>CM077023.1:77103126-82103126 GCA_039090855.1 Macrothele yani | reverse complement strand
CATATTCCCTCGCTCTTTCAATTAGTTCTCTCAGTACGTGGATATGATCTATTGTGCTGTAGCCACTCCTGAATCCAGCTTGTTCTCTCGGTTGAGCCATGTCCAGTGTTACCTTCAAGCGGTGTGAAAGAACTTTAGTGAAGATTTTATAAACCACTGATAGGAGGCTGATAGGTCTGTAGTTCCTGAGATCCTCAATGTCACCTTTTTTATGTAGCAGGATCATTGTAGCATTGTTCCAATCCTCAGGAATCTTCCCTTCATTAAGGCATCGAGTGAAAATTTGGGCGAGTACTGTTTCAATTTCTCCACTTGCTTCTTGTATGATGTCTATAGTAATTCCATCTTCTCCTGGAGCTTTCCCCTGCTTCATGTTCTTGATTGCATGAGCAACTTCTGCTGGGAGGACTGGGAGAACTCTGGTACCTTTCATGATGTCTGGAGTACATGTATCATCCCTTTCATATAATTTGGAGTAGAAATCTTTCACTCTTGTCAAAATTTCGCCTCTATTTCTTGTTATAGAACCATCTTCTTTTCTCAGAGCCATAATCTGTTTTCTTCCCTTACTGAGATGTCCCTTTGCTATCTTAAGGCTTTGGTTGTTTTCAATTGCTTTCCTCACTAGCTCACAGTTGAATTTCCTTACGTCTTCAGTGATACTTTTTCGTGTTGTCTTGCATAGCTCTATATATTCCACTTTGGAAGTCACATCTTCTTTAGTTGTCCTCATCTCTCTTCTTTTTTGCA
Source organism: Macrothele yani (assembly GCA_039090855.1). NCBI lineage: Eukaryota > Metazoa > Arthropoda > Arachnida > Araneae > Macrothelidae > Macrothele > Macrothele yani. Next base: position 82,102,376 of record CM077023.1, on the reverse strand, counting down.
TCAACATTTTGGTTTTTCCTGATAATTTGTTCACATGCAACTTGTTCTTAGATCCAGCTAATTTTGTTGCTGTTTCCATTAGAGCTTTGGTTACTTTTCTGTTAACTTCCGAAATATCCACTTCTTCCGATGTTAGGCCTTCTAAAGCAGAGAATCTGTTTTTCAGTTCCAACTTGAAAGTATTATGGTGTTTTTTAAGGTTGGTTATGTCAATACATTTTGTTTGTCTTATGAGCTTGCCACGTTCCAGTTTAGTGTTGAGGTGCATCTTACATCTCACCTAACTATGGTCACTACCTGTGTTGAACTTGTTCAGCACACTGCAGTCTTCGATGACGAATTTTTTGTTACACATAATAAAATCTATTTCACTTGTCGTCCCAATTGGATGTCTCCATGTCCATTTCCTGTGTGGCTTTTTCTTGAAAAAGGAGTTCAAGATGAAAAATCCTTCTGCCTCTGCAAACTCAACGAGAGTATTTCCACGCTGGTTTCTGTTGCCGTGACCGAATTTACCTACTGAAGTTTCATTCTGTTGCCGTTGCCCTATTTTTGCATTGAAATCTCCCATAATTATCTTCAAGTGCTGCTTACCTTTATTATTTAGATGACGAATTTCCTCATAAAATTCTTCAATTTCTTCTTCAGGATGACTTGTGGTGGGCGCATAAGTTTGAATAATCTGAGCCTGGTATCTTCTTGATAGTTGGATAACGAGTCGTGCAGCTCTGTCAGAGGAACTTTCAACTTCTACCACTTTATCCTTCAGTTTCTTGTTTATTATAAATCCAACACCACTAGTTCTGCCAGTATCTGTCCCACGATAATAGAAGAGATGTCCACTCTTCAGTTCAATGAGATCTTCTCCTTTTCTCCTTACCTCACTTAGCCCGACGATGTCCCACTTGATCCTTTGTAGTTCCTCTTCCAATTCAAGAAGCCTTGAATCAGAAGATAGGGAGCGTCCGTTATAGGTAGCCAAGGTCAGCATCAAATGGCAGCCTAGTCCGGTCCTCCGGGGATTCTTAGCACCCTCTGCCTTCATGTCGCACTGGCCGCTGCCTTGGCCAGGTACATTCCAGCAGCCGGAGACTGAGGGCCAAGATTTAAGTTGTGGAGTCATTTTGGAGGTGTTTGGCCATAACTCACCACGCTGGCCAAGCGGGTTGGTGAGTGTGGGATAGCATATCCTCTGATCCCGATGGTATAGTTATACCGCTATTGGCGGTCGTCAGAGCCCCTTTAGTGGGAACAGGATGCACCACGAGAAGGCGGGGTTGACATTTGTCAAGGAGAGGCTGTGATGATACGCATCACCTGACCTTACATCCCATATATATATATATATATATATATATATATATATAATATTTGCGGTTCTTAGGTTCTTCTTGAATGTACGATTAGTAATTTCGTTAACTATTAATCGTACATTCAAGAAGGACCTTAGAACCGCAAATTGAATCTCATTAACCCTTAACACACGGCTTTGAAGAAAAAGTTAGTAAAATCATGCAATGCATTGATTATGATACGCTTTCCAATATACTAGAAATCATTACTCAAGCTATTACTCAAGTTATGAGGAAAATGGCTGTGGAATAAATCTCCCCCCTGTGCCCTGACCTTTGATCCATTTGGATGATATTCAACAGAACTGGTTCAGTATATCTCCGAAATAACATGATAAAGTTTTGTCGTAATCGAAGCAATTTTACGTAAGTTATAATGCATAAGCGCTATGGAATATATCCCACTCCTGTGTCCTAACCTTTCACCCCATTTCGCTCATTTTCAATAGGATTCGTCTCCAGGAAGGTCCCTACAACACACCAACATTTCATCTAAATCGAAACATTTTTACGTAAGTTATTACTCATAATGGCGATGGAAGTGATTTCGCTCCTATGTCCTGACCTTTGGCCCCCATTTCGCCAATTTTCAATAGGGTTTGTCCCCAGGTGGTCTCCTACCACATACTAAAATTTAATCGAAATTGAACTTTTTTTACGTTAGTTATGACGCGTAAGAGCAGTGGAATGGATCCCGCTCTTATGTCCTGACCTTTGACCCCATTTCGTTCACTTTCGATAGGGTTCCTTCCCAGGTGTTCCCCTACCACATACTAAAATTTCATCGAAATCGAACGATTTTTACCCAAGTTATCGTGCGGACGAACATACGCACACAACGCGTGACGTAATGAGGCAGATGGGAATGGCGACCATCTGCTAGCAAGGTGTGACGTCATAAAACTTTTTTTTTTAGATTGGAGGTTTAACGACCACCGTGAGCAACTCAATGGGCTGTAAGCAGTCGCCCGTCCCTAATTTAGGGTCACTGGTTCCAGGGAAGGGAGAGAGCCAGTGCCGAAAGACAAACACAACACCCGTGCCTCACCGGGATTCGAACCCGGACCCCTTCGGATCATAAAACTTTAATAGGATCCACAAACAACGCGTGACGACATCTAATGGGGCGACGCCATGACACCACACTACACACTTGATAATTCGGGGTGGTTATTTAACCCACTAAACAAATTTTCTTTAAGTCGAGATCAAGCTAAATCGATTTCTAGTACCAGAAAACGGTAGGTTAACGACTTTAATCAAAATCCTCAGAGCCGTTTTCAAAATAAAATTTACATACATACAAGAATTGCTCCTTTAAGGTGAGCGTCAAGTAATTTTGCTTCTTTTTTTTTTTTTTTTTTTTTTTATTGGAGGTTTAATGACCACCGTGAGCAACTCAATGGGCTATAAGCAGTCGCCCGTCCCTAATTTAGGGTCACTGGTTCCAGGGAAGGGAGAGAGCCAGTGCCGTAAGACAAACACAACATCCATGCCTGACGGGATTCGAACCCGGACCCCTTACGGACGAATGATCAGAGGCCATCGCTTAGACCACTGCGCCACTGGGGCGGCATAATTTTGCTTCCTATACTTCGAATGGAAAAATTTCTGTACACATTTTCTTCACAATTAATGCGTTCCCAAGGATGAAAATTTGAACATCGATTAACATATCTTCATTTTATAACTTGGAATACTTAATATTTTCTAAAACATAACCATAATTATGCAATCCAACATTTTTTTGTCTGCTGACGTCATGAAAATACAGGTCGCGCCATCTTTTTTCTGGACAATTAATGCGTTCACAAGGATGAAAATAGCTTCATTTTATAACTTGCAATACTTAATATTTTCTAAAACATAACCATAATTATGCAATCCAACATTTGTTTGTCTACTGACTACTGACGTCATGAAAATACAGGTCGCGCCATCTTTTTTCTGGACAATTAATGCCTTTACAAGGATGAAAATTTGAACATCGATTAAAATAGCTTCATTTTATAACTTGCAATACTTAATATTTTCTAAAACATAACCATAATTATGCAATCCAACATTTTTTTGTCTGTTGACGTCATGAAAACACAGGTCGCGCCATCTTTTTTCTGGACAATTAATGCATTCACAAGGATGAAAATTTGAACATCGATTAAAATAGCTTCATTTTATAACTTGGAATACTTAATATTTTCTAAAACATAACCATATTTATGCAATCCAACATTTGTTTGTTTACTGACGTCATCAAAGTACAGGTCGCGCCATCTTTTTTCTTTTTTCAACACCACCAAAGGAAACGTTATTGATTTTTAATGTAATTATGGTTATATTTTAGAAAATATTAAGTATTCCAAGTTGTAATAAAGTTATTTTAATTGATGTTAAAATTTTCATCCTTGGGAACAATTAATTGAGAAGGAAATGTGTACAAAAGTTTTTCCATTGGAAGTGTAGGAAGCAAAATTACATGACGTCCACCTTAATAATATGGGATAAGAGCGATGGAATGGATCGCATTCCTATGTCCTGACCTTTGACCCCATTTCGTCCATGTTTAATAGGGTTCGTCCCCAGGTGTTCCCCTACCACATACTGAAATTTCATCGAAATTGAACCATTTTTACGCACGTTATGACGCATAAGGGCAATGGAATGCATCCCGCTCTTATGTCCTAACCTTTGACCCCACTTTACCCATTTTAAATAGGATTCGTCCCCAGGCGGTCCCCTAACACATACTAAAATTTCATTGAAATCGAACCATATTTACGCAAGTTATGACGCATAAGGGCAATGGAATGATCCCGCTCCTACGTCGTGACCTTTGACCCCATTTGTCCCATTTTCAATAGGGTTCGTCATCAGGTGGTCCCCTACCACATACTAAAATTTCATCGAAATCGAACCATTTTTACGCCAGTTATCGTGCGGACGGACGGACGGACAAAGCTGGAGCATATACGCTTCTTCAATTTAGGGTTGGAAAGCGTAAAAAAATGAATAAGTCCTACGTCGAGAAGAAAAATGAAAAAAAGAGATTTGTGAAATTCCAAAATCTTAACACTCCACGTGTTTCATAGGAGGAAAAGCCCAGGAAAATGTATACCCCATAAAAATAAGTTCCCAAAATTTAGATAACGTCTTAAAATGCTTGTCGCACGTGAATGCTCGAAGTTAGGTCAGGTAAAGCTTACATTTATTATGTTGTATCAGATTTTACTGCAATGGTAGAAAGAAAAAACAACACATTTTTCTTTATTTACTGTTAACATGCCTTCAAATTACATAAGTAGTGCATGGAGTTAAGATCTTTAGCTCGAAGTTTTGTTTAAATATTTCTTCGTAGCTTTGCAAACTTCACTGAAATTACTTTTTGTCTGAAAAAATTTATCACTTAACTTACAAATATTAACAGCTGTACAATGGTATCTGTACTGTTCATGAAGCACTATTCAGTTCAATGATGTTATTTCAGGAATTAGTACATACTGGACTGAACAGTTCGCATTTGTTCCTAATACGATCGTGTTCAGAATTAATTGCCTCCGCAATTGATGCTAAGTTAAATTTTCGTTGGGGGCAGACATTGGTTTGATTTCTTAACAGGAATTTTTTTAATTAATCCGTTTTGCATCATATATACTACGACTGAAAAAATCATCAAAAATGGTGCCGTAAATTTAGTAAATAATATCGTTGAATCGCGCGGAAAAAGTAATCTGATATGTGAACTCATGAACTTGGAATCCCACACTCCGAACATAAATTTTCGCCGGATGAGAATTCACCTCAAACCTAGCGTCGCTCAGCCTGCTTGAGTGCACGATCTTTTCTTTCCAGCGGGAATTCAGAAGTTACAGTTTAGAAATCTGCTTAACAGATGGCAGCACAATCTTAATTCCCGTTCTGTTAACACTAGTTCCCTTTAAGTAGCCTTTTTTCATGCTCCTACTATATACTCTCCTAATAATTTAAAACATATTCTATTATCTGCGTAAACAGTATGGTCAACAATATCTGTGCATAAAGTAGCAAATTACGACACGGAGGTCTGCGCTTTACTGTGATTAAATTACTTTTCGGAGTATATTTTTTCCATTTTAATCTTGCTTCTGGTAGCACTGATATATGACAGCTTCCTAGTGTTGTTTTTGCACAGAAACCACTAAACTTCTTATAAAACTACGATGAATACTGAAAACTGAAAAACTTTTCTTACGGGCACAAACGGAATTTTTTTTTTTTTTGTCTGAAAAATGTATCATGCTTTTTTTTTTTTTATCTTAATATTGGCATTATGGTCCGGTTAATTTCAGGTTTTAAATTAATCAACTTTAATATCACCCTCACTGAAAATAGATAAAAACATTTATTAACACTCGTATCCTTTACTCACAATGCCTCTCTACTGCGTAAATACATCATTAAGAATTAATGTGTACAACAAAGAGTTTGATTTTTCGTGAAAAAAAAAATGGTAACAGATAAAAATTTGGACAACCATTTTTAACACCCTCTTGGGTAAATTAAGTGCCTTTCTGAAACTTCGAGACTTTTTGGGAGAATGCCAGGATTTTTTTTTTTTTTTTTTTTTGTCGTGAGGTTTTTGTTCTTTTTTTTTTTTTTTTTTTTAATTTTTATTGACCGCTATGAATTACTAGGAGGGTTGTAAAGCAGTCGCCTGCCCTACTTTTGGGCTGTAAGCTTCAAGAAGGGGAGGGTGGAGGGGGAGCCAGAACAGTGGAGCAAATGCATCACTTGGGCCTAACTCGTTGCTCGGGACTGGGCTCAGCTCGGAAGAACAGCCACGGGAATTTAATATTTGATAAAGAGCTTTAAAGAATTGTGCATGAATAACTTGAACACTAGAGAAAAAGTTGAGTGCAACACTAAATGCTGTAGGCAGTTTAATGCTACTACGCAGTTTTTCCATAATTTGTATTATTACTATTTTTATTAGAAAATTATTTTTTCTTTGCGAGGTTGCATTCTTTTCTTCTTAACGTAATACAAACATTTTTTACCTACGCTCTAGTTGCAAACACAAAACTTAAAAATAATGGCCGTTTCAAAATGCAAAGACATAACATGTCAAAGTAGAAAATTGCAGAGTTATCAGTTTTCCTCACTTGAAGTTCAAGGCTCAACAATAGTTTTTGTTCAACTAATGCTAAATGAAACATATTTCACCGATATTTGCATGTGTGACTTGAAGGAAATATTGAAATATTTTAAATGGTTTTCGTGAATTCTGATACTTGCAATTTTTAGTTCCCTACTTTTTAACTATTTTGCGTAAAGCGAGATTTGTTCATCTATTTTACAGACAACAGAATTTCGATTCCATATACGCAGTGTTAGCACAGTAAGATTTTCCTGAGGTAATATTGACATGGGCATTGGCATCCGACGTGCCTGCCATCTATTGGCAGAGAACTCAATAAATTTAACTATGCGTAAAAAATTATTTTTGCTTCTATGGCATGACTTTTCGACACGATTTACGTGAAACTGCCGTTCAAGGGTTAAATTCGTAATACTGAGTAATCGCTTTTACATTTCGTACCAGATGACTAACTTGTTCGATACAGATCTTATGAAGTTAACATGAGTTGATCGTCCCATGAAGTTAACAGAGTTGATCGTTACAATGGTTGATCCCAAATTATTCTAAAGCAGGTTGTTTGAATTAGATCATTATACATATGTATAATTGAAAGCATTATAACTGAGGTCAGTGGTTTTTTCCAAAATAAAGTTTACTAGTACTCTCTCATCTCATCCCCTTGCGCAGTTCCATTGTTTTCACCGGTGCAATGTAAATGATATTACTACTACTACTACTAATAATAATTAAATGTATAATATTTAATAATAATTAAATGTATAGTATTTAATAATAAATAAATGTATAGTATTTAATAATAATTACATTTAATTTATTTAATAATAATATTAATTAAGTTTAAATTATTTAATAATAATAATAATAATAACAACAAATATGAGTACCTTATATCAAAGCAGATTCCAAAAAGCCATCAATGCGTTGTTACTGCCATTTTAACGTGTCCGTGCCTTTCTCTTAGTGTCAGCTGCTAGATATCTGCTTTTCAGGAACCAGGAATTTACGTAAGGTAAAGGTCGAAACACACGTCGCGAAGGACCGACCAGTTTAATGAACATCAGTGAGTTTACAGTCTTCAGGTGAACTGATGCCCTGGTTGGTGTTACAATCAAGTTCATTTGCGAGAAACCACGTTCACACTCGCTGGTAGAAACTGCTGTGCTGTTTATTATGTTTATAGCAGGCAACAGGGTAGGTGGTAATTTCTTGTCGACAAAGTAGTCATGTTAACTTCATGGGATCTGTCTTTCTGGAAGCCCAAGTCGCTTACATAAATTCCCAATTCTTCCATCTCACCGAATGTTACATTTCCCTTGATGTTGTGTGGCCAAAATACAGGATCTAAGACTTTCAATCCACTTCATTTACGTCATGCGAGAGCCGTTCGACGCAATCATCGGCTCAACTGGTGTGGGATTGCGTACCGAGCTAACTTTCTTCTGCTTAGAGCTACCCTGGCTAAATTTTCATAATTTTTAGCGCCTTCCTTGAAAAAGTTTATCGGTATGCGTACCGGCGCATACCGGCTGAAAAAAAAAAGCCCTGACTAAGGTTATTGTAACTAAATTATAACTAACATTTATAACTGGTATTTTAACCAAAGTTATAACATTATAACTAAGCAGAGCACATTTAAGGAGACAGGGGCTGGATAGTATTTTGGGGCCCCAGTATTAGTGGCACATCTAGGATTTCACTATGGGTATGAAAAATAAAAATACCGAAGAGAAACTGTTCCGAAAATATGATGAGGGGAAGCCATAAAATTATCCCCTCCGTATTGAAGTGAGTATCCCATGATTCATGGACGAATCAGTGGTAGCAAGAAACTGTAAAAATGCTTGGTTAAATAATGGATACCAGTTCAGTTCTGCTTTAATCATCCTGCCCCCCCTCCCAAGGGTTCAACTTGTTGAAATTATATCGATGTAGTGGACAAAATAATATGATCCAAATATCATGATTCAAGCTAATTCTTAATGTATAAAAATTTGCCCCAGTTACAGATGTGTACAAAAAAATAAAATAAAATACATCTGTAATGCTTTTGAAAGATTTGAGAATGGACTGCATGTGACTATACTTTTGCGGATTCCCTCTAAAAAAAAGCGGAACGAAATAGAAAATGTTTTTCACAAGGCAATGTTTTATAGTTTTTGCTGTGCTATCTGCATATATATATATATATATATATATACACTATCTACCAACAAGTAATTGGACACCCCTGCAATCGACGATATCTGCGGTCCTGATACACGTCACGACCGCAGCCGTTAAATATCGTGTGGGAAACAACAACGCAACCAGTCGCATGCAAGATGCCACGCAGTTCGGAGCTCTCTGATTTCGAGAAAGGTGTAATCGTCGGGTATCACAGAAATGGCCGATCCATACGTGACATATCCAGCGAGTTGAAGTACCCAAAATCGACAGTGGCCGACTTGATTGGCAAGTTGAAGATGAGAGGTGACTGTCGGAATGTTCCCCGACCAGGCAGACCCACAAAACTGGGAGTTAGAGACCGACGGGTGCTGGCCAGAGAAATTCGGAAGAACCGCACCATATCGATGGGCTACATCCGCGAGGAGTTTCAACAGGCATCCGGGAGTGTTCTTTCGATGAATACCATCCGTAAAGAAGCCCAACTGCTCGGTTATCATGGACGTGCTGCCTACCACAAGCCTTTGATCACCAAGTCCAATAGCGATGCTCGGCTAACGTGGTGAAAAGAACGTCGACAGTGGACCGTTGAACAGTGGAAACAGGTTCTCTGGAGCGACGAATCAAGGTTCACCCTCTACCGTTCGGATGGGATGGTCTGGGCTTGGCGTCTGCCTGGAGATCACCTCCTGCCGGAATGTATTGTGCCAACTGTGAAGTTCGGCGGAGGTGGAATTATGCTATGGGGGTGTTTTTCCTGGTATGGCATGGGACCCTTGGTCGCAATTCCTGGTAGACTCAACGCCGAGACCTACTGCACCATTTTGGATGACCATGCGCTTCCTACGTTGTGGCAGTTTTACGGGGTGGACCCATGTTACTTTCAGGATGACAATGCCGCCTGTCATGTTGCGAGGTCCACCATGGTTTGGTATGGTGACAATGGGGTTAATCGAATGGACTATCATGCGCAGAGCCCGGACCTTAATGCTATCGAGCACCTCTGGGACGAGTTGGAGCATCGGCTTAAGGGGTGCCCCCACCGTCCGAATTAGGTGAAGGAACTGACCTGTCTTCTCCAAGCCGAGTGGAAGAAAATACCGCTAGGCGTCGTACAACGTCTGGTTGAGAGTATGCCCCGGAGGGTCGCAGCTGTAATCGCCGCTCGTGGAGGCTCCACCAACTATTGAAGGTGAATAAACTCCGTTTTCCTTTGCTATCACAGGTGTCCAATTACTTGTTGGTAGATAGTGTATATGTACAGGATAATTAAAAAATTGAAAGTCGCATAACTCCTTTGAATTTGTGTGTGTATTATCGCAATGCTAAACAAAGTGTTTAGAAATTCCATAAACACAAATTTCCTGTCACCATCATTATTGCTATTATTTTGTTTTTAACGGTGTTCCTGATCTTCGTATTCTGAAGGGTACAGATTCTCATACTAAAAAGAAAGGGCTCTCATATATCGACAATACGAGGTCCGATCAAAAAGTTCCGAGATTAGGCTGGTATACAACAAAGTACTTACGTTACTTAAGTCTGGCTATGATCTCCCTCAAAGTAGTCTCCTTCGGCTGTGATACACCGCTGCTATCGTTTTTGCCACTGTTGCAACGCTCCCTGGAAGTCCTATTCGCGAATCGTGTCAAGCACCGTCTACGATTCGCGCTGGATCTCGTCCACGATTTCAAAACGCCGACCCTTGAGCTTCAGCTTCATCTTCGGGAACAGAAAGAAGTCGCAGGGGGCCAAATCCGGCGAGTATGGCGGGTGGGGAAAGGTAGTCATGCTGTTGCGGCTGGGAAACAAACGTGTTGCTAACTCTCTGTGCGCTGCTGCATTGTCGTGATGGAGCAGGAAATCGCCCCTGCGCCACATTTCAGGTCGTTTGCGGCGAATGTCCTCCCTAAGACGCCGCAGAACATCGCAGAAAAAAAGGGCGGTGACGGTCTGGACCTGGGGGACGAATTCACGGTGCACAACCCCACGAATGTCGAAGAACACGATGAGCATGCTTTTGGTTGCGCTACGGACCTGTCGGACCTTTTTCTGTCGCGGAGATGCCAGGCTCTTCCACTGCGACAACTGTTATTTGGACTCCGGGTCGTAACCGTAGACCCAAGTCTCGTCCCCAGTGATGATCCGCGACAGGAACGTTGGTTCATTCACCACCTGCTGACAAAGATCTTGACAGAGTTCGACACGGAGCGCCTTTTGTTCGGGGTGCAGAATCTTTGTCACGAACTTCGCAGCAATGCGGTGCATGTTCAAAACCGACGCCAGAATTTCTTGCACTGTTCCGTATAACACATTGACGATGGTAGCAATATCTTGGACGGTTCATCGACGATCCTCATGCACCAGTTCACTAATTTTGTCCACATTTTCAGGGGTTTTGCTCGCGGACGGTCGCCCTTACCTCTCGTCGTTTTCCAGTGCTGTTCCGCCGCTCTTGAAGCGCGAGTGCCACTCAAAACACCTCGCACGACTCATTGCTTCATTGCCATATAAGCCTGCAGTAACATTTTATACGTCTTTGTTCCCGATTTGACGCAGAATTTGATGTTTGCTCGCTGCTCTAGTTTGCAGTCCATACCGAAATCGCAGTTGTGTTCTGCACGTGGTCACCAAACATCGTGTAGTACAGCTCTCGATGTTCACAGAACGACGCCACTCGGCACAATGACTCATGAAAGTCATTGCCCTCGACCGCTACTCGCGCATCCGCGTACTGCCATCTGTTGGCGCGCTACGTACCTAGTCTCGGAACTTTTTGATCGCACTTCGTATTTAAATTTCATTTTTTTGTTTGGAGGTTTAAGGACCACCGTAAGCAACTCAGTCGGCTATAAGCAGTTACCCATCCCTAATTTAGGGCCACTAGTTCCAGGGAAGAGAGATAGCCTGTGCCGTAAGACAAAAACATCCCTGCCTCAGCGCGGTTCAAACCCGGACCCATCTTGAACGAATGTTTAGAAGCCAGCGCTTAGACCACCGCGTCACTGGGGCGGCCGTTTAAATTTGAAGATTCGTACAAGCACACAATTGGGGTGCACGTTTCATATCAAGACTGACTTTCCATCACAGAAGCCATAAACAAAATCCAATACCAAATCATCATAATCATCAACCATTCTCAATCCAGTGCTACCTGAAGGTCTTCCCAAGTGCCATTCCACAACTTTCAAACTTGAGCAGTTCTAGCCATAAACAAAATCCAATACCAAATCATCATAATCATCAACCATTCTCAATCCAGTGCTACCTGAAGGTCTTCCCAAGTGCCATTCCACAACTTTCAAACTTGAGCAGTTCTCTACCATGCTTTCGAATATCTCATCTACTGAACTTCCACGCGGTCTTCCGGGTCTTGTTCCTTGGTATACAATTTACTGGTTCAGTTATCCAACAGTGGTCAGTTCTACCAGCTAATTGCACTTGAGGGTCTTTACTTTCATCATGATGTCATCCCCTCTTGCCGTTTTCCTGATCCATGAGTTCCTTTTCCTATCTTTCTTTACATCAAGCATGCACCCCACCAGACTTTCTTCTGTTGTCCCTCAGACTCTGCACATCTCCCTTAGTTAAGGTTCATGTGTTTGATCCATAAGTAAGAACTGGAATGATGCACGGATTAAATACTTTTAAGACAAGTATAGAATTAATGTCGACGAAACACGATAAAAACAAATGTAGTGCACAACGTACCACATGCTAAAACCCTTTACTGATAAAACATAGCATAGACTTCATTAGACCTTTCGAAGACACATCGTCTTCATCATCTGATGATGCAGTGTAATATAACTAGAAGGACATTGACTTAAATAATGTTGGGCGACGTCACAAGCACATACATCACACCATATATGAATGAACAATGCTGAATACAAACACATTTTGGAATACCCCATTGATATGAAGAATTACTAACTAACACATTTATTTGTCCATGGTTTGGCTATCATTTTTGGTTTATGATCATTACAACGCCTGTGTCCAAATGAGGTAACATACAGACTTTTCATAAAAAGCCTGGAGTGTTCAGCATAGTAACATACTTAAGACATACTTAAGACCTCTTATAGTAACGTCGGTCCACTTAGGAAAGTGGGATCCGGACGCCGCCAAACGAGACAAGGCACTCGATAGGCTGCCAGTACTGAGGTTATATTCACCCTAGAAATTTCAGTAGCAATGGAGGCGCTTGACGAAAGAAGAATTCTGTCCATAGTGATGGGACGCATCACTTTTGAAAGGTATAAATGAGAGTGATAACAACGTCTATTCAAAAGGTCAATAAATTATATCTTCTGTCTAATTTCACAAGCAAGACGTCTTGTCTCTGTTTCTTAAAATTATGTCGTCCCTTTCAGAGCGAGCGTGACAATTCAAGGTAAGATACTTCGGCACAATATTCAAATTCCTACAATTTGTAAGGAAATTGAATTTATTGACGTTTTGAATAGACGTTGTTATGACTCTCATTTATACCTTTCAAAAGTGATGCATCCCATCATTATGGACAGAATTCTTCTTTCGTCAAGCGCCTCCATTGCTACTGGAATTTCTAGGATACAAGACCGACACATTCAGAAGTTAAGGTTGTTAGTTGCGAATTCTGCGTCTTTGAAGCATTCAACTGTTGGTTATACTCCAAAGCATAAACAGTTCGACCTACTTAAAAAATCTTCTTACGTTAACCTCAGTTCTGCCAAACTAGAACGTGGGCCCAAGTTTGCGTATCCTGAGAATCTTCCTAATGACTTTTCAGTGATTTCGCAATTTGAAGCTGTTGTACAGAATTTTCCGGAAGGTGAACAAGAAGCTCTCCGGTATAAGCTTGCCAACACTATACAGTGTCATAGACATCAATGTGAACACCACCTTGATAAACTATTCATTGACGAGCGTAAAGGCCTAATGCAACTCCATGACAACCCATTAGGCACAGTAATCTCTGCAGATAAACCAAATCAGATAATTATTATGGATCAAGCTGAGGATCACCAAAAAATGCTTACAGCAATCTCTAAAATACTTACTACTGTTATACAATCAGATCCCACCCAAGCAACTGCAGCTGTACGCTTGAAATCCCTATAATCGCTTCCTACTTCCATAGCTTCAGCTTTAGTTCCCTCTTGTGGTCCCTGAGTCCCGGAGCTCTTTAGTCAACTGAAACTTCATAAAGCTGATCATCCGTTAAGACCTCTTGTTTCCAGTTCTTTTTTTTTTTTTTTTATTGGAGGTTTAACGACCACCGTCAGCAACTCAATGGGCTATAAGCAGTCGCCCGTCCCTAATTTAGGGTCACTGGTTCCAGGGAAGGGAAAGAGCCAGTGCCGTTAGACAAACACAACATCCATGCCCCACCGGGATTCGAACCCGGACCCCTTTCGGACGAATGATCAGAGGCCATCGCTTAGACCACTGCGCCACCGGAGCGGCTATACCAGTTCATTTAGCCCTACCATCCGCTGGACAGGGCATTAGCTACATACTTATGACGTCTTATTGGTAATTCAAGTTCTTCAGCCCTAAATTCTAGTCAAGCGTTAGAAAAGATTCGGCCGTTTTTATATTATGATTCTAAATTTCTTATGGCTTCGTTGGACGTGGAAGCGTTGTTCCCCAGTGTTCCGGTTACTGTAGTCTATAGTATCATTGAGGCTAAGCTTTTAGCTCTTGGTATTTCGACATCTGTGATCCAGGTCGTATATTCCGCACTGAGACTGGTACAGAAGAGGTCTTACTTTAAATATAACAATATCATTTACCGTCCGGATAGTGGGGCACCCATGGGTTCTCCACTATCTCCTATTATCACTGAAATTTTGCTCCAATCACTTAAAAACGACATCCTTTCTAAATATGCTCAGCCAACGCTTTTATTTACACTCAAGGACAATGAAATTTGCGCACCTAGAAGAAAACATGCTACAACCGCTAAACTTTGCAAATAGCTAGAATGCGTACTTTTATGCAAATGATCCACGTTTGGTGCGATTGCGCATGACCGCACACCCTGTGGGGGCGCTGCAAGCACGAACCGGCAGCCTTATAAACCGGCGTGTAGTCGGTGCCCCATGAAAGCGAAAAGCACCGGGCGACGCAAGCAAGAGTGCAGAGTGACAAGATTGCTGGGTAGACGCCAGAGACGTTGATTTACGCAACTTACGGACTTTGAGATAGGCCTGATCATCGGGCTGAATACCGCAGGGGGTCGGCGCGCCGTATAGCCTCCACGTGGATCGTTCTGACCATACCGTCCGACTGTGTTGGGAGCAGTGGAAACGTGACGGCACTGCCACGTGGTGGAGCAGCTCCGGACGGACCAGGAGGACCACCGGTAGAGAGGATCGGCGGGACGTGCGCCAGGCACGAACGGATCTCACGGGGACCCGGTCCAATATACAGGCAGATGTAGCGGCTTCTGTTTGCCCACGAACCATTTCCCGACACCTCGCGGAAGCGAATCTGCGATCCCAGCGCCCGTTACGTGTGCTGCCATTAACACCGAAACATCGCCTTCTCCGTGTGCAGTGGTGCCAGGCCAGAGCGACATAGCACGCCACAGACTGGCGACGTGTGGTGTTTAGCAACGAGTGCCGAGCGACATAGCACGCCACAGACTGGCGACGTGTGGTGTTTAGCAACGAGTGCCGCTTCGTTTTGGGAAGAGATGATCAACGTGTCCGGGTGTGGAGGTCCCCGGGTCAACGGCACAATCCCAAACTTGCTATCGAGCGCCACATCTCCCCAACTGCAGGCATTATGGTCAGGGGAGCCATAGCCTACGATAGCCGATCAACTCTAGTAGTGGAACGTGGATCATTGACTGGCCAGCGGTATGTGGATGAGATCCTACGGCCCCATGTACTCCCATTCTTGGCCGGGATTCCAGATGCGCTATACCAGCAGGATAATGCCCGCCCGCACACGGATCGGGTTGCTCAGGACTGCCTACGTTTCCAGACACTTCCATGGCCTACCCGCTTGGCGGACATGTCCCCTATCGAGCATGTGTGGGACCAGTTGAAACACCAGCTGCCGTCGTGCCACACTATCCGGGATTTGAAGCACACCGTCTAACACGTGTGGGCCAGTTTGCCTCAGGACAACATCAGGCGTCTGTTCGCCTCCATGCCGGACCGTATTGCAGCATGTACCGCCGCACGAGGCAGCGTCAATAGTGCGTCGAGTGCGACGCACTATTGACGATGACGGGACTGCATGCTACAGATCCCTCTGTAATTGTCCTGCAGCTCTGTTTTTGACATCACGTGTATTCTTCATCAGTATCATTACGTCCATAAAATTTCAGTTCAATCTGATGCTTCTTTCTTGGTGAGAAAATTTCATTGTCGGTGAGTGTATAAGATATGAGGATGATGTTTTGGTGTTTTGGCCTCATTCTGCAGCTGATCTGGTTGTATTTTCTGATTTCTGCTCTTCTCAATACGAATCCATTAATTTCACCTTTGAGATGGAAGAAAACAATTGTCTTACTTTCTTAGATTTTCTGTTACAAAAGTCCTGCTCTAATCGGGTCTGGTACGATTGGTCCAATGCCGATTCGTCCAATGGACAATTGGTCCAATGCCGATTCGTCCAATGGACAATTGGTCCAAAGGTACGATTCGTCCAATGGTACGATTGATCTAATGCCGATTCGTCCAATGGGACGATTGGTCCAATGCCGATTGGTCCAATGCCGATTCGTCCAATGGACGATTGGTCCAATTCCGTCCTATCTGTCTGAAGTGCTACTCGTGCTATAAAAGTATCATCTGTTCTGATTCTATCTCCGATGTTATACGAAAGTACCGGTAGTCCAAAGAATATAAAATAATGTTACATTTCATGCGTAATATTGTGGTTAAAGATTTTTTTTTTTTTTTGAATCGCGTTTTCTTGTTATACTGTCCTTGCTGCCGTATGAAGTTACTGATGCACGAGCCGTTCTATCAACTTCAATGTTTCTTTTTTGCATGAAATAATATAAAATACTAGTGTTCCGTTTCTGTTTGTAGAATGCAGTGGGGTTTTCCGCCAACTGCCCAATGGAAACAACTGGTCGGGGTTTGGACAGAGGCCTTTTCAACAGTTTTCATTCCAGCGATGTCATATTCATAACGTTTACATATTAAATCAAGTTAATAATATTGCGCTTTTACTTAAACACGAAATATTAATTCATAGGCCATAGGCCTAGGCCCTTTTAAGAGTTTATATTCTACCGATGTCAGATTCATAACGTTTACATATCAAATCAAGTTAATAATATTGAGCTTTTACTTAGGCACGAAATATTAATTCACAGGCTCTAGGCCTACGCCTTTTTAGGACTTTTTATTCTACTGATGTCATATTCATAACGTTTACATATTAAATGAAGTTAATACTGTAATATTGCGCTTTCACTTAAGCACGAAATATTAATTCATAGGCCTGCGGCCTAGGTGCCTTGCAAAGACCTCAGAAAAGATACGATGAATGTCTTTTATAAAGTTTTATAAAATGTTTACAAATACCAAATATCTAGGTTGTAACTTAAAATCTTCTAAAAAGGCCCGCGACCTAGGTGCCTGGTAGATAGCTGAGAAATGATTCGTTGAGTGCCTTTTATAAGGTTTTATAAAATGTTTACAAATACCAAATATCTAGGTTGTGACTTAAAATCTTTTTAAAAGGCCCGCGACCTAGGTGCCTTGTAAAGACCTGAGAAATGATACGATGAGTGCTTTTTATTAGGTTTTATGAAATGTTTACAAATACCAAATATCTAGGTTGTAACTTAAAATCTTCTAAAATGGCCCGGGGCCTAGGTGCCTCGTAAAGACCTGAGAAATGATAGGATGAGCGCCTTTTATTAGGTTTTATAACATATTTACAAATACTAAATATCTAGGTTGCAAATTAAAATCTTCAAAAAATGCCCTCGGCCTAGGTGCTTTGCAAACAGCTGAGAAATGCTCCATTGAGTGCCTTTTACTAGGTTTATGTAAAATGTTTGCAATTACCAAATATACGGAAATTATCTTTTAAAGGATATAAAGAGGAGAATAATTTAAATTATTATTCCTTTCTGGAAAATAAAAAAGTTTACCGTTGGTAAGATGATACCATTGGACGAATTGGCGTTGGACCAATCGTACCATTGGACGAATCGGCATTGATCCAATCGTACCATTGGACGAATCGGCATTGGACGAATCGGACATTGGACCAATCGGCATTGGACCAGTCGTCCCTTTGGACGAATCGGCATTGGACCAATCGTCGTTGGACGAATCGTCCGGGACCGCCTCTAATCACATTCAATATTTCGTTTATCGTAAACCGTCTTCTAGCATTGATATTATCCCGATGTCCTCGTTACACCCTCTAAGCTATAAACTTTCCGCTATTAGGTTTTTATTACGCAGAGCCATTTCTCATTCGTCTAACTCTGGGTTGCGGTATCTTGAAGTAGACAAGATTAAACAGATTGCTGCACACCGCGGTTAAGAAGTCTCAGCGGTAGACAGACTATATCGACAGATTAAAAAACTCTAACCTTTCGACACTCTGTAGACAGATTCACAGACCTCAATATGTGGGTTCATTGCCGTATGTTCTGAGAGTCATTAACATTTTGAAAATTAAGTGTAAACCACTCAGTATTGATATTGGTCTTAAAACTCGAAATATTTTTAGTTTGATTAGGAAAGACCGGGACCCTGCTGCATTGGAACACAGGTCCTGCATATATTCAGTTATTCTACAGGCTGTCGACTCGGAGGCACAGGAAACTGTTTACATCGGTGTCCGGATCCCACTTTCCTAAGTGGGATGGCGTTACTATCCTGAACACTCCAGGTAAACAATCACTCATGCTTTTTATGAAAAGTCTGTATGTTACCTCATTTGGACACAGGTGTTGTAATGATCATGAACCAAAAATGATAGCCAAACCATGGACAAACGTGTTAGTTAGTAATTCTACATATTAATGGGGTATTCGAAAATGCGTTTGTATTCAGCATTGTTCATTCATAGATGGCGCGATGTATGTGTTTGTGACGTCTCCCAACATTATTTAAGTTAATGTCCTTCTAATGATATTACACTGCATCATCTGATGATGAAGACGATGTGTCTTCGAAAGATCTAATGAAGTGTATGGTGTGTTTTTATCAGTAAAGGGTTTTAGCATGTGGTACATTGTGTACTACATTTGTTTTTATCGTGTTTTGTCGACATTTAATTCTATAATTAGATTTTAACACGAATTAGTCTCATCAACTTTTAAGACGTAAAGGCAAATTGCTCTTGGAACTGAAACGATGGAAGATTTCCGTCTTTAGCACGATTTAATGATTAAAAGATGAGAAATATATACAATTAAATTAGGTTTTATGAAATGTTTACAAATACCAAATCTAAAGACGGAAATCTTTCATCGTTTCAGTGATTAATGTCGCACGAGTCATCAATATTTGTTGCTCTTGGAAATTGTACCGTTTCTTACAAATTTTATGGGCCTATTAATTTCTTCTTCGATGTGGTTCTCGCACAACGCCCTTTTTCCAAGTTATGGATGTAAGCATCAGTTACTTCTAAATTTGCCCACC
The DNA here is from genome assembly GCA_039090855.1 of Macrothele yani. Classification (NCBI taxonomy): domain Eukaryota; kingdom Metazoa; phylum Arthropoda; class Arachnida; order Araneae; family Macrothelidae; genus Macrothele; species Macrothele yani. The sequence continues at coordinate 82,083,102 of CM077023.1, read as the reverse complement.
AATACATAAATCTTCAGTTCTTGTAAAAACATTGTACACCAACTTATTTTTCTGGGAATTCATCCTTAATCTCACTTCTTTACTCTTGTCAGCAAATTCCTGGATCATACTCCACAGCTTGGGGAGGGGGATTACTTGGAAAAACGACTATGTTGGCATTAAAACGAATTTTGGTTACACTATCTCCATTAATCATTACCCCCTTATCTTTCAAGTTAAATGATTAAAGACATTCTGCAAGGGAACGGTGAAGAACTTTGGAGATATGATGTCACCTCATCTCGTTCCCTTTCCAATTTTTACATGTACTGTCTCTGAACAGTGAAAGCTTTGCATTTCCATAAATATTATTAATAATATTAATGTATGCACGTTCAAAATACCCCAGGATTTAAAAGACACTGCAACTACTGATGGTTCAGGGAATTATTTCCCTCTCATAATAAGTAAAAGCCACACATACTGAGAGTTCATATTCATTTGTGTTTTTTCGTTAGTTCGATCAGTATAATGAGATCATGGATATAATCTACAGTGAAGTCACTTCTGAATCTATCTTGTTCTCTTGGTTGAGTCATGTCTAGTGTTTTCTTCAAGCAATGTGATAGTAGTTAAGTGAAGATTTTGCAAACAGTAGGTCATACGGTTCTTAAGGTTCCCGCTTTTATGGAGCAGGATCACTCGAGCATTGTCCCCTCAGTCCTCACGAATCTCCCCTTCATTGAGGTATTTAGAGAAAACTTGAGCGAATGTAGTTACTATTTCTTTATTGGCTTCTTGTACAACGTCTGCAGTAATACCATCTTTACCTGGAGCACTTCCCCGTTTCTTGTTCTTAGTTGTAAGTAAAAATTCTGCCGGGAAAACTGGTGGCTTTTAAGAGCCTGTATATTTTTGTATGTCTGTATTAGATATATGAAAACTGAAATGCCCATATTACATGGATAACTGGATCCCTTTCATATAGTTTTGTGTAGAGCTCTTTAAATCTTAAAATTTTACCTTTTTTTTTTGTTACGGTACCATCTTCTTTTCTTGGTGACATAATCTGTTTTCTTCTGTTATCGAGATAACCACTTGTTGTCTTCAGGTTTTGGTTGTTTTCAATTGCTTTTTTCGCTACTTCACAATTAAATTTACTTATATGTTCAGTGATAATTTTTTGCGCTGTCCAACGAAGTTCTATATATTTCACTTTGGAAGCCACATTCCCTTTATTTATCTTCATCTCCTTCTTTTTTGCATCGGTAATTTGATTTGTTCTGATATTTTCTTCGTGTAGTTTTGTTCTTAGTATCGCATATTTTTGACGCTGTATCTGTAAGATCTTTGGTAATTTTTCTATTAACTTCATAGATTTCTACTTCTACTGTTGCTCGACCCTCTAGTACAGGGGACCGGTTTCTCAGTTCTAATTTAAAAGTTTTGTGATGTTTCTTCTCTATGATTTATGACATCAATACTCTTCATTTGCTTTCAAGTTTTGTGACAAGATGCATCTTACATTTTTCCATTATGTATGGTCACTTCCTTTGTTGAGCCTCATAAGCACATTGGAAGTCTTCGACGCAATTTTTTTTTTTTTTTTGTTACAGATAATAAAACCAGCTTTACTTGTCAATCTATTTGGATGCTTGTTACACTGGCCGCTACCTTCGTCACGTCCATTCTGGCCGCCAGAGACAGCGTATTACGTTTTGAGACTTTATGACGTCAGTAGAAGACGATGTCATAGATGGATAAACGTCATGAGTTATGAAGTCGCTAAAAGACGATGCTAAACATTGTGACTTATGAAGTCACTGAGAGACGATGTCATAAATATGGACAAACATCGTGAGTTAATACAATTTGAAAGAGATGGTAGTGGGTGTCCGACGCATGGGTAATTTTATAGCTGAGGTGGTACAGGAATTGTAGTATCCCCGTTCGACAGTATCAAGAGTGTAACGGGAATACGCCGTTTTAGGGATAGCATCGTATAGTGGAATGATCTGTGAGAGGAGAAAGATGGTGGATAAACGTAGGCGTTGAAAGTCTGTCTCGCATAGTTGCGACCGGAGAGCAACAGTGGAACAAATCACCGCAGACTTCAACGATGGAAGTGTCAGAAACGTCTCCACCGAGACCATCAGGCGATCATTAGGCGCCACTTCTGTCACAGTGCTTTTTTAACTCTTCTACATGAATTATTGTAATATAACAGTAAAATGATGAATTTAGAAGGCGACCAGTTTGATGACGTCATAATTCAAAACACTCAACAGATACAGAGTTAAACCTATCAAATTCGGATTCAGGACACATTGTTCGTATAGAAACCGTCAAAAAGCATCTTATACGCCGAAATTTTAGGTTACTTTAAAAAATGGAATTCTGGCACCAGACTAATATAGGACATTTGTAAAAAAACTGGTGGAAAGTATTCCACGAAGACTTAAAGGCTGTCATAAGGGCCAAAGGTTTCAGCACACAATATAAAAATTTCTGTAAATAAAGTTTACTTTAAGACATACAGGAGTCCGGTTATTAATGGTAGGACAACGGATTTCCAATCTTTCTTTTATTGAATTGATTGCCTCGGTTTACGACAACTTCGGTTTACCGAGCTTTTTCTTAGGAGCTAATTAACATCGCAAGCCGGGTATAGCAGTATAGTGCTTTTGTTGATATGAGAAAGTTTTCAAAACATGGAATGTCCTCAACTGATAAAATGTTGCTGCATTGAAAATTTCTACATTAACATTCCATGATGTGAAGATTACTTGTGACAAAGTAATTTTGTAATTTAGTGGAAATTTCCATTTTCGATATTGTATGATGCAATTTCGATGCATTGAAGATATATCGACGGAATTCCCGTAACCATAGCACAAGATCTTGTTACTGAATAAATAGTATCCGATGCAGACACCCTAATAATTGAGACGAACACAGCTTATAAAAGTTTGAGGTTTACACGTGCACCATTTTGCCAATTCCATGTATTCCTCATACTCTGCAATAAGCATGTGTCACAATGCCCAGTAGAGTTGCTTTGGGGTTTTTCTTTTATTCATCAAATTCTGCTATCTGTGATCCAGTTATTCATCTGTTGGGCAAAAGCTTAGGAGGCTTTAGGAGTTCACACACAATACATACATATCACCAAGGTGTTCTCAGAGATTCAAAAGTTAGCTCCTCAAAGAAAGATCATCTGTCAAATTATAGTTGCTGATGGTGTTAAGTTTTCACTTAGTGTATCAAATGTCTCCACACAACTCGAGCTTCACTGATATCCATCACACGTCTCACACAAGACCTATTGTACTTCATGTTAATTACATTTTCCTCTTACAGGTATTCCATATCTGGTTCTCACATGATTTCCTCAGCCTTCCTCTACCTTTCTTTCATGTCATTTGGACTGAATAAATTCTCTTTGTAGCACCTGATCCCCTCATTCTTTTAATACGGCCAAACCACCTCAGCATTACACATCTGCAACACATCTTCATTCCTCACATGATCAGAGAGTGTCGTGCCACAATTCCCCTTAAGTATTCCTCTTCAGTAACGCATCTCTCCAGCGTACAAACTACTTCTGTGTCTCTTCTGCAGTACTAGGATTCACTACCGGACACCAACGTAGGAACAATCAACTTTCATACACAGCCATTCTAGAACTTTTCAAGAAATCTTTCTAAAGCAGCTGTCTTTCAAAGCTAAATCCACGCTCCTAATGATTTCAACATCCAGCTGGTTTTCTCTGCGAAACATGTTTCTTAGATACACAAACTCATTCACCTGGTCAAACTTTTTTATAATCTGTGTTTGGGTAAACGTGAACCCATGCTATTTTATGGGTTCACTTTTACTCAAATATAGATCATCTGATGTTCATGTGAAACATATTGTTTATTTCGGAGTTTAACAGCCCCTCCTTCACCATCAGCATCTAATGTAAGATGCATATTCTGCAGAGGATGTTCGCACATCTTTAGAAGGTTTTTGATAAGAAATTACAGAAAATGAAAGAAGTTCAAAGAATTAAAACTGGCAACAGCATGTTGGATGAACACGAAAGAAACATCTGCTGCGGTTAAATATTGTCTGCTAAGAAGATTATCTACCGTATTGATGTTTGCACCAAAACTTTTGTTGTTGTCAAAATGATGCTAACTGAAAGTACTGACTAGGAAAGAATTATTTGATAGTGGTGTAATTTTCAAGATTTTGAACACCTCGTACCAGTACTCTCTCTCTCTCTCTCTCTATCTATCTATCTATCTGCACCCTCTTTCACATACTTTAATTTTGCTAACACACTGCGGTGTGAACAAAACCGAACTTATCCACATTCTCCAGGCGTTGCTCTAAAACATTTTGGGTTCTTGCTGACGACGAAAGATGAACTTCATGACGAATTTCTCTGTTCAAAAACAGCTACTTTTGAGTATTTGCCAGTGTGTGGAGCTTATACAGGATTATGTTAAAAAATAAGTAATTTTCGTTTCCTGCGACATAAATGTCAGAAAAAAAGATTAATCTTATTACTCTAAACCACCGCATACATTTGAAATTTTATACAGAAATTTAGTAAATGTTTTATACAACAATATGTAGAACTATGTTAAAATACTTTTACTATTTTTGTTGTTTCTCCATTAGATTTTCTTATGGTTAAAAATAAATTGATTTATATTAAAAATGTTTTCTTGAAACAACTCATTCGTAGCTCTCCATTATGCTAGCTAGCATTATAATCGTCCACAATCGACACTCTCTAAAACTTGTCTTCGCATTCACATCGTAGGTCGGAATTTCTGTAAGATTCTTTCTAAAATTCCTGTAGAATTTTGAGCTGAGCTTCTTTTAATTTTTTCCGCCTTCCAAGGATTCTTGTTTTTATCGCTTTGGGAAACGAAATACCAGCTATATATATTTCCTCACAGTTCTCACTTGAGCTCTTTTTCTTGTTATAAGTTCTTTTACGTCAGGACTGTGGTTTAATCCTTCTTAAATTGATCTTAGAATCCCACAGACAGACAGAAGTTTCATGAATAAGATCCTCCCGTCAATAGCCCATAACGGCCAAGTGTTTCATATAAATCCCCCAGAAACAGCACTTAAAATTCGTTAACGGGTTCGTCGCGATAGTCGTAAAAATAAAACTCTTATTGATCGAGGACCCGTACTTCCGGTCTGAAAGAAACCTCAAAACGAAGAACTTTCTCTTTGAGAAATCGTAACTAGAAAAAGCGTTCAGTTGTTCCGTAATTTTTAGTGAAAATATGAAATGCAAATCATCCCAAAATTACAGGATTTCAGTAATTTTTATAGTTAGAAATGTGAAGCGAATTAGATGTGAAATTAGAAAAATACTTGTTCACGGTTTGAATTTCCGTCCTTTATTTCCAACAGATATATTTAAGAACTGCCTCGAATCCTCTTTTATTTCTTAATTTAATATATGTGAATATTCTTTTAAGTATTTTAGTGCATCATTTTCTAAAGAGTTATATATGCTGAAGAGCAATTGAATTAGAGATACCTGTCTAGTAACGTGTAGCACCACCTTTCGCCCTGATGACGGCGGCGATTCGTCTCGGCATGGACTCGACAATACACCGGAAGCGTTGGGAAGCCATATGGATCCACGACTCCTGAACAAGCTCCCACACTTCACGAAGATTTGATGAAGGGAGATCAGAGCCTCGAACACCTCTCTCGATGGCATCCCAGATGTGCTCAATGGGATTGAGGTCAGGTGACCTAGGCTGGCCAAGGAAGCGAGGTCACGTCGGTGGAGTGTTCATCCAACCATTCGGATACAATTCGGGAGCGATGGCATGGTGCATTGTCTTGTTGCAGGATGAGGTCCCCAGTGGGATGTTGAAGACGCACAAACGGGAGCAAATGGTCGTCCAGGATATCCCGGTAACGTTGACCTGTGAGGGACGATGTCACACGTACCAAGGGTCCCATTTCAGTCCACGTAAACAGTCCCCAGACGAGAATGCCACCCCCACCAGCTTGAAGAGTACCCCTGCTGGGAAGAAGGATCCATCGCTTCATGTAGTTTGCACCGTACTCGTATCCTACCATCCGCATGTACCAACGTGAATCTCGACTCATCTGTCCAGCCAACATTTTTCCACATGTCTAGGGTCCAGTGGCGATGTTCCAGCACCCATGCTAATCTTTGCACCCTGTGATGTGCGGTCAGCAGCGGTACCCTCGTGGAACGATGGCTTCTGTACCCCATAGCTAGGAGATGGTTCTGGATGGTGTTGCTGCTTATACGTTTTTGTGCACCAGCGTTAAATTGCCGAGTGATTTCTTGCACTGTGGCCCGTCTATCCGCTGTTACAATGCGAGCTAGCCGACGGTGACCCCGCTCATCCACACGCTGTTGTCCACGGCAGTTGGTCTTTGCAGGGATGGTTTTACCGGATTCGATGTACTCACGGTGCACCCGTGACACAGTGGCCTGTAAAAATCCCAGTGCCTGCACGACTTCCGAGATGGAGTGACCCATTCGTCGGGCCCCGACAATTTGCCCACGATCAAATGCGCTCAGATCCTTCGTCTTACCCATACTGCGTCAGACTCTTACTGATTCCCGTCGCCTCACTCCTTATATTGTCGGATCGCTGCATACGTCATGTGGTTTCCGTTTACATGGCCGCCCACAGCGCCACATTTGCATAACGCCAGCTGTCTCTAATTCAATTGCTCTTCACTGAAGTGCCAGAAAAACTGGTACATACGATCTTATGCAAAATACCTAGCAACGTCCCCTATGCGCTTACTGGGTTGCGTCCGCCAGTGCGTATATAAAGCAATAGATATTCTTGCCAGCTGTCAGAGCTGTTTTCGGCATGATAATGACAAGTAATAACGATTTAAGCGATTTTCAACGCGGTGTCATAGTTGGCGCTCGTGAGATGGGCCATAGTATTTCGCAGGTAGAAACAAAGTTCGGATTTTCACGGACGACCATTGCAAGGGTGTACCTTGACTACAAGAATTCCGGCAAAACCTCCAAGCTACGATACCAGTGTGGCCGTAAAAAGGCATTGGGTGAACGTGACCATCGTCGGCTGTCAAGAATCGTTTCACGCGATAGGCGTGCAATGCTCTCGCAGGTATCATCGGAATTCAATGCTGGAGCCTCAACAAGCATCAGCGTCAGGACTGTGCAACGTACCCTGCACGATATGGGCTTTGGGAGCCGATGCCCATCTCGAGTCCCCTTGATGGGTGCATGGCACAGAGCTATGCGCCTCGCTTGGGCACGGCAACACCGCCACTTGACACTTGATGACTGGAAACAAGTAGCCTGGTCTGACGAGTCGCGTTTCCAACTGTATCGGGCAGATGGAAGGATTCGTGTGTGGCGCAAAACCCATTTTTTTGGGAAGGCTTTTTTTTTTAAAGCTGCAAACAACTTTTTACTTATCAAAAATGATTTAAAACAGACTTCAGAAATACAGCTTGAGGCTTCAATGTTGTCAGGCGATTTCAATTTCATCCGGTACCCAGTTTCTGTTTATTCTGTGCATACACCATTAGGCTTTAGATCCCAAAGTAAAATGAAGCAATAACTTACCTTGCCCCATGAAGCCATGGATCCCGCCTGTCAACAGGGAACTGTACCGGCTGGTGGGGTGGTGGGGTCCGTAATGGTGCAGGGTGTGTTTAGCTGGACTTCACTGGGACCCCTGGTACGTCTACAAAAAGTCTGTGAGAGGCCAACGCTATGTGCGCATCCTTTCTGACGAGGTACACCCGTCCATGCCCTGCATTCATGCTGATGGGTTGGGCCTGTTCCAACAGGACAATGCGCCTCCACACAAGTGTCGGGACGCCACATTATGGTTAGAGGAGCATTCATCTGAGTTTGGGGTGTTGCCATTCCCACCCAAGTCCCCAGATCTGAACGTGATAGAATACATTTGGGATGCCATGCAACGCGCTATCGAACACAGGAATCCGAGACCTCGGAATACACCCGAAATGTGGAACGCTCTGCAGGAAGTATGGTGTGCATTGCCTACAGCATATTTCCAGAAGCTAGTGGAGTCCATGCCCGTCGTATTTCTGCAGACCTGCGCTCCCGTGGGGGACCTACCAAGTATTAGACTGGTGTACCTGTTGTTCTGGCACTTCAGTGTATATATCAGATAAACACTTCAACAAAATTTCTTGCTAAGGGGGGGGGGTTGCACCACAAATGGTTAAATACAGTGAAAAAAAATGCTCTTACTTCTTGTTTAGTGTTTAAAATTTTTCTGCTCTTTCTGTTTATATGTCTTTGTCAGTGTACAGAATTTTAAGTCTTAAAATTAATTTATATAAATTTTGACTGAAAGTTGTTATCAGTTTCGAAGATCTGCATACCAACAAAATTTCACCCTATACCAATACTGAGTTATACACAAGACCAGATGACGATACAAGCATGCATGCGGTACACGAAACAGCATCTTAATTTTGATCAAAACACGACTGTACAATTCAGAAATTCATATCTTCATAATCTAGAATTTCATTCAGCTACCAGACATGAAGTTTCAGAAAATATTTGAGTTCTAAACGCAACTTTTTGTAAGAAGTATATATAGCACTTGAATCTCTAACTGTTATCTAGGCAGAACACAATTTCTATTAATTGTTTACGGCTTTGAGCAAAGCGGTATTAAATCTGACATACCACCTTGAAACGTACTGAAGGAATCTTAAGAAAACGTGAAAATCTGAGAAGCAGCATACATATTGATTTCAGCTATTCAGCTATTACACAACTGATAAAAATGCATTCCCCAGCAGCTTCATTATTAAAACTGATCTTATCAGACAGTTTATGACACTTTCTGGCCATGAACTCACAGGCGCTACCGCCCCTGTGGCTTGGTGGTCTGAGGCACTGGCTTCTGATATTTCTTCAAAGATGGATCAGGGTTCGGGTCCCGAAGAAAGAATGTGGGGTGTTTGTCTTACGTCACTGGTTCTCCCCCTTATCTGGAGCCAGCGACTTTAAATTACAGGCCGAAGACTGCTTATATTTAGATAGCTGTACGAGGTGCTTACGGCGATCGCTAAACCCCGACAAAAGAAAAATCGCTAGTTTCACAAAAGTTCTTTTTTTTTTTTATTGAAGGTTTAACGACCACCGTGAGCAACTCAATGGGCTATAAGCAGTCGCCCGTCCCTAATTTAGGGTCACTGGTTCCAGGGAAGGGAGAGAGCCAGTGCCGCAAGACAAACACAACATCCATGCCTCACCGGGATTCGAACCCGGACCCCTTTCGGACGAATGAACAGAGGCCATCGCTTGGACCACTGCGCCACCGGGGCGGCTCACAAAAGTTAGGTGCACAGCCTACAGGTAGTCGTACCTGTTCATTGAAACTTTCTCTGAAGGAACATATTTGGCTCAAGAGTGGCGTAGCATATTCAGTATACAGTGAGATGCACCTATTAGTAGTCTCGCGCCACCCTTGACCTACAGAACAGCCCGAATTCGTCGGGGAATGGAACATATCAGATGCTAAAAGCGTCGTGCAAGAATGTTGTACCATGCGGAAATGATTGAATCTGGCAGTTGCAGCTAATTAGACGGTGGCAACGTCTCGCAACTAACCGGCTGTTTAACCTCATCCTAAAAATTCTCTCAATGGGGTTTTAATCCGAGGAATGTTAAGGTCACTGAAGAAAGGAAAACTCATCGGCATGTTCCTAGAACCAATTGGTAAGTATGCAAGCCTTCTGAGAGGGTGGCTCTTGTGGAAACATGTATATTTGCTTGAGGATAAACCGTAGCTATGAAGATATTATTTGGTCAGCACCGATGTGCAGAAACGTTGTGGCGTTCAGAAGTCTTTCAATTGGTATCAGGGGCTTACTGCGTACCAGAAAGGCATTCCTCAGACTAGCACAGAGCCACCACCGGCATATGCTGTTGACACCTGACAGAATGACTCCATGGCTTCAGGTTGCTTGCGCCAAATTCGGACCTTGAAACCCTGATTCATCCATCCAAGCTTCCGCATCCACTGGATCCGCGCTTTCGTGTTCTGGACTAGCAATACTTGCACTCGACATGGTCATCTGGATTGTGGCGGCGTAGTTCGATACCTAATGGCCCATTCGCGACACACCATAGTTGAATTCTGCAGTGATTTGCCGGGTTGTATCCTATCCGTTTGCATGCATGGCTCTCGCCAGTCTCCTTTGACCTCTCCGATTCACCAGATCTTTTCGTTCATATGACTGCCGATTGCTGGAAGTGTTTTTGCATTTCGCACCATTCACGATAAATCCTTCATACCATTGTGCGTTAAAAGCACAGGAGAATGACCGTTTGTAAATTTTCGAACCAGCACGCCTAGCGCTTATAACTATCATACCAGGTTCAGAGTTTTTCAGATCACTCGTTTTGCCGATTCCGACCCTCAAAAGAACTGTAACTAATGCTCGATGAACCGGTCTACCAGATTTATACCGCACGCCGCGTTCACGTGTTGCTTACCTGTTGGATTGAACCATTTATGCGACAAGGGCGGTTATAACTAATAAACTGGAATCTCAGTGCATAGAAAGGTCGGCTTGAACCGTGAGGACGTCAACCGCAAATTAACTAGAAAACGTCAGCTGGCGGCTAGCAGTTCGTCTGTCTGATGGAAACAAACTTCGACGTTTGTTGCGCGGGTTTTAAGTTTTTTCTGTTTGGAATTTTAACGACCACCGTATAGGCAACTCGATGGGATCACTAGACAACTCGATGGATCAGTCGCCCGTCCCTAATTTAGGGCCACTGGTTCCAGGGAAGGGAGTGAGCCAGTGCAGTAAGACAAACACAACATCCATGCCCCACCGGGATTCAACCCGGACCCACGGTCATAAGCCAGCGCTTAGACCACTGGCTCCAGGGAAGGGACAAAGCCAGTGCAGTAAGAGAAACACAACATCCATATCTCACCGGGATTCGTACCGAGACCCATTTCAGATGAATGGCCAGAAGTCAGCGCATAGACCACTGCGCCAGTGGGGCGGCTTGTTTCATTGGTTCTGGTTTGTTTCGAGAAGCAAACAAACTACACAGTTACATGTTATAGCACAAGATTTGTAATTTTTACGCCTCAAAAATTCACCGCTTGTTGGGTCGAGCGTAGTGACTAAGCCAAACGTCGGGATCTGTTGTTGACTAATTTATATAATGCATTTGTTGGGTATAACATGGAGTATATAGATATCGGAGGTATAATCTGTGATTTGTGAAATGAAGGTGAATTTGCTACCACCAAAAGGGCAGCATTTTACGAAGTTTGTTATGTGAAAGGAACAGAATTTTTCGACTCCATGTAAAACCTTCTCTACGACCATTAAAGAATCTTTTTGCCCCCATGTCCGAGTGGTATGAGACGCTGGTTTCGGACAATTCGCCCGCGTTCCAGTTCCGACGAGTTGTTTCCATGGAACCAATGGCCCTAAATAAGACGAGGAGACTGCTTATAGCCCTATACGTTGCTCATGCTTGTCGTTAAACACCGAAAAAAAAGGAACATTAACAAATCTAAAAATCATATTCCTGAGAAGGTTGCAGTACCTGGACGGAATATTCTGAGCGATCGAAGGATGTTACAGATATTCAACAAAAAAAGCTTATAAAGGCAATAAGGAATAAAAAAACGTATTCAAGAAAGCTAGTTTTGTCCATAAATAAATTTTGTATTGCTCATAGATTTGTGTCATGGTGCTGTACCCTTTCTTAAAGGACAGGGTTTCATCGTTAGTAAGTTTCAGGCTGTAGACAAAAGTAGTCGCTGGTCAACGGTTTCAATGAATCCAACGAGAAAGTTTAAAAAAATTCTTCCTTTGACTGATAACAGTATATTTAAACCGAAATGAAACGCAGTTGTATCAAAAATAGCTCTTTTCTTAACTAGCCCGTGGTGAAAATAATTCATACTACGTAGTTTACACATAATTTTCAAGTAATTTACATTAATCTTCACCAAATCAAACATCCCAACACTTTCCATCCTTTCGAAAAGAAAGAGAGACTTTTGTCTTCCTCCTAAACCCTTAGGAATTTAAACCATCATCTCGTGTCGAACCCACTGCAACCACTAATTAATTCACCCAATCACACGATTAAATTCACAGATTTTCCTGTGTCTTTGAGCTGCATAATAAAGCATGATAAAATTCGCACACCAAAATTAAATAAAAAATAAAAATAAGAAAGGAAAAAAAATCAGACGCTTCTCTGAACCGTAACTCAGCTGAATGAATAGTGTCTTGCGAAGTGCAAATTAATGTGCGAATTAATTACCACTTCGCAATGCATTTTATTGAATAAACTGAATTAGAGTGTAAGGGAAATTTCCCATTCACTACTCTTACAGAATTTCATTTCTCAAATTTTTGGTACATAAAGGAATACAAAATCACCAGAGCGAGAGAGTATAAAAACACAGCTCGACATAAGAAATGCCACACTAGGAAGTGTTTGTCGGAGCGCCATTCAATTTGGTGTGTATGTGTCGATAGTTTGGTAATGTAAATGATCGCAGTTGCGACCCAATCACGTGATAGGTGAGGACGATAAGGTGGTGAAACTGCTCGGCGTCTCTAAGTTTAACCGTCCTCACCTAGGCGTGTGGACCACTCCATCGGAGTGATCTCGGTGGCGAAAGCACGTGTAAGGAGTGTAAATAATCAGCGTAGCTAAGTTTGGTCGTCCTCACCTGGGCGTGCGGATCACTGAATCGGAGTGATCTTGGTGGCGAAAGCACGTGTAAGGAGTGTAAATAATCAGCGTAGTTAAGTTTGGTCGTCCTCACCTGGGTATGTGGATCACTGCATCGGAGTGATCTCGGTGGCGAAAGCACGTGTAAGGAGTGTAAATAATCAGCGTAGCTAAGTTTGGTCGTCCTCACCTGGGTATGTGGATCACTGCATCAGGGTGATCTCGGTGGCGAAAGCACGTGTAAGGAGTGCAAATAATTAGCATAGCTAAGTTTGGTCGTCCTCACCTGGGCGTGTAGACCACTTCATCGAGGGATCTCGGTGGCGAAAGCACGTGTAAGAAATGTAAATAATCAGCGTAGCTAAGTATGGTCGTCCTCACCTGGGTATGTGGATCACTGCATCGGAGTGATCTCGGTGGCGAAAGCAAGTGTAAGGAGTGTAAATAATTAGCATAGCTAAGTTTGGTCGTCCTCACCTGGGCGTGTAGACCACTTCATCGGAGGGATCTCGGTGGCGAAAGCACGTGTAAGGAATGTAAATAATCAGCGTAGCTAAGTATGGTCGTCCTCACCTGGGTATGTGGATCACTGCATCGGAGTGATCTCGGTAGCGAAAGCAAGTGTAAGGAGTGTAAATAATTAGCATAGCTAAGTTTGGTCGTCCTCACCTGGGCGTGTAGACCACTGCATCTGAGTGATCTCGGTGGCGAAAGAACGTATATGAAGTGAGACTGTCTGGGCAAAGTCATGTAGAATTTTACCATCGCGAGAACACCTAGGCTTCATCATTGGGCTACGCAAAGTTGGTTTCGTCGCATTGCGACGGCAACACATTAGGATGCAACAACTGTCAGCTAAATGGAGCGAGAGTGGTTGGAGGAAGATTACGCTCGTAGCAGTAGTGGGACTGGTACATATATCAGGACGTCCAAATGCCTTGATCGCTGCATTTGACGGCAAGCCGTGGCAGCCTCATAGTCCACAACGGAAGGCATTCGACGAGATGTACACGCAGCTATGGACATCCCCGTATCGATACGGACTGTTAATCGCAGATTGCCAAAGGTGGGTTTGCGTTGTCGTCAGCCATTGCAACGACTGCCGCTCACCGCACACATCGTTGCGCAAGGTTGCAGTGGTGCCGTACCAGACATACGTGGTGAGACAAATAGAATCAGGACATGTCGTATTCAGCGACGAGTTTTGCGTCTGACTCAGCGCCAACGATCACTTATTGAGAGTCTGGAGACGTCGTGGTCAGCGGAATGATTTTACTACCATACGGCTCTTCATCCTGTTAACATGGTTTGTGTCACTATGATTTTCAACAGCCGATCACCACTAGTACTCATATTAGTTACAATGACAGCAGGATGGTATGTCGGTGAAGTGCTGAAGCCCGATTTGTTGCCGTAACTCCGTGGTATCCGTTATATCCGGTTTCAACAAGACACCTTCCAGTACACTGCCAACATCAGCAGACAGTGCCTACCAAGTGCTTCCCTAGCCAGCGCGATCCCCAGTCCTCTCCCCAATTATCAAATGCATCACCGTTACTTTCTGGAGAATGACCATCTTGAGGCCAGATTTTATATTGCGCATGCGCAGTTGGGCTTTCGTAGCCACGTCACATTTCCTTGTTGTCAAGGTCGTTTCTTACGTTCGTCTAAATCTGAATGATATATCATAATAAAAATAAATATTGCTTTTGAAAGACTAAATACTCGAAATGCTTACTATTGAAGCCTCCATAGTTTAGTAAATATTTGCTTTTATAACTAACATATCCTTTTCCATTGGTTTTACAAAAATAACATTCATTAATCCACTTACCTAAGTACCGCAAAATATCAGGATTTAGTAAACCTTATTGTTTGTTGTAATTATTTAATTCCACTTAGTATGTACCGGACTGTGGCTCGCTGTGGTCATGTGAGTGACACGAATTAATGAAGTGTGTTTTACGTAAACAAATGTATGCTCTTGAATCACTCTTTTTTTTCACACCCACAAAGATCTTGGCATGCGAAAGATTCACAGCATACATTATCTACAAAGAGTACCAGAGTACTCTCTCGATTTTTTTATATGCTATAATAACGCCGTAAATCAGTAGCAGTAAAAAATAACATATATTTTCTGATTTCAGGGCTTCCAGGACTTAGCTAAATTTTGACATTTTCCCAGATCCCGTTTTGGAGGTGGCGGCAACGCTGCTTCCAAAAGATCTGGGAGAAAAGGCAATGAATGACATGGTTTTTTTTATTGTTTTTTTTTTTTTTTTTCTGTACAAAAGTACGAGATTCTGTTACGGTTTCCTAGTTGTTAATTTAAGAACAAGCCAGTCTTGTTAATTGTGAGAAAACTGTTCATCAGCACAAAGAAAATTGATAATATTTCACATGGTGTTATAATCTCGAGTAACCAAAGGGGAAATCGTCCATTTAAAAACCAATAAGGAAATGGGCTTGACACGTGATTTTCATTCCAATGACTCCACATCATGACCGATTACCATGAAGCAATACTAATCTGGATCAAACATTTTTTTCACATCTTTCTTTTTTATTTTGGTTGCTATCTCACTTAGGGTCGTAGATAGGGAGATTTCTCCACCGCTGTTATACTTTAACTATGACATCCAATATGCGTTTCATGTACAGCAAAAGGCGTTAATGTTTTTGGTCACGAAATAAAAGTTGCAAGAGCGTAACAGTATCCCGCAGGTACCAGATGTAATGACGTTTGAGGTTGCTATATCTTGTTACCCAGATAAGAGGTAGTGAACAGTTTAGCAGATCCCTTTATGTGTGTGCGTGTGTGTACATAATAAATGACGACTTGATTAGCATCGCGCTATAATAGATCTATGAAAAGGAACACTCCAAGTCAACGCAATATTTTAAAGTCGCAGTCTCGCTATTAAAAACAAATACACTGAAGACAAGCTGAACTTGATGTTGATGACCCACTGGCCGGGTTATCTACATCAAGGGTGGTTAGATGTGCTGATTTTTATAGAGGTGGGACGAATTCTAAATTTCCTCGAATCCGAATCCTAAAAGTTTCTCGAATCTCCCGAATTTCGCATCCTTCATATAAGAATAATTATAAGAAAAAAAGAAACAAAAGGGGAAAGAAAAGACTTCTACTAAAAATTAAAAGTTTTTAATTGAAGCAAAATTTCAAATCTGTGTTTAATGAAATACAATATAAAGAATACAGTTTTCAAGAAATATACCCATACTAATTAAGAAGATACAAATGAAATTTATAATTTACATTTACTAAATATAATACATAACTCTTAAGTCTTGAGGTTCATTTTCATTTTCTGAACATAATTTGACAAAAAAATGAGTAACAATTCACATTTTTCTTTAATAACAAAAGTTCCAAAACCTTTTTAAATCAAAGAAAGTGTAGGTGGGGGGGGGATTATTTTAAGAGTTAATGTAGATAAACACTAAACATGGGACACTAAATTGAGTAAATTATTTCCAGAAAATTAGGAAAAATCAAATACATATTTGTTTTAAGAGTTAATAAAAACACTAAGCACTGAACTCTTTCAGGGTAATGTAAAAAAATCAGAAACCTTTAATAGTGACTTTTATTTAAAAACACTAGCATTCGAACTCGCTCTGGGTCTAACCTACTTCATTGTTTATCAGCTATGACACCTGATGTGCTGAATAGTCTGTCTGACATTACTGTCGATGGTGGTGTGATTAAGAACTTTTTAGAGAGTTTCCTCAAATTTTGATATTTTGTGTTGTCCTTCCAGACACTGCTGGCCACCCAAAATGCAACACCGAGAAAGAAACGAGATAGCAAAGCCAGGTTTACTGGACACATAACAACAGATACAAAGATGAAACGATTGAGCTTACAGGTCCGTGCGACTTGCGGAACACGCAGACATCAATAGTTCGTGTGACCTCCATGGCTGGCAATAACGGCCGCTACACGCCGCGGCATCGAACGAAAGAAGCTTTGGATGTGGGCTTGGGGTATGTCGGTCCAGGCTGCTTCCACACGTTGCCACAGTTCATCTGGCGTAGCCGCGGGTGGTGCTTGCCGGGCCACTCGGTTGCCGATCAGTGACCAGGCGTGTTCGATGGGCGACATATCGGGAGAACAGGCGGGCCACGGCAGTAGTGACACCTGTGAGCCGTGAAGAATGGTTGCACGATGCGTGCCACGTGCGGGCGTACATTGTCCTGTTGAAACGTTGTCGCTGGTAGGTCCTACAGGTAAAGGAGGACTACAGGCTCCAAAACGTCGGAAATGTAGCGGTGGCTGTTGAGTGCACCGGCGATGCGTACCAGAGGGGTGCGGGTGTCACATCCAATTGCGCCCCAAACCATAACGCCAGGCGACGGACTGGTATGGCGATGCATAATGCAGGCGTCATACAGTCTCTTGCCGCGGTGCCACCACACGCAGATCCGACCATCGTGGTGTAGCAGGCAGAAGCGGGATTCGTCGGAGAAGACAATCTCGTGCCATTCCGAAGTCCACGTGCAGCGTTCAACGGCCCACTGTCGCCGCACTCGCCGGTGGTGTAACGTCAATGGTAATCGGAGCAATGGGCGTCGTGCGACAAGTCCCCGCATGGTACGTGCTGACACTGGTTGTTGCGCAACACACCCTAATTCCTGCGCAAACGTTCGTGATGTGGCGGTGCGAGCCGTCAATGCCCGCCGCACAACATGCCGGTCCTCTCGTTCGGTGGTGTGCCGCGGCTGCGGCAATCGCTCACGTCGGCCCGTCCGTCCCTCCTGCACCCACTGAATCCATACTCGTCTCACTGTGGCTGGATGTCGTCCCACACGGGTGCCGATGTCTCGGTACGATAAACTGCTGTCGCGATAAGCACTATTCGTCCTCTGACGAACTCCGAAACGTGCTGGAATGACTGCCGTATTCGGCGACAAGGCATCAGGAAGCTTCCCACGCACAGGTCCGGCAGCACAACACACTTCAACTACTTACACCCGCCTTCTGTGCACCCTTCTTATAGTGTTTCTCGGTGGCGTGCCGGGCGCACATGATTTCCATATGCCCTGCAATGCTAATCGTTTGCATGTCCTCTAGCGGGCGACGCATGCTGCGAATTTCAGGCCAATCGGATGCTTCCTTCTTGGTGTTGCAGTTTGGGTGGCCAGCAGTGTATGTCCGCAGATGGTGAAAGCAATGTTTCTGCTAAGTAGGAATTTATTTCTTCTTCAGGAGACAAATTGTAACTCTGCTCACTGCTGGTAGATAGTGTCATCAACTGAGAATAGTAACTCCATATGGTATGAACTCCTTGTTGTTGAGTTATAGATTTTTGCGTGGTATCTCTTTGACTTTGTCCTGAGGACTGCAGATCGCTGTCACCTGCTTGCAAAATACTAATATCAGATATTTCCCAGTGTTAGTTTAACTTGCTCAAGGTTTTTTTTTCAAAAAAACACTTCCTTTGAATCGGGGATCTAGTATAGTTTTTTTCTTTTTTTTTTTTTTTTTTTCTTTTTTTTTTTTGATTGGAGGTTTAACGACCACCGTGAGCAACTCAATGGGCTATAAGCAGTCGCCCGTCCCTAATTTAGAGTCACTGGTTCCAGGGAAGGGAGAGAGCCAGTACCGTAAGACAAACAAAACATCCATGCCTAACCGGGATTTGAACCCGCACCCCTTTCGGACGAGTGACCAGAGGACATCGCTTATACCACTGCGCCATCTAGTATAGTTCCAAGAGCATGCAATTGTTCGGTCTCAACAGACTGATAGCACCTTTTTACAGATTTAAGCAAATCATTTCGGAAACCCTGTACGGAACCTAAAGTTGATTTGAGGTTTTGTAGAATACTAATGGAGCTCTTCACTAAAGGAATTATTTCTGAGGTTTGTTACTTCGCTAAAACTGGCCCCAAACATAGCTCTATCAAACACATTTAGGATTCGTATCACTTCTTCTATAGTTGTCCACTTCGAGCACTAAGATCTACCTGAAAATTTAACTCTGAAACAGATAAAACAGCTTGCTTTTACCAGCGCTACTGTAATGAGGTAATTCTTCCCCATGTTCGTGTGACCCGAGGTGCCATTGGCTCACAGTTCGTGTCAATGCACGATAACGCTACACTCCATCGTACGGTGGGTGTTGAGCTGTTGAAAAGTGAATACATTCAGACAATGTATTGGTCAGCACGTTCCCCCGATCTAAATCCCATAGAACACGTGTGGGACGCTCTGATGAGACGTTTTGAGGCTCGTCAACATCAACGGGAAACTGTTTAACAGGTGAAGACGGCGCTGACGGAAGAATGGGCGTTATTACCGCAAAAACTCATCAAAAACCTATAACGCGATGTATGGACAGACGATGCAAATCATGCATCGACGTTAGGGATGATCATATCCCTTACTGAGCACCTTCTCTTCCCTTCGTACCGCCACTCAGTGTTATGTAGCCAATTCTGAATAAAGTACCACTATATCCTTTAGTATCTGCAGTTGTGTCGGTGTTGTCCCCGTCATCATTTTGGTAGGTAATGGAGCTCCTGTGGTTTGAATTTCACATATCCAGGCCACTCCTGTATGACGCTACAGGTCAAAACCTGGCTCCTCCTTAAGTTCAGCACACCACTGTACATACGGCACAAAAATAATCCTTTGGAGAAGAGTTTTAAAAGAGGATACGCTGTTGGGAACAGAATACACACTCCCACCACCTAAGAACAGAACTACGCACTACAAAAACCAAGAGTACATGAAAAAATGTGCCACAAAGTGAATGGTATAGGGTGTTGAAAGATTTTTTTTTTTTTTTGCTGCTCAGTCTGAGCGATGGCTGCTGATCATTCGTCCGAGATGGGTTCGGGTTTGAATCGCGGTGAGGCATGGATGTTGAGTTTGTCTTACGGCACTGCCTCTCTTCCTTCCCTGGAACCAGTGGACCTAAATTACGATCCGGCGACTGCTTATAGCCCAGTGAGTTGCTCTCGGTGGTCGTTAAACCTTTGATATATATATATATATATATACTTAAGAGCAAAACTGAAGACTAAGGAAAAAATTTTAGAATTTAACACGAAGGGTGCAAAATAACCTGAAAATCAAAACGCGCAACGCAGCAGTTTTGAAAATTCAGAATTCACATTCTATAAAGAAGAGACCTAAGCAAAAAAATACATATATAATTTTGACTCACACCTAGTACAACATAGAAAAGGTTATGTATCTACCTGTGTGAGTAAAAGGAGAAAAGATAAAAAAATAAAATAAAACAACTGAATGTAGAAGGTGTCGAGAATACTGAGCCTTGGCTTTATCAAGGACCAGCAAAACTCTGCATTTTCTCACTTCTACAAAGACCTAGTTGGAAATGGGTTTCTGCAAGGCCATAGATGCAAGTAACATTCCCACCTAAAATAGTTTAAAAAATATATATATAAGTCATGTCCTCCGTAGAGTAGCATGACCTAGCACTAGTTAACAATTTCGCTTGCATCCATTAACCTTCATGGCCCGACCCATGCTCTTCATCTGTTACTATTAAACAGAGAGAAGAAGATTAAAGAGAACTCAAGCTGTGAGAGTGACATAATAAATAGAAATGATTTTCAGCTATAACGAAATTCCAAGTTCGTTTGAGAGAATTTAAACCTGAAAAACAATGCAAAAGAAATCCAAATTTTACATTGCAATTAAAAAAGGAAATGTTAATTTATAACGAACAGATTTTTTGAAAGAAAACTTGAGTCTAAAACCCCCTACTCTACAACTTATGACAGCACGAAAACGAGAATAAGTTAAAGATAATAATTAACTGAAGAAAACTTTGTGAAAGTTATATACCTTAAACAGTTAGTTGCAATATGTACAAAGTATTTCAGCAGTGCTTTAAGTGCATAATTAATTAGTTATTAAGAACTTTACTACTTTGAAAAAACAGCGCATAGACAGCGCATAGAAAAGGAACAAGCTTAGCCATCTTCTGTTCCTAGGTACCCCAAAAGACGCTCAAAGTTACAAAGAAAAGTAAGAGTTAAAACCCGCATAAATGTTAACAGACAAACCAATGCTTAAAAGCTGAAAAGCTAAAAAACGACAGAGAAAAGGTACATAAAGTACAAACATTGAACTTATAAAACCTAGAACCCAAAAACAAGGAAGAGAGCTTACCTCTTGTGTGACAAAAACTTTTCTCCTCACAAGAGGAGAACATGGCTGACCTCTTCCGCCACTCCCTAGACGCTGGGGGCAGTGAGGGTGGGGCCGATGGCCTCCTCATACAGCAAGAAACCAACGCGCGGAGATTTTAACCAGAGAAAAAAATATATAAACTTAAGACTGTGGATCTGTATGATCAGAATGAGCAGAATTAACTCTCCAGAATACATGAGAAATATTATAAAATACACGAGCAGTTTATTTAATAATCTTTGCATGTATTAAATCACCTTAGTGAGCTTCTATAGATTAATCAGAATCTTATTAATTTTAATGTTGGTTTTACTATTTTTAGTATAGCTATCCTAGTGATGAATAACTAGTTTTCTTTTTTATTTGTTTTTATTTTCTTTTATAAACAGATTTTTAAGCTTTTTTTGTGATTTTGTTTTATATTATTTAATTTTTTGTTTTAATAGGACCGTCATATCCATAGCACTAAGGTTCCTTTAGGTAGTTAATAGGCATCCTCTAGCCAACTTCCTTACGGCTTTGATTGGTCAGAATCATATTATTAACTGTGTAGAAAATTAAAGCAGATCTGCCAACCTTACTCTATTATTCAGAATAATTTTTCTTAAAGTTCTTTTGATGAAAGAAGAAGGAATTTCGTTCTCTAGAAAACTTTCTAATAGTATATTAATGTGGTAATTGAAATCCAAATTGTTGCTGCAAATTCTTGAAATTCTTAGGACCTGAGAAATTAGTACATTCTCAATTACTTTGGTTGAAATGTTATTATTCCAGTGTAGATATTTAATTACTTTGAAAGGAAAATTAACTCTTTTATCAAAGAGGCTAATAGATGGGTTACCTCTGTTGAGCTTAATGCTTAAGTCTAGGAACTCAAGTTCCTGATTACTGTGGTTGGTTTTACATAAGTTAAGAGAGCTAGGATAGATATTATCAAAATCACTCTCTATAACTTCTGAATTATTGATACACAGCAGATCATCAATATATCTAAAAGTGTAAAGGTAGTTATCTGAGCAGGTGGGGTGATTTTTAATGAATTTATATTCCTTAAAGAACAGGAATAGATTAGCGATATTTGTGGACGTTGATGTTCCCATTGGAATACCGTTCACTTGCTTATAGAGAGTATTATTATATAAGATATGGTTATTTTTTATGCAGCAATTGAGATAAGAGTTCCAAGTTCCTACATCAACAAATTGGTTAAGTTTAAATTCTGCATACAGCTCTTTAAAGGTAGTGATTATATCTGATAGAGGCAGATTAGTATATAGGTTTTCAAAATCATAACTATTAATATCTAGGGGACAAACTTTGAGTATAGTAGAAATTACTTCTGCATTATTATTAATTACCCAAAAATCTCTGTACATCAAGTTAGAACAGTTTCTAATGTGTTTCAAAACCTTCTTTAAGACATCTTCAAAAGCAAGATCTATTTTCTTTTTATGACTCCTTACTCCACTAGCTATGAACCTGAACTTCACAGGATCCTTATGAAACTTAACCGTTGCAAAAAGAAATGGAAATTCAGACCCATATCTTCTAGTTTGTGGAATTTTAAGTTTCTTGAAGAATGCCTTAAACCGATTTTCTAACTGCTTGGTAGAATAACTTACGGGCTCGTATGTTACTCTATTATTGAGTTCCATAGTTAACAATTCAAAATAGAACTTCTTACAGATAATTGCAAAATTATTGCTAGCTTTATCCGTAGTGGTAAAAATAAATTGGTCTTGTAGTTTGGAGAGTGACCTTTTAGCTTCTCCAGAGAAAAAGAGATTTCTGTCGAAACAAAAGTCCAGACCTGCCAACTCACCGGTGAAGCTATTGATTATATTATATTTCCATTCTGCGAAGGCCTCAATAGGCTGATTGTACGTTAAACTGGTTTTTACGATGTACTTATTTACATCTTGAGTGAAGCTCTCAAGAATCCTTTCTTTGGAAATTGTGAAGGAAGGTCTGAATTTAGAGCCATACTCTAATAAATTCCTAAGCTTTTCATTTTCAACATAACTCAAGTTTCCGGTGATAATATGGTTGTAATTCTTATCATAGTGAACTGTATCTTTATGTTCATCACAAGAACAAGTAGTAATTACAGGAATGTAGCTCGAAGAGTTAAGTTTGTAGTTTTTAACTATTGACCCTAAGGTCTTAACATATTTAAAACTTACAATAGACTGGTGCCTGTGGATGGGAAAAAAAATTGCATTATTGTAGAACAGCTTCCTTACATTGAGATTATCGTAGGCTTTATTTAGGAACCTGATGGTAACAAAATTACTGGAAAATTCTTTAAGAGAAATTTTATCTTTAAGAATATGTTTAAGAATGTCCAGAACCAAAGCAAAAACATGCTTATCAACATGGTCAGCAGTTTCATTCCAGAATTTGAAAAACATTTAAGGACAGAGTGCTTGAAGGACTTGAGAATTTTGTAAGTATTTTTAACAAAATTAGTGCCAGTTTTAAAGCTTTCCAGAGTTTTTAGCAAGTTAGCAAAATCAACTTTGCTTGATGTGCGAAATAACCTCTGTCCTCTATTACCTCTAGAGCAGCTCTTATTATTAACAAGAAAGAAGAGTTCACGAATTGAAAATTTATGCTGATTATGCTTATTGTCAGATAGAGTGGAATTAAGGCCATAGGGATAAAGAGACTGATGCTGCAAAATTTCAAGGGATTCAGTTTCTAGCCGAGCATAGAGGTCAGGAATAATATGTAGTACCTCTATTTTCACTTTGTCAAAACCATGAGTATGGAAATGCTCTAATTCAAAGGTAGAGTACTGGTTGGCGTTTGTGGAGGGGTTCACTCCTGAATTAGAGAACTTGTTTACTAGAGACCTGTGACCATTAATCCTAAGATGAAGAGGATTTTTACTTTGGCCAATATAGCTAAGGTTGCAGACAGTACAGGTGAGCTTATAGATGGTATTGTAGGCTTTGCAAAACTTGTTGGAGCAATTATCCTCAACAGAAGAATATAGGTTAGGATCTGCAGATTTACATGTCAAACAACGTTTGTCATTTCATAACTTTAGATTACCTTTGCCAGCGAGTTCATACACTATGGGAAAGGGTGCTAGCCTAACCGAGCGGGAGGACTTAAAATATCTGAGCTGACCTCCAATCCTTTCATCGTCCTTAGAACTCCACTTGGGCCAAAACATACAAATTCTGAGCAAACCAACTAGGAAAAACTTTTTAGAAATAAGCAGTCCAAGAAAAGACCAAACTCGAGTATAAACTACACTCCAAAAAGCTGCATCCAAAACATACTAAAAAGAAAAATTAGAAAATGAAAAAAAACCTCAAGTGAAAAAAATAGTAATAAAAAAAAAAATAATAATAATAATAATAATAATAAAACATTTCAACTAGAATTTGCGCATGAGCTGCTAAATAATAAATTGAAATTAGTTACTTAAGAGCAAAACTGAAGACTAAGGAAAAAATTTTAGAATTTAACACGAAGGGTGCAAAATAACCTGAAAATCAAAACGCGCAACGCAGCAGTTTTGAAAATTCAGAATTCACATTCTATAAAGAAGAGACCTAAGCAAAAAAATACATATATAATTTTGACTCACACCTAGTACAACATAGAAAAGGTTATGTATCTACCTGTGTGAGTAAAAGGAGAAAAGATAAAAAAATAAAATAAAACAACTGAATGTAGAAGGTGTCGAGAATACTGAGCCTTGGCTTTATCAAGGACCAGCAAAAACTCTGCATTTTCTCACTTCTACAAAGACCTAGTTGGAAATGGGTTTCTGCAAGGCCATAGATGCAAGTAACATTCCCACCTAAAATAGTTTAAAAAATATATATATAAGTCATGTCCTCCGTAGAGTAGCATGACCTAGCACTAGTTAACAATTTCGCTTGCATCCATTAACCTTCATGGCCCGACCCATGCTCTTCATCTGTTACTATTAAACAGAGAGAAGAAGATTAAAGAGAACTCAAGCTGTGAGAGTGACATAATAAATAGAAATGATTTTCAGCTATAACGAAATTCCAAGTTCGTTTGAGAGAATTTAAACCTGAAAAACAATGCAAAAGAAATCCAAATTTTACATTGCAATTAAAAAAGGAAATGTTAATTTATAACGAACAGATTTTTGAAAGAAAACTTGAGTCTAAAACCCCCTACTCTACAACTTATGACAGCACGAAAACGAGAATAAGTTAAAGATAATAATTAACTAAAGAAAACTTTGTGAAAGTTATATACCTTAAACAGTTAGTTGCAATATGTACAAAGTATTTCAGCAGTGCTTTAAGTGCATAATTAATTAGTTATTAAGAACTTTACTACTTTGAAAAAACAGCGCATAGACAGCGCATAGAAAAGGAACAAGCTTAGCCATCTTCTGTTCCTAGGTACCCCAAAAGACGCTCAAAGTTACAAAGAAAAGTAAGAGTTAAAACCTGCATAAATGTTAACAGACAAACCAATGCTTAAAAGCTGAAAAGCTAAAAAACGACAGAGAAAAGGTACATAAAGTACAAACATTGAACTTATAAAACCTAGAACCCAAAAACAAGGAAGAGAGCTTACCTCTTGTGTGACAAAAACTTTTCTCCTCACAAGAGGAGAACATGGCTGACCTCTTCCGCCACTCCCTAGACGCTGGGGGGCAGTGAGGGTGGGGCCGATGGCCTCCTCATACAGCAAGAAACCAACGCGCGGAGATTTTAACCAGAGAAAAAAATATATAAACTTAAGACTGTGGATCTGTATGATCAGAATGAGCAGAATTAACTCTCCAGAATACATGAGAAATACACTGCCGGACAATTGCTAAGGACGGATGACAATAGCAACGATAGCAACCATAAAATGGAAGGCAGGAAAATGTGGAAATTAGCATAAGTGCGGGATACAGTAAGACGTGTTGTGCGTATGCAAATTTTGGATTGCCGAACTTGTTCGTGACGTCATAGCGCTGATAAGAGATATAAAGGATTTGACGCGTATTGACCGTTGTTGTTCAAACGCAAAGTTGAAAGGGAAAGAATCAATTAACGAACTTGCAATTTTTAGCAAGTATTCCCGACATCACCTAGATGATTTTACGCGTGGCCTTATCATTGGCAAGATTGAAGAAGGGCGAATAATAACAGATGTTGCCAGGGAGTTCAACGTCAGCCACAGTGTTGTTTCAAGGCTTTGGAAATCATTTCAAACAAATGGAGAGTGTAGCAAAGGTTACGGGGAGGTCGTATTCGCAGTACGACACCTGCAGAAGATCGGTACATAGTGCTATCAACAAAAAGACACCGGCGCAGCACAGCTAGTGAGGTAGCAAATCAGTTTATGGCTGCTACTGGCAAGCGGATCACCTGAAAAACTGTCGCCAGACGTTTGCATGATGGAGGACTATACGTCCGCCGTCCTGTTGTGTGCATCCCATTGTCCAGACGTCACCGTACCGCCCGTTTGCAATGGTGCCATCAACATCGCAATTGGACTGATAACGACTGGTCTGCTGTCCTTTTCTCAGATGAGAGTAGATACAGTCTATCGTCTGATTGTTGACGACAACTGATCTGAGGTGATAGTGGTACTGCATAATGTCCAGCAAACATACAGGAAAAGGACGGATATCCGACATGTAGTGTCATGGTATGGGCTGGCATCATGATCAATAGACGTACGTCCCTCTATGTGCTTCCAACTGGGACTATGACTGGCCAACGATACATTAATGATGTTCTGCTACCTCATGTTCGCATGTTCCGTGGTGCTGTTGGTGATAGATTCATTTTTATGGAGGTCAACGCAACATGTCATCGAACAGTCGCTGTCCAGGAGTGTCTTGAGAGCGAGGATATTCAACGCCTCGTAAGTCCAGCAAGTTCTCCAGATCTGAATCCCATTGAAAATGTGTGGGATGCTTTGGGGAGGAGTCTTGCTGGTCGACAATGCCTTCCAATAAATAAGGACTCCCTCATCCGTACACTGACAGAGGAATGGGATAAATTACCCCAACAGCTGCTTGATAATGTTGTGCAAAGCATGACACGACGTGTGGAATCTTGAATCGCCCTCCATGGTGGCCATATCCCGTATTAACATCTTACGCCGGAACGCCTGCGGACGGTAATTGCATTTTTTCACGTTTACGTATTCTGCACAAAATGGCCAGTTTGTCACTTGAACACGTTCCAAAGCCTTCTGGATTTCAGAGCACAATAAATTGTCTTTCTTGTAATGTCCTGGCATTCTGACATTATTTTATTTCACTTGGCATCCAACCACACTTACTTTATTATGCGCTATATAGCCGTTTATGATCCGTCCTTAGCAATTGTCCAGCAGTGTATTATAAAATACACGAGCAGTTTATTTAATAATCTTTGCATGTATTAAATCATCTTAGTGAGCTTCTATAGATTAATCAGAATCTTATTAATTTTAATGTTGGTTTTACTATTTTTAGTATAGCTATCCTAGTGATGAATAACTAGTTTTCTTTTTTATTTGTTTTTATTTTCTTTTATAAACAGATTTTTAAGCTTTTTTTGTGATTTTGTTTATATTATTTAATTTTTTGTTTTAATAGGACCGTCATATCCATAGCACTAAGGTTCCTTTAGGTAGTTAATAGGCATCCTCTAGCCAACTTCCTTACGGCTTTGATTGGTCAGAATCATATTATTAACTGTGTAGAAAATTAAAGCAGATCTGCCAACCTTACTCTATTATTCAGAATAATTTTTCTTAAAGTTCTTTTGATGAAAGAAGAAGGAATTTCGTTCTCTAGAAAACTTTCTAATAGTATATTAATGTGGTAATTGAAATCCAAATTGTTGCTGCAAATTCTTGAAATTCTTAGGACCTGAGAAATTAGTACATTCTCAATTACTTTGGTTGAAATGTTATTATTCCAGTGTAGATATTTAATTACTTTGAAAGGAAAATTAACTCTTTTATCAAAGAGGCTAATAGATGGGTTACCTCTGTTGAGCTTAATGCTTAAGTCTAGGAACTCAAGTTCCTGATTACTGTGGTTGGTTTTACATAAGTTAAGAGAGCTAGGATAGATATTATCAAAATCACTCTCTATAACTTCTGAATTATTGATACACAGCAGATCATCAATATATCTAAAAGTGTAAAGGTAGTTATCTGAGCAGGTGGGGTGATTTTTAATGAATTTATATTCCTTAAAGAACAGGAATAGATTAGCGATATTTGTGGACGTTGATGTTCCCATTGGAATACCGTTCACTTGCTTATAGAGAGTATTATTATATAAGATATGGTTATTTTTTATGCAGCAATTGAGATAAGAGTTCCAAGTTCCTACATCAACAAATTGGTTAAGTTTAAATTCTGCATACAGCTCTTTAAAGGTAGTGATTATATCTGATAGAGGCAGATTAGTATATAGGTTTTCAAAATCATAACTACTAATATCTAGGGGACAAACTTTGAGTATAGTAGAAATTACTTCTGCATTATTATTAATTACCCAAAAATCTCTGTACATCAAGTTAGAACAGTTTCTAATGTGTTTCAAAACCTTCTTTAAGACATCTTCAAAAGCAAGATCTATTTTCTTTTTATGACTCCTTACTCCACTAGCTATGAACCTGAACTTCACAGGATCCTTATGAAACTTAACCGTTGCAAAAAGAAATGGAAATTCAGGCCCATATCTTCTAGTTTGTGGAATTTTAAGTTTCTTGAAGAATGCCTTAAACCGATTTTCTAACTGCTTGGTAGAATAACTTACGGGCTCGTATGTTACTCTATTATTGAGTTCCATAGTTAACAATTCAAAATAGAACTTCTTACAGATAATTGCAAAATTATTGCTAGCTTTATCCGTAGTGGTAAAAATAAATTGGTCTTGTAGTTTGGAGAGTGACCTTTTAGCTTCTCCAGAGAAAAAGAGATTTCTGTCGAAACAAAAGTCCAGACCTGCCAACTCACCGGTGAAGCTATTGATTATATTATATTTCCATTCTGCGAAGGCCTCAATAGGCTGATTGTACGTTAAACTGGTTTTTACGATGTACTTATTTACATCTTGAGTGAAGCTCTCAAGAATCCTTTCTTTGGAAATTGTGAAGGAAGGTCTGAATTTAGAGCCATACTCTAATAAATTCCTAAGCTTTTCATTTTCAACATAACTCAAGTTTCCGGTGATAATATGGTTGTAATTCTTATCATAGTGAACTGTATCTTTATGTTCATCACAAGAACAAGTAGTAATTACAGGAATGTAGCTCGAAGAGTTAAGTTTGTAGTTTTTAACTATTGACCCTAAGGTCTTAACATATTTAAAACTTACAATAGACTGGTGCCTGTGGATGGGAAAAAAATTGCATTATTGTAGAACAGCTTCCTTACATTGAGATTATCGTAGGCTTTATTTAGGAACCTGATGGATATATATATATATATATATATCCCCTAGCGTGTAAATTGTATATATTTTTGGTTAGAAAATCCGCATATATTTGCTTTCGTAGTATCTTACTGGGAAAATAATTTTTTAATCTGGTTTTTAGAGGGGCAGATATTACAGCAAATGTGTTGTAAACAAAAGTGCGAATTCATGCCCTAAATGTGGTGTAAACAGAAGTACTAATTTACGCCCTTTTGTTTAGAAATTACACTTTAAGAAGTATTAGAAACTGTATGCAAAACATTTCTCACAAAAAAACGCTGTCAGACGAAGAAAGAAAAATTTGAACAAGACCGTTGGCAACAGAGTTATCAAGAAAAATAGGACATGTACCTACGCTCCTGGTGGGAAAATTGTTCATTATTGTGAAACATGAAATATGCGCAAAAGTTTTTCGTGATGAGCGGTATCTAATCGAGAAATAATATTTCGTTCGAGTTTTCCGGAACTCCGATTTTGCTGCAACATCGGAAATAGAAATGTACACTTCCGCCCTTAGTGGTAAAACTTTTCGTTATAAAAAATTAGGAATGTATGCAAAACATTCCACACCGCGAACTCTGACGCAAATATAATTTTTTAAACCTCATGTTTACAAGTAGAGATATCGAGGGAAACGCAATTTTAAGTTTACGCTCCCAGGTGAGAAATCTGTGCATTATTTAAGAAAGGAATTGTACCAATAATGATTTTCGTTGTAAAAAAAAATATTTTCCAATTGGGTAGTTAGAAGCAATGATATGGAATAAAAATGTGTTTTGAATTCGGTAGCTTCTGCATTCACTTCCACTAGCGGCGAAGTTATGCATCTGGGAAAGACTAAGAAGCAAGGATCATCATTCTCATATTTCATTCTTCCCAGTGCAGAAAGAATTTCCAAATCGGAATAACAGGTGCAGAGATACGGTGTCCACAGGGACGTACAGACATAGTGAAAAGGGGCCGTTCATAAAGTACGTCCCAGATTACAGGGGAAGGGGGGGTCCTGTTAACCGGGCCAAATGTGACATGGGGCAGGTTTAGTAATTCGGACGTCCAGCGGCAAAAATATAGTGGAATCGTAATATTAAAAAACTCCGCGTTTGTTCACACTGGAATTTAAATATGTTTGCAGATATGTCTTTATATCATCATGGGGGGCAGGGTTTTTTTTTTTTTTTTTTTTTTTTTTTCAGTCCTTTACGACGGAGTCTGTAGTATCCTTTATGCTTCTGAGAATTAAGCTCTTTGTACTTCATTTACTGAGAGAACGCAATGTTTATTGCTTAATTATATATTTTACCTGAAATATATGTCCTCAATGTGTATTCGTTTTCAGGGTGGGAGGCGTCCGTGGGTCCCCACTCTGTATTGTATGCCTAAAATCTCAGTTGCTTCGAGTTACAAACAAACAAGCAAAAAAAAAAAAAAAAAAACTAATGGCTAAATACGTTGTTGAACGAGCTGTTTTGGGAAGGGTTGTGCACCCTAGTAGTGTAGAAACAGCACCAAGCGAAGGTTAATGAGTCACAAAAAGGTTTCGATTGCGTGGGATTGTTTAAACGTCAATGAAAC
The DNA here is from genome assembly GCA_039090855.1 of Macrothele yani. Classification (NCBI taxonomy): domain Eukaryota; kingdom Metazoa; phylum Arthropoda; class Arachnida; order Araneae; family Macrothelidae; genus Macrothele; species Macrothele yani. The sequence goes on along the minus strand of CM077023.1, from coordinate 82,052,175 downwards.
TTGATCGCTCCTGTGGTGGAACGAAAGCAAACAACGACTGGCGCCACTATGACAGAACCGTTCACTCGAGGCGATTTACGTGTCATTTCACCTCAGCAGAGTATGTTCAATAAAGCACACAGTCAAAGTGAATTCAGTGCGGGGTTAGTACGGTTGTATATATTTCTGCGGCTTCTTAATTCCGAATGGATAAGCAGAAGTTATTTTAGCAGCTGCAATCACTATATAAAACAGCACATCCAAATAAAAGCTGGGAAACAACAACAGGATGGTGTTGTATCTATTTGGAACTCCATGAAGGCAGATTTAAATTTACCTGAATTAGTAGAAAAGTACTTAAGTGAGTGGAAATCAAAAGAGTTACAGAAAAAAGCTTCACTGCTGTCATTCTGGGGAAAACAACCCCAACAAGCTGCTATAAAAACTACATCTTCTGATGCTTCTCAAGATGCATCTTCGAGCATTGAAGCCAATTGTTCTCCAGGAACATCTACAACAACAGAAACAGCTGTGGTTTCTTCTGATAAAAAAAAATAATGAAGAACAAAACCCATGTTCGTCAAAAATTAAGCTAGGGATATCAACTTTATTAGCACCAGCGCAACAAGCTCTGAATTATGAAATCGATGTTTTAAACGCAGATGTAGTTGGACTACTGAAAAGGAAGCAAAGTGGAATGTTAACGGAAGTACAGACGGAAGAACTAATGGTAAAAAAGCACAAGCTAAAGGAACTTTAAAAAAGACTATGGGGGAAAAAAGCGTGAAATGCAGAGAAAAAGAAGAAAGCGTGCTACAAAGAAAGTAAGGTACGTGAACTTTGTGAAAAATATCCTGAACTCAATTCCAAGCTTAAAGTCCGGAAAAAAACAGGCCGTCCTTTAGAAAATGACCAGCCACTGCTTTTGAAAGCAATTACGGATATAGCTACATTCGGCTCTGCTGCCCGCCAGAAGCGCCGTGAAGAATCGTATCGTTCGGTAAAGACTTTATCTGAGTTAACGGAAAAGGAGGATGGATATGATGTAAGTAATAGAAGCTCTATTTATTTACGGCTCCTTCCACAATGAAGCTTGTCATCAGAAGGGAAACGCCATGTTTGTACTGTATCTGTAAAATTAATTCGAGCAACGGCTGAATCACATGCAAAACATATAGATACCGGTTTTGCAATGGTAACAATGTCGTTTCTTGAGCAGGTTGCTTCTTTATTGGGGTCACAGGAAGTGTCTTTTCTGAGTCAAGATGATAAAGCACGCGTACCTCCAGGGTTCACAGTAGCCAGTAAGCAAGCACCGATACTGATGCACGTGGAATACCGAGTTATTTTGCATGATCACGATTGGGTAATTGCAAATCGCCATAAACTAATTCCATCAGTGTATGCAGGCACCGTTATTAAAGACTGTCTGTTTGGAGAACGAGAAGCTGTTAGCTACTCTGGTCCAACATTCATAGCAATAAGGTCGGGAAAACATTCATCATCCACCGCATCATCTCACGCACGTGATCTCAACAGGGTATACGATCTTCCAGAGTTTAGGAACATCATGAGAACTGTACCAGGAAATTTACCAAAACCAGTGTTCATAATCACTGTTGATGGTGGCCCTTACGAAAAACCACGCTACGAAAAAGTTATCAAGATAAGTATACATCAATTTTTAACAAGATTTTTTTTTGATTGGAGGTTTAACGACCACCGTGAGCAACTCAATGGGCTATAAGCAGTCGCCCGTCCTTAATTTAGGGTCGCTGGTTCCAGGGAAGGGAGAGAGCCAGTGCCGTAAGACAAACACAATATCCATGCCTGACCGGGATTCGAACCCGAACCCCTTACGGACGAATGATCAGAGGCCAGCGCCTTAGACCACTGCGCCACCGGGGCTGCCAAGATTTTTGGATGCTGTATTCGTTGTCTGCAATGCTTCTGGTCGAAGTTCCTTTAACCCTTTAACGACCATAACTCCCGAAACGCCCTTACACCTAAAATACCATGGCCGCCAGAAACGGCCGTATAGAGTGAGAAAGATTTCCTATCCCCATCTGTTCTTTGAATTCATACGGCCTCTACGGGTTTCGCAGAAGTAACTGTCAGTCACCATTGTTGTCGCTAAACAAATAAGTAAAGCAGGCGTTGGTATAAAGTAGGCATTGATTCAAGATATCAGGAACCTGGTCGTTAAAGGGTTAACAGAGTCGAACGAAGAATGGCTCCTTTAAGCAGAGAACTCCCAGGTTTGATTTTACCGCATGATCATTATGGAAGCCACTTGGATGCGCAAGGTCGAACAGTTGATATCGAAAAAGAGAAAATGAACTTCGCGTTCGCTGGAAAAACACTTGCTGAAGTTTGGTCTAACACTGCAATCGACGAGTATCCAACAATCACGGAGTATGTAAATCCCACGGACTCTGAGCTAGTTGAACCGGTTCTTGAAAAAAGAAACTTCATTGAGAAACAAACACGAAACAACTCGCCAGTATCTTTTGCAAATAGCAAAATGTCATGACACAAAATGTTGTCTGCCGTGTCGACGTTCACTCTTCCTCATCCTTCAAAACCACATTTTACCACCACCTGTTCCTCTGGCTCAAACACCGGATGGCTTAAAGATTGCAGACCTAGGAGAAACAGGTCAACATCAATATGAATCACTCTTCGTAAATCTTTCTCTAGATATTTCAGAAGTGCTACCACGCTCCTGCCGAGCTTTCAGGCCAACGCCATACGAACTCTACTGTCCATCAGTGCAATCCAAACTTTCCTCCCGTATTTGTAAAGTTTGCGGAAAGTATTTTACTTCAATCAGCAACATGAAGGATCATGCAAAATTGCTTACCGCTCAGTGTACGGTCAAGCTAAAGCAGAACTAAAAGAACACTCTGTTCGAGTTGTTGCGCGCCGACAGAGTGAGCTTATGGCAATTTTGCCATACGACATGAATATGACTGATACTGAATGGATCGACGAAGATGACCTGGATCTACGTAACTGATGTTAACGTTCCTAAAGTAGAAAGTTTATTTTCCAGTGGATTGCCCTTAACAGACTTGGCCAGCAGCTAGATCCCATTTGGGTGGACGTTAAATAGACAATTTAAATATAATTCAGATTGTTAGGTTGCTTTTCAAATTCAAAGAACACAAATCCATCACTATTTATACCACAGTCGTAGTTCGGCGGCGGTGGAATTATGCTATGGGGTGTTTCTCCTGGCATGGCACGGGACCCTTGGTCGCAATTCCTGGTAGACTCAACGCCGAGACCTACTGCACCATTTTGGATGACCATGCGCTTCCTACGTTGTGGCAGTTTTACGGGGTGGACCCATGTTACTTTCAGGATGACAATGCCACCTGTCATGTTGCGAGGTCCACCATGGCCTGGTATGGGGACAATGTGGTTAATCGAATGGACTGGCTTGTGCAGAGCCCGGACCTTAATAATATCGAGCACCTCTACGACGAATTGGAGCGTCGACTTAAGGGGTGCCCCCACCGTCCAAAATCGGTGAAGGAACTGACCTGTCTTCTCCAAGCCGAGTGGAAGAAAATACCGCTAGTTGTCGTACAACGCCCGGTTCAGAGTATGCCCCGGAGGGTCGCAGCTGTAATCGCCGCTCGTGGAGGCTCCACCAACTATTGAAGGTGAATAAACTTCGTTTTCCTTTGCTATCACAGGTGTCCAATTACTTGTTGGTAGATAGTGTAGTATAAGTTGCTGTTAAGTAAATAAAGTGAGACATTTCTGAAAAAAATCGAAGGAGCACAGTAGCAACTGGGCCGCAACCTACAATATAGGGCTACGTCCACTGTCCTTCGCTGACTACTTTAAGGACGTAGAACTAGTGAGATAGTGCCAAGAAATAGTGACAGTTGACGTAGTTCTACGTTTTAGGTTGCGGCACAGTTGCTACTATGTCCCTGTGATTTTTTTTATTTTTATTCAAACGACGCGCTGAAAAAATAGTGATATGACGCGAACTTGTCGTTATAGTCCATTGAAGTACAGTAGAACTCCAATTATCCGGACTCCAGGTATCCGGGACTCCAATTATCCGGATCGCTTGTTCTTTCAAGGTCAAGTAAAATTAAGATTTTTGTTAATTTATTTACGTGTTTTTAGTTTTTTCGTTCATTTAAATAATACAAAATTATAATGCAGTACAGAAGATGTTTATTATTTAAGCTGTATAACATTTGTTATTATAAAATAAGATAAACGAAAAAATTTAATTCCCTCACTTCAATTAATAAATACGTAGTTGGCCTACAGAAAAAAGACAGCCCGGTTTTCCGGATTTTCCGAATATCCGGAAGGGCTGTGGTGCGAGTTAATCCGGATAATTGACGTTCTACTGTATATTGTTTAAGTATTATTAATTTGTAAATAAAGAGAGTAATGCTTAGATTATCTAACCTCTTTAGGTACGTCCGGGTTGCCTGCAGTTTTCTATTGAACAATTATTCTCCTGATGTCCAGCTTCGGTTATCGCCCACCAGGAGAACTAAAAAAAAAAAAAAAGTTTAGGTCAAAATCAAACTAAGAATGATATAAATAAAATTTCGGTTCAATGCACAACAGCAATAAAGCAACACACACATACGCACACAGTCACTAAAATGATAATATATAAATAGCAAAGTAGCTCATTTTAATTAATATTTTAGAAAATTCACGAACGCAGCCAAAAATCAGGAGTTACTTATCATTAGAAAGTTCATTATAACAGACAATGAATGGCAACAAACATATTTTGGTTTGCGAAAGTAAAAACGGCTCAGAAAAGAAAATTGCTTTACCATGAATAAACCTTATTATAGGGTTATAAGCTACATCTGATTCCATGTTCATACTACCCATCTTCTCTGCTTTTTGTTCTTTTCGTTCTACTTTTCTTGGATTTTTCTTTTTTGGGATTTAACAATCCCGATGATCGCCTAAGGCTACATACAACGGGTTGCTGGTAAATCTTTGGTTTTCACATCTTTCTCTTTTTCCCGACAAATGAAACAACGTATGTCACATGAAAGTATACGCAAATGAGCCATTACTTTATGACCACCTACCTAATAAGCTGTAGGACCACTTTAGCTTGCAAAACAGCGGCCATTCGGTGAGGCATCGATTCGATAAGTTGGCGATAGGTGTCCTAGGATATCTGGTACCGTAATGTCGACAACAAGTCCTTCCGTTCCCGTATATTTCGGGGTGGTGGTCATTTAGCGCGAACCCGCTTTTCGACATCGAATCACAAATGTTCGATTGGGTTCATGTCAGGTGAATTTGGAGGCCAGGGCATTAACAGAAAGTCACCAGCTTGTTCCTCGAACCGCTCCTTGACGATTCTGGGAGTGTGGCATGTCGCATTATCCTGTTGGTGATGGCCATCACTGGCAGGAAACAGCTTCCATGAATGGGTGAACTCGTTCCTCAACGATGTTCAGCTACCTGACAGCTGTCAGGGATTGTGCTATTGAGATAATGGATCCTAAAGTGTCCCAAGAAAACATCACCCACATTATAACACCGCCGCCGCCGGCCTGTTTCCGCCCAACAATGCATCCAGGTGCCATAGCCTCCGTTGGTATCCACGTTCGGCCGTCTGCGTGATGCACCAGAAATCTTGATTCGTCGGACCAGGCAATTTTTTCAATCATCCACGGTCCAATCTTGATGATGTTGGTCCCATTTTATGCGTTGTTGGCGAGGACGTGCAGTGAGCATGGGAACCCAGCTGGGTCTTCGGCTACGAAGGCCCAGGCGCAGAAGGCTGCGATGAACTGTGTGCTGTGACACATTGCCCTGATCACCACTGTTGTAGCTGCGGGTGTTTTGCCGCACTGTGGCCCTGCGGTAGCTGTGAACAATGCGCGACAGCCTCGGCTCCCCTCTGGCATCAATGAGCTGCGGACGATACACGGCTGGACGGCGGTTCGTCATTTGGTCATCTGTGCACAATTTTTGATATAAACACTACTAACCAAAAGCCGGTCCTCGGGTTGTTGTACACTCACGGACAATGAAATTTGCGCACCTAGAAGAAAACATGCTACTACCGCGAAACTTTGCAAATAGGTAGAGTGCGTGCTGGTATGCAAATGATCCACGTCTAGTGCGCTTGCGCGTGACCGCTCCCCCTGTGGGGCGCTGCAAACACGAACCGGCAGCCTTATAAACGGGCGTGTAGTCGATGCTCTATAAAAGCGAAAAGCACCGGCCGACGCAAGCAAGAGTTCAGAGTGACAAGAATGCCGGTAGACGCCAGAGACGTCGATTTATGCAACTTACGGACTTTGAGAGAGGCCTGATTATCGGACTGAAAAACACAGGGTGGTCGGCGCGCCGTATAGCCCGCCAGGTGGATCGTTCTGACCCTACCGTCAGACTGTGTTGGGAGCAGTGGACACGTGACGGCACTGCCACAGGACGGAGCAGCTCTGGACGGACCAGGAGGACCACTGGTAGAGAGTATCGACGGATCGTGCGCAAAGCACGAACGGATACCACGGGGATCCGGTCCACTGTACAGACAGATGTAGAGGTTCCTGTGTGCCCACGATCCATTTCCCGACACCTCGCGGAAGCGAATCTGAGATTCCAGCGCCTCTTACGTGTGCTTAAATTAACACCGAAACATCGCCGGCTCCGTGTGCAGTGGTGCCAGGCCAGAGCTAAGTGGAAGGTCACAGACTGGTGACGTGTGGTGTTTGGCGATGAGTGCCGCTTCGTTTTGGGAACAGATGATCATAATGTCCGGGTGTGGAGGTCCCCGGATCAACGGCACGATCCCAACCTCGCTATCGAGCACCACATCTCCCCCACTCCAGGTATTATGGTCTGGGGAGCCATTGCCTATACGATAGCCGATCAGCTCTAGTAGTGGTGCGTGATCATTGACGGGCCAGCGGTATGTGGATGAGATCCTACGGCCCCATGTGCTCCCATTCCTGGCCGGGATTCCAGGTGCGCTATACCAGCAGGATAACCCCCGCCCGCACACGGCTCAGGTTGCCCAGGACTGCCTACGTCATGTCCAGACACTTCCATGTCCTTCCCACTCCACGGACATGTCCCCTATCGAGCAAGTGCGGGGCCAGTTGAAACGCCAGCTGCAGCCGTGCCGCACTATCCGGGATTTGGAGCACACCGTCCAACACGTGTGGGCCAGTCTGTTGCAGGACAACATCAGGCGTTTGTTCGCCTCCATGCTAGACCGTATTGCAGCATGTATCCCACACAAGGCGGTGCGACTCGCTATTGAAGACGGCCGGACTGCGTGCCACAGATCTCTGTGTAACTGTTCCGCAGCTCTGTTTTTGCCATCACGTGTATCATTCATCTGTATCATTACGTCCATAAAATTTCAGTTCAATCCGACGCTTCCTTCTTGGGGCGCAAATTTCATTGTCCGTGAGCGTATATACTCCTCTGTGAACTTCACCTGCGTTTGGTCTACAGGCGCGCTCATTTCTCTAGGCTAGGGGTGGTCATGATGTAGAGGCTCATCGGTGTATATGTAACAATTTCCTTCCTGTCCACATTGAAACTGGTCTTCTGTATTCCTCATGGTACTGGGCAATCATGGTTTTCTACTCTTATTCGCTTATCAACACACACTATTTGTTCCACTCGCGTCTAGCCCGATGCTAGGTGCCTGGCCGCTTCGCTGGGTAAATGCTTAGAGGCGCAGAATTCTGTCTAATTTCCCAAGTCTGGCTCAGCTTCGAATCCCTAATGATATAAGGTTAATGTGCTTGTTCTCGTTATCGTTCGGTACTTTCCCGAAACCCATTGCGCCTAATTCAGGCTCAGGCTACTCCTTTATAGCGTCTGATGCCGGTAGAGATAGTTAAGCCACGGAACCGGTGAGTTAAAAAAATAATCGAGAGTACCCTGGTACTCTTTGTAGATAATTTATGCTAAGCACCTTTCGCATGCCATGATATTTGTGGGTGTGAAATAAAACGGGTGATTTCGAGAGCACACATTTGTTTGCGTACAACACATTGCATTTATTCGTGTCACTCACACGACCACACCGAGACATAGTCCGGTACATACTAAGTGGAATTAAATCATTACAACAAACAATCAGGTTTACTAATTCCTCACACTGAGCGGTAATTAGGTAGGTGGATTACTGAATGTTATTGTCGTAAAACCAACGGAAAAATATATATGAGGCATAAACGTAAATTTAGTAAACTATGGAAGCGGCAATAGTAAGTATTTCGAGTGTTCAGTTTTTCAAAGGCAGTTTTTTTTTTTTTTTTTTTTTGTTATTACAGAGGGTGAGTCGAAAGTTTGGCAATGTTTGCATAAACGTATGTGCTGCGGCTGGTATGTCATGCGTTTAAACTAGTTCAAGTCGCGCACTGCACTCAGTCGAAAGGCATATAAAGTGGTAGTCGTTGAGATGAACAGCATTGCATGTCGTGGTTCTGTCTGTATTTGGGAGGCCTAAAAGACGAACAGCCACAACCTGCTAATTAGGGAACTTTTGCTTTAAGTGTTTGAACTCTGCCATAACGCTGCTCAACCAAAACGAAACATTTGTCATGCGAAAGGGGAAGCTTGCGTGGACCAAAGCACCGGAACCAGATGGTTCAAGAAATTTCGCTCAGATGACAGAAACCTCGACGTTTAGTCAAGGTCAGGTAAGCCGCGAACCGTGGATTCGGAGGCAGTGCGCCAGGCCGTAGAGGCAAATCCTAGAACCAGCACTCGGAGGTTATCAAGCGAGCTGGGCATATCACATTCCCACCGTGGTTCGTCGCCTTCAGGACCTCGGCAAGGTCTACAGGAGCTTCCGCATTGTACCCTCACGAACTGACGCCAGCTGAAGCAAACCGCCGAGTGGAAGTGTGCACGAAACTCCTAGAAACCCAACGCGATGTACGTTTCATCAAGAGAATTGTTACGTGCGATGAAAAGTGGGTCAATTTCCGTAATCCTAACACACAACGGCAGTAGTTGAGCCCGGACCAACTTCCTGAACCTGCTGCCAAACGTGGGCGATTCGAGCGCAAGGTGATGCTCTGCGTCTGGTGGAATTTCGAGGGGATAATCCATTACGAATTTGTTCCGGACGGTCGGACCATCAACGCCAACCTCTATTCTGAACAACTAGAACTGATGTATGCCGTTTTGGAGGAAAAGTACCCGGAACTGGTGAACAGAAAGCGCGCTCTCCTACAGCAGGACAATGCTCGGCCTCATACCACGCAAACGACCCGGGCAAAAGTCCAGAAACTTGAGGGCATCGAACTGATGCCAAACCCAGCATATAGTCCGGACCTTGCTCCGTCGGATTATTACTTGTTCCGGTTCATGGCCCACTTCCTTCGCGGGCGGTACTTCAAACACCAGCAGGAGGTAGCACCTGGGGTGAAGGAGTTCTTCGCCTCGAAGGACAAGAACTGGTACCGCCACGGAATCGAAGAACTGGCAGACAGATGGCTAAAGACAGCGCAACACGATGGCTTATTCTTTGAATGCTAGTCAGCTTTCGTCGTAAAGGTACGTATGAAGACAAAGTGATCCAAATATTGCAAAACTTTCGACTCACCCTCTGTATATGTTATTCAGATTTAGACAAACGTCAGAAACGACCCTGATATCGATGAAATGTGATGTAGCTGCGAAAGTTCATCTGCGCATGCGCAAGCTAAAATCTAACCTCGAATTAGAAAGAAAAGCTGTATCGCAAGTGTTTTGTAACGTTTGATCTAGGCTATCTACAAATTACACCTCATCATGTTATACATCGGTTTAAAACTCTCGGCAATGGCAGGTGACCCTGCCTTTGGGGTGTTCGAGAGGAGGCCAAATTTAGCTACGACGACGCACGGTTTTCATAGCGTCAAAGATGAATTTTTGTAATGGCTTTTATCATATTTAACATCAGGTTCCCGTAATGTAAGCAAATTGCAATGAGATATTGTTACGTTTATGTAAAACCTGACGAAACAATGTTCGGTGATAGTTTAGTAAAATACACAGTCGAGTCATATTATTGTGACCACCTCATACTTTTGACATCAAGAGCGCATAGACAATGAAAGAAGGCACGTGCCGTGAGCTGGCTTGGAGAGTATATAAGGTGTGATGCAGGCATTCTGAAAACATATCACTCGTTGCTGTCATGGATAAAAGGGGAGCGATTTATCAGGTTTGCAAAAAGGGATTATTATCGGCTTTCGGGCCAAGGGTGGCAGTATTTCTGAAACCGCGCAGTTTGTGAACTGTTCGCTTGCTGCTGTGGTTAAAGTGTATCGTGATTGGAGAAATGGCACCATTGCGAATAAACGACGTGACAGTGCGGAGCACCACGTGCGATTGATGTGAGAGGTGAACGTCGGCGTGAGGGGCCGATCGACACGCTACAGTGGAGCAACTCACTGACCGAATGAACCAGGGGACTACCGGAAGTGTGTCTAAAACGACAGTTCAGCGAACTCTGCTGAGTATGGGGTTCCGATGTAGACGGATGGTCACTGCACCTATGCTAACGAAGGTGCATCGGCAATAAAGGCTTACATTTGCACGGCAGTATCGGAATTGGACCTCCGCTGATTGGCAAAGGATTATCTTCTCCAATGAGTCACGTTTTATACGGATGGACGTTGGCGTATAAGGCGAGAAACATCGGAGAACAAACTCTGTTCAACCATTGCTGGAAAAACACAAGCTAGTGGAGGCAGCGTTATGGTCTGTGGAATGTTTTCGTGGCATTTCCTGGGTCCACTCATACCGGTGGAAGGCACTATGGACCGAATTCATAATGAATCCCTCCTTGCAGACCACGTACACCCATACGTGCTAATTGTCTTCCCTGGGACGGATGGGATCTTCCAGAACGACAATGCGACATGTCACACAGCTAGAAAGGTCCAAGAGTGGTTTGAAGAGCACAATGAAGACTTCCAAGTAATTCCCTGGCCCCCTAATTCCCCAGACTTAAACCCAATTGAGCATCCTCGATCGTGTTGTTCGCTCTATGGATCCTCCACCACGCACCCTCCAGCAGCTGTCAGATGCACTGCAGTCAGCCTGGTTCCACATACCTGTGAACACCTTCCACCACCTTATTGACTCGCCCCCAGCCCGTCTAGATGCTGTCTGCGCTGCACCGGCGGTTACTCTTGATATTTGCTGGTGCTCACAATAATTTGACTCGACCGTGTATATTGTTGAATAACAAAGGCATTATCTGTTGTGTCATTTCATAGGTTTCATAGGACGGCAGTCAAAAATCAGATTTCAACAATGGTTTTGACTACTTCCGTTACCCAATTTCGCTAAATTGAAATTTTTTACGCTTTCCCACCGTAGGTTGAAGAAGCCTATATGCTCCAGCTTTGTCCGTCTGTCTGTGCGCACGATAACTCGCGTAAAAATTGTTCGATTTCAATGAAATTTTTGTAAGTGGTAGGGGACAACCTAGGGACGAACCCTATTGAAAATGGGCAAAATGGGGTCAAAGGTCAGGACATAGGAGCGGGATCCATTTAATCGCCCTTATGCGTCATAACTTACGTAAAAATGCTTCGATTGCGACACAACTTCAGTATGTTGTTCCAGAATTATACTGAACCAATTCTGTTCAATATCATCGAAATGGGGTCAAAGGTCAGCGCACAGCCATTATCCTCATAAATTGAGTAATTATTTCTGGTATGTTATAAAGCGTATCATAATCAATGCATTGCATGATTTTACTAACTTGTTTACTTAGGATTTTCTTTACTACTACCGGGAAAGATGCATAGCATCAAAAAACAACAAAAGAAAAAAATCGTGATGTTACTGACCATTTTCCCTTCATTTTCCAGCCCGCCATTTGAAAAAACGCATGCGCTTATAGTATTACCACGTCCGTCCGTCTGTGCACATCGTATCACTTCAACTATTAATCCCATTAATTTTTTTCTGTTGTTGAAAGCCTGACCTGTGTGACCTTTAATTTAACTCTGACCTCTAATTTAAACTTGCTTTTGAGTTTGTGTTCTTATTTAAATTTTGTTTCGGTTCGTTAAATATTTTCTTACTTAACGCAATAAAGTTCCTCGGGACGAGCTGGGAACGTTACCATTCTGACAGCTGGTCAAAGGTCAATCAACGTAAATAAATTGCTCTGAGATAAGAGCTTCGTGTGCAATGTTCAGATAGCCGAATGCCATGTCCAGATGTGAAATGGACCACCAGACAAGGAGCATCATCTTCTTGGTGTGTAGGGGTGGCTTAGAATGTCGTCCAGTAGGCTGTGCTTTGCTTAACCATTGTGCAGATCGTTTCCGATTATCATAAAGGACCCACTTCTCGTCGCAGGTGACGAGTCGATGCAGTACAGGTTCCTGTTTATTCCTGGCAAGCAGTGACGTGCAGTCTTGTTGGCAGTTGTTAACTCATGCGGCAGCCATATGCCCAGCTTTTTTACCTTACCCAGCGCAGCCAGACGCCGAACAACTGTCGTGCGGTGGACATCTACTAGGGGTGTTCAAATGAAAAGGTACGAAACGTCATAAGAACGTAACCGTTAACATATTTGCCTATGCCGCTATGGGAGAACGTAGCGACACATCTGGGGATGCGATTGGAGTCGCCGGCGTGGATCGGAGGATGCGCGGGCGCCCGCATGCGCAGGAGAGAGCAGATGCTCTTATAAAGAGCGCCGTCCAATTGACTACTTGTTGAATTCCTCCAGCACAGACGAACCATTAACTCCGATGTGTACTGTGAGACACTCCGAAGCCTACGCAGGTCCATCAAGAACAAAAGACCGGGGCTGCTCACGGAGGGTGTGGTTCTGCTCCATGATAACGCGCGTCCACACGTATCCAGGGTCACACACGCGGAACTGGCCAGCTTGACCATCCGCCCTACAGCCCGGACATGTCGCCCTGCGATTTCCATGTGTTTGGTCCCCTGAAAAAACATCTGAAAGGGAAGCGCTTCCACTCGGACGACGAACTCAAGGACGCTGTGCAGGACTGGGTCTCGTCACGGCCACAGGAATTCTGTGAACAAGGAATCCTTCGGCTCGTTAATCAATGGGATCGTTGTGCTACGGCCTATGGTGTATACTTTGAAAAAGTCTTCATTTATACCCACAGTGTCGTTTCGTACCTTTTCATTTGAACACCCCTAGTACCTCTGCCGCTATCTCACGACACGGTTTTCGGGGGTCCACTTCAACCACACGTAACATAACATTGACAGAAACAGCAACAGGTCGTTAACCACGTGCTTAGTTTTGCAGGTCCGAATCTCGGCTTCGAAACTTCACAAACCATCGCCGAATGGTTCGTTCGTTGGCTGTATTCTCTCTAAACGCTTTGTAAACGTTTCGAGCGGGAATTCCTGCAGAATGGCCCAGTTTAAATTCATACAGGAAGATGACTCTCAAATCCGGCGTCTGCATGTTTCCTTTGCAAGCCACATTACGTCCAAACAAACCACGCCTGAACTTGTTCTTCACACACGTGCTAGCTATTTATGTAACTCTGTGAGGTAATACCTGCAACACCTGAGGGTGGTTCCATTCCGCTGTGGTGAGGGCCTGTCTCCACTCCACTGCTCGTTCGCGCCGGACATTTCATTCGCACCAACCCATTAGATAGATGGTCAAAATACTTACTGCATATAAACAAAAAAGCTTCATATATCCTCATTGCAAGAAGTCCTCTACTCGAATACATAGAAAAACAGATATGCTTCAACGGCATATCACACATTACTTAATGTACAGTATGTGTGTGATTATTCAGATTTTTGTAATACGGATCTTTATTACTGAGAAATTCATATCCTGAGTCCCAAGGAGTTCCAAGGAATTCGTTTATTGCGCATGTCTTTCTAGTGAGATGAGGCATGGGTGGCGGCGCCCCTGCACGATGGCGCTAGCCTTGTACATTCCACGGAACCAATGACCCTAAATCAGGGACGGGAGACTGCTTACTGCCCTATGAATTCCTCATGGTTGTTGTTCAACCTCCAAACGAACAAAAAATATCAGCATACGATGCTGCAAGAGGGAAATACTCAGCCATCCAGAATATAATCCTCCTGATAATACTCACGTAAATATGAAATTTTTATGTAAAAACAGTAAGGACCAACCCTTCCCTTACTATAAAAATCATTATTATGTCTGTCTTTGCGCAATTGAAGTAAAACTACTAAGCATATTTCACAAGTGGTGTAGTGCTAATTGAAAAAGTACAGGAACGCGCGGTGCCTTTACGTCTTCAAAAACTTTCCTTTTTAACCCCCTCCCTCCCACCATCACCATCCACCTCTCCCTTTTTTACTTTCTTATATTATAGTATAAGAAAATATAGTGATCGGTCGAAATCAGATTTCCGGATTTACAAATGACTAGATTAACTAAATGCCCAATTACAATAATTTTCCTTCTGCAATATCCCCACCTCAACGTCCTTAACAACAGTAGAAAAAGGAGTTTCAAGGGACTGCCAAAAGTGAATGGATTTGCAGACAAGCTCTACCTTCAAACAAACATGGGGCGTTAATCCCACTAACTGTGAAGTTTTTAGTCTGCATTTTTTTTTTTTTACTGGAAAAGAATTATAGGACATTCACATTTAAAAAAGAACACACATTATGCTGTATAGAGTTTACCGCAACGCGTGCCAGCAAGAAATAATAATAATAATAATAATAATAATAAAAAAGAATAAAAAGTACCGGAACGCCGTTCCGGGAAGCTCCAACCCCACTACACAACTGGATTTCACATGGAATAAAACAGGTGTACAGGCTTTTTACAGGTGTATACATTATTGAGCATGCAATAATCTGCACTGACAACCAAGTAACTTCCATTTATTGTAAACTTAAACACCAGGCTGTCAAAAAAAAAAAAAAAAAAATATCTTTACCTGAAAGCTATTCTATCGTGTAAGGTGAAAACTGACGTACATCAACTCATACATGAGATTCTTCCGAGGTTCCCGAAATTCCGCTTTTTTTTTTTTTTCTTTTTTTTCATCATTTGGGTATTCCTCGAGAGCGATGCAAAAGTGAAGATAATTTTTTCCGGGGGGGGGGGGGGGGGGTCAGGGAACGGTATTTCATCTTTAAAAGCGGAAGTTAAACAGTGTTAATATTTCTCCAATAAACGTAATTTCTTTTTCTTCCCATGTTTTTTTTTTTTTAATTTTCTGCCCAGTATTGTTGATAAGTATCATTTTATTCCATAAATATTTGTATTTTAACTTGAAAATGGAGGAAAATTTCCGAAAATGTAAGTTTAACGGAGCAAAGATTTTGCTCATAATGATAATTTTTTCCTCCGCGATGTTCCCTCTATCCTAATTGTTAAATGCTAGTAATTTTATACTTTGAATGAAGTTATGTGCTCCAGTTTAACATTTAGATAAATAAATTTCAGTGAATAATTCTGCCTTTCTCGTGTTGCGTTATATTCACCCTGTTTCGCCGCGTGTTCTGATTCGTAACCCGGTTAAAAAGTTCAGCTTTTATTTTTCTTCGTTAGTCTCATGTATAACATTAACATAAGTTAATGTATTACCAGTGCCAGTAATCAGGAATGTAACAAAAAGAATTACATTAATATATAATCCGAAATGTTTTAGGTGTAAAAATCAAATATGACGTTAATAAATATGTGTCGTGATCATTAGATATTCTCAATCCACTGCTGGATGAAGGTCTCCTCCAATTTCCTTTCATAACTCCCTCTCTTGAGCAATTCTCTCACGAGCCATTCCAAAACGTTTTCGAATTCCATCAATCTCCCACGTGGTGCTCTTTTGGGTCATTATGTCTCTTTGTATCCAGCTTAGTATTTCAGTTGTCGAACGGTAGACAGTTCTAGCAATATTGCCACTTGAGGGTCTTTCATTTTATCATGACGTCATCCACTCTTTTCGTTTTCCTATTTTTCTTTGTTACATCAAGCATGTATCTCTCCATGCTTCGCTGAGCTGTCATTTTTTAGTCAAGGACCATGTCTCCGATCCAGGACATATATAAAAAAAATGGGATGGGGGGGACACGAAGGGGCGCTGAAAAAAATCGGAGTTTTTGAAATCTATCAGAACAAAATTAAAGTTAATGAAAACTAGTAGAAAAAATTAAAGCATTTCTTTCTAATGTAAGTTGATGCATTTTTATTAAATTAAGGCATTTTTTTTCTAATGTAAGTCGCATTTTTACCAAAAACTTACAAAAATGAAACACTTTCCTGGGGGCCAAGTCTCACTGCTTCCCCCTTTAAAATACGCCCTTAAATGAACTTCAGCCAAGTTTTATACGCCAATTAATTTCTCCTTCGACGTGGGCCTTGCGTGATATCTGTCGTCCAGGAAGACGTAAACATCAGAAAGTACGGATGGGGCAAATTTCTAAATTGTGCTTTATTACGAACGTTATGAATAGTATGTCTAGAAATAAATATATTCGAGATGTTTGGAATTGGAAAAAAAAAGAAAAGAAAAAAATACGAAAAGAATTTCTTGCTAAGTTTCTAGCCCCTTGTCTTTACCTCACCAGATAAGTTTCACGTAGTGAAATTTTGTCAGCTGCTCAATAGATGGCGCTATGTGCAACGATACTCTTGATTTAAACGAGAGACGGCAGAAATACTCGGAAACTGAAAAAAAAAAAAAAAAAGCTTACGAGTGTTACTAGTTACTACTAACTGCATCTGACAGGCTATCGATATGAACGATTACTGGTAAAACAGGAAACAGTTTACCTTTTTAAAGAATTGGGATGCGTAAACGTTTCTGTAACACTGACAAGAAAAGTTCACAGCTTCGCTAATTAAAGAAACTTATATAAAGTGAAGATTCTTTTTTCGCCTTTTTTTTGGGTACCCTCAGGCAAAAGGGAGGGGGAGAGGAGTTATATACAATACGTAATTGATAATACTAATGTAGGGTTGCCACATATTTACAACTTAAAGACGATGATGCTTGACATTACAGCATCAGTGTAAGTTACCTTGTCACCTTGACTAATTGGAATTGAGGACGAAGCTTTGGTGAAGTAAGATAGTAATTACAAAAAAAAAAAAAAAAAAAAAAAATTTTTTTTTTTTTTACTGTTTAATATATTTGTTAAAAATGAATTCCAGATACCAAAATTATATAAGGGAATTTTCATTTATGTCTTTATGAACATTTCTTGTCTTCGGCTGCTCTACATTGCTCTTTATTTTCAAAAAAATTTAAATGGATTTTTTAGACCATTAAATAAAACCACTTTCTTCAATAATACCGTTAAAATTTGTACAGATTTGTAGTTCAGCTTACAGGTTTCTGCATGAAACTTGATTCTTATACTTGCCCATAGTGATTTAATTTTTGAAAATATTTTCTCCGATTGCAGATTATTATGCAAACCTGAAAAGACAAAGAACGTCAACTTCGTATTATTTCTAAAATTTGATTTTAGAGCCTGCCATTTTGAAAATACTTCCATATTTTTCTTCATCTGGTGCTAATTTTGAAATTCCTTTTGGGGAAAATATATCTAAAGTTAAAAAATATCTTTCGCATCATTTGTCTCAATCTATATTTTCTAATTTTAGACGCAGAACTGCTGAAGGTATTGAGTCGAACGGAGTCAATTCAGTTTATTAAGAAAAAGTTGAAAATACGCAAATTTGTTTTTGTCACTAACATAGCACCTTTCGCTTAAAACATTTATTCTCTACATTGTTCAAAAATAGCAGAAAATCTGTTTTGCGCTGCTATTCTTTGTACGAAGAATAAGGAATAGCAGCGCAAAACAGATCATCGCACCTTTCGCTATTCTTTCACTTTATTTAGCATTGAGAAATCAAATTAGTCGTCTGTAATTCTACTGTTTCCCCGTTGGCAGAGTGGTCAGAGGCGTATGGTTCTGAGTGGGTACTGGCTCGAATCCCGGATAAGGCATGGGTAGTGTTTGTCTACAGTGGTGTGCAAATTAATTAGGACAAGGTTAGATTTCAACATTTATTGCATACCTTCCATACATGAATGGATTAATAGCTTTCTATTTTATGTGGCCACCTTTGGCTGCAATAACTTGTTTAACACGTTTCGGCATTGAATGTATTCGTTTCTGACAAAAAAAAAAAAAAAAAATCAGTTCTGGGTCATGATACCACACATGAATAATGTTCAAACTGAGGTCTTTCACTGTTGGACAATTAGTCTTTTTGAGCCTAGATTTCATAATGGCCGACATATTCTCAATGGGACCGAGATCAGGTGAATTTCCAGGCCACTCTAGAATGTCAATCTTCTTTTCTTTCATCACTGCCTGCACTTCTTTGGAAGTGTGGCATGGAGCAAGGTCATGCTAAGAAATGCCACACGCACCATTAATACTTTATGTTGCTGATGTACTGTGCTTGAACTAAACGGTGCCAAAACTTTTGCTCTCTCCAAACAGAAATGTTCACATAGCGACGGTGTTTTACGAAAGCTACGGTAAAATAATTTATATTTACCCCCTCATCTCAGCAGCCGCGAAAGTAAACATGTAATACGTAATAAGCCCCCCCCCCTTTCTAGTCCATGAGCTAAAACATGATAGGGAAGGGCTAGTCTCCCTGAAACGAACATCATGCAACTGGGTAAAAAAAGTTACTCAAATGTCTTCTCTCTCCGTCCTTAAATTCCTCTCCTCTGCCATGGTCCTTTATCAGTTAATGCGTCAGAATGGATTGGTGTCAATCATATGCCTGAATGACCAGTCTGAATAACAAATCGCAGGGCGAAAGCAACTTTTTTCCATGCTCTAGTCTTCAAGGTAACTCGTACGAACAACTTTGGAACCACTAAACATACCCTGAATGAATTCGTTCCAGTAGCGTTAGGCCCACTTCTTACAAGCGAATATATTCATTGGAGTTGAGTTCTGCCCATTTTGTTAACCCCGAGTTAACTCGTTCCAGCCGGTTAAAGGGTTAAAGCACTTCTCCATCTCTGGAACAACCGTCCGTTGTATTATTTTACAATGTTTATCGGAATTCATCATTCTCTCAATAGGACGAAGGCTTCCAGGTCCTTCAAAGGTGAAACAGCCCCAAAACATCTTTTTAACTAGGTGTTTCACCTCCTGTTGCAAATGTGCTTCCCGGACAGGTTCGCCTTTACTCCGTCGTACAACAGATTTTCTCTATCCTTTGACAAAAAATAATGGACCTCATCACTAAACATTACTCTTTTCCAATCATCAGAAGTCCAGTGATTATATTTTTTAGCCCATCGCAAGCGCTTCTTCTCCATTGAAGCTGTCAGGAGCAATTTTTTTACAGGTCTCCTCGCAGGTCGTTCAGTTTCTAATAGTCTGCAGCGCACTGTGGATGAGTGTATCTTTACACCTCCGGCTGCTAACTCTCTCTGCAAGTCCTGACTTATCATTGATGGACATATTACACTTTTCCATATAATCAATTTATCAGTTCATGGTGATGTTTTACGGTTTCGTCCACAGATTCCTTTTCGTTTTGGTGACATCGATCCACTATCTTTGTAGTCTTTCAATAGTCTTGAAACATTTAGTCTGTGGTAGCAGAAATCTCACGAATAGTCATCGAAGTATTTTCCTTAAGCGCTAAAACCTTAGCGCGTTTCTTTGGTGAAATATCCATTAAAAGATTAAATATCCACCGTCGACTCACTCGTGTATGCTGTTATCAGACACCGGCTCAGAACTGAACGTGATCTGCCACTAGCAGATGAATCTAGCAAAAACCGGTTCTGGGCGGTTACGGTCAATCATATGCCTGAATTGACCAGTCTGAATAACAGTCTGCGCAGTTTGGGTACGCCCACTTCCGTCAATAACCAGCAACGTGCAGATAAACTCCCCGAAACGAACTATTTTAACTTTGTCCCAATTAATTTTCACACCACTGAAACTGAGCTGGCTCTTTCCCCTCCCCGGAAAGAGTGACCCCCACAAATTAGGGACGGGCGCTGCTTATATCCCTCAGAGCTGCTCACAGTGGTCGTTATACCGCCTGCACCCAAAATATACACTGCTGTTTTCTAGGTTCAAAGGTAAATCGTTCATAAAACTGTATTTTGCATAGTTGAAAAAAAAAAAAAAATGGGCTAAAGTTTTAATTGCATTAACTATTATATTATTGTAGTTAATGCAATTAAAACTTTACATCCATCGCTAACGAGACTTTTTTAGAGAAGATGCGACCTGCTGATGTAGCTTCTTCTTACTCAGCAGCTGTTGCACTTAGGATTGAAAAAGACGATGGATTCCACGAAAATGAAGCACAGAAAGAAAAAGAAGCCTACACTGAGCATGCGCGCGCGTGTCGACGAGCGTAATGAATAGTTTAACCACTAAATTGGTTGATGAAATACATAATCATTCCTGGACGTGTGCAGAGTTCTAGTGAGTTGGTCGGAGAGCTCTATGTTTACGAGGCAAATCGCGACCTTGCAGCGCTCAGTCGCAGGATTGCTTGTGACTCACATCCAAGCACGTCTTTTGTAAAATAAGATCGTGCTTACGTTACCACTTCGTCACTGCGTTCGTCCGTCCGTCTGTGGACAGCATATCTCTGCAGCTATCAGTCCGATTTGAAAATTTCTTTTGCATCGGGAAGCTTGAAATGTGAGAAAGATGAT
The DNA here is from genome assembly GCA_039090855.1 of Macrothele yani. Taxonomy (NCBI): domain Eukaryota; kingdom Metazoa; phylum Arthropoda; class Arachnida; order Araneae; family Macrothelidae; genus Macrothele; species Macrothele yani. The sequence goes on along the minus strand of CM077023.1, from coordinate 82,031,533 downwards.
CCTTGAATTCCGGTTTTTAGTTCCATATATTTGCTTCTAAATATCCGATTGAAAAAATTCGTTTTCCTTTCGAGGCCATTTATATCGAAGAGAATTTTAGGTACAGTCTCTTTTTCAAGTAATTCATAGATTTTCCGCTAGGGGACAATTTCTATTTTTTTGGTAAAGAATGATTTGGCCACCAGGAGGCGTAAGTGTTTATTTCTGCTTCTGGTGCATTTGCAGCAAAATCTGAGCTTCTGAAAACTCGACTGAAAAAATTCTTTGTTGACCAGTACCGCTCACCTCGGTAAACCTTTTAAGAATATCTTCTACTTTAAATAGTTCATAGCTTTTCGCCAGGGGGTGTAGATGTATACCTTATTTTTGTCGATGTCTCTGCTGCTAAGAGTACGATTTGAAAAATTATTTTTGTTGGAGAGCGTTGCTGGTATGAAATGTTTTTCATATAATTTCCAATTGTTTTTCATGCACAAGTGTGCTACCAGAGGGCGTAAGTTCGCTTCCGTTTACAGCAATATCTGCGGGACTAAAAAATCCGATTGAAAAAAATATTTTTCTGTCAGATAGTATTATTAACTATGACAATTCTTTGCTTACATTTTCTTCCCAAAATAATGCAAAATTTCGCTGCTAGGGGCGCAACTGTTTAATATGTTTTTATCAATATCTCTGCTTCTAAATGCGCGATTTCAAAAAACTTTCAACACCGGATGCCATTTACCTTGTGGAAAACTTTAGGTTTGTATTTCAGGAGTTTTGTAGTTCACAGTTATGTCGCTAGTTGGTGTTTCTGTACTTCTGTTTGCAGCTGTGTCTCCGCTTCTAAAAACCCTATTGAGAAATTTCTTTTTGTACGGTATCCCATTAGTTACAATAAAGATTGGGATCATTATTCTCTTTAAATAACGCCCAGATTTTCCACTAGGGGCGTACAGGTCAAAAGCTTTTTCTCTCTATCTCTGCTTCCGGGAGACGTATTTGAAAATTTATTTTTCCTTAGCATAGCTTTTGCCATGAAGAATACTTTCCGCCTATTTTCAATTTTTCCATTATGCAAAATTCTTCCGCTAGAAAGCGTAGATATTATGTTTCGTTCTGCATTTCATCTTATAACTGTTTGATCTGAAAAAACCTCTTTGTCTCTGATACCTTCTTTGCGGTATGAGAAACTTTTTGTGCGCCATTTGTTAATTTTCGTAGCATACTTTTTAGACGCTGGTGGCAGTATGTAGCTATTTCTATTTGTATTTGTGGATGTTTTATCGATTGTAGAAATCCAGTTGATATTTTTTCCCCAACTAGTTCCATTAACTCTAAATAACTTTGATAAATTTAATTCGCGTCAGACAGGATTCAAAAGAAGTGCTCATTACAACCGAAAATTCGGTGTCATCTTTCTTGTTTAATGAGTGAACAATTGAACAAGAAAGTTAACATTCAAAATTTAATTACTTAAATTTTAAATATAAACTGATAGTTTATATATTTTTAAATCCAGGCTCGTATCCTGGACACAGCTTAATTTTTTTTTTTTTTTTTTTGATTGGAGGTTTAACGACCACTGTCAGCAACTCAATGGGCTATAAGCAGTCGCCCGTCCCTAATTTAGGGTCACTGGTTCCAGGGAAGGGAGAGAGCCAGTGCCGTAAGACAAACACAACATCCATGCCTCACCGGGATTCGAACCCGGACCCCTTACGGACGAATGATCAGAGGCCAGCGCCTTAGATCCCTGCGTCACCGGGGCGGCATTAGGGGGCTTTGAGCTGGTCACAAACACACAATTATATTCATCGGAAGTTTGCATTTGTTAAAGCAACAAAAAGAAACTTCGTGTCTCGAGTGCGCAATGTATATTCTGGAAATCTGATTTTAAATTGAAACTTGTGGTAATTTTCATTTTGAGCGGGATTTTTTATTTTTTATTTTTTCTATCACCACGCGGTGTCATGAAGTTGTTATCATTTGTAGTTTCCTGAAAGTCGAGTTTTTTTTTTTTATTTGTGTGTGTTCAAAATAAGTGAAGTGCCTGTGATTCATTGGTTGTCAAAATCTTTGTAATTTTTTTTTATTGGGTGTTTAACGACCACCGTGAGCAACTCCATGGGCTATAAGCTGTGTTCCGTCGCTAATTTAGGGCCACTGACACCAGTAAAGGGAGAAAACCAGTGCTGAAAGACAACAGAACATCTATACCTCACCGGGATTAGAACCCGTACCAACTCGGACGAATGATCGTCCGAGACCACTGCGCCACCGGAGCTGCCCAATCACTCACGCCCCTGCGTCTTTGGATTTGTCACCCCACACTCAAACTTCCCGACACAATCATCCTCAGGGCCTTGACTAATCTCATGTTCAACAGAAGACTGAACCGTAGGCAAATCAACGGCAGCACACAACGCATGCACTGAAACGTCCAGCAAGCCTTGGACTTCCTCCGTTTGCGCAGACGAAATGTCATTATCCAATTCAATAGCATAACGTGATGTGCAGAAGTCTACACAGTCGCCTAAACTGGACATCCATTAAGCAATCGATAGCGGTGCCTACTCAAACTATCAGAACATTGCCTTTTACATTTCACAGAAGCCGATAACGTGGATGTTCCGGCTCAAGCACCCACTGAAGTTTTCCCAATGGATTCCATACACCCATTGAAAAACTGTAAACAATGAATACTTAGAAATAAAAATTAAAATACAACTCTCAAAAATCAAGTCTCCCACTGTAGATTTATGCATGCGCGTGTATGTAATTAAATAGCTCGAGAACCCATTGGACTTCATGTACAAAGCTCAAGCACCCGTTGAATTTTGGTGAATTCTACGCCGATGTATTTGTTCCCTCTAACCGGTTGATGACATCGTTTGTTATTTTCTCCAGATGAATGATCTCTGATTACAAGTTCTTGACTCATCTGTGAAAACATCTTTGTTCCAGGGTACCATGCATAATCGATGAGACCAGTTCAATAAGGCTCTCTTTTGGGATACAGGAGTGCACATAACGCTGGTTGTCCTGCACCAGTGCGGCGGAAAATTCGGTGCAATTAAGACACGTCTTTTCTCTCTTCTTAATTAATCTCTAGAAGTCAGGGCACAGGCGAATGAGTTTGGTTAGAATTTCGCATTTTCATGGGATCATCAGCGAAAGTGTTTTAAAGGCTGTAGTTGAAGTGATGGTTGGATGTCACACCATGCATGCAGCTCATCGTAGAAATGGGAATAACTTTGAGCTTACTTCGTGCATGGGAAGATTATTGATCAACTGTTACGAACTTATTTTCGGGCTTTGGGTTGATACCTGATGAAGCGAGGTTCTTCCGATACCTGATGAGGCGAGGTTTTTCCCTTAAAGTATCGCCTTAAAAATCGATTATGTTAAAGCCTTGCATGTAAAAGTGGATGGCTATATGTGATTTGCAGTGCTTTAGTGACTTATGGAGATTCTGTGGACTGATGGTTCGAGAGAATATTAGTCTCTCAGAATTTCCATTTTTGAAATCTGTGGCACGTATTGTGAACGTATGAAGAAGAAATTGTGCAACTTCTTGTGGTTGGGAGGTAATCTAGTGAGGATTACGTACACTAGATTTGTGGAGGTTTTCTGAAAGTGTGCCAAACGATTTGTTCCTTTGGCCAGTGTCAGGGTGGAGGACATTCTGATGGCCATGAAGAATTGAGCGCATCAGAAGGCAAGTATCCAGTTTGTGTCCAATTAGCATGAAGCATAGCGTACACAGGAGAAATGTATTCCAATTCCTGTGCATGACCACCATCGACGACAGTATATACCTGAGATTAAGCAGCAAGTTCTTATACCTAGTGAAAAATAGCGCCTTAAAAAGAGTAAAACTGGTAGAGAAACTGGTAAATTCGAGGTTTTGCGGACGTTACTGTGTATGGTTGACTCAGAAATAATTTCATCTTCAGTGGAATCCCGGACTTCTATTGCTGAGAGAATTATCCATCACAGAGAAGGTCATCTTGACGGAAATGCTCCTCCTTTCCTTCTGAAGACAAACATGAACTTTAAGAATAGTTTGACTCTCTGGACTCAATAATAACTGCGGGCACGAAGAGTCTGAAACCATACTCTTATGCACAATAATCACATGACAAACTCTGCTGTGCTGAAATGAGTTACAAACGCTCGTTCTCTGACGCAGTAAACATTCTAAGCGCAGAGAGTTAGCTGGTTCGTCCAGTTGATTGGGGATTGGAATCCCCAAGGTCTGAGCCGACCTATGTATATAGATGTCACGTGCTTCGGCACTCTTTTTTTTTTTTTTTGCAAGCATGGCTCTTGCTTCATTTGTTCTAAAATAACAAAAATCAGCCTCTAGAATGAAGAAAAACAGGGGATTCCTCTAGAATGCCATGTAATCGTTAAAGTGATGCGTATGTAGTACCTTAATAAGTCAAGCAAGTTATGTCTTTTAGTAATATTAAAAAATTGAAATAAAGACGATCATGGTTGGTTTCCACAACCCGTAACAAAAGGGTGCTAACATATCTGTCAAAAACTGCTGTGCTTGTGCTGACGGCTCATTTGACAGAGTTACGTCAAATTCGATACTTTGCAGATGCCTTTTCTTGCCTCATCTCGATTTGCTGCGAGGAAACGTTGCTCACAAGAGACTAATCGACTCCAGTTTGGCACGCTCCTGGAATGGCAAGTGAGATTAAGCTGAATGCTGTTGAACTGATTAATGGACGCAATACCACGTATGCAGCAAAGCGCAGAAATGGGAATAGCCTTGACTTTACCTTCGTTCAGGAGTAATTCGTTGACCAACTCATGGAAGCTGGTTTTATGGACTTCGTGTTGACCACTGATGCGATAGGGTTCTTTTCTTACTATTACTGTTTAGGTTAAAGCCGTGGACACAGCGTTCCCCCATTCATTTTATGAACTTCGTGTTGACCACTGATCCGGAAAGGCTCTTTTCTTACTATTACTGTTTAGGTTAAAGCCAGTGGCGTAGCCAGAAATTTTTTAAGGGGAGGTGGGTCCATGGATTTTGTTCATTGGTGAAAGCCTAATATATACATTTATCGCTTAAAATTCGTACTCAATCGACCCTCAAGGGGAGGGGGGGTCCGAACCCGAGGACAACTCCCTTGGCTACGCCTCTGGTTAAAGCCGTGGACACAGCATTTCCCCATTCATTGTATTTTTTGTTTGGGGATTTAACGACCAACGTGAGCAACTCAATGGCCTACAGGCAGTCTCTCGTTTCTAATTTAGAGCCAGTGGTTCCAGGGAAGTGAGAGCCAGTACTATGAGACAAGCACACCATCCATGCCTCACCGCGATTTGAACTCGGACCTGTTTCTGACGAATGGTTAGAAGCCAGAGCTTTGTTCCTTTCGGCAACCGGGTAGGCTCTGCTTCTTCGATGCGGAGTAATGGAATATTTGAGTCCACACAAATAAAATTTAGCCACCGCGGCGGCCAAGAGAGAGAGGAACAGCCCCCAACCATGATTTGAATCCCTGATACAGCATGGATGGGGGCTGTTTCTGTCCCTTCCCTGGAGCAAGTAGCCCAAAATAAGGGACGGGTGACTTCTTATAGCCTTATGTTTGCTCGTGGTGGTCGTTAAACCCCGAAACAAGAAAAAAAAATACGTTTCACTGCTGTTAAAAGAATTGCCAATGTATACGTTTCCACATACCTACCGATTTTAACCCTTTAAGTGGCAGATGTACCTGAACCAAATGGTGCCCAAATTTTCTGTGATCCTCAAACAAAAATGTTCATTTATGGTCCAGATTTTACAAAAACAACTACAGCACAAAATACTTCTTTTCCCCTTTCTATCTCAGCAGTACCGGTTATAAGCCTTTCACGAGTAATGTGAGCACGCTTCTAGTTCTCTGCTCAATGCCCCAACGTATGATGGTGAAGGGCTAGTCCCCTTGACACGAGTACCATGCCACTGGGAAGAAGCAAGTGACTCCAACGACTTCTTTCTTAAGTTCGTCGACATCATTTTTGCTTTTTTTTTTTTTTTTTTTTAGGAGGTAATCACTGAGAAAGCCGCCCCGGTGGCGCAGTTGTCTAAGGCGCTGGCCTCTGATCATTCGTCCGTAAGGGGTCCGGGTTCGAATCCCGGTCAGGCATGGATGTTGTGTTTGTCTTACGGCACTGGCTCTCTCCCTTCCCTGGAACCAGTGACCCTAAATTAGGGACGGGCGACTGCTTATAGCCCATTGAGTTGCTCACGGTGGTCGTTAAACCTCCAACCAAAAAAAAAAAAAAAAATCACTGAGAAAGCATTAGCGTTAAACATCCTCCTAAATGCTGACTTTGAATAACAAAGCTAAGGGGAAAGCAATGCTTTTTAACATGCTGACTCGCTCCAGCCGCGTTCGGCCCACTTCTTAGACAGCGAATATATCAGTTTGAGCTGATTTCACCATATTGTAACACACTGACCCCAAGTTAATTCGTTTTAAGCTGGTTAAAGGGTTTTAAGTCATATCCAGGTATAGAAAACACCGTTCTGTTGTTATTTCATGCGGCGTTATAGCCAAGAAATTTTTATCCTAAGTGTTCTTTTATCATTTAATTAACTGTTTGCCGCTATTATTGCTGAAGAGTCATCTTTCATGAATATAATACTTATTTTATCATGTTTTTCTCTTTCTAGGCCTACAATACAGGATTCCAAGTATTCGAAGATTAAGGAAAACAAAACTGCCTCCGTACTGATGTCAAAATATATAACACATCCAGAACTTTTTTCTATATTTTCATATGGGAACCTACGGTGTTTTCATCATCACTCCTGGAAGGCACCCGTTTTGCTGCAGTGGACTACATGCTTTATACAATTTGACTATCTAAACCACGTATTCGCAAGGAAGGGAATAATTTCATACGTATCTGTTTCTCGAACATATGCGCTTTTTCTTAAATAATTTCCAAAATTTCAGACCGACGATCGAGAAAGCACGAGAAGGAATATAACCTTTTTTTACTCATAATACACACAAAATTTTCAAACTAAAGGGGGTAGGGTGTGTATTCTTAGAATTAATTTATACGAGGTCCAATGAAAAAGATTAAGGAAAACAAAACTACAAAAAGCTCCGAGACTAAACCGATATACAACAAAGTATTTAAGTTACTTAAGTCTGGCTATGATCTCAATCAAAGTAATCCTCTTGGGCAGCGATACACCGCTGCCAGCGTTTTTGCCTCTGTTGGAACGCTCCCTGGAAGTCCTGTTCGCGAATCACCGTCTGCGATTCGCAATGGGTCTCATCCACGGTTTCAAAACGGCAACTCTTGAGCTTCAGCTTCCTCTTGGGGAACAGAAGGAAGTCGCAAACGGCCAAATCCGGTGAGTAAGGCGGATGAGGAAGGGTAGTCATGCTGTTGCGGCTGCAAAACTGGCGTGTTGCTAACGCTCTGTGAGCTGCTGCATTGTCGTGATGGAGCAGGAAATCGCCCCTGCGCCACATTTCAAGTCGTTTGCGGCAAATGTCCTCCCTAAGTCGCCGCAGAACATCGTAGTAAAAAAGAGCGGTGACGGTCTGGCCCTGGAGGACATATTCACGGTGCACAACCCCACGAATGTCGAAGAACACGATGAGCATGCTTTTGGTTGCGCTCCAGACATGCCGGGCCTTCTTCGGTCGTGGAGATGCCGGGATCTTCCACTGCGACAACTGTTGTTTGGTCTCCGGGTCGTAACCGTAGACCTAAGTCTCATCCACAGTGATGACCCGCGACAGGAACGTTGATTCATTCACCACCTGCTGACGAAGATCTTGACAGAGTTCGACACGGAGTGCCTTCTGTTCGGGGTTCAGAATCTTTGGCACAGACTCTGCAGCAATGCGGTGCATGTACAAAACCGACGCCAGCATTTCTTGCGCTGTTCCGTATGACACATTGACGATAGTAGCAATATCTTGAACGGTTCAAAGACGATCCTCATGCACCAGTTCCCTAATTTTGTCCATATTTTCAGGGGTTTTGTTCGTGGAGGGTCGCTTTGACCTCTCGACGTCTTCCAGTGCTGCTCTACCGCTCTTGAAGCGCGAGTGCTACTCAAAACAATTCGCACGACTCATTGCTTCATTGCCATAAGCCTGCCGCAACATTTCATGCGTCTCCGTTCGCGATTTGCCGAATTTGACGCAGAATTTGATGTTCGCTCGCTGCTCTAGTCTGCAGTCCATACCGAAATGGCAGCTGTGTTCTGCACGTCGACACCAAATATCGTGTAGCACAGCTCCCGATGTTTACAAAACGACGCCACTTGGCACAATTACTCATGAAGGTCACTGCCCTCGATCGTTGCTCGCGCATTCGCGTACTGCCATGTGTTGGCGCGCTACGTACCTAGTCTCGGAACTTTTTGATCGCACTACGTATAAGTATAAATGAAATAAAATTTCGTTAAAAATGGTAATTGCGGGTAGCTTCTTGAGCTTTTTTAGTGTCTCACTACAGCAAGACCTGTCAAAAGTGCCACCTTGTTCAAGAAAATCAACAAGAACGATACTTCTGACATGCCAAAAATTTTTCACCATTACTTTTTGTGCTGTGTTTTGAGCTTCTTTGGTCTGTCCTTTGAATAACTTCGAAATTTTTATGTGACGACTGGTGAGAAACCAAAAGATATTTGGGTAAAGGGATGTTGTATTAATTTTTTGCCCACAGTAAAAATTACGCAACCTATAAAAATAAAAATTACGCATTCGTAAAATATTAGCTGATATACTGCCTACGGTTGTAGGTGTAAAAATTTCTATGTTAACCATGTTCAAAGGTTTCAAGTTTGTTTTTTGCTTTTTTTCGTGGGAGTGGGCCTTATTAATGATTTTGCACTCGGGCCACGATAAACTACGCAGAGTTCCCGCCTACACGCAGTTGTTCCTGTGCACATTCCCGCTAACGTAAACCTTTGCCTTTTCTGAGAAGATCAGGTTAGCCTGGCAACCATCGTCACGCTCATTTCCCATAGAACACGATAAGCAAACTGTTATCCATGCTGCATAACCGTCTCATTGAAGCCGTTGGACAACTTGAAGTTTGCACGCAAGAAATATCAAAGGTTTCTTAAAACATCATGTACCGTGGAATGGCCGCCCCGGTAGCGAGGGGCCAGAGGTGTGCGTTCCTGTCTAATCGTTAGAGCTGGGGCCCTGGCTTGAGTCCTTCAAGAGCTTCAAGAGGCGTTGGTAGTGTGCTTTTCTTTTCCCGGAACCAGTAGCCTTGAACAAAGAACAGGCGACTGAAGTGCAGGGATTAAGATGAATGGTTTGGTTTCTCTAGCGGATTAAAGGTTTTTACGCTCATCTTAATCCCTGCAGAAGCCGCTGGTGGCCGAGTGGGCAACTTTCATGACTGCCACGGGAAGGGCCTCAGGTTCGATCCCAGGCAGGTACGAACGCTCGATCCACTAAATACCCGCCGTGCGTCGGATGGGCACGTTAAGCCGTCGGACCCCGGGTACTGGCCCCCGGTAATAAATAAGGGAGTCTTCCTCCCCTTTCTACTTCGCTTCCGTGTCACTTTCCTATAGGGCGCTCTATCCCAAATCTCCTAGTTTCCTATTTCTAAGGGTTGTTTAAGACCTGGGGTCAGACACTCCCTTCCTAAAATCCTCTACATATGATCATATATCTCTTAATCCCTGCACTTCAGTCGCCTGTTCTTTGTTCGAGGCCACTGGTTCCGGGGAAAGAAAACCACACTACCAACGCCTCTTGCAGGACTCTAGCCAGGGCCCCTGCTCTAACGATTAGACAGGAACGTACGCCTCTGGCCCCTCGCTACCGGGGCGGCCATTCCACGGTACATGATGTTTTAAGAAACCTTTGATATTTCTTGCGTGCAAACTTGAAGTTGTCCAACGGCTTCAATGAGACGGTTATGCAGCATGGATAACAGTTTGCTTATCGTGTTCTATGGGAAATGAGCGATGACGATGGTTGCCAGGCTAACCTGATCGTTGCCAGGCTAACCTGATCTTCCCACGTGAAAGATAGTTCGAATTTCATCGAACTATCTTTCACGTGGTCTTCTTCAGTATTTCAGTTGCCCAACGCTGGCCAGTTCTTCTAGTAATATATCAAGCCCATTACCACTTGAGCGTCTTTACCTGATCACAATGTCATTAGTTCTTGTCATTTTCCTGATCCATAAAAATCGCAGTTTCCACTACCTTTACCAGGGAAAAAGAAGCTTCAGTTTCTAACTATGGCAGGACCCTTAGACAAAAGGAGAGAATATATTGTGACAATGGAATTCCCCCACCAGTCTTGCTATCCCAGTTCGTACCAAACTGTGATTACTGCATGCAAGCGGATGAAATTGCAACTGACGAAAACAACCCAGAAGTTTCGTTCGAAAGGAGATGGCGGAATTCAGTTCTCTCCTCCGTTTAGGGGTTCTATCATTTCCAGAGAACAATCAATTATATAACTATATTACACTGCTTAGAAATGCCTTTAGGTGCTTTTGGCTTATCAGTGTACAGTCAAATTGGCCCGTTGAACCCCACGTTTTAGGATCGATTTGCAGCAAACAAAAGATGTTCTCCAACTTTGTAATTGACATTTTTGCTCTACCACATTTTCGGAGATTGGCGACCTAAGTTCGTTAATTCGCCGCTAGGGGCGCTGCCGTCGATCTAATATCATCGGCCCCTGAGACTTACACCAGTCTCCTTAGTTCCACATCGTCACGAGCCTCCATTCGAAGCGGTGATGAGCAACTTTTCCAACAAACTGATGAGCAACTTTTCTTCCTGTATATCTCTGGAAGAAAGAGTTTCCGGCCATATGTTCGCATGACTTATTTCGTCAGATTGGCACTGGAACAAGTTCTCAAAGTTTGGCCAAACATTTTAGAAACACTCTGTACATCTGACCCTTTAATTTGACATCTGCTATAACTCAGGTAACGCCTTAGGAAATTATTACGCAAGTGTTACTTATTTTGAGTCTTTCAATCTCATTAATGATCGCTAAATCTATTAGTAGGCATTGTTTCAAACCACATTTAACAGTATGAAATGTTCCAGGTAGCACAGCCTTGCAATTTAACGCACGCCCAACACTCCACCGTCTTGCATCTTAACGGAAGCCAAACACACCGGAAGCCAAACACACCGGAAGTCAAACACACCGGAAGCCAAACACACCGGAAGTTTCTTGCATTCTAACGTAAGCCCAACACTGAGTCACCGTATTTTTTAGAAGACGGTATCTCAGTTTAGGGCCTACGTTAAATTGCCAGGCTGTGCTACCTGGGGTGAGTGGGAAAATTATGGCGGAACTCAAAACTATAGCACCTGGTATATAATATGTCATCAGCATCTCAAAGTCTTCTAACTAAAAAAATTCCAAACATATGCTCTTAATACCGTTTCATGTCAGTGGCTCACCAACTTCATTTGTGATTGTAGCATACATGTTGTAGTTGATTATGAATATACTGATAACTTTTGGATTTTATTTCAGCCGTAACTCAGGAATCGATTCTGTACCTGTTATTTTTCTTCTGTATATCATGACTGTTTTTCCATTACAGATAATCCATTTTGCAGTTTTGCAGGGAAACAGTATTCTTCGTGCACCCTGAGCCCTGGTGTGTTCACGTAGTGCCATAAACATCATCTACTGCGTGACCTTCCCGTGGAATTCATGCAGACATTATCTGCCATCGGAATGAAGAAAACCTAGTAGAGTTCAACTTATGCAAAACCCTGTTCCTCGTTGTAAAGCAGCAAGATATATCGACATTTTTCATCTTTTGTCTCATGTCAGGTAAAATTTTACAAATTAGCAGTTCTTTGTCTGTACTTAGTTTGAAAGTTTCTTCAATCTCTTTGGGTAGCCATATTTCGTCAAAAAGCCGAATTTGCTTCGAATATCTGGAATATTTCTGTTTTGAACTGAAGAGCATTTTTCCTGTAAAAACTGGGAAGGGCGCTACTATTTCCGTTACCATTACATGCCACCACCTCCATATGGTAAATGGTAATGTATATAGAGGCAGATATCTCCGCAAGCTCAAGTAGTAGTATTCGCAGTTCAGGTGGCAGCTTATCGGGATTTAAGCGATTTCGAACGTGGTACGATAGTTGGAAATTTAAACGGTCAACAATTTCAAGAGTGTACCTGGTCTACACAAACTCAGAGGGAAAATTTAGACTGTGAGACCGGTGTGGCCGTAAAAAAGCTAAGTACGTAGTTTAGCTGTCTACCTTCCTTGAAAAAGCAATCTGGTTGATGTGCGAAAGCTCGGAAATTTTTATATCTACTTTACGCCAAGAAATTCGAATTCCTAGTATAGTTATACTATTCTTAGTACTGTTGGTGCATAGTTCCTTATTCTTAATTCACAACTACTATAGTGCACCTAGTGGAGGATGCGGCACACCAGACAGAAACTATTCGTGCACAAGATCCCTTGTAAAGAGAAAACGGATGTAAGACTTGTCATTATATCAAAATGCAATTGTAGTATAGTGTAACCAGGGTAATCATTTACGGACATCTTGTACAAGTTTGACCGCGCCGGGCATCGAAAACGGATCCCCTCACTCCAGAGTAAGTCGCTTTCCCAACTGAGCTATGCAGGCATGTGTTCTCACTGCTATCTGCCTTTATCTCATGTGCGTCCTGCGGGGAAGGCACGTCACAATACAGTACATCGAACTCAAGTTTACCCCACGGTAGAACACCAGTCTCACATTCGAGATAGTTCACCGAGATCAATGCGAAAACATCTTGATGTGGAAAACTGAGAGCCCCAGTGGCGCAGTGGTCTAAGGGATGGCTTCTGATCATTCGTCCGAGATGGGTCCGGGTTCCAATCCCGGTGAGGCATGGATGTTGTGTTTGTTCTACGGCACTGGCTCTCTCCCTTCCCTGGAACCAGTGGTCCTAAATTAGGGACGGGTGACTGCTTATAGCCCATCGAGTTGCTCACGGTGGTCGTTAAATCTCAATAAAAAAAAAACAGCAATTTGCCACACTAACATCGTCTTGCTCACAGCTCCTCTTCAGTTACTTTCCCAGAGTTAAGCTATGGTAGACGCGTGTCTTCTTGGACTCATTTATTGCTTCTACGTACTGCACATCCAAAAGATTGAGCTCCTTATCTGGAGCATTTCTTTTGAACGTTAAACACGCCAGCTACAGAAATCGAGGACATATAAATTCCTTTAAAATGGGTCAGTGTGTTAAAATATATAAACAGAACTAAGTATGGTGCAGTTCACATTTTGTTTTGCCTTTAACGATTAATCCTCTACATAGAGTGAAAAAAGAAAACATGTAGAGAAATACAAAATTTGCAAAGCTAGGATGTGTTTCCTTAGTGAGAACGCCAGTTTCCAGCGCCTGGAATAGGCAACGAACTCCAAATAAGGCATGTTTATTTTGTTAGATCATCCTTTCCTTCGCCAGCATTGGTCGCTTTTTTTCCTCCCTCTCTTTCTCTCTCGGGGTTTAAACACCCTGGTGAGCACGTAAGGCTCCAGTCTCTAATTTAGGGCCACTGGTTTCAGGAAAAGGATAGAGCCAGCGCCATAGGACAGACACATCACCCATGTGTCGAAGCCTGGCACACACACACACACCACTTGGACGATTAGCCAGAAGCCCGCGCTTCCGACAGTTCGGAAGCGTAGGCTAGTCGGTGTTATAAATTAGGAATGGCAGAGTTTTTATACCTTTAAATGCTTACAAAAAGGTCGTTAAACCCCCCAAAAATAAACAAAAAGACTGAAACAGCGCCATTGGAACAATAAACCGTCTGCATATGTATATGAATTGAGCATGATCCAATAATACGAACAAAACTGTCGAAAGTTTAATCCCAAGTGGTGCCCCGTAATCAAGTTATAATAGCAACATGCCAGATAAAAACCCATTGAGACAAAAACTTCCTTCAGCAAAGGCAGCAGTTTTAAGTTTCTGTTATTCTGTCTACGCTTGTTCCTGGGCTTTCTGTAAAAGACTGTGAATACGAAGACTGAATATGATGCAATTCTTCGCCATTAACAAATGAAAATACGATCGGCGAAGGAGAGTAAATCTGAAGTACTATACAGACCATGGCACAATGGAGAAAGGAAATAAAATTCCGAGCAACAAAATGGCGATAATGTAGTAGAAAAACTTTACTCTTCTGAAGTCCGGTGCATCGGGTCTTTCGCTTTGTGTTTCACCATCCATAATGTTTCGGTTACTTTATCTTGAACATAAACCAGATAACTCTCAATCTTTGAAGAAGGCTCAGAGAGGTAAAATGAAAAGACCTATGAACAAAATTTAGAAAATTGCTGTTCTCTTACGCTGCAATCCCTGAAAAACTCGATGAAGCGATCGCTGGCGATGAATTTGAACTAGGTGTAAGGACCCCAGTCAGATCAATTTTGGAATTTGTTCAAAATCTTTTGAACCATTCAAGATTTAAAGAAACGGTATTTCCCATTTAGACTTTGAGTGGAGAACCTGCACTAAATTGGCCAATACTGCTAAACAGACATTTTTTTTTTTACTCTGTATCTAAAGAGCCATTCTGCCTACATATATGAAAGTTAAGTAGAGTATTTTCAGTGGGCATCTGACCTAGAGGAGTCTAAAACCTGTTGCCGGAATGTGATCCGAAAGACACGTATTTTTGAAAAACCTGAACTCGTAGTATTTTCTCAGTATTCTTGGTTTCACTTTTCACTTGACTGAATCCGAAAAAGGTCGAAAGAATATTGCCGATATATAGAAACACGTTTGCCGCCACAGCGGTCTAAGCGCTCTAGCTTCTGATCAAAGCTCGGGCTCGAGTTCGGGATGAGGTTTAGGTAGTGTCTTTGTCTTACGACACTGGTTCTCTCCGTTCTCTGGAACCGATGGGCCCAAATTAAAGACGGATGAGTGTTTATAACAAATTGATTTTCTCACTGTGGTAGTTAAACACCCCAGACGAAGAGTAGAAACACGTTTTATAACATTAACGTAGATATACAGTACGTTTCCAAGATTGACCAGCAGCTGCGTGGCAATACAGGGAAAAAAAATCTGGATGATCAAAAACTAATGAACCTATATCGCTCTGTAATGTACACTACCATTGCGCGCTCCAGAATACAAATTGTGGGTGTTAGTGACATGCATTTATATACCGGACAAGCGTTTCATAGATCATGACGGACAATTCAAATTCAGGGATTCAAAGTATACAGAATCCAAAGGAAGCGTAGAAGTTTATTCGAGCAGATGGGCCACCACTTCACACATTCTCTGAGAAGTTGCTATGCAGGCACAGTACTGATTCTTCCTTGTAGGAATGATGGAAATTTCCGTTAGGTACCTAAATAAGGTATCCGATGTCCTAAGCACCTGTTTGCCGATTTGGATTCCGTGTTGGAAGGTAAATTTTTAATCGCGAACACACACTTGTCTTTCCATGATGTGTTACCCAGTCGACCATTTATCCTATTTATATTTGTTTTCTTACACTTTCGGTAATGGAAAAGAGAAATAATTCTTCAAATGTGAATAAGTTGCAGAACACTACAATATTTGGCCAAGAACTTGCAACATGTGCTAAAAACAAAAATCTTGAAAGACTGATACGAATATCTTACTCCTGCTCGCATTTTTGAAGAAGACTCTCTCAACACATCAGCTCCCAATTTTATATACACTGATAAGCCCAGCCTCGAAGTTTTTGTTGGAGCAACGTGAAAATTGGTGGGTTTCGTTCGACAGTTGGGTTATGTAAATTACCGCAGTTACAAACCAATCTCGTGATATTCGAGGGAGATAAAAGGGCAAAATGGCTCGACATAGCTAAGTTCGGTTGTCCTCACCTGGGCCTGTACGCAACTGAATCAGATTGATCTCGGTGGCGGAAGAACGTGTGAAGAGTAAGAATGTCTGAATGACGTCATAGGGAATCCTAACACCACAGGTACAACTTTACCAGATAATCCATCCCAGGCTAAGTATGGCCGGTTGGTTCCTGCGTCGCATCTCAGCGTAAACGCATGGGGATGCAACAGCTGTTGGGCGAATGTGGTTGGAGGAAGGTAACATGCGTCACCACAGTGGGGCTGATGCACGAAGGCGGACGACCGAATGCCTCGATTGCCGAATTCGGCAGAAGACGTAGCAACCCTGCAATCCACAAAGGACGATATTCAACGAGGCAGCTATGGAAGACGTAGCAATCCTGCAATCCACAAAGGACGATATTCAACGAGGCAGCTATGGAAGACGTAGCAACCCTGCATTCCACAAAGGACGACAGCTATGGACACGGGCTGGCAGATTGGCTGAAGCAGGCTTGCGCTCTTGCCAGCCACTGTGACGACTTTCACTCACCACAGCACATCGTAGCGCACGACTGCAGTGGTGCCGTCCCAGGCAGTGCGTGGCAGGCCGAGTGGATCCACGTCGTATTCAACGACGGGTCTCGCTTCTGTCTTAGCGCCGACGATCGCCGATTGAGAGTCTGGAAATGACGTGGTAACCGTGATGATCTTTCTGCCATCCTTAAGAGTCATAAGGATCCTCGGCCTGGTAAACATAGTTTGGGGCGCTATCCGTTTCAACAGCCGTTCTAGGCTCGTACGCATAGCGGATACAATGACAACACGACGATACGTCGATGTGGTGCTGCAGCCCGTTTTGTTGCCATATCTTCCTCGTATCCCTGATGCCCAGTTTCAGAAAGATAACGCTCCCTCTCACACTGCCAATGTCATCAGACAGTGTCTACAATGTATCCAGACGCTGCACTCGTCAGAGCGATCCCAGAGCCCAATAGAGAATGTGTGGGACGTCGTTGGCAAAAGACTTAACGTGTGTGCACGATCACCACGCAATGTCGAAGAATTCTGTACTCAGGTCACCGACGCGTCGTCAGCGATAACTTAGGACACCACCTGGGAAATTTTCCACTCGATACCACGCCTTGTTGCCGAAAATATATAGCCCAGCACGACAGTCATACGACCTACTAATTCAGGCCACGTTATGCTGTTTCCTCGCCCCTGAGTTCATGTAAGCCCTCAGAAATTAAATCACGTCTTTCCCACCTACTTTTCTATACGTGTGGTGAGTTTCGTCACATTTCTCGCATTCCTTTATGGCGTGGCCTTTTCTATGTCGACTAATGGATATTAAACTTATCTTACCGCTTTTTTTAAATAAATGTAAAAAGCGGCATATCATGCTTAGTGGAGTTGGGAATTCGAAAAATAACTGGTTTCCTCAAGCTAATTTAATTTACATTTCAAGACCGAACTATTTCGAATGCTATCAGCTAGCAAAAATTAGTACGCAGAAGTATCTGCGTGATTTTTGCTGTCTGATATGATGAGAGAAGGAGAGGGTTTAACATTGGAATTTTCGTGTAATGGCAAGCCGTTATTTAAATTAACTTATACTGAACCTAAAACCATGATACTACAGTTAGTGGCAAAGTCAGAAAGCTTTGTTTCTGTGATGCAAACGCGCTTCCTTCATTAGAGAGGAACGACAAATTTTTTACGCACCTATTCTATCTTACGGTTCATCGACATCCTGGTCTACCGATAATTATCTGAAAATTGTGGCGAGTGTGCCTTAGATATCGCATTCCAATTACTTTTTGAATTATGTTGAAATAAGCTAAAACAACTCTTTAAAATACTGTAGATTGGCATGGTTTCGTAGTAAAGGCGCAGCGCAGGCCCGCGGTGCGGTGGGTACATAGAAATAGAAAGGGGGCCTTAAGATACCTAGAAATAATATTTTCCTTAACATTAGTTGAAAGTCTTAAAGCAACGCTTTCTTTTATCATCACACAAAACTTAAAGATAAATTCCGTCGAAAAATCATCTTTACTTCAAGCGGACTTCTTCACAAATATTCATGCGATATTTCCATTGCCCAGAACAGTCTGGATCGATAGGATTTATAGGTTTCTTTTAAATCCCAAGTGAAGCAGAAGGATGTTTTATTTGTAGTATTTCAGAATGAAATTGTGAGCAACGATTTCCGAAAGCGGAAGTTAAGACGGCGCGAAGATTTCCGTGTAGTCTTTAGGCATGAGATTTTATCGTAGATTCGAAGAAGTCAGCTATTTCCGTTATAATTTTGGGCATTCTCGAGATCAGTGCACAACTGAACAGAAATTGGGGGGAAGGGGTCGTTTTCCATTTTAGGACGGAATTTCGTCCTTCGAAACTTTCGAAAAACGGAAGTTAGATGGAGGAAAGATTTCTCTCGTAATCGTATTTTTTTTTTCTCTCTCGCGATGTTCCTTATGTCCGGTATTGTCCTTAAATATCCTTTTATTCCACAAATACTGCATTTCAGCTTAAAAATGGAAGAAAAAGTTTCCTAAAACGAAAGTCAGTCGAAGCGAAGATTTCTCCGGTAATCGTATTTTTCCTTCCCGCGATGTTCTCACTATCTTATGTTGTTGTTAATTGATTGTTGCACTTAAGCTTGATGAGGGAGGGGAAATTTTCCGAAAACGGAAGTGACGAAGTTTGAAACTTTTTTAGAGTTGATGCTTGGTCTTCAAAGTATTCGTATTCTGAAAGTTACACCATTTATCTGAAGTAGTGGAAGCTTTGATATCATGCATTCATGGTCCTCAGGCTAAAAGTTCCTTCTGCATGATAGATACATTTTTATCACAAAGAAATGGGAGGAAATGATATCAACAGAAATAAAAACTAGGCAAAGATTGCTGTGCAGCTGCAGAATCACCAAAAGGCAAGTATGGCCGTGGAACTTGCTGAGAAGAAAGTAACACAAGATGAAATTTGAGTTCATGTTTTAGCAAGTGCAAGAAAAAAAAAGCTGTGTTTGAAGCAATGTCTTTTAAAACATTATTATTTTGTTTTGAATTCAGTAATTTTATATTGTGAATGCAGTGGTGTGCTCTGAATATTTTCATAAATAAATTACAGTGAACAATCCCATCTTGCCTGTGCTGTGTTATATTCACACTATAACGAAGTAAATTTCTCCGTCATTTTTGTCCACGCCGAGCGAGGCTCGAACCCGGGTCCCCTCATTCCAGAATAAGTCACTTTACCAATTTAGCTACGCGGACGTTCGTTCTAACTGCTATCTGCCTTTATGTCGTGTACGTCCTGCTGGCAGGTACGTCACCCCACCCCCCGAAAGAGGGCCGGGGGCAGGGGGCATGGCCCACGAGTCAGCCGTGACCATGAATCGTTGCAGGCAGCCATCCGCTGTAGAACGTGCACTTGAGAACTCCCAGTCAATCTGATGTGTGGAATGCAACTTCACAAACATTTATTTTTCGAAGCGCTGGAGAAGGGACTCCCTTATTTTTCCTATCTCGCGGTGTGGAAAGAACATCACACCATTGCGAGATTTTGAATGGCCGGGTCATCCGGAAAGTTCGGGCACCATTATGACGAAGTAAATTTCTCCGTCATTTTTGTCCATGCCGGGGCTCGAACCCCGGTCCCCTCATTCCGAAATAAGTCACTCTACCAATTGAGCTACGCGGACGTTCGTTCTGACTGCTATCTGCCTTTATGTCGTGTGCGTCGTGCTGGCAGGTACGTCACAACACTTTCTCATCGCAAGTTCTGATTTTTCACCCAGTTAAAAACTTCAGCTGTTTTGTTCTTTGATCGGTCTCGTGTATGATTATTATGTGTAATGCTGTATGAATTATATGGCTCATATTATCATACATAATTCTGCATAAACTATATAAAAAAAACAATTCTGGGAGTCGGGGAAAGTCACGCTGACTAGTGATTAAGTGTGAAAGATCGATTGCTAAAGGCGATTTTTGCTACTTAGCAGCTTCTCTGACGTCTCGATTTCGAAAAACCGACGGAAGATCTTTACTCCTGCACAACTCAGGAACAATGGCCATTGGGGTGACGTTCCAGTTAACGAAGCTGTTAAAAATCCCCTTAAGCAATCCATCTCTCACACTCATACACTACTCCTTTGGTCATTTTGTCAGCATTACCCCCCCCCCCCCAGATTTGTTATTTTTACATAATAACATGATTTATACAAACTTATATACGATGAGTTATGCAAAATTACATATAATAATGAGTTATATAAAATAGTTTTCAGATAATAACACGCACTTCTTATGTGTGATTAAACGTTGTCACAGTCTATTTGAAATCATCAAAGGTGTTCAAAACCAATTTTTGTTGTGAAAGGAGGCGCTAAATGGTTTTTCGCGGGACAGCAACACTTTTGCTCTAAGATACACTATTAAAAATACTATGTTCAGTGTGTTGAACCACAAAGTGGTGCTACACCAGCTGCACCCCTATTTGTTGCAACACATTCCACAAAATTTTGAACAGTGCACTGGTGTGTAGAATTTATTGCAGAACCCAACAAAACTTTCTTTGAATAAAAGCAACAGTTTACTGATCTACAGTTTCCAGAATTTATACTTGAGCCATATATAGATATGCATCAGTAACCCGGTCACTAAATGCAGTTTTCTGCATAATTTTGCTAGTGTACACAGCAGAAGGTGTCTTTATGGAAGATGCCCTTCACCCATCCCTTTATGATTCAAGTCCGCTTTTAAACACTCAGGCTTCCCTCTCTCATTATATTCCACTGCTTTTTGCACTGCGGATACTTTCGCTTAAAATCTACAATGAAACGGAGAAATAAAACAAGCTGAAGCTTGTAAAACGATAAAGTTTTCTTTTTACTGTACTTACAACTGTAAAACTTTGGAGTTTCATGAAATACAGAAATAACGACATAGTGTCTCCTACTTAGATTTCAGATGTAAAGCATCGAATGTTATTCTCTTGGTTTTTCGAAAATCTTTCGCTTATGTGAATTTCTGCTTTCATGGTGTTTTATACAATTATGTTTAAATCCCACGTGTGCAGTTCTGCAAAGTTAGCGAGGAAAACTTTAAAGAAAGTAATGCTATTATTTCACACACAAATAACACTGAATACTAAGTTTCGTAACTTATTTTCTGTTGTTCTTTGCAATGTTGATGGCTGTAATCGTTTCAATTTAATTTTCAGAATGTTGAAGAGAATGTATTTATTCAGGAAGCAGCATTGCTAGAAGAAAAGATCTTAGAGGTATGTAAACTATTTTATTAAAACGAAACTTGTTCTTCCATCTCAAACAAATTTCAATTTGAAACTCATATATATTTGAAGAAAAAAAAACAGCAACAAAACACGACGACATTGTGCATAAGCTCCTTGGCACCATCTTATTAACAAACTGTAAATATTCTTTAATTCCATATAGACAGAAGTTCTCTTTTTTTTTTTTCTTTTTTTTTTTTTTTTACAATTTCAGAAAACACATTTATCAACATTCACAGTGCATAACAATCAGAAACATTTTTCATTTCATGAATTTTAATTTTGAATGGAAATACTACATTGACTCCACAGTCGTTTAGCAAATATTTTGTCTTTCATGCACATATGATTAAAAAACACCAAAGTGAAAATGGACTTGCTTATGACCGCCGATTATCTGAAACAGTGTGTCATTGTTTATGGGCACAAGTGTACCCATTTACTGAGAGACTGGAAAAAAGTACTCATATACACTGCTGGACAATTGCTAAGGACTGATCATAAACGGCTATATAGCGCATAAAAAAGTAAGTGTGGTTGGATGCCAAGTGAAATAAAATAAAGTCAGAATGCCAGGACATTACAAGAAAGACAATTTATTGTGCTCTGAAATCCAGAAGGCTTTGGAACGTGTTCTAGCGACAAACAGGCCATTTTATGAAGAATACGTAAACGTGAAAAAAATGCAATTACCGTCCGCAGGCGTTCCGGCGTAAGATGTCAATACGGGATATGGCCACCATGGAGGGCGATGCAAGATTCCACACGTCGTGTCAAGCTTTGCACAACATTATCAAGCAGCTGTTGGGGTAATTTATCCCATTCCTCTGTCAGCGCACGGATAAGGGTGTCCTTGTTTATTGGAGGGCATTGGCGACCAGCAAGACTCCACTCCAAAGCATCCCACACATTTTCAATGGGATTTAGATCTGGAGAACGTGCTGGCCATACGAGGCGTTGAATATCCTTGCTCTCAAGACACTCCTGGACAGCGACTGTTCGATCACATGTTGCGTTGTCGTCCATGAAAATGAATCTATCACCGACAGCACCACGGAACATGCGAACATGAGGTAGCAGAACATCATTAATGTATCGTTGGCCAGTCATAGTCCCAGTTGGAAGCACATAGAGGGACGTACGGCCATTGATCATGATGCCAGCCCATACCATGACACTACATGTCGGATATCGGTCCCTTTCCTGTATGTTTGCTGGACAATATGCAGTACCACTATCACGCCAGATCAGTTGTCGTCGACAATCAGACGATAGACTGTATCCACTCTCATCTGAGAAGAGGACAGCAAACCAGTCGTTATCAGTCCAATTGCGATGTTGATAGCACCATTGCAAACGGGCGGTACGGTGACGTCTGGACAATGGGATGCACATAACAGGACGGCGGGCGTATAGTCCTCCTTCATGCAAACGTCTGGCGACAGTTTTTCGGGAGATCCGCTTGCCAGTAGCGGCCATAAACTGATTTGCTACCTCACTAGCTGTGCTGCGCCGGTGTCTTTTTTTTGATAGCACTATGCCCGATCTTCTGCAGGTGTCGTACTGCGAACACGACCTCCCCCGTGACGTTTGCTACACTCTCCATTTGTTTGAAATGATTTCCAAAGCCTTGAAACAACACTGTGGCTTACGTCGAACTCCCTGGCAACATCTGTTATTTTTCGCCCTTCTTCAATCTTGCCAATAATACGGCTACGCGTAAAATCATCTAGGTGGTGTCGGGAAGACATACTGAAAATTGCAAGTTCGTCAATTGATTCTTTCCCTTTCAACTTTGCGTTTGAACAACAACGGTCAGTACGCGTCAAATCCTTTATATCTGTTATCAGCGCTATGACGTCACGAACAAGTTCGGCAATCCAGAATTTGCATACGCACAACACGTCTTACTGTATCCCGCACTTATGCTAATTTCCACATTTTCCTGCCTTCCATTTTATGGTTGCTATCGTTGCTATTGTCATCCGTCCTTAGCAATTGTCCGGCAGTGTATAATGGTAAATGACAGAATCCAAATACTGCAGAATAATTTTCTAACATTGAGCTGGTAAGACAAGGGGATAAAAATTGATATGGTTTTACACACCTTCTGTTTTGATGACATATTCATTTTTGCAACTACTCTCTGAGCTGCAGAGTATGTTCCAGGAACTTGCTAACATGAGTGAAGAATGGGATTAACGATGAACTTACAGAAAACAAAATTTGATGTACATAGCTTGTCCCAAAACAACTGAGAATGTTTATATAAAAAATGTGCAATACTGCGTCCGACCTTGGCACGAGTCTCGAAAATACGGTAGTCATGTAATAACCATAGCAACCAGCCCCACCTGTTTATCACGCAAGCGTCGTCGGTAGTGAGCAGTTAAATAAGCGTTGTTTCGTGAACCCCTAACAAGTGTTTTTGCGTTGTGATTTTTCGAAAAAAGGGATGTGAAAGAAGAACAAAGATACGCCATTAAATTTTGTCGACTTAAGAAGTATGTCGGAGAGACTTACCGTGTTGTCCGAGAGACTTATAAAGATGAATGTCTAGGAAAACAAATAATTTACAGATGGAATACAAAATGTATGAATGATCGTGAGTCGTCGGCTTTAATCGCGCATGGAGGAAAACCTTCAACGAGTGTTACAGAGGTAAATTTCAATACAGTAGGTGTTATTATACCGGAAGACAGACACCTATCAACCAGAGATATCGAAGGTATGGTTCACATTTCAAAATCATCAATTTACAGAATTTTAACCGAGCATTCGGGCATAAAACTAATTTGTTCAACCTGGGTTCTCCATTTCTTTTCATGTGCGGCCCAATGCAAGGCGCACATGGCCAGTTCTATCGTTTCTTATTTGGGGAAAATGAATATTAAGTTGATGGGCCAACCTGCATATAGTCCTGACTTGTCACTATGTGACTTCTGGTTGTTCCCAAAGACATTACGTATACGACAATTTGAGATTGATCAACAACTTATTACATCTGCGCAGGGGTGTTTCAACAGCATTTCAAAAGAATTCCAGAAGACATTCAACAAGTGAGAGAAACGTTGGGGCATTTGCATTCGATGCAATGGATAGTAATTCGAAAAAGATGACCACTTCCTTGATAATTAAGGTATGCACATTTTGACGTAGGACTACGTCCAATACCGCGGATAGTATGAGATACTAACGGCCGACCGCATGTGACAAAAATAGGTCCCAATTGAGATCATTATAGCGTCAAAAATACGTGCTGCACACAAATCGTGTTAGCATATTAGTAAACAGCATGGAGTCCAATTCGCGTACTGGGCAATACATCGTGCGCGCGACGCTCCCCTCACTCCCTGTGGGCGAGGGAGATGATGCAATATTTCTGGGTGTGCCACCGCGCTTGACTCAGTCTATCTCGGCAACCGTGAGTGCAAAATGGCTGTGCGTGGTATCGTTTCAAAGCTCTCTAAGAGATCTGTTCAAATATAAACAGTCGAGTCACATTATTGTGACTACCTCCTACTTTTGACGTCAACCGCGCGTAGCCATTGAAAGAAGGCACGTGTCGGGAACTGGCTTGGAGGGTATATAAGGTGTGCTGTAGGCATTCTAAGAACATATAACTCGTTGCTGCCATGGATAAAAGGAGCGATTTATCAGATTTGCAAAAAGGGATGATTATCGGCTTTCGGGCCAAGAGGTGGCAGTATTTCTGAAACAGCGTAGTTTGTGAACTGTTCGCGTGCTGCTGTGGTTAAAGTGCATCGGGACTGGAGAAATAGCATCCACTGCGAATAAGGGACGTGGAAACTGTGGAGCACCACGTGCCATTGATGTAAGAGGTGAACGTCGGCTGCGAAGGTGCGTAAGGGCCGATCGACACGCTACAGTGGAGCAACTCACTGGCCGAATGAACCAGGGAACTACCGGAAGTGTGTCTAAAACGATAGTTCAGCGAACCCCTCTGTGTATGGGACTCTGATGCAGACAGATAGTCACTGCACCTATGCTAACGAAGGTGCATCGTCAGAAAATGCTTACTTTGCACGGCAGTGTCGGAATTGGACCTCCGCTGATTGGCAAAGGATTACATTCTCCGATGAGTAATGTTGTCTGCTTCATCGAACAGATGGACTTTGGCGTATAAGGCGAGATACATTGGAGAACAAACCCTCTTCAACCATTGCTGGAAGAACACAAGCTGGTGGGGGCAGCGTTATGGTCTGGGAATGTTTTCATACCATTCTCTGGGTCCACTCATACCTGTAAAAGGCACTATGGACAGAATTCGGTATGAACCCATCCTTGCAGACCACGTACACGCATACATGCTGATTGTCTTCCCTGGGGCGGATGGATCTTCCAGCACGACAATGCGATGTGTCACACAACTAGAAATGTCCGAGAGTGTTTAAAAGCGCACGATGAAGACTTCAAGGTACTTTCCTGGCCCCCTATTTCCCAATTGAGCATCTGTGGGAACACCTCGATCGTGTTGTTCGCTCTATGGATCATCCCCCACGCACCCTCCAGCAGCTGTCAGATGTACTGCAGTCAGCATGGCTCCACATACCTGTGAACATCTTCCAGCACCTTATTGAGTCACTCCCAGGCCGTCTAGTTGCTGTCCGCGCTGCACACGGCGGTTACTCTGGATATCAGCTGGTGGTCACAATAATGTGATTCGACCGTGCATATGGAACATATTGCAATAGTTTAAACTGTAATTTAAAAAAATAGTTTTCGTGTGAACATTTCAGACAATGCCGCGGAATTCATAGAATGAACGCAAGCAAAAATGGAGAAAATCAAAACGATAGGCAAGAGCAAGTGATGAGGAATGTAAGAAGCCCAAGAAGACAGTGCACCACGTTGGGTAATTCGTGTATCGATCTGCTCTGTGTTCGCAATGTATCCAGCATTTTTTTTAAATTATGTAAGCTGCTTTTCATATCATAGACCTGTGTTGGCTATAAGAAATTAAATAAATGCTTCAAAATCATACTCGAGTAGCTCATTTTAACTCTGCGCTCTGCAAGTCGTAGTCCTACGTTCCAAACTGACTGCTCAATCGGAACTGAGCCTACTTGTATTTTTTTTTTTTTAAACATTCTCACTTCTTTTGGGACAACCGTTGTACAATGGTTTTGCAAGATCTAAAGAGTTAGAGGTTGATGGTGAAAATTTAGAAGTAACTGATACCTACATGTATATTGAACAACAGGTATTAAATGATGGCCACATCGAAGGAGAAACTAATCGGCGTATAAAACTTGACTTTGGAAGAAACGGTACAATTTTCAAGAGCATTTTATTATTATATCTTAAATTAAACAATTCTTCCTTCCACTTCTTACTTATGGATTTGAGACATGGACTTTAATAAAATAAGACATACGAAAAATTCAAAAAAAAAAAAAAAAAAAGCATGGAGAGTTGACTGCTTGGTGTAACCAAGAAAGACAGGAAAAGAAACTCGCAGATCATCGCGAAAATGACGAGAAACGATCACATCATGTTCAAATTAAAGACCCACACCTAGCAATGGGCTGGCCCAGAGCCTTTTCATTTTGGAAGGCCGCATTCAATTAGTTGTATTCCAACAAGGCCGCATTGAAGAAACGTCAAATAGATATCCTTCGAAATAAACATTATTTTGTAAAAATTTGACTTCAAAAAATGAAAAAAAAATTGTTAATTCTAAAGTTAACTAACATTTTAATGACTTTGTTGTGACTGCTTTTTGTTGGAAAGCATTTGAATATTTGCTTGCAACATGGAGGTCCGCAGTTTTGCTGATCCTCTAGATGGGGATCCGTCAATTGTGACCTGATTTGAGTTAGGTAGGAGAATGTAGATTTGCAGAATAAGTGGTTGAAAAGCAAGAAAGCATTTTTCGTGTATGTTGCCGAAGACGTGGGTATTCTATTGCATTTTTTCATATTTCAATTGGATCTCTCTTAGCGTCAAATAAGGACTTTAAAATGTCATCTTCTGAGAGCTCAATCTATTGCATCTGTAGTTCTTTAGGAACCACAGAACGAAATCATGTGCGTAGCATGAGTCAAAATAGTCCTTATGACCTACTAATGTTTAAATTGTGGCAATCAGTCGGGGAGCATTATTTCATTGAATCTTTTACTCTTTGGTATTTTAAATACGGCCATTTCAAGATTAAAATAAAATAAAATAAAAGACGAAGAAAAACATATTAATAAAATAAAAGGATTTGTCCAGTAAAATTTGGATTCACTCAAAAGGCCTTGCTTAATGGCCTAGAAGGTGGCTGCAGGTTCCCCACCCATGAGTTGGACACACCGGTAAAAGAACTTACCACCGTTGGACAACTGAAATACTGGACTGGTTACCATGAGAAAGGAAAAGACCTAGCAGAAAACCACCGGAGAAAATTCAAAAGCATGTCTGAATGTCATGAAAGAGAACTGCTAAAGACAGGGTACGGGAGCTGTGGAAGAGACTTCGAGAGTACTTCATCCAGCTTTCAATTGCGAATGGTTGATGACAATGATGAAATTATAGTATTCATATTAATTAAGTAGATGCAGAGTCAGAAAATCAGTTTAGCAGATTTATATCAGGAAATACCAATATGTGGTTACAGCTCTTTCCTCATAGGCATAGAAGCCTGATGCGATGAAAAGCAGCAAAAACTGAGTTTCACTCCATGGCTTTTATTTATTTTTACTCTTGTCCTACCGGCGGGTGGACGCAGGCTCCAGCAAGCGACGAGCCCATTGCGTTCTCGTTCGTTGCAAAACTGTCGTGAAGTCACTGAGTATTTATTTCCGAGTCGCGACCACAAATGTTGTCGGATTCCGGTTTTATCGTAACGTGTTAATCAACTCAACGAGCAAGCGTGATGGTTTTCTGTTAGGACGAAGCTCTAGCTTGTTTTTTCCTGATAAAAGATAGCGGAAAGCACGATTTTCAACGTTTTCTGAATAACATGTTGATACTGCCCATTCTCTTAGTCAGTCAGTGAAATTTTATTGCATAGTGACAGGGAGGGTTGGCGGAAGACCGCCACACATCTTTCAGCAACTTAGAAAACTGCCACACATCGGAAAACCGCCACACAGGAAAACTGCCACACGCTTTTCATAAAAGGGGCCGGGCACAAATTGCTATTCCTCCGAGGAACACTTTGAATGTGTGGCAGTTTTCAAAGTTTCCGAATTATGTGTGGCAGTTTCCCAAGGTGCCTAACGATGGGAAGGAGCTCTTTTGTTTGTCTGAATTTTGATGTCGGTTCATATTTAGGGGCAACTGGCCACAGAAGTTCCAGAGGGGAGTGGGGCGTTATAAAGATTGCCGTTTCCTAGCCTATATTCAGAATTGAATTGGGAACTCCAAACAAATTTCGAGAAAACGTTCTGTGTAAGCCAAGTGAAAATCGGCGTGTTCAGAAAAGGGCAATAAGGTGGGATTTTTTAATAACGCTGCACATTTACTTAGGCACTAAATATTTACATAACATGTCAAATTTGTAATATTTTTTTTTTACTTAATTCATAGACCCTACACCGGCCTTTTTAACAGCTTTTACTCCGCTGACATAACTCTTACGTATCAAATCAAGTCAATAGCATTGTGCTTTTACTTAGGCACTAAATATAAATATCAACACAAGCATAAAGGCTTTTTAACAGTTTTTATTCTACCAGTGTCATATTCACAACATTTACACATCAAATCAAGTTAATAATATCGCGCTTTTATTTTGGCACGAAATATTTATTCACAGGCCCTATGCCTAGGCTTAGGCACTTTTACCAGTTTTTATTCTGCCAATGCCATATTCACAAAGTTTACACAGAAAATCAAGTTAATAATATTGGAAGTTTACTTTGGCACGAAATATTAATTCATAGGCCCTAGGCCTAGGCCTTTTTAATAGTTTCGACTCTATCAATGCCATATTCACAACGTTTACACAGCAAATCAAGTTAATAATATTACGCTTTTACTTGGGCACGAAATATTAATTCATAGGCCCTAGGCCTAGGCTTTTTTCATAGTTTTTATTAGGGCCTGTGAATTGATTTTTCGTGCTTAAGAAAACGCCCAATATTATTAACTTGATTTTCTGTGTAAACGTTGTGAATATGGCATTGGTAGAATAAAAACTAGTAAAAGAGCCTAAGCCAAGGCCTAGGGCCTGTGAATACATATTTTGTGCCTAAATAAAAGCGAAATATTATTAACTTGATTTGATGTGTAAACGTTGTGAATATGACACTGGTAGAATAAAAAGTGTTAAAATGGCCTATGACCATGCCTGTGGCCTATGACTTTAATATTTAAGTGCCTAAGTAAAAGCGCAATATTATTGACTTGATTTCATACCTAAGCGCTATGAATATGAAGTCGGCGGATTAAAAGTTGTTAAAAAGGCCGAAGTGTGGGGCTTATGAATTAATTAGGTAAAAGAAAAATATTACAAATTTGACATGTTATGTAAATATTTAGTGCCTAAGTAAAAGTGCAGCGTTATTAAAAAATCCCACTTTATTGTCCTTTCCTGAACACACCAATTTTCGCTTGGCTTACATAAAACGTTTTCTCAAAATCTGTGTGGAGTTCCCAATTCAATTCTCAGCATAGGCCAAGAAACGGCATTCATACCCCCCCCCCCTCGAACTTATGTGGCCAGTTGCCCTAAGTATCAACCGACATGAAAATTCAGACAAACAAAAGAGCTCCTTCCCATCGTTAGGCACCTTAGGAAACTGCCACACATAATTCGGAAACTTGGAAAACTGCCACACATAATTCGGAAACTTTGAAAACTGCCACACCAGAAAACTACCACACATTCAAAGTGTTCCTCGGAGGAATAGCAATTTGTACGCTGCCCCTTAATGAAAAGCGTGTGGCAGTTTATAGTGAATCGACAGGGTGTTGATAATTTATATGAACAATGCTGCTGAAAAACTATTCCATTCTATCTTAATCTTTTATAGTGCTGATTTAAGAGTGATTAATACTTGGGTTTTATTTAGTGAGAGTAACTGAAAGACGATCTGGAAGATAAAAACAAGACTAGCTGGCTGGTTATCCACACGGATGTTTTATCAAATGCGTTAACAGGAATTTTAAAATTTCATATAACTGATAACCTTAACAAACAAATTGAACTGGATTAAGTGATCGTGATTTAAAGCAAATATCAACAACAACAGAAAAATCAATATAAAGCTAACGGGAATGCGTGTATTAGCAAACAATGTTACCTTTCTTATTCCGCTACTGGTCAATTTTCTACAGAAACAGATTTTCGTTCCGGCTGTGTATAAGTCAATTGGCACTTTTATTTTTCCAAAGGCAAAACATTAATTTTCAATGTAGCTTCTGTTTCTTCTACCTGAGATAATCTGAAGAACTTCACACGTATCACTAAGCCTGTTCTTTCTAACAACCACAGTGAGCAACTCAGTGGGCTATAAGCAGTCGCTCGTTCGTAATTTAGGGCCACTGGTTAAAGGGAAAGGGAGTGAGCCAGTGTCGTAAAACAAACACAAATTTCATGCCTCACAGGAAATCGAACCCGGACCCATTTCGGACGAATGGTCAGAAGTCAGCGCTTACAGCACCGCACCGCACTCGTGGCTTTGTGGTATTAACATATGAACACAAGAAGGATACACCTGTAGTTTCCTTCATTCATTAGCTGATCTTTGACTTCCTTAATGTAGGTACAACGTAAAAGTATTTAGTATACCAGCAATTTTAGGTGCATACTTCTCTTGAGAAATACTAGCTTCGAAAATCACTTTGTTAGGGAAGTCCTAATTCACCTGTGAAGAGTACATATCCCTACTTCTCAGATGTCCAATTGCGATACTACATACTCCATATTAATCAAGCTCTTTCGTGGCCACAGGTATGAGGGTTACATGTCGGTCATCATCTGCTATTGTAAACTTTTGTCGACCTTAAGATGTGCGTTTACTGCATGTCCTTTTATCTTGGAAATTATGCCATAGCCTTGATATAACACTTCCAAACACATTCATAAATCTGGAAACCTCTGCATTACTTTGACCCTCTTCCATCGTTTCGATGACACTCCACCTCTGATTGTCATTCAAATGGTTTTGTGAAGACATTTCGAAACATAAACTGTAAGCAACAGCAATCGTGGTGTGACTAAATCCGGAATGAAAGACAGATGCCTGAAGAGCTTCTTTTAAAGTTGTCTTTAATTTGCATATTCGGTTCTGCATCAGAATATTTGAATAGGGTTCCAGTACTCACTAAATTATGGTGCAAGGAACATTAGCTGCTGAAAGGTATAAAACTTAAATATGCAGTTAAATAACAAAGAATCCCTCTTATTGTTGCAATATGCTATCTAATTTCATCTACCTATCTCTTTTACGTAGTTTCTGGGTCTTCTGGAATTCATATAGGTTTTCCTGCTGTGTGTGCCAGTGTATGCTTATATGCGTCAGGAAAAAATGACTGAATTTCAGAGCTACATCAATCAAAATTCGCTAGTGCATAAACAGGAGAGAGAATACACTTTAATATAGATAGTCTTTTTGGGATCGACAATATGGGATGCTCTTACTTTGCCAACTCTATGGTTCATATACTCATAATATGAGGCAGCATCCTGAATACACTCAGTTAATTTTTTTAATTGTCTCAGGTAGATGAACAGTGTGTGGAACAGGAACGATGACTCAAGTTCTGCTTCCCAAAGTTAGGTGTAAGAACATACGCTTAAAATATGGAAGTACAGGACAATACTCTTCTTACTTTTACTGTTAGAGAAAAATAAAACTGCATTCTTCTTGCTTTATGAATTTTAAATTGATAACACACTGGTGATCAAAATTAAAGTACGAGAGAAACAAATGCTCGCAATGAAATTTGCACGTCAATGATCAAAATGGTGTCCAATAACTAAAGTGAGTAGCATACTTAAATTTGTGTCCCGCCAATGGGGAACAGCAGTGGCATTTATCATTGACAGCACGTGCAAGAAGCGTTCAAGTGGTTGTAAATGCTTTTCTTATGTCTCATACATGTGCATACGACGCAGTACGGTGGCGTGCGATAAGTCGACTCGAAGCAGGCCAGTCTCAGGCCTAGGTCGAAAAGGATTTGAATATCTACCCCAAAGCGGTTTTACGGTTATGACAGCAATTCAACAACGCCAGTGGGGTGTCACGAAGACTTGTCCAAGGTCGCCCAAGGCGTACGACAGTTCGTGAGCACCGTCGCTTTAATCGTACGGCGTTATAGGTCCTATACAGCCTGGGACTACGGTATCAAAGCAAGCGGTATATCGAAAAATTTAATGCCATTGGCCTTTATGCTGGGGGTCCCATGGTTTTTTTGTCCCACGAACCACATCTCACAGAAGAGCTTGTTTGAACTGGTGCAGGCAATATCGTTCGTAGAGCCCAAACGAGTGAGCCGAGGTTCTTTTTAGATACGAGTCGAGATTGTCTGCAAACGGATTCTCTTCGGCATTTCATCTAGAAGGAACAGGGAAGCCGTAAAACTCCTGCAAACGTCCGCAAACATGACTCATTTGGTAGCGATGGTCTGCTCGTGTGGGTTGGCATTATATTCAACAACCGTATACCACTCCACGTGTTTGCAGGAGGCAACGTGAATTCTGAGAGCTATAAGGACGAGATCCCAGAGCCGTATGTCAGACTTTTTCGGGGAGCTGTTGACTCTCAGTTCCTTTCAATGGACGATAACGCTCGTCTGCACAGGGCTCAGCTTGTCAACGCTTTCGTACAGAGCAGGATATTCGGCGCATGGACTGGCCAGCCAGGTTTCCGGACCTGAACTCCATAGAGCATGCTTGGGATGCTCTGGGACGACACGTAACAGCTCGTCAGCCCCCCTTCCAGAGCTACGCACCGCCCTCATCGAGGAATGGAATTCTTTGTCTCCAGAGTTCATCAACAACCCAGTGATGAGTATGTATCATCGTTGTGAGAGTTGTCTGGCCACACGATATAACAACATTCCTTATTAAGACATTTTGAAGTTACATTCTTACATTTTACCTTGGTGTCATTGGCGGTTGTGACCCTGCGTAGGCAAAATGTGTACATATTTGTCTGTAGTTATACAATGTTTATTATCCTCATGATTGTGTCTTTTTACATGCCAAACGTCTCTACTGGCTGTAACGTGTTTTCCTTTTTATCCCTGCGAATGCCTTCCGCACTTTAATTTTGGACACCAGTGTATATATAAAACTGTCCTGTTAATATATACAGAATCTTTTCGGTGAGAAACTTAAAAGTTTCAAGTTTCCCTTCTTTCCGCTTTCTAGTAAAAATTATCTCAAAATGGAAACATGTAGCAACTGTTAGATAGGTTATGACATTTTATCATCTTATGTATTCATTACATACTTTCCACTTGATGCAATAGCAAATTAGGAAAAGACAGTATCTTGGCAGCCGGTATGAAATTCTCCGATTCAGAATTCATGGCAGATTTTTAGAAAATCATTTTATTCGTTATCATCTCACGCCTTCGTACACGCACAGTGTTCAAACATGCTTATGGCACTGATTATACGAAAAGAAAGAGAGAGGGAAAGGAAAAAATTATTTGCAAGATTTTTTTGTTTCTTACATATTGCTTCTTTGATAACTAATGGCCGATTTTACACTTTCAGTTCACCATGTGATTTGCCTCTCTTTGGTATGCATTATAATTCCACAAATTTTAACGCATGTCTGGGCATTCATTCATCTTCCATTCGGCATGCAAGTTTAAACCACCTCTGAATGCTCTCAGAAAAATAAATTTGTTATGTTAAATGACGCGCTTTGTGGTTAAGGAGCGCGGCTTGTGTAGACCTAACCCAATCGACCTTGGTCGATCCCAGCTCCCGGCGCGGCAGGATTATCCGGCGTAAGGGCTGTAAAATTCAGGGTTTTCGATTTTGTGTAATTTCAGTATAAATGCGGAAAAATTTGAAACGGACTTTTCTGAAATTAACGGAATTACTGACTACGAAAAATCTGTGAAAATACGGAAGTTAAATAAAAAGGATCACTTTTAAAAACGGAAGTTTCGTTAAAAGACGGATACTTACTGGCAACTTTGCTGCACATTATTTTCAGAAATTTACAGTGAATTCACACCACTTATTTTTTACAGTGTACAATCTTTCTAATGGTGGCCGAGTAGTCAGAGGGGTGGGCTCCTGGCTATCCGAGTTGAGCTCTGGAACAAGTCCGGTGTGAGATATGGGTTGCGTGTTTCTCCAAGAGCCTTGGTTCTAACCCTTATAGCGTAACCCCCTTCGCCCCCCTCCCACCTACGGTGGTGGAATTAGAATTCACGTCTCCTCGCTCCGGACCCAGTTATTGTTCCGATTGAGCTACACCGACCTTGGCTTATCGCTGCAACTTGCCGTTTTGATTCTTGCGTCACCTCAGCGGTACGTCAGTATATTCCCCCTTGAGAAACAGGGGGGGGGCATGCGATCCTTGAAAGAAAGCTCACTGTAGAAGAAGGAATTTTTATTAATTCCAGATGACGTGTGAAAAGCGACACATAGTTTTCGAACTACAGAAGAAGGAATCCTCACTAATTGCACACGATGTGCGGAAGAAGCATCACTCATTTATTTATTTATTTATTTATTTTTTATTTTTTTTCGAACCTCACGGCTAGAAGAATCATTTTTCGGGATACAATATAGAGTAAAACGTTTTCTTCGCTGATGGTGAAATTCGAACTTACGTCTCATCGCTTCGGAGTCAGTTATTCTCACGACTGAACTACACCGACTTCGGCTTATCGGTGCAACCTGCAGTTTCGGCTTTTGCGTCACCTCAGTGGTACGTCACACCCTTTGCTGGAACCAGTTGCTCTAAATCACAGAAAGACAACTCCCTATAAACGTGCACGGGTGTAGTTAAACCCTGAAAAACATTCTGATGTTTAAAAAAATCTGCTAAAATAGTGCCGAACTTGGTCATTTTTTATCAGTCACTTTTCCTTTGAACCATCGTATCAAATATCAGAATTAAAACAAAACAAAATGAAAATGTGTCATTTAAAATTCCCTACAAATTTAGGTCAAATTTTAACAGACAAGTGGTGGTGAAAGATATGTTATTAAAAAAACGAGCATTATTTAGACAGTTCCAAAAGTTAATATTTTTCAGCTAAGCGGGTTTCGGGGAAATCGTATCTGAAAAAAAAAAAAAAAAAATAGCGCTTTTCTATAATGTAAGACTGCAAACAGTAATGAATTTTCTTCATCTTATCGAACTCTGAAAATACATTTGTAATCAGTTTTGAAAAAAGGTACGTAATTTGTACGCCGCTGATGGTTTTGGGCTCTGCACTTTGATCAGGTGGTTACGAAGAAAATATAGTTTGAAAACGCATGTGCCGCTCGAGTGGTCTGAGATGCTGACCGTCCCTGCGAGATGGACTAGGGTTCGAGTCCCGAATGATGCAGTTGTGAGGAACCAATGTCCCTAAAATCGGGACGTGTTACTGCTTATCGCCCTTAGAAATAAATGCTCACGGTGGTCGTTGAACTCCGAAAAACAAGAAAAAACAAACAAACACGGGGGTGGTTGTATTGCAAAACTCCAAAACAGGAAATACAGAGCTGATTTGCTCCGTTCTTTTATTGTAATTAATGAATAAACTCAAGATTGCAACTCAAAATCTGACAGAAGGGCTATTTTTTCTGCTTTTGTTCAGAAATGAAAGTGGCACTCAATGGAGTTATTTTGTTTTATCATTCTTTTTCGCAGATTAACAACCCTCACGAGCGTCGAAAGCCATAAAGGACTCGCCCGTCCCTAATTTGATGCCGCTGCTTCTAGAAAAAGGACAGAACTAGGCTCCGTAGGGTTCATTCTACATCCGGGGTATGCGCCTGGGCGCAACTCGAACGAAGAGCCAAAAGCTCGCGTCTGTGACCACACGACTAACTGGGCTAACCTAGGATTTGTTTTCGTCCCAAATTTGGGGCCGCTGCTTCTAGGAAAATGACACAACTAGCTCCGTAGGATCCATTCTACATACGGGGTTTGCCTCGGACGAAGAGCCAAAAGCTCGCGTCTCCGACCACACGACTAGCTGGGCTACCCTAGGATTTGTATTTCGAGTAGCTTTAAACTAAGTTTTGATTTTTTTGCTGGCGAAACAAGTACTCTAGCATTACATTAATCGTCTAGAATTGTTTATATTGCTTACTGAATGAAAAAACAAATCAAAACTGCGCGTTTGTTTTTATATATTATATGCCAGTGCAGAATGATAAATTCCAACGAAGCAAAAATAAAATGAGTGTCCTTCGGGGTGAGGCTATTATATGAACTTTTATCGGACAAATAAAGCGTTTCAAGTTTTGTTCCGTAATTTGACACTGCCTTTCGTGGTTTCCTCGGTATCATTTATTTGCTCTACCCGTTGGTAGTCATAGCAGTTGAAATGAAATCATCCAAAGGGTACAATGCTGAATTAAGAAAGATATTTTTTTCCGCTTCAGAACCAGACCGTGCCTTATCTTTTGTTAGCAAGTTTGTCAGCGTACACGAACATTTATTTTGTGACACATGCTCTGCTGATTCAGGAACATTAATCCGATAAACAAGCGTTCCAGAAATCAGTTCACCACCATTCCGTAATCCCCTGCCTGCACGTCTGGCTGGATACACAATGCACTGTTCAGTTCCTCATGGATGCACAACAAAGCTGTGGGATGGGTGAAAATTTTCTTTCCAGAGCTCTTTTTAAGAATATTGTTATTCAGATTTTCGAAAGAGGAATTGTAGGGAGAGTGAATGGGGATCTGACGTATGTAACTCAACTTGCCTGTCTATTGGCTGCTGGTGTTGGGTCCATCCGGTGGTGGGCGGAGTGATTTATGAATGGGCATTGAGTAGTGTCAGTTCAGAATAAAGTATCCAAGTTATACACAAGGAAACATTTGCATTTTCGGTACTGCAGGGAAACCAAAGTGGTTGGTACCCAGTGATCTCAGACTGTCGGTAACGTGCAGTATCTCGAAATCGAGGCTTTTCTTTTTAAACTTGCTTTTTTCTTTTTTTCTTTATAAGAGTATGGACATTAAATCAAATATCGTTCAGCATAACAAACACGTGAACGTGAAATCATTTAAAAAAAAATCTATTTTCGTGTCCTCCCCTTTTTTTGTCATAATCTAAAAGTTTTAAATTATAAAGTTTTGGGAAGACTTCAGACAGCGATGAGTGGATAAAGGGTTTTTATGCTGAAAAAAATATCTTTCTTAAAAGTAAGGTATGCTAAAAAATACTGAATGTTTTGGCTACTCTCCGAATATTTGATCGTGAGCATTAAAATCATAAAAACTGCGTACTTTATGAAGAGGTAACTTTTTTGTGTCTTTTATATTCCGTAGCTACTAATTCTAATTGAGAAGCATTTCTCATTCTCAGGGGAAACTGCCCTTTTTTGTACAAATCACGGAAACTCAGAGAACCCCCCTGCCCCCTACTTTTTTTTTTTTTTGTAAAAATCAAGGAATACTTTATTTTGCCAAAAAACTTTTTCTTTTTTTCATATTTTAAACATTTGTTTGCAGTCACTGCTTGCCTAGAATTTGGTAGATCTTACTTTCAGATACATTACATTTTTCTTTTATTCTCTAAGAAAAGATGGAAAACTGAATTTTAAAAATTGCCTGTTATTAAGTTTTTGTTCAATTTCTGCAGACGGTTGTAACATGGAGCAGTTAGGCACAATGGCTTGACAAACTCCTGCTTGGAGAAACACTTCAAAGGACCAACCAAACAATGGATCAAAGTGCTTTGTCTGTTGGCTTTCTTGCAACATGTTTCTCTGAACAGGAGCCATTCTGTCGTTAAGCTTAGCTGCATTGTGTTATAGAAAAACTCAAACTAATCAACTGACAGATTTTTTCGTACATATGGCCCGTTTCTATGGGAATGTATAAACAAATTTTATGTGGGTAGTAGCATTCACAAAAGTTCATAGAATTAGGGTACGGAAAATAATGTTTGCATTTAGTTTTTATTAATGAAAGCAGGTAACTTTATAAAAACATATTACTTAAAAGAATTTATAAATGTATGCCTTGGTGAGGAAATACATGAATGGGATGAAATGTAACAATTCATCGCAATTGTTATATTAAACATAATTTATTTATTCACATAATTTCGCGATATCAATGTTATCCAACACAATTATGATAGGGGTCGCCACTCTGAAAAAACTTTCAAATCCACCAGGAGAACCTGAAAAACTCTGGGAATTTTTTTATTACTTTTGAGCGAAAACCCTGAATAAGAAGTAAAATAATGTTTTTTATGTCGCTTACATGAGCAAGCCGATAAGTTTCAAACCGCGCGAATTAAGAATTCAGTGAATTCTAAGGCAGTGGCGTGACCAGAAATCTTTTAAAGGGAGAGTCCATGGATTTGGTTCATTGGTGAAAGCCTCATATGTGCATATATATCGCGTTAAATTCGTACTCAGTTCACCCTCAAGGGGGAGGAGGGGTCCGGATCCGAGGTCCCCTCCTTTGCTACGCCTCTGCACTAAGGGAAAATTTATTCTAATATGCTAAGAGAAAAACTTCTGTCTTAAAATTGGGTATCCAGTTTGAATTCCCATGCTGCTCTGCAAATATTCGACCTCCGGCTTTAAAATTGTAAAAAAATTGCGAAAAAGAAATTTTTGTCTTCTTACAGGTTCCAAAAATATATTAATTGCAACCCCGATAAATTTCTTGGTATATGTAAAAGTCTGTCGCCTAGCTCATTGAAACTTAGGAAATCGCAAAATTTTGAATGGATGTTCAGTAAGACAGTATTTAACTTAAGAAGACATAGGTATTGAAGATATAACACTTTGGTACCACAGAATTTTCATTTGTGTTGTCATTTTTTTTAGGTAACATTTCGCTCAAAAATCATGAAAACTTAAAACCTTATATCGAGACCACCACTTTATTTTGCAGAAAGTATGTTTCTGCAAATCAGCTGCTTCAGTAATTTTAAAACAGTCTGATTTCAAAATCAGTAATGCTCTTCGAAAAACTCAAAATTCTCTTATAAATTGTCTTAGTGATATCATAACTGCATTTTGTTAAAGAGAAGTAAATTAGATGAAAACTCTGTTACATATTACATAACTACCTGGTTTCCAGTTATTGCGAAATCAAAACACATACAAAATGGCCTTGCACCTGATGAAACACATCAGGGAAAACATTTATTTCCTATACTTCCTTAACATACTTACAATTATTTTAACTACTTTATTTTCACAGACACTTAGCGGAAAAAGAGTCCTGCCAGTTTGTACGAGATAAAAATTTGTTACATCAATGTTTGAGACAAACTTCACGCTAAATTTTTTGCGTACACTTCAGCCTGACGTAATATATATGTACTTTGCATGTAAGAATTATTGTAGAAATTTGTATTAGACGTGTATGCAAGTGAGTAAGATGGAATTTAAAATTTTAGGTGGCGGTAAACTCCCCACCGGTAAACTCCCACACTTTCTACTAGCACTAGTACTTTCTTCTGCTGCTAAGAAAAGTGCTACACGGCGGAAAACTTCCACACCAGTGGACTCCTACACCCTCTCATATAAGGGGATGCACATAAACTGCGTTTTGTTCGGAGTGCTGATATGAGAATGATAGTTTTCTTAATAATATAAATGCGTACGTAAGACAATAAGGTATAAAAATGACATTAGGATCATAATGACACAAGGTTTATGTAGACGATTAATCAAAAGAGACTCAACAAATCGGTCTTTAGGTGCTAACGAGACACCTAGGCTGCTGCCCTTTTTGTAAGATCTGAAGTTACAACTTAAATATTTTATATATATAAACAAAAAATAACTTACTCAACAGATCATTTTTCACCTTTTTACAAGGCACCTAGGCCGCGGACCTTTTTAGACGATCTTAAGTTAAAAACCTTCTGTCATTATGATCTTACATATGCATGTATATCACTAGGAAAACACTCACACTTGGACAAGATCTCCGAACGAAATGCAATTTGTACTCATCCCCTTACAGTATGAGAAGGTGTGGGAGTTGGTAACCGGTAAAAATACCCCCAGAGAGAATACAATACCCCTGGAAACTGAAAAGCGGTTAAATTACCCCCAGAACAAACACTCACATCTCCCAATATCATGCATATTTTGCAGTTACCTTCGACCCTTTCACCGTTTATTAATAAGTCTACACGCATAAACTGCGTGCGGTGAAACAGAATGAAAGGAAGTCATTTTTGCAGTAGTACTAGAGCGATTTGCTTGTGTAATCAACTAAACCCCATTGGACGGAGATATTTTTTCGACTTTGGAAAAAATACCCCCAGAACAAACACTCACATATCCCTTTCTTAATCCCCAATTTAAAATGAAACAATTTTTTCATATATGAAAAAATTGTGCTCAGTGGAAGTCTACACAGTCACCCAAAAGAAAGGTCAGGTTACGGAAGTCCAAAATGAAAACTGTAACTGGCACCGTTTATTTGTCCATTTTGGAACGCTTGTGGAGGAGGATTGTTCGTGCCAGGCCTAAGTACAAAAACAGGCAATTCTTCCTTCTGCACGATAATGTACCCGCCCAATTTTTGGCCCGAAAACAAGTGTGTGTGCTGAACCATCCCCCCTATTCTCCAGCTATGTCACCTTGTGACTACTTTCTTTTCCTTAAATTAAAGCTGCCTTTAAAAGAAAATGTTTTTCAAGACATTGAAGGCATTCAAAGAACCGTGACGA
Source organism: Macrothele yani (assembly GCA_039090855.1). Classification (NCBI taxonomy): domain Eukaryota; kingdom Metazoa; phylum Arthropoda; class Arachnida; order Araneae; family Macrothelidae; genus Macrothele; species Macrothele yani. The sequence continues at coordinate 81,990,610 of CM077023.1, read as the reverse complement.
CATTTCAATGACCACTGCAAGTCCTTACTTTCCACTTATTGTATTAAAGCAAGGGAAGTGTACTTTGAATAAAATATATTCACGTAAATTTTCCTGATTACGGTGCGCCAGTGACTGAATGTAATAAAAAATTTCGTACTTGGGGGAGGGTGGGAGATTTACGGTTACAATTTTAATATTTGCCGTAAAAAAATAGATAATGGCAGCTAATAAGAAGAATACAATACATTGTTTCCTTCCGGTGTTTGCAAGGGACTTGGGGTTTAAAAAAAAACGTATCTAGCTATACGAAATTGAATGCCTTATTAAGGAAATCAGGGATCTACTATGGCGACAATACTAATATAGCACTCAATTTCGTACTACTGTCCTGTCTGATAAAAATTCTAAGGCAGATAAATAATATTTTCCCTGGAGCTCCGAGAGGAACTTCGTTAAAATGAGGTTGATCTTTTAGTGCTGTTTAATTCGTAATTGTTTTACAATCTGCTGCTGCTCTATTTCGAGATTTGTTACTCCGAAAGCCAGCATCCCATAAAAAATAAAAACTTCACACATTGAAAGTAAAAAAAGCACAACTAAATCGCTCGAAAGTGATAGTAAGCACAAGTAAATCACTCTAGTACTACTGCAAGAATGACTTCCTTTCATTCTGTTTCACTGCATGCAGTTTATGCGTGTAAACTGTTATTAACGAACGGAGAAAGGGTAGAAGGTAATTGTAAAAATGCGTGATATTGGGAGATGTGAGTGTTTGTTCTATGGGTATTTTCTCCGGGGGTATTTTAACCGCTTTTCAGTTTTCAGGGGTATTTTTACCTACCTCCGTAGGAGTTTAATTGTGTGGGAGTTTTCCGGTGTGGTGTAAAACAACTACGTAGCTTTCACTGGTATAGGCCGAAAGATTGTATTGAAAGGATATTTCAAGACAAATACTTTTTCACATAGATCCAACTAGCTTGAATTTTTTCATGATTAAAATCCCACTTTTCATTGTAAATCGGGTAATCTTTGGGATGTTTAGCTCTTAAACTATTCTCACAAAAAAAAAAAAAAAAAAAAAATTAAGTCACAGTGGCCTTTCTTTGAAAAAAAAAAGCAAAAATTTAAGTTATATCCCCAGAACAGCTTCTATCAGATTCAGTTTTAAACTTTTGACAAACAGTAATAGTAATACTGATTCCTATACTCTTCATAATAATATTTTTAAAACTCTCATTGTGTTAAAAAGCATTTCAGCAACATGTCCATAAATTATTCTTTATTAAAAACATCTCAGCAACATGCCCATAAATTTATACTCGTTTTCGTATCCTTCTCACTGCCTCTCTCGTAAATTGGTTTTCATTTTTTAGTGGTTTTTCGAACCAAAGTTCGAAGAAACGTTTTATATTAAGGCGCTGTTCTTTTGAAGTGTAGATCAGGTGCAATATAAGCAAATTTCGAGCAAGTTAATGTGAAACTCCAGGAACCGGAGACCTAATTACATTGCAAAGACTGCGTAGATATGCCATGGGAACTAATCTTATGAAACTGGAAAAGAAATTCCTGGCTGCTGCAGCACGAAAATTTTCTTACGTGTATGCCACTATTCATGCATTTCTTAGAAAATGAAATCGTCTTTGCGAGAAAAAACTATGTTCTCTCAGAATGAAGCAATTGTGCATGTAAAACATCCAAACAGATGTTACACATAATAAAATGATTAGATTTTTCCCTTTACATCGTTCATTTGAATTTTGTAAAATGCTTGCAATTTAAAGCAACCATAAAAAAGTAGAAAATGTATAAATAACAAACAAACTGATAGCGATAAATCATTTCGTCACTTTCTGTTACGAAAACATTTAACATCAGTTTGCGTTTTTGTGTTATAAGTGTACTGTCGAAATATTCCACACGACATGGTTCAGCATTTAGGCAAATGATTTTGCTGTAGAAGATAGCACAAAGAAAACAATACTTTTCAAAGTTGCAGAATAAAATACTAAACATGAAATGCAAAAAGTAGCAAATTGATCTTTTGAGTAAGGCTAACGGAGAAAGAAAAGCCTCATTTTTTTCATAACTGAAAAAGAAAAATCCTGTTCTTTTCTGAATCGAGTGTTTTTTTGCAAGTTTAGGACATTTGGGCACCCGGACATTTTGACACCCGGACATTTTGGCACAAATCTTCAGGGAACGTACAAAAATTGCCGTTTCTTGGCGCTGTGAGGGGAATTGAATGGAGAAAACGTTTCCAGTAAGACAAACGACAATTATAATTGAATTTAAAAAATATTACAATGCACAAATTTTGAAGATGACAATACATTTTTTTGGGTGTAAATATGACAAGCATAATATCCGAAAACTTGACAATTTCGTCGTCCTGAATCGGGATTACATAGCTCATAATCATGAATATGGATTACATCATATTCATGATTACATAGCACCAAGGGCGCCCATGCCCCCCCTTCCCCCGTTAATATAGCCAAATGTTTGCTAAATTTAAAACACTAAAATAGAAAACATTTGAAACTTTTTTCAAATGTTTGATAGCCTTGAAGGAGGTAAGGATTTTTCTCCCCCCACCCCCATAGGTTTGCTCAGTAGGTTCATGCCGTGAGATAATGTCTCCAGTTGTAGTTTGTAAATGCTGAAAATCTCCCGATCGGACGATAAATTTTTCAAATATTACAGTTTTGGTATCATCCCCCCCCCCTCCCGACAGGTTTCCAGAGTAGGCACATACGCTCAGGTAATGTGTCGAGTTGTAGCTTGTAAATGCTGAAAATCTCCCGGTCGGACGAGAAACTATTTATATTTCACAATTATCATATACCCCCCCCCCCCCCGACAGATTTGCTGAGTAGGCACGTGCCCTCAAATAATCTGTTGAATTGGAGCTTGTAAATGCTGAAAATCTCCCGATTGGACGCTAAAATTTTCATATTGAACACTTTTACTATTACCCCCCCCCATAGGTTTGCTCAGTAGGTTCATGGCCTGAGATAATGTCTCCAGTTGTAGTTTGTAAATGCTGAAAATCTACCGTTCAAACAAGAAATTATTTATATTTCACAATTATCATATACCCCCCCCCCCCCCTGACAAGTTTGTTTCAAATTTTAGTTCTGGTATCAATATTAATAACTTGACATGTTATGTAAATATTTAGTGCCTAAGTAACTTACGGCGAACATTTTCTCGGTCAAACTCTTACTACTGGGCCAAGAAACGGCAATTGTTATACCGCCCCTTAAACATTTGTGCCCAAATGTCCAGTGCCCAAATGTCCGCCCCGTCTTTCAGACAGAAAATCGTAAATATGTCTCAATTTCTTAATGATTATGAGATATAAGTGAAAAAAAATTTGTGCACACCACTTGCTCAAGTAGGGAGAAATATAGGAACACTATAATTTTTAACGCAGCTCAATTTCATTGCTTTAAAAGGGAATGTGCCCAAATGTCCGGGTGCCCAAAAGTCCGGTGCCCAAAAGTCCGGTACCCAAATGTCCGAACCCTGTTTTTTGCACCACTCTTACATAATTTAAGTTAATGCTGTTTACTAAATACCTTGAGTGGTAAACATTTGCCCGACGCACGCAATATTTGTAAATATTTGTTTGACACACGTGATATTTGCGATGTTAAAAGCACTACATAACTAATTTTTCAATATATTTTAAATGGCAATTTTTTAATTTTAAACAATGATTTTTTTCACAATTTATTGTCATATTTACATTTAATTTTAAACAACGATTTTTTTTACACACTTTAATGCTCGTGAAAGCTTGTAGTTCAAGTAGAAGTGAATGTGATGAGAATTTGGTTCATTGGCTGATCTGCTCTACGCTTTCGATGGCGAAACAGTTTTTTACTCTCAGCGTTTAAAATATATAAGTGACTGATAGGAAAAGAAATAAATAGCACATACACATCGTAAATAGATTATGCAACAGCTCTTTTTAGTAAAAATAAAATAAAATAACATAATTTTACACCACCTATAATATGACATATGAAGTGAATAAAGCAATTTGAGATCAACTCAAACAGTCTCGAAGTGTTTTATGTATTGCATGTGAAGAACATCTGAAGAACAGCCAGCCAAGTGGACCTATCAACGAATCGACTTTCTAGCCGAAATCGTGCATAAAAGCTCTATCGTCTATATTTTTTTATTCCTTTCCTTGGAATTCCCGTCGTTCTTGTTATCGATTCCTCCCATAAATTTTAAGACCCTATTTCCCTTAGCTTTCTTGTCTCTAAATCTTTCAATTTGAACAGATAATCTTTTGCAGCTCTCCCTGTTGCTTTCAGCTGCCGAACTGTTATTAATCTTTTATTCGCACGTTTGTTTAAAATCATTAACTATGCATCTCATTTCTTTCTCCAATATATATTCAATTAAAGTGAATGTGATGCGAATATATATACACAATATTGACAAAAGTAACCGGACACCTATAAGAGAAACACGACATAGCATTTATTGCCATACATTAGTACGGTGTTGGTCCACCTATGGCCTTAATGCATGCACTGACCCTTCGAGACATGCTTTCGACAAGGTTTTGGAACACAGCGATAGGTATGCTCTTCCATTCAGTACATAATGCTGCCGCTAAATGTTACTTAGCAGTAGGTCTTGGTTCCAAACGTCTTATGCGGTGCTCTAATTCATCCCATAGGTGCTTTATGGGATTAAGATCAGGGCTCTGTGCTGGCCAGTCCACACACGATACGGAATTATTGTCAAACCACGCTGTAACAGTCCTTGCTTTATGGCTCGGTGCATTATCCTGCTGGTACCAACAAAGCTCGGTTCCATGGTATTGCCACAGAGTTGGTAGGGCATAATTGTCCAGAATATCGAGGTAGACGTGCTGGTTAACAGGTTTGTCCACGATAACCAATGGGCCGGGACCATGATACCACGAAAACATCTCCACACGAGTACACTGCCAGCTCCAAACTTGACCGTAGGAACAGAACACTGTGGTAAATAGCGTTCCCCCAGCTGCCGCCATACCCACACACGGCCATCAGATTGATTAATCGTGTATCTGGATTCATCAGTACATACGGCCCGTTTCCAGTGATCTGCGGTCCACGATAAATGTTCTTTACACCATGCTAAACAACGAGTAGCATTCCGAGTGGAGATGAAAGGCTTATGAGCAGCCGCACGACCATGGAATCAAGGTTCCAGCATTTTTACTCACCTGTACACTTAGGTCTTGTGCAGTAATCCGTCGATTAGCTGTAACCACTCTCCTGAGGCTTTGACGTCCTCTATCACTGATTTTCTTTGGTCTGCCGGTACGTTTTGCTGCTTCAGGCACGCCATGTGTCTTCCACTTATTCAGTACATCCAAAACAGTTGACTTGGGTATGTTTAAACGTCTTTTGGTTTCTCTTATGGAAAACCTACTAATATACCACCATTACCAATATACTAATATACCACCCCTACCAATATACTAATATACCACCCAACAATCCTTCCTTTCTCAAAGTCAGTTCTCACCCGCCACGACATTTTCGCTCAACCTCATAGTGCGATATGATCGCGGTCAGCTGCAGGTTTGTTTTTATACCGTTTGCAGTTGTACCGCGCATCTTAACAACGCAGCGGATCGGTTCATTTACTTTTGAAGGGGTGTCCGGTGACTTTTGTCAATATATATATATATATAGCCAAGCAAAACACAGAGGAATACAAACTTAATTACATAATGAACAGGGCCAAGCAGGAACGTGCGTGTAGAAAAAGGCAGTAAGAGAAGAACTGCAGAAAACAGAGACAGCTATCCATGTCTTTATCAAGGACCATCATGGACTACACTCTCTCCCCTCTACAGAGACCTGGAAATGGGTTTCTGCTACTATAAACTCGTAGAGTTCAATAAGTTAACATAGGTCACATTCTCAAGTAACAAAACACAGAGAAAGCTACTATTAATCATATGGACACCGTCAAATGATTTAAAAGCAAGGCCCCAAGTGAACCAAGAAATTTCTCAATTTTTAATTAAAAATTTTGGCGCAACTGGATTTTCATGAACTTTGCTTCTTTGTGGGGTTTGTTGATTTTTTTGTAGGATTCTCATTTGTGTGTGTGTGTGTGTGTGTACCCACTACAAGAAGAAGCATTTTCAACAGGAGCTAAAAGCAGGAGAAAAAACCATCATTGTGAACAAGCAGGGAAACACATTCAAGAATGTAGAAACTTTTGAAAATGCTGAGCTTTGGCTTTATCAAGGACCAGCAAAATACAGCATTAACTTATCTCTACAAAAACCTAGTTGAATATGGGTTTCTGCTATGCCATAAATGTATTTCAGGTATATGACCCCACAAATCAAAAAACACCTCAGCCTCGAAAAGATAAAATTAAGAATAAATTTAGCAATACATTTATAACATAGTATGTAATTATATATTTATAACATAGTATGTAATTATAGGGATGTAAGGTCAGGTGATGCGTAACATCACAGCCTCTCCTTGACAAATGTCAACCCCGCCTTCTCGTGGTGCATCCTGTTCCCACTAAAGGGGCTCTGACGACCGCCCATAGCGGTATAACTATACCATCGGGATTAGAGGAAATTCTATCCCACACTCACCAACCCGCTTGGCCAGCGTGGTGAGTTATGGCCAAACCCCTCCAAAATGACTCCACAACTTAAATCTTGGCCCTCAGTCTCCGGCAGCTGGAATGTACCTGGCCAAGGCAGCGGCCAGTGCGACATGAAGGCAGAGGGTGCTAAGAATCCCCGGAGGACCGGACTAGGCTGCCATCTGATGCTGACCTTGGCAACGTACAATGGACGCTCCCTATCTTCTGATTCAAGGCTTCTTGAATTGGAAGAGGAACTACAAAGGATCAAGTGGGACATCGTGGGGCTAAGTGAGGTAAGGAGAAAAGGAGAAGATCTCATCGAACTGAAAAGTGGACATCTCTTCTACTATCGTGGGACAGATACTGGCAGAACTAGTGGTGTTGGATTTATAATAAACAAGAAACTGAAGGATAAAGTGGTAGAAGTTGAAAGTTCCTCTGACAGAGCTGCACGACTCGTTATCCAACTCTCGAGAAGATACCAGGCTCAGATTATTCAAACTTATGCACCCACCACAAGTCATCCTGAAGAAGAAATTGAAGAATTTTATGAGGAAATTTGTCATCTAAATAATAAAGGTAAGCAGCACTTGAAAATAATTATGGGAGATTTCAATGCAAAAATAGGGCAACGGCAACAGAATGAAACTTCAGTAGGTAAATTCGGTCACGGCAACAGAAACCAGCGTGGAAATACTCTCGTTGAGTTTGCAGAGGCAGAAGGGTTTTTCATCTTGAACTCCTTCTTCAAAGAAAAAGCCACACAGGAAATGGACATGGAGACATCCAAATGGGACGACAAGTGAAATTGATTTTATTATGTGTAACAAAAAATGCGTCATAGAAGACTGCAGTGTGCTAAACAAGTTCAACACAGGTAGTGACCATAGATTGGTGAGATGTAAGATGCACCTCAACACTAAACTTGAACGTGGCAAGCTCATAAGACAAACAAAATCTATTGACATAACCAACCTTAAAAAACACCATAATACCTTCAAGTTGGAACTGAAGAACAGGTTCTCTGCTTTAGAAGGCCTAACATCGGAAGAAGTGGACATCTCTGAAGTTAACAGAAAAGTAACCAAAGCTCTTATGGAAACAGCAACAAAATTAGCTGGGTCTAAGAACAAGTTGCATGTAAATAAATTATCAGGAAAAACGAAAATGTTGATGCAAAAAGAAGAGAGATGAGGACAACTAAAGAAGATGTGACTTCCAAAGTGGAATATATAGAGCTATGCAAGACAGTACGAAAAAGTATCACTGAAGACGTAAGAAAATTCAACTGTGAACTAGTGAGGAAAGCAATTGAAAACAACCAAAGCCTAAAGATAGCAAAGGGACATCTCAGTAAGGGAAGAAAACAGATTATGGCACTCAGAAAAGAAGATGGTTCTGTAACAAGAAATAGAGGCGAAATTTTGACAAGAGTGAAAGATTTCTACTCCAAATTATATGAAAGGGATGATACATGTACTCCAGACACCATGAAAGATACCAGTACCAGAGTTCCTCCAGTCCTTCCAGCAGAAGTTGCACATGCAATCAAGAACATGAAGCGGGGGAAAAGCTCCAGGAGAAGATGGAATTACTGTAGACATCATGCAAGAAGCAAGTGGAGAAATCGAAACAGTACTCGCCCAAATTTTCACTCGATGCCTTAATGAAGGAAAGATTCCTGAGGATTGGAACACCGCTACAATGATCCTGCTACATAAGAAAGGTGACATTGAGGATCTCGGAAACTACAGACCTATCAGCCTCCTATCAGTAGTTTATAAAATCTTCACTAAAGTTCTTTCACACCGCTTGAAGGTGACACTGGACATGGCTCAACCGAGAGAACAAGCTGGATTCAGGAGTGGCTACAGCACAATAGATCATATCCACGTACTGAGAGAACTAATTGAAAGAGCGAGGGAATACGAACTTCCATTGTGCATGGCTTTTATCGATTATGAAAAAGCCTTTGATTCGGTGAAACCATCAGCAGTTACAATGGCTCTGAAAACCTGCGGTATTGAAGATGCATACATTAATATTATTAATAACATCTATGAAAATGCAAGTGCAAAGATTAGGCTGTTTGAAAATACAACACACATAAAAATTGGAAAAGGAGTGAGACAAGGTGACACCATATCTCCGAAGCTCTTTAATGCCACATTGGAGGGTGTTTTTCAGTCACTGAGCTGGGAAACCAAGGGGATAAAGATTAATGGAGATTATCTAACCCACCTTCGTTTTGCTGATGACGTAGTCATTTTTGCAACTACCCCATCAGAGCTACAGAGTATGATCCAGGAACTTGCTGACAAGAGTAAAGAAGTGGGATTAAAAATGAACTTTCAGAAGACAAAAGTGATGTTCAATGCTTTTACAAGAAATGAAGATTTATCGATTGATGGAGAAAAGCTGGAGATAACAGACACGTACGTTTATCTTGGACAGCAGATATCAAGTGAGGGTCACATTGGTGAAGAAATTAATCGGCGTACAAAACTTGCCTGGAGAGCTTTTGGAAGAAACAGCATAATTTTCAAGAGCAATATGCCATTATGTCTTAAAAGAAAAGTGTTTGATCAATGCATCCTTCCAGTGCTTACGTATGGTGCAGAGACGTGGACCTTAGCTAAAAGAGACATACAAAGGCTGCAGACAACTCAAAGAAGCATGGAGAGGTGCATGCTTGGTGTAACCAGGATAGATAAGAAGAGGAACACGTGGATCCGAAAAATGACAAGAGTGGAAGACATCATGATCAGAGTTAAATCCCTGAAATGGCAATGGGCTGGACATACTGCCAGAAGGACAGACCATCGATGGACAGCCGAAATTTTAGATTGGATTCCAAGGGACAGGAAAAGACCCAGAAGAAGACCACATGGGAGATGGGTGGATGAAATTCGAAAGTATGCGGGAGTGACATGGAGGAGACTGGCACAAGACAGACCGTTGTGGAGGAAACTTGGGGAGACCTTCGTCCAGCAGTGGATTGATAATGGTTGACAATGATGATGATGATGTAATTATACATCATGATACATGTGTTGGTGAACAAACCTGAAATAATTTTAAAGTTAATAAGAAAAGGCTGATATTATTTTTGATATTAAATTTATCGATCAGTTACTTTTGCGTCAAGTTTACTAGACGGCTCCGATCTTAATTCGTTCTGCCCACACACACACACACACACACACACAGCAAGATTTGCGGTTACTTTATTTTTTATAACCTATCCGTTAATCGATCATAATGCCGACATCTTTAGTTAAATTCCTACTGAAGTTTTTAGTCATGTTGCATTTTGCACCAACAAAAAGTCGATGAACATATACTGTATACGGGTGTGTCTTAATTTTACCGTTTGACATAATTTTTGCCGACACATCACTGTTAAAAATTTTGTAGTAGGTTGCACCAAAATGTGGTGCGACACCAGCTGCACCACTTTGGGAGAAAAGGTAGACCATCGTGTGATGAATGAAACAAACATAAACATGGTGCAATGGGAGCAATTTCCCACCATTCAGGTTGAATACCATATCGTAGTGCATAACTGCATCATGTTTTTGTGTACTTCATGCATCACACGATGGTTTACCTTTTCCTTAAAAGTGGTACAGCTGGTGCAGCACCGCTCTTTGGTGCAACCTACTACAAAATTTTTAACAGGGACATTTGAGGAAAACTATACATTTTTTATTCACATTTTGAAGTCTTAACACTGCTGCTCAATTATTTCGCAACTGCCTAACATTTTCTGTGATATGGAAGATTTACCTATTTATCCTGCTTAGGTAACTTTAGCGACTTTCTAAAAATTATGGCATCTATCGAATATGTGGAATATTGCCTCACTATTTTGTTGTGAAGACATGTCATACATCTGAGATAATTTCCACTATATTTCGATAATTTCCTTCAGCGTGTTTCTAAAGCAAAAGAAATAATAAAAATTAGTCTGTCAGTGCACACGAAATAGATATCTTGGAAATGGATGCAGAAAAAATGGTCAAAAAATATACGTGAAGTGTCTACTATAGTAATTCATCTTGGTTTGTTGGGTATACATACAGACAATTTAAATGAAGACATTCAATAATTAGATTTTCGTATACACAGCTCAAGCTAATATCAAAATGCTAAATTAGCATATCGTTAATTCTGTAGGGATTTAAAGCGTTCCTTGATCAATTATGAAACCTGGATATTCAATTGGTGTGGTTTCATTTCAGAATGCAGAATCACCATCATGAAAAGCAGTTCGGTGATTTTCTCATCAGGCAAGTTGCACGGTTTGGGGGGGGGGGGTTCAAAGCAATTATTTTTGTTCTTTTTTATTACCGTGTACAGCTTAAATACAGTTGACACTACACACAAATCTAAAAATGGTATTTTAAGATGAACACCTTCAGTGCATTTTTCCAAGTCAAAGCAAAAATTCCTAGAAATACTTCGCATCTGGAAATTCATATTTATTTGTAATTCTTAACTGAATACTCAGATTTATTCTTCTCATATGCCTGTACTGAAGGCTACTGGCCGCCTTCTAGATCGTCACCCATGAAATTGGTCTTAACTCTCCGCTGAGATGTACGTACGTACATCCAAGACAATATTCAAATCATAACGACTGCTTTCTGGTTGCACAACAGTTAATAATATCTAAGGAAGCACAAAATAGCATCGGAATCAGTTCAGCAGTTATTATCATACGACTACCATATCCAACACATGAATTACAATTATTCAGTAATTAATCTGCAAGCTGAACTTCTGTTTCTTTCTTTTAGCAGTACGAGGTATTGTTCTAAGTCAGACTGTTATGCTCTGTATAGATTTATTCACTTTCACCTGATGCAGCTAGAACTATAGGAAAAAGAAACTTTTTTTTTTTCTTTTTGAGGTATCATAAATTTCAAACTTGATGCGTGAAATTCCATTTAAATCATTTTGACATTGTTTTTATTTTTTTGCCTTACATCTATAGTGTTTCACGAGAATGCCATTCTGGAATACCTACTTCTCAGATGTCGTGTTTGTTCAGCAAGAAAGACCACGTTAATTCAAGCCATTGCTATTCCATTGAAAAAAAAAAGAAAAAAGATTCACCTGGGTCTTCAAGGCGTGATGATAACATTAAAAATTAATGCAACACATACTTCTGCAAATTAATTTGGAATTTTAAACATTTCAATTGTTAACAAAGGTTTGGGGGTAAGAGGGGAGAATTTGGGACATTTCATGCTCTCTCCGTGCTGGTGATTAATCCCGCTTTGGATAAAACATCTTCAACAAAACATTGTGTGGCAGAAGAGCAGGCAAAAAACTCATTAAAATGTGTTATGGAGTTCTGCTACATAGCTCTTTGAGAATGCAACAGAAAATCTTCAGATTTTAATATATTAACAGAGTCTGAAGATTTAATTGTTCACAGTTTGTGGGAATTTATTTTTGAATAACTTCAGTTCATTAACTATTGGTACTGCAATTAATATATCGGTGAAGTGCAAGATTGTGATATTTGTGAATGTCAAAGTATTTTATCTGGAATTCTTAGAAAAACTAGATTATGCAAGCATTTGTTCTTACACCGGGCTAGTCGAGAAAGGCATCTTTTACCTTTTACAACATTTAGAGCCGATTGCATTCTACGATCAAGTGGGAGCCCCATCGAAAAAGAAATTAATAGGCGTGTAAGACTTGGCTGGAGTGCTGTCGAAAGTAAGAGTACAATTTCCATGAGCAATTTACCATTATGTCTTAAAAGAAAAGCTTTTAATTAAAAAGCGCATTTTTTTTAAGTTATTTCTTGTGAGTCGGAGATATGGCCCGTTACTAAAAATGTCAATACAGTGATTGCAGAGACAACACAAAGAAGCGAGGAGCTTTCTTGGCATAACCAAGAAAAATGAGAAATAAAACTCGTGGATACGGAAACGTCAAGAGTTAATGACATCATGATCAAAGTAAAAATCCTCAATTGGTAATGGGATGGACATATTGCTAGAACTTACCACCGTTTGACGACTGAAATAACTTACTGGATACCAAGGATCAGGATAAGAACCAGAAGACTATGTGGGAGATGAATAGATAAGCTCTGAGGCATGCCGTTGTGACATGAAAGAAACTGTACAAGACGGGGTTCGGACAACTGGCCACAAAAATTTGAAGGGCCGTATAAAAAGTGCCGTTTTTTGGCCCTATAATGATAACTGAATCGAGAAAACGTTCTCTATGTAAGCCAAGCGAGAATTGTACTTTAATTTGGGGAAATAAAAGTCCATTCGTGAATACAAAATAAATTACTTAGTACATTTTTTAAACCTACGGTGTTCGACGAAACAAAGGAATTACAGCAAGACTCATGCTATGTTCGGAAAAGGACGATAAGGTGGAATATTTTAATAATGCTGCACTTTTGCTTTGGCACGCAATATTTACATGACATGTCAAGTTATTAATATTTCTCTTTTTTTAGACACTAAATATTAATTGCTATGTCTTATACCTAGGCTATTTTATCAGATTTTATTCTACCGATGTCATATTCATAACGTTTACGTATCAACTCAAGATTGCGCTTTTACTTAGGCACAAAATATTAATTCATACGCCCTAGGCCTAGGCCGTTTTAACAGTTTTTATTCTACCGATGTCATGTTTATAACATTTACATATCAACTGAAGTTAATAATATTGCGCTTTTACTTTGGCACGAAATATTAATTACGCTTAGACCTTTTTAACAGTATTTCTTCTAACGATGTCATCTTCATAAAAGTCAACGTAATAAATAATATTGCGCTTTTGTAAACGTTATGAATATGACATCGCTAAAATAAAAACTCTTATAAAAGTCCTAGGCCTGGAGCCTATGAATTAACATTTCATGCCTGAGTAAGAGCGCAATATTGCTAACTTGTGTTGATACGAGAAATAAAACTTGTAAATACGGAAACGTCAAGAGTATGAATATGACATCGGTAGAATAAAAGCTGTTAAAAGGGTCTAAGGGGAGTTCCCAATTCAGTTCTCATTATAGTACCAAGAAACGGCAATTTTTATACGGCCCCTTAAACTTTTGTGGCCAATTCCGGTAGCCAATTGTCCGCCGTGTCTTTCAGCCAGAAAATCGTAAATATTTCTTAATGATGAGGTATGAGGAATAAAATTTTTGTGCACACCTATTACTCAAGTAGGGAGAAATATAGCCACATACTATAATTTTTTACGCGGAGCAATTTTATGACCCTAAAGTTGAATGTGGCCAATTGTTCGGTGGCCAGTTGACCTAAACTCGTTCAACACAGTGTTGTAAACCCTTCAGGCAGCAGTGGATTGAGAATATTTTCGATGATGGTAACGACATTCCACTATCATATGATCTGATAAGTTACTAATGTTATTAAATATGGGTGATGGAAATGCATTTTGGTGAATTGTGAACCTTTCCTGCAATTCATTAAAGCATTGCACTTCCTTTGAATATCTGTTCCAATAAAAGTTAATAATATGATCTCTCAACGTTGTTGACTAATGTGCGTTGTTCTTTATTAGCCAGCTAATACACTGCCGGACAATTGCTAAGGACGGGTGACAATAGCAACGATAGCAACCATAAAATGGAAGGCAGGAAAATGTGGAAATTAGCATAAGTGCGGGATACAGTAAGACGTGCTGTGCGTATGCAAATTGTGGATTGCCGAACTTGTTCGTGACATCATAGCGCTGATAAGAGATATAAAGGATTTAACGCGTATTGACCGTTGTTGTTCAAACGCAAAGTTGGAAAGCGAAAGAATCAATTGACGAACTTGCAAGTTTCAGTATGTCTTCCCGACATCACCTAGATGATTTTACGCGTGGCCGTATTATTGGCAAGATTGAAGAAGGGAGAAAAATAACAGATGTTGCCAGGGAGTTCGACGTCAGCCACAGTGTTGTTTCAAGGCTTTGGAAATCATTTCAAACAAATGGAGAGTGTAGCAAACGTCACGGGGGAGGTCGTATTCGCAGTACGACACCTGCAGAAGATCGGTACATAGTGCTATCAACAAAAAGACACCGGCGCAGCACAGCTAGTGAGGTAGCAAATCAGTTTATGGCTGCTACTGGCAAGCGGATCTCCCGAAAAACTATCGCCAGAAGTTTGCATGAAGGAGGACTATACGCCCGCCGTCCTGTTGTGTGCATCCCATTGCCCAGACGTCACCGTACCACCCGTTTGCAATGGTGCCATCAACATCGCAATCGGACTGATAACGACTGGTCTGCTGTCCTCTTCTCAGATGAGAGTAGATACAGTCTATCGTCTGATTGTCGACGACAACAGATCTGGCGTGATAGTGGTACTGCATATTGTCCAGCAAACATATAGGAAAGGGACCGATATCCGACATGTAGTGTCATGGTATGGGCTGGCATCATGATCAATGGCCGTATGTCCCTCTATGTGCTTCCAACTGGGACTATGACTGGCCAACGATAGATTAATGATGTTCTGCTACCTCATGTTCGCATGTTCCGTGGTGCTGTCGGTAATAGATTCATTTTCATGGACGACAACGCAACATGTCATCGAACAGTCGCTGTCCAGGAGTGTCTTGAGAGCAAGGATATAAAACGCCTCGTATGGCCAGCACGTTCTCCAGATCTGAATCCCATTGAAAATGTGTGGGATGCTTTGGCGAGGAGTCTTGCTGGTCGCCAATGCCCTCCAATAAACAAGGACACCCTCATCCGTGCACTGACAGAGGATTGGGATAAATTACCCCAACAGCTGCTTGAAAATGTTGTGCAAAGCATGACACGACGTGTGGAATCTTGCATCGCCCTCCATGGTGGCCATATTTCGTATTGACATCTTACGCCGGAACGCCTGCGGACGGTAATTGCATTTTTTTCACGTTTACGTATTCTGCACAAAATGGCCTGTTTGTTTCTTGAACACGTTCCAAAGCATTCTGGATTTCAGAGCACAATAAATTGTCTTTCTTGTAATGTCCTGGCATTCTGACATAATTTTATTTCACCTGGCATCCAACCACACTTACTTTTTTATGCGCTATATAGCCGTTTATGATCCGTCCTTAGCAATTGTCCAGCAGTGTAGTATTCATTCAGTTTTGCTTAAGGTTCTGCTTCAAGTTAGTTTATGGAAATATATTGCAATAGTGCAGATATGTTTTACAGTATAAGAAATTCCTGAAAAGCATGATGTGAGAAACAATCAGCCAAATCTATATAATAAGTTGTTTTTCAGATCACAAGAATGTGAAGATTGAAATACTTTAGACTGTTTGGCACTTCAGTTTTTTATTTTATTTACATTTCTCTTCAAGTCAGTTCATGCTGACAATCTTTCTTTTCTTATTGGTTTTCATCCACTTGAAACAAACAATTTTTGAGGTGAAAAAAATGATCTCAATTTTCTTTCAGATGCGATATTATTGCATTTTTTCAAGTTAATTAGTTTGATTTAGGTACTTCAGCGAAATTTTCTCGAAATAATATTTTTCAGAGAATGTTTTAATGAGAGGGTTGTTTTAAAAGCTTGAGATCGATGCACTTCGAGAACGATTTGCACATGCCGCAAGAAAATCTATCAATGGCTGCAATGGTCGTTATCAACTCCTGCAATTCACACACTTACTACAGATTGCCCACAGAATGTTTGGTTTTTTTAAAAACACCGAACACAGCGTTAAAAAGAACTGTTTTATATTTTTGAGTTCAGAACTTCAACGCTTGTGCCATTTTGGCATCACGAAGCTATGTAGAAGAGGTTATTAACAGCAAGGGAATATAAAACTGAAGCAAAACACTATTTCGGTCAGGTCTTTCGCAGATTGTATTTGCACGAGAAATACGGTGCATGCAGCAACATATTTTGATGAGCAGAATTTTTAATGGCATTCATTGAACGACTGCAAATGTTTTCCAATAAAAAAATTTAAATAGGTCATTAAGGCTTGGACTTTCTCATGATAATCTTGATTACCTCGACAACTTCGAATTCTTATTTTAATTTCTTATTTTATGCTTTCATTCTGTCTTTCGAGATCTGGAAATTAATAACAGCTAATATTATTTATCTGCGCTTGTTCATACCTGCTATCAGCGTGTTAACAAAATCCTACTCGAGGCAGATTTTTCTACGCGGAAAGTTATTAGTACATAACTGAGGAAATACAAATTGTTTATCTGCAAAGGAGTTTCAGATGATGTCGTTCTGCAGAAAGCCACTCGATAACTGATCGATGAAACTCAATGAAAAACCATCACGAC
Source organism: Macrothele yani (assembly GCA_039090855.1). Classification (NCBI taxonomy): domain Eukaryota; kingdom Metazoa; phylum Arthropoda; class Arachnida; order Araneae; family Macrothelidae; genus Macrothele; species Macrothele yani. The sequence continues at coordinate 81,973,687 of CM077023.1, read as the reverse complement.
GGACAGTTGGTAGCACGTGAGAACTGTTGCAAGGGTTTCAACATAGTTTTTAGCAGAAAGACTCTGCTGTTTATGCACTGTGCTATGCGCCGATCTTCGTACACACTCATGATGAAATAAACAGATTAAGTTAATATGCAGTGGTATACCTTTGAAAAGAACTTAAATAAATAAACTTAATATTTTCGCTGTGTGGGCCATAAATAAATGTATTCAAGTGCTTCACTTAAAAGTGGAGTCGGAATAGGTTTAAATTTATTTTGCTGATAAATTTTGCACAATATTTGTTATCCTATGCTGGTGCATGAAAGATCCATCGAAATTTACATTTAAATGCATGTATGATACGAACAGCTTTAATATTTCTTTGTGCAGCTCCAAGAATATATACTTCAAAGCTGTGTTCAGCTCAAGTTTCTTTTTTAAATGCGTTTCCACTTCTTAATAATACGCAAAAATACGAAAGAATTAAAACATAAATTAAGCAGAATGTAAAAAGAAATGGCACTTCACTAAATTAAATCCAAAACTAGTGATATGCATCATAGCTAAGGACATAAAGCTGGAGAGAAGTAAGACGTCAGATGAGTTTAATTAACGTTGCGCCCATTCTTGTTCGACTCATTGTCTGGCTTCATTCGCGAAATGCTTACATGTAATCAAACGGAAGAAATCGTTGGGTTAAAATGCGCCTTATGGTAATGCAAATATAAAAGTTTGATGAAATTTTGTACTTGAATTATCGAATAAAAGGAAATAAGTTGTTTTTATACTTCGGAATAACAAATATTCGTTAGTGGCTATCAGGTTATATTTCATTATATACCTACGCAACAAATTGTATATAAAATCCGTGATAAAATGACAGAGAAATAAAAAAAGTCATAGAAGTACAGCGCGACAATTTTTACTACAGGAAAAATAATGTGGACAATTTTTCTACACAGAATATTTTCCTATTAAATTCAAAAAAGTTTTTGATTTTTACGTTTTTCAAAATTACTGAGTTTTCTTTTTCTTAAATGATTTCATATAATTTTTTGAATCGCTTAATCGTACCTCCGGACAATACTGTATTTCGCTACTTGGTCACCCAGTTGTATAATAGTATATTCCAGATCAGTTTGCACACTTCGTATTGTTTGTGTATATTTTTATTAAAAATGAGAATCAAAAATGCAAGGATGTTGTCAATTCGGAGAAGCGCTGTTACTAGCTTACTTTCATGAAGCATGTACCCAGTCTCCGCCTAATAGCTTCAACCCTCAATTTTATCTGTTCCTCCTGAATTGCTGCATTTTTGCTGTAGTTATATGTATACATATATTGAAAGTGCAAAAGCTGTCTTGATCCATTAGATTCTAAGAAGTATGGTGAGATATATGAACTTTGTAAGTTTATCATCTAAAAGTTGAGATAAAAATAAAAAGAAAAGGGCGGTAGACAGAGGAAGGAAAATTTTTCAATTAAGTTTCAGTGAAAGATCATATCAAAATCAAGGGAGAGTTCCTCGAATTCATAGAAAAGCTGATGAAGTTACACCAAAAAGGAATCAAGAGGATAGAAGGCTGAGGTGACCCCAATATAAAATGACAGAAATAATTCTTAGTCATTATACTTAATGAAAACACAAGTCTTAATATTTGAATTCTGTCTCGTGTCAGGAAACATATTTGGGGGCTAATGGATTATTAGCAAATTTATTTGTTGTAACTATTTGCGATTCTAATGTTTAAGACTACCTAGAATAAATAAGAATGGAGCTGTAACAGTGATGGTCAAGTAGATCGCAATCCAACTGTTTCTACAGCTGTCACTTTACAGCTGGATAGTTCAACAACACAGAGTTTGTATCAAAGCTTAAAACATTTTACTGTCGTTACTTTCACTACAACTCGTCTTCTTGTAAATGGAAAGCTACAGGCAAACGAAACTTTAAAGAAGTGTTTGTTTAAAATAACAGGTATCGAGAAGTTAACTAAAATGTCAAATTTTAAATGGCCTCCTTGTAGAGCATATTTAGTAATTAATTTATTTGCCTTGGTATTTTTTATTATTCGTTTTGACAGCACCTTAAAAATAGATTCGGAAGTAATAATCCATGAAAATGATTATTCCAGTGACCAGAATAAGCTGGGTGAGACTTGCAAAACCAGTTCATCTTACTTTTCATTTCTTTATGAGGAAACGTTCACAGTATTTAATAGGTAAAACATCCTTACTTTTGATTTAACAAACCACAGCAGTGATTACTATTTTAACAAAGATTTGAAAGGTGAGTAAATTATTTCACTAGAAAGAAGTCGGCCAATTGCTATGATGAATTGAGGCCTCTGCCATGATTAAACAGCCCACAAATTGTTCTGGCGATGAATTTATTTATTTATTACGTATTTCGTTGTTGTGGTCTCCTTACAGATTTCAGTCGTACAACCTCGCTCTCTATATATATTCCTCCGTTCCTATCGTTCCATAAAAAGAAAGAAAAAACCGTAAGGAAACGAAAATATTTTTCGTACCGTAAAAAACCTTTCTAATACACACAGCACCTTGTTTACCCAGTAGAAGCATTCTAGTCAAATCACTGTAAAAAAAAATCTGTGATGTGCTATACACAAGAAGGCCTAAAATTTATGTGCTATACACAGGGACTGCCTAAACATTTTTTAAAAAGCAATGCAAGAAATCCCAGCATATGTTCCTCACACTTTTGAAGAAGTCTGAGGAAACATTGTGACCAGACTGATTTTGTTGGGAGTTCCACAATAACATAATTTTGGAAAAATGGTAAGACACACACACACGCGCACGCCTGCGCCTCATATCAAAGAATCTGACTTAGAAGAATTCTGAAAGATTATAATAGTGAAATTTTGAAACATTTCACAAATCTATAGTAAATTTTTGCACATCCCTTAGTGAAAGATACTCATATTGCCAAAATTATTAAGTTGCACTGAATAGTGAAACATTACTAAAAGGTTGATCGTGAGCCTTTCTTCAAATGAGCTGAAATTCTGTGAAGAGTTACTCGTAATATACTGTAGACGTTGCTGATGCGCATTTCAAGCTCCGAAAGGTAAAATTTTCACATGGGAATTGCATTGGTTATTCTGGAATATCACACCACCTTCCGAAACGTATTACACAAGGCTTGAATTTTTTCATGTTCAAGAACTTTTCAAAAAAAAAAAAAAAAAAAAAGTGTGAACTTATTCAGAAAATCCCCCCAAAAATTATGTAGATTTTTAAATGTGACACTGGAAATGGACAGCAATTTAAGATTCTCGAGTGTAAACCCTTGAAATACAGCCAGAATACCAAATAGTGAGAGATCAGATCAATTCACAACACAATGACGACATCGCCAAAAACAAATCCTTGATGATTTCTTTGTCTTATTAATTTACCTTATTCTTGAAATTACTTGATTCACGAACAAATAATTTTCTTAGAGTGTGTGAAATCAGATCAGATCAGATCATATGTAGAGGATTTTCGGAAGGGAGTGTCTGATCCCAGGTCTTAAACAACCCTTAGAAATACGTAGCTAAAAGATTTGGGCTAGAGTGGCCGATAGGAAAGTGACACGGAAGCGAGGTAGAAAGGGGGAGGAAGACGCCCTTATTTATTACCGGGGGTCCAGTACCCGGAGTCCGACGGCTTAACGTACCCATCTGACGTACGGCGGGCATTTAGTGGTTCGAACGTTCTTACCTGCCCAGGATCCAACCTGAGGTTATCTCCATGGCAGTCACGAGCGCTGACCACTAGGCCACCTGCGGCCCAGAGTGTGTGAAAGCGATTTAAATGAATTTTTATACCATAAAAATTTTAATTTTTAAGTAAGTGTATTTTGAAATTTGCAGAAATGCTGCCGCACACGATTCATTTCTTCCGTATTTGTAGCGGCTTAATTCAAAATGCACAACGTACTTGGGGAACACGTTGTCTCAAGCTATCTGGAAAGAGACTTTAAAATAATGTAACAAATTCTAAGACATTTGAGCTCTCACACATAACAACACTGTGTGTGTTTGGCGGTTAAAACACCAAAATCAGAGCAAAACTTCGCTTAACATCACAAGAAAACAATTTTATTTTATGCTGTGGTAAGCTAAAACTAAACGAAGAAGTATGAAGCCTTTTCGATCATTTTAAAGTACATGGAATCAAAGAGGAGGAAGAAACGTTGGATGAAGACATAAGAAATTTCCGTCTGCGACAAAAGCTTCTTTATCTGCATGCGGCTGGCGTGTGACATCGATGGCCGTCGCCGTCGCTTCGATGTCTTCTTCGGCCTTACTCCTTCTGTCGGCCGCAAACGTCGCCTAACAGGACTCCGTAGAATTTATGATGGGTAAATAGCAACGCGGAGGGAAATGGCAGTTGTGGCTGTTTCATAGGCAGACACTAATTCTAAATCAATCTGACCTGAACGACGATCATGCTTGCCACGTAAATAAACTTTTGAGTCGCATGAATGAACAAGAAACAAAAGTAAGAAGTCGGAGCAGCACAGCGTAAAGGAAGAAGACTGCCTCTTCCTCCAAACAATAGTTTCCTTTTTGCCATTAGAGGCATACACGCTTCTTTCGATGACGCTTATTTTAAAAAAAAAAAAAACTTAACTGAAATTTAACTAATTAACGCTGAAATACAGCATCCGACACTGAAATAAATTTCCTAACTTGCGATAATTTGGCACAAAAAGCTTCTTCGTTATGCTTTTACAGAAACCATTTATTTATGAAATAGCGCAATATATATGTGATTCACATTAGCAGATATTATAATTATCACGAATTTCCAAGAGTTTTTTTAACTGGAAATAATTCAAGTGAAGGACGGATTAAAACACTTGGAAAACATATGCACAGTGTGAAAAGATCGGTAATGTAGTCGGAGATGCAAATTTATCAATGACTCGCACGGTAGAATCCTGTGTTTTGAAACCAATTCGTTAGTATCCTGGCAACCTGAATTAAAGACATTTTTAACATTGGACATATTGAACACGCTAAGTACAGAAATGAAAATTATCTGCAGCACAGAGTATAGATTTTCTTTTTATTAGAATGCTTCCATAGTATATGCTTTCTCGAATTACCTCTTTTCACATAGACTGTGCAGTAATCAGGAGGAATAGCGGACAGTTTCTCTGAGGACAGTATTGTGCTGCTCGGATGTAGGTAAAAATACCCCCGGAGAAAATACCCCTGAAAGCTGAAAAGCGGAAAAAATGCCCCCGGAAAAAATACCCCCGGAAGAAATACCTCCAGAACAAACGGTTCACTGTAAAGTGCCACACAGGAATACATGTGTGGCAGTGTTCCGGTGTGGCAATTTACCGGCAACCCTGCCACACATCTTCAGCAACTTGGCTGCAAACGTTCAAGGGGGAGGGGGGTGTCTATAAAGATTGCCGTTTCTGGGCCTATATTGAGAACTGAATTGCGGACTCCAAACGAATTTCGCGAAAACGTTCCATGTAAGCCAAGCGAGAATTGTACTTTGATTTGAAGAAATAAATTGCCGAGGATACGAGGTACACTTGGTTGGGGGGGGGGGCTCTACCCTGAACTTCCGTAATATTATATTCTCGGCCGCTGGAGTCTTCCAGTGTATCCAGGAAGTTTCCCTTGAAGTGTCCACGAGATTCATGAGCTGATGGGGGCTTTCCCCCAAAATGTTAAAATGGACGTAGAGCTGTAAACATTGGTACCATGCTTTATATAATGATTCTGTACACGACCATGAATTTTCAGGAGGGTGGGGTAAACACACACCCCCTACCTCATATCCCTTTCACAGGCTTCACCAAATTTCTGGGGGAGGGGGAGGGCATACATGGTTTGCCATTAAACACAACATGAAGCATAGAAATTGTGAGCAAATCCCTTACCTTGAACACTTGTCTGCGCTCTTAGAAACTTGGGGGAGGGTGAATTCACCCCACCCTCTTGAAAATTCGTGGTCGTGTACAGAATCATTATGTAAAGCATGGTTGTAATGTTTACAGCTCTATGTCCATTTTACCATATTGGGGGAATCCCCTCCCCCCAAAGCTCACGGACCTCGCGGGCGCTTCAAGGGGAACAGCCTTGATTCACTGACAGACTCCAGCGGCCCAGAATCTGATATTACGAAAGTTGGGGGTTGAGCCCCTCCCCCAAGTGTACCTCGGATCCTCGACAATTTATTTCTTCAAATTAAAGTACAATTCTCGCTTGGCTTACATGGAGCGTTTTCGTGAAATTCGTTTGTAGTTCCCAGTTCAGTTCTCAATATAGGCCCAGAAACGGCAATCTTTATAGCCCCCCCCCCCCTTTTTTCTTTGAACTTTTGTGGCCAAGTTGCTGAAAGATGTGTGGCAGGCCTGCCGGTAAATTGCCACACCGGAACACTGCCACACATCAGTGTTCCTGTGTGGCAGTTTACAATGAACCGTTTGTTCTGGGGGTATTTTTTCCGGGAGCATTTTTTCCGCTTTTCAGTTTTCAGGGGTATTTTTTCCCGGGGGGTATTTTTACCGTTTACCGTGCTGCTCTTTAGTTACGTCTCATGTGAAACACAAGTTTGTCCGTGTCCCCTCACTCCGGAGTAAGTCACTCTCCCAACTTAGCTATGCGGGAAGAATGTCTCGCTGCAAATGTCGTCTTGACACGTTTTCACCTCTGTAGTACGTCACACTTAATCTTGCACTGAATAAACAGTACTGTGCGTTAATTATACGGCTTCCTAACTGTTACACCAGCTACGTTTGCAAATGCTATGAATAAAAATCCATCTGTTTGCTAAATATATAATTTTTATACTGAATTGTTTCCCAGATAGTGTCTCAGAATGTTATTTTGCATTACGGATGATACGCCACTACCTTCGTTCAACAAGTTTACATAGAGTGGATGTGGCATATCAAGTTGTTTGGTGTTTCTAATCGGTCATATTACGCAAATAACCACATGAATGGCGTAGCGCCCGAAAGGTAAGCAGCTGCTGGGGCGTCATTTCGCTTTTAGTTGTGCACAAGAAGATAAACATTTTCCTTCAAAAAGTTAAAATATTTCCTCTCGATCCTTGTACGAAAAAATACGTGAGGATAAAAAAAAAAATTTCTTGAATACAAATAACCGAAATAAAAAAAAATAAAAAACTGCTTTGAACGTCACTAGCCGCCTGGGGTCCAAGTGCTCTGAGGTACTGGCTTCTGACCATTCCTTCGAATTCGGCTCCAGCTTGAGTCCCCGATGAGATATTTGTGGAGTGTGAACCCGATGGCTCTGCTCTGCCCCCTCTCTGGAAAAAAGTTTCCCTATTTTAGGAACGGGCGACTGTTTATAACTCTTAGAACTGCTCGCGGTGGTCGTTCAATCGTGAAACAAACAAACAAAACTTCCCTCTCACCGCCGAGTGGAAATGTCAGGAAACTACACTCATACTCAAAAATTAAGGATCATATCAGTTTCGACTATTCCACCCTTAGGACTGCAACCAAAATGTTCTAAATATGGAGCATATTGAACTCAACAAAAATTCGGAACATAGAAAAACACTAGAGGATAAGCCACAGTGGTCAAAATAAAGAAAAACAGCTTCCTGGAGTTAATTTGCAATGCACATCTCGTGCAGAACGCAAATGTTTTATTGTGAGGAAAATGTTCAATACACTGTATGTACGTTGGCCTGTCACAGCAACACATGCAGTACAGCGTCTAGGCATACTCAACGCCAGATTATCAAACTGTGCTAGAGGTACGGAATCCCACTCTTGCACCAATGCTGTCCGAAGTTCCTGAAGAGTTCTACGAGGTGGATAACGTCCTGAAATACGTCTCCCGAATGTGTTCCGTGCATGCTCAATCGGGTTAAATCGGGATAGCGAGCTGGCCACTGTAGGCGGATGATATCCTCATTTTCCAGGTATTCCTCCACTACGGCGGCTCGATGAGGACGTAGGTTGCCATCCATAAACACGTATTCAGGTCCCATTACACCACTGAATAGACGGACATATTGTTGCAGAATGACAACAATATGTCCGGCTATCATCACGTTTTCTCTTTCGAACACATGGAGGGGTGTTCGTGAACCCAACATTATTCTGCCCCACACTAGAATCCCACCACCGCCAAAACGATTATGTTCAAGGATGTTGGAGGTGTTTTGCCGAGTCTCTCCAGATGAAGTCAGGGCATGAATCATTGTGCAGACTAAACCTGGATTCGCCAGTAAACAAAACACAGGCCCATTGGTCAGCTGTCCAAGCACGATGTTCTATGCACCAGGCTACACGGGCTCTTCGATGGGCTGCAGTTAACGGGATGCATCTGGCAGGCCTACGGGCGTACAGGCCGTACTCACTCAATCGTCTGTACACGGTGTGCTTTGAAACCGTAGTCCCTGTGATAGCTGAAAAGTCTCTGGCAAGATCCCCCGCTGTACTCTGCCTGTGCCGTCTGGCGTTAATGACAAAAGACGGTCTTGTTGCGATGATGTAATCCGCGGACGTCCTGTCTTGAAGCGCCGAGACACATTTTCATCCTGTTGGAACCACCACCAGAGTCCAGAAATGACACTTTGTGGGACATACAGCTCCTGGAACAGTGCCGTCTGAGTTTGGGCAGCCTCGATCGGTCCTGCATAACCTCATCAATGTGGGTTTGCCGATCCATATTCCTTTGGTATACAGCATTTCGCACCTCCGAAACAGATTATCAGATCAGACTTGATTTGATATGTAAGCGTTATGAATATGAAGTCAGCGGATTAAAAGCTGTTAAAAAGGCTGAGGTGTAGGGCCTATGAATTAATTAAGTAAAAGAAAAATATTACAAATTTGACATGTTATGTAAATATTTAGTGCCTAAGTAAAAGTGCAGCGTTATCAAAAAATCCCATCTTATTGTCCTTTCCTGAACACAGCAATTTTCGCTTGGCTGCTTGCAAAGGACGTTTCTCGAAATTTGTTTGGAGTTCCCAATTCAATTCTCAATATAGGCCAGGAAACGGCAATCTTTATACCCCCTCTCCTTCAAACTTCTGTGGCCAATTGCCCTAAGTATGAACCGATATCAAAAGTCAGACAAACAAAAGAGCTCCTTCCCATCGTTAAGCACCTAGGGAAACTGCCACACATAATTCGGAAACTTGGAAAACTGCCACACATAATTCGGAAACTTGGAAAACTGCCACACATTCAAAGTGTTCCTCGGAAGAATAGCAATTTGTGCCCGGCCCCTTAATGAAAAGCGTGGGGCAGTATTCCTGTGTGGCGGTTTTCCGATGTGTGGCAGTTTTCTAAGTTTCTGAAAGATGTGTGGCAGTTTTCCCGTGTAGCAGTCTTCCTGTGTGGCCGTCTTCCGCCAACCGGATTTTAGGAAGAGAGTGTCTGACCCCAAAGCTTAAACAACCCTTAAAAATAGGAAGCTAGGAGATTTGGTCTACAGTGCATCTCCGAAACGCACAACATCTGCTCTATTCTGCTGCTCTGACTTCTCTTTTTATAACCTGCCATCCTACGTGACGCATGTCGTGCTCCTAGCGCTGCCATCGGTCTGATGGAGCAACAGATGGACTTTCGTCATTCCGGAAGCATTTTCCTTTAATTCCCAATTATCCTTTAGCATGAATGTAATTGTAGTGTCTTGAGACCACTTTAGATGAAGAGTAGCAGGGGATATTTTCGATCAGAAGATGGATAAAAATGTGCTTTAATTAAAAAAAAATGTGTCTTTTACAAGAATTTTTACGTCTGTAGCACCACCGTAATTTCGATAATAGAATATGCCTATAGATTTCTTCGTGTCCCCACCCGTTTTTGGCGGTTACAGGATTTTTCGTGGAAGGAGGAGTAGTCCTTCCGGTTATACTTTCTCGCTTCGTGACAACACTATTTCCTGTCTAAGTCTCACTACATGTATGCCTCCCCGGTGCCCAAGTATGTAGTTTAAGGCGCGTGCTGCTGATCATTCGTCCGCTGTTGGGTTGGGTCCTGAATGAGCCATGGGTGCTGCACATGTTTAATATCGCTCCACCACCCCCCTTTTTTGCCAAAATTAGTAACCCCAAATCAGGGACCAGCGACTAACGATAGCCCTTAAATTAACTCATGCTGGTAGTTAAAAATTAAACAATCTGCATATTAATTCTATTAGGTTTTTTACTGTGAGTCCTATTTTGAAAGAACGGCTGAACGTAAAGATATGGTTGAGGTATCAAAATAAAGGTCTTACCATGTAGATGTACCAGTCGAAGAGAAAAATGAGATTGGGGTAACCGTTCGGGCGTTGTGGGGCGGCAAATTTCTCATGTAAAGTCTATGGGAAAAGCGTGCAATTCAGATTCAATCGCCTGCGGTTGACTCACGCGCTGTTGAAGGTGGCAGCATGGAGGGACTGAGATAATCCAAAGTCCGAAGTCTCTTTTCTGAGCCAACCGTTGCGCAAAACAACGCTAGCATGCATTGGTACAAATGTTCTTCTCATCGGAACAGCGAACACTCTCGAAGACCTGATTGCGTTGTGCCGCTGGACTGTGTGATGCAAATATACAATTTAATATTTATTCGATCGAGTTTATTCACGTAGGTAAGACATTTCCCATTATGTAAAGATATAAATAAACATTCCGTTGATCATTGGTAGTGAAAATATTACGGACGACTGCTTATAGCCTATTGAGTTGCTCGTATGTAGGTAAAAACACCCCCAGGAAAAAATACCCCCGAAAATTGAAAAGCGGAAAAAATGCCCCCGGAAAAAATGCCCCCGGAAAAAATACCCCCAGAAGAAATGCCCCCAGAACAAAGGTTCACTGTAAACTGCCCCACAGGAACACTGATGTGTGGCAGTGTTCCGGTGTGGCAATTTACCGGCAACCCTGCCACACATCTTCAGCAACTTAGCTACAAAAGTTCAATGGGGGGGGGTATAAAGATTGCCGTGTCTGGGCCTACATTGCTAACTGAATTGGGAAACGAATTTCGGGAAAACGTTCCATGTAAGCCAAGCAAGAATTGTACTTTTATTTGAAGAAATAAATTGCCGAGGATCCGAGGTACACTTGGTGGGGGGGGGGGGCTCTGCCCCGAACTTCCGTAATATTATATTCTGGGTCGCTGGAGTCTGTCAGTGTATCCAGGAAGTTCCCCTTGAAGTGTCCGCAAGGTCCATGAGCTTTAGGGGGTTCCCCCAAAATGTTAAAATGCACGTAGAGCTGTAAACATTAGTACCATGTTTTATATAATTATTCTGTACACGACCACGAATTTTCAGGAGGGTGGGGTACCCCCCCCCCCCCGTTTCTAAGAGCTATTCAGGGGTAACATCGAGGATACACTGACCGACTCTAGAGGTCCAGAATATAAAATTACGGAAGTTGGGGGCAGAGCCCTTCAAACCAAGCACCTCGTATCCCTCTCACAGGCTTTACCAAATTTCTGGGGGAGCTGGGAAGGGCATGCATAGTTTACTATTAAACACAACATGAAGCATAGAAATTACGAGCAAATCCCTTACCTTGAAGACTTGCACCCCACTCTCCTGAAAATTCGTGGTCGTGTAGAGAATCATTATGTAAAGCATGCTTCTAATGTTTACAGCTCTACGGCCATTTCAACATTTTAGGGACCCCCCCCCCCAAGCTCACGGACCTCGCGGGCGCTTCAAGTGGAACAGTCTGGATACACTGACAGACTCCAGCTACCAGAATCTAATATTGATCCCCTTCCCCATCCAAGTGTACCTCGGATCCTCGGCAATTTATTTCTCCAAATTAAAGTACATTTCTCGCTTGGCTTACATGGAAAGTTTTCGCGAAATTCGTTTCAGAATTCAGTTATCAATGTAGGCCCAGAAACGGCAATCTTTATAGCCCCCCCTTTGATATTTTGTAGCCAAGTTGCTGAAAGATGTGTGGCAGGGTTGCCGGTAAATTGCCACACCGGAACACTGCCACACATCAGTGTTCCTGTGTGGCAGTTTACAGTGAACCGTTTGTTCTGGGGGTATTTCTTCCGGGGGTATTTTTTCCCGGGGCATTTTTTCCGCTTTTCAGTTTTCGGGGGTATTTTCTCCGGGGGTATTTTTTCCCTGGGGTATTTTTACCGTTTACCGAGTTGCTCACGGTGGTCGTTAAACCTTAAGTAAAAAAAAAAAAAAAAAAAAATCACGAACCTGGACTACTGTCTTTACTGAAGTGGTTGGATGAATTTGTCAATCAAATACATTTTACATTTGTTGTATCATGTGAATTTATTCTTATCAAAAAAAAAAAAACTAACCATCGATTCCGACGGGTGAAGAGTATTCGCAACGCGAATCTCATTCCAACAACGCTTACAAGCACAGTTGTGACTGAAGATGAGAGTGAAAGAGTGCGCTATCCAGTTAAATTTTTGCACACGATCGAGATGAGGGGACTTCCACCTCACATTTTACGACTGAAAAAGGGTGCAGTCGTGATGCTCATCATGAACCTGGCCGGGTGGCGCAGTGGTCTACGCGCTGGCTTGAGATGATTCGCTCGTGAAGGGTCCGGGTTCGAATCCCGTGCGGCATGGATGTTGTGTTTGTCTTACGGCACTGGCTCTCTCCCTTCCCTGGAACCAGTGGGCCTAAACTTGGGACGGGCGACTGCTTATAGCCCATTGAGTTGCTCACGGTGGTCGTTAAACCTTCAGTCAAAAAAAAACACGAACCTGGACTATTGTCTTTACTGAAGTGGTTGAATGATTTTTTTAATAAAATAAGGTTGATAACATTTGTTGTTGCATACGAGTTTATTCTTTTCAAAAAAAAACCAAAAAAAAAAAAAAACTGACCGGCGATTCCGACGGGTTTCGGTCTAGTATTATATTTATTTTTGGTATGTATTTATTATTATCTCCATTTCTTTTTAAAATTTGTCTCTGAGGTAGGGATACTTATGTAGGCTACTCACACCGATGCTCCCTGTCAGGTGCCAAACAAAGTTTAAGACAATAGATAGACCGTATATTTTTCTGAAGAACTCTAAAATTCACTCTACGCCGCTGAAGCACACGAAACCATCAATCACACGGTATCAACCGAAACCAGCATTTATGCTCTTTCATTCCACTTACTTTACGACGCGAATAATTGAACCCCAAAACCGCCAAAAAGTGTCTCCCGGTTGCCTCTTCTTTTCCTTTAAAGAACTGAAATTCAGTCTACTATATACCAAATAGAAGGATTTCAGGTGATCTGTTGTCATGAGGTCAAAGATCGTTCCCGTTAATGAAATAAGAATTAATTTCACCGGCAACTAATGCTAATTAATGGGTATGAAACTTTCAGTTAGACTTTTTTCTTATTTATAATCACCTGATTTTTGTGCACTTTAGTGACACTAAAAATCCTAAAATGACCTTTCTCTTTTATTTACGCTTTCCAACCGTAGGTTGAAGAAGCGTATATGCTCCAGCTTTCTCCGTCTGTCCGTCGGCACGATAACTCGCGTAAAAATGGTTCGATTTCGATGAAATTTTAGTATGTCGTAGGGGACCACCCGGGGATAAACCCTATTGAAAATGGGCGAAAAGGGGTCAAAGGTCAGGACATAGGAGAGGAATCCATTCCATGCACTTATGCGTCATAACTTATGTAAAAATGCTTCGATTGCGACAAAACTTTAGTATGTTGTTCCGGAGGTATACTGAACCAATTCTGTTTAATATCATCGAAATGGGATCAAAGGCCAAATCACAGGAGCTAGATTTATTCCACAGCCATTATCCTCATAACTTGAGTAATAGCTTGAGTAATGACTTCTGGTATGTTGGAAAGCGTATCATATAATCAATGCATTGCATGATTTTATTAACTTGTTTTTTACCTGTGTGGTGTTTTTTTTTACGAGGTGAAACTTATATATCAAATAGTTTCCCAACCAAAGAGAAAAGTAATTGGACTTTCTCATTCCAGCAACACGAGAGAACGATATTGAATTGGATTCCTGTTGTACAGAGATCTAGGCGTTGAAACTGTTGTGTCCAAAGAGATTAAGCACTAGGTGTCGAGGATGTGTTAAATATTACAACGCAAGCAAACAGGTGGATAAACAAGTGCCACACAAATTTGATAAGTACTATTGATTACTTATCTGTAACGAGTATTTCAGAAACAGTTCTAATTAAAATACGATATACCTCAAGAAAATTAATTCGTGATATTTATTCTTAACAGTATGCGCCAAAAATATTTCAGAATGATATTTGTGATATGATGTTTTTATTCGCGTACTGGTAGGAGGTTTCTGTGAGGCAAAAATATTTCAGAATGATATTTGTGATATGATGTTTTTACTCGCGTACTGGTAGGAGATATCTGTGAGGCAAAAATATGTGAAAGTAAATTTCCTGTTTACTCCAAAAATGCCAGTATCTAAATTTTTCATAAAATAAGAGATTTTACACTCAGCAAACATAACATTAGCGATAGGCATATGATGAGCAGTTGACACAGGCATCCCCCGCGCAGAGTTCTACAGACCCAAACCGAACGCAGGCGATAAATAGGCGGATAGCAGGGCTACCCAACAGTGTGGGCCGCGGGTTGCCTTATGGGCAACGTTCGTGACTGCCACGGAGAAGACCTCAGGTTCGATCCCAGGCAGGTACGAAAGTTTGAACCACTAAATATCCGCCGTGCGTCTGATGGGCACGTTAAACCGTCGGACCCCGGGTACTGGCCCCCGGTAGTAAATAAGGGCGTCTTCTTCCTCGCTTCCGTGCGACTTTCCTATCCTGCACTCTAGCCCAAATCTCATAGCTTCCTATTTCTAAGGGTAGTTTAAGACCTGCGGTCAGACACCCCTTCCTAAAATCTTATATATATGATCATTCGTGATCACTCCCAACAGTGTACGCAATCGACGAACATGGTTTAACTTGGTGATCTGAGAGACTGATTGTTGACTCATTGTCGGCGCACGACAGATGTATCATTCTGTTGCCCAAGTGGTAAGAACCCTAGAGTTCCCTAGGGCAACCGTATCAAGAGTGCACCGCGCATATACCATCGACAGATGTACCAGCGCCTAGAGAACAAGCTGTGGCCGACCGCACGTCATTGATGACCGGGGTCGACGTAGGCTATACAGTCTCGTACAGTAGACCGACCGTTTGGCGACGGCGGCGCAAATCACGTCTAGGTTAAGTGTCAGAGGACCAAGCAGCAGCTAGGGAATGGGTACGTCGCACGCTGCCTACCCTGAGCTACGGGAGCTAACGCTCTACTCGTGTGCCACTGTTGACTGCTCGTCATCGGACATTACGCCTCGTCTAGTGCCGGGAACATCAACACTAAACCTCTGCAGAGTGGCGCCGCATCGTGTGGTCAGATGAATCCCGCTTCCAGTTGTACCGAGCTGACGGGAGGGTGCGGATGTGGCGGCGACAGCATAAGGCCATGGCCCCGTCGTCCCAGGTCGGTTTTGTTTAAGGCTGTGGTGGCTCTGTGATGGTTTGGTGAGCCTTCTATGACGGGGAGGAGACGGCGGGTGTAAATTTAATTATTAAACCTCTTAATATAACTTGGAATACTTAATATTTTCTAAAACATAACCATAATTATATTAAAAATCAATAACTTTTCCTTTGGTGGTGTTGAAACCAGAAAACGAATGGCGCGACCTGTACTTTGATGACGTCAGTAGACAAACAAATGTTGGATTGCATAATTATGGTTATGTTTTAGAAAATATTAGGTATTCCAAGTTATAAAATGAAGCTATTTTAATCGATGTTCAAATTTTCATCCTTGGGAACGCATTAATTGGGAAGAAAAAAGATGGCGCGACCTGTATTTTCATGACGTCAGCAGTCAAACAAATGTGCGGATCCTATTAAAGTTTTATGACGTCACACTTTTGCTAGCATATGGTCACGATTCCCATCTGCTTCATTACGTCACACGTTGTGTGCGTATGTTCGTCTGCAGGATAACTCGCGTAAAAATCGTTCGATTTCGATGAAATTTTAGTATGTGGAAGGGAATCACCTGGGAAGGAACCCTATTGAAAGTGAACGAAATGGGGTCAAAGGTGAGGACATAGGAGCGGGATCCATTCCACTGTTCTTACGCGTCATAACTAACGTAAAAAAGGTTCGATTTCGATTAAATATTAATATGTGGTAGGGGATCACCTGGGGACAAACCCTATTGAAAATTGGCGAAATGAGGGTCAAAGGTCAGGACATAGGAGTGGAATCACTTCCATCACCATTATGCGTCATAACTTACGTAAAAATGTTTCGATTTGGATGAAATGTTAGTATGTTGTAGGGGCCTGCCTGGGGACGAATTCTATTGGAAATGGGCGAAATGGGTCAAAGGTTATAGGACACAGAAGCGGGGTCTATTCCATAGCCCTTATACATCATAACTTACGTAAAATTGCTTCGATTGCGACAAAACTTTATCATGTTATTTCGGAGGTATACTGAACCAGTTCTGTTGAATATCATCGAAATGGGATCAAAGGTCAGGGCGTAGGAGTGAGATTTATTTCACAGCCATTTTATGATTTCTAGTATGTTGGAAAGCGTATCATAATCAATGCATTGCATGATTTTACTAACTTGTTTTAAATTATTTCTGAATAGTATTTTACAACGAAACGATCTGTTTCTGGGCCGAGGCGCTTTTTTCTATCCTTCTTCGAGGACCGCAGGAACGTATACCCAGCCCGACTATGTAGTCTAACACGAGAAAGGAAATTTATTTTGACTAAACGTTGTTTACTTAAATTTTATGAAACCCATATATTATGTGCCTCATTTGTTCTTTAAAAAAACATTTTTTTCTTTTTTTCATGATTTTCTATTTTCAAAAAATTACGAAAGTTTCACATTTCAAGAACTTTTTGCGACCCACAGTTTGAGAAACATTAATTTAAACGAAAGCCTAAATCATTTTTTAAAGTAAAAGTATTTCTGACAATTTGTGGAGTATTGGAAATCTCGTAAGTTTGTGGCAAATCCAATTTATTATTTACGAAAAAGCTATTTCTTGGTTTTGTTTCTTTCTCTTAACAATAACAGAGCTGAAACGAAAAAAGAAATAGCAGATAAGTCTCAGATCAGCACAAAGCAATTCACTTTTTGCGTGTTGTATTTTCACATTTCAAAAATACAGAAATCCTGAATTCCAAATGGGAATTTGGGTAGTGTACTCTTACTCACTTATTGTACTAAAAAATGTTTGAAACTATTTGTAACAATTAAATATTAAATTTTATTGCATTGTGTTTACATAAATTTATCCTTCAAACCAATGAGTTGCTCATACACTTATCGCGAAATATCATATCTATCTATCACAATAAGTCTAACGCTCGTAAATAAAAAAATGATGCGTTAAAGGGTAAAACGGAGCTTCTTTAATTAAGAAATTTCCTGATGTAAAACAATTAGGAAATCGTTTTCGTGTAAAATAAGTATGTGTAAGGAATTTCTCTTACAAAATATCCAAACCCTGTTTCTACAAGTACACGTGAACTTTAATGAAATCGTGTGAAATTGTTTTTTTCCTTTTTAATGCCAATGATTCATAGAATGGCAAGAAATGAATTTTATGTACACAGATAATCTGCTTTAATCTCAAATTCCTTAAAAAATGTATGTTGCACTGTGGCAACTTAATATTTCGAGAATGAGGTTTCCCCCAATATTTTAGCATTTTTAAATAACACTCTTCAACTGCTTCTTAATAAAAAGAAACAACGAATCTGTACTTGTGTTGCTTATCACTCATATGCCATGAAGTCAATGAAACATATACATACATGATGTATCATTTAAGGTTAAAAATCTCACGTTTTGCTTACTCAGATCTTTCAGTCATGCAATGCAATCAGAACTTTAAAAATAAACATGCCTGCTTCTTTCTGAACCATTTTTTCCTTCCTATCTTTTTTCTTTTTCTTTTTTAAATTCTGTAACAGTAGAATGTTGCTGTTTACCTCTGATAATCAAGAAGATATGGCACTTAACTGAGCATATGTTCTGTTCTATCTCATTTCGCACCGCTGAGTGCAGTAAATCATCACCTCAACCTGCGCCCATTAGTATCCATCATTGGTGAACTGATACACAGTAAGTACGCGAGGTATCCCGTTCCAAATGAAAATGAAAATAATTTCGTCTGGGGCTCCTGACGTGGTAGTATCAACATGTCATATCCAGCCAACAATGTTTCGCAACGTTTCTGAAGGGACGAGGTTAAACTTCGCTTCTAAAGCCTTTTAGTATGTGCCGCAACTTAACACTGTGATCTCATCTAAATCATTCTTGACAAATCATCGGCTTATTACGTTCTGGAGTCGTTTCAGAATTCGGTGTTTCCTACTGCTGGATGTTTATACATCGCAAAAGGCTTGTTAATGAGAGCACACTAACAAATACGCCATACAGTCTGTTACCAAAGTTATTATGTGTTTCCATAAATATAGTTTGCTAAAAACTCTTAGCTAAATAGCGCCAGGGAATTGAAGTTTCATCACAGTTATTTTAATTCCTCAAGAATTTCTTTTGGTCATAATCAATGATAAATGCTTGCGAATTCTTATCAAATTAGAATAGCTCTTTAATTGCAATTTACCAGACATCAACAATTAAAGCTACAGATGTGTGTTCAATGTTCATACAAGAAAGGCAGCTATAGTTTGGACGGGCATTCTTTGTAAACGAAAGTAGGATACACGCCGTTCAGTAATGCACGCTTAGAAATCTGTGCAACTTTTAGGTGTTCTCTGAATAAGGTCAGACATTTAGTTTTGAAAACAGTAATTGGAAAAGTCCCCCTCAAGAAAACTGCCCCACATTCGGAAAAATCCCCCGACATTGGAAAACTCTCCCGTAGGAAAAGTCCCCAACCTTTTTCAGTTAGGGTCCGTGCACAAATTGTAGTTTACACAAAATACCAAATGTGGGGGAGATTTCCGGGGTCGTCATTTCAACTTTTACCGTGGTTTATAGTAAAAAACAGTCTTACAATTAACTGGACAGCGTGGGGGAAATTTCCGGGGTCGGCATTTCGACTTTTACGCAGTTTATAGTAAAAAACGGTCTTACAAGTTAGCTGGATGGGGTGGGGGAATATTCTGGGTTAGTATTTCGACTGTTGCCGCTGGTTTTAGTGAAAAATGGTCTTACTATTAGCAGGCTAACAGGGTGGTGGAAATTTCCGGGGTCGGCATTTCGACTTTTACGCAGTTTAAAACAACATAAAGCTGTAGAAGTAGCACCAATTGTGGGGAATTTCCGGTGTCGGACATTTTTTATTCCATCGTTCTCATGTTCATAACGTTTGCATAATATGTCAAATTATTAATATTGCGATATCACTCAGGCAGAAAATAATATTAGGCCTAACGTCTAGGCCATATTAAAAGTTTTCATTACGTCATTCCCATATTCCTAAAATTTACATAACAAGTGATATCAATAATATTGCGCTTTACTTATGCACCATATATTAATTAATAGGCCTAAGACCTATGCCATTTTAACACTTTTTTTTCGTCCATGTGACATTCGTAAAGCTTACAAAGAAGTCAAGTAAATACTTTGCGCGTTTACTTAGTCTTTCAACATTAATTACTAGGCCTTAAGCCTTGGCCCTTTTGACAGTTTTTATTCTACCGATATTATATTAATAACGTTTACATAACAAGTCAAGGTAATAATTTTTTGCTTTCATTTAGGCACTAAATATTAGTTCATAGGTCCTAGGCCTTTTCAACAGTTTTTATTCTAACGATGTCATGTTCATAACGTTTATGCATGAACTGAAGTTAATCATATTGCACTTTTACTTAGGCATTAATTATTAATTCATCGGCCCTAGGTCTAAGGCCTAGCGATTAATATTGAATGCTTAAGTTAAAACGCAAAGCTTTTAATATGACTTTTTCGTAAACTTTACGAATATCACATAGGCGAAGAAAAAAGTGTTGAAAAGCCCTACGCCTACGGCAAACTAATCAATGTATGGAGCATAAGTAGAAGCGCAATATGATTTACATACTTGTTATGTAAATTTTAGGAATATGGGAATGACGTAATGGAAACTTTTAGAAGGGCCTAGACGTTAGGCCTAATAATATTTTCTGCCTGAGTGATATCGCAATATTAATAATTTGGCATGTTACGTAAACGTTATGAACATGAGAACGATGGAATAAAAAACGCCCGACACCGGAAATTTCCCCCACATATTTGTGCTACTTCTGCAGCTTTATCTTGTTTTAAACTGCGTAAAAGTCGAAATCCCGACCCTGGAAATTTGTTTGGAGGAAGACCGCCACACAGGAAGACTGCCACACAGGAAAACTGCCACACATTTTTCAGCAACTTAGAAAACTGCCACACATCGGAAAACCGCCACACAGGAAAACTGCCACACGATTTTCATTAAGGGGCCGTGCACAAATTGCTATTCTTCCGAGGAACACTTTGAATGTGTGGCAGTTTTCCAAGTTTCCGAATTATGTGTGGCAGTTTCCCAAGGTGCCTAACGATGGGAAGGAGCTCTTTTGTTTGTCTGAATTTTTGATGTCGATTCATACTTAGGGCAACTGGCCACAGACGTTCGAGGGTGGTGGTGGTGGGGGAGTATAAAGATTGTCGTTTCTTGGCCTATATTGAGAATTGAATTGGGAACTCCAAACAAATTTCGAGAAAACGTTCTATGTAAGCCAAGCAAAAATTGTTTTGTTCAGGAAAGGACAATAAGTGAATTTTTTTTAATATCGCTGCACCTTTACTTAGGCACTAAATATTTACATAACATGTCAAATGTGTAATAGTTTTCTTTTACCTAATTAATTCATAGGCCTTACACCTCGGCCTTTTTAACAGCTTTTAATTCGCCGACTTTATATTCATAACGCTTACGTATCAAATCAAGTGAAAAGCATTGCTCTTTTACTTAGGCACTAATAATAGTCATAATAGGCCACAGGCATAGGGCCTTTTTAACATGTTTTATTCTACCAGTGTCATATTCACAACGTTTACACATCAAATCAAGTTAATGATATTGCGCTTTTATTTAGGCACGAAATATTTATTCACAGGCTCCAGGCCTAGGTTTAGGCCCTTTTGCCAGTTTTTATTCTACCAATGCCATATTCACAACGTTTAACAGAAAATCAAGTTAATAATATTGGACATTTACTTAGGCACGAAATATTAATTCATAGGCCCTAGGCCTAGGCATTTTTAATAGTTTTTACTTTATCACTGCCATATTCACAACATTTACACAACAAATAAATGTAATAATATTGCGCTTTTACTTAGGCAGGAAATATTAATTCATAGGCCCTAGGCGTAGGCCTTTTTGACAGTTTTTATTCTACCAATGCCATATTCACAACGTTTACACATCAAATTAAGTTAATAATATTACGCTTTTATTTAGGCACGAAATATTTATTCACAGGCCCTAGGCCTAGGCCCTTTTACCAGTTTTTATTTTACCTATGTCATATTCACAACGTTTACACAGCGAATCATGTTAATAATATTGGGCGTTTAGGCACGAAATATAAATTCATATGCCGTAGGCCTTTTCAATAGTTTTGACTCTATCAATACCATATTCACTACGTTTACACAACAAATCAATTTAATAATATTACGCTTTTACTTGGGCACGAATTATTAATTCATAGGCCCAGACCTAGGGTCTATGAACGAATGTTTCGTGCCTAAGTAAAAGAGCAATATTATTACTTTTGTTTGTGTGTGTGTGTAAACGGTGTGAATATGTCATTGATAGAGTAAAAACTAATAACAAGGCCTAGGCCTAGGGCAAGTGAATTAATATTTCGTGCCTAAGTAAAAACGCAATATTATTACATTTATTTGTTGTGTAAACGTTGTGAATATGGCATTGATAAAGTAAAAACTATTAAAAAGGCCTAGGCCTAGGGCATATGAATTAATATTTCGTGCCAAAGAAAACGCCCAATATTATTAACATGATTTTCTGTGTAAACGTTGTGAATATGGCATTGGTAGAATAAAAACTGGTAAAAGGGCCTAAGACTAGGCCTAGGGCCTGTGAATAAATATTTCGTGCCTAAATATAAGCGCAATATTATTTACTTGATTTCATGTGTAAACGTTGTGAATATGACACTGGTAGAATAAAACCTGTTAAAAAGGCCTATTGCCTGTGGCCTATGACTATTTAGTGCCTAAGTAAAAGAGCAATGCTATTGACTTGATTTGATATGTAAGCTTTTTTAATATAAAGTCGGCGAATTAAAAGCTGTTAAAAAGGCCGAGGTGTACGGCCTATGAATTAATTAAGTAAAAGAAAAATATTACAAATTTGACATGTTATGTAAATATTTAGTGCTTAAGTAAAAGTGCAGCGTTATTAAAAAAATCCCACCTTATTGTTGTTTCCTGAACGCTTGGCGCTTAAATAGAACGTTTTCTCGAAATTTGTTTGGAGTTCCCAATTCAATTCTCAATATAGGCCAAGAAACGGCATTCTTTATAACCCCCCCTTCTCGAACTTCTGTGGCCAGTTGCAGTAAGTATGAACCGACATGAAAATTCAGACAAACAAAAGAGCTCCTTCCCATCGTTAGGCACCTTGGGAAACTGCCACACTTAATTCGGAAACTTGGAAAACTGCCACACATTCAAAGTGTTCCTCGAAGGAATAGCAATTTGTGCCCGGCCCCTTAATGAAACGCGTGTGGCAGTTTTCCTGTGTGGCAATCTTCCGGTGTGGCAGTTTTCTTGTGTGGCAGTTTTCCTGTGTGGCGGTTTACAGTGAACCGGAAATGTCACTCACCCTGTCAACCTGCTAATTGTAAGACCGTTTTTCACTAAAAATCGTGGTAGCGGTCGAAATACTAACCCGGAAATTTCCCCTACCCCATCCAGCTACTTGTAAGACCATTTTTTACTGTAAACTGCGTAAAAGGAGAAATTCCGACCCCGGAAATTTCCCCAACTCAGTCCAGCTAATTGTAAGGCTGATTTTTATCATAAACTGTGTAAAAGTTGAAATGACGACCCCGGAAATTTTCCACATATTTGTGCTCGTTGTATGGCTGCATCTTGTTTTAGACAGCGTGAAAATGGAAATCTTCCCCACACTCGCTATTTGTGTAAACCCCGGAAATCTCCCCCACATTCGTTATTATGTGTAAACTGCAATTTGTGCATGGTCCGTGACTGTAAAAGGTGGGGAACTTTTCTGAATGTGTGGGACTTTTCCCGTCCGTATTTGAAGAGTTCTAAAGTTTGAACGTAAATAAACCAAAGCCATCGTGTAATATATTTCAGAGACTGGTGTAACATTCCACAACAATCGCAATTTGTGCAATGCTCATTCGCAAATTTTTCTGAAAGTGTGTAAGGTTTCGGAGTTTAATGTGAAAGGCGCATTGGCTTCTTCCCAGGAATCGAGCAGTATTTCTGAGATTGGTGTAATGTTTCAGAATTTCATTATCATTAATTCATTTGGTATAAGGATGAGCAGCGTTCTTCAGAATTTGCGTGACGTTTCAAAGTTGTGAGTAACTTTTCACAGAATTTGAGTTCCATTGATGAAAGGTTAGTACTCACCCTTTTAGTTAAATACTTTACAATTAATTTAGTATAACTTTTAAGGATTTGGGAAATATCAGTTTCTTTCACTAACGGATATGCATAAGTTTACTGTAGAGTTGTGCAATGTTTCGGAATGATGTGAGTTGCATATACAAATGTTCTTACCACACTTAAAAGAGTTTTCTAAATCGCCAGCAAGATTGCAAGAGCACTAACGGCAATATTTACTTTATCGTATTATATTTATTTATCGAAAAGTGTGTGTTCGATTCCTGACCGAGGCTGGTTTAGTTTTCAAATTTTCCGAGTGTTCGTCACATGGATGACACTACTTGCGCGCCGTTGAACTATCAACTAAAAGAAAGTTTCCACTTATAGTTCTTCTGTGAAGAAGCATACATTCCCGATGACTGAGTGATAGATTGTTTACGCCGAGAGCTGTGGTTTTTCTCCCTCTTTCAGAACAAGTGGTCTAGCAATCACAAATTTGGGTTATCCGACTTCAGCTCGCTTTCAATATTCAGAGAGGCCATTGAAATGCTTAAACAAATTAAAGTAAAAACAAGAAAGTTGACACCGAATTTTCGGGTGTAATAAGCACGTCTTTTGAATCCGTTCTGACGCAAATTAAATTTATCAAAGCTATTCAAAGTCGATGGAACCGGTATGGAAAACAATAAATCTGACCAAAGAAAGAAGATTTTCAATCGGGTTTTTAATCCCTCAGATATTGCTGTAAACGAAATCGTGAGCTTACGAACTCTTAGAAACAGAGATATCGACAAAAAAGATGTGACTTTACGTTCCCCGGTGGGAAAACCATGCATTATTTTGGGAAGAAAGTATTCTCAAAAGGTTTTTCCATATGAGCGGTATCGGTCCAAGAAAAAAAAAAAATTAGTCGAGTCTTCAGGAGCCCAGATTTTGCACCAAATACTTTAGAAACAGAAATTAACACATATGACCCCTGGTGGCTAAACCATTCTTCACCAAACATTAGAAATTATGTGAAAAATATTTTCCATCAGGTCTTGTGTGCGATACAGGAAGAATTTTTCAAACCAGAGCTTTAGGAGCAGAAATAACGCAGAAAACGCAATTTACCTTTGTGCCCCCTAGTGGAAAGTGTATGATTTACTTGAAAATTTTGAAATTATATTAAAAACATGTCACACGGAAAACACTATCCAACAAGAAAGGAATTTTTCAAATAGGACTCCTAGAAATAGAGATATTGACATAAATAAGATGTACATCTACGCCCCCTGGCGGAGAAACAGTGGAATATTTTAAGAAAATATTCCGAAAAGGTTTATCGATGTGAGTGGCATCAGTCCACGAAAGAATTTTTTTAACGATGTTTCAGAAGCTACGATTTTATGGCAAATACATCAGAAGCAAAAATTAACACTTACGCCCCCTGGTGGCAAAAGTATTCTTTACCAAATATTTGAAATTATATGCAAAAGATTTTCCATCAGGAGATGTATCCGCTGAAGAAAAAAAATTTCAAATCGGAGTTTTAGAAGAAGAGTTATCGGGGAAAATGTAATTTACTTTTACGCCCGCTAGCGGAAAATCTATGCGTAATTTGAAAAAGTAACTATATCCAAAATACTCTTCGACATAAATGGAATCGAAAGATATAAATTTTTTTTTTAATCGGGTGTTTAGAAGCAAATATGTGGAATAAAACGTATTTTTGAATTCGACATCATCTGCATTTACGCCCTCTACCGGCGAAATTGTACAACGTAAAAAAAAAACGAAATAAAGGATCATCATTTGCATATTTCAAGCTTCCCAATGCAAAAGAATTTTTCAAATCGGACTAATAGTTGCTGAGATATCGTGGGTACAGACGGGCGGACGGACGGAAGGACAAACCGATAACAGAAGCACGATCTTTTTTTACAAAAGACGTGCTAAAAAATGATGCTTGCTTTACCTTCTTCCATTAACAATTATAGAATAGCATCTTCGCACTTCAGTACCATAGTCTGATATCTTCGTAGCTGTAAACCAACTACTCCAATGTCTTTGTGGCTGCGAACCTAACTGCTTGAATGTCTTTTCAGCTAGAAACTAAGTACCCTGGTACCTTTGCAGCTGAAAATCAGTTGATCTGTCAACCGAAATGGAAACAAGTTAGAAAAGGGCGTCAGATTATCAAATGGTACTATCAAAAAGAACTCGAAATGTTTATATCAAAGCCATTCAGTTTAAGTAGATCCTGTTAAAATAACCACCGGTTCAGTGAGCAACAACACCAGTCAAGGGTTTAAGTCATTATTGCACAGTTTTACTTAAGGCCTTCCAAGTTTGGGTTGAAAGAAAACGGCGCTAAGGCAAGTCAAGTCATGTGCAAGAAAACACGTGTGGACTCCACAAGCTGACTGTTCAACATGCACATTGATTTACTATGTCCCGTTATTACTATTCCTTAAAAATTTTATTTCCTTCAGTTCTGCGTTATGAAACTTCATTTGCTTTCCACGATTCGGGTAAAAATTAAATGCTTGTTTTTCGGCACATTGGCAGATTTTATATATGAAATTTTAAACAAATTTTTAATAAGACTTGCAAATTTTTTATGTATTGTGAACATCAGTGCTCGACTATTCCGTTTGCTGCAATACTCTGAGGTTCTTTTCTGTCAATTCTTGCTTATTTCACACGAAATTACCGCAACTATTTTAGCTGAAGAACTAAATTTTCCAAATTTAATCGCAAGCATTAAACCCATTTACGGGTTTACTTAACTTTTAAAAAAATAACGTATCATATTATGCCTGACTCTGGTTTGCAAGAGTAATGTAAGGTTTGACTTCTGCAAGGCGTTTCGTGAACAACCGCCATGCATTACATAACAGATTCCCTAGCCAAGTTCTGGAAGTAGTGGTTATTGTTTAGGACAACAATGCCAGTAATGCAGAGTAATTTCTGAAGAACTCCAGAACAGACCAAATAACTCCCTGGGACTGCTACGAAGAGATGAAGCGCGCATCTCCGAACGACGTTGATTCCCCCTTCGGCTCATTAGATACAGAGAACGCTATAGCCGTAGCTGGACTCTCTCGCTCTCTCTGTTCGCCACTCCATGACATGCATACTCCTCCTCTACGCAGAGCTGAGATCGCCGAATATTAGTCATACGGAACACACCGAGAGAAATAATTAAAGACGAGAGCGAGATTGTTGGAATTCCCCAAAGGCAAGCCAACAGGGATATAATTCTGAGTGGTGAAAATTGAAGCTCACTTCTCCAACAAGCGCTAAGCTCTTCCGCTTTGTTTCAATGGTATAAACAACGTTACAAAATCACTGTAGTGGGAACAAGCGGATGACATCAGTTAAACTAATAACGTATGGTTTTTTTAAAAACTCTCTTTCAATACAACAAAGATATGATTGATTTTAAATTGGTAACTCTAGCTCTGATTTAAGCGAAACGTAGTGGTGGTGTCCGCTGCTGAAATATGAGTAGAAAGCATTAGAACGTAAGACGTTGTCTTGGTGCTTATTGCTTGAAATTGGCCACAGGAGAATTAATATTTGAAAATCTCATCAGTGCAAAATAGATCTCCAGGAAACGCGTTCATGGTTTGAGAGGACTGGAGGAAAACCACGTTTGCAACACAGTATTCGGAACATCTTTTCTGAAGCAAAAGGGAATTTGCATGGAAAACTGATCACGGAAGACAAAGTCTAGAGCACAGGCGTAACCACTGGGGGATCAAGGGGGTCAGGACCCCCAGATTTTCAGAATCGGGGATCTCCAAGGTAAAGGACCCCCCCCCCCCAAATTTTCGGGAATATAATGATATAATGCACATTTATGATGTGAACCAACTAAATTTAATAACATAAAATTGTAATTTTTTGTAGAATGCAAACACGTGTATAATGTGTACTTAATAAAACAGCGATATCGTTTCCTAATAAGCAAAGTCAGTTCTACAACTTTGTAATTTACGTTTCTGCTCTATCTATCATAGTTTTACAGTTGTGTTCGCTAAGTTGCACAATTCGCCAACAGAGGCGCCTATGTCCATGTCGTGCCCGTTAGATCGCGCTTCAGCAACTGGTTTGCTCCTACGTGTGTGTATGTAAGGAAGGAGGTCTCAAACTCTATCTCTTACAGTAGATTTTGAAACATGGTTACACCACTGGTCTAGAGTGCATACCACCAAAATCAGTATTTTTGTTTCCTTTTACAAAAAAATATACTGCTGCTGGTAAAGCACTTTGTTTGTCTTTAATTTAAATAACTGAAAGTTGTAATTTTCCGAAAAGATAATACCAGGTCCAGAGTCTCAATGTAAGCGGAGATGAATGAGCATAGAAAGCTATCTGTAAGGCATTTAATTCGTTTTTGTGATTATAAAATGGGTGTTTGGCAATTCTCATTGTTCATGACGAAAAACTGCAGAAAGTGGTACAACTGGGCGAAAATTTTCAAGCGTTACTGCCTCGCCTGTGTGGGGCAGTAACACTTGAAAATTACTGGTTTTTTTTTTTATTAAACTAACCCTTTAACCTGCTGGAGCGAATCAACTCGGGGTTAGAAATATTAGGATAGAGAAAAATGGACTGAAATCAGCTCGAACGAATATATTCGTTGTCTACAGGGGCAGAAGCCGGCTGGAACGAGTGGATTACACATAAGAAAACGTTATTATTTTTATTATTATTCAAAATGGCTATTTAAGGGGATGATTGACGTTAATCTTTTGTCTTTTTTTACCTGCTAAAAGGGCTATGGCAACAAACTTAAGAATGGAGAGAGATGTTTGATTAACTTGTTTCTACTCAGTGGCATGATATCCGAGTCAGGGGGACTAGCACTTTTCCATCATGCCTTGGGTCATGGAGCAGAGCATAAAGGACTAGAAGGAAGCTCTAATTGCAGGTGCCAAGTTTATGATAGATCCTTGTTGAGATGAGAGGGAGAAAGAATTGTTTTTCCGTAACATTCGTAAAACTTAGCCGCTATGTGAATATTTCTCTTTGGAGAAAGCAGAAAAATTTGGGCACAATTTGGTTCATATACATCGGCCGCTTGCAGGGCTAATGTCATTACCTACATGCGCAACTACACCTATTCTACAATCCTACAATTAGCAGTTCAACAATATCATATACAAAACACACACACACAAAAAAAAAAAGAAATATAAAGCTATATTCCTTAACTTTTCTGTCCCCTCTCTCTTTGTTTTTGATAGTCCTCTGAGAACTATATTACATAAAAAACTGAAACATCCTAATACCATCTTCTGATAAAGGCTACACATAAAACAAAAGTACGGCACACTCATGGAAGCACAAGAAATATTAGGATAGAGAAAGATATTGTTTTTGTCTTTTTCTTTACTTTCTTTACCAATAAACCATACCTTGCTGGGGGGAAAGGGGCGTATAAGCAATAAAAATAAACACGGGGGAAAACTCAAATTTCCTGAATATTTTTATTTTCCGACTGGCATGGAGCTGTTGCTTGCCCTGCGGTATGTAGAGTGGCCAAGTTAATTAACCGAGGAATAAGCGACGGATAATTCATTGTCTTTCAATTTCCTTCAAAAAGTGAGGATCACAAAGCATTTCTGCCTAAGGAGAATAGAGAAACGTTTCTTCTATCCCCTGCAGAGAACTATTTTCTAATACGTTTAGACAAGGCTTTAATGACTTGTTAAGCAGTACGTAACCTCGTAACTGAGATACATTATTTTCGCTTTACGCGAAACATTGTACCTCTACAGTAAAAAATACTAAAATATGCAAAAGTCAGGATTTTTTATTTCCCAATTTTAAGTGCTTACGTTTCCTAAGCATTCAGTTAAATATCAATACTTCTAAGGACTAAAGTTAGAGGGGTGTTTAAAACTCCTACCTCGAATTAAAATCAGAAAAGCTATTATCAAGTACAGAAGTTTTGACTGTCTCTTCATTTTATTGATGGTGTGTTTACGTTGCGTGAACGCTTCCGTAAGCCGCTTCTACAATATGTCATACAAACATCCAACGGGAAGCTTTGAAGTACAATGATGAGTTCTGCTTTTTATAGATTGTTAACTACTACGGAAAATTCGACGAAGCTGAAATTTACCAGCAATTTTATGAAGCGTATCTAGAAAGTCTGAGATACCTGCTTTTTTAATTTCAGGATGTATACAAGTCCAAATTTTTCCTACCAGTAATTTAAATGGTACAATGCTGTATTTTAGTAACTTGTAGCTTTGGGATAAAGTAGTTGAAAAAATTCCTAATTCGAATTATAGGGCGACTTTGTTTTGAAAATATTTAGAGAACACACACAAAAGCATCTTTATACTCCAAGGCATACACAGTTTCAATTTTAGGAGATCTTTTACAAATAGTTGTGCGAACAGTGACCATGACAAATATGACCAACATGCTTTTAAAGCTCACTCAGTTGTAATAATACGATATTCCTTCTGGTTTTGCTGCAAATTGAATACACACGATATCTTTTAGTTAGTTAACATGTCACATCCCCATAGTCTGAGCTTCCTGCAAGATTATCTTTTCTCGATTTCCGGAGCAGTCCTCTTCGTGGAGCACTTTGGCGACGTCTCACACTTATTACGCATAATCATAATCTCTCTCTCTCTATTTTTCTCTCTCTGAAGGTTACTGATGTACTAAACTTCAGTCTTATGATTTTTCTAGAAATAGCCATTAGCGATGATTTTCTAAAATATTCATTGCCAGAAATTCTAAAAATAGGAAATTGCAGTTTGATATTTCTCAAAATTCACATCTGCACGAAATTCAAATTTGAAGGCCTTGCCAGTCTGTTCCAGACTTCTTAATATCATCATCATCATTATCATGATCACAGAAGGCAGAAGTTTCAACCACATTTAAAAAATCAGCTATTTCAAGTTCTGAGTGGTACAAAAGATTCGTGGAACACAGAACAGAGCCGTTTGTCTATATTAGTGTTTTCCAAAGTGTTCCGCAGGATGTGAATTGCTGTTCCATTGAAGTAATCGCAATTAAAGGAAACAGTCTTTAATTATTTTTTTACAATTAAAAGTTAGTGTATTAAAAATCAACTTTACAACTTTTTTTGAATACTTATGACCCGTAATACTCTTTTTCCTGATACTGATGGGTTTTTTATCAAATGCAAAGCCTTGCATCCATCTAAGAAAAAATGAGCATCTTGCACACATTTTTGCAAAATTAAATGAAATTAATATGTCCTTACAAGGTGTAAAACCAAGTGTACCCAAACCAAGTGTACCTCGGATCCTCGGCAATTTATTTCTTCAAATTAAAGTACATTTCTCACTTGGCTTACATGAAACGTTTTCTCGAAATTCGTTTGGAGTTCCCAATCCCCCCTCCCCTTGAACTTTTGTGGCCAAGTTGCTGAAAGATGTGTGGCAGGGTTGCCCCGGTAAATTACCTTTCGTCTTCTTAGTTTCCGTAAAACTGATTTTCACTTTATTTCCCATGTCTATTGTGGAACTTTCCACAATATCAGCGTCTCCCAATGTTTCAGACTTCTTCAAAAACGTTGAGGCAGCTAAGCTGCGTTCTTCTACTTTTTTTCGTAACGTATCGCAGATATCTTTTTTACAATGTGTGACACATAAGAAACCTACACTATATTGACAAAAGTCACAGGACAGCCTTCAAAAGCAAAGGAACGGATCAACTGCGTCGCTAAGATGCGCCGTACAGCAGCAAACGGTATCGAAACAAGTCTGCAGTTGATCGCGATCATATTGCATTGTGAGGTTTAGTGAAAATGTCGCGGCGGGAGAGTACTGACTTCGCGAAAGGAAAGATTGTTGGGTGTTATATTAGTGGGTTGTCCATAAGAAAAACCGAGAGGCGTTTAAACATACCCAAGTCAACTGTTTTGGATGTGCTGAATAAGTGGAAGACACATGGCGTGACTGAAGCAGCAAAACGTACCGGCAGACCAAAGAAAATCAGTGATAAAGGACGTCGAAGTCTCATGAGAGTTGTTACAGCTAATCGACAGAGTACTTACTGCACAAGACCTCAGAGTACAGGTGAGTAAAAATGCTGGAACGGCGGTATGTACACATACCATTCGCAGAGAACTGCATTCCATGGGTTACCGTGGTCGTGAGGCTGCTCATAAGCATTTCATCTCCACTCGGAATGCTACTCGTTTATTATGGTGTAAACAGCATTTATCGTGGACCGTAGATCAATGGAAACGGGTCCTATGGACTGATGAATTCAGATACACGATCCATCAGTCTGTTGGCCGTGTGTGGGTAGGGTGGCAGCTGGGGTAACGCTATTTACCACAGTGTACTGTTCCTTCGGTCAAGTTTGGAGCTGGCAGTGTACTCGTGTGGAGGTGATTTTCGTGGTATGGTCCCGGCCCATTGGTTATCGTGGACAAACCTGTTAACAAGCAGGTCTACCTCGATATTTTGGACAATTATGCCTTACCAACTCTGTGGCAATACTATGGAACCGAGCCTTGTTGGTACCAGCAGGATAATGCACCGAGCCATAAAGCAAGGACTGTTACGGCGTGGTTTGACAATAAGTGCTTTTCGTGTGTGGACAGGCCAGTACACAGCCCTTATCTTAATGGTGATCGGTAAAAAAGTCCAGGAAAAAAAAATTCGAGAAAAAAAGTCCGAGACTGTTGAATAACGCGGAAAAAAAGTCCGAAAAACAAGTCCTAGAAAAAAAAGTCAGAGGAAATAAAGTAAGAGGGAAAAAAGCCCGAGATGGGCGTTTTGAATGGGCATTCTTATAAGTCGATTGGACTTACTGTCTGAATGTTGGGGTGTGGTTGGGGGAACATACTTTCATTATTTACCTAGTGTGGTGGGGTTGCAGGTAAACTGCCACACAGGAAAACTGCCTCAAGTTTTTCACTAAAGGGCCGGGCACAAATTGGTGTTCCATATGTGCCCGGCCACATGGAACACCAATTTGAATGTGTGGAAGCTTTCCAAGTTTCCAAATTATGTGTGGCAGTTTTCCAAGGTGTGCCTAACGACCAGAAGCAGCTCTTTTGTTTGTTTCAATTTTCACGCCGGTTCATACCAGTTTAGTGTAACCGGGCACAAAAGTTCGAGGGGGGAGGTATAAAGATCGCCCTTTCTTGGCTCAT
Source organism: Macrothele yani (assembly GCA_039090855.1). Classification (NCBI taxonomy): domain Eukaryota; kingdom Metazoa; phylum Arthropoda; class Arachnida; order Araneae; family Macrothelidae; genus Macrothele; species Macrothele yani. The sequence continues at coordinate 81,940,940 of CM077023.1, read as the reverse complement.
ATAGAGAATTGAATTGGAAACTCCAAGCAAATTTCGAGAAACCTTCTATGTAAGCCAAGCGAGAATTTTACTTTACTTTGAAGAAATAAATTACCGTGACTTAGTACATTTCTTAAAACTACAGTGTTCGACGAAACAACGGAATTACAGCATGACTCATGCTGTGTTCAGAAAAGGACGATAAGGTGGGATTTTTTAATAACGCCGCACTTTTACGTAGGCACTAAATATTTACATAACATCTCAAATTTGTATTATTTCTCTTTTACTTAATTAATTCATAGCCCAACAACTAGGCTTTTTTAACAGCTATTAATCCGCCGACTTCGTATTCATAACGTTCACATATCAACTAAAGTCAATGGCATTGCACTTTTGCTTAGGCACTAAATATTAAGACATAGGCCATAGGCCTAGGCCTTTTTAACAGTTTTTATTCTACCAATGTAATATTGACAGCGTTCACATGTCAAATTGAGTTAATAATAATGGGTTTTTACTTAGGCACGAAATATTAATTGAAGGGTCCTAGGCCTAGGCCCTTTTGCCAGTTTTTATTGTACCAATGTCATATTCACGACGTTTACACAGCAAATAAAGTTAATAATATTGGGCGTTTACTTAGGCACGAAATATTAATTCATAAGCCCTAGGTCTTCTTAATAGTTTTTACTCTACTAATGTCATTTTCACAACCTTTACACATCAAATTAAGTTAATAATATAGCGCTTTCACTTAGGCACGAAATATTAATTCACAGGCCCTGGGCCTATAACTTATTAACAGTTCTTATTGTGTCATATTCATAACTTTAAATATCGGCACAAGTTAATGTGTTGAGCTTATTACAATTTTCTAAAAAGGCTTAGGCCTAGGGCCTATGAATTAATATTTAGTGCCTAAGTAAAAACGCAATGCTATTAACTTGACTTGATATGTAAACGTTACGAATATGACACAGGTAGAATAAAAACTGTTAAAAAACCTGACCTAGGGCCTATGAATTAATATCTCGTGCCTAAGTAAAAGCGCAATAATTTTAACTTGATTTGGCATGTAAACGTTGTGAATATGACATCGGTGGAATAAATACTGTTTAAAAAGCCTAGGCCTAGGGCCTATGAATTAATATTTAGTGCCCAAGGAAAAGTGCGATATTATCAATATGAGTTAATACGTAGGCGCTATGAATATGACATTGCTATAGAATAAAAACTGTTAAAAAGGCCTAGGCTTAGGACCTGTGAATTAATATTTAGTGCCTAAGTAAAAGCACAATGCTATTAATTTAATTTGGTATGTAAACTTTATGAATATGGTATCGGTAGAATAAAAACTGTTGAAAAGGCCTAGGCCTTGAGGGGCCTATGAATTAGTATTTAGTGCCTAAGTAAAAGCGCAATGCTATTGACTTGATTTGCTACGTAAACGTTATGAATATGAAGTCGGAGGATTAAAAGCTGTTAAAAATGCCTAGGTGTTGGGCCTATGAATTAATTAAGTAAAAGGGAACTATTACTAACTCGACATGTCATGTAAATATTTAAAAGAGCAGCGTTAGTAAAAAAATTCCAATTTATCGTCCTTTTCTGAACGCAGCATGAGCCATGCTGTAATTACGTTGGTTCGTTGAACACTGTAGTTTTAAAAAATGTACTAAGTCACGGCAATTTATTTCTTCAAAGTAAAGTAAAATTCTCGCTTGGCTTACGTAAAATGGTTTCTCGAAATTTGTTTGGAGTTTCCAAATCAATTATCTATATAACCCAAGAAACGTCGATCTTTATACCCCCCCTTCCTCGAACTTTTGTGTTCGGTTACACTAAACTGGTATGTACCGTTGTGAAAATTCAGACATACAAAAGAACTCCTTCCTGTCGTTAGGCACCTAGGAAAACTGCCACACATAATTAGGAAACTTGGAAAACTGCCACACATTCAAAGTGTTCCTCGTAGGAACAGCGATTTGTGCCCGGCCCTTTAATGAAAAACGTGTGGTACTTTTCCTGTGTTTCGGTTTTCCGATGTGTGGCAGTTTTCCGGCAATCCCACCACACTAGTTAAATAATGAAAGTACGTCCCCCCACCCCCACCCCAACATTCAAACAATATGTCAAAACGCCCATCTCGGACTATTTTTCCTCGGACTTTTTTTCCGCGTTTTTCTACAGTCTCGGACTTATTTTCCTCGGACTTTTTCCCTGGACTTTTTTTTCTGGAATATTTTTTCCTCGTACTTTTTCCCTGGATTCGATCTTAATTCCATAGAGCACCTATTGGATTAATTAGAGCGCTGCATACGAAGTTTGGAGCCAAGGCTTACTACTAAGCAAGAGTTAGTGGCAGCATTATGTACTGAATGGAAGCCCATACCTATCATTGTGTTCCGAAACCTTGTCAAAAGCATATCTCGAAGGCTCCGTGCATGCATTAAGTCCAAAAATGGACCGACACCGTACTAATGTATGTCAATAAATGCTATGTTGTATTTCTCTTCTAGCTGTCCGGTGACTTTTATCAGTATAGTGTATATTTACTCATAAGAGACGTATCAAGCGTCCACACTAACCGATGCATCGGCATGTCATGAGGACGATTTCTTTATTCTGTTCTGATAGCACAAGTTCTTTGGTGATCATTATTGGTCATAATTTTATTACAATTTTGTTTGCATGCTTTATTTGGTTAATTGAATTCTACGACTACTTTACTCAAAAGACAGGACTGTGCTAGCACATTTTATTGGTATTACCATACCGAATTTTTGTCGTAAATCCATAGCGATCGCTATTTTGTAGCCTGCATGTTCTGTGCAAAAGAAAATTTTACATTTTTTTATCGTAAGTGTCAGAAAAAAGCTTGCCAAACGAGAAAGAATCGTGTCGGCACATATAGCATTTTATAGTGAACTGCAATATGGATTTTTTTAGCGATATACATATTTTGCAGCCTGAAATCGTACTTATTGTTAAAGAAATAGGTAGCGATCTACTAATGAGTAAGAAACAGGTATTTCGGGCATTCATGTGAGTGTGCGTGGCACATGGTGCCGTGTTAGTATTTTCGTAAATTAGCGTCTCTCTCTCTCTCTCTCCTTTTTTGTTTTAGCCGAATAAGGAAATCCATACATCACATTTGAAAGAACGTTAACAATTCAAACCCAGAAAAAATAGTGTGAAAGTCCTATCCGTCCTCGGATGAAGGTAAAAATTACCCCGGGAAAAAATACCGCCGGAGAAAACACCCCTGAAAACTGAAAAGCGGAAAAAATGCCCCCGGAAAAAATACCCCCAAAAATGCCCCCGGAAAAAATACCCCCAAAATGCCCCCGGAGAAATACCCCCAAAAATTCCCCCGGAAAAAATACCCCGGAACAAACGGTTCACTGTAAACTCAGGAACACTGATGTGTGGCAGTGTTCCGGTGTGGCAATTTACCGGCAACCCTGCTACACATCTTTCAGCAGTTGGCGGAAAACTGCCACACAAGAAAACTGCCACACATCTTTCAGAAACTTAGAAAACAACCACACCTCGAAAAACTGCCACACGCTTTTCATTAAGGGGCCGGGCACAAATTGCTATTCCTCCGAGGAACACTTTGAATGTGTGGCAGTTTTCTGGTGTGGCAGTTTTCCAAGTTTCCGAATTATGTGTGGCAGTTTCACAAGGTGCCTAAAAATGGGAAGGAGCTCTTTTGTAAGTCTGAATTTTCATGTCGGTTCATACTTAGGGCAACTTGACCACAGAAGTTCGAGGGGGCGGGGGTATAAAGATTGCCATTTCCTGGCCTATATTGAGAATTGAATTGGGAACTCCAAACAAATTTCGAGAAAACGTTCTTTGTATAAGCCAAGCGAACAAGCGAACATTGCTATGTTCAGGAAAGGACAATAAGGTGGGATTTTTTTCATAACGCTGCACTTTTACCTAGGCACTACATATTTACATAACATGTCAAATTTGTAATATTTTTCTTTTACTTAATTACTTCGTAGGCCCTACACCTCGGTTCTTTTAACAGCTTTTAATCCGCCGACTTCATATTCATAACGCTTACGTATCAAATCAAGTCAGTAGCATTGCTCTTTTACTTAGGCACTAAATATTAAAGTCAGAGGCCACAGGCATAAGCCATTTTACCAGTTTTTATTCTACCAATGTCATATTCACAACGTTTACACAGCGAATCATGTTAATAATATTGGAGTTTACTCAGGCACGAAATATTAATTCATAGGCCCTAGGCCTCGGCTTTTTTAATAGTTTTTACTCTATTAATGCCATATTCACAACGTTTACACAGCAAATCAAGTTAATAATATTACGCTTTTACTTGGGCACGAAATATTAATTCATAGGCCTAGACCTAGGGCCTATGAAAGACTATATCGTGCCTAAGTAAAAGAGCAATATTATTACATTTTTTTTGTGTGTAAACGTTGTGAATATATGGCATTGATAGAGTAAAACTTATTAACAAGGCCTAGGCCTAGGGCCGATGAATTAATATTTCGTGCCTAAGTAAGAGCGCAATATTATTACATTTATTTGTTGTGTAAACGTTGTGAATATAGCATTGATAAAGTAAAAACTACATGAAAGGCCTAAGGCCTATGATATAATATTTCGTGCCTTAGTAAACCCCAATATTATTAACTTGATTTGCTTTGTAAACGTTGTGAATATGGCATTGGTAGAATAAAAACTGTCAAAAAGGCCTAGGTTTAGGGCCTATGAATTAATATTTCCTGCCTAAGTAAAAGCGCCATATTATAACATTTATTTGTTGTGTAAACGTTGTGAATACCAGAATGATAAAGTAAAAACTATTAATAAGGCCAAGGCCTAGGGCCTATAAATTAATATTTCGTGCCTAAGAAAATGCCCAATATTATTAACTTGATTTTCTGTGTAAACGTTGTGAAATGGCATTGGTAGAATAAAAAATGGTAAAAAGACATAGACCTAGGGCCTATGAATAAATATTTCGTGCCTAAGTAAAAGCGCAATATTATTAACCTGATTTGATGTATAAGCGTTGTGAATAATGCACTGGTAGAATAAAAATTGTTAAAAAGGCCCATGCCTGTGACCCATGACTTTAATATTTAGTGCCTAAGTAAAAGCGCAATGCTATTGACTTAATATAATACGTAAGCGTTATGAAAGTAAAGTTGGCGGATTAAAAGCTGTTAAAAAAGCCGAGGTGTGGGGCCTATGAATTAATTGGGTAAAAGAAAAATATTACAAATTTAAATGGACGATGTCATCGCTCTTTCCACGTTATTTTTAAACAATGCATAGCGACTGAAAAATTGTATTCCGGCACCGCTGGGATCGAACCCCAGAACTCTCGATAACTAGTCGAGTGCGTTCGAATTTACGCTACGGCGCCAACAATTCTCAGCGCCATGCGTGGTATATCAGTCAGCATCTGACTACACGAATACGTATTGATGGTCTCAGCAACTGAGATGTCGTCGTCTGGTGCCATTTAACGCAACAGCTATTTAATTGTAGCTGATAAATTCAAAGGGCGATAGAAATGGTTAATACATATCAAATACGTGGAGATAATGTAAATGGACGATGTCATCGCTCTTTCCACGTTATTTTTAAACAATGCATAGTGACTGAAAAATTGTATTCCCGCACCGCTGGGATCGAACCCCAGAACTCTCGATAACTAGTCGAGTGCGTTCGAATTTACGCTACGGCGCCAACAATTCTCAGCGCCATGCGTGGTGACCATCAATACGTATTCGTGTAGTCAGATGCTGACTGATAAACCACGCATGGCGCTGAGAATTGTTGGCGCCGTAGCGTAAATTCGAACGCACTCGACTAGTTATCGAGAGTTCTGGGGTTCGATCCCAGCGGTGCCGGAATACAATTTTTCAGTCGATATGCATTGTTTAAAAATAACGTGGAAAGAGCGATGACATCGTCCATTTACATTATCTCCACGTATTTGATATGTATTAACCATTTCTATCGCCCTTTGAATTTATCAGCTACAATTAAATAGCTGTTGCGTTTAATGCCACCAGATGACGACATCTCAGTTGCTGAGACCATCAATACGTATTCGTGTAGTCAGATGCTGACTGATATACCACGCATGGCGCCGTAGCGTAAATTCGAACGCACTCGACTAGTTATCGAGAGTTCTGGGGTTCGATCCCAGCGGAGCCGGAATACAATTTTTCAGTCGCTATGCATTCTTTAAAAATAACGTGGAAAGAGCGATGACATCGTCCATTTACATTATCTCCACGTATTTGATATATATTAACTATTACAAATTTGACATGTTATGTAAATATTTAGTGCCTAAGTAAAAGTAGAGCGCTATTAAAAAAATCCCAACTTATTGTCCTTTCCTGAACACAGCAATTTTCGCTTCGCTTACAAAAGACGTTTCCTCGAAACTTGTTTGGAGTTCCCAATTCAATTCGCAATATAGGCCTGGAAACGGCAATCTTTACAACCCCCTCTTCCCCCATTCTCGAGCTTTTGTGGCCAGTTGTCCTAAGTTATGGACCGACATGAAAATTCCGACAAACAAAACAGCTCCTTTCCATCGTTAGGCACCTAAGGAAACTGCCACACATAATTCGGGAACTTGGAAAACTGCCACACCAGAAAACTGCCACACATAATTCGGGAACTTGGAAAACTGCCACACCAGAGAACTGCCACACATTTAAAGTGTTCCTCGGAGGAATAGCAATTTGTATCCTGCCCCTTAATGAAAAGCGTATGGCAGTTTTCCTGCGTGGCGGTTTACAGTGAACCCTTTCAGCAACTTTGCTACAAAAGTTCAAGGGGTGGGGGGGGGGTCTATAAAAATTGCCGTTTCTGGGCCTACAATGAGAACTGAATTGGGAACTCCAAACCAATTTCGCGAAAACGTTCCCTCTAAGCCAAGCGAGAATTGTACTTTAATTTGAAGAAATAAATTGCCGAGGAACCGAGCTACACTTTATCGGAGGGGGGAGGGGCTGTACCCTGAACTTCCGTAATATTATATTCTGGGCCGCTGGAGTCTGTCAGGGTATCCAGGAAGTTTATATTGAAGTGTCCGCGAGATCCACGCGTTTGGGGTGGGACTTCCCTAAAATGTTAAAATGGACGTAGAGCTGTAAACATCAGTACCATGCTTTATATAATGATTCTGTACACGACCACGAATTTCCAGGAGGGTGGGGTAATCCCCTCCCCGATTCTAAGAGCTATTCAAGGGTAACAACGAGGATACACCACTGACCGACTCTAGAGGTCTAGAATATACACTGAAGAGCAATTGAATTAGAGATACCTGTCTAGTAACGTGCAGCACCACCTTTTCGCCTGATGACGACGGCGATTCGTCTCGGCATGGACTCGACAACACACCGGAAGCGTTGGGAAGCCATATAGATCCACGACCCCTGAACAAGCTCCCACAGTTCACAAAGATTTGATGGAGGGGGGTCAGAGCCTCGAACATCTCTCTCGATGGCATCCCAGATGTACTCGATGGGATTGAGGTCAGGTGACCTAGCTGGCCAAAGAAGCGAGGTCACGTCGGTGGAGTGTTCATCCAACCATTCGGATACAATTCGGGAGCGATGACACGGTCTTGCTGCAGTATGAGGTCTCCAGTGGGATGTTGAAGACGCACAAACGGGAGCAAATTGTTGTCCAGGATATCCCGGTAACGTTGACCTGTGAGGGACGATTTCACACGTACCAGGGGTCCAATTTCAGTCCACGTAAACAGTCCCCAGACGAGAATGCCACCCCTACCAGCTTGAAGAGTACCCTGCTGGCAAGAAGGATCCGTCAATTGATGTGGTTTGCGCCGTACTCGTATCCTGCCATCCGCATATACCAACGTGAATCTCGACTCATCAGTCCAGGCAACATTTTCCCACATGTCTAGGGTGCAGTGGCAATGTTCCCGCGCCCATGCTAATCTTTGCACCCTGTGATGTGCGGTCAGCAGCGGTACCCTCGTGGGACGATGGCTTCTGTACCCCATAGCGAGATGGTTCTGGATAGTGTGGCTGCTTACACGTTTTTGTGCACCAGCTTTATATTGTCGAGTGATTTCTTGCACTGTGACCCGTCTATCCGCTGTTACAATGCGAGCTAGCCGACGATGACCCCGCTCATCCACACGCTGTTGATCACAGCAGTTGGCCCTTGCAGGGATGTGTTTACCGGATTCAATGTACTCAAGGTGCACCCGTGACACAGTGGCTCGTGAAAATCGCAGTGCTTGCACGGCTTCCGAGATGGAGTTACCCATTCGTCGGGCCCTGACAATTTGCCCACGATCAAATGTGCTTAGATCCTTCGTCGTACGCATACTGCGTGCGACTCTTACTGATTCTCGTCGCATCACGCCTTCTATTGTCGGATCGCTGCATACTTCATGTCGTTTCCGTTTACAGGGCCGCCCATTGTGCCACATTTGCATAACGGCAGCTGTCTCTAATTCAATTGCTCTTCAGTGTAAAATTACGGAAGTTGCGGGTAGAGCCCTCAAAACCAAGCACCTCGTATCCGTTTCACAGGCTTCACCAAATTTCTGGGGGAAAGGCGTACATAGTTTGCTATTAAACACAACATGAAGCATAGAAATTGCGAGCAAATACCTTACCTTGAACACTTGTCTGCGCTCTTAGAAACTTGGGGGAGGGTGAATTCACCCCACCCTCCTGAAAATTCGTGGTCGTGTACATTATGTAAAGCATGGTTCTAATGTTTGCAGCTCTACGTCCATGTTAACATTTTGGGGGAAATCCCCCTCCCCCAGCTCACGGACCTCGCGGACGCTTCAAGGGGAACAGCCTGGATACACTGACAGACTCCAGCTGCCCAGAATCTAATACTGATCCCCTTCCCCATCCAAGTGTACCTCGGATCCTCGGCAATTTATTTCTTCAAATTAAAGTACAATTCTCGCTTGGCTTACACGGAACGTTTTCGCGAAATTCGTTTGGAGTTCCCAATTCTGTTCCCAGTATAGCCCCAGAAACGGTAATATTTATAGCCCTCCCCCTCCCCCTCTTGAACTTTTGTGGCCAAGTTGCTGAAAGATGTGTGGCAGGGTTGCCGGTAAATTGCCACACCGGAACGCTGCCACACACCAGTGTTCCTGTGTGGCAGTTTACAGTGACCGTTGTTCTGGGGGTATTTTTTCCTAGGGCATTTTTCCGCTTTTCAGTTTTCAGAGGTATTTATTCTGGGGGTATTTTTACCACAACCGAAAGGCCTCATCTTGCCTAGAAATTAATTTTCTGTTTATACATTATACTTTTGCTAGAAGCCAATACATTTGTACGACTGTTTAGTTGACTTTTAGGAACAAAAATTTCTAGGTATGTAATCTAGTGTGATAAAGGGAATTCGTATATCATACGTGGAATCAGCGCTGAAATTTTAGCGTTAATTGTATTTGCTACAGCGATTCTGCTTAAAATATTCAGTTCATCATAAACATTTTGCCCTATTTTGAAATGTACTAAAATTATTCAAGAGTGTCATGCACCGGATTAATTTTTGGTCATTTTTTCAATTGAAAATTTTTAATTGTTTACAAATCCTCCTCTATTTTATCGAAACTACCTCCCCGTCTCTTCGTTGAACATGTGGTGTAGTGAAATCATTTTGTTCAATGCTCGTTCTTAGTTTCAGCTTTCCAAGGCACTTAAATAATTTCTGTTTGCAAAATCAGCGGTAGTACAGAACTTCCTTGAGAAAATTCCACTACGACATTAATACCGCGAGGACATGTGTCGCCAAAAGTGAGCATGCTGATCATATCACGGTGACAATACCAACACCGAATGAATTCTGCAGAACAGAGTGACTTGTTCAGATTATCCTAAAAACTACCCACACCACTGGGTCTCAAGGAACACTCCCAGTTCCTTCGTCCACTCCTATAAAGATAACAGACAGGCAATTCTCAACACCGGCACGAACCGTCCCCTTCCAGGTAAGAAGCTCTCCCCTAACCCTAAAGGCATAATAAAGCCGTCAACGTCAACGCCAACTTTTGACCTTTGGATGGAGATACCATGATATAACGAGACAACCAGGCTCTTTCATTTTGCTGCGGTAGGCTATAAGAAACGTAACCTCAAACGATGGAAACGTGGCCTTGTTCTCCCCCTGGGGAATAAACCCGTGATCTTAATCTATTGATTCTTAAACATCTTTGGGAATCAAGTCTTTTATTCAAAAACAGCGAAAAATTCAAACTGTTATACTTTTCTAAAAACAAGACTAACATACTGCCCCTTTAACTTTGCGCTTTTTGTTGACCTTTAACTTATTTAAATTTTGGTTGCTTTCCTTTCCATACTGAACGTTACTTCTGAACTCCCATGAGTTTTTCTCATTTTGATGTATGTAGTGAGTAAAGTCACGCATACTGAAATAAATACAGGGACCACGAAACGAAAAGGGCTCACTGTTTTGGCTCTTTGTTCTTGTCAGCGTTCTCTACGTTTGCTGATGTGCTATCTTTGATGCAATTGCGACTTTTGTATTAGTATTTTTATGCTAGTCTGTTAAATCTGAGATATTGAGACTCGTTTGTGAAGTGTTAGGTCTTCGACTTTGTCGTTGAAACAATTAATCCGTTACTCTGAGTATTAAGGTTATCAGTGACGCCAGTTTGTGAGCTTTTCAAACCCCGTTGATCTTCTACAGATGTTAGGATCAAATTCCTTTCAGTCAAGTCTTCCCATATCTTCACTTCAGCAAATTAATCAAACACAATGTTTAAAGCGTGTCATTCATCGGTGTATAGTTGTCTAAGGTGTAGGCTCTACATAATCTTACGTTTGGGTTCGAATCTTGTGTAAGGCATTGGAAACTATGTTCCTCTTGGTTGCCGGTAAACAGCTACACAGAAAGGTAAACGGTAAAAATACCGCCGGAGAAAATACCCCCGAAAACTGAAAAGCGGAAAAAATGCCCCCGGAAGAAATACCCCCAGAACAAACGGTTCACTGTAAACTGCCACACAGGAACACTGATTTGTGGCAGTGCTCCGGTGTGCAATTTACCGGCAACCCTGCCACACATCTTTCAGCAACTTGGCTACAAAAGTTCAAGGGGGGAGCTATAAAGATTGCCGTTTCTGGGCCTACATTGATAACTGAATTGGGAAGCGAATTTCGCGAAAACTTTCCATGTAAGCCAAGCGGGAATTGTACTTTAATTTGAAGAAATAAATTGCCGAGGAACCGAGGTACACTTGGATGGGGAAGGGGGGGGGGCTCTACCCCAACTTCCGTAATATTATATTCTGGGCAGCTGGAGTCTGTCAGTGTATCCAGGCTGTTCCCCTTGAAGCACCCGCGAAGTCCGTGAGCTTTGGTAGGGGGGTCCCCAAAATCTTGAAATGGCCGTAGAGCTGTAAACATTAGAAGCATGCTTTACATAACGATTCTCTACACGACCACGAATTTTCAGGAGGGTGGGGTGCAAGTATCTAAGAGCGCAGACAAGTGTTCAAGGTAAGGTATTTGCTCGCAATTTCTATGCTTCATGTTGTGTTTAATGGTAAACTATGTATGTCCTTCCCCAGAAATTTGGTGAAGCCTGTGAAAGGGATACGAGGGGCTTGGTTTGGAGGGCTCTACCCTCAACTTCCGTAATTTTATATTCTGGACCTCTAGAGTCGGTCAGTGTATCCTCGATATTACCCCTGAATAGCTCTTAGAAACGGGGGGTTACCCCTCTCTCCTGAAAATTCGTGGTCGTGTGCAGAATCATTATGTAAAGCATGTTTCTAATGTTTACAGCTCTACGCCCATTTTAATATTTTGGGTACCCCCCCGCTCACGGACCGCGCGGACGCTTCAAGGGGAACAACCTGGATACACAGACAGACTCCAGCGGCCCAGAATCTAATATTACGGAAGTTGGGAGTTGACCCCCGTGTACCTCGGATCCTCGGCAATTTATTTCTTCAAATTAAAGTATAGTTCTCGCTTGGCTTACATGGAAAGTTTTCGCGAAATTCGTTTCACAATTCAGTTATCAATGTAGGCCCAGAAACGGCAATCTTTATAGCCCCCCTTCCCCTTTGAACTTTTGTAGCCAAGTTGCTGAAAGATGTGTGGCAGGGTTGCCGGTAAATTGCCACACCGGAACACTGCCACACATCAGTGTTCCTCTGTGGCAGTTTACAGTGAACCATTTGTTCTGGGGGTATTTTTTCCGGGGGCATTTTTTCCGCTTTTCAATTTTCGGGGGTATTTTTTCCGGGGGTATTTTTTCCTGGGGGTGTTTTTACCTACATCCACACAGAAAGACTGCGACACAGCTTTCAGCAACTTAGAAAAGTGCCACACATTGGAAAACTGCTGCACAGGAAAACTGCCACACGTTTTTCACTAAGGGGCCGGGCACAAATTGCTTTTCCTCTGAGGAACACTTTGAATGTGTGACAGTTTTCCAGTGGGGCAGTTTTCTAAGTTTTCGAATTAGGCGTGGCAGTTTTCCAAGTTGCTTAACGAGTAACGATGTGAAGGAGCTCTTTTGTTTGTCTGAATTTTCAGGCTGGTTCATACGAGTTCAGAGCAAGTGGCCACAAAAGTTTAGGGAATGGGGATTATAAGATTGCCGTTTCTTGGTCTATACTGAGAATTGAATTGGGAACTTCAAAAATATTTCGAGAAAACCTTCTATCTAAGCCAAGCAGGAATTGTACTTTAATTTGAAGAAATAAATTGCCGTGACTTAGTACATTTTTTTAAACTACAGTGTCCGACGAAACAACGTAATTTCAACATACATGGCTCATGCTGTGTTCAGTGCTGTAACTAGCCCGTGTTGCGCCCGGTGAGAGTTAACGATTTTACGCCCCCCTTCAGACATAGTCAAAGAAAAAATCACAGTATAATTTAATTTTTTACTGCTTACACATACCAATTGCGTATAAACAACGTACATATGTAATATAAAAAGATCTGAAACAACTCAAGATTTATTATTTGTTATTTGGTAAAAAAGGAACCGAGTATATTATATGTATGAAACAATATTCATTAACAAGAATTCTTTGAGCTTTGCGTAACGCAAAGTCATTAATGATACAATCACAATCAAGTTAGGCTAATCTATGATTACTTGCGAATTTAATCGGAATAATTATAGATTAGCCTAACTTGATTATGAAATTATTATCAATCATAATCAAAGAGGCTATCCTATAATTTATTTTCGTATTTGGACCGTGCTGCTTTTGCTCCCCTTGCGGCCTTGGCCTGGTGCGGGGGCACCGACGTGACGGCACCGTCCTAGTTGCGACCCTGGCTGTGTTCAAAAGAGGACGAAAACGCGGGATTTTTTAATAACGCTGCGCTTTTACTTAGGCACTAAAAATTTACATAACATGTCAAGTTATTAATATTTCTGTTTTACTTCATTTATTCATAGACCCTAGACCTAGGCCTTTTTAACAGTTTTTAATCTGCCGACTTCATATTCATAACATTTACATGGCAAACTTCATATTCATAACATTTACATGGCTTTTACTAAGGCACTCAATATTCATTCATAGGCCCTAGGCCCTTGTAACAGTTTTAAATCGACATAAGTATTGTGGTTGATAGCTGTGCTTTCACTTAGGCATTAAATATTAATTCATGGGCCTTGCGCCTATTAATATTTAGTGTCAAAGTAAAGGCGCAATGTTAAAAACTTGACATGTTACGTAAACGTTATGAGCATGACGGAATAAAAACTGTTAAAAAGGCCTATGCTTAGGGTCTATGTTTCGTGCCAAAATAAAAGCGAAATATTATTACCTTTACCTGATGTGCAAACGTTATGAATATGACATCGGTAGAATAAAAACTGTTAAAAGGGCCTAGGCATAAAGACTAGTACATAATTAATATTTTATGCCTAAGTAAAAGAGAAATATTAATAACTTGTCATGTTATTTAAATATTTAGTTCCAAATATAAGCGAACACAACATGAGTCATGCTGTAATTCCGTTGTTTCGTCGAACACCATCGTAGTATTAAAAAATGTACTAAGCCGTGGCAATTTTATTTCCCAAAATGAAAATTCAGTCTTAAAATTTTGTGGCCAGTTGTCCGTGTGACCACTTGTTCGAACCCCGTTGTGGTTGGCTCTGGTCCGCCCCTACTCCCTAGTAGATCATGGAAGATGAGTTCGTGCTCGAACCCCCCGGTCGCATACGTACATTGAAACTGCAACATCAAATCTGCTGCCAAAGCGGCTACCTGCCTACGTGCCTTGCAAATAACAAAGGACTAAAGTAGTGTATTCTCCTCATTAATTTTCATTAGCTTTTCATATACACCAAATATTAAAATCATAACTTGAATTTTATTATAAGAGAATGATTCCTTAGTGATTTGGATGAATCAGCCTGAAAATTCAGACAAACAAAAGAACTCCTTCCCGTCGTTAGGAACCTTGGAAAACTGCCACACATTCAAATGTTCCTTGGAGGGAAAGCAATATGTGCACGGCCCCTTAGTGAAAAACATGTGACAGTTTTCCAAGTTACAGAAGGATGTGTGTCACTTTTCCTGTGTGGCGGTTCACAGTAAACCGTTCATCTTGACGACAGTGGATCTGTTTCCTTCTCTTGAACCAGTGATCCCAATCAAGATCGTCGCTCCAATTTCAGGGGCCCTGTTCCAAATATACCCGCCGGGCCTTCCTATATGAAAAGAAGGATGTCAGTGAAGTCCCCGTATGAAAGACCAGAAGAAAGTCGAGGAGATTTAAGCATCTTAATGATACATACAACGTTCTTTAAAACAATAATAGCTTCCCTGGTGACGCAGTGATCTAAGTGCTGGTTTCTGACCATTTGTCTGAGATGGGTTCGGGCTCGAATCCCACTGAAGCATGGATGTTGTGTTTGTTTTATTTTGCACTGGCTCTCTCCGTACCCTGAAACCAGTGGCCCTAAATTAGGGACGGGCAACTGCTTATACCCCAGTGAGTTGCTCACGGTGGTCGTTAAACCTCCAATCAAAAAAATAAAACAATAATAAAAAGTAACAATAATAATTCAAAGAATATTTACGGCGATCAAAAAGAAAAACGCATGTAACGCTTATGTAGAAAATTGTCTGAACGGAGGTTTTCGAATAAGATTTTTGACATTTTTAAAATATTATTTTGTTATACTCTCAGACTATTATTAATATCGGATGTAGGAAAAAATACCCCCGGAGAAAATACCCCTGAAAACTGAAAAGCGAAAAAAATGCTTCCGGAAAAAATACCCCCGGAAGAAATACCCCCAGAACAAAAGGTTCACTGTAAAATGCCACACGGGAACACTAGTGTGTGGCAGTGTTCCGGTGTGGCAATTAACCGGCAACCCTGCCACACATTTTCAGCAACTTGGCTACAAAAGTTCAAGGGGGGGTCTATAAAGATTGCCGTGTATGGACTTGTATTGAGGACCGAAATTCGCGAAGACGTTCCATGTAAGCCAAACGAGAATTATACTTTAATTTGAAGAAATAAATTGCCGAGGATCCGAGGTACACTTGGTTGGGGGGGGGGGGTGCTCTACCCCGAACTTTCGTAATATTATATTCTGGGGCGCTGGAGTCTGCCAGTGTATCCAGGAAGTTCCCCTTGAAGTATCCGCGAGGTCCATGAGCTGGGGGGTAGGCTTTCCCCCAAAATGTTAAAATGGACGTAGAGCTCTAAACATTAGTACCATGCTTTTAAAAAATGATTTTGTACACGACCACGAATTTTCAGGAGGGTGGGGTAACCCTTCCTCCTTAGTTTCTAAGTGCTATTCAGGGGTAATATCGAGGATACACTGACCAACTCTAGAGGTCCAGAATATAAAATTACGGAAGTTGGGGGTAGAGCCCTCCAAACCAAGCACCTCGTATCCCGTTCACAGGCTTCCCCAAATTTCTGGGGGAGGGGGAAGGGCATACATAGTTTGCCATTAAACAGAACATCAAGCATAGAAATTGCGAGCACATCCCTTACCTTGAACACTTGCATGCGCTCTTAGAAACTTGGGGGAGGGTGAAATCCCCCACCCTCCTGAAAATTCGTGGTCGTGTACAAAATCACTATGTACAGCATGGTTCTAACGTTTACAGCTTTACGTCCAGTTTAACATTTCGGCCCCCGTCCCCAAAACTCACGGACCTCGCGGGCGCTTCAAGGGGAACAGCCTGGATACACTGACAGACTCCAGCGGCCCAGAATATAATATTCCGAAAGTTAGGGGTTGAGCCCCCCCCTCCTACCCCCACAAAGTGTACCTCGGACCCTCGGCAATTGATTTCTTCAAATTAAAGTACAATTCTCGCTTGGCTTACATGGAACGTTTTCGCGAAATTCGTTTGGAGTTCCCAATTCAGTTCTCAGTACAGGCCCAGACATGCAGACACGGCAATCTTTATAGACCCCCCTTGAACTTTTGTAGCCAAGTTGCTGAAGATGTGTGGCAGAGTTGCCGGTAAATTGCCACACCGGAACTCTGCCACACATCAGTGTTCCCGTGTGGCAGTTTACAGTGAACCGTTTGTTCTGGGGGTATTTTTTCTAGGGGCATTTTTTCCGCTTTTCAGTTTTCAGGGGTATTTTCTCCGGGGTATTTTTACCGTTTACCATTAAGATCCTATATGTTCATTACGATACTGCCCGGCAGCCCCAGTATCACAGTGGTCTAAGCGCTGGCTTCTGATCATTCGTCCGTGCTGGGCCCGGGTTCAAATACCTGTGAAGCTTGGGTGTTGTGTTTGTCTTACGCACGATGACGTCGCCAAGGGGGTGCGAGGGTGGGCAGGAGCCCACCAGGAAAATTGTCTTGCCCACTCTGCCGCCCACCCAGTTCAAGATGTGCCATACTTCAATTTCTTTTATCTTAAAATATAATCTGGAATTTGTCAAGGAATAATGACTCCAGTGTTTTTCGTCGTGTAGCCGTACGTATTTCCCCCTAGAAAATGCGTTTTTCCTTCTCCGTAGAAATGTTATCAACATAGCATCCGCAGGGCCATGAAAATTCAGTTGTTCTCCACTGTTCCAAATCCTGAATTTAAGCCTTTTCTTCCAGTTACTATGATCAGGGGCGAATGAAGAGGATGAATAGGAATTCACTGGGGTCATTGGTAATTGCTCTGCGAATAAGGAGACTAAACGTATATAAATCCGTTTATTGGCGTAGAAAAAACAATAGAGAACAACAGTTCTACTGGCTTTCATCACCTACGGGCGGCTTCATCAGGCAGCTGTTTAGTAAACGGTAAACAGAAATGTGAAATGTGCAAGTTAATCATATTAATTTGAACATTTCCCCTCACCTAATCCACGAAAACATTTGCTTTAAGATCTTTCTCCTAGGCATGAAAATTTATTTTAATCAGGTCGTTTTACTAGTGCTGGTGGCAGTGTGTCATGTTTATCATGCGGGTATGTAACTCTTTAGGTTTTACTAATTTTATTAAAAATGGATGGACGGAACATTAGCAAAAAAACACTCCAAACTTTAGACTCTTTTGAATTCCAAAGAAGTACAAAAACTTCAACAGTTGCAAAATTAATGAGTATGTGTGCAGGAGGAGGGGGAGGTGGGGGGTGGTATTGCGGATACTTTTGCAGCCTGTAGAAAAAGGAAAACAAATTCTTTCTTTCATTGTTTTCTAAATAAAGTTGCTATCATACTTGTCCCCGCAAAAATAATACCTGCCCACCCTTCGCCCGTCCTGATTTCGAAGTCTGGCGACGTCCCTGCTTACGCACTGGCTCCTTCACTTCCCTAGAGCCAGTGGCCCTAAATTTGGGAAGGACGGCTGCTTATAGACCATCCAGTTACTCACGGTAGTCGTTAAACTCCCAATCAAATTAGAAAGAGAGAAAAAATCTGTCAGAGAATTTCCGAAGTGCTCTGAAGAAAGTTTTTGTGCAAGAAGCTTTCTCCTTTAGCTAACAATATTCTCCTATAGCTGACAAACTGACCAGATCTTTTGATAGGCGGAAAAATTTTACAACCAATGCACCCCACCCCCACCCCCGGTCCTCGCTGTAGCTGCTGTCATATGAATAAGTTTAAACAAAGATTTTGTAATTTGGGACTTCTTTGAGAAACAGTAATGTCCCATTTAAGAAACTTTGTGTGGAATCAAAGATGTGAGCCCGGGAAAATATTACGGATTATAAATTGTGACGTACCTGCCCCGCAGAACGCACATGAGGTAAAGTCAGACAGATAGCAGTGAGAGCACATCCCAGTGTAGTATAGTGGATAGCACTCGCAGCTCCGGAGCCGAGAGTTGGGGGTTCTAATCCCTCCCCAGCCATAAAAATAATGGAGAAAATTACTCAGTCATATTGGCGCCCAAACTTCCAGGATGGTCTGGTCCGTTAAGTTTCTCGCAATGGTTCTAATTCTTTCCACACCGCGAGACAGGAAAAATGAGAGTCCCTTCTACAGTGCTTCGAAAAAATAAATCAGTGTGATGTTACGTTCCACACACCAAAAATTGTCTGGGATTTTTCAGATGCACGTTCTTCATGAGATAACTGCCTACACGTACCTGCCCCGCAGGACGCACATGAGATAAAGGCAGATAGCAGTGTGAGTACATGCCAGTGTAGTATAGTGGATAGCGCTCCGGAGCCGAGAGTTGTGGGTTCGAAACGCACCCCTGGCATAAAAGTGATGAAGAAATTTATTTCGTCATAAAATGCTTTTCAAGTAAGTGTAACATTCTTTCTTTATCAGTGGGAAAATCATCTATGAGTTTAACTTACCCCAGTTCAATGAGTTTCATATTGTAATCTATTATATACATATCTATTACAGAGGGTGAGTCGAAAGTTTTGCAATATTTGCATAAACACATGTGCTGCGGCGGGTATGTCACTTGTTTAAACTAGTTCAAGTCGCGCACTGCAGTCAGTCGAATAGGATATAAAGTGGTAGTCGCTGCTGTGAACAGCATTGCATGTCGTCGCTCTGTCTGTGGTTGCGACGCATAAAAGATGAATAGCCACAACCGGCTAATTAGGGAACTTTTGCTTTATGAGTTTGAACTCGGCCATAATGCTGCTCAAGCAACACGAAACATTAGTCATGCGAAAAGGGAAGGTTCCGTGGACCACAGCACCGCAACCAGATGGTTCAATAAATTTTGTTCAGGTGACAGAAACCTCGACGATCAGCCAAGGTCAGGTATGCCGCGAACCGTGGATTCGGAGGCCGTGCGCCAGGACGTAGAGTCAAATCCGACAACAAGCACTTGGAGATTAACAGGCGAGCTAGGTATATCACAGACCACCGTGGTTCGTCACCTTCAGGACCTCAGCAAGGTCTACAGGAGCTTCCGCATTGTTTCTCACAAACTAACGCCAGCTGAAGCAAATGGCCGAGCGGAAGTGTGCACGAAACTCCTAGAAAACCCGCGCGACGTACATTTCATCAAACGAATTGTTACGTGCGATGAAAAGTGAGTTTATTTCCGTAATCCTAACACACAAAGGCAGTGGTTGAGCCCAGACCAGCTTTCAGAACCTGTTGCCAAGCGTGGGCGCTTAGAGCACAAGGTGATGCTCTGCGTCTAGTGGAATTTCGAGGGGATAATCCATTACGAATTTGTTCCAGACGATCGGACCATCAACGCCAACCTCTACTCTGAACAGCTGGAGAGGATGTATGTCGTTTTGGAGGAGAAGTACCCTGCACTGTTGAACAAAAAGCGCGCTGTCCTACAGCAGGACAGCGCTCTACCTCATACCGAGAGAACGACCCGTGAAAAAATTTCAGGAACTTGAGGGCATCGAACTGATGCCATACCTAGCATATAGCCCGGACCTTGCCCCGTCGGTTTATTACTTGTTCCGGTTCATGGTCCACTTCCTTCGCGGGCGGTACTTTAACAACCAGGAAGAGGTGGCAGCTGGGGTGAAGGAGTTCTTCGCCTCGAAGGATAAGGACTGGTACCGCCACGGAATTGAAGAACTGGCAGACAGATGACTAAAGACGGTGTAGCACGATTGCTTATACTTTGAATACTAGTCAGCTTTCGCGTTAAAGGTTTGCATGAAGACATAAAGTGATCCAAATACTGCAAAACTTTCGACTGACCCGGTGTATTAAAAACGCGGGAACCGATAGAAATACAGCCTGGCCTGAATTCGGGGGATTGGGTGGGTCCTTTTATACCCTTAGATGCTCATGTGGCGCACTAAACTGCAAAAAGGTTTTGAAAAGTGGCGACGGGTTTTTGTCTTCTCATATATTTCGGTAAGAAAAAGTGAAGGATAAATAATAAATGCGGGATTTGTTAAAATAACATATGAGGCAGAAAAATCATGAATTCTTAAATGAAATTTCAGTTTTCTCTGAAGCAATTAGCTTGTACCAGAGGATAATGTAATTGCTATTACTTCAAATGCTTTATATCAACTCAAACAGCTCAGCGAAGGAAGAAATTCCTTTTCCTTTAACCGCTGTTAAAAATAGGATGGAATATGAGTGTTTCTAGAAAACGATGAAATGTGATGAGGAGAAACAGAAATGCAAATAAATGCAAATAAATAATTATCGATTAACTTAGTAAAAAGAAATACCAGATGAAAAAACGGAAAAATAATACGCAAAAACAAGAAAAACTTTAGTGGTATGCGCGCATACTTCGACGCCGTCGTAAATCAGTTAATCGCTACACGTTTCCACCCATTTTCAGAATGACAGCACCAGTCTTAAATAATAAGAATTGATAATGATTGAGAAAAAGTAAACCAAAAAAAGTTTGAAAAAAACAACAGTTTGCTTTTGAATTATGAAAGCCATGTAGCACGTATGTAATCACGTTTACGTTTTGAAAACTGGGCTATAAAATTCAGCAATCAGCGGAAATTTCAAATTGACTTACATTATCATGTGTGGCGTGTACCTCTAAACCTTCCTTTTGAGTTTATGTTTTCCTATGTAAATTTAGCCACTTCTTGATCAAACGTTTTCTCACTGAATGGCATGTTACATCCCTGAACAGCTTACATAATTTATCAACGTTGGCAGTGGGTCACAGAAAGAAACAAGAAAGACGACACCGAATTTTCGGTTGTAATGAGCACGTCTTTCGAATCCGTTCTGACGCGAATGAAATGTATCAAAGCCGCCCCGGTGGCGCAGTGGTCTAAGGCGCTGGCCTCTGATCATTCGTCCGTAAGGGATCCGGGTTCGAATCCCGGTCAGGCATGGATGTTGTGCTTGTCTTACGGCACTGGCTCTCTCCCTTCCCTGGAACCAGTGACCCTAAATTAGGGACGGGCGACTGCTCAAAAAAAAAAAAAAAAAAAGAAATGTATCAAAGCTATTCAAAATCAATGGAACCGGTATGAAATAGGTAGTATCTGACCGAAGAAAGAAGTTTTTCAATCGGGCTTTTAGTCACGCAGATATTGCTGTAAACGGAAACGCGAACTTAAGGCCCTCTGGTGGAAGACTTGGGCGTTAAGAATAATTTGAAATGATATGAGAAACATTTCGCAGCGGAAACACTCTCCAACAAAGAATGAATTTTTCGAATCGGACTCTTAGAAGCAGACATAGCGACAAAAATAAGATACGCATCTACAACCCCTGGCGGAAAAACCATACATTATTTTAAGAAGAAAGCATTCTCGAAAGATTTTTCAATGTGAGCAATATCGGCCGACGAAAGAATTTTTTTTGCAATCGAGTTTTCAGGAGCTCAGATTTTGCTGCAAATACATCAGAAGCAGAAATTAACGCTTACGCCCCTGGTAGCCAAACCGTTGATTGCCAAATATTAGAAATTATATGTAAAACATTTCCCATCAGGAATTGTATGCGATACAGGAAGAATTTTTCAAATCGGAGTTTTAGAAGCAAAGATTGATATCAAGGGAAACGCAATTTACCGTAACGCCCCTTAGCAGAATGTCTAGAATTACTTGAAAATTCTGAAATTATATAAAAACTTTTTGCTCCGGATACCCTATGCAACAAAGAAGGAATTTTTCAAATCGGACTCTTAGAAGCAGAGATATTGGCAAAAATAAGATATGCATGTGCGCTCCTTGGCGGATAAACCAGGCATTATTTTAAGAAGAAAATATTCCTAAAAGGTTTATCGACGTGAGTGGTATCGGTTCACAAACGAAATTTTTCAATTGAGATTTTAAGAGCTCAGATTATGCTGCAAATACATCAGAAGCAGGAATTAAAACTTACGCCCCCTGGTGGCCAAACCATTTTTACCAAAAATTAGAAAGGTTCGTACTCTTCCAAGCAAAATAAATTCAAGTACTTTTCAAGGACTTTTTTAACCCGAATTATCATATGCGTATACTGACGGTCGGTCAGTAGGTAGGTATTTGAGTAAGTTCAGACCATTAACCTTAGCAGGGGCAGGCACACTTTTAATGACCTACCTGTTACCCCTTGTCCCCAGTTGGTTTATTTTATTAACTTTGAACTGCCCCTCTATTTTGGTGTTTTTCGAAATCATTTTATTTTGTGGAATATTTTTAAAGGGTACATTATTTTTGTATTCATCTGCTGGTATGACATTTATTGTTTGTTTTACCTTTTAATTTTTGATGCATGACTTTGATGCTTTGAAGCATTTCTTGATGCAGCCAGGAGACAAAGGGTCTACACATGAAGCACAAGCAATTCCTGGAAATTCCTCCCTCCAGCAAGAACACATCCCTAACCCCATCACAATTTGCGAATAAATCATTCCACTTATTTTACTCACATGGCTGATGCTTTACTTTGTACTGATATCATAGCCAAGGCATCAGCTGTCCACACACTCCCCTGGGTTGAACGCAAGTTCGGCGCTATTTGATCAGCTTGGCGTTTTTATTAGAACTATGCAGAAATATCCTATACGTCTTTTTAACACAAACAATTATTTAACACATGCTCCTTCATTTCATTACTTAAAAAACAACACCCCCCCCAAAAAAAAAAAAAAAATTCAAGTGCTATTAACAGAGCTTTAAACTTTTTCAAGTATTTTCAAGAACTTGAAAATGAACTTTTTTATTCAAGGTTTTCAAGGAACGTAGGAACCATGGAAATTATATGCAAAAGATTTCCCATCAGGAGCTGTATCCGTTGCAGAAAGAATTTTTCAAATCGGAGTTTTAAAAGCGGAGATATCGGGGGAAACGCAAGTTACTTTTACGCACCCTAGCGGAATATCTATGCGTAACTTTAAACAAGAAAGATGACACCGAATTTTCGGGTGTAAGAAGCACATCTTTTGAATCCGTTCTGACGCAAATTAAATTTATCAAAGCTTTTCAAAGTCAATGGAACCGGCATGGAAAACAATAGTATCTGACGGAAGAAAGAAGTTTTGCAATCGGGTTTTTAATCACTCAGATATTGCTGTAAACGGAATCGTGAGCTTACGCCCTCTGGTTGCAGGCTTGTGCGTTAAGAAAAACATGAATTTATATGAGAACCATTTCGCACCGGCAAACGCTCTCTAACACAGAAAAAAAAATTCCAAATCGGACTCTTAGAAACAGAGATATCGACAAAAATAAGATGTGACTTTACGTCCCCTGGTGGGAAAGTCATGCATTATTTTAGGAAGAAAGTATTCTCAACAGGTTTTTCCATATGAGCGGTATCGGTCCAAGAAAAAAAAAATTTAGTAGAGTTTTCAGGAGCCCAGATTTTGCTACAAATACATCAGAAGCAGAAATTAATGCTTATTCCCCCTGGTGGCCAACCCATTCTTTACCAAACATTAGAAATTATCTGAAAAACATTTTCCATCAGGTCTTGTATGCGACACAGGAAGAATTTTTCGAATCGGAGTTTTAGAAGCAGAAAACAACGCAGAAAACGCAAATTACCTTTGGGCCCCCTAGCGGAAAGTCTATGTTTAATTGAAAATTTTGAATTTATAGGGAAAACATTTCGCATCAGAAACACTATCCAACAAAGAAGGAATTTTTCAAATCGGACTCCTAGAAGCGGAGATATTGACAAAAATAAGACATACATCTACGCCCCCTGGCGTAGAAACCATGCATTATTTTAAGATGAAAATTTTTCTAAAACGTTTGTCGACATGAGTACTATCGGTTTTCAAACGACGTTTTTTTCAATCGAGAATTTAGAAGCTCATATTTTGCTACAAATACATCAGAAGCGGAAATTAAGACTTACGCCACCTAGTGGCCAAACCATTTTTTACAAAAAAAAATTTTTAATTATATGCAAAGGATTTCCCATCAGGAGCTGTATCCGGTGCAGAAAGAATTTTTCAAATCTGAGATTTAGAAGCAGAGATATAGGAGGAAACGCAATTTACCTCTACGCCCCCTAGTGGAAAGCCTATGAATTACTTGAAAATTTTGAAATTCTATGAAAAGCATGTCAGACCGTAAACGCTATCCAACAAAGAAGGAATTTTTCAAATCGGACTCCTAGAAGTAGAGAATTTACAAAAATAAAATATACGTCTATGCCCTCTGGCGGAGAAACTGTGGAATATTTTAAGAAGAAAATATTCCGAAAAAGTTTATCGATGTGAGTGTCATCAGTCCATGAAAGAATTTTTTCAATCGATATTTTAGAATCTCAGATTTTATGGCAAATACACCAGAAGCAAAAATTAACACTTACGCCCCCTGGTGGCCAAAGTATTCTTTACAAAAAATTTGAAATTATATGCAAAAGATTTTCCATCAGGAGGTGTATCCGCTGAAGAAAAAATATTTCAAATCGGAGTTTTAGGAGAGGAGTTATAGAGGAAAATGTAATTTACTTTTACGCCCCCTAGCGGAAAATCTATGCGTAATTTGAAAAAGTAACTATATCTAAAGTACTCTTCGGCATAAATGAAATCGAAAGATTAAAAGATTTTTTTCAATCGGATGTTTAGAAGCAAATATGTGAAAACGTATTTTTGAATTCGACATCATCTGCCTTTACCTTACGCCCTCTAGCGGCGAAATTGTACATCGTAAAAAAATAAACGAAATGAAGGATCGTCATTCGCATATTTCAAGCTTCCCAATGCAAAAAGAATGTTTCAAATGGGACTAATAGTTGCAGAGATATCATGGGTACAGACGGACGGAGAAACCGGTAACATAAGCACGATCTTTTTTTACAAAAAACGTGCTAAAAAGCGACAATACCTAAAATAGTCTTCAGTATAAATGGAATCGAAAATAAAATAAAAAATTCAATCAGATGTTTAAAAGCGAATATATGGAATAAAATGTGTTTTGAATTCGATATCATCTGCATTACGCCTCTAGCGCCAAAATGAAGGATCATCATATGCACATTTCAAGCTTCCCAACGCAAGAAGACTTTTTCAAATCGGACTAATAGTTGCAGAGATATGGTTTCCACTGGCAGACGGACGGACAAACCGGTAACACACGCAGAATCTTTTTTGCAAAAGATGTGCAAAAAATAGCAACAATGAATAAAATAAATGGAGTTGTCGAAATCTAGGTACGTGAAGTTGTAGAGATTACGAGGAATTGTTAAAACACTGATATAAAACTTCTTGAGAGTGCACCGAAGAGCCAAAGCATTATGACCAGTGCGTCTATATGTAAATCGAACAAACTGCAGCTAAAGGACAGCGCGTGTGAAGGTCATAAAACCATATATATAACATTTCATACTGAGCTCTGTTAATCAGTGTTATACTTGTTCTACAGATAGTAAAGACAGCGAACTAAGTTTGACAAAGGGCAAATTGTAATGGCCAGACAGCTGGGTTTCCGAGACGGCAAGGCTTGTGGAGGAGGAGGAGGGGGGGGGGGTAACGATAGCCGTGGTTAGCAACATTCTAAAAGAATCGCTAACTGCCGGCAAGGTATGAGCAGACCACAGCGGATCGATTCATTCAGTTTAGCGAAGACTATTCCGTATAGTTCGAGGTCCGAGCCAACAGAAGGTAGATTGTGGCACAACTCGTCGGTACTTTGAATGCTGGTGAAGGCTGTAATGTGTCACAATATACAGTACATCGACCTCTGCTAAAAAATGGAACTACGTAGCCGCAGGCCGTTCCGAGTGCCCATGCTAACCCCGGTTCACCGAGCGTCGAAACTGGACCTTGAATGATTGGAAGGAGGTCGTCTGGTCCGATGAAACTCGTTTCCAGTTGCACAGTGTGGACAGCCGGGTACGTGTGCGCGTTTACATGGGGAAATCTTGGTACCAGGATGGGCCATGGGACGAAAACAAGCCGATGGAGGAAGTGTAATGCTTTGGGCAATATTCTGCTGGGAAACCCTGAGTCCAGTCATTCATGTGCAGGAAACTATTACGTCTACCATCTATCTAAACATCATCACAGACCAGGTACATCCTTTCAGTCCAACGGTATTCCTCTCTAGTAGTTCCTTCTTTCAGGAGGATAATGCGCTCGCCACACTGTCTAGATTGTTCGCGAATGGTTCTTGGAAAATGAGGAAGACTTCTAGGTATTTGCCTCGGACTACAAATTTCCGAGACATCAATCCAATCGAGAATCTGTTTGTGTTGGAACAGCAAATCCCATCTGCAGCGGCTCAACCACATAACTTTCGAGAGTTAAAGGATCTGCTGGTAGTGTGTTCGTACCAGATACCACATGACGCCTTTAGAAATCTTGTAGCGCCTATGCATCGCCAAGTAACAACTGTTTTAGCTGAGCGTGGAGGACAAACATGATATTAGACAAATGGTCATAAAGTTTTGGCTCTTCGGTGTGCGTGATCGACTGTTGCTGTCATTGGATTGAATTCTGTGTGAACATTTGAGGGTCACATTGTCATTGGTGGTGTACCAGGCTCAGAGACGGGTCTCGCTTCTGTCGCAGTGCCAACGATGGCCGACTGAGAGTTTGGAGAAGTTGTTTTCATAGGACTGATCTCGTTGCCATCCGTGTGTGCCATACGGCTCTTCAGTCTGGCGGAATGGTGTAGGGCGCTATCAGTTTCAACAGCCGTTCGCCGCACGCGCGCATAGGACAAAGATAGCACGAAACGTCAATGAGGTCCTGCAGCGCGTTTTGTTGCTCTATTTCCGTGGTATCGCTGATGCTCAGTCTGAACATGATAACGCCCGCTCACGCACTGCCAACATCAGTAGACAGTGCCTACATGGTGTTCGGGTGCTGTCCTGTCCAGGATGATCCCCAGACTTCTCCCCAATACAGAACGTCTGGTAAGTCTCTGGCATACAACCTAACGCCTGTGAACGACCCCCTCGAAATGTCGATTAATTGTGGACACAGATCAACGACACGTGATCAGTAATATCTTAGGACACCATCTCGGGGCCTTTCCACTTGATGTCATGCCACGTTGACGAAGGTATAGCCAAGCATGGTGGTACTGACTCAGGCCACACATTATATTGTCTCTTCGCCCACCTAATTCATGCAATCCCTCAGAAACTGAATCATTTTTTCCCACCTGCTTATCTACATGTGTGGTAAATTTAGTCTCATTTCGTGCAATCCTTCATGGTGTGATATTTTCTTAGTTGAGCAGTGTATAAGTCTTCAAAATGAATAGGCAGAGACGCACAGACTGCTGCTGCCTTCTCACAGCTGAATAAAGGCATGTATGGGAGGGTTCCATCAGCTGAGGAGTTTATGTATACATTTCATTTTATCTTCTGTTTCATCTACTTTTTATGCATAAGTTTATTTCATATTTGTTATGATGTAAACTCCAGCAACTGCTTGCTGTTTTTGTAGAGATTTCCCCTGCTTACGTTTTTAATATGAAGCACATGGGTAGTTTTTAGAGAGTTCTGAGCCTAAGTGCTTTGTATACTGGCAATAGTGTATCATTAGTCTTAGACGTATGATGGTAACTTCATTGGGCTTGCTGCAGCTACGGTAGTCCTTGTCTTTCAAACCACACTTCTATAGCTTCGTGGAGTTCTTCACGGTTTCTGAAAAGTGAGAGGTTTTGGGATCGATAAAGAATTCCATGATATCAAAGAATTTAGCAGACTGTAATCCTATGTTTCTGAATATTGTTCGACGCAATTTCTTCTTTTGTTAAAACTTCACTCACTGCAAAGGTGCTTCACATTTGAATATTGTCCCTGTATTTACTACCTGACGTAATGAATCAGCTGAACTCTCGCAACTGATATATCTAGAGGGTTCTCTGCCTCCCCGGTGGTGCAGTGGCCTAAGCGATGGCTTCTGACCATTCGTCCGAGATGAGTCCACGTTCGAATCCCGGTGAGACATGGATGTTGTGCTATCGTACGGCACTGGCTCTCTCCCTTCCCTGGAACCAGTGGCCCTAAATAAGGGACAGGCGACTGCTTATAGCTCATTGAGTTGAAATCTCCAATAAAAAAAGGTTTCTCTGTCGTTTTTATGTTACCAAAGATAATGCAGTACTAGCAAGCGCTGTACACTGAAGAGCAATTGAATTAGGGATACCTGTCTAGTAACGTGTAGCACCACCTTTCGCCCTGATGACGGCGGCGACTCGTCTCGGCATGGTCTCGGCAAGACACCGGAAACGTTGGGAAGCCATACGGATCCACGACCCCTGAACAAGCTCCCACAGTTCACGAAGATTTGATGGAAGGGGGTCAGAGCCTCGAACATCTCTCTCGATGGTATCCCAGATGTGTTCGATGGGATTGAGGTCAGATGATCTAGCTCGCCAAGGAAGTGAGGTCACGTCGGTGGAGTGTTCATCCAACCATTCGGATACAATTCGGGAGCGATGGCACGGTTATAATGAATTAGCTTTGTTTATCTTTTTGCTAAGCTAATTATTATGAATGAATAATGCTCTAAGCTTCAAAATAATGAATTCCCAAAAGGGTGTTGTTACTCGTTAATTATGAACTTAAACAAAGTGTCAACGCTGGTTATTTATATTAAGTAATCAAAGTCATAAGCCTAACAGCCAGACAGAGGTCTGACAAAACTAAGAATTGAAAAAGACTGAACTTACAGAACAACTTGTTTATTATGATGACTCCTGGTCAACTAAGGCACTCATATATCACTGCTACATAACAACACACTGCAACGCAACGCAACACACCACCAACCACCCTCAACTCCAACGCAACAACACACAACGCACACTTCTCGATGAACGCGCCTATATACGAGCTACCACCACGTCATGACTTACACTCATTGCCAGATCTCATTCAGCGGGTGAAATAATATTCCGTTCAGTAGGAAGATAATTTACATAGTAAAATAAAATAACCAGAGATAGTAAAATCAAAAGGAAAGTGAATATAGAGTATACGTTACACGGTGCCTTGTCTTGTTGCAGGATGAGGTCCCCAGTGGGATATTGAAGACGCACAAACGGGAGCAAATGGTCGTCCAGGATATCCCGGTAACGTTGAACTGTGAGGGACGATGTCACACGTACCAGGGGTCCCATTTCAGTCCACGTAAACAGTCCCCAGACGAGAATGCCACCCCCACCAGCTTGAAGAGTACCCTGCTGGCAAGAAGGATCCATCGCTTCATGTGGTTTGCGCAGTACTCGTATCCTGCCATCCGCATGTACCAACGTGAATCTCAACTCATCAGTCCAGGCAACATTTTCCCACATGTCTAGGGTCCAGTGGCGATGTTTCCGCGCCCATGCTAATCTTTGCACCCTGTGGTGTGCGGTCAGCAGCGGTACTCTTGTGGGACGATGGCTTCTGTACCCCATAGCGAGGAGATGGTTCTGGATGGCGCTGCTGCTTATACGTTTTTGTGCACCAGCGTTAAATTGCAGAGTGATTTCTTGCACTGTGGCCTGTCTATCCGTTGTTACAATGCGAGCTAGCTGACGATGACCCCGCTCATCCACACGCTGCTGTCCACGGCAGTTGGCCCTTACAGGGATGGTTTTACCGGATTCGATGTACTTACGGTGCACCCGTGACACAGTGGCTCGTGAAAATCCCAGTGCCTGCACGACTTCCGAGATAGAGGGACCCATTCGTCGGGCCCCGACAATTTGCCCACGATCAAATGCGCTTATATCCTTCGTCTTACCCATACTGCGTTCGACTGTTACTGATTCCCGTCGCATCACTCCTTATATTGTCGTATCGCTGCATACGTCATGTCGTTTCCGTTACAGGGCCGCCCATAGCGCCACATTTGCATAACGCCAGCTGTCTCTAATTCAATTGCTCTTCAGCGCAAACATCTCCGCATTACTGAATCCTACTGAAAGTTGGAACCCGCAAAACGTCTTTCGTATATATTGGAATTTTGTGAAAAGGTAAAAGAAAAAGGACCAGGGGAATTTCCCAAGACTCAAAAACGGGAGGGCACGTGAAATGTTTTTGTTTGAGCTTCCAAGGAGAAAATTTCGGTTGGGAATGTACACACCGGCCACTGAATTCGGAACTTTTATGCAGATGTGCATAAACGTCATTCAGTGTATATGCAAAATACAAGGTCCGTGCGTCACCTCGTGATCTGGACAAACAATTTAATGCTGCTGCAAGTCAGTAGTGTTGATCACAATGGGAAAAAAGAAAGGATATTTCGGAGTTCGAGAAAGGGCTTGTTGTGGGTGGCCGTTTGGCCGGAGAGACGATTTTGATAACAGTAGAGCCGACTGGTTTCTCAAAAGGTGAGATATCCCTGGTATTTAATTTGTGCAAAAATAACCTACATTGCTTCTCTGAGACGCGTTACTGTGGCGCGACGGTAGTCTATCATGAACGTCATCGCCGTCGCCTGAGAACGCTTGTACTAAGAAACAGGACTTCCTGTGTGCAGAAATTGACAGAAGCATTCAGTGAAATTGTTCCCGATTCATATCTCAGCAAACTATGGGCAGGAATATGAAGTGGTTCAGTATTGGAAGTTGCAATCTTATACGGAAACCACTGGTTTTTTTCCAAAAAACGGGGAGTTCGTTTACAGTGGTGTCAGAAACATCGTGACGAAACACTGGAAAAAAGTCATGTTGTTGTTCGACAGGTCACGGTACACCTTGTTCTGTACTAACGGTAGGCAGAGAGTTTGGGGGGAGCCCCATAAAGCAATGGACCCAGCTTGCCTTGTAAACACTAATCAAGGTTACAGAGGGGGTTTCATGGTGTGGGGCACGTTCTGTTGGTACCGAACGGGTACCCTGATATTGCTGTAAGGTCGGGTGTTCTCCAAGGATTAACTCAACATTAAATGAGTGGTAGGCAATGCACGTAACTAACAAACAAGTTAAGTTGATGGTAGTTG
Organism: Macrothele yani; assembly: GCA_039090855.1. NCBI lineage: Eukaryota > Metazoa > Arthropoda > Arachnida > Araneae > Macrothelidae > Macrothele > Macrothele yani. The sequence goes on along the minus strand of CM077023.1, from coordinate 81,909,694 downwards.
AGAACACGCTAAGTTACGTATAATAGTTTTTAAGGCAAATATATTTCAGTCATTACTATGGCCTTCATCAAAGCAACTACGATTTGTTTCGATGCCAGATTGGAAAGGTAAGTTTTGTAACCGTAACTCCGGGTGACGTGATGCAATGAGAGATTTGCAGATGAATGGAACTTAAAAGGGAACGTTTACGAACATAAAGGGAACGTAAACGTTCTCTTTTACTTTCTTTCAACGTAATAGGGAATGTTTACGTTCCATTCATCTGGAAATCTCTCATTGCATAAAAAAAGGGAACTTTCACGTTCCCTTTATGTTCTTAAAAGGGAACGAAAACGCCCTTTTATGTTCATTTAACGTAAAAGGGAACGTTTATATTCCATTCACTTGGAAATTTATCATAGCACCGCGTCACCCAGAGTTACCGTTACAAAACTTACCTTTCCAATCTGGCAACGAAACAAATCGTAGTCGCACTGATGAAGGCCATAGTAATGGCTGAAATATATTTGCCTTAAAAACTATCATAAGTAACTTAGCGTGTTCTCAACTACCATCAGCTTAACTTAACTCAACATTGTTGCCAATCAAGTCCATCCTGCAATGTTGGTTTTTTATCCAGCAGGTGAGTACTGTTTAATGAACGACAAAGTTACTGTTTATCACGCAGAATGTGTTCAGCGAGCATCACAGCCACTTCCACCATCTTCCCAGGCCACCAAAAAGCCCGTACTAAACCCCATTCAAAATGTATGGGACATGTTAGAAAAACAGATACGGGAGCTAAGCCTCCTCCGTCAAATCTGAGCCAGTTAAAGGGCTGCCTGGTATGTTGTTGACGTAAATGCAGTGTAACACCTTGTGGAATCTATGCCAAACCGCATACGTGCTGTAATTCGGGCTAAAGGAAATCCAATCCTGTATTGCATAAAAGTTTTTAATTCAGCGGCCGGTATGTGTAGTTCTGTATGGTTGAGACTTTCATATTCCTGTAATTGTGACAGATTGTTTTGGATTCTGGAACATCAGACATATTTTGCCATGTTCAGATTAGTCTAATGTGATTTCAAAGTACCCGAGTTCTGCTTAGTCTTTGCTATTGTATCGGGGTATAATGACCACTACGAGCAACTCTAAGGGCTACCTGAATGTTGAATCACTTCCCTAATTTTTGGCTGCCGGTTCTAGGGAAGCGGCAGGGTTAGCGCCATCAGACAAGCACACTACCAGGGCCTCAGCAGGCACGAGCTCGGACAGATGGTCACAAGACAGCGCCTCAGGACACCCGGTGTTTTTGAATGTTCTTACCCGTTGACATATAACAAGATTTAATTCTAAAATGTTTTAGCTACCTATTTTAAGAAGCTTAGTATGACCTTACATGCTGGAGACATTGAGATTTACATTGCTTTTTAACTCTCTTCAAGAATTTTGGTTGTAAAATCCTTTGAAACAATAACACTGGGATGTAAATACCCAATTTTCAGTGATAAAATTAGCGAATTCATCCTTTGTTGGAAATTCGCCCAATACGCACCCCTCCGTATCGCAGAAAAACAGTTACCATATGTTTGTAGCCCGACAGTACTGCTCTTAGTTTCTTGCTGGGATGTGGCGCGATACCATTGAATTTAAAGTGTTTTTTTCTTTAATGCTTGTTTCTGGATCAAATTGGCATAACCAACATTTGTTTCTCATCACTATCAGAACCTTCTTTATTATTCGTGGTGCCCAGCACGGCAATATTTGTTGACCCCATCCTAGGAATTTTTGTGTGCTGGATTGTATGGCTTTTCAGAAGATATACAATGAAAATTAGTAGTCACGTTCGTTGATCCCAAGTTCAACGCTCCTTTTTGCACTTAATTGTAACAATACTTTATTGTGATGATTTGGATTTTTCCAGTGACAGCGAGACCAATCATTATCTCCAATCCTCATCGATCATCGTATTATATGCGAATATTGTTAAAAGTTTTGTGGTAGGTAGCACCAAAAAGTGGTGCTAAGCCAGCTGAACTACTTTCTGAAGAAAGATACACCATTGTGTGGTGCAAAAAAAAAAAAAAAAAAAAAACCAAGGTGCAGCCTTGCACCACATTGTGGTAAAATAGTGTAACTTTCCACCGAAAGTAGTGTAGATTGTGTAGCACCACTTTTTGGTGCAGCCTTGCACAACATTGTGGTAAAATGGTGTAACTTTTCTCCGAAAGTAGTGCAGATTGTGTAGCACCACTTTTTGGTGCAAACTCCAGCAAAATTTTTAAGTGTACTGGCAAGGTATGTTTTCTTATATAATAATTGAAGAATTCTTGAAATCTTAGCGCCCCCATGAACTTGTCGCGCGGTGCAGTGGCATGGCCTTAAAGCCCGCACACAAGTGCTCAAATGGAAATAATTTTTTTCAGCAGCTCCTACTATGACACATCTGCGTGTGCCTTTTGGTGTTGTTCCCTAAGTATCGTCACAGACTTTCCTGTTTCTCACAGGCATTAACAGCTACTGTACTGTATGGTGTTTGGTTTTAAACGTATGCCCTGATTTCCCAGACAGGCATTATTTGCTCCTCTTTGACGGCAGCGTAAATATTCTGCTCACTGCTTTCAGTTGCAGAGGTTCTAGGTCGAACGCAACACAAATGGGTGTAGATGTCCATGTTCCAAGTCTTTGAAGAGCACCAATTACCTTCTGACAGAACTGATGCCAGGCATGCTAATGTGAACGATCACCCATATTTATCTGCGGCTCAGCTTTCTCCTCCGCAATGCAATGAATGTAGGTACTGAAAGATGCCAAACTACATGTCGTTGGCAGCCGTTGTGCCAGAGTATATGGCATAAACACAGTTGTTGTCCATGGCATGTTCTGGTTAGAGTTTGAATAGGTAAAAATGTCGCTAGTGGCTCAGTACTAAGCTATACCCGTTTATATGCACATATGCGTCCAAACCTACTCTGCTTATTGTCTATTGTACTTCCTATGGGCAGTACCAAAAACAATAGATAATAATGGTCAACACCTTTACATTTTTTTCCAAGGTGTTGACCATTTTCATCTCATTTCTCCTTACTAACGCGCACGCACACTCTTTCCCTAAAAATAATAACAAAAAAATTCAGATACTTGCACACATTCTGCATTGTACGTCGATGTATACAAATACTGTGGAATGACGGATAGCCGAATATCCATTATTATCGGAAACAGAATTTGCATCAGCTACTGCAGCCAAATGCAGTATAGGGAAAAACAACACCCGACAAATTTGATTTCGAAAAATAAGTTTTTATTGGTGAAAACTTATCTGGAGTCAGTCGCTTCGACCACCGAGATCGCTGGCGTTTCCGAAGTTAGTTCCCCAATGGCCTTTACGTGGACAAGTGAAATAACTAGACAGAACTCGAGCCGTAGTGGCATGCTCAAGGAGCGGAATCACCAGATAGCTCAAATCAGTGCGAGTCGGAATGAATACTATTATGTTCAGCAGCTGTCTTCAGAGTTCAACTATGGCAGGAAACATTCCCAGTCAACTCATGAAAAAAGAGTTTAAACCCTTTGGGTATTATTTGTCTCTTAATCGTCAGAGTGCCTCTCTTGTTGGTAAAAGCAAACAAACAAACGAAAAAGAGCATGAATACAATTGGCATGTTTTCTTGAGTGTAAACTCGAACAGTGGACTGATAGATGGTCATGAGTTCTGAAGAAAGTCTCATCAAACTGTTCTGGACCGGGTAGAAATTTGATTCGAGCAGCATTATGACTTCATACACTGGTGTGCAAACTTTAAGGACGAAGAGGAGAAATTAGCATAACAGCGGAACGAGCAGGCAGAACGGACCGAAAGACCACTCAGGAGATAGACTAGGGTCCGGTACGGTAGGGTATGCGTATATATGCAGCATGCCGTGGGGGGGGGTGTCGGAAGGGTATAAAGCACACGGACGGTGTAAGCTCAGCAATTTGGTGAAAGCTATTGAACGGTGTACATCGGTTTGAACGTCGTCGATTTGCTGCCACCGTGTGATATGGCCAACAGGCAATCCAGTAGACGACATCTGGAAGACTTTACCCGAGGTCGCATCATTGGGAATTTGGAAGAAGGTCGAAGTGTGACTAGTGTGGCCGAGGAGTTCGGGATCGCTCACAGCATCGTTTCACGAACTTGGAGATCATTTCAAACGACAGGAACAGCTGAGTTTAGCAGTGGTCGTCCACGAGCAACCACTGCGGCGGACGACCGGTATATTGTTCTACAGGCGAAAAGAGACAGACGGCAGACAGCAGGAGAAATCGCAAGGCACATGCAACAGACAACTGGACGTCCGTTATCGCGTTTTACCGTGGCCAGGAGGCTGCACAAAGGTGGTCTATTTGAACGACGACCAGTACGGTGTGTTCCATTAACGCCTGCTCATCGGAGAAGGCGGTTTCTGTGGCGCCAGGAATACAAGAACTAGACACATCAGCAATGGGGTCGAGTTCTCTTTACGGGTGAGAGTCGATTTAGTCTGACGAGCGATTCTGGGCGTATACACATCTGGAGAGCGTAGGGAACACGCAATCACACCTCCAACATCATCGAAAGAACCGGTTTGGAGGTGGCGGAGTTCTCGTTTGGGGGTATCATTCTTGGTAGCCGTACTGACCTCCACATCTTCCAAGGAGGTTCAGTCACTTGTGTCCGCTATGGTACCGAGGTTCTCCTGCCTCACGTGCGTCTATTGAGAGGTGCTGTGGGTCCTGAGTTGCTCTTCATAGACGACAACGCTACACCTCATCGTACAGTGGCTGTCGCAGAGTGAAGATATTCAACGCATGGATTGGCCCACAAGGTCACCGGACCTAAATCCAATCAAACACGTGTGAGACCTTCTCGGGAGACGCTTGGCAGCACGTCACCAGCCGCCAGCAACGATTCCGCAGCTGCGATTGGCCCTACAAGAGGAATGGGCCGTGATGCCTCAACAGCTCCTTGACAATCTCGTCCTGAGCATGGACAGACGTTGTAAATCCTGCAACGCAGTCAGGGGTGATCATATCCCTTACTAAAGATTGGATTTTTCTTGGCAGCCGCCTGTCACATGGACGTTTCTGTCCAGTTGTGCTCGAAGCTACCTTTTCAATAAAGTGCCTTTGTATCCTTTGGATTCCTTGTTTGGATGGTTTTGCTCACTTGTTTCATATTCTTACATCTTGGGGATCTTATGGTATGATTTGAGTCGATGTGGAGCACTTCTGCACGACGTTACATTCGAAAAACCGCCTCGTCCTTAATTTTTGCACGCCAGTGTAAATACCCAGCTTGTCTGCAGTTAAATACTACAACCGCCACCTGCGTTCTTTTAAGAAAACTGCCACGGCCCGCGTCCACTCCTATTGATGACAGTACACAGGCTGGAAAGAAACGACGGCATAAACACTTCAAGGTGTGATTTCTTGGGTCATTTCAAGCATAAAATGTTCTGTGACATTTTTGGATTTAGGGCTTAGTTTTCCAGATATAAGCCCCCAAAGGTGCGTGACATCATGTCTGGAATCGCCTGTTTTTGAGGCTTCAAGCACAACACGAGTGTCATGCAGGAAAAGTTCTGGCGGATGCCTGATTCTGCGAGTTCAGTACCTCGGTAGTCATTACGACTGATTTACATATCGCAGTGCTCTCCGATGCCGTATGTCAAGCAACAGGGCGACCAGTTATGTTCGTATCGCCAATTGCGGACCGTAAATGGGCTGGATGATTGTTGTTGTACTGTGATTGCAGAATTAGGCATCCGCCACGCGCTTCCCTGCATGGCACTCGGGTTGTGCTTGAAGCCTCGAAAATAGGCGATTCCGGACGTGACGTCACGCACCTTTGGGGGCTTATATCTGGAAAACTAAGACCTAAATCCAAAAATGTCAGAACATTTTATTCTTTAACTGACCCAAGGAATCACCCTCTGGGGTGTTTATGCGGTCGTCTCTTTCCACCCAGATTTCCAGAATATATTTAGGTCGTCTGGTAAACCATGTGCATTTTGAAATACTATTTCCGACATACCTTTAGTCTGAGTTTTTGCGCAGCCCTTAACAACTTGAAGAGACTTTCCTCAAAACATATGATCTTCTATCGGTCCACCTGCCAAATCTGACCTTTGGCCAAGTGTTTTTTCCTAAATAAACAAACATCCTTAGATGCTGCAGTTTTATCTCCGCTTCTCGAATGTCATCGCATCCATCTGCCTCTTTCATAGTATGTATAGTTGGTTGAACGAGTAATCCTTGAACTTTGTGTACCTTCGCCTCCCTCCTTTTTTTATTGTCAAATCTCAGTCCATGGAGAATGTGGCATGTTCAAAATATCCGTTGACCGTTGGTACCCTGCCTTCCAGCATGTACGAGCCATGTATACATCTGGAGTAATTGTTAGCCGTCGATCTTCCTGCCACACAACATGTCGTGTCCATGCCATGCCATGCCATGCCGCGACATGCCGTTTGAGTAGATCGCAAACCAGAAAGTGATTCCAATGGTTACTAAGTCAAAGTCCTTAATTTTGGCCAGGGAATTTCGGGTGTTATCATGAAATATTCCCGGTTAATGCTACATTAATGAGATTATGTTAAAATGTGCAAAATTGGATGAATTCATGTGCTAAGAATTATTGAGCTCTTACGTGGTAGAATAATCATGGATTGATTTTCCAAGAATCAGTTTTTTTGCATGTTTTTCTTAATTGCATATTTTTCCAGTGGCTGTCTTTGTGTTATGCATTTACTTGAACATTATTGCTTTCAGTTGGCAGTCTTTTGAAATACTCCCATGACAGTCTTATGAAATTTTTAGCTAAGATGATGCGTCATTTACAGCATTATGCCTCTCAGATTTTGCATAACATAAAATTGGACTTCTTCCTGTTAACCAGAAGAACCATGTGTTCCCGTACTGTAAAACATCCCTATTTTCTTCCAGGGTAAGCTCGAGTCAATAAAATTTGTGTTCCTACCACGCTGGACTTTGTTCAAAAAACCGCTCCCACGCGATGAGCTAGCACGTTTACATTACGAAACCACACACACACATAAACGAGAGAAAAGAAATTCCTCTAAAACTCTAATAATTCAAACAATAGAAAGAGATACAATCTTGTTTGCTTTTACGGATGAGCACTTCGTTTCCCAAGGATAAGTTATGTATGAATGAATTAAAAAATATACTAGGACGAATGTTTTTTACGTATAATTGGCAATTTTTTTAAACTTATAAATCGTACCATAATAGTGTTTCAATTGAGAAATCGGACAAAAGAGACCTATCTCCTTTTATAGTAGGTCGTAATTTACCCTTTAAATGCTGTTTTACTCGAAAATTCAGACAAAAATCAATTTTCTTTATAATGGTAGTCATACCATGGATTCGAACACATGCCCAAGAGGTACAAGTATTGGCAGACTACTTACCATCGGGAAAACAAAGATCTCGCAAGAACATCTGAACTAAAATACACTGCTGGCCACCCAGAATGCAACAGCAAGAAGGAAGCATCCAATTGGCCTGAAATTCGCAGAATGCGTCGCCCGCGAGAGGACATGCAAACGATTAGCATTGCATGGCATACGCAAATCATGTCCGCCCGGCACGCCACCAAGAAGCACAATAAGAAGGGTGCACAGAAGGCGGGGTGTAAGTAGTGGAAGTGTGTTGTGCTGCCGGACCTGTGCGTGGGAAGCTTCCTGATGCCGCGTCGCAGAATACGGCAGTCATTCCTGCACGTTTCGGAGTTCCACAGTGGACGAATAGAGTGGCTTATCGCGACAGCGGTTTATCGTACCGAGACATCGGCGCCCGTGTGGGACGAAATCCAGCAACAGTGAGGCGAGTATGAATTCGGTGGGTGCCGGAGGGACGGACGGGCCGACGTGAGCGATTGCCACAGACGCGGCACACCACCGAACGAGAGGACCGGAATGTTGTGCGGCGGGCATTGACGGCTCGCACCGCCACATCACGAACGTTAGCGCACGAATTAGGGTGTGTTGCGCAACAACCTGTGTCAGCACGTACCGTTCGACGTTGTCTGCAGGAGCGGGGACTTGTTGCACGGCGCCCATTGCTCCGATTACCATTGACGTTACACCACCGGTGAGTGCGGCGGCAGTGGGCCATTGAACGCCGCACCTGGATTGCGGAATGGCACGACATTGTCTTCTCCGACGAATCCCGCTTCTGCCTGCAACAGCACGATGGTCGGATCCGCGTGTGGCGGCACCGCGACAAGAGACTGTATGTCGCCTGCATTATGCATCGCCATACCGGTCCGTCGCCTGGCGTTATGGTTTGGGGCGCTATTGGATATGACACCCGCACCCCTCTGGTACGCATCGCCGGTACAATCAACAGCCACCACTACATCTCCGACGTTTTGGAGCTGTAGTCCTCCTTTACCTGCAGGACCTGCCAGCGACCACGTTTCAACAGGGCAATGCGCGCCCGCACGTGGCACGCATCGTGCAACAATTCTTCACGGTCCACCAGGTGTCACTGCTGCCGTGGCCCGCCTGTTCTCCCGATATGTCGCCCATCGAATACGTGATTGGCAACCGAGTACCCCGGCAAGAACCACCCGCGGCTACGCCTGATGAACTATGGCAACGTGTGGAAGCAGCCTGGACCGACATACCCCAAGCCCACATCCAAAGCCTCTTTCGTTCGATGCAGCGGCGTGTAGCGGCCGTTATTGCCAGCCATGGGAGCCACACGAACTACTGATGTCTGCGTGTTCCGCAAGTCGCACGGACCTGTAAGCTCAATCGTTTCATCTTTTTATCTGTTATTATGTGTCCAGTAAATCTGGCTTTGCTATCCCGTGTCCTTCTTGGTGTTGCAATTTGGGTGGCCCGCAGTGTAGCTCCTATCCGGCGAGGTATTGACGCTACAAGATTTCTAAAGGCGTCATGCAGTATCTGGTACAAACATGTTTCCAGCAGATCCTTTAACTCTTGTAAGTTACATTGCCGAGCTGCCGCAGATCGGATGTGCTGTTTTAATACAAAGCACAGATGCTCGATTGAAATGTTATCCGGGGAATTTAGAGGCCAGGGCAATACCTGTAAGTCTTCTTCATGTTCCGCGAACCATCCGGGCAGTGTGACATGGCTCATTATCCTTCTGAAAGAAGGCACTACTAGAGGGAGACTACCGTTGCCATGAAAGGATGTGACTGGTAAGAAATGACGTCGTAGTTCCCTGCACCTGAATGACTGGACCCAGGATTTCTCAGCAGAACATTGCTCAAATAATTACATTTCCTCCACCGGCTTGTTTGCGTACCACGATGCATCCTGGGGCTAAAACTTCGCCAGGTAAACGACACACACGTACAACACATTGTGCAACAGGCAACGTGATTCATTGGATCACACGACCTTCTTCCAATCATTTGTGGTCCATTTTTGAAGATCGCGTGCCTATTGTAGGCTCTTTCGACAGTGAACCGAGGTTAGCATGGGCACTCGGAGCGGCCTGCGGCTATGCAGCCCTATTTTCTGCAGGGTTCGATGTACTGTGTATTGTAACACATTACTCCCATCACCAGCATTCAAATTACCGTCGAGTTGCGCCATAGTATCCCTTCTGTTGGCTCGTACCATGTGGGATAGCTTTCGTTCACCTCTAGCATCGATAAGCCGTTTTCGGCCCACATCTTGCCGGTGGTTTGCGGTTTTCCTCCTCAGACCACTTTTTGAAGGTACTAACCACGACTGATCGTGAGCTACCCAATAAGCCTAGCCGTCATTACAATTTGGCCTCTGTCAAACTCGCTTAAGTCCGCTGCCTTAACATCTGAAGAAGAAGAATAACACTGATTAACAGAGCTCAATATTAGGTGTTAATTATATCGTTTTATGACCTTCACACGTGCCGTCGTTTAGCTGCGATTGCTTCGATTTGCATAAAGACGCGCTGGCGATAATGTTTTGGTTCTTCTGTGTACTATGGATCCAGGAAAACTGGTACACCGGAAAACTCATACACCTTCTCAAGTGAGGGGATGTACACAAATTGCGTTTCGTTCCGAGATCTTGTCAAAGAGTACGAGTTTTCCTACCTGAACAAAGAACAAAACGAAATGTTTTTTTTTATTGGAGGTCTAACGACCACCGTGAGCAACTCAATGGGCTATAAGCAGGCGCCCGTCCCTAATTTAGGGTCACTGGTTCCAGGGAAGGGAGAGAGCCAGTGCCGTAAGACAAACACAACATCCATGCTTCACCGGAATTCGAACCCGGACCCCTTTCGGACGAATGATCAGAGGCCATCGCTTAGACCACTGCGCCACCGGGGCCGCCAAAACAAAACGAAATGTACGACAAAATGGCACAAGGTTTATGTAAAACCTTTCTGGCTCCTTAAATCTTGAGTTATGATTTTAATATTTTCCATGTGGTAACAAGCAATAAAGTCTAACTAACAGGGGCTCAACGAATCGATCTTAAGGTGCTGATCTTTTTAGAAGATTTTAAATTACCACCTTGATATTTCGTATTTCTAAACATTTTATAAAACTCAATAAAAGGCACTCAATCGATTACTCCTCACCTATTTACAAGCCACCTAGGCCGCGGGCCTTTTTAGAAGTAAGTTACAACCTAGATATTCCGTATTTGTAAACATTTTATAAAAAAAACTAATAAAAGGCGCCCAACGGATTATTTCTCACATATTTACAAGCCACCGACGCCACGGGCCTATATAGAAGATATTTAGTTACAACCTAGATATTTCATATTTGTAAACATTTTACGAAACCTAATGCAAGGCACTCAACGGATTATTCCTCAGCTCTTTACAAGCCAGCTAGGCCGTGGGCCTTTTAGAAGATAAGTTACAACCTAGATATTTCATATTTGTAAACATTTTATAAAACCTAATAAAAGGCACTCAACGGATTATTCCTCACCTATTTACAAGCCACTTAGGCCGCGGGCCTTTTTAGAAATTTTAATTTACAACCTAGATAATCCGTATTTGTAAACAATTTATAAAACCTAATAAACGGCCCTCAACGGATTAATTTTCACCTATTTGCAACGCACCTAGACCGCGGGCCTTTTTAGAAGATTTTAAGTTACAACCTAGATATTAATTCATAGGCCCTAGGACTTTTTAGCAGTTTTCATTCCGTCGAGCTCGTGTTCATAACGTTCACGAACCATGTCAAGTTGCTAACATTGCGCCTCTACGTTGGCACCAATTATTCATCAATAAGCCCTATCTATGCCTTGGCACAGGGCCTATAAATTAATATTCAATGCCCAAGTGAAAGTGCAGCTATCAAACACAACACTTATGTAATGTTATGAACATCAAAGTGGTAGATTTAAAACAGTCTAAAAGGCCCGCGGCCTAGGTACCTTGTCAAGAGCTGAAAAATAATCTGTTAGGTACCTTTCACGAGGTGTAATAAAATGTTTACATATACACACTATCTAGATTGTAATTTAAAATTTCCCAAAAAGGCCCGCGGCCTAGGTGCCTTGTAAAGAGCTGACGATTTATCCATTGAGCGCTTTTTATTAGGTTTTAAAAAATGTTTACAAATACGGAATATCTAGGTTGTAACTTAAAATCTTCTAAAAAGGCGTTCGGCCTTGCTGGTTTGTAAATAGTGAGGAATAATCCGTTGTGTGCGTTTTATTAGGTTTCATAAAATGTTTAGAAATACGGAATATCCAGGTTGTAGTTTAAAATCTTTTGAAAAGATCAGCACCTGAAGATCGATTCGTTGAGCCCTTGCTAACAGCCTCTATTGCTTGTTATCACATGGGAAATATTAAAATCATAACTCAAGGTTTTGGGAGTCAAAAAAGTTTTACATAAACCTTGTGTCATTTTGATCTTACGTACCCATTGAGATCCCTAGGAAAACTGGTACATTTCGTTTTGTTCAGCTAGGAAAACTCGCACACTGACAAGATCTCGGAAGGAAACGCAATTTGTGTGCATCCCCTTATATGAGAATGTGTAGGAGTTTACGAAATATTAAAATCAAAACTCAAGATTTAGCTTCTACATAAACTTTGTGCCATTTTGATCTTACATACCCACTGATATCCCGAGGAAAACTCGTACATTGCTTTTTGTTCAGCTAGGAAAATTAGTAAACTTGGACAAGATCTCGGAACGAATCGCAATGTGTGTGTGCATCTCCTTGAGAAGGTGTAAGAGTTTTCCGCATTTTGCACTTTGCTCAGCAGGACGAGAAAGTGTACGGGTTTTCCGGTGTACCAGTTTTCCGGTGTACCAATTTTCTGGTGTACGAGTTTTCCGCCACTCGTGTACTATACCAACAAAATTAGCATGTGATCTCTTTGAGAATAAAACATCCCACAAAAGAAATAAATTATTAGAAGAAAGTACTCTTTAAATGTAACCTAACCCGATATTCTGCAAATTAAAGACCCTTTTAAAAACAAAACACAAGACCAAAAATTTGCGAGAATGTGCTAAATTTTCTCTCAAGTTACCATAAACAGCAGTCGTAGTTAATAAACTGCGACTGCTGTTTATACATACATCGGGTTATAATTATAGAAAAATATCGGATTTGGCTTTAAAAAAATATAACAAACTTCACATTGATTTCTTTTGGAGGGAAAATCTCTCATTTTTTTGGAAAAATGAGTTCAATTGGTGTTGATAAAAAAGCAGTAGGGAAAATCTCCTCATCGGAATCGATTCATTGGAAAATTGGCTTCATTGTTTGCAAACTCTTAAAAATGACTTTTAAATTCATTACTTCAGAAAATAGACACGCAAAACTGTAATAAAATACTTTAGAAATCAAATGAAAGCCAAATGCTTTTCTATTTAAAAGGCCTGAACAAAATAAAAAAAGTGGCCAAAGATCTCATTAAATCTATGAAGCTGTCAGTTCTGTTTACATTAAGAATAAAAATTATACGTGATCTCCTTTCTCGATGTAGAAAGAAGTGAATGAGGAAGTAGAAAATCCGTAATAAACCTAGGAAATTTTTTATTCAACTGTGTTAGGTTTATTGCTACTTTCTTATGCCCGTCGTGAAGAGAATGATTTATGTTTATTAGCCAAAATCCTAAGAAACTGCATATCAAATATTTTTAAACGATGACTAGAGTGTTGGATAGGTATAGCTGTTTCAATTACAACTAAATAATTCTTCGGTATTTCAGAAAATTTTCGAAAAACAATTACACTATAATTACTCCTATATTTTTTAATATATTAATCCCGAGCAAAATTTAAAAAGTTTCTATAGTCGCTTGCGCCACCGTCATGTTTTTCGCTACGGTCCCTAAGTTTTTGCTTCACGGCACCTGATCGCATGTTTTTTACGACCCTTGCTGCCCATTTTCTTCGGTATTCACCTATGTTCGGAGTATTCAAGAGAAGGGGAAGGGGAAAAATAAAAAGAAAGAAAAAGAAAAGAAAAGTCAACACTTCCATGTGGCGACTGTCTTTTAAAAAGCAGCGATCAAGAGAAATTGGACAGGTCTGGCATTTATTGCGACTTTTATGGCGTGTCAGAAAACAGTTTATGGAAGTGTAATGTTCCCATTCTGCCAGGGCTCCATGTCTCGCCATTCTTTCAGCTAAGGTTAAGTTACCAGACATATAAAGAGGCTTAATGCGACTGCGGAACCTGGCAACGATAATATGGCTTAATGCTCAAAGTTATACATCTGCTACCGTTTTAAGCAGCGACAAAATGAATGAGGAGAAAAAGAGAAAAAATGTAGGAAACTGCTCCTCATTTTGAATTCGTCACATAAGTTCGCAAAGAGCGCTTGAATTCGCTATTTTCCACTCTGATTTATTATTTTTTCACTGTTAAGCTCTTATTATTTTTATTTGTTTACCTCTTTTCATCAGTTTGTTTCAAGAAATATAGTTCGCAAAACTTTAACGCATCTGAGGTAGTTTATACAACAACTACAGAAGAGAAGATTAAATTGAAATTTTTACGGCATACAATTGTACCGTAGTAAGGTTAAAACAGGATTTTTTTAACACGAATATAATATGCTAGCCATATCGTACTTATCAGGATTTGTTACTCAACGAAAAAAACAATATTTTTTCATAGAATACTTTCTGATATCTTTTAATAGAATACTTTCTGATATCTTTTAATAGAATACTTTCTGATATCTTTTAATAGAATACTTTCTGATATCTTTTAATAGAATACTTTCTGGTAGAAGAACTTGTCATTTTCACAGTATTATCGCATTTGAAGCATAAACTATTTTTCTTTCGATGTATGTTTATCTTTCGATGTGAAGTGTTAGGTAAGAAAAACATACACGAGATTCTTCCGCAGATTCCCGCTTTTTTGTCATTTGAGTCGTTCTCAAGATCGATGCAAAACTGAAGAGAATTTTTTTGGATGGGAAGGAGTCGTTTTCCGGCTGGGGATGGTATTTCGTATACAAAAACGGAAGTTAAACGAAGTGAAATTTTTTTACCCGTAATCGTAATTTTTTTCTCGCTACGTTTTCTCTATTCAGTTTTGTTGTTAAATATCATTTTATTGCATAAATGTTTGTATTTTAGTTTTAAACTGTTGGCGACAATTTGCGAAAATCGAAGTAAGACGGCGAGAAAATTTCCCTGTATTCTTTCGACATGGTATTTTCCCGTGAATTCCGTCTTCTCCGTTATCATTTTGGTCATACACGAGATCGTGGTACAACTGAACAGAAATGTTTTGGGGATTGTTGGGGACGAAGGGGGAGCGTTGAAGGACGGAATTCCATCTTTCTAACTTTCGAAAACGGAAGGTCGACGGAGTGAAGATTTCTTCCGTAATTGTACTTTTTCTTCCCCTTGCTATGTTCCTTCTGCTCAGTATTGTTGTTAAATATTTTATTCCATAAATATTTGCATTTCTTTGAAAATCGGAAAATTTTTCCGAAAACGGAAGTCGAGCGGAGCAATGATTTTTTTCGTAATCTTAATTTTCTTTTTTCCTCGTTATTTCCACTTTCCTGTGAAGTTCTTAAATGCTATTTTCCCACATAAGTGTTTGCATTTAAGCTTGATAAAGGAGGAGGAAGTTTCCGAGAACGGAAGTGACGAAGTTGCAAAATTTTTAAGAATTGATACAGGTGTTCAAAAGTATTCATATTTTCAAAGTTACACCATTTATCTAATAAAATAATCAAAGCTTTTATATCATGCATTCGTGGTCCTCAGGCTGAAAGTTCTTTCGGCATGATGGATGAAATTATTGTCATCACAGGGCATTAAAAAAAGAAAAGAAACCCGGATGAGGCATGGGTATTATGTTTGTCCTACCGTGCTGGCTCTATCCCCTCTCTGGAACCAGTGACCCAAAATTTGGGGCGGCCTCTTCAGTTTCTTGTACGATTTCCACCAACAGTGAAGGTTTAGACGCAACAGCTGTTTCCCAAGGGAATTTTTGTGTTGTGTATCTCAAACGAGTTAGATTGAACTTAGAGGATGGGATGGGATAAGGGGTAGTCAGGTCACCGAAGTTGGAGTACCAGATAATTGCTGTGAATCGGCACACTACAGAGCGCCAGAACACGGTGATTCAGGAAATGCGCTGGCGTAGCAAACACGTGACTTTATTTGTTGTGAGTGTGAGAAAGGGCGGGAGTGTCCAAGATCCGGAGCGCGACGTCTTAGCGTGCCCAACTGCTCATCCGGTGCGAGTGCTGTGCATTCGGTGGTTCGGAACAGCGCAGCCTACTTGGAGGCGATCCGGCTACCATCAGGCCTTAGGGCAGTTTCTCTAACCACTAGAGCGCTCGCAACCGGACCGGGAGACTCCTTAGATGCTCACAGGTCTCTAAATCTCGAAATAAAAAAAAATTAAAACTGAGAATAATACCAGAAGTCGAAAAAGTAATTTTTATAGCATCTCTTTGTATTCATCGATGAATATTTCTGCGATGAGATTTTAATGTACATGATTGTGGCAATGAATTTTTGGGGAAGGGTGAATGCGTGTTTAATTTTCTCCGTGGATGTTTCACAGAAAGATGAAGGCTGAATGTATTCTCCGTCTCCCGGTAAAATTCCATAATATGTATTCGAAAAACAGTGCATAAACAAGCAATTAAAAACATCCCAAATAAAACCACTATACAGCCCGAAATAAGTTAACAAAGATTACTAACAGAAGTAGAAGAACTGTTAATACACAGGACAACACGGGAACAAAAAGAACGTCATTTAATCAAATTCCACTAGATTGCGATAAAAAGTATGTTGGGAAAACATCAAGGAAGTTGAAACAGAGAATCCAAAAGCATCCAACTGCTGTGGGGAACAGATGTCAGAACAGTACAATGGTCAAACACGTGGAGATATCCAAATGCAAGCCATTGCAACGTATACCACTAAATAACGTTCTTTTTGAGTTTTCGTTATGTAAATTTAGCTACTTCTCGGTTAAACGTTTTTCCACTGAATGACACATTACTTTCCCGTGCATCTTTTACAATGACAGTGAATCACAGCAAAATAAAATGGCAACATTAAATGTAGCGCATTGGAGTTGCTGAGATCTACGTGCGTGGAGTTTTATAGAAGAGATTAGGAGTTAATTGTTCAACGTTGATATAAAGCTTGTTGAGATATATGCGATCGACTACCGCTATCATTGGATTGAATTCCTTGTGAAGACTAAGTCTACGTTGTATCAGTGGATTCAACCTTTCATTAAATGACAGAATTAATTGGTGAAATTAAGTAAAGGAAATGCTGATTTTTCTTTTTTCTGGCCGTTAGCAGTTAATTAATTATTCAAAGAGTTGGAATTTATGTGCTACGAAGTTCTCTAAGAGCCTTTGGCTAAGAACTGAATTAAGCAAGCTAAGCTACAACTACCATAAGCTTAAAATGCAGGTAACAATTTCATTAAAACTCCATACTACTTTGGGAAAAATACAAATTTTGGATTATGAGCCATGAAACAATAGACTTATTAAAGAGATCTACTACATAATTAGGGTTAAAGGATTTATTAATGAACGTACAATACTGTTTTTAAAGAATTTACTTAATAACATCAACTAGCATTCAGGAATAATTTTAGTTAGCATGAACAATATCTGTAAGCGGAATCGGGCAACATAATCATTGCGTTAACTGTCAACAAAAGTTATGATATGAATTCAAAGCACTGAGAACAGGTCTTGACATTGAACAAAAAGCCGAAAACGTTTGCAAATGAACAGAATTCAAGAGAAAACGGAGATAAGAATTCTTCAACTGAATGCAATTCCAGAATTAGTCATTATGGAATTTTAGGCAAATAACGGCAGCGGAATCATTATAATGAGGAACAAATTGGATTGCGGACATCAGTTTCGACCCTCGTGAATTAAATGCAAACGACAAAGCTGTATTCTTTACGCTTTTTGACACATGAAGAAAGAATGAACAACCTTCACCACTGAATACCGCACCTTGTACTTCTTATGTCTGAAACAAAAGTTCTTTCCTCAAGGTCGTTCCATTTTAAGAAACATTTAGGGGTTACTGTTGTTAATTTTAGCAAGAGCTATTCACAGATACCTTTTGAGTACTTTCCAATCAACAACAGAATGATTACTGCAGATGACAGAGCTGTATGCCAAACTCTCAAAGTCAACATTTTAGTCGCTTCAATAGGCGCACCTGCTTCAAAAATTTTAAACAAAAGAACAAATTAAAATCTAGAGGGTATGAGTCAGGTCCCGAAAAGAGATGTTACAATTCATATGAGTGACTTTGATTTAAAAGCCGTCAAGGTGGAAAGGGATAAGTTTAATCTTATAACAAAAATGACCACAAAGACTTTAACTGAATTTTGTCAGCTGAGCAAGTTGGTAATTTGAAATATTTGAATCTTAAAGAATAGTCTAGAAAACTTGCGCATTGAAATTCAGAAATAGTCAAAACAGGAATCAAATTGCTTAAATTGCGAAAAACAAAAACAGCATTTGAGTATCTTTGCATGCAAGAATTTCTGATGTGCTTATACTTAAACAGTGATCATTCGCTGTTATTGCTAAGTAATAATCTGCTGTCATTTTCAGTATCAGTATGAAAATAAAACTGATAAAATTTTCAGTTGCATGATGTTTCCACGATAGTAAAATGCAGGAAATATTTCCGTGGAATATTTTAAAGAAATAAGCGGTTTCATTTTTTTTTTCAATTTGAACAGGAAATGCTTTTGATAGAGTTGTGAAAAAGACTTTCAAGTTCACATTAGTCATCGTAAAATTGCTAAGACTCATGGAGAAAGAAAAAATTACAAGAAACCGAGTAAAGAAAACAGAAGTTCTATCCAAAATTTAGAAAAAAATAGGAACTCCAAAGGCATCTTAGCACACAATGGTCACCAAAGGATAGAAAAGATACGATAACGGCATTTACAAACTTCCACCTAAGTCACAAAATATCATTCATAGGAAATGTACAGTGTATCACTGTAATCCTGTGCTCATTCAACCGATGGAAGAAGCTGGAAAAGCAATAAATGGATTTAAGGCACAAATCTCCATATATTGACGATATTCCGGCTTAAAATGGATAGGGAAATCAGAAAGAGAAAATGCATAGTAGGATAGTAAATGTACTCGACAATGAAAGATGGTTGTCTGATGGATATCGGTTTTCATTCCTGTGCTAACAAAATGGTTTGTAATAATCTTCAAATTACATTATTATAAAACTGAATTCTCACAAAAGAGATTTTTTTCTGAAAATCGATATTTCAAAGGAACTGAAAAAGGAAAGGCACAAAGAATAATCAGACTTCAGAATCAAATTCACAGATCATTTTCTCTATTGAATAAATGTAAAGAACTCGGAGTGTCACGTGCTTGTGTTTCACAGATCATACAAAAGCAGTGTCAACAAAACAAGCTGTGGAACACATTGACAAAAAGGAATTCCTATAACGCATATACACTATATTGACAAAAGTAATCGGACACCTAGAAGAGAAACACAACACAGCATTTATTGGCATACATTAGTATGGTGTCGGTCCACCTTTGGCCTTAATGCATGCACCGACCCTTCGAGACATGCTTTCGACAAGGTTTTGGAACACAGCAATAGGCATGCGCTTCCATTCAGTACATAATGCTTCCGCTAACTGTTGCTTAGTAGTAGGCCTTGGTTCCAAACTTCTTATGCGGCACTCTAATTCATCCCATAGGTGTTCTATGGGATTAAAATCAATGCTCTGTGCTGGCCAGTCCAGACACGATACGGAATTATTGTCAAACTACGCCGTAACAGTCTTAGCTTTATGGCTCGGTGCATTATCCTGCTGATACCAACAAGGCTCAGTTTCATAGTATTGCCACACAGTTGGTAGGCCATAATTGTCCAGAATATCAAGGTAGACGTGCTGGTTAACAAGTTTGTCCACGATAACCAATGGGCCGGGACCATACCACGAAGAACACCCCCACACGAGTACATTGCCAGCTCCAAACTTGACCATAGGAACAATACAAGTACACTATGGTAAATAGCGTTCCCCCGGCTGCCTCCATACCTACACACGGCCATCAGACTGATGGATCGTGTATCTGGATTCATCAGTCCATAGGACCCGTTTCCATTGATACTAAGTCCATTGATTTATTGTCCAAGATAAATAAATGTTCTTTACACCATGCAAAACGACGAGTAGCAATCCGAGTGGAGATGAAAGGCTTATGAGCAGCCGCACGACCACGGTAACCCACGGAATGAAGTTCTCTGCGAATGGTACGTGTACATACCGAGGTTTCAGCATTTTTACTCACCTGTACACTGAGGTCTTGTGCAGTACTCCGTCGATTAGCTGTAACGATTCTCCTGAAGCTTTGACGTCCTTTATCACTGATTTTCTTTGTTCTGCCGGTACGTTTTGCTGCTTCAGGCACGCCATGTGTCTTTCACTTATTCAGTACATCCAAAACAGTTGACTTGGGTATGTTTAAATGCCTCTCGGTTTCTCTTATGAATAACCCAGTAATATAACACCCAACAATCTTTCCTTTCTCAAAGTCAGTTCTATCCCACCGCAACATTTTCACTCAAATTCACAGTGTGATATGATCGCGGTCAGTTGCAGGGTTGTTTTTATACCGTTTGCAGCTGTACCGCGCATCTTAAGAACAGAGGATTCGTTCATTTGCTTTTGAACGGGTGTCCGGTGACTTTTGTCAATATAGTGCATATAGATCGAATTAAAGATATTTATACCGTGAACAGAGGAAGAACAAATTTGGAAACATAATAAGCATTTCAATCTGGAAATGGATTTCAGTAAGACAGCATTTTACCGCACCTCTTCAGATCGAATCCTCTTCGTTACACACTGGAAAATGACGAAAACTGTGGCAAAGCAGAAGGAAAGGTAAGCAACTTCAAACAACCTGATGACACCATGTCTGTTTCCTGTTTGCAAAGGAAATACGAAACTGTAAAACAAAGAAAGATTTGTTCTTAATTCAAGTAAATGAAAATTGCCTCAGCTTCCTTTCATCCTGAGATTCCTACAAATATGGAATAGATGAGAAATAGATCGGTAAATTAAAAAAATCATCCATTTAGGTTCAAGAATTTATAAAAGTTGTGGATATTTGGTAGATACAAAAGACGAAGCTAGCCATTTGTATAGAAGTCTCGTTAATGGTTCAGTTACGTTGCTGATGAGACGAGTTTCAAGGTACAGACAAAACTAAGAAAGTAGACCGGCACGCTAACGGAAGGGACGTAGTGTCTTTTTGAACATTAAAATCACTGATCCTTCATGTAAAACACAAAATTGCGGCAGTAAGAGGATTCTTTTCATGGTCACAACAGTTCTTTAGGTGTTTTGGCTAAAGTTAAACTATTATAAGTACATGGCTTTAGAGAAAAGATAACTTTCAACATGAAACCAAGGGTCCAAAGTAACTGTGAATTTTTTTTCATGTTATAATCATTAGCAGCAACAGTCCTTCTCAATCCACTGCTGGATGAAGGTCTCTTTCACAACTCTCTGTCTTGAGCAATTCTCTTCCATGTCACTCTGACATGTCTTTGAATTTCATCCACGTTGTCTTTTACTGGGTCTTTTCCTGTTAATTGCTATCCAGTACAGTATTTCAGTTGTCCAGTGGTGGTCAGTTCATTTAGTAATATGTGCAGCCTATTGTCAGTTGAGAAGTTTCTACTTTGATCATGATTTCATCCACTCTTGTCATTTTCCTAATCAATGAGTTACTTTTCCTATATTTCTTGGTTATGCCAAACATGCATGTTATATTTTTCCAAAAAGATCAACTAAATATTTTTAATGACAAAATTGCACTATTTATTTCTCTGTAATTGGCCTAGATCTCTTGTCAATATCTGCTTACAAATGAATAGTCATTTGATATTTTAAGTTTATTGGCTTCGTTTTTTAACTTTCCTAAAAATCTAACGTTGATGCTATAACATTACCTCTCCTTCAATCTCTTGATTGAATGTTTACACAGTTTTCGTAATAAATTTTTGCGACTTGTATGGCAGTGTTTCTCATTCGACAACCAGCAGTTTCATGAATTTAACGAAGGATTTCGCAAGCCAAGTAACAGATGTATTAACAGATAAGCTTCTTTCTTAGTTTGATACCAAAAACTCTGCGATATGCAGCCTTAGTAACGTCAAGTGGTAACCAGTGACCTTTTCGTAATTAAAAGGATTTCCTTTCATCCATCAATCTGAAATTAAACTCCTACCATCATATGAAGACAGACTTTTTGAATTGATCGCCGATTATATATTATTAAAAGAAAATTTAGGCAGAAACTTCTTGTTACTTGGATAAGAACTGATGTAGTCAGTTCTTATCCAGAAAGCTTTTAAGCCGTTGGTATCATTCTTATTAAAATATTTTTGTATGAAAGAAGTTTGGGTTATAGCAAACAAGGAGGCGCTCTTTGGCCAAATCTGACCCTTGCGGCAATAAAACCAATCAATCAACCAAAAAAGAAATTGAATCTGCTTAATACCTCCACTTTTATAGTTTTATATTACATCGAATACAGGTTGGATTTATTAAGAAAAAATCTGAAACACAGAAATCATGTCACACATACACACATGTATATTGATAACAGTGAAGTATATATGTTCTTTTAATTTATTTCAAACTATTATTTAAGAAGTGAAATTTTTGAGAATATAATTTTTTCGTGAAGTTATTTTTAACGATTCTGTTGCAATAACATCTGTTCATACTTTAAGCGTAGAATATGTTTGTGACACAATTGAGTCATCCCTTTCCTTTTTACTTTTATTTGCATTTATTTGTAGATCGTGTATTGTTGCATGTCCACAGAATGGAAACATGTCAGCTACGACAAGTTTTAAGCCAACTTTTTATCACACAGCGAAATATATCTATCTGAATGAACAGTTTAATTAGTCTGTATTCTCCTTAACGAAAGTTTATGTATTCTATTTGTGTCACCAAAGTTTCACAAAAGTTTTTAGTGCTAAAAATAAGTAAAATTATGCTTAGTAGCAATATTTTAGTTTGAAAATTGAATAGTTATATTTACCTGATTTCAAATAAATAAATAAAACGCGCACCACATTATAAATTTATTTTATGAAGAAAACTAGATGAAAGGAGGTTTTTTTTGGGGGTACAAAATATAGCACTGTCGTCATACTGATTATCCAAAAATTATCTTCCTGGAAATTGTGAAGTTAATGGAAATTCACACCTGATAATTAAAAAAAGATCTTCAATACTTATAAAAAGTTTTAAGTTTAGTACTTCAGAATGTTCCGTTACAGACCCTACAGGCCACCCCGGTGGCGCAGTGGTCTAAGCGATGGCCTCTGATCATTCGGCCTTAAGGTGTCCGAATTCGAATCCCGGTGAGACATGGATGTTGTGTTTGTCTTACGGCACTGGCTCTCTCGCTTCTCTTGAACCAGTGACCCTAAATTAGGGACGGGCGACTGCTTATAGCCCATTAAGTTGCTCGCGGTGGTCGTTAAACAGTTAAGAAAAAAAAAAACCTACAGAGGGGACTCGAAATCAACAATAACTTTGCCCTAATATTGCGAACAGAGGACACGCAACAAAAATTCTTCTCTCGTTTCGTACACCTTGCACAACTATTAACATCTACATTTTTCTTAATGTGTATTGTCGAATTCACAACACAAGGCCTGAAATTTTTTAATCTGTGGAGGGAAAGTCTTGATAGACGTTTCAATAAAAATATTTCATAAAAAGTTATACAGGGTTCCCACGCAACCTGGAATTCTCGGGGACTTTGAAAATGGTTCCAAGAATCAAGGAAAACTCGGGGGAAATTGCCCTTTTTTGTAAAAATCAAGGGATACTTTATTTTGCCAAAAAAATTATCTTTCTTCACATTTCAAACTTTTGTTTGCAATTACTGCCTGCCTAGAATTTGGTAAATTTTACTTTCGGTATTATATTTTTACTTTATTCCCTAAAAAAGATGCAAAATTGAATTTTAAAAAATTGCCTGTTATTAAGTTTTTGTTCAATTTCTGCAGACAGTTGTAACATGGAGCAGTTAGGCACAATGGCTTGACACACTCCTGCTTGGAGAAACACTTCAGGGGACCAACCAAACAATGGATCAAAGTCATTTGTCTGTTGGTTCTCTTGTGACATGTCTCTCTGAATAGGAGCCATCCTATCATTAAGCTCATTGTTATAGAAAAACTGAAATTAATCAACTGGCAGATTTTTTCTTACATATGGCAGGTACGTTTCTGTGGGAATGTATTTACAAATTCTATGTGGGTAGTATTCACAAAAGCTCATGGAATTATGGTACAGAAAATAGTAGGTGCCTTTAGTTGTTATTAATAAAAAGAAGGTAATTTTATAACGACAAATTACTTAAAGAATTTACAAATGTATGCTTTGGTAAGAAAATGCATGAATGGAATTAAATGTAACAATTCATTGCAATATGATATGAGTCGCCCCTCTGGAAAATCATTCAAAACCACCTGGAGAATCTAGAAAAGTCGCGAAATTTTTTCATTACTTTGAGTGGGAACCCTAAGATCTTTAAGAATTTTCAAGTGGATCATGACTAAATTTCTAGTTATAGTTCTTAAATTTTAGGGTACGAGAGCTGAAAATCAGAAAATACTGAAATTTTTACCCTTTGCTAAAGGGCCATCATGATATACTGCTAGACACACGAGGGACAAATGACGTTCGGCATACGTTGCTTGAACATTGTTTTGGCGGAAAGTCAGTTTTCAGTTCTGAAAAAAAGAAAAAGGCTTCTGCACATCGAGGATTCGAAACATTTAGGTGAAAAAAATCGGTTTTCTTCCTGTTCGATATAATACTGTAGCTATAATAAGAATGTGTATTGCAACCTGCAGTATAACAGCTGTTCTTCCACTTCCTTTATTGGACTATAAATGGAAGTATTTGTCATCAGCATGCACTTGGATAAATAATAGCTTAATAACTTTAAATTTCTTGCATGCATACATATCACTAAGTAGTTCTCTGATATTCAGAGGTCAGCTCCTAAAAGAAAGAACTTACTGTTGCCGAATCAAACGTCTCCATTTACAGCGACCTTGGCACACAGCTCGAGCTTTACTGACATCCACCACACGACGCACACAAGACCCTTTGTACTTCATATAGAATCTTTTCCTCACGCAGACATTCCTGAATCTAGTCCTCCCATGATTTCCTTGGCCTTCCTCTACCTTTCTTTTCTGCCACTTGGGTTGAAAAATTATCTTAGTCAGCACTTTGTCACTCATTCTTTCAGCACGAGTCTCCACCCTATTAACAACATTTACCTCTCATTACACAAATGCAACATATCTTCATTCTTCACATGATCAGAGCGTGTATTGCCACCCCCCCCTCCCCGGTAAGTAACGCATCGCTCCAGAACACAAACAACTCTTTATGTCTTTTCTGTAGTACCCAGGTTTCACTGCTGAACATCAGAGTAGGAAAAACTGCATTTTCATATACAGCCATTTGGGACTTTCTTGAGAACCCATCATTCCTGTGGAATCCTCCTAAAGCAGCTAGACTTTCAATGAAGAATTCACTCGCCTACTAATTTCGCCATCTAATTTGTTCTCTCTGTCAAACATGGTTCCCAAATATACAAACTCGTTCACCTGGTCAATAATTATGTCATTTAGACTTATCCTGCATACAGTTCCTTAATCAGAAACCATAACTTTGGTTTTTCCCTTATTTGTACTCAGTTTGAATTTCATACAAACTTAGTACATCCTGGACAAAATATTTGCAACTCACTTTTGCTCTCTGCCAACAGGGCCGTGTCATCAGCATACAGCAATCTGAAGACGCGGATATTACGAACACATAAACCAGTGAATATATTTCAAATACGTGGAGATAATGTAAATAGACGATGTCATCGCTCAATCCACGTTATTTTATAAACAACGCATAGGAACTGAAAAATTGGTCTTTTATTCAACTAGGTCTTCGTAGACATGAGCTAATGATGTGTTTTGCTGGTCCTTGGAAAAGCCAAAGCTCAGCATTTACAAAACTTTCCGCATTCTTGCATGTTATTCTCTGCTTGTTTGCATTGCATGTTTCTTTGTTTTTATCTCTACTTCTTGGCTCCCATTGAAAATGCTTCTTACTTTTGAGTGTTTTTCTGAAAATGTCTTTTCTGCTGCTTTTGCGCGTTTGGATTTTCAGGGGAATTTTTTTTTTTTAATTTTTAAGTGATTTATTAGTTCCTGATGTTTGCTTTCACTTGCGCGTCTGTGTGTCTGTGTGTGAAAGCTGCGAAAGTCATTTTACCCCGTCATTTCACGAAAAGGTTGAATCAGGAATATGCTTCGTTAATTCACAAAAGAAACCAGGGAAAATGGCTCGTGAATTTCAGGAAATAATATTTTTTATCTATAGGAGTGCATTTCTTTCTGTAAATTCGATATCGCAGTTTTGGATGTATTAGGCATGTAAAAAACGTAAGTTATGGCACTAATGACAATTGAACAGGAGCATTATCGGAGAAACTATTTCTGAGAATTCAGTCCCCCCAAACCCATCAGTTTACACTTATTTGTTCCCTCCCCCAAATTTTTGGTCACGCTATGCCTATGTGTCTCCGCCACATCTGATTTCATTGATACAGTATTTTTTCGTTCGCGCTGTAACGGAGTCAAATTTCTTCTGTTTTCACGATTAGATTTGCATTCATCTGACTCGGCACAAGCGTGAAATGTTTTCCAGCTTCATTGTAAGAAGTCTTCTTGAACCAAAAACATGGGTGGAACCTGATAAAACTCCCAAAAGGAAAATTCACCTGAATAAAATAGCTTCCAAATTAAATAAATCACGAAAAACACCTACTGTATACAACAAAATTTCTGCCGAATACTAACAAAACCGTAACTCATAGCACACATGCAATTGCCGCAGTAGAGATTCATATATACAGTGTTATCTTCCTGAGATATTTGTCGTAGTGGGAGTGATTTAAAACCAGCAAATACAAATTCAAAATTTGTGGTAGAATAAAAAAAGTGCCATAACACAGAAACTCGAAGCTAAGCAAACTAACAAGAAATTCAAGTTGTTGCCACGTGGAAAAATTGAATGTGAAAGAGAATTCCTTACAAATGAATAAGCAAGTAAACGGTCACTTGAAAACAAAATGCAACCTTCCTGTACCATGACACAAATATGCTGTTAAAACGATATTCTTTTAGGCACTAGCAAGTCTATCAACTTTTTTGCGTATTTTAACTCTTACTTTTCTTGGTATTTTTGCGCGTTTTTTAGGGAACTAAGGCTAAGCAGCCGCCCGTTTCATTGTACTTGTAGGCTGCGCTGTATTTTCAATGCAGTTAAGGACTTATTAACTACTTAATTATGCACTTAAAGCACTTCTGAAATACTTTGTACATATTGCAACTAATTGTTTATGTAACATAACATTCACAAAGCATTTCTTTAGTTTATTATTGTCTTTATTTTATTCTCGTTTTTGTGTAGTCAGAAGTAGTGGAGTAGGGGTTTTTTATAATCCAGTTTTCTTTCAAGAATCTGTGCTTTAAAAATGTTAAGAACTTGTAATACTTTTGTATTGATATTCAGGTTTGAATTCTCTCTCAGGCGAACTTGACTATTTGTTAATTACTGAACATTATTTCTAGTTCATTATGTCACTCTTACAATTTGAGTTTTCTATAATCATCTTCTTTCTGTTTAATAGTAACAGATGAAGAGCATGGGTCGGGCCAGGAGAGTTATGGATGCAATCTAAATTGTTAACTAAAGCTAGGTCATACAACTCTGCGGAGGACATGACATATATATTTATATTTTTAGGTGGGTTAATTACTTGCATCCATGACTTTGCAGAAACCCATTTCCAAATAGGTCTTTGTAGAAGTGAGAAAATGCAGAGTTTTTGCTGGTCCTTGATAAAGCCGAGGCTCAGTATTCTCGACACTTTCTGCAATCAGTTTTTTTTTTTTTTTTGCTCACACCGGTCAATACATAACCTTTTCTATGTTGTACTTGGTATGAGTTAAAAAAATTTTTTAGCTTCAGTTTCTTCTTAATAGAATATATATATATATATATATATATATATATATATATATATATATATTAAAAAAAGGCTGTGAGGGCGGCTCAAATATTCTTCCTACTACACACCACATTATGTTTTTTATATTGACAGTATATTATCTTTATTTCAGAAAAATAAAATTGGTCGAGTGTACGTCTTCAGAAATAAATACGTATGTGTATCGTACCACATTCTATGGTGTGTTTTGGTTTTACAAATTGCAGAAATCTAAATCCACTAGACATCTTATCATCAATTCTTTCATTATGGACACATAACCAGTCCAGGAAATACTGATCGAAGAAAATATTTGAAAAACTGGAATCCTATGAATGGTTAGAGAATATGGCCACACTGACATTCACTCACTCTGTACGAAACTTGAATTATAGACAATTTTTTAACTTGAAGGAAAACTGTCAGTCTCAATTTGTGATATTTAAAATCCGATTTTGACAAATAGAATTCTGCCTACCGAAAGTCAAACTTGACAAAATCTCTCTAAAGCACTCCGAACTTAAGACAATCAACCAGGAAAACATATGATTTGAAATAACTTATTACGCAAGAAGGATTTCTTTGATCCTGAGGAAAATGCAAAAAATATTCATGAATATGTGGGCATTTAGCAATTTCGTACGGAGAATAATTGCGTTGTTTCTTTACCGTTCTATCAAATGTTATAGACATAATTTATAAAATGGGCATGAATCTATAACCTTTCTTGAATTTTTTTTCATATTCTTCTCATGTGGTAAATAAAACTCTGCTAAAACTTGTGAGGTTTAGTACGGTTTTCCTGAATGTTAGCCTGTCATCAGTTCAAGATTGTCATTGTGTCATAAGATAAGAAAATTTCGTTAAATTTTAGGAAGCAGCATATTTCTAAATTTATGTCACATCCTAAATTCCGCAGACAAGAAACCGTGTGGAATTTAGCATACATTTTAATTAATCACGAAGAAAAAAAAAAAAAAAAAAGAAAGAAAAAGAGAAGGAAAGAAGCAGGAAATGATATGTACATATAATTAAGTTCTTCTCTGAGATTCAGAGATTACCTTGTCACAGAAAGTGACAAATTAAAATTCCTGCTGAAGTTAAATTTTTCTTATTGTTAACATATCAAATGCTATTTACAGCGATCTTGGCCCGCAGCTCGATTTTCACACAGATCCATCACATATTAACATACTCCATACTCATTACCTTTTACGCTTTCAGGAAGTCCCAAGTTGCTTCATGAAATTCGGCAGTTATGTAAAATACTGAGCAAAGCAAACGTTGCATCCGTTCTTCGTATTATTATTTCATTAGCTTCGGAAATCAGACAAGCTATTTCGTAGTATTTCATAGACCAATGCTCTCAACCATTGAAGCAAGAGAGAAACTAAGGATGTCACGTCACGTGTGCTTGGAAATAAGTTTTCGCGAGGTTGTGTTTCCAGTCTTGCTGGTCTGGTATTTTTATATGGTCATTTTAACTTAATGATTTGAGCAATGGGAAATTTTCCACGAGATCAGAAATTTCACATAGTTGTGCTTGTATCTAATTGCAATACGAAACTCCATGCTTTAAAAAAGCAATATATACAAAATACATCAACCTGTGACGTACTACAGAGGTGAAAACATGTGTCAAGACGACAAATCTGCAGCGAGACTTTCTGTCCGCGTAGCTCTGTTGGAAGAGCAACTTACTCCGGAGTGAGAGGACACGGATACGATGCTCGTCGCGGACAAACTTGTGTTTTCACAAACGATAGCTTGATTTTGTATTTCTCATGGGACCTGTTGTAAATAATGTTCAAGGCGAAATTAATATTTACATCCGTATGCTCATTGTTTTGATTCACCATTTCCGTTTCCCCAAAACTAAACACGAGTTTTTATCAGCCTTGAAATTTATGTGCGGTCTTACAAAGATGTGTCTCCTAAGTTCCGTTGTGTTATATAATAATCCCGTACTTCCGTAATAGCATACAAACTGACATAACGATAAAATTTTCTTTATGAAATTTCAAGAGAGACTGTTGCTTTTTTTTTTTTTAACATACATCGAAGTAAAAAATTGTTCATCCGTGGTAAACAAACTTACAGCTACATCATAAACAAATCACTGTACTGGAAAAAACTCAGAATTACTGGAAAATCAGTTCTCCCACAAAACTTATTCAACTGTCCATTTTCAGTTTATGTTCACCTTCGATGCAATTTTATAAATATAATGCAGAAATATAAAACGTTGGTACGTTTCGATTATGTTACAAGATATCGTGGAAAACAACATAAATGTTGCGTGTTTGGACTAAGTCTGGTAACCCATACATTGTAGTTATTTATTCGATGAAAATACCATTGCTGCATTTCAATGATGAGGAGAAATCATACTATATTGCTAACGCAGTCAATAGAGAGCGTGGCCTGATATTAGTAAATGCCATATGAGGATTTGACCCTCATACGGCATTCACTAATACCGAATGCCATATGAGGGTCAAATCCTCATATGGCATTCGGTATTAGTGTTTCTTTCTTAGTGCACAGTTTTCCACTTGTTAAGGCACAGCAAAAAATATTTGCATTTTATTAAACGTTAAAAAAATTTGCAGATGAAGCGCAAGTGGTGTTTTTCCAAAGATTCTGACCCGAGCTCTTAAAATAAAATTCACTGTTAAATGGGAGAACTAATAATAATTATGTTTAACCATTGCATATGGAGAAAACATAAGATAGACCAATGTTAAAAGCAAAAAATTTAAGTTTAACGAATCGAAAATCGGAACATAAAAGCATTCTAGACTGTCGCGAATGTTTAATGCGCGAACGTTAAATTAAAAATTTATCGTTCGCTCACTGTTTTTCTCCCCCCCCCTCAATAAGCGCAAAACTGTGATTTCCAGCTGATTTTCGAAGTATGTGGTACATATGCAGTCATTTACTAGACAACAGTTTTCAGATCCTTGTTTATTAATGTTTTTCTTAAAGTTTTTAGAACAAAGAGGGAAAATTTTCATTTTTGCGAATAAGTCTTAAAACTGCAGAAGCTGTGGCATTAAACAGATCTCAATACGCAACTCAACCAGATTTCCCTATGTTCTTGTAGGGTTGATGCAAAACCTTTCTTTGATTAGCATACGAACGTCCAACATAAAGAATGACAGACAGATTCTTTTATGGCAAATAAAACGATTTATTGTAAACTGTTCACAAGTTCTTGTTTGCATTTGTGGAGGTTAAGTAGCTTCAAAAAATTTGCAGAAAATCAAGCTGTACTTCCAAACACTCCGACTATTTCTAAAACACCCTTTAAAGGAACTCTGGCATAAAATTTTAATTCACGCATAAATTTTGTTGAGATAGTAATTTTCTCCTTCTCCTTTTTTTTTTTTTCCCCTAGCGTCAGGAGTTATAGTGTATTTTCCCCAAACTATTGTTTTTTGGAAAGGGATGTGGACAAATACATGATACTGAACCCCGATTTGAAAAAAAAAAAAAAAAAAAAACGCCTCTTCTTCGAGACACTAATTAAGCACGCGGCAAAAGGTAATATTTGTTGAATGAACACTCATTCAAGTACGATTTTCAATTTTTGAGGCGGCGTACAAAAATTGGGGCTGTACCTTAAAAGTATGTAAATATAGATTTTTTTTTATTGGCGTTGATGCGAAGGGTTACATCAAAAGTGAATCCTTCCACAAAAGATGCAAAATCGCCATTTGCAGAATTGCAGTAACTTAAAACGTGATTTCAGGGCACTGTGTGCAAAGGTGAAAATATCGGCTGTAATCAGTTAAAAAATGAATTTGGTTTAAATGTATCATTTTACGATAAGGGCTTTCTTTTTAGGATTTCTGAACGCTTGTTCACTGCACATATTTTCCTAGAAATGGAAAGACCTGTTTTATAAAACCCCACACATTTATGAATTATATTTTCATGAAATAATATTCCAGAACACTCAATAACGTACCACTGCAAATTCAATTTACTGCATATCTAGATCCTATCGATGCATGTGCACCACGAATTATATTTCAGATCAGATCATATGTAGAAGATTTTAGGAAGGGAGTGTCTGACCCCAGGTCTTAAACAACCCTTAGAAATAGGAAGCTAGGAGATTCGGGCTAGAGTGCCCGATAGGAAAGTGGCACGAAAGCGAGGTAGAAAGGAGGAGGAAGACGCTTTTATGTAATACCGGGAGGCCAGTACCCGGGATCCGACGGCTTAACGTGCCCATCCGAGGCACGGCGGATATTTAGTGGTTCGAGCGTTCGTATCTGCCTGGGATCGAACGTGAGGTTTCTCCGTCGAAGTCACGAACGTTGACCACTAGGCCATCCGCTGCCCCCAGGAATTATATTTTCATTTGAAACCAGTATATAAGTGAATCACAAATGAATGGAATCTAATGCTTGATGATTTCGAAGTTACATTTACCATGTATATATCATACATGAATGAGACCGATGAAGAAAAAAAGCTGAACTTTTTAACCAGATTAAAAATCAGAACGTGCAGCAAGAAAATGAAAATATAACAGCGCATCAGCAAGATAAAATTGTTCCCTGTAATTTATTATGTAAGCATTAAACTGGATACCGAGTACATCACTATATTCACAATATAAAATTGCTGAATTCAAAACAAAATAAAATGGTTTTAAAAGACATTGCTTCAAACTTAAGTTTGTTGGTTTTTTCTTGTTTTATTGTTATCAGCTCAAGGTTCCTCACGCAAGAAGCAAGCCTTGCTTTCTCCTCAGCAAGTTTTACAGCCACATATTAGTCTTACATTGACTCGACAGCTGCATAGTATCCATTGCTTAAATTTTCTTCCTACCAATATCTTTCCCTTCCCATTTCTTTGTCCCTTTTTTAATTTTTTATTCCCTCAGATGACAATCATTTCATCCATCATGCTGAAAGAACTTTCAGCCTGACCACAATGAATGCTGATATAAAGTTTTCACTGTTTTAGATAAATGGTATAACTTTGAGAATATGAATACTTTTCAACGCCATGTATCAATTCTTACAAATTTTCCAACTTCATCACTTCCGTTTTTGGAAGTTTCCCCTCTCCATTATCAAGTTTAAATCAACATATTTATGAGAGAAAATAACATTTAACAACAACCCAGGAAGGTTGGAAAATCGCTGGAAAAAAAAAAAAAAATCGTTTACGGGAGAAATCCTTGCTCCGTCTGACTTCCGTTTTCGGAAATTTTTCCAATATTTTCAAGCTGAAGTACAAATATTTATGAAATAAGATGACATCTAATAACAATTCTGGTTAAAAGAAACATAACGAGAGAAAAAATACGACTACAGGAGAAATTTTCACTCCGTGTACCTTCTATTTTGGGAAGTTTCGAAGGATGGAATTCGGTCCTCTAACGGAAAGTGACCCCCTCCCCCAAATTTCTGTTTAGTTGTGCCGCTCGATCTCGGTAATGACCCAAACGATAACGGAAAAGGTAGAATTCCTCGAATCCGCTGAAGAATCTCATGCCTAAACATTACAGGAAAATTTTCACGCAGTCTAATTTCCGCTTTCGTAAATTGTTGCATGAAATTTTGAGCTGAAATACAAACATTTATGCAATAAAATGGTATTTAACAATACTGGCTAGATGCAACATAACGAGAAAACAAAAATTACGATTATGGGGAAAATCTTTGCTCTGTTTAACTTCCGTTTACGAAAGTTTTGAAAGACGAAATACCGTCCTCTGGCGGAAAGCGACCCCCTCCCCCTCCAACTAAACCCAACAAAATTTCTCTTCAGTTCTGAATCGATTTTGAGAACGATCCAAATGATGACAACAAAAAAAAGCGGAATTGAGGGAAAGAATCTCATGCATGATATATGTATATGTGCCATTGCCATTTAATTTGATTTTAACACAGTTTTTTCTCCCATTTCTGATTAGTGGTGGAAGGTAAGCATAAGTAGTGGAAGGTATTGATGGAATTTCAAGGAACATTTTTAGATTTATTTATTGACTTTTTGTTCTCATTTCCTAAGTTATCAGTTTATTTATAAAATAGGACGAGATTAAATGAAATTCTGTGAATTCCTTTCAGATGTCAACGAATTGTATAAACTAATACATTACTTCTTTCGGTAGTTTTTCTTTTTCTTTAATTTTATACGTCTAACTGACTAAATGAGGTTTTAAACAGAAGTTATCTGAATGCATCACAATTTACAATCCAGGAAAAATTATTCGTGACACAACTGCAAAGCAAGTTATTTGTTCTATGTAGTAAATATGTCGTATCCAGCCTTTCGTCAAAATGCACAAATATTGGAGGACGCCTGCTGTGTCCTGACTCATTTAGTAATGAAAATAAGATAAAGCTATAGGACATGGACATTTAATATAATAGTACGGTGAGAATCAGATATACCACAGGTTTCTTTTAATCACTGTAAGAATAGGCTTTTTTTTTTTTTTATCGCACATTAAATTTACTATTATTGATGTGCAAAAACAGAATTAGATTTAGGAAAACCAGACAAGAGACTGCCGTCCCTATAATGTTTTTTTTGTTTTTTATCTCATAACCGAAAAATGGACTAAAAGTTTAAAAAAAGTAAAGGCACTTATTATTGTTTAAATTTTGCTACGCACACTTCCGCAACATGTGGTGCAAAACAATTTGATTAATGAAGCGTTCTGCTTGGGGAAACGGTACAAGTACGACTCAGTCTCTTGGCTGATGATAAAGCAAAAGTGTGACCTGACATTAAAAGGACATTGTTTGTCATGATCCATAAAGTGACACTTATCAAGTAGGAAAAAAAGAAAAAGAGATCAGCTATAAAGTCATGAGATATTTTATATATTTCACAAAAAATGCTCTGTTACAAAAGACAACTAGGCAGCCAAAAGTTTTTCAAACTTCAGCATAGGGAAACTCGAATAAAAGAAACAATGCTCATATTCGTAAACTGTTATTTACTGTCTTATGAACCCGACTTCATTTATAACAATGTCCAGTACAAGGCAAACTCAATAGTTTCCAATACAGTTTTAAAGGAAAAGTTTTGCTAACTAAAATTACCATTGCCTTTAGATGATTATAGGCAAGGCCAAAGTGCTGAAAAGTATTTGACTCAGACACCAGAATTCCATAACCTTTAATAACCAGGAAATAAAACCATTTCTTTCTTTCATAAATTAACGGCATGTAAAAAAACAAACAAACAAAAAAAAAAAAAACATTTGTATGGGTTTTAATTTTACTTGGAATGCAGTCATTCACAGAGAAGGTGATTCCGCATCTTACAACAGCCGTATTTTAATAAAATTATACTGAATTTCATAGCTGCGTAATAAGTTCAGAGAAGAAAAAATCAGTTCTTTTCTCATCAACTACATGTTTGATACTTGTTGGTTTGTATCGTATTCAAATTAAAGTTATTCGTAATACAACATATTTTGCCTCCAAGTAAGGCGTTAGTTTGAAAGTTTACACCAAATTTTCTAAAAGTTAATACAGAAAGCTATCCGATGATAAGAAAAAAACACAAAAAAAAAAAAAAAAAGAAAAACAATTTTACATATTCGTTTGGAGGAACAACAATTCGAAAACTTGTTCATTCACCTTTATTGCTGTTAGTTATTTAGAATTTGTAATTTCATCCGGCCGCCCCGTTAGCACAGTAGTCTAAGCGCTGGCTTGTATCAATCGCTCGAGGGTTCGAATCCCGGTAAGGCATGGATGTTGTGTTAGTCTTATAGCGCTGGATCGCTCCTTTCCTTGGAGCCAATGGCCCTAAATTAGGGATGGGTTACTACAGTCACTCACGGAAATCACTGTGACTGAACACGGATTAGGATATTTTCTGGAAAAATATCGATTCGATTCTAAAAAGAAATGTTTAGATTTTTTTTCATGAAACCCTCTCCTCTAATTAGCTTTGCATGGGGTGATTTACGTGCTGATTTCGCGCGAACTGCATTTAATTTCTGCATTTATTTCGCGCGAACTGCATTTTTGCCGACTGTCATTATTATGCATGTAATAATTATCAAAAGTAAAGGAAAATCGTGAGTTTATGTCGTTAATGATTGAAATCCACGGGTCATGCATATATATATATATATAAATAACAACAGATGAAAAAAAATTGTGGGAATCACAACCTGAACAATATTTGCTTAAAACAACCAATGACACATGTCGAGAAATTTAACATGTTTATTTGACGTTCAAACGCGTAAGAATATGATTTTGGCTTTGATACCTGTGTTGTAGTGAACCTAAAAATAAACTAAAATTATCCCCACCCTGAGGTATCGATTGATCCAGTATCCCAGCATCTCATGTTTTTAAAATACTTCTAACAGCTGGCTGTAAAATTTTGTTTATATGCTAGATACAATTCAGTAATTTAGGTGTGTTTTTTTCTTTTTTTAAACAAAAAACATTTCTTGTGGAATTCTTATTACTGGAGTTGTTGCGAGAATTGAACTATTCCTCTCGTAGAATAATAAACACCGGTTGCTATTGAGATTGTTCAACAATGTTTTCCAAATCACTTTCCTGCTTACTTTTTCAGATAAAACGAGATAAACTTACTTTTTCTGATATAAGGAGACCAACTTACTCTTCCTTTTCTCTTATAGGAAAGTCAGGTAGATGTAAAAACGGTAAAGGAAATGTTTTTCGATATTACTAAATTGTTATAAAACCGTCGCATTAAAGCCGTAACTTTCACGACAGAAGCTAAACTTCGGTTCTTAAACTAATACTATAGATATACTGTTAAATCTTGTTGAGCCTGGTGTGTCATCGTGGATGATAATATTAGAACTAAACGCATTATTCTTCCTTTTAACTTTTCGATTAATTGAATTATCAAGAAACTAGGAAATCGGGTATAAGTCCAGCCATACTTTTGCTAATCGAAAATTAACGGTCAGAAATAGGTGATACTCAGTGCATTGAAAAATTAATTTTGTTCCAAGTTTCACATCCTACTGGGGGATCTGGTCGCTCCTTAGGCGCTCTTATAGCCCTTCAATAAGTAAACAAGCCTGCTTGAATTCTATGAAATTTTAGTATTAAATATGTTACTGAAGTACGAGCCTTAAATGAAGTCTGAGAGCCAAATAAACCGATATCGTGCACCATAATCAATATATATAATAGAAATATATTTCGTAACTAGGAACGATAGTCATATAATGTTTTCACCCCTTTCATTTATACTTTTAACAAACTTTTACTTTGAACAAACACAAGATAGTTGTCCCTATAAAAGGTGGTATATGTCTCACACGAATAAAACATGTCTTTTACTGAAAATTATTCAATTTTTGATCTAAGTATTACTGATGTTCCATTTATTTTTACCTACTTTTTGGTGATTTTGTTCCCAGCATATTAACTTCTGCGTTCATTTATTTTTCAGAATTTTGAATATCGACTTTTCGACCTGCGTTTCGACGACGGGTCTGTTTTTATATTTTAATTTGAAAATTGGGTACAGTTTCCTTACAGCCTTATTGTCACAATCGGGGAAAGTGGTCTTTTCCATCATTTTTAAGTATTAACTGTATTCTGATAAGCTTACTTTATCCGAAAGCAACACTTTACATGATTCCCGTGCTGCGATTAGATCTTTTTTTTTTTTTTTTTTAATTTTGTTGCTGCCTAATTTTTCTTGGTACAACCACGTCATAGAATTTTGTTCTCAGTAATATCTAATAAAGTATAACAATTTCAAATTTTTAATTTATCCTTTTTTAACCAGCAGTAATAATTTTTTTCTTGTCTAAAAGTTTCCTATAATTTAACCGTTTTTTTTCTTTTCATTTCAGATTTCAGCACTACCAAAATATTTCTTGTCTGTGGCATATACTTTGGAATAATGCATTTTATGGAAACGTGACAACGGTTCTAATCATTGGAAATCAGGGAATTCAAGGTCAGAATTTGTTATTATCATTAACAGTTTTAATTTTCTTAGTTATGCAGGTTTTCGCTAAAAAGAAAGGATAAGATACGGTATGGTGTGCATTTTATTTGTTTTATTTTATTTCGAGGAATTTACGATGATGGTGAAATATGCGTTATATCTAGCTCAGAATAAAAGATTATCTGCAAATAAATGCAGGAGTTTTAAGAGTTCTTGAGTAACATGCGCGCTTATGTAAGTTCTGCCGTCTTAATATATCCAATTTTATTAGAAATTTTCCCTGTGTGTTTCTTCATTCCGTAAGCGTGTGTGGCGCAAATAGAACTAAACATATTTGTAAGGTATGAGACGACGCGGTAGTTTATGAAATAATTTTAAAAGAGCTCGGGCAGTTATACTTTAACGCAAGTACATCTCACTCTGCATTAAATGTACAAATTTCCAGCGCTCTTTGTGAAGCCTTAGAAACAAATTATTTTACAAAATTTCGCAATTCTCATTTTTTTCTTTCATTACCACCAGTGTTGGTTAAAATGTGCTCCATGTTCTAAGGAGCATTAAGTGAAATTTTTACATTGCACTTGCGCTGTACTAAAAGGGAGTAACGGTTGGAGTAGATTTAAATTTAAAGGTCATCTCATGTTGTCCTCTGGCAGGCGTACAATTAATTATTCTGAGCTTAGCAGCTTTTAAAATGGAATTCGAGAGAAAAATATATTAAGGAGAAGCTAAGTCAACAAAATCTACTTGGTTTTAATCTCATGTGGCTTGCTTTTTGAACTAAAAAGAACAGGGAGACTTAAATGAGGATTACACCTGTACTTCATTAATTTGATTAAACTTTAAAAAATGTGAAACGGTGAAGAAAATGTTTTTAATCTTTTTTTTTTTAATTTGAAGAACATATTCTGTGTTCAAACGATTCTGTCATTGTAGCTTTTCTCAAACATTATGATTACTTATGTTTGAATTTTCATAATTGGGTGGTTTAGATATATTCAAAAAAATTCAAACTGCTTTTAGATCAGTGTTATCCCAAAGCTGTTTCTTCAAAATGAAGCTAGATTTGAAATATCCCTTCCATTCCTATGAAAGTACTACTGCGCAGAAGAGGGAGGGAAAATGGGAGAGAACTTATTTGATTATCGCTATATGTTTAAATTAAGAATGCTCGGAACATATTGTAGCGTCGATGTTTTAATTATCCTCCCCTCTTTCGTCACTGCACCACACTGCGGAATTTCTGTCACTCTGTCAGCCTTATTCAGTAGTAGTCATACGTTGAAAGAAAAGTTTTTCTTTTTAAAAAGAAGTTTATGTACCATGGTGCTAAACCTTTCAATGTGCTTGCGTTGTTCTGTTATGCACTGGAAAATTCTGCTGACTCACAAACTCAAAGGCGGGATGTGGAATAACGAATGTCATTTTTTTAACCTCTGTTTTGATATTTCTCTAACGTTGATCTGTCAACTCCTTTGGGAAATTTTGCGTCATACAGCATAAAGAAACATGCAGTTTTCTAGGTCTGACAATGAAAATTACCTTTTTCAATAAAATAAAATTGCTGCACAATAAAAGCAATTACCTTTGGAGCACTTCCTTTTCGACTCCGCGTTTCATAAACTTTTATTGAAGTTTTTAATACACACAGGTGGCCGAAAACAAAATCCACTAAACTTTCATACAGCATAAAGAAACATGTGGGGTTCCAGGTCTGATAAAATGGACCTTGTGAGATAATATCGAATGAAAATTTCTCTGACAAAAAATGAACGATATCATCTGGGCATCAAGTCAGCAATTCATTAAATTACTACATAACGGAAAGCATAAGTGTGTGGGACTATTCTTATAAAGTCAGATTATTTTTCGCAGTTTGATTAAAATCCACACGACTTTATCGAACTCGAGAAACTGATCTTACTTTGAATAAAATCATTTGCCAATATGCAAAATTATTTGCAAGGGAAAGTTTTTGCTTTGACAAAACGTAGAATTTAAGAAAAGAAGTTTTCACCTAACACAATAACTAGGGTGTTTCTTTTAAAATTTAGCCCGCTTTGGAGTGGAGTAAACACATTTTAAAATAAGGAATCACCTTTGCATTTTTATATTCTCACGTTTTACAAATAATTAGTGT
This sequence comes from Macrothele yani, assembly GCA_039090855.1. Lineage (NCBI taxonomy): Eukaryota > Metazoa > Arthropoda > Arachnida > Araneae > Macrothelidae > Macrothele > Macrothele yani. Next base: position 81,870,000 of record CM077023.1, on the reverse strand, counting down.
TTAATTTTCTTCCTTTGAATTTCATGTATCACGTGCTACAACTTAGTTATTTTATGAAAACCATGTATTTTCGAGTAACAAAACATGCATACTTTTTTTCATATAAAAAATACCATAGCTTTTCAAATGTGGTAATAAGGACTTAAAATTTAAAGATGGTAGTGCATGTTTGTTCGGTTTGTGCATGTGCATGCGCCTCTTCGCCCAGACTTACAAACTCGAAATGAAGCACTTTTTGAGCTTATTTTCACCTCCTTTTCCATCGCCAAACCTTAAATTGTATTCAAAATACCCAACAAAGTGAAATAAATCTGCGCTGTTCAAAAAACAATGTGACTGAACACAAACAATCCTGTTTTGCCTAATGAAGCTAATTTCAGCAGTTCCTTAGAGGTGCAACGAAAATGCGTGACACGTGCTGTATTCTTCTTATAATAGCCGCGAAATTTTTTAAGAACAGATGTATCTACTCAAAATAATACAAAACATTTTTCCTTAAGCACTAAGATTTGTAGCATGCACACGAGACATTTTATTCACGATCTGCTCAGTAGGCTCAAGATTGTTTTGACATTTATCACATGTTTGTACTTTCCAATCCGTCTTATGCACTGCGCTTTTTGGCCATGGACAGCCGTTACGTGGGCCAATTTGTTTGCATATTAAAACACGCATGAATTCTAAGCGATTTTACTGAACTGCAAAAATTCGTCTTTGGATAAAATAATCTCCCATATGCGAAATTATTTTTAAGGTAAATTTTATTTTGTTGAAAATCTTATGGAACCTACGAACGGGCTGGGTTTTTTTGGGTTTTTTTTTTCAAATTTAGCCAAATTTTAGTCCACATTTAGTTGTCATTGAAGTAAATATAAGCTTGCTTTATATAACTCAAACAATATTACCCAAATGATAAATTATAAAGGATGTTTGGGTTTAAACTAATATAAAATTCCCCACTGATGAGTTTTTCTTTTTACGAGTTTTTCGTTCTATCGGACCTCATTGAGAAAAATCATATTTGGGAACAATTTTTGCACAGTTAGTGAATTCGTGAAATCGGCGTTTTCTTCCACACACACTTACCATTTCTTCCCTTTGCCAATCTATATTTAGACAAATAAATTAGTTAAATGCTGTTTCACCAATGACTGTGTCCATTTACATGTCACCACAGGATGATCAAATCGTGCAAAACATTTTCTCCCCCAATTTTTCGAATTTTTATTTCCCTTCGAAATTTGCCATTTAATAAGTGAATCCACTTTGTCTAGAGCTTTTAAGATCCTCTTACAAGTGCTTTCTTCGCTATTCCCATTTCCGTCATTTATATTATATTTACAATCGTTGCCCTTTTGTGGAATCGTCCGCGATAAACTGTTGGGATCAATTTAACACTCCCTGTAACATTTATGAGCGCGTGTCAACGATGGGAAAAAAGCGCTGCGGACACATCTCGCTCGCACAAAGTCCTTAAATTTAGATAGCCGTTATAGATGTTTATGGGCTAGTGAGGAGTAGCAGTATCATAAAGAAGGCGATAGTTACCTTTGAAAACGATGCTCTGATGGTGACAGTCACTGGAGGGTTGCGTTGCTGCTCGTAGGATGGCCCTGAGTGCTAGTGGAGATGGGTTTCACCGACCAATCTCTGCTGCTAGATCGGTCGTTCGTCGAGCGGAGGCGGTGTTCCACTGGAAGGGCGGGAACTGATTCAGTTCTTGGATCAGCTGCTCTAAACGACCGAGAGAGGCTTCTTTTTTCTTTTCACCATCGGAGGCGCCCAGAAACGGTGCGCGCAAGACAAACCAGAATCAAAAGCAAATGTCAGAGAAGTGGCCGTGAAAACCGTTCATGTTTATTTTTGCTAGGGTACCAACATGCATATCTACGTCCAAAAGGGGAGGATTGGCAATGACGCGATCCTATACGTGTGCCCGAATAGTATGGAAACAGTTTAACTGCGCAATCGCTATATCACTAGGGAAAAACAGAGGCTTTCGCAGGACGAATTTCCATTTCAAGGAGAGACAGTTTGAAACAATAGAAAACTGAAAATGAAGAATAATGAAAACGGTCATTTACAATTTTCTTTATTTTTTTTTCCCGATCGCGATTTAAAAAAAAAAAAAAAAAACTTTTAATTTAGGAGCCACGTGAATCACACGCATAAATATAATTCTATTTTAATAAACATTCCTGAAGGAAGCTGGAGATTTTGTAATGTAATCATGTATGAGATATATGAAAACTTTTCGAAAAATTAATTTTGTTACAGGGTTTTCCTCGACGAAATTCAAGTTAAATGCTGTTGTAACAATAGATAAATCGCGCGACAATCGAAGTTGCAGTTATCTAACTTTCAACTATCGCTTTATCGTTAAAACAAACCTGGGTGCAATGAGAGACGTTAACAACTTGCGCGTCTCAAAGAAAATGATACACTAATGATAAATAAAATTTGATACACATGATGAAATGAATAATGATATATACAAATGAAAAAAAATGTTAATATGTACATGTGTAAATGAAACTGCAAGCAGCATGAAGACTGCTGGCAGTATTATAGGGGAGTTACAATCTGGGCAGTAGTCAGTAATGTAAACATGGGAACACTGAGTTAACATACTATGAGAGAAGGAGTGTCATCAATAATTGTAAACCAAGGCAGGCTCGGAGTCCACATATTAACAGATTCCACTGTTTTCCTTAGAATATCTGTTGAGCACAGAAAGTACTTTTCTTTAATATTTTTAGAAATCAGTAGCGTGCAATGCCAAATATTTCCTAAGCTCTTAGGTACATTTTGCGCCTCTTTAGCGGACGATACTTTTGAAAACCTTAATTTACCTCAGTTTTCTGGAGTTTTTCATAGGCAAATGGAGGGAGAGGAAGGGGGGGGGTCTGGAATCAAAATGTTAGTATTTCTTTATTTGAATATTAAATTTTTATGGGGTTCAAGCTGGTTGTTTCCTGTATTTAAAGCTTCTGACAGTTGTAGCTGAATAATTAAGATAACTGTTTGAATAATTAAGAAACTGCTAACGCCAGAGAAAAGAATCAGCATAAGGGATAAGAAACTTACATATCCAATCCACGCAGTCAGGTATCCAGGATTTCTGTTTGGGAGGGATGCAGAAATCATTCGCGCGCGCGCGTGTGTTTGTGTGAGTTGAAAAAACAAAACGCACAACCACAGGGAGATTTAAAGAAACAACTGTTAAGGTGCAAATTTTAGCATAACATAGTTAAAAAGCAGGCCCGTTAAACTACATTTCATCTTCCAAACCCGGGTCAGTAACGCATCTACAAATTTCCTCGGAGGGAGGGGGGCGCACAGAATTCTCCTTGTATGGGGTGACTCCCCCTAAATTTTCCTGGAAAAATAGTCAGGCAGGTGCCTTAACAATTAAGGAGGTTGACTTTTGTACATTTATTCTTATCCAGTTACTAGTAATGTTACAGTACAAGTAAATGATTAGAAGAAGCAGTAGATGAAATTCTTTTCCTGGTTAGATTTTTCTAAATTTATTTAACAGAATTACTCCCTTATAATTATTGTATGTTATAATTATACGGCACATGAAAAGGAAGTATATGTAGATCGCGTATCGTGTTTTTTTGTTTCAAACTGTGACGTAGTAATTTCCCGCTCTGTCAGCGGGGGGGGGGAGACTATCTCCGTCGGTGCGCCACTGACCCAGGTTCATTATGCTTCACTTTCTTCGTACCCAACCCAGACTGGTCAGTGCAGACCTCTACATCAAACCATAAATGTTTACATCAGTTTAATAATTTGCAAAACCTCATGTTAAAATGGTTTTGCAATTGTTCAAGAGCAATGTTTGTGCTATTGTAAAAAAACTATCTATAAGGTACATATTTAAAAATGTCGAGGGTGGAGGATCCGGACCCCCATGTCCCTCTCCATGGATACATGCTGGAATCCACGGCTTTATTTTTTCACTCACTAAAGGGTCAAATCCACTGATACTACGTGACTCTCAGGTCATCACACAGAATTCAATCCAATGACAGCAATGGTCCATTCCATGTATCACAACAAGCTACATATCAACGTTGAGCAACCTCTCGTGATCTCAACAACTTCATATGCATACATCTCGACAACTCGCCACTACTATACTCAATGTTGTAATTTTATCTTTTTGTGACCCACTGTCAGCGATGCCAAATTGTAAAAGCTGTTCGGGAAACTATGTATCATTCAGTGAGAAGACGTTTAACTAGAGAAGTAACTAAATTTTCATACGGAACCAGAAACTGAAAAAGAAGGTTATTTAGAGGTAGGTATACACCAAATACTATAATATTTTACCATATTAGGATATGGTAATTTCAGAAATTTCAAAATTAAATTTGTTTTGATTACTGATTGTTCATCTGGGAAAAAATTAAAACAAAACCGGATGGAAAGAGTTGACTCGGGGTTAGCAATATGGGCTGAAATCAACTCGAACGAAAGATTCTGTCTAAGAAGTGGGCGGAACGCGGTTGGAACGAGTGAACTTACTCATCAGAAAGCGTTACTTTTTCTTTAGGTTTGTTATTCAGATTGGTGATTTCGGAAGATGATTGACACTAATCCTTTCTGGCTGATTACCTGCTAAAAGAACTACAAAAATAACGCGAACCTAAGAAAGGAGAGAGTTTGGGTAACTTGTTTGTACCCAGTGGCATGTCTTTGTCAGGGGAAATAGAGAGTTCTTCCCCATCACGCCTTCAGCCATGAAGCAGAGAATAAGGCAATAGAAGGGAGCGTTTATAACTACTGACAGGTTTATGTTGGGTACTGCTGAGAAAGGAGTTGTTTTATAGGCTCTGATTCATATGTAAACATGATCACAGAAAACACACACACACACTCAAAATTGCTGAAGGAGACCACCGTTTTTTCTTATTTAAGGCCCAAATTACTATTGAGAAACATGTACATAAACCCTAAAAAAATCAAACAAATTTATATGTGACATGCATGCAGTGGCGTAACCATGTTTTAAAATCTGGGGGTCCGATCACAGATACACAGTGATCAGACCCCCCCCCAGATTATATGTATACATATACATACTGTATAAAATAGTCTGGAGCTCCCCCCTACACACACGCAGCAGCAAAGCAGTTGCTGAGGCGCGATCCAACGGGCACGACATAGGCGCCTCTGTCGGCGAATTGTGGAACTTAGCAAACACAACTGTAAAACTATGATAGATATGGCAGAAATGTAAATTACAAAGTTGTAGAGCTGACTTTACTTATTAGGAATATATATTGCTGTTTTATAAAGTACATATTATACACGTGTTTGCATTCTAACAAAAATCACAATCTTATATTATTAAATTTCGTCGGTTGACATCATAAAAAAGTGTGCATTATATCATTATATTCGCGAAAATTTTGGGAGGGGGTCTTTTACATTGGGGATCCCCGACTCCGAAAATCTGGAGGGGTCCGACCGCCTCCCTCCCTCCCTCCAGTGGTTACGACTATGCATGCATGAAAATGATTGGCACTTCAAGTATGTATGAGAGAACTGTGGTCATCCTCTCTCCCAAAAAAATCTTAAACAAAAATTTAAAAACTATTGCTTGTTGTGTTCGGTTTTTGGCAACATTCAATATTTCACTAAAGTAACTGATAACACTCGCGAATTAATTTCAAAAGTCCATGCGGTCTGTATTTATTTAAAAAAAAAAAAAGCAGGAGGGAGGCTAATAATTTTGGCAGTTCTGGTGGTAACCCTTATTTTCATGGATTTTCATGAAGATGATATATTTCATAACATTAGAATTAAAAAAACAATTCCCTGTCGGATTTGATCATAAGCTTATACAAGATAATTTGACACTTTATGAAGATTCTCTTGTAAACTTCACTGGAGCATAGGTACTTTTCAGAAACTTTGAAATTATATTCGCGAAATTTTCGTTTAAACTTTAGTTAACAAAGATTTCATGAGTTCTGGAAGGCTTATGCAAAGTTCAGTAAATGAAGTTTCATAAACAGAGCGCGTTGATCCTGAGTGTCCTGTTTTCACAAAACGTTTTTGCTATACACTGAATTTTTCAGACAAGTTTTTTTCTATTGATTCGTAGTTAATACCGTTTGTGTAAACGAATTGCTTCAATTAAATTTTGCCATAAAATTCTTCTCTGAGCTTACGCCAGAGTGATCAATACCACAAATTGAAAACGAATAAAAAACCTGCTAAAATTAAATTACAAGTTCATGTCTTATGAGTAGCTTAGTTTCAGTTTTTTTAATCATGTAATGAGATCTGTTACATTATGTAACTTACTGTCAACAGGATTCGGAATTTTAAGGAATTGGGAACCATTCTGTCGTTTGACGAAAGTCATGCTGCTCTTCTCTTAAAAAACAATGAAACTTTAAAGGTAAAACGTCTAACTCAAAGCGCCGTGAAGGACAATGATTACATATGCGTTTCCTGTTTAACCTGATATAAAATCGATCTTCTATGAAAATGGTAAAAAGACGGCGATACTACTAGAGATTTGATTTCTAACACTGATGCAATGCTATCCAAGGAAAAGCTTCACTGTAATAATTTATCATGACAGCAAGAGAATTCTTCAGTATTTTTAGCACGTCTTTTGTAAAAATGTACATGATTATGCTATTACTTCGTAACGTCCATCTGTGGAAACCATATCATTAAACCACTGTAATAATTTATCATGACAGCAAGAGAATTCTTCAGTATTTTTAGCACGTCTTTTGTAAAAACGTACTTGATTATGTTATTACTTTGTAACGTCCATCTGTGGAAACCCTATGTGTGCCACTATTAGACCGATTTGAAACATTCTTTTTGCGTTAAGAAGCTTGAAATGTAAGAACGATGATCCTTGCTTTCGATTTTTTTTTCTGATACATAACTTTGCCACAAGAGGGCGTAAACGCAGATGCAATCGAATTCAAGATACATTTTATTCTATATAATTACCTTTACATATCCGATTGAAAAAATATTTCTTTCCTTCCATACCATTTATAACGAAAACTATTCTTGGTGCAGTTTTTTTTTAAAGTAGTGTGCAGTTTTTCTGCTAGAGGGCGTAATGGAAAAAAGTTGTTTCTCCGATATCTCTGCTTCTAAAAATCCGATTTGAAACATTCTTTTTGAATGGGATAGAGCTCCCGATAGAAAATGCTCTGCTTATAATTTGTAATTTTTTGGAAAGAACGGTTTTGTCACTAGGGTGCGTAAGAGTATATTTTTATTCCTGATGTATTTGCAGGAATATCTGCGTGTGTGAAAACTCGATTCAAAAAATTCTTTGGTGATAAGATACCGCTCACCACGAAAAACTTTTACTAAAAATAATGCATTGCTTAAATAATGCCGAAAGTATAGTGCATAGTTTTTCGGCCAGGAGGCGCCGTTGTATATCATATTTTTCGTATATCTCTGGTTCTAATAGTCTGATATGAAAAATTCTTTCTTTGTCAGAGAACGTGTTTGGTGGGAAATGTTTTGCATATAAATTCCAATATTTTTAGCTCACAATTTTGCCACTAAGTTCACGTTTCCGTATACATCAGTGTCTGCGCGTCTAAACACCCGACTCAAAAAATCCTTTTTTAAATCCAGTGTTTTTTTTTTTTTTTTTTTTTTTTGTAATTCTTTTCAAAAAAGCATTTTGTGTGAATTTCCTGTCCGTAATAATGCACAATTTTCCAGCTAGGGGAGCGCAGATTTAATCTGCTTTTCTCAATATCACTGCTTCTAAAAGTCCAGTTTAAAGAATTCTTTTAACACCGGATACCATTCATCACGTGCAGGACCGTAGACAGAAAGAATTTTTGGGGAGAGTTTCTGAATTTGAAAATTAATTTTCCCTGTACGTTATACATATGTTACATTTTTCTCTGTCATATTTTATTTGCACATGAAATGCTTATATTTAATACTGCCCATTTTTTCAATACTGACTTAGGTGAACACCCGTTTCCCCTAATCCGTTTCCCCTAATTCAAGTTTCCCCTAATCACGTTTACCCCAATGGCGTTTCCCCGAATTACCATTTCCCCTAATTTCGTTTCCCCTAAAATTCGTTTCCCCCTATGGCGTTTCCCCGAATTCCCATTTCCCCTAATTTCGTTTCCCCTAAAATTCGTTTCCCCCTATGGCGTTTCCCCGAAATCGCTTTTACCCGAATTCCCATTTCCCCTAATTTCGTTTGCCCTAATCTCGTTTCCCCTAAATCTCGTTTCCCCTAATTCGCATTTGCCCTAAACACGTTTACCCCAATGGCGTTTCCCCGAAATCGCTTTTACCCGAATTCCCATTTCCCCTAATTTCGTTTCCCCTAAATCTCATTTCCCCTAATTCACGTTTGCCCTAAACACGTTTGTCCGTATCAAAGTTTCCCCTAAAAATGTTTACTGTGTCAAGTTTGTTCTAATTCTCCCTTGCCTTGATTCGCGTTTCCCCCAATTCATGTTTGTCCTGATTTTCGTTGAGTGAAATAAAACGTTTTTTTTATCGCCAAAATTCAGGGGAAAAAATCGGATTTATCGTGAAATTCAGGAAAAAAATCGTTGTATGTAATTTTTTATCGTCAAATTCAGGAAAATATATGTATATTTAATCATCATCATCAACCATTTTCAATCTACTGCTAGATGAATAAAGATCTCACCACGTTTCTTCCACTACGGTCTGTTTTGCCCCAGTCTCCACCATCTCACTCCCGCATGCTTTCGAATTTCATCCACCCATCTCACTCCCGCATGCTTTCGAATTTCATCCACTCATCTCCAATATGGTCTTCTTCTGGGTCTTTTCCTGTCTCTTGGAGTCCAACCTAAAATTTCGGCTGTCCATCGATGGTCCGTTCTTCTGGCAACATGTCCAGCCGATTGCCGTTTCAGGGACTTTACTCTGCTCATGATGTCTTCCACTCTTGTCATTTTTCTGATCCACGAGTTCCTCTTCTTATCTCTCCTGGTTACACCAAGCATGCACCTCTCCATGCCTCTTTGAGTTGTCTGCAGCCTTTGTATATCTCTTTTAGTTAAGGTCCACGTCTCTGCACCATACGTAAGCACTGGAAGGATGCATTGATTAAACACTTTTCTTTTAAGACATAATGGCATATTGCTCTTGAAAATTATACTACTTCTTCCAAAAGATCTCCAGGCAAGCTTTGTACGCCGATTAATTTCTTCATCAATGTGACCCTCACTTGATATCTGCTGTCCAAGATAAATGTAGGAATTGGTTATCTCCAGATTTTCCCCATCAATCGATAAATTTTCATTTTTTGTAAAAGCATTGTACATCACTTTTGTCTTCTGAAAGTTCATTTTTAATCTCACTTCTTTACTCTTGTCAGCAAGTTCCTGGGTCATACTCTGCAGCTATATATATACATACCCAAAAGCAGAGTTAAGGACAAAATTTAAAACCGAATTTTAAAACAAAATTTTTTAACACACATTCTGAAGATCATGACGCGCAACGCAGCAGTGATGAATATCCAGAAATTAAGTTTGTATATATATAACATTGAACATGACGGGCGTCTCTTGAACTATTCTAACCAAAAAATATCTTCTATTTGTACATATTCAAATAAATTGTATAAAACTGAAAGTAGAATTCGAAATAATTGGTTTTCGTATTAAATGAAATTATTTTTCCTATAAATTAAAAACTAAAGCTTTAAGAAAGCACACAAACAAACGTAGTTTCAGGTAAAATTAACTTTTGTAGCTTTTGTTTTTCTTTTTGTTACAAACTTTATAACAATGTCCAAATTGTCTAAGTCTGTAGCAATTTTGTTTTAAGTGCTAACGAAAAAAAGTCGTTGCTGTTTCACATTTAAACAGAAGTATTTAATATAAACAGAAGTAACTTTTCATATTTCTAAGTTTGGAAAACGATCTATCGGCGTAAGCCACTGCTACAGACGGTAAAAATTTGAAAAGAGGATTTTGTGCACCTTATTGCCGCTATCAATTCTCAGGAACGAAAAAGGAGGCATTGTAAGTTTTTTTTTAAATTACAAAAATTTTTCTTTATCCTTTTTGGATTTCAAGTTCAACAGAAAGAAAAGGAAAGATGTTTATTTTCAGGCAGTGTAGAAATCCATAAAATCCAAAACAAATTTCGTTTAATTTAACATTGTACACGTGCCCCCCCCCCCCGACAGTTTTCTTGAAGCAGCACACGCGCTTAGATAGTTTGTTGACTTGTAGGTTGTAAAATGCTGAAAATCTCCCGATCAGACCAGAAATTCTTTATATTTTATACTTATGGTGCCCCCCCCCCCCCGAAAGGTTTCGTGAGGCAGCACATGCCCTCAGATAATTAATTGCAGACTTGCAGGTTGTAAATCCTGCAATCTTTTGTTCAGTTGTAGATCGTAAACATTTTTTTTTAAAGAATTACATTAATAATCGCAATTAAGAAAAGACGAAATTACGGAAACTTGATGTGATTCAGATAACCAACTTGCCACGAAACGGTCGAAAACGCAATTTTTATACAGCCTGTTAAAATTTTTGTGGCCAGTTCACCGATGGCCAGTTCTCCTACACCCAATCAGTGATGGTGCTAACTGAGAAAACATTCAAACAGGACAAACTGACTTCTACTGTTAAGGGGGAATTCAATTAGCAAAAGGCATTTCCACGGCTCATGCTTACAGTCTCGAACGGTGGGGAGAAGGAAGGGGTCTAGTACGCTAAGAACTCTTAAAAAGTGGGCCTTCTGCGTTCACAATTCTAGCGAATGCTTTTCAATAGTATCTCTTGCTTTAATAAAAGTTTAATGCGATGTAGTACTTTATCTGTGAGGAAGGGTAGCGGAAGGGGGGGGTCGTGACAGATACAATGGCTGCGTTAAGGACTAACCGTATAATGGTCCTCACTATGTGCACTTCTTTACACTTTTGTTGGCATGGTTATCGACATCATCAACAAGAAAGGAAAGAATAATTCTCTTGAGATATCAAGACCCACCGTTTTATTTCGGTTAATAAAAACCAAACATGAATTAGGGCAAACGCGAAATAAAGAAAACGCGAATTAGGAAAAACTTGATACGGGCAAACGTGAAATAGGGAAAACGAGACTAGGGGAAACGAGTTAGGGCAAACGAAATTAGGGGAAATGGGAATTCGGGTAAAAGCGATTTCGGGGAAACGCCATTGGGGTAAACGTGTTTAGGGCAAACGTGAATTAGGGGAAATGAGATGTAGGGGAAACGAAATTAGGGGAAATGGGAATTCGGGTAAAAGCGATTTCGGGGAAACGCCATTGGGGTAAACGTGTTTAGGGCAAACGTGAATTAGGGGAAATGAGATTTAGGGGAAACGAAATTAGGGGAAATGGGAATTCGGGTAAAAGCGATTTCGGGGAAAAGCCATTAGGGTAAACGTGTTTAGGGCAAATGCGAATTAGGGGAAACGAGATTAGGGGAAATGGGAATTCGGGTAAAAGCGATTTCGGGGAAACGCCATTGGGGTAAACGCGTTTAGGGCAAACGGGAATTAGGGGAAACGAGATTAGGGCAAACGAAATTAGGGGAAATGGGAATTCGGGTAAAAGCGATTTCGGGGAAACGCCATTGGGGTAAACGTGTTTAGGGCAAACGTGAATTAGGGGAAATGAGATGTAGGGGAAACGAAATTAGGGGAAATGGGAATTCGGGTAAAAGCGATTTCGGGGAAACGCCATTGAGGTAAACGTGTTTAGGGCAAATGCGAATTAGGGGAAATGAGATTTAGGGGAACCGAGATTAGGGGAAATGAGAATTCGGGTAAAAGCGATTTCGGGGAAACGCCATTGGGGTAAACGCGTTTAGGGCAAACGGGAATTAGGGGAAACGAGATTAGGGCAAACGAAATTAGGGGAAATGGGAATTCGGGTAAAAGCGATTTCGGGGAAACGCCATTGGGGTAAACGTGATTAGGGCAAACGGGAATTAGGGGAAATGGATTAGGGGAAGTGAGGCTACGCGCTGATTTACATGCTATACTATTTACACATGTATATGGATTTATCTTACCCTCTCTTTATTTAAGTACGGCATTTCGAGGAGGGTTTAAACCCCCAGAACTCCTCCCTGGCTACGTACGGCCCTGACCACGTGGAACACTTCGCATGCAGTAGTGGGTTTTTTAATTCACAGTTCTGGCCCTAGGTGGTGTTAGAGTGCATTTGTGTTTGGAACCGTATCTCAGCTTCTAAATATCTTATTGAAAAAATTATTTTTTTAATGCACGTCATTCGCTACAGTGAAGATGGGGAACAATCATTGTCATTAAATGATGCTCAGTTTTCTCGCTAAAGGATGTAAAGGTCAAAACTTTTTCTCCCTATCTTCACTTCGAGGACACGTATTTGAAAAATTATTTTTCTTAGCATATACACTATATTGACAAAAGTCACCGGACACCTAGAAGAGAAACACAACATAGCATTTATTGACATACATTAGTACGGGGTCGGTCCACCTTTGGCCTTAATGCATGCACTGACCCTTCAAGACAGGCTTTCGACAAAGTTTTGGAGCACAGCGATAGGTATGCGCTTCCGTTCAGTATGTAATGCTGCCGCTAACTGTTGCTTAGTAGTAGGCCTTGGTTCCAAACTTCTTATGCGGCGCTCTAATTCATCCCATAGGTGCTCCATGCGCTTAAGATCAGGGATCTGTGCTGGCCAGTCCACACACGATACGGAATTATTGTCAAACCACGCCGTAACAGTCCTTGCTTTATGGCTCGGTGCATTATCCTGCTGGTACCAACAAGGCTCGGTTCCATAGTATTGACACAGAGTTGGTAGGGCATAATTGTCCAGAATATAGAGGTAGACGTGCTGGTTAAAAGGTTTGTCCAAGATAACCAATGGGCTGAGACCATACCACGAAAAACACCCCAACACGAGTACACTGCCAGCTCCAAACTTGACCGTAGGTACAGTACACTGTGGTAAATTCCGTTCCCCCAGCTGCCGCCGTACCCACACACGGCCATCAGAATGATGGATCATGTATCTGGATTCATCAGTCCATAGGACCAGCTTCCATTAATCTACGGTCCACGATAAATGTTCTTTACACCATGCTAAACGACGAGTAGCATTCCGAGTGGAGATAAAAGGCTTATGAGCAGCCACACGAACACGGTAACCCATGGAATGAAGTTCTCTGCGAATGGTACGTGTATACACCGAGGTTTCAGCATTTTTACTCACCTGTACACTGAGGTCTTGTCCAGTACTTCGTCGATTAGCTGTAACGACTCTCCTGAGACTTCGACGTCCTCTATCTCTGATTTTCTTTGGTCTGCTAGTACGTTTTGCTGCTTCAGGCACGCCATGTGTATTCCACTTCTTCAGTACATCCAAAATAGTTTACTTGGGTATGTTTAAACGCCTCTTGGTTTCTCTTATGGACAACCCACTAATATAATACCCAACAATCTTTCCTTTCTCAAAGTCAGTTCTCTCCCTCCGCAACATTTTCACTCAACCTCACAGTGCGATATGATCGCGGTCAGCTGCAGGCTTGTTTTTATACCGTTTGCAGCTGTACGGCGCATCTTAACAACGCAGCTCATCCATTCATTTGCTTTTGAAGGGGTGTCCGGTGACTTTTGTCAATAACTCAGTATAGTGTATTTTGCTATGAAGAATACTTTTAGCATGATTTCTACTATCCCATTACTCAAAATTCTTCCACCAGGGACACAAGCGTATATTTTTGTTTTAAAAAATTAATGTGATTCTAAAAATACCTTTGAAAAATCCTTTTTTTTTTTTTTTGGTAAGATACTCTTCGTTAAGAAGAAAATTTCGAACTCATTTTCTTTTTTAAGTGACGCAAAAATTTTCCGCTGGAGGAGGGGGGGGTAAATTATATAACTTTTTTTTATATCTCTTTCGCTAACTGTTCAATTTAAAAACACCTTTGTCTCTGATACTCTACTATGAGGGACTTTTTGTGCCCAATTTGTTAATTTCCGTAACATATTTGGGTGTAAGTAACTGTTTCTATTTCTGGATGTTTTATCAACTGCAGAAATCCGGTTGAATTTTTTAACCAGGTCTATTTGACTGTGAATAACCATACGCACATTACGTTTTCAAATTATGCGGACTTTTTTTCTTAGGTAGTGTAAGCGTATTTCCTTTTCTGCTGAACTTTTAGATTTTTTTAAAATCTGCTTTGAAACATATTTTTCGTGTCGGAAAGGATTCAAAAGACGTGCTTCTTACAACCGAAAATTTGGTGTCATCTTTCTCGTTACAGTAGCGTGGGGAACGAAGTTTTCTTCTAAACCTTTTTCATGGGAGTGAATGCACACACTAATGACAATCTTTAACCATTCAAAGTATGCTAAATATTGAAAAAATGCAGCTGTGCTTGGTTCAGGGGAACTAACTCCTCAGCTTGCATGCATGTTTCATTTACTTCAGCGAGAAAGAGTATTACTGTTTTATAGACGGATAACGAAGTACAGCTAGAGAACGTATTGCGCCAGGATTTGTAAAATAAAAGTTAAGGGATTAATCATACTGATAAGTTCATCTCAGACAATAGCAGTGACAACCGAATTCCATCACGAAACTAATTAGATCAAGCTTTTCTGAAGTTTAATGCTGCTGAACTTTTATGAGAAAATCGCAGTTTTACATTCGGCGGAATTCGGCAAACGCTGAGAGAAAAAAAAAAAAATGCTACGTCTGCTGGTAAACCATTTCCACAACAATAAAGTACTTGTGTAAAATGCAATGGTGCTAAACTTACGGGATCCTTTGAACAAAACTGGTGCCACCTATAAAACTTCATCAAACAAAATCTGTGTCACCAATAAAACCCACAGCCCGACGAACATGGCGCATAAGCACGTCCTTGTTTCCGACCACTAAATATCCGCCTTGCGTCGAATGGACACGTTAAGCCGTCGGACCCTGGGTACTGGACCCCGGGTAATAAATAAGGGCGTCTTCCTCGCTTCCCTGTCACTTTCCTATCGGGCAATCTTGCTCAAATCTCCTAGCTTGCTATTCCTAAGGGTTGTTTAAGACCTGGGGTCAGACACTCCCTTCCTAAAATCCTCTACTCATGATCTGATCTGATCTGATGTGATCTAAAAATACATTTTTAGCATGTCTTTTGCAAACAAACAAAGAAAAGAAAACAAGAAAGATGATACCAATTTCCGGTTGTAATGAGCACGTCTTTGAGTCCGTTCTGACACGAATTAATTTTATCAAAGTTATTCAAAGTCAATGGAACCTGTTAAGAGAGCAATCAACCGGTTTCAACAATCGATAAAACAGTCACAAATATTTAGAAAAACCTGCTTAGTTCCACCACGGCTAGAAAGCGTGTTACGAAAATTAACAAATGGCGAAAAATAAGTTTCCCATAGCACAAAACAGGTACGAGAGACAAAGTTATTTTCAAATCAAACCGTTAAAAGAAGAAATATACGAGAGAAGGAAACATTATACAACTCCATGCCTTCGACAGGAATAATTTTGCATAATAGAAAAGTTTAAAATAGGCAAAAATGATTCTGCATGGAAAAAGCTGTGCTGAGGAAAAGGAAGTTTTCAAATACGTCTCCCGGAAGCAGAAATAGCTAGAAAAAAGTTTCAAAATCCACGCCCTCTAGCGGAAAATCTGTGCATTATTTAAAAAGGATAATGCTCCACATCTCTATTGTAGCGAATGGCATACAGTAAAGAAATTTCTCAATAGTGTTTTTAGAAGTGGTGATGCAGCTGCAAACTGAAGTACCCAAACCCCACCTACCGACAGAACTGTGAACTACAAAATTCCTCGTATACTAACCTTTAAGTGTTCTACAAGGTAAATGACATCCAGCGTTGAAACATTTTTTTTTAAATCGCACATTTAGAAAAACAGATTGAGCATTTACGCCCCCTACCGACGAAATTGTGCATTGTTCTGGGAAGAAAATACGCACAGAGTTTGCATAGTTAGTAGTATCTCACCGAAAAAAGAAGTTTTTCAATCGGGTTTTTAGCGCCTTAGGTATTTCTGTGAACGGAAAGGTTAACTTACGCCCTCTGGAGGCAGACTTGTGTGTTAAGAATTTTTTTAAATTATATGAGCAACATTTCGCTGCGGAAAAACTCTCCAACAAAGAAATAATTTTTGAAATCGTCGGACTCTTAGAAGTAGAGATATTGATAAACATATGATATGCATCTACACCCCCTGGCGGAAAAGCCATGCATTATTTTAAGAAGAAAGTACTCTCAAAAGTTTTTTTGATGTGAGCGGTATCGGTCCACGGAAGAATTTTTTCAATCGAGTTTTCTGGAGCTCAGATTTTGCTGCACATACATCAGACGCAGAAATTAACGCTTACGCCCCCTGGTGGTCAAACCATTCTTTACCAAATTAGAATTTATATGCAAATCATTTTCCATTAGAAGCTGTATCCGGTGTAGAAAGAATTTTTCGAATCGGAGTTTTTGAAGCAGAGGTATCAGGGAAAACGAAATTTACCTTAACGCCCCCCAGCGAAAATTCCATGACGTACTTTAAACTTTTAAAATTACATGAAAAACATTTCGCTCTGGTAACTTTATCCAACAATTTTTTTTAAATCGACCTGTTAGAAGCACAGATATCGACAAAAATAAAATATGCATCTACGCCCCCTGGCTGAGAAACCATGCATTACTTTAAGAAGAAAATATTCCGAAAAGTTTTATCTGCGTGAGTGGTATCGGTCCGCGAAAGAATTTTTCATTCGAGATTTCAGAAGCGCAGATGTTGCTGAAATGTTACAGAAGCAGAAATTAACGCTTACGCCCCCTGTGACCAAACAGTTTTTTTTTTTTTACCGAAAATTAGAAATTGTATGCAAAAGATTTCCCATCGGGAGCTGTATCCGTTGCAGAGAGAATTTTTCAAATCGGAGTTTTAGAAGCAGATATATCGGGGGAAACGCAGATTACTTTTACGCCCTCTAGCGGAAAATCTATGCGTAACTTTAGAAAGTGACTATACCTAAAACAGTCTTCGTCATAAATGGAATCGAAAGGTAATATAATTTTTTTCAATAGGACGTTTAGAAGCAAATACATGGAGTAAAATGTATTTTCAATTCGACATCATCTGCATTTACACGCTCTAGCGGCAAAATTATGCACCGTGAAAAAAGAAAACGAAATAAAGGATCACTATTCGCACATTTCAAGCTTCCCAAATCAAAAATTCAAACCGGACTATTAGTTGCAGAGATAAGGTGTCCATAGACGGACGGGCAAACCGATAACATAAACACGATCTTTTTCACAAAAGACGTGCTAAAATACAGAAGTGCTAAAAAACAGGACGTCCTTTTGTGGTCACTATATTCATCTGTGGACATCATATCTGCATGCGCATATTCTCTTCTCATAAACATGCGCATATTCTCTTCTCAGAAATGCACATATTAGTTCGATTTCAGAAATTATTTTTGCATTAGGAAGCCTGAACTGACAGAACGATGATTCTCGCCTCTTGGCTTTCTTCTGATGCATAACTTCACCGCTAGAGGGCGTAAGCTCAGATTCCATCGATTTTAAAACATATTTTACTTCATATGATTGCTAAAAAACCAACTGAAAGAATTCTCTCTTCCTCCAATACTTTTTTCAAAGAAGACCATTTTGCATACAATTTCTTCAAATAGTAACTCACAGTTTTCCCGCTAAAGAGCTTAAATGTGTATTGCATTTCCCCAATATCTCTGCTTCTAAAAGTCCGACTTGAAACCAGTTCTTTCTGCGTCTGACAGAGTTCGTGGCGAAGAATGTTTGGGATGTAATTTTTTATTTTTCATACCGAATAATTTGACCACAAAACGGCGTAAATTTATATTTTTGTTTTCTATATATTTGGAACAGTATCTGCACTCCTAAAAACTCGACTGAACAAATTCCGTCTTGTTCACATACCACTCACGACCAAAAACATGCGCATATTCTCTTGTCAAAAATAATACATAGTTTTCCAGCTCCATTAAAAATAATATTTTTGTGTTGGACAGCGTTCACGGCGGAGAATATTTTCATACAACATCTAATTTTTAACGCATAAATTTTCCACTAGAGAGCGTAAGAGAAAACTTCTGTCTGCAAGATATTTGCGGACGTATCTGTGCGTCTAAAAACCCGACTGAAAAAATTCCTTTTCGATAGAATCACGATGGAACATTCTATATGTATTTCTGCCGAAAATAACACACAATTTAACTAAGGTGTGCAAATGCATATTGTATTTTTCTCGATATTCCTGCTTCCAAAGGTCAGATTAAAAAAATTATTAAAATGGCGGAGACCTTTCAATTCGTGAAACATTTTGCATATACCTGGGAGTTTCATGCTGCCCAGCTCTGACCTCAGACTGCATTTTGTTCGCTACTGTATCTCCGTTTCTAAAAACCCCATTGAAAAAGTTATTTTTGCATTATAAATCACTCGCTGTGATTGCGCACAGCATCCTGTCCGAGAAATGCATAGCTTTATAGCAGCGTATACGTAAAAAAAAATTTCTTTCTACCTCTGCTACTAGAAGTAGTGTTTGAAAAATACTTTTTGCATCGCACAGCTTCCACTATGAAGAATGTTTGCGCATATTCTCCATTTTTTTTTTTTTTAATATAATGTACAGTTCTGCGACACGGGTACGTCAGCGCATATTTCTATTTAAAAAACTCCGATTCTAAAAATTACTTGGGAAAATTCTTTTTTGGTAAGATGTCCTTCACCATGAAGAACATTTCGCGCCCGTTTTCTTCTTCAAATAAAGAACAGTTTTGTCGCTAGGGGGATCTAAAGCTATAACATGTTTTCCTCCATATCCCTTTTCGTAGTACTTTGATTGGAAAAGTTCTTTTTGCTTCAGAAATTTTCCGCGATGAGCAAGATTTTGCATGCAATTTATTATTTTTCGTAGCGCACATTTTCGCCGCTAATGATCGTAAATAACTATTTCTACTTGTAGTTGTTTTGTCGTATTTAGAAATCCTGTTGATTTTTTTAACTGGTTCAATCGGTTCACTGTAAACCGCCACATAGGAAAACTGCCACACAGGAAAACTGCCACACAAGAAAACTGCCACACCGGAAGATTGCCACACAAGAAAACTGCCACACCGGAAGATTGCCACACAGGAAAACTGCCACACGCTTTTCATTAAGGGGCCGGGCACAAAATTGCTATTCCTCCAAGGAACACTTTGAATGTGTGGCATTTTTCCAAGTTTCTGAATTATGTGTGGCAGTTTCCCAAGGTGCCTAACGATGGGAAGGAGCTCTTTTGTTTGCCGGAATTTTCATGTCGGTTCATACTTACGGCAACTGCCCACAGAAGTTCGAGGGGGGGTATAAAGATTGCCGTTTCCTGGCCTATATTAAGAATTGAATTAGGAACTCCAAACAAATTTCGAGAAAACTTTCTATGTAAGCCTAGCGGAAATTGCTGTGTTCAGGAAAGGATAATAAGGTAGGATTTTTTTAATAACGCTGCACTTTTACTTAGGCACTAAATATTTACATAACATGTCACATTTGTAATAGTTTTCTTTTACTTAATTAATTCATAGGCCCTACACCTCAGACTTTTTAACAGATATTAATCCGCCGACTTCATATTCATAACGCTTACGTATCAAATCAAGTCAATATCATTGCGCTTTTATTTAGGCACCAAATATTAAAGTCATAGACGGCAGGCATATGCCTTTTTAACAGTTTTTATTTTACCAGGGTCATATTCACAACGTTTACACAGAAAATCAAGCTAATATTATTGGACGTTTACTTAGGTTGCCCTAAGTATGAACGGACATGAAAATTCCGACAAACAAAAGAGCTCCTTCCCATCGTTAGGCACCTTGGGAATCTGCCACACATTCAAAGTGTTCCTCGTTGGAATAGCAATTTGTATTCTGCCCCTTAATGAAAGCGTGTGGCAGTTTTCCTGTGTGGCAGTTTTCTTGTGTGGCGGTTTTCCGATGTGTGACAGTTTTCTAAGTTGCTGAAAGATGTGTGGCAGTTTTCCTGTGTGGCGGTCTTCCGCCAACCGGTTCAATCCACTACGAACACTGCGCACGTTATGCATTTTAAATCATGCACAGGGATATGAAGCCATACTCTTTTTCGCTTATCTTTTCATCTAAAGATCTACCTTGCAATAAAAAAGGAAAAAAAAAGAAAGAAAATTCGTCTCGGAAACGATTCGAAAGACCTGCTCATTACACCCGACACCGGTATCATCTCTCTTGTTTCTGCAATTGCTCAATTTTTCTGGTAAAACAGAAGAAAAAAAGGATTGCTGTGCCTTTCGTGGCATAATTTCCTAACTTGTTGAAAACTCTTACTCAGTTTTGCCAGTGTAATGCCTGCCCCCTTTCTCTCACCCTTCACCTTGACCATCGCATAGTTCCGTATTTGTGGTCTTCGCCCTACTTTTCCTCAAAAGGAAAGAATGGAGGATATGCAGGTCATTGTACTTTCCCCCTCTGTCTGCGTATTTCGCTTTGTTGACACCTTAGGAAAGTGTATCTTTTAGATTTTGACGCCTTACGCTGGTTGACACAGCAAGCTTTCATTCTTATCTTTAGCATTTGCACATCGTTTCCTGACACGACAAATTTTCAAATTTTGAGAAAAATGCACAATATCGATGTGCAAGAAAACCAGGTTTAAGTACACAAGCTTGGAAAAAATATCTTCGGTCATTAATGTTTGGTTAACATGAAAAGGCAGTGTATCCTACAATATTAGAACACTATTAATACGCACAAGATAAGAAAAATATATTTGAGAAACTTGCAGCAATAAATATGTATTACTTTATTACATTATATCTAACTTCCAGGGCCAATCATTTTATTGTATGTGTATGTCTACAAATATGAATACAAAGCATGCAGTTAAAGTAATGAAAATTAGTAACTAAACGATTCTCGTTTAGTCACTGACTTTTGACAAACAAACGAGATTACATTTTACAGGATTCTCTTTTTAAACAGCAAAATAAGGAAAAAGATGAAAAGATGTTTTTGAAAGTTATTGGAAAAGGAACGCTAGCAATAAAAGATCAACAAAAAATCAGGACTTAGATGCAATAGAAAAAACGGAAAAAAATAAGAAAAAGAAAAAACACAAGGTTCGATAAAGTACTAAATGCCACAAGAACATATAAAAAGTCGTCATATTTAATCCTTGAACAAGCGCTCTGTATCTTTCTGCTTTTTAAAAAATATTTAAGCATGTGTGTTTTAAAGAAAACCAGCCCAGTTTCTTTTATCCTCGGAATAACGCTAATCCAATAATTGGCGCTAATTAAGGCAAAAGTTCATCTACACTTCGTATGGTAAAGAGTGGGGAATTTGTTAGTGAGAAAATTTCAGTTGCAGTATATTGTGGGACTTTACGATGATATCATCATCATCATTGTCAACCATTATCAATCCACTGCTGGACGAAGGTCTCCCCAAGTTTCCTCCACAACGGTCTGTCTTGTGCCAGTCTCCTCCATGTCACCCCTGCATACTTTCGAATTTCATCCACCCATCTCCCATGTGGTCTTCTTCTGGGTCTTTTCCTGTCCCTTGGAATCCAATCTAAAATTTCGGCTGTCCATCGATGATCTGTCCTTCTGGCAGTATGTCCAGCCCATTGCCATTTCAGGGATTTAACTCTGATCATGATGTCTTCCACTCTTGTCATTTTTCGGATCCACGAGTTCCTCTTCTTATCTCTCCTGGTTACACCAAGTATGCACCTCTCCATGCTTCTTTGAGTTGTCTGCAGCCTTTGTATGTCTCTTTTAGTTAAGGTCCACGTCTCTGCACCATACGTAAGCACTGGAAGGATGCATTGATCAAACACTTTTCTTTTAAGACATAATGGCATATTGCTCTTGAAAATTATGCTGTTTCTTCCAAAAGCTCTCCAGGCAAGTTTTGTACGCCGATTAATTTCTTCATCAATGTGACCCTCACTTGATATCTGCTGTCCAAGATAAACGTACGTGTCTGTTATCTCCAGCTTTTCTCCATCAATCGATAAATCTTCATTTCTTGTAAAAGCATTGAACATCACTTTTGTCTTCTGAAAGTTCATTTTTAATCCCACTTCTTTACTCTTGTCAGCAAGTTCCTGGATCATACTCTGCAGCTCTGATGGGCTAGTTGCAAAAATGACTACGTCATCAGCAAAACGAAGGTGGGTTAGATAATCTCCATTAATCTTTATCCCCTTGTTTTCCCAGCTCAGTGACTGAAAAACGCCCTCCAATGTGGCATTAAAGAGCTTCGGAGATATGGTGTCACCTTGTCTCACTCCCTTTCCAATTTTTATGTGTGTTGTATTTTCAAACAGCCTAATCTTTGCACTTGCATTTTCATAGATGTTATTAATAATATTAATGTATGCATCTTCAATACCGCAGGTTTTCAGAGCCATTGTAACTGCTGATGGTTTCACCGAATCAAAGGCTTTTTCATAATCGATAAAAGCCATGCACAATGGAAGTTCATATTCCCTCGCTCTTTCAATTAGTTCTCTCAGCACATGGATATGATCTATTGTGCTGTAGCCACTCCTGAATCCAGCTTGTTCTCTCGGTTGAGCCATGTCCATTGTTACCTTCAAGCGGTGTGAAAGAACTTTAGTGAAGATTTTATAAACTACTGATAGGAGGCTGATAGGTCTGTAGTTTCCGAGATCCTCAATGTCACCTTTCTTATGTAGCAGGATCATTGTAGCGGTGTTCCAATCCTCAGGAATCTTTCCTTCATTAAGGCATCGAGTGAAAATTTGGGCGAGTACTGTTTCGATTTCTCCACTTGCTTCTTGTATGATGTCTACAGTAATTTCATCTTCTCCTGGAGCTTTTCCCCGCTTCATGTTCTTGATTGCATGTGCAACTTCTGCTGGAAGGACTGGAGGAACTCTGGTACTGGTATCTTTCATGATGTCTGGAGTGCATGTATCATCCCTTTCATATAATTTGGAGTAGAAATCTTTCACTCTTGTCAAAATTTCGCCTCTATTTCTTGTTACAGAACCATCTTCTTTTCTCAGTGCCATAATCTGTTTTCTTCCCTTACTGAGATGTCCCTTTGCTATCTTTAGGCTTTGGTTGTTTTCAATTGCTTTCCTCACTAGTTCACAGTTGAATTTTCTTACGTCTTCAGTAATACTTTTTCGTACTGTCTTGCATAGCTCTATATATTCCACTTTGGAAGTCACATCTTCTTTAGTTGTCCTCATCTCTCTTCTTTTCTGCATCAACATTTTCGTTTTTCCTGATAATTTATTTACATGCAACTTGTTCTTAGACCCAGCTAATTTTGTTGCTGTTTCCATAGGAGCTTTGGTTACTTTTCTGTTAACTTCAGAGATGTCCACTTCTTCCGATGTTAGGCCTTCTAAAGCAGAGAACCTGTTCTTCAGTTCCAACTTGAAGGTATTATGGTGTTTTTTAAGGTTGGTTATGTCAATACATTTTGTTTGTCTTATGAGCTTGCCACGTTCAAGTTTAGTGTTGAGGTGCATCTTACATCTCACCAATCTATGGTCACTACCTGTGTTGAACTTGTTTAGCACACTGCAGTCTTCTATGACGAATTTTTTGTTACACATAATAAAATCAATTTCACTTGTCGTCCCATTTGGATGTCTCCATGTCCATTTCCTGTGTGGCTTTTTCTTGAAGAAGGAGTTCAAGATGAAAAACCCTTCTGCCTCTGCAAACTCAACGAGAGTATTTCCACGCTGGTTTCTGTTGCCGTGACCGAATTTACCTACTGAAGTTTCATTCTGTTGCCGTTGCCCTATTTTTGCATTGAAATCTCCCATAATTATTTTCAAGTGCTGCTTACCTTTATTATTTAGATGACAAATTTCCTCATAAAATTCTTCAATTTCTTCTTCAGGATGACTTGTGGTGGGTGCATAAGTTTGAATAATCTGAGCCTGGTATCTTCTCGATAGTTGGATAACGAGTCGTGCAGCTCTGTCAGAGGAACTTTCAACTTCTACAACTTTATCCTTCAGTTTCTTGTTTATTATAAATCCAACACCACTAGTTCTGCCAGTATCTGTCCCACGATAGTAGAAGAGATGTCCACTTTTCAGTTCGATGAGATCTTCTCCTTTTCTTCTTACCTCACTTAGCCCCACGATGTCCCACTTGATCCTTTGTAGTTCCTCTTCCAATTCAAGAAGCCTTGAATCAGAAGATAGGGAGCGTCCATTGTACGTTGCCAAGGTCAGCATCAGATGGCAGCCTAGTCCGGTCCTCCGGGGATTCTTAGTACCCTCTGCCTTCATGTCACACTGGCCGCTGCCTTGGCCAGGTACATTCCAGCTGCCGGAGACTGAGGGCCAAGATTTAAGTTGTGGAGTCATTTTGGAGGGGTTTGGCCATAACTCACCACGCTGGCCAAGCGGATTGGTGAGTGTGGGATAGAATTTCCTCTAATCCCGATGGTATAGTTATACCGCTATGGGCGGTCGTCAGAGCCCCTTTAGTGGGAACAGGATGCCCCACGAGAAGGTGGGGTTGACATTTGTCAAGGAGAGGCTGTGATGTTACGCATCACCTGACCTTACAACCCTACGATGATATAAGCTCTGTTAATTCCAGTGAATTAAATCTGGCCTGTGCGTAGCCTAAAGATTAAAGCATCCAATTTTCAACCTGATTGTTGTAAGCTTGAAAGTCCCGAATTCCCACCGCATCCCACAGAGCGCACTAAGCAACGAGCAAGGGGTAAAAATCTGTGGCAGTATCTCTGCTTAAGCCCCTACCTGTCTCAAGACCGAAGGTTGTGGAAGAGGCTCAGGAAGACGTTCATCCAGCAGTGGAGTGATTCATAATGGTTGATGATGATATATATTTACTCACATTTTCTTCCATTTAACTTTTGCATCAAATGAGGTAGCTACTTTATATTTCATGTGTCATACAGCAAAAGTTGTAAAAATAATTTTCAGTAATCTTAGAAATTGTTAGTGAGGCGCACCAGTTTCAAAGGAAAGGATTTTGTGAAAGTTCAAATTGCTCTTTGTATTGCAGATTGATTGATAAGAGGATGCAACAAAACATAAAAATATTAATTTCACAATAATAATAATAAGAAGAAGAAGAAGAAGAAAAAGAAGAATGTTGATGATAACAATAATAATAATGGTGGTGATAATATTAATAAGTTCTAAAATGATTAAGTCATTTCTAGAAACAATTTTAAAAAAGAGCCCTTGTCCTGAGTATAATCAAGTGTATTGCAACTGTGCTCACATTCTTTAGAACCATGATGGACATCCCTGAAGATAGCCATCGTCAACAAAAGTGCGAAGATACCAACTTATATCTACTTTAATCAATGCTTGGCATATTGAAAAAAGATAGGTACTTAAACATACATGTAATAACTTATATAGCTATTTAATTTGGAAAAGGAAGCCGGAATTTACTTCAAAAATCTTGAAGATGGCATTGTCCAGGAGCAGGAATCACACCCCTGATGCTGCTTAGCAGCGAACTGCTCCAGATGGTGGGTTTCTAATTTCTTATACTACTGCTTCTGGGTTCCAAAGCCAAAGTAAGGTGTTCATCATCATCAATGTCACTCAGGCATGCTTTTGAATTTCATCCATCATTTCCCACATGATCTTCCACTGGGTCTTTTACTATCCCTTGGTATCTGTGGACTTCTTCTAGGTCTTTTCAATATTACAGGATTTCAAAGATACCAGTTGCCCAACGGTTGTCAGTCCACCTTTGTGCCACTTGAGTGTCTTTACTTTGATCATGATGTCATTCACTCTTGTTATTCTTCTGATCCATGAGCTCCTTTTCCTATCTTTCTTGGTTACACCAAGTATGCATCTCTCCATGCTTCTTCGATTTGTTTGCTGCTTCTGTATGTCTTTCTCAGTTAAAAGCCCATGTCTGTGATCCATGCATAAGAAGTGGAAGGCTTCCAATGTGTGAGCTCCTTTTCCTATCTTTCTTGGTTACACCAAGTATGCATCTCTCCATGCTTCTTTGATTTGTTTGCTGCTTCTGTATGTCTTTCTCAGTTAAAGTCAATATCTGTGAGCCATGCATAAGAAGTGGAAGGATTTATTGATTAAACACTTTTCTTTTAAGAAATAATGGTCATTTGCGCTTGAAAATTGTACTGTTTCTTCCAAATGCAGTCAAGCCAAGTTTATTCACCTATTAACTTCTTCGATGCTGCACTTGATTGATATCTGTTGTCAAAAAAAACTGCACATATCAGTTACTTCTAATGTTGCCCCATCAGCCTCTAAAGCTTTCTTTTAAAGGCATTGTACATCGGTTTTGTTTTCTGTGAGTTCATTTTCTGTCTCACTTCCTTACTCTTGTCAACAAGTTCCTTGATTAAGCTCTGAATGAGGTACTTGAAAAAATCACTATGCCATCAGCAAAACGATGGTGGGTTGAAGTGTCGCCATCAATCGTTATACCCTTGTCTTCCCAGTTTAATGACTGAAAGACATTATGCCATGTGTCACTGAAGTGCTTGGAAGCTATAATTTCACCTTGTCTCACTCCCTTTTGTAATTTTTATAAATGTTGTGTAATTTGAATTTGCATTTTCATAGATATTATCAAAAATATTATAAATGGTTTCATAGAATCAAAAGACTTTTCATAATCAGTGAAAGCCATAAATGTGGGAATTCACATTCATTTGCCCTTTAAATTAGTTCTTTTAGTGCATGCATATTGTTCATGGTGTGGCCACTCACTTGTCCACTTGGTTGACAGCCGCGTCCAGTGTTTCCTTCAAGCGATGTGACACTATCTTAGTGAAGATTATGTATAACTGTAAGAGGCTGATGGAGAGATGCTTTCGTTTATGTAGCAAGTCACTGTTGCACTGTCCCTGTCATCAAGAATATGCAACATACCGTACACCACTGTTACATTTCAGTAAATAAAGTTCCTTTCACAACATGAACTAAAAAATGAATTTCTGCACATAATAGGAAATCAAAGGGTTTATAGCTGATATACGGGTGTTGTAAGTGAAATGTGGTACTATGAATGATTCGAAGGGTTTTATAACGTAACAATCATAACGCGTGACCAAAAAGTTCCAAATGAAATACGAGCGATTTAGTAGTGATTGACACAGCTGGGAGGTAACGAATCAGTCTGATAAGATAGCATTTGTGCTCAGCTACAGAGTTCTAATTAAAAAGTCTAGAGTTTCAGAATTTCAGATTTTGCAGGCTGAATAAATACGTTTTGTAAATGAGTTTGTTACAAACATATATTTAAAATAAAATAAGAGAACTTTATGGGTTCATCGTTTATGTATAGCACAGTGCATTATGGTTATAAGGTTTCTTAATTTATCACACAAACGAGATAAATTATACTGACACTTCTAAAATATTTTCCAGTCTGTTTTTAAACTCTCTTGTAGATAACAGCATAATGCATATTTGATGAGAATCGTAGTACTAATCTTGGATGTAACTTGCTCCCTAACTTGTATGAACGCCGTTCTGCTGCCCTGCATATCTCACTAAAACATCTGTTGGTAACAACAAAGCGTCCTAATTATGCCCTAAGCATCTTATGGATGAAGAAATTTCTTCAGTCTTTTCGCAGATTTCAAGTGAATCAGTAGGTACCAGGGTGAGTGAAAAGTTCGTCCCACCTTCAGCAAAAAAGTTTAATGATGAAAGAAAGCCACACACGCTCACTTCATTCTGCAAATTACAGGCCATTGTTTTCTATAATTCCTTGCCAACGTTATATCAGAGCCACGATCCCACGACACAGGTTTCGAGGACATAAACTCGATGATGCCAGATTTCACATCCTCCACTGAAGCCACGTGCCCTCTTTGTAGGAAATGGGCCATGGAGTGAAACAGGTGGTAGTCGGATGGGGTAAGCTCCGGACTGTAAAATGGAAGATGGGATAGTATCTAAACCCCTTCCAAATTCTGCAGTTTTCGGCGGATCACTCTGGAGTTGTGACTTATGGCATTATGAACTTGTAGCAACACCCGCTTCCTATTGGTGAGCGCTGGGTAGCTTTGGCACAGAACAGCATGAGGCCACTGCAGTTGTTCGACATAGGGGTTCTCGTCCACAGCCTGACCATTTGGCATGAGGTTACAGAGCACAGGAACCTCAAAATTTCACCAAAGGTACAGCAGGACTTCCCTTTTGAACTATTCTCTTTGCACTACTGGCTGCGCTTCCTGGTGTGGTCTGGGCCACACCAGGAAACGCAGCCAGTAGTGCAATACTTCCCAGTAGCAGAACAACATAGGGATATCTACAGAACTTTTTTCACCTTGAGGCTATGACTTCAAAACCCATGGATTTGACAGCAATGCGCGATAGAGAAAGACACGGTATTTCCACCGTGTGTCAATTCGTGCAAACCATTCGACGGCGCCTGGAGAAAAAATCATGCTGATGCAGGTGACAAACGATAGTGGATTACGAAGACCCAGCTTCTGTTTCCAACTATCGTGTACTGGTGTCAGAGTTCGCTGTCACAGCTTCGAATAGGGTGCCAGTGTTGGTGGTCGTTGGAATTCCTGATCTCGGCTTGCTTTCGAGACTGGTGTCTCCAACATTGAAATGCCGGAACCATTTTTTGCAGTGCGGTTGTCCAAAGCTTCTTTTCCTTCAACTGCACAAATTTCTCTCGCTGCTGCAGCTGCCGCGTTTAACCCTTTTCCAACGATGGTGTAGAAGCATCCGAACAGCGCATTTATCGACCTGCACCCTCTGTTCATCTGATAACGCAATGTGGTTCAGTCCCAAATGCACGTCATCAGCCTGTTGTATGTTACGTTATCGCAGAGACAAAACTGGCTCTCATTTCGCACAGGAATGGAAGCCCAATATTATATGCAGCCAAAAATGGGGCCACCCCGGTGGTGCAGTGGTCTAAGCGATGGCCTCTGATCATAGCGTTGGCCTCTGGTTCGAATCCCGGTGAGGTATGGATGTTGTGTTTTGTCTTACGGCACTGGCTCTCTCCCTTCCCTGGAACCAGTGACCCTAAATTAGGGATGGGCGACTGCTTATAGCCCATTGAGTTGCTCACGGTGGTCGTTAAAAATCCAATAAAAAAAACAAAAACAAAACGGGTTGAACTTTTGATTCACTCTGGTACTGCTACCCAATGATGCGGTTCTAAGAAAAAGTGCCTTAGCGGTGAACGACGGAGTAGGTGAAACAAACCCGAAAAGAAGACCCTCAGATTTTTGAAAGTGATTTAAAATTTGATTTGTTGTGAGTGTCGTTTCAAACTTTTATATATTATACTTTTATTACTAACGATTTTTATCAATTTAAATCAAAGTTGTTTAATTTGGAAAATTTTAAACAAAAGGACGAATATTACGTGGCAGTCAGATGCTAAAAATATTAAGTTTTTCTTCAAATATTGTGCTGTCATTCTATACACTTTCCGTTTGTTTGTTTGAGCGTTTAACGACCACCATGAACAACTCAATGGGTTATAAGCAATCTCTTGTTCCTATTACCACTGGTTCCAGGAAAGGGAGAGAGCCAGTGCCGTAAAACAAACACAACATCCATGCTGCACGGGGATACGAACCCGGACCCATCTCTGACGAATGGCCAAAATCCAGAGCTTAGACCACTAGCTTCCAAATATTCAGTGTGGATAATAGGAATCAATCATACTGAATACATGTGACTCACACGTCACTTTTGCTGCTATATACATAGAGTGAAAGTAGAGGATATCTTTTGTATTATTTCTTTCGGAGTTTAGCTACCACCGTGAGCACCAGTAACCCCAAATCAGTGATGGAACTGATCACCAGATGAGGAATGTAGTAGTCCATCACTGATTTGGAGTTACTGGTTCATAGAAGGGGGAGGTCCATGTCGGGGGAGTGCACCACCCATTCCTGATGGAACGGGTGATCCGTTCCATCATTGTTTTGGGGTTACTGGTTCATGAAAAGGGAAAGGGCCCGTGCCTTGGGGAGGGGCGCACCACCCTATCTTCATTTGATGATCCCTCGCAGCTTGAGCGATTAGCCAGAAACCAGCGCCTCTGACCTTTCCTGCATCAGAGCGACCTTTTATGTTATCTATAAAGAATCAGAGATTGGGCTCAGGGAATAACTTTTGTTGGAGCCGATGGCGAGTTTACTAGATCATAAAACACCTATTACTCTCTACGTACATGCCTGTTTAACTTTTCTGTGTTGATTTTCTGCTTACAAGAGCAGTTTTAACCTTAAGAGAAGCCACCTCCAATAATTCTCTCTCTCTCTACCTCTAGGACTGCCGTCTTGGCAAAAGAATTTCCATTCTCTTTATACCGGAACCTTTGTATAATGTTGCATACTGTTAATTTACCAGTATGCCTGAATATCAAAATACAGTATTCCTTATTTTTCACGTATAGGCCTACACTGTCAAAACTTTTGTGGTAGGTTGCACCAAAAAGTGGTGCTACACCAGCTGCACACCACTTTTTGAGAAAAGATACACTACGGTGTGGTGCAAACAAAACCCAACAACATGGTGCAACTTTGCACGGCATTGTGGTACATGATCGTACCACATTATGATACAACGTTGCACCAGTGTTGTTGGGGGTTTTTTTGCACTCCACAATAGTGTATCTTTTCTCAAAAAGTGGTGTGCAGCTGGTGCAGCACCACTTTTTGGTGCAGCCTACCACAAAACTTTTAACAGTGTACATGATAATAAGAAAATAATAATAAAAAAAGAACTCTTCGCCCTTCCTTTTCTTTCCTGTCAATCACGAAAATTGCCTACCTATCTTGAAAAAAGTGCCTTAGCTCTGCGCTATGGCTTTTCTACACCACTGCTTCTATCATTTACCAGTATTTTGAACATAGCTTGAAACAATGTTTCTCTGGACACTATAGTAGCCTGGAAAGACAGGGTCCAAAAATGCATGAAACATCTACCAAGCTATACCAAAAAATGCAATTAGTTTTTCCTCTGTAAGGAGGAATCATACCATACCCTAATTATTATTGAAGGCATTTATAAACGATATCAGTAATTTCACGCACTTCTGCTGCATATGCCCAGAAGTTATTTAATAAATTTAAAAAATATTTATTTGAAGGTTCATGGCAGTGAGCATTCCTACTGGGTCAGATCCCTTTGTCTACTAGTAATTTAAGTAATTATAAAGGACAGATGAACACAGGAACCGTAAGTTCCAAAATACCAACGTAAGATGTGACTTTCCGCTTCCTTTTTTTCGTCAATTATAGTAAGATGAGAGTTAGCATTCATCCATTGTTGGAACAGAGAGTTCACAATGTCATTCTGCGAAGTTGTGCGTTATTCTGTATGTTTATAACTTACACTCGTATATAATAAAATTATGTTTTGGGTACATAGGCCTAGCAGCCATTAAAAAACGTACTTGCACAATTTCTAGATGCATATAACAAGATGAACGACCACAACCAAAAATCTGCTTGCTAAAACTTTCACAGTCCTCTTCTTCCATTATATGAATGGCCTTGGAGACTGTAATTGAATTTTGTAGGAATTATATGCATATTACTTCGAAAGAGCGATCCCTAGCTAGAAAAATGAGACGCTTTGGTACCGGAAACCGTTCACTATATACTTTAGCAAATAGGCGCCGACTTGAAAAATTATTTGGGGTTCCGGAAATTTTAGATCAAATTACCCATGCAATTTTCGAAGTATTTAAGTCTAATTTAAATTTCATTCAGTCAGATTATCTAGCACAATAAGGCGCCTGAAATGCGAAAACGATGCAAGCTATGGTTAATTACAGATTTTTTTCTCTAGCTAATTATTTATTTCATTTATTTTGCTTTTGTAGGCGCAACATTATTATATACAATACACAGATACTGTGTGAATTTCCAACTCAATTGTCTTATAAAAGTAACAAAAACATGTAAAATTTATTTTAAAATTTTTTTTACCTATTTTAAAAATCCCAACAATTATTTTCTTCAAATGATTTCTGAGTTAAAATAGGATGTTAGAAGAGAGAGGACATGGCATCAGCCGCACGCCCTACGTTTTCCGTGAGCTCCACTTCATATCAGCTGTATATGCCCAGCTTGGGCTGCTTCTGTACTTTTCTATGGGGAAATCGTTGACTTTGAAGAGGTTTTAGAGGCACTTGTGCAGCACGTACAGTCAGGAAAAAATGAGACCGAAATATACATTCATATAACTAAAAAATTGCAAAAAGTTACAGAAATACTGTTTAGTATTTTCTAAAAAAAATACACAAAATTATGCTTCGTCGAGCGGAAGGACATATTGCGTATTAACTAATTATGACCTTGCTAAATCTGTGGGAGCCTTGTTGACCTTCAGAGACTGCTGCAGAGAATAAGAGACGGCCGCTATCAACCTGTGCTCCAGCACAGGTCTTCAGTAAGTGACGTCACGTCACTGAACCCTCCCCACCCGGAGGGCGCAAGAAACCAGATGATCAGATTTGGCTTCACCAGCGGCTGCTGATACCATCTCCTCTCTCTTCGAACCTCGTTGGTCCCCGACTGTACGAAGATAGGGTGGGTCAACTGACTGTACAACATATTTCCACCCTTATCACGATGACCTCGAATAGGTTACAGTCTCCAAATGTAGAGCTAGACTTTTTGTATTTTGTGGGAACCCAGACAAACCGAAGAATTGTTTTTTATAAAGCAGCCAGTTTTAAATGCTCTTAAACAACGGTATCTGTCGCGTCAAATTTGATGAGCATGAACAAACACTAATTCTTTTTTGAGGCACAATAAACAGTCTGAGGAGTAAATTTCTATACACACTTTCTATATATAGTAAACGGGGAATGAATAATAAAAAACTTGAAGAACTGATAATGAAAAACAAAATTTATGCATTATGCATACGTGTATTTTTCCCACGAAGTACGCGCAAAAATATTAGAGGTTCGAACCCACAACAAAATCATTGGGGATTCAAAAGGTATCTCGAATCCACGAAGTCGGCGCTTATGCTGTAGCGGAAATAGGAATTACAATAGTTTCGCAAATTTCTTGGATCGTTAAAACTACATGTGTCCACGCAAACTTACTGTCATATAGTAACATCTAAGTTTGATTTCTTCCGACATTTTTTCGTAGGCTTCTATGGAATTATTTTATGCATAGCATTCTAAGTCCGCTGTGTTAACTCAGTCTTACACATTATGTAGAAATTCATCATTTCATGATAAAATATGAGTAAGACATGGAATGCCACAGAATATTATAACACAATCTCCATAAGCCGCTCGAAAGTACACATTTCTTCATGTTCTTTCAAATTCTTCCTATAAAAACATTTATTGAAAAGAAGAAGAAAAAATACATAGAAATCATCAGCGTCATTTCAGTTAGCTTATTGATCCATCAATAACATGCCACCACCACTAAATCTGCGAAGCTGTGGATTCTTCTTTCAAAGACGGCAATTTACCCAGTATCGATTCCTGAAAAGGACGAGGAACAAAGTCAATGAGTAAGGAAAAGTAAATAAAATTTAATTTAAAGAATATGATGAGCAACATGAAAAAATTAAACTGATCAAAGAGATGTTTAAAGAAAACAAAAGTACTGTACATAGTATCTTTTTTTATTTTTTATTTTTTTTTTATTTTTGGCGTTTAACGACATCTGTGAGAAGCTAAGGATATAAGGAATCGCCCATTCATGATTTAAAACCACTTGTTCCGAGGAAGGGGAAGAGCCACCAACATAGTACAAGCACACCACCACTCATGCTTTTTACTGGGTTAGAATCCTGATCTAGATGTACGTGCCTCTGACCATTTGTCCATCACGGGGATCATAGTTTTAACGCAAACACCTGGATTTGAAGCACGAGACTTCTACTAGTATAAAACCTTGGTCGCTCAGTTTACACGAAAAATTAATCGCCACATGCCTTTCACATGAGGCGAGAAAATTCACCTTTGGACGGAATGATGTCCACTGTAAACAAGAAAGATGACACCGAATTTTCGGGTGTAATAAGCACGTCTTTTGAATCCGCTCTGACGCGAATTAAATTTATCGAAGCTATTCAAAGTCAGTGGAATCGGTAAGGAAAACAGTAGTATCTGACCGAAGAAAGAAGTTTTTCAATCGGGTTTTTAATCCCGCAGATATTGCTGTAAACGGAATCGTGTACTTACGCTCTCTGGTTGCAGATTTGTGCTTTAAGAAAAAAATTGAAATTATATGAGAAACATTTCGCATCGGAAACACTCACCAACAAAGAAATAATTTTTCAAATCGGTCTTTTAGAAGCAGAGATATCAAGAAATATAAGGTATGCGTCTACGCCCTCTGCGGGAAAAACATGCATTATTTTAAGAAGAAAGTATTCCCAAAACGTTTTTCGATGTGAGCGATATCGGTCCAGGAAAGAATTTTTTCAGACAAGTTGGAGCTCAGATTTTGCTGCAAATATATCAGAAGCAGAAATTAACACTTAGCTCTTCTGGTGGCCAAACCATTCTTTACCAAATATTAGAAATTATACGAAAAGCATTTCCCATCAGAAGTTGTATGCGATACAAGAAAAAATTTCCAAATCGGAGTTTTAGAAGCAGAAATATCGGGGGAAAAGCAATTTACCTTAACGCTCCCTTGCAGAAAATCCATGCGTAACTTGAAAAAAGTACTATACATAAAATACTGTTTGACATAAATAGAATCGAAAGATAAAATAACTTTTTTAATCGGATGTTCAGAAGCAAATATGCGGAATAAAATTTATTATGAATTCGATATCATCTGCGCTTACGCCCTCTAGAGGCGAAAGGGTACATCGTAAAAAAAAAGAAAAGAAATGAAGGATCATGTGAAAAAATTGAAGGATCATCATATATTTCAAGCATCCAAATCATTCGCATATTTCAAGCATCCCAATACAAAAAGAATTTTTCAAATCGGACAAATAGTTGCAGAGATATGGTGTCCACAGACGAACGAACAAACCGATAACATAAGCACGATCTTTTTTTACAAAAGACGTGCTAAAAATAAATGGTGTGAATTCAAGGAAAATTTCTGAAAATAACGTGCAGCAAAGTTGTCGGTAAGTGTCAGTCTTTTAACGGAATTTCCGTTTTTAAAAATCCCTGTTTTTATAACCCGTATTTTCACAGATTTTCCGTAGTCATTAATTCCATTTATTTCAGAAAAGTCAGTTTAAAGTTTTTCCGTATTTATACACAAATCCCGATATTTCTGCTTTTAAAACTCCGATTTGAAAAATTCTCTATGTATCGC
The DNA here is from genome assembly GCA_039090855.1 of Macrothele yani. Classification (NCBI taxonomy): domain Eukaryota; kingdom Metazoa; phylum Arthropoda; class Arachnida; order Araneae; family Macrothelidae; genus Macrothele; species Macrothele yani. Next base: position 81,834,623 of record CM077023.1, on the reverse strand, counting down.
ATACAGCTTCTGATGGGAAATGTTTTTCATATAATTTCTAATATTTGGTACAGAATGGTTTGGCCACCAGGGGGCGTCAGTGTTAATTCCTGCTTGCAATGTATTTGCAGCAAAATCTGAGCTCCTAAAAACTCGACTGAAAAAATTCTTTCGCGGACCGATACCGCCCATATCGAAAAACCTTTCGAGAATGCTTTGTTCTTAAAATAATGCATAGTTTTTCCGCCAGGGCCGTAGATGCATAGCTTATTTTTGGCCACTGCTAAGCTTCTAAGAGTCCGATTTGAAAAAATCTTCCTTTGTTGAAGAGCGTTTCCGGTGTGAAATGTTTCTCATATAGTTTCAGAATTTTCAAGTAAGGCATATAGATTCATCCGCTAGGGGCGTAATCGTAAATTGCGTTATCCCCGATTTCTCTGCTTCTATAACTCCGATTTAAAAAATTCTTCCTGTATCGGATACAGCTCTTCATGGGAAATATTCTGCATATAATTTGTAATTTTGATAAAGAGTGATTTGACGACCAAGGGGCTTAAGTGTCTAACTCTGCTTCTGATGTACTTGCAGCAGAATCTAAGCTTCTGAAAGCTCGACTGTAAAAATTCTTTCGTGGACCGATAACGCTCCACTTGAAAAACTTTTTGAGAACCACCTGCTTAAAAGAGCGCACAGTTTTTCCGTCAGGGGAAGCAGATATACATCTGATTTTTTTTTTTATTTCTCAGTGTCGATTTAAAAATTCTTTCTTTGTTAGAGAGCGTTTCCGGAGCGAAATGTTTCTGATAGAGTTCCAAAATTTTCAAGTAATCCATAGACTTTTCGCTAGAGGCGTAAGGTTAAATTGCGTTTTCCCCGATATCTCTGCTTCTATAACTTCGACTTGAAAAATTCTTCTTGCATCGGATACAGCTCCCGACGAGAAATGTTTTTCATATATTTCTAATTTTTGACAAAGATTAGTTTGATCACCAGGGAGCGTCAGCGTTTATTTCTGCTTCCGATGTATTTGCTGAAAAATCTAAGCTTCTGAAAACTCAATGGAAAAAAATATTTAGTGAACCCATACCACAGAAAATCTTTTCAGAATACTTTCTTTATAAAACAATGTATAGTTTTTCTGACAGGGGAAGTAGATTTATATCTTATTTTTGTCGATGTTTCTGTTTCTAAGTGTCTGATTTTTTTAATTCTTTCTTTGTTGAAAAACGTTTTCACTGCGAAATGTTTCTCAAATAATTTAAATTTTTTCTCAAAGCTCAAGTTTGCCACTAGAGGGCGTAAGCGATTGAAAAAATTCTTTTTCGGTGAGACACTACTAGATATGAAAACTTTATTTGTATTTTCCTCTCCAAAATAATGCACAGTTTTGCCGCTATAGGGCGCCAATTTGCAAACTGTTTCTCTCAATATCTCAGCTTCTACAAAAAGCATCTTGAAAGTAATGCCTCGTCTTTCATAAAATTTTTATTTGTAGCAGCAAAAATGTGAAACTTGGTGGCAAAATATTTGGACATATTGTTAACAATGCTAGCCTATTCAAAGTATTGTCCATCACTTTCTATACATTTCCGCCACCGTTGAACCCACTGGTAAAATCCATTTGGGAAAAATTCCTGAAGTTGTCGTTTCACACATGAGTTCACAGCCAGTTTAACGTCTATCACATCGTCGAAACGTTCCCCACGAAGGGTGTTTTTCAAAGTGGAAAACAGGAAAAAGTCTGATTGAGCCAAATCAAGACTGTAGGGGTTGGGACATCACCGTCCACCCCATTTTGGGAGTTTAGGACATTTGCGCACATTCACTTTTAAAGCCATGAAATTGCGCTGAGTAAAAAATTATAGTGTTCCTATATTTCATGCCTACTTGAGCCAGTGGTGTGCACAAAATTTTTCTCCCGTAACTCATTAACATTAAGAAATATTTAGAATTTTCTGTTTGAAAGATGGAGGGCGGACATTTGGGCACCCGGGCATTTGGGCACAAATGTTTAAGGGGCCGTATAAAAATTTCCGTTTCTTGACTCTATAATGAGAATATGATGGAGAAAATGTTCACTATAAGACAAGTAACAATTATACTTGAATTTGGGGAAACATTCTTGAATACAAAGATAATTACATAGCACATTTCTTAAACCTACGGGTTTCAACGAAGCAAAGCAATTACAGCAGAACTCATACTATGATCGGAAAAGGACGACAAGGTGGAATTTTTTAATAATGCTGCACTTTTACTTAGGCACTAAATATTTACAGAGCATGTCAAGTTATTAATATTTCTCTTTTACTTACTTAAGCACTGAATATTAATTGCTATGCCTCATCCGTACGCCATTTTGACAGTTTTTATTCAATCGATGTCCTAGCGTTTGCCTAGGAACTCAAGAAAATCATATCGTGCTTTTTTCTGAGGCACGAAATATCAATTCACAACTCCTAGGCCTAGTCCTTTTTAACAGTTTTTATTCTACCGATGTCATATTCATAACCTTTACGTATCAACTCAAGTTAATAATATTGCGCTTTTAGTGCTTAAGTAAAAGCGGGATATTATTAATTTGAGTTGATACATAAAGGTTATGAATATGACATCGGTAAAATAAAAACTGTTAAAAAGGACTAGGCCTAGGGATTGTGAATTGATATTTCGTTCCTCAGAAAAAAGCACAATATGATTTTCTTGAGTTCCTAGGTAAACGCTAGGACATCGATTGAATAAAAACTCTCAAAATGGCGTACGGATGAGGCACAGTAATTAATATTTAATGCTCAAGTAAGTAAAAGAGAGATATTAATAACTTGACATGTTATGTAAATATTTAGTGCCTAAGTAAAAGTGCAGCGTTATTAAAAAATCCCACCTTGTCGTCCTTTTCCGAACATAGTGTGAGTTCTGGTGTAATTGCTTTGTTTCGTTGAAACCCGTAGGTTTAAGAAATGTGCTATGCAATTTTTTTTTGTACTCATGAATGTACCTTTGTTTCCCCAAATTTCATTATAGTTTTGTCTTACTGGAAACGTTTTCTCGATTTAATTCTCATCAGAGCGTCAAGAAACAGCAATTTTTATACGGCCCCTAAAATTTTGTGCCCAAAAGTACGGGTGCCCAAATGTCCGACCCCCATTTTGGCAATAGATTGTGAAGTTTCCATTGAGGTGAGGGGGCGTGCGTTATCATGGTGTAAAACAACAGTATATGAAGTGGAATGTCACGTCTTTTTCTTCTGATAGCAGCCTTTAGCTACTGCGCCTAGTGAGCACTGTTTATTGTTGTGCCCCGTACAAGGAAATCAGTTAAAATAACACCACGTTTGTCCCAGAAAATTGTTACCATTACTTTTCCTGCGGAACGAACTGTTTCGACCTTTTTCTGCCGAGGTGAAGATGTAAAGTGCCATTCCATTGACGCACGTTTTGTTTCTGGGTCATAAAAGAACACCCAGGTTTCGTCCCCCATCACAACATTAGAGAAAAACATCTCACCCTCCCTCTCATGACAATCCAAGAGGTTCCGGCACATGTCCACCTTTTGCTCCCATTGTTCACGGGTTAGATTTCTTGTGATCCACTTCGAACAAAGTTTTCTGCAGCCCAGATCCCTAATTAATGTTTCCACAGCACTATGACCACAATGAATTGTATCACACAGCTCCTGGATGGTGACACGACGATTAGCTGTGATGAGGTCTTTCACTCGTTGCCTGTTGGCATCTGTCACTGCAGTTACGGGTCTTCCACTCCGTTGTTTGTCCGACACTGAACTTTCACCCTCTGAAAACCTCTTCATCCATCTGTGGACATTATTGATATAGTCTTTTGTGGATTTCTGGAGCCTCACATCCCTCTTTTTCCAGGAATTCAATTGCAGCTCGCTGCTTTTCTCTGTCATTCATGATCTTTATTTCCGCTACTGAAAAAAATGTGTTCCCACATTGGTAACATAACATAGTACATGTCAGCGCAGTTTCATTAAAATCACTTCAAATTTCAGAAGTTATTAAGGAGGAGGCATTTACTTTCAGGATGCTCCTAGTACATGTGCGATTTAAAATATTCTTTCAACACTGGATGTTATTTACCTCGCGGAACACTTTAGGTTAGTATTTGAGGAGTTTTATAGTTCACAGTTCTATCGCTAGTTGGTGCTTGTGTACCTTTGTTTGCGGCTGTATCTCCGTTTCTAAAACCTTGTTTAGAAACTTATTTTTTACTCTATGCCATTCGCTACAATAGAGATCTAGAGCATTACCTCTTTAAATAATGCATAGATTTCCCGCTAGGGGGCGTAAAGGTTAAAACCTTTTTCCCGTTATCTCTTCTACCGGGCGACGTATTTCAATTTTTTTTTTTTATGCATAGCTTTTTTCATGAAGAATATTTTTCGCCTATTTTCAACTTTCCCATAATGCAAAATTCTTCCGCTAGAAAGTGTAGAGTTATATCAAGTTTCCTTCTACTGGGGTGTCCGATAAGTATCCGGATTTATATTCTTATCGATACAAAACCGTGTGTATGATCGTATGTATGTGTGAAGCTGTTACGACCCCTTTCAGTGAAGCGCCGTAAAAGCGAAGCGGCTTGATACTGTTAGGTAGCTCTGTCAATCAAAAACAATGGCGGCTACGTTAAGTGTTCAGTTCGAGCAGCGAGCAGTAGTGAAATTTTTAATAAAAGAATGCGTAAAGGCCGTGGACATTACAATAAGACTTCGGACGGTGTATGGTGATGCGGCTTTGTCTCGTTTCAGTGTTTATGAATGGGTTACGAAGTTCAAAGCTGGCCACGAGAGCCTTGGAAATAACTATTGTGGGTATAGAAGAGATATACGCCTGTTGATAGGAAAGCAGTGATTAAGTATCAGTGGTACCACTTGATGAACATAGTAATCTGACTTTCTAGTGCGTTGAGAATAAACAGTTGCACTTATGTACGAGGGGCGGTCAAAAAGTTTTTATTATTGCCTAGAGCAAGTGGGATTAGCGTAAAAATTTTCACTGCCCGGAAGACGCATGACCTTGAGCTATTGGCACGTGCGAATGGTCTCATGTTGTTGTAACGTGGAACACTATTAGGGCTCAGAAAACAAAATGGCGCAGCCTGTGGAGCAAGTCGAATGGTGCGCGGTAATTCGGTTCCTACATTTGAAGGAGCACAATGCCAAACAGATTCATGCTGATTTCATAAGCGTGTACGGGGACAATGCTCCATCGTATGACGCAGTGGTAAAGTGGAGTAGACGCTTTCAATGTGGACAAAAAAGTCTGCCAGACGATCCACGAAGCGGAAAACCGTCTCTCAGTGAAGAACTAGACATTGCAAAAGAGGTTGCAGCCCTCGTGTTCGAAGACCAGCGCATCACTGTCGCAGCGATAACGCAGAAAGTCAATATTAGTCATGGGTCAGTAGTAGTCAACATCATTCACAATGAACTTCACATCACGAAGGTTTCCGTCCGCTGGGGTCCGCGACAGCTGACATCATTGCAAAAAGAGAGCCGAAAGGACGCTGCAGCGGACATGTTAAAGCAGTGTGCGGCCGACCCGGAAAATTTCTTTCAATGTCTTATCACTACGGATGAATGCTGGGTGAACCATTACAAGCCCGAAATGAAGGAACAAAGCAAACAGTGGAAGCACGCTGGTGCCCCGACGCCAAAAAAGGCGTAGATGCAAGTCTCCTCGGGGAAGGTCCTGCTCCGCGCTTTCGGAGACTGCCGTAGTGTGATCCCCACAGATTATGCCCGTAAGAGCCAAACAATAATGGAGAAGTATTACCGAGACCTTCTGCAGAAGTTACGGCGCACCATTAAAGCGAAACGCCACGGAAAGCTGACGAAGGGGATGCGGCTCCTTCATGACAACGCCCCTGCCCATTCTGCTCAAGAGACGGTGACACTTGCGGTTAGTTGAAATTTTGCTTCAGCCTCCTTACCCCCCATCCCCTTACCCAGGCCTGGTACCATCCGACGTCTTCCTATTTCCTCGGCTAAAGAGCCCGATGCGTGGCAGGCGTTTCATGGAAAATGGCGAAGTGATTTTCGAGGAGGAGCACTTCCTGAACAGCCAGAAAGAGGACTTCTATAACACATGTCTCTGCCAGGTCATCCATCGCTGGGAGAAGTGTGTTGCCCTAGACCGAGGATATGTGGAGAAGGACTAACTCCACCACCAAAGCTCATGTAGGTAGCTCTCTTTTTTCTTAGTGATAATAAAAACTTTTTGACCGCCCCTCGTATGTCAGTCTTTTGCTGATTCTTTCTTTTAGTTGTTTCAGAAGTGTGGATATATGTTCAACGCGAAGTTATCTACGAAGTTCTCTAAGAACATCAGTAACTATGAACAACTGCATCAAAAGATAAAGCTCTACTACTCACATTGCGTAAACTCATTTCGCCATATCAGTGTTTCTGAGAATCTCATACCAGATATGATTTTCACCTTTCCATCTCCAACATCTAAATCAAAGACAGACACGATACTTTCAAACAGGTCCGCATGATTGAAACCAATATATCTGCTATAATGTGATTAATTCCGTGGCCTTTTGTGATCACTCCATGTATGAAAGCGAAATTGTAACATCAGAAATATTTTATATCCAGATTATTTTTGAACTCTTTTGTTATATGTATCACACCATTCTGATAAATGTAACTTCTTCTTCTTCTTCTTAGCCCGTTGACACCCACTGCAGGGTATAGGCCTCCCCAGTCTTTTCCAACTTTCTCGATCCTTAGCGTTAGTCCCACCATTCAGCAACTCTAAATTTCTGATGGTCATCTCTCCATCTTATTCTCTGGCACCCTCTTCGTCTCTTTCTATCTCTCGGTTGCCATTCTGTTATGAATCTTGTCCATCTTTCAGTCTTCCAACATGTCCAGCCCATCTCCACTTTGATTCTTTTATTATTTTTATAATATCTGTTATTCCTGTTCTTTCTCTTATAATTCCATTTCTTACTCTATCTCTTCTTGTTATTCCTAACATTCTTCTCTCTAACTTTCTTAGCGATACTCTTATCTTTTTTTATATTGTCGCTCTGTGATATTCCATGTTTCACTTCCATGTTTCTAGTAAACACGGGGTTAATACATGCATTGAAGATTTTTCTTTTTAAACACAATGGAAGATCACCGGTTAAATAGTCTTTAAGTATCCAAAAGGCTCTATTACCTTTGATAATTCTTCTATTCATTTCTCTTTCTTATAAACGCAACTACTGCATGCTAAATTTATATAAAAATAATCCACATAAAGCTTTGTGAGCAACTGAACTTTATTGACCTTGTCAGTGAAGGTAAAAGTGAATATCATTATAAGTCAAACGTATCAGTAAGTCTTTCACATGTCAAGTTTGGTGATTACTCATTTTATTTCACCTGTACTGTAACTCTTGGTATTTTGTCTGAATTGTAATTTCATGTTTATCCGTGGTTCACTGTAAAACGCCACACAGGAAAACTGCCACACAGGAAAACTGCCACACAAGAAAACTGCCACACCGGAAGATTGCCACACAGGAAAACTGCCACACGCTTTTCATTAAGGGGCCCGGCACAAATTGCTATTCCTTCGAGGAACACTTTGAATGTGTGGCCCTTTTCTGGTGTGGCAGTTTTCCAAGTTTCCAAATTATGTGTGGCAGTTTCCCAAGGTGCCTAACGATGGGAAGGAGCTCTTTTGTTTGTCTGAATTTTCATGTCGGTTCATACTTACGGCAACTGGCCACAGAAGTTCGAGGGGGGGGGGGTATAATGATTGCCGTTTCTTGGCCTATATTGAGAATTGAATTGGGAACTCCAAATAAATTTCGAGAAAACGTTCAATTTAAGCGCCAAGCGCTCAGGAAAGACCAACAAGGTGGGATTTTTAAATAACGCTGCACTTTTACTTAGGCACTAAATATTTACATAACATGTCAAATTTGTAATATTTTTCTTTTATTTATTAATTCATAGGCCCTACACCTCGGCCTTTCTGACAGCTTTTAATACACAGACTTTATATTCATAACGCTTACGTATCAAATCAAGTCAATAGCATTGCTCTTTTACTTAGGCACAAAATAGTCATAGGCCTTTTTAACAGGTTTTATTCTACCAGTGTCATATTCACAACGTTTACCCATCAAATCAAGTTAATAATCTAGCGCTTTTATTTAGGCACGAAATATTTATACAAAGGCCCTAGGCCTAGTCTTAGGCCCTTTTACCAGTTTGTATTCTACCAATGCCATATTCACAACGTTTACACAGAAAATCATGTTAATAATATTGGGCGTTTTCTTAGGCACGAAATATTAATTCATATGCCCTAGGCCTAGGCCTTTTTAATAGTTTTTACTTTATCAATGCCATATTCACAACGTTTACACAACAAATAAATGTAATAATATTGCGCTTTTACTTAGGCACGAAATATTAATTCACTGGCTCTGGGCCCAGGCCTTGTTAATAGTTTTTACTCTATCAATGACATATTCACACCGTTTATACACACAAAAAAAGTAATAATATTGCTCTTTTACTTAGGCACGAAATATTCGTTCATAAGCCCTAGGTCTGGGCCTATGAATTAATATTTCGTGCCCAAGTAAAAGCGTAATATTATTAAATTGATTTGTCCTGTAAACGTTGTGAATATGGTATTGATAGAGTCAAAACTATTAAAAAGGCCTACGGCCTATGAATTTATATTTCGTGCCTCAGTAAACGCCCAATATTATTAACATGATTCGCTGTGTAAACGTTGTGAATATGACATTGGTAAAATAAAAACTGGTAAAAGGGCCTAGGCCTAGGGCCTGGGAATAAACATTTCGTGCTTAAATAAAAGCGTAATATTATTAACTTAATTCGATGTGTAAACGTTGTGAATATGGCATTGGTAGAATAAAAACTGTCAAAAGGCCTAGGCCTATGGCCTACGAATTAATATTTCCTGCCTAAGTAAAAGCGCAATATTATTACATTTATTTGTTGTGTAATGTTGTGAATATAGCAGTGATAAAGTAAAAACTATTAAAAAGGCCTAGGCCTAGGGCCTATGAATTAATTTTTCGTGCCTAAGTAAATGCCCAATATTATTAACTTGATTTTCTGTTAAACGTTGTGAATATGGCATTGGTAGAATAAAAACTGGTAAAAGGGCCTAAACCTAGGCCTGGAGCCTGTGAATAAACATTTCGTGCCTAAATAAAAGCACAATAATATTAACTTGATTTGATGTGCAAACGTGGTGAATATGACACTGGTAGAATAAAATCCGTTAAAAAGGCCCTATGCCTGTGGCCTATTATGATTATTTAGTGCCTAAGTAAGAGAGCAATGCTATTGATACGTAAGCGTTATGAATATAAAGTCGGCGAATTAAAAGTTGTTAAAAAGGCCGAGGTGTAGGGCCTATGAATTAATTAGGTAAAAGAAAAATACTACAAATTTGACATCTTATGTAAATATTTAGTGCCTAAGTAAAAGTGCAGCGTTATTAAAAAATTCCCACCTCATTGTTCTTTCTTGAACAAAACAATTTTTGCTTGGCTTACATAGAACGTTTTCTCGAAATTTGTTTGGAGTTCCCAATTCATTTCTCAATATAGGCCAAGTAACGGCAATCTTTATACCCCCCCCCCCGAACTTCTGTGGCTAGTTGCCCTAAGTATGAACCGACATGAAAATTCAGACAAACAAAAGAGCTCCTTCCCATCGTTAGGCACCTTGGGAAACTGCCACACATAATTTGGAAACTTAGAAAACTGCCACACATAATTTGGAAACTTAGAAAACTGCCACACATTCAAAGAGTTCCTCGAAGCAATTTGTGCACGGCCCCTTAATGAAAATCGTGTGGCAGTTTTCTTGTGTGGCGGTTTTCCGATGTGTGGCAGTTTTCTAAGTTGCTGAAAAACGTGTGGCAGTTTTCCTGTGTGGCAGTCTTCCTCCAACCTAATCCGTGAATGGCAGGATTTTGTACCATCAAGATCCAAAGTGGTTAAACAGTGACAACCACAGGACAAAAAAACGAAGAAATAGAAAAAAGAATGGTGCATTTTCTTTGGACTGTGGGGAATGCCCACTTCCAATTACCAAGATACCAGCTAATTCTGATGCTGATGTCTTGAAAGATGCATTTGAATACCGCTAAGAAATCTTGGAGAAGTTTGGATTCATTTAAAAAGAAAGGATCATTGCATTTCATCATCTCGCCTAATTTCACAAAGCATAATATAGGCACATTCATTTGGAACGTTTTCCAGCCAAACATTTTGTTTGAGATTTGATTGAAAAATTATTTGTGTTAGTGTTTCCCTGTTTCATTCTAGCTGATGGAGTTAGGTAATTGCCATTAGCAGTGGCCATGTAAAATTCTCGTTTGCGTCTAAAAGTGTAGTAAAGAATGTATACAAAACATCCCACGAAGTTCCATTCGTGTGAGTTGGGTACTAACGTGATAGATGCATAAAAGGAAAGGAGCGCTCACTCATACACTTAAGCATCCACCACAAACAGAGCGATCAGTTACTGTTGTGCACATATGCTTGCATCTTCGACTCACTTGCTCGCTTGTACTCTTTTATAAAGTAATTCAGAAAAAGGTATCGATACTCTATGTATAACGCTTAAGAGTTGTAGAAAATTGAGAACGTTCACTAAATACGACCTGAGAATGCGTCGTTCAATTCATAGAGACAGAAAGTAATTGCGTAGAAAAGTAGGTCTTTAGAGGATATACCTACATACTATAAAGTGATAGTGCTTCATAAGTAACATACAGATCTTTAGAAATTTAAGTTGCATTACTTTTGGGGTGATCAGGCAACGTACAGAAATTGATTAAAAGTGTAGAGATGGGCCAAGAAGAAAATTATTACATTTGCAGAAACCAATGTGCGAAACAGTAGTACTTGTTTAATGAACTTACTACAAACCTTAGCAGTTATATAAGCATTGAAACAGCCAGGGTCATTCATAACCACAATGTTATCCATTTACTTGACTATACTTGCCCACCTGTGAAGTTTAAACTGTTAGACCTAAAACGGTTTACCCAGTGTGTTGTTCTTTTGGTACCATCATATTGGAAATCCTCAGGTAGTCAGAGATTGCAAATCGATGGAAGGGCATCTACACCACGTAAGTCATCTGTGCAATAAAGCTTGCTTTATGTGAATAAGCTTTATTTTCTGGAACATAATTCTGAGGTTGTTCCGAAGGGATGGTAAGGACGTAGGATATTAGAGGAAGGAAGAGTTGCTTGCTGTCCACGCTTAGTAGAAATTATAAACTTGCAAGAATTTTGCTTTCGGGAGATATAGCTGTCGAATCAAATAAATTGCTCGAAAAAGTTAGGAACATTAAAAAAAGGGAGTCAACAACATGAAGAGCAACCGTATGCATTTCATTAGGGACAACATAGGATGTAAAACCCAAAACATATATCAAATGATCAGATAAAAGGTGTAGGATGGTCTTTCGGCAATCAGACGAGAGAACACCGCATAGACTAAAGAACGAGAAGCACACAAGCTTATAATGGTCAATCAGTATATTTTCACACCTCCTCTGTTGTACACAACCACTTGACACCTCTGTGACATACAGCAGATGAGATTATTTTTTTAGCTTGGTTTAGGGCAGTGCCACTCACAAAAAGTCACAAAGTTCTGCAAGTGTCGTAGGGTCTGGGAGATGCGTGTCCAAGCTCCTCTGCAGGGCATCCCAGACGTGCTGAAGGAGATGGAAGTAGGAGGACCTTGGAGGTAGTGCTAAACGTGGAATGCCGCAATCTTCAATCGCGCTAACCACGATGTTAGCTCAGTAAAGTAGTGCATTATGATTAACAATGAGAGGACTATGGTCTATTGCATCATGGAGAAGGACCACAGTGATTCTGTTGTTTCCGTACAAGCTGGTGTACCTCTGATCTTGACCAATATACAGCTTTTATAAACTCAAAAGTGTGTCCACTCGAACAAAGGAGCCTAAAGTTCCTCATTAAAACACGGACCGTGCAATTACACTGCCTCCACCATCCTATAGAGTTGTCACTATGCATGCTGGATCTATATTCTCATGCTGTTGTCGAAATGGTGCAGTTTAAAACAAATTAATCAGACCACGTGACCCTTACTTAAACATTTAGTGTCCACTTCAGATGCTCCTGAGCCCATTGGAGGCTTTTTGTAATAGTTGCTGCAGATAGCAATGGTGCACAGACAGATCTGCTGTTTTAACGCAAACGGAGCAATGTACGGCAGACTTTACGCTGGGACACCGTTTGACATTTTCTTTCATTCAAGTCCTTTTTAGCACGTCTTTTGTAAAAAAAGATCGTACTTATGTTATCGGTTTGTCCGTCCGTCCGCCTATGGACACCATATCTCTGCAACTATAAGTCCGATTTCAAAACTTCTTTTTCATTTGGAAGCTTGAATTGTGTGAATAATGATCCTTCATTTCGATTTTTTATACGATACACGATTTTCGATTTTTTATACGATACACGATAGAAGGCGTAAATGCAGGTGATGTCGAATTCAAAATATATTTTATTCCATATATTTACTTCTAAACATCCAATTGAAAAAAAATGTTTTACCTTTCGATGTCATTTATGACGAAGACTATTTTAGGTATAGTCCCTTTTTCAAGTTAAGCATAGATTTTCCGCTAGGGGGCGTAAAAGTAAATTGCGTTTCCCCGATATCTCTGCTACTAAAACTCGGATTTGAAAAATTATTTCTGTAGCAAATACAGTTCCTGATGGGAAATCGTTTCCATGTAATGTCGAATTTTTGGTAATAAAGGGTTTGGTCACCAAGGGGCGTAAGTGTTTATTTCTGCTTCTGATGCATTTGCAGTAAAATCTGAGCTTCTAAAGTCTCGATTGCAAAAATTCTTTCGTGGACCGATACCACTCATGTCGATAAACCTTTTCGGAATATTTTTTCTTAAAATAATGCATGGTTTCTCCGTCAGGGAGCGAAGATATCTTATTTTTTGTCAATATCTCTGCTTCTAAGAGACCGATTTGAAAAATTCATTCTTTGTTTAATAGCGCTTCCGGCGCGACATGTTTTTAATACAATTTTAAAATTTTCAAGTAAATAATAAACTTTCCCCTAGTTAAGGCAAATTGCGTTTTCCCCGATATTTCTGCTTTTAAAACTCCGATTTGAAAAATTCCCCCTGTATCGCATACAGCTCCTGATGGGAAATGTTTTTCATATAATTTCTAATATTTGGTAAAGAATGGTTTGGCTACCAGGCTGCGTCAGCGCTAATTCCTGCTTGTGATGTATTGGCAGCAAAATTTGAGCTCCTAAAACATCGATTGAAAAAATTCTCTCGTGGACCGATACGGCTCACATCGAAAAACCTTTCGAGAATGCTTTCTTCTTAAAATAATGCATAGTTTTTCCGTCAGGAGGCGCAGATGCATAGCTTATTTTTGTCCACTGCTATGCTTCTAAAAGTCCGATTTGAAAAAAATCTTTCTTTGTTGGAGAGCGTTTCCGCTGAAAAATGTTACTCGTATAATTTCAGAGTTTTCTTAACGCACAAGTCTGCCACCAGAGGGCGTAAGCTCACGTTTTCGTTTACAGCAATATCTTCGGGACTAAAACCCAGATTGAATAACTTTTTTTCTTCCGTCAGATACTACTAACTAAGCAAACTCTGTGTGCGTATTTTCTTCCCGAAATAAGGCACAATTTCGTCGCTAGGTGGCGCAAATTTTAATCTGTTTTTCTCAATATCTCTCCTTCGACATGTCCGATTTAAAAAAATTCTTTGAACACCGGATGCCATTTACTTTGTAGTTCATATTTCTGTCGGTAGGTGGTGTTTGTGTACTTCAGTTTGCAGCTATATCACAGCTTCTAAAAACACTATTGAAACATTTCTTTTTTACTGTATGCCATTCGCTACAACAGAGATGTGGAGCATTATCCAATGCAAAGATTTCCCAGTAGGTGCGTAGAGATCGAAACTTTTTGTTTTCGATATCTCTGCTTCCGGAGACGTATGTGCAAATTTCTTTTTCTTTAACATTGCTTTTTCCATGAAGAATGTGTTTCGCCTCTTTTCAACTATATCATCATCATCATCATTGTCAACCATTATCAATCCACTGCTGGACGAAGGTCTCCCCAAGTTTCCTCCACAACGGTCTGTCTTGTGCCAGTCTCTTCCATGTCACTCCCGCATACTTTCGAATTTCATCCACCCATCTTCCATGTGGTCTTCTTCTGGGTCTTTTCCTGTCATTTGGAATCCAATCTAAAATTTCGGCTGTCCATCGATGGTCTGTTCTTTTGGCAGTATGTCCAGCCCATTGCCATTTCAGGGATTTAACTCTGATCATGATGTCTTCCACTCTTGTCAGTTTTCGAATCCACGTGTTCCTCTTCTTATCTCTCCTGGTTACACCAAGCATGCACCTCTCCATGCTTTTTTGAGTTGTCTGCAGCCTTTGTATGTCTCTTTTAGCTAAGGTCCACGTCTCTGCACCATACGTAAGCACTGGAAGGATGCATTGATCAAACACTTTTCTTTTAAGACATAATGGCATATTGCTCTTGAAAATTATGCTGTTTCTTCCAAAAGCTCTCCAGGCAAGTTTTGTACGCCGATTAATTTCTTCACCAATGTGACCCTCACTTGATATCTGCTGTCCAAGATAAACGTACGTTTCTGTTATCTCCAGCTTTTCTCCATCAATCGATAAATCTTCATTTTTTGTAAAAGCATTGTACATCACTTTTGTCTTCTGAAAGTTCATTTTTAATCCCACTTCTTTACTCTTGTCAGCAAGTTCCTGGATCATACTCTGTAGCTCTGATGGGGTAGTTGCAAAAATGACTATGTCATCAGCAAAACGAAGGTGGGTTAGATAATCTCCATTAATCTTTATCCCCTTGTTTTCCCAGTTCAGTGATTGAAAGACATTTTCCAATGTGACATTAAAGAGCTTCGGAGATATGGTGTCACCTTGTCTCACTCCTTTTCCAATTTTTATGTGTGTTGTATTTTCAAACAGCCGAATCTTTGCACTTGCATTTTCATAGATGTTTTTAATAATATTAATGTATGCATCTTCAATACCGCAGGATTTCAGAGCCATTGCAACTGCTGATGGTTTCACCGAATCAAAGGCTTTTTCATAATCGATAAAAGCCATGCACAATGGAAGTTCATATTCCCTCGCTCTTTCAATTAGTTCTCTCAGTACGTGGATATGATCTATTGTGCTGTAGCCACTCCTGAATCCAGCTTGTTCTCTCGGTTGAGCCATGTCCAGTGTCACCTTCAAGCGGTGTGAAAGAACTTTAGTGAAGATTTTATAAACCACTGATAGGAGGCTGATAGGTCTGTAGTTCCTGAGATCCTCAATGTCACCTTTTTTTATGTAGCAAGATCATTGTAGCGTTGTTCCAATCCTCAGGAATTTTCCCTTCATTAAGGCATCGAGTGAAAATTTGGGCGAGTACTGTTTCGATTTCTAAACTTATATCATGTTTCCTTTTCCATATTTCTTCTTTTAACTGTTCGGTTTGAAAATCTTGTTTCTGATAGCTTCCTTGTGCTATGAGAAACCATTTGTTAATCTTCGTAACATGCTTTTTAGCCACTGATGGAATTAAGTAGGTGTTTCTTTTTCTGGATGTTTTATCGATTGTAGAAACCGGTTGATCGTTTTCCTAACTGGTCCCATTGACTTTGAATATCTCTGATGAATTTAATTCGCGTCAGAACGGATTCAAAAGACGTGGTCATTACAACCGAAAATTCGGTGTCATATTTCTTATTTATTTGAGTCATTATTGCGCGTCTGTTGACCCATACCAATTCGATTATCCTCCTCCCACCTCGGACGTTGATTAGCCGTCTCCGATCACACATCATTAGTTCAGTACTGTTGCTCTTCCACATTTCGCATGTGAAGCCAAATTGCTGATTGTCGATCACTCATTCGAGCACCCAGTATCACCCGGTGCTCAAAGTCAGATCACATAGCTTTCCCATTAGACTTTCAGTAACGTGTTCTACACTACTCCTGGAGGTGTTTGCGTTCATTCGATTACGCAGATGTGGTGGCGTTTCAAAAACAGATGACGTATCAGTGTATTTGCATAAAATGGTCTACTGGCCCTAATAAATTGGCCAGTTTGTGGGAAATAAAGTGACACAAAAAATAAATTGTCAGCGTAGCTGATTTGGAAAACATCGGACACAAGAAAAAAACTCTCGTGTTTGCTTAATGTTACTTCATTAAATATCCCATAAAACCAGTTATCATTCACTTCTTTGGTGGTGAGGAATATTCTTAATTTAATTTCAAATTTTTTGTGATTTATAATTTCAGTATAACGAAGTGAAACCGTATATTTCTGTTCACAACTTATTTTCAGCAGTACCTACGCTGTTAATTTGAATAAATGGAAAGAATAGAAATGAAGATGCTTAGAGTGGTGAAAAGGATATCAGCGAATAAAGATAGAAGAGTTGGTTTATAAAAAGTTATGAGAGACAGAGAGTCGTCTAAGGTGGGTATGATAAGTTTAGAGAAGATAGAAAGAAACCGCAACTCAGAAATCAATGGAAAAGTGGAGAGTAGGAACCCAAGAAAAAGGAGGTGGAAAAAAATAGTGGATTACATGAGGAAACTCAAGACGAAAAGGAGGAATGTCTGGCAAAGAAAATATGGAGAAGGTTTGTTCGAGCGGTAGATTCTGGTATTGTGTGAGGTTAAAACTAGAGAAAAAGTAGATGACGGTATCTAGAAACCCTTTCATAGGAAATACCTTTGGGGTTCTGCTGTTGGTCAGAATATTTCTCCTAATTTGTCATGGAAGAGCCACATTTCTTCCATCGCAAAATCCTTTTTCTAAACTGGCATTCCTCTTTAAAACTGGATGAAAAACTTTTGAAATTGCAAGCTTATAATATTATTATTCTCGGATTTAGTAGTACAAACCTTATTAATTATTTGTCCATATTAAAAATGTTCACCGTCTAATAATCTCTAGAATCTTTCTAACATTTGATCATTAAGAGCTATTTGTGTCTCTATCAGCACTTGTAACACCTCCAATGTTGATTCATCATACAACATGAAGTAATCTCCCAACACCCATGCTATGTTTTTATGAGCAACTGTCACATAGATAATTTTGATATAGCAAACGAACTTTTTTTGAACAGTTGCACAATCTAAAAAAATAAGTCATGGCTTCAATTCCATTGTTAGTTCTCCAAACAATTTACACAGATTAGGTTATATCCTGATTATACGTAGTTTAATCTGATTTGCTCAAATGGCAATACATACTACGAAGAAAATTTCTCCTTCATTTTTATGCCAGCGGCGGGATTCGTACCCACAACTCTAGGCTCCGGAGCTCCGAGTGCTATCACTATATTACACTCGAATGTGCTCCAACTTCTATCTGCTTTTATTTCATGTGCGTCCTGCGGGGCAGACACGTCACATTGACCCCCCTCCCAAAAGAGGGCCGGAGGTATGGCCAGCGGGCACCATGTGTCGCTGTAGGCAGTCATCCGACGAAGAATGTGCATTTGAGAAATCCCAGACAATTTGGCGTGCGTAACGTCAGACGGATTTATTTTTTTCGAAGCAGTGAAGAAGAGATTCTCATTTTTACTGTCTCGCGGTGTGGAAAGAACATCACACGATTGCAAGAAACCTAACAACCAGACCATCATTTAAGTTCAGGTGCCAATATGACGAAATAAATTTCTTCACCAGGGGTGGCATTCGAACCCACAACTCTCGGCTCCGCAGCTCCGAGTGCTATCCACTATAATACACTGGCATGTGCTCTCACTACTATCTGTCTTTATCTCATGTGCGTCCTGCGGGGCAGGCAGGTCCCAATAAGAAAAAAAAACCCAACATGATTTTTATTTTTCAGATTTAAACATCTCCATGGATAACATACAGAAAACTGTCAACATTCTCGAAGTTAAATTTCCAGTAATGGGTTTTGAACATGATGTAGTAGGTAGGTGGTATTTCGAGGAACTACATTAAACAATACACAAACAAATGAAAGGTGTCATTTTTCCAGTAAGATGATGATATATAGATTTTGTTAGACTTAACGAATTCACATTCAACTGCTTAGCTGCTAGATTATGGTGAAATACTCATGTGTGATAACAGCACAGGAGATGTAATGGTGTTGTCGTGTCAAGTGAAGGTCTGTATTTCTGCTACAAAGCAAATATGTAGATGGATGGTTTCCAAGAGTTGATGAGTGGAGCTGATATTTTCTACTTGTGTTTCTATGGCGGTAACCTGAGTTCAAAACCATTTATATAAAGTACGTATAATATGAAGTAGATGTTGATCCGATCATGCGCTCTTTCTGACGGGTCTTTAGTTGTACCATCTCTTTGAGATTCAGAGTTTTGAAGGTGCCACGCATATTTGTGCTAGTAACATCTAACGAATAACAGCAAGCTGTTCTTGCGCTCTGATAGTGTATCAGCTTCAACAGATACGTTATTGCAGTGACCTGCTGGAGTCATGGGGATTAGCCATCTGCAGTGGTGCTGATGTGCCTTTTACTAAATTTCATTATTTTGTGGAAGAATAAAAGAGAACGGAATGCAATTTCGGCCTTCCGCACTTTAGGAAGTCAATCCATCATTGAAAACACTTGGTAATGACAACAGATGAATATTAAAAGTAGCACTTCAGAGTGTAATGTGATTAGTTGATAGATTATAAAAGGAATAAATGCCACGTTGAATGAACTGATTGTAATAGTGTTTGAGTTTTATGATAAATCATTTCAGATTAAGAAAACGCGAGTACAAATGATATCGAATGAACTGATTGAAAGATGGATATGTTTCTTGCATTTGAAGGAAAGGAAAAACTAATTTCAAGTGATGTTGGACACAGAGAGAGAAAACGAAAGAGATGAAAAGCTGGTGTGAGGCAATTTTGAGTGAAAAAACCAACAGCATGTTTTACTGTAATCATTTTCGTGAACGTTACTCGGAGATGTTTTAAGAGTAGAGCTCCAAAAAGGAGTTATTCTGGTAGTATGTATTTATTGTGATTCTGTCACTTCAAAGGCGAAAATTTACGTTTGTAGAAGATTAAAAAGTTCAGTTATATCCCATATTAGAGTACTTATGAAAAGAACAATTGGTATGTTTTCGTATCCTTATATGAATAGCAGGGTAAAGACATTAACTGAAATTTTCTGGTTATTTTGTGAATTTCTAACACAAATGCACACACAGTTGAGTGAGCACTAAAACAGAAAGCTTTCACAAATTTTGTCATGCAGGATCTTCCTCTAAGAGCGATCGACCCCCCCCCCATAGATTAAGCCTTACTTGTGTCGATTCAATATGCTGGTTTCATGTACTGTTAAAACTCCTTTAATTTATTACAGTTTTATTTTCATGTCCGACGGCAATCAACTTCAGAAGTGGCGTTTTTGCTAGAGTTAAACTTTAGGAGAAGACTGCAACGAAGTGCATAAGTTACGTGCTTCAAGGAAATGTGAACGGTTGCAAGATAAATGGGACTTTGTTACTAGGAACACCTACTTAATAATGCGTTGGTCCACCTTCCTGTGCAATCACGGCTTGCAGACGCCTAGGAAAGGATTCTACAAGGTGCCAAACATCCTCCATAAATAACTGGACCCCATCTCCACTGCCGCAGCTCGGTAACTTCACGCTTGTTCGTTGGAGGAGGATCAGCAGTTCTCACACCCAGTGATGTAGTTCTAACAAAAAAAAGTGCCTTAGAGGTAAACGGGTTAGGTGAAAGAAACCCAGAAAGAAGGAACTTAGAATTTTAAAAAGCAATTTAAAATTTCATTGATTGTTTTTATCAGCTAGTATTTTAATTAATTTTATTACTGGTTATTTTGTGAATTTTATTTTTATTATATCAACTTTTATTAAAATTGTTTAATTGGATAAATTTTAAATAAAAGGTAAAAGTTTCGTGGGAGTTAGGTTCTGAGAATATTAAGTTTCTTTAGTGTTCTGTCAGTGTGGTGGTTGTGTTAGTGTTCTCTTATTCAAAATATTCATAGTGAATAATCTGTGTCAGTCACACTGAATACATGTAACTTATATGCCGTTCTTGTTAAGATTATGGAGTGGGAGTGGCGGATATCTTTTGTGGGTGTTCTTTTTTTTTTTTTTTTTTCCGAGTATAATGACCACCGCGATCATCTAAGGCCATAGTCGCCGAACCCTAATTTGAAGCCATTGGTGCCGTGGGGTGGGTGCACAGCCCATGCCTCGCCCACAGTTCGAGCCCATCTCGAGCGATTGGCCAAAAGCCAGTGCCTCTGACCACTCGAACACCCGAACATCCTTTTGCGTTAGTAATGAGAAATCACAGAATGAGCTCAGATTATTTTCTTTAGCTGAAATACCCTTCTAAACCATAAAAAAACTTGTCAACTTTGGGAGGGGGAAGGGGATTTACGACCATTATGAGGAACTCTAAGGTATGGTCCCTAATTTAGGGTCACTGGCTCCAGGGAAGGAAAAAAGCAGTGCTGTTAAGACAAGCACACTACCTGTGCCTTGACCCCAGGCACACCCAGACGAACGGTGAGTAGCCTTCTCCACGTAAGCTGCCGCTGCTCGCTTTCTTTACATGGATGATCATGCCTTGCTGCACTAAACAACAGTTTAGTATCATCCATGCGATATAAACGTTCTGTTAAGGTACGAGTATGCTTTCATGTAAATCGGTGTTCTTTTTCCATGATCATCTAAAAAAATTTCTTTGCCACAAAAAGTGCCTTAGCGCAGCTAAGCCTGCAGGAAAAGTGTCTTAGCGTCGCCAAGCCTCTTTTACATCACTGCTCACACCCTGTTCTAGCGTATCTCACAAATGTTCAGATGGGCTACAGTCAGGGAGTTTGGGGACCAAGGCAATGTGGCGAATTCGAATATGTAAAACGGGGGGGGGGGTCCTAATGGAAAAGCTAACTCAGTGTGTATACATACATGCACACACAGGTCACTGAATTAAAAACCTTCATGCATGTGTACGTAAACGTAACTTATGCAGCGTATATGCAAAATACGTGGTCTCGTGCGTCACCACGTAGTCTAGGTAACTATCTAAGACTCCTGCTCGTCAGTAATTGTCAGTAGTGTTGATCACACAATAGGAAAAAGAAAGGATCTTTCGGAATTCAATAAAGGGCTTTTATTGTGGGTGCCCGTTTGGCTGGAGCGACGATTTCGAAAACAGCAGGACTGACTGGTTTCTGAAAAGGTGAGATATCCGGGGTCATTAATCGGTGTAAAAATGCCCACTCCGCTAGTTTAAGAGACTTAGCTGTGGCGCGACGACAATCTGTCAGGAATGAGATCGTCAACGTCTGAGAAGGCTTGTACGGAGAAACAGGACTGTGTTCAGCTACTCACCGAAGCATTCAATCAAATCTGTTCTCGACCGAGGTATGAGCAGGAAATTAAAGAGAGAATTTTTAGCGCAGCGAATTGAAGAGGATCGGTATTCGCAGTTGAATGCCTATGCGGAAACCACTGATTTCTGTGGATACTGGAAAAAAGTCATGTGGTCCGACAAGTTGCAGTACACCTTGTTCCGTACCGACGGTAGGCAAAAAATTTGGCAGGAACCCCATGAAGCAATTTACCCCAGCTTGCCCTGTAAACACATCTGAAGGTTCTGGAGGTCGTGTCACGCTGCGGTGCACATTCTGTGGGTACCAAACGGGTCCTCTAATATTACTGTAAGGTCGAGTGTTCTTTTAAGGATTATCTGAACACTGTTGCAGATCAAGTTCATCCTGAAATGTTGACTTTTTATCCAGCAGGTGACGGCTGTTTCATGGACGTCCGTGCTACTCGATGTCCATCGCGCAAGATGTATTCAGTAATGGTTCAGCGAGTATGACAGCAACTTCGTCCACATTCCTCGGTCACCACGAAGCCCGGATCTGAACCCTACTGAAAATGTATGGGACATGTTAGAAAAACAGATCCTGGAACCAAATCCTCTTGCGTCAAATCTGGGCTAGTTAAAGGACTGTCTGGTGAACGCCTGGTGTGCTGCAGACATAGACACACTCCAACACCTTGAGAAATCTATGCCAACCCATATACTGTATATGGGCATTACATCTAAGACTTCGTCTACAACAAGAGGAACATCTGAAATCTGAATGCCTTGAACAAAGAGTTAAACTATTCAATCATTGCTCTTCAGAGTTTTGTTCCTTAAAGCAGATGCGATTCTGTTCTTCACCGCATCGGATCTCCATTAGTTTCTGAGGTTGGGGGCTAACACAGGACTTTTTTAATAGCCGCCAAATATGTAGGTAAGATTTCTGTTCACAGGCAATCTGAACGGCACTTCGACTCCTCCGAATTTCTTTACACTTTTTAGCAACGGCTGACAGTGAGTCAAAGGTAAATAAAACGCCACATCCAGTGTAAAAAAGCTGTGTGGCGTGAACGTAAAAGATATACTCCTTGAATAGGAATTATATGATATTTTGTTACTACGAGCATCACATATATTTTATTTCCACGCTGAATAAGTGTTGTTGCATGAAGTTGTCTCCGGAAGCTGTACTTTGACAAGTGGCAAAGTAATAAAGATTACTTGGAGTTTTATGTAAATATTGTTTGTGGAACAAACTATACCGTATTGATGAGGTGCTATTGTTTAAGTGCTTAAGTTTAAGTGACTGTTGTTTCAATAAGCACTCTGAAGCTCATACACAAATCTACAAGGATAAAATATTATAATGTAGATGCGATGCTTTCGTAACCAGTTCTCTATAAAAAGAAAAACAGACGGCATTGCAGAAGTTTTCGGTAAAATGTTCATGAGATATACTATACTTTCAATGCTTACTTGCAATGCTATAACTCGTTCTATACATATTTTCTCAAAGGTTATTACGTTCTGGTCTTCAAAATTTTGAGCTCAAAGAAATAAAATCTTTAGCTAATATATGTCCTGGATCTGATTTCAGAAATATTGCCAGATTGTTTTTAAGATTCAAGTTATCTCAATCGGGAAGTATTCAGATTGGGCACCTACTGAGATAAATTGAATTAAAAAAAAATTCTGACATTTTCGAAATTGCAGGTAAAGCATGTATTAACTAACAACTTCATTTATCTGCGCTCAAAAATTGAAGAACAGAATGCAATAGTATTTAGGAAAATGTGTATGTGACGAGTCAACATTGTAATTAACAGGAAAGATTTTCCCTTGAAGTCCCTCTTAATCTATTTAAAAATCTGTAGGAAGCAAAACGGCATTTGGAAGCCAATTGTAATTATAGCAAGAGTACTACTTACCAGCATGGCATGAGAGCAGATCCATGTTTGTTTTTGTTACGATAAAAAACACCTCCATCGAGTGGAAAGCTCTTTGAAAGGAGATGTGCTGGCTACAGAAAAAGAAAGGAAAATGATTGAATCGAAACGAAAGATACAGCATAATGTCACTTATGAAATACGATAGAAAAAGCACATTAAGTAGAACAACAATGAACATCCCAGTCATTCCGAGATCACACTCGTGTTTACTATCAAACGCTCCAGTTAAACACATTGTATCGCAATCAACGGAAGGATATAAATATTAGAAGACTTTCAGCAGTTTTGGTGCCTCAGTTCATACCAGTAGGGTGGTGAGTTAACAGCAGCATTTATAATCGAAGGACAGCATTCGAGCAACCGCAGGCATTGCTGTTAGTTGTAGGATGACCATAGTGAAGGTGTTGCGAAAATAGACCGAAGACGAACACAATTCACCCAACGTGTTCGAAAAAAGAACACCGATGGTTAACAGTCGAGCTGAACACTGGTTGGCGCATCCCATCCCGGTTACGGGGGTCACGCAGTTAACGGCAGATTACAACCAGGGCGCGCAGAGAAGCGTCTCTAATTAAACAGTATAGACCCTCCGGCGGATGGACTTAAGGATTCAGCGGCCCAGTCATGTGCCCATGTTGGCCGAACGTCACGCATAACTCTACTTGCAGAGGGTACGGTAAGGCAATGTCTAGACATTACACAACTGGAAAAAAGTCTTCTGCTATGATGAATCTGAACTCACGGAAAGGCTAACCTGACTATGGTGTGGAAAGTATTGAGTGCATGCTTCCGCTGCATAATATAGTTCCAGTCTAAAAGCTCGTATTCGAATTTGAACTGGGACTCAGAAAATACGTAGATGTTCTAAACATTGTGCGTACGAACATGAATAACGATGAGAAGCTCAGTTTCTGTCGTGTTTCTAAAAAATACAGATATTCGGGTTTTGGTGATGTCATTGTCATTTCTGCGGATTGTGCGTTTGACAGAGGGGAGAATTGTTTTGTGGTGGGAGTATAAGCAGCCAGTTCAGTGGTTTTGTGGTGGGCACTAAGCGTTGCTTCTTTCTTCCTGAGGGGGAAAAACCGATAAAGGAGGATCAGTGGGGAGTTTCCTTCTGTTCTGCTTCCCGTCAGGGGGACACACCCTGAGGGTTGTGGGAAGATCCCAGACACATTGCTCCTCATCAGTGCAGAGAAATACTCAAAAACAAGAGATTTCTTTTCGGTGAAAAGGATTTTCTAGCGTCCACTGTGTAACCAGGATAGGTTTGCCCTGAGTGTAGGTTCCAGCTCTGATGTGAAGATGGACGAGTCCCCATTCTACGCGGCTCGGGTGAACAGCTGAAACCGGACTGCATGGTTGGATGGGAAAAGGCTGGCAACGGCTGGATTGTCTTCATCTACATCACTCGGTCCGTTCATCGCCGCTGAACAGTCTCACCACCAGATCATAGTTAAGCATTGTTTCGGACCAGATGTTACTCTACATTGTCACCATGTATCTGGATGGCACTTAACTCTTAGAAAGACGAAGCTCCTTGTCACAAGACCCGCATTGCGCAAGAATGGTTATAGAATCATGCCCAAGAATTTCGTGTGATCTCCTAGACTCCAAATTCCTCCTACCTAATTCCCATCGAACATTTGTTAAACGCACTGAAACGCAGCATTCACAGGTCTACGCCAATATACCACTTCGTCGTCGAACTCCTGGACATCACTCCATCTGCCTAATACAAACTACCTGCTGACACGTTTCGCTATCTAGTGGAGTCGGCGGATGCAAGCGGTTATCAGGGCAAAGGCAGGTGGTCGTAATGTTATAGCTCATGGGTGTATATCAGTTAATAATTGGCAGTGCTACATTTCTTATACTCTGTCGCAAAAGACTGCTAGAGAGGTTCATTACCACCTTGTTAAACACCTTTCATGAAATTTACGAAGAGTGTTTTTGTTCCTCTACCCATCACTTCTCTACAGTAAGAAATAACCTAATTCTTATTAGAGTTATCTTTACACGTTCTTGCTTACAAACGCAAAATTGATTGAGAAAACACTGCAATTCTCTTTTAGAGCTTGTATCGTCAAACACATTTTACCATATTCATATACACTATGTAGACAAAAGTATTCGGACATATAAATCGAACGGAAACAGGAACATTTATTAGAAGAAATAATTATATAGTCGAATACCATCTTTGTCCATTATGACTGTAGTGTCCTTACTTGGCATGCTTTCCAAGAGATTCCGGTAGGTCTGTCCCGGAATATTCCTCCTGCAAACCTCTGCCATAAGAGAAAGACTTGCCGACCGATATCAGATTTCGGCGTTCCAGCTCGTCCCACAAGATGTTCTATTGGATTTAGATCGGGACTTTGGGCCTGACAATCCGACAGTTGGACGTTTTGCTCTTCAAACCAGGCCTCGGCTAACCTTGCAGTGTGGCAAGGGACCTGATATTGCTGAAAGTGGCGGTAATCTGTGTCGAAGAATAGATAGTGCGGAATTGTTCAGAATATCTTCGTATCTGGTGGCCGTTTGGCTGGAGCACACCACAACTAAAGGATCGCATCCTTCCCCTTAGAAATAGCCCCCACACCATCACAGATCAACCTCCAAACTTGACTGTAGGTGCAATACAGTCCGCCTGAAAGCTTTTCTTGAGCAAACGCCAAACCTAAATACGTCCACCTGAAGGAAAGGCTGAGCAGCGTGATTCATCACTCCACATGACCCTCACTTACTCTTCCGCTGTCCACGAATGGCGAGCGAGGCACCACTACAGTCGTCGTTTGGCTTTGCCTGGAATAATGTAGGGCTTGTGCGCAGCTGAGCTAGCATTGTAACCGTGGACATGCAGCCCCCGAAGGACTGTTTTAGCGCAAATAGCTGTTGTACCGTCTTGTGGGATTTCGCCAGTCGTTCTGTGATTTCTTCAGACTCCGTAGTAAGTTCCGTTTGGCAGATCCCTCAGCTTGTGCTTCTTCCAGAGCGAGGGTCCGCTGTAGTGGCACCATCTGCTTTCCATTGACGAAGAACACCAGCGGCAGTGGATTTTGGAAATCCCAGAAGAGCGGCAATGCTGCGTATTGATTCCTTACTTAAGTGGTATCCAACGACTATGACCTTTCAAAGTCTGCCAGTTCAGCTCCATATGGCATAATCGCTTTCAGTGCGGTCTGACATGTTTTCCAACGCATACAGCAACCAACACATGCCGAGCGCGCGCTTATTGTTCTACAAATACGTTTCATTTCATATGTGGAAATGTCCGAATACTTTTGTTTTCAGAGTGTATACTGGGTAAACCTTTTTGTTTTTCTCATACGAGAGTAAATTAAAAAGTAAAGGCGATTTCATTATATTTACCAAAACTAAAGAGAAACTTACATAAGTTTAGCATTATTTTTCAATGTAGACTACTTGCAGTTCTAGATACTTTTTGTAAGGTCCACACTCTTCTTGATCCCATCAGAGAAGGTTTTCGGCTGTCCATGAAGCCTCTCCAAAGTGTTTCGTCACTTGTCATTTTTGCCTTTCCATCATCTTTTGTTACTGGGGAAACAAAAACAGTTGCAGGTTAGGATAAAAAACAAGAAAATTAGAAAGTGCACGATCCCATCAATAGGCGCAATAGCGCCATTTAGTAAAGCTTAGAAGGAAGTTTAATGTTAAAAACAGAACTTTGGCTTGCAATATGTCTGAAACGGATGGATGAATCAAATTGAAATTTTGTATACGACGTGTTATGCTAGACCTTTGTAAGTAAGCAAGTTTCCGTTAAAAATAGTCTTGTGGGTTTTGAGATACAAATACTTTTCTGTGGTAAAAGGAACTGGTGACAAACTCAGAGCTGCGACTGGAGCAGATTCAGTCGTCGGTGATGGCTCATTGGAAAGGTTTTACTCGAGATTTTGGAACATCTGACACCAAACGTTAAAAACTTTAATAATTCAAGGTACGGTAGCTGAAAAATGGGCATGGTTGGTAAATTTTATACTATGATTGGTAAATTCCTTCGTCATTACTGACGGGCATTTACCAATCATAGTATAAAAGCTTCCAAACTTGCTGATTTAGGATCTCAAACACAAAAATGTGGCCTTTAATATGTCTGGGTGATTCAATGAACTATAAATTATGCATATACAGCCGAACCCACATGTAACCAGCTCACATAATACTAAGTTCCGCATAAACCGAAGATTTTACAGATCCCTATAACTTCGTAATCTTCTCCCTTGTCATTTTAATTTTCCATAGACAGCCGAACCCACACATAAGGAACTCGCATAATACGGAGCTCCGCATAAACCGAAGTTTTTATAGATCCCTAGAACTTCGTAACGTTCTCCCTTGGTATTTTAGTTTTGCATATACAGCTGAACCCACATATAAGGAGCTCGCATAATACGGAGCTCCGCATAAACTGAAGTTTCTATAGATCCCTAGAACTTCGTAACGTTCTCCCTTGGTATTTTAGTTTTGCATATACAGCTGAACCCACATATAAGGAGCTCGCATAATACGAAGTGCTGCATAAAACCCGAAGTTTTTATAGATCCCTAGAACTTCTGCAATGCCTTCCCTCCCCTGTTATTTTAACCATATATTACGAACAATATGTTTTGGAAAAACCGCACGGTATCAGCACACAAAATAAGTGCTATTCACCCAGTTTTTAAACCTTCCACTTTCACAGGAGTTACCTGCTGTTGACGATATTCCGTGGTTCTTCTCACACATTCGTATGGAGACGAGAATGCTTCAGTTGCTTTTTTACTACCTCCCACTCCACATCCCCTCCCACGCTTGCCAAACATACATCTCCTGGTCAAATGCTGTCATTTATCCATTCCCCTCTTTATCTTTCAATCACTTAATCTCCCTTTAAAAAACCTCAGTTGTTTTGCATCAAGAAATATCTTAAAAACCGAGTCAGAGGAAGTTGAAAAACATTTAAAAGAGCGATCATAATAAGCACAAAACAAGCAGGGATCGGCTCATCTATCCGATGTAACATGTAACAGGTGAAATTTCAAATTTTCGGTAGTTACGTTAATGTTTACATTCTTTAAATGCTTTGCTTAGTGCATATCTTATTCATATTATTTTGCTAGCTATAGTTTTCAGTTAGCTAGTATTATTTACCTTCTATTAACTATTAAATACACTACTGCTTGTGAAAATTGTAACGCCAAGAAGGACGACTGGTATTAACTTGAAACTTACAGGATGTGTACAACAGGTTGAGCATTTCAAATGATTAAAATGTAAGATAAAATGCGGATGCAATTTCGCAGCAGCGCCATCTGAACTGTCTGGTCTTGGTTATAAAGAGCTGGCTCAAATGAGATGTTGCAATCAGTGATGAGCAGACATTGAGTCGAAAGGGTGTTTCTTGTGTCTCAAGAAAGCAGGTCCCGTCGCCGAAGAAGGTCACATTATTAACGCCTGATGGACTTTGAGCGAGGAAGGATTGTTTGGAGGAGAGAAGCTGGGTTTTCCTACCGCGAAATTGCCACTCGTACAGAACGAAACGCCAGGAAAGCGACGCAAACGTGGCGTCAGTAACGCCACTCGTATGGGACGAAACACCAGGAAAGCGATGCGAACGTGGCGACAGTAATGCCACTCGTATGGGACGAAACGCCAAGAAAGTGATGCGAACGCGGCGCCAGTAATGCCACTCGTATGGGACGAAACGCCAGGAAAGCGATGCGAACGTGGCGCCAGTAATGCCACTCCTACGGGACGAAACGCCAGGAAAGCGACGCGAATCGAATGTGGCGCCAGTAATGCCACTCCTACGGGACGAAACGCCAGGGAAGCGATGCGAACGTGGCGTCAGTAAACAGACAAGGCTCGGACGCACAGAAATCCAGGAAATGGCCCGCAAAATTGCAGGACTGAACGGGATAACAGATACCTATGCCGTATGACAGTGACCGACGCACAGCAATATCCACGGTGTTAGCGCAACAATGGAGCATTGTCACAGGTTAAGCTTTGTCCTCCAGCACAGTTCTACGGCGTCTATTTAACAAAGGAATGGTCTTTGAAGCCCATTGCTGGGCATTTCTTCAACCCTCAACCACAAACTCCCCAGGCTGTAATGAGGTCTCGAACACAAACATTGGCGTGCTGATTTGCAATAGGTCGTGTTTTCTTATGAGTCACGATTCAACTTGATGCACTATGGTAGTCGCATACGTGTTCGAAGACATCTTTGTGAACGGCACATTGCAGAGTCATGGATTGGAGCGCCGTTGGGTTCAATTCACGATCTAGCCTGATATGAATTGAGGGAAACCTCAACAGCCAGCGATACATCAGGCATGTTTTAGAGGAAGAAGTGATACACTTCCTTCAGAGTTGTCCTAGCGCTTTATTGCAGCAGGACAATGCTCAGCCACATGTGGCCCGGCATGTCCAAGACCGCTTCAATCCATGGCGGATACTGCTTCTTCCCTGGCCTGCACATTCACCGGATATGTTCCAGATAGAACATGTCTGAGACATAGTAACTAAGCGACTGGCCCGTCAAGCGCTTCCGCCAGTCACCAAGAATGAACTCTGCTGTCTCATAGAAGCTATTTCTTGGCACGATATCAAAAACCACTTCCATTCAAAGCCACACCGTGTAGAGGATGTTATTATCGCTCGAGGATGGATTCACACGATACTGAGTTTTGAAGCGGAAAAATCTTGCACAGCTGTACAAATGTTTTCAGTTATCTCCTGTAACATGAGGAATCTGTAATATACAGTAGATTTAATTTGAATTGTGCGATTCGTTCTTGGTGTCGCAATTTTCACAAACAGTGGTGCAGATAAGGATTGGCCAGTTTTAATCTGACATAATGTAATGTGCCAAAAATATCCCCCTTTTTATCTGTCTGGTTATAACGAAGTTCGCATATATCGAATGTTTTTGACTCTCCTTTCAATTTCGCTGTATACAGATTCGACTGAACAAGATATCCAACTAGACCCTAATTTGAAAAGCTTTCTCAAGTTTGGAAATCCAGATGTCCTCGTTTTATAACTGTTTTGCATCGGATATTCAAAGGGTGCTACATGCTCCTAAGACAATGATATCAGTTGTAACTGCGTACGGATACTTTCTTTTCATAGCAACAAAGTGGTTTATTTTTCTATAAACTACATGAAATTGGGCTTCTATTAGGTTACAATCCCATTCTGGCATGCGGAAGTTGCGCTATTTTAACACCTGCTTAAACACGCTGAAAGGAAAACTTGACGTAATGTCTATTCAGAGAGAGAGTTCTCAGTTTTCGATCACAGTAACGTTTTCAGAAAAAAAAATACGTTTATAAGTACACTCATTGTTATAAAAATCCGCGCATCAAGAAGGAAGCGTTGGATTGAAATGAGATTTTAGTAGTGAGATGGTACATAGCAAGGGCAGAAGTTATTACAATATCACAGCAGCAGGACTATTTCCCGCGGACATACGGTAGACATTCCGGTCAGCGTTAGTACCGCGTCGTTCTTGGATACATGCAGTGACACGGTCTGACATGGAGTCAAAGAGACGCCGTATGTTATCCTCGGACAGATTGGCCCACACTTCTTGCAACTGACGCTCTAAATCGCGAACACTGGGACATGGAGAAAGCTAGCGTCCCATCTGGTTCCACACGTGCTCGATGGCCGAGATATCATGCAATCTGGCAGGCCACGGAAGCGTCGAAGCATGACGTAGACAGTCCTGGGAAACCCGAGCCGTATGCGGACGGGCGTTATCTTGTTGGAAAATCAGGGTTCCCACTCAACCTGGACAACCTGGAATTCTCAGGAAATTTGAAAATGGTTCCAAAAAATCAGGGAAAATTATCCCCCCCCTTTTTTTGTAAAAATCAATGGACACTTTATTTTGCCAAAAAAAAAAAAAAACCTTATTTTTTCAAGATTTCAAACTTTTTGCTTGCAATTACTGCCTGCCTAGTATTTGGTAGATCTTACTTTTAGTTATATTAAGTATTTCCTTTATTCTCTAAAAAAAAAGATGCAAAATTGAATTTTTTAAATTGCCAGTTATTAAGCTTTTGTTCAATTTCTGCAGGCAGTTGTTATAACATGGAACAATTAGGCACAGTGGCTCCTGCTTGAAGAAACACTTCACAAGACAACCAACCAAAGGATGGATCAAAGTCCTTTGTCTGTTGGTTCTCTCGAAACAATGTTTTTTTTTTTAAAACAGAGCCATTCCACCATTAAGCTTAGCTGCATTGTGTTATAGAAAAACTGAAACTAATTCAACTGACAGATTTTTTCTTACATATGACCTGTTTCTATGGGAATGTATTTACAAATTCCGTATGGGTAGTATTCACAAAAGTTCACGGAACTTTGGTACAGAAAATAATGTGCACAGCTAGTTGTTATTAATGAAAAGCAGGTAATTTTATAAAGACAAATTACGTAAAGAATTTACAAGTGTGTACTTTGGTGAGAAAAATGAATGGAATGGAATGAAATGTAACAATTCTTTGCAACATGCCATTCTGGAAAACTTTAAAAACTGCCTGGAGAACCTGGAAAAGTCAGGGAATTTTTTTATTACTTTTGAGTGGTAACCCTTAAAATGTCTCCGGGCCGCCCCGCCAGGAAAGGCAGCACCTGGGGCCACAGGATCTCTTGTAGGTAGCGCTGGGCTGTCAACGTCCCTCGCATCACTGCGAGGGAAATCTGGCTGTCATACGCGATAGTTCCCCAGACCATCACGCCTGCAGTTCGAGACATGTATCGCTGTACACTGAGGTTGGAATTGTAGCGCTCATCTGTGGTCCTCCACACTCTGACACGGTGGTCGTCCGTTCTCATACAGAAGCGGGATTCGTCGCTGAACACTATGCGTAGCAGGTCCGTGGTATTCCACGTTGCTTGCTGCGGACATCAATGAAATCGACGCCGACGATGGTCAGGTGTCAATGGCAGAAAACGTAAGGGCCGTAGAGAGTGCAGATTCGCCTCTGCCAGGCGTCTGGAAATGGCTCTGGCGGACACAGGAGTTCCTTGTACAACCACTACGTGTCTCTGGATATTGGACAAGGACGCCGTTGCATCTGTGCGAGCCGCTCTAACGATCCCACGGTCCTCTCTGCTGGCGGTGTGTCTGGGTCTTCCAGAGCCAGTCCGCCGTGTCTGGGTACCTTTCCGTGTCCATTGCTCCCAACACGATCGCACCGTACTGTCCGAATGGCCCAAATGGCGGCCAATTCGGCACGCCTGCCACCTTGCCTCTCTCATCCCGATTATACGACTTCGTTCAAACTGCGTCAGTTGCCCATACGTACATCTGTGGCGGCTCCTCGGCATGTCCATCGCTCAGGGATCTCACCTGACTCTTACCAGGAATTTCGGCACGAATGTGGAGTCCCCTGCGCGGCGCCTTATAAGCCCCAAGGATTGCTATTGCACCGCCTGTCTTGAACGCGCGGGCAAGCGGAATCGCACGAAACTTTCATCATTTGCATGTCTGCCATCCCCGTAGCTACTCGGCGAGTTTCGCGGCAATCTCACGGTTTTTTCTTGGTGCGCGGATTTTTATGACAATGAGTGTAATTAAACGTGGAATTTCATCTCTTGTGCAGCTACACACATGGGTTGATGAGATGAATAAACACGCAATATTACGTTAGTCTCGCATTTTAAATAATGTTATTTTGAACGTACAGTTTATTGACTCGCAAACTCCGGAAATGTATTTTTAAAAGTGATATTCCAGAGCATGGAAACGCTAGCAGTCCCACTGAAAAAACTGGTGAGACCAGAAAAGACGAAACAGAGCTGAACTTTGTTAGGCGCTATTTCTTATTTCTGCTTCTTTCACGAAGTGCTAAGGCAAAAAAAAAACCTAGCTGCGTGTTAAAGTTTAAAAAAATATCTGAATGAAAAAAGTATAAAAACTGAAATTTAATTATTTTGTATAACGTTTTTCCTTTCGAATTGTTTTGTACAAGAATAGGGTGCAGCCTGAAAATAATTTATTTCGAAATGGCATCGGTCTGTCAGTCTTAAGTAATTAGTCATGATTACGGACATGCTGCATGATTGCGGACAGTTTTCTTTTGCCGCATGACATAGGAGAGGAGCAAATTTTTAAGTTTACATACTCTAAAAAGTTGATTTTTATTTTCAAAGAACTATCTAATATAAAATGCTTTTTCAAATATAAAGAATTTTGCTTTGTCACTTTAGAGCAAACGCCAACATTTATACATCTAGAAGGAAATGCCAATTATTTTTTAAGACAATAAAATTTTAGACACATAACATAAAGCTGAAAATAAGTTAACTACTTTTATTCATAAGTACCAAAATAATTATTCGTTCTTTCCAAACAATCCAGACAACGAGAATTTCGAGAATGCAGGCCGTTTCTCGATTGGCCCACCGGGATATTTTCCGGTGGGCCAATCCGCCCCTGATGGCAATGCTTGTTAATGTGATCGTTTGGAAACGGGACTTTCTGGATGACGTAGCTGGGCAGGGCATGGTCCGAGTTAAGGCGGATGTTCAAAGCTCGGATGATACGTGTTGCCGCGATGAATATTATTGGGTTGTCGGAAAAGTCATGACGTATTTAAGACATGTTTTGCAAAGGTCCTTTATTGATAGAAAGAACAAAGATCAATCAAGGATATAATGCCCGTTTTGTTCGATAATATTTTGCCATCTTTCAGTGAGCTGCAGAATGCCTCGTTCATAGAAGGACCTGTCTTTCGTGGCAAAAAACTGTACAAGGTGCTGATTTACAGCCTCATCTGAATTAAACGTTATACCGCGCAAGGACCGTTGAAGACAGCGAAACAAGTGGAAGTCTGACGGCGCAAGGTCAGGCGAGTATGCTGGGTGTAGCAACACATCCTACCCAAGCTCCAATAATTTTTGGCGGGTGATCGAACTTGTGTGTGGTCTCGCGTTGTCGTGATGGAACACAACATCTTTACGATGAACGAGCGCTGGACGTTTCTGGATGATAGATTCCTTCAAACTATCCAATTGCCGACAGTACACATTCGAATTGATTGCTTGGTTCCGTGGTAGGAACTCGAAAAACATGACACCTTTAAAATCCCACCACACTGAGACCAGAACCTTCCATTGATGAATGTCTGCTTTGGATGTCGTTTGAGGCGAAGCAGCACGTCGGGACCAAGACCGTTTGCGCAGCACATTGTTGTACACAATCCACTTTTCGTCACCAGTTATCAGTCGCTTCAAAAAAGGATGGGTTTTCTCACATTTAATGAGCATATCGCAGATGTCTATACGCGCCGTCAATTGAGCTTCTTTGAGTTCATGAGGAACCCACACATCGAGCTTGCTTACGTATCCCAGCTTCTTCAGGTGGTCGTGAACGGTTGAATGATGGATGTGCAATGTCTGCAATCTCTCGTGTCGTGTAACGTGGGTTTGACTCGATCAATGCCTGGATTCGGTCGTCATCACCCTCGGTTGGCGTCCTGGACCGAGGAGCATCGTTGAGGTCAAAATCACCCACACTGGCGTTCTTGTAGAGCATTATAACCGTACACTTTACGCAACTTTTCACAAGCTTGACGTGCGTTCTTCCCTTTGCGGAAGTAAAACAGTAAAATATGGCGAAAATGCACAGTTTGGTCTTCCATCTTCAACTTGATGTCAAATCTCCGCAAATCAAACAAATCGCTCACTATTCCTTTTAGACTGCAGCTAGAACTGGCACCTGTCGAATGCCATAGGGATAACAGAGCTGCGCAGGCATCTAGTACTTCCAAAACTGCCCAACCGCCATCGGGTGCCAAAATACGTCATGACTTTTCCGACAACGCAATAGATAGAGCAGAGGTTCAGAGCTCAGGATGATATGTGTTGTCGCGATGAATATTGAACCTCCGCCTTAGCTTGGGCATGGTCCGAGCTAGGGCGGAGATTCAGAGTTCGGATGGCACGTGTTGCCGCGATGAATATTAGATATTGTATTTAATGCCTTTTCTGCCACCGCGAACCTATTTTGTTGCACCCATTGGTGCGACTGAGACTCAGAGCTCGGGCGTCTTATGCAATCTGCCTACTCAGAGTGAACCTCCTATTTTATGGAATATCATTCAATTAACCCCTCAGTTCGATGACCTCCTGATTAACTATTATGAGAACGACCGCAGGGGTCATTTAAACTCTTTAATAAAAATCAATTACAGATCTATATGATATACAGTGACGTAGCTATCATAGGGCAAGGAGGTGCAGTTGCACAGAAGCCCAGCCGCTTGAGGGGCCTATTGCCGGCGAACGATAAGTTAAGGACGTAAGGTAGCAATGAAAATTTGATGATAATGCGAGATAATAGATAACCTTACAGTTTCGGTCTGGTTTCAGAAATACTTTTGTATGACATTCGCAAAGGTGAAACACACACGAAATTCCTCCCAGAATGAGAAAATGGTACTATAATTAACGTGCATTATTGCGCTTATTGAACACTCACCAATCGTCAGATTCAATTAGTTATTTTTATTATTACCGAAATAACTCCGAGAATATATGTTTTTCCTGCCTTCTCTTTCTCTCATTTGAGCCGTATTGAACGATAAGTCTCCTTATCAGAGATACCGCGCTTTTAATCTTGTCGACATGTCGGTGACGATGCTTCGTTCTCACGATCTGTCCCGTTGACCATACATCGTAGGCGGCTATATAGTCAGTGGTCTAATGGCTGCCGTATTGATAAAACATATCCGTGTATAGATTTTTTTATTTGTTTGGGGATTAACGAGGAACGGGAGTAACTCAATGGGCTATAAGTAGTCGCCCGTCCCTAATTTAGGGCCACTGGTTCCAGAGAATGGAGAGAGCCAGTGCCGTAAGACAAACACAACATGCCTACCTCACCGGAATTTGAATCCAGATCCATGTAGGACGAATGGTCAGAAGCCAGCGCTTAGACCAGAGATGGAAAAGGGTCACGGGTCAACGGGTAGACAATTTCTTGCGGGTCAAACTGGTTAGGTCAAGGTGACCCGGTTGATTTCCGTTATATTTTCGAAAAGCAAAAAAATATTTTTTTCAAAGAAAATGCCCCGGCACTGTGGAATTTTGTGCTCGATACTGGTGCCAGCGGACTGAAAAATGATTTGTCATGCAAATTAAAGGAAGTCTGTCTTCGGAAGGAAGAGTGTCTTCTCTTCTGAAAGGCAATAATGAAAACAAATTCACATTTTGGAAACTTTAAACTTGTGAAAATTGGTGTTGGTGTGAAACTTATTCTGAAGTTTGATATGTTATCAAGAAAACAACCAAAACTGAAATTAAGCATACAACTAGCTCCCATATTAAAACATTTTAACTGTAGCGCCATCAAAATTCAGGTGGGACAGCCTTAATATTACTGCGGAGGGACTTTTTGACGCCCACAGATGTATTTGAAAATATGTGTAAAACAATTAGCTTACATCTTGCAAATGAAGGATCACAGTTTCAGTTTAGATAGACAGATATAGATATTATAATTCAAGGCAGATTTTTTCTGGTCGGGTCAGTTACAGATCCGGGTCGGGTCCAATCATGTGACGTCCGGGTCCAAAAATTTTTACCCGTTTCCAACTCTGGCTTAGAGCTCTGCGCCACCAGGGCTGCCCGTGTGTCGTTCAGTGTTGAGAAAACAAGGAGGATACAGGGCCGGATGGAACTTTTGCGAAACCTGGAGCGAAATTTCATAGCGGGGCCTGAGCAAAAGTTTCATTAAGCGCCCTAGAAAATAAATCTCATAGTTTAATAAAATCGTTACGTGAAAATGAAAACACACGAAAGCTATTATAAAGAAAAATGATTATCTCAAATTACCGTGGAGCTTAAGAAAAAGACCATGATATGGATTGAAAGTTCAGAGAGAGAGAAAGAGAGACAGATAGACAAAGAGAGAGAAAGATAGAGACAGACAGACAAAGAGAGACAGACAGACAGACAGACAAATACAGAGAAAGATGGAGACAGACAAACAGGCAAAGAGACAGAAAGATAGAGACAGACAAACAAAGAGAGACAGACAGACAAATACAGAGAAAGATGGAGAGAGACAAACAGACAGACAGGCAAAGAGACAGAAAGATAGAGACAGACAAACAAAGAGAGACAGACAGACAAATACAGAGAAAGATGGAGAGAGACAAACAGACAGGCAGGCAAAGAGAGAGAGAGATAGAGACAACAGACAGACAGGCAAAGAGAGAGAAAGATAGAGACAACAGACAGACAGACAAATACAGAGAAAGATGGAGAGGCAGCAGACAGAGATAGAGAGAAAGACAGAAATAGACAGACAGACAAATACAGAGAAAGATGGAAAGATGGAGAGAGACGAACAGACAGACAGGCAAAGAGAGAGAAAGATAGAGACAACAGACAGACAGACAAATACAGAGAAAGATGAAGAGGCAGCAGAGAGAGAAAGACCGAAACAGACAGACAGACAGAGAGAAATAGTAAAGACTGCTAAAATCTATGGTTTTCTTTCCGGGTAGAACGGTATTTTTTATAAAAACTTCCCCACAAAATGGTAAAACGATAAATTTAACTAATCTGCGTAGCGAATGCTTTTCTATAGCAAACTTTTTTTACGTAGCGAATAATAAGGATCCTTCTTAAATAAATTCGTTTATATATATATATATTTTTTTTTTTTTCCAGGCACATTTTGTTTTAGTGATTGATTTTTGAAGCAAGGTGGTATAATTGACAAATTAGTGAGTTACCTTGCATCAAAAATCAATTAGTCCTTTTTTATCTTTCATACGCGCTCATGTATGAAAATTTCTTTTTTTTTTAAATTTCTAATACTGTTTTTTTTTTCCTGGCGCAAAAACAACGTCGATATTGTTCTTTTCATTGTTTTTAAATTTCAGAGTCTGGTTTACACACAAATTGTTGAGCATATAGTAGGTTAATTTGCTATTTTATGAATGTGGAAAAGTTTAAGGTCTAAAACAATGGAGGGGGGATTGTAAACTGAAAAAAAAAAAAACATTGTAAAAATATATTTTAAGGGCCTCGTGCCCCAAAACTTAAAAAAAAAAAAAAAATACCAATGAATATAGAGAATTCTAGGAAAAAAGATTTTGTTTTTATTTTCTAAGATGCGGGGCCCAGTGAAGACGCGGGGCCCGGGGCGACCGCCCTGGTTGCCCCTATGGTCCAGCCGGCTCTGGTAGGATATACAGTACTTCCTTTAGTGTTAAACAGAATATCAGTGCGATTAGGCAACCTTACATTCTTTTTTCCATACTTCCGATTGCATGACGAGCTACTGGTATAGAATTATAAGAAAATGCCGTATGGGTAAAATGAAATTCGTGATAATACGCATACCTGATATAACTACACGTTATTTCTACGGAACAGCGGGGACCACTGTTTCATTCTGCACCAGAGTCCCAACATTACTAGCTATGCTACTGATGATGTGAAACTTAATTCTTTAAGGAAAAATAATTATAGATATATTCTTTAATGAAAAATAATTATATACAGAGATTACTTGAAATATTTCGTTTGATCATAACAACCGTCCCCGTCTAACTTTTGGGACAAGTCCACGCCTATGACATGGCTTATTATATGAAACGCTCGTTCAGTGGCCTGCGAATGTGATATAAAAGTTCCTGCTTCTCTAGCTTGTGTTCAGACGGATGCTCAGTTTTCTTTTGTCATTTATTTGTTTCAGTGACTAATTTTGTACTACACACACTAAAGCCTTCAGAAGTTCTCTTCTATCAGTTAATTTTTCTTCTTCTTAATCATATGTCGCTATACAGTTGATTTGCCATAACAAACTTTCAGTATGACACCTAAAATCAAACAGAAAATTTTCACCACGATCACAGAAACAGAAACATCAACACTCACGTACACAAAGATAAATACAATTAAAATACCCATCCTGCTCGGAATTAATTTTAAGCTTCCAAGAAACCGTCTTGTTCCGCGTTATTTGTAAATCGAAAAATTCGTTACCGGTTTTTCTGTGATTAGGTCCTTGGAATGCATCAAGGAATTCGTTTCCTGTGACATCGGAGCTTCGGCGTTAGATGAAGCTTGCACTTTGCATCGGCGCTTCGGGGAGCTTGGTTCCTGCAGAACTCTGTAGACATCCATCTTTGTGATTTAGGAGTCCCAGGTGGCCCTCGGTTCTCCAGCCAGCCGCTCTTTCGTCTTTTGCCAAGCATGACTTCGTTCTTCAGCAGGGAACTCGCATTTGGCGCTATGCTATTTAAACACTGACACTCTCAACCTTGGAAACATAGCTGGCTGGCATTCTCTATGACTGAAAATTTAATGGAGAATCCCTCGTGCATCATCATCAGCAGCAACATCAGTGAGTTTAAGATGACGATGACTACAAATACCATCACATAAACCCTGTTGCATGAGCTTTACGCGTAATAAATGTAATTAAAACTCACAAACTGCGCGTTACTATCAAATGAGATGGATATTTTAATTTCATTTGAAACTGTGCGCTGTCTGTTTCAGAAATCTAAATCTGCACGAGATTGATGAAATCACCTCCTTCTAAAAAAGCAACATCTGCCTTTTCAGAGGGTAAGAAATAAAATTTATTTTTGTTTTGTTTCAAGGTTTAACGACCACCGGAGCAAGGTTATAAGCAGTGGCCCATTACTTATTTAAGAATACTAGCTTCAGGAAATTGATAAAAAACCAGTTACGCATGTCTTACACAGGACTCGAACCTGGGCTCAGTCAAGGCCGACTAGAAAGTTCAAGGCCGTGAAATTAGAGAGATGAGTTCCCTCCGTTTGTGACGTCACTCACTCTCATGTTATATGGCCTGTAATATCGGTGTCGTGTTTGACGTCAGACACGACACGACAGCGTTGAAAGTCAATCGGAAGCCTTGGTTTGACGTCACTGAAACAGGGGATTCATCTCTCTAATGCCATGGTTTTGTATTTTCTAGATGGCGTTGGCTCAGATCAGACGACTAGCAGGAAACCTACGCTTCTGACTTCCACCGAGGCGACCAAAAAACAAGTTACTACACTTATGTGTTGTAAAAATATTTTACGAGACAACTATATGTTACGATGCTGGATTTAATTTTGATTTTAAAACTGTTGCTTTGCAGACTGCCGTAATATGATCGACATTTTATATTGATGACGTTTTGTTCCACATAGTTTTCCGAAACTCCGACGCAGACATTCCCGATAATTGGGTCTCAAAGAGGTAGCGAAACAGGGGCGTCGCTAGATTAATATTGGAGAGGATGAATAAGGCTCAGTTTTTTTTTTTTTTTTCACTACCTTTTCTCACCACATATTCCCTTTTCCGTAATGCAAAAGTAAAAAGTAAAACTGCGGAATTTTAAAACTGATAGCTGTCGCTTTTAATTTAATTGCGTTTTGAATTTAAAGTAATTAATTTAATTTCACTTACAACCAATGTATCCCCGCGAGATCTTCATTTTTAGGTTTAATTTTAGTGCAGCACTCATCATGGTTCGTACGCTCCTTGAAAAGTCCTTGAATAAAAAAAGTTCATTTTCAAGTCCCTGATAATACTTGAAAAAATTTAAGGCTCTGTAAATAGTACTTCAAAATTTGTTTTGTTTTTTGAGTAATGATATGAAAGAGCAAGTGTTAAATAATTGTTTTTGCTAAAAACATGTATGGGAGATTTCTGTGTAGTTCTGATAAAAGCACCAAGCTGATCAAATAGCGCAGAACTTGCGTTCAATCCAGGTCTGTGTGTGGACAGCTGGTGCCTTGGCTATGATATCACTACAGGGTAAAGCGTCAGCCATATGAGTAAAATAAGTGGAACTACGGTGAAAATCCTCCAAATACGTGGAGTCAGTAAATAAATAAATACATCGCTCTTTCCACGTTCCAGAAACACACAGCAACCGAAAAATTGTTTTCAGCCGCCGCCGTGGAATTGAACCACGTAACTCTCGATAACCAGCCGAGCGCGTTAACTTTACACAACGGTAGCCAACAATCCACGGTGCTATGTGTATTTTTAAGTCAGCTTCTGACATCATAAATCCGTAAGATGGGCTCAGCTACTGAGACGTCTCCATCTGGTGGGCATTAACGGCCCTGGCTATATATATTATAGCAGTTAAATCCAAAGGGCGAGATCCGAGGTGAAAATCCTCCAAATACGTGGTGTCAGTAAATAAATAAATACATTGCTCTTTCCACGTTCCAGAAACAAACAGCAACCGAAAAATTGTTTTCAGCCGCCGCCGTGGAATTGAATCACGGAACTCTCGATAACCAGCCGAGCGCGTTAAAAATGGAACTATGTTTTCGCAAATTGTGATGGGCTTCTGTTTAATTGGGTTAGGGACGCGTTCTTGTTGCCGGAGGGTGGAACTTCCAGGAATTGCTTGTGCTTCATGTGTGGACCCTTCGTCTCCTGACTGCATCAAAAATTGCATCAAAGTCATGCATCAAAAATAAAAAGTTAAAGCAAACAATAAGTGTCATACCAGCAAATGAATACGAAAAATAAAGTACCCTTTTAAAATATTCCACAAAATAAAATGATTTCGAAAAACACCAAAACAGAGGGGCAATTCAAAGTTAATAAAATAAACCAACTGGGGACAAGGGGTGCCCACCCCAGCTAAGATTAATGGTCTGAACTTACTAAAATGCCTACCTACTGACCGACCGACCGTACACACACGTATGATAATTCGGGTTTAAAAAGTCCTTGAATTTATTTTGCTTGGAAGAGTACGAGCCTTTTTCATATTATTTAAATGTTGATACTTCTACCATTGTCTGTGGGTATTTGAGAATATGGAGATGGTCATCAGTTGCAGTGCTGAAGTGCAGTTAACCAGTCGTTGGTCGTGCTATACACATTTCTTTCACGCTTCGCATAAAAAGAGCGCCATCTATCTGGAAGTGACCCTGGGGAATCACTCCCCCTACTCTAGCTGACTTTTAGAATCTTCTTAACAAGGTGTTACACTAGACAGCTAATTTTGACTTTTTGTGTGTACCTGAGATTAAACTAAGTTACCTTTAATTTGGGCTGCTGAATATAAAAATGGCCGTTAAAACACCATATTAGCTTTAGCTTTTGAAATACTTATAAAACAAGTTTTACATATTTGCATATACACAGCTTGTCCCAAAACAACTCAGAATTTTTTTATAAAAAAATATGCAATGCTGCTTTCGATCTTGGTACGAGTCTGGAAAAAACGGCAGTCGCTGTAGTAACCATAGCCACAGTCCACACCTGTTTATCACGCATGCGTCGACGGTAGCTCGCTGTTTAATAAGCTTTGTTTCGTGAACCCCCAACAAGTGTTTTCACGCTGTGATTTTTCGAAAAAGTGGATGTAAAAGAGGAACAAAGATGCGCCATTAAATTTTGCTGTCGACTTAAGAAGTCATTCGGAGAGACTTTCCGCCTTTTGCAAAAGACTTATAAAAATGAATGTCTAGTAAAATCAACAATTTACAGATGGCATAAAGAATTTATGGATGGTCGTGTGTCGGCGGCTTTAATCGCACATATAGGAAGACCTTCAACGAGTGTTACAGAGGTAAATTTCAATACAATAGGTGTTATTATACGGGAAGACAGACACCTATAAACCAGAGATATCGAAGATATGGTTCACATTTCAAAATCATCAATTCACAGAAATTTAAACGGAAATTGGGCATGAAACGAGTTTGTTCAATTTGGGTTCCCCATTTCTTTTGACGTGCTTCCCAATGCAAGGCCGTACATGACCAGTTCTGTCGTTTCTTATTTGGAGAAAATGAATATTAAGTTGATGCCCCAACCTGCATATGATCCAGACTTGTCACCATGTGCTTTCTGGTTGTTCCCCATTAAAAAAAAAAAGACATTACGAAGACTACAATTGGAGACTGATGATCAACTTATAGCAGCTGCGCAAGGGTACTTCAACAGCATTTCAGAAGAAGAATTCCAGAAGACATTCAAACAGTGAGAGGAACGTTGGGCCACCTGTATTCGATGCAATGGACAGCATTCCGAAAATGGTGATCACTTCCTTGATAATTAAGGTACGCATATTTTTTTATAAAAACATTCTCAGTTGTTTTGGGACAACCCTTGTACATACTCTATGATAATCTTAACAGAGGAAATGATTTACAGCAACGCTGCCTTACCTATAGCTTGTAATGAGTTTCTGGAGCATCTCTCACAAGGATCTAAGAATTATCCGCTAGCATTGCTGCATTCCATTTCCCTTGGTACCTTTTTCGAGGGTAGTAATGTCCTGATAAAACTGTTCCCCGTGTTCGTACCTGACAGCACCGTAGTTAGCCTGGAAGAGATCCAGATAAGAGTGTAAAAAGGGTAATTTCAATAGTCTCCCGTAGCGCTCCAAGAAGGTTTCTACAAGCTACCGGTAATTGTCAGCCTTATTGTTTCCTAGAAAGTCACTTCTTGAAAAGCATTCCAAGCTAAATGTTTATCACCCGTGAGAATATCATCAAAACGCTTATCTCGGAAGAGCTGACATATCTGTGGACCGACAAATACACCTCCCTTGATTTTCGCCTCGCCAAGTCTTGGAAATTTATCACGAAGGTACAAAAATCCTGCCCCATTTCCATCCATGGCCTTTACAACATTCTTCATTAGTCCACGTTTGATGTGAAAATGAGGAAGCAAGATGCTGGATTCTACAAGTGGTTCGTAAGTACATTCTCTTTCCCCCGTTCAAGTAACTGTCATGGGGACCAATCCTTTTTCTTGTAGTAGGAAATCTTGGCATGGCTGTCCAAGAGACAAAGGAAACAGAAAAAAATTGTGTAACCCTGCTGTAGCCCCATCAAGATGGCAATGACCTTCGGGTCACCACAAATCTGCCACTTGTCACAGTTGATGGTGAGTAACAGTGGGTTCATGTAGTACGTTTCTTTCATGTTAACTGCATACCCCAGTGGAACAAATGGTGAAACGTTAACATTATGGAGCAGCACAGCTTTTCACCTCAACTCGGATGAATCAATGAACAACCTCCAATCGTCGTCTTTGCAGTCGATTTGTAGTGCTGCCATCAGACTCAACTACATCAACACATGCAATGAGGTTATCTGTCATTTTGAAAACTGGAAGCAGTTCTTTTTGCCAAGCACAAAACACGAACACATGCACATTCATTTCTAGAAGATTCCATTGCTGCAGTCTGGACCCCAACGGCTCTGCTTTACTTTTGGGAAATTCCAGATCTCTCACTAAATCATTCAGTTTACTCTGTGTAATTTTATGTGGGT
Organism: Macrothele yani; assembly: GCA_039090855.1. Taxonomy (NCBI): domain Eukaryota; kingdom Metazoa; phylum Arthropoda; class Arachnida; order Araneae; family Macrothelidae; genus Macrothele; species Macrothele yani. The sequence goes on along the minus strand of CM077023.1, from coordinate 81,789,927 downwards.
TGAAGACTTCAATAGGCACGAAATCAGGATCTTTTAGTGTAGATACTTTCACAGGTGACAGATGTTTACTGGCCTTACTTTCTCGTTCGTCACCCAGAGTATAAGAATCTGGTGGGTACAGAACAGGAAGTACTTCCCCATGAGGCACTGGGCGCAGAGCAGAGAGAATATTCGGATAGGTCAAAGACCGCTATTTCTTCTTAGAAATACCATGCCCAATTGGAGGAGTTGTGCAAAAGTAACAATCATTAAGATGGTTTGTCGGTTTCCTCCACATCATTGGTACTGCAAAACGCATCGATCGTCCTTTTCCTTTCACCAAACAGCGCATATTTGTTGCACAGGATTGACAACATATGTGTGGGGCCCAATACCGGTCTGGTAACCAATCTCACAACCAAAATAAAGACTGTGAGCTTTCTTTATCATCGGTGTGATGGGTCGCCTTTGAGATAGCAAAATAATTTCTCCACAATTACAAAAAAAATTATCCGCACCATTGACACATTCACAAGGCATCTTGAACAACACGTGTGCACTCACAGAATCCACAACGCAAATGATGACAAGGAAATGTAGTTGCAACGAATGCTACAGATTGCGTCATCTAATTGGCCTGCTCAAGGTTATCCATCTGGTGAAGAATCACGCGCACGGTATATGGGACTTCCGATGCTGACTATCCATTCCCACTGACCCCCCCCCCACAAACACGCACTTTCCCCATATCTTGAAAAGTAGAGCTAATTCGCGATCTTTAAGATCATATTCGTGATCAGCATGCTCGAATTAGTTAAAAATAGCTACTTTTGTCTCAGATGTATTTTGGTTGTCGTCCAGTGTTATCAGTTCCGATAAGGTGTTGTTTTAATAAGGTGTCGTCTTTGACTTCCAGACAGTCTGCTCGTTGCTCCTGTACACTTCGTGTGATTTCTCTCATCAAGCTACCATTGGAGTTTACATTCTGTATTTCTACAGATAACGCGATGATGAGTGCATTTTTCGCCTAATTAGATTTGTAACTTTTGGTTTGTTAACAGCGCATTTTGAATACTTGTGCTTTTGTTCACTTTTTAGCAAAAATATCGGAAGAAGATAGTGTAGGAAAAACTCTTAACCGCGACCACTGGCGTTCGATGTGTATATAGTGAACAACGACGAGTTAACGGAAATTAGGAGCGTTAAAGAGAGAGAGAGACTCTCGGCAGGCCATGAACACTAGATTTGCAACACTAAAGCTAGCGTAGGGGCCCCAAATCTCTGAGCGTCTAATTGATCACCACGTCCACCAGGCTCATACAGTGCTGCCTATTCTTGAAAAGAACGTATGGCTAAAAAGTAAAGAAATATACGAACAGCAATACACACCCTGACCCCCGACGATCAGCGGGACGTGTCCATAACCAAGAGGTGCTTCCTTACGCGCCCTTCGGTAGCATATAAAGTTTAAAGTACATTGGCTTTTTTTTGTCTTTATTTTTTGATGATGATCATTAATTCCAAATAATAATAATAATCTAAATTTAAAGGTGAGAAATTTGCTCTTTGGTTTGGAAATTTAGTTTTTTAACTTAAACGTTTGGAGATTACAGTTAAGATTATTGGTGGGCTTCTGATAAGACTGAAGTGTCTTCAGCACGCCGTGAAAAGCTCGAGCGACACCCCTGTAACGGAAACAGACATCAATTAAAGCTGTTTTCGAGAAATATTCCCTTCCAGTTCGACATTCAAAGATCTTCCAAGAGTGCTGCCAATCATTATTTTAAAATCCCAGATTAAGAAAATGAACATCGAAGTGGAATTTCCATGAAGAACTCTTACTTGAGATGCTAATTTTCGATCGCCATTAACACATAATTAATCAAAACCTTTTGTCCCGGTAATGAACTTTTGCCTATAAAAAGAAATTCTAGAAAGTTTTATGACACCTTTTAAAGGAACGCGGAACAATGTAGAAGCTAATGAGCTGGATATTATTTTATTGCAGCATACACCGATGAGCCATTATATTATGACCATTATATTATACCTAAGAGCCATTATATTATACCGATGAGCCATTATATTATACCTAAGAAGCTGTAGGGCCGCCTTTAGCCCTCAAAACAGCGGCCACTCGGCGAGATATCGATTCGATGAGGTGGCGATAGGTATCCTGGGGTATCTGGTACCATAATGTCAACAGCAGGTCCTCCAGTTCCAGTACATTTCGGGGTGGTGGACATTTAGTTCGAACCCGCTTTTCCAAGTCGAACCACAAATGTTCGACTGGGTTCATGTCAGGTGAATTTGGAGGCCAGGATATTAACAGAAAGTCACCAGCATGTCCCTCGAACCACTCCTTGACGATTGTGTCAGTGTGGCATGGCGCATTATCCTGTTGGTAATGGCCATCACCAGCAGGGAAACCAGTTGCCATGAATAGGTGAATTTGGTCCACAACGATGTTCAGATACCTGACAGCTGTCAGAGATTGTGCTATTGGTATAATGGGCCTAAAGTGACCCAAGAAACAGGCCTCCATCGCCGGCCTGTTTCCGCCCAACAATGCATCCAGGTGCCATAGCCTCCATGGTAATTGGCGCCCGTGTACGTGATACACCAGAAATCTTCATTCGTCAGACCAGGCCGCTTTTTTCCAATCATCTACGGTCCAATCTCGATGATCTTGGACCCATTTCATGGGTTGTTGGCGATGACGTGCAGTGAGCATGGATGGGTCTTCGGCTACGCAGGCCCATACACAGAAGACTGCGATGAACTGTGTGCTGTGACACATTGCCCTGATCACCACTGTCGTAGCTGCTGGTGATTTGTCACACTGTAGCCCTGCGGTTGCTGTGAACAATGCGCGACATTCTCCGGATCGTGCCATCACAATTTGTCCTTTATCAAACTCCGATGAATCGGCAGATTTTCCTTTTCTGACTCCGAACACTCTACTAACCGAAAGCCGGTCCTCTGGTTGTATACATACTGCTTTGTGAATTTCACCAGCGCCACCGTCTGGTCTCCAGGCGCGCTCATTTCTCTAGGCTGGGGGTGGTCATAATGGAATGGCTCACCGGCGTAACTTTATGTAATATATGACTCTAAACGTCGGCGAGACTAGATGATTTCTTTAGCCCCTTTGTCCTCTCTCAATTTTATTTCAAGATACGGATGCACGTTAAAAATCTGGTTACAAGTCAAAAATCAAATGAGTGAAACCACGTCACTTTGCGAAGATCAGTTTTCCTCCCCCCTCCCCCTTAAAAAAATACAGCCTCTTTAAAACGTCTACCATTCAAAATGCTTTCGGTATGAAAGTCCACTGTTCGGAAAAATTGCCCTATTGAAAACTTGAAATCCGATGCACGAGGCCTGTTAAAGTAAGACTCTCGCGTTTTGTTCTGCTTTAATAGTATAGCTACATCGAGATGGAAACACATGGAATAATTAATATAGATATAAATCAAGGTGTTCTTTCCGTGTAACATAACCACAGAAATTTGATGGTCCTGGACGGGAATCGAACCCGCATCGAATCCGGAGATGCGGGTTCGATTCCCGTTACAGGGCGATCAAATTTTCTAAGTTCTTTGGTTATGTTACATGGAAAGAACATCTCGATTTATGTCTATAGTATATCTACCTATCGGAACCAAAACATCATCACAGCATACACCCGACTCCCCTCCGTGTGAACGAACCTTTTCGCGAGCCGTTGCGTTGCATGTGACTTTGAGTAGAACGCCGTAAAAAACCGTCTGTTTGCGCTCGCCTCTCAGTCGAGTCCTGGATATCACAATGGAACAGCGTGCAGCTTCGAAGATCTGTGGCCGCCCCGGTGGCGCAGTGGTCTAAGGCGCTGGCCTCTGATCATTCGTCCGTAAGGGGTCCGGGTTCGAATCCCGGTGAGGCATGGATGTTGTGTTTGTCTTACGGCACTGGCTCTCTCCCTTCCCTGGAACCAGTGACCCTAAATTAGGGACGGGCGACTGCTTATAGCCCATTGAGTTGCTCACGGTGGTCGTTAAACCTCCAATCAAAAAAAAAAAAAAAAGATCTGTGTTCATTCAGAAAAACCAATTCGGAAGCGTACGAAACGTTGGTGCAATCCTATGGTGAGAGTGTGATGCCACATTGTACAGCACAGTAATGGTTAAAAGAATTTCGCGAAGGCCGCAAATCATTTTAGAAACAAGGCGGACCTGGGGTGTCGCCAACAGCCATTGCAGAACACATGGTAGGCACTGCAGCCGCAATAATTCGTGAGGATCGTCAACTCACAGTGAGACAAATGGCAGAACATCTACAGATTTCACTTGGAAGTGCTCACACCATAACTCAGTGAGAAACTACACATGACGCGAGTCAGTGCAAGATGGATTTCCCCGGTTACTGATGCCTGAACAAAAGCAAGTGCGTGCTGAGGTGTGTGATTTTTGAAGCAAGAAAGTGCCTCAAACGAGGACTACCCGAAGTCAGTGATTACAGGTGATAAAACATTTCTTTATCACTACGATCCAGAGGACAAACAACAGAGCTATGTATAGAAAACTCCGTCATCTCCAAAGACAAGATGTGAAAAGTATACCAGGAAGGTAATGGTAATCACTTTTTTTGATTACCAAAGAATGGTGTACCAGAATGTCGTGCCGCCGAATACGACGGTTAATGAGGATTATTACGTGTTTGTTTTGACAGAGCTGATCGCACATACCCGTAAGATGTGTCCACACATTCAGCAAAGTGGTTGGAAACTCCACAATGATAAGGCTCATCCTCACCTGGCGCAGAAAGTCACTAATGGCTGAAAAAAATATTGGAACGTTTCCACTCCCTCCATACAGTCCAGATTTAGCATCCTGTGACTCTTTTCTTTTCGCAACCCTCAAAAAGAACTTGCGAGAACGTAGGTTTACGTCAACAGAAGAGGTAGTCACAGTTTCAGAGGCGGCTCTGAAAGGGTAGCAGAATGATGGCTTCCAACACGTCTTTGAAGAGCGGCAGCGACGTTTGGACAAGCCTACGGAGCAGATTGCTTTGAAAAGGACCATAGTCATATGTAGTTCAGGTTCGTACATACATGTTTATAAATTTTCGCGTAAGTCATTCTTCAACAAGCCTCGTTTTCAACTTTTAAAAATATGACTTTACCTAAATTCTTCAGGTGAAAAAATTGACTTTTATAGGAAACAACGAACACGTACCAGGCAAGTTCGTACACGGGAGTTTGATACCTTTCGAATTCGACGATGTTGCTGCAACGTTACGGGGGATTATATAAACTGTATAAATGACTGCTCCCGTTCTCCTCAAATAGCACACAAACAAGTTTAGCACACATGGCCACATACACTTTAGAGGGGACGTAAAATGGCATTTTTTGACCACTTCCCCTACATAAAAAAATATAATTTTTTGTGTAAATCTGAGGTGCACAATAAAAATAATTGTCACTAATACAACATATCCCCTTACCACTTTAAATGGCCAATTTCCACCATCATTTCCTCCCCGTAACCCACAGAATACAACTATCAACAACGACAATCACCAAAAGAGAAATGACCTACCTTTGATGCAACAACATATATACGGTTACTTGGCTGGACAGGTGGAAATGAACTCAAGAAGTATGAATTCTTTCGGCACCAATGTTCCATGTACGAGTTTACCGGGTATCAGTCTCCAGAGCACCAGTTTCCTAGGTACCAGTCTCCAGTGCACCAGTTTCTTGGGTACCAGTCTCCAGGTACGAATTCTCGAAAATGTGTTTTTCGCGCAAATGCCATGATTGCTTCAATTTATGAAATAATTTAGGAATTTGAGGAGGAAAGAAAAGGAATTGAAATATCTAGAAGCCGAGGCTAAAGCCTGAAATTCAGAATCAAAAGTCGAACGGAAGGGCATAAAACTGCGTGTATGCGAGTTTACTGGGTATCAGTTTGCCGAGTATCCAACTTATATAAACGCTTACAAAAAAAAAAAAAAAATGACTTCGAGTAAACCTACTCATTCCGCAAAACCTGTGCCCATTAAAAGTTTCTATTCGAAAAATTAAAACCATTAAAAATTAATGCAATTTAAAATCGTTTTGGGTGACTGTGCACGTCAACGTACATGGTAATGGAGACGGGTTTCGATATTCATTGTCAATACAGTTTCTGTATTGCCATGGAGCAACCCAGAGCTTTTTGTCCTATCACATAATTTGACTACACCGTTAAAAATGTCCGTGTATTTTTACAGGCAACGACCGGCAACTAGGGGCCCGACACTCGCCCGTTAAATTATGACTCAGCCCGTATTCATAGTACTATCGGCCAGTGGCGTAGCCAGAAATTTCTTAAGGGGGAGGGGGGGGTCCATGGGTTTGGTTCATTGATGAAATCATCGTATACACGTATATATCGCTTTAAATTCGTGCTCAGTCTCCCCTCAAGTGAGGGGTCCAACCCCCCACCCCACCACCACCCTCTCTGGCTACGCCACTGATATCGACTGTTCAAAATTGCTGTGAAAAATGTTTCCAGTACCAGTGCCTTAAAAAGCTGGCACTCGGTATCTATGGAGGATTTTAAGTGCAATTGGTTACACCGGTTACATCAGTACCCTAACATAGTTCAAATGTACACACTCTTCTGACTGAAACGTTCTGTAATGTTATGTAATGTTAAGTAAGTCGTGCTGCCGACAGCTTGATTAAACAACGTAAAGCTAATTAGGCACTAAACAGAAATTTCTTCCAGGTGATATAGTCAAGGTCTATTTACGAGGTCAATCAATATTTAGTGGTCCTTGGTAGGCACTCAAGTCAGCACAACTTCACAAAAAAGAATTCACTTAGTACTTATTCGTCTAGTACTTCGACATCGGAATGCAGCCGATTCTCGTAATACAGAATACTCTTCAAGTCTTACCAACTCGACAACTATTCTAGACTTTAGTATCAACGAAGCATAATATCAACTTAAGAGATTCAATAAATCTCGAAAAAAGTTTTCTCGAAACCAATCTTTCCAAGCTCTATCCTAGATACAAACCTCTACATATATCATTCACTTTTTTTAACCTATCATCAGGTTGCCAAATCAACATTCACAGAGAGAGAAAATGTAGCGTTATGATTAAAAAACGCTTAAAGATAATAAAACAACATTTACATAAAGTAACAGGAACCAGAAAGAAAAGTTAAATTAGACTATACGTTACACGTGTATTAACAGTTTCAATGTATTAATAAGGTTATTTCCCTGAAATTGCAAAATGAGCTTTGACCTAAATAATACAAAGGCAACTGGACTTATTTCAAGGCAATATCTAACAGTGGGAACTGGTTGAAACGAATCTAGGTAAAAAAGTCCAGGTAAAAAACCGAGGAAAAAAAGTCTAGGAAAAAAAGTCTGAGGAAAAAAAGGCCAGGAAAAAAAGTCCGAGATGGGCGTTTTGATTGTCATCATGGGCTAACTAATAAGTCGATTTCACATACTGTTTGAATGTTGGGGGTGGGGGGGGCATACCTTCATTATTTACCTAGTGTGGTGGGGTTGCCGGAAAACAACCACACAGGAAAACTGCCACACGTTTTTCAATAAGGGGCCGGGCACAAAGTGCTATTCCTCCGAGGAACACTTTGAATGTGTGGCAGTTTTCCAAGTTTCCTAATTATGTTTTAGTTTTCCAAGGCGCCTAACGACGGGAAGGAGCTCCTTTGTTTGTCTGAATTTTCACGTCGGTTCATACCAGTTTAGGGTGACTGGCCACAAAAGTTCAACAGGAGGGAGGAGGTTATAAAGATCGCCGTACATTTCTTAAAACTACAGTGTTCGACGAAACAACAGAACTACCAATGACTCATGCTGTGTTTAGAAAAGGACGATAAGGTGGGATTTTTTAATAACGGTGCACTGGTGCTTAGGCACTAAATATTTACATAAAATGTCAAGTTTGTAATACTTTTCTTTTACTTAATTAATTGATAGGTCCTATACCTTGGCCTTTTTAACAGTTTTTAATCCGCCGACTTCATATTCATAATGTTTACGTATCAGATAAAATCAATAGCATTGCGCTTTTGCTTAGGCACTAAATATAAATTTATAGGCCCTAGGCCTAGGCATTTTAACAGTTTTTATTCTACCAATGTAATATTGACAGCGTTTACACGTCAAATCAAGTTAATAATAATGCGCCTTTACTTAGGCACGAAATATTAATTCAAGAGCCTAGGCCCTTTTACTAGTTTTTTATTTAACCAATGTCATATTCACAACGTTTACAGAGCAAATCAAGTTAATAATATTGGACGTTTACTTAGGCACGAAATATTAATTTATAGGCCCCAGGCCTAGGCCTTTTTAACGGTTTTTATTCTACGGATGCCATATTCAAAACGTTCACATATTAACCCAAGTTAATAATATTCCGCTTTTATTTAAGCACTAAATATTGTTTCATTGGCCCTTGGCTTAGGCCTTTTTAACAGTTCTTATTCTAACGATATCATATTCATAACGTTTATGTATGAACTGAAGTTAACCATATTGCACTTTTACTTAGGTACTAGTTATTAATTTATTGGCCCTATGCCTAGCAATTAATATTGAATGCCTAAGATAGCGAATGCTATTAACCTGACTTGGTACATAAACTTTATGAATATGACATCGGTAGCATAAAAAGTATTAAAGAGGCCTAGGCCTAGGGCCTATGAATTAATACTTAGTGCCTAAGTAAAAGCGCAATGCTATTAACTGAAGTTGATAAATAAACGTTATGAATATGGAGTCGACGGATTAAAAACCGTCAAAAAGGCCTAGGGCCTATAAATTAATATTTTGTGCCTAATATTATTAACTTTATTTGATATGCAAACGTTATGAATATGGCATCCGTGGAATAAAAACTACTAAACAGGCCTAGGGCCTCTGAATTGATATTTAGTGCCTAAGTAAACGCCCAATATTATTAACGTGATTTGCTGTGTAAACGTTGTGAATATGACATTGGTTAAATAAAAAACTAGTAAAAGAGCCTAGGCTCTTGCATTAATATTTCGTGCCTAAGTAAAGGGGCATTATTATTAACTTGATTTGACGTGTAAACGCTGTTAATATTACATTGATAGAATAAAACTGTTTAAAAGGCCTAGGGCCTATAAATTAATATTTAGTGCCTAAGCAAAAGCGTAATGCTATTGATTTTATTTGATACTTAAACGTTATGAATATGAAGTCGGCGGATTAAAAGCTGTTAAAAAGGCCAAGGTATAGGCCCTATGAATTAATTAAGTAAAAGAGTAGTATTACAAACTTGACATGTTATGTAAATATTTAGTGCCTAAGCACAAGTGCAGCGTTATAAAAAAATCCTACCACCTTATCGTCCTTTTCTAAACACAGCCTGAGTCATGTGTAGTTCTGTTGTTTCGTCGAACACTGTAGTTTTAAGAAATGTACGGCGATCTTTATAACCCCCTCCCTATTGTTGAGCTTTTGTGGCCAGTCACCCTAAACTGGTATGAACCGACGTGAAAATTCAGACAAACAAAGGAGCTCCTTCCCGTCGTTAGGCGCCTTGGAAAACTAAAACATAATTAGGAAACTTGGAAAACTGCCACACATTCAAAGTGTTCCTCGGAGGAATAGCACTTTGTGCCCGGCCCCTTATTGAAAAACGTGTAGCAGTTTTCCTGTGTGGTTGTTTTCCGGCAACCCCACCACACTAGGTAAATAATGAAAGTATGTCCCCCCCACCCCACCCCCAACATTCAAACAGTATGTCAAATCGACTTATTAGTTAGCCCATGATGACAATCAAAACGCCCATCTCGGACTTTTTTCCTGGCCTTTTTTCCCTCGGACTGTATTTCCTCGGACTTTTTTTCCTAGACTTTTTTTCCGCGTTTATCAACAGTCTCGGACTGTTTTTCCTCGGACTTTTTTACTTGGAATTTTTTTCCTCGGACTTTTTTCACTCGGACTTTTTTACCTGGACTTTTTTTTCCTCGGACTTTTTTACCGATTACCGGTTGAAACTCCAGCCAGGATTTCTGACCATATATTTCATTTTCGTTCTGGTAACGAGTGCTGAGTGCATTATAAAGATTCCAAAGATAGATTTCCTAACAAATGTTAATGAATCTTGTAAGGTCTGATGTTTGTTTTCCTCCAATTCATTTAACTGTGGTGCCCATGGAGTTAACCACGTACTAGTTGCCGTAACGAAATTGTACATTCTCTTCTGACATTTCCAACAACACTCAGTGTGTGTACATGTGTGTGAGTGAGCGTGCGTGTGCCTGTGTGTATATGTGTGCGTGTGAGAGAGAGGGAGAACCTTATTAAAACCTACTTCCAGAAAGTGGATCTCAAATGACAACTCGATATCTCGTCCACCGTTTGAATGAGAACCAGAACTTCTTAAAACTCACTGACTGGCCACACAAAAACAAGATTTTATGAGAGCATATAAAAACAATTAATGCACGGTCCAAATAGTAGTCGTTTAGCTTTATCTGTTGCAAAGCTACTGGTTGTCTTCTTCCATTTCCTTCTAATCTGTGCACAAGAGCTTTTCCTCATGGGAAAAGCTCCCTTTGTTTTAATTTTTACGAAGAACTTCCTGCCCTGATTTATACTAATAAATCACCGCCTTTAAATTACCAAAATTGTTTAATTGTATTACTTTATCGTGGAATACTTCAAACTTGTGAAAATGATAAAAACTGTTTCAGATGAAGAAACTCTCACAGTTCAGAAATTTTGTGCATCTGTTCTAACACCTGTGTTATGCCATTAATTCCAGCTCTTATTTTATACAGGAATCCACATACCATTTATTCCTCCCGAAAACTGACTCTTCAGTCCCTCAAAATGCTGCCCCACTGATCTGAAACCTGTTTTGTTGCAGGTAATTGGAAAAAGATATTAATTTCTGGCTACTTTCTTATTTAAAGTATTCCATGCTCATTTATGATCTCCAGTTTGGATACCATTCTAAACTATCTATAAGTGATGATCTAAAATATATTAACGATATTGTGAATACTATCTTTCTAATACAGTTGTGCAGCAGTGTGATGGAGGTAACGCTGTGTAACTAGATTTTTGTAAATGCTCTGGAAAAAGATCTTTCAAATTCTTCTTATAGTCTTCATACTGCTTTCTGGCACTAGTTCTCTGTAGTCTTCATACAGCTTTCAGGCACTAGCTCTGTAGCTTTCTTTCTCGTCATATTACTGTCGTTGATGACACACATTCTGATGTTCCATACATGTTCAATTAATGCAAAACGACCGCATGGACCAATTCTATCAGCTGCTGTATCTTGAATGTCAGTGATCCCATTTATATTACAAATTAAACAACCATCGTTCTGCTGATTACAATACTTTTCAATCATCTTATACCCCAGACGATTTACATACAATTATAATGAACATAATTGATGATGCTTCCTCTTTGAATTGAGAAATTGGCGTCATTAGTTGTTGTAGTGAGAATGACTTAAGACACCTGAAAATCCTAGCCTTTCGTTGCAATCAATAGCGAAAATAAAAGGAAATCTTGGAGTTTGCATATCATATAACTTTTTGAGACTTCTCTCTCCGTTTTTAGTATTAACTTTTCTTCCAGCAGCTTGTCTTGGCACACCATTTGTTTCACTGGTAAACCTGCCTAAAAATCATATGGGTTGCCCTTTCGAATAAAAGTGTTCGTTTGTTCTAAATAGCATTTGACGCTATATGAGTGACAAATCCTGTCAGTAATTGAGTATTGGAGAAATACGTCTGAGTAGAAAATCATAATATTTTTTGATGCGGCAGTCACTTGATTAAGAAGCCGACATTCATTTATTCTCTTCAGTCTCTTGGAGGAATAGGCCGGTAGCTCTACGCACCTTTTACAGCTAATAGGCACTACTCGTTTGTGTTTTCCACCCCTGTTCTAGCTCTTTCAGTTTTTAGCCTTTTTACAAAGAAATACAGTTACGTAAAACTGGTTCGGTTTCCAGTTGAATGAATGGCACAACAATCACTTTACTAACTTCCACATAATTTTTATTGCAGTACGGAAGGAAACTGAATCTTTCCAAAGAAAAAAAAAGAGCACTTGTACACACAATAGCATAAGAGGAAACTATATGTTATTTCCGCTTTATCATTTAGTGACTACTTTCAACCACATTAAATACTGTACTTCATCTGTGTCTTCCGGAAGATCTCCTGATGTTGCCTTCAATATCTTAGCAATCAATCTGATATCCTCAAAGGTTACGACAAAACAGCTTTTGGTGTTCCCAGACTGAAAGCTTTTCGAAGCAATGCATACAGTCATGAGCCATAACATTAGGATACCTTAACTAATAGCGAGTTGGCAGCCTTTCACCACAATAACCGCTTGCACTCGGCGTGGCATGGACTCCACTAGACACTGTAAGGTGTCCTCAGGTATTCTGCATAAGACGGACAGAATTACGTCTCGGAGTTCGGCGATGGAGCGGACCACCAAATACTCTGTTCCAATGCTTCCCACAAACGTTCGATGGGATTAAAGTTAGGGGAATTTGCCTGCCAGGATAGAACGCAAAATGCTTGAACATGATCTTGGGACCATTCATGCACAATGAAGGCCTTGTAATATGGGCAATGTCTTTCCGAGTCCAGTGTCACCCGGTCACAAGGTAATCATTTAGAGCAACACTTGGTTCGAAACTAAGCCTATACTCCAAGACAACTTAAGAGTGTACTGTTGTGGAAGGTACAGAGCAGATACTTCTGCTACGAAAGTTGTCCCTACCCAGGCAGCACGGCCTTGCAATTTAACGTAAGCCCAACACTGAGCCACCGTCTTCTATTCCTAAAAGACGGTAGCTCAGTGCTAGGTCAAAATTAAATTGGAAGGCTGTGCTACGTGGGTAGCATTTGGAGAGAAAGGCAACATAATTAATTATCAGAATCATCATTTTAGTTTTGCATAGAAGTTTATCTGGCAAATGTGCTATTTAAGACATTTTTTTTTGTTTTTCAAATTTACAGAGCGTTTTAAAGATAGATGTAATAATTGCAACTTTTTTCTTTGGCTCAAGTTTCAAGTTTTGAATTTTCGCTGGTCTGTTCCTTGACGTTGGGTTGGACCTGGTATATACATGTGTACCCGGTATTTTGTAAAAAAAACCCCAAAAAAACTGGTGTTGTAAAATGGGAATTTTCGATATTGTTAAAAATAGTTTTCTAAATTTAATGATATTTGTTTGAGATCCGTTTCTGGGCAGTTAAGTACTGGAAGACCAAATAACAGGGTTTTAGGGAGTAATTGTTATGTTTTCCGAAGATCAATGTATTTTATTTTTGGGTCCAATATACAAATGGGATACAGCAGAAACCCATGTTCACTTGGTCCGTCTGCAAATGCTGGTCCTTGATAAAGCCACGAACTGCTACTCTCAATACTTTCTGCATTTCTTCCAGTTTAATTTTTATCAGCTCTTTGTACTTTTTTTTCCTGGCTTCTAGAAAGTTTAGGTCTCACTGTTTTGTTTTCAAATTATGAATAATTTTTGTTTTCAAGTTTAAGCTATTTTTCTTAAAAAGTTCTTTTTTTTTTCAGCTTATGAAGCATAGATTTTCAGTGATTTTGATTCTTTGATTTTTGTGGGGTTTATATACTGTGTATATATTTTATTAGTGGTGATGTAATGCATTTTTGATCTCCGTGTTGAATGCACCGGTTATCTGACAAGAATAAAATTTGAGATCGTATGAGTAAACCTGAAGTTTTGGTCTTGACCTCGTTGGCAATGCATCATTTAATGGACGGCACCACTACAACGAAGTTTCCAAAAACGATACTTTTTTGAGGGGTCTGGTACGATTCGTCCAACGACGATTGGTCCAATGCCGATTCGTCCAAAGGGACGATTGGTCCAATGCCGATTCGTCCAATGGGACGATTGGTCCAATGCCGATTCGTCCAATTCCGTCCTATCTGTCCAAAGTGCTACTCGTGTTATAAAAATCTCAGCTCTTCTGATTTTTTCTCCGATGTTATACGAAAGTGCCGGTAGTACAAAGAATGTAAAATAATGTTGCATTTCATGCGTACTATTGTGGTAACAGTTTTTTTTTCTTCTTTACTGTCCTTGCTGCCGTATGAAGTTACTGATGTATGAGCCGTTCAATTAACTTCAATGTTTCTCATTCGCACGAAATAATACAAAATACTAGTTTTCCGTTTCTGTTTGTAGCATGCAGTGGGGTTTCGCCAACTGGCCAATGGAAACGTTCTGGTCGGTTTCGGACAGAGGCCTTTTCACAGTTTTTATTCTAGCGATATCATATTCATAATGTTTACATATCAAATCAAATTAATAATATTGCGCTTTTACTTAAGCACGAAATATTAATTCATAGGCTCTAAGCCTAGGCTTTTTTAACAGTTTTAATTCTACCGATGTCAGATTCATAACGTTTACATATCAAATCAAGTTAATAATATTGTGATTTTACTTAAACATGAAATTTTAATTCATAGGCCCTAGGCCTAGACCTTTTTAAAAAATTTATTCTACCGATGTCATATTCATAACGTTTACCAATCAAAGCAAGTTAATATTGCGTTTTTACTTAAGCACGAAATATTAATTCACAGGCCCTAGACCTATGCCTTTTTGACAGTTTTTATCCTACCCATGTCAGATTCATAACGTTTACCTATCAATAAAACTTGCTAATGTTATGCTAGTATTTTTAACTTTACTTAAACGTTAGAATATGACATCAGTAGAATAAAAAGTGTTAAAAGGCCTAGGTGCGTGTAAAGAGCTAAGAAATGATACGATGAGTGTCTTTTATTAGATTCTATAACATCTTTACAAATACCAAATACCTAGGTTGTAACTTAAAGTCTTCTAAAAAGGCCCGCGGCCTATGTGCCTGGTAGAGCGCTGAGAAATGATCCGTTGAATGCCTTTTATAAGGTTTATCAAATGTTTACAAATACCAAATATCTAGGTTGTAACTTATAATCTTCTAAAAAGTCCCGCGGCCTAAGTGCCTTGTATAAAGGTCTGATAAATGATACGATGAGTGTCTTTTATTAGGTTTTATAAGATATTTACAAATACCAAATATCTAGGTTGTAACTTAAAATATTCTAAAAAGGCCCGCGCCTAGGTGCTTTGCAAACAGCTGAGAAATGCTTCATTGAGTGCCTTTTACCAGGTTTATGTAAAATGTTTACAATTACCAAATATACGGAAATGATATTTCAAAAGGATATAATGAGCAGAATAATTTAAATCCTTATTCCTTTCCGGAAAATAAAACAGTTTACCGTTGGTAAGATGATACCATTGGACGAATCGGCGTTGGACCAATCGTACCATTGGACGAATAGGCATTGGACCAATCGTCGTTGGACGAATCGTCCGGGACCGTTTTGAGATATTTGCCGCCGCCTATTTTGCAGTTTCACCTGAAAACTTTTACTCATTTCACAGAAGGTTTCAGCACTAAGTACTCTTTGAGAATTACTGTCTAAACTAGTATATTTTTGTTGGTACATTTTTATGTTTTCATGTGAAACAGTTAATCAAGGACTGGTTAAGTATTCTGTTGCTTTTGGACAATCACTTTGATATAAAAACCAGTACATGTGTTTAACGCTTCAGATCAGATCAGATCAGATGTAGAGGATTTTAGGAAGGGAGTGTGTGACCCCATTTCTTAAACAACCCTTAGAAATAGGAAGCTAGGAGATCTGGGCTAGAGTGCCGATAGGAAAGTCACACGGAAGCCAGGTAGAAAGGGGAAGGAATACGCCCTTATTTATTACCGAGGGGCCAGTACCCGGGGTCCGATGGCGTAAAGTGCCCATCCGACGCACGGCGGATATTTAGTGGTTCGAGCGTTCGTACCTGCCTGGAATCGAACCCGAGGTCCTCTCCGTGGCAGTCACGAACGTTGACCACTAGGCTTCTTGTCTGCCGTATATATACCAAGATGAGTAATAAGTTGCGTTTTGCAGTCCAGATGGAGAAGCTCCACCGAACAGGTGAGACATGCGCAGTAAGATGGGATGTGTCCCACGCCTAATTGGTTGACTTGCTCCGCTGCTCAGACAGGTAGGAATGCACGGGCCCAACACGTGTGTGCCGCTCATACAAGACGATAATTTTGGAGGAGAGATTTGTTGTTCGTGTGCTCCTACGCCATTACGGGAAAAAAGGGTTGAATGCGACAGCTGCCGCGAAGGAAATTTGTAGTGTAGAAGGTGAGGTGGCAGTGCATCCTCCAACAGCAAGAAAATGGTTCCAACGCTTCCGGTCCGGAGACAGAGCTCGTTGACAAAGCTAGGTGTGGGAAACCAGTTACCACCAACACCGAAGCCCTGCGTCTAGCTTTTGAACAGCACCCGACTATTAGCATGCAGAAGAGGTTCATGCGTCACAAGCCACCATCGTTCGTCACCTACAACAGCTCGGTTTTCACTCCGGACGTGCGCGAATGGTTCCCCATGAGTTGTTGATCCCAAAGCAAGCTCAGGAGCATGTAACTCTGTGTCAAGAATTGCTGTAAAATCCACATGACGACCGGTTTGTACGAGAATCGTAACGAATGGTGTGAAATGGGTCTTCCTACGTTATCCTGATACCGGAAACCAATCGCTGCAGCGAGGGGATGAGGTTCAAGCAGTGTTTGAAAGAGGACGTTTTGAAGTGAAGACAATGTTGTGTGTACTGTGAACTTGTGTCACATGGTTGGGCCGTCGATGGGAACCTGTATGCCGACCAGCTGCAACACGTATGCGACGTTCTACGCCAGCGTCAGCGCTACCCCGCAATGGTGAACCGAAAGGAGGCCCTCCTGCAATTCGACAACGCCCGATGCCATAGATCATGGATTGTCCGCCAGAAAAATTCAGGACTTGGATGGCGTCGAAATCATACCACACCCAGATTATAGACCGGAACTCACCCCTTCTGCTCAATGGCGCGCTTCTTTCCCGGAAGATAGTTCCATTCCTTGGAGGCTGTGAAAGATTGCATCACTGAGTTTTTTGCATCCAAGCCAGCCGCATGGTATCACAGCGGCATTGCATCTTTGGCTGAACGTTGCCAAAACGTTTTGCCGAATAGCCATATGTGGTCAACATGTGGTACCGGACTAAACATTGTACCTCAAAACGCTACGAACTTATGACTCACTCTGGTAATACACTGAGATGCCCATTTATTAGATACACTTATCATCGTCACGTAAATGGCACGTGAGTGCGGTATGCATTCTAAAACAGGCAGACAAGCACGTCGAACATCAATCAGTCTTCGACTGAGTCGGAATGGGCAAAACGAGTGGTCATTGCGGCTTTGAACGTGGAATGATAGTTGGCGCCAGGCGGTGGTCCTCCTGGGCCTTTCCACGGACAACCGTAGCAAGGGTTTTGGTGCGAAACGTTCAAAACTTTCAGTAACGAGTGAATCAGTTGGCGAAAACAGCTGGTGGGTAGGATGGGTCAAAAAAGACTGGCGAGAATCGTGCACGCTATTAGACGGGCCACAACCATACTAATAACTGCAGCATTCAACAATGGTGTACCAAGGGTCATCAACTGACGACCACGTCGCCAGTCTTTTTTGACCCCTCTGATTCACCACCTATTTTTGCTCATAGGATCGCCGTTGCTGCAAAGTTTCAGCGAGTCAAACCATTCACGGTAAACCCTTGATACGGTTGTATCTGAAAAGCCCACGAGAATGTCTTTCTGGGAGATGCTCAGACAGGTTCACCTAGCGCCATGTATCATGCCACGTTCAAAGTCACTCCGATCATTCGTTTTACCCATTTCCGACTCTTATCGCGCACACCGCGCTGTCTTACGCATCCGAGTGATCCAATTATGCGACGAGAGCTGGTGTACTTAAAACTTGCAAAAATATATTTATATTTGTATTTTTTGTCTCCCTGCTTATACCTGAGCACCAAATCTTGTTTCTGTTTGACGCTGTTTTATGCATGTTTTCAAGATTTTACAGTGGCAATATTTCACTGCCACGTTCAGGTCACCTTGTTCACAGCACTAAGCTCTTTTTATCACTTTTTTTTTCTTTTCGTATTTTGAAAGGGATTTTTTGGGAACATTTAGCATGCACTCTGTTTATAAAAATATTTCGCAGCATTTCTACCATCGCTGGAAATAATTTTCGAATTCATTAGTTAGTAATATTAAGCGTATGATGCATTTGGTTTTTGCACATACAACTATTGAGTGTAGTAAACTGGTTATGTATTTTGGGTGACGAAAAGCAAATATAATATTTCGCCGCTTTTGGCTTCAGAAAGGTTTTATTTTGTGTACTTGGATTGCATATTTAATATTCCTTAAAAAGTGCTAACTGCTGTTTTATATAACTTATAAAATTATTTAATTTTGCCATTGAGGCCCAGTTGAAGGTCCTTAAATATGTCTGGAACAGCTAAAATATACACTCTGAAAAAAACAATTTTCCCTCCAATAATTAAATCACCCGTGAACCGTGAAAGAGTACCGGTATGCAAGTGTCCCTTGGCCAGGCATGTAAATGATTAAAGTTTCACCTCCAACGAACGTCCAGGTCTTTCCCAGAGTGCACTTGAATCGCACATATCCAGTGGCCAAGAGATAAGTAAGAGCTGTGAGACGCTCGTTGGAACATTCTGGTTGCGTTCATTCCATTTGCTGCTAATCGTGCCTCAACAACTTGACGCACTTGAGAGCGATCGCATCGTGGGACTGCGTAAAGCAAGCTGGTCGTTTCGAAGAGTCGCCCACTGTCTGAGCTGTAGTGATGTAGTGGTGAGACGGTGTTGGCAGCAGTGGGCACTCATATACCCCGAGAAGGTTTTGATCTGCCCAAGCGGAAAACTGGGAGAGAGGATCGCCTCATAGTCCGACAAGCCCGATCCTCTTCGACGGCTTCTCTGTCCACCATCCAGTGAGATGTAGCTGCCCCTGAGCTGCATCCTATATCATCGCGCCCCAATGTGAAATGACTTGCAGAGGAAAGACTCCATTCTCATCACCCCTTCAGGCGTCTTCAATTAACTACTCTACATTGGTGGCTCCGTATCAAGTGGTGTCTTTCCGAAAATCATGGCCTGCCTCCTTCTGGCATCACATCAATTTTAGTGTAGAATCCCACTTTTCTGCCTTGGAGCGGATGACCACCGCACTACATCCGGATTCAGTTGTGGAGCGGAAAATTGCCACCACTACTGGTGTTAGGGTGTAGGGATCCATCTCTTATGATTCGGATGTCCCTAGTCGCGGTTACAGAGTAGTTTACAGAACAACAATACGTTTACGACTCGTCGCCTTGCCTTCTGTGTCACGTTTGCCAGGCGCCATTTACCAGCAGGATAATGCCCCGCCACATGCGGTTTGCCTCTCAAGGAAGTGTCACAATCCTTCATTTTCCAGGCAGGTTCATTGATCTTTCTCCTATCGAGCATGCCTGGAACGTCGCCTGCGGTCATCACGGAATATCGGGATCTTGCGTGACACTTGACACAGTCTGTAACAGAAAGACAGCAGAGTTTGTTTGGTTCCATGCTACGCCGTATATCAGCTGGCATCGCAGCCAGTGGTGGCTTTCAGAGTAATAAGCTGTAACAGTTATGCTACGGCTCTTTTGAAATAAAGAATCCCACTGCTGTGATATTGTAATCACTTATCATCTCCTCCTCCACAATGCACGTGCTAAGTTTCATTACAATGATGGGATGCTTGCGCGTCGATTTTTAAGAGTATATTTATCATGTTGTCAGAAACTCAAATTTGATACTGTATATTTACATATGTCCAAAAAAGAATCAATAGCGTCTCATAAAAATGTTCATTTCTAACCATCCCCTGTTTTAGTAAAAGGGAAATTTAATCTCTACAAATCAAATCCGCCATCTTGAATCAATTTGAGTTCCCACTCGAGAACCGTCTGGTACGCTGAGCACAGACTTTTGTAAATCTCAAGGCATGCTCGACTAAAAAAAAATGGCGTTTATACACTCCGTCCCTAAATTTGAGGCCACTGGTTCCAGGAAAGGGAGAGAACCAGTGCCGTAAGACAAGCCTACCATGTATACCTCACCCAAGATTCGGGCTCGGACCCATCTAGGGCGAACGATTGGTAGCCAGCGCCTCGTTCCCCTCGGCCACCGGGTCGACTTTTTGTAGTCCTTCATATTTCTCTTAATCAATGTTTTATTTTTCATCTGAAAAACTTTTGTTACGTTGAATTCAGCATAAAATTATAACAGATATATTACAGAATTTCTTTACAGTAAAATAACGTATTTAACATACGCTATTTCAAACTTGTGTTGAATACATCAATTTTGCTTTTTGGCAATGTTAATCGATAGGAATATCTTATTCCATAAGTTCCAATTACAATATACAACTTGTTACCAAACGATAATTTTGGTTAGCCTTGCAGGAATCAAGACACGCCGAGCATATCCAGGACAGGAATTAAGGCCTTAGTGGGCCTCTCGGCTAAGAAATTTTGAGTGGGCCCTTACGCTAAGACATCTGAGGAAAGTCCATTAAAAGGTGAAACTGCCGCCCCGATGGCGCAGTGGTCTAAGCGCTGGCTTATGACCATTCGTTCGAGAATGGTCCCGGTTCGAATCCCGGTGGGGCATGGATGTTGTGTTTGTCTTATGGCACTGGCTCACTCCCTGTCCTGGAACCAGTGGCTCTAAATTAGGGACGGACGACTACTTATAGCGCATTGAGTTGCTCATGGTGGTCGTTAAACCTTCAATAATAAAAAACAAAAAACTCCCCATGAAACTGTAGGAAAGATGCTTGTGATAATTAATCGTAGTGCATTCTTCAAATTATCTACAGTTTTCGTAACAAGTCACTGTATCTCCATTAATCTCACAAGATCATGAATTAAAAGCTTAAGATTCGTCGTAGATTTTGCCTTGGATTTTCTAATGATTTAGCACGTAATGCATTTCTTGGTGCATCTTTTTTAGTTATGCAATGAAAATCCACAGAGGAATGAATTCGACCATTAAAGGTTCCAAGTGCAAGTAGGGAGTGTGGATATATGTTGGTGAAAAAGCTGAAACTGTCTTGGCGACCCCGCTGTAAACAGGGACATGAAATCTTTGGTCATTAGTGAGTCACTGCCTTGAAATATGTGACAAAACTAAAATAATTTATTACGAGACAAAACTAAAATTATCTTATAATCCTCTCTCTCTATATATATACATATATAAGCTGTGTCTTCTATGACGAATTAGAAGACTGCAGTGTGCTAAACAAGTTCAACACAGGTAGTGACCATAGATTGGTGAGATGTAAGATGCACCTCAACACTAAACTTGAACGTGGCAAGCTCATAAGACAAACAAAATCTATTGACATAACCAACCTTAAAAAACACCATAATACCTTCAAGTTGGAACTGAAGAACAGGTTCTCTGCTTTAGAAGGCCTAACATCGGAAGAAGTGGACATCTCTGAAGTTAACAGAAAAGTAACCAAAGCTCTTATGGAAACAGCAACAAAATTAGCTGGGTCTAAGAACAAGTTGCATGTAAATAAATTATCCGGAAAAACGAAAATGTTGATGCAAAAAAGAAGAGAGATGAGGACAACTAAAGAAGATATGACTTCCAAAGTGGAATATATAGAGCTATGCAAGACAGTACGAAAAAGTATCACTGAAGACGTAAGAAAATTCAACTGTGAACTAGTGAGGAAAGCAATTGAAAACAACCAAAGCCTAAAGATAGCAAAGGGACATCTCAGTAAGGGAAGAAAACAGATTATGGCACTGAGAAAAGAAGATGGTTCTGTAACAAGAAATAGAGGTGAAATTTTGACAAGAGTGAAAGATTTCTACTCCAAATTATATGAAAGCGATGATACATGCACTCCAGACATCATGAAAGATACCAGTACCAGAGTTCCTCCAGTCCTTCCAGCAGAAGTTGCACATGCAATCAAGAACATGAAGCGGGGAAAAGCTCCAGGAGAAGATGGAATTACTGTAGACATCATACAAGAAGCAAGTGGAGAAATCGAAACAGTACTCGCCCAAATTTTCACTCGATGCCTTAATGAAGGAAAGATTCCTGAGGATTGGAACACCGCTACAATGATCCTGCTACATAAGAAAGGTGACATTGAGGATCTCGGAAACTACAGACCTATCAGCCTCCTATCAGTAGTTTATAAAATCTTCACTAAAGTTCTTTCACACCGCTTGAAGGTAACACTGGACATGGCTCAACCGAGAGAACAAGCTGGATTCAGGAGTGGCTACAGCACAATAGATCATATCCATGTGCTGAGAGAACTAATTGAAAGAGCGAGGGAATATGAACTTCCATTGTGCATGGCTTTTATCGATTATGAAAAAGCCTTTGATTCGGTGAAACCATCTGCAGTTACAATGGCTCTGAAAACCTGCGGTATTGAAGATGCATACATTAATATTATTAATAACATCTATGAAAATGCAAGTGCAAAGATTAGGCTGTTTGAAAATACAACACACATAAAAATTGGAAAGGGAGTGAGACAAGGTGACACCATATCTCCGAAGCTCTTTAATGCCACATTGGAGGGTGTTTTTCAGTCACTGAGCTGGGAAAACAAGGGGATAAAGATTAATGGAGATTATCTAACCCACCTTCGTTTTGCTGATGACGTAGTCATTTTTGGAACTAGCCCATCAGAGCTGCAGAGTATGATCCAGGAACTTGCTGACAAGAGTAAAAAAGTGGGATTAAAAATGAACTTTCAGAAGACAAAAGTGATGTTCAATGCTTTTACAAGAAATGAAGATTTATCGATTGATGGAGAAAAGCTGGAGATAACAGACACGTACCTTTATCTTGGACAGCAGATATCAAGTGAGGGTCACATTGATGAAGAAATTAATCGGCGTACAAAACTTGCCTGGAGAGCTTTTGGAAGAAACAGCTTAATTTTCAAGAGCAATATGCCATTATGTCTTAAAAGAAAAGTGTTTGATCAATGCATCCTTCCAGTGCTTACGTATGGTGCAGAGACGTGGACCTTAACTAAAAGAGACATACAAAGGCTGCAGACAACTCAAAGAAGCATGGAGGGGTGCATACTTGGTGTAACCAGGAGAGATAAGAAGAGGAACTCGTGGATCCGAAAAATGACAAGAGTGGAAGACATCATGATCAGAGTTAAATCCCTGAAATGGCAATGGGCTGGACATACTGCCAGAAGGACAGATCATCGATGGACAGCCGAAATTTTAGATTGGATTCCAAGGGACAGGAAAAGACCCAGAAGAAGACCACATGGGAGATGGGTGGATGAAATTCGAAAGTATGCAGGGGTGACATGGAGGAGACTGGCACAAGACAGACCGTTGTGGAGGAAACTTGGGGAGACCTTCGTCCAGCAGTGGATTGATAATGGTTGACAATGATGATGATGATAGGCTGTGTATTATTTGTAGTATAGTGGCACGCCCCTGTGCACTTGGTAAGAGTGGGCCTCTAGGCTGTAGCCCCTTTAGATCCCCCGCTTTTTTCCAGCCATGAGCGTACCCTGATTTCTGCGGGGGCATCCTTAAGCAACCGAGCACGAGTGTAGTCTGTGCCTGTGAGTATTTGCAGATAAGAGTATATTAAGGTTTTTACCCGAGAATTGAAAAAAGAAGACAAATCAATTCTTTCCGACTTTCCAGTCGCATTCCGAGGTTTAAACTTACAAAATTCCATATCGTGTGTCCCTTACTGCTCAATATTGGCTCATAGCTAGACGACCTCTGGTGATTTCTCTTTGAGAAAAATAAGCGTTGGAAGGTGAATATTAATAAAGACTTCCTCGGAAAGGAAATTCTAGTAGAAAAAGACATCCCTCCACTTGGCATGATCGACTGACTAGTTTTACCTTTTTGTGAACCACATTTGTGATAAAATCTGTCGTCTGTCAGCGTGAAAACTTTGTTGATTTTTAGCTCACATCTTATTTTCCTCTATTTCAGGGTGCAACGGCATGGTAGCTGTGGAAAAATGAAGCCAGCAGTTTGAAAGAAACTCTGAAGGAACAGGTCGTAGGAGAGGAGGGTGATAACTGCAGTCCTCTCACATTGTATTCAAACCATTTATGGATGCGCCTCAGCGTGCAGGAAAGCCCTGGAGGAGGCACGCGGGGAGCTGATCTCTTTTCTTTTGTAAAAGCCTCCGTTGTGATTTTTGCCTCTCTCTCCCTCTCTCTTTCTTTTGCTCTCTCTCTTTTCACAACCTTTTAAACTTCCGTGGTTTCCCCACACTCTAGAAAACGAACTTTTTTGCCGCTCATACATCACTGTTTCAGCAATTTTAAGAAATATACACATGCTGATTTTCATGACAATATGAATTATGCTGCTAAAAGAGTACTGTAAAACAGGATTATTGCACATCATTTTGGTCTTAAAAATATTAATACTACTTCGTTCACATTAAAAAAAAAATTAATGCAAAAAATGTTACATACCACCCCGGTGGCCGAGCAGTCAGAGAAGCTGGCTTCTAATTACTCGTCTGAGGTAAGTCAGGGTTCCAGTCCCGAATGAGGCATAGATGGTGTGTTTGTCCGTTGTAGTTTCCCTTCCCGGAACTAGCTGCCCTAAATTAGGGGTATGACTGCTTATAGCTTACTGAGCTGCTCACGGTGGTCGTTAAACCCAGACACAAAACAGAACGAAACAAAAAATGTGCAATCATACCATCGATAGCAGTGATTTCTGTTGTTTAGTTGTGTTTTTTATTGGAGGTTTAACGACCACCGCGAGCAACTCAATGGGCTATGAGCAGTCGCCCGTCCCTAATTTAGGGCCACTGGTTTCAGGGAAGGGAGAGAGCTAGTGCTGTAAGACAAACATAACATCCATGCTTCACCGGGATTCGAACCCGGACCCCTTACGGACGAATGATCAGAAGCCATTGTTTAGACTACTGCGCCACCGGGGGGCTGATTTCTGTTATAAATAATCATACCATCCAAACAGCTGAACTGTTAACTAAAATACTAAACATAAAACGTATGTCCGCGCTTTTAAATTAACTGAACATCAAACAATATACACTTTTTATTGCGATTTACTGTTATTTTTCTTAATTTAACTGAAAAATGAAGTGCATACAAAAAGAATTTGAAACTCACCAGAACAATAAAAAAATGCTCAACTTTTTCCCTATCACTTTCCAACTCACTTGTTCTTTTTTATAGACGTCAAACCCAAACAGTGACGTAACGTAGGCTTCCGCAGCTCCCCGGTGCAAGAGGGGGGGCGAAGATGGACAGGGGCCTCGATATCCCGGCAAATAGTATTTTCCTTAGCATCCCCTGCACATGGTAGGCTGAAGAGATCAGATCAGATCAGATCATATGTAGAGGATTTTAGGAAGGGAGTGTCTGACCCCAGGCTTAAACAACCCTTAGAAATAGGAAGATAGGAGATTTGGGCTAGAGTACCCGATAGGAAAGTCACACGGAAGCGAAGTAGAAAGGAGGAAGGAAGACGCCCTTATTCATAACTCGGGACCCAGAAACCGGGGTACGACGGCTTAACGTGCCCATCCGGCGCATAGCAGATATTTAGTGGTTCGAGCGTTCGTACCTGCCTAGGATCGAACCTGAGATTTCTCCGTGGCAGTCACGAACGTTGACCACTGGGTCATCCGCTGCCCGTAGGCTACATAGGATTTCGTTGTTCATTCTTAAACTCCAGATAAAGGAGTAGGAGGATGTTATAATCACACCTGATTTTAATTAGTATTTTGACTGGCCCCTAAGGCCTGGCGAACTGAGCCGTAACCACACTGCCCATTACTTCTGAGTTGTGTAAGAGTAAGGTTCTTCAATCTGTTTCCGAAACCGAGAAGACAGCTAAGCTGCAAAGTTCTCTTTTAGGAATCGATGCCTTCCAGTCGGCCTTTACTCCTTTGGTCTTTTTGTGGGCGTGACCTCACCCCACCCCTCCTAGATTTTTTTATTTTTATATAGTTTATGTAATATCATAATATGATTTATATATTATATGATTTTAATATACAACATGCATTTTTTATGTGTGATTAAAGATTATCACACGATCTATTCAAAGCCATAGAAAGCGAGCAAAACTAATTTTTGTTGGGGGAAAAGACTTTCAAAATAGTTTTAAAATTAAATTTAAATAGGCTTTCCAAATAGTTTTAAATAAAAATTTAAGTGGTTTTTCGCGGGAGGGAAGGGGGGGGGGGGCGCTGTTTTGCGCCACGCCTCTGAACATAAATGCTGGATTTGATAGTGGTTTCTATTAACTGCCATGGCAGAGTGAAAAAAAAATCTCGTATTGAGTCGGAATGGCAGGACAAGATAAAATGACAGCGGATATTCTTATTGAAGGTCAAACCATCAACTATTTAAGATATGCAGACGTCACCATTCTTTTGGCAGAAAGTAGAGAAGATTTAGAGGATCTCATTAAAAAAAGAAGGAGAGTGCAAAATCAAGTTTAATGTTAAATATTAAGAAGACAAAAGTCATGCCAACTTCCAACCTTGCAGATTTTATAATTGACGGGGGACGGAAGTAGAGGTCGTAGACAATTTTAATCTCTTGGGCACCAGAATAGATAACGAGGGGCAGTGTGCTGGAGAAATAAGGAAGAGATTTTCCCTAGGGAGAAAGGCAATGATGACGAATTTAGAGAAGATTAATACACTGAGGAGCAACTGAATTAGAGACAGCTGGCGTTATGCAAATATGGCGCTGTGGGCGGCCCTGTAAACGGAAACGACATGACCTATGCAGCGATCCGCCAATATAAGGAGTGATGTGCCGGGAATGAGTAAGAGTCGGACGCAGTATGGGTAAGACGAAGGACCTATGCGAAATTTTTCGTGGGCAAATTGTTGGGGCCCGACGAATGGATCACTCCATCTCGGAAGTCGTGCAGGCACTGGGATTTTCACGAGCCACTGTGTCACGGGTGCACCGTGAGTACATCGAATCCGGTAAAACCATCCCTGCAAGGGCCAACTGCCGTGGACAACAGCGTGTGGATGAGCGGGGTCATCGTCGGCTAGCTCGCATTGCAACAGCGGATAGACGAGCCACAGTGCAAGAAATAACTCGGCAATTTAACGATGATGCACAAAAACGTGTAAGTAGCCACACCATCCAGAACCATCTCCTCGCTATGGGGTACAGAAGCCATCGTCCCACGAGGGTACTGCTGCTGACCGCACATCACAGGGTGCAAAGATTAGCATGGGCGCGGGAACATCGCCACTGAACCCTAGACATTTGGAAAAATGTTGCCTGGACTGAAGACTCACGTTGGTACATTCGGATGGCAGGATACGAGGACGGCGCAAACCACATGAAGCGATGGATCCTTCTTGCCAGCAGGGTACTCTTAAAGCTGGTGGGGGTGGCATTCTCGTCTGGGGACTGTTTACGTGGACTGAAATGGAACCCCTGGTACGTGTGACATCGTCCCTCACATGTCAACGTTACCGGGATATCCTGGACAAC
Source organism: Macrothele yani (assembly GCA_039090855.1). Taxonomy (NCBI): domain Eukaryota; kingdom Metazoa; phylum Arthropoda; class Arachnida; order Araneae; family Macrothelidae; genus Macrothele; species Macrothele yani. Next base: position 81,762,382 of record CM077023.1, on the reverse strand, counting down.
CATTTGCTCCCGTTTGTGCGTCTTCAACATCCCACTGGGGACCTCATCTTGCAACAAAACAGTGTACCGTGCCATCGCTCCCGAATTGTATCCGAATGGTTGGATGAACACTCCACCGACGTGACCTCGCTTCCTTGGCCAGCTAGGTCACCTGACCTGAATCCCATCGAGCACATCTGGAATGCCATCGAGAGAGATGTTGGAGGCTGTGACCCTCCTCCATCAAATCTTCGTAAACTGTGGGAGCTTGTTCAGGGGTCGTGGATCCGTATGGCTTCCCAACGCTTCCGGTATCTTGTAGATTCCATGCCGAGACGAATCGCCGCCGTCATCAGGGCGAAAGGTGGTGCTACACGTTACTAGACAGGTATCTCTAATTCAATTGCTCTTCGGTGTACATTTCCATGACAACAAAGAACAGTTGTTAAAGCAATGGTTTTTCCTGTGGTTGTGAAAGCTGGATAATGAGGAAAGCTGAGAGTAAGAAGATAGTTGCTTTCGAATTCTGGACCAGGAGACTACTACTTAGAATTCCATGGACAGCAAGATGAACTCATCATTCAGTACTTGACCAAATTTTTTGTATACAGATCATTGCCCTTGAGGCAATGATCTGTAAACAAAAACTTATATATTTTGTGCAAGTAATGAGTGTCAATAATGGTTTTGAAAAATGATCGTGCTAGGCAAGGTTGGAGAAAGCAGAAGAGGAAGACAGAGAACAAGATAGTTGGATGGAATCAATACGCTTGTGGAATGATCATGGAAGATTTGCGAGATCTTTCTGAGAACAGATAGAGTTTGCGGTGTTTTGTTCATACAGTCACCAAGAGTCGAACACGACTCAATGAAACGTAACGACAACAATCTAATCGGAAAGTACTCTGCAAAAAATTTCTCTTTCAAAATACCCAAACTTATTGCTGTTAAAAAGGCCGTTCTGTAAATATGGAGAGCAATTTTTTTGAGTTGGCAACAGTGCGAAGGAGAAAAATAACCACGCAGACGACTAACTGAATTAAGAAAGTATCTATGGCAACAGTTATTAGCCGTGGCAGACGATTCTGGTTTTGTTATTGCGCAGTTGTTTAAGGTACGTCAGCATTTCGCCATACAGCTATGGAGGTGAGTGATTCAGAGTTAAGAAGTGAAATGCGTCGTGCAATAAAATTTTGCTATCGTTTGGGCAAAACGACTTCAGAAACAGTTGATTTAATGAAAAAAGCTTACAAAGATAAATGTTTAGGTGAATCAACGATTTTTAGATGGCAGCTTGATTTCAAAAACAGGTGTTTGTCGGCAAAACTCGCTCCTAGGCCTGGTCGACCTGAAAGTGCTGTTACGGAGCGTATTGTTAACACTGTTTGGGCAATCCTGCAAAATGGTTGATGAATGATGTGTGAAGACATAGCGGCGTCAACTAATCTTTCAAAAACGTCGGCATTACGCATTCTAAGCGACAAATTACTGCTGCACTGTGTGTATTCCAGATGAGTACCTCATCACCTGACGAGAGGACAATTGTTAGCCAGAGTTCAGGTGTGTCATGAGTGGAAACAAATGATTGCAAAGGATCCAAACGTTCTAAACTCAGTAATAACTGCCGATGAAACATGGGTCCACTTTTTCGACCCTCTCACGAAGCGCGCAACGATTGCCTGGAAAACCACAAGTTCGCCTCCTCCGAAACAAGTCCGCCAAAGCAAATCAGCTGGGTAAGTGATGATGATAGAAATTTTCTTTGATCATAAAGGTGTAGTCTACCAGCATGCAGTTTCCCCACAAATTACTGTCAATGCTGAGCATTACATTTCAGTCTTGAAGCGTCTGCGAGGACACATATCAATTAAGCGACCGGAACTGGTGGGTAAGTGGACCCTACACCATGATTAAAACACAAGCGGCCACATGTGGCCGGTTTTGTTTAACAGTTGCTTACGAAATGCAGTACTGAATTCATGCCACAGCGCGCCTACAGCCCTGACCTCACCCCGTGCGATTTCTGGTTGTTTCCAACAATGAAGGAGAAGTTCCGTGGCGCAACATTCAACACGGATGCTGACGTTATTCAAGCTGTACAGGGGTCGGTAAAAAAAAACTTACACAAAATGCTATTGATGTATGCTTTGAAAAGGGGACTGAACGATGGGACCGTTGCATATCATCCGAGGGAAGATATTTTGAGAAAGAATAACATTTCTTTTGCTGAACTATATTTTTTCATTTTATGTGATTTTACTGTTTTTATGGAACATTACCTGAGACGTTGTACAAGCACCACGATTTAATGCAAGTTGAGAATTCCTTATACATCTCGACATTCCGCAAAACTCTGAAATCCATACATTTTTTTTTTTCTTTTTTCGAGCGCCAACACAACACGACGAGTGGAAATTTCCGGTCATTGTCTGATGCTGAAAATAGCTGAAATTGTTTTGAAACAAGAAGACGACCGTGAAGCTGAAAATAGCTGAAATTGTTCTGAAACAAGAAGACGATCGTGAAGCTGAAAATGACGTTATTAACACAGGGGAAATGTACAAAGACGACATGTTGAAAACGTTTGATGGAATTACTGCAGTGCGCTCGTGTTGCAACAAGAAATAATGTCAATTTTAAAAAATCAGAGACTGCTGCAACAAACCTATTGCTAATAAGGCAGTTGAAACATTTAAAAAAGTCATCCATGATTCCAATGCATCCTCATCGCTAGAGCATCTACTTCCAAGTCCCTCAAATGTTTCTGACGCTCTTCCTCCTTGATAACTTTTTCACAACTACTTTGCATTACAATCAATTGTATTTAAATTAAGCTCTGTTTGTTTGTATACCTTATTGTAAACGTACCGAAAGTACAAGCCTTTTAATCCAAACATAGCATCTGGTCATTAAACCTTCAATAAAAAAACAACAACAACAACATAGCATCGTATTTGGATACTGATGAATTATAGTAATAAGTAAAAGGCCGCCTCCGGTGGCCAACAAGACTGAGGCGCCGACCTCTAAGCATTCGCTCAAGATGGAACTGGCTCGAACCCAAGATGAGAATGGGAGGTGTGATTGTCTTTGCACAGTCGCTCCCTCCCTGGAACCAGTAGGGGGGGGTCAGCGTCATTTTCTTGTAGGACTTCCGTCCACAGGTAGTAGAGTTTAGGTCCCAGCCACCTACAGCGAGATCGCCTTTTGGGCAGGACACAGAAACAATGAGAGCAAGTGTAGCGACTTTGACAGAACAGTTTGTAGTGAGATTAGAGTACAGTAGATGGCGCCACCGTACAAGTACGATATTGCACATAGAGGGGTGAGAGAATTTCAGGTGGGGTATAGGAAAGGATACCCATTTAACCAGTGGGTCCAGTCACTTAACGTGCTCGTCCGATGCACGGCGGATATTCAGCGATTGTTAGTAAATCACACCATCTCTGAAAGATCAGCCCAGGCTTGAACCTGGGTACCCAGCATCGATAGTCTGAAACACTAACCACTAAGCCATCCGCGGCTCCTGGAACCAGTAGCCGCAAATTAGGGCCATATATAGTTCCACGAGTTGCCCAAGGCGATCGTTAAGCCCCGAAAAAAGAACAAAGATAAGTCGCTAACTTCTTTACAGGTAATCTACAAAATTCCGGTATCAGAAACGGATTAGTTCCGAATATCCCAACTAAGCCAGACTTCGTAACCGAAGTGTGATAGAGTCTAGGGAGAATGCTCAGTACGTTGTGTTCAGTGTCGTACCGTGCATTTTATAGGCCTCCCCCTGCAAAATATCTTTAAGGCTCCTATGTAAAAAAAATGACACCCATTCCGAAGAAATGAAGTGCGCAGTCGCTGCTGGATTCTAGATGGCTGTGTCCCAAGCGTATGAATCTTTTTAGCACTCGCATTCAGGAATATTTGATCCAACTTCGCAAAAACCCGCCCCCGTCGCATACACCTTCTTATTTTTACTCTTCTTCAACATGGTTCTAAAGGCAACACAAGTATCTGTGTATAACGCTTCTGCTCGGCGGTAGTAGTGAAGTTCGGTAAACGGTGAAAATACCCCCGGGAAAAAATACCCCTGAAAACTGAAAAGCGGAAAAAATACCTCCAGAACAAACGGTTCACTGTAAACTGCCACACAGGAACACTGATGTGTGGCAGTGTTCCGATGTGGCAATTTACCGGCAACCCTGCCACACATCTTTCAGCAACTTGGCCACAAAAGTTCAAAGGGTGGGAGGGGGAAGTGCTATAAAGATTGCCGTTTCTGGGCCTGTATTGAGAACTGAATTGGGAACTCCAAACGAATTTCGCGAAAACGTTCCATGTAAGCCAAGCGAGAATTGTACTTTATTTGAAGAAATAAATTGCCGACGATCCAAGGTACACTTGGATGGGGAAGGGGATCAAACCCCAACTTCCGTAATATTAGATTCTGGGCCGCTGGAGTCTGTCAGTGTATCCAGGCGGTTCCGGTTGAACCGCCCGCGAGGTCCGTGAGCTCCGTGTGTGTGTGGGGGGGGGGGGCGAACCCCCAACTTCCGTACTATTAGATTCTGGGCCGCTGGAGTCTGTCAGTGTATCCAGGCTGTTCCCCTTGAAGCGCCTGCGAGCTGTGTGTGCGTGCGGGGGGGGGGGGGATTCCCCAAAAAATGTTAAAATGGACGTAGAGCTGTAAACATTAGAACCATGCTTTACATATTGATTCTGTACACGACCACGGATTTTCAGTAGGGTGGGGTGAATTCACCCTCCCCCAAGTTTCTAAGAGCGCAGACAAGTGTTCAAGGTAAGGGATTTGCTCGCAATTTCTATGCTTCATGTTGTGTTTAGTGGCAGACTAAGTATGCCCCTTCCGCCCTTCCCCAGAAATTTGGTGAAGTCTGTAAAAGGGATACGAAGTGCTTGGTTTGGAGGGCTCTACCCCCAACTTCCGTAATTTTATATTCTGGACGTCTAGAGTCTGTCAGTGTATCATCGATGTTACCCCTGAAGAGCTCTTAGAAACTGGGGGAGGGTGAATTCACCCCACCCTCCTGAAAATTCGTGGTCGTGTACAGAATCATTATATAAAGCATGGTACTAATGTTTACAGCTCTATGTCAATTTTAAGATTTTGGGGGAAAGCCCCCCAATATTTTGTGGGAAAGCCCCCAATATTTTGTGGGAAAGCCCCCCTTCAGCTCATGGACGTCGCGGACACTTCAAGGGGAACAGGCTGAATACACTGACAGACTCCAGCGGCCCAGAATCTAATATTACGGAAGTTGGGTGTTGAGCCCCCACCCCCCACCCCAACCCAGTGTACCTCGAATCCTCGGCAATTTATTTCTTCAAATTAAAGTACAATTCTCGCTTGGCTTGCATGGAACGTTTTCGTGAAACTCGTTGGGAATTCCCAATTCAGTTCTCAATATAGACATTTTTTCCGCTTTTCAGTTTCCCGGGGGTATTTTTACCTACATCCGTGAAGTTCATATGCTATTTATTAGTTTCATAACACATAGTTCATAGGCACAGCTGTGGGAACATATCCTACCTTTACAGCTAAATCAGAGAAGCAATGAATTTCAATATTTTAATAATACAGACTATCTCTATAAATAGCTTCACGGTCTAGTTCCAAGTGCAAAATTAAAAATATTTCTGTTTCTTTTCATGCGATTTGTATTCAAGCAAAATTGTTATTTTCATGTTAACATTGGGGGAAAATATTTAAAATTTTGGACGAAAAACATCCATGTTCTCAAGGGGCCCCAAAAATGGAAGGGTCACCGCAGAGGCGTCCCCTGCGGAGGCTACGCTACGCCACTGGTTGTGTTCTACCTCCAGATCCTGGTTCCGTCGCTTCACTGGAAGCAGTGCCTGTAAATTACACCTGGTTGGCTCCTTATAGCTTTAAATGCTCGTGTGGGAGTCTTTAAACCTCGAAAAAGATTGACTGTTTCACATGTGATCAAGAAATTCTTAATACTATTTCAATTTTACCTTGATTGATAGAAATCCATCACGTATATTCAGGTGTCAACGCAATACGAGGCACAATTCTATTCACCATCGACGTGAGTTCTCTATTTACTAACATACGTCATCACTTTGTCAGTTTATTTTTTAAACATTCATTAACTTTGACCCAATACATTCTTTTTCGGCTAGGCAAAATTGGTTAGGCGGTCTTTTATCGTGTTTTTTTTTTAGGATCTCCCACTTTTTTCATTTGAGACCTCCTGTGCTAAACACTATCTTAAAATTTATTCAATTATGGGGTGTGAAAAGCCGCGTTGTGTGTGTGTGTGTGTGTGTGTGTGTGTGTTTATAGGTTACTTGTTTTATTTATTTAATTTTGTGAAGGCCGTGTCGGTGTTTGGTATTCGGTTTATCGCAAAGATACAAGTATTAAGCTTCATAGTGCAGCAAAAAGTGGTGCGTGAAACGTAGAGATAAGATCGATAAAAACGATTTCATGATGTACAATGAAATGCTAAGATGCAATGACTGGGTTCGAACCTTCTTGTCATGCCTTCCTGTGCTGTTGCATAAATGTTTTAGCAAAATTAAAACGCAATTCGATATCTTATTTACATTACATCTATATTTTCTTTCTCGTTATTTCAAATAAGGAGATATCTGCAGACCTATGTTCAAAATTATTACTAAATTCAGTAACAGGGCATACATTTGTTTTCTTCATTTTATTTTTCTTTTGAATTGAAATCTACAAAGCTCCTCAGGATAACGTGTTGGAAATGTATCAGTTACACATATGGTTTGTTTCCCCAATTTTTTACATCTGCACTTCAAAATGGCATAAACGACAGTAAAAAAACCGTACTAATAAAGTGCGTTATTTGTTTTTATTTTTTTTTCAGATTTCTGAGCATTTTCAGTGTCAAGTTTTGTTTATAATACCATGATCTATGTATTATAGGAAAAGTCTCCTCTCCAGAAACATAATTTCGTACAGTTTTTCACACTCTTTTTAAAACTGACAATGAACTTTTGCCATTTGGTTCAAAATAAGATACATAATAGTAGAGAAAGAAAAAAATGACCATTCGCCTGAGACGGGTCCGGATTCGAATCGTGAGTGAGACATGGATGGCGTAGTTGTCTTAAGGCACAACCTCTCCCCCTTCCCGGAAATAAGTGGCCCTATATTAGAAACGGGCAACTGTTTATATAGCTGAGAAAGTTGCGACCACGGATGGCCTAGTAGTCAACGTTCGTGTCTGCAACGAAAAACTCTCAGGATCGATCCCACGCAGATACGAAAGCTCGAAACACTAAATATCCACCGTGCGTCGGATGGGCACGCTAAGCCGTCGGACCCCGGGTACTGGCCCCTTAGTAATAAATAAGGGCACCTTCCTTCCCCTTTCTACCTGGCTTCCGTGTCACTTTCCTATCGGTATTTAGCCCAAATCTCCTAGCTTCCTATTTCTAAGGGTTGTTTAAGACCTGGGGTCAGGCACTCCCTTTCTAAAATCCTTTACATAAATCTCTATATCTCTCAATAAGTTGATCAAGGTGGCAGTTGCACTCCTAAACAACAAAGAAAAAAATGAAAGGAAGATAGAGAAAAAGAAAAACGTAATGCAGTTTCACGAGCTGGTAATTACATTATTTTCAGCAATCAGAATGTGGCACTGAATTGCTTTTAGATCACTGTTCATTATCTCCACAAAACACTTGCAAATTACAGCTCCCCGAAGCGGGAACGGAATATACATCTTCCGATTTCCGGTCGAGCCTGCTACCGTCACGCCCCCCCCCTGAATGAAATGAAAATTACAAATAACTAAGCAATTACAGCTTGAGAATCTGAAAGCAAGCTTAGACCACAGCATTGGGCGCTGAAAAATAATCTGTGGTACGTTACACACACTTACAGAAAAAAAAAAAAAAAAAAAAGAAGGAAAGGAAGGAAGAAAAGTTGAGGCGTAGCAGCCTCAACTTTTCTGAAAACGTTACACAAGAAATCTCAACAAATGTTCCACACATTTTTGAAGAACGAAACATTGTACCAGGCTGATTTGGTGGAATATCCCACAGCAAACGCGGAAAAAATATCGCATAAGTGGTAAGGAAAGTTTTACATGTACCCCACATCAAAGAAAGTGACTTACATGAAAGTATATAGTGAAATTCCGAAAAACTGCAAAAATCTACAGTAAACTTTCGTATTTCTCTTAGTAAAAGAAATTAATATTACCAAAATGCATAAAAGTTAACCATTTTTTGGGGGGGTTGGAGGGCAGGAGAAGGGGGTGCGCTAAACTATCACCGATAGCAACTCGATGGGCCATAAGCAGTCGCCCGTCCCTAAATTAGGGCCACTTGTTGCAGGGTAGAACCAGACAAACACTACATCCACGCCTCACCGAAATTCTATCCCCGACCCAAAAGAATGGTCAGAAACCACTGAACCCTAAATATTAAAAAAAAAAAAAATGTTGAATGAACCGTGAAACATTTTAATGAAAGGCTGAGCATTAGCCTTTCAAAGAAAAAGTTGGGTGTGCTGAAGCCCACCGTAGAGCACCCGTAGCGTCGCACATGTGGCAACACATTGACCACGACATTCTTGCAAAACACCGAGGCTTCAGGCCTCTCCAGTAAAACGTTTGATATGTAAGCGTTTTGAATTTGAAGGCGATATATCAAAAACTGTTAAAAAGGCCTAAGTACATAATGTTATACACTGCAGAGCAATTGAATTAGAGATACCTGTCTAGTAACGTGTAGCACCACCTTTCGTCCTGATGACGGCGGCGATTCGTCTCGGCATGGACTCGACAAGACACCGGAAGCGTTAGGAAGCCATACGGATCCACGACCCCTGAACAAGCTCCCACAGTTCACGAAGATTTGATGGAGGGGGGTCAGAGCCTCGAACATCTCTCTCGATGGTATCCCAGATGTGCTCGATGGGATTGAGGTCAGGTGACCTAGCTGGCCAAGGAAGCGAGGTCACGTCGGTGGAGTGTTCATCCAACCATTCCGATACAATTCGGGAGCGATGGCACGGTGCATTGTCCTGTTGCAGGTTGAGGTCCCCAGTGGGATGTTGAAGACGCACAAACGGGAGCAAATGGTCGTCCTGGATATCACGGTAACGTTGACCTGTGAGGGACGATGTCACACGTACCAGGGGTCCCATTTCAGTCCACGTAAATAGTCACCAGACGAGAATGCCACTCCACCAGCTTGAAGAGTATCCTGCTGGCAAGAAGGATCCATCACTTGATGTGGTTTGCGCCGTACTCGTATCCTGCCATCCGCATACCAACGTGAATCTCGACTCATCAGTCCAAGTAACATTTTTCCACATGTCTAGGGTCCAGTGACGATGTTCCCGCGCCCATGCTAATCTTTGCACCCTGTGATGTGCGGTCAGCAGCAGTACCCTCGTGGGACGATGGCTTCTGTAACCCATAGCGAGGAGATGGTTCTGGATGATGTGGCTGCTTAAACGTTTTTGTGCATCAGCGTTAAATTGCAGAGTGATTTCTTGCACTGTGGCTTGTCTATCCGCTTTTACAATGCGAGCTAGCCGACGATGTCCCCGCTCACCCACACGCTGTTGTCCAAGGCAGTTGGCCCTTGCAGGGATGGTTTTACCGGATTCTATGTACTTACGGTGCACCCGTGATACAGTGGCTCGTGAAAATCCCAGTGCCTGCACGACTTCCGAGATGGAGTGACCCATTCGTCGGGCCTCGACAATTTGCCCACGATCAAATGCGCTTAGATCCTTCGTCTTACCCATACTGCGTCCGACTCTTACTGATTCTCGTCGCATCACTCCTTATATTGTCGGATCGCTGCATACGTCATGTCGTTTGCGTTTACAGGGCCACCCACAGCGCCATATTTGCATAACGCCAGCTGTCTCTAATTCAATTACTCTTCAGTGTAGAAGGCCTAGTTTACATAATGTTTGATATGTCAACGTTATGAATATGAAGGCGATAAATCAGAAACTGTTAAAAAGACCACGTACTTGTGCTGCTTGTAGGGATGCATCTTGTTTTGAAGTGTCTGAAAATGGAAATGGTGACACCGGAACCCCCCCCTCCATCCAGCTACTTAAAAGACAGTGTTTTTTTCTATAAACTGCGATAAAAGTTTGAAATGCCGATCACGGAAATTTCCCCTACACATTTGTACTACCTGTACGACTGAATGTTGTTTTAAAGTGGATGAAAATAGAAATAATGACACCGGAAATTTCCCCCACCCCATCCTAAAAGTCGAAATGCCGAACCCGGAATTTTCGCTCACTGTCTGCCTGCTGATTGTAAGACCGTTTTTCACAAAAAAGTGCGGTAAGAGTAGAAATACAAACCCGGAAATTTCCCCCACCTCATCTAGTTTCTTGGAAGACATTATTTTACTATAAACAGCGATAAATGTTTGAAATGCCGAACCCGGAATTTCCCCCACATATTGGTGCACGTTGTTCGGCCGCATCTTGTTTTAAACAGTGTGGAAATGAAAATGATGACCTCGGAAATCTCCCCCTCGTTCGATATTTTGTGTCAAATGCGATGTGTGCATGGTCCCTGATTGAAAAAGGTTGGGGACTTTTCCGAATGTGGGGGACTTTTCCCGACTACCAGGTAGAGAGCCTGTGCCGTACGTCAAACACAACATCCACGCCTCGCTGGGATTCGAACCGGAACCCATCTCGGACGAATGATCAGAAGCCAGAACTTAGACCAAAGATTGATCTTAATTACAGAAAATGAACTACTGATTTATTTTGTTTTATGATTTGTGTAATTATTTTATATAATTTATTCCATTCCATCTTTAAAATCCTCCCGAGCGAGATAGAGCGACATATCTAAGATGTGTCTAATAAATATCTTGGGACAACTGCCCTAAACTGTCAGTTTTGCTCCCTGAGAATGAATTTTATGTAACTTCACGCCGTCAAGCAGTGGGAGTTACAGCAGCTTGACGTATATGCGATTTTTTCCCCCCAGGCTAAATGGCGAGAAGTGTAAAAGTGTGTTTTAAGTGTTTTTAACCCACTCCTAAAACACCTTTTTTTTCAGTTCAAAGAGAAATTTCTCGTAGACGTAACAAATCTTTCTCCAGCTCTTATTTTCTCTGTAAGTACTGAAATAGCCCCAGTATAACAGTGGAGTTTTAAGATGGAATTAATTCACATGTCACACCAAACTAAAAAAAAAAAAAAGTACCTTTACTGTGTTGTACTGATTAAGGGAAATTAAGATGCGGCATTCAATACATCACCGGAAATTACGATTGTATTTCTAAAAGTGCAATGAATTTGCTGAGTTTGAGTGTTAGAATGTTCAAATTATTGCTGCTTTTTTTTTCAGATCCATGGTTTAATGTGTGCAATTACTAATAAATTCCAATCGAACCAGTTTGAAATGCTTGTCAAGGACTTCTATATTATCATTCGACATATAGAAGTGATATATCTTTTCTGAAGTGAAATTGATGAACTCCCCGAATGTCTGCATGCGATGGAGAGATTAAAAGTCACGGTAGAAGAGATCGTGAAAAAACTCGTAATAAGGTGAGTGGTGGAGGCTTAAAAACAAACAAGGATGTATTTGAAACTTCTCTTCGAGATGTGAAGGAAGTTTCTATACCTAAACGATGTTTTTGCAAATTAAACAATAATAGCAATAACTGAATTTCTTGTGTCTACTTTATTGTTTTCATAAATGAAATACGCTGTCCATGATAGTATATAATCTTTCACAGAGCACATACGACGAGAAACATCATACAGAAATAAGTTCCATGGAAATAATTCAAAAGCGACTGTTCAGTGAACAAATATTTGGAAATTACAAATGAAATGAAAAGTATTAGCAGCCAGAAATGATTTAGTTGATGTCGATGAGTATTTTATTCCCGAGACATCGCAGATTTACGAGGCAATCTCTAAAGAATGGCTGCCATTGAAGGGATAAACATTCGATTGTTCCCGCCTGTCAGGTAGCTAGCCGGCCGCCCTGCCCCGCCGGTGCAACAGTTCAATTACAGCTGGCGGCATTGTTACATCACTTAGGGTATCATAAAACAGGGGCAATAATACTCCATGGGAGTGGGTCCAATCTACATGATTGCCGGTCCTGACACAGCAAGTAAAGCTATGTCGCCGTAGGCAACGAACTACCCTAATAGCTTGCCGCTCCTCACTTTCACTAAATCTCCGAGAAGCGTGTTCAGGTATACATAACTTGAAACATCTGAGAAGTAATAGAACGAAAATTTTTGTGTTTCAGCCGCATGGATAACACACTGCCAGCTTTCTTTTGTCGGTTTATTCACGTAATATTTTTTTCAGCTAACTCATCTGGATAGCCCATCTGGTTTCTTTTATTTACAACGGTAAGTCAGTATTTTGTTATTACAATGAACACTGAACAAGCCAACCGAAAGTTGTTATTCGGTCTAGTAGTTTACAGATTATTTTCCAAACTTTTCTATCCCGATTTTGCCGAGGTACTATATTTTTGTCATTGTACCCTTTTTTTTTTTTTTTTTTTTTTGCTTCGATTCCAATTAGCTTCTTACCAACAGAAAAGCTATGGAATACTGGTTTACGTAGGATTTGAAATGTAGAGGACATGCAGTCATGGCAGTTTTGTGTCAACCTTCAGGGAATAAAAAATAACAAGAGACTAAAATATGTTAAAAATAGGAACATTTTTTCACTTTCTTACTTCCTGTATTAAGTTAATCGCTAGAGAAAGTTTTTGGGATTATTTTGTTACTTTTGGATGAATTCCATTGATCAATACCTGCGCCAAGATTAAATCTAGAAGTTTTTTTTTTTTTTCTAATAATTCCTTTTCTCATATAATCACTCAGACTGCACTGAAATTTCCAAAATTCATTCAACAAAAAATACATTATATTCAGTTTTGTCAAACCACTTAAATTAAATCATACATAAACAGCAAATCACAGCTTACCTTTTTTGAATGAAGAATAACACTGTTTTCCTATTTACTGCAGTAGACATTTTGACCTCTTTAATGTGTGTTTTGCACACTTTTTTAATCTGAGATCTCATGTAGAAATTCGGTATTGACTAAGTATCGACACCTATAGGAATTGACAGTTTCGCTTAATATTCCATAGTCAACTCATTAGGAAGCCTAAAATGATTTCGTCAATGTTGTAGAACCTAATACAATACTAAAATTTATTCTTCCAGCTGTATTTTTTCTGAAAAAAAAATATCTTCATACGGATGAAGTGTCTCACGATCATTAAGTCTTTTCTGTATCATAATTATGTATCCCATGAGCTAAATATAAAAGGGGATTATTAGGATATGACCACACTTAGAACTAGGTGTATCAAGCCAGAAAATATATATTTGTACAATGAGTATATATTAAACTTTCACTGAAAAGATTTCTTTTTTAAAGATTATCTAAAATTTATGTTTTTGTGTAATTATTATTTCTACTGTACTTTTAAGTGCTAATCAAGTTTTTATTTGTATTATATAAAAATTTAAAGGGTGAAGGTTAACAAATAACCATTTGGACTGTAATTTTGAAAAATATGAATTAACAAAAATTGAAAAATATATTTTAAAAAGTTATGTTTATTACTTAATGTAATTTCTTGCTAATCATTGAATATTTTTTTTAATTTTAAAGGTAAAGTGTATACAAGTTATTATTTGTATTACATAAGAACTTAAGAGGTGGGGGATGATAAATAACAATTTTTACGGTAAGTGATTTAAAAGGACAGAACAAAAATAATGTGCACAATCTAAAAAATATAGTTATTAGAGAATTATTTAATGCAATTTAGCAGCAATAATTAAATAATAAAAAATCTATGCAGGAGCTCTTTACACTTCAAATCAATGAAAAAAGCAGTTATACTCCATAACACGTCATATAAATAAAAAATGTACTCAAAAAGAGAGGTACACTATCACTATTACTGTCAAAGCTGGGATCGGTAAAACTGCATAAAACTTTAAACCAACAGATAATAATAGAAGATATTGCAAAATGCAAAAATCTTGTTTTTCATTTTACTTTCAGCTCAGTTGAAGAAATGTTTTCAATATTTTTTCACAGTTTCGGCACAAAAACCTATAGATTCTAAAATTAAACAATGAAAGGAATAGTGCAAAATCAAGAATCTTGATAGCTGATTTCATAAAACTTATGGGTCGTCATAATAAGGCAAAAACTCTTGTGCCACTCAGAATTGCGAAGACCAAAATTTTTGAAAAAGCTTGATTCTCGGATGGTTTCAACACGTAAAATACTAGCCCATTAATGTTTTTTTTTTTTTCATTAATCTGGTATTTTGCAGGACAGTTACGAAGGATTAATTACTGATATTCATTCATGTATGGTAATTACAGGTATGCAGTATTTACCCTTTGAAATGCCGGAAGTAGTTATCACTAATCATCTTTTTTTAGAACGGGAATTACAGGAAGGTGTATAAAGTGGAGTTCGGACATTTGGGCACATTCCCTTTTAAAGCAATGATATTGCGCAGCGTTAAAAATTATAGTGTTCCTATATATTTATAACTACTTGAGCATGTGGTGTGCACAAATTTTTTTTCACTTATATCTCATAATCATTAAGAAATTGAGACATATTTACGATTTTCTGTCTGAAAGACGGGGCGGACATTTGGGCACCGGATATTTTGGCACTCGGACTTTTGGGCACAAATGTTTAAGGGGCCGTATAACAATTGCCGTTTCTTGGCCCAATAGTAAGAGTTATGACCGAGAAAATGTTTGCCGTAAGTTACTTAGGCACTAAATATTTACATAACATGTCAAGTTATTAATATTTGTCTTTTACTTAATTAGGTACTAAATTACTATGCCTCGTTCGTAGGCCCTTTTGACAGTCTTTTTTCTACCGATGTCATATTCATAAGGTTTACGTATCAAATCAAGTTAATAATATCCTGCCTTTACTTTTTCACTAAAAAATGTCTCACAGGGCCTAGGCCTAGGCCATTTTAACAGTTTTTATTCTACCAGTGTCATATTCACAACATTTACACATCAAATCAAGTTAATAATATTTCGCTTTTATTTAGGCACGAAATATTTATTCACAGGCCCTAGGCCTAGGCTTAGGCCCTTTTACCAGTTTTTATTCTACCAATGTCATATTCACAACGTTTACACAGAATATAAAGTGAATAATATTGGGCGTTTTCTTAGGCACGAAATATTAATTCATATGCCCTAGGCCTTGTTAATAGTTTTTACTTTATCATTGTCATATTCACAACGTTTACACAACAAATAAATGTAATAATAATGCGCTTTTACTTAGGCAGGAAATATTAATTCACAGGCCCTATGCCTTGGTCATTGTTTATAGTTTTTACTCTGTCAATGCCATATTCACAATGTTTACACACACAAAAAAATAAAAAAAATGTAATAACACTGCTCTTTTACTTAGGAACGAAATATTCGTTCATAGGCCCTAGGTCTGGGCCTATGAATTAATATTTCGTACCCACGTAAAAGCATAATATTATTAAATTGATTTGCTGTGTAAACTTTGTGAATATGGCATTGATAGAGTCAAAACTATTAAAAAGGCCTAGGGCCTATGAATTATATTTCGTGCCTAAGTACACGCCCAATATTATTAACATGATTCACTGTGTACATGTTGTGAATATGACATTGGTAGAATAAAAACTGGTAAAAGGGCCTAAGCCTAGGCCTAGGGCCTGTGAATAAATATTTCATGCCTAAATAAAAGCGCAATATTATTAACTTAATTTGATGTGTAAATGTTGTGAATATGGCATTGGTAGAATAAAAACTGTCAAAAAGGCCTAGGCGTAGGGCCTATGAATTAATATTTCCTGCCTAAGTAAAAGCGCAATATTATTACCTTGACTTGATACATAATTGTTATGAATGTGACATTGGTACAACAAAAACTGCTAAAAAGGCCTAGGCCCTGTGAGAAAAATTTTAGTGAAAAAGTGAAGGCAGGATATTATTAACTTGAGTTGATATGTAATTGTTATGAATGTGACATGGATAGAACAAAAACTGTTGAAAAGGCCTAGGCCTAGGGCCTGTGAAATAATATTTAGTGCTTAAGTAAAAGCAGAATATTATTAACCTGAGTTGATACGTAATTGTTATG
This sequence comes from Macrothele yani, assembly GCA_039090855.1. NCBI lineage: Eukaryota > Metazoa > Arthropoda > Arachnida > Araneae > Macrothelidae > Macrothele > Macrothele yani. Next base: position 81,746,222 of record CM077023.1, on the reverse strand, counting down.
AATGTGACATCGATCAAACAAAAACTGTTAAAAGGCCTAGGCCTAGGCCCTATGAGAATTTTTTAGTGGAAAAGTAAAGGCTGGATATTATTAACTTGAATTGATAGGCAATTGTTATGAATGTGACATCAATAAAACAAAAGCTGTTAAAAAAGCCTAGGCCTAGGCCCTATGAAAAAAATTTTAGTGAAAAAGTAAAGGCAGAATATTATTAATTTGAGTTGATACATAAGTGTTATGAATGTGACATCAATAGAACAAAAACTGTTAAAAAGGCCTATGAATTAATATTTAGTGCTTAAGTGAAAGCGCAATATTATTACCTTGAGTTGATAGGTAAACGTTATGAATATGGCATCGGTAGAAATAAAGGCTGTCAAAAGGGCCTACGAATGAGGCATAGTAATTTAGTGTCTAATTAAGTAAAAGAGAAATATTAATAACTTGACATATTATGTAAATATTTAGTGCCTAAGTAAAAGTGAGGCGTTATAAAAAAATCTCTCCTTGTCGTCCTTTTCCGAACATAGTATGAGTTCTGGTTTAATTGTTTTGTTTCGTTGAAACCTTAGAAATGTGCTATGCAGTGGTGCCCGTATGAGTAATGGGGGGTGGGGGTAAGAAAAATCCTTACCTCCTTCAAGGCTGTCAAACATTTAAGAAAAGGTTTCGTCTATATTAGTGTTCTAAATTTATAAAAAAAATTTGCTATATTAACGGGGGACGACCAGGGTGCTATGTAATTATGAATATGATGTTATCCATATTCGTGATTATGAGCTATGTAATCCCGATCCAGGACGACGAAATTGTGATGTTTTCGGATATTATACTTGTCATTTTACACCCAAAAAAACGTATTGTCATCTTCAAAATTTGTGCCTTGTAATATTTTTTTTAAAATTCAATTATAATTGTCGTTTGTCTTTCTGGAAACATTTTCTTCATTCAATTCCCCTCACAGCGCCAAGAAACGGCAATTTTTGTACAGCCCCTAAAGATTTGTGCCAAAATGTCCGGATGCCCAAATGTCCTAAACTCGTATAAAGTTGATGAGTAGATGAACGCGAGAGATATTTCTAAATCTTGGAAGAAAAATAGAAGTATTGCATCGTATATGGGCCTTTCCTTTTCAGCTCACTGATGAGGAAACACGTCAAAATCCCGAAAACATTCAAATAAGTGTGAACTCAAATCAATGAACAGAATCGGAAGCATTTACACATGGTTTACTAACTATTCCGAATTCCAGAACAGTGCTCAACATGTTTACTGACCAAGGTACACTGACATTCCTGTAGGTGATCAAAACAGCTCTGCTTGATAGAACGCCATACCTATAAATTTTCTGTTTCTAAAAGATATGATTGCATGCCGCAAAATCAGAACTTCGATACAAAAGAAATACTTTTTCCTAATTTTGGGCATCGTATATTGAAAAACTTCATTAATTAAAAAAACCCCACAGAAATCTGAATGACTGAGGGCTAAAATAAAAAAATTGCGAATTATTAAATTTCGTACCAGTTTTTCTATTCCGGTGAGCGACTAAGAAAAACCCGACGTGCCAAAAGCAGTCAGTTTTTGGTTTCGTTAGATTTCCGCTGTAAAGTCAAATATGATGCTTCATGCTCAAAGATTGAAAAACTAACTTCTCTTGAAGGTGTCAATTCGAACTACTGAACAGAAGCTAATGAAACGATTACGTAACAACATCAACAACCATTAGTCCATTATGAATCCGATTACTTATCCTCATCATTATCAACAAGCATTCCCAATCCACTGCTGGATGGAAGTCTCTCAAAGTCTCTTTCACAGTCCCCTGTTTTGAGTAATTTCCTTCCATATCAGTCCGACATACTTTCAAATTTCACCCACCCTTCTCCCACTTGGTCTTCTGGATTTTTTCTGCTAACCAGTGTAGTACTTCAGTTGTACAAAAGTGATCAGTGCATCTAGCAATACGTCCATCTCATTGTTACTTGAGGGCCTTCACTTTGATCGTGATGTTACCCACTCTTGTCAATTTCATGATCATTGAGTTCCTTCTCTGTTCCTTTTGTTCCACCAAGCTAGCAGCATCTCTTCATGCTTTGAGTTGTGCGCAGTCCCTGAACGTGTTCTTAGTTAAGACACATGTCCGAGATCTATTGGTAAGAACTACAAGGATACACTGGTAAAAAAAATTCTTTTAACATGCTATAGTAAAAAAAGCCTTTCGAAAATTGCACTGTTTCTTACAAATGTACTGCAGTCAAGTTTTGTACTCCTATTAATTTCTTCTTTGTTGCGGCACTTGATTGATATACGTTACATAAGGTAAATATAGGCATCTAAATGTGGCCCATAACCTATAAATCTTCAGTTCCTGTAAATGCATTGTACATCAGTTTTCTTTTTTGTTAATGTTACAGTGTATTTTATTTTAAAAGATGTGAAAGGGAGTAAAACACAACAGCTCATGGACAGACTTCTTTATGATAATAGCACACCAAATAATAAATTTGTAATTAAGTCTAACCAAAGACACTAACTTTGTTTTTTTCCCAAATTACAAGCAAGTCGATACGCAGAGTTACAAATTATGTTCTCCATCTGGCAGGAATGGGTACTAAAAATCAGTAAATAAGGAAATGAGTGATAAATTATCGTCTGAGTGAGTTTATTCTGAGTTACCTTCCACACAGAAGCAAATTAAACCATTCTGCTGTTTTAAGCACCTACCTATTCGGATGTCCACCCTGCATGGGATTTTTTTTTCCTTTTCGAATTCTTTGTCACATAAAAAAGAAAAAAACTGCCCAGGTTATTTAGGTTTTAACTCTGCGGCGATAGGATTGATAAAAAAAAATGTTAATGCAATCCATCCATCTGTCGGTATGTCCAAGCACATAATCAAACTTTCGTGATTTTTTGTTTGTTTTTTATTTTTTTTACATTTTCGGGTTGAACGAACGCCAACTCTGAGGGGTATGAATGCATTCATCCGTCCCTAATTTTGGGCCACTGGTTCCAGGGAAGGGAGACAGCCAGCTACGTAAGACAAACACAACACTCCTGCCTCCATCTTGGACTCTAACTCGGACCTGACCCAGACGACTAGTCAGTAGTTAATGCCTCTGACTACTCGGTCACCTAGGCAGCTTCATGTTTTTCAAATGTTATTTTTGTGTCTGATAGGATGTAAAATATAATTTAAATCTGTCAAACATTTCACGGATTTATATTTTTAATATAGTGCGCATCTTTTCCTCTAGGATCTCTCAAATTCGGAAAGTTTTGAAGTTGTTTTGTGAACAGGTTTTTTCAATTTGATCAAACAAGAACGAAAACAAAATGACTCATGGAAGATCACACGAAATGATAAATTTTCGTGCGTCCGTATTTTCCTTTACTTTCGTGCATCTTTATTCTCATTCGTTAAGCGATTAAAGCTATACATATTATTGACTGCATGTTGAAAGGCTATGTTATTTAGAATGAAAACTATTTTTGCATCTAAAAGCAGGGTAATACGAAGTGGATAATTTCAAAAATATTGAATCCTCATTTTTGTTTGTACATTTTCGTTGTTAAAAAACTTTGAGAGCTCATGCACCCTATTCTCATCACCCACATGAACTTTACAGCCGAACCTTGATTTTTATCTCTATTATATATAATATGAAAAATAATTATAACTTTTGCTACAAATTTTATTTATTTTTTGCTACATGTTAACTTGTTTTTATTTATCTCTGTATTTCTTTTTTCCTTTTTTTTTTAATTGTCGAAAGATTTGCAAGCCCATAAGTGCACCCCGGTTCCACACATTGTTTATTTAAGTTCTATGTAAAGACACCTGCTAAAAATAAAATGCCTAAGTTCGTAAACAGATGTAACTTTATAACCAGCTCAGTTTTGGATTTTATTGATTTGGATCATAGATCATATGTAGAGGATTTTAGGAAGGGAGTGTCTGACCCCAGGTCTTAAACAACCCTTAGAAATAGGAAGCTAGGAGATTTGGGCTAGAGTGCCCGAGAGGAAAGTTACACGGAAGCGAGGTAGAAAGGGGGAGGAAGACGCCCTTATTTATTACCGGGGGGGGGCAGTACCCCGGGTCCGACGGCTCAATGTGCCCAACCGACGCACGGCTGATATTTAGTGGTTCGAGCGTTCGTGCCTGCCTGGGATCGAACCTGAGGTCATCTCCGTGGGAGTCAAGAAAGTTGACCACTAGGCCACGCCCCTCTTTGGGTTCTAAAATTTAAATTTAATTTTTGATGTGAAAATACTGCTTGATAAATTATTAATTTTTTTGAAAATCAAACCCATTCATGAAAATATGCCCTTTGGCTTTGTTAAACTTAGAACGGTCATAGAATCGTATGTTAAATTTGACGTTCGGATGTAAAGCACCATACCATATATTCGCCAGTCTAGTACTATGTTTTTCTTTTTCTTTCGTATTATTTTTTTTATTAACGTTGTTACACCATTCATCAGGGCGAAATATATATTAATATTCTGTTCCGGGTACTTAGTGTATTGGAAACCATTAAAACTAAATCAATGTTTCGAACCTACGGGAAAGATCCAATCACTTACAGTTGTGCAAAATTGTTCCCATATGTTTTTTAAATTTGTTTGTTCTTTTTGATTATAGCGACGGTTACCAGAGGGTAAAGACCTTGCTGAAAATGAATAAGATCAGCAGTTTACACAATCACTTTTGTCAGAGGTTGGGGTAGATTAATTTAAAGATCCTTGAGGTGCTAACCTTAGCACTGACACACTGGAGTGTCTGAGTGTGTTTAATCATTAATATTAGGGTTATGCAAAAGTTTCCGCCGTTTTAAGGAGAAAGGTGACAGGAACAATGAGGAAACCAGTACACATTTATTCAACGAAATATTGGCCGTTAGCATCAAAGACCTTTTGCCATTTTTCAGGCAACAAATGAATGCCCCTGTGATAGAAGGACTCGGGTTTTGAGCTGAAGAACGCAGTGACGAAATTTTCCACTTCTGAAACTGCGGTGAACCGCTGTTGGGCTAGGGCATGTTGCATAGAGCGAAACAGATGAAAGTCTGAGGGTGCAATGTCTGAGGGAGTAAGCAAGGTGCGGTAAAACCTCCCAGTGTAACTGTTCAAGGGTTGATTTCGTGGTGGCACCGACCTGTGGTCTGGCATTATCGTGCAACAGGATGCCTGGGCGGCGTCCTTTACCTGTCCATGGGTGTTTTTGCTTGATTGCGGCGTTCAGTTTCATTAACTGATCGCTATATCAGTGATTGTTTCACCCGGTTTCAAGAGTTCGAAGTACAGCACTCCATGCATATCCTACCACACACACAACAGCACCTTTTCCCCGTGGATATCCTGTTTTGCAGTGGATGTTGATAGCTGGCCTGGGTCGATCCAGGATCGCTTGCGTACGGTGTTGTCGCAATAGACCAATTTTTCATCCCCGGTGACAACCTTCCCTTGAAACCTCTTCAGCAATGACATGCAGATGCCCAATCGTTGACCAATATTACGCTCCGTTAAAGTATGCGGAACGCACTTACCAATCTTCTGGATCTTCCCCAAGGCCTGTAGATGCCGTACCACCGTCGATTGCGCCACTTTTAAACGTTTCGCCAGTTGCGTGGTCGATTGTGTGGCATCCTCTTGCAACAGCGATTCCAGCTCCTCGTCTGCCAGTTCTTGCGGTCTACCTGCACGTGGCTTGTATTCCATGCTTAGATCACCTTTCTTAAACCTGGAAAACCATTCTCGACACGTCCGCTCACCCATAACCGTTTCGGCATACGCCTGACATATGAACCGTATGCTTCCCTCGCACTTTTCCCTAAATTAAACATGAATAACAAACAGTGCCGCAAATAAATTTTATAGACCCTCGTGATTGGCTTCATGTACGAACTGACAGCACGGGTCGCCGGCCGGTTAGACCCATACAGCGCCCGCTAGCGGGGCCCGGCGGGAAATTTTGCATACCCCTAATACATAACATGATTGCTCTTCTTTGACATTGATATCACTTCAACATTTAGAGAATCGTGTGCAGCAGTGAAATTTTTAACTTAAATGAACAAACGTGACTTGACCGAAGCCCCCAGCGCGTCCATTATTCATATTATCGTCAATACGAACCGGTTGTTTTCGATTTAGCACATCTTCCCTGGGTGTACACGTATCCACGTTATGGAAATATCGTCCTGGTGATGCCAAGATCCAGAAGTCTAAATTAGGAATGTATCCCTCGTCTAGTCTCGTTATATACAGCGGTTCTAAAACGAAAAAAAACAAACAAAAAAAATACTAAAGTTATGTTTAACACATTCACTCAGTTGCCCACTCAGTGTAGATGGACCATAAGCCCCGGGCCCACCTTATGTGGTATATAGCTTGGTCCTTCGTTCTTTGTCATTAGGTGCTTATTTTTTAATATATTTGTATATGTTTTTAAATGCATGTTTTTCGAATCATGAGAAACGCACTTTAATACCGCGGAAATAATTTCATCGCCTCCGAATATTGTGAGAGATGCTTTCTCCCTGGTATTTTTATTTGCGTCTTCCAATATTTTGGCTGGCTCCCATAAAGAAATCCTGGGTGTGCCACTACATTCACAGCTACTTGGATATTAATCAGTGCTTGACACTAGGAAGGGAAAAACAGACTGAGCTGATAACCACCTTTTTCTTTTTTCTTACTAATAATAAAGCTTTTATGATACTCCGCAACCATTGCATTTACACAGTTGCCGCAAGAAAACCCTGTGACTAGAAAAGATGGCCTACCTACAGCGAATTCCATTTGATTTAAAAAAAACGTCATAAAATCACATAAATGCCTTTTGAGGGGTATTACATACCCTTCTGTGTAGATAATCCATTAGCAAAAAGCACTTATTTTGTTTGTTTTAAAGTCTCAATATTTTCGCCAGCACGACCTCTTTTCATCAAAAAGTTATAATTACTCTTTCGAAGTAGACAACATTTTCCCTCTGTATAACTTTTGACGCTGCATAAATTTAAAGTTCGCCCAACTCTGATCACATCTGCGGTACCGCGCCCAAAACAAAGCTCAAAAACTTTTTGGATAATGTGCAGAAAAAGTGGTATGCCTTATTTACAATTTCACACCCACTGATTCTCATATCCTTTTCCAGAGTCTTCAGTGGTAATTAATTTTATATATCCTTCACTGGTACTATCAGAGGTATAATTATTAAGAGTTGTCGGTTCTTGACCTCCATTACTTTCAGGTCGGTACAAGTCGCACGGTGAACGTTCATCTTGCGCCTATTTTATTGAATATAGGTAATTAAAATTGCTTTTCTGAATATATTTTGCTAGAAAATTGCGCCACTCAGCAATCTGAAACAAGGATGAATAAAGAGCTTTTGTCTGGAGTTTCAAAACTGGGAACAAAATGTGAAAAAAAATATCCTAAAAACTAATTGCAGTGGTTTTGGTGACTTATGTATTAATTACGCACGCTGCGTCACAAAACAGACATTATATATCGTTAAAAAAAAAAAACCAACCCCCCCCCCTCTAAATTTTGCAACACTAAGTTTTCGCGATGTGGCCCTTATCCTATAAAAATGCTTATTTAAACTACCCAGTATCAGAGAATTCAATTCACTGCAATTGTTCCCTGTTTGTAAAGTTTCGCCTAAGAAATAAATCTGCGATGAAGGTTTGATCATACTTCATTTTAATATGTGGGTATAGTACGTGATTTCATTAACATCTATATTCCGTCTTTCGCTCGGCAAAAAGCATGCTAAATATATCTGTCTGACGGTAGTAGGCAGACCGTGTTTGTTTCGAGCAGGAGGAATATTGGATTGGGGAAATATCTAATGGTATCTTTTCCATCCCAATCGATCGATCGGGACTTTTCCAGAAGAAGTAATCCCCTTGCGAGGAGCCAAGTGGATTACCTCGATGTAGGTTCACCATTTATTTTGAGCTTTGCCTTGCTCTCTAACTCTCTGCTCTGCCTTCGGTAACTGCTTACTTCCCCTTTCCCCCATCCACCCTTAACCTGGCCAGTACCCTGCCTCTCGTTCAATCGGAGCGGGACATTTTTTCTTCTTGCGACAGACATCTTAAAAAGATTTATTCTTTCGCTGTGAGTTATGATGGCTACCGAAGAAAACTGAATCCCAACAGGACATCTGTGGAAGCCTGTTTTTAACTGCTTGTGTACCAACAGTCAGCTATTCAATGTAAAGATTATGGAAAACATAAAAAAGGGAGAGAATTAAATTAAAAATGCAAAACTTTAGTTACCCGGTTTTCCTTTTTTGTAACTGTTACTAACTCTTTAAGCGGTAGATGTACCTGAACGAAATATACCCGAAGTTTCCTGCGCTCCCCAAAGTAAAAATGTTGACAGCGGCCGTCAAACAATTCCTCCCCCCACCCAGCAACACAGCCCATAAACCTGTTACAGGTGATGATATACTTCTAAGTCCACTATTCTCTGTGCCATGACCCAATGCATGATAAGGAAGGGCTATTCCCCTGTCACGGATATCATGCCACTGGGTAGAAATAAGTGACACAAACATGTCTCTCCTTTCTTAGGTTCCACAACATTGCTATAGCTATTTTAGAAGGTAATCAGTCAAATAGGATTAATGTCAATCCTTTCCCCTAAATGATCATTTTAAATAACAAAGCTAAGGGCAAAACAACGCTTTTTGATGCGCAGGTTCACTCGTTCCAGCCCACTTCTTAGACAATCAATATATTCGTTCGAGCTGATTTCACCCCTTTTTGCCAACCCCGAATTAATTCGTTTCAGCCGGTTAAAGGGCTGAAGGAATAGGAGAATTTTCACTGAAAGTGAAACTCAAAGTGCGCTGGGGAGGGGGCATAAATTATAGAAGTTACAGGTTTTAGTGTATTTTTAAAAACTAAAGCAGAATTTTTCTGCCACAATTATCATAGATACTGTATGTTCCACATGTCTTCACGACAACATCTGAATGATAATCAAAGGAGGAGAGCCTTAGGAAGAATGGAAGCGGGTCAAAGTTATGCAGAGATTTCCAGATTTATGAATTTGTTCTAAGTGTCATAACAAATCTACGGCGGTAGTTCCACGATACAAGATCATGCAGTAGATGAACATTCTACCGTCGACTGTATAGCTAATGGGACCCGTATGTTGCTCTAACTGCAAAGCGCAATACACGCATCACAGTTGGTCAACTCACCTTGGAATTTGCCTCAACAAAGAGGAAGATCAGTATAAAGGTGGATTTTATGCAGCAGGCTTCACAAAAGAGGATTGTATGCCAGGAAACCTAACGATTATGTATGCCCTTTCCCGTAGCCACAAAAGAGTTCAATTAGCATGGAATAGGCAACATCGCAATAGGACATCTGGGCAGTGGGGGCATTTAATCTTCACAGATGAGTAAAGAATTTCTCTACTGAGAGATTCGCGACTCTAGTGCATCTGGAGAGAAGTAGGCCTAACGACGCAACCCCTCCAATATGAAGAAAAGGGACAGTTTTGGTAGTGCAGGGGTAATAGTTTGTGCAGGTATCCCTCTCTACATGTCTTTGATAGAGGAACTCTGACTGGCCACAGGTACCGAGAAGATCTTATTACCCCATGTACGAATTTTTTTGAGGTACCGTCGGTCCAGAATTTATTTTCTTGGGCTATATTGCTCATCCTCATAGGGATACCGAGAAAGGAAAGATACGCAAAGCATGAAATGCCCAACCGAATTCTCAGATCTTAATCCAATTGAGCCGACTTGTTTAGAACGGGAAGTTGCAAAACTTTAACCGCCTCCAAGTGAGCTCAAAATTACTCTGATAAAGGAATGTGACCGTCTCCCTACTGATATCCTGAACCCCTTGTTGGAAGCATGAGGGATCATTGTGATTCCTGCGTAGCAGTTAGAGATAGCCATGCATCCCACTAACACCCTTAGAGGACTTTGAAATACTAACGTCTAAAATTGGATATTTATATGCTCGCAGCATTCATCATGATCGAAAGGCACATCAGTTTGTATTTCACAGAATTTTGATGAGTTGTGTCAAAATATGTGTCCATACAAAATTTCATTGAAATATTTGAATTTATATTTTCCTTTCTTAATTTATGCACACCGGTGTACATGACAACAAAAAAGTTCCTAGAAAATGAATGTGATTTTCAGGAAACCGGATTTTGAACGATACTATTTAGAACATGCTACGGATTTTGAACATGCTACGTCAGTCAAATATCATTTTTAATCTCCATATCTATAAGAACAAAGGAGTGACTGTGAGCTGATATACTTTTAAAATTCGTAAAAATATCCAATGGCAATCCAATGATAAAATTTGTATAAATATCCTTATGCGTCAAAAATTTATATGTATGACTGACTGTGTATTTTTCTGAGGAGCTCTCACAATTTAAGTGTGTGTGTTACCCATATGTCGTTCTCATTAAGAAATATTAAGGATTTTCTGGCTGAAAGACAGGACATACAACTGGCCACAAGACAATTGGCTCCACTGACAACTGGCCACAAAAGTTTAAGGGGCTGTTTAAAAATGTTCGTTTCTTGGAACTATAATGAGAATTGAATTGGGAACTCCAAAAACTTTCGAGAAAACGTTCTGTGTTTCAATAAAAGGTGTTTCACATAGTTCCAATCATTATAACTGCTTTTATTTTATTTTATTACGTTTTTTTACTTTACATGCTTAACTTTAAGCGTTCTAACAGTTGAAACTTCCAGTTCACAAGCTCACCCATGAACACTCAAGTAACTGAAAATATTTAGCAAATGGTTCATTCATTGGGATTTTTCAGATAAAAGAAAGCATGTCATTTTTTTTTCAGGGATCATCCTTTTTTCCTGTGATGCCAACATCCTTCAGATCCTAATGAAGCAACAGATATAAAAAGGAATGGCATAGTATTCTAAAAAACTTCCACATTTTTTTTTATAAGTATCAATTCTTGCACGATACTGCATAATTTGTGTAATGTGCATAATTTTAAGGACCCCTCCAAGAATCGGGGTTCGTGGGAATGAGCCCCGAATGCCCTTTCGGTAATAGTCCCTGTTCATAGTGCTGCAACATGAAATAAAGTGCATTCTTGTGGACAAAGAAATAAATAAAATATAACTTCAAATTTCAACCCCAATTATTTCGTAGATGTCATGTACATTCAAGCGTCGTGTGAGCGAACGTTCTTTGGCAAAAAGATTAGTCTTTTGAAGTTATTAATTATTTAGTATCGCACGATATTTAACAAAAACAGGAAACATATACTCGTTCTTAAGTAGTGGAAGAATATACCCAGCCGCCCCGGTGGCGCAGTGGTCTAAGGCGCTGGCCTCTGATCATTCGTCCGTAAGGGGTACGGGTTCGAATCCCGGTGTGGCATGGATGTTGTGTTTGTCTACGGCACTGGCTCTCTCCCTTCCCTGGAACCAGTGACCCTAAATTAGGGACGGGCGACTGCTTATAGCCCATTGAGTTGCTCACGGTGGTCGTTAAACCTCGAAAAAAAAAAAAAAAAAGAATATACCCAAGCAACGCGGCTGTAACGCTGTTTTCCGTTTCAGTCAGGTGCTGATTTCACACATTTAAACGTCTGTAACTGCATGCTGTAGTGAAAGATTGGCAAAAAAATCTTCGTTCTTTTAATCAGTTTTGTTGTGGCATGTTATTTTCTTTCAGAGAAGGTTTTCTCAAGCAAATGTCATTTCAAAACCTCATTTTTAGAATGAATTTGAGACTTACACACACACACACACACACAATAAAAAGTATTTCGTTTAAAACAAGTCATTTGGTGTGTTCCACAGGAAAAATTAAACAGCATGCTTTCCCGAAATATTGCGATTTTGATTATTCTATAATGGCAGCCTCCGTTCAGCAGATCCTACATGAAATAATAGGCATAAAAAGGAATGGTATAGTACTTAAAAATCTGTTTCAACCTCTCTAATTTCCCCCGTACTTTGTTGCTTTAATATCAGGGGAACGTGCTGCCGCTCCTAATATTATTTTTTTACTTTCCCACCTCCTCAAAAGAGGCTCCGGAGTCATACGAACGACGGGACTGAACTTTGCTAGGAACCACTGAATCGAATTTGAAAATCTGTCATTAGAGGGACGATTAGGGTATATTTCACAATGCAATTATAAGAACGTCAATTAAATATTATCATTATGTTTAAATCAATCGTAAATTTCCTTCTGTTCAAGACAAATAAGCATGGGTTTAAAAAAATTCGATATATACTATCTTATCTTCACCTTAGTGAAATCGTAGAGGCGCTTTTAACACGTTATAATCTAGATGGCAGAAGAACTTTCCTGCACTTTCAATTTATTGGTAGCCTTTTTAATATTTTTCTCTTGTAGTACATAGTTGATGTTGTTTACCAACCTTGAAAGACACTTCAAGTGGTTCGCGCTGTTGTTCGTGACAAATTACACTTCGGCTGGAAGAACTGTAGACTTCTTTGCCGGTGCGCGCATACTTTTAGAACTACACTGCTGGCCACCCAAAATGCAACACCAAGAAGGACACGAGATAGCAAAGCCAGATTTACTGGACACATAACAACAGATACAAAGATGAAACGATTGAGCTTACAGGCCCGTGCGACTTGCGGAACACGCAAACATCAATAGTTCGTGTGGCCTCCATGGCTGGCAATAACGGACGCTACACGCCGCGGCATCGAACGAAAGAGGCTTTGAATTTGGGCTTGGGGTATATCGGTTCAGGCTGTTTCCACACGTTGCCACAGTTCATCAGGCGTAGCCGCGGGTGGTGCTTGCCGGGCCACTCGGTTGCCGATCAGCGACCAGACGCGTTCGATGGGCGACATATCGGGAGAACAGGCGGGCCACGGCAGCAGTGACACCTGGTGGGCCGTGAAGAATTGTTGCACGATGCGTGCCACGTGCTTGCGCACATTGTCCTGTTGAAACGTGGCCGCTGGCAGGTCCTGCAGGTAAGGGCGGACTACAGGCTCCAAAACGTCGGACTACAGGCTCCAAAACGTCGGACTACAGGCTCCAAAACGTCGTAGCGGTGGCTGTTGAGTGTACCGGCGATGCGTACCAGAGGGGTGCGGGTGTCATATCTAATTGCGCCCCAAACCATAATGCCAGGCGACGGACCGGTATGGCGATGCATAATGCAGGCGTCATACATTCTCTCTCCGCGGTGCCGCCACACGCGGAACCGACCATCGTGGTGTTTCAGGCAGAAGCGGGATTCGTCGGAGAAGACAATGTCGTGCCATTCCGTAGTCCAGATGCGGCGTTCAAGGGCCCACTGCCGCCGCACTCGCCGGTGGTGTAATGTCAATGGTAATCGGAGCAATGGGCGCCGTGCGACAAGTCCCCGCTCCTGCAGACGACGTCGAACGGTACGTGCTGACAGGTTTTGTTGCGCAGCACACCCTAATTCGTGCGCTAACGTTCGTGATATGGCGGTGCGAGCCGTCAATGCCCGCCGCACAACATGCTGGTCCTCTCGTTCGGTGGTGTGCCGCGGCTGCGGCAATCGCTCACGTCAGTCCGTCCGTTCCTCCTGCACCCACCGAATCCATACTCGCCTCATTGTGGCTGGATGTCGTCTTACACGGGCGCCGATGTCTCGGTACGATAAACCGCTGTCGCGATAAGCCGCTATTTATCCTCTGTCGAACTCCAAAACATGCTGGAATGACTGCCGTATTCTGCGACGAAGCATCAGGAAGCTTCCCACGCACAGGTCCGGCAGCATCACGCACTTCCACTACTTACACCCCGCCTTCTGTGCACCCTTCTTATAGTGCTTCTCGGTGGCGTGCCGGGCGCACATGATTTGTATATGCCCTGCAATGCTAATCGTTCGCATGTCCTCTCGCGTGCGACGCACGCTGCGAAGCTCAAGCCAATCGGATGTTTCCTTCTTGGTGTTGCATTTTGGGTGGCCAGCAGTGTATATATTATATCTGAGGCAAAGAAGTCTACAGTTTTTCAAGCAGAAGTGTAATTTGTCACGAACAACAGCGCAAACCACTTAAAGTGTCTTTCAAGGTTGGTAAACAACATCAAGTATGTACTGCCAATAAATTATAAGTGCAGTTTTCTTTTACAATAGTTTTTTCTTGAAAATGCAGAAAAATTCTTCCGCCATCTAGATTATGACGTGTTAAAAGTGCCTCTAGGATTTCACTAAGGCGAAGATAGTATATATAATTATGTGTAACACTTTGAAATAAAAACATAATTTCCGTACAAAGGAATTTATAGCAACCTTAAAAAAAATCGATGTTTTGTCTTTCTTTAAAAAGAACAACGCTTAACATATTGCAATGATTATAAACTAAATTAAAAATCGTCATTTGTTAAACATTAACAGCATGGAAATAGGAATGTCTTTGTGCGAGCAGTATAACAAAGGCCGATTGCGACAAAAGATTCTCGGAAGTTTTTAGTTGACATTATCTGAAGGAAGAACAGGCACTTTTACTTGTTTCCACTAGTTGTCCGCGAACATATGATTTACCAGGTGTAATGGAAACACGTCCCAAATGGCAAAATAAACTGTGAGGCAAGACGTCGCCGAATGAAATGCCCTTGCGTGTCAACTCGGCTCTAATCAGTAATGAGATTACATCTTTCTTGTCCGGGTGAAATACTCTTAAGGAGCAAACGCTTCCACAGAGAAGTCTGCTGGTTTAACTCCCATTCCCTATTAAGAAACATGAGTGAAAAGTATCCAGTTTCACAGGAAGGGGGGCTATTCGGCGGACGTAAAGGGACTACAAGACGGAAAGGCAGATAGATGCATTACCGACAACGTTTTAAAACAGCAAACCGCTGGTAGCACATCCTAAAAAAGCCTGACTGCTGGAAGTTTCAATTTTACACTTTTTCAACTTCTTTTTTTCCACTCACACTTGAAATATTTTATAGATACGTATAATAAGGTGACCAGACGTCCTCATTTTCTAGGGACAGTCCTCAATTTCAATGATTTGTCCTCAATTTTGTAAAAACTTATTGAGGACGTCAAATGTCCTCAATTCCTTAGTTTTTGTCCACAATTTTTGAAATTTCCCCCAAAATTTAAAAAAGGTAAAAATGTGTTAAACAAAAGGCGTAGAATTCAATTGAATTTATCAAGTGCAACCAAATTTAGCATCAGTTTCTTATTTAATTGCTAGGAAATGGTTTCATAAAGGAAAAGTATGGAACTATAATCCGAAGCGGATGAATTTTTCTTTGAATTAAGTTAGAAATCATGCAGTATTAATGGGAGGCATGCCATAAGCATCGAACAAAGTCATCTCGTTAAATGTGGTGTTACGATTTCGTTTCTGTTTTAAGTACTTCTTTTCTATTTTAACTGGATTTAACTAAAATATTTTTAGGATGGGAAATGAATTTCATCTTTCTCAGCTGTAACGTATACTCTATATTCACTTTCCTTTTGATTTTACTATCTCTGGTTATTTTATTTTACTATGTAAATTATCTTCCTACTGAACGAAATATTATTTCACCCGCTGAATGAGATCTGGCAATGAGTGTAAGTCATGACGTGGTGGTAGCTAGTATATAGGCGCGTTCATCGAGACTTAGGGGAGCGTTGTGTTGTTATGAGGAGAGCTTGTGGTCGTTAAGCGAGAGCGTGTATAATACGAGGAGTGATTATTCATTATTGTTCTACTAGTGTTGTGTGTGCCTTAGTTGACCAAGAGTCGTTGAAATAAAGAAGTTTTCAGTAAGTCAGTCTTTCTCAATTCATAGTTTTTGTCAGACCTCTGTCTGGCTGTTAGGTTTATAACATTTATTTGATTCCTATAAATAACCAGCGTTGAGACTTTGTTTAAGTTCGTAGTTAACTAGTAACAACACCCTTTTGAATTCATTATTTTGAAGCTTAGTACAAGTATATCATTAGCTAGCTGGTAGGAAGAGAATCATTCATAATAATTAGCTTAGCGGAAAGTAAAGAAAGCTAATTCATTATACAGCATCCACTTTCTTGCAATTAAATAAGTAATTGATATAAAATTTGGTTACATTTGATACATTCCATTGAGAGTTCCACAACTTTTGTTCAGTACATTTTTTCATTAAGCTATTCCTTCAAGTGAGATTATTGGACTTGGAATATTCCTTCTCATAGAGATAACATGCAGCTGTTCCATGATTTCTGCTCGGTCAGTGTATAGTAATTTTCTGGCTTCAGATATCTATTCTTGTACAGAATCACAATGAAATTCCAGTACAAATTCAAAATGTCTCTTTGTTTGCAAGTGCTGCCCCCTACAAGTAAGATTTAAAATGTATCAGAAGCAATATTCTGCATGACAGTATTTTATTGCTATTTTATACTTATTTCGCATGAAAATCATTCTTCCGATTCATCGTATGTTTTCCAATGGAACTGGACAATTATGTGACATTTCATAACATTCTTTGCTAACCTTTGCCTTTACCATAATGTGTCAGATGCCGTCCTCAATTATGTCCTCGTTTTGGAACGAAAGTCCTCAATTTTGCATTGAAATTCAGGACAAGATGGACGGAAGAGTCCCCTCATCGGAAAAGTCCCCCACCTTTTTCAGTCAGGGAACGTGCACAAATTGCATTTGACACAAAATATCAAACGTGGGGGAGATTTCCGGAGTAATCATTTCCATTTCCACGCTGTTTAAAACAAGATGCAGCCGAACAATGTGCACAAATATGTGGGGGAAATTTACGGGTCGGCATTTCAAACCTTTATCGCAGTTCATAGTACTGCAAGTAGCTGAAGAAGGTGGGGGAAGTTTCCGGGTTAGTATTTTGACTGTTACCGCGCTTTTTCGCGAAAAGCGGTCCTGCAGGCTGACAGGGTGGGGGAATATTCCTGGAGAGGGGGGGGGGCTCAGCCCACCACTAACTCTTTATGTTTCGAAAACATATTTCCCGTTCACCAGACTTCCCACGATTAACAGTTTCTGAAAACTGTAATCGGAAAGTCCCCCACAGAAAAACTGCCACACATGAAATGAAAACTAACACACATCAAACTGCCACACATTGATAAAATCTCACACAGGAAAATTGCCACATGTTTTTCATTAAGGGACCGGGCACAAATTGCTGTTCCTCCAAGGAACAATTTGAACGTGTGGCTGTTTTGCAGTTTTCCGAGTTTCTGTATTACGTGTGGCAGTTTTCCAAAGTGCCTAACGGCAGGAAGGAGCTCTTTTGTTTGTCTGAATTTTCATGCCGTTTCATACGAGCTCAGGGCAACTGGCCACAAAGGTTCAGAAGGAGGGGGTATAAAGATTGGCATTTCTGGGCCTATATTGAGAACTGAATTGGGAACTCCAAACGAATTTCGAGAAAACGTTCCATGTTAGCCAAGCGAGAATCGCACTTTAATTTGAAGAAATAAATCGCCAAGGAACCGAGGTACTCTTGATTGGTTGGCTCTACCCCCAACTTCCGTAATATTATATTCTGGACCGCTGTGGTCTGTCAGTGTATCCAGGATGTTCCCCTTGAAGCGTCCGTGAGCTTTGGGAGGGGGGGGTTAACCCCAAAATGTTAAAATGGAAGTAGGGCTGTAGACATTAGTACCATGCTTTAAATAATGATTCTGTACACGACCCTGAATTTCCCCCCAAATATTTGTGCACGTTGTTTGGCTGCATCTTGCTTTAAACAGGGTGGAAATGGAAATCATTACCCCGGAAATCTCCACCACGTTCGATAATTTGTGTCAAATGCAATTTGTGCATGGTCCCTGACTGAAAAAAGTGGGGGAAATTTCCTGTGGGGGACTTTTCCGATTGCCGAGGACAGATGTCATTTTGTCCTCAATTGCATTCTCAAAATTCTGGTCACCTTACATACACTACCAACAAGTAATTGGACATCCCTGCAATCGACGATATCTGCGGTCCTGATACACGTCACGGCCGCCGCCGTTAAATATCGTGTGGGAAACAACAACGCAACTAGTCGCATGCAAGATGTCACGCAGTTCGGAGCTCTCTGATTTCGAGAAAGCTGTAATCGTTGGGTATCACAGAAATGGCCGATCCATACGTGACATACACAGCGAGTTGAAGTACCCAAAATCGACAGTGGCCTGCGTGATTGGCAAATGGAAGATGAGAGGTGACTGTCGGAATGTGCCCCGATCCGGCAGACCCACAAAACTGGGAGTTAGAGACCGACGGGTGCTGGCCAGAGAAATTCGGAAGAACCGCACCAAATCGATGGGCCACATCCGCGAGGAGTTTCAACAGGCATCCGGAGTGTTCTTTTGATGAATACCATCCGTAAGGAAGAACATCTGCTCGGTTATCATGGACGTGCTGCCGCCCACAAGCATTTACCGATAACGGTTCAGGGTCAGGCCATCAGTGACCAAATAAATATAAAAATTAATTGTGTAGGAAAATTGCTATGTGGCATAATGCACAGTTCAACTTTCAGAACGATCTTCATTGTGGTTTAGTCGCAAATGGGGGAGGGTCGCAATTTTTGTCTAAACCAAATTTTTCAAAGGGAAATGATTATCTAGTACAACACACAGTTTTGAGCATGATTTAATGCAGCATTCAATCATGCGTGGATTTTTAAAATTCTTTCACCGTTAAATTTTTCACGACTGAATTCATTCTACAACGTATATATTTAGACAGTTGTCTCTTTCATCCAGGATCAAAGAGAACCTTTTTCGTGAAAGAATGTATGAGATATTTTTCTGTAGATACGTGTGTTTTTACAGTGGATAGCAAATCTAAAATTCTGGGCCTGCTTTGGTAGTTCCAATCTACCTCTGCATCAAGGGCCAAAAGTTATAGACACGTGTCATACACTTTAGTACCTACAAAGGCAGTACTATTTTACTAGTCAGCTTTTCATCATACCTTTTGACAACCGTATTAAGCAGTTCGCTAAACCATGATTTTCATTTTCTTTCGCTCTCTATCCCTCTTGCCTTAAGCTGCATTCGCTCCCTGTTCATAGGGTTTTCCTTCCAGTTTTACCGATCCCTTCACTTATTCCGCTGTGGGATACTTTGCTCTGCGTTAGCACAATTAAGTTACTTTCCCCTTGGAGACACGTTCAATGCTGAAGCTTCTTCCGCTGTAGCTTGCATTTCGAAATCATTTTGCTACAGACCCTTTGTTTCTTCGTAGTGTTCAGATTCGACAGCATTCTCAGGTCTTCTTGTACGTAACAATTGTTTTAAGCAGCAGATATAAATCCTTGTACGGTACAGCTGGCGAAAAGTAATAACTGCTATTATTTGTGGGCTCATTGATTTGTTAATTATCTGCGACGTTTGATGCCTCCGAGTTTAAACAATGTTCCTTAATATTTTGCTTTTCTTTTTATTGGGATCCTCCTTCCTTTTTTTCCGGGAGAGGGCATTTTGAAATTGACGTTTCATGATTTAAATAGAATTTTCAAGGCTTTGACGATTCTTACAAATCAGAGAATTTTTTCTCCCTACTTTTTTTATTTAATATGCGTTTTGGAGCCGGCAAAACTGGAAGGCCCCCTCCCCATGGGGAATGATTATTTAGGTCCTCAACAAATACGGGTTTTACACACTTTCGATGATTTCGAATTGTTGGTGTGGTTATTGTTAAGTGTTGAAGTGGACGCCAACTTATCAGAAGAATCGTTGTTGTTTGCAGGCTCCTGTCATTTGGAGCAGGAAAGCTAATAAATAAATATTTAAACAAATAGAATGTAACGAGAGGTGATTTCGTCCGTACATTTTGATTTATTTTTCTGAATGGGGCGAAGGAGAAATATCAGTTAGTCAAGACCAATAGCATATACACTATCTACCAACAAGTAATTGGACACCCCTGCAATCGATGATATCTGCGATCCTGAAACACGTCACGGCCGCCGCCGTTAAGTATCGTGTGGGAAACAACAACGCAACCAGTCGCATGCAAGATGCTATGCAGTTCGGAGCTTCCTGATTTCGACAAAGGTGTAATCGTCGGGTATCACAGAAATGGCCGATCCATACGTGACATATACAGCGAGTTGAAATACCCAAAATCGACAGTGGCCTACGTGATTGGCAAGTGGAAGATGAGAGGTGACTGTCGGAATGTGCCCCGACCCGGCAGACCCACAAAACTGGGAGTTGGAGACCGACGGGTGCTGGACAAAGAAATTCGGAAGAACCGCACCAAATAGATGGGCCACATCTGCGAGGAGTTTCAACAGGCATCTGTGAGTGTTCTTTCGATGAATACCATCTGTAAGGAAGCCCATCTGCGAGGAGTTTCAACAGGCATCCGGGAGTGCTCGTTCGATGAATACCATCCGTAAGGAAGCCCATCTGCTCGGTTATCACGGACGTGCTGCCGCCCACAAGCATTTGATCACCAAGTCCAATAGCGCTGCTCGGCTAACGTGGTGCAAAGAACGTCGACAGTGGACCGTTGAACAGTGGAAACAGGTTCTCTGGAGCGACGAATCAAGGTTCATTCTCTACCGTTCGGATGGCAGGGTCTGGGTTTGGCGTCTGCCTGGAGAACGCCTCCTGCCGGAATGTATTGTGCCAACTGTGAAGTTCGGCGGCGGTGGAATTATGCTATGGGGGTGTTTCTCCTGGTATGGCACGGGACCCTGGGTCGCAATTCCTGGTAGACTCAACGCCGAGACCTACTGCACCATTTTGGATGACCATGCGCTTCTTACGTTGTGGCAGTTTTACGGGGTGGACCCATGTTACTTTCAGGATGACAATGCCACCTGTCATGTTGCGAGATCCTCCATGGCTTGGTATGGTGACAATGGGGTTAATCGAATGGACTGACCTGCGCAGAGCCCGGACCTTAACCCTATCGAGTACCTCTGGGACGAGTTGGAGCGTCGACTTAAGGTGTGCCCCCACCGTCCGAAATCGGTAAAGGAACTGACCTGTCTTCTCCAAGCCGACTGGAAGAAAATACCGCTAACCGTAGGACAACGCCTGGTTGAGAGTATGCCCCGGAGGGTAGCAGCTGCAATCACCGCTCGTGGAGGTTCCACCAACTATTGAAGGTGAATAAACTTCGTTTTGCTTTGCTATCACAGGTGTCCAATTACTTGTTGGTAGATATTGTATGTACTTCCAGCGGGTGATTGATATTTCGGGTTGGCATTCTCTATGAAACCCTTCAAGTGACGACTCCAGCTAAGCAATTAACAGCAGTGCAATTCTTACGTCAAGAGCATCTTCCTTCGAGATGGGGACAGAGAGTGAAAGAGAACGAGACTGAGTAGTCATAAACGAGAAGTCTTGTGCGAGGTTTTGGAGAGTCTGGAAGGATTTTGCTGGGGCACAAGGTAGGGAGGAACACTTTTGCACAGGATGAATGAGAAGAAATTTTGGCGGGAAATACATACGAATTGTGACCACATGTGCAAAACCGTTATGTGGATATGTGATGTCTGCTTGTAGTTAATTTATTTGATTGGTCAATACATTTTTTACCTTGCAAATGGCTTTGCATAGTGGTTTTTATTATTGCAATGAAACCAAATCACTCACCAAGAACAGAGTAAAAATCTCAGGAGGTACTTGAAACTGTCAGGAGAGAGAAATTTCCATCTTGCTTCCAATAATGGCATAATCATTGGACTTAGCTTATACAATACCCAAGGGAATTTTTATGAAGGGAGCATGTTGACTGGTCACATAGCTTGAGTAAAATTTGGATTTCTAGTACTTTCTCCCAATTTTTTTTATCAAACTTCTCTCATATGACATATGGCTTTGTCATTTCAGTTAGCACCTTTACTAGCAGTGTCAACTCTACCACGACTCTCTTATCCATTGAGTTGAACCATACAATCGCAATGCTAAGTAAATACTTGTACTTTAATTCGTGTTTACTTAACCAAAACGATTTAGTGAACGAGCACGAGCAAGCACACAAGCCAGGAAACCTTTTGACGTAGAGTGAAATCTAGATCTTAAGGTATTGCTATGATTCTCGGGTTGGCTGATTATTTGTTTTGTCGCCCTATTGTAACTTCTTCAAATGAAAGCCAGTCATTTTTCTCGAGAACAAACATTAAGTGGAAAACACAAACTTATTTACATTTAACATAAAATCTTGGCGATGTCTGGCTCGATGTTTTCAAAACTGTGTAAGAAGTGGAAGTCCCGTCCAGACAACAATGTAGTGGTTGTACTTCCTGTTACTTTATACTCTAGTGTGCAACTGGGCAACAAAACATAGTTGGTAAAGCAAATGCATAGTAGTAACAATATCTCAACAAACAAATGTTCTGGAAGATTTCTGATACGTGATGAGGAAAGAAATTTTTTCTATGGGATGTCTGCTTGTAGTTAATTGATTTGATTGGCCAATACGTTTTTGGGTGGGGCAGCAATCTTGGAAACATTCAAGGTGATTTTGATGACAGTTTGGGTCTCTAATTATCTTATGATCTAGTACTTGATCAAAACACCCTACTACTATGCAATGTATTTAGAGACTGCTGAGTGGATTACATTGAAAGTTCAACTACGAATTCAGTTTGTTTGCAAAGAGTGTACCTCATGTTTCACTGAATAATACCAGATGATATGAGCATTACTGTACTAAAGAATGATTAGAGTAACTTAGATAAAACCTTGTATATAATTTTCTTGTGATGGGTTTACATGATATGCTATACACGAAGAAGCATTTCTGCGCCTGGGGCAAACCATAAAATATTGTGCCCCCATCTCTTTTATAAATACAAGTATATTACAAATTTAATATATATAAGCAAAGTCAGATCCCTGAAATGGTAATGGGCTGAACATGTTGCAAGAACTGATCACTATTGAACAATTGAAATACTGGACTGGATTCCAAGAGACAGGAAAAGGCCCAGAAGAAGACCCCGTGGAGAGGAAATCTGGGGAGACCTTCATCCAGCAGTAGATGAATACAAGCAAAAGATATATAGAAAGTCAAGAAGAAAAAAAAAAAAACAACAATGCAACAAAACTTTCTAAAGTAGTCAAGCATATAAATGGATCCCCAAAACTAGTCAATTCCAGATGGGAACAAATTGAAAAAAAGAATGCAAAAGATATTGTGGCATTTTCAAGGAGCACTAATTTGTGGCTTTTTCAAGGGTTAGTACAAACCATCCCTCCCTCATTTCCACACAGACCTAGTAAACAAAAGTTTCTGCTATATCACATACGTATAATCCTATCTCGCGGCCACAGTAATTATCGAATAGCCCCCAGAGAATTTTGAATAATGTGAACGACATCTTTGTTTAACAACGTACCCAACTAAAGAAAAACCGCACTTTCATTTCGGAATGTGAGTATCTAACATCATCTGAACATTTCGACGAAGAAGAAATGCGGATTTTAAGCTGTCAAGGCTAACGAAATTGGCAAAACATATTATAATCAAATTCTGTAAATGGACAAATGTCAAAGCACGGCACGAAAATAACTGTACCAGCAACTGGTGCAAAAGTTTTTCTATTCCAGTTCTAATCAGATTGCATGCCGTGATTTTTGCGCCCTTTCTTGAGCTGTGCCCGGGACAGCTGCCACACCTGCCCAGCCCTAGTAATGCCTCTGTATACACAGTTGTATCAGAATAATATGACCACCTACCTAATAATGGGAATAACCACCCTCGGCCCGGATGACAGCTGCGAGACGTCGTGGCATGGAAGCAATGAGGCCCTGGAAGGTTGCTCGAGGCACACGTGCCCATTTGGACTACAGCAGAGAACAAAAGTCCCGGAGATGACGCGGTTGTGGGTCAGCACGTTGAAGCTGTTGATTCAAATAGTCCCACAAGTGCTCTATGGGATTGAGGTCGGGAGATTTCGCCGGAAAAAGGAGAACGGAGACGTCGCTGTCGTGTTCCTGGAACCAGTCACGCACCTCGTTAGCGACATGGCATGGCACATTGTTCTGTTGGTAGACACCATCACCACCAGGGTAAACCTCATGAAGGGATGAATGTGGTCAGCGAGGATAAACAGGTAGCCATTGGTATTCAGGTACCCATCCAGTGGTACCAGCGGTCCCAGGTCATACTAGATAAACACCCCTCAGACATGCACACTTCCACCGCCAGCCTGTACTTGACCGACAAGCGTGTCCGGGTGTGGGTTCTCGCGTGTCTGACCCCTTATCCGCATTCGCCCGTCACTTCTGTGGAGTACAAACCTCGATTCGTCGGAAAATCAATCTTTTGCCACTCTTCCAGTGTCCAATGACGGTAGTCCCATGAGAACTGCAGGCGTCGTTGCCGATGGACCTGGGCAGCGTCGACTTCGGAGACCCATGCATAACAGGATTCTCTCTACTGTTATCGGGGACAAGCACCTGGATGCTATAAGCGTTCATTTGCGTGGTCAATTGCTGCACTGTTGCGCGTCGATTGCACTTTACCAGTCGACGTTCTCCTCTGGGGTCGATGGCCTGTGGGACTCCACAGTTATGACTTTGGGAGGTACTCGGTGTGCCAGTGGTCCATTCTTGGTACACCCTTGCTACAACAACTAGCGAACAGCCCACAAAGTCATCTGTTTGTGAAATGCTTCCACCCTTGGCGCAGTTTCATTTTTGAACGTCCGTCAAATCTCAACCTCTGCCCATTGTGCTCACGTTACGCACTGTAGCTCATCTGTCCTGGCCGGCCGCTTATATCTCCGTGCCGTCGACCTTTTCATGTGTCCTCTGTGACGCACCTGGGAGGGTACACTATGATTCCAGGGGTGTTCATATTATCCTGATACGACTGTGTATGCACATGTACACTGCCGGACAATTGCTAAGGACGGATGGCAATAGCAACGATAGCAACCATAAAATGGAAGGCAGGAAAATGTGGAAATTAGCATAAGTGCGGGATACAGTAAGACGTGTTGTGCGTATGTAAATTTTGGATTGCCGAACTTCTTCGTGACGTCATAGCGCTGATAAGAGATATAAAGGATTTGACGCGTATTGACCGTTGTTGTTCAAACGCAAAGTTGAAAGGGAAAGAATCAATTGACGAACTTGCAATTTTCAGTATGTCTTCCCGACATCACCTAGATGATTTTACGCGTGGCCGTATTATTGGCAAGATTGAAGAAGGGCGAAAAATAACAGATGTTGCCAGGGAGTTCGACGTCAGCCACAGTGTTGTTTCAAGGCTTTGGAAATCATTTCAAACAAATGGAGAGTGTAGCAAACGTCACGGGGAGGTCGTGTTCGCAGTACGACACCTGCAGAAGTTCGGTACATAGTGCTATCAACAAAAAGACACCGGCGCAGCACAGCTAGTGAGGTAGCAAATCAGTTTATGGCTGCTACTGGCAAGCGGATCTCCCGAAAAACTGTCGCCAGACGTTTGCATGAAGGAGTACTATACGCCCGCCGTCCTGTTGTGTGCATCCCATTGTCCAGACGTCACCGTATCGCCCGTTTGCAATGGTGCCATCAACATCGCAATTGGACTGATAACGACTGGTCTGCTGTCCTCTTCTCAGATGAGAGTAGATACAGTCTATCGTCTGATTGTCGACGACAACTGATCTGGCGTGATAGTGGTACTGCATATTGTCCAGCAAACATACAGGAAAGGGACCGATATCCAACGTGTAGTGTCATGGTATGGGCTGGCATAATGATCAATGGCCGTACGTCTCTCTATGTGCTTCCAACTGGGACTATGACTGGCCAACGATACATTAATGATGTTCTGCTACCTCATGTTCGCATGTTCTGTGGTGCTGTCGGTGATAGATTCATTTTCATGGACGACAACGCAACATGTCATCGAACAGTCGCTGTCCAAGAGTGTCTTGAGAGCGACGATATTCAACACCGCGTATGGCCAGCACGTTCTCCAGATCTGAATCCCATTGAAAATGTGTGGGATGCTTTCGGGAGGAGTCTTGTTGGTCGCCAATGCCTTCCAATAAACAAGGACAACCTCATCCGTGCACTGACAGAGGAATGGGATAAATTACCCCAACAGCTGCTTGATAATGTTTTGCAAAGCATGACATGACGTGTGGAATCTTGCATCGCCCTCCATGGTGGCCATATCCCGTATTGACATCTTACGCGGGAACGCCTGCGGACGGTAATTGCATTTTTTTCACGTTTGCGTATTCTGCCCAAAATGGCCTGTTTGTCCCTTGAACACGTTCCAAAGCCTTCTGGATTTCAGAGCACAATAAATTGTCTTTCTTGTAATGTCCTGGCATTCTGACATTATTTTATTTCACTTGGCATCCAACCAGACTTACTTTTTTATGCGCTATATAGCCGTTTATGATCCGTCCTTAGCAATTGTCCAGCAGTGTATTAAATTTTACAGCACCAAGTATCCATGCAGTACAGAATACAATTTTGTTACCAAGAAACGGATTTCGTGAAAGGGAGAAATCAAATATTCGAAACATGCCACAGAACAAGGTCTGTGTTGCCTTAGTAATAATACGTTCGGGACGGTACCCATACATTATATAGTCCCTGGCCTAAACAGAGGCACAATATGTATGTAGGTGGTTCAAGATTGAACTGGATTTTTTTTTTTTTTTTTTTTTTGTGAAAGGGAACGAATAGGAATACACTGACCAATCTATGCGTCTTTCTTTAGGAGCTTCCCATTTTAACCTTTTTACACCTGACCCATCTCTGTAGAAGACTATGCCAGCCAAGTAGAAGGATTCGGGTTACTATAGTTACCACCTGAGGACATACTCCTGTAAATGTGGATTTGTAGTGAATTTCTTCTCTCCTAAATACTCCTTAAGTTGAACGAACAAGCCGAAATCACTTGGAGATAAATCAGAACTGGCTGAGCCTCCCAATGGTGCCATAGTGTGGTCCAGCGTTATGATACATCAGAATGGCTTATTCCGTCAATTTTCCTGGCTTCTTCTTGTGGATAGTAGGTAACAGTTTACCTTTTTCCGCCGAGGGTAGCGTAATATAGTGCATTAACCGTTGCTCCTTGTTAGAGAAATTCTACCAAAGATACCCCGTTTGCATCCCAGAATACAGTAGCCATTAGTTTTCCTCCAGACAGCACTATCTTGAATTTCTTCGGCAATAGGAAACCATTGTAGCGCCCATCATTAGTCAAGATCTTCTGCAGAAATGCATCTTCCTCAGACTTGAAGTGATTCAAAAGCTCTGTGCACATGGCTACAAGAAATGACTTCTCATCAAATGTCAATGCCTGTGTTATGCAATATGCACGCACTGTTTTGAACAGCCGGTGCCTATGGATGAATTTTTCCACACTACCAACACTAATGTTGACTATTGTAGCTATGTCATTACCCTTGTTCTCGTGTTTTTCCAGAATAAACTGTTGCACATAATCGATGTTCACTTCGGTCACAGCAGTTGACAACTGATGTCCACGCAGTTTATTTGCTGCTCCTTAATGACCCTCAGAAAACTTGTTGGACCAAATATAGAAACTTGCCTTTTACAAGGTTTTATCCACATACTGTGCTTGCAATCTTCGCAAAATTGCAGCGGGTTTCACCTTCTGTTTCACAAGAAATTTAGTAATACAACGAACGCTGTTTCACTTTCACTGACACCTCTATACAGTGTGTCTCAAAAATACATGGCAAAACTGCAGGAATAAGTTCCTCATAGGTAGATAAGAAAAACAGTTTATATCAACATAGGTCCGGAAATGCTTCGTTTCCGAGTTATGGAAGTCTGTCTATGACACTTAACTGTTCACATTACCTGACTCAGGTCTGTCTTGGTTTCCTAGGTTTTTTATTTATTTATTTTTTGTTGGAGGTTTAACGACCACCGTGAGCAACTCAATGGGCTATAAGCAGGCGCCCGTCCCTAATTTAGGGTCACTGGTTCCAGGGAAGGAAGAGATCCAGTGCCGTAAGACAAACACAACATCCATGCCTCATCGGGATTCGAACCCGGACCCCTTTCGGATGAATGATCAGAGGCCATCGCTTAGACCACTGCGCCACCGGGGCGGTTTCCCAGTTATTCACCGGAATGTTTTTCTCCCGCAGGTGAATCACAAGGTACTGACAGAATCTAATGGTTTTCCTTTCCGACCATGTACTCAAATCAGGAGCAAGCGGATATGCACTTTATGTACTGTTTGGCAGATGGCAATGCTCTGGAGGCTAGTAGTTTGTACCACGAAAGGTTCCCAGGACGAAGATGTCCAGACAGGAAAACATTTGAAAGTATCCATCGCCGCCTTTGTGAACATGGGATCTTTACATCTCGTGCTGCCAACAGAGGACAACCAAGATCTACGGCTCCTGATGTAGAGGCGGAGATTTTGGATGTTGTGCATGCGACTCCTGGAATCAGCACACACAGATATTAGCAATGCAACTGCCTGTTCATCGTTCGACTATTTGGAGAGTGTTGCAAGAGCAACACCTGTATCTGTACCACCTGGAACGAGTACTGGCCTTGTCACCAGCAGATTACCCTGCGCGAGTAATGTTCTGCTAGTGGCTCTTGCAGCAATGTGGTACAACTCCTAACTTTCCTGCCCTAGTGATATTTACCGATGAAGCCCAGTTCACGCACGACGGAATCCTAAACTTTCACAATCAGCATGTATGGGCCGAGGAAAACCCACATGCAATTCCTCCATCACGTCACCAACAGCCGTTCAGCCTAAACATCTGGGCGGGTGTTTTTGGTGATAAGCTATTTGGGCCACATGTACTTCCCAACAAATTCAAGGGGTGGGCATACCACACCTTTCTGGGAAAAAACATGCCTGATTTCTTGGACGACATGCCACTGATCATTTGTCAACAAGCACACTTTATGCACTATTGCGCTCCCGCACATTTTAACCACCTAGCTCGCAACTACTTGAATCGAAAGTTTCCTAGTCGGTGGATAGGTACAGGTGGACCAACTGCCTGGCCTCCACGCTCACCAGATTTAAACCCTCAAGAGTTCTTTTTGTGAGGCCATTTAAAATCATTGGTGTATTCGACTCCAGTAGCAGATGTGGAAACTATCCGTAGTCGAATTGTGGCAGGTTGTGAAACAATACGACATGTCAGGAATTTGGCAGCGTGTTCGCGAGTCCATGAGACAACGATGTGAGGCCTGTATTGAAGCAGAAGGTGGGCATTTCGAACAATTACTATAAGGTAATGTGAACAGTTAAGTGTCATAGACAGACCATCTTAACTCGGAAACCAAGCATTTCCGGACCTATGCTGATATAAACTTTTTTTCTTCTCTACCTATGAGAAGCTCATTCCTGCAGTTTTGCCGTGTATTTTTGAAACACCCTGTATACTCCATGCTTCCCACAATGCACCTCGCACGCACCGCATAAACGATAGCACAACTGGCATGAAGGGGTGGCTAAGGAGTACTTACCCTACGGATTCTGTCGCAAATGGTACAGAACATAGAGAGTTACAATAAAAAGTCGAGGTCAACTTTGAACCATCCAGGTTTGTTTTGTCGTTCTGTTTTTCCTTCTTCTGTTATTTTTCTTTCCCTGGAACCTGTAGTAGAAGGATAAGGATAGGAGTGCCTTAACATCCTGGGTTTTCAAGGGTAAAAATAAATTGAAAAACAAACAGAATAAAGTTCCAAATCTGAGAAATGCACTGTTTACCTCTGTGGCTTTTAAATGTGTGCTCTGTAGTGAGGTGCCAAGTAGAGGTTAACTGCATATCAAATACTATGTTCTCCTCGGTATACCATCAGAAAAGTACCAACATTAAAGAGATACTGTGTACATATCACTTTACAACTGGCTCACATACTGAACAGATTATAGAAAAAACTACGCGGGGAATATTTTTTTTTATAATTTTAAAATGTATGATTTATGTTGAAGAAATTCGTGCCAATAACACTAATTGCTAGAATGCCGTCATTGCAACGACGGCATTCTAGCAATCAGTAATGATTTATGTTTCTGTAAGTTAATGAAAGAAGAGTCACAATGCTCGATATCTGTTTCATATCAACAATACTAGGTTTTATAACACTCGATTCTTCTGTCTGTATCATTACTAAAAAGAAAAAAAATATGAATCTACGCACCATGTGAATGATATCCAAATTTTACAAGGAGCCCAAGTCGAATAGAAAATCGAAATGTATATTGGGGATGAAAATATGCCATTCACTGGGATAAAGAATAAAATTTTACATATGGGGCACAGAAAACATCTTTTTTTTTTTTGCACCTATTAATCTTAGAGTATCATGACCAGTGATTACACCAAGAAGTGATGAAACTTGGCCATTCACAAAGGCTGAAACTATGATTATGAAACACAAAGATACATTAATTTTAAAAAGTATAAAGGCCACCAGTAATACATGCGATCACACAAAAAAAATAACGCTCTTCTCAGAAGGCAAACAGAAAAGCAAAAAATTATTCAGACAAAGAGTGCCTGTTCAGTCAAATGAATAATTCATTTATTAAACATGGAGACAGCTGCATATTTTAATGAAAAACGACCTTCAAATTACATGGAATTTTTAATTCAATTCCATGCATTTAATTGAACATTTAACTTCTATCTAACAGGCAGCATCCAAAAATTAGCTTAATAAAGTTAATGGACGGCTAAGAATTTAAGAAAAAAAAAACAAAAAAACAAGTTAGTAAAATCATGATACGCTTTCCAACATACCAGAAATCATTACTCAAGTTATGATGATAATGGCTGTGAAATAAATCTCGCTCCGGTGTCTTGAAATTTGACCCCATTTCGATGATATTCAATAGAATTGTGTCAGTATACCTCCGGAACAACATACTAAAGTTTTGTCGCAATAGAAGTATTTTTAGCCAAGTTATAAGGATAATGGCTGTGGAATAAATATCGCTCCTGTGTCCTGACCTTTGACCCCATTTCGATGATATTCAACAGAATCGGTTCAGTGTACATCTGGAATAACATGATAAAGTTTTGTCGCAATCAAAACATTTTTACGCAAGTTATGACGCAAAAGGGGAATTGGAATGGATCCCACTCCTATGTCCCAACCTTTGACCCCATTTCCCGATTTTTAATAGAATTCATTCCAAGGTGATCCTCTACCACATACTAAAATTTCATCGAAATGGAACCATTTTTACGCAAGTTATGACGCATAAGGGCAATGGAATGGATCCCGCTCCTATGTCGTGACCTTTGACCCATTTGTCCCATTTTTAATATGGTTCGTCCCCTGGTGGTCTCCCAAAACATAATAAAATTTCATCGAAATCGAACCGTTTTTACGCGAGTTATCGTGCGGACAGACAGACGGACAAAGCTACAGCATATATGCTTCTTCAGCCTACAGTTGGAAAGCGTAAAAAAGGCCTTGTGGGGCTCTTAACCTCTTGAAACTATAAGTTTGAGACTTATATGGGAAACAGACTGTGAAGCAATGCCAGGAGAAAGATATGTCACACCTAGTTTTTATTTCTTTTTAAATTTTTGCATGCTAGTGAAAAGAATCGGATGTGATCTGGTATTGTCATGTCAGAAAACTATCCTATCCTCCACACGTGGACGATTGGTGACCAAATTTCAATTCAGTTAAAAACATTAGGAGTAATACTTTTTGTTTTGATAACAATGTTGACTTTGAAGATGAGTGAAAAGCCTGATTTTTTTAATGAGCGGCTTTCTTCCCACAGTATTGCAAGGAATTCATCTTTTATGTCTTCTCAACAACTTTATGTGTTTTTTTTTAGTACTACAAATAAAGAAAACACGTCATTTTCCATGCGACAAAAACTGGAAAGAAAAACAAAAAGTAGCTTCTTGTCTATATGACATTTACAACACAAATCATCCAACACTTTCTAACAGCTGACGTTGCAACCAAATGCCGTACTCACTATCATTTCGCCATTCCGAAAGTGGTTCAGCACATTAGGTATTGAAATTTGTATTGTCTCTACGATGCCTTTCGCCGTTACTATAAGCTCTTAATGTCAAAGTCAAATATTTGGTAGCACACATCAAATCGGCTTCCAGTACGTCTTCGTCTTCCATGCTGAAATTAGTGGCAAGTGCTCCTTAAGCGTTTGTGATGCCATTCTATGTTAGCAATTCTTAAAGCATCCCACGTAGTAAACGCACTTGAGTTCCACTTGTTTAAGCCCTACAAAGTAAAATAAAAAAGAAAATAATAATGAAATCAGATGAGTTATTTCAAAGCCATTTTCATGTGTCATGTTCAACGTTCAAATTTTCCATAGTAATTTAATTATATATTTGTAATATTAATCACATTTATCACTTTTTGCAAACACGCACGAGCTTCTTCTTCATTTTGATATACATATTGGGGTGTCCGGAAAAAAATGGCGTTTTTTCATTACGCTCTTTCGTATAGCTAATTTGCAATTTTAACGAAATGGGTTTTAGATATTGCAAATCGTATAAAAGGTCATTGCGTGGGGAACCAGTTCATGTATGGTACACGTGTTTCGAAATGTGAGTTGAAAATTTATCGCCCTGTGCAAAACGGCCATGGAGTTTGAAAGCTTGGTGCTGTTTCTATACATTGCTGGAAACAAAGATTTTAAACACCTGAGGCAGTCCGAAAAATGAACAAAGCCGGAAGCGAAGTTTTTGAAGTACTTTGGACAGCAGAAATCTGGTTCAAGATTTTTGAGACTGGAGACATGAGCTTGGAAGGTAAGAAAGTTTAGGGTAGATCCTCAATTGTTGATTAGGACTTCGCCCGGCTCACGGTTGTTGTCGACCTTTTTCTCAGCAAATACAGGGAAAGTTTTTACAATACAAAAAAAAAAAAAAAAAAATGTGTTTTAGCATTTCACTATTTATTTTCTGAAATCTCCCGAGTCGGAAGACTTGTTTAAGCGGAAATATGTATTGAGATAAACGTTTTTTAACGAAGTAATAAAATATTGTATACAGATACAAGAAACTGGGAATAAAAGCTAGATTTTACGGGAACTACAGGGAATCCAGTTGAACAAACTGACCACTGAATAACAAATCTATGAAAGCATACAGTGTGTCTGTGCGCGCGCGTTCTTTTTAATTCCAGTGAAAAATAATTAATCTGTTAAAAGTATCAGGTGAAGGTATTCGTGCTATTAGTAACTATATCAATAGGTAAAGCTGTCGGAGCACAATATTGAAAAATCAGACGTAAAAAACACGTGTATACTCCAACTCATAATAATACATCAAATTTATTCTACGT
The DNA here is from genome assembly GCA_039090855.1 of Macrothele yani. Classification (NCBI taxonomy): domain Eukaryota; kingdom Metazoa; phylum Arthropoda; class Arachnida; order Araneae; family Macrothelidae; genus Macrothele; species Macrothele yani. Next base: position 81,712,997 of record CM077023.1, on the reverse strand, counting down.
TACAATACACACAGGTTAAAAGTCCTACAAGTACTTTCGGCTGAACTGTCTTCAGGTAGTACAAACTAAAATGAGACACAAGAACGGTGTTATATGTATACGTCGTCGAGATAACAATGTATGACGACATTGAGTGGATACTGCGCAATCTCGTCGACCCCCAATGGGCTAGTTCGTGTAAGATGTAATAATTTATTCCGTTATATCAAGTATTATATTTCCACCATCTGGCGTACCCTGGGTTGATTGATGACTGTATAAGTGCTTCCATACTGCAAGGAGAAAGTATGGCATGTCATCGTTAGAGCATTGGTCGCATATTTACAAATACACTGAGTGGCCACTTTATTATGACCACCTGACAGTTTTAAGCAAATGAGCTATGGCTGCACGCTGTTGCCGCCAGAGGGCGATGCTAGAATAAAATGGGAAAGCTTAGTGCTTGCGACAATAGTAGAAGTGATTTTTGGGTGGCGGGATGGGTAAAAAATGCGATTTGACGGACTTTCAACGTGGGATGATTGTAAGAGCTCGGAGACATGGAGCGAGTATCACCGAAACCGCCGCATTCATGAAATGTTCCAGAGTAGCTGTTGTTAAAGTGTTTAAAGACTGGACTGTCAGTCAAAAAACTGGGTCTCTACGTTCAACGTGTGGTCGTCATCGACTAGTGACTCCTCGGGCGGAACGGAGAGTGTCCAGACTGGTAACAGACAACAGAAAGGGCAACAGTGCAGTAAATTACAGACCATCTTAATCAAGGATCCCCTCAAATGATCTCAGTACGCACTGTTCGCCGTACACTGCATCGGATGGGATATGGCAGTCGAAGGCCTGTTCGAACACCTATGCTGTCTGCAGTTAACAAGAGAAAACGTCTCCAGTTCGTACAGGAGCACAAGAATTGGACAGTCGATAATTGGAAACAAATTATGTGGTCCGATGAATCACGTTTTCAGTTGCACCATGCCGATGGCCGAGTGAGAATTTGGCGGAAACGGCACGAAAGCATGGACCCCAAATGCATTAATTTCTTTGATGTGGTGTCCTCGCTCGACATCTGATGCCCAAGGTAAATGTTGGTATCGGTTGTTTCCAGATTTTGCTCACCAATCGCTAGATCTTCATTCTTTGTAAAAGCACTGTACACCAATTTGGTTTTCTGAAAGTTAATCTTGAATCCACCTTCTTTAATCTTGTCATCAAATTTCTGAATCATACTCTCAAATCCTGAGGGGGTACTTGCAAAATAGAAATTACTATGTCATCAGCCATAAAATGGGTTAAATAATCTCCATTTAAATATTCAATATGATTTCGGAAAAGATATGTTGTATTTTTTTTTACTATTTAACTAGTACTTTTTGGCAAGTTTTTTTTATTTAAAGTAGTATAACTATACTAGTAATCCGAATTTATTGGGTGGAAATATAAAACAAAGTTTCGAAGCTTTCGCACACCAACCAGATGGGTTTTTCAAGGAAGGTAACAGAAAACCGCAAACTGAACAGTAGATAGCTTTAAGAATTTGAATCATCATCATCATCATTGTCAACCATTATCAATCCACTGCTGGACGAAGGTCTCCCCAAGTTTCCTCCACAATGGTCTGTCTTGTGCCAGTCTCCTCCATGTCACCCCTGCAAACTTTAGAATTTCATCCACCCATCTCCCATGTGGTCTTCTTCTGGGTCTTTTCCTGTCCCTTGGAATCCAATCTAAAATTTCGGCTGTCCATCGATGATCTGTCCTTCTGGCAGTATGTCCAGCCCATTGCCATTTCAGGGATTTAACTCTGATCATGATGTCTTCCACTCTTGTCATTTTTCGGATCCACGAGTTCCTCTTCTTATCTCTCCTGGTTACACGAAGCATGCACCTCTCCATGCGTCTTTGAGTTGTCTGCAGTCTTTGTATATCTCTTTTAGTTAAGGTCCACGTCTCTGCACCATACGTAAGCACTGGAAGGATGCATTGATCAAACACTTTTCTTTTAAGACATAATGGCATATTGCTCTTGAAAATTATGTTGTTTCTTCCAAAAGCTCTCCAGGCAAGTTTTGTACGCCGATTAATTTCTTCATCAATGTGACCCTCACTTGATATCTGCTGTCCAAGATAAACGTACGTGTCTGTTATCTCCAGCTTTTCTCCATCAATCGATAAATCCTCATTTCTTGTAAAAGCATTGAACATCACTTTTGTCTTCTGAAAGTTCATTTTTAATCCCACTTCTTTACCCTTGTCAGCAAGTTCCTGGATCATACTCTGCAGCTCTGATGGGGTAGTTGCAAAAATGACTACGTCATCAGCAAAACGAAGGTGGGTTAGATAATCTCCATTAATCTTTATCCCTTTGTTTTCCCAGCTCAGCGACTGAAAAACACCCTCCAAAGTGGCATTAAAGAGCTTCGGAGATATGGTGTCACCTTGTCTCACTCCCTTTCTAATTTTTATGTGTGTTGTATTTTCAAAGAGCCGAATCTTTGCACTTGCATTTTCATAGATGTTATTAATAATATTAATGTATGCATCTTCAATACCGCAGGTTTTCAGAGCCATTGTAACTGCTGATGGTTTCACCGAATCAAAGGCTTTTTCATAATCGATAAAAGCCATGCACAATGGAAGTTCATATTCCCTCGCTCTTTCAATTAGTTCTCTCAGTACGTGGATATGATCTATTGTGCTGTAGCCACTCCTGAATCCAGCTTGTTCTCTCGGTTGAGCTATGTCCAGTGTTACCTTCAAGCGGTGTGAAAGAACTTTAGTGAATATTTTATAAACTACTGATAGGAGGCTGATAGGTCTGTAGTTTCCGAGATCCTCAATGTCACCTTTCTTATGTAGCAGGATCATTGTAGCGGTGTTCCAATCCTCAGGAATCTTTCCTTCATTAAGGCATCGAGTGAAAATTTGGGCGAATACTGTTTCAATTTCTCCACTTGCTTCTTGTATGATGTCTACAGTAATTCCATCTTCTCCTGGAGCTTTTCCCCGCTTCATGTTCTTGATTACATGTGCAACTTCTGCTGGAAGGACTGGAGGAACTCTGGTACTGGTATCTTTCATGATGTCTGGAGTGCATGTATCATCCCTTTCATATAATTTGGAGTAGAAATCTTTCACTCTTGTCAAAATTTCGCCTCTATTTCTTGTTACAGAACCATCTTCTTTTCTCAGTGCCATAATCTGTTTTCTTCCCTTACTGAGATGTCCCTTTGCTATCTTTAGGCTTTGGTTGTTTTCAATTGCTTTCCTCACTAGTTCACAGTTGAATTTTCTTACGTCTTCAGTGATACTTTTTTTTACTGTCTTGCATAGCTCTATATATTCCACTTTGGAAGTCACATCTTCTTTAGTTGTCCTCATCTCTCTTCTTTTTTGCATCAACATTTTCGTTTTTCCTGATAATTTGTTTACATGCAACTTGTTCTTAGACCCAGCTAATTTTGTTGCTGTTTCCATAAGAGCTTTGGTTACTTTTCTGTTAACTTCAGAGATGTCCACTTCTTCCAATGTTAGGCCTTCTAAAGCAGAGAACCTGTTCTTCAGTTCCAACTTGAAGGTATTATGGTGTTTTTTAAGGTTGCTTATGTCAATAGATTTTGTTTGTCTTATGAGCTTGCCACGTTCAAGTTTAGTGTTGAGGTGCATCTTACATCTCACCAATCTATGGTCACTACCTGCGTTGAACTTGTTTAGCACACTGCAGTCTTCTATGACAAATTTTTTGTTACACATAATAAAATCAATTTCACTTGTCGTCCCATTTGGATGTCTCCATGTCCATTTCCTGTGTGGCTTTTTCTTGAAGAAGGAGTTCAAGATGAAAAACCCTTCTGCCTCTGCAAACTCAACGAGAGTATTTCCACGCTGGTTTCTGTTGCCGTGACCGAATTTACCTACTGAAGTTTCATTCTGTTGCCGGTGCCCTATTTTTGCATTGAAATCTCCCATAATTATTTTCAAGTGCTGCTTACCTTTATTATTTAGATGACAAGTTTCCTCATAAAATTCTTCAATTTCTTCTTCAGGATGACTTGTGGTGGGTGCATAAGTTTGAATAATCTGAGCCTGGTATCTTTTCGAGAGTTGGATAACAAGTCGTGCAGCTCTGTCAGAGGAACTTTCAACTTCTACAACTTTATCCTTCAGTTTCTTGTTTATTATAAATCCAACACCACTAGTTCTGCCAGTATCTGTCCCACGATAGTAGAAGAGATGTCCACTTTTCAGTTCGATGAGATCTTCTCCTTTTCTCCTTAAATCACTTAGCCCCACGATGTCCCACTTGATCCTTTGTAGTTCCTCTTCCAATTCAAGAAGCCTTGAATCAGAAGATAGGGAGCGTCCGTTGTACGTAGCCAAGGTCAGCATCAGATAGCAGCCTAGTCCGGTCCTCCGGGGATTCTTAGCACCCTCTGCCTTCATGTCGCACTGGCCGCTGCCTTGGCCAGGTACATTCCAGCTGCCGGAGACTGAGGGCCAAGATTTAAGTTGTGGAATGAGTTTGGAGGGGTTTGGCCATAACTCACCACGCTGGCCAAGCGGGTTGGTGAGTGTGGGATAGAATTTCCTCTAATCCCGATGGTATAGTTATACCGCTATTGGCGGTCGTCAGAGCCCCTTTAGTGGGAACAGGATGCACTACGAGAAGGCGGGGTTGACATTTGTCAAGGAGAGGCTGTGATGTTACGCATCACCTGACCTTACATCCCAAGAATTTGAATACAGTGACTTAATTGGGCAATAAATGAATATTTTAAGTATAGTTGGTGCACAGTTCCTTTTTATTAACAGGCTGGTTTATTTTTGTTCATCTTTTAGAAATTTTTAATTTTAATTTCTTTATTGTTGTGCCCAAAACTGGCAGGAATGCAATATCACCATGGAAATTTTACTCCCTTATACCTATTCAATTGCTTAATTTTTTTCTTGATTGAAGGTTTAACGACCACCATGAGCAACTCAATGGGCTGTAAACAGTCGCCCGTCTCTAATTTAGAGCCACTGGTTTCAGGGAAGGAAGAGAGCCAGCGCCGTAAGACAAACACAACATCCACGTCTCACCGGGATTCGAACCTGGACCCATCTCGGACGAATGATCAAAAGCCATCGCTTAGACCACTGCGCCACCGGGGCGGCACTTAAAATTTTGCATTGAACTTATATGAAAATAGTTTAGGATTTATTGATAAAATATCGTCCACATTACGCTGTTACTTGGTCTTTGCGAAATCACTAACTCTATTACTGCATTTTCTCCACAGGGTTATCTTATTTCGGTAATTAACACTATTGAGCTCCAGGGATGGTCTTAGAGTTGTTGATGTATTATTATGCTTTAATAATTTTTAATTTTCCCATGTTTGAGTTCACACGCGCATACATTTTTCGAAACGTAAAATGATTTAGGGAAATTAAAGCTTTGGTAAATTACGATGTTTAACAAGTACTTGGATGCATTCAGAATGATCGTTTTTAACTTGAAAGAGAGTTTTCCTCCTGGAAGCTATTATTGTGTTAAACGACCTTAATCTAAGCAAAGTAAATGTTTGGAAGCAGTAGAAGAAATGTTAGAACGGATTCCTGCCGTTGAAATTCTCAGGTTTCAACCACTTTGGAGCCCCGTAGAATTTGAGATCCGACATCAAGATAATGCGTTCGATTGTAAGAAACGCCGCTTGAGATAGGGGTCGGGGACATTGCAATTTAAACTGCAAGTCCCGTCATTGCCTTTTCGCTTCCTGTCACCCCACTAGGACAATTCAATCTCATTACAGACATGGCTCCTCCCGCAACCGCCTCCACGAAAAAGAGAAAACCCGCGCCCAAGAACCAGCCAGCAGAGGAGATATCCGCAGCGTGCATTAGGCTGATTGGAAGAGCATTAGGGCGCTCTTTAAAAGGAAGGCGACTTGAAAGATTTATACGTACAGACACGAAAACTAAGAAAAAGCAACGCCGGATTCCTTTATCAAACAGTTGCAGGAATTGTGGCTGTTGGCGCGCAAGAGGGTCGAACGAAACAGGAGGGGAGACGGAGAAAGAAAAACAAGAATATAATAAGAGAAACTGCAGGAAAGAAGAAGGATTACACACTGCTGCACTTATTTTCTTTTTTCCAGACGTTGGAATTTCGTGAGAATTGCATCTGTGGAGAAATTTTGAGCTGTAAAAAATTTACCTGATTGAGGCAGAAGGAACGGGATTACCACTGCACTATAGGAAAGAATTTCCGCGTTTATTTTTGTAAAGGTCATTCGTATCTGACAAAGCTATTTACTGGATTATCTTCTTACGGTTCTGACTCACTGAAAACTTTATTACTTTCCCTCTACAGCCAGAAAAAGAAAAACAAAAAAAACGTGAGAGCTGGTAATACTTGTAGGATTTCTGTTGTTTTCTTTTTCTTCATTTTTTTTTTCCAGTTACTAGAATTCGCATATTTTATGCACTTGCGTATTAACAGATTTATAAAATATTTTTTAACTGCAGACAAAATATTTTTTAACTACAGACAAATCGTTATCTTTGGCAGATTCGTCTCCGCAAAACTGCATCAAGCTGGGTTGAGGGACATTCAGATTAAAATAAAGCACTGAAAAGACAACATCGAAATAGAGAAATACATCTGATTCAGGAGCGGATTGGCCCACCGGGATACCGGGCAGCCTTGGAAATGGGTCAAAAACTATGGACCCGGACGTCATGTAATTGGACCCGACCCGGACGTCATATAATTGGACCCGACCCGGACAAATCTGCTTTGAGCTATAAACTCGGATATATCATCATTGTCAATTCACCGCTGGGTGAAGGTCTCCCCAAGTTTCTTCCACAACGGACTGTTTTAGGCCAGTCTCCCTCACCCACCCATCTCCAATGTGGTATTCTTTTGTGTCTTTTCCTGTCCCTTGGATTCCAGTCTAAAATTTTGGTTGTTCATCTGCGGTCCGTTCTCCTGGCAATATGTCCAGCCCATATCCATTTCAAGGATTTTACTCTGATTGTAATGTCTTCCACTCCTATCATTTTCCTCATCCACGAGTTCCTCGTTTTATCTTTCTTGGCTACACCAAGCATGCATCTCTCCAGGCTTCTTTCAGTCCTCCACAGTTTTTGTATGTCTTTTTTACGCTTTCCAACCGTAGGTTGAAGAAGTGTATATGCTCCAGCTTTTTCCGTCCGTCTGTCGGCACGATAACTCGCGTAAAAATGGTTCGATTTCGATAATTTTAGTGTGTGGTAGGGGACCACCTGGGAACGGACCCTATTGAAAATGGACGAAATGGGGTCAAAGGTCACGGCATAGGAGCGGGATCCATTCCATTTCTCTGTTGCGTCATAACTTGCGTAAATATGGTTCGATGTCGATGAAATTTTAGTATATTGAAGGGAACCTCCTAGGAATGAACCCTATTGAAAATGGGTGAAGTGGGGTCAAAGGTCAGGACATACGAGCGGGATGCATTCCATTGACTTTTATGCTTCATAACGTACGTAAAAAAGGTTCGATTTCGATGAAATTTTAGTATGTGGTAGGGGACCACCTGGGAACGAACCCTATTGAAAATGAACGAAATGGGGTCAAAGATCAGGACATAGGATCCGGATCCATTCCATCGCCTTTATCCCACTCTATTAAAGGAGCAATTCTTGTATGTATGTAAATTTTATTTTGAAAACGGCTCTAAGGATTTTGATGAAAGTCGTTAAATTACCGTTTTCTGGTACTAGAAATCGATTTAGCTTGATCTCGAATTTAGGAAAATTCGTTTAGTGCGTTAAATAACCCACCCCGAATTACCACGTTTTTAGTGTCATGGCGTCCTATTAATGTTACCCATGCTTAGAAATCTTATGACGTCACAATATCACGATTGAAATGCTGGCGCGCGGTCACGCCATCTGTCTCATTGCGTCAAGCGTTGTGTGTGGATCCTATTTAAAGTTTTATGACGTCACACTCTTTCGAGCAGATAGTCGCGATTCCCATCTGCCTCATTACGTCACGCGTTGTGTGCGTATGTCCGTCCGTCCGCACGATAACTCGTAACAATCGTTCGATTTCGATGAAATTTTAGTATGTGGAAGGGGAACACCTGGGAAGGAACCCTATTGAAAGTGAACGAAATAGTGTCAAACGTCAGGACATAGGAGCGGGATCCATTCCACTGCTTTTATGCGTCATAACTAACGTAAAAAAGGTTCGATTTCGATTAAATTTTAGTATGTGGTAGGGGACCACCTGGGGACAAACCCTATTGAAAATGGGAGAAATGGGGTCAAAGGTCAGGACATAGGAGCGGAATCACTTCCATCGTCATTTTGCGTCATAACTTACGTAAAAATTCTTCGATTTGGATAAAATGTTAGTATGTCGTAGGAGCCTGCCTGGAGACGAATCCTGTTGAAATGGGCGAAATGGGGTCAAAGGTTAGGACACAGGAGCGGGATCTGTTCCATAGCCCTTATGCATCATAACTTCCGTAAAAATGCTTCCATTGTGACAAAACTTTATCATCTTATTTCGGAGGTATACTGAACTGGTTCTGTTGAATATAATCGAAATGAGATCAAAGGTCAGAGCACAGGACTGAGATTTATTCCACAGCCATTATCCTCATAACTTGAGTAATGATTTCTGGTATGTTGGAAAGCGTATCATAATCAATACATTGCATGATTTTACTAACTTGTTTAGTTAAGGTCCATGTCTCTGCTCCGTACGTAAGCACTGAAAGGATGCATTGACTAAACACTTTTCTTTTAAGACATAATGGCATGTTGCTCTTAAAAATTGTACTGTTTCTTCCAAAAACTCTCCAACCAAGTTTTATACGCCAATTAACTGGCACATTTCGTTTTGGTCAGCTAGGAAAACTCCCACACTTTGACAAGATCTCGGAACTAAACGCAATTAGTGCACATACCCTTACATGAGAAGGTGTAGCAGTTTTCCGGTGTAGGAGTTTTCCGTTCTGTGCACTTTGCTCAGCAGTACGGGAAAGTGTGAGAGCTTTCCGGTGTAGGAGTTATCCTGAATCCCTACAAATGCACTGGGGTACAACAGAGTCCACTACAGTGATGGTTAGTCCACTAGCCATTGGTGTTATTAAGTCTCTAGCATTCGCATGAGCACAACAGGTACAGGCCACAATTAAGTAATACTAAGTCGATGAAATCCCAATGAGGAAGTAGTAAATACAAGCTAGCGATACCTTCTGCTGTATTACACCTGGGAAAGCCATCGCTGCAGGAAGTCACCTTTCCATTTTGTCAGCACATTTTTTTTCAGAGAATAACGAATGAGCCCTTTCGCTTGAACCGTTCTTTTAAAGTATATATATTGAAATTCGAAAGCATGCCGGAGTGATAGGGAGGATACATGCTCAAGACAGACAATTGTGAAAGAAACTTGGGGAGACCTTCATCCAGTAGTGAATTGATAATGGTTGACAATGTTTATATATATATATATATATATATATATATATATATATATATATATATAAATCTTCATTTCAGAAATGAAGATTTATCGATTGATGGAGAAAAGCTGGAGATAACAGACACGTACGTTTATCTTGGACAGCAGATATCAAGTGAGGGTCACATTGATGAAGAAATTAATCGGCGTACAAAACTTGCCTGGAGAGCTTTTGGAAGAAACAGCATAATTTTCAAGAGCAATATGCCATTATGTCTTAAAAGAAAAGTGTTTGATCAATGCATCCTTCCAGTGCTTACGTATGGTGCAGAGACGTGGACCTTAACTAAAAGAGACATACAAAGGCTGCAGACAACTCAAAGAAGCATGGAGAGGTGCATACTTGGTGTAACCAGGAGAGATAAGAAGAGGGCAAGAGTGGAAGACATCATGATCAGAGTTAAATCCCTGAAATGGCAATGGGCTGGACATACTGCCAGAAGGACAGATCATCGATGGACAGCCGAAATTTTAGATTGGATTCCAAGGGACAGGAAAAGACCCAGAAGAAGACCACATGGGAGATGGGTGGATGAAATTCGAAAGTATGCAGGGGTGACATGGAGGAGACTGGCACAAGACAGACCGTTGTGGAGGAAACTTGGGGAGACCTTCGTCCAGCAGTGGATTGATAATGGTTGACGATGATGATGATGATGATGATATATATATATATATATATAATTATCACATTAAATTCAAATGGAAGAGACTAACTGTTTACGTGGCACAGATACCACCAAATGAGTAGTATAGGAAGAGGCACATGTCTATTAAAATCCCAAATTTCGAAAGTTTTGTTACTCTGAAAACTTTTGATTTTTTATATAATTATGATATTCTCAGCATGATTAAAATAATTTGTCCTTTCAAATTGTCATATCGCGAGGCGAAATATACTGTAATTTTTCGACTTATTTATTAAAATCTGAAATATTATTTTAAAGTATATTCACAAAAAAATTTTGGATATTAGTTTCTTCAGCAACCAACGATTATATATGTAATTCACATGCTCTTTCCAACATAACGATACTTCTTATGGAAATACTATGTTAGTCGATATTTTGCCCAGCTGTGTGGTATTGTTCTCATTAGTCCAATGCAATAAGACCATCTCCAGAGCTTTTTGATGATGTGCAAGAAAGAGCTGTCTGTCAGATTAACCATTTTTCGACAGGGCACTATAATCATGTGCAGCTTGGCCCAGCGTAACGTCTAAAATTTTCTTTTGCTACTTTTCAAATTTCTATTCCCAGTTTAAGGTTTAAAAAGAGAATGATTTTTGCTGCGTAACAACAGAAAGCTACTGACCTGTTTGGTCTTGGGAAACTTACATCTTTCAGAAGTTTTCTCAGGTGCACTGCTCAACGAAGCAGTTCCGGTAAGTGGTTGGGGAAGGAAATACTGCAAAAAGTAACTCAGGAGTCTGATCGTTTGCATTTTCGGGCGTCTCAAGCGTTATGGGCGTCATAAGGTTAATAAATAACCCAGAATTCATTCATTCTCTTTAATCACTAAGGTACTACAATGAAGACTTTTCCTGAGAGTTGTCATACCTTGTCTCATCGACTGCTGTTTCAAACGGAATTCTAATAAACATGGTAATCTCGCGCTCTCTTTTTTCCCCGCTGAGAAAGTGCCGCATGAATTGCTTTGCATTTTCGGGCGTCTCAGGCGTTATGGGCGTCATAGGGTAAATAACCCAAAACTCATTCATTCTCTTTAATCACTAAGGTACTACAATGAAGACTCTTCCTGGGAGATGTCATCCCTTGTCTCATCGCCTGCTGTTTCAAACGGCATTACAATAAACACAGTAATCTTGTGCTTACTTTTTTCCCCGCTGAGAAAGGAAGTGCGGCATGAATTGCTTTGCATTCAATATCAATATTTCTGAAAGATGTTTAGTCACAACTTTTCCGAGCATTACAAATTTCATCTCTTTAAACCTAGAGCAAAGAAAACAAAACAAAACTGAATTAGCTGCTATGAACTAAATATGATATTAATAGCAACATAAAAATTAAGTTGCACAGAAATTTTCGAATTTTTAATGGCTTTTCGCGTTTTTGCTTTACATGGTCTATTTTTGATTACACCCGCGTACTTTTGCTAGATTGTGAGTCTCAACAAATGTTCTTTTCAATCTTTGAAACATACGAAAAACAAACAATGAAAATACGCAGCCACAATGTTAGCAGATAGTGTTTCGCATTTTTTGCGTATAGAAAGTTAGTAGTTTCCCTCCACATTTTTTGTGACAAGTTATACAATTTCAAAACGAAATCAATTAAGCAACAACTTACTTGATCAGCTGCGACATTTTCTCGCAGCTCTTCAGCAGTCAAACACTGTTCGTCTCGCAACATGTTATAGCATTAGTTTCAGTCAGAATTACTTGTAATTATCCTCTCTTTCGCCGATGGATGGTTCGCAATAAATACAATAATCTGAAAATAAAAAAATGGGCTGTATTATTTTGATATTCATCCCGATGTTTTCAAAAAAAAAAAAAAAAAAAAAAAGAGACAGCTAGAAAATATTTTCACCGCTTTATTTGTGGTTCAGTAAAACAATGATATTTAAAACAATTTGGATGGCTCCGAATTCTTCGAGGAAGTGAGGCATTCACTATTAGTGTTGGGTCAAGGAAATTGAATTAAACGCCACCAAATGGGGAAAGGTTGCACCGGAAAAGCTGCGAATTGCACGGGAAGTCATGGTCGTGCTTTCGTAGCATCGAATAAAAAAAAAATCATTTTAAAAATTTGACTCTTTGACGAGACTCAGATATAGCAGAAATGCAGATACAGTCAAACTTCTTAAAAAACTATGCTTATAATGATTTATTTCCCAGGTGTTACGAGCCCTGTCACTGGTCCCAACAAAAAATCCCATTGAATTTATTTTAAACTTAGCCCGTTTGTAACCACACTGTTTAAAACCCAGCAGCGGGTTATAGCGATAATATTTTCAGTGAGCACCAAGGCCGGATGGGAGGGGGCGGGGGAACTTCGGAAGCTACAGCCCCGTGTCGCAACCTATGTGGGGTCCTCCACTGATATCCTTAAAAATAAATTTTGCCTTGCAATTGCCTTGCTTACACTTAATTTTTGTAACGGGTCAAATTCTTTCGTGGACCGCTAGCGCTCACATTGAAAAACCTTTCGAGAATACTTTCGTCATCAAATAATGCATGGTTTTGCCGCCAGGGGTCGTAGATGCATAGCTTTTTTGTCCATAGCTCTGATTCTAAGAGTCCGATTTTAAAAATTCTTTCTTTGTTGCAGAGCATTTCCGCTGAAAAATGTTTCTCATATAATTCCAAATTTTTCTTAACGCACAAGTCTGCCACCAGAAGGCATAAGTCCACGTTTTCGTTTACAGCAATATCTTCGGGACTAAAATCCCGATTGTAAAACTTTTTTTTTTTCCCTGTCAGATATTACTAACTATGCAAATTCTGTGTGCATATTTTCTTTCCAAAATAATGCACAATTTTGCCGCTAGGGGGTGCAAATGCTTAATCTGTTTTTCTCAATATCTGGGCTTCTACATGTCCGATTTAAAAAAAAAATTCAACACCGGATGCTATTTACCTTGTAGAACACTTTAGGATAGTATATGAGGAATCTTGTAGTTCACATTTCTGTCGGTAGGTGGTGTTTGAGTACTTCAGTTTGCAGCTGCATAACTTCTAAAAACACTACTGAAAAATTTATGTATGCCATTCGCTACAACACAGATATATGGAGCATTATCCTCTTTAAATAATGCAAATATTTCCCTGTAGGTGCGTAAACGTCGAAACTTTTTTTTTTTTTTTTTGCTATCTCTGCTTCCAAGAGACGTACTTAAAAACTTCATTTTCCTTAGCATAGCATTTTCCATGAAGAATATTTTTCGCCTATTTTTAACTTTTCCATTAGGCAAAATTCTTCCGCTGGCAGACGTAGACTTACATCATGTTTGCTTTTCTATATTTCTCCTTTTAACTGTTCGATTTGAAAATCTCTTTGTCTCAGATACCTTCTTTGTGCTACGAGAAACTTTTTGTGCGCCATGTTTATTTTCGTAACATGCTTTTTAGCCGCTGGTGGAACTAAGTAGATGTCTCTATTTGTGAATGTTTTGTCGATTGTAGAAACTGGTTGTTCGTTTCCTAACGGGTTCCATTGACTTTGAATAGCTCTGATAAATTTAATTTGCGTCAGAACGGATTCAAAAGACGTGTTCATTACAACCGAAAATTCAGTGTCACATTTCTTGTTTTTTTTTGTTTTTTCTTTTTGGAGGAATTCAGAATTTTACAATAGCATTTAACATTTTCTTTTACACTTTTTTTACATTTGCGCGTTGAAAAAATGTATTAACAGAGGTTCCACTATAAGGAAAAGAATAAAAAAATTCCTTAGCTTTGAAGTACTAGATAGTAAATCTGAATTCGATTTGTTTTATATTCAATACCCTCTATTACAGATTCTTTAGTTACAAACATCACTCTTTTCAAAGCAGTTTGTCCACTAGTTGATTCAGCATTAGTGCTGAGTAAAATATTCACTAATGCAAATTTCTTGAATTCATAGAAGAAAAAGAAAAGAGAAGTGTGAACCTTTTTTAATGAATTTTTCGTTGCCTCGTCTATTTTATTATGGCTATAAAAAACAAAAAAGAAACAAGAAAAGAAAAACGCTGTTTCAATTCTCTCAGAGTAGCAACATATCGGGTTACGTATAAAAGAATCCAAGAACGAAGTATTTTTGATAATTTGAAATTCAAAATTAAACGTATAATCGCAAAAAGCGTATAAATGAATTACGTATAACCCAATCGGAAAAGCTATAGAAACTATAGAAAAATATCGGGACTGGCGTAGAATTACGAGTAAAAGTGAAAATCGTATAACCGGAAAATGCAAAACCGAGGTTCCACTCACATATATCGCTTTTTCTTTTCGGAGTAAGACGTTTTTAGACCCTTATGGGTCTTTTCCAGTGCGTTCGAATGCCCATAGAAAGAAATATGAAAAACTCCTGGAATTCCAAAAAGCGAAAGGGTTTCAAATTCTATCAGACAAAACCGTGATTTTTTTTTTCAGCTGAAAGTGCAAAAGCCGAAATAAAAAAGAGTTGCGTATTTTTCTGACTTTGAGTTCCCACAGTGTGAGATTACTGATTTGAACAGTAAATTGAAAACCTCAAATGCGTTTCCGAATTATACCAGACATGGAAATAATTCTTGACAGCCCCAGTACCGCACGCTTCTGATCATTGGTCCGAGATGAGTCCGGGTTCTAATCCCGGTGAGGCATGGATTTTGTGTTCGGCATTGGCTTTCTCCCTTTCCAGGAACCATTGGCCCTAACTTAGGGGCGGGAGACTGCTTATAGCCCATCGAATTACTCACGGTGGTCGTTAAATCTTCAATCAAATAAATAATCCTTGAAATTTGTTACATTTCAAACAATAGGGAGGTCCCCTGATGTTGCAATGGTCTAAGCGATGGTTTCTGACCATTCGTCCGAGATGAGTCGAATTCGAATCCCGGTGAGGCATGGATGTTGTGTTTGTCTTACTGCTCTGGTTCTCTCGCTTCCCTGGAAGCAGTGGTCCTAAATTAGGGACGGGCGACTGCTTATAGCCCATTGAGTTGCTCACGGTGGTCGTTAAATCTTCAATAAAAAGCAAGAAACCGTACGGTTAGATAACCAAGTTAAATCCAGCCCAATTTCTTTTGCTAAACAAACCAAATCAATGTTTGCTAACCGCACGCCCTGTGCAGGAATTAAGATAATTTTGAGTAGGTTTCCAAGGATACGCAGGAGCTGATACCGAGACATTTCGAATACTTCAATATTCAAGCATTACATTCAATTAGTAAATAAAGGAGTATTTTTAATTGAGCGGGATGGGGTGGGGGGATGGGCTTGTTATTTGAAAATGGGCAGTTAGAAGACATCACGTATTCCCATACACAACCGAACTGAACGAACGAGCTTCCGTAAGCGTTTGCTTCGTTTCAGAATGTGGAATCGATCGTGATTTCTTTACTGAGGGAGCTTCATTCAAAGAGGGTGATGCTAAATGTGAAAGAAAACGTATGGCAGCTGTACTGTTATTTTTGCTGATGGTGATTGGCGCTGAACCCGTGAATAAGGTTACCATAGCAGAGTGAGTGACGGGAATGATAAATGGGATGGGATCTACAGTTTCCTCCCTCCGTGGAACACCAGGGAAGACTGAAGAACTGTTGGTCAGGCCATTCATAGGGGACGGAACGTCGGCTGTGATGTCGTGCATAAGTATCGACTAACAATGTGCGGATATTTTCCTTTGGAAAACATAAAGAAAACAACTCAGGGTCCCCTCAGTAAAAGGAAGGGCAGTATTGACACCGTATACAAAAGTCAGACTATTTCGCATTCTTTTTTAATCACTGTTAAATGAGTATTACTGATTATTATGATGTACATTGGTATTAAAAACACGCTTTTCAACCCTCCCCTTTCAGGACGTACACTTGCAAAATAAATAGGCTTGTGTCGTCTGACGTTTATCAATCTCAACTAAGGTTTACAGCCACGGCCCATTGGCAGCAAGGCAGTCATTGTGGTTTTTTTTTTTGTTTCCCCCCTTTTTTTAATTATAGTCACTTAAAATTTGTCTTAAAATACAGAACTTCCGATTCATGCAATTGGAAACCGATTATTTATCGAGTATGCGTTCATAGAAGTTTCGAAATGAATTATCGAACAATTGTTTTAACTGATAGGGTTCACACTCATTTACAGAAAATAAATTCCAGGACTTTTCCAGGAATTAATAAAAAAATTCCAAGAGCTGCTACAATCATAGTGCTTTGTTTTATATTTTGCAAATTGGGGGTGAAATTTACTACATATTTTAGAATTCTTATGAAATCCTATAAGTTCCAGTGCTACAGAGTGTTTTTTATTGTAAATTATTACATTGTCAATGAGGCGGCAAACTTTCCCCATTAAAAATTGATCTGTGTAAACATGGGCGTCGCTGGTAAATAGGAATTGGGGTGGGTAATGATAGAAGTTTTTTTCAAAATATACTGGACAGCAAATCTTCTAAGTGTTAATACACACAATTGACGTGGATTAGGAACATCAAACGGAAGTCATCGCTCTTTCCACGTTTATTAGTGAGTCATGGAAAAACTCTCATCGGCCGCCACCGATAATCGAACCCAGGTCTTCCAGTTACTCGCCGGACATGCTACCACTGCACCACAGCGGCCTCGAATTCTCCGGACTCACATGTGATTAACTGCCAAACCACATGGTAGGTTGCTTTATGGATTTCCGCACAATGCTGGGGATTCACCAAAAATGGAAAGCAGCAACTGAACAAACATTTAGGAGGCGAATAACTAATTATTTCCATCTTTTGCTGCTTTCCATCTTTGGCGAATCCCCAGCAGTGTACGGGGCTCCATGAAGCAACCTGCCATGCGGTTTGGCAGTTAATCACATGTGAGTCTGGAGAATTCGAAGCCGCTGTCGTGCACTGGTAGCATGTCCGGTGCGTAACTAGAAGACCCTGGGTTCCAATCCCGGTGGCGGCCGATGAGAAATTTTCCATGACTACTTATAAACGTGGAAAAAGCGATGACTTCCGTTTGATCTTCTACGTGTATGGAATAAATGCATATCTGAATGCATTGCAATATTAGAAATATTGGAGCGGACATATACCCCCCCCCCCGCCCATGGTGTAAAACTCATACGAAATAATCTGGAACCTAGCACAAAGATAATAATACAAACAATTTTGCCATGACATTGAAGATTCCCTATTCCATAGTCATCTATTCCTACACACAATGGAAACAGGGAGGCCAGATATCAATCTTCTTGAGTGGGGAAAGCGCGAGCTAGAAGGAACGGCCATCTTAGATTTAGGGAAGGTTTCCACAAGCTGTTGTGACTCTAACTACATACAACTGCTACACTACGAACCAAGGTGGCTGGAAATAGGGCACTCAAACAGCTTGCACTCCAGCGTCACATGAGATGAAAGAGATGACATAACGTCTCCACACTTCATGGGCGGAAGTAATGCCACCGCAGGGATTCGCCTCAGGCAACTAGAACAATGTGGCGCAATCAATGCAAACATTTCGACCAACATTTTTTTTTCATTGCAAAAGGAAATTCCAGGACCTCTCATAAAAGGATGAAAAATCAAGGACTTTCCAAGCCTAGAGAAAAGGGAAATCAAATTCCAGTTCCTTCCCAGAATTCCATGGGCCGTGCGAGCTCTATTAACATGTGTTTGCAGAACATGTAACATGGAAATGCCTCTTCTGATTTCCAGACTTATTAAGTGTTGTTTATGATCTACACTGAGCGAAGGAAGACTGAAGGGATTTTTCTTGTTTTGAGGTTTGATGACCACCATGAGCACCTCTAAAGGCTATGAGTAATCACCAGTCCCTATATTACAGCCTCTGGTTCCAGGGAGTGGCCAGAGCTTGCGCCGTCAGTCACACCGCCCATGCCTCAAGCCGAACCCTGGCCCAATTTGGATGACTAGCCAGAAATCTACACCGCTGAATACTCAGCCACCGAGGATGCCTGAAGGGATTGGCACTGATCGCATTTGAAAGAGATTTTGTTGTTGTTTATTTCGGGGATTAGCAACCACGGCAAGCATCTTGAGCTATAAGTCGCACCCCTTCTCTAATTTGGGGCCGCTAGTTTCCGCTGTGCGAAGGCAGGCATGCCACCCATGCCTTATACAGGACTTCAGTATCCCCAGCCCCGTTCGGACAACTAGTCAGAGGTCCGCACCTCTGCCCAGTCAGCCAGCTAGCTGGCAAAGAGAAATTGTACATTCTCTCGATATTGGGGGACATTCGTGCAACAAAAAGCAAGCAAACAAAATTTTAAGGTGAGTCATTCTACAAATCCTAGTAGCATATTTAGACCATGAACATTCGATTTTTCTTGTGCGTTTTGTGTTAATAGGCAAGGCAAAAATTGTGTAGTGTAGATTTGCTCGCGTCTCAATGCATGATTTGCCCCAAAGTGCCCCATACCGGTACGGTTTGCAACCACGCTTCCGAATCGTCTGTTAGGCTCGCAGGTAAAAAGCAAAAAACTAGAGTGTGCCGTAACTGACCTTTCAAGAGAATTACTATCCTTTTCAGTAACACAATTATCAGCCAGAAACAATGGTAACACAGATATACTGAGATCTCCAGCACACGCAAGAAAAGTTTATTTTTTAGACAAATGAATCTAAACTGCATTGTGCTGTCATACGTGTGCTTGTGGATACCATGTCAGTGATGTTCACAAGCACCTAATATACAGCCACAGGAATGCATGCCATGGAAAGGGATAACTTTACGAGTCACTAACTCATTCAACTATATTAAGAATACACAGACAGCCTTTAAGGACTATAAAATCCAATATGCAATCCAAGGATTTCATCTGTGATCGAGTAGCCATAAGCCTTAGAGACGAAGTCCCGGTTATGACATGGGTGGCGCACGACTCTTATTATGTCACATGCACCCTCGACCCAGTGACCCAAAATTAAGCACGGGTGACTCCCTATTGCCCTAAATGCTAACAGAGGTATATTTAAACATCAAAACGATAGCCAAGGAAGGTAAAAAAAAGTCCGAAATTTTTACTATTGACGTTTACGTTTTAAATTCAGGAAAGAACGAAAGATTCAGCTATCTCCAACAATTTCAAAGGAAACTCGTTACGCATTTCACACTTCGCTGAAAATCTTAGGAAAGATCCAGAAAGAAATCTAAACTGTTCTTTACTTACAAATACTGCTTGCCATGCTATAACTGTCACTAAGTGAAAATAACCGACTGTTAAATCAGTTTGCAAACATTAGCAAAGTGCAAAAATTTTAGTGCAAAGCATTTGTGCGAACCCACACACATGTATGCACATCTATGAGCTTCCTGACTTGGTAAATGTGTGAATAGGCCTCACGCGTGAAACACACGTCAGGGTACAGCGAAGGGAGCTGTACAAAAGAAGCCGCAATATTACAAGTTTGTGGCACCGAATAGTTTCGTACTTTTTCTGAAAACATTTTAAAATCTTGGTAGTTATTTTCCATTTGCTTTCAATATAAAAGTAATAGATTTGCCAATGTGACACTTGGAGGTGACTTTAACACAGCCACACAGGAGAAAAAATTACAATCTTTCGCAGCCTCATAGAAATATTATACCTTGTCGTCCAGTACTATACTTCCCACGACAATTGTTTTGGGTTTTTAATATTCTGAGTAATATTGTTTCCGCGGGTTTTTCCATTTGTGGTTGTCTATTCGAGTTGTGTAAACAACAAAATCCCCACATATCAGCACATTTCAATGTAGTACTGACAATTTTGCATTGCCTTAATATTTCCTGAAATTAGAGATGTAGGAGCATGGAATCTGTAATACAGAGCAGCGGTTCGCGAACGTTTTTGTTGCGTATCACCATTATAATTCATGCATATATTTATTAGATATATCAACAAATCATTACATTTATGTGAATTAACAGTGCAAAAACTAGTATGATCAAATTATGTACATTTTGGTTAATTTCATAAAAATAAGACTTGAGCATCTATCGTTTTAATGTTACTATAGGAAAACTTCGAAAAACGATCATGAAAAACAAATGTGAAGGAAGAGTTTGCAAATTTTCGCACAAGTTTCCGATGTTTGGCTCAGTTTTCGATGTTTGGATTCAGTTCTACTACGTCATGAAACAGTGGGACCATAAAGTTACTTTCCAGAGATTTCTCCATTTTTAAATAGCGCATATGTGTGTGAGTCATGAAATGCGAAACCTATTTTGCATCCAAACCGAAAGTGAACAATATACCCTTCTCTGATGGGATCAAGGTTCAACTTTGGCTGCAACAAGAAGGAACACAACGGTGTCTCAAATCACTCAAAGTTGTGTTATACTGAGTTGCGTATAAATGAATCAAAGAAGCGTGGATTTTTGATAATCTGAAATTCAAACTTTAACGCATAATCGCAAAAAGCGTATAAATGAAAATGTGTAACGGAGTTTAAAAAGCGATAGAAACTAATGGTAAAACTTCGGGACAAACGCAGAATTGTGTGTAAAAGTGAAAACCGTATAACTGAGAAACGCATAACCGAGGTTCCACTGTATTTCGGTTAAATATTGTAATTAGTGATGCAACTATTTCATTTCTTGTCGGATTTTTATTTTTAAGCATTGTGAAAGAAATCCCCTTTTAGCATACAAGTGCACTAGCTGAATTGCCCGGCGTTTTTCGGGAGAATTTGGTGATACTTAATTCACTATTAAAATTTTGTACAAATCAAATGAAAACGATTAATTTTTTACGGCATGAGCCGTGCCTAATACTGTATTTTATTTCTTCATTGAATTTGAATTTTATTCTCTATAGAGTCTTTAGGCACACAATATTTTTAGTTTTTCCGTTTGATTTTTGTTGTTTACTTACCTCCAGTTCCGATGCTGAATTGTGTTACAGTTCTTCACTGGAAAGAACTTGCCCCCAAAAAAAAAAAAAAAAATTATTGCACTCATCACAAAAAAAGTATTAAATTAGAATCCAAAATCAAAAAGTAAAGAATGAAACTTTTTACGAAAATTCTGTATGGGGGCCCCTTGATCCTGGGCACCGACTCCTTTCAAAAAGGTCTAAGTTAGAGTACCATGAGGTAGTATACCAATTCTATACCGGTCTAAGTTAGAGTACCATGAGGTAGTATACCAATTCTATACCGGTCTAAGTTAGAGTACCATGAGACCAATTCAAAATAAAAAAAAGTAAAAAATTGAACTTTTTACCAAAATTTTGTATGGAGGCCCCTTTAACCCGGGCTCCGACGCCTTCTAAAACCGTCTACGGTCTAAGTTAGAGTACCATGAGATAGTAAACCACATGCGGAGGCTCTAATTTTTTTTTTTTTTTATGTTTAACAACCAGCGTGAGCAACTCAATGGGCTATAAGCAGTCGCCCGTCCCTAATTTAGGGCCACTGGTTCCAGGAAAGGGAGAGAACCAGTGCCGTAAGACAAACACAACATCCATGCCTCACCAGGATTCGAACCCGGACGAATGGTCATAAGCCATCGCTTAGACCACTGCGCCACCGGGTCGACTCTAAATTGAAAGCTGTATTGTAAAAAAAATCAATTCTTGCACATATCACAACACAAAAAGTATTAAATTCAAATTCAAAAAAGTAAAAAATGAAACTTTTTACGAGAATTTTGTATGGGGGCACTTTGACCCCGGGCTCCGACGCCTTCCATCAACCGTCTACGGTCTAAGTTTGAGTACCATGAGGCCAATTCAAAATAAAAAAAAATGGAACTTTTTACCAAAGTTTTGTATGGGGGCCCCTTGACCCCGGGACCCGACGCCTTCTAAAAACCGTCTACGGTCTAAGTTAGAGTGCCATGAGATAGTATACCACATGGGGTGGATCTAAATTGAAAACTGTAGATTTGCATAGCGGACAAATAAACGAACATTCAACTTTATTTATTAGATTGTTTGACTTTCATACAGTTTTCATGGAGACGTTATGTGAAAACTTAAGGGTACCGTCTGCATTGTGGATGGTGATTGAAAGAATAACGCAATCGAACTGTATAAGAAAAAATTTTGAGTCCCGAAAAAAAAAACTATAAAAAAACGCAATCATTGTGCAGTCAGTTTCAGTTATTAGGAACCGAATTCACATCCACAGCGTACTTGAAAATATCCACTAGCGAGCGATTCCAGGCATGCTCGGGTAGATGCTACCGTAAGAAGAGAATCATGCATGAGACCATTTATTTCTCGCAGGGTGGGCGGGGGAGGAAACAACGCGGGAGGACTGAAAGCAGTTCTCTCGAGTCTTTCCTCCTCAGCTGACTTCGGATTAATTCATGAGGTACGATCGGGCCCCCTCTCTTTCCTCTTCTCTCCATCCTCTGAGGCCTCCGAGCCCTAGAGGCCCTAGATAAATCAAGAGGGCTGGCATGTTTGGATGTAATGTTCCCAGAGGACTGAGAGCCGCTCCTCTGACGAATGGCTGTCTCAACCAAGCACGGATTCAGGATGAGGGAAAGAGGGATGTAGGAAGATGGGGAAGATGAGTGGGAGGGGAAATCGGAGTAAAAAGATAATCAAGTAATACATTTCTGGCATCGGATAAAAAGATGAATAACCTATTCCGCAATTAAAATTAGTGTTAAATAATACTCACACGAAAACAGCGCTACACTCTAATGTATGCATTTTTGTTAAGAAAAAGCATCAGTAGCATTCTTGGAATACAGAAAAATGCGTTTCATCCCTCGTCCTCCCACCCTCCTCTTGGGTTTTGTCTCATTTTGACTACAGTTTTATTCAAGACAAGCATTTCGAATGATAGACGATATATGGAGCAATAAAAGGTTATGCAAAAATTGAGTGAGAAAAAAAAAACGATATTTTATGTTTCACTTTCGAGATGCCCATTCGTGAATTAAGAGAATAACTCACCCTGAGTGTTGTTATCATGATTCTATACGTGCGTAAAAAAAAAAAAATAAAAAAAAATCCTCAGACCATTGAGATTACCTCTAGCGTCCTAATCAGATATTAGCATTTATACTTCACGTGCGAAACCATCTACCTTGAAATACCACAAAGAAATATCTCGACAACATACACAATGACGTTTAGCACATCTCTATATCTCATTCTTCGTCTATTTACCCATGGTTAAAAGTCCAGGATGACGTACTACTTCAAGTACAGCATTTTTGAGCATGTTCAGAAATATTCTCTCAGGAAAGAATAATAAAAAATAAATAAAAATGTTATGAGGTAACCATGAACTTGTTTTTTTCATGGCCAACAATATGGAGAGTTCAGAGAAAGTACACTGCCCTTTGTCCGCATAGAGAAGAAGAAAAAATGCTACGAGGAGGAAAGGATGCCAGAATTGAGGACTTACAGAAAAATGTTTTAGGGGCATTACTCCCCGAATTACACCAAATAAAATGAAAGTTTTCCTATTTTCTCCTTAGAACTCATTCTTCGTCTATTTACCTATGAAGTTTCAATGTTTTAAGGTTGTGTTTTTGCAGACTTGAAATAGCAATGTTACTTTAACATTGATAGATAAATAAAGTGTGGCCCACAGTTCGTGTGAATATGCAACTTACGTAAAAACTCAAGTAAGCTTTATTTCTTCCACTTTTCGAAATAACACAACTATAGAAGATTCACGAAAACATTAATAACATGCAACAGCACTTATATAAAATATCTGAACTCTCATAACATTAAGTTAACATGCCAATCCGTAGAAGTAAATCTTCAAGTAAATCTTCTCACGACCGTACCACCTCACTCACCATACATATTTTTTACTTTCGACATAGATTTTTATTTATCTTTGACCCACTGTCAGTATTGACAAAAACTATAAAAACATTCTTGCTTAACCTAATACAGTATTAGCAGCGTAAATGTGGCACAATCTCTATTGGAAAATGCCAGGTGTGTCAAGAATCTTCCTTTCAGTAATCTGTAGATTCTGTTTACTTCTGCTACCATACCTGATCATTCCACTTATACCGTACAGTACTCAACCTTCAGTTGTTGAAGAACGTCAGTCGGAGAAACTCTTTGTCTGTCAAATATTTGGTAACAAAACGATGCTTAAATCGTGATAACGAGTAGTTTTGAGAAGCCTCCACTCACTTAAACTACCACATCTTCCAGAAAGAACTACACAAGTTGACACAGAACTGTGTAAAATTTCTTTCATCCTGCTAGCGTTATCTATAGACAAATTACGGAACAGAAGGAATTGCTCTTCGTGGAATCCTCTTTCATGGAAAAAAACGTGAGCAAATTCTCTTTACCAAAATGGGTGCTAGCTGAAAAGGTCAGTGAAAAATATGGTAAACGGTAAAAATACCCTCGCAGAAAATACCCCTGAAAACTTAAAAGCGGTAAAAATACCCCCAGAACAAACGGTTCCCTGTAAATTGCCACACAGCAACACTGATGTGCGGCAGTGTTCCGGTGTGGCAATTTACTGGCAACCCTGCCACACATCTTTCAGCAACTTGGAAAACTGCTACATGTTTTTCAATAAGCGGCAGGGCACAAATTGCTGTTCCCCCGAAGAACACTTTGAATGTGTGACAATATTTCCAGTGGGGCAGTTTTCCAAATTTCCGAATTATGTGTGGCAGTTTTCCAAGGTGCCTAATGAGGGGAAGGAACTTTTTGTTTGTCTGAATTTTCATGCCGGTTCATACGAGTTTAAGGCAACTGGCCACAAAAGTTCGGGGGGGGAGAGGCTATAAAGACTGCCGCTTCTGTGCCTATATTGAGAACTGAATTGGGAATTCCAAACGAATTTCGAGAAAAGGTTCCATGTAAGCCAAGCGAGAATTGTACTTTAATTTGAAGAAATAAATTGCCGAGGATCCGAGGTACACTTGATTCTCTACCTCTTCCGTGGGCCGCTGGAGTCTGTCAGTGTATCCCGGATGTTCCCCTTGAAACGACCACGAGCTTTGGGGGGATTTCCCCCAAAATGTTAAAATGGACGTAGAGCTGTAAACATTAGAACCATGCTTTATATAATGATTCTGTACACGACCACGAATTTTCAGGACGGTGGGGAATTCACCCTCCCACCAGTTTCTAAGAGCTCTTCGGAGGTAACATCGAGGATACACTCACTGACAGACTCTAGAGGTCCAGAATATAAAATTACAGAAGTTGGGGTAGAGCCCTCCAAGCCAAGCACCTCGTATTCATTTTACAGACTTCACCAAATTTCTGCGGGAGGGGGAAGGGCATACATAGTCTGCCACTAAACACAACATGAATCATAGAAATTGCGAGCAAATCCCTTACCTTGAACACTTGTCTGCGCTGTTAGAAACTTGGGAGTGGGTGAATTCACCCGACCCTACTGAAAATTCGTGGTCGTGTACAGAATCATTATATAAAGCATGGTTTTAATGTTTACAGCTCTACGTCCATTTTAACATTTTGGGGGAAAGTCCCCCCCAAAGCTCGCAGACGCTTCAAGGAGAACATCCGGGATACGCTGACAGACTCCAGCGGCCCTGAATATAATATTACGGAAGTCGAGGGTAGAGATTTCCACCCCCGCCACCAACCAACGTACATGGAACGTTTTCTTGAAATTCGTTTGGAGTTCCCAATTCAGTTCTCAAAATAGGCCCAGAAACACCAATCTTTATAGCCCCCCCCCTTGAACTTTTGTTGCCAGTTCTCTTAAACTCGTATGAACCGGCATGAAAATTCAGACAAACAAAAGAGTTCCTTCCCCTCATTAGGCACCTTGGAAAACTGCCACACATAATTCGGAATTTTGGAAAACTGCCCCACTGGAAAAATTGTCACACATACAAAGTGTTCTCCAGGGGAACAGCAATTTGTGCCCGGCCGCTTGTTGAAAAACATGTGGCAATTTTCCAAGTGGCTGAAAGATGTGTGGCAGGAGTGCCAGTAAATTGCCACACCGGAACACTGCCACACATCAGTGTTCCTGTGTGGCAGTTTCCAGTGAACCGTTTGTTCTGGGGGTATTTTTACCGCTTTTCAGTTTTCAGGGGTATTTTCTCTTTCATTTTTACCTACATCCGAAAAATATATGATGACCTACAATGCTGAACAATTAGAAAAATACTGTGCCTCATCTGGTATAGGTGGGAAAGTCATTAAGTAAAACAAAAGGAAAGGAGTAGTTGTGATGGAACACACACACACAGAATCAGATAACAGCATTTTTTATCTGCACTGCGTTTAGAATTTCGACATCGGAAAGGAATATTTTAGGTAACTTGCTGGTTACAGGTATAAATCCTAAAACAGAAAACAGCCATACACCGTGATGTTAGCAAGTTATTTAATGCTTATCCAGTACATTTTAATTTATCAACTTACACTGTAAGAAATATGCTGAAATTCACAAGCCATTTTTCGTGATTCCTTTCGCGAATTAACGAAGCCCATCCCTGATTCAACCTTTTCCAATTCCTTTCGTATTTCCGATTTCGTATATTAACGGAAATTTGCCGTTTTAAGGGACAGCGGAAGATTCTGAATTATCATAAAACTTTCGGAAAATTTCTGGTAATAAGAGCGGTGCGAGGGAATACTTGAAGACTGATTAACCATTAAATTTCAACCGTTTGTTGGCAGACCTGATTTTGAGGTTTGTGAAATAACAAGTTAGTCCACGACGGGCATCGAACCCGTGGTCCCCTCACTCCGGAGAAGTCGCTCTCCCAATTAAGCCACGCTGACAGAATGTTTTGCTGCAGATTTGTCGTCTTGACACATGTTTTCACCTCTGTAGTACGTAACATCATTAATTTTTTTTTTTTTTTTTTTTTTTTTTTTGTCTTTGAAGCGAAGTAGGAATTTTTCATTAATCCCAAACAATGTGTGAAACAAACATCACACATTTTTCGAAGAACCCAACGGCCACTCGATCCATTTTCCACAATCGGGCGCCAATGTGAAAACACAAGTTTACGTGGACAGAATGTCTCGCTGTAGTCTCGCTGTAGATTTGTCGTCTTGACACATGTTTTTACCTCTGTAGTACGTCACAGGTTCCGTAGTTAGACGGGATATTGCAGATAGCATATCGCCTGATATTAAGGTTACTGTGTCAACGGATTACTTTCCCCCTCCCAGTCGGTGCACCAGCTATTATAAGCTGTGTTGTCGTAAGAAACCGGGTACCTGAAGAAAACTTTCGGAAATTTTCCGGTAATAAGAGCGGTGCGCGGGAATACTTGAGGCTGATTAATCATTGAATTTCAATCGTCTGTTGGCAGACCTGATTTTGAGGTTCTGTACTGAGACGGGGTATTGCAGATAGCATATCACCTGATATTAAGGCCATTGTGTCAACGGATTTCCTTCCCCCTCCCAGTCTGTGCACCAGCGACTGGGAGGGGGAAGGATCGTAAGAAAACCTGTAAGAAAATTGATTTATAATAAGAAACCGGGTACTTGAAGTGCCGTACGGGTGATAGTATGATGTAGCGATCTGTTAACCCCTTAACACAAAAGCGGTTTGTGAACCCCCTTAACACAACAGCTAGCAAGAGTAAATTTTATATTTAGGAGTTTATGAAATAATACTATAAACAGTACATTTCACACATTTCACTTTTTCTTAAAGATAATTGAAAGTCATTGTCAGTTTAAAAAGGTCTCTAGTTCCGAAACATTCTGTGTAATTTGTTAAAAAGTCCTCTCATAGCAAAAATAAAATTGTTGTAAACCTGTGAATTCAGAAACATAAGTTGCAACAGAAAACGAAATGACTAATTAATATGCATTCATAGCGAAGAACAGTTTATTGTTCAACGAATCCAGTTCTTTTTGTTCCAACCTCGAACGCGAGCCGATGGCACACGTCACTGCAGATCCACTGAAAAGTGTTAAAATTACCGCCGGGAAAGTGACCTTCACTTCATGCATACATCAGGAAAATGCCCTGCAATGCGTCTCGGGCATTTGGGCTTAAAAAAATGTGGAAAAGGAAGTTTCGTCTGAGAAAGGACTGAATAATCGAAGTTTTCCGGAACTCGGGAAATTCCTGTATAAAAACAGAAAAACCCAAAACTGATATTTCTTACGAAAACGAAATTAGTGACAACCGAAAATCTCGCAAAATACGGAAGTTTTCGAGGGAACTTTTCAAAACGGAAATCTCGTTAAAAGTCGGAAACATACCAGCAACTTCGCTGCACATTATTTTCGGGAATTTTCCGTGAATTCACACGACTCATTTTTTTTTTTTTTTTTTTTACAGTGCAGGTGTAATTCGTAGCGTCGAAAGCAGTTATGCACAGTAAAGACAGGCAACACTTCTTTAATTCTTAGTCAGTACATTTAAACTTATAATATGTGCTCCATTTCAAGGATATCAATGAATAAGCAGACGATGTTATTTAATTTTCCCAATTTTTCCTTAACGTAGCTTTATATTTCGCCATAATTTGAGGTTTTCCAAGTCACTGAAGGAATTACCGATATACACTGACGGCAAAAAGAATCCCAACACCACGAAAAAATAGTTGTAGAGGAATGAAATGGCGGCAGTACATTTGCATAGGTAACATATTTAATCGATTAAGGTTTCAAGATCACAGCTTATTGTAAGCGCGAGAAGAGCAATTTTAAATGTGAAATGCTGGTACATTAATAACCGGTGTAACCGCCAGAATGTTGAATGCAAGCACGCAAACGTTCATGCATTGTGTCGTACAGGTGCTGGATGTCAGTTTGTGGGATGGAGTTCCATGCCTGTTGCACTTGGTCGGTCAATACAGGGACGGTTAATGCTGGTTGGGGGTGACGCTAGAGTTGTCGTCCAATGATGTCCCATACGTGCTCGATTGGTGAAAGATCTGGTGATCTAGCAGGCCACGGCAACATGTCGACACTCTGTAGAGCATGTTGGGTTACAACAGCGGTATGCAGGCGAGCGTTATCCTGTTGGAAAACACCCCTGGAATGCTGTTCATGAATGGCAGCAGAACAGGTTGAATCACCAGACCGACGTACAACTGTGCCGTCAGGGTGCGTGGGATAACCACGAGAGTGCTCCTGCAGTCATGGGAAATTGCTCCCCAGACCATAACTCCAGGTGCAGGTCCAGTGTGTCTCGGCCGCAGACAGGTTGGCTGCAGGCGCTCACCTGGCCTCCTTCTAACCAACTCACGGCCATCACTGGCACCCAGGCAGAACCGGCTTTAATCAGAAAACACAACAGATCTCCACTCCGTCCTCCAATGAGCTCTAGCTTGACACCACTGACGTCGCAAACGGCAGTGGTTTGGAGTAAGTGGAATGCACGCTACAGGGCGTCTGGCTCGGAGCTGTCCTTCAAGTAACCGATTTGTAACAGTTCGTTGTGTCACTGTGGTGGCAACTGCAGCTCGAATTGCTGCCGCAGATGCGGTACGATGCGCCACGGCCATACGCCGTACACAGCGGTCTTCCCTCTCAGTAGTGCCACATGGCCCGCCGGAACCCGGTCTTCTTGAGGCAGTACTTTCCCTTGACCACCGCTGCCAACAATCATGCACAGTGGCTACATTCCTGCCAAGTCGTTCTGCAATATTGCGGAAAGAAAATCCACCTTCTCGTAGCCCTATTACACGACCTCGTTCAAACTCCGTGAGCTGTTGATAATGGCTTCTTCGTCTTCTTAAAGGCATTCTTGGCTAACATCAACACGCTACGTCGAATCTCAACGATAACTAACGCTCACGAACGTTACAGCGCGTATTTACAGCAAACCTGCTTTGCATGTTCCGAGGGGCGCTACTAGCGCCGCGCTACACGTATGCGCCGAGCGCGAAATTTGCATAGACGTCATCTTACAGATGTACTCTCAACGCCTACCAACTGTCGTTTATCTAACACAGCCCCTTCTTGGTGTTGGGATTTTTTTTTTTTCCGTCAGTGTATGTGCAAGAATTTTCAAAGGAGACGTTTACAGAAAAAGCGCTGCTTTCTCTTCTATTTTTATTTTTTTATTTTCGTTTCAGAGACAGCACGATTTTGAGAAGTTATGGATTTGCACCGTTTCCCTTTGAAATTTACTTTTGGAATTTCCACGATTTTTACTTTAGTATTGGTTTCATGAAGAGATTTTTCATTTAAATTTTACGAGTGTGCGAATTTACCTTGCAAAGCAAATTTCTGGAAAGTCGCAAGAGGAAAGCATCGCCTGTATTGCTGGTAAGCGTTGCGGTTTAGATGAAGTGGAAATCATCAGCATCCATTAAAGACTTTATGAATGTCTGGGAATTATTGCTCACTCACATTTTTAAATGAGAAAGTTGAAAGAATTAAAAAATAAATAAATAAATAAAGTGTGCGCATAATTGTTCCGCTGGTTCCTGACCAACAGTTGGAAAACTTTTCCAAATATATTTTCTTAAAAATCTCGTTGCATATAATATCGAAGTACAATATTTTGTTCTTCATCTGTAACTACCTTATTTCCATCCAACCAGAGGTGAATATCCACTTGATTCTTGATTCTGATTTCGATCACTTTGGGAAAACATTTCGGAACCGTTTCTTGAGTTTGGTTATAGGCAGAGATGGTTGTTATCTGCTGCTTGATCTCGTCAAAGTACTTTAATTGTTTTGCACTAGTAGCTGTCATGATGGATTAGAGCCTGTGTTATACAAAATAGGTACACTGAGCAAGCAACTCTCACTTTTGTACATTTTATGTCTAATTTTAAAAATCATGACAGATTTTGTGAAGCAGAGTTGTGAATTACTAGGAGAAAAGTTATTTCAATCATTTTGCGATTTCTTCAGGTCTTGAGGATCAGAAGAATAGTTAACAATCAATAATGGAAGAAATATCCTTCATAATACATGGAAATTTCACATAATATTCAAGTAAAGCAAACTGAATTTGCCTGTACCACTTCTTAGAAAACTTGAAAACCTCATCGTCCTGGAGCGGGAATCGAATCCGGTATCTCCCGATTACCGGTCGAGTATGCTAACCATTACAGCACCCAGGACAGCAAAGTTCCAAGCAACTGAGACCAGTGCCATCTTAACACGTTTGGAGGCCCTGGGCCGTCACATTTTTGGAGCCCCTGATCTTTTATATCATTGTCAACCATTATCAATCGACTGCTAGATGAAAGTCTCCCCAACTTTATACCCCAAGTGATACAGAAACATTCAATATCCAGTAACTTTTTAATACCACTTGAATGAAAAATGTTACATGGCAAAAATTATAGAACTACATGAAGTCTACCAAATGCACTCACATTTAGTTGCTTAGTAAATCACAAGAATATCGTTGCTGAAAGATGTATTTTCCCCATTCTACAAATAATTCAACGAAAATTAAATTAACAGAAGAAAGAAATAAACCAACCAGCGCAGTTTCCAGACAGTGTGACGCACTGGACAAATATGCGGATATGCGGCGCCGGCCATTCTTATTCATTTAAACACCGAAGATTGAACATATGTAAGTAGTCCTAGTGGGCAAACCCCAATGATAAACATACGTGCACTTCTTGGTATAGATAGACAACACAAATGCCTGTTTAAATGGAAAAAGTGATTCGGAAAAAATGCGATGTATGCGTGGAAGCAGAGAAAAAAAAATGCCTTGTTCACATGAACATGAGTTAATTCTCACGTAATTTTACATCTAGCTCACTGAATGACATTTGGCCCTTAAATTCTTTTGAAAATGAATCATCTAAGGTCGGGAAATAGTTTGCGTTTTAAAAATCGACAATTCTCCTGTGAGAACATAAACACTTGGATATGCGCTTGTGGAAGTGTACTAGTTGCATTACATTCTCAATTCTAGAGATGTATGCCAAAAACAAGATAAAACGAAACACTTGCCCATTCAGTCAAAAATAAAATCCCTGCGCTCACGACATTTCTTTAGAAATGTTCTTCGGATACATGCCGACACGCCACTTTGTTTTTCAGATACCTCATACATGTTTACGAATTACGCATTTTTACTTTCGTTCAGAATTTTCATTTAAATGTTTTATCAAATCTCTATCACCCCCACTCGGGACTGGAAGGGAGGTTGGCTCTCTTTCTTTGTTTTGTCACAAAAGATAAATCCTAACACCTAACTTCACTCCTGTCTCCTCGCTCGGGAAAATTAAAGCTACGAGCAAGGTTTGAAAAACAAGTCGGAACAACTTCCAACTTTCTGCATTGGTGTTTCTCCTTTTCGTTAAATAATAATAATAATATTAAAAACTGTTGGTGAGTTGTGAAAGAGTTGGACTTTTTGTAAATCCATAACACACTTGGGGTGTTGGGGGCCCCAGTTCAGGTGGGGTCCCTGGGCACCGGCCACGTTGGTCTACCCCTCAGACGGCCCTGATTGAGACATAGAAATCTGAAAGACCCCAGATTTTCGCTAGTCGAAGCATCCATGCTCCCTTTAAGCGCTCAAGTCCCGCTCGGGGACGATGAGATTTTCAAGTTTTCTCAGAAGTGTTACATGGATGACCAGTAAGTCGTACAAGCAAATTCAGTTTGCTTTGCTTGAATATAGTTAACAACACTGCATGATTGAATAAGAGACATCCATCATATTTTAAATCGATCAAATTAAAGAAAACATCTTTATAGGTGCTTAACCAACATGCCACAGTTCAGGTAACATGTTCTTTCGAATGACAATAGCAGACATGTGTGCCCAGTTGTCTGACAACCATTTGCAATAAATCGCTGGATATATTTCGCAGTTGGATAGCTTTATATTTCATTATTGGGGAAGGAGGTAAATGTCTTCGTTGCCCAATAGAAATAGAGATCAAATTCAAATTCTTGTTTAAATTTTCATGTGGTCGAAAAGTTTGAGGTTTCTGGTAGAATTATGGAATGGAGGTTTCGACGCTTGAACATAATCTTTAATTTTTATTGAACTGCTTTTTTTCGTATGCATCAATGAATACTAAATGCCATTTGTGTAGAAGCTAAGCATATTGATGTAGTCAAACTAACGAAACGAAATTATGTAGAGTAATGAAACTAGACATTTTTTTTTGTGTGTGTGTGTTATTCAGTTGACTACCTATGTTATGTGGAGTGGGATGGTACGACGACTTATCACATGATTTTCTTTGATAATTGTGAAGTAGCTGAAAAATAATTAGGAACATACGCATCATTTTTAATCTTAGTAAATTGTGGTATGCATTTACTGATCCGTTCATGAGGACACGCTGAAATCCATGATAATAATGACTGTAATACAAAATGATTAAAAAACATTCGAATCACCAGAGGTACTTCCTCGGTATTTGCTATTTTATGTTGGATACTGGAAATAACTTATCGCTTACTTCAATCATACATCTTTTACCTCTAGGCGAAAAAGTAAATGCATGATGTGTCATGATATTTTATTTGATGAAAGAACTCCTTTCAATCCAAGAAGTAATGATAAAAAGATAAGAAAGGAATAAAAAAAAGTCCGTGTAAAAAGAGAAGATGATAGTAACTGTGGAAGGAATTTGTGCAAGGAAGATTTTGTTTCCTTTCCGAGTTTCATAGATAATGGCCAGAAATTTTCCTCCCGCATCATTTTCCTATCCCTCCCCCTCTTTCTATCTATCGGTCGCTGTCTTTCTTTCTTTCTTTCTTTCCTACCAGAAATAAGCTAACGCATCAGGAGGCAGTGATAGTCACAGCAGACATTAAGAACAAGATGACACACACACATATATAGAAGCACACATCACAGACAGCTCTGTCAGGATCCCGCGTCCCCCCCCCCCCCCCGTCTCTCCATCTCGCCACGCCATAGACTATGCACATACCCCCTTTGGTTTTCCTCCTTTCACCGCGGTAATCTATGATCGCCGTTAATGTGTTTTATGTACCCGTCTGCCATAAAGGGAACAATCAACAACAAAATGGCGGCTGCTGGAAGAGGACGCTTTGCTTTCCGCAGAGTCCGCAGGAGGGCGTTACTATCGATCGCGCTATCTTCTCTGACTCGTCATGCTCATCCGCTCCGGGGTGGGAAAGGATGCTGGCAGATATGAGCGAAAGCAGGAAGATGAGGATGAACAATACATCCTCTGTGGCGTGGCGGAGGAGGAGGATTGAACTCATCATATGCGCGTACATACGCACGTGTCAATGATTGGAAGACAATGCGGTGGAATGCCACACAGTGCGGAGAAGTTTTAGGTAATGGCACTTGGAGTTGTGAAAGGAAATGAGAAACACCCAGAAATTCAATTTTTCTCGTTTAACTTTCTTTGATCTTCTAACGATCAGGAACCTTGACTTTTGCGCGTGATTCTCAATAAACCAAAGCATGAAGAAGTTCTCGATAAAGTGTGGGAAATTTCGTGTTATTCTAAGGAGAGGAGCTTCCCCCCCCCCTCCTCCTAACGAACTAAAAAATATTATTTCCCAGGAAAAATAAACTTATATTGTCCCTGGTAAAATTAGAATTGCTTCCCCAAAACAAAATACCATTAAATAATGCATCATGCTATTTTTAACATTGCAAAGGTTTGAGTAACAAGAGGGTGTTTGGTTTCAAAGTAGCACAGGTCTTGCAAAAGTAAATTAAACATGCCATTTAGTTTCCTTAACTGGTTTCATATTAATCATCATTTTCAATAAATTACATTCATCCGGGTTTTTTTTATTTCTATGTTTAGAATTTGATCTAGACACACATAATTTCGAAAGAGAAAAAAAAAGCGTTTTAATCCATTCACACCCTTCCAAGTATAAATCTGCAGAAGCCTTTTTGCTTCATCTACTGGGGAATCTTACCACAATAAAAAAAAAAAAAAAGAAACTACAGGAGAAACAATAAGAACAAAAAGGCGGGAATTTTGAGGGAAACTTCTCACTTCACAGAGATCAGCAACAATGCACACGATCGATAAACTACACAACAAATCGCGGACAATTTTGCAGAAAAAGGATATGCGTAGGGTGTCCTAAAAGTTTTCGGCCCGACCATGAAAGAATAGTCGTATGGTCCCCAATATATTTGGACGCAACAATACCAGTCTTTGCATGTATAGGGACCAGCTTTCTGCTTCGTACATTGTAAAAAAAAAAAAAACTGAAATTCATGGGCCATTTTCTGTTATTTCTTCCGTGAATTAACGAAGCATATTCCTGATGCAAACTTATCCGTGAAAGGACGGGGAAAACCTGAATTTCACGAATTTTTCGTACACCAGGAAGATTCTGAATTTTCAGAAACCTTTCTGCAATTTCTTTCCTATACATAACTGTAAAAAGTCGTTTTTAAAAGGTGGTAACGGAAAATTCTGCTCTCACTTTTTCCGTATCCGCATGACGGAAATTTTTCGGTAATATGAGCGATTCGCTCGAATATTTAAGGTTTGATGAACTATTAAATTTCAATCGTCTATCGGAGAATCTGATTTTGAAGTTCTGTAGCGAGATCGGGTATTGTGGATAGCTTATAGCATGAAATTTTGGTTATTATGGCACCATATATTCCTTCCTCTCTCTCCTATTTTGTGCACCATCTATTGTATATTATGTTACCGTAAGAAACCGCGTACTTAAATTATTGTGCAGGCGATTGTATAATGTCTATGTATCACTTTGTGGACCCTTAAAACAGAAGCTATTAGAGTTATCAAGAGTAAATTTTATATTTAGAAGTTTTGTGAAATAAAGCTATAAAACAGTACATTTCACTTTTTTTAAAAAAAGATAATCATGAGTCACTGTCAGTTTAAAAAGATCTCTAGTTCCAGAGCATTCTGTTGCTTCGAAAAATCACTATGAAAGAAATACGTAATTTGTAATATGTAAGGAAAATATAAAACTGTTACAAACTATTTCAAAAAAAAAAAAAAGCTCCAGCAAAAAATAAAATGACTAATTCACCCACACTAATAACAAAAAAGCATCTTATCGTCGCGCGATTAGATGGCACGGGTTTTTCTGGCTGAACGGTAACACGCCCCTGCTGTTGAAAATGGTGGTTTCGAAAACCACCAGCAATAGAATTTCTGCTAAGAGGACTGAAAAAGTCAAGACCTATGTTTTTTGCGAAATTTCTGTATAAATATGAAAAAACCAGAAACGGACTTTTTTTAATTTACGGAATTACTGGCTACAGAAATTCTGTCAAAATACTAAAATTAGAAGAAACGGATACTTTTAAAAACGAAAATGTCGTTAAAAGACGGTCACCTACCGGCAAATTTGTTGCGCGTTATTGTCAGAAATTTTCCGTGAATTCACACCACTTATTTTTTACTGTGCGGTTATGTTTGTTATCTTTGCAAGTCCTAGAATTTAACTAGGTGAACCAAAGAAAGAAAAATGGAAGAGTAAGAGCTCAGAGCTATGATAAAGTATCTGCTTAAAAAAGTTGTTGGAGCCAAAGGACATACATGAAGATATGGTGACAACACTATAAGGAAGGATGTGCCTCCATACAGTACTGTAACGAAGTGGCTAGCAGAACTCAAGTGTGGGAAGAGTGTGGACTCTTTCCACGCTTGGGTCAGACCCTCTGAGGCCATCGCTCAAGAAAATGTAGACAAGGTGCACAAAACAGCGCTGCAAGATAGACGTTTAACGATCAGGCAGATTAGTGAGACATTGCACATCTCAAAAAAAAAAAAAAAAAAAGCTGATCACGTTCTGACAGAACATCTGGCAATGCCAATGGTTGCTGCCCGTTGGGTCTTTAACTCCTGACACCCGAGCAAAAGCTAATGAGACGGAACGCGTCGCGAGACAATCATGTGCTGTTTGAAGTCAGTCCTGTAGTATTTGTCCTACGATTTGTAACAGTGAATGTAACGCGGTTATACCACTCTACTCCAGAGTCGAAACAGTGGAAGCATGGTTGCTTTTCCACAACACATTATACATCAAGTCACTTCTCTTCTCAGACATAGTTTTATGACGCACCAGATATAACCGGATATAGATCCGGTGACAGGGATGGCAACGCTTTGCATTGGAGTCAATTCTGTTCTCACACGTACATTTAAATACATTTTCCAACATGTGCCCATCCAGCGACCGGAACGGTCATGGTATCATAGGAACGTATTACAGCGACAATTGAGCTACTCAGGCGCTATATGGTCTTACATTATCGGGCTAAAATGTGGCGTTCTGCAGGCTCTGAATGAGGGTAAAACCATATGGAGAAAACCACATACCTTTGAAAGGTTAAGTTATTATTAATCGAGATGACGGACTGTAGTAAGAGTTGGTGCTCCACATAAAAAATTCTATACTGGGAGCTGCATGGCATTCAACGGTACACGAAGTGGAAGTTCTTTCGTCGATACGCGCCTACACGCTCATGCCATCGTTGTTATGTCCTGGAAAGAAGCAGGTCTCATCGCTGTAGACCATATTTCTCCATTCATCACGCCACACAGATTGTTTGTTGCACCATTGCGGTATAGCTTGCCTGCGGCTTCGAGTTGGAAGTATACAGAGGAAAAGAAGACTTCCACTGCATACCAGTTTTATTCAGGCATAGAAGAATGGTACTGGAAAATACCGGCGGTGCCCCATCAGTCGATCTATGACTGGATATCAGTCGGGCAGTTAAGCTTTGGGTACTGACAGTAACGCTGTGAATGTGCCGATCATCCCGACCCCTAGCGATTCGACGAGGACACAATCCTGAACGACAGCGTGAAACATTGTCGATTTGATTGCTTCCAACAGCAACTGAATCTTCGTCCATCACGTCCCAAGCGCTCTGCAACGCGTCAATCTGTGATACGACCTCACTCAAACTCGCTAAGTCGATTTAAGATCTATCGACGATGACTTTCAAATGGTATTGCCTTTCGATGGTGGTAACCAGATTTGCAGGTCAGGTTAGTCCTTAGGCTCCTTCAAACTACACCAGGTCACTCTGGCACTATGAAATTAGGCGATTTTCTTTTTCTTTCAAGCATTTTAACAGAAAATCTGATGCTACGAAAGCTGTTTGCACTCGCAGAAGACAACGTGATGTGGGAAGCCCGCTGAACTAGCAGCAAGCAATTGCTGCCATCTTGGTAGCGTATCACTTCGTTAGTTTTGTTGCGCTAATCGCATTAATTAAGGCTGTTGTTCGCTCTTCAGTTTTTCAGAAATGGCAAATACTACGGATTTTCCGCAGTTCTTGCGAATTTTTGGGGATAATTAATGAACAACTTTAATGCTAAAAAAAAAAACCCCTAGGGACTTTTGATCTTTAAACACATGAGTAATCAACACAAAATTATTTAAAAAATGGCAATTACTTTTTATAAGAAAATTGTTGTCTTCTTCATTTCTTTGGACTTCTTGGTCATTATGCAGGGGTCGCGCTGGCTCTTTTCAAGTTACAATTTTTATCGCCAAACTGTTATAACTGTCCAAAAATATAATCGCCAAAGCGCTTTTTCTATCGCCAAAACAACTTTTTTTTTCCCCTGAAAATTGTGATGATGGCGATCGGGAACGCGACCCCTGATCATGTGAATTGCGACGTTTCTTACGATAATTAGGTTCGGGATAAACATAAAAGGTGCGGATGTTACGACCCTAATTTTGTTTTCCACAGACTCCCTGTGTTTGGGGACGCCAATGCGTAGATGGTTCCCTGTGAAGTCAGCTCCGGACGCACTTTGCCCCTTATCCGTATGCAACAGAGGAATGGCAAGCCGGCTGCATTAATTTGCCAGTAATCATCAAAGGTGCATAATCGTCTTTGTAGAACTCAACCCTCCATAGGCGGACGAGATAGATAGAGTGTTTTGTTTTCTTAATTTCACGGTCTGCGGTCACGACACCGCGGATTATACGGAATTTTTTTTCTTTTTTTCTACATTTCACGATCTACGGATTATACGCCGCCGCAGAATATTGTGTGTGTGTGTGTGTGTGTGTGAGTTTCGCAGCTGGGAGATTACACGCCGCAGCGGATTATACGAATGGAAAAACATTCTAAATTTAACGAGCAGCGGATTACAAGAAAGAAAAATACGGTATTTTAGCAGTTTATATGTGCCGAATTTAAGTTCTATTAACTGTATTATAATAAAATCAAAATCTAAATTTTAATTTTTTGAAAGCAGCGACTGGGAGAACGAACGGTAAAAGAAAATCATCGAGCAAACTGGAATTTTATTTAGCAGTAAGTGGCAGGGGTAAAAAAAAAAAAAAAAAAAAAAACAAGAAATAAGCTATATTACTTTGCGTTCCAGCATAAACATCACGCTAATGTATCTTTGCGAAAGTATTAACGACAGATGTTTATCTCTCTGTGGAGGTAAATTGACAATTTTAAACGCAGAAATTCAAGAAAATATTAACTTCTTAACACAGCCAGCAAAGAGGAGATTAAGCGCTCCTGAGGCTACAGAAGTGTATAAAATCATTGTTGATTGTTGTTATGAACACAAAATCTTTTTTTGTGCGTTTCAGATCTCACTGGTATTGAAAGGGCAGGAGAGGCGATTTGAAGCCTCGGTGTGTGCGCTTATGAAGCAGTAAGGCGTAATTTTCCTGGGCTTCGGAAGAAAGAGAGGTGAAGGACAAGCTTAGCTCATGTCAAGAAGCAGTCTGAGTCCGTAGGATTACGAATGGACGGAGGCACAGAGATCAACGGTAATTCCTACGTTTACTGCCAAAGCCTAGACTCTTATTTTACGTGTATGATCTGTGTGATGAACCACCTTAGCTTCCAGAAATATGTTATAAATGAAAAGATTGACTAACAGCATTTTGCCTGAGAGTGATCGAACCAGATAACAAAATGTGATGACTCTCGCTGGATTCCGGGGATAATCTAATACATACCCAGCAAAAACAGTGTTGCTGGGCCAGCACTGGCAGCCTAGCAGTGGACCAGCACTCAAGCCAGCACTGGCCCAGCACTATGTTGCCTCTTCCCAACCGTCAATAAAATGTCCCGGTGGCCACCACATGGGCCAGAAGTTCTGGCCAGCAGCTGGCCAACAGTTGGCTCTCCATCAGTTGTCATATGCCAGAAAAGGGCTATAAGTTATCCATCACAGGCAGTGGCCGCCACAAGCGACCCTGCAAGCACGTGCCATAAATGATGGCTAGCCTAATGTGGTCCGCTAGTTTCACAGCAGTGGTAGCCGGCAATCACATGACGTAACTGATGGCTTGCCGAATCTTGTTCGCCGATTTCCCAGTAGTAGCCATAAAAAAAAAGAAGAAGAAGAAAAGATAACGGCCGCTTCCCAAAGCCACAACTGGGAATGGTGTGGGTGTATTTCATGGCTGTCTGTATTATCGATTTTTTGTGTGTTAGTGCAGGAATTTTGCTACGAAATGAGTTTCTATAAATACATGAGACTAATTGACTACTTCTTACAGTTCATTAATTATTTATACAATTTTCCTCTGACGGTAATCCTTGTCGACGTGGCATTTCACTAGGAAATTAATTCGCCTTTCTACACATCGCTTTTTTTCTTAACATCCACTAAAATAACACGATGGTGATAGCGTCGTCTTCAACTAACTGGTACCACGAGAGACACAACACGTGTTGCTTCTGCGCATACGCAGGCCCGTTGCTTCCACCTCGTGTTCGGGTTGCTTCGGCTGCCAGCTACGGGCCACTAGTGGCACTTGCTTGGAGGCAATTCACGGTGATGCTGCAGGGCCATCAATGGCTGCCACCAACGGACCGCTACCGTACCCTGAGTGGCAGATTTCAGGCAGCAGTGACCCATCACTGCCAGCTGGTGGTCAGCAGTTTCCCAGCACTTGGGTTTTTGCTGGGTACGTAAAGCGGCGGAAAGATACGAGGGTCGTTACAATACTTGTTTACTTTTTTTTAATTTTATGTTTTATAATACAGTTATTATTAATAAAAACAAAACCAGGCGCTTACTGAGTGTTTCACTTTTTCACCACTTGGTTATTCACGCTGTATTTAAAAATAATTTTGGATTATTTCCAGAATGCGTATTCTTGAAACATGGAATTATTTCTTCTCAGAAGAAACTGTGACGCACTACAAAGGTAAATCATGTGTCAAGACGACAAATCTGGAGCGAAACATTCTGTCTGTGTAGCTTAGTTGGGAGAGCAACTTACTCCGCAGTGAAGGGCGCGCGGGTTTGATCCCCGTCACGGACAAATTTGTGTTTTCACAGAATAAATGTTTCTTTTTATCGGAATTTACTGTCATTATTAAATCTATTTAGCATTCTATCTAATATTTCCCAGCAAAAACAGTCTTGTTGGCCCAGCACTATGTTGTCGCCGCCCAACCGTCAATAAAATGTCCGGGAGGCCACCACATAGGCCAGCAGCGGGCCAACAGTGGCACCCCCATCAGTTGTCATATGCCAGAACAGGGTCATTAGTTATCCATCACAGGCAGTAGCTGCCACAAGTGGCCCTTCAGCGGCCCTGCACGCACGTGCCATAAATGATGGCTAGCCTAATGTGGTCCGCTAGTTTCCCGACAGTGGCAGCCGGCAATCACGTGACGTAACTGGTGGCTTGCCGAATCTTGTCTGCCAATTTCTCAGTAGTAGCCATAAAAAAAAAAAGGGATAACCGCAGTTTCCCAAAGCTACAACTACTTTTTTTTTCGCCTTACGAAACTTCTGCATTACAGCACTGCGGTGGGGAAATTTTCGCAACAGGTTCTGAAAAATGTCCGTTCGGATCTGCGTGGAAAGCGGGCGCTCTACCAACGGGACTGATTTGCCACGCAGGAGCTTGTGCTTGAAGTTGAGTCTCTTTCCTGCGGAATGTGTAACGACGGTTCTCTTTTTAATTATACAATATTGCGAGGTATTTTTCATAAATGTCAGTTTCATATAATTCATAAATTTATTTTTTCAACGTAACGATTGTTTGTTTGTTTTTTTACCTTAAGAGAACTTCACTCATTTTTAACGAGTGTACCAACGTAAAGGCGCTTTCCAAAATTTCGTGCTGTCCTTTTCGTCTTGAAAAGCGATTGCTGAATTAATATATTTACCCGTTCATGTCACATTCTGTTACATTTTTAACGTTGTATCTTTCTTTCGGCTGTCCGAAGCTACACTTGTTTTAAAGAGGAAAGATATTTTATTTTACTTCTCGTTATTTTTAGAAGTGAATTCCTCCAGTTTTGTGTATTCAACCCATGGATGAGCACATTATATCCACATAGCGTTGCCTTTTTTTTTTTTTTTTTTCAAATAATTGATAAATTTTGTACGTGTATAATTCTTCTTCTTTTTTTTTTTTTCTTTTTCTTTTTTTTTTCCAACATAACGTTTTTTTAATGTTTTTCCCAGGACTTTTGTTTCAAGCGGTTTAGTGTATGCTAAACGAAAGATCACACAGAAATTATTTCTTGTTATTCAATGGAATGGAATGGGTGTATTTAAATGTGGCATTTCATTATAAGAAATTAATTCGCCTCTCTACATACGTATGTTTTTTTTCTTAACATCCACTAAAATAACATAATGGCGATAGCGTCGTCATCAGCTGACTGGTACCACGAGAGACAGCACGTGTTGCTTCCACCTGGTGTTGGGGTTGAACCGGTTGCCAGGTATGGGCCACTAGTGGCATGCACTTGCTTGGAGGCCCGCAATTTACGGCGATGCTGCAGGGACATCAATGGCTGCCAACCAATGGCGCTGCCATCAACGGACCGCTACCAGGCCGTGAGCTGCAGACTTCAGCCAGCAGTGACCCGTCACTGCTAGCTGGTGGCCAGCAGTATCTACCAAACACTTGTGTTTTTGCTGGGTTTGTTTAAAGTAAGGAACAGAAATAACCCAGAACTCTCCCTACTCCACTTAGGAATGAAAGAAATATTACACACACAAAATAGGTTATGGGAGACATCCTTTAACCCCATTAGCTTGATCTTGGATATTCAATGTACACACATCGTGTATTTGCAATAACTCGACAAAATTTATAATTATTAAAAACGTTACATTCAAATGATGCATGGTCAGAAGGCACATTTGACCAGCAAAGTTAATTTTATAGAAAAGAAGCGATGCTTCGGCGCTCTTTATATCGCAAGCTGTATAAAACAAAGCATAAGCCAAATGGTTGGAACGTTGTGATTGATCAGCATGTGCAAGCGGCGATGTTGATAAAGTGATCACGCATCTGCTTGCCGTAGTCATTTTTCTTAAAAAGCAGGCGTTCGATGGTAATCATTAAAGTGTCACGAATTTTGTCAAAGCTTTCGTGACCTGGCACAGTACTGAAGTAGACATTGACGCGTTCGATGACTGCGTCGGAGGTCGACTTTCCACAAAGTATTCTTCGGAACGTCAGGTAAAGTTGAGCCGATGTGCACTACCAACCATCCATAAAGACTTGCAGCATAACACCATAATTGGATTCCCTTCATATGTACACTGTACAGCCATAATATTTAGTGCAGTCTTGCTGTATCCGCTTTGTCGTTGCCAAGCATAGCCCTGAGTGTCCAGGGTTTTCGAGAAAACAGAATCTTAAATCTACCATTTGAGTCATAGCACTCTCAAACATGGGTTCACAAACTGTATCTGCAAGATGTTATAACCACAAAGGGAAGCTTTGCCCTACGATTTGCACAGTTTTGATACGACAAATTATTTCGAAGTGACTTATGTTCATATTTACTTTCCCAATACATTCGCAACTATTATATATCCTTTTGTCCGTTACCAAGTTGTAAAACAAAAAGAAGGAAGGAAAGGTTCAACTGAGGACTTTCACAGGATATTACACTGAATGGCCACTTTGTTATGACCACCCCCTCAGTACTTCGTTGGGCCACCTTTAGCCTTTAATACTGCGTCGATTCTTCGTGGCATGGACTCCACGAGATGTTGATGGGTAGTTTGTGGAATCTGAGACAATGCTTGATGAATAGCACTTTCCAGGAGTGTGAGATTGCAGGGTTGTTGAGCCAGCTGTCTGATGGCTCGTTCAACTTCATCCTACAAATTCTCAATGGGGTTGAGATCTGGAGATTGTGGGGGCCACCTAAGCAAAGTAAACTCCCCGGCATGTCCCTGAAACCAATCCTGTACAATACGAGCACTCTGGCAGGACGCATTATCTTCTTGAAAGTAGCCATCGCCATTGGGATAAACCATCCACATGACAGGGTGCACTTGGTCCGCAATGATGTTTAGATATGATGTGCCAGTCAGACGTTGATCAACACGAATTAAAGGGCCCAAAGCATGCCAGGAAAACATGCCCCAAACCATAACGTTGTCTCCACTAGCTTGAAGGGTTGTAGCAATGCATTTGGGATCTATGCTTTCGTGCTGTTTCCGCCGAATTCTCACTCGGCCATCGGCATAGTGCAACTGAAAACGTGATTCATTGGACCACATAATTTGTTTCCAATTATCGACTGTCCAATCCTTATGCTCCTGTACGAACTGGAGACGTTTTCTCTTGTTGACTACAGACAGCAAAGGTGTTCGAACAGGCCTTCGGCTGCCATATCC
Source organism: Macrothele yani (assembly GCA_039090855.1). NCBI lineage: Eukaryota > Metazoa > Arthropoda > Arachnida > Araneae > Macrothelidae > Macrothele > Macrothele yani. Next base: position 81,668,431 of record CM077023.1, on the reverse strand, counting down.
CATCCGATACAGTGTACGGCGAATAGTGCGTGCACAGATCATTTGAAGGGATCCTTGATTAAGATGGTCTGTAATTTGCTGACCTGTTGCCCTTCTGTTGTCTGTTACCAGTCTGGACACTCTCAGTTCCGCCCGAGCAGTCACTAGTCGATGACGACCACACGTTGCACGTAGAGACCCAGTTTTTTGGCTGACAGTCCAGTCTTTAAACACTTTAACAACAGCTGCTCTGGAACATTTCACGAATGCGGCGGTTTCGGTGATACTCGCTCCATAGCTTCGAGCTCCTACAATCATCCCACGTTGAAAGTCCGTCAAATCGCATTTATTACCCATCCCGTCACCCAAAAATCACTTCTACTACTGTCGCAAGCACGAAGCTTTCCCTTTTTATACTAGCCTCGCACTCTGGCGGCAACAGCGTGCAGCCATAGCTCATTTGCTTAAAACTGTCAGGTGGTCATAATAAAGTGGCCACTCAGTGTATAATGGCATCGATATCCAAGTGATAAAGCATAGTACCCACGTCAAGAAGAGGGACCAGTTCACCGAAATTTTGTTCTGGGCAGCTACAGTAAGTGGAGAGATTACGAAAGTGGCACTAACATTCATGCTGGGCGCCCAACGGTGTGCCTGAACTGATAACTGAATACTGATTTACTTTGTGCCTGTCTCATGCAACGCAGGTTTTCTTCTAAACATCGCTGCAGTTAAACCTTACACATGCAAATCAGGTATCCCTTAATAAGCACCAAAGCGTTCATTGCTGTGCTGCAGATTTTAACAGTGAGATTATATGTAAAAATAGAGCTTGCTTCTGCTTTTGTTTGGGGGTTTAACGACCACCATGAGCAGCTCTAAAGGCTACACAGCAGCCGCCAGTCCCTAGTTTAGGGTTGTTAGCTCCAGGGAAGGAGAAGAACCTGAGCTATAAGACAAACACATCATCCATGCCTCATCAAGGATACGAACTTAGCTCTGTCAATTGGCCAGAAACTTACGCTTCTAACCACTCGCCCACCGGGGCAGCCAGCTTGTTACCCCGGTAGTTATTTCACAAGCAAAATAATTTGGAATTCCGAAAGAACACTGTACAAGGAATTCCTCACAATGATTTTTGTTCTATTGTGAATACACGTGCATATTCCGTAAAACGGACTTACACCATGTTGTTTACTGAGAGACAGTATTTAAATCACGGTATAGGATAAAAAGTGGCTTTGGATATTTACTGGCATTAATTGGTAGCAGTTGTTAACAGTGCCTTAGCGCAGGCTCCCCAGCTCCAACGGAACGGGGGACCCCAGACGAATAGGAACCTTGATGCATCCTTACAAATAATATTTTCTTCAGCATTCCATGCAATATTAAAGAAATGTTTTCTTTTGTTCTATTCCTTGCAGTATTTAAGAAATGTCTTAAAGTTAAATTATTTTCCACAGAAAAATCACCCTTACTTTATATAACATAAATATATTCTTTACCGAGTTTGCTAAATTGGTTTATACGTTAAATTTTAACTTCCAAATATTTAAAGTTTGTAGACTTAATTCTTTACTTTCCCGGATGATTCTTAGTTGTTTGTAGCTGAAAATCTGAATTAATTAGTAATATATATCACTTCAAGATAAGGGATAAAATTAAATAATAACACAAAGGCTACTTACAAGTATCAAAATCGCTTCTTTTATTCGCTAATCAATCATGTCCGAAAGTCTATAATCAACAGATCTGCTATAAACAAGTCGTTCACATAGTATATACGCTAACTCGACATCAATCAACGATGTTTCACAATATACGTGATACTTCTCGCTGTTTAAAAGCAATCTGTTCACTCAATACAAGAATCAATCATATCAACATTACGCATCGAGATCATTCAGCTCTCTCAATGCTAAAACGCTCTTATAAGATTCGCTCGCTATCTGCTCGTCTCAACATTGAATATATTAAGCATGAATCACTCAACTAACATTGTACCCGAGCTCTTGCCTCAGAAGACTTTGTCTGCGTTGCTTGCCCTTTGGCCCGCTGTCAGTATTGCAAACTTCAAATGCATCGGGAGAAACTTTGTTGTGTTAAATTTAGAAAATAATTAATGAAAGGGAACCAAATTTATATAAAAGTACAGGAACTCACAGTGGAAAGGGAGAGAGGCAGTGTCGTAAGACAAACATGACATCCATGCCTCACCAGAATTCGAACCTGGATGCTTCACGGAAGAATGGCCATAATCCAGCGCTTAGACCACTGCGGTGAAAAAGGTTTAGACAATTTAGTCCACTAATGGAGAAATAAGCTTTCAAAATTTTCTCAAAAGAGGTTTTGAAAGAATTCGGCGTTTTTTCTTCGAATTCAAATTACATGTAATATGTATGCTTCTGCCTTCATCAGCGAATGTTAGCAAGGAATAATTCATCCCAGCTGTTACACTATAACGGTAGCAAAGGCTGCCTGCCGAAAAGTTTAACCTAAAGCAAAGGAAGATCTTATAGTGAAATCCTTATAAGAACATGATATCCTTGGCACGGCGATGCCATATTCAAACGTCATATCCAGCTCCTCAGAAAACTGAATCATCCTGGAATCACATCAGCATCACTAGATTTTTAAGTATTCTAACCACTACAGCAAGCAGAACAACCTAGTTCCTCGTAAGTGATGGACAGAAATCTGCGAAAACTTCAAATTACGCTAGCCGAGGCATCCAACTTCTCATATCGAACAAGGACATTCTAATCCGGAAACTGATACGCGCCCAAGTTATCAGATATGAAAATTCACGAAAAAGAAATTTCCAGGTTTTAAAAAATTTCCAGGTTTTGAAAAGTTTTCATCGGAGTTTTAACGACCACCACGAGCAACTCCTAGGACTATAAGCACTACCCGTCCCTAACTTGAGGCGGGCCACTATAATAGGTTGCGCAGTAATTTTAGCGCGGGAAACAAAAGCAAAATTCGCGGGGCGGTCGCGGGGCAATTTATGAAATTTCGCGGAACGTTCGCTGCTGATGATATATTCTAACATTTCCAAAAAAAAAAAAAAAAAAAAAAAGTCTACCAAGTTACGAAGCAGTAATACAAATGTACGTAACTAAATGAGCATTGTAACTTTATAAGTTTTTAAAATTGATACTTACATTTAAGAACCATTCGAATTCTGGCAATGTTATCAACGCCGTTACACGAGATCAAGATTTCTATTTAAGTGGACGGCATTTTGATACATTATATTGTACATACACAGATTTTCTTCTTTAATGCTGTGTCTGTTGTCCTGCAACACGTTTTTAAATTTAGGAAAGGATCGCTCAGCATCGACACTGTTTGTGGGTACTGACAGACAGCGGATGGCGACCTTATGTAGCTTAAGAAGACTACCTTTTTTCGTATTCCAGAAGTCTAGCAAAGCTTCGCTGAGACGAAATTCTTTTTCACTCGCTTTATATGGACGAAATTCACATTTTAGTTGGTCCTCATCTTTGAGCATAGGAATGTGGCTGAAAACAAACAAATCTTCTTCGTCGTCTAAAAGATCCAATGACTTAAATTGATCGGGATCAAAAACCTACATTCTTTGAAGAAATTTACAGCTGGCTGACAAAATCGATGCTTTTTTCTTAAAAAAAAATAATGCTTAATTTTTTCATAACAAGTGGACAGAGCTGTTTTTGTAGCGACGTGATCACAGTCTTGACTCTTGCTAAGAAGACTGTTGACGATGACCGACATTTCATTTTATATTTTGTGCGCGGAAATTTGCTATTTTTCAAATAAAGTGAGCTGTCTGTTAATATACGGCGCATGGATCTCAACCTGCTTCAGATTTTCTTTTAAATCCCTATCTTGACAATATCCAATGATTTTATCCTCAATAAAACTGCTACTGTTATCTTTTTCTTTTTTAAAAAAACTGCGCAGTCTTCTAAACGTTTGCAGTGAAAAAGCACGGTCTCAAACCAACTGTTCCACCTAGTCTTCACAAGTATTGGTTAGTCGAAAACGTCCTTTACGGGAGGGACAAGCTGTGAAGGCACGTTTAACCGCAACTACTAAAGAGTTAACATTTTCAAATTCATTCTGCCAAATTTCGCCCAAGAGATTTAAAAGATGCGCCTTCCAGGTGACGTGAACACCATTCAAAAACACGGTTTTCAGGCTTTTCCCCCACGCTTTGGACATGTAAGATGCATTGTCTGTCACAAAAGCGGTTATATTAGCAAAAGGTATTTCATACTTATTAACGCACTGAAATATTGCCTTGCTGGCTGCTTTAAAATTTACGGATTCCAAAGTGATGCACTCAAGGAAGATTGCATTCAAAGAGGTTTCATCATTGCAGCTTTCAACATTGGGTTCAGCTGATGGAACAGCAAGAATATTCAAAATGTATCTAACTTCTAAATCAGTTGTTTCGTTTGCTACGATGCTTACACCGGATGCTGATTTAAAAAAATCTTTCACTTGTTGCTTGTGAGTATCACATATTTTCGGAAAAAATAACATTTCCGCATCCAATTTGCATTTGGAATAACCCCAATATATTTCAACGAATTTTCCAAAAAATTCAACGAGTTTGGAAAGTGGGATGTTAGCTGCACAAAAGGCACCAGTTAATTTCGAAAGTTCCATCGAGCGATGCTATTCTTGTGCAGTTCTTTTCTCAATTAATTCATCAACACATTTCTGCATTGTTTTCGGTTGAATGATCAGACACACCTTTTTTTATGCAACTTGCTTGCTAAATGCTTTTCACAACTGTCCTTTCTTGAAAAATCCACTGGCATGTTGCAACATGAACAGAACAATAGATTTTTGTTCACATTAAACGTTCCCTTGCTGTACTGCTTGAATCTTTCAGATGCACTCATTTTCCTCACGTGGTTCATTCTCAAAATTAAAAAACAATATCTAAAAACTTCATGAACTACTCACACGAAAGTACACATTTCCTAAGCTAAGCGTCTCCAAAACACTCTTTTCTGTAAGCTGCTTTCCCAGCTAAAATTACTAACACAGCTGACAACATCCGGTTTACTAGTCCGGCAAGCCGCAAAAGTCATTCAACAGCAGCGGGCATGTGACTTTGAATTACTCGTCAAGCTTGTTCGAAAAGAGTATCTTCGTAACGAACAATCTTGAGAGTTAATTCCAAGGTTTAAAGTTCTGGTTTGGACTTTCGAGTAGGATTAGCTTGCGGTATATTTTTCACGTAAATTCTAACGAAGGCAGTATTAAAATTTATTAATTATGAAAATTACAGCAATCAAAATATTATAATATAAATTAGGCGAAAATAGGTAAAAAATCTGAAATTCGCGGATATATTTGATATTCGGGAAATTACAGAAAAACCCTAAAATTCGCGCCGTGACAGAATTATTGCCCTACTTATAGGAAATATGTTATGATTAGCGATTGGATTGGAGAAATTTGTAGTCATCTCCATGTTCCTACATGTATGTTTGTGTAGGGATGTTTGGTGTGTACAATAACATTTTGATCAAATAACATTATACACATTGAATGCTCACTGAATTTCAGTGAAACCTGTGTTGGCGGTCACTCGTATTCCGCGATCACCTGCCAAACCTGGAGGTTTCGTGCGGCACGGATGTTGTCACCAACAGAAACAATACATACGAGACCTTTATTTGGCGGCCACGTGCAGAAAGCGGTCACGGGCAGCCATTTTTGAAACGCGTAAGAGAATATAACTGCATTTAGCTGCCAGTTGATGGCATAATGCTCAAGATAAAGTCCTGAAATGTTTTTGAATATAAGCACTCAACGGACAGAACATTAGAGATACCTACCTAATAAGGGTGTTGGTTCCTTTGGCGCGAATAACAGCCTGTACACGCCGAGACATCGACTCCACCAGATGCGGGAGGATTTCCGGAGGTAATGCCAGCCATGTCTGTTGCATCATTGTCCACAACTCAGCATGAGATGTCGGTCCAGGATCCATGGATCTGAGGTAACGCTCCGCTGCATCCCAGAGAGCTTCCACAGGGTTTTAATCAGGGGGCCTTGGTGGGCACTAGATGGTTCCAAACTCAGATGAGTGTTCCTCGAGTCACGCCTATAAGTGGTTATGGCCCGTTGGGGTGGCGCATTGTCCTGCTTAAATAGACATTCGGCAGCAGGATGAGCGAAGGCCATGAAGCGTGTAGGTGATGAGCCAGCGCATGCTGGTAGCACTCAGCGGTTAAGGACCTCTGCAGACATACTAAGGGACCTAATATGTCCCATGAGAAGGCTTAGAGCCGCGGATGGCTTAGTGGTTAGTGTTTCAGACTGTCGATGCTGGGTCTCCAGGTTCAAGCCTGGTCTGATCTTTCAGAGATGGTGTGATTTACTAACAATCGCTGAATATCCGCCGTGCATCGGACGAGCACGTAAAGTGACGGCCCCCAGGCTGGACCCACTGGTTAAATGGGTATCCTTTCCTATACCCCACCTGAAATTCTCTCACCCCTCTATGTGCAATATCGTACTCGTACGGTAGCGCCATCTACTGTACTCTAATCTCACTACAAACTGTTCTGTCAAAGTCGCTAGACTTGCTCTCGTTCCTTCCGTTTCTGTGTCCTGCCCAAAAGGCGATCTCGCTGTAGGTGGCTGGGACCTAAACTCTACTATAACCTGTGGACGGAAGTCCTACAAGAAAATGACGCTGACCCCCCTACGTACATGAGAAGGCTCTCCAAACCATCACAGTGCCACCACTACCTTGAACAGAGCAGACGAGACCATGGCCTCATGCCATCAACTACACACCCGCACCTCCCGTTAGCTCAGTAGAGCTGAAAACGGGATTCATCTGACCACACGACGCGGCGCCACCCTGAAGAGGTCCAGTTTTGATGTTCCCGGCACCAGGCGAGGCGTAATTTAGAATTACAAGCAGTCAACAGCGCACACGAGTACGGCGTTGGCTCCCGTAGCTCAGGGTACGAAGTGTGCGACGTACCGTTTGCTCGCTGATGCTGCTTGAGCCTCCGACATTTAACCTGTACGTGATTTGCGCTGCCGTTTCCAAGCGGTTCGTCTGTACGAGCCTGGATAGCCTACGTCGACCCCCGTCATTAGTGGTGTATGGTCGACCACCACTTGCTCTCTGGGCGCTGGTACGTCCGTCGATCCTCTGGCTAGCGAAACATCTTGGCTACAGTTGCCCTCTTTACTTTTCTTGACTCCTCCCCTGCTTTCTTCTTTTCAGGATTAATAGTGTCCTCTAAGTTTTCAAACCTCACAACTCCGGTTCGCTACGGTTCTTATCACTTTTATCTCGGGAGCCCTACGGTTCATATCACTTGGGCTAAGAATGACCCACCTGCCTTGCGCAGACAATGCGTCCACGATCAATGCCGCTCAGATCACAACGTCGATTGTGATACTGTTGGGAAGCCCTGTTGTCCACCTATTTATCACCTGCGTTGGGTTTGGGTCTGTTTCATTCTGCGTGGGGGATGCCCATGTCAACTGTCCATCATCCCTATCCCTAATGTTTTGTCTACTGAGTGTATATGAGAGAGAGAGAAGTCGGTAATAATATGCTACTAGGTGGCCATAAGACGCTACACTTCCCGGACGAAATTTCCTGACCAACTACCTTAACAATTTATTGCTTAGAGGTGTCGCTCGTTCCTAATTTATAATGTTTCGCTATAAAAATGGATGTAAACCGGAATCCAGGAAATAAGCACATGGCTATGTCTTTCCAGATGTTAAAACCCATGCTCATAACGGAATGCAGATTCCAGAGAACTAAACATTGTACTGCAAGTATGGAAACCTGGAAAAATGTCACATGCTGGAAATAGCGAATCTATGGAACATCTCTATTCAAAGATGTTCCAGATTTAGGATCTGCAGGAACCGATTCCCCTCCAATTCTTATGTTAATCTGTTAATTTTGGGCATTATCACAAAATCAGAACTCCTAGTAACATGAAGGTCAAAGCACAATTAATTTTCCCCAGAAAAGGAAAGAAATAATGACAAAAAATTGGTGCTTTGAAATGATGAGAGACATGAAAGACATAATAACAATTTGTAGACTATGTAACCTATTTAACTTTACATTTCCATCGCTATTTCTTATGCAAACATTGTTTATGTCTCAATCAGACATTTGAAACTTAACGTCACGTATAATATCCCAAAGTTTCTGTTGATGTGGCAACACTGGCAATCGGTCAGAGTTCAAGCTATAGATAATATGCAAGAATAGCTTTATGTTTGTGTGTGAAAGGTGGTGGGATGTTTTGAGCTTCAGCGTTACTTGTTATTCGACTATCACGACCTTGGTACATGTCGTAGCAAGTCATTTTATAAACCTGCATTAATATTTGTGTAAGCTAGTTTGTTAATAGTTAATCTATGTTTTGTGATATTTGTTGTGTTTCTGTTAACGAATGGTGTTTCCGTTAACGAATGGAATAAAAGTACATAGTTATCTACAAGAAAATGTACGTTATTAGTTCAACTAATATTCATTTTCTAGTGGTCCAGTTTTTGCACATCGCACCATAAAAGTAATTTAGTGAGAAATATTTAACTACCACGCCACAAACTGTAGGTGCATCAGACCTTTAATATTCCACTTACAGATTGTAAAGTACTTGTGACAAGTGCACGAAATTGCTCTGAAACTGTAATTGCATACGTAGAGCACCACAACAGTTTTCGGTAACATGAAGTAACAGCCAAAGGAAGAAATTCACGTCTTACTTAATAACTTTCAAAGAGTATACTTTCTTAGCATTTACATCGGTTTTCATATATTTTTTTTAATTTTATAAGATAAAAACTTCGTCTGTTCAAATGTATTTTTTGTTTTTTTTTCTTCTTTGTGAAAAAGGAATATTGGTTCGGGTTGTGAATTACAGAGAATCCCAGTGTATATAAATCTACAGTGTTCTGTCCATTTGACCTAACTCCGTGAAAATCAGCACGTCAAGGGGTTCTCAGTTCGCACGCGATTACCAATCACGAAAGCAGACCAGTATTTAGCAAATCATGATGCATAAATCTTCTCGTGACTTGCCTTCGAGGGTGAATCGTCCCTCCCTCTGTTTAACTCCCACAAAGGCTGACTTATGCAGCCAATGAAATTGGGCTGCTGTTAGCCGCCTACCCCAGAGAATGACCGATTAGGTTTAAAAGAAAAAGTGCTAATTTGATACTGCGCGTATTTCTACTAAAATTAAAGTGATTTAGCAATCTCGCAGTAGCTACTCTTCTTGCAATACATCTAATAATGCGAAGTGGGTTTAATAAACCAAAACTGTTTTGTTTTTAAAACAACCATTTTCCTTTTGGTTTTGTGTAATCATTATAAATTTACATAAAATCGTTATTCAAGAAATCTTACTGTGAAAATTAAAAGAGGTAAAGAGAGATAATAGAGTTTGGAATGCTAAGTTTAGGTTGTTCATGAAAGTTAAATACATATAAATGAGAGTATTACATTTATATAAAATCGCAGATATGTCTTTAAAACGTATCATTTCATACAGGGAGATTACATTGCCTCCATCAATCACTTTCAAACTGATTCTACGAATTTTCTTCAACTTTCCCCTGTACCCAACTAAGGAATTGCTGTTCCACACGTACGCATTACGAACTGAAAGTAGAAGCGGGTGTAAAAGAGTGGGCATGATTGTTCTGAAATTGTAATTGTGACGCTGATAAAATCCAATTGTATTTTTTTCCAGCGACGTGATTTTCCTTCGCTAAAAATTTTAGCGCGCCTGCTAACTTAGATACAGTATATTTACCTACGCCTTTTTATTCGTCCTGACTTTTTATCTTACAAAAATATTCTGAAATGGCTTTTTTAAAATGGAGGTGGGTAACTTGCATTTTTGTGGATGATTATTTATATGTATGCCAAACTTACTGCATGCCAATGTCGTGTGCAGGATCGCCTTATGTTAATACAAGCCAACAAGCTTTTGATGCTATGAGCTGAACGCATGGGCACTGAAAGGCCTACATTTACTAACCTCAAGCATGTAAATTTTTATTTCTTCTTCTGATTCACTCTTCTCGGCTGTTATATTCACCAGCCCAATAAGCGAACAGCGAGTAAGAAGATCACTTCCTTGAGGTACTGGTCTAATAGCAGAAAGAATGTTAGGGCAAACAATATCTTTCCTATTTTTTGCATGTAGACGGCAAATTTTATCAAGCAAAATTAACAGTCACCAATTACGATTTTTAGACTACCATAAAAATTGCAAATGGCATACCTGTTTTCTTACCATTTTCCCAAGTGCAGAATACTATATACGGTACAAGTGCAGAATACTCTTTCAAAAGCCTATATTTGTTTTGATTTCCTGATTTATATTTAAAATAGCCAGAGCACGGTGTTTTTTTCTTCTTTTGTTAGTTCGTTTACTCTGTTTTTACAAAATCCGTAATATTTTGCCTTTGCTTAACTACAGCGTAGCTTCCACATATGTAACATAACAAGGTAGGATTATTTATTTATACACCCACGGGAAGATATTTCTATAAACAATCAGTCACTAAATGTTAAGAATGAATGTTGTTAACAAAAACATTTTAAGTCAGATTCTGACTTGTCAACACAACGGCACCGCTTCGGTGGCACAGGCGACCGAGATGAGTCCATGTTCAAATCACTGTAAAGCATGGCTGTTGTGTCTGTCTAAACAAAAAATGCCCCGTTTTTATTCTTCTAAGCGATGGCTTCTGACCGTTCATCCAGTTGCCATGAGATCGAGTTCCAGATGAGGCTGGCTCTCTCCTTTCCCTGGAACCCAGTGGTGACGCCAGCCGTTCAGAACTGGGTGGGCTATTAAGGGGGATAAGCATGATGGGGGTGGCACAAATTTTGAAATGTTTGGCAGACGTTTTGGCAAAAAAATTCCGTTCATGTGCATTTTGCCAGACGCTAAAAATGTTATCCTTAGTACGAACAACAAAAAAAAAATATATTTTCAAGTGAAAAGTTTTTTTTTTTAGTTTTTTAGTTCCGTAGCATTTATTCAATGTACGCAGTATGGCAAACATGCATACGAACCTCTATGGAAAGTTACTATTTCTTCGCAATCTCAGCTTACTTAGGTCGGGTTTTTTCCCCTTTTCATAATGCTGTTTATAAATTTTAGTTTTAACCTGACAAGGAATCAATCTCTCTCTCTCTCTCTCATATTTTCAAACTATAATTATAAAAATGGTGTGTTTCTACAACACTTTTAGGAATTCTCTCAGACGACTCCCTCCATTTTCCAGAAGTACAAACACTAAATTTAACAAGCAAATAGTTTTATATAACAAAATACAAAATTTCAGTGAATTCCAAAAATCTTACATCGTTGCACCCGCCATATGTTCCAACAGCTTAAATACTTTGGGAGGGGGTAAGGGGCTAAAGGGGGTCACAGAAAAGTTGGATGGACTGAAGCCCACCCCAGCCTTCCTGTAGCGTCGCGCCTGCTGAAACTAGCTACCCTAAATTAGGGACGAGAGATTGCTTGTAGCTCATCGAGTTGCTCACGGTGGTCGTTAAACCTCTAAATAATAATTAAAAAAAACAACAGAAAACAACAACAATGGCTTTAACAAAGAAACTTAGCTGTGGAAGAACTGGAGAGAAAATTCAAGGGTAACTAGTCACGTGACTAAACACTGCGCCATCTATTGCCTCAATTTGGAAATTATTGCCACAACATAGTCTCTACCATGATAACATTTCTACTAACTTTCTTGAAATAAATGCTGATGACAGTATGAAATCCTGACATAACATTACATTTCTGCAATCAGAAGCAAAAATGGGCCTCGAAATACTACCTCAAATGGAAAAATTAAAATCCATGCAGACTAGTGTAATAAATCTATTCATTTTGTACATACTTGATATCGAACTTAATACGCCGGAATAATTTTTTTTTCAAAGAACAGACTTTCTGTTGTCCAAAACATATCATTCGAAACGTATATATCAAACATATCATTCACATCAGTCAAAAACCGAAACACTGCTTTTAAAAAAAAGATGTATGTTCCGAACAAGATGTGTACTGATTTTTACTTATTTATCGAAGGGGGGGGGGGGGGTGGTTAAAGACAACCATGAGCAACTCTAGAGGCTATAAGCAGTTGCCCGTCCATGATTTGGTGCCCCTGTTCCAGGGAAGGGAGACAGTCAGCCTCATCTGGGACTCGATCCGATGACCACTGGATGGAACTGTCAGAAGCCCTTAGAAGAATAAACAAGAAAGATGACACCGAATTTTCGGGTGTAATAAGCACGTCTTTTGAATCCGTTCTGACGCAAATTAAATTTATCAAAGCTATTCAAAGTCAATAGAACCGGTATGGAAAACAATAGTATCTGACGGAAGAAAGAAGTTTTTCAATCGGGTTTTTAATCCCTCAGATATTGTTGTAAACGGAATCGTGAGCTTACGCCCTCTAGTTGCAGACTTGGGCGTTGAGAACAACATGAATTTATATGATAAATATTTCGCACCGGAAACGCTCTCCAACACAGAAAGAATTTTTCAAATCAGATTCTTAGAAACAGATATATCGACAAAAATAAGATTTGACTTTACGTCCCCTGGTGGGAAAACTATGCATTATTTTAGGAAGAAAGTATTCACAAAAGGTTTATCCATATGAGCGGTATCGGTCCAAGAAAAAAAAAATTGTCGTGTTTTCAGGAGCCCAGATTTTGCTACAAATACATCAGAAGCAGAAATTAACGCTTATGCCCTCTGGTGACCAAACCATTCTTTACCAAACATTAGAAATGATGTGAAAAATATTTTCCATCAGGTCTTGTATGCGATACATGAAGAATTTTTCAAATCGGAGTTTTAAGAGCACAAATGACGCAGAAAACGCAATTTGCCTTTGTGCCCCCTAGCGGAAAGTCTATGAATTACATGAAAATTTTGAAATTACATGAACCACATGTCACACTAGAAACACTATCCAACAAAGAAGGAATTTTTCAAATCGGACTCTTAGAAACAGGGATATTGACAAAAATAAGATATACATCTACGCCCCCTGGCGTAGAAACCATGCATTATTTCAAGAAGAAAATGTTTCTAAAAGGTTTATCGACATGAGTAGCATCGGTTTACAAACGACGTGTTTTTTCAATCGAGAATTTAGAAGCTCATATTTTGCTGCAAATACATCAGAAGCGGAAATTAAGATGTACTTCCCCTGGTGGCCAAACCATGTTTTTACAACAATTAGAAATTACGTGCAAACAATTTTTCATCAGGAGCTGTGTCCGGTGCAGAAGGAATTTTTCAAATCGGAGATTTAGAAGCAGAGATATAGGGAGAAACGCAATTTACCTCTACGCCACCTAGCGTAAAGTCTATGAATTACTTGAAAATTTTGAAATTATATGAAAAACATGTCGCACTGAAAACACTATCCAACAAAGAAGGAATTTTTCAAATCGGACTCCTAGAAGTAGAGATATTGACAAAAATATGATATACATCTACGCCCCCTGGAGGAGAAACCATGCAATATTTTAAAAAGAAAATATTTCGAAAAGGTATATTGACGTAAGTGGCATCGGTCCACAAAAGAATTTTTTCAATCGAGATTTTAGAAGCTCATATTTTATGGCGAATACGTCAGAAGCAAAAATTAACGCTTACGCCCCCTGGTGGCAAAGTTTTTTTTAACCAAAATTCAAAAATTATATGCAAAATATTTTCCATCAGGAGGTGTATCCGCTGAAGAAAAAAATGTTCAAATCGGAGTTTTAGAAGAAGAGTTATCTGGAAAAATGTAATTTACTTTTACGCCCCGTAGCGGAAAATCTATGCGTAATTTAAAAAAAGTAACTATATCTAGAATACTCTTGGACATAAATGGAATCTAAAGATAAAAATATTTTTTTCAATCGGATGTGTAGAAGCAAATATGTGGAATAAAACATATTTTTGAATTCGACATCATCTGCATTTACGCCCTCTAGCGGCGAAATTGTACATCGTAAAAAAAAAAAAAAAAGAAAAGAAATGAAATGAAGGATCATCATTCGCATATTTCAAGCTTCCCAACGCAAAAAGAATTTTTTCAAATCGGACTAATAGTTGCAGAGATATCGTGGGTACAGACGGACGGACGGACAAACCGGTAACATAAGCACCATCTTTTTTTACAAAAGACGTGCTAAAAAGGGGCATTTTGGACATTTTTTTTTCAGGTCAAGTTAGATTAACGCATTATGTCATTTTTATATATTCACATGGGCATTATTATATAATTCTTTTAGGAAAATTTGAATACACAACAAATTACTTAAATGTTCATTATTTATAAACTAGGCTACTTAAAAAAAAACAAATCCAGTTTTAACTGTAGGAGGCGATCGCTCTTGTCTCCTCACTGATTTTTGTCTATATCGGTAAAAATCTAACATTTTCCGGTAATAAACTACATGTCAGTTTCATTTTTACTGATAATCGAGGTGAACTTACATACAGTTTGTGTATCGGAAGTTAATGGAACTTTTGCTACATGAAAGTAGTTCTTTCTTCTATCTTAAAACATTACGTCTCCGGTTTGTGTCAAAGTAAGTCATCGAAAGGAAAGCATGTTGAACCAAAAGATATGTTTGACGATTTTTAATGGATTTCATCTTGTTAAAAATGCAATTGAGAAGCTAAGTATTTTATTATTTCTTATCTGGCCAAGCACTTTGTCGGCGCATATTCGTTATTCTGCCTCCTTCTACACGTCAGGATGCATAGACTCAATCTCCCTGGCAAGTAAGTGAGTTTGTTTGATAATGAACTATCCTGTTGGAAATAAAAGTAACTGTGGGGAGGGACTAAAGAGATGGATGGAGCAGCTTCATCCTCCATCGCTCTCTCATGCAGACGTGAGAGGTTGCAGGCCCCAAAAAGATTAAAGCGCACTACGTGGAAACGCATCAAGAAAAGTAGCGTGGATACGAGAATCATTTTTGCTGGAGATGAACTCTTAGATGAACACGACGGCAAGGATATTTATCGGAACCAAGAGAATTCAACGTCTAGGTGCACTTCTCTTTAATTAAATGTCGGAGAAGAAACAATAAACCGAAATCATTTGAATTTTAATTACATCTCCTTTCTTTGACATCTCAGAAATAAATGCTTTCCCATATGAGCAGTATTTTACTTACGTAGGGTATTTCAGTAAACCTTAAAACTCGTAAGAGTACAAATAGCAGTAAATTTTGGGAAACTAATTTCAAGTGTGTTTAAAAAAATTGCGATTGTAGCTATCGGAAATGCTAATAAATACAGAATGTTCATCATGTGTCGACTGAAAATGCATCCGTTCTACATAAAAATATCAAAAAAGCAATATTTAAACTAAATTTAAGATTTTTACGCTTTAAAATCTTCAGAGCGTTGAATAGCCATACAACTTTAACCAATAGGACTGAGAAATTCACCAATATCTGAAAGAAAATCTGCTACACGCGAGCTGCGAAATGAGAATGAATAGTATACATCGTCACGAACATTAGTCTACAGGCATCATGAAATACATGATTAAATGAGAAACTCTTTACCTCCAACATTACTATTAACCTGAGACCAAGCGAAACATTTCCTAAAAGAAAAACTAAAACTACACTCAAACACATAACGCAGGAAGTCCGAGTCTTACGGAATGAAATGCACATACATGCTGAGGTATTGCATAGTTTTTAATAACAGTTAACTAGAGTAAACTAACAGAAATAACTGACTTAAAAGTTTCTTTTGCACACCGCGTTTTTGGTGCTACGCATCTTACCCGACAGTAGTAAAATAAATCCCAAGTAAAAAATTTCGATGTAACGAAAATGGGTAACGGCGCGTTATTGTTAAAACTATTATTGAAATCTGATCGTGCAGCATGCTGTTGTCTTATGAAGTGACCCAACAATAGTTAATTTCATTGTTACTCAACAATATGTTCTATAAAACTATCGCCAGGGCCGTAGCTACCGGGAGGGCAAGGAGGGCGGTTGCCCTCCCACGGTGGTTGTACCAAGGGCGCAAATTCCATACTCTGAGGGGCGTAAGAAATAGAAATGTACAGAGTGTGAATAAATTTGCTGAATATTTTAACTCAAAAACAAAGTTATGCGCTTTACTATCTTCTTTTGTAAATCCTTTAGTTAGCCGCATACACTATTACGCCAGCTAACCAGCAAACACTTTAGTATTTTCTTTTGTAAATACTTTAGTTAGCCGCATACACTATTACGCCAGCTAAACAGCGTACATAACTTACGCTGTGAGTTGTGGACCACCTCATACGGACGTATGGAATTGTCCGAAACAGTGGATGGAGTTATGTAAAACAATACCCTAATATGTCTAACCTCCGTGACCTTTCCGAATACATCGTGGGGATGAAGAGCTAATTAGTCATTTGCAATCTGTCGCCGAAAGTTCCTCTGAGGATTTAACCTTGAACGGAATTTTCCCAAGCTCTACTTCGAAAGCATCTTTCTATTCTTATGTTTGCTGTCTAATACTAATTCTTTCTCTGTTGGTTTGTTGTCATTCGGCATTTCTGCACGTGTTGTGTTGTCGGTGTTCACACAACTTTTACGTTTCACTTGATATTTAAAACCGTTGTTCTTGGGTATTCGCCTAATTCTTAAATTTTGAGTAAAATTATGTCGAAAACGTGAAGCGAAACTTTTTAGTGATCATAATGCTTTCCTATAACGAAGGTATTAAAAAGTAAGAACTGCTTACTATTTATTGAGTGGAAGTAAGGAACTTTTGAACTCAAAGGTGCATAATTTCAAGGCTCGATCTCCCAGATAGGAAAAGCTTGCTACGTTCCTGACTATCGCCGAACATTATTTCATCACGTTTCACATAACAATATCTCATTGCAATCTGGGTAAATTACGAGAATATAAAAAGTGATAAAAGCCATTACAAAAATGCATTTTGATGCAATGCAGCTTTCCCGACTACTACCCGACACTAGTAAAGTATGCGTCGTAGCTAAACTTGGCTTCCTCTCGACCCTTCCCTCCGAGGGAGTATTACATGCTACTGACGAGAGATTTAGAATGATGCATAACACGATGGGGTGTAACCTATGCATATCCTACACCAAAAGTTACCGATCTCCTCACTAACACATTTGCGATCCAGTTTTTCTTTCTGTCTTGAGGTCGGAGTTTAGCTTGCGCAGATGGACTTCCGGAAGTTAAATCACATTTCATTGGTGTCGGGGTCGTTTCTTACGTTTGCCTAAATTTGTATAATATATAAAACTTATAATAATAAATATTGTTTTTTGAAAAAACAAACAAACTAAACAGTCGAAATACTTGCGATTGTTGTCGCCACAGTTCAGTAAATACTTCCTTTTACGACTCACATATCTTCTTTCAATGGTTTTACGACAGTAGCATTCATTACTCAACCTACCTAAGTACCGCGCAATGTCACGAATTACTTACTTACTTACTTAATCCTCTTCATTCCACCTGGGAGCATTGGTCTTCCACCACCATTTTCCATCATTCATGTTTTTATTTGGTTCCAGCTTTTATTAATATTTCCTATTTCTTTCATTATTGTTCTTTTCCATGTTTCTCTTGGTCTTTCCTGTCTTCTTTTACCCTGTGGGTTCCAATCAAGAGCCTGTTTTGCTATTATTTTATCCTCCTTCCTCAACACATGCCCCATCCACCTCCATTTCCTTTCGGGTATTTGTTGCAATATGTTTCTGGTTGTTCTCTGCCATAGTTCTTCATCTGGCATTTGTTTTGGCCAATATATTCCCAGTATCGCTCTCAAACATTCGTTTAAGAAGACCTGGACATTATAATTATCTTTTTGTTTAGCATCCATGTCTCTGATCCATACACAAGTACAGTCTTACAACTAAATTAAATATTCTCATTTTAGTTTTTCTAGACGAGTTCTTGTTTTTCCAGATATTTCGATGTTGGTTAAATGTTGAATAAGCCAATTGCTTCATTCTATTTATATCTTCAACAGCACCTCCTTTTGTTGATACTATTGAACCAAGGTATATATTTAATATAAATATTGTGGTATATACACGGTCGAGTCACATCATTATGACCACCAGCTAATATCCAGAGTAACCGCCGTGTGCAGCGCGGACAGCAGTTAGACGGGCAGGGAGTGACTCAGTAAGGTACTGAAAGGTGTTCACAGGTATGTGAAGATCTGCAGACTGCAGTGTATCTGACAGCTGCTGGAGGGTGCATGGTGGAGGATCCATACAGCGAACAACACGATCGAGATGGTCCCACAGTTGCTCAATTGGGTTTAAGTTTGGGGAATTAGGGGTACAGGGAAATACTTTGAAGTCTTCATCGTGCTCTACCAACCACTCTCGGACATTTCTAGCTGTGTGACACGTCGCATTGTCGTTCTGGAAGATCCCATCGGCCTCAAGGAAGACAATCAGCATGTATGAGTGTACGTGGTCTGCAAGGATGAATTAATAACGAATTCGGTCCATAGTGCCTTCCACAGATATGAGTGGACCCAGAGAATGCCACGAAAACATTCCCCAGTTCATAACGCTGCCCACACCAGCTTGTGTTCTTCCAGCAATAATTGAGGAGTATTTGTTCTCCGACGTTTCTCGCCTTATACGCCAACGTTCATCCGTTCGATAAAGCAGAAAACATGACCCATCGGAAAAGGCAATCCTTTGCCAATCAGCGGAGGTCCAATTCCGATACTGCCGTGCAAATATAAGCCTTTTCTGCCGATGCACCTTCGTTAGCAAAGGTGCAGTGACAATCCGTCTGCATCGGAGCCTCATACGCAGCACGGTTCGCTGAACTGTCGTTTTAGACACACTTCCGATAGCCCCCTGGTTCATTCGGCCAGTGAGTTTCTCCACTGTAGCCTGTTGATCGGCCTTCACACGCCTTCGAAGCCGACGTTCACCTCTCACATCAATAGCCCGTAGTGCTCCGCAGTTTCCACGTCGCTTATTCGCAATGGTGCCATTTCTCCAATCACGATACACTTTAACCACAGCAGCGCGCGAACAGTTCACAAACTGTGCTGTTTCAGAAATACTGCCACCCTTGGTCCGAAAGCTGATAATCATCCCTTTTTGCAAATCTGATAAATCGCTCCTTTTATCCATGACGGCAGCGAGTGCTATGTTTTCAGATTGCCTACAGCACACCTTATATACCCTCCAAGCCTGCTCACATTGGATACGCGCTGTTGACGTCAAAAATAGGAGGTGGTCACAATAATGTGACTCGACTGTGTATTTCATGTCACGAATTAGTAAACCTTAATGTTTGCTATTATAATTTAATTCCACTTAGCATGTACCAGACCGTGGCTCGGTGTGGTCATGAGTAAAGTGAATAAATGTAGTGTGTTGAACGTTAATAAATTTATACTCTCGAATCACTCGTTTTATTTCAAACCCACAAAGCTCTTGGCATCCGAAAGACGCATAGAATAAATCTGCAAAGAGTACCAAGGGTTTAACTGCCACCATGAGCAAGGCTATAAGCTGTCCCCCGTCCCTAATTTTGGGCCACTGGTTCTAGATGGATGAGAATCGGAGGTTAGACCACTGGGCCACCTTGAAGGCAAGCTGATTTTATTCCCTCGTCCTTGAGTGGTTGACACAGCCTGTATTTATGTTTGTAGACAAGTCCCAATAATTAATCACAACATATGTGTTAGACGAATTACGTTACGATTCACTTTCCGGAAACTTAGCAGACAATAACGTAACAATGAACAACGTAATTTTACATATAACCAACTCTGAAGATAATGATGAAGAAAAATGACAACTATCAGTACCGTTGACGATTCGTAGCTCTCCAACAGCAAAATCCAGCATCACACCCATTCAGGTCAACGGTCTTGTTTTTATCTGAGTCTTCTTGACTTGACTGCCTGCCAATGACGACACAAAGAAATAAACTCATGGGAGTTCAGACGTGATGATAAGTTCAGAAAGAGCGGGAAATAACCAAAAGTTAAACGAGACACAGTAAACAAAAACTGGAAGTTAAATAAGTAATATACGTCACAACACTTACAAAAATCCGTTCCCGATGTACAGAGTGAAAGAAAAGGGGTTCTTAACAGCTCGGCCACTTATTTATATGTTTCATTATATTCCGGCCTTTAACGACCCCATGGACAACTAAATCTACCAGGATCCTTCCGTCCCTAATTCAACGTCACTGGTTCCAGGGAAGGACAAGAGCTATCACCGTAGTACATACACACCCTCCAGGACTTGAAACCGGGACTAATTCGAACGAGTAGCCAGAAGTCTAATCATGTTGAACAGATTCGAACACGCACCTTGTGAGTGGATTTATTCAGATTTTGTCGTAAAATTCTTTCCAACTACAGTCGTAGCAACGAACCATAAATATTTTCCTGATCATTTAACTGAAACTGGAGAGCAAATGAGAAACGCTTAAGGGAAACAAACAGCATCAAGCTGTGACCATTTTGAAGCAAAGATGAAGATTGTAGTACGTTGCAAAGCGAATGGAAGCACCTGGTTCCTGGATTTCCAGGTTTTGTGCTGAAAAACAGCGGAACCCGATTTCGACATTAATTTTGGTGACCTGGATGCCAGCAGCGCCTTAAATTGACACTAGTTCAATATTCCAGGAAAACGGTGTCCAGTTAAGAACGATATCTGGCAACCGGCGTACTTCAACCACGAGTTATGTTTTTAAGTTTCGGCGTTCAACAAATAGTTTCCATTTCATGAGAACAATAAAAATATTTCTTGTCAAACTATTTCGAATAAAGTTCAAGATCAAACGTAGCTACCTTTACTCTGATTATCAAAGGCGACGCCTAAGTCTTTGGAAACGAGTGGAGCTTGCTCACGAGTCAATGTGTTTTGAACTCGTATAACTTGTAGGAATTTACAGAAATGGAATATCAACTGATAAGAATCACAAGCGAACGCTATAGTTCCTTTTTAATGCTACAAGTGATTAAAATTACGAAGAAAGTACATGTGGAATAGTGTAAGACCCACGCATAAAAACTAACGCTGTTACCGCGATTGTACCCAGTGCGGCAATTAAGTTATGAGACGATTTTTTTTTTAATGGAAAAGTGGGAAAACTTACGTGAATATATTTTATTCGAAGTACATTCTTCCTGCGTTAATACAAGAAGTGGCACGATCAGCTAACAAAAGGAAGCACTTGCAGAGTTCATCTTTTGGTATCGAGCTGATGTCACAGGGTTTTTTTTCTTTTTTCTTTTTTGTTTTTTATTGAAGGTTTAACGACCACGGTGAGCGACTCAATGGGCTAGAAGCAGTCGCCCGTCTTTAATTTAGGGCCACTGGTTCCAAGGAAGAGAGAGAGCCAGCACCGTAAGACAAACACAACATCCATGCCCCACCGGGATTTGAATCCGGACCCAACATAGGACAAATGGTCATAAGCCATCGCTTAGAATACTGCGCCAACGGGGTGGCAACAGTTCTTTCAATGTCTTCAATATATCGAAAAACATTTCTTTTTAAAGGCAGCTTTAATTTAGGGAATAGGATGTAGTCACACGGTGACAAATCTGGAGAATAGGAGTAATGTTGAGTACATGCACTTGTTTTCGTGCCAGAAATTGCTGTACACTGACTATTCAGTGTGCGGGTGCGTGCATCTATGCCACAGTCGGAGCCGGAGTCCAGCGCATCTCCGACGAATGGTCAAAGGCCAGCGCCTCCAAACACTCGCCCTTCGGGCCAGTACTGTGAAATCAGTACGGAATATTTGTACGCCTAGTGCAGAGCAAGCATTCAGTGAATTTTAAATGAACTTTCGTAGTTCTATTCTGCAGAAGTGATCAGAGCAGTTACATAAATATTGAAGTAATACTTGGAGCATTTTCAATTTCAAAGGATGTGGTAGTACATGGAAATATGTACGGAATGCAGCATTTACTTTACGAAGCCGAATGGTGACGGCTGGAAAATATTGCAATATTTGGTATATAGAAAATTCGCTATATGGAATAGGTCTTTTTCACATAAATACTTAAAAACCTTTGGCCATAATAACTAAACTGCCGATTATTATACTATTTTAAACGTGTTATAGTTTTTATTATTAGTAAAGATATTCTTCATTAAGAGTTTTAATTGTAACAGTAATAAAGTTAGTGTTATTAACATGCGCTGAAGTCTTTATTTTACTACAGTACGTAGGGCGACCAAAAAGTTCCGAGACTAGGTACGTAGCGCGCTAACAGATGGCAGTATGCGGATGCGCGAGCAGCGGTAGAGGGCAGGGACCTTCATGAGTCATTGTGCCAAGTGGCGTCGTTCTGTGAACATCGGGAGCTGTGCTACACGATATTTGGTGACCACGTGCAGAACGCAGCTGCTATTTTGGTGTGGACTGCAAACTAGAGCAGCGAGCGAACATCAAATTCTGCGTCAAACTCGGCAGATCGGAAAAGGAGACTTATGGAATCTTGCTGCAGGCTTATGGAAATGAAGCAATGAGTCGTGCGAGGTGTTTTGAGTGGCACTCGCGCTTCAAGGGCGGCACTGGAAGACGACGGAAGGTCAGGGCGACCGTCCACGAGCAAAAGCCCCGAAAATGTGGACAAAATTAGGGAACTAGTGCATGACGATCGTCGGAGAACCATTCAAGACATTGCATATTACATCATGGTTAAAATTAGTCAACCGTAAACTATTTCTCAATTAATCGAAGGTGAATAATACTTATTAATTAAAAACCACAGATAGCAAAATGATATCAGTGAGATCTGCAATAAGTAAAACATTTAAGGAAAGTAAAAATTAAAGGAACTGGTAAAAATTTAAAATTTCACCTGCTACGTGTTACGTCAGATATATGAGATAAAGCTGGCTTGTTTTGAATTATCGTGATCGCTGAAAAATAAACTAAAAGATTTTGTAAACAGGGATACAGTGATTGGAAGGTGGCGAGGGAGGGGCAAAAACGATAGCATTTAATCAGGAGGAGATGTATGTTTAGTAAGCCTCCGTGGGGGGGGGGGGGGGTAGCTGTATGTAGTAAGAGAACAACTGAAACATTCTAGTCTTTATACGAAGTGATCCATCTGTAAGAAAACAATAGCCGTTCCCTAAAAACTCACGAGTAAAATCACACAAAATGAAAAAATATAGGCACAGCAAAAAATATTTCTATTCTTTCTCAAAGTATCTTAGTAGTATATGTCCCATACTATGGGACACATCATATACTACAAAAAACCTCAAAATCAGGCGTTTTTTGATTTTTCAGACCTCAATAATCACGAACATTTTAAGGCTTTTTATGAACAAAAACACCATATTTTCATTAAAAATCATTGATTTTTTAGCATAAAATAGTCAAAAACATCAGATTTTTGAAAATTGAAGTTTTTACTCTGTTTTTCATCAAACTAGAGCATCATAAAAACACACATTTTAAGTCATTTTTGTGAACATTTTTGAACAATTGCAATCATTTTGAACTTTGAATAGCTTTGAAAGTGATGAAATGATGGTTTCAGTGATGAAAATCAATAGAAAAGTTGTAAAACAAACTACTTTGAATTGGTACTTTGCAAAGTCCTTTTTAAAAATGCATTAAAAAAAGGGGTACCCAAAATGGATACCCCTTATAGGAAGATTAAAAAAATAGGAAGATAAAAAGTGTAGGAAGATTAAAGTTCTAATTCATAATCATAATATTTATCATCAATTTTGCCTTTAAAGTTAAAAACATAATTACCTTTATTGAGTTTTTTAATTGTTTTATCTGACAGTTTTCCATGACATTTTTTAAGAAAATAATCTCTTTCTTCATCATTAACTTCTAATTTTGCAATTGTTGTATCTCCAAATTTTGTTTGGATTTTTTTCAATGATATGAGTTTATATTTTCCTGTATTCAAATCTTTTAATTTGAAAGTTTCAGGATATGATCTGATGTTGTTGAATTCATCCATTTATTAGGAAACATTTTTATAAATATTTTTAAAATATATTTGTCACAAATGTAATTTCTTTTGTAATCTCATCAAATATTTCTAATCCTTTATTTTTAACCTCTTCATTTGTTCTTATTTTCAAAATTAGTTTATGCATCTTTTTAAGATATTTAGCAATCAATTTAATAAGATCAGGATATTCATTATTATAATCTTTACTCACATATATTAAATCTTCACATAAATGAGATAAACATCTTATATCATCACTATATTTGATTCCTTTACGATCAGTAAAGAGAGCTCTCATATCTCCTAATAAATCCATTTATAAGGTTTCATTTTTTGAAATACAATTCTTGTAAAACATACATCTATACATAGAGCATCCAGTACCTAAAATTTTTGCACATTTAGTTAATTCAAGATCTATAGAAGGAATTTCTAACTCATCAAATATTTGTTTTTCCATTATTCCTCCTTTATATACAAACTTACCACCATAATATTCATACAAGTTTTTTATATAATTTTTAATCTCATCAGTACTTATCCATAGAGATTTTTGATCTGGAAATCTTTTAAATTTTAATCCATGAATATCTCTTGTACATTTATATATAATTCTTCGCTCTCTATCATTTAATATATAATGAGGTTCAAATACTTGAATTGTTTCCCCTACAGGTTGATGTAAATGACACCAACTTATCTCTCTGATTATACTTTTATTAGGAAGAATAAATCCTTGAAAATTGAAAATCAGTGTAATGTCATCCATTTATATAGAATAATTTTTATAAATAGAAAGATTAAAAATTCAGAAGTTTAAAACATTCAAAGATTTAATATCCAAAAGGCACAGTATTATAATCATCTAAAATTCTTCTTTTATCAAATCCAAACATGTATCTTTTATTTGTTTTCTTAACCATAATATTTCTATCTTTTTGAATTTGAAATTGATTACTTTTCACATCTAAATACTCTGTTTCTCCTGTAATTACTTTCATTCTCTCATCGAAATTTAAAACAGTTTCACTCTCATAACTCATTTTAAATCCTTTAACTTTTCCTTTTACAATTCCATCATTTAATATATATCCATAATCTTTAGAGGCTCCAGATATCCATGATTTCATATGTTTATCATCTCCTAATTCATCAGTCCATTCACCCAACATACATCCTGTTTTTATTTTATTTGTACCATCTTCAATATATACAATACTATCGGTATCATAATATATCACTTTATCTCCTAATTTATCAAGCATTTTATATAATCTTATTCTTGCAGAACTAGTTGTAAATGCTGCTATATAAACATTTGTATTAAAATTATTTTCGGCATATTGGTCTTTCTTTTTATAAGTCATTTCTACACAATCGTCATTCATGAATATCATGTTTAATTCCTTAATATTATCATTCAATATAATTCTATAAAAATCTTCTAATTCCATTACATATTCAGTTTGTTTCATATTTTTTCGTTGTCCAAACTTACCCCATAAGGAGTTTAAACATATCTTACTTATAAATCTTAAACCAGGATTTTTTTCTATTTTTTCTAATTTTATATCTAATTTTTCTTTAACACATCTCTTATATTCCTTTTCAGTTTTAAAATTTTCAGACCATTTATCATCAGTTTCTAATTTAATTTTTAAG
This sequence comes from Macrothele yani, assembly GCA_039090855.1. Classification (NCBI taxonomy): domain Eukaryota; kingdom Metazoa; phylum Arthropoda; class Arachnida; order Araneae; family Macrothelidae; genus Macrothele; species Macrothele yani. Next base: position 81,642,761 of record CM077023.1, on the reverse strand, counting down.
AACATTTTAACATAATCTCTAAACAGTTCATCTGTTTTATTTTCAAAATTCCATACTTCATATATATTTAAAATTTTATAACCTTTTTTAAGTGCTAATCTCATTTCATCAGTAGTCCAAGTACCAATAAAACATCTTTCAGTATGATTACATTCTTTATTTCTGACTTCATAACAGTCTTTACATCTTTTCTTTTCTACAATTTGATTCGATTTAAAATGATTACATTTTATAGTTTGAGAACATGATTTACATAGAGTGAATATTAATTTTTCGCCTTTATATGGTAACACAGGATGATATAATTTCCTAGGTGGTAAGACTTTACATTTTATTAATCCAAACCATTTCTTATCATACTTCTTAGGATTAAATATTTTTGTAGGGTGACCAATTGGATAATTATCAAAATAATTAACTGTTGGATATAATGAACACACATCTATATATCTACCTTTTTCATTTCCTTTGAATTCATATTTCAATTTTGTTGGTTCACATCTACCACCATAAAAAGCATCTCTAGGATTTAAAGGATCTACAAAATCTCTATTCCATTCAGTTTTCATATATTTTTTAATTTCCTTATTATTATCAAAATCACATTCCCATATTTCAATTAATTCATATCCATTATTTTTTATCTTCTTATTTATCTTTTTTGTTCTATTATATAAGTCTTTCATACATATCTGATTTTGAATATTTATAGTTGATTCTCTATAACATTTAGGACATCCATGCCAGTGACATCCTTGAAACTGATACACTATATTATTATAAAATCCATCTACTTTATAATATTTATTACCTAATTTTAATTTCTTTTCTCCACCATTTAAAGCATGTTGAATATTAATATTATGTTTCTGAGATAAATAATCTAACCAAACAATAGATTTTTTACTATATTTATCTTTATGAATTATATCGTCATCAACAGCAATTGTATTTTCTTTTAGGAATTTATCTCTGTAAATAGCCATACATACACCTGCTAATGTAACATATTTAAAGGGATCTATGTTTGCAATTTCTAAAAATAATTTTCTAAATTCTAAGCATCCTCTCCTTAAAATATCTACATCTGATCTACAGTATTTAATGAATTCTTTTTGAAAATCAAATGTTTCATGTCTTACAGTATTATACCATTTATCAAACATTTCTCTCTGTTCTGATGTCATACTATCATAACCATAGTAATATTTTTAGGATATAGACCTACATAATTTTGATTATTTGATGTATTGAATAAATGAGGAAAATACCCTTTTGCTAGTTCATCTAATCCAAATGTTTTAGGAAAATTTCTTAATGGAACTAATGTAAAATTAATAGAATCAATAAATCTCATATTTAAACAAGGAATTTGCATATAATTAAGTTTATTTCCATTATATATAGTGAATACTTCAATTTTATTTTTAAAACAATACTTAGCTAAGAATTGAAAATCAAATCCTTTTCCATAATGTGCTAATACTGTATAGCCGTAATGTTTTTTATCAAATAACCATTCACAATATTCATCTTCATTTTTAAATATATTTTCATCTCCTTTAAAACCATGATTTATAACTAGATTTACTTCATGAATTCCTGTTTCTTGTTTCGTTTCAACATCAAAAAAGAAATATTTTTCAGTATATTCATATTTACATTTTTCACACCATTTATCTTTAAATGGAATATTTTCAACACAGTCTTTTATACATTTACCACCTTTTGTATCTTTACGTTTCATAAAACATTTATGATCATTTAGAACCCATTGCCAGCAGTTTTTACATCGTTTTTCACCACATCTATGTTCTTTTGATTTCCTCTCATATTGATTAATAATTCGTTTACAGTTTAAACATTTCCATAAACTATTACAAACACTTATACCTTTTTTATCTTTCATTTCATGGTATATAAAACACTCTTTACCTTTAAATAATCTATTACATTTTTTACAAAATATTTCATCACTATTACAATATTTGCTATCTGTTGTAAAACATCTATCACATTTAAGAGGACATTTATGTTTATCTTTTTTATCATAACTTATTTGACAGTAATCACAATAATTTCTTCTACCTAAAAATCCTTTAATAGAAGTAATAACATCAAAATGATTTCTATTTTTAAATATATAGATACATGTAGGTTTATAAGTACCACTATATATTCTTTCGTTAAAATTCTCTCTACAAAATATATTAATTTGACCTCTTCTAAACAACATATTTCTAATGGAATATTGCATAGTTCATGTAATTTTACAGCTAATGATTTTTGTAAAACTCTACCTTTTCTAATATATGTTATATCATTCTTTGATATTTTTTCATGGTTTAATTTATTACATAACACCTCAGGATTTTGAATTGCTAATGCTGTTACAATTGATCTAGCTAAACAAATATTATCATTATTTTTTATTTGGCATATACTTCTTTTATTTACAATATCGTCTTCTTTAACTATTATTAAATGTTTTCCTCCTTCAGGTAATTCAACCACATTAAAATCAAATATACAGTCTGTAATATCTAATTCTTTATATTCTATTTGATCAGATAATTTATATATATAATATTCATAAGCATCATTTGTTGACATCATTTTATCATGAAATGGTTTATTGAGATTAGGACTGTATACTATTATATCTACTTTTCCATGAATTTTACCAATTGCTTTTCTAAATATATATTGTAAAATATTGAAATATTGTTCAGGTTTAATGTTTACTCCAGCTACTCTATAATTCTTTCTATGTACCATATATTTTTTAATATATTTTCCTTTTGTTTCAATAATTTCATAATCAGGTTTAAATAATTTTTCAAGATTTACAGCTGTTTTAATTTTCTTTTCTTTTCTTGGTTTCAGTTTGTTATCTTTGAATTTCAAGTTAAAAGAATCAAATAATTTTTTAATTCTATTTCTTCTCTCTGGATGATTAATAAATATTTTTCTTTTTCTATCTAAATATTCTGATGTATCTAATCCAAGGATATCTACTAAAACAGACTTATAATCACCTGTATTTCTAATATATTTTATCAACGATTTAATTAAATCATCTTTTTTTACATTTCGTTTTCTGATATTTAATCTTTTTAAAGCATTTCTAAGTTTCTGAACACTAATAGCATTCAGAGCACTTTTAAGATGCACAATAATAGGCTTCAAAGACTTTTCCATTTATAAGGAAAAAAATTTGTAACTATTTATAGGCAGGTATTTTTATAAACAGATTTTTAAAAGACGTTTATGTAAAGAACTTCTTAAATGTCTTTGATAATGAGCATAAGTATATTCTCTTCCACAATCACAAACCAGTTTCCTATATAGAGTATAAGTTTGACAATATTTGCAAATATGCTGACGATCAACTCTACCATAACGACGATGAATGTAAAATTCATCTATAGGTTTTGTTTGTTTACAACTTTTGCATATTTTGTTCTCCATTTATTAGGAAACAAATTTATAAAATACTTTGCTTTAAGCTTGCTGCTTTAAAGTCTTCCCAGATCTTTTCATTTTTTGGATTTATATTAATTTTAATATCATTTGATATATTATAATAGTCACAAATTTTTTTAATAAAATATGTATATTTTAAATTTTTCTCATAGTACATAAAATCTAGTAATTTTAAAAATAAATCTTCTGCTTCCTTATTAAATTTAAGGTTACTTTTTCTTTTAAACTGATTAAAATATCTTATTCTACTAACATATCTACTTTTTAAATATTTATTATAATCTATATAATAACAGTCTTCCTCTTCATCATATTTCATTTTCTTTATTTGTTTCATTACTTTTTTAAAATTTTCAGGAATTTCAATTTGTTCTTCTTCTGAAGAAGAAAAGTAATTAGTTTCTTCATTAAAATAATTCATTTATTAGATATCATTTTATTAAAAACTTTTTAATTTTTTAACATAATAATCTTTAACAATCTTGTTAACTTTATCATAAAAATCATTTGAAACCCAACAAGCTATATTTGTAATTAAATCTTCACTGACATATGTACCATTAAAGTTATATTTTATTGCTGTTTTACCTCTTATTTCATGTATATTTTCACGGCCCGAATTCGGGCCGTCTAAATTCTTAACCAAATTGATCATTTTTATGGCGGCCCGAATTCGGGCCACCACAATTTTTATCATCAGACACATAAGAACCATTTACATTATACTTTTCAGTTAAACCACCTTTAATTTCATATATTACATCATTTTTTCCCATGGTTGGAATTCCAGCCGTGGAAATATCTTTAATTAAATCTTCTGAAGCCATTTTTTAAATCTCTTACCTCCATCTTTACAAAGTTTAAAATATCCAGTATTTTTATCTATTATTAATTTAAAATCTCCAAAGAGACCATAATAATAATTATCTTTAATATTTTCATAACATACATCTTTTAATGAAGCCATTTATTAGATATCATTTTATTCTTTTAATATCGTCAGTATTCATTATTTTCATATAACAGTTTTTTCTTTCACATATAGATGTCAGCACAAGGCATTATCTCTCTTTCTTTCTTAGTTGCAAAAAACAGTCATTACATAACACTGATAAGCTGCGAGCGAAAATGTTTACATAAGTTGAATCGCTGCCAATATTCTCCGCGGCGCGCGATTACGTAACGTGTCCTCGGAAAAAAGCAGTTCTTCGTTACGTAACAACTTTGGATCATAGCCAAGCTTCGACATAAATATATGTTTCAAGGAAGAATTCATCGGCCTGTGTTGGCCGAGTGGTAGCGAGTCAGGCATGCATGCAAAAGGTCTCAGGTTCGAAACTCGATACGGTAGAATGGCTCCCTGTTCAAACTTTGAAAATAAGTTTGGTTCATGGTAGAGCGTGTGCGTGAATAACATCTGATGGTAGAGAGTGTGTGCGGTGGAGGGTCGAAAGAGTTAACGCCCACCTGGCTGGCCAGGTACAAATAAATAAAAAAAAATGAAGCATAGACCCTCCACCGAAAGGGCGTTTTGCAAAAATTTTTCAAATTACAGCGTCAACCCAACTGTTAAATTCATCAGGATATCCCAACCATTTAACTAAGTATTTATTTCCTTTCTTTCTAATAATTTTTTCAATCTTATAAACCTCATCTTTCTTATCATATTTAACCAGTTCCTTTTCATAAAATGTTCCTGTAATTTCTTCATTATTTAAATCTTTTATTTTATATGTCGGAGGATCTGTGTTCAATATATCGGAAATTATAAATATTTCTTCTGTAAATGTTGGAAGATAACCTTTCTTAAATTCTCTTTTATATTTTGAAATTCTTATTTTATCTCCTTTTTGATATTTTGGTTTATTTTTCTCCTTTTCTTTATACAAATTATTATAAACTTTTAATTCATTTTCTTCCTTACTTGCTTCTATAGGTGTCATTTTAATGGATCTATGATAAGAATTATTATAATTCTTAATTAATTTATCTAGTACATTTAACCACTTTCTAGTATTATTTGCTGTGAAATACTTCCACATTTTAGTCTTTAAAGTTCTATTGAATCTTTCAATAACAGCACATTTAATCTCAATATTCTCAGTTGTAAACCAGTGAATATTTTCATCCTTGAATAACTTTTGAGTTTGTTTATTTATAAACTCTGTACCCTTATCTGTTTGAAGTTTTTCTGGTTTTCTTTCTTTAAATATTTTTTTAAATGCTCTAGTTACCTCTTCACCTGTTTTTCTTTTAATCGGAATTGTCCAAGCATATTTACTGAATATATCAATCACTGATAAAATATAATTTGTGTCATTATTAAAGGATTTAAATTCTTGCATATCTATAAGGTCAGCTTGAAATTGGTCATTGACATGAGAAACATAAATTCTTCTTCTTTTAAATCTATGAATAAGTGGTTTATGTTTTGTATATACATCTTGTTGATGTAAAAACTCTTCTATATCTTTCCTGGGTAATTTAGTTTTTCTTTGTAATTCATTAATACCACAATAACCAGTTTCTGGTGTATAATAAATATTTTTAAGGTCTACGTCTTTAAAAAAACACTCTTTTTAGTTCCACAAACTTTACACTTTCCTTTTGCCATGCGTCTTCCATTTTTAGCTACTGTTTCTTGAATATCTTTAGTTTCAGTTTTCTGTTTGCACTTTAAGCAATAGGATGAAATTCCTAAACCAAATGTTTTCTTTGCTTTTATAATTGGTTTTATAACAGCTCTAGCTTGTTTCTCTCCTAATGGATAGAATCCACTTGTAGTATTTTCAATTGAATCTAAATCGTTTAAGAGTTCTTGATCAGCAATATGTCTCTGTTTAGTATCTTTAGTTTTACTATAAGCTACATCATGTTTTTTACAAGCTTTATCAACTCTGTTAATTCCTGGATCACCTCTTTTTAATCTCTTTTCTAATTTTGTAAATGGACCACAATACTGGTAACCAGGTATATGCATTTCAGGTGGATTTAATTTATCTTGTAACCATCCTACTATATCACCTCCTTGTAATTCCATTTATTTAAGTGTAAATCTATTTTACATATCTATAACCATTTAGTTGCGTTTGTTTTACATATTTCTCTAAAGGAAAATACTTCATATTTTTTATAAAATCCTCTTCTCTAACGTAAGCATCCTGTTCTGAAATTGAATTAGCGTTTATTAAATTTAATATCTGTTTATAAAATTTGTAAGCTTGTTTATATTCTTCTTTTCTCTCTGAAATATTTAGAGTTTTATCAACACCTTCAATGACTCCTGCTCCTAAAGAAAGTGCTGCTAAAGGAATAAATGCAAAAGCTGATAAACCTGAAGCACTAAATATAAATTTGCCTACTGATAATGATATACTAATTTTATTATAGTAATTAAAACTTTTTCTGTATACATACATTTTCTTTTCTAAATATTCTTCCATTTATATAGGATCAAAGTTATGTCTGTATCTCATATGAGGATTTTTCAAATCTAACATGAAGAAATCATAAGGTTTTTTAATACTTTTTTGATAAGGATCTATATTAAAATCACCATCAATTTCTCTAATAATTTGTTTAATTTCTCTGTGCTGAAGTTTAAAAAATATAAAGTAATCACAGTTGTTTCTTATATCAATAGGTGTTGAATAATAGGTCTGTGATAAATAAATAATGGATGCATTTTTCTTCCTTCCTCTTATAAAAAATTTTTCAATTTCGTTTTGATCTTTTTCTTTTACACAGTCATCAAAAATAACTAGATTTTTTAATGAAGGATCTAAGTCATCTACAGTAATAAATTCATTTATGTCTGAACTAAATAATGTTTCTTTCTTAAACTTTTTAAATAATTTTAATAACTTATTTTTATTCTTTCCCTTTATTTTTAAAATGTCTTCCTCTTCTATATCATCAAACATTGAGTAATTTTCTTTTAATTTAGAGTATTTAGGTTCGTTAATATCTTTTGCACATATGAATAATGCATCAAAATTTAAATGATCATATATTAAATTTAATAGTAAATTTGTTTTTCCACATCCTGAAGATCCTGTTATTAAAAGTTTAAAAGGATGAATAGGTAATATTGGATTTTGATTTGGATCTATAAATTCTTCTGGTTCTGAATAATCTTTTAGTTTAATGCTGTAAGGCTTAATCATATTTATTTAATAGAAATTCAGCATCTTCAATAAACATTTCAGCTTCAAATAATAAGTCTTCAGCTGGTATTCCTTGAGATAAATAACATTCAGCTAGATATAATGCCATTTCAGCAAAAGATAAATATTCTTCAATTTGTTCAAAATCTTCCATTTATATAAGTAAAATAATTTGCTTGGAAGTAAAATAATTTGCTTGGAAGTAAAATAATTTGCTTGGAAGTAAAATAATTTGCTTGGAAGTAAAATAATTTGCTTGGAAGTAAAATAATTTGCTTGGAAGTAAAATAATTTGCTTGGAAGTAAAATAATTTGCTTGGAAGTAAAATAATTTGCTTGGAAGCAAATTTTCAGTTAAATAAATGAGTAAAGTGATACAAGATTTATTAAAATTAGCAAAAGTAAATGCTGAACTAAGAAAACGAAATAAGGAAAAGCAATTAGAAGATTTAGGATATGAAGAGGCAATCACAAAATTTCATAAACCTATAGTTGAAAAATTAGAATATCAAGATGTATCTAGAAAAGAAAATTTAAAAGCTATTCAAGATGCAATTGAAGAACTTTCATTTCAACCAATTGGAGAATCTTCAAGAATTCCTGCCTTAGAAGATGTTGAAGAACCTATTTCAGATGCTAAAGAAATGTATGAGAGAGAAGCAGGAATTCATAAAATTAACTTAAACAAAAACTTGAATGTATCAGTTATTAAAAAAAGTTAGGATTTGATTTACCTTCAGAATTAGTTAATAAATCAGATGAAGAGATTGATGAAAAAATAAAACAAGCAAATGAAAAAATCAGTGAAATCGGACGTCTAAAAGGTCCTCAAGTAAAAGCACTTAATAATGCTAAAGATGAAGAAAAAAGAAAAAATTAGAGAAAAAAATTGATCGTTTCGATTATAAAATGGCTGAGGTGCGAAAATATATTAGAGCATTAGAAGCTCTCAAAATGGGGAATTACTATATGGGTGAGGGTCTTAATATTTTAGATAAATTAACAGATAAAATATGTAAGGGAACTAAAAATAAGAAAGTATATAACCAAGTAGTTCAAATACTAGATTTATTATTGAAAGAGGGTAAAATGACTAATGAGCAAGTAAAACAATATTATTCAAAGTTTCTATCTTAATAAATGAGTAATTATATTGTATCAAGAATTTATTTGAGTGAAGGTCAGAAAAACAAATTAAAATCAGCAGTTAAGAAAGGTGAAGAAATTACATTGCAAATTGATAAAACTAAAAGTGCTAATCATGATATGTATTTAACAAAAACTCAAATTAATCAAATTAAAAATGGTAAACGAATAACTATAAGTAAGACACAATTAAAGAAAAACGGAGGTATTTTACCCTTTTTGATCCCTATCTTAGCAGCTCTTGGTACTGGTGCTTTATCTGGTGCTGCTAGTTTTGGTGTGAATAAAGCTTTAAGTAAAGTAACTGGATCAGGTTGTAAACCGAAAGGTTCACACCTTAAAAAAAACATTCTGGAAAGGGAGTTCTTCAGAATTACGAGGTATATCCAATAAAACGATAGAACAAAATATGAAAGATGTAAAAGGATTCAGAGGTGTATTTACATCAGATTTATTACCTAAAAAGATTAAGAAATTTGAAAGTGGAATTATTAATTTAGATATATCTACAGGACCTGGGACTCATTGGGTCTGTTATTATAATGATCCTAAATATAATTTTGTGGAATATTTTGATCCATTTGGAGAATATAAATATAAAGACATTAAATTGAATAACATTTTCATACCTAAAAATATTGTAAAATATCTTGAAACATCTAATAAAGGAATTAGATATAATTCGAGTTTTTTACAAGAACCAACATCTGTTAAATGTGGTTTTTATTGTATGAAATACATAACTCAAAGGAATAAATGTAAATCACCTGTTGAAGTTTTATATTCTTTTACCCAAGAACCAAGTGGTTATAATGAAGATTTTGTGCTTAATAAATGTTAATTTTAGATTCAAAAAATTTTGAGAAATCAGAAGATTTTACAATTGAATATGTCCCACCTATTCCTGTTAATGAAAATTCAAAAATAGCTTTAAAATCTATGTCTATGTGGGTTTCATGGAACAATATTGATGAAGAAAATAATACATTTAAGTATTTTGATGGTAGTTTATGGCATGAAATAACTTTAGATAATGGAAATTACACATTAAGGGAATTAAATAACTTTTTAATAAAACGATTTGGAGATGAACCACCAATTAAATTTAAAGCTAATTTTGCTACACAGCGCTTTATAATTGAATTAAAAGATGAATATAAAATTGATCTTAGAGAGAGTAAATTACATGAAATTTTAGGATTTGAATCAGAAATATATGAAGATAATCATCAAGAAGGAAAATATATGGCAAACATTTCTAGAGGAGTTGATGACATACATATTCATTGTGATGTAATTACAGGAACTTTATATAATAATATTAATTCAGATATTTTGTATTCCTTTACGCCATCTAATCCTCCTGGTAGTTTAATAAAAATTGATGAAATAAATCCTTTATTTTTACCCATTAATAGACGAAATTATATTCATAGAATTCGAATGTATATCACGAATCAAGATAATGAACTGATAGACTTGAATAATATGAGAGTTTTATATAGATTAATTTTAGCTTAAGCGCAGGCTTTTCAGCTTAATAAATGAATTATAACAAACATAGATTATATGCAAAACGATATGGTGGTAATATCTTCACTGAAGGAATCAAAACTGTTGGGAAAAAAATATTAGAAGTTTTAGGTAAATCAATTGAAGATAAAACTAAAAAAGTTATTCAAAATAAACTTGAAAATATATTATCTAAACCCTCTGTAACTGTTAATGATATATTATCTAAACCCTCTGTAACTGTTAATGATATATTAGCTAAGAAGAAAATTCAGGATCGATATGGATCTGGTTTGAAACGGTATAAATGAGTTTTTTATCCTAATAAATGGAAAAACTTTGGGACTTAAAATCTATTCCAGATTATTATAGTAATAAAATTGCTAAGTATGAATATATAAAACATAATGAAGATAGTACTAATGTAAAAGAATCTGATCAATATAAGTTTACTATTAAAGATACAAATTCCCCTATATTATATAGTAACGGTTATATATGCTTAGAAAGTAAAATAGTAAAAAATAATAATGATACTATAGGAACTGATAATGTTACATTTGTAAATGGTGGGAATTTGTTTAGATCCGCTTCATTAACTATAGGAAAAGAACAAACTGATTCCAATATTGAATGTGCTTCATTAATTCATCAAATTAACGGACTTATAAATTTCACAAAAGATTATTCCGAGTCTACAAATATGATGTATTATGTTGATACATCAGAATCAGCTGATAAAGATAAAATAGTAATAGATGATCCTAATAAAGATGTAAAGAAAGGATCAGATATCAAATTAAAAGAAAATGCCTCTTATAATAAAGGATTTAGACAGAGATGGCTTTTAACAAAAAACAGTAATGTAATAAAATTTTGGATTCCTTTAAGACAACTGTTTGGGTTCCTCAACGATTTTAGAAGATTAATTTCTGATATAAAAGTTACATTTGAATTTCAAAGAAATAGTCATAATGATATGTTATACACAGATGTTGCAAATCCCAATTATAAAGTTATTATATCTGATTTTCAATTATGGTTACCTTATGTAGAGTTGTACCCATCCATTGAGGCTGAATTTAAAAGTATAGCTTTGAATTCTACACCTATTGAAATTACTTGGTGTTCTGCTTCAATTGAGAAAAGTAATCAGCAAACAACATCAAGTGGTGCATGTCATATAAGAACTACATCTGATGAGGTGTTAAGTGTTCTTGTCATTCCACAGTATGTAGAAAAAGAAAGCAATCAAAATCAGAACAATATGGTTTTTGATAATTTAGATCTCCTTGAATGCTGGATATTATGTAATAATAAAAAAGTTCCAGAAGAAATTTATAAAACGAATTTTAAAGAGGGCAGCTAGATTATAATAGATGTTATTCTGAATTATTAGCAGCTGGATTAAATACTCATAATACTGAAAGTGGATGTCTTATAAGTTATGTAAATTATGCGAGATTGTATCCAATCTTTTATTTTAATTTATCTAATCATCCAGAGTATACTAATATTTCGAATTTAAGACTAGAATTTAACTGGAGATTAGGATCAAATCCAGGTAAACCATATAGATTTTATTTCATCGTGAATGAAACAAAAAGAGGATCACTTAATATGGCTAATAAGGAATTTAAAACTTTGAAAACTTTAGATTAAATAAATGAATTGGTACCCTTTTGGTTCGTCTTATGAAGAATTTGGAATTGGACCATCTGGACCTCCTGGAAATGGATTTAAATTAACAGATGATGGTAATTATGATATGGAAGAAAAAAATTTAAAAAATTGTAAAGAACCTATAGATGAACATGATGTTACTACAAGAGAATATGTTTTAAAACAAATGAGAGAGAATAATCTGGAAGTTAAAAGTGAAATAGAAAAAAATATTAATGGTAGTTTTTCAGATTTTGTTCAAGAAACTGCTGTAAGAATAAGAGATTTAGATGCTGTACTTAAAGGTGAATTAAGTAATTTGGATCAAAAATATTTACATATTCAAGATGGGAATGTAATTAATGCAAAAGGTAAAAGAATAGGAAATGTTGCTGATCCTACAGCAGATAAGAATGCAGTGAATAAGAGGTATTTAGAAAACAATGTTTTAATTTTAAAAGATGAAAAGTTTGATGTTCAAAATAAAAGACTAGTGAATATTCCATCTCCTCAGGATATGTATGACGCAGTTAATAAAAATTACGTGGATAATCAAAAATGTTATGCAACAATTCAAGAAGATAAAAAAGCATATAATACTCTTGGTGCTATGCGTTACTGGGAAACAGTCGTTTTTATGAAATTTAGTAGCAATCTCCTTGACAGAAATATGAAACTGAGTGAAAATATGGATATGAAAATTACATTTTATTTACGTCCTAATTATACTAATGGGAAATCAGAAGTTTTAATTACACTTGGGGAGAATATATTATTTAATAGTGATGCCTACACAGATAAACCTTTAATACTCTTTGCATCAGGAAAAAAGAATGATGAATTAAGCATACAAGTCATGTCTTATTTAGAATTAAACATTTTTAAACCTTACTTAGAAATTGAAAAAATAACATTCCATTTATAAAAATTCATTCTATATAAATGGATAGGTTAATTAGGAACAATATTAATTGGGATTCATTTTCTAAAGATAATGAACTTTCAGAAGATATAATTAGAAGTGTAAAAGATGCAGTAAATTGGGATTTAATATCAGAATATCAAAAATTATCTGAAGATTTTATTTCAGAATTTCATGATAAAGTGAACTGGGATAAAATTTCTCAATATCAGATTCTTTCTGAATATTTTATGAATAACAATAAATTAAACTGGTCTTTGATTTCTCAATATCAAACACTTTCTGAGAGTTTTATATTAATGAATATTGATAAATTAGATATGAGAAGAATTTCTATGTATCAAAAATTAAGTAATGATTTTATAAAAGAAAACTTTCGATTCTTAGACATGTCAATAATTCCAATAAAACAAAAATTAAGTGAAGAAACTATAGATTTTCTTAGTGATTTTATTGATTGGAAAGAAGTTACAAGAAACCAAGAATTAACAGAAGATTTTATTATGAAATATAAAGATAAAATTAACTGGTGTGATATTGTTATCAATAGAAAATTCTCTGATGATTTTATAAATGTAAACTATAAAAAACTTGTTGTGTATCTACTTGCAAAGATATGTCATAAAATTTAAATATTTTTTAATCTTCCTACACTTTTTATCTTCCTATAAGGGGTATCCATTTTGGGTACCCCTTTTTTTAATGCATTTTTAAAAAGGACTTTGCAAAGTACCAATTCAAAGTAGTTTGTTTTACAACTTTTCTATTCATCACTGAAACCATCATTTCATCACTTTTAAAATCAAAGCTATTCAAAGTTCAAAATGATTGCAATTGTTCAAAAATGTTCACAAAAATTACTTAAAATGTGTGTTTTTATGATGCTCTAGTTTGATGAAAAACAGAGTAAAAACTTCAATTTTCAAAAATCTGATGTTTTTGACTATTTTATGCTAAAAAATCAATGATTTTTAATGAAAATATGGTGTTTTTGTTCATAAAAAGCCTTAAAATGTTCGTGATTATTGAGGTCTGAAAAATCAAAAAACGCCTGATTTTGAGGTTTTTTGTAGTATATGATGTGTCCCATAGTATGGGACATATACTACTTATCTTTCCTCGGATGATATGCAACGGTCCCATCGTTCAGTCCACTTTTCAAAGCATGTGGCGCAGGCATTTTATGGAAGCTGCTTTAGCGACCCCTGTACAGCTTTAATGACGTCAGCATTTGTGCGGAATGTTGCGCCACGGAAACAACCAGAAATCGCACGGGTCGAGGTCAGGACTGTAGGCAGACTGCGGCATGATCTTAGTACTGCATTTCATAAGAAACTGTTAAACACAAGCAGCCAGATGTGAGCGAGCGTTATCGTGGTGTGAGGTCCACTTGCATATCAGTTCCGGTCGCTTGATCGAAATGTGTCGTCGCAGACGCTTCAAGACTGAAATGTAATACTCAGCATTGACAGTAATTTGTGGAGGAACGGTATGCTGGTAGACTACACCGTCATGATAAAAAAAATTATCGTCATTGCCTTCACAGCTGATTTGGTTTGGCGGACGTTTTCGGAGAAAGCCAACCTGTGTGTTTCCAGACACTCGTTGCGCGTTTTGTGAGGGGGTCGAAATAGTGGACCAATGTTTCATAGGCAGTTATTATTGTATTTAGAAAGTCTGGATCCTTTGTAATAATTTGTTTTCACTCAGGCCACCCTGAACTCTGGCTAACAATTGTTCTCTTGTCAGGTGATGAGGTACCCATTCCATCTGGAACACACATGATGCAGCAGTAAGTTGTTGCATAGAATGCGGAATGTCGACGTTTTTGAAATATTATTTGACGCATCAATGTCTTCACATCACACGTCATTCGTCGATCTTCTTGCAGGATTGCCCAAACAGTGTTAACAATACGCTCCGCAACAACACTCTCAGATCGACCAGGTCGAGTTCTGCCGACAAACACCCTTTTTTGAAATCATGGTGTCGTCTAAAAATCGTTGACTCACCTAAACATTTATCTCTGTAATCTTTTTTCATTAAGTCAGTTGTTTCTGGAAGCGTTTTACCTAAACGATAGCAGAATTTTATCGCACAACGCATTTCACTTCTTAACTTTGAATCACTCACCTCCATAGCTTTATAGCGAAATGCAGACGTACCTTAAACAACTGGACGATAACATAACCAGAATCGTCTGCCACGGCTAATAACTGCTCCCGTAGATACTTCCTTAATTCAGTTAGTTGTCTGCGTGGTTATTTTTCTCCTTCGTACTGCTGCCAACTAAAAATCAATTACTCTCAGTTTTTTATGGAACGGCCTTTGTATAAAATTTAAAATTGCGTTTTTAAAGGTATTCTAATATGTTGGTACAAAAGTTTATGGTCAAACCCTCAGTTGAAGTAAAAAGTCATGCAATAGTGTAATAATTTCGCACTTACTAATGAAATTTTTATCCATGTGCGCAGATAACGTACTAATGAGATAATTATGAACCGAATGCATTTTAATCGTTGTAAGCGTGAAATACTGCCAGATATCTTAATTATAGTGTATGAAATCCATTGAAATTGACAAAAACATTTGCATAATCATTCGGCTTTTACTGTAGTAGATATGTTCGATACATTTAATCAATACGTTATTCACTCGAACATAGCGATTAAGCGGTCACGATTTCTTTTTTAATTTTAACTCTTGAAAGTTGGCAGATCTGTATATGTCGTAACATTAAACTGAATTTCGTAGCTTCAGTTTGTTTCTGAAAACTTGAAACACGCTTAGATAACCAAGGAAACATGAAGCAGCACTAACACATTACCTAAGATGATAAAGTATATTTACGAATTAACTAAAATAACCCCAGTTGCATCAAGGTTTTGTCTGGCTTCCTTTTTTCCGTTTCTACGCGTTCATCCATTGTGTGATCCAATAGAGTTAAGAGTAATAATAACTCCCCAGCCTCAAGAAGCTGCAGAACATATAAAAACAAAATCCTCCTTTGTTCGAAAACACCGTGGTGATAAGTATAATTGGCATTTTTGCCAAATAAAAACTGGGAATGCTAACGCAATGCTAATTTATCTCTAAAGAAAGACTGAAAGGGCTCATGAAAATGAGAATGAGTTTTGCATCTCTTAACTATATTTCATATGAGGAAGAGAAGTTTTTCCATTTCCTTCACGGGGAACAAAGGAAATCCCAAGCTGCGCATGCACTGCTCTCTATACTGCTTCATCATGCATGCACGCCTCGACAACATCCCAGATTGATATTCAATGGAAAGCCAGGAGCGGAAAGTTTCAAGAAGGAAGACGTGTGAGGAAACTGTGAGCATAACATGGTGGGAGGAAGAAGACAAGGGTGGGTGGGC
The DNA here is from genome assembly GCA_039090855.1 of Macrothele yani. Classification (NCBI taxonomy): domain Eukaryota; kingdom Metazoa; phylum Arthropoda; class Arachnida; order Araneae; family Macrothelidae; genus Macrothele; species Macrothele yani. Next base: position 81,626,488 of record CM077023.1, on the reverse strand, counting down.
TGCAGTGAGTTACGAGCTTGGTCTTGCTGAGGTAACGGCTGCTTCGATTAATCAATACGCACGCAATTAACGTTCTAATGCCGAGGGATGCGGACTTCCAGGAAGACCCTTTCTCACAGTGACATTGCTCATGTTTCCATGGGAAACTTTTGTCGATAAAGCAGTAGGAATTTAGAAAGCCTAATTAATTTGCTGCTGTCAGTCCCCTAATGAGTAGAAACCATCAGAGATAATGATAAACAGTTGCTTATTAAGCAGAGTAACGCTTATTGTCGTCATGTCCGATTAACTCTTCGAGTGTTCGGTTTATCTTTCAGATGAAATGAAATTTAGATAATCTCACTCACCTTTAGTTTCCCTCACGCTTCTCCGCATGCGACTACCGACGAAAGTTATTTCCGGCAATTTAACCAAAACTAAGAATTTTAGGAAGCCTGATGTTGACTCGCACATAGACGTACCACAGAAGGACCGTAGTAACCCATAAAGATGAAGAATTCACTCATGGAATAAAATACCTACAACGCTCTTAAACCCATAATTAGAAATGGAAGACACATGTATCATAAATAAAGATGGAAACCTTGCTTTCAACCCAGGAAAGGGAAAAAAATAATGAATACTCATATTTAGCAGACTGCTAATTCAAGAACTGAAAAAACGTTTGTTTAGAATTCAAGATTCTGTATTCAGTGCTCTAGAGATGCGAAATGGGGAATAAAATCATATTTGAAACGAGTATTTAACTCATTGCTTAAACTCAACTGCTGTGGCAACCGAAAAGGTCGAAACAAATGAAAACACAGTTAAAATGATGTTCATTATCCAACAGGAAAAGATTTTCCTGTCATCCAATTTACACTGAGTATTTTATTTTTCTGGAATTCTGCTGTGAGCTCAAAAGAACACTATAACTGCTGGAAAAAATCCATTTGACCTCTAAATTATGGGGAGCTTCATTTGCGGAATATATATATATATATATATATATATATTCCTTTTTTTTTAAAGAAATGAAAGCAAACTGCGAAAGTAAAAAATAGAAGGCAAGTTATGCGATATGGGTATCGAAATAGAAGACGAACAAAAAATAGTACCACAATTTTCTCTAGCGGTTTTGTTTTAAAAGGGGGAATTTTTTGGCACGATTTTTCGCTGTTTAAAAACACAATTGTCTTCGTAAAGAATGAAAAATATTCGAAACCTGATCAGAAAGTAAGGTCCTGTAGGCGGTATACAATTTCATTTGCTCTTCAATACATTTGTTAAATATTAGTCTTGCTGCACGCAATAAATTTTCTCCGAAGACATTGTAGGTTGTCCCAAATTGACCCAAAACTGAAACCTTCTTCATTAAAAAAGTTCAGCTCTTTCATATTGCAACCAATTACAGTCATCATATTTCAATTCCTTAGCGTTCTACATTCTTCACACAAAGTGCCGATTTCCACTGAAATTCAATCTTTCTCAAATTTGTGCGTCGATTTTTCAAATTCAGCTCTTCGATTTGCGGAAAATTTTGCTTGTATGAATGGTGTTTAAAAGTTTGGTTCCACTGGCCTCTATCGTCCATGTGAAAGCTGCTCACTATGAACATTTAATACTTTGCTGTCAAACTTTGCACCATTCTCTCAAGAATAATATAACGGACACATCACCCTAAATTGCGAAAATCCTTCAAATACGTGGCGTCAGTAAATAAACAAATACATCGCTTTTCCACGTTCCAGAAACACATAGCAACCGAAAAATTGTTATTTGGTCACCGCCGGAGAATTGAATCTACGGATGTATCGATATCTAGCCGAGCGCGTTAGCCTTACACACCAGGGTGGCCAACAATCCACGGTGCTATGTAAGTTTTTAAGTCAGCTTCTGACATCATAAATCCGTAAGATGGGCTCAGCTACTGAGACGTCTCCATCTGGTGGGCATTAACAGCAATCTGGTGAGCATTAACAACAATTTTTCGGTTGCCATGTGTTTCTGGAACGTGGAAAGAGCGATGTATTTGTTTATTTACTGACGCCACGTATTTGGAAGATTTTCACTTTGGATCTCGATCTTTGGATTTAACTGCTATAATTAATATATAGCCAGTGCCGTTAATGCCCACCAGATGGAGACGTCTCAGTAGCTGAGCCCATCTTACGGATTTATGATGTCAGAAGCTGACTTAAAACCACACATAGCACCGTGGATTGTTGGCCACCCTGGTGTAAGGCTAACACGCTCGGCTAGATATTGAGAGATCTGTGGTTCAATTCCCCGGAGGTGACCGAATAACAATTTTTCGGTTGCTATGTGTTTCTGGAACATGGAAAGAGCGATGTATTTGTTTATTTACCCTAAATTGCAATTAGCCGTCCATGGATTACGTTCAGTAGAAGAAACCTAGTCACCCAAGAAAAGCCCAAGAAAAGCGAATAACCTTACACACTTCTTAACAAGACCATGTTTCTAACAGCTGCAACAAGTAAAATGGTGATAACTGATAAACAGTTGCTACTGCCAAGAATACTTCTCGCATTGAAGAAGACACGACTGTTTACTAACATCTGTGTTGTTACTCCAAAATCTCTGTCCTACTGAAACTATCATCAACCGCAGCAGGTGGAACCAAACGTTTTTGAACACCATTCATACAAGCAAAATTTGTTGAGAGAACTTCAAGTGCAGTGGAAGTCGAGGTGAGATTCAGATGACCAGTACATTATTTATTATTGATAAATTAGATGTCCCTAGCTGCAGAGGGAAGCTGGATAAGCAAACCGTCATTCTGCCTCAACCGGGGAATGAGATTACCAGTTAATTGTTACATATAAATTAGATGACCACATACACTTGTAGAAATATCTCATGCACTATTTCAGTGGTGAAGACAGTCTTCTTCTTATGCTGTGGTTGCATTTTAGGACACATTGGCGGAATGGCTTTACCGAATTAATCTTATCACAATCGATCTCTACCAAAAATCGTTAGGTGGACTTCAAATGATTCTGTTTTTATCTCCTCCAAATTTAAATGGAATATTTTAATTTCATATGAATATATCAGGCAAAATTTTAATTGAATACTGAAAACCCGTTGCCCTCATACATTGGATACGAACAAACAGTTCACTTTAAACATGTAGTTTGGCATTTTCTTCCCAAAGCACGTGTTACCTATGAACCCACTCTTTGCGACCCTCACTGATCCTCATGTGGCCTTGGCCAAGGAGTTGCAAAGTTGGAATAGGTTACTCAGCAGCGGAGAAAACTTCTTTAGTAGTTATTTAATGATCCATTCCGGTCACTATTTCATAGCTGTTTTGCTCAAACTTTTAATTCGAGGAATTATCAGTCATGCAACATCCCGCACCAGGAATCAACAGGTTCGTTGGCTGATTAAAGAGAGTGATTTTCCCAAGCCCTTGCTTATTTTTTTCATACAGAATTATGGAAGTCAACTTATTGTTCAAATGTTACGTACGATACATAAATTTATCAGTTCGTACCAAATCACAAGAGACGGGTTCATAATCTTCAATCCCAAAACAAAGACTGGATGACGAAATTTTAGTGGTATCTTTAACGATATGGACGAAATTCACCAAAAAGGTATTCGTTACCAGACTATTTTAAAACACAAAAAATTAAATGCACTTTTCAGTGCCGTAATAGGAGTGGTAGAATAATTTTCTACTGTTATACTAAAATGGGCAACAAAAGACTACCTGTCCACGTGTTTCCAGATAGCTGTAGAGCGCATGATTGCATCATAGATCACAGTTTGAAGAAGCGATCCCAAACTTTTTATCAGCCGATACAAATACTTCAATACGAACTGTTTAGAAAAATAAATAAAAAAAGAACATTATTTCTGGTTCTTCATTCAAAAAATAAATGATCAATGGAGTTCTCTCTCAAACGGAACGAAATAATCCCTGGCAAATTAGATACCGAAATCGCTATACTCACCTAAATTCCATGCAGTGTTTAAATCAACATTACATCTGCGCCTGAAAAAGGAGCTATGGCTGTATTATTCGCCAAGCAATATCTTCAAATTTTTCTCCTTTTATTTTATTTTTCTCCCTTGAGGGAGCTGATTCTTTAGTGATAAAAATAATAATAAAAAAAAAGAGAGCATGCGAGAGAGAGAAAAGAAAAAGAATGGAAAGGCATGAGAGGGAGAATTGTAAAGTTCGGGTAAGGGAAAAAAAATTCCACATTATTCCTCTCACTCCGTTGTCACATACCTCAAAATCTTAAACTTGTGAGTGGTGTTATCTCGTATTGAAATCGAGGGGGGAATTTTTCTGCGAATCATTCATCGTTGATGCTGTGAGAAGTACAATAGGAGAGACAAGGATGCGAGGAAAAGGAAGCGCGAGAGGAGATGTGGTTGATGGAAGAGTAAAGAGAGGAGGAGGAGAGGGAAAGAGGTGCTAGCGGGCATATGGTGGTTTTCATTTCCTGCAGATGGTAATTAAATAAATAGACGGCTCTCTCTGCCACGGTCTGAATGGAGAGCGCAGATTACGTCCAAGTTTTGATATACTGTTATAGGGCTGGTACATGGGGAAAACTCCTCGCGATAAACGCGTCTAGTTAAAGTGCCCACAAATGAAGTTAGCGCTGAATAAAGAGAAGAGAAACCGCTAATGGGAAATTAAACATTGTCCCGAGATCGCGTTTTCAACTTTCTCTCTCGCTTTTCTCTCTCGGTCTCTGTACTGCGTTCATTAAGCTTATTATTTTAATGATAAACGGCCGCTGTTGTTGTTTGGCAAGGCTCCTAAATATTGTAAACTAATTATGTGAGAATTTTTCGACGAAATATCTTGAACTTTGCTTGCAAAAGTTGCAGTTTGGGAGCTAAAAAGGGATGCTACATTAGTCATTTTTTGTACGTTGTATTATTCGGTGTTTAGGTTTTATTTAGCTTTCACCTTTTTCTTACTTTTTTTTTTCAGAAAAGAAAGCCGATCACTCCATGTTGTCGAGAACTTTTTTAAACGCCAAACGATACTGTGAGCCCAATTGTCCATGTATCTCACTTTTCTGACATCAAAATTTGGTGAGCAAATATCACAGTTTAATGGATGTGCCCGTTAAATGCATCTTATCAAATAGCTATTTCTCAGTTTGTGCTAAATAGCAATGATGAAACCAGCAGTTCGTGATGAACATAAAAAGCCAGTCAAACAATATTACTTTCTGGGCATTTTCGAACAGTGCTGTTATCGATGAGATATACTCTTAAAAGTTATGACGAACAAAATAATGTCTTCATAGAATTATATTTTGTTTAAATTATTTTAGGGTGATCAACCTCCTCGTATTTTCATTCCAGTTGCGTGTATTTATGCCATGAGTAGCGTCTGAACTTTAGTTTTGGGACGTCGAATTTTTCATGATTATAAAGTTGATTTTCATTGTCAGTCAAAAACTACTCACGCCGCCTCAGATTGACAGAGTGGTCAGAGGCGCGATTTTCAGGTCAAGCGTCCGGTTTTTGACAGAACTTGAATCTCGGATGAGGCAAAACGTATGCGTATGACCTCACGTCACTAATCCCCCTTCACCCCCGAACAGTGCACCCAAATTACGGACAGGACGCTGCTTATCGCTTTAGATGCTTACAGTGATTGTTAAGTCCCAAACCAAAAAAAAAAAAAAAAAAAAAGTTATTCATGTTCTACAGAGGGCTGGTGAAAAGTAAGAGGATATCACCATTTTGTGTCCTGCTGGTTTTTAATAGATCTTCTGGTTAGGAAAAGCATTTTACAAACTATGTCAACAACTCGAGAAAAGTTTCTTTTTTCTTTTTATTAAAAATGAATACCAGACATTCCGTTGTTAATAACTAAATGAAATGGTATTTTTGCTAAAATCTTAGCTGATCACGCGGCGGTACTGTGCTTCGATAGGACTAACAAAACCATTCCTCGCAAATTCATTTTAGCGATGGCTGCAGCTAGATTCTTCCTTGCACAGCAAATTTAAAGATTGCACTAAAACGTTTAGTACTTGTACATTGAATTTCAGTGAACACGCCCTATAGTGCGGCAAAGAAGTGTGAGCTTTCTATTCAGTTTGATAGATAAATTTCTGCCTACAAAACCAGTGACTGCTCTGGAACATCCGCAGACCGATTCTCCACCTCAGATGATAACCGGTATTCAGGCTGGAAGGACGCCTGCGTACTGCCTTTCAAGTGAGGTGTGGATAGAATCTGCCAAGCTTGCCACCCCTGTTGGCACACAATGCTAGTCCTTGGTTAGATGAAGGGATAGGAAAGTGAAGATCTGTTTATTTTTTAAGTGGTCAACGTCCATCACAAGATGCAATACCACCACCTCAGCTTAATAAAATCTTGATGCCTGAATTTCTTGGTGAGGTTTCCAGCTCAACAGTGGATTTTCAATTCTGTACGAGAATGTTGGTTTTGCTCACATGACTGCTTTTGGCACTTCCACATTTATAACGGCTACGCAGTTAGGTTGCCAGGTATTAAGTTGCGCAAAACTCATGGTAATACTTTAGGTGGCAACGATATTAGCTAGCTGTCGTGAAATCTTATAGGTTTTACTCTGATAAGTCACACATGCATTTAATCAGAGTATTGCTATGCGGAGAAAATATTAAGAGCGAACACCGATGATCCAGGTGAATAGAATTACAGCTGTACTATTGCATAGATTCCACTGCTAAAGTTTACTTTGTAATGAAATCGAATAACACAAAAATTCTAAAAGTGTTATTCACGAAATTGTAAACATTTTCTCGCCCACGTGATCAGCATTCGAGGTTTGATTGCTAATCTCAGTGCGTCTACTTGTACCAAAAAGTGACCTTACATACCACTGTCAAATCACAGATATTCACAACATTAAGACAGCATGGATGTTTACATCGCTAACAAACACATGCATGCATAAGAAAAGGTAACTTTTCCTGTCCCACGAGCTATCATCGCCTGATGTGTTTCACATCGTTTTTGGCCAATGTGATTCAGAAACCAATCAGTTTGAGCAGCCATTTTCTAATCTAGTCTCCCAATGAGCTTCAGCATATCTTTAGTTCATGCCAATAAACAGGTGGCAACAGATGCTTATCATGACTTGATTTGGATTCCACTATAGAACACATAGTTCAGTGAAACTCAAGTTGTGCCGCCAGATATTGCAAAAAATTTCAATACCATCTTACATCGAAATTCTCTAAATAAACTTATCATCCAATTTTGATCCTGTATTGTGTCACTGGCTTTCTGTAGCTTTATTTCTGACTATAGCAAGGCGAATCCCTGGATGTAGTTTCTTTAATGCAGTTGTGTCTCTGATCAGTTTTGTGTTTGAGTCACTTAAATTTCGATATATGAAGACCTTTCCAACAGAACTGATCCCTCCATAGTTTTACTGGCTCTTGTACTCTCCATGCATCGTATGCCACGAGTTATTCATTCACATGATGCCAATGAATATCAACAATTAAGCTGTTGTATTTCTTCTGCCTTGAAAGACCACCTGCCATTGAGATCAGAATACCTTCATGGAGTTTAACACTCCCAAAACAATACTTTTTTTGTTTCTATGTCATGTAAATCGTTAATGAGGAGCCCTTCTCGGTCTACCCTAGTTTTGAATATTTCCTCTAACTTATCTTTACGTGTCCACTTCTCCTCCATAGTTAAATCTCTTTAAAAGAAGCTTGGATTTCTCCATCAAGTCAGACGATATCTCGGTAACTTTCTCTTCACCCTTTTTGGCACAACAAAACCCCCACGTTTGTCCAACCTTACAGAACATTTGGGGAAGCGCATCTAAATTAACCCCAGAGCTTCGTGATAATGTGGGAAAAAGAGGGATTTGCGTTATTAACAATCCGGCGCTCAGCTATTCTCTTCAATCTTTTTCTGAAGGAGGGTAAAGATGTGTTTCACTGGCACTGACATGAACACTTCTCTCAAAAGTTTTGGGTCTTAGTTCCACCTCCCGGCAGTTTCGTGTCGCATTATAAGAATTCCAATAACACAACACACAATTCTGATTACGTGCAACACTGAACGTTTTTTCAATTGTATTTTGAAGCTCTAGAATATGTATCTAAGTTGCGTTTCATCAGCTGTTTCCAAATCACGGCCAAATAAATTCCATTTGTGTGATTCTACAATTTAATATAGAAAAACGAAATCGATCAAGGTGCTATACACTACAAATGTATCATTCCCTTCCCATATCAGCTCATCACAAAGAAAGGTAATAATAATAATAATAAAAGAGATTGAACGTTGAACGTTTATCTATCGTAGTTGAATTTATATTGTTTTACTTTTTGTTCAGGACTTACTATTCTCATGCGGATACGTTTTTAAGAAGCGATTACGTCTTTCGTTTCAGAATTTCGAAAGGGTGGTACTGAGTTGTTCAGTTGTCGAACATTCTACGAGGCGGGATTTTGACTCGAACAGCTACGCCTAGGTTCGAATATTAGGGAAGAATATGAAAAAACGCTAGTTCTCAATTTCTTTTCTAGAATCAGTGACTTTAAATTAGGGACAGGCAGCTCGTTATAACCTGAGATGCTGTGCGGGTCCGTTTAACAGACACTAAAGAAAAAAACTGAATGTAAAGTGGCATACATCTTTAAATATCTGAGCATGCTTTATTAAAGTAAATATGTAAATATCTTCCATCACGAAATATTACAATATCTTCCATACTGTAATATTTCAAATACCTTCGAGCATGAAATATTGTATGTTGTCCCGGATGTACAAAGTCTGCATGAAATTCAAACTGAGTATAAATAAGGGAAAAACCAAAGTTATGGTCTTTGAGAAAGGAACTGGTAGCACTGAATGTAATGTAAGTATAAATGGCACAGTGATTGACCAGGTGAGTGAGTTTGTGTATTTAGGAAGCATGTTTGACAGAGAGAACAAATTAGATGGTGAAATTAGTAGGAGAGTGAATTCTTCATTGAAAGTCATAGCTGCCCTGGTAGGTTTGCACAGGAATGATGGATTCTCTAGAGAGTCCCGCATGGCTGTGTATGAAAGTGTAATTGTTCCTACTCTGATGTATGGTAGTGAAACCTGGGTACTACAGAAGATACATAGAAGTCGTTTGTGTGCTGGACAAATGCGTTACTTAGTGGCAAGACACGGTCTGATTGTGTGAGGAATGAAGATGTGTTGCAGTTGTGTGATGTGAAGCAAAATGTTGTTAGCAAGGTGGAGACCAATATGCTTCGGTGGTTAGGCCATGTTGAAAGAATGAGTGATGAGATGCTTACTAAGAAAATCTTTTTAGCCCAAGTGGCAGAAAGGAAAGGCAGAGGAAGGCCAAGGAAGAAATAGGTGGATTAGATTCAGGAGTGACTGCATGAGAAAATGATTATGAGTATGAACTATAAAAAGATCTTGTGTACGGCGTGTAACGGATATCAGTGAAGCCCGAGTTGTATGTCAAAATCCCTGTGAATGGAGAAGTTTGATACGACAACAGTAAGAAAAAATATCTATTGGTTTGTATTTCTTTTTGGAGCTAACCTCTGAATCTCGGAGAACAGCTGGGTGATATGTATGTATGTACGAAATACTACAGGAACGTGGGATTTATATGTCAAACAAAGCAAAGAGTCTGATGCTAAAAATTCCTTATATATAAAGGTCATTCCAAAGGAGTATTCCAATGGCCTTCCATTTTTATAAAGAAACCTTTTCAAAATATCTAAATGCTTACAAGCAGACACATATCAGCAGATCATTATCAGAAATCTCACAAAATCTTCAAAACTGTTGCCTTAGACAAATGGCTGTTAATCTGTGTTCTGTCAAAAGGCAAGGAATTTCCAGTAAAGCGCCTCTAAAGTTAACGCTAGTTACAGTGGATATTTCTATAGCCTGTATACTTTCATAGCTCGTTTTTTGATTTGCACTTTTAGAGGCTGTAACTACATTTCGATTTGTGTTCAAGTACCTATCGTGTTTTTCATAAGGTCGCATTAAATGCCAGGGTGAAGAAGTCTTCAACACCTGTGAGGATAGTGCAATAGAAGCTGTCAGTTTCATGAAGAAGCAAATTTAAAATTAACTTTTTAAAGTTATTTCCAAAAAAAATCAGTTTTAAATTGCTACACATGAATTTGTAATTTTTCGCCCGGTTTCAAGGCACACATGCGAAGATTTATTATGACAAGAAATTGCATTTGTGTCGCTACAAAAGAAGCATCGTTAGTTAAATATTTCCCACTTGTGACTGAAAAAGAAGCATCATGAGCTAAATTCTCAAATTTACTGTCTATTCTTATTTGACATCTTTACGGATGTGGTAACAGCAGGAGTGGGAAAAGCAGGACCTTGGTCCATGTTGCTTGCAGATGTCATAGTGCTCCGTGTCAAGACCAAACAAGTTAAGAGCAATACTTGGAAAGTTGCAGAATGGCAATGAGATATAGAGTTCTCTGAAAGTGAATAGAAGCAAAGCAATTGCTGCTGCACAATTCATATTAACCAACAAACAATTCGAAATAAGAAGCAAAAAAGAAGAGTGGAATCGAACTGTAAGAGTTATAATACAGGGAGAAGTATAAAAAAAAAATTGATGATATTCAAGCATTTAAAAGCAACGTCGGAGACAGACAGACATGTCGACGAAGTGATCAGCAAAGTTCAGACACCTGAGAAAATATCAGAAGTTCTTGATGACAGAAAGCTGTTGATGATGTTTAAATGCGGCATGTTATAGCTAGGTCAGAAGTCCTATACGGTGCTAAGATTTGGGCAATGACAAGTCATTAAAAGGCTAACATTGCAGATAAAATGTTGAGCCGTACGTGTGATGTCACCACAAGGGAAAGGATTAGACATAAGAGCATTAGGAAGTCACAATGACCTGATATAAACATGTATTGGGAAGGGGGAGGAGTGCATAAAACGTAAACGTATGAACACTGAATTTGCAGGAAAATGGGGTTAGGAAAACTTTTGGCTAAATGAAAAAACAGTTTAAACAATATGGATGGACAAGAGAGAATCACTACAGTGACTCCTCTTATCTATGGAACTAATAAAGCTTAATAAACAGAATTACGCAGTTATGTTATTTCGTATGTATTCCTGACTTCTGCACCTTAATATTTCAAAACACACAGACATGGAACCGCGCTTACAGCTAATTAAAAAAAGAAATTAAAATTTTACAACTACGATAAGAAAAATAAATTCGCTTATTTTGAAACCCTGTGTTAAAGAAATATCGAGATATTAAACGTTTCAAATTACAGAACTGAGCTCCTCACACAGCTATTAGAGCACATATGAGGGGGAATCGTACCTTCCAAAAAATGAAAGCAAAAGGAATATGAACAGTTAACAGACATTATCCTACTTTTTCACAAAAATTAAGCTTTACTTACAGGGGTTGGACAGAATAATGTGAACACCTAGGAAAAGAAGGTTTTACCCCTAATAGGGTGTGGGACCAGCTTTGGCATCCTAAACCGCCTGAATACTCCTTGGAACGGACGCATACAAATCCTGGATGGTAGTTAGTGGGATGTCACACCATTTTGCATGCAGAAACTGCTCTAGGTCCTTGAAAGACGCAGGAGAAGGATAACGGGATCTTACTCTGTTTTACAACACAGACCACAGTGGCTCAATGATGTTAAAGTCTGGTGATTGGGGAGGCCAAGGAAGGTGTGAAAAGTTCGTCCTCGTGTTCCCAAACCATGACTGGACATTCCGAGCTCTGTGAATTGGGGCGTTATCATCTTGACAGATGGCATCCCCTGCAGGAAACAATGCCTGTGCCATTGGATGAATTTGATCCAAAATATTTTCACACGCCCTGCCAGTCATCCGTCCTTTCAAGGTCCGACTTCTGTATTTCTAGATTATCTTAACTGAAATACTACCTGTGATTTTAAGGCTCGATATGGAAAAAAATGCTCTGCTGCATTGTACCTCTTACCTATGATATGGAAAAAATTGCTATGCTGCATTATACCTCTTAGCTTAGCGATATAGTGTGAAAAATGCAAACATCGGGTGATTGAAGCACATTTCAAGTTACATCTGGCATATCCTACGAAATTTCAAAAACTTGGGCTTCACCAAAGGCTTTCTGTGTCACTGAATAATAAATTTGCGGCGAAATTTATTGTATCCATTGGCGTACATATAAAGCCCCCAGATCCAGCGCTGATGGGGAGGCTCAATAGCTACGAAAATTTAATTTTCCGGACAGAAAGACAAAGCCCACTTCTACGTGATTGCTATTTCCGTACACGAAAGATAGACGAAGTGCTATTTGGGATCCTCTCACTGTGAACACAGAAACTAGGAATTTTCGGCGAAATACGAGTCAGACCTAAACACACACCTTTAAAACACTCTTTACCGAGGAAATAAAAAAATGGTCAAATAATTAACAAAACTTTTAATTAGAGATAAATAGTTGCCCTGAAAGTTAGTTTTGAAAACTGAAACACTGAGAAGCACCATGAGTAAATCACAGTTTAGCGCACTAACAGTGTTACATATTGAACACGGAGAGAAATATGTAAACGTTAATGATTAAATACATAAATATTTTCTTACGAATAAATAACTCATGAAAAGCAAAATTTCATGCAAATGTGATGTATACCTAATTTTTTTTACTGGTTTAACGACCACCGTGAGCATCTTGATGGGCTATAAGCAATCGCCCGTCCCTGATTTAGAGCCAGTGGTTCCAGGGAAGAGAGAGAGAGAACCAATGCCGTAAGACAAACACGACATCCATGCCTCACCGGTATTCGAACTCAGACCATGCACGGACGAATGGTCATTAGCCAGTGCTTGTACCACTGCACCACTGGGGTGGTGATGTACACCGAAGGGTCAAAACACTATGACCACCGGCCTAGTATGATATGGATCTTCCATGTGCCGCCGAAACAGTTCTTACCTGGCAAGGCATAAGCTACAAGATTTCCCAAGGTGTCTTGAGGTATCTGGTACCAAAACGTTACCAGCAGACCTTTTAACTCTTATAAGTTACGTGGTTGAGCCGCCGAAAATCGGATTTGCTGTTCCAACACAAACCACAGATGCTAGATTGTCTTGATGTCTGGGAAATTTGCAGGCCAGAACAATACCTTGAATCTCTTTTTGAAAAGATTTCCCTAAAGTTCCCATCAATAAAATTCACCATCAATGAAGAATCCCAGCAAGGCATTGACTTTTTGGATGTCCACCTGGCAAGGCAAGGGAATCATCTCTACAGATCTGTCTACAGAAAACCCTCTGCAATAGCAAACATAATCCCATTTTCATCCCACTCCCCAACTGCTCACAAATTTGCAGCCTTTAAAACTTATGTCAATCGTGCCAAGATTGTCTGCAACACTGAATCTTCCTTCAATAAAGAAATTGACACCATGAAGAAAATTGCCGAAGCCCATCAGTTCCCACCTTCTATAATTCAAAAATCCCTCCAAAATTCCCACTTAAAAAATCTGTCTGCTCTTTCACCAATAATAATGGAAAAACCACCATTAATTGGTTCCATCCCTTTCCATGGATCCTTCTCTTATAAGCTGTGTAAACTTTTCAAAACTATGGGCTACACTCTCACAGTGAAACCAAACCCTTCTGCAATAATGTGCCTGCTTAAATTAAAGACAGGGATCCTGTCTCACCCTTGGACACCCCTGGAGTTTATGCTATTCCTATTTCAACTTCCTCTGGTCTCTCAACGTAAATTGGAAGCACATACCGAAGCATCAAAACAAGACTTGGTGAACACAAAAAAAGATGTTTCCAATGGTCTTCCAAAGACAGCTTTATCTGCACTAACCCTTGAAGACACCTCTGCTGTTCCCATTTGGAAAGAAACCAAAAAAGTTGCCCCTTTCATCAACAAGGCATCTGTGTGTTTCCAAGAGAGCATTGAAATTTTGTTCACCAAAAACTGCAATTCAGAGACCCCTCACCAAATCCCATTTATTTGGATCTCTCTTCTAAAATCTGGCAACATTTCCAACACCCCAACTTCAAATTGTAGTTCTGGCAACCAGCCCATCCAGTCGATTGTGGGTGATCAAGGTCGTAGGATGACCGAAAGCTACCGCTAAACGAACCATTTACCGTACGTGACTCTGTGTGTTTCGCTTGTTTTATATGTTTATACATAGAAGTCTTCCTCATGCTCCGCGAACCATTCTCGTACGATCCGGGCAGCGTGGCATGGCGCATTATCCTTCTGCAAGAAGGAACTACAAAAGGGAAACACCGTTGCCATGAAAGGATATACCTCGTCTGCAGTGGTGTTTAGGTAGGTGGTAGATGTCATATAGTTTCCTGCACACAAATGACTGGACCCAGGGTTTCCCCAGCAGCAACGCAACCAGTCGCATGCAATATGCCACGCAGTTCGGAGCTCTCTGATTTCGAGAAAGGTGTAATCGTCGGGTATCACAGAAATGGCCGATCCATACGTGACATATCCAGCGAGTTGAAGTACCCAAAATCGACAGGGGCCTACGTTATCGGCAAGTGGAAGATGAAAGGTGACTGTCGGAATGTGCCCCGACCCGGCAGACCCACAAAACTGGGATTTAGAGACCGACGGGTGCTGGCCAGAGAAATTCGGAAGAACCGCCCCAAATCGATGGGCCACATCCACGAGGAGTTTCAACAGGCATCCGGAGTGTTCTTTTGATGAATACCATCCGTAAGGAAGCCCATCTGCTCGGTTATCCTGGACGTGCTGCCGCCCACAAGCCCTTGATCACCAAGTCCAATAGCGCTGCTCGGCTAACATGGTGCAAATGACGTCAACAGTAAACCGTTGAACAGAGGAAACAGGTTCTCTGGAGCGACGAATCAAGGTTCACCCTCTACCGTTCGGATGGCAAGGTCTGTGTTTGGCGTCTGCCTGGAGAACGCCTCCTGCCGGAATGTATTGTGCCAACTGTGAAGTTCGGCGGCGGTGGAATTATGCTATGGGGGTGTTTCTCCTATTATGGCACGGGACCCTTGGTCGCAATTCCTGGTTGACTCAACGCCGAGACCTACTGCACCATTTTGGATGACCATGCGCTTCCTACGTTGTGGCAGTTTTACGGGGTAGACCCATGTTACTTTCAGGATGACAATGCCACCTGTCATGTTGCGAGGTCCACCATGGCTTGGTATGGTGACAATGGGGTTAATGGAATCGACTGGCCTATGCAGAGCCCGGACCTTAACCCTATCGAGCACCTCTGGGACGAGTTGGAGCGTCGACTTAAGGGGTGCCCCCACCGTCCGAAATCGGTGAAGGAACTGACCTGTCTTCTCCAAGCCGAGTGGAAGAAAATACCGCTAGCCGTCGTACAACGCCTGGTTGAGAGTATGCCCGGAGGGTCGCAGCTGTAATCGCCGTTCGAGGAGGCTCCACCAACTATTGAAAGTGAATAAACTTCGTTTTCCATTTCTATCACAGGTGTCCAATTACTTGTTGGTAGATAGTGTATAATATAAAGGTTTCTAATTCAGTGGCCGGTGTGTGTACTATAATAAGTGCATCTCTATATCTCCAGAAAAACATAAAAAATAGCTTAGACTTTTGCTTTATGGAGTGTAGCAAAAACTAGCACTTCGAGAATAATTTCTGTTTCCGCTTGTTGAGGGGTTGGGGTATAGTTTTTTGCTTATCTAAATAAATTTTCTTTGAAATTCTTCTCAGCAACTGAAATGCGATTTGTGAAAAGTTCACTGCCCCATGTAAACTGCGCCTAGTCCAGATGCCGTTAATGCTATCTCAGAATGGGTTTTGCAGAAGGACGGCAAAGTAACACAAGCAGAGCAACTCTGACCTTAAAGAGAGAAACTCCAAATACACCAAACAGAAGTCACCGCTCTTTCCACGTTAATAAGTGAGTCGCGGAAAAATTCTCATCGGCCGCCACCGGGAATCGAACCCAGGGTCTTCCAGTTGCGCGCCGGACATGCTACCACTGCACCACAGCGGCTTTGAATTCTCCAGACTCACAAGTGATTAATTGCCAAGCCACATGGCAGGTTGCTTCATGGAGCCCCGCACAGTGCTGGGGATTCACCAACGATGGAAAGCAGCAACTGAACAAATAACTAGGAGGCGATTGAATAATGAATTCATACACTCAACGTGAATCAGGAACACCAAACAGAAGTCATCGCTCTTTCCACGTTAATAAGTGAGTCACGGAAAAATTCTCATCGGCTGCCACCGGGAACATCAGCCGCCACCGGGAACAGGACAACACCACTTTCCGGTGGCGGCCGATGATAATTTTTCCGTGACTCACTTATTAACGTCGAAAGAGCGATGACTTCTGTTTGGTGTTCCTGATCCACGTCGAGTGTATGAATTCGGAACTCTCAAATATTTGGTTGGAAAGAAAGTAATGTCCAATGACGGGGCACCCGAAGTCGAAGTCTCAGTCACGGCGCACATTGGCCATTGAGATTGCGCAGCATACCAGCATGACAACAGCAGGTAGGTGGCTTAAGTCAGTGGCAGTTAGTCGCGAGAAAGCGAAGAGTGTAAGCGCCAGCCAACACGGAAGTGGGCAAGGAGCATATCTGCCATTGCATGCTGTATGAGTTTCGTCGCGATAGCAGCCCCGCAAGTGCTGTAAGGAACATTACCAGTGTGTAACCCAATGTCATATCACATCGTCAGTTCTGTCGTTGGTTCGAACGGTTTCAAGAGGGAAATTTTAACCTGTCAGACCATCCGAAAGCCGGAAGATCTGCAACAGTGTATATGGACATGCTGAAGACCTTAGTGGAGTGTAACCGGGGCTTCCATATTTATCAGAAGCGAGATTCTGTAGCCATTTTTAAAGATAGTGAATTGTAGTCATTTTCTTTCGGTTCCCGCCATTTGGACGAAAGGCGAAGTATTTCCTTTCCCACGCGTCGCAGCAGAGGGAACCGCTAAGCAATTAAGAACACAGTGAAGGCGTGGCCGCGCTTTCTTGGAAGTTGGACGAGGGGACAGTTATTTTGTGGGGGTTTCTGTCTCTGGGCATAAGAAGGACTCGGTGGCGAAAAGTCGAGGGAAGGGCAGAATATTTTTATGAGGCTTGGAAAACCTTGGGGGTTTGGTCGGAACGGATGAAGGAGGAGGTTTGGATGGCTTGGGAGAGATAAGCAGAATTCGTCGAGTAGGACACCGATGGACAACTAAAATAATGAAAGCACGAAAATGACGGACAAAAGCTTGGTGACATTCCCCGCAATATCTGAATAAAAGTCTTCCTCACTGCACGAAAAGGTTTTAACTAGAGTTGCTTTTTGATACCTTATGTTTTATTTATCTGCTCCAATCGGAAGAATTACGGGTTAAACCCCCGATGCAGATATTACTGCAGAGCAAACATCAAACGAACCCTCCACACAGGGAGCTGTAATAGAACTCAGCACCAAGCCCTGTAACAGGAGACCTACCCACGTGTGACCACGCGGGAGTCGGCCAAACATCTGGGTACTATCCACACGAGCGTTATTATCATGTACGTGCGTCAACTTGGGAAGGTGCACAGGAGGGGAGTTTGGGTACCCGATCAATTCACAGTTAAGCAGAAAGCAAATCGAATGTGTGCATGCGTTTCCCTGTTTGCACGTAACTAATTTGCCCCAATTCTTGGACCGCATTGTGACAGGTGACGAGAAATGGGTCCTGTTTGACAATGTCAGCCCCAGGAAACAGCGGTTGGACCCGAAACAGAAGTCCATGCTGACTTCCAATGTCGGCGTACACCCACGTAAGGTCCTTCTGTCTGTTTTTTTGGGGGGGGGGTTTACGGGGTGTTGTGTTTTTTGAACTGCAGCTGGAAAACATCACTACTACCGCCGATGTGTACTGCCGTCAGCTCGACGGCCTGCACGCACGGCTTACGTTCAAACAACCAGCACTGTCGAACCACAAGGGCGTTCTTATACAGCAGGATGAAACGGTACCTCACACAGCACGGGTGACCTGTTACAAGATCAGGGATCTGAGCTGAAAGCTGCTGCTACCGCATACAGCCTATTCCCGGCCGTTGCAGCATTTCCTGGACGGACAGCGGTTCACCAACCGGGACGATGTCGAACGCGCACTTAATCACTTCTTTGCATCCAAGTCGCCACATTTATACAAGTACTGTATCCGACAGCCGCCCAGACGATGGGAGCAGGTCGTGGCAAACGATGGCGACTACATTTTGGACTGATTTGTACTTGTATATACGGTAATTAGCACTTTTCTGTTGCCTTGCATTTGCAGACATTACTTTTTTTTTCAACTCAATACAACATAAATATTTTCTGAATACAGCAAGCGGTGAGACATGATGGTATTCCATGCAATCCTTAAGATTTATAATTCTGTCCAAATAACAATCGACTTCGGTTAAAGTGACCATGTAATGATTCTGAACTGTTAGATTGGAAACCTTTTTGATGAATGAGAATTGACTCCACGTTTTGCTTCTCACATTTTGCAATGTTACCACCACCTGAGATCCAATCTATGTTGTATTCTCAACTTACACCTTTCACAATAACTATCAGAACGGAGACTTAGTAACATATATAGAATTATGATTATGCCATATCGAGCAAATCAATGGGAAAATAAATA
The DNA here is from genome assembly GCA_039090855.1 of Macrothele yani. Lineage (NCBI taxonomy): Eukaryota > Metazoa > Arthropoda > Arachnida > Araneae > Macrothelidae > Macrothele > Macrothele yani. Next base: position 81,607,851 of record CM077023.1, on the reverse strand, counting down.
ACGCTGTACAAGTGGGCTGCCTTTGAGGAAACTCATGCAAGTGATGTCTGACGCATTCATGCAACTGATCACATTCATGTAAGAGATGTCTGACTCAGTTTCGCCCAAAATTCTTAAAGAATTAGAAAATGTGTTGTCTCATCAGGATGGATATTCCTGTAACTATATTAATTAATTCACACATTACCTAAATTTTAAGGTTTGTTCCTTTACATCTAAACAACAGGCTTATTATGTGGCCCCCAACCTAAGACAAAAAATAAACACATGACGGGGTAGGTCTGGTTCTGAAAACCTAAAACTAATCATTGAATGAGTTGGTACACTAAAATTATGAGCTAAACGATGCTTTTATGCTACTTCATCTGATGTAAGTTCTAAATTCTTAAAAAGCAAAACCGACGTTCTTGTTACTCATGCAATTAGATGAATTTTCTTAACAAAATATTTTCATAACTGTGTGTATTTAACTTCGTGATAAGTAGAAAATTCTGTCAACAAAAGAAAACTGATTTTCAAGTCAGAAAAATTTATTCAAGCCATCTAAATCCTTGACGGGCAAAATTCTACTTAATAGAATACGATAACCTTTATACTTCTGTTTGTGTGGAAAAGCAATTAAGATACACCCGGAGGAGCCTGTTTTGGTTCATTTTAGATTTGCGGGAAAAATTATAAGAGGTCAAATTCAATCCAAGAACAGATCTTTCAGAACAAGTGATTTGATATGAGAAATTAGTTTTCTAAAAATTACTGAATCTTATGAAGACGTAGTTATCCTAATTAATAGCGAGATTCTTTCCATTCATCTAAGTAAGTTTCTATGTAAAAGTTTTAGAATTTGTTCACTTTCCCGTGACAATGATTTGTGCTTATTGCTAATTGGAATGTGCATCACATAGCATACAATACTTTTCCAATTAAGAGGGAGTGATGGGCAGATTCCACTTCAAATATATTCATCAATTCGTGTTTTAAAACTGTCTGTGTTTGTCTCGGACATAACTTTCTTGCTGTGCTATCATTAGGGGCAACACAATGTATAGCAGTATAGAAAGGGAGGGGGTATGAAAGGGGATGGGAGGAAGTAAAATATCGCCAAATCAGAAGCGATTGAAGACGTCACCTCCGAGACCATTAGCTTCAGTGTGAGTTGGCTTTTGTAAAACCACAATGTCGGGGGCAAAAGCCATTGAGAAACAGCTGTCGCCGCCATTAAAGTTTCGTCCGGACGTCCGCGGCGCTACACATGGCATTGGTTTAAATAAGTGGTATTTTAATATCACCAACTGTAAATCTTTGACGCTGATGTTGGAGACACCTTTCCGTTGAGGAACTCCCTAAGGAATGAAATATTGCCGGTGGAACGTGGAAAACATTTGCGCAAGGGAAAATATTAAAAGACAAAAGGGAATGCAATATCCACTACAGATGGAACTGTCTTTTCAGAGCAGAATTTGGCGATACTGTTCAAGGGTGTATCTGTCTGTCCATCTACTCGCTAGATGATATTTTGATTACAGCTAATTCATTGTTTCTAGGAAACGAACATCACTGCAAGAACAACGCTCAGTCTCAAAAATTAAGGTTACTCAGTTGTTGAATATTATAATGAGAGAGTATTCGATCCACCCCCGTACTTATGGTTTGAATCCTGAATGTTGTGTTCGTTGGGTGGGTACTGTGTTTTTTATTTTGTTTTTTTTTAATACTCGGAGTCAGCGGTCCTAGATTAAAAACAGTCAATTTCTTTAGATGTCATAGGGGTCCTTAAACTCAAACAATAACAATTCGAAGGTCGGTCTAAACAGGCATATATTAATGAGAAGAATTATGAAAGTAGAATTCTCCAAAAAAATCTTCACGATTTTGTATTGGACGAGATTCTGTGACATGTATTAAATTTCCCACAAAAATTTTGAATTCAAAACGCATAAAGTTCTAATACTGAGCAATGTACAAAAAATCCAAATTTTTAGGGACTCTGGGACATTTTTAGGGTATTTCTCACCATTTTGCTGCATTTTTTTAAACAATTTCGGAGGATTTTTGATGTTTTACGGAATTTTTCAGTTCTTCCATTTTTACATCATTTTAATTAAAAGGAATTTGCGTATTTTGATCATGCTTCCAAAAGTTAGTTGCATCATTTTAAAAGTACGTTTACCAAACCTCAAGTGTGTCTTTTCCTTAAGAAGTTAAAAAAAAAAGAAAAAGCTGTCCTTGACAATGCCTTATATCCTCCAGCTTGAGAAAATAAAACCTATTTGGAACTCGTCGATGTGATCACTTACATTGACAAAGCAAGCCTAGTTCTTCAAGAAGCCAAAGGCAAGACTGGGCACTCAATCACAGCCAAATTAAACAATTTTTCGGAAAAAAAAACATCAACATTGGATTCATACTTAGAAAAAAGACCTTCTATATCTTGATTGCAGAAGCAGACACTTTTGAAGCAGATCTGTAAGCGAACCTGGTTTTTTTTTTTTTTTTTTTAAGTATGTCCCAAGCGCATCCGGTGAGGTCGAAAAAATTTTCTCGAGGTATAAAAACTTAATTTCAGACAACAGACGGTCATTCATAAAAAACATTAATGCTCCAAATAATTCAGTGCACTGATATACTTACATGAAAAGGGATGTGTTCAGCGTACAAGCAAATAAAATTCATGCTGGGCCAAGCATGTGTCGTTTCTTTCTTTTTCTTCTTCTGAAGTTATTTCAGAATTTTGGCACTTAATATTTATTTTAAAACTAAAAACATAATTTATTACGATGAATAGAAGAATTTTGTCGTGCTATTGAGATTTACTAGTGTACGATAGTTTTCACTGTCTTAAACACGAAAAACACAAAGTAAACAAGCCCAATTTCAACACAAAGTAAACAAGCCAAATTATCGCAAGCTGTGAATCACCTTTACTTACGAAAATAAAACTTGTTAAAAAGGTTAAAAATGATTAAAACCAAAGGGCGAGATCTTTCGGGTCCGTCTCAACAGACCCATCTTCAGGTACAATGAGAACTCACACTGGCACGCTGGCTTATATATACACCTACTATATGCATCGACGAGAAACAGCGCATGAGCAACACTTAAAAGGTTAAGGATGCTTTACACAGAAAGTAACATTAAAAATGAAAATATGTACAAATGCATAAAAGCAAATAATCTAAAATACTGTAAATAAATAGTCAAAACATCTTTGCAGTGGAAGAGGGATTCTCCAACAGGGACCTCCAAGGAGTTGGTATGGATTGCGGGGTTTCTTCATTACAGCGCTGTTTGGCAAAATAAAGAATGTACAAGCTCTCCAAAAAGAGCACTGCAGCTTTAATTCTCGCCGATAATAATTTATTAAATTGCTAAAGACAATCTAACATATTTTTTGACAAAAATCAAAGTAAAACTGTTATAGGCTGGCTTTCGTACTCAGGGTATTTTTTCTCAACTTTAAGGGTACCCCCCCATCCCCCCATAATTTTTAAGAGCATTTTAAACTATTTTTAAGGGTGTTTAAAAGGAAATTTTAGGTCATCAAAATCCGTTTCCTGCATATGATGCTGTATGTAACCTTCTAAACACGAATCTATGCATTGCTAACATCCTCATCTCTTGGTTATTCCACATTACTTTGTTTTTGAAAGTAATCTGGAATGCAAAGAAGGTTAAGTCACAAATGCAGAAAAATTCAAATTCTTCAGCGGTAAACTGATTTGTTTTCTCTGTGTAGGCTTAAAAAAGAATGTATATAAAAGAGAATACATAAAAATCCCATATCAGAAAGTTCCTGATCAGTCTGCGACAAAATCCACGGTGCCACAAAATAATCTGAATTTTTACCATACTTGGTGAATTATGAATTTTAAATTATTTGTTCCTCAATTAGGCAGATTTATTAAGAATTTTGATGATAAATATAAATAGAACTCGAGCCAAGCACACTTATTTGCAGTAATCTATTGAATGCTGGCTTTGAAAGCACAAACGCAATTTATCAAATGGAATTATGTGAAGTACAAGCACATGAATTTACTAGAGCTAGCTCGATCAGAGACTGGAGAGCATTACTGTTTAAAATCTACTTCTGAGAAATTCCCAAACATAAGAGATTTGGAATCAAAAGTTATTTCAATGCTTGGAAGCACATACATATGAAAGCTTTTTCTGACATGAAATACATAAAGTAAAAGAACAGGAACAGTATGAATAAATTTACTCCTGAACTGTTTACCGACAAGCGTCGAAGTGGAATGCAACAAAGGTCAGGGGAGTTCAATTGTCCACAGTGCCCTCATTAAGAGTAAGTTTTATTGCTGTTTTTTTTTTTTCAAATTTTAAATTTCAGCTCTTCTAATATTAATTGAAAGGGCATAAAGGTATAATAAATTAAGCAAAACTGCTTTTTACTCACGTCATTTAATACATATTTAAAAAAATTATGGCCCACCATCCAGTCCCTTTTAAAATCTTGGTCATCGGATCTATATAGAAGATGGACATATATCTCTATATAGATATGGACTTAAAAGAATTGCTTGTCGACTTAAAGCTTACTGAATTTGCTTTTCGTTGAACCCGGATATTTGACTTTACATTGAAGCTGAAAAGCCATTAAAAGCATAAAATGAACTTTAGTATAAGGTCAAAGGTCAGAAATAAATCAGATAACTTACGTTTTAATTCCACCTTTATTATTTGTTATAGCACGTCATCCAGCACGCACTTTATGCGACAGACTAATTCTCCTTTAATCGAAATCACCAACATACGTGGTTTAACCCACATTCAATTATAGTAAACGTGAAAGCTCACTAAATTCAATAAATCGTAGCTCTTTACTCTCTCAAAATATATAAAACGTCGTACATCAAGCATGAAAGAAAGATTGCGTTAAAGATTTCGTTACACAAGTCGAGAAAATTTACATTCGAGAAAGATTTAACATGCAAGAAGGATTTTACATGCGAGAAAAATTTTAAAGAAGTTACATGCGAGAAAGATTTTCGTTACATAAGTCGCTCCTATATCACAGCCGTACCAAGATGACATTAAGATTGTCTTAGAAACATTGAACACACGAGCTCTTATCTCTCGAGTCTAACTACATTAGCTGCACTTTGACCTGCCGTCAAGTGTTGCCAACTTTAAATTCATCGAGAAGGAGTCTGTGGCGTTATGGCAAACATGATCCGTTCAGTTAGTTCAATCAGGCATTCGTTTACCGCAACTAAAAATATTTTATATAAAATTATTTTGAATCGGAATACTTGTCAATTTACTCCGCTGATATCCTTTCTGTAAGTGCGATCAGTCTTTTGTGGTATATTATCCACATCAAAGAAGACAGACTAAACAGAGTGAATCACATCCTTTATATAATAAGTTCTAATGAATGTATAACACTGCACAGACAGCAAATTGTTTTACGATTATACACTGGCTGCTGCTCTACACCCGTTACACAGGGGAATAAAAACTAGCACCAGATACAGATTCTGCTTTACCAAAATTCCGTACTTGTAAAGCAACTGTTTTATCTTTGCTGTACCGAAGCTTGGAATATTTTCCTTTGCATGGTCACTAACAAATTCAAAAAATGAATTTCATGACCGATTAACTATTTTCACAACCATTTTTAAAAGACCTCTGTATATGCAAATATTGTGTAACGACCCTTGCTCCTTTCTACCTCTTACTCAACGTAGCCGTGATCCATGGAGAACCGTGACATAATTTCGTTGGTTCGTTCCCAAAAGAATCAGCGCTTAAAAAATTATAGAATCCGGAACCTTTGTAAAACAGGGTCAAAACAAACAGTTTATTCCGCTGAAACGATGTCGCTTGGGACTCCTCTGGGCTGGTTAATGGAATGCTTGGTGGATTGCGGACCCGTACGTGCTGTCGACACTAGACCCGAACTTCGTATCTCCTGAAAACCATCGCTTCGGCAACGCGACCCCAATATCAATCGCCCTCCGGAAAAACTTCTCCGACGTACAATCCAAGAATCCGACCTAACTGGCTCGCTGTTAAGGGTAGCATTCGCAACGGACAGTTGGACGGCAAACCAGACGCAACCAATCGTCACGAACTGTCCGCGTGAATATCAGAGCATTCAAGCCTCCCCATGCACTCCGCAAAATGTCACCCGTTGTGGCTTGTGGATCCGCTACGGCATGACGTCGGATACGATGATCGGTGCGCTCGGACGTCCGTCTCCGTGCTCCGTTCCACCTACGACGTTGCACATATTCTTCCTGGAACCACTGTTTCGAAATGCGACCGACGGTTGTGTAGCGTTTCTTCTGCAATACGACGCAAGGACCATCTGGCGGTACAAAGGCCTACGATGACACCTCTCGTGAGCTCATCCGTTTGACGAAATCGCGTACGACGGCGTCTTAATGGCACCCGTTGTTCGTTCTCGGGACACGGTTACAGCAGAACCACTCACTTTTCGCGGCCGTGATGACGTCTCGACTGATGGCCTCACGGGCTGGTTGTCCACTTATATCCCGCTCGTCGTTCGTGAGATTGGCCTGCAAATGCAATCATTTGCATAACTTGTTCGTGTGCACCCACCCTGCAATTTCCATGGCCCGGCGTTCACGTCTTCGTGGTGTGGCATTTTCTCTGTCAGGCAACGTATGTGAAAGAGAGGGAAACTGTCTCCCCTATTTTTAGTAAGTTGAAATGCTCACTATTGTGTTACATGATTCCATTACATAATTTCCTTTAACGTTTATACTTGGAAAATGCCATGACTCGATAAGCAGCATAATTCAAATTGCTAAACTGATCTCAAAATTTTGTAAACAATAATTTGTACATGTACACCGATGAACCACTACATTATGACCACCTACCTAATAAGCTGCATGACCTCATTTAGCCCACAAAACAGCGGCCACTCGGCGAGACATCGATTCCATGAGGTGGTGACTGGTATCCTGGGGTATCTGGTACAATAATGTCAACAACAGGTCCTCCAATTCCCGTACATTTCCGGGTGGTGGTGATTTAGCGCGAACCCGCTTTTCCAAGTCGAACCACAAATGTTCGATTGGGTTCATGACAGGTGAATTTGGAGGCCAGGGCCTTAGCAGAAATTCACCAGCATGTTATTCGAACCACTCCTTGACGATTCTGGCAGTGTGGTATGGCACATTATGCTGCTTGTAATGGGTATGGCGGACCATCAGGGAACACAGTTGTCATGAATAAGTGAACTTGGTCCGCAACGATGTTCAAATACCTGACAGCTGTCACGGATTGTGCTATTGGGATAATGGGGCCTAAAGTGTCCCAAGAAAACATTGCTCACAACATAACATCGCCGCCCTGTTTCCGCCCAACAGTGCATCCAGATGCAGCAGCCTCCGTTGGTAATCGGCGATTTGTCAGACCAGGCGACTTTCTTCTAATCATCCACGGTTCAATCTCGATGATCATGGGCCCATTTCATGCGTTGTTGGCGATGACGTGCAGTGAGCATGGGAACTCGGCTGGGTCTTCGGCTACGCAGGCCCATGGGCAGATGGCTGCGATAAACTGTGTGCTGTGACGCATTGCCCTGATCACCACAGTTGTAGCTGCGGGTGATTTGTCGCACTGTGGCCCTGCGGTCACTGTGAACAATGCGCGAAAATGTACGCTCCCCTCTGGTATCAATGAGCTGCGGACGACACACGGCTGGACGACGGTTCGTCGTTTAGCCCTCTGTGCACCACTTTTGATACGTACTTACTACAGCGGCACGTGAAACACGCACAAGCCGCGCCGTTTCCGAGAGCGTAATTCCGAGGCACCGTGCCATCCCAATTTGTCCTTTATCAAACTCCGATAAAACGGCAGCTTTTCCCATTCTGACTCCGAACACTCTACTATCCGAAACCGGTTCTCGGGTTGTATATATACTGCTCTGTGAACTTCACCTGCGCCACCGTTCGGTCTCCAGGCACGCTCATTTCTCTTGCCTGGGGGGTGGTCATAATGTAATAGCTCATCTGCGTATGTATTAAGCCGATAGTAATGCGGCTAATCACGTGTATCAGACCGCAACATACTGAAACACGCTGATTTCGTCCGCTCGACCCGAAAATGGCGCAAACAAAGAAATTCCACTTTGGGAATGAATACATGAATACATATTTATAATTATTTTTTGTGACCTGAAGACTAGCGAATTTTACACATATATATCCCTATCCAAAGGCAGTGGTGGCATACACACACACACACACACACACACACACACACACACACACACACACACACACACGTATGTGAAAGAGGGGGACACTGTCCCTTCTTATATTCTATAGAAAAAGAAAACAAGAGGGGTAGTGTCCCCCTCTTTCATATATATGTATATGGAACACTGCTACAATGATCCTGCTACATAAAAAAGGTAACATTGAGGATATCGGGAACTACAGACCTATCAGCCTCCTATCAGTGGTTTATAAAATCTTCACTAAAGTTCTTTCACACCGCTTGAAGGTAACACTGGACATGGCTCAACCGAGAGAAGAAGCTGGATTCAGGAGTGGCTACAGCACAATAGATCATATCCACGTACTGAGAGAACTAATTGAAAGAGCGAGGGAATATGAACTTCCATTGTGCATGGCTTTTATCGATTATGAAAAGGCCTTTGATTCGGTGCAAACATCAGCAGTTACAATGGTTCTGAAATCCTGCGGTATTGAAGATGCATACATTAATATTATTAATAACATCTATGAAAATGCAAGTGCAAAGATTCGGCTGTTTGAAAATACAACACACATAAAAATTGGAAAGGGAGTGAAACAAGGTGGCACCATATCTCCGAAGCTCTTTAATACCACATTGAAAAATGCCTTTCAATCACTGAACTGGGAAAACAAAGGAGAAACATTAATGGAGATTATCTAACCCACCTTCGTTTTGCTGATGAAGTAGTCAGTTTTTCAACTACCCCATCAGAGCTGCAGAGTATGATCCAGGAACTTGCTGACAAGAGTAAAGAAGTGGGATTAAAAATGAACTTTCAGAAGACAAAAGTGATGTTCAATGCCTTTACAAGAAATGAAGATTTACCGATTGATGGAGAAAAGCTGGAGATAACAGGCACGTACGTTTATCTTGGACAGCAGATATCAAGTGAGGGTCACATTGATGAAGAAATTAATAGGCGTACAAAACTTGCCTGGAGAGCTTTTGGAAGAAACAGCATAATTTTCAAGGGCAATATGCCATTATGTCTTAAAAAAAGTGTTTGATCAATGCATCCTTCCAGTGCTTACGTATGGTGCAAAGACGTGGACCTTAACTAAAAGAGACATACAAAGGCTGCAGATAACTCAAAGATGCATGGAGAGGTGCATGCTTGGTGTAACCAGGAGAGATAAGAAGAGGAACTCGTGGATCCGAAAAATGAGAAGAGTGGAAGACATCATGATCAGAGTTAAATCCCTGAAATGGCAATGGGCTGGACATACTGCCGGAAGGACAGATCATCGATGGATAGCCGAAATTTTAGATTGGATTCCAAGAGACAGGAAAAGACCCAGAAGAAGACCACATGGGAGATGGGTGGATGAAATTCGAAAGTATGCAGGAGAGACATGGAGGAGACTGGCACAAGACAGACCGTTGTGGAGGAAACTTGGGGAGACCTTCGTCCAGCAGTGGATTGATAATGGTTGACAATGATGATGATGATGATATCTGCTAGTAACAAAAATTTGACCCATCATACTTTCACTTCACCTACAGTTAGTTGAAATTCTCACTATTGTGCTACATGATTTCATTACACAATTTTCTTTAACGTTTATGCCTGGAAAATGTGATGACTACATAAGCAGCATAATTTAAATTGCTAAACTGATCTCAAAATTTTGTAAACAATAATTTGTACATATATTTCTATGCTAAATCGTTTTTTGTTTTAACAGTTTTCTTTGTGGGGGAGAATACTTGTGCCCCCGTCCTTTTTTTTCTTTTGACACTTGGATTGTTAGATGGAAACCACATTTACATCTTATGTGGTCAGTGCATGAAGAACTACTTAAGATTCATGGGCGCCCTTAGCTTATTTATCAGGAGGGGGCAAAAGTTGACACTGTAAACACAAATAGCATAAACTCCCACTGTGCCGTCTGTATCCTCTAACAATTTTTACCGCACACACACACACACACACACACACACACACACCTAGATAAGTTTAAATGAAAACCAGACTAACCAAGAACTGCATAAAAAATACTGATAGATGAAGTTCAACAGCATTTTGGGACAATAAAAAAATACTTGGTTGTTCTAGCCTTGCGCATTTGGCTATTTGTGTCCCATGCACCACAAAACTCCAGTGATCATTTAGCTGATCTTCAAGAAGGAAAAAAGCATCCCCAAGACAAAGTCCTGGAAAAAAACTTGCAGAATTCTTTGTTAAGCAGCAAATGTCTGTTATTGAGGAGGATATGTTTTACATTTCTTTATCTTTCAGCCTGCCCTACACTGTACTCGTGTATGCTGTGCTCTAACACACAGTGGTGAATTCCAATTTTATAACTTTTTACTACAAATTCCCAATGTACTTACTAAACACACACACACAAGCGCGTGCATGCACACACACAATTCCAGAAGTTCAACATAAAAATTAGTAATCAGAATTAATAATATGGGAAAAATCTTAGTAATGTCTTCCAAGAACTGAAATGACAGTCAGATTTCCAGGGGAGGGCAAGCGCCCCCTCTTACCCCTCCCTACGGGCGCCCATGCTTAGATAATCACCAGAAAATAAACAATTACTAAAAATAACTTTATGACCCAAAGCAAAATTCGTGACTTTTTCATGACTTTCAAGACCTTTTTCTGAATTCGTCACCTTCATGATTTTCGTGACCAGTAGACATGCTTAAGTTAATTGGAGAACCAACAATTTTACGCGTACGAAAATTACTTTAACAACATTCTTGGAGAAACAAAGAAATTCAAAATGCTTTGGGACCACGCTATTCAGAAAGAATCAATTTCGTTGGGATTCATTCATCTTTGACATGAGGTTACGGTGATTTTCTTTAAACATTGCATAATTTATTCGTTAGCTCATTCCAACTGGGTCTTTTAATGGGCTAACACACATAACGAATGCGAGAAGAAAAAAAAATCCTAAAGAAGATACAACTTTATTCAAGATTTTCTAAACGCGCCAGACACAGACAAACAGATAGAGTGATATATTGAGATTCCCCTAGTATTCTGTTTCGCCCAACAGCAACTTCTTCCTCATTCTCTTTTCAAAACATCTCATCTCGTTAAAACTTCACGTGCTTTGCGGAGGTCATCAATTCAGGATGTGGCAGCGTTCTATGAATGACAAAATCCGTCTTCGCAAAAGAAGCCATTTCTCTGGCGTGCATACGAAATTGAGTGTTAGGAAGAAATCCAGCGGAAGAAACAGACGCTCAGCGAAAGACATGCATACACACACATATGCGCTCGCACACACACATACATGCAGAAAGAGAAGAAGCGGAGTTGTTGGATCTATTTGGGTTGCTGCTCAGGTTCACTGGCGAGATCCGCAGTCGCCAAAGAATGCAGCATTGAATCGTAGACACTGTAAACTCGTTACCATAATTCTTTTGGAGAAATTCTTTTTCCCTGGCATCTGGGGGAGAACAGACTAATGAAATGGAAAGCTCCCTGGGCTCCGTATTCGGAGAATGCACTTCCACCGACTGACTCCGATAACGGAAAGATTCCTGGAATTAGTTGAAAAATGAAATAAACAATGGGCCACTGTCTACTAGAATACAAAGCAAACGAAAGTTTGACGCTTACATGAAAAAAAAAAGACATATATATAGAGAGAGAATTATAGATATAATTTTTTCTTCAATAGCAGAAAACATTCCACAGCATTCTGCTTTGCAAAAGTAAAAATATTTTCAGCTTATGATTTATAAAGCATCTTCTTATTGACAGACTTGCGAATTTCACATTAGGAAAGCTCCTCCGTGAAAAACTTGACGCGCACTTTTTCACAGCCGCATCTTTCCAGGCAATCACCAGCAATAAACACTTCCCATTTACATATTTTTATTGCATAAATTGTTCGAACGTATTTATTCAGTAGCAGTTTTTGTGTTTCCTGAGGAGAAATGTCAACTAATGAGCCACGTAATAATATTCATATATTCTCTACAGAGTTCGTACACATTTACAGAAAATAAATTCCAGGACTTTTCCAGGAGTTAATCAAAATTTTCAGGAGATTTTTTGCTAGAATCATAGTGATTTGTTTTATAGTTTGCAAATTGGAGTGAAATTTACTATGCGTTTAGAATTTCTATGAAGTCCTATATGGGTATATAGAAATCCTAAATGGATAACCACTGTTACAGAATGTTCTTGAGTAAGTGTTACATATCCAATGAAGTGAGAAACATTGGATATGTAGCAATTTTCCCCGTGTAAAAATTGCTCTGCACTGTAAAACAAAATTCTGAAATTAATAAGCCACTTTCCGTCATTTCTTTCGTGAATTAACGAAGCGTATTCCTGGTTCAACCTTTTCCGTGAAATGACAGAAAGAAACCTGAATTTCACGGATTTTTCGTACCACGGGAGAATTCTGAATTTTCAGAAACCTTTCCGCAGTTTCTTTTTTATATTGACGGTAAATTACCGTTTTAGAGATGTGTTAACGGAAAATTCTAAATTTTCGGAAACCTTAACGCTATACCTTTCGTATATTAACGGAAAAACTCCGTTCTCACATTTTCCGTATCCGTATGATGAGAAATTACCGGTAATAGGAGTGATTGGTGAGAATACTTTAGGTTTGATTAACTTTTAAATTTCAATCGTCTGTCGAATTTTGAAGTTCGATAGCGAGATCGGATATCCTGGATAGCATATCGAATGAATTTTGTTTATTGTGGCACAGGATATTTCTTCTCCTCTCCCCTATTTTTTGCTCCAGCTATTTATCATACATATTGTGTTACTGTAAGAAACCGGGTACTTAACTTATTGTACAGATGGTTATACGAAGTCTATATAACAGTTTTTGGACAACTTAAGACAAAGGCTATTATAGCTATCCAGAGTAAATTTTATATTTAGGAGGCTTTTTATCCCTGAAATAATACTGTACTATAAAAAGTACATTTCACTTTTTTTAAAGACGACGGAAAGTCATTGTCACTTTAAGCAAATCAAGTTGCAAAGCATTTTGTTGCTTCGAAAAATCAGGATGAAAAATGCTTAATTTCTGAAAAGTCCTACAGCAAAAAAAATAAAAAAATAAAAAAATATATAAACCTATTCAGGAAAATAATAAGCTCCAACAGAAAATAAAATATCTAAATCACTCGTATCGATGACACAAAAAAATTTCATTGTCGCGCAGTTTGTTTTATGATGTACGCGATTCGAAATCGCGAGTGTCTGTGGCGCAGCGGTTAAAGACGTGTGTTACCTATTCAAGCGGCGCGGGTTCGATCCCGACGGGAGCAGAAGTATTATCTAGGGAAAGGGCTGAAAAATGCAGGGTCGTCGGTTTTGCGGAATTTCAGTTTAAATACGGAAAAACCTGAAATGGATTTTTCTGAAAAAAAAAACGGAATTTCTGACTACGGAAAATCTGGGACAATACGGAAGTTAAAATAAACGAGCACTTTAAAAAATGGAAATTTCTGAAAGACGCGGGCACCTACCGTCATCTTTGCTGCACGTTATTTTAAGAAATTTTTCGTGAACTCGCGCCACTTATTTTTTACAGTGTATATAAAACTTTATATATGAAGCAATCTGGAATTTAGCACAATAATACAACACACTTTATTTTTTCCATGGCCCTGAAGATTTCCTATTCCAGAGTCATCTATCCATTTTCTCGCACATTGGCAGCAGGGAGGTCAAATATCAATCTTCTTCAGGGAGGAAAGCGCGTGCTATAGGAGGAACAGCTATCTTGGACTCACGGGAAGGTTTCCACATGCTATTCTGACTCCAGTTGCACAAAAATGCTATGCCACAAACCAAGGTGGCTAGAAATATGGAACTGAAACATCTTGCACAGTAGCATCACACGAGATGAAAGATATGACATCACGTCTCCACACTACGAGAGCAAGAGATGTCATCGTAAACAGACGCCACAGGGAGCTAGAACAATGCAGCGCAATCAATCCAAACATTTCTACCAATTTTTATATTTATTTATTTATTTATTGCAAGAAGAATTCCAGGATTATTCGGGGAGTTTTCACAAAAATATGAAAATTTCGCGAATTTTTGCACCAGGTTAGTGCGATTTCGATGGGCGAAAAAGTGTCCTCAAGGACCACTGCGCCTGTTTACTCTGATTTATCTTATAACATTTCCCCTACTTCTTTGTTCGTGAATCTCTATTCGCAGCGTAGCTGGGAAAGATTCGGTAAAAACAAAAAACAAAAAAGTTATAGGATTAGAATTAGCGATAACAAAAAAAAAAAAAAAAAAGAGAGAGAGAGAGAGATGAAACATATCAGCCTCACACAAGACTTAAAAAGATGTTTTTGGAAGGTATTCTATCGTGTTGGAATAGTGCCAATTACCTTAATTATGACATATGAAATCAACCGAAATCGATCGATCATTTGTATAACAAAGCGTTTTTAATCGATATGTTCCATACATTTAATCAATACTTTCGATGCATCAGCCAATCGAACACATCTGCGAAACGTTCATTGAAACCTTTTTCGGATTCAGTACTTGAAAGTTGGCAGTTCTGTACCAATCTATCCGTACGATTAATTTGAAAATTTCGTTACTTTGGACTGATCTTACGACGCACTGACATCACTTCTTTGTCTGTTGGCTGACTCCATGATACACTTGCTACTAAACGACAACAAGGATTACCTCCGGTTGCATGCACGTGCATTTTAACAACTTTTAGAGTCCATCAAGAAACCCACCCACTTTGTTCGGTCGGGCGACTTGATGTTCCTTGTCTGTGTTTAGTACAACGGTCAGTTGGTTACCATGTCTGTTGCTTTTCTTACATTTTCGAAAAGCAATTGCGTGAACACCAGGATTTGATCTCTACAACTACTGCACACATTACAGTCTGTGCCTTCCTTTATAAACTGCAGCACTGATGCCATAGCTGCATGGTTTAAAATTTTATAGTAGGTTGCTTCAAAAAAAAAGTATTCTACACCAGCTGCACCACTTTTGTGGCAAAAGTACACCATTTTGTGTGATGCATGAAACATACATAAACATGCTGCAATGTGTGCAACTTCGCATCATTTAGGCTGCCATGGTGCATAATTGCACCATGTTTTTGTATATTTCATACATCATGCAATGGTTTACTTTTGCCCCAAAAGTAGAGCAGTTGGTGTGTGGCACTACCTTTCTGTTCAACCTACCAGAAAAATTTAACAGTGTAGAAGTAGAGATGAAGACGGGTAGAGGAATTGCGTAATAGAACGGAGTGTTTTGTAGAGTAGCAGACTGGGATTATTTCAAACACAAACCCAGTAGACATGCCTCAGAAATCTTGGAAATTACATCGTGCTGGAGTAGGACGGTGTAATTTTCAAGTTTTCTGAGTCATGTTTACTTGCAAATTTGGCATCCATCTGCTCGTAACATATGTTTGACTAACGAACCCAGTCTTTCAATGTTAAACGTGTGCTTCTTCTGAGTGCACTCTTTGAAGAACCAACCAGTTTAATAATAGTGACTAATTTTACAGATCTGGAAAAAGCGCTGCTTGATCGCGAATCACTGCCGAGGAGCCACGGAATACATTCCTCAAAGAACAACGAGAAATAACAATTTAGATAAATAGATATTTTACAAAATCGAAGAAATTCCGCACGCGCACACACATTAAGGACATGAACAGAAGTTCAAGGCCTCCTGAAGAGCAAAACCACGTAAATTTCTGCACAGTTATAAATTCGATGCCTGTTCGAAACATAGACCATCTGCGAAATCACTATTCTGTTGTTACAAGAAGTAAGAATCCGAGCACTCAACTGTAAAAGTCCATCTGTCTACATACCACTAATTAGATTTTCCAATGAAGAATTCATAGCGTTCCGACCTGGACTTGATTCTGCCCCAATAACTATAGCCATCGTTTCTACACCTCAACTCCCTTCATAACTCACTACAATCACTACTATCCGAGTCAGAGTGTACTATTGTGCAAGGTATGGACCAGCTACCTTCACTACGAAGAGTTGTCTGTAGCATTTAGAGCAAAAAGCAAAAAGAATTATTTACCAGAATCAAGGTTTTTGTTGATTCTGAGCTAGCTATTTAAGACCAATTTTTCAAAAGGCGAAATCGCTATTTAAGACCAATTTTCCAAAATGTCAGAGCGCGATTTTAGAAATAGATTTGACATGAGAAGTTACTAATTCAAAAGCTTGGCACTTTCGGCCGCTGAGTGATCTTCTGGGAAATGAAGCCTGGAGGAGTAGTGGACAGGGAGGAAGGAATAGAAAACTTCTTCAAACATTCACAACACAGAAACAATAAACTAACAATCAGGGAAAAGCGAGGGGTGCAATTAAGCCGCTGTAGGAGAAGTATTTCTTCGAAGTATGGATGTATATGTGGGGGGGGGATGCTTGACAGTGAAGATACAACAGGAGTGGAATGTTACGCAGATTGATACCGTTCTTGCGTTCATCTGGAGACGCTGTGAGCCAGCTACCCTACCTTCCAAAATAGTACACTTTTGTTTAGACTGACTTGGAGTGCAAGTCCAGAGCCAGTTAGCTACTCAAAGAGCGTCACAGAAAAAGCGGCTTGACCTTAGTTAAACAATAGTTATTATTTGACTTCTCCGATTAACAACATAAACAAAACAGCAAATCTTATATACAACTTATGTTTCACGTTCGAGTATTATATAGTTAAAAAAGCACTTAATTTGTTTTGAATACAAAACAGGAATAAAATAGTGGTTAGAATGCTCAGATTTCTGGATGATGGTCTGAAACATAAATAAGCTAAAGCACTTCAGGTACATAAAAAGGAAACGGTTATTTCCTCTATTTAAACTAATGTAATTAGAATACCATTGCATGGACTTCAGCTTTTTCTGATTTCCAACATCGCCTA
Organism: Macrothele yani; assembly: GCA_039090855.1. Taxonomy (NCBI): domain Eukaryota; kingdom Metazoa; phylum Arthropoda; class Arachnida; order Araneae; family Macrothelidae; genus Macrothele; species Macrothele yani. The sequence continues at coordinate 81,590,708 of CM077023.1, read as the reverse complement.
CGTAACGGTACGACAAAACAACTCAAAACCTACTTGCTCTAAAATGTACATATAAACATCTACCACTGCTATCAGCCATATGTATTACATATTTATCGCAACATCCATTGAGTTTCCGATTTTGTGAGCACGCATGTAATACACACTTCCGAATTAAACAAAAAGCTGCAGCTCCAGTATTCGAGTGGTCTGAGGCGCGAACTTCTGGCCAATCAACCGAGCTGGGCCCAGGTTCCAGTGCTGGATGCGAACGTCTGTCCTGCGGTACTGCTTCTTTCCCTTTCCTGATACAAATGGCAACAAATTAAGGGCAGGAGGCTGTTTATGGCCTTTAATTTTCACAGAGGCTGTTAAACATCGAAACAATGTTAAAAAAGGATTAGATCAAGGTTAATATCACGCACAAAGCAATTTGTCGTAGGATTCACACCAGAGCTGAGTTCGGGCTCAATTTTCAGAGTCCGAGCCCGTCCGAGCCCGTGGTATATCAGCCCGAGCCCACCTGAGCCCGAATTTTATATTGCAAGATAGAGCCCGGTCCGAACGAGCCCGAAAATTGGCTAACCTGTTCAACATTAATAAAAAAACATCTTTTCAACACTTCCATTCTGTCCTCTTCTTGGAATTAACCAATGCATTTCTCAAATGGGGAGTGGGGAAGGGACCTCTATTTATTTTTATAGTGTAACCGTACGATTTTCTTTGACCGTTCGTTTCCACCTCAGGTGCTTCGGGCGGCAGGGCTTCCAAGATGATCGGGCGGTGCTGCAATTGAATGTTGCTCAAATAATGCTAATATTATCGCGCCATAATGCGCTGCAATACGTACGTTGCTAAATAGAATTAGCAGGGAGCTACTGTGAGGAGATAGGGGGTAAATTATCGTCGGCATACTATCAACAACCCAATATCTATAGTTTTTGAAAAAGCTTTTTCTTCTCGGAAGAAGCATACTTTCTACCCATGCCCGTCTCGAATACCCGTTCCCCAACCAGAACCAGGATAAATAGCCGTCTCGAATACCCGTTCCCCAACCAGAACCAGTTGCCGAAGAATTCCCTTTACCACCTATAAAAGTGTCTCATTTGCTAAATCATAAAAAATCACATTTATACATAAAAAAAATTATCTCCCTCTCTCTAAGAGCCCGAACCGCAGTAAATATTCTACAGCCCAAGCCCGATTTGGCCCCGGGCTCTTCTTCGGGGTTTCGGGATCGGGGTCAGCCCGTCTCAGCTCTGGTTCACACCCGCAGGGAAGGCTTAGATGCAACTACCACTGACCCATTATTGGACTTTCGTGCTGCGTATCAGAAACAAAATGACTTTAGATTGAACCTAGAGGCTTGAATACGACACAGCGTAGACGGGGCGGAGAGGTGGGAATGCCGAACTATGGCACCACAACGGATGCTTCTGTGGTGGGAGAGCAAGGGTGGAGGGGAAGGAACAAATGCCCTTATTTCTACAGGAGGGGGGAGAGTTCCTATGGCCCGGGGCCGATGGCTTGGCGTGTCCACCGAGCGCGGGCCTGATGTTTAGTAGTTCAGGGCCGTTAAACCGATTGGGATCAATCCTCGACCATCTAGTCGGAAGGAGGTTGTTCTAATCACTAAGTCACTCAAGGCTCTAAGATCACAGTATGTTCAAAAGTGAGTCGCACTTTTGTTTAGCAACTTCCTTGACAGAATGCAACTACCCTTGTAGTTAGGACACAAATTCTTAATAACTATACACTGAAGTGCCAGAAGAACTGGTACACCAGTATACTTGGTAAGTCCCCCACGGGAGCGCAGGACTGCAGAAATACGACGGGGCATGGACTCCACTGGCTTCTTGAAATATGCTGTAGGCAATGCACACCATACTTCCTGCAGAGCGTTCCACAATTCGGGTGTATTCCGAGGTCTCCGATTCCTGTGTTCGATAGCGAGTGGCATGGCATCCCAAGTGATCTATCACGTTCAGATCTGGGAACTTGGGTGGGAATGGCAACACCCCAAACTTAGATAAATGCTCCTCTAATCATAATGTGGCGTCCGGACACTTGTGTGAGGTGCATTGTCCTGTTGGAACAAGCCCAACACATCAGCATGAATGCAGGACATGAAAGGGTGTACCTCGTCGGAAAAAATGCACACAGAGTTGACCGGTTACAGACGTTTGTACACATACCAGGGGTCTCAGTGAAGTCCAGCTAAACCCACCCCATACCATTACGGACCCCCCCCCCACTAGCCAGTACAGTGCCCTGTTGACAGGCGGAATCCATGGCTTCATGGGGTTTGCGCCACACACGAATCCTTCCATCTGCCCAATACAGTTGGAAACGCGACTCGTCAGACCAGGCTACTTGTTTCCAGTCATCAAGTGCCCAGTGGCTGTGTTGCCGTGCCCAAACGAACTAAGCGAGGCGCACAGTTCTGTGTCGTGCACCCATCAAGGATACTCGAGTTGGGCGTCGGCTCCCAAAGCCCATATCGTGCAGGGTACGTTGCACAGTCCAGACGCTGATACTTGTTGAGGCTCCAGCATTGAATTCCGATGATACCTGCGAAAGTGTTGCACCCCTATCACTTGAAACTATTCTTGACAGCCGACGATGGTCACATTCACCCAATGTCTTTTTACGGCCACACTGGTATCGTAGGTTGGAGGTTTTGCCGGAATTCTTGTAGTCACCGTACACCCTTGCAATGGTCGTCCGTGAAAATCCGAACTTCGTTTCTATACCTCCGAAATACTATGGCCCATCTCACGAGCGCCAACTATGATACCGCGTTGAAAATCGCTTATATCGTTATTACTTGTCATTCTCATGCCGAAAACAGCTCTGACAGCTGGCACGGATGTCTATCGCTTTATATACGCACTGGCGGATGCAACAGAGTACGCGCATGTGACGTTGCTATGTATTTTTCATAAGCTCGTCTGTATCAGTTTTTCTGGCACTTCGGTGTATATATTACCGCGTTTTTAAATGCATCCGGAATAAGTTTAAATGTGACAAATAGGAACCATTTCAATGGAGGTTTATAGCAAGGCACTTTAGAATTTTTTTTTTTTTTTCTATCTATGTGATTGTTGAAAATAATCCTTTTGATCACGTCGAAGTCCGCCGCTGAATTTATTTTCCGGGCCATGTTGAGATTCAGAAGAATTAAGGAAATTTATTGAGAAAGTTCATTACAGATGTACTCTGAATAAACTATACACTCGGTAGATAAATTCTAGGATTAGTTTCTAAAGCTCGCTAATATATAATTTTCAACTAATGTTTTGGCATTTTCAGTTACTAAACTACAAAAACTCGCAAAAGGGCACTGGTGGACGGTACTTTCTTCCATCTGTTACTGTTTCGATATTTTCTAAGTATCATGTAAAGTGGTGCTAACAGAATCACATTTATATCTTATATGAAAAGAACATTAAAAATATCTGATGGCAAGTTTGGAATTACAAATTTTAAATTCTTCAGTGAAATCTTTTCAATGCCCTCTAAGAAAATTTCTGATGCATGTAGTGTCATACCAATGTAACCACAGAAAAATTTTAGGTTTATCTTAATTGCTAACATGCACACAGAGAGATATGAATTTAACCATATTTATTGCCACAATTCCCAACAACCGCGACATAAAACTTTAAGATATCCAGGGATGCCGTTCTAAATGAAAACATCGCTTAGCGATGAACGGAATTTGATAAGAACAACCCAGAAATAACACCCTTAAATTTTTCAAAAGCAAAAAACCTCATAATTTTCAAAAGTAAAGAGCAATTTGATTTGTTGCTTCATTAATTAGTATTTTTAATAAATGTTTACTACTAATCAACTTTTTCAGTTTTCATTAAAACAATTTTAATTTGAGCAAGTTTTAATAAAATAATGTTTACCAGGATGTCACATGCTAAGAATATACAGATTTTCTTCAAATACGGCTCTGCCATTCCACGCGATTTCAAATATTCATCATAAACAATACGTATTACTGACAACATAGGTGTAGAGTTTTGGCAAAACTCTGGGCATGCTTGACAAAAAAATGGCGTTTATACATAACTCTTTTTAAAATAAGCTAGAAAATAAATCAAAATGGGCTATTATTAAATAACTGTTATCCAGTAGTAAACTCTTGAACATTTTTGAAATAGTGCTAGTTTTTCATTCAATTCTCATGCTTAATGTGGGTAATTTTTTTTTTGATTGGAGGTCTAACGACCACCGTGAGCAACTCAATGGGCTATAAGCAGTCACCTGTCCCTAATTTAGGGTCACTGGTTCCAGGGAAGGGAGAGAGCCAGGGCCGTAAGACAAACACAACATCCATGCCTCACCAGGATTCGAACCCGGACCGCTTTCGGACGAATGATCAGAGGCCATTGCTTAGACCACTGCGCCACCGGGGCGGCTAATGTGGGTAAATTTGAACGCATTACTGGGAAAATACGTTCTTTTGTGTGTGTGTGTGTGTGTGTGTGTGTGTGTTTGGAGGTTTAACGACCATGGTGAGCAACTCATCTGATATATAAGCAGTCTCCCGTCCTTAACTGGGCGCCACTGGTACCAGGGAAGGGAGAGAGCCAGTGCCGTAAGACAAGGACCACCCATGCCTCACCCGTGAATCGGACTCGGACCCATCTTGGGCGAACGATTGCTAGCCAGCGTCTCGTTCTACTCAGTGAAAATACAGTTTTGCTGGTGAAGAAACACGTACTCGCCTCCTTCTGTTCCGGAGCCAAATTCTTTCCCAACTAAGCTACACCGACGGAATTCATTGCAGCAGTTTTGCCGTCCTGACTCACCTCTGTGGCACTTCACATATATCCCCCCTTGTGAAAGGCGTTTGCACGAAGTCGCAAGTTTCGGGTCCGCCGCAAACCATGCTTAAAGTAACTCTCTGTAGAAGAAGGAATGCTCACTTAATTCCAGACGATATATGGAAGTAGCATCGCACATTTTTCGAAGCGAAGAAGGAATTCTTATTAATTCCAAACGCTGTGTGGAACGATCATCACACATTTTTCGAAAAAACCAACGGCCAGGTGATCCATTTTTACAATCGGGCGCCAATGTAGCGTTAAAACTATTTGCCGATGAAAAGAATCGAACCAACATCTTTCTGCTCCGGAGCCGAAAACTTGCCCAGTTAAGCTATACCGGCGGAATTGATCGCTGCAGCTCTGCCGTCTTAACATGAGCTTCACCTCCGTAATACGTCACAACACGGCCACAGGTGCAGCTTCTTGTTTTTGCTTTTTGTTGTTGTTGTTTTAATTTTGATGTTTAACGACCGCCGTGATCAACTCATTGGGCTATAAGCAGTCGCCCGTCCATAATTTAGGGCCACTGGCTCCAGGGAAGGGAGAAATCCAGCGCCATAGGGCAAACACAACATCCATGCCTCACCGGGATTCGAACTCGGAGCCCTCTAGGATGAATGATCAGAAGGCATCGCTTAGACCACTGCCTTAATAACTGTTTCATTACTTAATAGATCTAAGAAATGTGTGTGCGTGTGTGTGTGTTGACTCTAGCATAAAATTATTACTAATATATTACAGAATTTCTTTATACTGAAACAGTATTTCAACATGCACTATTTCAAAAGTGTGTGTCGAATATAAGAATTTTGATTTTTAGTACTCTATGGCTGATGTTAACTGATGGTAACATCTTATTCCATAAGTTCTAATTCCAATATACAGATTGTTACCAAAAGATAATTTTGGTTGCCCCGCAGAAATCACGGTATGTTCAGCATGCCCTGATTTTAAAAGTGGCAGAGGCCTAAACAACCGAGCCTGCCTTTATTCATTACCTGTGAATGATACTCAATAGATATAACTGATATATTCATATCTAATAACTGAAGTTAATACTAAGTTTTTCCTAAGATTATGCAATGGATGTAGGAAATTTGTTTCGCGTTGCCCAGAACGAGCTACAGGGAATTACTTTTATTGGAGCTGATGGCGAGTGTTTCAGCATAAATACCTTTCGAAACTTTAAACGCTTGTAACACAACCTTCATGTCTATATAATATTTCTATACTATTTTCCCTCTGAGGGATACAATCTTAACACACGGAGAAGCAGCTTTCTATAATTTTATACTGAGGGCTGCTATCTAAACAAAGGAGTTGACATTGTATTAGAACACTACGTATGCATGAGAAACCCTACTGCGTGATTCAGCCGTTTAGTCACAAAGCAAATTGCAAGCCAGATCAAAAACAAACATTCGGTTAAGATAGGGGTATACTTTCAGTATTCCTTATTTTTCGAATATTTGATCACCTAAAGCATTCCTTTGCCCAGCTTCCACAACTACCTGAGCACGAGACGTCCCTTAGCCCCGCTAAGCCCAAAAAATCACTGCCTTAGCGCCGCTGAGGCTCTTCTACTACATCACTGAAGATAACTAACTATCTTTTATAACGAGGTGTATCGTGCCTAGCTAGGACTTTATCAGAAAAGTATAAATTGTCAATCCCAGATTCTAAAAACCTCTTCTCGGATAGAGCAGATATATATATACAGTATATATATACACACACACAAAAAAAAAAAAAAAAGAAGAGCTATGTTTTCATTTTATAAACAGCAAAAATCGAAGTGAAAAAAGAAATCACACTGTTACTTAATTTGATTCATCTCTTTATTTTCACGGATATTAGGATTGTTGAAACTAAAGGAATTCTGCGTTATAAAAAAAAATTAATTGCAAGGCCCAATATTTTGGGAAAAGATGCATCGGGAATTTCCTCGCGGTAAAATACTGAGCTGTCTGTGAGAAAAGAAATGTAAGATGTAAAAAAATGGAGGGAAAATTTGGGTAGGAAAAAAAGTGCCAATAAAAAAATGCTGCAATTAGCTTAGACGAAGTGTAACTAACTAGCTATACATGTGTGTGTGTGTTCCTCCTCAGAGGTCTCTCTACCAATGTCCCAGCGCAACCCGCGAGCGAGTTTTCTTCGCCTCTAGGGGAAAGACCAACTAAATATCATACGACCCCCTTGCTGGTTGAAAGCGTTTCCAACAATAATTACGACGCTCCAGTTGGGAGCAATAAATCCTAATAATTTCAATATTCCGAGAGAGGAGGTGCGTGAACTTGCAGAACGCACACTACTACCTCTGTGGGCATCTAAAATAATTACATTCGGAGAGTCCCTCTCCTAGTCTTTTCAAATTCCGCGTTAATTACTCGGCGTACTCCTAGGAATGAAATTCATTAGCTGAAGTCAGTCACCATGCTTCTCCATGAACATACACGCGCGCACACCGCCGAAGTCACCACCCCAGCTCTCATCTTTTCTTATTCTCCGCCTTCGTTCGCTCTCCCGAGCCATAGAGCATAACAGTTCTCCTCTTCTTTCCATCCTCTACGCTCCTGGGTACAATCTAATAACAACCAGCACAGAAGAGTTTGTTACAAAATTTTCTGGGAAAGGTTATTAAACTTGCAGCAACAGTAACTGTGGTCCCCTTTGTTTGCTTTGGAAGGATTTAGGAGGCATAAGTTTTCATCTTTCTTTCTCCATTATTATTCTTTTTTTTTTTTTTTCTTCACATCATCGTGTGCAGATGACGAACAGCTAACAAAATGGGTTACCATGGAGATGGAAAGAAGATGAAAAAGATTGAAAGCCGAGCGAAGAAAATGTCAGAACGCACGTTGACATGCACTTTTTTTTTTTATTATTTGTGCTTGAGTACGTAAATAAAAAATTGTGTTTTATTTCTACATAGCCCCTTTCCGTTAAAATTGAAGATAGTTACTTTAGGTGTAGCAAGTAGTAAAAAAAATTTCCCTCACGCGCCGTAATGTATGTTACGAACTGTAGTCGCATTTGCTATTCAGTTATGCTTGTTGCCTTGAAGATCGAAATCTAACTTGTGACGTATATTCTAATTTAACCTTCACTTTTTAATTGTCTTTCTCTATGTAAATTTTGAGTGCGTTCTCTTTTAGCGTTTCAACCTTAACGTTACATTTTCTCACTCACTGAATGTTTATGTGGCATCTGTCTTAAAGTCAAGCCTGCATGACGTGTACATGCTTGACAAGCTAAGAACGAGATATAATGTATGAAGTTAGCAGCAAAAACTGGTGGTAGTTGTGGAAGCTGTCGTAAGCCGTAAGCGGTCTTTTTCATGTAGTTAGCGTCTGTCAATTTCGGTGGTGTTATTATGAATATTTCGTGTTAGAGTTTCGTTAATCTACTATTGTGTTTCCTAACTCACGTTAATCAGGTTAAATTACTTTTGCAAATAAACAAAGGCATCGCTCTTTCTATGTTTTCCCTTAATTAACGCACAGCAACCGAAAAATTGTTGCTGTTGTTTTAATTGCGACACCGCTGGGATCGAAAACCCCAGATCTCTCGATAACTAGTCGAGTGCGTTCGCTTCACGCTACGGTGCCAACAATCCACGGCGCTATGTGTGTTTTTCTGTCAGCATCTGACTTCACAAATCCGTACGGATGGGCTCAGCAACTGAGACGTCTCCATCTGATGGGGTTTTACGGCACAAGCTATTTAATTATAGCTAATAAATCCAAAGGGTGAGAGAAATGTTGAAAATGTTCCAAATACGTGGAGACAATGTAAATAGACAAAGTCATCGCTTTTTCCAAGTTTTTTTTTTAATTAACACACAGCAACCGAAAAATTGCATTTCTACACCGCTGGGATCGAACCCCAGATCTCCCGATAACTAGCTGAGTGCGCTCGCTTTACGCTGGGGTTCGATTCCAGTGGTGTCGAAATGCAATTTTTCGGTTGCTGTGTGTTAATTAAAGAAAAACGTGGAAAGAGCGATGACTTTGTCTATTTACATTGTCTCCACGTATTTGGAAGATTTTCACTAAATTACTGTGGCTTTTAAGAGTTATTTGTGTGATTACCTAGAAGTTCTTCATTAGTGAAGTGCCTATTGAGAATAAAAGACGAACTGTAAATAAATACTTCTTTGAAGATCTTTTAGTGACTTCGCTTATGCCGTAAGATATCCAGGGTTTCATTTAGAGTGAAGTAGGACAACTTAACGTAATGTTTCTGAGGCTGAGTTGACTTTACACACACATACGATCACCCTTTTAAACTAAGAAACAATACAAACTATCTAGGAATTAGACTTCATTCATTCTTCCTTACCACTTCCCACCTGTTTACTAACTCGTTCATTCTCACAGAAACATTTAAACGTTCGAATGAAGATGCTGAAGCTCTTCAAGGTGTTTTTTAGATGTGACCTTCCTATTGAGTAATTAACCTTCCTATTGAGTTTCTGTTTTCTTGTGTAAATTTAGTTACTTCCTTGTAAAATATTTTCTCACTTAACGGTACATTAATTCCCATAATAGCTTTCACATTTTGGAAACACTGACAGTTAGTCAGAGCAAAGTAAAATGACAAGATTAAATGTGAATATGGTGGACTTAGAAGAGTTGTACAGAAGCGGAGAGATTACGAACCAATCGTTCATGATTAATGACTCATGCCGTTCGTCTTCTCCAAATCGTCTTTTCCATAAACAGTTCAAGAAACAGTTAGCTCACAGTTTACTGTTGCCATTACAGAGAGAGAGAGACTAATCTTTTCAGGTTAACATTTCTACAATGCTAATGGTATTCTGTTGATGGCTCTCATCACCTGATGATATGTCTCTAGTTGTTTGCAACTAGCTAAAATTTTCTGCAATTTTTGTTATTTGCATTCGGCCAACTTGAAGTATGTTTGCATTATGTCCGGTCTAACATAACCAGTGAGTTCGATATTTGTAGAATTCCCCTATCTCGTTCAGGAGTAACTATTGTAAGTATGCTTTGATATTCACACCCAATCGTGAAGGCTTTTGTTTGCGCCAGTTTCAGCAGTGCCGGAGAGGCAAGCAGTGTCTGTAGACAGGTTGGAGCCAACAACGGATTAGAAATTTGGGTAAACAAGTGATTATTACTGAGTACCGCGATAAGAATCCAGGTAAGAGCTAATATGTATTTTAAACATATTGTACTGATATTGTAGGAGAATGTTTATCGTTTTTTGCCTGTGCATGGAAGAAACGGATATAGATCAGATCTTTAAAAACAGCCCGGCAAAAATATTTACTACCTAAGCCTGCTAACCAAATGGATTAACCATTCCCCAAGGCTTCGGGGAGATATATAATCATTGTTTAGTGTAAAGGAAGGGCTTTTTACGTTTTGACCAGCGTTTGGATTAGAACGTACATTATTCGTTCAGAAGCAAGGACCGGACTGTCTCTCTCTCTCTCTCTCTCTCTCTCTCTCTCTCTCTCTTACATGGACCGGCTGGGCACAGCTGTAAAGTTTATTTTCCGGACGCTTCACAGGAAAGCGCGGGGGATAACGATCGTGCTCGCGATAAGAAGCGGTCGAGGTCCGTGGTGTTAATACCGAATGGGACCACAGATAAAAAAATCAGTGGAGGTTTCTCTATTCGCTGACAGAACGGGAAGCACTGAAGTCAAATTAATTGTTCTTAGAACATCCATTAAACTGCATTTTTAAGTTTGAAAAAAGGAGAGTCGTGACTCTTTATTTCACCGTGTATGATCCTACTTTGATGAGACATGTTAATTTGCTCAGATACATTTACAAAAAGAGAAACTAAGAGCATCCTGTCGCTGAACGAACGAACCGAATAAAAATGTCACTCTCGTCGGATGCCAAGGCTATTTCTAGACGTTTAAAGTGGCGGACAGAAGCGAGAGTAGTTACAGTACTCTTGATCTAAACTCAAAATAATATAATGGCTAGCCATTTACTCTCAAAGATGTAGCATTAACACTATCGCCACAGTCTGTTCTATTAAGGATGCACACTGACAGAATCTGCTTTTTTGAATCTTGAAAAATTCCGTCAATTTCTTACCGATATTCATGGCACCTATGTAACAAGTTACGCCATCTGCCAGACGACGGCCATGACTTCGGTTTTCATTAATTTTGCTTCAGTCCATCTTTGCGAATCGTCTGAACCTCCAACTTCAATGGTCAGCCGTTTTCGGGAAAAAGTGCAGGAGTCGCTTATTTTATATCAGACGTATGCCGATTGATTAGATTTTGGACTCTGCATGTGTGCAAAATATCGCAAATGCAATTTATATTTTACTTTGAAGCACCACAAAATTATCTTTCAATTCTGTTTGTAAAAACAGAATTGAAAGGTAGCATCTTACTGAACCTGTTTCAGTTGATTTCTTACATGATGGCTAAAAAGTAATCTGGCCGTTACCTTCCTTTCCATACAGAACTGGAGTATTTGCCTTTTATACTTGCTTTCATCCGCATCATGGGGTGTTTCTCTTCGTTCCTACGTTTTAGTAAAACTAAAATGTAAGTTGTTGCTTTCGGTTTGGTCATATCAAATCAGCATACGTACAATAACAATATTAATTTGTTTCATAAGACCAACATACACTCCTCGTCAAAAAAATAGTTGCACCCAAAAGGAAGCAACTGACAGGAATGAAACTTTGTAGGAAAGTTTGACATTGTGAGACATGCAAATGATTCAAGTTCAACGCTTGGCCGCGCATGTGACGCCAGCAACGAGGAGTCGTAGTGCTGTGCTTGACCGGCTATATAAGGTCGTCCCGTTGCACGTGCTTGCCATTCTGACTCGTGCTGTTGTGTTGGTTGCATCCTCTGCAAGTGAAGTATGCCTCGAAGAAACGTTTGGAAGCAATTCGAGCAGGTGGAGGAGTTTGAGAGGGTGCGCATCGTCGGGGTACCGAAAACGGGATGGTCTTATCACCGTATTGCGCACCATACCGGTCGTGCGGATATCACCATAACACGCTGTTGGCGGCAGTGGATAGAACAAGACACACACCGGCGACAGGAAGAGTCTGGGCGACCTAAGCGAACCACGGAGAGAGAGGACCGACGGGATGTCCGACATGCGCGGAGTGACCCAAAATCCACGATTGCAGATATTCAGCGAGCAGTGGTGCCCTCCATGCATCGTCCGATTAGTACCAACACCACTGGCAGACGGCTGCACGACGTAGGACTACACGCACGCAGACCATTACGACGACTGTCCTTAACACCATTGCATCGTCGCCAAAGACTGCAATGGTGTCGTGCCAGACTATCGTGGAGCCACTCAGAATGCCAGAGGGTGATCTTCAGTGACGAATCCCGCTTTTGTCTTGAAGGAGACGACCACCGAATCCGTGTGTGGAGGCACCGTGGTCAGCGTCAAGATGAACGGTTTGTTGTCGAGCGTCACACGTCCAGAAGGCCTGGTGTCATGGGGTGGTGTGCAATTGCCTATGATGCCAGATCACCTATGGTGTTCATTACAAACACTTTGACAGTCCAACGTTACGTTAATGAGGTCCTGCAACCAGTGGCCCTACCTTTTCTGAACGCTCACTTAAGTGCGATTTTCCAACAGGACAACGCTTGTCCGCATACTGCTGCTGTCTTGAGAGCTTGCCTTTAAGGCACTGACACTCTGCCATGGTCAGCCGCATCGCTAGACCTATCGCAGATTGAAAATGTGTGGGGTGCTATTGAACGCACTATCCATACTCCACCCCTACCGCACAGTCTGCAGGAACTGCGTGAGAAGATTCAAGCTGCATGTGATGGCTTATCGCAGGGCACCATTAGGAACCTGTAGAACTCCATGCCGAGATATCTGGCATGCTATGTGAGCAAACATGGCGGCCCGACGCCATACTGAGAGACACTGCTTATTGGCGTGTAGCTCAATAAATATTGCCCATATCAGTCTCCATGTTTAATCATTTATTGTTCCTGGTAACCTTTACCTTCCTCCCGAATAGCATTGCAATCCGACAAGTCCTTCTTGGTGCAACTATTTTTTTGCGATTAGTGTGTTTAGACGATGAAGGTACGTACATGCAACTGAGAAGATGCTGACGTGTTTTTCACCAGTTCGTGTCGGCTGTATTCAGGTTCCTCATTGTTTTAGTTTCGGTGTAACTTTACGAGTGTCAATAATACATTCTTGTCAATTACAGTAGCTTTGTTGTATGCATATCATGACCCAGTTTCAACAGCCTTCCGGTCAACGTCCTGTGTGGATTTAACAGTAACAGACTTACACTGAAGAGCAATTGAATAAGAGATAGCTGGCGTTATGCAAATGTGGCGTTATGCAAATGTGGCGCTGTGGGCGGGCCTGTAAACGGAAACGACATGGCGTATGTAGCGATCCGACAGTATAAGGAGTGATGCGACAGGAATCAGTAAGAGTCGGACGCAGTATGGGTAAGACGAATAATCTAAGCGCATTTGATCGTGGGCAAATTGTTGGGGCCCGACGAATGGGTCACTCCATCTCCGAAGTTCTGCAGGTACTGGGATTTTCACGAGCCACTGTGTCACGGGTGCACAGTGAGTACATCGAATCCGGTAAAACCATCCCTGCAAGGGCCAACTGCCGTGGACAACAGTGTGTGGATGAGCGGGGTCATCGTCGGCTAGCTCGCATTGTAACAGCGGATAGACGGGCCTGTTGAAACGTGGCCGTTGGCAGGTCCTGCAGGTAAGGGAGGACTACAGGCTCCAAAACATCGGAGAAATAGCGGTGGCTGTTGAGTGTACCAGCGATGCGTACCTGCGGGGTGCGGGTGTCACATCCAATTGCGCCCCAAACCATAACGCCATGCGACGGACCGGTATGGCGATGCATAATGCAGGCGTCATACAGTCTCTCGCCGCGGTGCCGCCACACGCGGAACCGACCATCGTGGTGTTGCAGGCAGAAGCGGGATTCGTCGGAGAAGACAATGTCGTGCCATTCCGTAGTCCAGGTGCGGCGTTCAACGGCCCACTGCCGCCGCACTCGCCGGTGGTGTAACGTCAATGGTAAGCGGACCAATGGGCGCCGTGCAACTAGTCCCCGCTCCTGCAGACGACGTCAAACCGTACGTGCTGACACAGGTTGTTGCGCAACACACCCTAATTCGTGCGCTAACGTTCGTGATGTGGCGGTGCAAGCCGTCAATGCCCGCCGCACAACATGCCGGTCTTCTCGGTCGGTGGTGTGCCGCGGCTGCGGCATTCGCTCACGTCGGTCCGTCCGTCCCTCCTGCACCCACGAATCCGTCCCACACGGGCGCCGATGTCTCGGTACGATAAACCGCTATCGCGATAAGCCACTATTCGTCCTCTGTCGAACTCCGAAACGTGCTGGTATAACTGCCGTATTCTGCGACGAGGCATCAGGAAGCTTCCCACGCACAGGTCCGGCAGCACAACACACTTCCACTACTTACACCCCGCCTGCTGTGCACCCTTCTTATAGTGCTTCTTGGTGGCGTGCCGGGAGCACATGATTTGCATATGCCCTGCAATGCTAATCGTTTTCATGTCCTCTTGCGGGCGACGCATGCTGCGAATTTCAGGCCAATCGGATGCTTCCTTCTTGGTGTTGCATTTTGGGTGGCCAGCACTGTAGTAGTTTGCAGTTAATTGAGACACATCGGGGCTAGAACACTTTGGCCCAATTTAACACGTTCACTGCGGTGATGTTTTTCGACGATTTTTTTGTAGTTCGTTACGACCCACCGGTGGGGTCGTAACTGTTTCAACACAGTGCTGTACGACACACCGCTGGGTCGTTTAAAGATATATACATAAAGTGACTGATATCCAATAGAAACTTTTTTTTCCTTCCTCTGAAAATGTAGAAGTTAACGCGTTGCGACCCACCGGTGGGGTCGTAACTGTTTCAATACAGTGCTGTACGATACACCGGTGGGTCGTTTAAAGATATATACATAAAGTCACTGATATCCACTACAGATTTATGTATGTAAACTTTTTTTTCCTCCTCTGAAAATGTAGAAGTTAACGCGTTACGACCCACCGATGGGGTCGTAACTGTTTCAATGCAGTGCTGTGCGATACACCGGTGGGTCGTTTAAAGATATATACATAAAGTCACTGATATCCACTACAGATTTATGTATATAAACTTTTTTCCTCCTCTGAAAAATGTAGAAGTTAACGCGTTACGACCCACCGGTGGGTCGTTTAAAGATATATACATAAAGTGAATAATATCCACTACAGATTTATGTATATAAACTTGTTTTCCTCCTTTAAAAAATGTAGAAGTTGACGCGTTACGACCCACGGTGGGTCGTCGTGGGTCGTAACGCAGCGAACGTGTTAAGTGGCTGCCCCCAATTATCCGAACTTTACTCCAAAGAGCTGATTTGGGATATTCTTCAAGAATTATCCCAAATGAACGGCTTCTTCTATAACCGACGACCCAATTAACCAGAATCTACTGTACTTTTTATTTTAAACTTATAATGGCTACCATCTATTAGATGATGTAACCAGGACTGCTAAATGTATATCATGAAGCTATTTTTTCTTACATTGTATTTACATTATAATTTGCATGGTTGATGCTCTTCATTTTGTCAATGTTTACTTTCCTTAATACAGGTGCTATCCAGTTTTGTTAACTGTAAATGATAAAGCGATCTTTAAAAACTTCTTCAAAGCATTTGCAATAACAATTTCTTTTTTCATCTAATATCTTCTAACTTTTACATCTTCCCTATCCCAGTTTTTAAAAATAAGAAATAAAAAATAATTTCGCTAGTAAGCAAATTTGGATATGAGAAGCGAATGTCTTAGACGGTGTAGATTTCATCTTTCCCATTTTGACACTCCCACTTTATGACGTACGACTCTGGTGGGTCTCCATGGGGGAAGGAAATAAGGGAGGGGATCTAGAGGAAGAAGGAAGCGGTGAGTAGTAGTAAGCCTTTGGTCGCACAAATCATAGCGTCATGCCCCGCTGTATGTGATTTATCTGCCAGATGCCAATGTGAGCCTAAGTGCAGGATTTACAGTCCAGAGAATGTGGACAAGCAGGCAGCATTTGGGGGAAAGGTAGAGGAAGGCGGGAGGGAGAGAGAGCAGAAAGTGCGAGATAGGGAGAAAGAGAGAGATGCTGAGAGAGATGATCCGTTCTCATCGGTGATGCATGAGAGTCTTCGATATTTTTTCTGGTCGAGGGATTTCACAGAAATTTAATGTGTCAGAGAAACGAATGTGACTTGTGCTCGACTATATATAGCGGTTCTCTTTGTATTTCATCCTCACGTTTTCCCTGGTGTGTTACGAGGCTTTATGAAAGCCCGTTTCTAATGCACTTTGAAAAACCAATTTCGACAAGCACATATATTTCGTATTGTACCAGAAGGGTTTCGATAATTTTTAATCCTTATAAGAGGTGATAAATCTTTTTGATATCGAGTGCTAGTGTTTCCGGAGTTATGATGTTCTTAGAATATATGTACAATTCTAATCAAAACAGTGAGAGCGACTGACCCTTTCTGTTTTTAAATTTTCATGCAATGTCCTGAACAGTAATACCCCGCTGAAGCTTTATTTTATCGCTCTTTCAAAAATACTCATTTTTTCTTGTACAGGATTCTGCCTTGTGATAATTAAAATTTCCATTCTTCTCTTCATACCCTTAGTGAACAGTAGCCAAAACACCGACCCAAAATCTGCGACAAACTTTTAACTTGAAGGTTTTGGAACTTTCAAGAATTAACAGGTGTTCACGAAAGATATGTGGTTTGATGATTTATCACAGTCTTACAGATTAACTCTGACTAATTGGAGACATTCATTTAATGTTTCACAGATCTCCTGCAATCGAGACATAGCTGTCCAGAAATTTCAGATCACACAGGAAATAACTGAAAATGTTGACCGCACGGACAGGAGTTCTAAAAAACAATTTTAAACGCTGGCGATAAAACTGGAGGGAAAATTTCACTGATACATCGTAGATACCTTTGCTTTATTGATAACAAAAGTTAACCGCATGGTTTTATGTCCCAATACATAGTCTGTTTAATGCAAGATGGTTTAGAATAATTAATTAGAGACCATTTTTCCTAAAAATGAAATACTGGCAATCATCAGTACTCAGGTATAAAGAGATAGTCCTTTGTCTTATTTTTGGTAAAGATTTCCATTTGTCCTTTACCACATTAAGTAGCACTTTCGCGTACTTTTTCTCTTATTACTATTCTGATTTGAAATTGAGCACAGCATTTCAGTAGTATAGGATGAAGCGTCAGTCCCAAATTTAGTTATTGGCTCCAGAGAAAGACGAAAAGCAGCACCGTAAGAACATGTTCAATATCTTCGCTTCGTATGTGATATTAATTTTGGTGTATTGGTACCAGGGTCGACTACCAGGCTACACTACTCGACTGCCGGGAAACGGAGTTCCGATGCCTTACAACGGCTGTCTATGTTGATAAGATGATTATAAATACGGCACATTTGCCGTCGTCATTACAGCCCAAACTCAAAAAGTGAACAGACAACTTTGCTTGTTGGGTCTTGGAAGGCTTATATCGCGGCAAATGGAAAAGAATAAAAACAGATCTTACTATTCTACTGCCACCAGTCCCTGGATAATGATGTTGTTCAGCAATTGCAATCTGTCTATCTGGTTTGGTTTGCAGAATACTGTATCCCGAGAGTCCCCTCATGCCCTTATTTGATGACTTGTCTTTATGCATACTGCCTTTTCCCATGTTTGAAGATAAATCATTCATATGTAGCACCATAAATTGCGTCAAATATAAGCATCACTAAAGGCGATTATTCACATATAACACTATGAAGTATAAATGTCCTGGTTCAAGACGATTTTAACGATTTGTCTTAGACAGCAATTGCAGAAGCTAAACAACTGTGAGGTGTTCTAATTGGTCAGAATGTGTGCGTTTGTGCACTAGTATGTGTGTGATAGTGCGAAAATTGTATATAATATCCTATAATGCAATCACACGTTTGAAACTTGCATAATCCCCTGGGCAGACAAAGACGTTCAAAACGTAAATGGTGCATGATCACACCTGCTCACACGTGGTATCACCCAGAGATGGCTAACATTGAAAATGAGAGTTTTTAATGGACTCAGTAACATTATGGGGCATCATTCCTCCAAAACAGTTCATGTAATTACTTGGGGTACGGCGAAGAAAAGTAGAAGACATACAGCTCATTTCTTTACAGCTTTCCTAAGAGACTAGATGGTATTAATGCAAGACAGAGGAGTTTCACAATAGTTTTTATAGGCTACGGAAGTATCTGCGAAGTACCAATCGAACAGTCTTTCAAGTGACGCAACTTTCCATCTGCATATTAATTAAAAATTGAAACCGGCCATTTTGCATCATAGAAGAGATAAACTGTGCCTCATTCTTCTGCCTGTAGTATGAACTGATGGCGGAACAGTTTAACAAATGTGTCCTACTAACTAATATTTATGAAATAGCTCCTTCCACATTATCTAAAGGATATAATCTCTCTCTGGAGTGAAAACCTGAAAGTCGAAACCCAATGGTTAAGCTCCTACTGAGAAGGAACTGGCTGTTAGTAAGATCTTATATAGTGTTAGAACTATATGCAGATGAAAGATGCCAAAATGATTGACATCTAACCAAACATGGTGTCATTCTCTGAGCTGTTTTCATGTCACATGACTTCCACAATAATATTTTTCTTTTAGGAATGTAACTGCATTTCATGATAAATTTTATTGCAAACATTGTCCTTCAAGTTATAATTACGGTTAAGTTGTCTCGATGCATAGCGTTGACATCTTCATTAACATGCAGTAAAGAGATGGCATGCTTGTTATCCACAACCTGTTCGGATGTAATCTAGTTATTTAAGATATCACACTGTTTCCCTTAGCTTTCGCAACGGCGGTATGAGAACCACGAGCGTATGTGTAACACATTTGGTTATCAATCAAAAACACAGTCTGACAAACGTAAGAAAGCTGAATGCAATAAAGGGTAGACTGAAATCCGAACTTTTTTTGTGTCGTGCGGTTAAGGAAATTGAACTTGTGACGTATATTCTAAATTAACTTTCATTTTTAGTTCCTTTTCCTATGTAAATTTGAGTTTGTTCTCCTTTACACTTTCCAAACTTAACGTGATATCTTCTCTCTCACAAGAATGAGGTTGGCAACACAATTGAGGTCAGGGTGAGGGACGTATGAATGTGATAAGAACGATAGATAAAAAAGACGATACAACAGTTGCTCATGTGTATGTGTGGGTGTGGAGATGTTCGCTCTATGTAAAAACTAGATCATATGTGGCTCTACTGAAATATTGCTGGACCAATAAAAGCTATCGTAAGTTGACTTCTGTTTAAGTTTCGTCTGGCGGTAAACTGTTGCATCGCATTCTTATTTAGTTCAACATTCCTTAGTCATGGTTTTAGACATAGCGTAACACCAATCTTGCTCACGAAAAAGACTTGCGTTATAAACTAGCGATGCTGATAAATGAAATAAAAAGTATAGAACTGAAACTGATTTTAGATATACGAAGATAGTTTTCTGTTACTCTGATTTGCTATGTCTGAAAAATGAAATTTAGAAAGTCACAAAAATAAAATTCTTCACAGGAGTGAATAATAATGAAATGAAAAATTTCTTAAATATTGTTTGAAGTTTGGGGGATGGCTTTTCTTAAAAGTTCTTTTTTGTGATTCCTTTATATTTTCCGAACGGAATTGTATGCACTGTCAGTTTTTTAAATACCTTTGCAACTTGAAAACTTATATGCGAAATCAGCGTGAATTATAGGTATACCGTGATTTAAATATTATCAATTAATGTTTTTATTTCATTTTCGAGACTTCGCGGACGTTAATTAGTATTTAATTTCCAAAATACATGGTCACCGCATAAGATAATTCCTGAATTGAAACTCACGCCATTTTGTAGACTTTCGAAGATAATAAGTTCAATTTTTAATATGTTTTTTTTAATCAGAAACGGTTTAAAGTTTTAGCAAATTGTTGGAGATAACTCATCACCATCATGGGACTTTCTTCATTGCACTATATAGTTACTGTTTTCTTTGTGGCAAACCTGTAACAGACTGGACCCTATGCTCGGCAGTGAAAAGCTCATGCAGTCGGTGATGACGAAGTCAAAATAAACTGAGATTCCCTTGAAATTATTGGATATCAAAAGCAAAGAAAAAAATCTTCAGAAGGAAATTGAAATTGAGAAGAGGGGGCGCTCCATTATAAATGACTGCATGAACTCTCCTCACCAAGCATATGGTCCTGTCTCATTGACATTAACAGTTACCGTGAAGGAAATAGTAACAATAACCATAATTCTGGAGCAGCGCATTGAAGAAAGCCTGATGACTGAGATAAATTTTCTCGATTTTTTTCTAAATTTAAAAACACAGTAGAAAAATTAAAGAAACCTATAATCTTCAAAATTCACTTAAGGTAATTTTCTTTCTTGCGTAGAAACCCAGCCATTAACTACATGTGGTGAATTACTCAAGAAACTTGAAAATATTGTTTTGCCGCATCCGTTTTATTAATCGCGCAAATATCTTGTTCCAATTGAACAGAAAATAATTTCATGGTTTTTCGGTTGCAAACAATTGCCAGACATTGTGTGCGTGTGTGCGCCATTGTTTTGGGTTCAGTGTTGTTAGGAAAAATAGCACGACTTCCCGTTCGGTACAAAATAATGCTGCTTCCAGCGGGATTTCTCGGAGGATACTGATAGATATTTAAATGCAGTGAAGCCTAGATGCAGTTCCTGCCCTGCGAAATACCTACTCTTCATGCTGCACAGAAAGGCCAACTGGGGAAGAAGCGCATGTGTTCCTTAGAATTAAATGGATCAATGGTCGGAAACTGGATCTCCTCCATTGAGGTGCAATCGATCTGGTCATAAATAGAAGGTCGATCGGGACAGTCCCATTATCTCGATTGTTTTCCCTGGTCGCTTAGAATGAGTGGCATTAAGGGGAAAGACGAGGAGAGAATGAAAGAAAGAAAGAAGGAACGAAGGATAGAAAACCCAGGAGAAGTGTGGAATGAGATGGAAAGAGCGATGGACCCATGGAACAAAACTTTTCTTTTCCACCTCCTTCCAACTACATTAGGTCTCCGAGGTTTATGGTTTATTTTGCTTCGTTTTCTATGTCGTAGCGTACAAACATAATTTTTTTTTCTTTCTTTCTTCATTTTTTAGTACAAGAAAGTACTTCTTAATGGTTGGTTCTTTCGAACAAACAAACAAACAACAAATAAAGACAGGAAAGAAAAGAAAAAGGAAACAGTGCCCATCTCAAAGTATACAACACTGTCCATTTTTTATTTTTTTATTTTAATTTGTTTTATTTTCCAGTCATGGCACATTGGTTGTGCTTTATTTCCCTCGATTTTAAGGAGGAGCGTATTTTGACTGGCTGTCGTTCAGAGAGAGAGATACATGCACACCAGAGAATGGCATGGCCTATTCAGGTGAGGTTTCTGCATTCTCCTCAAAATCTGCTCTGGTTGAGTGTCACTTATTTGAATGTTTATGTAGTTTTGTCTGTAAAACATTCAGATAATTAAATTGATACATAAAGCGTGAAACAAATGCAATGAAGTGACTGGGAAGATTCTGATGCGATTTGTTATCCGAAATGCTGCAACTTTTTCATATGAAATTCAATGCCACAAAGATTATATTGGTTTACTCAATCATCTGCCTAGACTGAATACAAAAAACGCTCAATCAGTACACAAATTTAATCAATTTTGATTTAATTTTGTAACATCTTTTATAATTTCTTGATGGCATGGGCATTAAAGTTTGTTCTTCGCATTTATGCATCCTTGAAATTAAGAAAAGAGTGAATATGCCATTCGCAGAGTGCTTATACAGGGTTTATTTTGCTTTTCAGCATTTACATATGAACGTATTTTAAACTTTCAGAAAAGGATGAGCCACCAGTGTTTATAGAAACATCCAGTTTAATGACAGCGAACAAAATAAGAAAAATGCCTCCGACGTCGTTTCTGGAATTACCAAACTTTCCACTACACGTACGTACACAGTTGTATCAGAATAATATGGCCACCCCTGGAATCACAGTGCACCAGCGACAAGGTCGACCACACAGAGATATAAGCGGCTGGCCAGGACAGATGAGCCATAGTGCGTAACATGAGAACAATGGGAAGAGGCAGCGATTTGACGGACGTTCAAAAAGGAATGATTATCGGCTACAGGCCAAGAGTGGAAGCATCGCAGAAGCAGCAGACTTCGCGGGCTGTTCGCGAGATGCTGTAGTAAGGGCGTACCAAGAAACGACCGTTGGCACACCAAGTACCTCCCGACGTCATAACTGTGGAGTCCCAAAGGCCATCGACCCCAGAGGAGAACGTCGACTGGTAAAGGGCGATCGACGAGCAACAGTGCAGCAATTGACCACGCAAATGAACGCTGGGGCATCCAGGTACGTGTCCCCGATAACAGTAGAGCGAATCCTGTTACGCATGGGTCTCCGAAGTCGACGCTGCGTCAAGGCGTCCATGCTAACCCAGGTCCATCGGCAACGACGCCTGCAGTTCTCATGGGACTACCGTCATTGGACAACGGGAGAGTGGAAAAAGGTTGCCTTCTCCGACGAATAGAGGTTTCTACTCAACAGAAGTGAAGGGCAGTGGAGGATACGGCGTCAGGCACACGAGAACCAACACCCGGACAGGCTTGTCGGTCAAGTACAGGCCGGTGATGGCAGTGTGCATGTCTAGAGGATGTTTTCCTGGTATCACCTGGAACCGCTAGTACCACTGGATTGGTCCAATGGCTACCTGCCCATCCTCGCTGACAACATACATCCCTTCATGTTGGACTTTTACTGTGGTGGTGATGGTGTCTACCAACAGAACAATGTGCCGTGCCACGTCGCTAAGGTGTGTGTGACTGGTTCCAGGAACACGACAGCAATGTGTCCGTTCTCCCTTGGCCGGCGAAATTGTCCGACCTCAATCCCATAGAGCACTTGTAGGACTATTTGGATCGACAGGTTCGACGTACCGACCCACAACGACGTAACCTCCGGGACTTCGGTGCTCTCCTGCAGTCAAATGGGGATGTGTGCCTCGGGCAACCTGGAAGGTTGCCCGAGGCACACGTGCCCATTTGGACTGCAGTAGAGCACAGATGTCTGTGCCATGCCAACGTCTCTCGCCGCTGTCATCCGGGCCAAGGGTGGTTATTTCCATTATTAGGTAGATGGTCATATTATTCTGATACGACTGTGTATATTGCCAAATCTAATATGCTAAAGTTATTTAAAGGCACTTTATTAGGTGTGATCAGAACATTTCCGAAAATTTCAAGATTTTCGAAACAGCTGGTAAACAAATTCGCTACATCAGAGAATTCCCGATGCAAAAATAAACTTTCTACCCGGCATTACAGATATTGTGCTAAATGAATATATACACTGGTGTGCAAAAATTAAGGACGAAGAGGAGAAATTAGCATAACAGCGGAACGAGCAGGTAGAACAAACCGAAAGACCACTTATGATATAGACTAGGGTCCGGTACGGTAGGGCATGCGCATATATGCAGCATGACGTAGCGGGGTGGGGGCGGCAGTGCCGGAAGGGTATAAAGAACATGGGCGGTGTACGCTCAGCAATACGGTGAAAGCTATCGCACGGTGTACATCGGTCTGAACGACGTCGAGTTGCTGCCACGATGTGATATGGCCAACAGGCAATTCAGTAGACGACATCTGGATGACTTTACCCGAGGTCGCGTCATTGGGAAGTTGGAAGAAGGTCGAAGTGTGACTAGTGTGGCCGAGGAGTTCGGGATCACTCACAGCATCGTTTCACGAGCTTGGAGAGCATTTCAAATGACAGGAACAGCTGTCCGAGAGTTTAGCAGTGGTCGTCCACGAGCAACCACGGCGGCAGACGACCGGTGTATTGTCCTACAGGCGAGAAGAGACAGACGGCACACAGCGGGAGAAATCGCAAGGCACATGCAACAGACAACTGGACGTCTGTTATCGCGTTTTACCGTGGCCAGGAGGCTGCACAAAGGTGGTCTATTTGCACGACGACCAGTACGGTGTGTGCCATTAACGCCTGCTCATCGGATACGGTGATTTCTGCGGTGCCAGGAGCACAAGAACTGGACACATCAGCAACGGGGTCGAGTTCTCTTTACGGATGAGAGCCGATTTAGTCTGACGAGCGATTCTGGACGTATACACATCTGGGGAGAGCAGGGAACACGGATTCACACCTCCAACATCATCGAAAGGGACCGGTTTGGAGGTGGCGGAGTTCTCGTTTGGGGCGGCATCATTCTTGGTAGCCGTACTGACCTCCACATCTTCCAAGGAGGTTCAGTCACTGGTGTCCGCTATTGTACCGAGGTTCTCCTGCCTCACGTGCGTCTGTTTAGAGGTGCTGTGGGTCCTGAGTTCCTCTTCATGGACGACAACGCTACACCTCATCGTACAGTGGCTGTCGCAGAGCTGTTGGAGAGTGAAGATACTCAACGCATGGATTGGCCCGCAAGGTGCCCGGACCTAAATCCAATCGAACACGTGTGGGACCTTCTCGGAAGACGCTTGGCAGCACGTCACCAGCCGCCAGCAACGATTCCGCAGCTGCGATTGGCGCTACAAGAGGAATGGGCCGCGATGCCTCAACAGCTCCTTGACAACCTCGTCCTCAGCATGGACAGACGTAAATCTGCAACGCAGTCAGGGGTGATCATATCCCCTACTAAAGACTGGATTTTTCTTGGCAGCCGCCTATCACATGGACGTTTCTGTCTTCTGTCCAGTTGTGCTCGAAGCTACCTTTTCAATAAAGTGCCTTTGTATCCTTTGGATTCCTTGTTTGGACGGTTTTGCTCACTTGTCCCATATTCGGTTTTGCTCACTTGTCCCATATTCGGTTTTGCTCACTTGTCCCATATTCTTACATCTTGGGGATCTTATGGTATGATCTGAGTCGACGTGGAGCACTTCTGCACGCCAGTGTGCATGTTCGCTATTGAATGGAAAATTTCAGGTTAGAAAAATCTGGGTATACACTGCGTAACATTGAAATTTTACATCACCCAAAAGCGATGGAAATATTCGGCTTATGTTTTCACAGACAAGAAAGAGATGATTCGTTTTCTAACCTAATGGACAATTTTATTACCTGAAAAATAAGTTACATCAGTAACAACCACTTCTGATGCAATGCATTCACCAATGCATCGTAGCATTGAGTCGAAGAGGCATCTGATGCATCGTAGCATTGAGTTGAAGAGGCATCCGTTATTTTCGCTGGTTGCCGGTGGGTGTTGAGATGCTGCTCGATATTTTATACATGTTCTGTTGGGAACAAATCAGGAGATTTTGCTCCCCATTTCACGCCATTGACAGCGGATAGACGTTTCCTGGAGATGTTTGCAGTATACGGGCGCGCTTTACCTTGCTGAAACATGCTGCCAGGTTTCACCACCAACGAAAAGGGTAGCAACAGCATCCAGGACATTCTCAGCGTTCTTCTGAGCTGGCAAACTCCCTGTGAGAAATACTACATGTTTGTCTGTTATAACCGATTGTTCACCAGACCATAACCCCTATCGTTCGCGCTTTATGATACTGGACACTTACTTTGAATTGGGCCGTTCTTCGAGTGCTCTCCATGCGTAAACACGGAAATTAACGGAAACCCAAATAAAAGCAAGATTCGTCGCTGAAGATCACACGATGTCATTCTGTCTGCCAGTTGACATAAGCAGAAACAAACCCGGACGCTGTCAGCGATGATTGTTGCATAGGGACAAACGATGCAATCGACGTCGTGTCCGGTGTACGTCAGTCTTCGAGATATGGTCTGTCTTGTAAGGGGACGACTTATTATGACGACTTAAAGCAACATTTGCTTGCCCTTGTTTGTCTTTTGTTGTTCTTGCATTTTAAGAGTTTGCTGAACAGTGTTTTGCTCGATTTCTCTTTATTCTGAATCGCTGTTTTGGCTCCATATCTCCCTCTGTGTCTGATGTTTCTGGTTGAGAATAAATCATAACTTCTTATGCCTCGCCTGGTCTCAGTGCCGTCTTAGCCCTTTTAGGGGCCCTGGAACATCACATTTTTCAAGGCCCCTGACCTTTATATATCATCGTCATCATCATCATCATCATCGTCAACCATTATCAATCTACTACTGGATGAAGGTCTCCCTAAGTTTCTTCCACAACTGATATAGAAACATTCAATATCAAGCAATATCTAGTAGCATTTTAAATACCACTTGAATGAAAAATGGTACATGACAAAAATTGCAGAACTCCATGCATTAAATGCACTCACACTTAGTTGATTAGTAAATTACAAGGAAATGGGTGCTGAAATGTATGATTCTTCCTTATTCTTCAAATTATTCAAAGAAAACTAAATTAAAACAAAAGATATAATTAAACCAACCTGCGCCGTTTCCAGACAATTGGACGCACCGGGACAAAAATGCCGGTTTTCGGCCCCCTCATTGTTATTTATTTAAACAGCGAAGATTGGATATATACACTGGTGTGCAAAAATTAAGGACGAAGAGAAGAAATTAACATAACAGCAGAACGAGCAGGCAGAACGGACCGAAAGACCACTCAGGAGATCTAGGGTCCGATACGGTAGGGCATGCGCATATATATGCAGCATGGCGGGGGGGGGGGGGGGGGGTATAAAGCACACGGGCGGTGTACGTTCAGAAATTCGGTGAAAGCCATTGCACGGTGTACATCGGTTTGAACGACGTCGAGTTGCTGCCACTGTGTGACATGGCCAACAGGCAATCCAGTAGACGACATCTGGATGACTTTACCCGAGGTCGCGTTATTTGGAAGTTGGAAGAAGGTCGAAGTGTGACTAGTGAGGCCGAGGAGTTCGGGATCGCTCACAGCATCGTTTCACGAGCTTGGAGAGCATTTCAAACGACAGAAACAGCTGTCCGAGAGTTTAGCAGTGGTCGTCCACGAGCAACCACGGCGGCAGACGACCGGTACATTGTCCTACAGGCGAGAAGACACAGACGGCAGACAGCGGGAGAAACCGCAAGGCACATGCAACAGACAACTGGACGTCCGTTATGGTGTTTTACCATGGCCAGGAGGCTGCACAAAGGTGGTCTATTTGCACGACGACCAGTACGGTGTGTGCCATTAACGCCTGCTCATCGGAGACGGCGGTTTCTGTGATGCCAGGAAAACAAGAACTGGACACATCAGCAATGGGGTCGAGTTCTCTTTACGGATGAGAGCCGATTTAGTCTGACGAGCGATTCTGGACGTATACACATCTGGAGAGAGCAGGGAACACGCAATCACACCTCCAACATCATCGAAAGGGACCGGTATGGAGGTGGCGGAGTTCTCGTTTGGGGCGGTATCATGCTTGGTAGCCGTACTGACCTCCACATCTTCCAAGGAGGTTCAGTCACTGGTGTCCGCTATTGTACCGAGGTTCTCCTGCCTCACGTGCGTCTGTTTAGAGTTGCTGTGGGTCCTGAGTTCCTCTTCATGGACGATAACACTACACCTCCTCGTACAGTGACTGTCGCAGAGCTGTTGGAGAGTAAAGATATTCAACGCATGGATTGGCCCGCAAGGTCCCCGGACCTAAATCCAATCGAACACGTGTGGGACCTTCTCGGAAGACGCTTGGCAGCACGTCACCAGCCGCCAGCAACGATTCCGCAGCTGCGATTGGCGCTACAAGAGGAATGGGCCGCGATGCCTCAACAGCTCCTTGACAACCTCGTCTTCAGCATGGGCAGACGTTGTAAATCCTGCAACGCAGTCAGGGGTGATCATATCCCCTACTAAAGACTGGATTTTTCTTGGCATCCGCCTGTCACATGGACGTTTCTGTCTTCTGTCCAGTTGTGCTCTAAGCTACCTTTTCAATAAAGTGCATTTGTATCCTTTGGATTCCTTGTTTGGACGGTTTTGCTCACTTGTCCCATATTCTTACATCTTGGGGATCTTATGGTATGATTTGAGTCGATGTGGAGCACTTCTACACGACGTTACATTCAAAAAACCGTCTCGTCCTTAATTGTTGCACGCCAGTGTATGTTGTAAGTAACCTTGGTGAGGGAACTCTAGTGATAAACATATTGTACGTGCACTTCTTCGTATAGACAACACAAATGACTGTTCAAAAGGAAAAAGTTATTCGGAAAAAATGCGATTTGTGCGTGGAAGGAAAAAAACAAAAACAACCTGGCTCACATGAACGCGAGCCAATTTTAACGCAATTTTACATTCTAGCTCATTGAATGACATTTGGCTCTGAAATGCTTTTGAAAGTGAATCATCTATCGTCGGGAAATAGTTGTGTTTTAAAAATCGACACTTCTCCTGTGAGAACATAAACACTTGGATATGCGCTTCTGGAAGTGTACTGGTTGAATTAGATTCGGAGTTCTAGAGGTGTATGCCAAAAATAAGATATAAAACGAAACACTTGCTTTGTCAGTCCAAAATAAATCAATGCACTCACTGCCCTTTCTTGAGAACTATGTTCTTCATCATACATGCTGACATGCCACTTCGTTTTTCCAATACATGATACATATTTACGAATCACGCATTTTTACTTCCGTTCAGAATTTTCATTTAATTGTTTTATCAAATCACTATCACCCCCACTTGGGACTGGGTGGGAGGTCGGCTTTCTTTGTTTTTCGTCACAAAAGATCCACCCTGACACCTAACTTCCATCCTGTCTCCTCGGGAAATCGAAGCTACGAGCAAAGTTTCAAAAAAAAAAAAGGGGGGGGGGGGCAGGAGGCCGTAGAGCTTCCAACTTTCTACACTGGTGTTTCTTCTTTTCTTTAAATAAATAAAAAAAAACTGCCGGTGAGTGGTGAAAGATTTGGACTTTTTGTGAACGCATAAGAACATGGGGGCGTTGGGGCCGTGGGCAACGGCCCCATTGGCCCACCCCTTCCGACACCCATGCCTGGTCTGGGGATTTTCAGACTCATGAGGTATTGTAAACCTCATATCATGCTGTGCTCTTGGATATAACCCTTCCCGTACCATGCTGTGTTCTTAATATACACTGCTGGCCACCCAAAACGCAACACTAAGAAGGACACGAGATAGCAAAGCCAAATTTACTGGACACATAACAACAGATACAAAGATGAAACGATTGAGCTTACAGGCCCGTGCGACTTGCGGAACACGCAGACATCAATAGTTCGTGTGGCCCCCATGGCTGGCAATAACGGCCGCTACACGCCGCGGCATCGAACGAAAGAGGCTTTATGTGTGAGCTCGGGGTATGTCGGTCCAGGCTGCTTCCACACGTTGCCACAGTTCATCAGGCGTAGCCGCGGGTGGTGCTTGCCGGGCCACTCGGTTGCCGATCAGCGACCAGACGTGTTCGATGGGCGACATATCGGGAGAACAGGCGGGCCACGACAGCAGTGACACCTGGTGGGCAGTGAAGAATTGTCGCACGATGCGTGCCACGTGGGGGCGCGCATTGTCATATTGAAACGTGGCCGCTGGCAGGTCCTGCAGGTAAGGGAGGACTACAGGCTCCAAAACGTCGGAGATGTAGTGGTGGCTGTTGAGTGTAGCGGCGATTCGTACTAGAGAGGTGCGGGTATCATATCCAATTGTGCCCCAAACCATAACGCCAGGCGGCGGACCGGTATGGCGATGCATAATGCAGGCGTCATACAGTCTCTCGCCGCGGTGCCACCACACGCGGATCCGACCATCGTGGTGTTGCAGGCAGAAGCGGGATTCGTCGGACAAGTTAATGTCGTGCCATTCCGTAGTCCAGGTGCAGCGTTCAACGGCTCACTGCCGCCGCACCAGCCGGTGGTGTAACGTCAATTGTAATCGGAGCAATGGGCGCCGTGCGACAAGTCCCCGCTCCTGCAGACGACGGCGAACGGTACGTGCTGACACAGGTTGTTACGCAACACACCTTAACTCCAGCGCTAACGTTCGTGATGTGGTGGTGCGAGCCGTCAATGCCCACCGCACAACATGCCGGTCTTCACGGTCGGTGGTGTGCCGCGGCTGCGGCAATCGCTCACGTCGGTCCGTCCGTCCCTCCTACATCCACCGAATCCATACTCGCCTCACTGTGGCTGGATTTCGTCCCACACGGGCGCCGATGTCTCGGTACGATAAACCGCTGTCGCGATAAGCCACTATTCGTCTTCTGTCAAACTACGAAAGTGGTGGAATGACTGCCGTATTCTGCGACAAGGCATCAGGAAACTTCCCACGCACAGGTCCGACAGCACAACACACTTCCACTACTTACACCCCGCCTTCTGTGCACCCTTCTTATAGTGCTTCTCGGTGGCGTGCCGGGCGCACATGATTTGCATATGCCCTGCAATGCTAATCGTTTGCATGCCCTCTCGCGGGCGACGCATGCTGCGAATTTCAGGCCAATCAGATGCTTCCTTCTTGGTGTTGCATTTTGGGTGGCCAGCAGTGTAAATGCAATTTCTACGTTTTCTAGTGTGTGGTTAAAAGCGGATCTTTAAATGACTTATCTTTACCCAACTGCTGTTTTGGTAATGTTTAATTTTTTGATAAATAACATTAGAATGTATTTTCCTTAAAATTAGGGTACTGATGAGGAGCAACAACCACAGAAAATATTGTTACTTAACCAATATACTGCATGATACAAAATGAGCGAGGTACACGTGTCGTGACACAGAGGGTTTCAGTAAAGTGAAAAGGAGAATAAAGTAAAGGAGCTTAATGGGAAACGGGAAAGACTTTAAGCAGGTAATTTATGGTTTTAGATAATTGAGATTAGAAAAAAAAACCCAGATGTGTTCAAGGACGCAGGTGTGAAATACGGGGCAGAAGTTTACAACCTGGCCTAAACAGCAAAAAGTGAAGTCACAGCAGGGAGCAGGCCGTGAAATAGTGCGGAAGGCTTGATAAGCATCTGAACATAATTTTTGGATAAAAGAAATGTAGAAAATGACAAAATAAAGGGGCGTAGGTCATTATAACCACATATCCGCGAGCAAATGTGAAAGCATGTGAATACATTTTTTTTTTTTTTTTTTTTTTGCACAGATCCTCCATTAAGTGCGAGAAAATATTCTAAATGAAATAGTTTATCCCACCCAATGCTCTATGGATATGTGGCTACATTCTGCTAATGTACACTGTAAAAAAAATTTTGAAATTCACGAGCAACTTTCCGTGATTCCTTTCGGGAATTAACAGCAAAAATGCCCTGAGCATATCCCACCACGCAGAAATGCACTGAGCATATCCTACCAGGCAGAAATGCACTGAGCATCGAAATAAACCTTAACACCACAAGGAACTGAAAGAGCCTTATACAGGAATCCGTTTCAAGGGGAGCAAAGGAGACAGAACAGAATTGGGGTGTGATGGGGTCCAAACTCTTCCAAAAAATTATTTCCCTACTGCAGCTTAAGTGTCTCCCTCTATCAAGTTTATTGTAAGTCTATTTTTTCTGTGTTGAGAATGTTAGGAAAAGTCTTCTATCCCTTCCATTTCTTTTCCAAGTTACGAACATTTCTCAACTGGACATTCAGTGGCCGAATATGCAAGATTCTTGATTGAGTAATTTCTCGTATGAAATGTATTTCTAAACGCGCTCTCACATTTTGAAAGTTTGTTTTAAACAGAAAATTTGCCCGATAAACTGCTGAGCGAACAAAAATGAATTCTGAGGAATAATTCTGCTTTTCGATCTAACCCTAGGGACTACTTTACGTAGCGGAGGTAGTTGTTCCGCACCTTTTACAGTGGTACACTCTTTAGCTGACTCGGCGTATACGTATAGACCGTTGTCTTTTGCATTACAGGAATATGAAGGTTCGCCCTTTCTCTTGTTATGTGTGCCTTTTGCATGATGTTTACTTTATTTACAATCACTAATGCTATCCAATGAAAGTTCTTCTGCCCTTGTTTGTTCGAAATCAGTTTTTCTGTGGATGGATTGGTTCTTGGGAACATCGAAGCATCGAATTCATATCTCTGGGTTCTCGCTATTCACGGTTTGAGCTTGGCGGTGGAAAAAATTCTCTCGGGGATGAGAACCAAAACACAACAGTCAGGTAACTTCGACCCCAGTTCGAAACCAAATGAAAAACATGTAAGCTTCAGAACGATCAACTATGAAAGTAGAACCTATCTTCTGTCAGATATTCCTAAAATCTGGATTTCTGAGTTCCGAACAGATCCAACATTAAGCAGTGCATGGTAGTCCTTTTCTACAGAACCCAAGGTACACCCATACAGTGTATACTCAACAATAATTTCTGTCAGGTGCTGGATTTTCACTACAGACGTTTTGGACTAGAATAATGGCAAATATCTAAAAGGTGCTGTACCTGTTGCAAGCAAAAAATATGTGAAAGGATGGTATAAACCGTTGCAAGATGGGGTAGCTTAAAATCTGTAGTTATCAGTATGTAACCTATGATTTATTTAAAAGCAGGATATTATAGATTTACAAAATATTACCGCAATATTTTTGTTCTCCTTATTTGTTAACATTCCTGCTGTTCATTTCCTTATGCAAAATGTGGCTTTTATTAGGTGTACAAATAAATTTTAAAGCGTTTTTTGTGTGACATAAACCGCTAATTTACATATCCGACATTCCCCCGCGTTCTTGTGATGTGACCGTAACTGGTCCAGAGTATAAAATGTGACACAGAAGTTTTCCCAACAGTCAAACGCACTTGCACATCGGTATGTGAAAGATGGCAAGCGATACTACATTTATTCGACACTGCATCCGTTACCAATTTCATCAAGGAATAAGTGCTGCAAAAGCATGTGCATCGATCTGTTCTGTTCTGGGTGAGAATATTGTAATAAAAACCACGTGTGAGTTTTGGTTTAGGCGGTTTAAAGCAGGTGATTTGATGTTAACGATCGAGAACGTAGCGGCGCCCCGCAGAAGGTTGCACATGAGGAACTGCAAGCATTAAGGGATGAATCCGTCTCAAACGCAAATGAAACTAGCTGAACAACTGGGGGTACCTCAACAAACCATTTCCAATCGTTTACGTGCAATGGGAAAGATTCAAAATGAAGGAAAATGGGTGCCACATGACCTGAGCCAGAGGAACAAGGATGAGCAAGTCATAAAGTGTTTGAATCTGTTGAATAAACAATACAGAAAATCTTTCCTGTGGAAAATCGATATGGGTGATGAAAAGTGGATATGATACAACAATTCCAAAAGCGAAAAACACTGGGTAGAACCCGGTGAAGCAACGACTTCGACACCGAAACGTAATATTCACTCCAAGAAAGTTCTGCTATGCATCTGGTGGGATATGAGGGGTGTGTGCTCTATTATGATCTATTGGAACAGTGTCAAACTGTTACTGCTGATCGCTGCAAGCAACAATTGCTGCGATTGAACCAGGAAATCTGTCGAAAACATCCATCCACAGACAAAGGATTGCGTCCTGTGAAATAACTGCATCACAACGCTAGGCCGCATGTCGCGAAATCGGTCAAGGAAACGTTATTGACGCTTGGCTGGGGAGTTTTGGAGCACCCGGCGTATAGTCCCGACAGAGCCACTTCAGACTATCATTTGTTCCGATCGATGCAACATGGTTTGTCTGCTGTACGGTTGCGGATATGTGACGAAGTGCAAAATGGGTTGATGACTTCATCGCCTCACACGACGAAGTATTCTTCATGGCTGGAATCCATCAGCTACCCGACCGATGACGGAAGGTGATATCTTCTGTCAGATATTCCTACAAGAACTGCATCACAACCATAAGCATATTTACGGAGATTTACGGTACCATAAGCAACCATGAACAGAAATTTACGATGAGAAAAAAATATCATATTTAGGCTATGAACTTACTAATGATAATGACGGCGCGTATTTTGATTCGTAAAGGTATTGTTGTTTTCTCTCAAATTACATGTTGCGTTGTCTTAAAACGCTTTAAAACTTATTTGTACACCTAATATATGCATTATAATCTGCTTATTTTTTTTTTTTGAAATTATGATCGTTTTGAAAAAGACTTCAATTTTTTTTTCCTTTTCAGGTTCAGAAGATTTATTTTCGTTTTTCATCTGTTTAACACATTATGGAATGCAAACTAACAGCTGTTTCAGTGATCCTGTCGTATTGTGAGAATTAACAAGAAACAAAAAAAAAACAAAAAAAAACATGCGGAAAGGGTTTGTATGCATGAAAGTAATTTCCGTGTAAAAAATGTAAGTATTAGTGTTTGTAAACATAGAAATTTTTTCTAAAGATATATGTCAAGATTGCTTTACGAAACGCAGAAATGAGCAATAGTCGTGGAGATTTACGTTACTATAAGCAACCATGAACAGAAATTTACAATGAGAAAAAATATCATATTTAGGCTATGAACTTACTTAAAAGAACTGAATGAAAATACGATTTTTGAAGTAGACTCTATACCAGCAGTTATGTGCCAACAGGGAATTTTACACAGACTGCATTTGTGTCGTTGTATACACTACTAGACATAGAAAATGCCACACCATAAAGGCGCGAAATGAAATGAAACTTACAAAACATGTTGGCAAATAGATGGGGAAAAAGTGCATTAATTTCTGAGGGTTTACATGAATACGATACACGAGGAGAAAGTGTAACGTGCAATGTAGAACCCGAAGTTTGTTCAACGAAGCGTTTCATACTCTTCCAGCAGACATTCAGGTGTGACAATATTTGCATAGACACATATACCTGGTGTCCTAAGTCATAATAATGCCAACAGTTTTATTTTATTTTTTGAGCAGTTTGTTTGTTAACACAAGTGAGTCTGATAAAGATTCGATTACTTAAGAGATAATTTCATCAGGATATAGCAAGCATTTGTTCTTATGGTGTCCATTGTTTCATAAAGCTCATCAACAGTAATATTTTTTTAAAAACTTGACACACATTGGTTTGAAATTGCTTTTATATGTTGGTTAGTAGTGAAGAAAGTAGGCATCTGTAAATTTGACAGCCTCTTTCCATTTGTATAAACAAGCAAACAAGCAATGCTACATTAGTTATGTCAGATGGTTACGTTTCATGGAGAAAACCTGATCTACTGATTTCTCCCAGGTGTTTCAGCTCCGATCTACTAATATCACCGAAATTTTCTTGGAAACACTTCTACATAAGTAATATTCCAACGCCTTACAAGATTTTGCTGGTTTGGTTTAGTGGCACAAGGACCAGCTGTGTCTACAGAGCTTAGAGAAGAGGAAGCTAATGCCGTCGGAATGCCACTGCCGCAATCAAACCGCTAATTAACTGAGTACGTGGAAGTAAAGATTCTGCAAAGAAGAAACATAGTTATACTGTGGCAAACTAGAAAAAATCACGAGAAAAACTTTTATGATTCTTTTCGTGGAAAAGTAAGTTTAAATGGTCCACTATTGCTTACCCAAAATGTTCTTGAATAGCAATACTTTGAATTGTAGTGCACCTTATTTTTAACAGATCAGCCTTAATATTAGAGTAAAAGAGTATTCTCCACCCTTTATGGTATCCCGCAGACTCCATCAGGATTAAAGAGCACTGCTGTTTATTGACAGTGTAAAGCTGAGATGATGGGTGAGCTTATTAACCCAGTATATATTCCATTCAGTCTCTGAAAGACTAAACTAATTAGGATATCATTTGAGTATTTTATTCATTAAAACTTTGCTTCATATCTAAAACAATAAATGAAAATATGTGTGTGTGTGGGGGGGGGGGGGTGCTGCATGGGCCATAACCGTCCTACTCACAAAGCAGCTACACCTCATCACGAAATCGCGGTTGACACTTCAAACTTTCGTAGAATGCTTTGAATTGTTGTCTGAGCTGGTCTGGCAAGATTTAACTCAAAGTTCCCAAGAAGGGGAGAGTACTAGAAGTAAAATTTTGTACCATGACATTTCTACTGAAACCAGAAAGCCATGATCGAGAGAGCTGAGAAGCGCATACAACCTTGATGCTACAGGCATGCGGACGCTGCACTCGACGCCAGCATGAGAATGCTCCTGTCACGTGTGCATCAGGAGATCTAAAACAGCATTCCTTATTCGGTACTGATATTCCAGAGTTTATCGCAATGTTTAAAAGCGACGACTCTTCAGTTGCAATTCCTTGTGTTGGGTAGAATTATTTTAACTACAGTTCAGGTATTACATAATGGGTGTTTGCCAACTAATTTGCTCTTTTGCAGGCTCATATACAAATGAACTTGCTAAGAGCAAATCACTTGTTACGTAGAGTCCACTAACAAGGGATTAAAGAAAACAATCGTCTGCTGCAGTAAAAATTAGAATATATACAGATTTCATCTCCAAAGTCAAAACCTGGACAGCGCCAATCAGTTTATATTAGCATCAGCTATTAATATATAATTATAAATTATAAACTCGGTTTGATTTTCTTTAGATTTACTTCACATTAAACTGATCTGTCTGCGGCCGAAAATGTGTGTGTTTTGGGGCCAGTTCAATTTTTACGCTTTTTTTTTTTTTTTTGATCGGTGGATCTATTGGATACTTTTTTAACACAGCTTACAAGTTAATAATGCATCACCATGTTTGATCAACAGCTGATTAAAGTGGTTCCATCTAAAATCTCTGCCTTGTTTCCAATGGTAAAACTTCTTTACATATTTTCTTCGCAATTAATGTATTCCCAAGGATGAAAATTTGCACATCGATAAAACTAGCTTTAAGTTATAGCATAGGATACTTAATACTTGCTAAAATATAAACATAATTAAGCAATCCAACATTTGCTTGATTACTGACGTCATCAATGTACAGGTCACGTACATTAGAGAGATGAGTTTCCTCTTTCAGTTACGTCACGCCTGAAACTGATCATATGTAGAGGATTTTAGGAAGGTAGTGTCTGACCCCAGGTCTTAAACAACCCTTAGAAATAGGAAGCTAGGAGATTTGGGCTACAGTGCCCGATAGGAAAGTCACACGGAAGCGAGGTAGAAGACGCCCTTATTTACTACCGAGGGGCCAGTACCCGGGGTCCGACGACTTAACGCGCCCATCCGACGCACGGCGGATATCCAGTGGATCGAGCGTTCGTACCTGCTGGGATCGAACCTGAGGTCCTTTCCGTGGCAGTCACAAACGTTGCCCACCAGGCCATCCGCGGGCAACGGATGGGCACGTTAAGCCGTCGGGACGCCTGAAACTAAGGCTTCAGGTTGGTTTCTAGCGCTGTCGTGTATGACGTAAACATGACACCGACGAATCAGGCAGTGTAATATGATGGGTGACGTCACAAGCGGAAGGAACTCATCTCTCTAATGTCATAGCCTTGTGTTTTCTAGACGGCCTTGAGCAATCACAGGCCTCCTCATAACGGCTATGACCCTTTCAAATCTGGAAAGGACATAGGTCACAAATCCCCAATGCATCAGATATCATAAAACATTTTGGAAGAAATATTCTTCATAAATATATGGGAAATTTACAAACCCATTACCTTCAGCAATCAGATTAAGGCACTGAATTCTTTTAGTTCATTCTTCTCCGTGCGGGTTCGATTACGGCTGCATGGCTACGAAATTTTCAAGCTTTCTGGAGAAAATTACGTGGAGAACATTGAACTACCAAACTCATAAAACCTTAATGATATACTCTTGTACACACCGAAGAGCTAAAATATTTGTGACCAGCGCGTCTTTACGCAAATCGAAGCAACCGTAGCTAAACGACGGCGTGTGTGAAGGTCATGAAACGGTATAAATAACATCTGATACTGAGCTCTGTTAATCAGTGTTATTCTTGTTCCTCAGTTGAAAAAAGCAGCGGACTCGAACGAGTTCGGCAAAGGACAAATTGTAATGGCCAGACGACTGGGTCAGAGCATTTCTGAGGCGTCAAGGCTTGTCGGGCCTCACGGTCAGCAGCGGTTAGTTCCTTCAAAAAGTGATCCGAGGAGGGTTGAACCACGAACCGCCGGCAACGTGTGGTCCGACCATGGCTTATCAATTGTAGAGGTGAGCGAAGGCTATCCTGTATGGTATAAGCCAACAGAAGGGATACGGTGTCGGAACTTGCTGGTAATTTGAATGTTGGTGACGGGAGTAATATAATGTGTCACAACACACAGTACATCGAATCCTTCTGAAAATGGGGCTGTGTAGCACCAGGACGCCCCGAATGCCCATGTCAACGTCGCTTCATCGTCGAAAGCGCTTACAATACTAGGCACTCGAGCATCAAAACTAGACTTTGAATTATTGAAAGAAGGTTATCTATGCCCAGGGGTCGCGGTGCCGATCGCCATCTTTGCACTTTGCGAAAAAGAAATCATTTTGGCGATGGAAAAAAAGCTTTGGCGTTTACCTTTACATAGTGTTATAACATTTTTAAATTGGCAAAAACTTTAGGAAAGCTAGCGCAACCCCTGCCTACGCCGATCAATTTCGTTACCTGTTGCTCCATGTGGACGGCCTGGAACGTGTGCGCCCTTTCATTGGGGAAGTGTTGGCATCAGGGTGCACCGTGGGATGAAAACAAGAAGGTGGAGGAATCGTAATGCTTTGGGGGCAAT
The DNA here is from genome assembly GCA_039090855.1 of Macrothele yani. Lineage (NCBI taxonomy): Eukaryota > Metazoa > Arthropoda > Arachnida > Araneae > Macrothelidae > Macrothele > Macrothele yani. Next base: position 81,552,226 of record CM077023.1, on the reverse strand, counting down.
GTTCTGCTTGAAAATCCTGGGTCCAGTCATTTATGTGCAAGAAACTATGACGTCTACCACCTACTTAAACATCATTGCTGACCTGGTACACCCTTTCATGGCAACAGTATTCTGCCCCAGTAGTGCCATCTTTCAGCAGCATAATGCGCCATGCCACAATGACCAGATTGTTCAAAAATGGTTTCCGAAACACGAGGAAGACTTCCAGGCATTGCACTGGCCTCCAAATTCCCCATACATCAATTCAATATGGCATCTGTGTTTTGTGTTGGAACAGCAAATCCCATTTGCCGCAGCTCAACCACGTAACTTACTGGAGTTAAAGGATCTGCTGGTAGCCTGTTGATACCAGACACCGCGAGACACCGTTAGAAATCTTGTGGCGTCAATACATCGGCGAGTAAGAGTTATTTAGAAGCACGTGGAGGACCAACATCACATTAGGCAGGTGGTCTTAATGCTTTTGGCTTTTCGGCATATCTTCCTTGCGACTTCTGGAAATACCATGCAGTGATAATTTCAGGGCGATGACGCCACTACCTAGTAAGGCCAGTGACAAGATGTAACAGATATCAATTTTTACCGTTGAAATTTAGCATATCGAACATCAAGTACTCATACGTTGACAGAAAGTTTATTGGGTTGATTACACTAATTAATGATATTAACGTATGATCTCAACCCCAAATCTCAAAAACTACAATATTGTGAGATAATTCGGATATAGCTAATGCTTACGCGAAAAAAAAAACAAAAAAAAAAACATTCACATTATTTAGAAGAGAAATACTTAGGCCTTATATTGTTTTATTACTATTGACCATGAGAAACTATAAAGTTTACTTAATTTCCACTTTAATAATGTTACTGGGAATATCTTAAAAATCAGATGCCACTTCACTACAAATAATGCTTTCTCAGATCAGCTGAAAAAGTCCCACTAAAACTCCATTCCATTGGGACAGAAGATGGAATTGTGAAATACAGTATCACTGGTTCAATTGCATAAAATGAAGGTCTGAAATACAGTAAACTCTTTTTTTAATTGGAGGTTTAACGACCACCGTGAGCAACTCAATGGGCTATAAGCAGTCGCCCGTCCCTGATTTGGGGTCACTGGTTCCAGGGAAGGGAAAGAGCCAGTGCCGTAAGGCAAACACAACATCCATGCCTCACTGGGATTCAAACCCGGACCTCTCCCGGACGAATGGTCATTAGCCATCGCTCAGACCACTGCGCCACCAGGGCAGGGCGGCTATAGTAAATTAAAAAGTTTACTCAACTCAAGGAGATAAATTGAACAGCTGGCACAAAATTTCTTACAAATAAGGGCAGTTCTAAAATTCATGGTCATTTTTCTACATAAACTGATTAGCTCCAAAGTACATTCTTTGACATGGGATTTCTCAAAAACTATTCAAATTATTAAAGTTTGTGCCAGAGTGAAAATGAAAAGCAGTTATGTGCGTATCCAAGGGGCCGATTTAAAGAATTAATTAGGCTCTATGGGGAAGGGCTTTCAGGGGGTCCTTTCTTATTATTCTGTTGCGTGCATGTGCAGATGTTCTGATGAAAGAACTCACTGATCAAGAAAGAAAAAGTGTTTTACATTGTTCCAATGGCTATCATTGCTTTTGTTTTACTTATTTTGTATTTATTCACTTTACATGCGTAATTGTAAGCATTTCAAAACCGCAGAAACATTTAGTTTGCCAGTCACGCCCATGAATAGTCAGGTAACAGAAAATAACGGAAAACGTTTCGTATTTGACTAATTTATTAGAGTGGTTCTGATCTACAGAGTATGATGTCATCCTTCTTTTTCTGGGATCCAAATAACTCTCACATTTTTTTACGATAAACATTATTACTATAAATCCTTGCACGACACTGTATGATTTGTATAATGTGGAGAGTTTTATGGGCACCTCCAAAAATCGGGGGCCCTGCGCACTTTCCCCGAATGCCCTGCCGAAAATTAGCCGCTATTATTATCTTTTACAAAATTTAGTTTAATAAATGATTGCATGCCAAAATGATAAAATATGAACGTTATTGCGAATAAACACAAACGCGTGATCCACGGCAATTTGCTGTACTTCTTTGGGCTGTATGTAATACTTCTGAAATTATCGCTATGCATGCTTACAGTAACAGTACCCAAATTTTACCTAGTTAAACACGCTAAATATTCCCAACCGGCGGTGGTGAGCTGAGAAAGAAATATTTCCTTCGTATGTCAGTTGCGCCCTCTATTATCGACAAACGACAACGTGGCCATTAAATCACGACTATAGTAACAACTAAAAATGCTCTAAAAATCTAAATAGTAAAATAAGCTAATAAATAAAGTAAATAATTATTTCTGTTATCGTGAATGTAGCTCTAAACTGAAGTCTTAGAGTCATTGGAAAATATTCTAAAATTTTATTTCAAGAAAACGTGTTTCAGGTGAAGATTTCATTTTAGCTAGGAAACAAAAATTTTTGGTCACACTTTCTCTCTTTCGTTAAAATAAGTGAGAACACGAAACTTTGATCAGCTCTTGATAATAACATTTTCTGAATATCTCCCTTCCGATTTTGCTTCTTTCTTTTGCTTGGTAGTCTATTAAAATTATATTTAATGCTCATTTGATATTATTGCGCCCTCTGTTAACGAAAATAAAAAACACAAATTTGCTTACCTTTCCAGCTAAGTAAATATATTATATGCAATTATTTCGATCAAGAAATCCTTTAATTAAAACTCAAAGATTAGGTAGTTATATTTATGAAACTTATATCTCTTTCAGGAGCCGGAATAAGTTTCTCCGTGGGATGATGATTGTGACTGTGAAAAGAAATCAAGTGATTGAAAGGTATTACGTATAATAAATACGTAACAAGTACCTGCTGTTTTACTAGACAGTAAAAGGTTGAATTTTATTTGCATAACCATGAAAATATGTTATACCAAACTTTAAAAAACGCCTCTCGGCAGCCCAAGCATAAAAACTAAATAAAAAGAATGAGATTTTGTTAAGTTTGTTCCTTACATCAGATTGTTTTCAAAAGAAACAAATACAGTCAAAACTACATATAACGAGCTCGCCTAATACGAACTCTGCATAAACCAAAGTTTTTACAGATCCTTTGAACTTCATAATATTCTCCCTTGTTATTTTAACAGTATATATTAAGAGCAATAATTTTTGAAGAAACGGCACGGTTATCAGAAAACCAAATAAGTGGAATTCGCCTAGTTTTTAAACCTTCCTCTTTCACTAGAAAACAAGGAATTTCCTGCTCTTGACGACACCCCGTGGATCCCCTTGTAGATACGTGAGTTCGGATGAAGACAAGAATGTTTCGGATGCTTTTTCACTACCTCCCACCTACCCAGTACACACACACGTGCGGGCTTGCCAAACATGCATCTCTCCTGGGAGAATGCTTTCTTTTATCCCCTTCTCTTGCCACCTTTCAATCACTTAATCTCTGTTTCAGAAAATCCTAGAGTTCATTTTGCATCGAGAAACAACTGAATCACCGCGTCGGAGGAAGATGAAAATCATTTCAAGCACAAAACAGACAAGAATTGGCTTATACAGTATATCCGACGTAATATATAATAGATGAAATTTAGAATTTATGGAAGTGACTTTAGTTTTAACATTCCTTAAATATTTTGCTTATTGCAGACCTTACTCATATTAAAATTTTCAAGTTTTCGGATATTATCTGACTTACCATCCTTGTCACATTTACGCCAAAAATCGGATTTTCATCTTCAAAATTTGTATTATATGGCGTAATCCCGTATTTCTTTCATCATATTATTTTACTAGCCATAGTTTTGAATTAGCAAATATTACTTACTTTCGAATAATTGATAAATAGTTTATGATTGACTAGTTTTAACCTGACAAAACGTAGTGTACCAGGTAGATAGATAGATAGACAGACAGGCTACCGGAGGTACCCGGCTTTTCTCGGGTTTAACAAAAAATACATGAATCAGAAGAAGTCAGTCATTCACAATTCCCCCCCCCTCCAGCAAAAGGTAAGAATTTTTGTAGTTTAAGGGCTCAGACCACATGTATTACTGCTCATACATTCACTCATTATTAGAAAGGATGCTTAGAGTAAAAGGCATTGCTATTTTTTTTGCAGAATCTTTAATACAGTCTATAATGAATTTGAAAGGAGAGTCGAAAACGTTCGATATATTTGCGAGCCGGACAGATAAAAAAAAAAGGGATATTTTTGGCATATTATATTATGTTAGGTCAAAACTAATCAACCAAACTATTTATCAACTAATCGAGGTTAAATAATGCTTGTTAATTGGAAACTATAGCTGGCAAAATAATATGAGTGAGATATGAAATAAGCAAAACATTTAAGGAACGTTAAATTAAAGTAATTACCGAAAATTTAAAATTTCAACTGTTTCATGTTACATCGGATAGATGAGCTGATTCTTGCTTGTATGGTACTTATCATGAACGCTATTTTAAATGTTTTTCAACTTCCTCTGACACAGTGGTTAAGATGTTTCTAAATGAAAAATAAACTCGAAGATTTTCTAAACATCGATTAAGTGATTGAAAGGTCATGATAGGAGGGAATAAAAGGCAACATTTCCCCAGGAGATGTAGGTTCAGCAAGCGCTTTGGGGAGGGTGTAAAAAGCAAGTGAAGCATTCTTGTCTTCACGCGAACTGAATTATCTGTGAGGACAACTACGGTATGTCGTCAACAGCAGGTTTGTTTTCCAATGAAAGAGGGTGGGGTAAAAATTGGGTTAGAATGCCATTTATTTTGTTTATTGATTTATTGTGCTGTTACCCGTGCTGAACTTCGTTCAACATATGCTGTTTCTCCAGAAATTATTTTCGTAAAACGCGGGTAAAATAACAAGGGAGAATATTACGAAGTTCAAGGGACCTATAAAAAACTTCGATTCATGCGGAACTTTGTATTATGACAGCTCGTTCTATGTGGCTTCGATTGCACTTGATTTCCTTTCACCATTTTACACTGAAAATATTTTTTTCTGATGACATTTGATCCCAAGAAAACCTGCTGTATTTCTAGAACATCTTTTAACCCTTTAAGCGGCCGATGGAAGCTGAACCAAATGGTGACCAAACTTTTATGCGCTCCCCAAATAGAAACATTCACGTAGCGACCAGGTTTTATGAAAGCTACAGCAAAACAAGTATTTTCTCCTTCTCATCTGAACAGTACCGATTGTAAACCTGTTACGAATGATAAGCGCTCCCTTATAGTCTATTCTCTGCTTTATGATCCAAGGCATAGTGGGGAAGGAATAGTCCTTCTGACACAAACATCATGCCACTAGGTGGAAACAAGTGACTCAAGCATCTTTTCTCTCCTTTCTTAGGTTCGTTGCCATTCTTGTACAACTTTGAGTAGGTAATCCATCAGGAAGGAGCAGTGTAAGTCGCCCCCCCCCATGACTACTTTGCTAAAGTGGTCATAACAAAGCTAAAGGGAAAGGAACGCTTTCTGGTGCGCAGGCTCACTTGTTCCAGCCACGTTCGATCCACTTCTCAGACAGCGGATCCATTCGTTCAAGCTGATTTCAGCTCAGCCCACAGTTAATTCGTTCCAGCCCGTTTAAAGGGTTAATGAAGAAACACGTGTTCCCTTATTAAAAAAAATTACCATAGAGAAAAAGAGACAGAGTAACAGAAAGGTTAGGGAAGATACTACAATAAGATTTCTTGATATAATGTCTGTTGTGGTCCAGAATTTCCTTTTTCTTCATAATTATTATGCCAGTGCGGGGATATTTTCTTCATTTCTGAATTACAAATGTCATTTAACTGGCCTTTTATAGTGTTTACCCAGTGGTGATTCCAGGATTTTTTTTAATAGTGGTCGCAGGTTTTACACAATTTTGTTCATTAACAACTCGCGTAATATATACACCAGGTGGTTATATCTCCATTCTCGGGTCTCTGGAGAAGTAAGAAATGGAGATATCGTAATGAAATTGAATAGGTAGCTTATTGAGGGCATGGCAAAGCGATTTAGCTGGGGATAATCAGTTCAAATTTCGCCGGTAGGGGGAAAATGGCATTGTAGAATCAACAAAAGAACAGACACGCGGTTTCAATATTTACAGGTTATTGACAGCACAAACGTTTACATCTGTATATACATACATATATATATAAACTGGTGTCCAAAATTAATGTGACAAATACAAATTCGAGAACATGCCCGAAACCAGAATACCGATTGTAAAGATTTTCAGAAACATGTTGAAGGGAAAACGCTAAATCAACGTACCCAAGCAACATTGTGCTAGCTCCAATGGAAATATGCAAATAACAGCCGCACATCATCGAACTGGCTGGCCCGCGACCTTGACAAACGTTGTTCTGAGCGGGAGTCAGCAATTGAAGGTTTGTTTTTATTGGTCGTTTAAGGACCACCATGAGCAACTCAATGGGCTATAAGCAGTCGTCCGTCTTTAATTTAGGGTCACTGGTTCTAGGGAAGGGAGAGAGACAGGGCCGTAAGACAAACACAACGCCTATGCCTCACCGGGATTCGAACCGGGAACTAACTTGGACGAATGATCAGAAGCCAGCGCTTAGATCACAGCGCCACAGGACCGGCTTATCAGAAGATTGCGTCAGACTGTTAGTGGAAAGATAGCTCCGTACCCTTAGTAGTCCCTTTACAGTTGACAGCGATCAGTAGATTGGAAGCAGCGCAATCGGGTGTGAGGAGTGTGTGTGTGTGTGAGCTGAGGTAGCAAGGCAGCTGAATGTGTCAAGGCAAGTGGTCTCCAGTCTCTGGAGACAGCTCCAGGAAGCCGGAACAATAACCAGAAGGCATAGACATGGACGCCCGCGTGCTATAGAAAGTCAAGATGACCGGTATTTGTCTCTAACAGCTCGCCGCCTATAGTCGATAACCATTCAACACTCGTAGAAGAAACCACGATATTGAAGAAAACAGTTTAAACAAGACTCCACGAGAGAGGTCTGTATGCAAGAAGGCCAATGCTCTGTATACCACTGGCCGCATCGCAGAGAAGGGTTCATCTGAATTGGACCCGGGAATATCACCCCTGGACCCCTGATCAATGGACCTGTACTCTCTTCAGTGACGAGTCGCGGTACAGCATAAACACGGATACTCGACGTGTGTACATTTGGAGAGAGGCGGGAAGCCGAAATCTTCCCTCCAACATTAGGGAAATTGACCACTACACTGGCGGAGAACTCCTGGTATGGGCTGAGATGTTGGATGGATGCACGGCAATGCCCGTGTTTCCAAAAAGCATCCTAACTGCTGCACGCTACAGGGATGACATCCTAAAGCCCTATGTACGACTTTCCAGGGGAGCTGTAGGCTCCCAGTTACATTTTATGAACGATATCGCCCGTCCGCATAGGATTCGGCTGGTCGACGAATACCTGAAAAGTGAGGATATCAACAGGATGGTGTGGCTCCGCGAGATCTCCGGAACTGAACCCGATGGAGCATGTCTGGGATTTTATAGGAAGATCAACTGCAAGCCGGATCCCCTTCCCAGGACTCAGACGCGCCTTGGTGGAGGAGTGGAACTTATTGCGCCAAACTTTCATTCACAGCCTTGTAAACAGCATGAGGGCTCGTTGTGCGAGCAGTATCGCTGTACGGGGTAATTACACTCCCTATTATGTGTGGGTAATTACACTCTTTATTTTTATATTATACCCCTATCATGAGTAATTACATTATTTTGGAATACAATGTTGCCATGCTTATGTTTCCTCCTCATGCAGAGATAGCATTCCTTTTCAGTTGTATACTGCAGCGTTGTGCATATTTATTGCTTTATTCAGGATTTTGTGTTTGTTATGCTAATTTTGAACACCAGTGAGGGTGATGTGTTAATCAGTGCATCCTTCCACTTCATACTTATGGGATCAGAGACATGGGTCTTAACTGAAAAAGATATACAGTGACTGCGAAAAACTTGAAGAAGCATGCTTGGTATAAAATGGGCAGATAAGAATAGGAACTCATGGACAACTTAAATACCAGACGAGATGCCAAGGGTCAGGAAAAGATCCAGAAGAAAACCATAAAGAGAGAGATGTGGATGAAATTTAAAACTTTCCTGAAGAACATGGAAGGGAATTATTCAAGACAGAATTGTGGAAGAGACTTGGGCAGACCATCACCCAGCAGAGGATCGCCAGTGGTTTAAAATGGTGATGATACACCAAAGGGCCAAAACGTTATGACCAGCCCCTTTTCATGTCAATCAAAAAAACTGCATGTAAACAAACAACGGAGCGTATGAAAGTCATGAAAAGATATAAATGACACCTGAAACTGGGCTTTGTTAATAATTTTTATTCTTGTTCTTCAGATGAGAAAAGCAGCAGAATTAAGCGAGTTTGACAAAGGTCAAATTGTAATGGTCAGACGAGTGGGTCAGAGCATTTCCAAGCAAGACGGCAAGCCTTATGGGGTGCTCACGATCAACCGTGGTTAGTACCTTCAAAAGGTTGTCCGAGGAGGGAATATCACGAACCGTCGGCAAGGTGTGGTATGACTAAGGCTCGTCGATGCTACAGATGAGCGAAGGCTATCCCGTATAGTAAGAGCCAACAGAAGGGATATTGTGGCGCAACTCACCGGTAATTTTAATGCTGGTGACGGGAGTAATGTGTCCCAACACACAAGACATTGAACCCTGTTGAAAATGCGGTTGCGTAGTCGTAGTCCGCTACGAGTGCCATACTAATCTTGGTTCACCATCAAAAGCTCCTACAATGGGCACGCGAACAGGAAAACTGGACCTTTAATGATTGGAAGAAGGTTGTCTAGTCCGATGAATCTCGTTTCCTGTTGCACCATGCGGTACGTGAGCGTCGTTTACCTGGGGAAGTGTTGGCACCAGGATGCAGAATGGGGTGAAAAAAGCTAGTGGAGAGAAGATGGTGCTGTAACAGGGCGAAAACAAGCCAACACAGAGAAGATGGAACTGTAACAAGAGATAGAGAAAAGGATGAGGAGAGCTAAAGAGCTCTACAAAAAACAAACAAATGAAAGAGACGATACCTCTATCACAGACATAAAGAACTACACAGGCTCTAAAGTACATCACATGAAATTAAGAATATCAAAAAGGAAAGACTCCAGGGGAAGATGGGATTTGTGGACAATGTACAAGGAAGCCTGTGATGTAATAAAAACCACACGCGCCCAAATTTACACTAGATGCCTAAATGAAGGGAATGTTCTTGATTACTAGGACAATAAAATGCTACAGTGAACCTATGAAAAAAATAGGTGTCCTCGAGGATCTCAGGAACTATAGACACATCAACCTACTAGTAGTCGTTTACAAAATCTTCACAAGGATACTGTAACATCGCTTGAAGAAAGCTCTGGATGTGCCTAAAGCAAGAGGAACAGCTGGATTGAGGACTGACTACAGCACTATAGATTATATTCATGTATTGACAGAACTAAGGGAAGAGAGAATAAATGTAAACTTCCATTATGAATGGCTTTTACTGAATATGAAAAGGAATAATGCCTTTGAAATTAACAGTTATAATGTACTTGAAATCCTGCAGCATTGAAGATGCATACATATTATTAATAATATATATGAAAATGCAAGTGCAAATGAGCGATTGTTTAAGGAGATGCACCATGCATAAAAAAAAACGGAAAGGGAGTAAGACAAAGGAACTCCATATTTCCCAAGCTCTTTAAAGCCATACTGTAGAATGTATTTCCTTCACTTAACTCGAAAAACAAGGTAATAATGTTGAATGAAGACAGTTTAACCCACCATTGTTTCGCTGACAATATAGCCATCTTTGCAGTTACCTCTTCAGAGCAGGAGAGTATGATCCAGGAACTTGCTGACAGAAGTGAAGAAGGGTTAACAATGAACTTATAGAAGACAAAATTGATGTACACTTCTTTTACAAAAAGTGAATATTTGAAAGTTGAGTAAGCGAATAGAAGTAACTGATACCTACATTTATGTCAGACAACAGATATCACGTACTGGTCGTATAGAAAAAAAAAAAAAAAAAAATAGGGGTGCAAAATTTGGTTGGATAGCTTTTGGGAGAAACAGTACATACAATTTTCAGCACTTTACTTTCATGTCTTAAAAGAAAAGTGTTCAACAAATGCCTACTTCCAGTTTTTACTTATAGATCAGAGACAGGAACGTTAACTAAAAGAGACATTCAGAGGCTGCAAACATCTTCGAAAAGCTTGGAGTGATGCATGCATACTTGACATTACCAAGAAAGCTAGGAAGAGGAAACATGGATTAAGGAATATCAAGAGTTGATGACATCATGATCAAAATGAAGACCTTCAAGTAGCATGGGCTGGATTGTTGGAAGAACTGACCACCATTGTAGAACCAAACGACAAGAAAATACCCAAAAGAAGACCAGGTTTGAGATGGGTGGATAGAGTCCAAAGAGCATGCCAGAGTGACATGGAAAAAAATTACTCAAGGCAAAATGGTGTAATAGATTTTTGGAGGCCTCCATCCAACAGTGAGTTGAGAATGGTTCATAATGATACATACACTGTATAGAGAAAGACGGATTTAAATAGTTCTACACAAAACCCTGTGAACGAGATGATACATCTATTATAGGCATTAAGATATATACAGGCACCAAAATTCCTCCAGTCCCCCCAAGCGAAGGTTGCCATGAAATTAAGAACGTGAAATAGGTAAGACCTCCAGGGGAAGATGGAATCACCATGGACATTGAGCTAGAATCTAGTGGAGAAACAGAAATTACACTCACCCAAGTTTTCACTAGATGCCTCAATATGAGAGAGAGAGAGAGAGAGTGAGAGAGAAAAAGGAAGATTCCTGAGGACGAAAACAATATACTGTGATCCTGCTACATAAAAACTAGGGAGCCGTGAAATCAAAAGAATTACACACCCACAGTTGTTCACAAAATCTTTAGAAAGGTACTGCCGGATTGCTTTAAGGAAGCACTGAATATTTCTCAAGAAAAAGAACAAGACGGATTCAGCAGCTACAGCAATATTGATCACATCCATGATGTATTGAGAGAACTAACTAGACAAAGAAATAAGGATTAATGGATATTATTTAACCAACCTTCGTTTTGCTGATGTCATAGACATATTTGCAAGTACTCCCTCAGAGCTACAGAGTATGATCCAGGAACCTGCTGACAAAAACAATGGGTGATTGCATATACAGTACACTGAAGAGCAATTGAATTAGACAGCTGGCGTTATGCAAATATGGTGCTGTGGGCGACCCTGTAAACGGAAACGACATGACCTATGCAGCGATACGAGAATATAAGGAGTGATGCGACGGGAATCAGTAACAGTCGGATGCACTATGGGTAAGAAGAAGGATCTAAGCGCATTTGATATTGGGCAAATTGTCGGGGCACGACGAATGGGTCACTCCATCTCGGAAGTCGTGCAGGCACTGGGATTTTCACGAGCCACTGTGTCACGGGTGCACCGTGAGTACATCGAATCCGATAAAACCATCCCTGCAACCGCCAACTGCCGTTGACAACAGCGTGCGGATGAGCGGGGTCATCGTCGGCTAGCTCGCATTGTAACAGCGGATAGACGGGCCACAGTGCAAGAAATCACTCGGCAATTTAACGCTATTACACAAAAACGTGTACGCAGCCACGACATCCAGAACCATCTCCTCGCTATGGGGTACAGAAGCCATCGTCCCACGAGGGTACCGCTGCTGACCGCACATCACAGGGTGCAAAGATTAGCATGGGCGCAGGAACATCGCCACTGGACCCTAGACATATGGGAAAATGTTGCCTGGGCTGATGAGTCGAGATTCACGTTGGTACATTCGGATGGCAGGATACGAGTACGGCGCAAAACCACATGAACCGATGGATCCTTCTTGCCAGCAGGGTACCCTTCAAGCTGGTGGGGGTGGCATTCTCGTCTGGGGACTGTTTACGTGAACTGAAATGGGACCCCTGGTACGTGTGACATCGTCCCTTACAGGTCAACGTTACTGGGATATCCTGGATGACCATTTGCTCCCGTTTGTGCGTCTTCAACATCCTACTGGGGACCTCAACCTGCAACAAGACAATGCACCGTGCCATCGCTCCCGAATTGTATTCGAATGGTTAGATGAACACTCCACCGACGTTACCTCGCTTCCTTGGCCAGCTAGGTCACCTGACCTAGCACATCTAGAATGCCATCGATAGAGATGACCCCCTCCATGAAATCTTCGTGAACTGTGGGAGCTTGTTCAGTGGTCGTGGATCATTATGGCTTCCCAACGCTTCCGGTGTCTTGTCGAGTCCATGCCGAGACGAATCGCCGCCGTCATCAAGACGAAAGGTGGTGCTACACGTTACTAGACAGGTATCTCTAATTCAATTGCTCTTCAGTGTATATTGTATGCATTTACAGTATATATGGGCAAACAATTCCATCCCACACTCACCAACCAACTTGTCCTATTGGCAAACCTCCTTCCCCCTTATTCCACAACTTAAAACTTGGCTCTTAGTCCCTGGCAGCTGGAATGTATGTGGCTAAGACAGAGGCCACTTCACCATGAGGCTATAGGGGGCTCACAAAATTCGAAAGACTTCTGGACTGACATGGAGGACACTGGCTTAAAACAGACTGTTGTGGAAAAACCTTGGGAAGACCCTCATCCATCAGGGCGTTGATGATGGTATGGGCAAAACAGCTTCTTTCAAACAAAATGGGGTATTCGTTGTCAATCCAGAAGTGGATTAGACGCCAGTTTTCAACTAATTACATATCTAAACAGGCACATTTAAAAAAATATTTCATTACGGTCGATAGAGTTCTGTGTATGTACACTGGTGTGCAAAAATTAAGGACGAAGAGGAGAAATTAGCATAACAGTGGAACGAGCAGGCAGAACGGACCGAAAGACCACTCAGGAGATAGACTAGGGTCCGGTACGGTAGGGCATGCGCATATATGCAGCATGACGTAGAGGGGAAAGGAGTCGGAAGGGTATGAAGCACACGGGCGGTGTACGCTCAGCAATTCGGTGAAAGCTATTGCACGGTGTACATCGGTTTGAACGACGTCGAGTAGCTGCCACCGTGTGATATGGCCAACAGGCAATCCAGTAGACGATATCTGGATGACATTACCCGAGGTCGCGTCATTGGGAAGTTGGAAGAAGTTCGAAGTGTGACTAGTGTGGCCGAGGAGTTCGGGATCGCTCACAGCATCGCTTCACGAGCTTGGAGAGCATTTCAAACGACAGGAACAGCTGTCCGAGAGTTTAGCAGTGGTCGTCCACGAGCAACCACGGCGACGGACGACCGGTATATTGTCCTACAGGTGAGAAGAAACAGACGGCACACAGCGGGTGAAATCGCAAGGCACATGCAACAGCCAACTGGACGTCCGTTAACGCGTTTTACCGTGGCCAGGAGGCTGCACAAAGGTGGTCTATTTGCACGACGACTAATACGGTGTGTGCCATTAACGCCTGCTCATCGGAGACGGCGGTTTCTGTGGTGCCAGGAACAAAATAACTGGACACATCAGCAATGGGGTCGAGTTCTCTTTACGGATGAGAGCCGATTTAGTCTGACGAGCGATTCTGGACGTATACACATCTGGAGAGAGCAGGAAACACGCAATTACACCTCCAACATCATCGAAAGGGACCGGTTTGGAAGTGGCGGAGTTCACGTTTTGGGCGGTACCATGCTTGGTAGCCGTATTGACCTCCACATCTTCCAAGGAGGTTCAGTCACTGGTGTCCGCTATGGTACCGAGGTTCTCCTGCCTCATGCGCGTCTGTTTAGAGGTGCTATGGGTCCTGAGTTCGTCTTCATGGACGACAACGCTACACCTCATCGTACAGTGGCTGTCGCAGAGCTGTTGGAGAGTGAAGATATTCAACGCATGGATTGGCCCGCAAGGTCCCCGGACCTAAATCCAATCGAACACGTGTGGGACCTTCTCGGGAGACGCTTGGCAGCACGTCACCAGCCACCAGCAACGATTCCGCAGCTCCGATTGGCGCTACAAGAGGAATAGCCGCGATGCCTCAACAGCTCCTTGACAACCTCGTCCTCAGCATGGACAGTCGTTGTAAATCCTGCAACGCAGTCAGGGAGGATCATATCCCCTACTAAAGACTGGAATTTTCTTGGCAGCCGCCTGTCACATGGACGTTTCTGTCTTCTGTCCAGTTGTGCTCGAAGCTACCTTTTCAATAAAGTGTCTTTGTATCCTTTGGATTCCTTGTTTGGACGGTTTTGCTCACTTGTCCCATATTCTTACATCTTGGGGATCTTATGGTATGATTTGTGTCGATGTGGATCACTTCTGCACGACGTTACATTCGAAAAACCGTCTCGTCCTTATTTTTTGCACGTCAGTGTATTTTTCAATTGGGGGTTTAACGACCACTGTGAGCAACTTAATGGCCTATAAACAGTCGCCCGTCCCTAATTTAGGGACAGTGGTTCCAGGGAAGGGAAAGTACCAGAGCCGTAAGACAAATGTGCAACATCCATACCTCACCAGGATTCGAACCGGGATCCATCTCGAACAAAAGTTTTTTTTTTAAACAAAGTGTCAGAAGCCATCGCTTAGACCACTGCGCCACCTCTGCGTATGGAAGAGGCAACGAACAATGTGCGCGAGTTCGTTGCTTTCAAAACATCGGAAGAAAGTGATTTGATTGAGGAATGAGTTGTAAGAGGTGAGTACTTTTTAAAAGATGCCATAAAGTGTAGTGACGAGTTAGAAAAGTTTTTTAGGAGGATTAGCACTATTGAAGCACTTAAAAGCACATTTTGAAAAACATGCTACGAATTGAAAAAGAAAAAAAAAAAACAAAAAAAAAACATTTAATCAAAAAATATCATTTTACTTATGTACTGTAAGTATTTAATATGCAGGTCATTTCAAAAGTTTTGAACACTGCGCAGGTGCTGCCCGTATAATGATGCAATTACTCCAATCGTTGCGCCAGTTGTGAGTCTGATTTCAGTATACAAAGTTGTGTCTGCGTTTGTTGGCTAATTTGTTCCTATTCCGAAAAATTCTACCTACACTCTGGCCACCCAAAATGCAACACCAAGAAGGACGCGAGATAGCAAAGCCAGATTTACTGGACACATAACAACAGATACAAAGATGAAACGATTGAGCTTACAGGCCCGTGCGACTTGCGGAACACGCAGACATCAATAGTTCGTGTGGCCCCCATGGCTGGCAATAACAGCCGCTACACGCAGCGGCATCGAACGAAAGAGGCTTTGGATGTCAGCTTGGGGTATGTCGGTCCAGGCTGCTTCTACTCGTTGCCACAGTTCATCAGGCGTAGCCGCGGGTGGTGCTTGCCGGGCCACTCGGTTGCCGATCAGCAACCAAACGTGTTCGATGGGCGACATATCGGGAGAACAGGCGGGCCACGCCAGCAGTGACACCTGGTGGGCCGTGAAGAATTGTTGCACGATGCGTGCCACCTGCGGGCGCGCATTGTCCTGTTGAAACGGGGCCGTTGGCAGGTCCTGCAGGTAAGGGAGGACTACAGGCTCCAAAACGTCGGAGATGGTGCGGTGGTTGTTGAGTGTACGACGATGCGTACCAGAGGGGTGCGGGTGTCATATCCAATTGCGCCCCAAACCATAACGCCAGGTGTCGGACCGGTATGGTGATGCAAAATGCAGGCGTCATACATTCTCTCGCCGCGGTGCCGCCACACGCGGATCCGAGCATCGTGGTTTTGCAAGCAGAAGCGGGATTCGTTGGAGAAGAGACAATGTCGTGCCATTCCGTAGTCCAGGTGTGGCGTTCAACAGCCCACTGCCACCGCACTCGCCGGTGGTGTATCGTCAATGGTAATCAGAGCAATGGGCACCGTGCGACAAGTCCCCGCTCCTGAAGACGACGTCGAACGGTACGTGCTGACACAGGTTGTTGCGCAACATACCCTAATTCCTGCGCTAACGTTCGTGATGTGGCGGTGCGAGCCGTCAATGCCCGCCGCACAACATGCCGGTCCTCTCGTTCGATGGTGGGCCGCGGCTGCGGCAATCGCTCACGTCGGTCCGTCCGTCCCTTCTGCACGCACCGAATCCATACTCACCTTACTGTGGCTGAATGTCGTCCCACACGGGCGCCGATGTCCCGGTACGATAAACCGTTGTCGCGATAAGCCACTATTCGTCTTCTGTCGAACTCCGAAACGTGCTTGAATAACTGTCGTATTCTGCGACGAGGCATCAGGAAGCTTCCCAAGCCCAGGTCCGGCAGCACTACACACTTCCGCTACTTACACCCCGCCTTCTGTGCACCCTTCTTATAGTGCTTCTCGGTAGCGTGCCGGGCGCACATGATTTGCATATGCCCTGGGCGACGCATGCTGCGAATTTCAGGCCAATCGAATGCTTTCTTCTTGGTGTTGCATTTTGGGTGGCCAGCAGTGTAGAAATGGAGGAAGAAAGTGAATCAGATCAAATCTCACGTAGTGACCAGCGATCCTACATTAAAATTGAAATTTTGCGAGGAAAATCCCTTACCGAAACTCATAAAGCTGTGCGTGAAGTTTGTGGGGTTAGTTTGTATAGTGGATCGCAGCACAGTGTCACGGTGGGCTTCTCATTTCCGCATAGGTCGGGAAAGCATCGACGACGACCCAAGAAGCGGCCGGCCATCAGATGCAACAGATGATACTTCTATGGTTATGGTCAACAGCATTTTGGAAGAAGATCGATGGAAAACTTGGGAAGAGATTGCATATGAAGTAAACATGTCTACAGCTTCGGTTTCAGAATCCTAACTGAAAGAATGCAGAAGGAAAGAGTTGCTGCCAAATGGCTTCCCCATAATCTGAGTGAAGACCAGCTAGCAGTTCGCAAAGGGATCGCAGAAGAATTGCTTCAGCGGTACGAGACAGAAGGCGAACAGATTTTGAACAGAACTGTTTGCCATAAGCGAAACCTGGATACCAGATTTTGAACCAGAACTGAAGTCTCGGTCCGCTCAGTGGAAACATCCAGAATCACCTCACGAGATACAATTCCGCCGCCAGCAATCGAAGGTTAAGCTGATGATGATAATGGCCTATGATAAGGTTGGAGTGATTGCAACAGACAGAGTGTCCGAGGGGACCACTGTAACAGCGGAATATTACAGAAAGTTTCTGCAAAATGTTTCGCCAAAGAAGGCCCGACATCTTCGAAGCTGATGTCCTCATTTTGCAAGACAACGCGAGGCCGCATATTGTCGCTTCCCAACGCGCAATACAGCCCTGACCCTACCAGAGTATGACTTGTTCCCAAAACTGAAGAAGCCACTCCGCGGGAAATGATTCAGTACGATTCAGTATGCACCCGAGTAATCCGACGCCTCAACAATGGAGATGTCTTGATTGGAATACAAGACTTGTCCAAACCGTGGGTCGATTTCATAAAGAAACATGGATATTACTTCGAAGGCCTGTTAAGATATGTCATGAAATAAATTCGTTTTTTAAGAGATAACCCACAATATGCAAAACTTTTGAAACGACCCTCGTATGAAGATTTCTGTACTGTGAGCCTATCAACCGCTCGCATAGCGGGCAAATGCTGAAGTCCCAGAGTGTCCGCTATTCAGAGGTTTTACTATACCAGCCAAAGAATGTCGATATAATGCTTATCTCTGTTCGATAAAAAAAAACTGATTTTTGCCATCCGTTTTCTAGAAGGAAAAACATTGTTGTAAAAGTAAGAACCTCAAATTTATATTCATACTCACACATCCAAAATAATATTAACAAAACAGCAGAATGGCAGCGCCATCAGTATTTAAATACCAGACAGGAACTACAATTTCTAGGTTATTAGGGCTTTAACGGGCACATAAAAATGGGGGCGGTTGTTCCAAAATTCTTTACCGCAATCATTATTCCTATGACTATTTAATTTAAGTGGCGCGTTTCAGTCGAAAAAAGAAAATGCACCGTATCAGTTCAAAAGAATACTCACAAAAAATATTTTACTAATAGCAAAATATATATATATATATATATATGCATCACTGTCCTAACATTTTCAAGGAAGTTTATACATTGTTTCATCAGCAAGAAGGGAAAAGATATTGTTATGATAACCAAAGAAGTTTGCTCTATAGTTTTTTTCTCCCTCAATCTGACTGTATTGCTAGATTCCTCACAGAACATGAGAAGCATATCAGCACATCATAATGAAGTGATGCGACAAGTTAAATAAAAACCAGACAGGCTTCTCATTCCTAACCTCTTCTTCCGTGCAAGACTCGCATTTTGAGCCACGCTGTATCAGCTGACCTGAGGCATCACCAGAATCAAAATAAAAACTCCACAGCTGCACATCACAACGAATACCTAACAACACATGCTCATCATACATACAGTATTGGTGATTACATTTAGGCAAACAAAAGTGATAACATATCGAAAGAATACCTAACATGAGATAAAACGAAAATAAACTGAGACCAATCAAAAAAAGGGTTTATGATTCCGTGAAACCATCAGCAGTTACAAGGTCTTTGAAAGCATGCGGTACTGAAAATGCAAACATGTATTTTGTTATAACACCTATGAAAGCACAATTCCAAGGGCGTGGCTGTTGAGGACGTAGCACTTATATTACATGAAAGGTGACACCGAATTTTCGGTTGTAATGAGCACGTCTTATGAATGCTTTTTGATGCGAATTAAATTTATTAAAGTTATTCTAAGTCAATGCAACCGGTTAGAAAAAATCAACCGGATTTCTACTAAGAAATCGGTAAAACATCCAGAAACCAAAGCAGCTACTTACTTACACCAGCGACTAACAAGAATGATACGAAAATTAACAAATGCCACACATAAAGTTTCTCATGGCAGAAGGAAGTAAAGGAGACAACAGATTTTTAAATCAAACAGTTAAAAGAAGAAATATGGAAGGAAACATGATATAACTGTACGCCTTGTAGCGGAAGAATAATGGGAAAGTTGAGGATACGCCAAAAATATTCTTCATGCTAAGGAAAAAGAACTTTTCAAAATACGTCTTCCGGAAGCAGAGGTAGCAGAAAAAAAGGTATTGACTTTCCGCCCCTAGTGGGAAATTTGGGCATTAATTAAAGAGGATATTGCTCCACATCTCTATTGTAGTGAATGGCATACAGGACAAAAGAAATTTCTCAATAGCGTTTTCAGAAACTGCGATACAGCTGCAAACAGAAGTACACGAACAACACCTAGCGACAGAACTGTGAACTATAAAAACTCCTCAAATATTAACCTGAAGTAATCCACAAGGTAAGTGGCACCGGTGCTCAAAGAATTTTTTAAATTGCAAATGTAGAAGCAGAGATATTGAGAAAGACAAATTAATTATTGGCGTCCCTAGCGGTGAAATTGTGCATTATTTGGGGAAGAAAATATACACAAAGAGTTTTCATAGTTAGTAGCATCTGACCGAAAAAGAATTTTTCTACCGAGATTTTTGTCCCACAGATATTGCTGTAAACGAAAATGTGAGCTTACGCCATCTAGTGGCAAGCTTCTGCGTTAAGAAAAAAATTTATGTGAAACATTTTGCAGGGGAAACGCTCTCCAACGAAGAAAGGATTTTTCAATAGGAATCTTAGAAGCAGAGGTGTCGACAAAACTAAGAAAAACATCTACACCCCTGGCGGAGAAATTATTCATTAATTTAAGAGCAAAGTATTATGAAAAGATTTTTCGACGTGAGCGGTACCGGTCCATGAAAGGATTTTTTCAATCGAGTTTTCAGAAGCTTAGATTTTGCTGCAAATACATCAGAAGCAGAAATAAACATTTACGCTCCTGGTAGCCAAACCATTTTTTTTATCAAAAATTAAAAATTATAATCAAAACATTTCACGTGAGAAGCTGTATCTGGTGCAAAAAGAATTTTTCAAATCGGACATTTAGAAGCATAGATATCGGGGAAAACGAAATTTACTTTTACTCCCCTAGCGGGATATCTATGCAGTACTTGAAAAAGGAGCTGCGCCTAAAAGAGTCTTCGTTATAAATGGCATCAAATGGGAGAAATAATTTTTTCAGTCGGATATTTATAAGTAAATATATGCAATAAAATGCATTTTGAAGTCATCTGCAGTTACGCCATCTAGCGGCGAAGTTGTGCATTAGAAAAAAATCCCGGAATACAAGGATCATCATTCTCTCATTTCAAGCTTCCTAATGCGAAAAGAGTGTTTCAAATCGGACTAACAGTTACAGAGATATAATGTCCACAGACGGACGGACAAACCGATAACCTAAACACAATCGTTTCTTTACAAAAGACGTGCTAAAATTAAAGGGAGTGAGACAAGGTGACACCACATCTCCGAAGCTCGTCAATACCACATTGCTGAACTGCGAAGAGAGAGAATGGATAAATATTAATGGAGCTTATTTAAAACCCCATTGTTTTGCTGATGGCATTTTTGAAAGCAGCCCTTTTGAGCTTGGTTCAGGAACTTGCTCATAAAAGTAAAGAAGTTGGCTTAAAAATGAACATAGTGAAAACAAAATTGATATACAATGCATTTTCAAGAACTGAAAGTTTAATGATTGACAAATCAATTCTATAAATAAAAGAGAAGTATTTAATTATTGCATCTTTCCAGACATTACTTATGGATCAAAAATATGGACCTTAACTAAGAAAGACAGACAGATGTTCCAAACAATTCAGAGAAGCATAGAGAGCTGCATGCTTGGTATAGCCAAGAAAGACAAGAGGAACTTGTGAATCAGGAAAATGACAGGAGTTAATGACATGTAAAGGTCAAGGTAAAATCCCTGAAATGGCAATGGGTTGGACATAATGCTAGACGGACTGACCACCGTTGGACAACGGAAATACTTGACTGGATCCCCAAGGGACAGGAAAAAAACCAATACGACCGCGTGGGTGATTTGTGGAAGAAATCCAGAAGTATGGAGGAGACTTGCTCAAGACAGAAGGCTGTGTGTGGGAGAATTCTGGGGAGACCTTCATCCAGCAGTGTGTTGATAACGGTTGATAATTAATGAATATGAAGTCATGATGTAAACATTTGTCTCAAAAACAGAACAGAAAAAAATCACTAAGGGGATACGTTGCAAAATAAGCTAATTACTCATTGTAGATAAATCAGAAGGAAAGCCAGAACTGATATTATGAACCAAGCAGAAGTGAAGGCTTAAATATATATTAGTTACGGTTGAAACAGAAAGTACACTCAATGGACAAAACATCAGAGATACTTAACAAATAGTGTGTGTTGGTCCTCCGTTAGCGAGGAAAACAGCCTGTACACGCCGAGGTATAGACTCCACCAAAAAGCCGGTGGGTTTCTGGAGGTAATGCCAGCCGTGCCTGTTGTAGCATTGTCTGCCCGAGACGTCGGTCCAGGATCCATGGATCTGATGTTTCGCTCCACGGCATCCCAGAGAGCTTCCACAGGGTTTAAATCCGGGGAGCGTGATGGCCACTGGATGTTTCCAAACTCAGATGAGTGTTCCTCGAGCCACGCCTGCTGCGACCCAGTGAGCTGGCGCATTGTTCTACTGAAACAGACCACTGGACACAGAATGGATGAAGGCCATAAAAGCGTGTAGGTGATCAGCCAGCACATGCTGGCAGCATGCAGCGGTTAAGGATTTCTACAGACACACTAAGGGACTAATGTGTCCCATGAGAAGGTTCCCGAAACTATCGCAGAGCAACCACTACCTTGAACAGGGTTGATTCCTGCATGACGGGGCCATGGTCTCATTCTATCGATGCCACATCCGCACCCTCCCGTTAGCTCCGTACAGCTGAAAACGGGATTCATCTGACAACACGAACGCGACGCAACTCTGCAGAAGTACAGTTTTGATGTTCGCAGCACCAGGCGAAGGGTAATTTCCGATGACGAGCAGTCAACAGTGGCACACGAGCAGGGTGTGAGCGCCCTGAACACAGGGTATGCAGCGTGCGACGTACATTTCGCTCGCTGACTCTGCTTAGGCCTCCGAATTTTCACTTGGATGTGATCTGCGCTGCCGTTGCCAAGCGATCAGTCTGCAAGAGCCTGTATAGTCTACGTCAACCCGGTCACCAATGGCGTGTGGTCGGCCGCCGCTTGCTCTCTGCGCGTTGGTGGGTTCGTCGATAGTATACTCGCGAACCTACCAGCGCCCAGAGGGGTTTCGAGGGCAACCTTGAGACGGTTGCCCCCCCTCCCTGGAACCATAGGGTTCTTACCACTTGGGCGATAAATGATCCATCTGTCTTGCGCCGACGATGCGTCCATGATCATAGTCGCTCAGATCACCACGTTTAACCATGTTCGTCGATTGCGAAACACTGTTGGGAAGCCTTGCTGTCCACCTATTTATCATCTGCGTTCGCTTTGGGTCTGTTGCACTATGTGTGGGAGATGTCCATGTCAACTGCCCATCACCTTTATCTCTAACGTTTTGTCTACTGAGTGTAATGAAACAACAAAGTCTTGCTGTTCCTTTCAGTAACATCAGAACGTTACCATTAGAAAGAATCTGATTTCCAACCTTAAAGGGGTAACTGCATACATATTCAGTTATCTTTCATCATTTCATATCTTTGTTTTATCTTCTTTAACAGCATGTACTATGCCGCTCACTAGCTCTTTAAAGTTTCGCCCAAAACAAAATATTTCCATGAGCTAAAGGAAGCAAGATCAAAATTTATCTGAAGACATTTTTTGTTGTTGCTTTCTTTTTCGTTTCAGGATTTAAGGACCACCATGAACAGCTCGCTCTAGGGGTTTATACCATAAAAGTTATTAACTGTAAAATGTTGAAGGTGTACCAAACCAACATTTCATATGATGCATTAACTACTGTTTATCTACATAACGTCTTATCACAAAACAATTTTTTTCTTAATGAAATTGTTTTCACGATAACAGTTTGCTTTGTATCATTGCCCGTGTTAACGAGTCTAATCAAACTGCACATTCAATGTTAAAAAAAAATAAGAATTTTAGCTATCATTGCCTACTTTTAGAAATTTTTGATGTAACCTGAGAAAATTATTCATACTGTGATTATTAGCATTGAAACACAGTTTTTGTTGTGAGAGGAAAATGTCTTCACAAATCTCTATTAGAAATGTCGTCATTAGAGGCAAGTGGGAGTGTAATGTACGGAACAAATATTAAATATATCTCTGCATACCTAAAAGTACTGATCGAATGTAGACCTAAAGACCAGGAAACTAAAAAAAAAAAAAAAAAAGATAAGATAAGAAGCAATAGCTTTGAGATTAGGAAACACTTATCGATCGGAAATTGTATTAAGAATTCCTTCCCACCAAATTTGTTCGTGATAAAATAAATAGTTTTACAAAACTTTTTACTATTTTTTTATGAAATGACTATCTCATAAGACCTGCAAAAAATTAACAAAATCGTTGAAAATCCAAATTATCAATTTCGAGATTTTCAGGCAAAATTATCTTTATTTGAAACGATATTTTCTTTTCACCAGATCCCTTCAAAATTTACACTTTTACACCCGCTCTCAGCAAAACATCTGAGAACTAAATGAGTAAATTTGACATTTTAATGTTATGTCTTAGCAAGATATCAGATGAAAATGAAATAATCCAAAAATACTTATGACAAATTTGCTTAGATGAACGACTGATATATCAACGTATATCAACGGGAAAACTAGGAACTTTCGCTTCTGGTTTCGTCTCTCGGAAATATCTATTACTTCATTTTTCCGTTAAAAAATTTAGCGTTGTGGATTATGGATTGTTATTCAATAAGTTAAAAAATATGGAGAGCATAGAGCATCTGAAAAGTGCCGAGTCAGATTAAGTATGAGCACATGAACAGTTTTAACAGATTTTTTCCGAAATAAATGCGAACGAGAAGGACAAGGTATGAATCCCTGACACACTCATATGATTAGTTTAATTTCAAATTCCATATTATTGAACGCTAATCTTTTATCACTGGAGCCAAGCGCCCTGGGAATATAGGGCTAAAGTGATATCGTGACCAGTATGAGATGTAACAACTGTAAATGAAGGTAACAGTGTTAAGCAGCGTGCGCAGAAGAGGTAGTTACTGTAAAATCTTTGGTAGTTACCTTCAAAAATCCTCTTTGTTAAAAATATCGTTCCTTCAATTAGTTCTACAGAGATTCTTGTGTTTGTTCAGTGCATATTAATGCTTTTCTAAAATAATATATCTTGTTCTATTAATCATCTTTCCTTCCTGCAGATGAGAAGGAAATTATTTGTCCAAATCAAAGACGATGTCAGAGATGATTGCATTCAGCAGTGAAGACTTATCCACATTGTTTACTTCAGCTTGAAACTGATGGAAAGTATCTGACGATGATTTGCAAAGCTTTCCATACTAAGTCTTGAGTAAGCTAACAGTTTTATTCCATCTTTGTCCAATATTAATGCAACCAGTTTGATTTCTTATACCAAAATATGCGGTAATAAAATTACAAAAATATCTTGAGACAAGATGATGGAAATTGTTGCTGATATAATCACCTGGATTAATTGATAAATACAAAAACTCATGCATTGTCTTAATCTTGGCGGGAAGACGGATAAACTCAAACGCATTTTCCATTGGAAAACTTGATCAAACTGAAGCAACCCAATAAAATCACCACACAGAGGTGTGGGGTTCTATCAAGATTTGTCTAAGATTTTTTTCTATGACACTTATTTCATCAAAAATTACAGATAATTGCATAAACAAACTCTGATTTCCAGGGATTTTCTACGAAAATATATTATCATAACGCCATTATTAAAAAAATGCCTGATATATTCGTAAGAAAACGGCCTGACGAATGAATGTTTCTAGAATATTTCTTCCTTCATTATTTTCTGGAAAAGAAATATTGCCAAATAATTTTCTGCGATGAAAAATTACCCTTTTGCTTCTTCATAAATGCAAAACTTCATAATTATTTATTTCTGTTGTTATCTTGCAATGAACGTAACTCGTCAAATGTGCAGTATGTTTGCTCAAAATTACTGCCAACGGATCTTTCGGACTTCTTTCCTGGAAACATCTGAACTCACCTGCTATTGTCAAATTTAAATTTAAAACAATAAAAAATGGCGGGTAATCAAAGATTATGCATTCGGCTGTGTTTATAAGAGTGAATCGTCTGGAAATATCAGTAAGATCGTTATTAACCGTGTCACTAGGCAGTGCCTCAAAATTGTTACTGAAGGAAAATATTGCCAAATATAGAAATACGTCGATTGGTTTCCGAAAAGATTTTTAGCTTGAAAAACAGCACGTATTCGTCGGCGCGTGGAACGAACTCGATGCTGGAAACGTCGTGCAGGAATGTTGCCCCATGCCAGAATAATTGAGTCATACATTTGTTGCAAAGTAGACGGAGCCATATTATCGCAGGAAACAGCATGTTCACCTAATCCTACACTGTTAAAAAATTTGTAATAGTGATGTAATTGCAAATTGCATTATGTTTTTGTATGTTTCATGCATCACACAATGATTCACCTTTGTCCCAAAAGAGATGCAACCTAACTACTATTTAACAGAGATACTAGATGTAGATTTAAATACACTGATACTGTGCAAGCCACGGAAGCAAGGAGAAATCGTCGACAGGCTTCTGGAACAATTCGGCCACTATCTCAGCATTGTAGGATAGTCGGCGAATTGTTCCAGAAACCAACTGCGTTATCCTTCAGGACGTGTCAATTTGCTTGAGGACAAACCGTGTCCATGAAGGGATGAATTTGGTCGGCTGTTCAGATAAGATGTCCTTCAATGGGTGTCAGGGGGCATAATACGTTCCACGAAAACATTCTTCACACCAGCACACCACTCTCACCAGCCTGTACTATTGACACCAAAACAGGATGGTTCTATGGTCTGGGACTCATGTTGCTTGCACCAAATTCGGATCTTGCCATCTGCGTGTTGCAGAAGGACTTGTGTGATACGTCTGTCTAGATAACCTTTTTACAATTCTCCACGAGCCATTGTCGATCTCTCGCGTCCACGTGTAGGCCCACTTTCGCGTTCTGGGATAACAACTTCGGCTCTCAACATAGTCGTCAGCTGCTGCAGCTCATTAGCGACGAGGTTTAATACGTGGTGCATTTCCTACGCTCAATCTAGGGTTAGGTGGTGCATTTCCTACACTCAAACTAGGGTTACGTGGCGCATGATGAGCTGTGCAGCCTAATTTATACTGCACTTGCGTGACTTTGTACATGTTGGAGTGAAACATTTATGTGACGAAGGCAGGTGTACCTAATAAACATGCAGCTCAGTGTACGCCAATTTTTTCATATTAAAAGTTGTAACCCACTTCGTGGCATTACGCAAATAATGTACTACTAAGGTAACGCATGAACCAAATTGACAAGAAAGCAGCAATAAGCCTGCCGGCGTAGTTTAATTGGCAGAACAGCTACTCTGGAGTAGGAAGACGTGGTTCGAAATCACCACCAGAAAAAGGTTATATGGCGCCCAAACGAAAGTGAATCTCCTTGCCGTTAGTTTGAACAATTTGAGTAATGAATGTTCCACATAATGCACGTAATTAATAAAATTAATTCTTCTACAATAAGATGGTCCTTCGAGCATAGTTGTCGGCTGACCCGAAACCTAAGATTTCGTGTCACGTACTTTTCAAGGGGGAGGATGATGTAACTTATTACGTGACATCACGCAGGTGACGAACTACTGAGGTGACGCATAACTCAAATCGACAATAAAGCAGCAACATGCCTGCCGACGCAGTTCATTTGGGAGAACAGCCACTCCAGAATAGGTGTGTGTTTATGCTCCACCAAAAGCAAAGGAAGGTTACACACAGTTTACTCCGAAATTGGTGCATATGGCAATATTTGAGATGAATTTCATAAATATTTTTCCTGCATATTTGCCCGAAAACATTTCGTAAAAGACTACTTCTAGCTTACTTTCTTGGGCTTTTTTCCAGATATCATGAATCGTTTTAGATTTTTTTTTTCTTTTTTCACGTTTATTTCATTTGGGGAAAAAAGTGAGCAACGAAGCGATAGGCCACCATGATTTGACACAAATGAAATGCTGCTTTCAACCTGCCATCTTTGTACATCTCAGAAATAGTAGGCACCGCTTAAACGCCCAAAACATTTTCCATAGTGCTGCACTCAATTAAATGTGGCCCGTTCAGTTTAATATATATACGGTTAGCATTACCAAATTCTTAAACACAACACAAATTAAACATAAAACAGTGTTAAAATTAGAAATTAATCTTCTACTGGCCCAGAGGACCACTAGAATTTGCAAACCACTGGTCCATAAAAAAATTAAAGACGTTTTAGAAAATAACGTATAATTTAATTTAATTATCTCCGATATTTACTTTTAAACTTATCATTAGTTTGCAGCCTAAAAAAAAAAAAAAAAAGGAAAACCATACAGCAAGGTAAAAGAAATAAAAATTCCTTTTTTAACTTGTGACAAATTAGAAAAAAAAAAAAAAAAAAAAATTGCTGGCCATCCGGGCCAGTAAAATCAATAGTTCAATGGTCCGTCGGAAGTTTTACTGGCCAATAGCCAGCGGACCACTGGGCAATTCGAACGCTGTAAAATGAGCAGTTGCGTATTTTGAGGAAGGCCCAAAGGGGCTTTTGGCCCCCTGGAAGTGTTTCATTTCGGGGTTCGGACATTTGGGCACCGGACTTTTGGACACCCGGACATTTTGGCACATTCCCTTTTAAAGCAATGAAATTGCGCTGCGTTAAAAATTATAGTGATACTATATTTCTCCCTATACTTGAGCAAGTGGTGTGCACAAATTTTTTTTCACTTATATTTCATAATCATTAAGAAATTGAGACATATTTACGATTTTCTGTCTGAAAGACGGGGTGGATCATTAAGAAATTGAGACATATTTACGATTTTCTGTCTGAAAGACATAACGTTTACGTATCAAATCAAGTTAATAGCATTGCGCTTTTACTTAAGCACTAAATATTAATTCATATGCCCTAGGCCTTTTTAACAGTTTTTGTTCTAAAATTTATCGTCCAATCGGGAGATTTTCAACATTTACAAGCTACAACTCGACAGATTATGTGAGGGCACGTGCCTACCCAGCAAACCTGGGGGAAGGGGGGTATATCAAAAGTGTAAATTATGAAGAATTTCTCGTCCGATCGGGAGATTTTCAGCATTTACAAACTACAACTGGATACATTATCTCAGGGCATGAACCTACTGAGCATACCTGCCGGGGAGGGGGGATGAGTATACTAAAAGTGAAAAATATGAAAAGTTTCTCGTCCGATCGGAAGATTTTTAGCAATTACAAGCTACAACTCGACACATCATCTGAGCGCTCGTGCCTACTCTGAAAGCGTGGCGGGAGGGGGAGGGGGGTTAAGAAAAATCCTTACCTCCTTCAAGGCTGTCAACCATTTAGAAAAAGGTTTCGTCTATTTTAGTGTTTTAAATTTATCAAAAATTTGGCTATATTAACGGCTGGGGGCTCCCCCGGGCGCCCTCGGTGCTATGTAATCATGAATATGATGTAATCCATATTCATGATTATGAGCTATGTAATCCTGATCCAGGACGACGAAATTGTCAAGTTTTCGGATATTATGCTAGTCATATTTACACCCAAGTATTGTCATCTTCAAAATTTGTGCATTGTAATATTTTTTAAATTCAATTATAATTGTCGTTTGTCTTACTGGATACGTTTTCTCCATTCAATTCCCCTCACAGCGCCAAGAAACGGCAATTTTTGTACGGCCCCTAAAGATTTGTGCCAAAATGTCCGGGTGCCCAAATGTCCTAAACTCTTCATTTCTTTGTTAAAATGCTCCTTAAATTAGAAAAAATTCTTTAATTTTATAAAAATGCATCAATTTACAATAGGAAATAATGCTTTAATTTTTTCTTCTGTTTTTCATTAACCTTTATTTTGTCCTTATGGATTTAAAATACTTTCATTTTCGCCCCCCCCCCCCCCCAAAAAAAAAAATTCTATATATATACATATGCCTCTGAGCAGTTCATTGTGTTTTCCATTTAAAAACAACGGGAAAATATTTCAGTTTTTTTGGATTACGCCGACCAATGATAATTTGACACGCAGTTACTATTGCTAATATTATTACATATACTGTATCTATATGTGCGTACAGCATATTTAAAAAAACAGCAGTTGTACGTACCTATCACTAAGCTGTTCTCAGAGATTCAGAAGTTAGTTCCTCAAAGCATGATCGCTAACCAGACCAAAGTTACTGATGGTATTCGATTTGACCTACTGTTGATGTATCAAATTTATCCTTGCCGCTCCAGTGGCGCAGTGGTATAAGAGATGGCTTCTGATCATTCGGCCGAGATGGGGTCCAGGTTCGAATCCCGCTGAGGCATGGATGTTGTGTTTGTCTTAGGGCACTGGCTCTCTCATTTCCCTGGAATCAGTGACCCTACATTAAGGACGGGCAACTCCTTATAGCCCAATCAGTTACTCATGGTCGTCGTTAAACCGTCAATAATAAAAAAAAAAAAACAGTATAGAGAGCGAATCTGGTACACTACTTGAGCTTCACACTCTTCCATCACACAAGACATTTCGTATTTCATACTATTCATTGTTTTTCACTTTCAGGCATTTCTGAATCTAGTCTTTCCACGACTTCCTCGCCTTGGTCTACAATTGCTTCTTGACACTTAGACTTCATAAAATTTCTTTCTGTCAGGACCTCCTCTCTTGCGCCTCGAATATGGCCAAACCATCTCAAAATATTTGTTTCCACATTACTAACAACATTTTCATTCATGTGACACATAATGTTAAGTTAAATCACAAGAACAGAAATAACCAACTGCTTAGTAAAATTATATGATGTCCACTTATGCACTACATTTTTTACTCCATACAGTAATTCATAATTTCAATGATCAGACTCAGAATATTTTCTAACAAGAGCTAGCAACTTATTTACAACAGACAGGGATTAAGAAACGGAAGAACATAACTCAGTCTTTGATTTCATTGTCGAAATATGATTTTCTTACACGAGGTAGAATGGTCTCGTCTTTACACGGCATGTTCTCTCAGCGTAAACAAATCCCTATCGCATTTCTGCAACCTTAAATCTCGAGAGTAATTGATTATAAGGCCATATCAGTGGTGTCACATTTCTGTAAGTCATTCATCACTGTTTCATTATTGGAAGCCTCTTTGGAAGCCATCAGCAACATTTCCTGACCCAAAATTTAGCACTTTTAAAACAGTTCTTGATTACCTGACATTTTTTTAGCCTTAGAAGCCCTGAAAACCACGTTTCATTCTTTTCCCCCAATGAGAGCAAACTAGTCAGGTTCCTTGCTAGCAAAAAGAAAGCCTAGTTTCCTTTTTTTTTTCTTAAATTTTTTTTTAATAGGAATCAACAAACAGAGCGGGACAAAAGAGATTTTGGGCAACATATCCAACTAGAAAACCTGAGCACCACTGAACAACTGAAATATCAGACTCGGTATCAAGATACAGCAAAAGAAGCAGAGAAGACCACATGGGAGATGGGTGGATGAAATTTAAAGAGTTTCACCTAGCACTGAATTTTTTATCTTTTGTTATTTATAATGATGGTGCAAATATTTCATACTAGAAAGTAGATTAAAAGAAAAAAATGAAGCAGAAGGGAATGCTTATATGCCCCATAGTGGGAAAGGTGTGCATTATTTAAAGTGCGCAATGTAAGCTGTGTTCTTCACAGGGAAAGGAACCAGTTAGAAAATAAACACAATAAAAAAAAAGGATTTCTGCAATCCATAAATAAAAAAAAAGGATTTCTGCAATCCATAAATAAAAAAAAGGATTTAAAATATCCACAAACAGGAATATCTAATATACCGTAACCCTTTGCGGTGACGAGACTGATGTTCGCTATGTCTAAAACCATGACTAAAGAAATGTTGAACTAAATAAGAATACGATGCAATAGTTGCACGGGATTAAGGTTTTACGGCCAGACGAAACATATACAGAAGTCAAACTTACGATAACCTTTTAGTGGTCCAGCAATATTTGATGAAATCCAACATATAGCACGGCGAGTCTTACACTTCACGTATAATGCCTTAATTACCTGACCTATAAACTATCTTAACAACGATTGAACATCTCCACACACACACACACACTAAGCAACTGCTGTATCGTCCTTTTTATCTAACATTCTCATCACATTCATACGTCACTCTCTCTGACCTCTCAAAACTGTTGCCAACCTCACTCATGTCAAAGAGAAGAAAGATATTACGTTAAGTTTGGAAAGTGCAAACGAGAGCAAACTCAAATTTACATAGGAAAAGGAACTAAAAATGAAAGTTAAATTAGAATATAAGGCGCACTACTTACGTCCACTAGCGGCAGAAATGTGTTGGACAAAAATCACTCATTACTTTGAAAGCGCAAGATGTCTCAGGTTGAAGGAATTTTGCAAATCGAAAAATAAGAAAGAGACATGGAGGAAAACGTTATACAGCTTTACGCCCCCTAGCGGGAAAGCTGTGTGTTATTTAAAAACATAAATGTAGTACAATATTCCACATATTGAGGGTTTTTCAGTGTTTTCAGATTGGGCTACATTGAAAAGCAATCTGCTACTGTTTTTTTTATTTTTTTTTGGTCTGCTACTTGGCTACTTTTTGGGCTAGTTTTTTAAGCATTTTTTTCTGTACATTAAAAAATCTCGAGTAAATAACGTAATAGTGAGCCGCTGTCGGTGGCGCGGTGGTCTAAGCGTTCGCTTCTGACTATTCGTCCGAAAGATGGGTCCGAGTTCGAATCCTGTGAGGCATGGATGTTGTATTTATATTATGGCACTGCGAGGCTCTCCCGTTTCCCTGGAACCAGTGACCTTAAATTAGGGACGATTTCTTCCCCCAGAGTTGTATACACTAATCAACGTGCTTTAATCTCAATTTCATTTATTTGCAAATCATGTAATAAATTAATTAAATAATAAAAAATTAAATTTTTTTTTAATTTTGAGATAGATTTTTACCTCATTTGTATATATATATTTTAATTTGACACAGATTTTTACAGAACTGTGTCCCAAATATATATGGACATATTTGGTAAATGCCTTTTTTATGCTTTTCAACCGTAGGTTGAAAAAGCATATATGCTCCAGCTTTGTCCGTCTGTCCGTCCGCACGATAACTCGCGTAAAAATTGTTCCATTTCGATGAAATTTTAGTATGTGGGAGAGGACCACTGAGCACGAACCCTATTGAAAATGGGCGAAATGGGGTCAAAGGTCAGGATATAGGAGCGGGATCTATTCCATTACCCTTATGCGACATAACTTTTGCAAAAATGGTTCGATTGCGACAAAACTTTAGGATGTTGTTCCGTTGCCCTTATTGCGACAAAACTTAGGATGTTGTTCCTGTTTGGGATATTAAACCGAACCAATTCTGTTTAATATCATCGAAATGGTGATATTTATTCCACAGCCATTATCCTCATAACTTGACTAAAAATACTTCTATTGCGACAAAACTTTAGTATGTTGTTCCGGAGGTATACTGAACCAATTCTGTTTAATATAATCGAAATGGAGTCAAAGGTCAGGCAATGGAGCGAGATTTATTCCACAGCCATTATCCTCATAACTTGAGTAATAACTTGAGTAATTACTTCTGGTTTGTTGGAAAGCGTATAATAGTCAATGCATTGCATGATTTTACTAACTTGTTTTTTACCTTCTTTGCTGTATATATATATATACACTCAATAGACAAAACATTAGAGATAGGGGTGATGGCAGTTGATATGGGCATCCACTACGCAGAGTGGAACATACTCAAACTGAACGCAGGCGATAAACAGGCGGACAGCAGGGCTTCCCAACAGCGCATCGCAATCAACGAACATGGGTAAACGTAGCGATCTGAGCAACTTTGATCGTGGAAGCATTGTCGGCGCAAGACAGATGGGTCACTTATCACCCAAGTGGTAAGACCCATACATAGATTTCTCGAGGGCAAAAATGTCAAGGGTATACTGCGAATATGCGATTGCGGACCACACGCCAGTGATGACCGTGGTCGATGTAGACATTCCACACTCGTACAGACCCACCGCTTGGCAACCGCGGCGCACGCTACATACCCTGGGCTACGGGAGCCGACGCCCTACCCGCGTGCTACGGTTGACTGCTCGTCACCGGAAATTGTGCCTCGCCTGGTGCCAGGAACATCAAAACTACACCTTTACAGAATGGCGCAGCATTGTGCGATCAGATTAATTCCGTATCTGCTGCACCGAACTATACCGGGAGGGTGTGGGTGTGGCGTCGACAGCACGAGACCCTAGCTCCGTCGAGTCAGGTCGGCTCTATTCTGTGATGGTTTTGGGAGCCTTTTCATGGGACACATTAGGTTCCTTGGTTTGTTTGCAGAGGTCCTTAACCACTACGCGCTACCAGCATGTGCTGATTGATCACCTACCTACACGCTTTCATAGCCTTCGTGCATCCTGCAGCCGGCGGTCTGTTCCAGCATGACAATGTGTCACCCCACCCAGCCTCAACCACCCAGGCATTACTTGAGGACCACTCATCTGAGTTTGGAAACATCCAGTGGCCTCCATATATACTGGCAGAATATATATATACATATATATATATTCGAAAGTATGCGGGAGTGACATATATCATCATCATCATCATCATTGTCAACTATTATCAATCCACTGCTGGACGAAGGTCTCCCCAAGTTTCCTCCACAACGGTCTGTCAAGCCAGTCTCCTCCATGTCACCCCTGCATACTTTCGAATTTCATCCACCCATCTCCTATGTGGTCTTCTTCTGGGTCTTTTCCTGTCCCTTGGAATCCAATCTAAAATTTCAGCTGTCCATCGATGATCTGTCCTTCTGGCAGTATGTCCAGCCCATTGCCATTTCAGGGATTTAACTCTGATCATGATGTCTTCCACTCTTGTCATTTTTCGGATCCACGAGTTCCTCTTCTTATCTCTCCTGGTTACACCAAGCATGCACCTCTCCATGCTGCTTTGAGTTGTCTGCAGCCTTTGTATGTCTCTTTTAGTTAAGGTCCACGTCTCCGCACCATACGTAAGCACTGGAAGGATGCATTGATCAAACACTTTTCTTTTAAGACATAATGGCATATTGCTCTTGAAAATTATGCTGTTTCTTCCAAAAGCTCTCCAGGCAAGTTTTGTACGCCGATTAATTTCTTCATCAATGTGACCCTCACTTGATATCTGCTGTCCAAGATAAACGTACGTGTCTGTTATCTCCAGCTTTTCTCCATCAATCGATAAATCTTCATTTCTTGTAAAAGCATTGAGCATCACTTTTGTCTTCTGAAAGTTCATTTTTAATCCCACTTCTTTACTCTTGTCAGCAAGTTCCTGGATCATACTCTGCAGCTCTGATGGGGTAGTTGCAAAAATGACTACGTCATCAGCAAAACGAAGGTGGGTTAGATAATCTCCATTAATCTTTATCCCCTTGTTTTCCCAGCTCAGTGACTGAAAAGCACCCTCCAATGTGGCATTAAAGAGCTTCGGAGATATGGTGTCACCTTGTCTCACTCCCTTTATATATATATATATATATATATGTATGTATGTATAATATATTTATTGGTCAGGTGATGCGCAACGTACCATTGCCTCTCCTTGACAAATGTCAACCCCGCCTTCTTGTGGTGCATTCTGTTCCCACTAAAGCAGCTCTGACGGCCGCCAATAGCGGTATAATTATATCATCGAAATTAGAGGAAATGCTATCCCACACTCACCAACCCGCTTGGCCAGCGTCGTGAGTTATGGCCAAACCCCTCCGAAATGACTCCACAACTTAAATCATGGCCCTCAGTCTCCGGCAGATGGAATGTACCTGGCCAAGGCAGCGGCCAATGCGACATGAAGGCAGATGGTGCTAAGAATCACTGGAGGACTGGACTATTCTGCCATCTGATGCCGACCATGGCTGCTTTCAATGGAGGCTCTCTATCTTCTGATTCAAGGCTTCTTGAATTGGAGGAGCTACAGGGTGTGCACAATGTCTTGTTACCCCCCCCCTCCCCTGTAATAAGAAATGTAAGTGAGCTATGTGTCTGTTGTATGATGTATATGTTGAGTTACGGTCTGTATTGTGTGTATTTACAGATTAGGTACCGGAACCATGTGTGATACCAGCGAATACACCATGGAACAGCGGATTGTTGTCAGTTTCTGGGTACACGAACGTCCACACACAGGAAAGACAATGCGTAACGTGCGTGCCGATTTCCAACAACGATTCGACAAAGAGGCCCCTCCAAAACAGAGTCTTCTGCGGTGGGAACATAAACTCTTCGAAGCAGGCAACATCAAGGATAAACCACGAACGGGAAGGCCATCAACCAGAGTGCAATAGTGTCAAGCGGTCGAGGAATCAGTTATCAGTCACCGACGAAGTCGCTCCGCAAACGATCAGCGGGGCTTGGAATACCACGATCGACACTGCATAAGCACATGAAGAATGACCTGAATTTGCACGCATATCGCCCGATGTTCGTTCAGGAGTTATCAGACATCGATTTAAACCGCAGACGGGATGCATGGGCAATGATGCTTCAGACATTTGCCACAATCCCTAAACGTGGAAAAGTCATTTTCAGTGATGAATGTGTGACATACCGCAGCTGTCGATCACGGAACGTTGTGTACTGGTCCAAGGAAAACCCACATTATGTCGAAGAATTGGAAAATCATCCTCCGCATTTCATGATATGGGCTGCAATGAATAGTCGACATCTGTTTGGACCGTATTTCTTTGATGGTCCAGTGAATTAGACAACTTATCTGGACATGCTGCAAACCTGGTTTGTGCCACAACTTAGAAATCTTGGCGTTCTGAATGACGTATGGTTCCAACAGGATGGGGCAACCGCCCATTACGCAATAGCTGTTCGGGAATACCTTGGTGAGGTCTATCGGGATCGTTGGATCGGCCGAGGTTCGGCAGCGCTGCCCACTCCACTTGAATGACCACCTCGAAGCCCAGATCTCTCAACATGTGATAATGCCCTTTGGGGTTTCATAAAGGAGGTTGTTGCACAGCAGCGCTACCAAACCTCTGATGAACTTAAACAAGCAGTGAGACGTGCTTTCTCTCGTATCACCTGGCAACTGCTTCGGAAAATGTCCCACATAACATGCCGTAAAATTATTCTCTGTCACGAGAATGACAGAGCCCAAACGGATCCACTGGATGATTAAGGATGCCTCAACATATAACTCAACATATACATCATACAACAGATACATAGCTCACTTACATTTCTTATTACAGGGGGGTACCAAGACATTGTGGACACCGTGTACAAAAGATCAAGTGGGACATCGTCGGGTTAAGTAAGGTAAAGAGAAAAGGAGAAGATCTCATTGAACTGAAAAGTGGACATATCTTCTACTATCGCGGGACAAATGCTGGCAGAGCTAGTGGTGCTGGATATATAATAAACAAGAAACTGAAGGATAAAGTTCTAGGAGTTGAAAAGTTCTAGACAGCTGCGGGACTCGTTATCCAACTCTCAAAGAGATACCTGACTCAGATTATTCAAGCTTAAGCACGACACAAACTGTTCAAGCTTTGATGATTGATATATATATATATATATATATATATATATATATATATATATATATATATATATATATAAACACATATACAAATAGGAAAAATAATAATAAAAACAGGAAGTAGTTAAATTTCTGGCAATACAAGCATGCTGCAGAGATATTATTTTAATTATTTCTGACACGATATTATGCATATGCACAAACAAATACATTTCAAAAATCAGGCATTCATATGAATAATTCAAGCCACTTTTAAAAGAATTGAGGGTACTACAGAACCAATTTAGTTCGTTTTTGTTTGCATGTATTGAAAGATGAGAATATTGGCACAAATTTACAGACAAACTATAAGAGAGTAATTCCTTTCGCACAGCTGCTGTGAATTTAGAGTAGAATACTTTAAATCTTCATACCAAAAAAAAATCAATTTCTTTCCCTATCATCTGCCTTAAATTTCACTTAGTGAAGAGTAAGAAAGTTAAAGTTACGGATGAATGTATAATCCTGCTTTCTTTTTTCTTTTTTTTTCTTTTTTTTTTTGATTGGAGGTTTAACGACCATCGTGAGCAACTCAATGGGCTATAAGCAGTCGCCCGTCCCTAATTTAGGGTCACTAGTTCCAGGGAAGGGAGAGAGCCAGTGCCGTAACACAAACGCAACAACATCCATGCCTCACCGGAATTCGAACTTCTTATGGGCGAATGATCAGATGCGATCGCTTATTCCACTGCGCCACCGGAGGCGGCTATAATCCTGTTTTAAGTTGCAAGTTGTGATGCAAATGCAAGATGGGAAACTGCTTCTTGAAATTGGCACATCCATTTTTTATTAAGCACGTCTGTCTGAATCGTTTGATTTTTCTGGAATTCAAGCAAAACTGAAAATCGAAATTTTGGCTTCCATATGATCAATTTCAAGATGAGCCATCGTGGCAAATAAGTAAAGCATATTTTTCAAAGACATAGCAGGAATTCCCATCATAAAAATCGAAATCAGTGTTTTGAATTTTCGATACACATGTGATATAAACTTGAAGTCAATAATTACGTATTACTTAAAACTGTTGGACAGGTTTCACCGGGAGATGAAATTATGTTTCACTTAAACTAAATCCGTATTATAACAATGCCGCAACACTTAACTGACTGAGTAAACGTGTTTTCTGCAAATGGAACGTTTACCTAAGCAGCTGTTACTTTTGTTTCAACAGAAAGAATATTTTAAGTATACACACACACACACACACACACACACACACACAGAAAAAGCGATTGACACATGAAAAAGGAAGCGAAATTTCATAATGCTCCTCAACATGTCACCTCCTGTGCTTTAAACTCTTTTCGACTACACCTTAACGGCCTTTTACTAGTTACCAACTGGCTCCCATGAGTTTGCTTCAGTCTACCGACAGTCAACACGTTTGGAGATAAATAATATTGCAACAGCGCCTTAGAATACCCATTTTCAAATCCATAGAGATTTTACAGCATCTCTAATCGCGAGACGTATTTGTAAACATTAAACGCTTGAACTACAGCAATGAAGGTTTTGTCGGTCAACTGAAATCCATGCGTTCGGAACACTTCTGCAACGGGCTTTAGAAGAAACAATTTATTTTCCCCTTGATTATGCAAATCAGTATCCAAGTTAGAAGGCATTGCACGTGCTTAATTTGAAGTAACTGATTCCACAGCGGGGAGAACGCCAGACCCAATGAATAGTCACAACATCTGTATGTCACCCGCAATAGGAACGCGGTTCCTGATTACAAGAAACTAGTTTCCTAACCGCTTGGTTACCAGGCAACTTCATAATCACACAAATGACATGAGTTCCAAAAGAATACATTTTGCTATACTATATTGTGATGCCAAAAATAGATAAAAGTTGGGGTTAAAAACAAAGTGAGGCATAGAATCACGACAACAAAACACGGAGCAATAAATTTTTCACTGAAATCTCCTCACAATACAGGGTGCCCTAACAACATAACTGAGTGCGGGGTTTGAAGAAATTTTTGGTAATATTAAGGCGATGGAAAAAAGCTCTTTCTCTCTCTCTCTCTCTCACACACACACACACACAAACACAAAAGCACGCTTTTTTTTTTTTTTTTTTTTTGTAGCTGTATATACTGAACTAAAGTTCCAGTGTTGCTACGACAGAAGGAACCAGATTAAATCACTTTATTCATTATGTATCCACTAATTTTTGTAGACACTTAATTAAACGTAAATAATAATAGAAATAATCCCTACAAATGTCAACCATGACTCTGCCATCTTCACTGCACAGCTTCATTAAGACCTTGCCCGAGACTAGTTAAAACAGAATTATTAAGGCGGCAAACAGATTTGCCATTCTTACTGTTTAACATGTAACATTACATCAGAAAGAAACTGTTGTAACTAGAAAGTGTTTGCGTTTAGTCAATGTAAAACACAAGGGACTTGAGTGGTGTGCTTTCAGATGACAGATTGAGATAAAGAAATAAAAATATTCACATAGTGCAAAATTAAATAAAAAAACCCTCTAAAATTGCCCTAAATTTAACGGTTTTCTAAAAGAAAATTGTTACGTTAACGTAATACACTAATTATTCTGAAGTCTGAGCAGAGAAAATACAGTACTTTACATGCTAAAATAGAAGCGGCTCCAAACACAGTTTGAAAATAAAGACCCTATTTTCGTGGTTTGAGTATTTTATTACCACTTTAAATGTCTTCACGTGTGAAAAGTGAAAATATGCAAATAAACGAAACTTTGCTAACTGTAAACCGAATTGGACGTTATGAAGACATTTTATCTGCCTGTTGAAAAAATTTTAACAAGGCAAATAAACCCTAAGGTTTTAATTCTAAAGACAATATTCCTGCAGCTGACTTATCCACTATATCTGCACATACTATCCTAGAACGGTGAAAATTTTTTACATATAAAAGTATATACGAGCAACACTTAACAGGAAATATATGAAAAGTGTAGAGTGAACGTTAAGGAAGCAACAGCGATGTTAGGACACGCCTGCAACGTCATTATGTTGCAAACTGGCCAATACGGTATCTAAACAGGCAAATAGCTTAACATAAATCCTGCGTTTAGTGTGACGATTGGTTTACAACGCAGCTGTCTCTGTCAAACACTACATAACTGATCAGATCTTTGTAGAAGACATGTACAGGCCTTGTGATCAAGTAAAGTTAATTTTTACCTTGCCATTTACTAATAATAGCACTTTGTTTTTACTTTTTATTTTCAACAATGACTATGTCTATCATTCCAAACTTTTTGCGAAAAATTCAAGAACAAAATAGTTTGCTATAACAAAGCTAATCCACTCTAACATAAAGTTCAATAATAAGAGAAAATTGGATTAAATGTGTCAAAAAAAAAAAAAAAAACACTTCCTTTAGGGAACAAATAAAAAATGAATGTGATAACGGAATAACAAAAATAGATCTTTAGTGAACAAAAAAAAAGTGTGATAACTAAATAACGAAAATACACTTTTAGGGAACAGAAGAGAATGTGATCACTATACATGTAACGAAAATATACCAACATCTCACATAAAATGAAGAAACAGACCATATTAAACTGAATATAAATCTGAATGTCAGATTTTTTACATATAAAAGTACTTCCTTTAGGGAACAAATAAAAAATGAATGTGATAACGGAATAACAAAAATAGATCTTTAGTGAACAAAAAAAAAAGTGTGATAACTAAATAACGAAAATACATTTTTAGGGAACAGAAGAGAATGTGATCACTATACATGTAACGAAAATATACCAACATCTCACATAAAATGAAGAAACAGACCATATTAAACTGAATATAAATCTGAATGTCAGTATTTCAAAACGATTTAAAATAACTAAATAAATGATTTTTTGAGTTCACTATTTAAATATATTAATCAAGGTTTACCTTGACAATGTGTTTTTCAGTTATATTAAAAGCATATTTCGACTGTAACATTTATTTTTTTCTATGATCCAAATTAAATAATTTGAGATGTAAATTAAAAAAAAAAAAAAATGTATTACCCTGAATTATTTTCTATAGATTTCGAAACCTAAATGTTAATTACTTTAATTTCAAACTGCAAATTTTGGTAACGGAAAAATCTAATTACAAGCTAAACTTTTTTTCGCTTATTTTTAAGTTTATTATTTGAATAAATTAATTTCTATTTATCCAGTTTTCTAAAACAATTGCTTTTTTTTTTTCAAATTTCATACTTTTTTTCATGTAAAATTGGAGTTTGTGTAAATTCTGCATAAAAAGCAAATCAGTGTGTTGAGGTGTTTTCTCATGTTGCAAACGCCATACAATGAGCGCAGTGGTCATTATCTGAATGAAAATGTTACCTGAAAATCTGGCTTAAAGGACTAAATATTTCTAAAGTTAGAAAAAGAGTAAATAAATGAATAATACAAACCAACAAATCGGCCAAACTTCGTGCGTCTCGTTCTTTTTACTGACTCAAACAATTCTAAATGTGATCAATCAAATTAAATCTATGCAATGGGCGTACATTTTAATTATAAGTTTCAGGAAATTTCGCGCGCGTGTGGCGTGTGAATGTGTGAAATCTTCAACAAAATAAACAACACATAGCTTTCATTCTTTTGCTACAGAAAACAAAATCACGTTTTTCAGAAGCAAATGGTATGAAATATCTTTCTTCTCGAAGGAGAGCATCTCACTAAAAAACCTCCCAAACATTGAGGAATCCTTTTTTAAAGTTCAAAGGATTCCTGCTTTAAACAAGATTTTTGAAATGACAGAACCCTCCACCCCCCTAAATTTCACGGATTATTCATTCGTGTATGGTGAGAAATACTCCTGTAAATCTTTATTAAATTTTCAGATGACACTTTAACAAAATGTTATCTGAAAATCTAACTGCCGCCCCCGGCGGCGGAGTGGTCTAAGCGATGGCCTCTGATCATTCGTCCGAAAGGGGTCCCGGTTCGAATCCTGGTGAGGCATTGGTGTTGTGTTTGTCTTACGGCACTGGCTCTCTCCCTTCCCTGGAACCAGTGACCCTAAATTAGGGACAGGCGACTGCTTATAGCCCAGTGAGTTGCTCACGGTGGTCGTTAAACCTCCAATAAAAAAAAATTTAAAAAATCTAACTAACCCCGTCTTACAATACTTAGTTAAAAAGTAAATGAATAATATGATACATGTAAAATAAAATATGGTAACTGCTGCTTATAAAAAGCTTACCTCTTATACATTCAGAACTTCTTATCCTTTGATGTATAAATACGCCAGAGTTCAACGT
The DNA here is from genome assembly GCA_039090855.1 of Macrothele yani. Classification (NCBI taxonomy): domain Eukaryota; kingdom Metazoa; phylum Arthropoda; class Arachnida; order Araneae; family Macrothelidae; genus Macrothele; species Macrothele yani. The sequence goes on along the minus strand of CM077023.1, from coordinate 81,510,206 downwards.
TGTCCGTGTGCAGGCCACCATTTTCACTGGTAGGTTGTTGTTACCTTTACAAACTTTCAGATAACTAGAACAGTGGGCGTCGTCAGCATATCATTTAAAGCGAAGATTAGTAGTGAGCACAGTCTGCAAATAAAATCAGTAAACTTCTATATTAATCAATCAAAGGATAATTCACATCAATAATCGTTTACTAAAAATTGGATTTGAATATACCACAGTTTGATTCAAATAATTTCAAAAGGAAAAACGTCAAACCATAATTTTTTTCGTTTTAAGCACCTCAAACATTACAAAGATCATTATTTATTTAAACTTCAAATTAGTACCAGGAGTAGCTGAAATATTGATTTCTTTTTCTTAGTGGCACATGAAAAAGGAATTCAGCACTTAAAAGGAATTCAACATTTTCCTTTCATGAAGAACTCTTAGTTTTCCGCTGAAATCTCTAGCAGAACGAATGTTAAAGAAATCATTAGTATGATATGTGCTTACAATTCAAGCAAATTATCGCAATGCAGTAAATTAACATCCTTGTTGGAACTAGCAACCATTCTTAAACTAAGCAAATCTCACCAATCCTTCTCTTGTAAGTAAGTATACAGCTTCAATGGAAAGAACGCGCTAGAATTTTATGGACTTCAGCGGCTACGATATTATCTCTGGAATTTTTCATCCAAAATGTCACGTTGCATAGTATTTGAAGAACCACTACACGCCAACGATTGATTATATAATAAAACTGACAACATAACTCTATAGTAGCTGAATTATCATAGCTGGTTTAGCTGTCAGAAATCTCCTAAAATACCCTGAATGACTACATGACAAATAGATCCAAAGCACATGAGAAATTAAGACTGGAAAGTTAAAAAGAAAATAACAGATGTTCAACTTCGCTAGTTTTATTTTTTCTCTTCGCCTTCACAAAATGTAGGGAATAAGATCTACGTTGAGTATAACTTTATTAGTGCCATCACAATCATATACCTGCAGAAAATAGACTGTCAAAGTTAGTGTAATGTTTAAAATAATGATTCCTGAAGAAAGGATGCATGAGACACCTGAATTTCACATAACTTACGTAAAGCACCGAACTATGGCATCGTTATTTTCGCATCAAGGGCCGCGGCACTTGTGTTATAAAAAGTTTCTATTCCTTCCTTACTTTTGCGGTTGTTCGTCGCTCTTTCCTTTTTCGCAAACTGCCTTTCTCTCTGGCAGGTCAAGTTTCCTCTTTTACAATTTTTAATTTTTGGTTGAACAGATTTCTGTTTCCATTTTTCTTTTAAACCATGAAATTGAGTTCCGGTAGTCCTACTTGTGATTACACCAAATTTTTCAGCTGTCATAAATTGCAGAGCTAAACATGCATATTTCTCAACAGTTCACAAAAATTAGGCTTGAGGTTCTAATGCTAGCGCAACATCAAGCTCACTTTGGTTTGGTTGTTTATGCTGTTACGAAAGACAGGATGAAATAGGAAATAAAAAAAAGAACTGATAAAAATGACAGTCACGATTTTCCCTACGTTAAAAAAAAAAAAAGAAAATGCTAAAAGATTAAGCGCTTTTCTTTAACCCTACAACGTGTGAGTTTTGCATAATTCAACTGTTAATCGTTTGCGGAAACTATGTTTTATAACAATTAGATGGCAAACGGTAAAAATACCCCGGAAAAAATACCCCCGAAAACTGAAAAGCGGAAAAAATGCCCCCTGAAAAAATACCCCCGGAACAAACGGTTCACTGTAAACTGTCACACAGGAACACTGATGTGTGGCAGTGTTCCGGTGTGGTAATTTACCGGCAACCCTGCCACACATCTTTCAGCAACTTGGCTACAAAACTTAAGGGGGGGGGGGCTATAAAGATTGCCGTTTTTGGGCCTACATTGATAACTGAATTGGCAAACGAATTTCGCGAAAACTTTCCATGTAAGCCAAGCGAGAATTGTACGTTAATTTGAAGAAATAAATTGCCGAGGATCTGAGGTACACTTGGGGGAGGGGGCACACCCAACTTCCGTAATATTAGATTCTGGGCCGCTGGAGTCTGTCAGTGTATCCAGGCTGTTCCCCTTGAAGCGCCCGCGAGGTCCGTGAGCTTGGGGGAGGTCCCCAAAATGTTGCAATGGCCGTAGAGCTGTAAACATTAGAAGCATGCTTTACATAACGATTCTCTACACACCCACGAATTTTCAGGAGGGTGGGGTGCAAGTTTCTACGAGCGCAGACAAGTCTTCAAGGTAAGGGATTTGCTCGCGATTTCTGTTTCATGTTGTGTTTAATGGTAAATTATGCATGCCCTTCCCCCTCCCCCAGAAATTTGGTGAAGCCTGTGAGAGGGATACGAGATGCTTGGTTTGGAGGGCTCTACCCCCAACTTCCGTAATTTTATCTTCTGGACCTCTAGAGTCTGTCAGTGTATCCTCGATGTTACCCCTGAATAGCTCTTAGAAACGGGGGGGGTACCCCACCCTCCTGAAAATTCGTGGTCGTGAACAGAATCATTATATAAATCATGGTACTAACGTTTACACCTCTACGTGCATTTTAACATTTTGGGGGAAAGCCCTCCCCCAAGCTCATGGACCTCGCGGACACTTCAAGGAGAACTTCCTGGATACACTGACTGACTCCAGCGGCCCAAAAAATAATATTACAAAAGTTCGGGGTACATCCCCTTCCCCCTCCCCGTGTACTTTGGATCTTCGGCAATTTATTTCTTCAAATTAAAGTAGGCCTACAATTCTCGCTTGGCTTACATGGAACGTTTTCGCGAAATTCGTTTCCCAATTCAGTTATCAATGTATGCCCAGAAACGTCAATCTTTATAGCCCCCCTTTGAACTTTTGTAGCCAAGTTGCTGAAAGATGTGTGGCCGGGGTGCCGGTAAATTGCCACACCGGAACACTGCCACACATCAGTGTTCCTGTGTGGCAGTTTACAGTGAACCGTTTGTTCTGGGGGTATTTCTTCCAGGGGTATTTTTTCCGGGGGCATTTTTTCCGCTTTTCAATTTTCGGGGGTATTTTCTCCGGGGGTATTTTTTCCTGGGGGTGTTTTTACCTACATCCGAATTAGATAGCTGCTCATTCCTTAGTTTTGCTCTCATATAATGCAAAAGCGGATGTTTCTCTCTATAAACAAAACTTCTTGATTCTTCTGTAAGCTCTGATAACTATTTATAATGATTTACCAGAACAATAACTTTTTCAATGCTATTAATGTTTTAAATTTTATATCGGTTCACTTTAAATAACATCAATTACTTAAAAGGTGTGGAGAAGTAATAAAAAGTTAGAGATAAAGAGTTGCATTCGCTCTGCTACTTGTCAGACTTCGATATCTAACGCACAACAGTACTTCAGGTTGCCATTTTAAAGCACTTGCAGGGTTGTATTAAAAATAAAAAGTATCTGTGTACAAAACCATTGAAACAGAAAACTTGCTGCAAATCCGCGAAGCGCGAACCACGATAAAAATAGAATAAGATAATTAAAAAAATTAACAAAACAATAAATAATTATTAGAACATTACAGATTAAAATGAGGACAAAACACGTTCATTACAACTGAACGAGCAGCAATGTATACGAAATGGATTTTTATGGCAAAATATTTAATTATTGCACTATGAACCTCATAAAAGCAAAAGTCTAATTAAAGAAAAATTTTGTATCCAGAAAATCAGTTCCATTAATGAACTTTCAAAAATTATAAATATAATTTTCAACAACTTAATTCAAAAATAGTGGACTTACAAAGTACATAAAGGAAAGATTTTAATTTAATAATTGGCAACGGCAAGAGGGACCTGGCAATAAAATTTAAATTCTTTCTGTGTAAATCGAAACTTTTGATAGAGTTCCTATTCAGCGAGAACAAACATACCTTGATAAAATCTAGATGCCAGAAACGTCTGTAAAAGCAAAAGAACTCAGAAGATGTGAAAAAATAATTGAACGTTCTTCAAGTCAAAATAGAATTAAGGATATTAATCTGAATAAAGGCTTGAGTAAGTGTTTTAATTACAGTAAATAACTTTATTTTAATCTTCCAAGCAAAAACTATCTGCAAAATCTGCTAATAATTTGCAAACTATCCGCGTACAGTGTACGGGCGTCCGTCTACATTCTGCTACTCTGATCACTTGTTTTCTCAAAAGCGATATGTTTTTGGCGTGAAGCTCTAACGCCGATGCGGGCACCCTTATGGAAAATAATGGCATTTGTCAAGCTGTAAGATTATGAAAGCTCAGACTCTCAAGACCGATTTCATTACGATAGATTTTTTTGTTTGTTTTCACAATTTTGGAGAAAAAAATAATTAAGTAGTAAGGCTACGCATGCATTGGATTCATATACGAAATGCCTTTGCTACCTTTTCCATTTTAGTCAAATTAAAGAACAGTACTTGTGAGAGAATCAATTCACAGTAAGTACATTAAGTTCACATGTTGTTGAAACGCGATAAATATGAGATAATAAATCTGATCTTTTACTTTCTTTTCCTATGGTTCAAAATACCTTAACGAATATTGCTTAACTGCAATAATTATACCATCACATCTCTCAATACATATAACATGAAAATTCACCTAATAAAGTAGCCCAGCTGCAGTACATATTATTTCCTTTTCTTTTGGTAAAAATTTGAGAAATAAGCTGTTAGATGAATGACAAATGCTTTAAATCCTAGTACTGGGGTTCGTAACCTTAATGGTAGAATGCTGCATGTCGAAATAGAATAGGTACGTGTGCAAGGAAGGGGTATTAATATTAATCCTATAAGATGTCGCATGTGCAGGGATTTTACTGTGCAAAGTATAAGGAAGACATTTTTGTAACAACACTTGTCGATTGTTGGCTGAGAGTTCTTGCACCACGATAACATTACGTGGACCATACATAATCTTGGAGTAACCACTAAGTCGTATTGCATCAGTCATTCAGTTCACGAAAACATCAAACAATAAAAATCGTCACTATGTTTCATGCAAATTCTAAGTACTTTACCCGTAAGTTCAAGACTTACGGGTAAAGTACTTAGAATTTGCATGTTCTTGAATTCCACGGTTCTCCAAGCTAAGTCGTCAAAAACACGGTCCGTATTCGTACACATTTAAAGAAAATAAATTCCAAGACTTTTCCAGTCCATCAAAAAATTCCAGGAGCTTAAATTTTGCTAGAATCATAGTGCTTTTTTCATAGTTTGCACATTGGGGTAAAGTTTACTATGTAATTGAATTCTTATGAAATCCTGCGAATTTTGCTGTCATAAAGTTGTACAGTGTGTGTTACATCTTCAATGAAGTGATTTTTTTAATTTGTGGGTTTAACGACTACCGTGAGCAACTCGATGTTCTATTAGCAGCCGTCCGTCCCTAATTTTGGGCCACTGGTTTCAGGTAAGGGAGTGAGCCAGTGCTGTAAGGCAAAACTACATTCATACCTCAGCGAGATACGAACCCGGACCCATCTCGGACGAAAGATCAGAAACCAGCGCATAGACCACTATGTTCTATGTAAAACTTATATGAAGCAATGTGGAACTTAGCACATCATAATAATAAAAAATAATTTTGCAATGGCACTGAAGATTCCATAGTCGTCTATTCCCACGCACATTGGCGGCAATGAGGCCAGATATCAATCTTTTTTGCCGTAGGAAAAGAAAAGCACGTGCTACAAAGAACGGCCATCTTGGACTCGGAGGAATGTTTCCACACGATGTTGTGACTCAAACTGCACACAACTGCTATATCGCAAACCAAAACGTGGCTGGAAAAACGGCACTCAAACATCTTGCACTCCAGCGTTACACGAGATAAAAGAGATGCCATCACGTCTCCACATTCCATGGAAGAACGTGACGTCATCGCAAGCAGACGCCGCTAGAAGCGAGAACAAAGTGATAAAATCAATCCCAACATTTCGTCTAGTTTTTTTTTTTTTCCATTGCAAGAAAATATCCCAGGACTATTCTTTCAGGATCTTTCACAAAAATATGAAAAGTCAAGGACTTTCCAGGCTTTGAAAAACAAGAGAAATCAAATTCCAGGACTTTTCGAGCGCGACCCCTATAAAAATCGTATTGCGCTGTCTCCTATGACTGACGGAATTAATTATTCAAGGCTTGAAAAATGTCTGAAAAGTTACATGCCCAGCTGGGCATGCGCAGAAATTATTTACCTGCCCATGTGGTAAAACTTGGATGCCCGGGAAAATTTGTATTTTAAGACAAAAAAAATTGAGAATCGTGATTTGTTAAGTTAAAAAATATGAACTTTTTTATTTTAGTTATTATTATTATTATTTTGCTTTTCCTTTTTAAGAGTTTATATTAAAAATGTTCAGTAAACAAAAGCGTGTATCTCAAGTTTTAAGATGCTGATGCGGAAACTGGTACGAAATGATACCGATGATGAAACTTGTATTTGAGAAATTTAGTGATTTTGCCATGCTCCTTTCGTCGAGTGTTTTTGCCTTTTGTTACTAAACACCGGAGGCTAGTTCCATCACCGAGAGGCATGCATTTCGTCGCCGACTATATAAGCAACATTAGGAACAAAATTACATATAGTTCCAATTTCTGGATTTAGAGCATAAAATAATTAAAGAAGTGATATTTTCCTGTCCTTGGCACTCCATAACAAAAACAACGCAACTTCCGGTGATTAGCAGTGAATTTAAACACGACATGTGACGACTCCTTTTTTCTTTTAGTGGGAAATTTTATTCCAAACTTTTTGTTTTTAAATTTAGTTGCCCGGTCCGGGCAACTAGATATTTTTACCTGCCCAGGCCAATAATTTACATGCCCCGGGCACCTCGGACAAGGTATTTTTCAAGCTCTGAACATAAACTGATAAATATCGTTATTGGCGTATAAGAGCCGTAATTTTTACTGTTTCCGAAGTAGCCATCATTCAGGAAGCTTGGAAAACGTCCTGGAACAGGAATCGAACCTGCAAGCATTTTACTGTTACACTACCCAGGACAAAAAAGTTCCAAGCAATTAAGCTTACGAATCGAAACATTTTAGATGTGTGTTAGTGGAAGCAACCCGATGCTGCATCGTAACGTCGACGTCCATTTTCTCATCTATGTACGGACATAGGTCACATTGTTTCAGATAACAGATATCAACGGAAGGCGAATCCCTTAAAGAAATATTCTTCACAGTTACGTGGAAGGCATATATTGTGGATGGCTACATGGGAAACAGTAGAAATTATGGCATCTCTATGCCGATAATGATATTTTTACATGCCTTCCACGTAATTGTGAAGAGTTATTTCTTCAGGAGATTCATAAAACTAGTAACCTTGGAATAAAATGTGTCCTGTGTCCTTATGAAGCAGCTCATAACGTTAGGCAACTTACGGAAATGAAATTCCAATACATTCAGATTGGGTGTTGGTCAGTTGCACTCAAAAATCTAGGAAAAGAGTCAACTGCACTCAGTGCCCTTCCCGGTGCATGGGCTAATTGCACTCGCTTTGTTTTTTTTAATTTATTTTTTATTTATTTTTTTAGCTGTTTTAAATTTCTTTCAAATATATATATTTTTTTTTTGGTACTAATATTCTATTGTTGCTATTTAATTTTCAATTTCAATCTAGTACAAACCATTCCCCGCAGTGGTTTGACATACATTTCAGAAACTGAAATCTTGGAATTGACCCCATTTACACGTTGTCTCGTAAAAAAGAATTTGCACTCTTTCTCTCCTTTTTTTATACTTCAGATTTGAGATATTTTTCTCTTCTTGCAAGCTGTTTAATAATGTATGGATATCAGCTTGTATTTACTTGATTACATCGATGAAAACGAATATATTTGGATGCGGTAACATGAAAGCGGCCCTTAAATCTTGAGTTAAACGATTCTCATGAATTTGTAGTCCTTCCTAACATAATGCTTGAGGACAATCGTAAACAGTGCGACACTTATATTTCGCAATATAAGTGTCTGTTATGTTATCACCGGATTTTGTAACTCGATCATTCAGACATTAAATTCTCCACGTGGGTATATTCAAGAAATCGTTTTTTCATATTCTTCCTGTAGTAAGCAGCTGTTTCCTTTCTGAGTGTGAGTGCAATTGCCCCATCAGATAAGAAAGGATTAGGGTGAGTGCAACTGACCCCTGCCCTTAGATTTTAAATTGGTACTAAAAGAAATAAACTGATGAGCATAACAAAATTCACTTAAGAAAATCACTCATGGTACAGCAGAAGTTATTTTGACATTAATGTTTAACACTTTTGGTATCAAGTGCTTTTAATTTGTTTTATCGCTATGCAACTATGTCATGTTAATTTACCTCGAACGTCTTTCCGCAGAATTCACAAATGGAGCGCGTACACAAATGCTTAGCCTACTTATGCGCGAACACATGAAAATAAAGCAGACTCGAAAATGAAAACTTGAAAGTCGGAGAAATATAACGATTTCAAACATTCCTCTTACGACAGGTGAGTATATAAAGTTTCCATTTATATACTCACCTGTCGTAAGAGGAATGTAGATAAAGTTTCCATTTTACGTTCAAATTTTTTAAGAGCATGCATAAAATAACAAAATGCACAGCATTGTAGCATCCAGTTAAGGGAATCACGCCAAATGGATCTATGAACTACAGCCACATCATGAACGATAGGTGAGAATTAATTTTATCAGACACATTTCTTAGGCTGCTAGCTACCTGTTGATTCGCACGAAACAACGTGAAGGATTCAACGCATCTATTGTATACTGGTTACCTGTTTCATCATGGTTTCTGTTTCACAGCTAGGTTAGAGATTTTGCACGGGGGACTCGAATGGACCGACCCACTAAGAAGGACAAGGTGGGAATGTTCTTTTTCTTTTCCCCAATTAAAAAAATACAGATGTAGTATTTTGCTACTGTATCACAGGTAAAAAGTTCAGCTCACAAATTCGAGATTGACTTGTGGGATGACCGGCTGTTCCTTATATAACCTCCCCATACTAGTGATTAAGATGAGCATATAAATTTAAATCAAATTTGATTTTAAAAAAGAAAAAATGATTTACGCTCGAAAGGTGATTCGTTCCAAATACCTGTATATTTTAGGAGAAGTTTTATTTAGATTTTTTAAACAGAGTTATTAGTTTCTACCTTCAGTGCCTCTGTTTCCATCAGTTGAAACACTGAACAAGTTAGTAAAATCATGCAATGCACTGATTATCATACGCTTTCCAATATACCAGAAATCATCACTCAAGTTATGAGGATAATGGCTGTGGAATAAATCTCGCTCCTGTGTCCTGACCTTTGACCCTATTTCGATATTATTAAACAGAATTGGTTCAGTATACCTCCGGAACAGCATACTAAAGTTTTGTCGCAATAGAAGTATTTTTAGTCAAGTTATGAGGACAATGGCTGTGGAATAAGTTCGTTCCTGTGTCCTGACCTTTGGACCCTTTTCGATGATATTCAACAGAACCGGTTCAGTACATCTCCGGAACAACATACTAAAGTTTTGTCGCAATCGAAGCATTTCTGCGTAAGTTATGACGAGCAATGGAATGGATCCGGCTCCTATGTCCTGACCTTTGACCCCATTTCGCCCATTTTCAACAGGGTTTGTCCCCAGGTGGTTCCCTACCTCATACTAAAATTTCATCGAAATCGAACCATTTTTACGCGAGTTATCGTGCGGGACGGACGGACAAAGCTGGAGCATATACGCTTCTTCAACCTACGGTTGGAAAGTGTAAAAAACGTTGAAATGAAATTTATTTTTCACACTGTGATCTTTTCTTTTAATGCTTCATAAGAGAGTCTACATGTGACAAAGATCCCAGAGGAAAACGGAAAACACAGAAGTGCAGCACGAAATAGGCACGAAATAGGCATTAATTCATTATAGCTGAAATCAAAGGGGAGTGCTAAAAGTTAAAGTCTGAAACAGGTTAGCAACTCACCGGGTCCATAGCGCCTTCAACGTTCGATCGAATTTGAGCCGGGAAGGGGCTATACCACATGCCTGTACAGATCTCTAAGCGTGTGTGTGGAAGGGGAGGTGGTGATTATGAGGTTTGATGTTCCACGTCGTCGAATTACTGAGTGGGAGAACACCATTTGATCGAATGTGATTCAAAGTCTCACTGTATCACATCAAATTCATCGGTTATTTCTACTGTTCTCCCTGTGGTATTATTATTTCTAGCCATCTATTTGAATCTCTCTCTCTCTCTCTCTCCCCGAAGGTCGATAATATAAAAACAGACTTTCCACCGCTAGTAATTATGCTTTAAGACGTCAATGCACATAAAGCAAACCTACATATACCACAATATTATTTATACTGCTCAATAAAAGGCAAAGAAACAGAATATCGAAACAGAATAATCTGTAAAAAATCAGTGGCGCGAATTCACACGGGAAAATTCCTGAAAAGAACGTGCAGCAAAGTTGCTGGTAGGTCTTCCTCCGACTTTCAACGAAATTTCCGTTTGTTTCTTCAGAAACTTCGGTATTTCGACATATTTTCCGTTGTCACTAATTCCGTTTTTATACGAAGTGTTTTAGATTCGCTTAAAAAAATGTTTCTCGCTATGAATACGGGTAATTTAGTCATTTCATTTCCTGTAGGAGCTTATTTTCTGAATAGGTTTATAACACTTTTATTTTTTCTATAGGAGGACCCGCCCAATTTTTTTTTTTTTTATCACGATTTTTCAATCAACAGAATGTTTTGGAATTAAAGATTTTTTGTATTGACAATGAAATTCAATTACAGTATGTTTAAGAAAAGGTCAAATTTACTGCTTGCTTCATAGTATAATTTCACATAACCCCTAAAATAAAATTTACTCCTGAGTTTTTTTTTATTGTTATGTTAATGTACATGAGGTTAATGAGTCCACAGACCGAGACAGACATATTATCACCCGTACAAAATCTCAAGTAATCGGTTTCCACGCAATATACAAGAATAACACGTGCACCAACTGGGGAGAGATATATCGCGGTTACCGGAATAACCTTAATATCATGTGATATGTTATCCACAATATCCGATCTTGCCGGAGAACTTCAAATTCATGTCGGCCAACAGACGATTAAAATTTCTAATCAAATTACAAGTATCTGAAGTTTTCCATGAAGCGCTCTTATTGCCGGAAAGTCTTCGTCATATGGATTCGGAAAAAGTGAGAACAGAATTTTACCGTTAATACACGAACAGAATCACGGAAAGATTCCTTGAAAATTCAAAATTTTCTGTTAGCACCTCTTAAAAATGAAAATTTTCCATTAATAACCGGAGAACAATTTACCAGAGTATTTCTGTCAATTCACGAATAAAAAATTCGTGAAAATCAGGTTTTTTCTGTCATTTCACGAAAAAGGTTGAATAAGGAATATGCTGCATTACTTTACGAAAGGAATCACGGAAAACGGTTCCCGATTTTCAGAAAAATTTAAGAGTGTATAATGCACTTTCAATAATTTGCCTTTCAAGATGAATTCTAGCTTTTAATATTTATAAACGTTTTATTTTGAATATCTTTCTCACTACTAAGCTATTGAACCATCCCCCCCACACACACACACACGGCTTCACCTCATCATTGCTAATAATCCACTGAAATAAATACTTTCGACGTTTCTACTTGGAGTTAATCTGGTCTTTCCCTTTTAATGGTTTCGATGGCAGATATATCCTAAGTGATAGGACCTTAAATTTTAATGAAAGTTTTCCATGGTGTAAAAAAGTACGCTTTTCCCTCATTGATCCGTCTTTTTATGCTCAGGATTTGAATTGATGTATTTTGTACAGGAATGGAGGTCTTCGCCCCCTTTTCTCGCATTTCTAACAAGGCTAGAAACAAACCTGTGTTTAATAAAGCCTGAACTCAGGCTGCGGATCTTACAAATTAACCCTTTCACAACAGGATACCGACTGCAGCGTCATAATCAGTATCAGCGTTTATCAAAGATAGCAGATAGTGAAAATGATTGATTAAACAAAAGCAAACTTTAATACAATAATATGTGAATTGTTTTGCTTTATAGTTAAGGCAGTCGGCTGAATATTTAGCTAATCTTTCATTAATTTCCTAATCTACCTAGGTTCACAGTTTAATTCACTTAACGAAAAAAGTTGATATCCTAGCATCCTTTGCATTTTGCTGAGGCCTCTATACCCTTCACGATATAGGCAAATCTCTCCCAGCAATTCCGCATAAAACGTAAACCATACCTCTAATTGTGTTTCACTACCGTGGGCACGTACAATACTCCTGACAATAGAAAATAATAAAACGTCTGCTCAATGTGCAGATGGCATACACGATCTATTATTCTGAAATCTGATCCACTGGATCTGACACCTCTGTTGTCGACAGTTCTAACTAACATCCCCAGTAAGATTGGAAACCAACTTATATCAACTGGTCCCACACATGGTGATCCATCATATTGCACAAACTATCGCCCGATAGCTTTGACATCTACTTTCTACAACTGTGTCTTCACAGCTCATTGATGATAAACGGTACGAGTTTCCTTAAAATCGATCGACACCTGATTATTCAGTCTATTTCAAACACATGCAGAACACAGCAAATGGGAAGGCCTGGTGCAACCCAAAGTTAAGCACTTGATACTATAAGCTCTTTTGATAAATTCTAGCGTCGAAAATTTCCAGTAAGAAAAACCTCGTGGAATTTACCTCTTGTGAAATCCACTCCCTCTGAAAATGGAAATAAAAAATATATCAAAATTATCGTATTTCCATGCTAGGTAACCCTTTGACCAGGGAGGAATTCTCACCTGCACTCGACGTATTTTATTTTGCTTGTCTTGGCTTGATCACATTCCTTATACATTGCTAAATGTGGTAAGTCTTTACACCTATGGAATTCTTTTCTAATGAATAAATTTCAACATTATGCAAATTGTAAGACTTTTCTTTTTATTCCGGGATTTAACGAACAACTTGAGCAAACTCTAAATCTATAAAGCAGCCCCCCGTCCCTAATTTAGGGCCGCTGATTCCAGGGAAGAGCGAGAGCAAGGGTCGTATGAACAAACACCACCCATGCCTCATCCGGGACTCGAACCAGAGGACGACTGGTCAACAGCCAGCGCCCCAGATCAGGGCTGTAGTATTAAGTTTCTTCAACCCTTGAGAACTGTTACTGCATTTGGGTTTGTGCATCCAAATCCTGTCCAAACATCATTGATGCTATGCAAAGAAGACAGCAGCTCCCCATTATTTAATTCTCCAGAACTCAGTTCTTTTCATTGCCCTTTCCACAGGTGGGACAGTAGAAGCTGTGTGTGTACTTGACCAGTGCTAGCAAAGATATTGCTTTCAAGAGCTCTCAGCTATGGATCCATATCCTGTGGTTTCTACTGCACTATGATGAAATACAGCAACCCAACACCCATTTTGTGTCCACTTGAGGAAGTATCGCCCAAATCTCTTTGTTAAATTATTCATCCCTTCTTCATGGAAATTTTGGCATTCCTTATCGGTTTATAATTTCCTATGAGACTGTATCTTATAGTTATTTAAATGAAGTGCTAATACACTACTTTTAAACAGTTCTATATTTCAAAATTGAAAAAAAAATAATACCTACAGATGTGTACTGTAAATTTTGTTTTTCTTAAACAGTTCTTAAAAACAAAGGAAGGAGAAGGAACAAGTGAAGACTAATAATTAGATATGTGATTAGACCGCTTCAAATCTACGGAAAGCAACCAGGAAACCACTGAAAATGGTCAAGTGTAAGTACATCTATATATTCTTTTCAAGTACTGATAGCTCGATAGTGCAATGCATCACGTAGACACCTACCACTATAGGATATTCAGAGCTACCCCTCTATAACGTGAAGGGATTGAACACTTAATTAGTGTAATGCGTCATACAAAATGCTGTTTTCTATCCATTGTTCAGGTAGGAGTTGGAAGATTTTAATTTGTGTGTACCATTCTATTTGTGAGTATGCACAACTCTGGAATAGAATAACTTCGATATGCTCGCACGAATCGTTAGGAAGAAAATACCATCCATATTAACAAAATGTCTAATTTCTTATAAATCGATATTTCAGTGAAACTAATTTGCCTTTTGAGAAACATATTAACTGAATACAGACACAGAACTGCTTATTGTATAAAAAAAACTGTATAATAATCAACTTGTTTTCAATGGGAACAATGTGTCCGTTTTGCTTGGTCTCAATGAACGACTAGGTTTTTGAAGCTTATCTATTCAATATGCTATCAGCAGCGAGAAAAAAATACTAGATTACCAGAATTTAAGCGAAGGTGCATTTACAGTTCATTTAATTGAAACTAGGTTTAACGTGAACTTAGAAAAACCTATCTAAGTGCTAAAATTTCACATCAGCTATGCATCATGACTTCTATGAACAACAAAATTCATGCAGCTGTAGATTGGTTGCTTCATGATGGCATTTTTTTTGTTCCGTGCTTTAAATAGTAAACCAGTCATTGTCCTGTACGTGAACTTGAATATTAATATAATTCATCCACACAATGACGCTGCAGTTTATTAAGTTTTTAATATATATTTAGGAACCAAATTCTTAAGATGATGAACCCATCTTTTCTCTTTAAGCTTCTATATTTCTACGGTTTGATGAACAATATTAAAATCATTGCTTTAACTAGCAATTAACAGATGTTAACAGAAAATGTCAAGCATTTTCATGAGACAGTGATTTTGAAATTAGCTTAATTTCTAGCCTGCCCTCTCCTGAGAAATCCCAATGTTCTATAAAATTTTGAAATCAGTACACTTTAAATGGCATTTCAGCCTTGAAGTACACAAGGTCACCTCAGATCCTTTAAAGTTAATTTAGTAGTAACCATTGTTGATCATGATACCGCATTAAAAGATGTTTTATATTCCAATGGCGAATGGCATCAAACACCTCTAAATGTCTTGTTTTCCAAAGTACAGAATTCTTGCATATTGAGACAAATTGTTTGGTGGTGAGTGTTGCTGTTTATACAAGTTATGCCGTCTTAAATTTTTATCCTCAGTAAATCAGTATTTTACAGTACCAATGATTTCCAAATTTTACGGTTTTTAACGTATCTAAAGGAAAATTTTGGTAACTCTTTTTTGTTGTACTGATTTACCTACAATTCATGGTACGACAGAAAGTAGTAATGACACAAGCAAGGAAAATAAAGAAAAAAAAATTCGAAAAGCTTTCTTGTTCATAAATTTGAATGAGCTACTCGTATGTTTAGAATGTAGCAAATATCTAAATTTCATTTCTGCTAGTGATAAAAAGGAGCAATCCTTTTTTGCACAGCCATTTTATCAATCTCCACCCCCCCCAAAGAAAAACCTGAGTGAAAATAAAGAGCATGCGACCATGAATATTGCATCCCTTCCGCTGAAAGAATTATTGGAAATTAGTTGCACTTAACCCTATCATGCTACTCCTATTTTTCAAATGCTACTGCTACTCTGGGTGAAAATTTACCCACACTTCTAAATTTGAATGAGCTACTCGTTATAAATAATTATGGATTAAAAATAACTGCTGCTTTCATATGAAAAAAATGTTTTTATTTAATTTGTCATTATTTTAACTAAATATGAAGCACTCGATCCATCCTAAGGCATGGGTGAATTTTCACCCACAGAAGTTCGGAGCGAAGAAAAGTTCACGAAGCTTTACAGTAAGTAATCTACCTTCTCTTAATCATGTTTCTTCTAAATAATGCCGTCAGTGTAAATTCTTGATTACTCTGTAGATACAGAAACGAACTATAGTACCAAATTATATGTTTATCATATCAGCAGACTTATTCTGATTTTGAGTAAATATGCAGATTTTTGAAGACTTTATGCAGTGCAAAAACAGAATCTGTTCTGGTGATTACGTTAAATGTGATATTGAGTACACGGAAAGAGGATTTTTATGGTGCATGCGACATAAAATAGTATTTAACACAGTACAAAACGAAAGATATTTGACATTGAATCGTATCAAAATGCTAATCTTCGACTTTCTCAATCAACACAAATGAGCATATGAGGTCACGAAGTCATCCACCTCTAATTTAGGTCCAGCAGCTCCAAGAACCCATCATTATAAAATAAATGTTTCATCTATACATTACGGAGGTTTCAAACACAGCCCCTAGTTTATTTCAAATAAGCATGCACAAGGACATGAAAGGAAATAATTTAGAATTACAGAAAATGTTTACTCCTTCAGGAAAGTGCGATTGAAAATCTACGTATGTTGGCTCGCAGGAATTCGCAGTGTTAATTCAACACACAAACACACACACATGAAAATGATCATGATTAAGAACACAGTATGTTGTGCCTATGAAACGTCTGCAAAAAGTACAAAAACTTAGGAAATTCTTTTGTACAAAAAAAAAAAAAAACTACACGTAACAAGCTACGTAAATCATTAATTACGTATTATAATTTTGGCTTTTAGGATGGTTTTGAAACTACAACTCAGTGATATTTATGTACAACGATTTTCCTCCGTAAAATTCGAAAAACAGTAGTTACAGAAAAGGCACTGAATTTCAAGTACCAGATTTTAATAATCATGAATGTTACAAAACTGAAATAAAAACCACATGGTAAGTGTGGACATTAAGGTGAAGATTTCACAATGAATTTAAGTTTATGATACGATAGACGTAAAAAAATTATATTGGTGTGTAAACGTCATGTTCTAGAATCAATAGCATAGAAATTTAGAAAAACCAGTCATCCCGTGGTCATAGAAATTTAGAAAAACCAGTCATCCCGTGGTCATAGAAATTTAGAAAAACTAGTCATCTCGAGACTCGTCGTCATAGAAACCTAAAATGTTTACTTACGAGATGTATGTTTGTTAGATGTATGCATTTTGATACGCAATTTCGGATCGCTTTCAATTTTCTTTTATATAAATTAATCGCACTGTATATTTGAGTAAGGTATTTTTTTCTAAACCCCTGTTAATAAAGCGAATGTTTTCGTAACAAGATTTATAAAATGCGTCCAAAATTTTATAAATCTTTTTGTTGCTGTTGTTATTAAGAGCTCGAGATAACGAAATTCTAAAAAGCCGCTCTTAAACACTGATATCTTTGAATAAATAATTAACATACAACCTTTAACTTAACCTATTGTCCACTGATGGTACATAGATTGGGAAGTTAGACTTTTACAACACACAAATCCTTGATACAGATCCTTGATTTTTGAGTTCTGGGTAAGAAATGAATTATCGATTTATTCTTGAAATCTGGTTTTCTCTTTCGCTGGAGCAAGCGCTCCGAATAACGAGTGAAAAATTCAATTTGAAATATATTTCAAGAAATATAAACATGTGATAGTTCTGTTATTAATTTTTAACAACATTCCTATATGTGCTCATCATACAGAATTTTTAATATTATGGAAGTGCTTTTTTCATTGCTCTGCAATCAGAGCTGTTTCTGTTTACATTAAGTACTAAAACTGATTATCCCAGCTTAACAGAAAACGTTGACGAGATTTTCGGGTTTCTTTAGTTGTATGAATTATACATTGCCTGTATGATCATACGTAATATAGTATGTTCACCAGATCAAAAACGATTTTAATGACATCATTTTCTGAATCTTAGATCTGTAGTAGTACTAAATCATCACATTTGAGCATTTTGTGCAAAATAAACACATTAGTCTAGGTAAACAATTGCAAAATTATTGTTTTTATGGAATACATTAATTAGGCAGGATACAGATACGTAAAATAAAACCATTTAATTTGCCGTAATCAGCAGATTAAAAATCCTTTATAAAATAAAACTTTATCTGGTATTAGTTATTTGCAATATTAAAAAACCTTTATAAGTCCTTTAAAAAATGAAACTTTACCTGGTATTAGTTATTTGCAATCTTTTATGGATTCGAGATGAGCGCGGTGAAGTAAATCCAAGGGATATATTCTGCATCAAGTCAAGGTCTGAACTGAAAGGCTTATCTACAAACAGTTAAGGTTGAAATTCATGAGGAATGTTTGGAGCAGTGACGAGAGCCAAGGTTTCAAGAGCCTGCCCCCAAATTATGCAAACCACACCTTCCAATCGAATAAGAGAAAGTAGACGTTTAATGGCGGCAAGACCCCCTTCCCCCTACTACACAGAGTTCTCGTTCTTTTCAGCCCCAGTGAGATTTTTGCGACGCCTCTAAAGAAAGTAAATTTGCCGGAGGATAAACATGCGCCGCCGTCCAACTAGATTGGAGTCTATGCTTCATGGTCTCAACACGCGCGTCTGGCGTGATTAATGGGCACCAGCAGGATTCCCTCTAGAGAGAAACACATAAAAACTTGCCTGATTCACCATTACGGAAATAAAAAGTGCATTTGCAAGGTATAATAATGACTTAAGGCCTGCTCCCTTAATTCGGCGAAAACTATTTCTGTTCGAATTTATTATCTCTTCTCTACGATAAAACGGCGGTAAAGATTAGCCGCAAAGCGGAAACTCACGGCATGGATATTCAGTACCATTTTCGTCACGTCACGTAGATTGCTTTTGCGGCACTCTTTTTTCCTTTAAAATTAGAGGTCTAAGGAAAGAAAATTGTAAGTAAGCATAAATAAATATAAAAAGATGACCGTCTCTGCACGAACAAATAAAGAAGAAAATCCAAAACCAATGAACACAGAAGCCACAAACTTTCAGTTCATTAATTTAATCTGAGGAAATATATTAGTACTTTCGGGCCACTTTGGTCCCATCTTCAGATGTAAAGTGAACATTTGAACAATGCTACTATTTATACAGAACAGTGGCAGAATGGGAGACATATCCTGTGGGGTAAACGGTAAAAATACCCCCGGAAGAAATACCCCCAGAACAAACGGTTCACTGTAAACTGTCACACATGTGTTCCGGTGTGGCAATTTACGGCCAGCCCTGCCACACATCTTTCAGCAACTTGCCCACAAAAGTTCAGGGGGTGGGCTATAAAGATTACCGCTTCTGGGCCTATATCGAGAACTAAATTGGGAACTCCAAACGAATTTCGTGAAAACGTTCTATGTAAGCCAAGCGAGAATTGCACTTTAATTTCAAGAAATTAATTGCCGAGGATCCGAGGTACACTTGTTTTGGGGGAGGGCTCTACCCCCAACTTTTGTAATATTATGTTCTAGAACTCTGGAGTCTGTCAGTGTATCCAGAATGGTCCCCTTGAAGCGTCCGCGAGGTCCGTGAGCTGGGGGGGTTCACCCAAAATGTTAAAATGGACGTAGAGGTGTAAACATTAGAACCATGCTTTACATAATGATTCTGTACACGACCAGGAATTTTCAGGAGGGTGGGGTGAATTCACCCTCCCCCAAGTTTCTAAGAGCGCAGACAAGTGTTCAAGGTAAGGGATTTGCTCGCAATTTCTATGCTTCATGTTGTGTTTAAGGCAAACTAACCTTCCCCATTCCCCCAGAAATTTGGTGAGGCCTGTGAAAGGGATACGAGGTGCTTGGTTTGGAGGGCTCTACCCCCAACTTCCGTAATTTTATATTCTGGACCTCTACAGTCGGTCAGTGTATCCTCGATGTTACCCCTGAAGAGCTCTTAGAAACGGGGGGGGTTACCCCTCCCTCCTGAAAATTCGTGGTCGTGTACAGAATCATTATATAAAGCATGGTACTAATGTTCACAGCTCTACGTCCATTTTAACATTTTGGGGAAAAGCCCCCTAGCTCATGGACCTCGTGGACACTTCAAGGGGAACATCCTGGATACAATGACAGACTCCAACTGCCCAGAATATAATATTGCGGAAGCTCGGGGTAGAGCCCCCCCAAACCAAATGTACCTGGGAACCTCGGCAATTTATTTCTTCAAATTAGCATACAATTCGCCGCCCCGGTGGCGCAGTGTTCTAAGGCGATGGCCTCTGATCATTCGTCCGAAAGGAGGTCCGTCCGGGTTCGAATCCCGGTGAGGCATGGATGTTGTGTTTGTCTTACGGCACTGGCGCTCTCCCTTCCCTGGAACCAGTGACCCTAAATTAGGGACGGGCGACTGCTTATAGCCCTGTAACGTCCCAGGAGATGTGACGTACCTGCCAGAAGGACGCACACGACATAAAAGGCACATAGCAATCAGAACAAACGTCCGCGTAGCTCAATTGGTAGAGTGACTTATTCCGGAATGAGGGGACCCGGGTTCGAATCCTGGCGCGGATAAAAATGACGGAGAAATTTACTTCGTTATAATGGCGCCCGAATTATCCGGATGAGCCGACCGTTCAAAATCTCGCAATGGTGTGATGTTATTTCCACACCGCGAGATAGGTAAAATAAGAGAATCCCTTCTCCAGCACTTCGACAAAAAAAAAAAAAAAATAATAATAATAAAATAAAAAGTAAGGGGGAGATGATGTAACGTACCAGGAGATGTGACGTACCTGCCAGAAGGACGCACACGACATAAAAGGCAGATAGGAATCAGAATAAAACGTCCGCGAAGCTCAATTGGTAGAGCAACTTGTTCCGGAATAAGCGGACTCGGGTTCGAAACCTGGCGCGGATAAAAATGACGGAGAAATTTACTTCGTTATAGCCCATTGGGTTGCTCACGGTGGTCGTTAAACCTTGAATCAAAAAAAAAAGTACAATTCTCGCTTGGCTTGCATGGACCGTTTTCGCGAAATTCATTTGGAGTTCCCAATACAGTTATCAATGTAGACCCTGAAACGGCAATCTTTATACCCCCCCTTTGAAATTTTGTGGCCAAGTTGCTGAAAGCCGTGTGGCAGGGTTGCCGGTAAATTGCCACACCGGAACACTGCCACACATCAGTGTTCCTGTGTGGCAGTTTACAGTGAACCGTTTGTTCTGGGGGTATTTCTTCCGGGGGTATTTTTACCTACATCCAGCATGTGTGTATTAAGTCAGCTATGTTTAAGGTGGGCACCCCTATTTTTTGTCCAATCTCTTCTGAATTATTATATAATATTTTTCCATACAGGTGGTATGTCGAATGCATGAAAGAATGCCCACGGAAAAAATGCCGACTTTTCGAAAATAGAAAAAAATTCCCACAGAAAAAATGCCCAGGAGAAAAATATGTCAACTGTCGACTGATAAGCTTTCATGTCTGTTAAAAACGGAGTTCCTCATACCGGTATGTCGTATGAAACGTAGTCGTTACAACATTCGTAACGAGCTTTATAAATAAAAAAACTTTCAGTCAATAACTACATAGAACAGGATCTTGGTGCTATTAGAATTCTTGCGTGGTCCCAGTCTGGGTAGAAAGTCCCATCATTGACAGTTTGTGCCAAAGTGGTGTTTTGTAGCCCTGCTTTGATCTTAAATTTGTGTTCCCGGATTCTGCAAGCAAGGCTCCGAGCTGTAGGCTTTATTTGTGAAAAAAAGCTGTATTTACGAACTTTAACAATGATGAAAATAACTTTTAACAGTAATTATATCACCAGGTAAAGCTGTCGAAGCACGATCTTAAAAAATCAGACGTAAAAAACACGTGTATACTTCAACTCATAAAAATGCATCAAATGTATTCTACGTTAAAATACACACAGGTTTAAAGTCCTAGAAGTACTTTTGGGTGGACTATACGCCCACCTTCAGGTGGTACAAACTAAAAATGAAACACAAGAAGGGTGTTATACACTGAAGAGCAATTTAATTAGAGACAGCTGGCGTTAAGCAAATGTGGCGCTGTGGGCGGCCAGGTAAACAGAAACGACATGACGTATGCAGCGATCCGACAATATAAGGAGTGATGCGACGGGAATCAGTAAGAGTCGGACGCCGTATGGGCAAGACGAAGGATCTAAGCGCATTTGATCGTGGGCAAATTGTCGAGGCCCGACGAATGGGTCACTCCATCTCGTAAGTCGTGCAGGCACTGGGATTTTCACGAGCCACTGTGTCACGGGTGCACCGTGAGTATATCGAATCCGGTAAAACCATCCCTGCAAGGGCCAACGGCCATGGACAACAGCGTGGGCTGAGCGGGGTCATCGTCGGCTAGCTCGCATTGTAACCGTGGATAGACGGGCCACAGTGCAAGAAATCACTCGGCAATTCAACGCTGGTGCACAAAAATGTGTAAGCAGCCACACTATCCAGAACCATCTCCTCGCTATGGGGTACAGAAGCCATCGTCCCACGAGGGTAACGCTGCCGACCACACATCACAGGGTGCAAAGATTAGCAAGGGCGCGGGAACATCGCCACTGGATCCTAGACATGTGGGAAAATGTTGCATGGACTGATGAGTCGAGATTCACGCTGGTACATGCGGATGGCAGGATACGAGTACGGCGCAAACCACACGAAGCTATGGATCCTTCTTGCCAGCAGGGTACTCTTCAAGCAGGTGGGTGTGACATTCTCGTCTGGGGATTGTTTACGTGGACTGAAATGGGACCCCTGGTACGTGTGACATCGTCCCTCATAGGTCAACATTACCGGGATATCCTGGACGACCATTTGCTCCCGTTTGTGCGCCTTCAACATCCCACTGGGTACCTCATAATGCAACAAGACAATGCACCGTGCCATCGCTCCCGAATTGTATTCGAATGGTTGGATGAACACTCCACCGACGTGACCTCGCTTCCTTGGCCAGCTGGGTCACCTGACCTCAATCCCATAGAGCACATCTGGGATGCCATCGAGAGAGATGAAATCTTCGGGAACTGTGAGAGCTTGTTTAGGGGTCGTGGATCTGTATGGCTTCCCAACGCTTCTGGTGTCTTATCGAGTCCATGCCGAGACAAATCGCCGCCGTCATCAGGGCGAAAGGTGGTGCATCACGTTACTAGACAGGTATCTCTAATTCAATTGGTCTTCAGTGTACATATACGTCGTCGAGATAACAATGTATGACGACATTGAGTGGATACTGCGCAATCTCGTCGACCCCCAGTGGGCTAGTTCGTGTAAGGTGTAATAATTTATTCCGTTATGTCAAGTATTATATTTCCACCATGTGGCGTACCCAGGGTTGATGACTGTATAAGTGCTCTCCATACTGCAGGGAGGAAGTATGGCATGTCGTCGTTATAGCATTGGTCTGCATATTTACAAATACACATAGTTTCGGCGATAAGGGTCTGTCTTTTTGTTCTGAGGCTTATTAATACTCGTTATTCATCCCATGATGGATAATGCATTCCAGCAGCGACAAGCCTGGCTAATGCTGTATTAGTCAAGCAACATCTACAGTAACATTATACTTCTGCTCAGACAGTCTTACCCCCAAAGATCGGCAAGTCCGTGAAACTGCCCAAACAACATTCCTTAAGGAATCACGACCAATTAAATATATTAGCTCTATGCCCTTCATTCCCCCTGTACCTTCTATGTTGAAGAATGTCTGTGCAAGACATAATTTGGGGATAGGTGAAAGTGCACATACATTATTTGCATGTGTTAAGCAAGATAGATATCCAACCCCTGAGAACAAGGAGTGGGGTATATGCCATTCATGTGCAGAGCCATGACCTAGCTAATAAAGACAAGGTATACATTGGCTCCACCACCCGATCTTTGGGGGTAAGATTGTCTGAGCACAAGTATAATATTAGATGTTGCTTGACTAATACAGCATTAGCCAGGTTTGTCGCCGCTGGAATGCATTATCCATCGTGGGATGAATCACGAGTATTAATAAGCCTCAGAACAAAAAGACAGACCCTTATCGCCGAAACTATGTATACACTGAGTGGCCACTTTATTATGACCACCCCCTCAGTACTTCGTCCCCGCACGGGGATAACTGGTTTTCCAGTTATTTGGGGAGCGGCGCCCCACGGCCCGAGCTGACCTTGTGACTGGTCAACATCTGATGTCATGCCACCGCTTTGCTGTTGGTGTTTGCAGGGACGGCTGTTCATCCAGCTGTTGGGGAGTCGCGGCCCCACGTTCCCGAGCTGGTCTTGTGTCTCGCTTTTTCGTTTTTATTTATTTTCTCCACTGGCTAGTTGCCCGTGTTGTATTCTCTACCTAATCGCTACCACGTTATGTACTAACACCCCGGTCTTGTGGTTTTGTTACCCTCCACCACTAACTGATTTATATTAACCGCTCAGTTCGTAGGTTGCTGAGATTCCGTTTAGGTTCCCTGCCAGGATTTGTCTTCTTTGGATTTCTTTTTTTTTTTTTTTCCTTTTAGCTGGATTGGGTGCTAGACCTACCTGCATGTTTGCCGCGTGCGGAGACCCGTGAGGCGGAAATGGGATGTCTGGCGGCTGAGGTCGCAGGAGACCGGTTAAGTGCCTCCTGTGTACCAACACTCCTCTTCGACCCCGGCTTCGCTGTAAACGGGAGGCTAGAGCCTAACCCACCTCTGGTCAGAAGTCTTGTACCAAGTTGTGTGCAGGGCTTTAGCGGCTTTTTGTCGTATTGCACGGCAGGGTGAGCCCGGGGGCTGTGGGATCATGCCAAAGGCGTTGGCATGACGGTACCCGGAGGCCGAAGTGTCCGCCGAGTGCGTGTGATCACAGCCAACGGACTATATTTGCAACTAAGCTCTAGAACTGTGTCTTGCGTCATGTGTTTGGCTTGCGGACCTCCAGTTCTCCCCTGTTGGGCTCGATTGTGGGCGGAGTACGTTGCTGATGAATTTTTTCTTACTCCCATGGGGAAACATAAACCCTCCTCAAAATTTAAAAAACAACAGGATATGGTGATTGATCAGGGGCCAAATTTGCCTCAACCACCTCCCACACATAACACACTGAAGAGAACTTTCGTTGAAAAACGACATCACCGCGACGTATCTTTAGATCCAGGTGTTGAGCCGTCAGCTCAGAAACGTCGCATTACACTTGCAGATTCGATACCTCAAGCTACTTTTCTCGTCATTTCTTCTACTGACCAGATGTTGAAACTTTCCTCAAAGTCTCCTTTTTTCATCTCGAAGGCACTTTGCGGGTGTTGCTGGCTCTTTGAAGTCAGTGAAGAAGCTACGCTCTGGTGACCTGCTTGTGGAAACTTGCACTCTCTCTCAGAGCAAATCTCTTCTGCAGTTGACCAGACTTCAGGATATTCCAGTTCAAGTGACGGCACATCCGTATCTCAACACCTCCAAGGGAGTCATTTCTGAGCCCGACTTGTTGGTCTGCGATGAAGATGAACTTGTGTGTGAACTTGCTGATCAGGGTGTCATAGCTGCCCGACGCATGACTTTCAGGCGCGATGGCGCGCTGATCAAATCACGAAATGTTATTTTGACTTTTAACAGCCCGAAGGTACCTACTGAAATAAAGGCTGGTTACTTGTTATGTGCAGTTCGTCCTTATATACCAAATCCTCTACGCTGTTTTAAGTGCCAGAGGTATGGACATTCCCAGCGGTCCTGTAACAGTGTTGCGAGGTGCGCCAATTGTGGTTCCCGCGACCACGAAGGGACTGGATGCACTTCAGAGCCCTGCTGTGTAAACTGTGGTGACTCCCACGCTGCTTATGCCAGGTCCTGTTCGAAGTGGAACGACGAGAAGGCGATCCAGCGCCTCAAGACCCTGGAGGGCCTCTCGTACCCTGCTGCCAAGGCCAAGTTGGGTATTCCCACCACCCGACAGCGTACTTTTGCCGCAGTTGTTAAGTCTCAGCCACAACCCGTGCAGCCTTTTGTTCCGCGCCCTGTAGCTCTCGCCGCACTTGCCAAGCGATCTACAGCTGAACAAGCGACACAGGTGGATTTCACCGAGCTCCAGCTTATTCGACCAGCTGCGTCTTCGCCTTCTCTTTGAAGACGCCCGCCTCTTCCGGTTCCCAGCAGACAGCCTGCACGTGCGGAAGACCCGGCCCTCAATCCGCAAAGGTGTGCGGTGTCCATCAAACTGTCTCGGCCTCAGCGAGGTCCCCACCCTCACCCAACATTATAGAAGAACACGGGGGGAGGAGAGTGACAGTTCGTCCCCAGCCTCTACCAGCATTGCAGAGGAACATGGGGGGAGGAGAGTGACAGTTCGTCCCCGCCCTCTGCCAGCATTGCAGAGGAGTGTGGGGGAGGAGAGTGACGGTTCGTCCTTTTCCATTAGTAAATATGTTACTTTTAATAAACATCATTAACTACCTTTTCTTCACTGCTTTCTTCATACTCTTTTTCAACTTTTACCAAGCCTGTCTGTTCTTCATCATTTTCCACGTTTTTAAAAATCTGTGGCTGATCGTTCTTTGTCTGGCGCTCTTTGGCCAAACCTGGCCCTTGCGCCAATAAAATCCAACAACCAACCAACCAACCAGTACTTCGTTGGGCCACCTTTTGCCTTTAATACTGCGTCGATTCTTCGTGGCATGGACTCCACGAGATGTTGATAGGTGGTTTGTGGGATCTGAGACCATGCTTGATGAATAGCACTTTCCAGGAGTGTGAGATTGAAGGGCTGGGGATCCAGCTGTCTGATGGCTCATTCAACTTCATCCCACAAATTATCAATGGGTTTGAGTTCTGGAGAATGTGGGGGCCATCTAAGCAAAGTAAACTCACCGGCATGTTCCTGAAACCAATCCTGTACAATACGAGCACTATGGCAGGACGCATTATCTTGTTGAAAGTAGCCATCGCCATTGAAATAAACCATCCATATGACATGATGCACTTGGTTCGCAACGATGTTTAGATATGATGTGACAGTAAGACGTTGATCAACACGAATTACAGGGCCCAAAGCATGCCAGGAAAACATTCCCCAAACCATAACGTTGCCTCCACTAGCTTGAAGGGTTGTAGCAATGCATTTGGGGTCCATGCTTTCGTGCCGTTTCCTCCAAATTCTCACTCGGTCATCGGCATGGTGCAACTGAAAACGTGATTCATCGGACCACATAATTTGTTTCCAATTATCGACAGTCCAATTCTTGTGCTCCTGTACGAACTGGAGACGTTTTCTCTTGTTAACTGCAGACAGCAAAGGTGTTCGAACAGGCCTTCGACTGCCATATCCCATCCGATGCAGTGTACGGCGAACAGTGCGTACTGAGATCATTTGAGGGGATTCTTGATTAAGATGGTCTGTAATTCGCTGCACTGTTGCCCTTCTGTTGTCTGTTACCAGTCTGGACACTCAGTTCCGTCCGAGCAGTCACTAGTCTATGACGACCACACGTTGCACGTAGAGACCCAGTTTTTTTGGCTGACAGTCCAGTCTTTAAACACTTTAACAGCTGCTCTGGAACATTTCACGAATGCAGCGGTTTCGCTGATACTCGCTCCATGACTCCGAGCTCTTACAATCATCCCACGTTGAAAGTCCGTCAAATCGCATTTTTTACCCATCTCGTCGCCCAAAAATTACTTCTACTACTGTCGCAAGCACTAAGCTTTCCCTTTTACTCTAGCATCGCCCTTTGGCGGCAACAGCGTGCAGCCATAGCTCATTTGCTTAAAACTGTCAGGTGGTCATAATAAAGTGGCCACTCAGTGTATTTGCAATTATGCAGACCATTGCAGTAACGATGACATGCCATACTTTCTCCTTGCAGTACGGAGAGCACTTATACAGTCATCAATCAACCCAGGGTACGCCAGATGGTGGAAATATAATACTTGATATAACGGAATTAATTATTACATCTTACACGAACTAGCCCATTGGGGGTCGACGAGATTGCGCAGTATCCACTCAATGTCGTCATACATTGTTATCTCGAAAACATTTATATATATAACACCGTTCTTGTGTCTCGTTTTAGCTTGAACTACCTGAAGACATTCCAGCCGAAAGTACTTGTAGGACTTTTAACCTGTGTGTATTGTAACGTAGAATAAATTTGATGATTTTTTATAAGTTGGAGTATACACGTGTTTTTTACGTCTGATTTTCAAGATCGTGCTCCGACAGCTTTACCTGGTGATATAGTTACTAATAGCACGAATACCTTCACCTGATACTTTTAACAGGTTAATTATTTTTCACTGGAATTGAAAAGAACGTGCGCGCGCGCACACACACACACACACACACACACACTGTATGCTTTCATAGATTTGATAACATATATGCTTTCATAGATTTGTTATTCAGTGGTCAGGTTGTTCAACTGGATTCCCTGTAGTTCCCGTAAAATCTAGCGTTTATTCCCAGTTTCTTGTATATGTATACAATATTTTATTACTTCCTTAAAAAACGTATATCTCAATACATCTTTCCGCTTATACAAGTCTTCCGACTCGTGAGATTTCAGAAAATAAAAAGTGAAATGCTAAAACACTTGTTTTTTTTTTTTTTTTGTGGTGTAAAAACGATCCCTGTATTTGCTGAGAAATTCAATTTTACTTTCCCACGGTCTAATGTTTTTGACCTTCGCATTAATTTTTTTCTTGACGTTTTAATTTCGTCCTTGACCTTCTTTCGGGTCTGTCTTAAAAACATTCAGCCGCGTTTGCGGTTCTTGGTCGACCAGCTTACGCTGCGCGTTCTCATAATACATCGCGGGGCTCTCGTAGGAAGAGCGGTTAGGATGCTAGTCTCTCCCACCAAAGATCTGCCTCCTATAACAGTCACTCATCCTCCGAAACACGAAGGATACATTATGAGAACACATGAACGGCACAAAATTCCTGATATCCTTAGTATGAGCGAAAAAACGAAGATTGAATATCACACGTATAAATAAATTCTTGATCGTACTTCTGTTGGGTTACAGATGTGTCTCTTCTTCGGTTCCGGCTCTGTCCCTTCCCGAAATTAATGATGGACAGCTCGGCATTTTCCGTGATTTCTTTCGTAAATTAACGGAGCGTATTCCTGATACAACATTTCCCGTGAAATGACGGAAAACCCTGGATTTCATAGATTTTTGTACGCCAGGAAAATTCTGAATTTTCAGAAATCTTTCTGCATTTCCTTTCGTATATTGACGGTAAACTGCGGTCTTTAAGAAGTGTTAATAGAACAATTTGAATTTTCAGAAACCTCTCCGCAATTCCCTCCTTATATTAACGGAAAAAATTCTGTTCTTTTTCCGTATCCATATGACGGGAAATTTCCGGTAATATGAGCGATTCGCGGGAATACTTGAGGTTTGATTAACTATTAAATTTCAATCGTCTGTCGGAGAATCTGGTTTTGAATTCTGTAGCGAGATCTGATATTGTAGATAGCAATATCTCGTGAGATTTTTGTCATTGTGGCACCGGATATTCCTTCCCCTCATCCCCATTTTGTGTACCAGCTATAGTATAGCGTTATCGTAAGAAACTGGGTACTTAAAAAATTGTACTGGTGATTGTATGATGTCTATGTATTAGCTTGTGGACAATTTAAGACAAAAGCTGTTACAGCTAGCAAGATTAAATTTTATATTTAGGAAATTTATGACCTGCTGCCTGGCGAGTTGCGGGATTTTGGAGTTGATATCGCAGTACTGTCGGAGACAAAGAGGAAGGGTTGCGGGGAGGAATTATTTACGTATTTGGAGTGGAGTTGAACTGAATGATGCCGAGATTGCAATGGTTCGTCCATGTAAGGAGAATGTCATCAGAAAGACTTCCTAAAATTCTGATGGAATGGGAGGTTCCAGGAACGAGGGGAAGAGGAAGACCAAGGAGAAAGTGGATGGGGAGATTAAATCAAGTTTAAAAAATAATGGTCTGGATGAAGTGATGGCTTTGGACAGAGAGAAGTCGAGGAAATCCACTTGGTAGTGGAAATTCCTGATGATGATGATGAAAGTTTATGATATAATACTATAAAACAGTGCATTTCACCTTTTCTTAAAGATGACTGAAAATCAGTGTCAATTTAATAAGATCTCAAGTTCCAAAGCATTCTGTTGGCTCGAAAAATCACGATGAAAAAAATACGTAATTTGTAATAAGTCCTCATACAGATAACATAAAATTATTACAAACCTATTCAGAAAAATAATAAGCTCCAACAGAAAATAAAATGACTAATTCACCCACTTTAATAATAAAAACATTTAATCATCGCGTGATTAAAGTTCTATCTGTACGACGGGAGGTTACGTTCCGCGGCTTTCTAGCTCTGCTGTATCCCACGAGCTTCGTGTAGGAAAAGGTCGCTGGTTCGAAACCCACTAGGCGCAACGGGTAAAGATTCGTAAAAGTTTTAGGAAGTCAGAATAGCAGACTTCGCGGAGTTTGTGTATAAATACAGAAAACCCGGAAATTCCGGCAAAATACTGAAGGTTTGAAGAAACGGGAGCTTTGCAAAACGTAAAAGTCGTTAGAAGATGGAAACCCACCCCACCGGCAAATTTGCTGCACGATATTTTCAGGAATTTTCCGTGAATTCACACCACTTATTTTTTACAGTGTAGCCGTCGATGATGACGGTAGTCGTTAAACTTCCGTCCCTCCTCAAAAGGAAAAAAACAAGTTAGTAAATTCATGCAATGCATTGATTATGATACGCTTTCCAACATACCAGAAATCATTACTCAAGTTATTACTCAAATTATGAGGATAATGGGTGTGGAATAAATCTCACTCCTGTGCCTGACCTTTGACTCCATTTAGATGATATTAAACAGAATTGGTTCAGTATACACCTCCGGAACAAAATATTAAAGGTTTGTCTCAATAGAAGTATTTTTAGTCAAGTTATGAGGATAATGGCTGTGGAATAAATCTCGCTTCTGTGCTCTGTCGTTTGACCTCATTTTGATGATATTCAACAGAATCGGTTCAGTATATCTCCGGAACAACATGATAAAGTTTTGTCGCAATCGACGCATTTTTACATAAGTTATGACGCATAAGAGTGATGGAATGGATCCCGTTCCTATGTCCTAACCTTTGACCCCATTTCGCCCATTTTCAATAGCGTTTGTCCCCAGGTTGTCCCCTACCACATACTAAAATTTAATCGAAATCGAACCATTTTCACGCGAGTTATCGTGCGGACAGACAGACAGACAGACAGACGGACAAAGTTGGAGCATATACGCTTCTTCACCCAACGGTTGGAAGGGTAAACAAGAAAGATGACACCGAATTTTCGGGTGTAATAAGCACGTTTTTTGAATCCGTTCTGACGCAAATTAAATTTATCAAAGTTATTCAAATTCAATGGAACCGGTTTGAAAAACAATAGATCTGACGAAAGAAAGATTTTCAATCAGGTTTTTAATCCCTCAGATATTGCTGTAAACGGAATCGTGAGCTTACGAACTCTTAGAAACAGAGATATCGACAAAAATAAGATGCGACTTTACGTCCCCTGGTGGGAAAACCATGCAATATTTTAGGAAGAAAGTATTCTCAAAAGGTTGATCCATATGAGCGGTATCGGTCCAAGAAAAAAATTAGTCGAGTTTTCAGGAGCCCAGATTTTGCAACAAACACTTCAGAAGCAGAAATTAACACTTATGACCCCTGGTGGCTAAACCATTCTTTACCAAACATTAGAAATTATGTGAAAAATATTTTCCATCAGGTCTTGTATGCGATACAGGAAGAATTTTTCAAATCGGAGCTTTAAGACCAGAAATAACGCAATTTACCTTTGTGCCCCCTAGCGGAAAATCTATGATTTACTTGAAAATTTTGAATTTATAAGAAAAACATTTCGTATCGGAAACACTATCCAACAAAGAAGGAATTTTTCAAATCGGACTCCTAAAAGTAGAGATATTTACAAGAATAAGATATACATCTACGCCCCCTGGCGTAGAAACCATGCATTTTTTCAAGAAGAAAATTTTCCTAAAAGGTTTGTCGACATGAGTAGTATCGGTCAACAAACGATTTTTTTTTCAATCGAGATTTTAGAAGCTCATATTTTGCTGCAAATACATCAGAAGCGGAAATTAAGACTTACGCCACCTGGTGGCCAAACCATTTCTTACAAAAATTAGAAATTATGTGCAAACGATTTCCCATCAGGAGCTGTATGCGGTGCAGAAAGAATTTTTCAAATCGGAGATTTGGAAGCAGAGTTATAGAGGGAAACGCAATTTACATTTACGCTCCCTAGTGGAAAGTCTATGAATTACTTGAAAATTTTGAAATTATATGAACCATATGTCACACTAGAAACACTATCCAACAAAGAAGGAATTTTTCAAATCGGACTCCTAGAAGTAGAGATATTGACAAAAATAAGATATACATCTACGCCCCCTAGCGTAGAAACCATGCACTAATTTAAGAAGAAAATGTTTCTAAAAGGTTTGTCGACATGAGTAGTATCGGTCAACATACGACGTTTTTTTCAATCGAGAATTTAGGAGCTCATATTTTGCTGCAAATACAACAGAAGCGGAAATTAAGATTTACGCCCCCTGGTGGCCAAACTATTTTTTTTTTTACAAAAATTAGAAATTATGTGCAAACGATTTCCCATCAGGATCTGTATCCGGTGAAGAAAGAATTTTTCAAATAGGAGATTTAGAAGCAGAGATATAGGGGGAAACACAATTTACCGCTACGCCCCCTAGCGGAAAGTCTATGAATTACTTGAAAATTTTAAAATTATATGAAAAACATGTCACACGGAAAACACTATCCAACAAAGAAAGAATTTTTCAAATCGGACTCCTAGAAGTAGAGATATTGACAAAAATAAGATGTACGCTACGCCCCTTGGCGGAGAAACTGCGGAATATTTTAAAAAGAAAATATTCCAAAAAGGTTTATCGATGTGAGTGGCATCAGTCCATGAAAGAATTTTTTCAATCGATATTTTAGAAGCTCCGATTTTATGGCAAATACATCAGAAGGAAAAATTAACCCTTACGCCCCGTGGTGGCCAAAGTATTCTTTACCAAAAACTTTAAATTATATGCAAAAGATTTTCCATCAGGAGATGTATCCGCTGAAGAAATAAAAATTTCAAATCGGAGTTTTAGAAGAAGAGTTATCGGGAAAAATATAATTTACTTTTACGCCCCTAGCGGAAAATCTATGCGTAATTTGAAAAAGTAACTATATCTAAAATACTCTTCGACATAAATGGAATCGAAAGATAAAAAAAATAAATTCAATCGGATGTTTAGAATCAAATATGTGGAATAAAACGTATTTTTGAATTCGACATCATCTGCATTTACGCCCTCTACCGGCGAAATTGTATATCGTAAAAAAAAACCGAAATAAAGCATCATTTGCATGTTTCAAGCTTCCCAATGCAAAAAGAATTTTTCAAATCGGACTAATAGTTGCAGAGATATCGTGGGTACAGACGGACGGACGGACGGACAAACCGATAACAGAAGCACAATCTCTTTTTACAAAAGACGTGCTAAAAAAACAAACGGGGAGGGCAATGCTCATGTCTGCTTTATTCATTGTTCAAGGGAATCTATCTTTTTGGTGAAACCAGTGATTTAATATCCTGAAACAAGGAGTTAGTAAAGATATTAAAGAGCCACTTTCTTTTCATCGTGCGATAGTCGTATAACTGTCTTTTGGAGCTCCGACGAAACAGCTAAGTTATTTGAAGTGCCAGAGCCAACAGTCGTATAGAGCAAGCAGTATTAAATCTCAAACGAAAACACTTGAAAGAGCAAATGAACAAATGGATTTCTAAGATCGTCCATTTGTTTCAGTAACATAAACTGAGTGGCACGCTCCTCACGCAGACGGATTTCAATCCCAAATTTGGAAACACATAAACACAAATTTAGAGTAGCGATTTTAACGTATTCTATCACATTTTTTTTAAATACACAAAGAAAAGCTTTGTATCTTAAGACTTTTCTGTTGATTTGCATGTTTCGAATACACCTGGTCTTGAGCTTGTTTTCGATAATCAATGTTTTATTAGACTGAGAAAGCAGAACATTTTATGTGAAACCTACCTCACAAATGTTAGGATTCATTAAAAACGAGTCAAAATAAAACTACCACAATTCAAAATTCTTGAGCTCTATGGCAACAAATATTTAACGATTTATACTGCATATCTCCCTTCATATGCTCGATAACTTTCGAGGAAAAACATTGGTGCATTAGTTGAAAACCAAGCAAAAAATATTCTACACAGCGTATTTCAAATGTTGCATTGAAGAGAGATATAATGGACAACTTAATACCGTATAGCAAAGTAAATTTAATTCATAATACATCAAGGAGCAAATTTTAAGTATAGTTAATTCCTCAGGATGATACACAAACTGTGAAAACGGTTAGTATTTACACTTTTCTCCGAACACTGATCTCAATAGAGTAAATACGAAATGCTGCTTACGATTAAGATTTATCGCAGAAGAGGAGTTTTATTTTGACTTCGTTATGAGGATCAAAACCATAAGTTAATAAAATTATGCATCAAATACACAGCTCTATCAGAGGCTCAAGCATCTTACCTTCATTATAACTGTTGCCTTTAGACAGAACATCATAAAGCCATGTTCTCAGCATACTCGGACATGTCCTGAAAAGTAAATAAAAGCAGAGGGATTATGCATGAACACTTCATTTTCAAGTTCCAGTATTCTACAGGAGACAGCAACTTAAGGCCCATACTGTAGTTTAATCTGGCCCACTTATGACAATCCTTTAAAAAAATGATCTATAATTTTTTCGATCTTTCAGCCAACTGCCATCTTTAAGAGTAGCCGGGTTCGGACATTTGGGCACCGGACATTTGGGCACCCGGACATTTGGGCACATTCCCTTTTAAAGCAATGAAATTGCGCTGCGTTAAAAATTATAGTGTTCCTATATTTCTCCCTACTTGAGCAAGTGGTGTGCACAAAAAATTTTCCGTTTTATCTCATAATCATCAAGATATTGAGACATATTTACGATTTTCTGTCAGAAAGACGGGGCGGACATTTGGGCACCGGACATTTTGGCACTCGGACTTTTGGGCAAGTGGTGTGCACAAAAAATTTTCCGTTTAATCTCATAATCATTAAGAAATTGAGACATATTTACGATTTTCTGTCAGAAAGACGGGGCGGACATTTGGGCACCGGACATTTTGGCACTCGGACTTTTGGGCACAAATGTTTAAGGGGCCGTATAACAACTGCCGTTTCTTGGCCCAATAGTAAGAGTTTGACCGAGAAAATGTTCGCCGTAAGTTACTTAGGCACTAAATATTTACATAACATGTCAAGTTATTAATATTTGTCTTTTACTTAATTAGGCACTAAATTACTATGCCTCATTCGTAGGCCCTTTTGACAGTCTTTTTTCTACCGATGTCATATTCATAACGTTTACGTATCAAATCAAGTTAATCGCATTGCGCTTTTACTTAAGCACTAAATATTAATTCATAGGCCCTAGGCCTTTTTAACAGTTTTTGTTCTAAAATTTATCGTCCAATCGGGAGATTTTTAACATTTACAAGCTACAACTCGACAGATTATTTGAGGGCACGTGCCTACTCAGCAAACCTGTCGGGGGTGGGGGTGGGGGTATATCAAAGGTGTAAAATATGAAGAATCGTCCGATCGGTAGATTTTCAGCATTTACAAACTACAACTGGAGACATTATCTCAGGGCATGAACCTACTGAGCAAACCTGTCGGGGGGGGGTAATACTAAAAGTGTAAAATATGAAAAATTTCTCGTCCGATCGGGAGATCAGGACTGTTAGGAATGCATTCTTGACGGAAAGTGAACATTTGCTTACTGCTTCAACTTTTTTGACATAGTAAACAAAATTTTCAGGAGCTGAAGCTTTCACACAAAAGATAGCATGATTATAGACAACAAAATTAGGTAACAAATTAAAATAGTGAAAAAGAAAAAACATTACCTTCAGCATTTACAAGCTACAACTCGACACATTATCTGAGCGCACGTGCCTACTCTGAAAACGTGGCGGGGGGTTAATACCAATACTGTAAAATTTTAAAAATTTATCGTCCAATCGGGAGATTTTTATAGCATTTACAAGCTACAACTCGATAGATTATTTGAGTGCACATGCCTACTCAGCAAACCTGTCGGGGGGGGGGGGGGGGGAGAAAAATCCTTACCTCCTTCAAGGCTGTCAAACATTTAGAAAAAGGTTTCGTCTATTTTAGTGTTTTTAATTTATCAAAAATTTGGCTATATTAACGGCGGAGGGGGGCTCCCCCGACAATTGGCGTCCTTGGTGCTATGTAATCATGAATATGATGTAATCCATATTCATGGTTATGAGCTATGTAATCCCGATCCAGGACGACGAAATTGTCAAGTTTTCGGATATTATGCTTGTCATATTTACACCCAAAAAAACGTATTGTCATCTTCAAAATTTGTGCATTGTAATATTTTTTTAAATTCAATTATAATTGTCGTTTGTCTTACTGGAAACGTTTTCTCCATTCAATTCCCCTCACAGCGCCAAAAAACGGCAATTTTTGTACGGCCCCTAAAGATTTGTGCCAAAATGTCCGGGTGCCCAAATGTCCGGGTGCCCAAATGTCCGGTGCCCAAAAGTCCGGGTGCCCAAATGTCCGGGTGCCCAAATGTCCGGTGCCCAAAAGTCCGGGTGCCCAAAAGTCCGTCGCCCAAATATCCTAAACTCAGAGTAGCATCTGTCTTCAAATTCAGTCTCTTCTGACAACTTGTACACAAACACATCATTCCAAAACCTCGAAAATAAGACTTCCTTCTGCGATATGGTCTTAATAAAACTTACCCACAAAATTAATGTAAAAAATAATTCCAAAATAAAGGACTTATAGCAAACCGTTTTCGCAAAACATTTATATCAGTTAGCAAACATTTTTCAAGATTGCAATTTGGAAGTAGCTCTGAAGAATAACTGAAGACCATTAGCATCATTGTTCATACATACGTATCTGTTAATTACTCTTTCCAACTGGTATCAGATTTCATATTGACAAATATTAGCCACAGGCATTTCTTCAAAATCATAACATAGAATGTCAGATATCGAATTAGTTCAAATACAGAATTTTTACTATTTCGATTTTAAAGCTGAAATGCAGGATATTTTGTGGTTTTAGTTTTTCAGTACAAATGCAGAAATTTCCATTACTAAAATCTTTAGCCTATCCAAATTTCAATGCTGTGTAAATAAAATATTAATCAGAAACAGTTTAATGAAACATTTGCTGATTATGTGACTGTACAACGTCACACACATCCTAAAAGCTGTATGTAAAAGGTATTACATGTGTTTCATTTTGTACTGGTCAGATCAGATGCAGTATCATTAACTTCGAAGCGGTTACTAAAACTTTTATTCTTTTCGAAAGTTACTGGTGCTCTGTTGCTCTTATGTTTAAAAGAAAGGATAAAGATGCCGTCGATTTATTTGTGTGGCCTACCTTTAGCTAACTTTCCATTCTAACCATGTGGGTCAAACGCATAATAAGTTTGCCTACCTTTGTTCTGAAAGAATTGCTTTGGTGCTACAATGAAATAGCGTATTGAACCTCTTAAAACCCACCGGAGTGGAGGATAACAGAACGACTTTCGCATATAATTTTGAAAACAGGAAAGTGAGAAGAAGCTTGTTTTATCTGAACATGAACTGAAAAGCTTGTTCATTCTGATCATGATTTTACTACTTTGTTCAGGTTTTTTGTCCTGGAAGAAGAAAAACAGAGACAAAAATACGCAAAGACTGTTTAAAAATGAGGACTTATCCTTAACATATTCATAGAAGGAATTTTTATTTCAGTATCTTATTTTCTTCTTTTTTCAGGACAAAAAAATTAACAAAGTGGTAAAATCATGATTAGAATAAACCAGCTTCTTTTCATTTCATGTTCGGATAAAAAAAAACGTGTAAGAAACAAAAGTACATGAAGAATGTTTAAAAATGAGAACTTACCTTTAACATATTGGTAGAAGGAATTTCTATTTCAGTCAGTATCAAGTATATAGTCAGGGAAAATTTTTATGAAAGTCACGAATTCCTTTTGGGAACATAATTTTTTCCATGTTTAATTCTTATGTTAAGTATAAAGCACAGTAGCTTAAAATCCAGTTTTGATTTATTCATTTAGTGTAACTTTTGGACAAGAGCTGTGGTTCTTATGGTGAAAAAAGTGCGGTTTGCCCACCCTGCGGTTCTTATGCCGATGTGGAGGTAACCCCGAATTTTTTTCCTAGACAACTGCTCAGAAAACAGCAATTGTAAGTTTGTGTGTGATATCACTCTCACAGTAAACAGACATGACTTTTTCTGTCTTTTTAAGGCATCCATTTATCCCTGCAAAGTTAACGAGAACACTAGGAAGATCCATTACTACTATTTTTTTTAATAGTAACTTGTCTTTCCCACTTTTCTTACAAAACTGCACTGAGCATAAGTTTTAAAACATAGCTAAATCTCTGATCTTCGGGTGATTCTTTCTTTCTGACCCTCCCAAGATGCGATGTTAAAGCCAGCTACTATTCAAGATGAAGTTGGGGCCATGTCGCTCTTACGTGGTGGGCAGTACCTTTGAAGCCAAAAATGAGTAAGAAGAATTTATGGCAGTTGTTCCAAGTTTCTGTCATGTCACAACCTGGAACACTTCTAAGAACTTATTGTTGTTCTACAGACAGTGTCAAAACTTGTCAAAAATAATATTTGTGGTTTTCACACAGACAGTAAAAGTATTTGAAATAAAGACAAATTTGATTTTAATTTCTTCTTTCCAGAACGTTTCTGCTTCATTCATCCCTTTATTAACAATTTTTTAAACTTTTTTCATAAACTTTCTTCTATAAAAAAAAAAAAGATGTTTTATATTTCTGACTTTAATTTTGTTCAGATATTCTTTCATAGCACAAATCAGGTTTTTCAACTAAAAATGACTCCCGTGATTCATGCCG
Source organism: Macrothele yani (assembly GCA_039090855.1). Lineage (NCBI taxonomy): Eukaryota > Metazoa > Arthropoda > Arachnida > Araneae > Macrothelidae > Macrothele > Macrothele yani. The sequence goes on along the minus strand of CM077023.1, from coordinate 81,471,474 downwards.
CAAAAACTATATTTTCATGCCGGAATTCATAATAAATATCACCCCCTAAGAACTATTAAGCGGAAATAAATAAAGATTATAATAAATGAAAGAACATTTGGGATTTTCAATACCATCATCCATTTCATTTCTATATTATCGCACTAAATTACCGGAAATAACTTAAAAAGGGTTATGGAAGAATTACAAGTATTTCAAGTAGTGATCCAAACGTATTACGACGTTGTTTGTGTCGAAATTTTACATCAATGGCTAAGAGATTATAAAATTTTGTGGTGCGGTGCTTATGCCAATGTGCGGGTCTTCCAACGAATTTTTTTTCGAAATAACGATTTTTGTCAGGCGCAGCTCTTAACCCGAAAGTTACGGCTCTTATATTCTGCATGCTAGCTGTGCTCCGAATTATAAATCAATCGCATTAAGCGTTTAATGTGAAAAACTTGGAAAATTAAAGTACTTTGAAAAAGTGCAAACAGAGAGACTGGGAAGAAATCAATTTAATACAAAATGGAAAAGCTTGCGAAACGTATCATTCATAAGTAAGCACATTTTAAACCCAGAGCAAATGGAGTTATTTTGCAAGCAATAAATCTACAAACCGATCAAAAAACGGTGTGTCCTCCAAAATAAAGTGTAACAAAGATCGAACTAACGTTGTGAGCAACTTCACAGAGTCAGAATCAGAAATTGAATAGTTTTGTAAATAGAGCAAAACATAAGTTCCTGTACACATACACACCCTTCGACGTTATTTTTTTTATTGGACTGCCAACTATTTTCTTTCCTCGGTTTTGCTTTTTCTGAAATCCACTTAATAAAACCCATTTCTTCATATCCATTTAGAGATTGTGTTAAACGAAATGGTCACTAGAAAACCTTAGATCTGAGTGTTAATGGTAACTTCAGCTTTCGCTTCTCCATTTAATTTTCCATATGCATTGCACATTTTTTTTTGCTTCTTATTCAATTACCTTAGTTTACCTTCTGCAAGCATTTTTGAAAACGGATGTATCTATAGCTTCTGGCTTTGAAAATTCGAATTTCCATTTTTCATTTTGATATATCATAAATAATAAGCTATCTGTTGGTCAAATCAAAGTCTAGATTTATTAGATTTAGTTTACTGTTAGAGTTGTTTATTTTCCGTTTTTCCTCTACAGCGCCAAGGGGTAAACGCACCAAGGCAATTCTGCACACACAGTCCATTTCTTCTCCGTTGATAACTGAAATTCTTCAGTACAACCATTTGAATATTTTTCTTAACATCAAATAATTATTGTATGCCATCATTTTTGGATTTTCCTCTGTAAACGGAATACATCACTTAAATTTGCATAATTGTCTTTACATTGATACTGCAGATCTGGCAGTTGCAACAATATTCTTTAGTCATAACACATGAATCATGCTGCACAAAGTCTTCTTGTAAATAAATAGAATGCGTAAATAATAGAATTATATTTGTGATCATTTGAGTGATTTAACAAAAAAGTTTTAGAAACTAATTTTCGGTTTGTCGGAAGCCATCAATGCTCTTAAACATGGCAATGCTAACTAGAATGGGACCTGAAACATCTGTGGCCCTTCAGTTTGGACAGCATCATGACCAAAATCTTCATTACATCCTTCACAACATCCTGTACCAATAAGAGCCGTACTTGCAGAAAAATTAGAAAAATATTTAACCTTCCCTCTTTAGGTTTTGAAGTATTCTGTTTACATTTGCTGCATTATTTCTTCACATGGCTACAAAAATTCAAGGACAGTTTTTATGATTTTTCTATCCTGATACAGATTTAATTTACTTGTTGACTTCCAGCTTGTTTCATTTCAAAGCTGCATTTTTTTTATGCCTTACATAAACTTTTACCATTATCTGTAAATTTTCATCAGTATGTTAATATTTATGATTATCTGTTTCATGCAAGATTTTTTCAAAATTCCATTCAAACCATCTGTCGAGCCCATTCCACCTCCCCCTTCAGCCACTGAAGAAGAGATTAAATAATAAATGTAAGTAGTGCGAATTTTTGGGTAAAAACATATCAGGGCATAATAAAATGGATTCCACCAGTTCTCATTTTGTTCATCCCAGCTTCTAAAATTTTGTAAAATTTTGTATTCCTCCTCAAATCTTTTATATTTTGTTAGGGGCGCATGTGCTGTAGAGTCATTACCGCAACTTCTTTTTATCATCTTTTCCTTAATAGTTTAACCTTCTGGAAATATAAACTGATCATATTTTTACATACTGATATTCTACTGTCACTTTTTGTATTGAAATTATTTTACATCGGGCAACTTTTACCACCACCGGTCATTAAAACCTTGATATTTAAGCAAATATTTACGGAAAACATTCAAGATCCGTGGATGCGAAAGCAGTATTATACACTGGAGCTCTAAAAAGTCCATTTGTTCTGGTTAGTACAGATGTAGGGAAGGCATTCAATTTATGCGTGGGAAAGTAATGTAGTAGGCATGTCATTTCCAGTGTAAACATTTATTACACTTATTAACTTTCATTCAGATTTCTCCATGAATGCAGGTCGCAAAGCTTCCAGCGAGGGCGATCCGGAGCCAGTCTTCTTCAGCGGTTTCTTATCGCTCTGGTTAAAGGATCTCCCCATCTAGTTGGAGTTCTACCAGGTTTTCTCTTAGTTGATCTTGGATACCAGTTTGTGACACGGTAGGTCCACCTGTCGTCGGTGAGTCTGGCGATACGACCTGCCCATCGTGACTTGCTGTCATATATCGTTTTCACTACTTCTTTTACTCCAGTTAAATTTCTGATGGTTATGTTTGTGATGTGATCTTTTTTACTTATCCCTAGGATTCTTGTAAACACACTTATACTTGATTAAAACTAATATTCATTTTTGTCTAAAACATTAAAAGCTGAAGAAGCATATCCTTTATTATTTTTGTGTTCAGCACCGAGTTTGCCTTCTTTTTTTTCTTTTTTTATTAATCTCATATTTTTTGTACCTACTAAATTTTGCACTGATGTACCATATGATGACTTATATTACAAGCTCTGATTTTTCAATGATTTCCCTTTCGTCAATTAGGTGATGGTAATGTATCAGGCTGTGAGATACAGTTGTATCATCCTAGCACCACAGCAATTAAAAGCTCAAGTTGCCCAGCTCGTACATGGATTTGCTGGCAGAATTTCGTTTCACCTCTGCAAAATAAAAGTAAGTAGTAATTCTATTACATTGCACCACCGAAATCAATTAACAATGTAGAATTAAAATCAATGCAATACTCATACGTACGTACGTAAATCAAACAGTTAAAGGAAATATTATAGTGAACTTCCATTAATGGACACCTCCGTACAACGGTAACCTCCAAGCAACGGCAAGTTTTGGTTGGTACCGGACAACTTCCGTAGGATTAACATTAACGGTAACCTCCGAACAATGAGAACTCTTTAACAGCGGTCAGCGGACACTCCAGTCAGCCCCGAAGGGGATGTAACGGACACCCTGTTCTTTGGTACTTCGGGTACAACTATTCCTTCGGTACTTCGGCAAGAGGAATAAGATAGGGACAAAGAATATTTATTGATATAGGCATAATGGGATGGATTATGGCTGGAACAGTGGTATGCTTAATGAAAAGAAAGGAGTTAAAAGCTCTACGTGAGGTGAGATGCAGCTACCATGTATGTTTAAATCGCCTCCGGGGGCCACGAGAGTATTTGATAACGCTTGGAATTTTGCCTGTTGAGGGCGGTGTTTCTTGGTTTGGTTCCTGTGGGCTCCGTTCCTGCTTTATGGCGTGCCGCCAGCTAACTGTGCAGTTGCGCTTTACTGTCAAACATTTTGCTTTCATATAGCATACCCTAACCCTAATCTCCTAGCTTGCCGTTTCTGAGGGCTGTTTAACACCAAACACGTCAGACACTTTTTTTAAAATCCTGTAAACGATGTATTATTTATTTAATTATTATATTCAATTTTATTCAGCAGACAGCATTTGTAAAAAGCACTGCAACGTTTTCTTTATTGTGCACAAGCTTCATTCATTTACTCCGCTTTTGCGGAAACGTAACGATCTAGTAATGTTAACTTAGGTTTTACTTCTTCAAAGTTTCTTTCCCTAGTCCGAGCATTGACCGTTATTTGCAGATTTCACTGTATTATTATTTCATACTAGAAACGTTGAATTTTCCCTGGTACTTTGCTTCTTTTTTTCGTATTTCTGTACACGTATTGTTTTTTTTCCTTTAGTGTTATAATACTTAGTCTATATGAATAATACGATCGGTAACCTCAGTTATGAAAGGTTCTTTTCCTTCATTTTTACTGACAGCCATCAGAGAATTTTTTTGCTGAGTACTATTGCAAGATAACAATTTTCATGTGTTGGTACTGCTTTTCAAATAATTTTTACCGATGACAGGGAGGTTAAATTATTACACCGTTAATAAGAGCTAATAAGACATTATTTTGGAAAGTTAGAAAAAATGCTGCCCTTTACATTGTTTTTTCATATTGATATCTACCATATGAATTAAAATCTTACGATTTTAGATCTTAGGTTGTTTGAATCTTAACAATCTTACATTAACCAGGGATATCCTAAATGTAATAACATTTTAACATTTGGTTGAAGAGACAGTTTATGGTCACATAATTTTTATTTGCGTTATATTTTAAGAAGTATATGCAGTTATGGTGTGAACTTTTATTTTGTATTTTAAAAAGGGTTGCATTTCTACTGATTAATTTGATAACTGCATAAAAGGAGTACAACATTGCAGTTCTCACAACAAAACACATGTAGTCCAAGTTTTCTGTCTAGCCACATCCGGCATTTCATCTCGACCCCACTTTTACCAATCATGCACTAATAATATCTTCCTTACTAGAATGCAAAGTTTCAAACAAACACAGAAACTATGCCAAATTGGTTCTTGACAATCACTTGTAAAAATCGGTTTCAATCACAGGACGAGTGAATGGTTTCGTGTAAGGAAGGCACCACACAATAATTACGATATTGATCATTACAATTCAAGAGCAATTACAGGCATTGTTGAATGCAAAACTTTCACTGCTACTTTTGAGATGAATTGCTTATTTTTCTACTTTATTAGTATTTTCAAGTGTCTACAATTCTTTTAAAATTAAATCAGTACAAACCAGTAAAATTTTCTAAAAAAAATGGGAAATTGAAATATTATCTGAAGCTGAGTGACTGAATACAGCTGCAGACAATTGCACAGTCCTCAGCCAGAGAGCCTGCATAGGCATCCACAAACTTTTGTTTCATTAAGATGAACTTTTCAGGTAAACACCATTAAGAATAGAAAGCAAAGGTAAATAGAGTGCAACATGATACACTTATGCAACATGTTCAACCTGACTGGTGTAAATATGCGCCAAATGCACTATGTTGCGCAGTGTTTCATCCGGTTGGCGGAAAACCGCCACACAGGAAAACTGCCAAACGTCTTTCAGCAACATGGAAAACTGCAACACTTCGGAAAACCGCCACACAGGAAATCTGCCACATGTTTTTCATTAAGGGGCCTGTCACAAATTGCTGTTCCTCCGAGGAACACTTTGAATGTGTGGCAGTTTTCCAAGTTTCCGAATGATGTGTGGCAGTTTTCCAAGTTTCCGAATGATGTGTGGACGTTTTCCAAGGTGTCGAACGACAGGAAGGAGCTCTTTTGTTGGCCTGAATTTCCATGCAGGTTTATACTTAGGGCAACTGGTCACAAAAGTTCGAGGGGGGGGGATAAAGATTGACGTTTCTTGGCCTATAGTGATAACTGAATTTGGAACTCCAAACAAATTTCGGGAAAACGTTCTATGTAAGCCAAGCGAGAATTATTGCTGTGTTCAGAAAAAACGATAAGTTGTAATTTTTTTAATAACGCTGCACTTTTACTTAGACAAAACATGTGAAGTTCGTAATATTTTTCTTTTACTTAATTAATTCATAGGCCCTGCACCTTCGCCTTTTTAACAGCTTTTAATCCGCCGACTTCATATTCATAATGTTTACGTATCAAATCAAGTTCTTAGGCACTAAATATTAAAGTGACAGGCCCAAGGTCTACTAGGCCTTTTTAACACTTTTTTTACCAACGTCATATTCACAACGTTTACACATCAAATCAAGTTAATAATATTGCGCTTTTACTTTGGCACGAAATATTAATTCACAGACTTAGGACTAGGCCCTTTTACCAGTTTTTATTCCACCAATGTCATATTCACAAAGTTTACACAGGAGATCAAGCTAATAATATTGGGCGTTTACTTAGGCACGGAATATTAATTCATAGGCCCTAGGCCCAGGCCTTTTCAATAGTTTTTACACTCTATCAATGCCATATTCACAACGTTTACACATCAAATAAAGTTAATAATATTACGCTTTTACTTAGGCACGAACTATTAATTCATAGGCCCTAGGGCTGGGCCTTTTTAATAGTTTTTATTCTACCAATGTCATATTCACAACGTTTACGCAGCAAATCAAGTTAATAATATTGGGCGTTTACTTCGGCATTCAATATTAATTACTAGGCCTTAGGACTAGGGCCAACGAATTAATAATTAGTGCCTAATTAAAAGTGCAATATGATTAACTTCAGTTCATGCATAAACGTTATGTATATGACATCGTTAGAATAAAAACTGTTAAAAAGGCCTAGGCCTAGGGCCTATGACTTAATATTTACTGCCCAAGTAAAAGTGCAATGCTATTAACTTGAGTTGATGCGTAAACGTTATGAATATGAAGTCGACAGATTAAAAACTGTTAAAAAGACCTAGGCCTTTGGCCTATGAATTAATATTTCGTGCCTAAGTAAACGCCCAATATTACTATCATGATTTGCAGTGTAAACATTGTGAATATGACATCGGTAGAATAAAAACTGTTTAAAAGGCCGAGGGCCTAAGAATTAATATTTAGTGCTTAAGTAAAAGCGCAACATGACTTGATATGAAAACGTTGTGAATATGACATAGGTAGAATAAAAACTGTTAAAAAGCCTAGGCCTATGAATTAATATTTCGTGCCTAAGTAAAAGCGCAATATTATTAACTTTATTTGATGTGTAAACGCTGTGAATATGGCATTGATAGAATAAAAACTGCTAAAAAGGTCTAGGCCTGGGGCCTATGACTTAATAATATTTACTGCCAAAGTAAAAGCGCAATGCTATTGACTTGATTTGATACGTAAACATTACGAATATGAAGTCGGCGGATTAAAAGCTGTTAAAAAGGCGAAGGTGTAGGGCCTATGAATTAATTAAGTAAAATAAAAATATTACAAACATGACATGTTATGCAAACATTTAGTGCCTAAGTAAAACTGCAGTGTTATTAAAAAAACCCACCTTAGGGACCGTTTCTGAACACAGCATGAATTATGCTGTAATTCTAGCTTGGCTTACATAGAACGTTTTCCCGAAATTTGTTTGGAGTTCCCAATTCAATACTCAATATAGGCCTAGAAAGGGTAATATTTACACACCCCCCCCACACACACACCCTTGAACTTTTGTGGCCAGTTGCCCTAAACTCGCATGAACCGGCGTGAAAATTCGGACAAACAAAAGAGCTCCTTCCCGTCGTTAGGCACCTTGGAAAACTGCCACACATTCAAAGTGTTCCTGGAAGGAACAGCCATTTGTGCCCAGCCCCTTAATCAAAAACTTGTGGCAGTTTTCCTGTGTGGCAATCTTCCGGTGTGGCAGTTTTCCGGTGTGTGGCAGTTTTCCAGTGTGTGGCAGTTTTTCAAGTTGCTGAAAGATGTGTGGCGGTCTTCCTGTGTGGCAGTTTTCCTGTGTGACGGTTTACAGTGAATCGTTTTGTACACCACACAATGGTTTACCTTTGCCGGAAAGAAGTGGTGAAACTGGAGTAGCATCACATTTCGGTGCAACGTACCCCAAGATTTTTAACAGAACACAAATGGTTAAACATCAACTATTATATTAGACTGTAAAGAGTTTTCTGAAATTCACGAGCCATTTCCCATGATCCGTTTCGTAAATTAACAAAGCGTGTTCTTGATGTAACCTTTTCTATGACATGACTGGGAAAAACCTTCATTTCACAGATTCTGCGTACGACAGGAAAATTTTGAATTTTTAGAAACCTTTCCTCAATTTCTTTCGTAAATTAACGGAAAAATTCTGTTCTCACTTTTTCCGTTATTCATCAGATGAAAAACTATTGGCAATAGGAGTGATTTGCCGGAATATACTTGAGGTTTGGTTAATTATTAAATTTCAATCGTCTGTTGGGGGTCCTGATTTTGAATTTCAGTAGTGAGATAGGACATCGTGGATAGCATATCGCATGGAATTTTGCTCATTGTGGAAAAGGATATTTCTTCCTCTCTTCCTCATTTTGTGCACCAGCTATTGTGTCACTGTAAGAAACCTGGTACTTAAATTATTGTGCACGTCACTATATGATGTCTATGTATCAGTTTGTGGACACCTTAAGACAAAAGCTGTTATAGCTATCAAGAATAAATTCTATATTTAGTAGTTTTATTATATACTATATAAAGCATTTCATACACTATATTGACAAAAGTCACCGGACATCCCTTCAAAAGCAAAGGAACGGATCCGCTGCGTCGTTAAGATGCGCGGTACAGCTGCAAACGGTATAAAAGCAAGCCTACAGCTGACTGCGATCATATCACACCGTGAGGTTGAGTGAAAATGTCGCGGCGGGAGAGTACTGACTTCGCGAAAGGAAAGATTGTTGGGTGTTATATTAGTGGGTTGTCCATAAGAGAAACCGAGAGGCATTTAAACATACCCAAGTCAACTGTTTTGGATGTACTGAATAAGTGGAAGAGACATGGCGTACCTGAAGCAGCAAAACGTACCGGCGGACCAAAGAAAATCCGTGATAGGGGAAGTCGAAGCCGCAGGAGAGTCGTTACAGCTAATCGACGGAGTACTGCACAAGACCACAGTGTACAGGTGAGTAAAAATGCTAGAACCTCGGCATGTACACGTACCATTCGCAGAGAACTTCATTCCATGGGTTACCGTGGTCGTGCGGCTGCTCATAAGCCTTTCAGCTCCACTCGGAATGCTACTCGTCGTTTAGCATGGTGTTAAGAACATTTATCGTGGACCGTAGATAAATGGAAACGAGTCCTATGGACTGATGAATCCAGATATACGATCCATCAATCTGATGGCCGTGTGTGGGTATGGCGGCAGCCGAGGGAACACTATTTAACACAGTGGACTGTTCCTACGGTCAAGTTTGGAGCTGGCATTGTACTCGTGTGGGGGTGTTTTTCGTGGTATGGTCCCGGCCCATTGGTTATCGTGGACAAACCTGTTAACCAGCACGTCTACCTCGATATTCTGAACAACTATGCCCGACCAACTCTGTGGCAATACTATGGAACCGAGCCTTGTTGGTACGATCAGGTTAATGCACCGAGCCATAAAGCAAGGACTTTTACGGCGTGGTTTGACGATAATTCCGTATCGTGTGTCTACTGGCCAGCACATCTTAATCCCATAGAGCACCTATGGGATGGATTAGAGCGCCGCATAAGAAGTTTGGAACGAAGGCCTACTACTAAGCAACAGTTAGTGGCAGCATTATATACTGAATGGAAGCGCATACCTATCGCTGTGTTCCAAAACCTTCACGAAAGCATGTCTCGAAGGATCAGTGCATGCATTAAAGGCCAAAGGTAGACCGACACCGTACTAATGTATGTCAATAAATGCTATGTTGTGTTTCTCTTTTAGGTGTCCGGTGACTTTTGTCAATATAGTGTAGTTCACCTTTTCTTTAAGATATTTGAAATTCATTGTCAATTTAATCAGATCTCAAGTTTCAAAGTATTCTTTTGCTTCGAAAAATCTTGATGAAAAAATACATAATTTATAATAAGTTCTCGTATAGAAAAAATATGATTATTACAAACCTATTCAGGAAAATAAGCTTCAACAGAAAATTTTAAAATGACTAATTCAATCGCATTAATAGCAAAAAACATTTCATCATTGCGCAATTAGAGTTCTGCCTTATACGTGAGGGTACGTTTCGTGTCTTTGTGGTTCAACGATAGCACGCACGGTTCTCAAAGAAAAGGTATCGGGTTCGAAACCCACCAGGGAGAAATGATTCGTGAGAAGATCGTCAATTTTGCGAAATTTTTGTATAAATACGGAAAAACGCAAAACTGATTTTTCTGAAATTAACGGAATTAGTCACTACAGAAATTTTGTCAAAATACTAAAGTTAGAAGTAACAAAAGCTTTCAAAAACGAAATTTTTGTTACAGGAGAACGCCAACAGGCAATTTTTCTGCACGTTATTTCAAGGAATTTTCTGTGAATTCAACCACTTATTTTTTTTTCAGAATAGTAAACAGACATTACAACAGGTTATTCTACTCTTTCACTCTTTCAGAAATTAGCATCATTTTTGCGTCGCCAATATCATTAACTGAATAGATCTATTGGCATGTATGTGAAAAGTAAATGACAGCTTCAAACTGCAGAATTCAGGTAAAAATGCTCAAAAATAGTACGGATAAAAATATATGAAATAAAAACTGAAACCGAGGTACATGAAAACTTTAAAGAAAATCGAAAATTGAAATTACAACGGTATTATCAATTTTAAATTATAAGCGAAAGAATAAGAACTTGAAATAAGTTCAAGAGTATTCTCCTTACATAAAGGTACATTTTTGTTTTTTAATTCAGCGTGAATGTTGCTCTGCAGGTTCAGCCTAAGCAACACTGCAGCCCATAATCCCAGCTTTCATTTATCTGTCCTTCGATTTAGAACTGCTCGGTTGATGCGCGTTACCTAGTCTTTCCACGTCATCAGATCGTATTTTTAATCATGCGCGGGCCAATCTCGGACGAAGCCAGCGCTTCGGATGTCATTCAAGCACTTGTCCTACGGTTCTGGCTCTCTCACCTCCTTGAAATCAGAGACGGAACACTGCTTATCGCTCATTCGGTTCCACACGGTTGTTGTAAAAAACTCCAAAACAAAAAAAGCACAAAATCCAAAGGGAAGATTTTATGATTTTCTTTAAACTGGGAACCGTAATTCTGGTCGGCTGCCCGACTTGTTGAAATATGGGATTAAAAGAGAAATCTAAAAATAATCGATAACAGTAATCTTAGTTTAAACTTGATATCCTAGCTGCAGATCTGAAGTTCGAATTGTAGTTTAAGGGAAGCAAAATGTTTCGAAGGTTGAGACAAATTCATGTACAGTCACGAAACAAAAATGTCTAGAAAACAGAAATAGTAAAATAAATGGCTTAAATTAAAGTAAAACAAAAAAATGGCTACGTGCGCAACATTTTTTTGCAGCTAAAAAACCGAAATGATAAAAAAAAGAAAAAAAAAGCCTACATAGAGTCATGTCAAAAGAAATTACTTGAAGCAAAAAAAAACAAAAAAAAAACAGCTATTGGAACTGTAAAGAAAACGCCACAGTGAAATTACGCACCTCAGTCAAGCAATTAATGCATCACGCATCTCAAGATGATTTATGTGAGCCAACATGAGCTGTAAAATAAAGGCTTGTAGGTTGCATGGCCACTAGACATCCAGAACTGCCCATCAGAAAGAATTTTGAATATGTTATTGTTAAGATCGTTAAAACCACTCGCGAAATAAAATTATATTTTTCGTGAGAGGAGTTTTATATTTCCAGCTTTCATTTATCTGTCCTATAAAGTTATGAAAACAACAATTTTGCCGATGGCAGGGGCTCGAATCCGCATTCTGCTCTGGAGCCGAATGCTTTCCCAATTAAGCTACACAGACAAGTGCCTATCACTGTTACTTGCCGTCTTGACATGTGCATCACCTCTTTAATATGTCACAAATTTTGAAAAGACGTTAAAGGTGAGTACAACGAAATGATAACTATGACATGACATATTCAATCATTTTGATTACACTTAATATTCTAAAAAAATTCTTAAAATTGGTTCAGATTTCCCTATGCCTTCACAGATATGTTTTTAAATAAAAACAACAACCTGAATCATTCCAGTTTAGCGTAATCTACGAAATATATTACCAATAAAAATATTGAAGCAAAGTTTTCATAATATTTGTAAGAAGTACTATAACAGAATTTCCTAGCTCAGAACTCTGAAACTCTTTCACATTGAACTGAGCACGTGTTTATTTCTCTCTCTCTCTCTCTCATAAGTCACCATTCGTAGCCACATTTTGTGGAATTAAAACAATTTGTGTTATATTTTACGGCTAGAAGAAAATTCTCCCAATTCAGTGCAACATGCAAGATTCATTACGGATTAACACTTGAAAAGAAAAAAAAAACTGAAAAAAAAAACGTGTTCCTCCCGCAGGAATTCCAGTGTCGCTTAAAACCCAATTTATGCTTTCTTTTTTGTTGTCCAGCAGCTACTTTTGTAGTCAGAAGGCGATTTTTCCCACTCGAAGAACAGGAAAAACACTTTAGAATATCAACGCGACGATATCATAAAGAACAGTTGACAAGTCTTTTTTTATTTTTTTTTTTTTATTTGCAAGTTGTCTGGCACCTTTTGCACTCGCATGGTGGACTGTCTCTTGATAAGATACGACAGATTTGACGAACTGCGCTGCACGCTGGAAAAACAGCTCAACTGCGCTGGGCTCCATTATTGAAATCTACATCCTGCCAACAAATTGATTGTTTTGATGTTTCTTTTCCTCAAGGGAATTGCTCCTTGATCTAGCTGACCAATTACACAGTCCTCAGCATGCATAGGCATCCACAAATCTTTTTCTTTCTTTCCTTGCTCATAGTAATATATGAATGTTTCCCGTTACTTTGTACAGAGAGAGAGAGAGAGAGAGAGAGAGAAACAGTGTGCGTGGGTTTCTGCTCGCATGGAGGAGGGGTAGTTTAGTAGTGGGGGGAGGCAATTGATACATGGATCTATCTGTTTCGGAATGGGAGTAGAGAACCACTCTGTCGTGATTTCTATCTTTCTGGGGGCAATAAGGTCCGCAGACTTTCTTTGCTTATGCTACGTTTTGATTATTCCGAACACAATCTCAATTTGTCTTTCGTGTCACTAAGGAATTATGATTATGAGACTGGGTTTTATGTATCGCGTCTGATAAATCTCTCGTGCTTTATGTCTCAATTTATATCGTGTTACGTCTTTTAACGTTGTGATTCTATATTTTCGGTTGCAATCTTTATATCCATAATTCACTTGAATCCATTGATTGCCATTTCGATACATTATGGGTAGACCGACAAAGAGATAAGTAGTATATTGCACATATTTGCAGAGTTTTCTGGCTGTAATTTTAATCACCCTGAGAAAAGGTATAATAAAATTTCCATGAAGAAAATACGTGTGTGATACGTGCACACAAAGAAGGTATTGTCATGCTCTGGCGCAGTGGTCTAAGCGATGGCCTCTGATCATTCGTCCGAATGGGGTCCGGGTTCGAATACCGGTGAGGCATGGATGTTATGTTTGTCTTACGGCACTGGCTCTCTCCCTTCCCTGGAACCAGTGACCCTAAATTAGGGACGGGCGACTGCTTATAGCCCATTGAGTTGCTCACGGTGGTCGTTAAACCTCCAATCAAAAAAAAAATGCTCAAAAGAGGATACACTGGTAAAAGTTGCTTACACAAAACGTTGTGCACTGCTTCTTACCAGGAATTCTCGAGGTTTTGAACCATGAGAAAATTTGAAAACATTTGACCTTTGACAATTTCAATGACATATTTACGAATTTTTTGACTTTTGTCCAAACATGCATTAAGGTATTGAGTTGGCTTGGACAGAACCTTGGCGTTTTAGTATTAAAAGGTATCCCACACGAAATTCTTTCTATTGTGGTGAGCATTAATTACCATGAAACAGAGAATCGCTTTGATTTTGTTGGACATGACGTCATGAATCTCTGCCCTAAACAACTTTGGTCAACTCAACTCAAATCACAGTTTAAAGCAGAACCATAACCTCCTCGTGTGTATTGCGTTATGAAATTCCTGCTTTCGAGAACGATTGCTTGGACTTTGTCTCTTAGCTGTTTCCCTCTCTCATGAGAAGGTGATAAAGTGTGTCTGTGAAAATAAAAAGTGGATTTTTGTTGAGATGTAAACTGAACTTCGTTGATTCAAAGAATTGACTTTAGTGTGTCTAAATGTACCTTCATATTCTTCATTCTTCATATGATTTAATATTACAACTGGATATTTCTTCTGGGTTAATTAAATTGGATTTAATTAAGGTAAAACCTTTGATTATTCTTCATATCCTTGTACGATTGATTATTCATTTTTTATCACAATCGGGAACATCGTTGAATGAAATGTTTCGAAATAAACAAAGAATGATCTCATGACTTCAACATTGATTATGAGACTGAAATTCACTGGAAATATTGTATTAAAAAAATTGTATACCAATGTGATTCATCACCTTGTAAGCGAAGAGAAATTTTTAAAGAATAGTAAAGTGATAAAAATAAAGTTCAAAATGGCGCAATATCGTGAAAGAGTACAGATGGGAAAACTAAACAATAACAACTTTGCAATGTGGAAATTTAAACTTAACCAACTGTTAATAAGAGATGGTTTAGTTGATATAGTGTTTGGAATAAAACCAGAAAATTCAGACCAAGAATGGGTGAAGAAAGATAAGTTAGCAAAAGCTCTCATTTGCCTACACATTGGAGACTCGCAGATCATTCATGTTTTACATCAAAACACTGCACAAGACACTTGGAACAAGTTAAAATCAGTTCATGAGAGACAATCTTTCTAGCAAATTGTTTCTATTAAGGAAGCTGTATTCTATAAAATTCAGTGGGGGAACTACTATGCAGGAGCACATTAAGGAAGTCATGGAATTAGCAGAAAAATTAAACTGCATTGGTGAATCTATTCAGGATTCGCACCTGAGTGCAATTCTTTTATGCAGTCTGCCTGAATCATATTCAAAACTCATTACATCACTTGAAAGTAAATCTGAAGATGAGCTTACCCTAGAATATGTTAGTAACAAACTAATAGATAAGAATTTGAGAAAATCTCACACATCACAAGCAACACAAAAAACATTTGCATTTAAAGGAAACTCTTCCAAAAAGAGCTATTACAGCAACTGTAATAATACCTCAAGTAATGTGGGGAAGAAATATTGCACATATTGTCATAAATCAAGTCATAATAAAAATGAATGCTGGCATCTTAAAAATAAAAACAAAGAAAAACAACATTCTACAAAGAAGCAAATTAATTACCAAAAGCACAAACTAAATGTTTGTACACATCAGGCGGCTGTACAACAACGAAACATACTTCCATATGACTCAAAATCATCACAGGATCTCGAAGATGTTTTGGAAATGAAAGATACAAAAGTTAATTGCCAACAAATACAAATTTCTAACATTAATGAAAATGTTCCTATGGTTCACAAAAATAGATAGGAATTACATTTCAAAAATAGAAGAGACTATACATAACTCCGATTGGGTCATTGACTCAGGGGCAACAAGTCACATGAGTGGAAATGTTAATTTTTTCACACAATTAACAGAAAGTTCTGAAAACTCAGTTTGTGATTGCAAATGGCACGAGGTTACTTACAGGAGGAATTGGCAAAGGAATCCTAAATGTTAAAACTCTTCAAAATGAAGAAAGCAAGGTAACACTTGAAAATGTGCTATACATTCCAGAACTTTTTGGTAACCTGTTACAGTTAAAACGCTAACTAGTAAGAATCATACTGTATCTTTCAAGGAAAATATTTGTACTATAATGCAGAATGATAATGTAATGCCTTAGAGTTGATAGCAGGAGATGAGAGTTTATATATAATTATTAGTAGCACCAAATAGTGCAGATAATCAATATTGCCAAATAGTAGAGATAATCAATATTGCCAAATAGTGCAGATAATCAATATGTTTCAAAAATTCAAAGTCAGTTATGCCAAAATGAAAATTGTCTGTTCAAATGGCATTTGAGATTAGGTCACAGAAATTTTGATAATATTAAACTAATGGCAGCTCATGACCTCTCAAAAGGATTTATTATAAACAATTGCTCACATGACCTCTAGTGCACAACTTGCATCAAAGCAGAATCAATTGATAAGCCTTATCCAAAACAGGCAAATTTTAGAGCTAAAAAGCCCTTAGAGTTGATTCATTCTGACTTATGCTGTCCTATGGAAACTGAAAGTTTTGGTGGAAATAAATATTTCGTAACTTTCATAAATGATTTTAGTAGATATTCGATTGTCTACTTATTATCAAGTAAAGGTGAAGTGTACAATAAACTCAAAGAATTTATTGCCTCAACTCAAAATAAGTTCAAAAGAAAGATCAAAGCCATTAGAACTGATAATGGAAAAGAATACTGCAATCATCAAATTCAAAGCTTCTTGGCAAGTCAAGGAATACATCATCAAAAATCAGTACCTTACTCTCCTCCTCAAAATGGTGTAGCGGAAAGAAAAAATACGACGTTAATGGATATGTCAAGAGCAATATAATTAATGCAAACTTGTCAAAGCCTTTCTGGGGTGAAGCAGTATTAACTACAACATATCTACAAAACCGATTGCCAACAAAAGCAAATGAAAAGACTCCATATGAATTGTGGAGTAATGTAAAGCCTAACTTGAGTCATTTCTAAGTATTCGGATGCAAAGCATTTGCGTACATACACAAGCAAAGAAGACATAAGCTCGATCAAACAGCAATTGAAGGCATCTTTGTGGGCTATGATTACCATAGCAAAGGCTATAGGATCTATTCAAGCAACAAAAAGGTCATAATCTCAAGATCTGTCAGATTCTTGGAGTTTGAACTTAGTGTATAAAAACCTAATGAAGAAGGAGACAATATTTCTCATATACCCATGGGTGTTACGAATCAAGGAACTACAGTAGAAGAAAATCTACAAACAAATTCTCAACTAAAGGATGATAGTAATGAAACTGAGTCAGACATTCAACCACTAAGAAGGTCGCAAAGGTCTACAAAAGGTATACCGGTGCAAAGACTGTCTTTAAATGCAGCAGAATCATTTACTAAAGAAACTACAAATAATTTTCCACAAGAATTTATACAAATTGTTAAAAAACCATAACCCAAGTCTCTAAAAGACATTCAACATTTACCAAAGGTTCAACAGGAAAAATGGGAAACAGCTGTGCAAGAGGAGCTGAAATCACTGAGAAACAATGGCACGTGGTCATTAACAGAATTACCAAAAGGAAAAACCCCTATTGGATGTAAATGAATCTTCAAAACAAAATGCAATGAGCAGGGTCAGATAATAAAATATAAGGCTAGGCTTGTTGCTAAAGGGTATGATCAGAGATACGGCACTGACTATGATGAGGTACATGCAACTGTAGTGAAACAAACCACTATAAGGATATTTTTCGCAGCGGCTGCACATAAAATGATGTTTGTTCACCATGTGGATATAAAATCAGCGTTCTTAAATGCCAACATTAATGAAGATATTTATATGGAGAAGCCTGAAAGTTTCGAAGAAAGAAGCAATGATAATAAAGTATGCAAACTCAACAGAGCAATTTATGGGCTTAAACAAGCTGCAAGATCGTGGAACGAATCCATAGAAGCTACTTTGAAAAATATGGGTTTTACTCAGAGCAAAGCAGACTCATGTTTTTTCACAAAATTTGAAAAAGCTAACACAATGTATTTGATTCTATATGTTGATGATATTTTAATTAGTTCACAAAATCCACTGCAAACTGATAAAGTTGTTGAAGATCTGAAGCAGAACTATGACTTAACCAATTTAGGCCAAGTAAAACATTATCTTCGGATTGAAGTTAATCGAAATTCAAATGGAGAATATTTTCTGAATCAACAAAATAAAATTAATGAATTAGTTGAAAAATTCGAACTTAAAGACGCTAAACCTACGAACACTCCGATGGAAACCAGTTATTATCAGTTAAATGATGAACAAGATTTATTTGACAATAACCACAAGTATAGACAAGCAATTAGATCTCTATTATTTATTTCTAACTTTACAAGACCTGATATCACTGCCGCCATGCACATCTTAAGTAGAACGTCTGCCAAACCGACACAAAGTGACTGGAATGCAGTCAAAAGACTTATTAGGTATCTAAAGACCACAAAAAATTTAAAATTTAAATTATCTTCAACCGAACCTCCAATTCTTAAAGAGTATTCCGATGCAGACTGGGCACAAGACATGTCAGACAAAAAATCGACTTCTGGATTCTTAGTATTTCTTGGAAACATTTGTATATCCTGGAAATCTAGAAAGCAGAACTGCGTGTCTCTTTCTCTTTCGTCCTGGGAAGCAGAGTACGTGTCCTGTCGTTGTCAGAAGCTGCACAAGAATTTTAATGGCTGTTCCAATTATGTGAGGATTTCGACTTGAAACAAAATCTTCTAGTAATCTTCTACGAAGACAATCAACCAACAATCAAAATTACTCAATCTGAAACAGGCAACTTTAGACTTAAGCACATGGACACTTGACTGCATTATATAAGAGATCTTCAGCATCATGATATCAGATATCATCGAAATAGTCTACTGTCTTTCAAATTCAATGATTGCAGACATTATGACCAGATCCCTTCCTAAACCAGCCTTTGTAAAACACAGAAAAGTTCTCAACCTACAAACTTGTTTAGAACAAGTGGGGGATTGTTGGACATGACATCATGAATCTCTGCCCTAAACAACTTTGGTTAACTCAACTCAAGTCACAGTTCAAAGCAGAACCATAACATCCTCGTGTAATGAACTTCCTGTTTTCGAGAACGATTGCTTGGACTTTGTCTCTTAGCTGTTTCTCTCTCTCATGAGAAGGTGATAAGTGTGTCTGTGAAAATAAAAAGTGGATTTTTGTTGAGATGTAAACTGAACTTCCTTGATTCAAAGAATTGACTTTAGTGTGTCTAAATGTACCTTCATATTCTTCATTCTTCATATGTTTTAATATTACAACTGGATATTTCTTCTGGGTTAAATAAATTGGATTTAATTAAGGTAAAACCTTTGATTATTCTTCATATCCTTGTACGATTGATTATTCATTTTTTATCACAATCCGGAACATCGTTGAATGAAATGTTTCAAAATAAACAAAGAATGATCTCACGACTTCAACAGATTTAATCCTTCACAGTGAATCATAAAGGAATGGATCACAACACTCCCTGCTTGTGCTTGGGTCATAATACCTTTTCCTTGTGAATGTGTGGTTGTTTCACCTTGATATGAGTTGGTACTTAGAATGCATGAGGATTCGATGAACATATCCCAGATCCGTTAGCTCTTCAGATACATGAAGTTCTGGTATTTGGTGGTAGGGCGAAATATGTTCATCACTGAAAGTACAACCCTATAACGTATGATTAACAGCCAAGGTTTGTTTTCTTCTTTTGTTCATTTGAGGGTTTAACGACCACCGTGAGCAACCCGATGGGCTATAAGCAGTCGCTTGTCCCTAATTTAGTGTCACTGGTTCCAGGAAAGAGAGAGCCACAGCAGTAAGACAAGCAAAACATCAAGACCCTTCTCAGACGAATGGTCAGAAGCCAGCGCTTAGACCACTGCGACATGGGACGGCACAGTCGTGATTTTATCAACTGGCTATTACACAGTGAAACTTCACGCAACATTTTTATGATTGATTGGTTTCCTAAAAGTTATGTACAAGATGCATATGCAACTCAAGGCCTCCAGCTCTTTACGTACATATGATAAAGTACGTACTTGTTTTCAAAATGACTGTTCAAATTTCTTTCACGGTAGTTCTTCCTGTGTTATTCAGTAATATCGCCAGCGGTTGGTAGGATAGTGGACTTTAGTGGCGCAAATACCTCGATGGACCAAAGAACGCCAAGCAGCACAGTTAATCACTTAAACAAATTAACATAACAAAATGCTAGAAAACATGCACAACACTGGGCACACAACTACTACACGAAACGGTGTAAAAGGCAGATGTACAACGAAGGACTACACAAACTGAAAGACACCAATACAACGTAGAAAAGGCAACACGGAAGACACTTCACAAAGGCGGCCCAGAGTTGCTGTGTCGTCTTGTAAAGTTTGCAAAAGAAACGAGCAACAACACACACAACACATGGACAACAGTCAGAGATGAACTACAAGTCTCACCCATGTATCGCCGCACAGCAAGAAGCGGTGAGTGCAACAACAGGGTCCAGTATGGGGAGAACGCCTTCATTGGTGCTGCAATGTTGACACAATGGGCTGGCAGATTAAAAAAGAATCGCTTTTAAAACAAAAGCTATATTCTTTTTTGATTAATAAGTAGGAACTGTACACCAAATTATACTCAAAATAGTATAACTATACTAAAAATCCGAACTTTCTTGGAGTAGAATATATTCCCTACATACAAAATATTCCCTACATACCAAATGTTTCCTATCAACTGAAAAACGCGCTCAGGAGGAAGAACTTCGGTGTCGGCATAAGGTCTCCGGCATCTTTATATACGGTGTTTAAGAGAAATATTGACAAGCCCCCTTTTCTCAATGAGGCAGGTGTTTATGCTATCCCACTAAAGTATCTGGACGGCTCCAGGCGATACTCCATCGGAATGACCAAACGTTCGTTTGGAATTAGAATCAGCGAACATAAAAGGGATACAAGAGACGGAAAAATAACCATTACCCTATCAAGAGAAGTGAAGTTCAAGTCCGCCGATCCTATATGGAGTGATGTAAAGAAATTAGCTTCATACTCTACACCCAGATCTACCCCCATTCGCGAATTCTTGGAAATCTTGACCAGCTGCCAGGCTTGCAATGATAGCGTCTCTTTGGAATTGCCACGTATTTGGAATCACTTCTTCAAATAATGCTGAGTTTTCTACCATAGTACCACTGGGGCAAACAAACGTAACCTCGTTTCTTCGAAATATCACGTTTGCTCCTATTCATTTATTGTCTAGTCAAGTCGCCGCGTTCGAAGCGTTAAAACGTTCTATTATCCAGTTGCAGTTAGTTGTCTACCTTCCTTGAGAAAGCCATCTGTATGATGTGCGAAAGCTTGGAAAGATTCATTTATATTCTACGCCAAGAAATTTCGGATTTTTAGTGTAGTTATACTATTTTGAGTTCTTTTTTTATTCTTAAAATAAAAATTTATTGAATTTATAGTCTCAAGTACCGAAAAGCCAAATTGCCCAGAATGTCCAGCTAGCAGACTTCAAAGGGATAGGTCTAGTCGGCTTACGAGAGATTATGAAATTGTTTTGCGATATGGCTGAATGAGGTGATCGAGTGGTTTTCACAGTGTATCTATATTGGACAGAATGGAAAGGGGAAGGTACACTTGTACGATGACCAAACACAGGACATTCCAAAAGTACAACCGAAAGTCACTACTGTCTTATCCGAAGGACAGCTTTAGAGAAAGTCAAACACTTCTACTTTGATTTGGAGTGTTTTCCGTACCCTACGCTGTCCCACACGCAGTTCCTAATAATTTCCTAGAAACGAGACTGATATTTCAATAACTGAGCTTAGTGTCTTTCATGACATGAAAGTTTTGGGTAGTGTGAATGAGTCCACTGGAAGCTGCTCAAGTGATAGCAGTTTCTGCCTCTGTGTGAACAATGTACGACTGCGAATAAAAGGATGTACGACAGAGAAAGAAAAAATAAACTATATAAATAGGAGATATACATCACAGAGATGTAAGGTCAGGTGATGCGCAACATCACAGCCTCTCCGTGACAAATGTCAGCCCCGCCTTCTCGCGGTGAAATCCTGTTCCCACTAACGGGGCTCTGAAGACCGCCAATAGCGGTATAACTATACCATCGGGATTAGAGGAAATGCTATCTCACATTCACCAACCCGCTTGGCCAGCGTGGTGAGTTATGGCCAAACCCCTCCAAAATCACTCCACAACTTAAATCTTGGCCCTCAGTCTCCGGCAGTTGGAATGTAGCTGGCCAAGGCAGCGGCCCTTGCGACATGAAGGCAGAGGGTGCTAAGAATCCCCGGAGGACCGGACTAGGCTGCCATCTGATGCTGACCTTGGCTACGTATAATGGACGCTCCCTATCTTCTGATTCAAGGCTTCTTGAATTGGAAGAGGAACTACAAAGGATCAAGTGGGACATCGTCGAGCTAAGTGAGGTCAGGAGAAAAGGAGAAGATCTCATTGAACTGAAAAGTGGACATTTCTTCCAATATCGTGGGACAGATACTGGCAGAACTAGTGGTGTTGGATTTATAAAAAACAAGAAACTGAAGGATAAAGTTGTAGAAGTTGAAAGTTCCTCTGACAGAGCTGCACGACTCGTTATCCAACTCTTGAGAAGATACAAGGCTCAGATTATTCAAACTTATGCACCCACCACAAGTCATCCTGAAGAAGAAATTGAAGAATTTTAGGAGGAAATTCGTCATCTAAATAATAAAGGTAAGCAGCACTTGAAGATAACTATGGGAGATTTCAATGCAAAAATAGGGCAACAGCAACAGAATGAAATTTCAGTAGGTATATTCGGTCATGGCAACAGAAACCAGCGTGGAAATACTCTCGTAGAGTTTGCAGAGGCAGAAGGGTTTTTCAACTTGAACTCCTTTTTCAAGGAAAAGCCACACAGGAAATGGACATCGACGCATCCAAATGGGACGACAAGTGAAATTGATTTTATTATGTGTAACAAAAAATTCGTCATCGAAGACTGCAGTGTGCTAAACAAGTTCAACACAGGTAGTGACCATAGATTGGTGAGATGTAAGATGCACCTCAACACTAAACTGGAACGTGGCAAGCTCATAAGACAAACAAAATGTATTGACATAACCAACCTTAAAAAACACCATAATACCTTCAAGTTGGAATTGAGGAACAGATTCTCTTCTTTAGAAGGCCTAACATCCGAAGAAGTGGATATTTCTGAAGTTAACAGAAAAGTAACCAAAGCTCTTATGGAAACAGCAACAAAATTAGCTGAGTCTAAAACAAGTTGCATGTGAACAAATTATCAGGAAAAACCAAAATGTTGATGCAAAAAAGAAGAGAGATGAGGACAACTAAAGAAGATGTGACTTCCAAAGTGGAATATATAGAGCTATGCAAGACAGTACGAAAAAGTATCACTGAAGGCGTAAGGAAATTCAACTGTGAACTAGTGAGGAAAGCAATTGAAAACAACTAAAGCCTAAAGATAGCAAAAGGACACTTCTATAAGGGAAAAAAACAGATTATGATATTGAGAAAAGAAGATGGTTCTGTAACAAGAAATAGAGGCAAAATTTTGACAAGAGTGAAAGATTTCTACTCCAAATTATATGAAAGGGATGATACATGTACTCCAGACATCATGAAAGGTACCAGTACCAGAGTTCTTCCAGTCCTTCCAGCAGAAGTTGCACATGCAATCAAGAACATGAAGCGGGGAAAAGCTCCAGGAGAAGATGGAATTACTGTAGACATCATACAAGAAGCAAGTGGAGAAATTGAAACGGTACTTGCCCAAATTTTCACTCGATGCCTTAATGAAGGGAAGATTCCTGAGGATTGGAACAAGGCTACAATGATCCTGCTACATAAAAAAGGTGCCATTGAGGATCTCGGGAACTTTTATAAAATCTTCACTAAAGTTCTTTCACACCGCTTGAAGGTAACACTGGATATGGCTCAACCGAGGGAACAAGCTGGATTCAGGCGTGGCTACAGCACAATAGATCATATCCACGTACTGAGAGAACTAATTGAAAGAGCGAGGGAATTTGAACTTCCATTGTGCATGGCTTTTATCAATTTTGAAAAGGCCTTTGATTCGGTGAAACCATCAGTAGTTACAATGGCTTTGAAATCCTGCGGCATTGAAGATACATACATTAATATTATTAATAGCATCTATGAAAATGCAAGTGCAAAGATTCGGCTGTTTGGGAATACAACACACATAAAAATTGGAAAGGGAGTGAGACAAGGTGACACCATATCTCCGAAGCTCTTTAATGCCACATTGGAAAATGTCTTTCAATCACTGAACTGGAAAAACAAAGGGAAAAAGATTAATGGAGATTATCTAACCCACCTTCGTTTTGCTGATGACGTAGTCATTTTTGCAACTACCCTATCAGATCTTCAGAGTATGATCCAGGAACTTGCTATGAGTAAAGAAGTGGGATTAAAAATTAACTTTCAGATGACAAAAGTGATGTTCAATGCTTTTACAAGAAATAAAGATTTATCGATTGATGGAGAAAAGCTGGAGATAACAGACACGTGCGTTTATCTTGGACAGCAGATATCAAGTGAGGGTCACATTGGTGAAGAAATTAATCGGCGTACAAACTTGCCTGGAGAGCGTTTGGAAGAAACAGCATAATTTTCAAGAGCAATATGCCATTATGTCTTAGAAGAAAAGTGTTGGATCAATGCATCCTTCCAGTGCTTACGTATAGTGCAGAGACGTGGACCTTAACTAAAAGAGACATACAAAGGCTGCAGACAAATCCGAATAATGACAAGAGTGGAAGACATCATGATCAGAGTTAAATCCCTGAAATGGCAATGGGCTGGAAATACTGCCAGAAGGACAGACCTACGATGGACAGCCGAAATTTTAGATTGGATTCCAAGAGACAGGAAATGATCCAGAAGAAGACCACATGGGAGATGGGTGGATGAAATTCGAAAGTATGCTGGAGTAACATGGAGGAGACTGGCACAAGACAGACCGTTGTGGAAGAAACTTGGGGAGACCTTCATCCAGCAGTGGATTCATAATGGTTGACAATGATGATGATGATGATGATGACATCACACACACACTCAGAGTAATGATTTGGGAAGCCATCAAATATGACTGAAAATAACCCTCACATTTGTGAGAGGGCAGTATCAACTGCCATTACGTTGAAAATGTCGTTCGTCCGAAATTCCTCCTGTTTTGATTGAATATAGATAAACTAGCATTCTAACCAGATAATGTCTATCATCAAACTGCAGCAGCCTGTGAGATCAACAGACCTGTTGTGACGTGCCTGCCCCGCAGGACGCACACCAAATAAAGGCAGATACCAGTAAGGGCACATATCCGCGTAGCTCAGTTGGGAGAGCGACTTACCCCGGAGTGAGGGGACCCAGACTAGATGTCCGGCGCGTACAACCTTGTACGTTACATTGACACCCGAATTTCTAGGATGACCCGGCTGTTACGTTTCTCGCAAAGATGTGATGTTCTTTCCACACGGCGAGACAAGAAAAATGAGAATCCCTTCTTCGGTGCTTCGAAAAAATAAATCAGTGTGATGTTACGTTCCACACACGAAATTGTCTGGGATTTCTCAAATGCACGTTCTTCATAGGATGATTATCTACAGCGACACATGGTCCCGGCTGACCCGTGGGCCAAGTCCCCGGCCCTTTTTCCGGGGGGGAGATGTGACGTGCCTACGCCGCAGGACGCACATGAGATAAAGGCAGACAGCAGTGAGAGCACATGTCCGTGTAGCTCAGTTGGGAGAGCGACTTACTCCGAAGTGAGGGAACCCGGATTCGATGCCCGGCGCGGACAAACTTGTACGCCATACTGTTCCTAATCGAATATGTCTGAAGTACAGCTGAAATGTACCTTACCTTAAGTTCGATATATGTATTTTCAGTCCATCAGAAAGGAGCTCAAGTGAAACATGGATTGAAATGTGTGTTCGCGCATGAGTGGCATATACAGTGAAACCTCCATTAACGAACACCTCCGAACAACGGTAACCCCCAATAATGTCGCGTTTGGGTTGGTACAAAACAGCTACGGTATGACTGATATTAGCAATAACCACTGAACAACGGAACCTCTTGACAGCGGTTAACGGACACCCCAGTCAGTCTGGAAGGACTAACTGATACCTTGCTCCTCAGGACTTAGCGCCTTCGGCATTTCAGCGTGTGGTTAAGAAATAGATAAAGAATGAACCTAATGGAATTGTGCCTCGGGCTAGATGGGTTGCATTGCGGAGGGCGGGGGTATTCTTAAGTGAAAAGAAATGAACTAAAGTTCAGTTCGACGTGTGACGGTAATTGCCGAGTCAAGCACCAGCCCCTGTGCAAGTCTCATTTCCCCACTGAGGCTTCTGGAGGTGGTTGCAGGTGCATAGAATATTGCTTGTTCGTGGCGGTACATTGCCTACTGGAACACCAAGAAAGAATCGCCCTATTCATATGAAATTTATATCACAGATTCCTCATGCTACAGGAGATAACTGATTAGATTTGTAGAGCTATACAAGATGGTTTCGCTTCAAAACTCAGTATCGTGTGAAACCTTCTCGAAGAACAATAACAGCCTCTATATGGCGTGGCACTGAATAGCCTGCCAGACTGCTTCTATGCGACACCTGGGTTCAATTGTGGTGACTGGCAGGGGCGCTTGATGAGCCAGTCGCTTAGCTACCATGTCCCAGACATGTTCGTTCAGGGACATATCCGGCTAACGTGCAGGCCAGGGAAGAAGCGATATCTATTATGCGTGGAAGAGGTCTTGGACATTCCGGGCCACATGTGGCCGAGCATTTTCTTGCTAGAATATAGCTAAAGAACAACTCTGAAGGAAGGGTGCCACCTCTGCCTCTAAAACATGCCTGATCTATCGTTGACTGAAGAGGGTTCCCTTAATTCTTATCAGGCGAAATCGCGAATCGAACCCAATGGAGCCCCAAATCATGACGTTTGGCACTGGGCCGGTATGACGCTGGAAGGTGCTGTTCACTACGATGTCTTCGAAAACGTATGCGACCACCATAATGCATCAAGTTGTGTCGTAACTCGTCAAAAAACACGTCCTGTTACCAATCAGCGCCCCAGTGTCTGTGTTCGAGACCCCATTGCAGAATGAGGAGTCTGTGGTTGAGGGTCAAAGGAACGCGCAGCAATGGGCTGCTAGCGACCAGTCCTCTGTTAAGCAGACAAAGTCGAACTGTGAGGGAGAACAAAGCCTGACCGTTGACAGTGTTCCACCGCTGTTCCAACACCGTGAATTTCGCTATGCGATCGGTCATTGCCATGCGGCAGAGGTGTCTCTCATTCCGTTCAGTCGTGCGATTTTGCGGTCCATTTCTCGGATTTCTGTGCGTCCGAGCCACATCCGTCCACTGACGCTACGCTGCCATAACTGTACTGGAGTTTTGTCTCGTACGAGTGGCAATTTCGCGGTAGAAAAACCCAGCTTCTCTCATCCCAACAATCTTTCCTCACTCAAAGTCCGTCAGGTGTTCATAATGCGATCTTCTAGTGTGACGGGGCATAGTGAGACACAAGAAACACTCTTTCGAATCAATGACGGCTCTTAACTGATTGCAACATCTCGTTTGAGCCAGCTCTTTATACCCAAGACCGGACAGTTCAGAGGGCTCTGCCCCGAAACCACGTGTACATTTTTACTAACATTTTAGTCAATTGCATGTCCCAATATGCTGTACATATCCTGTAAGTTTTAAGCGAATACCAGCAGTTCTTCATGGTGTAGCAGTTTTCATAAACAGTAGTGTATTAAGGTATAGAAAAAGTATTACGTGTGCTCAATTTTACACATGTGACAACACAGGATGTATAAACTCAGTTTAGAAAAAAAATTATATATAAGGGACTTGCTTCGCACATTAAAAAAACAAGTTTGTAAAATCATGCAATGCATTGATTATGATACGCTTTCCAACATACCAGAAACTATTACTCAAGTTATGAGGATAATAGCTGTGGAATAAATCTTGCTCCTCTGCCCTGACCTTTGACCCCACTTCGATGATACTAAACAGAATTGGTTCAGTGTACCTCCGGAACAATATACTAAAGTTTTGTCGTTCAATATCGCTTTATTAGACAACTAATAGTGTACAATAAAACGGGGGCATATAACATGGGCAAAAGGCCAAAAACACGTGGAGAAAATCACAGACTTACACGTGAGGCATTGAGGAGAACAAAACATAAGAAAAAGAACTATGGGCGCGCAGGCCACTCTCTCAAACAGAGAGATATTTTGAGGAACATGAAATGCACAGGACATTAAGCATGGCAAAAGTCAAGCAGAAGTCTAAGGGCTCACACTCTGGAAGATACTGGAATAATAAGGAACTGGTGTTAGCGGATAAGGGAAGGAGAAGTCTGGATATTTATACACAGCACGTTTCACCCAACGCTCATAAGCGCGGCAATAATCACCATAAGAAGCAAAGTCTTGTTGTGAAGGAGGATCTGGAGCAAGAGGCTTACGCCGCCGTCGGGAACGTCGAGCCGTAGAAGATGTACAAGTAAAGGAAGTACTATCAGCAGAAGTCGAGGAAGGCAACAATGGAGCATGATGAAGCACAGGTGAAGGATTTGCTGGGAGTGGAGAACTCACAGAGGATCGGCATGAGACAGCTGATAAGAGGCGGAGTAGGATCTTCGTCCGGGGACTCAGGAGTTCGCGAAGCAGAAGTGTCTGGAGGAAAAGGCCGAATGGAAACATCAACAGAAGACAAGTGCAACCCAGAAGACACTACAGGGCTGTCAGTGGAGGGCCCTGTAGAAAATAGATTTGCTTGAAGGGAGCACGGCGGTGAACATGAAGTTGCAACAGGAGCATCTAGGAGTGAGGACTGGATGTGACGAGCAGGAGACGAAGCAACATCAGCCGTCGGTAAAGGAAAATGAGATGACGTAGAATCTGGAGGCACTGAAACAAATAGGTTGCACTGGGGCGGTGAGGAAGCAGGAGATATAAAACAGCTGGTAGACGCTGGCTCCATGGAGACGAAGATCGGAACCATAGAAGTGGAGATCGCAGTTGAACATGGAGACAATGGACTGACAGGAGCAGGAGATGAAGGCGGAGAGGGTGACTGAGGGCATTTCAATGAGATCTGGGTAGAAGACGGGCTCGATGGAGGCGTGCAAAGTGGTGTAGTAGTAACAGAAGGGAGAACATCCAGGAGAGCTGTCGGTAGCAGATGATCAGGAAAAATATTCTCTGGAGAAACACGTGAAGTAGACGAATCAGGTACCGGGAACAAACCACTCGAAACCGGAAGCTGCGAATATGTAGAAGGAAAAGTCGACAAAGATGTGGTTGATAAAGAAAAGTCACACGATTCTGGCAAGGCAGAAGGGCGAATGGAATTCGAAAAATTCCGAGTTTGACAAGAAGAACTATGGTGACCTGGCAATTTGCAAGAAAAACAATGATAGGCGGTAAAAACATTGACAGTACGAGTGTGTGGACCGCAAATAACGTGGAAAGCTGTCGGACAGGAAACAATGGACTGTTCGTCAGGAAAAACGACGAGAGCTTGACGTCGAAAACTATAGTAGGGACGATTTCCTTGATCGTCTGAAGCAGCAGGCAAAGTTTTAATAGGGCCAATAACTAAACCACATTGAGAAAGGAAAGCATGCAGCGAATCGTTGGAGAGTTCAGGAGGAACTGGAGATAAACTAACGAGAGTAGGGCAATGAGCAAGAGGAATTGCGAACAAACTTTGGTCGCCGACTGAAATTGGAGAAGAACCAACTCAGCTTGAGCGGGATTAGAAAAATAAACCAACACCGAGCGACGCTTTCGTGCGATGTGCGTGATGGCATCAGGTGGAACAATCTGATGGAGTGCTGAAGTGTAAGCTGTAAGTTTGGTATGTGAAACCGCGGAATATTTTACTCAGAGAGCTAAAGAAGCGAAGAAAGACTTTCCCAGTGACGAGGACTCTAATAAATGAGCTGTTAAAACTGAGCCGGTACGAGAAAACCGGAAGCCCAATGCAGTTGAGAGAGGATCCGAGGAGAAGGCAGGGACTGCGAGTGTAGAGAGATGAGATGAACTGTCAAGTAGTACATCCGGAGGAGTCGTCAGTGGTCGAAGAAAAGCAGTAGACATAGTACAAATCAGAAACTGTAAAGCAGCACAATCTCGAGAGCGTAAGACGATGGAGATGGCAAAAGCACGTAAAGAAGGCGGACGATGGGAAGATGCGAGGTAATGACGTCACTGGAAGAACGGCGAGAGACGGATGGAGCACAGTAACGATGACGTCACCCAAGGACCACTATCAGAGGGTGACATAAACGGGAAGGCGTGTAGATAACAGGAAGATAAGCACGGAAGGCAACTGAATAGAATGCAGGTGAGAAGACAGAAGGAAGTCAAGACAAGCACGATTCCCTTTTTTTTTTTTTTTTTTTTTTTTTGATTGGAGGTTTAACGACCACCGTGAGCAACTCAATGGGCTATAAGCAGTCGCCCGTCCCTAATTTAGGGTCACTGGTTCCAGGGAAGGGAGAGAGCCAGTGCCGTAAGACAAACACAACATCCATGCCTCACCGGGATTCGAACCCGGACCCCAGACGGACGAATGATCAGAGACCAGCGCCTTAGACCACTGCGCCACCGGGGCGGCCACGATTCCCTTACTGGTGCTGAAAATTAGCTGGGAAGATTGCTGGCAGCCTATTACTTGAGCAGAGTATGCAGGAAAGGAACAGCAAGCATTGGAACATGTACTTGGGCGCACACTTCAGAAACTCAGTAGGGTGTAGTCGGCAGGTAATATTATGATAAAATTCGAAGTAAATACGTACTTTCTGACTCAGAAAAGTAGCAGGAAAGGTAGCACATACCCTTAGACACACACGGAACACAGGAGTCTGAAGCAATGTGTTCTTGGACCGAGCAAACAGGGCGAAAATTGAGGAGCTCGAGAGGGCACGTCCAACGACAGTTTTGTCGCAATAGAAGCATTTTTACTCAAGTTATGAGAACAATGGCTGTGGAAAAAATCTCACTCCTGTGCCCAGACCTTTGACCCCATTTCGATGATATTCAATAGAACCGGTTCAGTATACCTCCGAAACAACATAGTAAAGTTTTGTCGCAATCGAAGCATTTTTACGTAAGTTATGACGCATAAGGGCGATGGAATGGATCCCGCTCCTATGGCCTGACCTTTGACTCCACTTCACCCATTTTCAATAGGGTTCGTCCCCTAGTTGTCCCCTACCACATACTAAAATTTCATCGAATTCGAACCATTTTTACGTGAGTTATCGTGCGGATAGACAGACAGACGGACAAAGCTGGAGCATATACGCTTCTTCAACTACGGTTGTAAAGCGTAAAAAAATTGTAAACTTTCATATTGTTGAGCATGTTAATTCCAACACCATGAACAAGACGTGGTTTTAATTAGGGCTGTAGCTACCGGGAGGGCAGTTGCCCCCCCCCCCCCCCAGATTGGTCGTTCAAGGTGCGGAGTTCTTTTTTCTTTTATTGGAGGTTTAACGACCACCGTGAGCAACTCAAATGGGCTATAAGCAGTCGCCCGTCCCTAATTTAGGGTCACTGGTTCTAGGGAAGGGAGAGAGCCAGTGCCGTAAGACAAACACAACATCCATGCCTCACCGGGATTCGAACCCGGACCCCGTTCGGACGAATGATCAGAGGCCATCGCTTAGACCACTGCGCCACCGGGGCGGCGGTGCGTTGTTCATGTTCTGGGGTAATGTAAAAAATAGAAATTATAATTAATAAAGTTACAGCCTTCAGTATTTTCTTTTAAAATACTGTAGTTAGTCTTATACAGTATTCCATGCCGCTATGAGGTGTGAACATCTCATATCTATGAAGGGAATTTTCCAAAACAGTGCATCATCATCATCATCATCATCATCGTCAACCATTATCAATCCACTGCTGGACGAAGGTCTCCCCAAGTTTCCTCCACAACGGTCTGTCTTGTGCCAGTCTCCTCCATGTCACTCCCGCATATTTACGAATTTCATCCACCCATCTCCCATGTGGTCTTTTTCTGGGTCTTTTCCTGTCCCTTGGAATCCAATCTAAAATTTCGGCTGTCCATCTATGGTCTGTCCTTCTGGCAGTATGTCCAGCCCATTGCCATTTCAGGGATTTAACTCTGATCACGATGTCTTCCACTCTCGTCATTTTTCGGATCCACGAGTTCCTCTTCTTATCTCTCCTGGTTATACCAAGCATGCACCTCTCCATGCTGCTTTGAGTTGTCTGCAGCCTTTGTATGTCTCTTTTAGTTAAGGTCCACGTCTCTGCACCATACGTAAGCACTGGAAGGATGCATTGATCAAACACTTTTCTTTTAAGACATAATGGCATATTGCTCTTGAAAATTATGCTGTTTCTTCCAAAAGCTCTCCAGGCAAGTTTTGTACGCCGATTAATTTCTTCATCAATGTGACCCTCACTTGATATCTGCTGTCCAAGATAAACATACGTATCTGTTATCTCCAGTTTTTCTCCATCAATCGATAAATCTTCATTTCTTGTAAAAGCATTGAACATCACTTTTGTCTTCTGAAAGTTCATTTTTAATCCCACTTCTTTACTCTTGTCAGCAAGTTCCTGGATCATACTCTGCAGCTCTGATGGGGTAGTTGCAAAAATGACTACGTCATCAGCAAAACGAAGGTGGGTTAGATAATCTCCATTAATCTTTATCCCTTTGTTTTACCAGTTCAGTGATTGAAAGACATTTTCCAATGTGGCATTAAAGAGCTTCGGAGATATGGTGTCACCTTGTCTCACTCCCTTTCCAATTTTTATGTGTGTTGTATTTTCAAACAGCCGAATCTTTGCACTTGCATTTTCATAGATGTTATTAATAATATTAATGTATGCATCTTCAATACCGCAGGATTTCAGAGCCGTGGTAACTGCTGATGGTTTCACCGAATCAAAGGCTTTTTCATAATCGATAAAAGCCATGCACAATGGAAGTAAAAACCACGTATTCTTTGAGTGGAACTCGAAAGGGCGTAATTTTGAACTCCAAGGAGTGTAATATTTTGAATTCGAAGGGGCATAATTTCGAGCCTAGCCCTCCCAGATAAGAAAAGCTTGCTACCGTCCTCGTTTCAATATTGTAACAAAATCATGCCTGCCTTCAGTGCTCTCTGTGTCGGCAGTTTCTATGCGAGATGGGCAAACTGGACCCTATTCGATTATTTAGAGCAAGGATCCACATCAGTCTTCACTGAGAAGGTGCCCACTTTCGTTGCTTCTAAGCTGCAAAACATTTTCATTGCATGTAGTCTTTTGCGTGATGACGTGTCCATGATGACGCGATATGAGCTTGGTGGATCCTATTTGATCATTCTGGGTTTCATCTGAACAAGAACGTCAGTTCCCAGTCAAAGGACACACACCAGTTTCCACTGAACTCCCATTAAGCCACATGAACTGCCACTTGTTCTCGTTATACGTAGCCCTTCACGAGAAGTGTCTATCTGTGAAGTCAGCTTCTAGTCAAAATGGGCCGGTTGGATCATACTTGATCTTTCGGAGTTCCAACTTAGATCCACAGGAACAAGCATGTTCTGTTGTTCTTCATAAGACAAGGATTTCATCTCACTGTTAGTTAATACCGCTTGTAGAGCCAGTCACCCAATGCCTACATTTTCCTATTTCTCAGTGTTGCTGTTGCAAATTTCGCGTTCGCTACTGCTGATGTACCATATATTGCTGCTGATGAGCTTAGGCACTGACACCTGTGACTCTCTTTCTCACTTCGATGTCCTTGTCAGAACTCGCAGAGATACACCGAAGAGCCAAAACATTATGACCAGCGCGTCTTTATGCAAATCGAAGCAACAGCAGGTAAACGATGGCACGTGTGAAGATTATGAAACGGTATAAATAGCTCCCGTATCGATGTCCTTGTCAGAACTCGCAGAGATACACCGAAGAGCCAAAACATTATGACCAGCGCGTCTTTATGCAAATCGAAGCAACAGCAGGTAAACGATGGCACGTGTGAAGATTATGAAACGGTATAAATAGCTCCCGTACTGAGCTCTGTTAATCAGTGTTATTCTTATTCTTCAGATCGGAAAGACAGTGGACTTAAGCGAGTTTGACAAAGGCCAAATTGTAATGCTTAGACGACTGGGTAAGAGCACTTCTGAGACGACAAGGCATGCGGGGTGATCACCGTCAGCCGTGGTTAGTACTTTCAAGAAGTGGTCCAAGAAGTGAAAGACCACGGCTTATCGACGTTAAAGGTGAACGAAGGCTATCTCGTATGGTACGAATCAACAGAAGAGACTCTGTGGTGCATGTCGCCGGGAGTAATATGATAAAACACAATGCATTGAATCCTGCTCAAAACAGGGCTGTGCAGACGCAGGCTGCTCGGAGTGCCCATGCTAAATTCGGTTCACCTTCAAAAGCGCGTACAATGGAAACGCGAGCATCAAAACTGGACTTTGAATGACTGGAAGAAGATCGTATGGTAAGTTTAACATAGTTTTATTTTGCACCATGTGGGCGGCAGGGCACGTCTACTGCGGGAAGTGTTGGCACCAGGATGCATCGTAGAACGAAAACCAGCTGGCGGAGAAAGTGTAATGCTTTGGACAAAGTTCTGCTGAGAAATCCTGGCTCCAGCTGTTTCTGTGCAACAAACTATGACGTCTACCAACTACCTAAACATCATTGCAGACCAAGTACATCATTTCATGGCAACGGTATTCACCTCTATTAGTGCCTTCTTTTAGCAAGATAATGCACCATGCCACAATGCCCGGTTTATTCGAGAATGGTTCGCGGAAAAAGAGTTCCAGGTATTGCACTTGCCTCCAAATTCCTCAGACATCAATCCAATCCAGCATCTGTGGTTTGTTTTGGAACAGGCAATCCGATCTGCGGTGGCTCAACAACGTAACTTACAAGAGATAAAGGGTCTTCTGGTAGCATGTTCGTACCAGATACCACAAGACACCTTTAGAAATCTTGCAGCGCCCAGGCTTCGCCGGGGAACAGCTGTTTTGGCGGCATGTGGAGCACGAACTTAACATTAGGCAGGTGGTCATAATATTTTGGCTCTTCGGTGTATATTCAATTTTCGGTTGTGCTGTTCTCTCAGCTGACAATGCTTGTTTCGCCGTTTTCTCACGCATGTGTAGGCGTATGCTACGGAAATGAAATCTTCCACCAAATAAGCATTTTATAGTTTAGATCTTCACCAGAAACTTGAGCTCAATGAAGTCCTTCTAAAGTGAACTGTGATCTAGTTTTGAACTCATTCTACGGTTCTAAAAGTGAATGCCTTTCGTATTCGTCGTCTTGATTGTTGTGACATTTCAGAACTCTTCCTCTTTGTTCTATATATATTGAGGCAACACTACCATGGTTTTACCATTACACTTCTTAGATTTTTCTGGAGATTTTTCCGATTCAGCAAGAAATTAGCATTCACTAGAACATTAGCATTTCTATCTTGAGAGTTATAATGAAGTAAATTTCTCCGTCATTTTTTTCCACGCCGGGGCTCGAACCCCGGTCCCTTCATTCCGGAATAAGTCACTCTGCCAATTAAGCTACGCGGAGGTTCGTTATCGCTGCTATCTGCCTTCATGTCGTGGGCGTCCTGCTGGGCAGGCACGCCACAGAGTTCTTTGAAAAACCAGCAATTCAAATTTTGAAAATCTTGTTATTCAAAGATCGGTTTCTTTACCATTGTGGGTGGTCGGATTTTGCAAAATTTTCTCTAAAATATCCATATACATTGCTTTTTGTATTAACTTTCTGCACTTGTTCTGTACTGTATCTATGTTCCCTGAGACTTCCAACATTGAGGGACGTGTTGAATTCTGAACCTGATGAAAGTAATCTTTAAGGAGATTTCAGCGCCGCTCTCAAAAGGACCTACAGGGTTTATCAAAATAATGGAAACACCGACTGCGACTGGAGACTGAAAACGACTGTACCCACATACACTGACTGCGATACACTGTACACTGCGGTGTTTAGGTACAGTCGTTGAACCGAAACACCGACTTCGACAAAGCATCGTATGCAAATCACGGGGATGACGGCACCCACGATGTGAGGTATATAAAGGTGTGCAGTATAATATAGGCTATTACGTAACAGTGCCACAGTTACAGGTGAAACAGCTGTTGTGGAGTAATTGTCGACAATGTCAGATCTCAGTGACCTCAAAAGAAGGCATGATCATTGGGGCTCGCTTTGCAGGAGCTTTAGTAACTAGAACGGCAGAAATAGCTGTAACAGGAAGAACTATATGGAAGATTAAAACTACCTATCGACAACAAGGCGTTGCCTCCAAACCTGCAAATTGTGGTCGCCATATAATGATGTCAGATAGGGATACGGAAACGTTGGCACAGATTGTGCAACGAAAGCACAAGACCACGGCCCCGCAAATAACAGCGGAGTTTAACACCAGTCGGAATCATCCCGTTTCCGTCATAACAGTTCATCAGGAACTCCATTGTGCTGGTATTTATGGCAATGTTGCAATCCACAAATCCCTAGCTACCAGTATCAATACAGCAAAACGTATAAAGTGGTGCACAGTACATAAAAACTGGGATGCTAAAGACTGGCAACGTGTCATCTGATTTGATTAATTGTGTTCCATATTGTTTCCCACCACTGGTAGAATGTACATCTGACAAAAACCTGCAGAAGCATACCACCCCGACTATTTCATTTTGACTGTGATTCATGGAAGTGGATCCCTGATGCTGTGGAGTTCCATATCATGGAATTTCTTAGCTCCATTGGTGATAATGCAGGGTCGTGTCACGTCTGCAACTTGAAAATCCATTCTTGGGGACCGCCTGCACCCAGTGTTGCAGGCATTATTCCCTATTGACCGCCCCTGATTTCAAGCAGATAATTATAAAAAACATGCCAAGTTTTGGTTTACAGAGCATGAGGATGCGGTACAGCAGCTACCCTGGCCACCTCAATGTTATTGAACATTTGTGGGAATATCTGGAGCGAAAGGTCAGATCACACTTTCCACCTCCAACATCAGTGGCACAGTTGAGATTATCGTACGTGCATGGCTTGTATAAAAGTATTCTAAGTAGAATTACCTCTGTTCTGAAAGCCCGAGGTGGGCCTACAGAGTATTAATAAAAAGTTATCCACAAACAGTGTTTCCATTATTTTGATAAACCCTTGTATGCTATCGTCTTTGTAGTGAACATCGGCAGGCATTTAAAGACAGCATATGCTCTTCGCAGAATTTTGCATCTTGGTCTTTTCTCCACAATGTTTAATGGCATTCTTTCTGTTTAGGTTACAATTACTCTCTGCCTGAAAGTCATTCACGTCAGAGGTTGGAACCGCTGAATCATTTCAGTGTTTCATATTTTGGTGTGGCCAGTTGTCCACAGATTCAGCATCTTTTCAGTCTGTAGGATATTCACAAGAGGGCGCCATTTTTTCGGACGGACACAACCGAGTTTTTCCAATTCACAATCAGATCGATAATTTGATCAAAGGAAATACAGAATTTGGCACAATTCAGATTTGCATTTTTTCTATGCTTCTCTTCAGTTGCTTTCTTCGGAAGGTACAGCTCATTGCCCTCCCCGAGAGAGCTGCTAATGCATTCTCTTTGCAGCTATTTCCCTTTTTGTTCAGAGGTTCAGGATTTTCTTCTCCACTTAACCCTAGCGTTCGCTTTCTTGTGGAAATAAAACAAAGCTTTGTGAATTTCAATAGTCGCTATGGTATCAACATCAACACACGGAATAGCTTTTCTTAGTCTCACTATACATACTTTCCAGTGCGACACTTCTTGTATTCGTTAGTACATAAAAATAAATTCCCTGCGATTCTATAGCGCCGAATAAACCCAATTGCTATAGACTTTGGCCACCACAAACCTTCCAGGTTACCTCTCACACCAAACTGGGAAGTCTCCTGGATTCTGATGAATTCAGTACAAAGTTGTACCACTTTTCTTTTTTTATTACCTCAAACCAAATCTCAATCAACAATGTAAGAATTCTTTAGGAAGATGTTACCACATACAGAGGTTTGAGACATTTTTAAGCAGGGCTTTTCCTTATTCCATATATTTTACATACAGGATCTAAAATGTTATCATTTTCAAGGCTATGAAAGTAATAAATCGTCTAATATGACCCATGCACTTAACAACCATGCATTCTTGAACAAGTGAACCAACCACAACTAGATAGGTGTCTCATGCAGTTTTCCAGATAACAAGCCTTACTTCAAACAAGATTAGGAAGTCCAGCAAGTAGTCCATATTCACATTTCCACAATATTTTGGTTTCCATAGTATATTCAAGATTCACCACCGGCATGCGCAGTTTGTTAAGTCGCTGTGTGGGAGGCGGTCGTTTCTGACGGGTGTTCGAATCCCAGTCCTGCCGGCCATCTAATCTGCGGTTTTTCCGGGGTTTTCCGCAGACTCCCTTGTGTTTGGTGACGCGAACGCGTAAGCGGTTCCCTGTGAAGTCGGCCCCAGACGCACTTTGTCCCTTCCCCGTATGCAGCAGAGGAAATGCAAGCCAGCTGCATTAATTTGCCAGTAATCGTCAAGGGCGCAAAGTCGTCTTTGCGGAACTCAACCCGCCATGGGCGGACGAGATAGAGTTCCAGATTATATGGCTTTGTAAGCATCATGATAGCACATGGAAAATAACATGATGGATAATTAATTTGACCAATAATCTCGATTCTAGGATCTTTAATCAGGAAGTGAATTGGGACTGCTGCGACATACAAATGCTACAATTTTGTACCACTTGATTTTTCTTCGTTATTCGAAAAGCTACGTTTTCAGATTCGGATTGTAACATCTTCTAAAATATTCGGAATGCTTATACAGTAGGCGATCGTGCTCTTTGAAAAAGTTTATTTAATCTTTTTATGGGTTTTTTATCTTTCGTGTTTGACTTGCAGCATGATTTTGTACACATAACAGCTGATGTTCTGCTCTCTGAACGAAAATTTCTTTATTAACCTAGAAATGCTTCACAGTAGTGCCATCAGTGGCGACCAGTGTTTCTTTCAGTACTTTTTGTCCGGGGGAGGGGCCAAGTTTTCCATTTGCTATATATATGTGTAATTTTAACTACTATATTTATATATATAGAAGTAATTACTATACATCTAGCACAAGGGCGCATTTAGAGAGGGCCTTGCCCCCCCGGAAAATGTGTCATTTTTTTGTTTTTTTTTTGGTTAAAATGCGACTTACATTAGAAAAAATGCCTTAATTTAATAAAAATGTATCGACTTACATTGAAAAAAAAAATGCTTTAATTTTTCTTCAGTTTTTCATTAACTATGATTTTGTTCCACATGGTGGATTTCAAAAACTTCTATTTTTGCCCCCCCCCCCCCAAGAAAAATTCTATATACATCTCTGATATAGCTATTACTTCTTCAAACATTTCAGGAATAACAAACTTTCTTCAGCTAAAGGAGAGGGGGGGGGGCTCGAAATTTCCATCTATTAAAATACATTCAACGCACTCTTGATCCTGAATCACGATTCCCAGGCAATTAGGTATGATTAGTCTAATTATTATACTATTTTGAAGAATACCATGCGTCGTAATACATTTTTTAATAAACTAAACAAAACTAGTACCATTTGAACAAATATTAAAAAAAATATAATTGGAGAAATATTTGTAGCATAAAAAGAAACGAAACTTCCTTTTTCATCATAGTCTTTATTTAATAAAATTATAAAATTTGGTTCGGTATCCTAAAATGTATCGGGGGGGGGGGGGGGTAATGGTCGTTTCCAGGATGGCTTTGCCTCCCTGGATGTATGCCTGAAAGAAACACTGGGACGTCAGCACTTCACAGCTGGTGGGGATTTTAGGGGAGGGGCTAAGTGTATCGTAGGGGGTACAATAACTTGAAGTGCTTAGCAGGAATTTTGCCAAGTATTTCTATAGACTTAACCCTACGCTGATGATGTTATCCCCTGGAAAAGAAAAAAAAGGTTTTGTTGTGGCTGATGACTGGAGGTTTAACGAGCACCGTGTGCAACTCAATATGCAATATGCTATAAGCAGTCACTCGTCCCTAATTTAGGCACCAAAAAGTGGTGCTTCGCCAGCTACATTACTTTCTGAGAAAAGGTACACCAGTGTGTGGTGCAAACAAAACTAAAAACATGGTGTAACCTTGTGCATAACGTGATAGAAAATTGCACCATGTTGTTGGGCTTTGTTTGCATCACATACTGGTGTATCTTTTCTCAGAAATTGATATTGGTGTAACTTTCTCAGAAACTCTGTATTCAACTTAGTTGATTAGCAAAATAAAAGTGTCATTAAGAAAAAAAAAAAAAAGAAGCTGGTGCAGAAAATGGGGAAGAGGAGGAGAAATATCCTGTGTCACAGTAACCAAAATTCATGTGATATACTATCCACAATATCCGATCTCGCTACTGAGCTTCAAATACTTCGACAGACTGTTGATATTTAACACTTAATAAAACCCCCAAGTATTCCCGTGAATCTCTCCTATTACCGGGAATTTTTCGTCATATGGATTGAGGAAAAGTGAGAACGGAATTTTTTTTTTAATATAAGAAAAGAATTGTGGAAAGGTTTCTGAAAATTTAGAGTTTTTCTGGCCTACGAAAAATCCGTGAAATTCAGAGTTTTTCTGGACTAGGAAAATCCGTGAAATTCAGAGTTCTTTCCTTCATTTCACGGGAAAAGTTGTGTCAGAAATATGCTTCGTTAATTCACGAAAGAAATCACGGAAAGTGTCTTGCGAATTTCAGAAATTTTTTTACAGTGCATTACAAGGACAATTTCAATCTTTTGTGTTGCTGATGAAAACAAGACGCAGAGATTTCTAAGAATTGGAATCAATGAAATTAATCTTACCCTGTTCAAGCTTAAAAGCAGAAGACATTGCCTCGAAGTTGCTAAAACTAAAAAGGATTAATAACCTCAAAGGCGATACAAAAGCTTTAACTAAACAGATAAATCTTCAAATCAACAGCTAATTAGATGGCTATAATTTTCCTTTCTTGCCTTTTCAGATAATCTGTGAACTGCATGTTACATGAGCACAGTAGTAACTTAACTAATTTGTAGACTTTTGAAACTATTTAATGCCCCAAAATAATTCCATGTGCATTATTTCATTTACAGGGAGTAAAAGGAACGAATAACGTCACGATAAAAGTACTAAGAGCAACATAGGCAAGTGATTGGTGGCACAGCAGATAGGGTGCCATTTTCTCAGACCAAAGGCTTGAATTCTACCCTGGTAAGTCAAATCA
The DNA here is from genome assembly GCA_039090855.1 of Macrothele yani. NCBI lineage: Eukaryota > Metazoa > Arthropoda > Arachnida > Araneae > Macrothelidae > Macrothele > Macrothele yani. Next base: position 81,430,336 of record CM077023.1, on the reverse strand, counting down.
CTTTTGTTATTAGTTCTTTTACCACTTAACCAAATTATACTTTTGTCGGTTGTTTCTATCTGAAGACAACTGCGAACTAAAATAACAAACTGTTACCATTACAAATTTATATTACTACATATTATGCAATGTTCAAACGGACATAGGATCAACTAAAGATTGAAGAAAACAGAAAAACTAAGGTCCGGTATGAATCCAGGATCTTCGACGAGCATTCAGTAAGCGCTAAGGTTTGCCTAGCAGTGCTTAAACGAAAAATTTAAAACTTCGTAAAAGTACCGAAAATGAAAAAAATTCAGAGCTGTTATTCCCAGCAATATTCGCCAGTTCGTGCAAAAGTAAGTATAGGAAAAGTCAATGCGTTCATAAAAATCTCGAATTCCAAAATGGCTGCTACAACTTATCATTCTGATATAATTGATCATGAAGATAGATATTACATTCTCGCATCTAGCTCTCTCGAAGTGCTATTTTGAACCCTGGTATGACTCATTAATGCAAAACAGTGAGTGAGGTAGCGTTTAAATTTATGTTCACCTCATCCACAACTGCGAGATATTTCTTTCATAAATTTGAGGGCATCTAATACACCTGAAGAAGTGTAATATGGTTCATCTTTAAAGATGAATAAACAAAGGAGAAATTTTGATTGTCCATTTATATTCGAGAAATATTTTGTAATATAAAGCAAACTGTCCACCGAAGAAAGAAAGTTGGGGAAACTCTGAAAATCGGATTGTATGAAAGAATGCCCACGGAAAAAACGCCCACGGAAAAATCGCCCACGGAAAAAACGCCCACGGAAAAAACGCCCACGGAAAAAACGCCCATTTTTCGAAAGTAGGAAAAAACGCCCACGGAAAAATCGCCCACAGACAAAATGCTCACGGGAAAAATATGTGATCGACTGATAAGTTTTTATGTCTGTTATAAACGGTGTTCGGTCAACTAGTCACAGACTGCTGGCCAAAAAATCGTTAGGGGTCATATAAAAATTGCGGTTTCTTGGCCACCTCACCTACATAACGCGAATATGGGAATGACGGAATGAAAACTTTTAGAAGGGCCTAAACGTTAGTACTAATATTATTTTCTGCCTAAGTAATACCGCAATATTAATAATTTGATGTGTAAAATATTTTCTGCAAACCTTACAAATATGAGAGGAAAGTTCGGATTGCACTGATTGACTGTGAGGTTGTATGGTGTTGGCCTGAAAGCCGTGGTAGTCTTATGCAACATTTATTTTAAAACATACTAATGATTCACCGTTGTCTTCAAGCCAACTGCTATACGATATTTTTCTAGAAACTACAAATAAAAAATTATCTGCGAGTATGTGCAAACCCAGGGAATTTGTCTGGGGAGGAGGGGGGGGTGCTTAAAATCTAAAATATGTAATATAAAGAATTTCTGGTCCGATCGGGAGATTTCCAGTGTTTACAAGCTACAACACGTCGAATTATCTGAGGGTATCTGCTGCCTCAGGAAAATAGTCGGGGGGGGGGGGGTAATACCAAAATCGTAAAATATCAAGAATATCTCTTCCGATCTGGAGATCTTCAGTATTTAGAAACTGCAACTCGACAAATTTTCTTAGCGCATGTCACTCTCTGGAAACCTGTCGGCGAAGAGAGGAGGGGGATAATACCAAAAGTGTAAGATATGAACAATTTCTCGTCCGATCGGGAGATTCTCGGCAATTAGCAGCTACAACTCGACACATTATCTGAAGGCATGTGAATGATGAAAATCTCCGGGTCGGAAGAGAAATTCTTCATATTCTACACTTTTGGTATTACCCCCCCCTACCCCCCGACAGGTTTGCTCAGTAGGTTCATGCCCGGAGATAATGTCTCCAGTTGTAGTTTGTAAATGCTGAAAATCGCCCGATCGGACAAGAAATTCTATATAATTCACAATTATCATATGACCCCCCACCCCACCCCCAGGTTTGCTGAGTAGGCACGTACCCTCAAATAATCTGTCCAACTGTAGCTTGTAAATGCTGAAAATCTCCCGATGGGACGATACATTTTTCAAATCTTAGAGTTTTGATATCCCCCCCCCCCCCCCCGGACAGGTTTCCTGAGTCAGCACATGCGCTCAGATATTTTGCAGACTTGTAGTTTGAAAACCCTTAAATCTTTTGCTGAGATGTAGATCATAAACATTTCTTATAAAGAATTACATTAATTATCGCAATTAAGAAAAGACGAAATTACGGAAACTTTATATGACTCTGATTACCAACCTCTAGGGTTCGTGGGCACGAAGCGGTCGAAAACGTTATTTTTATGAGGCCCCTTAAAATTTTTGTGGCCAGTTCTCCTACACCGTCATGTAGAAATTAACTGTTTTAGTTGTCCTTTGGAAAACTCCCAGGAAGCTATGAGTGCGTATTTTTTTCTTTACACTGGGAAGAAAAGAAGTATGCCTGTAACTTGAGATTATACTACTCACGGGGAAGACACACCGACCGGTGGCCAACCGATAAATTTAAATGAAATATATCCCTTGTTATTTGGGGTGCGGTCGCTAGCAAACGTTCCAGCTGCAGCTGCAAAGCACCACTTTGACGAAAGACAGATGCTCCCCCCTCCCCCTTCGGCTCGCCGTACACAAAAGAGGATTTCCAAAAGAGACAAGAGTGCAAAGAAAGCACATTACACAAAGTTATATCTGTACATTGCGCCTTTTACGAAAATCGCTTTTACAATTAAATGCTATACTTTACAAGTTTTTATAAATAAAATAATCTGACTTTTAATGATTTCCCTTTTAATTGATATAGTTAAATAACAAACATGCATAGTTTTATAAAAATTAAGACCTTACTTTAAAAAATAAGAATAGTCACAAATTTTTTACAGTAAAGCCGAACTGGATTTTTTTTAAGAAAGTAGCTACTCTACAGTCATCATCATCATCATCATCAACCATTATCAATCCACTGCTGGACGAAGGTCTCCCCAAGTTTCCTCCACAACGGTCTGTCTTGTGCCAGTCTCCTCCATGTCACCCCTGCATACTTTCGAATTTCATCCACCCATCTCCCATGTGGTCTTCTTCTGGGTCTTTTCCTGTCCCTTGGAATCCAATCTAAAATTTCGGCTGTCCATCTATGATCTGTCCTTCTGGCAGTATGTCCAGCCCATTGCCATTTCAGGGATTTAACTCTGATCATGATGTCTTCCACTCTTGTCATTTTTCGGATCCACGAGTTCCTCTTCTTATCTCTCCTGGTTACACCAAGTATGCACCTCTCCATGCGTCATTGAGTTGTCTGCAGCCTTTGTATGTCTCTTTTAGTTAAGGTCCACGTCTCTGCACCATACGTAAGCACTGGAAGGATGCATTGATCAAACACTTTTCTTTTAAGACATAATGGCATATTGCTCTTGAAAATTATGCTGTTTCTTCCAAAAGCTCTCCAGGCAAGTTTTGTACGCCGATTAATTTCTTCATCAATGTGACCCTCACTTGATATCTGCTGTCCAAGATAAACGTACGTGTCTGTTATCTCCAGCTTTTCTCCATCAATCGATAAATCTTCATTTCTTGTAAAAGCATTGAACATCACTTTTGTCTTCTGAAAGTTCATTTTTAATCCCACTTCTTTACTCTTGTCAGCAAGTTCCTGGATCATACTCTGCAGCTCTGATGGGCTAGTTGCAAAAATGACTACGTCATCAGCAAAACGAAGGTGGGTTAGATAATCTCCATTAATCTTTATCCCCTTGTTTTCCCAGCTCAGCTACTGAAAAACACCCTCCAATGTCGCATTAAAGAGCTTCGGAGATATGGTGTCACCTTGTCTCACTCCCTTTCCAATTTTTATGCGTGTTGTATTTTCATACAGCCTAATCTTTGCACTTGCATTTTCATAGATGTTATTAATAATATTAATGTATGCATCTTCAATACCGCAGGTTTTCAGAGACATTGTAACTGCTGATGGTTTCACCGAATCAAAGGCTTTTTCATAATCGATAAAAGCCATGCACAATGGAAGTTCATATTCCCTCGCTCTTTCAATTAGTTCTCTCAGCACATGGATATGATCTATTGTGCTGTAGCCACTCCTGAATCCAGCTTGTTCTCTCGGTTGAGCCATGTCCAGTGTTATCTTCAAGCGGTGTGAAAGAACTTTAGTGAAGATTTTATAAACTACTGATAGGAGGCTGATAGGTCTGTAGTTTCCGAGATCCTCAATGTCACCTTTCTTATGTAGCAGGATCATTGTAGCGGTGTTCCAATCCTCAGGAATCTTTCCTTCATTTAGGCATCGAGTGAAAATTTGGGCGAGTACTGTTTCGATTTCTCCACTTGCTTCTTGTATGATGTCTACAGTAATTCCATCTTCTCCTGGAGCTTTTCCCCGCTTCATGTTCTTGATTGCATGTGCAACTTCTGCTGGAAGGACTGGAGGAACTCTGGTACTGGTATCTTTCATGATGTCTGGAGTGCATGTATCATCCCTTTCATATAATTTGGAGTAGAAATCTTTCACTCTTGTCAAAATTTTGCCTCTATTTCTTGTTACAGAACCATCTTCTTTTCTCAGTGCCATAATCTGTTTTCTTCCCTTACTGAGATGTCCCTCTGCTATCTTTAGGCTTTGGTTGTTTTCAATTGCTTTCCTCACTAGTTCACAGTTGAATTTTCTTACGTCTTCAGTGATACTTTTTCGTACTGTCTTGCATAGCTCTATATATTCCACTTTGGAAGTCACATCTTCTTTAGTTGTCCTCATCTCTCTTCTTTTTTGCATCAACATTTTCGTTTTTCCTGATAATTTATTTACATGCAACTTGTTCTTAGACCCAGCTAATTTTGTTGCTGTTTCCATAAGAGATTTGGTTACTTTTCTGTTAACTTCAGAGATGTCCACTTCTTCCGATGTTAGGCCTTCTAAAGCAGAGAACCTGTTCTTCAGTTCCAACTTGAAGGTATTATGGTGTTTTATAAGGTTGGTTATGTCAATAGATTTTGTTTGTCTTATGAGCTTGCCACGTTCAAGTTTAGTGTTGAGGTGCATCTTACATCTCACCAATCTATGGTCACTACCTGTGTTGAACTTGTTTAGCACACTGCAGTCTTCTATGACGAATTTTTTGTTACACATAATAAAATCAATTTCACTTGTCGTCCCATTTGGATGTCTCCATGTCCATTTCCTGTGTGGCTTTTTCTTGAAGAAGGAGTTCAAGATGAAAAACCCTTCTGCCTCTGCAAACTCAACGAGAGTATTTCCACGCTGGTTTCTGTTGCCGTGACCGAATTTACCTACTGAAGTTTCATTCTGTTGCCGTTGCCCTATTTTTGCATTGAAATCTCCCATAATTATTTTCAAGTGCTGCTTACCTTTATTATTTAGATGACAAATTTCCTCATAAAATTCTTCAATTTCTTCTTCAGGATGACTTGTGGTGGGTGCATAAGTTTGAATAATCTGAGCCTGGTATCTTTTCGAGAGTTGGATAACAAGCCTTGCAGCTCTGTCAGAGGAACTTTCAACTTCTACAACTTTATCCTTCAGTTTCTTGTTTATTATAAATCCAACACCACTAGTTCTGCCAGTATCTGTCCCACGATAGTAGAAGAGATGTCCACTTTTCAGTTCGATGAGATCTTCTCCTTTTCTCCTTACCTCACTTAGCCCCACGATGTCCCACTTGATCCTTTGTAGTTCCTCTTCCAATTCAAGAAGCCTTGAATCAGAAGATAGGGAGCGTCCATTGTACGTTGCCAAGGTCAGCATCAGATGGCAGCCTAGTCCGGTCCTCCGGGGATTCTTAGCACCCTCTGCCTTCATGTCGCACTGGCCGCTGCCTTGGCCAGGTACATTCCAGCTGCCGGAGACTGAGGGCCAAGATTTAAGTTGTGGAGTCATTTTGGAGGGGTTTGGCCATAACTCACCACGCTGGCCAAGCGGGTTGGTGAGTGTGGGATAGAATTTCCTCTAATCCCGATGGTATAGTTATACCGCTATTGGCGGTCGTCAGAGCCCCTTTAGTAGGAACAGGATGCACCACGAGAAGGCGGGGTTGACATTTGTCAAGGAGAGGCTGTGATGTTACGCATCACCTGACCTTACATCCCACTCTACAGTAGGAAGTTGAAAGTTAACAATCTTATTTGGTTCTTCACTAGGCCACCCGCGGCCCTTAAGTCATAAGTCCTAGGCCTTGGCCTATTTAACAGTTTTTATTCTAACGATGTTATATTCATAACGTTTACGTAACACATCAAATTATTAATATTGCGGTGTTATTCAGGCAAAAAATAATATTAGGACTAACGTTTAGGCCCTTCTAAAAGTTTTCGTTCCGCCATTCTTATATTCGTAAATTTACATAACAAGTATTGTCAATAATCAAACAGAAGTCATCGCTCTTTCCACGTTTATAAGTGAGTCACGTAAAAATTCTCAGTGGCCGCCACCAGGAATCGAACTCAGGGTCTTCCAGTTACGCGCCGGATATGCTTCCACTGCAATACAGCTATTCCTATTCCACGTCAAATGTCTGAATTAATTGTCAATAATATTGCGCTTCTACTTATGCACCATACATTCAATCCATACATTAATTAATAGGCCGTAGGCCTAAGCCTATTCAACACTTTTTTCTTCGCCTGTGAATTAATTAAGTAAAAGAAAAATATTGCAAACTTGACATGTTATGTAAATATTTAGTACCTACGTAAAAGTGCAGCGTTATTAAAAAATCCCACCTTAGGGTCCTTTTCCGAACATACATGAATTATGCTGTAATTCTCGCTTGGCTTACATAGAACGTTTTCTCGAAATTTGTTTGGAGTTCCTAATTCAATTCTCAATGTAGGCCAAAAATCAATAATACTTACACCCCCCCCCCCCCTTGAACTTTTGTGGCCAATTCTCCTACACCCATTTTCGTTATGTAGGTGAGGTGGCCAAGAAATCGCAATTTTTATATGACCCCTAACGGTTTTTTGGCCAGCAATGTGTGACCAGTTGTCCGAACACCGTTTATAACAGACATATAAACTTATCAGTCGATCACATATTTTTCCCGTGAGCATTTTGCCTGTGGGCGATTTTTCCGTGGGCGTTTTTTCCTACTTTCGCGAAGTGGGCGTTTTTTCCGTGGGCGTTTTTTCCGTGGGCGTTTTTTCCGTGGGCGATTTTTCCGTGGGCGTTTTTTCCCGTGGGCATTCTTTCCTCATACCGAAAATCGTTATGATGTAAGAGTATGCATAGGACGGAGTGTTTTTCGTCTACAGTTTCACATTCAGAATTTCCAAAATTTTGGAAAAGATAAAATATTTAGGAAAACTGTTTTCGAAAACAATTAGGAAAGGCATAAAGCATTTTCTTTAATGTTAGCCTATAGAAGGGAATCTCATCGAAACTTTTAAGTCATCCAAAAGTCAAAATAGAAAAGAGAAAAGAAACCGAAGAACTACATTTCCTTCAAAAATTTATTTTTAGAAAGTACGTGCATTGCTTTTCAAATAAGGTTGGGTCGCACATTAGATGTAGCAATTTGCTTTGAATTATGTCTTCCGGAATAATGGTTTCTGGTGAGCTTATAATTTTCTCGTTTATATTTCACTCTTGGGGTGCACCAGAAAACTTTGCTTAAGTTTTTTTTTCCATTCTCGGGATACAGATGCCGTACATATTACTGATTTCCCCATCCTTCAAAAAACTTGAAAGTTGCATCCCTCTGGAAGGGGAATCGAACCCGCACATCACGATTTATGTTCGAGCCTGCTACTCTACATCTGCTTAGTTTCAGTTGGTTGGAACTTCATTGTTCTGGATGGCATAAAGCGTGCTCGACCCAAAATCGTAAGATGCGTATTTGATTCCTGTTCCAGGGCGATCTGATTTTTAGTTTTCTGAGGGAGGACTTTTTGGAAAACAGTAAAACTGCACGGCAGCTATACGCCGACAAACATATATACACGGAAGAGCAATTGAATTAGAGACAGCTGGCCTTATGCAAATGTGCCGCTGTGGGCAGCCCTGTAAACGAAAACGACATGACGTATGCAGCGATCCGACAATATAAGGAGTGATACGACGGGAATCAGTAAGAGTAGGACGCAATATGGGTAAGACGAAGGATCTAAGCGCATTTGATCATGGGCAAATTGTCGGGGCCCGACGAATGGGTCACTCCATCTCGGAAGTCTTGCAGGCACTGGGATTTTCACGAGCCACTGTGTCACGGGTGCACCGTGAGTACATCGAATCCGGTAAAACCATCCCTGCAAGGGCCAACTGCCGTGGACAACAACGTGTGGATGAGTGGGGTCATCGTCGGCTAGCTCGCCGATGACCCCACTCCTCCACACGTTGTAACAGCGGATAGACGAGCCACACTGCAAGAAATCACTCGGCAATTTGACGCTGGTGCACGAAAACGTGTAAGCAGCCACACCATCCAGAACCATCTCCTCGCTATGGGGTGCAGAAGCCATCGTCCAACGAGGGTACCACTGCTGACCGCACATCACAGGGTGCAAAAGATTAGCATGGACGTGGGAACATCGCCACTGGACCATAGACATGTGGAAAAATGTTGCCTGGACTGATGAGTCGAGATTCACGTTGGTACATGCGAATGGCAGGATGCAAACCACATGAAGCGATGGATCCTTCTTACCAGCAGGGTACTCTTCAAGCTGGTGGGGGTGGTATTCTCGTCTGGGGACTGTTTACGTGGACTGAAATGGGACCCCTGGTACATGTGACATAGTCCCTCACAAGTCAACGTTACACTGATATCCTGGACGACCATTTGCTCCCGTTTGTGCGTCTTCAACATCCCACTGGAGACCTCATCCTGCAACAAGACAATGCACCGTGCCATCACTCCCGAATTGTATCCGAATGGTTGGATAAACACTTCACCGACGTGACCTCACTTCCTTGGCCAGCTAGGTCACCTGACCTCAATCCCATCGAACACATCTGGGATGCCATCGAGAGAGAGAGATGTTCGAGGCTCTGACTCCCCTCCATCAAATCTTCGTGAACTGTGGGAGCTTGTTCAGGAGTCGTGGATCCGTGTGGCTCCCCAACGTTTCCGGTGTCTTGTCCAGTCCATGCCGTTTATTTTTATTAATATTGTTTTTTTTTTAATCGCCGCCGTCATCATTGCGAAAGGTGGCTTACACGTTACTAGACAGATATATATAATTCAATTGCTCTTCAGTGTATATATATATATATATACTGTATATATGTAGCTTTGGAAGGTTTGTGTTTTTTTGTTTTGCATTTTTTTCTCTGTTATATTCTCTGTCTTAATATTGTTTTATTTTTTTCTTAATTTTTTTTTTATTTTGCTTCGTTTTTAGCATTATTTAAGTATTTTTTTTTTATCTTTCTTTTATGGAGCCTTTGGCGCTTTAGAATTTCAAAGTTGGTTTTGATTTGGTGCTTCTATTTAGTTTTTAAGCTATATATATATATATATATATATATAATAAAGGCAAGCAGCACTTGAAGATAATTATGGGAGATTTCAATGCAAAAATAGGGCAACAGCAACAGAATGAAACTTCAGTAGGTAAATTCGGTCACGGCAACAGAAACCAGCGTGGAAATACTCTCGTAGGGTTTGCAGAGGCAGTAAGTTATTTTATCATGAACTCCTTTTTCAAGAAAAAGCCACACAGGAAATGGACGTCGACGCATCCAAATGGGACGACAAGTGAAATTGATTTTATTATGTGTAACAAAAAATTCGTCATCGTAGACTGCAGTGTGCTAAACAAGTTCAACACAGATGGTGACCATAGATTGGCGAGATGTAAAATGCACCTAAACACTAAACTCGAACGTGGCAACTGGCAAGCTCATAAGACAAACAAAATGTATTGACATAACCAACCTTAAAAAACACCATAATACCTTCAAGTTGGAATCGAAGAACAGATTCTCTGCTTTAGAAGGCCTAACATCGGAAGAAGTGGATATTTCTGAAGTTAACAGAAAAGTAACCAAAGCTCTTATGGAAACAGCAACAAAATTAGCTGAGTCTAAAACAAGTTGCATGTGAACAAATTATCAGGAAAAACCAAAATGTTGATGCAAAAAAGAAGAGAGATGAGGACAACGAAAGAAGTTGTGACTTCAAAAGTGGAATATATAGAGCGATGCAAGACAGTAATAGGAAATACAACACACATAAAAATTGGAAAGGGAGTGAAACAAGGTGACACCATATCTCCCAAGCTCTTTAATGCCACATTGGAAAATGTCTTTCAATCACTGAACTGGTAAAACAAAGGAATAAAGATTGATGGAGATTATCTAACTCACCTTCGTTTTGCTGATGACATAGTCATTTTTGCAACTACCCCATCAGAGCTGCAGAGTATGATCCAGGAACTTGCTGACAAGAGTAAAGAAGTGGGATTAAAAATGAACTTTCAGAAGACAAAAGTAATGTAGAATGCTTTTACAAGAAATGAAGATTTATCGATTGATGGAGAAAAGCTGGAGATAACAGATACATACGTTTATCTTGGACAGCAGATATCAAGTGAGGGTCACATTGATGAAGAAATTAATCGGCGTGTAAAACTTGCCTGGAGAGCTTTTGGAAGAAACAGCATAATTTTCAAGAGCAATATGCCATTATGTCTTAAAAGAAAAGTGTTTGATCAATGCATCCGTCTAGTGCTTACGTATGGTGCAGAGACGTGGACCTTAATTAAAAGAGACATACAGAGACTTCAGACAACTCAAAGTAGCATGGAGAGGTGCATGCTTGGTGTAACCAGGAGAGGTAAGAAGAGGAACTCGTGGATCAGAAAAATGACAAGAGTGGAAGACATCATGATCAGAGTTAAATCCCTGAAATGGCAACGGGCTGGACATACTGCCAGAAGGACAGACCATCGATGGACAGCCGAAATTTTAGATTGGATTCCAAGGGACAGGAAAAGACCTAGAAGAAGACCACATGGGAGATGAGTGGATGAAATTCGAAAGTATGCGGGAGTAACATGGAGGAGACTGGCACAAGTCAGACCGTTGTGGAAGAGGCTTGGAGAGACCTACGTCCAGCAGTGGATTGATAATGGTTGACAATGAATGATGATATAATATATATACTTGTCATGTATTTGCGAAGAATTAACCGTTCCCGGGATTCCCTTTCCATTTATTTCTGTTTTCCCCACCTTGAGTTTCCACCGAAACAAAACAAGAAAACTTGTACATAAAGATGGCTTTTAGAAAACAAGCACATCTGACACTGTTAATTCTTCATATTGCAGTATTAAGGAAAGAAACTTTAAATTCAAATTTTATTGGAATTTGACACACATTTTGTATATACATACACATGTGTGTTCATTTGTTTCAGAACCTAGTTTTTCAGTGTCCACCCACAATCCTTTTGGAAAAAGATAAAATACTGGCCAAATAATTCATTCAGATCACAAGTGTTGGAAAAAAGATTTGTGTTCTGTTGCAAACAGCAGAAGTTAAAATTTCATGAACAGTGTCTGAATAGGAAATTTAATTTTACATAACGTTTTCAACTAACAATTTTTTAAACTGTGGATTTATTATTCATTTTATTAGTTACTTCAGCAATAAAAATTTGTGTATGTTTACTTCTCACAGCATGTTAGGGGCTAACTACTGTTTCCACACTGACAATGTTTTTTTGTTTTACTTTTCAGTTACTCACCAGTGAATACCAACACGAAGTTTGAGCGATGCTAGAGATGCACAGAATGAACGTAATCTTAATATCTCTGAGATAATCTGAATCAGAAGTCAAAATTTTGCGTGTACTAAGCAAGAGTTGAACTGTACGTAGAAAAGAACTAAATAAATCTTATTTATTAGCATATTTTCTTGAAATTTTTTCAGTGTATTTCTATAACTTGAGTTATAATTTTCACCTGAAAACAAGTGGTACAAAAAAAAAACAAGAAAAAAAAAGAAAATAAAAAAAAAAACACCCGTGTTTTTAAAACGAATTGCGAGTTCTGGCGAAACTGCCAATTATTGATCTTATGAAGTTTGTGTCTCACCTATACACTTCAATCTGAGGAAATACTTGCGTGGAAGGCATAGGTGCCGACTATCCAGAAATCCAACAGGTGCTCGAGCTCAGACTGTATCCTTTTGATTCTGGAGCTCAGGACATGAAGTCCAATGGGTGCTCGAGTTATTTACAAACGAAAGTACGCTTTCATAAATTTACAGTGAAACTTCGATTATACGCCAATTAGGCATACGGTCTAAGTGGTGATAGGTTTTTAAAATTTGTATGCTTATGTAATCAAGCCACCTCTTCCTTCATTAGTCTTACTGTATGATTATAAAATTGGATTTTGGAAATGCTTCATGAGAACGAGAAATTTTTATTACACTCATGGACAATGATATTTGCGCACCTAGAAGAAAAAATGCTACAACCGCGAAACTTTGCAAATAGCTAGAGTGCGTGCTGGTATGCAAATGATCCACGTTTGGTGCGAGTGCGCATGACCGCACACCCTGTGGTGGCGCTGCAAGCGCGAACAGGCAACCTAATAAACCGGCGTGTAGTCGATGCCCCATGAAAGCGTAAAGCACCGGCCGACGCAAGCAAGAGTACAGAGTGACAAGAATGCCGGGTAAACGCCAGAGACGTCGATTTATGCAACTTACGGACTTTGAGAGAGGCCTGATCATCGGGCTGAAAACCATAGGGTTGCTGGTGAACCGTACAGCCCGCCACGTGGATCGTTCTGACCATGCCGTCAGACTGTGTTGGGATCAGTAAACACGTGACGGCACTGCCACACGGCGGAGCGGCTCCGGACGGACCAGGAGGACCACCAGGAGAGAGGATCAACGGATCGCGTGCCAGGCACGAACGGATCCCACGGGGACCCGGTCCACTATACAGGCAGATGTAGCGGCTCCTGTGTGCCCACGAACCATTTCCCGTCGCCTCGCGGAAGCGAATATGCAATCCCAGCGTCCCTTACGTGTGCTGCCATTAACACCGGAACATCGCCGGCTCCGTGTGCAGTGGTACCAGGCCAGAGCGACGTGAAACGCCACAGACTGGGGACGTGTGGTGTTTAGCGATGAGTGCCGCTTCGTTTTGGGGACAGATGATTATCGTGTCCGGGTGTGGAGGTACCCTGGTCAACGGCACAATCCCAACCTCGCTATCGAGCGCCACACCTCTCCCACTGCAGGCATTATGGTCTGGGGAGCCATTGCCTACGATAGCCGATCAGCTGTAGTAGTGGTATGTGGATCATTGATGAGCCAGTGGTATGTGGATGAAGTCCTACGGCACCATGTGCTCCCATTCCTTGCCGGGATTCCAGGTGCGCTATACCAGCAGGATAATGTCCGCCTGCACACGGCTCGGGTTGCCCAGGACTGCCTACGTCATGTGCAGACACTTCAATGGACTGCCCGCTCCCCGTACATGGCTCCTATCGAGCATGTGTGGAATCAGTTGAACCTCCGGCTGCCGCCGTACCACACTATCCAGGATTTGGGACACGCCGTCCAACACGTGTGGGCCAGTCTGCCACAGGACATCAGGCATCTGTTCGCCTCCATGCGGGACCGTATTGCAGCGTGTATCTCCGCACGAGGCGGTGCGACGCGCTATTGAAGATGACCGGACTTCGTGCCACAGATCCCTCTGTAATTGTCCTGCAGCTCTGTTTTTGCCATCTTGTGTATCATTCATCTATATCATTACATCCATAAAATTTCAGTTCAATTCGATGCTTCCTTCTTGATGCGCAAATTTCATTGTCCGTGAGTGTATATACAGTATATATGTTCCTTCCATGGTAGTTTACATTCTCATAACTATAAACCACATAACTTTTGACCTCCTCCAAACTGATATCAAACGGCTTAAATATGAGCTTTGCTCAGGATTGCAGTGGCGTTGTAATCAATCGTTTTATACACAGAAATGAAAGGGAAAGGGGGAAAATTAATGGAGATTATTTAGCCCACTTTCGTTTTGTTGGCGACAGTCATTTTTGCAAGTACCTTGTAAGAGTTGCAGCATATGGTCCAGGAACTTACTTAGACAAGAGAAAAGAAGTGTGTTTAAAAATGAATTTACAGAAAGACAAATTGATGTACAATGCTTTTTCAAGATCTGAAGATTTAGCGATTGACGAAGCAATTCTAGAAGTAAACGATGTCGACACTTACCTTGGACATTGAATATCAAGCATGGCCACATCAAAGAAGAAATTAATAGGCTAATAAAACTTGGTTGGAAGAAGCAGGGCAATTTCCAAGAGCAATTTACCATTATGGCTCAAAAGAAAATTATTTAATGCATCCTTTCAGTTCTTATGAATCAGAGACATTGGCTTTAACTAAAAAGAACATCTGGAGGCTGCAGACTATTGAAAGAAAGAAGCGTGGAGAGGTGCATACTTGGCATGACCAAGAACGATAGGGAGAACTCATGGATCAAGAAAATGACGGGGGTTAGTGACATCATGATCAAAGTGAAATTGTTGAAATGGCAATGGGCGGGCTGGAACACTTAGACTGGATTCCACGGGACAGGGAAAAAAAAAAAAAAAACAGAAGAGGACCATGTGGGAGATGGGTGGGTAAAATTCGGAAACATGTCGGAGTGACCTGGAGGAAAATGACTCGAGACAAAGTTGTGGAAGGAATTTGGGGAGACTTTCGTTCAGCAGTAGATGGGTAATGGTTGATAATAATACAGAAGTACTGACACTGATTTACACACACACACACACACACACACACACACACACACACACACACACACACACACATTATTCCCACAATTTTTCTCAGACATCCCAGCAAATACAGCAGCAACAACAACAAAAAAACAAACAAAAAAAACATCACCCTTCATCTGAAGGTGTGTGTGTAGACTAATGTTTCTTTTTTAGTTTTTCTTGTTTAAAGCATGCGTTTAAAATCAGTCATAACACCCACAACGCATATATGTGTGTACGTATCTCTTCATTTTAGTCTGCTACAAATTTTGCAGATATACTTCTGAATCATTTCAGCATGCACAAGATTTGTGTAAATATCAATAACTACTATTTCAGCACCCCCATGTCAACACTTAGTTGTTTTTTTTCCTTGTTTAGGGAAACATTTAGACGCAATAGATACAAAATGAAAACTGCACGAAAACAAAATAATCATGTGCAGTTTTGGGAAAAAAATACTCCCGGTTTTAACTATTCTCAACTACAAAAAACATCCAACAGTCTGGCATATTTTGAAGACTTCCCCAATTTCAGTCCTAGATTTGAAGCCTAAATATTTCACTAATAATTTTTTCAGTCTTCGGAAAATTTGCTTTCATTTAAACACCCCCAAATTTATTGGACCCCTCCGAAATTCCTGGATAAACCATTGAGTACTGAAAAGGAGGAAATCATAGTGTTTCGTATCTAAAAATAAAAAGACCCCGGCTAAAATGAGATTTTTTATTTTTTCGGCACGAAAGGCTTTTGACTTAATAGGTGCCTGGGCTCCGAAGCAGCTACATAATTGCAGCATATGGTCAAAGAGCAAATTATATAAAAGAAAAACAAATTCATTAAATGTGGAATAGTTCTTTTGAACAAGCTAATGTTTTAGAAAAATCCATAACAGTTTTTAACCAAATGTCTTGATAACTTCAGTAATCCATTTGAACTCATCTTTGTTTCATTTTGCGTTGCACTTTCTTTGACTAGTGAATTAAAAGAAATCGATTTAGCAACTCTTAATGTGGCATACTATTTTAATCAAAACGGATAGATCACTTATTGTGCAAGGACCGTGTGTGACTAACGACTACTATACTTCAAACAGAAGTCATCGCTCTGACTTCTATTTGATGTTCCTAATCTACGTCAATAGTGTGTATTAATTATTCATTCGACTGCTATACTCCTCGCATATGTTGAAAAAGCGAGGGCAAGTTCTCACCTCAAGCAGCCAGATCTCTTGAAGAAGACAAGCAGACTAGGCTTTTATTCGTAGCGACATATATTTCGTTAAAAAATATTTCACCCAGAAAGCTCTAAGTGCTATTTTGCTGAAATTTTAAATAACCATTGACACATGAGCCTAGTAACTCGGGTACAGAATTCCCTATCTTTCGCCTTTTGGATAATTTTATCTTTCCTTACAGCCTTAAAGTACAATTATATACGTAGTCTTTCGCTAAAAGTCCCATGGTATATAATTTGTTTAATTTTTAATTGCACAACTTTTTTCGCCACTGTATTTAAAAAAAAAATGGTATTCTCGATACGATGCATGCGAGTTTGGTGAATTAACTGAAGCTTGTAGCTGCACTTGAAAAGTCAATCGAATCACGTCATAGTTTTATGATATCCAGTAAGAGAAATTTTATCACATCTAACTGTAATGAATGGTTCATTACTCGATAAATGGCAAATACTACTGTTTGATAGTTTTAAGATCGATCAAGACAAACAACTGCCCTACCCTATTGTAAGACGGGCCTAGAGGGTGAGAGCAGGGATACACCATCTGGCGTCATAAAAATCTGAAATATAGTTACAGTGCCTTACGGTATGGCTGTCTACGGCTGGCCTATCACGGTCAGCCAGGCAAAACGAGGTTTAAAGGCATTGTCACCGAAAGGGGGCGACAAAGATCAGGGGTCATACGATAGTCGTCGAGCTCGGCTTCTTTGATTTGACCTTTAGTCAGCGACACCGCCCATTACAGCTGTCACGATGACTTGGTTTATGTCTTTATATGCCCTAATACACGATTTCGTTAAGTTAACGACACGGGTTTCCGTGATACGTTCTCACCGGTGGTCATCATGTTCGGTAGAGGCCATTTATTTGAATACACATAGTACTCTAGTTCAGAAAAATTTTGCTTCCTCTCCTTCTGATGTTTATGTATTACTTATTGAAAATATACACCGTGTTACCCTTACTATTCCTAGGCCACAATTTATTAAAAGTAATTAGCCAGCCTTCCCCGGATTAATATTATTCACTTGATATCGGCTGCAAATAAATTTCTCTCTCATGGATACTCAAGAAAAGAAAAGTACCAGGTAGGACATTTTTATTTATTTTGTTAGCGAATTATTTCCAGAACTATTAGCTCACAAGCATCAGATAACTGTATCACACTAAAAAAAAAAAGAAAAACTGTCAAAGAAATCGGCAGTATAATAAATAAGATCACCACATAACTGTGCATCTTAAAAGTGAAAGTTCGTTCTTTTTTAACTCGGTCCTGAAATTTATAGTTTTGTGAACCGATTTCTTAATCTGTTAAGAAAATCAGATGTTCGTATCAATTGTCATTTTTTTAAAAATCCTCCGGGAACGAACCATTCTTTTCCTTTCATTTTTTTCTTCGCAGCAAGCTTCGCTTTGAAATAAAGCGATATTTTATTCCCTAAATTCCCACAAAAGCCCACATTAAAAATAATTTTTCTGATAAATACGGCAGAAATACATTTTCTTACGGATAATTGGTATTATGATCTTTTCCAAAATATATGCATAAATCGCATAAAATGTTCGGCTGAATATTTGTTATTCTAGATTCAAACCACACTGCTATTTTATACATCTTCTCACCAAAAGCTGCAATGTTTTGAAAAATAATACGGAGATATTTGTTAAAAACAGGAAACTTGCTCGTGATTTGAATATATACTTTAAGAATTTACCACGCAACTGTGGCATTTATTCAAGGAAAAAATAACAAATTTAAGAGTATTAGATATTTTTTCATTTGAAATTAAAAATAAACAGATCCTGGAATATCTGAGGTCTTTCGCAAATAAAATCACCAGATCACTGATTCAAGGAGATGCTTTCTCACTAGAGACCACTAAATTTTTAAAAAATCCCATCTTTCCATCCGCAGCAGTTGTTTTGTCAAATACATTTTGCAATAGTAATGCGCTCTCACGATTTCTACAGATAGATAAAAAAATTCAAGTTACATTGACTGAAATCAAACGGTGGAGCTTCAATGTTTATTCTTACCTTTCACCTCCAAAGTTATAGTAAATTTAATTTTTTTTTCTTACTATCTGGCAAATGATTCAGAACATAAAAAATAAAACTGGAATTTCTCTCCATTTGCAGTAATCACAATATAATGAAACAACTATTTCGTATCATGTAAGAAAAGCGAAAAGCTGAAAATTAAGAACGCGAATATGTGTCGTACAATACACTCCAACACTACAGCTCATGTATTCACTACAGTTGTTGCTTTCGGCGCTCTTAACAGCTATTCATTTGTAACAATTCTATAATTGTTATGCTATTCAATTACTTACTAGATAAGAAACACACACACACACACACACACACACACACACACAAAAAGAATAAAATGTAAAATCGATTACTTCTCATCGAGATGTAATTTTAGAGCACGTCAATAAACATTGGATTTAAATTTCCTGTGTGAAAATCTTGAAGGTTAATTCACTAGATATATTTATGTGTTAACCGCAAGATAAAATCCGTTATGAAATCGAAATAATCTGTAATTTGATAGCTCATCATGCATGTGTTTTTGCCAGTTATGGTCTGTTTGTTTAATTTATTTAAATGATGCACATCATGGGAATTTGGTTTCTTCAAGAATAAGACTCCAGTTTATTCTAAAGTTATAAACCATAACTTTAGAATAAACTGTGAGTCAAAATACTCAGTCATGTTTCTTTCAGTTGCAGGGACAAATTCTAGACAAGCTTCTTTCACATTTGGTTAATAGATTAGTATTGCCTTAAATAAAATTTGAGGACATGTAGAGATAGACAGAAGTAAAGCTAATATCACCACAGCCACTAGTAATAATTCTCCGAGGGCTTAAAAAGTGAAACCATATGAAATGTTGTTAATTATCAATATATATTGCAACTACTAACCTAATTTGTTGTTTTTTACGAACTTTGTAGTCTGTAATTTGCTTTCAACAACAATGTATTAAAATTCCCATAAATACAAAGATACGAGTCGTCAGAAACACAAAAGGGAAAGGATACGAGTCGTCAGAAACACAAAAGGGAAAGAAATCAATATTTAAAGCAGCAAATACGCATTTGAAATTTACCAAAACTGTTGAGCCAAAAAAGGGGGTTCTACAGTTTATATTTTTTAAAGCCATGTGTATTATTTATTCATTTTTTTTCATGACAATCAAATTTTACCATTTATGGAACTAATGCTTTACGAGCTATTTGCTAGGTGAAAACTAATTTCAATAATTTGTAGGATTTTATTTCACATTATATTAGATTTAGGATAACTGCAATTTAAATTGTGAATTTTTTTAAAACAGAGAACGCCACGAACGAATACAAAACGTTTCATTGATTAGATATCTAGCTTTCTTTTAATGAGAGAATTTCAATAAAATAAAAAAAAAGTTTATTCTCTTATTTATAATTTGTAATTTCTATTTTCATGCGACTACTTTTTTTCTTTTAATTCAATGAAAATGGCTTATTTTTCACAATCCAACAGCTTTGTGACTATTTAAACCTTAGAGACTCATCAGAAATTTCTGAAAAGTTCGTGTAGATATATTTTCCAAATGAGCACTCCTAAAGTGCCATACATTAATCTCTCGTTTTAAGAAATACAGAAATAGTACTTTTATTCGTTACAAGAAATGTTTTCTTTTACAATATTTAGAATTTAAAATGTTTGTCATGAATGATTAACTCATAATTTAGGGTTTAGCTACTGTCCTTAAGAAGAGCTGAATTTGTGTAGCACCTTCTTAAAACAATTTGCTTCTCATGCGCAAGAACAGCGGAAACATCTCACTTTAACGATTTTATTCGGTCTTCTCTTTCTTTTCTCGATACATTTCTCTTTTAACGCTCTTTCGATGTTCTCTCTCTCTCTCTCTCTCTCTCTCTCTCTCTTTTCAGTACTTCCTCTAAGCCGGAAGTCAAATGTCTTTATTCCATCAAGGTGCATCTGCATATTAATTTTTGTGCATCTTCTTAATTCAAGGTGATTATTTTTCGCCGTAGACGTGTCGTATTGTGCTGTTACCATGTAGCTATATCTCTTTTTAAAATTTGTAAACCTGGCGTTTGGAATTGGACTATCATATACCAGTTTAATACACCGGAAGTTTTGGGATCCCTCAAATATAAACACGAACATATATAATATGGTGAACTTAAATTTTTGACGAAAAGGATCCTACAGAAAAATCTGCCTAGTCTCAGAATCAAATTAAATGAGAGAGAGGTACGTTTCGAGCGTAGCAGCCGACTCGAGGGTACCAGAGAGTTTTGCAGTCTCAATAATTTTCAATAAGGACCATATCTCTCCAATGTGTCGAATATATAATGAAGAAGCCATCAAGTAGCTTCTAAAATTCTCTATGCAAGTTGCTTCAGTAGGGCCCAGGTCTCTCCACTGCAGTGCTGCCAGAGACTTACAGAGCTCAAAAAAATCAGTAGAAATCAGTAGATCAGATCTTTTGCTAGAAATAAGCACCATTTTACAAATGTAATGTAAATGTAATGTAAATGTAATATCAATACGTAGGAACACTAAAATCTACTGGTATTTGAAATAATACCAGTACTGCAGAAACTGCTGTTACACACCGGAATAAAATTCAAAACAATACAATCCTGAGTTGCTGTTTTACAAGATATTACTCATAATGAGCTTTATAAAATAATGCTCATCATTAAAATCGATGTTGGCGTAAATAATCATGGCATTTGCCTTTTAATGTAGTCACAGTTGGATTGGTCCCACTTGTTTTCTTCCTAAAAACAAAAAGTTATATACTTACACTCTCTTCTTACTAGACGATACCCAAATGCTCCCAAAATACGCGAAATAGATGCGATACTAAAAAAAGTATCATTAACACAAATATCGTACTATAGCCGTTTTCCAAAAATTCTGCGTTTTAACAAAACCACGGAAAATATTTGTGTAACGGTTTAATTAGTTATCTAGAATGAAGGAATATTTTATGGTAACCAGTATGAATTTTAAAAAATAATAGGTTGCAGGTGTTGAATAATTTTAATCTTAGTCAGAATTTTATCTGCAGAATAGTTCTGAGGTGAGATCAGAAAGAATGCACACATTCTTAGACAGTATGTCCCTGAGTGTGCAAGTAGTCTTAAAACAGAAAAGAATCAGTAGATTACGAAAATCTGTCAGTAGATTGGAGTCAAAATCAGTAGATCTACTGATAAATCAGTAGAATGGCAACACTGCTCCAATGTGTCGAATATCTAATGAAGAAGCTTCACTCAGAGTCCTATAACCAGTCAAGTAGCTCCTAAAACTCTCTGTGCAAGTTGCTTCAGTTTCATGCATGAGATCAATAATGAGTCAAAGCAGTCTATATTCTATTATGCTTTTCAATTCTCATCAGAGTTGCATAAAAATAAAATGTATCTGCGTACACAACCATTGAAACAGAAAACTTGCTGCAAACCCGCGAATCACGATAACAATAGAATAAAATAATTAAAAAAATTAATATAACAAAAAATAATTATTAGAACATTACAGATTCCAGAGAGGACAAAAGTAAATTACGACTGAATGTGCAGAAATGTGTGTAAAATGACCTTAAGGCCAAAACTTTAAAATATTGGACTATGAACCTCATAAAAACAAGAGACTAATTAAAGAAAGTTCTTATATCTAGAAAAGCAGTTCCGTTAATGAACTTTCAAAAATGATAAATAGCATTTTCAACAACTTAGTTTAAATATAATAGACTGATAAAATACCTAAGGAAAATATTTTAATTTAATAACTGGCAACTGCAAGAGGAATCTGACAATATAATTAAAAATCTTTCTGTGTAAATGAAACTTTTGTTACAGTTCCTATATATTGAGAACAGGCCTTGAAAAAAATCAAGAGGCCAGAAAGGTCTGTAAAAACAAAAGAGCTCACTATCGGAAGATGTGAAAAATAGTTGAACATTCTCACGTTGAGATATAAGTAAATATATTAATCTGAGTAAAGCCTTGAGTAAGTGTTTTAATTGCTGTAAATAACAGTTTTATTTTTTTTAATCTACAAGCAAAAACTATCTGCAAACTCTGCTAATAATTTGGAAAATATCCGCGTACGGCGCACGCGTGTACGTCTATATTCTGCGACTCTGATTCTCACCGAACTCTTACCACTTCACCAGAACTAGATGAAATCGTACAGAAGTTCATCTTAGGGTGGAGATAACATCGGGGAACATCTGAATTAAAGCGGAAATAAAAATACTTTCGTGATGGGAAAAGGTGTACATTTGGGACAAATTCGATTCTTAATGCTTTTCATAACTGACTTACTTTTTTGGTATCGACGGTTTTATGTTTTTACAAAAAAAAAAAGACTAAAAACATAATTATCAATTGCATAAAAGTATGAAAGTGACTTAAAAATAAAAGCAGTTATTACCAAAAAATATGCCTTTCCCACAATTTTTTTGTTCTTTACACACACGCGCGCGCACACACACACACACACACACACACAGTGCCTTTCTTCTCACTTCCCAAGACTGAGAGATTATTTTGATAGCTGGGTTGGGGGCTACACCAATAATTTTTACAAGCTCGCGTGTGTATAATTTTAAATAATGTTTTACTTAGAAGTGATAAATTAAAGCTGCTTAATATATTTTCAAAAATAATTTTTCGAACCACACTCTGAAATGCTCGATGCCTATGCCAGAAGATCCTAATGTCTAAATTTGCAGTAGAATATAACTGTTAAAGGTTAAATTCTCTCTAAATATATGTATATGTGATTAACACTTGTTGTCAATAGTGTTGTTTACAATCATATAAAAGACTGAATATAATTTCCTTATTTTGCACAATCGTAATAACATTTGATGCATTCCGTATCATTTTATGTAATGTTCACTCCAATGCGTTTCGTTTTATTAATTTATTTCCGTCCCCCTCCCCCCAAATTTGGTTTTCTAATAATACTGTAGTTTTGACAACACTGAAAATTCTAGGCAGTACATATTATTCGCATTCTTTGCTTTTCGTTTTAATACGTACAAAAACATATGAAAATCTGTAAAACTAGGATCGAAACGCTAATATGAACGATTTTCATAATTAGCAGATTAAAATCGATCATGCGGTTTTCGTCGAAGACAAAAGCAATATTTTTTTTTATTTTAACTTCCTCGTGTATGGAGTATACATATACACACACAACAATGAAAACGCAAGCGTTTGCTATTTTTGTTTGCCGATCTGTAGAAACCTGCTAGCAGTTTCGTTCAGTATCTAAGTACATATTTTATTAATTTTCTCCGTAATCCATTTCATCGTTCTGATCTGAGAATACTTCACGATTTTTTTTTACTTTGATGTCTTCGAATTTATGACAGTACTTTACATCTCCTGTAAAATTGAAGCTTCTGACAATTCTCACTTTCTCCTTCCACTTTTTGTCAGGTGCTCATCTTTCTGCGGAAGTAAAACAAATAAAAAAAGAAGGTGGAGGGCGATATCCTGTAGTCGAATCAGTTAACAATTCATATTTTCGAAATGAGATAAGACTCACTGACTTGACGAGCGCGTCGTTTACACTTCATTGACGTTGCAACTGAAATGGATTTTCGAAATTAATTTGCACAAATTCCAGATTCACCGCCTTTAGGAGGAATAAAAACTAAACCTAGAAAAAGTAACGGCATAACTTGAAACCCAACGATTAAAAAAATAAAGAAAGGAAGGCCGACTGCACAAGCGTTTCTCAACACTGATTATTTTGTTACTGATTAAATTTCAGCTCCGTTCTTAAAATGTATATTAAATATTAATACTTGAAAAGTTCACGGAAACGACTTTTTTTCTTTTACGTTCTGTCAGCCTGAAAAACTAATTTCGTTCTAAATAAAATTATTTTTTCAGGAACTTTAATTTTTCTCGACTACCAGCATCTTCAGTTGGAATTTAATGAATTTATTAGAAAATTAAATGCTCTCAACTGAAAAACGAAGACACTTAATTAAAACATTCTGATTAAAAGATGCATTTAAACTGCAGTTTTCCAAATTCTTCCTGGGTACTCGGTATATAAATTATAAGCAAGTTTTCTTGTATTAACTTTAACTTGCCTTTCGACTTTTCTGAAATCTCAAGATTTTCTTGTTAGAGACTAGGCATTTATAACTAGATTTTATAAAACAGCTAATCTCACCATAAGAGTTGCAGTGAATTGTACTTGGGATTCTTGACGCAAGTTTTCTTTTTCCTTATTTAAATAATGCCTACACCTCTTCTTCTAGTTGTTCGTGGTTGTCATTTTTATTGTATGGGTATTACTCCTATGCCTTTCCTTCTTTTATTTGTATTGTGCATGAGGTCTTTGATAACACTTGATCCTCGTTCCTCAAAACTGCGATATTATTTTATTTCGGATATTTCGAAAATTTTCAGCATTGCTTTTTTCTGTTTCAATAATGCTGGCAAAAGCAAATCTATTGATCTCAAAATTATTAGTTTTGCCGTCAAACGAACGTGAAAAGGAATTTTAGTTCCATGCTATTCAGATTCTTCCATTACAAAGTCGCAGTTTCTATTACTTTTCAGCAGCACTGGCAAAAATATATTTTTGAAATAGCCAAACGTTTATGAACTACACAGAAAACTTCACGATGCAGAATTAAATTTTAATGGCACATACAAAATTCACTTATATCGCTTAGAAAGATCGATTGACAGCTTTCCTTAAAATCAAAGAAATTATATCGACAGAACAGTATAACGTCGGTGCTGTTGGCGGAGAGCAATATGATGTCGGTTCTGCTAGCGGAAAACAGAAGTGAGTTGTAAAGTATTATGTTGTCCCGGATGTACGAAGTTTATATGCAACTTAAACTGAATATAAATAAGGAGGAAATCAAAGTTACAGATTCTGAGCGAGGAACTGTTAGAAGTGAATGCAAGGTCAGTCTAAATGGTGCAGAAGTAGACCAAGTGAAAGAATGTGTTTATTTAAGAAGAATGTCTGAGAAAATAGATTAGATGATGAAATTAGTAGGCGAGTGAATGCAGCTTTGAAAGCCACAGCTGTGTTAGGAGGCTTTCATATGATTGATGGGTTCTCTAAAATGTTCCCAATGGCTGTGTATGAAAGTAATTTTTCCTACTCTAATGTATGGCAATGACACCTGCGTACTGCAGAAGAGACATATAGAAGCCGTCCATTGTGCTTGGAGAGATGCGTTTGTTACAAGGAGTTTGTCGCAAGACACCTTCTAATCATACGAGGAATGAAGATGGAAGATGTACTGCAGATTTGTAATGTGAAGCAAAATGTTGTTAGTAGAATGGTGACAATATTCTGTGGTCGTTTTGCCATTTGAAAGAATGAACGGCGATAACAGAATATTACAGACAGAAAAGAAAATTAGAGGAAGGTCGTGGAATTCTTGTGAAGACCAGATTCAGGAATGACTGCATGAGAAAAATATAACGAGTATGAAGTACAGAAGGTCTTGTGTGAAACGGTGTGATGGATGTCAGTAAAGCTCGAGTAGTGTGCCAAAATCTTTGCAAATGGAGAAGTTTGATAATATTAACAATAAGTTAAAATTTAAAACTGTATCATCAGTTTTAAACTTTAATTTGTCAGATGAGTTTTCTTTCAGGTGCTAACCTCTGAATCTCAGAGAACAGCTTAATGATGATCAAATGATCATATTATGTAGAGGATTTTAGGAAGGGAGTGTCTGACTCCAGGTCTTAAACAACCCTTAGAAATAGGAAGCTACGAGATTTGGGCTAGAGTGCCCGATAGGAAAGTGACACGGAAGTGAAGTAGAAAGGGGGAGGAAGACGCCCTTATTTATTACCGGGGTCCGACGGCTGAACGTGCCCATCCGACGCACGGCGGTTATTTAAAGGATCGAGCGTTCGTACCTGCCTGGGATCGAACCCTAGGTCCTTTCCGTGGCAGTCATGAACGTTGCCCACTAGGCCATCCGCGGCCCAATATGATGAAATGTATGAAAAGCTTAATGATGAAATGTATCACGGTAATCAAATGTTTCCACATTTAAACAGCAGAAAGGGAAATTAACGCACATTTGCTCTGAACACATTTTTCATACATGAAAATGATTTTTTGAGTAAAAAATAGCTTGTGTTTGCAGTTGGCTTCCCGTTGAAGTTTATAAATTCCTTGCCTTTGATTAAAAAAAAAAAAAACAACACCTAGAAGTATGAAATTAAAAAGTGTCACAGACTGACACGTTGCATGTCGATTGGCTGAAAAAATGGATGAATAGAAATAATTAAGAACTCACACTGAAATCTACAATCAACTGATGCTGCTATAAAAATTTCAAAACATGAATAAAAGTTCCGCAAAATTTTGTCTACTAACCTCGCTTTTAATGCAAATAGCACGTACGATTTTTTTAATGCTTCAACGAAATACAAAAATAAACCCACATACAGAAGCTTTAGCATACCTTTTGCATTACGAGAGTTATTTTATGTAGTATATGGTCATGGTTTTGAGTAAAACCAAGCAAATGCTCTTATTTTTAGGAATTATGGTCCGAAAGAATTCGTTTAACGTTAAAATATGTCAATACAGCGATAGTTTGAGTTAAGACCGAACTCGGGAAGTCCGATAAATGATCATGAATATTTAAATTTTCACATGTAGGAAAAGCTAGTAAATAATGACTCTTGCATGTGCGCAATTTTATCGAAATTTTTTTCGAGTTGGGCAACTAAATTTCCTGGACAAGAATTTTCTCATGAAAGCGTTCAAAAGTTACAAGATTTTGCTTGCAGAAACCAAACTTGGAATTCTACGCAGTTCTTTTTTTTTTTTTTATTGGAGGTTTAACGACCACCGTGAGCAACTCAATGGGATATAAGCAGTCGCCCGTCCCTAATTTAGGGCCACTGGTTCCAGGTAAGAGGCACTGCCGTAAGACAAACACAACATCCATGCCTCACCGGGATTCGAACCCGTACCCCTTTCGGACGAATGATCAGAAGCCATCGCTTAGACCACTATGCCACCGGGCTACGCATCTCTAGAAATAATAATGAGTTTTCTTTTACATCCGCATTATTTTTTTTCTCTCATACATTTGTAGGGCTTGAAAAATATCATGCCAGAGATGCCCCGGGGCATTTAAATTAGTGGCCTGGGCAGGTAAATAAAAGACTTAGTTGCCCCGTTCGGGCAACTAAATTTTAAAATAAAAAAGTTTGGAATAGAATTTCCTACCACACAAGAAAAAAAAGACAGTCGTCGCATATCATGTTCCATTTTACTGCTAATCACCGAAAGATGTATTATTGTTACGAAGTCCTAAGGATAGAGCAATATGACCTCTTTAATTATATTATGCTCTAGGTCCAGAAATCGGAACCATATGTAGTGTTGCTCCAAATGTTGTTTATAATCAGCAACGGGATGCATGCCTCTGAAGGAACTAGCGTGCGGTATTCAGAGACAAAAGGCGAAAAGTTGAACGAAAGGAACATCGCAGAATCACTAAATTTCTCAAATACCAATTTAATCATCGTACTATTTCACACCAGCATCAGCATCTTAAAACTTAAGATACACGCTTTTGCGGATTGAACATTTTGAATACAGACCCTTAGACGGAAATACAGAACATGTTAAAAAGTTCATATTTTTTAACTTAAAAAAATGAGGGTTATGATTTGTTAACTTAAAAGATAAATTATCCTGGGCATCCAGCTTTTACTACCTGGGCAGGTAAATTATTTCTTCACACGCCCAGCTAGGCATGTAACTTTTCAGATATTTTTCAAGCCCTGGTTTGTTAATTTTTGTATAGCAAGAAATTTGGTCTGCCAGAGAAGTTCTTTCAAGGTATCTAAAAACATCCGACCTTTGAGCAATGGAAAACGATGTTTTGAGACTTCGGTAATAGCTTTAAATTATTTGTTTCGCCGAAAGGTGGACCAGAAATTATGAAACACCATTCTTTACTTCATTGGTAGAAAAGTCTTCATATAAAAAAAGAAAAGGCTTCATTTTTGATATGAAAAAAATCTTTTGCAAAAGTCATGTTAATTAATGGCCATGAAGAACACAAATTTAAGAATGCATAGAGACGTAGGTCTAAGTCCGTGGATAACATAATTAAAATAAGACTGAACTTACAGTTCTGAAGCAATATCTGTATGGGGGTATCGTACTATATGTGATATTAATAACCTATTTGAAATAGTCTACTCTTCACAAAAGAAATTACGTAATTTCCTAATTTCAGCGAATCTTGTGGGTAATTCACAAACTGAAAAAAAAAAGGCAACTCAGCTACAATTCCTAGATGTCAATTATATCAAGAAAAAAATCTGTAGCTCACGCAGTACTTGCTGATCGCCGGGTCAAAGTTCGCCACACATTTGTTTTTAGTTTCACTGTCTCGAGTGACGAATTGATAAAGCGTGAAAAACATTTATTGGCACTTATATTAATTACTCTTTGTCTTGTTACGCGCAAATGGAAATTCGTTGAAAGCGAAAGAAGCTTTTCTCAAAATTTGTTAAAAGTTTCTTCGAGTTGAAAGACTGGAGGGCAAATATGAAACAGGAAATGAAAGATTTCCAAGCAAATAATTCTTCAAGAGAGCATACGGAAAATGAAAAATAAAGCTATTTTACAACGGAAATAAATGGAAAACGAATTAGATTATTTCTGGAATATCCATATTTTTTTATGCTGCTCGCTCTCACAACCCACCTGCACACAGACTTTAAAACTGTCATCAAAACAACAAATGAGAAGTAGACTCCCAATTCTGCACTAACCGTCAACAAGCCACATTTAGTTTTTGCAGCTTGATAATAACATCCGCGTTCCTGGGAGATACGTAACAGATAACTGGTAGGAGCGTTACAGCTGTACACATTCATCTTGTTATTTTGGTATGCAGAAGCCGTACAAACAAGATCAATGATTGTGTACCACTTATCAACTGCAACTTTCGATGCAGTTGAGATGGTCATGCTATCTCCCCTAAATTCCTGGGATTTCAAGGTTTCCTCGAGAAAATATGTCTTAATTACGGAAAACGAAACGCAGGGACTTCTATTTAAGGTTCTTCTACCAAAGATTAGTTCTTAATGACATGTGAGATAAAAATAAACAAACATTTCTTTCTTCTGATTTCTTCAATTGCTATGTTCCGAAGCAACGAAAACTATAAGTTCTACGAAAGATAGTACTTCAAAACATGCTTTAAAATTTTTATTAAGTGCATGAAATGGACTTTCAAGTAAATATCTGACGTACATAAAACAGGTAAAACCAAGAGCGCATTACAATGGCGTGAAAGTGGTGTATTTCCTCGAAATTTATTCAGAACTTTTCAGTTTTTAAAACTCCTCAGGAAGAAACGCGCAAACTCAGATTAAGATTTCTGCTTGTGAGAATTAATATTTTCCCAAGGAGGTCAGAGACAAATTAATATCTGAAAAATTTAATAAAATAAAAAATGCAGTATAGTTTTTAAGAAAATGCCTGGGAAAAAGTATGATGCATGTTCTTTCTGTTTCAAGATGTTTCTTAGAAAAATAAAATGTAAAGAAAAAATTTGGATATATGAACATAATTCTGCACAGAATTGACTACAAAAATGCAGCAATCTACTCACACACTAAGAAAGGAATAAAAAGAAAAAGCGCTGAGTTTCCTGTTTCCAGACTTCTAACATAATTCTGGTGACTGCAGCGCGAGGCAAAACTTGACCTGTCGGTAAATAATATACTAGTCTGATTTTAGCTCCTCTCCCTCTCTCTTAGTGTCTAGTTGCCTGTGTCTCAGAGAAGAAAAAAAAATCAAGAAGCTGTAACTCTTAAAGTTTCGAGGCTTTTAAATAATACTAGTAACTCAAAAGGAATGAAAGCTAGGCATGTTTGTAAGCAACACATTCAAACTAGAAAAAGAATCTGTGGTTGCTATTAGTTTATTTCGGTGTTTATTTCCAATATACATTTTTCTCTCTTTTCTCCACAGAACTAAAATTGTTGGTCACTGGGATAGAAATGCTAAGCAAAAATTTTTACCTTTTTCTAATGATGTATTTCTTTTTACTCGTTATTACATAAAACAAAGTAAAGATTTTTTTTCCCCGCTGTGTGTCAAAAGGAGAACAGGTGTATTGCGTTTGATAATAATTCGATGGAAAGTGAAAAAAAAGTACAGATTTCTGTAGGAAGTTAAAAGCGCTCATTTTAAACTAACAGCGAGTAATTTCTTTTATGACCTAAATGGCGACAGTTGAAATGGCGTTGTCGTTACTTGACGTAATCATCAATTTCGCCGTTTGTTCGACATCTCCATATTGAGTATTGTTACACGGCAATTATGAGCCTACACACCCTTCGCTGGATCTTCTTTACCCAGCGGCCATCAGCATTTGCATGACAGAAAATAATGGATATCAAACCGGTCTGACAGTTGTTGGCCATTCCCAAGGTTAGTCAACTACTAACCTCAGGATGTCCCTCCCCAGCCTAGCTGATATCGTATTTATGTCCCCTGCAAGCTAAGGGATAAAAGAAAGACTGCCTTTAGGTGTCCAAAACAGATTTATCTATTTATGTTCATTCTTCAGGCATTCGAAAATATCTGACCTGTTAAGAGAGAGACACAGAAATTAAAAAAAAAAACATTGTCCCAGAAAAATCAAGTCGTTTTGGTTCATTTATGAAGTAAACTTATCATCTTGTCGTAAAATTTAGCTAAATTAATTTTCATTTTGTAATTGTAACGACGATATTTGATGAAAAGATGATGAACATAGCTCAAATTTACTTCAGGTTGTTATAAGATTTGAACACACATACATACGGATGTGCCACACAAAGCACATGATAAACACTGCTGCTAAAGGTTGCTTTGATTTCTTTTCCGCATGATTTCTTTCTTTTTTGCTTATTCGTTTTTACCAGCAAAAAGCATTCAAGTCTAGGAGATGCTAATCCTAAATTAAGGTTATTTCAGCCCAAATTAAGCAAAAGAACCGAAACCTAACAAGCACTGTACTTATGTAACTTTCCGCATGAATGCAGTTTGAATGATTTATGATGCTGACTGTACTTTCTTATGACCTTTTAGAGTTTCCAGTAAGCAGCTTCGACATGGTAAAATAAATAAGGATGTAATATGATGTAATGTCAGTATCCCAAAGAAATGGGTTACATTCGAAATAAATTTAGAAACCACTGATAAGATGGGCAAAAAACCTTGTACAACTCACATTGCATACTGTGGAAATTTGATATTAATAACTTCGATTTAGCAGCTGTTGCTATATAAGATTTATATAGCAACAGCTGCTAAATCAAAGTTAGTTCTCGTTGCTTCGGAATTTGTTCATTATTATTTATTTATTTATTTATTATTTTGCTGCACAAGTGTGCCGTTGAAATAAATCGGACTTTGCATGCGCGATCTGAAAAAGGAACACGGGAGCTATACTTTTTAAATGGCTCCTTTTGCTGCGTGTACACTATGCATATGGTAATTTAGGAATGGTATTGCCCTATTGTTTGCTAATAAAGGAATATGGAAAGTGGTAGGAGGCTTTTACGGACACAGTGGTACTCCGAAGATCGTTTATCTACAGACGAGTTTTATTTATGAAACTATCATGTATTCATTTGTACATTTCAATTCAGAATAGTGGTTTGTTTTTTCCGGAAGGAAGAGTGAGATTTCGTTTTAAATTACTTGTTCAATGTAAAAAGACAAAATCACACTGATATGTGAAAGGTATTATTGAAAATTGGTATACAATTTCCCAAGCTCTATATAGATCAGAAGAAAAAGTCGGCAGCTACGACACATTAGATCAACTCCTTCAAAGGTTTGAAAATTTTAAGATCCTGAAGTGGTAATTGAACCCAGGACACTGCATTTCTGATCTGACAGAAATTTGTTATACATGGATAAACTTTACATGAGCATGAATAAACTTTCTGGTTGAGCTAGTCAGGCCTTCTCGTGACAGAGGCCAGAGACCCTACCTTCCTGAAACAAAAATGCAGATTTCAGATACAAAATTAACAGAAGATCGGGAAGAAATATTTCTAAAACACCTGGAAGGAACAGAAATGCATAGCTAAAAAAACCCACTACTGTTTTTTGTTACTTATTATTCGATGCAATTCTCAAATTTTCTGATTTTTTTTTTTTTTTTCTTCGTGGTAACAGACTGGAACGAATTAACTCGGGGTTAACAAAATAGGCTGAAATCAGCTCGAACGAATGTATCCGGTATCTGAGAAGTGGGCCGAATGTGACAGGAACTAATGAACCTGCGCATCAGAAAGCGTTGCAAACTTAAGGTTTTAGAATGAAACCTTACATTTGTCATTCTAAGTGGTGATTTGGTGGTAATGATTGTCATTAGTCCTTGCTATCTGATTACCTTTTCCGTTCAGAATGCTAACAAAAGGGCGACGAACCTAAGAAGGAAGAGAAAAGATGTTTGAATAACTTGTTTCTATCCAGTGACATGGTGTTCGGGTCCGGGGGACTACGGCTTCCGAATCATTTCTTGGATTATGCAACAGAGAATAAAGGACTACAAGGGAATCAGACTACATACTGTGAGACTAAGGACTGTAAGGTAGCATTTACAACCATCAGCGACAGATTTATAGTCGATACTCCTGAGATGAAAGAGGGAAAGGAACTGTTTTGCTGTACCTTTTGTTATAACCCGGTCACTATGGGAACCCTTCTGTGTGAGGAGCACAGGAAAATTTGGACAACTTTTTGTTCAGGTACATCAGCCACTTGAAGGGTTAACTAACCACAAGAACATCCAAGTTCGCCCACGCCAAATTTGGAGCTAAGGGTTCCAGGAAAGGCCTTTGTCAGCGCAAAGTGTGGGTGGAGGGGGGAGGATCACAACCCGTACTTCATCTGGGGTTCGGGTCTGGTCACAGTTTGGATGATTAGTCAGAGATTCGCGCCTCTGACCACTCGGCCACGGGGCTTTTTAAAGGTTTGGCTACACTGACATCGGATTAATTCTCTGACATGAAAATAACGCGTTTCCTGACTCCCCATGGTTCTGCGATGTTTACTATTGCAACACCGAGAGAGAGAAAAAATAATCAATTGCTTCTCAAAACAGGTTTTAGCAGACTGCTTTTCAAATGAGGCCCATAACTTCATGCTTCCAAGATTTCTATATCTGATTTAGGATGTAACCATAGACGAAGGTGCTAGAGTGTTGAGACCCCCCTCCCCTAGAATTATTCCGGGGGTATAAAGCATTGCCGAATTTTTTTTTAAGCCTTTAATACGTCCATAAAGAACAGCAATTTAAATATGTCGGGTTTTATTTTTCTTATAAACGCTCCCACAAGTACTGAAGACGTGTGTAAACTTTTGCCAGCATTCAATCGATGGTGAAATAAATAAGGACGGAAAGGAATATCCAGTCGGTGCACCAACAATTGCAAAATCTGATTTTCAGTTATTAGACTTATCGTATTGAAGAACAGGAAACGACGACAGCGAATAGAGAATTTCCATTTCCCCGCTCAGCATTCTTACTGACCTTCTAACGAGGTCTGGCTGAACAATAGATGTCATCTGATCTTATAGCATGTCCAATGACCATCAAAGTGGAAATACCGTACATTCTTCCGCAGCCTACCACATTCGCCGAGTGAAGGTGTGCTGTAACACACCTTCCGCGTAACTACATAAAAATTACATGCATTTTTCAGCAACAGGGTTTAATGATATTGGCCGAGTACCGAAAATACATTTTGCATTTTTATGAAATTCGTAACTCAAGTAAAGAAAGAAACAAAGCCAAGGAAACTAGAATTAGATTTTAAATGTATTTTCTCTGGAACTGTTATTTACGAAACACAACTTTTATCTGAGTAAACAACAACAAAAAAGAAAGAAAAGAAAACAAGAAAGAAAAATCTTTACGAGCTAAGAAGTCATTCGATTCCATAACAATCATATCTGTTCTATACGGTAAGGCGCATTATTGATGACTGATAATATCGTGCAAAATAAAATGAACAGCATATAGGAGGGGAGAGACTGACGGACTAATACTATAAAAATGTACTATTTTCATACGAACTAAATCATGTGGTGGTTCTGATACAGGAACCGTAAACCCCCTCTGAAACTAACTACCTGCCGCAATTTTAATTGGCGCCTATAAAAATAACAGATAAAAATCTGAAGAATTTTCTGTTATAGAACGTTTAAACAAATGCTGGTTAGCTTCACCTTTCCTTTCTTAGAAAGCAAAATTCGAATCCCTCACTGAACCGGGTACAAAATAAACTGATGACCCCCCCCCCCCCCAAATAATACACGGTCAATATGTTTCATTTCGAAAATGGAGAAAAATTCCTTGTCACAAAAATATGATATACGATAGATTTCGGTTAATTGGGTCACCTAATAATCAGAGCAGCCGTTTAGTTGGGATAATTCATGAAGAACATCCCAAATTAGTTCTTTGGGATACAGCTTCGCATAATTGGGACAGTCGCTTTGTTGGACCGAAGTGTTCTACTTCTGATGTGTCCCAATTAGCCGGAATGTATTGTATTTGCAAATCCATTTAGCCTTGAATCCGGGTATAAGTAAAACGCCGCATCCCAATTGCGCTCAAAGCAAAGATAATGAGCAATGCCGTTTGAAATTTAATGAAACAATAGCGCAAATTTATGAACATGTCAAACTAATAAGCTACCACCATTTTAGAAGAACGTGTCTTTTCAAAATACACTATCTACCGACAAATAATTGGACACCTGTGATAGCAAAGGAAAACGAAGTTTATTCACCTTCAATATTTGGTGGAGCCTCCACGAGCGGCGATTACAGCTGCGACCCTCCGGGACATACTCTCAACCAGGCGTTGTACGACGGCTAGCGGTATTTTCTTCCACTCGCCTCAGAGAAGACAGGTCAGTTCCTTCACCGATTTCGGACGGTTAAGGCACCCCTTCAGTCGACACTCCAACTCGTCCCAGAGGTGCTCGATAGGGTTAAGGTCCGGGCTGTGCGCAGGCCAGTTCATTCGATTAACCCCATTGTCACCATACCAAGCCATGGTGGACCTCGCAACATGACAGGTGGCATTGTCATCCTGAAAGTAACATGGGTCCACACCGTAATACTTCCACAGCGCAGGAAGCGCATCCAAAATGGTGCAGTAGGTCTCGGCGTTGAGTCTACCAGGAATTGCGACCAAGGGTCCCGTGCCATACCAGGAGAAACACCCCCATAGCATAATTCCACCGCCGCCGAACTTCACAGTTGGCACAATACATTCCGGCAGGAGGCGTTCTCCAGGCAGACGCCAAACCCAGACCCTGCCATCCGAACGGTAAAGGGTGAAAATTGATTCGTCGCTCCAGAGAATCTGTTTCCACTGTTCAACGTTCCACTGTCGACGTTCTTTGCACCACGTTAGTCGAGCAGCGCTATTGGACTTGGTGATCAAAGGCTTGTGGGCGGCAGCACGTCCATGATAACCGAGCAGATGCGCTTCCTTACGGATGGTATTCATCGAAAGAACACACCCGGATGCCTGTTGAAACTCCTCGCGGATGTGGCCCATCGATTTGGTGCGGTTCTTCCGAATTTCTCTGGCCAGCACCCGTTGGTCTCTAACTCCTAGTTTTGTGGGTCTGCCGGGTCGGGGCACATTCCGACAGTCACCTCTCATCTTCCACTTGCCAATCACGTAGGCCACTGTCGATTTGGGGTACTTCAACATGCTGGATATGTCACGTACGGATCGGCAATTTCTGTGATACCCGACAATTACACCTTTCTCGAAATCAGAGAGCTCCGAACTGCGTGGCATCTTGCATGCGACTGGTTGCGTTGTTGTTTCCTACACGATATTTATCGGCGGCGGCCGTGACATGTATCAGGACCGCAGATATCGTCGATTGCAGGGGTGTCCAATTACTTGTTGGTAGATAGTGTATGTGTGCTCACGAATGACTGATCGGTGTATATCGGACGGAGTCTGTAGACATTTCAATCCACAATGTCGATTCAATCCTGTTGAATGTTTGGAAGATGAAGGTCAGTACGTGATCAACGATGGAAACGAATCACGGATCACCGGGGCGGCAATTTCTTGCGGATCAAACGGGTCGGGTCAAGGTGTTCTTGGCCCGATTCCGACCCGGTTTTATTTCCGTTTTATTTTTGAAAAGAAAAAATATTTGAAAGAACCCTTCAGAGGTCTTTGAAATAATACTTCAGAGCTTCAGAGTATGATCCAGGAACATGCTGAGAAGGGTAAAGAAATGGGATTAAAAATAAACTTTCAGAAGGCAAAACTGAAGTACAATGCTTTTACAAGGAATGAAGATTTATCAATTGATGGGGAAGCTGGAAGTAACCAATTCCTACATTTACCTTGGACAGCAGATATCAAGCGAGGATCACATTCATAAAGAAATTAATTGGCGTAAAAAACTTGGTTGGAGAGCTTTTGGAAGAAACAGAACAGTTTTTAAGAGAAATGTGCCATTATGTCTTAAAAGAAAAGTGTTTAATCAATGCATCCTTATAGTGCTTACGTACGAAGCAAAGACGTGGAACTTAACTAAAAAAAAAAAAAAAAGACATACAATGCATACAACTAAAAGCAGCATAGAGAGATGCATGCTTGGTGTAACCACGAAAAATAAAAAGAGTAACTTGTGGATAAGGAAAGTGACCAAAGCGGAAGACATCATGATCAGAGTAAAATCCCAGAAACGGCAATGCGTTGGACATATTGCCAGGAGAACGGGCTACAGATGAACAACCGAACTTTTAGACTGGTTTCCAAGGGACAGGAAAAGACCCAGAAGAAGACCACGTGGGAGATAGGTGGATGGAGGAAAACAATCCGTTGTTGAAGAAACTTAGGGGAGACCTTCATCCAGCAGTGGACTGATAATGAATGGGGATGGGGATGATATATTCAAATTTATAGTTCAAAGCAGATTTGTCCGGGTCGAGTCCAATTATGTGACGCCCGGGTCCGGGTCCAAAATTTTTGACCCGTTGCCAACTCTGTACGTGATGGGCCCCACAGATGTTGGTTGACTGATGAGCAAAAGGCATGCTGCAAACGAATGTGTTTCACCAATTTGAGCATACTTCGTGTGGATCGACTACATTTCTGGTCTCAGATTGTTACAATTGATGCAACTTTGACTTAGAGACTAAGAAACAAAGTTGAATATGGAATTACGCATCTTCTTAGCCTCCCAAGAAGTTCCGTGTTGCTGTTGTTCCGTCATCTGGCAAGGTAATAGCATCAGTTTTTCGGGATACAGAAGGCATCATCAAGAATAGTAACCGGGAAAAGGATGCCACTATCACTGGTGCATACTACGCCAACATTAGCCAAATTATGGCAGTCATCCAATAAAACAGGCGTGAAAAACTGAGAAGAGGTGTCTACCTCTTTTAAGGTAATGTACAGAGTCCCACTTCCCCATCGCAGCTGTAGCTCCGAGATTGGATATTTTCTAGATAAAAGATTTCCTTCCAAGCCGTGATCAAGGCAATAGAGCATTGGTGGCAGAAGTGCGTTGCATTGGGCGACGACTATGTAGAAAAATAAATAAGGAATCATCATTGCACAGGTTTCCTGTAAATGTTAGAATACGAACTTTTTCAGAGATCTTCGTATATCATCATCAGCAGCAATGATCAACCCACTGCTGGATAAAGGTGTCCCTAAATATACACAATTTTCTATCTTCCTAAATATACACAATTTTCTATCTTGAGTCAGTCTCTTCGAAGTCCCTCCAGCATGCTTTCGAATTTCACCCACAAATCTCCCACGTGTTTTCTTTCATCACGATGTCATCAAATCTTGTCATTTGTTTACTCTTCCTATCTTTCCTGGTTACACCAAGCATGTATTTCCCCATGCTTCTTTGAGATGTTTGCAGCCTCTACACCATTTTTTCTTTTGTTAAGGTCCATGTATCTGATTCATAAGTAACAACAGAAGGTAGGTGTTATTTAACACTTCTTTTAAGACATAACTATCTTCATATATAGTACCTTCCCTTAATTCTTGTTAAAAATCTACTGCCTTCTTTTGAGATAAATATCTTTTTTCCGTTTCGAGGTTGAACGACCACCATGAGAAACTGCGCTATAAACAGTCACTCGTCCCCAAATTTGGGTCACTGACGCCAAGGAAGGAATATAAGCCAACGCTGTACGACAAGCACAATAACTTTGTCTCATCCGAGAATCAGTTAATCTCCGACGAAGGATCAGCAGCCAGCGCTTCACCACTTGGCCACCGGCAGCTTCTTAAAAAGAATCAATGGGAAGACTATATTTGAAAGCAGAGCAAGGAACAAAGCAAGCTTTTCTTATCAGAAAGGGCGAACTTTGAAATTACGCCCCTTTGAGTTCAAAAGTTCCGTACTTCCACTCAAATAGTAAGCAATTCTCACTTGCTCACACCTTCGGTGGAGAAAAAGTATTATGATCGCTAAACAATCACACTTCTAGTTTTCGACATAATTTTACTCAAGATTTAAAAATTAAATGAATACCCAAGAGCCCCAATATAAAGTTAAACGTAAAAGAAGACACACCAGCAACACAACACGTGCAGAAATGCAGAATGACAAACCAGCGGAGAACGAATTAGTATTAGACAGCAAACATAAGAATAGGAAGATGCTTTCGAAGTAGAGCTTGGGATAATTCCGTTCAAGGTTAAACTTTCGGCGACAAGTTGCAAATGACTAATTAGCTCTTCATCCCCACGATGTATTCGGAAAGGTCACGGAGGTTAGGCATATTAGGGTATTGTTTTACATAACTCCATCCACTGTTTCGGACAATTCCATACGTCCGTATGAGGTGGTCCACAACTCACAGTGTGCATTCTGTACGCTGGTTAGCTGGC
The DNA here is from genome assembly GCA_039090855.1 of Macrothele yani. Taxonomy (NCBI): domain Eukaryota; kingdom Metazoa; phylum Arthropoda; class Arachnida; order Araneae; family Macrothelidae; genus Macrothele; species Macrothele yani. The sequence goes on along the minus strand of CM077023.1, from coordinate 81,391,344 downwards.
GTAATAGTGTATGCGGCTAACTAAAGTATTTACAAAAGAAAATACTAAAGTGTTTGCTGGTTGGTTGGCGTAATAGTGTATGCGGCTAACTAAAAAAGTATTTACAAAAGAAAATACTAAAGTGTTTGCTGGTTAGCTGTCGTAATAATGTATGCGGCTAACTAAAGTATTTACAAAAGAAAATACTAAAGTGTTTGCTGGTTAGCTGGCGTAATAGTGTAGTGTTTGCTGGTTAGCTGGCATAATAGTGTATGCAGCTAACTAAAGTGTTTACGAAAGAAAATACTAAAGTGTTTGCTGGTTAGCTGGCGTAATAGTGTAGTGTTTGCTGGTTAGCTGGCGTATTAGTGTAGTGTTTGCTGGTTAGCTGGCGTGATAGTGTATGTGGTTAACTAAAGTATTTACAAAAGAAAATACTAAAGTGTATAACTTTGTTTTTGAGTTAAAATGTTCGGCAAATTTATTCACACTCTAATACAAATTTTGAACCTCCAGATTCACTAAACATGAATGCCGGTTGCTTCGACTAGCGAATCCTGTGATGGTTAAATTCAAATTGATCGGAAACTTCAAACTTGGTCGTTCTGGGTGGTGTAGTGGTTAGCATACCCGGGCGTTTTCTGGGAGACGCGGATTCGAGTTCCGCTCCAGGACGATGAAAATGTTCAAGTTTTCGGATATTATCTGACTTACCATCCTTGTCGCATTTACGCCAAAAATCGGATTGTCATCTTCAAAATTTGTATTATATGGCGTAATCCCGTATTTCTTTCATGATTATTCACACTCTGTTCATTTCTATTTTTTACGCCCTTCAGAGTATGAAATTACGCTCCAGGTATGACCATTCTGGGAGGGCAACTGCTTTCCCTGCCCTCCCGGTAGCTACGGCCCTGGATAGAGATATGCATAAACACCTGTGGATAACTTTTCTTTTTAAGAAGATACTGGCTTCTAATACAAAAGGAAGGTAGTTTCTTAAGCATAATCATAGGGAATGTAAGTATGAGTGAATCGACTGGCGGTAACTTATTAACAAAGGAAGTGTCGCATAAAAAATCGAATTGCATTTGGTATGAGGTTGTTATTTGGGCATTGAGTGGACGGAAATTATTCTGTTATGCGTAGAAACGATTCAGATAAAGAGGATGGATGAAATAGTTCATTTAATGGCTATGAAAAATAAATTATATATAAATAAGCATTATATTCCATTTTGGGTTTCCAGGTACTGTGCGTATTAGTCATCCACCGGTTGGAAGCTCGGTAGGCACATAGTGAGAGGTTGAACGTGTCACTTTATATCGATGTTTATAATGACACCCTAACGAAAGAGATTTCGGAAAGCCAACAGATGGCCTTAAGCAAGGAAAACACTCCTCCTCCTGCTTCTTTGAAGGGATGCTGTCAACGCAGAGAAATCAGACCCCTCCTATCAGAGCAGTCTTTTGTTGGTGTCAGGCATGGTATACCATCAGCAGGCTTTGTCAGAAGCAAGATTGAAAAGAAGAAAGAAAAAATTGCGGGGTTAAAAAGAAAAAAAGTGAAAGAGAAAGAAAAGAGGGAAAAAAACTGTAAATTATTGATCCGGAATGTGTATTCAGCATTTATGCCGGCAGGCATAAATAAAGCTCCTCGGGCTGTTATGAAGATAGAGTTTTTGACCGGAAATCAGCTCAATCGTTGTAAATGGGTAAGGTGCCTGGATGCGTTCGAAATGCGATGGGGAGAAATAAGATGGCAACGTAGTTCGATAAGCTCTATGGTACATGGGAATCGGTATTACTCTAGGCGGTTTGTTCGCAGCAGTTTGCTTTAAAACGATTCTGAATTACGAAACAGAAAAACGGTAACTGCTTTTATATTGAGACTACATTTAATACTGTGAAAAGCTATTCATCTGGGGCATAGAATGCCATGGTTGAAAATTTCGCATTTCCTGAAGATAAGCACGTCATGGTGGAAAACAGCACGCTTTAAAGAAGGTAACGTATTTTATCTTCCTGGTTAAATAATGAATTAGACTTCCCGATAATATTAAGATCACTATTTGACATCCAGGTTCGCCGAAACAACGATGTTATGCCATTTAAAAGTAGTAAGGGAAAGGAAATCAGTCAAATTAAAATAAAAATAAATTGTAATACGAGTACATGCTAGCAGTAATTACGCGTAAGCTAACGCTTACTTCTGAATTAGCTTTAAATTAAAAAAAAATATTGCAAACTTTTCATTTTGCAAAATCCAGATATGTAAAATTACTTGTCAACGAAATTTTTTCTGGATGCTGTTTGAAAGAGTAAACGTTTGGCCTATTTATTCACCAGAATGGACCCTCCTAAAAAAAACATTTGGTATTACTTTTTGAAACATAAATTGCGAAAATCCATCGTGCCGTAGAGTAATATACAGGTAACATTGCTTAATTACTTTGCGTAATGATCTAAATGAGTCTCTGCTAATTTTCATTTTGTTAAATGGTATACTTAGGTGTTTATGTATCTGTGATGTGAAGTGAAATGCTAGTAGGCGGAGAAAAATATTTTGAGGTGTTTTGGACGTGTTAAAAGAATGATGCGCTGAGAGAATTTTATTCAATCCAAGAGACAGGAAAGGAAAGTCGAGGGAATCATGGGAGGTCAAGATTCAGGAATGCCTGAATGCGAAAAAGATAATGAAGTAAAAAACTGTTGTGTGAAACTTGTAATGGATGTCAGTGAAATTCCAGTTGTATGCCAAGACTGGTGTAAATGGAGACGTCAGCAGTGAGAAAAATCGAACGTCATCAATCACATTGTTTTGTCAGATGATCTTGCTTCGAGGAATTAACTACCAAAACTCATAAAACCGTTAAAGGATATTCCTGTACAAATCAGCTAGAAGGTATATTCCATGCTTCCAGAAAGCTGAGATTTTGTCATTCCTCAGTGCCTTTTAATTTATTTTGCTAATATGGATTTTCCACATAATTGTTCATATCATCATCATTTCCCTTGAACAACTGCCTTCTTTAAGCCTTCTTTTACATGCTGATTTATTTAAACAAGCGCAAAAGCTGTTTTTTTCTCCCCTCAGATCGCTAATTTGCATAAAATTATGCATTTTGAAGATGACAATCCGTTTTTTGGTGCAAATATGACAAGGATGGTATGTCAGATAATATCCGAAAACTTGAAAATTTCGTCGTCCTGGAGCGGAAATCGAATCCGCGCCCGGGTATCTGGGAGACGCCGATTCGATTTCCGCTCCAGGACGACGAAATTTTCAAGTTTTCGGATATTATCTGACTTACCATCCTTGTACAATTTTTTCACCAAAAAACGGATTGTCATCTTCAAAATTTGCATTATATGGTGTAATCCCGTATTTCATTCATGATTTATGCATTTTTGCTTACGAAAAGAGATGATCTGTTGTAATATGCTCATGGTAAATAAGGATAGCAATAAAATTGCATTTTTTTAAACGTATTACGACTGATGATGATTTCAAAGATTTTCGGTGATATCGTAAAAAATCTTTTTGCGTAACTTTTTGAAAATATTACATGAAATCAGAATCATTTAAAAATGACATGGCTGTCAAAAGATGAACTCTTCATTGAATCAGAAGTGTGGTCTGTGCTGGCCCTATCTGGCTACTTACCATGCACGGAACGTCACTAAAACACATTAGCAATCCCTCATTTGGAGAAAGACAGTCATAAAACGACTTCATTAACCTCATGTTACAGTTTCAATATGGCTTTAAACGCAAAATGCTCTAAATTTTGCTCCACGACCACAGGTAATCGTAGCTTAGTTTACAGAAGGGGGCAAACGGATACTGTAAATGCAAATAACTTAAACAACTATACAAAACTGTTAGATAAATGAAAATTGGACAGCATGTTCGGACAGTGAGGAAATTTCTTTGCTCCGTTTAGGCTCCTTGTGTACAAGTGCGAGAGGAAACACAAGCGGTCGCCCAATCAAGAAGAAACCAGAGATGGAAACGGGTCAACGGGCTGACAATTTCCAGCGGATCAGAAGGGTCGGGTCAAGGTGTTCCTCGCCCGATTTCGACCCGGTTTTATGTCAGTTTTATTTTTCAAAAGTTAAAAAAAAAAAAAAATTCAAAGAAAGATTGTGCTCGATACTGCTGCCCGCGGACTGAAAAATGATTTGTCATGCAATATGAAGGGCTCAGAAGGAAGAGTGTCCCTTCATTCTGAGGGGTAATGATGAAAACAGCATCCACATATTGGAAACTTGCAGCTCATCATAAACTTGTAAAAATTGGTCTTGATATGAAACATATTCTGAAACTTGATATGTTATCAAGAAAACAGCAAAGTCTGAAATTAAACATACAACAAGTTGCTTAATTCAAAAATTTTGACCGTAGTGCCATCAAAATTAGGAGGAACAACCTTAACATCACTGCGGGGGGACTTTTGGACCAACATGCTATGGTGTTTGAAAACATGTGTAAAACAGTTAGGTTATGTCTTGCAAATGAATGGCGACAGTTTCAGTACTTCCTGTAAATGAATAAATCATACGTTCCTATAATACTTTTGTTTGATTTCCATATAACCTAAGATACCCACTGCGGAGAGACTTTTTGAACGCCCTATATATTTGTCCGGGTCCAAAATATTTGGCCCCTTTCCAACTCTGGAAGAAACACCTTCGAGACTAAGTTCTGGAAGAAACTTTGGGAGATCTTTCTACTAGAGTGAATGTCTGCCGCAGAGGATATTTTCTTCACTTTTTCGCTTTCATACTTGACGCATGTAAGCTGTGCTCCAACATGCAAATGGGAAATTTCGAAAAATCTGGAATTTTCAGGGAATTTGAAAATGGTCCAAAAATCAGGGAAAACACAGGGGAAATTACCCTTTTATGTAAAAATCAGGGAATACTCAGGGAAAATTTCCCCCTTTTTTTTGTAAGAATCAATGGTACTTTATTTTGCCAAAAAAAAAAAATATATTATTTCAAGATTTCAAACTTTTGCTTGCAATTACTGCCTGCCTAGAATTTGGTAGATCTTACTTTCAGTTATATTAAGTATTTCCTTTATTTTCTAAAATAAAAAAAGAAGCAAAATTGAATTTTTAAAATTGCCAATTATTAAGTTTTTGTTCAATTTCTGCAGTCAGTTGTTATAACATGGAACAATTAGGCACAATGGCTCCTGCTTGAAGAAACACTTCACAAGAGAACCAACCAAATGATGGATCAAAGTCATTTGTCTGTTGGTTCTCTTGAAACATGTTTATTTGAACAGAGCCATTCCATCATTAAGCTTAGCTGCATTGTGTTATAGAAAAACTGAAACTATTCAACTGACAGATTTTTTCTTACATATGACCTGTTTCTATGGGAATGTATTTACAAATTCCGTGTGGGTAGTATTCACAAAAGTTCACGGAACTTTGGTACAGAAAATAATTTGCACAGTTAGTTGTTATTAATGAAAAGCAGGTAATTTTATAAAGACAAATTACTTAAATAATTTACAAGTGTGTGCTCTGGTGAGAAAAATGAATGGAATGGAATGAAATGTAACAATTCTTTGCAACATGCCACTCTGGAAAGCTTTAAAAACCACCTGGAGTACCTGGAAAAGTCAGGGAATTTTTTTATTACTTTTGAGTGGGAACCCTGTGTAAGTTTCCGCTTTATCTACTGTAAATTTCCAATGTTTTTACTATTTTTTGTGCACACACACAACCAGAAGTTCAACAGAAAGTTTCCCATTAGTGGTCGGTTCTTCTTACAATATGTCCAGCCACTTGCCATTTCAGGGATTTAACTTTGATCATGGTGTCTTTTACTCTTGTCCTTATTCGGACTCACGAGTTCCTCTTCTGTCCTGGTTAGACCAAGCATGCACCTCTCCATGCTTCTTTCAGTTTGCTGCAGCGTCTGTATGTCTTTTTTAGTTAAGGTCCTTATCTCCGATTACAAGAACTGAAAGAATACATTGATTAAATACTTTTCTTTTATGACAATGGTAAATTGCTATTGAAAATTTTACTGTTTCTATCAAATGCTCTCCAACCAAGTTTTATACGCCAATTCATTTTATTTTTAATATGGCTCTTGCTTGATATCTATTATACAAGCTGAAGGTAGGTATCGGTTATCTTTAGATTTTCCCATCAATCGCTAATACTGTATATTCCGTTCTTGTAAAAGCATTGTACGTCAGTTTCGTTTTATGAAAGCTCATTTTTATAATTCCATTTCTTTACTCTTATCAACAAGTTCCTGAATCATACTCTGCAGCTGTGAAGGGGTACTTGAAAAAATGACTATATACATATATGCGTATCTTTTGTGTACTGCACAGTATACTGAAGAGCAATTGAATTAGTGATACGTGTCTAGTAACGTGTAGAATCACCTTTCGGCCTGATGACGGCGGCGATTCGTCTCGGCCTGGACTCGACAAGACACCGGAAGCGTTGGGAAGCTATACGGATCCACGACCCCTGAACAAGCTCCCACAGTTCACGAAGATTTGATGGAGGGGGTCAGAGCCTTGAACATCTCTCTCGATGGCATCCCAGATGTGCTCGATGGGATTGAGGTCAGGTGACCTAGCTGGCCAAGGAAGCGATGTCACGTCGGTGGAGAGTTCATCCAACCATTCGGATACAATTCGAGAGCGATGGCACGGTGCATTGTCTTGTTGCAGGATGAGGTCCCCAGTGGGATGTTGAAGACGCACAAACGGGAGCAAATGGTCGTCCAGGATATTCCCGGTAACGTTGACCTGTGAGGGACGATGTCACACGTACCAGTGGTCCCATTTCAGTTCACGTTAAGTCCACAGACAAGAATGTCACACGTACCAGTGGTCCCATTTCAGTTCACGTTAAGTCCCCAGACAAGAATGCCACCCCCACCATCTTGAAGAGTACCCTGCTGGCAAGAAGGATCCATCGCTTCATGTGGTTTGCGCCGTACTCCTATCCTGCCATCCGCATGTACCAACGTGAATCTCGACTTATCAGTCCAGGCAACAATTTTCCACATGTCTTAGGATCCAGTGGCGATTTTCCCGAGCCCATGCTAATATTTGCACCCTGTGATGTGCGGTCAGCAGCGGTACCCTCGTGGGACGATGGCTTCTGTACCCCATAGCGAGGGGATGGTTCTGGATGGTGTAGCTGCTTACACGTTTTTGTGCACCAGCGTTAAATTGCCGAGGGATTTCTTGCACTGTGGCCCATCAATCCGCTGTTACAATGCGAACTAGCCGACGATGACCGCGCTCATCCACACGCTGTTGTCCACGGCAGTTGACCCTTGCAAGAGTGGTTTTACCGGATTCGATGTACTCACGGTGCACCCGTGACACAGTGGCGCGTGAAAATCCCAGTGCCTGCACGATTTGCGAGATGGGGTGACCCATTTGTCGGGCCTCGACAATTTGCCCACGATCAAATGCGCTTAGATTCTTTGTTTTACCCATACTGCGTCCGACTCTTACTGATTCCCGTCGCATCACTCCTAATATTGTCGGATCGCTGCATACGTCATGTCGTTTCCGTTTACAGGGCCGACCACATCGACACATTTGCATAACGCCAGCTGTCTCTAATTCAATTGCTCCAGCGTATATATATATTACTCATGTATAACACACATATTAATCAGCTATACAATATTTAACAAATGGTGGCCGTGCTGTTTAACTTAGCACTTTTTTTTTTGTATGATATTTATTTCCATTATGTTTGACACCCTAAGCAGCCCGAGTGGTGCGAAGCGCCGGCTTCTACTATTCGTCCGAGTGGGTCCGGGCCCAAATCCAGAGTGGAGAACAAATGTGTAGCCTTTACGGCACTGTCTGTCCCTATCTCCTACCTGGAAGAAGTGGCCTCAAATTAAAAACTGGCAACTGTATGTTGCCCCCCCCCCCAGATTCTCACGGTGGTCGTTAAAATCCTCTTCAAAGCAAAAATCCTCTTCAAATTGCGTGTTTGAAGCAAAATTTTGCACTCCAGTTATTTAGGAAGACTACGGAGGTCAGTTTAGCTGTGGATATACTGAAGTTTCGTTACCATGGTGTCTTGTTACAATTCCATTTCAATTCTAAAATTTGCTCATTAGTTTCAGTGAATTTTAATTTACCAAATTACTTTATGTAATTCAGCACCCAAAAGATGAAATGACGAAATATTTTCTGCATGAAGTGACTCTTGTGAAACTGGAAAAGTGCTTTAAAATTAATAACCAATTCATAACATTTCTTAGAAATAACATGAATAAGGATTCCCAAAATCTTGAAACACTTAAAAATCCGAATTTGCGCATTTTGAACACGACAAAAACGCAGAATTCCGGGCCGCACCCGGAAGTCTGCGTTTTTGTTGTGTTCTGACACATTTAATGTGTGTAGATCTTCAAGCAGTGAGTAACTGGAATTCATAAATTCTCTTAGCACAGAACACTCTCAGATATTCCACACATTTCCATTCTGAGACGTAAAAGATATCTTAAAAGCATTTACCGGTGCTGAGTTATGGCCCAATTAAGAGCCCAAAAACTGTGACTATCTTGTATTGGCATTATTAAATACATCTTTAATTTAATCAATGCCTTTCTCAACTTGGGTGTGGGGAAGGGATATTATCTGTTTCTGTATTATAGCAGGATGATTTTTTTCGGCCATTCATTTCCTCCTGCAAAATCGGGCTGCGCTGCAATCTACGTACATTGTTCAATAAAATTAGCAGATAGCTACTGCGTAGGATGATGTGGTGAAATTTCGACGCCGTGTGGTATCCACTATCATTCATCTACAGTTCTTGAAGAAACTTCTTTCCCCGCAGAAATCCACTTGTCTATGGCATTTGCTTTAGAATTGCAGTTCATTCGATCAACTCATTATGAAAAGGCAATGGATTGGCGGTTAAATGTTTCAACCACAGACTGAAGAAATTTTTCGGCAATGCAAATAATAAACTCCGAGCATAAAATGAGAAAAAATAGTTTTTGACTGGCTTTGCGCTATATTTTGCACTCACATTTTTAACAATACAAATACGATCAATCATTGAGAGATAAGCAAAGACAATCGTACATTGCAGTGCGTCCACACTATTTTTTAACAAACCTTTGGCATAACTTCAAGATACTGCATTTGTCTTCAAATGTGATTATTTACTTCAATTTATGCTTTGTTCTACCAGGTCATTCATTTAATTAGAGGGTAAAAATGAAAGAGACACACCTCACAACCTTGTTTTATTCGAAATAGGCGCCTTCAGCAGCTACACACCTCTGCCAGCGAATGACAAGTGCATGAATGACAGTCCGGAAAAAATCTGGCTCCCTGGATGCAGGAAAGTCCCGTAATGCAATTCCGGCTTCCTCTCGGTTTCTGAAGGTCCTGTCCTTGAGGTAATTGCTAAAATGCATAAACAGGTGGAAACAGTGGCGGCGGAACCGCCCGGGCTGCCAGGGCCCGGGCCCAGTCAAAAATTTCAGACAAGATTTATATTTTATTTTTTGTTTGGCATATGTGCGATTGTTGTGATGTGCCCTAGAAAGTTCCTCTAGGTAAGTGGTTGGATGGTCCTAATTCCCAACAAAGCTCCTTAGGCATTGTTTTTCTTTTGTTTGTTCCGGGAAGCGGGAAGGGAGCGGGTGCAGCACGATTCGAAATTTCGGGCCCGTTCAACGAATTTCACTTTCGGCCGCCCCTGGGTGGAAATCTGTAGATACCAAGTCAGGCGAGTAGACTGGATGCGGGAGGGTTTCGAACCTCAGTTCGTGTAGTTTCTGGTTCGTCGTTCATGACACGCGGGGTTTCGTCTTATCGTGGAGGATGATAGGACCTTTTCTGTTCCCCAGAGATGTCTGTTTGGAACAGAACTTCTGGTGCATTCGATCAATTTCTTCACAGTATGTGACTGAGGTAATAATTTCACCAGCATTCAAGAACCTGTAGTGTATGACACTGTAAACAGTCCACCACACTGTCAACAAAACCTTCTTTGGCGACATTCTTGGTTCAGGATGTTGTTTCGGTGGTTCACCATGGTTCAGCCACGGTCTAGATCGATTAAAGTTGTCGTATAGCACCCACTTTTCATCACAGGTTACTTTGTGATCAAGTACGGGGTCCTTTTCGTTGCGAGCAGAAGGTTACTGCACATCTCAAACCGTTGTTGTTTCTAATGCTCCGTCAGTTCGTGTGGGACCCACGTATCGAGCTTCTTGACCTTACCAATTTGGTGATGTTCGGAAATGGTTGACACCGACACATTGTACTATTTGGCGAGTTTTCCGACTGTGACGCAAGGATTTGCCTCCACATTTGCCTTCAGAGCGTCGTTATCAATGACCGAATGTCATCCTCGGCCCTCCTCATCTTGTAGGCTCGTGTCACCGGAACAAAACTTTTCGAACCACCGAAGAACAGTACGTTCAGGTGTTGACTCCTCGCCCAGTGTCTCGACCACGTTACGATAGTTTTGTGCCGCCTTATGACCTAATTTGAACTCCTGAAGCAGAATCATTAGCAACTCACTCCGTCTGAACATGTTGTACAGACTACTGTCACACGAGTACCAGTGACTGCAGCTCAACCGGCTAGGGCGTGTATGTGGCGTCTGAGTCACCCTTCAACTCGTAAGAATGGCGAGAGGGTTGGTCTGCAAGCATCGTGGGCGAGGTGAATGTGGCACCTCAGAAAATCTTATATTATTTTCCGAACGACTTGATAGTAAAAATAAACCAGTGATAAATACGATATGAAAAAGAATTATCTTGTTTATCGCTGCCCTACCATCAGTACTCAGACATTCTTCTTTTAGGTCGTACTCAAGCTCACGTCACAGACCCAACAATAAATATTGTCGTATGGCTGTGATGAGACAATTATAGCACGACTGTGATTGCAGTCATGGTTAACCGATTTCCAGCGCGGTTTGATACTAGAGAGACACATATAAGCAATCGTTTAGTGCGTGACATTTCAGCAGCATTGGAGATCCCAACGCTAAATCGATGGTTGGTGATGTGATGCAAATTCCAACAGACTGAGACTGAACTGTCAAGAAACAGCCCAGCAGACCTTCGAAACTAATAGAATGTGATAGGAGAGCTCTACGAAAACTGTCAGCTCAGAACGCAAATCAGCATTGTGTCAAATCACCCAGACCTTATGTGAGACTATTGGAACTGATGTTAGCACCAGTACAGAGCGCTACACGACATGAGTTACCACGGTCAAGCAGCCATGCACTAGCCACTAATCACTTCGACTAATGCTCCACGCAGATTAGCATGGTGTAAGGAACTTCGATCTTGGACTGTGGACCACGAAAAGACTGTGCTTTGGACTGATAGCTGTGCTATATCTCCTAACTCTCCCGCTTTCGATCATCTCTCGCGCTGTCGTGAAATCCCCTGACCTCCCGGTCCACCTAAGACCTTCCCGGCCTCGCCTGGGGCAATTACTTCGTCGTACTTTTCGTGACCGCTCGCTATCTGAACCTAAAGTCCCAGTCCTCTCGCCTCCCTCTCTTGTCTCCAAACAAAATGCCCTTAAGCATATTCTAATGTTCCCCGAGAGAAAGAACCACACCGCTTTCGGTAAATCTTAAGCCTCAAAGTAAAATGTGAGGGCAGTGCATTAGTCGGCACCATTGAAATTGAAACCTGAAAAGCACCAAAAGAGGCGCGATAGAGTTAATCTCCATTCAACAAACAATGTGCATGTACTAAGTTCAGACACATCTTGTTGTTAACGTCTTAGCAAATAACCGTGCATCCGCTGTCTAATGGGGAACATACTCTGAGAAATTTCTCTCACGCTTTGGGCAAACAAAGGAATGGGAGCACGAGATGGAATAAAAGTTGCATTTTGAGATTTTATATGAATACCTAAAACCCCGAATAAAATCTCTGTAACAAGAATATCTGAGACGAATTAAATCGCCGGGTACGTAGGAAAAGAGATCCTCAACAAACAAAGCGTTTTTTTTTTTTTTTTTCACGAACGATCGATGAAATCCTGAAAGATTTGCATCATTTCAACCTGCAACTCGCTGTCTTCTGGAAGGGGGATGAAAAAGAAGAAAAGCAAGGAAAAATTAAGAGTTCTACAAGCATACCGTTTCCCGTTAAATGGTGAAATTGTAAGCTACCTTGACGTACTTAGCTGAAGCCACACCAGCACAATAACAGGGCGCTTACATTTTACCATGATGATGAATTCTGAAAATGTTCAGAACCCTTCATCCTGCAACTGCCCGAGTCTTTTGAAAGGAAAGAGAAGTAATTTATGCGGAAATAGAGTGCCCCGATAGAAAAGATTGCTAGCAAAGTTACAGTTTTGAACGTAGAAGCCCCAGGAATTTCTAACTTTTTTGGACGATTTTTTTTTCAGCATTTTCTTCAAAATTGATCAAGCATACTTTTTTCTCCCTTCACCAACGAGACTGTTGGAAGGTTTGGAATTACTAATAAATTTAATCCCAGTTAGATTCTGGGTTTCTTGGATCAGTTTAAATGGGGTTTTATCTGGCACATTTTCCTAAGACGTTTTTCGGTCTTTTATACACAGTGCGTCAAAGAATTTTTAAGACTGGGTCTGTAAAATGAAATAGAAACAAGAAATTATAATTTGTTTTGGTTTGTTATTCAAAATAAGTTCCTCCGGCTTCAATACACTTGTTACAACGATTTAATAATGATTCGAATGCCTGTTCCAGTTCACTTTGTGGAATTGCCTCCAAAGCACGCGTTGAAGCTGTTTGTATGGTCAAAATATCATCAAAATAACACCCTTTAAACGTCATTTTAAGTTTTGGGAACAAAGAAAAGTCACAGAGTGCTAAATCAGGCGAATACGGTGGATGATTCAATACACGAACGTTATTTTTCGCCAAAAATCTACGAACAAGAAGTGAAGTGTGATGGGTGCATTATCGTGAACAAACACCAACTGTTTTCATCTCGATATTTTGGACGAATGCGACGAATTCTGCCCATCAAACGCCTCAAAACATTTTAAAAAAAACTCACCAGTAATTGTTTGTCCACTTGGAACAAATTCTTTGTGGATAATACACTTACTATTGAAGAATGTAATGAGCATTGTTTTGATTTTCGATGGAACTTTTCTTGTTTTTTTGGCTTGTGGCGAGTTTTTTGACTTCCATTCAACACTTTGTCGCTTTGTTTTCGGATCATATTGAAAACACCATGTTTCATCACCTGTAACAATCGATTTTAAGAAGTTTGGATCACTTTCAGCGGCTGAAATGATGTCTCTGCAATGTGCACTTCTCCTTGATTTTTGTTCATTGGTTAACGTGTGTGGTACAAATTTAGCACAGGCTTTTGTTTTGCCCAAATCTTCATGCAGGATGGTTCGAATCGTTTCTTTGTTGATGTTTAAAGACTCTTCCATCATTCTTAGTGACGCATATCGATTGTTTGCCACGAAAGCACGCACTTTTTCAATAATCTCAGGTGTCTTATATGAACTTGGTCTTCCGGTATGCTTATCATTTTCTAGCGTATCTCTTCCGTCCAAAAAACGTTTGTGCCACAGGAAAACATTTGCTCTACTTAAACAAAACTCACCGTAAACTTGTTTCATCATTTGGTACGTTTGCGAGGCACTTTTGCCAAGTTTTGCGTTAAATTTAATAACAGCCCTTTGTTCCATCTTAATAATTCAACATGAAAAAAATTTTACTTCTCTAATGAACGCCCGTTTCGTTTGAGTTACTTTAACAACTGCGCAGTACTTTTGGCAGAAAGCAAGCAGATGGTCACGGTTTATAACGCATTTGCGATTACACTGGTGGCGCCACCGTAGGCTGAAATCTGGCGCCAGTCCTAAAAATTCTTTAACGCACTGTGTATTTCACTGGGGACTTAATATCATAGTTAAGGGCCTGTCTTTCTAAAGAATTTGGGTGATCCTTAGCTGTATCATAGTACCTTTTTTGCTAGTTCATACGCAGTGTAATTGCATTTATATTGAATAGATGTCTAATTTCGTGGTTAGAGGTATTACCATCAAAACCTGTTATGTTTCTCAGGGTTCTGGGAATTTGTCCTGTTGACAGTGATTGAAACCAATCAATATTTCGAACGCAGGAGAGAAATCTGTTCACTTACAGTTCTGCAAATGAGGACTCCTAATTTTTTTTGTTTCGATGAAATTCGAGTATCTACTAAGCGACTAACCAGAAGGTTACGCTCTGAAAATGAATACGATCGCCAGTTTACATGGTTACAACTTACGACAGGTGAATTTAAAAGACATTTGAGGCGTACACCCTGAGACTGGGCGTGTCAGGATGTACTTAACAATCGATACATCATCTATGTGTGATTACGCTTTCGTGCTATCGTTAATATTGAAAATATAACGCATCATGTGCAACAGTAAATTTTTTTACTAAATCAACAAACGTGACATGAAAGCCAGCTTCCCTCTCGCGACCATTATTTATGTTGCTGTCAATTTAGCCTACCACCCCTGAATTGCCTGCCGTCTCTCGGTTCTGCTTACTTACTAGACCGTGAAAAACAGTTTCCTAATCATGATTAACTGTCATACAGAAAATAATAATTGCCTAACGATTTAATAAATGTTGTTCTATTGCTGGGATAACAGACTTCTCCCACGGTGGAACTTCCTACTATATTTAGTGCATGTTGAACATTGCAAATTTTGGTGATTAAAATCAAACAAATACTTTTGAGCAACCAAAAACAAAAGAGTAAGGGTCTCAATCTATTTATTGACAGATAAGTGAAATTTTCGCAATTTAATACACACTGATGAAAAAAAAGGGTGACACCTAATTCTACAGTATCAGGGCACGTCTGTTAACAAGGCTCAAATTTACCGACTCAGATTCGAAATATATATTTTCCTTAGTTTAAACTGCAAAACTATAGGATTTAGTAAAAACGATAACACTAGAAGGGGAAATAATGATGTGATTACAACAATCAAATGCATAAATGAAAAAAAAAAAAAATATCAGAATTTTATGAAAACACATTGCTATGCCCCCCCCCCCCCCCCCAGTGGGAAAATACTGCATATAAAAATCAGATCAGAAGCATAACAATATTGACCGCGGTTAGAACTAGCCGAGCTGAAAAAATCTTCCTATCCGACCAGAACAACTTGAGATTTAGTGGGGGGAACGAAATTCACATCACGTGCCGTTAAATTTAAGTCTGTTCCGGTTGCTGAGTGGTGTGAATTGCTTGCTGGCTTCGCTTCTAACCATTCGTCTGAGACAGGCCCCAGCTTGAGTCGCGGATGAGACAAGGGCTGCTTATACCTCTTAGAGTTCTCACGGTGGTTCTTAAACACTGATAAACAAAAAAAAAAAAAAGGAGAAATTTGCTTCACAAAAGCTGAAGAACAGTAAGTAGTCACAGCTCTATTTAATCTCATTGAGGCAGATTTTTCCAAATTGGGCTTTCGAAAGCGCAGAGCCGGTGGCGCAGTGGTCTAAGCTCTAGCTTCTGACCATTCGTCCGCGATGGGTTCGAATCCCGGTGAGACATGAATCTTGTGTTTGTCTTATGGCATTGAATCCCCCCCCTTCCTTGGAACCAGTTGCCCTAAATTAGGGATGGGCGACTGCTTACTGTGGTCGTCAACCCCTAAAGAGCCGTCCCGGTGGCGCAGCGGTCTAAGAGATGGATTCACAACATCCATGCCTCACCGGGATTCGAACCCCGGTGAGGCATGGATGTTGTGTTTGTGTTATGGCACTAGCTCTCTGCCTTCCCTGGAACCAGCAGCCCTAAATTAGGGACGGACGACTGCTTACAGCCCACCTAGCTGCTCACGGTAGTCTTGAACCCACATCAAAGAAAAAACCAAAAAAAAAACCCCGCAGATTTAATTTCAAACACTAACACATCGTTACGAGCCGCCGTGGTGGCGCAATAGTCTAAACGCTGGCCTCCGACCGGTCATCCCGGGATTGGTCCGGGTTAGAATCCCGGTGAGGCATGGATATTGTGTTTGCCTTACGGCGCTGGCTCTCTGCCTGGATCCAGTGGCCCTAAATTAGGGACGGATGACTGCTTACAGCCCACCTAGCTGCTCACGGTAGTCGTTGAACCCACAATAAAGAAAAACAAAAAAGAACCGCAGATACAATTTCAAACACTAACACATCGTGACGAGCCGCCGTGGTGGCGCGATAGTCTAAACGCTGGCCTCCGACCGGTCATCCCGGGATTGGTCCGGGTTCGAATCCCGGTGAGGCATGGATGTTGTGTTTGCCTTACGGCGCTGGCTCTCTTCCTGGATCCAGTGGCCCTAAATAAGTTGCTCACGGTTGTCGTAAAACCTTCAATAAAAAAAAACAGATATCTGGTAAGTATAAATCTAAATTTACAAAACCTAGGTGAAATATTTTTCTTGTAATTGCAGTTATTGGATATAAAAAAAAATTAAAAGACTTGCAAGGATATATCGACAAATTCAGAAAATTCAGAAAACACATTTATCTGCGCCTCCTAGTACTAAAACTTTCCTCTTTTTAGATGCACATCTTCTAAAGCAAAGTTTTCCGCATACCTTCAAGTATCGAATGCTAAATCTCCTTTCCAATTAGAGTTTTAGAAGGACAAACATTCGCAAAACATAAAAATATTTTCAGCCACCTAGCATGAAAACTTTAACTCGGAGAAATGTGAAAGGCTATCCCTCATTTTTTGTGTCGGGGTTTAACAACCATGAGCAATTCTACGGTCTACGGGTAATCGTTGGTCTCTAATTCTAATTTAGAGCCATTGGTTCCAATGAAACGAGAGAGCTACCACGTAGCACAAACGCACCACCCAAGGGTCATCAAGGACTGGAACCCGGACCCAGCACGAACGACTAACCAGAAATCTACTGTTCTGATCGCTCGGCTACCGGAGGCGGCACTTTCCTCATCTTTAGCACTATCCGATGCAGAAAGAATTCTTTGAATAACACTTACAGAAAAGGTATCCATAGACGGACCAAGTGATGCTATGAACACGTACTTGTTTTTGTTTTTTTTCTTCAAGATAGGTGCTAAAAAGCCCTGACGTTACACAATATAATAAATACACGGGGGATCAAAAATAAAATGGTGCATGAAAACACCAGAGATGAATCAAACTTGGCTGCGTGATCAGACGGAAAACAAAATAATTGCTTTTATGACTCAACCAGTTTGTTCCACGTTCAGAGGAAATGAAAAAAAAACCACACATGGTGTTACACTGTATAAGCTTTGTATTTCATTGTTAATCTCGTTCTTTATATCTATACATGTATAATGGTACAGTATATACTCTGTGAAGGCGATCTTTCAAGAATAGTTGGTGTGCTGATCGGTTGGACAAGTGTCGAACACAGAACGTTGCAATTTCGGTTGCCACAAAATTTCAAAGGAGCAGGAAGAAAAATATTGCATGTCGTTAATAAAAACTTCCACGCGACATGGACACGGTCGAGTCAAAATTTCGGAAGCACCAGGCATATAAGATCTCGAGAAATTCGTAAGTCCGAGCCCTTAGTTTATCCGCCACCCATTTAAAACGGCAATATAAACAATTTCTGTTTGTTTGGATGCTTAACAGCCATCGTGAGCAACAGCAGTCGTCCGTCCCTAATTTAGGAGCTCTGGTTCCAAGAAAGGGAGGAAGCCAATACCGTAAGACACACACAACATCCATGCCTTGCTGGATTCGAACCCGGATCCGTCTCTGAGGAATGGTCAGAATTTCTTACACCACTATACCACCGAGGCGGAGCAATATAAACGACGCTTAACTGTAGGTACTAGCTCAGCTAAGCCTCCCTGTTGCCCGAGGGGGTCTGAGGCGGTGGCTTCTGACCTTCCATCACAGATGGGATAGAGTTCGATTCCCGACGAGGTATCGTAGTGCGCTTGTCTCATGGCGCTGGCTCTGTCCCTTCTCTGGGACCAGTGGTGCTAAACTGTGGACGGACGACTCCTTATAGCTCTGAGAATGGAATGCTGATAGTGCTGGCGGTAGTTCAACCCTGAAACAAAACAACAAAACTAAGTCAGCTAACTGTACATTCCAGGGAAGGAAGAGGACAAGCACACCCCCATGCTTCATCCAGGACTTGAAACCGAACTCTAACGAACAGCGAGAAGCTCGTGCCTCTGACAACTCGGACATCGTAAAGAAATCCACATGAAGCATCTGAAGAAATTTTGCTTACAAAGCACAAACCGGAACTAAATAGACTGGATGTGAGGTAAACCAACTCTGTTGTATCAATAGGGCTGATAAAAAGGCAGACTTAAGAACAGCAGAGTGCTAATTAATGCAGGACAAGTACCTAAACTAGACTCCTTCAAATCTGACATCTTCACTCACCTGGTAGTCTGAAGGCAAAATTCCTTCAAATGTGTGCTTTTTGTTAGTATCAAAAACTCATGTTAAGGCTCCGATTCTATTCTTGTATTTGTTGCTAGCCTAATTCAATTTCTTTTTGAGGAGAACTCGTACCTTTATATCAGTGTTGCCATTCTACTGATTTTGACCCCTGTCCACTTTTTCGCAATTTTTTTCATTATTTGACAGATTTTTTTATTTTTTTTTGCTATAAACTGTTAAGTAATTTTTTGTGATGCACCACTGATACTGTTTTGTAATTTTTTAAACATCTAATTGTGGTTACTTTTATTGAATGCCTTAGAGAAGTTAAAAAGTCCTACAAGTTACTCAGCGGAATTATACTTCTTTTTTTTCAAGTTGTTTAAAAATAAACGATGAATGAATGCTGTTGGAGACGAATTTAGGAAGAAAGTGTCTCAACCTAGATCTTAAACAGCACTTAGAAGTAGAGAGCTAGGAGATTTGGTCTAGGATAGGAAGGGCACATGGAAATAAAGTACAGAAGTTACGTGTTTATCAGTCACTTCTGACTTCCAGTCAGATTCTACGGGGTGTAACAGTCTTGGTTACTAGATGACAAGTCTAGAAATTGTAGGCAACGGTAACGGATTTGTCAAAGAGAGTACGTCACTACCTGTGTGTTTATCTAACACACGCATAGACATGCTGTCTAAGAATGTCCGCATTCTTTCAGTGCTCACTATCTACTGATCCAATGGACAAGACTCACCTCAGAACTGGTCTGAAGAGAAAAATCTAATGAAGACTAAAAATGATTCAACAGCTGATTTTTTTTTTTTTTCAAATTTCACTCTGGTTGCCGTGAAGTATTTCTTTACTCTACATACTGTATAACTATTTGTTTTTAGGAATAGAAGTCGGACCTCCCGATTTAAATGTGACTACATTAAAAGGCCAATGCCATCATGATTAACACTAATCTTAGTTGTAACTGTCAGCATTCTTTTATAAAGCTGATCAGCTTTATTAAAGAATGCTCACCATCTTATAGAAAAGTGACGGGCCGCAGATGTCCTAGTGGTCAGCGTTCGTGATTGCCACGGAGAAACCCCAGGTTCGATCCCAGTCAGATACATACCCTCGAACCGCTGAATAAGGGTGTCTTCCTCCCCCTTGTTACCTCGCTTCCGTGTCACTTTGCTATCGGGCTCTCTAGCCCAAATCTCCTAGGTTCCTATTTCTAAGGGTTGTTTATGACCTGGGGTCAGTCAGACACTCCCTTCCTAAAGTCCTCTACATATGATCTGATCTAATCTGCAAAAAAGTGACTCAGGATTGTATTGGTGTAAATTTTCATTCGGGTGTTTAATAGCAGTTTGTGGAGTACTATTTAAAATAACAGTAGATTTAAGTGTCCCTTCGTATTCAGTTTACATCCAATGCTACATTACATATGTCAGGGAGTGCATATTTCAAGCAAAAGAAAAAAAAAAAAGTCTGATTTTTCGAGCTCTGGTTTACTGATTTCAGGTAAATGTTTCTGGTAACACTGCTTTAGATGCACTATGAAGATCTCTAATTAGATAATAAAAGTGTCGCCCATATTTAATTTAGAGCCACTGGTTTCAGAAAAGGGCGAGAACCAGTTCCTTAAGGACAAACACAACATCCATATCTTGCCCTAGGATTCGACCCACTAAGTGACTTGATTCTTTCTATCAGTACTGTTGAAAGAGGGAAAAGGCCGCCCCGGTGGCGCAGTTATTTAGGCCAGTGTTTCTCAACCGCCGGTCCGCGAGAAACGAGTGAATTTGTTTATTTTTCTTTTGAATCGAAATGGACTCAAAGTGAGAAGAAATCTAGATCTAAATTTTTTGAAAATTTGTCGCGAGAGATTAAAGGAAGCTTGGATCACTATTCTCTTCACAGGAGATCTGAACTCCTTCCGGCTTTGTTGAACTTCCGTCTGCTGCCAGTCTGGTAACGATATTTAGATCCAAATCTGACTCAGTTTTGGAGTATTATGGAGAAAGAATATCCAAGTCTCAACGACAAAGTTATAAAATTATTGGTAACTTTTTCGACCACGTATTTATTGCGAGAAAACCTTTTCAGCCGTTTCTGCAATCAAAACAAAGCACAGGAATATAATAGACATTAATATTGCACTGCGCCTTGCAGAAACGATGCTGGAACCACGGCTCGAGAAGATTATCGCGAAGCAGCAGCAACAGACGTCGCATTGACCCCAAAAAAATTACATTAACGTTAAGAAGAATAAACGTTAAGGAGGATTAAATTATATTAGCTGTAAGTAGGTGACATGGAATAATCTGGTATATAAATTATGGATTCTACGCAGTAATCATTATAATATAGAATACTACGAGATTAAATGCTCGAAAATAGCCTAAAGATTTTGTTTCCGCATCGCCGGCCTGCGAAATCTTCCCCAAAATTTTGCCGGTCTGCGAACGCAGAAAGGTTGGAGAACGGTGTGAAAGAACTTTAGTGAAGATTTTATAAACCTCCTATCAGTGGTTTATAAAATCTTCACTAAAGTTCTCTCACACCGTTTGAAGGTAACACTGGACATGGCTCAACCGAGAGAACAAGCTGGATTCAGGAGTGGCTACAGCACAGTAGATCATATCCACGTACTGAGAGAACTAATTGAAAGAGCGAGGGAACATGAACTTCCATTGTGCATGGCTTTTATCGATTATGAAAAGGCCTTTGATTCGGTGAAACCATCAGCAGTTACAATGGCTTTGAAATCCTGCAGTATTGACGATGCATACATTAATATTATTAATAACATCTATGAAAATGCAAGTGCAAAGATTCGGCTGTTTGAAAATACAACACACATGAAAATTGGAAAGGGGTGAGACAAGGTGACACCATATCTCCGAAGCTCTTTAATGGCACATTGGAAAATGTCTTTCAATCACTGAAATGGGAAAACAAAGGGATAAAGATTAATGGAGATTATCTAACTCACCTTCGTTTTTGTGATGACGTAGTCAATTTTGCAACTACCCCATCAGAGCTGCAGAGTAAGATCCAGGAACTTGCTGACAAGAGTAAAGAAGTGGTATTAAAAATGAACTTTCAGAAGACGAAAGTGATGTTCAATGCTTTTACAAGAAATGAAGATTTATCGATTGATGGAGAAAAACTGGAGATAACAGACACGTGCGTTTATCTTGGACAGCAGATATCAAGTGAGGGTCACATTGATGAAGAAATTAATCGGCGTACAAAACTTGCCTGGAGAGCTTTTGGAAGAAACAGCATAATTTTCAAGAGCAATATGCCCTTACGTCTTAAAAGAAAAGTGTTTGATCAATGCATCCTTCCAGTGCTTACGTATGGTGCAGAGACGTGGCCGTTAACTAAAAGAGACATACAAAGGCTGCAGACAACTCAAAGCAGCATGGAGAGGTGCATGCTTGGTGTAACCAGGAGAGATAAGAAGAGGAACTCGTGGATCCGAAAAATGACAAGAGTGGAAGACATCATGATCGAAGTTAAATCCCTGAAATGGCAATGGGCTGGACATACTGCCCGAAGGACAGACAATCGATGGACAGTCGAAATTTTAGATTGGATTCCAAGGGACAGGAAAAGACCCAGAAGAAGACCACATGGGAGATGGGTGGATGAAATTCGAAAGTATGCGGGAGTGACATGGAGGAGACTGGCACAAGACAGACCGTTGTGGAGGAAACTTGGGGAGACCTTCGTCCAGCAGTGGATTGATAATGGTTGATGATGATATATATATATAGTCTTCAGTTTTGCTCTTAAGTATATATATATATAAAAAAGAGGAAAAGAAAAAGTTATCTTTTAGCTAAGTGTGCAAAAGACCCAAGTTTTTTTCTGTTAATATTCTGAAAGAAAAAAAAATTGCAAGTCTTCAAAACTAACTCATCTGTTTTCTGTTCAGGAAAATTCACGATAGTGACGCTATATATGCGAGCGAACACACGACGATCTAATCAGCCAGCGCCCTTTGACCTCGAGTTCTCCAACAGAAGTCAGAGGACAAAGAAGGCCACGTGTGATAGGAACGTGATGCGAAACCTCAGCAAGAAAGCTCATATTTGCAAAAGATTCGCAGCAAAAGGAGACTATACAGAACGCCGAGAATCTGCTGTGATTAGCGTTGGCTCATTGCCAACGACTGTCCAGAGCTGCTGTTGCTGGAGTAGAACAAGGAAGCAGCTATACGAGGGACAAAATTATCACAGAACCGTAGCTGCGTCACATACAGAAAAAAAAAATGCAAAATAAAAGAGCAGTCCACGTGTGCACGGAACTATGGGATCGTAGAGATCACGTACACCCGACTAGAACGATTCGCTTTGATAAACATCAAAGTGCTAAGGTGACCATTTACAATCGCGAAATGTATTCTACAAGATTGGAGAGCTAGCGGCTATATTAATTCAAGAAACTGCTTAATAAATAACGGCAGAAAATTTCCAAGTGTTTTGAGGTTCTTGGAAACACGGAGTACTCAGTTATCGTTCTGATAAAACCCTATCTTAATCTCTCGAGTTATAAATTTCCAGTACGCATGTCACTCACTAAACAACACATAAAAATAATGTAGGAAAATGCCCTCTTGAAGAAAAGTAAAACCGCAGCTCCTTGAGAAGTTTTGTAGTTATTACATTTTATAGTTATTACAGTTAATCTGTTTATCAAGTTCATCAGGGAGAAGTCTATCACATAATGTTCGCTCGTAACATTGTCAGAGACAGCGATTGTTTTTTTAAAAATGGGCAGAACCACGAAAATATCAAGCGTACAGATTGTCTGCGCGAAAGTACACAAACATTACACGAAAAAATAAATATCCGGACGGTTGAGAAGCATAAACAAACGCAACAAAAGATAGACCTGGAAAAATTTTCTTGATAAATCTAACACACGGAAATTATCACAACCGATACCATTCCCAGTCGTATTACTGGATTTGGGTTCAGTTCTCGGCCAGGAAATGGGTGGTGCACTTTTCCGTATGGCACGCTGTCCAGTCCTAAGAACCAATGGATCTAAATTAGATTTGGGCGACAACTCCTAACCTTAGATGCTCGTGGTAGTAGTTAAGATCCTCCATGAAATAAAAATTAAAAATTTCTCTCTTCCTTCATACATTTGCAAAACACTTGAATCTGTGGAATAACTTTAAAATGCCATTCCATTCAGCTTTCGCGCAACTGCACGGAAGAAATTTTTTCAATTTTTAGTGTTATGACTTTACCTCAATCTGAATTCCCTTTTAGCATAGTGAAAGGTTTTCTAGTGTCAAACTCTTGAAGAATTAAGCCTTTGCTTTGGATGGCGAAGAGCTGAACCCCAGAAACTTGCAGATGTTGCAGTTGCAACTGCGAAGTTAGACGACTTGGTTCTTTCTGGACTTGATGCTATTGACTGAAAGTTTCTTCCAGTTGAATATCAACTCCCAATGATTTATGTGAAATAGTTATTTTCTGAAGTACCTGATCATGAATTTGCAAAAG
Organism: Macrothele yani; assembly: GCA_039090855.1. NCBI lineage: Eukaryota > Metazoa > Arthropoda > Arachnida > Araneae > Macrothelidae > Macrothele > Macrothele yani. Next base: position 81,367,433 of record CM077023.1, on the reverse strand, counting down.
TATATTGTATACTAGTAAAGGTGACTCAGAATGGTGTTCTTCTTGGACTGTGAAAACCAAAATGAAACAATAACTTCCTGAACATCAAAATAATGCAGTAATTAATGTTTTACTTTGGTATTAAGAAACTCCTTCGGAAACTTTCACTAAGTGTTCGTGAGCCAGTTCATTTGATCGTGAAAGTTGTAAAAGAACTACTGCTCTTGCTCTATTGAACATGCTTGTGTTTAGGTTAATGTTCGTTCATTGGCGACCCAGTTCGTAAGGTAAGTTATTGATGTTGCTGAGATGATTGAAAACATTCTTATAGATTCTCAAGCTAGCTGAGAGAGGTAATTGTAGATCTTGTTTGTGAAGTGAAGAAACCAGATAAAGCAACTTAGTTTGGTGATGCTTCCGATTATGAACTGGGTGGGTGGCTCTGAGTTTCTGACCAAATGCGTTTGTTGCCTCGAGTTCAATTTTCTGTGTGAAGGTTTCAAATGAGAAAAATCGTGAGTGCATTACCCAAATAAAAGCAGACATCTTTTTGTAGTTTTCTTACCTTGGGATTGCGGTTTGCCACAAAAGATTCTTCGTACTCGCTCCGAAAAATTGAAGTTTTCTCCACCAGCGGTAGACGATGTGTAAACTTCGTTCTTTCCATAAGTGCCGAAGTTGAAGTATAATGAATATAAGCTTTTTTCTAATGCTTCTAATGGTTGTGTTAATTATATCATGAATAAACTTTCCTGCTAGTCATCATCATCATCATTGTCAACCATTATCAATCCACTGCTGGACGAAGGTCTCCCCAAGTTTCCTCCACAACGGTCTGTCTTGTGCCAGTCTCCTCCATGTCACTCCCGCATATTTACGAATTTCATCCACCCATCTCCCATGTGGTCTTTTTCTGGGTCTTTTCCTGTCCCTTGGAATCCAATCTAAAATTTCGGCTGTCCATCTATGGTCTGTCCTTCTGGCAGTATGTCCAGCCCATTGCCATTTCAGGGATTTAACTCTGATCATGATGTCTTCCACTCTCGTCATTTTTCGGATCCACGAGTTCCTCTTCTTATCTCTCCTGGTTACACCAAGCATGCATCTCTCCATGCTGCTTTGAGTTGTCTGCAGCCTTTGTATGTCTCTTTTAGTTAAGGTCCACGTCTCTGCACCATACGTAAGCACTGGAAGGATGCATTGATCAAACACTTTTCTTTTAAGACATAATGGCATATTGCTCTTGAAAATTATGCTGTTTCTTCCAAAAGCTCTCCAGGCAAGTTTTGTACGCCGATTAATTTCTTCATCAATGTGACCCTCACTTGATATCTGCTGTCCAAGATAAACATACGTATCTGTTATCTCCAGTTTTTCTCCATCAATCGATAAATCTTCATTTCTTGTAAAAGCATTGAACATCACTTTTGTCTTCTGAAAGTTCATTTTTAATCCCACTTCTTTACTCTTGTCAGCAAGTTCCTGGATCATACTCTGCAGCTCTGATGGGGTAGTTGCAAAAATGACTACGTCATCAGCAAAACGAAGGTGGGTTAGATAATCTCCATTAATCTTTATCCCTTTGTTTTCCCAGTTCAGTGATTGAAAGACATTTTCCAATGTGGCATTAAAGAGCTTCGGAGATATGGTGTCACCTTGTCTCACTCCCTTTCCAATTTTTATGTGTGTTGTATTTTCAAACAGCCGAATCTTTGCACTTGCATTTTCATAGATGTTATTAATAATATTAATGTATACATCTTCAATACCGCAGGATTTCAGAGCCGTGGTAACTGCTGATGGTTTCACCGAATCAAAGGCTTTTTCATAATCGATAAAAGCCATGCACAATGGAAGTTCATATTCCCTCGCTCTTTCAATTAGTTCTCTCAGTACATGGATATGATCTATTGTGCTGTAGCCACTCCTGAATCCAGCTTGTTCTCTCGGTTGAGCCATGTCCAGTGTTACCTTCAAGCGGTGTGAAAGAACTTTAGTGAAGATTTTATAAGCCACTGATAGGAGGCTGATAGGTCTGTAGTTCCTGAGATCCTCAATGTCACCTTTTTTATGTAGCAGGATCATTGTAGCGGTGTTCCAATCCTCAAGAATCTTCCCTTCATTAAGGCATCGAGTGAAAATTTGGGCGAGTAATGTTTCAATTTCTCCACTTGCTTCTTGTATGATGTCTATAGTAATTCCATCTTCTCCTGGAGCTTTCCCCCGCTTCATGTTCTTGATTGCATGAGCAACTTCTGCTGGGAGGACTGAAAGAACTCTGGTACCTTTCATGATGTCTGGAGTACATGTATCATCCCTTTCATATAATTTGGAGTAGAAATCTTTCACTCTTGTCAAAATTTCGCCTCTATTTCTTGTTATAGAACCATCTTCTTTTCTCAGAGCCATAATCTGTTTTCTTCCCTTACTGAGATGTCCCTTTGCTATCTTTAGGCTTTGGTTGTTTTCAATTGCTTTCCTCACTAGCTCACAGTTGAATTTCCTTACGTCTTCAGTGATACTTTTTCGTGCTGTCTTGCATAGCTCTATATATTCCACTTTGGAAGTCACATCTTCTTTAGTTGTCCTCATCTCTCTTCTTTTTTGCATCAACATTTTGGTTTTTCCTGATAATTTGTTTACATGCAACTTGTTCTTAGACCCAGCTAATTTTGTTGCTGTTTCCATAAGAGCTTTGGTTACTTTTCTGTTAACTTCCGAAATATCCACTTCTTCCGATGTTAGGCCTTCTAAAGCAGAGAATCTGTTCTTCAGTTCCAACTTGAAAGTATTATGGTGTTTTTTAAGGTTGGTTATGTCAATACATTTTGTTTGTCTTATGAGCTTGCCACGTTCCAGTTTAGTGTTGAGGTGCATCTTACATCTCACCAATCTATGGTCACTACCTGTGTTGAACTTGTTTAGCACACTGCAGTCTTCGATGACGAATTTTTTGTTACACATAATAAAATCAATTTCACTTGTCGTCCCAATTGGATGTCTCCATGTCCATTTCCCGTGTGGCTTTTTCTTGAAAAAGGAATTCAAGATGAAAAATCCTTCTGCCTCTGCAAACTCAACGCGAGTATTTCCACGCTGGTTTCTGTTGCCGTGACCGAATTTACCTACTGAAGTTTCATTCTGTTGCCGGTGCCCTATTTTTGCATTGAAATCTCCCATAATTATCTTCAAGTGCTGCTTACCTTTATTATTTAGATGACGAATTTCCTCCTAAAATTCTTCCATTTCTTCTTCAGGATGACTTGTGGTGGGTGCATAAGTTTGAATAATCTGAGCCTGGTATCTTCTCGATAGTTGGATAACGAGTCGTGCAGCTCTGTCAGAGGAACTTTCAACTTCTACCACTTTATCCTTCAGTTTCTTGTTTATTATAAATCCAACACCACTAGTTCTGCCAGTATCTGTCCCACGATAATAGAAGAGATGTCCACTTTTCAGTTCAATGAGATCTTCTCCTTTTCTCCTTACCTCACTCAGCCCGACGATGTCTCACTTGATTATTTGTAGTTCCTCTTCCAATTCAAGAAGCCTTGAATCAGAAGATAGGGAGCGTCCGTTGTAGGTAGCCAAGGTCAGCATCAAATGGCAGCCTAGTCCGGTCCTCCGGGGATTCTTAGCACCCTCTGCCTTCATGTCGCACTGGCCGCTGCCTTGGCCAGGTACATTCCAGCTGCCGGAGACTGAGGGCCAAGATTTAAGTTGTAGAGTCATTTTGGAGGTGTTTGGCCATAACTCACCACGCTGGCCAAGCGGGTTGGTGAGTGTGGGATAGCATTTCCTCTGATCCCGATGGTATAGTTATACCGCTATTTGCGGTCGTCAGAGCCCCTTTAGTGGGAACAGGATGCACCACGAGAAGGCGGGGTTGACATTTGTCAAGAAGAGGCTGTGATGTTACGCATCACCTGTGCTAGTAGTGTAGTAATAATAATGAACAAGCTTTTAACTGCTAGTAATGTTGTAGTAGTAATTAAGATGAATAAAGTCTTATGATGGTTGTTAATAATAACAACTAATGAAATAAACCTAACAGCCAGACAGAGATCTGACAAAACTATGAACTGAGAAAAACGTACTTACAACAAAAGCTTTATTTAGGGAAACTCCTGGTATTATCCAACATACACTCCATAGATCACACTGCTACTCAATAAAACGCAGCTCCTTGCACATGAACGAAGCTCTACTCACATAAACGAAGCTCTCTTATGTAACACAAAAGCTCTCTCTACGCACATCAACAAAAAGCTCTCTACGCACATAAACAAAAGCTCTCTACGCACATAAACGAAAGCTCTCTACGCACATAAACAAAAGCTCTCTACGCACATAAACGAAAGCTCTCTACGCACATAAACAAAAGCTCTCTACGCACATAAACAAACGCTCTCTCTGGTATCGTTGAACGCGCCTATTTATACTGGCTACCACCACGTCATGACTTACACTCATTGCCAGATCTCATTCAGCGGGAGAAATAACATCTCGTTCAGTAAGAAGATAATTTACATAGGAAAATAAAATAACCAGAAATAGTAAAATCAAAGGGAAAGTGAATCTAGAGTAGACGTTACAGAAGTTTTGAAAAATATGAATCAAAACTGACTTTGGAAAAAGTCTATGGATTCGAATGATTTTATGTGGTTATAGAAAACAATAATAATCATCCATTGAACGTACTTACTGACGGATTCCCAAAACGAACTGTAAACAAAACAACGTAAGGAATCCAAATAGCTAGAAAACAAAATGACTCTCACACAGTTCGATGCTTTCAACGGCATGGATTATATCCGCATTATACCGTTCGCTAAAGTACAAACATTGCAATCTTGCAAAAATATTCATACTTATATTTCATCGAAACAAAGTCCAATTTTACAAGAGACGACCTTCTAAACCTCCAAAGTTTAGAAGGTCGTTTGACCTAAACTTTGGAGAGCTCTGCAAAGAACTGTCCTCTAAGAACGCAAATCAACATTGTCTCAAATCACCCAGACCTTATATGTGTCTAATGATAGGATAACACCAGTGCAGAGTGCTCTGCGACGTGATATCCTGTACAATTATGTACTATCAACGTTGTGGCAGTACTTTTGGGAAGGCACATTCCTCTATTAGCAGGACAAAGCACCATGTCATACTCTTCGTGTTGTTGCAGATTGATTTGAGGACATGTGCTTCGAAAATTTTGAGGGCCCAGCCCATAATCATTAATTAACCCTATAGAAAATATCTTGGGACGAACGGGATAGTTTGGTGTGTGAATGAAGAGATCGCTCAACAAAGATATTGAATTGATCACTGTTTTGATGACCGAATGGCGGAACTTAATCATCGGACATGTAAAAAAAATAATTGGTGAAGGGTATTCCACAAAGACTAGGGGCCATCACAGCGGCCATAGGTTTCATCACAGAATATTTAATTTTCGTAGATAAATATTATGTATTAACATGCAGGTGTCCGGGTATTAATACACTGGTGTGCAAACATTAAGGCTGAAGAGGAGAAATTAGCATAAGGGCGGAACGAGCAGGCAGAACGGACCGAAAGACCACTCAGGAGATTGACTAGGGTACGGTACGGTAGGGCATGCTCATATATGCAGCATGACGTAGGGAGGGGGGGGGTGTCGGAAGGGTATAAAGCACACTGGCGGTGTACGCTCAGCAAGTCGGTGAAAGCTATTGCACGGTGTACATCGGTTTGAACGGCGTCGAGTTGCTGCCACCGTACGATATAGCCAACAGGCAATCCAGTAGACGACATCTGGGTTACTTTACCCGAGGTCGTGTTATTGGGAAGTTGGAAGAAGGTCGAAGTGTGACTGGTGTGGCTGAGGAGTTCGGGATCGCTCACAGCATCGTTTCACGAGCTTGGAGAGCATTTCAAACGACAGGAACAGCTGCCCGAGAGTTTAGCAGTGGTCGTCCACGAGCAACCACGACGGCGGACGACCGGTATATTGTCCTACAGGCGAGAAGAGACAGAGGGCAGACAGCGGGAGAAACCACAAGGCACATGCAACAGACAACTGGACGTCCGTTATCGCGTTTTACCGTGGCCAGGCGGCTGCACAAAGGTCGTATATTTGCACGACGACCAGTACAGTGTGTGCCATTAACGCCTGCTCAGCGGAGACGGCGGTTTCTGTGCTGCCAGGAACACAAGAACTGTACATATCAGCAATGAGGTCGAGTTCTCTTTACGGATGAGAGCCGATTTAGTCTGACGAGCGATTCTGGACGTATATACATCTGGAGAGAGCAGGGGACACGCAATCACACCTCCAACATCATCGAAAGGGACCGGTTTGGAGGTGGCGGAGTTCTCGTTTGGGGCGGTATCATGCTTGGTAACCGTACTGACCTCCACATCTTCCAAGGAGGTTCAGTCACTGGTGTCCGCTATTGTACCGAGGTTCTCCTGCCTCACGTGCGTCTGTTTAGAGGTGCTGTGGGTCCTGAGTTCCTCTTCATGGACGACAACGCTACACCTCATCGTACAGTGGCTGTCGCAGAGCTGTTGGAGAGTGATATATTCAACGCATGGATTGCCCCACAAGGTCCCCGGACCTAAATCCAATCGAGCATGTGTGGGACCTTCTCGGGAGACGCTTGGCAGCACGTCACCATCGGCCAGCAACGATTCCGCAGCTGCGATTAGCGCTGCAAGAGGAATGGGCCGCGGTGCCACAACAGCTCATTGACAATCTCGTTCTCAGCATGGACAGACGTTATAAATCCTGCAACGCAGTCAGGGGTGATCATATCCCCGACTAAAGACTACATTTTTCTTGGCAGCCGCCTGTCACATGGACGTTTCTGTCTTCTGTCCAGTTATGCTCGAAGCTACCTTTTTCACTAAAGTGCCTTTGTATCCTTTGGATTCCTTGTTTTTACGGTTTTGCTCACTTGTCCCATATTCTTACATCTTGGGGATCTTATGGTATGATTTGAGTCGATGTGGAGTACTTCTGCATGGCGCTACATTCGAAAAACCGTCTCGTGCTTAATTTTTGCACGCCAGTGTAGCAGGGGAGTGGTTGTGGTGGTGTTCGAATGAAATTGAGCAGTTAGTTATTGCCAGTAAATTTTGGATTACTAAAAGTGTGTACCAACAAACAGGGGCATAAATAAAATGAATGATTGGCCCACTGGGGAATTCCCTGTGGGACCACTCGGGAAATGGTCCACTTTCTCATATTTTTTTGCCTGGATATTTTAAAACGAATGAATATCTATTTTGGTACTTAGAAAAAATAATGAATTTCATTTAAGCTTTATTTCTGCCGGAAAAGTTATTTTCTTAAAAGAGAGAGAGAGAGAGAGAGAGAGAGAGAGAGAGAGAGAGAGAGAGAGAGAGGAACTCTTATTTATATCGGGCGTTGGTTCTAAAAAGGGAATCTGAAAATTCTCTGTACTTAACATGTAAAAAGTACTGCCGGACCAAGCACGCTGTCACAAATTAAGCTAAAGCCAACTACAGTTAGGCACATGTCGTTGACTTGCAGCCCAGGGTTACTGGTATGCCCTGCATAATGTGATGGCCCATCTTCAATATCACATTATAAAAAAAAATTAAAAAAAAAAAAAAAAAAACCCAGAAAAACCCAACTGAACACGAGTATCATAGGAGTGAATCGACGGCGCACTCCTATGATACTTGTGGTGGGTCGGGTTTTTCTGTTCCGCGGGCTCGTACAGGTTTAATGTTTAATAACATCAATGTGTTGGGATTGCGTGAGTGGAATGGATTACCGTTGATTATTGGATCAGAGAAATGTTATCCGGTATTTAAGCGAGTGCTAAGGAGTTTTTTTTGACAAGAAATTGAATATTCGAATTTATTTGTCTATGATTTGTAAAAAATAAGTATTGTAAAATTACTTTCGTTGTTTTGAGTGGACTGGAATATTTTGTTTTCATTTGGAGGGGATCAGGGGCTTGCCAGGCAGTATTTCAGCCTTTTTCCCTGGCCACTTGCTGTACATTTCATTATAAATATCACTGAATATTTGATTAATATAGACAATTAAAATGCACTGCTGCCCACCCAAAATGCAACACCAAGAAGGACACGAGATAGCAAAGCCAGATTTACTGGACACCTAACAACTGATACAAAGATAAAACGATTGAGCTTACAGGCCCGTGCGACCTGCGGAACACGAAGACAACAATAGATTGTGTGGCCCCCATAGCTGGCAATAACGTCCGCTACACGACGCGGCATGGAACGGAAGAGGCTTTGGATGTGGGCTTGGAGTATGTCGGTCCAGGCTACTTCCACACGTTGCCACAGTTCATCAAGCGTAGCCGCGGGTGGTGCTTGTCGGGCCACTCGCTTGCCGATCACTGACCAGACGTGTTCGATAGGCGACATATCGGAAGAACAGGTGGGCCACGGCAGCAGTGACACCTGGTGGGCCGTGAAGAATTGTTGCACGATGCGCGCCATGTGCGGGTGCGCATTGTCCTGCTGAAACATGACCGCTGGCAGGTCCTGCAGGTAAGGGAGGACTACAGGCCCCAAAACGTCGGAGATGTAGCGGTGGCTGTTGAGTGTACCGGCGATGCGTATCAGAGGGGTGTGACATCCAATTGCGCCCCAAACTATAACGCCAGGTGGCGGACCGGTATGGCGATGCATAATGCAGGCGTCATACAGTCTCTCGCCGCGGTGCCGCCACACGCGGATCCGACCATCGTGGTGTTGCAGGCAGAAGCGAGATTCGTCGGAGAAGATAATTTCGTGCCATTCCGTAGTCCAGGTGCGGCGTTCAACGGCCCACTGCCACCGCACTCGCCGGTGGTGTAACGTCAATGGCAATCGGAGCAATGGGCGCCGTGCGACAAATCTCCGCTCCTGCAGACGACGTCGAACGGTACGTGCTGACACAGGTTGTTGCGCAACACATCCTAATTCGTGCGCTAACGTTCGTGATGTGGCGGTGCGAGCCGTCAATGCCCGCCGCACAACATGCCGGTCCTCTCGTTCGGTGGTGTGCCGCGGCTGCGGCAATCACTCACGTCGGTCCGTTCGTCCCTCCTGCAGCCACCGAATCCATACTCGCCTCACTGTGGCTGGATGTCGTCCCACACAGGCGCCGATGTCTCGGTACGATAAACCGCTGTCGCGATAAGCCACTATTCCTCCTCTGTCGAACTCCGAAACGTGCTGGAATGACGTGACGTATTCTGCGACGAGGCATCAGGAAGCTTCCCACGCACAGGTCCGGCAGCACAACGCACTTCCACTACTTACACCCAGCCTTCTGTGCACTTTTCTTATAGTGCTTCTCGGTGGCATGCCGGGCGCACATGATTTGCATATGCCCTGCAATGCTAAACGTTTGCATGTCCTCTCGCGGGCGACGCATGCTGCGAATTTCAGGCCAATCGGATTCTTCCTTCTTGGTGTTGCATTTTGGGTGGCCGGCAGTGTATATTGTCAATGGAATGAGTTTTGTTGTTGTGCAGAATTTTTATTTATTGGGAAGTTTTGGTGATTTGTAATGTTTTGTGAGTTTCATTGGTGAATTTGTTTACTTTATTTGTACAATTAGTTTATGATCGTGGCACATATTGTATTGTTACAGAATATGATATTACTTTTCTACAATATTGTACAGCAGAAATTTTACAAAATAAAATAAAATAAAAATAAATACACAAACTAACACAGAACATAAAGCGATTCTCCAGCAGGGGTTTTCCGAAATCAGTGTCTCACCCATCCACATTTATCTTAAAAGCTACAACGATTTACTAGTACTAGTTCATGAATGAAAATGGTGATTCATAGGTCAAAATAATGGGTAAACAGTGCTTCTACTAAAGAAGGACCTTTGCACAGTAGGCGACTAGTTACCAACTAATGTAACAATTAATTGTATAGGAAAATTGCTTTATAGCATGTGCAAAACACACACACACACATTTTATTTATTTATGTTGTTGTTGTTGTTTACGTGTTTAACGATCACCGTGAACAACTCAATTAGCTATAAGCAATTGCCTGTACCTAATTTGTGGCTGTTGATTCCACGAAAAGGAGCGAGAGCTGGTGCCATAAGACAAGCGCACTACCCATGCCTCATCTGGGACCTGGGCCCGAGCCCACTCGGAAAAAAGGTTCCAAAGCCAGTTCTTAGACCATTGCGCAACTTAGGCGGATTAAAATTCTTTCACCGTTAAATTCTTGTTAAAAAATTTCACTGCACAAATCGTTGTACAGTGAATATTTCAGCAGTTCTGCTTCATCCATATCTAACATAATTTTTTTCTTGAGGGGAGAGGTGTTCCCTTGTAGTTACGTATGTATTTATACTTATCTGCAGGACTAAAATGCCCGGTCTGGTTTGGTGTTCTCAATCCACTCCGGCCAACTAACTGTTTAGGCTGTATTGTATTCAAGCAACGTTAAAAGAGACGTAACTGAAAATTGCTGTTTTAGTTAATGAGTTCAGAACATATGGGTGATTTCAAATTATAGTGTAAGGAATATTTGAGGATTGTTACAAAGAGGAAAAACCCCAGAAAAAACGGGGGCGTTCAAAAAGTACCAAGACTACATCTGTAGTTATTGTGCCGAGTGTGCGACACTGGAGTTCTATTTATAATATACACATATATTGACAAAAGTCAGCGGACACCTAGAAAAGAAACACAACATAGCATTTATTCACATACAATAGTAAGTTGTCGGTCCACCTTTGGCCTTAATGCATGCACTGACCCTTCGAAGCTCGAAGTGGTTGGGTTTTGAGCTCCGTGATTTTCGTTGCTATAAGGTGTTTATTGAGTGCTTTAGTTTCTGTGGTTGCGTGTATCTTCAAGTTGAAGTTCTACGCTTTACGTTCGTGTATCTCCCAGGTTGGTGAGTGCCATATTTTTTCATTATTCACTGTTTTATTTTTCAACCAAGCTGGTCTTTTTTCATTAAAGTCTCGCCATTGCTTCGATGGCGGAGGCAGACAAGGGTGACGCCCACATCCTTATCTTGGCAGATCAGCCAGCTTCCTCTTCTTCTTCTACCACTCAGCTTAATGAGGTGGCTCCCGAGCGTCATTGCGACGTCATGGACACCTCTTCTTCTCCAGCTATTACTCCCACCAAGTGCGGTGGTGCCAAGTCTCCTATCTACATCTCAGCAGATGATGACGTATCCGTTATCAGCAATACTGAGCTCATAGCTTCTACTTTTCATCAACTTTCTGATCCGCCCTCACTGCTAGGAGCCGCTTCATCGAATTCTCGACCCATGCCTGCCCAAGCATCCTATGCTTCTGCAACTTCTGGGGTCCTCACACCCCCAGTTTCATCTGCTATGCCTTTTCCTGAATCCTATGTCACTGTCGTCGGTTCTACTGCTACAATTGACATACCAGAGGATTCCCGAGCTGGTCACCTTTTTCCTCCACTATGGAACGGGGCGTCTATTTTGATGCGCTTCCCGACACTGAGCTGTGGCAATATAGCCGAGCCCTCAAAACTATCTTACCAAAGGATGCAATAGACTTTATAGCTCGAAAACCCAGATCTGTCTTGGTCTATTTTAAGGATAAAGCGCATGCTGACCAGGTCCTTACGGAAGGTCTAACCATCAATGACGTGCATCTGTTAGCACAACCGGTTGCGCACCGCCCGGTGCAGGTGACCTTCTACCCCGTACCACCAGAAGTATCCGACGCTGCACTTTGCACCTTGCTCAGCAGGTACAGCAGAGTTGTTGGCTCCATAACAACTCTCTCTGCGGCTCCCAGAGACCCTGAAGACAAATCGATTCGAGGTTTTCGCCGCACTGCTCGAGTCCTCTTTTCATCTGATGCTCAGCTGAAAGCGGTTCCGAATGTTTTGCACATCCGCTGTGGACAGCAACGCCGAAGAGTTGAGATAATCACTTCACAGTATTGCACTATATGTCAGAGCGAAAGTCACATAAGGGCTCAGTGCCCACGTGCCTCCCTGCAAACAGCTCCACACACTACATCTTCTTCTACTTTGTCCACCAACGCTTCACAGACTTCTTCCTATTCGAGGAAAGTCGCGGAATCAAGATCTTCCAAAAGTCAGCTTACTGCCATTGGTCAACAAACGACTTTGATGCCTCCACCTCCTGCTGATCCTAAGAATTTTCCCAGGCTTCCAAAATCGACTCCCCCTTGTATAACGAAGTGAATTTCTCCGTCATTTTTATCCGCGCCGGGGTTCGAACCCGGGTCCACTCATTCCGGAATAAGTTGCTCTACCAATTAAGCTACGCGGACATTTTATTCTGATTCCTAACTGCCTTTATGTCGTGTGCGTCCTTCTGGCAGGTACGTCACATCTCCTGGTACGTTACATCATCTCCCCCTAATTTTTCTTTTTTCTTTCGAAGTGCTGCTCATATTTTTCCTATCTCGCGGTGTGGAAATAACATCACACCAATGCGAGATTTTGAACGGTCGGGTCATCCGGATAGTTCGGGCGCCATTATAACGAAGTGAATTTCTCCGTCATTTTTATCAGCGCCGGGGTTCGAACCCAGGTCCACTCATTCCGGAATAAGTTGCTCTACCAATTAAGCTACGCGGACATGTATTCTGATTCCTATCTGCCTTTATGTCGTGTGCGTCCTGCTGGCAGGTACGTCACACTTGTACTTTTACAACCACTGCTGATGTACATGTTGACCACTCCTCAGCTTTTACCGTTGGCTCCATGACACGAGTCACAGGTAACGCTTCGGGTTCAGACTCTCCAGACGATCATGAAGCTTTAGTGGTTGCTGGAAAACGCAGTGGTGCTACTCGCTCCAAGACGAAGAAGTCAAAGACTCTGGCGTCCCGAAGATCATCTCGCTCTTCTACCCGCTCATCCACTCGCTCCGTCAGCTCTCGACGACCGTTCTCCAGGTCGCCTCTACACACTTCCTCTGAGACAGCATGTGAGGGTGCCTTTCCCTCACTAGAAGAATTCACAACTTTTCTTGCTGAAAATGCTTTCCCTGCTGAGCCTCTGCCATACGAGGACGTGCTGGATTGCCTTTTAGGGTCCTCTAGCCCTTCCTCAGCACGCACTTCCATTCAGCAGTATGAAGCAGCTCTTCCACAAGTGCTGGTTCAATTACACTCACTTGAAAACACTCTTCGGCGCACTGCGGACCAGGTCCCGTGGAGTGCTTGTTTTCTCCGTCGACTCCACTCCATCACTACAGCCAGTCAATTCCTACTGCATCCCACAACTAACCTAGACATTCAAGGTGGTGTCACTTAATTGTCGCGGTTTTGCGACACCTCTTGCGAATGCGCTGGTACGAGAGGATCTTGCTCCGCTGAATGCTGATATATTACTTCTGCAGGAAACAAACTGTACTTCCAGCACTCAATTTCATCAATGGCGTCAGTGGGATCATACTTTCCATCACGCCTACAGCCAACTGTCGCGTGGTGGCATGGCAGTTGGTGTTCACTCACGTTTTCGTTCAACTCTTTCCTCCTTCTCAGTGAAAAACTTATGTCGAGACTTATTACAACGAGTCTCTTTCACCGTCGCAGCTGAAAAATTTCATGTATTCAACATTTATGTTCCTTGCACTCCTACTCACGTGCCAGAGTTGTTTGCAAAACTTCGACGGGCTCTGTCACGTATTCCCATCACCGACCGGGTACTTATCGGAGGTGACTACAATTGCACTCTACATCCCCTAACTGATCTCTCTTCTTCTTCCAGAGAACACCGTACGGAAGTAGTACATCTCTTACAGTCTATCGCTTCAGACTTCTCACTCGTAGATGTTCAACGCCATTTGTCACCAACCCAGACTACACATACATGGCGTGCACCAAGAGCCATTGATCCTCCTACAGCAAGATTGGATCGCTTTTATGTAACTTCTCTTCTTCTACCAGCAATATCAGATTCATGCTGTACACCCACAGCTTCCTCGGACCATTGCGCCATTGCCATAACAGTTTTTGCTACTTCAACACAGCCACGCACAATCCGGCCTTGGACTTTTGACGACACTCTTTTAGATGACTCAGCCTTCTGCTCATCGGTGCGAGATTTTCTTGCGGATTGGCGTACAAGGCTTCATTCTGCACCGTGCCCCTTCAACGTTTGGTTGGAAGTAAAACGCCACCTCATACTACTGGTACGAAACCTGTCATACTCGATCATGACACAACGGAGGATGCGACTTGATCATACTAGGCAAATGCTTTCTTTGCTCAATCTTGCTGATCCCCTATTTCAAGTCTACCAGGCAGAATTACATTCACTTTTGGTGCCACTTGCAAAACAAGCCCTTCAACGCCTTAAACTACAACACCTGAAACCTGATGCTTGTTCGTACGAATTCCTTACGTCACTTGAGTCAACTCGCCGATCCTCTTCTGTTCTACAGCACCTTCGTCTTCCAACTGGAGTAGTTTCATCCGAACCAGTTCCAATTTGTTCTATGGTACGTAATTACTACATTTCAAAATTTTGTGAAACTCCTCCTCCCTCCCCTACGGCTTCTGCTCTTCTGTTCTCTTCTTTGCCTCAGGTCCCTTCTCATCTTTCAGCCAGCCTCCTCCATCCTCCCACTTTAACTGAGCTCTCTGACACTTTCTCGTCCCTCAACATCCGGGCTTCACCTGGCCCGGACGGTCTCCCTGTTTCTTTCTATAAGGCTTTTCTTCCTGCCCTCCTTCCATTTCTCCTCTGTGCCTTTTCTACTGCCATGCATCTTACATCTCTTCCAAGGAGTTTCACGCTCGCACATGTTGTACTTTTCCCCAAGAAGGGTGATCCGCTTGACTTGGAGAATTGGCGTCCCATCTCACTCTTAAATACTGATTATAAACTCTATACTAAATTTCTGTCCCGCCGGCTTAACCCCATACTCCCTCATATTCTCTCCACTAATCAAACCTATACTGTACCCGGGCGCTCCATCTCCCATAATATTCAGCTTCTTAATGATCTAATTCACCTCGCCCGCTCTCGCTCAGAACCCCTTGCTCTTCTTTCCCTCGATCAACGCTCAGCGTTCGATAATGTTTCTCATGATTACCTTCTTGCTACATTACTAAATTTCGGCTTTCCTCCTTCCTTTGCTTCTCTTCTCATCTCCCTCTACCGGGACGCAGTTTTCCACGTCAAGCTCCTCAACCTTCTCACAGCTCCCATACCCTTTCGTCGCGGCGTGCGTCAGGGTTGACCCTTATCCGGGCAGCTCTTCGCCCTCGCAATAGAACCTTTTTTACGCGCAGTCCATCGATCCTTCTTTGCTTCACTACCACCGGTGGTAGCCAGCACACGTCATCATGTTGCTACCTATGTTGCCTACGCCGACGATATTACATTCTGCATTCGGCAAGACTCACAATTTCACGATCTCCACAATCTCTACAATACCTACGCCTCATGTTCCGGAGCAGCGCTAAACACAACGAAAAGCACAGGCCTATGGACCGGTTCGTGGACTAACCGCACTGACTCTCCTTGGGGAGCAAAGTGGTCCAACACCTCTCAACGATTCCTAGGAGTCCACCTTGGAAAACCAGCAACTGCTTCACTCGTCACCTGGATGACTCTCCGGCCACGCCTACATCGCTGGGTCGCAATCTGGCGGCGCGCACAATTCTGCACCTCCGTCTTTCAAAGAGCACGTCTAACGCACACTTACCTGCTTTCAATGTGCACGTATTCCTGGTTGGCTTCGAAGCAACCAGCACTACGTCTTCTTGAACTCACCCGCTGTCAAACTCAGGTTATCTGGCCCGGCCATCACTGGGTCGGAGCACCTCAACTCAGCCTGTCTCCTTCCAACGGAGGCATTAGTCTACCCGACGTCAGATCCTATTACAAGGCTTATCGTGTGTCTACGTTTTTACGATCACTTGCGGCACCTGCTCCCTCTGCAGTTGCTGCTCGTGATGTCATTGTCTCTCCACATAACCCACGCTTTACTCTCCTTTCGTTCTTACTCATGGACCACTGTCCCCTTCTCACACTTTTCCCTCCTGTCTACAAAGAGGCTATCTCCTTACTTCGTTCCCTCCCTCTTTCTCGCTCTCTCCCTGCCTCCACAAATGACCTACTTTCCGAACCTCTTTTTTTTTCTTCTCTGCTACACCCTCCCCATCTCCCATGTTTTGCTTTTCCTTCATGGCTCAGAGCTGGAGTCGTTACTGTCAGCGATCTTGTTAACACCGATCTTTCCTGGCTCCCCTTCTCTTCTCTACCCTCTGCTCTCCGTTTCAATGCCAACGCTCACTTTGTTCACAACTCTCTTATTTCTACTATAATCTCCCTGTTCCCTGAGCTTGCTACTCCCTCAGGTCTCATTTCTGTTCACTCTGCCTCTCTCCTTCTCCCATTTTTTCTGTCGTCCATTGGTCCACCTCTTCCTCTTGTCTCTTTCTCAACAGCTGATCTCTACCGTTTTCTCTCTCGCTCTTCCGCACCTCTTCCCATTTCTGGTATTCCACTCTGTTCTACCTCCGCAGTGTGGTCCGCTGCGCTTTCCCCACTTTCAGCACCCCTTGAAGTCAATTCACATTGGCTTTTCTTACACAACCGCCTCCCTGTGCCGTCGATTTTACATCGCATGACCATTTTATCTTCACCCTCCTGTCCGTATTGTGGCGAGGAGGCTGACGTCCAGCATGTCTTCATGTATTGCACAGTATTATTGCCAATACTCCATCTCGCTTTCACGCTAGCGCAACGATCCTGTGAGACCGTCCTCACCTTCAGCGCCTACCGAACACTACTTCTGAACTCTTCTCGCCCTATTCACCTTCCGGCAGTCTGCTCCTACATCTTCGTGCTTGTAAAACATATAATTCACGTGTATCATCTTCAGCGTCCCCCGAAGCTTCTACTGACATAAATAAAGTCAGTACTGCGTTACTTTGTCATTTTCGTAATCGCCTACTCTCCCGCCTTCGACTAGAACTTACCACTGCAGTTGCACGCTGCAGTGAACCACAGTTCCTATCAACTTGGTCACCAGCAACCACTTGGTTTGCAGGGTCGCCCACAACGCTTCACCTTACAGTCGGAACTTTTGTTTCACCTACCTCCTGATAGATACAATTTTTGCCATGCTGATTTGTCTTCAATCTCTGCTTCATCAGAGACTATTTTTTGTCTTTTCCGACAAATTATCATACATAAACTGTATTCTCTCACCACTATATTGAGCTTTGTGAATAGATCGTTGCGTCAGCTACAAGCACCTGTAAATCTTCTTTTCATATGTCATTTTGAGACGATTTTTCTGTACACATTTCCTGTTTTTTTTCTTGCTTCGCAACTGAGTGCAATCTTGTTCCTCAACATTCACTGTACTATATTATTTGTACTCTCTATTTTATCAGAATTTTTTTGTTTGTCTCACTATTGTACATCACTTTTAGTAGATCAATTATTGTATAGAATCCTATGAATTGTTCGAAGCATGAGCTACTTATAATTGTCAATTTCTTTTCACGCTTTTTTTAAGACTCTGTTCTCATCCTCTTCACATGTATCATTTCGTGTATAACTCATGTGTAAATTTTTTTGTTTTTCATTACTCATCTTGCTGAATTATGTATTCTCTCTGCGATGTCAGAGACTATTTCTTTTTACCACCTCTGACAAACCAATATATATAAATTGCAACTTCTCGTTGTACAGAATCATGTATATAGGTCGTTTCACGAACCACAGACATCTGTAAACTTTGTCGTTTTTACAGTATATTCTTATCTTCAATTCCTGATTCAACAGTGTAATTTTACTTTTCAACTGTGTAAATTTGTGTTCTCCAATACTCACTGTGATGAGTTGTGTCTTCTCTCTGTATTTTCAGAGATTATTTTTCCTTTGTATTCTCAGGAAAATTATTGTATAGAACTATTTTTCATATCACCGTTGTATGTAACATGTAGTACCGCGAGCCACATTCATCTGTAAATTTTTCATCATCTGTCTTTCGAACTTTCGATTTCATGTTTGTCCCTTGATCACCTGCAACCTCCTGGTTTTCCAGATCACCCACAATGTATCACCTTTCGGTCAGAACTTTTTTTTTTTTTTCATCAATATTGTGTAAAATTTATACTCTATAGTGCTCATCATTCTGGATTGATTTTACTCTCTGTATTACCAGAGATTCATATTGCCTCGCCAGATTTCTACTGCACTTAACTGTTGTCATGCAAACGTTGCACCGAATCCTGTAATTAACGTAGCGCAAGCTGCACATTCTGTTAATTTCTCATCACCTGTCTTTTGAATCTATGTCTGCAAGCTCGAATTCTGTATTATTCCTTGCATCAATACTGTGCAAAATTAATATTGTATAACGCTCTTCAAGCTGAATTGTTCCTATTCTTTGCTTTGTCAGAGACTTTTGTTGCCTCACCAGACACTCGAGTGTAATTAACTGTTTTTTTACTATCATCAATGTACAGAACCGTGTAAATAAGCAGTAGCGTAAGCTACAAGCATCTGTAAATATTTTTTTGTCATACATCATTTGAGATGATTTATTCAAGCACATCTCCTGTATCTTTCTTCTAATAAATACTGTGTGAAAACTGACCCTTCGAGACATGCATTCGACAAAGTTTTGGAACAGAGTGATAGGTATGCGCTTCCATTCAGTACATAATGCTGCTGCTAACTGTTGCTCAGTAGTAGGCCTTGGTTCCAAACTTCTTATACGGCACTCTAATTCAATCCATAGGTGATCTATGGGATTAAAATCAGGGCTCTGTGCTGGCCAGTCCACACACGATACGGAATTATCGTCAAACCCCGCCGTAACAGCCCTTTCTTTATGGCTCTGTGCATTATTCTGCTGGTACCAACAAGGCTCGGTTTCATAGTATTGCCACAGAGTAGATGTGCTGGTTAACAGGTTTGTCCACGATAACCAATGGGCCGGGACCATACCACGAAAAACACCCCCACACGAATACACTGCCAGCCCCAAACTTTACCGTAGGAATAGTACACTGTGGTTAATAGCGTTCCCTCTACTGCCGCCATACTCACACACAGCCATCAGACTGACGGATCGTGTATCTGGATTCATCAGTCCATATGACCCGTTTCCATTGATCGACGATCCACGATAAATATTCTTTACACCATGCTAAACGACGAGTGGAGATGAAAGGATTATGAGCTGCCGCATGACCACTGTAACCCATGGAATAAAGTTCTCTGCGAATGGTACGTGTACATACCGAAGTTCCAGCATTTTTTACTCACCTGCACACTGAGGTCTTGTGCAGTACTCCGTCGATTAGCTGTAACGACTCTCCTAAGGCTTCGACATCCTCTATCACTGATCTTCTTTTGTCTGCCGGTACGTTTTGCTGTTTCAAGCACGCCATGTGTCTTGCACTTATTCAGTACATCCAAAATAGTCTATTTGGATATGTTTAAACCCCACTCGGTTTCTCTTGTGGACAACTCACTAATGTAACACTCAACAATCTTTCCTTTCTCAAAGTCAGTTTTCTACCGCCGCGACAATTTTACTCAACCTCATCACAGTGCGATGTGATTGCGGTCAGCTCCAGGCTTGTTTTTATACCGTTTGCAGCTGTACCGTGCATCTTAACAACGCAGCGGATCCGTTCATTTGGTTTTGAAAGGGTGTCCGGTGACTTTTGTCTATATAGTATACACTGAGTGGCCACTTTATTATGACCACCTGACGGTTTTAAGCAAATGAGCTATGGGTGCACGCTGTTGCCGCCCTGAAGGCGAGGCTAGTATAAAAAGGGAAAACTTCGTGCTTTGGACAGTAGTATAGGTGATTTGGGGTAACGAGATGGGTAAAAAATGTGATTTGACGGACTTTCAACGTGGGATGATTGTAGGAGCTCGGAGCCATGGAGCGAGTATCACCGAAACCACCGCATTCGTGAAATGTTCCAAAGCAGCTGTTGTTAAAGTGTTTAAAGACTGAGCTGTCAGCCAAAAAACTGGGTCTCTACGTGCAACGTGTGGTCGTCATCGACTAGTGACTGCTCGAACGGAACAGAGAGTGTCCAGACTGATAACAGACAACAGAAGGGCAACAGTGCAGCAAATTACAGACCATCTTAATCAAGGATTCCCTCAAATGATCTCAGTACGCACTGTTCGCCGTACACTGCATCGGATGGGATATGGCAGTCGAAGGCCTCTTCGAACACCTTTGCTGTCTGCAGTTAACAAGAGAAAACGTCTCCGGTTCGCACAGGAGCACAAAGATTGGATAGGTAATAATTGGAAACAAATTATATGGTCCGATAAATCCCGTTTTCAGGTGCACCATGCCGATGGCCGAGTGAGAGTTTGGCGGAAACAGCCCGAAAGCATGGACCCCAAATGCATTGCTACAACCATTCAAGCTGGTGGAAGCAACGTTATGGTTTGGGGAATGTTTTCCTGGCATGCTTTGGGCCCTTTAATTCGTGTTGATGAACGTCTTACTGGCACATCATATCTAAACATCGTTGCAGACCAAGTGAACACCCTGTCATGTGGATGGTTTATCCCAATGGCGATGGCTACTTTCAACAAGATAATGCGTCCTGCCATAGTGCTCGTATTGTACAGGATTGATTTCAGGAACATGCCAGTGAGTTTACTTTGCTTAGGTGGCCCCCACAATCTCCAGAACTCAACCCCATTGAAAATTTGTGGGATGAAATTGAACGAGCCACCAGACAGCTGGATCCACAACCATGACACTCCTGGAAAGTGCTATTCATCAAGCATGGTCTCAGATTCCACAAACCACCTATCAACATCTCGTGGAGTCCATGCCACGAAGAATCGACGCAGTATTAAAGGCAAAAGGTGGCCCAACGAAGTACTGAGGGGGTGGTCATAATAAAGTGGCCACTCAGTGTATATATGATGGCGGAATGGGTTGCTTAAGGTTTCAGGTCTGCACCTGCTTTCATTCTTATTTATTAGTCTGATGAATGTTGTTGCGCTTTAGTGGTTTGACGAAATACCTTATACGAACGAGCAGCGAGTGTGAATAAAGTTTTGCCTAAGACATGGGAAAACATTTGAAATGTTCCACACAGCATTTACGGAAGGAGTTCCAAGCCGTTCAAACACTTTTAAATGGTTTATGAGATTTAAAGGTCAAACATCAATTGAAGACGACCTTAACTTTGGACGGTCCTCAACTTTAAAAAGAGACGATTCTATCGTCCGTGCGAAAGAAGTATGCAGAAATGACAGATAGTTGACTGTTGAGGACGTGCCTAACAAAACTAACGTCCCACGTGGGTCATGTCACGCTCTTTTGACATAGGATTTAAGGATGAGAAGAGTGACAGCGAAGTTTGTGCCTGGGATTTTCACGCATGCCCCAAAAGGGGCATTCTCACGTGACGTCAGAGATGCGTTACGTCACACGTTCAACTCTTTAGAAATAAGAAAACTACGTCAGGAATTTTGGTGCTACTTTACATAACCTTGATATGCTTTATTACGCTGTTTAACAGAAAAAGACGAACATTTATATTCTGGTGTTCACACCGTGTTATCCGTAATCGTTCCGGCTTAATGGTTTGTTTACACCTTCTTTCTTATTTCGGGTGCGATGGAAGTGGAAGCATACAATTCTGGGTTGTAAGATGTTTTACAAGATTATTTTTTCATGCATTTTCCTCCTAAAAATATTTAATGGCCGTTAACATTTATTAAATTTATTAATTTTAATACGTAGTTGCGAAGACGTGGATCACTTTTATTTCAGTAAGGCAAGGACGAATGTTAAGTGTCCTTCGCGAACTTCTACGCTGCCCGGCATGCTCCGCCCTTTGCTATTGTTTTACTGTGCCCCGGTTTTCCACGTTCTTCTTTGTAAAGTCCCAGAGACCCAATAAAGCGAAGTGGAAACCTTCGCGAACTTGGCTGTTGTTTTAAACCTCGCCTATGCCGTGTCAGAAAAGAAATTTACCTCTTCTCTTTCATTAGATGAAGAGGTTGAAGATAAACGCCGCAAAGCCGATTACGATCGAGCAAGTCGCGAACAACGCAGTGCAGTCGAAAGACAACAAGTTAACCGCCGAAATGCCGAACCTTCCAGAAAAAAAGAGACAAAAATGCAGCACAGTTGAAAGAAATTCTGAAATTCGACGTTTGCGTGATCGTCGTACTAATATGACGCCGGAACATATTGAAGCTGAATCTCAGCGCATGAGAAATGTTCGTATTGCAGAGGCACAAAATATGACCCCCGAACAAAGGAATGAACGCTGCGCTCGAGAGGTTCAGAGGAAATTAACGAAGCGACAACAACAAACATATGCTACACTTCATTTGGCTTTAAACGTTATAGACGATGAAAAGACTAGCGAAACACTCATGCGGCATTCTTGAGCAAATTTTTGAATTTTGTAAAGCAAAAAACTTTGCCGGAGAGAGAGACCTTCAGATGGTAAATTTTCTAAATGTTGCTCAAAAGGAGCAGTAAAATTAGATCCCATTTGCACTATCCCATTAATTTAACGACTTATGAAATCTCAGCATGAGCATTCAAAAAACTTTATGGTTAACATACGGTCGATTAATAGTTCTCTTGCATTTGCATCGATGGGAGCGCAAATGGCTCCTCCACCAGGTTATGGGCCTTATTGTTTTAGAATAAATGGATCAATCTATCATCGTGCAGGAGCATTGCATCCTGATAATTGTGAAAAGCGGAAATACGTGCAATTGTACGTATTGGATCCTGATGAGGCTGCTGCCCAAAGAGTGCAAATGCGGGAAAATAGTGGGTGCAATAAAGATCTGTTACAAACGCTGAGTATATTCATGACAGAAAATAATCAATTTGTAGAAGCATGCAAAATGCTTTATGAAGTCGAGCAAGAGAGTATTCAAAATGCTGAAGTGAATAATGCTGTTCCTTCTAATGTATCAATGGCTATTATTCAAGATCGTAGAAATTATCAAAGGCGTTATGTTATAATGCTCCAAGATCTAATGATGTTGCCATTATATTTGAAAATGCAGATGGTGAACCTCTACTCGAACGTGACTTATTGATTCATTGCCGTGCAAGTACAAACACCAACAGTAGAAAAACAGAAAGAATCAGCATTATCGATCCAAATTTAGAGCCTTTGGTTTATTTTCTTCTCTTTCCATATCGTGATCAAAGTTGGTAAATTACTGAAAACTTGAACGGTCAATCTGTTGAAAACTGTCCAGATTTATTTGCAAAGAGTCTTCCAACTAAAGTTGAAAGAATTAATGGACGATATAACCAAAAGGCATATTTTTGGAGTTCCGGTGGTTCACGTAATCGAATTCCAAAAAAGAGCGTTTCCCCTTGCTCATATGCTCTTGATTTTGAAAGAAGGGGACAATCCAACATTGCCTCAGAAAATTGACCAAATTGTATC
Source organism: Macrothele yani (assembly GCA_039090855.1). Classification (NCBI taxonomy): domain Eukaryota; kingdom Metazoa; phylum Arthropoda; class Arachnida; order Araneae; family Macrothelidae; genus Macrothele; species Macrothele yani. The sequence goes on along the minus strand of CM077023.1, from coordinate 81,344,029 downwards.
GGCAGAACTTCCAGATAAAAAGCATTTACCAGTTTTACATGCAACTGTTGCGAAACACATGGTTCATGGCCCGTGTAGTAAAAGTAATCACAATTCACCCTATATGGAAGATGACAAATGTACCAAGCAATTTCCGAAGTCTTTCCACACTGAAACAGTAGCTAACAAAAGCGGGTTTCCTTTATATCACCGTAGAAAGAATGGTGCAATCACAACTGTACGTGGTATAATTACTAATAACAGATGGATTGTCCCTTATAATCCGTATACTTTGTTAAAGTACAGTTGCCACATTAATATTGAGGTGTGCGCTACTGTGAAAAGCGTGAAATACCTTTTCAAGTTCGTACACGAAGGTCATGACTGTGCAAATTTACATATAACAGAGCAAAACACCAAATACGACGAAGTAAAAAAGTCATGTTGATTCCCGAAACGTTAGCGCACCTGAGGCAATGTGGCAAATACTTGGTTATGATATGCGTCAGCAATCTCATATAATAGTTAGATTACCTGTTCACCTTTCTGAAGAACAGAACATTACCTTTCATTCGGAGCGTTTAAACAATGATTGAAATGTAGTTGTTCATAATGCTCAGAGAGATACAATGCTGACAGCATGGTTCAAACTAAATGAGGGCAATAAAGATGCGCGATCCATTTCATATAGCGACATGCCAAGACATTATGAGACATGTGTTCAATCAAAAAGAAAGACAATGGGTCCAACGAAAACGTGGTGAAGATAATGTGATTGGAAGAATGTATTCAGTCAACCTTGGCTCTGATCCAGAAAGATATTGTTTGAGACTACTGCTACTTCCTGTGTCTGAAGCGAAAAGCTTTACAGATCTAAGAACAGTCAATGGAAATCTATATGATACCTTTCAGGAAGCTGCATTTCAGAAAGGTTTAATTAAGAATGATGAAATATGGGAAAAAACCTTAGATGAAGCATCAGTTTGTAGCATGCCTCGACAACTACGAGATTTATTTGCATACATTCTTATATTTGTTTCACGACCCAATGCACAAGAATTGTTTGAAAAATATAAATCACATCTTTGGGAAGATTTTGCACACAGACATACTGAGGATTGTGAACATTGCTTGAATTTGACCCTTCAAGAGATTAACGACACTCTCAAAGCTAACAACAGCTCATGCGATAAATATTATCTTCCAATTCCATCAAGTAACATTCCTCAAAATCCGGATGTTTATTTCGACAGAGCTGCAGAACGACAAAAAGCTACAGAAATGGCGAGTAATTTAAATCCAGAGCAAAAAGCAGCATATGACAGTATTATGTCAGCAACCACTAATGATGATCTTCCTCATAGATGTTTTTTTCTTGATGGCCCGGGGGGCGCAAGAAAAACTTCTCAGCACTATCCGTGGAGAAGGAAACATAGCTTTGCCTGTTGCATCCACAGGAATCGCTGCTAATCTGTTAGAAGGCGGCAAAACACACTTTAACCAATTTAAGTTAGTGCCACTTTTAAATGAAATGTTTATGTCGAATATAAAGATTAATTCCACCGACGACGAAATCATTCAGTCTGCAAAAGTCATCATTTGGGACGAAGCTACAATGGCCCCCGGTACTGCTTTACTTTCGGTTGACCGAATACTGAAAGATATTACGAGAAATCCGAAACCTTTTGGTGGCAAAGTCCTTTTACTTGGAGTAGTCTTTAGACAAACTCTCCCTGTTGTCAAACATGGTGACAGAACCAAAATACTCGAAGCCAGCATTAAATTCAACCAATTATGGGAGAAGTTTGAGATTTTAAGACTCAAAAGTAATGTCCGATCTGTTGATTCATCATTCAGTGAATGGCTTTTACGACGTGGTGATAGTGCCCATGAAACAGCTGATGGCCTAGCAGAGGAAATGATAGAGATACCTACAAATATTTTATATGATGGTGATATAGCGAAAAAAATATTTGGTGAGAACTTGAAAATTTCTGATTTTAAAACATTTGCAAAGAAAGCGATTCTGTGTCCCAAAAACTCTGATGTTGACAAATTAAATGAGAATGTTCATGATCTCTTAGAGGGGACAGCAAGCACATGCTTAAGCTCTGATTCAATTAATGCCGATGGCGAAGAAAGTACAGAACAGTATTATCCTATAGAGTTTTGAAATGAGAAAACTCCATCAGGAATGCCACTTCACAGACTGAAGTTGAAGATTGGAGCTATTATCATGCTCCTGAGAAACCTCAATACACAACGAGGTTTATGCAATGGAACAAGACTGATAAGTAAAGAACTAAAACCCAATCTGATCATTGCAGAAGTACTCACAGGCTTAACATGTGGTAAAACTGTTTTTATTCCGCGAATTGACCTCGCACCTACTGATATAGACCTCCCATTCACATTAAGACGACAATTTCCTGTAAAACTAGCCTTTGCTATGATCATTAATAAGTCTCAAGGTCAAACACTGGAGAAAGTAGGTATCTACCTTCCTGAACCAGTGTTTAGCCATGGATAACTTTATGTCGCATTGCCAAGAATTCGACGGTTTGATGATGTCACAGTTAAAGTAGCCCATGGGCCAGGACAAGGAAAACTACTTCAAGATTCCAAAAAGATATTTACAAAAAATATCGTGTACAAAGATATTTTCCAACGTCGTTAATAAATGCTTGAATCGCAATAAGTGATTTCTAGAACCCGTTGTGTTCTTACCTCAACGGGCTTTACAGCTAGTAAAAAATAAAACGTTAACATAAAGTAAACGATAAAAATGTGGCGGTCTGAGACACCGGATGTGGGTTGATATGTGAGAAACATAAGACATGGACAGTTAAGGGTTAAGGAGGTTTTGGGAAGACTAAGGGAAAAAATGCAGCTTAAACAGCCACAAAAATGGGAGTCTTAATTCTGGCTGTTGCGTCACAAGTCACCTGCACATTGAGCACTGTCGACCCGTCAGTTCTTGACCAAACACCACACAATCATTGGTACTACACACACCGCCTAATTCACCCGATTTCGCAACCAGTGACTACTTTTTGCTTCCCAAACTGAAAAAAGTCTTTAAGGGACCCTAGAGTGCGACACAGGAGCTGAACATGGTCTTAGAAAGCTTCCAGATGTGCATTATGCAGTGGAAGAAACGCTGGGACCAATGCATTAGAAGCCCATTCACCAGGGTGAGAGAGATTAAATGCACTGCTTGATATAGAAAATGCCGCACCGGGAAGTATTTGTCGGAGCGCCATGCAAACTGGTAGGTATGTGTCGACATTTCGGTTATGTTAATTACCTCAGTTGCGAATCAATCACGTGACAGATGGAGATAATAGGGCAAAACGGCTTGGCGTAACTATGTTTGGTCGTCCTCACCTAGGGCTGTGGAACACTGCATCGGAGTAGTCTCGGTAGCGAATGCACGTGTAAGGAGTGAGAATGCTTGGTAGATAGAATCAGAAATCATACCATCACACGGACACCTTTCCTTTAAAAGAGTCTTCATCATAGGGTTACGCACGGCTGGTTGGTCGCTGCATCGAAAAGCAGTGGAAAGGCATAGGGATGTAACAGTCGTCGCCCATATGTGGCGACAGTGGTTGGAATGCGTCGCCGTAGAGGGATAGGTGCGTGTAGGCGGACGTCCGAACAACTCGATCGCCAACCATAGCAGCTTCACAATCCACGGCGGACGACATTCGGCGAGGTGTACAAGGAGCTATAGAAATCCCCGTATCAACACGGGCTATGAATCTCAGATTGCCGGAGCCAAATGTGTGCTCTTGCCAGCCATTTCGATGACTGCCACTCCCCGCAGCTCATCGTCGAGCAATTCTGTAGAGGTTCCATACCGGACATGCTTGGCGAGATGAATGGATCCATGTTGTATTCAGCGACGAGTCTCGCTTCTGTCTCACAGCCGAAGATAGCCGATTCAGAGTCTGGGGACGACGAGATGATCTTGCTGATCTCCGTGAGCGCTATAAGGCTCCTTGACCTGTTCCGATGGCCTAGGCCTCTATCAATTTTAACAGCCCTTCGCCGCTCGTACGCATAGTGGGTACAATGACAGCACGATCATATTTCAGTGAGGTGCTGCAGCCTGTTTGTTGTTGTATCTCCGTGGTGTATCTGACGCATGCTCGCCCGCATATTGCCATCACCAGCAAACTATGTCTATAAGGTGCCCATGTGTTGCCTTGGCCAGCGCAATCTCTAGGGGTCTCCCTAACGGAGAAAGCGTGGGACGACATTGGAGACGACTGAACACTTTTGCACCCCCCCCGCCCCAGCAGTGTCGATGAACTGTGGAATCAGATCAACGAAGCATTGTCAGCGATACCTCACGACACCGTCCGTCGAATGTATATAGTCTAGAATAGCAGTCATACGACCTACTGACTCAGGTCACATTATATACTCTCTTCTCATCCATCGCAACCATGAAATCTCTAAGAAATTAAATCACTTCTTTCCCACCTACTTGTTTATATGTGTGAGCCGTCCCGGTGGCGCAGCGGTCTAAGCGCTGGTTTGTGGCCATTCATCCGAGATGGGTCCGGGTTCGAATCCCGGTGAAGCCTGACTCTCTCCCTTCCCTGGAACTCGCCCTAAATTTGGGGCGGGCGATTGCTTATAGCTCATTGAGTTGCTCAAGGTGGTCTTTAAACCTTCAATCAAATATATATGATAAGTTTCGTCTCATTTCTTGCATTCCTTCAGTTTGTGGCGTTTTCTTTGTCAAGCAGTACATGTTGACTTAATTTTGTACAGCAGTGTACCTATGAATGTATACTACAGGCAGCGACAAAAAAACTATGTATTCATCCCTTGGTTATTAAAACAATATAACCGTGTTTGTGGCATAAACTTATTACGGCATTTGCTGGTGAAAAAAAAATTAAAAATACGCAAAAATAGAATAAATATTAAAAGTAAATAAGCACATGAAAACAATTACCCTCACCTTTTTTCTTTCTCAGATGAAGAGAATATAAGAAGTAAGAAAAATCAGTAGCTGAATTCCGAAGAGACGAAACAGTTCCAAACCTTAGAAGCTGCTGAAATGAATGAGGGAACTGGGAATTACGGTTGAGAGGGGGGGTGCAAGACTGCGAACAGAATGGGTATTTATACCAGCTACACAGCACAGAGACTTCGATCTGGCCTTCAGGTTAGCTGCAGAAAGCCAGATGCTTTCATTGTAGCTTAAATGATCATTATTTTTTGTTACTTAGAAGTGGATGGATGCAAGGCTGAATTAAGTTCTAGGATATATGAAACGTGGGAGCCCCCGAGGTGTGAAGATTTTTCCTGAATACGATAGTTTTGCCTTTTTTTTTTTTTTTTTTGCTTACACCTTTTATTCTCTCTCTCTCTCTCCCTCTCTCTCTCTCTCTCTCTCTCTATCTATCTATCTTTTAAAATATTACCTTTCTGACATTTGTAGATAATTATTTATGTCATGAAATGTAAATCAGGCATTAATCAGAAAGAAAATATTACCCTAGATTTTTGTGCAAATTATTTCTGTTTTCAGACTGGGACATACGAAATAACTCGGAAACAAAGTAATTTCCTCCTTTTGAACAGAAAACCTTTCTTGCAGAACCGAAGATACAGGCAGTACAGGTGCTCAAAATTCACCTAATTATCTTGATTGTCCAGTTGTGTAGCTTAATAGCAGGTTGTTGTGTCACCTCCCCCCCCCCCATACCAGGTCAGAGAGGCTCACGGGCAGGGCCGGCTGGACCACAGTAGCAACCGGGGCAATCGGCCCGGGCCGCACGCCTTCATGAGGCCCCGCTGTTTAGGAGGACAAAAAAATTATTTCCGGTTGATTTTTTGTGCGTGTAAGTTTTGGGATGTGCGACGCCCTTAAAAATATTTTTTTTTCAACCCCCCATTTTCGAATAGATTATCGCCCTTCGCCGTACAAATACTGAGATTTGCGGATTTCAAGTGATTATTGTAACTATCTTAATGTTTCCCGAATTCACCGAATAGCAAATTAAGTTTCATTATTTTATGGGCCTTACTTTTATATATCATGACGAAGGAAATAAATTTCTCCATCATTTTTATGCCAGAGGCGGGTCTCTAAGCCACAACTCTCGGCTCCGGAGCTCCGAATGCTATCCACTATGCTACACTGGCATGTGCTGTTTCTGCCTTTACCTCATGGGCGTCCTGCTGGGCAGGCACGTCACAACCCCCCCCTTCCCAAAGAAGGCTGGGGGCATAGCCAACGGGTCAGCCTGAACCATGTGTCGTTGTAGACAATCATCCTATGAACAACGTGCATTTGAGAAATCCCAGACAATTTGGTGTGTGGACTGATTTTTTTTTTTTTTTCTTTTTTTCGAAGCACTGTAGTAGGGATTCTCATTTTTCCTGTCTCACGGTGTGGAAAGAACATCCCACCATTGCGAGAAACCTAATAGCCAGACCATCCTAGAAGTTCGGGCGCCAATATGACGAAGTAAATTCCTCCATCATTTTTTAGGCCAGGGCGGGATTCTAACCCACAACTCTCGGCTCCGGAGCTTTGAGTGCTATCCACTATACTACACTGGCATGAGCTCTTTCTGCTATCTTTATCTCACGTGAGTCCTGCGGGGCCTGCACGTCACAATATTTATTAATTTGTGTGTAAACCAGACACTTAAATTTAAAGAAATAAAAATAACAATATCAAAGTTGGTTTCGGGCTAGGTACGGAGGCCATTTATTCAGTGACTTAAAAAAACCATACTAGATATTAAAAAAAAAAAAATCATATGCGAGCGCGTATAAACGTTCAAAAAGTCACTAATTTGTCGCATACTCCACTTTGCATTAAAAATCAATCACTACTAGTAAAACCTGTATCAGGAAAAAAAAAAACTATTTATACGAATTTATTTTAGAGGAATCCTTGTTATTTCCTACACTAAAATATTCTCGATCCAAAAATTTTCGCTACGCAATTACCTTTTTATCATTTTGTGAGGAAGTTTTTATAAGAGTCATAATACAACCTCAACCCCATCTTCCCGGAAAGAAAACCGAAATCATAAATTTTAGCAGTTTTTACTCTCTCTAAAAACTTTTAATCCATATCATGGTCTTGTTTTTAAGCTTAAAGCAAATATTTCTTTGAGATAATAATTTTGCCTTTATGAAAATTTTCGTTATGGCGTACTACAGAGGTGAAGCACATGTCAAGACGGAAAAGTTGCAGCGATAAATTCCGTCGGTGTAGCTTAATTAGTAAAGCATTTGGCTCCGGAGCAGCGGGATGGGGGTTCGTCACCGTCAAATTTGTGAATTTTACATCGTGTGTATCCTTTACAGACATTTTTCACGTAGCTGCTTTATTAAAATATGAGATTTATTTCCTAGTGCCAGCAATGAAATTTTGCTCCCGGGCCCAGCAAAAGTTCCATCCGGCTCTGCTCACGGGTGCTATACAACGGGCTCATATTACGGCAAAGCTGCCTTATTTGAGACGCTGTTTTTTGCCTGGACGATGTTATTTTGGTACGCACGCTTTGCGGGGTCCCAGAACTCATGTTGCATACGGAGCTAGACAAGCATACTGTCCATTCCTATACCGAGATTCCGATTCAGGCCCAGCCCGTAAGAAAGAGTCGAAACTCACGTCTCAGTCCACTCGTAATGACACCTAAACTGGTGAAACCTGATTTCTTGTTCTTTCATACTAAGTTTATCGGTGCCTTAGAAATACGTTAATATAAAAAACAAAATAGAAAAAGGCCAAGAATCAACTTACCGTAATGGTGTATAATAAACGCAATATCATTAACCAAAATAAGTGTAGTGGTCCGAACACTACTACACTTATTCAAAAGAGAATGACTAAAAAAGGCCTAATGATTTTTGCTTGTGCACAAAACATTACTTATGGAAATTATTAGATATTGAATTCATGATGAAATTATTTTGGTTGAAAAGAATTTTAAAGGGCATTTCTGTTTGTTTTTATGAGTGGGAGCTCTCTGAAAGGGGAAAGCACATTGAATGAATGATAAATATATATATTTTTTTCTGGCTCCCTTAACACCAGCTTACAGGAATAGATAGGAAAAGCGGGACTAAACCACTCTCAACAGGGTAATTATTGAACATTTAAATTCCTAAAAATTCTGAGAGTATTTACATTTCACTTATAAACTGCATAAATAAAAATGGGGTATCCACCACTTATTGTAATAAAAAATATTATAATCGCAAGCCACTTTCATTAAATTCCACAAATAAAATAAAATTCTGAAACCCTTTGGAGCAGAAATGGAAACGGGTCACGTGTCAACGGGTCGACAATTTCTTGCGGATCAAACGGTTCGGGTCGAGGTGTTCCTGACCAGATTTCAACCCGGTTTTATTTCCGTTTCATTTTTGAAAAGAAAGAAAAGATATTTTAAAGAACCCTTCAGAGGTCTTTGAAATAATATTTTAGAGCTGCAGAGTATGATCAAGAAACTTGCTGAGAAGGGTAAAGAAATGGGATTAAAAATGAACTTTTAGAAGACAAAACTGAAGTACAATGCTTTTACAAGAAATGAAGATTTATCAATTAATGGGGGAAGGCTGGAGGTAACCAATTCCTACATTTACCTTGCGCACCAGATATCAAGCGAGGATCACATTCATAAAGAAATTATTTGGCGTAAAACATTTGGTTGGAAAGTTTTTGGAAGCAACAGTATAGTTTTTAAGAGCGATGTGCTATTATGTCTCAAAAGAAAAGTGCTTCATCAACGCATCCTTTCAGTGCTTACGTACGCAGCAGAGACGTGGACCTTAACAAATAAAGACACACAAAGACTGCAGACAACTGAAAGCGGCATGGAGAGGTGCATGCTTGGTGTAACCAAAAAAGATGAAAAGAGGAACTCGTGGATAAGGAAAATGACAAGAGTGAAAGACATCAAGATCAGAGTAAAACCCCTGAAATGGCAATGGGCTAGACATATTGCCAGGAGAATGGACCACCGATGAACAACCGAAATTTCAGATTGGATTCCAAGGGACAGGAAAATATCCAGAAAAAAGACGACGTGGGAGATGGGTGGATGGAGGAGAGTGGCCCAAGACCGTCCATTGTTGAAGAAACTTGGGGAGATTTTCATCCAGCAGTGTATTGATAATGACTGACAATGATGATGATATATTCGAATTTATAGTTCAAAGCAGATGTGTCCGGGTCAGGTCCGGGTCGGGTCCAATTATGTGACGTTCGGGGCCGGGTCCAAAATTGCTTACTTGTTTTTAACTCTGCTTTGGAGAAGGACAAGTAAATGACGCCCATCTTTCTGAGAAAAGATACACCAAATGCTATCTTTCTGAGAAAAGATACACCACACAATGATGTATCCGTTATCAGAAAGTGGTACAGCTAGTGTAGCACCACTTTTTGGTGCAACCTATCACGCAAATTTTATACGCTTTAAAGCTTCATATCGTTTCTCATTTTCGAGAATTTTAGTCATACGTCGGTTTGACACATTGCTCACATTTCTGACTTGTGTTGTTACTCAGATTTGTTAAAATGGAGAAAACGAAAGCTTATTTTAAAACTACTTATGGCAAAATTATTGTTGAAGGAAGAAGAACTACAAGCGATGCGTGTAAATTTAGCCAGAACGAACTTTTCGAAAGTACCTGACCCTACGCTAATCAATTACGGTACATTTAAACAATAATAAGGCTAACAAATCATTAAACTGTAATAATCTGTTGGCTGTATGGGTGCATTAAGACATTTTAAATGCCCAATGTTAAAGTGTATGAAAGATACGGGATTACTAATTGTTAGGAAAAAATCATTGTCGGTCATTGAGCAGCACCACTTTCCAACAGCGTTTATTGCACTACAAGGCTATAGGCAGCGGAGGTCCAGGCCGGGCGATTCCTGACCTGCATTTTCTTTTTTCCCGGCTTAGCGACTCAGACTACAGTCCAGTGCCCGACCTCTTTTATATCGTCTACACGACCTCCTTTATGTCCTTTGCCCGACCTCGACCATCAGCAGCCCCTCCCAACTTCTCTGTATGGCTACGAGCCTGCTGCACTAATCAATCTTGTATCACTGCGTACTTTTATGAGCTATAACATTATGGCCAACAGCATAATAACGTGTTCGGCCACGTTTCGCCGTTACAATCAGTTGCACCTGGCATGGCATTTAGACAGCGGAAGGTGTCCTTAGGTATTCCGTATCAGATGGACAGAATGACACCCCAGAGTTCTAAAACGAGGTGAGGAACTGGCCTGAATCGACGAGCGCTGCTTTTCACTTCATTCCACAACCGTCCGATGAGAACAAAGTGGTGGAAATTTGGCGACCAGGAGACCACGCGAAATGCCTGGACATGATCCTCGAACCATTCCTGAACATTATGGGACATGTGACACAAGGCATAGTCTTTCTGAAAAATGAGTCTAGTTTCTTCCTGGCATATGATCATCATGTAGGGCAACACTTAGTCCTCCGCCTCGGTGGTGCAGCGATCAAAGTGCTGGCTTCTGACAATTCATCCGAGATTAGTCAGGGTACGAATCCCGGCGAGGCATGTATGTTGCGTTTGTCTTCCCTGGAACCAGTAGCCCCAAACTAGGGAAAGGAGGCTGCTTATAACCGGTCGAGTAGCTCACGGTGGTCGTTAAATCCCCTTCTCCTCAAAGAAATCTCTCGGTTCAAAGCAGTTTCTATGTAGAATCTGAATCTAACTGCGAAGGTGTGTTCAACGGAGATAACAGAACCTAGTCATGCCCCATAAGAACAATCCCCATGATACCCCAACTGCCGGCCTGCTTCAAACCAACCGTGCAGCTTGCTTGCAGCTAGAACCTGGACTCATCGAATCAGGAGACTCTTTTCCAGTTGTCCAATGTGCAGTCACGGTGCTCCCGTGTCCACTGCAGAAAGATCTGTCAATCACGAGCAGTCAACATGGTCATATGTACGAGCCACCGACTCGTTAGGCCCCCCGATCCAGTGGCCGAGTGTTCTGAGGCGCAGACCTTGGATCAGTCGTATGAGACGGGGCCATGTTCGAGTCCCGGATGACGTATTGGTGATGTGCTTGTTGGATGGTTCTGGTTTTGTCCCTTCCCAAGAAGAAACATGCGAGTGCTTGTAGCTTCCAACATTGGCAACTCGCTTGTAGCTTTTAGAGTTGCCAATGGTGGTCGTTAAACCCGAAACAAAACAGAACAAAAATAAATCCTTAAGCCCATCCACTGTACTGTGTCCTCGAAAACGTATGAGATATCGTACGTTTCCGAGGACACAGTTGTTGTATGAGATATCGTATGCCGCCTGTTGTTCCTGACGGGAAGAGACCGGTGTTCACCAAAACTATTAATCAGTTGTGGTATCCCCTTTCCACGACGTTTGGTCGATATATGCTCCTCTCCCGATCATTCCCGCCATCCATACCTTCACTACGGAGGCCTACAAACAGTCAGCAATGCTTGCGGTTGCTGAGATGCTGGCTTCAGGTTTCGTCGCTCCTGTTCCAGAATGGGATGTGACATCCCTTTCTGATAGCAAAGATGGTTTAGAACAAAAATATCTAAAATCCATTTACCATCTGTATTTATATTTGTTATTGTTACTACTGCGCAGGCTAAGATTTTTTCGCATCTTTAGTAATGCACTATTTTGCCGCCACGGTGGCGCAGTGATCTAAGCGATATCTTCTGATCATTCGTTCGAGATGAGTCCAGGTTTGAATCCCGAAGAGACGTATGGATGTTGTGTTTGTCTTAAGGTACTGGGTCTCCCCCTTCCCTGGAAGCAGTGGCACTAAATTAGGGGCGGGAGACTGCTGGTAGGCCGCGAAGTTGCTCACAGTAGTCGTTAAACTCCCTAACAAAATAATAGTAATAAAAAATTATGGTTTAAATTAAATCTAGCTTTCCTCAAAATTGCTAGCATAAAAAAAGTAAAAAGATTTTAAAAGTTGAAACTTTCTCATAAACAAAGGGAAATATTTATGTTTGGTATATAATATATACACTGCTGGCCACCAAAAATGCAACACCAACAAGGAAGCATCCGATTGGCCTGAAATTCGCAGCATGCGTCGCCCGCGAGAGGACATGCAAACGATTAGCATTGCAGGGCATATGCAAATCATGTGCGCCCGGCATGCCACCGAGAAGCACTATAAGAAAAGTGCACAGAAGGCTGGGTGTAAGTAGTGGAAGTGCGTTGTGCTGCCGGACCTGTGCGTGGGAAGCTTCCTGATGCCTCGTCGCAGAATACGTCCGTCATTCCAGCACGTTTCGGAGTTCGACAGAGGAGGAATAGTGGCTTATCGCGACAGCGGTTTATCGCACCGAGACATCGGCGCCCGTGTGGGACGACATCCAGCCACAGTGAGGCGAGTATGGATTCGGTGGGTACAGGAGGGACGAACGGACCGACGTGAGTGATTGCCGCAGCCGCGGCACACCACCGAACCAGAGGACTGGCATGTTGTGCGGCGGGCATTGACGGCTCGCACCGCCACATCACGAACGTTAGCGCACGATTAGGATGTGTTGCGCAACAACCTGTGTCAGCACGTACCGTTCGACGTCGTCTGCAGGAGCGGGGATTTGTCGCACGGCGCCCATTGCTCCGATTGCCATTGACGTTACACCACCGGCGTGTGCGGTGGCAGTGAGCCGTTGAACGCCGCACCTGGACTACGGAATGGCACGACTTGTGTTCTCCGACGAATCCCGCTTCTGCCTGCAACACCACGATGGTCGGATCCGCGTGTGGCGGCACCGTGGCGAGAGACTGTATGACGCCTGCATTATGCATCGCCATACCGGTCCGTCGCCTGGCGTTATGGTTTGGGGCGCAATTGGATATGACACCCGCACCATTCTGGTACGCATCGCCGGTACTCTTAACAGCCACCACTACATCTCCGACGTTTTGGAGCCTGTAGTCCTCCTTTACCTGCAGGACCTGCCAGCGGCCACGTTTCAACACGACAATGCGCGCCCGCACGTGGCACGCATCGTGCAACAATTCTTCACGGCCCACCAGGTGTCACTGCTGCCGTGGCCCGCCTGTTCTTCCAATATGTCTCCCATCGAACACGTCTGGTCGCTGATCGGTAACCGAGTGGCCCGGCAAGCACCACCCGCGGCTACGCTTGATGAACTGTGGCAACGTGTGGAAGCAGCCTGGACCGACATACCCCAAATCCACATACAAAGCCTCTTTCGTTCGATGCCGCGGCGTGTAGCGGCCGTTATTGCCAGCCATGGGGGCCACATGAACTATTGATGTCTACGTGTTTCGCAAGTCGCACGGGCCTGTAAGCTCAATCGTTTCATCTTTGTATCTGTTGTTATGTGGCCAGTAAATCTGGCTTTGCTATCTCGTGTCCTTCTTGGTGTTGCATTTTGGGTGGCCAGCAGTGTATATTTCGGTGGTTTTTTTCTCCACCGTGAGCAACTCAATGGGCTACAAGCAGTAGCCCGTCCCTAATTTAGGGCTGCTGGTTCCAGAGAAGTGAGAAAGCCAGCGCCGTAAGACAAACACAACATCCATGCCTCACCGGGATTCTAATCCTGACCCATCTCGGACGAATGATCAGAAGTCATCGCTTAGACCACTGCGCCACCGGAACAGCTGGGTGGGGTTTAACGACCACTGTGAGCAATTCAATGGGCTATAAGTAGTCACCTATCCCTAATTTAGGGTCACTGGTTCCAGGGAAGGGAGAGAGCCACTCCGTATGACAAACACAACATCCATACCTCTGTGGGACTAAAACCCGGACCATTCTCGATTAATGGTCAGAAACCAGAGCTTAGAGAACTGCGTCACTGGTGCGGTCCAGCCCAGTTTGAGGCGAAGCTATAGTGCAAAATGCAATATACTGCTACGCCATAATAAAAACAAAAGTTGCGCATTGGGAAAAGTATATTATTATAAAACATAATGTTTATGGCACCAGCATATCTGAAGGGAAAAGAGTGCTGCCATTGTGATCCCTACAAGTGGAGTTACTGAGCCTAATTTAATGCATGCACTTCCACTTAGCGGATGATTGTCATATAAAGAAACAATTTAAAATTTGTGAACAATCGGGGCAGTAACATGCAACAAGAGGAATTTTTTAAATGAGACTTTCAGCTAAGTGCGAATACACTGTGACGTCACACGGATGTAAATATTGCTAGCCCAGCAATAAAGAGAGCAACGCAGACATTGTTCATCGCAGCACTGCTCATTTTGTTGATATGAAAAATGACGTATTTCTCAAAATAAGGGGTTAGTTTTCCTGTTTGTTGATAAGTTATAACAGTGGTTAAACATTGTATTGAAGCGAAGCTATAATGCAAAATGCAATATACTGCTACGCCATAATGAAAACAAAAGTTGCGCATTGGGAAAAGCATATTATTATAAAAAATAATGTTTATGGCACCAGCATATCTGAAGGGAAAAGAGTGCTGCCCCGGTGGCACAGTGGTCTAAGCGATGGCCTCTGATCATTCGTCCGAAAGGGGTCCGGGTTCGAATCCCGGTGAGCCATTGATGTTGTGTTTGTCTTGCGGCACTGGCTCTTTCCCTTTCCTGGAACCAGTGACCCTAAATTAGGGACGGGCGTCTGCTTATAGCCCATTGAGTTGCTCACGGTGGTCGTTAAACCTCCAATCAAAAAAAAAAAAAAAAAAATGGGACAGGGTTCGAATCCTGCTGAGGCATGGATGGTGTGTTTGTTTTACGGCACTGGCTTTGACCCTTCCCTGGAGCCAGCGACTCTGCATTAGGGACGGGTGACTGCTTATATAGCCCATTGAATTTCTCACGGTTGTTGTTAAGCCCCCCCCCTCCCCATCAAATCCAGTAGAAGCTGCTAACGAATAACGGGCAATATAAATATTCGAGCTTAGCGGTCTGAAAGTTTTGAGATGTTTAGGGCGAATCCTGTTCGGCAAAACACTGCCCGCTTCGGTGGCTGGCCCTGGTCGGTAGTCGACCAGGCATATTTGCCTGATGGAACCAGTGACCCTAAGTGAGGGACGGGCGACTGCTTATGTAGCTTTTCGAGTTAGTTCCCCATTCTTGGTAGTTAAACCCGAAACAAACAAAACCTTGGAGTCATCTCTGACTGATGGATAGGTGTCTCAGCTCATATAGGACCATTTCTTCAAGAACTGAGGCAGAACAGCAGATTATATACGAAGGATTCAGGTGAGCAACCTATCATAGGAACTTGCCATGTCCGTCGCCGGAAAAATAGTCTCTACACATCTTACAGTTCTGTGGAAAAGAAATGGAGAGGTTTTCAGATTTTTTTAATATGCAAAATAACTTACTAAAACAGTTGGGGGGGGAAGTTGTTAAAATAAAAATATGTGTCCATGTATTGATGCAGAACAACGTTCCTACCGTCGTGAATTATTTTCGAACTACTACTTAAGCAGTATTAAAATCTGTAAATATTACAAACTTTTTAACTGGATTTATTCCAAGCTCAGAAATCTCTGGATGTTCCTTTCTTTTTTTTTTTTTTTTTTTGCGTGAAGTTTATAAGTTTATGCACCTGAATAATTTACAATATACAAAACTATCATACAAGTTTCACTGTTAGAATACTCAAAAATTCAGAAAGTTACTGCTATTTAGAAAACAGCGCCCTCTATCGGAAACATCTTTGCTTTAAAGTCGTTTTCTAAATCAGATGTCCCACAGCTTCACAGGTACGATTCAGTCTCACGATGCTGTTGTAGTAATCAGATTTTGATTAAATAAATGTCGGTAAAAATATAATAATTAAACCTAGCATAACTTTGAAAGCGGTTGGTGTAGACACAGCTTAGAAATTTGAATATCATGTTCCGTTCAAACCTCTCAACAAGTCAAATGCACCATCGTTTCTGTTTTATACTTTTACTTTAGTTTAGTAACAACAGACCTTATACATCCGTATACATATCCATGGAACCCAGAGGGCATCTATATTTTCAAAACGGCTATTTAAAAGAAAATATTGTCAGATGCATCTATCATTTAATTTCTTTTCAGAAAATTTAGCTGGTCAGAAACAGACGTATAACACAGAAATTTGGTCTTACGCAAGCTTACCAACCTTATATACCCATGCTTACAAACCTTATATAATTTTTCCGTACGTGGTATAGCCTATATACTTATATACCTCATACGGGGAAAATTTAGAAGCACCTGAAGACTACAATCTAACTTGGATAACAGATATCAAGTGAGGGCCATATCGAAGACTTAGTAATTAATAGGCGTATAAAACTTTGTTGGAGTGCATTTGGGAGAAACAGTTCAATTTCTATGAGTAATTTACCATTATGTCTTAAAAGAAAATTGTTTAATCAATTCATCCTCCCAGTTCTTACTTATGGATCAGAGACATGGACTTTAAATAGAAAAGACATACAAAGGCTGCAGACAACTCAAAGTTGCATGGAGAGATGCATGCTTGATGTAGATAGGAAAAGGAACTCATGGATCAGCAAAATGACCAGAACGAGTGACATCATCATCAAAACGAAGACCTTCAAGTGGTAATGGGCTGGCAATATTACCAGAACAGACCACCTTTGGGCAACTGAAATACTGGACTACAAACACTTATTTTATTGCACACATTTAAAACTTACAGTCATTTGAAAATGCAATACACCAAGAGGAATCCGAACATATTGGTTGTAAGGAAATTCCACCTATCAGATGTAAGAAAAGGAATAAAATATGTAAAATATATAAAGGCAAGTAAGATGGTTACAACAGAAGTGCCACTGATGGCAGCATAGCTTTGAACTGCAATTTAATGATAGGATTTAGATTCATTATGGAGATCAGGATGATTTACAATGTAATTTCGCAGAGACAAGGAAAACGTTTTGATATTTTCCAAAGATCTGATGCTCTTTGAGGGATTATTCTATAGGATAATGGCTTTATAAAAATGCTATTAAACCTCAATTAAGTCTAACAGACGGTACGCATAAATTCTTGTTAGCAACAGATCTGGTGAAGACAGCATAATCCAGATATCTGATGTCAGATTGAAAAATAGGCAGTTTAAGATGCATTATTTAAAAAAATACCATACCTAGTTTCAATGTAAAAATTTCATGAATTTTTAGAACATTTAGTTTTATAAATAATGGTTTTGAATGAGACATGTAACCTGTGTTCAGCATATGGCGAACAGATTTCTTCTGTAATTGGAGCAAGCATAACTTATTGTTTGTACTTATACAGTATTTGAATACCAGGATTACAGACAATAGGAGAGATGGGTATAAATAAAAGCATAGCAAAATGTTTTTAGGACATTGATAGGGAAGAGATGCTTAATTTTACTAAGTAGGCCAACCTGTAAGGAAACTTTTTTTAAAACAAACTGAAAATGCATATTCCAGTTAAAGAATTTATCTAACCAAACGCCATGATACTGAATAAGAGGAATAACCTTAGCGATTTTCAGACTGTCAGGAAACTGACCTGAATAGTCCACAATTTTAAGTGTGAGATAATTAACCCTGACTGGAAAGTTATTTGCGTCATTTTTTTATGAACATTTCGGAAATATACGGAGTCGTGTTTTTAAAATATTAAGTGATAATATGTTAGAGCATTGCCAATCAGATAAATTTGATAGATCATTATTGACCATTACCTGTAGCATGTGCAAATTATGACATTTTTGAAAAATGACTGTGTCATCAGCATATAGCAAAGCATGAGTTGATTGCAGGCACATAAGAAGATCATTAATATATAACAGGAACAGTAACGATCCCAATACTGAACCTTGAGGCACTCCATATGAAATATTAAGTAAATCAGAGTTTATATTATTTACAGAGACATACTGTTTGCGATTAGAGAGGTAGCTCATTAAGAGAGAAAGCATTTTGCCACGAAAACCGTATTTGGGTAATTTGTGTAGCAGAATATCATGATTTACCGTATCGAAAGCCTTTTGGAAATCAATAAAAACACAAATAGTATAACAACTCTCATCAAGTGCTTCGGAAATGAAGTTTGACAACTTACCAACAGCCATTTCACTAGATCTGTTTCTGTGGAAACCGAACTGATCGAAAGAGAGCATACCATGGTTGTGTAAAAAATCAACCATTCTGCTATGAATAGCCTTTTCAAAAATTTTACTCAAAATAGGTAACAAAGATATCGTTCTGTAATTACAGGTAGATTCCCTATCTCCTTTTTTAAAAGGAGGAATAACCTTAGAGATTTTCAGACTGTCAGGAAACTGACCTGAATAAAAAATCAGTTTAATAATATATCTTATATGCGGTACCAAAATGGAGACTGAGACTTTTGAGTCTGCTAATAATATTGTCTGAACCTGCACTTCTTCTTAGGGTTAAGAAAGTGATAATAATATAAATTTCAGTATCATTCACAGGGCGTAGAAACATTGAAAAAGGGACTTCCCTAATTTTGGATAAATAATCATAACCTTTAGTGTTTGTGGGCAAGTTTTACTGACATGCTAAATCATGACCTATGTTAATGAAGTAATTGTTGAATTCATCAGCGGCAGATTTTGGATCAACAATAATATTACCAGAATTTACTATATACCGTGGAACAGGAAAAGGCTCAGAAGACCACGTGGGAGATGGGTGGATGAAATCAGAAAGCATGCCGGAGTAACGCGGAAGAGAACTTTCAATACAGGGTTGTGGTAGGCAATATACTGGTAGGTAGCACAACATCAACATGTGTTAATTAAAAATGCGTTCTTTTTTATACATGAAACATATAAAATAAATGAAATTATATATATTTATATCGGAGCTTAACGGCAGCCGTGAGCATCTAAGGCTATAAAGGGTCACCCATCCCTAATTTGGGATCACTGTTCCAAAGAGGGCCAGGGCCAATGTCGTAGGGTCGGCTATGGCTGGAGGGGGGGCGGATATGGCAGGGGCAGGGTGCCTCATCAGTGGTCTGGTCGCGATGCCTGATCGTATGTTAGCTAGAAGTCCGGGTCTTTGACCACTCTGGCAGCAAATCTTGACATTAATTTCAATAGCAAAAAATTGGTCATGTATTATTTTTGCATCATGTACACGAGAAACAGCTTCTGTTCAATACAGAAATTTTGTGAAAAAATAATGCTGAATCAGGGGCGGATCCAGTGGGTGGAGGGCGCCCCCTCCTCAGGAACCAAGGAAATGCTTTGATTTGTTAGGTTTTAATAAGAAATTGAATATGTTTTCGTGAAAGAAAGTATTGCAAAGTACATTACTTTCGTTCGTTAATGGAAAGAATTTATAGACATACTAAGAACAATTTTTCATTTTGCGAGAAAATATCAGAAAGGTCTCCGGTTATCCCCGACACTTACCCCCCCCCCCCCCCCCCACGAAAATCCTGGATCCGCCCCTGTTAAGAACTGAATTATACTAGAGAATTTAAAAATGTTCTATACTTTCATCGTCTCTCCTATTTTTTGATGCCGCAGGAATGAAGACATCTTTTTTATCTCCTCTTTAGATCGTAAGAACATGGAACCCTTCTATCATGCAAAGGGATTTTTTGTATTAAGCTCACCTGATATATAAATATTGCGCTTGGGTGATTTCTCCTAGGGTTTCATCTAATTGAACTTGTACTTAGAATGTCAGTTGTGAGCCATTAGATTTCGCACAGGCAAAACGAAAATTTTAGTAAACGTTTAGAATCACTTTTAAAAATGAGTTAGCTAACTTACAATTTTTCTCACGAGCAGTTGATATTATTTCTACAACACATTTTTCATCCCTTGTGTCGCGAAGGTATGCCGACATTTCATCACAGTTACGTGCAGTCTACGATTTGTATTAAACTGAAACTATTTTTGAAAGGTACTACAAAAGCGTACTCTTTCGAAAATTAAAAAAAAAAAAATTCGAATGGGGAAAAAAAAGTTATCTAAATTGATGTCCTGAAATGGAAATACCTAATCGGGTGCTAATGCGTGTTGTCTTTAGTTAGGCGATATTCTGATAGATGGCGCTTAACGACAGTAAACAATAATGGCGGCTTAGCAAAATGAACTTGACCTATTCAAATAAGGGCTGAGCTGGAGACTCGCCGTCTCCTGTGCTGAAAGAATGATGTATTATTTCCGTCTATATGGGACGTCCTTCCTGCCAACGTCCTCCCAGCGGCGAATGGCTTGCCACCTTTACCGGTACTGGTTGCATTTTATATTCTTATGAAAGTTATTGGTCGTTTCATTCTTCGGGGGCTGAGCTTCCCTGAAGAGGTGATGGTAAACCGGAATTATTTTATGGAGCTATTCTTTACGACGCAAAGGAATACTGTCAGTCTTATTGACTCCAATTAAAGAGCAGTTACTGTCATTTCCGAAACGTTTGTGCGTAAACTTCGGTTTTGTTTTAAGAAATACGACTTTTATACGATGCGTTTGGTAACACATTTTACAGCGCGCGGTGCTCCCAGAGGGATGATCTATATTAACATAAACCTTTTTATGGGATAGCGTGGCATGATATCTTACTGGAAAAGTTTTTCACCTTTCATAGCTGTAATCTAAGGTGTAGTTATTTAGATAGAACTAAGAGCGAACTCGTGGTGAATTAGTACAGCGATATCCTTCTAAAATATTTATGTTGGGAGAAAGAAGTGAAACAGAATAATGTCATTATATATAATATTGATCATGTAGCCTCGTAATTTTACGGGATAATACAGCTCCCACCCAACAATTTTCACCTTGTTCAATAAAAAAAGTTTTTTTTTTTTAGTGTAGGTGTCATTTTTAAAATACGTGAGTTGAAATATTACAAAAACTATTAATATTCAGCCAGAATGTTCGGCTTTTCTTGCCTCGATCAATTAATATTAATGACAAGTTTTAAAACTTACATCGCGTCTCAGAATTTGACGGTGGCCGAGTGGTCAGAGGCGCTGACTTCTGACCATTCTTCCGAGATGGGGCCGGGCTCTAGTATCAGATGGGGCATGAGTGGGCAGCTTGACTGACGACACTGGTCTTGCCCTCCACCATCCCCTGAACCAGTGGATGAGAGACTGCACGTTGCTTCCATATGTCGCCCTCGGAATTGCCCATGGTGATTAGTAGACCCTTTCCCCTTAAAAAAAAAAAAAAAAAAAAAAAGAAGAAGAAGAAGAAAAGAAACTTGTAGCCAGAGTTGGAAAGGGGTCAAAACTTTTGGACCCGGATCTGGACGTCACATAATTGGACCTGGCCCAGATGTAACTGACCCGACCCGAAAAAATCTTGTATGTTTAATTATCTGAAGCAACTTGTATGCTTAATTTCAGTTTTTCTTGTTTTCTTGATAACATACCAAGCTTCAGAAAATGTTTCACGGCAACACCAATTTTTCAGTCCGCGCACCAGCACAAAATTCCACAGTGCGAATTTTTCTTTGAATTTTTTTTTCTTTTGCTTTTCAAAAATATAACGCAAATGAACCGAGTCGAAATCGGGTCAGGGCGACCTTGACCTGACCCGTTTGACCAGCCAGAATTTGTCGACCCGTGACCTGTTTCCAATTTGTGCTTGTAACTTGACTTTCCGCATTTCTTATAAATTTTCCTCCTGACCGTGGGAGTTATAACCCTTCGTAAGTTTGATCTTTTCTTCCTGACCGTGGAGTTACAACCCTTCGTAAGTTTGATCTCCTAACCGTGGAAGTTATAACCTTTCGTAAATTTGATCTTTTTTGCCCCCCCGCCCTCCCCCGAATAATTTAACGAAGTTGACCTCCCTGATAGGAAGGTTCACTTCTCAAACGATTACCGGGCTAATTTTTGCCATACACTTTATTAACAAAAGTCACCGGACACCCCTTCAAAAGCAAATGAACGGATACGCTGCGTTGTTGAGATGCGCGGTACAGCTGCAAACGGTATAAAAACAAGCCTGCAGCTGATCGCGATCATATCACACTGTGAGGTTGAGTGAAAATGTCGCGGCGGGAGAGAACTGACTTTGAGAAAGAAAAGATTGTTGGGTGTTATAATAGTGGGTTGTCCATAAAAGAAACGGAGAGGCGTTTAAACAATAAGCATATCCAAGTCAACTGTTTTGGATGCATTGAATAAGTGGAAGACACATAGCATGCCTAAAGCAGCAAAACGTACAGGCAGACCAAAGAAAATCAGTGTTAGGGGACGTCGAAGCCTCAGGAGAGTCGTTACAGCTAATCGACGGAATACTTCACAAGACCTCAGTGTACAGGTGAGTAAAAATGCTGGAACCTCGGTATGTACACGTACAATTTGCGGAGAACTTCATTCCATGGGTTACCGTGGCCGTGCGCGGAATGCTACTCGTCGTTTAACATGATGTAAAGAACATTTATCGAGGACCGTAGATCAATGGAAACGGGTCCTATGGACTGATGAATCCAGAAACACGACCCTTCAGTCTGATGCCCGTGTGTGGGTATGGCGGCAGCCGAGGGAACGCTATTTACCACAGTGTACTGTTCCTACGGTCAAGTTTGGAGCTGGTAGTGTGTACTCGTGTGGGGGTGTCGTGGTATGGTCCCAGGCCATTGGTTATCGTGGACAAACCCGTTAACCAGCACGCCTACCTCGATATTTTGGACAATTATGCCCCACCAACTCTGCGGCAATACTGTTGAACCGAGCCTTGTTGGTACCAGCAGGATAATGCACCGAGCCATAAAGCAAGGTCTGTTGCGGGGGTGGTTTGAAGACAATTCCACATCGTGTGTGGACTGGCCAGCACAGAGCCCTGATCTTAATCCCATAGCGCACCTATGGGATGAATTAGAGCGCCGCATAAGAAGCTTGGAACCAAGGCCTACTACTAAACAACAGTTAGCGGCAGCATTATGTACTGAATGGAAGCGCCTACCTATCGATGTGTTCCAAAACCTTGTCGAAAGCCTGTCTCGAAGGGTCAGTGCATGCAATAAAACCGAAGGTGGACCGACACCGTACTAATTAATGCATGTCAATAAATGCTATGTTGTGTTTCCCTTCTAGGTGTCCGGTGACTTTTGTCAATATACTGTATATCCGCATGACAAACAAGTTTCATAAACTAAAACGTCTCGCGTACGATCAAACGGATCAATTTACTGTAAGCACAGAGTTGAAGAAAAAAAAAAAAAAGACCCTTGTGGAAAAAAAATATCAAAAATGAAAATAAACTAGCTTAAGCATTGGAATGAAAGATACTAAACATACGAGCCAAACAACAAAAAAAAAAAAAGTGAAAGAAAATCCTTGAGATTGTCAGCCAATGGCCACGAGTCATAAAGCGTTTTAGGATAACAGAGCATCGGCTGAACGTGAAATCAAACATTTAAGGGAAACATGTGTGGCACAAGTTTTGAGAATATTATTGCTTGGTAAAGGATCTTTTTTAAATTTCCCCCTCCACTGCTACAAAATGTGGTAAAGTCAACGAGAGTATTTCTTCGCAAGATTGTAGAATTGAACTTAAACCTAGGAGATCGCAGTCACGCTACCCTGGTGGCGGAGTGCTTCGAGGCGAAGGTTCCAATCAATTCGTTCGAGACGGGGCCGGGTTCGAATTCCTTGCACCTCTCCTACGCGAAACTGATCCTCTCCTACTCCGAAACCAGTGGCCCTAAATAATGGATGGACGACCACACATAGCCCTTCAAGCTGCTCACTGTTGTCGTTAACCCCTCCCGAAATTAAAACATAAATTGCTAGCCCCCCCCCCCCCCAAAAAAAAAAAACAGAAAGAAAAAGAAAAGAAAAAAGTGCGAAGAAAAAAAAAAAAAAAAAAAAAAAAAAAAAAAGAGATACTGAAGGGAGCAGAGTTTGGGCCGTGATCTAAATCAAAGTACTGTTTAAAACGAATTAGGTCTGTTAGAAATCCGTGTAACGTTTTTGAGATTTTCTGCATAATTTATCACTTTTTTTTTTTAAGTTATGTGAAACATGGAAAAACTCAAACCTTTGTGAATTTCATTTTGGATGCTAGTGTAACATTTCAGAATAACCGTAATTTGCGCACTGCGCAAAATTTTCTGAAATTGCATAACGTTTAGGAGTTTAATGTAAGGCGGATGGGCTCCTAGCAATTATGTAATGTTCTGAGGTTGATGTAATGTTTCAGAATTTTGTTAATAATTTCTTGGTGTTAGGCGTTCTTCAGAATTTGTGTGACGTTTCAGTTTTGCGTGTAACTTTTCGCACAATTTCAGTTCATTTCATGATAGGCTGATGCTCAATCTTTTAGTAAAACACTTTACAGTTCAGTGTAACTTTTAAGAATTTTAGCAATATCAGTTTCTTTCACTAAAGGACCTGCCAAAAGTTACTAAAAAATTGTGCAGTGTTCGGGAATGTTTCGGAATGGGGTGAAATCTATGTGTAGCTTTCCTTAAAACAGAAGAGCTTTGCAAACCACCAGCAAGATAGCAAGAACACTAATGACGATGTTTATGTTATCGTTCTTAAGTCACAGCTAAGGACAACAGCATATCATTATTTACGATGCTGTAAGACTTGCTCTTTCTTCTTCCCAGTTTCCTAAAACTGACTTTAAATTTTCCGATGAATTTTTCGTGCTTATTGTGGAGCATTCCTGTCCTAATGTTTCAGACTTCTTCCAAAAATGTGTGGAACATTTGTTGGGATTTCTTGCGCAATGTTTTAAAAAACGTTAATAAAGCTAAGCTGTCAGTTTTTTTTTTACTGTTTTACTCGTATAAACTGCCGAAATTATAAAAAAAATTATATTATTTTAGGGATGTCCGGCAAAGTGAGGAAGGCCCAAAAACCGATGCTGCGTGCGGCCCCGGTATTTCTAAATCCGCCACTGAAAAAAAGCCACATGTTTTTATAAACATTGCTACGAAACTACACTCAGACGTTGTATGACATTGAAAAACCCTGACTAATGCCAAATCCCCAGTAATTATAGCATTGTATATGGAATCTTCATAGCAGTCAAGCTGACCTCTGCCACAGTTCTAGGTATAATTTGTCCGGTCCCGGACGATTCGTCCAACGACGATTGGTCCAATGCCGATTCGTCCAAAGGGACGATTGGTCCAATGCCGATTGGTCCAATGTCCGATTCGTCCAATGCCGATTCGTCCAATGGTAAAATTGGTCCAACGCCGATTCGTCCAATGGTATCATCTTACCAACGGTGAACTTTTTTATTTTCCAGAAAGGAATAATAATTTAAATTATTCTCCTCTTTATATCCTTTAGAAAGATAATTACCGTATATTTGGTAATTGTAAACATTTTACATAAACCTGGTCTCAGCTATTTGCAAAGCATCTAAGCCGCGGGCATTTTTTGAAGATTTTAATTTACAACCTAGATATTTAGTATTTGTAAATATGTTATAAAACCTAATAAAAGGTGCTCATCCTATCATTTCTCAGGTCTTTACGAAGCACCTAGGCCCTGGGCCTTTTTAAAAGATTTTAAGTCACAACCTCGGTATTTGGTGTTTGTAAACATTTTATAAAACCTTATAAAAGGCACTCAACGAATCATTTCTCAGCTATCTACCAGGCACCTAGGTCGCATGCCTTTTCAGAAGATTTTAAGTTACAACCTCGATATTTGGTATTTGTAAACATTTTATAAAACTTTATAAAAGGCATTCATCGTATCATTTCCGAGGTCTTTGCAAGGTACCTAGGCCGCAGGCCTATGAATTAATATTTCGTGCTTAAGTGAAAGCGCAATATTATTAACTTGATTTACTATGTAAACGTTATGAATATGACATCGGCAGAATATAAACCGTTAAAAAGGCCTATGAATTAATATTTCGTGTTTAAGTAAAAGCGCAATATTATTAACTTGATTTAATATGTAAACGTTATGAATATGACATCGCTGGAATAAAAACTGTTGAAAAGGCCTCTGTCCAAACCCTGAACAGTTGTTTCCATTGGGCAGTTGGCGGTAAACCCCACTGCATTCTACAAACAGAAACGGAACACTAGTATTTTATATTATTTCATGCAAAAGAGAAACATTGAAGTTGATAGAACGGCTCGTACATCAGTAACTTCATACGGCAGCAAGGACAGTATAACAAAAAAACGCGATTCCAAAAAAAAAAAAAATAAAAAAAAAATAAAAAGAAAGAAATCTGTAACCAGAATATTACGCATGAAATGTAACATTATTTTACATTCTTTGGACTACCGGTACTTTCGTATAACATCGGCGATAGAATCAGAACAGATGAGACTTTTATAGCACGAGTAGCATTTCGGACAGACAGGACGGAATTGGACGAACCGGCATTGGACCAATCGTCCCATTGGACGAATCGGCATTAGACCAATCGTACCATTGGACGAATCGTACCTTTGGACCAATTGTCCATTGGACGAATCGTCCCTTTGGACGAATCGGCATTGGACCAATCGTCGTTGGACGAATCGTATACCAGACCCTAATTTGTCATACCTCAGTTTCCTTTCGAAATAAGAATTTCAAATAAATTCCGCAAAGTCATGAAGTAACTAACTGCGTTGACTGTAAAAAATAATTGTGCAAAGGGTATTAATCAAATTCCTACAGCTATCACGGCCACAGTGATTGTTAAAGGAAATTAAAACCTAATGAGTGGAAACAGAATCTGACTTCAACCTTTAAAGAAATACAGTATACCGGCCCATTTTTTGATTCTCATCTTACAGCCCAGCTTGTAGAGAGCTCGGAACTTTTCACTTAACTGATGAAAAAACGCCTGGGCGGGGTCGGCCTCGGGCCCAGTTGCACATCCTTACAATTTAATGTAGGCCCAACACTGAGCCACCGTCTTTTATTCTTGAAAGATGATGCTCAGTGTTGCAAGGCTGTGCTACCTGGGGCCTTACCCGTGCAGATCTCTGGTTTATTTCTTATAGTGTCCGGCACAAAAAGTCTTCCCGTTTGTTTTCTAGACTCGCATGTGCTTTAGAAAATAACATAGAAAAATTGAACATGTACCAACCAGGCTTTGTCAAAAAAGGTCACCTCGCCTCGTTTGCAGCTAAACAGTTTAATGATGCAAGAAAGCCATACACGCTCACCTCATTTTGCAAAGCACAGACCGTTCTCTTCTATAGTCTTTTGCCAACATTTCATCAGAGTTACGATCCCACGGCGGTATCATTCGGCAAGTTTCGGGAACAGAAACTCTTTGATGCCAGATTCCATAGCCACCATTGAAGCGAAGTGCTGTCCTCATAGGAAATGGGCAACGGCGCGAAACAGGTAATAGTCGAATGGAGAAAGTTCCGGACTGTATGGAGGATGGGGTAAGTTCCTGCCTGTATGAAGGATGGGGGTAAGTTCCGGACTTTGTGGAGGATGGGGTAGGATCTCAAATCCTTCCAATTCTTACATTTTTCGGCGGACCACTTTTCAGGTGTGATTTGGGGCATTATTCCATTGCAGCAACGCCCGCTTTCTATTGATGAGCGCTGCGTAGCTTTGGCGTAGAGCTCCATCAGTGGCGTAACCATGTTTCAAAATCTGGGAGGGGTGTGTGTCCGATCACACATACGCACATTATATGTATACATATATATGTATACAATATTATATACATACTGTATAAGATAGTTTGGGAACACCCCCTCCCCCTTCCTTACACACGCAGGAGCAAAGCAGTTGCTGGCCGTCCCGGTGGCGCTGTGGTCTAAGTGATGGCTTCTAATCATTTGTCCGAAAGGGGTCCGGGTTCAAAACCTGGTGAGGCATGAATGTTGTGTTTGTCTTACGGCACTGGCTTTCTCCCTTCCCTGGAACCAGCGACCATAAATTAGGGACGGGCGACTGCTTATAGCCATTGAGTTGCTCACGGTGGTCGTTAAACCTCCAATAAGAAAAAAAGCAGTTGCTGAGGCACGATCTAACGGGCACGACATAGGCGCCTCTGTTGGCGAATTCTGGAACTTAGCAAACACAACTGTAAAACTATGACAGGTAGGGCAGAAATGTAAATTACAAAGTTGTAGAACTGACTTTGCTTATTAGGAATCGATATCGCTGTTTTATTAAGTACACATTATATACGTGTTTGCATTCTACGAAGAATTACAATCTTATATTACTAAATTTAGTTGGTTCACATAAAAAAAAAGTGTGCATTATATCATTATATTCCGAAAAGTTTGGGGTGGGTCCTTTACAATGGGGATCTTCGACTCTGAAAATCTGGAAGGGTCCTGCCCCCCCGATCCCCCAGTCGTTACGCCTGTGAGCTCCATGGACTCGCTGCGGTTGATCGGCATGGTTTCTCTTTCACAGCCTATCTGGCGCGAGTTCTCAATGCACAGGACCCTCCCAATTCCACCAACTGCACAGCATAACTTTCCTCTCGAACCGCTCTCTTTGCACCACTAGCTGTGCTCCGTGCGGTGTGGCCTTAGCCACTAGTCCCCAGTGGTAGCATAACGCAGGGAACACTTTTCGTGACCTGTGGTGATACAGCGAAAAAACTTATCACACTGTGGATTTGACAGCAATCCGCGACAGAGAGAGACACGTTATTTCGACTATTGGGGTGTCAATTCATGGGGAACCATTCGATGGCGCTTGGAGGAGAAATAATGTTGGTTCAGGTGACCGCACCTCAGCTTCCAGTTGTGTACTGGTACATGGGTTAGCTGTCAAGAGTCGCAACCAAGGTGTCAGTGCAGGTGGTTGTTGGAATCCCTGACCTCGGCTTTACCAGTATTGAAACGCCAGGACAATTTTCGTGCAGTGCTGCTGTTTTCTATTTCCTCGCCTTCAACTGCGCAAATTTCTCTTGCTGCTGCTGCCGCGTTTAACCCTTTTTCCAATAATGGCGTGCATGCACCCGAACAGCATGTTTATCGACTTCCGTACTCTGCTCATCTGATAACATAATGTGGCTGTGTGCCAAATACACGTCATCAGACTCGTGTGCCCCACGTCACGGCCGTACTGAGTCGACGCTACCGCGCGTTTCAAGGAGGAATGGAGGCCCAACATAATGTGTAACTCAAAACGAAAAGAACTTTTCACTCACCCTGGTATTTAAATCGTATAGATATCCAACAAGAAGTGTGTGAAATGTATTAATCTGCATTTCTTCTTGTGTAATAAATCAAATTATAGCAGAATTGTATACGTCTTTTCAAAGCGTTTTCAAGGAAGCAGTGATTTCAGACGGTTAAAGCGGAGTAAGTGAATGCCCTTAAAGATCAAAACGAAGTGTTATTTGAATAACTAACGGTTATTCTTATGGAAAATATGGTTTTACACTTTACTAAGACAACAGGATTAAAATCTTTGGAATTCTCGGTAATAGTATTTTATGATCATAGTTATCCACAATAATTTTAATTTCGCTATAGATTTTAACCAACTTATGAAAACTTACGTGATTTCTCTGAAAAAAGATCGGTATCTGACAAAATTTTCTAGCAGGGATTTTCTCAGCTGGGTAAAACTGGAAAACATTTGTGATTTAATCAAAACTGGTGTTTGTTTATTAAAAATGTGTAGGTTTAACGACCAACGAAAGCAGCTGGATGGGTTGTAAGCAGTCTCCCGCCCCTAATTTAGAGCCACTGGCTCCAGAGAAAAGAAAGAGAGGCAGTATCGTAAGACAAACACGACATCCATACCTCACCGAGATTCGAACCCGGGCTTAGTCCATGTTCCACCGAGGTGACCAAGAATAGTTTCCAAAGTTGTGACAGATTCTTATTTTGTTTTTTGGGAGGTTTTACGACCACCGTGAGCACATTGAGAGCTGTAAGAAGTCACCCATCTCTATTTTAAGATCACTGGTTCTAGGGAACGGACAGGGCTATTAGCAAATGCACCACCCATGCCTTAACCCGGACTCGAACCAGGGGTCAACTCGGGTGAATTGTCGAAGCCAGCGCCTCAGACCATTTAGAGATTCTTACTAAAAGTTCAAATCAAAATTAACAAAAAACATTTTTTTACTTTTTGGGGCGGCGAAGTGGGGGTTAACGTGAGCAGCTCTGCGGGCTATGGCCAGTCGCCTGTCCCTAATTTGGTGCCAATGATTCCACGGAAGGGGAAAAGATAGCACCGTAAGATAAGTATACCACCTATGTGATATCCGGGGGTTAAAACTCCGGCTCGGTCGGTCGACTAAACAGATACCCAAGCCACTGATAACTCATCGGTGTGGCACCGGTCGTTTTTTAGGTCAAGTCAATTTTATCGGAAAATTCATGCATGTCGGAAATATCAATTATTTGGACCTGATAATTTCGAAGTTAATTTCCAAAAGGAGGACGCTGCTGTCTAAGACTACTTAAATATATTTGAGATCCCAATCCTGAATTGAACGATTAAGTTAGAAACCACAACCTTCCCTGAAGCTTCTATCACCCTGTCTCCAGTAATATTCCTTCAAACATTCGGTGTGTAGATTACTTTAGATTCTGAAAACAAATAAATCATGTGGTCCGGATACGCCCCTTATTCTTCTGAAATTTTGTTTACTGAAAAAACAAAACAAAACAACTTTAAAAAAAAAATTCATTCCGACTTTCACTTTTCAACACACTAATTTGTAACAGGTTGAGTGAGCTTACTCATTTTTAGTCTGTTTCGTAAAACCAAGGACTCATCCCATTTTATAATGTGTGATTCACTCTATTGCCCCATTCATATTCTCCGCTAACGTCGTGTGGCACTGACATCTTTTACATATGGAAAGGTAGGTCGATAATAGGCAGCATCCGTCTTATCTGGAGTTTTCAGAACCCGTTAATCATGGCATTGCTGTTCATACTGACCAAGAGATAATATTTCAGTCTATCATAATCGTGTTTGTAATACAACTAAGGAAAGGTTTCGTGAAACTCAAATTGTGTAATATCAGACTATATTGGCCCTTGGCCTTCTCAATAAATTCCACTTATATGGTTTTAATCCAGCGCTGTTCCACCATCACTGCAG
Source organism: Macrothele yani (assembly GCA_039090855.1). Classification (NCBI taxonomy): domain Eukaryota; kingdom Metazoa; phylum Arthropoda; class Arachnida; order Araneae; family Macrothelidae; genus Macrothele; species Macrothele yani. The sequence continues at coordinate 81,313,077 of CM077023.1, read as the reverse complement.
CTTCCTTCCTGGTCATAGCATAAACATATATACTTTTTAAAGATATATATTAAAAGGAACTTTCGTTAATGAAGCTGAACTTCAGGTATCTGAACAATCACTAACTATTTCTCTCTCTTTTCCTTCATTCTCATTACCTTTGATCTAATACACAGTTTTGCTGTAAATGCGCACGGTTTTACAAATGTTTATGTAATTGGAGCTGCAATTTTCTTCAAGGCGACATCTCCGTTTTTCTCCTACGCACGAGCTAAAACAGAATACTTGATGATCCATTTCCTCCGGAAATATTTTGTCTTCTATAACTTTGTAAATTATTTGACTTCCGATTTGTTCAGCATAAATAAATGTATACAGGTCAGGAAATGAACCTTGAGAGTAGAGCTGTTTCCTACCGCGTGTTTTGTAAGAAAGGTTGTTATTTCTTCCAGGAACTCTCCCTTCTTTTCAGCAAATCCCATAGATTACGAGACATGGTAGACCTCTCGAAGCGTAAAAGTGGAGTGAAGAATTTACATCTTAAGCTGTTTGTTTCTCTCGACCACCGAGGGTGAAATCGGATACTTATAGACTTGTCAGCAATCCAGCAAAAGGGCTAAGGTGGAGGTCACGCTACCCTAAATTGGTAGAGGTGACGATAATTTTACACCAGGGCGTCAAATGCCAAAGTGTTACTCGGGTGCCCGAGAAATGCTGTCTAAGAAACATTGCTTAAAAAAGGGTCGTTGGTGTAATTCCCAAACTCTCAACCTAGGTGGTCCCCACATGGCCCCGAAGATAGAGAAACAGTACAGGGTTTGATGTTCAGTTTAGTCTCTTTAGGCTAGAAATAGCATTCTAGTTTAACTAGCAAAAATGGCGCACAGAAAATCCATAGCAGCACCATCCTTCTGACACTAAAAGATTGAGATTTTTAGGAGCACTGTATTGCGAAACGAAATATATTTTTCTCGCTTCATTCATCTGTCTATATCTTTGTATAATTGAATACTCTTGACAGAATCAAATTTCGTTTAATGATTCAAATAAAATCGGGAAAAACGTTTCTACTCCTCGAAATTTCAAGCTTAGCTTACAGTAATAATTTTTTCTAAAGCGCCAAAATTTCTCGGACAGCAGGCTTTGCAGTGGAATCTGCCTACATGAAAGCACTTTTTCAAAATATAACAGGTAAGGTTATCCATCAAATTTCCTGCTTGATGATTTGCCTGTTTGACAAATTTGGGAACCATCAACAGGAAGGTGAAATTCCGGGGCTGTCGTGCGTCAGAAAAGCTCAAAGCTAACACATGCTCATCTTGCTCTTGAGATCACAAAAGTTATGGTATTTATTCCTTCCGCCCCAAAAAATCACCGAAAGACTCATTTTGTAATACGATGTTCCAAATGGTGCAGTGGTCTAAGCGCTAGCTTATGACCTTTCATCCGAGATGGGTCTACGTTCGAATCCCAGTGAGGCAGGAATGTTGTGTTTGCCTTACTGCCCTGGATGTCTCCTTCCCAGGACACAGTCGCCCTAAATTAGCAACGGGAGACTGCTTATAACTCATCGAGTTGCTCACTGTGGTCCTTAAATAAACAAACAAACAAAAATGTTCTGAGTGGCCCAACTATTATATACAAGGCAGCAGTTTTTGATCCCAGGACCTGATACTGCGCGGTTAGCAGTATAAACAACTCGGGGCGTGGAGACACACAGGTAAAAAGCTGGGTGTATATTTATAGCACGTTTTTTTGTAGAAAAAAAAAAAAAAAAGATCGTGTTTATGTTATCACTTTGTCCGTCTGTTCGTCTGTGGATACCATATTTCTGCAATTATTAGTCTAATTTGAAAAATCTCCTTTGCATTGTGCAGCTTGAAATGTGAGAATGATGATCCTTGCATTCCGTTTTTTTTTCTCACGCACAACCTTGCCGCTAGAGGGCGTAAACGCAGTTGGTATCGAATTCAAAATACATTTTATTCCATATATTTGCTTCTAAATATCCGATTGAGAATTTTGTTTTTATCTTTCAGTGTCGTGTATATCGAAGACTTTTAGGTATAGTCTCTTTTTCAAATAATGCATGGATTTTCCGCTAGAAGGCGTAAAGGTAAATCGCGTTTTCCCCGATATCTCTGCTTTTAAAAGTCCGATCTGAAAAATTCTTCCTGCATCGGATACAGCTTCTGGTAGGAAATGTTTTGCATATAATTTCCAACTTTGTTTAAGAACAGTTTGGTCACTAGGGGGCGTAAGCGTTTATTTGTGCTTCTGATGTATTTGCAGCAAAATCTGACCTTCTGAGAACTCGACTGCAAAAACTCTTTCGCGGACCGACACGACTCATCTCGCAAAATCTTTTGAGAATTTTGTAGATATCTCTGCTTCTAAGAGTCCGATTGGAAAAATTATTTCTTCGTTGAAGAGCGTTTCCGGTGCGAAATATTTCTCACATAATTTCAAATTTTTCTTACCGCACAGGTGTGCAACTAGAGGGCGTAAACTCATTTTCGTTTTCAGCAATATCTGCAGTACTAAAAACCCTATTGAAAGAAATTCTTTTTCGGTCAGATACTACTAACTATGAAAACTCTGTATGTGTATTTGCTTCTCAAAATAATTCAAAATTTCGCCAGTAGGGGCGCAAATGCTTAATCTGTTTTTCTTAATATCTGTGCTTCTAAATGTGCGATTTAAAAAATTCTTTTCACCCCGGATACCATTTATTTTGTGGAACACTTTAGGTTTGTATTTGAGGAGATTTGTAGTTTACAGTTCTGTCGCTAGGCGGTATTTGTGTACTTCTGTTTTCAGCTGTATCTCTGCTTGTAAAAACCCTATTGAAGAATTCCTTTTTTAACTGTATGCCATTCTCTACAATAAAGATGGTGAACATTACCTCTTTGAATAATGCACAGCTTTTCCTCTATGGGGCGTAAAGGTCAACCCTTTTTCTTGCTATCTTTGCTTCTGGGAGACGTATTTGAAAAATTCTTTTCCCTTAGCACAGCTTTTGCTATGAAGAATACTTTTCACCCATTTTTAACTTTTTCATTATGTAAAATTCTTGCGCTAGAAGGCTTAGGAGTTATATAATGTTTCCTTCTATATTTTTTCCTTTAACTGTGAGATTTGAAAATCTCTGTCTCTGATATATGAAAAAATTTCTGTCGCAGTTTGCTAATTTCCGTAACATACTTTTAAGCCGCTGGTGGAAGTAGGTAGCTGTTTCTATCTATGAATATTTTATCGATTGTACAAATCCGGTTGATTTTTTTTTCTAACCGGTTCCATTGGACTTTGAATAACTTTGATAAATTTTATTCGCATCAGAAAGGATTCAAAAGACGTGCTCATTACAACTGAAAATTCTGTGTCATCTTTCTTGTTAAATTTGTTACCGAAGTTTGCAATTACTTTGTATTTGATGTGAAACACAAACTTCACGTACCTTAAGAATTAGAGAACATTTGGTGAGTTTTCACATTCTTCGAGTTTGATAACGCGGGGTAACATTTGACCGAAAAGAGGCACTTACTTGCATCAACTGATAGAGACTACATGCATAAAATAACGTTAGGGGAAAGTTTATCTTTTATTTTTATCAATTAGTTCCTTTGATTTGGTAATAAGTTCAAACTGTATCTCTCGTGGAAATGTAAAGAGGTTGTGCTCACCAACAGTTATTTAAGGTTATGGGAAGCTATTCCTCAATTGGAAAATTAGCAAACTTCGTGATGTTTTTAGGCAGATCGTAAAATTCGAAATGAAGCATTGTTTCCTATGGTGATTGATGGTTCAGGTTCTAACAAAATATTTTTATGGTACTACCCCACTCCAAAATGTTCAGAAACAGAAAAGCTGACGCTCTCTCAACTTTTGTGCAATTAAATCCATTGGATAAGGGTTCCGGCTCAAAATTGTCCAAAATAATTTTGGTTGAATACTCTCTATGAGCTAGAATAACTTGATTTATAGTCCACAAAACAATAGTGTCTGCCTAGGTTTTGCCAACATTGAATTCTCAGTAGTTCCACCTTAATAGGGCTTGAATAAAAAGAGATAGAATCGACATACGAGTTAAAATTACATTCCACAACAAGATACTACTGACCAATGAGAAGTATACGAAACTTTCTTGTTTGCATTCTACTATGGCAACTTGTGTTTCAGTAAAAGCATTCATCATTCAGACTAAAGGGGGCCGGGGGCACGGATAGGTGTGACAGAATATGAATTATTTGACTTTGCCTGAATTAATAAGCTATTTATAGAGATCATACTTTATGAAGATATTCCATTGCTTCTTAATTATTGGAAAATAAAACTCCGTAAATGCTCTGATGTTAATGGGGTGGAGTTTAGCTTATTGTCTGCACACTATTATATGTCAAACATAAAACTTCACGGATGGCTCACATTTTTTTTTTCATTTTTAAACAAATGAGCCTTGTGTTAAGGGCGCTTGAGACCTTTCAAAATGCTGTCTACATCAATATATAGGAGTATATCATATAAACGTGCTCCTCCGTGTAAGTACAACTTATCACGAAAAGAAGGTACTACGCAAAATGAATTTTCTTACGATATTCTTTGTTCGTATGTACGTAATCTGTCTTTATGAAGCTCAAAATTGTGGCTAAGTGTTATTTCGGATTGAAATGACGCAAGTGAAGCTCTAGGTACATCGTGGAGTAAAATTCTATGTGTTTCTTAATTGTTCGCAACTATACAAGGAGAACAATGACTCACATTTAAGCACAGAACCACCTGAACACTATTTGTAAGCCTTACTGGCTTTCAGCCTAATGTGGTTGCCTGAATATACAGAAATATTAATCCACGGTAAAATTACATGCATCTTTCCTAATTTAAAGTAATTTATCGACAGTGGTTATACAAAAATTAGTGGGGAGTGAGTATTTGTATCTTCGATGACATTTCTTCACTGAAATCTCAACAAAAAAATTCTTTCCTGGTCCAGAAAAGGAAATTCATACTGGATTAGATTACTCTCAACACTAAATCAAACGGCTGTATTCTCAGCAGCGGCGTGTGGGGTGTTGGGGGCACGCGCACATGCTGACCAAAAATTACAGAAACAAGCAATACAGGAAGTTATTGAAGAGGGGGAAACTAATTTATGGATTTGTCTTATGAGACTTTTCTGAAAAGTAAATTTCCGACTGAATTCTCACAACAAAATTTTTGACCGGTTTGCAAGCGGAATAAAGCGAGTGAACTTTGACATTCCGATTCAGTTTACAAGTCGTGTGAAACAGGATTTTAAGCAACTACCGTGATACAGTGAAAATATTGATCACGGATAAACGTGCACTGTACCAAATACCTACGTGCATACACTAAACGCCAGTGAGTGTTAACAGCTAGCCGTTCAGACACCAACATTGGTAAATATGCTTCTTCTCATTATTCCCCGTAACATTAGAAGCTTTAACCAAGGAGCTCATTTAATGCCTGGTTAACTTTTGAATTATCTTTGGGAACTGCAGGTTAACAGTATTTGCGAAACTCTGTTCCAAGGCATTTCATTAGAAGCTTTAACCAAGAAGCTCATTTAATGCCTGGTTAACTTTTGAATTATCTTTGGGGACTGCAGGTTTACAGTATTTGCGAAACTCTGTTCCAAGGTATTTCATTAGAAGCTTTAACCAAGGAGCTCATTTAACGCCTGGTTAACTTTTGAATTATCTTTGGGGACTGCAGATTCACAGTATTTGCGAAACTCTGTTCCAAGGTATTTCATTAGAAGCTTTAACCAAGGAGCTCATTTAACGCCTGGTTAACTTTTGAATTATCTTTGGGGACTGCAGGTTCACAGTATTTGCAAAACTCTGTTCCAAGGTATTTATTCAGTGGGTGTTCAGAAGGATCACGAAACTGTTCATTTTCCAGAGCACATTCAAGGTCCTCATCCTTTACTTAACCAACGACCCACGTAACTATTATCTCATTACAGAACTGTCTCAGATTCCTTCAGGCTTTGCATCAAGGTCAGTACTGTACATTCTGAATGAATTTCTTTTTATTTCACTTTTTCTATTTACTACTCTCCTAAGAAAAGAAAAAAACAACATTACTTCCTTTTGGTGGCAGTACAAAGTTCACACAGCAAAAGTGTCAGATCAGGGAACAGCGCTACTTTTGTGGCAAGATATGTTGATGCAGAAGCTTCACGAATTTGTGCAGTGCTTGCAGGCGTAAAGAACCGAAAACAGCCAGTTCTAATTTGCGACACTAGCCAACCAAACGAACTAAGTCTTGACAGATCCAAAGTTAAAGGAGATTTTTTTGTAAGTAAATGTTAAAACTGCTGGTGGGATCAATTCTATTAGAGCTGTGACGTTTTAATCTATTTTTATGACAATGCGAAAGAGTGTTTAATCAGTGTTCCTTGCTGCCTGGTATTCAAAATCTTAATCCATTGGTGTAAGATTTATTCACAACGGCACTTGCTCATACTCACCTAATTCCAACGGTATACGCTAGAGATTTGCATGAGCCTTAATTTCGGAAGACTGACACGTTCGATATCCGAACGTTTAAGGCCTCGCCAATTTCAGGCCGACGCGGTGGCGTAGTGTTCTAAGCGCTGGCTTCTGACTGTTCGTCAGAGATATGTCTGGGTAACATTTCCGGCGAGGCATCGATCGTGTGTCTTAATTATGGCTTTGACTCTCTCCTTTCCCTGGAGCCAGAGTCTTTAAAATAGGGATGGACGACTGCTTGTAGCCCTCAGAGTTGCTCACGGTGACTGTTAAACCCCAAAACAACAAAATCCGCCTATTTAAGACTCTTGACTAATAGCCCAGTCCGTAGATATAGCTGAAACACGTTAGTTAATTATTTTTCGGTTTGTGTTGTGTTCCCGTGACTACTGTTTCACACTGTGATCTTCGTCGCCCCTTCTTTTAAGGGTAACTGGAGCCAACAGTAAAGATCACAAAACTTCAGTTAAACGTTCCAACTTTTTAAATGGATAGGAACAAGTCTATTGGTGTTTTTCTTTTCTTTTTTTGTTTTCTATTAAAAGATCTAAATGAAATGTCTCTCAAAATACATGTGTTTTTCCAGAAAATCACCTTTCGTGTGTAAATTAAATTTGATTCTTCTTTTACTGTGTCATATTTTATTCCATTCTATTTGATAACTTTAATGAGTAGCATGGAGAAGTAACGTAAGAAACAACTAATTATGTTACAAAAAGTCCTAAGTTTTGCCAGACGACATGCTTTCTCATAAATCTAGCAGCCAAATGCTTTGCTAAATCTTTTAGCCCAGGCACGGCACGAGTTCGGACTTTTCCTTCTAACTGATTAAAAGAATGTATGGTCCGAGCCTGGCCCGTGCAAAGCTATAGTATAAACAGAAGTCATTTGACAAGAAACTTATGTTTCTCTCACCCAAAACCACTGGACCGAACAGAAACGAAACTACACAAAATTACTACGCCTGCCAAATCTAGAAAATATTATTGTACCTTCCCAATCTAGAAAATATCATTACGCCTGCCAAATCTGCAAAATATTATTGCTCCTGACAAATCAAAATGCTTGTGTTTGAGTTACACACGCCTTATATTCAGATCTTCGAGTGCTCCTAACAATAGTGTACTCTTTTCACATTCTTTAGAAAAAGGCACTAAAAGGCCCGAGCGACGATTTTACTCTTTGTCTTTCAAAGTACGCTGGTTTCTCAAGGCAAAGCAGGTACCGGAAAATGTTTGATTTTGCACAAAAATCCAATAAAGGATATATCCATATTTTTTTTCAAAAGCGACAAATACCTTCCATTAAATTTCGATGTCTTCATCGGTTGATAGCAAAAATAAACCTCCAGATAGATTTTTCTTTTTGATATATCAGTCAAGAAAAACTTCTTGTTATCATTCTCCTTACTTGAAAACGCAAGAAGTAAAGCCTCATTTATTTTATTTCATATTTTATAAAAGTACTCTTTGTTACAAATATGTTGATGCCATCAACATCTTCAGTTGAGCTGGGATGTTCAGAACTGTGATGTAGGATTATCCGGACCTGAGATTTCGAATCCTTAGGAAGATGTCGACATGTAACCACATACACAGTGCTTTTCGAACTCAAAGAAGTGCTTCTTTCCTTCGAAAATGCTGCTTAGCTCGAAGGAATAACCAGAGTGACAGACGAAACAACCAAAAGAAAACTGAAAGAGGAATGATTAAAGGTGAAAGTGTATTGGCCTAACTGTATGGTCAGTAATGACGAATGCCACAGTAACTGATAGTTTTTGGTGTTCTATGATTCCGACTGTGCCATTGTTCATGCTTCTCTTTGAATTGAGTTTTAAATATACAGTTGCTCCCGTTTATAACGAAGTCCAAGGTAATTGATAAAAACTTCGTTATACCGGTAATTTTACAAAAAAAAAAAAAAGGTATGTTGATTAAATGCAGTAGTAGTTCGTAGTAGGTATATAACAAGAGTGCATACGTACGTACGTAGTTCATATAGACGGGATAACTCACTTTAGACCCTTGCTTTTTCATTATCCATTATCCACAAATCTAAAGAAATTTGCTTCCTCTTTGCAACACAGGACATTATTAAATTTTCTTTGGGATCATTTTTCTGCTGCACCAGGAATACATGTTGTGTAACATCATAATTCTTGCTATGGTGTTCAATGAAGATATTGCAGATGTAACCGATAATATCGGTCCTGTAGTTTCATCGTCTTCCTCAGTGTTAGAACACGAAATGTCAGTCCTCTTCCTCAGTGTCAGAGTCCGTAATGTCAGTTCTCTTCCTCAGTGCCAGAGCCCGTAATATCAGTCCTCTTCCGTTGGATTTGATACACGATCTTAGAGAATCTTCTTGAAGTGGACTTACAACAACGTCATCGTCAGCGCAAAAGTCTTAGAACGTTGCTTCTTCGTTTATTTCGTTTTGCACGATTTTTTCCTACATTTGGACGAGTTCAGGATCTGCTTCCTTAGCAGCTATCTCTACATTCTCAGCGTTATGTGTTCAGTCCGTTGTCCCGGTTACCCCTTAAACAACTTAATTACTACCAAAACCAAATGAAAACCCCTTCTGCGAAAAGCAATAAGAGGGGTGTTAGAAGTCTTGCTTTATTTTTCTGACATTCCTCAGTTCCTCTTTCCCTTTTTTGCTGTTTTGTGCAACAAAGAAAAAGATTTTCAACACTTCGTAATTTTCGTAGTCGGGAATTTTGACTTCGCTATACGTATAAATAAATAGTCTATCGTGCAGTTTTCTGCTTAAATCAAGGGGAATGGTAGAACCGGAAATTCGCTATAAACGACTTCGTGACAAACAGGCGCAACTGTACTATATTCTTCCCAAATTTTAGAATCGGAATTCAAGGTGTTTTTGTTTTTTGATGCTGTGTATCTTTTCCGACAATAGTAAAGCAAATCCCAAGTAAAAATTTTCGATGTAACGAAAATGGGTAACGGAAGTAGTCAAAACCATTGTTGAAATCAGATTTTTTAATGCTGTTGTCCTATGCTCTACAATATATTTTACCAAAGTATCGCCTAACATCATCACCTTTTTCATAAACGTAACAATATCTCATTGCAATCTGCGTAATTTACGAGAAACTAAGTGTGATAAAAGCCATTACAAAAATGCATTTTGATGCTACGCATCTTTCCCAACAGCGATAAACTATGTGTCGTAGAGAAATTTGGCTTCCTCATGACCCCCACCAAGAGGAAATTTCTGCTATTGACGATAGCTTTAAAATGACATTTCATCGGTGTCAGGGCTGTTTCTTACGTTTAATTAAATCTAATATAATATTAAAAAAAATATTGTTTTTAAAAACTGAACAGTCGAAATACTATTTATTGCCGCTGCCATAGTTTAGTAAATATTTACTTTTATGACTGATATACCTTCTTTCATTTGTTTTACGACAATAGCATAGCTAAGTACCGCTCAATGTCAATATTTAGTAAACCTTATTGTTTGTTTTAATGATTTAATTCCACTTATTATTATGTACCGGACTGAGGCTGGGTGTGGTCTTGAGTGAACCGAATAAGTGCAAAGTGTTGTACGTAAATAAATACATACTCTCGAATTGCTCGTTTTATTTCACACCCACAAAGATCATGGCATGCGAAAGATGCATAACATATATTATCTAAGAAAAGTACCAAGGTACTCTCTCGATTTTTTATAGGAGGTAAAAAAAGGTATAGTCTCTTAAAAAAATGTGCTAATGATCTCGTTCATTGCTCAGACTTCAAAAACAACCATACATTTTGCAGTCTTCTTCTGCTAATGATTTATTCATCTACTGTATTTTAGATTGATTAAAATATTGCAGAATTCAATAAATATTTGTCAAACGTTCCATAATGTAACAAGCAGATAATGCGCATGAATGAAACCTCCAATGCTGTGGGAATGTGATAACTTTAGAAAAAGTGCATTGGATTTGAAAAATTAAAGGTTTCACCCTAGAAGCAATAATAAAATCTATCTCAGTCGATTAATCAAAAATGTTTAAAACGCGAATCCAATATGTACTTTTGTGACACTTTTCCCTGTGGCATGGAAAGTTTCAGCTTCCAAAATGTATGTCAGCTCCGCAACCTTGTTTAAATAACTGTTGAAGGCCATTATTACGTTACTAACATATCGCTCTCCGGCAGCTTCAAAAAGCATGCTACGATAAGACTAGCTTATTTATAGCAAGTATCTTTAGAAAGCATTTGTGAAGTCTGACCCGCTAACGCATGAAAATAAACAGACGCTTGATGCAGAGTACGTAGGGCGGTTTGCTTTGGTCTGAGACGAAATGCCTCTGTTTCAAAGGGCTACTCGTCAACAGTTTATCTTCTTCACCGAGCTGAAACTCACTGGTTACTTAAAGAGCACGCTGTTTGCCAAGGGGACTAGGGGAATAATACTTTCTTATTCTAGCCATTTCCTCTGTCTCTGTTCGTCTCTCTCTATTTTTCTGGTTTTTTTTTTTTTAGCTTCCAGATTTTTGCTGTTTCAGAGAGATCTCCTGAATTTTTTTAACGGCGTTTTTAAAGGCAAGGTATTTGCAGAGCCTCTAACATGCGAATTTATCTGATATCGAGAAGCAGTTTTGAATACTAAATATTACGTTCATTTATACTACACCTAATTTAACGACATGAGCGATATCTAGTTATTTTCTCTGGAATGTACACTGCGGGAAGAAAAAACGACAATGATGTCATCCAGACAACATCTTTTGACAGTAATTTCCAAATTTAATATCCTAAATGTGTTTTGGGGTATTTTATTAAGATGTGCAGTTAACTGTTGTACAACAGCAGTTTATCTCGCAGGAAGTTTTTCTTTTTTCCATTTTTTACTGAGTACTGGGGGATATGCCACCTATCGGAAAACCCGTACTAAACAAAAATCGAATACACAGTGAATAATTTTGGTCAGAATAATCACATGCCATTTTTTTTTCATTCCGATGTTTAGAAGCATAGCGATGTCGGGAAATATAAATGTTCTCTACCCAGGGGAAAGATGGTAACAAGAAACTGGAAAATATATGAATAATGTTAGTCACTATAGTAGTTATCCCACGGAAAACGAGTTTTTCCCATTTGTTTTCTAAAATGAGAGATATCGTGCAAAATATTACGACACCTGAACTGCGGAAATGAGTAAATGTATGGATTTTTATTCTGTACATGAAGGAAATGACAAAAGGCATGGATTTCCATAATATTAGGTGCAAACCGTTCCATGAAGTGAATTTCGTAACCACTATAAAAGTGGAAGGGATACATTCAGGTATCGAATAGCATCAGAAATTACTGGCTGTAATATTCTAAATGTTAAACAAGTGACTCTTGACAAAACTTTAAGGAAAACAGGGTGAACAAAAAACGTTACATATCTACTAATAGTTTTTCTCGGGTATTTAAAGATCAGTTTCTCGAAGAAATATAATTTTGCACATTTTAATTAATGCACCAAATGTTTCCGAGAGAGATTACTATTACACGGGCATACAATATTGTCACTCGCTCTCTCCACGTCTCTTTATGAAAATATCTGCAATCCAGGGAGAGTCATCACACTTTATTTTGGTTCGATCAGTTCCTCATTATGCTGTTGACACCTCTGAGGAAACTGTCCTCATTTATACACAGAATAAAACACTTAAAAATATTGTGCCCAGACTTTTCTTTGAAATAGTAACAACGAAGTGGCTTAGTTCTATTTTACCCTGTGGCTTTGGGAATTCACGTAGTGCAGTGAATCGGAGACTCGCATATTCCAAGATTTCGTCCGTCTCTCCGACTTGGACTTCTTAACATGCTTTTAGCTCGACTATTACCATAGTTCTCGTAATACGCAAAAACCCGAGACCTTCCAAAAAAAGTTCTGTTTGACTTAGACGCCAAAGGATGTATGTCCTTCTTTCAGATCAAAGACCGTCTGCCTAAAAACAACAACAACAACAACAACAACGACAACAAAAACATCTGTTTCTCCTCACTAAAAGAATTTCTCCTTTTTTCATTGTGTTTTGTAGTTAATTCCTAACAAGTTTGGCTACATGTAAATTGCCCTTAAGCGTGCGTCTCTCATTCACACACCCTAGAATACTATCAATATTTTAAGTAAAGTTGAGCAGTTTTTGACTTTGGCTAATGCGAAATGTAAGAACTTGTTGTTCCTGAAACCGAAAACTTTCCAGAACCAGCTGCGTACTGCTGTTAGCTTGTTCACGTGAAGACTGGTAAGCTTACGCCGTGTTTGTACAAAATTCAGCATACAGCGTTTGACTTCTCATGAGAATAGGTGTGTTTATGAGGTCGGAAAACCTCAATCAAGCGCTTAACCGACAGCGGAGTGAAAGGAATTGTCAACAGCGAGCAAAATACTAACTTTAGCCCTTTAACCGGATGGAACGAATTAACTCGGGGTTAGGAAAATGGGCTGAAATCAGCTCACACGGATATATTCATTGTCTAAGAGGTGGACCGAAAGCGGTTGGAACGAGTCAACATGCTCATGAGAAAGATTTGTCTTCTCCCTTTAGCTATATCATTCAAAGTGGTCATTTAGGGAGATGATTGACTCTAAACCTTTCTGACTGATTACCCTTTAAAAGGGCTGTAACAATGACAAAAAACCTAAGAAAGAAGATAGAAAAGATGTTTGAGACACTTTGTGCAACATTTAGTTCAGATTCATGGGCCGCTTAAAGGGTTAGAGGTGTGAAAATATATGTAGGGCTGGAGTACTCAAAACTGGTTAGAATGTGTATTTTATTCACCGTTATCTATAATAAAAAAAGATAATGTCTACGTGTGGAGGGGTCTGTGTCAGTAATAACTCATCGTGGCAAACTACAAAATGTGGAAGATTCCTTTCAATGTCGATCTTGTTGAAGCAACCAGTTTCAAGTCGATGTTCGGCCTCTGTGGCGCAGTGGTCTGGCTTCTCACCATTCGTTCGAGTTACGCATGGATGGTGTGTTTGTCGTACGGCATTGCTCTCTCGCTTTCTTGGAACCAGTGATCCTAAATTAGAGACGGGCGACTGCTTAAGATAGGCCTATAACCCATCGAGGTTGTTGTTAAACCCTCAAATCAAGTCGAAATTTCTTAAGGGGGCTTGCTAGAAGCGGAAATATTTAGCCCGCTAAATATTAGCAAACAGCTGAAAAAGCGTACGTGACCTTGATGCATCTGACGTGCTTCAATTGGTAAAAATATTCCTGTCATGTGTGCATCACGAAATGCGAAACAACGTCTCTATTTGTGCACTGTTATTATTGCCATGTTCGGTGGCGACGAATTTACGTCACTCTCCCAATGCATTGTTCGTGATCTTTCTTTCTATGAGTTGAGTAAATTATTTTACCTGCGGTTCACAAAAGTTTATTAAACAGTTTGTCAATTAATTTTCTCTTTAGTTTTGCAACTGCAAATATAAATACTATTTAAACCGAGTCCATTAGTATAGGATTAATGCTCATTTTCATTCCATTCCTTCTAAAAGGGCCAGTATATCAACAAGGACTAAATCGGATTTTTTGTTTGCTCCGGGGTTTTACGACCACCATGAGCAACCCAGAGGAGTGTAAGAAGTATCCCGTACTTCATCCGGGCCTCGAATCTAGACCCATCTCGGACGAAAGGTCCGAGTCCAGTGCCTCGGACAACTTGGCCACTGGGTAGGCAAATTGGAAAGAAAGAGGAAATTCATGGCTTGGAAACAGAATAAGAGAAGAAGCAGAGAAAAGGAACACTTCAACACTTAATGGAAAGATCATTAGCGTAGTTTATGACGAGCTCTTATTAACTTACAAATTATATTTTTACCGTATTCATGCATTCCAAAGATATTATTACCGTACCTCTAACAAGATTTACACACATAGAATGCATAGAAAACGAAAAGTTTTTGTGGTTAAGAAGTTCAAGAGACGGTAATCCCTATACAATCATTCAGTGCAGTATAAATAAATCCGAACATGTAAATTGCATCTTAAATGTTACACCCGGGCAACGCCCGACACAATACGTGTAGAAAAAAAAAGGAAAAAAAAAAAATGTTTCACCATTTAGAAAAATCACCGAAAAAGTCAAAAAGACGTGCGACCACATACCACATATACATGCACTTTCCGGTCCAGAGATTACAGAATTTCTGGTTGTCAAAAGGTTTTGGAAATAGTATACGAACTTCTAATCGCATGGGTGCCACTAAGGTGCTGAACTCAAGCCAAGTATGAAAACTGAGTAACACTCATCATACGAAAATGGGCCTTATCCGTCAATGAGGCAAGGAATATATGTACATATAATTACGACCCCCCCCCCCCGCCAAAATAAGAAACTTAACACAGTTTTATAGAAGAAACACTGACTATAAGGGAACTCACCCACCCCCTTCACACACACTACATACATACACACTAGAAAAAATAAATCTGTCATTAAAAAAATTGCAAAATAAGTATTACGAGAGTTTTAGATTTTACAGATTTTAGAATTTATTCGTAGGGAAATTTTCAACACTGGGTCTTTCTTTGTCAGTCACCATGGGAATCTTCGAGATAAGAAGAATAAAAAGTAAAGAAAGAATAAAAAAACCCAATGAGAATTAGTAGGTGTTACTACGTGGACTAAGTGTTTTTACCGTTTTATTGGCCTACGCTGCAATAATGTACATAGAGTTCCAAAAGAGCATCCAGACAGTTGAATGAGTTTATTGCTCTTCTAGGATTCAGAGAAACGCGGAAAAGAATAGCGAAGGTCCGAAGACAGGGGGTCGAGAGGGGGTCGGAGGACAGAGACGTCATACCAGGGAAGCAGAAGTTTAGGAGAGAAGTTTTTGAGAAGGAACCGGGGAAGGACATGACCTCCGGAAAGCCGGCGAGAGAGAATGACATCTTACGGAGAATGGGAGCTAGGACGAAAGAGGATTGATCACGAAACAGAATGAGCAGCGAGAGGACAGGAAACTTTAAGTAACAATCCGAGACAACCTGCACTATAAGCTTAAGCGAACAATAAATTAATTGAAACTGCAACTTTTCTCATGTATTCTTTCGTTGTACATTTACTGCAACGAGCTGCAATTAGGCTTAAATATCAAACCGGAATGAAAATAAGAAGTCCCGCTAAAACAGCAAGCTCACTTAAGCAAATATTTAGACACACCAATCCTACACATTTGAATTGATGTATTCTAATGAATACTTAAACACTGATATGAATTGGAAGTTTTTAGAACTTCCAGTTTTTGCGCCTTTGACAATTACTCAGAATTGAAACCCTTATTCGATATGAATGGGGGGGGGTTAAAAATGATTTGCAAAAACATTGAAAACATACCAAGCTATAAATACCTACTTCAAGACGAAACATTTTTCTTTTGGTTGTTCTATTGATCTAAATATCACCGAAAATATGACTGCATTTTTAACGAATGAACATTTTTCTTATTCCTTATAGTTCCTTCTTGCTATACCCATCACAGGGGAAAGCACCCTTTCTTCTTCTTATTCTTTTTCAGACCACAATTCAAGTTGAAAATTGTTACTTACCCTGTATATGGTAGAAACAGTGCTACTTTCGTAATCCTTACAGTTGTTTTCACTGCAGATTGGGAAACGGCAAGATCGCGTTTTAAACTCCAATTTCGCTGAAAAATGAATGTTTTCCCATTTCTTAGTAACTGTTTGCTGTATATATCTTTTTGTTTGAGGAGAAATTGAACTTCAAAATCGGAACTTTTAACTGCATGTCCGTCGCCGTCTATCGTGACACGCAAAATCGTTTTCTTCGCCAAATAAGTAGGAAGTGAAGTTTTTGAACTTCAATTTCGTTAAGAAAATGAGAAAATGTCTGCTCTGTTCCTAGATACAGCAAGAGATGCCAAAGTAATGGCGAAACCCCGCATTTTAAGTTAAATCAATTCCAAGAATCGGTAGTGTCGTAGCTCACTCCGCCGTGAAAACAATTTAACAGTTACGGAACTGCCCCCCCCTGTCCGATTTTATCACGGACAGATTAAAGCACACAGTTGGAAATTTAATTTTCTCTTATTATGGTTGGGGATGGGAAAGGATATGTGAACTCCGTTGAATGATTCTAAAGGAGAGACTGTCAAAATAGGAAAACACGCATTTCATAAAAGAAAATTCTCAAAGAAACACCTTTGCACCATTACGCAAAAATAAGAAACTAACATTATCAGAAAACAATTAAAAATGAGGAATACATTCAAGAAAACAAATAATAATAATAATAAACAGAACTTTGTCAGAAAAATCATTGGACCATAGAAGACTAGAAGAGGTTCTCATGATCAGACGAATCCCGTTTTCTATTACACTATGTCGACGGAGGAGCTCGTGTGAGACGTTTACTTAAGGAGGCCTTCTCAATTGGATACCACTGTAGGACGGATCCAGGCGGCTGGAGGGAGTGTGATCGTCTGGGAAATATTTTCTTCGAGAACACTTGGACCCATTATCCCTGTAGAGCGAACTCTTGACAGCTGTCACGTACCTGAACACTGTGGCTGACCAAGGACACCTCCTTATAGCGACTGTATTCACTGACTGGCGAAGATGGCGTGTTTCAACAAGACACACTGTGCCACACTACGCAGAAGGTTCAGGAATAATTCCAAGAACATGAAGAGGAATTCCATTTATTGCCATGTCCCCCAAATTTTCCGGACTAGAATTTCATCGAGCATTTAAGGTTTGAGTTGGAGAAACCGGTACGAGCAGCATCACCCTAACCATGTAATTTGAGGAAACTTCTGTTGCAGTCATGGCACCAAATATCAAGAGACACCTACCAAAATCTCGTTGGATCTATGCCTCGTCGGGTGAGAGCTCTTTTGGCGCGAGAGGAGAACCTACACATTAGGTTGGTGGTTTTAATGTTTTGGCTGATCGGTGTACGATTCTGCATAACTTTTAGAGGGAAAAGAAAAGGAAAAAGCAAAGTTCTACACTGCTGGCCACCCAAAATGCAACACCAAGAAGGAAGCATCCGATTGACCTGAAATTCGCAGCATGCGTCGCCCGCGAGAGGACATGCAAACGATTAGCATTGCAGGGCATATGCAAATCAAGTGCGTCCGGCACGCCACCGAGAAGCACTATAAGAAGGGTGCACAGAAGGCGGGGTGTAAGTAGTGGAAGTGTGTTGTGCTGCCGGACCTGTGCGTGGGAAGCTTCCTGATGCCTCGTCGCAGAATACGTCAGTCATTCAAGCACGTTTCGGAGTTCGACAGAGGACGAATAGTGGCTTATCGCACCGAGACATTGGCGCCCGTGTGGGACGACATTCAGCCACAGTGAGGCGAGTATGGATTCGGTGGCAGGAGGGACGGACGGACCGATGTGAGCGATTGCCGCAGCCGTGGCAGACCACCGAACGAGAGGACCGGCATGTTCTGCGGCGGGCATTGACGGCTCGCACCGCCACATCACGAACGTTAGCGCAGGAATTAGGGTGTGTTGCGCAACAGCCTGTGTCAGAACGTACCGTTCGACGTCGTCTGCAGGAGCGGGAACTTGTCGCACGGCGCCCGTTGCTCCGATTACCGTTGTCGTTACACGCGGCAGTGGGCCGTTGAACGCCGCACTTGGGACTACGGAATGGCACGACATTGTCTTCTCCGACGAATCCCGCTTCTACCTGCAACACCACGATGGTCAGATCCGCGTGTGGCGGCACCGCGGCGAGAGACTGTATGACGCCTGCATTATGCATCGCCATACCGGTCCGTCGCCTGGCCTTATGGTTCAGGGCCCAATTGGATATGACACCCGCACCTTTCTGGTACGCATCGCTGGTACACTCAACAGCCACCGTTACATCTCCGACGTTTTGGAGCCTTTAGTCCTCCCCTACCTGCAGGACCTGCCAGCGGCCACGTTTCAACAGGACAATGCGCGCCCGCACGTGGCACGCATCGTGCAACAATTCTTCACGGCCCATTAGGTGTCACTGCTGCCGTGGCCCGCCTGTTCTCCCGATATGTCGCCCATCGAACACGTCTGGTTGCTGATCGGCAACCGAGTGGACCGGCAAGCACCACCCGCGGCTACGCTTGATGAACTGTGGCAACGTGGGGAAGCAGCCTGGACCGACATAACCCAAGCCCACATCCACAGCCTCTTTCGTTCGATGCCGCGGCGTGTAGCGGCTGTTATTGCCAGCATGGGGGCCACACGAACTATTGATGTCTGTGTGTTCCGCAAGTCGCACGGGCCTGTAAGCTCAATCGTTTCATCTTTGTATCTGTTGTTATGTGTCCAGCAAATCTGGCTTTGCTATCTCGTGTCCTTCTTGGTGTTGCATTTTGTTTGGCCAGCAGTGTATAATAATCTGACAATCATGGCAGGTTTCCAAGGACGGGAGAATGGCAACCGCGAATCAATTTATCATTTCAAATGCATTTTCTCAAGATTAAATCGCAATCGGCTGTAGAAATTCGTGTTGGGAAATTTCGGGTAATGAGCAATTCGCTGTGGGTAAATGATGCTACAGTAGTTAAGACAATGGTGTCACAAGCAAAACTGTGGAGGATACTATACTATTGAATCTATGCATACGTTTAGTGAAAATTAACCCGTTTGCCGGTGGTGAGGTTCGAAGCGACGTCTCTTCGCTCTGAAGCCAGTTATTTTCCCGACTGAACTACACCAACTTTGGCTTATCGCTGCAACTTGCCGTTTCCACTCTTGCTTCCTCAATGGTAAGTCAATATATTCCTGGGACGGAATCGTAGGTTTCTGTTAAACCATGCTTAAAGAAGCTCACTGCAGAAGAAGGAATTCTGATAAATTCCAGACTGTGTGGAAGAAGCATCACACATTTTTTGAAGTGTCGAAGAAGGAATTCTTATTAATTCCAGAGGAAGTGCAAAGAAACATCATACAGTATTCTTGAACGGCACGGCAAGGACATTCATTTTTACGTTCGGGCGCCAATGTGAAAATAAGCCCTTTCTACCGGTGGTGGTGGGATTCGAAGTTACGTATATTCGGAGCCAATTATTCGCCCGACTAAACCGACCCTAGCTTATCGCTACAACTTGCCGTTTTGACTCTTGCGTCACCTTAGTGGTACGTCACAGTTTCCAGAGTTCTGCGTAGTTTGTTTACTGTAAAAGTGAAACGGTTGAATTTTTATCAGAATTTCGTGCTGCTGAGGGTAAATTGGCAACACTAAGTCGAACGAAGTGTTGATGGACAGCCCATACATGCGATTAGTTGAGCTAGGACATGTGATCAACAAGATGAAGATTCATCACTGTCTGTTGCTCGTGTCTCGGCAAACCCACTGCAGAAGCACGACAGTGGATTTGTTAGGTATTCCGTGGGGAAGCTATAAATGCAAGCTCGTGTCGTGAGTGTCAGTAGAGTAGATGACGGCCTAAACAAATGTAGTGCGCAGATTTGCAGGCTGTTCTGCACGAAGGCCCAGTCGACCACAGCACTGGCAATTCAGTTAGTCATGATCGGTGGACTGTAGTTCGACAGCTGCATGCCATGTACAGGATTCAAAAAGTAAATGCGCCTTGCTTGTGTAAGTACGACTTGTATTCGACCATAAAACGCCGGAAACTTATGCACAGACCTAATATACTGATTGATAGCGGGCTGCGACATGTTCACGGTACGAAACCTATACTTTATAGTCGGCTTCAGTAAATAGGTTTTGTCCGGACCCAAAAGACCAATAGTCAGCAGTACTTACAGCTGCACATAGCAGTAGCGGATCCAGTGAGTAGCGAAAGCCCCCACCCCCTATCTTTTCTTTTTAAATGGCTGATATCGTAAATAATTAATGTACTTATTTTTGTAAAAAATGCACATATTTTCAAGATGTTTCTATAACAATTAAAATTTGCTGTGAACTTTGAGATTAAATGTTCTGTTTTAGCTTTAGAGAGAGAGAAAGAGAGAGAGAGAGAGAGAGAGAGAGAGAGAGAGACAGAACAGAAAGAAAACGAACAACTAAAGTTTTAGAAACAGAGGAAGTTAATAATGGAAGGGAAAAGAGATTTTGACTGATCACGAAAAGCAATAGGTGTGCTTTGTTCAATGGAATATTTCCACAAACTTCCTAGAGGTAATCGCCAGTAAGACAATGAATTACTAAGCAATGACTTGATGAAGTGAAGTTAATGCAAGTTCCTTTCAAAAGAAGAGCAAATCTGTAATATTTTGAAGAGGAATTACCTGTCACATTGCTAAGGAATGATTCGAGCTGGAAATGTTTCTATGAAATAAGGCCGTCCGAGTAGAAGAGCTCAAATTTATTTCGAAAAATTCTTTATAGACAAGATATTGAAAAGCACTGATCTCATTTCCTCGCAAAGCAGGCATTTCAACGCCAGGAATCTAGTGCTGATTTTTCAGTCGTTTTTCCCAATTTGTGATTAAAATATTTAGCAAAATTTTTTTTGATGGAAGAAGTTTTTAAAAAACTGTGCAAGACCAGAAAGGGCCGGGTCAGCCAGTGTGTGCGCGTGCGCGCGTGCGGAGGTGTTTATGTGTCCCTTCCGCAGTCTGTTTATCACACTTTTTTACTTTTTAGACCAGAGCAACCTCCAATGCCCCTCACCCCAAGTAAGCTATATAGCTATATTGGTTCATAGCAGGAATGCAATGACAGACAGCTCACCGGAAAGCTCGTCAAAATTTTCAGCAATGTCAATCTTGCGGGAGTAATAAAATATCGAGTTAAATTGGCCGAGATAGACTGTACCGTGTCAGTTAGTATGTATGTAAAGAGAAAAATATGCTGCTCATCCTTGTCTCGCACGTGCAGAACGACAAAGAGCTCTGTTCTGGCTTTGAAGACTATCTGGTGCACCTATGAAGGAAAAAAATCAGATCGTTCGGAAAATAACGGCCGATTTTCTGAGATGCCACATTCAACTCGCCCAAAACGCTTGCAGACCAACCCGGTCGCAGCGCCATTCGTACGAGTTGAAGGGCGCTTCAGACGCCACATACACGCTATAATCCGTTGAGCTGCAGTCGTTTCTACCCGTGTGAGAGTGGTCTGTACAACATGTAAAGAAGGAGTGAATTGCGGGTGATTCTGCTTCATGAGTTCAAATCGGGTCGTAATGCGGCACAAACCTATCGTAATGTGGTCGAGGTATGGGACGAGGAAGCAAGATCTGAACGTACTGTTCGTGGGTGGTTTGAAAAGATTCGTTCCGGTGACCCAAGCCTGCAAGATGAGGAGGGATGAGGACGACATTCGGCCATTGATAACGACGCTCTGAGGGCAAATCCTGGCGTCACAGTCAGAGAATTCACCAAACAATACAATGTGTTGGTATCAACCATTTCGGAACATCTCCCCCAAATTTGATAAGGTCAAGAAGCACGATGTGTGGGTCCCATACGAACTGATGGAGCATCAGAAACAACAAGGGTTTGAGATGTGCAGTAACCTTCTGCTTCGCAACGAAAAGGACCCCCTACTTGATCGCATTGTAACCTGTGAGGAAAAGTGGGTGCTATACGACAACCGTAAGCGATCTGGACAGTGGCTGAACCATGGTAAACCACCAGAACAACATCCTGAACCAAGGGTGACGCCGAAGAAGGTTTTCTTGACAGTGTGGTGGACTGTTCATGGTGTCATACACTATAGGTTCTTAGATGCTGATGAAATCATTACCTCAGTCATATACTTGAAGAAATTGACCGAATGCACCAGAAGTTGTGTTCCAAATACCCATCTTTGTGGAAGAGGAAGAGTTCTATCCTCCCCCATGATAACGCGAGACCACGCGTGTCCCAAATGACGAACCAGAAACTACACGAACTGAGGTTCGAAACACTCCCACATCCAGCCTACTCGTCTGACTTGGCACCTACCGCTTTCCACCTGTTCATGCATTTTAGCAATTACCTCAAAGACAGGATCTTCAGAAACCGTGAGGAGGCCGAAATTGCATCCAGGGAGCCAGATTTCTTGCAGACTGGCATTGAAGCACTTGTCACTCGCTGGCAGAGGTGTGTATCTACTGAAAGTGCCCATTTCGAATAAAACAAGGATGTGTGCTATGAGGTACGTCTCTTTCATTTTTACCCTCCAAATCGGCCATTATTTGTCGAACGACTTGGTATCTGGTGCACATACGAACCTCGATTCACTTTTGACAGTGGTACTCGCTGCATTAGTGTCTTGCGCGGGTAAGAAAATTTTCTGCTGTTGAAAGATGCATGCAAGATATCAGAATGAAGGAATAAAGGGACGTGTCTTGTCAAATTTAAAAAAGTTTTCGAATATGTTACGAGCCTGAAACGTTCCATAATCGCATTGTCTTTTTTCTGACAAGGTTGAAAAAAAAAAGGCGTGACCCATTAAGTGCTAAACCTTCAACACTGATATTCATTAATTTACAAGATAAGCAGTCTTACTGCATGTGCGTGAGAAGGAGAGTGCCTGTGGGTATGTGTGTGCAAAAGTTTCAGTTCGTAAAGTTTTTGTTATTGGCTAGTTTTGTCTGATGTTTTCGTTTCTCTTAATATTCTTAACTCTATTGACTTTCTGTAGTGGATTTTCGTGGCTCTTCCCTGGTTTGGGAATTCATTTCCGATGTCACAAAGTTTTGCTCTTGCGGGAACTAAAATGTTTAACCAGGGCCAGATTAAGGCTTTAGTGGGCCCCTATCCTAAGATATTTGAGTGGGCCCCAAGGCTAAAACATCTGAGTGGGCCCCAAAGGACTTATGATGGGGAATCAATATGAAGTCTGTTAAACATAAAACTGTAACTACTAAATTATCTGCAGAGTTTTCATAATAAGTCGCTGTATTTTTCACTGTTCTCTTAAGAACATGAGTTAAAAGCTTAAGATTCCTGGATTTTGTCTTGGATTTTTTAATGATTTAGCATTGTATATACTTTTCTTAGCACATCTTTTTTGTTATGCAATGTGAAGCCACAGGGGTCTTCGACAATTAACGGTTCTAAGTGCAAATTGGGAGGTGTGGGTGGATGGTAGTGAAAAATTTGAAACTGTCTCGCCAACCCTGCTGTACACAAGTATCAGGTCATCCCAGAAGTAATGTCGTTCTGCGCAAGTCCGTCCAACAGTAGTGAGCCCTCTGGTGCCCAGACTATGACGTTGAGCACGGTGAGTATAAGAGGGATCACGCGAGCAGACCTTCAAGTCACTTGAGACCGTAAGCGGGAGTTCTAGGTGCAGTCGTTGTGTACTTAAATGGCATAGGAAATGGCAGTGTCAGAAGATCACATTAGGCACATTATGCTCTATGAGTTCCACCATCAACATTCAGCGACGATAGCAACACGAAACATCAATGCCCTATATGGGTCAAGTACCCTGGAGGTTAGAAAATGTCAAAGCTGGTTCCAAAAATTTCGAAGCGGGGACACCAGCCTGAAGGATATGCAACGACCCGGACGGCCTGTTGACCTGGATAACGACGTGCTGAAAGCTGCTGTTGAGAGAAATCCGCAGGCAACAGTCAAGGAATTGGCCACACTTGTTCATTCAACCCATTCCACTGTTCACCAGCATCTGCGGGACATCGGTTATGTGTCGAAACTGGATAAGTGGGTACCCCATGGTCTCACTCCACAACAGCTGAAACAGCGTGTGGACATTTGCACTTCGTTGCTCTCCCGTGAAAAAAGGAAGCCGTTTTTGCAAAGAATTGTCACGGGCGATGAAACATGGATTGTTCATCACAACATTAAGCCTAAACAGCAGTGGCGAAACCAGGACGTTTCCCGCAAAAGGTTTTGATGTCTGTGTGGTGGGATATGCAAGGCATAATCCATTACGAGCTGCTGCCATCCAACAAAAAAAAAACGTTAATGGGGAAGTCGACTGTCAGCAGCTGCAACGTCTACGCACTGCTATGCAGGAAAAATGTCCAGCACTCCTGAATCGTAAGGGCGTGCTGCTGCAGCAGGACAACGCAAAACCACACACAGCGAAAATGACCACTGCCAAGTTGCAGGACTATGACCAGTGCCACGTTGCAGAATGGGAAAAACTTCCGCATCCAGCATATTCCTCTGACATGGCCCCATCCGCCTACCACCTCTTTCGCAGCCAGCAAAACCATCTTGCTGGGACTACACTTCGAAATGTGGAAGAGGTACGGCGAACTCTTTCTGCCTTTTTTGCATCGAAACCCATGGAATTCTACAAGTCTGGGATTCCAAACCTTGTCGATCGATGGGAGGATGTTGTAACTACCGGGGACACTTATTATATAAACTACAGCATCTGTTCCAGGTACTTTTTTCTTTCTTTTCTTCACACGTTGAAAAAACGACAGTAGTTGGGATTACCTGATACATGAAACTACACTTGGTGAGTCACTGCCTAGAAATCTCTTCGTCTTTCAGCCTCTGCTTCTGATCAATGGGAAACCATACGAGTCAAATGTAAAATTATTTTATAAACCTCTCCCTCCTCTCTACCTATCTATCTGTAATTTCCCCAGGTATGCCTCCTGGGCACTTGGTCATGGTAGGCCCCTAGGCCTCTATAGTCTCCCCTTTAATCCGGCCCTGTGTCTTGCACATGAGTATTCTAGGTTTTTGCTTTTCAAAATACACTAAAATTCTTATTGCGTTTGGGACAAAGAAGTGATAAACAAAGGACGACACGACACGACACACAGATAATTGTCGTAAAAAGTCTTTCTTTGAGTCATAATAATCACAAAATCATACAGCAGCAAAAAATAAGTCTAACATCATCAGTAACTTTGATTTTGATGATGACCTTGATCTTGCTTCGGGTAGCTAAACTCTGAATATCACCAGAAAACAGTTTAGTGTATCATATATAACAAAATATCCACTATGCGTGGACAAAAGTGATTGGACACCCCCACACAACCGCAATGGTGTGCTCCCTCTGCAGACACGTGGACGCTAAGATATAAAAACGGCAACGGGGTATGGTACGATCAGATGGACCGCGGATGGCCTAGTGGTCAGCGCTCGTGACTGCCACGGAGAAATCTCAGGTCCGATCCCAGGCAGGTACGAACGCTCGAACCACTAAATATCCGCCGTGCGTCGGATGGGAACGTAAAGCCGTCGGATCCCGAATACTGGCCCGCCCGGTAATAAATATGGGCGTCTTCCTCTCCCTTTCTACTTCGCTTCCGTGTGACTTTCCTATCGGGCACTCTAGTCGAAATCTACTAGCTTCCTATTTCTAAGGGTTGTTTAAGACCTGGGGTCCGACATTCTCTTCCTAAAATCCTCTACATCTGATCTGAATTGATCTGGTATGATGAGATCAATCGCTGACGAAATGGCTAGCAGGAAATAGCTC
This sequence comes from Macrothele yani, assembly GCA_039090855.1. NCBI lineage: Eukaryota > Metazoa > Arthropoda > Arachnida > Araneae > Macrothelidae > Macrothele > Macrothele yani. Next base: position 81,287,219 of record CM077023.1, on the reverse strand, counting down.
TCTCGAGTCTGAAATTGGCGTTATAATAGGCTGCTCAATTGGAGGTATGAGCATACGAAGCATTTCTGGTGTCAGACAGGTCGCTAAATCGACTGTGGCCTTTGTCATCAACAAGTGAAAGACGACGGAACATTACAGGAATTCATCTCGCCCTGGAAGTCCCACGAAGCTGCAACCCTGGGACCGGAGAATGCTGCAGAGGGAGATCCGGAAAACCAGGTGCCGACCAATGCACACCATTGCACATGGGTTCCAGATGGTCACAGACGTAATGGTCTCCACCAAGACACTTCGAAGAGGAGCCCATGCATAACACACTTCGAAGAGACCAGCCGCTCATAAACCTCTCATCACAAACACAAATAAAGTCACGCGGTTGCGATGGGGTCAACAGCACAAGAATTGGACACTGAAGCAATGGTAGCAGGTGTTATGTAGCGACGAATCCCGCTTCACATTATTCCGATTGGATGAACGCGTCTGGGTTTGGCGGTTACCCGGAGAATGCTTCCGGAGTGTACAGTGCCGACTGTGAAACATGGCCGCGGTGGAGTTATGGTATGGGGCTGTTTCAGCTGGTACGGTGTGGGCCCACTGGTTCCTATTCATGGCAACATTAACTATGTGCTGTATGGAGATATACCGTATAACTCAATGCTCCCAACGTTGTGGTAGTTCTACGGGCCACGACGATTGTTTCTTCCAAGACGACAATGCCACTTGTCATGTTTCCAGGCAGGACCGGATTAAGGCCTTACTGGGCCTCTAGGCTAAGACATCTCAGTGGGCTACAAATGCTAAGATATCTGAGTGGGCCCCCCAAAGAACTTATAACAGACAATCATCATTGAAATCCGTTAAAACACGAAACTCTAGCAATATGCTTGCGACAATTTATACCTAGTAGATTCTTCAAACTAATAAATTACCTGCAGAGTTTTCATAACAAGTTCCTGTATTTTCCACCATTCTCATAAGAACATGAGTTAAAAGCTTATATATCCTAGATTTTGTTTTGGAATTTTTAATAATTTAGCATTGTATACTTTTCTTGGTGCATATTTATTGTTATGCAACGTGAAATCATAGTAGATTTCACCCATTAACGGTTCCAATGCAAACAGGGAGGTGTTGGAGGTAGTGAGAAAGCTGAAAACTGTATCGCCGGCCCTGCTGTACACAGTGACATGAAACGTTTACCCTTAGTGGTCACTGCCTTGAAATCTGTTCGTCTTCTAGCCACTGTTTGTGATCGAGTGGCAATCATACGAGACAAAACTAAAACTAATTTACTTCATTTATAAATATATAATCTGTGTATTATTTCTGGTGTAGGTATTATTTCTGGGCCCTTGGCAATGGTGGGCCCCAAGGCTGTAGCCCCGCCAGACCCCACACACACATACATTCCGGCCCTGTTCCCAGGGATACAATGGAGTGGTATGAGGAAAATCAGGTCTCGCGGATGGACTGGCCTGCTCAGAGCCCGGACCTGAATCCCACTGAACACCTATGGGATTATCTTGAACGACAGGTGAGGTCTAGACCAACACGACCTTCTTCACCGACAGATTTGGTCGATGTACTCAAGACGGAATGAAGGAACATCCCGCTCCCCGTGCTCCATGGACTTGTGGACAGTTTACCTCGACGGGTGTCTGCTGTAATATCTGCAAATGAAGGACCTACTCGCTACTGATGTAAACACAATACTGTTTTTCTCTTTACTTAAAGTGTCCAATCACTTTTGTCTACATAGTGTAAAAAAAGAAAAACATTTATGCAGATTGCAAGCACCCCAAGATCCACTATTGATATTACAGAGTGCATACAAAGAAGTTACGCACACGGCTTCGACGGAATCTGATTTAGTGCATGCTTGATTCATACCATATTTTTACACCATTTCCATAATAGCATCATCAGGGTAAAATTCAAAAGGACACACACAGAAAGAAAGAATTAAGTTGGAAAGTGCATTAAAAATAATATAAAACGACATGTGTACTTAAATAGTATAACTACACTGCCGGACAATTGCTAAGGACAGATGACAATAGCAACGATAGGAACCATAAAATGGAAGGCAGGAAAATGTGGAAATTAGCATAAGTCCGGGATACAGTAAGACGTGTTGTGCGTATGCAAATTTTGGATTGCCGAACTTGTTCGTGACGTCATAGCGCTGATAAGAGATATAAAGGATTTGACGCGTATTGACCGTTGTTGTTCAAACGCAAAGTTGAAAGGGAAAGAATCAATTGACGAACTTGCAATTTTCAATATGTCTTCCCGACATCACCTAGATGATTTTACGCGTGGCCGTAGTATTGGCAAGATTGAAGAAGGGCGAAAAATAACAGATGTTGCCAGGGAGTTCGACGTCAGCCACACTGTTGTTTCAAGGTTTTGGAAATCATTTCAAACAAATGGAGAATGTAGCAAACGTCACGGGGGAGGTCGTGTTCGCAGTACGACACTTGCAGAAGATCGGTACATAGTGCTATCAACAAAAAGACACCGGCGCAGCACAGCTAGTGAGGTAGCAAATCAGTTTATGGCTGCTACTGGCAAGCGGATCTCCCGAAAAACTGTCGCCAGACGTTTGCATGAAGGAGGACTATACGCCCGCCGTCCTGTTGTGTGCATCCCATTGTCCAGACGTCACCGTACCGCCCGTTTGCAATGGTGCCATCAACATCGCAATTGGACTGATAACGACTGGTCTGCTGTCCTCTTCTCAGATGAGAGTAGATGCAGTCTATCGTCTGATTGTCGACGACAACTGATCTGGCGTGATAGTGGTACTGCATATTGTCCAGCAAACATAAAGGAAAGGGACCGATATCCGACATGTAGTGTCATGGTATGGGCTGGCATCATCATCAATGGCCGTACGGCCCTCTATGTGCTTGCAACTGGGACTATGACTGGCCAACGATACATTAATGATGTTCTGCTACCTCATGTTCGCATGTTCCGTGGTGCTGTCGGTGATAGATTCATTTTCATGGACGACAACGCACCATGTCATCGAACAGTCGCTATCCAAGAGTGTCTTGACAGCGAGGATATTCAACGCCTCGTATGGCCAGCACGTTCTCCAGATCTGAATCCCATTGAAAATGTGTGGGATGCTTTGGGGAGGAGTTTTGCTGGTCGCCAATGCCTTCCAATAAACAAGGACACCCTCATCCGTGCACTGACAGAGGAATGGGATAAATTACCCCAACAGCTGCTTGATAATGTTGTGCAAAGCATGACACGACGTGTGGAATCTTGCATCGCCCTCCATGGTGGCCATATCCCGTATTGACATCTTACGCCGGAAAGCCTAACGGTAATTGCATTTTTTTCACGTTTACGTATTCTGCACAAAATGGCCTGTTTGTCCCTTGAACACGTTCCAAAGCCTTCTGGATTTCAGAGCACAATAAATTGTCTTTCTTGTAATGTCCTGGAATTCTGACATTATTTTATTTCACTTGGCATCCAACCACACTTACTTTTTTATGCGCTATATAGCCGTTTATGATCCGTCCTTAGCAATTGTCCAGCAGTGTATATACCAGTAATCCGAAATTTCTTGGTGTAATAGAAATAAAAGTTTCCAAGCTTTCGCACATCAACCAGATGGCTTTTTTAAGGAAAGAGACAGCACCTATCTTCCTTTTAAAAGCCTTTTTTACGCTTTCCAACCGTAGGTTGAAGAAGCGTATATAAAATTTTAGAGTTTGTATATTTTACCGTACAATATATGTATCAGGACGCCCATGTTCGCCTCCTGAACCCAACCTTGTTAATAAAATTGTGTTGAACTGAAGAAGCGTATATGCTCCAGCTTTTTCCGCCCGTCCACACGATAACTCGCGTAAAAATCATTCGATTTCTATGAAATTTTAGTATGTGGTAGGGAAACACCTGGGGACGAACCCTATTGAAAATGGGGTTAATGGGGTCAAAGGTCACGACATAGGAACGGGATTCATTCCATTGCCCTTATGCGTCATTACTTGCGTAAATATGGTTCGATTTCAGTGAAATTTTAGTATGTGGTAAGGGACAACATAAGGACGAACCCTATTGAAAATGCGGCTAATGGGGTCCAAGGTCACGACATAGAAACGGGATTCATTCCATTGCCCTTATGCTTCGTAACTTGCGTAAATATGGTTCGATTTTGGTGAAATTTAAATATATGATAGGGGATCGCATGGGAACGAACCCTGTTGAAAATGGGTGAAACGGGGTCAAAGGTAAGGACATTGGAGCGGGATCCATTCCGTTGCCCTTATGCGCCATAACTTGTAAAAATGGTTCGATTTCGATGAAATTTCAGTATATGATAGGGGATCACCTGGGGACGAACCCTATTGAAAATGGGTGAAATAAGGTCAAAGGTCAGGACATCGGAGCTGGATCCATTCCGTTGCCCTTATGCGACATAACTTGTAAAAATGGTTCGATTTCGATGAAATTTCAGTTTATGATAGGGGATCACCTGGGGACGAACGCTTTTGAAAATGGGGGAAATAGGGTCAAAGGTCGTTCAGGACAGCGGAGCGGGATCCATTCCATTGCCCTGAGCCATAACTTGAGAACAAATGCACAAATGCTTCGATTTCGATGAAATGTCAGTATATGGTAGGGGATCAACTGGGGACGAACCCAATTGAAAATGGGTGAAATGGGGTCAAAGGTCAGGACATCGGAGCTGGATCCATTCCAATGCCCTTATGAGCCATAACTCGAGTAAAAATGTTTCGATTTCGATGAAATGTCAGTATATGATAGGGGATCAACTGGGGACAAACCCTATTGAAAATGAGTGAAATGGGGTAAAAGGTCAGGACATTGGAGAGGGATCCATTCCGTTGCCCTTATGCGTAATAACTTTAATAAAAAAGGGTTCGATTTCGATGAAATTTTAGTATGTGCTAGGGGACCTCCCGGGGACGAGCCCTACTGAAAATGGGTGAACTGGGGTCAAAGGTCTGGACATAGGAGCGGGATTCATTCCATTGTCCTTGTGCGTCATAACTTCCGTAAAGATGCTTCGATTACGACAAAAAGATGCTTCGATTACGACAAAACGTTTTCGTGTTGTTCCGGAGGTATACTGAACCAATTCTGTTTAATGTCATCGAAATGGGGTCAAAGGTCAGGGCACAGGAGCGAGATTTATTCCACAGTCATTATCCTCATAACTTGAGTAATGATTTCTGGTATGTTGGAAAGCGTATCATAATCAATGCATTGCAACATTTTACTAACTTGTTCAAGAAAGGTAGGGCTCTCTACCTTCCTTAAAAAAGCCATCTGGTTGATGTGCGGAAGCTTGGAAACTTTGATGTTTATTGTACACCACGAAATTTCGGATTACTAGTATAGTTATACTATTTTTGGTGTACAGTTCTTTGTTATTTGATTAGGAAATGTGTAGTCCACGCAATAAATTAATTGTTTAAGTCAGGTATTTGATAACTTATTGTAACTGTAACTTCAGCTACCAAACCTCTTTTATTTATTTTTTTCAGATTAACGACCACAATGAGCAAATCTTAGGGTTATAAGCTGTCGCCCGTCTCTAATTTAGGAGTGCTGGCACCAGGGAAGGAACGAAGCCAGCACAATTGTGCAAGCACACAACCTATGCTTCACCAGGTACTCGAATCATCTTAGTTGAATGGTCAGAAGCCAGCGTCTCAGACCACTCGGCTACCGAGCCAGTTACCACATTTTCAAGTGGATTATTACAAGTGGTAGGTACATTCATAACAACCGTAACTTCTTCAAATAAAAGCCTCCTTTGTCTATCCAATACTACGTTAATAACGCAGAATGCATTTCCACATTACAGAATAAAAGCAATGTTCTGACTAATACTGTGCACTGCGTAGGATCGTAGGACGCCAGGTAAAAATCGTCGCCGTTCAACATAATGATTTACACCGATGAGCAATTACATTATGACCACCCCCAACCTAGAGAAATGAGCGCGCCTGGAGACCGAACGGTGGAGCAGATGAAATTCACAGAGCAGTTTGTATACAACCCGAGGACCGGCTTTCGGTTAGTAGAGTGTTCGGAGTCAGAATGGGAAGAGCTGCCGACTTATCGGGGTTCGATAAAGGACAAATTGTGATGGCACGGCACCTCGGAACTAAGATCTCCGAAACGGCGCGGCTTGTGGGTTGTTCACGTGCCGCTGTAGTGAGTGCGTATCAAAAGTGGTGCACAGATGGCCAAACGACGAACCGTCGTCCAGCCTTGTGTCGTCCGCAGCTCATTGATGCCAGAGGGGAACGGAGATTGTCGCGCATTGTTCACAGCGACCGCAGGGCCACCGTGCGACAAATCACCAGCAGCTACAAAAGTGGTGATCAGGGCAATGTGTCACACAGCACACAGTTTATCGCAGCCTTCTGCGAATGGGCCTGCGTAGCCGAAGACCCAGCCGGGTCCCAATGCTCACGTCATCACCAACAACGCATGAAATGGGCCCGAGATCATCGAGATTGGAAGGAAGGGGTCTGTTATGACGAAGATTCCTGATGCATCATGTAGACGACCGAGCGCGGATACGCCGATTACCAACGGAGGCTATGGCACATGGATGCACTGTTAGGCGGAAACAAGCCGGCGGTGTCGGTGTTATGCGGTGGGCGATGTTTTCTTGGGACACTTTAGGCCACATTATCCCAATAGCACAATCCCTGACAGCTGTCAGGTATCTGAACATCGTTGCGGACCATGTTCACCCATTCATGGCAACTGTGTTCCCTGCTGGTGATGGCCATTACCAACAGGGTAATGCGCCATGCCACACTGCCAGAATCGTCAAGTAGTGGTTCGATGAGCATGCTGGTGATTTTCTGTTAATGCCCTGGCCTCCAAATTCACCGGACATTAACCCAATCGAATGTTTGTGGTTCGACTTGAAAAAGCGAATTCAGGGAACTGGAGGACTTGCTGTTGATATTATGGTACCAGATACCTCGGGATACCTATCGCCACCTCATCAAATCGATACCTTGCTGAGTGGCCGCTGTTTTTGCGGTAAAGGGGGTCCTAGAGCTTGTTAGGTAGGTGGTCATAATGTAAAGGCTTATCGGTGTAAATGTAAACGATTTAAAAAATTGCTCAATTGCGATTTCATTGCAATGTCACATAAATGTTATATCCCCAACTTAAGCCCGAACTACTGGTGAGAGAAGCCAACATACGCAGATGAGAAAATGATCTGAAAGTAAATTAATGAGCTTTGGTTACTGAATATGAAACAAAATTTGTCACGTATGCGTCTGATCCTCTTCAGAGATTTCGGAAAATCTCTCAACAGGGTCACAGGCGAATGAATGCCTGGCAAAATTCACTACAGTATTTGTCGTTACGAACGGGGCTGTTTAGAGAGAATCAATAATGTGTGATCCTGTCAGACATAAGGTAATGATTTCGTTATGTTTTCTTCCATTTTAAATAGTCTTCAAGTTTCCTTTAAAATATATTTTATTCTGTGATGAAGAATAACAGAGACCACGATTTATGAAACCCTAATGTAAAAAATATACAAACTGAAGTTGCTCGACCGAAACAAAGAAAACATTGAAGGTTGAAGTAAGAAATTGTTGAATGAAATCGATAAAAAACCAGCGTGAAAAGGTAAAAAAACAAAACAGAAATAGGATCAAATCGAATGATAAGAGAGTGAAGCTGGAATTTATGACGAAAAAGGACGGATAAAATATCCTATAACACGGTGAAACTGAGCGAAATCAATGGAAAAATTTGAACGGCATTTTAAACTCATAAAAGAAAAAATATTTTCAGGCGTTGACCACACTTTTTTTAGGAGGAAGTATTATAGATAGAAAGGCACGCACTAAGGTTAGAAATCGAAAAGTAAAATATAAAAATATGGGATGAGAAGAAAATATTTTCAATCATAAAAATAAATAAATAAACAGCACTTACATTATCAGACAACTCTGTCGTGAGCAGACAGAGGAATGGAAGTGGAGTGCATATCGGTGCTGTTGCGCATTCATTCCAAGCATCACCATCATCAGAGGCAGAGTGGAACATCAGTGATCCCAAGGGGGTTTACATTCATCCATTTCTTCAGCACGTCTTATCCATCCTCCCTCGCAGAGACTCTCAGCCGGTAAACAGTGGTCACGTGCTCCAACTCGCAGCAGGAGGAGGATACTAAACAAATATCCTTGGCATAGCCGTTTCTCCAACGGTAATGCCCCTCTATCTCCAGTAAAGTGCTCGTTCCAACGACACTAAGTACCAAGTCAAAGTTTTATGGAGATGACTTGTTAAACTCCTCTTCAGGCGGCGGCGCTTACGAGTGCGGAGTAGCACTTGACTCAGTGGTACTTGCAGGAGTTTAGTGCTTATAGCCGTACAAATCATATTCATGGCCATTTGCAGCCTACGCATCTATCTCCATGCCAGCCTGCTAGTCTCTTGCGTGATGGATTACCTCCTTGAGGAACCTGTTAGCATACCATCTGATTAAAACACTGCTCAGTATCTTCACATGGACTGAAAACTTTATTAAAAATGATCTTGTGAAAGACAAACCTCTGTTAACTGCAACAGATTTTAAACGCTCTTAACTAGATGAGCAGTTAAATCAAGTGGAGAAGTTGATTACAGATTGAAAAGGATGTGCTCTTCAACGAGCTGAAGCAAAACTTTTCATTTATTTATTTTTTGCATTCTGATTTCATTCATATAAAATTATGGGAAACATATACTGCTCCGATAATAGCACTCCTCATCTTTGTTACTTTTTCCGGATTATTCAAAAGAAAACTGAGTTTTGAAACTAAATGACGGCCGGCACAGTTTTCAAATCTATTTTTCTTAGAAATACGAAATGTGTTTTTCATTTTATTGAGATCAGTGCAATACGAAAGCGAGAGGTTCCTATATGGGCAATATTACAATGCCAGAATAGCGAAGCTAAACACATGACAAGACAGAAACTGAACTATTGCAGAATATTCTAATTCTGTTGTTTTCATGTATTTCATGACTCCACACGAAGTACTGAAGCTGTCACGAAACAGTAAGAGTTCATCGCACATTCGTAAAACACTGCAGATTAAAAAGCTGCGCGTTTAAAAAAACTTTGAGAGATGCCTATTTTTTGCGCTTCCTTATTTGAAATACTCCTGATCGTAAGGCGCAAATACGATAAATGAGAAAAAAAAAAAAAAAAAAAGGATTGCCTTACGTCTTTTTTCTTTTTATTCTGCTAATACAAAAAATTATGGAAGCTTGAACTTTATGCACTAAAAATCCAGTATTTGGATATGAAATGCACTTAAAAAATTTTTCGTAGATTCTAAATAACTTTGATGCATGAAAATTTTCATTAGATTGCGTAACTTGGTGTCAAAATATCAAGCACTTGTATGTATATATACTCTGAAGCAAAGATCTTTTTTTATTCAGTACTAAAGGTCTTGACAGTAACCATACAAAAATTGTGCTTTTGAACTGCACACTCTGATCAGAACAGCTTTAATTATTCATGATGTTTTATCAAACCAATCTATGTTCTTCATGGAAAAAAAATCCGTGAAATACTGTGTTTAAGATGCATAATGTAATGCAAGTCAAAGGGAACTGAAAAAAGGCATACTCCAAAACTGTCCTAGGTGCAATCATTTGGCCTATTTTGGCAGTAATTAGGCCCTTAGATTTGTGAAAAAGTTTCCTACGAAGAATTTGTATTCGTATCGCCGACTAGCCTATTTATGGTTTATTCGACATTTGTTAGCCTATCAACAGATCTGGGGTGCTTCAGTTATACAACGTAAGCTGCGGTCACTACTTATGCTCCAGGCTTTTACTTTTGCTACATATTTTCTAGAATGAGTTGTTGAATAACAGCTTCGATTTCCTTTTTGATTTTAGAGGATATGCCTTCTAAATTAAGAAAAACGAGAATTTTGGAATATGAAGTTATACAAAAGTTGATCAAACGACAAGCTGACTTAGTTCATGGACACTTCTATAAGACAGACGGTCTTCGATGTATTTCACAGGGAACAATAAGTACATAAGAATAATTTATAATAGAGGAAGTGTCTTCATATTATGCGATCCGTAAAATAGAATCGGAAGAAAATGGTTTCGAGACTGAAAGTTTTTAATAACTCTTGCGGAAGCTTCAACTCTGTTAATTCACATTGATTATAGCCAATGTAAGATTTAAAACTATGAGATTTCTAATTTTCGAATTCTAGGAAGTTTGTAGACTTTTCAAAACTGTATTTTTAAGGCATTTCAATAAATACTGGCAGTTGTAGTAGATATCTCTAATTATTACAGGATTTTGCTCGTTATAATTCTCTCTTCCATCAACAAATTAAAAATTCGCTGAAATGAAATTTCAAAAATACTGGCATTGTTTAAAAGATTTCTGAAAATTGCCTCAGTGCTGAAATTCGGTTGTGGATAGCTTCTGGAATACAACCACAACAACAAAATCAAAATACCAAGTTTTCCATTTTGGGTATCCCTGTGATTCAGCAAATGCGTACAGCAATCTCTGAATGTGATGTGCAATACTGAAATTCCATATGTAGTGTTTTGGATACAAAAATAGAAGTTTATTGCGCAACGTACAAATGTACCGCGGCCTTCGGGTAACATTATCCATATCCACTACACTGATGTGTAGGACTACTTAACTATCTTCTTTCAAAAGTTGATAATATCGTATGTCATTTTATATCAGAAGAAATTGTATGTCATTTTGATATCACTTCACACAGTGTAGACTAATTTTCGTATACCAGTTGCATTGATTTTGAAGGGTGAAAGGCATATTCGTACATACGATGAAAGTTATCGTAGTTGGTTAACTCAAGAACTGATATTGCAGATATGGCTACCAAGAGAACTTATGTTCTCTACCTCCGCCTCCCTAACCAATGTTAACCCGAATGCGAAATGTCAAGGGTCTATAAAATATCTCAGTAGAACCACAAAAGGTTGTTTCGGGTTCACGTTGATAACTCACACCGAAAGTTCATAGTAACAATTATATATACACTAACAGATTAAGTACTATTACGTACCTCTAATCCTCAGTTAAATGATTCACATTGTTGGTGTGTCATTTTTCTTACTTGTGGATTCATTGACGATTCTCAAAACATGTCGCGATATTCCAATGATAATTCCTTGGTAGATGAGACATTTTGCTTTTAATATTTTCTTCTATGTACACTATTGCACTATGGTTGCAACTCTTTTAATGTTAAAATCACTATATACATGATGAAAAAATACTCTATTCCATCGATGTTCACTGTACTTATTGCACCAGTAGTTTAATTTGAAGTTTAAAAATTCATCATTAAAAATCACATTACATCGATGTTCACTGTACCTGTTGCACCACTAGTTTAAAATATTTCACTATTAAAATCCAATAAGAAGTTTAAAATCACGGCATGCTTGAGATCACCACCATTCCACCAAAACTCTGGTTGAAGCTTTTCAACCTCTATGAGGCCATCTTCAGAACACTTGTCCTAACCCCATGCTGCAAACCGACCATGGGCTCCAGATTCCCTACGGGGTCTCTCAACATGTGTGAAAGGGTCAAGGATCACGTGCTCCTCCCTGCATTCCTGAGTTTCATGTTTTTCTCTTGATACTGTGCTGCCATCTATATTTCATTCGTTGTTTAATTCTCCTATTTTAATGACATTCGCTTTTTTCCCACCCTTCCATCTCCATTGTGTGACGTACCTGCCCGAAGGACGCACACGACATAAAGGCAGATAGGAATCAGAATAATCGTCTGCGTAGCTCAGTTGGTAGAGCGACTTGTTCCGGAATAAGCGGCCTCGGGTTCGAATCCCGGCGTAGACCAAAAATGACGGGGAAATTTACTTCGTTATAATGGCGCCCGAACTATCCGGATAACCCGGCCGTTCAAAATCTCGCATTGGTGTGATGTTATTTCCACACCGCGAGACAGGAAAAATCAGAGAATTCCTTCTCCAGCGCTTCGAAAAATAAAAATGTGTGATTTTGCATTCCACACAGCAGATTGACTGGGAGTTCTCAAGTGCACGTTCTACAGTGGATGACTGCCTGCAACGATTCATGGTCACGGCTGACCCGTGGGCCATGCCCCCGGCCCTCTTTCGGGGGGGGAGATGTGACGTACCTGCCCGAAGAACGCACACGACATAAAGGCAAATAGGAATCAGAATAATCGTTTGCGTAGCTCAGTTGGTAGAGCGACTTGTTCCGGAATAAGCGGCCTCGGGTTCGAATCCCGGCGTAGACCAAAAATGACGGAGAAATTTACTTCGTTATAATTGCTGTTCTTTATATTCTTTTTCTCTTTTTATTAAGGCCTTCCAAGGTTCTGCTATGATGATTGGTTCATTATTATTACAGGCTTTATGCTTATTTTTTTCTATGGTGAGAGCCTGAGTACCTCAACTCCCATTCATTCTTATATCCATTTTTTATTTGAAGTGGTACCAGAAGAACCGATATGTAAAATCTGTTTCAACACAAATTTTACCTATCGGTTCTTCTGGTACCACTTGTACGGCATATGTATCTACGCTGTGCAGTTTCTACCTTGTCAGACAGTGCCATTAGCAGCAGCATTTCAAATTTTCTCAGTGGACTGATCTTAGGAACAATTATCCGAATTCGTGGTATGTTTGCTATTCCTCTTCTGAATCATTGATACCTAGCAAGGGAATTCTGACGTCGTGCTTGCTAAAAAGGATATTTTACAATTCATTTCTTTCTTTGCAAAATGTTGTTCTTAGCTGAGAATGAACCTTCATTCAATAAATCCTATTTCCCCGCCAGAGCCTCTACAAAGTAAACCGTTCTTTAGTCCTATAGTATTCTGCCATTATATTTAGATTTGTGTGTTTTGAGGCAACTTCAAGCACCTGACTGCCCAAACGAGAGCAGACTCCGTGATGAAAAAATTGTGACTTTTTATTTTTGTCACTGACGAACCCTTTGAACGGGTAATGATTCCGACTGTTCTTAGTTCAAATATTTTCCGTTCTGAGATGCCAGTATTTTCCTGTTTTGCACAAATGCAACGGAAGCCGCCCTTCACGGCCGGATTTGGCAATTCTATCACAAAGTTATAGACACATTATGTGTCATCTGCCTCGTAATAAGTGATGCAGTTCTAAGAAAAAAAGAGTCTTAACGGTGAACGTGTTAAATGAAACAAACCTTGAAAATTTTAAAAGCAATTTAGAATATGATTTGTCGTTTTCATCAGTCATTATTTTTATTCAAGTTTTATTACTAATTAGTTTTACAACTTTTATTAAAAATTCTTAATTGGAGCAATTTTCAATAAAATTTAAAAGTTACGTGAGAGTTAGATGCTAAGAATGTTAAGTTTCTCTTTAAATACTGTTTTGTCGTTCTGTATGGTTCCAAATATTCTGTGTGAATAATATGAATCAGTCACACTGAATACATGTAACTTATTTGCCGCTCATGTGAAGATTTTAGAGTGGGAGTGGTGGTTATCTTTTGCGTTGCTTTTTATTTCTTCTCGGGCATAATGACCACCGCGATCATGTAGGCCTGCTCCCTGATTTGGAGCCATTGGCTCCGGGTGGACTGATCTTAGGAACAATTATCCTTCGCCAAGAGCTCGAGCTCATCTTAAGCGATTGGCCAAAAGCCAGTGGCTCTTACCACTTGAAACCGGGAGCGTTTTTTTTTATTATTTACTCCTAAGGAATCACAGAATGGTCCCAGGATTACTTTCTTGGAGCCGATGGTGAGTTTAGCTGAAAGGTTCTTTTCTACCGTAAAACACATGTCATCTTTTTGGGGTGGCGGGTGTGTGTGTTTAATGACTACCATGAGGAACTCTGAAGGCTGTAAGTAGCCGTTCGTCCCTAATTTACAGCCACTGGCTCCAGGGAAGGGGGAAAAGAAAGTAGTGCGGTAGGCCAAGCACATTACCCAAACATTACGAGCAGTGGTGTAGAAGGTTAGTTGTACACCACTGCTCGTAATATTTATAGAACTAACCCCACTTGACAGCGTTTTGCGTTTTTTCAGTCCGGTTTCGATTTCTGCGATTGCTGTTGTCTTAGACTAAAATAATTACAAATACGAGGTCGGTTTCTTAAAGATGACAGAAATATCGGCGAGACGTCATTATGCAGCTTCCAATAAATTCGATTAGGCTCAAACCGACACTTAATGTTAAGGAATTTTTGACATAGCGTTGATTAGGGTGCCTACCTTTACGAAAATTTCTGCAACAAATAAGCTGAAAGAAAAAAATATATAAGTTGCTGTACTACTGCTGTATTTGTACAAAAGAAGTCTCGGCAATTTTAATGATCAAAATAATAATATATCGAAGTGAAAGAAACAATTTTGGAAGACATACAGAAGAGAAAATTACGTTGGTTTGGTCGTGTTAAAAGAATGACCAATGAAAGACTGCCCGAAATTGCCACGGAATTTAAATCAAACAAGCAAAAAACATAGAGGCCGACCTAGAAGAACATGATCCCTAGAAGAACATAGAGGCCGACCTAGAAGAACATGATCCCTAGAAGAACATAGAGGCCGACCTAGAAGAACATGATCCCTAGAAGAACATAGAGGCCGACCTAGAAGAACATGATCCCTAGAAGAACATAGAGGCCGACCTAGAAGAACAAGATAATAAAGAGAGCACTTAATCCAAACGGCCTGGTGGAAGAATAGTGCTTAGAAACAGAAAGATAGGAAAAACTCTTGGAGATCGGAAGACGACGTTAGACGACATAAACCGATTATATACACTCATCGTCAAAAAAATAGTTGCACCTAGAAGGACGTGTCAGATTGCAATGCTCTTCGGGAGGAAGGTAAAGGTTACCAGGAACAATAAATGATTAAACATTGAGACTGATATGGGCAATATTTATTAAGTTACACGTCTATTGTCTCTCAGTATGGCGTCGAGCAGACATGTTTGCTTAATGTCAAGGAATTTTGACACAGCATGCCAGACGTCTCGGCATGGAGTTGTACAGGTTCCTAATGGTGTGCTGCGATAAGCCATCCCACGCAGCTTGAATCTTCTCACGCAGTTCCTGCAGATTGTACGGTAGGGGTGGAATGTGGATAGCGCGTCCAATAGCGTCATGCACATTTTCAATCGGCGATCGGTCTGGCGATGTGGCTGGCCATGGCAGAGTGTCAGTGCTTTGAAGGCAAGCTCTCGAGACATCAGCAGTATGAGGACGAGCGTTGTCCTGTTGGAAAATCGCAGCGGAGTGAGCGTTCAGAAAAGGTAGGGCCACTTGTTGCAGGACTTCATAAACGTAACGTTATGCTGTCAAAGTGCCTGTAATGAACACCAAAGGTGATCTGGCATCGTAGGCAATTGCATCTCACACCATGACACCAGGCCTTCTGGACGTGTGATGCTCAACAACAAACCGTTCATCTTGGCGCTGACCACGTTGCCTCCACACACGGATTCGATGGTCGTCTCATCCACGACAAAAGCGGGACTCGTCACTGAAGATCACCTGCTGCCATTCTGAGTGGCTCCATGACAGTCTGGCACGACACCATGGCAGTCTTTGGCGACGATGCAATGTTGTTAAGGGCAGTCGTCGTAACGGTCTGCATGCGTGTAGTCCTAAGTCGTGCAGCCGTCTGCCAATGGTGCTGGCACAAATCGGACGATGCATTGGAGGGCACCACTGCTCGCTGAATATCAATAATCGTGGCTGTTGGGTCACTCCGCGCATGTCGGACAACCCGTCGGTCCTCTCTCCGTGGCTTGTCTAGGCCTCCCAGACGCTTCCTCTCGCTGCTGCGTTCCTTGTTCTATCCACTGCCGCTAACAGCGTGCTATGGTGATATCCGCACGACCGGTATGGCGCGCAATACGGCGATAAGACCACCCCGCTTCCCGGAGCCCGACGATGCGGCCCCTGTCGAACTCCTCCAACTGCTCGAATCGCTTCCAAACTTTTCTCCGAGGAATACTTCACTTGCAAAGGATGCAACCAACACAACAGCGCGAGTGAGAATGGTAAGCACGTGCAACGGGACAACCTTATATAGCCGGTCAGGCACAGCGCTACGACCCTTCCTTGCTTGCGTCACATGCGCGGCCGAGCGTGATACTTGAATCATTTACATGTCTCATGATGTCAAACCTACCCACCAAGTTTTATTCCTGTCGGTTGCTTTCTTCTGGGTGCAACTATTTTTTTGACGATGAGTGTATATATATAATAATGATAACAATAATAATATATCTTTTTTTTGCAGAGTAACATCCGTTGAAGTTAGTCCATGAAAATTCATTGCTAAGTTATTTTTTCGAAGCTTCACGATGCGCAAGTTTTAGTACTCCCCTTGATAGCAGTTTTATTTTTCTCTTTTTGTTTCCTGTGATCGTATGAATGTTTCTCATCAATTAACAATTAAATAAAAGCTTATCAAAAATCGAAGATAAAAGAAAGTGGGTCAACATTACTTGATGGAAGCCGTTCAAGTTTTTATCAGTCACTGTAGTGAAAGATGGGCTAACTTCATTCTACTTAGCTGGGTGAAACGAAGAGAAGCAGGGTCAGTAACCTCATGAGCTGTAGCAAACTGTAGCAGAAAGTCAAGCCAATTAACAGCGCAATGGGAACGCATTATCCATTCCATTAATACTCTTGTGTCAAATTGTATGTTGAAATAACTATCGTACTACAGAAAATGTGTACGACTTTCAACACATTTTTCAACACAAAAGCAAATCGCTAAAAACAAAATAGCCGAACAAATGCACTCTTTAACACTATTTATCAGGAAGACATAATATACGATCAGTATATTATGTCTTAGGGGTAGGTGGTACATTATATACAACGATTTGTTCCAAATTAAGCATTTCCAAAGCATTTAATATTGTCTACACGCTACGTAATTACTCAAACGTTCATCAGAATATTATATGCAGAAGCAGTTCCCCTGTTTTTGAAGCAGTTCACCATTTCGTTTTTACTCTTACATACCCGAAACGAAATTCACTGTTATAAAATTTTCGTCATAATTGCTATTAATAAGCTGCTATCGTGCGCGAGGGTCGAATTTTAAATAATGAAACAATGTATATAAATATTTGAAATCTGTTCACTGGTTTCTGTTGTTTCACATTATTTGCTTTTGCTATTTGAAAACAGAATTATATTTCCCTAATTTAATTTATACTTAAAATAAATCCAACCCCTAAGTCTATGACCAGCTGCCATACTTACACTCACGGATAATGAAATTTGGGCACCTAGAAGAAAACATGCTACAACCTCGAAACTTTGCAAATAGCACTAGGGTGCGTGCTGGTATGCAAATGGACCACGTTTCGTGCGAGTGCGAATGACCGAACACCCTGTGGTTGCGCTGCAAGCGTAAACCGGCAGCCTTATAAACCGGCGTGTAGTCGATGCCTCATGAAAGCGAAAAGTACCAGTCAACGCAAGAAAGAGTACAGGGTGACAAGTATGCCGGGTAGACGCCAGAGACGTCGATTTACACAACTTACGGGCTTTGAGAGAGGCCTGATCATCGGGCTGAAAAACGTAGGGTGGTCGGCGCGACGTATAGCCCGCCACGTAGACCGTTCTGACCATACCGTCCAACTGTATTGGAAGCAGTGGACACGTGACGGCACTGCCACATGGCGGAGCAGTTCCGGACGGACCAGGAGGACCACCGGTAGAGAGGATCGACGAATCGTGCGTCAGGCACGAACGGATCCCACGGGGACCCGGTCCACTATACAGGCAGATGTAGTGGCTCCCGTGTGCCCACGAACCATTTTCTGGCGCCTCGCGGAAGCGAATCTGCGATCCTAGCGCCCCTTACGTGTTCTGCCATTAACACCGGAAAATTGCCGGCTCCGTGTGCAGTTTTGCCAGGCCAGAGCGACGTGGAACGCCACAGACTGGCAACGTGTGGTGTTTAGCGATGAGTGCCGCTTCGTTTTGTGGACAGAGGATCAACGTATCCGGGTGTGGAGGTCCCCGGGTCAACGGCACAATCCCAACCTTGCTATCGAGTACCACACCTCCCCCACTGCATGCATTATGGTCTGGGGAGCGATTGCCTACGATAGCTGTTAAGCTCTAGCAGTGGTACGTGGATCATTGACGGGCCAGCGGTATGTGGATGAGATCCTACGGCCCCATGTGTTCCCATTTCTGGCCGGGATTCCAGGTGCGCTATACCAGCAGGATAATGCCCGCCGCACACGGCTCGGGTTGCCCAGGACTTCCTACGTCATGTCCAGACACTTTCATGGCCTGCCCGCTCCCTGGACACGTCCCCTATCGAGCATGTGAGGGATCAGTTGAAACACCAGCTGCCGCCGTGCCGCACTATCCGGGATTTGGAGCACATCGTCCAACACGTGTAGGCCAGTCTGCCGTAGAACATCAGGCGTGTGTACGCCTCCATGCCGGACAGTATTGCGGCATGTATCGCCGCACGAAGCGGTGCGACGCGCTGTTGAAGATGACCGGACTGCATGCTACAGATCACTCCGTAATTGTCCTGCAGCTCTGCTTTTGTCGGTATGTGTATCATTCATCTGCATCATTACGTCCATAAAATTTCAGTTCAATCCGATGTTTCCTTCTTGGTGCGCAAATTTCATTGTCCATGATTGTATGTATCTGCTGCGGTGGCGAAATAATAAGACGGGAGGGGAGAGCCTCAGGCAAGAGTTCTGCACGGGCCTAAATTTGAAAGGCCCGGGTTGGCCCGAACAGACCCGTTTCAGACTTTCATCAAGCGTTCTCCGCAGCCGTTTGCAAATAACGCAAAGCTTTTTCTGCACCAGGCATCTTCAACCCATGACCCCGAGGAGAACTTTTTAATGAACCGTGAGACGTTGTCCGCAAAGAAAGTTCTAAAATGGAAAAAACTGCATTTTCGAAATGGAAAAAAACTGCATTTTCGAAATGGAAAAAGGAATACCCAGGAACCTTGGGCACATGGAGTTTGAATTCCCATATCTGCTGTGAGCTATGCTTCGATAAATTATTTAACTGGAATTTTTAAAGAACACTAAAAGAGGTAGGTAAATCAGGTACCTAATTCGGACTTCTTTGTAACATACACTGCTGGCCACCCAAAATGCAACACCGAGAAGAACACGAGATAGCAAAGCCAGCTTTACTGGACACATAACAACAGATACAAAGATGAAACGATTCAGCTTACAGGCCCGTGCGACTTGCGGAACACGCAGACATCAATAGTTCGTGTGGCCCACATGGCTGCCAATAACGGCCGCGGCATCGAACGAAATAGGCTTTAGATGTGTGCTTGGGGTATGTCGGTCCAGGCTGCTTCCACATGTTGCCACAGTTCATCAGGCGTAGCCGCGGGTGGTGCTTGCCGGGCCAATCGGTTGCCGATCAGCAACCAGACGTGTTCGATGGGCGACATATCGGGAGAACAGGCGGGCCACGGCAGCAGTGACAACTGATGGGCCGTGAAGAATTGCTACACGATGCGTGCCACGTGCGGGCGCGCATTGTCCTGTTGAAACGTGGCCGCTGGCCGGTCCTGCAGGTAAGGGAGGACTACAGGCTCCAAAACTTCGGAGATGTAGCAGTGGCTGTTGAGTGTACCAGCGATGCGTACCAGAGGGGTGCGGGTGTCATATCCAATTGCGCCCTAAACCATAACGCTAGGCGATGAACCGGTATGGCGATGCATAATGCAGGCATCATACAGTCTCTCGCCGCGGTGCAGCCACACGCGGATCCGACCATCGTGGTGTTGCAGGTAGAAGCGGGATTCATCGGAGAAGACAAAGTCGTGCCATTCCGTAGTCCAGGTGCGGCGTTCAACGGCCAGCTGCCGCCGCACTCGCCGGTGGTGTAACGTCAATGGTAATAGGAGCAATGGGCGCTGTGCGACAAGTCCACGCTCCTGCTGACGGCATCGAACGGTACGTGCTGACACAGGTTGTTGCGCAACACACCCTAATTCGTGCGCTAACGTTTGTGATGTGGTGGTGCGAGCCGTCAATGCCCGCCGCACAACATGCCAGTCCTCTCGTTCTGTGGTGTGCCGCGGCTGCGTCAGTCGCTAACGTCGGTCCGTCCGTCCCTCCTGCACTCACCGAGTCCATACTCGCCTCACTGTGGCTGTATGTCGTCCCACACGGGCGCCGATGTCTCGGTACGATAAACCGCTGTCGCGATACGCCACTATTCGTCATGTGTCGAACTCCGAAACGTGCTGGAAAGACTGCCGTATTCTGCGACGAGGCATCAGAAAGCTTTCCACGCACAGGTCCGGCAGCACAACACACTTCCACTACTTATTACGATTAGCATCTGTGTACCCTTCTTATAGTGCTTCTCGGTGGCGTGCCGGGCGCACATGATTTGCATATGCCCTGCAATGCTAATCGTTTGCATGTTCTCTCGCGGGCGACGCATGGTGCGAATTTCAGGCCAATCGGATGCTTCCTTCTTGGTGTTGCATTTTGGGTGGCCAGTAGTGTAGATATCATGTTAACTACACTGTTTCTTTTTCCAAAAGTTACGCTTTAGAATTAAAAACCCGTCTGAAATAATCGATATTCATATTAAACATGTATTTTTCGTCTTCTTTTTCATGTGCCCAGCGAGTCCTTGCCCATTTGTCATGTAGTCCATGATTTAGAAAAGCTTGGAGGTAGCTTGCTCTAGAGAAACAAAGCTGCTCTACTGAACTGAACTAGCTTATTAGTAAAGGGAATGTAACGCAGAGAGATGTGCCATTTCTCGTAGGATATCCTTCCACCGATGCGGTTTAGACCTGACTACATACTTCTGTTACAAACATAAAGGCGTTTCCTCTTCCAAGCTTAGTATAAACAACGTAGCCTCGATCCCAAATATGTAAACAAATACTTCGAACTTTCTAATCTCCGTTGTAACAAGGAATCACGCCAGGTGCTCGTTTTGATTTCTAGAAGTTGTGTTCATGTAAACATTTTCCGAAGAACACAAAAAGTCACACGTTTTAGTCGCTAAAGCCAACGAAGTGAAAACGGAGTTTTACCACAACCTGTAAGGATATATATACCATCCCATTTCAGACTCTCATCTTACAGCCCTGTTTGTCGATTCCAGCTGTAATTAATCAGTGCATCCGGTAGCGGATGGGGTTTCTTGTTTCGCTCAGTGATCTTCGCGATCTGGTTATTTAACAAGTCAATCTTCGTTTCGTAAGAATGCTAAACCTTACACAGTACAGACCAGGCCAGGCCGAAGCCAGGATTTTTTCACTTAACTGATGAAAAAGAAAAATCCAGTCCGGCACCTAGGGCTACGGGCCAGGAAAGGGCAGGCCATTGGAGATCTCTATCTCAGGCTAATTGTCTGGCTATAGGCAATGTGCTCGTCCTACGGCGCTACCTTTGTACCAACTTTGAGCTAGTGTCGTTAAATTTGGTAAGAACTACTCCCCTTATAGGTTTGAAAGCTTTTGTTATGATCAACCACCTTTCCCTAAATTTGTGGAAATCACTCAACGCTGCCATCAGATTGCTCCTTGTAGATATCTTCAATCCTTTGCGATCAATGTGACACTAGAATTACACCATAAGCAATACAGAGATTTTGAGTACCATTTATCAACAAAGTTTTGCCAAGCTTTCTTTAAAGTACTTAACACAGCCTCACAAATGCTTTTTGTACGCCTTCAGACAAAAAGATATCTTCCAGTTGGTTTGCCACATGCCTCTTTCAGTTTACCGTCTGTGACAAAACGGGAGCCTACAGTTGCTTTCGGTTAAGTAGTGAAGTTTTTTCCGAGCGAAAGTTTCACTTTAATATTGAAATCATTGGAAGAAGGTACCTGCTGTTCGATGAAAACTCTTTTGCCAGGAGGCATAAGATTGTGCAACGCTAGATTTAGTGTGTTGAACAACAGGGGCACCATGGTGAAATATAACTACAGAGCTTTGCGTCAGTGCTGAGCTAAATTTAATACCATAGTTAAGATATCTTGCTCGTCATAGGCGTTAGATTGCATGCATCTACAGGAATCGCCCAACATATATTGAAGTACAGATCAGAAAGCTCCACATTTAAGAAGAAATTAATAGGCGTATAAAACTCAGTTGGAGAGCATTTGGAGGAAACATCACAATTTTCAAAAGCAATTTTTCATTGTGTCTTAAAAGAAAAGTGCTCAATCAATACGTCCTGACAGTTTTTACTTACTTATGGATCAGGTATATGGAACTTAACTAAGAAAAACCTAAAGAGGCTTCAGACAACAGAAAGCAGCATGGAGAGGTGCATGCTTGGTGTAACCAGGAAAGATAAGAAGGGTAACTCATAGATCAAGAAAGTGACAAGAGTGGATGACATCATGATCAAAGTAAAGATCCTCAAGTGAAAATGGGCTGCACATACGGATAGAAAGACTGACCATAGTTGGACAATTAAAATACTAGCCTGGATACCAAAGCAAGAACACTGGCTCATGACAGAAAGGTATAGTAAAATCTTGGGATGACCTACATCATGCAATTAATGGATAATGCTTAATGATGATGATCACAAAGGACTTCCAGAGTGCACTTTGTGATCATCATCATTAAGGAACGATTGGAGGTCACAGCACAGTCTTAGAGAGCAAATTTATTTAGTACATCTAAATGTCAGTGCAATAAATTTCTATCAAATATTTATAGAACCCATAAATACTTGATATACTTGTTTCAGTGTTACGAACTTAATCAAAGTTAAGATGGACCATTGAATCGAAAAACCTTGCCGCGAAATGAATGGTGCAAATGAGGAAATTTCAGTACGAAAACTTTCAGAAATGAAGAGAAATTTTATAGAAAAAGGTACTGAGAATGGATAGGATGAAGTGGGTTTTCAAAACTGGAGTTCCAAGTGCAAGGAGGAGGCAGAACAAAGAACAATTTCAAAACCAATAAAGCAGTGAAGCTTACTATTATTTATGCTTAAAAAAATTAGACTTAGAAGATCAAACAGAATAGAGAGAGAAAAAAATAACAGTACTGATAAATACCTCAGAAATTTTGAAATGGAATATTTTTTTCAAAGGCAGAAGAATACGCAATGCCTCCTGTATTGTGTCACAGACCAGAAAAACGAATTTCTGCTTATGAGAAGTTCTAATTTAATTAAGGGAAAACATTTTTGAACAGTGAGATTTTAAGGAAATTTAAATAGCTTATCTCGAAGTGCTTCCGTAACTTCATAATCCGCCCCGTGACGCAGTTGTTTAAGTGCTGGCTTCTGACCATTCGTCTGACATAGGTTCGAATCCCGAGCGAGACATGAATGGTGTGTTTGTCTTACGGCACTGGCTCTCTCCCTTCCATGGAAGCAGTGTCCCTAAATTTAGGACGGAAGACTACTTATAGCCCATCGAGTTACTCACGGTGGTCGTTCAGACCCCAAACAAACAAAAAACTTTAAAACCCAGTAATAAAAAGTAAAAAACTAAGAGAATTCAGCAAACCTAAATTATGAAAAAAAGTTAAAAAAAAAAAACGAAAAAAAATATTTTTTTTACAGCTTTAGGAACCCTCATGGCAATGACCAACTCAGACTAAACCAAAAACACAAAACCAAAATTATGAAGAAAATCTGACAGGGTCTTATGAAAATAATTAATTTTGTATATACACCATAGTGATAAGTCACCGGACACCCTTTCAAGAGCGAATGAATGGATCCGCTGAGTTGTGAAGATGCAAGGTACTGCTGCAAACGGTATAAAAACAAGCCTGCAGCTGACCGCGATCATATCGCACTGTGAGTTTGAGTGAAAATGTCGCGGCGGGAGAGAACTGACTTCGAGAAAGGAAAGATTGTTGGGTGTTATATTAGTGGGTTGTCCATAAGGGAAACCGATAGGCGTTTAAGCATACCCAAGTCAACTGTTTTGGATGTACTGAATAAGTGGAAGACACATGGCGTGCCTGAAGCAGCAAAACGAACCGGCAGACCAAAGAAAATCAGTGATAGAGGACGTCGAAGCCTCAGCAGAGTCGTTACAGCTAATCGACGGAGTACTGCACAAGACCTCAGTGTACAGTTGAGTAAAAATGTTGAACCTCGGTATGTACACGTACCATTCGCAGATAACTTCATTCCATGGGTTACCGTGGTCGTGCGGCTGCTCATAAGCTTTTCATCTCCACTCTGAATCCTACTCGTCGTTTAGCATGGTGTAAAGAACATTTATCGTGGACCGTAGATCGATGGAAACGGGTCCTCTGGACTGATGAATGCAGATACACGATCCATCAGTCTGCCTGCTGACTGAGTGTGGGTATAGCGGCAGCCTGGGGAACGCTATTTACCACAGTGTAGTGTTCCTACAGTCAAGTCTGGAGCTGGCAATGTACTCGTGTGGAGGTGGTTTTCGTGGTATGGTCCCGGCCCATTGGTTATCGTGGACAAACCTGTTAACCAGCGAGTCTACCTCGATATTCTGGACAATTATGCCCTACCAACTCTGTGGCAATACTATGGAACCGAGCCTTGTTGGTACCAGCAGGATAATGCACCAAGCCATAAAGCAAGGCTGTTACGGCGTGGTTTGACGATAATTCCGTATAGTGTGTGGACTGGCCATCACAGAGCCCTGATCTTAATCCCATAGAGCACCTATGGGATGAATTTGAGCGCCGCATAAGAAGTTTGAAACCAAGGCGTACTACCAAGCAACAGCTAGCGACAGCACTTTGTAATGAATGGAAGCGCATACCTATCGCTGTGTTCCAAAACCTTGTCGAAAGCATGTCTGGAAGGGTCAGTGCATGCATTAAGGCCAAAGGTGGACCGACACCGTCGTACTGATGTGTGTCAATAAATGCTATGTTGTGTTTCTCTTCTAGGTGTCCGGTGACTTTGGCAATATAGTGTGTGTGTGTGTGTGTGTGTGTGTGTGTGTGTGTGTGTGTGTGTGTGTGTGTGTAAAACTTGATTGGAGAGATTTTAGAAAAAACAGTACAATTTTTAAGAGCAATGTGCCATTATGTCTTAAAAGAAAAGTGTTTAATCAATGCATCCTTCCAGTGCTTACGTACTAAGCAAAGACGTTGACTTTAACTAAAAAAGACATACAAAGACTGCAGACAACTGAAAAAGCATGGAGAAATACATGCTTGGTGTAACCAGGAGAGCTAAGAAGAGGAACTCATGCATGGATAAGGAAAATGACAAAAATGGAAGACATCATGATCAGAATAAAATTCCTGAAATGGCAATGGGCTGGCTGGACATGTTGCCAGAAGAACGGACCACGGACGGACAACGGAAATTCTAGACTGGACTCCAAGAGATAGGAAAAGACCAAGAAGAAGACCACATAGAAGATGTGTGGATAAAATTCGAAAGCATGCGGGAATGACATGGAGGAGACTGGCGCAAGATAGACCGCTGTGGAAGAAACTTGGGGAGACTTTCATCCAGCAGTGAATTGATAATGGTTGACAATGATAATGATGATGATAACATAGTTTACTATTATGTCTTAAATGAAAAAAGAGCTTAATTGTGCATCATTCCCGTTGTTACTCGTGGATTACAGGCATGGATTTTAACTGAAAAAAAAAAAAAAAAGAAAAAGGTTGTGAACAACAGAAAGAATCAAGCAGTGGTGCATGCTCGGTATAAACAGAAAGGATAGGACTCGCACTCATGGATCAGGAAAATGACAAATGTGGATGACATCATGATCAAATTAAAAACCCTCAAGTAATAATGGGCTGGATATATTGCTAGAGGAATTGACCACCGTTGGACAACTGAAATACTAGACTAGACATCAAAGGACAGTGAAAAGACCCAGAAGAAGACGACTTGGGAGATAAGTGGGTGAAATTCGAAAGCATGCCGGAGTGATATGGAAGAGAATTGCTCAAGACAGTGAGTGGTGGAGGATACTTCGGAAGGTCTTCATCTTCCTGCTATGGATTGAGGATTGTTGATGATGATGCATTACATTGTAGCTAGCTTTTCGTTAGTTCATAAGTTTTGTCTTCTTTTTTCATGACTGATTACTTACCTACATGTTCAACAGTCAAGTCGATGAAATCTTGTAACTGATCACCTGTAAGTACAGCAATATACCATAATGTGACAACAATCGCTTTTCTGCAAATGACAAATCCCCAAGACTATGATGATTTGTCATTTGCAGATAAAGACTTACGCAAAGATAGGCAAGTTCTGTCTTTGCCAAAGTTTCTTGAAGTCTTCTGCTTTTAGCAACGTACACTGGTGTCCAAAAGTTCAGCATAGTTAAAAAAAACATTTTAGAACAAACAAAAAGGGAAAGAAGGGTAACAAAACAAAGTACAGGGGACGTAGGAATATGCAAGTGTGGAAAACGTGACGCAATACCATGTGACGAACGATATAATTGGCATAAAAGGCGGAGCAGCACATTTGTGGAGTTAAGAAAGAGCTGCAAAAGTGCGAAAAGGGACATTTCTTGTCATCATCGCTCCCAGCTAGCAGTAGAATTTATTTTTCAATAAAACAGCATGTCAGAAAGACGGCAAATGGATATGTTTACATGTGGTTGGATTATCGAAATGTTGGAATTCTGCCAGACGAAGAGTAATGTTGCCAGAGCCACTGGCATGAATCAATCCATTGTATCTAGACTTTAGAGAAGGTACCAGAACACCGGAGATGCTAATCGTCAACCTGTTGCAGGTCGTACACGGTTTACAAGGGCTCAGGATGATAGGTACGTGGCACTAACAGCGAGACGTAACACGTCGATGTCAACGAGAGCGCTTGCTTTAGAGCTGTCTGCGGCTGGCGCACCAGCTGTTTTAAGGCAAACAGTATGCAGATGGCTCAGCGAACAAGGACTATACGCAAGAAGACCTGCGGTTTTCATCCCACTCATTCCGTCAAAAAGAAATGCCAGGGTACTGTGGTGCAAACAACACTAAGATTGAGACGAAAGTCAGTGGGTCAGTGTCCTCTTCGACAAATCCAAGATCAGTCTCGAAAGTGACAACCGCCGTGTTCTCATCGCGAGAGAACTAGGAACCCGTTTTCCCACCACAAACATCCAAGAAATGCATCACTACAGAGGTTGTAGTTTACTTGTTTGGGGTGGTATCATGTCCAACGGGTGCACACAGCTCCTGGCAGAACTTTCACAGGCTACAGACATGGAGACGAAATCGTTGATCCCTACATGAGGCTTTTTCAAGGTGCTGTTGGCCCAGATTTCTTTTTCATGAACGATAACGCGAGATCTCATACAGCTGTTAATGTCGATGATTGTCTGGAAAGTGAAGATATCCATCGTATGACATGGCCAGTTCATTCCCAAGACCTCAACCCAATAGGGCATGTGTGGGATGCATTGGAGAAATGCATTGCATGTCGTCATTCTCTTGTCAGAACTTTCGAAGAACTCCGACTTCCTCTTGTCTAGGAGTGGGATTTACTGAATCAGACACACCTTCGGAAAATTCCTGCTGTTTTCACCATTTTGAACTGTTGGTACGTTTTCCTGGTTCATTTTTTTTTTTTATGTGATTTGTACTGCGCATTTAGTTTCTCACTAGGACACCTATGTATAGCAAACAGCCTATTTTTCATTGTGTCTTTTCTTTTTTGTAATTCAGTGCTTTGTTTTTATTATGCTTAACTTTTGGACTCCAGTGTATTTTACGGACGGAAAAATGATTTCATTTGAACTTATCAATTTCCTTCTCTTGATATAAATTATTAATATACCTTTGTTTTTGAAATAGCATTATTTTTTTATAAATCAGTACATCTGAAGTAAAGTTTCATTCATTTATTTATTCTGTAGTTTCCCGTTCTCTAACGGCACCTACGGTCAGGGTATCGACTGTCTCTAATTTAGGAACACTGGATCGAGAGGAGGATGGAGAAGAGAAGAAAAAACTGAAACGAAGCACAAACCCAACGGCAAAACGACAGGCGGAACACCAACCCAGGCTCTCTGTGCGAGAAGCTAACCTGATAAGTGGTTGACTAACTAAATCTCTGTTATTTGCACGAATGAAATATCTTTTGTCTTCTAAGTTGTAATTTAATCCAGTACAATTTGGCAATATTATGCATTTTTAGTTTAAATACATAACACACACACATCATTTGTACAAATTATAAGCAAAAAATATTCCTATATAGTTCTCTAGGAAAATCTTAATCTAATCCAATTTGTTTTCAATAGCCATCTTTTGTTTACATTTTGCCATTTATTTGTCATATAAGTGCGTAGCCAAAATAATGGTTCATCCCGAAAAAACTTATTTTCCCTACTTTTTCCAAGAGCACTTAATCTGTAACGCAGTCAGAAATAATCCAAATTCATTTAAAAGT
Source organism: Macrothele yani (assembly GCA_039090855.1). NCBI lineage: Eukaryota > Metazoa > Arthropoda > Arachnida > Araneae > Macrothelidae > Macrothele > Macrothele yani. The sequence continues at coordinate 81,258,789 of CM077023.1, read as the reverse complement.
GTATAAAAAAAGTGGCGCAGACATTATCTCATTTATGATTGTTTCTTTTAGAATAACTTAAGTAATAATACTTGTTAAAAAAATTCGTACGTATGGAACATGATAAATTAATGGCGTGCTGTCTCCGTACGATGTCATCAAACCACCATCCCTAATTGTACAATAAAAACTTTATTTACAATAAAAGATATGATTTAAAAAAATATTTAAAAGGGCAAGATCTTTCGGGGCTACAATAGCACCAGTCCTCAGGCCACCCAACAGTGCCACAGAGCACTCGGAAGCGCCGCAATATATAACCAGTCCCCCAAGGAGACCCACAATGCACTTGTTCAAAACACAGGTGATGCCAATTGAGGAAAACAGCAAAACAGAAAGTAATACAAATAATATAGTTGATTAATTAAGTAAGATCCTCTTCTTCAGTAGGTTGATGAGAAGAAGTAATTATTTTCCTCCATTGTCTAGGAACAAAAACAGGTAAGTCCAAGTTACAACAGGTAGTACCATAAGAAATATTATACAGACTCTCTGTAAAAAAGACGGTTTGTTTGTTAACAATGGAGGAAAGTACTATTGTATTAGGCCAATCGGGAGAATGACCTCTCTGGCAAACAGCTGTAGTAAATGATGTAGAAATGGAGTCAGTTCGAAGTGCACATTTGTGTTCTGACAATCTAATGTTCAGACTTCTAAGGGTAGAACCTATGTAGTATTTAATATCATCGTTAGAGGCCGTGGGAAGCAATGGGATACGATATATTCCTGCTTTATTCAAAGTTGCGACTGGATCTCGGTCGTTACGTATGGTTGAAAAAATGTTTTTGGTGCAAATTCCAAATTTAATATTGTATGTATGACAAACTTTCCGCAATATGGAAACTACGGGAGGGATGAAGTCAACTTTACCAACGTATATAGGAGATACGACCTCCGTTGACAACGTCGTAAATCTTAGTCTTTGAAATTTCTGTAGAAGTTCCCGAAAGAAGCAGGCGGAATATCCAAATGATATGGCCAAGTTCTGTAGGAAAGCTAGTTCGTCTTGACAAATCTGACGGGTTGAGGAATGAGTAAACGCATGTTTAATTAAAAAACGTAAGGCTATATCGTATCCCATTGCTTCCCACGGCCTCTAACGATGATATTAAATACTACATAGGTTCTACCCTTAGAAGTCTGAACATTAGATTGTCAGAACACAAATATGAACTTCGAACTGACTCCATTTCTACATCATTTACTACAGCTGTTCGCCAGGGAGGTTATTCTCCCGATTGGCCTAATACAATAGTACTTTCCTCCGTTGTTAACAAACAAACCGTCTTTTTTACAGAGAGTCTGTATAATATTTCTTATGGTACTACCTGTTGTAGCTTGGACTTACCTGTTTTGTTCCTAGACAATGGAGGAAAATAATTACTTCTTCTCATCAACCTACTGAAGAAGAGGACCTTGCTTAATTAATCAACTATATTATTTGTATTACTTTCTGTTTTGCTGTTTTCCTCAATTGGCATCACCTGTGTTTTGAACAAATGCATTGTGAGTCTCCTTGGGGGACTGGTTATATATTGCGGCGCTTCCGAGTGCTCTGTGGCGCTGTTGGGTGGCCTGAGGACAGGTGCTATTGTAGCCACGAAAGATCTTGCCCTTTGAAATATTTTTTTAAATTATATCTTTTATTGTAAATAAAGTTTTTATTGTACAATTAGGAATGGTGGTTTGATAACATCGTACGGAGACAGCACGCCATTAATTTATCAACTTAAGTAATAACAGAATAACTGTTATTCAACCATTGCACAAAAAATATTTCAACCATTGCTCAAAACATTGTTCAATAAAAATTTCGGAATAGTACGGGAAGGAGAGAGAGAAAGAGATGCTACAAAAACAAAGAATATTCCTAAACGTGAATTCGAAACATCTGTAGCAGCAAAAATTAAAAACAAATGTATGTGCTTCATATTTTTATAAATTTGTTCCAAGAAGCGACTTTTGTTGGAATTTTGCTATTGAACAAATTTAAGGAAACTTTCGTTATCCACTTTGTGCCACGAGATTTCACGTGACCTTCAAACTTTTTACGACGTCTGCAGAATTAATTATTCATTCGCAGTATAAAGTTGGGGTGGTCGAAACAATGAACTGTGAAACACCAAATGGAGGATTTGAATATAGCTGAGGAGAGTTTGTAGAATTATCTTAAAAAAAAGTTGTTATATGCGGTGTTAGATAAAAGTCTTAAAAAAGTTGCTTTCCCTCATTAAAGGATAGGGAAAATTTGGCTGTTGTTACACAATATAACGGATACGGCTCCAGCTGGGAAAAAAATGAACGAACCTTAAGATGGCCCCAACTAACAGAAGAGAACAAGTTTGAATTTATGTCGAGAAAAAATGCTACACATACCATATTTTCCTTGAAACAACTTTTGGAAAAGCACAGAGTAAGAAATGCACCACTGCGCAGGATATTTACAGACATAAAAAAGCATGCAATAAGGTACTCAGAAAAAAACAAGATCGGAACTGTTTGATACTGATTGTTCTCGAGAGACATGCTTGGTTGATTAAGGAACATTTATCATTTAAGACATAATGATAAATTACACTTGAAAATTGTACTGTTTCTTCCAAATGCATTCCAGCCAAGTTTCCACCTATAATTGCGTATCGTATACGTATGTAAAAACAGAGAACATTATACTGTTACTTCCACACGCAGCGCATCTGAAAGAAATAGTGCAATTTTCAAGAGCAATTTACCATTATGTCGTCTTTGTGTTTAATCAATGCATTCTTCCAGTTCTTACTTTTGGACCAGAGACACGAAGCTTAGCTAACAAAGACATACAGAGGCCGTAGACAACTCAAAGAAGAATGGAGAGATGCTTGCTTGGCGTAACCAAGAGATATAGGAAAGGAAACTCCTGGATCAGAAAAATGACAAGAGTTTATGACATCATGATCAAAGTAAAGACCTTCTAAGTGGCAATGGGCTGGACATATTTCTAGGAGAACTGACCACCGTCGGGCAACTGAAAACTGGACTGGATAATAAGAGATAAGGAAAAGCTCTCACGTGGACGAAATTCAAAAGCATCTCGGAGTGATACGGAAGAGAGTTGCTCATGACAGAGAGTTGTAGAAGGGACTTGGTGAGGTCTTCATCCAGCAGCGAAATTAGAATGGTTAATGATGAAGATATGCGTTAAAAGTTGTGATGGGAAAACAGAAGTACAGATAAATATCATGTGCATCACTGCGCATGATATTTATTAATTTGAGTTAGGTGTTCCAAAATGTTTCACCGCAGAAAAGGCGAGATTACCCAAGGGCACCACGGGAAATACGACCAACTAATGATCTATGAAGCGGTCCTTACATATGACTCAAAAGCAATGAAGGAAACACGTAGAAATCTTACTTGAAATTTGGAATCCATGCCTTAGAGTCAAGAGTATAAATGCTTCGCCATTGCTACAGATGTGACAACAGCAGAAGCGACGGAAGCAACACCTTGTACTGTGAAGTTTGGGGTTTACATAGTGATCCATGCCAAGAGTTAATGAAAACAACGAAACAGAAGAAACGGAACAATAAAGTTAGTAAATACAGTAGAGGCTGGAAGACAGAATCTAAAGACCGTATGTGCGCTGCAAGAATAATGAAGAATCGATGGCAAGAATGGACTCCACGGTGTCAAGAAAATTTTAACACTTGAGATACTGGAGAAAGCAAGATATATGAAAAGGGAGATGAGTAGCACAGCTCAGCTGCATTGGAAAATTCGTGAAAAAACATCATGTGCTGTTTGATAGGCTACCAAGGAGGCAGAAAAGCTTTCATGACAAAATATAACCAGCAATGCTATGCGATTTATGTTTCACATTCACAAATACTTTTTTTTTTACTACCTCTAATGTTGTGCTGAAAGTTGTCCAGTGACGAGGTGCGTAGAAGTGTTTGAATTTTAGTAATGGCTGATGTTCGTTGTTGCAGGGAAGTACAGAATTAGAAATGAGGGGATAAGCACACCAATTAATGTGATCGCAGGTTTGAAAGAAAAGAAGACTGAACTGATACATACGGGAAATGAGAAGGAACGATAGGTAAATGAGAAACATAGATTTAAGAATATGGCGACACCAGGAAATTGGAGCAAGGGAAACTCTAGAATGTTGTAGAGGGATTGTTTAAACACCGACATGAAAGAGAAAAGTTTAGACAGTTAGGTGATGTAAGAAATAACTCAATGAAGAAGAAACATTACAGCTGGTGGAGCTTATAATGTTAGAGTAGAAGAGCCTGTTTTCGTGAAGCACAGTAATTAATTAGTTTCATTTTTTTTTTTGGATTGGAGGTTTAACGACCACCGTGAGCAACTCAATGGGCTATAAGCAGTCGCCCGTCCCTAATTTAGGGTCACTGGTTCCAGGGAAGGGAGAGAGCCAGTGCCGTAAGACAAACACAACAACCATGCCTCACCGGGATTCGAACCCAGACCCCTTACGGACGAATGACCCGAGGCCATCGCTTAGACCACTGCGCCACCGGGGCGGCTAGTTTCATTTGGAAAAGTACCCACAGGATCTATCCACGTTAATGGATTTCGATCAAATTCTACAACTCAAACCTCATAAAATAAGTTGGCACGATATTTCTGAGGAGGAGGGTTAATGACCACCGCGAGCAACTCGATGGGCTATAAGCAGTCGCCCGTCCCTAATTTAGGGCCACAGACTCCAGGGAGAGGAAAGAGCCAGTGCCGTAAGACAAACACAATATCCATTCCTCATCGGTATTCGAACTCGGACCCATCTCGGACGAATGATCATTTTCATTAACAGGCTGAAAGAGTATATTTTAATAAAATTTTATAATCCGAACAAGGGCCAACAGTTCACTGGAAAATTGTAAATGCTACTAGAATCACCTGACAAATTAGTTGCAATTAATTGAAACGTCTGTGCTTAATTCAGCAGGGCAGAAATCTGTGTAAATAGCAAAAATACTGCCGACCATGCTCTTATAATTTACTGGCTTATCTGAAATCATGAAAGCCAGCCTCGGTGGTGCAGTGGTTTAAGCGCTGGCTTCTGACTATTTCTCCGAGATGTGTCCGGGTTCGAGTCCCGGTGAGACATGGATGTTGGGTTTGTCTTTTACGGTACTGGCTCTTTCCCTTCCCTGGAACCAGTGACCCTAAATCCCTATATTAGGGACGCGCGACTGCTTATATCCCATCGAGTTGCTCACGGTGGTCGTAAAACTTCCAACCAAAAGAGAAAAAAAAAAAAAAGGAATCATGAAGTATAAGAGAACAGAAAATAAACACGTTTGTCAGTTTGCATTCCGTTGGAAGAATTGGCAATGCCGATTTTAATTTGGTAACTTCTCCAATAACTAAATGCACTATGTCGAGAGATCATATTCGTCCTGTTCAATCAATAGACAGAGCCCAAAAGTATCTCTAAAATGAAGTATTTCTTCGATTTCATGGAGACAAATATTCTATAAATGAAACAAGCAGGTGTTTAAAAACTCGATAGAAACTTCCAAAGAGAAATGATGTGGTTTGGGAAAATACGAAATGTGCCACATCACCCGAAAACATTTGAGAGGTGGGAAAAAACAAAAATCTGTGCTAGTTTACAATGTTTTACTAACAGCTAAAATAATAATAATAAAGAAATGAATTCCACACTATATCGTTGAAGTTGCAACAAAGGCACTAAGTCTACCAACTTTAAACATTTAATATAACCATGTGAGAAGAATATTAAAATAAAATGAAACATTTTGATTTCTAATAAATGCGTGTTACATCACCCAAGAAATTAACATGAGAAATCTGAAGCGATCATTTATTCTCGTACTCAAAGTAACTGCGACTCTAAAAGATATAAATTCAATGGAAACTGAGATGTTTTCTTCGGACAGTCAGTGTAAACATTCGGTGGATACGAATGTGTGTTAATGCTTATGTAAATTTCTAATAATGACTTTCTGCTTATTGAATAACACGCATTTGTGCATGACAAATATAGGTGCATAATTTTTGTTTTGCACGTCCTTCTAAATATGTTCATTTATAATTTTGATCAGTGATTGTATTAACATTTGCAGCTTCATCAAATTTATGAATATACATTCCACTAACATCCCACCGATAGTGAAGTATTATTAAACTGGCTCTTTTCTGTATCACAGAGATTTATTTTTCTTTCTTGTCTTTATTTTTGAAAGAGTAACTCATTCGAAGTGGATTCCTCATCATTTTAACCGAAAATCCATATTTCATTTTCCCCCCTTAGTATCACGATTTTTTTTTTTTTTTCGTTTCAGAAAAACAGACCGTCGACCCCTGCAGATGACTGAAATTTAACATCCGCTTGGCATTTTCTCGAATGGGGACATCTGCTCGAACCGGTAAGAAGCTTGATTCCGACAATACTAGTATTATAATTTTTGTAAAAAAAAACAACAATTGCCACGATAACTTTCCAACTTTCGATTTCTGTAGAGAATGAAGTCTGAACATATAGGTAACTATGAATATCCCATTGAAAAGGCGCTCATAAACATTGCATTGCCTCCTGTAAAATGTTTTATGAAAGACGTGTCGTTTCTTTCTTAAACTGCAATGAATTACTTTACCGTTGGGAAACAGTTCTTCAATGGAACGTCCAGGTTCTGGCTACAAGGAGTAAAAAAGCATTGGAAGACAATTTTTACCGTGTACTTGCATGCATACATATGGTGCTGTGAATATCAATTTCCATATGTATTTTGGGGGAGACACATGCAAACAAAATTTTGAAATCAACGTCTTTATACAGAAGAAAATAACTCAAAACGTATTTTATTTTAAAGCACCTAAATTTAATTACAGTTATTTATGTAAACGTGATTAACACGTGACACAGTTGCACACGGGTTCCATAAACATGATCTGTTCGATTTCAATGCATTTTTAAAATTTGGACCATGATATAATTTTTTTAAGCATTGATAAAACGTGGACAGTCAAATTTTCACCCGTAAAAAAATCCTGCCTTAAAATCCCTTAATGCATTTGTAATTCGATTTTTAATTCCCGAACTTGGGTAATTAAAATAAATGTTCTTTATTTACATAACAGTTGTACAATTCACCTCGGAAAAATTATTTAAAAACTATTGAATTGTACCATTTCAATAGCATACGGGAAAATCTAACAACTCTGTGTTAACACTCACAGCGATTACTCATACCTATAGGGTTCACATGCAAATACGAAAAACATTGAAGTACAATGTTGAAACTTGATACACCTCCGGAAAGTAATTTACCTTCCTTTGTTTTTACTTTTTTTTCTTTTGAGATTCTGATAGGCTGATAATCTAATAGTAGCGTTTATTCTTTATTGTTTCATTGCGAACTTATCTATATAAATAACGAAAGACTTGCATCCATGAAATCGGAGCTAGCGAGAAGTACTAAGCATGCCAATAAAACATTAAAACTCTGTTAAGGAAGTAAAGCCAGATTTGATCAAAATTATCCTTACCCTGCATTCAAATTCCGGTCCTCCATTCCAGAAAATTAATTCCAAGCTGGATGGCGTCGTATTTCCTAATAAACGCAGGCAGCAACCATTAGAGGCATTAAATGGCTACATGGTCCCAGCTGCAAAGCAATCTACCTCATGGCTGATAGACGTCACAACTGATTTCAGCAAATAAGCAGTCGCCATTCACTATGGAGGGGCGTTTAAAGTAGTGGGGAGGGTGGCCAAGGATAAAGATGCTTGGAACATCACTGATGCTCCTATCAACTGAGCTCGTCACGTGCCCATTGTTGCTCCTAAAAGGAGATGATCCAACAGCATTTCAAATCGCCCCACGGCTTTCCCTTGGGCCACTATTTTATCCGTAATAGCCGTCGCACCGCTACATATGATCCACATCATGCAAGACTATTTCATCCCGTAACAACACTGGGTTCGAGAATACAGATAACCTAATTCTCAATAGGCTGATTTTGAACCAACGGATGGACATGTATTAGTAGTTTCTCGGTGTCTGCGTGCCACATATATTGAAAATAGCGTATACCGTAGTGTTATTGTAAAGGCCATATATTCTAGTCTTGTTATATAGCCATAGTGATGCTACATTTTTATATACTTCAAATAAAAGAAACCCGCCATGTAGACCTGCCGGTTGACCACCCCTTCCTTCGAAATTAACGCTACGGTAAAGTTCTCTAAAATTTGTGAGGCAAGCGGGTACCCTAAATTTTTCGAAAATATTGACTGCAAATTTTTAAATTCTTAGATAGTATGAAATTAAATAAATAAGTAGGGAAAAGAATGTGACTGATATCGATTCTGGCTGAAAGAAGCAGAATAAATATACTCTCCGCTTTTCACTATTAAACCAAAGGGACACAAAAGCTTTTCACTCGGAGAACGAGCAAAAACGTAGTCGTCTACAGAAGTAAAATTTCTAATTTTCCTTTACCAAAATTGGTATTTAGTAAAATGTTCCACTAACTCTTGGGTATTTTGGATATATGGAAATCTTTCCGATTTTTAGAAAAGCAGAATAGAAAAAATTATGTGAGGACAAAATAACCACCAATTGACAATTTATTCTGCAAGGAAAATTAGACTAGCATTTTCTCTAGGGTTCGAGGAAACAGTTGGCATAACTGACAAGATTTTAACCCACTAACACACACTACAGTAATGGCTAGAGCGCTCTTATTTTAAACCAGTTTACCAGTATATATTATACATAAATAGCAGTTCAGGAAATACAGCTTTAGATTAACAAAAAAACTTGTTTAAGCCCAGATAATATCTCAAGCGGGAATTTTCACTGGAACAGATACTTCAGGTTGCACCGAATAATACCATAAGCTTATTCAGGTTCTGTGTTCTTGTTATCTAATGAAAAAAAAAATAGCCCGAGTGTTTGAAATAAATTCTTCAATGCGTACACAGCACACTACCAATGAGCTTTCTATATGCACAAATTGCCATGTCATTGAACTCGATTATAAGCATGATGCATTATTCATCATGAATTCACAGAGAATGGAGCAAGTTGGAAACAGGTATAACCACAATGATCATCAAACATTATCGTTCTTGATTCACGGCTGAATGAAATTTTGTTGCAGTCTTTTGTGGAAGTTCTTTTGAACTCCTCTTTCGCATGTTAGTCTAGCATTCTTCACTACACTATCTATCATGGGATCCTTTACCGAAGACTTTCTGCTCTCCTACTTTTCAATTAAGGAAAGTTGTTAGACTCTTCTCCCTTCACGCCTCTGATTACCATTTCATAACCCTTTATAACTGCTGCTGCTGATGTTTGCACTCTAACATGTCTTTCCTTAGAGTGAACTTCTTACGAGAACAGTTTCAACAACAACAAAAAAATAAAAAATACCATGCTTTTATTTAAATTTCGAAACACAGTTTAGTCATTACTTACTAAAAGAGTAAGTAATGAATTGCAAGAATGTTGAGTTGGAGTCGTGCAAAACGTCTTGTACATATAGATAGGCATTATCCAGAATTGATTTTTGAAAGGTGCAAAAGGAGCATGATTACTAATGAATGGTGATTGATAAATTTCTCAGTTGTGCCAGAAATTGGTGGAATACGGGTTGTGTTCAAAAAATGTGACAAATCCTTGTTTTCATCTTATTATGCAAAATACTAACTTCACCACCTATTTTATATTCTCTCACGCCGAATGCAGTGCCATGTCATTGAACTCGATTGATCTCGTGGATTTATTAAATTTCTGGCATACAAACGCTCACTGCAGAACGTATTCTGCATTCCAAAACGGGTACCTTTTAACAAACTGCAACACATCACAAGAGTCGCACTTCCGTTCGCCAAATTCGCCAGTTAAAACAAAAAATATGAGTTTGGAAATTTTTTTTATCAGTTGGCGATTATTAAGAACTATGTAAAATAGCGAGTTGATAACAAAAAAGAAAAAGAAAAACAGCTGAAGTAAAAAAATCACCGCAGGATCTGTGTTATGTTCCTTATCTTAGAAAAAAGGAAACAAAAAAAAGTGCTGTGGTGTGAATATTGAGTATACCATCCAGAGACGAGTGAGATCGTTGTGATAAACAATCTCCTTGCCCATCATGGATGCCTAATTTCACCTAAAGGACATGAAATGATTTTATTTTGGTTTTTAATTTATTGAAATTTTGTTGAAAAATAAAATGGGAAGAACTATCGGTTATACGAACGTTTATGTTCCTTCAGAATAATTCTACTACTAGAAGAAATAACTTTTACTATTATTATGGGTTTTTTTGTAAAGTAAATGTCACTCACTTGTAAGTTATCTGCTGCGTAGAACATAAATTGGCATGGTGTTAACTGTTAGATTAAAGCGAAAATGTTTACCTTCGTAAATTAGTTTTATGTCAAGAACAACTATGCATAAGTGTGTTGCAACATATATGTTTGGAAAACAAGTTATTCATTACTTTATAACATGCATTAAGAATAAAAGAAAATGCATATTATTAATTTTAGTTTCTTTTCCGTTAATAAATTCAGTATTTCGAGTTTCATAAAAATATTATTTCAGAAAAATGTTTTGGGAAATACGTTAAATGAAAACACAAACAAGAAAAAAATATTGAACTACTTTATGAGACTCGGTGAATGACTTTAAATAGTTTTGTTAAAAATACTAAGTTTTACTAGGCTACGATAAAACGCAGAAGCCTTGTGTAAAAAATGAAACGGAAAAATGTAAAAAAAATAAAAAAATACTTATTGGTCATAGAAGTGTAGAACAATTCTAAATAGCTCGGCTGTTAAATTAATATATCACACTGAAAGAAAAAATAAATAAAATGCAGCTGAGAAATGAAAATAAAATCTGATATTAAAGGCAAAACATTTTCATAAATCAGAGCGTGTTAAAATTCATTCTTTAATAGGCTACTTACATCAGGAAACATGCTGCTTAACAAGGTAATTTAAATAAAATAACTTTTCATGACAAATAATTCTTTTAGTTTTCTTTTCAGAACAAATTCCCACTGGAAATTAATAACATGCTGCTCTTTAAAAGAATTATTCTTGCAGAAATAATTGTTATTCCAAACCAAATCTTCCAATGTGGAAACAAGCTCTCTAAAGCATCCAATAAAAACAGGACAAAGGTTGGTGGTGAAGAAAACATCCAATTGTATGCAGGGAAAGGGAACCGCCTACAGTGCTTGAGAAGTTTCGTAGTGAGCCCAATAATATGTTCTTGAAACCTGTTCGCACAATGCCTGTAGGCCTGTCGCCTAAATACAGAGGAACGCCTCTTACGAATACTTACCGGGGTAAAATACGACCATGTTATTCAAGAAAATATAAATCATGTTAAATGACAAAAACAAGTGGCCGCAACTATCAATTTTTGTGCGCGCTTCTTCGTAAATGGTTAAACAAAAGTAACTTCATAAGCGGAAATATTTCTGGACTACAAATAAAGCTGACAGTCGTGTACAAAGAAATGTAAATTTTAGGTAACTTTTTTTAAGATCAGATCAAGCTTAAAAATGCTCTTTAATTTGTCTTTAAAAGCCTTCATTTATGAAAAATTTGCCCTATTTTGAAGAAGGGCGGATCTATAAATGTATCTTAGGGAGGTCTGTATTGCTAGTATTAAAACGAAAGAAAAGAACCGGCAGATTACGAAAGAGTTATTATTTTATTTATCGATATACAGGCAGCGTCGCACAGCCTCAAAACAATTTGTTCACGAAAAGGATCTCACTAAATTACCAAATTTCTTTAGCAGCAACTGCAAAATCATCATTATTTCTATGGCGATGGACTTGCCTGTTCGGGACAAAATGAACTTCACGTTTTAAATCTGCAGACCCTAAAATAAATCATTTGAACCAGAAGTTCAGCCCCTCTATACATTTGGACTGCTTAATTTAATAACAAAAATTTAAAATTTGAACCGTACTTAAGCAATTCGGCCGATATTAATTATTTTGAATTATCGTTTGTATATTTATATTGCATTATTGCCATTTGTCTCAAAAGGAAGTTCTGTCGATGTTTAACCCAAAACTCCGAAGTTATTCTTGTCTCTTTCATTGACTTACTGGCGATTTTTTCTCAGAAGCTGCTTCTGCTATTGTTACATTACATATTTTTTCTGCTCACATGAAATTTATAAAGTTCTGAAACCATTAGCGTATTTTTTGTGTCGCTATTTAAACAGTTGTACCAAAAGCGATGTGTGCCCGCGTGAAGTTACCTATATGTATATACGTGTGAATTATGATAGCCAAATAGGAAATTTATGAGCTACTCAGCATCGAAATGGGCAGAGAGACGTGAGGAATAAAGCATACGCGACAGAACATGCAGTGATACTTTGTATTTTGTCCAAAGAATGATAAATGAGGATGTAAGCAAAATAACTACGTCATGACTTTCTTGATGTGGTCTTAATCACCAGAATCAAATGAATTATAATAAATGCGTTCTTTTTTGCTGGTGTTTCATAATGAACTTAGAAAAACGGAACAAGCTTTTAGCCGTCGAAGAACAGAATTTCAGTTGTTCAAAATCAAGGTCAAGAACTGAAAGTACTGCTTTAAAAAAATGCGAGGAAAATTATATGAAAAGACTATTGTGTTTATGATGACCGTTCAACATAAAGTGATTCTAACCAAAATTACAGAAAATACATTTTGAAGGAGGACCTGCAAAATGACAAATGTAGAACGAGTAGTATGCGCAGCGAGATCATCGAACAGATCTGCGGTGGATGCCCCGCGCTAGCCAGTCTTGATTATAAGCAGCGACAGAACAATTTTGCTACAATGATACATCAACAATTAACTCAAGATACAGAACTATCAACGTCAGAAAATGCACAATATGTACAAATTATATTGGGACTGTAAGATCAAGACAGACGTAACTATCTTTGCCAATCGTCTAGACATAGTGCTATATGACAAAAGGCAGAAGGAAGCAGTCATTATTGCCATATTGGTACCGTTAGACCGTAATATTCGGATTACCTATGTGACAAACATCAGCAAGTATATGGAACCGCTAATTATCTCTACAACTGGTATAATTCCTTAGACTCTTACAAACCAGCTTGAAACTTTGGGTCTACAACACCTAAGTCCCAAAATCCAAGAGGCAATAATTCTCAATACGTGTCACATCATAAACGGTTTTTAAACATGGATGACTGTGTTCGTAAACACGAATGACTGTCCATACTGACAAGTAGACCATGCTAAAAATGCCATTGCTGTAGATGACATAAGCAAATAAAAAAAATAATGATAATAACTTTTAAGTAAAGTAGGAAGAAGCGGTGTTTACCTGCATGGCCATTCTTTAAATGCCTGTGTCGCTGGCAAAGCTTGCTGCAAAAGAACTTCTTTACTTCGACATCACTCTCATGCTATATTCCAGAAAGTGCTAAAAGTTATTGCTGTGATGTTGATAAGAATAAGATAAACACCTACCTTTTAAAACATGTTCTCTTCATTGACGTAATTTCTTCGACTTCAGGTTGTGCTTTCTAGTGGGTATGATCCATGAAAAGATGAGACCAAATATAAAAGAATTTACCTACCTTTCAACAAACTTTTTCATGGTACACAAAATAACGGTAGCGTGTAGACATCTCGGCAGTACCTCGGATTTTCCATAACCTCGAACGCAGTTAAATGACAAACAGACGAATATAAATTATTATAGACTGGGTGAATTATGCAATGCACATACAGTTAAATTCTACATTGAATATAAAAAATGACTTCTTCCACATTTTTCTTTTCACTGCTAATGAGCTGGTTTAAAACATAATTGTTGTTATAAAACTAACATCCATTTGAATGTATGTGTTACATAAACATCAGCAGGCTCAAACAAAAAAAGTCTTGATAGATTTGGTGCACATTTGTAATCAATGCTCTTTCATGTGTTCGTGTTTTAAATTTACGATGGATCGAACGCCTTATCATATTACTTCCAGGCATGTTCGTAGTGGTATTTTATGTGATTTTTAGAAGTTGTATACTGCGGTTGCGCAGTTAAAATATTGATTTTATTTCTGTGTAATTTTACTGAGGAAAAATATAGAGAAAGAGAAGTACGTGACGCATCTGCTTTGTGGTAATAAGTTGTTTCCGATCATGTGCACATTTCGAGATACAGGGGCGCCGACTACGGGAAATGGGCTAGAAAAATCTTGCTCATCGAATAGTTTTAATTCTGTTTTGTTTTTTTCCTTATGTCATTTCGGAAAATGAAATATTTCTAAAAAAAACAAAAAAAAAAAAAAAAAAACATACTTTCCCATGCGATTAAGGCTGTACTGCCCTTTTTCAAAAATTATTTACAGTTAGACCTTTGATGACCGTCCGAATCCAAGCTGAGCCGTATTAGGCCAAGAATAAACACAAAACAAAAACAAAAAAATAAATAAAACAAAACAAGCAAAAACTTTCTTCCCATAATGTAGCATTGCCCATTTGATCAGAAAGGTACGAAAACTTGAATTATCAGCCCCGAACTGTGTTTTACATGTTCCTATAAAATATATACAGCGAAATCTGTCTAAACCGGAATCTAACGGACTGGAACTATTTTCCGTTTTAGACAAGTTTCCGTGTTGTACAGATCATCGATGGAAACCATTGAAATGTAAATATTCGAATTTTTGTCATGCTGCTAACAAATTCTACAGGATTAGTGATTACGTACGAGGATGTATTGTATTGTTCTTACGTACATTAATCAACTAAAAAGCACAAAGCTCAATTTTTTTAAATAATTCACACTGATGTTGCAACTATTCGATCTAACGTTCATGTTGCAAACCTTTGCTTGTTGCAATCATCTCAATGAATAAATGTTAGAGAATTAAATCGGAGCACCTCGTTTAAATCCGTACGAAACAGCGATCTACGAAGGCTTTGGACTTTATCTTCAATCTTTGTAATTTTATGTTATTTTCTATTTCAAGCAAATTTGTTTCGTGTGAATTCATCATTACACTTAATCGTGCAATGTTTTGCATTCAATTAAAACACTTGACGGCACGAGAACACCTGGGAAATTTCCGTCGTTACAATGTTAATTTAATCTCTTGCCACTCCCGTTCCGCGCTAGACAGGTTCCGCTTTATACAGATCAAACAGTACGAAATTTTCTATCTTTCATTTCGGGACTAAAAAATATCCAGTTTTGTGTAGGTTCCGTTTTAAACAGGTTTTACTGTATATGCTCTTTTTTTAAGGGATTTATTTGTACGTCTTTCTCCATGTATAGTTTACTGAAAGGGATTATTTATGCCAGTCTTACACACATACATACATACATATTATACCTACAGAAACGTAATTTCTCGTGCTTTAATTTATTTCTTAGCACTTTTGATTTTTGTTTTGTTTAAGTAAGCACGCTAATTTTCTAAAGCACGCTAATTTTCTATAAACCTTCATAAATAAAACCTCCAGGTATTTTCAAAAAATCACAAAATGAATATTTTTTTCAAAATATTAATATCCAGTAAGGATATTCGTTTCCACTTATTTATTTGCTTATGTGTAATTACAACTGTGTTTCAAGTTTTAGAAGAGGCGACGAATCTTGTAGTTTACCTTTTTTTAACATTTTCTTCTTGAAAGTGGGAGAGAAGTAATACCTCTCTCTCCCTCCCAAGTCTGATCTCTTTAAATCCGCCTCCGAATAACTTGGTGAAGTCGGCGCCCCTACCTCATTCATAGATGGTTAAATGAAATGTATGCCAAATTTATTCTAAGCAAGATATGTGCCTCCTCCCGAGCTACATGAAAATCGTCTTCATGATTTTGAACTCAGCCATAATGTTTTAAAGATGACATTTTAATGTCATGAAAACGAAACGCAAAATACGTCCTTAAATCAGGAGAGCATTGAGCATCATTTTACTATATAAAGAAATTTCCTGTTTAATGCCAAATATTCTAGGGCTCAGTCAAAACAAATGGAGAAAATAATGGATTCACGGATTATGGAACACTCCTCCAACAAGAATAAAATTTCACATTTACAGTGCATTTCTGGTATTATGCATGGCTAACTGTATTTTACAGCGTAAGGATCAAGAAAATGCTATGATGGAAATTTTGAAACTGGAGCTCGTTTCAATCCATAGCTGATTATCAAATTTATTACAAAAATTATTCAACACTTGGGTATCCCCAACTATTACATATAGTTAGATTTTATAATTTTAATGTTTTCCCACATTGACGGATTTGACTTTTCAATTTTTGTAAGTGATCTTTTCTTTTTTATCATGTCTCATAAGCGGATACATGGTCTACATGTTATCAGGGGTGTAGCGAGCAGTATATATACACCGATTGGACGGCAACCCACTGGGAAAATGATGCCTATAGGCCGAAAGCAAATGGAGAAATGAGCTACAAATTCTGAAGACACGAGATACACTATAACAAATATGAATCACAAAATTCCGATTATTTCAGCACTCAGGAAATAGGCAATCATAAAAGTAATTTTTTTTTTTTTTTCAAATTCAAACAAAAAGCACTCAGTAATGAGACCAATACCTTCGACTTCGAATTCACACAAAATTAGCATTACAGGATATAGTTTTTCACTAATCTAGATGCTGATAGACAAAGATGTAAATGAACTAAGGATTAAAATCAGTATTCCACGAGCATTGAAGTGATATGCAGTTTTGCCCGGCGAGCGGGCGTTTAGGATAGTGTCTTCTCGGCCTTTACACCTCCTTTCGAAATCTCCGTGAGGAAGCAAGTGTTGCTTATGCTTTGTTGCTCTTGTGGCCTTGCATTTCCTATGACCCGTAATTTATTTGCAGATATGTGGGACAAAACCAGCCAACTTGAAAAAAAACTCCATCATTTCTGAAAATATATGAAACATGCCCACATTCTGGAAGTGGTGTCATGGTGTAGAGCACGTTCTGTTGGTCCCGAACGGGTCCCCTGGTATTTCTGGAAGCTGGGATGTCCTCCTCCAAATATCATCTGAACATTTGTTGCCAATCAAGCTCATCCTGCAACCTTGACATTTTATCCAACAGGTGATGGCTGTTTCATGGATGATAAAGCAACTGTCCATCGCGCAAGATTGTATAAAATCACCGCAGGCTTTAAAGGAAACAAGAATAATAAGGAATTCGAAAAAATATATATATGACGGTACCAAGTTCAACTCCTTATGATAACGTTGAAGTAACATTAATGTAGTTCCGTGTAAAGAATAACTGCAAAAAGCTTCTCCAGAAACACGAATAAGCTTATTACATATAGGGGAAATAATAAATTCGCCATATTTTTTCTACACATACCTGCCACTGAATTAGAAACCTTTATGCAGATGACTGAAGCGTCACTTACGCATCCTGTATACGAAATACATGATCACGTGCGTCACCCCGTGATCTAGGTAACTATTTAAGACTGCTGCTCGTCTGTGATCGTCAGTAGTGTTGATCACAATGAGAAAAACGAAAGATCTTTCAGAGTTCGATAAAGGGCTTATTGTGGGCGCCCGTCTGGATAGAGGGACGATTTTCAAAACAGCAGAGCTAACTGCTTTCTCAAAAGGTGAGATATTCCTGGTCTTCAACCCTTTAACGACCATGACCCCAAAATCTTGTATCACTCTAAATACCATAACGCCCGAAACTGTCTCTTGTTTCACTTCTTTATTTAATAAACACAAAAGTGACTAACGGTGACTCCTGCTGATCCATTATAGATCGAGAAAATTTGAATACGCTCGTTCTAGACAGGCGTTTCGGGGAGCTATGACGGTTTGTAGGTACGGGCGTCTTGGGCGTTATGGTTGTTGAAGGGTTAATCTGTGGAAAAATAACCCACATTGCTTGTCCGGAGGCGCAACTGTGGCGCGACGACAATCTGTCAGAAACGAGATCGCCGTCGTCTGAGAAGGCTTGTACAGAGAAACACAACTTTTTGCGTGTGCAGCAGTTGACCGAAGATTTCAATGAAAGCTTCTCCCGACCCATATCGCAGCGAACTATGCGCAGAAAATTGAAGAGGATCGGTATTGGCAGTCGAAAGAAAGCCAATAAGGAAACCACTGATTTCTGTGAAGAACTGGAAAGTTCTTCTACAGTGGTGTAAGGAACATCATGGATGGACACTGAAATAATGCAAAAAAGTCATGTGGTTGTACGAGTCGTAGTACAGCTTGTTCTGTACCGACGGTAGGCACAGAGAGTTCGGCTGGAAGCCCATGAAATAATGGATCCAGTTTGCCTTGTATACACAACTCAAGGTTCTGGAAGTGGTGTCATGTCACGTTCTGTTGGTCCCGAACGGGTCCCCTGGTATTTCTGGAAGCTGGGGTGTCCTCCAAATATCATCTGAACATTTGTTGCCAATCAAGCTCATCCTGCAACCTTGACATTTTATCCACCAGGTGATGGCTGTTTCATGGATGACAAAGCAACTGTCCATCGCTCAAGATTGTATGAAATCCATAATGCACCTCTTAATATTAATTTCTTGTAAAAAACAAATATGCTCCTACAATATTTCCGATATTTGCTTATGCGTATGCATATACAGGGGGGAGGAAAGTCCCTTTAGCCTGGAATAACTTGCGAACGGAGAGAGGTACAGTTATGCAAGTGAGATAACGGTATAGTAAAGCGATCGAATGCAACCAATAGCAGCGCCCCTAGTGGTGAAATGCGGAAGTTAGCCATTGCAAATCGAAAACGAAAAGTGAGGGCAAAATTTCCAATTACAAAGTTGTAGAGCATCAATTAATTAGTACAAAACGCCATTTGTTTCACACGGATAAGATAAATTGTCGCCTGAATACCCTAAAATGTCCGAAATCAATGCACGACGATTCGAATCTGCATATTCACATTTCGCAAATGTAGCCGAATGCAAATGCAGATTGTGACGTTGTACCGTACCTACGATATAAAAACCAGTAGCAGGATGTACCCTGCTACTGGTTTTTATCGTGGGCAATGGCGAACTTTTCGAACATACTCGACATTAACTTTTTATCACTGTGCGCCAGTTTGCCTATTTAGTTTTGTCTAACGTCATCAAACTGTATTGACATAAGTACGCATTTATGCAATAAATGGTGTGCATTTGCTCATACCTATGCCTGTTCCCTTCAAACGTTCACACAAAAGGTCGCGCATCGATTTCGGACATTTTAGGATATTCAGGCGACTATTTATCTCATCCGTGTGAAACAAATGTCGTTTTGTGCTAATTAATTGATGCTCTACAACTTTGTAGTTGGAAATTTTGCTCTATCTGTTTTCGTTTTGCAATGGCTAACTTCCGCATTTGGCCACTAGGAGCGCTGCTATTGGTTGCATTCGATCGGGCGTAGTCGCTTTACTATACCGTTATCTCACTTGCATAACTGTACCTCTCTTCGTTCGCAAGTTATTCCAGGCTAAAGGGACTTTCCTATGCACCATGTATATGGACATTCGTCACCTATGCTGACCCTGACCAATTATTTTTTATGAATTTTCGTGAAATGATTTGGACCCTAACGCAAAAGTTCTTTTTAGTCTCTTAAATTGCAAGCATTGTTTTTTTGTTTATTTATTTTTGGATGAAGCTATACAGCTGGTTTTCTTCATTCTTTGAATAGAGAAGTACAGTTTTATCCTGTTGTAGTTAGTTGTCAACAATATGGTAGAAACTGAAGAAATCGACCTTGCCATAAGGCATTTGTTGTTCATCTCTTAAGGCGGAGGCTTTCACACATACTTAAGAGCTTATTGTAACAACTGTTGTGATTTATTTCCTCTTGTTCATTAAACACGAATAGCAATGAAACTCCTATTCGCATTTTATGACAACCAGTACTTCACCATTAATCATCTTGTTGTTGTAACGCGATCGTTCACTTTGAACTTTTTTATATTGTAACTGTTTCTCATTTTCATAATCCTGCTTTATATGACTTCATTTTTTTACTAAGCCTACCACTTTCGCCCATCTTTTCTTATGCTCTCCACGTAAGCGTTAGAATTACCGTTGCACGATTCTTCAAAATGAGATTTTGAGATATTAACTGGAACCACAAGTTTTTCGTCTGCTATTGTTCCAGACTTCCTGTCTGCCCTTCATTTCTCTCCATATCACCGCAGGTGGGCTTTTAGATTTCGACTTTTGATTAATTCGTGTATAGAAAATCAGTCTCCTAAACTACGATTTTTCGTGGCAGTCCGAAAACGCCTCCTTTAAAAATCTTTTGATACATTCAACACATACACAAGGCGTAAACACAGCTAAGTGTGCGTCTTACATAATTTGCCCAAACACATTTTATTTTATTGTAAATACCTTATTATGAATTTCCCTTCAACTCTCAGTTATTTCCTAACCGGTTATCATTCTCCAGCTGACCCTCCTTTGTACCACGACAGTTTTACAATTAATTTGAAAATAACGTTTTATTAATGATCTTATCAGTTCCTTTAAATTTATTTAAGTGAATCGGGTGTTCAACAAATCTTCCCCAGAATTGTTTTCTTTTCCTTAATATAATCCTAAAACGCATTATAGATTATCCTGAACAAATGACATGAGCTTTTCGTACTACAGTGCCTCAATAAGTGTTTGAAACCCGAGTTTACGAAACTGAAGTTCAATAAAAAGCAATATGGATATCCATTCTTTTCTTGCCTCTAGGGCTTTCCAATAGGAAGCTCTTTAACAATTTGGTATAACTACCATGCTGCCTTGATTTTTCTTGGTGTTGTGATCCTAGTTCGTGATCTTATTTCTAATTTAGTGATTTTAATGGGGTTTTTTTTTATCAGCTTTTATTTTTATTGCCATTTGCGACGGACTTAGGTTATTTACTTTTAAATCAATCATTAAACTAGATTCTGTACGCCGTTTTCTTTTCTTTTTTTCCAGAGTTAGCCAATTGTGATACATATTCATTAGTTTACATTTCATTCACTGTTATAATAATGTTGAAATGATATAATAATGTTGAAATGACAGGCTTAAACAACGATCAAAAATATAAAACCTTAGCAGGACCTTGGTTTTGAACTGAGTAATGCTACAATGAAATTCTCAAATAGTACATTTATAATACTACAAGAAGACAGAAGAAAAGTTCATGCAAAGAAAATATTATGCGCTTACCAAAGCTGAAGTCTTCATCTGCCTCTTTCTGTAGATAGCTTCCACTCTTGCTTGTGCCGGAAATTTGATTTTAGTCAGATCTCATATTCCACTTAGCTTACGAAAATCGTTAGGTACTATTTTCTCTCTGTAGCTCTTTCATTCGTTGGGAAATGGATTACACAATACGAACAAATTTGCAAAATCTATAGCTTCTAGCTCAGTATTTCAACAGAAAAAGTTCGAAACATGACGCCAAATATACGAGACAATACATTTGAATGTATATGCCAGTTCTGAATAACTTTGAATCCTTTCTTCCTAGGTGCACTATGGAACCTTTCTTTATGACCCAAATCCTTTGTCAGTGGTCCTTCGCAATCCAAATTAATGGCTACCTTCATTTCAAATGAACTGTGAATGATTCTTTTCATATCAGTTGTAGTATAAATAGTCTTCTTCCTCTCGTATGTTTCGTGAATTGTTCTCTGCATTTTTGATGGTGTGAATGTTCCTTTTTATTCCAGCTGTTTCCACCATTATTCAGGAACGAAATCCGTTATCGTACCTTACGTAGACATACCGGGGAGCATCTTAGTAAATAAGAAAAAAGAATCCACTAGTTCATAAAACATCTAGAACATGACGTACGTTCTGAGTAAGTGCTTGCTAGTCTACGGGCATCACATTAAGACTCTCCTGAAAAAGAAACTGGAAAAACATAGGGCACTGAGCTTTCCCATTAGCCAGATAGCTTCAGGAGCAGCTTTTCTCGTCTTAACTTCAACTAACTCTGTAAATTGTACAGCACTACATTACTCGGCGGCCAATATACCTTTTGAAGCACACACACACACACACACACACACACACACACACACATAAACGCTCATCGCACAATTCCGAAGACCTTTCTTCATTCAGTTTTTGCAACTATTTTTAAATTAGTGACTGAAAATCTTAAATGTCCTTAATTCCTCATTTTTTAAGTAGTAGCAACATTCCCTTCTGGAGCGGACGTTTTTTAAAGTAAATAATTAATATTTAACATTCAAATTATAGTGGGCTCTCACCATGATAAACGACAGAAATGTTTAGGGATATATTTTCCGTTCCTTTGTGATCAGAGTATTGGGGTAAACTCCTTTACATAACTTAGAAAAAAGGTGCACAACAATAAGTAACTGCAATTTCCAGCAACACAGTCACGACTAAACTGGTTTCATTTTACTTTACATAGTCGTTTTGCAATTTTATATAACTGTGGCATGTTTTACGTTATTAGTATAGTTTTGTACAGCACAGATAAAGTGTGTATTTCGGTACCATAGAAAAAATGAGTGAGGGGAAGATAACACATGGTTGTTAGTAAAGTCACAACACAGAACGGTGAGGCAATGATTCCGCAAAAGAAATCAACGAAATTGCATACTCTTCAGTGAACAGATGAGCTCAGAAGTCAAAGATGAAACGATACGGATGAATATATATTAAGTTTCGATATCGTATGGAAGATGGAACATAGCTCGTAACATGGGATAAATTGAGTACCTTGGATAAGTAAATTCTGTGCTGCTTTTCAATGGTACTAATTCTTTTTCGTTCAAATAGGTAAGCGTATTACGAGTCGGTCAATAACGGCCTTCTGATGATTCATCAGTAATATTTGCTTTCCTAACTGCGATTTAACATCAACCAAGTGTTAGATTACAGATAATTTAAATACGGACGTCTTTCAAACTGCTACACAAGATCTTGCATACTTTTTTAATGACGTTTAGTCAAATGGTAGTTCAATGCATATTAAGTGTAAAGGAACTGAAATCATCTGAGGTTAAACAACGCTATGGAGAAAATGAATATTCCTGACACCGAATTTAACACGCAATCACCCTCTGTATATATGCTTTAATACAACTTTTAAAACAGATTTCTTCTGCTTTCTGTATTTTCTTCTTGTTTAACATTTTTTTTTGTTTTACTAAACTCACAGTTCCCGAAAAAACCTGATTGATAAATCATTAATTTCATATAGTATATTTCTGTCGATTAATGTTTATCCGTTCCATAGTAAATTGATTGCGTTTCGAAAAAAAATTGATAAAACATTTGCAACGACAGATGTATTTTTTCTTAAATAATATAAAACAAATCCGAATTTTATATGGCAATTTTAAATTACTACGTTCTCGCCGCAAATTTTGTGATAACTCAGTTTCTTCATTGTTCCAGTCGTCGGAACTCATTCATAACACTACGCACTTAACACACCTTAGACAATATACTTATTTTATGTTCTTTCTTCTTCGCTGGATGATGTTTATAATGATGTCGAGGAATTTTCTCCCTTCATTGTCGATTTCATTTTATTTCTTGACAGCACAGCTTTCTATATTGAAAAAAGTAGTAGCTATTAACTGTCGAAAGTATTACTTTTACTGTTTAATTAGTAAGAATGAAAATCAGCTGGTATGCAGTAAGCGAGGAGATGGAAAAACAAATAAGTAAATAAATAAATAAATAAATAAAGAGGTGAAATCCATGCAACAAAATCTTGTTAAAAATAGTAAGATCGTATTAGCTGCAGTCTTGAAAGTTTTAAGTTATGAGCTCAGTTTATTAGTCGTTTATTCACCGTAAATTGTGATGCTCTTATGTTGGGCTGTTTTTCCTTCTTGTCTTGAGGGTATTTTGCATTTGTATATCGCACACAAGTGAACATTTGTAAGTAAAAATATTAGTTCGACGTTTGGGAAGAGGAAACTGACCAACAACCTAATACCGCTCCACTGCTTTTCATTTTGAAAAGTACAAAATTCACAGTGGCTAGCCATTAATTGTCTGTAATGTAATTACAACTAAACCTCTTCATCCTGAAAGGGTAAGGAATAATAGAACAATTCATGCATTTGTGACGTAATGCAAGAATGGCTCTTCATCAAGTTTTCCTTTCAAGTCTATAGGCTTCCTTTACAGCTAGTACGATTCGTTTACTGGCTTTGAATTTCGCAATTCTTTTTAATTGCACTTAAGAGGACAAGGTCTAAAATTTTCATTGAATATACTGTATTATATGTCAGCATAGAAACGCTGCATTTGACTGTTTCTCTATAGCCGTTTTCACAGAAAGCTCAAAAAATGTATCTTCCTGGAGCGGGTATTAAACCCGCTTACCGGTTTTTTTTTGGTTTTTTTTTTCTGGGTAAAACTACCACCATGAGCAACTCATAGTCTTCCATCCCCAATCTAGGGCCAATGTAGGATGAGTCTTCCATCCCCAATCTAGGGCCAATGTAGGATGAGTCTTCCATCCCCAATCTAGGGCCACTGGTTAGGGGAAGGGTGATAGCCAGCGCCGTAAGACAAACCCACCACCCATGTCGGTTCATGGATTTTGAGGGACGGGGATTTTGCGGACAAAGAGGGGCCAGCGGGGGAATTTGCGGAGGGGGTTTAAGTATTACAGAGTTGACGATTACTTTAGCTTCAGCTGGTATGCCTTTAAAACCGTCAGCAGTTCCACATTCTTTTTAAATAATCATTTTCTATACTTCCATTATTGTCGGTATAATTACTTCAGATTCATCAATGATTATTATTTTTAAATATTATAGTAAATCACTATGGAGCATAAATTTATACGATTTTAATTTAGCAGTAAAAGAAATTGCTAAATGTTTTTTATCAATATCTCCAGAAGTATCGGCGATGAGATAATATGTATCATAGGTTACAAGGAAATTATATCTCAGTACCTTTACAGCATCGATCCTACTTTCCCGTCTTCTTTCAAGGCAAGTGGTTTTATAGTCAGTGCAGGAATTGCGCCCCAGCTTGACGTGTCCCGTTGCACCTGGGGTCCGCGCGTCTCTGATCTGGGGGATCTTACCAGGGACCGCAAATTTCACTGTTTTTCATGTCCGCAAAATCCACGCTTCGTCCGGATTCGAACACGGTCCCAGCTCGGACGATTAGCCAGGAAACAACGCTCTCACCACTAGACCACAGGGGCGGCACTTCCCGTTCGAGTATGCCCCCGTTACACTACTCAGGGTAGCATCTGAATTACTTGGTAATGTAGCAGTGACATGCTCAAACGGAAATCGCGCGACGCGGTTTTAGTTCCCGCTTAAGGGCGATGGAATTTTAAAATTTTCTGTGGAGACAGCAACATGAAAACTGCCAAATACAGCAACATCTACGCCGAAAAATAGCATGGTAGTATGCCTTTCATGAATTTACGAAGATTTATTCTTCATTAACATCTATGATGCTTCCATTGAAGTTCCACTGGGATCCCTGCAATGAAACTGCAAAGGAAAGGTAGTAAACTGATTGCATACCATCCCTGCCACAAGTTTCTTTCTCTGCCTCCTTTTTTAACTAATACTTCGGATGTTCTTTTGAATGCCATACATTCAACTGCTTCAGAGACTTTTCAAATGATTATTTACTTCGAATTTCTTTCTTTTACTAACAGGAGACGAATTCTAATCTTTCCGTAGGCTTTTTAGCTACAACAGCAAGCAATAATAGCCTAATAAATGTTTGGAAGTTGGATGACATCGCAGCAAATGTCTTGTTAAACAGATAATAAAGTCACTTAAAAATAGAAAATGGCAGGGGTTCATAAAAATGAGCAGCCTGCGCTTTAAAGTCCGAATACTTTATTTCAGGTCACTTGACGAAGTCACACTTTTGTAATTGCTTACGAAAATATCAATCTTTTACCACATCTCTTACATAAAATCTTATAAACTTACGCAGTATCAAGTTAACGATGACAATGAATCATTCCTGTGACAATCTCCACAATTTTTACGCTCTTCACACTCTTTTGACTGTCGAAGTACGAGGTAATTTTTATCTACGCTGACCCACGGTCAGTTTTGCCAAAAAAGGAAATTCGGGGGAAGTAATATGCCGTTCAGAACAAAAATCAAACGGAGAAGTAGCAAAATTTGCAAAAGAATAGAAACACAACAGGAAGGTTAAATTTGTGATATATACCTCACGAGCCTCTAGTGCTTCAGAATTTTTTTTTTTTTTCTTTTCGTATTTGGAATTCAAGGGCCCTCGTAAGTGTCTTAAACGGGAAAGAGCCGCCGACATTCGTGCCTTACCAGGGGACTATAAACTACTACAAACTGTACGAAAAGCTAGGAATGTCTGCACAACTGACTACTGGAATGAACTGGAGAATTCAAGATTGTGGTGGTTCATGTGGTCCTCTTCTTCTGTCTCGACTTTATTTTGAGTTTCTTCCTTCTACTTTTTCTGGGCGCTCCAAGTAGTTTGCAACTAAGTTTTAAATATAATATATGAATCACAGTGATATATTTCTAATCGCACATCGAAAACAATCTGTAAACTATGTTGATCCAAAAGTGTGCTCTTATATTGAATCAACTGAAAGCCACAATCGAATTCAGTAGCTTTTGGATCTAAGCGCTTCATCAAAAAAACTGCTCCAACGAGAAAACTTGGAACCAAAATATATGACGACTATTTATTAAACTGAAAGAATAATTACAATTAAAAGATAAAAATACTTTCTCGGTGTTTCGAGTAAGTCGTTTATCGGTTAAGGACGTATCGCTTGTATTTTTTTTTTTTGCTTTTTTCTGAATTAATCCAAACTGAAAAGAAAATTCATCGCATGTGGAAACCAATCTTCTATGCTTCAGCTAGTATATCCTTGTAATTTAGAAAATAACGGCGCGAAATTGCGATGAGTGAGGCTGATTTTGTTAGATGCAGCTTACTTATAGAGCAGTTTTTCTTTCGTGAAGCTGTTTTTTCTAGTTAATCAGCTGAATTATTTGTTATTGATTGATTCAATTCAAGCCGTTATTTTAAAATGAAGACAATTTTGGGGGACACTAATTTGCACATGAAATTCCCTGGTAAAATGTTTTATTAATTGCTTATTTTCCTGTAATTCAAGAAAGAAAAGTTATATTCCTTTCAAATCCGTGGAACCAGTGGCCCTAAATTCAGGACGGGCAACTACTTATAGCCCACTGAGTTGCTCGCGATGGTCGTTAAATCTCCAATCAAAATTTAAAAAAATGACATGTGAACATGAAGGAAAAGCTTGAAAAATGTAAACTCAGTGGCAGATGCTTTGATAAAAGGTGACGTGGACCCGAAAAATAGATGTTGATTCACACATAATTGTCATGTCATACTATGAACATCCATTACGAGTAAACTTTGGTGCAATGTAACAGTTTGTTAGAGATCCTCTTAAACACTAAATGTTAAACACCGAATACAAAAACCTCACCTTTGTCATTGTAACATATGACAAAAGATATCAATATAATTTCAGCTGCTTTCCCTTTGTTTTTCAAACAATGTTTCCCTTAACTCATAGACGCCGACTTCTGGAAATTTCGAGGGGTGCCCAAATTCAAAAGACAGTGGGCACCGTTTCTAATTCTGAAATTTTAAATGTTTAAATATCGGTTCTTAGCCCGTTATCGCCATTCAGAGCAAAACACACCTTATGAAAGTATCTTGTATAATTAATATCTTTCTGCAGATAAATTGAACGATATAATGAGAAAATATTAATGCCATTTACTAAATAAAATAATAAAACGTTAATGCAAAAAATATGAAATGTAAATAAACACTAATCGGAAATTATTAAAAAATATGAATAATAAAAATATAAAAAATACAAAATAAATATAATATATAAAAATAATAAAAATATAACATAAATATAATACATAAAAATAATAAAAAATAAAAAT
Organism: Macrothele yani; assembly: GCA_039090855.1. Classification (NCBI taxonomy): domain Eukaryota; kingdom Metazoa; phylum Arthropoda; class Arachnida; order Araneae; family Macrothelidae; genus Macrothele; species Macrothele yani. The sequence continues at coordinate 81,230,810 of CM077023.1, read as the reverse complement.
AATAAAATTTTAATGCAATTTATTAAATAAATTTCATACTGGGAATTTTGTTTCGAGGGCGAATTTAATTTAGTTGCATTTGATTCCTTCCTAGCTGTATATCGACGTATGTATGTATAAACACTAATAATCCAGCATATTACATTTTCCACAAAGTGAAGGTTTAGGACCTACTCTCGTCTTGAGCCGAATCCACGATGTCAGTGAAAAGGTTAAGGTACAATATCAACAAAATTTACCTTCTGCTTAAGAGTTCACCCACAAGGGCCAAGAATTGTATCCCGGAAACTTCTTTTCCTCTGAGAGAGTCGACCGGTTAACATGATTACGTGAGCTCTGCATACGCAGAGCAGAGCTCACCTAAGACCAGCTACTAGACGTGCACCACTAAAAAAAATAGGAAATTGGCATTTTTCAAACTGCTTTTCTTTGATCGAATACGTTAAATTCGGTTCAAATCTTGACGAATAGGTTAAAGTCACTTTAAGTCACGAATTTAAATCGCCTAATTATGAAATTCGAAGTACTATGAACATAAAATTTTAAAATTCCAAGATTTCAATCATTCGGTACAAATTACGTAAACTAAATCACTTTCTGACATTCAATTGCTTGATAGTCCTATTTTTAAGAAATCATTCAGCACCGATGCACGATTTTCTCAAAAAAGATCTATTTTTCTTTTATAGCAACATAATTCTTGGGCTCCGTTTTTGATTCTTCCGATTTAATATTCCGTAATCTGAAAATCTATATTGAACTGTGATTCGGTGCATACTACAGCAAGAATTTTGAGGAGCACTGTGTCGCCTCAAATAATTTTAAGTGTGTTTCCGCATAGTCGGCGCCTATGATCTTAACATAAATATAAGTTGCTCTTCAATACATCACATGAGTTGTTTATTACCCACCTGTTCTTCCAGAACCTTTGGCTAGTTATATGCGTATGTACTTCAGAACATAAATATTTGCGAAACAATAGCTCTATCTAATTTTGAAAACAAATATACTTTGTATCTCATTAAATACGTACCTTAGTTTTCTGAGCATAAAGTTCTGAATTTGATTTTGACAGGAAAATAGCAATCCATGTAAATGCCTGGCTTATCAAATCACATTCATTTTCCCACTGTCATCCACCACCTAGTGAAATGCATGAAATGATTTTGCATTTCCTTTTATGACAAGTATTCATACAAAATATAAAGGTACCTTGCGATCGTGAAATATCTGAGAACAGCTAAGTTGTCAGTCTAAGTTAAAGTACTTTCAGACTTGAAATGATGTCCAACAAATGCCTGAATTTGATAGTACAATTTACACACTATTAGTTTTAGAGTGGGAAATTGTGAATAAAACACTATATCTTAATCAAAATATAGCTGTGCTGCAGATGTGTAAATAAATGTATGTCAAATAACTTCATAAAGGTTACTTGCTGGCTACCGCAAGAATCTAGGTTTCAGTTCTGTTCGTGATATTCTTTGTTTGCTTGTCAGTTTGTTTGCCATTCAGTTCTGATCCTCGCGTTTCTTGGAATCGATAATTCTTAATCACGGTGCTGTTTTTAATTCAGGTCTATGTTGTGCATGGATGCTATACAGTATGAGCAATTTTGTAGTATAATGACCGGAAGCAAAAGGAATAGATTTTATGATTACGAAGTAAGGAAGTGTGCTGCCCCTGGCCGGCGATATAGCTTTGATAAGACCGCACGTAAAGTGCCGAAAACCTGAACTTTTATTTATGCGCGAAAATGCGGGTAGAGTTACAGTAATGTTTATAATTATTAATGATGTTCTCCAAGTTTTCAGTTTTAGTGTCAACTAGAGAGGGTGAGAGCATTATGAATTACTTGTTTCTCTTCCCCTGAGGTTCAAAGACACTAATGGAGACTGAAGACAGGAATTTTTACATATCCCATATTTATAGTGACATGCTCTAGAACGGGTGAAAACCAGGACCGAAGAACAAAACAAAAACCCATGTCTTAAACAGAGCTACTGCGTAGCATCCTACAGATGTAAACACTGAGATGGGTGTTCATTTAGGCAATAAAATGGCGTTATTAAAATTACAGCTGATGGTAATTTTCATCCTGCTTTTTCTTCTGCATTATATCATAGCTATACAAAATTATTGTACTCTGAACACTGCAACTTTATGCTTTTGCAAGAGACACAAAAATTCTCCTGCACAAGGAGTATTTGATACCATCTTTTTATATATAATTGTGCATTTGCCTTGATTAGTTTACTTTTACTTTTTAAATACTGTTTATCAAAAATATAGAAAAAAAAAGCTTGCCTTCAGTGTATTTATTTTCAAAAAATATTATTTCATCTCTTTATGTTCTAAAGAATTTAAGCGCGTAGTTTTGATTGATATTCACTTATTTCATATCTGCTTAACAGCAGAAATCTGTAATATTCTTTTGTAACACTATACTTCGAGCTTATCAAACGTTTTTCTTGCCAAATTAAAGTCCCATTTTTTGCACTGAAAGCATCTTCTGGAAAATAATTGAATATTTACGGTCGAGTAACATTATTGTGACCACCGGCTAATCCAGAGTCACCGCCGTGTGTAGCGCGGACAGCAGCTAGACGGGCTGGGAGTGACTTAATAAGGTGTTGGAAGGTGTTTACATGTATGTGGAGCCATGCTGACTGCAGTGCATCTGGCAGTTGCTGGAGGGCGCGTGGTGGAGGATACATAGAGCGAACATCACGATCGAGGTGGTCCCACAGATGCTCAATTGGGTTTAAGTCTGAGGAATTAAGGGACCAGGGAAGTACTTTGAAGTCTATGTCGTGCTCTTGCAACCACTCTGACATTTCTAGCTGTGTGGCACGTCGCATTGTTGTGCTGGAAGATCCCATCCGCCCCCAGGATAGACAATCAGCATATATCAGTGTACGTGGTCTGCAAGGTCAGAATTCGGTTCATAGTGCCTTCCACAAGTATGAGTGGACCCAGGGAATGCCACGAAAACATTCCCCACACCACAACGCTACCCCCACTAGCTTGTGTTCTTCCAGCAATGGTTGAAGAGAGTTTGTTCTCCGATGTTTCTCGCCTTGTACGCCAACGTGCATTCATTCGATGAAGCAGAAAACGTGACTCATCGGAGATGGTATTCCATTCTCAATCAGCGGAGCTACAATTCCGCTACTGCTGTCCAAATGTAAGCCTTTTCTGCAGATGCACCTTCATTAGAATAGGTGCAGTGACCATCCATCTACATCGGAGCCCCATACGCAGCAGGGTTCGCTATACTGTCGTTTTAGACACACTTCAGGTAGACCCCTGGTTCATTCGGCCCATTAGTTGCTCCACTGTAGCGTATCGATAGGCCCTCACGCACCTTCGAAGCAGACGTTCACCTCTCACACCAATGGCACGTGGTCCTTCGTAGTATCCACGTCGCTTATTCGCAGTGGTGCCATTTCTCCAACCACGATGCACTTTAACCACAGCAGCACGCGAACAGTTCACAAACTGTGCTGGTTCAGAAATACTGCCACCCTTGGCCCGAAAGCCGATAATCATCCCTTTTTGCAAATCTGTTAAATCGCTCCTTTTATCCATGACAGCAACGAGTGATATGTTATCAGAATGCTTACAGCACACCTTATATACCCTACAAGCCAGCTTACGACACGTGCCTTCTTTCATTGGTTATACGCGCTATTGACATCAAATGTAAGAGGTGGTTGCAATAATGTGACTCGACTGTGTATAATCCTTAGCTTTATATTGACGGACTGAATTTTCTCTTTCGGTCACTTAGCGAGATTAGGAACAAAAATTATAGCAATAACTAGGCTCTTCTTTATTACAACTGAAAAATCCTAGAAAGTTTATATTGTAATATCATTACATCCTAGAAAGTTTATATAGTAATATCCCAGTAATTACTAAATATTTCTGGAAAAAAAAACAAAGCGAAACAAATGTTAAGTAGTATATCATGCCAATAATTCTGGTAAAGTAATTAGTTTCTCGATTTTCGAGAGCAAAAACATAAAAAAATATTACCTCACTGCAGACAAATGTAACTGTCGGTCGTAATTATGAATGTGTTTTGAAGTTCGAATGGGAACATCACAATCGCCATTTTACATGTATCGTACACCTCATACTACGAGGGTAAATAAAATAGTAAGGTCAATGTTGTCGTATATTAAAGAAACTATGCGGTATACAGATAACAATTACTTAATTTTTCAACATAGTCCCCCTGTCGCTCAACGCATATTTTATATCTGTCTACAAGCTTCTGGATTCCTGCACAGAAGAAAGTTTTTGGTTGTTACTGCAGCCACGAATGCACGCTTCCTGTAACTGGACATCCCTTTCAAAACAGCGGCTTCGCAAAGAGTCTTTCAGAGGCCCGAAGACATGAAAGTCGCACGGCGCCAGATCGGCGTTGTAAGCAGGATGTGGTAGTACCTCAAATTTCAACTCTGTAATTGTTTGTTGAGTTGCCAATGCCGTCTGTAGACGAGTGTTGTCATGCAGCAACAGCAGTTTTTTGGATAACATTCCCCGTCGTTTTGTGCACATTGCTGATTTCAATTTGTCATTCAGCAAGTCACAATATGACCGACTGCTAATTGAGTCACCCTGTGCTTGATAGTGTTCAACGATGGGTCCTTTCATGTCAAAAAAGATAGTCAGCATTAATTTTCGTGACGAAGAGACAACTTTGAAGTTCTTTTTGCATGGGAGACTCGGATGTTTCACTCCATGTTTTGCCTTTTGCCGCTGAGGTGGTAATGATGTACCCATGTTTCGTCCCCTGTGACAATCCTTTCCAGAATATTGGGATCTGACTCATACCGCTTCAAAAAATGTCTGCCTATTTCCAGGGCGCTGCTGCTTGTGCGCATCAAACAACTGCCGTGGCACCCATCTGGCACGCACTTTATGATATCCGAGATCGTCATGCACTATTGAGAATGCAGAACCAAAACTAATGTTTATCTTTTAGACGGTCTCAGACAGAATAACCCGGAGATCTCCTTTAATGAGCGCATCGATGCGATCCAGATGGTCCTTGTGCGAGTGGTCGACGGACGGCCCGAGCAAGCTTGAACAAACACATTCGCGTTCTACCGGCTTGAAACTTTTCTGTCCACTTGTACACGTCTCTGGCTCATACACTTGTCCTCCCCATTTTGCACAAGCATCCTACGATGAATTTCAGCGGGTTGCACGCCCTCAGCCCATAAAAATCTCACTACACTTCGCTGCTCGACGATGGAACATTCCAACAAACGAGCGGCCATGTTTACGCCCTTACAACTGCTGGGTAACTGCGGTTAAAAGATTAGCGATCACATCCGCCACGTGTCAAAGTCACGTACCTTCCCCTCCCCAAATAGCAATCTGCCGCAGCACTGCTTGCCTACGTAACAAGAGCATTGGCCATACTTTTTGATTCACCCTCGTATAAGGGGATGTATACAAATTGCGTTGCGTTCGGAGATTTTGTCAAAGTGTGGGAGTTTTCCTAGTTGACCCAAACGAAATGTGCGAGTTCTGCTAGTGATGTAAATGCGTATGTAAGATCATAATGACACAAGGTTTTTTAACTTAAGATCATGTAAAAAGGCCCGCGACCCGGGTGCCTTGTAAACAGCTGAGAAACAGTGCCGTAGCCAGAAATTTCCAGGAGGGGGGGGGGTTGTGGAGCTGGTTCATCGGTGAAAGCTTTCCAGAAAAAATACTCCAAATGGGAATAAGCCCAAAATCAAAACTTGAAAATAATTATTACCGAGATAAAACTTTTTTTTAAATAATATATACACGTATATATCGCTTTAAATTCGTACTAATCCGCCTGAAAGGAAGGGTCCGGACCCTAGGACCTTCCTCCTCCCCCCCCCTGGCGACGCCTATGCTGAGGAATGATCCGTTGAGTGACTTTTATTAGGGTTAATATAACGTTTATAAATATAAAATGTTTAGGTTGTAACTTAAGATCTTCCAAAAAGACCCGCAGCCTATAGGTGCCTTGTCAACACCTGAAGACCGATTCGTTGAGTCTCTTTTGATTAGCTTTTATTGCATGTCTTCACATGGCAAATATTAAAATCATAACTCAAAGTTTAGTGAGTCGGAAAGCTTCTATAATACATAAACCTTTTGTCATTATGATCTTATGTACACATTTATATCGCTAGGAAAACGCATACATTTCGCTTTATTCCACTAGGAAAATGCGTACATTTCGTTTTGTTCCACTAGGAAAACTATTTGTCTCATCTCAGCACTCCGAATAAAAACGCAATTTGTATACATCCCCTTATATGAGAAGGTGTAGGAGTCCATCGGTGTTGAAGTTTTCCGCCGTGTAGCAGGTTTTTAGCAGCAGAAGAAAGTGTCTACCGGTATGGGAGTTGGAACCGGTGTGAGAGTTTCCAGGTGTAGGAGTTTACCGCCACCCGTATCGTGTCTCAGTGAAATATGATTCAGTTCAACCAATAACAATTTTTTAAAGACAAATTAGCCTGACAAGCTCTAGAACGGGTGAAAATAATTTACATGCGACATATTAGCCGTTTTATAAATCGTTTCCTGCCTTAGCCATAGCGCTGTTAAACCTAGAAACAGAATGATAATTTTTGTAATTACAAAGTACAAAATTAATAAAATACAATGAACACTACGTTTTCTTATTTGTAAGTGGACTATCAGATATATTTCAAACAACGCTAAATTTTATCAATTCAGTTTTTTGGCCCTAAATGAACCAAACTGTTCCTTTAAGAACCTTAACCGCTTAAAAAAAGTATACTATTTTTTGTAGTCCTTTATCTAATACAAAACACAATAAACCATGTGTTATCTATTGAGATGTTTTAGCAGTAATTTTTTCGTTTGTTATCAGAAAACAATACTTATGTCTGGGATACAGATGTTTATTTATATTATGATTGATTGAAATTTGCTTCTTTCCTAGCTATTTCATTATTTGATTATAACTTCAGTTTTACTTAAAAAAATATCCTTTATTATGCTATTTTTCCAAATTTCATAAATTCTTATCTATGGGTTTCACTGTAAATTTGAAAATTATTTCATCAGCTTCTTTGATATTATCTCATTGACAAAAACTAACAAAATAAAAACATTCTTATTTCATTTGCGATGGCTCCTTTGCCAATGAATAATTTTAATCGGTCAGTTGTTCAATTCCAGAATCAAGTCAAAACGATGTAACTTTATTTATAAGCGTCTGAGTGACATAACTTTAAATGGAAGTATCTCAATGATGTAACCTTTTTTCCGTAAATGTGCGTGCTATCCAACTGTTTTTAAATCCGTAAAGCCTTGCTCATGAACCGAGTGTAACCATGCTATTCAAGAAAGAACGACATCCTTTTATCATTATTAATGTACCTAAAATTACCAAAACAAATTCTGAAACGCAGACCTGTTATAATATATGCATTAAGTAACCATTGCGAGGACCAGTGATCTCACAGGGGTCAGTTATGTGTATTTGAAATGGGCTGCAGGAATGCAGTTGTGCAAAAAGTTCGTGCCACATCTCAGAAGACTGTCACAGGCGTGTGCAGCACTCTGATTTTGAGAAAAGTAGCATTGTTGAATTGTGCGAAGGTCCAATGCTTTTAAAAGCTATGTCTACGAGAAACTTGGCACGAAATACTACCTGTGAACATTGGAGAGCCCTATGAAAACATTCTACGTGTCTGCAGATGTGCATTCAAGCAAGAAGTGTCAGAAAGTTTACTTATCTCTGTCACGATAGAGGGTTTCAACTTCCATAGTTCTATTCCGCTGCTTCTGATTTGTTAATTGCTTTTCAGCATGTTACCTTTGCGTTCTCATGTGTCATTCTGTTGGTGTCATTTCGCCTTTAGCGTGTGCAACTTAAATAAGCATTGTACAGAAGGAGCAAACGTTCTGTCTTACGAAACTGTGTTGATCTCAGACCCCATAGATTTTTTTACCTCTTATAATAGTGATATCTGTCTATCTATACCAAACACAAAAAATGCATCACCCGGAAGGAATGTAAATGGATTTCACGAGGGTTCGTTAACATCACATTCTCGTTTAAGCATGTGATCAAAAGAACAGTCTGGCAGCGCAAAGGTGTAATGAGGTTTAATAGAAGTTCCAAACATAGCCAAGCTCAAGATTACAGCCCTGCACGGGCCAGGCCTGCCTGTAATTTAAAACTTACGGGCCGGGCCTACAACTTCGTAGGCGGGCTTGGACGGGCCAGCACTTGCATGTATACCGTGTAGTCAGGTTGTTGATAAATTTAGGTCACTCTGTTTTAAGTCTCTGTCTTTCCCTTCCCGTGATCACATTTCTTGTTTCTCGCAATCATTCTTCTCTCCCGCCTTGTGCTATTTTTTATTTATTTATTTATTTATTCATTTTGCGCGCGTCTTTTCGTCTTTGGCAATCAAACTCCCCTTTGAATCCATTTTATATTTATAGGAATTAGGAATCAATTAAAGCTTCAATATGCGCTAGTAAACTATTCTTAGGTGAGTAAACTATTCTGTCTTTATAATTATGATTTGCTACTTGCTTTGTTTTAAATATTGATGAATATTGGGTTGGGTAAATTAGAGGTTCGAGGAGCAAAACAATCGGAAAATTGTGTTACATTTGGATTTTGGGAGTTATATCCTAGACCTGAAGAATTAAAATCAAAGACGTCGGGCCAACAGAACGGAATCATATTCTGCGTACGAGAGTTTGTTGTATTAACTATTAACCATTAAGCATGTTATTGTGTGTGCGTGTGTGTAACTGAGTATCAATTTATATTATGTTCTGTGCAAAAGTGTCAAAGAAGACAGTACTTGACTCGTATAAACAGTGATCTGACCCCATGAAGGGTTCGATTATGAAATGACGATAATTTACTTAAGTTCACTGAATACTATTTATTGCATTTGCCGTATTTCTGGATACTGGTGGGTTAGTTAACTTACTTATGCCCTCTTTTTACACGAGTTTCAAGTTAGTCCAAAAATTTACGGTACAAATACCGTCTGTGTTAAAACAAGTGACAGTTACGCAAATGAAACCTATGACGGACCTGAATGGCCAGGCCGGGCCCTGAAAAAAAACACCGGGCCGGGCCGGCATCGGGCCTAAAAATATTACCTCTGCAGGGCTCTACTCAAGATCTAGCAAGAAAAGAAAGGCAGAACAGTGTAGGAATGTAGTGAACAATTAATTACCTCCGGCTGTGAAGATACCACTATCCAATTATTTGGCTCACAATTTCAATCCGCGTGAGTTTTCAGCATAGTGCATAGCAAGCAATGCAACTAACGTTTTACCTCAGCATATAGGTATGACAGTTATACTGCCAAGACAACCAGGTTATTTTTACTACTACAATGTATCAACAGGAACTACTGTTCGTTGTTATGGGCACATGAGTATTGTCGTGGTGAAAACGCATGTATCTGCTTGCTGAAGAAATCATAAAAGTAGAATTATGCAGATTAGTACGATGAACAAATCGGAATAGATGTTTTTGAGTTGACCTGTATCGATATAATATTTAACACATTAATGAAGTGAATTTTTGTGCACCACTTCTGCACATCCACACTACAGTCGAAGTAACAGTTCCCGATCATGATACTGAGAATTACTTTCTTTTCTCACTCAAAATCTTTAAAGACAAACGGCGTCTAGTGAGGTCAGGTTGTTTTTTTCATTATTTAGCAAGTAGAATTCTTTTCTCCTCACAGCTCATCTCGTTCAATGATTATTTACACTAGTCTCTTTTACTCATATCCTGATTATGTGATAGTTTTCAGTTTCTGATGAAGCGTGAAAAGGTTCTGTCCTGCATCAGAATTGTCTCACGCTAGTTGGAGATGAAGACCAAGAATGGGGTGCGTTTGGCAAAGAATTCAGAGGTCATGAAGCTGTACAGTGCAGTCAGAGATAACATGCGACTATAACTGATGACTCCCCAGTGTATTATCTCTGGCGTTGTACTTGAACTACGGTTTCACGATGTCCACTGCGGTTTCGGGAAATCTTCCACAAATACAGGTGGTGCTCTTATAAGACATTTCATTCAGTCGCTGTAAAATGGTCGAGATGCTGAGTTCTATGTTTTGCTGACACGATAGCGTTTTGAATTTCACTTTCAGTAGCTGTTCTCCTCGATTTTCTGTAGTTGTTTACATTGCTGTATCCTCAAAGTACATTCTCCTGTGGTTGACAGCAATGCTGAGACGGGTTTTGTATTGCTGACAACATAGCGTTTCGTATTTCACTTTCAGGAGCTGTTCTGCGCGATTTTCTGTAGTTGTTTACATTGCTGTATCGTCGGAGTACATACATTCTCCTGTGGTTGAGAGCAATGCTGAGATGGGCCTGGCCCAAGGCCAAAGCCAAGCCCGGAACCAAACTGGGCTCGGCCTGTGAATTTTCCTCTTATTCTTTTCTTTTTTACTGTGATACTGTATGATTTAGCATACGATACTTTTATTACATTTCTTAGTTGGTAAAGAGAATTCTTCCATAGCTAGGTGTGGGTGGATAATAGAGACTGAGGAGGGCTGTTTTTCTTGCCTTTAGGGGCAAATTCCATAGGCCACGCATTAATGGATATCTGCAGAGAAGGAGAAGCTTCTTCAAAAACTGTAGATACTATATAACACTCCGTCGAAATTTCGCTCCTTTCACGATCGAAGCGGCAGTTCCCAGCTGATTTTGTCGAAGAACATATGTGGATTGCAGGGCAGCCAGTTTTTGCTGGATGCCTGGAGCATTTCAGAAGAAAGCGAGTGGTCAAAGAAAATCGAAAAGTGGTCAAGAATGGTCAAAGAAAGCTATACTATAAAAACTAATGTTCCTTCCCACGTTGAGAAAGACATGAGGAAAGAGTGGAGATAAAAAAAGACGATTTTTTGTTTTTTTGTTTTATTAATGCCTATAAACAGGTCACTTTTCGGTCTCGTCCGGGCTCGGGCTATCACACTTCGGGCTTGGACGGGCTCTGGCTCTTAAAGTTGAGCCCGAACTTAGCACTGGAGGACAGCTCATTTTGCAATTGTTTAGAAATTTGCAGATCTCTAAACTGATTCCTTCCAAAAACTTGTGGTATTCAACTCGAAGTCACTGACAACGTTCTGTGAGTCCAGCTGTGGGACTGAGTGTATAAGGAAGGCTTGGGTACATGTCGCACGTCGACGAGTTTTCAGCATGGAATCGAGCAAAATAGAATGGGTATTTTTTACAGTCGTCCATGGCTGGATTTTCGCGCGCTTTTTATCCTCTTTTTTATTACCTCCCACTCATGCTAAGCACCGTTTCACATGAACATTCAGGCATTTACCTAACTGGCGTACCAGCATGCACCTTCACGTCTTCGCAACGTGACGGCATATGGGTGGTGCAATTTCTGTGGTCAGAAGTCTGCGTGTGTTGCGTACATTCTACGGCACATTGCTCGACTTTTTATTTATGCCATGAAAGCGAATTTAGCATGGCATAGTTAAGCACATAGTGACTACAGTCCCTTTTTTGAAAGAACGTTACTGATATTTTATTGATACTTTAATAGCCAACTCTTTCAAGTGTGTGCAAATGCTACTTTCCTTTAGAAAAATAATCAAAATTAGACATTCTTCTGCATTGTAATGTTACTATTCCTGATCTCGGCATTTCATTAAATATTTACTAAATTTTAAATAAGTTTATAATTTTAAAGATGGCTAAGTTCGAACCAAACTGCTATTACCTATAAATAAAAAAATCGAGAATTTTTAAGAATAAAAAATAATTTAATTTCTGAAGTTAGCTTCAAATAGCAAAATTAAGAGGGATATATTTATTTTCGATTTAACCTGAAAATATTATATATTTAAGCACCCCTGACTACATTTTTTATGCATTTCACAGTGTAAAGTTGTCTGGATAGCTCTGAATGGATTTCGCAGCTTCCGTTACTTGGTATTTTCTAATCCTGTGAGATGTGATTACACATGCTAAATGCAAGGGAATTTTAAAACATCTCACAAAAATGATTTTAGATTACAAAGAAAAGTAAGTATATCATTGTAAATTGCTGTTTCCAGCGCCGGATTAAGGGGGCATCTATAGGAGCTCACAGTGACCAAGTGCCCAGGAGGCATGCCTGGGCAAATACACTGGCGGAAAGTAAAAAAAGAACACCAAGAAGGAATTGGCGGATGATCATGAAATTTACATATGTTAATGGAATCGAGTTTACGTAGGTGTGATGTTAATTTCGGGACCAACCGGTGAGCGTTTACGCCACAGCACGGCATAATATGCAAACTATCGTCGGTGGTATTTAAGGAGTACGGCGAAGTGAATGTAATCAGTCGTCGGCGTACGGACACGTGCGAAGACACTGAAGAAGCTGCAATACTTGAACATGGAAGACGTGTACGATTTCAGCAGTTATCGGACTTTGAGCGAGGTCGTCTAGTCGGACTCCGCGAGGCCGGGTGGTCGTATCGTCGTATTGCGGAGCGAATTGGACGGGAAGTGACGGTGGTGGTACGATGGTGGCGTAGATGGTCGGAGGAACATTCCCACACGAGAAGACGTGCAACCGGGAGTCACAGACGGACTGATGAGCGGACCGATCGACGCATAAGAACAGCTGCGTTGTCAAGCAGAACATCCACTGCGACGCAAATCCGAGCTGCCGTTGCACCTGAGGTGACTGTGCGAACAATCCGCAACCGCCTACTGGATGCAGGACTACGTGCACGTGTGCCTCTGGCATGTGTACCTCTTGACTCCAGCACATCGTCAGGAACGGCTGCAGTGGTGTCGCCAACGTCTGCACTGGAGAACGCAATGGCGATCTGTCGTGTTCAGCGATGAAAGCAGATTCTGCTTGGGAGCCTCCGATGGCCGTATGCGTGTTCGCAGACGCACAGGGGAGTATCTCCACCCTTTTTGCATCCGCCAGCGACACACAGGGCCTACACCTGGTCCCCTGGTGTGGGGAGCGATCAGCTATCACTACCGTACACAACTAGTGTTTGTACCGGGTACGTTAAACAGCACCTCCTACATCAACAACATCATTCAGCCCGTTATTGTGCCATTTGTAAGGTCGGTCCATCGTGGTGTTTTCCAGCAAGCTAACGCACGCCCATACACGGCACGTGCAACGCAACATGCACTTCAGGGTGTGAGACAACTTCCATGGCCTGCACGTTCACCGGATTTGTCCCCCATTGAGCACGTGTGGGAATTTATGGGACAACGACTTATCCGGTCTCCATGGCCAGCCACGACCATCCCCGATTTACGCGTCCAGGTTGAGGATGCTTGGAGCTCAATACCCCAAACTTACATCCAACATCTGTACGACGGACTCCCGGAATTGCACAGTGTGCAGTTCATGGCGGTTCAACCTCGTACTAACCATGTTACATGGAAATGTTATTTTTCAGTTTACCAACAAATACAGCTGCATTTTGCCATAATGTTTTGATCACGTTATCCTCTGTATTCCGTTGTGATGCTGTATAACTTTCGTTGGTATCAGGCGTCTCCTTCTTGGTGTTCTTTTTTTCACTTTCCGCCAGTGTAGATAGATAGATAGAGAGAGATTTATAAAATAGTTTTACTTTTGTCTCGTACGATTTCCACTTGGTCAGAAACAGAGGCTGGAAGACGAACAGATTTCAACGCAGTGACTCACCAAGGGTAAAGGTTTCATGTCGATGGGTACAGCGGGCTTAGCGAGACAGTTTCAGCTTTTTCACTACCATCCATCCACACCTCCCAATTTGCACTTAGAACCGTTAATGGTCGACTAAGACAAAATCTAGGAATCTTAATCTTTTAACTCATGTTCTTATGTGGAAACACAAGTTTGTCTGCGACGACCCCCTCACTCCGGAGTAAGTCGCTCTCCCAACTGAGCTACGCAAACAGAATGTCTCGTTGCAGATTTGTCGTCTTGACACATGCTTTCACCTCTGTAGTACGTCACACTTATGAGAACAATGAAAAGTACAGTGACTTATTATGACAACTCTGCAGATAATTTAGTAGTTACAGTTTCGTGTTTTAATGGACTTCATAATGATTCCCCGTTATAAGTTCTTTCGGGCCCCACTCATATGTTTTAGCCTAGGGGCCTACTGAGGCCTTAATCCGGCCCTGGCTATTTCATAGTTAATTTCCCCTGCTGAATCTGAGTTTTGATTTACAACAGAGTGACATCTCTAGAATGAAATCACGAAAAATTAATAACAAAAAAAAATGAAACTGTTGCATTAAGTAACAGAAATTATTTTTGCGTGAATGTATGGTGCAACATCTATTGGCCAGATTCACCGGTAATTAGATTTGATGTTAATTATGTAATATCTTTTTCGTTTTGAAGATAAAAAATGAAAATTACAGCAGCGGTATTTTACGATATAAGAAACGGTCCTAATCTGGAGCAACATATTCGTACGCAAAGCATGACATACACCAACACTGTGTCATTAAAAGACAGAGAAAGAGAGAGCAAAGATAGAAAGATAGTTCACTGCTTCGTCAAAGCCGCAGGATGTCTTTCTAACGGCAATAGAACCATTACTTCATAAATATTTCTCCCTGATTTAGTCTGAATTCAATCTACAAAGGTAAAATACATCACCCTTAAATTGAAAAATATTACTTAGAGTTCCTGTCCTTGTTGTGCAGTTCAGAAACGATGAAAAGTTCTACTAAAATGTGATAGATATCAACGAAAACAAGAAGCAGGAGAACGTAGTGTTGGTGGCAAGTTGAGTATGATTTATTTTGGTGTAAAGAAGTGTCCAACCTTCGATAATCAATGTCTTCCCAGGTGGTCACGTGGGAACTTGCGCAGAAGGGCATTGTGTGGGCTATTTGAAACAGCTTCTATCGACAGTCTGGAAAGCGGCAAAGGGATCTACTTCAGAAGAGGTGAATTCCTTTCACAAGGCTTTAGGTAAGAAAGCAAAAACTGGACACAGGGAAGAGATTGTAATTCTTGTAAATTTGAATGGAAGGGTTGGAAATTACAACAGAGTCGAAGGTATTACAGAAAAATTCGGGGAAACTACCTAGCATACATGAATAGGTGAAGACTCGACTTTGGTGTTCAGGCAACAAATTCATTCATTTCATTATTACCCACACCACCCTTATTAGGGACAAAGCATTCACAAATTTACTTAGTTGATGCTTTTGTGCTAAGGAATAAAGCAAACATGGGGAACTATGTTATAGTGAGAAAATCTCTACGAAACTTGTGAAAAACATTGAAACTCTCGTATTTATAAATGTCTATTATTATTTCGACATTATAAATACGAGAGTTTTCAGAAAGTTTCAAATAAGCAGTGGTATATATTTAGTAGCTCCTATTCTTAGAATCAATCATCAAATTGTTAAGAGACAAACTAAAACATCAAGTTTATTCAGGGTTGACAGACTGAACTGTACACAAATGAGGCAAAATTTACGAAGTCAAATCATTGATATTATTACTACAATAGAAACCTCACTCAGTGAAAGCATGGAAGCTGAGCGGAATAATTATAATAGATGGGTTCTTATTGCTGCAAGGAAAGCGAGTGCTGTCTAATAAATACGAACAGGAAAAGTCAAAATGCAGCATTGGTGGGCAAAAGAGGAAGTAGAGATGTAGACAGATGGGGGAAAGCTTATAACATTGCAGGTGTTTGTCCCAGGATTAATATCAAACATTAGAAAAAAATTATAAAAGGATTTGAAATTATTATTTAGACATTATTAAAGGATTTATCTAAAAGCAAAGTCAGTGCTTCTATTAGGGATACAAAAAATAAGGCACCTGCAGATTGCGGAGTTATCAAGAGGACAACAGAACTGGAAGGAAATGTTTTGGAGTCTGGTTAAACTTATGAGGGAGAGTGGAAAAATCTGTAACCAATGTTTACTTAACAAAGATGGGCAGCATCTCATATCAGGTAAGGATATACTGAATAAATGGAGTGAATTTCAAAAACCAGCTGAATGAATATTCAAGAAATTGTGGCTAGGTGACTAAACAAGACAAGGATATCTCTGATGACTAGGAAAAATACTGTACAACATATGTTCATGGAGTAAGAGGTTCTATTTTTCCCGGAATGGGGCAAAGGTGCAGGCTTATGAAGAAGTCAGTCAAGAACTCGTTATAATGATACATTCCTTTGGTTACACAAAATCATTGACATGGTGTGGGAAAATGGCTTGGTTCCAATCACTGTACCAATTTACAAGAAAAAGAACATGATAGATTATAACAGCTATAGTGACATTTTCTCAGGTAGTATTTCCTGTAAAATGTATTTAAGTATATCTACTTAATGGCTTACAAATGTGATGGAAAATCAGCTGAATGTAGGGAATTACAGTTTCAAGAGAGGCCAGGAATGTTAATATGCAATACCATAACAAGCTTTCAGAAAAGCTTAAAGAGCTGAATCAAGACTTCAGCACAGTGTTTATCAACTTTGAAAAGGCACTTGATTGTGCACCTAAAACCAGGTTCTTTAGTCTATTAAAAAGCTATAAACTAAGATATCAAGCCAGTGAAGAAAGCCAGAGACTTTTACATCATGAGCCTTGTAATAAGATGGAAGGAAGTGGTGGAAAGAGTGGTTTGACTTTAACTCTGGAGTAAGACAAAAAGAAAAAATTCAGTACCAGATTCTGAAATGGGCAGTTCTGATATCAGCTGTTTGCAGTATGCTGGGAACTAAGGGCAAAATTTTGTGAATGTAAACAGTTTGTAATCTCACCTTAATCAGTTGGCAAGATACAACGAAACACATGGAATGAAGATAAATTTTGGAAAATATACATCAATGGTTCAAAGTCTTACTGCAAAATGGATTAATTTTACAGTGCAAAAGAAGAAAAACATTTCGATGATTTGAATGAAAGTGCTGATGAGTCTGGAAAGCTTAATACAGAATCAGATAACTTAATCAGTAAAGCAGGAAGAGTCTCTAATCAAGCTGTTTAAAAGTACAGTATATGACAGTATTTAAGGCCTATCCATTTTTATGATATGAAGAAAATAGCTCCTTGGGAAGTTATATGCTGCTGACGTAGGAACGGTAAGAGGAATGTGGTGGGAGGGGGATACTACATAGAATCAGTAGCAGAATGGTATTAGTTATGTAAAAATTAGAATTAAGCTGGGCATTTCTTCGGTACAAGGATATGTTATGGAGAATATACCCACAAGTTATTTTGACACACGTAATGCATGGGAAGCTGAAAGATTAAATAGACAGGTGCTACATACACTCTGTGGCAATAGACAAGACCACAAGGTAGACCCAGAAAAAGATAAATTGAACGAGTAAAACTAATTGTTGGTGATCGAGGAAGCAACATCTCAATAACAGCGACAAAAATTGTTGCAATGCACAAAAGAAAATGGAATATATTTTTTGCGAGCTAACATTATTCTTTTTTTTTCTTTTTCTTGTCGTCATTCAAGTGGTTGTGACGAGTTTAGGACATTTGGGCACCGGACTTTTGGGCACCCAGACATTTGGGCACAAATCTTGAGGGGCCGTACAAAAATTGCGGTTTTTTTTCGCTGTGAGGGGAATTGAATGGAGAAAACGTTTCCAGTAAGACAAACGACAATTATAATTGAATTAAAAAAAATATTACAATGCACAAATTTTGAAGATGACAATACGTTTTTTTGTTTTTTTTGGGTGTAAATATGACAAGCGTAATATCCGAAAACTTGACAATTTCGTCGTCCTGGATCGGCATTACATAGCTCATAATCATGAATATGGATTACATCATATTCATGATTACATAGCACCAAGGGTGTCCATGGGGGGGATGCCCCCGTTAATATAGCCAAATTTTTGATAAATTTAAAACACTAAAATAGACGAAACCTTTTTTTAAATGTTTGACAGCCTGGAAGGAGGTAAGGATTTTCTTAACCCCCCTAACACACATAAAATATCCGTAATTTCGTATTTTCTTATTTACGATATTTTTCTGTAAGCTATAACTAAACAAATTCTCTGCGAGTATGAGCAAACCCAGGAAACTTGTCGGGGGGGGGGGGGCTTAAAACCTAAAATATGAAATATAAAGAATTTCTGTTCCGATCGGGAGATTTTCAGCCATTACAAGCTACAAGTCATCGAATTGTCTGAGGGCATGTGGTGCCTCAGGAATCTAGTGTGTGTGTGTGTGGGGGGGATTACCAAAAGCGTAAGTGCGGGGGGGGGGGGTACCAAAAGCGTAAGTGCGGGGGGGGGGTACCAAAAGCGTAAAATATCAAGAATTTCTCATTACTCTTCCGATCGCGAGATCTTCAGCATTTGCAAGCTGCAACTCGACAAATTTTCTCAGCGCATGTACACTCTCTGGAAACCTGTGTGCGATGGCGGGGGGGGGGTTAATACCAAAAGTGTAAAATATGAAAAATTCCAAGTCCGATCGGGAGATTTTGGACATTTACAAGCTGCAACTCGACACATTATTTGAAGGCATGTGCCTACTCAGCAATTCTGTATTTATTGGAAGGGGGGGGGGGGGATACCAAAAGTGTAAAATATGAAGACTTTCTCGTCCGATCGGGAGATTTTCAGTATTTACAAGCTGCAGCTCGACAAATTTTCTCAGCGCATGTGCACTCTCTGTCGGCGATGGGGGGGGGGGGGGTAATACCAAAAGTGTAAAATACGAAAAATTCCTCGTCCGATCGGGAGATTTTTGGCATTTACAACTGGACAAATTATTTGAGGTATGTGCCTACTCAACAAACCTGTGTGTGTTTCTCGGGGAGGGGGAGGGGGCTACCAAATGTGTAAAATATCATGAATTTCTCGTCTGATCGGGAGATTTTCAGCATTTAGCAGCTACAACTCGACACATTATCTGAAGGCATGTGCCTTCTCAGGAAACCTGTCGGGCGGGGAGGGGGGCGTAGCTTGTAAATGCTGAAAATCTCCCGAATGGACGATACATTTTTCAAATTTCACAGTTTTGTATTAACCCCCCCCCTGACCCACCACCACGTTTTCAGAGTAGGCACGTGCGCTGAGATGATGTGTCGAGTTGTAGCTTGTAAATGTTGAAAATCTCCCGATCGGACGAGAAAATTTTCATATTCTACACTTTTAGAATTACCCCCCCCCCCCCCCAAAGTTTCGTCAGCAGGTCCATGCCCTGATATAATGTCTCCAGTTGTAGTTTGTAAATGCTGAAAATCTCCAGATCAGACGAGAATTCTTCACATTTTACACTTTTGATTTATCCCCCCCCCGACTGGTTTGCTGAGTAGGCACGCGCCCGTAAATATTTAGTGCCTAAGTAACTTACGGCGAACATTTTCTCGGTCAAACTCTTACTAGTGGCCCAAGAAACGGCAATTGTTATACGGCCCCTTAAACATTTGTGCCGAAATGTTCGGGTGTCCGGTGTCCGGGTGTCCGGTGTCCAAATGTCCGCCCCTGCTTTCAGACAGAAAATCGTAAATATGTCTCAATTTCTTAATGATTATGAGATATAAGTGAAAAAATTTTGTGCACACCACTTGCTCAAGTAGGGAGAAATATAACACCATAATTTTTAACGCAGCGCAATTTCATTGCTTTAAAAATGAATGTGCCCAAATGTCCGGGTGCCCAAATGTCTGGTGCCCAAATGTCCGGTGCCCAAAAGTCCGGTGCCCAAATGTATTTTGACACACGTAATGCATGGGAAGCTGAAAGATTAAATAGACAGGTGCTACACTCTGTGGCAATAGACAAGACCACAAGGTAGACCCAGAAAATGATAGATTGAACGAGCAAAACTAATTGTTAGTGATCGAGGAAGCAACATCTCAATAACAGCGACAAAAATTGTTGCAATGCACAAAAGAAAATGGAATATATTTTTTGCGAGCCAACATTATTCATTTTTTTCTTTTTCTTGTCGTTATTCAAGTGGTTGTGACATCTCTGAATTTTACGTTGTTACAGAATTGTAAGGTAATGATGGCAAACACCTTTTTCATTGTTTTTATATCAAATATGTACATAGTACTGGTGCGTAAATAATATCGACTTTCACAGGAAAGAACGCAACACTAAAAACAAATAGTTAAGTAAAGTCTATATTTTCCTTTATCACATCACATGTTACGTACATAGACATTTACACTGTACATCTCATGGAAGATGTTGTAAGAACAGTCTCAAAATATGTGAGGGCGGTTGTATACAACATAATATCACGAAATGAATTAGCAACAAAAATGCGTCTTATGTTTCCTAACCTCGTTTTCATGAAAGACTAAAACTATGAGTTAAACTGATGGTAAAACAAAAAATGGCTTGCTTTGCTTCTCAATTGCAAATTAACTATCTTTTTGCTATTTCTTCTTTCATTTTTGTCATTTGTTCAGTATACAGCACTAAAAAGAACTCACTGCAAAGTCTGAAGCTTGGAAACATCAAATTCAAGGAAAGTTGTTACGTATATCAGATGTATCTGGTATGGTATAATGTCATAATATTTTTTGTTGATTTTGGCTTCAGCACCTTAAGGTTTTTGTATTAATACGTATATCATTTCTCACAAAATGCAAAAAGTATGCGGTACATATACAACATTTTCAACAGATAACAAAAACAAGCTGATGTACTAATCTAAGGCAAGTAACAAAATCCACAGATAGCAAAATATTTTTCAGAACAAAATTGCACCTGCCTGATTTATTGCTCGTAAACGTTAAATATTATGTGAAAATTATCCATCAAACATTAACCATGTCTGAGCAGCTAATTACAAATAATCCTGGAACAAAGATTTTAAAAATGCCTTTACAAATATTACAATGAATTAACTTCTAGAGGTATACACACCATGCAGAAAAAACAGTAGTAAATAACAGAAAAAGGTACGTATCTTACCTGAATGTTGACTTTGAATGGCACATTATTAATAACTTCATACACATATGCTTATAATACAACACACTGAAAAACCAACGAATTGAAACATCGCAAACAATTATGTAAATACATTTATGAGACGTATACTAACACAGTCAACAGGACTGTTTTGTAGATATCATGAGATCGTTTACGTATAATAGCTTTTATAAGTATAAATTATGTGTGATATTTCGCTCAGTGACTATGCAATACGTATATCAGTCTATTCGGAGCAGAACATTTCATGAAATGATTGCAAAGTTACATTTTTATATTAAAAATTTCCTGAGTAACAACATAGATAATTCTCATCTCACAATTATTGATAACTTTATAAAAATATGTCAGTTGTGTATATTTCCACAATACGTATATGAAAAATTCCAAGATTGTGAATTACTGAATGCATATTTAAAGCATTTAAAGTTAGGTATTCTCAGATTACGTAAAAATCTTGGAAAGTTAATAATGCACAAAACGTTGGGGATTAGAGGCTCATAGCAAATCATTTCTTAAGACATTGCACATTTGTAGAAAGTGTCCTGCTCCGAACTTTTTTAGAAATATTTGCTACAATATGTCTGTTGATGTGCGATTCTTTAACTGGACAAAATGCACTGAGAAACAGAAATATATTACAGTAATCACATATCTAACATGACTTACTCTAAGTCAGAAACTGATTCCGCGCAAAATTTTATTTGGTTATGCACAGCTTTGGATAGCACTCTTAGTCACAATAACGCGCATTTCAAAATCTTTATTTCACTTCACAAGGCTTAAATCCAAATGAGATAGTAATTCATGGGTAATCTGAAGTTTTGAAATCAAGGGATTTCAGCCATAAAAATTCTTACTAGAGACGGTAAAGTAAAGGAAGTTGTAACTTCGTCAAAACCTTACCTGAAATATCATTTATCTGTAGAGATACGAGGCACAGGATATATTTAAGAGTAAGGGAATTTTTCAGAGGAAAATTTCAAAACATAAAATTGCCTATTTTAAGAAATGTTTTTGACAAAATGAGCTATAATAAAACAATTTCAAAGCCCACAGAATGGCTTGAAATGATTTTGAAGCTGCAGCTTTGTACTAATATAAATTCAAGATAGAGATATTTCATTTGTACTAAAGAAACAAAAAGGAACCAAAATAAATCTACTATAGTAGAAATATATTATTTCAAAGAGAATAAGTTCAATGTGAAAAACCTTACGGAAGCAATCAAAACTGACAGCCGAAAAATGCAGAACTGGTATGAAAGGGTATGATGGAAGATGGATCAAACATGCATTTCTTTCCATGTCTACTGATTTATAATGATTAAAAGAATTAGGTTTCATCAGGCTGAGTTTGAGATATCCTATTCCATACATCGTAAATGTGAGATTCTGACCACAGGTATTATTTTCGGAGTTCGACAGCAGGCATTTCACATTGCAAACCCTGATGAATTTTATTGAACTGATTTCTCATCCACGTGACGTTCCTGGAGTGAAATATTAAGAGTGAGGGCATAGCCAAGTTATTCGTTAAATGTAAAAGATAGTGCATTAACGTAATTTCGACAGCTGACAGCTAGGGAAAAAACAACTCCCTGGTGAACAAATGCAATTTTAACAATTAGTTGCACTAAATAACATTATATAAAAAGGAAAACCCAAAGTAACACACAGGGCTTTGAAAAGATTAAATGAACCAGATGTCAAACAAGGAATTGTTCTTCCACAAACGTTGCATTATTCGTTTAAGCAAATATTTCATTCACTAGTTGAATGTAACTGAATATTTTAAAGTTTTCAAAGAATAATCTATTGAGGATGCTGTTTATTTATTTTTTTTTCGAAAACGTCTTCCAATTGATTATTTCGATAAAGCCACTGAGAAATTATTCCCCAGCAGCCAAATAAAAGTGAAATTTCATTATTTGTTCTTTAACCATTGAAATTTTGCGCGGAACTGCTCTGTACAAAGCAAGCCTCGACGTTACACATAACCGTTGAGCACAATGAACAAGATTCACGAAAAAACACTATCCCTCATACCAAAGCTGCTAACTACTAGATAAGAGGGAAGAAATGGAAATTTATCCTAGGGTTCGCCATTCCCGGAGAGAAAACAGTTTAAGTTCATAACAACAGCAGTAATCCACTGGTACAGTTCTTTACTCTCCACAAAGGAACAGACCGAGTTGTAGCGGTGATCAGTTCTAAATGGTAACTTCACTAGGAGATCCAGGCCTGAAACATGGCGATGACTTTTATGGGGACAATGGAAATAGAAAAGCATGCAAGTATCCGCGCCGTTTGGCACATGAGGATTTAACATCCCTTTTCAAATTCTGACGTTGACCACTATAATTACCCCCATGGTTGGTCAAGATGGAAGTTTTCATTATGAATCACTCAGCAGGTACAAACATAATGTGCAAGTAACTAACCACCGAAATTTCATTGCAACCGTGAAAGAATCCCTTATTTTTACTGTCAATGTATGACTATATCTCAAGCTTACAGAATAATAATTTACAAATTTTCTGAAATTCATTAAAAAAATTAAGGTCTAAAGTACCAGAGCTCCAAGAGCATATACATACACTAAAAAACTTGAGATCAGGCTGATAGTGTTTTCCCCTGTATTCAAAAATTAACACGAGACCTTTACTCAAAAGAATGCTATTTCACAGTAACTTTCGAACAAAAGATGTAGTTGTTTCATTTATTTTCCAACTCTTTCACGATTTTCCCCGCATTCGCGAAAGAATTGCGCACAAGTTTAGAAATTATAAGTGCATTAGAATAGCGAACAGTGTTCATCAATTTTTTTTTTGTTCTACTTTATTAAAAGGTGGGGAAACAGCTTTTTTCGCTTCACTACCGAGCTCGAGGTCATGTCACGTCTTTTTTAAGTATTTCTCTACGATAATTTGCTGCGTTTAATTTCACTTTTTTTCTCTGTACCGTTAAAGTTTGCCTGGCAACTACTTTCTGCAAAACCTAGCCTAGTGTAACATTCTGCATACAGTAGCCATAAGTCATAGTTTTGAGCTTGAAACTGTGACATGTTTATTCCATGTAGTTTCTCTCTCTATCTCTGTTAGTCTTTTATTATAACACTAAATCGCCAGTAGATTCTTAAAGTCCTCGCATTTTGACCTCCTATCCTTTATGTTTTTGTTTTTTTTTCCTTTTCAAAAATAGCTACTTACATTAGTGAACCCCTAAATATTCCTGAAATAATATAACAGGCAGCCAATGTTTTAACGTGCCTTTCATGTCAAGACATTGTTTGAAGATTTAACTCACCAATTTATGTGGGGATATATATACATATTTTACTGTCCCATTCCATGTGTTCTAATCCAACATTTCATTCAGGTTTTAGATAGAAAGATATTTTTTTCTTAGAACAATTCTTCTGAGCTCATTTACACCAAAATGTTACATGTATATGCTAAAACGGCAGGTTAACGTTTTTTTCTTTTTTTATAAAATTTACATTCAGATTTGATGAACTTTAGAATATATTTGAAAACTTCTTCCTCAAACGATTTTTATCAGTTTAAAATTTTTAAGTACTTTTATCATCTTCTTATCTCATTTCCTATAAAAATTTATTTCCCCCACCACAGGGAAGAGAATTCTTAGGAACTGAGAGAAAAAGGTTTCATTTTGTTTCATTTCAGTTTTGCTTTTGTAATATTTAATTAATTCGAATCTTTTGAATAATAAGACTTTAAGTGTATTTTTAAGTGTGGGAAACTTTGATAGGCAAAAGAAAGATTTTTCAAAAAACATTCTAATTTGCGCAAATATTTGAGCATAGCAGTATTATTTCCATCTTAAACTTCAGAGTATCCAAGTACCTTAATAGGAACACATAGAACGAGGCGAAATAAGCAAGAGAATATTTCACGAAAAATTTAGTTCAAAATACTGTATCTGGTGATTTCATCGAAGAATCTTTGATTGTTCATGTCAGTTCAAAACTAGTTGATAAGTTAATAAGTTTACATTAAGTTTGATTATCAAATCATTCACATCGCACTAGAGTTACGTTTCAATTGGCAAGGCACTTTTTTCTGTTCTTAGGCTACGAAAATTTCAGATTGTGTCATAGAAAATTTCAGATTCTAACGAACTGTTCGCATATATTTCCAGATTCACTGGAAAAGCCTTTCTAATTCAAAAAAGTTATCGTCCCATTATTACATCTCTTCATCAGCATCTGTCAAAAACAAAGATGTTGGTGGCAAAAAGTTTGCGAAATTTCAGAAAGTACAAAATAACTATTAAATTGTAATTTAGACTTCTTGCTTTCTAAAGCTGTTAAAATTTAAAAGTTCCAGATGCGAAATACAAATTACTGCTCTAATTGAATTTCGTAGATGAAATCGTTAGCTGTTTAAAACAGCTCTTTAGCATGCAAAGGTTTTAATGAGCTGACTTCCTCCAATCGAATATTTTTATTAGTTATGATCTTGAAGGAGTCTCAAAAGCAATGGTTTTTGTGCATGAGGTTATGCTACGGCAAAAAGTACCCGTACATCTGAGCTGGTTTTACTGTCTTCTGACTGCAAATAACTCTAACGTATCCTAAAGTGAAAATCCTGCTGAGCTCTGTTTATCTCATAAATCGCAGGGTCATAAAAGGCTAAACATTTCAACGAAGTTCTGCAATCGATTTCTTAGAGCAAGAAACAAACCTTTTGCCCTGCATTCACTCCATTGAAAAATACACTTTTCTTTTCTGATGGCGGTGGTGAATCAAAGAGAGGTACAGAATTTGAAATTCAAGCACAATCTGATTTCGGCAACTAAGTTTTAGAAAACGAACTGTTTTCGCGCACTTGATAATTCCTCACATGTAACGCTGTAAACCACTGAGCAAGAGAATCATCAAAAAAAAAAAAAATGAAAAGAATTGCATCGAGTTATCGTTCAACAAAATCAAAAACTGCGATTAACGCAAAAAAAAAAAAATAAATAGAAAATGTGGAATAATTATGAGCTGCATTCATGTTGGAGAAAAAACAGAGAAAAAGAGTATTCTAAAAATATGCTAGAGAAATGTAATTTTTGGATGTCATCCATGTGTTGCAAAAATAAATAGCAAATGATTTTCAAGTAAAAATGGCATTAAGCGTCAGTTGAAAAATGTTTTTGGACGCAGCTTACATGCACATTGAAGTGGTTCATACTGCACTTGGAAATCCGGCCGTCACAGTGGCATAGTGGTCTAAGGGCTGGCTCCTGACCGTTCGTCTGCGATAGGTCTTGGTTCGAATCACGGTAAGGCATGGATGTTGTGCTTGACTTAAGGCACGGACTCTCTCCCTTCCCCAGAAACATTGGCCCTAAATTAAGAACAGGTCTGTCTCATTTAGAATTTTAGATTTCAAGTAAAGGTAGATAGAGAGGAGTATCAAAAGGGACTGACGAAGAGAGCACAGGAAGTAAAAAAAATAACTTCAAATTTAAAATGTTGTAACAGCAGTAACATATTTTAAAACAAGGGGCTGCCCCAGTGGCTCAGTGGTCTAAGTGCTGCCTTCTGACCGTTCGTCCGAGATGGGTCCGGGTTCGAATCCCGATGAGGCATGGCTGTTGTGTTTGTCTTACGGCACTCGACCTCTCGCTTTCTTGGAGCCAGTGGCATTAAATTAGGGACGGGCGACTGATTCTAGCACATCGAGTTGCACCCTCCGTTAAACCCTCAATCAAAAAACAAGAAAACAAACAAGGATATTCAAGAAACGGAAGCTGATGTTAGATAGTAATATGATGAATGATAAATGCTACGCTTTGGTTCATATTGAATGTGTCACACATTCATAATGCGTATGAGTGCAGTTCGGATGGAAATATCAACGTACGGTTTGGTTTGCCAAAGTATCTGTTCGCACCTTTCAAAAATAGCTGGTATTCAAAGAACGGCGAAGAAAAATTATTAGTTTTCTATTTGTACAGAATGTGTCGCCATACAAAAAGCATCACAATGTTTTACAGTTTATGTATGCTGATGTATGTAACTTGTAACAAAATGAAAATGTGGTAAATTAGAAAGATTAGTAAGAGCATGAGTGACTTCACTTCAGCAATGGAATCCATAGGTTTGGTATCATAAAAAGCATGCAGACACCTATTTTTAACTGTACAAAAAATTTATGTCACCAACGAAAATTCTTCAAAGAAAATAAACTTTGTGGCGTAACGAATGCTGTTAAGAATAATCACAAATATTTCAAGATGTTGACACTGCGAGAATTCTGCAACATTTCTACTTCATATCTGAATGAAGATCATGAATGAACTGTAGAGTGTGTACGGTGATGTACCATCTAGCAAAATTTTTGACCAAACCACACAGAAATTTCATTATTGAAATGAAAATGAAACATTTATAATCAATATGATGGAATACAGAAATTCAAGAACGGAGAGATAATTTGAATATTTGTTAATTACTGAACATTATTTCTAGTTCATTATGTCACTCTTACAATTTGAGTTTTCTATAATAATCTTCTTTCTGTTTAATAGTAACAGATGAAGAGCATGGGTCGGGCCAGGAGAGTTATGGATGCAATCTAAATTGTTAACTAAAGCTAGGTCATACAACTCTGCGGAGGACATGACATATATATTTATATTTTTAGGTGGGTTAATTACTTGCATCCATGACTTTGCAGAAACCCATTTCCAAATAGGTCTTTGTGGAAGTGAGAAAATGCAGGGTTTTTGCTGGTCCTTGATAAAGCCAAGGCTCAGTATTCTCGACACTTTCTGCATTCAGTTGTTCTTTTTTTCTTTTTACTCACACCGGTCAATACATAACCTTTTCTATGTTGTATTTGGTATGAGTTAAAAAAATTTTTTAGCTTCAGTTTCTTCTTAATAGAATGTGAATTCTGAATTTTCATAACTGCTGCGTTGCGCGTTTTGATCTTCAGGTTGTTTTGCAACTTTCGTTTTAAATTGTAAAGTTTTTCTTATGTATTCGGCTTTACTCTTTAGTATATATATATATATATATTCAAATAATCTCTCAAATAACCTAAATCATCTCAAATAACCTTTTAGGGTTCTCTTTTGGAAACAAGTAGGCATAGATTTCTATCAATTTATGATATTAATTAACTATTAGTTCTGTTACCACGATTAAAGTTGTTCTTCATATTTTATTTCGTGTTTCAGTACCGCCGATGCAATTTTCTTTTCAAATCATAAAAAAAGACGAAGAGTCAAAAGAAAAGGTTTCTTCGAACTGAGTAAATAGGTGCACATCATTTAATTCTATCTGGTCACGGTTAAGTTAGTTTAACTGCACTGAGTGATTTCGTCGAAAAGCATTTTGGACTATAACACGTGGATAACGATTTGCATTTATCCAGGCTATATACACAAACAGGTAACCTGAAATGACAGAGAGAGAGAGAGAGAGAGAGAGAGAGAGAGAGAGAGAGAGAGAGACCGAACAACTGTACAATTGTATCCTACCATTGTGGAGCCAGAAACTGCCCGACTTCTTGAGTACTCGATTCTCGCGAAATTAATTAAATACTATGTGTAAGGAGCGCAAATTGTTTTTGTGATTAAACAAAGCAATTTTAAGGTTCCTTTCCAAAAATGATTGCAGAAGAAAATTCTAAAAGTCAATCCATGGTGAACCATAGAGCTTACATTAGTCATATTTTTCCAACGAGGTCTAAATTTGAGTTCAAAATTAATTTGAATTTAAGATGACTTGTATTATCCTAAGATTCGCATCATACGAAAACCTGTTTCTGGGAAAACTTACACCATTCATCTCACACGGACGTTTCTCAAGACAATGAGAGACTAATATACCTCAAAATAGTCATGTTGGCCGAAAGGAAATCACGCTGATTTTTTTTTTTTTATTTTCCCTAAATAATTTTTGACATCTCCATTTCAGGTTTGAGAACTTCTCCTTTTTTCTAATTTTATGAACATTCACTATGTAGAACTGTTCTGTCACATGATTTTATCTCCACAAATTTCTTTATTGTTCAAGCCCCTTCTTAAGTAGACCACATAATTGAAACTTCCGTCTCGATATCCCGGAAGCAACTGCATTTCTATACACGAAAAAATCCGTCTAACCAGTACCAATGAGATACGCCTCGACATTTCAATGCCCTGCTAACGCCTCAGAAATGGGACTGCATCACTGAAGCCTACCAGTTTAGGCTTGGAAATTCATGTCCAAGAGTTGACAAATTAGCTACACATCTGGCACAACAGAATCACATTTTTGTAATCAATTATAAGGATATCCTCGTTAAGGGAACTTGCACAGAAACGAACGGATGCCTGTACTTGTGTTACATTGTATGCGCGCATGCTCGCGTCTGTGTCAGAAAATATTAGTCAGGCATGTGCGTTTATGCGTCTGTATCATTGTACTATATCCTAGTAAAAATTAAATAAATGCGTCATCTATCGGTACAAGCTACATGAACATTATGTGCATTTTGATAACGATGGCATGACATAGATCCACTCAAAACCGGTGGTCTATTTGGCGATTAACGCGTAGAGTTTTTCACTCTAGTACGGTTTTAGCAGTTGACTAATACAAAAAGGAATGAAAGTATGCAACTTTTCTCATGTGTTATTCAAAGAGACGTCTATGGTTAAAAGGGTTTTCTTGTCTCAGTATGTGAAAAAACCTACGTGGTCTTCCTTGCCTTCTGTGCTTTTGTGATGGTATTCTCGCTGCACTAACATCTAAAATTGACATCCAAGTTGTCCATATGGGATTTCATGACGCCTGCGGCTACTGTGAAGTGACATCTGATTTTACCAGTTGTAGCAGCTTGCTGTTGGAATGGAATCGTCCGAACTTAATCCCATTGAGCCTCTTTGTACAGTTCTGTGGAATCCTGATTTTGAAAGCTTCTAGCTCCTTCCCCACAAAATTTTACAGAATGTGTGATCATTCTTGGTGAAAGAAAGGACTTTAAAATAATCACTGTATCTGGATACTTTTTTTCCCTATATTCGGTATCGTTATGCTATTTGCCTTACTGTTAGGAATGACTGACTACCCAATTGTGAGTGACATTCCTGTTTACTAAATGCGTGGTTTAACCTACTGACGCAGATGTTGCATTATGTGTTGCAAAGGAGCTTTTAAGTATGCTCACACACAAACCTCATATTATGATGCATGCTGTAATCATCCTGCATGCTATGCATGTTCTCCACTTGTTTTAATTATGTGTACTCATAACTCCACTTTTCGTTCCTCTTTTGATTTTGTGGAGATCTTAATCCTACCAAACTTAATTTTCTTTAATAACCGTGATATTTGGACTACGGGGCTTAGGACAACAGTGCAGTTGCATTTTAGTAGACCATTAGACAAGTGTACCGGATTTTAATTTCCTAGGACATGTAGACATTTTACACACGTTTTCCTCCATTGTGTACGTTTCTTTACGGGCACTTAAGTTGCGTTGCATGCAAAGCATTGTTCAAATTTCAATTGGAAATTTTATAATAATTGCATCATGAGTCAAATCGATATACAAAATTCAAGCTTTGTACAAATGGGTAAAAGTTTTTGGAGGTGGGGAGAGGTAGTTCCCCAATTAGAAGTAGGGGAATTCCCAAGTAGCGTGCCGAGTTATTATTGGCAGGTCACAGTATTCATACGGGATGCGAAACTTAATTTTTCTTTTCTCTGGTGATGCTAAACAGTTTATAGGGGATAATTTTCTGTTGAATTTTACTTTTACAATAAGGATTAAAAAATTAAGAAATATATATGGCGCATGCGTGAACAGTCTTTCCTTTGTAAAATTATTTGAAGTATTTATTGAAGTGAATAATAGTACGTGAACAACTGATACAATACCTTACCTTGAAATAGAGAAAAGCCAGTATGGCCTTAACCGTAGACTTGAGTTCACGCCTTAGCAAGCAAAGTTCATCGTTCAGTGTCAAATTTCTGCAGTTATCGTCCTAATGCAAGTTGCCCAGATATCCAAAAACACTTGTAAGTATCCCCGAATTACGTAGAATAAACTTCGTAGGGCCTTTTCTGGAATGAATAATAATTCTGGTATATTGGATACGCCTCTGTGCTCACTAACACCTAGGTAACCACCTTCAGAGCCTCTTAACATACATGCAAATTTTCAGGACTCAATGCCTTATGGCGAAGACACACATACGCCGCACGTTTCCCATTACTATCCTTAGACTTACAACTTTTTCATGTATGGTTTGTCATCCAAATACATAAATTGAATTTCAGCTTGCTCATTCATGAATATACGTTTAGGGACGGCTTTGGATCTTGTACACTCTACCGAATTTTTATAAGAAGGGTTTGCAAACTTTCCTACTGATTTTTGCCTTAAAGAAACTCGCATTTATAAATTTTTCAGTTCTGCACATTTGTCGAAGAGTCAAAACGTTTTAAGACACCATATGCAAAGCAGTTATTTCTAAAAAAATCGAATAAATAAATAAAAACGTAGAAAGAAAGAGCAAAGGAAATATGTTCTCTGCGTGCCCAAACTCAGACTATTATTCTCAGATTTGGAACAATGCTAGGTCTTCCCGATGCTGTACAGAAAAGAACAGCTCATGTGATTATCACAGACATGTCTCCAAACAGCTTTCACAGTTGTCCAACCTTGTGCAGTTTTTCTTTTTTTTTTTTCCGAGTTTGCAGACCCCAATGGCTGTCAGAAGCCGCTTGTCCCTAATTTAGGGCTATTTGTTTCTGGCAGGGCCAGCGCAGTATGACAGATATGCCACTCATACTTCACCCGTACCCAACTTGGACGATTGCCAAAAGCCCGCGCCTCTGACCACTTGGCTCCTGGGACGGCTTTGTGCAGTTACCCATCGCTGTAAACAAAGCACAGTTTCTCAAAGCCCACATACTGTGTCTAGATGAGTAAGAACTGCGTAATTTGCGTTGTCAATTTGTTTAGTACTGCTTTTCAAAACGTAGGCATTTCATTTCAGGTACAGATTTTCCTTCAACAACGAAAACTTCAACGTTTTTCAGTAGCAAACAAACTTAGCTCATGATGCTATACATTATAGGTTGTGTTTTTCATGATCGATTCCCCAGCGAGAAAAAAAGGGGGGGGAGAAATTGAAACAAAGAAATAAGAACATGTGGTTTTGAAATATCAACCTGACTTTATGTACACAAAAAATGCCACCTAAGCCTTCATACATAGCATTTTTATCAGCAATTTTCCCCAGCTTTTTCTTTCATTTTTAGTGTGAAAAAGTAGGAAACTAAGTTTTCCTGTTCTAAGAATAAAGTCAATGCTGATTTTCTTTTTTCAGTTTAGTGTAATAATCACAGGATTTACACACTGATTTCCTACGATTTATAGAAGTCGATATTTTTTTCTATTGTTACGCAGGGCATAAATGTTTTCCAAAATTAAACAATCAGGTACCGCAAAGCATTTTGTTTTTGTTGATAACGGTTTAAAAGCACAACATTTTAAATATGAAGCAGTTTATAAAATGCTTGCACAATATTTTCAATAAAAATTATAAGAAAAGCGAATAGGTGATACTTCAAATTCTAAAGCAAACTAATTCTCAGAAACAGTTCTCACTTAATTTCAGCATGTGTATACATGCATCCCTACAGTAAGAATAAAATGAATTGAAAAGATAAGTATTAAAAGGAGATCCAATTATCTTTTTAAAAATGTTTCTCATGATGAGTTGTGTCGCACCCACAGCAGAGTTCCTAAAGAAGAATAACGAACATTCACTGAGGCGTAGCGATGACTCAAGATTTCTATCGTCTTTGATTTCATTTTTCTTTCTTTCTCTTTGAGTTTCAGAACAGGACGAGATTCGTGTGGGGTTATATTTTGCGGAGTCTTAGTGAATGCCAATTGAAATCTATCCTGCATGTTATGCTGTGGGTCATTAACATCGCTAAAGGTCTTTCACCGTATGGTACATGCACACGCTGAACGAAGTCGATAGTTGAAGTTCAATGAATCGACTACCGACAGATGTAATAATAAGTATAGCACTCAAAAAGCTAAGAAAACGAGTTGTCTGTGCTGGAAAAATATAGATTTCAAACATACGGATCATTCCACGAAAAATTTGCGTTTCTATCATTTTGCATTCAAGCAGAAGAGATAGGAACTTCACTGTTGTTAGGATGTCTGTTTTGCTAGTATAATAGCTTAAGTATTTCAGTAAGCCGTTCAATTACTGTGCACAATTTAAATTTCACGCAGGGTGCTTGCTTATTTAACTAGCAGTTATGCGCTTTCACGAAAAAAAAAATGATGCCATCAAACAAAACTTCTATAAGTTCCAACTTTGACTTCGCCGAAGTATTCTGAGTAAACTTTAAAAAAAAAAAAAAAAGAAAAAAAAAATCTTATTCAAGCCCGTCAGCGCATGGAAAGAAAATTCTAGTTACGAATTTATGTCATGGTAACACAAATCAAACAATTAGTAATGATACTTACGTAAAAACTCCTGTCAAATGAGAATGCCTTTGCCGAATATCCTGCTCTTATTCCTGGTAAATATATGCATACACAGGCACATTACATAAATACTGTTGTAAATACTGTTGTTCTACACTGGTGCAACTAATTTCCCACCTCAACTTCATATGTTGTATTCCACAGGGATTATTAGGAACAAAAAATAAAGTCCCAGTTTTTCAAAAAAAAAAAAAAAAAAAAGTATGAAAAGCAGTTATGCAAGTGATACACAATGATATGCTATCGTCACATCACCTTACTCCTAAAAACGGGAGAAAAATAGAAGAACCAAAAAAAAAAAAAAAAGAAGAAGAAGAAGTAAATCATCGAACTTTCCGGCAATGGTGCCCCGAATGAAAGGAGTTAACCATTATCCGAATACAAACAGCGCTAAAACGACAGTATACAACCATCTCCATAAAAATTAATTCCATAATATGATGTCCAAATAATTTGAAGCTATCTCAGACTCGTAATACTTTACTTGAAAATGCAATTACTGCGTATTACCTACTAAATAACATACTTTCATGCTCAGTTTTTTACGACTTTGCTATAAGTACCCGTAATAAGAGCAGCCACAAATTGCGAACAACGGAAACGACATCAGTGAGTTCTAAAAACGTCTCTGTCTGTACGAAAATAAATAGAGACGACAAGCTCCATTGAATAATATAACTTCCCAATAAAAGTCTCACCTGCCTCATATATTTGACAGGCATAACACACTTTTCAGCTCAACGAGAAGTGACACAATAAAATATCTTAAACACTTTGTAGGCTTAATTTGTAATAGTTTAAAAAAAAAAAAAAGCTTCAAGGGGAAAGCAAATTTCTTTTGATGTTCGCTTTTAAAGGAAGGCAGATGAAAAAAATACCCTATTTTTTCATAGCTATACCTAGTCACATTTCCATGCATATATTCTTATATCCTCCCATTTATATACAAATGTTCAGTAATTTTCAACTCATAAGAGTTTTTACAATATTTTGTATATTTGGGTGTTGTACTCTAATTCAATAGAGTTTGTTTAGTGTTATTTGTACATGGTTTTGTTTCCTTTTTCTTAATATTTGAAATTATTTTGTCCTGTTGCAATGGTTTCGTTTCAGAAATATTTTTCTCACTATGTAAAATTTCTGTACGTACGTTTAAAACGCAATATTTGCAACACCTGCAGGATCTGTTCGCTCGGAAATTGCGCATCTTTTTATAAGTCAAGAACACCACCATCAACCACCAAGACGGCTGCGTTCTGTGTGAGCATATCTTGATATCTATTGTTCAGACTTCTGTAAAGCATTGAAAGCAAAATAACAGTTGTAAACTGTGCGTTTCATTAATAGGAGTCGTGCCCATGCCAACTGAAATAGACTGAAAGGCTACCTTCTACCGTATGAATTTAATTAAATATATTCTTGTTAAAACAATCTTTCCGATTTAATAATAATAAGAACACAAAAACTGTAAGTCATAAGAATCAGTTCAGGCTGTCGCTTTTCAGTGAGCAGAATGCTTAAGTAAATTTTCATAAAGCATAATGTTTTCATTTGAGCTGTTCGGCAACATTTACAAATTTAAGTGCAGAAAAGGTACAAGCACCTGACTTATTTCCGCTGTGCCTCCAAAAATTTAATAAGTAAATAAATGAGGAAAAGGAAATCACAATTTCGGTCAATAAATTAGCTCATCCACAATATAGTTTAAGAAGTAAGGAATAACACTTTCTGACTTACCCGAAACGAAAACTTGGTACCACATGAAATGCAAACAAGGTTCAACAAGAAAATTCTATCAATGATATTAAATTCTGACGAAGAGTTTTCATCAACAAATTATCACTGAAAACAGGTTAAATTTGGTTAATTTCGACAGCAGCCGTTCTACGTTTTGCAGATTTCTCACAAAAATTGTAAACGGAATGCATAAATGTTTATTCAGTGGTGGAGAGGAGATGAATAACGTCTTCTGAAAGGTTTTCCTTACAGCTCAGTAGTAAAATCTTTGTGGTCCAGGTGGTTATCTTCCATGGCCGGTGGAAGACTTGGCAAAAGTGCTGGTCTCTGGCCAATTATCTGCGAGATGTGCCCAGGCCCAAATCCGAATGATGCGTTGGAGGCAGCCCCACCCCACGGCTCGGCCCACTGCCCCCCCTAAAATCAGTTGACTCAAATTTGGGATGGGGACTGCTTATAGCCTTAGATGCTCACTGTGGTCGTTAAACCTAAAACAAAAATAAATAAATACATTTGGATTCTTTAGATGCCCTTTTTCTTCCTTTTTGCTTAGTTTGTCGCTATTCCTGATTTTTTTCTTCTCGAATGAAACTACTGTTTCTGAAGTTACTGCCCTTCAGTTGATTTTTCCTTAAACACAGCATGAGATTATATATAATTTTTTTATCATCAGTATGCGTATGCACGTATTTATATGCTTATTGTTTTTTTTTAATTTAAGGCGGCACCATTCATTCAGTATAATTAAGTAACTGAAGTTTTATCAGTCAGTTTCTTGAGCGCTAATCAAATAGCTCAAACTGCTACTTCAGGTTTAGAATTTGACACACTAAACTACTACAAATGAGGTTATAGCTGTAAGGGAACATAGCTGTGGGCAAATGAATTCAATGCGACAGGTACGACAATTCAGAAAAAAAGAAAATGCAGTCGGTTATGCATTTTCTACCATCTCCAGGACGTGAATTAAAAAATGGTAAGTGGTACAGGTAATATTGCTAAAGTATTTCAGCCTTTCTCAGGTAATGATTCCAAGAAAGCGGCAGGTAATACTGGTAGTATTGCTGGAGACATTTCTACGTTCCATAGGAAGTGAATCCAAAAAGATAGCATGTAGTATTGCTGAAGACTTGGGGAGAAACAAGGAAGGATTTGGTATTTTTTCCTGTCTTGTCTGCACTTTGGTTTCTAAATACGCATTAAAATTTTTTTACCCTTTGGCTAATGCAAATTTATATTAGAAACAATTTACTCTAAGTTGATATTTCCGACACTTGTTTAGTGATGATCACAACGAAAGGTTATCCGTGCTACATGAAAGGTTATCCGGACATGAAAATAATCGTACACACACATGTCTACGGGAACTCAACCGGAAATCCAAAACAGTGAAACGTGCACATTTTTATCAAAAATACTTAATCTACAACAGTCAGTTCAGGCGAATACGTAGTTGTGCCTTCATACGTTATTAATACCTAACGGAATAATTTCTGTTATGACTGTTCTGAATATATGCAGAAACGTTGTAGAACTAAAGAGAAATCTCCAAGAAGGATTACATACATGAAATTACGACTTCACAGAAAAAAAAAAAAAAAAAAAAAGGATTAACTACGCATATATATTTCATTATCAACTGAGAATATATATTTATTGAAATAAATAAAAGATACCTCGGTTTGTTTTATTTAATTTAAACAAAACATAGATTACTTGCAATTAATTGATAAATCGGTATCTCAACCACACATACAAAAATATGCTATATTTTAAAGTTTTGAACTCTTGGAACTTCCGGTGTATCTCAAACACTGTGTTATAAAATCATATAATGGAAAAAAAAAAAATTGAGGTTCAGGTTTTTCTTCTTGATTCAGCGTTCTCAGAAGTCAAAATTTCAAAGGCAACATTGGAATGCTTT
Source organism: Macrothele yani (assembly GCA_039090855.1). Taxonomy (NCBI): domain Eukaryota; kingdom Metazoa; phylum Arthropoda; class Arachnida; order Araneae; family Macrothelidae; genus Macrothele; species Macrothele yani. The sequence goes on along the minus strand of CM077023.1, from coordinate 81,193,651 downwards.
GCACTGCGTGAAATAGTTAAATAATAAGATTATTAGTTTTAAAACGCCATTCCTAATCAAATAATACGTTGATGGTTTACTGCTGAAATGCACGTTAGCGCACAAATTAGGGTTTTCAAAATTTCAGTGTTTAAAAGTCCATAACAAATATACGTACAAGGAGCAAAATGCTTTAATGGAATGCTTCACTTTCAGCACTGATATAGGTGATAATTTCTGGTAGGTTTAACATGAGTAGCATATGTTAAATTGTCCATCCCAAATTTTTTCGCTGAATCACAGATTATGAAAAAACTGAAGTCCAGATTTTAATAAAAATATGAACTTTTAAAATTCCCCTCGCACCTTTTATTTGTTGTCCGATCTGATATATCTTCGCAGTCCCAAATTTCACCACAGTTGCTATGAACAAAAAATTGTGATAACTAATAATAAATATAAAATGAAAGCCTTAGACAGATAATTATTACAACTAAATCTACCTTAAAATACTGTTTCTACCATTTTCCACTTGTGTTTTATGAATCCATTGCTTTCTAAGATTAAAAATGTGGTATCATACAAAGTTCTTAAAATGTAAAATTTGCTCCTAGAATTGTAAAATATTCAGTTATAACACTGAGAAAAAGCACTAACGAATTTCTGATGATGACTCAAGCGATAATTTAAGAAATCTGGTAAGAAAAATTTACCTAACATCCCATACATTACAAGAAATTTCGGTGGGAAGCATCTTGCAGCACAAGGTTGATATTTGAGAAATAACTTAGGTAGACCAACCATGGGACTCGTAAAAAATGGGAGTTCGAGTTTTTCACACTTTTTCTCTCTTTCTTTCTTCCTCTCTCTACAATTGACAGAAGAAAAAGAAATACATGATTTTTCGCTTATTTTTCTTCTATGGTTTAAGGAAGAATTGGAGCGATCTTACGTTTTTGCAGCCGCTGCAGAGGACTCGCTTGTAGCGCTGCCACCGGTGCTGGGAGTCGATTGCTGCTGAGTCTTCTGTTGGGCCGCCAATTTTGCTGCCTGAGCCTGCCTTTCTTGCTCATTTAATTCCTTGATGGCCTGGATTTCTTTCTTGAGTTTCATGCGGCGATTCTGAAACCAGATTTTGATCTGCCTTTCTGTGAGACATAGAGCATGGGCCATCTCGATCCGCCTCCGCCGAGTCAGATAGTGGTTGGTGTGAAACTCCTTCTCTAGCTCCAGGGTCTGATACCGGGTGTACGTCTGACGACCCCGTCGACGGAGACCATTGGCGCCTGCAAAAATAAACAAAGCGAGCTGCAGTATAAGAGTTGACATTAAGTTACTGTATTCACAAGATAGCAGTCATCACACACACACGCACACACACATGACTTCACAGATGGACCACAACAAACACTCCTTTAAATTACAGTCATTCTTTTTCTTTACGACGTAATAAATTTTATTCGCTGTATATATGTCAGAATATTGGCCATATATTTTGCTTCGTGAATGTTTGACTGAAATTTTCATTAGTGAAAGCTGTTTCTTTTTTCAATAAAACAACTGCTGATGTAGGAGAGAAAATTTATGCTGAACAAGTTGAGCCGAATTTAAACAATTCATAGATCCATTTCAAATTAAAAACATTTTAAACCGTCAACACATTTTTAACGCATTTCTTTCTTTGTGTCACTTCCATTCTTCTCTTTTCTTTTCTTTTTTTTTTTTTTTTAATTTCGGGGTTTAACGACCATCACAATGGCGTACTAAGGATTTCTTTTCCCAATGACTCGTAAAATATGTATTTAAAAGCATACACAAATATATTTAAAAATCAGCAGCCAATAACAAAGTACGAGGGACCAAACGATACCCCATGGTCAGAGCCCGGGCCCCTGGGCCACCCCTGCCGGGTGTACCACTTGCCCGCCATGATGAAATTTAAACGGTATAAGCAGTCGCCCGTCCTTAATTTTGCGCCCCTGACTCTAAGGAAGGGCCTCAGTCAGTTCCGTACATCAAGAACGCATACCTCCGGAGAAAATACCCCTGAAAACTGAAAAGCGGAAAAAAATGCCCCGGAAAAAATACCCCAGAACAAACGGTTCACTGTAAACTGCTACACAGGAACACTGATGTGTGGCAGTGTTCCGGTGTGGCAATTTACCGGCAACCCTCCCACACATCTTTCACCATCTTGGCTACAAAAGCTCAAAGGGGGGGGGGGTCTATAAAGATTGCCGTTTCTGGGCCTATATTGAGAACTGAATTGGGAACTCCAAACGAATTTCGCGAAAACGTTCCATGTAAGCCAAGTGAGAATTGTACTTTAATTTGAAGAAATAAATTGCCGAGGATCCGAGATGCCCTTGGTTGGGGAAGGGGGCTCTACCCCGAACTTCCATAATATTATATTCTGGGCCGCTGGAGTCTGTCAGTGTATCCAGGAAGTTCCCGTTGAAGTGCCCACGCGAGGTCCATGAGCTGGGGGGCAAGGCTTTCCCCTAAAATGTTAAAATGGATGTAGAGCTGTAAACACTAGTACCATGCTTTATATAATGATTCTGTACACGACCACAAATTTTCAGGAGAGTGTGGTGACCCCCCCCCCACACACACACAGTTTCTAAGAGCTATTCAGGGGTAACATCGAGGACACACTGATCGACTCTAGAGGTCCAGAATATAATATTACGGAAGTTCCATGTAAGCCAAGCGAAAAACAAGGGGAAGGGGTCTCTACCCCAAACTTCCATAATATTATATTCTGGGCCGCTGGAGTCTGTCAGTGTATCCAAGAAGTTCCCCTTCAAGTGCCCGCGCGAGGTCCATGAGCTGAGGGGAGGGGGCTTTCCCCCAAAATGCTAAAATGGATGTAGAGCTGTAAACACTAGTACCATGCTTTATATAATGCTTCTGTACACGACCACGAATTTTTCAGGAGGGTGTGGTGACCCCCCCCCACACGCACACACACAGTTTCTAAGAGCTATTCAGGGGTAACATCGAGGTTACACTGACCGACTCTAGAGGTCCAGAATATAATATTACGGAAGTTCGAGGTAGAGCCCCCCCACCCCTCCACACACACACACACCAAGTGTACCTCGGATCCTAGGCAATTTATTTCTTCAAATTAAAGTACGATTCTTGCTTTGCTAAGTTAGCTTACATGGAACGTTTTTGCGAAATTCGTTTGGAGTTCCCAATTCAGTTCTCAATATAGGCCCAGAAACGGCGATCTTTATTGCCCCCCCTTTGAACTTTTGTGGCCAAGTTGCTGAAAGATGTGTGGGAGGGTTGCCGGTAAATTGCCACACCGGAACACTGCCACACATCAGTGTTCCTGTGTGGCAGTTTACAGTGAACCGTTTGTTCCGGGGGAATTTCCTCCGGGGGCATTTTTTCCGCTTTTAAGTTTTCAGGGGTATTTTCTCCTGGGGTATTTTTTCCCGGGGTGTTTTTACCGTTTACCGCGTCACCTGTGCCACAACTGGTACAGGAACCCTAGCCCAACTCGGCCCACGAGCAATAAACCTGTGCCGCTAACGGCTTGGCCACACTTTGTCTTCGTTCATTTCGCTTTAATTAGATATTTTTTTCCCTCGTTGCTTTGTTAATAACATGTTTTATTCTCTTTAGTAATTATAATATTAAGAAATGTTTAAAGAACACCACATGTTAAACTTATTTATAGGATTTAATTTTTTTATATTTTCACTATTCTGCAATATTGGGGGATGCGGAACTTTGAAAATTGTGCCATAACCGTGATACAAGAAAGCATTTTTTTTTTTTTTATGAAACAAAAATGCTTTGTTTTATCCGTTCTAGTATTACAGTTACGTTCAGTCTTAATCATTGCACTGAATTCAATTTTCGAAAACACGGTTTAGAAGAACTAGGAAGAAACATCCGAATGAGTTGGGCCCATGTTCTATGTAAATCGGATGAGGCATGGGTGGACGCGTTTGTTATGCGGTGCTGGTTCAGTCCCTTCCCTGGAATCAGTTACCGTAAATTAGGAACGGGGGACTGCTTATAACCACAAATGCATGCTCACAGTGGTCGTTAAACCTCGGAGAAAAGAAAATCGTCATTGTGACACACGCACAGTCGAGTCACATTATTGTGACCACCTCCTACTTTTGACGTCAACAGCGCGTAGCCAATGAAAGAAGGCACGTGTCGTGAGCTGACATAGGGGGTGTATAAAGGGTGCTGTAGGAATTATGAAAACATATCACTCGTTGCTGTCATGGATAAAAGGAGCGATTTATCAGATTTGGAAAAAGGGATGATTATTGGCTTTCGGGCCAAGGGGGCAGTAGAAACAGCGCAGTTTGTGAACTGTTCGCGTGCTGCTATGGTTAAAGTGTATCGTGATTGGAGAAATGGCACTATTGCGAATAAGCGACGTGGAAACTGCGGAGCACCACATGCCATTGATGTGAGAGGTGGGCGTCGGCTGCGAAGGTGCATGAGGGCCGATCAACATGCTGCAGTGGAGCAACTCACTGGCCGAATGCGAATGAACCAAGAGGCTACCGGAAGGGTGTCTAAACCGACAGTTCAGTGAACCCTACTGCGTTTAGGGCTCCGATGCATACGGATGGTCACTGCACCTATGCTAACGAAGGTGCATCAGCAGAAAAGGCTTACATTTGTACGGCAGTATCGGAATTTGACCTCCGCTGATTGATAAAGGATTGCTTTCTCCGATGAGTCACGTTTTCTGCTTCATCGAACGGATGGACGTTGGCGAATAAGGCGAGAAACATCGGAGAACAAACTCTCTTCAACCATTGATGGAAGAACACAAGCTGGTGGGGGTCAGATTTATGGTCTGGGGAATGTTTTCGTGGTATTCTCTGGGTCCACTCTTACCTGTGGAAGGCACTATGGACCGAATTCGTTATGAATCCATCCTTGCAGACCACGTACAATGATATATGCTCATTGTCTACCCTGGGGGCGGATGGGATCTTTCAGCACGACAGTGCGACGTGTCACACAGCTAGAAATGTCAGAGAGTGGTTGTAAAAGCACGGTGAAGACTTCAAAGTCTTCCCGAGCCGCGGATGGCTTAGTGGTTAGTGTTTCAGATTATCGATGCTGGGTCCCCAGGTTCTAGCCTGGGCTGATCTTTCAGAGATGGTGTGATTTACTAACAATCGCTGAATATCCGCCGTGCATCGGACGAGCACGTAAAGTGACGGCCCCCAGGCTGGACCCACTGGTTAAATGGGTATCCTTTCCTATGTCCTCCCCTGAAATTATCTCACCCATCTATGTGCAATATCGTACTTGTACGGTGGCGCCATCTACTGTACTCTAATCTCACTACAAACTGTTCTGTCAAAGTCGCTAGACTTGCTCTCATTCCTTCCGTTTCTGTGTCCTGCCCAAAAGGCGATCTCGCTGTAGGTGGCTGGGACCTAAACTCTACTCCCTGTGGACGGAAGTCCTACATGAAAATGACAAATGCTCTCATGGCGGCGTTATTATAACAAAGTCTTCCCTGGCCCCCTAATTCCCCAGACCTTATTGAGTCACTCCCAGCCCGTCTAGCTGCTGTCCGCACTGCACACGGCGGATACTCTGGATATTAGCTTGTGGTCACAATAATGTGACTCGACCGTGTATATTAAAGCAATTTTATATTTATATTATTGTTATATTTTTGCACGAATTATTCTTACCATAAGCAAATAAACTATCGTCTTTTATTTAATATAAAACAGACAATGGAATATTATTTCCGTGATTTATACGCGGTTGTTGAAAAAATATAATTATTACATACAGCTGATTCTCTCGTTGAAAATACTTTTAAACATAAACATGAGAAGAATAACTAATTATAGAAGTAGTGGCGCTTACTGCTTTAGAATAAGGTATACAAAATATGAAACAAAAAATCGAAAACTTGCATGATTGATTCTTAGCGGAAATGATCTCGATACCGAATTCGATTTATCTAATTGCGTATATGAATTTTGAGGGCTTATTACTTAAAAATGATAAATGTATTTCTCTTGAATAAATATAATAAATACTATAATTCGAGCTGTGGGTAATCTAGTGGCTAGAGCAGCCGACTGTCAACCTGATGGTTGTGAGTTCGAAACCAGCTACACGAGCCAGTCCCCAAAACCAATGCGCCTTGGATAGCGCGCTAAGTCAGCGAACCAGGGAAAAAAACTATCTGTAAAAAATAAGGGTATCACCTCCCAGGGGGCCGGAACTTTTTTATTTTTTTAGCAGGGGCATGATATTAGGGTATGTATTTTTTGGTCAAATCAAAACTTATTGTGATGTGAAACACGTAGTAATGACGTCATTAAATCGTGCTACAGATAAAAATATTACATAAAATATAAATTAATATAAGCTCGTGACTTTTATATCAATATTACAGGGGTTTTCGATATAAAACATTTTACTCATATCATAAATGATGTCAAACTGTATTGATTTAGACATCTACATATTAGTATGAATTCCACAAGAACCATAGTTTTTACATTATGCAATAAAAACCTAGTGTAAAGATATGCCTCATTCCTTTGTTCCTCTCGTGCTTCTATTTTCTTTCTTTAAAGAAAAACTTATTTTATTTTATTTAAATAGAATAACAGAAAACTTTCCTGCCTTTCTTATAAAAATGCATTGCCCTTCCGGAATTTCGAGATAACTGGTTTTTCTTACGGCTGGTATTTCGTGAAACGTTTTTTCTCCTCATACTTGACAAATGAAGAGATTTTGACCAGGGTTTAAGAAATGGCATTAAAAATGTGGATAGTTAATAATTGAAATAAAAAATAATATTTAATTTTATCTGAAGGAATTTCAAATGGTAGGAAACAAAAATATAATACAAATATTTTTTCAAAAGTGAGGGGGGGGCAAATGTGATGTTTCACTTCTGTAAATAAGTACTGGGGCAAATATGTCTCCTCTGCCCCCGCGGTTTCGACGCCACTTCCAACTCTTTCCGAACTTTTGAACGTCCTGCCACATCAGGGCTCTCCAACCCTACCTATTGCCACAAAGACTAAGGAAGTCAGGTTTAAACAGACTAAGGAAGTCAGGTTTAAACCCAAACTCGGGTGGAATCCCTACGAAAAAACGAGAACTGCATAACTAGCATTTTTCTTTGGAAATTAGTCTTTTGTATACTATTAGTTTCTTGTGTCTGAACTGGGTATTGTATGTAAAGCTAATTCGTTAGAACTGAAACACGAGTTAGTGCATGGACTAAAGGCGGGGTTTCAAGCGGCCTCGTAGTTCAGTCAAATGCACCACACCGGTGATAAGTTAAGGAACATCTGGTAAAATTAAAAATCCAATCTTGTTCTTAGTTGTCTCGCAACTATTCGAACTTAAAGATATGCAGTATGAACTGACACAGCTCTGGCAGGCTGCTTCTTGTTCTGCTGGCTCTAGGCTGAAATCTTGGGTTAGACATGAATATATGTTCTTACGGAACAAAAGCTACATACATCCTTTTGCTCGGCACACGGAGCATGCTCTTCCCCTTTTCCAAGCAAGCGTTCTTACATTTGGAATGAGTGACTCCAGTATGCACACAGGAGTCGTTAAAATGAAACAATACTAGAGAGAGAGAGAAATACTTGCCTGGTGTTAGTCCTAGTATTTTTATTTAGCAACAGCACTGCTTTAACCCATGAAATATTCCAGTTTATATAGATATTCCACGACAAATAAAAACTTGATTTTTTTTTTCAGTGTAGACTAACGCATTTGAAGAATGACTTGATTTCGAAGATAAAGCGCAAATCTTTCGTCATAAAAGAATTTCCAAACCTTTTGAGCAGCGCGTAGTAACTAGCAAAATCGGAACTTTGTAATAAACGGAAGAGAATGAAAAGTTTTCTTTGTTTTATACATTCTGGCATAAATAATGAAAATAAAATTATTAATCATATAATCCGAGAAATCATCAGTCGCTAAGAGCTGTTCTGCCTCTGCTGCGCCATAAGGCTAAGTATGGAATAAGGAACTAAAATGCTCATCATACGTAAGAACAAAAGTAAACAACTCCCTGAAATTTCGTTGCATGTAAAAACTGCACGCGTCGTTGGAAAGATTCCGTTGCGTATATTTATTTACCGAAGCGTATAAATGTGCTGATGATGCTAGAAAAGTATGTCATATGAGTATTTTTCAGTGGCTCATACCTTTCAAAGATTTTTCTTTGGGGCCCATTGTCGCTGAAGTCAGATATTAAACAACCTCATGGATTTAGAATGCGTGCCTTCTGGGAAAAATCGTAGAAATAACGTTTCGACGGGGAAATTAAAAATTGATATACACAAAGTAAGTCATTCAAAATTCCGCCAAACCCTTATTTTGTGTGACGATTGTTTATCTGTCTAAAGTAATATAACAGCAAATTTAATGACATGTTCCGCATGTTTCTACAAAACTTAAGGTCAGTTTTCATTAAAGGAATATAAGATTTCCAACAGGGTATTGTATAATAATAATAATAATAATTACTATTGTTATTATTATTACAGCTGTCAAAGAAATAAACAGCTATTGTCCGATAAAAAAAATTGGAAAATTCCGTATAAATAATGCAGGTGCAGTGTTTCTCAAAAAATGCATTGAGAAACACGGGCTAAAAAGGATTTCCAGAATTTCAGTATAAATCGAAATCACGAACATCGTTTCCGTGAGAAAGCATGTTTCAATCGATAATTGCCTATGATATCATTTAATGAAATTAAGAGATCCGCAGTATTGGCAGTCTTGTAGTTTTTTATATAAATATCGCGAGGAATTTTATTAGGAATAAATGTACCCTGTCGTTGCGCAAAATTTGATATTTCAAAAAATTATTAATTGGCGTGTTAAATAACACACAAAAAAAAAAAAAATTAATTACGAGGGGAACCAGTAAATACTTAACTGGGAACTTCATAAAAGAAGTCGATTCAAAAATGAATAATAATTTGCACACAACACCGAATTCAAACAAATGAGAAGTGTCCACTCCCAGATTTGCAATATTCTACTCCCAGAATTGTTTCTTAAACAAATTAAGTAAGACAGTGTTTAAAGTACTCAAAATTCTTTCAGTTTTTTTTTACCCATGAAAAATCACGCAGAGCGTATAGCAAGTGCGAAGAACCTGCTTCATATTTACACATATCAGAGTTTCAAACTATAATATTTGAGTATTTACGTTTAGGTGTCTAAAGCAAGGTAAAAAATGATGGGCTTCTTTTCCTCCCTGTCCCTAAAAAGGAAAAAAAAGAGGTAAGGTATGCAAACAGTTATATCCAATTTAAGGCAACGCTTTGATAAATAATAAATGATCAGAAACTTGCAATCTCGATGAAGAATTGAAAAATATCTCCACAGTTGATTTCATCTCTCGTGTTCACAACTAAACCCCCCCCCCCCACCCCTCCCATGTATCTACGAAGCGAAAGAAAACTATTTAGATGTTAAAATAATCATTCAATATTTCTAAAAACAGATATCGTAGATTTTTAACTGATCATAACCGTAAACAAAAGAAATTTCAGTATTACTGAATGTACTGGTATATATTGCCTCACAGTAGTCTGAAATTGCTTTTCAGTAATCTCTGGTGATAAAGAATATTACCGCTCGCGACAGCTATTGGTAGTATTAACAAAACTCACAAAACAATTCCAGAAACGTTCTGCATAATTATGAAAGTAAACACAGATTCTGTTTTATAAAAAAAATTACCAGGTCGTTCGGAAAATAATGGCCGATTTGGAGGGTAAAAATGAAAAAGACATACCACATAGCACACTACCTTGTTTTATTCGAAATAGGCGCCTTCAGCAGCTCCACACCTGTCTCTGCCTGCGAGTAAAAAGTGCTTCAATGCCAATCCGGAAGAAATCTGGCTCCCTGAATGCAAGAAAGTCTCGGAATGCAATTTCGGCCTCCTCTCGGTTTCTGAGCCCTGTCCTTGAAGTAATTGCTAAAATGCATGAACATGTGGAAATCGGCAGATGTCAAGTCATGCGAGTAGACTGGATGTGGGACGGTTTCGAACCTCAGTTCGTGTAGTTTCTGTTTCGTCATTTGTGACACGTGTGGTCTTGCGTTATCATGGAGAAGAATTGGGCACTTTCTGTTCACAAAGATGGCTGCTTGGAATACAACTTCTGGTGCATTCAGTCAATTTCTTTACAGTATGTGACTGAGGTAATGCTTTCACCAGCATTCAAGAACCTATAGTGTATGACACCCTGAACAGTCCACCACACTCTCAACAAAACCTTCTTTGGCATCACCCTTGGTTTAGAATGTTGTTTCGGTGGCTCACCATTGTTCAGCCACTGTCCAGATCGCTTACGGTTGTCGTTTAGCACTCACTTTTCATCACAGGTTTCAATGCGATCAAGCAGGGGCTCCTTTTCGTTGCGAACCAGAAGGTTACTACTGTACATCTCAAACCGTTGTTGTTTCTGATGTTCCGTCCGTTCGTGTGGGACCCACGTATCGAACTTTTTGATCCTACCAATTTGATTGAGATGTTCGGAAATGGTTGACACGGACACATTGTACTATTTAGCGAGTACTCTGACTGCTGCAAGGATTTGCCTTCATATTTGCCTTCAGAGCGTCGTTATCAATGACCGAATGTCGTCTTCGGCCCTCCTCATCAGGTTGGCTCGTGTCACCAGAACGAAACTTTTCAAACAGCCGACGAACAGTACGTTCAGATGTTGCCTCCTCGCCCTATGCCTCGACCACATTGCGACAGGTTTGTGCCGCATTACGACCCAATTTGAACGCATGAAGCAGAATCACCTGCAACTCACTCCTTCCTAACATGTTGTACAGACCACTCTCATACGGGTAGCACCGACTGCAGCTCAACCGATTGTTGCGTGTATGTGGCGCCTGAGTCGGCCTTCATCTCGTACGAATGGCCCTGCGAGCTGGTTGGTCTGCAAGCATTGTAGGCCAGTTGAATGTGGTACATCAGAAAATCGGCCATTATTTTCCAAACGACCTGATATTTCAACAAGAGTTTTAGGACTCAGCAAAAGCTGCGCAAAATAAATGTTTATCATCATCGCTGTAAAATTTACGAGACCATAACAATTCTCATATCGATAATTAGAATATTACAAAGTCGTACATCAGTTAAGTCTTTGCCACTTAACTGACACAAAAGTGATAACAAATGCTGGTGACTTCTACCGGTTTTGTCAGCACTCAATTCAAGGTATATTCCATATGTACCAGCGAGTGCATAAAAAATATATTGTCAATACTCACAGACTTCCAAGTTGACTTTCCTGTGTGCGATCGATGAAGTTACACCCAAACTTAAAGCCCGCCCCGGTAGGCGAGTGGTCTGAGGCGCTCGCATCTGACCATTCGTCCGAGTAGGGCCATACTCGGGTCCTGGATAAGCCATGGGCGGTGCGCTTGTCCGATTGCGCTGGCTCTGCACCCTTCCTGGAACCAGTGGCTCCAAATTAGGGATGGGAGACTGGCCCTCAGAGCAAGTCATAGTGGTCATTAAATCGTGAATACTGTATATATAAGTTTATGTATGAATTATTCTGCCTATGGCTGCTATGACTTTTTTCGTACAATTGAAAAAATTCTACACTATACCACGTTCCTATTGAACGCTATGCCTTGGCATATATATGTATATTGTTGAATCGCCTTGACTCTGCTGGAAGAAATGAATTACAAATATTTAAATTAATTTTTAAAACAAATATGGTGATTTTTTCACAGATCCACAACATAACAGCAAGAAGAGTCATTTTCAGTACCTAACTTTAGTTATAAAAATTTCTAAATTCAGTGGTTTAATTTGAATCACAGTAATTTGAAACAGCTTTTCAGAAATTTCAATTAAAAAATAATGCATTATTACTTCGCGATTGTTTGCTAACTTTTTGAAGCCAGTCTAGTGATAAGGCATATCTCCTATCTTAAGGAAGGAAAAAAATGTATGCTATTGAAAAATTTCTAGACAATATATTTTTATTAGCTTCAATAACAGAGGTACTAACAGAAGAAATTACCCTGAGGATTTATATTGCCGTATCTCCCTTTTAGAGGAAGAATATGACTATGGCACACAAGCGAAAACAGCTGTAAATGTCGGTTTGTGCTTTATCACTGAATTAGGTGGTCACTTTCACAATGTAGTTGCTCTCATGAATTACTTTCATTTAAAAAACAATATCTTAATTTTCATAATACACAGAGAGATGGAATTTCCAGGATATATAATTCATAATTTTTAAACTTCCAAGAAAGTGGTAGCGAATATTGTTTCCCCTTGATCTTTGTAGTATTAATTCTTTCATTCGACAAGAGGTAGATCAGTAATTAATCTATTTCTGAAAAGATTTTGATTTCTTTCAGCGTATGAAGAAGTACAATGCCACTTACAGCATGACAGTAGAAGGAAGTTCCGTTAACGTTTTACCCTTAGTATCCAGCGTGAATTACTGCCACCGTGGATTCCTGCAATGCCTTCGATGAGAAAATAAATCAGAGTTTTACTTAGTTTCATTCAGTTTCGTCCACATGGACAATAATTTCCATCATCATTAACACAAAAGTGGTAAGTAAAAACTTCACATATTAGTAAAACGTATGAAGCAAAATGAGTAAAACAAATTTTCCACAAGCCTTTTTCTTCAGCTTCCATAGCCCCAGCTACAATACTGACTTTCCTTTTTTAAAACAAGTGACGTGAAAATGAGTTTGATATATATATTATTTTGCAACTTTCGTTTTAAATTCAAAAGTTTTTTCTTAGTTTTCAGCTTTGCTCTTCAGTATATATATATATATATATATATATATATATATATATATATATATATATATATATATATATCAGTTTGATATATCCGGAAGCCCGGAGCCAGTCAGGCTCCCGGATGTCTTCCCCTGAAGAGTGGTTCGGGGGTTTGGAGCCATTTGATACTATATTTCATTTGGGTTTTTCTTTTCCTTATTAGCATATTTATATTTTTTGCTGTGTGATTTTTAGGTATCGTTTATCGTACTTCTTTTTCTTTTTCTTTGGCTGTGGTCTGGAGTTCATTTGCTGTCATGTACATGTTTGAGAGGGTAAACGGTAAAAAATACCCCTGAAAACTGAAAAATGGAAAAAATGCCCCCGGAAAAAATACCCCTGGAAGAAATACCCCCAGAAAAAATACCCCGGAAGAAATACCTCCAGAACAAACGGTTCACTGTAAACTGCCACACAGGAACACTGATGTGTGGCAGTGTTCCGGTGTGGCAATTTACCGTCAAACCTTCCACACATCTTTCAGCAACTTGGCCACAAAAGTTCAGGGGGGGGGCTATAAAAATTGCCGTTTCTGGGCCTATATTGAGAACTGAATTGGGAACTCCAAACAAATTTCGAGAAAACGTTCCATGTAAGCCAAGCGAGAATTGTACTTTAATTTGAAGAAATAAATTGCCGAAGATCCGAGGTACACTTGTTTTGGGGGAGGGCTCTACTCCCAACTTCCATAATATTATGTTCTGGGACTCTGGGGTCTGTCAGTGTATTCAGAATGGTCTCCCTGAAGCGTCCAGGTCCGTGAGATTGGGGGGGGGGGGGGGAGTTCCTCCAAAATGTTAAAATGGACGTAGAGGTATAAACATTAGAACCATGCTTTACGTAATGATTCTGTACACGACCAGGAATTTTCAGGAGGGTGGAGGGAATTCACCATTCCCCAATTTTATAAGAGCGCGGACAGGTGTTCAAGGTAAGGGATTTGCTTGCAATTCCTATGCTTCATGTTGTGTTTAAGGCAAACTAACCTTTCCCACTCCCCCAGAAATTTGGTGAGGCCTGTGAAAGGGATACGAGGTGCTTGGTTAGGAGGACTCTACCCCCAACTTCCGTAATTTTATATTCTGGACCTCTAGAGTCGGTCAGTGTATCCTCGATGTTATCCCTGAACAGCTCTTAGAAACGGGGGTAGGAGTCACCCCACCGTCCTGAAAATTCGTGGTCGTGTACAGAATCATTATATAAAGCATGGTACTAATGTTTACAGCTCTACGTCCATTTTAACATTTTGGGGGAAAGCCCCCCAGCTCATGCACCTCGCGGACACTTCAAGGAGAACTTCCTGGATACACTGACAGACTGCAGCGGCCCAGAATATAATATTTCGGAAGTTCGGGGTAGAGCCTCCCTCCTCCCCCAAACCAAGTGTACCTCGGATCCTCGGCAATTTATTTCTTCAAATTAAAGTACAATTCTGGCTTGGCTTACATGGAATGTTTTCGTGAAATTCGTTTGGAGTTCCCAATTCAGTTATCAATGTAAGCCCAGAAACGGCAATCTTTATAGACCTCCCCCTCGCCCTTTGAAATTTTGTGGCCAAGTTGCTGAAAGATGTGTGGCACGGTTGCCGGTAAATTGCCACACCGGAACATTGCCAGACATGAGTGTTCCTGTGTGGCAGTTTACAGTGAACCGTTTGTTCTGGGGTATTTCTTCCGGGGGCTTTTTTCGCTTTTCAATTTTTAGGGGTATTTTCTCCGGGGGTATTTTTACCTACATCCGTTTGAAAGGTGTTGCTTGTGGTTATTTATATATGTATGTATGTATGTATGTATGTGCTGTTCACTCTTGGTTTCCAGCTGCATTGCGCAGTATCAGAGTGGTATTGGGCATGTTTCAAAGGTAAATATTTTATATTTTGATATATATATATATACATATACATATCATACCCATTTTCACTTCACTTGTTTTAAAAGAGGAAAGTCATTAAGTACTGTAGTTAGAGCTATGGAAGCTGAAGAAAAGAAAAGCAGGGTTAAATATTACGGTGGCACGTTATTTCTGTTTCCCTACATTGCACATAAATTTTGATTTTAAATAGATAGGAGAAGAAGAGGTCAAGCCGTGTGACGATTTCGAAATCATAAAAACAACATCTGAATAAATTACAGAGCACTTGAATCTTCTACACTTTACCAAAGAAAATGACGCTCGAACTCCTGCAGATGATCCTTTCTGTGTAGCCAAAATCCATCGATCTAGGCTTAGGAGTTTTGGAAACAAATGCTGTAAGTTAAAACTTTGGGCACCCGAAATATTAGATAAGCAAGTTTATTGAGACCGGTTTTGGTTCTCACATAGGTCCACAAAAATTTTACATCCGTATTTCGAATAGAATTTCATAAATGGAAAAGACGAGTTCAAAACGAAATTAAATACGCAATGATAAAACAGAATGGCATTTAATAGAATCTAAAATATGCCACAGAACTAAAAATAGTGATTAGAAACATCTGCCGTTTATTCATATATGTACTTACATATATTTTTAAATAAGTCTCAATATCCAAATTAATGCTTCACTTTTTGAGGTCAGAAATTTTAATGTTCGTCCATCTGTGAAGTAAAAACATACTCTGCTTTCGAAGCAATATCCCAAATTCTGTTGAAATGTGGTAGAAAAAAGGCTTGCTTTAGAAATGATTAAACGCTTGAACCACTGCGAGTTTTTAATAAAAATTAAGTAACTCTCAATTTAAACAATACGACGTGATATGCAGAATGAGACATCGCTTTTTTGGGAAAGCTTTTTCTCTTCGGCGCATGCAAATAATGAAATGAAAGCATTAAATTTCTACCTATGGATTAACTAAAGAGCTGCGTGTATAATTTCAGTAAGGCCGTAACTATCACTCCCTGAGACACCGTGGCTGATGAGGGACCTGAATTTTTAGAAAAACCCTGATAAGCCATGCAGAAACATCACTGTTGGGATTTTTACTGCTGCACTGTTGAGATAGAATCTAGGAAAAAAGATCCACGGAAAAAAAAATCCAGGAAAAAAAAAGCCACCGGAAAAAAAAAGCCATGGAAAAAAAATCCACGGAAAAAAAAGCCATGGAAAAAAATCCACGGAAAAAAAAGCCAACGGAAAAAACAGCCAGGAAATAAAATCCAATTCTAACGAAACAGTTATCCATTTACATGATCGACACAGGGCCGGATTAAGGGGGGGGGGAGTCTAGCCACATGGTTTTCATTAAGGGGCCGGGCACAAATTGCTGTTCCTCCGAAGAACACTTGGAATGTGTGACAATTTTTCCAGTAGGGCAGTTTTCCACGGTGCTGAACGAGGGGAAAGAACTCTTTTGTTTGTCTAAATTTTCATGCCGGTTCATTTGAGATTAGGGCAACTGGCCACAAAAGTTCAAGGAGGGGGGGCTATAAAGATTGCCGCTTCTGGGTCTATATTGAGAACTGAATTGGGAACTCCAAACAAACGAATTTCGAGAAAACGTTCCATGTAAGCCAAGCGAGAATTGTACTTTAATTTGAAGAAATAAATTGCCGAGGATCTGAGGTACACTTGGTTGGGGGGGGGCACTACTTCCAACTTCCGTATTATTAGTCAGTGTATCCAGGATGTTCCCCTTGAAGCGTTCGCGAAGTCCGTGAGCTGGAGCGGTGGCTTTTCCCCAAAATGTTAAAATGGACGTAGAGCTGTAAACATTAGTACCATGCTGTATATAATAATTCTGTACACAACCACGAATTTTCAGTAGGGTGGGGTGAGTTCACCCCCTCCTGAAAATTCGTGGTTTCTAAACTCTTCAAGGGTAACATCGAGGATACACTGACCTACTCTAGAGGTCCAGAATATAAAATTACGGAAGTTGGGGTAGACCCCCCAAACCAAGTGTACCTCGGATCCTCGTCAATTTATTTCTTCAAATTAAAACACAATTCTCGCTTGGCTTACATGGAACGTTTTCTCGAAATTCGTTTGTTTGGAGTTCCCAATTCAGTTCTCAATATAGGCCCAGAAACGGTAATCTTTATAGCCCCCCCCCCCCCTTGAACTTTTGTGGCCAGTTGCCCTAAACTCAAATGAACTGGCATGAAAATTCAGACAAACAAGAGAGTTCCTTCCCTCGTTAGGCACCTTGGAAAACTGCCGCACATATTTCAGAAATTTGGAAAACTGTCCCACTGGAAAAATTGTCACACATTCAGTGTTCTTCGGAGGAACAGCAATTTGTGCCGGACCCCTTAATGAAAAGTGTGTGGCAGTTTTCCGTTAACCGCTGGGCCCGATCTTGTCAAAGTGAGAGAGTTTTCCTAGTGGAACAAAACTAAAATGTTCGACTTTTCCTAGTGATATAAATGCGTATGTAAGTTCATAATGACACAAGGTTTATGTAGAAGATTTCCAACTCACAAAATCTTGAGCTGTGATTTTAGCATTTGGCAAGTAATAACATGCAATAAAAGCCAATCGACAGATACTCAACGAATCGGTCTTCAGGCGCTGACAAGGCACCTAGACCGTGGGCATTTTTAGAAGACTTTAGTTACAACCCAGATATTTGGTATTTGTAAACATTTTATAAAAGCTAATAAAAGGCACTCAAGGAAAGCTTCTGCATAAACCTTGTGCCATCCTAATCTTACATACATATTAATATCTTAAGGAAAACTCGCACATTTCGGTTTGGTCAACTAGGAAAACTCATACACTTCGACATGATCTCCAAACGAAACGCAATTTGTAAACATCCCCTTATATGAGAAGGTGTAAAAGTTTACTGGGGTGGGAAATTTTCAGTGTGGGAGTTTTCTACCATGTAGCAGTTTTCTTAGCAGCTGGAGAAAGGGTGGGAGTTTACCGGTGTGGGAGTCTTCCAGTGTGGGAGTTTGCCGCCACTCCCGCCTCTCACTTACGGGTGGTAAAAAATTTGAAGACTTGAAGTCATCTCTTTTTATTTTTGAAACTATAGTTTTGAAAGAAAGCTACCGAGCCTTTATAGCAACGACTTGCAAGAAACAGTCTATACTCAATTTATTTGTTTCGTTGATTGAAAAAAAAGTCCAAAAATCAACATAGTATACAGGAGATAGCACATTTATTAATTATTTGAACAATACTTTCCAAGAACCTCAAAGCATGAAAATATTACAATATTGCAAATACAAACACGCAACGTTATGCTTCTTAATATACTCGTTTCAGTGTCATGCTCAGCTGTTTTCGTGATTCTTTCAAAACTGCATGCTTACTTTCAATATGTGTCTTCTTACAAAAAATGCTTTCTCATTGCACTTTATCTCATTATTCAATTTACGCTATTAGACAAGACCCCACCACCGTATTTTCACTGAATTGACATTGTTAATATTTCTGAATTTTGGAATGGTCCACTTTTGACAAATTAAGAATATATACATGTATAAGGACTATTCAGAAAGTTTGGAAGTATGCAATACGATATCTAAAATCCTATTAATAAGTTTAGCTCACAGGAATATTCCAGTGTGTTTTACACTATTGCTATACCCATCATACCAGTTTCACTGCTGATAGTCTCTGAAGTGAGCGGAGTTTACAAAGTTGCCTGTCAACCGTTTTTCTCATATAAATTGTAATGTCCACAGTTTACAAGTATTGTTCACCTAGAAATTTCAGATGACTGCACAATGTTAGCGTTGTTGAAAAATTCCAAAATTCAGAAGGTGAAAGCTTTACTCTCAGAATTATTAATAATACCATATTGCAACAGTAGAACGAACTTTGTCCAAAGTGATATTAAAACAAAATTGCTTGAGACATACTCAAAATTAATTGTCAGATTGAATCATGCTGAGTATTGAACTTGAAGGAATGAACAATATTAATATTGATGAAGTCATAAGTAATGTTTTCATGTCTCCCAGGCAAATGCTCATTCCGTGTATTATTTCTAGGGCGATCTTTTATATATATATATTTCATATGTATATTTTATATATTATATATATATATATATATATAAAATATATAAGCCTAGAGAAATTTGATAAAAGTCATTTATATATAACTGAAATTGCATAACACTTTCTTTATTCCTGAATGCCATACGACTCATATGGTAAATACGAATTCTGATACGGCAAGTATGAATACTAAGAGAAACGAGGACGCTCGTTAACTGGAATCAAAATTTAAACGAATAGTTACTGTGTAGGCCACTTTGTATTTAAGTGTTAGTGTTGAATATGAATATGTGCGAGAGAATAGAAAGAGTTGACCATAGAGCTCTGTTGTAAAAACTGCACAGCACGCCCCATTTCTCATGTTACGGCCCTCAATTTCAAAGTAGGAGTGTGCTTTTAAATTAGTTAAAGCTATAGTTTTAACGAATTTAAAAACACATTCCTGCACGAATAAGTACTGAAGGCTGTCCTTTGCGAATGTCAATAAGAAGTGTGTGGGGAAAAAAATGAAAAAACTAAAATCTTCGAAAGCATATGAAGTAGGATGTAAGAAAATGAATAGAAAACTCAGTTCTTGTAACAATCACTCATCACTCATATGATTTAAAAGAAACGACTAAATATTAGAGAAAGTTTTGGCTATTCAATTTATGTTATCTTAAATCCATCCTAATGTTATTATTGGAGGAATTATGACAGATAATAGGTTTTTGTCAGGGTATAGCCAACTATGAACTCAGCATTGGAGGTTCAAAAAGAACAGTTATTAGATTTATGTGAGAATATTTTGTGAAATCACCGAAAATGAGTCGGTTTCATTAGATTTGCCAAGAAAAACAAGAAGTATTTGTTTTCAGTCTCCCACGCCAAGGCTCTTTTGCGTAGTAAATAATCATCCAGTCCATGGAGAAATACCAGAACGCAGACGAAGTTGTTTGGGCATGATGAATTTTCCAGCGGTGAGCGATACTGGAACACAGTTTACCTTGAAGGTTTAAAAATAAACGATCTCCGAATGTTTGCAGTGAGGCAGAACACAGATTGACGCGTCGTGTAACACAGTAGGATCTCACGAATTTTTAAACTCTTGGGGAGATTCACATACTCGTTAAAGAATGTCCCGACAATCCTTTATCCTAACGAACCCACTATCGTAAAGTAAAACAGATAAAGTACATTTTTCAAAAATCAAAGCCCATTTTCCCATAGGATCTAACGAAAAAAAAGCAAAAAAAAAAAAAAAAACAAGAAAAAAAACAAATATTACAGTCATTTGTAGTAAACTGGCAAAACTGTGAAAGGTTATGTAATCTCTGAGGACAAATTCTAGCTATAATCTATGTTTCGTGCATGAGAAAACAGATGTAAAGCACGGTATTTCATAAACCAATACTTTCACGTAAAAACTGCTTTGGAAAAAAGTGTTCAGTAGTTCTGCCGAAATTTGACATTAGTTACTAATGAGATTTCAGTAGTAAGAAACTCAGAACACGACACCTGTGCTCTTGCATCTAATCTCCTGCTAAACTTGCCTCAAATGAAATAGTAAAAAAATAGTGTAATTATCTGAATGATCTTAGCAAAAGTTCCAGCTCGTGTACACGAGGATTATTATTTTATTTCGATGTTTAACAACACCCATGAGCGTTTAAGACCATAACGGGTCATTCGTTTCTAATTTAGAGCCACTGGTTCCAGGGGTTTGACGCAGTCAGAGTCGTAGGACAAGCATAGCTTACAATCCACATTTGAGGTTCGGCTCGTACCATTAACCAGAGACCCGTGTCTCTGTCTCTCGGCCAACCACACGACAATCCGTTAAACGGCTTCATTTACCTCAAGAACTATCTTCCATGGGGAAAATAATTTCGCAGGTTTGATTTTTTTTTTTTTTTTTTTTCTGTTTTGTAAGAGATGTCTTTAGTTTCCAATTTAGAACGAATAGATTCAAGAAAGGGAGGAAACCAGTGCCGTGAGAACGAACATAACACCCTGTGATTTTATCGTAGGCGCAGAATTAAGAAGGCAGAAATCTGCGCCCTAATCTCATATGCCCGAGAGATAAGAGTTTTTGAAATCTCATAAAAATAACCCTAGTCAAAATTGTGTTATACTGCTTGATTTAGACTAATTTCACAGCACCTATTTTATATATACAGTTTATATACAGTATACTGGACATTGAATGCATCTTTTCATGGGGGACATGTAAAACTACTTTAAATGGTGCCTAGCAGTTCATATACTGCATTTCACTTTATTCTTTATCCATTTATTTAATGACGCGAAGGAAGCACTAGGCTTCATAGTAGTAGTCTATATACAGGGTGTAACCAAAAGTCCGGAAACAGCCACATAACTGGTGAAATAAGGGTCGTACAGGAACAAAACTGGTGGGTAGGTATAGGTAAAGGGCCATGATCGATCAAATGGGACCAACAGCGGCGCCCTCTGGCGGATATTTGCGGTACTTATGAAAACTAACTTCGAAACAAGGCAAGTTAGGGCAAAAAAGTCAATTGCAAAGTTGTAGAACATCTGCTGCTTAGTATGAAACAACACGTGGTTTTCCGGAAACCAGCAAGGAAACGCCTGTAAACGCAACGAATGCGAGCGTGCGCCGGACGGTGTCAGTCGGAAAACCGTTGGCTACCACGTTATGGTTGGCAGGCATATGCAAATGAAGACAGTGACGTGCGTCTGTCCGCAAACCGCACGAAGGACAGCATAAAAGACAGCAATCGGGATGTGGTAGGTAGAAGTTGCGGAGCATCCGACGCATCTGTTTCACATCGTCATGTCGCAGTATTCCTGTAAAGCGAATTGTGAGATGGTAGTGGTATACGGTGAGTGCAACCGTAATGCCTGGCAAGCTGCACGACTACGTGCCATTCGTTTTCCATATGGACCCCATCCATCGGCAAAAACCATGCTACATGTTATCCAACGACTGAGAGAGACCGGCTCTGTAAAGAGTCGTCCGCGATCGGGGAAGGCCACGTGCAACTGGAGTTCGCTGCATCCAGAAGAAGTTCTGGGATTTGTCCTGGCGAATCCTCATGTTAGTACACACGGTGTTGAAGCGTGCTGCCTCTCACACAAGCGGGTATGGAGAATCCTTCACGAATACGGCACACATCCCTATCACCCCGTTCTGACGTAACATTTAATGCCTGGATACGATCGCAGGCGTTTTGACTTCTGTAACTTCGTCATGAATACCGTGGAAGACAACACACATTTTCTATCCGATATTCTGTGGACCGATGAGTCGCAATTCACTCAAGATGGCATTATTAATAGGCACAATGAATATTGTTGGGCTCTAACGAATTCGCTTGAAGTCAGAACAGCCAAGCATCAAGCGCGCTGCATGGTCAACCAGCGTGTGGTGTGGGATCTGGCATAACACGATTGTAGGACCTATCTTCTACGAGGGCACTTTAACAGGTGATAGATATGTGGAGCTCATTCAGTACCACATAATCGAGCGGATGGATGAACTTCCTCTCCGGGACGTACAACGTCTGTGGTACCAGCATGATGGTGCTCCGGCGCACAACGCGGCCGCAGTGTATAACTTGCTATCGGCGACGTTCAGACACCAGATAATTGGATACGGAGGACCTGTACCGTGGCCTCCCCGTTCCCCATATTTGACCTCTGTAGACTTTTTTCTGTGGGGATACCTCAAACAAATATACAGTATATATACAAAAAGTCGGCTAGGGCTGTTTAGACTAATTCCCAATCAATTGGAAAAACAGATGACTCCTACGGTTTCAGTTCGCTTCCTGCTTTTCTTTTAGGTCATATGAAATCCGTTATCCATGCTGTCTCAATGGCCGAGTGGTCTGGTATCTGACCATTCGGTCGAGATGAGTTCGAACGCCTGATGAGGCATCAGTGATGCGCTTGTCCGATGAAGCCGGTCCTGCCCCTTCCCCGGAATAGTGACCAAAATTAGGAAAGGACGACTGCTCATGGTGGTTGTTAATCCCCGAACAAGGAACAAGAGATCCATATCAGATTTCGTCCGAAAAAATCGGCAAGGCCATTCATTTATAAATGCTTTTCTCATTTTTTCAGTTTCATGGTATTTCTATTGTTTAGATCACAGATGTTTTTAAATTTCAATTTCTCTTTGTTACGAACTTTTTAACGCTCCTTTTGTTTTTACTTTCACATGTAAAATAGATATACTGTACGTATATTTTTTATGGTTGTAATTACAATTTTCCTCCACCTTTAGCTGCATTTCTGCAATACATTCTATAAACAAAATCGCGTTGCTCCACTTATTATATGACATGAATGGCGCCTGGTGTGAAGTCAGACAGTTACTTATTGTTTTATAAACGCCGTTTTGGTGCGCAGGAAATTTTGCCCTTCTTTTCTCTCAGTTGGTACCATTTATGGCTACCTCTCACACACGTATTTAGAAAGCAACAATGGAAAGTTCACGTAATTAATGCTCATTTACTGCCGTCAAAAGACCTAGATCTTTTTTTTTCTTTTTTTCAATTTTAATATTGTTTCCTTCAGATACTGTTTGGGCGAAAATCGTAATAATCAAATTCAAGTAATGCTTGTTTCTAACCTGTATCGCTTTGGAATTCTGAGAATTTCAACCATATTAATTTCATTACATGGCGTTTTCCGTTTTAACACATTTCACTCTGGAATAAATTTTAATGCATTCTCAGCTGGATTAAAAGGAACTACAATTTAGAAGCAAAGGTAAAATAAAAAAAATCTAAATAATGCTTTTTTCTGACGTTTGCATCTCCTAGTGTTAGAATCATTTCTTCCCCCCCTCTCCTGGATGAGAATTTCCTCACCTATACAATTCCTGGCTATTTAATTTGGATGACTGTCTTTTTATGTTCATAAAATGAAACAGTGTGACATTTTAAACAATCGTTATGACTATCAGTGTGACATTTTAAACAATCGTTTCGAATGCACTAAAGTACTGAAAACAAACTGCATTTCACAAGACCAGTCTAAGAACCTGAAATAGGTCAACAATTATTAATTGAAGTTGAGGAATACGGAAGTTCAAAGGTTTTGTCGGTGATTTATCCAGATTGGAATTGTCCTTTTGCCTTCCGATGCAAATATGTCCCTTTACGCGTGTACAAATATTTAATTCATACAAACAATTATTGCAATGCGCGTTTTCTTCATTTTTATTAAGTTTAGCAATTAATCTATGTGTCAGAAAATTGATTTCGAATATTTAAGTTTCCTCATTCAGAATATGTGATAATTAAATTATAAATTTCAATGTCTTCTGTCCAGTTCAACTTATCACTACGCCCGACTGTAACTGTTACTTCAAGAGTTCCATCAACTATGGGTAAGCACATCCATGTAACATATATTGAGTGATAAATTGTGCAGATTCTGCCCAGCTGGGTGGCCAGGGGGCAAGCATGTGGCTATGCATCCGGGTTGAGCCAGGGTTTTGTTCTGGATGAGGCACGGAATCAATAGATTTAAATTAAGGACGTACGACTCCTTATGCCTTTAGATGTTCACAGGGTTCGTTAAACCCGATAACAAAAAGGTACAGAGATTATGTGTGTGCTTCAATAGATCATTTTTAGATTTTTGGGTAATTCGCAGATTATTTGCGACAGTAGTACCTAACGCCCCCCCCTCCCCGTTGCGCAAATCCCCTCTCAACGAATCAACGAAATGTCGTTTTAGATGGGTAACCACATGAGTGAAAGTTCAGTTCACTGTTATAAGTGATATGAATATCCCACATTGGATATGCATATCACTTGACCCAATATCATTTAACCCAATGAGTGAAAGCTCAGTTCTGTAAAACGTTTAAGAAAATAATTACAGTTAAACAGAAATAATGCTACCGCAGTTTAACGAAGCCAGTGTTGTATAATGTATAGAAAGGCTTCATTAAAAAAGAAGTCCGCAGGCTCGGTGGACGAGTGGTCAGAGGTGTCGGTCTCTGGCGACTAGCCTCAGATTAGCCCGATTTCGAGATCCGGTGAAGCATGGGTAGCTTGTTTGTTTTAGACCTCTGTCTTTCCCTTTTCTTTACAGCCAGTGGGCCCAAATTTAGGACGGGCGACTGCTTATGCCCTCAGTGTTGCTCCTGGTAGTCATTAAACCCCGACGCAAAAATAAATTAAAAGTCAAATTTTTTCGGCACTGGATGGATTGTTGAAGGACAAAATGTACCAAGTCCAACAACCTAACTTGAAATATATATATGTGTTGGTGTGCTATATCACTTTATTTATTCATTTTGCAAATTACTGCCACAACTTCAGTTAGATCATGATGCATTACTTTCAGAAAAGGTAGTTCTGGAACTGACAAGACTTGGCGAAATTTTATTTTATTTTTCCAAAACTGATGGACGTCATCTACGAATAATGGGTTACCAGCTAAAAAAGTTTTCCTGCAATTTTTGCATAGAACAGATAAATTGGACTGTTCATGAATACTATACTACTTTCCGGGCCGGTTAATATAATTCTATGTTGATATCTACAAGCAAAAAACAGATCCAGTTTCAACGATTACAATTCCTCATACACTTCTAGAATTTATTTTTTCACTTTACCTGATACTTGTGCACAGGAGTCTTAGTATAGAACAGTAACAATTTCAAAGGTCAGTATTGTGAGCCTGGAGAAACATTTGCATTCGATGCTGCTTCGCAAACTCTTGTGACTTTATGTGAGAAATGCACAGTTCCTTCTCTTTTTTGGTCTTCTCCTCGATTTATGGAAGGACAGAAAGGGATACAGGGGGATGAGAGACAGGGGAAAGGAGAGGAAAACATAAAGGTGTATGCACTAGTTGTCATAAAATGTACAATACCTACCTAAAAACGACGAAGACTTTGAAATTTTCATTCCGGTCTACAATGATGAAATTCAGGCTAAAAAATTGACGATGAATTTAACTTCCAAAAAATTTTCCGAAATATAATCACGACGAATTAAACAGCTATTCACCAATATATGGATGCGCTAAATGAAAGATCCCTACTCTTGAACACATATGAGTGCGTCGACACTGAGTGAAATCCCATATATCACTGTTTGGTAATGTTTATAATTATTCTCGTAAGAGGATTACAAAAACAAACTGCAGATCCAAAACAAGCTAGGAAACTCAAACCTTTCGGTGATTACATTTTCATGAAGCTCACAACTACGAGCTGTATTGTAAATTTGTACTTTTTCACAGTGAAAAAATTAATCGTCAAATTAAAGAATTGATCATGTATTTAATAAATACATATTTAGATCTGGGTCCTCTGGCAAATATCATGGAATCCCGTTCGTGTGTTCTTCCACTCAAGAACGTAACTTTGCATTCAAATGAAAGATTGGAGCTGGAAAGATCTTTGTCTGTTAAAAGATTAAACCATAACCACTACAGTAAGACTGCGAATACCTGCATTGTACAGAATTTTTAAAATCAGCAGCCATGACTAATACTGCCTTGCTCACTGTATCGTTGGAGTGGTGACAACTGTGGAAGTGGAAATATTATTAACAGGAATAAAAATAGATTGTCGTCGCTGTCTTATCTTGTGAGTCAAGTTTCTACTAAGGGTGACGTAACAATGGAAACTCCATCTAACGATCACTATAGGAACGAGGCAGTGTTCTTCGTGAAATACGTTCTGTGATGGTCCTCATGCATCACAGCCTGAAAAGCCATCAATTGTAAATATTGGATACGCATATGACTTGTAATAGTAACCCTACAACTATGTCCAGAAGCTATAATAAATACAATCTTCTCCCAGTTGCAATACCACTGCTTTGATATCTACTTAATTTTATGCGTTCCAGGAAGCAAATTCTTGTACAGATAGGGTGACAGCTACATAATATCCTAATATCTTGCCATGATAATTCTGTAACAAAACTCCCACACCGAAAACTGCCACACCAGTAAACTCCCATACCTTCTCATACTATAAGGGGATGTATACAAATTTCGTTTCGTTCAGAGATCTTGTCAAAGTATGAGAGTTTTCCTAGTCGACCAAAACGAAACGTATGAGTTCTCCTGGTGTTATAATGCATATGTAAGATCATAATGACCTAAGATGTTTAACTTAAGATGGTCTAAAAAAGCCCGCGACCTAGATGCCTCGTAAACAACTGAAAAATTATCCGTTGAGGGACTTTTATTAGCATTAATAAAATATTTATAAATAAATATAAAATATTTAGGTTGCAACTTACGATCTTCCAAAAAGGCCCGCAGACTAGGTGCCTTGTCAGCACCTGAAGACCGATTCGTTCAGTCTTCTTTGATTAGCTTTTATTGCATGTTATCACATGCCAAATATTGAAATCACAACTAAAGACGGAAAGCTTCTATACATACTTTGTGTCATGGGGATCTTATGTACATACTTATATCATTAGGAATACTCGTACATTTCGTTTTGTTCCACTAGCAAAACTCCCAACAATTTGACAAGATCTCCAAACGAAACGCAATTTGTGTACATCCCCTTACATGAGGTGTAGGAGTCTACTGGTGTGGAAGTTTTCCGCCATGTAGCAGTTCTTTTAGCAGCAGAAGAAAGTGTGGGAGTTTACCGTCACCCATATTTTCTTCAATATTTTCTACTAGCCGCACAATGTTTAGTAACTAGCTAGTCGAAAATGCTGTTCCTGTTCTATGGGTATAATCATTAGTGCCTGGTTTATAAAACCTAGAAAATAATCCCGACTCCTACTTACCTGTTATTTGCAAGAAATAAGTGCTCATCATAGCTAAACAAGAACATGCTGCTCATCATAGCTAAACAAGAACAGCAGGCCTAAAGAAGTGTTATCATTTCAGGCATTTTTAATAACAAACGGACTGAATTAATTGAAAATGACAGCACATCTACCGAAGTCAAATTTTTTCCAGTTGATGGGGAAGCTTTTAAAGAATTTCTAAAAGTTGCATAAAGTATCTCACGTTCCACGGAACTCTACAAAACATAAGTTCTAACACTCAGCTGTATAACTGACTTTCTTTCAGGATTAGCCAATATATAGATCCTATAGAGATGTTGCAGTGTCCGGCTGAGTTTTTAAATTGCTCAATTAGCTCACATCTACAGATTGATGGGCAAGAAAATTTTAGTGCAGAAAAATTTGTTCAGAATATTTTCAGGAAGTAGAAATCATCTAATAGCCTTACGTTGCCCATAAGAAATTTGGGGCAGATGTTGGCATTTTAAAGCGAGAGGACAATATGTAGCCAAATATAGATAAACCCAGGGCGCGTCAAAAATCGAAGATGTATCACATCGTTTAGTCACTTGATCAGTTGTGCTCCAGTGGGAACTTCGCAAACTGTGATCCGGCTGAATAAGCTGTGAAAAAGTCCATTCATTGTTTGGAATTTCTGGCTGGAGATTAATTCTATTTGGATTAATAGAGGTCAGAATGACATAACACATCGTGAAAGCACGTTAGGTCATCTCGGGAGATGTGTCAGTGCCAGATGTCACTGCAAGGTGAGATGCAAAACAGCTATGCCCCAATGCATGCACTTTGGAAACGACTGGCTTTCCATTTCTACATAACGCTTTATAAGATATTCAGTAAGATGCACCACCGGCTTGAGCACTGAATTTCTTAAAATTAAAACGCATGAAAACCATTTTAGTATTATGACTACGTCAGACAGAAACGTAAAAGATATAACTGTGTCATGGAAATATTACATAAAAGGTATCAATGTAACATCACCAGTATTAAATTAAAAAATATCGGTGTTATAAACAGAACTGGTAAGCTCTCCATGGCCTAGGGCCGCGGGTAGTCTAGTGGGCAACGTTCATGACTGCCACGGAAAGGACCTCAGGTTCCATCCCAGGCAGGAACGAACGCTCGATCCATTAAATATCCGCCGTGCGTCGGATGGGCACGTTAAGCCGTCGGACCCCGGGTACTGGCTCCCCGGTAATAAATAAGGGCATCTTCCTCCCCCTTTCTACTTCGCTCTCGTGTCACTTTCCTATCGGGCACTCTAGCCCAAATCTCCTAGCTTCCTATTTCTAATGGTTGTTTAAGACCTGGGGTCAGACACCCTCTTCCTAAAATACTCTACATATGATCTGAACTGATCTCCGTAGGGTGGGCCGCGGGTGGCCTAGTAGGCAACGTTCGTGACTGCCACGGAAAGGCCTCAGGTTCGATCCCAGGCAGGTACGAACGCTCGATCCACTAAATATCCGCCGTGCGTCGGATGGGCACGTTAAGCCGTCGGACGCCGGGTACTGGCTCCCCGGTAATAAATAAGGGCGTCTTCCTCCCCCTTTCTTCTTCGCTTCTGTGTCACTTTCCTATCGGGCGCTCTAGCCCAAATCTCCCAGTTTCCTGTTTCTAAGGGCTGTTTAAGACCTGGGGTCAGACACTCCCTTCCTAAAATCCTCTACATATGATCATCATGATCATCATCTCCATAGGGTGTGGGTCGCGGGTGGCCAAGTGGTCAGCTTTCGTGACTGCCATGGAGATAACCTCAGGTTCGATCCTGGGCAGGTACGAACGTTCGAACCACTAAATACCCAACGTGCGTCGGATGGACACGTTAAGCCGTCGGACCCCGGGTAGTGGTCCCCCGGTAATAAATAAGCGCGTCTTCCTCCCGCTTTCTACCTCGCTTCCGTGTCACTTTCCTATCGGGCACTCTAGCCCAAATCTCCTGGCTTCCTATTTCTAATGGTTGTTTAAGACCTGGGGTCAGACACTCCCTTCCTAAAATCCTCTACATGTGATCTTATCTGATCTCTCCATAGGGCGTATATAAATGCTATAGTGCTCTTTTAAAGGAGGGACATCCGGTGTCAGATGTGTTGTGTCCTGTGGCTGGTCTGACCACTCTGGCTGTCTGTGGTGGTATTAAATTAAAGCTCTCGTGGAAAAACAGGCTAATAAGAGTTCTAGTTTCATCACCGGTTTCAGTATTAAGAAACGTGCTATTCATTAATAGTGAAAACATTTTTAAATGACTCCTGGAAATACGAGTTCTAAAAAAATTTCAAATGTAAAGCTAGTTTTAAAACTTATGTTAGTTCCGCTTGTTTGCAACGTAATATTTATTCTATCGTAACATTTCATTCTTTCATTTCACAGACACAATGGAAATAAAATACAAATATTAAAAGCATCAGGATAGCAAGGTTCCATTCATAGTTTTGAGAATAACCAGCAGGAATCTCTTACTGACTGCAAAAACCGTCAAAAGTCCAAGGATCTTCGGTATCAGGATATGACTTACATGAAGCGTGCAGTGTTAGCCTCTTGTAGTTTATTGGAAACATTTTCTTTCTTTTAAAGGAAGGGAAAAATAATTATATATTTATGATTTTATTACTTTATTAAAGGAAAATTCCCTTTCTTTCACGTATTCAAAATCTCAGACATTGTGAGAGATATTGGACTACTGTATTTTTCTGCTGATTGTAGCACATCCGTCACAGTAATCCAGAAATTGACCTCTTCATTTGTCAAAAAAAGGAAATTAGTAAAGATTAAGTTTAGAGGAGTCATTTTTGTACGTGAATGCACTGCACTGAAGAAAAATATTTTTTGGCTTAACTTGGTTACCTATTGAATTCTTTAATTTTATACTTGCTTTTTTACTGTGTCACTTACTTAGTCCTTTTCTTTACTGGGCTGCTTACTTAAATGCGCTCACTTGCTTACCTATTTTCAAACTTACTTTCCTTGTGGTTTTCTATATCATGTACTTACGATTTTGATGTGTTCCTTAATTACTAACCTGCTTCCTCACTTTCTACTTTATTTGATTGTAAAATTGATTCCTTACCGTCTCCAGCATCCAATGGTTATCTCACTAATATGTTAAGCTAAATGCTAGGCACATATACTTTCAAACGGACATGCTTTTCACTTACTGGCATTTTTACCATATGCCTTTCAGCTAGCTCTGTTGTATTGCATGTACTTGCTCCTGCAGTTTTCTAAGCTTTCTTGCTTTTCAATTACTTTCTCACATTTACTTACTGGTACTGTAGTAACTCACATGCTTTCTTAATCTTTCAGACTAGCATGCTTATAGCGCTCATTATTACTTACTTGCTTACTGACTTACACTCACATATACTCACCAAATGTTTTACTTACTGCAGGAACATTTGCTTGACAGAGTATTTGCTCTTTCTAAGCTGATTCTGTCCAGATTTGCTCTAAAACAATCTAAGGGTAAAAAGAAATATGCTCAAGTGCTTAAAAAGAATAACATCAATTGTAAGCATCACAAGATGGGGAAAATGTCCTTTACTATCGATAGATAGTTGGTTCTGATTGAGAATTGGTAGAAATCAGTGATTTGAAAGGTCAGTCATCGAAATACATTTAGACTCATTAAACTCTTATGTCTTCAGAGCTCTTGTATTCTTGCGTTTCATGATATTTCACCACAAATATTAAGCGGTGCTCTATTGCTAACTCTCTTTGTTTGGAGGCTGAGGTTGTCACAAAACATGAATACAACTTACCACTGCATGTTATTAACAAGTGTCGCAAAAATATTCTTGATAGTTTGCTTTAAACATTTTTATTCTTAAGTTTGCCTTTGTTTAATCTTACTAAGAAGCATGACTAGCAATTTATATAAGGCTTACTTTTAGATTTGTATAAATCTAGAAATGTCCCAGAACATAAAAGCTATTTTTATTGCATGAATAACACCATCAAATGCTGTATCAGTACGCGTTGAAAGATCAAAAAGAAAGACAAAACATTTTAACTTAAAATCCAACTGAAAAAAATTGAATATTTCCTACATTCTCAAGGAAATAGCTTTTATTATCGCATACAATAATGCTTAACAGATCGACTATTCTGGTCAGTCTATGGCAAAATGCCATGGTAAGGACTGCAAAAGAAATCAGATTCTAAATTATTAGCCCTCATATCATAATGCACTTCCTCACCATAAAAATTAGTCAGTAGAAAAACCCAAATTAGATGCTTTTGCTCAAAGAAAATAGATTATTTTAGGCGTTAAAGAGTAAAATAGCATTTTAAAAAGGAAAGCTATAAAGTTGGCTTACCCAGAGTAGACAGTAAGTAATTCTTCATAAAAAATAATAAACCAAATGTTCTTAAAGTTCTGGACTGTTTCTTTTATATACTGACGTTTCGAACCCCTGGATGATATACGGAGTTCGTTGCCAATGTTGACCTGATTGTCTTGTTACAGAAGCCTTTTGAATTGTGTTCCTTCATTGTTGCCAGATTGCTCCGAAACTGACTGTTGCCATTCTCACGATCGAAATGTATAAATGTGGTAAAATTCTTGAAATTTTATCATTATTATAAATTGTCCCATATGTTGGAAATGTGGATTAAGGGTTTTGGTGATTGGCTAACAGCCTCCAATTTCATAATGTATCTGCCTTCTTATATGAGGCTTTTATTTAAGTTTTT
Organism: Macrothele yani; assembly: GCA_039090855.1. NCBI lineage: Eukaryota > Metazoa > Arthropoda > Arachnida > Araneae > Macrothelidae > Macrothele > Macrothele yani. The sequence continues at coordinate 81,161,416 of CM077023.1, read as the reverse complement.
TTTTTTTTTTTTCACAATTTAGCACCTGTGTGCAGTATCCTATTTTGGGTTGCACTTACATATTTGGATGTGTTGGAACAATGCACTGTTCTGATCTTTCATTTTAATTGTGCAGAATGTTCTTCAAGTTTTCAGCTGTCATGAGAAAGTTCGCAAGAAAGGATGCTAATAGTTATCAAAATATTTTTTTCTTTTATTTCGGGTTTTAACAACCGCTGTGGGTAACTCATAGGGGCTATCAGTATTTTCCCGTACCCAATTTAGGAGCACAGTTTTCAAGGAAGGGACAGAGCCAGCAACATCAGACAAATATACTACTCATGCCTCATCCAGGACTCGACCCGGGTCCATGCCGAATGAATGGTCAGAAGCCAGTGCCTCAGACTACTTGGCCACAGGTACATCCAAGGTAAAATAAAACACAGAATATGAATGTAACTGAAACTTGATTGAAAACTTTGAAGTTACGGAATATTTTGTTTTCTCTAAAACTTCTCTCTCGTTCCGCACATGGCGGGTTGAGTTCCGCACATGGCGGGTTGAGTTCCGCAAAGACGACTATGTACCCTTGAGGATTACTGGCAAATTAATGCAGCCGGCTTACCATTTCTCTGCTGCATACGGGTAAGGGACAAAGTGCAGCCGGGACCCACTTTACAAGGAACTCCCACACAGCGCATAGCGACATACCAACTGCGCTATGTCGGTGGTTCTAAAACTTAATTTTGTTAAAAGTAAATAATTGATTAAAATTACATTGTGTGTTTTCAATGTCTTACAAACTTATGTAGCTACAAAAGTTGGACAGCAAGACAAATCTTAAAGCAAAAACACACGCGGTTTGATGATGAGGGAAGAATCTCTGCCCAGAGTAGGGATTTTATCCTGGTACGTTGCAATTACTAAGTTATCATGACGAATATGAATCAATAAATGCACGTAATTGGTGCAGAATGTGATACCTCGGTTTAGACATATTTCTTTGTTTTTAGAAAAGCTTAACTGATTGGTAAGCACAAGAAAAATAACAGACTCCGTTCAAGTTATGCTCAACGGGTGAAACCACTGATTTCTGTATAAATTAAGGATAATTGCAATAATTGCACCTTCAAATTAAGAGCTTTCGTCATCTCTGCAGCAGAGTCCAAAGGAATAACCAGTGCAGATAGTAGAATTCTAACGATAATTAACAATAGAAGTTTAGTTTAACGCCATCAGTTTTTGCAGTGTTTATGCAATGAAGTCGAACACGTTTCACAACTGAAAAATAATGCAAGATTTTTTTTTCTTACTTAAATTACTGGAAATGGAACTGAGTCAATATTTCCTGAACGTTAGGACAAGCGAGGTGCAAACTACAAAACGACACAGTCTGGTCTCAGTCTCTCTTTTTTAGTTACAGCAATTTCATGCTAAATATCTGCACCTGCACACTGTTATTAGCTATGAAATTATTTTCGTAGACCCATCAGTTGTACCACTGTACGTTTTCTGCATGTCTTTTCATATACTGCAATTAAAATGCCATAACACTCGTATTTCGAAAATCAGACCAGTTTTTACAACGTTTATGTTCAACGTTTGGCCGCTGATTGCGTTTATTATACGTAAAAAAAATCATTACGCGTCTGATGATCACTCATGTCGGGAATAGAATAATGCGTAACGATTGCTTACAGCAATTAGCAAGGTCATAACATGTCATGGAAGTTAAACTTTGTACTAAAATGTCGCATTTCTCATAAATCAAATTTTAAAGTCACTCTTAACAAACTTCGCACTCCGCTATAAAATCGTGAAACACGTGTCATATGAAAATGAGAATAGTCCCGATTAATAATTACCAAACTAATAGTAAATAGAATGAAATAATAATTGCTATTAATAAGACTGATCAACAGTCAAAACAAACGAGAATAATTGAAAACAAAGGATTATTGAGAAATGTCCATAAAACCATTTGGGGCTCAGTAATTTATCGTTTTCTTAAATTTGTAGTTATTTTGCTATCGTCGTGGTCTTTATTTATTCATTTGTTTACTTATTATCTCTTCGTGTTCATGCCAAAAACTGACGAAACCAGCATTGATTACTGGGTTATATTTTCGTGTCAAACACAAACAAATTATAATGTCAGAAAGTGGTTTAGTACAGGTTTTTTACGCATTATTTTAAAACTCACTAGGAAAATTATGGTTTCTGACAAACAAAAAGAATAAGAAAACTTTATCAGCCGTTTTCAGATTCCATTCAGATCACAGAAATGAATCTGAAATTTGCAGCTTCAATGGTTCAAATCGTTACTAAATTCTAGCTAGAGAAAGAAGGGGAAAATTGAAAATGAAAATGCATACATGTAGTACATACATCAGAAGGCTCAACTCTTGTGTGCGCAGTGTATAACTATTGTATAATGCCTAATCCAACTTTTTGGGACATTTTCAAATTATCTCCTTTATCGAAACACACACTCATACACACGGAGAGGTTTTGCTTATGCTGAAGTGTAAAGAACGTTTCGAAAAATGTAATTCCTTAAATCGCATCAAAACTACAGCACAAGTTGTATTCAATTACGGCATATTTTACCTCATTTCCGGAGATGCCCTTTTCCGATATTCGATTCTTATCATGACAGAATATGCGCCGCATCATCTGCAAGAGCATATAAAAGCCACAGCAAAATTCAACACATGAATTTTGGGTTACACTGTGCTTCATTCCATTTCAGGTACATAAGATATATTCTGTGCTGTTTTCCTTCTCAACCTGATCCGCGGAAATCGGAAAATTATATACAAATTTTCGTCAAAAGAGAAACGGTATGAATAAAGTTTCGTCAAATTACTCCGTAACTACTCCATTACAGCGCTCACAAATGTTTCCGTGGCGCATTCTGATTACGGTCACTTATGAAGTTAAACATTTGCTTTATAGCGTGTTTTATTGTTAATATAGAAATTTAACCACGTCATCTGCGCAACTTAAGGTGAATATGTTGATGTGCAATGACGTCTTGCTTAATGTGACAATCTTACAGTACTTTTTCTGAAAACTACACCGAGTTTAACCATCGTATAACACTTGTCTGTTTCGCTGTAGTAGTTTTCGAGATACTATGGGATCTAAGTAATCTATTTAACTTTCCGTTTATGTTTACGTTCTTTTACAAAAATTTGGGTCGTCCCTCTTTATACTTTCTGAACTTAACGTCACGTCGGAAAGCTCAAAAGTTCATTCTTTGTATAATCACTGGCAGACAATCAAATCAAGGAGACTGAGATAAAAACAGGACCGTTGATAGGAACGTGGTTAGGTGTTAGTTGTCGGAGACTTGTGAATCATCAACGCTGCTAGTGAGATAGGACAGTCGCCTTTTTGCTTCACGATTGTCTTGGAGGTTCGTTGCATGTTAACTTAAGCTGTTGTCTGTTAAGTTTGTGACGTAATTTTTCTACTCCGTATGTTGCGACTAACTTTTGGGAATTATCTGCGAACCCAATTACGAGGAGTACTACTCCAAAAGAAAGAGATAAAAAACTTGTCTTGGAAGAAAACTGCAAGTCAATTATTTCTGTCAGTTTACTGTAGCTTCCTTTAACTGAATCTTGTGCAAAACTATAATCGGATGCTCATCTATGAAGAACGAGCTTGCTGCCCTGGTCTAAACGCTGGCTTCTGACAATTCATCCGAAAGGGTCCGGGTTCGAATCCCGGTGAGGTATGGATGCTACGTTAAACTTACGGCATTGCCTTTCCCCTTCATTAGAACCAGTGGCCCTAAATTAGGGACGGGCGACTGCTTATAGTCCATCGAGTTGCTCACGGTTGTCGTTATACAAATAGAAGAAAAAAAAAAAAACAACAAAAAAAACATGCAAACAAAAAGAAGAAAAAAGGAGCTAACATATAAAATGTAACCAACATCGTTTTACGCGTTATCAAGTTGAAACCCGCAATATCTCGAGAGATCATCTTTCACGGTTTCAGTGCAGTCATTTCGATCACGAAATGAGATTGCCATATGAAATGCGTAATATTAGGTGTACAAATAAGTTTTTAAAGCGTTTTTTGTGTGACGTATACCGCTAATTTACATATCCGATATTCCCCCGCGTTCTTGTGATGTGACCGTAACTGGTCCAGAGTATAAAACGTGACACAGAAGTTTGCCCAGCAGTCAAACGCACTCGCACATCGGTGGGTTTGAAAGATGGCAAGCGATACTGCATTTATTCGACACTGCATTCGTTACGAATTTCATCAAAGAAAAAGTGCTGCAAAAGCATGTGCATCGTCCGATGTGTTCTGTTCTGGGGCAGAATATTGTATCGAAAAGCACGTGTGAGTTTTGGTTTAGACGGCTTAAAGCAGGTGATTTTGATGCTAGCGATCGAGAACGTAGCGACGCCCCGCAGAAGGTTGCACATGAGGAACTGCAGGCATTGCTATATGAAATTTCGTCTCAAACGCAAAAAGAACTAGCTGAACAATTGCGGGTAAGTCAAAAAACCATTTCCAATAATTTACGCGTAATAGGAAAGATTCAGAAGGAAGGAAAATGGGTACCACATGACCTGAGCCAGAAGAACAAGAATGAGCGTGTCATGAAGTGTTTGAATCTGTTGAATAAACAACACAGAAAGTCTTTCCTGTAGAAAATCGTTACGGGGATGAGAAGTGGATATGGTACGACAATTCCAAACGCAAAAATCACGGGGCAGACCCCGGTGAAGCAACGACTTCGACACCAAAACGCAATATTCACTCTAAGAAAGTTCTGCTGTGCATCTGGTGGAATATGAAGGGCGTGCTCTATTATGAACTATTGGAACAGGGTCAAACTGTTACTGCTGATCGGTACAAGCAACAATTGCTGCGACTGAACCAGTAAATCTGTCGGAAACGTCAATTCAGAGGCAAAGGATTGCGTCCCGTGAAATTACTGCATGACAACGCTAGGCCGCGTATCGCGAAATCGATCAAGGAAACGTTATTGACGTTTGGCTGGGAAGTTTTGGGGCACCCGACATAGCCCCTTCAGACTGTCATTTGTTCCGATCGATGCAACATGGTTTGTTAGCTGTACGGTTCCGGACATGTGACGAAGTGCAAAAATGAGTTGACGAGGCACATGATTCAATATTGTTTTTGTTTTTTTGATTGGAGGTTTAACGCCCACCATGAGCAACTCATTGTTCTATAAGCTGCCGCCGGTCCCTAATTTAATGTCATTAGTTCCAGGGAAGAGAGAGAGAGCCAGTGCCGTAAGAAAAACACAGCATCTATGCCTCACCGGGATTCGAACCCGGACCCCTTTCGGACGAATGATCAGAGGCCATCGTTTAGACCACTGCGCCACCGGGGTATTCAATATTCAATTGAATGTATTTCACTTCAATGCTTCTATTAATTATTAACTGAATATTTCGATTCAACTCAATTCCATCGAATGGATTTTTAAGTTCTTCTGGAGTTAAATTCTTGTGATGCAAGTAGACGAATTATTCTACTTATTCTGCCTTGAAATTTATATCCGTCGATTTCATCTAGATATTCAGAAAATCTTGAAACTCATGCGCAGTTTTAAACTTTTTTTAATTGTTCATAGCCGTTGCTCTCATTTCTCACATTGTTCTTTCATTTTAATTAATCGCTGCTCCGTATTGTCAGCTTTACAACAATTGCCGAAAGAATTGAGTGAGATAGGTCATATCTTCTTTACGTACTTATCTCACTTATCTTATCCTTGCTTCGAAATTGATGTCACGTTAAGCAGGGGAAACATTACTGCGGGCAAGGTCTGCCGTTAGCCCAAATTTCTGACATTACTTGGCTTTATCAGAAAATAGGTATTCTACATCCTTTTCGTTTTTTTTTTTTTTTACTGACATGCGCAAAACACCGGCAGTGGACACTATCCCTGGGTGCCAAAAATGTCACAGAGTTATTAGAGAAATTTAACGTACTGTAAACACTTCTTATTATTCTTTTGCTTAAACTTGTGCTAGCTTGTAATGAATATTATAAGTGATTTTGTTAGATGTATACGCGTACGAATGAATATTCCCCGAATTGTATTTGCAGCCCGAATTTCTGCTGCAAATCTCAAATACGATGCATTTGGGAAAATTAATCTTAAACGAAATGACATCGAATATGTAAAGTGATAAAAGGAATTTAGGACATTTGGGCACAGGACAACTGGGCACCGGACATTTGAGCACACGGGCAACTGGACACATTCACTTTTAGAACCATGAAATTGCGCTGCGTAAAAAACTATAGTGTTCTTACATTTCGCTCTATTTGAGCAAGCGGTGTGCACAAAAAAACTTTCCCCCATATCTCATTATCATTAAGAAATTGAGAAATATTTGCGATTTTCTGTCAAAAAGACGGGGCGGACATTTGGGCACAAATGTTTAAGGGGCCGTATAGAAATTGCCGTTTCTTGGCACTCTGATGAGAATTTGATCGGGAAAACGTTACCATTAAAACAAACGACAATTACAATTGCATTTGGTGAAACGAAAGTACATTCGTGAATAATAATAAAAAATATGTATATATATAGCGTATTTCTTAAATCTACGGGTTTCAACGAAACAGCAGAACTCATACCCTGTTCGGAAAAGGACAACAAGGTGGGATTTTTAATAACGCTGCACTTTTACTTAGGAACTAAATATTTACATAACATGTCAAGTTATTAATATTTCTCTTTTACTTACTTGAGCATTAAATATTAATTACTATGCCTCATCCGAAAGTCATTTTGACAGTTTTTATTCAATCGATGTTCTAACGTTTACCTACAACTCAAGGTAATCATATTGTGCTTTCTTTTCTGAGGCACGAAATATCAATTCACAATCCCTACGACTAGGAGTTTTCCACAGTTTTTATTATAACCATGTCATATTCAAAAAGTTTACCTATGAAGTCAAGGTAATAATATTGCGCTTTTACTTAAGCTCTAAATATTATTTCATACAACCTATGCCTAGGCCTTCTTAACAGTTTTTATCCTGCCGATGTCATATTCATAACGATTACGAATAAACTAAAGCTAATAATATTCCGCATTTACTTAGGCACTAAATATTCATAAATAGGCCCTAGCCTAGGCCTCTTTACCAGTTTTTATTCTACCGATGTCATATTCATAACCTTTGCGTATCAACTCAAGTTAATAATATTGCGCTTTTACTTAAGCACTAAATATTATGTTACAGGCCCTAGGCCTAGGGCCTATGAATCAATATTTATTGCCTAAGTAAAAGCGCAATGCTATTAACTTGAGTTGATACGATTGTGAATATGACATTGGTAGAATAAAAACTGTTTAAAATGCTTAGGCCTAGGGTCTATGAATTAATATTTAGTTCCTAAGTAGAAGCGCAGTGCTACTAACTTGATTTGATACGTAAACAATGTGAATATGACATTGGTTGAGCAAAAACTGTTAAAAAGGCCGAGGTCTACGGCCTGTGAAATAATATTTAGTGCTTAAGTAAAAGCGCAATATTAATACCTTGACTTGGTAGGTAAATGTTATGAATATGACATGGTTATAATAAAAACTGTTGAAAAGGTCTAGGCCTAGGGATTGTGAATTGATATTTCGTGCCTCAGAAAAAAAAGCACAATGTGATTACTTTGAGTTGATAGGTAACCATATTGAAGTGTGTATCCCATAATTCATGGACGAATCAGTGCCAACATGAAGATGTAAAAATGATTGGTTGAAAAATGGATACCAGTTCAGTTCTGCTTTAATCTCTTCCCTAGGGTTCAGCATGTTGAAATTGTATCGAAGTAATGGACAAAATAATATGATCCAAATATCACTATTCAAACGAATTCATAATGTATCGAAATTTCCCCCAATTACAGATGTGTATCAAAAACATCTGCAATGCTTTCGAAAGATTTGATGATGGACTGGGGGCGACTATATATTTTGCGGTCTCCTAAAAAAGCGGAAAGAAATAGAAAAAAAAAAGTTCACAAGGCAGTTTCTCATAGTTTTCGCTGTGCTATCTGAAAAAAAAAAAAAAAAGTAGATCTCTGTCAATTCCTCAAGCATCCTGCATAATTTTGGGGCACCTTGAAAATGAGAGTCCCAGGGCTGCAGCCACCCTAGTCCCCATCTTAAATGGGCTCTGACAAAGAGGTAATCTATCTGGTGACGTCCCGATTCATCTTTTTCCGTTTCATCCTCTGCTCAAAATCGTGGTGGCGTTTCATCCTCGGGTTTTAACAGGAGTGGTGATTCGTCCCCCCCCCCCTTCCTACATTTTCCTTCCCAGTCGCTTAATAAAATGAGTTATTTGAGTTCGTGTTATTTACTCATTACTTAGTTTTGCTCATTGGCCACATATTTATTTTCCAGGGAAACACCACGAGGAGGTGTCTGACTTTGTTCCCCAAAAATTATTATCGTGGTTTCTGAGACTACTCCGTCTTCTTTTACTTTTTCTTGTCACAAATGCAGGAAAACTCTTTGTCAGAAAAATGCAGTGAAAATAGCTGTGATTGGTCAATTTTAAGAGCTTATCTAACATATTATTGTAGTTTCACTGTGCATGTGAAAGCACGTGAGCATTCAATTAGTGTCTTATTTTCGGTTTCGAAATCATGAACCCTTTTCTTAATTATTGTACCCAAGTTTATATATATATTATTATTATTTTTTTGTAGACATATTAAGTTCATATTGCTTTCTTTGAATGTCATAGATCTTTTAACTTAATCAAACAAAAGTTCTAATATATTTGGATGTGATTTTCTTACAGATTTATTTAATCTCTATCTGTCGTGCCACGATTCTACGGAATTTGTCTTTCTGTGACGCTCTTCACAACAGTTCCATATCGACCAATAACAGGGTTATCCATCCACTAATGTACCATAAAATTATTAAACTCTTAAACAGCATCGTTTGTGAGAGCTTCCTCCATTATAGCTAAAAATCCATCGTCTACACAAGTGGGTGGAATGAATGCAAGAGCTGCAAACATTCGTATATGATGTTTGATGTCTTCATTGTTTATGTATTCTGTTGTTAGCCCTATATTTTGAACTTTACGCCATAGAGATTAATTGTAATGGTAATTACATTCTGTGACTTTGCAATCTATATATTAAACAAAATGGGAAAGGATGAATCGGTGACTACTCCTGTGTGCAGGGGACGAATCGCCACTCCTGTTAAAACCCGAGGATGAAACGGCACGATTTTGAGCAGAGGATGAAACGGGAAAGGATGAATCGGTACCTACTCATTTATCTGGACCTACCTCCTGTTTTATATATGGCACAATCTAAGGAAAATTACTTTCTGATAACATTTCTCTCTCCTTCTCAAAACACAATCCAAATGACACTGAAATTTACAAAATCTGATACACATCAATAGTTCTCAAATTCGGCACCGTGGCATAGTTGTGCTTCGTCATCGTGAAGTAGTTGTTTCCATAAGTTTTTATAAGAAGTCTCAGAAGAGACAAACACTTGGTAATTTTGATGAACATAAATAAAAATAATGTTCGATACAAGACCATAAGAGAATCTAATGAACCTCTCAAAATAATTTGCTTGCTACTACATCAATCCTCAGACATTACCGATATAACGTATAATCAGCTATTTCGCAGAGATTTTCATCAGATGTTCCACATAAAGTATCTAAAGCATTATGAGGCTATGTAGTCCAAAAAGGATTAAAAAACACTGATTAGGAATATCAAATTTTGTGTGTGTGAGTGTTAATTGCCATCTAATTACTAAAGTATAGGTTTATGAAATAAACCTATACACCTAAATATGGGGTTTATAAATCGTCTCCCAGTCTGATATATAAAACATGAAAGTAGTGTAGTTGCTCTATATGCGTGAAATAAGCTGGTTGCACAGCGGTCAGAGGTGCGGGCCTCAGGCCAATCGATCCTGGGGCCGAGCCATGCATGGAGCAAGCCTATTCCACGGTTCTGGCCCTGATATTTCCTGTGAGCCCGTGGTTCCAAATCAAGAACGTGCCACTCCATATAGCCATATATATGCTGAAGGACGTCGTTAACCCCCGAAGGAAGTTATTTAATGTTTAAGTTATCATGCATAATTTTTAATATAAGGGTATTCACCGATCACTTAGAGTTTAAAAAAACTGCATCTAGCGATTAAATAAATTTCACACCGCCAGACACACTAAGGCCAACGATTTCAGCAGTGATTTCTTAAAAGAAGCGACCTCAGCAATGAGCGCGCTGTTCGCTACGAACTGTTACTTCTAAGCTGATTTTATAAAGCGCCAGGTTAATCCGTGTGGATGAACTAGCAATTCTCAGGCCCGTACTGAGGAGGCTTACGGGTGTAATGTTATTTAAAAATATTAAAACACTTAAGTAAACACTATTACTTAAACTATTACTGTGAAAATCAATACTTGACGGCTAGAAACAAATAAATCACCTTGATGGCAAAGCACCAGATTTCTTTATATCAAAGGTATGGTTTCGAAAGATAATAAACTTCAGCATGATTTTTAAATATAAAATGTGGCAAGGCAGAAGCACAAATTGCACCATATTTTGAGAAAACAGCTGAGAGGAGAAGATATCACAAAAATCATTTTCTTTTAACGGCGTAAACAACTGACACTGCAAAGCTTTCGCGCACCTACGAGAGGCTTATCGAGGCGGACTGATACTAACCAATGCGGAAGATGACTTACAAGAAAGGTTAACATTTGAAACAAAATACTTGTGTTGAGTTAGCTTAAAATTGTATGTAAATTCAAAATTTCCGCAAGAATAAGAACAAGCAAACCCGAAACTTTAAGAACTTAAGACTCCAAAATATCCATCCAGAGGTGATGCAAATTACGCGAAACAAATCACCTCATGTTGGATACCCTAGAGACTTCAAGGTTTTGAGGTTTTCGTTCGCTTGTTTTTTTTCATGAGCAAATATTAAATTTATTGGATTGGACAGAAAGTAATGTCAGATGACGAGGTACCCGAAGTCGAAGTCCCGGCCACGGCGCACATTGGCTACTGCGACTGCGCAGCAAATAGGCATTATATCAGCAGGTAGGTGGCTTAAGTCAGTGGCAGTTAGCCGTCAGAAGGCGAAGAGTGAAAGCGCCAACCAACATGGAAGTTGAGAAGGAGCACATCGCCATTGCATGCTGTACGAGTTTCGTCGCGGTAGCACCCCCGCAAGTGCTATAAGGAACATTACCAGTGTGCTATATCACGTCATCAGTGCCGTCGTTGGTTCGAACGGCTTCGAGAGGGAAATTTTGACCCGTCAGACTGTCTCAGAGCCGAAAGATCCGCAACAGTGGATATGGACATGCTGAAGACCTTAGTGGAGACCTATCACGTGTGACCACGCGGGAGTTGGCTGAACAGCTGGGGACTAACCACACGGGCATTATCACGCACCTATGTGATCTTGGGAAGGTGCACAAAAGGGGAGTTTGGGTACCCCATCAGTTCACAGTTGAGCAGAGAGCAAATTGAATGAGTGCATGCGTTTCACTGCTTGCGTGTGACCAAGTTAAACGTTCTTGGACCGCATTGTGACAGGTGACGAGAAATGGGCTCAGTATAACAATGTCAGCGCCTGGAAACAGTGGTTGGACTCAACACCGAAGCCCATGCCGACCCGCAAAGCCGGCTTACACACACGTAAGGTCCTGTTGTCTGTTTGATGGGATATGCAGGGTGTCGTGTTTTTTGAGCAGCAGCTGGATAACACCACTACTGCCGCCAATGTGTACTGCCGTCAGCTCGACGATCTGAACGCATCGCTTACGTCCAAGCGACCAGCACTGCTGAACCCCAAGGGCGTTCTCCTACAACAGGATGGAGCGAGAACTCACACAGAACGGGTAACCTGTCACAAGATCAGGGACCTGGACTCGGAGACACAGCCTATTCCGCGGACATTTCTTCAAGCGGCTACAGCCTTTTCTGGTCATTGCAGTATTTCCTGAATTGACAGCGGTTCACCAACCGGGACGATGTCGAACGCGCTTACTCACTTCTTTGCGTCCAAGCCGCCACAATTCTACAAGGACGGTATCCAACAGCTGCCCATACGATAGGAGCAGGTCGTGGCAAACGATGACGACTACATGTTGGACTGATTTGTACTTGTATATATGGTAATTAGCACTTTTATGTTGCCTTGCATTTGCAGACATTACTTTCTTTCCAACCCAATGCATACAATTTAAAGCTAAATCAACATAGGTATTTCCTTTCAAATGTTAACGTTTCTTTAAGTCTTCTGCCGCGTAGGCATTATGAGTCTGCCTTCATAAAGCAACCCGTAGGTGTGCGAAAGCTTGAAAATATCAGTTGTTTACGCCAATAAAAGAAGAATTTTTGTGATAGATTGTATAGGTTTGTGGTATAATTGTGATCACTGTTTATTTATTTAAGCTGACAAAACATTTGAAAAACAAATTTGCTTTCCAATATGTCTTATCTGTCATTCACTGTATGATGATTTGCGGCTTGAAAGTACGCTAACAGAATGCATAATCAATATGTCAGTGGTTTAGCCATATCACAGACGGATTAAACACTGACGTGCGCGAAGTTCCTATTCAATACAGATCTCTCAAGTTGCGTGGGTCGCCCAGGTGGCCAAATGGTCTGCGGCATTGGCTTCTGACCATTCGTCCTTGATGGGCCTAGGTTCGAGTCCCGATGAGGAACGGGTGGTGTGCTTGTCTGAAGGATCTGACTCAGTCCATTTCCTAGAAACGGCTGCCCAGTGGCCACAAATTAGAGATGGCGACTACTTATAGCCCCTGTCTGATGGCCCTGATCACCTTCTTTAGAACTTCCGGCCCCTTGTTAGAGATGGCGATTGCTTATATCCCCTGTCTGATGGCCCCTGATCCCCTTCTTTGGGACGCGTGGTCCCAAGTTAGGGATGCCGAAAGCTTGTAGTCCTTAGTGTTGCTCATAGCAGTCGTTAAACCACGAAACCAAAAAAAAAAAAAAAAAAGTTGAGTGGTAACTGTACTTATGCCAATGATCATGATTTGTCTGGCTGCCAGCCATTGCCCACCGAAAAATGATGATGATCAAATGATCATATGTAGAGGATTTTAGGAAGGGAGTGTCTGACACCAGGTCTTAAACAACCCTTAGAAATAGGAAGCTAGAAGATTTGGGCTAGAGTGCCCGATTGGAAAGCCACACGGAAGTGAGGTAGAAGACGCCCTTATTTACTACCGGGGGAAGGGGCTGTACCCGGGGCCCGACGGCTTAACGTGCCCTTCCGACGCACAGCGGATATTTAGTGGTTCGAGCGTTCGTACCTGCTAGGATCGAACCTGAGGCCCTTTCCGTGGCAGTCACGAACGTTGCCCATTAGGCCAGCCGCGGCCCATATCCCAGAGAAGAAAACCTCAAGGGAATTTATACATGGCGTCAGTATGAGAAACGTAACGAGAAGCAACCTAAATTTACATAACTAAAAAGTCAACAAACATGGAAGGTTAGAAAGGCAGTATACAAGACGGCCATCCGAGTCGTCATCTCCTCACAGCTCCTCCTGAACATGTTAAGTTAGACCACCCTAGAAAATGAATTTCCAAGTAGCTAAAGATGTTGACAATATATAGTTGGCAGTTAATGACAGCTCTTCTATGACAATAAAATAACGGCTCTGGCTATTTCTTGTTCTTAATACACTGCCTGACAGAGAAAATGCCGCACCATGAAGGAATACTAGAAAACAGACCAAACTGCACACACAGGTAGCCAAGTAGGTCCTGAACAAATGACTTGTCACATACAGGCTAGGCTCCAGTGGCCGGATATACGAGATGATCAATAAGGAGTGTGGCCCCCATTTTGGGCGATACAACGTTGAATCCGACGTGGCATCGAGGCAATTAGAGTCCAAATAGAGCCCTGTGATATCGTAGACCATGTAGTGCTGATCCGAGTTCATAGTTCATCTTCATTTTGCGGGGGTGGGAGGGTACTCAACGGACGTATAATCGTGTCCCACAGATGCTCGATGCGCGAGAGGTCGGGGGATCGTGCTGGCCACGGAAGCATCAACATACCGTGTAAAGCATTCAGGCTGATCCGAGCGGTATGCGATCGGGCGTTATTCTGTTGAAAAACGGCGTTTGGGATGCCCTGCTGATACGGTAGTGCCACGAGCCGCAGCACCTCGTCAACATAGCGGTGTGCCGTCAATGTGCCCGTGATGCGTACCAGCGGTGAGCGGCTGTTGGCGATGATAGCCCCCCACACCATGATTCCACGTTGCCGGGCCGTGTGGCACTCCACAATGGCGAAGAAATCCGCCCGTTGGCCACGTCGCCTCTAGACTCTCGCACGGCGATCATCCGTGGTGAGACAGAACCGCGATTCGTCGCTGAAAACCGCACAGTTCTATTCGGTACCCCACGCAGCTCAGGAGCGACACCATGCCAAGAGGTGACGACGATGGGTCGCTGTTAAAGGCAGCCATCGCAACGGACGGCTGGACAGCAAACCAGACGCAGCCAATCAGCACGACACTGTCCGCGTCGATATCGGAGCATCCAAGCCTCCCCGTACACTCCGCAAAATGTCGCCCGTTGTGGCCCGTGGGTACGCTACGGTATGACTTCTGATGTGACGATCAGTGCGCTCGAACGTCCGTCTCCGTGCTCCGGCCCCCCTACGACGTTGCACAGATCCTTCCTGGGACCACTGTCTCCAAATGCGACCGACGGTTTTGGCATCACGTTGGGTTTCTTCCGCAATATGACACAAGGACCATCCGGTGGTACGAAGGCCTACGATGACACGTCTCGTGAACTCATACGTTAGACGAAATCGCGTATGGCAGCGTCTTAACGGCATTGACACCCATTGTTTGTTCTCCAAACACGGTTACAGCAGAATCACTCCTCGCGGACGTGACGACGTTTCGACTGATGGCCGCACGGGCTGGTTGTTTCCTTATATCCCTAGTGCCGTTCGTGCGATTGGCCTGCAAATGCAATCGTTTGAATAACATACGTGTGCACCCAACCTGCAATTTGCATGGCGCTGCGTTTACGTCTTCATGGTGTGGCATTTTCTCTGTCAGAAAGTGTATATCGGAAACATGTTGTTATTCGTGTATCAAACACTTCATATTATGTCAACATTTTTCTTTTTAGATTTTTCATTAATCTGTAGCACACTTCGGTTGCATACTGAATTTACTCTTTCAAATATGCACCACACCCATCTCGAAGAGGAAGTAATGTATAAAATAAATTTCCTTCTTTTTATTACGCATTTTCTAAGGATTTTTTTTGTTTACATTGGATTATAGCAACCCAAGTGAACATCTAAGACTACATACAAGGAGACGGCCGTCCGTCCATAATTTAGGAATGCTGGTCCCATGGGATTGACAGAACCGGGAGTGGACGGTTACCCAGGAGCCAGTGCCTCTGTCCATTCGGCCAAAGGGTAACTATATGTGACACGTAAGAGGTTTTCTTGAATATCAGTATTCATTAAATTTCGATTTGTTCTTCTGTGTCCTTTGTTTTAGAATCTAACGAAAGCTCTTAGAGCCTTCCCAGGCCGTCCCAGTGGTGCAGTGGTCTAATGTCTGGTTTTCGTCCGAGTAAGCCGGGGTTCGAGTCCCAGATGAGAGATGGGTAGTTTTTGTATCTTACGCAGTGGATCTCGCCCTTAGGCCCTGAAACCAGTGGTTCCAAACTATGGATGGCGACTGTTTATAGCCCTCACAGTTAATCATGGTGGTCATTACTCCCCTCCACACACACACAAAAGGATTTCGTAAGCTAAGAGAAGAGGTTGGTTTGTTTGTTTGGGGTTTAACGACAACCGTGTAAGCAACTCAGAGGGATATAAGCAGTTGCCCGTTCCTAATTTAGGACATCTGGTTTCAGAGAAGGGAGAGAACCAGTACCGTAAGCCAAACACAACATCCATGCCTCACCTGGATTCGAACCCGCGTCACTTAGACGAACGATCATAACCCAGCGCTTAGACCACTGTGCCACAGGGGAGGATAGGCTAAGAGGAGCCGCTCCTCTGTAATTTAGGTCTGCTTGCTCGAGAGATGGGAGAAAACCAGAACGGAAAAACAAAACAAATATCCATGTCTTATCTGCGACTCAACCCTAAGCCCTGGTAGGGAGGACAGTGGTCTTAATTAAATTATTCAACCAGCAAGGAACCCACGCCCCAGTAGGAAAATCTTTCATAGAGTGCAATGGTATTTACAGGTACCTACCTCCTTTCTCTGTCGGTGTCAGATGACACCCGATTGCCTAATTTTCGGTCAAATTACTACTCATAAAGTCGATGTCAGATTTAAAGCGGCAGTGACCTAGAAACGAAATTCAAGAATCTGTAAGGAAAGACACATTGTAGTTTTGTATCCTGCCTAGGAAGAGTTCACCACTTTCGGGATTCTATGGTGAAAACTCAAACACAGCCGACCAATAAGTAATCTTGGATGTGTCGTTACCCGCTAGCGATGGAGAACACTGATATTCGCTTCCTTTGAATCTCTTTTTTTTTTTTTTTGTTGTTGTTGTTGTTGTTGTTGTTTTGTTTTGTTTTATCTTTCACTTTCAAAGTACATCAAACATATTCTCTAAGTTTGTTTTCACGTAAAATACTTTCGCTGATCTTGTTGGAAGTTAGTTGATCACAAAACAAATGATAAAAAGGGAAGTGAAGTACTCACCGTGACTGAAAAGAAGAATGTTATCTGCAATGTTATCGCAAGAGATTAATGTTATCCTCTTGGTGCAAGATTTAACTACAACAAAGTAGTCAAGGGTAGCAGAAAATGTTTTCCTAACGAGTTCATTCAGGGAAGTATAAAAAATTACATTGCTGTTTCTGCATTAATGATATATCTTTATTCTTGGAACGATGACTCGGAAACTTTTGTTTTGTCATCCGCCATTTAAAACTTACACACGCATTTAAATAACTTAGATATCAGAATGATGCACATTCCATTCTATCAGCCTCATGCTGAGTGTTAACGACTTCAGCTTTTCGTGCCGATGAAACAGATTCGGGTGCCCACCAAGTTGAGCGGTTTGAGACGCTGGCTTCTGACCATTCGTCCGAGATGGACTCGGTTCGAGTCCCGGATGACGCATGGGTAGTGTGTTTGTCTGGTGGCTCTGACCATTACCCGGAACCAGTGGCCCAAAATTAATGATGGGCGAATGGTTGTAGCCCTCAGAATTGCTTCTGGTTGTAGCTGGATCCAGTGGCGTCGGAACTCTTTTTTGACAGCGGGGGCAAGATGTCACAGAACAAAAATATTTTATCATGGCATAAAATTTATCCTACTACTAGTAAAGGAAGACGTGTTGACTCATTACGAAATTTTGCTGATTTTTTTTTTCGATTAAATATTCATCTATAAAAAAACCACTTTCATATCCATATGCGTAGTTTCTAAATGTGAACTAACTGTACACATAAACGGCGTTAAACTGTAGATTTTGATACTTCCGGATTGATATGCATTCCGCAGAGATTGTAGCAGTAGACGCTATAATTAAACATTGAAGGAACTTATACCTCATTTCGCACCCTACTTCCATTTATTTTTACTCATTTTTTAGAAGAAGACTAATTTTTTACACCTATTGAGACACAAAACGTTGCTGTTCTTCGAAAGGGAACCAGCCCTCTGGTCTGTTTAATGGTTCTGGCATTTCTTGTCCTCTCAGGAGTGGTATTAAAAAAATTATTCCGATTCTTAGATAGTTCATGGTAAAAAATGAAGAGCAATACTCATTTTCTATCAAAATGAACTTAAAACGAAACAAACAGACAAAAAAGAATGTTTCAGATTTTCAATCACAAACATACATATAATTTGAAAAGGAAGAAAACTGAGGAGGCAAATGTGATATTTTGCACACACACTCATTTGCGTGCGGGAGCGACTGCCCCCTCTGTCCCCGCGGTTCCGACGCCGCGGGCTGGATCCCGAAACAAAACAGAAAGAAAGAAATTCGTTCGAATTTCATTTGGAACATGGTTATACGATTGAGGTTCTATCATATCCTTCAAACTAGCAGTTCTAAATTAGAAGCCGACAGCGTTTCCTAACGTTTCGTACTCATGGAAGGCGTTAAACTCTAAAGCATACCCTTTCCCGCGCACACACACGCACACTCAATGTTCCACACCTCAGTGGGAAGTTGATTCCATTGATACAGTGTGTAATTTAAGCAAGTATTTCGTTATATTGGGCACAACAACTAAACGGAAATCGTTCATAAAATATTTTTTTGATAAGATTCTTTTAAAAGTGTCTACAATAATCCTGACACTTTACACGCACTTTTCGTTTTGTCGTCAGCATGGAGTAGTTCAGTCTGTTGATGAAATTATTGAGTTCTTCAAATGAAAATCGATCCACTATTCTACTTGAATGCGCGTGAGCGTTTCAAGAGCGCGAAAACATTCCATCTTCATCATGTCACATGCATGCTTTATAGAATTTATGTCGCGGGAATATAAGGATCCTCCATAGAGGTTGTTCTGACGTCCTCCAAGCTAAGATTACATTACTCAAGCAACGTGAGATCGAGTTTTATAGCCCACTCGTAGAAACCTTTCCCGAAATTGCTTTTTGTAAAACTCAACGAAGTGCTCTTGAATACACTCCCAGCACATCTGCACGATCATTTTGGTTAGGCGTGAAATTACTGAAGAGCCCCTTTCATTAACGGTACTGCTTTCTAACGTGAAGGATCTGCCGCCTTCTTAGCGAAGTCATGATCAACAGATTTTAAAGAAATCTGACTAACTAGGGAAATAAAAAATGCATCAAGTCCTCCTATACATCTCAGGAGTGATTGTGAGATGAAAAAAAAAACCCTGAACACTGGCCTCAGTGCTACATATATAAATAATGCATATTATTTATAAATTATACTGTATATATGTAATGTACAATACAGGTACACAATGTTTATATATTACACACACATTATATTAACTAGCTACACAACTATTAACCACTAATGCCTATGAAATTTAATTTGCATCTTTTTTTTAGATGCAAGCTAAATTTCATTTTTTTTTTTTTTTGCAGTATGTTAGAAATCTTACGAAAATGGCACTTTCGAACTTTATATCTGATGTTAGTGGTGTTAGAGATATCTCAAAAATTGTGAAATTCGACTTCAAAACTTGCATTTTGAAGTCAAATCTTGTACTTAAGAGCATTTAGGCAAACTATGAAAATGAGTTCACCTCTGGATGCTTACGTTCTGCTGCCACAACATCCTACAACGATTTTTGCCAATTTTGCAATTAGCTCATTGGATTAATTGAATCTTATGTAGTGAAATTGTATGATATACAGTGGTTGCTCTGGATTTTTTAAAGTTTTCGCCAACCCATTCGCCAAATTCAATGTTTTTCGCCAAATGTAATCTTAAGCTGCCATTTTTTTTTGTTAAAAACAGTATTATAATAGTACAAAAACAATAGGTTATACATTCTTTACAATTAAGCATCAAAGTATTATGTTATAGATCCAGAACCCTAATAGAAAGAAACATCGACCCTTACTTTCAATTTCAAATTTATCACTACTTATATAATTTCTGAACAAAGAATTATTGGCAGGATAAATTTCAAATTAATTGAAAAATTGGGTATTACATTTATCCTGTGGCTTAATTCTAAAAGGGCCAGTGTAAGGAAAAAAATACAGATGCTGAAAATTTGTACTTCAATACTCATAAAACTTTCAGCTAATAATTATTTTCATATAAGTAGTGCAATATTGGTTGATGGTTCACATCAAAAGATAAGAAATCTACAAATATGATCGCATTTAGAATATTCTACATTAATTTTAAAAATATTCTTGGCATTGCCGAAGCAAAATTTGATATGACGTCCGAGCAAAAACAATCTTTTTTAAAGATCGTTTTTGCTCGGATGTAATTAAAAACGGTAATCGCCAATATTTTCGCGAAAACTTTCTTTCCATCGCCAAAAGGATTTTTTTTTCGAATAATGCGATCGGCATCGCGACCCCTGGATAGATACAGCTGCCAAAAGGATAGGTGTAGCCTTCTTTTCAGCATGTACAACAGTTTTTCATCTGGAGAGGCACCTTTAATTAATTAAAAATTCATATCATTTTCAGAAATCACATGTTGAGGATTCCTAAATTTCTACACAAAACTTGAAAACCCGGATTTGCGTGTTTAGGATATTACAAAAACCCGGGATTCCAGGCTGCATCCGGACGACAGACAGGCCTGATCTCGTCTTTGAAATAATGTAATTTATTTTTAAGGTAACATTTCTGTAATTAAGCGTAATGTCATCAGCAATAACGCTGAAAATTTTGATGCACTGCACAGTCCACAATAGTTCATCACATTTTTAACAGCTCAGTAACGAGGTTTCTTTTTTTATTTATTTTATTTTTTTATTAAGCAGGACACCTTGTCACCTACCACTTTTAAAAACAGTAAACCTAAGGTCCTTCCATGTTAACAGCACAACCCAACTTGATTAAAAAGCAACAATAAATGAATCCACAATTTTTCCCTTTCTTTTTCATCACAGCAAGTATGTGCCCCAGTATGTCATTCAGTGAACACCTTCGTTCTTTATAAGTTGGGTTATTTTAGTTAGTGACAACTTATTAAGGGAATTAATATAAAAAACAACCCATGATTTATTCATGCTAAAATTAATCTAACACATGGGTTTATTAGCAAATACTTGTACACATAGAAACATACATGGACTTGAAAATAAAAAGCACTTAAGGTGTCCGACAACTTTCAGAAAATGCAACCCCTGTTTTACTTATGTCAAACGGAAAAATCTGTGAAGCATTACACGTTTTTGCTTCGCGCGGCGGTTTTTACCAACGCCATTTTTGCGTTAGTACTTACTGCATCAGCACTTTGTTGCATGATATTGAGAAATTATTGTACTAGCAATCTCTTACTTGATAGCGAGCAACTGGATAGCGAGCATTATTGTACTAGCAATCTCTTACTTGATAGCGAGCACTTTTGAATGCATAAATGTTTTTCAGAAACCATTTTTCTTTCGTGCATCACAAATAGACGGAAAAAACGCTCATATTAATAATGATAATTGTTGCAGTCTGACCTGTTTTGCAGTGAGGGAATTTACGTTAAATTCTGAATTTTTTTTTGTGTGTGTGTGTGTGTGTGTGTGTGTGTGTGTGTGTGTTTACTTTTAACTCTTTGAGTCTTCTATTGGTCTACGCTGGGAGTGCCACTGAGAAAAACCCAGAAAGGGAAGTGAGGATATCTGTGTCTAGGACAACACTCCGGAGGAATTCACCTTCCCAATCTACAAAAAATACTAGACTAACCTTGAACAAATCAATCCCTACAAGAATTTCATTCTGCTACTAACTTTTCGTGCCACACAAAACCCCCTACCGTAATAAGTACTGAAAATATTATTCAATCTCTTTCTTGATTAATCGTTTAAACAGAAATGGAGATAATTAATTAAACAGGAACTGTATGCCAAGTATACTCAAAATAGTATAACTATACTAATTATCCAAATTTATTGGTGTAGAATAGAAATCAAAGTTTCCAAGCTTTTGCACATCAACCAGATGGCTTTTCCAAGGAATGTAGACAGCAAACAGTTTGTTGTCTACTTTCCTTGAAGAAGCCATCGGCAAAAAGCTTGCTATCTACTTTCCTTGAAAAGGCTACCAGCAAACAGTTTGCTGTCTACTTTCCTTGAAAAAGCCATCTGGTTGACGTACGAAAGCTTGGAAACTTTTATTTCTATTCTACGCCAATGAATTCGGATTATTAGTATAGTTATGCTAATTTGAGAAATGGTGATACTTTAAATGATTTGAAGAGTTCAAGAAAAAATTAAGGAAAGCGTAGAACTGTTATATTTTACCACATTATCCTTTTTGCTATAACTCATGATTTCATTAAAATCTCTCAACAAAGATTTCAGGTGATTGCAACAAGTTAATGTATGTACACTGTTAAAGATCTGTATAACGTTTTAGGAACTTTCTTATAAGTTCCTCCCTTTTTTTCATTTTCGAAAAGTTCTGGGGAACTAAAACTTAAGCCTTTGTACAACACATTTCAGAGATTAATGCAGCATTCCAGATAACAGCAATTTGTGCAATGCACATGCGCAAATTTTTCTGAAAGTATATGACGTTTCGGAGCTAGAAAAACGCATGGGCATCTTTCTAGGTACTGTGTAATTCTTCTGAGGTAAGTGTAATGTATTTCAGAATTTTGTTGTTATTAATTTATTTGGTGTAAGGCGCATGAGCGGCGTTCTTCGGAATTTGCATGACATTTCAGTGCCGCGAGTAATTTTCCACAGAATTTCAGCTCATTTGACGAAAAGTTAATGCTCAGCCTTTTAGTAAAATGTGTCACAGTTCAGTGTAACTTTTAAGAATTTTGGTAACATTAGTTTCTTTCACTAAGAGACATGCCAAAGTTTACTGTGGATTTGAGAAGTTTTTCGGAATGATGTGAGGTTCACACCACTCTTAAGAGAGTTTTTCGGAATGATGAGTTTTCCTACCACTCTTAAAGAGAGCGTTGTAAACCACCAGCGAGACTACAAGAACACTAATGATAATACCTACTTTATCGTTCCTAAGTTAAAGCTATCGTTAAGGACAAGAACATATCGTTATTTACAACTTTCGGACTTGTTCTCTCTTCTTTCTATATAGTTTTCATAAAAGTGACTTTCATTTCATTTCCCCGTGAATTTATTTCGACATGCGACATATTTTTAGGTTTCAGCACAAATTATTCAACCGATCAAGGTGCGTTAAGAAAAAGCTAGCAAATATGCAAAGCACGAGTGAAAGCATTATCGCCTCCCCCTTCACCATGGCTACAATTGCTGAGAGAGTAATATAAAGGTTTACCACTTTTTCAAAATTTCCACGTTTATTGTGAAACATTTCTGAGGTTTAGGATCATTTCACGTTCAGTTGTACGGTTCGAAGAAAGAAGGAGTAGGTCCTGTATGGGTTAAAGTGTAGAACGCAATATCTGTCTTGGAAGTGGAAGAATTCCAGGGAAAGGTAGTTGAATGCCTACCATAATAATCGAAAAGTAACAAGTTATCCGTTCCTATCTTCAGGTTGCTCATACCATAACCTGAACAAAAGGCCAATCACAATATCCATAGGCTCTCAAGGCTTGAACCTAGGGAGCTCGAGTAGCTTGTTCACGTCGGATCCAGGCCAACTCCCACACGGTGAAACTGCTACACTTTCTCATACTATAAAGGGATACATACAAATTGCGTTTCGTTCGGAGATCTTGTTAAAGTGTCGGAGTTTTGCTAGTTGACCCAAACGAAATATACGAGTTATCCTAGTGATATAAATGCGTATGTATAATCATAATGGCACAAGATTTTTAACTTAAGATTGTCTAAAAAGGCCTGCGACCTAGGTGCCTTTTAAAAAACTGATTAATGATCCGTTGAGTGACTTTTATTAGCGTTAATAAAATGTTTATAAACATAAAATATTTAGGTTGTAACTTAGAATCTTCCAAAAAGGCCCGCAGCCTAGGTGCTTGGTCAGCACCTAAAGACCGATTCGTTGAGTCTCTTTTGATTAGCTTTTATTGCATATCATCACATGCCAGATATTAAAATCATACGACTCAAGATTTAGTG
The DNA here is from genome assembly GCA_039090855.1 of Macrothele yani. Classification (NCBI taxonomy): domain Eukaryota; kingdom Metazoa; phylum Arthropoda; class Arachnida; order Araneae; family Macrothelidae; genus Macrothele; species Macrothele yani. The sequence continues at coordinate 81,137,669 of CM077023.1, read as the reverse complement.
AGTCGGAAAGCTTCTACATAAACCTTGTGTCATTATGATTTTACGTACGCATTTATATCACTAGGAAAACTCGTACATTCCGTTTTGTTCGACTGGGAAGAACTCGTACATTTCGTTTTGGGGCCACTAGGGAAACTATCTCTCTCATCTCAGCATGAACGAAACGCAATTTGTGTGCAGCTTCTTAAATGAGAAGTGTAGGAGTCTACTGACGTGGACGTTTTCCGCCGTGTAGCAGTTTTTTTAGCAACAGAAGAAAGTGTTAGAGTTTACCGATGTGGGAGTTTACCGCCTCTCCTGGATGACTCCGCGAATGGGTGATAAACTCTTCTGATTTCGTTGCTGACTGCTGTCTTTGTTGTTGCAGGACTTTTTAAAGGAATACGAAGATAAATAACTTCTGAACTAATCTGGATTCTCACATGCTGTCTACGCATGACTAACAAAAAACTGATATCCTGTTTGGATACATATAACAACATAATCCAAATTACTCTGATTTTTAAGTCGTGACATGATGCAACTGATAACTCAAGAAGAACCAAAGCTCCACAGCAGTATTTAAATATTGCATGTTACAAGAAATACTGAGATCATGTATTCCCATTTTTTTTCACTTGAAATATGGGAATGATGACAGGCGGCCGTACCATAGGCATATCCGAAAATTTGCATCGAAGCTTAACTGTGATATATAAGGATTGCAGGAGAAGGCAAAAAGAGAACAACAAAATATCGATTCTTCGAGTTAAGTTAGCACTGCCATGATGCCGTTTATTTCCTCACACTCGCCGATCTGGAACGTAATTTCTCTTCCGTCGCATAAATCAACCGCGTTTCGGCGTCTTACCAAAGTTTTGTATGCAAAGCGAAGAATCGGAATGGGAAGGACTTTGAGGTGAAACGATGCATGACCAGCATATGAGTTTAAAGTTTCTACATGCATAAGGAGGGTAGAGAATGAAGGAGAGTAACAGCCACCGGATTCCTCTAACAGCCGTCCGTCGACTCGGAAAACCCACTGAGACGTATCCAATCTAAAGTCCAGGGCTGAATTTGAAAAGCAATTAAATGCAGTACTGAAACGACCGCCCCTCCGTCTCTCAATCTCGATTTCGAATGCAATTTTATTCTTAGAAGCGCCATGCGGGAATACTTATTGCCGTGGAATTGAACCGAGATATTTGGAAACCATTCCAAAGTCAAGGTAAACAAACGGCTAAAGCCTCCTCTAATCCAAGAAGTGATGGCTAAGCACAATCCGTGCACATACATATACTTTTTTAAGCTACAGCGTTGTTCTTATTTACCGGCTAGTAATAGATGCTGCTAAGAAAGTTAAAAAAGATGACACTCACTGTGCGTTAATGCAATTGCAAAATAAATTCTCGTAATATACATGCAAAAGAAGCACATAACTCTTTTAGAGAAGCACTCCACAGTTGCTACAAAACACACGCATACGCACACACAACCACCAAAAAAAAAAAAAAAAAAGAAAAAAAGAAAAAAAGGAACGCATGGTAGAGAAAAAGAGAGTATAGGATTTATAAAAAGAAGAGAGGTTCAGTTGTTGCACTCGTTTCTCGCTTCCTGCAAGCCTATGTAAAATGGACGCTAAAGTAAGAATGTTAGATCCTATACGGCGGTTTAAAAAGTGCATCTATGAAGGATTGAAATACTACGTAAAAGTGTATCAACGGCTGACTTTTCTTCAGCACTTGCACTGTAAAAAAAGTTCTGAAATTCATGAGCCATTTTCCGTTTCCTTTCGTGAATTAAAGCATATTTGCTGCTCACACAATCCTTTCTCTAAAGAATAAAATTTGAATGATATGATTAACTTCGACGTAAGTGCTTTGTATTATTTTGTGTTGGCATAAAACTAGGGCAATCATTTTAATTACAACGCGCACACTTGTGTTCTGCGCAATAAAGTACGATGATTTTGGTTTCACGAAAGGTAATTGTAAGTTCCAAAGAATTTGAATTATTTAAATACCGAGAAAACCTAGTTAATAATATGGAATTAAAAATGTTCAGTAATTGAAAACTAATAGATTTTCTTAAAAAAAGCTTCGAAGATATTTTTTGCATCGTCCCGGTGGCGCAGTGGTCTAAGTGATGGCTTCTGATCATTCGTCCGAGATGAGTCCGTGTTCGAATCCCGGTGAAGCATGTATATTGTGTTTGTCTTACGGCTCTCTCCCTTCCCTGGAGTCATTGATCCTGAATTAGGAACGGGCGACTGCTTACAACCCATTAAGTTGCTCACGGTGGTCGTTAAACCTTCAATAAAAAAATAAAAATATTTTTTTTTTGCGGGAGGCTCCCAAGTTTTTCTGGTACGCCACTGGAATAGACTATAGCAGATCTTTATCCAGTAGTGTATTGAGTGTAATCTACTGTTTTCTGATGGCTAGTTGATAACTTTTAGTACAGCAGCGCACCAAACGGTAGTTTACTGCTTAACCAAATGCGGGAATGAATTTCAGTGAAAGCGGGACCGCAAGCATCATAACATAGAACACATGATAGGTTCAAGAATGAACATGAATTATAAAGTAAATGGTGTAAAGCTTAAAAAATAATTCTCAGCAATAGAAGATGTTTCCGTTAGGGGGAAACAGCAGTTTGAATGGAGAACTGTTAAAAATTCGACGATAGAGGGAAACTGCAAAGTTCTGGAAACCAATGAAACTTTGTATACGGCGTATTAAGAACATCAAATTTAAGTATTCTTCGTCGTTCATTCAGTTGTTATTGTGCTAGGATTGTTAGAAATATTTTTTCCTTTTTTTCGTCCCTTCTATCGGCGGTCCCGATGGCTCTCTTGTAAATTCTCCTAAGACCGATCTCCTCTTTTTTTCTGGGAACTCTTACCAGAACAATCCAGAAAAATCCCTTATTTTACATACTACCGGAAACTTCTGTCACTATGCTTCTAGTTTCATTAAGGCAAAATTAAAACTGAGTCTTTGGTACAGTTGACCCTGCTGATTTCAAATCCGGTGTTCAGAATCATAGCCAGTTTTATGTCATCTATTTCAATCATAATTTTCAACAGAAATGTTTGCAATATTTTGGAAAGTTGCACTTAATCTAAAAATTATGGATCATTTTGTTCCTCAAACTATCGCCCTATAACTTTACCACCTCTTTCAGCCAAAAGCTACGGGGAAGGTAATTAAGTCTTATTTACACTCTTCCATACTCACTCATGGTCTCCAGAATTCCGTTCCTTCAAATCGATCAACAGATGATGTTTCACTCTATCCTAACTATGTTTGAAACTCAACAATGGGTTAGATTTATGAAACTCAACAATGGGTTGGATTTATGAAACTCAACAATGGGTTGGATTTATGAAACTCAACAATGGGTTGGATTTATAAAACTCATCACGGGTCAATTCACATTAAATAAAAATGCTTTTGGTAACGTTCAACGCCGAAACCTTCTGAATAAACTCAAGTCATATAGGCTTCATGCTGTGCTACGTGATTTCTGTCCGCAACGTGCTTGTAGTTGTTGAAAGTGAAATGTCTGTTGCAGAGACGTTGCATCAGTGAAATGTCTGTTGCAGAGACGTTGCATCAGTGAAATGTCTGTTGCAGAGACGTTGCATCAGTGAAATGTCTGTTGCATTTTCACTGATGCAAACATCTCTGGGATCGAGTGTGTCACCAAGTCCGGAGATTTATTTTTAACGCTAGCTTGTACTTTCCCTCTGAAAAACTTTTGCATTATACAACTCACAGATTCCGTTCATTCCTAAAATACTGTTCTCCGATTTGGAGCAGCGCACTTAATTTAAAACTGAAATTTTTTGATGTTGTACAGTAAAGATTAGTTCTGCTCAGCACAAGAGGCTGTATCATAAACAAACGGAGGAATCTTTGTGTATTTTTCATGGTGCTGTCAATAAAGTTTTTTCTTGGAACTGTTTGTCTGCAAATGACCCTTGCGAAATGAATAAATAATAAGTCTATCGTGGACATTGTTCACAGCAGCTGCCATTCCTTGTCCCTTCTTCTGTAGATTTCTGTCCCAATACAAGAGCTCTGCACTTTGTTGATTGTTGGAACATTTCATTCGATTGGTATCCTCTGTTAGTTGCCGTATTATATTTCTCTTCATATGTGTATGAGAAGGTAAGACTGATATCGATGTTCTTCTTAAGTTTCAGTCTCACAAGAAAGGTGAAAATTGTGATAACGTCGTCCAATTACAGTAGACAAAACAAAGTGTTTTCATGGATGGGTAATTAGGATGCAGGTAAAAATACCCCCGGGAAAAAATACACCCGGAGAAAATACCCCCGAAAACTGAAAAGCGGAAAAATGCCCCCGGAAGAAATACCCCCAGAACAAATGGTTCACTGTAAACTGCCGCACAGGAACACAGATGTGTGGCAGTTTTCCGAAGTGGCAATTTACCGGCAACCCTGCCCCACATCTTCAGCAACTTGGCTACAAAAGTTCAAGGGGGGTTATAAAGATAGCCGTTTCTTGGCCTATATTGAGAACTGAATTGGGAACTCCAAACGAATTTCGAGAAAACGTTCCATGTAGGCCAAGCGAGAATTGTACTTTAATTTGAAGAAATAAATTGCCGAGGATCCGAGGTACACTTGGTTGGGGGGGGGTCTACCCTGAACTTCCGTAGTATTATATTCTGGGCCGCTGGAGTCTGCCAGTGTATCCAGGAAGTTCCCCTTGAAGTCTCCGCGAGGTCCATGAGCTTGGGGGGGGGGGTGTCCCCAAAATGTTAAAACAGACGTAGAGCTGTAAACATTAGTATCATGCTTTATATAATGATTCTGTACACGACCACGAATTTTCAGGAGGGTGGGGTAACCCTCCCCTAGTCTCTAAGAGCTACTCAGGGGTAACATCGAGAATACACTGACCGACTCCAGAGGTCCAGAATATAAAATTACGGAAGTTGGGGGTAGAGCCCTCCAAACCAAGCACCTCGTATCCCTTTCACAGGCTTCACAAAATTTCTGGGGGAGGGGGCAAGGGCATACATAGTTTGCCATTAAACACAACATGAAGCATAGACATTGCGAGCAAATCCTTTACCTTGAACACTTGTCTGCGCTCTTAGAAACTTGGGGGAGGGTGAATTCACCCCACCCTCCTGAAAATCCGTGGTCGTGTACAGAATCATTATGTAAAGCATGGTGCTAATATTTACAGCTCTACGTCCATTTTAACATTTGGGGGAATCCCCCAAAGCTCACGGACCTCGCGGGCGCTTCAAAGGGAACAGCCTGGATACACTGACAGGCTTCAGCGGCCCAGAATCTAATATTACGGAAGTTGGGGTTGAGCCCCCTCCCCCTCCAAGTGTATCTCGGATCCTCGGCAATTTATTTCTTCAAATTAAAGAACAATTCTCGCTTGGCTTACATGGAACGTTTTCGCGAAATTCGTTTGGAGTTCCCAATTCAGTTCTCAATATAGGCACAGAAACGGCAATCTTTATACCCCCCCCCTCTTTGAACTTTTGTGGCCAAGTTGCTGAAAGATATGTGGTAGGGTTGCCGGTAAATTGTCACACCGGAACACTGCCACACATCAGTGTTCCTGTTACAGTGAACCGCTTGTTCTGAGGGTATTTCTTCCGGGTGTATTTTTTCCGCTTTTCAGTTTTCAGGGGTATTTTCTCCGGGGGTATTTTTACCGTTTACCGGGTAATTAGGATACAAAGAGGCTGGCACGATGTGTTTCCTCATGAACCTGTACCTACAAGATTTCAAGCGTGTGAACACAACTACTTTCTACCATAATGCGGCCCATCAAGAGAGCCGTTAAAGGAAGCTGACAGTTTAATAGACCCCTCTGTGCGGAAACTTAAGTCTGCCTGCCCAGAATTTATGGACATTTATTTCATGCATGAATTTCACTTCTGTGATTCATTGTAGTCAGGGTTGCCTTGCAGTTGTGGATAACAGTGTAAACGATATTCCTTGCTAGACCACTTATAACGTACAAGTTTGTCCACGCCGGGCATCGAGCCCGGGTTCACTCACTACAGAGTAAGTCGCTCTACCAACTAAGCTACGCGGACATGTGCTTTCACTGCTATCTGCCTTTATCTCATGTGCGCCCTGCGGGGCAGGCACGTCACATCTCCCTCCCTCCGAAAGAGGGCCGGGGGCAGGGCCCACGGGTCAGCCGGGACCATGTGTCGCTGTAGCCAGTCATCAGCTGAAGAACGTGCATTTGAGAAATCCCAGACAATTTGGTGTGCGGAACGTAACATCACACTGATTTAGTTTTTTCGAAACACTGAAGAAGGGGTTCTCATTTTTCCTGTCTCGCAGTGTGGAAAGAACATCACATCATTGCGACAAACTTAACAGCCGGGCCATCCTGGAAATTCAGGCGTCAATATAACGTTCACGTTTGTCTACCGCGACATCCAATCCGGGTCCACGCCGACATCTAAGCCGGGTCCCTTCACTCCGGAGAAAGTCACTCTCCCAACTGAGCTGCGCGGACATGTGCGTTCACTGCTATTTGATTTTATCTCGTGTGCGTCCCGCAGTGTCAGCACGTCACACACTACTGTAAAATGTCTTTATGCTACGTATCTTTTCCTTGCCAACAAAAACCTAAAGTAATAATAAATAACACTTTATTGAAAATATCCAAACATTGAAGCCCCTATAACTTTCCTACAGTACCAAAGCACATTAATTTTAATAGATAAAACCTCATCATACGCTCACAAATAAAGTTGAATTCAAGTTTGTATGAAAAAATAATAATTTATTCATGCATAGGTACGAGCTAACGTTAGTTGACCGGGTGGTTCGAAGTGCAGGCTTATAATCATTCGTCCGGGTTCGAATTCAGTGTGAGGCATGGATAAAGTTTTTGTCTTACGACACTGGCTCTGTCCCCTATCTGGAACCAGTGGCAGTGGCCCCAAATTAGGAACGGATGATAGGAACCCACTGAATGTCTCACGGTGGTCATTACCCCTTCCCCCTAAAGGAATGTATGTATTATTTGAAAAACAAGTTCATTTAGTTACGTTTAAGAGTGTCCTTATTCTGACGGAGTCTAGCTTACAGCCTAATGGCTGGCTATAGCCCAGCAGAAATATAATGTGCCTCGAGGAAATACAATAGCTCTCTAGTTAGGTTTTAATGCATTCTTGGAGAACATATTGAGAAGCTAACCTCTCAAGTGTTATCAGGTGACAGGTGATATAGAAAATATTCAACTGCGCATATGATACATACATTTTTAGCATGTCTTTTGTAAAAAAACGATCGGGCTTATGTTATCGGTTTGTCCGACAGTCCGTCCGTCTGTGGACACCATATCTCTGCAACTATTTGTCCAATTCGAAACATTCTGTTTGGAATGGTGAAACTTGAAATATGCGAATGATGATCCCCCCCCCCTTTTTTTTTTTTATTTACGGTGTACAATTTCGCCGCTAGAGGGCTAAATGCAGATCATATGGAATTCAAAATACATTTTATTCCATATATTTGCTTCTAAACATCCGATTGAAAAAATTCTTTTACCTTTCGATTCCATTTATGTCGAAGAGTATTTTAGGTATAGTTACTTTCCAAGTTACGCATAGATTTTCCGCTAGGGGGCGTAAAAATAAATTTCATTTTCCCCGATATCTCTACTTCTAAAACTCTCGATTTGAAAAAAATGTTTTCTTTAGCGGTTACAGGGAAATCTTTTGCATACAATTTCTAATTTATGGTAAAGAATGGTTTGGCCACTAGAGGGCGCAAGTGTTTATTTCTGCTTCTGAGGGGGCGTAAGTGTTAATTTCTGCTTCTTTTGCCACAAAATCTGAGCTTCTAAATTCATTCGTGGACCGATGCAGTCACGTCGATAAACCTTTTCGGAATGTTTTGTGGTTTCTCTGCCAGGGGGCATAGATGTATATCTTAGTTTTGTCAATATCTTTACTTCTAAGAGTCCGATTTGAAAAATTCCTTCTTTGTTGGATAGCGTCTCCGGTGCAAAATGTTTTTCATATAATTCCAGAATTTTCAAGTAACTCATAGACTTCCCGCTAGGGGGCGTTAAGGTGAATAGCGTTTTCCCCGATATTTCTGCTTCTAAAACTCCAGCTTGAAAACTTTTTCATGTACCACACACAGCTCCTGATGGGAAATGTTTTTCATATATCTAATAATTTCTAACGTTTGGTAAAGAACGGTTTGGCCACCAGGGGGCATAAGTGTTAATTTCCGCTTCTAATGTATTTGCAGCAAAATCTGAGCTCCTGAAAACTCGACTGAAAAAATTCTTTCCTGGACCGATACCGCTCACTTCGAAAAACCTTTTGAGAATACTTTCTTCTTAAAATATTGCATGTGTTTCCCGCCAGGGGACGTAGACGCATATCTTATATTTGTCGATATCTCTGCCTCTCAGAGTCAGATTTGAATCATTCTTTCTTTGCTGGAGAGCGTTTCCGCTGAAAACTGTTTGTCATGTAATTTAAAAATTTTCTTAACGCACAAGTCTGCTAACAGAGGGAGTAAGTTCACGATTCCGTTTACAGCAATATCTGCGGGATTAAAAACCCGATTGAAAAACTTTTTTCTTCGGTCAGATAACTTTTCCATACCGGTTAAAACTTTGAATAGCTTTGATAAATTTAATTCGTCTCAGAACGGATTCGAAAGACGTGCTCATTACACCCGAAAATTCGGTGTCATCTTTCTTGTTAACACTTATACTGATTGTTAACAATCAAATCGGTCCACTGCCGAAGTGTTTGCCGTTTCGATTTTGCAGAATTTTTATTTCAACCCTGAAGATCACCTTGTATCATCTCTCTGTTGCATCACGATCCTCATGCACTACCATGGAAAAAAAAACAACAAAAAAAAAAAAAACACACAGTTGTTCAGTAGTTCCGAAAGACTGGCTATTGTTTTAAATCTTTAAAAATGACAACAAAGTGAAAAATTGGTTTGGGGAGTACAGAACTTAATGAGCCGTGGAAGTGCCCTTTCGTAGAAAACAACGCGAAAACTTCATGTCTAACATTTATAGAAATTGCGTCTGTTTTCAAGAAATTTGGTTCAAATTGTTATTAAAAAAGTTAACAAAACTTTAGAAGCTGTGAATGGAAAGATTTGCTAAGATATAAATGTTTTTCTTGTTTTATTATATTTGTGCACATTTTACTGCGAATCTTCTCTTCCACAGTTTTGGATACGGATCATGGCCTCCGTTTGTTTTTCCATTGAAATCTGAGCAATCATGTCCAGAAGAAGTTGAGGGTCCCTGGTGAAAACGAATCACATATTACAGCCCTCCAAAAAGGAAATCATCGACAAGAACTAACTAATTTTGGAATCCGCTTAAAAGAGGCTATTGTAAGTAAAACACCTACGTGCAGTTTTAACCTCTTATCCAATGTATTGTTGAAATATGACTGCGTGATATACCGTCACTGACGGTAACTAGAGAACTAAAGAAACTCTTTAAAGTTTTTGGTGATATTACGCTGAAATGGAACTCGTATACGTGTTGCATTTTAACCATATGTATATATCTTCCATCTTGTTTTTGATAATAAAAAGGCTTAGCACTTCCCTCTGCTTTCTGAACCCCACCGTGACCGCGCAAATTAAATCCCAAGAACCTAGAAATTTCCTGCATTCAGTTAGTAAAAGTGGATTTAAATGTTACCGAGACAGATCGGAGGTGTTTATAATAAACAAATATGCAAATAGAAAATTTGTAAATAATGTTTTAACAGATATTCGAATACAAGCACTTTACAATAATGCAGCAATGAACATGATTTAAACGTAATAGACTTTACATTTTGCTAATTATGAAGATACTTTTATAACTGAGTAAATACAGCAATTGGTAATAATAATAATAATATAAATTCCATGCGTACGTTCAAAATGTTACCATGTAATTTATACACTACCCCGATTTTATAGCACAACGATTAGCCAATGACTTCGACGTCATTCAGGTGCCTATTCGTCCTCTGGACGTAAGCACAAAGACCGTCGTTAGAATGGACATTTTTAGAAGTATATTGAAGTTTAGACGTATATTTTTACAATATGCTTAACAAAATTTTATCTTATCTACATTATGACATGCATGTTTTGATGCAGACGTTAGACTGTAACTATTTATTTTAAGCTAGTAAAAATTTGTTACTATATTTGTGTTAACAAGAAAAACCAGTCGAAGGTTTGCGAAAAGATAGCAAATAACCAGGGGCGATATACTAAATTGATAACAACCGGTTTATATGCATCGCAGCATGAATGATGGTCGCAACTGCATATGATGACTTATAAATGCTTAATGTCAACAGTAGAACAAGGAGTAGAAAGCAGGTGATATATTGATTATTAAACACGCTCGGACACGAGAATTTTTTGTTAATGCTACACTGTAAAATGTTTTGTGAAATTCATGATTCATTTTCCGTGAATCCTTTCGTAAATTAACGAAGCATATTCCTGGTACAAACTTTTCCGCTAACTAACGGAAAAAACCTGAATGTCAAGAATTTTTCGTGCTCCAGTAAATTTCTGAATTTTCAGAAACATTTCCGCAATTCCTTTCGTATATTAACTAAAAAATTATGTTCGCACTTTCTCCGTATCCATATGACAGAAAATTTCCGAAAATAGGAGCGATTCGCTGGAATATTTGAGATTTGATTAACTATTAAATTTCAGTCATCTGTCGGAGGATCTGATTTTGGAGTGCGAAATCGGATATTGTAGATCGCATATCGCGTGAACTTTTGTTTACTGTGGAACAGAATATTTCTTCTCCTCTCCTCCGTTTTGTGCACTAGCCATTGCATATTGTACCATAAGAAACAGGGCGCTTAAATTAATACACTCACGGACAACGAAATTTACGCACCAAAAATGAAGCATCGGATTGAACTAAAATTTTGTGGATGTAATGATACAGATGAATGATTGAATGATACACATGACGGCAAAAGCAGAACTGCAGGACAATTACAGAGAGATCTGTGGCACACAGTCCGGTGATCTTCAATAGCGCGTCGCACCGCCTCGTGCGGCGATACATGCTGTAATACGGTCCAGCATGGAGGCGAACAGACGCCTGATGTTGTCCTGCGGCCGACTGGCCCACACGTGTTGGACGGTGTGCTCCAAATTCCGGATAGTGCGGCACGGCGGCAGCTGGCGTTTCAACTGGTCAAACACATGCTCCACAGGGGACATGTCCAGGGAGCGGGCAGGCCATGTAAGTTTCTGGACATGACGTAGGCAGTCGTGAGCAACCCGAGCCGTGTGCGGGTGGCCATTATCCTGCTGGTATAGCGCACCTGGAATCCCGGCAAGGAATGGGAGCACATGGGGCCGTAGGACCTCATCCACATACCGCTGGCCCATCAGTGATCCACGTAACAATACTAAAGCTAATCGGTTATCGTAGGCAATGGCTCCCCAGACTATAGTGCCTGCAGTGGGGGAGGTGTGGCGCTCGATAGCGAGGTTGGGATTGTGCCGTTGTCCCGGGGACCTCCATGTCCAGACACGATGATCATCTGTCCACAAAACGAAGCGGCACTTATCGTTAAACACCACACGTCGATAATCTGTGCCGTTCCACGTCGCTCCGGCTTGGCACCACTGACACGGAGCCGGCGATGTTCCGGTGTTAATGGCAGCACACGTAAGGGGCGCTGGGATCGCAGATTCGCTTCCGCGATGCGTCGGGAAATGTTTCGTGGGCACACAGGAGCCGCAACATCTGCCTATATAGTGGACCGGATCCCCGAGGGATCCGTTCGTGCCTCGCCTACGATCCGTCGATCCTCTCTACCGGTGGTCCTCATGGTCCGTCCGGAGCAACTCCGCCGTGTGGCAGTGCCGTCATGTGTCTACTGCTCTTAACACAGTTGGACGATAGGGTCAGAACGATCCACGTGGCGGGCTGTACGGCGCACCGACTACCCTGAGGTTTTTAGCCCGATGATCATGCCTTTCTCAAAGTCCGTAAGGTGCGTAAATCGACGTCTCTGGCGTCTAACCGGCATTCTTGTCACTCTGTACTCTTGCTTGCGTCGACCGGTGCTTTTCGCTTTCATGGGGCATCGACTACACGCCGGTTTATAAGGCTGCCGGTTCGTGTTTGCAGTGCCACCACAAGGTGTGCGGTCATGAGCACTCGTACCAAACGTGGATCATTTGCATACTAGCACGCACTCTAGCTATTTGCAAAGTTTCGCGGTTGTAGCATGTTTTCTTGTAGCTGCGCAAATTTCATTGTCCGTGAGTGCATACAGGTGATTATATGATATCTATGTATAAGTCTGTGGACCCTTAAAGACAAAAGCTATTATAGCTACTAAGCGTGTCGTTCTATTTCCGTACAAAGGAATTTTTATCCTATTTCCGTACACATACAGATCATTTATGCCATTTCCGTACACAGATATGATATATGCTAATAATATATTATTAGCATTCTTGAAAACTGTTGAAGTCATGAGCTAATCTGTTGAAGCGGAACGGTTTTTAGTTCTGTATGCAGGGAAACCTGCCCCTTTTAAAAAAAAGCTTGTAAATAGTTGATTTTAGGCATACGCAATCCATTTTTTAGAATTTCATTTACTAACAGGAATATATATCGAATTGAATACGTGAAGTCAACCTTTGAGCACATTTGTACCAACAAGTAGAATTGGATTGAAAGAATGACGACGCACACGACGAGGGAATTTCATAGCAGAGGAGTAACAGGGTAAGCCTTATTGCAGCTTTATTTCATGATGTCTATAGTATGCTATCATAATTGAAAATTGGACCTGGAACTTGGACCACGCGGCATACATCGGAAGTGTAAATAAAGTGTTGAACAGAAAGTTGATGTACCAACGGGAGTATTACAGGGTATCCCACTCGCTACCGAACCCGGCATTTCTTTAATAATATTAACACCAATGAAGATATTGCAACGAAATTTGAAGTGGACTTACCTCATTTTGTGCAAAATGTGATGACATCACAACATGTGCTAGAAGTGGCCACCATTTGCGTCCAGACAGCATTGAACTTGGCGCACCATATTGTGGAAAGTCCTTGCCAGTACGTCCGCCGTCACTGCCTAAATTTCTTCGGTGATGTTTGCTTTCAAGGCATCTATGGTTCGCGGTTTCTTTTGGTAAACTCTCCTTATTAGATTACCCATAAAAAGTAATTAGGAGGCGTCAGATCGGGCGAGCGCGGTGGCCATAGACCCTTCGAAACGAAGCGGTCGCCGAAAAAGGACTGAATTTCGGCCATACTGGTGTGCGATTAGTGATGTCGCTCCATCACGCTGGTGATATCCAATGGGGAGTTCTTCGTCGTCTAATTAATTTACAAAGGTGTTAGAGATTTCCATATATGCAGTGTTGTGATGTTTGTATCGAAGAAGATGGGACCAATTATGCAGCGCCGGGTCATCTCACACCAATTTTCTTATAACGAAATGGTTCTATTGTGTAGACACGCTCAGCGAAATGGCATAACAAAGCAGCAGAGAGGCGCGTCCGGCTGGCTGGCGGACACCGCCGGGTTCAATACTGTCTGGATGCAAATGGTGGCCATTTCCAGCACATGTTGTGATGTCATCACATTTCGCACGAATTGAGGTTAAGTCCACTTCAAATTTCGTTGCAATATCTTCACTGATATTAATATTATTCAAGAAATGCCAGGTTTGGTAGAGAGTGGGACACCCTGCACAATACGAAGTACTGAACCACGTATATTCTTGCTTTCATACTGAGATACAGCAAATGTCCTATTCTCACAGATGTGTTTGAAAACATTTGTAAAACAGTTATGTCTTACAAATGAAGGACTACAAGTTACAATACTTCCTGTTAGTAAGTGAGTAAATTATACTTATACGTTCCCATAACACATTTGTTTGATTTCCAAATAACACACACACACACACACACACACACACACACACACACACACACACACACACACACACACACACACACACGCACACAAAACTGCAAAAATAGAATGCCATGACGTCCGCATGAAACCGGTCAGAAGCTCAGCTGTCGGGTGCATCCTGTCCTGAAGATTGGCACCCGGTAGCTGACCTTGTATTATTTATTGTTGTCACATATTTAATTGAGGGTTATTGTGCTTGTAGTGTCTGCGTTATTTATGTATTATATATATATATATATATATTCTATAAAGATACCTAAGCAAAAAAATACATATATAATTTTGACTCACACCTAGTACTACATAGAAAAGGTTATGTATCTACCTGTGTGAGTAAAAGGAGAAAAGAAAAAAAAAAAATAGAACAACTGAATGTAGAAGGTGTCGAGAATACTGAGCCTTGGCTTTATCAAGGACCAGCAAAAACTCTGCATTTTCTCACTTCCACAAAGACCTAGTTGGAAATGGGTTTCTGCAAGGCCATAGATGCAAGTAACATTCCCACCTAAAATAGTTTAAAAAATATATATATAAGTCATGTCCTCCGTAGAGTAGCATGACCTAGCACTGGTTAACAATTTCGCTTGCATCCATTAACCTTCATGGCCCGACCCATGCTCTTCATCTGTTACTATTAAACAGAGAGAAGAAGATTAAAGAGAACTCAAGCTGTGAGAGTGACATAATAAATAGAAATGATTTTCAGCTATAACGAAATTCCAAGTTCGTTTGAGAGAGAATTTAAACCTGAAAAACAAATTTTACATTGCAATTAAAAAAGGAAATGTTAATTTATAACGAACAGATTTTTGAAAGAAAACTTGAGTCTAAAACCCCCTACTCTACAACTTATGACAGCACGAAAACCAGAATAAGTTAAAGATAATAATTAACTAAAGAAAACTTTGTGAAAGTTATATACCTTAAACAGTTAGTTGCAATATGTACAAAGTATTTCAGCAGTGCTTTAAGTGCATAATTAATTAGTTATTAAGAACTTAACTACTTTGAAAAAACAGCGCATAGACAGCGCATAGAAAAGGAACAAGCTTAGCCATCTTCTGTTCCTAGGTACCACAAAAGACGCTCAAAGTTACAAAGAAAAGTAAGAGTTAAAACCCGCATAAATGTTAACAGACAAACCAATGCTTAAAAGCTGAAAAGCTAAAAAACGATAGAGAAAAGGTACATGAAGTACAAACATTGAACTTATAAAACCTAGAACCCAAAAACAAGGAAGAGAGCTTACCTCTTGTGTTACAAAAACTTTTCTCCTCACAAGAGGAGAACATGGCTGACCTCTTCCGCCACTCCCTAGACGCTGGGGGGCAGTGCGGGTGGGGCTGATGGCCTCCTCATACAGCAAGAAACCAACGCGCGGAGATTTTAACCAGAGAAAAAAATATATAAACTTAAGACTGTGGATCTGTATGATCAGAATGAGCAGAATTAACTCTCCAGAATACATGAGAAATATTATAAAATACACGAGCAGTTTATTTAATAATCTTTGCATGTATTAAATCACCTTAGTGAGCTTCTATAGATTAATCAGAATCTTATTAATTTTAATGTTGGTTTTACTATTTTTAGTATAGCTATCCTGGTGATGAATAACTAGTTTTCTTTTTTATTTGTTTTTATTTTCTTTTATAAACAGATTTTTAAGCTTTTTTTGTGATTTTGTTTATATTATTTAATTTTTTTGTTTTAATAGGACCGTCATATCCATAGCACTAAGGTTCCTTTAGGTAGTTAATAGGCATCCTCTAGCCAACTTCCTTACGGCTTTGATTGGTCAGAATCATATTATTAACTGTGTAGAAAATTAAAGCAGATCTGCCAACCTTACTCTATTATTCAGAATAATTTTTCTTAAAGTTCTTTTGATGAAAGAAGAAGGAATTTTGTTCTCTAGAAAACTTTCTAATACACTGCCGGACAATTGCTAAGGACGGATGACAATAGCAACGATAGGAACCATAAAATGGAAGGCAGGAAAATGTGGAAATTAGCATAAGTGCGGGATACAGTAAGACGTGTTGTGCGTATGCAAATTTTGGATTGCCGAACTTATTCGTGACGTCATAGCGCTGAAAAGAGATATAAAGGATTTGACGCATATTGACCGTTGTTGTTCAAACGCAAAGTTGAAAGAGAAAGAATCAATTGACGAACTTGCAAGTTTCAGTATGTCTTCCCGACATCACCTAGATGATTTTACGCGTGGCCGTATGTTTGGCAAGATTGAAGAAGGGCAAAAAATAACAGATGTTGCCAGGGAGTTCGACGTCAGCCACAGTGTTGTTTCAAGGCTTTGGAAATCATTTCAAACAAATGGAGAGTGTAGCAAACGTCACGGGGGAGGTCGTGTTCGCAGTACGACACCTGCAGAAGATCGGTACATAGTGCTATCAACAAAAAGACACCGGCGCAGAACAGCTAGTGAGGTAGCAAATCAGTTTATGGCTGCTACTGGCAAGCGGATCTCCCGAAAAACTGTCGCCAGACGTTTGCATGAAGGAGGACTATACGCCCGCAGTCCTGTTGTGTGCATCCCATTGTCCAGACGTCACCGTACCGCCCGTTTGCAATGATGCCATCAACATCGCAATTGAACTGATAACGACTGGTCTGCTGTCCTCTTCTCAGATGAGAGTAGATACAGTCTATCGTCTGATTGTCGACGACAACTGATGTGGCGTGATAGTGGTACTGCATATTGTCCAGCAAACATACAGGAAAGGGACCGATATCCGACATGTAGTGTCATGGTATGGGCTGGCATCATGATCAATGGCCGCACGTCCCTCTATGTGCTTCCAACTGGGACTATGACTGGCCAACGATACATTAATGATGTTCTGCTACCTCATGTTCGCATGTTCCGTGGTGCTGTCTGTGATAGATTCATTTTCATAGACGACAACGCAACATGTCATCGAACAGTCGCTGTCCAGGAGTGTCTTGAGAGCGAGGATATTCAACGCCTCGTATGGCCAGCACGTACTCCAGATCTGAGTCCTATTGAAAATGTGTGGGATGCTTTGGGGAGGAGTCTTGCTGGTCACCAATGCCCTCCAATAAACAAGGACTCCTCATCCGTGGACTGACAGAGGAATGGGATAAATTACCCCAACAGCTGCTTGATAATATTGTGCAAAGCATGACACGACGTGTGGAATCTTGCATCGCCCTCCATGGTGGCCATATCCCGTATTGACATCTTACGCCGGAACGCCTGCGGACGGTAATTGCATTTTTTTCACGTTTACGTATTCTGCACAAAATGGCCTGTTTGTCCCTTGAACACGTTCCAAAGCCTTCTGGATTTCAGAGCACAATAAATTGTCTTTCTTGTAATGTCCTGGCATTCTGACATTTTTTTATTTCACTTGGCATCCAACCACACTTACTCTTTTATGCGCTATATAGCCGTTCATGATCCGTCCTTAGCAATTGTCCAGCAGTGTAGTATATTAATGTGGTAATTGAAGTCCAAATTGTTGCTGCAGATTCTTGAAATTCTTAGGACCTGAGAAATTAGTACATTCTCAATTACTTTGGTTGAAATGTTATTATTCCAGTGTAGATATTTAATTACTTTGAAAGGAAAATTAACTCTTTTATCAAAGAGGCTAATAGATGGGTTACCTCTGTTGAGCTTAATGCTTAAGTCTAGGAACTCAAGTTCCTGATTACTGTGGTTGGTTTTACATAAGTTAAGAGAGCTAGGATAGATATTATCAAAATCACTCTCTATAACTTCGGAATTATTGATACACAGCAGATCATCAATATATCTAAAAGTGTAAAGGTAGTTATCTGAGCAGGTGGGGTGATTTTTAATGAATTTATATTCCTTAAAGAACAGGAATAGATTAGCGATATTCGTGGACGTTGATGTTCCCATTGGAATACCGTTCACTTGCTTATAGAGAGTATTATTATATAAGATATGGTTATTTTTTATGCAGCAATTGAGATAAGAGTTCCAAGTTCCTACATCAACAAATTGGTTAAGTTTAAATTCTGCATACAGCTCTTTAAAGGTAGTGATTATATCTGATAGAGGCAGATTAGTATATAGGTTTTCAAAATCATAACTATTAATATCTAGGGGACAAACTTTGAGTATAGTAGAAATTACTTCTGCATTATTATTAATTATCCAAAAATCTCTGTACATCAAGTTAGAACAGTTTCTAATGTGTTTCAAAACCTTCTTTAAGACATCTTCAAAAGCAAGATCTATTTTCTTTTTATGACTCCTTACTCCACTAGCTATGAACCTGAACTTCACAGGATCCTTATGAAACTTAACCGTTGCAAAAAGAAATGGAAATTCAGGCCCATATCTTCTAGTTTGTGGAATTTTAAGTTTCTTGAAGAATGCCTTAAACCGATTTTCTAACTGCTTGGTAGAATAACTTACGGGCTCGTATGTTACTTTATTATTGAGTTCCATAGTTAACAATTCAAAATAGAACTTCTTACAGATAATTGCAAAATTATTGCTAGCTTTATCCGTAGTGGTAAAAATAAATTGGTCTTGTAGTTTGGAGAGTGACCTTTTAGCTTCTCCAGAGAAAAAGAGATTTCTGTCGAAACAAAAGTCCAGACCTGCCAACTCACCGGTGAAGCTATTGATTATATTATATTTCCATTCTGCGAAGGCCTCAATAGGCTGATTGTACGTTAAACTGGTTTTTACGATGTACTTATTTACATCTTGAGTGAAGCTCTCAAGAATCCTTTCTTTGGAAATTGTGAAGGAAGGTCTGAATTTAGAGCCATACTCTAATAAATTCCTAAGCTTTTCATTTTCAACAAAACTCAAGTTTCCGGTGATAATATGGTTGTAATTCTTATCATAGTGAACTGTTTCTTTATGTTCATCACAAGAACAAGTAGTAATTACAGGAATGTAGCTCGAAGAGTTAAGTTTGTAGTTTTTAACTATTGACCCTAAGGTCTTAACATATTTAAAACTTACAATAGACTGGTGCCTGTGGATGGGAAAAAAATTGCATTATTGTAGAACAGCTTCCTTACATTGAGATTATCGTAGGCTTTATTTAGGAACCTGATGGTAACAAAATTACTGGAAAATTCTTTAAGAGAAATTTTATCTTTAAGAATATGTTTAAGAATGTTCAGAACCAAAGCAAAAACATGCTTATCAACATGGTCAGTAGTTTCATTCCAGAATTTGAAAAAACATTTAAGGACAGAGTGCTTGAAGGACTTGAGAATTTTGTAAGTATTTTTAACAAAATTAGTGCCAGTTTTAAAGCTTTCCAGAGTTTTTAGCAAGTTAGCAAAATCAACTTTGCTTGATGTGCGAAATAACCTCTGTCCTCTATTACCTCTAGAGCAGCTCTTATTATTAACAAGAAAGAAGAGTTCACGAATTGAAAATTTATGCTGATTATGCTTATTGTCAGATAGAGTGGAATTAAGGCCATAGGGATAAAGAGACTTATGCTGCAAAATTTCAAGGGATTCAGTTTCTAGCCGAGCATAGAGGTCAGGGATAATATGTAGTACCTCTATTTTCACTTTGTCAAAACCATGAGTATGGAAATGCTCTAATTCAAAGGTAGAGTACTGGTTGGCGTTTGTGGAGGGGTTCACTCCTGAATTAGAGAACTTGTTTACTAGAGACCTGTGACCATTAATCCTAAGATGAAGAGGATTTTTACTTTGGCCAATATAGCTAAGGTTGCAGACAGTACAGGTGAGCTTATAGATGGTATTGTAGGCTTTGCAAAACTTGTTGGAGCAATTATCCTCAACAGAAGAATACAGGTTAGGATCTGCAGATTTACATGTCAAACAACGTTTGTCATTTCATAACTTTAGATTACCTTTGCCAGCGAGTTCATACACTATGGGAAAGGGTGCTAGCCTAACCGAGCGGGAGGACTTAAAATATCTGAGCTGACCTCCAATCCTTTCATCGTCCTTAGAACTCCACTTGGGCCAAAACATACAAATTCTGAGCAAACCAACTAGGAAAAACTTTTAGAAATAAGCAGTCCAAGAAAAGACCAAACTCGAGTATAAACTACACTCCAAAAAGCTGCATCCAAAACATACTAAAAAGAAAAATTAGAAAATGAAAAAAACCTGAAGTAAAAAAATAGTAATAAAAAAATAATAATAATAAAAAATAATAAAACATTTCAACTAGAATTTGCGCATGAGCTGCTAAATAATAAATTGAAATTAGTTACTTAAGAGCAAAACTGAAGACTAAGGAAAAAATTTTAGAATTTAAAACGAAGGGTGCAAAATAACCTGAATATCAAAACGCGCAACGCAGCAGTTTTGAAAATTCAGAATTCACATTCTATAAAGATACCTAAGCAAAAAAATACATATATAATTTTGACTCACACCTAGTACTACATAGAAAAGGTTATGTATCTACCTGTGTGAGTAAAAGGAGAAAAGAAAAAAAATATATATACATATGGATGCAAATGGTGGCCAGTTGACGGTGAAAACAATGTCGTTCGAGAAGCAACATTTGACGCACTGCCTCCTGTTCGTGTTTCAGCTGAAAAAAGTGCCGCAGAAACCCAGAAAATGATCTGTGCTGCTTTGGGTGAGGCTGCTGTGTCCTACAGTACGTGTAAGAAGTGGTTCCAGCGGTTTAAGCAGGGAAATTTTGATCTCCGTGATGAAGAACGTCCGGGACAGCCACAGAAAGTTGACGATGAGGAACTGGAACAACTGTTGGACGCGGATCCCTGTCGCACACAGTCAGAGCTTGCCCAGGAACTCGGAGTAACACGGCAAGCCATTGCAAAGCGCCTGCACCAGCTTGGACGGATTCCCAGGAGGGCCGTTGGGTACCCACCAACTCACAGCTGCGAAGAAGTCTAGGCGCTACGATGTTGCTGTGTCTTTGCTCTACAAATTCAACTTTCTCCACAAGGTTTTGACTTGTGATGAGAAGTGGATCCTAAGCGGCGCAAATCGTGGGTTTATCCAGGTCAGCTTACCACCAGTACCTCCAAACCGAATATCCATGCCAGGAAGTTGTTTTGATCACTATGCGTTGCTCCTAGTGAAATGATAAATGCTGAGCGTCAGCAACTCATTCATGTGAGTGACGCAATGGAGGCGAAAAGGCCATACACCGGCAAGGGCAGAAGGTATGTTTCAGAATAACGCGAGTCCTCACACCGCGAAAACGACTTTAAACACGATCACCGACCTGGGATGGGAGATTTATTCCCACCCGGCGTATTCTCCAGACTTCGCCCCGTCGGATTATCATCTCTTTCGTTCCCTGCAACATCACCTGAGTGATACGCACTTCACTTCTGTCGAGGAGGTCCACACAAGTATTGATGACTTTATCAACTCGAAACAGCAATCTTTTTCCGCAGTGGTATTCGGCAGCTCCCTGACCGATGGCTCAAATGTATCCAACACGACGCGGATAATTTCCCTGATTAGGTACGTATTCGATTTGCTATAATTTGCTATCAACGTGTCGTGCGTGTGACAGAGAATGAAGTTGCACACCTAATATATATACGTTGTATATATATTATAGTTCAAAGCAGATTTGTCGTCCAGGTCGGTTCCGGACCCGAAATTTTTGACCCGTTTCCAACTCTGGTGACGAGATATACTTACGACGATACTGTCTTTACATTAAAATGACCTCTGAAATTATCAGTTCTTTCTTTTATGCGTAACCAACTAATGATGTCTTGCTTGTTTTTCCTATGCTGCCGGTACTGACCTTTGGTATACTGCAGCAGACTTTTTTTTTTTCGTCTGTGCGTGATTTTCACGTAAAATATAAAACGTAAAAAATCACATATGAAATTAAACATCTCCAACAAATGTTGAAGGCCGTAAAGATAGCATTAATGAACAGCCTATTTACCCTTCAGTCCTTATTGCTGTTCGCACTTATCCTACCATGGACGCCAATTCTTTGACGCAAACAACGAATGGTGATCTCTTTTGCATCAGAGGAATTCAGAAAGAGGATTAGCATTTACCTTCTCCCTTGGCGTTTCCCACATCAGATATTAGGCGGTACCACTGAAAGGATTAGCACTAGCTGGTCTGGCTATGTACGGAAATGGCACGTACGGAAGTGGGAGACAACCCTATCAATAATGAATATTATATTTAGGAGTTTTGAGAGATAAAAATACCATAAGACAGTGCATTTCAGAATATTAACATTGTGTCCCGATGAACGATGAATCTGTGAAAGAGAGAGAGAGAGAGAGAGAGAGACAATAAAAAACTCAGTACTGAAATGGCAAATGTCTGCAATGGGTCTTTTTATCCGAACGTCGAATCTGACAAACGGTACCGGTACCGAAGTGTTGTAATTTTCACAAATGGTTCCTTTAAACTGGACCGAACCGGCTGCATAGAATCCCGAAAATATAAGACCATGGAGAGGTCCATGATTTCGCAGCTTACAGACCTTGTGGGCGAGTGGTCAGAGGCGTGGACTTCTGGCTAATCGTCCGAGCTGGACTCCAGTCCCAGAAGAGGGCACGAGGCATGAGTGGCGTGCCTGTCCTATAGCGCTAGCTATCTTCCCCCTCCCTGGAATCAGTAGCCCTAAATTAGGGACGGGCGACTATAGTTGTAGGGTTACCGGGGAAAAAATCCAAGGAAAAAATCCACGGAAAAAAAATCCAGGAAAAAAGTCCAACGGAAAAATAATCCAGGGAAAAAAAAGCCAAAGGAAAGAAACGCCAAGGAAAAGAAATCCATGGAAATAAAATCTTACGGCTACTTTCATGTTGGCTAACCGTAGGAAACTTGGGGTCATATAAAAATTTCCTGGCTTTTTTCGTGGATCTTAGTTCATATTAATTTTTTATAATATAACTTTATATGAAGTTCATAATTTTTTATAACCATACTTTGCCTACCCTTATATTACAAATAACGAGAGTTGGAAAGTGGTATGACCTACAAAAAAAATAAAAAAAGTGCTCACTTCTCATAGATTAAGAGGAGTTGTAGGTACTCATGGGTGTCTTTAAACTCCAAAAGGAGCACATAAGAAAAAAATTGAGCTACAATATTCAAACAATTCATCTAAGCTGTATATTTCGTGGTTATATTGCTAGTGATTGTTTTTTTTTAATGTAATTGCACAAAGTTTAAACAGTGACATACGGGTAAAAATCTGCCAACAGTACTGTAGATATTTTTAAAAAATTAAGCAAAGACACGAATTGCGGGTCAACAATCTGAAACGTTCACAAATAAAGTAATTTCACTTTTACAAGGGTAAAAATCAACCAACAGTACTGTACATACTTAAAAATATAAGCAAAGGCAATAATTGTGGGTCAACAGTTGCCAAATATCACAAATAACCAAAGTATTTTTTTAATTGCGATTGTTTTTTAAACCATTGGCGTGGCACATTTGCTAAAGTTCGTTCTTCATGACTGTGCCATAGGCTTTGTTTTAGGGGCTCAATTTAAGCGTCGACCGCCCAGTTTGCGGTTTTCTAAAATTTCCACGAATGTAACGTGGATCGATTCCTAAAACCAACCGTCAAGGTATTATGCTATTTCTGGCGGTAGACCACAAACCGCCAGATGCATGTGAATGCCTACGATACTGCAGCGAGGACAGCACGGACAAACGAAACAGCCTCATCATTATTTCCATATCTGACCTCAGTTCAGAATGACCAATGTTCAATTCTTCTCTAGCTGTGGGTGACACCACACAGCTGGGGAAGAAAATTGTTTTTGAGACTTAAATTTTTGACATAATTGAGATGGCACACCAGCACAGAGGCGTCTTTAGATCTTTTGGGGCCCTAGGCGCTGAAAGATTCAGGGCCCTCCCCCTCTCTCTCTTCCTTCTTATCGTCTCAAAAAATTTCATCCCTCAGATTAAAAGAGAAAAAGTAAAGCCAAGAAAACAGTTTTTTCGCTTTTTAAAATGCCATTCTCTCTTCTTATTTTAAAAACATTTTGTAATAAACAGTACTAATGTAATTACCTTGTCCGTCCGTGCATATCGACCTTTTTTGATTTTAGAGGCATTTCAAAACTTGTTTTTGCGGTTACTAGGAAATTAAGTTTGACACTCTAAAGGATATTAAGTTTGACACTCTAAATATCCCATATATTCGTACTTCATGAATTCACCGTTAAGGACTATGAAAGTCGAAAATTAAAAAAAAAATTGAAGCTCTGTTGTGAAGAAACTATTCAACTTAGAGAAAAAAAAAGAAAAATTGTGGCTTTCAGACTAAACTTAACTGTTCCTTCTCGAATATTTAAATTTTCCAATTAGTTCGTTATTTTCCTACTAGAGGCGCTGGGTCAAAAGATTTGATTTTCGCAGATTTTTCAAAAAACTTTGCGAATGACAGGGCATAAAATTCATTAAATTTTGCCCATTTTAAATTTCACTACTAGTTCATAAATCTCCTGATTAAAGGGTATGGCAGCTGAGGAAGATCTTGATCACCCTACCCAAAGGGAAAAGGCAATAAACAGCAGAATCTCCCATCATAAGGGCAGTTTTTACAAGCAGTCCTCATTGCAATTCAGACAAACAGGTTCCAACACAGATGTTTTTCCTTGGCTTGAAGTAGAATGAAAGTAATTTATAGCACAACAGATCAGTTAAGTATTCGCTTTAAACAATGAAAAGTGTGGGAAGCATGAATCCTTCCTTCAGCTACCCTAAAGGGAGGCTAAATTATTTTATAACCGTTCCTTTCAAAAGTAGTACATCGACAAAAACTCGAAAATGTGAAGTATCAGCAAGAGGAAGAAAAAATATATATGTTACTAATATGAAAAAGTAAACTATCAATTGGCAATACAAATAAAGTGGTCGCTTTAAGGACTGATTTGTTTTGGTCCGTGAAAACCAAAACAAAACTGGCAATCCAATTACACGTTTTAGGGGCCCTTCAAGCTGGGGGGCCCTAGGCGCGCGCCTGGTGCGCCTAGTCGGAGATCCGCCCCTGCACCAGCAATTATTTTTTTAGTGTTTCTAGGTTTAACGACCACCATGTGCAACTAAAAGAGCTATGCGTAGTCACCACCCGGGCCACCGGTTCGAGGGAACGTTGAAAGCCAATGCCGTAAGACAAACACACACACACACACACACACACACAACCCATGCCTCATCGGGACTCGAAGCCGGGCCGACTCGGATAAACGGTCAGAACCCAGCGTCTAGACCAGTGCGCTACCGGAGCGGTCATCAGCAATACTTGATAATTTCGAAACCTTCCATTTCTATTCCGGATTCATTCGGAAACCTGCAATGGATTTCCGAAAGAGTTGTTCAGTTTAGCCACAAGATCTCGAGTTCCAAGGAAACTAGGAATTCCACTTCATATACTATAGTTACCATGGTCGACCTCCAAATCTGTTTCATGTTGCTGACCCCTGAAATCTCATAAAAAATCTGCAGTTCAGTAATTGAAGCCTCATCTTATGAGAATCAAGGGTATCCGGATGTCTCCTCTTATGAGAGACAGGAGTATCCGGGTGTCATCTCTTAAACGTACTATGAATCGCACCATGGAACTAAAATTCGAAATAGTTACGACCGCTCTCTATACTAGCAAAAAAGTCACGTTTCTGATGCATAAACAAATAATAAAAACTGCGCCATTGCCGTCGACGGGTTTAGTCCATGTGACAACACACACCGCTGTCTCACAGGCTTCACAAAAAATGTTTTCAGCGTCTTATAGTAAACGTTCATCATGCTGTCCCAAATTATCAGATAATTAAATGGTAAACTAAATTTCTTTTTAAATTATCCCATGTTGCAGCCATAGGAAGACACTCCCAGTAATTCGTCAAATAATAATTCCTTGAAAACTATAAGAAAAGACACGCACGCTGAACATGTCAAAATCTGTTTAAAGGAAACCTAGTTAGCGTCAATCTTTCACAACGGTATGCGGATACGGAAAGCAAGGTACGAGCAACTGTATTTTCTCTTCGTGAAGAATTATTCATCTCTCGAGTTTAAATAAATTTGTTTCAAAAGGAAAATAAGCATATAAAAGCACTCTTCAACGCCCAATAAATTTATCTAAGAAATAAGAATGTCCTTGTATTTATTGTTTCAATCAATTTAGAGACACAATCTGTCAGATAAAAAACCCATCTTGTATCGTTATACACCCAAAATTTCATAACTTCTGTCGAATTGAGGTGCTTCAGACAAATCGTGTTAAATTTAGCTTCCCAGTCTTCTCTTGCGTTTTCCTCATTTCCTCACGAATATCTTATTTCAGAAATTACAGGGTTCGGTGGATTGTTTCACATAGATATAATGTGACAGTTTTGCAAAGTTTTGACAACTGTTCTACTTATGGTACATATACACTATATTGACAAAAGTCATCGGACACCCCTTCAAAAGCAAATGAACAGATCCGTTGCATTGTTAAGGTGCGCGGTACAGCTGCAAACGGTATAAAAGCAAGTCTGCAGCTGACCACGATCATATCGCACTGCGACGTTTAGTGAAAATGTCGCGGCGGGAGAGAACTAACTTTGAGAAAGGAAAGATTGTTGGGTGTTTTATTAGTGGGTTGTCCAAAAGAGAAACCGAGAGGCGTTTAAACATACCCAAGTCAATTGTTTTGGATGTACTGAATAAGTGGAAGACAAGTGGCGTGCCTGAAGCAGCAAAACGTACCAGCAGACCAAAGAAAATCAGTGATAGAGGACGTCGAAGCCTCAGGAGAGTCGTTACAGCTAATCGACGGAATACTGCACAAGACCTCAGTGTACAGGTGAGTAGAAATGCTGGAACCTCGGTATGTACACGTACCATTTGCAGAGAACTTATTCCATGGGTTACCGCGGCCGTGTGGCTGCTCATAAGCTTTTCATCTCCAATCGGAATGCTACTCGTCGTTTAGCATGGTGTAAAGAACACTTATTGTGGACCGCAGATCAATAGAAACGGGTCCTATGGACTGATGAATCCAGATACATGATCTATCAGTCTGATGACCGTGTGTGGGTACGGCGGCAGCCGGGGGATCGCTATTTACCACAGTGTACTGTTCCTACGATCAAGTATGGAGCTGGCAGTATACTCGTGTGGGGGTGTTTTTCGTGGTATGGCTCCGCCGGCCCTTTGGTTATCATGGACAAACCTGTTAACCAGCACGTCTACCTCGATATTCTGGACAGTTATGCCCTATGAACTCTGTGGCAATACTATGGAACCGAGCCTTGTTAGTACCAGCAGGATAATGCACCGAGCCATAAAGCTAGGCTGTTACGGCGTGGTTTGACGATAATTCAGTATCGTGTGTGGACTGGCCAGCACATAACCCTGATCTTAATCCCATAGAGCACCTATGGGAAGAATTAGAGTGCCGCATAAGAAGTTTGGAACCAAGGCCTACTACTAAGAAACAGTTAGCGGCAGCATTATGTACTGAATGGAAGCGCATACCTATCGCTGTGTTCCAAAACCTTGTTGAAAGCATGTCTCGAAGGCTTGGTGCATGCATTAAGCCCAAAGGTGGACCGACACGGTACTAATGTATGTCAATAAATGCTATGTTAGTGTTTCTCTTCTAGGTGTCTGGTGGCTTTTGTCAATATAGTGTATGTGTGGACGTATTAGATGAACACAAACCGTTCTTAATGCAGAGTTCAATTAATCTTTCACCATTATCATTCACCCAAGGATCATTACACTGTCAGAAATTGCATTCTGCACGCGTTCTCTAGCATTGAAATTTCCTGCTATTGTAAGTTTCTCTTTAGCACCAAACTGGCTCAAAACAGCTATTAGCTCATTCCAGAAATCTTCCTTCCTATCAGAAGGTTCCGAATCGCAAGGAACATACACTACAACAATTACTATTCTCTGAAGTTTCACTTTCAAACGAATCCACAGAATTATCTCACTTATGCAGCTATAGTGAATCAAGTTGTTCTTCATCTTTTCACTTAAAATCACACCTACACCATCCTGTCCTCTCACATCATCCAATACTCCAGACCACACACTCACCATTCCATTACTTCTTCTGTCCCAATTTCCTTCTTTTTGGTTTCACTTACACACAACACATCCAATCTATACTTATTCATCTCTTCAATCACCTCGTTCATCTTGCCATTTATACCTGTAGTATGTCATACACCAATCTTACACTCACTCAGCAGAGATCTCTTTCTGATTCGCCTTTTTCCAGTTACAGGTTGACTCTGTGGTGGACCATCCTTCTCAAGTGTGGTAGGTCCACCATATCCCCTACTTGAGTCAGTTTTTACATTTCTTTGTGTTTTCTTAATCTGGTTAGTACATCAGTGTGAGGGATTAGCCCACAGCTGACAGTTACAGTTGATTATTCAACCTAAGGATTCTGGAACAAAACCCAGTGAGTTGAGATCTTTTCGCCAATGTCACACAGAACTAGCTGGCACCTCTCCAATATTCAGAAGCCCTTGTTGCTGTTCTGTGTGCCATTGTTCCCCCGCAGCGCTCCAAGGAGGTAAGCCCATCTCTCACTAAGATCGTACGCAGACAGTGTAACGACGTATGCTAAACCGATTATAGCAACTGTTCTTTCGAAATGTACGAGAGCAGAAAAACGATTTGATTTGCAGCAGAAAGACGATTTGATTTGTACGAGAGATTTGATTTGATTTGAAGGTATTCACGAGTTCACGCTGACTTGATTTTTCGCTCAGTTGTTTGTTGAATGTTGACTATATGTTACATTATTGTTATTTTGGAGTACGACATTGTAAATTGCTGTGAATAGCTCTTGCAAAAGTATCAAATTAAGTCAGTACTATGTATTGCTGAGAGACACAGAGACAGTATTGTGTCTCATTGCATATATTTTGCGACCAAACTATTTGATTGAGCAGAGTGTTTTCCATACTATTACTTCTTGACAAACGTGAAATAAAAAACAACCTAGTCAGTAAGATTTATTTGACATTCTTCTGTCCGTTAGGGTTTCTTGTGTTTAATTAGTTAATTCATGTTAATTAAGTACTAGCTGCGACGAAATGAAGCTATCCGAGATTCAACAAAGGTATGTCAGTAAACTTTACAGCGAAGCAAGTTACTTCGAAAAGTTTAAGTGTTAACCTGTAATCAGAATAGTGCTTTACAGTGAAGTTCACGTTGGGGTATTGGCTTGAAACATAAATATATAGTGTTAAACAAGTATTATCCCACACTCCTTACAGTGCAATTTCTGCTTCAAATCACAGGGAAATTCGCAATCTTATTTATGTGTGAGGGTTTAACGTCCATCGTGAGCAACTTGATAGGTTATAAGCAGTCGCCGGTTCCTAATTTAGAGCCACTGGCTCCAGGGAAAGGAGAGAGCCAGTGCTTAGACCACTGTGGGGTGGCTGCAATCTTAGGCGATGTATTAAGTTATATCTTTAATTGAATATGCTGTTCATTGTGTTTCTTTCTGTTTCATCTGCGATGATAAGTACAAAATATCGGCTTGATTTACTAACAATAGGAATATTACATAAAAAAATTAACACACAGATTTTGCTTACCACCCTCATTTCTATGAAGTAGTCATAACTTTTCAAACAAGGCTGATGTACTCAATATTTTGGAACGGTGCCGAGAGCTAGCTCATTCCTCAAAAAATAATGCAACTCCTCAAGCATTTGCATTATTTTTTCGCTTGGAGATTTTTTACTTAATAGTATTTATGTTCTATTTCTCCACGCAGTTAGGCAGTGGCCATTTTTACGACCCCGAAATTCAGTCATAATATTGCACCCTTTTACCCTCTGGAAATATACAACATCTGAACAAGTCTTATATATAATGGCTAATAAAAGTCCGAAGAACTAATTACTTTATTTCGCAATTATTCTTTCGTGTTTCTGAAGTACAGTGTCAGCAAATGAGCGGTATTTACATACTATCTGAGGGAAAAAAGTTTCCTTTTGACTTATAGCTGGATTCGTGGTTGCGTTAGGAATCATTAACGGTTCCTGTGCTACCAAATTTTAACACCATAAATGATGACAATTAGGAATGCTCTCTTCAGTGACACTCTTAAGTTTCTCTCTGTGTAGGAGCATGCATAGTTTTTCACATCTTCTGTTAATTCATGTGTAGCGGAAACTTTTCAGTGTTTTACAGGTTGTACTTTCCCACTTTTTTAATGAAGGATAACACACAGTGTGTACAGTTTTTTTAAATAAATTTAAGACGATTTCCTCAAGTTTTAGAAAAACTTTTCTTTTTAACATTTGACTATTAACCAGGTTTTTGCCATTTCGGTGGCTCAGTGGTCTCAGCTCTGGCTTCTGACTGTTCGTCCGAGAGGGTCTAGGTTCGAGTCCCGAATGAGGGCGTGGGTGGTGTGTTTGTCTTACGACACTGGCTTACCCGGAACCAGTGGCCCTAAATTAGGGACACGCAACTGCTTACAGCCCTTGGAGTTGTTCACGAGGTGGTCATTAAACCAAGAAAAGAAAAGAAAAAAAAGTTTGATTTTTACATCTGATTAACGTTTGTTTTAGCTGACGCCAACTGACGTTAATTGTTGCTGTCTTTAATGGTTTCGTGAGATATCTGCAACGAAACGATAGCCACAAATGAATTAAATCGGACAATTTGGTTACCATAATACTTCATGACTTTGTTTTATTATTATTATTTTGCAGTCTTGGAGTATTTTTTATGTGCACCTTACATGCTCTGCTCGCTGGTCAAAGTGGCGCAAAACAACAGCCGGGATGGTATTCTGATATTAGTCGGCGGTCGAACTGAAATATGTCATATTGAAATATAGAAATCAAAGCAACCCCCCCCCCTCATCACCATTCTACGCCCTAGCCTTTTTTTGTAGCTAACCTCTGTTTTTTATTTTTAATTACACATACCATATTTACTCTTGTAATTTGGGCCCAGAAAGTCCTCGATGGATGTTTGAAACATGCAGGAAATTTTCAAAAAGGTAAAAATTTCTATAAAAAACTACAGATGTTTCGTTTTTGTTATTAAAAAAAAATGAAGCATTGATCAGATAATGTATGAAAATTACATTTATTTTCACTCTTTTCTTTGATCTTCCCTGCAGTTGTAGTTTTCGTTTTCTTTAAGAATTAGTAGAATAGATTTTGTGTGGAGCATTAACAGTGAGGAAGCAAAGCTTCTCTTCTGTGTGATACGGAGAAGTGCTTATGTATATGCATAGATGTACAATAATGTTTACCACTTATTTCTGCGATATCATATAAAAGATACGTTAGACTAAAATTCCAATTTCAGAAATTTGACATTCTTCCTTTTATCTTATTTCCCTTTTTCTTTAGAAATGAGACTAATTTGTTTCTCTTGTTCTTTAAGTCTTGCTGCAGTATTTCTTTTAATAATCCTTTTCACGAGTAACGAACAAGTTAGATAAACCGCACTTCAAAATTTTTATTATTATCATTATTATTTTTTTTTACGGGGTTTAACGACCACCGTGAGCAACTCGATGACCTATAAGAAGTCTCCCATTCCTTTTTTAGGGGCACTGCTTTCAGGGAAGGGGCCGTAAGACAAACACAACATCCATGCCTCACGGGATTCGAACCCGAAGCCATGTCGGGCGAATGGTCAGAAGCCAGCGCTCAGACCCTTGCGCCTCCGGACGGACTCGCAT
This sequence comes from Macrothele yani, assembly GCA_039090855.1. Taxonomy (NCBI): domain Eukaryota; kingdom Metazoa; phylum Arthropoda; class Arachnida; order Araneae; family Macrothelidae; genus Macrothele; species Macrothele yani. Next base: position 81,106,008 of record CM077023.1, on the reverse strand, counting down.
TTCAAACCATATTTTTATTTTATTTCCTGGAGAACTATATTTTTATTTTATTTACTGGACTGCCGGGATGCTTTCATCCAATTTTTTTTTTTTTTTTTTTTTTTTTTTGTAAACGGAATGGCCTCCTACCCCATTTTGAACTCAGCAATAAGTAAACTCCTGCTGTAGCTATGTCTACTTTCCCCGGATCGACTGTGTTCGGTTGATTTACAAGGCTAGTTGAATATGATCTCCATCCGGGTTTAACAGGGTTTCACGTTAAACTCAGCATAGGAAACTAAAAGGCAAAGATATCCTTACGTGATGCAAGTACAGTGTACATGTATTCATTACGAAACTGAAACCCTCATTCAACCCATAGAAACATCGCGCGGGGAATTGGGAAAAGATAATACTTTCCGGAAAAATTCCATGTCATCAGTAAGCGATGGCATCTAATCATTCGCCCGAGTTAAGCCCGGGTTTTTTGTCCCAGATGAGGCATGAGTGGCATGTTTGTCTGATGGCACTGGCTCTGTCCTTTCCCTGGAACCAGTAGGCCTAAAATAGGGACGAAAGACTGCTCATGGTGATGGTTAAACCCCGAAACAAAACACAAAAAATATCAGCGTGGAATAATGTATTAAAATTTTAAAATTTTCAGGTTTCATGAAAGTTTAATCGCTGTTCTAGAAAACTTGTCCAAAATGAATTCTGGTGAGTGATTTGTCTGAATTGTCGTACTTAAATTTATTTAGATCAAGACACACAGTCCTTAAATAATGGAAAAATAAGCTATCAGTATTTTACCGTATTGTATCTACGGCTAAAAACCGAAATTTTCTTTCAAAAACAACAAACCACTTTTATTAATTAAAATTACCTTTTAACGGAATTTAGCCTCATTAGTGACACTTATCCAAAAAGAAATCAACAACTACCTCGCAAGCAAATCCGTACCTCAATTCCTTTTCACGCGATGTTGAAAAGCATACCAACAATTCCTTTTCTTTTTAGTATTTCATTCAAAGCTGCGATAAAATGTTTCTAGCTATTTCTATAACCATACGCAGTTTCCACAAAAAAGGTTGTAAAACATTTTTTCCTGATGTTAGACGCCCTCTGTGCCATGAGGTAAACGGTAAAAATACCGCCGGGAAAAAACACCCCCGGAGAAAATACCCCCGAAAACTGAAAAGAGGAAAAAATGCCCCCGGAAAAAATACCCCCAGAACAGACGGTTCATTGTAAACTGCCACACAGGGACACTGATGTGTGGCAGTGTTCCGGGGTGGCAAGTTACCGGCAACCCTGCCACACATCTTTCAGCAACTTGGCCACAAAATTCAAAAGCGGCGGGGGGGGGTTATAAAGATTGTAAAGATTGCCGTTTCTGGGCCTATATTGAGAACTGAATTGGGAACTCCAAACGAATTTCGAGAAAACGTTCCATGTAAGCCAAGCGAGAATTGTACTTTAATTTGAAGAAATAAATTGCCGAGGATCCGAGGCACACGTGGGGGGGGGGACCTCAACCCCCAACTTCTGTAATATTATATTCTGGGCCGCTGGAGTCTGTCAGTGTATCCAGGCTGTTCCCCTTTAAGCGCCTGCGGGGTCCGTGAGAGCTTGGGGGGGGATTCCCCAAAATGTTAAAATGAACGTAGAGCTGTAAACATTAGAACCATGCTTTACATAATGATTCTGTACACGACCACGAATTTTCAGGAGGGGGTGAATTTACCCTCCCCCAAGTTTCTAAGAGCGCAGACAAGGGTTCAAGGTAAGGGATTTGCTCGTAATTTCTGTGCTTCATGTTGTGTTTAATGGCAAACTATGTATGCCCTTCCCCCTCCCCCAGAAATTTGGTGAAGCCTGTGAAACAGATACGAGGTGCTTTGTTTGGAGGGCTGTACCCCCAACTTCCGTAATTTTATATTCTGGACCTCTAGAGTCGGTCAGTGTATCCTCGATGTTATTCCTGAATAGCTCTTAGGAACTCGGGGGGGGGGGGGGGTTACCCCGCCCTCCTGAAAATTCGTGGTGGTGTACAGAATTATTACATAAAGCATGGTACTAATGTTTACAGCTCTACGTCCATTTTAACATTTTGGGGAAAAACTGCCCCCCAGCTCATGGACCTCGCGTACACTTTAAGGGGTACTTCCTGGATACACTGGCAGACTACAGCGGCCCAGAATATAATATTACGAAAGTTCAGGGTAGACCCCCCCCCAACCAAGTGTACCTCGGCAATTTATTTCTTCAAATTAAAATACAATTCTCGCTTGGCCTACATAGAATGTTTTCGCGAAATTCATTTTGGAGTTCCCAATTCAGTTCACAATATAGGCCCAGAAACGGCAATGTTTATAGACCCCCCCCTTGAACTTTTGTAGCCAAGTTGCTGAAGATGTGTGGCAGGGTTGCCGGTAAATTGCCACACCGGAACACTGCCACATATTAGTGTTATTTTGTGGCAGTTCACAGTGAACCGTTTGTTCTGGGGGTATTTCTTCCGGGGGCATTTTTTCCGCTTTTCAGTTTTCGGGGGTATTTTCTCCGGGGGTATTTTTTCCCGGGGGTATTTTTACCTACATCCGTACCATGAGCCACCCCCCTCCTCCCCACATACACAATGTGTGAGTTGCGGGGGCTATCAGCATGCCCTTGCTTATCACCGGTGACAGGTTTATGGTCTATACTGCTGATATAAGAAGAGGAACCGAATAATAGTTTTGCCCTAGCCTTCGTAAAACGCAGCAACTGTGTGAACATTTCTGTTTTAGGGAGCGCAGAAAATTTGGGGCACCGTTTGATTTTGGTACATCGGCCGCTTAAAATGTTAGAAATTGTGTTTAAAAGGAAATAAACGCCAAAAAAGGAGCTGGCTGCAAAGATGTGACATCTTTTCCACAAAAGCGGAATAAAATCTTCTGAAAGCTAACGGTGCAATATTGTTGAAATTTATCGTACAAATGTTTTACACCGCATCATAGGCGCTACACGGATCGTATCGTCTGTTTAAATTAAGGTGACCAGATGTCATCATTTTCAGGGGACAGTCCTCAATTTCAAGGACGTCGAATGTTCTCAATTTCTTATTTTTTTTTTTTTTTGTCCTCAATTTTTGAAATCCCTCCGACACTGAAATAGTGGCAATTAAAAAGAAATTCGGGATTCTCAGAGAAGTCGGAACATCATCATCACAAGCTTAGCATCGAGAACAAAGTCATCTCGATAATTGTGGTGTTATTTCGTTTCCGATTTAACTGAACTTAACTAAATATTTACAGGATCTCACCTTTCTCAACATCCACACTTTCTTGCAATTAAATAAGGAATTGATGCTAAATTTGGTAGATTCCAATGAGAGTTCTACAACTTTTGTTTAGTACATTTTTTCATTAAACTGTTTTTTCAAGTAAAGTTAATGGGCTTGGAATATCTTTTCATGGAGATGGCATACAGATATTCCACGATTTCTGTCCGCTCACTGTATAGTAACTTTCTAGCTTCAGATATTTTTTCTTGTATAGAATCAGAATGAAGTCTCAGTACAAAATCAAAATGTAGCTTTGTTTGCATATGCTGTCCTCTATGAGTAACACTTAAAATTTATCAAAAGTAATATTCTGCATAGTAGTATTTTATAGCTGTTTTATGCTCACTTCACAAGAAAATCATTCTTCAGATTCACCGTGTGTTTTTCCATGAAACTGGAGAATTATGATACAGGCCATAATATTCTTTGCTTATCTGTTTTACCATAATGTGGCAGATGCTCTACTCAATTATGCCCTCATTTTGAAACGAAATTGTCCTCAAATTGAGGACAACATGTCATTTTGTCCTCAATTTCGTTCTCAAAAATCTAGTCATCTTACTTTTAACACACTGTGATTTGGTCAGAAAGACAAAATTTATCTACAGTCTTTAACTTAAAGTCTGAATCAACCAGCGCCATGAATTTTACACTATTTAGATTGATAGATAAATAAATAGAGAAAGAGAGAGAGAGAGAGTAAGGCGAAGGAAGGACAGAGAGAGCAGGTTTTTATTCACTTAAGCCTTAGGGAGGAATGGTGCACAAGGCAATCTTAGAAGAAGAGAGAATAATTCGACAATCAGAGCAACGTCTCAGCGAATCTCTTAAATGGTTTGTGAAACCCACACGTCAGGGAATTCCCTCCTCAGGATTTCATCGATTATCTCTGTGAGCCTACGTTTTCGCCTTGAGCTTTTTGATGTATAGACTGCCACAAAAAAGTTTGATATGGAATCATCTCACTTTCTCTAAAAAAGAAAGTGAGTTTACTAGCATTTCAAATTCTTTAACGATAGTTTTATTCAGTGATGTAACGAAATGGGCACTTTGATTACCTAAATAACTTCTGCCCATCAGCTATGAAGAAAGAACGGAAATTCTAATACCATCGTACTTTAAGGGAACGACGCTCGACGTGCTCCAAACGATGATGAGTATTAAAAATCCCAGATACGAATCTTCAACCATGATAGTGACAACTTAAATAATACCATACGCCGTTTGAATAGTTTTTACGTTACTGCGACAAATTTTACTTGCGATGAATGAATACATTAATCGGAAATCAAGATAAAATATTGAAACTGAACTGAGTGAAAGCACGTATATTCTAGATTTTCTTTCAGATATTGCAAAAATAGCCATGGTTGATCAAGGTCATCTGTCGAGAAAATTTATATTCCAACTGCAAATTAGGTTACGAATATTTCTGAAGAAAGAACAAAAACAACCGATACATTAAAATAGTTATTAACGATAATGCACACGCAAAACATTTTAAGTAAAATATGAATTCAAAGGTACTTTTAAGGTAAGACTATACTAGTATTTATAAAAACACAAACGTTGTGTATTTTACAAGGAAATGACTTCCTACAAGAAACATTAACGGTTTCTTAAGTTTTCATCATGTAATGCTATCAATCTACTATGTATTTTCTCGGGGAAACTCCGCCCAATTTTTCTTCCTTTTATTTCGGGCTTTGGAGGGCTACGGGCTGCCGCCCGTCCCTGATCTGGGGCTGCTCGTTCCCGTTTCACACGAGAGCTTCTATATGGCATTTCGCAACGCTCAGGAACATGTTTCTTGTGTTAGCAAATACGCGAAATCGAGTTTTGTACCAAATGTCTACAGAATCGAAACAGCGAATAATTGAGAACATGAATCAAATTTATAACCGCTACTACACGTCTTCACATTTCAAGCGGTATTTAATTAAAAATAAATCTCGAACTAAAAGTAGACTTCTTAGGGTAATAGAACAGATGTTTCGTTTCTCCTTTCTTTTCCTTATGATTTTTTTTTTTAATTTAGGTTTAACAACCACCACGAGCAGCTCTAAGGGCTATAAGCAGATCCCCGTCGTTAATTTGGGGTCACTGGTTCCAGGGAAGGGACACAGCCAGCGCCATCAGACACACACATCCTGAAACCGGAAACTGAGATTAATGTTTAGGAGCTAGCGACTTAGACCACTCAGCTACCGGGGATGCCAGCGGCTATTTCCCATTATCAAACTGTGTTGGCTCATTTGATAACATCATTGTGTTTTCTCGACATTTCATGTTTGTAGCTATTTCTGATGAAATCCTTTTAATCCTTTTAGCTGCAGATTAAAGCAATTTATGCCCCTTATCTGCTGTTATAATAGGTTTGATGTGTTTTCGCATTTCTTCTCTAATTGCCTGTTTACTTTGAAAATTTCCTTCCTCCTGCCGAAAATTGCTCTGCGCCAAACCTGCTGTTGATAACCAATGAAATTATTTTTATGATGCGAATTTATTTTACGTTTCGTTACTTTTCCTTTCCCACAGTTTTGTGTGCAACGTTTCTAGTCCGTATTAGAGCAGAACTGTGGGTCAGCCAAAATGATATTTCCCACAGTTATTTCGATTTTATCCATACATCGAATTGTTTCTTATTCACCCTTTATTTACGTACAATCTTGCAACTCATTACAAAAAATATTACATACTGAAAAATAAGTTGCTTGTGTGTTTTGAGCTATGATAATTTGTGAAGAAATTCCATTTTTCTGAGCTCTTGCTGCTCAAACGGTATTTTCTTCGTAAATGAAAACAAAAAAATAATTCAGCTCATGAAGGGAAAATACTCTTAATTTTTCTAAACCCAGATATTTAAATGCTTCTTTCTCCCTAGCGCAGAGTGTATTTTTAAAAAATCCAAGAAAATGTTAAAAACGCCTTGCATAAAAAGTCTAGGAATGTAAAATTTCAGTCTCATTCTTTAGTGATTGTGGGATATATCGACCTTCTGGCCGCAGAAAACAACTAGAAATGCCGATGAGCGGTGTAACCGCGTAAACAAATATGGGGTGCGCTTGTGAAGAAATGTTATCTCAAAACAAAATATATTTAAACCTGCAGAGTGAATTTCAGCTTGACTTCATAGTGTAAAAATAGAGAAACTCTTAGAATACCCACATGTGGTTGGAATTTTGAGACGAAACTCCCAAAATGCTGTCCCGGTAGCGCAGTGGTCTAAGCGATGGCTTCTGTTCATTCGTTTGAGATAGGTACGAGTTCGAATCCCATGAGGCATGGATGTTGTGTTCGTTTTACGGAACTGGCCCTCTCCCTTCTCTGGAGCCGGTGATCCAAAATTAGGGACGGGCGACTGCTTATAGACGACTGAGTTGCTCACGGTGGTCGTTAAACCTCTAATCAAACAAACAAACAAAAAAATCTCCCGAAAAATTGCTGGGCTCATTTTCCCCGTCGCAAACACCTTAAACTTTCTAAGCTTTACGTTACTCATCATCACCAATCACTCTCAATCCACTGGTGGATGAAGATCGCCACAAGTCTTTTCCACAACTCTGTGTCTTGAGCATCTCTTCCATGTCACTACAGCATGCTTTTGCATTTTACCTACCCATTTCTCCCGGGGTCTTCTTCACTGTTAAAAATTTGGTGGTAGGTTGCATCAAAAAGTGGTACTACACCAGCTGCACCACTTTCTGAGAAAAGATACACTATTGTGTAGTGCAAACAAAATCAACATGATGCAACCTTGCGCCATGTTCTGGTGCAACTGTGCACGATAATGCGGTGTAAAAAAGTTGCACCATGTTATTGGGTTTTGTTTACACCACACAATGGTATATCTTTTCTCAGAAAGTGATGCAGCTGGTGTAGTACTACTTTTTGGTGCAACCTAGTACAACATTTTTAGGTATTTTTCTGTCCCTTGCTATGCAGTGCAACCTGCATAAGGTTGTCCTACTGTGGTCAGTTTTAGAAATATGTCCAGCCGATGACCATTTAAGGGTATTTGTTTTGATCATCATGTCACTACACTTGTCATTGTCCTGGTCAAGGGGCTTATTTTCCTATCTTTCCTATTGATACCAAACATACACCTCTCCATGCTTCTTTCAGTAGTTTTCAGCACGTGGATCTCATTTTTAACTAAGGATCATGTCTCTGATCCATAAGTAAGAACTGGAAGGATGCATCGATTAAACGCTTTTCTTTTAAAAACATAGTGGCAAGTTGCTCTTGAAAATTGTACTGTTTTTCCCAAATTTACTGCAGCCAAGTTTTATTCGCCTACAATTCCTTTTATGTGACTCTTGCTTGATATCTGTTGTCCAACATAGATGTAGGCATAAGATGTGACTTCTGAATTTCCCCATCAAGCTGTAAATCTTCAGTTCTTGTTAGAGCATTGTGCATCAATTTTGTTTTCTAAAAGTTAATCTTCAATCACACTTTTTAACTCTTGTCAGCATATTTTTATATCCTACTCTGCAGCTCTTAGGGGCTACTTACAAAAATCCCTATGTCGTCAAGAAACGAAGGTGGGTTCAACTAACTCCTTTAGTCATTATTCCTTTTTCCTCCCAGTTGAATTATTGAAAGACATTTCTTCTACGCCAATGTACAATGGAAAAAATTCTGAAATTCACGAGCCATTTTCCGTAATTACTTTTAAGAATTAACGAAGCGTATTCCAGATAGAAGCTCTTCTGTGAAATAACGGAAAAAACCTTAATTTCACGGCTTTTTCGCATGCCAGGAAAATTCTGAATTTTCAGAAACTTTTCCGTAATTTCTTTCGTATATTAACGAAAAAATTCTGTTCTCACTTTTTCCGTTATCCATATATGACAGAAAATCCCCGGTAATAGGAGCGATTTGCGGGAATATTTGAGGTTTGATTGACTACTAAATTTCAATCGCCTGTCGGAGGATCTGATTTTGAAGTTCTGTACGAGATCGGATAAAATATCGCATGAAATTTCGGTTATTGTGGCACCGGATATTTCTTCCCCTCTCCCCTATTTTGTGCACCAGCTATTCTAAATTGTGTTTACTGTAAGAAACCGGGTACTTAAATTACTATACAGGTGACTGTATGATGCCTATGTCATCATCATCATCATCATTGCCAACCATTATCAATCCACTGCTGGACGAAGGTCTCCCCAAGTTTCCTCCACAACGGTCTGTCTTGTGCCAGTCTCCTCCATGTCACTCCCGCATACTTTCGAATTTCATCCACCCATCTTCCACGTGGTCTTCTTCTGGGTCTTTTCCTGTCCCTTGGAATCCAATCTAAAATTTCGGCTGTCCATCGATGGTCTGTCCTTCTTGCAGTATGTCCAGCCCATTGCCATTTCAGGGATTTAACTCTGATCATGATGTCTTCCACTCTTGTCATTTTTCGGATCCACGAGTTCCTCTTCTTATCTCTCCTGATTACACCAAGCATGCACCTCTCCTTGCCACTTTGAGTTGTCTGCAGCCTTTGTATGTCTCTTTTAGTTAAGGTTCACGTCTCTGCACCATACGTAAGCACTGGAAAGATGCATTGATCAAACACTTTTCTTTTAAGACATTAAGGCATATTGCTCTTGAAAATTATGCTGTTTCTTCCAAAAGCTCTCCAGGCAAGTTTTATACGCCGATTAATTTCTTCATCAATGTGACCCTCACTTGATATCTGCTGTCCAAGATAAACGTATGTGTCTGTTATCTCCAGCTCTTCTCCATCAATCGATAAATCTTCATTTCTTGTAAAAGCATTGAACATCACTTTTGTCTTCTGAAAGTTCATTTTTAATCCCACTTCTTTACTCTTGTCAGCAAGTTCCTGGATCATACTCTGTAGCTCTGATGGGGTAGTTGCAAAAATGACTATGTCATCAGCAAAACGAAGGTGGGTTAGATAATCTCCATTAATCTTTATCCTTTTGTTTTCCCAGTTCAGTGATTGAAAGACATTTTCCAATGTGGCATTGAAGAGCTTCGGAGATATGGTGTCACCTTGTCTCACTCCTTTTCCAATTTTTATGTGTGTTGTATTTTCAAACAGCCGAATCTTTGCACTTGCATTTTCATAGATGTTATTAATAATATTAATGTACGCATCTTCAATACCGCAGGATTTCTGAGCCATTGTAACTGCTGATGGTTTCACTGAATCAAAGGCTTTTTCATAATCGATAAAAGCCATGCACAATGGAAGTTCATATTCCCTCGCTCTTTCAATTAGTTCTCTCAGTACGTAGATATGATCTATTGTGCTGTAGCTACTCCTGAATCCAGCTTGTTCTCTCGGTTGAGCCATGTCCAGTGTCACCTTCAAGCGGTGTGAAAGAACTTTAGTGAAGATTTTATAAACCATTGATAGGAGGCTGATAGGTCTGTAGTCCCTGAGATCCTCAATGTCACCTTTTTTATGTAGCAAGATCATTGTAGCATTGTTCCAATCCTCAGGAATCTTCCCTTCATTAAGGCATCGAGTGAAAATTTGGGCGAGTACTGTTTCGATTTCTCCACTTGCTTCTTGTATGATGTCTACAGAAATGATGCCTATGTATCAGTCAGTAAACAGCTCAAGACAAAAGCTATGATAGCTATCATGAGTAAATTTTATACTTAGCAGTTTCGCGAAATGAGACTGTAAAACAGTACATTTCTCCTTTTCTTAAAGAGAGTAGAAAATCGCTGTCAATTAAAAAAAAACTAAAAAAAAAAAAAAAACTCAAGCTCCAAAGCATTCTGTTGCTTCGAAGAATCATGATGAAAAAATAGATAATTTGTAATAAGCCCTCCTATAGAAAAAAATAAAATCATTAAAAACCTATTCAGAAAAATAATAAGCTTCAACTGAAAATAAAATAACTAATTCAATATCACAACTTTTTTGCTAGAGTGAAACACCAAGTGATACATGTGCTTTCACCAAGGATCATTCATTACAAAAATAACACATTTTAAATACAGTGTGACCAAGTTTTCTTTGGAGATCTCCACCCCTTTACTCAAATAACTCTATGCTTTTTATCAGTTCGTATACTGCACACCTTATGTTTGTATTCCAATCGGTTCAATGTTTGTATTCTTCTCCCAAATACAGCACGGGTTCAATGTGCTATTAGAAACGACAAGTGGCGTCAGAAGATGAACATGGTTATGTTCGAAAATGTTAACGAGTACACACATTGCTGGAGCGTGTTGGCTACTTTGCTCAAGGGATTTTGTGCTGTACATAAATTTTAAGTTGACAGTAATATACGTCGTTATAAGTGTAATTTGTATAGTGCTCAATGTCTCACTCAAAGATTACAGTAATATACATGGTGTGAATAAACATAGTGTGGTGCTTTCAGCTACATGCGTAAATAAACCGAGTAACGAAGGACACATCTGTGAAATGAGTGTGAGATTTCCTAACGACTTTGCAAGGAAACTGTCTTTGTTATATACATACAGTTTCCTTGCAAGGACTTTGCAAGGAAACTGCATCTATATAACTAAATTACTAAATTTTAACTATTTTTCAGCAACTGACATTATCACAGCAGTGTATGAGAATTTTACTGTATTTAATAACATCACACAGACAAGGTTTGAAATGTTACCAAAAACCAATTAATTTGTAGGTATTTGTCAGTGTATTAAATTTTTACGATGTACAATTTCGCCGCTAGAGGGCGTAAATGCATATGATGTCGAATTTAAAAATACGTTTTATTCCACATATTCCACATAATTTCTTCTAAACAACCGTAAACTACATGTAGCTTAACAGAAAAAAAAAAAAAAAAAAAAAAAAGGTATTGTATAAAATAATAAAAATTTTAAAAAGATTTTAATATCTTTAAAAGTACATTGTGCAACGTGGGACAGGAATACAAACATAAGGTGTACAGTATACGAACTAATAAAAAGCATAGCGTTGTTTTAGTAAATGGGTGGAAACCTCCAAAAAAAACTTGGTCACACTTTATTTAAAAGGTGTTATTTTGTAATGAGTGATCTTTGGCGAAAGCACGTGTATCACTTGGTGTTTCACTCTAGCAAAAAGTTGTGATATTAACCATATGCAAAGTGTGTTTTATGAGAGATTATAATTTCAAACATTTAATGACTAATTCAGCCACATTCATAAGCTAAAAACTTTTCATCACCGTGGGCTTAGAGTTCTACTTTATACATGAGTGATCGTTAGGTGTCTTTCTGGCTCAAGTAGTAGCAGGGGGTTCCAACATTTGGGCGCCGGACATTCAGGCACCCGGATTATGGGCACCCAGACATTTGAGCACAAAAGTTTAGGGGCTGTATAAAAATTGCCGTTTCTTGGCCCTATAATGAGAATTTGATCGAGAAAACGTTCCCAGTAAAACAAACGACAATTATAATTGAATTTGGGGAAACAAAAGTACATCGTGAGTACAAAAAAAAATTACAAACACATTTCTTAAACCAACAGGTTTCAACGAAACAGAGCAATTACAGCAGAACTAATACTATGTTCGGAAAAGGACAAGGTGGGATTTTTTAATAACGCTGCACTTTTATTTAGGACTAAATATTTACATAACATGTCAAGTAATTAATATTCCTCTTTTACTTACTTAAGCACTAAATATTAATTACTATGCCTCATCCGTACGCCATTTGACAGATTTTATTCGATCGAGGTCTTAACGTTTACCTATCAATTCAAGGTAATCATATTGTGCTTTTTTCTGAGGCACGAAATATCAATTCACAGTCCCTAGGTTAAGGCCTTTTCAACAGTTTTTATTATAACCATGTCTTATTCATAACGTTTACCTATCAAGTCAAGGTAATAATATTGCACTTTTACTTAAGCACTAACTATTATTTCATAGGACCTAGGCATAGGCCTTTTTAACAGTTTTTATTATAATTATGTCATATTCATAACGATTACGTATCAACTCAAGTTCATAATATTCCGTATTTACTTAAGCACTAAATATTGTTTCATAGGCTCTAGGCCTAGGCCTTTTTAACAGTTTTTATTCTACCCGTGCCATATTCTTAACGACTATATATTCATCTCAAGTTAATAATATTCCGCCTTTACTAAGACACTAAATATTCATTCATATGCCCTAGGCCTTTTTAACAGTGTTTATTCTACCGATGTCATATTCATAACTTTTACGTATCAAATCAAGTTATTAATATTGCGCTTTTACTTAAGCACTAAACATTATTTCATAGGCCCTAGGCCTACGCCTTTTAAACAGTTTTTATTTTAACGATGTCATATTCATAACGTTTATGCATGAACTGAAGTTAATCATATTGCACTGTTACTTAAACACCAATTATTAATTTATTGGCCCTATGCCTAAGCCTAGTAATTAATATTGAATGCCTAAGTAAAAGCGCAAAGCTACTAACTTGACTTTTTGTAAACTATACGAATATCACATAGGCGAAGAAAAAACTGTTGAAAATGGCCTAAGCCTAGGGCCTGTGAAATAATGTTTAATGCTTAAGTAAAAGCGCAATATTATTAACTTGAGTTGATATATAAAGGTTATGAATATGAAATCGGTAGAATAAAAACTGTTAAAAAGGCCCAAGGCTTGTGAAATAACATTTTGTGCTAAGTAAAATCGCAATATTTTTAACTTGAGTAGATACGTAAACGTTGTGAATATGACATGGTTATAATAAAAACTGTTGAAAAGGTCTAGCCGTAGGGATTGCGAATTGATATTTCGTGCCTCAGGAAAGAACACAATATGATTACCTTGAGTTGATAGGTAAACGTTAGGACATCGATTGAATAAAAACTGCCAAAGTGGCTTATGGATGAGGCATAGTAATTAATATTCAGTGCTTAAGTAAGTAAAAGAGAAATATCAACAACTTGACATGTTATGTAAATATTTAGTCCTAAGTAAAAGTGCAACGTTATTAAAAAAATCCCATATTGTCCTTCTCCGAACACAATATGAGTTCTGCTGTAATTGCTTTGTTTCGTTGAAACCTGTAGGTTTGAGAAATGTGCTATGTAATTTTTTTTTGTATTCACGAATGTACATTTATTTCTCCAAATTCAATTATAATTGTCGTTTGTTTTACTGGGAACGTTTTCCCGATCAAATTCTCATCATAGGGCCAAGAAACGGCAATTTTTTTACGGTCCCTTAAACATTTGTGCCCAAATGTCAATGCCCGGGTGCCCAGATGTCCGGTGCCTAAATGTCCGCCTCGTCTTTCAAATAGAAAATCGTAAATATTTATTAATGTCTTAATGATAAGGAGATATAGGGGAGGGGGGGGGGTATGCACACCATGCTCAAGTAGGGAGAAATATAGGAAAACTATATTTTTTTACGCAGTGCAATTTCATGGCTCTAAAAGTGAATGTGCCCAGTTGTCCGTGTGCCCAAATGTCTGGTGCCCAGTTGTCCTGAGCCCAAATGTGCTAAACTCGTAGCAGGCGCTGTTTCTGTTGAAGACGTCGTTGGTTCGAAACTCACCAGGGGTAAAGGGGTGCTTTTCCGTACATCAGGAAAGAAGAAACCTTGGTAAAAGGGCTGATAAAATTAACGACTAAAATTTTATGAAATTTCTGTATAAATACGAAAGAACCTGAAATTGGAATTTTCTGAAATAAACGGTATTACTGACTACGGAAAACCTGTCAAAATGTAAAGTTAGAACAAACCAAAACTTTTAGAAACGGAAATTTCGTGAAATGGCTGACACATACCGGTTACTTTGCTACACGTTATTTTCAGGAATTTTCCGTTAATTCACACCATTTATTATTTTTTAAAGTAGCCACTGAATTCCAGGGACACCTCTCAGAAGAGGTGCTTGCAGCAGCATGGTTTCAGCAAGAAGATGCTCAACATTTCAAAAATCACAGAAAAATCTGAGTGATGTACTATTTTTGTTTGGACAGCGAATAATTTAGAGAGAACCTGTTGCAGTCAGTTTTTTCTATGGGGCTAGCTGTATGAAAGACAATGTTTAAAACAGTATGAGAGTCGAAACGAACTAAAAACTAACATAACCAGGCATCAGTGTTATCTAAAAACTAACATAACCAGCAGCGTAGCCATGGTGCTCTTTTTGCGACAGAAATTGTAATAACAAGCAGCACGGTATGACACTTCAAATTTTATATCTCTAGCCTTATTCCATACGCAGACATTCTCCTCCATCAAGATGGCCATCAAATTATCGGTACACTTCTCAGAACAGGAATCTAACAGTAATAGGTCTTAACGCTTTTCTGGGCTTCGCCAATAAACAGGTGTAAAAAAATGTATCCGCAAAGCATTGTATTTTTGTAAACCCACAACGTTCGTATAAATAGTGGGGGGGGGGAATTAGAACTGAAATATTAAGAAACGTGTAAATCATCAAAGTTGCGGCTGGCATCAACTTGGGATCTAGTGGACATAACACCAGTGAAAGGTTGCGAGATTAAGTTGAAAGGGGATGGCTATCTTGATTAAATTCCTCCCATGGTATTCAGCTGCGGTTAATGTAAATCCAAAAACAGTTAGGTTCACAAAAGACGTCTCTGCATGCACACCCAGTCTGATTGAGTGATCGAAGTCGCGGGCTTTTGATTTCTCACACTGTTTCGAATAGTGTAGCAAGACATGCGTGTTGTGTTTATCCTTCCGACTCTATACTCCGATTCACCCTAAAAGTGTACTACTGGGAAAGGCGGGAGGGCCTTATCACATCTCGTCGTGGAACGCAAGAACGGTATCAATCCGCGTTAATGTGCTCTTCTACTGCGTCCTTTCTGACCCCCTCCCCCCACCCACACATCTCACAAGCAGTGGGGATTGTGTCAGTGGGGTCTGGTGGAGGCCGAACTGCTTCACCTACTGCCTTAGAGTTTCCCCGATTGCCAATTTATGGTATGAGGAAAGAATGCCCACGGAAAAAACGCCCACGGAAAAAACGCCCACTTCTCGAAAATAGGAAAAAACGCCCACGGAAAAATCGCCCACAGACAAAATGCTCACGGGAAAAATATGTGATCGACTGATAAGTTTATATGTCTGTTATAAACGGTGTTCGGACAACTGGTCACAGACTGCTGGCCGAAAAACCGTTAGGGGTCATATAAAAATTGCGGTTTCTTGGCCACCTCACCTACATAACGAAAATGGGTGTAGGAGAATTGGCCACAAAAGTTCAAGGGTGTGGGTGGGGGGGTTGTAAGTATTATCGATTTTTGGCCTACATTGAGAATTGAATTCAATTTATTGCCTCTGTGTTGTTAATGTTGGCAGAGGTCTTCCACCCCTTCCCCCTGTCCGAGTTGTATCCCAAGTGGACAGAAATAGCCGAAAGTGCGAAGCTCTTGATTCAGCAACTTCTCAGAACAAATTTTCTTCTAAAAGCGCTCTAACTTCTAGATTTTTTTTTAGATAGCAATTTTGTCTGATGAACTGTTGAGCAAACAAAATGGGTTCTAAGCAATAATTCTGATGCTTTTCGCTCTAAATGCTAGGGACTATTTTTCGTAGCGGAGGTAGCTGTTTCGTACCCTTCATAGTGGTTCACTCTTAGGTTGACTCGGAGTATAGTTGCCTCCCTTACCTGGAACCAGTGGCTCTAAATTGGGGATGGATAACTCCTTATGCCCTTTGACGCTCATGAGGGTCGATAGCTCCTTCCCCCACAAAACAAACCCAACCTATGCAATTCGCCTCTCTCGGTAATCTTGGCTTGAACCAAAGCAGCCGCAACAAAAAAAGAAAGAAGAAAGAGGATGAAAATCAACAATAGCAAAGTTATTACTAAATTCAAGACGCATTACGATAGCCGACATGTGCTGCATTTTTCCGAGGTGTTTTAATCACGGAATGTGTTTGGACTATCTCTGCAGCTGGCGAGTAATCTCAAAACTGTGAATTAATCACATGATCCCTCTGCTCTTCAATTATTGATCTTAATGAGAAGAAGATCCTTGAAAAAACTAAAAGAAAAGAACAGTAATGTAGCGAAATAAGCCTTATGTTAAGAATTAACAAAATACTATTATCTTCTGTGTGTAATTTCGTAGGCAAATGAGACGCAGATGAAAGGGATTAGGAGTTTACTGTGAATAAAATTGTAACATACTTCCCGTTATGCAATTTAAGTCATTGTATTTTTACTTTTTTTTTTTTTTTGCCACCCTCACCGGGATGTGGGGCTTTTCACCGTTCCAATGAGTGGGCCTGGGTTTGAGTCCCGGATGAGTTAGAGTTGCTCACGGTGGTCATTAAGCCCAGAAATTAAATCGAAAAATCCTCCTTGATGATTTAAAATTTCGTAATATCCTCTTGTTCAGCTGTAGATTTCTATTGTTGATTAGGCCTCTTTTACTTGGTAAATTTATTCTTATTCATATGATACACAGTCAATTTTTCCCCCACATCCCATTTTCTATTTTTCAAATGCTATTTCTGTTTTATGCCTCCCCCCTGCAAATTTTCCGAATCCTTCCTTGAGTCAAAAGAATCGCAACTCTCGTGCAGTCTGTAGTTGATGCTTCTACTGAAATTATTAATCGATTTAGTTATTTTCATGCATTTTTTGAATGAAACTGTTCTTCCACTTACTATGGTGTTATTCTTTTTTACGTTCTTACATTGGTAGCCAAAAATATCAGCCAACTATTTTAATACCGTTTATGAAAACACTACTTTGTTCAAAATATATGTTTTAACTCACGTGCAAACAAATAAGAACAAAATCATGGCTTTAAGGGGATTTATCATTTTTCTTTTTGTGAGAAAAATATATTTTTTTTATGTTATTTTATTATTTCAAGTCTTAAGAATATGTGTACCAAATTTCAAGTCGAAATTCGCAAAATTGGCCAAGTTATAATCTGTTATTGTCCAGTGGGGTCACAGAATTGGTGCAACTGGAGCAAAGCCGAAGCTGAGAAAACTCTGGACGAATTCAATCACGAACCGCCACTTTATAAAAATGTCGAAAATGCTATACAGCTGACGATTTGTCATCAAGAGAGTTGCTAGAAAGGTGTTTGGGTGGTGACACTCAAAACAACAATGAAAGTTTCAATTCTACTGTTTGGCGGTTCACGCCCAAACATCTTCACTGTGGCTCAAAAACCATCGAAATGGCAGCTTATGTAGCAGCAGGCATTTTTAATGAAGGCTTTTCTGCCGTCCTGAAAATGATGACTACAACAGGAATTGTTATTGGCGAGCAAACGAAGATATTTGCCAACGCGCGGGACCAACAGCGTCTGCAGAGGTCGTTGAGACGCAGCCTCGAGGCTACAAAGAGTCTCGTACAAGGCGTAGAAGAGAGCAAATGTCTCTAAACGAGTTCTACGTAGCAGAGGAAAAAACACTGTATGACCCTAGTATATCATTTTTGCAGAAAAATACTGTAAGTACTCGATATGCCTCCGTAAACTGTACTTGAAACTTTAAACGCATTTTTCTCGAAACAGCATTTTCGCGAATGGTTGGCATGATATTTTAAAAACTATTGGACCGATCGACTTCAAATGTAAAACTGCATGTTCAGCAAACATACTTTTATCGTTTGATGAACCAGAAACGCGATACGTTATGTACATTTTTTTAATAGCGAAAAACATTGTCAATTTTTTGAGCTAAATTGATAATTTGAGTTTCACGTCACCATTTCCTCAAATATATATATATATATATTTTTACTGGTTCATCAAACGACAACTACTTGTGTATAGAGTAAAACGCAGTTCGAGTTTTTTGTTTCAGATCACCTGAAGTGGAGAAATCATGCCAACTAGTGACCGCCGATCTTCGCGCAGTGTCATGTTCGAGGGGAATTTGCGGGCGTGATTCTTCATGAAACTTAATAAAAATTGTTTTGTAGGTAACTGAAACAAGAATAAATAGATGTACCTACTTTGGAATTAATTGATTGCATAGTTTCGTCAATAAACACACACAAAAAAAATGCGGTAATTTTAGCGTAAAAAATGAGAATCCCCCTTAAGAAAGGCAATTCTTTATACTCAAATCTTTTACAGAATTTGGGAATAGGATCTCATTTGTTTGAGGCTTGTATTTGGAATTTCATCAATTCTTTTTACATCCCGCTCGTTTAAAAAAACGAGATTTGAGCATGCCCATCTTGAAACATTTTTTGTATTTTGTTGCTTTTTATTTTCTTTTTTATCACTGGTATAACCAGTGCTCGAAATGGACCAATATACGCCGGTATGGCATACCGGCACTTCTTTTTTCCCTAGTATTTCATACCGGCACTTCTTTTTCTTAGTATTGCATACCGGCACTAATTTTAGTAGTAGGAACTGCTGAAATTATTTTTTTCAAATTAATTATTTGTTTTTGTCTCTGACTTACGAGCGCGCATTCTTAAACATATATGGCGAAACATCAGAAAGATCGAAAGGAGTAAGTGCAAAAGCGCCAAATGTAAGTCACAACTATATTTTCTTAAGAAATGTAAGAGAGCTAATTTTGTTCCACCTTCTTTGAAACTTGCGGAGAACATCGCGGAGAATCTGTCAAGAAATTTTGTTAAAAAAATAGAACTAAAAACGGTAAATGGTGCGATTAGTAATAAGTTCAGAAATATTGAGCAATGCAAATTTTTTTAAGTAGTCCTGATGACGAACTAGGCTTTAGTTCGAAAATTTGACCACCAACTTATTTTTAAATAATAACTTCTATAAGACCTGTAAAAAAGTTAATTCCACAGTACATTATGAATAGAGGTGCCATAAATTCATTTACAACTAGAAACCTTATGTGCCTCGTGCCCTTGAGAAATAGCTATGTGGGAATCTAAAAGCGTAGGGGAGTGTGTAAGCATTTGGAGGGCGGTGAGATTTCTATTAATTTAAGACTGAATATTCATTCCAATCGCGAAGGTTCTAATTGCCCGACTTTCTACTTCATGAAAATCCGTATTGGAAGGGAGGCTGCCTTCTTTGCTCGGGATCTTACAGTTCTGGGTTCAGGTCCAGTTGAATCACTAATGATTAGCCAAGGTTTGGAAGTCTCGTTAATCCGCTGGTCCCAGGGTAGAGACTCCTCGTTATGAACAAGTCTAACCCCAGTCCTCGGAGTAGCATAAGTAGTGCCCGCTGGGGTCCACAAACCAACCAATTCTAATCGATCACCATCGTTTCTGACTTATGGTATAGTATTCCACGAAATTGTCAATTACATTTTCAAACAAAGGAATTTTTCTTCCGGGGATTTTTTTTTTTTTTTTTTTGTTACTTTGTCAGTTTTGGATATTTTCTGGCGGAGGTATTTTTTCAGGAGGATTTTTAGCTAAATATGAGAATACCGGCACTTCAGAATTTCCATTTCGAGCACTGGGTATAACAGATAAAGAAAGTAATGATTATAGAAAGAAAAAAAGAGGATTTTTTTAAATGACGAACAGAGAATTTTTAATTCAAAGTCGTAATGATAAACAGATATACTGCGTATAATAAAACTCAAGAGTTCCGGCCTGTTCGGCAACAATCGGAAAAGGAAGTTTTGGTTTAGTAACGAAATTAGAGCAAGGACTTTCTTAAGAAAGGAAATAAACAGGTTCGTGCACCAGACAAGAAAGACCCAGATCTGTGAAGAGTGCGTATGAAGTAAGATGCTGTCACACATGGTAAAGAAAACAGCGCGGACCAATTATGAAGTCCAGATCGGAACAACTGAGAATAACAAAACAAACATGAATAGTACAAAATAGAATAACCAAACTGGCACTCTTACATGAATATCTGATTTTTGTTTTCTTTTTTAATTTCTTTCAAACTGATGTCATGCGGTAGCGAATTCTAATCGCCTAGAGCACGCACTCTCGTCAGTGGTTCACATATGCATGTAATTCACGTGCTAGCAGAAAGGAATACATGCGCATTTGGTAAACTATGCCGCACCTAAAGACAAAGACGCAATCATTTTGTGCTGAATTTGTTCCGACAGAACATTTCTGAATTTTCAGTTTCAACTTCTATAATTAAGATTTAACTCGCTCTTTGATGGTAATAAAAACAAAGGAAGCACGAACAAACAAAAGTCAATCAGAAAACTTGCTTCAAATTGCTTTGCTTGTGCTCCTTCTTGGGTTCTAATTTTCTCTTTTTTTCTACAGCTTGTCGCCCTGAATTACAAATGGTTACTTCTTCGGGGGAAAGGGGCAGTGTTTCTCAATGTAATTTTGACCAAGGAACACATTCAAACCTGGGCCGGATTAAGGGGAGGGGTCTACAAGGGCTATATATAGCCTTGGGGCCCACCATTACCAAGGACCCAGGAGGCATGCCTGGGCAAATAATAGAGAGAGAGGTGTATAAAATAATTTTACTTTTGTCTCGTATGATTTCCACTTGACCAGAAATGGAGGCTGGAAGACGAACAGATTTCAAGGCAATGACTCATCAAGGGTAAAGGTTTCATTTCGCTGTGTACAGCTGCGTTGGGGAAACAGTATCAGCTTTTTTACTACCATCTATACACACCTCCCAATTTGCACTTGGAACCGATAGTGGTCGAAGTCCCCTGTGGCTTCACATTGCATAGCAAAAAAGATGCACTAAGAAAAGTATACAATGCTAAATCTTTAGGAATTCCAAGACGAAATCTAGGAATCTTAAGCTTTTAACTCGCGTTCTTATGAGAAGAATGAAAAATACAGTGACTTATTATGAAAACTCTGCAGATAATTTATTTGTTTGAAGCATGTACTACACGTATTAGTTATTACAAGCATATTGCTAGATTCGTGTTTTAACGGACTTCATAATAATTCCCCGTCGTCATAAGTTCTTTGAGGCCCACTCAGATGGTTTTGCCTAGAGGCCCACTGAGGCGTTAATCCTTCCCTGATTCAAGCTCTATAAATAATTGTGTAGCCACTTTAGGTATTCGTGTATGTGAAGCAGACGTAATAATAACAATAAATAAAGGAATAAAGCACGGCAAAATATGAAACCAGTTCTGAAGACCGCCATTTCGCTTGAGTGAACGCTTAAAAAAAATCAGATTTCATGCGATCAGAATAATAAACTCAAAAACTGAAATCATGCCATCCTTTTTCAATACGAAGAGGGTGTTTCCTTCTTTTCTTGTGAGATATTTTATATATTTTCTTCAATAATTGAGAGAAAGAGTGAAAAAGCTGGAATCTGCATTTAGATTTTATTGCTATGCAGTTCTAAAATCTAGTTTTGCATACGATGGCGAAGGACAACGATTTTCTAATTGCTCTTCAGTCTGAAGATTCTTTGCGTGAATCACTCCAGAATATAATTAAAGAATCAAAGATTTTTGTGTTAACTGACCATCCGAAGGGATTTTGATCAAGATTTCGTTACCCAGAGTAGAAAATCTTACTGTTTCTTTTGTTTTAGTTAATGGATTTCGAGTCCCGCGTTACTGTTATCAATTTATGAATAGAAAATAATTGGTAACTGCCCGTAAATTGAGAAGATCTTCTGCAGTGTCGTCGCGAATTTCTTCAAGTTCGCATTCATTTCCTGGAAGAAGGTCACCGAAAGTTATTTTGTCTTACAGTCGAGGTCGGAAACTTATCTTTCATGACAAATTTTATCTTTCTGATTAATACAGGCTGTCTGAAAAAAAAAAAAAAAAAAAAAAAAGAACTGGGCAGTGAAAGTAACATTTACCATGTCGAACTGGTTCCTACAGGAGGTGTTGGAAATCGGCCCCCACCAACTTCCACACATGTCTGCACACGCTTCTACATGTTGGTGAAGACCTTTTTCAGGGTATGTGGCGTGATTTGTTGGATGTGGGTCGTTATTGCAGCCTGCAGCTCTTGAAATGTTTGCGGTAGTACCCCACAGACAAGTGTTTTGACTGTTGATGTACCCGAACAGGTGGAATTGTTCGATGTGGATCGTTGTTGCAGCCTGCAGCTCTTGAAGTGTTTGCAGTAGTACCACACAGACGAGTGTTCTGGCTGTTGATGTACCTCATCTGTAAAGAAAATCACGTCGAAAATGTCCTCACCTTCTTCAGACAGGAACTCTTGGAACCATCTTCAGTACCAAAGACGGGCCTCGTGGTCTGTTTCTTTCAACTGCTTCCTTTGTACTCTTTGGTACATTAGCTTGTTGTGATAGACGCCTCACGGACTTGTGTGGACTCGTATCATGTCCTGGATATCTTGTACGGTCTCGTTTGCCGTGGAGGGCCTACCGGGCCGTGGCATTCAGAACATTACCAGTTTCCCGAAACTTCGCTAGAAGCTAACGTACCGCATTACGGGACTCCCGTCTGCATCACGAAATTTCTTAGCGAACTGTTTTTTTGTACTTCGTCCGTGTGCTTTTCGTCATGGCGAAGGACATGTTCCACCAAAAACACTCTCTGATCAACCGTCAACACCATTGTCCTTGTGCCGAGACGAGTGATCAATCGACACGTCTGCCTCCGTCGACCAATCACTCGGGAATGACCTTTGCTCGGAATTACAGCTGCGTGTGCCTCTCGGTGGGGAGACATGAAGGTTACCAGACACAGAACACTTCCACGTGGCGGATCGCTTCTGCTGTAATTCCATTCCAAATTTCTTTATTATTACATTACTGCAATTCATACATTCAGTGCACAGTCATTATTCGGACACCCTGTAATTTTCATGTTCTTTCCTTGCATTGACATATTTATATTGCACTGCATTACAGATTTATTTATTTTATTTTGAAGTAACGACCGCAATGAGAATGGGAGCCGCTCGTCAATCATTTTGAGTCGCTCGGAGAAGAGGCAAAACCAAGTACAAATGCGTCTCCCGATCCTATTCGGAACGCCAGCCCAACTCAAACAAATATATATAAGTCCGCACCTTTCACCACTCTGCCACCGGGGCGGCACAAACAGACTTTGGGGGGGGGGGGTTAACGACCAGCGTGAGCAACTCAATGGGCTATAAGCAGTCGCCCGTCCTTAATTTAGGGTCACTGGTTCCAGGGAAGGGAGAGAGCCAGTGCCGTAAGACAAACACCACATCCATGCCTCACCGGGATTCGAACCTGGACCCCTTTCGAACAAATGATCAGAGGCCATCGCTTAGACCACTGCGCCACCGGGGCGGCAAAAACAGACTTCAATTACGGGTTTGTCAAATTTTCGAAAAGTACTAAAAATTCCGTAACATAAACAGGTATGTTGGTACATTTATAAAAAAGTCAAACAATCCTGTAAGAACTGCTTCATGATAGCCATTTAACTTCCGGATGTAAGAACAGAACTTTGTCCTGAATAACCAAAACTTAAAAGAAGGAAGCGATCCCCATGAGCATCTAGGTGTATAATAATTCTACCATCACTAACTGGGGACCACTGGTCCCAGAGAAGGGCTAGAACCAGCGCACAACTGCAAGCACTATATGGTAGCACCGGGACAGCCATCCTTCACCAAACAAAAATGAAAAATGTTAAAACAAAAATGAAAAAAGGCTTAAAAATTATCGTTGCATTTTAAAGTTTTATAATGTGCATATACTGGCCACTAAATAAGAAACTTTTATCCAATACCTGCGTGGACCTCCTTTATCCCGAATTGCGGCACGTACGCGGTTTAGCGTTGATCTCACAAGGTGTTTGAGTGCGTCTACGTCTACAACACACTAGGCGTTCACCAGACAGTCCTTCAACTGGCCCAGATTTGACGGAAGAGGACTTTGCACCCGGATCTGTTTTTGCAACATGTTCCATACATTCTGAATGGAGATCCGGGATTTGTGGTGTCCAAGGAAGATGGTAGAAGTCGCTGTTATGCTCGCTGAACCATTGCTGAACACATTTGCGTGATGGACAGTAGAATTGTCGTCCATGAAGCAGCCATTCACCGGCTGGATAAAAAGTCAACATTGCAGGATGGACTTGATCGGTAACAATGTTCAGATAACTCTTGGAGGACACCAGACCTTCCAGCAATATCAGGGGACCCGTTACGTACAAACAGAATGTGCCCCACAACGTGATACCACCTTCAGAAACTTGAGTTGTGTTTACAAGGCAAGATGGGTCCATTGCTTCATGGGGCTCCAGCCAAACTCTCTGCCTACCGTGGGTACAGAACAAAGTGCATCGCGACTCGTCGAACCACATGACTTTTTTCCAGTCTTCTAGTGTACAATCACGGTGTTCCTGACACCACTGTGAACAAACTTTCCGGTTGTTCCCATAAATCAGTGGTTTCCTTATAGACATGCGACTGCCAATACCGATCTTCTTCAAATTCTGCACATAGTTCGCTGCGATATCGGTCAGGAACAGCCTTCATTGAATGCTTTGATCAACTGCTGAACACAGGAAGTCCTGTTTCTTCGTACAAGCCTTCTCAGATGACGGGGCTCTCGTTCCTGACAGAATATCGTCGCCCCAGAGTTACGACTCTTAGACAAGCAATGTGGGTTATTTTTCCAGTGATTAAAATCCGAGATATCTCACCTTTTGAGAAATCAGTGAGCTCTGCTGTTTTCAAAATCGTTGCTCCAGTCAGACAAGCACCCACAATAAGCACTTTATCGAACTCCGAAAGATCCTTTGTTTTTCCCATTGTGATCGACGCTACTGACAATTACTAGCGAGAAACAGTCTTAAATAATTGCCTAGATTGCGTGGCCAATTGCATATAAGCTGCGTCAAGTGACTTTTCCGTACATCTGCGTAAAGTTTCCTAATTCAGTGGCCGGTGTGTTTAGCTCCACGGGAACCCATTTGGATGCTGCAAAAATGTCAAGTTATATATATAAAAGTAAGGAAGCCAAGAACAGAAAAAACAAAGTATTCTCCACATTTCTCCTCACGTGCGTTTTTCTGGGTCATTTTTACGACTTTATTCACCCATCCGAGTCTTCATATCTCTCCTGTGCTCCGCTTTCATTTCTCAGGAAAACATTGCTGCAGATCATGCGGCATAGAATCTCCCAAGCAGAGCCCACGCGATTGTTGTTTGTGCGTCCACGGATTCTCAGCCGATTCTTTCTCTACTATCGTGCATCCATAGAGCTGGAAAGCTGTGTGTCCGTAACTAAGTTTTTCACAAATTCCTGAAATTTCTGGTTAGGTTAATGCGTATATCAGTCAGAGTAAGACAATAATATTTACAGAATATAGATGTCAGTTTATTAGGTACAGTGGCTCTCATCACATATAAATGGCTCATTCCGATACGTAAGACTGCGCGTGAGCGTGGTGTGTGGTAGAAATTAGGTAGACCAGCTCGTCGAGAATCAATTGGCGTTCGATTGGGGTCGTCGGAATTGGCAAAACGAGTGATTTGAGCGACTTTGAACTTAGTATGACAGTCGGCGCCAGCTCTCGAACAGCCGTTCTCCTGTGCCAATGAGAGTTTGTTGTGAGTAGTGCGACAGGTAAATAACTTCCAGAAATCCCCGATCTTGTAGACGAAAGCAGTTGGTGGGTCAGAAGAATCAAAGGAGACTTGCGAGAGTCACGCAAAGGAACAGACGGGAATCAACCTGAGAATTCACTGCAGAATTCAACATTTGTGACCCAAGGCTCATCTACGAACTCACTACTATCAGACCGTGTTGCCAATGAGCTACAACAGCTGACGGTCATGCCTCCTGTCACCTATAACGAAGTAAATTTCTCGGTCATTTTTGTCCACGCCGGGCATCGAACGCGGGTCCCCTCATTCCGGAATAATTCGCTCTACCAACTGAGCTACGCGGATGTATGCTCCCGCACGCTATCTGCCTTTATCAAATGTGCGTCCTACGGTGCAGGCACGTCATATCCCCCTCCCCCGAAGGAGGGCCGGGGGCATGGTCCTCGGGTCAGCCGGGACCATGTGTAGCTGTAGGCAGTCATCCGCTGAAGAACGTACATTGGAGAAATCCCAGTCAGTTTGGTGTGTGGAACATAACATCACACACATTTATTTTTCGAAGCGCTGAAGAAGGGATTTTCTTATTTTTCCTGTCTCGCGGTGTGGAAAGAACATCACAACACTGCAAGAACTTTAACGGCCAGGTCATTCTTGAAGTTCGGGTGGCAATATAATGAAGTAAATTACTCCGTCCTTTTTGTCCACGCCGGGCATCGAACACGGGCCCCCTCATTCCGGAATAAGTCGCTCTCCCAACTGAGCTACGCGGACGTATGCTCTCGCTGCTATCTGCCTTTATCTCATGTGCGTCCTGCGTGGCAGGCACGTCACACACCTTTGAACCTTCTGATCCACCAGCTGTTTTGGTCCACGAGATCGCTGGTTGCTGAAAGCTTTTTGCATGTCACACTATTCGCGGTAAACACTGGCTTTTGTTGGGTGTGTAAAGCCGAGGAGCACTGGCATATGGGAAATGTTCGAACCGACACTCATAGCGCCAACCATCATGCCACGTTCGAAGTCGCTCAAGTCACTCATTTTGCCTATTCCAACCCTCAATCGAACGCTAACTAATGCTCGACGAGATATTGTGCTTGATTTATAATGCACATCGCGCTCACGTGCTGTCTTATGTGTTGGAGTGAGCCATTTATGTGACGTGCACAAATGTACCTATACTGCAAGTCATCCTAAGAGTGTACTGTCGTGTTCCTTTCTGCCAAGCAATTACTCTGGCACTGACCCACCCGTCTGAACTTCTTCCCCTACTGCCTGTTTAAGTAACCTTCTCTTCGAGTTTCCCCGATTGTTAATTTATTGTCTCTGTGTTGTGAGCGTTGGGGAAGGTCTTCCACCCTTTCCTTCCCGTCTCCAAGTTGTTCCCAGCTGGACAGAAGCAACCGAAAGTGCGAGGCTGTTGATTGGGTAATGTCTCATGTCAAACTTATTCCTAAAACAGCTCTGACTTTTGGAAAATTTGTTTCAGGTCGCAATTTTGTCCGCTAAACTGCTGAGCCAACAAAAATGGATTATGAGCAATAATTTTGCTGCTTTTCGCTCTAAACGCTAGGAACTATTTTTTGAAGTGAAAGTACGTGTTCCTTACCTTAAATAGTGGTACACTCTTAGGTTGACTCGGAGTATAATATACTAGCATCTGGTTGTGTATGTTACTGTTATCCAGCATTAACTCCATGCCTTCCCCCTTTAATCATGTATTTGTTCTAAGTGACCAGTTTTCCTTCATTTAGATTTCTTTTTTCTTAATTTTTGCTGTGGAAAAAGGAAAACTCTCATTTGCATCTTTCTTTTCACGTATTACTTACTTCTGTAATAAGATTGGTAAAATAATTAAAAAAGAATCCAAGAAAGGCTCGCACAGATCTAATCACCAGGCAGAATGAAAATCTGAACACGTAAAGAGCAGAGAAATCGAAGAAAGACATGTATAGATCTAATCACCAGACAGAACAAAAGTTTGGACACTTAAAAGAGCAGAGCATCTTACCTGAAATGAAATCATGCTATGCTTTCATGGCAGACACATTTCGAAACATTCGCGAAGATAATAATTGACTTCAGTACTTTTAAACACAAATGAAAGCTTAAAAAATAAAGTATGAAAATTCAGAGGTTTTGAAACTTGCGAAGGAACAATGCATACGTGACATTCAAAACGAAATAAAGTTCAAGTCTGTATAAAATGAGGTTCAGTGAATCAGCCACTTGGCTTAAAAACTAAAATGCAGGATATGCGTATTCCACACACAGTACTGATTCTTCGACGTATGCACGTGGTCAATAACTTTACCATAATTATGAAAAAAGATAATACCGGAATTGTAAAAATGGTATGTAAGCCTAATGTCCTAATGAAATTGGAATTGCAAAAATGGTATATAATCTTTTCAGTGTTAATGAATGAACTAAAATATTGCTATGCAGAAATCAACAATGATTGCAGACTAAATCCGTCGTTGTAACTGAACAGTGAACACATCATGAATTCCTTTTCTACTGTACTCACTCTACAAGAGTAAAATCGTCCTAACATTTTAGTCAGGGACTTAACAAAAATTAAAAAAAAAATTATAGAGTTGCTGAAAAAAAAAATGGGGGTAGAAAAAGCGAAAAGAAGGGGAAGTACTTCGGCTCTTCATCTTTTAGTGATTTAATTTATTCTTTCAAAGATAATTCAGATAAAAAATCAACATATTAAAATCCGCGGCCCCCACAAATGGTGGTCGTAGGCAGCAGCCTTGCTTGTCTATATGCACTATCTACCAACAAGTAATTGGACACCCCTGCAATTGACGATATCTGCGGTCCTGATACACGTCACGGCCGCCGCCGTTAAATATCGTGTGAGAAACAACAACGCAACCAGTCACATGCAAGGTGCCACGCAGTTCGGAGCTCTCTGATTTCGAGAAAGGTGTAATCGTCGGATATCACAGAAATGGCCGATCCATACGTGACATATCCAGCAAGTTGAAGTACCCAAAATCGACAGTGGCCTACGTGATTGGCAAGTGGAAGATGAGAGGTGACTGTCGGAATGTGACCCGCCCCGGCAGAACCATAAAACTGGGACTTAGAGACCGACGGATGCTGGCCAGAGATATTCGGAAGAACTGCACCAAACCGATGGGCCACATTCACAAGGAGTTTCAACAGGCATCCGGGAGTGTTCTTTTTTATGAATACCATCCGTAAGGAAGCCCATCTGCTCGGTTATCATGAACGTGCTGCCGCCCACAAGCCTTTGATCACCAAATGCAATAGCGCTGCTCGGCTAACGTGGTGCAAAGAACGTCGACAGTGGACCGTTGAACAGTGGAAACAGGTTCTCTGGAGCGACGAATCAAGGTTCACCCTCTACCGTTCGGATGGCAGGGTCTGGGTTTGGCGTCTGCCTGGAGAACGCCTCCTGCCGGAATGTATTGTGCCAACTGTGAAGTTCGGCGGCGGTGGAATTATGCTATGGGGGTGTTTCTCCTGGTATGGCACGGGACCCTTGGTCGCAATTCCTGGTAGACTCGACGCCAAGACCTACTGCACCATTTTGGATGACCATGCGCTTCCTACGTTGTGGCAGTTTTACGGGGTGGACCCATGTTACTTTCAGGATGACAATGCCACCTGTCATGTTGCGAGGTCCACCATGGCTTGGTATGGTGACAATGGGGTTAATCGAATGGACTGGCCCACGCAGATCCCGGACCTTAACCCTATCGAGCACCTCTGGGACGAGTTGGAGCGTCGAATTAAGGGGTGCCCCCACCGTCCGAAATCGGTGAAGGAACTGACCTGTCTTCTCCAAGCCGAGTGGAAGAAAATACCGCTAACCGTCGTACAACGCCTGGTTGAGAGTATGCCCCTTAAGGTCGCAGCTGTAATCGCCGCTCGTGGAGGCTCCAACAACTATTGAAGGTGAATAAACTTCGTTTTCCTTTGCTATCACAGGTGTCCAATTGCTTGTTGGTAGATAGTGTATGAGGCTAGCCCTGCGTGTAACCCTCCTTGTTAGCAGTACATGCAGTAACAAATCACAGTGTAGATTCATAGAGGCATCAAATTTTATTTTGTTGTAGATTTAATAATGCATCTTTCAGTTGCGCAATATTAGTGTCTATAGTTTATGGTGTAGGGAATTATAACAAAAGACGACGTCCTTTTAGCCTGTTCCCCGCATGATCAACCAGTGACAAACCTAGAAAGTAAAAACCATTTTCAACTCTGTTGTGTTCCACAACTTGGATACATTTTTTTAGCGTAAGAATTTTGTTCAGGTGAAAATACGTTAATCTGGAAATAAAAAAGTATCTTTTTTTTTTTCAGCGGTTTGTTTCCTCTTAAAGTGTTATTCAAGTGTATTACTAGTTTATTATTTAATACATCAGGTGAGCGAATAAGTGGATGGAAAGGAACATATACACATATAAAAGAAAATTTTATTTCCTTTAACTTATGAAATTTTTTGCCTGTTTATTAAGAATCTAGCGCAATAATCATATTAGGCCAAAGAACGTCGAAACACAACAAATAAAAAGATCCACTAAAACCATATGGACGCCCAGTTTATCCAGGAATTTCAAATTGGGGTGTGTTGAAAAAATCGGGGGGGGGGGAGGGGTTAAAGCAAATTCTTTCAATGTCAAAAATATTTATAGTGAAATATTTAGGCTACAAACTAGCATTAAAAATGGGGAAAACTTCAAAAAATAGAGAACTGCTGAGTCGTTTATTCTTAGGAATGACTAAAATCTGGAATCCAAAACTACGCACGGTTATTTCGTTTTTGTTCTGTTCCTATTTTTTTATCTCTCATGTCTAAGTGCTTCTGCACATTATACTAAATCAGAGAAGTATTAACATGGATTGCTAAAACAGAAGATATTAATATTTTCTGAAATCTTGTGAATACTGAAATGATTCAGATGTACAGTATATCTGCACAATTTGTAACAGAATAAAATTAAGAGATACGTGCATATGTTTTATATTTGCAATGACGGACTTTAAACAAGAAAAACAGAAAAAAAATTAAAATAAAATGAAGTCCATATACAGGGAGACGTGACTTTTAATGCAGCTGCGTACGTCGCAATACGCAAAGGTATCCACCATGTTTTGGTTGTAACAGCTTTGTTTGTAACCGGTGTCTTCGCTCCGGAGCGAAGACCACCGGAAAATTTGTGAATTTCACATTAGCGATCAATTGAGGGAAATGGATCTACCGGCCGTTGGGTTCTTTGAAAAATGTCTGATGTTTGTTCCACACATTTTCTGGAATTGATGAAAAATTCCTTCTTCGCTTCAAAAAAAAAAAAAAAAGAAAAAAAAAAAAGAAAAATTAGGAGGCAGATGATGGGACGTACTACAGTGGTGAAGCACGTGTGAAGACGACAAATCTTCAGCTATACATTCCGTCGGTGTAGTTTACTCGGTTAGAACAACTGGCTCCGGAGCGAGGAGGCGTGGTTTCGATCTCCACCACTGGCAAATTTGTGAATTTCACAACCTCTGAAAGTTTAGGCTGCTGCCCTTAAAGAGGTGTAACCGGATGTTCCTCTGTTCACCAAGATTGGCCACAGATACAGACACACGCTTACATGTAGCATGCAGGGATTGATATAGGAGGGGGGGGAACTATAGGGCCTTAGGGACCACCATGACCAAGGGTCCAAGAGTCATGCCTGGACAAATATAATAGATAGATAGGTAGGGAGAGAGAGATTTATAAAATAGTTTTACTTTTGTCTCGTATGATTTCCACTTGGTCAAAAACAGAGGCTGGAAGACAAACAGATTTCAAGGTAGTGACTCACCAAGGGTAAAGGTTTCATGTCGCTATGTAAAGTGGGGTTGGCGAGAGAGGTTTAGCTTTTTCACGTAATCCACCCACACCTTCTAATGTGCACTTGGAACCGTTAATAGTCGAAGTCTCCTGTGGCTTCACATTGCATAGCAAAAAAGATGCACTAAGAAAATTGTACAATGCTAACTCATTAGAAAATTCAAGACAAATTCTAGGAATCATAAGCTTTTAACCCATGTTCTTTTGAAAACAATGAAAAATACAATGACTTGTTATGAAAACTCTGCAGATAATTTTTTAGTTTGAAGAATGCACTACGTATTAATTATCAGAAGCATATTGCTACAGTTTCGTGTTTTAACGGACTTAATAATGATTCTCCGTCGTAATTCTTTGAGGGCCCATTCAGATGTCTTAGCCGTGGGGCACACTCAAACATCTTAGCCTAGGGGCCCACTAAGGCCTTAATCCAGCCCTGGTAGTATGAGATAACTGTCATCTAAAAATGTCCCTTTCTCTATTATTAGGTCGGAGATAATGGGTACCACATTTTGTCAAAATGAGAACACATCAGGTATCAGGGTCAAACTGAATTTCGACTCATGATATTGTAGAACACCGCTACATTGTTTCAATGCTTGCGGATTTGCAAGTGGTGCTACTTGCCCACGTTAAACGAACTATATCTGCTGTTGAAAATGAAAAATGGGATAAACGATTGATCGTTTTTTCATAAATGAAGCCCCTGCTGTTGATAGCTTCAATCGTTCTATGCTTAAAGACGGTTGTTCCTTTGGCTGCAAAGAGCGTACGAGAGAAGCGTCTCGCTGCCAACTTCTTATGGATTATGGTAATTAGAGCCTGACAGAGATAAATGATCATGAGCGGATGCTGCTTTTTGACCTCGCTGTCCTGATCTTCCGGTTTTATTTCCCATTCCATGAAACTGTTACTACTCGTACAAGTGGTACACCAATTTATTGAACCGTATAACCATCACGAGACCTCTGTTTATAATGAGTGGCGGTGAATTCCCAGACTGGAAAATTCTCACACCGGTAAACTCACACACTTTCTTCTGTTGCTAAGGAAACTGCTACACGGCGGAAAACTTCCACCAGGAAACCAGGAAATCTGTCGGAAACTTCCATTCACAGGGAAAGGATTGCGTCCCGTGGAATTACTGCATGACAACGCTAGGCCGCATGTCGCGAAATCGGTCAAGGAAACGTTATTGATGCTTTGCTGGGAAGTTTTGGAGCACCCGGCGTATAGTCCCTACACAGCCCCTTCAGGCTATCATTTGCTCCGATCAATGCAACATGGTTTGTCTGCTGTACGGTTCCGGACATGTGACGAAGTGCAAAAATAGGTTGACGACTTCATCGCGTCACACGACGAAGTATTCTTCATATCTGGAATCCGTCAACTGCCCGACCGATGGCGGAAAGGGATAGATAATGACGGCGCAAATTTTGATTTGTAAAGGTATTGTTTTCTCTCAAATTACATGTTGCGTTTTCTTAAAACACTTTAAAACGTATTTGTACACCTAATGCATGCACAATACAAGTACATACATGTGATCAGTGACGACTTAATCACGTGCACTGTATTATTATTTTTTGGAAGGGAACACTCACAGGTGATGCAACAGTTCACCTTAAAGGAATGATAAATTAATCAACATCAACCAAATACATCCATGCTTACCATTTACCATCACTTATTTTCGTCAGAATGTTACCGAATAGTGCCACTCTGTAACATCTTACAAGGAAACAGTACCTGCAGTAAGTTGAGTAGCCCAGTGAGAACTGGCACGCAGTGGACATGCACATGGTTGATTCGATAAGAGAAGCCCACAGCGGCTGAGTTAAAAAAATTTACGAGGTATTGCCTTCTAAATTTGCTCATTGCACCAGACATGAACACTGCCTTTGTGGGGATATTTCCCCAGTATTGATAGTTCTAATAAAGATAATAGCATATACACTATCTACCAACAAGTAATTGGAGACCTGTGATAGCAAATGAAAACGAAGTTTATTCACCTTCAATAGTTGGTGGAGCCTCCACGAGCGGCGATTACAGCTGTGACCCTCTGGGGCATAACTCTTTACCAGGCGTTGTACGATGGCTAGCGGTATTTTCTTCCACTCGGCTTGGAAAAGACAGGTCGATTCCTTCACCGATTTCGGACGGTGGGGGCACGCACCCCTTAATCGACGCTCCAACTCGTCCCAGAGGTGCTCGATAGGGTTAAGGTCCGGGCTCTGCGCAGGCTAGCCCATTTGATTAACCCCATTGTCACCATAGCAGGCCATGGTGGACCTCGCAACATGACAGGAGGCATTGTCATCTTGAAAGTAACATGGGTCCACCCCGTAAAACTGCCACAACGTAGGAAGCGCATGGTCATCCAAAATGGTGCAGTAGGTCTCGGCGTTGGGTGTACCAGGCAGAAATTGCGACCAAGGGTCCTGTGCCATACCAGGAGATACACACCTCCATAGCATAATTCCACCGCCGCCGAACTTCACAGTTGGCACAATACATTCCGGCAGGAGGCGTTCTCCAGGCAGACGTCAAACCCAGACCCTACCATCCGAACGGTAGAGGGTGAACCTTGATTCGTCGCTCCAGAGAACTTGTTTCCACTGTTCAACAGTCCACTGTCGACGTCCTTTGCACCACGTTAGCCGAGCAGCGCTATTGAACTTGGTGATCAAAGGCTTGTGGGCGGCAGCACGTCCATGATAACCGAGCAAATGAGCTTCCTTACGGATGGTATTCATAAAACAAAAACACTCCCGGATACCAGTTGAAACTCCTCGTGGATGTGGCATATCGATTTGGTGCGGTTCTTCCGAGTTTCTCTGGCCAGCACCCGTCGGTCTCTAACTCCCAGTTTTGTGGTTCTGCCGGGTCGGGGCACATTCCGACAGTCACCTCTCATCTTCCACTTGCCAATCACGTAGGCCACTGTCGATTTTGGGTACTTCAACTCGCTGGATATGTCACGTATGGATCGGCCATTTCTGTGATATCCGACGATTACACCTTTCTCGAAATCAGAGAGCTCCGAACTGCGTGGCATCTTGCATGCGACTGGTTGCGTTGTTGTTTCCCCACACGATATTTAACGGCGGCGGCCGTGACGTGTATCAGGACCGCAGATATCATCGATTGCAGGGGTGTCCAATTACTTGTTGGTAGATAGTGTATATCATCTATCAGTCACTCGGAGCCGGCTGTCAACGCAGCTCCACAACGCTGCAAGTGCTTCCGCGCTAATTATCAAAGCAGAACCGAACAACCAATGGCAAGGCAGAACCCTGCTACAAAGCCAAGTGCCGAGCGGCAGAATGCGAGTGTAATATACCGACTACTACCGTATGAAGTGAAGTGTAACGTCAACAAGTGCAAACCCTGCTAGTGCCCGGACTTTTCTTCTGGTGTATCGGAATAACGCAATACGAGCTCGGACAAGGACCATGGCAAGCTTTTCTTATCGGGGAGGGCGAGACTTGAAATTACGCCCCTTCGAGTTCAAAATTACGCCCGTTCGAGTTCCACTTAAATAATATGTGGTTTTTAGTTTCTCACACACTGCCGTTATAGGGAAGTATTATGATTGTTCAAAAATCGAACTTCAGGTTTTTGACATAATTTTATTAAAAATGTAAAAACTAGGTAAATACCCAAGAACCACAGGTTGTAAATACCAAATAAAGCGTAAAAGTTATGTCAAAGTCGACAATACTCCACAGAAAAGAAGAGCGAAAAACAACCCAGTGCAAAACGAATAAGTATCGGGTAGTGAACGTAACAATTGAAAGAATCTTGAGGAAGGGTAAGGCTTAGAAAAATTCCGTTCAAGGGTAAACACTCAGAACTTTCTGCGACAGAGCACAAATGATTAATTAGCTCTTCATCCCAACGACATGTTCGGAAAGGTCATGGAGGTCAGGCATATCAGCATACCGTTTTCTATGTCTCCATCCACTGTTTTTGAAAATTCCCTTCATGGATACGAGATGTTTACACCTCATAGTGTATGTTACTCTGTACCATAGTTGACTGCATGGAATACTGTAAGAGACTAACTTAAGTCTTTAAAAAGAAAATACTGAGTGTAACTTTCTTTTTGATTACACAATTTCTGTTTTTCAAATCCCTCAGAGCATGAATTTACGCCTCTGGCCTGGAATGATCATTCTGGGAGGGCAACAGCCCTCCCTGCCCTCCCGATAACTACGGCCCTGCGTCAGACGTATCAACCGGTGGAATATGGGACCCGGCATCAACGACCATGGATAATTCTCAAAAGCGACGGCTACGTTTACAGTTCTGCTCTAGTGAAACTGTGCATCTTATGTTGTGTGATTAATACACTTTTGTTTATTAAATTATACTCTTGTTTTGAGACACAACAGGATGAGATCTACAAATCCTAAAGCAGTCGTTCGTACATCTGTTATTGCAGCATTATGGTGTTTTCAACGGTGCTCCAACGAGGGAAGACAGAAAAATGTCCAACCAAATCCGCTTGACAACCAAGAAGAAGTCATGGAAGAAATCCGAACGCTTGGTTTCAGTGACGTCTGTATTCATGAAGAAGATGAACCGAATGATTTTGGTGATACTGACGACGCTCTGGTAAAGAACAGATGTATCCGCAAGAAGAGCCACCTGCAAAAAACCAACCTCTGCCGATCCAAGATTGACTGATGGGTATCTGGAGAAGGCGTGGCTGTACTGGACATTTGATGTCTACAAGATTGGAAAAAGGTGCTTGTCGACCTTGGACTTCCGTTATCAATCGCTTTAAATAGCTGAAAGATCATCAAATAAATGTTCTAACTGGATATACTTTGCGTCGGCACATAGGTCCATTTGGAAAAGCATAGGAAGCGCACCACAAAATCAACAGACGCAGTTTGGCAGATTTTAAGGAACTCGTAGACACCAATGCCATCATTCATGACTTTACGTGCACCTTGGAACATAAAAAGTTGTTAATTCACATACATTCTTGAAAGCATCGCCATCGTGGGTAACGAAGTTCAAACGACGGAATAACATTGTCTCTAAAAAATAACGCACTCTGTTGGGTGCAACTATGCTGCTAGTCAAATCGACCTCCAACATTCTGCTGATTCCTTTGTTGATAAAGTAAGTGATCTTGTTATTTCCAAAGCAGTTCAACCTCACCTGTTGTTTAACACAGCTCAGAGTCGATTTGACAAAGAAGCTCACAGCTCACGTACACTTCGCGATAAAGGAGACAAAGTTATCCTCGTTTCCATGGATTCGATTACAACTAGTACCCACTCGTACATGGTTAGGGCAATAATTCATCATAACATTTTTGACGTTTTGGCTTAAGTATAAAGTGCAAATTTTGGGAATGATGTTATATATATTATACATTCTTACATAAAGCGTTCCGGGCAATTAGACGAATGTGATTTAATTTTGTATTTACCTCAGATCTGATTATCATGTGTAACACATTGTAACAGATTCAGGAGCGCCTGTTCCAGGCAAGCTAGATTAGCCGCGAAGTCCTGAGAAGTTTCAAATAAGAGACTAAATGAAGAACTGACTGGGAATTCATTCTCGTTGGCAGCCCTGTTGGAGCAGTGGTCTAAGCCTTGGCTTATGACCATTCGTCCGCGAAGGGCCCGGGTTCGAATCCCAGTGAGGCATGAATGTTGTGTTTGCCTTACGGCACTGGTTCTCTCCCTTCCCTGGAGACAGTGGCCCTAAATTAGAGACGGGCGACTGCTTATAGCCCATCGAGTTGCTCACAGTGGTCGTTAAACCTTCAATTAAAAAAAAAAAAAGCTTGGGCTAATGGCCTTTCGTCCGTGACTGGTCCGGGTTCGAATCTCGGTGTGGCATGGATGCTATGTTTGTCTTACGACAGTGGCTCTCTCCCTTTCCCAAATTAGGGGCGGGCGACTGCTTATAGCCCAATGTGTTGCTCACGCTGGTCGTCAAAATTCCCAATAAAAAATAAAAATTCGCTTTGACGAAGAGAATTGAATGTCGTAATCAGCTGACCTCAACTAAACCACTAGCTCGATCTTTCGTAACAACTTTTTTTTTTTCTTGATTGGAGGTTTGTCTGTTTTTTAAATTATTTATTGGGCTTAGTTGGCAGATGCATCGACATATAAACTGCTGGTAACCCAAAATGCAACACCAAGAAGGAAGCATCCAATTGGTCTGAAATTCGCAGCACGCGTCGTCCGCGAGAGGACATGCAAACGATTAGCGAGACATCGGCGCCCGTGTGGGACAACATCCAGCCACAGTGAGGCGAGTATGGATTCGGTGGGTGCAGGAGGGACGGACGGACTGACGTGAGCGATTTACGGAGCCGCGGCACACCACCGAACGAGAGGACCGGCATGTCGAGTGGCGGGCATTGACGGCTCGCACTTCCACATCATGAACGTTAACGCAGGAACTAGGGTGTGTCAGCTCGTACCGTTCGACGTCGTCTGCAGGAGCGGGGACTTGTCGCACGGCGCCCATTGGTCCGATTACCATTGACGTTGCACCACCGGCGAGTGCGGCGGCAGATGGCCGTTGAACGCCGCACCTGGACTACGGAATAGCACGACATTGTCTTCTCCGACGAATCCCGCTTCTGCCTGCAACACCAGGACGGTCGGGTCCGCGTGTGGCAGCACCGCGGCGAGAGACTGTATGACGCCTGCATTATGCATCGCCATATCGGTCTGTCGCCTGGCGTTATAGTTTGGGGCGCAATTGGATATGACACCCGCACTCCTCTGGTACGCATCGCCGGTACATTCAACAGCCACCGCTACATCTCCGACGTTTTGGTGCCTGTAGTACTCTTTTACCTGAAGGACCTGCCAGCGGCCACGTTTCAACAGGACAATGTGCGCCCGCACTTGGCACGCATCGTGCAACAATTTTTCACGGCCCATCAGGTGTCACTGCTGCCGTGGCCCGCCTGTTCTCCCGATATGTCGCCCATCGAACACGTGTGGTCGCTGATCGGCAACCGAGTGGACCGGCAAGCACCACCCGCGGCTACGCCCGATGAACTGTGGCAACGTGTGGAAGCAACCTGGAACGACATACCCCAAGCCCACATCCAAAGCCTCTTTCGTTCGATGCCGCGGCGTGTAGCGGCCGTTATTTCCAGCCATGTGGGCCACACGAACTATTGATGTCTGCGTGTTCCGCAAGTTGCACGAGCCTGTAACCTCAATCGTTTTATCTTTGTATCTGTTGTTATGTGTCCAGTAAATCTGGCTTTGCTATCTCGTGTCCTTCTTGGTGTTGCATTTTGGGTGGCCAGCAGTGTAGCTCACTACGTTGGTATTGGCATTTTTACGATGTTGATGTATCAAAAATCACTGAAAAAAGCACAAAGTTTGAAGTTTCAGAAAACATTATAAGGTCCTTTTGAAGTTTCAGGAAACACTATATAAGGTCCATTTCGTTTAAGTAAAATCTCCAGATGCAACAAGAGCGCTATGCAACTATGACGTACTACAGAGGTGAAAACATGAGTCAAGACGACAAATCTGCAGCGAGACAATCTGTCCGCGTAGCTCAGTTCGGAGAGCTACTTACTCCGGAGTGAGGGGACACGGCTTCGATGAACATTACGGACAAACTTGTGTTTCCACACGACGGAATTTCAAAAGAACAAACTAACAAAAGTAATGACCCTTACCCTTCGAACTAACAAAAGTAATTAATTACCCTTACCCTTCAAACTAACAAAACTAATACCCCTTACCCTTCAAACTAACAAAAGTAATGACCCTCACCCTTTGTACGGAAGTAACACAAGCGATCAGTTTGCCTCCTTCTCCCCTTGCGAAAGGATTTGGGGACCCAGTTAAAGAATGTTTATACGGATTTGACACAACATTTTCATTGTACAGAAGTGCCATGTCCGGATGTGTCAACGCCTGTTTACTGAGGTCACAAGACGTAAGCATATCTACACAGACCATACGCAATGGGACTCCACAAAAGAGGACTGTACGCCCGTCGACAGAAGCTGTCCTGGTCCCTTTTTGCACATCACCGGACAGCCCGCACAGAATGGGCTGAAAACTATGCTGTTTGAGACCGTGAACAGTGGGAGTGGGGCTCAGTTCTTTTCACGGATGAGACGTGTTTGTGCCTGCAATCTGATAATCGCCGCGTCTTCCTCTGGCGTGAACGAGAAACACGGAATTACTCAGCATTCACTCAGGAAAGAGATGCCTTCTGTGATGGTGAAATCCTTGTGTGAAGGCCACAGCATTGGCAGCCGTGGAAATCTGTAAGCCATCTGGAATGAACACTTGATGGCGGTAAGATATGGAGATGAAATCCTGCAACCTGTAGTTGCATCCTGTGTAGAAGCAGTTGGGAACTCGTTCCTCTTCAAGGACGACAACACAAGCCCGCATTGAGGCCAGCTGGTGGAAAACGTGCTTCAAGAACAGGGCATTGAGCGAATGAACTGGGCTTCGCGCTCTCTAGACCTTAACCTCATTGAGCATGTGTGGGACGCACGGGGCAGACATGTCACAGCTCGGGGAGTGGAGGAGAATCCCATATGAACTGCTGCTTGAGCTCAACCTTTTGATGCCTCACTGATATACAAGTGTTTAATCGATCGATGGTAACCGTACACCCCACTAGAGATCAGTACGCACTGCTTTGTTCCATTTGTTCATGTGTAACTTCATCATTTCGTGTTGTGTGTTCTTAATATATTGCCATAAATTTGCTCAAATGGCTTGCGTGTGGTCTGTTTGGTCATGTTTCATGTTCATTTGTCTCATTCATGTTTTTGGTACCAATTCATCATGTGTCTGTCTGTGCATGGTCGCTACAAATGTATCACCTCATTTTTCTTTGAGCAGTATACATTTTATCTGATATTTCTAACCTGGAATTTACTGGTAAATATTTTCGTACGTTAACAGAAACATCTCTTTCAATGAACTGTTCCTCCTGTTTTATAAATAACAAAGCTCTCGATCTCCAAAATGCAATACATCTTTTCGAACGCGGGTAAATTTTTGTTGTTTTCTTTCTTCAGGGTTTTACTACCTGCAGCAGCAGCTCCCAGAGCTAGAAAAGTGGCCCGTCCATAATTTAGCAACACTGGTTCTAAGGACCGGAGAGAGCCAGTCCCGTAAGGAGTTCAAGCAAGCCTCATCCACAGCTCTGGCGCGGGCCCAGTCAGCTTGGAAAACTAGCTAGACACCAGCGCCTCTTATCACTCTCGCCCTTGAAAGGAGCGTTAAAATTGATTTCCTGGAAATATTTTACTTATGTTGTCCAAATCGTTTTATGAAAAATATTCTGTATAACATTATAGAGATGGCAATTAATAGCTATATGTAGTAGTCTGCCTCTAATTTGGGAGCAGTTTTTCCAGGGAGAGGACAGCACTAGTATTACACACCGCCCGTGCTTCATCCACCCACTCCCAACTTCGACTTTTGGTCTTAGGCCAACACAGGTCTCAGACCACTTGGCACCGTAACGGCCATCCCTGAAATCATTTAAGGTCATTAATGAAGGTGACCTATTATGTAAGTAAAGTTTTCGTAGTTAGTTACAGAAGCTTCTTTACCAACTTTCATTAGTTAATGTTTAGTTACATAAAGGAATAAAAAACACGTTTTCTCCCATTTCTGTTCATGACGAGAATACCATAATGCAATAAATGGAACTAAGTGATGAACTAGAAGTTTGCATTTTGTTACCACACGGAAACAATTTGGTTTTCATTTCTTTGGGGAATAGTAGCTTCACGGCCCAAATGAACCACATTAGTGATTAATTTTTGTAGGCCGTTTCCCGTCGTGGTCATTATCTCCACATGGCTTTTGCGCCTAAAAAAACATTATCGTCCGTCCATTAGCAGCTTAATATTAACTGTGTTACATAAATATGTTCACTGTAAATTTTTTTGTTTCGCAGGAACGTATATGATATGAATAAACCACTTGCCACCGTGAGACATGGAAAAAAAAAAAGCAGAAAACGAGCATCAACAGTATAACTTTAATATAAGTACATAGGCATAAGAAAAACACATGCATTTTCACTGGAAATAATAAATCCGGCTTCTAACAAATCAAAAATTTCATATTCATTATTTTGCGTTAAAATTTTGAAAT
Source organism: Macrothele yani (assembly GCA_039090855.1). Lineage (NCBI taxonomy): Eukaryota > Metazoa > Arthropoda > Arachnida > Araneae > Macrothelidae > Macrothele > Macrothele yani. The sequence continues at coordinate 81,064,322 of CM077023.1, read as the reverse complement.
AACTATTTGTACTCTATTTGTTTCATTCTAAAAACAATTGGCATTCAAGGAACTTGGGTAGAAAACTACGGAATTCAATTAGATTCAGGATGGAGATTTTCAGCGGATTGCGGCAAACTTCCACACTGGTAAACTCCCACACTTTCTTTTGCTGCTAAGAAAACTGCTACACGTCGGAAAACTTTCACACCGGTAGACTCCTACATCTTCTCATATAAGGGGATGTACACAAATTGCGTTTCGTTCGGCGATCTTGTCAAAGTGCGGGAGTTTTCCTAATGGAATAAAACGAAATGTACGAGTTTTCCTGGTGGAAAAAGGCGAAATGTACGAGTTTTTCTAGTGGTATAAATGCGTACGTAAGATTATGATGACACAAGCTTTATATAAAAGCTTTCTGACTCGCTAAATCTTGGGTTGTGATTTTAATATTTGGCATGTGATAACGGATGTAGGTAAAAATACCCCCGGAGAAAATACCCCGAAAACTGAAAAGAGGAAAAAATGCCCCCGGAAGAAATACCCCCAGAACAAACGGTTCACTGTAAACTGCCACACAGGAACACTGATGTGTGGCAGTGATCCGGTGTGGCAATTTACCGGCAACCAAGCCACACATCTTCAGCAACTTGGCTAGAACAGTTCAGGGGGGGGTCTATAAAGATTGACGTTTCTGGGCCTATATTGAGAACAGAATTGGGAACTCCAAACGAATTTCGCGAAAACGTTCCACGTAAGCCAAGCGAGAATTGTACTTTAATTTGAAGAAATAAATTGCCGAGGATACGAGGTACACTTGATTTGGGCGGGTGGGGGTGCTCTACCCTGAACTTCCGTAATATTATATTCTGGGCCGCTGGATCCTGCCAGTGTATCCAGGAAGTTCCCCTTGAAGTGTCCACGAGATCCATGAGCTGGGGGGGGGGCTTTCTCCCAAAAATGTTAAAATGGACGTAGAGCTGTAAACATTAGTACCATTAATCAATCATTATGTAAAGCATGGTTCTAATGTTTACAGCTCTACGGCCATTTCAACATTTTGGGCGACCCCCTCCCCTCCCCCAAAGCTCACGGACCTCGCGGGCGCTTCAAGGGTAACAGCCTGGATACACTGACAGACTATAGTGGCCCAGAATCTAATATTACGGAAGTTCGGGGTTGAGTCGTCCCCCCTCCCCACTAAGTGTAATATCATCCAAATGGATCAAAGGTCAGGGCACAGGGGTGAGATTTATTCCACAGCCATTTTCCTCATAACTTGAGTAATAGCTTGAGTAATGATTTCTAGTATATTGGAAAGCGTATCATAATCAATGCATTGCATGATTTTACTAACTTGTTCTTTTTTTTTTTTTTTTGTTGTTGTTTATACTGAAGTGGTTGGTTTGTTCCACAATTTTCAGTTCTACAAAATATTATCTGCCTCTTAATTAAAAAACGAAAAGAGATGAAAAATTGTATTTCAGTTATCCGAAGTATTACCACTTTCGGGATTGAAAATTCAATATGATCTTACAGATGTGAAAATTCAAATGCCTAATTGCTTATACATATTGCGGTAAATTACAGATAGAACATTTAACAACGTTTTCCTTATATTTCATTTATCTGTGAGTTTTGAAATCTTCAACTATTTCAGATCGAAAAATTCTGCATTTTGTTTCTCGGAATATCTATAAACTACTTGAACGTGTTTGAGACTTCGCAGAGAGTTTTCATTGAACTCAAAATTATTACCATTATGTGTGTGTGATTTCTGATGTAAATGAAATGTGTTGATATTTTTTTTATGTGCCATTTTTGATGAGGATATTTCATTTTCTCTCATGACAGTAAAACAAAACAGCGAAGAAACAGAGAATGTGCTTGCAGAAATACAGCCTGATTCGTGTGTAAGGATTTCCTGTGCAGAAACAAAAAACGACCTAACGAAGTACACACAGAAGACGCAACAACATGATGAAAAATCCAAGGTTTCTTCACGGAAATATATCCCGTTAAATTTAAGTAGCTTATAGCGAAGTATGTTTTGGAAGCACTTTAATAATACATTGTAAAAACAATCGAACCATGAGCACATCTATGGAGGACGTGAAAAATGATATAGGGCTTGTAGAAACGCGACTTCAACAATTACTGGCAAAGCAAACAATCTTGTTGCTGTGTTGGAAGAATTAAAAAAAAAAAATGTTTCCAATACAGCAACAAGATTGTTTGCTTTGCCAGTAATTGTTGGAGTCGCGTTTCTAGAAGCGATATATCATTTTCCCCGTTCTCCATACATGTGTTCATATTTTGTAACATATCCTCTGCTCCATTCCAAACTAACCGGAGCAAGACAAGAAGCTATTAATTTATTTCAAAGTGTTTGTTTATTCAACACACATGAAGATAGTTCATGTGCGTTGAATAAGCAACAACAGTGTGTCATGACACACTGTTGTTTCAAATCATATATCAATTTGCAAATCTTATTACATATTTCACTACAGAAACTTACATAAAACTGGTGCAAAACTTTAAATAATTGTTGGTCGTGTGCACTAAATTGTGTGTGCACAGTAATGCTGAAGCAAAATGTAGTAATGCGCTCCTTGTAAAGTGCATCCATAACTTTTTCATGAAGGCTGTAATATTCTGTAATAAAAAAAAAAAAAAAAGAAAAAAACCGCCCCACTTCACTGACCTAAGTTGGCGTTCGAGCAATATTTGTAAATTCGTATTTGTATAATAATTCGATATTGTATGCAGAGAGATAGTTGCAAAATCACATAACGTTTTGATTTTCTTAAATACGAGGATCTTTCCATAGTAAAGACTCGATTTAGAGGTGTTTCACAAATTTATGTCTGTCGCTAACCTGCATTTAGCACATAAATAATTAAATTAATGAGCTCTTTAACTTGCTAGTTCTATCAAAGTCATAGTTTTATCCCCTCATAGTAACAGTGTAATATAGATAGTCCTCACATAGTTGCCAACTAAATTTAATGAAAAACCAGAAGATTGCCAAAAAAATCCAAAAGATTGCATAATAATCAGGAAGATTTTTCTGACGTTAGTTTGTAATACAATACAAAATGTTCACACAGAGTTAGAACTGTATATCTTGTTTTGCAATAGTTACACACAAATTTTTATAAGCACTTCAACAAAACAAGGAAAGGATTAAAAAAGTCCATTACGTATAATTTACTAGATTTTGAAACACTTCATCCACGCAAGACAGCAAGAAAAATTTCTATCCTTTTGGATACCAACGCAGAATTTCACTTTTTTTCTTGCTGCTCTTTGCCTTTTTTTTTTTTTTTTCTATTACATGCCAGGATATCAGATATTTTTTGTTTTTGATTCCTTAAAGAAGTACCTTGCTACTTTCGATGTCCACATTTTTTTCTTTTCAAACCCTATACTGATTTCTTCTACTTTATTTAACATTATCAGGGACACAGACCTGCTTCTCCAGTAGAAAAACACTAAGTGGAGCTAACATTTTTTTCTTTTTCTAGTTTACCTCAAACACCAATAAGAATCTTGCAGTAAATGTAATAAGTGTCTGCACAGACTGGGAGTAGCTCACGGTGGTCTTTAGAACCCATTAACAAGTGTTAGATCTTTGAAAACATTGAAATAAACTTCATACAGATGTTTAATAACGTTATTTTACTGAGATTTTCGATTTCCATAGCATACTCGATGTATTCCGTCGTTCATAGCGGACCGACGATTTCTACAGCATACTCGACGTTTTCCGTCGTCCGTAGAGGACCGACGATTTCCATAGTAACTATGTAAAATCCGCAGTACTTGGAGTCTCTGAATCTTTTTTCCCACCGCATGATCTTATTCTGCGTTAAGCGGAATGGTGTAAATGAAGAATTTAACTGTGCCCAAGTCCCGACAGGCCACGGGGGTTCTGGCACACAATGGCGCAGAATTCCCGTCATTGTTATATATTTTATTTATAGGGATATGTTTAGAAAAAAATAAAGAAAATTTTAAAATCCGGAAGAAAAGTTCTTCCGGAAGGAAAACCAGAAGACTGCGTAAAAAATGGAAAAACTTACGGAAAATCCGGAAGTTTTTAAAATTCTCCAATTAACAAATTTATCTTGTACTATTTTGCGTCAGGTATACAAAATTCTAAGAAAATAACAGATTTTGTTAAGGTTATACTAGTAGTATGAAGCAAATTTTTCTTTACGAAAAACAGCAACTCAGATGTAATGTGAAACTGTATCTGTACACTTATCTAACAACAGCTGCATTACAACGTGATTTATCTCGAAAAAACAAGAGAAAGAAATTGTACGATACTGTGACAGAAACCGATCATTGACTGTTGCCTAAGATATGGATGGTAGAGGCGTACTTATGACTGCTATTGAGATCGCTGAATGCATATTAGCTGTCTAGCGCTGTGCAAAACAGCTGACATCGGAATTTTAAGATCATATCGAACACTGATCTCTTGATACTTTCCTCTTAAAAAATTTGTGCCAGCTGTTTTATGCAACGTAAAACAGCTGTCGGGATACAATTACAGAAAATTCAGTCTAAAACTGTGACAGCTGAGCAGTTTGAACACTGTTTCATGAAATAAGTGCTTTCACTGTTATTTGAAAGTCATCGTGACTGTTAATTCTTACTTTTGAAACTGCTTAGCTATCTTGGTATCATACGCTTGGAAAATGGTAATAATAAGGAATATTTCTACCATACGCTTGCATTTCGGTCATGCGTATTTATTCGTTCATTATACGCTAATGGTTTCAGAGAACCATGTTTCGTCCATCCTAAGCAAAACACAGGAACGCTTAAGAGATAAATGGGTTTTTGTAATTTTCCGAACTCCAAAAACACTTTTTAAAGGTTATTGTGAGTTGTATACCTGTAGATACGTCTACTATGTCTGAAGCAATCTAACGCTCTTAGTATATATATTTAGTTTAGATTCAGTTAAAAGTCCTGTATATATATATTAGATGTAGATACTGTATGCAAAAGAATATTAACACACAAGCAACCAACCCTCATTTGTCGTTTTGTAATTTCTTTTATTGTGCTTTTCTTCGTCTGGAAGCCGTGGGGCCCCGGTTGTTTTATGAGGGTTGGTTGCTTGTGTGTTAATATTCTTTTGCATGTATATATCATCATCATCATCATTGTCAACCATTATTTATCCACTACTGGACGAAGGTCTCCCCAATTTTCTTCCACAACGGTCTGTCTTGTGCCAGTCTCCCCCATGTTACTCCCGCATACTTTCAAATTTCATCCACCCATCTCCCATGTGGTCTTCTTCTGGATCTTTTCCTGTCCCTTGGAATCCAATCTAAAATTTCGGCTGTCCATCGATGGTCTGTCCTTCTGGCAGTATGTCCAGCCCATTGCCATTTCAGGGATTTAACTCTGATCATGATGTCTTCCATTCTTGTCATTTTTCGGATCCACGAGTTCCTCTTCTTATCTCACCTGGTTACACCAAGCAAGCACCTCTCCATGCTTCTGTGAGTTGTCTGCAGCCTTTGTATGTCTCTTTTAGTTAAGGTCCACGTCTCTGCACCAGACGTAAGCACTGGAAGGATGCATTGATCAAACACTTTTCTTTTAAGACATAATGGCATATTGCTCTTGAAAATTATGCTGTTTCTTCCAAAAGCTCTCCAGGCAAGTTTCATACGCCGATTAATTTCTTCATCAATATGACCCTCACTTGATATCTGTTGTCCAAGATAAACGTATGTATCTGTTATATCCAACTTTTCTCCATCAATCGATAAATCTTCATTTCTTGTAAAAGCATTGTACATCACTTTTGTTATCTGAAAGTTCATTTTTAATCCCACTTCTTTACTCTTGTCAGCAAGTTCCTGGATTATACTCTGCAGGTCTGATGGGGTAGTTGCAAAAATGACTAAGTCATCAGCAGAACGAAGGTGAGTTAGATAATCTCGATTAATCTTTATCCCTTTGTTTTCCCAGTTCAGTGATTGAAAGACATTTTCCAATGTGGCATTAAAGAGCTTGGGAGATATAGTGTCACCTTGTCTCACTCCCTTTCCATTTTTATGTGTGTTGTAATTTCAAACAGCCGAATCTTTGCACTTGCATTTTCATAGATGTTATTAATAATATTGATGTATGCATCTTCAATACCGCATAATTTCAAAGCCATTGTAACTGCTGATGGTTTCACCGAATCAAAGTCCTTTTCATAATCGACAAAAGCCATGCACAATGGAAGTTCATATTCCCTCGCTCTTTCAATTAGTTCTCTCAGTACGTGGATATGATCTATAGTGCTGTAGCCAGTCCTGAATCCAGCTTATATATAGATTAAATTAAATACAAACAAAAATTTATATGTATATTTAATTTAAGTTCAATTAATATATAACTTTAGAGGCCACTGAAAATTCTGGTGGGAGATAAACAGAAACTTAAATAGTTCTGGAAGCTAACCGCAAACTTTTATTATCTTCCAAATATTTAGGTAGAATGTTCACCGGCAACGGGAGATGTAGTAAATAGAGGAGTATTAATTTTTCTGGTGTTTCTTTCCGTTTCTATTTCTCACACCAAATGAGATATTCTGGCTTTAGCTTTGTACGAACCATAGATTTCCAAAATAATTTTCGAAGTGATGCAGTAAATTAACTTTATCTATTGTTGATACTTCATAGTCTTTACTGCACGCAGAGGTCTCCTCTGCGTTCTCGCACGAATAGAGAGACAGAGAGAAACAGAAGGCAATACACATGAAAAGTGTAATTATCAGTGGAAAACTGTTGAATGTGTAACATAATGAGCATTCGCATTCAGTTGTAATAAACAAATTTGTGGTAAAAAAATAAATAAATATTGCCTATAGTTATATCTTAAAAAGTACGTATTTTGAAATGACCTTTATGAAAACAATCCAAAAAATACTGCACGTGAAATATTTATCTATGGGGGAGGAACCCTAGGATAACCCCTTGGCTACGTTCCTTTCTGAAGATAAGGTATATATATATATATATATATAGCTAGCTAGTGATTTGAATAAATGGATAAATGGACCACAGGGGGTTCGGTCATTTGGTCACCGGACATCTGGATCTGGGCACCCGGACATTTGGGCGCAAAAGTTCAGGTACCGTATAAAAATTACCGTTTCTTGGCACTGATGAGAATTGAATCGAGAAAACGTTGCCAGTAAGACAAACGACAATTATAATTGAATTTAGGAAAACAAAAGTACATTCGTGAACACAAAAAAAAAAAAAAAAAAAATACACATCACATTTCTTAAACCAACGGTTTTCAACGAAAAAAGCAATTACAACAGAACTCATACTATGTTCGGAAAAGAACGACAAGGTGGGGTTTTTTTAATAACGCTGCACTTTTACTTAGGAATTTACATAACACGTCAAGTTATTAGTATTTCTCTTTTACTTACTGAAGCACTAAATATTAATTACTATGCTTCATCCGTACGCCATTTTGACAGTTTTTATTCAATCGATGTCCTAACTTTTACCTATCAACTCAAGGAAATAATACTGTGCTTTTTCTGAGGCACGAAATATCAATTCACAATCCCTACGCCTAGGCCTTTTCAACAGTTTTTATTATTAGATGTGCAACGTAATTCTCGGCCCCAAACCGCAAGCGATCATAAAACGTAGGCAAATCGCTGTGTGCGATAATGGCTGATTGCAGCGCACTCCAACAGCTTTCCAGGCAACCGTAACCGCTCACAGCTGTAGTGACAGAAGGGACGAAAGTTGACGGTGAAAGCAATACCGTTCGAGAAGCAACATTTGAGGCACTGCCTCCTCTTCGCGTTTCAGCTGAAAAAAAGTGCCGCGAAAGCCTAGCAAATGATCTGTGCTGCTTTGGGTGAAGCTGCTGTGTCCTACAGTACGTGTAAGAAGTGGTTCCAGCGGTTTAAGCAGGGAAATTTCGATCTTCGTAATGCAGAACGTCCGGGACAGCCACAGAAAGTTGACGATGAGGAACTGGAACAACTGTTGGACGCGGATCCCTGTCGCACACAGTCAGAGCTCGCCCAGAAACTCGGAGTAACATGGTAAGCCATTGCAAAGCGTCTGCACAAGCTTGGACGGATTCACAAGGAGGGCCGTTGGGTGCCCCACTAACTCACAGCTGCGAACAAGTCTAGGCGCTACGATGTTGCTGTGTCCTTGCGCTACAGATTCAAGAAGAAGGATTTCTTCCACAAGATTTTGACCTGTGATGAGAAGTGGATCCTCTACGATAATTCTAAGCGACGCAAATCGTGGGTTTATCCAGATCAGCTTATCACCAGTATCGCCAAACCGAATATCCTTGCCAGGAAGTTGTTGCTGTGCATATGGTGGGATCAGCGCGGTATCGTACACTATGAGTAGCTCAAACTTGGTGAAACGGTCAATGCTGAGCGTTATTGTCAGCAACTCATTCGTGTGAGTGACGCACTGGAGGCGAAAAGACCATTCACCGGCAAGGGCAGAAGGTTGGTCCTGTTGCTTCAGGATAACGCGCGTCCTCACACCGCGAAAAGGTTTTGTTCCACTCGGCGTATTCTCCAGACTTCGCCCCGTCGGATTATCACCTCTTTCGCTTCCTGCAACATCACCTGAGTGATACGCACTTCACTTCTGTCGAGGAGGTCCACTCAAGTATTGATGACTTTATCAACTCGAAACAGCCCTCTTTTTTCCGCAGTGGCATTCGGCAGCTCCCTGACCGATGGCTCAAATGTATCCAACACGACGGGGATTATTTCGCTGATTAGGTACGTATTCGATTTGCTATAATTTGCTGTCAACGTGTCGTGCCTGCGGCCAAGAATTAAGTCGCACACCTAATATAACCATGTCATATTCATAACGTTTACATATCAAGTCAAGGTAATAATATTGCGCTTTTATTTAAGCACTAAATATTATTTCTAGGCCTTTTAATAGTATCCCACCTTGTCGTCCTTCTCCGAACATAGTATGAGTTCTGCTGTAATTGCTTTGTTTCGTTGAAATCGGTAGGTTTAAGAAATGTGCTATGTAATTTTATTTTGTGTTCACAAAAGTACATTTGTTTCCCCAAATTCAAATATAATTGTCGTTTGTCTTGCTGGGAACGTTTTCTCGATCAAATTCTCATCATAGTGCCAAGAAACTGCAATTTTTATACGGCACCTTAAACAATTGTGCCAAATGTCCGCCTGGTCTTTCTGACTGAAAATCGCAAATATTTCTTAATTTCTTAATGATAATGAGATATGGGGGGGGGGGATTTAGTGTACACCACTTGCTCACGTAGGGAGAAACATAGGAACCCTATAGTTTTTTACGCAGCGCAATTTCATGGCTCTAAAAGTGAATGTGCTCAGTTGTCCGTGTGCCCAAATGTCCTAAACTCGGACCACAGTGTTTCCATAGTGCTGATAAGTAATCTTAAAATTTGCAAAATATTCCATTATAAACCTCGGTATAAATACAGACAGGTTAACTGGCGAACAATAAGATCAAAACCTCTTCTACATGAATGAAGGAGTAAAAAACGTCTATTTACTAGCAGAATTAGGCCACCTCCAAAAGGAGAACATCCTGCAGGGTGGCTCCTGCAGATCAACAATCAGGCAGCTAAACGTGCTTATCATGTTACGAGGAGCAAAGAATCATCTTTTTACCCTGAAGGACATCCAGTGGTACAGTCCTGAAAAAGAAGTGGCCTGGCAATCCCAAGACCGGCTCAGGCGTTATAAACTCCAGTAGGCGACAAGGCAAGAAACCTTTGAAATCGAATAAATATATATATATATATATATATCATCGGGATGTAAGGTCAGGTGATGCGTAACATCACAGCCTCTCCTTGACAAATGTCAACCCCGCCTTCTCGTGGTGCATCCTGTTCCCACTAAAGGGGCTCTGACGACCGCCAATAGCGGTATAACTATACCATCGGGATTAGAGGAAATTCTATCCCACACTCACCAACCCGCTTGGCCAGCGTGGTGAGTTATGGCCAAACCCCTCCAAAATGATTCCACAACTTAAATCTTGGCCCTCAGTCTCCGGCAGCTGGAATGTACCTGGCCAAGGCAGCGGCCAGTGCGACATGAAGGCAGAGGGTGCTAAGAATCCCCGGAGGACCGGACTAGGCTGCCATCTGATGCTGACCTTGGCTACGTACAATGGACGCTCCCTATCTTCTGATTCAAGGCTTCTTGAATTGGAAGAGGAACTACAAAGGATCAAGTGGGACATCGTGGGGCTAAGTGAGGTAAGGAGAAAAGGAGAAGATCTCATTGAACTGAAAAAGTGGACATCTCTTCTACTATCGTGGGACAGATACTGGCAGAACTAGTGGTGTTGGATTTATAATAAACAAGAAACTGAAGGATAAAGTTGTAGAAGTTGAAAGTTCCTCTGACAGAGCTGCACGACTTGTTATCCAACTCTCGAAAAGATACCAGGCTCAGATTATTCAAACTTATGCACCCACCACAAGTCATCCTGAAGAAGAAATTGAAGAATTTTATGAGGAAATTTGTCATCTAAATAATAAAGGTAAGCAGCACTTGAAAATAATTATGGGAGATTTCAATGCAAAAATAGGGCAACGGCAACAGAATGAAACTTCAGTAGGTAAATTCGGTCACGGCAACAGAAACCAGCGTGGAAATACTCTCGTTGAGTTTGCAGAGGCAGAAGGGTTTTTCATCTTGAACTCCTTCTTCAAGAAAAAGCCACACAGGAAATGGACATGGAGACATCCAAATGGGACAACAAGTGAAATTGATTTTATTATGTGTAACAAAAAATTCGTCATAGAAGACTGCAGTGTGCTAAACAAGTTCAACACAGGTAGTGACCATAGATTGGTGAGATGTAAGATGCACCTCAACACTAAACTTGAACGTGGCAAGCTCATAAGACAAACAAAATCTATTGACATAACCAACCTTAAAAAACACCATAATACCTTCAAGTTGGAACTGAAGAACAGGTTCTCTGCTTTAGAAGGCCTAACATCGGAAGAAGTGGACATCTCTGAAGTTAACAGAAAAGTAACCAAAGCTCTTATGGAAACAGCAACAAAATTAGCTGGGTCTAAGAACAAGTTGCATGTAAATAAATTATCAGGAAAAACGAAAATGTTGATGCAAAAAAGAAGAGAGATGAGGACAACTAAAGAAGATGTGACTTCCAAAGTGGAATATATAGAGCTATGCAAGACAGTACGAAAAAGTATCACTGAAGACGTAAGAAAATTCAACTGTGAACTAGTGAGGAAAGCAATTGAAAACAACCAAAGCCTAAAGATAGCAAAGGGACATCTCAGTAAGGGAAGAAAACAGATTATGGCACTGAGAAAGAAGATGGTTCTGTAACAAGAAATAGAGGCGAAATTTTGACAAGAGTGAAAGATTTCTACTCCAAATTATATGAAAGGGATGATACATGCACTCCAGACATCATGAAAGATACCAGTACCAGAGTTCCTCCAGTCCTTCCAGCAGAAGTTGCACATGCAATCAAGAACATGAAGCGAGGAAAAGCTCCAGGAGAAGATGGAATTACTGTAGACATCATACAAGAAGCAAGTGGAGAAATCGAAACAGTACTCGCCCAAATTTTCACTCGATGCCTTAATGAAGGAAAGATTCCTGAGGATTGGAACACCGCTACAATGATCCTGCTACATAAGAAAGGTGACATTGAGGATCTCGGAAACTACAGACCTATCAGCCTCCTATCAGTAGTTTATAAAATCTTCACTAAAGTTCTTTCACACCGCTTGAAGGTAACACTGGACATGGCTCAACCGAGAGAACAAGCTGGATTCAGGAGTGGCTACAGCACAATAGATCATATCCACGTACTGAGAGAACTAATTGAAAGAGCGAGGGAATATGAACTTCCATTGTGCATGGCTTTTATCGATTATGAAAAAGCCTTTGATTCGGTGAAACCATCAGCAGTTACAATGGCTCTGAAAACCTGCGGTATTGAAGATGCATACATTAATATCATTAATAACATCTATGAAAATGCAAGTGCAAAGATTAGGCTGTTTGAAAATACAACACACGTAAAAATTGGAAAGGGAGTGAGACAGGGTGACACCATATCTCCGAAGCTCTTTAATGCCACATTGGAGGGTGTTTTTCAGTCGCTGAGCTGGGAAAACAAGGGGATAAAGATTAATGGAGATTATCTAACCCACCTTCGTTTTGCTGATGACGTAGTCATTTTTGCAACTACCCCATCAGAGCTGCAGAGTATGATCCAGGAACTTGCTGACAAGAGTAAAGAAGTGGGATTAAAAATGAACTTTCAGAAGACAAAAGTGATGTTCAATGCTTTTACAAGAAATGAAGATTTATCGATTGATGGAGAAAAGCTGGAGATAACAGACACGTACGTTTATCTTGGACAGCAGATATCTAGTGAGGGTCACATTGATGAAGAAATTAATCGGCGTACAAAACTTGCCTGGAGAGCTTTTGGAAGAAACAGCATAATTTTCAAGAGCAATATGCCATTATGTCTTAAAAGAAAAGTGTTTGATCAATGCATCCTTCCAGTGCTTACGTATGGTGCAGAGACGTGGACCTTAACTAAAAGAGACATACAAAGGCTGCAGACAACTCAAAGAAGCATGGAGAGGTGCATACTTGGTGTAACCAGGAGAGATAAGAAGAGGAACTCGTGGATCCGAAAAATGACAAGAGTGGAAGACATCATGATCAGAGTTAAATCCCTGAAATGGCAATGGGCTGGACATACTACCAGAAGGACAGATCATCGATGGACAGCCGAAATTTTAGATTGGATTCCAAGGGACAGGAAAAGACCCAGAAGAAGACCACATGGGAGATGGGTGGATGAAATTCGAAAGTATGCAGGGGTGACATGGAGGAGACTGGCACAAGACAGACTGTTGTGGAGGAAACTTGGGGAGACCTTCGTCCAGCAGTGGATTGATAATGGTTGCATACTTTCGAATTTCACCCCTGCATACTTTCGAATTTCATCCACCCATCTCCCATGTGGTCTTCTTCTGGGTCTTTTCCTGTCCCTTGGAATCCAATCTAAAATTTCAGCTGTCCATCGATGATCTGTCCTTCTGGCAGTATGTCCAGCCCATTGCCATTTCAGGGATTTAACTCTGATCATGATGTCTTCCACTCTTGTCATTTTTCGGATCCACGAGTTCCTCTTCTTATCTCTCCTGGTTACACCAAGCATGCACCTCTCCATGCTTCTTTGGGTTGTCTGCAGCCTTTGTATGTCTCTTTTAGTTAAGGTCCACGTCTCTGCACCATACGTAAGCACTGGAAGGATGCATTGATCAAACACTTTTCTTTTAAGACATAATGGCATATTGCTCTTGAAAATTATGCTGTTTCTTCCAAAAGCTCTCCAGGCAAGTTTTGTACGCCGATTAATTTCTTCATCAATGTGACCCTCACTTGATATCTGCTGTCCAAGATAAACGTACGTGTCTGTTATCTCCAGCTTTTCTCCATCAATCGATAAATCTTCATTTATATATATATATATATATATATATATATATATATATATATATATATATATATATATATATATATATATATATATATATATATATTTATTTTCTAACTCAGTTGAAATTTCAAAAATTTGCGATACTCTGTATTGTTAGAAACACAAGAAGCGACTTTGATCAAGGGTGCCCCGTCGGTGAGGGGGAAGTACCCACTTCCCGTAATTTTCTGAATAAAATTTAGCAAAATGCTCTCTCAAAATTCACGCAATATACGTACAAATGTACATAAAAATTATGGGCTATTTCTTACTGTAATCCAAAGAGCCTGGACAGCGGCAGCTGTAACTTCTGGTTATCAGCCGAAATATAACTAATTGGCCGTAATTAAATTTCCGTCGAAATTTAAGTGACTATATTTTTTACAGTTTGCCAATTATAAATGCATAATTTTTAAACTATCGTACAGGGCCCAATGTAGCTTTTTTATGCTTTCTAAAATTAGGTTGGAGAAGCGTGTTTGTTGCAGTTTTGTTCGGCTGTCCGTCTGCACGATAACTTGCGTAAAATATCGTACGATTTCGATGAAATTTTAGCATGTTGTTTGGAACAACTGGGCCCGAACCCTATTGAAAAATGGTCGAAATGGGGTCAAAGGTCAGGACACAGGTGCGGGATTTATTTGCCGAACATCTGCATGATCGCTTGCTAAAAAATACAGCGATTGCGTCCAAACTTTAATATGTTCCGAACTAACATTGGGGGTGGGGGTGGGGGGGGATTTCAATGAGCGACGATTGAATAAATAAATCTAAATAAGTACGATTCCGTTAGGTAAAAAGTAGCCTGGCGTTGCCAGGACGTGAAAAAATGTGACCTGGTGGCCCCAGGCCTCGACTGCACCCCTGAGAAGTTCTCTATGGAGTTTGTGCTTATTAAATTTAAGCATCTTTTGCCCTCATTCAGAAAAATAAAACATATTCGTTTGTGAAATTTCTGGTTGAAACAGTGTTGTGACGTCCTATACAGAGGTGAAAACATGTGTCAAGACGACAAATCTGCAGGGAGACATTCTGTCCGCGTAGCTTAGTTGGGAGAGCGACTTACTCCAGGGTGAGGGGACACGGACAAACTTGTATTTTCACATTGGCGCCCGAACAGGGATCTTCTTTGGGTTCTTCGAAAAATGTGTGATGTTTGTTCCACACATTGTTTGGAATTAATGAAAAATTCCTACTTCGCTTCAAAGAAAAAAAAATAATAATAAGAGGGAGATGATGGGACGTACTACAAAGGTGAAAACATGTGTCAAGACGACAATTCTGCCGCGAGACATTCTGTCCGCGTAACTTAGTTGGGTGAGCGACTTACTCCGGAGTGAGGGGACTCGGGTTTGATGCGGACAAACTTGTGTTTTCACAGCGTGTTCTGGAAATAATAAAACATACGGTACTATAGATGTGTGTCAGAGAGGAATCAAGTCTTGAATTTATAGTAGATTGCACGCACATTTAAATTTGCCCCGATCGTAGTGAATACTCTTAAACCCACGTGTTAGATTTCCCGCACTTCATTTGTCTGAGTTTGTGTGAATTTCTGTGACTTGGGGTTTATCAAAGGCAAATAAATTTAGCAAATGTTGGCCTTAACGGGCCATGTCTTCATAAACAGAAATACCAGTACTGCTCGTAAAAATTAGACATAAAATATTCTTAGGCTCTGAAATGCCACTCTACTTGTTACCAGGTCTCAGACACTGACCCCAATTCCTGGGATACCAAATGCGCTTTCCCGAACAAACATACTGCTCTATGTTTTTTTCAAAAGTAGGGTCACCAATATCCCCATGTCCTCATCATGTCTTACTCAAACCCTGCTTCTTGCCTACCTGCTTTACGCATTAAAATTTGATGAATGACTTTTTGCCCAAAATATTCCTTATCCCCCGAAAAACAGGTACAATTGCTGAAGCAAACAAACCATGCTGGATAACATGAAATTTCAAACAACGATCAACATAATTACAACGAATGTATTTCTGAGACGCAGAATTCACTCACGTTCCTCATGAGAACACCCATTATTCATCAACACATAGCTACAAAATTATGTGAAATCTAACAATCATATTAATTCGGTTAAAAGATAATTCACAACATTTTGAAAAATGCATGTCAAATGCAATTTGGAGTGATAGTGCTAAATTCGAAAGTTCTGAAATTCTGTGTATGAAAAAAATAACCCACTGAGGTTTTCTGGGAAACACATAAAAAGGAGTAGAAGTGTATTTACCTAAGTGCCCCCTTAATAACTCATTGAAACCTTTGTTCCACCAACTCGAACTTATGTACCTATCACTACATTCAGATTCAATATTGCAGTCAAGTACACTAAATTCTTAAAAAGCAAAGAAAGTAATCAGAGCCAAGTTCAACGTAGCCAATCGAAGCTTTCCCAAATGTCACCTATAGTAGGTTAAATAAGTTTAGGGCAAGTGTTACTAATATATGTTTATTCCAGGCAGTATTCAAATGCTACTCAGGGAACGCGTAATTGCCGTCCCGGTGGCACAGTGGTCTAAGCTCTGGCTTTTGACCATCGTACGAGATGGATCCGGGTTCGAATTCTGAGTAGGCATGGATGTTGTGTTTGTCTTATGGCACTGGTTCTCTCCCTTCCCTGGAACCAGTGGCCCTAAATTAAGGACCGGCTACTATTTATAGCCCACCAAGTTGCCTACGATGGTCGTTAAACCCCCAAATAGAAAAAAAAAAGAAAAAAGAAACATAACTGTTGGTCATGAAATTTCGACTCATTAAATACGAGCTCAAGTATGCTACAAATGCTCATGGTTTTCAAACTTGTTTGTGCTATTCATCTTATGACTGTATCTAGTCCCTACGTCTTAAATATTAATTCAAATCAGTTTTCTGCTTACGTACCAGTAGCGACCTCTTCTACGTTTGACTGAACCAATTTACAGTTTTGTACAAGACAAATCATTTCATACATCTCCGTTTGCTCTCAGTGGTTTTCAGCAATTTTAGCACCTGCGCCTTGAGCACTGATATTAACACAATTTGTCATTGGATAAGAGCGACTTTATTATGTTTATTTATTGCAAGCACTTCGTTCTTTTTTGTAAGAAGCAGAAACGACCACAGATTTTTCCTCCGTCATCAAATGAAATAGTTTTTTCACGATATTTTTCTGCTTATTAAATTTTAGTTCTTAGCAAATCCCAAGTCAGTCTTATTCGAGAGTTTTTCTAACATTTTAGGTGATGCACCAAAAGTTGTTTCGTAATGTCAACTAGGGATTGTGTAACCAGCTGAACTACAATCATAAATAGCTTTATTTTATTTTACACAAACATTATGTTGCATATCTATGTAACTTTTATCTTTTATTACAAGAGATTTTGTAGTGGTCAGCATGTTTCACTTCAGTTACAGCATCAGATCACACACTAAATATAACGCGACACCAGCATAATTTACTATCTGGATTTCGAAAGAATCACACAAATTTCTTTTCCATTTTTATTAATTTTTACCACACCACAAATCATTAATAGCCCACTATGTAATATTCAGCTTTTAAAATCTGAGCCAAACTGCTTTTAAATAGCTTCACGTTATAATACATTGACTGTAGTTCCGTGCAGTTCAGCCTTCTATGATAAGTTCTCTATATTGTACTTCTAAAGTTTAATTCATTTGTTTTTCAAACAAGATTGTGCAATTTATTTTTGTTCCTCGGGTAAACCAGAAACATTATAAACTTAAAACCGTCGTAAGGATTTTTCTAGATTTTTATAGCGCGGTGAAAATACAAATGTAGTACACATATCCTTAAATTAAGCAAAAATTTTATCAGCATCTAGTTAAAACTTCTTATCTTGAAAGGACAAAACGCTGCAAAACTTTCATTTATAGGCCATATCTGATGCAAAACTACTAAATTCGTTCATGACCTTATCCTTAGAATCATAAATATCTCAAAAATAAAAATATACATAGAGAGAGAATTCCTACTGAAAATAATTGATAAAATTACGATCAGCTTAAAAATAAAATAATTTTCATGAACTCTATTGTAGCTTTCCTAATGCTTTTCTGACGTACTTTAGTTTCTAATTTGTGACAGATGTTGATTTCGTCTTGAAATCTCAATGTTCTTGAACGTTCAGGGAAAATTATTCGTAAATCTTCCTGAATGCAGTTTGGCAGTGTTCTTTTTTTTTCTTTTCTGCTTTGCTGTAAAAACCACTTTTGTTTCAATTTATTTAGCCATATTTTTGTTTGTTTGTTGTTTTTTCTAATCCACCCTTGCTTGGGTTTTCTTAAAGCAAAATGCTTGTTCTCAGTGTCACAGGACTACTTTTGCCACCAAAGACCCCTTTGGCATACATGCTTGTTCTCAGTGTCACAGGACTACTTTTGCCACCAAAGACCCCTTTGGCATACATTATTAGCTTACTGAAGAAAACTGTCTGTCAAATGTTATCATAAATAATTTTATTTAGAGTACGATGCTTTTCTTCAGTATGTATCATCACTTTGCGATCATGTTTCTTTTCTTAAACGCAGATCATCATCGATAAAATCATATCTCTTCGTTTCACTAATATAATATAATATACTATAATATAATATAATACGCGATATATATATAATAAATTATAATTATACTTATGATACATATAATACGCACTGCTTTCAACAGAGGCTTCATTACGTGCATGCATTCAGCTTTCAAAAACTTTTAAAAACATAAACATAAATCAACCTTGACCCCGATCTCTCCAAACTCTCACCGAAACTTGTCAGTTCTTTCTTTTGTCCCTGAAATTTATTTCGCTACAGCAAAATTCTGAGGTCGTCAAATTTCTAAGTGATTTTACCTTCCATAACTAAGATGACTTGCTCTACAAAAAACGACCCAATTTCTGACAAAAATTCTTGGGGAATCTATCGCATCCAGTGTCAGTTTGTCCAACTGTACATGAGTGAGACACGAAAATCCATTAGGCTGAAAGAGCATCGGTTGTTATTCTCCCAACAGTGATTAGCACTGTTGGGAGAATAACCGATTTCTGTTTGATGAAGCAAAATTGTTAGAAAGACTTAGATCGGTGTCTAGTCTTAACATCTTAGAAGTCTTACACATTTTTCGAAACCGTCTTTCCCTGGTGAATGATTCATCCTCATCGTCAGAAATATATGAAAAAATGCGATGATTATGTGTTCCACAAAAGGAGGATTCTCAGTTGTCATTTCAGAGAGCGTTTGTTTGTTTCTTTTCTTGGCGGAAATTGTTGAGAGTGGCCTATTCAAAACCAATCATAGTGTTTTATCTCCTAAAACGCAGTTTGTTTGTTTCTTTTACGTGGGAAAAAATAAAAACAGAAGACGTACTGATTCCTGTTATTATGGCTGATAGTTATTTTCCTGTTGATGTTATCTCGGGGTTTAAAACGACCACCGCGAACGACTCCGAGGTCTCTAAGCAACTACCAATCCCTAATTTGGGATCGCTAGTTCCAGGGAAGGTAGAGGGCTAGCAGCACTGTAAGACAAGCGCACCACCCATGCCTCATGCGGGACTGGAGCTCGAGTCCAGCTTGGATGACTAGTCAAATGCCTGCACCTCTGATCATTCGGTCCCTGGGGATGCAGACCGATACCTGCCACGTGATTCTATTTAATAGAGCTCAAAACCTAGATACGACGATAGGAAGTGATTGAAATGAAAAACAATCTGGAAACAGAATTTTTAATATCTCAGGAAATCTAGTGTGTGTGTGTGTGTGTGTGTGTGTGTGTGTTCTGTAGTTTATGAGAACTTTTTAGCTGAGTGGTAGGCCGAGCAAAAATACACAGCAGTGTTTTAACCTTTAAATGTAACTTTAAGAAAAAAAAATCTCAGAGAACTCCTTTTTTAGGACTTACTTTATCCAGTTTTAGCTACATAGTAAATAGCAAGTGAATGAAAGAATTTGTAGAAAAAGTTGCACCCAAGGAAAGCTTTGAAAATCCTTATGCTTTTCCAAAACCGTACTAAAACCAATTTGTGAAAGTAAATGAAACCTAACAAGGACACCCATATTTAGTTTTAACGCATGGCAATAATATGAAAATTATCGTCGTAGATTCGGTTTAGGCATTCCATTTGTTATCAATATAAATCTAATTGAAACAGGAGGAAAAGGGCACCTCCATTATCCAAACGAATCATTTGAATTTTTCAAGTACAATTGCATTAATGGGCTAATTTATTATTCATTTACTCATTTACTCTGGTTTTATCATTGTTGCTGCAACATACATTCAGAAAAAACACGGAACAGAGAAAAATAATCCGAAATGATTAAACTGTCATGTTTTTGTGATAGTTTATAGTTGTAGCGCATTTGATAAAGTTCCATATGGTTTCGGGTATGTTTTGGTTTTTCGTCTTTTGCTTTTGAAAATGTCGTTAGAAATGGTATCTCACGACACATATTCCGTACAAGCTACTTAAGAAATGTTGCATTACGCTTGAGCATGGGCATGCTCAAGCGTGTATGTTTGTTTCTTTGCATGAGCATGCAAAGAAACAAACATATAGATTAGTAACAAAACGTTAAAAAGCCTGCATGATAACATAAACGGAAAGATGAAGAAAAATTGTGTGCTAAGCTATCAAACTTCAGGAACAATATGCAAAAGAATTCATGACATCGTTCTTTATGTGTTGTTTTGATCTTCAAACTAATAAGCACAGTGAGAAAATGTAAACTGTAGGGCCCAATGGACTGCACAACGCTGTTCGCTTGCATTTCAATATGTATTTTCATCTCTTATGATACTGCGGCATTCCCGAAGTCCTGAAGTTTTCCAGGATACATATTTCCAAAAATATCATACAAACTGATGTTACTATCATAGCTTTATATTTACTTCGGATGTGAATTCCTCCTACACTCATTAAAGTTGCATTCATATCATGCAAGAAGAATTTTACACGTGTTTGGTAAAGCCCACACAACTACTGATGAAATATTTCGTGCTTCATGCTAGTAATACTAAAACCTAGTACATTTTTATATTATGCCACACTGTGGACTTCTAGAGCACTTTGACGAGAAGTATATCGTAAATGTTTATGGGAGCTACCAAAATCATTTAGGCTACTAGAGTGAATTTTCATATTACACACGCACGTCCATCTTGAACAATGTCACAATATGTCAGAGAGTTGGTTTTTCTTGAGGTGCAGAGGAAAGAAATGAATTTCAAAATTCTGTACTGAGAAGACTCAACAATGTATATACAACAGCAGTGAAAAGGTTATCACTGATGATCAAGGAAAACACAGGGAATCTCATTTTAAATATGTAAATTAATATTCGTGCTCATATGTCCGCAGATATAACTTGGATGGGATCTTCGTAAATAGTGACACTACTGATTATATGCACAGGAAATATAGCTACAGTAGTAGCTATTTTTTCAGTAATAACAGGGTGGTTGAGTTAAACAATTGTACTAAAACAATTTTAGGTACATATAGCATGCTAGGTCACTACACAAATATGAAGAGAGATGACTTAAAAACAATAATAGAATTTGCGATACATAAAAGTGGGAACTATCAAACAAACTGTCGCTTTTTACCTAAAACACAAATTAAGGTATATAATACCAGTAAAAGTAATCCCATGACTAGGGTACAGCAAACTATACAGAATTTCAAATTAAAAAAAAAGAAATTCGAAAGAAATTTTCATTTTAAAACTTTGAGGAACGGAAGGTATAATGCAAAATTTAAAATATCTTGTGCCGAGAGCATAACCTTTAAATGCTGTTGTGAGAAAGATACGTATATTTCATATTGTAAACCTCTTTACACCAAAAGAAAGGAAAATTATGAATGAAACTGGTTACGCCCAAATATAGGAACAAAAAGTCAAATGGTTTATGGCAACAAGTAAACAGGAGACAAGTATAGATGTAGGCTTAACATAACTGCTGATAAAGATGTGGTGATCGAAAGTTTTTAACATAACGCGTTCCCCATTGAATTAAGAAGTTTCATACTACGATACCTGCCGATTTTTCTGCGCCAAATAACATGACGAAGCCATGATGATGATACTATGCCAAAGACGAACTGGTCGACATATCTTTCTTATATGACGTATTGTATACCGAAGGTTGCCTTTTTTTTTTAAGAATTCCATAATACTCAAAATCAGCAGGAATTTGATCCCAAATGGACTACACATATGGCATTCAACACGTTGTGAGGCTTATGCCGAACTACATTTCTAAAGGGCAGAGATTCCAATGTATTCCATATTTAAATGTTCAAAATTCATTAAGGTTATTTTCAACCCCGTAAAAAAAATCATTACCATGCCGGCAGTTGAGTGGTCAAAAGTGTAGGTTTAGGACTAGTTGCCCAAGCTAGGGCCGAATTCGAGCCTTCGGATCAAGCAGGGTGGTGTGCTTGTCTTACGACGCTGGCTCTCTCTCCTTTTTGCATCAGATATAGCCATAAATTAGATTCAAATATAAAATATTAAACAGAAAGACATGTTTTCATTATACATGAAGAAGTCTTTCACAGTAGTCAGTGCTTTTTTTAGTAATCATTTTGTTTTTGTAACTTTATTTCAGTAGTAATCATTAGTAATCATTTTGTTTTTGTAACTTTATTTCAGTAGTAATCATTAGTAATCATTTTGTTTTTGTAACTTTATTTCAGTAGTAATCATTAGTAATCATTTTGTTTTTGCAGTAATTTTAGTAATCATTTTGTTTTTGCAGTAATTTTAGTAATCATTTTGTTTTTGCAGTAATTTTAGTAATCATTTTGTTTTTGTAACTTGCTTTTTTTAGTAATCATTTTGTTTTTGTAACTTGCTTTTTTAGTAATCATTTTGTTTTTGTAACTTGCTTTTTTTAGTAATCATTTTGTTTTTGTACTTTTATTTTCCCCCTTATAACCAAATTTCTCCATGTTCCCTTTCTTAGGGACAAATGTAAAAGAAGTTGTGAAGAAATGTGAAGAAATTACTAATGTAAAAAGAATTGTATCAATATTAAACGATTATGGAAGCCCCTAACTCTGAGGGTGTAAGCCTAAAATTCCTGACCATGTAGACGTAAAGTAACCACAGAAAGCAAGGTAAGGTACGTATGACATATGACAAACGCATGGAGAGAAAATCAGATTAAAATTGATATATAAAAACTAAAGAATCGCTATTAAAAAGCGGCTTATCAGAAACTGTACACCGGAAAAAATAACGGTAATGTTTCTCAGAGAGAAAGGAAACCCTTTGTTTTATAAGGTAATAAACTTTCAGGAGAGGTTAAGAGGTTTCTTAACGTGATAAGGAATGTTTCCATGAAAAGATTAAATGGATTGTTCTAATCCGAAACAAAGTGAATTTTCTTCTTTTCAATAGAAATCCACAGCCTCCCCCTTTTCCTTTTTTTTTTTTTACACCCCACCCGCCGTCAAAGATAAGGAGTTGACAACTATTAGACATTTGGGCACTTCTAGGATATGGCTGTTTCAATTTTGCCCGTGAGCCATTTATGTAGAGAATATGTTAAGAACCTACATGCTTACGCGAAGGAAGCTCAAAATCCCTTCTTATCTCTGAAAGAAAGTTTACTTCATAAAACATGTTTCGCTTTATTGGGAAAAGTCTTTTTTCTTTTCTTTCTTTATTTTTTTTTTATTTTAGCCTAAACACCCACACACACACTCACAAAAGAGTGCATTTTCACTTAGAGCAGCAGTTCTTTGCCCTAATGAATGAAAAGGCCTGGCCGAAAAATATTTTGAAGCACACACCACCCGTATTTTCGTCAACTATTTGGAGAATGACGTCATTCTGGCTGAAGCTGAGTACGTGTTTTCTCTAAATTTCCAGTTTTTTCGATTTGTTTTGGGCAGTGATATCAAACCATAAGACCAATTTCATTTTGAGAAAGGAAGAAAAAAGATGACAAAATTTGATTTGTGTATAGGGTTTTAACGAGCACTGTGAGCACCTCGATGAGCTATAAGCAGTCGCCCGTCCCTAATTTGAGGCCACTGGCTCCAGGGTATAAAGAGCGCCAATGCGATAAGAAAAATCACAACATCCATGCCTCACCGGGATTCGAACCCGGACTCATCTCAGACAAATGGTTAGAGCTTGGACCACTGCGGGGCGGAACAAAGTCTAAACAATCGCAGATTTTCTACATGTACGTTAAGTAGAAAATGATGCAAACAGTTGCAGTTGTCACAAATTCTATACTGCAGTGAAAGAGAGGGATGAAAAATGCTAACTAATTATGGGAGCATTTTTGATCTTAAGTAGAAGATTCAGCACATTGAAATATGAACGTCGTTGAAAGATGATCGCTAAAATAATCTACTTCTTTTTTATACATTTGGACTGCGTTACTAACGTCTCTAAGGCTATTAAATAACCAATCAATTGGTTTAGAATTCACAGATGTTCTTTGGGTGATTTAATTCGAAAACATGAAAAACCCTCAATGATCTTTCTAAACTCAGACGTAATATTTTCACGATATTACGGTGTCACCGGCAACAAAATAAACATTTTGACTTGGTTAACGAGCTTACAATGTTAGTAAAGTCATTTATGCAAACGCATGTTTGCTTGAAAAATGAAAGATCTAAAACACCTATGCCTAATCTAAACACCTATGAATTGAACGCTTCCTTTATTCTTTCTGGAATGTTACACACTCTATATAAATGTAAGCAAAATTTGTGCATCGAATTATTAATCGTCCTTGTAATCGAAAAAAGCAGTTATAATTGAAATGCTTCCTTTAGTCGTACCGGAATGTTATATGAAATTAATTCACCATGACTAAAAATCAGTGGTTAGGCACACACATTCGTCTGCGCATGTCTGAATAATTCCTATGAGACAATTACCTGATCCTTTCAATTTAGTCTCTATGTACAGGACTATTCATTTATTTATGCGCCTCCATATTACATGCATTAAGACATAACGAATTCCTGTAGAGTTCAATTCAGAGATGTTTTAGATTAGGCGAAGTGAAGGGAGTGCCTTAAACCTGTGTAGGGAGGGTATGAATGACATCTCCCATAATGGCAAAGGCGACATCGATACGAAAGGACAGGTTTGGAAGGACGACTTTTATGACATGCTTAAATCTCCAAGGGTCTAATTATTACTTTCCCCATGGATAAGAATCACAGAGTACGTACTCTAAAGACGGTCCCTTTACTACAGGGCAGCTGTATTCTTTGCCGCTGGCGTGGTGTCAAGCTCACATTGACACGTGACGTCAAGACGAGGGTATCGGCTCATTATCATATCCCAGCTCACGCCTCCGCAGTTAGTTTTCAGCAGGGTAGAAAAAATCAGTAGAAGGATTTAGTTCAGATTAAAAGACTGGAAATCGAGTTATTTAACCAGATCTCTCAGTTGCAAAAAATGGATTATTTTGGTATTTCACTCTCATGCTATTCACAGCATTACGTGTGGTTTTGGATGGTTACAGTGCCGGAGAAAGAGAATTAAGAGGCCGATCTTTCTGGATAAGCAACTAAAAAAAGGAAAAGAAATGAAAACTAAGAGAAAGGTAGGCTCTCTGTCCGTTCTTCCAATTTTAATGAAATTAATGATATTTGGTAGACATTAAGTAATATGAAATGCCAACTTCCCATTGAAAGATTCATGAGATCTCAAACATTTTGATTTGGTATCATCAGCATTTGTTTAATTCACGTTTTCTTTATCAAAGTAAAAAAAAAAAAAAACATATCGTGAATAATTGGTACAAGACACTAATGTGGATACAACTTTACAGTTAGACCGCGAATTTCTCCACCAAACTATGAGCAGTCAAAAGTTGCATTATCAAAACTGCTTCGAATGGGCCACAAAATCACTATGTTAAGAAAACAGATTTGGGGGAAAAATTAATGTGAGTTAAATGGGTATAGGAGACAGCCATTAGAAAAATGAATCAGTATGTTAAACAGCTTTAAGTGATTCTAAATGAGAACTTCTGGTACGCGCTCTTATAATTTATTTTTATTATTCACAAAACTGTAAGAACAGTGCATTTTGTTTCATGTACTTCGTGAGCTATCATCTGCTTTTAGTTTACTGAAATTTCATGCTGAACAACAAAGTGAAGAAATTAACTGGAAGTTAAAAGTATTCGCTACTGTCAATTAGAATGTAACCGAGGAAATTTAGTGCTAGAATATGTTTTTCGTGTTTTGGAATTTTTTTTGTAACGAAAGAAAAAAGAAAAAAAAAGTTTGCTCCGGCACCTTGTATCCCCAGCTTCCCATAAATAGCAATAAATTTCAGCTGAGGAAGTTCAAAAACATAATGGTAGTATTATTACTTTATTGCTTCCTCAAAATTTCTAGCCTCGTAAATTGAAGTATTAATATAGACGACATATGGTCAATTTGTTCAAAGGTCGCAGATCAACTGTGGAAAGGAAAACATAATATATTAGCGTAATCTTTTTGTAAACAAGCAAATAAATTAGAAGCAACTTTACGGAGAACTTGCAGACAACTGAATAAAATTTAAACTTCACTTTCTGCTGCTGACATTAACGTACGCATTTAGCTAATTTTCTAGTAAATATACTCACTTCATCAAATATGTATCAGAAAAAATTATAATTTTCCTTTCTACTGTTTCTATTCTTCAAAGAATATTTACTAGTCACCTGGATGTTATTTAAAACACAAATACAAAAAAAAGATCTTTAAATCCCTCACAAAAACTTATAATTAAACTTTCATTTTCGCTTTAATAATCAGTCCAGAACTAAAAATTATTTGATATGTAATTCCTTTCGAAATTCATAAGGTGATTTTAGTTGATGTCTATAAACAAAACAACACATTTCTTTATTTTTTTTTTTTTTTTTTTTTTTTTTTGGAGGTTTTACGACCACCGTGAGCAACTCAATGAGCTATAAGCAGGGGCGCGTCCCCAATTTAGGGTAACTGGTTCCAGGGAAGGGAGGGGGAGCCAGTGTCTTGAGAAAAACACAACATCCATGGCTCACCGGGATTCGAACCAACCCCGGACCCACGAGAACGAATGATCATAAGCCAGTGTTTCCATCGGAAATACATGATGAAAATGTTTTAATAATATTTTAAATGTATTATATATCGCCTTGAAATGCGTTTAAGTTCTCTACTCTCTTCAGCTAGACAACAGTTGAATAGTTTTTTCCCATCTGTGTGTGTGTATCTCTCTTTCTCTCTCTCTCTCTCTGTATATCATCATCATTGTCAACCATTATCAATCCACTGCTGGACGAAGGTCTCCCCAAGTTTCTTCCAGAACGGTTTGTTTTGTGCCAGTCATCCCATGTTACTCACGCATACTTTCGAATTTCATCCACCCATCTTCCATGTGACCTTCTCCTGGGTCTTTTCCTGTCCCTTGGAATCCAGTCTAAAATTTCGGCTGTCCATCGATGATCTGTCCTTCTGGCAATATGTCCAACCCATTGCCCTTTCAGGGATTTTACTCTGATCATGATGTATTCCACTCTTGTCATTTTTCTGATGCACGAGTTCTTCTTCTTAACTCTCCTGGTTACACCAAGCATGCACCTCTCCATCCTTCTTTGAGTTGTTCCGCAGCCTTTGTATGTCTCTTTTAGTTAAAGTCCAGGTCTCTGCACCATACGTAAGTACTGGAAGGATGCATTGATCAAACACTTTTCTTTTAAGACATAATGGCATATTGCTCTTGAAAATTATGCTGTTTCTTCCAAAAGCTTCCCAGGCAAGTTTTATGCGCCATACGCGCATTAATTTCTTCATCAATGTCACCTTCATTTGATATCTGCTGTCCAAGATAAATGTAGGTATTGGTGATCTCCAGCTTTTCCCCATCAATCGATAAATCTTCATTTCTTGTAAAAGCATTGTACATCACTTTCGTCTTCTGAAAGTTAATTTTTAATCCCACTTCTTTACTCTTGTCAGCATGTCTCTGCAGCTCTGATGGGGTAGTTGCAAAAATGACTACGTCATCAGTAAAACGAAGGTGAGTTAGATAATCTCCATGAATCTTTATCGCTTTGTTTTCCCAGTTCAGTGATTGAAAGACATTTTCCCAAGTGGCATTAAAGAGTTCGGGAGATATATTGTCACCTTGTCTCACTCTGTGTATATATATAAAAAACACCAATAAAACCACATAATTTGAAAATTTGGAAAATCAACATGCGCTTTGAATTTTCAAAATTCAATTTGAATTTTCAAAATTCAATTTGAATTTTCAAAATTAATATCAACAAGAAGCATATATAAAATTTATATATATGTATGCATGAAATTCAAATTCATCAAAAAAGAAACACCTTTACAAATGAATAGAATTCGTTCCTTTGTTTCGCAATTTTGATTTTGGTCTATTCCGACACGTCTTAAGTTCTCCACTTTAAAAAAAAAATAACTCCAGTACCTCCAGATACCAGCAGAATCGTTTCTTAATCAGAAGCAGTAACACATTATATTTTGTTAAAAACTACTAGGGTTGTCGAGACGCAGTGAAACACTGTCATCTAAACTACGAGTCTTTCATTTCCGATCATCACAAGCTACTTCTGTTTTCGTAACCTCAATAAAAATACTATGATTTACCTCGCTGGTTTTTTAAAGGGATTATTAAGATATAATAAATGACTTAGCAAACTAATAAGATGTGTTCTCACGCTGAAATCGTTACTTTTACATAAGGCAAGTGCTTTCACCACTCTAAGCGGATTTTAATAATTTTAGAAATCGCAGCTCGTAAGTGTGGTAAACAGGAGAACGTTCGAGACCCGCAAAAAATTGGAATGCAGAGACGAAGAAAAGTAGAAAGCTAGAGAAGAAAGAAAATATTGATTTTCTGTTGCGGTACAATTCCTCGCTCGGGTGCTAATAGAAAAGTGAGGTCAACACTGAGATGGAAGTTGTGTGTGCAAAGAGCAAAGCGGAATCATTTCCCCCTTGCCTTGCAAGCATTGTCCCTTTCCTTAGGGTTTCTAGATTCTTTACTTTCGAAAAACATGGATTGTGGTCATGGGTGCTGTGGTTACAATAACTGTCTTATTTTTTTCAGCTACTCTTTCATTTCTCGAGGCCGTCATGAGAGGGGATGCTCATTTATCAATTGTTTTCTGTTTGATGTCTGTCACGGCATTTCTTTGGTATCATCTTCTTAGAGGACATTTATCTTTTTGTACTCCAGCATCACGTGAAAATCTTGCTTACTACATTTAAGAACGATTTTAAAATTAAGCAAATATCAAAATGGCGATATCTGCGAATTTCTTCTTTCTCCCCCTTCAGCTTAATGTTTATCCTGTGCACATTTCATAACTTTTTTGCTTCGATGGCTAAAGGAATATTCATTGCTTCGATGGGCGAAAGAATACTGAATGTATATGAGAAAATGTGATGCGATTACCAGATATTGTGTAAGAGTAGGGCAGCTTAAAAGTGTAAAATTGTTTTTTTCAAAGAAAAAATTCTTTATCAAAATGTTAACCATCGATATATAATCAGCTGATATAATTTTACAGGTTCGGGTGAATGGCTTTTCTATTCTACAAAATTTTGCAGATTTTTCGTTGGAACTCACACGTTTAAAGAATTTATAACTCTACAGAAAGCATCCGGAAATACCTGTCTGAAACGCAAACATTTTGCTTCAGTTGTTTATCAGAATATAACAGCATGGAAGCGCAAGATATTTATTTCTCTGCGATAGAATTTACTCTGAAATTTGGATTAAGCCCTGAAAATAGTATTCAACCACAGTTAACAGTCAACTGAATTATTTTGACAATAAATGCACTATTTCTCTCCAGCTTTTTTTTTAAAGAAAAAGAAGGGAAAAACGGAAGCATAACCCCCAAGGCGAGGAACAAATCTTAAAAGCTGAATCTTCTAAATGTATTTATTTTGATAAACAAGATGGGTTTAAAAGACAAATCTTAAGTTCACTAACTTCATAACAAATTTTTCATGAAAAAGCTTTTTATATTTTTTAATAAGACACGTACGTGAGCGTTTGTATTGCACGGGAAGATTTTGAGTCGAGTATAGTTTATAATTGCGGTATTATTTGAAAAACATGAACTCAAGCCTGAAGGCTTCGGAATTTTTCAGACCTAAATTACACAGACGTTTGAAATCTGCATAAGGCTTACGTTCTGCAGAAGAAGGTTTTTGTCCGGTGTTTGAATAATACACTACCCTGAATGTTTTCACAAAACTGTACGTTCAAGAATTACAGACTTCTTAACGCACATTTCTGTTAACATCCAGGAAACCAGCGTATGCGCGTACATGTGTAGTGTAAAAAATATGAAAGAGGAATAGCACAGTTACATACACGTGTATTATCGATATTGTACGTGTAGGGTCAGAGCCCGTTTAGAGGAGGGGTGGAGGCTACAGCCCCGGGGCCCCGCATTTTCAAGGGGCCCCAGAATTATGCAAGATGCTTGAAAAATTGACAGAGTTCTACGGTTTTTTTTTTTTTTTTTTGCAAATAGCACAGCAAAAACTATAAGAAACTGCCTTGTGGGAAAAGTTTTCTTATTTCTTTCTCTTTTTTAGGAGGAGTCCACAAAAAGTATAGTCGCCCTCAGTCCATCCAAAAATCTTTCGAAAACATTACACTAGCTTTTTGTACACATCTGTAATGGGGAGAAATTTTCATGTGTTAAGAATTCGTTTGAATCATGATATTTGGATCATATTATTTTTTCCACTACTTCGATACAATTTCAACAAGCTGAACCCTGGGGAAAGGGGGTTAAAGCAGAACTGAACTGGTGTCCATTTTTCAACCAAGCATTTTTACATTTTCTTGCTAACACTGATTCGTTCATGAAACATGGAATACACACTTCAATATGGAAGGGATTTTTTTCATGGCTCCCTCATCACATTTGAGAATGTTTTCTCCAGGGTATTTTTATTCGGCCATCCAGAGTGAAATCTTAGATGTGCCACTGATACCGGGGGCCCAAAATACTGTTCAGCCCTGGGGCCCCTGTCTCCTTAAATGGCTCTGTGTAGGGTAGTTTATATTTTTTGCAGTGTGCCCCACAGTTGTATTCAAACTAAACGCGTTGTTAAAAAATCTGTGAATATTCTTCACTTTGTACGTAGTTTCCCAATGGTTTTGCGTAACATTCGGTTCTTTTTTGTTTGTTTCGGAATTCAACGACCACCATGAGCAACTTTAAGGGCTGTAAGCAGTCGTCTGTCCCTAATTTAGTGCCACTGCTCCACGGAAGGGACAGAGCTAGAGCTATCAGACAAACGCACCACCTATTTTTCATTCTAGACTCGAACGCTGGCCCATCTCTGAAAAATGGTCAGAGATGGGCCCGGTATCAAGTCCTATATGAGGAACGGGCGGCTCGTTTCTTTTCTTTTCATCTTTTCACTTTTCTTTTGGCCTTATTTTTATATATTAAGCGTTTTCAGTAAGAAAAAGTATCAGTATTCATAACCACCCCCGTATCTCACATGTTATCCCTTACCAAACTCGTTAAAGTTGCGAGTCTTGTTTCATGTCAACCGTGTCATTGTTTCCTAGGTTAGTTTCTGAATTGCTACTTTCATGAAATATCGTTTCTGAAGAAAGCTGCACAATGCACTCAAACATTTCTTGTTGATCCATTTACAATAAACGTATGCGTCAGAATTATTTTATAGAAAGAAAGCATTTTCTTTTGAATTTTTTGAAACCGTCATTCGTTAAGAATGTGCTGGTATAAATTGTGTTCGTAGCGGAGAATTCAAATTGCTAATAAACAATTTAAGCTAAATTGTGATGCATGGAATGTACTACTTTAAATTTAAAGAGTTTTCCGCAGTTTTTCTCCTGAAAGTTCTACTTGCCAAGTTTTGCACTTTAAATGTCTATTTCCATATACAGGATTGTCACTCAGCTTTTTAAAAATGTATGTTTTTATTTTTATTCTATAGGTTTTTTAATTAGGGAATTTTTTTATACATCTTATGTGATTCTTTCTAAAGCATTGTTCCTTTGCTTTAAAACATAATTCAATCATTTTCTTTAGGATAGATGTTAGTACCAAAATTGCAAATGTTAAGGAATGCGTTCCAATTTCTTATATGCTACACATTTCGCATATTCCTTTTCCGCATTTAAGTTCAGAATCCCTACATTTAAGTAACAACCTAAAACATAAATTTTGTTGAGTACTTAACAAATATGAGAAAAACAAAGTTTTAAATAAAACTTCCACTGGTCTAGTTCCAGTCATCATTTTGAGTACATTGAAAGTTTCTTATTTATTTCTAGATGTGCACGTTGCCTTCTGCAGGCCTTTTGGAACTCTGAATATGCATATTTTTACCCATTAATTTGCTGTATGTTGTGCCTAACTTTCTTTTAGTGTTCTTCTGAGTTTTGAGTAATATATTATTGCGAGATATTTGAAGGTGTCATTGGCATATTGTTGTTTAACATTTTCACATGTTTATTTATTTTTAGATCTCACATTGATATGTGTGAGATCTAAAACATTGGTATGTGTGACATGTTTATTCAGTTTTACATCTCACAAAGCCGAGAGGAGAAAAAGAACAGAAATACTATGACGTAAGAAACAAAATACACCGGTGTCTACACACCGCTAAACGGTGAAGATGCATCTCACAACGTGAAGGAGTATAGTACAACGTGAAGGAATATAGCATATAAAGGGAATATACTAAGCATCAATCTCTTGTTAAAGAATAATTGACTATTTACAGATACGTACCCATATGCTGTCACATTTTTTTCACAAAAATGTTATAGCGTATGCCTATTTTTTGACAGTTTAATTCCTGCTATCGCAATCTAGGAGGAGTTGCCTAATCGAAATTTAGGATTATTGAATCCAAGGATGAGAAAATAGCAGAACTGGCGAAAAAGCACGATGCCCTGTCTCATTCGAGATTCGAATCTTATCTCTAGGCAACTTATTTGGACTAGCCGCACTTAATCTCTTTTTTTTATTAGCACTACATGCTCTGACGGCGCTCTGTTTATTTTTCCTTTTAGAATGGGAAACAAGTCTTCGAATGACAGTAATAATGTAGCTCCAGTACTGTCTATTAACGAAGAACCTTTAGTGATGGGATACTAATTTATATTAACATCACCCAATTTTTACACGAATTTTAATCTGTGTATAAGAAGTTATTTAGCGGGAATGATTTGAGGAATTTTTTGTAGAACTTTATCCCCGTTTTTTAAATTCTACTATGTACTTAAGTATTCTCTTTCATGGCACACTTTTTATTTTCTCAGAGAATACTCAAGAAGCGCATATAGCTTATTAGATCCGTTTATTTTTGTGGTAAAGTCTACCATGCCTTGAAAAAGCTTCCCAGCGGAGTGCGAAAGCTTGGCGAATTTTTGTGCTTAATATACCACAAAGATAAACGTATTTCATACGCTATATGCGTTTCTTGAGCATTCACAGTCTGGGGTATTTAAATAAAGTTTTTTTTGAGAATTGTGTCGCATTGCGTCACACGAAAAATGATGAAATAGATGAGCTATTCTGCAACATTCAAATGTAAAGTTTTGTTTTGGTCCCTCAGTCCCAAATTTTTTGATGTTCAGATTTCTAAATTGAGACAGCTACGCCCAAACGAATAAGCTAATACAGAATGAGGCAATCCTCTCAGGAAATAATGCATTTTTTGACAAATCAAATTAAAACGAAAACTGAGCTAGATCAGATATATTTTCAATTCAGATCATTCTGACGACCGGGAAAAAGAATACAATAATAAATAATTCGCATGGAAAAATGCGTCTAGGCCGGACTCCGTTTAACAATACTTGAACGCTAAATTCAAATAATTACATAACTAGTTTCGTTAATTTCGACTCTGAAATTCGAGACGCATCCTCAGTACAGAAAACAAATTTGAATATAAGCAGTATTTGTTTCTGTAGTTTGTGTGATGGCATGTTGAAGAGGTAACGTATTTATATCTACATTATAGTAAAAAATTAGGACTGCTCAAAACAGCAAGTGCGTAAGTACTCGAAAGTGAAATACACGCATAGATTAAAAAAAAAAAAAAATGGACACCTTCAAAGTGTTTTTACGGATTGTCCACAGAAAGATCTACATTGTGTGCCTGGCTTATTCAAAAGGATATAAAAATAAGGCGTGTTTGTAAAACTTCTCTAAAGCCCATTCTGATAAGCACTTCATCCTGATTAAATTTTAACTTTGCTGCTACTTAGAAAAAAGACATTTTTTCCCAAACGGGCAGCTCACAAGTTATGAACAAAAAACAAAATATGTTACCGTGAAGCTTCTTAATTTGGATTTGAGCTATCTTACAATACGTTCCGTTAATTTTTCCACTCAAAGACTAATAATTTTTTCACGTCCTTTTGCCCTCATGAAAAAGACTAAATACATATTCAATAATTGAAAAGGAAGCCATTATTAGACTCAATGATAAAATATGGTTTTGCAAAATGAAAGACGGAGAACATGATCAATTTTCTAAAAATACTTTATTTTAAACAGATAATCAATCACTGTAAATAAAAATATTTTTATAGTAAGAAGGGTAAGATTTTTGTAGGGTTATGAATAAAGTGCATTCTTTCATCACAAGCATTTGTAGTGCTGCTGGTAGTAAAATCATATGAATTTGAACGACGATACGAGACGCAATGCCTTTATCGTTTCATAAATAATTTTTGGGAAAGTTGAAGAGTTTTAGATCCTTGTCTTGTAGCATGATAGCAAGTGGTTTTTCCAATTTTTCTTGGCACCTGGTGATTATGGCAATATTATATTTAAACTCCTTCTGAACTTCCAAAGTGGGGTGTTTCACTCTGTTTCGTAAATATCCCATACACATCATTAATAACATTTGGCTTTCTGCTTCAGTAGCAAAGAAAAAGATACAGTATTATTTAAGGAATCAATAATTGCAAAATTTTCGTCCGATGTATTGATGTTCCTTGAAATGTTCCTTTGACGATTCGGAAAATATTGAAGAAACTAAGTAGCTAGTCATTACTAAAAGCTCATACTTTGAAAACATTTAAAAACAATAAACTTTAAGAAATGTTTTGCCAAACTTTCAAGCAAGATCAGTATTTTAGAAAAATTTCTGTACAATGAGACACGATGAAATGGAAATATAGATTTAGTAAAGAATGACATTGCCGTTTCTGCAAAATGGACACACAATTCACTTTCTGGAATTTGCGCTTCGTAAAGAAGTCATCCCAGCTGTCAGCAGTTTCCGAATTTACTCCAAAACGTTAGCGAAATGAAAAGAAAAAAAGAAAATGGTTGTTTTTCTTCTAAAAGTTCTGAAAAGTCACTA
Source organism: Macrothele yani (assembly GCA_039090855.1). Taxonomy (NCBI): domain Eukaryota; kingdom Metazoa; phylum Arthropoda; class Arachnida; order Araneae; family Macrothelidae; genus Macrothele; species Macrothele yani. The sequence goes on along the minus strand of CM077023.1, from coordinate 81,029,351 downwards.
TCTAAAGTATTTCTGCACCTTGTGAACACAAGACTGTTTTTGCTTTACACACACAACAGATCTTTTTAAACGTTCTATTTCTTCGAATTAGCCTAGAATATATGTTTTTCTTTTGTTGAAAATGATTTATTTTAGTAATTAATTCTTATTTTTCTTTTTGTCCTTTATTTTCCTGTCGAACAACTTTTAATTATGTTTTCTGCCCAGCATAAACACTACAAATAATTTTCGGTATATAAGTGCGTTTTCATTACGAAAATAAGTTTTTTCCTATAGAAAAAAACAAAAAACTTATTGACAATCGAATTTTATGTATATGCTTTTTGTTTCAAACATAAGCCTCCAGTATATACGATGTGATTTGACTTACCAAAATATTCTGTAAAACCCCTTTTTAAAAAAACGGTACGCAGTTTTCTGCTCCACTTTACATTCCTGTTAAATGCATCTTTCAGTCTGCTTCTCATCCTTAAGGAGCGTATCATTGATTTGAGAAATATTTCGATTACAAAATTCATTTCGTCTCAATCAGGAGGAACTTTGTATTACTCGACGCTAATTTTGTTGGCATGTTTTCTTCTTTGAAACATAACTATTTTTACGAATTTTATTTCATAAACCGTTTTCTTTGCTCGTTAAGTTTTCTGTCACAAAGAATATTGAACTCGTGGTGTCTTAATTTCGCATGCTTGCATCACTTTACCATACGTTTTTGTGCTTCTTTTTTTTTTTTCTAGAAATGCCGTTTCCTTTATTAAAGTTATTTATGCCATCCTAAAACTAGACATATATGAGTGACCAACAGCAGCACTTTCGCCGGAATCTGTGCTTTCGTAAAACAGGTAAAATATGTGTTTCTGACCGAATATGATTTTACCACTCGCAAACGTTTTAGTCTCTTAGCACGTCGTATGTTATTTACTTTTGAAAAATCTGGGACCGCTGGTTCACGGAAGTAAGAGAGCCAACGAACTACCATACCTCGCCCGGGACTCCAGCCGGGCGAATAATCCGAAGCCAGCACCTCAGACCTTTCGGCTAGTAGTACGACTCCTTATTAATTGCAGCATTATTTGTGTATTTTATTTCGAACATGAGAAAAAAAATAATTTTAAGGTTCTAGACAATGATACTGTGAGATCATTTTAAATATGTTTATTACCTATGCTTAGTTTTATGATTAGATGTTGCTGTCCCAATAGCTGCTTTGTTGAAAACAATGTTAGCTGTCTCAAAATGCCGCTGTTACTTGAAAAAGAAAGTTACTGAAAGATCATACGTCCTAATTAAAAAGAAAACACACGTTCTTCAAGGCTGGAAGAAAAGAATGGTAAACTTTAAATCATGGACAGTTCTGCCTACTACTTTTAATGGAGCATTTTGTGGTTTCTAAGAAAGCAGTGAGAAATTAATATATGATTCAGTTCTTAACAAAACTGCACACCGGAAACAAGAACTGAATGAATAACAAATGACGACTTCATCAAAAGTCACGAAAAAGTTTTGAAATGCTTTGCTTATCTCTAAGAGTAACACGTTCTGAGCAATGTTAAAATGAAAATTTCTGCAGAAGTTTCATTTTTGCATTTCGTGTAGGGAAATTAACAATTTCTTACGAAATTTTCAGATCGTAAAGATCTCAAATTTTCAAAAGACATGAATGCTTTAACCCTGTAGTTAGCCTATTTTGCCCTCCTGAAGCCAGTTCTTCTCGTGTGTAACAACACTATAACGAAAGCGATGCGTTTGCTCAGTTCCTTCTACATTCACAAGAATAATTTTAAGAATTGGCTTTTGTTTCAGCATGCATTCTTTTTCTTGCTGTCACCATGATTTCTTTTTTAAATAACGCACATGTTTTGTCAGAGCACATTTAAGGAGATAGGGGCCCGGGGACTAGACAGTATTTCGGGGCCCCAGTATTAGTGGCACAACTAGGATTTCAGTATGGGTGGATGAATAAAAGTACCCAGGAGAAAAAAATCCCAAAATATGATGAGGAAGCCATAAAAATATCCCCATCCCCGCAGTATTGAAGTGTGTATCCCATGATTCATGGACAAATCAGTGTTAGCAAAAAAATGTAAAAATGCATGGTGAACTGGTATCCATTTTTGAATATCAGTTCACCATGCATTGTACCAGTTCAGTTCTGCTTTATCCCCCACCCCCCAACCTTCCCCATGTTGAAATTATATCGAAGTAATGGACAAAATGATATGATCCAAATATCATGATTCAAACGAATTCTTAATGTATGAAAATTTTCCCCAGTTGCAGAAGCGTACCAGAAAAAAAAAAAAAAAAAAAAAAAAAAAACGAACTTCTGTAATGCTTTCGAAAGATTTGAGGATGGACTAGGAACGACTATACTTTTTGCGGACTGCTCCTAAAAAAGCGGAAAGAAGTTTTTTCACAAGGCTGTTTTTTATAGTTTTTGCTGTGCTAAAAAAAAAAAAAAAGAGCTGTAGAACTCTGTCAATTCTTCAAGCATCCTACGTAATTCTGGGGACCTTCGAAAATGTGGGGCCCCGGGCTACAGCCCCCTAGCCCCCTTTTTAAAGCAGAAATGTCACGGTTTTGAAGTTTTTATGCAATGGCAAAGCTTAGAGTAATGGCAAGACATTAATTTCAGATAGAGTAATTCGAGTGAAATCCAGAGAAAACCTCAATTCTTTTAATACTTCATGAAAACCATGTACGGATTCTTTCAGGAAATTTGAAAATTTGCAAACTTTTGTGTAAATTCGGTAGTGAAGATTAGACTACATGTTAGAAATTTAAATTGCAGGTAACCTGACAAATAAGAGAATCTCAGGCAGTATCTAAGGGAAATATACTGAGAGGAAACACGAAAGACAAATTCATACGTGCAAACATAAATGTGATGATTCCGGGAGTGAAGTTGTCTTCCCGAATGCCGACTGGCACGAGTTTAGGACATGTGAGCACAGGACAACTGATCACATTCAATTTTAGAGCCATGAAATTGCGCTGCGTAAAAAATTGCAGTGTTGCTATATTTTTCCCTACTTGAGCAAGTAGTGTGCACAAAACTCCCCCCCCAGTATCTCATTATCATTAAAAATATTTATTATTGAAAAACGGGGCGGACATTTGGGCACCGGACACCTGGCCACCCGACATTTGAGCACAAATGTTTAAGGGGCCGTATAAAACTTGCCGTTTCTAGGGCGCCATAATGAGAATTTGATCAAGAAAACGTTCCCAGTAGAACAAACGACAATTATAATTGAATTTGGAGTAACAAAAGTACATTTGTGAATATAAAAAAAAATTACAGTAGGCAATTTCTTACACCTACGGGTTTCAACGAAACAAAGCAATTACAGCAGAACTCATGTTCGGAAAAGGACAACAAGGTGGGCTTTTTAAATAACCCTGCACTTTTACTTAGGAACTAAATATTTACATAACATGTCAAGTTATTAATATTTTTCTTTTACTTAAGCACTAAATATTAATTACTATGCCTCATGCGTAAGCCATTTTTGACAGTTTTCATTCAATCGATGTCCTAATAACATTTACCTATCAACTCAAGGCAGTCATATTGTGCTTTTTTCTGAGGCACGAAGTATCAATTCATAATGCCTAGGCCTTTGAAAAGTTTTTATTACAACCATGTCATATACACAACGCTTACGTATCAACTCAAGTTAATAATATTGCGCTTTTACTTAAGCACTAAATGTTATTTCACAGGCCCTAGGCCTACGCTTTGCTAACAGTTTTTTCTTTGTATATGTGATATTCGTAAAATTTACAAAAAAAGTCAAGTTAATAGTTTTGCGCTTTTACTTAGGCATTCAATATTAATTACTAGGCCTTAGGCCTAGGTCCAATAAAATAATAATTAGTGCTCAAGTAAAAGTTTAATATTATTATTATTTTTAACTTCAGTTCATGTATAAACGTTATGAATATCACATCGTTAGAATAAAAACTGTTTAAAAGGCATAGGCCTAGGGCCTATGAAATAATGTTTAACTTCAATTCACGCATAAACGTTATGAATATCACATCGTTAGAATAAAAACTGTTTAAAAGGCATAGGCCTAGGGCCTATGAAATAATGTTTAGCGCTTAAGTAAAAGCGCAATATTATTAACTTGATTTGATACGTAAAGGTTATGAATGTGACATCGGTAGAATGAAAACTGTTAAAAAGGCCTAGGGCCTATGAATGAGTATTTAATGCTTAAGTAAAACCGCAATATTATTACATTGACTTGATGGGTAAACGTTATGAAAATGACATGGCTATAATAAAAACTGTTGAAAAGGTTTAGGCCTAGGGATTATGAATTAATATTTCGTGCCCCAGAAAAAAGCACAATATGATTACCTTGAGTTGATAGGTAAACGTTGGGACATCGATTGAATAAAATCTGTCAAAATGGCGTACGGATGAGGCATAGTAATTAATATTTAGTGCTTAAGTAAGTAAAAGAGAAATATTAATACATGTTATGTAAATATTTAGTGCCTAAGTAAAAGTGCAACATTATTAAAATATCCCACCTTGTCGTCCTTTTCCGAACATAGTATGAGTTCTGCTGTAATTGCTTTATTTCGTTGAAACAAAGAAATGTGCTATGTAATTTTTTTGTACTCATGAATGTACTTTTGTTTCCCCAAATTCAATTATAAATGTCGTTTGTCTTACTGGAAACGTTTTCTCGACTTAATTCCCATTAGAGCGCCAAAAAACGGCAATTCTTATTCCGCCGCTAAACTTTTGTTCCCAGATGTCCGAACCCCGATCGGCACACCGATTTGTTTCAGAAAATAAGGTTTTTCATCTCCAAATTAGTTAGGAGCTAGCTATTTATTCAGCATCTACCTTTCCCGAAAATCAGCCTGTGCAAAGCACCTGAACCCTGTACAACGAACTTTCTATTTGTTTTGCTACACAGATCCCCCCCCCCCCCGTTCTTTATCGAGGTTGTGGTGGGTAACAATCCTTGAGCGTCTCTTGGGATCAGTTTCTCCAACTTCTGGGAAAAGTCGCTAAATTTAGAGGATTTTGGATTGCAGTTAGCGACACAGTATTTTTGGATCAGCGACTTTTTTTTCTTTTTTCTTTTTTTAGGGGATTTTGTTATGTTTTTACAATTTTAGCGATATCCTATATTTACAGTTTCAAGCATTTGAAATACGGGTTTTGAATCAGGATATCTTCTTCACTTTCCGTAGATGTAATAACCATAATCGCGAATCTTAATGCTTGCAATAAACGCAATCCTCTTTCCTTCCCGCCTTTGTTTCCATCAGTCACAGAATGCTTGAAGCTGTGAATGTGATAGTGGTAAGACTTTTTCTTTAGCGTTTCCACTCGCGGAAATATTTTATTATTAAACCAAAAGTTTTGTTTTATTTAAATCAAAGTAACAGTAACACATAACTGGAAAAAAAAACTTTTTTTTTATTTTGCAAAAAAATAATTTCATCTTCAATGCTATAATTTATTGGTTCACTATGCTTTGCATACTAAGTATTTTTAGCTGGTCTTCTTAGACATTTCAAACTTGATTCTATATCCTCTCCCTCTAAGTATATGTACTATTAAAGCCATATTACCATTTGTACGAATTGGGTCCGGGTTCGAATCCCGGCGAGGCATGAATGTTGTGTTTGTCTTTCGGCACTCAGCACTGGCTCTCTTCCTTACCTGCAGTGGTGTAGTGCGACCGGAAATCTCCGGGACTGAGTTCCAGTACACTTATTTCTAGCCGGCATGCGTACCGGTAAAATCTAAAATTTGTGTTCCTTTTAAAATGTGAATGTCCCATAACTCTTTTTCAATAAAAAACAGCAGAAAAACTTCACAGTTACTGGAGTTAACGTTCCACGTTTGTTTGAATGTAGAGTTAGTCTCTAATTCAGTTCCAAATGACCAAATCTTGTTCCTTAAATGCCAGACTGTGTAAATCCCGAAGTCTGATTTCGACCGATCACTATACTTTCTTATACTATAAATATAAGAAAGTAAAAGGGGGAGAGGGGGTAAAAAGCTAAATGTATTGAAGAGAGACGTAAAAGCACCTCGTATTCCTGTACTTTTTTAACTTAGCACTACACCACTGTTTACCTGGAACCAGTGGCCCTAAATTAGGGATGGGTGACAGCTGAGCCCATCGCTTTGCTCACGGTGGTTGTTACCCCCCCCCCCCCCAAAAGCCATATTAAGTAACGAGGGCATCACATTCAATTCTTTTTACATTATTAACTTAAAGTATGAAATAAATAATAATAATAACGTGTCATAAAATTTCAGATGGCACACAGATAAGTACAAAAATTAAACATAATTAAAAATCCAATTTTTAGGGACTTTTATTTTTCACCTTTGGATACAGTTTATGGATGATTGTAGACTTTCAGAATGAGTGAGTTGGCACCCCTGCTTGCGAATATGTGCTAGATCCGTACGTACGATTTCATACAAGTCGAACACTGTGCTATTTCCGTACAAGTGGATTAAAAATATCTAACAAAGTGCAGATTCCGTACAGGTTTTAGGAAGAGGGTTTATGAACGGAATGCGCGCCTACTACAGGGACAGAGGATATCTACGAAGGAAAACCAAAAGAAAACCAGTCTTTATAATTCGTAAAGGTTTTTTGGATGTATCACACTTTTCAAGGCATGTATTAATTCTTACTGCACTTATCAGCTCGTACCATGTGGACATATAATCGAAGAACAAAAATCCCTATGCAGCTTATTTAAAACACGAAACGAGCTGATATTGCAAACATCGGAAATCAAGTAAGCTGTTTTTTCCCCAAATTGAAAAACGTATTTATTCATGCATACAGCATTAAATTGGGGGCCTTGGGAAAAAAACAATGTCTTTACTAGTACAAAACTCCACACACACATTCTATAAGACGAAATAATACCACACCCTACCCCAATAATAACTTCATGAATCGTATATGTTTTAATCAACACTGTATTAGCAATTTGTTGTACCAACCATTGTAATCAATACAAATGGCAATTTTTAAGGTATCCCTTACATATCGTGAAAATATTAACCTTTCCTATAGTCTCTGGACATTTATTGCGTAGAGTGAGGGTCCAACAAAGCAATGCATTTTTACATTTTTCAGTTCTGGCAAAGGGTATTGTTATCTTATCCTAAAATCTGATATTATAATTGATGTATATTCTATTAATATCAATAAGATCTTCATTAAAATTCTTATATGAATTAGTGTGTATATTTTAAGGTGACCAGATTTTTGAGAACGAAATTGATGACAAACTCATATTTTGTCTGCAATTTCAATATAAAATTGAGGACAATTTCCTTTCCAAATGAGGACATGATTGAGGACAACTCTGACACATTATGGTAAAGCCAAAGATTAGCAAAGAATGTTAGGAACTGTATCATAATTGTCCAGTTTCATGGGAAAACGTATGATGAATCTGAAGGATGATTTCCATGCGAAATAAGTACAAAACAACAATAAAATACTATCATGCAGAATATTACTTCTGATAAATTTTAAATGTTACTCATAGAAGGCAGCACATGCAAACAAAGCTACATTTTGATTTTGTACTGAAGTTTTATTGTTATTCTGTACAAGGAAAAATATCTGAAGTCAGAAAATTACTATACAGTGAGAAGAAATTATGGAATACCTATATGTTATCCCTATGAGAAGGAATTATTTAAAGTCCAATAACTTCCCTTGAAGACACAGTTTTATGAAAAATGTACTGAACAAAAGTTGTAGAACTCTCATGAAATTCTACCAAATGCAACCAAATTTAGCATCAATTACTTATTTAATTGAAAGAAAGTGAATGTTAAAAAAGATGAGATTTATTCCCCATCCTATAAATATTTTAGTTAAATCCAGTTAAAGCAGAAACGAAATAACACCACGATTATTGAGATGACTTTGTTCGATGCTTCGGCATGACTCCCATTAATACTGCGTGATTTCTAACTTAATTCAAAGAAAAACTCATCCACTTATGAAAATAGTTCCATACCTTTTTTGAGTCCATTTTCTCGCAATAAGTAAGTAATTGATGCCAAATTTGGTTGCATTTGGTAGATTCAGTTGAGTTCTACAACTTTTGTTTTTTAGCACATTGTTTCCCATTTCACTGTTTTTTGGGAAATTTCGAAAATCGAGGACAAAAACTAAGAAATTGAGGACATTTTGACGGCCTCAATAAGTTTTTACGAAATTGAGGACGAAGCAGTGGAATTGAGAACTGTCCCCAGGAAATGTGGACGTCTGGTCACCTTAGTATATTTACCAATATCAGATATGCAACCTTACCCCTCTTCCTAAAACATGTACAAAACTTGCACTGTGTTCGAATTTTTTTTTTATTGGAGGTTTAACGACCACCGTGAGCAACTCAACGGGATAAGCAGTCGCCCGTCCCTAATTTAGTGTCACTGGTTCCAGGGAAGGGAGAGAGCCAGTGCCATAAGACAAGCACAACATCCATGCCTCACCGGGATTTGAACCCGGACCCCTTTCGGACGAATGATGAGGCCATCGCTTAGACCACTGCGCCACCTTCGAAATGTTTAACCCACTTGTACGGATCCAGGAGATCATCTCTAGGCACCATAAAGAGATTTCTCTGATTTTCATGAAGATACAGATACCTTCGGGGAAACCCCAAAAAATCTGCTCACCCTATAGGGGGCAAGAAGGAGCATTTGCCCTCACCTGGAAATCGGACCATGCCCTTTCTGTTCTTGGAAGGTACTTACAGAGATGTTTGCGATAACAGTCATTTTGATTCCTAAATTTTCATAAGAACTTCTGGATGCGTGTGTGCATGCAGTAAAACTAGAAAAAAGTTAGGAATTTCCAGTAGAAAAAGCGGAAATTTACAATGGAAAGCAATTAATGAAATTTCCCATTCTATGTTGGAGAACAGCATACATACATGCAATGTATATTAGGACAAAGTCCTCTGTAGTACTGTTACACACGTTGTACTACATGAGCTTAGAAAAGACAAGTTGACATCGATGACAATGGAATGTTTATATCTGAACCTAAGAATATCTCTACATGTGCAATATATTTACATCAATTTTTTTTTTTTTTTGAAAGCCTATGTAAGTTACATCCAGCGAGACATTTAACAGCAGTGCCGCATATGGAGCAACACATATTGCGCTCACCTTATTTCGGCTTCAGTCCTCCTGGTTTGCAATAGTCTGGCGTAAACATACTAATTACATTTCAGTTCAATCATGCCACTTGTCCAGTGCCTACTGTTGCACCACACCATTAAAAGATATTCAATGTTCAAAGTTCAACACAAACACGAACAACAGCAATTTTCATACATGCGGTATGATAAAATATGAAAAGAGAAGAAAAATATATCATCCTCAGCAGCAGCTATTCACTGATTCACTGTTGAACAAAAAGATCTCTCGAAAATTTTCCCAAAAAAAAATTGGGGGGGGGGGATATGTTTTCCTTCTTGATGACAAGTTGAGTGTCTGTGGGGTTTAGTGAAGAATGCGACCCAAGTGGGGGAAATGATCAAAAGAACGATAAATAATTTTCCTTATTGTCCTAACATGCTGTCAGATTTAATTTATCTATTTTTTTTTTTTTTTTTATGTAGTTTTTGGGTCTCTGGTTTCCAACTAAATTTATGAGTTGAGCGTTATAAAAACGGTTAGATAGCATGAAGACACAGTAGAAATTTGCATGCGGTCTTTCTTATTTTATTCAAATTTATAACTTTCTTTCTTCTTTTTTTTCTTTTGATTGAAGGATTAACGACCACCGTATGCAACTCAATGGGCTATAAGCAGGCGCCCGTCCCTAATTTCAGGTCACTGGCTCCAGAGAAGGGAGAGAGCCAGTGTCGTAAGACAAACACAACATAAGCCAGCGCTGCGACACAGGGGTGGCAGTTATAATTTGTGTTTTCCCCCTCCTGAAAACTAAGCTATGGGCGCACATGCTCACAGTGTAGTCCGACGATTCCAAAGCGAGCGCAAGAGTCAGCCGTGAAGTGAAGCTTTACAAAAAAAACTATTTGGCTACTTTTCTTTTTTATCTTTTTTTCTGTTTGGGGGATTAACTACGACAGTGTGAGAAACTCAATGGGACATAAAATGTTGCCCTTCCCCAGTTTAGGGCCACTGGTTCCAGGGTGGGGATAGAACCAGTGCCGTAAGGCAAGCACGCCATCCATGTTTCAACGGGGATTCGGACCCGAACCCATTTCAAACGAATGATAAAAGGCCAGCGCCTCAAACTACTCGCCCAGAGGGGCGGCAACATTTTGGCTGTTTGTCTGGCTATCAAATATACAACTACAGTAGAATCGTGATCTAACGTTTTTGAAAGGAACACACAAAAAAACAAAACAAAAAAACCGTCAAATCCGGAAAACCATTAAATGCGGAAATAGATGTATATAAGAAATGGATATATATACGTATATAGGAAATGCAGCGTTAAATGCTGGAGGTCGTTAGATCTGAGAAAGCCGCCCCCGGTGGCGCAGTGGTCTAAACTATGGCTCCTGATCATTCGTCCGAGATGGGTACGGGTTTGAGTCCCGGTGCATGGATGTTGTGTTTGTCTAACGGCACTGACTCTCTCCCTTCCCTGGAGATAGTGTCCCTGAATTACGGACAGGTCACTGCTTATAGCCCATTGAGTTCCTCATGGTGGTCGTTAAACCTCCAATCAAAAAGAAAACTGATCTGAGAAACATTAGATTGTGATTTGGCTGTGTAGTATATTCATACTATGCCAGGTTTTTTCTTGTTCAATCAGGTGTGTGACGCACTTCTAGTGCCACCCTTCTAGGTCGCAAAGCACATACACAAGAGAATGTCTTACAATTTCACAGACATATATGTCTTATAAAAGATTCGAACCAGGAGTTATCCATGTTCCTAGTTACTACTCACTAAGCAACAAGTTTATAGTTCTTATTTCATTATGTGATATCACTTCATTTCTTTAGAATCACATGCGTACAATATACCCAATTAAGAATATTAACGGCAATTTATGTGTGTATTTTATATCCTTAGCTATTGTTTCTGTGTGTGAAATCACATAATGCGTTTAAAAACTGATTTAACTCCAGATACAGGAAATTATACTCTATTCCAGTTAGACCATTTTTCAACGTTATTAAACTTGGAATGTAGTTTAGCTTTTTATGTTTTATTAGCAGAGCCTTGTAAATCATGTGCCTGCATTTTACTTATTTATTTTACGCATATTTCTCTCTACGAGAAGCGAAAAACGGAATTGTAAATTCTTGTTTGCTTATGGCGTAATCTTGTAACCTTTTCACTTCTTATTTCTTGAAGCCTACTTGTTCCCTTCATTTGCTTCCTGATATCTGTAGTCTACTTGTTTCCTGACATCTGTTTCCTACTGGTTCCCTTAAAAGTTTTTCACTTGATCCTTAGCCTTTTTCCTATTTATTCTCTATAATACGTTTTCTGGTTTGTGCTTGTTTTAAATTTCAGAATTTAAGTTCATTTTTTTCATTTTATAATTTTCCAGATACTGATGTGAACTTTATATTAGCATTAAATTGTATGATTCTCAGATTTATTTCTATCTGTTTCTTTATTCCAATCCCCTGTCCCTTTTGTTCAATCGGTCTCTGCAATCTGTTGAATTGCAGACAGTTATTCATTGCTCTGTCTTGTTTAGCCTTCTTTGGTTGGGTGGTAAGATCGAACCCACATCTTCCCACTCCGAAGCGGCTGTTCTCCCAGTTGAGCTACTCCGATTTGACCAATGCGTCATCTCAGTAGCACATCATGTCACTAGTACGTTATATGACCCCAAAAACGGGTGAGGGGGAAGAAATCACCGGTTTCGGGTCAGCCGACAACCACACGAAGGACCACTTCATTGTAGAGAAATTAATTTTTACTCGTTACTTGCATTGTGTGCAAGAATCATCACACAGATTTTTCAAACCTAACGTCCAGGAGATCCGTTTACGTTCGGGAGGCAATATAACCTTCTACAGCCGGTGGTGAAACTCGAACCCACATCTACCTATTCTGGAGAGGCTGTTCTCCCAAATGAACTATGCCTGCAGGCTTATCATTGCTTCACTGTCGATTTGATTCATGCGTCACCTTAGCTGTACGTCATCTACGTTGTGTCGCGTAACATGTTACACTTGTTGTTAAGAATGGAATTCAGTTTTAATTTCACGATGTGTAAATGTGTAGTTTGTAAACATTTGTCAGCATCAGAGCATGCGTTTGAACGTCAACTATTCTAAACAGCGCAGAGGCCATCATACCGTTTTGTTTCTTTAAATTTCTTTTGTTTTTTAGATTTGACTTTTTCTATAATCTTTAATTTTTCTATAATACTTTTTTTTATAATTTGAAACGCATCACTTTACGCTTTTCTGCAGAAGAAATTCAGACCAAATTCCTTCTCTTAAAAAAAAAAAAATGTGGTTCAAACACCACTAAAAGACGTCGTAATATTTTCTTTTTGTGTTTTCCCTCCTTTTATTTTTACTTTCGAAAAGAACGTTAATAATCCAGTGATTCGATACTTTTGCATTGAACAAGAAAATATAACTTGATTCTGAACATAGAATTTTTTCTATAGGTTTTGCTTTTGCATGGAATGGTGCAATCAATATAAGTGTAATTTTTTTCATTTTCATTCAATAATTTGCTTATTCATACTCTGTTTAGCACTTGAAGGATGTTCCTTCATGCAGTTTTGTCAGCATCGATTTGTGCTTAGAAAAACTGAGTTATTTCCTCAAGCAGCAAAATGAAAAACATTTCTTCACTCCCGGAAATAAAAGCCCACTTCTCATTCTTCCCTGTAGCTCTCTCACTCCTTCTTTCGATGTTTCAGCAGATGACGCACAGGAAAGCTTTTATTTCTTGACAAGTTCTTGGAATGAGACATCGCCCATTGCAAAACTTGAATTCTGAACTAATTAGAATTCACGTGCACGAATATGGAAACACAATGCATGCATAAGTGAGAGGCGAAACAGTTTAATTCATCCTGGTTGGAGTTAGAAGACGCTGATTTTTTATCACTCACCACGGTTTAGATACACGTGAATAACCTAACTGCATGTTAGAATGGAGGAATGCTTGTTTTAATAAGATTGCTACTATGTAGCGTGTCGTATGTAGGCCTTTTATTGTTCCTTCATGCCTTTGAATTTGCGTGAAAAATGAATTCTGAGATTGTCATAACTTAATTCCTTGGAGAAAAGTTAATGCCAAAAGTAATTTTTTCTTACAATTCAATTGAATATCAATGAAAATAAAAGACACTGCTTAGAACAAGTCACTGGTTCATACAAAACATAATAAGAAAATCAGATTTAGCAATTCCCAATACCTAAATCAGCTCTTCTTTCTCATAAACTAGTGAGCTGATCATTTTATGTGTGCCTGAGGTGCTGCATAGATTTAGATATACATATATATCAATTTGGGGTGTAACGACTATCGCCAGCAACTCAGTGGGCTGTAAGCAGTCGCCCGTCTCTAATTTAGGTTAACTGATTCCAGGGAATGGAGATAGCCAGTGTCGTAAGACAAACACAGCATCCACGCCTCATCGGGATTCGAACTTGGACCCAACTCAAAAGAAAGTTCAGAAGCCAGCGTTTAAACCACTGCGCCAACGGTGCGGCGGTTTATGTAATTCAATTGCTACGATCCGTAAAAAGCGCAGTTTTGTTGGATGATCAAGATAAAGGGAAAGTTGAATATCTAGAGGCAAGACTATTTCCATGTGAATATAGACACTTGACTAAGGATAGCACCAGGGAGCGTAAACGTGCCCCAAAAGTTTTTTTTCGGGGGGGGGGTAGGATTAGACAAAATATTTCAAGTAATCTGCATACATAGAAATAGTTTTCATTAAAGAATTACTTTACTTACTATAATTTGAATAAGCAATGCTTGCTAATTTGCTTCATTCAGATAACTAAAGAACATAAATGCCGGAACTTAAGGGTAAGGGGAAAAGTAATAATAAAAAACTGCGGCCTGCAAACATAATGATTAACGGTGAGATGATCATCGAATAGACGGACAAATTGAATGACATGCTATAAAATAGTAGGGTCACTCTGAATTTGCTGGTTCCATAAGACGTCTGGAGAGAGCAAGAATGATTAGAAAGGGTACACGTGCCAGAGGGCGAAGGCTCACAGTTCGGAACGTGTCCTGTCCACTCACGTACCCTCAAATCCCGTTCCCATGCGATTACATTATACACATTAATATGAAGAGAATAATAACTTCACAACGATGCATTTGGTATTATAAAAATGTAATACACAGTAATTCCAAAATTTTAATTTAAATTCTGGAAATAATGAGCTTTTGAAATTGGAAAATTTAGGGAATTATAGATGTTGGGTGATAAACTAAAGCCAAAAGTTGAGGAAGACACGTCCCAATACGATCTACGCCAGTGGGCAGCTCAGTAAACGGTAGTCCTTGACGGCTGTAGCTAAAAGGATATTTTGGAGGATGGGTTTAAAGACCGTCCTGAGTAGCTCTATGGGCTATAAGCAAACCTCCGCCTCTAATTTGTGGCCATTGGTTCCGGAGAGGGCAAGTGCGGTAAAGCAAGCACACCACCCGTGCCTTACCTGGGACTCGGGCCCGGGACTATCCTCGGATCAGCGGGTTAGCCAGAACTGCACTAGAGTTGGAAATGGTTCAAAAATATTGGTCCTGGACGTCACATAATTTTTTTTTTTTTTTGATTGGAGGTTTAACGACCACCGTGAGCAACTCAATGGGCTATAAGCAGTCGCCCGTCCCTAATTTAGATCCACAGGTTGCAGGGAAGGGAGAGAGCCAGTGCCGTAAGACAAATACAACATTCATGCCTCACCGGGATTCGAACCCGGACCCCTTTCGGACGAATGATCAGAGGCCATCGCTTAGACCACCGGGGCGGCTCACATAATTGGACCCGACCCGGACAAATCTGCTCTGAGCTATAAACTTGAAAATACCATCACCATCATCATCATTGTCAATCCACTGGTGGATGAAGGTCTCCCCAAGTTTCTCCTATAACAGACTATCTTGGGCGAGTCTCCTCCATCCACCCATTTCCCACGTGGTCTTTTTCTGGGTCTTTTCGTGTTCTTTGGAATCCAGTCTAAAATTTCGGTTGTTCATCGTTGATCCGTTCTTCTGTCTTGCCCATTTCCATTTCAGGGATTTTACTGTGATCGTGATGACTTCCACTCTTGTTATTTTCCGTATCCACGAGTTCCTTTTTTACCTTCCTTGATTACACCAAGCATGCATCTCTCCATGCTTCTTTCAGTTGTCTTCAGTCTTTGTACGTCTTTTTTAGGTAAGGTCCACGTTTCTGCTCCGTACGTAAGCACTGGAAAGATGCATTGATCAAGCACATTTCTTTTAAGACATAATGGCATATTGTTCTTAAAAAATGTGCTGTTTCTTCCAAAAGCTCTCCAACCAAGTTTTGTACGCCAATTAATTTCTTCATCAATGTGTGACCCTCGCTTGATATCTGCTGCCCAAATTAAATGTGGGAATAGGGTATCTCCAGCTTTTGCCCATCAACTGATAATAGTTTTGTCTCCTAAAAGTTCATTTTTAATCTCCATTTCTTTACCCTTCTGAGCAAGTTCCTGGGATCATACTCTGCAGCTCTGAAGTTATTATTTCGAAGACCTTTGAAGGGTTCTTTGAAATATCTTTTCTATTCAAAAATAAAACGGAAATAAAACCGGGTCAGGAACACATTGACCCGACCCGTTTCACCCGCAAGAAATTGCCAACCCGCTGACCCGTATCTATCCATCTCTGCTGTGCTACCGGGGTGGCGTAGCTAAATAGATATCAGGGATTTCCCCAAATTCTGGACAACGTATCATAGAAAAAATACTGTAAGTCTAGAACCTGTTCTCTGCATATTGTTGGTGAGGACCGGTGTGCCTCTTTACTGACCTGACAGAGCACATGGATTACATATACTACTTTAACTGCATTTCTACCTTAGTGAAGCCAAACAGACCCTTCTTTTTGTCCCATGCATAAGCAGAGGGCTTTAAAAGTGCTCACAGATGAGTGGTGTGAATATCTCTTGCTCCTTGCTACAGAGAGAAAAATCTGAATTGATGACAACTCCATTTAGCCTAGACCCGGCACCAGCAGAAAGATTAGTTGGTTTTAGGGGTTTAACAATCCCCAATAGCATATAAGGTGTCACCTGTCCCTAATTTAGGCCCACTGGTTACAACGGAGAGAACCAGCTCCGTAAGACAAATCCACAACTCATGCCTAAGAGACTCGAACACGGGCCCAATTTGGATGAATAGCTGAAAGTTCTCGCCTCTGACTGCTCGGTCACCTATGCCGTCCAGTAGAAATGTCCAACTCTTCAAAAACAATTCATAATTTTCGTTTTTGAATTATTCTGGATGTCAATTTATAGTGAAACGATCAGAAATCATTAAAGTCTTATGGAAGGATAGGTAGTTAAACATGTCTTCATTGTATGGCATATGCGCAATAAAATCTCAATGCTCACCATTGTTCTTTTGGGATGTTTCATCCCCCCCCATCCCTGTACGCTATTACTTATGTGGGACCCTTTTGCGACAGCAGTCGCTGTCAAAGTACAATGCATATCGACCGCTGTAACGGCAACAGCATTATGCAAAATGTTAGCCAACCCGACCGACCACCTGAATAAAAATCCCTCAGCATGTTTGGGAAGCTCTAGGGAGACTCTTACATCCTTTCAAGCAACATTCCTCTCCTTGTTGAATCCTGGTTATCTTGCGAACTGCTTTGGAAGACCAAGATGGCCATGATAATCTCGACATTCTTAGTCATTCCCCACAGAATCGATATAAAGTCAGTCTTTCAGCTTCAAGTTTTGTGATCGTTTGCTGAGTGTCTAATTTTGTGCCTTTGTTAAGTAACAGGCGTCATCAGGAAATTTTATTGCTCACAACCTTGGCAGCGCCTTTGCGTTTATGGTGCCACTAGTGGGAGTTATTACAGAAGGTTACAAATCAGAAATAAAAACAAACTTAGTATAAATGAGGAATTAATTACGACTTGTGCTTTAAAAACAATACAGCTGCAGAAACTTTTTGAAAATGAGTAACTGAGGAAAAAAAACACCTTGACCCCCACCCCCAAATCCCAAGGACAGAAATCGCTATTCAAGATGTTTAGGGAAATTTCGAAATTAAAACTGTACCAATTTCTTTCGGTTTCATGTTGGTATAATATTAAATTCGACAACTTTCAACAGATTTTTCCGAAATTTTTTGCCTGTAGCGATTGTGTTGGGAAAATTAGTTGATTGCAACGCCAGTGTTGCGTGAAGTCGCTTTCCTGTGTCTCACACTTTTTGTAATTACTCACGTATCGTGGGAAAATTCAGTTAGACAAACGTTGCGGGTATAAACACACAGTGGTTAGTATTTACAATATGAAGATACGGCGTGAGTTCTAGTACACAGGCGTTAGATATTGAGGGCAGTATTTTTAGTACACCCAAAAACTTAGCTCAAAATCATCTGAGATACTTGTGAGGAACGAGCCGGCACGGAAAAAGTTTTTGGTAATTTCGGCTTTCAGGTAAGTAAGCGTGAATTACAATTTGGTGTCCAAGTGGCTCCTGTTTCGAAATTGATTTCTGTTACTGCATTTTAGGTACGGCAATAAAATTTACTCAGCTAAGTCTTATAACAGTACATTTGAGTTTTTGCTAATAATAGTGTAACTGCAAAATTTTACAGCTGAACAGGAAGGGAATGTGCGTACTTAGAATCGTTACCGACGAACATGGGAAAAGATATACAGTAGTTATGTTTTAGCAAGTATTAAGTATCCCATGCTATAATTTAAAGTTAGTTTTATCGATATGTAAATTTTCGTCTTTGGGAATAAATTAATTGCGAAGAAAATATGTAAAGAAGTTTTACCACCGGAAACATAAGGTAGAGATTTTAGGTAGAGCCACCTTAATGCATACATGTGTTTCAAGATAGGGAGAGTTTTCATTTCATGATTGTATTGTACACGCACATTGCAAGATATTTTGGCCGACTTATGAGCAATGTGCAGAAAAACAGATATGATTTCAGCACATAAAAACGTCCTTTTTTTTAAAAAACAACCATTAGTTTTAAATATTTTAATATATTATACGAACATTATTCTTATCAGTTTCTATGGCATTTGGGAACCGCAGTTTTTTGGAAGAGTTATTTGGTCAAACAATACTGCGCATTGCAACTAGCTAGGGGCGGCAATAATTTACACAGAGTAGCTAGGGGCGGCAATAATTTACAAAGAGTAGCTAGGGGCGGCAATAATTTACAAGGTAGTAAAGGAATTTGTTGTTGTGACAGCCAGAAAAACACGGGATTTTAAATCAATGTATAATGAACTAGGCTTTGAAATAAATTACAAAGGGCTATCACTCTGCAAGTGCAAAAAATAATATGTGTTATTCAACGTTATGGTTGGTTGATTTTGTATGGCGCAAGGGCCATGTTTGGCGAAAGAGCACCAGACACAGGACCATCAGAGAAAGAGTCAACGTCATGTCATATTGTTTATCATACGAGAGTATATTTGCTTTAAAGAATATATAATTATTGACTTGATAAATGTGTTCATTGTATTTTTCTTTTTTCTAATCAGTTATTGGCGGCATTACACCTTATTTTTAGGCGCATATGTGAAAATTCTGAAGATGCATATTGTTTTATCGTTAAAATATCTAAGTATTAAGCTTTGAACAGCATGTTAGTAATTCAGTATCATAATTACGAATCTAACAGTGCTCTAGAAATATGATGATCTGTTCATATTCAGTTTGTGAGGTAGCAAAATCAAAACCTTAGAAAAACATTCGCGTAAGAAATAACAACAAGTACAAACATGTAATAAATTATAGTTCTGCAAGGCAGAAAATCATATTTAAAGCCACACGTTTAGTGATGTTATTAGAGATAAATTATCAAAATGTTATTTATGAAGAAAATGCTTCAAGCCAAAAAGGAGATATGTGGCTGTTACCAACCACAAAGTTGCTTTACATATTCTGCTAGGTTGAGTGCTAGCCCGCAGTTATTTGTGATAAATTCATAAAAACATGGCTTAAGGGGGAAAACCCATACGTCTTCTGTCTTACTGAATTTGCGGACGTATTTAAGGAAGACTAATATAAATGGTTCTAATAACTCACATATCTTCTACTTCACTGAATTTGTGTATGCATTTAAGGCAGGCTAATATGTGTATTTCTTTACTTTGAAAGCATCTGACAGTTTTGGGGCAATGACATTGATCCCGTATCGTTATAACTCTTAAAACGGTGCCCAAACTTCCATGTCTTACATTTCAGAATTTTTTCATTGAAGAGTTTCAAAGGCCAATCGCTTCAATTCTATCTTTAATAAACCAAGAGCATCTTTCACTTCTCGCACCCGCCCCCCTTTTTTTTTGTTAACAAAGTAATTACTTTATATTTGAAGGCTTTTATTTTTTTTTTTTTTTTGCGTAGCACCAATTTGAAACATGTTTGATTCGAATTTTTAAAGGCGGCTGATTGGTAAAGAACATTATAGATAGTTTCTCAAATTTGGCAGAATACGTAGATATTAATTTTACCATTCCGTATATTCGTAGAAACAACATCAGCTTCGACTGAGCCTACCGCTTTGTTTCTTAACTTTTTATCATTCAGAATTTGCAAGGATAATATTTAATTCTTCGAAACATAGATTCAAGATGTTAAGCTTCTTTCTGCATAAGTCTTTTTGTTTCCCCATTCCATATTTTATCTCAGGGGGTGAAACGCAAGTCGTTCAGGAATTAGTATCTTCTAGATTACATTTTATTATGTTATTTCGCTATTTTCTCTCAAGAAAGAATTGAATTATTTCACGTTTCAAAATCCGAAATTACTTACAATCAGTTTGCTCTGACTTTAGTGATTGAATATTTCTACGTATAGAAATACCGCACGGTGAGAGGAACTGTCAAAGTTCAGCATATGCTGGTTATATGAACGATTTAAAAACGATGTTCTTACAGTCATTGCGCTTGTGTTGTATTTTGGGTAACTATATTTAGTGGGAAAATTCTGGTAGTTTTGTAGCGTAACTATCGTGAAATTGAAATCTTGTAAAAATGTAGAGATTTGAAGAGAAATGTATTAAGAGAAATAGAGAACGTGAGCCTGCAAATAAGGAGCTCTTTTCAGCATGCCGTAAAGAAGTTTGAAGTTTACATTGGTCCTACTCATTAGATGGACAGTGGTACTTCAAGGAAAGCTTTAACTCGGGAGGTTGAAAACTGTTTGAAATGAAATACAATAATGTGAAATCATAGAGATGTGCCACGTCTCATTTTGGGGTTTAAATACCCGTTGAGCGTATCTAAGGCTATAAGGTGTCACCCGTCCCTAATTTAGAGACGCTGGTTTTGGGGAAGGATTAGATCTAGGGCCGTAAGATAAACATAGTACTCATACCGCATCTAGTATTCGGGTCGGGACCTATTGCGGGCGATTTGCAAGGAACTACCGACTCCGACAACTCAGCCACAAGAACTGCCTGTGCAAAATCATTTTACTAGAAATGCAATATTGGCGTAGAGACCAAAGATGGAACTGTTTCATCCCCTCCTCTCAAATTTATGGCACGATAATAAGAAAAGAATCTGGTCCTTCTTTTTTGAGTACGCAAGAGCACAAAGGACATAAAATGTACTATCATATGCAAAAATGTAACTAGGTTATCTGAAGTGGAGGGAAAATAATTTTTTTTTGAGTTTTAACCATCACCATAAGCAACTGAGGACGATTAGCAGCCGCCCGCCCCTGATTCGGGGTTACTGGTTCCAGGGCGGGGAGAGAACCAAC
Organism: Macrothele yani; assembly: GCA_039090855.1. NCBI lineage: Eukaryota > Metazoa > Arthropoda > Arachnida > Araneae > Macrothelidae > Macrothele > Macrothele yani. Next base: position 81,008,385 of record CM077023.1, on the reverse strand, counting down.
ACTGTAAGACAAACACAATACCCAATGCCGGACTCGAACCCGAGCCTACCTCTGACGATTGGTCAGAATCCAGAACCTCAGACCGCTTGGCCACAAGCGCGGCGAAATCATTTCAACCAACCTACATTAACTGGAAATTGATTACCGCATGAATCATCCGAAACACGCCAATGCTGCGAAAAGAAAGACAACGAAAGATTATGTAGGGAATATTGTCAACTGAAATTTATTCAAGAGACGTAGGTAATAAATTATATGTATTAAAACGCTAAAAAATATTAAAATTATTTAAACTCCGTAAAAGCCTTTTAAAATGTGAACGACGTAGGTATATCCATGAATAGGTTCGGCGATGATGGTGGAGGTTGAATGGTACCTAGGTGTACCTGACTTTATCAGTGTTTACATCACCCAAAATAAGTTCCATAGGGTACACCCAGAAAATGATTTGGGAGAGCGAATAAACTAAGCTTGTGTGTTTCTAATTAATAAGAAAATGCCCAAAAATGCTACCATTTGCTTACAAGAAGAACTTTTTAGGGGAAAGCGGGAGAATCCTCAGCCTACTACTTCAGTATATCAATCTGCATGTATGTAAAAAAATTCTGTAGTCCAAATATTTCTATTCAGTGGCATACTGCACATATTAGACGGTTTTAAGATGAGCCATACTATTGATCAACGGCTTTATAAATTTCAGATAAAGAGTGCTCAATCATAAATTTCGATTTATGCTATTTTGGGTAGAATGAATATCAGTGCTCGTCAGTAAAGCAAGTTGCCAAAAGACTGAGAATCTCTATCCTTTACAGCTTCCGCAAGCTTTCCTATTATGTTATCAATATCTTAAATGAAAATCAGTTTCGTCGTCCTGTAATCTCAGGACTTATTCCCAATCGTTGTCTGAGATTTACATCTATGGAGGAAAACGACGCATTCGTTAAGAATTTTATAGGGCGTTTCGTTCAAGGCAGCGTAAGAATCATCTTCCTAAATTTATTTGTACTTTCGTTTCCTCGTCCTTGGTTGAACAAAAGCAAAGAAATCCGTACCATAAATCTCATTCACGTACCAATACAATTCATTTAAATTCAGATTCACTAAGTATTTTTTGCAGTATGATGTATATAATTTAAATGCTGATTTATTGACCCACTGAGATTATCGATCCTGTGTGCATGGAATTTACCACAGGTCTTAAAGCAAGGGATCTTAAATGATCAGCCGGAATAATTGAAAACTGAAATCTGTTATTTATTGCAGCATTCCCTAGCTTTCTAAGCCGCATTAAACTGAATAGTGCTGTGGCATCGTTACAGTGAAACTAAATGAAATGCATGAAGTATGTTGTCCGTTGAAAAACCATCATTAAACTGCGGAAAGGAAAAAAAAGTAAAAGAAAAGAAACAATATTCAGTCTTCCTGACTCACACTTAAAATGCCTAAATGCTGTTCGATCCATACGGACATACTTGAAATCACACAGATGAAATGATGAGCAAGAGCACATAACTACGAACAACACAAGCGTTAAAGGATGTCACCCATACTAACGTTATGTCAAAATTTAATCAAAAATCCTTTGAGCTATCAGCTTTTTCTGAGACCCTTCAACTGGAGTACGATTAATATGCTTTGTGATTAAATTCTCGCCTGCCGTCAGAGTGTTTTTTTTTAACGTCTAATAAAACTGGTGAATCATATAGATATGTTAAAAACTGGCTGCTGGTGAAGTGAATAACGACTTTAAGTGCGTAGCTTACTCCCAACATTTGTGGAAAACAGAAGACGGGTTGGGTTGCTCATATTTCTAAATCATCTTCAAATTGTTTTCATAAATCATGTAGCATTTTATTCGTTTGATAGATACGCTTGAAATAAAACACATTTTAAGAATATCTAAGAATCGGAATGAAATGATTATTTCCGAATCTTAAAGTGACTTTCTTCCAAAAACATCGACTTCATATCATTGAAGCAGCATGTTCAAACCTTTTCCTCCGGTCTTTTTATTCATTTGAAGAGCCAAGAAGATTGCATGATACATTTGCTAATTTTAAAACAAAACACTAACTGAAATTTTGTGTAATGCAACCTGTTCTTTCATTCGTGGTGCTGAAATTGTTATCGAGATTCAGTACTATACTAGTTTATAATTTAATAGCAAAATAAGCTGGGGGTTTGGGGGGGGCTGTAATAAGAGTTTTTGCACAATGTTTTAAATTTCACGTCATAGTTTTAGCTAATTTACCAATTTTAGTGATGATTTGAGTTTCATTAAGTTGCACAGTTATCTAATGATGCTCTATTGCTTCAATAAAATTCAGTTTATTAGTGAAAACATAATCCTAAAAAGGTATCTGACACTTTTAAATCATGCCTAAGAAATGTTTTCTGAATTTTAGGTTTGTTTGGGTTCTTTTAAGCTTATCACAGATTTTCTCTTTTGATTCCTTAATATTAAACAGTCCATAAAGAGATTTCTGTGTCATTTGCCATTGCAACATTTCTTACTTAAATATATCACTTCTTAGAGCTACGATGAAAAAATCATCAGGATGCTTTCACTTTTTCTTGCGAATTAAATCTTATCTAATGAAATATGAAAGCTTCTAACTTTTAAACTTCTCACAACGACGTCGGAGTTCTCGGTGAATCATTAATGAGCTCAAAATATCAAATTACGGAAGTTGAGCTACGGTACAAATTACAAAATTGAAATTGCATTTGAAATTGAATGTTTTAAAGAAATGGAAACTTCCTCCAAGCAGTGATCTTTCTTCTGATCATTGAATGATTTTATTTATCACAAGAATTATTTAAATAGAATGAATTCACATATCTGTGAACCATGAAGATAAAATAAACACAGTAGTACTGGGACGATAATTTTCTTCCTTGTAATTGCATTCAATGATTTCTCCAGAAATTAAAGTTTGAAGGAGTTTTTTTATTTCCATTTAGAGGGTTTCGTAGTTTCTAGACGGCTTATCATTACATCAAGAATTTATTTCGAAGCTGGGAAAAGAACTGAAATATAAACGTTATTTTAATTCTTTTTGTCCTCTGCGGACTTAAGACTCTTCCAATTTACTTGAATAATTAAGTTAAAGATGACTGAATGATTTCCATAGTAAAATGAGACCTCCGATAAGCTGCAGCAAAGATATCTAACCTTTCTAATAATATTGCTAATTAAATTTGTTTTCCTCTTACTCTTCAGTGATAAAATATAAAATTCGCACCACTCTAGTCCTGATTTCAAATATTGTTTCATTGATTTTTCTGTATATATTGGTATTCCGAACTTGATCTTTAATTAGAATTTAAATGTGTTCCCTTTTCTCTTTCTTTTTTTGGCAAAATGTTTTTGTTTCATCAATTTTGGATAAAAACGTCAAGTTGGAGAAATTAACCCAAACCTTACACTAGCACAAAACTGGTATCAATTTCTTCGACTGAAGTAAGATTCTCGTTCTTACAATTCGTATTAGGAAAAATAGCCATTAATCGAAACAGCATATGTTTAATAATGTAAATTGTGCCGTTCAAAATCAAAACTTTATCATGAGAATTTCAGTCAGTTTTATGACAGAAAATTATTGCCGTCTGAAAATGTCACGAAAACATTGTTCGACGTTATCATTTTTAAATAGGAGACCACCTTAACACCGTCAAGAAAATAAAAATTCTTAAATGTGATAATTTATATAAAATCACTCTACAAATATCATAGTAGACAGTATAACATAATAAAGCTAAAGTACTGATCAGATCAATAAAGCCAACTCACTGACTTTCTTCAAAAGTTTCAGTACTTGTTAACATTTAAATGCCTAATTGACATGGCATGCAATGGGGAAATATTCCCCGAAAATATTTCTTTTCGCTTTTCAATATTTTAAAAAATTTTGATGACTCAGTATTTTCGTGGTATTTCAACGGTATTTTCATCCGTGAAATGTTCAAAATTCTTGTGTTGCTGTATCACTTGAGGTTAAATAAATTATAAAATTATCACTTTATGTAAGCTTATGAAGAGGAACAAAGTCCACTTACTTCGCAAGCCGTTAAAACTGTTAAACGTGAATAAATAAGTTGAAAGCTATTAGCTCCTGCTGTCAAGAAATCTTGATAAGTTAAATTTTGAATGAAATTGGTACAGAGATCGTATTATAGAAATTACTTCCGAAAAGAAATATTGCGCTGCAAAATTAATTTCCTAGGAAATTACCGTTCATTAAAAAAACATTAAAAGTTGCTGCCTGTCGATAGCGATTGTCTATAAATCCTCACGTATCGAGTTTTCATGTTTCGTCATATATCACTATAATCGCTAATTATAAAAATGAAATGGACCATTAACTTTCAGTTTAAGTTGCTCGAGGAGAAATAAGTGCAGTTAATTAGGGCATTTGGAAATGATTTAAGTACCTAAGTAAAAAATTATTGCTTTTAAGACGGTTTGATTTCTTCGCGAACCGGCCAATCCGTGCTCAGTTTCTACAAAACAGGATAATAGAAAGTTGAAATAGCTTCCCTTTCCTTTTGTATATACAAAGTGACCAATGAGAGCAATACGAACCGAGCAAAGGTTGAATGGGATCAACGAAGTTGGGAGCGGTTTGCAGTCCTGCGATTTGATGACTTGTAAACAAACATTTTATGAGCCTAGCCCCTTCTGAGAAGTGTCTTCCTCTCTCTCGCCTGGAGTGATGCCTAGTGAAAGGCGAGCAGGATAATGCCATAAATGGTTTTACGACCAGTAGCGGTGGCTGAAACGCTCCCGGAACAGTGCCTGGCCGAAGGGAGGGAGTCAGCGTCCTTTGAATGGAATAAAATTCACCATTAGAATCCTAACATTTGCGTAGAATCGTAGTAAAATCCTAGGGAGCCTGCAGTTGACTTAGTTTGATAGAACTCTTGTAAAATAATAAAAGAAAGGAAAAAAGTGTAAGAAAAGATAACTTACACCAACCTGCAATTGCCATCCATGGATAGAAGGCATTAGCAGGTGCTTGGGCCATGGCTGTGGTGTTTTGACAGCAAGTCGACCACGCGTCGGTGACGCGTGGTGAAGTCGCATTGTCGGCATTGAAGGGTCTCATGGTTTCGCCTCCCATACTCGTAGGGCGCACTCCAGTGAGGGAGCCTGATGGCCAAGACGCCATTTCTTTCACTGCCTGATTGAAGCCATTCTGATCTTTGGCCAGGCACTCTGGCTTAAAGATTGTTGAGCCACCTTCACTCACAGAGTTAGAATAGAGTTTGCAAGCTGTCGAAGTCGAGTTAGTGTTGGTGTTGGCGTCCACGTAGGAAGAAGCTGCAGCTGTGTCGTGGGTTGTAGAGGACCTTCCGCTACTCGGCTGAGGAGGATACGGCGGGACGAGCAGTCCTTGCGGAAATCGGTAGGATTGCTCGGCGGCGGCAGCAGCTGCAGCCGCGGCCTGGCCGTTGTAGAAGCCGCTTTGTTCGAAGTAGGAGTTCATCATGTACACCTCCACCTGCCCTCGCTGCTGCTGCTTTCGTCCTTCCACATCAGATTTCGAATTTGATATTTTTTTAGTCGAGTAAACGTGTTGGATTAAATTTGGCCATGGGTGCCATGGATACACATCGCAGGGAGTTACCAGAGAGCGAAGCCCGACCAATCAGCTCGCTCTCAGTGTGGCGGAGAACTCTCTTCTCTCCTTTGTATTCCGCCGCCATTCAGTTGCAGTGAGCGTTCGCGGACACATGCACAAAGAAAATAGATCGTCTTAAACGAAACGCAAAAACGGTCCTCATCACAGTAAGATTTTTTTTTCCTTTCGAGGGCGCTATTCGTTTCGCATATTGAACCGATCGGTTTTCACTTATCCAAGGTTTACAGCGAATAAAATTTTAATGAATCGCCATGGCCAGTTTTTAATTAACAAATGATTTTGTTTAAGGCAGGAACAGGAAGATAAAATGAAGCATAACTGTAGTAGCTCAAAAGAAATCTCTCGTGCTCTCCATTACGATAAAACCAGATTTCCTTTCATTTGCTATGACTTGTTTATTCCCACGTTCTTGTTCTCTCGTTCGTTCTTAGCTCATTTCTTTCCCTTTCACTTCATTTGATGATATAATAAATAAATAAATAAATTAAAAACTCAATACTCCTCAAGGGAAAAAAAAATCTTTGGAATACGTTCTTTCAATAAAGTAGAATAAAAGGAGTGAAGTACTGTAGAAACAAAAATGCTAAAAAGGTTTTTTTATTCATGAATGTTAAAAATAAGAAATGGCCCAGTATCTTCTGTTTACGTAGTGACTAAAATTATCGAAAGTGATAGAACTTAATACTAACAGCTCTACAACGTTAAAAAAAGGGGGGGGGGATATTTGTGTAACCGACGTATATTATTTTCCAATGAAGCAGAGATTCTTCACATCAAAATTATATATCACTCAGCATCTTGCTTAGTGAAATGAAAAGAAAAAAAATCACAAATGACAGTATGTCAGATTAGAATGCTGCAGAATTCGCATGCATCATCTTAGCTTTCTTTTTGACCTGTTTCATTCCTTACTGATTTTTTAATTAAATCTGTAGAACATGGTAAAACTATTTTGTGATGAAAGATAATTCTGTTGTACAGAGAGAAATCATCATGACTGTACATTATATATGCAGTGTACAAATTCTGTATGTTGTACACAACCGACTAGCGAAAAAATTCAGTTAGGATAAATCCTACCAAATCATGTTAGATAGTTAGTTATTCGGCATCATCAAACAACCATGTCATTCACTATGTAAATGGTATATTAAGAGAGCTTCTAGAAATACTTAGGTGACTTCAAATGCAAGTGCTCGAAACAATAAATCTGAACATTTATAAGAATTTTATGATGCTTATAAAATCGCGGCATTGGTCAATATCGGCTAGTTGCTGACAATAACATTTGCTTCAAAAGATGGTTTTTTTTACTTCTTATTGGATGTTGTGTTCGAGCGTCAAAATAAGGCAGCAGGGGCGTATTTAGAGGAGGGAAGCAAGGGGTCCTCTGGCCCCCAAAGTGTTTCTTTCTTTTTTCTTTTTTTTTTTTTTTTGGTTAAAATGCGACTCACATTAGAAAAAGATTCTTGATTTCTTCTTCTATTTTTCATTAACTTTTGTTTTGTTCTGGTGGATTTCAAAAACTTACATTTTTCATCGACCCTCACGGAAAAAAAAATCTATATATGCCTCCTGTAAGGCAGCGAGGGATCTGACTCATATGCTCTTAGAAGGCATTAAGCAATTCAAGCAAAACAGGCGTACTAAAAGGTATTCTAAGAAATTTCTCTTCATCTCGCTTTTTCATAATCTCCCATACAAGATCTCATGTTTGCTTCCCATTGTTTTTCTATGGAGATCTCTCTGTTTATTTTATTCAATTCATTTGCTTTAGTTTAGACAATTTAAGATTTGTGCAACCGGTTTCTGGGCAACCTTTGTCGATTATAGAGGTTTCCACGCAGAAGCAATCATTACAGTACTAATGCAATGCAAAACGCTTCATTGAAGCAAGTTAGTAGCTACAAATATCACAAGAAAAATTTCTGTTAGTCATTTATACGTGTCAGATATGTATAAGTCCATTTATTTATTGCTCTTATTTACTGTAAAACTGTCTGCTTACATATTTCCATAATTTCCACTTCAAAAATTTATTATTGATACTTCAGTGTGCAGTGTTTAAACTTTTTTAGGGTTTTCTCAAATGCTCTGCAATGGGTTTTTTAGTGTTACATCATTTGCCTTTTCTTTGTTCGAACAACATGTTCACCATAAAACAGTTTCGTATATCGTCCAGTCGATGCAGTCGAATAACTTGTGTTTTCATCCGGCTAGGGCTCATATACATTTGATAATTCACGAAAACAAAAACCGATCTTTCTCGACTCCACGCTTTGCTTCTACAATGCGTGTGTGGGTGAAACTACATAAAGTATGGAACAAAACAGTTTTAGTTATTTTATTTCGGCAGTTGAGCAAATTTATTAGGTCAAAGTGTTTTCATTTGCAAAAAATCACATTTCAAATGGCATAAATTTAAAAAAGCAAAGCATATGAAATCTAGAAACTTTTTAAACAGAGTATCGTTTGAACATTTTTTAGCTTTCTTTTTACATTGAAAACAAATCTTTACAACGACAAAATTGAATATTTGAATTTTATATATTTTCAATCAAGGTTAATGAAAATCATCTGTATTTGTTAGCTACCATACTAAATATCACATTTAATATGTATTTGCATTTAACTCGAAATTTAATATAGGGTATGTGAGTTGTACCTCAATGAATTTCTTTTATTAAATTTAAAATCATGGTACAATAAATTAACAAAAACTAGTAATTGAAACTCGCTTATTTATCGCATTCTTTTGTTGGTTTATCAACATAAACATATATAAATAAATCATAAGATGAAATTTTACAAAACAAACCAAAAATACAGTTTTCTCTATACAGGCATGCACGAATTCCTTCCGATCTGATGCCGCTAGTTCCTCTGATAAAGAAAAACCTAAAAAATGAAAATCAAACAAACATAAGAAAAATAGTTATTGCGTATGAAAATTTTTTACATGTGTCAAACAGTTTCGTGAAAAAAGTATAACATGAATGGCGATTTCTTTGTTCAGTCAATGTTTTTTTAAGTAGAAAGTTTTCCATTTTCTAAATTGTGCCACGGTTTATGATAGAAATTTTTGTGCAGCATCTGAAAATGGCGTTTATTTTTTCTTATTCTTCCTATTCGCTTTATTTTAGATCTCTTGAGTATTGCAAATGAGCTATTAATTGAAAAGCTATTTATTAATGTTAATCGTACTAATGAGAGTGCACATAAAGTTATCGCTTTTTCCAAAAAATATGGTAGGTGCTGAAAAAATATCCCAATAATAAGACCATAAAACTAAAGATCAAATCAGCAAGTGAAAAGCAATGTGTTGATGAGAGAGTGCTGTAAAAACAAAAGAAAAAAACATTATCCGTTAAGTCATACTCACTATCAGGAAAATATGAAATGGAAACATCTGGTTTCCAGATGCTGGAAGAGTGAGTCCAGTTTCAGGTTGTCTGTATTCTTATCTTTTTGTTCTGTCTTCTTTTTTGTAACATTTACTTTCTTTCTCTTTCCTTTTTTTTTCTTGAGCATGGCTGTTTTGGAGAGAGCATGCCTTTTTCTGTGCTACGTTACCAACCATTAATCAAGAAATGAGTTCATACTGAAATTATAGCCTGAAATATGATAATCACATATTTATTATTATTATTTGTAATCTTATGGAACACAAAGGAAGAAGTTTAGAAACTGATGGAGCGGAGGAAAAGGTTCTTGCTGTTTTATTTCAGTCAGGTTATGTCCATTCCTAACTATCGGATCTCTCAAGCTTTAGGAAAAAGGGGCGTGAGCAGAAGGGATGGTGAGATGCATGCGCTGTGATCAGAACCTCCCATCTGTATCGGGGTTAACCGAGTATTCACGAAAATGTCCGTGTGAAGCATTAAGAAAGCGTAGTCAGTTTTCGCGTTATCTTTCCCTTAGGAAAGTTACGTTTTCAGCTACTCGGGCACTAGTGGCGGATCCAGAGGGGGGTTTGCTCCCCGCAGCAGATTTTTCCTTTTTAAATACCAAAAATCGTAAATAATTAATGCATTTATTTTTGCAAAACTATGGTAACAAATACACAGATTTTCTCGTAAAAGTTTTTATGACAGTTGAAATTTTCCATGAATTTGGAGATAAAATGTTTTGTTCTAGCTTCAGCAGAAAGAAAAGATAAAAACTGGAAGTTTGGAACCAGAAAAAGTATTTCAAACTTTATGTAAAAGATTTTATCCAGAATTCAGATTTAAACAGCGCGTCATGCTGTTTTTCTCGAAAAGTGGGCAATTGAACGTCGTGAATGTAATGATTTTTCAGTTGTTGTTCGCACGTTGTGATTTAAAAATTGAGAACAATTATTCTTTTGTTTGGGGTACTAACGACCAACGTGAGCAGCTCAAAGGGCTATATAGGCAGTTGACCGTTCCTGATTTGGGACCACTGGCTCAAGAGAATGGAGTGAGCCAGTGCAATAAGACAGACACGGCGGCATTCATGTTCACACGAGATTCGAACCCGAACCCATATCAGATGAATGATTGGAAGCAAGCGCCTCGTACCCCTGGGCATTCGGGCCTCAATTTTTTTGATGGAAAAAATGTTTCAGAATTCATGCAATGCGCCAATTTATACACGAGCTCGTGTGTGATCCTCACACAAAGCTTTTTTTTTTTTTTTTTTTTTTTGACGGGAGCACTCCCTCTTTTCTAAGGTAAGCTTTTGGATCTGCCCCTGGCCACTGCTGTTGTTTAACCAAAATGCATTTTAGCTACTTTGCTGTTGTCTAATCAAAATTCACTGCTTTCAGCTTGAATTATCGCTCTGATATGAACGAACGAACAGACTGTAGTAGAGACTTGTTGTCTGTTTCAGAGACGTTCTTCACATACTTTATCACATTTTTATGAAACAGTTGTGTACGGGTCGGGTCGTATGTCTGGTTTTGAAAGAAATAAACAGAACGTGAAAAAAGGCAGTGTTCTGAAAAATAGAAACTTCGATTGATTCTTTCAAAAATATTTAAAATCCTCGCTCCCCTCTAGAAAAAAATGCTTAAAGAAAGAGCATATTTTCCGGATCGATCTGCAGAAGTTTTACGTAATATGCGTAACTTTTTATTCTCTTTTCACTGAAGATTTCAATAGCCTCCAGGATTTTAATGATCTCTTATGCTGTCGCATAAGCAACTTCCTTTCAGTAGGAAATTTACTGTTATCTATGTATTGAGATAATTTTGTCTTTTCGATTTCTTCGAAAATCACTGCTAAGGAAGAGGAAGGCAGACATTTGCGCTAAAAATAAAATTCGATTTCTCTTTGCAATCCTTCGTCGCGACTTCTGTTCAGAATAAACGAAGGAACTACGCTACTAAGTCACTTTTTTATGATCATTTTGATGTTACACTTGAAAAGGAATATTTGCAGGCTGTGTAACTACTGAAATAACAATTACAACGAAGTTTTGCTAAAAGAATGTTAACCAAACAAAACCTATGAGAAATATCCAGATTAATTGTTATGTATTCAGCATATTACAAAAATACGTCAACTTAAATTCACTAAATCAGTTCTCCGTTTCACAGGTCACATGCTTAGATTTCATTAAAATGGAGAGAAAACAGCGAAGCCATTGTCTTTGTGAATATAATAAGTGTGAAAGCGTGAGTGGCCATTTTTTCAAAATCAGGGGAAAATACTTATCTCAGAGAAACTGTTCCTGGAAGGGTAAGACCTTCAATAATCTTTAAATATAGAAGAGGGGGGGGGTACGCAGTATTTTTATAGCTAATGTCAATTTGAAACTATATTCAGTATATTTCGTATCAAGAAAGTATTTTATTTGTTATTAATAAGTGCTTTTTATTTAACGGTGTTCCTTTTTATAGACGTTATATGTGGGTATCATAATATTAGTATATTTTTCCCTAATTTCGTACAAAAGTACGCGTCTCCAAGTGCTGCAATTTCACTGCATTCATTTTACCGAAATTTTTGGAAAATAATGCACTCCGTATGCAACGTCTGGACTAGTTTAGAAGATCACAAAATAAATGCCAGTCCTTTTCATTTACAAAAACAAATAAACAAATTCGACTGTCTTTTCACTCCAGTTCTGTTAACTACTACCAAATTCTAATTAATCAGCAAATCTTTGTTGTTTTATAGTCCTGCAGAGAAATAAATCAAGTTGAGCAAATTTTTTGCGAATGTTACGTACGAAATCTTGATACGTACAAAGGTATCCTCCGCACGAACTGATTCAGGTCAGAATTCTGGACTTCATTTTATGTTTAAATAAGAAAAATAAAAGCTACTTCGTTAAATGTTAATAGATTAACTAAAATTAAATATATTATTATTAAATGATGATTAACACTCATAATTAATTACTAAAGCACTGCTTGCAGATAGGCTATAGACATTTCAGAGCGTGGGAAGAATTTCTGAAAAGTAGCAAGTCTAATGTTATTACCGAGGTGAACTGAAATATTATACGTGCGACGTCCTGAACAAGAGTACGTATCTGTTCATTACACATATTGGCATCTGATGGGAAAATATCATTTAAATATTTTTCGCTATGACATTTTCTTTACACTGTCTTTGGAATTTTAACCACATGTATGGAAGTATTTAGTTTCTGCGACTCTTTATCCGGTGAAGTCAGAACAAATGTTTTGATCTGTCACAGTTAGGAAATAGATGGTTAAGAAGTAATTTTGCAGCAACAGACAAATTTGTTTGATTTTTGTCTGCACCACATTTTGTTTTAACAATCAGAATAAAATATGACACTTTTCAAGCAACTTATGAATGCATGCCACAAGCCGACCATAATATAATACCTTCCATAATTAATAATAATAGTTATACTTTGTATTATTTATTCACTAAAACTTTCCAGGACATCATTAGTTTTGTATTGAGCGCTCTTCCGTAGTTTTCTTTCAAAATAGGATTCCGATAATTTTAGACATGTCAGTATGGTTTTTTTTTTTTTTTTCTTTTTTTCATGTGAGCTGCTGACAAAAGGATTGTCCGATGCAATATATTAAGGGATCTATTCAAGTTAACAGATTTTTTCATTTTATCGGGAGAGATATTCTGTTTGATTTGAGCCAGCTGTCAAATTGACAGAAGTTTTCAAACCTGGAAGATGATATGATTATTGCAAATCATTGGCCTAAAAAAAAACTTTTACTACAAATTAGAACATACGCTCTAGATCAGTATAACTCTGACACGTCTTAATGCTTGACACATTTATCCCCATCATTTTGTGCTGCTGTGGCATAGCTGGTTTTCAAAGTCAAATAAAAAGCAGACAGAATATTTAAATATTCTTCAGCTGCTAAATGGCTTGGTAAAAAATTTGAGAAGAATGACAATGTGCTGTGTGCGAAATTCTCTGTTCCTCTGAATTTAATCAGTGAAAACATTTTTTTAGGAAATTGTTACATTTAAAGTTATTATATGATACAAATTTTATGTATTCTAAAATTTCCCATGTTTTTACAGCATGGACAGCTTTTGCCTATCTCTTTCGTTTATGTTTATACACTGAGCTGTCAGTTTATTAGGCACGCCTACCTTGTATCGGGTTGTGCCGCTCTTGAACTGCAGAACAGTTTGAATTCCCGGGCTATGGACCATACCAGACGCTGGAAGCATCGTGCAGGAATGTTGAACCATGCGGAAATGATTGAGTTGCACATTTGCTGCAAATCGGATGGAGGCACAATTTTGCAGCAAACAGCCGTCTCCACTTCACCCCAAAGATGCTCGATAGGGTTTCAATCCGGGGAGAGTGCAGGCCACTGAGTAAAGAAAAATGCCTCGGCATGTTCCTGGAACCATTCTGTATCGTCGACACGGGCCTTCTAAGCGGGTGTGTTATGCTTCTGGGCCCGTCCATCTGTTTGAGGATTAATCTCAGCCACGAAGGGATGAATGTGGTCCGTAATGTTGTTCAGATAAGCCATCGACGAGTATCAGGGGGTCCTGATTCGTGCTAAAAGAACATTTCCCAGACCAGCAGACTGCTGCCACCATCCTGTACTGTTGACACAAGGCAAGAAAGCTCCATGGCCTCATGTGGCTTGCTCCAATTTCAGATGTTGCCATCTACATGATGCAGAAGAAACCTCTATTCTTCTGCGCAGGCCTCCTTTTTTTCCTGTCCGAAAAGGTCGAGTGTCTATGCTCACGCTCCCAGTGGATGCACGGTCTCGTCTTATGCGTAGAGTTGGAAACGGGTCAAAAATTTTGGACTTTAAGTTATAAACTCGAATATATCATCATCATCATCATCATTGTCAATCATTATCAATCCACTGCGGGATGAAAGTCTGCCCCCGTTTCTTCCACAACAGACTGCCTTGGGCCAGTCTCCTCCATCCACCCATCTCCCACGTGGTCTTCTGGGTCTTTTCCTGTCCCTTGAAATCCAGTCTAAAACTTCGGTTGTTCATCGGTGGTCCGTTCTCCTGGCAATATGTCTGGCACAATGCCAGTTTAGGGATTTTACTCTGATCATGATGTTTTCCACTCTTCCCATTTTCCTTATCCACGAGTTCGTATTTTTATCTTTCTTGGTTACACCAAGCATACATCTCTCCATGCTTCTTTCAGTTGTCTGCAGATTTTGTATGTCGTATTCAGTTAAGGTCCATGTTTCTGTTGCGTAAGTAAGCACTGGAAGGATGCATTGATTAAACACTCTCCGTTTAAGACATAATGCCATATTTATCTTAAAAATTGTAGTGTTTCTTCCCAAAACTCTCTAACTAAGTTTTATACGCCAATTAATTTCTTCATCAATGTGACCCTTGCTTGATATCTGCTGCCCAAGGTAAATGTAGGAATTGGATATCTCCAGCATTTCCCCTTCAATTGATAAGTCTTCATTCCTTGTAAAAGCATTGTACAGCAGTTTCTGAAAGTTCATTTTTAATTCCCATTTCTTCACCCTTCTCAGCAAGTTCATAGATCATACTCTGCAGCTCTGTAGCATTATTTCGAAGACCTCCGAAGGGTTATTTTAAATATATTTTTTCTATTGAAAAATAAAACAGAAATAAAACCGGGTCGAAATCAATTCAGGAGCACCTTGTTCCGACCGGTTTGACCCACAAGAAATTGTCTACCCGTGACCCGTTTCCATTTCTGGTTAAGCACCGACAACATCGGCCATCTACATGGTAGTCGATTGTTGTAGCCCATTAGCGTTGTGGCCCGTACGTGGTGCATTCAGAAATTACCCTCTGCAAACCAACGTTGAGTTCTACAATTTCCCGTCTGTTAACTTGCGCGATTCTCCCCAGTCTACTTTGACCCTTCTGATCCACCAGCTATTTTCGCCCACAGGATCGCCGATTTCTAGAAGACTACTAGATGTCGGAGTATTTATGGTAAACTCTAGCTACGGTTTTGCGTGAAAAGCCCAGGAGAACGGCCGTCCAGGGTTGTTGCAGCCAGACGTACTGGTTCGTCTGGAGCCAACAATCATGCCACGTTAGCTCAGATCACTCGTTTTGTTCATACTATTCCTCAGTCAAATGCTAACTGGTGCTCAACGAGCTAGTCTGCCTGATTTATATCGCATATTGGGCTGACGTGCTATCTTATGTATTGGAAAGGGGCAATTTTTGTGGCGAAGGCAGGTGTACCTAATAAACTGGCACCTCAGTGCGTATTTCTTTACAGAAGAAATATGTAAAGAAATAAGAATGCTGATGTGCTACCGACTGGATGGTACATTATTTCGGCTATTGTTTAAGATTTCTACTCTTTGTATTCTTTTGCAAAAGCTAAGGTTTCTAAAGTTTATTCGGAGAAACAAAACATAATCTGCTGTAAACACTGTACTTCATGTACTCTTTTGTCGTCGCAGCAACAATACAAATAGCACATTCAGGGCAACTTACCGTTCAGTGGTCTTGCTCCCAGTTCACTCACGTGCTGGAAATGTTGAACTGGGAGCAAGATCATGAAATGGTAAGCTGCCCTGAATGTATTGATTACATAGTTGCACGTTAAACCTAAAACTTTAGATATTGGACATGTTCCAATGTATAAGGTATTTACAATATAAATAGCTTTTCATTTGCCGCTTTAAGCAAAGGATATAGTTTTTGCGTCTATTATTATTTTTTCCTATTTGTGTCTCTGGGACAATTGCAACGAAAGGGCATCATCCATCCCTGATTGCTTATTGGTTCGGTCCAGAGACTTATGATTTGGGAGATAGAGTAGTTAGATATATATCCTGATTTATATTCTTTTCATGTTAGCAGGTTACGTACTAAAAGGAAAAAAAGAATTCGTTTCAGCGCATTCCATGTATGAAAAAGTTAGAGGCAAAGACTGATTTGAGAGACGGTGCTGGAAAAAAAGCATGCACATTATCAGAAAAGTGTTAACCAATCTCTTACAGACTAGCGCTTCATGACGCAGACATGAGTTCCAGTCCCGAATACGACATGAGTAATACACGCTTTACAAAGAAGCCCATACAGAGGGGCTAACGAGAAGCAGCTTCCTTTGCTTGGAAATTAGATTCTTTTTTTTTTGAGGGGTGGGGGTTTAACATCCTCAATGAGCAACTGTTTTAGGCAAGAAGCAATCGCCCTTCCCCTTCCCCAGATTTCGGGCCACTAATTTCGGGGAAGAAGCAGAACCAATGCGATCAGACAAATGCACCACCCGTACATCATCCGCGACTCGAATCCAGGCCTATCTCGGCCGAATGGTTAGAAACCAGCAGCACCTCAGACTACTCGTCGAACAAGGCTGCAGGAAATTGAAAGGCTCCGTGATGAATTAAAATAATGTTTGTCAAAGGTGAGGTAGAAATCTGATTTATAATAATTGAAATTCAAGATACAAGTTGAAAGGTAACCCCGGAAATCTACAATCAGATGAAAAATACATATAACGTACCACTATAGATTCGCTGCTGAATGAAAGGCTTCCAGTCATGTATTTCCTCTACTAGCAGCCGCATTTTTTTTATCGTCATCATTGGAACCAGATTTCATTTATTCATTCTTGTCCTGGTGATGCTCATAAGAGTGTATGTGTATTATTTTTTACTGCCCTTCTGTAAACAAAGTTTTCGCTTTTGTGATTTCTCCTATGGTTCTGTTTCACTCCCTTCGCTGTAGCCAATGTTTTGAATGAAAGATGTGTAAATCCTTGTCATAGTCTTTAATGCAGACAGGGATTCTTAAAGTTCCGATTGAAAAACAAAGGAACTGCATAGCCTGCGGATAGCTGCTCAGATTTACTAACTGCCCTCACCCCACTGAACGTGTTAGACAGTGTTCATACTCAGGGATGTAGCTAAGGGGTTAAGCTTAAGGTGCCAGACCCCCTTCCCCAAAATTTTTTGGGCTCTTTAAGACATAATTATATGCAGTTTATGCATTGCTTTTCTCTTCAACTTTGTAATATTAATCAGGTTAGCTGTAGTTATGACAACTCCATTTGAATATACATTATGTTACACACATTCAACATTTTTTGTCTGATCATTGCACTTTTTAAGCATGTTGTCTTCGGTTTCTGTCGCTCTCTTTCGACTCGTGTGAGAACGCAGCTGTCTCAGTGCAGTAGCTACTCGAAAATATTATCTGAAAGAAGTTAATTTACATTTACTTCATCACTTAGAATCTTATTTTGAAAAACTAATTCGTATAACAGTAAAGTTACAATATGATATGTGGCGTGAGAAATGGAAACGGAAACAGACACCAGAAAAATTAATACTCGGGAAGTTATACATCTTTTGTTGCTTGTAAACGGGAATTCTACCTAAATATTTGGAGACTATTACAAAATCTCCAAATTAGTTCCCATGCAGTCTCAACAACTAAAGAATGATCCGTTGGGGTGATGAAGAGATTTTCATCCGTTTTACAGAATAAAACTGGACAGCAATGGTTGAATAGTTTAACTCTCTGTTCAGGGCATTCTAATGTTCCTCTAAGTGTAGACGAAGTCTTAGATGTAATGCCTCTCGCTTAAGTTGTTTTCGTTTTGCTCTCCAATCCAATAGAACACTTTAATAGTGATGAAATGTTATATTATATATATATATATCCCGAGAAAGTACCTCAGAGAGGAATATGCAAATGATTAAAAAATAACGATCAATGACTAAATAGTGGCCCTCCACAGCGCATGGGTACCATGCATCGAGGAGGGTATATCAAGAGCAAAGCTCGCACGCAGGGTCAATTGTGCAGCGGATTGCGGTTGTATTGATCTCTACGGACTGTGATGATGCCTCGACGTTGGATCCGTTAAAAATACGAGCAGTTGAGCGAGTTTGAGAGAGGACGTACAATTAGGCTGAGAGAAGTCAGTTGGTCAAGTCGCCGCATCGCCAGGCATTTGGATCGGAGTTACGCGGCAATCAAACGATGTTGACGCCAATGGGTCGAGCAGGGCACGACCCAGCGGTACGCGGGAAGTGGACGGCCGAGGGCAACGACAGAACGTGAGGATCGAGTGATTGTGAGAGCCGCACGAACAAAACCGAATTCGTCGTTCTTACCCACCCGTGGCCATGTTGCGTCGTCTACAAGTACGGGAGTGGCCATCTGGACCATTGCCAGACGATTGGAGGCACGGGAACTACATTCGAGGAGGCCACTCCGCCACCTACCACTAACCAGCGAGCATCGCCGATACCGGTTCCAATGATGCCCGATCAACGTGGGATAGTGTCCAGTGGCGTCGTGTTATCTTCAGTGATGAAACACGGTTTGCACTTGGCGCCGATTACCAGTGCACACTTGTCTGGAGACGAGCCGGCCAGCACACGGATCCTGCCTTTACAGTGGAACGGCACATGGCTCGCACATCGGGAACGACTGTCCGGGGAACAATTTCATATTATAGCCGGACACCCTTGGTTGTGCCCTCACTGCAGCGTATCACCCTCATTGCTCAACGGTACGTCGGCGGCACTCTACAACCTGTTGTGTTGCCATTCCTGTCACAGCATCACTGAGCAATTTTTCAACAGGATAACGCTCGGCCACACACATCACGATTTTCTCATGTCTATCTCCGTAATGTCGACACCTTTCCATGGCCAGCCCCGTCACCCGACCTGTCACCGGTCGAACATGTTTGGGACACGATGGGACGCCAACTACGCCAACCCTGGAATGTCGGTGAACTGGCCCTCAATTTGGACACCATGTGGCATGCTATACCTCGGGATGGCATCCGTGAACGTATGCGTCTGTGCCTCGCCGGATAACTGCTTGTATTCGAGCCAGAGGTGGTGCTACAAAATAATGACTTGTTCAACTCGTGTGGCTGTTTTATCCGAATAAATGGCCCAATTGCTCTGGAATTGCAATTTCCTTTTCTATATATATCTACATTGCATATGCCAACTTTCATCTCCTTTGGATGATTCCTTCTAGGTGCTTCGTTTTTTTTTTTTTTTTGCAAAAAGTGTACATACATATAATAAGAATGTGAAATAGGATATCCCGGACCACCCCCGAAGTTACCAATTCCCTGTGCGCGCAAACAACAAATGACATCTTTAAAATTGGAAAATGTATTTTTATTCAATAAAGTTCAAAAACTTGCTTTCAATGCATAGAATGTCTCTTAAGTTTTGAGGAGGAAATTGTGTAAACAAAATGCACGACAGCTGCGTTCGAAGATACTGAATGCTTGGAACTTTTTACTTTCTTCTGCAAAAGTAATGTGGACTGTTTCCCTTCTTGTGGGATTAAAATCGTTGACTTAGATTCCTGTCTTTTCACTCGTGTTTCATATATGCTTTCTTAAGGTACTCCCCTGCTAATTTTTTTTTTTTTTTTTTAATTTTGTATTAGGAAGACCTTTTAAGTAAATGCATCTTAAAATAGAGCACAGCAAGAAGATGAATCAAGGTCGAAATTAGTGTTTAAAAAACGCAAAAACGGATATTTGCTGGGAAAAGGGAAATTAAAAATACTGTTTCCAGAAGTTGATTACCAACTACACGTTTCGAACTGAGAAGACACAACAACAAAGCTTTAGGACATATTAAACCAACAGGTTCATTCAAAACGAAACTGCATGGCAAGAAAACTGATATTGCAGGAATCTGTATAAATCTTCCAAAATAGATAGCAATTTCTATCCCCTCTTATCCTTACAGATTGCAGATTTCTATTCCCGCTTATCCACACAGAAATTTGGGATAGGTTTGATAGACTCTCTTTGTGGCTAAAGTTTAGCATTATGATTTTAATTATTAGGTTAGTGATTCAAGGGCAACTAATTAATCAAAGAGTTCCTGTGAAAAAACTGAACCAAAGAAATTTAGGTGCGACAAAGTGTATTTAAATCAAACATACAGCATCATTTATGCATCAAATTTCAAGAATGAAGAATATTGACATACACTTTAAGCTTGTTTCTCCAGCATACGATTTTTCTTTGGAGTATGAAACACAATTCCATCCTAAACAACTTAGTAAAATCATGCAATGCATTGATTATGATACGCTTTCCAACATACCAGAAAACGCGCGCAGACAAACCCTCCTCCCTACCCTGACTATTGATCCGTTGAGTATACCTCCGGAACAACATACTAAAGTTTTGTCGCAATAGAAGCATTTTTACGCAAGTTATGAGGATAATGGCTGTGGAATAAATCTCGCTCCTGTGCCCTGATCTTTGACCCAATTTCGATGTTATTAAACAGAACCGGTTCAGTATACCTCAGGAACAACATACTAAAGTTTTGTCGCAATAGAAGCATTTTTAGTCAAAGTTATGAGGATAATGGCTGTGGAATTAATCCTTTGATGATATTCAACAGAACAGGTTCAGTATACCTCCAGAACAACATGATGAAGTTTTGTCGCAATCTAAGCATTTTTACGTAAGTTACGACGCATAAGGGCGATGGAATGGATCCCGCTCCTATGTCCTGACCTATGACCTCATTTCGCCCATTTTCAATAGGGTTCGTCCCCAGGTTATCCCCTACCACATACTAAAATTTCATCGAAATCGAACCATTTTAACGCGAGTTATCGTGCGGACAGACAGACAGACGGACAAAGCTGGAGCATATGAGCTTCTTCAAATTACGGTTGGAAAGGGTAAAAAAGAAATCTTCAGCCTGAAATTTTAGATTCAGTTTTGATTGTTGGATTTTAAAATTTCGAAACGCAATCTGTAAGCATAAGAGGGGATAGAAATTGCTATCTATTTTGGAAGATTTATACCGATTCCTGCAATATCAGTTTTCTTGCCATGCAGTTTCGTTTTGAATGAGCCTGATGGTTTAACATGTCTTAAAGCTTTTTTGTGTTTTCTCTGTTCGAAACGTGTAATTGGAAATTAACTTTTGAAAACAGTATTTTTAATTTCTTTTTTCCCAGTAAATATCAGTTTTTGCGTTTTTTAAGAGGGGATAGATATTTCTTTCCACTTAAGCTCACACTAACCCTATGGTACAAACACCCTGACTGCTTGGTGTCACAGTCAGATCTGGGGAAGCATAAAACAGAGTAAAATAAACGTAAGGTAGCGTGAGCAGATTGGGATGTGTTGGTGGACAACTCCATGAACAGTCGTATTTCATATTGAAGGAAATAGGAAACTTTGCGTAACAATAATCGAATTACCTTATTGAATCAATTTAGGTGAAAATAAAATTGAGCAAAGTGGATTCATCTGTCCAGATGAAGACCTCAACATGAAACAGGCAAGCAAAAATTGTGACTATGGAACAGAGAAGTGCAGAAATTTGAATGATGAATGCACTCGTTTAACTTGGAAAACAAACTTAATTATTTCCACGTATTTTTTAAATAGACCTCAGCATGAAACAAGCAAGCAAATTAATCAAAGCAGTTTGTGACAAACCGAGGTGATCTAACCAAAATATTTACGGTAAAAATTTAATCTATGCACCATCACATAAGAGCTGCCAGCATCGATTTACATATTTTACGTGATTTACATATTTAACGATTTACGTATTAACGTACTTAACGTTATTTTGGGTCTTCGGATGCGATTTCAAATATAAAAACAATGTTGATTACATATTTTAATAGCTAAATATCGACAGTGATGCTAATGATTTGCAATTATGTTTCCTAGCTGCAACCAATGAAACTTTACTAATGTTTGTAGCTGTAATCATACTACATCAACTTCATTGTACTTCAATCAGCGTGAGTTTTCCAAACTTCAGCATTTTATTCGATAATATTTAAACAATATCTGAAGAAATCTAACTCAGTTAAACTTGGGTAAAAAAATGATTGAATGACGCGAAGTCATTAATCCGGCATGTTCATAAATGCATTGTGCAAAGGTGATTAAAGCATTTGCCTTAAAGACAGAAATAAAACGTAGTTGAAGCGAATAAAGATTTGAAAAATACAACTGCCAGAAACGAAGAAAATGAAACTAAATAATAATTACTCTTGAAATATGCTAATAGTATTTTTTTACTTAACCTAGGCTTCACCCCATTTACAGTATTTCGGAATTGTCTGATGTTTAGAAAATAGCTCACATAAAATGAAGTGAGAATCAACAATGACTTTTTGCTTAAGCAGTTCCACAAACACACACAATCTGGAGTTTGCAGCCTCGGAGTCCGAGTTGGTTTTGATCCTTCGTTCGAGCTGGGTCCGGGCTCACACGGGTTCTGGTACTGGATGAGGTATGGCTAGAGCACTCGACCGATAGCTCTACCCGTTTGTTGAAACCAGTGACCCCGAATTAAGGACGGACGACTACTTATTGCCCTATGAGTTGCTGATGATATCGAAAATAAAACACAAACAGTATCACTCGAGAGTTCAAAACTAAACGCAAAACTATATTTTACTTTGGACAAAGAAAATGTGCGTTTTAAATCCAATGACATTTAAAATGACACTTTCATGAAAAAAATGCACTAAATGCAAGTTATACCACCTATGCCAAGCAACAAACTACAATATTAGGTTCGAATTCAAAATATTAGTCTTCTTTTCTTCAGTGGAATGACGTTCCATCTAAACAGCAATAAATAAAAAATTCTAGGTACAAATCCACAAATGTAAACTTCTTTTCTTCAGTCGAAGAATGTTCCCTCAAATGCGTCCCCGCCGAAAACAAAAATAGTCATACACTTACGGTTGAATACCAACTAAGTTCTTTCTAAAAGTTGATGTGCCATTTTTTTCGCGTTTGAACCAAACTAATATACACAATCACGAAGGCATAAAACGGATTTCGTACGTCTGAACTACACGGCTACTGCAGTGCTAATGAAAAATTGGTGCTGAATTTGAGTTTTGAAAGAGATCTTATGAAGTTGAACTTTTAATC
Source organism: Macrothele yani (assembly GCA_039090855.1). Taxonomy (NCBI): domain Eukaryota; kingdom Metazoa; phylum Arthropoda; class Arachnida; order Araneae; family Macrothelidae; genus Macrothele; species Macrothele yani. Next base: position 80,985,398 of record CM077023.1, on the reverse strand, counting down.
AGTGATGTTGTGAAAATCTTTCTCTTGGGGTTTTAAATGCAGAAAAAATATGCACAGCATTTGGATATTCTTGAATAGACAGTAATTTTAAATGAAAGATGAAGTTCGAAAAATTAATTCAGAGCTTGGTTATAAAATTATCCAGCAAACATCAACGCATTTTAAAGTTCCCAAAGTTGAAACTACACCCCAAGAAATGTTCCCGCGCTGACTTGCAAATTCTATGCTATTGGCACACATTTTTGTTCTCCAGAACAGTACTGAAAACAGAATTCGTATTCTTTCTCAGTGGAGCCTGAAACAATAACTGCCACCGCCTACTGGGATGATTGGTAGTTATAGCGACGCCTATGACCGATTATGCCATCACAGTCTCATCATCCACATCACTTACCCTGCCCAACTGCTGTCCCAGTCACGTGATCCACCGTTGTTGCTCTTCCTCCTTGAAGCACTGGATCATATCAATAAGCATTAAAGTTGCTTTCTGAGGTCGTAAATGCTCTCTGCAATTATTTGTACCATGCATCACAGAATTCCGCTGAGTCTGTAATTAATGAGCCTTCAGATTTGCAGCAACAGAACTGGTTTTATCTTTATTAGCAGTAGTATTGTCGAAATTTCTCCATTTCAATTTCTTTATTCCTAGACTGATGGTTAACCGATGCTTAGAAGCTTTACTTTTCCTTCATTAGTATTTCTGTTTCACTTTAAACTGTCCTCCACAGGTTATCAACTATGGTGTTGTTGTTGTTGTTGATTGGAGGTTTAACGACCACCGTGAGCAACTCAATGGGCTATAAGCAGTCGCCCGTCCCTAATTTAGGGTCACTGGTTCCAGGGAAGGGAGAGAGCCAGTGCCGTAAGACAAACACAACATCCATGCCTGACCGGGATTCGAACCCGGACCCCTTACGGACGAATGATCAGAGGCCAGCGCCTTAGACCACTGCGCCACCGGGGCGGCCAACTATGGTGTCTTTTACAAAGACATTTCTTGCAGCAAATATTGTGAGATATTGCATGCTTGTACAACATAAACGGCGATGCTTTACTGAAACTCTGAAAGACAATGCCTCGAAACAGAAATTCATTAGAAGCCTTGCGTTACTTATAAATAAACATCGTGAAAGTTAAATATAAAATTTTTTCCAAACCACGGTGATTAAAGAGCATTTTTTTTTCGATTGGAGGTTTAACGACCACCGTGAGCAACTCAATGGGCTATAAGCAGTCGCCCGTCCCTAATTTAGGGTCACTGGTTCCAGGGAAGGGAGAGAGCCAGTGCCGTAAGACAAACACAACATCCATGCCTCACCGGGATTCGAACCCAAACCCCGTTCGAACGAATGATCAGAGGCCATCGCTTAGACCACTGCGTCACCGGGGCGGCTGAAAGAGCATTATTTTTGACAAAGAAACAATGTCAGCAGCTGTCACGGACAACTTTTTAGAAAACTAAAATCTGTCCCTACGCAAATACACTATCTACCAACAAGTAATTGGACACCTGTGATAGCAAAGTAAAACAAAGTTCATTCACCTTCAATAGTTAGTGGAGTCTCCACGAGCGGCGATTACAGCTGCGACCCTCCGGGGCATACTCTCAACCAGGCGTTGTACGACGGCTAGCGGTATTTTCTTCCACTCGGCTTGGAGAAGACAGGTCAGTTCCTTCACCGATTTCAGACGGTGGGGACACCCCTTAAGTCGACGCTCCAACTCGTCCCAGAGGTGCAAGATAGGGTTAAGGTCCGGGCTCTGCGCAGGCCAGTCCATTCGATTAACCCCATTGTCACTATACCAAGCCATGATGGACCTCGCAACATGACAGGTGGCATTGTCATCCTGAAAGTAACATGGATCCACCCCGTAAAACTGCCACAACATAGGAAGCGCATGGTCATCAAAAATGGTGCAGTAGGTCTCGGCGTTGAGTCTACCAGGAATTGCGACCAAGGGTCCCGTGCCATACCAGGAGAAACACCCCAATAGCATAATTCCACCGCCGCCGAACTTCACAGTTCGCACAATACATTCCGGCAGGAGGCGTTCTTCAGGCAGACGCCAAACCCAGACTCTGCCATCGGAACGGTAGAGGGTGAACCTTCATTCGTCAATCCAGAGAACCTGTTTCCACTGTTCAACGGTCCACTGTCGACGTTCTTTGCACCACGTTAAACGAGCAGCGCTATTGGACTTGGTGATTAAAGGCTTGTGGGCGGCAGCACGTCCATGATAGCCAAGCAGATGGGATTCCTTACGGATGGTATTCATCGAAAGAACACTCCCGGATGCCTGATGAAATTCCTCGCGGATGTGGCTCATCGATTTGGTGCGGTTCTTCCAAATTTCTCTGGTCAGCACCAGTCGATCTCTAACTCCCAGTTTTGTGGGTCTGTTGGGTCGGGCCACATTCTGACAGTCACCTCTCATCTTCCACTTGCCAATCAGCTAGGCCACTGTCGATTTCGGGTACTTCAACTCGCTGGATATGTCACGTATGGATCGGCCATTTCTGTGATACCCGACGATTACACCTTTCTCCAAATCAGAGAGCTCCGAACTGCGTGGCATCTTGCATGCGACTGGTTGCGTTGTTGTTTCCCACACGATATTTAATGGCGGCGGCTGTGACGTGTATCAGGACAGCAGATATCGTCGATTGCAGGGGTGTCCAATTACTTGTTGGTAGATAGTGTAGTTCGAGTTAGTGTGTTTGTCCTACGGTGCTAGTTGTGTCCCTTACCTGGAGCCGGTGGACCTAAATTAAAGAGAGGTGAGTCCTTACAGATTCACGTGCGCACCACTGAATTTTTCTGCAATGAAAAGTGAGGTGTCCATTCCTGACTTGACTGTGCTACCTGGACTATGTACATTCCTGTAAGGAGAATCGAGGCCACCATTACTAATTTTCGCCTGACTGTCCTATCTTGAACAATGTACATTTCTGTAAGCAGAATCCAGCCCGCCATTCCTGATTTCCGCCCAAATGTGCTCCTCGGGACTGTGCATTCTTGTGAAGAGAAGTGAAGCCCTCATTCCTCAATTCCGTTTGACTGTGCTACTTAGGATTATTGTATGGTATCAAACCAGGCAAAGTTACACTCATTACATTGTGTGTGTGTGTGTGTGTGTGTGTGTGTGTGTGTGTTTGTTTGTTTGTTTGTTATGTATCACACATAACAGCTTAACCCAAATGCAAGGCACAGCTTAACCCAAATGCTAGTTAGTGCAGCTGGTGTAGCAGGAGTTTCTGGTGCAACTTTCTAAAACATTAATAACAGTGATACATGGAAAAACAAAGATTTCCAAAGTAACTTTTATTAGAATAATTACATAAAATTGTAAATCATGTTGCAAATATTTCTCTGTAAAAAGACAGATGATCAGAAAAAGAGAATGAACCTCAGTGAGAAAGACCTTAGTGAAACGTGAATGCTTCCGCAAAATAACATCCGAAAGTTTTGCAGAAAATCACAAACATGTCTTTCCTAGATGAGAAGGTTTGTCATTTTAACAGGTATGGAAAGTAAATCTTTTAAATCGTTTCTGCCCGCTTTATACACGCTTTATACCCTTTGTATACCCTTTGTTTTGAATCTTCAGTAATACTTAAATAAGTGGGACATCTTCTGGGATAAAGAAATGGTGATACAAGGGGCAAAAGCACTTTAATCCCGTCCGTCAGATCGTCACCATTAAATGCCGCAGAGATATGAAACGCTTCAGCTACTCTAAGTTGTCTAATATTTCATCTGCATTTTGTAATTCTTAACGTATAGATGGAATTGTACTTTCAAAGTATTAATAAAGTATACCAAATTTAGATAACATAACTTAGGCTGCTTGGAATTAGTTTGAAATGTTTATCACATCTACATTTCTTGTGTTCTGGTTATTCATTTTATCTAATGTCAAGCTATAGCATGTTTATCTATTTGTAATTGCCACATTTGCTATGACGCAATTCCTTTTAATGTCTTTTTTGTCAATTTTATTTAATTTCATATGTCTGTTCAACCCCCATTTGGTGTGATTGCAAAATATTTCAATCAAATAATTCTAGTTTCAGGTCATACAAATGTAACCAACAAAAATTCAAAATACAAGCACATTAATTTGCTTTTTGCCTTGAGATTTAAAAGTATTGATATGTAATCACACATATCAGTAAAAAACTGGGCACTCACCACTGTAAATAAAGTTACTCATGTCTTCATATGGATTTATACATTTCCCTTTTTAGGCTTGATATGTTCATAACTATTAAATTTTCACTGTGTTGAAAAATTGATTTCATCATTCTGAATAACCATTATTTTTAGAGGTAGCACACATTGTTTCAGTTTCGTTGGCTTTGCGTAATATATATATATATGTTTCATTTATCATAAAATTAGATGCTCTTGTTATTATTCTGAATACTACAGTTTGATAAGAAGTAAATGTTAAAATTAGAGATTTTGATATAAGAGCAAAAACAAGAAAAGAAAAACAAGTTTTTGATATTTAAGCAAAAAAAAAAAACAAAAAAACCCTCAATTAGGGATATGTGCAATTGAATGTTTGTGTTCATATTTAGCTTACCTCTATGAATGACTTTAATTTGGATCTCATATACTTTTTTGCAGTTCTTAGTGATTCATTCTTACGTGATTTGAGTTAAAGGTCTCATTTACGTGACCACCACAACTATGTAACATTTTCATTTAAAGTTACTGTTCCATAAAATCTGTACAAGTGTTACAAAGCTGCATTATTTCCTACTGAAAAAAATCGGCTATTTTTTTAAGGATCAGTGATGAATTTCATAGAATTTTGTTCTCCATTAAATTTAAGGATGTGAAGTGATGATGCAAGAAGTCGAAGTAGTGATTTCACGTATCCAGTACTTCGAGATATCCCTATCTTCATGGGGTGCTCTCTGTCTCTCTAAGTTTCTATCTCGAAGATTAGGTGGTGTGCTCTCTATCTCTCTAAATTTATATCCCAAAGTTCAGGCGATTTTGAGAACAACCTAAAAATTCATGAATTTTTATTAAATCTTGGGCATCATTTAACTGTGTCTTACCCCAAGTTACTAATTTTTGGTTTCGAGATTTAACGTCCACCATGGACAACTTTTTAGGCTATAGGTATTATTCTCCCGTCAGTAATTTTGAGCTACATGGTCCCAGAGAGGGAAGGGGCAGTGTCGAAAGACAAGCGCACCATCCGTGGCTCATCCGGGACGCGAGCCCGGGCCCAGTTCGGACGAATGATCCAAAGCCAGCGTCCCAGGCTACTCAACCAATGGGGCGGCCCCAAGTCATTAACGAATAAAGTAGCTGAAATAAGTACACTTTGCAGAACTCATTATTTTTTTTTTTAAGTTTAATCTGAACATCGTAATTTGAACAAAAAAACTGTATGGTTCTCAACAAAAATGAAAAGAGCAGTAAAAAAAAACGCAACAGTACTTTCGAAGTTTACATACCAACATTTCAACATATAATTTCCAATAGACGATATGGTTCCAAACAAAACTGAAAATAGTAAAAAACCAAGAAATGTGCTCGCTATCTCTCTTAGTTGATATGACATTTCATAAGGTAATTGGCAATAGACATTATGTTTATTAGTAAAATCGAAAATAGTAATAATAGGTACACAACTCTCTAAGTTTATATGCAGTCATTTCAATACGTAATTTTTAGAAGACGTTATAGTTATCAATAAAAATGGGAACAGTTTTAATTATCTCACCACTCTACTCTATTTCTTAAGTTTATATGCCAACATTTTCACATCATAATTTGCAGCAGACATTATGGTTGTCATTAAAAGAAACATTGTAATCATAGAGAGTAGTACTCTCTATCTCTTTAACTCTATATACACATTTCAACAAGAAAATTTGACTTTTTTCTTTTTTCTATCACTATGTGCTAAACAAGGGAAATTCATTGTTATTGTTTTTACGGTTTTACCTTCATACTGTTTGTGAGCATCTTTTGGTTGATCATTTACTTGAATATTGTTCTGAATTTGACTGAAATGGAAATATTTGTAGTGATAAAACATTTTGAAAAGAATTAATTCCCTCTGAAACAGTATCAACACTCATGCAAACATATCCAAAAACTGGCGCGCATTTTCTTCAAAAAAAAAAAAAAAAAAAAAAAAACTTCCTTGCTTCCCCATTCTTCGTAAGCTTCATGGTTTAATTACGTCGACGTTGGGCTCAATATTACCTTAGTTGTTGTTTTTTTCTCCATAGCTTTTGTCACATAATTACCCCCGATACCGAAAAGATAATGCAAACTGTCTTCGATTTTCTGCCCGATTCAATTTGTACAGGAAAAACTGGAAAAAAAAAAAATGTATTCTTTGCACATTATTAAATTATTGAATCTTCGTGGAATTTAAAAATTGCTTGCTGTTAAGGAATTGTAACAAATCAAATATCCCCTTTCTTAGAGTTCTACACATTAAGGATGCTTGATAAGTATATTCAATTATTTACATTCATGTGTTCCAACAGAAACTTACTCAACCTCACAGGAAAATAAAAATCACGAAATAGTTCAATTGCAAATGGGGCAGTACAGATGTTCTCTCTTTTCTTAACAAGTTCTCAAGGGTATTCATCACAGAACATCATGATTAGTAAATTTTACAAGCATTTTTTTCATAGTATTTCATGCAAAGTTGCTGCATTATGTATAAACAGAACACTGGGATCTAACTTTTCATGAAATTATTTCAACACGTTCACGTATGTATTAATTAAAATAAAGTTTTCTTACAAATTAATTGATGTCCATGTATGAAACTGATCTATCCGGTGAAATTTCCACTCTGGCATATTTTTTTCTAGTTGTACCTTTGTAACTAACCTTTAACTGCATTGATCTAAATACTTGTACATAAAGTAGCTTTTGTGTGTTTACGTGTGTGTGTGAAATTTCAAAGCTTCGTGAAAGCAAAAATTGCATTTAGTGCTTTGCGTTGTTACTTATGGTCATATTGCAAACAGTGTCACGCTAAGGCCGCCCAGGCACGAACAATGAGAGGAGAGGGATAGGGAGGGGTGAAAGGATATACATGTTTTTTTTTCTCTAATTTTAAATTTCATTGTTTGACATTTGTTCAACGACTTGAACCCGTTGAGCTTCCTAAAAAGAATGCATAAAGACATCTTCAGTTCCTCAGTCACACATCTACAAATAGATTATGAAGTGTCTTTGTTAAAACCTGACACTTTTGCATCACGCAGAATATCACTAAGCTGAAGTTAATTAAAATGCACTGACACTCACGGATGGTTGTATGATTATAACTTCTAATTTGTGTTGCCATTTTATCAACAGAAGATTCCATTACCAAACGCAGCAATTGCGATAAAATAATTGATGAATTTGTGCCTTCAAGACAAGAAAAGTTCATTTTAATTGTTGTAAGAAGCTTTGTGTTTAGTTGTTAAAAGTTCCTCGGATTCTTGGCCTTGTAGAAATGATTGTTTAAACGTGATAATATTGGTCTTTTAATTGTTTCCTATTATAAAGTACAAATTGGGACGAATCGCTTGTTAAATTTCATATTTAAAAAAAAAATTAAGTGCATTTCCTAAACTCTTATAACAATAATGAGGAAGAAAGAGATGAGTGGGACTACAAATTTATGAGCTTGATCTGGAAACAAAGAGTAAGGGGTGGCACTGGTTTCTATTATATAAGTGTTTTTGTTAAAATCTTCGTAAGCATATATAGACTGTATATACATACATATATATATCATCATCATCATCATCATCATTGTCAACCATTATCAATCCACTGCTGGACGAAGGTCTCCCCAAGTTTCCTCCACAACGGTCTGTCTTGTGCCAGTCTCCTCCATGTCACCCCTGCATACTTTCGAATTTCATCCACCCATCTCCCATGTGGTCTTCTTCTGGGTCTTTTCCTGTCCCTTGGAATCCAATCTAAAATTTCGGCTGTCCATCGATGATCTGTCCTTCTGGCAGTATGTCCAGCCCATTGCCATTTCAGGGATTTAACTCTGATCATGATGTCTTCCACTCTTGTCATTTTTCGGTTCCTCTTCTTATCTCTCCTGGTTACACCAAGCATGCACCTCTCCATGCCTCTTTGAGTTGTCTGCAGCCTTTGTATGTCTCTTTTAGTTAAGGTCCACGTCTCTGCACCATACGTAAGCACTGGAAGGATGCATTGATCAAACACTTTTCTTTTAAGACATAATGGCATATTGCTCTTGAAAATTATGCTGTTTCTTCCAAAAGCTCTCCAGGCAAGTTTTGTACGCCGATTAATTTCTTCATCAATGCGACCCTCACTTGATATCTGCTGTCCAAGATAAACGTACGTATCTGTTATCTCCAGCTTTTCTCCATCAATCGATAAATCTTCATTTCTTGTAAAAGCATTGAACATCACTTTTGTCTTCTGAAAGTTCATTTTTAATCCCACTTCTTTACTCTTGTCAGCAAGTTCCTGGATCATACTCTGCAGCTCTGATGGGCTAGTTGCAAAAATGACTACGTCATCAGCAAAACGAAGGTGGGTTAGATAATCTCCATTAATCTTTATCCCCTTGTTTTCCCAGCTCAGTGACTGAAAAACACCCTCCAATGTGGCATTAAAGAGCTTCGGAGATATGGTGCCACCTTGTCTCACTCCCTTTCCAATTTTTATGTGTGTTGTATTTTCAAACAGCCTAATCTTTGCACTTGCATTTTCATAGATGTTATTAATAATATTAATGTATGCATCTTCAATACCGCAGGTTTTCAGAGCCATTGTAACTGCTGATGGTTTCACCGAATCAAAGGCTTTTTCATAATCAATAAAAGCCATGCACAATGGAAGTTCATATTCCCTCGCTCTTTCAATCAGTTCTCTCAGCACATGGATATGATCTATTGTGCTGTAGCCACTCCTGAATCCAGCTTGTTCTCTCGGTTGAGCCATGTCCAGTGTTACCTTCAAGCGGTGTGAAAGAACTTCAGTGAATATTTTATAAACTACTGATAGGAGGCTGATAGGTCTGTGGTTTCCGAGATCCTCAATGTCACCTTTCTTATGTAGCAGGATCATTGTAGCGGTGTTCCAATCCTCAGGAATCTTTCCTTCATTAAGGCATCGAGTGAAAATTTGGGCGAGTACTGTTTCGATTTCTCCACTTGCTTCTTGTATGATGTCTACAGTAATTCCATCTTCTCCTGGAGCTTTTCCCTGCTTCATGTTCTTGATTGCATGTGCAACTTCTGCTGGAAGGACTGGAGGAACTCTGGTACTGGTATCTTTCATGATGTCTGGAGTGCATGTATCATCCCTTTCATATAATTTGGAGTAGAAATCTTTCACTCTTGTCAAAATTTCGCGTCTATTTCTTGTTACAGAACCATCTTCTTTTCTCAGTGCCATAATCTGTTTTCTTCCCTTACTGAGATGTCCCTTTGCTATCTTTAGGCTTCGGTTGTTTTCAATTGCTTTCCTCACTAGTTCACAGTTGAATTTTCTTACGTCTTCAGTGATACTTTTTCGTACTGTCTTGCATAGCTCTATATATTCCACTTTGGAAGTCACATCTTCTTTAGTTGTCCTCATCTCTCTTCTTTTTTGCATCAACATTTTCGTTTTTCCTGATAATTTATTTACATGCAACTTGTTCTTCGACCCAGCTAATTTTGTTGCTGTTTCCATAAGAGCTTTGGTTACTTTTCTGTTAACTTCATTGATGTCCACTTCTTCCGATGTTAGGCCTTCTAAAGCAGAGAACCTGTTCTTCAGTTCCAACTTGAAGGTATTATGGTGTTTTTTAAGGTTGGTTATGTCAATAGATTTTGTTTGTCTTATGAGCTTGCCACGTTCAAGTTTAGTGTTGAGGTGCATCTTACATCTCACCAATCTATGGTCACTACCTGTGTTGAACTTGTTTAGCACACTGCAGTCTTCTATGACGAATTTTTTGTTACACATAATAAAATCAATTTCACTTGTCGTCCCATTTGGATGTCTCCATGTCCATTTCCTGTGTGGCTTTTTCTTGAAAAAGGAGTTCAAGATGAAAAACCCTTCTGCCTCTGCAAACTCAACGAGAGTATTTCCACGCTGGTTTCTGTTGCCGTGACCGAATTTACCTACTGAAGTTTCATTCTGTTGCCGTTGCCCTATTTTTGCATTGAAATCTCCCATAATTATTTTCAAGTGCTGCTTACCTTTATTATTTAGATGACAAATTTCCTCATAAAATTCTTCAATTTCTTCTTCAGGATGACTTGTGGTGGGTGCATAAGTTTGAATAATCTGAGCCTGGTATCTTCTCGATAGTTGGATAACGAGTCGTGCAGCTCTGTCAGAGGAACTTTCAACTTCCACCACTTTATCCTTCAGTTTCTTGTTTATTATAAATCCAACACCACTAGTTCTGCCAGTATCTGTCCCACGATAGTAGAAGAGATGTCCACTTTTCAGTTCGATGAGATCTTCTCCTTTTCTCCTTACCTCACTTAGCCCCACGATGCCCCCCCACCCACCCCCTCCATATATATATATATATATATATATATTCTATAAAGAAGATACCTAAGCAAAAAAATACATATATAATTTTGACTCACACCTAATACAACATAGAAAAGGTTATGTATCTACCTGTGTGAGTAAAAGGAGAAAAAGATAAAAAAATAAAATAAAACAACTGAATGTAGAAGGTGTCGAGAATACTGAGCCTTGGCTTTATCAAGGACCAGCAAAAACTCTGCATTTTCTCACTTCCACAAAGACCTAGTTGGAAATGGGTTTCTGCAAGGCCATAGATGCAAGTAACATTCCCACCTAAAATAGTTTAAAAAATATATATATAAGTCATGTCCTCCGTAGAGTAGCATGACCTAGCACTAGTTAACAATTTCGCTTGCATCCATTAACCTTCATGGCCCGACCCATGCTCTTCATCTGTTACTATTAAACAGAGAGAAGAAGATTAAAGAGAACTCAAGCTGTGAGAGTGACATAATAAATAGAAATGATTTTCAGCTATAACGAAATTCCAAGTTCGTTTGAGAGAGAATTTAAACCTGAAAAACAATGCAAAAGAAATCCAAATTTTACATTGCAATTAAAAAAGGAAATGTTAATTTATAACGAACAGATTTTTGAAAGAAAACTTGAGTCTAAAACCCCCTACTCTACAACTTATGACAGCACGAAAACGAGAATAAGTTAAAGATAATAATTAACTAAAGAAAACTTTGTGAAAGTTATATACCTTAAACAGTTAGTTGCAATATGTACAAAGTATTTCAGCAGTGCTTTAAGTGCATAATTAATTAGTTATTAAGAACTTAACTACTTTGAAAAAACAGCGCATAGACAGCGCATAGAAAAGGAACAAGCTTAGCCTTCCTCTGTTCCTAGGTACCCCAAAAGGGGTTCTAGGTTTTATAAGTTCAATGTTTGTACTTTATGTACCTTTTCTCTGTCGTTTTTTAGCTTTTCAGCTTTTAAGCATTGGTTTGTCTGTTAACATTTATGCGGGTTTTAACTCTTACTTTTCTTTGTAACTTTGAGCGTCTTTTGGGGTACCTAGGAACAGAGGAAGGCTAAGCTTGTTCCTTTTCTATGCGCTGTCTATGCGCTGTTTTTTCAAAGTAGTTAAGTTCTTAATAACTAATTAATTATGCACTTAAAGCACTGCTGAAATACTTTGTACATATTGCAACTAACTGTTTAAGGTATATAACTTTCACAAAGTTTTCTTTAGTTAATTATTATCTTTAACTTATTCTCGTTTTCGTGCTGTCATAAGTTGTAGAGTAGGGGTTTTAGACTCAAGTTTTCTTTCAAAAATCTGTTCGTTATAAATTAACATTTCCTTTTTTAATTGCAATGTAAAATTTGGATTTCTTTTGCATTGTTTTTCAGGTTTAAATTCTCTCTCAAACGAACTTGGAATTTCGTTATAGCTGAAAATCATTTCTATTTATTATGTCACTCTCACAGCTTGAGTTCTCTTTAATCTTCTTCTCTCTGTTTAATAGTAACAGATGAAGAGCATGGGTCGGGCCATGAAGGTTAATGGATGCAAGCGAAATTGTTAACTAGTGCTAGGTCATGCTACTCTACGGAGGACATGACTTATATATATATTTTTTAAACTATTTTAGGTGGGAATGTTACTTGCATCTATGGCCTTGCAGAAACCCATTTCCAACTAGGTCTTTGTGGAAGTGAGAAAATGCAGAGTTTTTGCTGGTCCTTGATAAAGCCAAGGCTCAGTATTCTCGACACCTTCTACATTCAGTTGTTTTATTTTATTTTTTTATCTTTTCTCCTTTTACTCACACAGGTAGATACATAACCTTTTCTATGTTGTATTAGGTGTGAGTCAAAATTATATATGTATTTTTTTGCTTAGGTATCTTCTTTATAGAATGTGAATTCTGAATTTTCAAAACTGCTGCGTTGCGCGTTTTGATTTTCAGGTTATTTTGCACCCTTCGTTTTAAATTCTAAAATTTTTTCCTTAGTCTTCAGTTTTGCTCTTAAGTATATATATATATATATATATATGCCATTTTTAAACAGTTTTATTTCATTCAAACTTAATAAAAGCTAATCCTAGTAATTTCGTATTGTGATTGCGTATTTTCTTCAAAATGAATGTGAATGCTTGATTATATTTTTGTGTTTGACTTCATCAGATTACAAGGGTAATTTACATTTTTGTTCATTACACCTCACATTTAAAATTCAAGCATGATTAAGGTTCTAAGTGTGAAATATTGCAGTAACATTTGTGAGAAAAATCTACCCCACACGGTAAATTTTCAGAATTTCACAAAATTCGTCCAAAATACCCACACTTAAAATCCCATGGAAGATTCAACATTTAAAACTAGTATCGCAGGTTAAATTACTTCTCTTTAAATTTCACTACAACGATAGTAACTACATTTGACTTAGTAAAATTGCATTCGGAAATATCAGGGGAAATGTTTTAAAGTTTTGAGGTTGAGTTCAAACCAAAGAGAAATAACTTATAAGGCGGGAAAAAATGAATTCTTACCAAAACACGAATTTTGCTTGATGATGAGAAGAGTGTTAAAAATAAATACACCTATTCCAAATTTTGTAGATGCATGTACATGGCATGTCAGATGCAAAAAAAATCTAGCTTGTGTCTTCTGTTATCCTTTAACAGAGGATTCCACAAACGGAAGTTTTCTGTTCATTCTAGCATTTATAATAACATCCCTTGTTCGAAAACAACAGCCTATTTCAGAATGCAAATGTTAAATGAAGTCACAAGTTTAACAGTTTTCAGCAGCAAGAAATGCGCTCATAAAAAAATGCTAATGAATTCTAATTTCTTAAAATCACAGCAAATGCCGTGTAACAAATAAAACCAGCCACCCAGTGCCCGAGAGGTCAGAGGCGTAAATTTCTAACTAATCATCTGAGCCAATCCCGGGATAGAGAACCTGATGAGGCATGGGATGCGTGCCAGTCCCATGGCACCAGCTCTCCCCGTCCTTGGAGCCAGTGGCCCAAAATTAGGGATAGACGACTGCTTATACATAGCTCTCTGAACTCCTTGTGGGAGTCATTATTCCCTCCCGATTTGTTTTTTGTTTTTTCAGATTTTGAAGTTTCTGAACTGACATGTGTCATCAGGCTTGCCGTATTGCACCATAAAACTCTGTAAATAATTTGTGCAATTTTTATATTTTTTGAATGCACCTAGACATTATAATGCGTAGCATACAATTCTTTCATTTTCTATACACTTTACCTGCCACACCAGTTCAATGAATTAATTATCAACTTTCGTAGAGCCATGTCTACTACGATTTCTTTACTTGCCTTGCTATTGCGTTTACAGACAAAAAAAAAAAAAAAAAAAAAAAAAAAAAAAAAGACGAACGAGACTGGAAAAATTGAATTACATGCACTATCCAGGCAAGAAAATTAAAAAATGAAGTTTGGAATAGAATTTCCTATAACAAAGAAAAAGATAGTCGTCGCATATCGTCTTTCATTTCACTGCTAATTACCGGAAGTTGTATTATTGTCACGGACTGCCAAGGACAGAAGAATATCACTTCTTTAATTATACTGTGCTCTTGGTCGAGAAATTGGAACCTTATGTTGTTTTGCTCCAAATGTTAATATGGCAAAATCACTAAATTTCTGAAATATCAATTTCCCATCATCATAACAATTTCAGCATCATCGATAACATCATCATAACAATTTCAGCATCATCGTATAATTTGAGATACACGCTTTTGCGCATTGAACATTTTGAATACAAACCCTTACAACAGAAATGCAAATCATGTGAAAAAAGTTCATATTTTTTAACTTAAAAAAAGTGAGAATTCTGATTCGTTTCTTAAAAGCTAAATTTTCCTTGGTAACCAGCTTTTACTAACTCGGCAGGTAAAAGATTTCTGCACATGCCCAGCTGGGCATGTACTTTTTCAGATATTTTTCAAGCCCTGCACTTTTTGCAGTGAATGCTGAATGAAATGAACAAAAATATTAGCTTTTCTGTCATTCTTACTTCATTAAAAATGTACAAGCATTTAATTTTCAGACTATAAATATATTCATCGTCAAACAAATAGTTGCACCCAGAAGGACGTGTCGGATTGCAAAGCTATTCGGGAGGAAGGTAAAGTTACCAGGAACAATAAAAGATTAAACATTGAGACTGATAAGGGCAATGTTTATTGAGCTACACGCCAATAGGTAGTGTTTCCCAGTATGGCGTAGGGCCGCCATGTTTGCTCACACAGCATGCCAGATGTCTCGGCTTGGAGTTGTACAGGTTCCTAATGGTGTCCTGCGATAAGCCATCCCATGCAGCTTGAATCTTCTCACACAGTTCCTGCAGATTGTGCGGCAGGGGTAGAGTGTGGATAACGCATCCAATAGCATCCCACACCTTTTCAAAAGGAGATAGGTCTGGCGATGAGGCTGGCCATGGCAGTGTGTCAGTGCCTTGAAGGCCAGTTCTCGAGACAGCAGCAGTATGCGGACGAGCATTGTCCTGTTGGAAAATCGCACCGAAGTGAGCGTTCAGAGAAGGTAGGGCCACTGGTTACAGGACCTCATTAACGTAACTTTGAGCTGTCAAAGTGCCTGGAATGAACACCAAAGGTGATCTGGCATCGTAGGCAATTGCACCCCACACCATGACACCAGGCCTTCTGGACGTGTGACGCTCGACAACAAACCGTTCATCTTGGCGCTGACCGCGGTGCCTCCACACACGTATTCGGTGGTTGTCTCCTCCAAGACAAAAGCGAGACTCTTCACTGAAGAACACCCGCTGCCATTCTTCGTGGCTCCATGATAGTCTGGCATAACACCATTGCAGTCTTTGGCGACGATACAATGGTGTTAAGGGCAGTCGTCGTAACGGTCTGCGTGCGTGTAGTCCTACGTCGTGCAGCCGTCTGCCATGGTGCTGGCACTAATCGGACGAAACACTGCTCGCTGAATATCCGCGATCGTGGCTGTTGGGTCACTCCGTGCATGTCGGACAACCCGTCGGTCCTCTCTCTCCGTGGTTAGTCTAGGTCTTCCAGACCCTCCCTGTCGCTGCTGCGTGCCTTGTTCTATCCACAACGTGCTATGGTGATATCCGCACGACCGGTATGGCGCGCAATACGGCGATAAGACCACCCCATTTCTCGGAGCCCGACGATGCGGCCCCTCTCAAACTAACTTCTCCAACTGCTCGAATTGCTTCCGAACTTTTCTTCGAGGCATACTTCACTTGCAAAGGATGCAACCAACACAACAGCGCGAGTGAGAATGGTAAGCACGTGCAACGGGACAACCTTATATAGCCGGCCAGGCACAGCGCTACGACCCCTCCTTGCTTGCGTCACATGCGCGGCCGAACGTGATACTTGAATGACTTGCATGTCTCACGATGTCAAACCTACGCACTAGATTTCATTACTGTCGGATGATTCCTTCTGGGTGCAACTATTTTTTTGACGATGAGTACAAATTTTGAAGAACTGTTTTAAAATGCTAAAAACCATGTCCTTCATCTATTTCGGAAAAGGTACAGTAAAAAAATTAGGAATTGCAGATGATAACCAAGACTGTGTTTCATCTAGTTTTCGATAGATTTTGATCCGAACATGGACTTCAGACAACAACCAGTATTCAGGGTAATTTTTTTTTTTTTTTTTTTTTTTTAATTTTCAGTGTGAAAATAAATCTTTAAGGATTGTTTTAACAGTTAAAGACTGCGTGGGTCATCTGTTCCCAATGAAGTTCAGCTAAAACATAGGAACTGGAAGAGTTAACCAGTATTTCTAGTAATATAAATATAATTTTTAAACTGTAAATACGTTCCTTTGGGGGGGGGGGGGGAGTATAAACATAGTGATTGTGTAATAGGACAAAATTGTATTTGGAATGTACATTTGTAGAAAAAAAATGTTAAAGTTTTATAAGGGGAAGACATGTTTTTTTGCTGAATTCAAAGCGAAAATGCCTTTATTATTAATAAAGAAAGTAATGTCACACCAAAAATGTGAAAATGTCAAGTGGTTATTTAAATACGTAACTGCGTATCAAAATGGGCCATTACTGAATAACAATGTATACTTTAAATTATTGTATGGTGTGTAATATGAAATATGTGTCAAACAGAACATCGCTCTTTCCACGTTTAAAAGTGAGTCACGGAAAAATTATCATTGGCCGCCACCGGGAACCGAACCCAGGGTCTTCCAGTTACGCGCCGGATGTGCTTCCACTGCACAACAGCGGCCTTGAATTCTTCCAGACTCACATACACTAGCTGCCAAGACAATTGGCAGATTGCTTCTTGGAACCCCGCACAATGCTGGGGATTCACCAAAGATGGTAAGCAGCAACTGAACAAATAATTAGAAGGCGAATGAATAATTAATACAGACATTTGACGTGGACAAGGAACATCAAACAGAAGTCGTCGCTCTTTCCACGTGCAGTGGAAGCAAATCCGGCGCGTAACTGGAAGACCCTGGGTTCGATTCCCGGTGGCGGCCAATGAGAATTTCTCCATGACTCACTTATAAACGTGGAAAGAGCGATGACTTCTGTTTGATGTTCCTAGTCCACGTCAAATGTCTGTATTAAGTATGAAATATGTGTGCCTAGTCAATAGATAGGTGTATATATGAAATATTAAAAATTTACAGAAGCACAATTACATCATTGACAAATTCTGAACTGACTGTAAGATGAAGAGCAGGCAACTTTCTTTCTTTCTGTTTTGGTTCTGTGATGTGCACTTTAGTTGCATCAAACCCCACTGCCACAGCAGCTCATTTCTCACTCACTCTGGGAACCATAACGAAAGTATGTATGATCTGTATAGCATCACATCAAAAGAGCATCTTAGCAAATTTTTAAATATTTAGATCGCCAAAGATTGTGCATAATGAAAATCGGAATCCAAGTGCCTAGGTGAGAAATGATTTGTTTGTTTCCAGCCGGATTTTAAGACTGCTATCCTAGTCAAATACTAAAGCAAAACACTTCTCGGAGGTCATTTTTCTTTCAGTCATCGTTATATTTATTTACGCATCTGTGGAAAGACACAAGCAGCTGCGAGAAAAAAGAGGAGGACCCATGAGGAAAGCAAACGTGCCGTGGTTGTCTTTAGAATATCTAAATAAATAAATGATGGTGGAGATCGCTTATTGGCCAAGTAATTATGGTGCTCCACATATATGTGTTTCCGCATCAGGATTCTTGAGACGTCAAAATAGAGCACTGTCGTCGTTGAAGAGTGGGCTAGGTGCGTCGCATTTCCATTTAGCGTTCAAAACAACAACAACAAAAA
This sequence comes from Macrothele yani, assembly GCA_039090855.1. NCBI lineage: Eukaryota > Metazoa > Arthropoda > Arachnida > Araneae > Macrothelidae > Macrothele > Macrothele yani. The sequence goes on along the minus strand of CM077023.1, from coordinate 80,967,527 downwards.
CAGAAGGTAGCTGAACTGTGATTCTCCCACACATGGATGCTATTTGCCGGATTTCATTCCACATACGTGTCAAATTGCATCTAGTGAGGGTTAGGAATGGCACAGATAATTTATTTTATGTATGCAATTGCTTTTAATAACATCATGCATATAGAAATATTTTTATTTTTTCATATTGAAAGCTTATAGTTTTTTTCATATAACGCTTTATAAATAACATTGTGCTTATGAAAATAAATATTAATTAATTTGTATACTTTTAAAGTCAAAAACTAATGCGAAACATACAATTTCATATTACACACAGACTTGCTCAAGACCAAAACGTGGGCTTCGTAACTTGCCCCCAGAACATGATTAGGAAATATGTAGTTCCATAGAATGTTTTTCCCCTACAACCTCCGAAATAAATAACACACAGCATATTATTATTTATGTTCAGTTAAAAAAGTAACTCGCTTACGATAGTTTACATCATTTTGCGTTCCATCGGACTTTAGCACATTGCATTTCTTTATAAATCCGAAAACGTTCCTGCTAACGTTCTATCACAACATTTTGTACTGAAGGAGATATACAGGAGTTCCACAGAATAATGTGAACATCCAGGAAAAGAAGGTTTCACGCACCTAATAGGGTGTAGGACTACCTGACATTCAAAATCACCTGAATCCTCCTTGAAATGGATGCATAGAAATTCTGGATGGTGGTTAGGGGGATGTTACACCATTCTTCATGCAGAAACTGTGCCAGGTCCTTGAGAGATGCAGGAGGAGGATAACGGGATCTTTGTCAGTTTTCCAACACAGACCACAGTGGCTCGATTAAGTCTGGTGATTGGGGAGGCCAAGGAAGGTGTGAAAGTTCGTCCTCATGTTCCTCAAACCATGACTGGACATTCCGAGCTCTGTGAATTGGGGCGTTATCATCTTGATAAATGGCATTCCCTGCAGGAAACAATGCCTGAGTAGACCGGGGCGTTATCATCTTGATAAATGGCATTCCCTGCAGGAAACAATGCCTGAGTAGACCGGGGCGGTCAAAATTGTTTCATATGCCCTTCCAGTCATCCATTTTTTCAAGGTGATCAGGATACCTGCTGTAAACCACGATTTGACCGCTATGAGCATGACAGTACCACCACCTTGCTGCACTGTTGGGAGCAGACAGTCTGGGTTGTACGCTTCTGACGATGTTCGGAATAGTGTGAATGTGGATTCATTCGACCGCATTACACGTTTCCATGCATCGGCAGTCCACGTTGTATGCTCCTGACACCACTGCCATCGCCGTTGTGCATTCACCCAGGTCACCAGAGGTTTTGCCATAGCAGCTCTGCCATGAATATTTTGTTTGTGCAGTTCCCTGCTCACTGTTTTTGTCGATACTTGGGTCTTTAGATGCAGATTGAGCTCTGCACTAATTTTTGGCGCCGTGGCAGTAAAAAAAATTTAAGAAAAGGAGTCATAAAATTTTCAAAGTGCTGCAGTACTTCTTAAATTGTAAACAGCCTGATAGTGTTACGCCAGGGATGGGTAAACTTACTTATAGGAGGGCCAAATGAAAACAAACAAATATATCTTTTTGGCGGGCTAAAGACTTTTTCCATTTTTTTCTTCAAAATTCATTTAAAAAAATGATAAACGCTTCATTTTACGGCAAAGTTTATATGGAAGCGAACTGAAAAGATAACAATCCTTTTTAAAGCTTTCCTGTAAGTATCAGTCAGGGTCGTTTCTTGGCCGCTCTTGTGTTTCGCGGACGAGCTTTCGTCACGAACACGGTATGCTGTCATGACGCTAGACACAGTAGTTCTCGATACCCCCACTACCCTGGCGACTGTTGTCACGGAGGCACCAACTAGCCGGCCACCAACAATTAGCCCTCTTTCGAAGTTCGTTAGATCGCTCATTTCATCGTCACCCTGAAAGAAATTTCGCAGCAAGACACTTTAAATGTACTTAAACAGTACTTCGAGGTTTTGAACAAAACTATTACAACCAAAAAGTGGTGGATATCTTTTCGTATTGCGACGTACGCAGCTGCATTAAAAGTCATATCTCTGAGCGTGGTGTTCACATTATTCTGTCCAACCTCTCTATGTTCAAAACATCAGAAACTATATAGCGCTGGTACAAAATACTTCACATATCTGCTTCCTTTCTATATTTTTACATATTTAGATTTTTTTTTGCTTGGCTTGCCCTCACTTTGCAAAGGTAAGTTTGACAGACGAGAGAGAGAGAGAGAGAGAGAGAGAGAGAGAGAGGTGGAGGAATCGAGCCAAAGCCTATACTGAAAAAATTGAACTACAGGATTAAAAGCTGGATTCCTGTATTTTGCTTCTTCACTCGTGACTCAGAATACAAACAGAAAATATTAATAATAAATTCATCCACAATAACTTTAATAATGCAAACCGTTATCACACGGAAATTAAAATTCTGGTCTTTGAATATGGTATTACTAACATCTCTTTACTTTTAATCTCAGACATTATTTGTACAATAAATTAATCTTAGGAAGTGGAATTGGCAGTAAAAAAAATGTAAGAAAAGGAGTCATAAAATTTTCAAAGTGCTGCAGTACTTCTTAAATTGTCAACAGCCTGATAGTGTTACGCCAGGGATGGGTAAACTTACTTATAGGAGGGCCAAATGAAAACAAACAAATATATCTTTTTGGCGGGCTAAAGGCTTTTTCCATTTTTTTTTCTTCAAAATTCATTTTAAAAAATGATAAACGCTTCATTTTACGGCAAAGTTTATATGGAAGCGAACTGAAAAGATGGTGCTTATATGGCCACAAAGCCACAAAGCAGAAAACTACTCTCTCTCTCTCTTGTCATTGTTTCTATCCTAGTGAAACACGAACAACGTCCCTACCTCACTACCACCAAATCTTCTACCTCTGCATCGGAATGCTGATTGCACGGAAAACTCACCTCCACAAGTTGGCGGGGCACCAGCAATCAAGTCAAGGAAAAGTATTTTACACATGCATATACACCCTCACCGCTGCCAGTCGGTCCCGATGTCGACTCGCATCACCCAGGCATCAGCGGACATCTTCTTATTCAACGCGGTTGGTGTCTTTTTCGAGATTAAATAAAGAGGGGTTGCAGCACGTGTCGTAAACAAATTGGAAAGGGCAATTTTGAAAGGTGAAATGGATCCTATCTTGAAGCTGTACCCAGAAATTAATGGGTTAACATTTCAGAATAGAACAAGCAATATTTTCCAGATTAAAGGATGTGTTATGCTAAGAGAAGTAACACATTTAAATTATTTATACCGCGGGCCGAATTGAACACACCGGCGGGCCGTAGTTTGTCCATCCTTGTGTTACGCCAAAAAGTTTGATTACCGCCTTCCAAAAGAAAATATAAATCACAGCTCCATTTTTACATTTTTTTAAAACTGTCTCTGAGTTTCAATCCTTCCAACGAAACTAGACTTATCTCCACAGTACTCTTTAACTTAATTTCCGAACAACAACGCGATTTTTACGTCAACACAGAAATTATCGATTCAATTCAAATGAGAGGATTTCTCTTGAAAATCTGTTTAGATTCCACCCAATTTCTTCAGATGTTAATCTACAAGATACTCGCATATGAAGACCAAATAACAAAAACCAAGTTTGTATAATCAGCGGCATTGTTTTCGTCTTGGACGTACCGACCTCCGTGTGTGTCTAAGGGCAGATGGAGTCACACGCATCGAATTTAGACCCACTGGTTTCAGGAATGAAGAGAACCAGCACTTAAAACCTCCATGTCTTATCCAAGATTCAAACTGGAGACAGTCTAAAGAGGTCTGCCTCCCAGACAGCTGAAGCACTGGGAAACAACTGCACCATTGAAAAGCCTCGCAAACGCTCAAGAATCCTGTAAGTGTGCATTTCAACTCTTCTGTCTGTCAACTCCATATCCATTATGTGAAATTTCTGGAACTGAAAGAGCTTTGATAGCTGACATCCCCCCCCCCCTTCCGTTACTTCTGTTAAAGAGAACCATGGTAACAACCAGTTGTAAATGGTAGGAGAAGCTGATAAAAGGAATTGTTATATCAGTTTGAAACCACACGCTGCTGTCGGGGAAAAGGATCGTTTGGGGAGGGGGATATGAAATCACGTCCAGATTTCTAAAACACAACATGATGCATTATCTTTCCAAACCACATCACAGCGTAACAATAAAACGGTTGAATGTGATGGTGTGTAAGAATGTTCAGACAGAAAACAGAAGACATTCCACATATGCTAGAGGACCCAAAATCGTAACAAATGACTCTCAAGATCTCGACACTGCTGAAACTGGTCAGCACTAGTCAGACACTGCTGCAACCAGTTAAGTCACTGCAGCAAACAAAACGAGTCCATTGTACCTAGTAGTTTTGCCACGCATGTTGCCACTGTCAATGTGACGCAGTCATAAACAAGACCAACCAACCTACTTATCGATTCTCCAGTATCAAAATTTTTGGCAATATGGGCCACGTTTGTTTGCTATTTAGGGTAAGGTGACAGTGACGACAGAGAGAGAGAGAGACAGAGAGAGAAAAGAGGTAGACAACATTTATAACTAACCCTAGAGAAGCTCCATTGCATTGTCCTGCTAGAAACATATTTTTTTTCTTTTTTTTTCTTTTGATTAGAGGTTTAACGACCACCGTGAGCAACTCAATGGGCTATAAGCAGTCGCCCGTCCCTAATTTAGGGTCACTGGTTCCAGGGAAGGGAGAGAGCCAGTGCCGTAAGACAAACACAACATCCATGCCTCACCGGGATTCGAACCCGGACCCCGTTCGGACGAATGATCAGAGGCCGTCGCTTAGACCACTGCGCCACCGGGGCGGCGAAACATATCTTGATATTCTCACATTACGTATATGCCCGGTATCATAGTTACTTCTGTCATGTATTTATTAACCGGCTCGACATATATTCGCTTGACTCGTGTGATCGATACTTATTGCTACCGGCCGTAGTTCGATATGACGGACATGTTGCCATTTGATGTAGACTTTTCGCAAGCAGTCTGGTAACCGCTCAGATGGACCCGGGATCGAATTCCGGAGGAGACTTGGTGGTGTGTTTGTCTGATGGCGCTAGCTCTTCTCTTTCCCTGGAACCAGTGGCCCCAAGTTAAGAAACGGAGACCGCTTATAACCCTTAGAGAGTTGATCACGATGGTCGTTAAATCCCAAATAATAAAAAAATCTGCAAACCGCATTTGACTCGGTGCTACTTCCCTTACTTCTGCTGTTTCCACATCCAAAACAATATCAAATAAGAATGTGGCATGCTACCACTATGACATAAACACGTCAGGCCCACGTTGAAAATTCTACTTTTCATCTTTTTTTCCATAGGTGCAATGTCTTACAAACACTCATAAAGAAAGTAATGCTCATGGAAAACGCAAGAGGTAGGGTTTTTTAATGATAAGCAGAAAATGGGGAGGTGTTACTATAAAAAAAAATTATGTTAGGCATAATTTCTCCTTGGGTAGATGAAATGTTGGCGAAAATCGAGAATAATCAAGCACAGTTAGATAAAACGTTAACACAGGTCAATAAATGTTGGAAGCTGCCGATATCCGAGAACTAAGTCACAGACTGGTAAAATACACTGCTGGCCATTATAAGTGCAACACCAGGAAGATTGCATCCCAGGGGCTCAAAAGTTGGCAGAACACGGCAGCACACGTAGATGATTAACCGGGCAGCTCATATAGAAACCATGTGGGACAGTAACACCTCCTGGAAGTAGTATAAGATGGGTCAACAAGAAGCCGGTGTTAAGCACTCAAAGTGTGTTTGCTCGCTGTTCCTGGTCCTGGATAGCTGTAGCATATCCCGTCGAAGACAACGACAGCCCTAATAGCAGGTTTCCAACTTCGATCCCGAGAGAACTGTGGCATATCGGGATTCCTGATTATCACTCCGAGACATCGGTGCGCGTGTGAGACGGCATGCAGCCACGGTGGGGAGAATATGGCGTTAGTGGGTAGCGGATAAACGAACACACCGGCGTGCTGGATCTCAACGGCCCCGTCACACCACCGAACGAGAAGACATACATGTGTTGCTCATGGCTCTGATGGATCACACAGCCACATTGTCCACCGTAGCTAAACAGTTTGAGTGTGCAGCAGAAAATCCAGTCTCCGCACGGACGGTTAGACGTCCTCTGCCTCAGCGGAGCATTTTTGCACGGCGCCCATTGCTTCAGCTACCTTTTACTGTACAACACCGGCGTGTGCGGTTGAAATGGTGCTAAAAACATCGCGCATGGAGGAGCGAATGACAAAGCATCGTGTCTTCCGACGAATTCCGCTTCAGTTTGCAGCACCATGATGGACGAATCCGTGTCTGGTGGTACCGTGGCGACGGGCTGAGTAGTGCCGGGCGTTATGATATGGGGCACCATATCATAACGCCCGGCACCCGGTCTTATGATATGGGACGCCCGCACGCGCCTCGCCCGCATTACCGGTACGTTAAGCAGCCATCGTTATATCACTGAGTTGTTGGAGAATGTTGTTGTACCATATCTTTAGGGACTGTCAGATGCAATTTTCCCACAGAATAATGCGCGACCTCATGTGGCACGCAACGTCCAATATTTCCTGGATCTCCGCTATGTACCACGTCTTCCTTGGTTCGCGCGGTCTCCGGAAATGTCGCCTGAACACGTGTGTTTCAGAATCGTAGGGCGACGGGCACGTAAACGACCACCCACGGCTACAAAGGAGGAACTGTGGGATCGTATCGAAGCTTTGTGGGCGGATATTTCCCAAGCACACATACAACGTCTCTTCCTCTCGATGCCGGGCAGTGCAGCAGCTGTAATTGCCGCCCATGGTGGCTACACCAGACACTAATTGTCATGCGCTCCCCTCGTCTTACCGTACTGTATTTGTACTCGATTAACCGTTGTATCATTTGCTTTCTGTACAATAAATATGGCTTTGATATCTCTTGCCTTTCGTGGTGTTACACTTTTAATGGCCAGCAGTGTATTATAAGCCGCACATACTGAAGCATAAAATTTTAGGAAATGCCGAAATAACTGCGATTCAGTTATCGTAAATAAAATTAAGTGGTAATAATGAATTCGATGAAGTACTCTCGTAGTTTAATAGATTGCAAGCAACAACATATTCGTATAAAACCTGTTGCAGAATTTTTAAGGTCACTGTGTGCCAGAAAGGCATTAAAAACGCATGTCATGCTGCAATGTTTAACTTTTATTTTTTCTCTACTTCATTTGCATCAGAAAGCGTGCTTGGCATCGTAGTTTACCACGAGGGAGTCCTAGAGTGGCAAACCAGTTTTATGGGACGATCCATGCATAAATTAGGAAGTTGGTTTGATATATACGATATTCTTTATTTTACTATCTACTGTATAATAGCTTCACAATGAGTAATGGCAAATATTGTTGTCGTACTAAAACACAAACAGTATATTGTTGTTCATAGGTTTAGTTCCAACAGACTTTATTAGACTACGCGCACTTCTTTTATACCGTTACACAGTTCAGTTGCAGAATTGTTTGATACGCTGCTTTCATGGGAAACCTAACATACGTTAATTACTTTTGCTTCACCTAATCAGCTAAAATTGTTTCTATTCGTTTAAATATTGAACACTGTTTTTCATGTAAGTCAAATGGTATAAAAAGCTGATATCATTGTGAATCTACAGTAAATTCAAAAATCATTCCAATTCAAAAATCACCTGCATACTAGTGTAAACTGTGAGCAATTGTAATTGTGTAAGTTCTTCTAAGGCTACCAAAGAATTGTGGCCTTTTCTTACATTATGTGGCAAACTGTACATAACATGGAATTTAAAAATATTGAACAAATACAACTGCATGAAAATGGTAAAAACATATACAGAAGTCACCTAACTTTTCTTCGATTCATAGCAACCTCACAAAAACTCTACACACACTGATAAAAATGTTAACTATTTGCTGGGTGCCATCGAAATGCGTACCATCAGTGAACTATACTGTACATTTTATTCCATCTACGCCGTGGGCTAAGTGGCGCAGTCGTTTAAGTGATAGCTTCTGACCATTCGTCCGCAATGGGTCTGGGTTCAAATCCTGGTGCGGCAAGGATGTTGTGTTTATCTTACGGCACTGGATTTCTCTTTTCCCTGGAACCAATGGCCCTGAATTAGGGACTGGTGACTGCTTTTATAGCCTTATCGAGCTGCTCACGGTGATTGTTAAAAAAATATTCAAAAAATAATATTCCATTTAGTTTTGTTCAAATAAGCGAAGTCGCAATCTAGCTACACAGTCTAAAATTATCAAGACGAACAAATGACATGAAATTTATGAACTGTTTAGTCTAATTTTATGAAAATAATTAATAAGTGTCTGGCATTTCGGAAAGGACTGCGATAATACATTATGCTTCATAGAATTCAGCATTTTGGATCTTTAATAAAATTTGAACAATATCGACTGATAAAGTATGCCACCCTTAATTTGGCAGGATTCGTCAAACTAAATTGAAAATCTACATGCCAACGGAGTTTTACGAAGTTCTGAAGCTAAAATGCATACATACTAGCGAGCAAAGATACATAACTGGTTGAAACAAAACTGAAATGGTAGCTGCCTCAATCATTCACATAAAACTCAAAACCGTGGAGTTAGACTTAAACGAATTTCCCTCGAAACTCATTTGTGAAGTAGCCTGTTACAGTTTGGTCACCGAGAACATAATTGTGCGATGCATATTAAGCTTTAAATTTTCTCTGTGAGCATTTATATTTTGCCTCGCGTAAGAAATTTAAAACGAAAATGACTTTCGCTCTTGAAGCTGTCTGGTTTGTGTGTACGTGTAGGTTTGATCATGAAAGATAAAAGTAACATAATTCACATTGCAATGATTAATTTTGTTTTCCTATTTTAAAATGAGGGTTTGATCAAAAGTAATTTATTAGCCTGTTGCTTTTGGCCTTTAAGCGGCAGATGCACTTGAACTAAATCGTGCCTAAAATTTTCTGCACTGCTCAAACAGAAATGTTCGCATAGCCACCGGGTTTTACGAAAGCTACGACAAAACAGTTCCTTTCCATTATCATCTCAGCAATACCGACCTGTTACTGGTGATAATCACTACCTTCTGCTTCTTTATTCTCTGTGTCATGAACCAAGGTACCATAGGAAAGTGCTAGTCCCGGTACCTAAACATCATTGCAGACCAGGAACATTCTTTTATGGCAACGATATTTCCCTCAAGTAGTGTCTTCTTTAAGCAGAATAATGTACCATGTCACATTGCCCGGACTGTTCGAGACTGGTTCGCAGAACACAAGGAAGGCTTCCAGGTATTCTCCATATATCATCTAATCGAGCATCAGTGGTGTGTGTTGGAACAGCAAAGCCGATCTGCTGCGGCTCAACCACATAACTTACAAGAGTTTCAGGATCTTCTGGTAAAGTGTTGATACCAGATACCACAAGACGCCTTTAGAAACCTTGTGGCGTCCATGCCTCGTCGTGTAGGAGCTGCTTTGGCGGCACGTGGATAATGAACATCATATTAGGCAGATGGTCATAATGTTTTGGATCTTCAGTGTATCAAATGTCACGATTTGAGTTCGACCGGAACTTTCCACTATTGTGTTCAGAACTAGGTCAAGGCAAACTGAAATGTGACAGATTTGAACAAAAGCCATGCTGATAGTAAGCAGCGAACTTGGAAGTCTGTCAATAGGCTTCTTCATAACCTTGGTTAAACCCATAGGGCGGCCGTTCGAGATGAAGAATGAGTCTCGTTTTCTTTTCTCTAGAATGAATTTAATATAAACATTTCTAACCGGTTAAAGAATTTTTGTTGAAAATGACAATTGTCATAGACGACGTGGTAGAGTATTAGTTTCGATAAACAGATTTTAAAGACTGTAGCGATATACCATAAGGACCAAAACCTTTTTGTTTTCAAGAGTTTTAACTTCACACCTCATGAGGGTGGATCAGAACGAGAGGCATGGTGTGCCTTACCTGTATCATTCAGGTATAGTTCTCAGCAGAAAACAACAAGAAAGATAACACCGGATTTTCGGATCTAATAAGCACGTCTTTTGAATCCATTCAAACGCAAATTGAATTTATCAAAGCCATTCAAAGTCAATGGAACCGGCATGGAAAGCAATAGATCTGACGAAAGAAAGAAGATTTTCAATTGGGTTTTTAATCCCTCAGATATTGCTGCAAACGGAATCGTGAGCTTACGAACTCTTAGAAACAGAGATGTCGACAAAAATAAGATGTGACTTTACGTCCACTGGTGGGAAAACCAGGCATTATTTTAGGAAGAAAGTATTCTCAAAAGGTTTATCCATATAAACGGTATCGGTCCAAGAAAAAAAAATATTAGTCGAGTTTTCAGGAGCCCAGATTTTGCTACAACATACATCAGAAGCAGAAATTAACACTTATGACCCCCTGGTGGCTAAACCATTCTTTACCAAACATTAGAAATTATGTGAAAAATATTTTCCATCAGGTCTTGTATGCGATACAAGAAGAAGTTTTCAAATCGGAGCTTTAGGAACAGAAATAACGCAGAAAAGGCAATTTACCTTTGTGCCCCCTCGCGGAAAGTCTATGATTTACTTGTAAATTTTGAATTTATAGGAAAAACATTTCGCATCGGAAACACTATCCAACAAAGAAGGAATTTTTCAAATCGGACTCTTAGAAATGGAGATACTGACAAAAATAAGATACACATCTACGCCCCCTGGCGTAGAAACCATGCATTATTTCAAGAAGAAAATGTTTCTAAAAGGTTTGTCGACATGAGTAGTATCGGTCAATAAACGACGTTTTTTTCAATCGAGAATTTAGAAGCTCATATTTTGTTGCAAATACATCAGAAGCGGAAATTAAAATTTACGCCCCCTGGTGGCCAAACCATTTTTTTACAAAAATTAGAAATTATGTGCAAACGGTTTCCCATCAGGAGCTGTATCCGGTGCAGAAAGAATTTTTCAAATCGGAGATTTAGAAGCAGAGATATAGGGGAAAAGGAATTTACCGCTACGTCCCCTAGCGGAAAGTCTATGAATTACTGGAAAATTTTGAAATTATATGAAAAACATGTCACACGGAAAACACTATCCAACAAAGAAGGAATTTTTCAAATCGGACTCCTAGGAGTAGAGATTAGAACAAAAACAACATGTACATCTACGCCCCCTGGCGGAGAAACTGTGGAGTATTTTAGGAAAAAAATTCCAATAAGGTTTATCGATGTGAGTGGCATCAGTCCACTAAATAATTTTTTCAGTCGGTATTTTACTCAGATTTTGTGGCAAATACATGAGAAACAAAAATTAAAATTTACGCCCCCTGGTGGCCAAAGTATTTTTTACCAAAAATTGGAAATTATATGCAAAAGATTTTTCAACAGGAGATGTATCCGCTGAAGAAAAAATTTTTCAAATCAGAGGTTCAGAAGAAGAGTTATCGGGGAAAATGTAATTTACTTTTACGCCCCCTAGCGGAAAATCTACGTAATTTGAAAAAGTAACTATATCTAAAATAATCCTCGACATAAATGGAATCGAAACATAAAATAATTTTTTCAATCGAATGTTTGGAAGCAAATATGTGGAATAAAACGTATTTTTTGAATTCGACATCATCTGCATTTACGCCCTCTAGTGGCGAAATTGTACATCGTAAAAACAAAACAAAATAAGGGATCATCATTCGCATATTTCAAGCTTCCCAATGCAAAAAGAATTTTTCAAATCGGACTAATAGTTGCAGAGATATCGTGGGTGCGGACGGACGGACGGACTGACGGACGGACAAACCGATAACGTAAGCACGATCTTTTTTTACAAAAGACGTGCTAAAAAGAGGCAACATCATAGCTCATTTCTCTCAGAGGGATTTATAAGTTTTGTAAAATACCTTCGAATATCATGTTCCTAGACAGCGTAAATATTGCATTATGCAGTATCACTAAGCAGATTGTGATCCTCCAAAATTCATGCGTTTCTATTCCAAATTTAAGTCCAGACATCTAAAGTGAAACCGTATGAAAAATGAAAGTATATTTATTTAGAATGAAAGCAAAGGATTAAGATACCAAAACTATCTCAGCTGTCAAAGTAATGTCACCACGGTAAGTACTTAATTCATTACAGCAGTGAAAAAAGTACTTTACTATACCAGCAAACCATTTCACTGGTAGCAAGTCTCTTTAGTGAAAATAGGACAACAAATCGCTAGGCTGTGCGTACTAACTATTAGCTGAATTCTATTTGCAACAGTAGCAAAGTTTCTGTGGGAAGCAGTTCTTTCTGCCATAAAAACAGTTTTGCTGCGTCTAGCAAGTCTTCTGGTTTCTGTTGCAAACGGTTCTTGCTGCGCTAGCAACAGTTTCGCAGGATGTAGCACAGCAAATTTTCTGATACAGACAGTTTTCCAGCAAAAAGACATTGCTACTTCAGCAGCTGCTTTTATTAAAATACACTTATATTAAAAAAAAAAAAAAAAAAAGACATTCTTAGGTCAACTCTAGAAGAACGTAGTAAGGTTAAGCATCTTTCTGTTCTAGCGATTGTTATTAATGCGATTAGTTTTCGGCTGAAAGTTATCCAAATCACCTGAAATAACTCATTTCGGTGAAACATGAAATATGCACAAACATGGGATTAATCATTTTCAACAACTCGGAACGCGATTTTGCTAGAAATGTTTGAATTTATTTTGAAAAATCACCACAGTGTGCATTTAGACTTATCTACCTTCAAATCTCTGAATGATCTCACTCGGGGGTGTCAGCTCTCTGTTGCTTTTATATATGACATAGCTGTAGCATTTGGAAACTCCATGATTACTGTAATGACACGAAAGTACTGAACAAACAATCCCCAACGCAACCTACAACTCCACTACGGATGCCGTGATGATCTGATGTTGCGCGTGGGAAATGGGATGGCAATGCATGCAGGAAAGACAAAGGGATACAATCATGGATAGAATATGTAGCGAAAAATGTTTACTTGGCGGGAGTTTCCCGTGTCATCAAGTCTGTTACCCCCAGGTAAATACTTAGCTACAAGTTTGCTGCAGGTGCAAAATTTTTAATGGCATACATATCAAGTGTATTTTAATAGCCTTAAAATAATACAAAGAACAAATAAATGAAATAAAAAAATCACCAAATTTGCGGGCTTCTTTATAACTTCAAAAAACTTCGGTGGAGGGACAAATGGTTAGTTTACTTTCCAGTCACTGTGGAGCATCACACGCTGTGTTGCAACACCCTGATCATCAACACATTGTGTAAGCATGCCTCGAATGAGAGCTGTGGCATGAAAGCAACGACAGTTACTTGCCAAAAAAATATTTAATGAACAGAGAAATGTACTTACACAGAAATATCACAAGACACGTCGCTAGAAGGTTCTGGGCTGTAAATAGCATATGTGTCAGAGCCGTCCACATTAGGGGTTACGCCACCCTTCGCAGTGATGCTGCTATGTGCACTTCATGTGTGCTATCCACTATGTGGTTGAGGCGGTTTTGGGTTAAAACATTCCACTTCCCCGAGATGGCCCTCCTGAACTTTTAAAACGGGCACGGAGGATACCTGGGCCTGTTTCAATTAGTAAACGCATGTTTGACGTGTTTAAGATGTGCAAGAGTGAGTACCATTCCATCCGCGAGATTGCCACGTCTTGGAAGCATCAGCTCACCAGCATCTGAAAACGTGCTTGATCACTGTCTTCCAGCATGAGGAAACCATCTCCGCTGTTTAACGGGTGTAGGGTTGAACAGTTAGTATGATAATGTCTTCTCCGATTCTGCATAGAGGTCAGGTTTCTCTAGACGGGGATGTGCGTCTTCACAACCTGACCATGGCCCTAAACATCACTGAACCATCATTTGCTGCGTCCATCGACGTGCAGGAGTTCTTGGCATCCTGCACGCACGTTCTCAACGGCTGTCAGACTCTAGGAATGTTCAGTATCCGTGCGTGAAGAGGACACGACACTAGTTGTCCAATATGCATTAGGCGTGTGAGTGTTCACCTTAGCCGGGCATTTTGGTGACGCAGGATTTGCGCATGGTTGCTTCTCGTACAGCGAAACGTTTCACTGTGCAAACGTGTTTGAATGCCGTGTTTCTACACTGAGGGTTAATAGCCTTCAGGAAGTTGTTTCGTAGCTCTGGCGGAGTACTGGCGGAGTATCGTCAGGCTAGAATCAGAAGTTAGCAGCGGCTGTTGTAGATTACGAGCGTTCATGTTGTGGCCTATTCTCAACCCAGTCAGTCTCCTGGTAGTGATTAAAATCCCGGAAACGTCACTAAAGCTCACTTCGAGCTGTTTTCCAACCTCCAGTAGTGATAGCACTTTGTTGGCGCAGCGTGACAATGCAAGGGTGATCGAAAGCTAAGACCGTTCTTCGTGGCGTGTCTTTCTTTGCCGTTGCGTATGCTCTTTATTGCCACAATAGATATCGCAGGAGCTAGATATCTGCAGGACACAATGCTGACCTTTGTGGAAGACAGAAAAGTGAGTGTTTCTGCCGGTCCACTTGTGCATGTATTGAGTTGCTCTACAAGGGGACCAACAGAGCACACCACCTGGTGTGCTATCCATTTTAGTCAACAGTAGATAAGAAGTTGATGCAGCACTTTTTGGAGATGTGCAAGAATTTTTTTTTTTTGCAAATGCACCTTCTAAGACGTGAAAATGTTTTAATATAGAAAGCTTCCGCAGCTTTTACAGACTGAGTGTTCAAACTATTCACTGGGAGCTTCTCAATAATGCTGGGTAGCATTGCCTTTTGCTTGAAGAACAGCCTTATTGATAGCATCTCACAGCATCCAGGCTAACTATTCACTTCGGCATACATGCTGTGCGTGGATGCTACTAACCCTTTTTACAAGATTAATTCCAACGTGAGTATTCTTCCTAACGCTGAGACGTTGATGCCAAACGGTACATATCCTTCGCTTGCTTTTTTCAACCTCATTCCAACCACGACTAGCAAGTCAGTGAATGAAAGAGAAGGTTTCAGCAAACAGAACGTTGAGAAGGTTTTAGAAACCACTCTTACACATTATGGGAAAAGTGAAGAAGCATACTTTTCCAGTTAGTAGCAAAGCTAGAAGCAGAGTCCAGATGAATATGATCATTAAATATGTCGATTGAATAGCCAGCACCCATAGCGGATGTACCAACGATTTTGTCAGTGGTTGTAATAAGAAAAAATCTGTATTTTTTAGATAATTACCTTTTCCAATATTTAGCTGATGATTTCCGATATTCTTTCTTAATGCTCATAGATTTGTTAGGCACGAGACTGTTCCAGAGTAGCTGTGGAACAGTCTCGTGCCTAACAAATCTGCTTATACGTGTTTCTGTTTACTGCCGCAAAAACTACAAAACTACTGAGATCTACAGACTGCTATGGTTCCCCGTATGTACGTGAGTATAATGTATGTGTGAAGTAATACCACAGTGCTCCCACTACATAAAAATAGGAGACAAAGGCAATCTCAAGAACTCTGTACTTGAGATCACTTTTTCTCAATATTTGCTGATGATTCAAGGGTCATCTCTTTCCCTTTCATAAAATCTTTACTAAGATATTTTCAATGTTTCGCGTAAAACTTTGGACATGTGTCAACATGGACGACGAAGTTGGTCAAGAGTAACTATAACACTGTATGTTATATCCTCATAATGAGAGAGATATAGAGGGAGAACCTATGAAAACTAAATTAGCCGCCCCGGTGGTGGTTTAAGAGGTGGCTTCTGATCATTCGTCCGAGATGGATTCGGATTCGAATCCCGGTGAGGCACGGATGCTGTGTTTGTCTTACGGTCCTGGCTCACTCCCTTCCCTGGAACCAGTGACCCTAAATTAGGGACGGACGACTGCTTATAGCCCATTGAGTTGCTCACGGTGGTCGTTAAACCACCAATAAAAAAACTCCTAATAAGCATTTTTATCTGTTACGAGAGGGCTTTTGTCTCTCAGATAAATTTTGTGGTTAGCTACGCTTTCAAATAAAGCGGGTTGAAGTTACTTAAATTGGCATTAAAATCATCTATGAAAAACTGGGATCGAAGTTCAAAATTTTAAAGGCACAAAACATGTTAGAAATTTTAAGGGGTAAGAAGACAAGGTGCTGTCACACCTATACCACGTTTTACAGTTCTACTCTGTAAACTTCTATCCAGTCACTGATTTTACTAGACAAGATAATAAAATCAATGGTGATCATTTAGCTCACATTTGATTTACTGCTGACACTGTTACTTTTTGCATGGAAAAACTTTAAATAAATAATGGGGTCAATGATTTTTTTCTAGGGTTTGACAAGCACTGTGAGCAACTTAATGGAGCAGTCAGCCGTTCATAATTTAGGGCCACTGGTTCCAGGGAAGAGAGAGAGCCGGTGACGTAAGACAAACACAACAGCCATGACTCAGCTGGATTCGAACTCAGACCCATCTCGGAAGAAGGGTCATAAGCCAGTGCTTGAATTTTCAGGAGATAAAACTCATAAACTTCCCAAGAAAAAAATTGATCGATGGGGTGACCCTTGAGCAGTCGATGTCTACTTCGACCTAAAATTGAGGAGAGCATGAATGGAGAAATTAACAGATGAATGAAACCTGATAGGACTTTGGAAATTTTGAGAGCTCAACACTAGTATGTCACAAAATGAAATGTTTAATCAATAAACTCTACTAAATTGAGGTGTCAATTTATTAGCTACACCTCTCGTCACATAAATGACTCACTCTAACACGTATAAATCATGGTATGTGGTATAAACCAGACACACCAACTCGTCAAGCATCAGTTAGCGTTCGATTAGGGTCGAAATGGGCAAAACGAGTGACTTAAGCGACTTTGAACGTGGCACAATAGTTGGCGCCAGGCGTGACGTATCGAGCATCTCCCAAACGGCCATCTTCTGGACTTTTCTCGTACAACGGTAGCAAGTGGTAGAAATGTTGCAAGGGAATTCATATATAACCGTGCATGGTGCTCCATGCAAAAAAAAAAAAAACAGCAATCATCGGTCCTGTGAATAACAACAACTTGTGGATCACAGGGTTCAAAGGAGACTGTCGATGATCGTGCAAGTGGGTAGACGGGCCACAACCCGGAAAATCACTGTAGAACTCAAAATTGTTTTGTCGAGGGTTACCTCTAAGCGCATCGCGTTTCGGATGATGTCACGAATGGGCAACAACAGCCGATGTCCTCGTTGCTTGCCACTCTCCCTTGACCCCTATGATCCACCAGGAGTTTTCGTCAATGGGATTATCGATTGACGAAAGACTGTTTCCGGAAATCACCGTCCATGATAAACCTTGTCTACGTTGTACGTGAAAAGCCCAGGAGAACGTCTGTTTGAGAGATTGTTTGAACCGGCTCGCTTCGCGCATACTGACGTGCCATGTTCAAAATAGCTCAGATCACTCGTTTGACCATTCCGACCCTCAATCAAATGCTTGATGATTTTGTAAGAGCTAGTCTGCGTGGTTTATACAGCACGCCGCGGTAAAGTGCCGTCTTACGGGATGGAGTAATCCATGTATGTTACGCTGACAGGTAATACCTGTAAACTGGCATCTCAGTGCAGTTATTTGTTTTGGGCCAGGGATGTTTGTTAATGAAACACTCTCCCACACATGATGGTGATAAAGGGTCAGATAACAAGGATACTGAAGATGGATCTTATCGAATTGGAGCGGAATGTATACTGCCCAGTGGGTGGTCATATTTTGCAGTCGCCAATGTGACTAGACACTGTGTCAAAAGTGATACCACGGCTGAAACAGCATGAAAAACGTCATCTCAAAGTGACAGCGGATGAAAGCAGAGCCTTGTGGAAGGAGATTCAGTGGGAATTGTGAGGCAAAATAAGCTATCACAGCAGCGTTACAGTTCTGTGCAGTGTTCAATGGGGAACCTGAACATCGTGTTGCTAAAACCTGTGCTCACACCACTGTTCAGAGCAGTGAAGTAAGGATTCCAGCATTGTTTGAAGTTTTGTTCAGCATTCGAAATTGCAGATGGTTCTTCAGCAAGAGGCATTTACTTTGAATAGACACTGTCTACTTACTGACAAAAGAGTCGACTCCACATAAAAATAATGACTCATTGAACTATAATGTTTCCTGAGGAAATCTCTACCTTCTTAGGAATCATTGATATGCAGAAACAGAAGGAACAGTCTATAGATACTTTCGTGCAGCTAAGAACATTACAGTACAACACAAGGCAGCTTACCTTGGTGCACGATACGTCAATAAAAAACAAAAGTACATATGAAGTGTTTTAATTATCATCAGGTTTGTATTTTGACCATAATTAAAGTTATGATTCATCTTCGGGTTTAAACCACTGATTATTTTTATTGACGTATCGTGCACCAAGGCAAGCTGCCTTGTGTTTTACTGTAAAGAAGGAACAGTAAGTCGGCGTTTCGCAAATAGAGGGCAAATTTCTTAGTTTGTCAGCCCGATGACCTTAAAACGGGTGACTTGCCGACTTCGGTAATCGCTTTCGTCTGCCAAAACAGGTCATTCATGCGGAGGAATGATGTAGAATCACTGCACCATATGATCCTGAGTAAATGTTCTTAAGACGGTCTTCTCAGACTGTGGTTCGCGGCTCCATGAAAGATCACGACGATTTCTCAAGGACTATGTGAAATGCTGTTGATGTAGTTCTTTATTTCATTTAATAAAGTTTACGTGTTTTTAATTTTATTTATTTGCACAGATGAACAACGGCTCGAAAGGAGTAGAGATAACAACACCTTTTGAAAACCAGTATAATATGAGTTATGTTTTTCAGCTTTAACAGTTACAAAACACAAAGACAGTAGACCATTTTCCAATAACAATGAAACCTTTGGGAATACTTTCTCGCATTCTACTTGTGACAAGCTGTTGGTCAATGGATCAGTAATAATCTTATCTGGACTTGTTGCAGTTGTCTAGGTAGACGCAGCTTTTGTCCAATAAGTGCACATTTTCTCAGCTTGTAGCAGTTGGTAGACCGTACCATTACGCGATATTGCAGCAACCTGTGGACACAGAATTTATACGTGCTCTCTAAGGGAAGATTGTCCTGAACGATGTTGTGCATAGTCGGCTGCAATACCTTTGTGGCTTTGACGCCCGTTCTCTGTGTTGCTGGATTTTGTCCAGAGACTATTATGACAACATTGTTGATAATGCATCAAGTGTGTGGATGACAGCTGTGTGCGTTTCGGACGTACCTACAACCTCTTTCGAGGTTCCACCTCCTGTACAAGGCTTGACCACGTGGACGCCCTTTTGAGAAAAGCTAAATCTTCTAATTTTTCAAATTTTATAGTTTGTGACTCGGAGAACTAGGAGTCGGAAAGGCAAAGATATGCCCTTCCCAAAACCAACCGATATTCAGCAGCAAAACACGTAATGCTTATTCCGAAACTGGTACGTGGATAACTACTGAGAGAGGGATACAATCCTCACAGTTGTTTCGTAGTGGGTTACACTCTACCGAGGTATCTTTGCATTTGAAATCAGAGCCATGTAACGTAATCAGCCTACTTAGTCCTGGAATGCTGTATGGTAAGGAACCAAAGCTGTAAATCAAAAGCTCAATATTAAAAAAAGAATAATTCGCCCATCTATATTTCAAGGCAGACTAAGAGAAACAGTCCGCCATTACGCAGCAACGGTGTTTAAATTTTGAAGGCTGGACTCGCTCATTACGGTTACTGCGTCTCCACTAATCTCAGAAAATGAATTTTCTGGGGACGTACAGGAATAGGAAAAACTTTCGAATACTTTACACTACTTATAGGTAGAGAAATTTAGAGAACATTTCAGTAGATAAATTATAGTAACACTAGTTAAAACACAAGGAATATTTTTTTGCTGTTGTTGGAGGTTTAACGACCACCGTCAGCAACTCAATGGGCTATAAGCAGTCGCCTCCTAATTTAGGGCCACTGGCTCCAGGGAAGGGAGGAGCCAGTGCCGTAAGACAAACACAACATTCCTGCCTCACCGGGATTCGAACCCGGGCCCCTTTCGCAAGGAATATACACTATACACTTTGAGCTGGAAACCAAACCGCTCACCGAGTCTTTAAAATACCTATGAAAAAATCTTCAACACCGATTTACAATATGAAACTAAACACGGTGGATTCTCAAAATCTCATCCGAGTCGTGGTAATTTCTGTCATAACGAACAAATTTGTCAGCGGCGGAGATTGAATCCGGTCCCCTCACTCCGGAGTAAGTCGCTTTCCCAACTGAGCTACGCGGACATGTATTCTCACTGCTATCTGCCTTTATCTCGTGTGCGTCCTCCGGGGCAGGCACGTAACATCCCCCCCCCCGAAAGAGGGCCGGGGGCATGGTCCATAGGTTAGCCGGGACCATGTGTCGCTGTAGGCAGTCATATCATGAAGAACATGCATTTGAGAAATCCCAGACAATTTGGTGTGTGGAACGTAACATCAGACTGATTTATTGTTTCGAAGCACTGAAAAAGTATTCTCATTTTTCTTGTCTCGCCGTGTGAAAAGAACATGACATCATTGCGAGAAACTTAACAGCCGGGTCATCCTGGAAGTTCGGGCGCCAATATAACGAACACGTTTTATCCTCGCCGGGCATCGAAACCGGATCCCCTCACTCCGGAGTAAGTCGCTCTCCCAACTGAGCTACGTGGACATATGCTGTCACTGCTATCTGCCTTTATCTCGTGTGTGTCCTGCGGTGCAGGCACGTCACACTGTGATGTATCATCAGTGACGCACATGAACGCATGTCAGGCTGTCATAAACGTGTTGTTTACGCTTTCCAACCGTAGGTTGAAGAAGCGTATATGCTCCAGCTTTGTCCGTCCGTCTGTCCGCACGATAACTGGCGTAAAAATGGTTCGATTTCAATGAAAGTTTACTATGTGGTAGGAGACCGCCTGGGGACAAACCCTATTCAAAATGGGTGAAGTGGGGTCAAAGGTCAGGACATAAGACTGGGATGCATTCCATTGCCCTTATGCGTTATAACGTGCGTAAAAATGGTTCGATTTCGATGAAATTTCTGTATGTAGTAAGGGACCACCTGGGGATGAACCCTGTGGAAAATGGACGAAATGTGGTCAAAGGTCAGGACATAGGATTGCAATCCATTCCATTGCCCTTATCCCATATTATTAAGGTGGACGTCAAGTAATTTTGCTTCCTATACTTCCAATGGAAAAACTTTTGTAAACATTTTATTCACAATTAATGTATTCCCAAGGATGAAAATTTGGACATCTATTAAAATAACTTCGTATTATAACTTGGAAAACTTAATATTTTCTAAAACATAACCATAATTATTTAGAAATCAATCACTTTTCCTTTGGTGGTGTTGAAACCAGAGAAAAGATGGCGCGACCTGTACTTTGATGACGTCAGTGGACAAAAAAATGTTGGATTGCATAATTACGGTTATGGTTTAGAAAATATTAAGTATTTCAAGTTATGAAATGAAGCTATTTTAATCGATGTTCAAATTTTCATCCTTGTGAACGCATTAATTGTCCAGAAAAAAGATGGCGCGACCTGTATTTTCATGACGTCAGTAGACAAACAAATGTTGAATTGCATAAATATGGTAATGTTTTAGAAAATATTAAGTATTGCAAGTTATAAAATGAAGATATTTTAATCGATGTTCAAATTTTCATCCTTGGGAACGCATTAATTGTGAAGAAAATGTGTACAGAAGTTTTTCCATTGGAAGTATAGGAGGCAAAATTACTTGACGTCCACCTTAAAGTAGCAATTCTTGTATGTATGTATGTACATTTTATTTTGAAAACGGCGCTAAGAATTTTGATGAAAGTCGTTAACCTACCGTTTCTGGTAGTAGAAATCGATTTAGCTTGATCTCGACTTTAGGAGAATTCGTTTAGTGGGTTAAATAACCACCCCGAATTACAACGTTTTTAGTGATGTCGTTGTTCCATTAATGTTACCAATGCTTAGAAATCTTATGACGTCATAATCTCGCCTTTGAGAATGTTGGCACGCGGTCACGCCATCTGTTTCATTACGTCACGCATTGTGTGGGGATCCTATTAAAGTTTTATGACGTCAAACTTGCGGCAAGCAGATGGTCGCGATTCCCATCTGCCTCATTACGTCACGCGTTGTGTGCGTATGTCGGTCCGCAGGATAACTCGCGTAACGTCTTTCGATTTCGATGAAATTTTAGTAACTGGTAGGGGGTCCCTATTTAAAGTGAACGAAATGGGGTCAAAGGTCAGTACATAGGAGCGGGATTCATTCCACTGCTGTTATGCGTCATAACTAACGTAAAAAAGGTTCGATTTCGATGAAATTTTAGCATGTGGTAGGGGAGAACCTGGCAACAAACCTTATTGAAAATGGGAGTAGTGGGGTCAAAGGTCAGGACATAGAAGCGGCATCACTTCCATCGACATTATGCGTCATAAATTACGTAAAAATGCTTCGATTTAGATGAAATGTTAGTATGTTGTAGATTCTTGCCTGGGGACGAATTCTATTGAAAATGGGCGAAATGGGGTCAAAGGTTAGGACACAGCAGCGGGATCTATTTCATAGCCCTTATGCATCATAACTTACGTAAAAATGCTTTGATTGCGACAAAATTTTATCATGTTATTTCGGAGGTATACCAAACCGGTTCTGTTGAATATCATCGAAATGGGATCAAAGGTCAGGGCACAGGACCGAGATTTATTCCACAGCCATTATTCTCATAACTTGAGTATTAACTTTTTTTTCTTTTTTTGATTGGAGGTTTAACGACCACCGTGAGCAACTCATTGGGCTATAAGCAGTCGCCCGTCCCTAATTTAGGGTCACTGGTTCCAGGGAAGGGAGAGAGCCAGTGCCGTAAGACAAACACAACATCCATGCCTCACGGGATTCGAACCCGGACCCCGCTCGGACGAATGATCAGAGGCCATCGCTTAGACCACTGCGCCACCGGTGCGGCAGTAA
This sequence comes from Macrothele yani, assembly GCA_039090855.1. NCBI lineage: Eukaryota > Metazoa > Arthropoda > Arachnida > Araneae > Macrothelidae > Macrothele > Macrothele yani. Next base: position 80,944,449 of record CM077023.1, on the reverse strand, counting down.
TAACTTGAGTAATGATTTCTGGTATGTTGGAAAGCGTATTATAATCAATGCATTGCCTGATTTTACTAACTTGTTTTGTATTAGCGGAATATCAAATCTTGAACTGCGTTCGTTAAATCGTACGAAGTGCACATCGACACCACTTTAAGAGTCATGCGTGTATAAGATGTTCCTTCGTAATCAATTAGTCACTTCTTTTACTCTTTAACCAGCTGGAACGAATTAACTCGGGGTTAGAAAAATGGGCTGAAGTTAGTTCGAACGAATATATTTGCTGTCCAAAAGTATGCTACACATGGCTTGAATGAATAAACCTGTGCATCAGAAAGCGTTGGCTTTCCCTTAGCTTCGTTATTCAAAGTAGTCATTTAGGAAGATGATTGACACTAAACCTTTCTCGTTGACTTCCTGCTAAAAGGAATGCAACAATGGCGACAAACCTAAGAAAGGGCACAAAAGATGTTTGAGTCAGTTGTTTCAGTCCAGTGACATAACGGCCGTGTCATGGGACTAGCCCTTCCCCATCATGCCTTGGGACATGGGAAAAAGAAAAGAGGACGAGAAGCGAGCTCCGGCAGTTATGTGAACATTTCTGTTCGGGGAGCTCAGGGAATTTAAAGTATCATTTGGTTCAGGCACATCTGTCGTTTAAAGGGATAAATTTTTTACCTAGGAATAGAGTGATATTTGATCTATTCCGTTCTTAGATTCATAAATTGCAATACAATGTTCGAATGGAATATTTGAACATGTTATAGGAATGGTTACACCGATTTGTATTTACAGGACACTGGTCATTCATGGGTAATACACCGTTTGCCGAAAAGCGAAGCACCCATAAGGAATAATATTGGGTTGTCGGAAAAGTCATGACGTATTTTAGCCATGTTCTGAAAAGGTCATTTATTGATAGAAAAAACAAAGATCAATCAATGATATAATGCCCGTTTTGTTCGATAACCTTTTGCTATCTTTCAGTGAGCTGCAGAATGCGTCGTTCATAGAAGGACCTGTCTTTCGTGGCGAAAAACTGTACAAGGTGCTGATTTACAGCCTCATCTGAATTGAACGTTATGCCACGCACGGACTGTTGAAGAGAGCGAAACAAATGGAAGTCTGACAGCGCAAGGTCAGGCGAGTATGCTGGGTGTGGCAACACATCCCACCCAAGCTGTAACAATTTTTGGCGGGTGATCAAGCTTGTGTGTGGTCTCGCGTTGTCGTGATGGAACACAACACCTTTACGATGAACGAGCTCTAAACGTTTCTGGATGATGGATTCGTTCAAACTGTCCAATTGGCGACAGTACACATTCGAATTGATTGTTTGGTTCCGTGGTAGGAGCTCGAAAAACACGACACCTTTAAAATCCCACCACACTGAGACCAGAACCTTCCGCTGATGAATGTCTGCTTGGATGTCGTTTGAGGCGAAGCAGCACGTCGGAACCAAGACCGTTTGCACAGCACATTGTTGTACGCAATCCACTTTTCGTCACGAGTTATCAGTCGCTTCAAAAACAGAATCGTTTTCCTCACGTTTAATGAGCATATCGCAGATGTTTATACGCGCCGTCAATTGAGCTTCTTTGAGTTCATGAGGAACCCACACATCGAGCTTGCTTACGTATCCCAGCTTCTTCAGGTGGTCGTGAACGCTTGAACGATGGATGTGCAATGTGTCTGCAATCTCTCATGTCGTGTAACGTGGATTTGACTCGGTCAATGCTTTGATTTGGTCGTCATCAACCTCGGTTGGCCTCCCGGAGCGAGGAGCATCGTTGAGGTCACAATCACCAGCACGGAATTTTGCGAACTACCGCTGGCACTGACGTTCTTGTAGAGCATTATCACCGTACACTTTACGCAACTTTTCACAAGCTTGACGCGCGTTCTTTCCTTTACGGAAGTAAAACAGTAAAATATGGTGAAAATGCACAGTTTGGTCTTCCATCTTCAACTTGATGTCAAATCTCCGCAAATCAACCAAATCGCTTACTATTCCTTTTAGACTGCAGCTAGAACTGGCACCTGCCGAATGCCATAGCGATAACAGAGCTGCGCATGCGTCTAGTACTTCCAAAACCGCCCAACCGCTATCGGGTGGCAAAATACGTCATGACTTTTCCGACAACCCAATACAATCGAGATGAAAATTGGTATCTGCAATGTACATGTATAGGAAAGGAAATTATTGCAATTCTAGAGCAGTTGGGCCATTCATTTGGATAAAACAGCCACACGAGTGTAACAAGTCAGTACGTTACAGCGCCAAATTTGGCTCGGATACAAGCGGTTACTCGGTGTGGCATCAACGCATACGGATGCTGTCCTGAGGTAACAGGTGGTGTCCAAATTGCAGGCCAGTTCACCAACATTCCGGGATGAGCGTACGTGGCGTCCCATCATGTCCCAAACATGTTCGATTGGGGGAGATCGGGCGATCAGGCTGCCGATGGAAGGGTGTCGATATTTTTTTCCATAGGGTATCTACCTTTTATTTTTTCATTCAAGAAAATTTTCACGGTGGTTCCCCATAAAATTACACAAGAAAATACACAGTCGAGTAACATTATTGTGATCCCCTCCTACTTTTGAAGTCAACAGCTCGTAGCCAATGAAAGATGTACGTGTCGTGACCTGGCTTGGAGGGTATATAAGGTGTGCTGTAGGCATTCCGAAAACATATCCCTCGTTCCTGTCATGGATAAAAGGAGTGATTTATCAGATTTGCAAAAAGAAATGAATATTGGCTTTCGGGACAAGGATTGCAGTATTTGTGAAACACGCAGTTTCTGAACTGTTCGCGTGCTGCTGTGCTTAAAGTGTATCGTGATAAGAGAAATGACACCACTGCGAATAAGCGACGTGGAAACTGCGGAGCACCACGTGCCATTGATGTGAGAGGTGAACGTCGGCTGCGAAGGCGCGTGAAGGCCTATTGACACACTACAGTGGAGCAACTCACTGGACGAATGTACCAGGGGACTATCCGAAGTGTGTCTGAAACGACAGTTCAACGAACCCTGCAGCGTATGGGTCTCCGATGCAGACGGATGGTCACTGCACCTATGCTAATCAAGGTACATCGGCAGAAAAGGCTTACATTTGCACGACAGTACCGGAATTTGACTTCCGCTGATTGACAAACGATTGCCTTCTCCGATGAGACACGTTTTCTGCTTCATCGAACGGATGGACGTTGTCGTATAAGGCAAGAAACATCGGGAAACAAACACGCTTCAACGATTGCTGAAAGAACACAAGCTGCTGGGGCCTGCGTTATGATCTGGGGAATGTTTTCGTGGCATTCCCTGGGTCCACTCATACTTGTGGAAGGCACTATGGAACGAATTCTTTATGAATCCATCCTTGCAGACCAGGTACACATGCTGATTGTCTTCCCTGAGGCGGACGGAATCTTTCAGAATGACAATGCAACGTGTCACACAGCTAGAAATGTCCGAGAGTGGCTGAAAGAGCACGATGAAGACTTCAAAGTACTTCCTTGGACCCCTAATTCCCCAAACTTAAACCCAATTGAGATTCTGTGGGACCACCTCGATTGTGTTGTTCGCTCTACGGATCCTCCATCACACACCCTCCAGCAGCTGTCAGATGCACTGCAGTCAGCATGGCTCCACATACCTGTGAACACCTTCCAGCACCTTATTGAGTCACTCCCAGTCCGTCTAGCTGCTGTCCGTGCTGTACACTGCGGTTACTCTGGATATCAGCTGGTGGTCACAATAATGTGACTCGATCGTGTATCAGTTTAATAGGCACACCTGACCTTGTCGCTTAAGTTGCTAACTCCAATACGTAAGACGTCATGTGAGCGCAGTGTAGGGTATAAATACGGCAGACCGGCAGGTCGAGCATCAGTTAACGTGCGATTGAGGATCGTAAAGGGGAAAACAAGTGATCTCAGCGACTTTGAATGTGTCATGATAGTTGGCACAAGGCGTGACGGTTCGAGTTTCTTCCAAACGATCATCCTCCATGGGTCACTCCCAGCATCTGGTATGTTCCTTGTTCCAACTAATTCGGTATGTCATGCATGCCATGGGTGGCAAAACTTGCTACTGGGTAAGTGTACCTAATAAACTGGCATCTCAGCGTATATATACTTGAGATTCCATGATCTAAAAAAGTTTAAGTAACGCTGGAGTAGATAATAGGTGATCCTGGACCATTTCCGCAAAGAAATGTTTTGTTTTCACAGTAGTACCCACAGGAAATCTGTAAACCCAGCTAGCAAAAAAGTCCAGAAAGCCTATTTGATACTACCATCTTAAAAACCCTTTCTCCTTGAAAGCAAAATGTATGCCTGTAATGCTCAGAGTAGCCCAAGGAAAGAGAAACGAATGGAGACCATACTGCAGAAAGTCCTTGGAGAATACTTTGGGAGGATTGTTATAATGCAGTGTATCAGGCAAAGTATGATTTAACCAAACTGCATGTCAAATATGGAGCTAAGTTTTTGAAAATTCCATAAAAGATTAAAATAAACATTATACGCTACTTACTCAAATATAACAACTACTGAAATATAGCAAAACAGTTGTTTTTTACAGGACTTTCACTGGCACAGAAATGTAAAAATCTTTTAACCAAAATCGTCTAGGTGCAGAAAGAGCCTAGAAACTTGAGTCTAGCTCAGAATATTACAGTGATAAAGCAATGAACAGATGTTAAAGATCCAACACCGAAGCTAAAGAACTTGGGCATCTGTCGATGAATTCGGATGGAATTTTAATCACTGTGCGTATTATACTGTATAATATAATATTTACTTCCCTCATAATGCACAAAGATAGGGCATTCATTTAGAACATTGCCCGAGTAGTCAGAGGCGTCGATTTTTATCCAGCCCTCCAAGCTGGGGCAGGGCCCGTGTCTCGGTTCAGGCATGAGAAGCGCTCGTCTTAGAGCGTGGGACCTTCCTCTCCAATCCTCCGAACCAGTGGCTCCAAATCGGGGACGGACGGCTGCTTATAATTTTTTGATTTACTCATAGTGTTCGTGGAACACCACCCTCTAAAAAAAAAAAAAGTGAAAGAATTGAATTAGTGTGCATGTGTAATTGACCGATTTTATGAGAACAGGAATAGCCAAAATCTCAGAATTAAAAATGCTTACAACTTGTTAAACCATGAGTTTTCCTCGTTTTTTGCTTTAGTAGGGTTGCTTAGCATTTTAAAATGCTTTTCGTGTTGAGGTTTCCAATCTGTGAACAATGCGCAGATTCTTTACAAACAAAAAGATTCTTTGCAATTTTTTTTTTTTTTTTTTGCCGCCTCGATGACGCAGTGGTCTAAGCGCTGGCTTATGACCATTCGTCCGAGAATGGTCATAAGCCAGGATTCAAATCCCGGTGAGGCATGGATGTTGTGTTTGTCTTACGGCACTGGCTCTCTCCCTTTCCTGGAACCAGTGGCCCTAAATTAGGAACAGGCGGCTGCTTATAGCCCATTCAGTTGCTAACGGTGGCCGTTAAACCTTCAATAAAAAAAATTGAATACTACTTCCTTTCCTTCTCACGTAGGACAGACACTCTTAAAACAAGATTGCTGCATTAGTGAAGTATTTATGCAGTAGCCATGTTTTCACGTGATCCCGTTCTCTGCAGCTTACGTCTGACTTGCTGTGATCTGCTCTGTGGGTACACTTATTTTTATTTAAGGAACCTTTCATATCGTTTTGACTAACATTGAAGAGAAAAAGTCATTTCAATTAGAAATAGTGTTATTTAAAATATTCTGTACAGTAAAGTTAATTTTTGATGAATATTGCAAGCTTTCTTAAAATGGCACCATACAAATACAAGGGTCGTTCATAAATGATTGAGACTCACCTAGGTTATAAGACACAAAATAATGTGAGATAGTCCCACTGTCATATTGTAACACATTCCACGTACTCTCTACCGAGATTAGTGAATGATTGTCATCTTTCTGGTAACTCCCTGATGGTTATAGCAAACCAAGTTTTGGAGAAAGCACGCACCGACTTGCCAACACTTCTCTGTAAATCGTCATAGTTGTTCACAAGGGTCAACAATAAACAGTGTACACCTCACTGTTTGTTATTGTCCGCTGTAGAAGCCACTGCACTACCAGAATTCCCTCCAGATCCGAGAGACTGTGCCCATGTGCTTGCCAGAACAGAGGGCTTCTCGAAATTTCTTGGAAAGATTTCCGTCGTGTTTCCCGTAAATAGACTGCCATGTCTTTTCAGGAGAATTTTAGTAAAATCATGACTCATCACCTGTGACTAACCCTTGCCTTCGAGAAGACAAGGCCCTGACACTTTATTAAGTGATGCCACGCTTTCCGCCAGGTCCGGTCATATACACTGCTGGCCACCCAAAAGGCAACACCAAGAAGGATACGAGATAGCAAAGCCAGATTTACTGGACACATAACAACAGATACAAAGATGAAACGATTGAGCTTACAGGCCCGTGCTACTTGCGGTACACGCAGGCATCAATAATTCGTGTGGTCCCCATGGCTAGCAATAACGGCCGCTACACGCCACGGCATCGGACGAAAGAGGCTTTGGATGTGGACTTAGGGTATGTCGGTCCAGGCTGCTTCCACACGTTGCCACAGTTCATCAGGCGTAGCCGCAGGTAGTGCTTGCCGGGCCACTCGGTTGCCGATCAGCGACCAGATGTGTTCGATGGGCGACATATCGGGAGAGCAGGCGGGCCACGGCCGCAGTGACACCTGGTGGGCCGTGAAGAATTGTTGCACGATGCGTGCCACGTGCGGGCGCGCATTGTTCTGCTGAAACGTGGTCGCTGGCAGGTCCTGCAGGTAAAGGGGGGACTACAGGCTCCAAAACGTCGGAGATGTAGCGGTGGCTGTTGAGTGTACCGGCGATGCGTATCAGAGGGGTGCGGGTGTCATATCCAATTGCGCCTCAAACTATAACGCCAGGCGACGTTCCTGTATGGCGATGCATAATGCAGGTGTCATACAGTCCCTCGCCGCGGTGCCGCCACACGCTGATCCGACCATCGTGGTGCTGCAGGCAGAAACGGGATTCGTCGGAGAAGACAATATAGGGCCATTCCGTAGTCCAGGTGCGGCGTCCAACGGCCCACTGCCGCCGCACTCGCCGGTGGTATAACGTCAATGGTAATTAGAGCAATAGGCGCCATGCGACAAGTCCCCGCTCCTGCAGACGACGTCGAACGGTACGTGCTGACACAGGCTGTTGCGCAACACACCCTAATTCCTGCGCTAACGTTCGTGATGTGGCGGTGTGAGCCGTAAATGCCCGCCGCACAACATGCCGGTCCTCTCGTTCGGTAGTGTGCCGCGGCTGAGGCAATCGCTCACGTCGGTCCGTCCGTCCCTCCTGCACCCACCGAATCCATACGCGCCTCACTGTAGCTGGATGTCGTCCGATACAAGCGCCGATGTCTCGGTACGATATACCGCTCTCGTGATAAGCCACTATTCGTCCTCTGTCGAACTCCGAAACGTGCTGGAATGACTGCCGTATTCTGCGACGAGGCATCAGGAAGCTTCCCACACACAGGTCCGGCAGCACAACACACTTCCACTACTTACACCCCGCTTTCTGTGCCCCCTTCTTATAGTGCTTCTCAGTGGCGTGCCGGGCGTACATGATTTGCATATGCCTGTTTGCATGTCCTCTCGCGGGCGACGCATGCTGTGAATTTCAGGCCAATTTTCAGTTACACATGAAGTGTTGCACTGCGCACACTTCATGTAATTATCCTTCATGTTGCATGCAGTAATTCCTCAATCGTTATGCGTCTGTTATCCATGATGATATCGGAAACATGCTGCACCTTTGTTTGTTGGCGGGCTGTTGTGGGTCGACACTGGCTGACTCCTTTCGTTACAGTTTCATTTACGTGACTGAAGGCTTTCACCCATCGGAAAACCGTAGTCTTTCGAAGCCCTGCCTCACCACATACCATCCTTAACCGACGAGTTTACTAGCAGGTGAAACGTCTTCCTTCCAGAGGAACAAGGCAGTCCAACGTTGTCCATGATAATCCCCCCTATGTCGTTGTTTGCTTCAGCGTGCAACTGATCTGAGAAATGAGCGAGCAGCAAGCGACGAAATCGAATCTCAGCTGCCATCTGGTGGTGGGTTAATGCTGTACTAATAGTACGCAATTCAGCTTGGAATAGCAGCAGCCAAGATTCCAGCTATCATGCAGTATTTTGTCAAGATCTATGTCCCTGATCCATTAATACGAACTGATAGAATGCTTTGAATAAACACTCTTTTTTAAAGATGCACACGGTTTGTACACATTTGCAGAAAATAAATTCCAGGACATTTCCAGGAGTTAGGACAAGTATAGGAGCTTAAATTCTTGTTAGAATCATAATGCTTTGTTTAATATTTTGCAATTTGGGTAAAATTCACTATTCATTTTAGAATTCTTATGAAGTCTTATGGGTTTCGCTGTTACAGAGTGTCCTTCAGTGCGTGTTATAATCTTCAGTGAAGAGGCAAAATTTCCCGTATAAAAATTGGTCGGTATAAAACTCGTAAGAGCAATCTGGAACTTAGTACAATGAAAATAGTACAAAAATATTTCCATTGCATTGAAAATTCCCTATTCCATAATTATGTATTCCCATGCACATTGGCAGCAACGAGGCCAGATAGCAGTTTCCTTCTGTGAGAAAAGCGCGTACTAGAAGGAACAGCCATCTTGGGCTCATGGGAAGGTTTGGTTTCCATATGCTGCTGTGTCTCTAACTGCACACAATGGCTGTATCATGAACCAAGGTGGTGTTACTGAGATTTAATGCAAGAATTTTAGGCACAAAATATAAAATCTCATTCGCAACACTTCTTTAGCATGGCGTTCCACGTTTCTTTGTTCTTCAAGCCTGGGAAAGCTGCACCTTTTTCACGTTGTCAGGAAGTAGGGATTTTCAGAGAGCGCCAAGCTGTCGCATCTGAAAACCATTTCAAGTCTTGGCTTTGTATTTCGTAGCCGCATTTCGTATTGCCAAATGCAATTAGCACTTTTCGGCATGTTTGTATGTTTGTTCAAAGGTAACCGAAGGGTACGCGAGCGAGGAGCGACTATTCTAGCTTTGAGGCTTTTTTTGTCTTGCGACGCCGCCCTTTTAATCTGTGGGAGTGGAGTATCGATGTATGTGTTGGAAGGCTAGGTTCACTTTTCGCCTAGGGGCAAGATGGCGAAAGGAGGAAGACAATCAACTCGGGGAGATAGGAGGGGTCGGTCGTGAAGGAAGCCAAAGGGCTTTGTTCCACGGCACAGCGTTCTTAACTACGGAGAGAGAAGGGGTTTTCCCAATGGCGTGAAAGAAAGGCGTAGAAAGTTATCGGTAACAAGTATCCACAGAGCGTGAAAGAAAGGCGTAGAAAGTTATCGGTAACAAGTATCCGCAGAGCGTGGAAATGCGTTATATTGCTTGCAACAAACATAGTAAAGAGAGCTTAAGGGCAACCTTCGCCGAAATAGACAAGGGAAATAAATCGTTTTTAAAAAATACCGAAATACTTCCTGAAATAGTGTAGCGTTATACTTATTAGTGTTAGTTCTTCTATTGTTTTCCTTCACACTGGTGTTTGCGCACCGAACACTACGAATCCGGAGATGAAAGAGTCTATTATTATTATCATCAACCACGGAGCACTGTTATCGTTATTTACTACGTTAACCTGGAAGAAACAAACCAAGTCAACAGTGGCTGGAAATATGGAACTCAAACATCTTGCACTTGCAGCGTCGTATGAGATGAAAAGGATAATATCACGTCTCCACATTTCGTGGAAGCAAGTTAAGTCATCGACAGTAGACGAAGCAGGGAGCTGAAACGAAGTGAGGCAATCAATCGAAACATTACGACCAATTTTTTTTTCATTGCAAGAAATAATTCCAGGACATCCCAAAAATATGACAATTAAAGGACATTTCAGGTCTCGAAAAAAGGGAAATCAAATTCCAGGATTTTTCCAGGACTGCATGAGGCGTGTGAATCCTGGATGTAGTGGTAAATGTCTCTTGAAAATTGTACTGTTTTTTTTCAAATGCACTCCAGACAAATTTTATTCTGCTACTAATTTCTTCTTTGACGTTTGTTCTCGCTCGATATCTTTAAAAAAATTACCTGGATGCATATATTTGCATCCACACTATTACACTCACGGACAATGAAATTTGCGCACCAGACAGGAAGCATCGGATTGAACTGAAATTTTATGGACGCAATGATACAGATGAATAAACACATGATGGCAAAAACAGAGCTGCAGGACAATTACAGAGGGATCTGTGGCACGCAGTCCGGTCATCTTCAATAGCGCGTCGCACCGCCCCGTGCGGCGATACATGCTGCAATACGGTCCGGCATGGAGGCGAGCACACGGCTGATGTTGTCCTGCGGCAGACTGGCCCACACGTGTTGGACGGTGTGCTCCAAATCCCGGATAGTGCGGCACGATGGAATCTGACGTTTCAACTGGTCCCACACATGCTCGATAGGGGACATGTCTGGAAAACGGGCAGGCCATGGAAGTGTCTGGACATGACGTAGGCAGTCCTGCACAACCCGAGCCGTGTGCGGGTGGGCATTACCCTGCTGGTATACAGCACCAGGAATCCCGGCCAGGAATGCGATCGCATCGGGCAGTAGGATCACATCCACATACCGTTGGCCAGTCAGTGATCCACGTACCACTACTAGAGCTGATCGGCTATCGTAGGCAATGGCTCCCTTGACCATAATGCCTGCAGTGGGGGAGGTGTGGCGCTCGATAGCAAGGTTGGGATTGTGCCGTTGACCCGGGGACCTCCATATCCTAACACGATGATCATCTGTCCCCAAAACCAAGCGGCACTCATCGCTAAACACTTCACGTCGCCAGTCTGTGGTGTTCCACGTCGCTCTAGCCTGGCACCACTGCACACGGAACCGGCGCGATGTTCCGGTGTTAATGGCAGCACACGTAAGAGACGCTGGAGTCTCAGATTCGCTTCCGCGAGGCGTCGGGAAATGGTTCGTGAGCACACAGGAGCCGCTACATATGTCTGTATGGTGGACCGGGATACGTCGATACTCTCTACAGATGGTCCTCCTGGTCCGTCCGGAGCCGCTCCGCCGTGTGGCAGTGACGTCAGGTGTCCACTGCTCCCAACACAGTCGGACGGTATGGTCAGAACGATCCACGTGGCGGGCTATACGGAGCGCCGACCACCCTACGGTTTTCAGCCCGATGATCAGGCCTCTCTCAAAGTCCGTAATTTGCGTAAATCAACGTCGCTGGCGTCTACCCGGCTTTTTTGTCACTCTGTACTCTTGCTTGCATCGGCCAGTGCTTTTCGCTTTCATGGGGCATCGCTTTCATGGGGTACTCTTGCTTGCATCGGCCAGTGCTTTTCGCTTTCACGCCGGTTTATGAGGCTGCCTGTTTGTGCTTGCAGAGCCACCATAGGGTGTGCGGTCATGCGCAATTGCACCAAACGTGGATCATTTGCGTATCAGCATGCACTCTAGCTGTTTGCAAAGTTTCGCGGTTGTAGCATGTTTTCTTCTAGGTGTGCAAATTTCATTGTCCGTGAGTGTACTTTAAAGTACAAGCTTTCCAAAGTGAACGGAAATTGTTGAACTAATTGTTTTGTAACAGTGTCATTCACAGGAATTTGAAAAGTCAATGGGTAATGTTTAAGAGAATGTTTATAAGTGTATAGTTACAGCTTTTCAATGACGAAAGAACTTGTCCTAGTAGTCGAGGGTGGAAGATTGTTTATCATACTCCTGGAGTTGAGTTCGAACCCAAAATACACTGACGGAAAAAAAAATCCCAACACCAAGAAGGGGTTGTGTTACATAAGCGGTAGTTGGTTGGCGGTGAGAGGACATCTGTAAGATGACGTCTATGCAAATTTCGCGCTCGGCGCATACGTGTGGCGCTATTAGCTCCCCTCGGAACATGCAAAGCAGGTTTGCTGTAAATACGCGCTGTAACGTGCGTGAGCGTTAGTTATCGTTGCGATTCGACGTAGGGTGTTATTTTTAGTCAAGAATGCCTTTAAGAAGACGAAGAAGCCATTATCAACAGCTCACGGAGTTTGAACGAGGTCGTGTAATAGGGCTACGAGAAGGTGGATTTTCTTTCCGCAATATTGCAGAACAACTTGGCAGGAATGTAGCCACTGTGCATGATTGTTGGCAACGGTGGTCAAGGGAAGGTACTGCCTCAAGATGACCGGGTTCCGGCCGGCCACGTGGCACTACTAAGAGGGAAGACCACCGTGTACGGCGTATGGCCGTGGCGCATCGTACCGCGTCTGCGGCAGCAATTCGAGCTGCAGTTGCCACCACAGTGACCCAACGAACTGTTACAAATCGGTTACTTGAAGGACAGCTCCGAGCCAGACGCCTTGTAGCGTGCATTCCCCTCTACAGGGCGTCTGGCTGTGGTGTCAAGCTAGAGCTCATTGGAGGACAGAGTGGAGATCCGTTGTGTTTTCTGATGAAAGCCGGTTCTGCCTGGGTGCCAGTGATGGCCGTGTGTTGGTTAGAATAAGGCCAGGTGAGCGCCTACAACCAACCTGTCTGCGGCCGAGACACACTGGACCTCCACTTGGATTTATGGTCTGGGGAGCAATTTCCTATGACAGCAGGAGCACTCTCGTGGTTATCCCACGCACCCTGACGGCACAGTTGTACGTCGGTCCGGTGATTAAACCTGTTGTGCTGCCATTCATGAACAGCATTCCAGGGGGTGTTTTCCAACAGGATAACGCTCGTCCGCATACCGCTGTTGTAACCCAACATGCTCTACAGAGTGTCGACATGTTGCCGTGGCCTGCTAGATCACCAGATCTTTCACCAATCGAGCACGTATGGGACATCATTGGACGACAACTCCAGCGTCACCCCCAACCAGCATTAACCGTCCCTGTATTGACCGACCAAGTGCAACAGGCATGGAACTCCATCCCACAAACTGACATCCAGCACCTGTACGGCACAATGCATGAACGTTTGCGTGCTTGCATTCAACATTCTGGCGGTTACACCGGTTATTAATGTAACAGCATTTCACATTTAAAATGGCTCTTCTCGCGCTTACAATAAGCTGTGATCTTGAAACCTTAATCGATTAAATATGTTACCTATACAAATGTATTGCCGCCATTTCATTCCGCTACGGGATTTTTTTTTCCGTCAGTGTATAACGTAAATACTGTGCTTGTTTTCCAGGCAAACATTCGTGGAATCATTGTTTTTAAATTAGAGACTGGAAACTCCTTACCTGAAATGATGATGGCGATCGTTAGACCTTGAAAAATAAAAAATTACAAATGATGAATTGAGGTAATTCTCCTTACCTTAAACAATTGAATAAATCCATGTTCCGATATTTCAATCGAAGTAAAAAATAATTTTCATAGTACCAAAATTCAGGCTATTTCACATTTCTTTGTGATGATAGAATCGTCTTTAGTTTCTCGTTAAAGTGTTCGGCTTGTTGATCCAGAAGATGCTACCTTCTTGGGATCAGGCATCAGGACTTAGCTTACACGTGGCTCTGAAATTAATTACTGTAAAATGGGGAGTGCACGTGTTCCCACAAAATCCCGAAAGCATTCCTGAACTTAAACAACTTGTAAACTTTTTTCACAGCTAATCATGCATGACATGGTGGTACTCTTATCAGTATATCGGTAACTTTTCGCTGCAGACGTTTTCAGCACGTCTTTTGTAAAAAAAAAAATACGTGCTAATGGTATCAATTTGTCCGTTTGTGGACACCATATACTGCAACTTTTTGTATTGAGAAGCTCAAATTCTGAGGACGATGATCCTTGCTTTCCGGGATCTTTTTCTTTTTTTTTTTTTTTTGCGCGACTTGCCGCTAGACGGCGTAAACACAGTAGTTATCGAATTCAAAATACACTTTATTCAATATCATTGCCTCTGAATATCCGATTGGAAAAGTTCTTTCTTCTCTTCGATATCATTTATAACGGATACTATTTTGGATACAGTTTCTTTTACAAGTAATGCACAGTTTTTCCGTTAGGGGGCGTAAAGGTAAATTACGATTTCATCAACCTTCCTGCATCTAAAAGTCCTATTTGAAATATTCCTTTTGCTACAGATAGAGCGCCTAGTGGGAAATGTTATTCATATAATTTCTAATTTTTGGTAAAGAACTGTTTTGACAATAGGATGCATAAATATATATTTCTGTTTCTGATATATTTGCAGCAATATCAGCGCTTCTGAAAACTCGATTGAAAATATTCTTTCGTGATCAGATACCTCTCACGAAGAGAAATATTTTGAGAATATTTTCTGCTTAAAATAATGTATAGTTTTTCCGTCAGGGGGCGAAGATGCATATAATATTTTTCTCGATATTTCTACTTCTAACAGACTGATTTTTAAAAATTCTTCCTTTGTCGGAGAGCGTTTCTGGGGCAAAATGTTTCGCATGTAATTTCAAATTTTGCTTAAGTCAGAAGTTTTTCATTAAAGGGCATAAGTGCATGTTTCCGTTTACAGCTTATTTACAGCAACATTTGCACGTCTAAAAACCCAATTGAAAAAAAAAATCAGTTTTCGGTCACATACTAATAACTACGAAATCATTTTATGTCTTTTTCCTTCCCAAAATAAAGCACAATTTCTTCGCTAGTGGGCGCAAATGTTTAATCTGTTTTTCTCAACAGCTCTGCTTCTAACAGTCCAAATTAAAAAATTCTTTCAACACCGGTGTTCACGCTGGAATCGAAACTTAGTGAAGGTGTGAAGCCTGAATTATCATGGCTTAAATGACAGATGTGGTCATAAGACATTTAGCAGAAGTCTAGTGAAGGAATGAGATACATGATAAAAAGCTGAGAGAGCAGTCAGCTCAGACCTTCAAAACGCAACAAGTAAATTAACCGCCATTCTATCTTATACAGCTATATTCACCGAAGAAGTAAACATTTTGAACACCTACCAAGTATTGTGTACCACGAAGCATGAATTCCACGTGTCCCAGGAAGGGTTACACTGGTATGCAGTACCATGTTTGTGTAAGTGCTGCTAGTAGCTCGTTCATTTCCATTGTGGAGTGTCCATACGCAAAAACAGCTGATCCATTTGGTCCCAAATATGCTCAATCGGGTTCATGTCGGGTGACATGGGCGGCTACGGGAGAACATGGAAATCACCTTCGCGTTCCTCCAACCAGAGCTGGACGATAAGGGAGTTTTGAGACATAGTGCATTGTCCTGCTGGAACACCCCTTCTCGGTCTGTAAACACTGTCAGAAAAACGGTTGAACCTGGTCTGCAATGATGGACAGGTTGACAATGACGTTGAAGGTGCAATCCACCGCTATCTGGGGACGAAAATAGACCTAGGAAAACTTCTCACAGAACATTATACCCTCTCCATCTGGGGACGAAAATAGACCTAGGAAAACTTCTCACAGAACATTATACCCTCTCCATCTGCCGGTATTCATGGGGTCACAGCATCTTGAACTATCTTTTGTGTAGCTGTTTGCTTTGCCTGCCACTTTCCATCCACTCGATGTAGTTGAAAATGCGATTCTTCACAGTAGGCAACTTTTCTTCCCATCTTCCACTGTCTATGCTTCCGATGTTTTTCGGCAAACTCCAGTTGTTGTTTTCGATGATGGTGAGGGGTGCTGTGGTCATGCATTTACACCGTAGGCCCATATGGTGGAGGGATCGTTCCACTGTATCTGTGGATGCCCTCTTGTGTGTTCCCTGGTTGAAGACCATGGTCAGCTGTCCCAATGCAGTACGCCTATTGTTCTCGACAATGCGGCCAGGCAACCTCTGTCCCTGAGCATTAAGAAACCTTACCTCCCCACGATTACGCATTGAGCCTCTTCCCATCCACTCTTGGTACACTTTAACTACGTAGCCCATGAACAGCCGACATATTTCACCGTTTCTCGGATACTGCGACCTTTGCTTTGTAACCGTGGATTAAGCCCCTTTTTAAGGGAGTCAAATCTCGTTCCTTACTGATTGGTATCCAGCTCCGACTGATACTGTACGCATCACACATGTCACTGCATATGCGTTTTTGACCTTCATACCTGTGTACCGCCGGTCTGAAAACGATCCAAACGTCAGATGGGGGAAGGGTTCATAATGTTTTGGTCCTTCCGTGTATACACATGTACACAGAAGAGTGATAAAAAAAAGATAAAAGCTGCTTCCGAGGTTATATAGCTTAAAATATATTTATATGAGCATTTCAGAATTTTGGTTTATTTTTTCTGATTTTTATTTAAATATGCACATTTCCCTTTCGCGTGCCACAATTTATTAAATCGTTCTGTATCTTTTGTCAATGAATTGTTTATATTTTATTCATTGCACCGATTGAGATGAAATTCAGTGAAGTCCCGATTGCCTCCTGATGGCCACGTGGTTAGAGACGCGGGCTCGAACAGCTGCAGCTGGGCCCTGGCCCGAGCCCAGGTAGGGCACGGCTGGAGCGCTTGCTCTACGGCACTAATTCTGTGTCTTCCCTGGAGTTACTGGCCTTTAATTAGGGACGGATGACTCCTTATTGCCCTAAACGCTCAAGAGAAAGAGGTGGTCCTTAAATCCTGAAAAACATGTCTACTTTAATGAAAACAAATCATGCGATATGCTTACTTACAGAACGCAGAAAATGTGTAAGAAAAAAACTTCGGTTTCTCCTCACCTAGATAGTTTGAGGCTGCATTGAACACGTTACGACGAAGATATCTTAGAAATGCATATCATTGTCATTGAATTCATTGTCATTGAATTCATCGCCCTTGAATGGTTAAAATTAGATACTAAAATGTTAATAATGTACAAAACCTGTCTTTATCCGAGTTACAAGTGTGGTTGTTAAGCATTCAACAGTGTGCAACAGCCTTAAATATCTCTAATCATTATTCACGCACTGGCAAAAAAGTACGCACCTTTATTTAGTAACAAATTGAGCCACTTTTGTTCCAAATAATATTTTTTTATTTGTGAGCACATCCCTAAAGATGGTAGATCTAGTTACAGGAATTGTATAACATCATTGTGCGTTAATATCATAGTGCATTAAAAGTGGTAATTACAATCTTGCAAAACATGCTTTACGAAAAAAATTATTACTTACATTAAAAATATCCAGACATTCTTCAGTGAGTTGTGAAGTCTATACATTTTTCATAACAAAATTTCTCCCAGCATCAGTATTGCAGAATGGCACTGCAAATACTTCACATTTTGTCCCTGTTGGACGTGACACACGTAAACTTAATTGGTTTGCAATTTGAATATCATCTATCTCTCCACTGGTAATACCATGCAGAAACTTAAGTTGGGCAGCCTTCCTTCTAGATTGTACAGAGGTATTCTTGCAGAATGACAGAAGGTCAGCCTTCCTTCTAGATTGTAGAGAGGTATTCTTGCACAATGACAGAAGGTCAGCCGTCGGGGTATCCGTGATATAAACACCAGTAGATTTGTAAGAAAGGTGTCGTAAAAATATTTTTTGTACTTCCTCAATTTCATTTATTAGTGTTATGAGACTAGATCTCGAAATTATCGTAGCATACTCCAGTGAAGATCTGAACGTAGCCTCAAAAATGCGACTGTTTGTTTTGGACCAAAGACGAACATTCCTTCAGTTGAGCAACCTTGTCAGTGTTAAGAGGAAAGGACTCGTTGCGGAACTACTCTTTCTAGCCTGCTCACTCATTTTAGAAATGATCAAGATCAGAGGATGAGTTCATGAGAGGTGATGAAATTCCTCCTAGTGCACAGAAAATTATTTTTGCAGGATTCGGGCACGATGTACTGTTGAATTGTCATTCATAAAGATTCCATCGCACAGAGAGCAAAATGTGTAACGTTGCAGGATCACTTGGTCTGCTGTTACAGCACTCAGAT
Organism: Macrothele yani; assembly: GCA_039090855.1. NCBI lineage: Eukaryota > Metazoa > Arthropoda > Arachnida > Araneae > Macrothelidae > Macrothele > Macrothele yani. The sequence continues at coordinate 80,926,511 of CM077023.1, read as the reverse complement.
TTTCCCTGAATATCATTTTACATCCCATTGGTACCACGGGATCCAGTCCCTAATAACCGAACATCCTCCTCCATAGAATGGTGCCACCTCCAAGAGCTTGAATTGTTTTCATAAGGAACGAAGGGTCCATCGCTTCATAAAGTTCTTGCCTCACTCTCTGCCGACCATCAGCGCAAAGCAGTGAGTAGCCTAATTGATCTGACCTCTTCACTTCCTTCTATTGCTCTGCTGTCCATTTGCAGAGTTCTCGGCAGAACTGGAAGAGAATTTTTCTGTTTTATGCTGAGAAAAATGACTTCCTAATGGGCAGACGCGCTCCAAGACCCAATTTCTTTAACTACCTACGCATGGTTAGGATCAAAATGAGCTGCTCCTGCCCTTGGTTAAATTCAGCAACCAGTTGGTATAGTCTGGAAGACCTATTCTTCCGTACAATTCTCCTCACAGAACAATGATCACGCTCTTCAAGACTTTTCCAGACACACCTTTGTCTTTTGGATAAGGAAGAGATCCTCTTGTGTGTGTTGTGTGTTTTCTGTTCTGGGTTTAACGACCACCGTGAGCAACTCGATGTACTACTGTATAAAAAATCGCCCATCCCTAATTTAGGGCCACTGGGTCCAGAGAAGGGAGATAGCCAGTGCCGTAAGACAAACACAACACCCATGCTTCACCGGCATTCGAAACTGGATCCATCTCGAACGAATGCAAGCGCTTAGACGACTGAGCCACTGGAGGAGGCTAAACACCTTTGAAATGGTTGCTTTTGAAACACCAGCACTTCATTTCGTTTTCTAATTGTGACTCCAGCTGAACATCGACTACAATTAGATCCTTTTTTCAGAATTCCGACAGATCCTGTAATGTACCCACGTTTACATGAGCTCTTGAAGCGAGAAAATCTGTTCGGTTTTTATAACGTTATTATCTATGATTGTCTCTTCATAAAGGGTCATAATCTTTTGGCCAGGATGTGTATTTTCATAATACTGTTTTTTTTAAACTTGCTGCAGGTATCACAAAACACTGCTAAACGTGAAATTTGTGCTCTCTGTACGTTCCATTTGATGCGTATAACAGAAAGATCGTTATAATGTAACGGAGAAAAAATAGCGTCACTTAACCCCCCGTTATTTTAAATGAGCCCGGCATATTGGAACACCTACGTAGTGAACATAATCTACACTGAGTGATCACGAAATTATGACCCCCCCCCCCCACCTGATACTTCGTAGGTTCTCCTTTCGCCCTCAGTACAGCAGCTGTCCCACTTGACAACAATTCAATAAGATGCCGGAAGCAGTTGGGAGGAATGGTAAACCAAGCTGTGTGTAATGCGCCATTTAGTGCAGGTATGGAGGTGATTGGTGTATCCAGACGCTTGATATGCCGTTTCATACTGTCCCATAAGTGCTCTATCGGATTGATATCGGGAGAGTTTAGAGGCCAAACAATATAATGGAAGTCTGAACTGTATTCTTCAAACCATTCCTACACAACATTGGACCTGTGGCTCGGCGCATTGTCATCTTGGAAGACACCGTCGCCATTCGGAAAAAAGTGCAACATTGCTGCATGAGTGTACAAAGTCAGCAAGCAATTCAGGACAGTGCACACCAGCCATACGTTATTCCACATGCGCCAGGGGTCTACGTTTCTGCCAGGTAAACATGTCCCACACCATACAATCGCTTCCACCGGCTTGCACTGTAGAGACCATGAAAATAGATCGAGCGTCTCATGCTGTTTGCGCCAAGTACGTACACGACCATCCACGGAGTGCAATAAAAACGCTACTCGTTAGACCAACACACTTTTCCCCAGTCATCCGACGTCCAACTTGCATGATCTTTGTACCAGGCGAGTCTTTTGCGCCGAAGAACCGTGGTTAGCAGAGGATGTCGTCAGGGTCGTCTGCTGTTATAGCCTATACACTGAAGAGCAATTGAATTAGAGATACCTGTCTAGTAACGTGTAGCACCACCTTTTACCCTGATGACGGTGGCGATTCGTCTCGGCATGGACTCGACAAGACACCGGAAGCGTTGGGAAGCCATACGCAACCACGACCCATGAACAAGCTCCCACACTTCACGAAGATTTCATGGAGGGGGTTCATCTCTCTCGATGGTATCACAGATGTGCTCAATGGCCAAGGAAGTGAGGTCACGTCGGTGGAGTGTTCATCCAACCATTCGGATACAATTCGGGAGCTGCATTGTCTTGTTGCAGGATGAGGTCCCCAGTGGGATGTTGAAGACGCACAAACGGGAGCAAATTGTCGTCCACGATATCCCGGTAACGTTGACCTGTGAAGGACGATGTCACACGTACCAGGGTTCCCATTTCAGTCCGCGTAAACAGTCCCCAGATGAGAATGCCACCCCCATCAGCTTGAAGAGTACCCTGCTGGCAAAAAGGATCCATCGCTTCATGTGGTTTGCGCCGTACTCGTATCCTGCCATCCGCATGTACCAACGGAATCTCGACTCATCAGTCCAGGCAAAATTTCCCCACATGTCTAGGATCCCGTGGCGATGTTCCCGCGCCCATGCTAACCTTTGCACCCTGTGATGTGCGGTCAGCAGCGCTTCTGTACCACATAGCGAGGAGATGGTACTAGATGGTGTGGCTGCTTACACGTTTTTGTGCACCAGCGTTAAATTGCCGAGTGGTTTCTTGCACTGTGGCCCGTCTATCTCCTGTTACAATGCAAGCTAGCCGACGATGACCGCGCTCATCCACATGCTGTTGTCCACAGCAGTTGGCCCTCACAGGGATGGTTTTACCTGATTCGATGTACTCACGGTGCACCCGTGACACAGTGGCTCGTGAAAATCCCAGTGCCTGCAAGACTTCCGAAATGGAGTGACCCATTCGTCGGGCCCCGACAATTTTCCCACGATCAAATGCACTTATTCTTACCCATACTGCGTCCGACTCTTACTGATTCCCGTCGCATCACTCCTTATATTGTCGGATCGCTGCATACGTCATGTCGTTTCCGTTTACAGGGCCGCCCACAGCGCCACATTTGCACAACTCCAGCTGTCTCTAATTCAATTGCTCTTCAGTGTATTGTCAGCAATAGAGGAAAGAACACCCAATTTATATCGATGAGCGCATTTCAAATTAATGGTTGTCAGTCGTTTCAATCAAAGCAGAGGAAATGGTTTCCAACAAAAAGCGGAGGAAAGGGGTGTGTCATGTACTGGCTATTCTTAAATAAAAAAAAGAAAGAAAGAAAAAAAAAAAAAAAAATCTGGCGCAAATCATTGTGTGTCGAAAATTTAAATTAAGTAAAAAAATTTGGATTTGGGGGATAATAAGACTTTTAAGTCCTTCTTCACAATGTTGCTTACTTCTTAAACCTTCAAATGAGTTGCTGTTTTGCCATAATATTTAATTTATAACCAATGCCCGGACGTTCAAGAACTAAAACCTCCTAAATAAGCGAGCATTTATGCACCAAGAAGTCAAGAAATATGCACTAAAATAGAAGAAACACGCATTCAAAATGCCCGAAAGTTTTACTGTGCGATTCATATATACTTTCCGATCAAAAGTATTAGGAAACTTGCCTATCAGCAAATTCCCTGTTATAGGAAATTGACATCGAGTTGGTCCACCTTTGGCTGTTATCACAGTCTCCACTCTGCTGGAAAGACTTTCCACTTGATTTTTGTAGGTTGCTGCGGAAATCGCTTTCAGTGTTGAAACTAGAATATTAGTGAGGTCCGTCACGGATGTCGGCGGTTCGTCCTGGATCTCAGTCGGGGTTCCATTTCATCCTAAAGGTGTTCCATGGGGTTGAGATCGAGGCTCTGTCCCCGACAGTCACGTTCTTTCACACCAATCTCATCAAACCATTTCTGCACGAACCTCAGTTTGAGGGTGATGGGGGACATTGTTTTGTTGGTAAAGGAAAGTGCCTTCACACATGCCGGTAGCTAGCCAAAGAAGTTGGTAGGGACGACTGGTGATAAAGGGTGGGCAAAAGATTAAAAAAAAAAATTGGTAAGGCACTGGACTGTAGTGTGAATCGCTAAAACGGGCAAAAAAAGGAACACAAGTAAGGCACTGCTAGACCTGGATCGTTTCTTGTTACGGGTCTGTATTCACCGAACTGTTGCTATAATTTTGGGAGCACAGAATTGTCGAGAATGTCATTATAGCCGCAGTATTAAGATCCCCTAACACTGGAACTAGAGGGCCCAGCCCCAACCATGAAAAACAGCTGCAGAGCATTCCTTCTCCTCGTTCAGTGGAGAGTGGATTAAACTTTTCTCTCTCGATTGGAATTGGATTAGTTTCCGAATCGCCATTCTGTAATGGGTAGAAATTTTTAACTACTGGTTTCGCTACTGAACCATGAAGTTGTTAAGAGTCTGAAAAACGGTAACTTTGTTTTCCAAAGGTACTTTTCTAGAAAATTTTCACGATATATGTAAAAATATGCACTAAATGTGAAATTCCTCAAAGTGATTAAATATGCAAAATAAGTATTCGCTTGAACATTCGAGCTTTAGTTATGACGTAATTAAAAATATGCACTTGCGATTTTGGCTGTCATAGATGCTGTGATGTAGACGCTTAAATAAGTTTCCTTAAAAATATCACACTAGTGACCTATCCCTAATTAACTCCACTGATTTCAGAGGCAAAGATAGAAAAACTATAGGAGGAAGCTGTAAAGATGTATAGAAGTATATTCGGTCCAAAATTTGCTTACTCTTACAGGCCCCCGTATTCTTTGTAATTGTCGGCGTATATTAAACACGGACTCGGTTGACCTTCGGATGGAATTTACCGCGGATACATAAAAAGGACTTGAACTTGAACACCTTACCCTGAGTTTAAATCGAAGTGGGTTTTGAATATGACCACTGACAGTTTTTCTGTTATTTTTGTTGTTGTTCGACTGATTAATTATGGATTTTTTTGTTTGGGGGTTTAATAACTACCGCGTGCAACTAAATGTGGAGATAAGCAGCCGCCCGTCCCTAATCCGGAGCACTCGTTTTGGAGAAGGGGACATCCACCGATGACACACCTGGGATTCGGCCCCGGACCAGAGTTGGAAACGGGTCAAAAATTTTGGACCCGGACAAATCTGCTTTGAACTATAATATACACTATATTGACAAAAGTCACCGGACACATAGAAGAGAAACACAACATAGCATTTATTGACATACATTAGTACAGAATAAGTCCACCTTTGGCCTTAATGCATGCACTGATCCTTCGAGACATGATTTCGACAAGGTTTTGGAACACAGGGATAGGTATGCGCTTCCATTCAGTACATAATGCTGCCGCTAACTGTTGCTTGGTAGTACGCCTTGGTTTCAAACTTCTTATGCGGCGCTCTAATGCATCTCATAGGTGCTCTATGGGATTAAGATAAGGGCTCTGTGCTGGCCAGTCCACACACGATACGGAATTATCGTCAAACCACTCCGTAACAGTCCTTGCTTTATGCTCGATGCATTTTCCTGCTGGTACCAACAAGGCTCGGTTCCATAGTATAGCCACAGAGTTGGTAGGGCATAATTGTCCAGAATATCGAGGTAGACGTGCTGGTTAACAGGTTTGTCCACGATAACCAATGGGCCGGGATCATGCCATGAAAAACACCCCCACACGAGTGCATTGCCAGCTCCAAACTTGACCGTAGGAACAGTACATTGCGGTAAATAGCGTTCCGCCAGCTGCCGCCATACCCACACACGGCCATCAGACTGATAGATCGTGCATCTGGATTCATCAGTCCATAGGACCCGTTTCCATTAATCTACGGTCTACGATAAATGTTCTTCGCACCATGCTAAACGACGAGTAGCGTTCCGAGTGGAGATGAAAAGCTTATGAGCAGCCGCACGACCACGGTAACCCATGGAATGAAGTGCTCTGCGAATGGTACGTGTACATACCGAGGTTCCAGCATTTTTAGTGACCTGTACACTGAGGTCTTGTGCAGTACTCCGTCGATTAGCTGTAACGACTCTCCTGAAGCTTCAACGGCCTCTATTGCTGATTTTCCTTGGTCTGCTGGTACGTTTTGCTATTTCAGGCACGCCATGTGTCTTCCACTTAATCAGTACATCCAAAACAGTGAACTTGGGTATATTTAAACGCCCCTCAGTTTCCCTTATGAACAACCCACTAGTATAACACCCAAAAATCTTTCCTTTCTTAAAGTCAGTTCTCTCCCGCCGCGGCATTTTCACTCAACCTTAACTGAGAATGCGTACACTAGTGTGTATATGGGAGAGAACATTTTCAGTCAGCAGTGTTTTCAAACATTTTGTTCGAAACAACAAAAATTGCAGAACACGAAAATCAACGAGGCCGTAAATTGTTGAAATTAACAACATACTATATTTTTTCTAATTTCTGGTCCTAAAGGTTTCTGCAGGCTGAGATTTTTTATTAAAGAACATCAATTAAAAGAAAACTTTCCGGCATAGTCTATAAAGATTTGTCGACTGGCAAAATGGAACTGACTTGTAGCATAATCAGTAGTTCTTTATATTACCCCACGCACTACAGATTCAAATTAGCAAACAAAATGAAACAGAATTTAAATTTGTGAAAATATCAAACTTAAATTGCCCTTGAAATGCATGTGCTTTAAGATATTTCAATTGAAATGTCTTAGAGTCTCTTTCCCATCACCGCCACCCATGCCTCTGCTGCCTTCCAATAACATACAAAAAGCAAATTTCAAAATGTAAAATACAGTTGTATAATATTTTGAATGCCTCCATAAAAGAGAGAAAAAATGAGGGGGGGGGGGATGTTGGCTTGTAAATTCAGATTAACATGATTTTTATAGCACACATACATGAATATTTTGTTTGCTATCTTAAGCCTATGTCCATTTTGGCTTTTGTATTGTTTCTTTACTATAATTTCATTATAAAAACTAGGTTAAGAAATTCTGTACAATGTCATACTTTCAATATACAGGGTGATTAAGCTAAGCGTGTACAAACTTTTGGGAGGTGTAGGTTGCACAAAGACAAATCGGAATCACATAACAATGCAGGGTCGGAAATGCCATCTTCATGCGGTAGATGGCGTTGTTCGACCGCGAGACTGTTCATACGTTCTTTCAGGATACCGTCATTTGTGAACCGCCTGCAGAGGTAGTAGGATGGCTGAGTTCAAGAACGAGGAAATAGCTGATATGCACCTCGTATACGGAGCTGCGAACTGCAACGGACGAGCCGCCGTGCGACTGTACCACCAAACGGTACCCGATGAGACGAATGCCAAACCACCAAGTGTTTTCACGGCTGCATCAGGAGGTTATGCTACACTGGTTCTTTCCAGGGGCCTGTCAGGTGTCGGGAACGATGGGTACGCACTCCTGCCATCGAAGAGAATGTGTTACGTCATGTAGCAGACTCTCCAAGCGCCACCACATGAGCAATCGCACATCGGCTCGGTCTGTCCCAATCCACCGTATAGAGGGTTCTGCACGAAGACCAATTGTATCCATATCATGTGCAGGGTGTTCAGACACCAAGCCCTAAGAATTACCCGCAGCGTAATGCATTGGCGCAATGGTACCTGCAGAAGAGTGCGGCATAACCCCGATTTCCTGCTTCTGTGCTGTTCACAGACGAAGCGTGCTTTACACGGGAAGGTTGCTTCAATGCACATAACACGCATGCATGTTACATCTCATGGTCACAACTTTGAACACCTTCTATAACCTCAATGCATTTCGCAAATGTCTTGTTAGTAATAAAAAGCATTTTGTTCTCTTACGTGCTGCTCTTTCATTTCTCGTCCTCTCTGTACACTAGCACATGAATATGACGTTTCCAACCCTGCATTGCTATGTGATTACGATGTATTTTTGTGCAACCTACCCCTCCAAGAAGTTGGTACACGCTTAGCTAAATCACTCTGTATATATACACTAAAGAGCAATTCAATTAGAGATACCTGTCTAGTAACGTGTAGCACCACCTTTCACCCTGATGACGGCGGCGATTCGTCTCGGCATGGACTCAACAAGACACCGGAAGCGCTGGGAAGCCATACGCAACCACGACCCCTGAACAAGCTCCCACAGTTCACGAATATTGGATGGAGGGGGTCAGAGCCTCAAAAATCTCTCTCGATGGCATCCTAGATGTGCTCGATGGGATTGAGGTCAGGTGACCAAGCTGGCCAAGGAAGCGAGGTCACGTCGGTGGAGGGTTCATCCAAACATTCGGACTCAATTCGTGAGCGATAGCACGGTGCTTTGTCTTGTTGCAGGATGAGGTCCCCAGTGGGATGTTGAAGACGCACAAACGGGAGCAAATGGTCGTCCAGGATATCCCGTTAAATGTTGACCTGTGAGGGACAATGTCACACGTACCAGGGGTCCCATTTCAGTCCACGTTAAGAGTCCCCAGACGAGAATGCCACCCCCACCAGCTTGAAGAGTACCCCGCTGGCAAGAAGGATCCATCACTTCATGTGGTTTGCTCCGTACTCGTATCCTGCCATCCGCATGTACCAACGTGAATCTCTACTCATCAGTTCAGGTAACATTTTTCCACATGTCTAGGGTCCTGTGGCGATGTTCCCGCTCCCATGCTAATCTTTGCACCCTGCGGTGTGCGGTCAGCAGCGGTACCGTCGTGGGACGATGGCTTCTGTACCCCATAGCGAGGAGATGGTTCTGGATGGTGTGGCTGCTTACACGTTTTTGTGCATCAGCGTTAAATTGCCGAGTTATTTCTTGCACTGTGGCTCGTCTATCCGCTGTTACTATGCTAGCTATCCGACGATGACCGCGCTCATCCATACGCTGTTGTCCACGGCAGTTGGCCCTCACAGGGATGGTTTTACCGGATTCGATGTACGCACGGTGCACCCGTGACACAGTGGCTCGTGAAAATCCCAGTGCCTGCACGACTTCCGAGAAGGAGGGACACATTCGTCGGGTTCCGACAATTTGCCCACGATCAAATGCGCTTAGATCCTTCGTCTTACCCATACTGCGTCCGACTTTTACTGACACCCGTCGCATCACTCCTTATATTGTCGGATCGTTGCATACCTCATGTCGTTTCCGTTTACAGGGCCGCCTGCAGCGCCATATTTGTACAACGCCAGCTGTCTGTAATTCAATTGCTCTTCAGTGTATATATAAACAAGAAAGATGACACCGAATTTTCGGGTGTAATAAGCACGTCTTTTGAATCCGTTCTGACGCAAATTAAATTTATCAAAGCTATTCAAAGTCAATGGAACCGGTATGGAAAACAATAAATCTGACGGAAGAAAGAAGTTTTTTAATCGGGTTTTTAATCCCTCAGATATTGCTGTAAACGGAATCGTGAGGTTACGAACTCTTAGAAACAGAGAAATTGACAAAAATAAGATGTGACTTAACGTCCCGTGGTGGGAGAACCATGCATTATTTTAGGAAGAAAGTATTATCAAAAGGTTCATCCATATAAGCGGTATCGGTCTAAGAAAAACCAAGAAAGATGACACCGAATTTTCGGGTGTAATAAGCACGTCTTTTGAATACGTTCTGATGCAAATTAAATTTTTCAAAGATATTCAAAGTCCATGGAACTGGTATGGTAAACAATAGTATCTGACGGAAGAAAGAAGTTTTTCAATCGGGTCTTTAATCCCTCAGATATTGCTAAAAACGGAATCGTGAGCTTACGAACTTTTAGAAACAGAGTTATCAACAAAAATAAGACGTGACTTTACGTCCCTTCGTGGGAAAACCATGCATTATTTTAGGAAGAAAGTATTCACAAAAGGTTTTTCCTTATGATCGGTATCGGTCCAAGAAAAAAATTTTAGTCGAATTTTCAGGAGCCTAGATTTTGCTACAAATACATCAGAAGTAGATATTAATACTTATGACCCCTGGTGGTGAAACCATTCTTTACCAAACATTAGAAATTACGTGAAAAATATTTTCCGTCAGGTCTTTTATGCGATACAGGAAGAATTTTTCAAAATCGGAGTTTTAGGAGCAGAAAACGCGATTTGCCATTGTACACCCTAGCGGAAACTCTATGATTTACTTGAAAATTTTGAATTTATAGGAAAAACATTTCGCATCGGAAACACTATCCAACAGAGAAGGAATTTTTCAAATCGGACTTTTAGAAGTAGAGATATTGACAAAAATAATATATACATCTACGCCCCTGGCGTAGAAACCATGCATTATTTCAAGAAGAAAATGTTCCTAAAATGTTTGTCGACATGAGTAGTATCGGTCCACAAAAGAATTTTTTTCAATCGAGATTTTAGAAGCTCATATTTTGCTGCAAATACAACAGAAGCGGAAATTAAGACTTACGCCACCTGGTGGCCAAACAATTTCTTACAAAAATTTGAAATTACGTGCAAACGATTTCCCATCAGGAGCTGTATCCGGTGCCGAAAGAATTTTTCACATCGGAGATTTAGAAGCAGAGATATAGGGGGAAACGCAATTTACCTTTACGCCCCCTAGCGAAAAGTCTATGAATTACTTGAAAATTTTGAATTTATAGGAAAAACATGTCACACTAGAAACACTATGCAACAAAGAAGGAATTTTTCAAATCGGTCTCTTAGAAGTCGAGATATTGACAAAAATAAGATATACATCTGCGCCCCCTGGCGTAGAAACTGTGAACTATTTTAAGAAGAAAATGTTTCTAAAAGGTTTGTCGACATGAGTAGTATCGGTCTACAAACGATGTTATTTTCAATCAAGAATTTAGAAGTTCATATTTTGCTTCAAATACATCAGAAGCGGAAATTCAGGTTTACGCCCCCTGGTGGCCAAACTATTTTTTTTACAAAAATTAGAAATTATGTGCAAACGATTTCCCATCAGGAGCTGTATCCGGTGCAGAAAGAGTTTTAGAGATCGGAGATTTAGAAGCAGAGATATAGGGGAAAACACAATTTACCTTTACGCCCCCTAGCGGAAAGTCAATGCATTACTTGAAAATTTTGAATTGATAAGTAAAACATGACACACTAGAAACACTATCTAACAAAGAAGGAATTTTTTAAATCGGACTCTTAGAAGTCGAGATATTAACAAAAATAAGATATACATCTACGCCCCCTGGCGGACAACTGTTGAATATTTTAGGAAGAAAATATTCCGAAAAGGTTTATCGATGTGAGTGGCATCAGCCCGCGAAAGAATTGTTTCAATCGATATTTTAGAAGCTCAGATTTTATGGCAAATACATCAGAAGCGAAAATAAACACTTACGCCCCCTGGTGGCCAAAGAATTCTTTACCAAAAATTTGAAATTATACGCAAAAGATTGTGCATCAGGAGATGTATCCGCTGAAAAAAGAATTCAAATCGGAGTTTTAGAAGAAGAGTTATCGGAAAAAATGGAATTACTTTTACGCCCCTAGCGGGAAATGTATGCGTAATTTGAAAAAGAAACTATATCCAAAATACTTTTCGACATAAGTGGAATCGAAAGATAAAAGATTTTTTTCAATCGGATGTTTAGAAGCAAATATGTGGAATAAAACGTATTTTTGAATTCGACATCATCTGCATTTACGCCCTCTACCGGCAAAATTGCTCATCGTAAAAAAAAAACCGAAATAAAGGATCATCATTTGCATATTTCAAGCTTTCGAATGCAAAAAGAATTTTTCAAATCTGACTAATAGTTGCAGAGATACCGTGGGTACAGACGGACGGACGAACGGGCAGACTGACAAACCGATAACATAAGCACGATCTTTTTTTACAAATGACGTGCTAAAAATTAGTCGAGTTTTCAGAAGCCCAGATTTTGAAAAAAATACTTCAGAGGCAGAAATTAACACTTATGACCCCTGGTGGCTAAACCATTCTTTACCAAACATTAGAAATTATGTAAAAAATATTTTCCATGAGGTCTTGTATGCGATAAAGGAAGAATTTTTCAAATCAGAGCTTTAGGAGCAGAAATAACGCAGAAAACGCAATTTACCTTTGTGCCCCCTAGCGGAAAGTCTATGATTTACTTGAAAATTTTGAATTTATAGGAAAAACATTTCGCATCGAAAACACAATCCAACAAAGAAGGAATTTTTCAAATCGTACTCTTAGCAGTAGAGATATTGACAAAAATAGCAAAAGCAAATAATGTTAAACAACAAAAAACATCGAACAAATTTGAAATTCGTTAGCCCCAGAGGGTTCAAAATTATACTTTGTTTTTCCCTATTGACAAAAATAAGATATACATCTACGCCCCTGGCGTAGTAACCATGCATTTTTTCAAGAAGAAATTTTACTTAAAAGGTTTGTCGACATGAGTAGTATCGGTCATCAAACGACTTTTTTTTTCAGTCTAGATTTTAGAAGCTCATATTTTGCTGCAAATACAACAGAAACGGAAATCAAGACTTACGCCACCTGGTAGCCAAACCATTTCTGACAAAAATTAGAAAATATGTGCAAACGTTTTCCCATCAGGAGCTGTATGTGGTGCAGAAAGAATTTTTCAAATCGGAGATTTAGAAGTAGAGATATAGGGGGAAACGCAACTTACCTTTACGCCCCCTAGCGGAAAGTCTATGAATTACTTGAAAATTTTGAAATTATATGAACCACATGTCACACTAGAAACATTATCCAACAAAGAAGGAATTTTTAAAATCGGACTCTTGGAAGTAGAGATATTGACAAAAATAAGATATATATCTACGCCCCCTGGCGTACAAACCATGCACTATTTTAAGAAGAAATGTTTTCTAAAAGGTTTGTCGACATGAGTAGTATCGGTCAACAAACGACGTTTTTTTCAATCGAGAATTTAGAAGCTCATATTTTGCTGCAAATACAAAAGAAGCGGAAATTAAGATTTACGCTCCCTGGTGGCCAAACTATTTTTTTACAAAAATTAGAAATTATGTGCAAACGATTTTCCACCAGGAGCTGTATCCGGTGCAGAAAGAATTTTTCAAATCAGAGATTTAGAAGCAGAGATATAGGGGGAAACGAAATTTACCGCTACGCCCCCTAGCGGAAAAAACTATGAATTACTTGAAAATTTTGAAATTATATGGAAAAACATGTCACACGGAAAACACTATCCAATAAAGAAGGGATTTTCCAAATCGGACTCCTAGAAGTAGAGATATTGACAAAAATAAAATGTACATCTACGCCCCCTGGCGGAGAAACTGTGAAATATTTTAAGTAGAAAATATTCCGAAAAGGTTTATCGATGTGAGTGGCATCAGTCCACGACAGAATTTTTTCAATCGATATTGTAGAAGCTCAGATTTTATGGCAAATACATCAGAAGCAAAAATCAACTCCTACGCCCCCTGGTGGCCAAAGTATTTATTACCAAAAATTTGAAATTATATGCAAAAGATTTTCCATCAGGAGATGTATCCGCTGAAGAAATTTTTTTTGCAAATCGGAGTTTTAGAAGAAGAGTTATGGGGAAATGTAATTTACTTTTACGCCCCCTAGCGAAAAATCTATGCGTGATTTGAAAAAGTAACTTTATCTAAAATACTCTTCGACATAAATGGAATCGAAAGATAAAAACAAATTTTCAATCGGTTGTTTAGAAGCAAATATGTGGAATAAAATGTATTTTTGAATTCGACATCATCTGCATTTACGCCCTCTACCGGCGAAATTGTAGTTCGTAAAAAAGACGAAATGAAGGATCATCATTTGCATATTTCAAGCTTCCCAATGCAAAAAGAATTTTCAAATCGGACTAATAGTTGCAGAGATATAGTGGGTACAGACGGACGGACAAACCGATAACAGAAGCACGATCTTTTTTTACAAAAGATGTACTAAAAAAAGAAGGAAAGGAAACGGAAAGCGCCTCGCCTTTGAAATACTAGCAGGTAGTAAATATGAATGGGATTTATTTTTATATTCAATACACCTACAATACATTCTTTACTTATAAGTATTGCTCTTTTCAAAGTAGTTTGTCCACTAGTTGATTCAGCACTAGTGACAAGTAAAATACTTACAAATCTTTGCTTGTTTCAGATTTTTTAATTCAGAGACAAATGAGAACCTTGAACGTTATTTAGTAAATTTTTAGTTGCATTATCTACTTTATGGCTGCAAAAAATAGCTGTCTCAATTCTCTTTAAGTAGTAACATATCGGGTTACGTATAGATAAAGAATCGAAGAACCGTGTATTTTTGATAATCTGAAATTAAAAATTTAACGTATGATGGCAAAAAGCATATAAATGAATTACGTATAAATGAATTGAAAAAGTGATAGAAACTGCCGTAAAATATCGTGCCTAGCGCCGAATTTCGAATAAAGGGGGAAAACGTATGACAGATGTTTTACTGTATGTATACAGCATTGCATTACTCATTGTGAAAATTGTAACACCATGAAAGACTGCTGGTATTAGTTTAAAACTTGCAGGATATGTACAACAGGTTGGGACATGCAAGTGATTAAAATGTCTGTAAAAGTGCGCATATGGTCTCGGAGCAGCGTCCTCTGAGCTGTCCGGTATTGGGTATAAAGAGCTGGCTCAAACGAGATGCTGCAAACAGTGAAGGGCCGACATTAAATCGAAAGGGTGTTTCTTGTGCGTCACTATGCCCCGGCGCTGAAGGTCGCATTATGAACAGCCGACGGACTTTGAGCGAGGAAAGAATTATTGTGATGAGAGAAGCTGGATTTTCTTACCGCGAAATTAGAAGTCGTAAGGGAAGAAACGCCAGTACAGTAATGCGAATGTGGCGTCGGTGGACAGGTGAGGCTCGGACGCACAAACATCCGGGAAATAGACCGCAAAATCGCACGACTGTATGGGATAACAGACACCTCTACCGTATGGCATTGACCGATCGCACAGACAGCGACATCCATGGTGTTTAGCGGAGCACTGTCACAAGTCAGGCTTTGTCCTCCAGTACAGTTTTACGTCGTCTGCTGCACAAAGGACTGGTCGCTAACAGCCCATTGCTGCGCATTCCTTATACCCTCAACCACAGACAGCTCAGGCTGCAGTCGGGTCTCCAAACACAGACATTGGAGCACTGACTGGAAACAGGTCGTGTTTTCCGACGAGTCACAATTCAACTTGATACACCATGATGGTCGCATACGTGTTCGAAGACATCGTGGAGAACGCCATCTTGCAGCGTGCACTTTGCAGCATCATACCGGCCGAACGCCAAGCGTCATGGTTTGGAGCGCCATTGAGTAAAGTTCGCAATCTCGCCTCATACGAATTGAAAGAACCCTCAACAGCCAGCGATACATCAAGGATGTTTTAGAGGCAGAGGCGATAGATACCGTTCCTTCGGAGTTGTCCCAGCAGGACAATGTTCGGTCACATGTGTCCCGGAATGTCCAATACCTCTTCCACACACGGCACATACCGCTTCTTCCCTGGCCTGCATGTTGTCGAACATGTCTGGGACATGGTAGTTAAGAGACGGGCCCGTCAAACCTCTCCGCCACTCACCACAAATGAGCTCCTCTGGTCTCGATAGAAACAGACTGGCAGGCTATTCCCCAGGCCGATATCAAAAACATCTTCCATTCAAGGTCACGCCGCATAGAGGCTGTTATTGTTGCTCGAGGTGACTTCATACGATACTGAGTTCTGAAGCGAAAAAATCTAATATATCTCTACAAATGTAATCAGTTATCTACTGTAAGATGAGGAATCTGTGATATAAATTTCATTTGAATAGCGCGATTCTTTCTTGTTGTTGCAATTTTCACAAAGGGTAGTGTACATTCAGTGGTCTTTTGTAAAAAAAGGATCGTGCTTCTGTTATCGGTTTGTCCGTCCGTCCATCTGTACCCACGATATCTCTGCAACTATTAGTCCGATTTGAAAAATTGTTTTTGCATCGGGAAGCATGAAATATGCAAATGATGATCCTCCATTTCGTTTTTTTTACGATGAACAATTTCGCCGGTAGAGGGCGTAAATACAGGTGATGTCGAATTCAAAAATACGTTTTATTCCACATATTTGCTTCTAAACATCCGACTGAATTTTTTTTATCTTTCGATTCCATTTATATGGAAGAGTATTTTAGATATAGTTACTTTTTCAAATTACGCATAGATTTTCCGCTAGCGGGCGTAAAAGTAAATAAAATTTTTTCCCCATAACTCTTCTTTTAAAACTCCGATTTGAAAAAAAAAATTTCAGCGGATACATCTCCTGATGAAAAATCTTTTGCAAATAACTTCAAATTTTTGGTAATAAATACTTTAGCCACCAGGGGGCACAAGTGTTAATTTTTGCTTTTGATGTATTGCCATAAGGTCGGAGCTTCTACGATATCGATTGAAAAAATTCTTTTGTGGACTGATGCCACTCACATCGATAAACCTTTTCGGAATATTTTCTTCTTAAAATATTTTACAGTTTCTCCGCCAGGGGGCGTAGATGTACATTTTATTTTTGTCAATATCTCTACTTCTAGCAGTCCGATTTGAAAAATTCCTTCTTTGTTGGATAGTGTTTTCCGTGTGACATGTTTTTCATATAATTTCAAAATTTTCAAGTAATTCATAGACTTTCCTCTAGGGAGCGTAGCGGTAAATTGCGGTTCCCCCTATATCTCTGCTTCTAAATCTCTGATTTGAAAAATTCTTGCTGCACCGGATACAGCTCCTGATGGGAAACCGTTTGCACATAATTTCTAATTTTTGTAAAAAATAGTTTGGCCACCAGAGGCATAAATCTTAATTTCCGCTTCTTTTGTATTTGCAGCAAAATATGAGCTTCTAAATTCTCGATTGAAAAAAAACGTCGTTTGTTGACCGATACTACTCATGTCGACAAACCTTTTAGAAACATTTCTTCTTAAAATAGTGCATGGTTTGTATGCCAGGGGGCGTAGATATATATCTTATTTTTGTCAATATCTCTACTTCCAAGAGTCCGATTTT
This sequence comes from Macrothele yani, assembly GCA_039090855.1. Taxonomy (NCBI): domain Eukaryota; kingdom Metazoa; phylum Arthropoda; class Arachnida; order Araneae; family Macrothelidae; genus Macrothele; species Macrothele yani. The sequence continues at coordinate 80,909,592 of CM077023.1, read as the reverse complement.
AAAAATTCCTTCTTTGTTGGATAGTGTTTCTAGTGTGACATGTGGTTCATGTGATTTCAAAATTTTCAAGTGATTCATAGACTTTCCGCTAGGGGGCGTAAAAGTAAATTGCGTTTCCCCCTATATCTCTGCTTCTAAATCTCCGATTTGAAAAATTCTTTCTGCACAGCATACAGCTCCTGATGGGAAATCGTTTGCACAAAATTTCTAATGTTTGTAAGAAATGATTTGGCCACCAGGTGGCTCTCATGGATAACCCACTAGCAAAATATGAGCTTCTAAAATCTCGATTGAAAAAAAAGTCGTTTGTTGGCCGTTATTACTCATGTCGACAAACCTTTTAGGAAATTTTTCTTCTTGAAAAAATGCATGGTTTCTACGCCAGGGGGCGTAGATGTATATCTTATTTTTGTCAATATCTCTACTTCTAAGATTACGATTTCAAAAATTCCTTTTTTGTTGGATAGTGCTTCCGATGCGAAATGTTTTTCCTATAAATTCAAAATTTTCAAGTAAATCATAGACTTTCCGCTACCGGGCACGAAGGTAAATTGCCTTTTCTGCGTTATTTCTGCTCCTAAAGCTCTGATTTGAAAAATTCTTCCTGTATCGCATACAAGACCTTGTGGAAATGGTTTGGCCACCAGGTGGCTTTTTCTAATGTTAGGTAAAGAATGGTATAGCCACCAGGGGTCATAAGTGTTAATTTCTGCTTCTGAAGTATTTGTTACAAAATCTGGGTTCCTGACAACTCGACTAATTTTTTTCTTAGACCGATACCGCTTATATGGATAAACCTTTTGATAATACTTTCTTCCTAAAATAATGCATGGTTTTCCCACCAGGGGACGTAAAGTCACATCTTATTTTTGTCGATATCTCTGTTTCTAAGAGTTCGTAAGCTCACGATTCCGTTTACAGCAATATCTGAGGGATTAAAAACCCGATTGAAAATCTTCTTTCTTTCGTCAGATCTATTGTTTTCCATACCGGTTCCATTGACTTTGAATAGCTTTGATAAATTTAATTTGCATCAGAACGGATTCAAAAGACGTGCTTATTACACCCGAAAATTCGGCGTCATCTTTTTTGTTTTATGTTGGCTTTAATTACGTGAAAACTTCTAAAAATGGTGGAATGTTGAATTTTTTTACAGTTAAGAATGGTTAAAACAGGGAATCTTTTTTCCGAAACTGCAAACGGTTGTTTTGTTTTTGAGCTGCATTTATATTTCATTTCTCATGTCTAAATGCTTCCTAATTGATATTTTTACGAATTTTATGATTACTGACATGATTCAAAAGTATATCATCAAACTTTCAACAGACTAAAGCTAAGAGATAAGTACATGCGTCTGTGGTTGCAAAGACTGACTTTAAACATACAATTTAAAAAAAAAATGCTATTCTATACACTGACTTCAAATTAAAGAAAAAGAGAAAAATTATTGTATATCATGTTAATGCTGATTCTACTGGCAATTGTGCTGTATGATAATAAAAAGGAATAACAATTAAAAATTAGAAAGTGCAAAGAGCGATGACTTCTATTTGATGAAAGCACGTGTGTTACACATCTTCAGTTGGAAGGGTGTTGACATTTTTTATGGAAGTGTCTAAAGAAATTTGAGGGTTGTTGAATGGAACTTGGGGTGCGTGTATAAATCTCTGGGTGGGTGACGACGGTCACCAAATAAAACGGAAAACGAGAAATTGTTGCACGAACTGAGAACGTTCATTAATTATAGCTGAAATCAACGCGGCGAGATGTGAGCTGAAAGTCTTAAACATGGGGAGGTAATTTGAAAGCCTTAAATTAACAGACTGTGAGTTGAAAGCTTTAAACTAACGAACTGTGAGTTGAACACATCAGTTGAAAGCTTTAAACTAACGAACTGTGAGTTGAACATCTTAAAACGCGTCAGGCTTTGAACGTTTGGGTATAGGCCCGGCCAGGCTTCCTGAAATAAGAGCCATGCAGTCTAACCTCTCTCCGTGAACTCCGAATGCTTCGAACATTTGCCAGCTGGCTCCAGGAAAAGGCAAGTAAACAGAACGTAAAATCAAACACAAAGACCTCATAAAATTGTGGCTCGTCCGAAATTCAGTTATTCAATTAGAAAAAGTGCTTCGCAATTTTTCTAATCGAATAATAAAGCTGAAGAGATACTGCTCCTAAATTAGATGAAAACAGCGAAGAAACAACTTGATGTCACGAATTCGCTATATTTTAATATATGCCTACAATGATTATTTGAATTATAAACAAACGTAGAATAAGTTAAAATACTATCCCAGGGATCATGTGATTCCATAAGTCTCAGATTCACTAATCCTGTACATAGAAAGATATGAAATCTCAGATAACTGATGTTGCATTTGGGCGTTATCATACATAGTTTCATTGTTATTATTACTTTCGCCTTTTGAAACGTTTGGTACGCAGTTTAGGTCAGTACACAAGTGTTAAAAAGAATAACTGCTTTCTGAAACGTTTGGTAAGCAGTTTAAATCAGTACGCAAGTACTGGAAAGAATGAACTGCTGCATTATATTTTCATACCTTTTAGCCACTATGTGCAGCTAAGAATATAGGAGCTGCCCTTCCCTAATTTAGTACAACCTGTTTGTTCTAAGGACGGGAGAGAGGCAATGCAGTAAGAAGGAAAAGAACTCCTGAATTTTACCTGGGTTTCGAACCCAGAGAAGCACCAAGAACAGCCAAAAACCCACACCACAGAAAACTCTTGAGAAGTTGTGAAGTGAAAAACGAACGAACAAGCCCTTTGTTTATACACTACATTGACAAAAGTAACCGGACACATAGAAGAGAAACACAACATAGCATTTATTGACATCCATTAGTACGCTGTCGGTATTTTATTTGTATTTAGACGTCCTTATTAGTTCGTCTCCTGATTTCTACCTTGAATAAAGATATTTTGAAACCACCTTTGGCCTTAATGCATGTACTGACCCTTCGAGACAGCCTTTCGAAAAGATTTTGGAAAACAGCGATAGGTATGCGCTTCCATTTAGTACATAATGCTGCCGCTAACTGTTGCTTAGTAGTAGGCCTTGGTTTTAAACTTCTTATGCGGCGCTCTAATTCATCTCATAGGTGTTCTATGGGATTAAGATAAGGGCTTTGTGCTGGCCAGTCCACATACGATACGGAATTATCGTCAAACCACGCCGTAACAGTCCTTGCTTTATGGCTCGGTGCATTATCCTGCTCGTACTAACAAGGCTTGGTTCCATATTATTTCCACAGAGTTGGTAGGGCATAATTGTCCAGAATATCGAGGTAGACGTGCTGGTTAACAGGTTTGTCCACGATAACCAATGGGTCGGGGCCATACCATGAACCCCCCCCCCTCCACGAGTACACTGCCAGCTCCAAACTTGTCCGTAGGAACAGTACACTGTGGTAAATAGCGTTCCCCGGCTGCCGCCATACCCACACATGGCCATCAGACTGATGGATCGTGTATTTGGATTCATCATCCCATAGGACTCGTTTCTATTGATCTACGGTCCACGATAAATGTTCTTCACACCATGCTAAACGACGAGTAGAATTCCGAGTGATGGAGATGAAAACCTTATGAGCTGCACGACCACGGTAACCTATGGAATGAAGTTCTCTGCGAATGGTACGTGTGTATACGGAGGTTCCAGCATTTTTACTCACCTGAACACTGAGGTCTTGTGCAGTACTCCGTCGATTAGCTGTAACGACTCTCAAGGGGCTTCGACGTCCTCTATGACTGATTTTCTTTGGTCTGTCAGTACGTTTTGCTGCTTCAGGCACACCATGTGTCTTCCACTTATTCAGTACATCCAAAACAGTTGACTTGGGTATGTTTTAACGCCTCTCGGTTTCTCTTATGGATAACCCACTAATATAACACCCAACAATCTTTCCTTTCTCAAAGTCAGTTCTCTCCCGCCGCGACATTTTCACTGAACCTCCCAGTGTGATATGATCGCGGTCAGCTGCAGGCTTACTTTTATACCGTTTGCAGCTGTACCGCGCATCTTAACAACGCAGCGGATCCGTTCATTTGCTTTTGAGGGAGTGTCTGGTGACTTTTGTCAATATAATGTATATTACATGTACAGATGTGTATATTTACATATTATACTGCATATATGTAATGTATAATACATGTTTTTTGAGTATTAGACACACACATTCACACATATATTAACTTGATGCAAAACATTTAAAACTGGTACATGTGCCGCTTTACTTTGCACCTTTTTTTTTGTACCAAATGTTTTATCGATTTGTTAGGAAGCCCTCTAAAATTTAATTTTTGAAGTCGAATTTCAGTTATTAAGGCAGACTATGAAGATCAGCACAACTGTGGATGCTGAATGTTCAGCCACTCTGAAGCCGTACAGTGACTTTATTTCAGTTCTAAAATTAGCTCATTGGAATCAGTGAACTATAAATAACCAAATTACTTGATATGGATACAGCTTCCAAAATAATAATATGTTTTCAGCATGCATGACTGTTGTGAAACTAAAAATGTACTTGTAAATTAATTTTCATTTCGTAACATTTGCAGAAAAGAAATGACTGATGATTCCTAATTTCTTGCAAAACTTAAAAACCGAAATTCGGGGTTTGGAGTATGACAAAATCGGGTATTTCAGGTTGCACCTGGAGTAAGACAAAATCGGGTTTCGAGCTACACCTAAACGTTCCTTCACATGCCAAATGTCATAAATATCTATATCATTGTCAGCATACAGAGGCTATTTTCCATATAGCAACCCTTCATTTTCCTATGTAAAGTGAAAGAAAACGTGAAAGTTACTCCGCTCTCGACGGGAGTTGAACCCACGTCTCCTAATTAACTCTGAAGCATGCTACTGTTACACCATCTACGACAGTGAATTTCCAAACAACTGAAGTTAAGCAGATGTAGCTTAGGAATCCGAAAAACGCTTCAGATGTGCGCTAGTCGAAGCAATCCCCACTTCACGGTGGAGTCGGCGATAGTTTCTCATCTATGTACGGATGTAGGCCAACATATCTCTAATGTTTCAGGTCATAGAAAGCAAAGGAAAGCGAATCATCGGAAGGATTAATTTCCCGCAAATACGAGAATAGCATGTATACACATCACTGTTGACATACACTGCCGGAAAGTGAAAAAAATACACCATGAAATTTACATACGTTAATGGAGTCGAGTTTACGTAGGTGTGATGTTAATTTCGGGACCAACCGGTGAGCGCTTACGCCACAGCACGGCATAATATGCAAATTATCGTCGGTGGTATTTAAGGAGTACGGCGAAGTGAATGTAATCAGTCGTCGGCGTACGGACACGTGCGAAGACCCTCAAGAAGCTGCAATGCCTGGACATGGAAGACGTGTATGATTTCAGCAGTTATCGGGCTTTGAGCGAGGTCGTCTAGTCAGACTCCGCGAGGCCGGGTGGTCGTATCGTCGTATTGCGGAGCGAATTGGACGGGAAGTATCGGTGGTGGTACGATGGTGGCGTAGATAGTCCGAGGAACATTCCCACACGAGAAGACGAGGAACCGGGAGTCACAGACGGACTGATGAGCGGACCGATCGACGCATAAGAAGAGCAGCGTTGTCAAGCAGAACATCCACGGCGACGCAAATCCGAGCTGCCGTTGCACCTGAGGTGACTGTGCGAACAATCCGCAACCGTCTACTGGATGCAGAACTACGTGCACGCGTGCCTCTGGTATGTGTACCCCTGACTCCAGCCCACCGTCAGGAACGGCTGCAGTGGTGTCGCCGACATCTGCACTGGAGAACGCAATGGCGATCTGTCGTGTTCAGCGATGAAAGCAGATTCTGCTTGGGAGCCTCCGATGGCCGTATGCGTGTTCGCAGACGCACAGGGGAGCGTCTTCACCCTTCTTTCATCCGCCAGCGACACACAGGGCCAACACCTTGTCTCCTGGTGTGGGGAGCGATCAGCTATCACTCCCGTACACAACTAGTGTTTGTGCTGGGTACGTTAAACAGCACCTCCTACATCAACATCATTCAGCCCGTTGTTGTGCCATTTGTAAGGTCGGTCCATCGTGATGTTTTCCAGCAAGATAACGCACGCCCACACACGGCACGTGCAACGCAACATGCACTTTAGGGTGTCAGAAAACTTCCATGGCCTGCACGTTCACCGGATTTGTCCCCCATTGAGCACGTGTGGAATTTTATGGGACAACGACTTATTCGATCTCCACGGCCAGCCACGACCATCCCCGATTTACGCGTCCAGGTCGAGGATGCTTGGAACTCAATACCCCAAACTTACATCCAACATCTGTACGACAGACTCCATGCCGGAATTGCACAGTGTGACGCAGTTCATGGCGGTTCAACCTCGTACTAACCATGTTACATGGAAATGTTATTTTTCAGTTTACCAGCAAATACAGCAGTATTTTGCCATAATGTTTTGATCACGGTATCCTCTGTATTCCGTTATTATGCTGTATAAATTTCGTTGGTATCAGACGTCTCCTTCTTGGTGTTCTTTTTTCACTTTCCGCCAGTGTATATTGATAGATGCCGTACATTTGACTGTTTCCCACGTAGCCATCCTGCAGAAAACCTGAAAACTACACCGCCCTGAAACGATAATCGAACCCGCATCTCTTGATCTACATTCGACACGTTACCGTTATACCACTCACTAAACGTAAACAGATCGATCAGAGTTCGATTCCCGTTCCAGGGCGATGTAATTTTCAAGTTTTTAAAGGGTGGCTACGTATTTGCAAATAATTCATTCTTCCGGGGGATTCGTTCTCCCCTTCTCTCGCCACCGCCTCGGTGGAGCAGTGGTTCAAGGGCTGGCTGCTGACCATTCTTCCGAGATGGGTCCTGATTCGTATCCCGGTGAGGCATGGATGTTGTGTTTGTCTTACAGCACTGGCTGTCTTCCTACCGTGGAACCGGTGGCCCTAAATTAGGGACGGGCAATTGCTTATAGCACATCGAGTTGCTCAAGGTGGTCGTCCGCAATAAAAAAAACAAACCAAGATTCATTTCCCATTGGCTATGATCAAAAATATCTACAGACATTTCTAACCAGGGGCGTATTTAGAGGGGGCGCAAAGGATCTTTCCTCCCGAAAGTGTATACTTTTTTTACGTTTTTGGTTGAAATACTACTTACATCAGAAAAACAAAGCGTTAATTTAATAAAAATGCATAAGATTACGTTAGAAAAAATGCTTAAATTTTTTCTTCTATTTTTTCATTAACCTTTATTTTGTTCTGGTGGATTTCAAAAACTTGTATTTTTCCTCGCCGCTCCCCCGAAAAAGTTCTACAAACGCCCCAATTTCGAGCGGTTTATATTCCTAATATTTGAAGACTTCAAATTTGCTGCTAGTTAAGTGATTTCCATTGCAAAAAAGTCCATTTAGCAAAATAAAATCGTGAGATTCAATCGCTGTTAAACCTTGAAAGTTACAGATTTGTGCATGTTTGATTTAAAAAGCACACACAATTACGCTGCATTAAAAGTGTTCAGAAATGCTACCGTGTGCTTAGATTAATTAGCATTTAATGATTTTTGTCTTAGGCTTTCAGTTTTATTTCCTTGTTCAGATGTGAGGAACAACAACGAAAAAAAAAAAAAATGCTGGTGTGAGAGGCCTTTGGACTTGCAGAATGAATGACAAGCAGCAGGTGTGGCCGCAGAGTGTCAAGCACAAGGGAGATAAATTGGCTAGACAGCTGGGGTCAATTTTAAAAACGTTCTCGCTGGAGCATTACTGATATTCTGACCTATAATCACCTCATTGTCTAGTTATTTTTGAGCCTTCTCAGCTTGTATAATGTGTGATGCTGTCATATAAAGTGTAAGACCGTCATTTTTTTAACCTTTTTATCTTTTCACATCCGTCGTTAATCTTCTTGGCATGAAAATGTTGCTTTTTCGTTTAACTTCTTCAATAGCTACTGCACAACGCATTTCTTACACAAATTGCATGACTTAAGATTATTCTCTCTTAACATGAATCCATTTATTTATTTAAACTTCTGCTTAGACTTTGCTGTAATAGCGTCCATTAATATATTCGCTAAAGCAAAGTTCTGTTTGAGAGAAGATGTGTGCTTGTAATGCAATTGAATGCATAAGCACATTTTGCGTAGTTATTCATTTGTTTTTGATAATGTGATAAACATTGAAATCTCGATTTGTTCCTTTTGATTTTTAATTACTTTTGTTGATTTATTTTTCCTTAGTTTCTTATCTGAAACTTGCTTTTATTTTCGTAAATTGTTATTTTCTGTTTCATGATGTAGCAGAAAATATTTGCACCGTACTGAATTTTTATCCTCCTTCATTCTCTTTTCTTCCTTCTGAATTTTCTTTTCTTTGATTTTATTATTATCACTATTAATTTCTGGTCGCATCCTGCAAAACTGAAAGTAAATTATATGAGTAAATTCCTTAAGAATAAACAATGCGCTAATCATAGAAATTAATGTAAGTGATCCCACTTACCTATGTGTAGAATAATTTTCACCTAATTCTTGTAAAAGTTTATTATGCTATGAAAAACTAAATACTGAGCACATGCTCGCTCTTATAAAGGAATTAAAACGGGGCGAAAAAAGAGATATTTCCTAGGTCCTATTCTGTTTTAATACGAAAACGTGAAACTTCATTTGCAGAAAATATAGTTTTAGTGTTATGAGAACATATATTTTTATGTAGGTTTTGCCTCTTATCAGCATAACTGGCAATTAATATGCATTAATGAAAGCTCCAACTAACAGAATACTTTCTCTGCCATGATTTAATACACAAATTAGTGAGATGATGAAAAATATTTTCATTTACGCATTTGCTTCTTGATTTCAAAAAGCATGGTTACAGTTTAAACTTCTTTGGATTTAAGTACCCTAACACATTTTGGTGGCAAATTATCAAACTGCAAGTGACTGATCAAGTGGAAATAAAAGCAAACATGTTCACCGATTATTTGAAGTACGTAAGTAGTTTTAGGAATTTCGCAATTCAGACTTCATCTTCATTTGACCTAAAAAAAAATGTCTGTCCAAGTTGTTCGATAACCTCCAAACACAGCATATGTGGAGGTAATTAAACTTCTTCAAAAAATTAATCATAAAATTTGCAAATGCGAAACAAAATAAATGGAACTGCTTAGAAAAAATAGCGCAAAGAAGAAACAAACAAAACATGTTTAAGATAAATTTGTAACATACTTAAATTTTCATTTTCTATTCTGTACGGACAGCTCTTCTTCTTTCTCTGCAGAAGGAAGAACGGTCCATGCATTCGTAAGTACATACATATGTGCAAGATGCATATGTATGTATGTGTGTGTGTGTTTATAAACACATTCCTTACATTTTTAAGTTAAAATTGTTCATTTATATATGTTTCGGAATACAGTGGCAGTAGAACCTCGGTTATACGTTCTACACTTTTGCACGAAATTTTGCGCTAGTCCCGATTTTGACTGTAGTTTCTATTGCTTTTTCCGTTAGGTTATATGGAAGTCATTTATGAGCTTTTGCGATTATACCTTAAATTTTGAATTTCAGATTATCAAAAATGCACGGTTCTCTGATTCTTTTATACGTAACCTGGTATGTTACAACTTTGAGAAAATAGAAACAACGTGTTTTTTTTTTCTTTTTTGCAGCCATGAAATAGATGCAAAGATTAGTGAATGTTTTACTCGGCACTAATGATAAATCAACTAGTGAACAAAAAACTTGAAAACAGCGATTCTTACAAGTAAATGATTTGGGGGTAAGGGTATTGATATACGATAAATTCGTATTCGGATTTACTACTTAGTATTTCAAAGGTAAGAGTTACATATATTGAGCATAGGAAATTGTAGATAATTTTTAATTTAGTCTTCATAATGAAATTAAAATAAAAAAATAATACAAAAGCCAAATTAGATATAGGGTTAGCGTAGCAATCAAAGCATGTACACTATATTGACAAAAGTCACCGGACACCTAGAAGAGAAACACACCATAGCATTTATTGAAGTACATTCGTACGGTGTCGGTCCACCTTTGGCCTTAATGCATGCACTGACCCTTCGAGACATGCTTTCGACAAGGTTTTGGAACACAGCGATTGGTATGCACTTCCATTCACTACATAATGCTGCCGCTAACTGTTGCTCAGTAGTAGACCCTGGTTCCAAACTTCTTATGCGGCGCTCTAATTCATCCAATAGGTGCTCTATGGGATTAAGATCAAGGCTCTGTGCTGGTCAGTCCACAGACGATACGGAATTATCGTCAAACTACGCCGTGACAGTCCTTGCTTTATGGCTCGATGCATTATCCTGCTGGTACCAACAAGCCTCGGTTCCATAGCATTGCCACAGAATTGGTAGGGCATAATTGTCCAGAATATCGAGGTAGACGTGCTGGTTAACAGGTTTGTGCACGATAACCAATGGGTCGGGACCATACCTCGAAACCATCCCCACACAAGTACACTGCCAGCTCCAAAGTTGACCGTAGTAACAGTACACTGTGGTAAATAGCGTTCCCCAGCTTCTGCCATACCCACACACGGCCATCAGACTAATAGATCGTGTATCTGTATTCATCAGTCCATAGGATCCGTTTCCATTGATCTACGGTCCACGATAAATGTTCTTTACACCATGCTAAACGACGAGTAGCGTTCCGAGTGGAGATGAAAGGCTTATGAGCAGCCGCACGACCACGGTAACCCATGGAATGAAGTGCTCTGCGAATGGGACGTGTGCATACCGAGGTTCCAGCATTTTTACTCACCTGTGCAATGAGGTCTTGTGCAATACTCCGTCTATTAGCTGTAACGACTCTCCTGAGGCTTCGACGTCCTCTATCACTGATTTCCTTTGGTCTGCCGGTACGTTTTGCTGCTTCAGGCACGCCATGTGTCTTCCACTTATTCAGTACATCCAAAACAGTTGACTTGGGTAGGTTAAAACGTTTCTCGGTTTCTCTTATGGATAACTCACTAATATAACACCCAACAATCTTTCCTTTCTCAAAGTTAGTTCTCTCCCGCCACGACATTTTCACTCAACCTCACAATGTGATATGATCGCGGTCAGCTGCAGACATGTTTTTATACCGTTTGCGGCTGTACCGCGCATTTTAACAACGCACCGGATCCGTTCATTTGATTTTGAAGGGGTGTCTGGTGGTTTTTGTCAATATAGTGTATATATGCATATTGTATATCTTACATTATAAGTTAGCACAATCTGAAATTAGATCTTCTTTTTCTTCCTTTTTGGTGGTATTTCTGTTATACGTTTTCTAAGTCTATCCCCTAGAAAAGCATGTAACTGAGGTTCCACTGTAGCATGATAACGTTCAAGCAGAAAAATATTCAAAACACCTTTAGTTTGAAAATTTTCAAAACACCTTTAGTTTGAAAATTTTCAAAACACCTTTAGTTTGAAAATTTTCAAAACACCTTTAGTTTGAAAATTTTCAAAACACCTTTAGGTCTAAATTTTAAGCAGCTATGTAGTCCTGTAAAAACAAGCTTTTGAAAGTAACCTCGAACTTCGATGAACATTTCACAAGCGCACTTACTCAAAAAACACCAGCCTTCCCGTTGCCCGAATATTATTTTCTGACCATTCGTCTGAGATGGGCCCTGTTCTACTAATTTCTGACCATTCGTCTGAGTTGAGCCACGGGTTCCGGTCTCGGGTGAGACATATGTGATCGGTTTGTCTTAAGGCATTATCTTTGTCACTTTTCTAAAACCAGCAGCCCCAAATTAAGAAGGGGCGATTGCTTCTTGTCCTTAGAGTTGCTCGTGGTGGTCGTTAAACCCTACACAAAAGTAAAAAAAATGCTGCGAAAGAAATTCTGAAATTAAAATTATAAGTTAAATTGATAGAGAGGGTCAAAATTTCTTGTATTAGCAGAAAAATTTCGATTTCACACAGAAGTACATAAATTTTCAGATCACATAACTACCCATTTCGTGGAACGTATATTTTGTTTTCATTATTTAAAACTTGGGGAAAACGGTTTTGTCGCTGTTGTATTGAACAGAACAACAGTCTTCGTACTTGCCGCCATGACATTTATCATTGAATTTTATTTTTAATAATTAAAGACGGAGCTCCAAGTGAAGCAGAGCTCCAGAAAATACATTAGTGATACTGGTACTAATGATAAAGAAAAAGCAAAACAATGTACTTTCGCGGAGTTGAAATAATTGTATTCTGACGGGTTCCTGAAAATCAGTTGCTTCTATATTTTCATGAGCCTGAAGATTTTGCTGTCATTATTAAGCTGTACTATCAGATACAGAGGCGTATTTATAGGGGGCAAAGGTGCCTTGCCCCCGTACAAAATACGTCCCTAATAACGAAACACTTTTGGGGGTCAAGGCCCCTTGGCCTCCAAAATTGTTCCATATTTTTATGTTTTCGGTTAAAATGCAACTTGCATTTTGAAAAAAAAAAAAAAACGCTTTAACAAAGGTGCATCAATTATATTAGAAAAAAAATGCTTTAATTTTTCCTTTTATTTTTCATTAACTTTTATTTTGTTCTGGTGGACTTCAAAAACCTCCATTTTTCGTCCCCATTCCCCGATAAAAGAATCTATCAGTCAGAAAGTTTTCAATGAGTCAGGTCAGCTTCTTATCACTAAAGGTGAAAGCAGATGATTTGTTTTGAAGGGAAGGCAATGTGCGTGTGTGTGCGGGCGTGTAGTGTCAAAAGCCTGGTCAAATTCTTTAGATGTTACCACACACACGCATACACACACACACACACACACACACAGCCTCATATCGACTACAACCAGTATCAGTCCACGGCTGGACGAAGGTCTGCACAAGTTTCTTCCACAACTTTCTGTCTTGGGGCAGTCACCTCCACGTCACTCTCCCATGCTTTCGAATTTCGTGCATCCATCTCCCAATTGGTCTTCTTCTAGGTCTTTTTCTGTCCCTTAAAATTCAGTGTACTATTTCAGTTGTCTGTGAGTGGTAAGTTATTTTTGCAGTATGTCCAGCCCATTGATATTTCAGGGATTTTACTTTGATCATGGTGTCTTCCACTCTTGTCATTTTCTGGTTCGTGAGTTCCTCTTCCTATCTTTCCTGGTAGCACCAAGCATGCATCTCTCCATACTTTTGTGAGTTGTCCACAGCCTCTGTATCTCTTTTCCAGTTAAGCTCCATGCCTTTGATCCATAAGTAAGAAGTGGAAGAATGCATTGATTAAACACTTTCCTTTTGAGACATAATGGCGAATTCCTCTTGAGGATTGTACTGTTTCTTCCGAATGCTGTCCAACCAATTTTTTTATGAACATTAATTTCTTCTGATGTTGCCCTAGTTTATTTGTTGCCCAAGGAAAATGTAGGTATCGATTACCCCTAAATTCCTCCCATCAACCACTAAATCTTCAGTTCTTGTAAAGGCATAACATAACAATTTTGTTTTCTGTAATTTCTTCTTTAATGTTTGTTCTTTTTTTTTTTTTCTATTGGGGGTTTAACGACCACCGTGAGCAACTCAATGGACTATAAGCAGTCGCCCGTCCCTAATTTAGGGTCACTGGTTCCAGGGGAGGGGGAAAAGCCAGTGCCGTAAGACAAACACAACATCCATGCCTCACCGGGATTCGAACATGGAGCCCTTACGGACGAATGATAAGAGGCCATTGTGACGTATATTCTAAATTAAATTTCCTTTTTAGTTTCTTTCCCTATGTAAATCTTGAGTTTATTCTCAGTTATACTTCACTCTTAACGTAATATTTTTTCTCTCAAACGAATACTGTTGGCAACATAATTGAGGTTGAATGAACGTGACATATGCCTGAGATAAGATAAGAACGATAGATAAATAACGACGACTAAACTGTTGCTTAGCGAGCGTTGTAAAAGAGAGCGTTGCTTGGAGAAGTGTTGCAAGTTGAGCGTTGTGTTAAGAGCTGTGTGGTGTGTGGAGAGTTTAGTGCAATGTGCTATGCTATGTTACGATGTGTTGGCTACATCCTTGAATAAAGCATCTTTTCCGTAAGTTTGACTTCTGTTGTTTACATGTTTCGTCTGGCCGTTAAGGTTTAATTTTGGAACTATTTCATCTTATGGTTATGTTTTTGAAATAACGTAGAAGTACGTAGAAGTACGAGAAGACTTTAAGACTTCTACGTCATACCATCGCTTAGACCATTGCGCCACAGGGGCGGCGTTTGGTCTTTATTCTTGTCAATAAGTTTCTGTTTCACACTCTGCAGCTCTGATGGGATAGTTGCAAAAATGAAACTGTCATCAGCAAAATAAAGAGGCGTTAAACAGTCTCCATTAATTGTTATCTCCTTGTTTTTCTAGTTCAATGATTGAAAAGTAACTTTTACACACACACACACACACACACACACGCATATATATATAAAATGATTAATGTACCAGTAGGCTATAGTATTTATCTCTGTATATAGGGTCTCTCCAATATGTTTACATAAATATATGTACATTATACTTTCCGATTATGTACGCTCACATGTACACATGTGCGTTCAATGAAAGCGTATGATACATACATGTAAATAAATATTATGAAGTATAAAAATATAAAAATGTTATTGCATGTATGTGTGTGTGCGTATGTGTAAGCAACTGATATATAATATATATAGCTTATCTCAAATCTACCAATAAGGACAGATATTACGGCCTAAGTAAATAAAGTTCCAGAGAAAACTGCAAAATTTGGAAAATGAAATTTATTTTCTATTTATAATTCTGTAACACTTTTTTTTTCCAGTGCTTTCTGTATAGTTTTTTTCATAACTAGTTCATTTAGGAAAGATTATTCCCTATACCAATTTCTAAAGTGATCGCGTTTCTCCACTGTTCCCGCTTAGTTCCTTTCATCACAGCTGGTTATGGTGATATGATTTATCACAAGTTCAGAAAAGTTAAACATACCCCATATTTCTTTTTTTTTAAATAAAGGGGGTCGGACGGCAGGATCAGTATTTCTAATCAACATCCAGAGTATTGAACGCATTTCTTGAACAAAGCGTCCTTTCCTCCTCTTGCCATTATTTGCCGAAGAGAGGACTTCCGAAAGATTTGATTAAAGCTTGATGACTCGACAATCTGGTATGAACGGCCTTCCAGCTACTTGTCAAAAGAAGACGTGTGGGAGTATAATAAAATGGGATGAAGATGAGATCCGAATACTCCTTCCTTTTCGCAAAATGGTTCTGGGTCAGCCATAGTTGTGTTATTAAAATACAATAGCAAATCATATGATATACGTGAATGTAGATTTATTTCAGCGTACTAAAATTAAAACTGGGGAATGTAGATTAAGATTTAGACATCTAGTGCAGTACTTTAAAAACATGAAGTTCTTATTGATTTTGATAAGCCGTAGAGAATGATTTGAACTGTGTTTTAAAACTCAACCCCGAAAGTGCCAAAATTTGTAAAATTTTCAAAATGTGGATCAATATGTCAAACCAAGTTGCCAAAGAAAAAAAATTAAAGAAATAGACATTTTTCTTATCAAATATAAATTACCAGTGCAGTACACTAACCAAACATAAATGAAAATTAATTGGTGTGTCTACACTGTTTCTTTACTGATTTATTAATGAAAGGCGACCAATGATTTGCTAATCTGTGAGCAAGGTTTACAACTGTCACAATATTTTCTTCGCTTTTATCCATATTACATGGAGTAATTTTCACAATACAGCAGCAAACACTTTTCAACTCTATTTTATCAATTGTAACAGACACCGTATTAAGACTAACTAACAGCTTTCTCAATAATTGTGTTCATCTGCTACAACTACGTAGTAAGCTGAAAAAATAATTACTAAATAACTGCAAAAATATGACAGCTTCGTTCTTTTATTTATTAATTCAAAACATATAATGACAATTGAATGAAAAATATAGCGAATTATGAATCAAATACGGGATTACACCATATAGTACACATTTTGAAGATGACAGTCCGTTTTTAGGTGTAAATATGACAAGGATGGTAAGTCAGATAATATCCGGAAATTTCGTCGTCCTGGAGCGGGAATCGAATCCGCGTCTCCCAGATAGCGCCCGGTTATGCTAACCACTACACCACCCACGGCGACCAAGTCATGATTCGTTCATGATTTATCTGCTTCCCCGGGCAATCACGGGATAGGATTCTTAACCTCCAGATTCGCTAAACATGAATGCCGGTTGCTTCAACTACCGAATCCTGTGATGGTTATAGTCAAATTAATCGGAAACTTGAGACTTGGTCGTTCTGGGTGGTGTAGTAGTTAGCTACCCGGCGCTATCTGGGAGGCACGGATTCGAATTCCACTCCAGGACGACGAAGTTTTTGGATATTTTCTGACTTACCATCCTTATCATATTTACACCAAAAAAAAAAAAAAAAAACCGGATTGTCAGCTTCAAAATTAGTAAATATAGAGAAGTTTTTATCTGTCAATATGCTATTACATCTGCTTGTTTCAGTAAATTACCTATGGTGAAAGGAAATGATATCAATCGTCCGTTTAAGGTCATGCACTCACTCATTTTACCATTTTATTCTATACAGGCTCAGCGAATATTGCTCACCACATAACTCATGTTTACCCCTCTTTCAAGTGGTGATAAAAACCAAACGTAGACCACATCCCAATAAAATCTTCTTTAAGATAAATTTTTTTCTATTTTTCTTTCTTTTCAGCAAACAATGGTTGCTACATATCTGATCTCCACCCCTTCTTCAAGTACTGATGAAAATGGAACATAGACTTCCTTCCAATAATGTCTTTTTTTTTTTTTTCGTTTCTTTTGTTTTCCTTCGCGGTTTTGATGTGGTCATGTAGATCATTTTCTTTTCAACAACTTTAAAACAAACAGTTGCCTTTTGTTAATGCCTGAAATCTCAACTACCTGCATGCATATAGAACTGTAAAATGCTAAAATTATTGAATAACTAATTTAGAATGAATTTATCATTCCAAATTAGAAGGGCAGACACAACTCCAAACACAAACACTTCAAGTTATTTAATAAATTAATATGTCAAATGGCTATATACAAAATGCGAAGACACCGCTTTTTGTACTACATTAGAACACTGTTGTTTATAGGACTTGTGAAAACACAAGTTTGTCCGTGACAGAGACCGAATTCTCGCCCTTTCACTTTGGAGTAAGTTGCTCTCCCAACTAAGCTACACAGACGAAATGTTTCGCTGCAGATCTATTGTCTTGGCCCGTACTTTAACCTTTGTAGTACGTCCCAGACTCGAAATGGCAGAGGCAAGAGTGGAAGATACTTTACCATACACAAAGTTGATGACTAAACTATGTATGCGCAAACAGGAGGGTAGTCACAAAGAAATGACAGTTGATAAAAGTGAGGACATTTGAATGAAGCACAAAAGTAATGATGGGCTTTTATTGGCCACACATTATCACATTCTAATGACAGCCATCCATGGTGCTTGAAACGTTTATACAGAATATACATGTACATGTATAACCAAAACAACATAACTCATATTTAAACAGAGCCAAAAACAGGAGAAAAAAACTATAAAGCATACAACACACTGGTGTAGTTTTTTTTTATTTAAAAAGGTTTGGATTTCTTTCTTTGGCTTTTGTTTTACTCTTGACTTTGTTCTGGTAGCATGCTTCTCGTTGAAGAGTCTAGCAGCTCTGCTGCCCTGAAGTTTGTGTGTTGGAGGAAGGAACTTTTTGTTGAGTTTGTAGTTTCAAGTAAAGCATTTTTTCAATATTGTATATATATTGCAACTTTTCTTTTACTATTTAAGTAATTTCCGAGTACTTAGATTGCGTTTCATTTGTATAAAGTCTTAACGTGTCTCGCGGCAATGTTAGACATTTTTTTGATTTTTGCATTTTGACTCTGTATGAGTTTTTCCTAGATTTGTTGACGACGGGTCGTTGTGGGTTGGGCCATGTTTGTCATATATGTATTGTTCAATAAAAATTAGAATATAATTTTTACCTTTTCTTGGTTTAGAAGGTGTTTTTAATTTTGTGGGGGTCATTAGTACTTTATATGCATATATGACGTAGCAGAAACCCATGTTCAACTAGGTCTTCGTAGAGCTGAGTTAATGTTATGCTTTGCTGGTCCTTGATAAAGCCAAAGCTCAACATTTTCTGTTGTTTTTTTTTCCCCCTGCTTGTAAACATTACAATCTTTTTCTCCTGTTTTTGGCTGTTTAAATATGTGTCATGTTGTTTTGGTAGTTTTTCTGAGAATTCTTCTCTGCTGCTTTTCCGCATTTAGGTTTTCAGGTCTTAAAATTTTATTAAATTACTTTTTTCGCTTTGAGTTGAATGTTTACAGCTCTCTCTATATAAATGTATGCACAGTCGAGTCACATTATTGTGACCACCTCATACTTTTGACGTCAACAGCGCGTAGCCAATGAAAGAAGGCACGTGTCGTGATCTGGCTTGGAAGGTATATAAGGTGTGCTGTAGGCATTCTGAAAACATTTCACAACTTGCTGTCATGGATGAAAGGAGCGATTTATCAGATTTGCAAAAAGGGATGATTATCGGCTTTCGGGCCAAGGGTGGCTGTAAATCCTGAAACAACGCAGTTTGTGAACCGTTCGCGCGCTGCTGTGGTTAAAGTGTATCGTGATTGGAGAAAAGGCACCATTGCGAATAAGCGACGTGGAAACTGCAGAGCACCACGTACCATTGATGTGAGAGGTGAACGATGGCTGCCGCTCCGGTGGGGCAGTGGTCTCAGCGATTGCTTATGATCATTCGTCCGCGATGGGTCCGGGTTCGAATCCCGGTGAGGCATGGATGTCGTGTTTGCTTTACGGCGCTGGCTCTCTCCTTTCCCTGGAACCAGTGACCCTAAATTAGGGACGAGCGACTGCTTATAGCTCATTGAGTTGCTCACGGTGGTCGTTAAACCTCCAATAAAAAAATAAAAAAGAACGTCGGCTGCGAAGGTGCGTGAGGGCCGATCGACACGCTACAGTGGAGCAACTCACTGGCCGAATGAACCAGGGGGCTACCGGAAGTGTGTCTAAAACGACAGTTCAGCGAACCCTGCTGCGTATGAGGCTCCGATGCAGTAGGATGGTCACTGCACCGTTGCTAACGAAGGTGCATCGGCAGAAAAGGCTTACACTTGCACGGCAGTATCGGAATTCGACCTCCACTGATTGGCAAAGGATTGCCTTCTCCGATGAGTCACATTTTCTGCCTCATCGAACGGATGGACATTGGCGTATAAAGCGAGAAACATCGGAGAACAAACACTCTTCAACCATTGCTGGAAGAACACAAGCAGGTGGGGGCAGCGTTACGGTCCAGGGAATGTTTTCGTGGCATTCTCTGGGTCCTCTCATACCTGTGGAAGGCACTATGGACCGAATTCGTAATGAATCTATCCTTGCAGACCGCGTACACCCATACATGCAGATTGTCTTCCCTGGGGCGGTTGGGAGCTTCCAGCACGACAATGCGACGTGTCACACAGCTAGATATGTCCGAGAGTGGTTGGAAGAGCACGATGAAGACTTCAAAGTACTTCCCTGGTGCGCTAATTCCCCAGACTTAAATCCAATTGAGCATCTGTGGGACCACCTCGATCGTGTTGTTCGCTCTGTGGATCCTCCACCACGCACCCTCCAGCAGCTGTCAGATGCACTGCAGTCAGCATGGCTCCACATACCTATGAACACCTTCTAGCACCTTATGGAGTCACTCCCAGCCCGTCTAGCTGCTGTCCGCGCTGCATACGACGGTTACTTTGGATATTAGCTGGTGGTCACAATAATGTGACTCGACCGTGTATATATATATATATATATATATATATATATAGTGACTTGATTAACACCATAATACCTTCAAATTGGAACTGAAGAACAGATTCTCTGCTTTAGAAGGCCTAACATCGGAAGAAGTGGATATTTCTGAAGTTAACAGAAAAGTAACCAAAGCTCTTATGGAAACAGCAACAAAATTAGCTGGGTCTAAGAACAAATTGCATGTGAACAAATTATCAGGAAAAACCAAAATGTTGATGCAAAAAAGAAGAATGAGGACAACTAAAGAAGATGTGACTTCCAAAGTGGAATATATAGAGCTATGCAAGACAGTACGAAAAAGTATCACTGAAGACGTAAGGAAATTCAACTGTGAACTAGTAAGGAAAGCAATTGAAAACAACCAAAGCCTAAAGATAGCAAAGGGACATCTCAGTAAGGGGAAAAAACAGATTATGGCACTGAGAAAAGAAGATGGTTCTGTAACAAGAAATAGAGGCGAAATTTTGACAAGAGTGAAAGATTTCTACTCCAAATTATATGAAAGGGATGATACATGTACTCCAGACATCATGAAAGGTACCAGTACCAGAGTTCTTCCAGTCCTTCCAGCAGAAGTTGCACATGCAATCAAGAACATGAAGCGGGGAAAAGCTCCAGGAGAAGATGGAATTACTGTAGACATCATACAAGAAGCAAGTGGAGAAATCGAAACAGTACTCGCCCAAATTTTCACTCGATGCCTTAATGAAGGGAAAATTCCTGAGGATTGGAACAACGCTACAATGATCTTGCTACATAAAAAAGGTGACATTGAGGATCTCAGGAACTACAGACCTATCAGCCTCCTATCAGTGGTTTATAAAATCTTCACTAAAGTTCTTTCACACCGCTTGAAGGTGACACTGGACATGGCTCAACCGAGAGAACAAGCTGGATTCAGGAGTGGCTACAGCACAATAGATCATATCCACGTACTGAGAGAACTAATTGAAAGAGCGAGGGAATATGAACTTCCATTGTGCATGGCTTTTATCGATTATGAAAAAGCCTTTGATTCGGTGAAACAATCAGCAGTTGCAATGGCTCTGAAATCCTGCGGTATTGAAGATGCATACATTAATATTATTAATAACATCTATGAAAATGCAAGTGCAAAGATTCGGCTGTTTGAAAATACAACACACATAAAAATTGGAAAAGGAGTGAGACAAGGTGACACCATATCTCCGAAGCTCTTTAATGCCACATTGGAAAATGTCTTTCAATCACTGAACTGGGAAAACAAAGGGATAAAGATTAATGGAGATTATCTAACCCACCTTCGTTTTGCTGATGACATAGTCATTTTTGCAACTACCCCATCAGAGCTACAGAGTATGATCCAGGAACTTGCTGACAAGAGTAAAGAAGTGGGATTAAAAATGAACTTTCAGAAGACAAAAGTGATGTACAATGCTTTTACAAGAAATGAAGATTTATCGATTGATGGAGAAAAAGCTGGAGATAACAGACACGTACGTTTATCTTGGGCAGCAGATATCAAGTGAGGGTCACATTGGTGAAGAAATTAATCGGCGTACAAAACTTGCCTGGAGAGCTTTTGGAAGAAACAGCATAATTTTCAAGAGCAATATGCCATTATGTCTTAAAAGAAAAGTGTTTGATCAATGCATCCTTCCAGTGCTTACATATGGTGCAGAGACGTGGACCTTAGCTAAAAGAGACATACAAAGGCTGCAGACAACTCAAAGTAGCATGGAGAGGTGCATGCTTGGTGTAACCAGGAGAGATAAGAAGAGGAACACGTGGATCCGAAAAATGACAAGAGTGGAAGACATCATGATCAGAGTTAAATCCCTGAAATGGCAATGGGCTGGACATACTGCCAGAAGAACAGACCATCGATGGACAGCCGAAATTTTAGATTGGATTCCAAGGGACAGGAAAAGACCCAGAAGAAGACCACATGGAAGATGGGTGGATGAAATTCGAAAGTATGCGGGAGTGACATGGAGGAGACTGGCACAAGACAGACCGTTGTGGAAGAAACTTGGGGAGACCTTCGTCCAGCAGTGGATTGATAATGGTTGACAATGATGATGATGATGATGATGATAGTGACTGAAGAGCAAAACTGAAAACTAAGGAAAAACTTTAGAATTTAAAACGAAAGTTGCAAAATAAGGTTATGTATGAGCCAAAAATATATATGTATTTTTTTTGCTTAGGTCTCTTCTTAATAGAATATATATATATATATATATATATTCCGTGTATGACAAATAGTTTAAACACTGTTGCTGTTCACATGTATTCTTTCAAAGTTTTCCTTGTAGAAATTGTTTTAGTACAAAAATATACTTAAAAGTATTACGATATGTAAAGCAAAATATTCTGTGGTGTACTGCACTTTTTTCATTTCTCTCTCTGGACGGGAAAAGTTCAGTGCTTCTGCCTTATGAAATAGGGAAAGTTTTGACATGAATATGTAGAGCTCAGTCACTGGAATTCTTTTCTTTGTTTATTTGTTTCTTTCTTTCTTTCTTTTTGTTTTGTTGGCTCTCCGGACAAGCTACTTTAGCTTTTGAAACGCGAGATAAACAAGCTGTTGGTAAAATTTCGCTTTTTTAATAACACCATGCTTTTTTTCTATTGTGTTTTTTACATTGCAGTGTACTTCGCCACTACTTCGGTGACACCATATAACTCTGTTTTATATTGAAAAGTGATTATATTTGGTAGCTGCAGACGTTATATGAACAGAACGTTATGGACGATGATATAGCTTGCAACATGTATTTAACAGCTTTTAAATATTTTTAGTGTAATCGGAGTTTACAGTACTATCACGATATTTATCTGTTTGGAAAATTGCTTGGTATGGAAAAGTAAACATCCTCCCAGATTATTACATTATGCTTCTAATTTCAAAATATCTGAATATTTCATTAAAAAAAGAAAAGAAAGTGTCACCGTATTTTCATTTGCATGCTGAGAAGTATCGCACAACAGATCTATAACTGTATTAAAAGTTGTTTCTGTTTTTCTAATCTGTAAAGCAAGTATAGTTTGTTCAGATGTAATTGTTATATATCTGAATTTGAACAGCAGTATTATTTCCCTTTTCGTTTCTAACGGTTAACTTAGTATTTTGTTTTTAAAACTGGAGGTATGATCCAAAGCATACCCGTAGCTGCTGGCGGGAAGGTGGTTCGGCCTCTCCTGCAAGTTAAGCAGACCCCAACCCCCATCCTGGGAAGATGGACATTGTTGTAAATTCTCTGAACATTTATTTTCGGTGGTTTACAAAAAATTCTTTTGTACCTCATTGTAAGCACAAACATTTTACAATTTTATTTAATACTGTAAAAATTATGTATGAAAAATTGTTCGTTAGTGAAGTAAATTAACAAAAAAAAAAAAAAAAAAGAAATTATATACAAAGCAAAACGTATTCGTGGATGAATTTAGTTGGTCGTTGAACATAGAGCCCCCAGATGAGTCTTCATCCTTCATCCCCCTCTTTGTTCTGAGAATTAGCTACAACTCTGATCTGATGTGATTAACTATTCGTGAGAATTTTTCTTTTATTAATTACTATCATCTTCTGGTTTAATCGCAATACTTGGTGGAAAGGAAGATAAATTCATTTCGGAAAGAAAAATACAATTTTTTCTTTCTTTGCGGCACTTTCCGAAAACTCGTACTATCTCTGTCTCTATCCCTCTCTCTCTCTCTCTCTTATTTATATCCACTCATTCATTCCCTCAGATTAGTCAATTTGTTGTACATTGTCATCAGTTTTTTCATTTCAAAAGCATAAATTTTGCCAGAAAGAAAAATATATCATCACTTCTGAAAGGTCCGAAGTAAAAACATGAACAGGCTGGTGCAGCTACGAGAATGAACATGTGTTTGTCAAAACAGAACTTATATAAAAACCTGGATTCATTAATGTATACAACAGCATAACTATACCAAATGGAAAGTACATGACAAGGGTGGAACAACTGGAATGATATTTAAAGTAAAAATGTTCCGAACGAAAAACTGAAATTGACTTTCACCTGAAGTAAACAAATCTGATAGTCAGCCTTTGAAACTTTAAATATACCCAAATAGTATAACTATACTAGTGATACGAATTTCTTGGCGTAGAATAGAAATAAAAGTTTCCAAGCTTTCGCACACCAACCAGATGGCTTTTCCAAGGAAAGTAGACAGCAAACTCGTACTATCTCTCTGTATTATTAAGATGTTTGCTGTCTACCTTCGTTGAAAAAGCCATCTGGTTGATGTGCGAAAGCTTGGAAACTTTTATTTCTGTTCTACGCCAAGAAATTCGGATCACTAGTATATTTATACTATTTAAGTATAGTTGGTGTACAGTTCCTTGTTATTTAATTTAAATATACCATTATAAATTTTGTAAAAAAGAAAATATCAAAGTTATCGTTGTTTAAAACATCGGCACATGACAATGGCAAAAGCACGTCAAAACTAAAAAAGAATTCTTTTAAAAACATTAAAAATCCTTGTACCTTCATAAATAGCTAAAAATAAGTTTAACGGGAAGTCTATTTAGATGCCATACTGTGCCTTTCCCGGGCCAGATATTAATACAAGGCAGGAAAATTACATTTTGCACATGTATGCATGTTTGACCTGAATTCTAGAATTTGTACATGTTTGTAAGATTTTAACGCTGCATTTTTATGCTATTTTTTATTTGCTTTCGCCGCATGTTTTTAATTCTTTTACAGATAATTATAGCGGGAAAGCATGCAAAAACGAAGGTTTTGCAACGCTACTATGAGAGCACTATTGCTGTTCTTTTTTTGCATTTGAGAGGATATTCCATTAAATTGTTCTAGACTGCACCCACAATATTAAATGCACACCACTGTGGTGAACGTTTAATACTGAAGGGCTAGGTGATTACTATCTGAAACTTCTGCTCAAATTAGAATTGTGTATGAACTTACCTTTGGTTTCTTCAGAGCATCCTTTTAACTTGATCTTTCTGACACGGTAGCAAAAATCTGACTTGTTTGTTATACGTAGCCTATTTACAGCAATATTTTGTAGCAGGAAAAGTTAAAATTCGTGGTAAGGCTGCGATAAAAGATTTTTTCTTCAGTGAAATAAAGTACATTATTTTTCTTGTGAATCATTTGGAAGTAAATGGATATGCCAGTTTCAGATTAACTTTTCATAAATGTAATTGCGACACCTTAATAATTAATATATATTTGATTTCTCAGTGTCAAAGCAAAGATCAAAAGGCTTCTGCTCTGGCCCCCATCACCCCGCCCATATTACATACTACTGACATGCGAATGACACTTTTTATCTAACCAATAAAAAAGCGTCAAAAGTTTTCTTTTCGATTTTACCCAAGTTTAACATAACATGAAGAGCATTGTTTTTTTTTATTAAATGTTATTTAGATAACTACTGAGATTTCAGCAGCTTTTGTCCGACGCTAAAGTGAGATATAAATAGAGTTGTAGATTACACTCATCTCTGATTAATACTTATTCACCCTGGAACTGCCAATTTACAAGTGAAATAGTTATTTTATGGCTTTCACTTCAAACGTAACTCTAGATTTATTTAACCAAAATGTGTTTTTCCTGCTGCGACAGTTGTAGTCGGCAGATTCATTGTAGCTTTATTTAAAATGGCATAGTGCCCTTCAGGAAATGAACTACCACATTTTATTGCCATTTTCTTCGTTATTGTAGCCGAAAGGCATAGGCAATTAAATATTCAAGCACTTTATGTCATTCTAATGAGCCGTGGAAGACGTGAAAGGGAGAAAGTCTTCAACTTATTGCTAAAGTAAGTGTTAAATGCCGACATAGATGCATTACTAAACACTCTTCCATGGTTACAGATACACCAGGAACAGACTCTGGCGCCATGTTGTAGTTGCTCGTGAAAGAGATAGACGGCAGCCATTTTGTGGTACTTTCCAGTAGCTTTGGAGCGGCGTCCAATGCAGAGAAAGAAGCTCCGTGTTGCTAATAGGCTTAACAGCGGGAGGCGGTCTGCGCTCTTAGGGGGAGGAAAGCATTGCATTGCAGTACCCAGCAGTGGGCGTTGACCTTGAAGCTCGTCCCATTGTGAGGCTTCTTGAGGTGATGGCGGCTTTCTCCTTTGAGCGATCGATTTTTCATCGATCCAGATATTTTCTATCCATTTACTTGCGGTAAATAACATCTCCGTTTTTCTATAAATGGCTGATATTGTTGTGGAAGGGCTAAATATGTGAACTTTTGTTTATCATTATTATTTTCCGCAATTCTCCGATAAAATTTTGCTAAAAAATTAGTACAGTAACTGGCAAAAGCGAGAATGTATGTATGTAAAACGGCATGGCTTTTTGTTTATTTATTAGCTTTGAATCTCTAAAGTTTAGTTCTGGAATTATCCTGATTATTTCATTAATTGGCAGTAAGTAAAATGTGTTGGGGTAAAATTCATTCCCTCAGATTAGTCGTGGAGCTCCTGATCGAAATGTTCATGAATAATACAGCACTCCTGTAAATTTTAAAATGTAAGAAAAAAGAAAAGGATCTAACTCTAAAGAGAAAGGCTATCATATTGTTCAACTTTGTTTCTAGTTTTCTATTAAATACGAAACGGGAAGCTCTTAATTTGATTGCAGTTTTTGATCCATAATATCGGTACGTATTATTAACGACATAAATTGTAGAATTGTTGTCCTGTGGTTTGCATATCAAACTACAGTTCTATTAGTGCCTTCCTTTGTCCATTTATGCTTTAATTTCTACAACCCTTTTTCCACCAGGAAAAGAAGAAAATCATGTTTAAGTAAAACATTTCTCATACAGCTCATTATCAGAAAATAATATTCGTGTTTCCTGGTAGTATGAACTCTCTTCTGTAGAATGATAATAACGGAAACACTGACAGTAATTATAAACCTGCAACATATTTTTTCTCCCTCGTTCTATTTAATCTTTATTACACCACTTTTTAGCTTGTGATTCTACACTTTGATACGATTTGTGTTAATTACTCTGTCTTGTGTTTTAACCATCGTGCCAGCTTCTGATTCACTTCTTTTAAGACATCTTGGAAAACAGTGTTTCTTCCCTCCCCTCAACCTTTTATCACATTTGAAACAAGTTCTGCTTTAGCAAATTTCCGCTTGTCTATTTCGTATTAGTTAATTTGTTGTTGAATTTTGCACGTATTTTAATTCTCCCAGTATTCGTAAGAACTTTTTTAAATCAGAACATTTTGATAACATACTTGCAAGCAGTATTTCCCAACAATAAATATGTCTCTACTGAAAATTCCACGTTTGTAAAGTATGGGACAACGCATTTCAGTATTTTTTAAAACACAATTTTCATAAAAGTTGCAAAATTAGTTGAGTCAGCTCCCAAATCAATCACATGCTTTTATTTTCATTCTGAACTTCTCCGAGAGGGGAAGTTCTGTCATCAACACATTCATTTTGGCATCTTAATCGGGGTTTTTATACCTTACGAGGAATGACGCTCATTTTATACGATCCAAGGAAATATTGTGAAATAATTGAAAAACCACTACTTTGATAACAGTTGTCATTAAATAGAAAAAATATGAAATGTTCGAAGAAGAGTAGTAGCATCTTTTTTCTTATCCACTGGTTATTTTCATCTGCGTTCTCATAAATTTATATTCCCTTTGGTGTCGGAAACATTCCGTTGAGCAATAGTTACAAACGCATTGATAGGGAACAATAGTTGTAAATTCAAATGTAGGTAATTATAGGTAAAGCAGCAGTTGGAAGGGAATATATATATATATATATATATATATATCAACAGTTAGAAGAAAATATTTATATATATATATATTCAAGATTTAAAATGTTTTCCCTATGAACCACCTCACGAAGTAACAAAGAATTGACCTACGGTCAAGAAAGTGAAATATTTTCAAATTCGGATGACCCTATGTGAGATAATTTCACTTTTAAGAAAATCTTACCATTTGTACATTACGCACTATTATATTAGAAACGCTATGATATTTTTTCATACAAGGGATACTTCCTAACCTGAAAGAACTGTGTGTTTTTAACTGGTTGTATTACGGTTTTTTGAACTTTTTTTTTTACATTTCATGTGGGAAATTCAGTTTATAAAGAGCCGCGGCTCTTCAGAAATCGAATATCATGGTAAAAACTGCCGGGCACATGTGTTTTTCTTTTGAGTTTTGACTTCATCTCAAAAGAGTAAATAATAAGAAAAGAAAGAAAAATAACCTCTGACGACCAGCCAGAATCCTACGCGTCTGACCACTAGCCATAGGAGCGGCTTCTTCAAGCTTGCAACTTCATAAATAACCGATTTTAAATTTTGATGTATCAAATCTCAGTTCTTCTTTACTATAGCTTTTTTTTTCTTTATGGAACTATTACAGAAGTTTGTATGGGTCTTGCAGTGTTTCTTACCCTGTAGTGCACTAGATACTGGCAGTAGACCACTGTATTTAACTTCTGTTTTGAAGACATTATCAACTATATTAAATTTAACTAATTTTGGCGTTACTTTTTCTTCCCACGAGACAATTGAATTTAGCTCTCAGCTATTAAATCCTTAAAGATACGTGAAGTAATGATCTTCGGTTACAAACTAACCGATTTGACAACCGTTTAGTGAGTTTGTGAGTTTTTCACTAGCCCAGTTTCCTAAATTAATTCCGTAAACGGAAATTTTCAGACTGGAATCAAAAGAATAGAAAAAAAAAAAAGACGTTACGACAGTGGTTTTCTCTTCGATACTCGAACGTTAAGCCAAATAATCATGAATTATATTCATAACAGTGACAACCACTTTAGGAGAATCACAAGCTTTCCACTAACACAGAGCTCAACTGTTCAGCTGAAACTAATTTGATAATGCTCGAAGTGGTTGCTCTCATATTACTTATTTGTTTTGTATATTCATTAATTTTCTCTTTCAAACAATAAGCATATCTTGAATGGAATGCGGGATTACACCATACAATGCAAATTTTGAAGATGTGAATCTGTTTTTTAGTGTAAATATGACATGGATGGTTAGTCAGATAATATCGGAAATTTAATTTCGTCGTCCTGGAGCGGGAATCGAATCCGCATCCGCATCTCCCGGATAGCGCCCGAGTATGCTAATCCCTACACCACCCAGAACGACCAAGTCTCAAGTTTCCGATTAATTTGAATATGAACTTGAGACTTGGTCGTTCTGGGTGGTGTAGGGATTAGCATACTCGGGCGCTATCCGGGAGACGCGGCTTCGATTCCCGCTCCAGGAAGACGAAATTTTCAAATTTCCGATATTATCTGACTAACCATCCATGTCATATTTACACCAAAAAAAAAAACGGATTCACATTTTCAAAATTTTTACAAGCATACCTTATTTAATAAACTTTGTTTCCTTTTCTAAAGCAACGAAAAACAAAGTTTAAAAGTTAATTTGCTGTTGAAAAGCTCTGCGAAGTATTTTAATAGCAGTTTGTTTTAATTACCAAATATAGAGATTCCAAGTATTACCGCTATGGATTACAAGTAAGTTTAAGGTAGTCGGCTACAAATATTAGTGCAACTGAATGGTTTATGCTCCGATCCGGTGGCCGAGTGGTATGAGGACTAGCTTCTGATGGTTTGTCTCAGATGGGTTATAACGAAGTAAATTTCTCCGTCATTTCTGTCCACGCCAGGATTCGAACCCGGATCCCCTCATTCCGGAATAAGTCACTCTACCAATTGAGCTACGCGGACGTTTTATTCTGATTCCTATCTGCCTTTATGTCGTGTGCGTCCTTCTGGCAGGTACGTCACATCTCCTGGTACGTTACATCATCTCCCCCTTATTTTTATTTTTTTTTTCGAAGTGCTGGAGAAGGGATTCTCTTATTTTTCTTATCTCGCGGTGTGGAAACAACATCACACCAATGCGAGATTTTGAACGGTCGGGTCATCCGGATAGTTCGGGCGCCATTATAACGAAGTAAATTTCTCCGTCATTTTTGTCCACGCCAGGATTCGAACCCGGATCCCCTCATTCCGGAATAAGTCACTCTACCAATTGAGCTACGCGGACGTTTTATTCTGATTCTTATCTGCCTTTATGTCGTGTGCGTCCTTCTGGCAGGTACGTCACATCTCCTGGTACGTTACAGGGTTTGTGCTCAAGTACCGGATGATGAGGCAATTGGTGGTGTGTTTGTCTTATGACGTTAGCTCTCTTCTTTCACTGTTAAAAATCTTATGGTAGATTGCACCAAAAAGTGGTGCTGCACCACTTTCTGAGAAAAGATACACCATCGTGTTTTGCAAACAAAACCGATCAACGTCGTTCAACTTTTCACCCCGTTATGGTACAAGGTTGCACCATGTTGTTGGGTTTATTTTGCAATACAGAATGGTGTATCTTTTCTAAGAAAGTGGTGCACCTGGTGTAGCACCATTTTTTGGTGGAACCGACCATAAAAATTTTAACAGTGAATTCTCTGGAATCAGTGGCTTAAATTAGGGAGGGCGACTGTTTATATCCCTAAGAGTTGGTCATGAAACACCCAAAGAAAGAAGTAAAATGGGTTGAGTGTTAGTAGAAGCAGAAACCAGAAACTTCTTAAACCTTTCATAGTTTGAAGAAGCACATGAATAAAGTTTTAACATATGATGATCAATGATCATATGCAGTTTAAAATATTGATAATGACGGCAGTTAAGCTCGAAAGTACCTTCTATCTTAAGTATTACTAAACCATTTTCGTCTACATGTAGCAGGACCTTTTGCCACAAATGGATAAAAACCTCAAGTTAAATTCTTTTGAAGACTGTTTCAGATTTCAGAATAATTATTGTAAAAAAAATCTTTTTATTTAGCTTGTCTACAATGGATAATGCATTTCTTGAGAAAATTACGAATTTCCATTCCTGTTTGCTTTTGGTACGCCTGTATTTTATATTTGAAATTCAAAGGAAAATTGCGGATAACCTTTAAATAATCAGATTCTTTTAGTGCACCCACAGTTTTCATTACACTGTTTTCTTTATTTTCTCCTAAAGCATAATTATCCCCATATCTAGTTGGAGTCGCTGTCACCGATCCTGTTTCCCTACTTTTTTCTGTCTTGCGTCAAGCCCTCCTTCACTTTCTTCTGCTTCATTGTCCTTCCATCTCACCTTGGGTCTTTTTCGAGTTCGCTTTCCAGGAAGCTCCATGTGCACTACGTCCTAGGTATATCTTGTCTTTTCTACGTTATCAAAGCGACGCAATTTTGCGCAATTAACATTCTTCGAAATCTTTGTCATTTTAATTGTTGTCCTTATGCTGACATTTCAAATTCTGTTGACACCTCACATCCACCATCGCATCTTAATTTCAGCAACATTTTTGGAAATGATTTACTCTGACGACGTGTAATTTTGTAGCGATGTTGTATAGCTTTCCGCAGCAACGGCAAAATGACAAAGAATATATCAACAGACAGAAAAAGGCTCACAGTAACTAAATATAATAAATTTTTATAGTTGCTGAATGTTCTTATTAAATAAGCAAACAAGGTAAAAACTCACTTCCCTCCTCGTTAGCATTCTAATGTTACATATGAAGTCGAGACTGCACTTCGTTAAGGGCTGTCAGAAGACGCCTTCATTTTTACAAATTCTGAGTAATACGATAAGTCCATTTTGGGATTTTATTTTGACTGGCAGTCACAGGTTACAATTTCCATTCGTAGCTGTGATATAACTACCAGAAGATCACAAAACTGTATCAAAGCATTGCCTAATTCCACATTTTCTGCAATTCACAAAGTTCACAACACCAGTTCCATCAGCACGCTGTCCAACATTAGATAAGCGCAATTTTAACTCTCGTTTTTTTCAATAAAAACATTCCGAACCCATAAATAATTATTATATTTTGTTATATTTTGTTACTTGAAACATTTTCCTGTCCGTGGGGGTGCTATTTTATCGAAATCCACTACAATTGAAGAGGCCGAACAAAAAGGAAGTTCAATAGCGGTAGCAAACATGTGTTTTTAAGTTCTCTTTTATCCAATAAAAATAATATTATTATAAAATAATAATAACCTCAGAGGATAAAAGTTTCGTAATTACTCATATAAATCGATTATATTTAGTCATTACGAAACTTTTATCCTCTGTGGGTATTATTATTTTATCATTTTGCCATTCCCATGGCAAACTACATCGATGCAAAATTATAAGTCTGCTAATAAACAATTAGGAGCGTTTTCTCCAAACATCTTGTCTTTAGCCAGATCTCAGTACTACACAGCGCTGCTTGCTGCAGCCCTGAAAATCTGACTTCAGGGCCTTAGTGACTTCCTTCTATCTCACAGTATCCTGATGTTTTTCTCTAATTTCTGCATCTTGTTTGCTCTTTGATGTTCACTTCTCCCAATGGATATCCATCTTCATCGAACATCTATCCCATGTATTTGAATCTTCGTCCGCTTTTGGTTCCTCTTTATAAGGCGATAACACCTTGATTTCTCTTTTTTCATTACTGCACACATAGGCGTACTGATCTCCCCTGCAACCCCCGCAGTGTGTGTGTGTGTGTGGGGGGGGGGGGGGGGGCCCACGGCTAAGAGGGCCTCAACAGAAGGAGTTTTCAAAATTTTTGCGGAAATTTCATATGAAACTACTTAAAGAAATAGCCAGGAATCTTTGACGGCAGATTTGAATGAAGTATTAAAAAGAAAAGCAATTTTTTGCATTTTTTTGAAGTAAATGAGTAAAATCTTCAAGAAATCATTTTCCCTTTAGTTTATAAAAACTGTGAGACGGGAAAGCAGCTATTCCAAAGGACTTGAGGCCCCTTTTCACAGCCATAGCAGTAGTTCTTACACCTGTATATTGACAAGAGATTGTGAATGAAAATCAGTTGAATAAATGAAATTTTTATATCAATGAGGATAAGGCATATTACACCTTTTTTCCACATAACTACGCATCCTTCAGAATATAATAAGATAAAAGGTGTTATTCGCATGGACCAAGAAACAGACCTGTGTCGTCATTTTTATAACAACCAAGAGAAAAACTTTTACTATGTACAAAACATTGTGACAATATGTTAAGTGTGTCTTTTTATATTCAAGAGTAAACAGTTTAAGTAACTTTACATTTTTTGTGCCACAATTCTTAATTGTTACTTTTTTACTTGCTTACTTATGTTCTGTATTTTCATATGAAAGGTCATTAGGCCCTGGCACACGGCCGTTACGTGTTTTGTGTGTGTGATAGTGAGGCATTTCAAAGTGGCTGGCCTTAGTCCTCTAAAAGAATAAAATAAAATGAGGCATGGTATGATTAACTTCGCTGTAAGTGTTTTATAATACTTTATATTGGTATAAAACCAGGACAATTATTTCAATTGCAACGTCTACATTTATATTACACGCAATAAAGTGTAACAATTTTGGTTTTATGAAAAATAGCTACAGGTTTCAAAGAAATTGAATTATTAAAACACCCGTAAAACCTAGTTAATAATATGGAATTTAAAAATTCAGTAATTGAAAGCAAATAAATTTTTGCATAAGGTCCTCGAAGATTTTTTTTGCGGGAGGGGGAGGGGGGGGGCGAGTTTTTCAGGTACGCCACTGACTACTCATGTACACAGTTTGAATTTTACTTAACTTCAAGCACCTGTCTTGCTCTAGTTTTTTTTTAATTAATAATACGCTTTGCCCAGTATGTAGGCTACGAGTGAACAGTCTAAACAACAGAAAATGAAAGCTGACTTAAATGAGGAACCATCTACGAAATAGGTGGTATAAAAATCTTAGGAAATAGCTTCCCTCTTTATTGAGTGAATTTGTATAAGTTCAAATATTTTAGCTAAGCAGTTTTCGTGAATTTTTAATGAAATTCAGAAAATAGAAATTGCAAATTAACAGGTACATACGTGCACGTGTGTTCATACATGCACCATAATCGTTTATAAGTTATCAACACACAAAAAAATGTGCCAGTAAAAAATGTTTCTCAATAGAAGTCTGTTTAGTGTAGTACATCATGAGTAGAGGCAGAAATGCAGCTTGATCTGAATATCTACTTGTACCCCTCCCCCGCTTTCTTTCCGTGGCGGGTCGGTTGTAAATTTAGAAGCTACCGTGCACAATTACATGATTGACTTAATCTTTTCTTTATTTAAACACAGTACGAATCAAACGGCATTGTTTTGGCCAATATTTAAAAAGACAAGGCTGTATAATGTTCAAGAAAGGTACAACAGGTAAGGATAAAGTTCTCATGCAACAGGAACGAATTGATTTATAATGCCACACTTGACAATGGTAACCAAAATGTGAATTAGACACCATATATTGTTCAGCTATAATCTGATATATATCAACCAGAAAGGCAACCCACAAGCTAAACTTCTGCAAATCCATGTAGAATCAGAATTTTCCAGTAATATTATATTGGGCAGGAAAACTGCACACTCATGGTTGTACCTCTAAAAAATACATGGAGCTGCTGCTGCTACTTCATGCCTTTTAGAGAAAAGCATGGTAGAATCATTCAGATGCGAAAAATGTGAAAATGCGAAAACGACATTTCAAGACATGTTGAATTCGTAGCTTACATAGCGTCAAGATTTGTTCAAATGTAAACAATATCTTAATTTGTTTGCTTTTTGAGACAGACAAACGCTTTTTCTCAAATGCATGTGATTTACTTGCTCACGTTTCAAATACATTTTTTTTAATTTCAGTTAAGCTTTAGCATCAAATCTGATACCAAATCTCGAAAGCATCTATTTTCATTGATTCTTTCCTGGTTTCAGAAATGAATGTACAGAATAAACATGCCTAAGCTTTAAGTTATAAAAACAACATGAAGAAACGGTCAGAAAATATAAGTTTTTATAAGCCGATCTTTAATTATATTTATTCCACATTGTTGCACATGTCTGTTACATAAATAAATTCAAATAATAATAAAAAAAAAGTTTGTGTTGCGTGTGTCTGTTATATAAATTCAAATATAACTCCGATTCAATTACTTAATTCAGAAGATCCTAAATTAAATGTTCTTGTATGTTAAATAGGCGCACAGAAATATATCGGGTGTTTATGTGAAGTAAAAAACTGGTATCAGAGACTGCTGCCAAAATTATCAGGTAAGAAAAAGCTTGAGTTACAATTTAAGAAAAATGTTATTTGCTCAGAAAAAATGCCGGCCTAGTCAATGTTCCAAGTTTCAGAATAATATTCTCCCTTGCACTTGTACAATGCCAAACATTGGAATCCCCGGAGGGTCCGTTCCAATTATTCCAGCTACAACATTGGTCTGCCTGGTTTTTTACGTTTCTAATTGAAATCATATTCTTGTGCCAATCTCGCTGATTTCAGAAATGTACTCCGCAGTTTTCTATCGTATCAGGATTTTATATCATTGGTAATTATTTCAGCAAAGTTAGTAAAATTGCATTATTCATGATACAGATGATGTTTTTGACAATGGTTTTCAAATTTAGTCAAAAGAAGGCGCAGTGTTTTGTTAGATGACCACTTGACCTTGAATTTTCCCGTCACTTCCTTCTCAGATCAGCTTCATTGTTAAAACCATTGTGTCAATAAGTGAACTGCTGAATGTTTAGTGACTGAATATCAACTGAAATGTCTTCCAGTGATTATTTAAATAATCCTGACAATTATTTTATATATGAGTGGTAGCTCTGTTGTAGCTATGTAGAGAAAAAAAAATCAAATAACATAATATAAGACTTTAAAGGGTTCCAGTAGAGCGACTTCTGTCAACCCCTGTTCACTTTCATCAATTTTACTTTATTTTTCAGTCATAAGACTTTCTGGGTTCTGTTGGGGCTGCCTGTCACCTCACTGTGCGTGGACCCTCCACTGAGGGTATAGAGCCCGTTTGGGGTACCTCGTAAGCCTGCGCATCCGGCCAGGGCCACAAAGCTGAGAGCGTGACATAGTGTAAATTCAAAAGTCTTATGACTGGAACATAATATAGTTTAAAAAAATCGTGGTTTGCCTATTTGAAAGCTGAATTAGAAGATCAAGACAAACCATGTGCAGCTCACAAAGTATGCCACATTTGCGTTGAATTTTTGAGACTGTAAAAATGGTGAAAAAAAGAAAGCTATGCCATTTGCAATTTTTATGGTGTGGAGAGACTCTGAAACTCATACAGATGACTTATTTTTGCTTGATAAAATTTGCCCGCTAAAATGCAAAAAATAAGAAAGATATTTTTACCCTAACATTCTCACTGCAATTAAACCAGTGCCTCACGGAGACGATCTTCGTGTTCAATGCCCGCCAACTGGATTGGATTATACAAAAGCACGGAACAGCGAAAGAGAAAAAGAATTGGAAGTCTACATGCCTTGGGTGAGTAAGATCTTTCCACAAATGTTTACGCATCCTGAACTTTGCATAAGATCTGAACTTCTAAAAAATAAAAAAAGTGCTGAGCACCTTGGTTTTAGACTGAAATAATAATAATAACAAAAAATCACCACCAGCACAGTTTTAATGGTACCGGTATCGTGAAAGAGAGTTACTTCAATATTTTTCCTGAGGAAGGGTATTTGGTAACATTGTAATAACATAGCTGAAGTAATGAAATATTTTGATGGTTGCACTCCTGAAAGGAGTTTATTTACTGACTCTTCTAGAAAAGCTTAATTGGTATAAATTTTACACAGGGTTCCCACTATTACTAGAGTTAAAATGATGATAGCAAAAGACTTACAGTTCATCCTCAAAAGATGTTTATTCGTCACTTCACTACGATATACCAAGAACTTGAAGACACAATAAGTCCTTTATGACTATGATGACAACACAATGAATGAAAGTAAAATGGTGATATGAACTTTAACAGCTATTGGTAAAAAACACTTAACGTGAAGGAAATAAACGATGATTACAGTAACAGACAAGTCGAAAGTAATACAGCTCAAACTTGTGATTAACAACAACAGGTTTGATGGCGACAAATCACTCTAATGCTTAACACCAAACAGTTCAGAACAACTGTCCCTTGTAATTATCTAAGTCATTTTGATTTAATGATTTAACTGCCTGCCAGTGATACCACAAGGAAATAAACTCTTGGGAGTTCAGACGGGATGTTAAGTTCAAAAAAGTACGAAGAGGAGTAATCGAAATGTGCATAAGAGAAAGTAAACAAAACCGGAAAGTTAAATAGGGGTTTACATCACAGGTGTTTTGTTACATAATGGGAATGCATATGCATCTATCCAATGGCACATTCTGTACATTTAAAAGAATCCTAAGAAAGTCTAAAGCGTATATTTACTATGGTTAAATATATGGGAAACACGAATGATTTTCGTTTGGTGATTTTAAAGTGATTTGTCGACTGCTTGACAAATCACTTTAAAATCACAGGTTGGTTATAGAAATGTATCTTGATTTTTGTAAAAGTGGGGTAGCTGGACCAAGAACGGGTACCTGGGCCACTGTGAACTAAAGAACTGGACACCTTGAATGCATTTACTGTCTGGTTCTAAAATCATATTATGTAAACCATTAGTTAATCACGCAAAAGTGCTATTAGTTCCTCTACTGCACCTGAAACTGGGTTTAATGATGCAATTTGTTAAAGCGTTGGACAGAAAAAGCGACTGCTTAAAATACATTTGCAAGATATTTTCATCAATTACATATGCAAAGCTTTTTAAATAGGGCATTTTTGTTGGGTCTCATATTCGAAAACGGATTGCGGACAGAAAGTTTGAGAAAACAATGAATGCATGTAAAAAACAAATGTGAAAAAGCTTCAAAAATGTAATTGGAAGCTTTTTTGGAAACAAAAAAGGTCCAAAATCCAAAACTATTGTTGAAGGCACATTGAACGCCCCGGTAGCGCAGTAGTCTAATCTCTGGCTTGAGATCATTCTTCCGAGATAGGTCTGGGCTCAAATCTTGGGCGAGGCAGGAAAGGTGTGCTTCTTCTGCAGCACTGCCTCTCTTCCTACCCTGGTGGAGTCAGTGGATCCAAATTGGGAACGGGTGACTGCTTATAGCCCATTGAGTTGCTCACGTGTACAATGAGAATATGATGAAATGCTGATGAAGGAGGGCAAGATTTATGAAAATAGCAGTGCAAAAAAATCAAGAAATCGAAATTTTTTAAAACAGAATGCATGCACATGGGGAATTTCATGTTATTTAACAAACAATTAGTAAAAGGCATTTTGATGTACGTAAGTTTTTTCAGAGCAAATATACTATATCATGTTGACAATTCTATTTTAAGTTTATTTGCATTACAGATTAAAATTACTGGAAAATGTGTTAAAATGCAGTAAATTCTGATAAAAAAATGTAATCCAATTTTTTTGATAAAAAGAAGTAGATTACATT
Organism: Macrothele yani; assembly: GCA_039090855.1. Lineage (NCBI taxonomy): Eukaryota > Metazoa > Arthropoda > Arachnida > Araneae > Macrothelidae > Macrothele > Macrothele yani. Next base: position 80,871,325 of record CM077023.1, on the reverse strand, counting down.
TTTGAAATCCGTGTGCAAATTTGATTAGAAATCCCCCATTGTTTCGAAACCCTCAGAAAACTGATTTTAAAATAAAGACCAGTGCAATTAATGAAATCTCCCGGTTCGTGTCACACGTCCACATCTTGTGTTTCATTTCGTGATCACTTTTTCTTTGGAGGGTTAACGACCTCTTTGAGTTACTCAATGGGCTATTACAAGCTGTCTCCCGTCCCTAATTTGGGGCCACTGTTCCAGGTAAGGCAAAGAGCCAGTACCCTAAGACAAACACACCGTTCATGCTTCAAACGGGATTTGAACCCGGACCAATCTCGGACGAATGATCAAAAGCCAGTGCTTAGACCACTGCGGCTTCATTTTGATTAGAGCCAACAGGAAAGATCAGAGAGTGAAAAAAGAATATTTGAAAATTTCAGCGTTGAAGTTTTCAACTGGATAGGGACAGGGATATGGATGGTGGTGATGAGAGAGAAAGACATCGTGAGACTGTAACGTTTCTATTAAAAATCTAAATATGTCCCAAAATACATGTATGTATTTTGAGGAAATCATATTTCGAGTGTAAATTAAATTAGAGGTTTTTTTCAAGAAATCGTACTTGTTTTCATCTTATTTGCTAATTTAAATCAGTAATATGGGGAGTTTACGTAAGGAACATCTGATGGTCACAAGACAGTCCTTGTTTCGAGACTCGATATATTATTTCTTTGATCCAGCATCAACATGCTAATTCTGACAAGCTCAGACTTCACCTAACCGATGCCCGGATTTTTCCTTAACCTAATGAAAACGAAAGCCCAGCCCAGCTTGGGGGCCCCAATGGTATTGAGAACACTGGCTCTTTGCTAAGAGCACACTCTTTCCCCACCCGGAAGCCCGTGACGTAGCTGACATACAATATCTCCAAGGAGAAGAGTCCATTCTTCTGCACTTCCGTTTGTTATGATGTGCAAAGCAGAGAGGAGGGGAATGAGAATAAAAAGGAAGAAAGCCCATATTTACCACAGTTAACCTTACCAATATAATTGAAACACACGAAAACATTACGAATTCCTGTGAGAAAGAAATTTTAAAATTCGTACGAAAAATATTTCTTATTTAAAGGATTAATTCACATGCACTAAGTATTACGGAATAACTAAACATACTAAATCTGTGAGAAGAAAATTTGTAGAGGTTAGTACTCTAGATGTTTCAATAATACATGTACAATTTAGGGAAACAACAACCAGTAAAATAATGTTTTTTCTTGTGTCAACGTAGACTATGGATTTCCTCGAAGCTTAAAATCCGGAGCTTTTCGAGACAACTTAAAATTTTCCGGCTTTTTCCTTCATCAATAGAAAGGCATCATGTAAGATTACAGGTGAATTTTACGCTTCAGAACTCGTATTTTCCCTTTGGAACTCGTGCGATTTTGTACAAATGCCACTGATTACGATACTTTAATGTATTCTCAAGTGTTTATTTTATCAGTAGCTTTCTTTCAGTCAAAGCACTAACTTGGGTTTACGCAAAAGTATTACAGAATGACATTACCTGACTTTTCCAGCTTGCTATTTTCTTTTATTAATTTTCACTGCTTTTTGAGTTGGCCAGTTTATTTTAATCTAGTTCTTAGATATCATATATACCTTTTTGATTTATTCAGAGATATTTTACTTGCCTAGCGTTTCTCAGTTCCGAAAACGTTTAGTGAATTTTCTGGTTCAAATTTTTTTCTCCAGCAATCGTGTATTGTTATTGTTGATTCACATTCCAAGAACTCCAATTTTGCGGAAATCCCACCAAAATCGTTTTGAATCTCATTTTCTCTGGTTTTGTTCGTTTTTTAACATACAATTTTAATTTGATCCAAAGCACTTACTAAAACATTTTTCTGTCCTGCTGTCTTTTAGCACTTTATTTGTCATTCCTCTTCAATTCAGACTAGCAAATTAACATTGGGTGCAGCAAATGATTTCAGTACTTTTTTTCACTGGCAATGCAAGTATACAATTCATCATGTCATCCTCATAATTATTCTTTGAAAATGTTCTTTGCATACCGTGACATTGTTTTCACTGATATCGTCTGTTTACCTCTTATCCATTTGCCCAATACTTGTGAGCCTTTCAGAAGGAAACTGAAAAATAATATTTTCTCATTTTTACCCCTGAACCTATTGCTGCAAGCAGAAATGTATCAGAAATGTACTTACTAATATCTGCCAAAAGTCAGAAAAGACCTCTTTCGCTTTGCCAAAAAAGCAAAAGATCACAAAATATTCAAAAAAGTAACTTTCTCCTCTATGACAACGACATTCGGAAACCAGCTTTTTCATCTGGCACCTTAGTGACATCACAATGGCCACTAAACCTCTCCAGTTGGGAACCAGTGTGCAATGGGGTATCACAAAGGGAAGGCCTAACGCTTGTATGTCAATAGCTTGTGTGAACTCGAGTCCGGCCCGAAACCTCTGGGTTACACAAAAACTATTACACTCGTCATTCATATATTCCATAACTGCGCATCCACACACTCACGAAACTTAAAGGAACCTCTGTAACTAAGAAAATGATTCTTACCACTTGGGCGGTAGAATGAATGACCCATCTTTGTTGCGCCGGCGACGCATCTACAATCACACGTTATATATGTACGACTCGTTATCCAACCCTCAAAAAGATACGTACTAGATTCAGTTAGATCATTTAAGCTTACTCACCCATCACAAGCCATCCTGAGGAAGAAATCAAAGAGTTTTACGAGGAATTCGACTTCGCAATAAAAAGGGCAAGGAGACCATTATGGGTGATTTCATGAGAAAATATGGCAACAGAAACAAAATGAAACAAATTCGGGCAGGCAATATAAACTAGTGTGATTGCAAAAAGAACTGACCACTGTAGCAGAACTGAAGTATTAGAATGTATACCAACGCACAGAAAAAAGACCCAGAAGAAGACAACGTGAGTGACGGGTGGATGAAATTTGATAGCATACTGGAGTGACATAGAGGAGACTTCTCAAAACAGGAAGTTGTGGAAGAAACTTGGAGAGAAATTCGTCCAGCAGTGATTTGATAGTGGCTGATGTTGTTGATGACGTATGTATATATAGAAACGTTCTATTATTGCAAAGCTATGTGATTTGCAAAATTCATCAATGCATTATCGTAGTCAGTCCAAGACCGCTGACTTTTCTAAATTTTTTGAGGGCACACTTAAAGAGTTCAGACGGGTAGGAGATATCACCTCTTTCTACAACTGCAGGTAGGAAAATGTGAAAAAGGTAAACCATGAGATTCGCCGCATGTTTTAAAGCTTGGAAACGCTCTTTGTAAATTAAATGGCAGAAATATAGCTGTATCACGAGGAACTGTATCGATGATTATGACTACCTATCAAAAGGGACACGGCGTTGCCTCCAAATGTGCAAATTGTGGACGCCATACGAAGATGTGCAATAGTGATAGGCGAACGTTGGCACGGACTGCGCAACAGAAGCGCAAGACCACAGTACCGCAAGAAACAGCACAGTTGGACACCGGTCGGAATGATCCCGTTTCCGTCATAACATTTCGTCGGGAACTCCGTCGTGCTGGTATTTATGGCCCTGCTGCAATCCACAAACTCAGATTACCAACATCAATGCAACAAAACGTGTAAAGTGGTGCAGAGCACATAAAAATTGGGATTCTAGAGATTTGATGTGTCATCTAGTCTGATGAATCGTGCTTCACATTGTTTTTCACCACTGGTGGAATGTACGTCTGAAGAAAACCTGCAGAAGCGTACCACCCTGACTGTTTTATTCTGACTGTAAAGCATGGAGGTGGATCTCTGATGCTGTGGGTCTCATATCATAGTATTCCTTAGGGCCACTGTATATTTTTCAGAGTGGTGTCACATCTGCAATATCCATTCTTGCATGGGGACCACCTGGACTCAATGTTGCAGGCATTGTTTCCCTTGGTTTCAAGCCGATAATGCACCAGCGCATTGTGCAAAATGTGTCAAGCTATGGTTTGCAGAGCATGTGGGTGGGGTACAGTGGCTTTCCTATAAACATCAATCTTCAGATCTTAATGTTATTGAACATTTGTGGCTATATCTGGAGTGCCGCGCCCGGTGGCGCAGTGGTCTAAGTGATGGCCTCTGATCATTCGTCCGAAAGAGGTCCGGTTTTCGAGGCATGGATGCTGTGTTTGTCTTACGGCACTGGCTCTCCCGTTGCCCTGAAACCAGTGACCCTAAATTAGGGACGGGTGACTGCTTATAGCCCATTGAGTTGCTCACAGTGGTCGTTAAACCTCCAATCAAATATATATATATATGGAGCGAAAAGTCAGATCACACTTTCCACCTCTAACATCACTGGCACAGTTGGGACATATTTTACAGGAAGAATAGTCCTAAATTCCATTATCGTATGTACATGACTTGTATAAATCTATTTCAAGTAGAATTGCTCTGAAAGCTAGAGGCTGGCTGACAGCTTATTAATGAAAAGTTCTCCAATTGAAGTACAGGTATTCTGCCGTAGGTGCACGATAAAAAAGGTTGAGAGTTGGGTGGAAAAAGTAAAATCTTTAATAATAATCACTTAGTTAAAAAGTTCAAAACAGCAAGAGATCTTTTGTGGCTGCTACAACCACATCATCAGATGGAAAGGCCTGAGTGCTCGAAATCCGACAGTTAAATACAAGATACATAACAGGTCGTTGCTATTCAGCCTAAGTAAAACTACCTGAGTTACAAGTAGCATGACGCTGCCACAGTACGGCAATAAGTATGAAGTACGAGGCATAATTTAAAGTTCATTCAGGTCTGTTGTTAAATAATAATTTCCATGGTTGATGTAAGAAGGTAGGAAGTTCATATTACAATTATTATAATAATTATGAAAAATATACAAACTTTCGGTGAGTAGCACTAAAATCCTGGAGGCCGGAACAGTAAGGATGGTAGTCGCATTCCAAATGGGAGAGTTTGAATTCTTATTGACCAGGCATCTCATACTTCATACCGAGTTACAAGTAAATGACGCTGCCTTACTGTGGCAGCGTCATTTTATTTGTAACTCAGGTATTTTTACTTATGCTGAATGGTAACGACCTGTTATGTATCTTGTATTTAACTGTCTGATTTCGAGCACTCAGGTCTTTCCATCTGATGATGTGGTTTTAGCAGCCACGAAAGATCTCATGGTGTTTTTAAATTTGTAACTAAGTCATTATTATTAAAGATTTTACTTTTTCCTCCCAACTCTGAACCTTTTTTATCGTGCACCTACGGCAGAATATTTGTACTTCAATTGATTTACAGCACGAATGTTTTTACTACCTGAAAAGTCCTCCACAAACAGTGTTTCCATTATTTTGCTAAACCTCTGTATATTACCACTGATACACCGAATCTTAAATAATGTGAAAGATCTTACGCTATTCAGACGAAATTCAAATTTCAAGTGAATGATTAGTTCACCTAGGCATATTTCTCATATCATTTTTCGCAGAAATTTTAAGAAACAAAATTATATGTTTCTAGAGTTGTAAGGCTCAGTCAGTAAGCGGTGTAGTTTGTAAGATCATAAGGCTATATGGTATTGATTCGAAACTCTTCTGTCAAAAATTTTGTTTTCCATGTGTCTTTTAGGTTACTTGAAGCTAAAACAGCTCGTTTGATCTTCTGCTTCATACACTTCCAAGGAAAAGAAACAACGGTGGTAAAGAAGAAATAACATATTTCAGGGGACGAAAAAATGTAAAATAAAATCGTACTTACCTCCATAATGCTAGTATACTTGCCCGAAAAATAAATGACAAGGCATTCCAAAGTTCTGAAAAAATGTTTTTCTTTTTAAATCTTACTTTTTCCTTACTTAAAAAACAAAAACAAAAAAACTTACATACCAGTAGAAGTTGTGTGCTACATCTGTTTACTTGTACTGTACGGTGTGTACAACTGTACACAAATACAACCATTCCACGAATGCCAGTTGTATAAGTTGTATAGATAAGCTAAGCGTTACTGGTTACACAGTTTTTTTTTATCATGCACGCAGCTGTGACGTAGATATGCCACAGTTTTACCAAACAGAAAGCAATGAGACACCAAGAAGATACAAATAGCTGGAGCACAACTATTATTACGAAAGTACATGAATTACAAATGCAGACTTATTGCTCTTAGTTTTACCCGTTTTTATGCATTGGATAGTTGAAATCATTTGCTTCTTAGGACAAGCGAAACATTTACGTACTTATAACGAAGTAAATTTATCCATGAGTTTTATGCCAGGGGAGTGATTTGAACTCCTAACTCTCACCTCCGGGGCTCCGAGTGCTATCCACTATACTACACTGGGATATGCTCCAACTGCTATCTGCCTTTATCTCATGGTCGTCCTGCGGGGCAGGCACGTCACGTACTGTGGAACCTCTATCTGATGCAGCTCTTTTTAGCGAATTTCTCTAGTTGACGAAATTTATGAAGGAATTTTGTAACTTTGCTAACATGAGTTTGACACTACCTTACTGATTTTTTATTTAACGAAGTCCTTCGTAGAAGTTACTTTCATTTTGTTTCCATTTGTTGTACTCGAAACTGATAAGGAGTTGCTATTGCTGATCGTCATACTGAAAAGGATGTCATAGTGACGAGGATATCCAACAGAGTGTTGAGAAAAGTTTCGAGATCACTCATGACTCTGAAGGTGAATATGGCAAATGTGAATCAAAACCAACTAAAGCAGATATAATCAAAGCATTTTAGGTGTTTTGAAATGAGCTTCAATTCACTGATAACTGTTGGAATCACAGCCTCTCAGCAATAATAATAATAAAAAAAAAAAACGCAGATCGTCAGACGGGAATCTTAAAAACGCTCCAAAATGAATTGCCACGTGCCAGGTGCAACTCTGTGACGTAACTACACGTAGCCAACCTTGAAACGTCACGACGCGTGCATCTTACTCTCACGTGATCTGTGACGTAGGTGAAGTCGAGACTTGAGCCTTCTTCTAAAAACAGTGTTGTTGTTGTTGCCTGCTTTGCTTGCGCGAGAAAGGGTGTCTGTGACGTTCCGTTCCGTCTATGTTCTGTAAAATAGAACTACTCCTTTTTTATTGGAACGAGAACTATTTTGCAAGATGTTTAATATCTGCAAATTATAGAACGCTTTATGCTGTTTCTACATAAATTCTGTCTACTTACAAAGAGTTTTGTGCGTGATGAACTGAAGTGTTTTTATGGCCAGTGAACATGGCGTATGTTCGATTGATCTTCAGTTCCACTAATAGTGTATCAACTTGCAGATTTACTTTCATCAAATGAATAATCTTCTTGTCATCCTTTTATATTATCATTAAATATAATTTTTTACTGCCACAACTCAGGTCTGTATAAAAGTTTATTATTGCTTGCACGAAGTCATTTGTTCTATTTTTACTGTTAAGCTTACATTTCTTTACCAAGAATGAAGAATAGCAGAGAAGTATTTTTTCTGCTGCGTACCGAGCATTTGGGGAGTTGGTGTTCTATTTAATCTAATATTTCCACCTCTCTGAAAATCACAACAGATTATGAGACTGATAACAAGATTAGAAGACTGAAATCTCATTCATGGTAGAATAAGGAAAAATAAATTTGGATTTGCTAACAAAAAATAAGAACATTGTAAATAATGAATTCTCAAACGAATTCGTTTTTGTCAATTGAAAAACTGAGTGATACAAATTATGACCTGTGGAAATATAAAATGCAAATGTATTTTATTAAGGAAGATTTATGGCACTTAATTTCTCGTGAAGTTAATAACGTAAAAAGAACTGATGCATGGCGTAAACAAGACGCTCAGGCACAGCCTATAATTTCTTTATCGGTACAAGATGATCAAATTATCCATATTAGAAATGAAGCATCAGCTGTTGATATGTGGAATGCTTAGAAAAGTGTTCATGAGCGTACAAATTTAACAAGTAAATTGTATCTGCTTAGAAAGCTCTACAGCGTAAGGTACGACGGACATAAACCAATCCAGCAACACATAAACAAAGTACTAGAAATCAATAATAAACTCAGGGCAATAGGGGAAGAAATAAAAGATACGCACATTACTGCTATTATATTGTGTAGTTTACCCAGTAGCTATGATACATTGGTAACTGCCCTTGAAGCAAGACCAGAAAATGAATTAACCCTTGAGCTTATTAAGAATAAATTAATTGATGAGTATAATTAAAGAATGGAAAGGTCGTATGACAACAACACGTCATCAAGCAAAGTTCTTAAAGTCAAAAACCAAGCCAACAAATATAAAAATAAAGAGCACAAATTTTGCGGTTTTTGCAAGAAACCTAATCATTTGAAAAATGAGTGTTGGCATTGGAATAAGAATAAAAATAAGGAGCACAAAAATGCTAAGTCCCACAAGAGTGATATAGTAATTAAACAAGCCAAACATGAAGTACCTGGTAACAAGAAAAATAAAAATATCTCTAATGCACAACAAAATAAGAAATTCCTGTTAAAAACTGAAATAAATAAAACCGACACCTATGATGTATGGTCTATTGATTCTGGAGCCACAAGCCACATGACCAACGACCGAAATTTTTTCGCATCGTTAGACACTAGTAAAGTAGATGTTATAACTACTGCAAATGGTTCAGAAATTAGATCTAAAGGTACAGGAACTGGTTTTCTTCACTATAAAATTGAAACGGGGAAGATGCATGATTTAGAGCTTAGAGATGTCTTGTATGTGCCACAACTTGAGAGTAATTTACTTTCAGTAAAGAGCATCTGTAGTAAGGGTCATGAGGTTATTTTTAAAGGTAACAAATGCATTATACAGAATAATGACCAAATCATTGCTACAGGCATACTAGAGAAAAAATGGTTTGTATAAGTTGCAGACAATAACTGTAAATAAAGTGGCTAAGACAGCTACAGAATGCAGAAATAAAAATTGTATTAATTTATGGCACAGACGTTTAGGTCATAGTAATACAAATAGCATAAAACAAATGGAAAAACTTGGTCTGGTGAAAGGTATAAAACTATCTGGTTGTAAAGCTATTGATAGTTGTGAAGAATGTATTAAGAGCAAACAAGCAGAGAAACCATATCCAAAAATGAGTGAACATATATCTACTGAAGTATTGAAACTGGTGCACTCAGACATATGTGGTCCTATGCCATCAACCACACCAGGAGGAAAACGCTATTTCATTACTTTTATCGATGATTTTTCGCGTTTTACATATGTTTATTTGCTGTCCCACAAAAATGAAGCTCTAGCTAAATTTAAAGAATACATTTCATCTGTAAGCAACAAATTTGAGAAAAAGCCTACAACTATTCGCACAGATAATGGAGGTGAATATACCAGCTTAGAATTCGAAGAATTTCTAGCCAAGGAAGGCATCGATCACCAAACAAGCGTTCCATATTCAGCACCCCAAAACGGAGTTGCAGAACGCAAAAATCGCTATCTGCAGGAGATGTGCAAAGCCATGCTCTTAGATGCGGGACTGAATAATAGTTATTGGGGAGAAGCCCTATGCACAGCTGTATATCTTCAAAACAGATTGCCAACCAGAGCAACAGCGAAAACTCCATTTGCATTATGGAATGGTCGTGAGCCATATATTGGGCACATTAAAGTGTTTGGGTGTAAAGTGTACTGCTATGTACCCAAACAACTTAAAAGAAAGTTAGATGATCATTCACAGAGTGGAATTTTATTAGGCTATTCTGAAAGAATAAAAGGATACAGAGTCCTTCTAACTGGAACAAAAAGAGTAATCTCCACAAGAAGCGTGAAATTCTGTGAACAACAAATCACTGGATGTGATAACGATAGAGAGAAAGAACCAAATAATGATGTTCTTCTAAAGCTGGAAAACCTGCCTCAACAATCAGACTCGTCTGGTGAAATAGAAGAAAGTGAAGGCGTTGTCACACAGCCAAGAAGATCCACGAGATCAACCAAAGGGAAACCACCAACTAGACTGGCATACATAGCCAAGACTGAGTTTAAAACTGAACCCAAAACCTGGAAGGAAATGCAAAAACTTCCAGATGTAGAAAAAGAACATTGGATCAAGGCAACAGATGAAGAAATGAAATCACTTCATCAAAATAACACTTGGGAACTAGTGGACCTTCCCAAAACAAAGAAAGCCATAGGATCCAGATGGATTTTTAAGATAAAGTATCATGCAAATGGTACTATAAACAGATATAAAGCCCGTTTAGTAGCAAAAAGTTACAATCAGAAACCTGGTCAAGACTATGAAGCAACATATTCTCCAGTGGTGAAACATAGCACCATTCGTACCCTTCTAACAGTTGCTGCTCATCGAAAGATGTATGTCAATCATATTGATATCAAAACTGCCTATCTTTATGGCAAGTTAGATGAAGAAATTTATATGATTCAGCCCGAAGGATATGAGGATCCTAAGCATAGAAACAAAGTTTGCAAATTAAATAAAAGTCTCTATGGTCTTAAACAATGGGCTAGAATATGGAACAAAACAATCTCAGAAGTATTACAGAATAATGGATATAGTCAAAGTAAAGCTGATCCATGCTGTTTTATTAGCAAGCATGAAGACAGCATTTCCTACATAATTGTTTATGTGGATGACATTCTAGTTGCATGTGATATTAAAGAAGACATGGAGAAAAATATAGAAATGTTTGCTAAGATCTTTGACATAAAAGACTTAGGACATGTCATTCATTACCTAGGAATACAAATAGATAGAAAAAAGGATGGAAGTTATTTAATAAATCAATCAGCCAAGATTGAAGAAATCATCAAAAGATTTGATGAATCTGAACAGAAAAAGAGTTACATACCTATGAGTACAGACTTCTATCGTAATAATAATAAAGAAGGAGATGAATTTGCTGACAACAGGAAGTATAGGGAAGCAGTGGGAGCTCTGCTGTATATATCTACAGTTACTAGACCTGACATAGCTACATCCATTGGAATTTTAGGCAGAAGAGTAGAAAGCCCAACAGTTAACGACTGGAAAGCCCTACAAAAGGTACTGCAATATCTTAAAGCCACATCTAACATGAAGCTATCGCTTAGTGCTAAGGAAGAGCTAATTTTGACAGGCTATGCAGATGCAGATTGCACAAGTGACACAAAAGATAGAAAATCAACAAGTGGGCATATATATAAACTAGGGAATAGTTGCATCTCATGGGCAAGTAAGAAGCAAAATTGTATCGCATTGTCTTCAACAGAAGCCGAATACATCGCCCTTGCTCAAGCATCGCACAAACTCATTTGGTTAAGACAACTGCTGGAAGACCTGCATTACCAGCAAGAAAGTCCAACCACCATGTTCGAGGGCAACATGTCGTGCATCAAATTGGTGATGAATGAAGGAACGAGTGCTAGAACCAAGCACATTGATGTTAAATATAATTTCATCAAAAACCTCCAATCATCTACCATGACATTAAAATATTGTCATACTAGTGAGATGTTAGCTGATCTCTTCACTAAACCATTGCCTAGAGCCAAAATTGAAAAATTGAGAGACAGTCTTCAGCTGACATGCCAATCCATTGGATCGAGTGGGAGTGTTGGAATCACAGCCTCTCAGCAATAATAATAATAATAATAATAAAAAACGCAGATCGTCAGACGGGAATCTTAAAAACCCTCCAAAAGGAATTGCCACGTGCCAGTCGCAACTCTGTGACGTAACTAACGTAGCCAACCTTGAAACGTCACGACGCGTGCATCTTACTCTCACGTGATCTGTGACGTAGGTGAAGTCGAGACTTGAGCCTTCTACTAAAAACAGTGTTGTTGTTGTTGCCTTCTTTGCTTGCGTGAGAAAGGGTGTCTGTGACGTTCAGTTCCGTCAATGTTCTGTAAAATAGAACTACTCCTTTTTTATTGGAACGTGAACTATTTTGCAAGATGTTTAATATCTGCAAATTATAGAACGCTTTATGCTGTTTCTACATAGATTCTGTCTACTTACAAAGAGTTTTGTGCGTGATGAACTGAAGTGTTTTTATGGCCAGTAAACATGGCGTATGTTCGATTGATCTTCAGTTCCACTAATAGTGTATCAACTTGCAGATGTACTTTCATCAAATGAATAATCTTCTTGTCATCCTTTTATATTATCATTAAACATAATTTTTTACTGACACAACTCAGGTCTGTATAAAAGTTTATTATTGCTTGCATGAAGTCATCTGTTCTATTTTTACTGTTAAGCATACATTTCTTTACCACGAATGAAGAATAGCAGAGAAGTATTTTTTCTACTGCGTACTGAGCATTTGGGGAGTTCGTGTTCTATTTAATCTAATATTTCCACCTCTCTAAAAATCACAACAATAACGTGACAGATGTTTTTCTCTGTCTTAATGTATGTAACTCTTAGTACGAAGAAACATCTTGTGCTGAAGTTTAGAAGAATAATTTCTTATCCTAAGGTTGGTCTTTAAAGTAGCATCATTTTATTTTGTAAAAAATAGGGTCTTTTACATGTACATTACGTACATTTTATTGCAATAATGTATGTACTGGTATTACGTTATTCCTTAAATTCAGAATGGTCTAAAATTAATCAAATTAATACAGTACGTAAAGCTACAGTAATAAAGACTTCGGTGAACGTTAATGAGACTTCAACTTTATTGCCATTAAAGTTAAAATTTTTAATAATGAATACCTTTAACAATAATAAAAACTTAAGCAAGTTTAAAATGGTATAATGATCAGCAGTTTAGCTATGATGGTCAAAGTTTAAAAATCGATATTTAGAAAATCCTATTCTGTATAATCTATATAGCAAACATTTCGGAGCGATTTAGTTAAATAGAGGTTTCACTGTATTTCATGAATTAAAGCAACACCGCATTACGTCAGAAGTACTCAGCACTTTTTTGTACCACCTGTAAAATCAAACTTTTGTGAAGTACAATTTCTTAGGATATGTTCCAGTTAAGGCTTATTTTTGGTTGTGGTCAACACTTTCAAGTAAAATGAGACCCAGAGTTCTGCTACTCGAGAAACAATGTGCCCGAAATGCAACTTTGTATGTATTTTTATAGAATTTTGTTCCATTTCGATAAGTTTCAATGCTCTTGTATTACCATTTAAAACTAAGCAACAGTAAAAAAAGAAAATATTGATTTTCGATGCTGTTTTGCGGTTATTTAATCTGCAAGGAGAAAGAACGGGAGACAACTTTGATAAAACAAGATGGTACTTCACAACAAAATGAAACAAGAAAAGAGTAAATATTTCAATGATTTCTCAAAATGGAACTTGCCTAATAGTTTAGTTTAACAGTATTTTAACTTGATTCTTTGTTTAAAAGGTCGACTTTACCTTGCGCATATTTCCGTATGGTGGCATACGGAATTTCATGTAAGTAAACATAGCAGTAACAAGTATTCAGAATAGTTTTCTTTAATTTATATTCAAGTAATGTACGCTTGGTAATATGAGGTAATGAAACGAAATGCTTTTTAATAAGATCTCAAGAAACTAACTTTATGAAGGTAGAATCCATTGGTGAACGTGACATATATCCTAACTTAACCTTCGTTTTTGAGATCACTCATGACTCAGTTTCCTTTCCCTATGTAAATTTTGAGTTCGTTCTCTTTTAACGTTTCTATCTTAACGTTATATTTTCTTACTCACTAAATGTTATGTGGCAACAGTCGTGAGGACGAGTTTGAATGACGTGTACATTTTGACAAGCTAAAAACGCGGTAATGTGTGGAACAAGCAATGTAAAACGATGATAGATTAGTGTATAGAATTAGCTTTAGTGTTTCCTACGAAGTTCTTGTGATTTGAATACTTTTGTGATTAGTAACATTCTGTGCTAACAATGAGAGTGGATGAATAAAAGCTGAGTAACGAGATCGTGAGTAACTATTTCTCAAGTTTTCTTGAATGACTCCTGTGTCGTTAAGCTAACCAGGATTTCACATACGCTGAAATATGACAGGAAACTTGACATAGGATTTCTTAGGTTGAGATGAATTTACACACATATTGACACCTCTTTAAACCTAGGAACATTGGGAACAATGTAAAATTTTAATTTTACCGGGACGAAGGCAAAAAACGCCAGTTTTGTCATACCGTGAAAATTCGTCTTTTTCTTTTTTTAATGAAAGGAAAAGTTTCTAGAGATGAAGTATGTTCAAACATGAGCCATTTCTTATTTAGCCAGTAGTTTCCCGTAAGTAACATGAAGTAACGGGTGAATTATGTTACAGAAAACCGAAAATAAAAATCTCCAAGTTGAAGTAAATTTTTTCACTGAAAGTTTAAATCAGGAATGCGTTAAGATCGCGACATTAGTTAAATGTCGTCACATAAAACATAAATGACTATTTCGCTGTTTGCACAGACACAAACACACTCACAATGAAGAAATTCAAGAAGCCGTTCTTCCGAATCAAGTTCTTCTTTGAAAGTATAACAGCAATAAACTTTCATAACGCATTCTCAGAAAACACTCTTTTACATCGACCAGTAAATCTCAATATATCTTACATGTGCTTTTTCAATAGTAGTCAAATGAAAAATTTGCTCCCCGCAGGAAGCAACAGGGGCTAATTTATGTAGTTCATTGCCAGCAGTAATTTACGCATGCCACTCACAGCTTCCCCACGGTGAAGCATAAGGTGTCCAGCTGCTTCGCATTTCCAGCACAGTTTGATGTCACGGGAAGTTACCGCTTGTGGTGTCTTACACAGGAAAAAAGCAGCACACATACATACGCACACACATAAATAAAAATGCATATGAGGAAAAAAGAATAAAAAAGAAGAGCACTGTCCAACTTACATGAAATGAGCAATTATTTTCTTCCTTGTAAATAGCGAATTAGAAAGAGGACTTCATTTTGTTATGCTCAGACCTCATCAAGCATTGATATCACGCCTAAATTTCTCATTTCTCCCCTAGAAGGAAGAAAGAAAAGAACTTAAAAATATTATATTGGTTGATAAAGGAAATTATCGTATATAATACAGGAGTTTATCCAGTTTATCCAAGAATTTCAAACTGGATGATGCTGAATAAAGCTTTAGCCACTGTTAGCTGCATAGCGAAATAAGTTTTTTTTTTTTTTTTTTCTGTCGGCAACGGGATTCGAAGTCGTTTCTTCCTTCTCCGGAGTCAGACATTCTACCGATAGAAATACGCCAGGAATGGCTTACCGCTGTAATTTGCCGTTTTTGGTATGTGCGTCACATCTGAGGTAGGTACGTTACATGTATCCCCCCTGAGCAAGGCGGGGGCACGAAATCGCAGGTTTCGGGTCTGCCGACAAACCATGCTTGAAGCATCTCACTGTAGAGAAAGGATTTTTTTATTAATTCCAGACATTGTGTGGAAGAATCATAACACATTTTTCTTTTCGGACTTCACGGCTAGGAGATTTATTCTTATGTTCGGGCGTCAATAGAGTGAATGTTTTTAGTGTATTTGGTTGCAGATATCAGTTAAATGTTTGTGTTACACCAAAACACTAACGTTACTTAAATGTAAATAATCATCGTACTGAAACGTTCTGTAGAGTTAAGTCGTGCTCCCAATAACTTAACTAAACACTTAAAAAGGAAGCTTCTGCACTAAATAGCATAACGACCAGATATAAATAATAAGTCCCGTACTTACAATTCAACCTTCTTTCGTCTCGATAGGTATTCAAGTCAGCACATCAAAACAAAATTCACTGTGCACGTAATCATCTGGCACTTCGACATCGAAATATCGCAAATGCTCAATATAAAGAATAGTTCTGAAGACTTATGAAATTACCAAAAAGTTAAGGCATCAATATCAACGAAGCATAAATAACAAAAGAATTCCCCATTAACAGGTAGGCAAAGCTCTCTTAAACATTTCTCTCCAACGCAATTACAACGATCTCACAATCTAGCCGACTTCTAACGAGAACTCTGATACATTCATAAACATACACGGCCGTATCAGAATAATATGACCATCTGCCTAATAATGGGAATAACCACCCTTGGCCCGGATGACAGCAGCGAGACGGCGTGGCATGGAAACAATGAAGCTCTGGAAGGTTGCCCAAGGCACACGTGCTCATTCGGACTGCGGCAAGGCACGCAGTCCGAATGAGCACGTGAGATGACGTGGCTGTGGCTCGGCACGTCGAACCTGTGGATCCAAATAGTCGTACAAGTGCTCTATGGGATTGAGGTCGGGCGATTTCCCCAGCCAAGGGAGAACGGAGACATCGCTGTCGTGTTCCTAGAACCAATCACGCACCCCCTTAGCTACGCGGCACGGCGCATTGTGCTGTTGGTAGACACCACCACCACCAGGGTAAATGTCCAACATGAAGGGAAGCATGTGGTCAGCGAGGATGGAAAGGTTGCCATTGGCGTTCAGGGGCCCATCCAGTGGTGCCAGCGGTTCCAGGTCATAACAGAAAAACATACCCCAGACACGCGCACTGCCACCGCATCCCTGTACTTGACTGACAAGCGTGTCCGGGTGTTGGTTCTCGTTTGTCTGACGCCGTATCCGCCACCACCCGTCACTTCTGTGGAGTAGAAACCTCGATTCGTCAGAGAAGACAACCTTTTTCCACTGTTCCACTGTCCAATGACGGAAGTTCCATGCGAACTGCATGCATCGTTGCCGATGGACCTGGGTTAACATCGGTACCCTGACGCAGCGTTGACTCCGGAGACCCTTGCGTGACAGGGGTCGCTCTACTGTTATCGGACACACGTACCTGGGTAACCCAGCGTTCATTTGCGCGGCCAATTACTGCACTGTTGCGTGTCGATTGCCCTTTACCAGTCGACGGAGGCGACGTTTTCCTCTGGGGTCGATGGCCTTTGGGGCTCCACAGTTATAACGTCGGGAGGTACTCAGTGTGCCAGCGGTCCGTTCTTGGTACACCCTTACTACAGCACCTCGCGAACAGCCCACGAAGTCTGTTATTTCTCAGATGCTTCCACCCTTGGCGCGGTAGCCGATGATAATTCTTTTTTGCACGTCCGTCAAATCACTACCTCTGCCCATTGTGCTCACGTTATGCACTATGGCTCATCTGTCCCGGACAGCCGCTTATATCTCCGCGTGGTCGATCTTGTCACGTGCACTCTGTGACGCACCTGGGCGGATACACTGCGATTCCGGGGGTGGTCATATTATTCTGATACGACTGTATATGTCATTGAACTTTTGACCTCACGTCAGGTTGCCACAAAAACATTCAGCGAGAGAGAAAATGTAGTGTTAGGTTCAACAAATGCTTAAGGAGAATGAACCAAATGATACATAAGATAACAGGAACCAAAAAAGAAAATTTAATTACAGTATACGTTGCAGATACAGTGTTAAGCAACAAAATTTTCAGGCCTGCTGTTTGCGATGTAATAGGAAGTTATGTTTTCCTTGTGTTCTTTCATCTTGCACCGTCTCGTACTATATATAGTTTTCAAATGATCGCTGTATGTAATTGGCTGTTTTGTTCCAGCACCGACAGCCAGTAAACCACTTTTTTTTTTTTACTTTGAAACTGCTTAACCCTGAGAAACGGCCACGGTTATCAATATTTATTTGTGTTCAATTATCTTTATGCTAATCATTGATAATAACAGATCGTATAGGCGTAGCGTGACCAAAACGTTTGGAGAGGCACGAAAAAAATGTAAACTGTTGTTTTCCTTGAGGGGGGGGGGGGAGGACACGAATAACAAAATGTAAACTCGTGTTTACCTTTTCGTGCAAAACCATTCTTGGAAACAGTTTCTCCGTGAATGCCATAAAATTTGGGTCTTTCAAATGCATAGCAAACATTTTTTGTTTTGCATTGCTCTTCAATCACTTCTGATAAGAACCTCTCTTGTTTTACATTTGTTTTAACTATTACATATCTTTTTTGCTGATAGAGGAATAATGTTATATAATGGGTTCTCTACATTGGTAGCATTTTGCTGTGGTTTTACTTTATCACAAACACGAACCACAGCCAAATCTAAAAGTTGAGCATAACAGTGTGTGTGCATAAAGCAGTTGGTCATTCCTGTTTGAACTTCGTTGCGACTCCATTAAACCTCCCACTCATATTCGCTGCCCGAACGTAGGATTGACCTCGCATTTAAATTTCCTAAAGTTGAGGGGACGTGCCCCCTTCCCTCGCTACGCATGCAGCTGGTACATAGAAACAGGTAGTAGGGGATTGCATAGTGCTCACAAAACTGTGTAAATTTAACACATTCCATTACATTCTTCTTAGAGTTTTAAGTTGCACCAGTTGTATTAGCTCAGAATGTTACTCACAGTCTTCCTTTTTCATTGAAACCGATCCTTTAACACAAACGAATCTGAGAAACATCAACAAATGTTTCACTGCACGGAATGTCCCATTTCATAATTTTCAGAAACAGTTTTGGCCAAACGCCAATGTCTCGAGGTAACATTGAATGTAAAACATCTTACGAGTATTTGGAGCATTCAAAGCAAGATTCAATTTTCAGAACACTCAATTATTGTTTAGCGTTTGCGCAAACTTTGCTGTCACCACAAATTACCATATCACTGATTTTCTCCAGTAGCTTTTTAATTTTTTTCTTAAGGTGTGAGAAAATATTTCACGAACATACAAGAAGGAAAAATGCCGTGGTTTTTATTCCTCTCGAAAGATCTTCCTTTCGTTTACATGCTAAAAAAGTGAATTTATATTCTCGTTTATGAAATAGTTACTACCTTTATTATTCCTTTTATCTAGAGGAGAAATAAGTCAAGTTTCTATCAATTTTTTGCAATTTTTTTTTATTTCATTCCTTTATTTTATTTCGCCTATTACGTCGTATTACACCCTCAGTATTTTCTGGTATATAGTGCAAATTACGCAGCAGTTTATTTTCAGTTTAGCTAAAAGTAACATTTATATGCATGAGATTTTATTTCGATTCCAGCTCTGTGGTTCTTCTTCGGGTTATGAAGAATGAACAGCGTAAAAACTCGTAATATATTTGGGAGAAATGTAGTATAAATTTTTGCGCTTGACATTATTGTGCAACTAAAAGGATGCTATACAGTGCTTACTTCTGATTCCATCCAAACTGTGAAGTAGTGTACACAGTAAAAAATAAGTGGTGTGAATCATGGAAAATTCCTGAAAATAACGTGCACCAAAGTTGCTGGTAGATGTCCATTTTTTAACGACATTTTCATAGTCAGTAATTCCGTTTATTTCAGAAACGTCCGTTTCGGATTTTTCCGTATTTATTTATACATAAAACTCGCAGAAACTTCCACTCTGACTTTTTCAGCCCTTATACTACTCCTTCCCCCTTTGGCTCCTGCTGGGTTTTGAACAAGGAACCTTTTCTACGGTAACCGTGACTGCTACCGTTGAGCCAGGAAACCAGCCGGCGGACCGTCACGTATAATGTAGAACTCTAACCACGCGATGATTAAATGTTTTTTTTTTTTTTTTTGCAATTATTGTGGGTGGATTAGTAATGTTTTTCCATTGGAGCTTATTATTTTTTTTGAATAGATTTGAAATAATTATTTTTTTTTCTAAATGAAGACTTACTTCAAATTACCTATATTTTTAATAGTAATTTTTCGAGGCTTTGGAACTTGAGATATTTTTAAAATGAGAATGACTTTCAATCTTCTTTAAGAAAAGGGGAAATGTGTTGTTTTATAGTATCATTTAACAAAACTCCTAAATACAAAATGTACTCTTGATAGTTAAAACAGTTTTTGCCTTAATGCGTCCACAGACTGATACATAGACATCATACTGTCACCCATACAATAATTTAAGTACTCGGTTTCTTATGGTAACACAATATACAATAGTTGGTGTACAAAATGGGGAAGAGGGGATGAAATATTCTGTGTCCCGATAACCGTGGATAGTATATCACGTGAACCAAAATTAATGTTCATGCGATATGCTACCCACAGTATACGGTTTCGTTACTGGACCACAAAATAAGGTTCTCCGACAGACGATTGAAATTTAATAGTTAATCAAACCTCAAGTATATTCCCGAGAATCACTCCTATTACCGGAAAATTTTCCGTCATATGGATATCGAAAAAAATGAGAACGTTAATATACTACGTTAATATACGAAAGGAATTGCAGACCGGTTTCTGAAAATTCAGAATTTTACTGAAGTACGAAAAATCCATGAAATTCGGGGTCCCCCCCTCGTCATTTCACAGAAAAGATTCAATAAGGAATATGCTTCATTAATTTACGAAAAGAACCATGGAAAATGGCTCGAGCAGGCAGGAAAATTCCGCAGTTCAAAGCAGGCAGGTCTTAACAATGAAAATGTGGGTAAATAAATTGCTACTGCCAGACATAGACAAGGTGGTGTCACCAGGTAGTTCTTATTTTCACTATAATCAGTACACCAAGAGACTTTTCAGAAAGCTGTGATTGTCATAAAAATTAGAAAACGTTCAGTGAGTGTGTGTGGAAAGAGAAAGAGAGAGGCATATAAAAAAAAAATCCACAGGGAGATGCAACTGGGTATTTTTAACGCGCAGAGAGCACTGCGCTTTTGGGATATGCATGCAGACGAAGTATATGCTTTGCCAAGCAATTCTTTGCCGGGTGGCCGAGAAGTTAGGGCGCCAACATCTCGTTTCCTAAACTAAGTCCGAAACCGGGAGAGCAGTAGATATGAGTAGAGTGTTGTGTTTATTTTATCATTCTGTCTTTCTCTCTCTCTCTTTCTCTCCTCTGCCTTGGAGCCAAAAGTTCATCGGAGATTGAAAATAAAAGAAGCAATCCTGTCAACACACTCTCTGTGAGGCAAACACAATACCGCAACACTTCAAAGTAAGCCCTATAAGCTCTTCCGAGCCCATATCACTCCACAGCAGGCGCTCTCTTTACACGGAGACTTGTAATCTCGATGAAATTGCTGACGTTCTGGAAAACTTCTGCAGCCATTTGTTTTTAAGAATAAAGAGATCACTTTAAAGTAAAAATTAGTAGAATGCCTCTTAACAAGCCACTTTCTTTTCTGGAAACGATAAATGAATCTGTATTGTTTTCTCAGATTTTCTTTTGAGAATCAGCGATTACATTACACATTTTAAGCTCTTAAATGGATTATTATCAGTACTTTCTCGTTTCATTTCCTGCAATATTAAAGTATGCACCTGGTATGTTTGCTATGTTTCCATGAAAATCTGCATATTCTATTTTTCATTTTTCCCATACTTCGTCAAAGCATTGTAATATTTCAAGATTATTGGTTTCGAAAAAATAAAGCCTTTTTTCACACAGCTCTTCCACACTGATACCGAATTCTGTTTTCCTTCTCAAGTTACAATTATGACGAAAAATAATAAAGAATGAATATTCCCAAGTATACTGCAGTCATGCACGCATATTATTTTCGGCACATGTGCGCATTATTTCACTGTTTTTCGTGTAACAATCTCCTCAGAACACCTTAAAATTGCATCGGCCTCGAGTGCGAATCGAATCGTCCTTTTTTCGATTTCCGTTCGAATATGTTCAAAATATTTCGACTACTGAAAAATGACGTTGGTTCAGATTCCTATGCTACAGTTATTTGAAAATACGGTGCTCGACATAAAAACTGCCGCACAAGGAAGTATTTGTCACAGCGCCATGCAAATTGGTGGGTATGTGTGGACAGCTGGGTAATGTATTTGCGAACCAATCACGCGATAGGTGAGGGCGATAAAAGGGCAAATGCTCGGACTAGCAAAGTTGGGTCGTCTTCATTTGGGTATGTGGACCAATTCAATGGAGTGTTCTCGGTGGCGAAAGCACGAGTAAGGAAGGATAATGCTTGGGCGACGTCATCGGAAACCCTACCACCAAAAAGACACCTTTACCAGAAGCTTCATCATAGAGATGCGTACGTCTCGTTAGTAACTGAGTCTCATCACGGCGAAAACGCATCGCGATGCAACAACTGTCGGCCTAATGTGACAACAGTGGTTGTTGGAAGGTAAGGTGCGCCGCCGTAGTGGTACTGGTGCACGTAGGCGGTCGTCCGATCTCCTCGATCGCCGCATTCGAAGACAAGCGGTAGTTACCCCACCATAGTACTGTAGTTGCCTGTACACTTCGATGAATTTTGTCGCTTCAACATTCAGCGAAGTGTATGGGCATCTCCGTATCGACACAGAATGTGAATCGCAGGAAGGTGTGCCCTCTTGTTATCCATTGTGGCGATTGAAATTCACCTCAACACATCGTCGGGTAAGGTTGCAGTCGTGCCGTACCAGACATGCGTAGCAGAACAAATGGAAGCATGTCGTATTCAGCGACGAGTCTCGTTTCTGTCTCAGCGCCGACGGTCGCCGATTAAGAGTCTGAAGACGACGGGATGATCTTGCTGAGATCCGTGAGTGTCACACAGCTCCACAGCCTGAAGTCGTGGTTTGGAGCGCTATCAGTTTCAACAGACGCTCGCCGCTCGTACGCATAATGGGTACAATGACAGCACGACGATACGTCAATGAGGTGCTGCAGCCTGTTTTTCGCAGTATCTTTGTGGTATCTTTGATACCGAGTTTCAGCAAGATAACACTAACCTGCGGACTGCCAACAACAGCAGACAGTGCCTACAAAGTGTCCAGGGGCAAACCTTGCCAGTGCGATCCCTAATAGTGAACGTGTGGAACGTCATTGGCGGACGGCTTGACACCTTTGCGCCATCCCCTCGCTATGTGGATGAATTGTGGACATAGATCAACGATGCATTGTCGGCGATTCCACAAGACACCATCCGGGAGATTTTTCACTCGATGTCACGTCGTGCTGCCAAAAATAGCCTAGCAAGGCTGTCATTCGACCACCTGCTCAGGTCACATTAACCTGTCTCCTGGCCCATCGCATTCATGTAAAATCACTCCTTTTGCAACTACTTTTCTACACGTATGAGAAGTTCGTCTCATTTCGTGTATTCCTTTACGGTGTGGCATTTTTTATCTTTATCTCGAGAAGTGTATGTTTCCCTGGATGGTGGAACGGTATCATACTCTAATGGAAGAGTGGGAGGTGGGGGTTCTAGTTTCCGTGACAAGAAAAGGTAGGCGAGGAATTCATTTGAAAAGATGGCTACATGAAAATCAATGGTCTTGTGAGGCAACTGATTGATTAAGAGGTAAACAACCAGTTTGGCAATCCATTTTCTTTTCTCAGTTACAGAAGATTACCAGTGGTCTTCTTTTGCCAATTGATTTCATATTCGCCATTTACCGTCGAGCTGAAAGAAATCCAATATCTATATAGTTACTTTGAACTTATATACGGGGAGGGAATTTCATGAATGTGGCAAAAGCACTAACTCCAAATTAATATCAAACGAAGAAGCGCATTAATTTTATTGCTTTTCTTTTATATTTGCTTAAAATATATACCTATTTTCGATACCATAAAACATTTTTATCTAAGAACAATGAGCAAATGAGAAAAATTGAGACTGCTATTGGATTTCTACAAATGTAGTGAGAGAGAAAAGTTAAACCGTCTTCAAGATATAATTTTCACATCCAAACACAGTAATTCGAAATTTTCGTGATTTGTCTGGTTTAACTCACATATAATTATTATGACTTTTTTTTATGTATTCCTTAAAAAAGGTTTAAACAAACATGCAATTTACGGCATGCGTGAGATCAGGCAAATTAAAAGACTCATTTGATAAACGCTACCATCGGCGATATAATTCCTTTCAAATGAGAAAAACCACACTGTATTCAATTTGTGTAGAATTTCGTCTTAATTACTTTTACTGGGAAAACAACTTTCTCACAAAAAACAAATAAGGAATCTTGCAATATCACCAGGTAACATTTTATTAAAGTTATGATGCAAAAAATTATGGTTTGAATGCAATTCAGCAACGGTTTGGACGCAATTCAGCTCTCAAAATTGTACATGAAACTCTTAAAATACTAAAAATGTGGAAAATTTAAATTTATTTTAAAGCAATGAAACTTTTAAAACACTTTAAAAAATACATTATTGAAATCCTAGCAAGAAAACTGCATTTTAGTGAAGTAAATGTACTTAACGAAGAGTAAACTGTGTGATTTTAAAATGTGTTTCCTTCTGATAAATGCAGCTATCCAGGTAGCACAGTCTTGAAATTTAACGTAGGCCCAACACTGAGCCACCGTCTTTTAGGAATAGAAGACGGTGGCCCAGCGTTGGACCTACGTTAAATTGCAAGACCGTGCTACCTGGGACAGTGTATACTAATTCTGATGTAAGACACGACGAAGTCTTATACCCGGATCGAAGCGGCAAATGTTTTTTTTTTTTTTTATCTGTCTAATTTTCTTTGCTTAAGCTATGCAAGAATCGTACTTGACAAACTCCACTGATTAGATTATTTATTTACGGAAATTCGGTTTACCAGATGTTTAGCGGAAACCTAAGAGAATTATTCACTTAAAACTTCATAATCATATTACGTCTAGCTTTGAGCTTGAAGGAAACTGACAAAGTCTCATGTTTTTTTTTTGTTTTTGTTTTTTTTTTCATTACCCATGTGCTTTCATGAGAGTTTTTATGTTCCGCCAAGTTAAATGTGTCCATGTACGCAAATATAATTTTTATCTTGCAAACATTGGAGCCTGTTCCCTCTGAAATACATAAAGAAAAAATTGTTAGCTAACGCAACAGCCATTGCTGTACCACTTTTGCTGTATTGCTCGTCTACGAGGGTTGTACCGAAATTAATGCAAAAGTGGGCATAACGTTTTTATTAACTGACAGAGGTAGTTCAAATTGCATATGTTGGTAGAGTAACTCTTCCTCTACAGTAACCCCCTTCTTCATTGCAGGTAAATAATGGATTCCAAGCAGAAGCAACGTGCCGTCATTGAGTTCTTTACGAAGGAAGGGTGCAGGCTGTCTGACATCCATAGAAGACTACAGAATGTTTACAGAGATGACACCATTGACAAGAGCAATGTCCACAGATGGATGAAGAAGTTTAAAGAATGGGAAACTAGTACTGAAGACAAACCATGCAGTGGAAGACTATCATCTGCGACCACTGACACGAATTGTCAGAGAGTGGATAAACTGATTCACGCGAAGAGACGAGTCACAATCTGTGAGCTTGTTGCACAACTGGACTGTGATCACAATGCCATACAGAAGATGGTGGACGATTTAGGGTATCGGAAAGTGCGTGCAAAGTGGGTATCTCGCCAGTCGACACCTGATTTGAAAGAGAAGGGTAGAAGTCTGCTCTGATCTGCTGAATCGGCTTCAAATGCTGATATGCAGCATTTGAAGCCGATAAAAACATGGTTTTTTTTTCGATCTGGTGACAGGGGATGAAATGTGAGCGTATCTTTACGATCCGGAAACAAAGAATCAATCCATGGAATAGCGTTACACCTCTTCACCAAGGCCTAAGAAGTTCAAGAGCCAGAGATCAGCACAGAAAGTCATGGTCACTGTTTTTTGGGATGACAGGGGTGGGGTGTCATTCTCCTTGATTTTCCGTACCGGGACCAGCAAGCGGTACAATGCGACACTCCAGAAGCGTAATGAAGCCATAAGGAGGAAGAGACCGAGCAAGAATCGGAAAAGGATCCACATTCACCATGACAATGCGAGACCATTCATCTTTGGCAACAAATCAGGCGATCAGCAAATTAGGCTGGTCGGTGGTCCCATCCACCGTATGGCCCAGATCCGGCACTCTCCGACCTCCACCTGCTCGGTCCAATGAGGGACAGTCTCCAGGGACAACGATTTGATTACACAGACGAGGTGAAATTGGATGTGAGGAAGTGGGTACAACAGTCCACACCTGAATTTTTTCAAATAGGATTCGAGAGTGGGGTTCAACGATGGCGCAAATGCATCGCTTGTGATGGAGACTATGTTGAGAAGTTCCTTTGTATAGAGAAAGAGTTACTCTACCAAAATGTGAAATTTGAACGACCTCTGTGAGATAATAAAAAAGTTATGCCCACTTTTGCATTACTTTCAGTACAACCCTCGTATTTCATGAACTATGAACAGATAAAATGAAACGGAAATGTAACAAACGTCAATGCAGGTACGGCTGCACATCTGTTCACATTTCCTTCCTCCCATCTGTTCATCTTTGGGTGATAAATTTTTGAGTGCTGAAGGACAAATTTGTAAATTTTAAGCACAAAAATGCATATTTTGAGGTGGAAGCTGATTCATCTTGGAGCCTTTGCAAATATTAGAAAGCTTTTCTGTTGTCAGGAAATATGAGTAGTTGCAAAATTGATGTGTGTAATAGGTGCAGTGTATGTGCTTGGAAATCTTCCACACCTTCATCAATTGATTGAACGATAAGAAGCTCACTATGGGGTACTTCTGACAGGACGGCTCAACTTGCCACACGTCCAAAACTAGCATTGCCAGAATTGAGTCATTCTTTGTCGATAGTGATTTCCAAGAAGCTTCGACCTCCAAAATCGCTAGATTTCACACCGCCTCATATTTTCCTATACTGGGTCATCTGGAAGGTGATGTGTACGGTAACATGCCATGGGCAATCGAGTCATTACGAGACCACATCCGCCAGTGAATCCAGATATGCTGGTTCAAACCTTCAACAACATAAATCACCGCTTGCAAGCATGCTTGGACGCAAATCGCAGGTACTTTCAGCATGGCATCGTCATGCTTTACATAAAGTCTAGTATGTCCTGCTTAAATTTTATTAACATGCATTGATAATTCTAACCACTAGCGAGTGGGACACACTCCCTGTACGATGACTGGACTTTTGAGGACGAATTCCCATTCATTTGTGGCAGCAAACGTTTTCATAAACATGGAAGGTCCATTTTGTGAAATAGCTAGAGCTATCCCCAAAATATGCAACAAGGCATTGTCGATGGCATGTAACATTATGCATTTGAGCGTTTTTATTTCGACACAAAATCAAAGAATGGAACATTTATTTCAAAAAGGTCATAAAACCAGCTCTTTGTTCACAGAACAAATAAAAATAGTTCGGTCTTCGGAACTGAGTTCGTATTCCCCGATATAGTCTTTTATATTTGATGAAATGTGAACTTTTCTTATCTATTCATTATTGAAGCTTTCAAATGTTGATTAAAGGCTTTGAAGTGCATCAAAAAATAAGGCCACTGTAAGTACACTGGCGTGCAAACATTAAGGACGAGACGGTTTTTCGAATGTAACGTCGTGCAGAAGTGCTCCACATCGACTCAAATCCTACCATAAGATCCCCAAGATAAAAGAATATGGGACAAGTGAGCAAAGCGGTCCAAACAAGGAATCCAAAGGATACAAAGGCACTTTATTGAAAAGTAGCTTCGAGCACAACTGGCCAGAAGACAGAAACGTCCATGTGATAGGCGGCTGCTAAGAAAAATCCAGTCTTTAGCAGGGAATATGATCACCCCTGACTGCGTAGCAGGATTTACAACGTCTGTCCATGCGGAGAATGAGGTTGTCAAGGAGCTGTTGAGGTATCGCGGCCCATTCCTCTTGTAGCGCCAATCGCAGCAGCGGAATCGTTGCTGGCAGCTGGTGACGTGCTGCCAAGCGTCTCCCGCGAAGGTCTCACACGTGTTCGATTGGATTTAGGTCCGGGGACCTTGCGGGATAATCCATGCGTTGAATATCTTCACTCTCCAACAGCTCTGCGACAGCCACTGTACGATGAGGTGTAGCGTTGTCGTCCATGAAGAGGAACTCAGGACCCACAGCACCTCTAAACAGACACACGTGAGGCAGGAGAACCTCGGTACAATAGCGGATACCAGTGACTGAACCTCCTTGGAAGATGTGGAGGTCAGTACGGCTACCAAGCATGATACCGCCCCAAACGAGAACTCTGCCACCTCCAAACCGGTCCCTTTCGATGATGTTGGAGGCGTGATTGCGTGTTCCCTGCTCTCTCTAGATGTGTATACGTCCAGAATCGCTCGTCAGACTGAATCGACTCTCATCCGTAAAGAGAACTCTACCCCATTGCGATGTGTCCAGTTCTTGTGTTCCTGACACCACAGAAACCGCCGTCTCCGATGAGCAGGCGTTAATGGCACACACCGTACTGGTCGTCGTGCAAATCGACCACCTTTGTACATCCTTCTGGCCACGGTAAAACGCGATAACGGACGTCCAGTTGTCTGTTGCATGTGCCTTGCGATTTCTCCCGCTGACTGCCGTCTCTCTCTTCTCGCCTGTAGGACAATATACGGGCCGTCCGCCGCCGTGGTTGCTCGTGGACGACCACTGCTAAACTCTCGGACAACTCTGTTCCTGTCGTTTGAAATGCTCTCCAAGCTCGTGAAACGATGCTGTGAGTGATCCCGAACTCCTCGGCCACACAAGTCAGACTTCGACTTTCTTCCAACTTCCCAATGACGCGACCTCGGGTAAAGTTATCCAGATGTCGTCTACTGGATTGCCTGTTGGCCATATCACACGGTGGCAGCAACTCGACGTCGTTCAAACCGATGTACACCGTGCAATAGTTTTCACCGAATTGCTGAGCGTACACCGCCCGTGGGCTTTACACACTTCCGACACCCCCCTCCCACGTCATGCTGCATATATGCGCATGCCAAACCGTACCGTACCCTAGTCAATCTCCTGAGTGGTCTTTCGGTCCGTTCTGCCTGCTCGTTCCGCTGTTATGCTAATTTCTCCTCTTCGTCCTTAACTTTTGCCCACCAGTGTATATTTTGAATGTAAAAGAAGTATTTGTACCAGCTGCTACGAGAAAAAAATAAAATATTATGCTTCGCTTTGGGAAATAATTGTGTGCGTATGTATGATGTACGTAGAAATTGTAAAAATCAGGTTTTTAAATAAAAGCTCTGTTGAAAAAAGGTTTCCCTTTCTTTCAAATTTATGTTTCTAATTGTTGATTAGTGTTAACCTTTAACCTTGTAATTATGAAAAAGTTTAAAATACAACTGAAATACATTTTTGCCTCCGGGAAATAGAAAAAAAGGGAATTACTGCGATTCCCAGCTGAGTCAGATTCTAGTATTATTGTTCACCAATGCATGGTTGAAGAAGTTTTTCTTTCAGCTGTCAGAAAACTGATGCTCTGGATTTTCCAAAAATGTTTTCTTTTTGATTGGAGGTTTCAAAAATTATTCATTGGACTTGGTGGACAGATACTTTTGTCATATACAGGCAGACATATACAGTATAGACAGTTTCAAACATGGTAAACAGTATGTCAAATGATCAATTTACACAGAGAGAGCCAGTTTTGATCAAATAACGCATAGAGAACTAATGCATATCAAACATGGTACACAGTATGTCAAATGATCAGTGTACGCAAAAAGGGCCACTGTTGATCAAGTAACACACTGAGAGCCAGTGCCGAAAGACAAACACAAACATCCATGCTTTACCAGGGATTCGAGCCCGCACCCCTACCTGGGCGAAGGAGTTAAGTCATCACTTAGACCACTGCGCCAGCGGGTCGGCTTTTTTTTATTGGGGGTTAAAAGACCACTATGAGCAATCAGTGGGCTACACGCAGTCGGCCGTCCCTAATTTGAGATCACCGGATAGAGGGAAGAGAGAGATCCAGTGCCGTAAGACAAACACAACATCCATGCCACACCGGAATTCTAACCCGAACCCATCTCGGACGAACGATCATAAGCCAGCGCTCAGACCACTGCGCCACGGAGGCGACTTGCTAACAATCCGTCATTTCATCTTACCAGAGATTTTTCGAACTTTAACTTTTGTTTGGGGATTTAACGAACACCGTGAGCGACTCCATGGACTGTAAGTAGTCGTCGGTCCCTAATTTAAGGACACTAGTTCCAGGAATGGGAGAGAGCCAATGCCGTAAGACAAACAGAACTTCCATTACTCAACGGGATTCGAACCCGGACCCAGACCCTGTGGCGCACTGCGCTACCGGGAAGGCTTTTTAACAATTCTCTGTAAACTTCTCTATTTGTAATTTTCTCCCGTAGGTTTCAAATCAGATTTACTTTGTCGATTCACTTAGTTGTAACTGTCGAGTTATTACTGGGTGTATTCATCGTAATGGGAAAAGTGCATTTGTCGTTAGTATGTGTACCTTTTGGCACACTTTGGCCCATTGAGGCCCTTGCACAGAAAAAACTCTCATCAACCAAACAACCTAGCATGTACACTGCAAAATACGCAAGGAAAAGCCGAGTGTCAGAGATGCTGGTTTCTGGTAGTAGAAGACTGCATGGGAGTTCTTTCTGTATTATTTCTTTTCATCGGTTAGGTGAAAAATTCCCTCCTCGGGCCCACCCGGGCTTGTGGTGGAAGACTGAGCATTTTGCTCCGGGATTAAAGAACGTTTCGACTCACAGAATGAAGACTGATTTGTGAAATGACTTGATGGCGAAGACCACTGAAGGAAACGAAAGACATGGAAGTGCACCCCCATTGGTTGCGTCGATTATTTTCAACTGAAATCGATAAGCGTGCTGTAAGATGCAAGTTTGAAAGAAGTCGGACCATAAATCGTGGCGGTGTGCTGTAAGATGGAAGTTTGAAAGAAGCCGGACCATAAATCGTGCCGGTGGGCTGTAAGATGGAAGTTTGAAAGAAGCCGGACCATAAATCGTGCCGGTGTGCTGTAAGATGGAAGTTTGAAAGAAGCCGGACCATAAATCGTGCCGGTGTGCTGTAAGATGGAAGTTTGAAAGAGGCCGGACCATAAATTGTGCCGGTGTGCTGTAAGATGGAAGTTTGAAAGAAGCCGGACCATAAATCGTGCCGGTGGGCTGTAAGATGGAAGTCAGAAAAGGCTTAGGTCGTAAACTGGGAAGTCTGAGTCGGGCTGGTCACATCCCGGGTCTTTAAAAGTTAGGGATCGGCCAGCTGTACTTTCTAAATTAAAGCCCTTTCAAACATTTACTGAGCCCTAGATGGGGCTTTGTAAAAGTCTGAAAGGGCACACGGCGCCGGTCCTCTGTTTCATGGTAAAAGTGGGCCCAAATTAGGGACGGGTGACTGCTTATAGCTCTGAGAATAGAAATTTGTACATGAAGAAATATTGGAACGTATGTGGATCATTTTGGGCTGAGGACTAGCTATCCATTGTAAAAAAACCAACACATTTTTCAGATGTGACTTGTGGATTAGTATACACTGAAGTGCCAGAAAAAATGGTACACCAGTCTAATACTTGGTAGGTCCCCTAAGGGAACGCAGGACTGCCGAAATACGACGGGGCATGGACTCCACTAGCTTCTGGAAATATGCTGTAGGCAATGCAGACCATACTTCCTGCAGAGCGTTTCACAATTCGGGTGAATTCCGAGGTCTCGGATCCCTGTGTTCGACAGCGCGTTGCATGGCATCCCAAATGTGTTCTATCACGTTTAGATCTGGGGACTTGGGTGGGAATGGCAACACCCCAAACTCATATGAATGCTCCTCTAGCCATAATATGGCGCCCCGACACTTGTGTGGCGGTGCATTGTTCTGTTGGAACAGGTCCCACCCATCAGCATGAATGCAGGGCATGAACGGGTATATCTCGTCAGAAAGGATGCGCACATAGCGATAGAAGGTCACAGACGTTTGTAGACGTACCAGGGGTCCCAGTGAAGTCCAGCTAAACACACCCCATACCATTACGGACCTCCCACCAGCCGGTACAGTTCCCTGTTGACAGGCGAGATCCATGGCTTCATGGGGTTTGCACCACACACGAATCCTTTCATCTGCCCGATACAGTTGGAAACGCGACTCGTCAGACCGCGCTACTTGTTTCCAGTCATCAAATGTCCAGTTGCGGTGTTGCCGTGTCCAAGCGAGGCGCATAGCTCTGTGTCGTGCACTCATCAAGGGGTCTCGAGTTGGGCGTCGGCTCTCAAAGCCCATATCGTGCAGGGTACGTTGCACAGTCCGGACGCTGATGCTTGTTGAGGCTCCAGCATTGAATTCCGATGATACCTGCGAGAGTGTTGCACGACTATCGCGTGAAACGATTCTTGACAGCCGACGATGGGCACGTTCACCCAATGACTTTTTACGGCCACACTGGTATCGTAGGTTGGAGGTTTTGCCGGAATTCTTCTAGTCACGGTACACCCTTGCAATGGTCGTCCGTGAAAATACGAACTTCGTTTGTACGGTTTACCTCCGAAATACTATGGCCCATCTCATGAGCGCCAACTATGACACCTCGTTAAAAAATCACTTAAATCGTTATTACTTGCCATTCTCATGCCGAAAACAACTCTGACAGCTGGCAAGGATGTCTATCGCTTTATATACGCACTGGCGGACGCAACCGAGCAGGCGCATAGGTGACGTTGCTATGTATTTTGCATAAGCTCGTCTGTACCAGTTTTTCAGGCACTTCAGTGTATGATACAGTGGGAAGTTCAAATTTCCTGTTACCCAAACTACACTGCTCAACATACAAAATGTGCCAGCACGAAGTTTTGTCAGACGCCACGGAAATCGATGCTACGTGTCGACAGTTAGTTTATGTAAAGAACTGCATTCGCAAACCTATCACGTAATAGGCAAGGAAGATAATCGGCGTGGCTAAGTTTGGTCGTTCTCACCTGGGAGTATGGACGACTGTATCGGGGTGATCTCGGGGGCGGAAGCACATGTGAGGAGTGAGAATGCCTGGGAGACGCCGCCAAGAATCGTACCATCACATGATCAACTTTAGCAGAGACTTCATCATAGAGCTACATGAGGTTGTTTGGTTACTGCGTCGCATCGCGGCTGAAACGCATTAAGAGTCCTACAATCATAACAACATTTTTACCAGAGGCTTTATCAAAAGGATATATATATATATATACTTACGGCTGGTTGGTCCCTTCTTGGCATCGGTGCTGAAACGCATTGGGATGTAACAACTATCGGCCGAATGTGGCGACTGTGGTTGGAAGAAGGCATCTTGCGTCGCCGTAGTGGGACTGTACAAGTAGGTGGACTTCCGAATGCCTCGATCGCTGTATTCGACGGCAAGCCGTAGGAAAGCTATTCGATCCGCAGCGGATGACATTCTACGAAGTGTGCAGGCAGCTATGGACAACATCGTATCGACACGGGCTGTGAATATGAGATTGATGCAGCACGTTTGCTCTCTCGTCAGCCATTACGATGACTGCCACTCACCGCAGCATATCGACGCTCAAGGTTGCAGTTATGTCGTACCAGACATGCGTGGCCGGAGGGCGTCATATTGTGCGACAAGTCTCGCTTCTGTTGATTGTCGATTGAGCATCTAGAGACGACGTGGTCACCGGTCTGATCTTGTTGCCATTCGTGAGTGTCATACGGCTCCTCAGCCTGGTGTCCTTGTTTGGGGTGCTATCAGTTCCAACAACCATTCGTGGCTCTTACGCATAGTGGGTGCAATGCCAGAACGACGTTACGTCGGTGAGGTGCTGCTGCCCGTTTTGTTGTCGTATATCCGTGGTATCCCTGATGTCCAGTTTCAGCAAGATAACGAACGACCGCACACTATAAATATCAGTAGACAGTGCTGATGTTGTAAGTGTGCATGGAGCTGCTGCATACTGGCAGCAGCAGACAGTGTGCAGAATCTCATGGCAGCAGTAGACAGCTGATGTTTTTCAGTGTTCAGGAGCTACCGTACTCAGCGCAATTCCCAGACTTCTCCCCGGGTTCCCTGCTGTATTATTTACAGCATCTAAAAGATTTGAGTGCACTTCCCCAAATGCAAGAACAGTAACCTAGAATCAAACGAACACATCACTCACCTATATCCAAAGGAAAAGTTTTCCCAGCAACACTGCCAACGTTCCAGTTGTTAATGAGTAAAGGTACACAGTCATGAGCCTTTGCATCATGATCACCTACATAATTGAGGGTTGGGTCGCCTTTCGTAGCAATAATCGCTTGCATCTGGTGTGGCAACGACTGCACTAGACCTGTTGGACAGAATAACCTTCCGAAGTTCTGGGAGGGAGCGAGATAGTGTTGTGGACCGTCGTATGCTACGTTTCTCTCTATATCCCACAAATGTTCGAAAGAATGCAAAAAAGAGAAATTTGGTACCAAGGAGAGCCCACTAAATGCTTGAGCATAGTACTTGAACTATTCCTCCACAATGTAGGCCTCGGGACATGAAGCATTGTCTTTCCGAAAGTCCAGTGTCATTGGGACACACGGTCACCATGAAGGGCAAGACTTAGTCCAAAGCAATGCCTAAGTATGGTCTGGCAGGGAGGGTGTGTTCAAAGTGGATCAGGAGCCCTGTTGATGTCCATGATATCGCGGTATCTCATGGTGATGTCCATGAGATTCCGCGATGCCGCTGTCGCTAGCCTGTATCCGTCCAACTGTACAGTCTGTTTACAGCTGCTCACTGATGTGGCGTTAAATAAAGTCCGACCATCGGCATATCGGAATGGAACATGATCTCATCAGAAACGGTGACTGTTTTCAGTTATCTGATGTCGAATAGCCGTGATGTCGTGGCCACAACAGTCAGAACTGTAGATGACGGCCCGTCAACATGGACACACGAACGTGCCGCCTACTCCTTAGGCTCATTCGCTTGAACATCCGTTGAATCGTGGCCTCGGAAATGTTTTTTTCTGCACCCTGGTTGAAATACATTATTAATTCAGAGATAGTAGGCTGTCTGTTGTTCCAACTGGCTTGCACATAGACTGTCAAAAAGTGGTGGTCTTTCTTTTCTGGTATGTTGGGTGAGTGAATGTCCCTCCTTAGGCCACTCCCGTCACACTTCCACTACGGACGCCCCGGACAGCCAATTATGTCTGCTGTTAACAGATTCCTCTAGCCGATAATCATTAGCCGCCCCCACAAGCTCTTCTCTTTCCCCAACGTACGGGCTTTGTGCCAACGAATTGCCACGGCCTTCCCATGCCGTCGATATATATTCCTCGCCGGTAACTGATGTCACTGCTAAATATTGTGGAACGCGTCCACCAGTGGAGAAGGGGTGCTCATAAAAACCTGGCCATTGAGCGAAGAAAAAGTGCATAAAAACGATCAGGTTGCTTTCTGTAAATGCATGTTTCCTTGCATCTTTTTTTCGAACTAAGATCAGGAACTGACTTGGGACAACATCATAGGTGTGTTGTACATGATTCAGAGATAGAGACGGAGCATAAAACCCGGGTGTATGAGGCAATGTTATAAGTTAACAGATGGTTCGAAAAAAACATGAATATTTACCTAAAAACGTTTCTGAGAACAGCATTTGAGCTTCCCTAAGAGATAATCAGATTCCACTAGTATCTACTCTTGCAATTTATCAATAATTACTGGTCACTGGGCTATCCAATTGTTACGAATACTTTTCGTGTATCGTCACAGGCACGTTATGCACTCTTAACCAAAAAGCACTGCATGGGTACGTGAAGACACGCATACACGCCAAGAAAGTTCTGGTCAATCCAGTCGGACAAATGGGCGAGAGGATCGTCTCGTAGTCCGATAAGACCGAACAGCTCCGTTGGATTCTAGGGTCCATCATCCAGCGAGATGTAACGGCCTCTATGCAGCATTCTGTATCATCGCGCATCATTGCGGGACGGCTTGGCGAGACAGGACTCCATTCGGACGTTTCCATTAACGATCCTATATTGGTAGCTCTATGTAGAGTGGTGTAGTGCCCGGGGATCATGGTCGGCCTCCGTCTGGCGTCGCATAGTTTTTAGGCGGGAATCCCTCTTTTGTCTTGGAGCCGATGGCAATCGCATTCGAATCCGGAGGGAAACTAGGTAGCGCTCACATTCGGACTCAGTTTTGGAGCGGCACATTGCCGCCATTAGTGGTGTTATGGTGTGGGGACTGGGCAGCCACCTCCTGTATCTGCCGGACGCCCCTAGTCGTGATAAAACCCACTCCAAAGAAAGTGAAATCTGTCACTTCTTCTGAAAAAGTGACGGAAATAGTTTTCTGGGAAGCGGGAGGAGGTAGTGACAATGGATTACCTTGAAAAGGACCAAACCATCACCGTAACATACTTGGCTACCCAACTAAGGAAACTTCGACAGCATTTTAAAGATATACGCCGAGGAAAGCTGGCATAACGTAACGCACCAATTCACAAATCAGCAGTTTCCATGGCTACTGCCCATGAAAGTGTGTCTCAACTGCTACCACATCCTGCTCACTCACTTGAACCCCCCCCTCCGACTGCCATCTGTTGCCGAATCTCAAAAAGAACTTGTCTGGTGTGCATTTTGGGACGAACGAAGACGTTGCTGAAGCTGCGAAAGCCTATTTTGGCAGCCTTGATAAATCATCTTATTTGGAAGGCATAAGAACTGTGAAGCATGGCTGGAAAAGCGTGTGGAGGAACTATGTAGAAAAATGGGCCTACCATATCTTTCCCTAACCATTCCTTCTTGGTCGGACCGAGAACCTTTGGAACAAGATTCGAATTCATTTCTGTCATCACAGGAAATATTTTGCGCTACGAAAATTCGAAAGACCGTAGTCAACACGCGGATATCTCACAGATCCCAAAAGAACGTTTGTTCTACTGAAAACCGAGATGTCGTGACAAATATAAATATACATTTTCTAGTTCATTTTGTTTCGTGGTTGAGCGACCACCATATGCAACTCAATGAGCTACCACTGGTTCCCTGTAAGAGATGGAGGCGGCGCCGTAAGCCAAATACAGCACCCATGCTTTATACGGGACTCGAAAACCCCGAGCTCAACTAGGGCGACTGGTCAGAAGCCGTTGCTTCACACAGTTCTACTTCCTGCACTGTTAAAATTTTATGGTAGGTTGCAACAAAAAGGATTATATTACACTACCTGCACTACTTTGTGAGCAAGATACTCCATTTTGTGATGCAAACAAAACTAATAATATGGGGCAACCTTGTACCCTGATGTGGTGCAAAGTTGCACCAGGTTGTTGGGTTTTGTTTGTACCACACAATGGTGTATCTTTTCTCAGAAAGTGGTGCAGGTGGTGTAGTACCACTTTTTGGCGCTACCTACAACAAAATTTTTAACTGTGTGGGCGGCTAAATACAGATTTGTACCATCTGGTAAAAAACTTATCCCCCCTCCAAAAAAACAAAAAAGCGGAAAAGTTGCCAACATTTTTGGTATGATTAAAAAGCCCAAAAACTTTGATCTAGAAATTGAGATATCACGAAAAACATACACTTTTAGTAGGGAAAATGAGCCCTAAGAAAATCCCCAAAATACCTGGCAAATTAGGGTGCTCTTTCGTTCATTTAATCCAAAAAGGAATGTCGGCTGTCTCCTTTCTACAAGCAGAAATACAGGGTGTCCGAGAATTATTGGACACATTACAAAATTATATAAAACAAAACATTAAACAGATAGAAACAAACTGACTGTACTAACTTACAATGTAATTACACAAGTTAATAAATTTCGATGTGAGATCCCTTGGTTGCTCGTAGTACGTCCAAGCAATACTCGATTTCATGCCATGTATTGGCAAGCATCTGAGGAGTTATGGAATTAATAGCAGCTGTGATACGCTGCTTCAGTTCCTGCAAATCAGTACAAGGCATCTCATTGACACGATCCTTCACATAAACCCCGCATGAAATAATGCAATGGAGTTAGATTTGGAGAGCGAGGAGGCCACGGAATGGGACCACCAAGCCCAATCCATCTGTTGGGGAAATGCTCATTTAGGCACTTACGTACACACGTTGACCAATGCGTAGGTGCGCCGTCTTGTTGGAAAATGACGTTGTCATATCTTTCTATCTGGGGTATAGCTAAGTTTTCTAGCATACCCAAGTAAATGTCACAATTTATGGTTTTTTCGCAGAAGAAGAAATGGCCGATTACTTCTCTTTTTGACAGGGCGCACCACACATTAACTTTTGGAGAATCACGTTCTAGTTCAATAGCAGTATGAGGCGGTTCACTGCCCCATATCCTACAGTTGTGACGATTCACAATACCTGATACATGAAACGTGGATTCATTACTAAAAATTACAGTACTGAGAAAGTTTTCGTCGTTTTCCACTCGATTCAGCATATCCACAGCGAAATCGTATCGCAAAGTGTGATCATATACATGCCTCTTTTACACTATTTGAATTTTATAAGCATGAAACTTTAATTTCTTGTGCAAGATATCGTGAACTGTCGATTTTTGGAATTCTCTGCTTGTTTACGAACGGATTTCCTGCGGTTTCGTCGGAAACTTTCATTAACTTGGTCAACTGTCTCACCGCTGACGCTAAGCTTACCGGCTCTTCCATGATGTTCCACATTGCCAGTTTCTTTAAACTGTTTCATCCACCGCTTAGTTGAATTCGTTGACGAATAATGATTACAACCATACTCCAAACGGTACCGTCTTTTAACTTTAACGACAAACTTTAATTCCGCAAGCCATAGCACACACATCGCATTCTTCTGTACGGATGACATGACTACTGATTGCGCATTTCTCATACATTCCTCACCAGGCCACACCTAGCGCCATCAATCGGATTCTGGGAATAACAATTCTGCAAAACAAAAATATAGACACCGTGTTAATAATAAATATAGGAAGCTGTTAATGGTCGAAGTTCCGACCATTAACAGCTCCAGTGCAAATTGGTCGAAGTCCCCTGTAGCTTCACATTGCATAACAAAAAAGATGCACTAAGAAAGGTATACAATTCTAAATCATTAGAAAATCCAAGACGAAATCTAGGAATCTTAAGCTTTTAACTTATGAGAACAATGGAAAATACAGTGACTTCTTACGAAAACCCTGCAGATAATTTAGTAGTTTGAAGAATGCACTACACGTAGTAATTATCACAAGCATATTGCTACAGTTTCGTGTTTTAACGGACTTCATAATGATTCCCCGTGGTAATAAGTTCTTTGGGGCCCACTCAAATGTCTTAGCCTACGGGCCAACTCGAGTTGCTTAGCCGAGAGTCCCATTAGGGCCTTAATCCGGCCCTGCTTACTGGGCCAAAACTGTGTGAGAATACCCTTTTCGTTTTTCTTGATTCATTGGTGCCTTAATGTTGAACACACCGATTCAATCAAAGATGCGAATCAGTATCTTTTAACATAAGGCAGATTTTTTGAAGCAAACTTGTATAGGATTAAGATATCTCAAACGCACTTGTTAAATTCGATTGTGCTCTGAAAACAAATGGATTGAAATCTAAAACACAAATAAAAATAGAAGCGGTTTTTAAAAGTAACTAAAGTATGTAACACGATTGTGTGTAGTGCTATTAATTTTCACTTGATAAAGTTTTGGAAAAGTAACAGTGGTTTTTTATTCATTTCCTTATAACTAAAATGTCAGCTTTGCCTTCCTACTACACAAAGTAAATTTCGGCCTTTAGCGCATACCAGAAGCTTCCGAGATGGAAACGGACACTTCGAACTACAAGTGCGCACTAAGTACACAACATAAAAAAAAAAATGCATTTTTTTTTATAATTACATGTTTTTAATTTAATGCTAATTATGATTCTTTCGGAGCCATAATTAACAAAATTTGATTTACTTAAAAATAATTGAACTTGATATAACGCTACAATGTAATGTAACAAACGGTGGCGATGCATCAAGGGCAGAGTTGGAAACGGGTCAAACATGTTGGACCCGAACCCGGTCGTCACATAATAGGACCCGGACGTCACATAATTGAACCCGACACGGATCTGTAGGGGACCTGGACCCGACACGGATCTGTAGGTGACCCGGATCCGACCCGGACACATCTGCTTTGAACTACACTGAAGAGCAATTGAATTAGAGATACCTATCTAGTAACATGTAGCACCATCTTTCGTCCTGATGATGGCGGCGATTCGTCTCGGCATGGACTCGACAAGACACCGGAAGCGTTGGGAAGCCATACGGATCCACGACCCGTAAACGAGCTCCCACAGTTCACGAAGATTTGATGGAGGGGGTCAGAGCCTCGAACATCTCTCTCGATGGCATCCCAGATGTGCTTGATGGGAATGAGGTCAGGTGACCTAGCTGGCCAAGGAAGTGAGGTCACGTCGGTGGAGTGTTCATCCAACCATTCGGATACAATTCGGGAGCGATGGCACGGTGCATTGTCTTGTTGCAGGATGAGGTCCCCAGTGGGATGTTGAAGACGCACAAACGGAAGCAAATGGTCGTCCAGGATATCCCGGTAACGTTCACTTGTGAGGGACGATGTCATACGTACCAGGGGTCCCATTTCAGTCCACGTAAACAGTCCCCAGACGAGAATGCCACACCCACCAGCTGGAAGAGTACCCTGTTGGCAAGAAGGATCCATCGCTTCATGTGGTTTGCGCCGTACTCGTATATTGCCATCCGCATGTACCAACGTGAATCTCGACTCATCAGTCCAGGCAACATTTTCCTACATGTCTAGGGTCCAGTGGTGATGTTCCCGCGCCCATGCTAATCTTTACACTCTGTGATGTGCAGTCAGCAGCTGTACCCTCGTGGGACGATGCCCATAGCAAATAGATGGTTCTTGATGGTGTGAGTGCTTACACGTTTTTGTGCACCAGCGTTAAATTGCCAAGTGATTTCTTGCACTGTGGCCCGTCTATCCGCTGTTACAATGCGAGCTAGCCGACGATGACCCCGCTTATCCACACGCTGTTGTCCACGGCAGTTGGCCCTTGCAGGGATGGTTTTACCGGATTCGATGTACTCACGGTGCACCCGTGACACAGTGGGTCGTGAAAATCCCAGTGCCTGCACGACTTCCGAGATGGAGTGACCCATTCGTCGGGCCCCGACAATTTTCCCACGATCAAATGCACTTAGTCTTACCCATACTACGTTCGACTCTTACTGATTCCCGTCGCATCACTCCTTATATTGTCGGATCGCTGCATACGTCATGTCGTTTCCGTTTACAGGGCCGCTCACAGCGCCACATTTGCATAACGCCAGCTGTCTGTAATTCAATTGCTCTTCAGTGTATTATATATACAGGGAATTCAAAAAGTATCTCTGCAGTGGATACCTTAGGTTATATTGAAATAAAAGAAATGTATTATAGGAACGTATAATTTACTCGCTTACTTACAGGAAGTATTGAAACTGTCGTCCTTTATTTGCATGACATAATCTAACACACTGTTTTACACATGTTTTCAAATGCATCTACGAGGGTCAATAGTCCCTCCGCAGTAATTTTAAGACTGTTGCACCTAATTTTGATGGCGCTGCCGTAAAAGTTTTGAATGAAGCAACTTGTATGTTTAATTTTAGGTTTTTGCTATTTTCTTGATAGCATATCAAGCTTCAGAATATATCTTTCACAGCAATTTTCACCAGCTTCTAATGAGTTGAAAGTTTCCAAAATGTGGATGTTATTTTCGTCATTGCCCCTCAGAAAGAAAAGACACGTTTCCTTCTGAGGACACGCTTCTTTCATATTGCATGACAAATCCTTTTTCAGTCCGCGGACAGGAGTATCGAGCACAAAATTCCACAGTGCGCATTTTTCTTCGAATTTCTTTTTTTTTTCTTTTTCAAGTATAAAACGGAAATAAAACCTGATCGAAATCGTTTCAGGAAAACCATGGCCCGACCCGTTTGACCCGCTGACCCGTGCCCCGTTTCCATATCTGATCAAGGGGTGACTGTACATCACTTTTTGAGGTACATATTCACGACAAAATGCGTGCCTGCATCAGGTAGGAATATGGACAAAAGTATAAAATTAGAAAAGTTGATTAATTATCCTCTGCTAAAATTAAACGCGGCCAGCAAAAATTCAGAGATAAGATATCATTTTTAAATTATTAACTAATTAAACTGCGTACGCATATCAAAGGCAACAGCTTTTTAACACTTCATTTAAAACGCACGTTCTTTTTACTGTTCCTATGACATTAAGTTTTCCCTCAGTATTTTAGAAATATCGAATAACAAAACGAGATCTTCGAGTGCAAAAGTATTCTAACAGTATTCTAAGTGCTCGTGTCTTTTAGTTTAAAAAGCCATTTACTTCATTATGTTGTAAAAGGAAATAACTGCAATCATCACGATTCGTCTTGAGAACAACAGTGTTAAAAGAAACTACAAGTGTTTGCGCGTGTCGCTGCTGCAACTACAGGAAATTGTGATCGGTTCTACGCGAAATGAGGGTGATTGCATGTGTTTCTCAAAGATCATTTACTTGGAAATTAAGTTCAGTTATGGCGTGTGTTTCCAAGTCAGATATCTTAAAAGGAGACGTGTAAAAGCCCTTGCCGGACATTGACGGAAACAGAGTAGGAAAACTTCTCTTGAATTAAATTATCACACATACCGAAGCACGTAATTGACTTGGAAGCAAGCCTTAGCACTTAGCGAAAACCCTAATCAAGGCATAGAGTGTCTAATTATATTCCCAGAAAATCCTCCTGCCTCTTTCGTCAGACCATTAGGTCTCAGTGTCTTTGGTCAGGAACGGGCTCTTATTGGTTCATTCCTTGAAGACGGCACGGAGTCCAGTAATGGTCCTATAGCCTCTCGTTTGGCATGCATTAGAGAAAGGCAGCATTTGCTACTGCAGCCTCGGCATCTCCCTTCCGGAGGTCTCACGAGCTACTTCTAATTAAAATTTCATGGTGGCGTCGATGGGCACTGAATGAAATTGATATCTTCGTATATGAGACAGTTTCGGTTCATTTCCTAGAAGGTGAATCTTTCTTGATTTGGCTTTCGAGTACTCAGGGATGTACTTTTACATTCCGAGAGCAAGAAGGAAAACTGTTCAGATACTTTACTTCCTTACTATGACGGAAAATGAAGCCTGAACCAAAATTATTTTATCGTTTCGACAAACAATTTTGAATGTGATAACAAAAATTAAATTGTTGGCTAAGCGTTTTGTTTTTAAAGTGATCGGCTGA
Organism: Macrothele yani; assembly: GCA_039090855.1. Lineage (NCBI taxonomy): Eukaryota > Metazoa > Arthropoda > Arachnida > Araneae > Macrothelidae > Macrothele > Macrothele yani. Next base: position 80,828,454 of record CM077023.1, on the reverse strand, counting down.
TGCAGTCAGCACAATAAAATAATATTTTTAATATGAATCCAAAATTTTTATATTTCGCAGCTTTTCTATGGCAATATTTTTCTTTGTCTTTCACGTATTTACATTAGAGCTGAAACGGGCTCGTGGGCTGCTTCGGGCTTTCGGGCTGTAGAATATTTACTGCGGTTCGGGCTCTTAGAGAGAGGAAGAGCGAAATATATATATATATATATATTTTTAATATATAAATGTGATTTTATATGATTTTGCAAATGAGACACTTTATAGTTGGGAAAGGGAATTCTTCGGCAACTGGTTGTGATTGGGTAGCGGCATTCCAGTCTTTTTATTCCGGGCTTGGGTAGAAAATGCCATAGGCCGCGCATTAGTGTGTTTCTGCAGAGAAGAAAAAGCTTTCTCAAGAACTATAGATATTGGATAGTTGATAGAATACCGACGATAATTTACCCCTATCTCCACACAGTAGGTTCCTACTAATTCTGTTTAGCAACGTACATATTGCAGCTGATTATGGCACGATAATATTAGCATTATTTGAGCAATATACAATTGCAGCACCGGCTGATCATTTTGGATGTGCGGCCGCCCGAAGCACTTCAGGTGGAAACGAACTGTTAAACAAAATCATACCGTTACACTGTAAAAATAGATAAAGGTCCCTTTTCCACTCCCCATATTGCAGGAGGAGGAGAAAGTGGAAGTGTGGAAAAAGAGATGTTTTTTATTAATTGTTGAACAGGTAAGCAAGTTTTCCGGCTCGTTCGGGCCCTGGCTCTATCTTGCAATGTAAAATTCAGGCTCGGCTGGGCTTGGGCTGATATAATACGGGCTCGGGCTCCGAAAATTGAGCCCGAACACAGCTCTAATTTACACGTCGTCGTTTTAAAAAATTAAATCAAACTTTCTTTTTTGTAATTAAAATATTTCCATTCCAATGAATAAAAGGACATATTGAATGAAATTTAATTATCACGTTTTCATTTTAAAATACAAAGCATCATTAATTGGTAATACAAAGTTAGTGGTAATACTGTAATGGTACGTAAGTATTTATTACTTATATATGTACACTGCCTAGCCACTTCATTACGAACATCTTCATAACATGTCAGTGAAAAAGAACACTCATGTGTGGTGTAGGTATTGAATAATAGGTTCACGCAATACATTGTACTTAAGAAATGTTGAACTAGCTCTTTAAATCTATCATTTAAGTTACGAGAATACGGAAACTAATTACTTGTCTGCCTTACATATTTTGCATACTAAATTTTATTAAAATGGAAGAAAAGCAATATTTTTTTTTCTGCGTGAATTCAGCACAAGCCAAATGAAGCGTGGATGATGTTCTCTATAGATAATCTTTTGAAAAAACAATAAGTGTTCAGAGCATCCGTTTGGCTGTCCATCAGTATGTCTGCAGATACGATACATCTGCATTTATGATCCTGATTCCAAAAAAGAGCTTGGATGGCGTAAAGTGAATGGTGATTCGTTCGTGTTATCTTTGCAGGATATCTACGCTTCTAAAACAGTGGTTGGGAAATTCCTCTGTGCACGGAAGATCTAAATCTATGGTAAAAATTCACCATATACTTTCTACATTGCGCGGTGCACACATTTCTCCACAGTTGGCGTCAATGTGTACTTACGTTTTGCACGCTATCTTCGCTTTTAAAACCGAAATATTCGTACTGCATCCTGCAGCTATAGTATTGACATAAATTTAGACCCAGACGTCTGTAATAATGACATGGCTTTTATCTAACGTAAAATTTTCCAACTAGATGGAGTGGAGTAAATTTAACTAAGAGTTTTAGTGTTTTGATTTTCTGGATGCTTTATTTTCCCTCCAAATGAGGCAACAATGTGCTTGCATTTGTTACTATACCTTCACCAATTTTTTTTTTGGGGGGGGGGGGCAGTGACGACTCCAGCCACTCAGAACTGGGTAGGCTATTAGGGGGGGGGGGGCTAAGTATGATGGGAGGAGGGCACAAATTTTGAAGTGTAAAATTTTGTTCACATGCTTTTTACTCCAGCTGATTATGTTACCCCTAGTAAAAATAGTTTTCAAGTGAATACTGTACGTAATATTCAGTGCATGTAGTATGGGAACCACGGATACGAATCCTTTTGACAAGTTACTGTTTCTTCGTAATTTTAGCTTACCTAGGTCGTTTCTTGTTTGTCATAAGGATGTTTATGAATTTTAGTTTGTAACCTAATAACCTAATAAGGAATATCTCTCTCTCTCTCTCTCTCTCTCTCTCTCTCTCTCTCTCTCTCTCTCTCTCTCTCTCTCTCTCTCTCTCTCTCTCTCTCTCTCTCTCTCTCTCTCTCTTTCTGTCGCTCTCATCGTTTTAAGCCATAATTACAAAAATGGTGTGTTTCTACTTCTTTCTTAGAAATTCGTTCAGAGGACTCCTCCGTGAACAAACACTAAATTTAACAAAGAATTCATTTTATATAGCAAAAGTGGATAAATGTATGTGAATTCGAAAAATTCCCAAACATTTATACAGATTCCCTATAATCTTAGATGGTTGCATCCGCCATATGTTCCAACTGCATAAATATTTCTTCGGGGGGTGCTTAAGTGGGGGGGGGCTAAAAGAAAAGTTGGTGAGCTTGTAGCGTCACGCCTGAAGGGGGGGGGGGGGTGCGTGGTTAACAATCATCGTGAGCAGCTCTATGGGGTATATGCTGTCGTTCGTCTTTAATTTGGGGGCCACTGGTTCCTGGGAAACGGAAGGGCCTGCACCGTGGGGCAGCCACACTCCCAGCACCTTATTCGTGACCCGAGTCCGTCTTGAACGAACGGTGAGAAGCGAAAGTTTGTACCATTGGGCCATACGGCCGGCATCAGCCCTTCTAAAAGTCTCGTTTGAAAAATTTTGTTTACTGCAGACATCAGATAAAATTTTCGACGAATTTACCTGGATAAGACTATCCACGAATTTACCATCTGTAAGAGCTTTTCTTCAGGTAAAAATCCCCCATAAGATTGTGCAAATGCAGGCTTCTTTGCAAAAGTAGAGAAAAAAATTAGGGATATTTCAATTTAGAACACCCTGACACGTCTTTCTGCAAATTTTGTCAGGTCACACTGCTGGGAAAATACGAAACACAAAAATACTCGGATTTCAGGAGCAGCATTGCTCTTAAGTATAATGTGGTCTTAATAAAAGGGCCATATTGTATAATGTAAAAAATACAGAATTCAAATCTGATACACAATTTTCATCTACATAGTGATGCAAGCTCCACCCACCAAAAATTTCGTTATTATTTATTGTTTACTTATCGAAATACATGTGGATTTTATTTTTGAGATGGTGAGGCATAACTTTAACAAATTCAGCCACTGACTCCCAAAACAGTGACAGTGTTCAGAATGATTGGAATTGACCTTCTGAACCCGCGACTAAGGTGTAAGAGTACGATTTGTCCAACTTAATCTTCCCTTTTAAAATCGATTCAGCAAGTAAGCATGTAAAAAAAGAGTATATATGTGTTCTTCTGAAGAATATCTGTGAAAGTTATCATCAATTGGTAGCGTTAGGTAGAAACTTATATAAAAGCATTGATACATAATTCACCAAATTTCGGTGTCTAAAAGTCTTGGTAACGTTCCTGAGGCTTATTACAGCAGCCATTAAGTTCTATGAAATTTTACTTCCAATTTTCTTCTACATTTCATTAGCATTTGTTTGACACTGAAGTAGTGATCATGTTTCAATTTTTTTTCCAGTTCATCGAGATGAGATGGGGCTCTAGTTGTTTTCTTTCCAAAGGCATTAGACTCTTGCGCAGAAGGAGATCCTAGAAATTATGCAGAAGATCCTAGAAAGCATTCTCTGATGAAGAAAATTGACCAGATGGATTTTATCCTTCCTGAAAAGTTCATTTGCAGGTAACTCTTTAACAACACTAGCTTTGAAAACCTTTAAAGATATTTTTCGGTCGCCAAATCGTATTGTAATTTCATTCCGAAGCTCTTCATGATGTTAATTCATTTCCATAACGTTGCTCTCATTTGCAACAGTTGTTTGAACATTGTTCTCAGTAACAGTATGCCAACGTAACCACATACGAGTGCGTTGGCATAGTGTGCTCATGTTGTGGAGAAAGTGGTGAAAGGTGCACGAACAAAATTATTTAAACAAAGGAGAATAAATACAGGGTGATTCATAAAGAAGTATGCAGTTTCAACGCACTATAAAACAAGAACAATGTAAGATATTTTATGTTACCTGTAACAGAATTGTAGGGGAATGTTTCAAGTTTTTTTAGAGACAGTCACAGATTTTCTATTTGTGCACCCTTAGTCACACGACGTACATCGAGCCGGTAATCCATTTCCGCCCAAACGCGAGATAAAATATCTGAATCAAGTGCAGTGATAGTGGCTGTGATACGCTGTTTCAGCTCCGCTAGATCAACAGGAAAGGGAGTTTGTGTCCCTCAGTAGCGGGACGCAAACTTTATGAGTACATCTACCTAACGGTTCGCAGTTGTGGCCCGTGTCTTCAACTGTTACTGTTTTACAGCATCTGGGAACTGGAAACGGAAATGGATTACCGGCTCAATGTGTGTCGTGTGACTAAGGGTGCACACATAGAACATCTGTGACTGTCTCTAAAAACCTTGAAACATTCCCCTACAATTCTGTTACAGGTAACATAAAATATCTTACATTGTTCTTGTTTTATAGTGCATTGAAACTGTATACTTCTTTATGAATCACCCTGTATAATCAGTGGCGCACCCATGGGGAGGGCAGATGTCCCCCTTCCCTCTTCCTTGGGCTGACAAAGTGGAAAATAGCACGTCGAAGTTTGAAACAAAAAATCCCGATACGCGATCTACATATAGTTCTTAATCACGTATCGTATAATTATTACATACAATGATTATAACGAAGTAATTCTGTTAAATAAATTTAGAAAAATCTAACCCGAAAAGAATTTTATTTACCGCTTGTTCTAATCATTTAACTTACTTGTACTGTAACATTACTAGTAACTGGATAAGAATAAATGTACAAAAGTCAACCGCCTTAATTGTTATGGTACCTGATTATTTTTCCAGGTAAATTTAGGGCAGTCATCCCCACCTCGGGGGAAAAAAATTGTGTGTGTGTGTGTGTGTGTGTGAAGAAATGTATAATCAGCCTCAAGAAATAACTGCTTGAGTGTTTCAATCAAACGTGTGATTCAGTGAACTGCCACAGATCAGTACAATGTTTCTTCATTGGAAACGACACGAAGCTGAAACGGCCATTTCCCAAGGTAATAAAGAAAGTGTTCTTGGACCAGCAAATTCGACAATTTTTGCCGAATCACTGGTAGTTTCCCCATAACAGAATGCACGGACCTGAGAGCATGAAAGTCGAATATGCTAAATGCAGTAAAGATGCTTTCACCACGTCTGTCAGCCAAATACATTTGCTTAATCTTTCAAATAAATATCAAATGTTCGAAATTCAAGAGTACACGAATCTTTCATAAAATATTACACATGTCAGCAATTTAATGAATTCAGACAAATAATAATTTTCTGGAACTAAAAACTATTACTATTATGGAAATGAATACAATGAATTCTGTATCTTGAAAAGGAGCGTTTCTCTGCAAACAGTCAGTAATAAAACAAAAATAATTAAAAATCGGAAGCTGGTGAAATGTTGCAAAAATGTGATCTCACTATAACTTTCTGTAACATGTGTACAACAGTATTATTTCGTTTAATATATATAACATCAAAATTGCATGGGATTTTGTTATCTATTCCATGCAATTTTAATTTATTTTTTTTATTTTGTTATTATCTGATCACGATGTCTTTTACTCTTGTCATTTTCCTCCTCAACGAGTTCCTTATATATTTTTTGGTCACACCAAGCATGCATCTCTTCAGGCTTCTTTCAGTTGTCTGCATTCTTTGTATGTCTTTTTTAGTTAAGGTCCACGTCTCTGTTCCATACGTAAGCACTGGAAGGATGCATTGATTAAGCACTTTTCTTTTAAGACATAATGACATATTGCTCTTAAAAATTGTACTGTTTCTTCCAAAAGCTCTCCAACCAAGTTTTATACGTCGATTAATTTCTTCATCAATGTGACCTCTGCTTGATATCTGCTGTCCAAGGTAAATGTAGGTATCGGTTATCTCCAGCTTTTCCCCATCAATCGATAAATCTTCATTTCTTGTAAAAGCATTGTACTGCAGTTTTGTCTTTCGAAAGTTTATTTTTAATCCCATTTCTTTACCCTTCTCAGCAAGTTCCTGGATCATACTCTGCAGCTCTTAAGTATTATTTCAAAGATCTCTGAAGGATTCTTTGAAATAGTTTTCTTATTTTCAAAAATAAACGGAACTAAAACCAGGTGGAGATTGGGTCAGGAACACTTTGACCCGACCCGTTTAACCCGCAAAAAATTGTCGACCCGTTGACCCGGTGACCCGTTTCCATTTCTGGTACATACCATTACCAATTTGGGGCTGACGACTGCTTACAGTCAGTCCTTTTAGTCGTTAATGGTAGAAGTTAAAACGTTAAATCCCGAAACAGAAAAAATTAATAACAAACAGTTGGAAACAATCGCTTTTGACTGCAGGAAATTTAAAGAAGTCAATGAAAAACTTCGGCACAAAAGAGAAAGCTACAGAGCAAGATTACAGTAGGTAGTAAAAACAATTATGATGCTTTACATTAAAACTATCTTCCGGATTTTATTGGTAACTTTCTTACTTAATGACATTATCTAGCAGTTAACACCAATAGTATCTTCAAAGAAGAGTATTTTATTATTTCAGATGTTCTTGGGATCCTATTCTCATTGCAGATCGTGATGAATGATTGTTGAGAGAGCATTAGAATAACATATGTTAGTTGTCTTATCTACATTACCTGATAGTAACTTTACCATATACACAGTAAACTGCACTTTAAACACAAAATGTTGCAATTATTTATTAAGGCAAGAATTTTTGTCAGATTTTCTCATGAAATAGCAAAAATGTCAATTTGAAGCAATATATTAATCTTGCTTGTATATTATCTTGTTGCTTCCAGCTTCCGAAGAAAAATGTGTACGTCGTATTCTTTTCGACTAGTTTTTGTTGAACCTAGACTTTCATTTCCCTGTGGGAATGTATTACGCGACAGCCAGTTACATAACTTCAGTTACAAAGACATTCTCAATTTGCAGATCGTGATGAATGATTGTTGAGAGAGCATTAGAATAACATATGTTAGTTGTCTTATCTGCACTGGTTGTGTTTCTTGAACAACCTACCGCAAGCACATAACTCTTCATGTCAATATACTCGTACGTCGACACAGTTTTTTCTTCATTCCTCTACTGATGTGTTTTGGTCTCACTTCTACACTTTCTTGGGCCATTGGCCAAGAGACGGACCCTTAGCCGAAAGCGGAAGGAGTTCGGAGATTAATGCGTTTTGGTTCTCATCTCTGACCTCCTTGTCTCTCCCTCTGCCTGCTTCTTAGTTCCTCTGACCTTTCTCCCTGTCTAATTGCCTTTTTTTTCCTTAACGCAATCTACCCTTTGACTAGAACCAATCACACTAAAAATACATTGGATGTCAGTTTTCCTCTCCTTATTATCTGTCTTCTTAAAGCGATGTCTATGAGCCTAAGAGCATAAAATACATCAGGTCTTCGCTACTTTTGTGTGGCTGTCATCTTCTCCCTCAAGCGATAACGCAGTTAGCTAACAAAGGAATCCGACTGCGGCAGAAATAAAATTCAGCGCTGTTCTTTGCTGTTCTTTATACGTTTGTGTATACAATGAAACTTGAACACTGTTTCTAATGAAAGTAACGCGTCCAAACGGCGATAACTCACAAAAAAATAGTAAATTCTAAGGAATCGAATAACGATTACGATACGCATGAAGAAGAATCTGTATTCAACATAAGTAAAACAAAATGAACCAAACAAATAAAATATGAGAAATTTGCTACGCTGTTAAACTGTACAACACAGACATGGAAAATGTGTAGAAATTACTAATGCCTGTCCTTCTAAATCAGTGGTTCTCAACCTTTTAGCTCGAGGTACTTTCAGGTGGAACGGATAGGTCATCAAGTACCACCTAAGATAATCGTAGACACAGGAAGCTAAGAAAGGGATTGTTTTTCGTTTTTTTTTTTTTTTTTTTTTTTGGATGCATGTATTGTTTTATAGTGGAGCCAAAAAATAATCGCTTCTCTTTAAATTTTAAGCTAAAAAGATGTGTTATTAAGACTCCAATTTAAAGAATAAAAGTTATACTTGTTCAGTGAATCTAATGACAGACCTACTGCAACAGATTTTCAGCGATTTTGCTGAAATTAGGTGTCATCATCAGCAAATGTCTGCTGAAGCATCAAGTCTGTTTCTCTGTTTTTATTTGGTGTTACAATATTTGGCAAGCCCACATTCACAAAAATATGTCATCACAAATGCTAAATGTTTACGAACTACTCTTTTTCATATACATGTATGTAATAAATATTTTACTAAAAACTGAGAACGCGAAAATCCGCCAGATTAGATTCAACGCCCAAGGTATCCCCTGGAACTCCTTGAGGAACATTCAGGGGGACGCGTAGCCCTGACTGAAAACCACTGCTCTTATTCATAACGAAAGTAGCAATATGCCGCTCTAAATGTATTGGAACATCGATGTATGATCAAATGAAATAGATAAAATGTAGTAAATTAGTGAGCTAAAATTTAATTTAAGCTCACGTATTTCTTTTTCTTTGATTTAGGTCGATATTTGAATCCTACAGGCCTTCAAATATTGATCAGTTAAAAGGAATTAGTAAGTTCTAGGAGAACACAAGTTAAAGCCCTCTATTGCAAAATATAACAAAAAATCAGTTGCAAATGGTTTATCGGTATTGGTTACAGTAAATTTGTGGAGGTATTCTCACAAAGAACATGGAAAATGCTGTGTAAAATCTGATTCTGGAAAAGAATCTAAGAACCAATAAAAGAATACGAAGTAATGGAAAATAGAAAAGAAACTTTTGTTGAAGTGAAATTTTCAACGTAGGAAGATAGATAGATAGAGAGAGAGAGAATGTGAGAGGGTCGAATCTGCAGAAGACGGAAACTGGAAGGCAAATTACGAAAGGCCTCACAAAACTGTTGTTAAAAAAAAGCATTCTCTGTAAATTGCTTTTTCAAGTACAAATGTACTAAACCAAAAGCCTAAATAAATGTTTCACCCAGTTTGTTTCACGAATTTTCGGAAGAATCTGTTTGGATTCTGGAATTCAGATTCCAGTCTCTGTGTGTATGGTGGTATGCTTTACTCTCCTGCACTGTTTTCTTCGATCGATTATTCTCTACGATGAGGATGGTGAAATTTCTTGACCTATGTAATGCAGATTAAAGTTAACGCTCTGATCGCATAAATGCCTCCACAATTTAATTCACTCAGTTTTGAAACACATTATGTACTTAAAGTCATAACGCCATCCAATTTCATCAGAATGTCAAGTTCTATTTTTTTTCTTATGGTAGGTAGAATCAGGGAAATGTGGACTTAATTCTTAAATATTTTCCAGTATTGCTTCCGAGACGGCTGACCAAATAACGGACTTAATATTTAATACTCAAATTACCACAAATATTTTTGTTTCAAATTTAACGTGTTTTCAACCAGTGACATAAACATGCTGTTACAAACGATTCAAGAAGAGCAGTTTTGCATATTATTTTACACCCACCTCATAAATTAGGGTTGCCGTATGCTCACTGCTTTCTTCCGAGTCATCATGACTGTTTGGTCGTATCACACCAGTGTCTTATGCTCAATGTTTTGGTCAATCTGAGTCAGCATGCAAGTTTCATCGCATCACACCAGAGTCTTATGCCACAGTTTTATTCCATCTCAGCAGTGTGCCAGTTTCATCGTATCCCACTAGTGTAGTATGCTCACTGTTTTCTTCCATTCTAGTCATCATGCCAGTTTCATGGTATCGCAGCAATGTCTTATGCTCATTGTTTTCCTACACCTCAGTCAGTGTGCCAGTTTCATCATATCACACCAATGTCTTATGATCACTGTTTTCTTCCATCTCAGTCAGCATGCGAGGTATCACATCAGTGAAATATGCTTACTGGTGTCTTCTATCTCAGATAGCATGCCAATTTATCATATCATACCAGTGCCTTATGCTCATTTTTTTCTTCCATCTCAATAAGTGTGCCAGTTTCACTATATCATACCAGTGTCTTATGCTTACTGTTTTTTTTTTTTTTTTTCATTTCAGATAGCATACCAGTTTCATCGTACTACACTGTTATTTATGCTCACTGTTTTTTCCATCTTAGTTTCAATGTGCCAGTTTCATCGTTTAACACCCGCTCATAGGCATCGACTTTTCAGAAATCCAACGGTTGTTAGAGTTTTAGACTTGAAGTGCAACGGGGCTAGAGTTCTAACAGAGAAGTCCATGTTCTGGATAAGTCCTTTTGGCGTTGCAGCTGAGGCGGTAAAGTCCAATGTATGCTCGAGTCGTTTTCGTACGCGCGCACACACACACACACATGCATAAGCGTACAGTGGAACGTCGATAATACGCCATTTAGGCGTGTGATCTTATATCGGTGATATGTTTTTAATACTGGAAATGATATATGATAAATCACGTTCTTAATTTTCTCATGTAGTTTTTACAGCTATACGTCTCTTAAATTTTGTCCTTTGAAAGACGTATAACCGACGTACTACTCACTATATTCTGTTTACGTGTGTGTGTGTACGCACGTGTATGATTATACACCTTTTGCAGCATGTTTCTTGAAAGTAGGGTTTGGGTCAAGTTATTTCCATTTCTTCCTTCATCATCCTTAATAATGATTCTAAAAATGGATTTTGGAAGGGTATCATGAGCACGAGTAGTTTGTACGTAACTTCTTATTTCCTCCAAATAGAAATCAAAGACTTAAACCTTTATTCACAAGATACGCTGGCGTTGTAATAAAGGATTTTATATGTAGGAGCACTGAAATATAGGAAATTCGAGTGTTATCGTACTAAAATTTCAAAAAACGGCCAATCCAATACTTATTACTTTTTCCAGAGGTGGATTTTTATTTTTATCAGTAATTTAATGGGCACCTTGGCTCTTGAGCAGTCACGTACTCGGCGTTTATGCAGCAGCTTACCATTTTTGTTTTAACGGTAAGATTTCGGAGGGAGAAAGCTGCCATTTCTATTTTTTCACGTCTTCTCAATATTTCCTACTATGACATCAAAGGTGACCATGGTGCGTTTTGCTCAACAGATGCCGTAAATTTATTGCCACTCTATTGGTTTTGAGTCAAAAAACAAAACTGAAACAATGAGTTATTTAACGTTTTTTTTTTTTTTTTTTTTTTTTTTTTAACTTTTTGTGAAATGATTTAAATTTCAAAGACAAAATTCCCGTGTCTCATTTGCATTTTTAAATTTATTTCACATAGTAATGATTATATTTTTTTCCTTTTGTTGTTTGCAACGGGCGGTACAGATTTATGCATCAACTTGAAAGCGAATTGCTACTAACAATCTGAAAGAAAACGCTAATAAACAGATGAACAAGACGAATATTTGTTGATGTCATTTCCTTAGGTTGGATAAATCTTTGACAGCAGTCACGATGTTCTGCATTTGTAAAATTTATAATGATTGCATAAAACATCTACTGACAATTCACAAGCATACACACATCAGAAAATAATTTTGCAAAAGGAAGCGATTATCTCACCCTTTATGTGCCGTCCGAAGCAGCTGCATGGATGTCTGATTTATTTACTTATTTTGATTGGAGGTTTAACGACCACCGTGAGCAACTCAATGGGCTATAAGCAGTCGCCCGTCCCTAATTTAGGGTCACTGGTTCCAGGGAAGGGAGAGAACCAGTGCCGTAAGACAAACACAACATCCATGCCTGACCGGGATTCGAACCCGGACCCCTTATGGACGAATGATCAGAGGCCAACGCCTTAGACCAATGCGCCACCGGGGCGGCAATGTCTGATTTATGAAGTGAACAAGAGATTTCTAGATATTGAAGAAATGAAAAGCAGCTCAAAGAAAGGAGAAAAGTAATGAACAGTCGTTTCTCAGTGATCAATGACACATTTGATATTGCTTATGAAAATGTTATTTCAGAATAGAAAGCCAAAAGCTCTAGCAAATATGGGTGAGTGAGAAAACGTCTTGCCGAAAAGGCTATACTGGAGTTGTTTGTAAACTCCCATGATAAACTTATCCGTTTCTTTAAAAAATTTCATAGGTAGTGTATTAACAAACTTAGTTAACGATGATACCAGATAAAAACATTGTTGTAAAGCGGACGCATTAACAATTCCTACGCTTTATTTATACACTGTTAAAAATTTTGTGGTAGGTTGCATCAAAAAGTGGTATTACACCAGCTGCACCACTTTCTGAGAAAAGATACACCATTGTGTGGTGCAAACAAAACCCAATGACATGGTGCAACCCTTTGCACCACATTATGGTACAAGGTTGCGTCATTTTATGGTGCAAGGTTGCACCGTATTTTTGATCTCGTTTACATCATCAAAAATTATCTAAACAGTAAGAGATAATGCGTATTACTAATTTTCGTGTATTCCCCAGCATTCCAGAGTGAAGTATCTAAAGTCCAATGAAAAAGGCTGCAATTCAGCAGCATGGAATACTCTAAATGGGGCTTTTAGATTTCAGTGAGGAATTGCCTTCATGCGTCAAAAGAACCACAAAAGGAAGTAGATTAAGTAATCGGCTGAATGTCTCAGTAATAAAGTTAAGAATTAGTAAGCCTTACTCATACTGGTTATCATCATCATAAAATTTGAAAAAAAAAACAAAAAAAAAAACACTAAAAGATCTTTGCAGAGGAAATGGCATTCTGATGTTGCTTAAAAGTTAAGAGTTCATACTTTGCAGACGTTTAAATAGGATATTATCTTGATTTATAACAGTCAGTCTGACAGAGTTCAACTGCTGAAATTTTTTGCCTTTGATTTTCTCATAATATTTAAGCTCCAGATAGGTGCAATGAAATTTTATAAAATTAGTCTTGTATACCCACGGAAACGAGGTTCTGAAATTGTTTTATAGTCCTCAGAACTTCCATGAACTCCATTTCCAAGAATTAATTGTGGTAATCGCGAACTGCTCTCTTTGTTACTGCGTTCCTAAAAAACACACAAAATCGAGAACACAAGAAAAAGTTAATAAAGTGCAAAAAGATAGGAGACAAAATTTAAAAGTATTATTCCTTGGTAATTACAGAATGTCTCCATCTATCGGCAGCGGAAGAAATTACAAATGCTTACGCAGAGTGCAAGCTGTAAACAAACTTGGCGTTCGGTGTAGAAAGCATGGATTTTCTGAATGAAGGCTACCTCAAAACGAAATCGTTTAAAGCCATTCAGAGTAATTTGCAGATGTTTCTACACCGTACAGAACTAAGAAAATGTGCTGTAGAAAACTTGCACAGCATTTCAGGAAAACAGCAAAAGTAATCATTGAACACATATTGGCGGCTTGCCACACAAGGCACCTATCAAGGTACACTAACAACTGACTGTCAATTCGATCAAGTTGCTACAGAAACTTTCTCTCAGAAATAAAATATCGTACCACAGTGGCCCTCCTAAATCATCTACGAAAGTTAAAAATGTTTCCATGGAATGTACACATTATGGATCATTAGTCAGAATGGTCTTTGAAATAAGTGGACGATGTCCATCACATGCTGGACTCGATTTTTTTTTTAATAGGTAAAATCTAGTTTCGTTGTATGAGCTAAGTATGATCTTAAAATACTCATGTATTGTGAACGGTAAATCCTCATGCATCCCACAGAATTTCCCTTCACCCTATCAAGACTGTACCGCCACGTGCGGAGTCCAACCGAATATGAAATGCCTTCCCAATACTGTTTCACAAACATCACAAACCCTCTAAGTTCTTCAATGATGTAGCCCATTAATTCCTTGGATATATCACAGAAGAGAAGACTCGTGAAACATGCTTTCAGAAAGATAATGCTACATGTCACACATTGCGGGCGAGTGTGTACGAGCTACTAGTTTTTTTCCCACAAAGAATAACTTAGGAGGGAATATGGCCTCCATGCTATCCAGATTTGTCACTGTCGGAATTTTTCCCTTTTCATGGGGCTGTCGAAGATAACGCTTAACACAGCAATTCGTGTAGCGGGGACGAATTGGAATATCTAATCTAATATTGCATCCGGAACATAGACATTACAGGCAACGTCTGCGAATATGCTCCATTTTGCTGCATTGAACAAACAAAAGGAAGAAGACCGAGTGATGGGCTGAATGTCTCAGTAAAAAGAACCACAAAGGACATCTTTCTCTGCATGGCCTTCGATGGATTTTTTCAACACTCTTTACGAATAAAGTTATAACAGCTGAGAGTGAAGCATGTTACTCACAAATTTCACATCGATTATCTTATTTTATTTTCTCGTTTTAAAAAATATTTTTGAATTCATGAAAATTGTAATGGTTTCATGCTAAGACCCTTTCCTCACCTGTGTGTTTTCGCAGATATTCCATTTCTTTGCTTCTAAAGTTGATTTGACAATCATTCAGTGTTTTTGAAGTCCACTTTTAGTTATTTATCATAAATAAAAATCCCTTTTGGTTTCAGTGATGCAAAATGTTATCCAGTCTTCTCTCGTCGTGAAAAGGTGAAGAGTGAATGGATTACCCGTTGAAATGGGCACATTTGCATTTCCCATTCACAACCGCAATACAGAGGTAAGTCTTCTGTGCTGTTCTCTGATAAATACTAGTGACGAATTATAAACCCAATTATATTTGCGTAATATCAGCGTCATACAACGCCTTATAGTTTTGCGAACTTGAATCATGGTAAAATGATTTGAGGTATGAGTCTTGTGATAGCATATCTGACTTGTGATGCAATGCTGATCATTCTGATCATATCAATAGAATGTTAGCTGAATTTTCATTATTTTATCAGTTCAATGGTATACTCTGCCAGTTCCACAAGGGATTCAACACTGTTAAAAAATCTGTGGTATATTACTCCACAACGTGGTGCTACACCAGCTGAGCCAATTTTTAGGGTAAAGTATACCATTCTGTGATGCATGAAATACACAACAGTATGCTATAGTTGGTGCAAAAAGTTCACCAATCAGGTTTAATACTATAATTTGGTACACAATTTCATCGTGTTGTTGTGGGTTTCATGCACTGACAATGATGCCCATGTTGTACCAAAAAGTGGTGCTACACCAACAGCACTGCTTCTCAGTGCAATATGCCACAAAATTTTTAACAGTGAATTTCATGATAATGAAGCAATTATTTTTTTCAGTAACACGCTATTAGAACGGAATCCACAACTACAGCTTAACTACTGCAGTCAACCAGGGTGAATTTTCCCCGAATTGGATGAATTCCAAAGTTCTTGCTTCTAAGGTTAACAGGCGTACAATTTTTCTTTCGGAAAGCCATTTTACTATTGAGTATGGAGCAACATGTTGTAAATCTGAGCTTCCAGCTTTTGTCCCTCTACAGTGGAAACGGTTTCATCATCATCATCATTGTCAACCATTGTCAATCCACTGCTGGACGAAGGTCTCCCCAAGTTTCCTCCACAACGGTCTGTCTTGTGCCAGTCTCCTCCATGTCACTCCCGCACGCTTTCGAATTTCATCCACCCATCTCCCATGTGGTCTTCTTCTGGGTCTTTTCCTGTCCCTTGGAATCCAATCTAAAATTTGGGCTGTTCATCGATGGTCTGTCCTTCTGGCAGTATGTCCAGCCCATTGCCATTTCAGGGATTTAACTCTGATCATGATGTCTTCCAATCTTATCATTTTTCTGATCCACGAGTTCCTCTTCTTATCTCTCCTGGTTACACCAAGCATGCACCTCTCCATGCTGCTTTGAGTTGTCTGCAGCTTTTGTATGTCTCTTTTAGTTCAGGTCCACGTCTCTGCACCATACGTAAGCACTGGAAGGATGCATTGATCAAATACTTTTCTTTTAAGACATAATGGCATATTGCTCTTGAAATCACGCTGTTTCTTCCAAAAGCTCTCCAGGCAAGTTTTGTACGCCGATTAGAGCTTTTGGAAGAAACGGCATAATTTTCAAGAGCAATATGCCATTATGTCTTAAAAGAAAAGTGTTTGATCAATGCATCCTTCCAGTGCTTACGTATGGTGCAGAGACGTGGACCTTAACTAAGATCAGGTGATGCGTAACATCACAGCCTCTCCTTAACAAATATCAACCCCGCCTTCTCGTGGTGCATCCTGTTCGCACTAAATGGGCTCTGACGACCACCAATAGCGGTATAACTATATCATCGGGATTAGAGGAAATGCTATCCCACACTCACCAACCCGCTTGGCCAGCGTGTGAGTTATGGCCAAACTCCTCCAAAATGACTCCACAACTTAAAGTGGAAACGGTTTATTACTCATGATACCCAGCAATTTGAAGAAGAAAAAATAGCATAATAGTTTACCTATGAACTTTAATTTACTCTAAATGGCATAACTTGTGCTTGTGGCAGGGTGCATTGTGGGTTTTTGTATTCAATATATACTGGTTGTTTCTTTGTGACTCGTGACACTTAGCCTGAGGATGGGGCCATGAGGCCTTGAAAGATCTTGCGTCTTTTAACCTGTTTTTAACTTGTAAATAAAGTGATTTTAATATGCAATCTGAAAACGTGTTTTAGCATATCTTACGTAGACAGCTTTATGAATATTGTTAGTGACTATTCAGTACGAAGAACTTCCTTCTCATCATTTATTTTCTTCAGTTTGGCAGATGGCATGTTTTTTTCCCAAACTTCAACCACAAAGGAAAGATTAGACTCTAATCTTAGGAGGTAAGCTGCAAGAGAAATTACTAATAAAAATGCAACAGGTAGTTTTGATTTTAAAATTAAAAATAAATTCACAAACAAAATACTGCTAGTCAAAAGGCACACACCTACACATTTCTGTACATGGCCTTTGAAGAATTTCGCCCAAAAGATGTTGAAGTGATAGTACAATGGTTACGCTGCATTTGATTTGTAGCATTCTCCAGGTGATGGCCATCTCGGAAACAATACTGGAATGTGAAAAAGTGAAAGATCTAATGGCCCCATCATTTTCTTCAGTTGAAGCGTCAAAGTTCATGATCTACACAGAAAGAAAGAACATAAATTAAGACGCTGTAAAACGATCAAATTCGTTGTAAACATATGTCGGTTATTTTACGAAAAAACATGCTTCCAGTAGCTACAGTAATATCGCTTTCACATTCATTGATGAACAGAAAAATAAATAAATAAAGCAATGACGCTGAATGCAGATTTGCATCATTTTTATGCTCATTATATGCTATGTTTTTAAATATTTCAGGCGAGTTAAGAATTCCTTATAACATTCAGGAGAACAATATAGAAAACACATCTTTACTGTAAAACTCATAGAAACGCGAAAAAAGAAAAATATAAAAAATGGTTCATGGATTCAGCTTAGCAAAGCTCGTAGATGTTTTTATGAAAAAAATATTAAAAATTACACTTGGCATTCTGATTGAGCTGTAGTTAAGCTACATGTAAATGAGATTTTATAAGACATCAATAATCATAACTCTTTTAGATCATGCTGGGAATTCCGTTTTAATTATCCTTCGCTTGTTGAATTGAAACTGTTCAAAAATCATATGATAATTCTCAAGTGTTGTAAGTAAAGGTAAACAAAAGAGTATTCAAAGTTTGGTCGTATTGTATCACATTAATAAAATACTGAAAATAGAGCAGAGACAGTCTCATTTCTTTTTTTAAAAAGGAAGTTATAACATTTCGTTTTTTCCCCTCCTATTTTTCGCTGAACACGAAACCTTTACAGCGGTGTGTTATAACCTCACTAATTAAAAACACGCAATGTGTTTTTAAGTAATTAAAACATATAGAGATGCTTATTTGTTACAATGGAAACTGTTTTCGAGAGAGGGAGAGAGAGAGCCAGAGGTAATTACAACTGTACCATTTGTTCGTCGACTAATGAATGAAAGGAAAAATGATCCACCCCGGTGGCCGAGTAGTCTGAGGGGCTGGCTGTTGACCATTCTTTCGAGATGGGCGTAGGTTCAAATCCCGGATGAGATATGGGTGGTGTGTTTGGCTTATGGTACTGGCTCTGTCCCATCCAAAGAACCAGTGGCAGCAAATTAGAGACAAGGGTCTGCACAACCTAATGAGCTCTTCGTGACGGTCGTTAAGCCCCTCCCCCTAAAAAATAAAAGATAAATGACAAGAAGAAGGTTTTTCTGGGTGTTGCATGTTGATAAGTTCATTCCTAATCTTCCAAATTCCCCTTGAATGTCATCACAGAAATTAGTGAAAAGAAAAATCTTCATAAGTACATGGGAAATGCTATATAGTATTATCAGCAATCAGATTTCAGCACTGGATTGCCTTTAGTTGACTGTTCTCCAGGCAAAAACTCCTTAGCAAATTTGAAAATTATGTAGCTCTGGAGCGATAATTGATTTGTGACCTATGTCCCTTCGTGGATCAGAAAAGGTCGTAGACCAGAGGAAACTTAAATCCGACTAGTGCAAAGGTGAAGTTATTCATATTTCAAAGCTACGACTGCTTAGCTTACGTTGCTTGGAAGTTCATTGTCCTGTATGGTGTGACTGTATCGTGCTCGAACGGAATTCTGGAGATCCGATTCTCGCTCCAGGGCGATGTAATTTTTAAGTTTTCTGAGGAGATGGTACACGAAGGACAGTGAACTCTCTAATAGCAAATCTGTACCGATTGCTGATAATAATAAATCCCAGTGAATCAATGTCTCGGTAGTTATGGGAAGTCGCACATACTAAACTTCAATTCATTTAGGACAACATGCACTGCGAAAGAGATAAAACAACAACAATATCACAATGAAATCGCAATGGGCTGTCACCGTGGCATAGTGATCTAGGCGCTAGTTTCTCACCATTCGTCCATGGTAGGCCCAGGCATGGATGTTGTGTTTGCTTGTGGAACCGTGTCTCTTCCCTACCTGTAACCACCATCCCCAAATTAGGAACTGCTTATGACCCACTGAGTTGCTCACGTCGGTTGTTAAACCACCTTCCTCAAAACCCACAAATGATTTACTTGGATTCATTCCTATGGCTTATGAAATACCCTGTGTGACATTTACGTTTTGAGACGTATGGCCCTTTCCTACCTCGGGACAGAAAGAAATGATTTCGTAGGGGTGGTGGTTTATGATAATATCACAATCCATATCTTTTTTCTAGGGTGGTCCTTAATGATAATGTCATAATCTTTGACTTCTCACTTACGATAATTCGTTGAGCTGAATTTAAAAACGCCAGTCGCGTTTTTTCATGTGTTTTCAGTTTTAAATATTTCAAAAACGTTCATATCAATCATTTTCCCTTAACAAACCTTAGTTTCCCAGTTACTTATAAAATGACGTTCTCATGTAATAGTGACCTAATATTATATCCTATCTCATCACACGCAAGTGTTGTATAGCTATAGAATCATCAAATCTGATTACATTTTCAACGGTAGCGAAAAATATTAAATTTTCGGGGGAGAGGGGTGATTATTCAAAAGGCAGTAGCAGAATAAATCTGCAGTAACTAACGATTTACTAAGTACTTTTCATTTCTGAGGTGTTTGCTATTGTGTGAGTGGTATCTTTATCCCTTCTTGATTGTGAAAGAAAGCTTAACTTACAGAAGGCTACCAAGATGTGTTCTTGCAAAACGTCTGTTTATGATTATACACAGGCGTTGACGCTAATGATTTCTAAACAAAAACTACATGATTGCACTGCTAATAATTATTTATTTCCATATTCCAGCAACACATGGAAATTTTCTGGGAATATTTTAGCATTGCTACGGAAAACTATACATCACCACTTTAGTAGAGTTCTGATTCTGAACGAATGGGTAGATATTCGCTTCAAATGACGTTCGTTATTCTAAAACAAGGCGCTTCTAAATGCAGAAAGCGTAAGAATATCGTAAATTCGCCACTTGAGTCGAAAAATCTTGCGAAAATAGCAGACAGGCAAGGCAGACTAACAGACTTTCAAGTGTTGATATCCCATTTTGAATTTTTTTTTTTTTTGATTGGAGGTTTAACGACCACCATGAGCAACTTAAGGGCTATAAGCAGTCGCCCGTCTCTAATTTAGGGCCACTGGTTCCAGGGAGGGGAGAGAGCTAGTGAGGGACGTCCATGCCTCACCGGGATTCAAACCAGGACCCCTTCCGGACGAACGGACGAATGATCAGAAGCCATCGTTTAGACCACTGCGCCACTAATCGTTTAGACCACTGCGCCAATAATTGCTTTTGAATTTCAATTTGAGAGAAGAAAGAACATGTTGAAGTGGTAAAAAGAAAAACTCAAATTGAAATGACTTAATAAAACTGAGTTATTTTAAAATGGTGAACTACAGACATTGCAATACAGACATTGCATTAACATACTTTTCATTTTAATGAAAAGAAACAACGTTTATAAATGCAAGTACTTATAACTTAACATATACTGTAGTTTCGCTTAGGACCCAGGTCAAGCTTCCTCAGGACTGTGGTGTGCCGATTTCTTGCGATCTAAGTTAGGGTAGCAAGAACAACACCTAAAGGTAGGTCGATGGGTGGTAAGGAATCAGCATGCCATAGTCTTGAGGCAGCTTGACCAGGATTCCATGCGAAATTGTAGTACACGCTAAGTTGTAAATAATTGCATTTATCATTCTTTGGAACCTATATTTTTGAGGGATTCCCATTTCATATGGCCTCACATGTTTTCGGTGAGAAATATTTTTCTTTCTTTTTTCATTGTTTTTTTAGAATGAATATCTTTCAAGAGTCACTTATTTTTAAAATCGAATAAAGCTTTCAAGTCATTCATGTACTGTTTCTGTAAAACGAAAATATCATGGACGTTTATCATTAACAGAGAATGAATATACTTCAGAAGAGCCCTTTATTATTCCCGAGGAAATATTATCTTTTAGAAGGGTTCCATCTCATTTGTCACTGACTGGCACAATAAAATTAGCCAAATTCCATCATGAGCAATGTCTAAAATCTTCTGGAGTAAAACTAGTTTTTAGGGTACATTCTGTTGCAATTTTTGTAAATTGGAATAGAATTCGTTCTTGTATAAGTTCTCTCTTTTTTTACTTTTTACATCATTCATCTCGTATACTGGAATTACTAGCGCCAAGTACTTGCTCCACATTTCGAGGTTATACGAATTTCAACAGACATTCCAAAGATGCGTAGCAAATTAAAAAATAATTAGATATTTAGATATCCTTAAGTTAAAAATTTACTTAGAACTTCTTAGTTACACATAAAGGATTTTTTTGTTTCATTGAGAGCGTCTTTCTGCACTTAGTGAGTCATTCTTTGTTAATTCTGTGTGATCAAAGAAGTTTGGGTGGTAGCTGTTCTCCACTTTACATAAAGGTTTTTTTACACTGTAGTGCCCAAAGTTACCTCAACTGTGTTTCTTTTATTTATTTTTATTCAGCCTTCCTATCATATAAATGTCTTCGCAGTGCTAATACTGCTATAGATGAAGATTTATTTGAACTGCTTTTAGATTGATCTATTTTCTCCATGGAAGAAATTTCCCCAGAGCTATCTTAGTGGTTTCTCCCCAAGGAGAAAAGTTTCTCAGACGAAAGTTTCATCTTCACGATCACAGTAAACAATTTTTTTTTCAACCATTCTTTTGTAAAGTGCAAATGTTCGACTGTTTGAGAACACAACACATATTCATATAAAAAATGGAGAGTGAGTGAGACAAGGTGACACCATAATTTCCAGTCTTCAATGCCACATTGCAGAATGCCTTTCAATCATTGAACTGGGAAGACAAGGGGGTAATGAGTAATACAGACAGCTTCACCAGCCTTCGTTTTGCTGCTGACATAGTCGTATTTGTAAGTAAGCTGTAGAGCACGATTCGGGAACTTACTGACAAGCATAAAAAAAGTGGGATTAACGATGAACTTACAGAAAACAAAACTGATGTACAATGCTTTTATAATAACAGAAGATTTTGAGGTTGATGGGACGAATTTAGAAGTAACTGAAGCCTACATCTTATCTACCTTCGACAACAAATATCAAGAGACGGCCACATCGAAGGTGAAATTAATTGGCATATGAAACTTGCTTGAAGTGTATTTGTAAGAAACGGTGGAATTTTCAAGAGTAATATGCCATTGTGTCTTAAAAGGAATATGTTTAGTCAAACCATCCTTCCAGTTCCTATTGTGGATCACGTACTTTTTTTCAAAGGACGTATCAAGAGTAGACAGTTTTATGCTCAGAAAATGGCTTTTCATGCAGGATAGATTCCATGATGTTTTCCCATTCTACGCATGTTACTGGGCTCAGATCGTTTGTTTATATTTCCTACAATTGGTGAAAACATGGCATATTTGAAATTGAGAATGATTAAGGAAATGTACATTTCCCCTACTTTTAGTGATGTACATTCACATCCTAAACAGAAATTCAATATTTTAACACCTGAAAAATCCGGCTGTGTTTGTGTCTCTTTTAACAGCTGACACTTCTTACTTGATCAGTTCTCCTTTAATTTTTCCCCTTTTTAAAACTACAGACGTTCATTCTGGATTCGTTCAAGTAATTCTTCTGCATTAGTATCACAGTTAGATAGAGACCCTGTTACGGATCTTCCTTCTAAACTAAGTTCAGTCTTCTGTCATCTCACTTTCTAAATACTTTCTTTTATGTCCTTTTTAAATAGTTCCTCTATTCATTTTAGGTATTTTTTCACTCCATATTCCTAGTGGTGCCATATCCGCAACACCACGCACCACGATCTTTATGTTTCTAATCAACACCATTCCATACTAGCGCACAATGTGGGGCCTCATTTAAAATCACTGTCACTTTAACTTTTGCCTTCATTGCCTATTTCTGTTCTCTCTGAAGACATTAGATATCCACCTCGTACCTTCATTTCTAAAAAATCTGGCTTATTATGCATACCGCTTATCGTTAGTCAATGTGCTACAGCCCTGCTGATCCTGCTACACTGTTGAAAACTTTGATTTTTAGCCTCACTTACAGTATTTTATCACAGAGTGCTCCAGAGATAATTTCCTGCTGTTATTCCGTTCAGCTTGCACCCTGTTATTTCTGCTTTCAGAACTCCATCTTCTTCCAGAACTAATCCCAGCAATTCAAGTAGAGAGAATTGAATTATTCTCTTTTTTAGCACGTCTTTTGTAAAAAAAAAGATCGTGCTTATGTTATCGGTTTGTCCGTCCGTCCGTCCGTCTGTAGACACGATATTGAAAAATACTTTTTGCATTGGGAAGCTTGAAATATACGAATGATGATCCTTCATTTCGTTTATTTTTTACGATGAACAATTTCGCCGCTAGAGGGCTTAAATGTAGATGATGTCGAATACAAAAATACGTTTTGTTCCACATATTTGCTCCTAAACATCCAATTGAAATGTTTTTTTATTCGATTCCATTTATGTCGAATAGTATTTTAGGTATAGTTACTTTTTCGAAGTACGCATAGATTTCCCGCTAGGGGGCGTGAAAGAACATCTCGTTTTCCCCGATATCTCTTCTTCAAAAACTTTGATTGGAAAAATGTTTCCTGTAGCGGATACAACTAATGATGGAAAATCTTTTGCATATAATTTCTAATTTTTGGTAAATAATACTTTGGCCACCAAGGGGCATAAGCGTTAATTTTTGCTTCTGATGCATTTGTCATAAAATCTGAGCTTCTAAAATCTCGATTGAAAAAATTATTTCGTTCATTCACGTCGATAAACCTTTTCGGAATTTTTTTCTTCTTAAAATATGCCATGGTTTTTCCGCCAGGGGGCGAAGATGTATATCTTATTTTTGTCAATATCTCTACTTCTAGGAGTCCGATCTGAAAAATTCCATTTTTGTTGCATAGTGTTTTCAGTGTGACATGCTTTTCAAGTAATTTCAAAATTTTTCAAGTAATTCATATACTTTCCGCTAGGGGGCGTAAAGGCAACTTGCGTTTCCCCCTATATCTCTGCTTCTAAGTCTCCTATTTGAAAATTTCTTTCTGCACCGGATACAGCTCTTGATGGGAAATCCTTTGCACATAATTTCTAATTTTTGTAGAAAATGGTTTGGCCACGGGGGGGGCGTAAGTCTTAATTTCTGCTTCTGATGTATTTGCAGCAAAATATGAGCTTCTAAATTCTCGATTGAAAAAAAACGTCGTTTGTAGACCGATACTACTCATGACGACAAATCTTTTAGGAACATTTTCTTCTTAAAATACTGCATGGTTTCTACGCCAGGGGCGTAGATGAATATCTTATTTTTGCCAATAATATCTCTACTTCTAGGAGTCTGATTTGAAAAATTCCTTCTTTATTAGATAGTGTTTCCGATGCGAAATGCTTTTCACATAAATTCAAAATATTCAACTAAATCATAGACTTTCCGCTAGGTGGCTCAAAGGTAAATTGTGTTTGCTGTGTTATTTCTGCTTCTAAAACTCCGTTTTGAAAAATTCTTCCTCTATCGCATACAACACCTGATGGAAAATAGTTTTCATATAATTTCTAATGTTTGGTAAAGAATGGTTTGGCCACCAGGGGGCATAAGTGTTAATTTCTGCTTTCGATGTATTTGCAGCAAAATCTGGGCTCCTGAATACTCAACTAATTTTTTTTTCTTGAACGGATACCGCTCATATTGAAAAACTTTTTGAGAATATTTTCTTCCTAAAATAATGCATGGTTTTCCAACCTGGAGGTGTGAAGTCACATCTTATTTTTGTCGATATCTCTGTTTCTAAGAGTCCGACTTGAAAAAAAAATATTTCTGTGTTGGAGAGCGTTTCCGGTACGAAATGTTTCTCATATAAATTCAAATTTTTCTTAACGTACAAGTCTGCAACCAGAGGGTGTAAACTCACGATTCCGTTTACAGCAATATTTGAGGGATTAAAAACCCGATTGAAAAACTTCTTCCGTCAGATACTATGGTTTTCCATACCAGTTTCATTGACTTTGAATAGCTTTGATAAATTTAATTTGCGTCAGAACGGATTCAAAAGACGTGCTTATTACACCCGAAAATTCGGTGTCATCTTTCTTGTTATTAACTCCCACTACGCATGACTTTTATTGATTATGAAAAGACTTTCGATTCAGTAAAACCATCAGCAGTTATAATGTCTTTGAAATCCTGCGGTAGTAAAGATGTATACATTCATATCATTAATAGGATCTACGGAAATACAAAGTTTTGACTGGTAGAGGACACATCACATATAAAATTGGGAAATGGGGAGAGACAAGATGACATCAGATCTCCCAAGCTCTTCAGCGCAACGTACAGAATGTCCTTCAATCACTGAACAGGGAATACAAGGGAATATTGATCACTGGGGATAGTTTGACGCAACTTCGTTTTTGTGAAAACAGTTACGGTTGCGAATAATCCCACGGCGTTACAGGGTATGATCCAAAAATATTTTCACAAGAGTAAAGAAGTGGAATTTTAAAGAAGAACTTGTAGAAAAAAGAACTGATGCGCAATGTCTTTTCAAGAACTGAAGATTTTGAAATTTATGAGGCACAATTGGAAGTACCAGATGCCTACATCTACCTTCGACAACACATATAAAATGAAACCATATAGAATAAGAAATTAGTAGGTGTGCAAAATTTGGCTGCAGTACATTTGAAAGAAATAGTGCAATTTTCAAGAGCAATTTACCATTATGACTGAAAAGAAAAGTGTTTAACCAATTCTTACTTATGGATCAGAGACATGACTTGAACTAAAAGGGATACACCAAGGTTTCGGACAGCTTAAAAGAGAACGGAGAGGTGAGTGATTGGAACAAGCTAGAAAGGTAGGAAGAAGAACTCATGGATTAGAAAAATGCAAAGAGTTGATGCCATAATAATCAAAGGGAATATCCCCGAAGTGATAAAGAGCTGGACGTAAAGCTAGAAAAATTGACCATCATTGGACGACTGAAATTCTAAGCTCAGAAGAAGATCTCTGAAGAAGACCCACTGATGGACGACTGAAATTCTAAGCTCAGAAGAAGATCTCTGAAGAAGACCCACTGGACGACTGAAATTCTAAGCTCAGAAGAAGATCACATGGGAGTTGGTTGGGTGAAATTCGAAATCATGCTGGAATAATACAGAAGAGAATGGCTAAAGACAGAGAGATGTGAAAAATACTCGGGGAGAATTTCGTCCGGCGTGGATTGGAAATGGTTGATGATGATGACACTTTTTTTTCTTGTTATTGAATGTTAACATAAAACATACGTTTGCTCTACTTAGTTTCAGCCATTTATGCTTTTCTCCAACTTTCTCACTTCTGTTTTACTTTGTGTTTACTTTTAGCATAGAGCACTGCAACATTCGGAAACAGTATGGTCCAAGATGCTGCTTTCCTACTTCTTGCTATAAGCACTTCCATAAAAAATTATATAAGAATAGACTTAATATTGACGTTTGGTGCACCCCACCTTTCGCATCGCACTGCTCTGTCTGTCTTACACTACTTTGGACACGTGTGAGGGAATCTCCGTACATTTCTTTTACCGACTTCACAAATTTCTTTGGCGGCTCTTGGAGAGGGAAAAATATCAAGTCTGAAAATGCTTTTCCTTCTCTCTATTAACCCACGAGTTTTTTTTTTTTTAAGGAGATTATGGCATCCGTTGTACATTTTCCGGAATAAATCCGTACATTTCTACTATTTTTATCATTTTTCTCAGTTTCTTATCCAACATTATTTTCCATATATGTTCATGGTATGCGAATTAGTTTTATGCCTGGTCGTTGCTTCAAATCAAGACATCCCCTTTTTCTTATAAATTGATGTCAAAACATTTCTTCAGTGTTCATTCAGAATAAGTTCCTGATCGTATATCCTATTTTTAGATCACACAAGAACAGACGATAGGATCTCTGACGAAATAGCAATCTGTAACTATGGCATTTGAGCAAATCTCTAACTCTCTCTCTACTATTCCACCTGAGTGTGGACAAACCAACTGATGCTTAGCCGGTCCAAAGGGGAGAGTGGTGCACGACAGGTACACCCCGTCGTAAATACTGGCGGTGACATTTTATGAAAGGGGAATTTCTTGGAATTTATTAAAGCTATTAAACTGTTTTTAAATCCTGAAGGAGTTTGTTGACAGTACTTATTTATTGGGACCCAGAATCCCGCGTTTCAGTAACATACACCGCTATACATTAGAGTTCTTCCATACCTTTCAACTGTCAAAAATTTCTCACCGAAAAAGGGAAAAAATGTTTCCTTAAAAATTACTACCCTAGAATTTTGAAAAAACAAAAGCAAAATTTCCCGCTTGCCATTTGAAATCCTTTTGTTTCTTTTACTTTATACTATTTTTGGTGTACTTTAAGAATTCCTAGCGGTTAGAAAGCATGTGAAAACACAAATTTTCCCGTTACGGAGATCTAAGCCGCACCCACTCACTCCGGAGTAAGTTGTACCGCCAACTAAAGCTACACGGACGGAAAGTACCGCTGCAGATTTGTCGTCTTGAAACGTGCTTTACCTCTGTAGTACGTCACAAGCAGTCTAAACTTAATAACATGTATAATTCTACATACGAGTTTTTCTGATACTTATTGTTTCTTAAGACTTTATCTCCAAATGAAAGTTACTTTGTTTCACCCACTATTAAGATACGCCCCCCTCCAAAGTCGAATTATTTTGGTTGTTTCCAAAGAGTACTTCAATTTATGTACTGCAACACAGTGCTGTTCCTAGGTCCCTAAAAGAATTTGTTCTGCTTTGGGTTTAATTTGAGCGTTTTGGATCTACCTTACCTTTAGAACAGAATGTTTTTCCCCCAATCAGATTTTGTAGCTGAGTAAAGTTCTTTTTCGTTAACAGAAAGAACCCGCACAAACATATAAGTAAAATATATATCATCATCAATCATCATTGTCAATAATTATCAATCCACTGCTGGACGAAAGTCTCCCCAAGTTTCTTCCACAAAAGTCTGTCTTGTGCCAGTCTCCTCCATGTTATTCCCGCATACTTTCGAATTTCATCCACCCATCTCCCATGTGGTCTTCTTCTGGGTCTTTTCCTGCCCCTTGGAATATAGTCTAAAATTTCAGCTGTCCACCTATGGTCTGTCCTTCTGGCAATATGTCCAGCCCATTGCCATTTCAGGGATTTTACTCTGATCATGATGTCTTCCACTCTTGTCATTTTTCTGATCCACCAGTTCCTCTTCTTATCTCTCCTGGTTACACCAAGCATGCACCTCTCCATGCTGCTTTGAGTTGTCTGCAGCCTTTGTATGTCTCTTTTAGTTAAAGTCCACGTCTCTGCACCATACGTAAGCACTGGAAGGATGTATTGATCAAACACTTTTCTTTTAAGACATAATGGCATATTGCTCTTGAAAATTATGCTGTTTCTTTCAAAAGCTCTCCAGGCAAGTTTTATACGCCGATTAATTTCTCCATCAATGTACCGTCACTTGATATCTGCTGTCCAACATAAACGTGCGCATCTGTTATCTCCAGCTTTTCTCCATCAATCGATAAATCATCATTTCTTGTAAAAGCATTGTACATCACTTTTGTCTTCTGAAAGTTCATTTTTAATCCCACTTCTTTACTCTTGTCAGCAAGTTCCTGGATCGTACTCTGCAGCTCTGATGGGGTAGTTGCAAAAATGACTATGTCATCAGCAAAACGAAAGTGAGTTAGATAATCTCCATTAATCTTTATCTCTTTGTTTTCGCAGTTCAGTGATTGAAAGACATTTTCCAATGTGGCATTAAAGAGCTTGGGAGATATGGTGTCCCCCTTGTCTCACTCCCTATCCAATTTTTACATGTGCTGTATTTTCAAATAGCCGAATCTTTGCACGTGCATTTTCATAGATGTTATTTTTAATATTAATGTATGCATCTTCAATACCGCAGGATTTCAAAGCCATTGTAATTGCTGATGGTTTCACCGAATCAAAGGCCTTTTCATAAACGATAAAAGCCATGCATAATGGAAGTTCTTATTCCCTCGCTCTTTCAATTAGTTCTCTCAGTACATGGATATGATCTATAGTACAGTAGCCACTCCTGAATCCAGCTTGTTCTCTCGGTTGAGCCATGTCCAATGTCACCTTCAAGCAGTGTGAAATAACTTTGGTGAAGATTTTATAAACCACTGACAGGAGGCTGATAGGTCTGTAGTTCCTGAGATCTTCAATGTCACCTTTTTTATGTAGCTGGATCATTGTAGCATTGTTCCAATCCTCAGGAATCTTCCCTTCATTAAGGCATCGAGTGAAAACTTGGGCGAGTACTGTTTCAATTTCTCCACTTGCTTCTTGTATGATGTCGACAATAATACTATCTTCTCCTGGAGCTTTTCCCCGTTTCATGTTCTTGATTGCATGTGCAACTTCTGCTGGGAGGACTGGAAGAACTCTGGTACTTTTCGTAATGTCTGGAGTACATGTATCATCCCTTTCATATAGTTTTGAATAGAAATATTTCACTCTTGTCAGAATTTCACCTCTATTTCTTGTTACAGAACCATTTTCTTTTCTCAGAGTCATAATCTGTTTTCTTCCCTTACTCAGATGTCCCTTTGCTCTCTTCAGGCTTTGGTTGTTTTCAGTTGCTTTCCTCACTAGTTCACAATTGAATTTCCTTACGTCTACAGTGATACTTTTTTTTTACAATCTTGCGTAGCTCTATGTATTCAACTTTGGAAGTCACATCTCCTTTGGTTATCCTCATCTCTCTTCTTTTTTTGCACCAGAATTTTTGGGTTTTTCTGATAATTTGTTCGTATGCAACTTGTTCTTGTTACCAGCTATTTCTGTTGCTGTTTCCAAAAGAGCCTTGGTTAGTTTTCTGTTATCTTCAGAGATGTCCACTTCTTCCGACGTTAGACCTTCTTGGGCAGAGAATCTGTTCCTCAGTTCCAATTTGAACGTATTTTGATGTTTTTTAAGGTTGGTCATGTCAATACACTTTGTGTGATTTATGAGCTTGCCACGCTCGAGTTTAGCATTGAGGTGTATCGTACATCTTACCATTCTGTCAGGTGATGCGCAACATACTACAGCCTCTCCTTGACAAATGTCAACCCCGCCTTCTCGTGGTACATCCTGTTCTCACTAAAGGGGCTCTGACGACCGCCAATAGCGATATAACCATACCATCGGGATTAGAGGAAATGCTATCCCACACTCACCAACCCGCTGGGCCAGCGTGGTGTGTTATGGCCAAACCCCTCCAAAATTACTCCACAATATATATTTCAGTGGTTTATAAAATCTTCACTAAAGTTCTTTCACACCACTTGAAGGTAACACTGGACATGGCCCAACCGAAAGAACAAGCTGGATTCAGGAGTAGCAACAGCTCTATACGTAGATCATATCCACGTACTGAGAGAACTAATTGAAAGAGCAAAGGAATATGAACTTTCATTGAGCATGGCTTTTATTGATTATGAAAAGGCCTTTGATTCAGTGAAACCATCAGCAGTTACAATGGCTTTGAAATCCTGCGGCGTGGAAGAAGCATACATTAATATTGTTAATGACATCTATGAAAATGCAAGTGCAAAGATTCGGCTGTTTGAGAATACAGCACACATAAAAATTGGAAAGGGAGTGAGACAAGGTGACACCATATCTCCCAAGCACTTTAATGCCACATTGGAAAAGGTCTTTCAATCATTGAACTGGGAAAACAAAATGATAAAGTTTAATGGAGATTATCTAACTCACCTTTGTTTTGCTGATGACGTAGTCATTTTTGCAACTACCCCATCAGAGCTGCAGAGTATGATCCAGGAACTTGCTGACAAGAGTAAAGAAGTGGAATTAAAAATGAACTTTCAGAAGACAAAAGCGATGTTCAATGCTTTTACAAGAAATGAAGATTTATCGATTGATGGAGAAAAGCTGGAGATAACAGACACGTACGTTTATCTTGGACAGCAGATATCAAGTGAGGGTCACATTGATGAAGAAATTAATCGGCGTATAAAACTTGCCTGGAGATCTTTTGGAAGAAACAGCATAATTTCAAGAGCAATATGCCATTATGTCTTTAAAAAAAAGTGTTTGATCAATGCATCCTTCGAGTACTTATATACGGTGCAGAGACGTGGATTTTAACTAAAAGAGACATACAAAGACTGCAGACGACTCAAAGAGCCATGGAGAGGTGCATGCTTGGTGTAACCAGGAGAGATAAGAAGAGGAACTAGTGGATCAGAAAAATGACAAGAGTGGAAGACATCATGATCAGAGTAAAATCCCTGAAATGGCAGTGGGCTGGACATACTGCCAGAAGGACAAACCATCGAAATGAACAGTCGAAATTTTAGATTGGATTTCAAGGGACAGGAAAAGACCCAGAAGAAGACCATGTGGGAGATGGGTGGATGAAATTCGAAAGTATGCGGAAGTAATATGGAGGAGACTAGCACAAGACAGACCGTTGTGCTGAAATTATTATATTTCTATAATTTTGGAAATTTTGGAGAACATTCAGAAAATCTTGATCAACTCGATTACAGTTGAAGCTATTTGCATGTTACATTGTCAATATTTTATGGTAATATTTTGGGCTGTACTGGATATATTAACTTCCTGATTAAACTGTGTTTGAATTAGAAATGGTAGAATTGCAAGTAACTTGGCTCTACCACCACTTTAATGATATTTGAAGAAACGATGTTTGATTTTTCTTGATTAATTTATGTGAAACTTTTAACCTTAACCTTGGTAAAAAAAATATGCCAGACTGACTCACATGACAACATTGTGTGCTTACTTCCATGCAAATATATGGTATTGAATTCTGAAAAATATTTAGTACAGATTTATTTATTTTTTCACACCATTGATGTCTGGTGTGAAGAATTCAAAGATACGATTTTTGACAGTGCGATACTTCATCACACATATTTCAGGAAGGATTTTACTGTTTTTTTTTAGGAACTTGCCTTGACCTAATAAGCATTCTTTTTTATCACTATAGTTATTTTAAATTCAAAATAATTCCTTTAAATTATTGAAATCATAACGAAACGTACATGTACAATATGAGCAACGCCGAATTTTCTCCTGGCTAATTTTTTGTGCATGTGTGTATGTGTGCGTGTGCACGTGTGGATAAAATGATTTTAGTTTCTATGTGCAAAAACATTAGACCATTTATTCCTTACTATAATTAAGAAATCATATTTCATATTTGTAACTTCTTAAACTTCTTATCCATATAAAACAGCTTTGTGAATTATATGTAGATTACAGGTAGTTTGATGTGTTTAAGACATTGCATTTTTCTGTTCCAATGAAATTATCATTTTGGAATCAATACAAATCTCTGTACTTACAGTCAAGTGTTTTCTCAGGCTTTCTGTTGTACGCGCATTAAGTAAACAAAATTCCTAATTTATTTCGCATGTGGATTTTTGCTTATTGTCACTTTTTTTGTTTGTTTGGGGTTTAACGACAAGTGTGAGCAGTTCAGGGGAGCAGTCGCCCGTTCCTAACTAGGAGCCACTAGTTCCAGGGAAGGGAGAGAGCTTGTGCCGTGAGACAAACACAGCATTCTTGCCTCAGTGGGATTCGAACCCGTACCCATCTCAGACGAATGGCCAAACCACTGCGCCACCGTGGCGACGATTCACCTTTCTCTAGGAAGCATTAATTCAGATAATTCTGTTCTTATTTTCCAATTTCATCAGTTGTTTCCTTTTTAAGCATTTTTTCAGTTTCTTTTTATGAACTTTATGTTGTGTTTTCTTTTATAATACTAGTTGTTACTTCAGATTTTTTTACGAAAAGGTTATATTATTCCTTTCGTGTTGGAAAGAAATTCTACATCAATAGTTGAGTTTTATTCTGTTTATTTCCTGTTGTTGGCAGTTGTTTTGTCTTTATGCGAGTTTAGAATGCCGAAGTTATCAGAATACTGCTTTGATTCCCGTATATGAACTTGATGTTGTGTTTTCTGGTATGCCATTACTTGAAATTTGTTACAGTGCTTATAAAAAATTTTAAGTACTGACAGGCATGACCAGCTGCCTTTCCCCTGAAAACTTTTCTCTAATCCCTTCAGAGCATTCATGATGATAAGCATTCAACTCAGTACATGTTGAAAGGAATTACGGAAAAGAGGTGTAATTTTCCACTCACCTTTGCAAATAATTCGTAAAAGTGATTATTGATATTTTGGGATAATAATGTATGAGTAGTGATTTTATTATTCAATTCGATTTTCATTTAGGCTGCTCACGTTATTAATAACTAAAAACAGTGTCTCTACATGGAATCCGACATTTAATGTAATCGTTCATTTATGTGGTAGCTATAGTATTCCAAGTGATAGTACCTGAAGAATTACGATACATAGACAACATTGATTTACACAAGATCATACAAATCATCCCAAAGATGCAGCTGGTTTTATAAGAGGAAAAGAAAATGAGAGTGCAGGAGTTTTTCTTGAGAATAGCTGTGATATTAAGTCAGCTAATTTTGATTAGAAAACTATCCTCATACCTGCCTGGCATTTTTTCTGATCTGTAGGTGTTTCTGATTTTTTTTCTTGCGGTATATCTTTCTGAAAAAATTTGCGAATTTATGAAGTTCTTACATGCATTATGAATTTCTTACATGCATTCCTTTGAGAGGTTTATTATTGTCATATTGTATTCATTTTGTTGCCTTTAAGTTATGCACTTTTAGATTTAGAAAATGTGATTTCTAAAGGTGTAGTTTTATTTGTGTCAACTGATGTAGTTTTGCAAAAATCGTTTAGTGACAGTGTGGCAACAGAAAGCACGCTTACTAAACACGCGATTTTTATTTTTTTCAGACAAATGCAAGAATTCCTGAGAACAAGACATAGACCCTGCCTATTAGGATAAGTATGGAGAACGTCTTAAAATTAGCTTACATGATCAACATTATAAAGATCAGGGTGACATGTAAACAAAGATATAAAGTACATTTTTAAAATAGAGATGCTTTATGACACAATTATATCGTACCTTAGTGGTGGTACCTGTATACAAAATAAAAAAAACTGGTATAAAGTTTTCACTGATCGAGAATGATTTAAAAGAGTTACTTTTCTTATAATTCAGTTTTGAATTTTATAAATGAAGCTAAATACTGCAATGAATCTGTTACATTCAGAAACTTGAAAGATATCTTTAATGGAAAACTTTAATAAAGGCACTTAAACATCTGTATATAATCTATTGATTTTGTACGATATTTGTCTAGCAAATTTATTACTGTGCGACGTCTAGTGGTCTTGTTCACCGAGTGGCATACAGAAGGTAATGAATGGTTAATGGCGAGAAAATCAAAATATCCCCACCTCTATGAAGTAG
Organism: Macrothele yani; assembly: GCA_039090855.1. Lineage (NCBI taxonomy): Eukaryota > Metazoa > Arthropoda > Arachnida > Araneae > Macrothelidae > Macrothele > Macrothele yani. The sequence continues at coordinate 80,793,916 of CM077023.1, read as the reverse complement.
GAGAAGGTAGTCAATCGCTACAAAATGTCATGCTGTATCTGCTTCAACTTTGAGTTATTCCTATAACATCAACCAGACTCCACCAGTCTGCCCACTCTGCTTTTCCTTACTGGTGCGAATTCTTAAGTTTACTACATGGCAGAAAAAGATGCATGATATTTGGCTTTTAAGTGATCCTATTTCGTGTACCCACAGCAACTCTTTAATGAAATACATTTTTTCCCTGACTTCTTGTTAAATGTTTTTTTTATCCGAAGTGCTATAAATGTTGTTATGATTAAAAGTTTTATTTCTGCGATCACATTTTCAAATATAGCTTGTTGTAACTGAAATATATTTGTGTTGTAACTGTCCCAATTCCTGCTATGTTTTCAAATATTTTTCTCGTGGATTAAAATATCCTACAAAACTTCCATTTTCTTTAGCTTTTTCTATTTCTCTTTATTTAAAATCACCAATTTATATTTTGCGATTTTTGGATAAATATTTGGAAATTTCCAATGAAAAAATTAATATGAAAAAAATGAAAATTAATTCAAATCTATTTCTATTTGAAAATTAATTACAGGTATAAAGAAAAAATAATATAAAAAATATTATCCTAATATGCCTACAAAGCTCCCATTTCTTTCGGTTAGCAAGTTACAAGTGCGTCATGTACTAATTCTCAAAAAGAAATAGATGATTTGACAACACGAAATTCAATTCTTCTTCCATTTCGAATAAAATAATTTCCCTTTCCTGCTTTTGACTCAGCAGGTGAGGCAGCACTACAAATACCGTATGCAGTGGTTTAGGATCAAAACTGCTTGGAAAATATTTAATCTATTGCGAATCATATACCTACTAGCAAATCATTTGAGTAAAAAAAAAGAAAACGCCCCTAAATGGGGTTGAATGGAGAACAACAGATTGAGAATTATGTGAAACAGTTATCTGCTTCTTTATACTGAAGCTTTCATTAGACATGTTTATTATTATTTTTATTAAGAACTAGCATAGAGATAGAAAGTTAACAAATCATCTTTTTATTAGATAATTTCGCAAATCTCGAAATATTAAAAGAAAACCTTTTCAAACAACATTTCTTTCCACACTGTCTACATATTGGAAAATTCCACTGCTTGGATGCTCAAAAACGAAAAAAAAAAAAAAAAAAAAAAAAAAGAAGGAAAAAGGCCTCATACAGCTATTTATTTTAGCAAATTATGACTCACTCGGCCACTGAAAAGATGTTATAACCAGAGGAAAAATAATTATATGATTGAAAAAAAGGCCTTGCCTGTGTAAAATTCTTTTGCCAGAGAGAGCGAGTTTTTTTTTTTTTTTCTTAAATAACCAAAAATCATCGCGTTGGGTATTTACAGATGTGCTAGCGCACATACCAAACGTTTCAGTTGTAAAGAATGACATCGCAAGAACTTTCCATGGGGAAAGCTGCTTGGTCAAAGAATTGCAAATTAGCATACCTCCTTCTAGTGGCTGTTATGGTACTTGGATGCACGTGTGTATGTAGCTGTTATGACCGCACTTCATTATCTTCTCTATGCTATTGGCTGTAAGACAGATTCTGAGTTTTCCCGCGAAAGGCAGGAATTCAAGGAATTTGTGAAACAGAAGACTGGAAGCGCCATCTGTTGAAGATGAGCGACAACATGGAAACTATTGACTGACACGCATAAAAGCTTGCACTTCGTAACACAAGCAAGACTGAAAAAAATCCAGTCTATCAACAGTTTTAAAATTATCTTTGATTCTTTTACTAACACAGACGTAGAGAGCTCAAATGGTTTGGTGGTAAGGGTTATAAGGTTTTTTTTTATTTTGAAAATTTTTGTTTTTTGGTTCATCTAAAAAAACATGTACGTCATAGAAAATTTTAGCCAAAATATAAAACATAAAAACCTTTCTTTTATTGATTCATATTTTACAAATGAGTTAACTTTTTGAATAATCTAGGTAAAAAAATAACTTTTCTTTTAGCAAGTGACTGCTGAATTGACGATTTCATCAGTTAACTTATTAAATTTATTAATATGAAAAAATACAGTTACGTGATAGTTGTTTGGCATTTTATCCTAACGTACTTCTTTTAGAATAATGTTTTTCTTTCAGTAAAAATAATTCAACTGTAGTCTTCCGTACACAACTCAAAGAAACGGAATTGCTTCTCTCTTCATGAAAACGAGGCTACCAGATTTAGTTGCATTACACGAAATTCCTTTCAGGTTAAAGACATTTCACTTATAAGAGTAACAGATGTTGATTTATATTGCAACAAAAATGCACATCTCAAATAAAACATATGCAGAAATGCACTGGAAATAGAAATTGTAAAGTATATACACAGACTTGGAGAATATCTGCCCTAATTATTTGTCACTCATAGTTATTATATCTGTTTAAGACGCATAGTTATTATATCTGTTTAAGACGCCTATTCAGATTTCACAAAATCTTCTGCCTGTCTATGTTTATATTTGTGTTGAGCTCCTGCAGAAATTTTGTAGCAAGAGTATTGAACTACGTACCTTAGATAATGATGAAAAGAAATGTCTTGTTTTCTGGGAGATGAGGTGGCTGGCTACTACACACATACTCAGTATTTTTCAAAATATGAGCCAAGCCGAACATTATAGGAATATTTGAAAATGAAAACGTTTAGGACTGCTGCTTAAAAGTCTAATGGATTGTTTTATGCACAAAGTTTTACATTTTTAATTCGCTTAAATTTGAGAGCATTCCCTCCTGGTCATTGTCGACTGTGGTCAATACAACAAACGATTTCGACAGTTTATGATTTACATTAGTTGAAATTAGGGAGTAAAGAAACAGAAAAGAAAAAGAATCCCCATGAGATGAAAAAGAATATATTGAACGAAGAAAAAAATAAAGGATCTCTTTATAATTCAAACGAAAATCAAACTGAAAAAAAAATCTTGATTTTTGTTTCAAAACATATTGGGTATTCACTTTTAAATTTTGAATTGCGAATTCTGATTTTGCTATTTTGAATTGAAAACTGTTAAGAAACATTTTCTGCCAAATGTTTTCACCAAAACCTCCCTTGAGTGTCATTGCTTTGACAGCTGAAGTGCAGCTATTATTATTTTACCGTGAACCGATTTGCTCAGCATTAGCATACTACAATTTAGTGGTGAGGAAATTCAAGAAAAATTTTAAATTGTGAAATCACATTTACTGTCTGAAATTTGCTTCAAATTTCGCCTCATTTTGCTAATTTTGCTTTAAACAGAATGTAGCGTATGTAAAACAAAAAGGAAATTTAAAATGTCTGGAACCTGAAAGTAAATCAGTTTTTTTGGCGTCAGAAGAAGCAGGTTCTGTATGCAGTCACCTAAATAATCCTTCACCTTAGGAATTGCAATTTTCGATAACCTCCGAGATGCTATCACTGCGTTTGTTATGATTTTATTTTGACGTAAATCACCATGCATTGCATATTTTTGTAAACAAAGCTGATCTGAACCTCACAACATGTATTTTCCTTATGAATATCATCGTCATCATCAACCATTCTTAACCACTGCTAGATGCATATCTCCACAACTGTCTGTCTTAAGCAATTAATTCTCTTCCATGTCACTTCGGCATACTTTCGAACTTCATCTACCCATCTCCCGAGTGGCCTTCTTTAGGGTCTCTTCCTACTCCTAGGTATCCAGTTTTGTATCTCAGTTGTCAGACGTTGGTCAGTTCGTTTAGCAATCTGTTCAGCCGATTGCAAGTTGAAGGATTTATCTTTGATAATGGCATAATCAATTGCTGTCACTTTTTCGATCAATGAGTTCCTTTTACTTTCTTTCTTGGTTACATGAAAAATGCAACTCTACATGCTTCTTTGAGTTGCCTCTGTATTTTTTAATTAAGGAACAAGTCTGTGTTTCATAAGTAAGAACTGAAAGGATGCATTGAATAAACGTTTTTCTTTTAAGACATAATAGCAAACAACTCTAGAAAATTCCACTGTTTCTTCCAAATGCTCTGCAGCCAAGTTTTAAACACCTATTAATTTCTCCTTCCATGTGACATTCGCTTAATATGTGTTGTCCAAAGCAAATGTCGGCGTCAATTACTTATAAATTTGCCCCATCAATCACTAAGTCTTTAATTCTTGTGAAAGCATTGTACATCAATTTTGTTTTCTGTAAGTTCATATGCAGTCTCACTTCTTTATTCTGGTCAGAAAGTTCCTGGATTATACTCTGCAGCTCTGAGGATATGCTTGCAAGACTTACCACGGAATCAGCAAAATGAAGCTGGGTTAAACAATCTCCATGAAACTTTATCCCCTTTACTTCCCAGTTCAATGATTGAACGGTATTCTGCAATATAGCATCGAAGTGATTGGGAGATATGATGACACCCTATCTCACACCCTTTTCAAATTTTATACGAGCAATGTTCTCGAACTGTCGAACCTATGCCATCAAATTTTCATAGATCTTATTAATAATATTAACTTATGCATCGTCAATACCACATGATTTCAAAGACAATGTAAATCCTGATATTCTCACGAAGTCGCAAGCCCTTTTATAATCAATAAGTATATCCGATTCTGTATATGAATGAAGAGAGCAAAGGGGCATCTCAGTAAGGGAAGAGCCTGAAGAGAGCAAAGGGGCATCTCAGTAAGGGAAGAGAGCAAATGAGCATCTCAGTAAGAGAATAGCCTGAAGAGAGCAAAGGGGCATCTCATTAAGGGAAGGAAACAGATTATGGCACTCAGAAAAGAAGATGGCATTGTAAAAAAAAACGGAGGCGAAATTTTGACAAGAGTGAAAGATTTCTACTCAAAAGTATGTGAAGGAGATGGCACATCTACTCTAAACACTACGAAAGGTAACGGTACCAAAGTCCCTCCAGTCCTCCCGGCAGAAGTTACACGTGCAATTATGAACATGAAACGGGGAAAAGCTCCAAGAGAAGATGGAATTACCGCGGACATTGTACAAGAAGCAAGTGCAGAAATTGAAATTAGACTCGCCGAAGTTTTCACTAGATTTCTAAATGAAGGGAAGATTCCTGAGGATTGGAACAATGCTACAATGATCCTGCTACATAAAAACAGTGACATTGGGGATTTCAAGAACTACAAGCCCATCAGCCCCTTACCAGTGGTTTATAAAATTTTCACTAAGATTCTTTCACATCGCTTGATGGTAACACTGGACATGGCTCAACTGAGAGAACAAGCTGAATTCAGGAGTGGCTAAGGGAAGAGTCTGAAGCGGAGAGAATTAACTGAAAGAACGAGAGAATATGAACTCCCATTATGTACGGCTTTTATCGACTATGAAAAGGCCTTTGATTCCGTGAAACCGTCATCAATTACAATGGTTTTGAAATCCTACGGTATTGAAGATGCATACATTAGCGTTATTAGTAACATCAATGAAAATGCAAGTGCAAAGGTTCGGTTTTCTGGGAATACAGCACCAATAAAAATTGGAAAGGGAGTGAGACAAGGTGACGCCATATCTCCCAAACTCTTTAAGACCACATCGCAAAATGTCTTTCAATCATTGAATTGGGAAACAAAGGAATAAAGATTAATGGAGATTATTTAACTCACCGTTTTGCTTACGACATAGTCATTTTCGCAACTGCACCTTCAGAACTGCATCGTATGATCCAGGAACTTGCTGACAAGAGTAAAAAAGTGGGATTAAAAATGAACTTTCAGAAGGCAAAACTGATGTAGAATGCTTTTATAAGAAATGAAGATTTTTCGATTGACGGAGGAAAGCTGGAGATAACCGATACCTACATTGAACTGGGTAAACAAAGGAATAAAGATTAATGGACAGCAGATATCAAACAAAGGTCACACTGATGAAGAAATTAATCGACGTATGAAACTTGGTTGGAGAGTTTTTGGAAGAAACAGTGCAATTTTTAAGAGCAATACAATATGTCTTAAAAGAAAAGTGTTTGATCAATGCATCCTTCCAGTGCTTACGTATGGACCAGAGACGTAGATCTTTACTAAAAAAGACAAACAAAGACTGCAGTCAACTGAAAAAATCATGGAGACGTGCATACTTGGTGTGACCAGTATAGATAACAAGAGGAACACATGGATAAGGAAAATGACAAGAATGGAAGACATCATGATCTGAGTAAAATTCCTGAAACGGCAATGGGCTGGGCATGTTGCCAAAAGAACGGACCACCGATAGACAGCTGAAATTCCAGACTGGATTCCAAGGGACAGAAAAAGACCCAGAAGAAGACCACATGGGAGATGGGTGAATGAAATTCGAAAGCATACGGGAGTGGCATGGAGGAGACTGGGCCAAGACAGACAGTTATGGAAGAAACTTGAGGGGACCTTCATTCAGCAGTAGATTGGTAATGGTTGATGATGACGACGACGATGATGATGATGATGATGTATATAAATAGGGATATAATGAATGGCAATATGACAGGTACTGAAATTATACCGCTGGAAAAAGTCTGGAAAAACGAAGAAATCAAAAAGTTTTTCGCATGATATCTTTTGAAGCATTCTAAGCGACCCAGGTGGCGCAGTGGCCTATACGCTGGCTTCTGACCATTCGTCTGCGATGGGTTCGGGTTCGAGTCCCTATGAGGTACGGATGTTGTGTTTGTCTTACGGCACTGGCTTTTTCTCTTCCCTGGAACCAGCGACCCCAAATTTGGGACGGGTGACTGCTTACAGCCCATTGAGTTGCTCACGGCGGTCGTTAAACCCTCAAGCAAAAAAAAAAAAAAAAAATTCTAAGTTATTATATTCTGCACGGTGAAAAAATTACAGTATTACCCAAATTTAGTTACATATAACCGTTCTAGATATTTCTAAATACTCTTGTGCAGCTGAATGAAAACAATTGAAAGCATAGGCTGCAAAACAGTGGTGAGTTTACTCTATTTTCAATGCTTTATATTTTGATTCTGTGATTGAATATAATATTATATGGGACACTTATAGCAAAGCGACCAACACCAAATGACATTATCGCATACAACGTGTGAAACAGTAATATTAGGGCAATAACATATTATTGTTCAAATAAAAATATCGTAACCACGTGACGTTTTAAGTTATTGATCTTCTAATAACCATAATGAGATTCCAAAACACTAGTTGAAAACGGAAGTGTATCTTATACATCTTGTGTATGATTCACTAGAAGGTGATTTTAACATAAGTGAAGGTTGCAGGTCAAATTAACTCACGTATCGAAATGCTTTCACACAACTCTAACTATTGTTACGCGAAAGAGATTTTTAATGGGTCTCATTCAGTTAAGGTATCTATCTCTCACCACAGTGTGATCCTACAAGTTTCTGTGAAAAGAGGGGAGGAGTTAAATTTCTCATTATTTTGTCATCTTTTTTTTCTCTTGTGTGTATGTGCACAGACATTAAAACTATTTCTGTTCGAATGGAAAACCTAATACAGCAGTTTTTTTTTCTACATAATTTAAATACAGATTCCAATGTCTTTGAAAATTATATTTGCACAACATTGCTTGCTATAAGGGATATACAGCACCAGGCAACAACAGTTTTATTTTGTCTCAAGATTAATTTTTCTTGTCACGGGTAGTTTAGCGGCGCTTGCCGAACAAGTAGCTCTTCAGAGGTGCACAGCATATGCTGTCCAGGAACCTACTGACAAGAGTAAAGAAGTGGGATTAGAATGAACTAAAGAAAAAAAATGGTGTGCAATGCTTTTGCAAGAACTGAAGAATTAGAGGTTGATAAAGAAAATTTAGAAGTAACTGATGTCTACATCTACATTGGACAACAGATCATAAGCGAGAGCCACATCGAAGAAGAAATTAATTGGCTTATGTAACTTGGCTGGAATGCATTGGGGAGAAACAGCACAATTTTCAAGAGCTATTTCCCATTACATCTTCAAAGAAAAATGTTTAATCAGTGCATCTTTTCAGTTCTTACTTATGGACCAGAGAAATGAATTTTAACTAAAAATGACATGCAGAGGATGCAGACAACTCAAAGAAGCAAGGAGAGATGTATACTTGGTGTAACTAAAGAGAAAAAAAAAGGAACCCATGGATCAGAAAAATTACAAGTTTGGATGACATTACGACCTCAAGTTGTAATGAGCTGAACATACAGCTATTAGAACTGTCCACCGTTGAACAACTGAAACACTAGACTGGATACCAAGGGATAATAGAAGACCCAGAAGAAGACCACGTGGAAGATGGGTGGATAAAGTTCGAAATCATGCCTGGGTGATAATTTCTAAGGATAAAGAATTACGGAAATGGCTTTCACCAGCAATGGAATGAGCATGGTTGATGATTAAGGAGATGCAATTTATTTTAAGGTTTTTATCTTTCTTTTTTTTTTCCTTATTGGTCACTTTCGATTGAAGAAGAAAGATTATAGTAAATTAATATGCTAATTTAGAATTTTAGTTAAGTATTACTGTCATTGGTAGGTTATGTGTACATAATTACCATGTATATGTACCAATAATTTCGGCTGAAGACAGAGAGATTCCTAATTTGTGTCCGTAACTGGAGTCTTCATCCTTTAGTTACACCACTGCTCTCATCTAACTGCTGCTTCTGTATTCCACTGGTTAAGGATAATAAGATTCATTTTGATAACATTTAGGGTTTTGCAAAACTGCAAAACCTATGGGTTGTTTAAAACTACTAAAAGCTATGTAATATTAGTGAATGAGTTGTTTCGTTTGTTTGTTGAAAACTGTTATCAGAATGGAACTTAATGATGATAAGTTGTCCACTCCTACGCTGCCAAGTAAAGGGCGTTTAGAGGTCCAGCGGCTGGTGTGCTAAATTGTTTCCCTCCATGAACCTGAGGGAAACTTGGATGTTTTTCTAAGGCTCTGGTAGCATCCCTCTCCTTGAAGCTGGTAAGTCTGAATCAAGGATGGGAGATGTCTAGAAACTTAGGAGTTCAAAATTCTGAGGTAACTTAAGCACAGGAGATTGAAATAATAATACTTTCAGGTTCTGGATACGTAAACATAAAACATTAAGCGACTTTGCATAACTATCCCAAACTTAAAACAAATGACATTACAGAGGTGCTAACTGTACATATTTTCTGAGGAATTTGAAAGTTCTGTCAATGGAAGATGCTGTCAGTTCATATCTAGCACTGACTGTAAGGTCATAATATGTTAGGTGAGCATGCGAGAGAGACAGAGAGAAAAGAGCAGTATTGACTCTTTATGTTTATTAAGTTCTGTTGTTCAGATGTTGTAGCTCTCTTGCATATTTATTTTTTTCTTTTGCAGGTTAAAGTATTGAGGATCCGTCTGAGAGACATGGTAAAGCTATGCATTCTAAATGAATTATCAACTATTTCAAGGAAAAAATGAAGAAGAGGTATCACTGAAGCGTAATTCGAGGAGATGTTAAGAGTGTATATCACACCTCATAAAAAATGTTTAGGGTAAAAATGTATAACCCTGTTCCGAAGGAAAAATATTTTTCCAAATTCATAGCACTTTCATTTATTTATCTTTGTTGCTTTTAAAGAGCCCTAACTTCATAATTTTTTGGTAAAATTCTTCCCTTTATACATGAAAAACGTTTCGCTTAAAACAGTGTGCATCAATTGGTGCACTCGCTTATCAATCAAAAGCTGGTAAAGAAAAAAGGGCAATGTCAGCAATCATTGCAATCACTGGAAACACCATGAAAAACAGATTGAACAGCCGCAGCGCAGAGCCAGTAAAAGGTGTGTAAAGCATTCCTTTCTAAGAAAGTGGGGCAGAAACTATCGCAGTTTTCATACATATATTTCAACTTCCATGTGTTAAATTCTTTGGAATTTCAGCGTTCATGCACAGCAGAGAAAAACTGAGTCTCCTAAACAACTGAAATATTGTTAATATCTTAATATTGTGAATTTTGAGGAAAATTCTTCCAGTTCCTTAATACGGTTCCTAGACAAAACTGTTATTATTTGCTGCCTGTGAGATTATCAAATTATTTACAGAAATACAGCCATATTTTGAGAGTCGAAGCAGTAGAGTGATATTCACATAGATGAATTTAAATGAATGGTTATTAATGTGTTATGTAGCATGTTCTAATGAAAAATAAATATGAGGAAAATAACAACATGTAGATGAGTTCCTTAATACGGTTCCTAGACAAAACTGTTATTATTTGCTGCCTGTGAGATTATCAAATTATTTACAGAAATACAGCCATATTTTGAGAGTCGAAGCAGTAGAGTGATATTCACATAGATGAATTTAAATGAATGGTTATTAATGTGTTATGTAGCATGTTCTAATGAAAAATAAATATGATGAAAATAACAACATGTAGATGTACAGAAAATTCAAAATGTATACTTCTTCAATGAAAGTTGGCTATATAAAATCCTTTACAACATACTTGTAGAATAATTTAAGGTTGTAAATTTTAAAGTGCACTTCTTCAGTTTTCAAGTGCAATCAGCACGAGAAGCTTTTGTTAACTTGTGCAAAACGGACTTTGTAAGTAACAGATGCTTTGATTTTTTTTTAATTTCAATTTCAGTGACTGAAAATTGATGGTGACAAGCTGAGGTCGGACTTCGGAAGGTGTACAGCTAGGACGAAATGAGGATCTCGTTTTATTTAACAAGATTATGAGATCAGTGAGCAAGTGCTGTAACAAGTAAAATTTAAGAAATTTAACACATGAATGGTTTATTATGCTTGGCTAGTTTTTTTCTCTAGTCAGTACCACTGTCCTTTAATAGATATTGATGAATTTTTTATCAATTAGTAAGCTCTTGTGGATCATCTAAGTTATTTACGTAAACATGCATTGTAACAGTGAAGTGCTACAAATAAACCACGCGTAACATAAAATCTCCGTTAGACTGAGGCGTTTTGTAGGGTTGTCAGTACTTTCATCAATAGTCATCCACACGAAAATATCCTCCGAATGCTTGTAAATTGCTTGGTTTTGGAGAGGGAATAGAATTCCCATTTCCAGTTTGAAAAAAGAAAAAGCCTGCCAAACTGTACACCACTCATGGCAAAATATTTTTAAATGATGCCTTCAAATGGCCATGGACAATAACTTCCTTCCTAAATATCGGAAAGCACTTTCAATTTGTCTGAATTTGCAGTTAATTGTAGATGTGTTAAGCTGAACTATTTTTTTTAATGGAGGATAACAACAAGATTTCAGTGCTGGATATCAAAATCAGGGTTGGGGTAGTCGTACATCAATGGAATCTTACATTTCGACAAAGAAAGTTCAGATTGGATTATGCTGTGTTAATAGTTTTCTTCGAGGTATTGTGAAGAAAAGTTATCAAGTCCTAAAGGGGGTTCTGTCTCATTTATAGTTATAAAAGACAAAAGAGGATAAATGTGCTAATTTGAAATTACAGCACTTTTATTTATCGCCTTTGCTAAAATCCAGGGCAGCACTTGTAGTTTCAAACATGAACATATGAGTTCAGTGAAGAACTATGAGCAATCAAACCAAAATAAATATAATAGTGAACATTTAGCTGCCACCAGTAACTAGACTTAGAAGAAACTACAAATTGTTGATAAAACAGCTACAAGCCACAAGCCACAAGCTTGATAGCTTAAAGTACACGTGCTCATGCGAAAAATTACTTTTGCTCATGTGAAAAATTACTTTTGCTCATGCAATGGGCTTTAATCTAAGTCCTACTGACTAGACAGCCTCTAAGGAGTTTCCAAAAAGTAAGCTCTTGGGAGATATGAGATTAGGTGAGATAAGGGAATTGCAAGCAACATAATTTAAAAAGGAAAAGACAGCTAAAATTGAAAGTTAAGTTACAGCACATAGGTCAAAAAATGTTTTGTGTGATTGTGTTACAAACCAGCGCTTGTAGAGCATTTTCGACAAATACTGCTGGATTTTTGCTAGGATTTTGTAATTTAACCATGCGAAAGATTTACAGAGGAACCAACACTGCAATGAGATAAATAAATAGATTGTGGACCTAATGGTGGATGAATCGATGAACACATCTCGCAACAAGACGGATTTCGTTGTTTCATGTGATTTTAAAAATTCACTGCCTTCCCTATTGTGTTTTTTAATATTATAGTAAAAACTCTTATTTTTTATTTTAGAGTAAATGGAGATAGCATCTACTCTCCCACTTTTAAAATTGGTCATAGGTAAAAGGCCTATCTGACACGTTCAGGAAAAAGACACAATCAATTTTCCCTACTGACAAACCTCTGTGAGAATATTATCCAAAGAGGTTTAACAAAATGAAAAATACCTTTGATAAGCAAATTTAGCCTATGTGTAACACTTCATGCTCAAATAGAGATCAGCATCGCTGAAAACAGAACTAAACTAATTGATATTGAAGCGCTCTGCTAATTGTTACCCAAAATTTCCAAACTTAACGATCATTCTTAATTGTGTTGTATGAGATTTCAAGAGATTTATCAGCTTTATGTTACTTTTATCTGCCAAGACATCTAGCTCGTTTACTAGCTGTTTAAGATAAGCGTTTTCTTCAAGTTAATGGGCTCTAGCACATCACCATCCCATATTTTATTGGTTTGTACTATCGATGGCACTCTAAACCACTCGGATCCTGCTACCAGATCAAACAGTCCATCTCTATGTTCATTAAGTTAAAACGCCACTTGTGGGGGTTTAACTGAATCAACAAAACGCACTTATATGAAGTTACCCTGCTGTGTTTTGAGCTTTTTAGCTATATGTGAAAATCTCATCAGCTTTTTCAAAATGTTAACATAAATTTCACTTCTTTAAATTCTGAGCATTTTGTATCCTGCAGAAATTTCCTACATCTTTATATCAGTCTTCCTATATTCTGTAAAAAGCCGTGTTTTATAAGTTGTTTCTAAGTTTTTGGTAAGCTGTACAACAGAGAGATCAAATTTTTTTAAGAGGTGAGAGCTCATAATTTAATTTTACGTGCCGTAGGAGAGAGTCTTTGGTGTAGATAAAAATTTCCAAATCTGTATCTAGATATGCACTGCCTTACAATTAATATCTGGATATCTTTTCGGTCCTACACAATCAGCATGTCCCAGGCCCATCTATAAATATGATTCTAAGACTATGATCAGACAGAATAGCACGACTGTGAATGCGAGGTGCCTCGGTCAACAATTTTACCTCATCTCCACCTGGGATAGATAATTGGGTGCCACAGAAGCAATACGTTACATTTAAGCACCATTGAAGATCCATATGTCGATGGTGATGTGCTTTGCAAGTGGCAGGGGACTAGGTCTGAATCTGCCAAGAAACTTCCGAAGCAAACAGAACGGGATAGGAGAGCTCTGTAAAAGACTGACTGTGAGTTCAGAGCCCAAATCAGTATTAACCCGAATCACGCGTATCCTATGTGATACTATTGCGACTGAACCGGTATAGTGCGATGAACGACATGGGTTACCACGGTCGAGCTGCCATTCACAAGCTACTAGATCTCTTGGACTACTACCACACGCCGATTACCGTGGTGTAAGGAATGTCGATATTGGACTGTAGACCAATGGAGAACTGTGCTTTGGACTGCCGAGTTTACGGTACACAGTTTAACAGTCTCATGGTCGTTCCTGGGTGTGACGAATGCTGAGAGAAAGTTACCTTCAGAACAGTATCGTCCCAACAGTGAAGTTTGAAGCAGTATGATTGTATGGAGCTGTTTTTCGTGGTTTGGCTTCACCCCATTAGTTGTTTTGAGCAAAACCATGAATGCTGAGCTGTACCTTGATGCCCTTGACATATATATAACATTGTGGCATTACTATAGCGAAGGCCCATAACTCTTACTCGAGGACAACGCACCATGTCATAGAGCTGGCGTTGTTACATATTAGTTTGAGGCCATGCCCCTCAAAAAGTTGGACTACCCAGTTCAATGTCCTAAACTTAAATGCTATAGAGAACCTCTGGAACTAATTGGATCGTCGGATGCGTAGAAGAGATCAGCGACTAAACAAAGCTGAACTGGCCATTTCACTGAAGGCCGAACGGCAGGATATTTCTGCGGCCATTTACAAAGAACTGGTGGAGAGAATTCGACGAAGATTACAGGCCATCAGAAAGTCTAAAAGTTCAGGACAGTATATTAATTTTTCTGTAATACCAAAAAATTGCTTGTAGACATGTAGGTGTCAAGATATTATTGGTAGGGCAGTACATATGACTACATAGTCTTCCCGTTTTCCCCATTTCTGAAAGCATATTATAATTTTTTTAGTAGTTATTTCCCATTTAAAACATATCGATGGCGTTAAAAGTCCTTAGTTTACTCAATCTCGTGGTAAAGAGTCCCGCTCTTAAACAACGTGATCTGCTCTTCAATTGCTATTGGAATGCGATTCCGCATTAAAAGCCTCATGTGCCTTTTCAGGAAAAATCGAATTGATCGATATTGGTCTAATGAATGGAATGCAGATACACGTTGTCCGATCGCAGGAATGAATTCTTTATCTGAATCTGAAAATTATTACGTGGTAAGGAATTCTCTAAGACATTCTTTTCCGAAAAGATGTAATATCATGTTTTCTTTTCTGTACAGTGAGGTAAATATTCGATGAAAAATGATCACGCGATACACAATGGACAAAAGCAAAATCAAATATTGACACTGTTAAATATTTTTTTTACTGACATGCGTTTTTTACGCTGTGACATATAAGGATCTCAAAGTGAAAAAGAAACACCTTCCTGTAATATTTTTGAAAAGGTATGCTCATAGCATCAATGATGTAAGAAATTAACATTATTATTAAAGGCGAAAACTGATTAAAATGAAATTCTAACTCTGAAAATGGAAGCACGGAAGTTTGTCGTGAATTTTTTTTTTTTTTTTTTTTTATGTATGTTTGTCTCTTATAATGTTTTAGTTTAAATATAGCTTTATGTTAAAATGTTTACGTGGTTATGCGTCCATGTGTCTCTCGCTACTGTTCGTAACGGACTACGTGCACACATACACACACACACACATATATATATATTGTCACTTACACTTCAGGACATGAAAATAAACTCTTGTCAGAATGTGAACTCAGTGGCTTCAATTCATACAATAATCTCAACACAATGATTATATTTGCTCTAACAACCACTCTTGTACTTAATCTCCGCACATATAATTTGCTATAACTCTGCGTAACATGCCTCTCTATACATTCAACGTTTACCTTATGTGTTGCTCTAACTTACTGCCAGTGATGCCAAAATGGAAAAGCTATTCGGGGAAAACAATGTATCGTTTATTGAGAAAACGTTTAACGAGAAGAAACTAAATTTACATAAGAAAACAGCAACTCAAAAGAAAGGTTAAAGACGTCATAAACTCCAAATGCAGCTTAACAATACTTTAAAATCTCCAAATTCAGCTTTACAAAGGCAGATGATATGAATCTTTTTAATACGTCATAATCTCCACATGCAGCTTTACAAAGGCAGACGATATGAATCTTTTTAATACGTCATAATCTCCAAATGCAGCTTTACAAAGACAGACGATATGAATTCACTCCTCGACCAAGCGCGACTCTGTAATGCTTATGGATTATATTCAGAATCTGAGGAGAGAAATCCTTCCCTTGAGAAAATTAGTTCCATATATTTGAAGTTGCATGTTGTCTTTTGAATTTGAAACAATAACAGTTCAATAGTAACGTTTCGACCATTTTCTTTTCTTTTTTCTTTCATGCGTTAAAGTTGCTGTTAGTGAGTCATCACGTGATAATAACATAAGGAAGTTAAAGTTTTATTGTCCGTTACTTGCATATTTTTCGGTATTCAAATTACGGGATCTCAGTTAGTTTAATTTCCGTGTTTAAAATAAACAAGAATGTTTTCAATTTGATGACACGCTACCGGAAAAAAGAGTGCATAAAAGGCATCTAATTTAAACGACTACCAAACTAACAGCGGCATTTTAAATGTGAGATCCAATTCACCATAATGATCAGACTAATTTTTACGGGTGCTCTGAGTAAATAGGGTTCATTTGCATGATTGGATCCTCCATGTATTGCAAAAGTCATTTTCATTTCATCAAACAAGCATGTAAAAAACAAGTCATTTTCACCATTAAAAGTGTTAGAATGTTAATTTAAAAGTGTAAAACGATAAGGGAAGAAAAAATGTGAATCAAGTTATAATATGTTACTTCCATTATAATATGTAATATACAAGTTATAATATGTAATATACTTCCATTATAATATGTTTCATCTGCATATGCAAGGTTTTCCAAACTCATTAAGTGGCTGTTCTTACAATCTGAATGAATGCATGATGTGCTTTATTCAAATGTGCAGTGAAGACGGAAAGTGTATGTTCTTACCTGCATCTCTTTATTGATTCTGAAGTGCATAACTTGTCGCTGCTTGAATTTCATGTGCTGTTTGTACAGAAATCGTTTTTTCTGTTATAGAGTCTTAACAACTTCTCCTGAGTTGAACATCGATCTTGAAAGCTTCTGAATCTTTTCCTCTCTGTGGCAGTTTCTGACAAGAGGTAAGAAGAAAACATAAATAGACAAATAAATAAATAAATAAATAAATCAACATAGTACAATAGCATTAAATGTCTGAAATAATAATCTTGTGAGTTATAATCTCTCATGAAACACACTTTGCATATGATCAATATCACTTCTTTTTGCTAGTATAAAACACTAAGTGATACATATACTTTCACTAAGAGTTCACCGTTGAAAAATCACACATTTTAATTAAAGTATGACCAAGTCTTTGGAGGCCACACCCACTTCACTCAAAAAACCCTATGCTTTTTCAGTTCTTATATTATAGACAAACGTATCCCCACTTCACTCAAAAAACCCTATGCTTTTTCAGTTTTTATATTATGGACAATACGTTTGTCTATAATACAATAAGAACTAAAAAAGTATAAGGTTTCTTGAGTGAAGTGGGTGGGACCTCCAAAAACTTGGCCACACTTTAATAAAAATGTGTTATTTTGCAACGGTGAACTCTTGGTGAAAGTATATGTATCACTTGGTGTTTCATACTAGCAAAAAGATGTGATATTGATAGCCCAATAACAGTTCTATCTGTGGTTAATTTTTTAGCTGAGTTGTAAGTCAATAGTTTTATCTATTATTAATACTTTTAACAATTGCTTTTCAGCATCATTGTAAGCTCTGTGAAAATATCAACATTGAATCAACTGGTTCACCAAATGATTGAATTGGGAGGTCGAATTTCTACGAGCGTTTGGTTCTCCTGATTTGTCTTATTCTTGGTATTGAGTTGCTACACTTGCCTTTTTGTGCTCTTGGACTGCGAATCCTAATCAGTCAGTTAGTAAGAACATATGTTTAACCGAAAAATAATGGAATTATGTTCTCTGTTTCTGGGTCCAGTTCCAAATCAGACATCTCGGTGATGTGTAATGTAAGAATCAATTTTTAAAATAATAAAAAAAGAGTTCGTCGTTTTTTACTGAGACTCTTACCCACAGCCGTTTCCAGCTGTTATTGTTGAATCGTGATTTGAGTTGCGAAAAACAGGACACATGAAAAATTCTACGCAGATGGCAACAGAAGAATGGAAGAAAATTGAACTATTAAGCAAATTTTAAGTAGTAGGCAAATTAAATAAACTAGCTATATCGATCCAAGAAGCTTGAAGCAATAAGATCTGGACTCAATGTTTCATTCTTTTAAATTACAAATAGTAATGGGTCATTTGCTTATTATATTATGATATTAATTCACCAACAATAAATTTAAGTTTGTAACTTAGCAATATTTTTTTTAGTTTTATAGAGCAATGATCAGCTTTATCCAAAGCGCGTCACGAAATGATCTGAGCGAAAAGAAACCGTAAGGAATGACACTTCTTTTTTGCACAGTGGAACTGCCTCTTCACAATTCAGCTGCAAAACCCCTGTTTCCGATTGCAACTTGTAAAAGGTGACTGCAATCCTTTTGCTAATAAACTGATTTTAAATGTTTAAAATAACTCCATGAGAGACATGAGACTTTTGAGTTGAAATGATGGGATAATGTAAGAGCTCTTGAAGACTTCCAGCAGTGAGGTCCAATGAAATTTTGATAGCATGTATCATCTTCATCTGCGATGCTGTCATTTCAACAGTATTTTTCACCCAGCTGTAGCCAAAAACAAATGTTTCAAGGAATCATCCAGTCCTTCAAAGGTCAAGGTCAATAAGTTTGATTAAGTTTGAAGATCGTATGTACACTGTGATGATTTAGAGTCCAAAAGTACACTAAAGGAAAGCTCAGCACGTGATATGTCTTACAACCAAGTATTCGGAGTTACTGATTTATTCCTTGAGTAAAGTATACCTAGAAGACTGATCACCGAACACTTTACGTTTAGAAGTGCACTTTCGTAGACGGAATAAACCCTAGCGTGAGAGAAGCTGCTAATCAGTACCGATATTCTAGTCGCGGGTCCGAGTATTTATACCAATTATTAATTATCAAGACTTATCGTGCTAGTCATTCCACAGCGAGAAGCATAGCGAGAAGCAACCAAAATCTACATAAATGAAAGTCTACAATAATGGTGTGTTGGAAAGCTAGTATACATCACACCACATTTGAAATATGATTATTGTGAGATGTTTTACCATTCTAATAACTATTCGGCTGACCGAAGCTAGTTCACTTATGAACAGTTGGGTGTTAATCTTGTTTTCCACATTTGTAATCTGATGCAAGTTACATAGCTATTATCTTGAAAATAGGAAACTATGAATACGCATTTCAAAGAATAACCCCATCAGCTCATAGCACATTAAGAAATGCTAAATGTACTAAAGCATCATAATTTTTAACATTCAAGGATAATGATGAACTGAAACAGAGGAGATCGACTCACAGAAAAGTGATACTTGGTTATACGAGCGATCAATCGAAAATTTTATTTCTTTGTTTTCATTTGCTCTGTTCCATTTAATTAAAGGATAGTCTCAGGCAAAACATCTTTAATGCAATTAAAAATAAGTTCGGGTAATAATCAAACTAACATTATTTTATTCATTATCAGTTTCCGTTTAGCAATTATTTAAGGAACAGTCTGTTAACATAAATTGATTTCAAACGGCATGTTAGTCCATTTACAGTCATTCTGGTGAAGATAAAAGCTGTTTCTCTTAGCACTGATTAAGTTTCTCACGTACGCTAAACGTCGGTAGCTATGGTTCTTGCATTTCAACAATAAGATTTTTTCCTTTTTCCAAATGTAAAGGATTTTCCCCCGCTGATTTTGTCTTTAAATGTCAAACTATTGTGCTCCATTATTTCCCAAGGATGTACCAATATTTCAAACACCAGAAATATCTGTGTTGCATTATATCAATTTTTATGCCTGTTGGTTGGATGGTTGCATTCCCATGGTAAAAATCTGTGTGCCTGTTAATTAGGTGGCTGTGTTTCATAGAGAGACCGGCGTGCTAGTTGTTTGAGTGATTGCGTACTCACTAACGAAACTGCCTGTCACTTCACCTTACCCCCTTTTTTTTTGAATTTCTTATTTTGTCATTCATTCTGAAAACATTCCTGCCGCCCCGGTGGCGCAGTGGTCTAAGCGATGGCGTCTGATCATTCGTCCGAAAGGGGTCCGGGTTCTAAACACAGTGAGGCATGGATGTGGTGTTCGTCTTACGGCACTGGCTCTCTCCCTTCCCTGGAGCCTGTGACCCTAAATTAGGAACGAGCGACTGCTTATAGCCCATTGAGTTGCTCACGGTGGGCGTTAAACCTCCAATGAAAAAAACATACCTTGCGTTTGAGCCATAAGAAACCTAAAACTAATTAATTCGCATCTGGGATATCTGTTAAATTCCGCTTTTTTCCCATGGGAGAAAAAAATCCTGTATTTACATAAGACATATGTCAGAAAGATGCGTGATAAATTAGTGCACTGTAACTTTCTTTACTTACATTCATAACTTTTACATTCGTTTTCTTATATGAAGGCAGATTCAGGTGCTTTAAGTGCATTGAGCAACAGCTATACTTCATTAATCCTACTTTATAAAGTGCCTTTTAATTATTCAACTGGGAACACAAGGGGGAAATATTAATGAAGATTATTTGACTCACCTTCATTTTACTGACAACATAGATATTTTTTGTAAGTACCCACTCAGAACGGCAGAGTATGATCTGGAAACTTTCTGACAAGAGTAAGGACGTGAGATCAAAAATGAACTTGCAGAAAACAGAATTAAAGTACAATGCTTTTCAAGAATTAAAGATTTAGAGGTAGATAGGGCAACTTGTGAATCTTTGATTTTTGACGATGTCTATATCTACTTTGAACAACAGATATCAAGCGAGGGCCACATCGAAGAACAAATTGACAGATTTATGGAATTTGGCTGGAGTGAATTTGGAAGAATCAGTACAATTTTCAAGCGCAATTTACCATTATGTCTTAAAGAAAAGTGTTTAATCAATGCCCCTTGCTAGTTCGTATTTTTGGGTCACAGAAACGGACATTAACTATAAACAAAATGCAGAAGCTGGGGATAACTCAAAGAAGCATAAAGAAATGCATGCTTGGTGCAACCAAGAAAGATAGTAAAAACAGTTAATGGATCAGCAAAATGTCAAGAATTGATGACATCATGATCAGAGTAGAAATCCTCAAGAGGCAATAGGATGGACGTATTGCTAGAACTGCCCACTCCTGGACAACTGAAATAACAGACTGGGTACCAAGGGGTAGGAAAAGATTCAGAAAATCGCGTGACAGATGGGTGGATTAAATTTAAAGCATGCCAGAGTGAAATGGAAGGTATTTGTTCAAGATAGACGGTTGCGGAAGAGACCTTGGAAAACTTTCGTCCAGCAGTGGATTGGTAATGGATGCTGCTGCTGCTGATGATGATATGCTTCCCTGTTGCAAAAATTCTCTTAAAAACAAGGATCAATCATTTTTGCTAAATCATGATATTCTTCTCTGAAAGGATTTTTCATCAACTAGACGAAGAAAGCTCTTTCAACACTGGTGAATTGATTTAGCACCTGGTGTATTGAACCCAAAGGAACACTAACAAAAGTTTTGATATTATGTAGAAAGAGTATTTTGCAATACTGGCAATTGTACGCGCTTTTTTCCATAGTAATCCTTTTCTATAGTCAAAAGGTAACTAACTGTCTTGTCCATTTTCCCTGACTGCGTTTATAACATAATTTGAGAGCATTGTCAATATTTGTGCCAGCATCTGCCATATTAAAACAAAATACGATATAAAACACCACTAAACACTGTGACGTGCCTGCTCCGCAGGACGCACATGAGATAAAGGCAGATAGAAGTAAGAGCACATGCCAGTGTATTATAGTGGATAGCCCTCGGAGCTCCAAAGCCCTCCCCTGTCATAAAAATGATGGAGAAATTTACTTCGTCATAATGGCGCCCAAACTTCCAGGATGATCTGACCGTTAAGTTTCTCGCAATGCTGTGATGTTCTTCCCACACCGCGAGACAGGAAAAATGAGAATCCCTTCCTCACTGCTTCGAAAAAAATAAATCAGTATGATGTTATGTTCCACACACCAAATTGTCTGAGAGTTGTCAAATGCACGTTCTTCATCGTATGACTGCCTACAGCGAGGTGAACACCCGTTTCCCCTAATTCCCGTTTGCCGTAATCACGTTTACCACAATTGCGTTTCCCCGAAATCGCCTTTACCCGAATTCCCGTTTTCCCTAACTTCGTTTGCCCTAATCTCGTTTCCCCTAATTCACGTATGCCCTAAACACGTTTACCACAATTGCGTTTCTCCGAAATCGCTTTTACCCGAATTCCCATTTCCCCTAATTTCGTTTGCCCTAATCTTGTTTCCCCTAAATCTCGTTTCCCATCATTCACGTTTTCCCCAAACACGCTTACCCCAATCGCAATTCCCTGAATTCGCTTTTACCCGAATTCCCATTTCCCCTAATCTCGTTTGTCCTAATCTCATTTCCCCTAATTTCGTTTGCCCTAATCTCGTTTATCCTAAATTTTGTTTCCCCTAGTTTCGTTTGCCCTAGTTTCGTTTGCCCTAATCTCGTTTATCCTAAATTTTGTTTCCCCTAAACACGTTTGTCTGTATCAAGTTTGCTCTAATTCTCCTTTGCCTTGATTCGCGTTTTCCTAAATTTATGTTTTCCCTAATTCAGGATTGTCCTGATTCTCGTTAAGCGAAATAAAACGTTTCTTTTATCGTCAAAAT
Organism: Macrothele yani; assembly: GCA_039090855.1. Lineage (NCBI taxonomy): Eukaryota > Metazoa > Arthropoda > Arachnida > Araneae > Macrothelidae > Macrothele > Macrothele yani. The sequence goes on along the minus strand of CM077023.1, from coordinate 80,771,683 downwards.
TCATGAAAAAAAAATCACTGGGTAACATATATAATTTTTTTTTCGTCAAATTCAGGAAAATATATGTATATTTAATCATCATCATCAACCATTATCAATGCACTGCTGGATGAAGATCTCACCAAGTTTCTTCCACAACGGTATATAAACATGCATCCTCCATGCTTCTTTCAGTTATTTGCAGTCTTTGTATGTCTTTTTTAGTTAAGGCCCACATCTTTGCTCCGTACGTAATTGCTGGAAGGATGCATTGATTAAACACTTTTCTTTTTGAGACATAATGGCATATTGATCTTGAAAATTGTATTGATTTTTCCAAAAGCTCTCCATCGAAACAGGGGCGCTCCAAGAGTTTTTGCTGCCCATTGTACGAAAATATTTTTCAATTTTTATTCATTTTTACAAGAAATAAATACCTTTAGCAGCATCATTTTCTATTTCCCGTAAATTAAAATTTTCATAGAACACGAGTCTTATATAAAACTAAAAGAAAAATCTGCGAAGCACTAGTTCAGTAGACGCTTTGAATAATCCAAGAAGTCAGCTTCCCCTCTGTCAATTCAAACAAGTCCGCTTTACCGGTAAAAAAAGTTTTGTCATGTACGATTATAAACATATTACAGTTTCTTTCTTGAGGGGGCAATTGTTACATATATATACTAGCTGTGCCCACGGCTTCGCTCGCGGTGAAGATATCACTGAAAGACAGGGCTATGATAACACGTGTAATACGATTCATCCATAAGAACTGTGGTTGAATTTCATAGCGACCGATGGAGGAAATTGGCCGAAAGATTAAATGGTCGGCAGTTAGGTTTTCAAGTGAACGAAAATTATAATTAATTTTTGCATAAATTTAAGTACATAATTTTGATTTTATTTTTTGAAAATAATTCATAATGTGCATATACACTGATTGGCCACATTATTATGACTACCGCCTCAGTACTTCGTTGGGCCACCTTTTGCCTTTAATACTGCGTCGATTCTTCGTGGCATGAACTCCACAAGATGTTGATAGGTGGTTTGTGGAATCTGAGAATATGCTTAATGAATAGCACTTTCCAGGAGTGTGAGATTGCAGGGTTGTGGATCCAGCTGTCTGACGGCTCGTTCAACTTCATCACACAAATTCTCAATGGGGTTGAGATCTGGAGATTGTGGGGGCCACCTAAGCAAAGTAAACTCACCGGCATGTTCCTGAAACCAATCCTGTACAATACGAGCACTATGGCAGGACGCATTATCTTGCTGAAAGTAGCCATCGCCATTGGGATAAACCATCCACATAACAGGATGCACTAGGTCCGCAACGATGTTTAGATATGATGTGCCAGTCAGACGTTGATCAACACCACTTAAAGGGCCCAAAGCATGCCAGGAAAACATTCCCCAAACCATAACGTTGCCTCCACCAGCTTGAAGGGTTGTAGCAATGCATTTGGGGTCCACGCTTTCGTGCTGTTTCCGCCAAATTCTCACTCGGCCATCGGCATATTGAAACTGAAAACGTGATTCATCGGACCACATAATTTGTTTCCAATTATCGACTGTCCAATCTCTGTGCTCCTGTGTGAACTGGAGACGTTTTCTCTTGTTAACTGCAGACAGCAAAGATGTTCGAACAGGCCTTCGGCTACCATATCCCATCCGATGCAGTGTACGTACGGCGAACAGTGAGTGCAGAGATCATTTGAAGGGATCCTTGATTAAGATGGTCTGTATTTTGCTGCACTGTTGCCCTTCTGTTGTCTGTTACCAGTCTGGACACTCTCCGTTCCACCCGAGTAGTCGATGACGACTACACGTTGCACGTAAAGACCCAGTTTTATGGCTGACAGTCCAGTCTTTAAACACTTTAACAACAGCTGCTCTGGAACATTTCACAAATGCGGCGGTTCCGGTGGTACTCGCTCCATGGCTTCGAGCTCCTACAATCATCCCACGTTGAAAGTCCGTTAAATCGCATTTTTTAGCCATCTCGTCACCCAAAAATCACTTCTACTACTGTCGCAAGCACTAAGCTTTCCCTTTTTATACTAATCTCGCCCTCTGGCGGCATAGCTCATTTGCTTAAAACCTGTCAGGTGGTCATAATGAAGTGGCCACTCAGTGTATAACATTCATTGTCCCGTTTCTAATCGTTATCAAAATAAATTGATTGTCTGAACTGCCGGTTCTCGATAAGCCGACGTACAGCTGTCCGTACGAGAAAACATTCTGTGGGCATATGCTGACGCAGCAAAACTGTCGGAGGGGGGGAACCGAAAATATAAAATATAAAGAATTTCTGTTTTAAAAACCTGTCGGGGGATGGAGCTCCCCCTCCCGACAGGTTTTATGCCCGGAGAGAATTTGTTGAGCTGTACTGTGTAAAGTCCGAGAATCTCCCAATTTTTACATGAAATAAAAAAATGCAAATTCTTATATTTTATATTTTTGGTATTAAGCCCCCCGCTTAGGTTTCCTACGTTAGCACATGCCCACAGATAATTTATTGACTTGTGTGTAAGCGCCGGAAATCTTCCGATTGGGCTACAAACTCTTTACATTTTATTTTTTCGGTATTAACCCCCCTCCCCCAACAGGTTTCCTGCGTTTGCACGTGTCCTCAGATAATTTGTAGAGTTGTAGTTTGCAAACGTTGAAAATCTCCGGACCAGAATTTTTTTATATTTTATATTATTGGTAACCCCCCCCCCTCCCTCCCTCCGGACATACTTCCTGCGTTTGCAGATAATTTATTGAGCTGTAGTTTTTAAACCGTGAAGTTCTTCTGTTGAGTTGTAGATTATAAATTTCTTTTATAAAGAATTACATTAAATATAGCAGTTCAGAAAATACGAGATTACGGAAACTTTATGTGATTCAGATAACCAACCTCTGGGGACGAGGCCACGAACCGGTCGAAAACGCAAGTTTTATACGGCCCCTTTAAAATTTTTGTGGCCAGTTCTACACCCAATCAGTGATTGTGGTAAGTGGGAAAACATTCAAGCCGGACAGACTGACATCTACAATTAAGGTGGAACTGAATTGGCAAAAGTCATTTCCACTGCTCATGCTTAGTCTCGTACGGGAGGGAAGGGGGGGTCTGATACGCTAAGAACACTTAAAAAGTTAGCCTTCTGCGTCCACAATTCTAGCGAATGCATTACAATACTATTTCTAGCTTTAATAAAAGTTTAGCGCGATGTAATACTTTGTCAGAAGAGGGGGGGGGGATGACGGATACAATGGCTGCGTTAAGGACTATCCGTATAATGGTAATAACCATGTGCACTTTTTTACACTTTTGCTGGCATGGTGGTCGACATCATCAACAAGAAGGGAAAGAATAATTCTCTTGAGATATCAAGACCCACCGTTTTATTTCGGTTAACAAAAATGAGACAAACGCGAATTAGGGAAAACTTGATAGGAGCAAACGTGATTAGGGGGAACGAGATTTAGGGGAAATGAGATTAGGGCAAACGAAATGAGGGGAAATGGGAATTCGGGTAAAAGCGATTGGGGTAAACGTGTTTAGGGCAAACGTGAATTAGGGGAAACGAGATTAGGGCAAACGAAATTAGGTGAAATGGGAATTCGGGTAAAAGCGATTTCGGGGAAACACAATTGGGGTAAACATGTTTAGAGCAAACGTGCAAACGTGAATTAGAGGAAACGAGATTTAGGGGAAACGAGATTAGGGCAAACGAAATTAGGGGAAACGAGATTAGGGCAAACGAAATTAGGGGAAATGGGAATTCGGGTAAAAGCAATTTCGGAGAAATGCGATTGGGGTAAATGTGATTAGGGCAAACGGAAATTAGGGGAACGGATTATGGGAAGTGAGGCTACGAGTACAGCGACACATGCTCCCGGCTGACCCGTGGGCCATGCCCCCGGACCTCTTTCGGAGGGGGGGGAGTGGGACGTGCCTGCCCCGCAGGACGCACATGAGATAAAGGCAGATAGCAGTGAGGCGCATGCCATTGTAGTATAGTGGATAGCACTCGGAGCTCCGGAGCCGAGAGTTGTGAGTTCGAATTCCTCGCCTGGCACAAAAATGATGGAGAGATTTACTTCGTCATAACACCTATACTATGTGCACGTTGACATCATATGCAGATCTGCGAGCCATTCATTCTTACTTATTAAAACTTTCTTTAGATGAATTAGACATGATTGGATGATGCTCTTTAACTTCCTCTATCAGTTGATTTTCTCTTGATATGCACTCTTTACAAAAAAAAAAAAAAAGAGAGAGACAACAAAGCACCCAAAAGAAATAATCGAATCGAGATGAAAATTGGTATGTGCAATGTACATGTATCGGAAAGGAAATGACCACAATTCCAGAGCAGTTAGGCCATATTTATTTGGATGAAACAGCTACACAAGTGGAACAAGTCAGTACCAGAAATGGAAACGGATCAGCGAGTCAACGGGTCGACAATTTCTTGCAGGTCAAACGGGTCATCTTTACCCGGTTTTACAGGGTGATTCATAAAGAAGTATACAGTTTCAACGCACTATAAAACAAGAACAATGTAAGATATTTTATGTTACCTGTAACATAATTGTAGGGGAATGGTTCAAGTTTTTTTAGACAGTCACAGATGTTCTATGTGTGCACGCTTAGTCACACGACACACATCGAGCCGGTAATCCATTTCCGCCCAAACGCGAGGTGAGATATCTGAATGAAGTGCAGTGATAGTGGCTGTGATCACTTTCAGTGATCATCTTGTATGGAATCATTTTCAGCTTCTTTCTCAAAATTCTCCAGACAGTGGGCTGTGAAATCTGCACTTCACGACTCACCCTCCGCGTTGATTTTCCCGGGCTTCGTTGAATGGCGGTGCAAACACTATCGACGACTTCTTCCGATACACGCGGTCTTCCAGGACTTTTAAGTTTGCACAAACAGCCCGTAGTTTAAAATTTTTTATGCCAATCGTAGATAGATTTTCTGGTTGGAGGTTCTTTTCCGAATCGTTATTGAAAATGCCGTTGCACAACAGTTGCAGATTCCGTTTTGCTCAATTCAAGAACACAAAACGCTTTCTCCACTGCAGACGCTGCCATTTTGACTGACTAGTCACGTGACACGCGCGCTATCGCCTACGTCACTTCTCTCAGTAACGCTTTCTCCACTGCAGACGCTGCCATTTTGACTGCCTAGTCACGTGACACGCGCGCTATCGCCTACGTCACTTCCCTCAGTAGCGGGACACAAACTTTATGAGTACATCTACATAACGGTTCGCAGCTGTGGTCCGTGTCTTCCACTGTTACTGTTTTACAGCATCTGGAAACTGTATACTTCTTTATGAATCACACTGTATTTCAGTTTTGTTTAAAAAAAAACATATTTCCAAGAAAAATACACACTGTGGAATTTTGTGCTCGATACTGGTGCCAGCTGAGTGAAAAATGATTTGCCATACAGAAATATTGACGTCTCTTTCTTAAAGCGACAAAGATTTCCACCGACCGATGTTACCACTCAGACGCTAGACTCACTGATACCATATCGTAAAACGATACTTCCTTTGCGTTTGTTTTGAGTTCGATTGTCCGGAGCAAGATACAGGCAAACGCCTATCACTTGCTTCTCTGGTGATTCACACTCTCAAACCCCGCGTGTCACATTGTAAGACTGAGAGTTAGTTTTTACATGGCATCTTTTGCATTAAGCATTCAGAGGTTTTCGTTTACCGTGTCAACATCCCGTTCCATTGCATGTTATGTCGGATTTAACGACTCATTTGTTATTATGGATGAATTTAATATTAAGGAGATTGAAAAAGCGTCAAAGCAAACAAATACGTGCTTGCTAAAAAAAAAAAAAAGGAGGAAGAGTGAATGCTGGAAGTTGTTTCGTCTCATTAAAAAACCAGAATATGTCTCACAGCAACACCAATTTTCACAAGCTTGTGATGAGTAGGAAGTTTCAAAAATGTGAACGTTGATGTCATGGGTAAACGGTAAAAATACCCCCGGGAAAAAATACCCCTGAAAACTGAAAAGCGGAAAAAATGCCCCCGGAAAAAATACCCCCAGAACAAACGGTTCACTGTAAACTGTCACACAGGAACCCTGATGTGTGGCAGTGTTCCGGTGTGGCAATTTACCAGCAACTCTGCCACACATCTTTCAGCAACTTTGCCACAAAATTTCAAAGGGGGGGGGGGCTATAAAGATTGACGCTTCTGGGCCTATATTGAGAACTGAATTGGGAACTCCAAACGAATTTCGAGAAAACGTTCCATGTAAGCCAAGCGAGAATTGTACTTTAATTTGAAGAAAAAAATTGCCGAGGATACGAGGTACTTTTGGTGGGGGAGGGGATTCAACTCCCAACTTCCGTAATATTAGATTCTGCGCCGCTGGAGTCTGTCAGTGTATCCAGGCGTTCCGCTTGAAGCGTCCGCGAGCTTTGGTGGGGGGGGGATCCCTAAAATGTTAAAATGGACGTAGAGCTGTAAACATTAGAACCATGCTTTACATAATGATTCTGTACACGACCACGAATTTTCAGGAGGGTGGGGTGCAAGTTTCTAAGAGCGCAGAAATGTGTTCAAGGTAAAGGATTTGCTCGCAATTTCTATGCTTCATGTTGTGTTTAATGGCAAACTATGTATGCCCTTCCCCCCTCCCCCAGAAATTTGGTGAAGCCTGTGAAAGGGATACGAGGTGCTTGGTTTGGAGGGCTCTACCCCCAACTTCCGAAATTTTATATTCTGGACCTGTAGAGTCGGTCAGTGTATCCTCGATGTTACCCCTGAATAGCTCTTAGAAACTAGGGGAGGGTTACCCCACCCTCATGAAAATTCGTGGTCGTGTACAGAATCATTATATAAAGCACGGTACTAATGTTTACAGCTCTACTTCCATTTTAACTTTTGGGGAAGCCCCCCCCCAAGATCATGGACCTCGCGAACACTTCAAGGGGAACTTCCTAGATACACTGACACATTCCAGCGGCCTAGAATATAATATTACGGAAGTTCAGTGTTGAGCCCCCCCCAACCAAGTGTACCTCGGATCCTCGGCAATTTATTTCTTCAAATTAAAATACAATTCTCGCTTGGCTTACATGGAACGTTTTCGCGAAATTCGTTTGGAGTTTTCAATTCAGTTATCAATGTAGGCCCAGAAACGGCAATCTTTATAGACCCCCACCCACCCACCCACCTTTGAACTTTTGTAGCCAAGTTGCTGAAAGATGTGTGGCAGGGTTGCCGGTAAATTGCCACACCGGAACACTGCCACACATCAGTGTTCCTGTGGGGCAGTTTACAGTGAACCGTTTGTTCTGGGGGTATTTCTTCCGGGGGCATTTTTTCCGCTTTTCCGTTTTCAGGGGTATTTTCTCCGGGGGTATTTTTTCCCGGGTGTATTTTTACCTACATCCGATTTCATGAGTGTTCATTCCTTCTGTGAGACAATGATGAAATCAACATCCACAGTTTGGAAACTTTCAATTCCTTAGAAGCTGGGGAAAATTGGTGTTGCTGTGAAACATATTTTGAAGCTCAATATGTTATCAAGAAAACAGCAAAAACTAAAATTAAACATACAAGTTACTTTATTCAAAAATTTTCACTGTAGCACCATTAAAATTACGTGGAACAGCCTTAACTTCACTGCGGAGGGACTTTTTGACTCTCGCAGATGTGTTCGAAAACATGTGTAAGAGACATCTGAGTATCACGCTGTCTCCGTACAATATGAAAACCCCACCTTTCAAAATTGCAAATTAAAACCATATTTATTAACAAGTCTAAAAGTCAGTTAAAAAAAGACAAGATCTTTCGGAGCTCACTAGGCTCCATCATCAGGTAAAGGGCCGACAAGCCACCTGGGGAGCTTGCCTTATAAGCACCTGCAGTAAACCCACAATACATCTGGTCGCCTGCCTCACCTTTTTTTTTTTTATTATTATGTGTAAAAGAATTAGGTTATGTGAAGGACGCGTTTCAACACTTTCTGTAAATTATACGTTCCCGTAATAAATTTGCACGACTTCTATATATAACGTACGATACCCACTACAAAGAGACTTTTTGAACGCCCTGTGTGTGTATATATATGTATATACAGTATTCATATATATATATATCTACAGTAGATAAAAATCATACATAATATATATATAAGTATACATTATACACTATAAATAGAATTATACATAATCAAATATATATGTATATACACTGCTGGACAATTGCTAAGGACGGATCATAAACGGCTATATAGCGCATAAAAAAGTAAGTGTGGTTGGATGCCAAGTGAAATAAAATAATGTCAGAATGCCAGGACATTACAAGAAAGACAATTTATTGTGCTCTGAAATCCAGAAGGCTTTGGAACGTGTTCAAGGGACAAACAGGCCATTTTGTGCAGAATACGTAAACGTGAAAAAATTCAATTACCGTCCGCAGGCGTTCCTGCGTAAGATGTCAATACGGAATATGGCCACCATGGAGGGCGATGCAAGATTCCACACGTCGTGTCATGCTTTGCACAACATTATCAAGCAGCTGTTGGGGTAATTTATCCCATTCCTCTGTCAGTGCACGGATGAGGGTGTCCTTGTTTATTGGAGGGCATTGGCGACCAGCAAGACTCCTCCCCAAAGCATCCCACACATTTTCAATGGGATTCAGATCTGGAGAACGTGCTGGCCATACGAGGCGTTGAATATCCTCGCTCTCAAGACACTCCTGTACAGCGACTGTTCGATGGCATGTTACGTTGTCGTCCGTGAAAATGAATCTATCACCGACAGCACCACGGAACATGCGAACATGAGGTAGCAGAACATCTTTAATGTATCGTTGGCCAGTCATAGTCCCAGTTGAAAGCACATAGAGCAACGTACAGCCATTGATTATGATGCCAGCCCATACCATGACACTACATGTCGGATATCGGTCCCTTTCCTGTATGTTTGCTGGACAATATGCAGTACCACTATCACGCCAGATCAGTTGTCGTCGACAATCAGACGATAGACTGTATCTACTCTCATCTGAGAAGAGGACAGCAGACCAGTCGTTATCAGTCCAATTGCGATGTTGATGGCACCATTGCAAACGGGCGGTACGGTGACGTCTGGACAATGGGATGCACACAACAGGACGGCGGGCGTATAGTCCTCCTTCATGCAAACGTCTGGCGACAGTTTTTTGGGAGATCCGCTTGCCAGTAGCAGCCACAAACTGATTTGCTACCTCACTAGCTGTGCTGCGCCGGTGTCTTTTTGTTGATAGCACTATGTACTGATCTTCTGTAGGTGTCGTACTGCGAACACGACCTCCCCCGTGATGTTTGCTACACTCTCCATTTGTTTGAAATGATTTCCAAAGCCTTGAAACACTACTGTGTCTGACATCGAACTCCCTGGCAACATCTGTTATTTTTCGCCCTTTTTCAATCTTGCCAATAATACGGCCACGCGTAAAATCATCTAGGTGATGTCGGGAAGACATACTGAAAATTGCAAGTTCGTCAATTGATTCTTTCCCTTTCAACTTTGCGTTTGAACAACAACGGTCAATACGCGTGAAATCCTTTATATCTCTTATCAGCGCTATGACGTCACGAACAAGTTCGGCAATCCACAATTTGCATACGCACAACACGTCTTACTGTGTCCCGCACTTATGCTAATTTCCACATTTTCCTGCCTTCCATTTTATCGTTGCTATCGTTGCTATTGTCATCCGTCCTTAGCAATTGTCCGGCAGTGTATATACATATATATATATCATCATCATCAACAACAACAACAACCATTATGAATCCACTGCTGGATGAAGGTCTCCCCAAATTTCCTCCACAATTGTCTGTCTTGGGCCTGTCTCCTCCATGTCACTCCAGCATACTTTCAAATTTCATCCATCCATCTCTCATGAGGACTTCTTCTGGGTCTTTTCCTGTCCCTCAGAATCCAGTCTAAAATTTCAGCTATGCATCGATGGTCTGTTCTCCTGGAAATATGTCCAGCCCATTGCAACTTCAGGGATTTTACTCTGATTATGATGTCTTCCACTCTTGTCATTTTTCTGATCCACGAGTTCCTCTTCGTATCTCACCTGGTTGCACCAAGCATGCACTTCTCCATGCTTCTTTGAATTGCCTGCCGTCTTCTCATGTCTTTTTTAGTTAAAGTCCATGTCTCTGCTCCATACGTAAGCACTGGCAGGATGCATTGATTAAACACTTTTCTTTTGAGACATAATGGCATACTGCTCTTAAAAATTGTACTGTTTCTTCCAAATACTCTCCATCCAAGTTTTATACGCCGATTAATTTCTTCACCAATGTGACCTTTACTTGATATCTGCTGCCCAAGATAAATGTAGGAATCGGTTGTCTTACGTTTTTCTCCATCAATCGATAAATCTCCGTTTCTTGTAAAAGCCTTGTACATTACTTTTGTCTTCTGAAAGTTCATTTTTAATCCCACTTCTTTACTCTTGTCTACAAGTTCTTGGATTATATATTTATTTATATATATGGGATGTAAAGTCAGGTGATGCGCAACATACTACAGCCTCTCCTTGACAAATGTCAACCCCGCCTTGTCGTGGTGCATCCTGTTCCCACTAAAGGGGCTATGATGACCGTCAATAGCGGTATAACTATACCATCGGGATTAGAGGAAATGCTATCCCACACTCACCAACCCGCTTGGCCAGCGTGGTTAGTTATGGCCAAACCCCTCCAAAATGACTCCACAACTTAACTCCTGGCCCTTAGTCTCCGGCAGCTGGAATGTATCTGGCCAAGGCAGCGACCAGTACGACATTAAGGCAGAGGGTACTAAGAAATACCGGAGGACCGGACTAGGCTGCCATCTGATGTTGACCTTGGCTACGTATAATGGACGCTCCCTATCTTCTGATTCAAGGCTCCTTGAATTCGAAGGAGAACTACAAAGGATCAAGTGGGACATCGTCAGGCTAAGTGAGGTAAGGAGAAAAGGAGCAGATCTCATTGAACTGAAAAGTGGACATCTCTTCTACTATCATGGGACAGATACTGGCAGAACTAGTGGTGTTGGATTTATAATAAACAAGAAACTGAAGGATAAATTTGTAGAAGTTGCAAGTTCCTCTGAAAGAGCTGCACGATTTGTTAGCCAACTCTCGAAAAGATACCAGGCTCAGATTATTCAAGCTTATGCACCCACTACAAAAGTGGACATGAAGAAGAGATTGAAGAATTTTATGAGGATATTCGTCATCTGAATAATAAAAGCAAGCAGCACTTGAAGATCATTATGGGAGATTTCAATGCGAAAATAGGGCAATGACAACAGTATGAAACTTCAGTAGGTAAATTCGGTAACGGCAACAGAAACCAGCGTGGAAATACTCTCGTAGAGTTTGCAGAGGCAGAAGGGTTTTTCATCATGAACTCCTTTTTCAAGACAAAGCCGCAAAGGAAATAGACATGGAGGCATCCCAATGGATTGACAAGTGAAATTGATTTTATTATGTGTAACAAGAAATTTGCCATGGAAGACTGCAGTGTGCTAAACAAGTTCAACACAGGTAGTGACCATCGAATGGTAAGATGTAAGATGCACCTCAATGCTAAACTCGAGCGTGGAAAGCTCATAAAACAAACAAAGTGTATTGACATGACCAACCTTAAAAAACATCCTAATACTTCCAAATTGGAACTGAGGAACAGGTTCTCTGCTCCAAAAGGTCTAACGTCATAAGAAGTGGACATCTCTGAAGTTAACAAAAAACTAACCAAGGCTCTTATGGAAACAGCAACAAAATTAGCAGGTACTAACAACAAGTTGCATACAAGGAAACTATCAGGAAAAACCAAAATTCTGATGCAAAAAAGAAGAGAAATGAGGACAACTAAAGAAGATGTGATTTCCAAAGTGGAATGTATAGAGCTATGCAAGACGGTACGAAAAAGTATCACTGAAGATGTAAGGACATTCAACTGTGAACTAGTGAGGAAAGCAATTGAAAATAATCAAAGCCTGAAGAGAGCAAAGGGACATCTCAGTATGGGAAGAAAACAGATTATCGCACTGAGAAAAGAAGATGGTTCTGTGTAACAAGAAATAGAGGCGAAAGTTTGACAAGAGTGAAAGATTTCTACTCAAAACTGTATGAAAGGGATGATACATGTACTCCAGACATTACGAAAGGTACCAGTACCAGAGTTCTTCCTGTTCTCCTAGCACAAGTTGCACATGCAATCAAGAACATGAAACGGGGAAAAGCTCCAGGAGAAGATGGAATTACCGTACACATCATACAAGAAGCAAGTGGAGAAATTGAAACAGTACTCGCCCAAGTTTTCACTCGATGCCTTAATGAAGGGAACATTCCTGAGGACTGGAACAATGCTGCAATGATTCTGCTACATAAAGAAGGTGATATTGAGGATCTCAGGAACTACAGACCTATCAGCCTCCTATCAGTGGTTTATAAAATCTTCACTAAATTTTTTTCTGACCGCTTGAAGGTGACACTGTACAGGGCTCAACCGAGAGAACAAGCTGGATTCAGGAGTAGTTACAGCACTATATATCATATCCACGTACTGAGAGAACTAATTGAAAGAGCGAGGGAATATGAACTTCCATTATGCATGGCTTTTATCGATTATAAAATGGCCTTTGATTCGGTGAAACCGTCAGCAGTTACAATGGCGTTGAAATCCCGCGGTATTGAAAATGCATACATTAATATTATTAAGAACATCTATGAAAATGCAAGTGCAAAGATTCGGCTATTTGAGGATATAGCACCCATAAAAATTGGAAATGGAGTGAGACAAAGTGACACTGTATTTCCCAAACTCTTCAATGCCCTATTGGAAAATGTTTTTCAATCACTGAACTGCGAAAACAAAGGAAATAAAGATTAATGGAGATTATCTAACTCACCTTCGTTTTGCTGATGACGTAGTCATTTTGGCAACTACCCTATCAGAGATGCAGAGTATGATCCAGGAACTTGATGACAGGAGTAAAGAAGTGGGATTAAAAATGAATTTTCAGAAGACAAAAGTGACGTATAATGCCTTTACAAGAAGATTTATTGATTGATGGGAAAAAGCTGGACTTTAGCAATACCTGCATTTGTCTTGAACAGCAGATATCAAGTGAGGGTCACATTGATGAAGAAATTAATCGGCCTATAAAACTTTCCTGGAGAGCTTTTGGTGGAAACAGTGTAATTTTCAAGAGCAATATGCCATTATGTCTTAAAAGAAAAGTGTTTGTTCAATGCATCCTTCCAGTGCTTACATATAGCGCAGAAACGTGGACCTTAACTAAAAGAGACATACAAAGACTGCAGGAAACTCAAAGAAGCATCGAGAGATGCATGTTTGGTGTCACCAGGAGAGATACGAAGAGGAACTCGTAGATCAGAAAAATGACAAGAGTGGAAGACATCATGAACAGAGTAAAATCCCTGAAATGGCAATGGGCTGGACATATTTCCCGAAGAACAGACCATCGATGGATAGCTGAAATTTTAGACTGGATTTCAAGGGACAGGAAAAGACCCAGAAGAAGGCCACATGTGAGATGGGTGGATGAAATTCGAAAGTATGCAGGAGTAACATGGAGGAGACTGGCACAAGACAGACCGTTGTGGAAGAAACTTGGGGAGACCTTCGTCTAACAGTGGTATGATAATGGTTGACAATGATGATGATGATGATGATATATTTATATATATGATTGTGTATAATTATAAATTGAATTTCGAATTCATAGTTCATAGTGGGTCGGGTCCAATTATGTGACGCCCGGGTCCAAAATATATGACCCGTTTCCAACTCTGGTCAGTACGTTATAGCGCCATCTCTGGGTCGAATACAAACGTTTACCCTACGTGGAATAGACGCATACAGTTCACAAATACTGTCCTGAGTCATACCAGACGATGCCCGAATCGCTGGCCAATTCGCCGACATTCCGGTTTGGGCGTAGGTGGCGTTCCGTCATGTCCCAAACATTGTTGACAGGTGAGAGGTCGGGCGATAGGGTTGGCCATGGAAGGGTATGGACATTACGAAGGCAGGCTGGGAGAGCCGTGCCGTGTGTGGCAGGGCATTATCTTGTTGCAAAGTAGCTAGTTGTGGCTGCAACAGCAATGATAACACAACAGGTCACAGAATGTCATCGACGTACCGTTGAGCCGTGAGAGTGGTTCACTACCAAGGGTGTCCGGTTATTGTACGAAATTGCTCCCCAGACAGTCACTCCCGATGCCGCGTGTCGTTCCACGATAAAGACAGAATACGTGCGCTGGCCGGCTCGTCTCCAGACACGTATGCACTGGTCATCGGCGCCAAGTGCAAACCGTGACTCATCACTGAAGACAACACGACGCCACTGGACACTATCCCACATTGATCGGCCAGACATCACTGCTATCGGTGCCGGCGATGCTCGCTGGTCAGTGGTAGGCGGCGAAGTGGCGTCATGGAATGTAGTTCCAGTGCCACAAGTCGTCTGGTGACGGCCTGGATGTCCACTTCCGTACCTGTAGACGACGAAACATGGCCATGGATGTACGTCCTCTCTCACACTCCCTCAACTGCTCGTATTATGCAGGGATCCAACGTCGAGGCATCCTGACCTTCCGTGGAGGGTTAATTCAACGGCAATCCGCTGTCACAATTGTTCCTGTGTGCGAGTTTTGCTCTTGATATTGATGTATTCTACTTGCACTACCCAGAGGACATCGCATGGATTAGGAAAGCTCATGGCAACACAATGAGAGTGTGTAAGGAGGGCACTCCCACACAGCACCAGAGGCCTGCCGCCTGGGTTCCAGCCCACGATATTGACCAGCCACCAAAAAATTCAGGGGGGGGAGACTTGTCGCCCAGCCCACAACCGCTTTCTTCGTGTCTTTATTTAACATTGAAATCATAGGTTTACAGACATGAGTAATACAAGTCTGATACACTTCATCATTTTCACATTGAGCATACATGAATATCTAATAAGATGAGGCAGGATTGGAAATACTGTAATTGCGTGTGTACAAAAACCTGGAAGTCGATCACATTATGCATGTACAAAACAATGATAGCTAGTATTATGCACTTGAAAGGAGTGATGTATCCTCCTCACGTGGTTCCCATGCGTTGTGGCAGTTCACTATTTAGTCACCGAGCGTTATTTTTTATCATTTGCATATTCGGCACTGCATGCTGAGTTTCATCAGGATGAAACAATTTTCTCTAGGTGCTTTTTTTGTTTTTTTTGTTTTTTGTTTTTTGTGCAAAGAGTGTGTTTTAAGCCCAAATGATAGGTAGATGTATAATATATACCTTTTAAAAAATAGAAGTAGAAAAAGAAATACAGTGTTTACTCCAGTTATGACAATTTTTGTTTCTACCTATCAAAACAAGAGGTGTTTTTACCAAATATTACGTACATAAGAAATGAAATAATCATCATACCATTCGCAGTACGAATCATTTATCTAATGAGTTCATTATTTTACGAGCACATGTCTTAGAGTAAAATGAATACGAAGTTTTCCATGAACTTCTCACATGCAGGATTTAGCTGTAGGCCCACTTCGGGCTTTCAGAACAAAAGCAATACAACTTGGAATGGACTTATACAAGTCATGAACACACGATAATGGAATTTGGAGCAATTCTTCCTGTAAACTATGTCTCAACTGTGCCAGTGATCTTGGAGAGGTAAATTATGATCTGATTTTCGCTCCATATGTTCCCACAAGTGTTCACTAATATTAAGGTCTGGAGATTGAGCTGGCCAGAGCAGCTGCTGAACTGTACCCTCATGCGCTGCAGCCCACAACATGACACATTTTGCATAATGCACGGGTGCATTATCTTCTTGAAACCACGGGCGGACATTAGGCGAAAATGCCTGCAACATTTGGTGCAGGTGGTCCCCAATGGATTGATACGTTACAGACCCTGTAGAAACCCAATGGCTCTAAGGAATGCCATGACATTTTACCGCACAGCATCAAGATCCACCTTCATTATCATAATCGCAATCTAAACAGTCGGGGAGGTACGCTTTCGCAGGTTTTCGTCAGACGTATACTCTACCAGTGGTGGAAAACAATCTGAAACACGATTTATCAAACCCCAGAAGACCCATTGCCTGTCTTCAGCATCCAAATTTTTATGTGCTTTGCACCACCTTACACATTTTATTGCATTGATATTGGCAATCTGAGGTTCGTGGATTGCAGAACTGCCATAAATACCGGCATATAGGAGTTCCCGATGAACTGCTATGACGGAAACGGGATCGTTCCGACTGGTATTCAATTCTGCTGCTATTTGCGGTGCCATGGTCTTGTGCTTCTGTTGCACAATCCGTGCCAACGTTCGCCTATCCCTATGTGACATCTTCGTATGGCGTCCCCAGTTTTCATGTTTGGAGACAACGCCGTGTCCTTTTTGGTAGGTGGTCATTATCTTCGATACAGTTTTTCGTGATACACCTATTATTTCTACTGTGTAGTTACTGATCCATCTGTAAGACGCACACCAATGATCATGCCTTTTTTGAGGTCACTGAGATCTGGAAATTACTCCACAACAGCTGTTTCACTGCTACGTGATAGCAGACAACGTACTGCAACCCTTTATACAGTACATCCCACTTCGCGAATGACATTGTCCCTGTTACAGTATTTGCATACTGCGCATTGTGTGTATTCTAGTCGCAGTCGGTGTTTCCATTATTTTGATAAACCTCTGTCCCTAATTATAAACCTCTGTTTGTGTTGTTGAACTGTGCTTTCTTTATAGGTCATGTAACAAAGCTGCGGGAAGAAAATCAAGCATAAAATAAAGATAGCAATCACTGAATTGAAGCAGGAAATTTTGTGTTTCTTTATGGTTTATCAGTTTCTGAGCATTCGCGTTTAATGCAAGATTTTGTGGTATTTTCATCTTGCACATTCACAAAAAATGACAAAAGTTGACTCATACGGAAATATTCTGCAATGCACTGCATTGTAGTATATTTCAGGGCACAACCTATATGCCATATGTGCTTTATAGCAATTGCAGTAAAGTTAAGTTGAAGTCTTGTAAGAGTAGGCCGGTATAAAACAATTTGCTGCCCAGTTGCTATGGCATCCTTTCCAATGCATAAAATACAGATTTTTTTTTGTTTTTGTTTGGAGATTTAACTACCACCGTGAGCAACTCGATGGGCTATAAGCAGTCTTCCGTCCCTAATTTAGGGACACTGGTTCCAGGGAAGGGAGAGAGCCAAGGCCGTAAGACAAGCACAACATCCATGTCTCACTTGGCGGGATTCGAACTCGCACCTATCTTGGGCGAATGATCAGAAGCCAGCATTTAGGCCACTGTGCCACCGGGGTGGCAAATTATAGAAAATGAAACCCGTTGTTTTACTTCTTTTTTTTCTTTTTCATTTAAGTACGAGTTTTTCTTTATATTAAGCATAAAGTAATGTGCCTTATGTAAAGAAGCACACATACATGTACATTTTTATCTTAAGGAAGGCAGATTTATTTAGCTTAATGAATATTTTTTCGATTTTTCTTTTGAGTTCATCGACTAAAGAACGCTCCAGAAAAAATGAAAATACTTATTACACACAAAATGAAAATATTTATTTTCTCCAAATTAATTTTTTAAAATTTCACATTATGTTATCCACAGATATAAAATGTACATGCACCTCCTACATAGAAGTAGTTGACACAATCGAGTGATTTTTAATGCTGAAGTGCTCGTTTTGATAAAATTTTGTCGATAGTTTTATGTAATCAATGTCCCCAAATCTTTTAGAAAAATCAGCTTAAAAAATACCAGTATGTTTTGCTTTTTCAGCTTTTTAAGCATTTAAAATTATTAAATTTTAGTAATCGATCATTTTACCATAAAGAAATTTATTTTACCTTTTCGCTCAGATTCCTATGCTGCTGTGACGATATTTTGGATGTGCCATTCTTTTCGGCTTTGCGAAGCATTTTGGAATTATTTTCCAGAGATTAAACAGCTACCCTAAAACAGGATTTCACTAAAATTTTAAAAGAAAAAAAACTACAATCATACAAAATGCAATTTAAATTACAAAACACTTTTAAACTGAAAAATTGAACGATACAAATAATTACATGAGACTACGGTACTTTTAAAAATCCAATACAATTGTTACTTATGAAATATTTTGTATTTGTGCAGCTTGCTTTTAACTGATTTGCCAGGTTTTAAATAATGCATTGGAATTCTACCGTTGTTTTTAAGAGAAATTCTAAAGGATCTAAATGTTTAGTTATTCAGTTGAAATACAGGTGTTTCACCTGTATTTCAATTTTAAAGAAGGGTGTGTGCATATAATGACGTTATCGGAATATTTCTGGTATCAGCAATTTTGTCTCACTCTAGTTTTTGATATGATGGAAGCTTTTCCCGTTTACTAAAAAATTTATATGTAAATAATTGAGAAATAAGAAAAATAATTTAACGATAGGTCATATTCAAAACCAGATTCACAGGCCAAAAAAGAAATGGACTTATTGAAGTTTGTTAGCGAAATTACAGTCCCGGTTGAAAAAGAAAATGGACAACTCTCAGCGCATTAAAGAGTATATATAATCTATTGTTATACATTCCTGATAGCTTTTAATGATTTCCACTTAACATGTAATTTCAAACAGAACAAAATAGATGGTATTATTATTATTATTATTATTATTATTAAAATGTATTCAGTAGACAACACTAAGAGGAAATGCAAAAGAAATAGCTCACGAAAGATTGCAATCAAATTGACATTTTGACTAATGAATAATTAGTTCTGCGCTATACTTAATAAAAAATAATACGGTATCCGAAATATTTTGTTTGCTTCTGGTCAAACCTATTTTACGCTTTCTTGAGCTCTAATTTTTTTCATACTATAAATGGATTTTTCTGATTTCAAAGCAGCGGTCTTGGAACTGCTGTCTACATTCCCGAATCCCTCATCTTGTGCATACTAAAGTGTCATATACTGTGATGGGAAATTTTCAAACAACGGAAAACTTTTGTATCAAAAAGATAAGAAAGGAATGGAAGGTTTTTAATTTATTTGTGGACAACCAAGTTTGAAAATATAATAATTAACTTCATACAGTTAAACAAAACAACAGAAAATTTGTTCTGTATTTTTAATGGCCAAGTAAACTGAGTTTTAAGCTTATCGAGGTTTATTTCATGGTACAATTGAAATGCTTATATGGAGCATTAACCTAAGATTAAATGTGCAAAAATTCACCCAAAGTTATCATTTGGTTCAGTTTTTACTGAGAGCCTCCGATTTCAGTCGTTCTGCTTCAAAATATAATTTTGACAATAATTATTGGGAGAAAAATGGAAAAACAAGTTCAGGTCATTAGGAAAAGAGCAAAAAAAAAAAAAAAATGCGAAGGCATATAACGCTGTTCTTTTATCAGAGAAAAAGCAGATGAAACGAAACGAAGAAGCCTTAACAAGATATGCTGTAAATAGGAAACAAGAGCCGCAATGCAACAAGGCTGACTAGGGGCTGTAAGCGCCACCCAGTATTGATCTCCTGCATTTTCCAGTGACGTCATATTTGACGCAAAGGCCTCACAACGCATATTATCACTCGATAGCACAGATAGCCTTTCATAATTCAGAAGGTTGGCTTCTCCGCCAAACACAATTCCGGCTTTTATTGTGTTCATAATTCCAGACCAACGGCCTGTATTCTTCATTGTTTATTGTTAATTACATGACAAGTTTGGCCGTTACGGAGAACGCGAGCTTTGTTTGGCTTTGGATGTTTCTTATTGAACATCCCCTTCAGGTGAATAAAGATAATGTCGCAGCCAGACACTGAAAGCATCCATTACATCACCGCAGTACATAAAGAGATAAAGAAAATGAAAATAGTTGAAAATCGATTGAACTTAAAACTTTGAAAACAGCAGATCTGTTAACACATGGTTCATTTCATAGATGGCATAAAAGAGGTACCTACCAAATCACAGAATATCATTCGAATCTTATACAAGGCGTAAATGAAATATATAAATAAGATGAGGCTAGAGTCCTTTTTGATTTATTTCTAACGAACTCTGACTATTAAGTAGTTCCTTTTTAATTTGTCACCAGAACTCTATTACAAGAGGGACTACTCAAATCAGTTTTTGGTGGAAATCTTTGATACTGGATCCCACAACTTGTGCATTATTTAAGAAAATGGCACATGCCACATCCTACTTCAAATTAATATTTTTTCGAAAAGAAGCTAAGAATCTTGTAGAAAATTTTTAACTTCTCTAGTAGCTGTTCAAAACTTCCATACAAGTTGCAAGATGTAACGGTCAAAAGACTGCTAAGTGACTATGGAATACATAAATTTTAAATTAATAATGAGGAACAGTACATCAATTATGTAGAAAATAGTAAAACTATACTAGTGATCCGGTTTCTTGGCTTAGGAATACATAAATAAGTGTTTCCAAGCTTTCGCCCATCAAACAGGTGGCTTTTTAAAGGAAGGTAGACAGAAACTTCAATCTGAATAATGGAACGCTTTAACAATTTGAACGTGGTGACTTGATTTGACAATAAATAGATACGACGTTATATTCATTTAAAGAATATAAATATACATAAAATATATCTTTAAATATGTATGTAATTATATAAATGAAACCAAACTTTAGCGAAAAACAGAACAAAATGAAAAAAATTTACACAAACTTACGATCTGAAAACCAAACGTGCAAAAGCAGCAGTGCAGAATTCTCAGAAACAACAACCGACAAAGCAGAAACAACTACAACAGCAAAAAAAAAAAAAAAAAAAATCTCCAAAGCCAACGAGCATGGAGAAAAAAAAAATAAAAAATAAAATCAGGGATGCAGAAAGTGTTGAAAATGCTGAGCCTTGGACCATCAAAACTCTGCATTTACTCACTTCCACAAAGACCTAGTTGAAAATAGGTTTCTGCTATGTCATATATGCAAAAAGTTTAAGTCCCCTAAATTACCAAATTAACAGAACCGTCCACAAAGGTACGGAAACTTTAAAATTAAGCAAAACTTTTTTTCTAAATTTAGCATTACATCATGGACATACCTGGCCCGACCCATAGCTCATCATCTTCTACAAAAACAGAAAAACTTCTGCACAGAGCCCACAAATATTGTGAGAAAAACTTAAAATTTAGACCTAGGAAACGTGGGATAAAGACCGCAAAAAAAAATATATATATATTTTAGAGTAACCCAGCAACGCAAAAATTGCCCTACTTGTAAGAAGACCAGAAAAAAAAAAAAAAAAAAAACCTAGTAGAAAGATTTTATTTCTAGCCAGAAGTTCCAAATTTTGTAACAGCAGAGTACCACAAAGCCAAAACGCGTGGTACGCTACCCGAGGGAAAAAACCAACCAGGACCCACAGCAAAAAAAGGGGACAAATAAAATGATACAACGCGTGTGTTAAGGAACAACCAAATAAATAAATAAATAAATAAAAAGCAGAGAGAAAAGGAGCAAATAACAGAGAACGCTTTACAGACAGTTCCCACGAAACACAGAATGACTTTAGACAAAGACACGTAATATAAAACATTAGAAAGGTACTTAAAAAATTAATGAATAAAAGTTGCGATATGTACACAGTATTGTAGTAATGCTTTAAACAGAGTACAAATACGAATGCCTGGAAACGCTTATTTATATATTCCTACGCAAATAAATCGGATCACTACCATAGTTTTACTATTTTCTACATAAATTTTGCACCTCAGAAAAATCTGCGGTAAATATATTTCACTTTCAGAAAGAAATATTTGTGTAAAGACACGAAACTAAAATGTAAATCACAAAATGAAAAAAAAAAAAAAAAGATTATTTCAATATCATTAGAGCTACAGGAATTCCAGAGACATAACTCTGATTACATTAATTTTTTAATTGCTTTTAAATTCAAAAATGTGTACAGTATTAAGATTCGCAGAAAAATGGCGTTTATTAAATGCACATTTATTTGCGAATAAGTTTTCTCACATTATTTATCAATTACCTGTGTTTGGTGAGATTGAATTTTTCATGCGGTTATGTTTGTGATGACACCTGTTACGACTTACACTAAATCGCTAGCTTTACCATTAAAAATTTTAATCTCTGATGATTTTGCTTAACGCAACTAAAGATATCTTTTGCCTCCGGAATATTTTCCAGACTCCAAAGAAAAGCTCTGCTACAGTTATACACCCATCTTAAGAGAAAGAAATATCAGCGCGAGTTCTGAAACAAAAACATTTTTTACCGCTGAAATTGCTAGTACAGTATGTTGTGCACATATGTTCACAAACGGAAAAACAGGTCGTTGGCCATAACAAAAGAGAAATACCAACATCCGTTAAAACACTCGTAGCTTATGAAATGGAACACGAAATGTAATAGGTCGAGATTCGTTCGATAAATCAGACAATACATCAAAGAAATTACTTTATCAATTACAGATTCAGACCAGAAATGCACGAAACACTTTGGAATGGTGAAAATGGCTTCAGATGGGGAATTGCTGTTTGGTTAAAAACTGCTACGCGATTTACATTGATAGCACATTTAAATTTAAACAATCTTAAATCTGATGGTTTTGACCAGTGTAATTCTAAATGATTTCTTATAAAGCAATAGTTATTGAAATAAATACAAATTCACTACATAAATACATAGCATATAGTAAGTGCACGTGTTTCCTAGCACAATCATCTGATGAGAGGCAGCTTTAGAAATGTTACATACATACTGAAACAAAATGAAGCCGAAGAAGTAGTACAATGATTAGAAAGAGAAAAAGAGAAGGGGAGTGGAATAGCAATACTGTGCAAAATATTTTTTAAATACTGAGAATTAATTAAAAAGTAAAAATCTCGAGGCAGTCCCGATCGCCGAGCACTGACAGGCGCGAGGCTTTGGTAAATAATTCAAAAGATAGGCTCGAGTTCGAGACGCGGGGAAGGAATCGGTGGGGTGCTGCAGCACAGTATCCCCTCCCTGTAACTAGTAGCCCCAAATTAGGGATGTGCGACTCATTATACATTTAGATGCTCACGGGGATCGTAAAATCTCCACCCCTGAAAGTCAAACTGATTTTTGCATAAATCATCAAGAACACTTGGCGGGAACCAATAGAGAAACAGAAAGGCTTTCATGTACTCACATGCGATGATTATTGCAACGGCTTAAAAATCACATCTGTTATATATGTATCATCACCATCATTGTCAACCATTATCAATCTACTGCTGGACGAAGGTCTCCCCAAGTTTCTTCCACAACGGTCTGTCTTGTGCCAGTCTTCTTCATGTTATTCACGCATACTTTCGAATTCCATCCATCCATCTTCCATGTGATCTTCTTCTGGGTCTTTTTCTGTCCCTTGGAATCCAGTGCAAAATTTCAGCTGTCCATCAATGGTCTATCCTTCTGGAAATATGCCCAGCCCATTGCCATTTCAGGGATTTTACTCTGATTAGGATGTCTTCCACTCTTGTAATTTTTCTGACCCACGAGTTCCTCTTCTTATCTCTCCTCGTTACACCAAGCATGCATCTCTCCATGCTCTTTGACTTCTCTGCAGTCTGCGTATGTCTCTTTTAGTTATGGTCCACGTCTCTGCACCATATGTAAGCACTGGAAGGATGCATTGATCAAACACTTTTCTTTTAAGACATAATGGCATATTGCTCTTCAAAATTATACTGTTTCTTCCAAAAGCTCGTTTTATACGCCGATTAATTTCTTCATCAATGTGACCCTGACTTGATGTCTGCTGTCCAAGATAAATGTAGGTATTGGTTAACTCCAGCTTTTCCCCATCAATCGATAAATCTTCATTTCTT
The DNA here is from genome assembly GCA_039090855.1 of Macrothele yani. Lineage (NCBI taxonomy): Eukaryota > Metazoa > Arthropoda > Arachnida > Araneae > Macrothelidae > Macrothele > Macrothele yani. Next base: position 80,747,784 of record CM077023.1, on the reverse strand, counting down.
GTAAAAGCATTGTACATCACTTTTGTCTTCTGAAAATTCATTTTTAATCCCACTTCTTTACTCTTGTCAGCAAGTTCCTGGATCATACTCTGCAGCTCTGATGGGGTAGTTGCAAAAATGACTACGTCATCAGCAAAACGAAGGTGAGTTAGATAATCTCCTTTAATCTTTATCCATTTGTTTTCCCAGTTCAGTGATTGAAAGACATTTTCCAAAGTGGCATTAAAGAGTTTGGGAGATATAGTGTCACCTTGTCTCACTCCCTTTCCAATTTTTATGTGTGTTGTATCTTCAAATAGCCGAATCTTTGCACTTGCATTTTCATAGATGTTATTAATATTATTAATGTATGCATCTTCAACAATGCAGGATTTCAAAGCCATTGTAACTGCTGGTGGTTTCACCGAATCAAAGGCCTTTTCATAATTGATAAAAGCCATGCACAATGGAAGTTCGTATTCCCTCGCTCTTTCAATTAGTTCTCTCAGTACGTGGATATGATCTATAGTGCTGTAGCCACTCCTGAATCCAACTTGTTTTCTCAGTTGAGCCATGTCTAATGTCACCTTCAAGCGGTGTGAAAGAACTTTAGTGAAGATTTTATAAACCACTGATAGGAGGCTGATAGGTCTGTAGTTCCTGAGATCCTCAATGTCACCTTTTTTATGTAGCAGGATCATTGTAGCCTTATTCTAATCCTCAGGAATTTTCCCTTCATTAAGGCATCGAGTGAAAACTTGTTCGAGTACTGTTTCAATTTCTCCACTTGCTTCTTGTATGATGTCTGTGGTAATTCCATCTTCTCCTGGAGCTTTTCCCTATTTCATGTTCTTGATTGCATGTGCAACTTGTGCTGGGAGAACTGGAAGATCTGTTTTACTGGTACCTTTCGTAAAGTCTGGAGTACATGTATCATCCCTTTTATATAGTTTTGGGTAGAAATCTTACACTCTTGTCAAAATTTCACCTCTATTTCTTGTTACAGAACCATCTTCTTTTCTCAGAGACATAATCTGTTTTCTTCCCTTACACAGATGCCCTTTTGCTCTCTTCAGGCTTTGGTTCTTTTCAATTGCTTTCCTCACTAGTTCACAGTTGAATTTCCTTACACCGTCAGTGATACTTTTTCGTACCGTCTTGCATAGCTCTATATATTCCACTTTAGTTGTCCTCATTTCTCTTCTTTTTTGCATTAGAATTTTGGCTTTTCCTGATAATTTGTTCGTATACAACTTGTTCTTAGTACCAGTTATTTTTGTTGTTGTTTCCATAAGAGCCTTGGTTACTTTGCTGTTAACTTCAGAGATGTCCACTTCTTCCGACGTTAGACCTTCTAGAGCAGATAATCTGTTCCTTAGTTCCAATTTGAAGGTAGTATTATGCTTTTTAAGGTTGGTCATGTCAATACACTTTGTTTGTTTTATAAGCTTGCCACGCTCGAGTTCAGCTTTGAGGCGCATCTTACATCTTACCAATCTATGGTCACTACGGATTTAGGTAAAAATACCCCCGGAGAAAATACCCCTGAAAACTGAAAAGCGGAAAAAATGCCCCCGGAAGAAATACCCCCAGAACAAACGGTTCACTGTAAACTGCCAATAGGAACACAGATGTGTGGCAGTGTTGCGATGTGGCAATTTACCGGCAACCCTGCCCCACATCTTCAGCAACTTGGCAACAAAAGTTCAAAGGGGAAGGTGGGGGAATAAAGATAGCTATTTCTGGGCCTATATTGAGAACTGAATTGGGAACTCCAAACGAATTTCGCGAAAACGTTCCATGTTAAGCCAAGCGAGAATTGTACTTTAATTTGAAGAAATAAATTGCCGAGAATCCGAGGTACGCTTAATTGGGGGCGGGCGCACTTGGTTGGGGGGGGGCTCTACCCTGAACTTCCGTAATATTATATTCTGGGCCGCTGGAGTCTGCCAGTGTATCCAGGAAGTTAGTTCCCCTTGAAGTGTCCGCGAGGTCCATGAGCTTGGGTGGGGGGGGTTCTCTCAAAATGTTAAAATTAACGTAGAGCTGTAAACATTAGTATCATGCTTTATATAATGATTCTGTACACGACCACGAATTTTCATGAGGGTGGGGTAACCCTCCCCTAGTTTCTAAGAGCTATTCAGGGGTAACATCGAGGATACACTGACCGACTCTACAGGTCCAGAATATAAAATTACGGAAGATGGGGGTAGAGCCCTGAAAACCAAGCACCTCGTATCCCTTTCACAGGCTTCACCAAATTTCTGGAGGAGGGGGAAAAGGGCATACATAGTTTGCCATTAAACACAACATGAAGCATAGAAATTGCGAGCAAATCCCTTACCTTGAACACTTGTCTGCGCTCTTAGAAACTTGGGGGAGGGTGAATTCACCCCACCCTCCTGAAAATTCGTGGTCGTGTACAGAATCATTATGTAAAGCATGGTTCTAATGTTTAGAGCTCTACGCCCATTTTGACATTTTGGGGGAATCCCCCCCCCCCCAAAAGCTCACGGACCTCGCAGGCGCTTCAAGGAGAACAGCCTGGATACACTGACAGGCTCCAGCGGCCCAGAATCTAATAATACGGAAGTGGGGGGTTGAGCCCCTCCCCCAGTGTACCAAGGATGCTTGGCAATTTATTTCTTAAAATTAAAGTACAATTCTCGCTTGGCTTACATGGAACGTTTTCGCGAAATTCGTTTGGAGTTCCCAATTCAGTTCTCAATATAGGCCCAGAAACAGCTATCTTTATACCCCCCACCCCCTTGAACTTTTGTGGCCAAGTTGCTGAAAGATGTGTGGCAGGGTTGCCGGTAAATTGCCACACCGGAACACTGCAACACATCAGTGTTCCTGTGTGGCAGTTTACAGTGAACCGTTTGTTCTGGGAGTATTTTTTCCGCTTTTCAGTTTTCGGGGGTATTTTTTCCCGGGGGTATTTTTACCGTTTACCGGTCACTATCTGTGTTGAACTTGTTTAGCACACTGCAGTCTTCCATCACAAAATTCTTGTTACACATAATAAAATCAATTTCACTTGTCAATCCATTGGGATGCCTCCATGTCCATTTCCTTTGCGGCTTTTTCTTGAAAAAGGAGTTCATGATGATAAACCCTTCTGCCTCTGGAAATTCTACGAGAGTATTTTCACGCTGGTTTCTGTTGCTGTGGCCCAATTTACCTACTGAAGTTTCATTCTGTTACCGTTGCCCTATTTTCACATTGAAATCTCCCATAATGATCTTTAAGTGCTGCTTGCCTTTATTATTTAGATCACGAATTTCCTCATAATATTCTTCAATCTCTTCTTCAAGATGACTTGTGGTGGGTGCATAAGCTTGAATAATCTGAGACTGGTATCTTCTCAAGAGTTGGATAACAAGTTGTGCAGCTCTGTCAGAGGAACTTTCAACTTCTACAACTTTATCTTTCAGTTTCTTGTTTATCATAAATCCAACACCACTAGTTCTGCCAGTATCAGTGCCACGATAATAGAAGAGATGTCCACTTTTCAGGTGAATGAGATCTTCTCCTTTTCTCCTCACCTCATTTAGCCCGACGATGTCCTACTTGATCCTTTGTAGTTCTTCTTCCAATTCGAGGAGCCTTGAATCAGAAGATAGGAAGCGTCCATTATACGTAGCCAAGATCAGCATCAGATGGCAGCCTATTCCAATCCTCCGGTGATTCTTAGCACCCTCTGCCTTCATGTCGCACTGGTCGCTGCCTTGGCCAGGTACATTCCAGCTGCCGGAGACTGAGGGCAAAGATTTAAGTTGTGGAGTCATTTCGGAGATGTTTGGCCATAACTCACCACGCTGGCCAAGCGGGTTGGTGAGTGTGGGATAGCATTTCCTCTAATCCCGATGGGATAGTTATACCGCTATTGGCGGTCGTCATAGCCCCTTTAGTGGGAACAGGATGCACCAGGAGAAGGCGGGGTTGACATTCGTCAAGAAGAGGCTGTAGTATGTTGTGCATCACCTGACCTTACATCTTATATATATATATATATATATATATATATATATATATGTGTGTGAGCTAACGGTGAACTTTGCTGGTCCTTGATAAAGCCAAAGCTCAAAATTTACAAAATATTCTGCATTCTTGCTTTCCCTGTTTATGTGTATAGCATTTTTTAGCACGTCTTTTGTAAAAACAGATCGTGCGTATGTTATCGGTTTGTCCGTCCGTCTGTAGACACCATATCTCAGCAGCGATTAGTCCGATTTGAAAAAGTCTTTTTGCATTGGGAAGCTTGAAATATGCGAATGATGATCCTTCATTTCGTTTTTTTTTATTTTTTACGATGTGCAATTTCGCCGCTGGAGGGCGTAAATGCAGATGATGTCGAATTCAAAATACATTTTATTCCATATATTTGCTTCTAAACGTCCGATTGAAAAAAGTATTTTATCTTTCGATTCCATTTATGTCGAAGAGTATTTTAGGTATAATTACTTTTTCAAGTTACGCATAGATTTTCCGGTAAGGGGCGTAAAAGTAAATTACGTTTTGTGTTGTTTTTTGATTGGAGGTTTAACGACCACCATGAGCAACCCAATGGGCTATAAGCAGTCACCCGTCCCTAATTTAGGGTCACTGGCTCCAGGGAAAGGAGAGAGACAGTGCCGTAAGACAAACACAATATCCATGCCTCACTGGGATTCGAATCCGGACCCATTTCGAGGGAATGATCAGAAGCCATCGCTTAGACAACTGCACCACCGGTGGCGGCTATTACGTTTTCCCCGATATCTCTACTTCTAAAACTCCGATTTGAAAAAAAAATTCTTCAGCGGATATAGCTGCTGATGGAAAATCTTTTGCATATAATTTCTAATTTTTGGTAAAGAATACTTTGGCCACCAGGGGGCGTAAGTGTTAATTTTTGCTTCTGATGTATTTGCCATAAAATCTGAGCTACTAAAATCTCGATTGAAAAAATTATTTCGTGGACTTTTCGGAATATCTTCTTCCTAAAATATTGCATGGCTTCTCTACCTGGGAGCGTAGACATATATCTTGTTTTTGTCAACATCTCTGCTTTAAATGGTCCGATATGAAAAATTCTTTCTTTATTGGATAGTTTCCGGTGTGACATGTTTTTCATATAATTTCAAGATTTTCAAGTAATTCATAGACTTTTCGCTAGGGAGCGTAACGGTAAATTGCGTTTCCTTCGATATCTCTGCTTCTGAAACTCCGATTTCAAAATTTCTTTCTGCACCGGATGAGCTTCTAAAATCTCGATTGAAAAACATTCGCTTGTGGACCGATACTACCTACTCACGTCGGCAAACCTTTTAGGAAATTACTAATCAAAAACCTATTATGGGAAATCTTACTAAGAACATTGTAATTTAATTGCAAATTTTCGGAGAACACTCTTCTCCTTCTTCAAGATGTCTATTTATCTAGAAATATTTTCTTCTTAAAATAACGCCTGGTTTCTCCGCCAGGGGGCGTTGATGTACAGTATATCTAATTTTTGTCAATATCTCTGCTTCTAATGGTCCACTTTGCAAAATTTTTTCTTTAATAGATAGAGTTTCCGTTGTGACATGTTTTTCATATAAATTCAAAATTTTCAAGTAAATCATAGACTTTCCACTAGGGGGCGCAAAGGTAAATTGCTTTTCCCGCGTTATTTCTGCTTTTAAAACTCCGATTTGAAAAATTCTTCCTGTATCGCACACAGGTCCTGATGGAAAATATTTTCCACATATTTCTAATATTTGGTAAGGAATGGTTTGGCCAGCAGAGGGCATAAGTGTTAATTTCTACTTCTGATGTATTTGCAGCAAAACTTAACTCCCGAAAACTCGACTATTTTTTTTTTTTTTCTGGGACCATATCGAAAAACCTTATGAGAATACTTTTCTTCCTAAAATAATGCATGGTTTTTCCGCCAGGGGGCGTATATGCATATCTTATATTTGTCCATATCTCTGCTTCGAAGAGTTCGATTTCAAAAATTCTTGCCACTAGAGGGCGTAAATGCAGATGATGCCGAATTCGAAATACATTTAATTCCATATATTTGCTTCTAAACATCCATATCAAATTTAATTTTTTTTGCCTTTCGATTTCATTCAGGTCGAAGAACATTTTAGGTATAGTTACTTTTTCAAGTTACGAATAGACTAGGGGGCGTAAAAGTAAATTACGTTTCTCCCGATATCTCTGCTTCTGATGTATTTGCAGCAAAATCTGAGCTTCTAAAATCTCGATTGAAAAAATTCGTTCGTGGACCGATACTACTCATGTCGATAAACCTTTTCAGAATACTTTCTTCTTAAAATAATGCATGGTTTCTCCGCCAGAGGGCGTAGATGTATATCATATTTTTGTCAATTTCTCTACTTCTAATGGTCCGATTTGAAAAATTACTTCTTTTTTGGATAGAGTTTCAATTTTAATAATTGAACTCTTTTCATTGTAATGGCAATGAAAAGACGGTGTAAAATGTTTCTCGTATAATTTCAAAATTTTCAAGCAAAGCACAGACTTTCCGCTAGGGGAGTAAATGCAAATTGCGCTTTCTCCGATATCTATGCTTCTAAAACTCCAATTTGGAAAATTCTTTCTGCATCGGATACAGTTCCTGATAAAAAATGCTTTGCATATAATTTCTAACATTTGATAAAGAATGGTTTGGCCATCAGGGGGCGTAAGTGTTAATTTCTGCGTTTGATGTATTTACAGCAAAATCTGAACTCCTGAAAACTCGATTGAAAAAATTATTTCGTGGACCGATACCGCTCATATCAAAAAACCTTTTGAGAATACTTTCTCCTTAAAATAATGCATGATTTTGCCGCCAGGGGGGGGCAAACGCGTATCTTATTTTTATCGATATCTCTGCTTCTAAAAGTCAGATTTGAAACATTCTTTCTTTGTTGGAGAGCGTTTCCGCTGCGAAATGTTTCTCATACTAATTCAATTTTTTTTAATGCAGAAGTCTGCAACCAGAAGGCGTAAGCTCATGATTCCATTTACAGCAATATCTGCGGGATTAAAAGCCCGATTGAAAAGCTTCTTCCTTTCTTCAGATACTATTGTTTTCCATACCTGTCCCATTGACTTTGAATAGCTTTGATAAATTTAATTTGCGTCAGAATGGTTACAAAAGACATGCTCATTACACCCGAAAATTCGGTGTCATCTTTCTTGTTCTCTCCTGTTTTTGGCTCTATTTTATAAAGCGACTTGTTTTTGTTCTGCTACTTGTGCGCGTTTATGTTTTCAGGTCTTCAAATTGTTTTCTTTTTCTTTTTTGTTTCTTTTTTCAACTGCTTCGGACTTTGGGTACCATCATCATCATTGTCAACCATTATCCATTCACTGCTGGATGAAGGTCTCCCCAAGTTTCTTCCACAACGGTCTGTCTTGAGCCAGTCTCCTTCATGTTACTCCCGCATGCTTTCGAATTTCATCTACCCATCTCCCAAGTGGTCTTAATCTGTTTTTTTTTCCATGTCCCTTGGAATTCAATCTAAAATTTCGATTGTCCGTCGGGGGTCCGTCCTTCCGGCAATATGTCCAGCACATTGCCATTTCATAGATTTTACTCTGACTATGATGTCTTCAAATCTTGTATATATATACAATGCATATATATATATATATAAGATCAGAGTCAAAAACGAGAAAAAAACCTAAAAAATATATATATATATATATATGTAACTCCACAACTTAAATCTTGGCCCTCAGTCTCCGGCAGCTGGAATGTACCTGGCCAAGGCAGCGGCCAGTGCGACATGAAGGCAGAGGGTGCTAAGAATCCCCGGAGGACCGGACTAGGCTGCCATTTGATGCTGACCTTGGCTACGTATAATGGATGCTCCCTATCTTCTGATTCAAGGCTTCTTGAATTGGACGAAGAACTACAAAGTATCAAATGGGACATCATCGGGCTAAGTGAGGTAAGGAGAAAAGGAGAAGATCTCATTGAACTGAAAAGTGGACATCTCTTCTACTATCGTGGGACAGATGCTGGCAACTAGTGGTGTTGGATTTATAATGAACAAGAAACTGAAAGATAAAGCTGTAGAAGTTGAAAGTTCCTCTGACAGAGCTGCACGACTCTTTATACAAATCTCGAGAAGATACCAGGCTCAGATTATTCAAACTTATGCACCCACCGCAAGTAATCCTGAAGTAGAAATTGAAGAATTTTATGAGGAAATTCGTCATCTAAATAATTAAGGTAATCAGCACTTGGAGATAATTATGGGTGACTTCAATGCAAAAATAGAGCAACAGCAACAGAATGAAACTTCAGTAGGTAAATTCGGTCACGGCAACAGGAACCAGCGTGGAAATACTCTCGTTGAGTTTGCAGTGGCAGAAGGGTTTTTCATCTTGAACTCCTTTTTCAAGAAAAAGCCACACAGGAAATGGACATGGAGACATCCAAATGGGACGACAGGTGAAATTGATTTTATTATGTGTAACAAAAAATTCGTCATAGAATACTGCAGTGTGCTAAACAAGTTCAACACAGGTAGTGACCATAGATTGGTGAGATGTAAGATGCACCTAAGCACTAAACTTGAACGTGGCAAGCTCATAAAACAAATAAAATGTATTGACATAACCAACCTTAAAAAACACCATAATGCCTTCAAGTTGGAACTAAAGAACAGATTCTCTGCTTTAGAAGGCCTAACATCGGAAGAAATGGATATTTCTGAAGTTAACAGAAAAGTAACCAAAGCTCTTATGGAAACAGCAACAAAATTAGCTGGGTCTAAGAACAAGTTACATGTGAACAAATTATCAGGAAAAACCAAAATGTTGATGCAAAAAAGAAGAGAGATGAGGACAACTAAAGAAGATGTGACTTCCAAAGTGGAATATATAGAGCTATGCAAGACAGTACGAAAAAGTATCACTGAAGACGTAAGGAAATTCAACTGTGAACTAGTGAGGAAAGCAATTGAAAACAACCAAAGCCTAAAGATAGCAAAGGAACATCTCAGTAAGGGAAGAAAACAGATTATGGCCCTGAGAAAAGAAGATGGTTCTGTAACAAGAAATAGAGGCGACATTTTGACAAGAAATAAATATTTCTACTCCAAATTATATGAAAGGGATGATACATGTACTGCAGATATCATGAAAGGTACCAGTACCAGAGTTTTTCCAGTCCTCCCAGCAGAAGTTGCACATGCAATCAAGAACAAGAAGCGGGGAAAAGCTCCAGGAGAAGATGGAATTACTGTAGACATCATACAAGAAGCAAGTGGAGAAATCGAAACAGTACTCGCCCAAGTTTTCATTCGATGCGTTAATGAAGGGAAGATTCCTAAGGATTGGAACAACGCTACAATGATCCTCCTACATAAAAAAGGTGACATTGAGGATCTCAGGAACTACAGACCTGTCAGCCTCCTATCAGTGGTTTATAAATCTTCACTAAAGCTCTTTCACACCGCTTGAAGGTAACACTGGACATGGCTCAACCGAGAAAACAAGCTTGAAAGAGTGAGGGAATATAAACTTTTACGGTGCCCGGCTTTTATCGATTATGAAAAAGCCTTTGATTCGGTGAAACCATCAGCTTTTGCAATGGCTCTGAAATCCTGCGGTATTGAAGATGCATACATTAATATTATTAATAACATCTATGAAAATGCAAGTGCAAAGATTCGGCTGTTTGAAAATACAACACACTTAAAAATTGGAAAGAAAGTGAGACAAGGTGACACCATATCACTGAAGCTCTTTAATGCCATATTGGAGGGTGTCTTTCAGTCGCTGAGCTGGGAAAACAAGGGGATAAAGATTAATGGAGATTAACTAACCCACCTACGTTTTGCTGATGACGTAGTCATTTTCGCAACTACCCTATCAGAGCATCAGAGTATGATCCAGGAACTTGCTGACAAGAGTAAAGAAGTGGGATTAAAAATGAACTTTCAGAAGACAAAAGTGATGTTCAATGCTTTTACAAGAAATGAAGATTTATCGATTGATGGAGAAAAGCTGGAGATAACAGACACGTACGTTTATCTTGGACAGCAGATTTCAAGTGAGGGTCACATTGATGAAGAAATTAATCGGCGTACAAAACTTGCCTGGAGAGCTTTTGGAAGAAACAGCATAATTTTCAAGAGCAATATGCCATTATGTCTTAAAAGTGTTTGATCAATGCATCCTTCCAGTGCTTACGTATGGTGCAGAGACGTGGACCTTAACTAAGAGAGACATACAAAGGCTGCAGACAACTCAAAGTAGCATGGAGAGGTGCATGCTTGGTGTAACCAGGAGAGATAAGAAGAGGAACTCGTGGACCAGAAAAATGACAAGAGTGGAAGACATCATGATCAGAGTAAAATCCCTGAAATGGCAATGAGCTGGACATACTGCCAGAAGGACAGACCATCGATAGACAGCCGAAATTTTAGATTGGATTCCAAGGGATAGGAAAAGACCCAGAAGAAGACCACATGGGAGATGGGTGGATGAAATTCGAAAGTATGCGGGAGTGACATGGAGGAGACTGGCACAAGACAGACCGTTGTGGAGGAAACTTGGGGTGACCTTCGTCTAGCAGTGGATTGATAATGGCTGATAATGATGATATATATATATATATATATACGGCTTTTTCTAATTGCTTCGGACTTTCGGTACCATATGTATATATATACGGCTTTTTCAAACAGTTCGAACTTTCGGTACCGCATCAATTGGACCGAATGCAGCTGAAAGTCGTGGTTAACCGTTGCAGTAATGATAAAATAGCCCCCAGAGAATCTTTAACAATGTAACGACCTTTTTATTTTGCAACCTTCGTACGCCTTCATTTTTGAAAGTAAGCAACTAATACCCCTTCAAATTTTGAGGTAGAAACGCGAATTTTCTCTGAGCTGGCAAGGCTACCGAAACCGGTGAAACATGCTGTAAACAAATTTCGTAAATGGAGAAATGACAATGGAAAAGAAAAACAGTGCCAGATATTTGTGCAAAAGTTTCTTTTCCAATTTTAATCAGAATGTAAGCTGTGAGTTTTTCGTTGTACCTTGAGCTGCATCTGGGTCTGCCCTTCCTAGTTATGCTTCTGCTTATCACAAAGAAAAAGCTATACTCAGCATGGTAGGAATCTCAAATTTGAGAAAAACAATAGGTCTCAGCAAGAAATGAAAACCCATAGCCAGTTTTTTAAGGTTCTACCTCGGAAATCAAGCTTCGACTGTTTAATTTTTTATATTTGGGTGAAAAATCATGCCCAAGCCGTAGAACTAGTCACCCAGCACCATATGCCCCTAACAATAAGATCCTGAACTACTGGAATCCCTCATATTTCTATGGGAGAGGGGTACTTAATATTCTTACGCTTTTAGCTAATTGTGCAATTATTTTTAGACTTGTATAACAACCAAAAAGGGAATACTGCCTGTTAATGCATTATTTATTCCCCTATATGCATATGCAATTTTTTTTTTTTTTGTGGGAAATGAATACATTTTGCTTATTTTCACTTTTTGCTGTATTCAACTACTAAAGCTTTTTTTTTTTTTTTCCCTATCTGAGCCAGACTACTGAACAAAGAAATGAGGTGAAAACGTAGCATCAATTGAGAGTCCAAAATCTAATACAAAAATATTATATGTGGCAATAACAATGTTCACTAACTGGGAATTTTCTTGAGAAATTGGTAAATTTCTCAAAGATAGCGGTAATGTAGAAATCACACCTTCAACGAAATCAGAAAACGCATCACTTCCAATTTAAATTTTAGTAAATATTTATGCGCAAGAGCCAAATCCTAATCATTTGTCTCGGGAGTTGGCAAACGTTAAAGTAGACATTACGAATGAAAGAATCCCGGTAAACTCCCCCACCGGTAAATTCCCCCACATTCAGTCAATTCCCCCACCTCGGAAAACTCCCCCACCGGTAAATTCCCCCACCTCGGAAAACTCCCCCACCGGGAAATTCTCCCACATTTTTCTGTCAGGGACCGTGCACAAATGAATTTTACTCAAAATACGACTCAAAAAGGTGGGGGAATTTACCTGTGAGGGAATTTTCCGAAGGGAGAGTTTTCCGATGTTCAGGAGTTTTCCGACTTTTGGAAAAAATCTCTGCGGATGTTTTTATAAAATCTCAGGCTGAATTTTATTTGTAAAGATATTAATATTCATCAAAAGAATATTTCTGTTTCCTAGTTCATTTGCTGATGAGAAATAACAATTGCGTTTTAAAATATACTTCGAATCTTGTAGTTTATCTTTTTGCCCGGTTTTTTAAATTTTCCTCCGTTGGAAGAGACATGTTCTTCCCACATGTACTCTAATTGCATGAGGTCGAATTATTTTCATGTCAAGTTATTAATATTTCTTTTTTGATTACCTAGGCACTAAATACTAATTACGATGCATCATGTGTAGAAGTATTAATATTAATTACAATGTCTCATGCGTAGGAATATTTATCACTAAATATTAATTACTATGCCTCAGTTTCTATTCTAGTGATGTAATATTCCCAACGTTTATTTATCAAACCGCGCTTTTATTTGGGCACTAAATATTATTCCACAGGCCCTAGGCCAAAGCCTTTTTAACAGTTTTTATTCAAACGATGCCATATTCATAAAGTTTACGTATTAAATCAAGGCAATAATATTGCTTTTTTACTTAGGCATTAAATATTAATTCATCGGTCCTAGGCTTAGGCCTTTTTAACAGTTTTCATTCTACCGATGTCATATTCGTAACATTTACACATTAAATCAAGGTTATAACATTGCGCATTTTATTAGGCACTAAATATTAATTCATAGGCCGTAGGCCTAGGCCTTTTTAACAGTTTTTATTCTAACCCTGTCATATTCATATAACGTTTACGTGTTAAATCAGGGTAATAATTTTGCGCTTTTTCTTAAGTGCAAAATATTAATTCATAGGCCCTAGGCCTTTTTAACAGTTTTTATTCTACGCATGTCACATTCATAACGTTTACGTATTAAATCAAGGTAATAACATTGCGCTTTTTATTAGGCACTAAATATTAATTCATAGACCTTAGGCCTAGGCCTAGACCTTTTTCGAAGTTTTTATTCTGCCGATGTCATATTCACAAAGTTTACGTACCAAGTCAGGTTAAAAGTATTGTGCTTTTACTTAGGCACTAAATATCAATTATTGTGCTTTTACTTAGCCACTAAATATCAATTCCCTACGTCATAGGCCTAGGCCTTTAAAGTAGTTTTTATTCTACGAATGTCGTATTCATAACGTTTAGATATCAATTCAAGTTTATAAATATTCCACTTTTACTTAAGTACTAAATGTTGTTTCACTGGCCCTTGGCTTTGGCCTTTTTAAGTTTTTATTCTAACGATGTCATATGCATAACGTTTTTGTATAAACTGAAGTTAATCATATTGCCCTTTTACTTAGGTACTAGTTTAATTCATTGGCCTTAGACCTAGTAATTAATATTGAATGCCTAAGTAAAAGCGCATTGCTATTAACTTGATTTTTTTTGTAAACTTTGCGAGCATCACATAGGCAAAGAAAAAAGTGTTAAAAAAGCTTAGGCCTACTGCCTATTAATTACTGTATGGTGCATAAGTAGGAGCGCAATATTATTAACCTGACGTGGTATGTAAACTTTATGAATATGGCAACGATAGAACTGGTAAAAGGGGCTAGGCCTAGGGCCTATTAATTAATATTTAGTCAGCGCCTAAGTAAAAGCGCAATACTCTTAACCTGACATGGGATGTAAACTTTATGAATATGACATCGGTAGAATAAAAACTGTTTAAAAGGCCTAGGCCTAGGGCCTATGAATTAATATTTAGTGCCTAAGTAAAAGCGCAATGCTATTGACTTGATTTGATACGTAAGCGTTATGAATATGAAGTCGGCGGATTAAAAGCTGTTAAAAAGGCCGAGGTGTAGGGCCTATGAATTAATGAACATTCCCCCACCTTTTTGAGTCATATTTTGAGTAAAATTCATTTGTGCACGGTCCCTGACTGAAAAAGGTGGGAGAATTTACCTGTCGGAAAACTCCTCCATCGGAAAATTCCCCCACCGGTAAATTCCCCCACCTTTTTGAGTCGTATTTTGAGTAAAATTCATGTGTGCACGGTCCCTGATTGAAAAAGGTGGGGGAATTTACCGGTGGGGGAGTTTTCCGAGGTGGGGGAATTGACTGAACGTGGGGGAATTTTATGGTGGGGGAGTTTACCGTTTACCGAATGGAAGGCAGTTTCATTCAAGACTTTTGCTTTGTTTCCTTTTCCGCGAATCAAGACGTTGCAGGGCTTAATATATTTACAGTTCGCTGGGCACCGGTCGAGTGAGAAAGCAAAAATAATAAAAGAACGAAGAAAAGTTGTAAAATTGCGTAGAAGCAGATCCCTATCAAGGGAGATACTGATAGCTGAAATGCCTAAAAAAAGAAAAGTTATTTATTTCATCTTATAGCGTACAAGAAATGGCGATGAAGATAACTAAAAATACTACTGGAAAGACAACTTTTATGCATACATTCATCATAACAGTGATCCCCGGCGTAAACACACATAGGCGGCGGATATGACTTCATATATAATAAAGATACAGCGGAACCCGTTTACAACATCAGAAATATTTAGGATGTTTATATCCAAGTGTCATTATGACAAAAGCTGACTTATATCATAACACACTGCCGCGGATTAAACGCTTATGATACACGGTTTTACACAGAATTTCACGTGCATCCAGATTATTGATTGAAGTGATATAATTTCGGAATGACGGAATTTATTTAACTCCGTATATACTTTACTAAATAATTTATTTAATTCTGTATACTTTACTAAGTACTTTACTGAATAAATTACTAAATAAATCGACAGCGAAACTGTGTGCATGTTTTTAATTTTAAAACTGAATTTAGTAATTTTTTGTTAAAAAAGAAAACAGCACATATAGCTGCTGTAATTTTCAGGACATACATACGATGCTAAATGTCGTATTATTTATAACTGTACAGAAAAGAAAGCAATACATGTTCGCTTTTATACTGAAGACCAACATACTAGCTTAAAGATGATTTCAATATATGCACGGTTTTGCACCATTCGTTAGTCATTTTCTCTTAATCCATGGAATCTCAGAACTATCTTTAGAACTTCCACGACATATTTTGCACTAGAGGCATACTCCTTCATATTTCCGTCAGAATTTTAAATTCTTTAAATGATATCAAACTCCGTTTGTTACTTTACGGTTACAAGTCTGCACTTACGAATTCCTCTTTAAATGCTAAAACATAATTTTGACCCACTATTTTTGGCAACGTGCTAAATAGTAAGTCTGTGCCTTAGTTAGTTGCACGTGTTGAGTCCTTTCTACAAAAAAAAAATAAAAAAATACCGCGTAATGGAAATACTGTAGTTTCTCATTGCGTTGTTTGCCAGATGTCTCTATGCTTTTCCTAAAAACCGAATGACTTCTAGCAAACTCGAAACGCAATATTTCCTTTATTTCTTTTAATTTTTATCAAAACTTGCTTCTGACATTCGTATTTTGAGTTTTGGATGGCGCCCACTAATCCATAGGCTATAATTTGCTGGTAAGTTTTGGAAGAAAAAACAGTTTTCTGTACATGGGGCATGCAGTAAACAGTCCGCCGAATGCGATTGTAATATACGCAACTCGCAAGCAAAAGACCTACATGAAGTAGGCCTACTTTAAGTTAGCTTTCCAGGGTTTATTCTACAAGTGATAAGAATGGAAAGGAAACCGAAAGTGACGAACAGCTTTAAAATCAATGCATGCATTTTTTTGCTATTGTGCTGTAAGCATGCTAAGCGTCATTTCCACCGGCAATTTCTTAGTCCCGAAATGTGCATTGGTTTCCTGACGTTACAGCCGATTTGTCGTTTAAAGTGAGGATGTTATGTTTAGTCACCGTTTGCGTGGCTTTGCTGTTGCTGCAACTAAGGAAAACTGAATGATTAAAGATAATGTAATTATATCGCAGTTCCCTGATGCGTCTTAGATTCTTACATTTATAAGAGACTCACTGGCGCTAGTCGAATAATATCAGTAGTTTACCAATGCACAGATCCCAGTTTTCACCACCTACAAATAAATGTTACAAACATATGTATGTATCAAGTATGATTTTGGCTCCAAGATGAAAGATAAAATGTTGAAACTGCTTAAAAAAATGTAAGAAACGTATATTTTTCTGAATTTATTTTTTTAATCCAAACCAGACCGCTTCCCCTCAAACAAAGCCATGCATAAAAATTTCTAGCAATACATACGTGCCTTCCTCCATCAGATATTAAGCAGTAGCACTCTTCTTCAAACTGACATCGGGAAAAAAATTTCTTTGTGGTGACTCCTCGCGCATTTGCAAAAGTGCAGTTTCAAAATGTCTTTCACGAAATTTTTTTATAGTGCGGTGCTTTACAATGCAGTCATTCTTTTTTAAAGCGCTAATCTGTAACCCACAAAAATAGTTTTGCCCAAATGTTTGCGTAAGTTTTTCTTATTAACCCTTTAAGCGGCCGATATAGCTGAACTAAATGGTTCCCAAAATTTTCTGCGTTCCCTAAGCAGCGTCTTTCACATAGCGGCCGGGTTTGACGAAAGCTGGAGTAAAACACTGCCTTTGTCCCTCTTATCTGAGCAGTACTGACCATAAAGCCCTCAAAAGTGACACAGATATCATGCTACTAGGTAGAAGTTCCTTTATTGTCTTGGTAGAAAGTCTCTTCTAAGCATGATAGGAATGACAGTCCCCCTGACTTGGATATCATGCTACTGGGAAGAAACGGGACACTCAAATGTTTTCTCTCTCCTTTCTTAGATTCTTGGCCATTTTTATATCTCTTTTCACAGGAACTCAGTCAAGAAAAATTAGTTTCAAATATTCTCCTAAATGACCGCTAAAGCTAAGAGGAAAGCAAAACTTTCTGTTAGGCAGGTGCACTCGTTCCTGGCGCGTTCGGCCTATTTTTTAGACAGCGAATTCATTCTTTCCAGCTGATTTTAGCCCGCTTTGCTAACCCCGAGTTAAATATTTCCAGCCGGTTAAAGGGTTAATATTTTTCGGCATAAAAGCGAGTGAGAGCCTTAAATGTGGTTGAGCTTTCTAAGGAATAAATTAGCGTAGTAATTCTTTTCGTGATGAACCGTTGCGTATTGAATTTATTTCGGTGAGAATCGTCGTGAATATTTATGCTTTACCGTCATCATTAAGAACTAAGACAAGTGATAAAATATAAATGAGTTGGGAAAGTTTTTATAGGAATTCTAATGGATATCAAGTTGATAGGCAAACATTTTCCGAGGAAGTTTTTCTGAAGGACAAAAAAAGTTTGTTTAACGAGTTCAAGTCTTACTGCGCACGAAGCAAAATAACTTCAGGAACAGGAAAAGAATTGAAGAAATTAGTAAAAACGGGTCCTTTCTGGCTCGTAAATTTACGAATTCGTTTTCGACGAATTCGTAAATTCACATGCTGATGCGAATTCGTTGTATTCAAGAACATGATAAATGTGCATTCGTCGCATTTTTTGGCAACACAACGGCATAGTGGATGCACATTTTGACATAACACTGAAAATAACACTATTAGAGTACCCTTTCTACAGATCAAAGTGGAATTCGGAAGAAAATCTGTTTTCGGAAAGTACATGAACTAAGTTAATTTGAAAATAAATAACTTTGAGATGGCGGAAAATAATCCGACGTAACATGGATCAATAAAACTTTACGGTATTTTCTGAAGTTAGCATAATTCTACAGATGAAGGGAAGCTCAGCGTCGAAACGAAAGAAAAAGACTAGAAAATGGAGTATTATGGGAGCTATTGGTGTCATTTATAATTATTTTTAAGCACCTAAAGAAATAATAATAGCATTAATAATAAATACTATTATTATTATTATTATTATTATTATTATTATTATTATAGGGTTTTCAGGAAGTGCATAAAATAAGCTAATTTGTAAATGAACGAACTTCGAGATGACGGGAAAATTATCCGACGCAATATGGATTAATAAAGCTTCACGATATTTTCTAACATTTGCATAATTCTTTAAAAGAAGCGAAACTCAGCATCGAAACGAAAGAAAAAGACTGTAGAAACAGATTATTATGGGAGCTATTTGTATCATTTATAATTATTTTTAAGCACCTAAAGAAAGACATAATAATAACGTTAATAATAACAATTATTATTTTTATTATTAACATTATTATTATTATTATTATTATAAGAGTAAACATTCTGTTTTGATTACAACGAGCAGAAAAAGTTAGAAACGACAAAATTCTTTAAATTAAGGTCTCTGTTGTACGACAGCTGATGACCTCGTTTCTGATTTCCGAGCAAAGGAGTTCAGAAAGGAAGTAAGAAGCCATTTTGAATTGACGTAAGGAGGAACGAGATCGATATAGCTGCAGTGGCCCATCTTCGCTGAAAACGTCACCGGAATGCGCAGAAAAAGCTTAAATGTTTTAGAGGTCCGTAATTCTGCTCTCCATCCTATAGCTCTTGGGTTATTGCTTCTCGGGAGAAATAACGAAAAGGATGGCTTTTCCTCCTCCAGAGAAATCCAAGTAAAAAAGTAAAAAAAAATCCAGTGACTTTCATATTTCTCCAGAGGGTTAGTCAGTCGAAGATATTGATTTTTTTAAGAGGTTGCAGTTTAAGAAAAGGGAAAGTAAAAAACGGAACTCTGTGCATCGGATTAAAATTCTGTAAAAAAGAGATGGCTTTCAAGAAGACGCAGAAAGAAAAATGCAAAATGGCCAAAAGTATTACATAATTTAAAAGTCAAGAAATATCTGGGAGAGTAACCTCACCAGAAAATGCTAGTACTAGCATTGATAATAATTTTTGCTATGAAAACATTGATTTTGGAAATAAAATCTAAATGTGGGTCCATGATGTTGTATGTACTAGAGAGGACTTAACAGGAAAAAAAAAGATAGTTTTTCACGATAAAAAGAATTTCCTTAATATGGAAAAATAACTTTTGCATTGTATAATTATTAAAAACGATTTATTTAAAAAAAAGCTAGTAAACTATTTTTTGTAATAAAGTAAATAAGATATTAGGAAAAAATAGATGAGAATATAATTTCTTATTCACATGGATATAAAGTGGAGCATATATCACGTCTAAACGGGAGCTCGATCATATGTTTTAATTGCAAAGAGAATGAATGAAATAATAATTATCACTTACAGTTTACTTTATTGTCCATGCTCAAGACAAGCTTGAACACTCGAAGAACAAACAGGTAACTAGTTGAATACTTGAAGAATTATTAACAATTAAATCAAGGAAAATACAGCTACAAATTATTTTGCTAACACCAATAACTTGGCTTCGAAAAAATTAAAGTATGTTAACAAAACAGCAACAAGACGTAAGCTCGATAGTTGGATAACACATGCCACACTCACTGCTCAGCAATGACCTTTTTATCTACGTCTGACTGACTTGACTATCTGTCAGAATTTGCCCTAAAACGTAAACTTCGATCTGAGGTTAAGAAAAGATAATGAGAAGTAACATAATTTAAATAAGGACAGAGAATCAAAGCGGAAAGTTACATTGAAGCATATACGTCTCACACTGTAATCATGAAGCAAGTAAGGTTCAAATTTAACCAAAATCATAGAGGCCATGGGGGGTACTTGTCCTCCGCTGAATGTGTTACTATACCATTTCAATTCTTGAAAGTTAGTGCAAAGTTATTAGCGTCAACACTACCTGTGATTGTTAATTTTCATTTTGAACTTCTGGATGAGTGAGTTGTAAAAATAGTAAAAACATTTGACATTTACAGCAGAAAAAAGTATAATTTACAGTGAAAAACAGCCGCCCCGGTGGCGCAGTGGTGTAAGCGATGACCTCTGATCATTCGTCCGAATGTGGTCCAGGTTCGAATCCCGGTGATGCATGGATGATGTGTTTGTCTTACAGCACTGGCTCTCTCCCTTCCCTGGAACCAGTAACCCTAAATTAAGGACAGGCGATTGCTTATAGCCCCTTGAGTTGCTCACGGTGGTCGTTAAACCTCAAAAGAAAAAAATTGAAATATACCTTTGCATGCTGGAGTACAGCGTACTTACATACAGAACGGAATGAAAGGCAAAGAAATTAAAAATGCATCATTTGCAAGTTGGCATTCACTGATAGACAAAGATCTCCCGAAGTTTCTTCCAGAACTTTGTCTTGAGGGTGTTTTTTTATTTCTTGATCATCGATTGTCAGTGATCACTGGGACTTCGTGACGTATAGGATACAAGGTGCAAGACTCAAAAGTACAACAAAGAAATTTCCTTATTATTCCAATATGCTGTCTAATTTTCTTTATACACCTGTTTTCTTCTGGTTTTCAATTAAATTTATCTGTTGTGTGTGCGTATGGTAAAAACGGTTGGACAACGCAGTAAGCACAGAAGAAATTTGCATCGGTGTTTGCATATGTTATTTACATTTACAATTTCTGTTTCCCCATTCTAAAAACTAAGTGATGGGTGCCCATGACAAAAAAGTGCATTTTTAGTTCTGATAATTTCAAAACCAGGTAAAATGAGTTTCGAAAAATGGCTGGCAATTACAAATTCTCCTAATTTTTTACTCAAAAATGACTGCATAACAGTAAGAACCTATTGTTTTTTTTTTATTAAAGCAGGTTGTAGTTGTGTTTTATGAAAACCGAAATCGGTCAAAAAAATGTGCTTACATTAAGTCTTACTCAAATGTTGCTCAACATTACATTCTGAAACAGATATTCAGACCTTACAACCAAGGAATATAACAGCGGCTGAAATAGTGTTGCAGTGTTCGATTTTAAGTGAAATGTATTCAGTAAAGCTTTAAATAAAGTAAGTCATTTGTGTGATGGAGAAATGCGTTACTTACGTAAGGGGAGGTTTGTGGCACGGCAGATTCTGATCATGCGATGAGCGAAGATGTGTTGAAGATGCGCAATGTGAAGCGAAATGCTGTTAGTAAGCTGGAGACAAATATTTTGAGGTGGTTTTTCCAAGCTGAAGAAATAAATGTTGAGGTGCTAACTAAGGGAATTTATTCAGCTTATGTGGCAGGAAGGAAAGTCAGTGGAAGGCCATGTAAATTAGACCACATTCAGGGATGTATGCAAGAGAAAAAGATGATAGATATGAAGTGCGAAAGGTCTTGTGTGAGACGTGTTACGGATGTCAGAGAAGCGCGCTCGAGTTGTGTGCCAAAATGCCGGAAATGGAAACGTCTGATACATCAAGAGTAAGTAAAATCTAACTCTATCAATATAATGTTTATTCGGCAGATCTTGATCTCCGGAGCTAGTCTCTGAAAATTAGATAACAGCTTAGTAGTATGTACACGGTCGTATCAAAATAATATGGCCACCCCCGGAATCACAGTGTACCCTCCCAGGCGCGTGCATCACATAGTTTACGTGAGAAGGTCGACCACACGGAGATATAAGCGGCCGGCCAGGACAGATGAGCCATCGTGCGCCATGTGAGCACAATGGGCAGAGGTAGTGATTTGACGGACGTTAAAAAAAGGAATGATCATCGGCTACCACGCCAAGGGTGGAAGCATCTCAGAAATAGCAGACTTTGTGGGCTGTTTGCGAGATGATGTAGTATGGGTGTACCAAGAATGGACCGCTGGCACACCGAGTAACTCCCGACGTCATAACTGTGGAACCCCAAAGTCCATCGACCCCAGAGGAGAACGTCGCTTCCGTCGACTGGTAAAGGGAAATCGGCCGCCCCGGTGGCGCAGTGGTCTAAGGCGCTGGCCTCTGATCATTCGTCCGTAAGGGGTCCGGGTTCGAATCCCGGTCAGGCATGTATGTTGTGTTTGTCTTACGGCACTGGCTCTCTCCCTTCCCTGGAACCAGTGACCCTAAATTAGGGACGGGCGACTGCTTATAGCCCAATGAGTTGCTCACGGTGGTCGTTAAACCTCCAACTAAAAAAAAAAAGGGGGGGGGGAATCGACATGCACCAGTCCCAGCAATTGACCACGCAAATGAGCGCTGGGGCACCCTTGTACGTGTCCCCGATAACAGTATAGCGAACCATGTTACGCATGGGTCTGCGGAGTCGGCGCTGCGTCAAGGCGCCCATGTTAACCCATGTTCATCGGCAACAACGCTTGCAGTTCGCATGGGACTACCGTCATTGGACAGTGGAAGAGTGAGAAAAGGTTGCCTTTTCCGACGAATCGAGGTTTCTGCTCCACAGAAGTGCCGGGCGGTGGCGAGGTTTCTGCTCCACAGAAAGTGCCGGGCAGAACCAACACCCGGACACGCTTGTCTGTCAAGTACAGGCCTGCGGTGGAAGTGCGCATATCTGGGGGATGTTTTCCTGGTATGACCTGGAACCGCTGGCACCACTGGATGGGTCCCTGAACGCCAATGGCTGCCTGTCCATCCTCACTGACCACATGCAGTATCCTCGCTGACCACATGCAGTATCCTCGCTGACCACATGCAGTATCCTCGCTGACCACATGCAGTATCCTCACTGACCACATGCATAACTTCATGTTGGACGTTTACCCTGGTGGTGATGGTGTCTACCAACAGAGCAATGCGCCGTGCCACGTCTCTAACAGGGTGCGTGACTGGTTCCAGGAACACGACAACGATGTCTCCGTTCTATCTTTGCAGGCGAAATCGCCCGATCTCATTCCCATAGAGCACTTGTGGTACTATTTGGATCGACAGGTTGGACGTGCCGAGCCACAGCCACGCCATCTACAGGACCTTCGTGCTCTGCTGCAGTACGAATGGGCACGTGTGCCTCGGGCAACCTTCCAGGGCCTCATTGCGTCCAAGCCACGACGTCTTGCCGTAGTCATCCGGGGCAAGAGTAGTTATTCCCATTATTAGGTAGGTGGTCATATTATTCTGATACGACTGTGTATGTGTGTTTCTAGGCTTCGAACAAAATCAGGAAAATACAGAGCAATTAACATCCAAATAGGTCAAACTGGAAAATACTGAATTGCTTGATTTTGGAAGACAAAATTCAGCATTTAGATAATTCTGAAAACTTTAATTCCCATATTACCACTTGCTCTCAATTAGTAATATATTGTCACTGGCATTTGAAATGGCACTGAACCCCATTTAGCAATAATATGAAGAATTCTGGAGATAAACTTTGTATTCAGACCTCATTAAGACAGTATTTTTGGATTTCAAACAACGGTGACTTAGGAAATGTCCTTATTGTAGTCACGTGTAAAGCTAAATCGATGCGGCTTTCTTTTGTGCTGTTAAATTCAGAACTAATAGAATTCGAAGCCCGAAAATTATTATCCAGGGAAATAAGCAAAGGTGCCTTAAGAATTTAAACTCTTTGATGTTTTCTTGTGTGCTAAACAAACATAATCTCCCTTTTAATGTAGATGAATGACTCTGCAGTAGTTTTAAAAGATGAAAATACACGATGAAAGTTACCTACAATTACCTACAGAGTATGGTTTTGAGCTGTATGTGAATAACTGGCCAGAAGTCTTTTATCATGCCACATATTTTTCACATTCAATCGCAAAGAAAGGCGCAATATTACTGATGAAACCATACTTTTCCTGGTATATCAGATGGATTATTGCACTTCCTGGCGCTAAGTAAAATAACTGCTCCCAGGAGATGGAATATATAGTGAACACAGGACATGGGCTCGGAGGAAATATACACTCACTTCCAAAAGTTAAGCACGCAGAGGGAGAAGTTAATTTCCGGAAGCCAATCGGAATTGGAGAGGCTGCAATTCGCAGCAGCGTTAGATGGAAGTATGCAAATGTGGTAGGTAACAGCGAATCACGGTGTCTTGCCGAGAAATATGCAAAACAGGCAGTCGTATAAGAAGCCAGCACTCTGAAGGGGTACAGGAGTTGCATGCAAGTGCTGCTACAAGGTGTTGAGAACTGTTGGAGGATTTGTTTTGAAGACAGACTTGATTTTATGGTTTCCAGAAGACGATTGGAAGATTCTGAGCGCTGGCGTGCCGTCGGACGCATTGTCAATCACAGATGCTGCTGGTTTCTTCGGCGTGAATCATTCCGTCATTTCACGTTTATGGAAGCAATTTCTAACCAGCCAAACAGTTGTCCGCAGACCTGTGGCCGGTCGCCCAAGGGTTACGGCCCCCGCGGGAAGACCGATATATTGCTGTTGTAGCCAAGCGGAATCGAAGAGCGACGTCCACACGTTTGACATCTATGGTTACGGCGGCCATTGGTAAGACGATATCTGCCACTACTGTGCGTCGAAGACTACACATGAAGTGACTGTACGCCCGGGTACCACGGGTTTGTGTTCCTCTATCCGTCCAATCCAGAGGGGCACGATTAAAGTGGTGTCGCCAACATGTCAATTGGACTGTGTCTGATTGGGGCAACGTTATGTTCACGGATGAGTCCAGATTTGCCCTGCAACCCGATGACAAGCGTTTACGGGTGTGGAGGGAAGAAGGCACACGCAATCGACCCCAGAACATCACCGAACATCATGCATTCCGAGTTGGAAGCATTATGATCTGGGCAGGAATTTCGTTGGGATATCGCACCGACCTCCACATCTGCAGACGGGGTTCTGTGACGGCTGTACGGTATCGGAATGAAGTCCTAGACCTTACCGTGCGATTGTACGCTGCAGCAGTTGGCCCTGCCTTCGTTTTAATGGACGATAATGCGCGTCCCCATAGAGCTGCCATCGTCGACGACTACCTGGAGAGTGAGGGGATTGCGCGTATGGAATGGCCGGCGTACTCGCCCGACCTTAATACCATTGAAAATCTTTGGGATGCCCTCGGCCGTGCTGTGTGTTCACGTCTCCCGCTCCCAACCACTCTCACAGCTTTGGAAACTGCTCTACAGGAGGAATGACGATTACTGGACTCTGCGGTGGTTGATCACCTCATAAAAAGCATGGTCAGACGTTGTAAACTTTGTATGCAGATGAGGGGTGCTCACATACCCTATTAATGTCGGGTTTTGTTGTTTGTTGTGACTTTATTTCTCACTTTATAAATGACTCCAATTTGACGTCATCTTATAATTTCTGAAAATTCAATATTATTTTCATCTCTGTCTGTATTTCTTTGTTTTGATTCATTAATAAACATATTTCCTACGTTCCTGCCGCATTTCGTGTCAATCCAAGCAGAACTTCTCCATTTTTTCACACCTTACTGCTCCGTGCTTCACTTTTGGAAGTGAGTGTACCAAAAGAAATTTAAGCAAATCACCAAATCTTAAATTTATATTCCCCTTTCCTGCTGATGTATTTCATTCACAATAAGCATTAAAATCCTAATTGCACATCATTCGAAAATTTCTTCTGTGTATGCGATAAGGATGTAGGAAAATAATAATTTTAACTTTGTGTGCAAAGCAAATACAGTTATCTTCACTTTATTTAAATTTTCCAAATTCTGTTCATCAATTCATGAGCAAAAAAAAGAGGGGGTGGGCTAGATGTTTTTACTACTGTGATTTTCTGAAGAAAAATGTATCTGCTAAAATGTTTAAGTGGCAGGCAGAAGCCGGATATTTCATAATCAAGCATTATACTTTTAAATGTTCGTCATATAAAGATATGCATTTCAATTCTACAGAGTAAATGGTACTTATGAGGGAAATTCTTCTAATTGCAGGAAGGCGTTAGAAAACACGATAACAAAAATGATATAGAATATAAACAAACAGATATTAAAGCGCATACAAGTGGATGAATATATGTATTCCACAAATAATTTAAGTAGTCAGTTCCATAAGAAAGTAAGAGAAAACTGCCTTACACTTCATGATGTCAACATGTCATTATCTTCAACAACCATTCTCAACCCACTGAAGGCCTCCCCAATTCTTTTCCACAACTCTGTGTCTTGAGAAATTATCTTCTATGTTGCTCTTGCACGCTTTCGAATTCCATCTACAAAGTGGTCTTCTTGGTATTTTCCTGTCCCTTTGTACCCAAATTCCAAACTAGTAGTATGTCAATTGTCCAACGCTGGTCAGTTCTTCTAGCACTATGCCCAACCCATTGCCATTTGGAGGTCTTTACTCTGATAACGATATCACCCATTCTAGTATTTTCCTGATCCATGAGTTCCTTTTCCTAGCTTTTTTGGTTACACCAAGAATGCATGTCTCCATGCCTCTTTCAGTTGCCCACAGTCTCTGAATTTTTGTTTTAGTTAAAGTCAATGTCTCTGATTCATAAATATAAGAACTGGAAGGAGGTATTTACTAAACACATTTCTTTAAGACATAATGGTCTTGAAAATCGTACTGTTTCTTCGAAATGCACTCACACCAAATTTTATACGCCGCTCAATGTTTTCATGAATGTGAACAGGTATCTGTTGTGCAGATATGTTGTACATAAGCCAGATACCTTGTTCTCCAAGGAAAATGTAGCCATTAGTTATTTCTAAATTTACCTCATCAACTTCTAAATCTTCAGTTTTAAAATCAATGTACACCAATTTTGTTTTCTCTAATTTCATTTTTAATTTCATTTCTTTACTCTTATCAGCAAGTTCCTAGATCATACTCTACAACTCTGAGGTACTACTTCCGAAAATGATTGTGTCGTATGTAACTTATATTCCATTTCAACTTTCCTTTTGAGTTTCTTTTTCTATGTAAATTTGAGTTCGTTCTCTTAGATATTTTCAAATCTTAACGATATGTCTTTTTCCTCAAACGAGAATGACGTTGGCAATAATCTGAGGTGGGAACAAGAGCGACGTATGTATGTGATAAGAACGTTAGATAAAAATACGATGCAGAGGTTGCTTTGTGGGTGGAGATGTTCGATAGTTGCTAAGCTCGATTGTACGACAGATGATTAAGGTATGTGAAGAGTATGTACCTCGCCGTGCTATGTTTTGGGTTTCATCTAAAGTTGCTGGACCAATAAAAATTTTGCGTAAGTGGAACTGACTTTCTGTATATGTTTCGTCTGGCCGTAAGACTTTAATTTGAGCTATCTGTGTGTTACGTTATACGTGTGGAAAAATAAGGCAGATTGAACAATCTCCATATATCAACATATATTGTGTGCTTTGTCTATCGAATAAAAGAAAAAAATTACTTCAGTAGACAAAAGGATAATCACATTTCCTTTTTTCTCAGGTTTTTTTTTTTTTTTTTTGTAGAGCAAGGCAACGATTAACTGAGATTTTCACCTATATTTGTGCATTTCAAAATTTCTTGCTGATGAAAGTTTGAAAAATAACTGCTTATGGCTGAGCTCAGCAGTCGTAGATGACGTCTTGCTTCTTCAAAGTTTTATTTGCACATTCTGATCAGTTGAATTTGATTTCAGTGGCTTTCAAATTTCTAAATTCAAACATCCAATTCTTTGGACGTTCTTCATCAAAGTTGCAACTAATATATTTTATTGGGTTCTGTTTTTTTTTTTTTTTTTTCGTGTCTATATGATATAACCCTGATTCTTATCTTTAATGATAAGTCTGTCCCAGTGATGTTGTAATTGTAATGATCAACTTCAACTAAGAAGAAAACATTAAAAAAGTTTGTGTTATAACCCACTTCCAATGAATATGAATAGGCAATATTTTTTCTGCGGCTAATATATATTATTTTATATCACTGTACTGGCCTTCAATGCTATAGATTCATTCGTGCTTTTCTTCAGGTGATTTTGTGAACAACGCAGTAGAGACTTCGCGAAATGGGGAAAGAAATACTATGGGCTTTGGTAAAATACCAGATTTCGACAGGCATGTTCTCACAGGAGGTTCGCAAAGATATGCTACGGACAAGGCCGATTCAACCACTAGGCGGCTGCCTAGGGCGTAAAATTTGAGGAGCGGCAACATTTAGAGTTGATAAAATCGAATGAGTTAATAAATGAGAAAAAAAAATCGATAAAAGCAAAGACAATTTTATTTCCTCTTGTCCTTCCGATATTCGACATAACTTTCGACTAAGCGAGAAACGGAGAACTGTGTTTACAGACTGGGTAAGTCAGCTTGCAGTAAGCGCACATCTGTCGAAAAATTGACGTGAACCAGGTCCGTTCCTACGCAGTAGGCCAGTCAGGCAACGCCTGAGGGCGGCACAAAATTTTCGAAGAAAATGGATTCCGTATTATCCGGCTTTCAATGCAAACTTCGGGATCTACCATAAATAGTGGCAATGCTCAATGCCTAAAGGTTAGCAACTGTCACACTAAGACTATTATCTAATGAGTAAGATACAAAAGTAAGAGAGACTCTGCCACTATATTCATTCCTCTGGAATCCCTGTTTATTCATTTTTTTTTTTCTATCGAGAGATGCAGGAAAGGACTTTGTGTGTTGAGTTATGCAAGTTGGCAAATCGAGCAAAAAATTGCCCGTGATGTAGATTTGTAGACTTTTGTTGATAATGTGGCGAATAGTGAAATATTTTAAATTGAAACTTTATATACATTGGAACAGTAAGTAAATTGATTTAGTTTCCATTAGCTTCTTCCTATTTAGTTTACATTTTATTTTTGCAACTTTAAATTATTGAATAGATGCAATATGTTTAGCCACACGAGTTAGTAATATAAATTCGTGCGGGCGCGAGGCTGATGTCTTGACTATGGCTCCAAGATTTCAAACACCGGCTCTGCTGTGGGGATATTCCACAGAGAAATTTCTTTGGGCGGAGAATCTTGCTATGATGCATTTCGTTCTGAAACACCCTCCATATCTACTTATGAGGGAAGCATCAACCGCGTGCATGACCCCGTGACACAAAACAGACGAATGACTGTGCCAAGTATACCTGTTTTCTCACGAACTTGAACACCCTTCGTGTGAATTCAATGAATTTCTGGTCCCAGATTGTTACAAGGGGTGAAACATAAGGTCACATCGGTTTGACCCAGAGATAAAAATCAAAGCTTAATATGGAAGTACACAAGGGCGCCCATAGGGGGGGGGGGGCTATCAGTTGGTATAGCCAATTTTTTGATAAATTTAAAACACTGTAATAGACGAAACCTTTTCTTAAAGCATTTTTAAAAATAATAAGATATTAATGATTAATTATATCAATTATTTTTTTTGTATTTTAGTATCTTGTACATTTACTAAAATGTTTGACAACCCCTCCCTTGAGCCAGTGGCCCTAAATTAGGCTTGGGCGACTGCTTACAGCCCAATATGAGTTGCTCACAGTGGTCTTCAAATCCCCAAACAAACAAACAAGCAAACAAAATATGAAGGCTGAGTAATATGTTGCCATTATATACAGTGTCTCTCTCGAAACTCGGTCACATGGAATAATTATTTTGATACTTCTCCAGTGTTCACTGGCCAAAGAGCACACCTAGGGATGCAAATACAATAAAACTATGTTTTGTTTACTCAACGAAGCTTTTCCACTTTACGAAAACATTGTACAAGGAAATTAATTTCAGCCACCTCGCGAAGCCTTAGGACAAACTTGGGTGAATTTTGTTACACAAAAACATAATATAACAGCAACTCGTACCACAACGTTGAATTACGTTACTCCATGGGATGGAGAGCGGTGCTGTATTTGGCCAGCACACTCTGAGAGATCAGCTGTAATGTTTGAAACCACAGGGAAATAAAAATGTGACCTGCAGCTCCATCTAGGGAGCTCTTGTGCACCACATTTGCTTGAGCATCGTCGGATTGCAAGTGGTGCTCTATTTGGGTAGCACACCCAGAGAGATCAGCTGTAATGTTTGAAACCACAGGGGGAAAAGGGGGCCTGCAGCGAATACTACAAAACTATCTAAGTATCGCTCGTAGCACAGTTGCTTGAAAACCGTTGAATGTCCCAACGATTTCAGCACACATATGATAATATGCTTGATGAACGAACCTTCTCTTCTTAATGAAAACATTATGTGGAGGAATTAACTTTAGCCACCACTCGAAACCTTTGGACAAACTCTGGGGAGGTTTATTAGAAATAAATCTTAAAATGTAATGTCGATAGTATAGGTTAAACAAATTGCGACCGCTCTGTGTTGGTGTGCGCCGCACGGGGTTCGGACATTTGGGCACCGGACTTTGGGGCAACCGGACATTTTGGCACGTTCCCTTTTAGAGCAACGAAATTGCACTGCGTAAAAAATTATAGTGTTCCTATATTTCTCCCTACTTGAGCAAATGCTGTGAACAAAATTTTTTTCACTCATATCTCATAATCATTAAGAAATTGAGACATATTTACGATTTTCTGTCTGAACATTTTGGCACCCGTACTTTTGGGCACAAATGTTTAAGGGGCCGTATAACGATTGCCGTTTCTTGGCCCAATAACAAGAGTTTGGCCGAGAAAATGTTCACCGTAAGGCAAGTGAAAATTACACTTGAATATGGGGAAACAAAAGCATATTCGTGAATTAAAAAAAATTACATTGCTCATTTCTTAAACCTTCAACGAAACAAAGCAATTACAGCAGAATTCATAGTATGTTTGGAAACCGGTTCTGTTGAATATCATTGAAATGGGGTCAAAGGTCAGGGCACAGGAGCGAGATTTATTCTACAGCCATTATTCTCATAACTTGACTAAAAATGCTTCTATTGCGACAAAACTTTAGTATGTTGTTCCGGAGGTATACTGAACGAATTCTGTTTAATATAATTGAAATGGGGTCAAAGGTCAGGCCATAGGAGCGATATTTATCCCACAGCCATTATCCTCGTAACTTGAGTAATAAATAACTTGAGTAAAAATGCTTCTATTGCAACAAAACTTAAGTACGTTGTTCCGGAGGTATACTGAACGAATCAATAGTCAGGGTAGGGAGGAGGGTTTGTCAACGCGATTTCTGGTGTATTGGAAAGCGTATCATAATCAATGCATGGTATGATTTTGCTAACTTGTTTCAAGGTATTCTAATTTTGCTCTTCTTAGTCGGAACAAAAACATGTCTCCTTACGCACAATAAGTTGAGCGTTGCACTCTAAAAATTTCTTTTTTGATAGCGTTTTTATAATTAAACAACACTATTTTTTTTCGGAGTTTAACGACTTTCACTAGCATCTAAGGGTTTAAAAAGCCTCGCGCTACCAATTTGGTACCATTGGTTCCACAGCAGAGACGCAGCAGCGCCATAGACAGGTGCATGACTCATACAGGAGTCGAAACCAAGCTCATCTCCCATGCTTGGCCAGAAGCCCAAGCCTCTGATCACTCAGCCACCAGGGAAGCTTAGAACACGTAACTGAAATTTATTTAGATAGTGTCACGAGAGTTATTTGCCAGAGGCGAATCACCAGAATCAGAACACTCTATTAGACACTGACAGAATAACCAAAAGTGGAAATGCAAATTGATGGGCAGGAAACGCCGTAGAAACGAGCTCAAGATTTAACCATTACTTCCCGAACCCGTGGAGCTTTTCTTAAACTTTTTTTGCTGTGCAGCCATTTTCTCTAAAAATTCGACTGCCATTCTTACGAAGACGATTTCTTAAAAACTAATTTTGCACTTGTTAGGTACTAAGTTCATTTGGACATTTGTTCGAATCACTTTATTTATTGAAGAAGCGAAAAATATTGCTTTCGTTCAGTTTAATCTAATTTTGGGATCAGTTTATGAAACATCATATCTCATTCCTTGTGGGGTTTTTTTATTAATTATAATATCCCCCTCCCTCTCTTTTTCTCTCTCTCTCTCTATACATATCACAATAATATTTTATTGATAATTGATTTCTATTGTTGGCAGAAATCTGAATACAAGTTCACTCTATTTTTCCCGTTTTACATTAATGACTTCAACCGGTAAAATTTTTATCACGAAATCGCTAATCATGTTTTATGTGGACAGATCTTTTATCTTAATGACTTAATATAGGTTTGCCTGGTATTGGTTAATTTATTCAACTGTGGATCGCAATTGTACGACATTAATGACTGATGCAGTAATTCTCAACATTCGCGAAACTAAACTTAATTTGGTTTTCCAATTACTTTTGTGGTTGCTAGGAATATCTGCAACAGCAGTGACGTGTAAATTTAAGATTAATAACGCTAAAGTAAAATAGTTTTACTATCACCTTCAACAGAACAGTTCCACATCGCTGTTTAATAAAATGAAAAAATATTTTTTTAATCCATCGCTCTTTAACTGTTTTAATTTTTTAAAGTATTTAATGAATTGAATCATGAATGTTCTTTTCTTGTTGTTGTTACTTCGCTTAGCAATTTACCTTTCTCAATGAAATTTTCACTGGTAAAAAGAAACTGCATTTAGTCGCTTAGGAAAGGACTCACTTATCAACTTTTTATTTATTTATTTATTTCAGGATATTACTATAAACATCTGGATTAAATGAAAATAAACATCTATTAAATGAAACGCCTGAAAAGCCTTTCACACAATGAATTTCGAACACAATCTTTGCGTAATAATGAAGTAATGATAGTTTTTATTTTCCAAGGAGGAGTTATACGAAATTAACAGAAAGAATCAATTATATAATATTTACAGCACGGTTTCTGATGAGAAGACGAAACTTAACATGTTCCTGCCAGGAAGAGCCGAAAATAATTTAAAGCTCTGCATTCCAAACTGAGGGATCATTTATTGCCATGTGGTACAGTATTATAGGTGTAACCAACTCTGTGGGAAACACATTTATGTGTCTTAGTCTGAACAGCATGATTTTCGTATGCGTGTTGTGTATGCATATTTGTTGTGTGAGTGCGTTGCGTGTGTGATGTGTGTGTGTGTGTGTGTGTGTGTGTGTAACATATCTCCGAACGAAACGCAATTTGTATACATTCCCTTATATGTGGGCGTGAAGGAGTTTACCATTGTGGAAGTTTTCTGTGGTGTTGCAGTTTTCTTAGCAGCAGAAGAAAGTGTAGGACTTCACTTGTGTGGAAGTTTTCCCATGTAGGAGTTTTTCTCCAACCTTCTTGGTAACACCAAGCATACATGTTTGACTGCTTCTTTGAGTTGTCCACAGCCTCTGTCAGAGACGGATTTACAGGAAAGCCTAGATGCCGGGCTCAAAATAGCGATTTTTTTATTTCTTTTATTCATTTTGCTTCTCAAAAAATAATATGTTATTTAATACTTCTCTAAAATTGACTCAGAGTTGGGGTGTTATTTCTGGCAGGTTTGCTTAGAATGTAATGAACGTTTTAGTCTTTATTTCGTTATTTAATGTAATCCTCCATCTTTCCCTAATAATTTCTTTTTTCCCATTCAGTCCAGTTTAAGAGGGAATCAAAAGACTTTACCATGCGAGCAAAAGGACAATGGACACACAGACTCTGTGCAACCCTCATGACTGAGTGATCACAGGAGCTGGACTCTGACTGTTCTTCAGAGGTTGGTCCGGGGTCGAATCCCGGATGAGGCAAGGTTGGTGTGCTTATCCAATAGAGCTGGCTCTGTCCCTTTCCTGGAACCAGTGACCCCAAATTAGGGACGGGCAACTGCTCATAGCCATCTGAATTGCCCATGGTGTTCGTTAAACCTTGAAACAAATAAATGGTTGATATTTTTGAAGTAATAACTAAATATACTTCATAAAAATTTTATCTCGAAATTTAAATATTTACAGAGCTGCAGGAAAACAGAGAAGAGTTTTTGTAGAATTTAAACATACTTGCTTTCTTTTCCTTCTTCTTTTCTTCTTTTTTCTTATTTTCTTGATCTTACAGAGTGAGTCTGGATGCGTTGAATAACATCCGAAGTTCGAATTCATAGTCTGAGAACAAAAATATAAAAGTGAATCAGTTGATTGGATACATTATGTCTGCGAGCAGATCCGATTCATAAAGCACAAAGCAAATTTTAGGAAATTTTTTTTTTGCTTTTTGCATTAATTAACAGTAACTGAAATCGTTAATTTTAGAGTGAATTTCGTGCGGATGAATTCGAGAATATATTAGCCATAAATTGACGAGCTGTATGGAAAATTTTGAATTGGAATAAGTAAAATATTTAGCCAAAATACGGCTTCGAGATAAATTTTAGACAATTTGCCAAAGAAATCAGAATTCGTTGTGTGTACAGCAATTTTTCAAGATCCTGTTCAGTTTCTCTTTTACCGTATGTGGGGCTATGGACAGCATTCAGTTTTACTGGGGACTTCAAAAAATTGTTTTTAGTGACACAACAAGAAAAGCGCAATATTATGTAGTATCAAAGGTTACTAGTCATGGCTGCCGCTGAGGGATTCTTCTGACTTTAGTTAAGAGCTCCAGTGAAATCGCAAATGGCAACGAAGTATTTCTTTGAAATGGTATTTGTGCCTCACTGATAAATATTATTCTAGACAGAATACTTTATATTTTTCTAGACAGGATACACATTTCCAGTAGCTCACTTTTCTCAATTTGAATATCTTCTATTTTAATTTCTGATATGCGGTCCGAATCAATTTTTTGAAGTATTTCGCCTCAGTGATTCATCTTCTTCGTAAATCATTCCGATTGTTCGCAAATCTTTAGTTGCTCACTTTTATCGATTTCTATAATCACATATTTATTTATTTAGTTTTTGAGACACGCACCTTTATGTGTGATACCAAATGCTCACGTCCTTGGACCAACACTAATGACACATTGTGTTTGTTTTTATGCGTGATTATCTTGCTAACGCCAACTATAAAACGCTCAGCAATATAAAGAATATTCTTTTTTCTAAATTACTGGTGTTTTCAAGGACAGCTTATTTTATGATCAGTGATGTTCTTCGTAATACGCGTAATGTCATTTGCAAATCGAAAGAATGCCACAGTAAAGACAACCAGTTTTTTGACTGCTGGCTATTTTTAAGGACATTTTCTTTTCTTTTTATATTTGAAGGCAATCATTTACGAAATGCAGAGGAAATACGGCGCTGTCTGCTTTTTGTATCATTATTTTGATAAAGGTAGGACAATGTCTAATTTTCCTCAGTTCCATCATTTTTCAAGTGAAATCTTACGTACAGAATTTGTTACATTGTTTGAGGGCATTAATGGTAGCTACATGTCACTTTCTTTTTCCTTTGTTAATAGGAGGAATCGAAAAATAAATAATAGGCGCTTAAGATATTTTAGGTTAGGTATATTTTTCATGAAGGTTTAATTTTGAAAATGCAGTAAAAATTGATAACTTTATTTATTCATTTATCTTTCTATGCTCACTTTAAATGCTTTCCATTTTAGGTCATTATATATCGAGCTATAGACGAATAAAGAGGAATTGCTTTTTATAAGTGTAAAGATGTTCAGGAGACTCACAATTTTGCTGCCTTTCTCTTTCTTCCTTTCTTCCTTTTAATATTTTTCTTCTCTCTCTCTCTCTCTCTCTCTCTCTCTCATATTTTAACACTGATAGATTTGTGAACAGTATCGTGAGTCACATTTCCTTAATCTTCCCTATGACGTTCCAAACAACTCCCTATCCTATATGATCAGGGGTTTTAACTATCACCAGTTAAATAAATTTTCATAACACATTTCGGCCTTCAGATGAAAACATAGAATATCCAAAGTAAATTAAAATAAAATAAGCATTCTAAAGATAATTAATTCTAAAGCAAAAAGAATATTTGGCATATACTGGGCCATTTTTTTCCTAAATATAAAACGACGTCTAACACTGAAGTTTTTACAATGGTTTTCTTTCTTCCCTTCTGTGTAGCGCAACTGAAACCACAAAAGCAGCTCAAATGGATGACACTGGTAATCTTTGCAGTAGAGGCACTTGAGCGTTAGTCTGTTTTTTAATCTGCGTCAGAAAGAAAGAACAAACACTAAATTTTGTTGACCGACAGTATGATTGCAGGGAAATGTCTAAATATATTTCAATAAAAAAATTTCAAAGGAAAAGAGGCTCTTTGGCTGTTTTCATTATTTTATAGTGAAGATTTTCGGATACTGCAGTGAAACAAAATTTACTCTCCGGAAAATTGATCCTCATTCATTGCTTTAAGCAAACTTTCAAAAACCAACATTTTCGAACTCACAACTGCAGTGTTAAAAATTTCGTGGTAGGTTCCACCAAAAAGTGGTGCTACACCATCTGCACCACTTTCCAAGAAAAGATATACACCATTATGTGGTACAATCAAAACCAACCAACATAGTTCAACTTTACACTATGTTATGATACTAGGTTGCACTACAGAGTGGTGTATCATTTCTAGGATAGTGGTGCAGCTGGTGTAGCTCCACTTTTTGGTGCAACCTACCACAAAATTTTTAACAGTGTACAGGTTTACCTCGAGGGCGAGTTATGAGAACAACTTGATTGAGTGCTTCCTGTATTGTCATGAACAGCAGAAGAACACTCAAAACCAACCAATATAGTTCAACTTTACACCATGCTATAATACTAGGTTGCACTACAGAGTGGTGTATCATTTCTAGGATAGTGGTGCAGCTGGTGTAGCTCCACTTTTTGGTGCAACCTACCACAAAATTTTTAACAGTGTATATGTGTATCTCGAGGGCGAGTTATGAGAACAACTTGATTGAGTGCTTCCTGTATTGTCATGAACAGCAGAAGAAATCTAATCTGAAATGACAATTCAATTGGTACACTTCGGTTGCGTTGGATATGTGTATTTCGTGACTACAAACAATCAAATGTCCGTAGAAAAATCACTAAAAGCTATTATTTCACTTTACGTTTAACAGAAAATCCAAATAAAACGCTGGCACAGTTAACGTGCCTTAAAAGTTAACAGTAGCAGTAACAATTAAAAAAGTAAATAGGAAAATTTATGTAGAAATATACAGTATAAGATAAGGAAAACCTCATTGATTAAATGAAATGGAAGGCTGGCCAGATACAGCAGTGGTCCAAACGCTGGCTTCTTACAGTTTTTCCGAGATGGGCCCAGATTTGAATCCAGCATGAGGTATGGTGGGTGGAGTAACTGTCCTATGACACTGGCCCTGTCTCCTCCCTGGAACCAGTACTCTCAAATTAGTAACGAACGGCTGTTTGTAGCTCAATAATTTGCTCAGAGTGGGCACACCTTCCCCCTCCCCCTCCGACACACACAACAAAAATGGAATGAACGGAAGTGGCCGAATGCTGGAAACATAAAAATTACTACTCGAAGCATTAAACCTCGTTCTGAGGAACATCAAGATGGTAAAAGACGCTGAGAATTTTTTTTTTTCGGGGTAACGACCACCGTTTGCAACTCAGTGGGCTGTAAGCAGTCTCCCGTTCCTAATTTAGGACCATTGTTTTAGGGAAGAGTGAGAGCCAGTGTCATAAGACATTCATAACAACCCTGCCTCACGCGGAATTCGAACCCTGACCCATCTGGAGTCCGAAACCAGCGCTTAGACCCACCAGCAGGACGGCTTTTGTGAATTGTTTCTGTACTGCAAATTTAAATTTTGAACGCCGACCCGGTCGTGCGGTTTTCTAAGCTCTTGCTTCTGACTGTTCGTCCTAGATGGGTCTGGGTTCGAATTCCGCCTGAAGAATGGATGGTGTGTCTGTCTTACGGCATCGCTCACGTCGATTGCCGAAGCCGAGGATCGGCATGTGGTGCGGCGGGCATTGACGGCTAGCACTGCCACATCACGAACGTTAGCGCAGGAATTTGGGTGTGTTGCGCAACAACCTGTGTCAGCACGTACCGTTCGACGTCGTCTGCAGGAGCGGAGACTTGTCGCACTTCGCCCATTGCTCCGATTACCATTGACGTTACACCGCCGGCGAGTGCGGCGGCAGTGGGCCGTTGTACGCCGCACCTTGACTACGGAATAGCACGACATTGCCTTCTCCAACGAATCCCGCTTCTGCCTGCAACACCA
The DNA here is from genome assembly GCA_039090855.1 of Macrothele yani. Taxonomy (NCBI): domain Eukaryota; kingdom Metazoa; phylum Arthropoda; class Arachnida; order Araneae; family Macrothelidae; genus Macrothele; species Macrothele yani. The sequence goes on along the minus strand of CM077023.1, from coordinate 80,709,991 downwards.
CGATGGTCGGATCCGCGTGGGGCAGCACCGCGGCGAGAGACTGTATGACGCCTGCATTATGCATCACCATACCGATCCGTCGCCTGGAGTTATGGTTTGGGGCGCAATTGGATATGACACCCGCACCCCTCTGGTACGCATTGCCGGTACACTCAACAGCCACCGCTACATCTCCGACGTTTTGGAGCCTGTACTGCTCCCTTACCTGCAGGACCTGACAGCGGCCACGTTTCAACAGGACAATGCGCGCCCGCACGTGGTACGCATCGTGCAACAATTCTTCACGGCCCCCCAGGTGTCACTGCTACCGTGGCCCGCCTGTTCTCCCGATATGTCGCCCATTGAACACGTCTGGTCGCTGATCGGCAACCGAGTGTTCCGGCAAGCACCACCCGCGGCTACGCCTGATGAACTGTGTCAACGTGTGGAAGCAGCCTGGACCGACATACCCCAAGCCCACATCCAAAGCCTTTTTCGTTCGATGCCGCGGCGTGTAGCGGCCGTTATTGCCAGCCATGGGGGCCACACGAACTATTGATGTCTGCGTGTTCCGCAAGTCGCACGGGCCTGTAAGCTCAATCGTTTCATCTTTGTATCGGTTGTTATGTGTCCACTAAATCTGGCTTTGCTATCTCGTGTCCTTCTTGGTGTTGCATTTTGGGTGGCCAGCAGTGTAGATCACGTCTGTTCAGTTTCAAGAGGTGGCGTTGTGCAAGGTTGTGCTGAGACAGGCCGAGCTCAAGCCCGAGAGCTGAAAGCTGAGCCCCGATCCGAACCGCTTTCAGTCTTCATGATATTTACAACGATTCGGGCTCGGGCGGGCTCCGGCTCCGGCTCAGAGTGAGAGAGAGAATTTTCTTCTTTTCTTAAATGTAGTTCAGTATGATTTAGCATATACGAGATTATTCTTACAGTTTCTAGTTGACAAAGAGAATTTTTCTGCAACTAAGTCTGTGCAGAGAGTGTACACTGTGGAGGGCTAATTATTTCGTGCTTGGTCAGCAAGTCTCATAGTGGATTCCTGCGGAGAAGGAAAAGCTACTTCAAGAACTTTAGATACTATGTAATAGATAGCACACCGACGAAATTTTGCTCCTTACCTCCACGCAGCAGCTTATTTTATTGCTTGTTCCTGCTTATTCAATTGCCGCCCCAGTGCTGCAGTGGTCTAGGCGTTGGCTTATGACCCGGAGAATGATAGCGTTGGCTTATTTATGCTCCGGGTCTGAATCCCGTGTGGCATGGATGTTGTGTTGTCTTATGGCACTGGGTGTCTCCCTTCCTTGGAACCAGTGGTCCTAAATTAAGGACGGCCGACTGCTTATCTCCCACTGAGATGCTTACAGTGGTCGTTAAACCTTCAACCAAGAAAAAAAATTCTATTGAGTAAAGTACGTAAATTGCAGCGCCTTCCGATCTTTCTGGCTTTCCGAAACATTTCAGGAAGAAATGAAAGGTAAAGAAAATCGTACAAGCATAATATAGAAGTCCTGTCGGCCATCTAGTCTGCAGTTTTTCCTGTTTTTTTCGCAGACTCCCCAGTTGTGGGGACGAGAATGCGTGGATGGTCCCCTCTCAAGTCGGCCCCGGACGCACTTAGTCCCTGGTCCCCGTTCCCCGATAGGATTTACCAGATGAGTGTCGATGCGCTGGTAGAAAAATACAAGACCCTTGTAATCTGCTGCCATCTGGTGGCCAGCTTCTATGGGATTTGTTCCATGGTTGTTGTTGATGTTGATGTTGATGATGATACTAAGAAACAGATAGAGGTTCCTTCACTACTCCCCAATTGAGAAAGACACCGGTTAACTGCAGGGGGAGGAGAGAATGGAAGTCTGGAAGAAGATATTCTTTGCCTAATCAGGCTAGTCCTAGCTTTCGGGCTCGTTCGGGCCCGGGCCCTATCTTGCCATATGAAATTCGGGCTCGGGCTGACATACTTTGAGTTCGGACGGGCTCGGGCTGACATACTTTGAGTTCGGACGGGCTCGGGCTGACATACTTTGAGTTCGGACGGGCTCGGGCTGACATACTTTGAGTTCGGACGGGCTCGGGCTGACATACTTTGAGTTCGGACGGGCTCGGGCTGACATACTTTGAGTTCGGACGGGCTCGGGCTGACATACTTTGAGTTCGGACGGACTCGGGCTGACATACTTTGAGTTCGGACGGGCTCGGGCTGACATACTTTGAGTTCGGACGGGCTCGGGCTCTAAAAAGTGAGCCCGAACTCAGCACTGATGCAAAGATGGCGGTAAATCGAGGGGGGGGGGGGGGTACATCGCTGGTTGACTGCACTTTTCTCGTGCTGAACAGTTGTTGCGTGTTTATCGGAAATCATCACTTGGCACGAGTTTTACATTTAGGTTTATAAATACGTGTGGAAGTGCTTGATTTCAAGGAAGTAGTCTCCCGGTGGTCGAGTGCTTTGAGGTATTGGCATTTGACGGGTCGTCCAAGATGACCTCAGTGCCGAACCCTGGATGAGACATGGGTGGTGAGCTCGTTTAGTGGTACTGGATCTGTCACCTCCCTGGAAGCAGTGACTTTAAATTAGGGACGAGAATCTACTTACAGCTCTAAGAGTTGCTCATGGTGGTCGTTCAACCCTGAAACTAAAGAAAAAAAAAGCAAGGTAAAATACCGTTTGATGATTGCTGTGCGGATAAAAATTTACCAACATGGGACCCTGTGTAATACGATAATTTGATTTTAGAAAATTGGTGTGAGGGTGTGCCAAACATTTTAGCAATAATACCTCACTGATTTTATCACTTATGATAGATATTCTTCAGTGTATTCAGTTAGTTTCGTTGGGTGATTATTCCTTCAATACTTTTGACTTAATAAATACACAGTTGACGTGGATTAGGACAGTGGAAACATGTCCGGCGCGTAACTGGAAGACCCTGAGTTCGATTCCCGGTGGCGACCGATGAGAAATTTTCCGTGACTCACTTATAAACGTGGAAAGAGCGATAACTTCTATTTGACTTTTGACTTAATTCTGACCTCCACTGTTGTTAAATTTGCATGTCCATTATTCTTCCTGCTAGAATTCTCCGCACATTTAAACCTAAGCAAAAAGTCATTTTCCTCATGTCATCATTCATCTTAATTCTGTGAATCTTTATGCTTACTGGCACATTTTTATATTTTGAAACCTCTTGATACTTTCAGACCCACTGACATACTACATAACCTCCTATTTCGTTCCAGCTAATTCTTTTCTCCTTCAATTTTAATAAATTTTTCAATCTCATATCCTTTCATTCTGTCAATTTTAACTGTCGCTTCTAATTACTTAACCACCCCTGTGAGAGTGGGGGAGGGGGTGACTTCTTATGAGATGCACATGCTTCCTTCCAATGGTTTATTACCCACCCAAACAGCCATGATTTTCTGTGCCACCGCTGATATCGTGAATTCTTCATATTTACAATAAATATGCATTACATAACAGATTAAAGAAGAAAACTATGAATTTCATAATCAGTTGCAATCAGCTTTGACTGAGGATCATCTCTTAACTCGCGTGAAAACACATTAATAAATTACTTGTGTTTTTAAAGAAACCAAATATAGTAAAATTAATAATTTTTAATAAAATTTAAATTGCACAAATTTCAAAATTTTGTTGACATTTTCAAGTCCAAAGTTATATGGTAGCAATGAATCAGTTCTCAAAGTGACCAGTGATGTGCATGTGCATATGAACAAGTGAAAATATTGCGCATCTGAAAATATTGCGCATATAGATGAGACTTGGGTGCTCTGCTTTCTTCAGTAAGTGGACAGTTTCAGAATAGAGAAATGTTGACTGTATAGAAGTGCTCATAGTAATACCGCCGAATGGAACACGATGACGCCGATACTCATTGATGTGAGAATGATTAAAAAATAATTAGAATTGTGTTGCTGTTAATCTTCCAATCGTCTTTTTAGCACGTCTTTTGTAAAAAAAGATCGTGCTTATGTTAACGGTTTATCCGTCGGACGTCTGTAGACACCATATCTCTGCAACTAATAGTCCGATTTGAAAAATTCTTTTCGCATTGGGAAGCTTGAAATGTGCGAATGATGATCCTTCATTTCGTCTTTTTTTTTTTTTTTTTTTTACGATGCACAGTTTTGCCGCTATAGGGCGTTAATGCAGATGATATCGAATTCAAAATACATTTTATTCCATATATTTGCTTCTAAACATCCATATCAAATTTTTTTTTTTTTTACCTTTCGATTCCATTCATGCCGAAGATTATTTTAGGTATAGTCACTTTTTCAAGTTACACATAGATTCTCCACTAGGGAGCGTAAAAGTAAATTGCGTTTCTCCCGATATCTCTGCTTCTAAAACTCTGATTTTAAAAATTATTTCTACGGCGGATGCAGCTCCTAAAGGGAAATATTTTGCACATAATTTATAATTTTTGATATAAAATAGTTTGGCCACCAGGAGGCCTAAGAGTTAATTTCTGCTTCGGATGTATTTGCAGCAAAATCTGAGGTTCTAAAATCTCGAATGAAAAATTTCGTTCGTAGACTGCTACTACTCATGTCGATAAACCTTTTCAGAATACTTTCTTCTTAAAGGATTGCATGGTTTCTCCTCCAGAGGGCGTAAATGTATATGATATTTTTGTCAATATCTCTGCTTCTAATGGTCCGATTTGAAAAAAAATCTTCTTTGTTGGATAGAGTTTCAATTTTAATAATAGAACTCTTTTCATTGGAATGGCAATGACAAGACGGTGTAAAATGTTTCACGTATAATTTCAAAATTTTCAAGTAAGGCGCAGACTGTCCGCTAGGTGGAGTAAAGGTAAATTGCGCTTTCCCCGATATCCATGCTTCTAAAACTCCGATTTGGAAAATTCTTTCTGCATCGGATATAGCTCCTGATAGAAAACGCTTTGCATATAATTTCTAAAATTTGATAAAGAATGGTTTGGCCACCAGGGAGCGTAAGGGTTAATTTCTGCGTCTGATGTATTTGCAGCAAAATCTGAACTCCTGAAAACTCGATTGAACATTTTTTTTCGTGGACCGATACCGCTCATATCAAAAACCTTTCGAGAATACTTTCTTCTTAAAATAATGCATGATTTGATCGCCAGGGGGCGTAAACGCGTACCTTATTTTTATCGATATCTCTGCTTCTAAGAGTCCGATTAGAAAAATTATTTCTTTGTTGGAGTGCGTTACCACTGCAAAATGTTTCTCATATAATTTCAATTTTTTCTTAGCGCACAAGTCTGTCACAAGAGGGCGTAAGTTCACGTTTCAGCTTACAGCAATATCTGCGGGACTAAAAACCCGATTGAAAAACTTCTTTCTTCAGCCAGATACTACTAACTGTGTAAACTCTGTGTGTGTGTGGGTTTTTTTTCGAAATAATGCACAATTTCGCCGCGAGAGGCGCAAATGCATGATTTGTTTTTCTCAACATCACTACTTTTGCATGTACGATTTAAAAAATTCTTTCAACACCGGATGCCATTTACCTTGTAGAATACTTTAGGATACTATATGAGGAATTTCGTAGTCCACAGTTCTATCGGTAGGTGGTGTTTGTGTACTTCAGTTTGCAGCTGCATCGCCGCTTCTAAAAACGCTATTGAGAAATTTCCTCTTTACTGTATGCTATTCGCTATAATAGAGATGTGGAGCATCATCCTCTTTAAATAACGTAATGATTTCCTACTAGCTGCGTAAAGGTCGAAACATTTTTTTTCTCCATCTCTGCTCCCGGGAGACGTATTTGAAAAGTTATTTTCCCTTAGCATAGCTTTTTCCATGAAGAATAATCTTCGCCTATTTTTAACTTTTTCGTTATGCAAAATTTGTCCGCTAGCAGATGCAGACTTATGTCATGTTTCCTTCTATATTTCTCCTTTTGAATAAATAAATACATCGTTCTTTCCACGTTGTAACCACACACAGCAACAGAAAAATTGTTATTCGGCCGCCGCCGGGGAATTGAACCACGGATCTCTCGATATCAAGCCGAGCGCGTTAGCTTTTACACCACGAGGGCCAACAAAACTCCTTTTAACTGTTCGATTTGAAAACCTCTTTGGCTCTGGTGCCTTCTTTGTACTAAGAGAAACTTTTTGTTCGCCATTTGTTAGTTTTTGTAATATGCTTTTTAGCCGCTGGTGGAACTGAGTAGATATTTCCATTTCTCAATGTTTTATCGATTGGTGGGACCTGTTGATTGTTTTCCAAACCAGTTCCATTGACTTTGAGTAGCTTTGATAAATTTAATTCACGTCAGAACGGATTCAAAAGACGTGCTTGTTACATCCGAAGATTCAGTGTCGTCTTTCTTGTGGTTTTTTTTTTTTTTTTTTACTTGCGCAGTATCAAATAATCTTAAAGTGAGTTTAGTGTGTACCTACGTAAATGGCAGCACAATACTTCGAAGTTTGTCCCAACTGCAATACTACATAAGGTTAAAAGCAGTTTCAAATAAAAAATATTGTGCGTCTCGCAATAGTAATCCTAACTTCTTTGAAAGGGAATGCAATGAAAAGACTGTGACTGCCCCACCAAATACTTGAAGAAAGAGATGGAAAACCTGAAGAAAAGAGAGAGAATTAAATGCAGAATTACTTTCTTCAAAATTAGAGTTTATGAGGGAGGCAAATGGACAGTGCAAGTGCGACTGCTGATGTTCATATAATCATGGAGACAGAATGGACAAAAGATGCTGTCTTCAGAAAAAGTGAGAATTAGATGGCTGAAATCAGAAGATAATCAACACCCAAGGGAAGCGATTAGATCAAAAACTGATTCCTAAGGAGAATTTGCATTATTGGAAAACAAAGCGGTAGACGCACTCTCAATATACAATATACACTGACGGAAAAAAAAATCCCAACACCACGAAAAAATTGTTGTAGAGGAATGAAATGGCGGCAATACATTTGTATAGGTAACCCATTTAATCGATTAAGGTTTTAAGATCACAGCTTATTGAAAGCGCGAGAAGAGCCATTTTAAATGTGAAATGCTGGTACATTAATAACCGGTGTAACCGCCAGAATGTTGAATGCAAGCACGCTAACGTTCATGCATTGTGTCGTACAGGTACTGGATGTCAGTTTGTGGGATGGAGTTCCATGCCTGTTGCACTTGGTCGGTCAATGCAGGACGGTTAATGCTGGTTGGGGGTGACGCTGGAGTTGTCGTCCAATGATGTCCCATACGTGCTCGATTGGTGAAAGATCTGGTGATCTAGCAGGCCACGGCAACATGTCGACACTCTGTAGAGCATGTTGGGTTACAACAGCGGTATGCGGGCGAGCGTTATCCTGTTGGAAAACACCCCCTGGAATGCTGTTCATGAATGGCAGCACAACAGGTTGAATCACCAGACCGACGTACAACTGTGCCATCAGAGTGCGTGGGATAACCACGAGAGTGCTTCTGCTGTCATAGGAAATTGCTCCCCAGACCATAACTCTAGGTGTAGGTCCAGTGTGTCTCGGCCGCAGACAGGTTGGTTGCAGGCGCTCACTTGGCCTCCTTCTAACCAACACACGGCCATCACTGGCACCCAGGCAGAACCGGCTTTCATCAGAAAACACAACGGATCTCCACTCCGTCCTCCAATGAGCTCTAGCTTGACACCACTGACGTCACAAACGGCAGTGGTTTGGAGTAAGTGGAATGCACGCTACAGGGCGTCTGGCTCGGAGCTGTCCTTCAAGTAACCGATTTGTAACAGTTCGTTGTGTCACTGTGGTGGCAACTGCAGCTCGAATTGCTGCCGCAGACGCGGTACGATGCGCCACGGCCATACGCCGTACACGGCGGTCTTCCCTCTCAGTAGTGACATGTGGCCGGCCGGAACCCGGTCTTCTTGAGGCCAGTACCTTCCCTTGACTACCGCTGCCAACAATCATGCACAGTGGCTACATTCCTGCCAAGTCGTTCTGCAATATTGCGGAAAGAAAATCCACCTTCTCATAGCCCTATTGCACTACCTCGTTCAAACTCCGTGAGCTGTTGATAATGGCTTCTTCGTCTGCTTAAAGGCATTCTTAACTAACATCAACACACTACGTCGAATCTCCACGATAACTAACGCTCACGAACGTTACAGCGCGTATTTACAGCAAACCTGCTTTGCATGTTCCGAGGGGCGCTAATAGCGCCACACGTATGCGCCGAGCGCGAAATTTGCATAGACGTCATCTTACAGATGTCCTCTCACCGCCAACCAACTGCCGTTTATCTAACACAACCCCTTCTTGGTGTTGGGATTTTTTTTTCCGTCAGTGTATTTTGGGTTCGAACTCAACTCCAGGAGTATGATAAACAATCTTCCACCCTCGACTACTAGGACAAGTTCTTTCGTCATTGAAAAGCTGTAACTATACACTTATAAACATTCTCTTAAACATTACCCATTGACTTTTCAAATTCCTGTGAATGACACTGTTACAAAACAATTATTTCAACAATTTCCGTTCACTTTGGAAAACTTGTGCTTTAAAGTACACTCACGGACAATGAAATTTGCGCACCTAGAAGAAAACATGCTACAACCGCGAAACTTGCAAACAGCTAGAGTGCATGCTGATACGCAAATGATCCACGTTTGGTGCAATTGCGCATGACCGCACACCCTATGGTGGCGCTGCAAGCACAAACAGGCAGCCTCATAAACCGGCGTGTAGTAGATGCCCCATGAAAGCGAAAAGCACTGGCCGATGCAAGCAAGAGTACAGAGTGACAAAAAAGCCGGATAGACGCCAGCGACGTTGATTTACGCAAATTAACACAACCCCTTCTTGGTGTAACACATCTAACACAACCCCTTCTTGGTGTTGGGATTTTTTTCCCGTCATGTATATACATATATACACGGTAGAGTCCCATTATTGTGACCACCAGCTAATATCCAGAGTAACCGCCGTGTGCAGCGCGGGCAGCAGCCAGACGGGCTGGGAGTGACTCAATAAGGTGTTAGGGTGCTCACAGGTATGTGGAGCCATGCTGACTGCAGTACATCTACAGCTCGTGGAGAGTGCATGGTGGAGAATACGTAGAGCGAACAACACGATCGAGGAGGTCCCACAGATGCTCAATTGGGTTTAATTCTGGGGAATTAGGGAGTCAGGGAAGTACTTTGAAGTCTCCATCGTGCTATTCCAACCACTCTCGAACATTTCTAGCTGTGTGACGCATCCCATTGTCGTGCTGAAAGATCCCCCCCCCCCCAGGGAAGGCAATTAACATGTATGGGTGTACGTGGTCTGCAAAGATGGATTCATAACGAATTCGATCCACAGTGCCTTCCACAGGTATGAGTAGACCCAGGGAATGTCCGAAAACATTTCCTAGACCATAACGCTGCAGCCACCAGCTTGTGTTCTTCCATCAATGGTTGAAGAGTGTTTGTTCTCCGATGTTTCTCGTCTTATATGCCAACGTCCATCCGTTCGGTGAAGCAGAAAACGTGACTCATCGGAGAAGGCAATCCTTTGCCAATCATCGGAGGTCCAATTACGATACTGCAGTGCAAATGTAAGCCTTTTCTGACGATGCACCTTCGTTACCATAGGCGCAGTGCCCATCAGCCTGCATCGGAGCGCCATACGCAGCAGGGTTCGCTGAATTGTCGTTTTAGACACACTTCCAGTAGCCTCCTGGTTCATTCGGCCAGTGAGTTGCTCCACTGTAGCGTGTCGATCGGCCCTCACGAACCTTCGAAGCCGACGTTCACCTCTCACATCAATGGCACGTGGTGTTCCGCAGTTTCCACATCGCTTATTCGCAATGGTGCCATTTCTCCAATCACGATACTCTTTAACCACAGCAGCACACGAACAGTTCACGAACTGCGCTGTTTCAGAAATACTGCCACCCTTGGCCCGAAAGCCGATAATCATCCCTTTTTGTAAATCTGATAAATCGATCCTTTTATCCATGACAGCAACGAGTGATATGTTTTCAGAATGTCTACAGCACACCTTATATACCCTCCAAGCCAGCTCACGACACGAGCCATCTTTCACTGGCTACGCGCTGTTGACGTTGACGTCAAAAGTAGGAGGTGGTCACAATAATGTGACTCGACTGTGTATATATATATATATATAGAGTGACATGAAGGAGACAGGCTCAAGACAGACAGTTGCAGTTGTGGAAGAAATTTGGAGAGGTTTTCATCCAGCAGCGGATTGATAATGGTTGACGATGATGATGATGATGATGATATATTATGTAGCTCAAAAGATCAAATAAGAAGAGTTATTACGCAATTTAGGTTTCTTCCGAAAACCTTGACGTCAGATGTGAAATCCTTTCAGATTTAATTTAAATCTTTTGATTTACACTTCTCAAAGTGGTAATTAAGAAATCTGGTGACAAATTAGATAAAAGCATCAACCGCTGATTGATATTAACGAAAAAGTTCAGACAGTCATTAGTGATCTACGAAGATTCCGAATAAAACGGTAATTGATATTTAAATAACCTTTTCCATTTTCTTTACTAAAGGAAAATGTCAGTGGGATTCGCATAATTTGGAGAACGGTCAAGTACTATTTATATGGAGACAAGTTTTACGTTTGTTGATCTCCTGCTTGCTGAAGAATTGCTGTCTGAAAAAGCCATTCGGTAGGTAAAGAGGTATTAAATAATTAGTGAGTTTCAGATATCAGAATAACCGGCATGACAATGCACGAAGAGCTTCGATAGCTTTGGTAGTACGAACTACATTAAGAATTTTATTCCAGCTAACGCCATTAAAACCACACAGAAAGAAGAATTAAAAAATAATAGAAATGTAACAGGGAGTTGTTAGTAACATCGAGAAAGAATTTAAAAAATAAAGCGTTGAAAATCAGCTTTCACCTCAAAATGTAATTAAAGAAAATCATCTTGTCTCGGATAGGCGAGATGGGTGAAAAACAAAAATGAAGCCTAACATCTCCGGTAAATGAACAAAATGCAGATCAGAATTAACATGCGTTGTTGAATTTTAATTTTATCAATGTCCGCTTTTATGGTCTAGTCACCAGTTTAGATTTGTAATAACATGTTGTTTTCCAACTGTAGAATTATTTAGTTTCAAAAGCAACCTATTTGGGACAGGTTTAACTGAGGTAAGGTTTGTGAGATTTTCGTTGGTGAAGTCAGATAAGGAAATATAAGACTACCTTACGACAACAAGAATTTCAGTAAATTCTTGCCCTCAAACTCACGGATCGATAGCAGATGTCACGTCCCGAAACAATTTCACAATAGTAACTGACTGAGGTCGACACACTGAGAAGATTTATAATGTTACAGTCTGTGCTGTGAACTTGACACCGCCATGGGGAGAAAGAAGGCCGCTGCAATGAACGGAATGATCAGATATACCTCATCGGGAGTGAGTGAGTATTGAGTTCCAAAGATACATGGACCATGCGTACGGTGACAACGCCAACTACAGGATGAGTCAGGAAAGAGAGGAAAACAATATAATTGTCAGAAAAAAAGAAAAGAAAAAACAGCTTTCGCTTTGTATCTACCCAACCTATTGAACACCCAGGTGAACTCGTGGCAATGGCCAAATGGCGGAACAACCCAAAACTTATTTTTTGGTGATTTATGTCGGTGCAAAAGATTCAAAATAAGTGCTTTATAGATACGTGAACTACATAGGCGCCGACTGGGGGCGGCAAAGGTTAATCTTTCCCCCTCAATAATTTTACTGAGGGGCAATGCCCACCCAATATTTTTCGTCCTGTTCAATTAAATAAGTTTTGATTTTTATGTGCATCTGTCTTTTTCGAAATGCGTGAGTTGAAATATTTCTATAGAGAAAATGTTTTTTCCCATGCTATTCAGCTATTATGTGCTGTGCTAATTGCAAAAATTGCACCTCTTTCCTTTATAGAAATGTATTATTCTTTATAAGATGGACTAAGCTCCACCTTATGACGTCAAAGCAATTTATTTCCAAAAAATTAATAAATAACAAAAAAAGTAAAAAAAATGTTTCCCATATTCAGCATTGCTCATTTGATAAAATACTTGATTGCCAGTCCTATATTGTGTCTGACATGTTCTCGTGATATATGGTAAATGTTTAAAACAATCATCAAAAAAAAAAAAAAAGTACAGAAACTTATAGTCTCTAGTGCCTTTATTTATCTATTTACTTTTTTGCGCTTCTCGTTCTTTGTTTGAGTAACTGCACTAGTTTCTCATTTTTTTTATAAACGTTTGTAAATGAAATCCCTCTGGATATTTTTATAAAATCACAGGCTGAATTTTATTTTTTGAAATACTAATATTTAGCAAACGGATATTTCTGTTATCTTGTTTATTTTCTGATGAGCAATTGCGTTTTAAAATATACGTCGAATCTCGTAGCTTATCTTTTTGCCCCCGCTTTTATTTTCCTCAGGGTAATGGAAGAGACGTGGCCCTCCCACGTCTGATCTCTTCACGCTTGCCCCCCCCAATAATTTGGTGAAGTTGGCGCCTCTGGTACTGTAGAAATCCCTTTAAAAGTGTAAAATTAATTGCATAATATAGGGAAAAGTGCTTTTTCTCTTGATAACCAGCACTGGTAATGCATCAGAGGCAGTATATTAAAAACATACATTGAATCAATAAACACGATTACCTCTGCTGATGCAAAATCGAATTCATTATCATCAATCACCAGAGAAATTAGTTAAATAGAACTGTAGCTAAACAGTGTGGTTAACACGTAGACGTAACAATGAACTTGGTGTAATGAGGAAAGGAAAGTTTAAAAGGAAAGTGTAATGAGGAAGACACGTTCGATTAAAGAAAACATTTTCCCGTTTCAAATCGACATAGAGCATCAAACTTGATGAACGTGCACAGAGGCGTAATTAGGGTTTTCTGTGCCCAGTACCAGAGTTCTTCCAGTCCTTCCAGCAGAAGTTGCACATGCAATCAAGAACATGAAGCGGGGAAAAGATCCAGGAGAAGATGGAATTACTGTAGACATCATACAAGAAGCAAGTGGAGAAATCGAAACAGTACTCGCCCAAATTTTCACTCGATGCCTTAATGAAGGGAAAATTCCTGAGGATTGGAACAACGCTACAATGATCTTGCTACATAAAAAAGGTGACATTGAGGATCTCAGGAACTACAGACCTATCAGCCTCCTATCAGTGGTTTATAAAATCTTCACTAAAGTTCTTTCACACCGCTTGAAGGTGACACTGGACATGGCTCAACCGAGAGAACAAGCTGGATTCAGGAGTGGCTACAGCACAATAGATCATATCCACGTACTGAGAGAACTAATTGAAAGAGCGAGGGAATATGAGCTTCCATTGTGCATGGCTTTTATCGATTATGAAAAAGCCTTTGATTCGGTGAAACCATCAGCAGTTGCAATGGCTCTGAAATCCTGCGGTATTGAAGATGCATACATTAATATTATTAATAACATCTATGAAAATGCAAGTGCAAAGATTCGGCTGTTTGAAAATACAACACACATAAAAATTGGAAAAGGAGTGAGACAAGGTGACACCATATATCCGAAGCTGTTTAATGCCACATTGGAAAATGTCTTTCAATCACTGAACTGGGAAAACAAAGGGATAAAGATTAATGGAGATTATCTAACCCACCTTCGTTTTGCTGATGACATAGTCATTTTTGCAACTACCCCATCAGAGCTACAGAGTATGATCCAGGAACTTGCTGACAAGAGTAAAGAAGTGGGATTAAAAATGAACTTTCAGAAGACAAAAGTGATGTACAATGCTTTTACAAGAAATGAAGATTTATCGATTGATGGAGAAAAGCTGGAGATAACAGACACGTACGTTTATCTTGGACAGCAGATATCAAGTGAGGGTCACATTGGTGAAGAAATTAATCGGCGTACAAAACTTGCCTGGAGAGCTTTTGGAAGAAACAGCATAATTTTCAAGAGCAATATGCCATTATGTCTTAAAAGAAAAGTGTTTTACCAATGCATCCTTCCAGTGCTTACGTATGGTGCAGAAACGTGGACCTTAGCTAAAAGAGACATACAAAGGCTGCAGACAACTCAAAGCAGCATGGAGAGGTACATGCTTGGTGTAACCAGGAGAGATAAGAAGAGGAACACGTGGATCCGAAAAATGACAAGAGTGGAAGACATCATGATCAGAGTTAAATCCCTGAAATGGCAATGGGCTGGACATATTGCCAGAAGAACAGACCATCGATGGACAGCCGAAATTTTAGATTGGATTCCAAGGGACAGGAAAAGACCCAGAAGAAGACCACATGGAAGATGGGTGGATGAAATTCGAAAGTATGCGGGAGTGACATGGAGGAGACTGGCACAAGACAGACCGTTGTGGAGGAAACTTGGGGAGACCTTCGTCCAGCAGTGGATTGATAATGGTTGACAATGATGATGATGATGATGATGATATATATATTATTTTTTGTATATATACATTTATGTATATCGACAAAATCAATGCAAATGCAAGAGAAGACAGTCCCTACATCAATGTTGGGGCTGTCCTCTCTTGCAATTGCTGAGGAGTTGTGGTCTATTGGCATGTTGTTTTTATGTCTTGTGTTGCACTGGGTGTGGGAATGAAGGAATACAGTTGTGCTGTAATGCATTGAGCTAAACTTGGTCTCGACTCGGGGACTAGTCCTGGGGTGTACATGCGGAACATTTTTCCACCCCCTTTTCCTGGGTTCTGTCAGGAATATTTTGCCTCATGTGCCTCGCCATGGATGGCTCTTCTGACACTATTTTTCTCCTTTCTGGTTATCAGGTTCTTAAGCTTGGGCCCCTCTTCTTGGCATTGCACTACAACGTTGATTTTCAGTATGTCAAACGGACCGAATGTAGCTGGTAGTTGTGGCTCGCAGTCACAGTAATGTTCGAATAGCCTCCAGAGAATCTTCAACAATATGAACATTTTTATCTTATTCATCCAACTAAAGAAAAACGACATTCTTATCCACCCAACTGAAGAAAAACCGCTGGCCCCATTATTGTCGACAAAGGCAGTGGTCCATCTTTCGCTGGACGGAACCGCTCCTTCATTTCTGAATATGAGCGACTAGCATCCCTTTAAACAGTTGAGGAAAAAATTATAATTTTAAGTGTACCAGAAACTGGTGTAAAACTTTCAATTCCAATTTTAATCAAATTGCAAGCAGGGATTTTAGCGTACTCTCTTGAGCTGCGCCCGGGGCAGCCGCTCTTATGGCCCGCCATAGTTAGGTCTCTGAATGTGCGCGTGCACCGTCTGTAATAGAAATTATGACGAAGTAGGCAATCAGGTAAGATTACACAGCTTTTACAGATAAGTACTTGCACAAGCTAAGGCAAAGGTTACAGACTTTACAAGCCTTCCACTGGAAAATGCTCTAAGGAGCAGATTTCTCCACATACTGGGTTTGGGTTCGAATCCCAGAGCAAGATATGGGTGCTGTGCTTCTCCTTCCTTGAACCCAGTCTCTCTGAGTTGGGATGAAGGATTCCCTATAACCATAATTGCATATGGAAGTTGTGACGCATATTCTAAATTAACTTTCCTTTTTAGTTTCTTTCTCTATGTAAATCTTGAGTTTATTCTCAGTTGTACTTCACACTTAACGTAATATCTTTTCTCTCAAGCGAATACTGTTGGCAACATAATTGAGGTTGAATGAACGTGACGTATGCCTGTTTTGATAAGAACGAGAGATATAAGCTACGAGTAAACTGTTGCTTAGAGAGCGTTGTGTAGAAAGCGTTGTGTTGTGGAGCTGTGTGGTGTGTGGAGCGTTTAATGCGAAGTTTTATGTTATGTTACGATGTGTTGGAGAAACCCTTGAATAAAGCAACTTTTCCGTAAGTTTGACTTCTGTTGTTTACATGTTTCGTCTGGCCGTTAAGGTTTAATTTAGGAACAATTTCATCTTATGGTTATGTTTTTTAAAATAACGTAGAAGTACGAAAAGACTTCTACGTTATAAAGTCACTAAACCGAGAAGAAAAATTGGGGTGGCGAAAAACTGGTACACCAGAGAACTGGTACACCGGAGAACTGGTACACCGGAAAACTCGTACTCTTTCTTGTCGTGCAGGCACTGGGATTTTCACGAGCCACTGTGTCACTGTGTCACATCGAATCCGGTAAAACCATCCCTGCAAGGGCCAACTGCCGTGGACAACAGCGTGTGGATGACCTGGGTCATCGTCGGCTAGCTCGCATTGTAACAGCGAATAGACGGGCCACAGTGCAAGAAATTACTCGAGAATTTACCGCTGGTGCACAGAAACGTGTAAGCAGCCACACCAACCAGAACTATCTCCTCGCTATGGGGTACAGAAGCCATCGTCCCACGAGGGTACTGCTGCTGACCGCACATCACAGGGTGCAAAGATTAGCATGGGCGCAGGAACATCGCCACTGGACCCTAGACATGTGGGAAAATGTTGCCTGGACTGATGAGTCGAGGTTCACGTTGGTACATGCGGATGACAGGATACGAGTACGGCTCAAACCACATGAAGCGATGGATCCTTCTTGCCAGCAGGGTACTCTTCAAGCTAGTGGTGGTGGCATTCTTGTCTGGGAACTGTTTACGTGGACTGAAATGGGACCCCTGGTACGTGTGACATCGTCCCTCACAGGTCAACGTTACCGGGATATCCTGGACCACCATTTGCTCCCGTTTGTGCGTCTTCAACATCCCACTGGGGATCTCATCCTGCAACAAGACAATGCGCCGTGCCATCGCTCCCGAATTGTATCCGAATGGTTAAATGAACACTCCACCGACATGACCTCATTTCCTTGGCCAGCTAGGTCACCTGACCTCAATCCCATCGAGCACATCTGGGATGCCATCGAGAGAGATGTTCTAGGCTCTGACTCCCCTCCATAAAATCTTCGCGAATTGTGGGAGCTTGTTCAGGGGTCGTGGATCCGTATGGCTTCCCAACGCTTCCGGTGTCCTGTCGAGTCCATGCCGAGACGAATCGCCGCCGTCATCAGGGCGAAAGGCGGTGCTACACGTTACTAGACAGGTATATCTAATTCAGTTGCTCTTCAGCGTAAGGCACTTGGCCGCGGGCCTTTTTAGAAAATTTTAAATTGCAACCTAGATATTTCGTATATGTGTACATTTTATTACACCCAGTGAAAGGTACTTAACAAATTATTTCTCAGCTTTTGACAAGACCTAGGCCACCGGACTTTTAAACAGTTTTAAATCTACCACCCTGATATTCATTACATTTACATAAGTGTTGTGTTTGACAGCTGCACCTTCACTTGGGTATTGAATATTAACTCATTGGCTTTTGATGAATAATTGGTGCCAAAGTAAAGGCGCAATATTAGCAACTTGACATGGTTCGTAAACGTTTTTAACATGAGCTCGACGGAATGAAAACTGCTAAAAAGGCCTAGGCCCTATGAATTAATATCTAGATTGAATTAAATATCTAGGTTGCAACTTAAAATCTTCTTAAAAGGCCCTTGGCCTAGGTACCTTGTAAATACGTGAGGAATAATCCGTTGAGTGCCTTTTATTAGGTTTTATAAAAATGTTTACAAATATGAAATATCAGGTTCGTAACGTAAAATCTTCTAAAAAGGCCCGCTGCCTAGGAGGCTTGAAAGGAGCTGAGAAGTAATTTGTTGAGTACCTTTCATTAGGCTTCGTAAAATGTTTACAATGCGAAATATCTAGGTTGTAACTTAATATCTTCTAAGAAAGCCCACGGCTTAGGTGACTCGAAAATAGGAGAGAAATAATCTGTTGAGTGCCTTTTATTAGGTTTTATAAGATGTTTAGAAATACGGAATATCAAGGTTGTAGTTTAAAATCTTCTGAAAAGATCAGCACCTGAAAATTGATTCGTTGAGCTCCTGCTAATTAGCCTTTATTGCTTTTTATCACATGGGAAATATTAAAATCATAACTCAAGGTTTAGGGAGTCAGGAAGTTTCTACATAAATCTTGTGTCATTTTGATCTTACGTACCCATTGAGATCCCTAGGAAAACTGGTACATTTCGTTTTGTTCAGCTAGGAAAACTCGGACACTGACAAGATCTCGGGAGGAAATGCAATTTCTGTACATCCCCTTATATGAGAAGGTGTTAGAGTTTACGAAATATTAAATCATAACTCAAGATTTAGGCTTCTACATAAACCTTGTGCCATTTTGATCTTACATACCCATTGATATCCCGAGGAAAACTAGTACATTTCGTTTTGTTCAGCTAGGAAAACTCTTACACTTTGACAAGATCTCGGAACGAAACGCAATTCGTGTACAGCCCCTTACTTGAGAAGGTGTGCGAGTTTTCCGGTGTACGAGTTTTCCTGGATCCGAAAAATTTGCATGCTTCATCTTATTAAAGTATGACAATACCAGATAAGGTTGGCTCATCGCATTGTTTATTGATCAGTGCACTGTTGCATTTGCAGAGATTTATGTTCGGAATGAAATTATTGATGCTGCTGTCCTGAGCACATTTCATTCAAAACTATCTTTGAATCTGCCAGTCTGTTTAACAACTGAGTATGAACTTTTGTTCTTCTCTGTTTTATTTTGTGCTTTATCGTATTCTCATTTACGGCAAATTTTGTTTCCGCCTGCTTCAGTTAGGACAGATGCAGAAGGTTTCTAAAAGAGGGCTCTTACGTGATTTCTCAGCATTTTTAAAATGCGATTTTGTTTTTTATTTTAAATACGTGTGAGTCTACGTGCATGTACGTTTGTATGTCAGGATTAATATAGCGCTTAAAACGCTTGAAACAATTCGCATGCAATTAAGCAGATTCATGCAAGTCAATAACGGTTTGTTTAGTATTTGAAACAGTTAGAAGAATTTTGAAGGCCGAAAACAAATGCCTTATTCATAATGCTCTCCCTTTTTATTATTTTTATTTTTTATTCTTTATAATTTGGTAATAATACTTATATTGAATTCAGGAATTTTTTGCCGATTTGATAAAATACAGCATCACCGCTACACTTTGTTTCCTTCGTGAAAGGGGCAACTGTTTCTGGGAAGAGGGAAGACCCATCGCCCTAGGGAAAGAGACTTGCGCACAAGCCCATCTAGGATCATCGGCCAGAAGCTCACGCATGTAAACACTCGGTCACCGGAACAGCGTCGGGTGTGTGCGGTTAATGACTACGTGACCAAGCTTTCTTCTTGTTATGAAAATACGAACACTCAATGGGCAGAAAAAAATTAAAACAGTGTTTTCTTCTAGAAATGCTAAGAACGTATGTTGAAATTCAAGCCTTCCTAAAATGATAAAACTGGCGTTAGATATTTAGTCACGAGAATATTTTTCGTTAGGAATACAATCTGTCCTGAATACAACCCGTTTTGCACTCGCACTTGAACAATGAACGAAACCTACTCCTTTCTTTTCCGTGTGACAGAAGCCCCCCCCCCCCCCCCATTATCAGTAACATGAGTATCTTATCTAGCGTTATGAAGCATCTGTATTTTGCTAGTAAAAAAGCACCCTAATGTCAAATTTATGTGCTTTGGATAGATTTCATCTAAATACATTTTTTTTTTCAGGGCGGATTTCCAATTAAAATTATTTCTAAGAGATTCCGATTAACTAGCTAGTTTTTAATGAATATGTAGATGGTGAATATGCAACCAAAGATCAGCAGTATAAAGTTCATCACGCCTGACTGCTGGGAAAAACTTGGTAAAATATGTCTGACGACCTAAAGCTATTTATAAATTAAAAAAAATAATCATTTTCAAATTCGTGTAGTTATTATTCTATCATGTGAAAAATGTTTTAATAGGGCAAACAAACTGCCTCATTCAGAGAGATTTCAACTCTGCGTGAAAATATGGGCGTAACAGCTCTTAAGTTTCTGAATGGTTTAATCCATTTCAGATAAGTGATAGCCAAAAACATGGCCTACAGATTTCCAACTTCTTACAGTCCAACCGATTTAATTTCTTGTATTTTAGACAGATTTTTCAAAGTTCCCTTTGTCTATCCAATAATTCTTTTATTATAATATCATTGTAAGAATGACTGCACTTTAAATGGGCTTTCCCATACAGAGACATGGTGTCTTTTAAAATGAAAATCTCTCGCACAAGTCCACTGTTTGCAGAACCACCAGGGCGCAGTGGTCTAAGCGATGGCCTCTGATCATTCGTCCGAAAGGAGTCCGGGTTCGAATCCCGGTGAGGCATGGATGTTGTGTTTGTTTTACAGCACTGGCCCTCTCCCTCCCCTGGAACCAGTGACCCTAAATTAGGGACGGGCGACTGCTTATAGCCCATTGAGTTGCTCACGGTGGTCGTTAAACCTCCAATAAAAAAAAAAAAAGAACCACCAGCAATTCTAAAAATATCAGAATCTATAATGAACGCAGAACGACCTGTTTTTAAAATCTGGAGCTGCCAAAATGCTGCTTGTTTGTTGTATAACTCCAACCTGAGGCAGCTCTCGAGTTCATTGGCAATCAGAAAGATCGAACTGCTTTTTCAAGACAAAAAGCCGGTCATAGGAGACCAATGGAGAAACGTGATCACCAGCTTCAAAAATAAACGAATATTTTCTTCTTAAACAAATTTGTGGTAATAGAAATAATTTACTTATTCGATGTCTGGTGGAAAATAATTATCCAAAAGGAAAACAATCATGTAATTCATTCCTACTCAAGCTATATATGTCACAATAAAAGGGGAAAATATTGATACCTTTTGTCACTCTCAAGAACGAACTGAGCTTTGCGAGAATGAAACAAAATAAAGTTATACGCATGAATTCCACAAAAAATAGAATCAGAATCAGTGTCATCTGTTACCCAAACTGTGCCCTTCAGCAAAAGATGAATAAGAAGATGCGTAGTGTAAAACAAAATTGCGGTAGGTGGCAGGAATCGGGAAAAGTTATAGTTTTGATGATCACCTAGTCATCTTTAAAACAGCGAAATCAGTTTTCTTTAGAAATACTGGAGGGAAAAATGCTCCCACTATATTTTTACTAAAGGAGCACAAAGTTCCAAGCCCCACCCTGTCAAACCATGTTCTGAAATCCTGGTGAATAACCAAGTGCAAAAGAAGAATGAAGGGAACTGCAATTAAAAGTGAAAGAATGGTAGAAGTCGAAAGTACTTATTGACAAACAAGAGAAAACAACAAATGGCAGTCCTGAATTTTGCAGTGTCTTCGTTGATGGAAATACATAAGGTGCCATGCTGTATATCTGAATCCATTCGATTGTTAACTTTTCATGATCTCCAGAAAGCTTCTAAATAGCTGAATTTTAAGTACAAGTGAAATAGTGTTCAAAAGAACCACTCAACTGTACCATACTTGTAGTCATTCATTATGTTAGATTAGCTATAATACAATGTAATTAATGAGCATAAGGTACCTATAGAAAAGTTAATGCATTTAGTTGAATTCCCGATAGTGTACTTCTAGGGATTGTAGGAAAAAAACTTGAGTAATCGACTAATTCAAAATTATTACATCTGATGAAAGTGCCTGTTCTAAGTTCAAACTCTGTGACTCGGTCACTAGAATGGAAAGACAACACTATGAGATATTTTTCAATACGTCTATGATTTTAGATGAAAGTTCAGATTATTGTCAATTAGTTATTTACGTAGTTACCACGAACGAAATATATAGATATCAAAGTCGTAGGTTTACAGTCAATGTCAAAGACAGAAAGAATGCTTTTCTTTGCTTTTTGAATTTTGATTTCATTTTTTTTTTTTTTTTATCAGCAAATTTTCAGCACGTGTAGGAAATTGGAACTGGGAAGGGCAACAAGAAGCCAATCATTCGGACCGAAAGCTATTTAAGTCCATAGACGTTGAAGTTTGTCAGTGTAATAACCAATGGCAATTAACAACCAGGCAAAATTCTTAGCAGAAAACAAAGGCATAATCGAATTTACTATGGAATAGTATATGAAGAGATACGTAATGTGCAAATGACTGAAATGAAGAATTATTGTTTGAACATGTGTGTGTGTGTGTCAGAGATAAGAATCTGTTCGCATTTCAATTTAACCAAGTTCTCTTCGTCATCTAATGACATTCTCAACCTCGGTAGCAGAGTGATCAGAGGTGCTATCCTCTAACCAATCGATCGAGTTAGGCCTAGGTACCAGTCCTGCATGAGACACGAGCGGCGTATTTTCCTGTTGATTCTGTTCTTTGCAAGGAACCAGTGGCGCTAAATTTTTGACAGGCGACTCCTTGCAACTTTAGATGCTCATGTAGATCGTTAAAGAAAATAATTGATCAATCAATCGCTATTATTTGTTCCATAGCCGCTGTTGGAAACCAACATCTCCATTCCAGCAGGTATAGCATCTGTGATTTCCGAAGCATTGGGTGATGGATATGTAGTGAAAAAGAAAACAGTGCCTGCCCCTGTTGGCGAGTGGTCACAGGCGCTGGTTCTGGTCAATAATTCGAGATGAGACCGTCTTCGAGTCCCTGATGAAGCGTAGGTAGTGGATTTGTGCTTCGATGGTGGTCCTTTACCTTTCCTAGATCCAGCGACACCAAATTAGGAGCGCTAAACTGCTTATAACCCTCCGAGTTGCTACTGGCGGTAGTTAAACCCCGAAACATAAAAAATAAAATTTAAATGCATAATGTGGCGTTCTGGTGGCCGACTGGTGTGAGGCGCTGGTTTCTGACCATTCGTCGGAGATGAGCTCGGGTTCGAATCTCACATGAGGCATGTGTGATGTGCTTCTCTTTTAAGGCACTGACTCTCTTCCTTTTTTAGAATGAGCAGCCCGAAACTAGGGACGAGCCGCTGCTTATTTCCTACATGTTTCTCGTCGCTGTCGTTACACCCCAAAACAAATGCATGATGCAGCAATAGGCTGTGACTGGGCATGAAAGCAACCAGTAGATAACGGTGTTGGAACTGAACGCTCTACCCTTAAAAAACGTAAGAATAAAGTTAAACCTTCCGTTTAAATGGTATTTACTATATGTAAATAAAACTTTCAAGAGCTCTAAAATCTTAAGCTTTAAGAAGATATATCCAATTATATCTTGCAGATTCTGAACTGCATTTATTCAGTTTTTAATATAATTTCAAGGCTAAATGCTACGCTATTTTATTCCCAATGCTTTTCTATGAGTATTGGCAGGCCCTGAGGTTTTCATCTATAAAAATATTTATTATTCTTCAATTATTACATGCATAAGTATAGCCTTGACAAGATTTTTGCTGTAGGTATTCCTGAAGGTTGTTCTGATTCCGTGATCCCTACGCTAGTGTAACTTAACATCTACTTTGCCCGCTGATGCTTTGATATGACAAAAAGAGCAAAACCTAGCTAGGGAACTGGCTGAATGAATATCTCTCAGTATTTCCAAAGTGACCACGAAAGTGAAAAGGAACTGCATTAAGAATACAAAGATCACGAACCTTACAATATATGTGTCGTGTGTATGAAGACTGGACGAAGGTGCAAGAAGTCTCTGAAGAAAGTATAGGGAAGTGCTATTAAGCGTTTTGAATGCATAAAACTTTTTTTTTATAAGCAACGTTTTAAGCCGTTATGACTTCGTGACAAATTTTAAATATTGAATCAAAGCATATGTCAGAAAAATCTTCAAGAAGTCTTAGAAGAAACTTTTGTCAAGGCTATATTTATGCTTATTATACTTGAATAATGATTAATATTTTTATAAATAAGAACCCCGGACTTGACAATGCTGATAGAAAAACTTTAAGAATAGAAAAGTTTATCGTTTAGTTTTGAAATTTTACTAAGACCTACTTAAATGAAGTATAAAACTAATAAGAATATAAGTGGTTTAACATCTTAAAACATAAGAGAACAGCTTTATGGAACTAATGTTTTTCACCAGCTTCTTTGAAGACATGCATAACCTCCAAATCCCCTAACAGCTCTCATAATCAAGTAAGAATCTGTGTATGGTACTAAATAAGGTACGGTATATTATTAGGAGGTCCACGTCCCTGCACCATATGTAAGCACTGGAAGGATGCATTGATCAACGAACACTTTTCTTTTAAGACAAGACATACAAAGACTGCAGATAACTCAAAAAAGCAAGGAGAGATACATGCTTGGTGTAACCAGAAGAGATAAGAAGAGGAACTCGTGGATCAGAAAAATGACAAGAGTGGAAGACATCATGATCAGAGTAAAATCTCTGAAATGGCAATGGGTTGGACATATTGCCAGAAGGACAGACCATCGATGGACAGCTGAAATTTTAGACTGGATTCCAAGGGACAAGAAAAGACCCAGAAGAAGACCACATGTGAGATGGGTGGATGAAATTCGAAAGCATGCAGGAATAACGTGGAGGAAACTGGCACAAGACAGACCGTTGTAGAAGAAACTTGGGGAGAACTTCGTCCAGCAGTGGATTGATAATGGTTGACAGTGATGATGATGATGATATTATGAGGAGGATGAGATGCGATTGCCTAATAGCAAAACAACAGCAAGTTCGTTGGTAAGTGATTTACTAGAAAGAAGAAATCAAAGATGTAAGGTTGACGGACTGGTATATCATATGTCGAAGTCTTATTGTAAAATAACTGAAAAAAACATAGAGCCATCAGGTGACACAGTGGTCTAAGCGCTGGCTTCTAAACATTTGTCCGAGTGAGTTCGAGTCTCGGGTGGTGTGTTGTCTTACGGCACTAGTCCTCTCCCTTCATCGGAACCGGTGGCCCTGAATTTGGGCAGAGCGCGACTGCTTGTAGCCATTAGAGTTGCTCACGGTGGTCGTTAAAACCCCAAACCAAAAACGCAGAGTGCTGGTAAAATTGCCTTTCGCTGCCTTTAAGACTGTACCCTGCATGCATTAATTACCCAAATACAATTTTTTCAATTGATGAAAATTTGCTCCTGTACCATTCATTTGGGAAAGCGGTGCACTAAGCTAAATTTGAACTAACAAAAATAGCTCGACTCAGTGAAGTGTTGTCAAACATGCTTCATGAAAAGAAGAGGACTTTCATTTAGTAAACTAATCTGGGTTTTGTAACCTATTTCACCACAAAGAAGAAATTATGGGGAATTAAAGAACTAGAAAACAAGACGTGCGAAAAATTACGAGAAGGAGAGATCTAAGTATCGAGAAGATAAATGAGAAAACCGATCATTTCTAGATACTAGTGAAAAAATTTTTTGGCTATATGTATCCAAACTTCCCAAAGTTGACACATAATGTTTTGGGAATGTTGACTATGACTGCAATAAACAAAATCAATAGAATAAATATCACTTCCATAGACTTATTTTATTTTGAAAAGTTTTGATTCAGAAGCTGGCTAAAATGCACCATGGAAAAAAATAGCTGCTCTAACTTCATGAAGCTTTCTTCTGTTAGTTGTCTTCTCGACACACTATTAAAAAATTGATGGTAGGTTACACCAAAAGTGGTGCTATACCGGCTGCACCACTTTCTGAGAAAAGATACACCACTGTGTGGTGCACACATGGCGCAAATTTTCTCCACGATATGTTACAAGGTTGCACCACATTAAGGTATGGTACGTATCACGATATGGTACAAGGTTGCGCCATGTTGTTGGGATTTGTTTGCGCCACTACAGTGGTGTATCTTTCCTGAGAAAGTGGTGTAACTGGTATAGCACCACTTTTTGGTGCAACCTACCGCAGAATGTTTAACAGTATAGTGAATCTATATCCAGGTTCCAGTGCAGGTTCCGGCACTGTAATAGTATAGACGTTTTACATCAGATGGTTAAGCAGTCTCTTCAAGAACCAAGTGCTTCCATTTTTTTTTCTGGCTGTTAATTATTTTGCAGCCAGGACTGTGGACCCCTTTGACTTTCTGTTCTGACAACTATGGAGACCTGAATCCAAGTATATGAGCAAACGCGACAGATCTACAAGCACGTAGAAACCAACAAATGAAGTGGAAACCTACTTTGTTTGCAAATCCAAACATGGATGTACTAAATCCAGTGGCCTAAAAACCGCGGGGGCAGCTGTCCCTGTATTCATTTGCGTTCAGGGGCTAGACATCACATTTTCGCTTTTGACTTTTCCTATTTTAAAATTACGTCCGTAATTGGAAATCGGGTGAATATTTCGATTGTTTTTTTATTTTTTATTTCCTGCCATGTAAAATTGTTTCTGATAAAACTAAATATTAATTTTTGTTTTGATCATTAGCCATCTGGAATTGTGAATTTTTAATGCCATTTATGAAACGTGGGCTAAACTCTCTTCGTTCAATATGAGGGGGAAAAACGTTTCACTAAGTGCTAGCTTTGTTATTTTTTTTAGTTGGGAGGTTTAACGACCACAGTGAGCAACTCGATGGGCTATAAGCAGTCGCCCGTCCCTAATTTAGGGTCACTAGTTCCAAGAAATGGAGAGAGACAGTGCCGTAATACAAACACAACATCCATGCCTCATCGAGATTCGAACCCGGCCCCATCACGGACGAATGGTCAGAAATCAGCCCTTAGATCACTGCACGAACGGGGCAACACCAGCTTTGTTGTAATCAATATGATAAAAAATTAAAAAGGAATTTGACGAAGTAACAATCAGCTTTATTAAAAAGTACTTAACCTGGAAGTTATTGCGTTTTTATAAGAGCAGGAACGTTTTCTATTTCGTTTAAGTGTAATAAACTTAAACGAAATAGAAAACGTTCCTGCTCTTATAATAATAAATCTGTCGTCAAAGAAAACCAACGAGAAAATGGAAGGGGAGGGATTAGAAAGTAAACTGATTCATATTAATATGTATGCTGTGTTGGTGTATAACATCAATGCTGTAGTTCTTGTGGAGTTCATACTAATATGGAGGTGTCCATATCAATGCAGTTTTACATTTTTACAATATGAGTAAAATGTTTTATATAGATAAACTCTATAGTCAGAGCTGCCGTTGCATTGTTATCAAGCTGGGTCCTATGGACCCACCGATTTTTAAAAAGTGGGTACTTTGTGAGATATCCTGGGTCCTTTTAAAAAATCAAAAGAATCAAGAGATAATGTATATTTATACTTACATAAGCAGATGAAAAATAAATATAATGTACATTGTTCGACACTTTAATTTATGCTCTTTGAAAGCAATCTTTAAAAAATCAAGTACTGACAGAATTTTTTTTTATCATTTTCAACTAAATTTTATCATAATAGAACTGGCTACACAAAGACAATGCATTGTAATCAGCTCAAAACACCAGAGCGATTTTCATTTTTCAAAACACAGGAACTGTGTGATGAAACCCCAATCTCAAAAATCTTACCATATTAATCTCAAAAATCTTACCATATTAATTTCTATACCCAACCAAATCAAAAATCAATTTCTAAATCTGAATACCATAATAAAACTCAAACTATAAACTAGCAAAAATAAGAGTAAGGAAGGAGCCATAATCATTCATTTATGAGGTATGAACCCATCTACTCTTGAAGAGTTTTTTTTACTTTTAACGAACAATCATTGAAGTAGACGTACAACTTTTAGTAAAATATAATCTTTCACAGTATCCTCATTAAATGTTTGTCTGTTTTTCAAATTTTAGATTTCAACTTTTCCAATATTGATTAAAAGAGCTGAAAGGTTTAATAAATTAACCAGGACATTTGTATATTTACATAATCTTATATTGTATACTTACATAATCTTGAGGGACGATGCATTGCTGGCTGTTTTCGTTCTCTCCCTAATCTTCACATATTTGGCTTTTGCCAAATGGCATGTTAAAAGAATCCGAAATAAAATGCGGGTCCCAAAGGACGCCTAGAATTTGTAATTATGGGTCATTTTTTTCTTGTTTTGGGGTAATTTACGCGCTACTGTGCGTCAGTGGCAGCGCTGTATAGTGATATGAAATACAAGT
This sequence comes from Macrothele yani, assembly GCA_039090855.1. Lineage (NCBI taxonomy): Eukaryota > Metazoa > Arthropoda > Arachnida > Araneae > Macrothelidae > Macrothele > Macrothele yani. The sequence continues at coordinate 80,682,124 of CM077023.1, read as the reverse complement.
TTTATTTTGCACTAGATTTTATCAATTTATTCTATTTATCTGTCGGATTTTCTGACATCAACACGTCCTGTTCTGCAAGAAACGGTACAATATGTTTTATGCTCTGACTAAAAAGCACATATCATAATATCTTGTCCCTGTTGCCAAAACACAGTTCTGGCGCCTCTGATTAAGTCAGAATTCTGAAGAGCGGGTTGGTGATATTGCATCTTTAAGTGTACTCTTCAGCGCTCACTAAAAAAAAATAGCTCTCAGTATTTGCCCTTTTCCAGAGATACTGAAGCTGTAAAAGCTTGTTTTATACGTATGTTATCACCTACGAAGTCTATTGCCGAAATTTGGCAGAACAGGGGTACTTTGCAAAATATATTTGAAAAAATGTCTCTATTTTTTGATAAAGCTTCCTGTTTATCTTTTGTTGACCATTGCTAAGAATTTCTGTGAATTGCCACTGGAGCCAAAATTTCATAACCCGTCCGTATTCCCTACCAAAACACTTCGTTGTAGTTCCTTCGACTTTTGGATATCTATGTAAGCATAAGAATTGCTTTAAAAACACAGCTTAATGCCACTTCTAAAATGAAGCGAAATATCCGTATTGTTATTTTAGTGAAGACCTCCTTAGTAGCTTTGTTTTCACAGGCGTTGTTTCAATTGTGTATGTGTGGTAGCTTTCTGATAAAATGCGACCCAGTTTTTGTTGGTATGATTTTAGTCGCAACTAACATGTATCAAATTTATAATTATTAATTGCTCCGTATACATGAAGTTCCAGCAACGGAACACGAAGTTCCTATTAAAAATTAAAGGGGAAAGAAATCTCTGTCTCTTCCCTCTCTTTTTTAATGATTAAATTTTACTTTGTTGAACAGAGAGTTCCGAAATGATTTCCTTTGGCAACAAAGGGCAATAAAACTGGTGTGAATTGCTTCACGTTTCGTCTCAACGTACATGAAAGAAACATAAGTTTGAACTGCAAACCAGATGGTGCTCAAAGAGACACTTTTGTCAAACATGGTATAAAAGCAATATTTTGCATTTAATAGTAGTTTTGCCCTTTGAATCCTCTGTAAATATGAAAATGCGGATATTTACCCTGCTTTTAAGGGAAAATAACTGGAAACAACTTGATTATATTTATTGACATGCTTTTGGTTTTGCAACGTATAACATACGAAATGAAAATATCCCTCTGGCAGATTTCATTCATTTTGCTCAGAAGTCCAGCCGTTAGAAGCAGATTTTTAAGAAACAATACCTCCACAGTTTATTTGTTTATTTCATGATGACGCTGGAAGACTGTGTGCGAGTTAGCCGCAATGGCTGAAAAATGAATTTTATACCTTAATATCCATGAATTTGTGGCACGTCCTACGTTTCGTCTGTTGTGTGGGTAAACTGCATTTACAATGAAGCAAATTCTGCAACAAGATTAGCATAAAAAGGTGCACTGAATGAACGTCGAGTTATAGAGAAACTGCATCCAAATTATTCAGCTTTATTTTATTTATTTTTTGATTGGAGGTTTAACGACCACCGTGAGCAACTCAATGGGCTATAAGCAGTCGCCCGTTCCTAATTTAGGTCCACTGGTTCCAGGGAAGGGACAGAGCCAGTGCCGTAAGACAAACACAACACCCATGCCTCACCGGGATTCGAACCCGGACCCCTTTCGGACGAGTGATCAGAGGCCATCGCTTAGACCACTTTAGCATGTTTATCAAATTACAGAATCCAGTTTTAAACTCCTTTAGTATGCGGATTTCTATTTCAGACCACACTGTAACCTAAGGAGTCACGACTGCAACATGCGTCAACGCTGAAGAGCAATGAAACAACCAAAACAATGAAAATGCAATTCGATATTCATGCTGTTTCTTTTTTAAACAAGGAATTATGCTTCATGATTTGAAAGTTGGGAAGCAACTTTCAATTGTTTACTCTACGTTTGAGTAATTCACAAGGTGAAAAAAAGATGCTGTATTTAATTTTCAATAGAGCAAGTTTTCAAAAGAAATGCTTTTTTGACATAAAAGAGTTATTTAAATTCATTGATATTTGCATGAGCCGTCTTAATGCAGAAGTTTTAAAGGATCCAAGTGAGACTCACATTTCTTAGCTGTACAAGTGCCAAATATGTTTGAAACTGGTTTTTTAGAGTAGACAGGACTTACATGAGTAAAATCGTCAAATAATGGTAAACTGACAACTGATAAGCATAAATAAAATCAAGTAGTCAAATTTTGGCATAAGCAGAATCAAGAATAAACTCATTCATTACTTGTGAATTAATTCAATAACAAAAATGCATGGCATGCAAGCATTAGTTTATCATCTGTAAATCAATCACATTACACTACTTGGGAGTGTTAATTAGACTATGTTTTTCCTCACCAGCAAAAAGAGAGTGGATAATGATTAACATGAGCAAATCCAAGGGATATAAACAGTCGATCATCTCTAATGTAGAGCCACTGCTTCCAGGAAGGGGAAACGGCCAGCGCTGTAAAACAAACACATCACCAATGCTTCACCTAGACTCGAGCCAGAGCCCAGCTTAGACGACTAGCGAGAAACCCATACCTCTGACCACTAAGAAACCAAGGCTGCTACCACAAAAGGAAAGCCATCCAAAGATATGTCCAGAATTTAAATAACCGATTACTCTTTTGTCCCACAGATTTCGTGAAAGCTATTTGGTATATTTAAAAATGACCAGTGTTTTCAAATCTTTATGCATGCCTTATATAAGGAATACTGCTCATTTTTGAAAAAAAGAAATTATATTTTTCAAGAGAGAGACTGTGTGCATGTGTGTTTCTGACAGAATAAAATATTTTCCTTCTTTGCCCATGACTGTCAATTATCCAGATATAAAGTCTCACTTTCAAAGAGTTTTTTTCTTCTAAAGAAAAGGTGGAATAATTAAAAAAGTCTAATTGACAAAATTGCATGCCATTTATTTATTAATTTATTGAATTTTTAACTAATTTGATGGAAACAATTGTTTGGAGAAAGCTTATGCTTTCCTGCCTATCCCAGATGAAATTTTATGTTAAGTTTAGCTGGAGAAATTACATAATATGTAAATAATGGAAGGGAAAAGAAAACGTGAGACATTAAAAGCTCAAGAATTTGATTTTCATATTTTCCAGTTCTATAAAATTGATTACTACATACCAAACATAGTTCAGTTCCTTACGTTTCTCTACTTCAAATCGCAAATAATCTTTTTACCATATCAGTTGTTTCTCTTTCAATTACGGACGTTCCTACAGTAGTCTTATTGAAAGCATGGTATATGTTATTGAGTAGAGTATAACTTCCCTTTTCAAAAAATTAATCAATAATACTTTGACACTTCACTGGTTTTTTTTTATGTATTATTTGATGTCCAGTTTTAGGAATTCCCTAAAGCCAAGGTTTAATTCTTTACATTCAGGACACTCAAAATACCTACTGCTCCTGATCGCTGCTCGATGTGCCCGTACAAAATGGTGTTTATGTAATGCCCTAGAATTCACTTTTTTAAAGTAAAAAACTAAATTCTAGCTCGTTGCATAGAAACTTTTACAAAGTCGATCACGTTCGCGATTTATCATATCAGTTAGCCAATAAGTAAACATGAAACAAAATATTCAAGACTGTCACTTCACAAATAGATGACGACATATTTACCACAAATTGATTTTCATAAATTCAACAAATTGCAGTTTTGACTGCTAAACAACTTTAACAAACTTTGTTTCACAAAAAGGATAAAACGTTTAAAACACCACATTGAGTTTGTTTGATAAGGACAAACTTTTCATTGATATCAAGTTTAATACAATGATACTCACGCTTCAACCGGCCTGTTTTTCAGCTAGTTAATGCATATTACCAGAGTTCACTGATTCTGATACAGTGGCATTGAATAATAACAATGACCTGTCCAACAGTTTGCATGAAATGCCGCAATAATTTAATAGTTTCTACTAGTGCTGCCTGATATAATATGCCAAAAACTCTTTTTTCAACTTCTCGATACTCTTGTGCAACGAAGTTCAATTCAACATACAGAAAAACAACAAAAACAAAGCAATGCACCTTTATGTAAGATTCATTATATTATATATATTTCAATGCGGCATTACATTAAGAAAAAATACTGTATACTATAACATATTGCATCAAACTTACTGAAAATAAGGGTGAGGCTAGATTTTATATCTACTTTTTTCAACTAAAACTGTTACGAAATTCTTTTATCTACGCTTTGTAGTAAACCCAAATGCTTATTTTAGAGCTTTTTTCATAATAAAAAGCGAAATTAAACCACCGTAAACGACACAATGGGCTATAAAGAGTCGCCTGTCCTTAATTTAGGGCCACTGATTCCAGGGAAAGGAGAAAGGAGAGAGAGCCAGTGCTGTAAGACAAATACAACATCCATGCCTCACGGGATTTGAACCCGAACCCATCTCGGATGAATGACCAGAAGCCAGCGCTTAGATCACTACGCAACCCGGAATGCTATCAAAGATTCCTTTTATGAATACTGAAATGTATTAAATGTACCAACTAGTGAGTGCATTCTCCGTTATTATGGCTCCAGCGAAACATTGTCAGCAGCAGCCTGCGATTATAAAGTTAATGTGATTGGAAGATCCAGAAATTCACTGAAATGCAATAAAATTTGTTTTGCTGATTAACTCGATCTATCAAATAAATTCATATAATGCAGTACGCAAACACTTAAAAATTTCTGAACATACGTGTTACATCCTTCTGTTAAAACAAACTTTGTGAATGCACTTCTTCACAGCTGTTGCACAATTTTATCTTTCAAATAAATGATAATTTTTTGCTGCATGGGAGCATCTAATATGCTTTGTGTCCGCATCGGAATTTCTTCAAAGATCCAAATCATAAATGAATATTGAAGCCGAAAGGGGTGTGTTAAAAAGTGTGCTGTTAGAAGCAATGTTCGCCGCTTTGTTTCGGTATCATGTGATTTTAGGATACTCGAGTAAAGTAAAATCACAATTTCTTGTACAGGATGCATTTATCCAATTTTTAATTTGGTGTATATGTGTTTTCGCCATAACTATTTTATAATATTACACTTAATTTATTTTGTCTTCTGCACAAGCAAATTCATTTTCAATGTAAATTGATTCAAGGGAAAGTCTCTCTTGTTCCTTTAATGAATTCATATAAACTTAAGTTCTCTGAAACGTATTTTTGGATAGAAAACTTAAGAGTGTGCATTTTTGGATAGAAAACTTAACGAGTCCCGTTCGCATTTAGGAGAAACTTGGGTCATTCTTTTTTGTAAGACCTTACAGGAGATACATATGTTGGCAAAACAACAAAAAAAAATTCTAAATGTCGTAGCAGATTTGTATTTTGTGGGTACCCAACAAGAAGAAATTTTAAAGGGCAATTACAAGCGCCAAAACTCTTTCAATATGTGGCATTCTTTAATGAAAACAAAACATTTAGCTCTCACTGGTTGAAGGTTGGAATCGCCGCAATTTTAACTTAACAAAGCTGATACTGGAATTACTTTAAAAGATAACTATTATTTAAAGAAAATAAAAAAAATAATAATTATTATTTACAACAGCAAAAGATATGGGATGGGCTTTTTTATATTTTGATCCTCGGAGTTACACCTATGGATAGGAGCATCTGTCTCTAATTTATGAGAGCTTATCTCAAGTAAGTAAGGTAGCCCAGTGCCGTAAGAACTGACACAACATGTCTTCTTCGGGACGCTGACCCAGGAGCATTAACAAGTCCTCCTTTAAACCAATCGATCACTGGGCAACCATCTTAAAAATTGAAAGGCTAGTTGTTTTTTAATAAATATAATTAAAATGTCATGGAAAAAATTAGCCTCGTAGAGTTGAAGAACATGACTTCATTTTTTTAATGAAAGAAACCGAACCTGTTAATAAGCTTTTATCTGGAAACACTTTTCTTTTCCCAGAACATCAGTTTGTTTAGCTGGATTCTGAAGCTTTTTCACACTACAGTGAAGCTAATAATACCAGGCATAATTAGATGTAAGTCACAAATATCAGAATAAAAATACAATGTAATTTTCAGGATTGGGTTAACAATTTTTTCTCTGTCATGATATCGGCAAATTTGAATATAGTCTACTGCTTTTTTTTTTTTTTATTTTAACTGCCGCCAGCCAAAACAACATCCCCTATAACCGAATTGTCTGAGGCGCTGGCTTTTGATCATTTGTATCAGCTGGGAACCGGCTCGAGCTCCGGATGGGCATGGATGCTCTGGTTGTCTTACTGCACTGGATCTCTATCCTTCCCCGAACCAGTGGCCTCAAATTAGGGAAGGGAGATTGCTTGTTGCCGTTGGAGTTGCTCACGGTGGTCGCTAACCCCCAAACTTAATCAGCAACAATAAAAATAAATAAACTGTTACAAACGAAAATAAATGCAAAAGGTAAAATATGAAGTTTAAAAACACACAACACGAACAATACTTATGGGAAATAATATACACAAAGGACAATAATCACAGAAAACAACGAACTTCGTGTAAAAAATTTAATTAAACAGCCACAATTAAGATTTACCTGAGCGCCTGTAATGTAATCAACCTTTATGTATGAGCAAGGATTTTAGAACTCATTTTACTCTGTCGCTGTCATTGGACTACACACTGTTCCTGTTCACCGTAAGTATCATAACGAAAATTGAATTTTTGTCGGTAAACTGAGAAATGCGAGCCGAGAGAAACGGCGGCAGCATACTCCCTCATACTACCGTTTTTGTTTATGTCTTTCCGCCGCTAGTGTGAAAAAAGACCATAATCAATTGTATTCGGTCCACTCTATACTGTGACCGATATTTTAACTGAAACAAACTAGGTGTACCAAATTTCATACCTGATGATTTTTCCCTCGAAAATATCTACATCTTAGCCCAAAGGTATGCTAATCCAGGACACGGGACAGTTACATTTCTGGGACAAGCACAGCGAACATCATACAAGTAGCAGTTTTATTTATTTGTTCTTTTTACTACATCACTGCAATACCACAACTTCTCAATGTAAACAATTTATTAAAGCAAAAATTCTCTGCTTTTCTAATTTTTTATTACTACCACTCGGAAAAAATTGACCGCCTTCCCCTTCCCATGCAACTACTATGTTACAGCCGAACAGATTAGATTTTGTCATATCCTTATGTTATATTCGTTGGTGTAATATGTGATTCAATATTTTCATTGTAAAAAGATAAAATACCTGTCCTATTTTTTAAATCTTTTTTTTCTAATTTTTGCTTCTTCTTTTAACAATATTTTGATTTTCGAAAGAACTTCTTCCTTAGGGACAAAACAGATTTTGAATTGCGGATTACCAGCTTAAAAAACAGAAAACACAGCACCTTTCTTTCACATAGACCTCCAATAAAAAGTCTTGCTGCAAGAATGAATTTTTGAAAACTTAATATTGTGTGTGATTACGATAATTATAAAAAATACGTTTGGCTGCATATATGAGGGGAGAATAGAAGGGTATGTGATTTGTGATTCAGAATAAGAGAAGGTATTAAGGGAATGACGGAACGAGCCTCACTTTTCAGTAAAAATACCTATAACAGCTTCTGAAAATACGCAAAGAAAGTAGGTTGATAATCAAAGCAAACTGAGGTAATTATACAACATTTAAGATAAAAGGCTATTAAACTTCGATTTTTTTTTGTTCGAAAATTGCAAAACGGTGTCTCCAGACACTAAAAAAACGCAAATAATCTTAAGGAAACTCACATATTAAGTCTCATTATAGCAGACCCGAAATTTAACAGTTTCACCGCGATTTTCGTGAAAAATCAAGTGGACTGAAAGAATGATGTATAAGTCAACAACATTCAGCTATATCACTGAAATTCGAGGTTAGGTATTTATCAAACTACAGGAAATTTTAGTTTTGACAAGCTGGAATTACCTTCTTCAGTCGAAGACTTTGCCCACTATATTTTGTATATAGATATACAAACTTTTTATTCAACTAGTTGATTTTAAGAACAATCGCAGTTCTGACCCAAGGAGATCACAAATTCTAATACGATAGTGAGAGCACGTGTGGTTTGAAAGATGGGTAAGCGCAGCTGGTATGTAATACTCCTGTTGCGGAAAACGAAGGATTAAACACTATACCTGGGATTCGAACCCAAGCCCAATGGTGCGAGCCGTCAGAAATGAGCCCTTAACCTTTCAACCATGAGGTGATAAAACAAAAAAATGTTGTTTTAGCGTACTTTGACTGAATTAACCCAATGACTGTATATTTATTCTTCCTGTTTTTGAATTAATTTATGTTTTACTTTTTCAATGGAATTAAATAAGTTATCTTTGAAATGGAGAACCAATTCACAGTTTTCAGTACCTATATCTATGAAAAAGGTAAATAACTAATATTAAATAAAGTCATGCTATAGGCAATATCGTTATGCTAATATTATAGGTAGATATCTTTATAATTTCTACAATATTCACCAAGCAGAGTTTATTAATGTGTTTCTTTTAAGTTGGTTGTGCTTCACTGCATGTATATCTTAAAAGTATTTGACATGAAGAGCATGTTTTAATGTTCCGGGACATGTGCATAAATTGCATTACAGCTGTAAGAACAAGGTATTAGAAATAACCAGAACATGTAAATTCTTACGTTACATGAACTTAACCATGATTTACAATTTTGCACAAAATTTTTAGTAAATAATTTCTCTGAACATTTCTTGAATTCAACGATCATTCACGTGCAAAATTAAGACATTTGAATTCGGTGATGCAATAATATATACATTTTTTAATTACTGTGCAGACACTCTTAAAAAAAGCAATGCACGTTAATTATTTATTTTAAGAAATGGACACTGCAGTTTTCTTCCGAGGAAAATTTCTGCATACTAAAATATTTATTTAAAATAATCTCACACACATCCCTTTCACTAAAACTATATTAAGAAAACCCGATCAATATTTCAACCTGAATGCATTTAATCACTTGTTTCTAAATTATTAAACATAATACACATTCTAAAAAAATTTACATCGTTTTGATGTGGAGTTGCAATTTGATTTGTGAAGCAGCTATTCAGAGAAAAAATATTTCTTATGCTATTAGCGAAGGCTCGTTTATTTTTTCTCATGTGTATAATTGATTTTACTTTGTGGAATACTATAAAAATTTAGGGGTGTGCTAAACTACTTTTGGCTGTGTTTCACTGCAGTGTATATCAGAGAATTCGTGAAGTTCAAAAACTTCACGAATTCTCTCTTCGATGACAAACGAATGTTTCGTGTATGAGAGATTAATTCATTAAAGTACGTAGCCTTAATAGTTATTTTTTTAATCTTTTGCAGAGTTTCCCCAGCGGATGAAAGCCAATGTATCTCAAGTGTCATTCAGCTGAAGAAGTGAAATAAAAGAAAGAAAAGGAAAAAGTATATGTGCAAAAGACATTTCAGAAACTTCCAAACATGCAATAGTTATAAGAATACAGCTGATGTTCTGAAAATTGGACTGACAAATGGAAACACATGTAAAACATATGTGAAGACTGGTTTTTCATATTTTCTCAGGCTTTCAAAAGTTTTTGTAGTGTAAGTGTGAACGCTTTCCTCACAAGTTGGTTTCATATAAAACTCAGGTAATGTTTAAATACAGAATTTCCATTACAAGCAAAACGTTTTTTTCACTTCAGAGCCCTGAAAATGTTTCAGTTCAGTTGTATCAAGTAAACATACATCATATATCATGCATCTCAACCTGGCATACATTTAGGGTGCGACAATATTTCATTCCATTTATTTGTGTCTGAACATATCCAAAAAACCTCATATCTTTCTTTAAAATTAATTTAAAAAAATGCAAAAGCTCGAAAACAATGAAGGCTAAACACTAAAAACTAAAATGCATTGTATAATGGAAAGGTTTAACTGGTCAATTTAAGATATATGGAAAGTTTCCCATTTTCATATTAAAAAATCAGCACTTTAAAAAATTATAACTAGATGGAACCGAAAACAAAAAATTAGCTTTATTAACATCAGTTTTTCTCTTAAGAATGAATGACTAACATTCAACCATATTACGAAATCAAAAGTTACAAATTAATTAAACAATACGTAAAGTTGCAAATTAATGGATTTTGATTCTTTCGCTCTTCTTTTTTTCCTTTTCGTTAAAATTAGATTTGGAATAACATAGATTTTACTACATTATATAGTGCAATACATTTCTTGCTTTAAAATGGGAAAATCCCTATTTATTAAGTAACGGCTGTTTTTCGGATATCGCATAAACATTATTAACCCAAGTGTTGAAATTACTTTACCGCACTGTGCTTGATTTCAAACTTTCACAAGCAGTTTTCATTTTCCAATGTTGCACCGTGGAGAGGTTCTGAAAAGTTTACATCTTAATTGTCGCCATATTATCTATTTTTACATTTGAATCATTTTTGCTTACTACAAAATATTGAATAATATAGACTATTTCCGCGATAGAATTCCAGTATCTTAAACACTGGAATTGTATCGCGGAAATACTCTGTATTATTCATCGAAACTAAAAATCTAACGATTTTAGCATTTCGTTCCTATTTCTGTATTTCAGCAGACCTTCATGCACAGTGTTCTAATTTCTGTTCCACTCAGAAATAACGTTCTCTTTGATAACTAACAGCTGTCTCTAGAAAATTTCCTTTCATAAGTAATAGAAAATAACTTAATATAGACCCGTGTATTAATAATTCTGGTAGATAACAAGCGGAAACTTGGTCTTCTTACAAAATTGCCAGCTTGGCATATTGCGCTAATATTTTGGTTCGCTGACTTAATCACGGTGCAATATTTCAGTAAATAAATAGCATGGCCTAACCGTTAGTTACAATATAGTGCACAGGAACTAAAAGTGAGAATTAATAAATGCATTCAGTTCTGAGTTCAAATCATTCATTTTGCTCTTGTTGTGGGACTTAAGAGAGAGCCATTTTTCTTTTCCTGTTTTTCAAAATGCTTTGTTTTGTTTTCATGAAACTGTGCGAGACTTAACATTGTTGTTATAACTTTCTGTTTTGGGACTAAAGGATTAATAGAAACCTTTGATAAAGGGACCATGTGCTTACATGTCAGTTTTGCGCAATCGGCCGGTCCTCTCTACGTCACTCGGAAATCACATGTAACCTCATTCATCAACCTTATCCAGAAGAAAGGCGTCAGGAGTTTAACCTTACCTGGCATAAACAGTAACACAGATGACACAGATAAAACAAAGTAATCCTCCCATTCGCAAATTTCAGGAACAGGTCAGTCCCTTACCATTCTGGTTGGCTGTCGAATTTTGTGCAAGTCCTGCTGTGCCCAGCGTTCACTATCTTCGGTTTTCGGCCGACTCTGATGCAGAATATCAGAAAGGGCTCGCCTTGTTCTGGTTTAAAGAAAATAAAGCTGAACATTGTGCAACATCTCATCAAATAAAAACTTACTTTAGCCAGTGTTATCACAGCATAAAATTGTTGATTGCCGCCATAAACCTATGACACACGCTTTCTGATTGGTCGATGCTTAGCCACTTCCCTTGACAGCGGGCGCCATCTTGAATCTACCGACCAATCGCGTATCTCGGCGTTTGGATGAGGGAATGTCTGATTGCAAAATTATTCTTTAATGGTAACTAACATTCCAATCTATTTGTTTATCTTGGGTGCCTTTGTTTACTCGCCGATTGAAAACAGTTATGATTTATTTTTTTATAGAAAATAGTTGCTGTTCCATTTTTCAGGTGGAATCAAGTCATGCCATAGCTTCTTTAGGTATTTTGATATCAAAACATTCTTGATATATATGTTAGTATAGATAATGAGGTTTATATTCACTGTGGGCGGGGTCTGAATGGCAGCCATCTTGGATATCTTAGCTTTGGGGCACAAGAGTACATCAACTTCCGGAAAGGGGTCTGAACGGTGTCGCCGCCTTCACAGGAATTCTGCGAAACACAGCTATCAACCTTAATAATAGTTTTGGGTAGAAATTACTGTCACATGTTTAAATACCATACCCATAAAAGAAGAGATTGCCTCCAGGAAACACCGACTCCTAAGATGAATAGGTAGGGTATGTGAGTTGACTCCAATTATGTTTTCCAGCAGTAGTTTTCCAAGAAACTGAAATGCGGTTTTTTTAGAAAAGCCTTTAAGTGAGAATAATTCCGTACTTTCTTTAGATGAATGTGCTAAAAATGACAAACATAAAGATTCTTGCATGAAAGAACCTTATTAAAACCTAACTGGGTGTATCAAAATTAGAGTCTTACGTGAAATATTAGCACACTTCTTCGGAAATAAATTTTTTCATGAGTAGCAAACAACGGATATTCGTATTAAGACATGAAAAATAAAATAAAAAGGGTCTTGCATTGTGAAATTCAGGCAAACTGTGTACAGTGTATCATTTCTGAACATTTTGCGAAAGCATAAATCGTTTTCAAGGAAATTAAATTACTCCTATCACGTTATTATTGTTAGTATTATGTAAGCAGCAGATCAGTTATCGGTCTAAGATGAAGAAAACAAATATAATGAATTTTCCAAATTTCTTTTACCCCTAAATTTTTGTTGAATTGCCCTTGTGTTCGGAAGATTTAAATACAGAACCAGTAGAGGTGCAAATATAATATGAATTTCGCAAAATTTTCGGGAAATAATTTTCCAAACAATAATAAGTTCCGTTGCGATACACCTGTACATCAAAAAATACTATGAAAGCATTGTTTTTCTAAACGCTTACGGAATTCAACACGAGAAATCTGTCTCGGTGCCTCAAAGTGTTAAAATGTGTTCATGTACACAAAACAAAAATCACTGCTCGTGTAGATTTAAGCATTAAAAAAGAAAAAAAAGTTACCAGGATATGACAAAACAACATGTAAAAATGACGAATGATTTTTTTTTTTTTTTTACTAAATGGTTGTGCAGATGCTTTGGATTTAGAAAACCATTCTGAAAACTTTCAACAAAACACATATATTACATAATTCATGAGAAGCACGAATTATGCGCGCTCCTTTAGGTATGAATGATATGCTTTCAACAGATAACCTGAGAAAGGGAAATACCGCACTCATTATAATGAAAACAAAAAAAAAATTGAAAAGTTTTATGTTGTTTTAAATAAATGGAAACTTTATTTACATATTGGAACTTTAAAGTACATAAAAGGGGAAACTAAGCTCATATTTTTCATTGTTTTATCAAACGGTATGACCAGAGCGTTCCTTAACAATGCTTTTGTGTGATCATTGAGAGTTTTAATTTCAAGTAAATTTACCTGGGATGATCTAAGTTCAAAACATTTTCGTAGGTAACATTTAAAAAACATGGCCCAGTTCCACTTGTTGTTTTTTAACAACTAGTGAGAAGTGAAACTGTGTTTCTTCGTCGTTAACATATTTTTGATTTTGCGCAGTTAAAAAAAATTGAAAAGAAGAATGTTTCATGCTTTTCAGAGCAATACTCATCTGTCAACAAACTTTATTAATCGCATTCTTCAGAAAGATTACAAGTATTTCTCGCTCTGTAATTTAGTTAGAAACTAAGGTTTCGAGTATAGCCACTTAGAAAACACGTTCTTCATACAAGCATACGTATGCCACCTAAATTCAAAAGCTCACACATCCCTGAAATAATAAAAGTAATGTTCAAGAAGATAAATTAAAATGAAACACCGTTTACGAGACATGAGTTAGCCAAAAATAAAGAAAGAAAGAAAGAAAAGAAAAAAAAATGATGTTGAACGATGTTTTAAATAAAAAGGACGTAGCCAACGAATGTTTTTACATCTCCGCGCTTAACTTGTGAACAATTAATTAATCAGCCACTTAGCGAAAAAATATTGCATCATGCTAATATTTTTGTCTCCATAAAAAACAACCTCACCAAGTATACTTAGATGGTGTGAACTTTAAAGAGCAACGGGCACGCAAACACGTACAAATAGAAAGAAATCGGTTATACAAAAAAATGTTTCCATGTCACAATATTTCATTAAAAGAAAAAAGCTCAACATCACACTTGGGAGCAATTTGGTATGAAACACCGTTTCATCTTAAATTCGAAGCACTATGTGTCTCTCAGTAAGAGAGAGAGAGAGCAAAATTACAAAACGTTTTGAATTTGCCGAAAAAAGTTTACTATGTGACAAACCGTTTCATTAAGCGCTGAAGTTCTTGACTTGTTGCAATATTGCAAAAATTAAAAAAAAAGGTTCTTTTGAAAGCAGATTTATTAATCAATGTAAACGAATAACCTTTGCATCTGAAATGAAAGAAGACATTACAAGCCTATCAAAAGTACGTCCAATTCGAAAACACAAACGGACTGAAATTTCAGAATTTTCATTTTTAGCAGAATTTTAAGCTCAAGTTCTATTCACGGGTGCCAGTTCTTTTTTTTTTTTTTTTGCATCATGTTAGTATATGTTCATTCGTACATTTGAATACTTTGGTCCTGTGAACCAGTATGGTATTCAAGGATTTGACTACATGAAGCACAATCGAACACTGTTGTTGCTATTACACCTAAAAGCAAACAATAATAGTAATTCTGTGAACGACTCTGTAACTTGTGATTCTGAGATTTTTCTATGAAAGGGATTTCCATTTTCTGTTCGCATGACGGCCATTTCAGAAACATAATTCTTTTTCAATACATCAGTAAACTTGCACATGACACATAGTTCAAGCCTCCAAATTTGTGCCCTTGAAATATATTTTGAGCAAGGCACTTTTTTTTTTTCTGAGCATTTATTTATTCCTACTTTTAATTAGTTCTTATAAAAGGAAATGCAAGTAAGCCTCTCCGTAAATGAAAAGAAACTGAATAAACAAAGTTATTTAAGAAGTGTTTTTATTAATGCACTCATCGAAATAATAAATATTTTAGGAAAATAAAAGAAAGAACGTTTCATTAAATCATCAGCCTTTAAACTATTTCACTCGCATTTTGATATTATAGTTAGAAAGAATGAATGAGGTGGAAATGAGGCAAAAGTAAAATGTAAAATATAGACTTATGGAAACATTAATTTCCCACGAAATAGCAAACTTTAGTGATTTTGTTTGTGAACGTTAAAAAAGGTAATGTTACCAGAATAACATTACCATGCTTTGTACGGCATTGTGAACTCTCATTAACATACCATTCAGTTTTAATGGGCATACAGAAAAAATTATCCCGAAACACTAATGCATTAATGCTGGGGTAGAAAGCGTTCGTATGCGAAATGAATTCGAAATGTAGTTAGAAGCATTGCACAACTTTTACTTTCCTGAAAATTGTGAAATATTTTGAAATAAGTTACTAATGCCTACTTTTTCAGAGCATTGCAGTTCCACAATTTAGTTTGCAAGAGAAATGATGCGACTGACATTGAACTTTTGAAACTGAAAAAGAAATTATTTACTCATTTTGATTCCTAACGTGTCTGTTTCATTTACGGAAAGTAGCGCTCCTTTGCGTAAATAACTACACATTCAGCCTAGGAGACTGTGAGAAAAAGCATACTGATTTTTTTTTTTTTTTGCATGCAACTAAGGAAATGCATTGCTTAACAAAAGTCATGTAACACTCGGTTATTACAATCATAGGAGGAAACAGAAGTGAGACCTGAACGAATGTTTTCCTTGAAAAACTCTCCATTACAAAAGTTGACTTTACAGAACCTGTACAGCATACTCAAATTTAGCTTTCCTTATTTACCAAACGTAAAAAAATAAAAATAATGCAAGTTAAAAAAATAAAGAACGTTTTCATCTTAAAATGTGAAATTTTGATCTTGTTAAAACCTTAATTTCGTTAAAAAGGTAAAATAAAATTACTTTACTGGCTTGATGTTTTCATCCAGTTTTCACATGTGCATAGCAGTTATTTAAAGCTTTATTCAGCATTCAGGCTCGTCAGTTTTTTAAAAATTTATGCTAAATCGGGAGAAAACGAATTTCATTGGAGAAATTAATTCTTTATTTTTAACATGCTGTAATTTGATCAACGACTGACGTTAACTAGAATGTTTAGACAAATTTTGTCAAGTTCAAAATTTCTCATGTAAGATATTGCGAATACATTATTTCTGTAGTTACTGACATATTGCGCGCATTTTCATATGCATAACAACTCCGAAAAGATAAAAATAGGAGCCGAAATGTTAAATTGTATGCCAAATTACTTCTGTTCTGCACCACGCTAGAGTATTATAAAATCAGTATTGTTACAAAAAAGTGCTTTTGTTGTTAACCACATAGAAGTCGTGGTTAACAAGAGTATGAATCCTTCTAAATCTTAATTCATGTTTTGCTGTGGCAAACGATAAAATAGAATAGATTTGCATTTAATTGGGTAAAACGTAGTGAAGGGATTTCGAGTAAGCTTAGATTCTGTTTTCTCTTTCAATTTCAGTTATAAATGCCAATGCCAACCGGCGAATTCAGTAAGCAACCAGCATGTGCGTATTTTGTTATTTTAATAGATTTGCTACAACTAAATTCTTGCTTAAATGCCTGTCACGAAAACAGGAAATATGGCACACATTTTCTGTCACTTAGCGTAAGAAGAAACAGATTTTCATATTCATCTGCATTTGACGAGGGCAGTAACACTGTGAAAAATTTTGTAGTAGGTTACACCAAAAAGTGGTGCTGCACCACCAGCAACACTTTTGGGACAAAGGAAAATCACTGTGTGATGCATGAAACATACAAAAACATGATGCAAATATGCACCATATTATGGTATCCTACCTGAATGCCTGAATGGGGCAAAGTTACACCCATTGGGTCATATTTTTGTGTGTTTCATGCATCAGACAATGGTTTGCATTTGTCCCAAAACTGGTGCAGCAATGTAGCTCCACTTTTTGTTGCAGCCTACTAAAAAAATTTGAACATGGAATATATCCAATCTATTTTCTGTCACCTAGTGTGTGAACACATAAACTGCATGGAATTTAACTTACGAGGAATTGCGATTTTTTTTTTAAAGCCAAAATGATTTTTTTTATTTATTTTTAAACAAAAGTCTGTTATTTAGCGTAAAGTGATTCAGCTTAAGAGCGTGGCAGTATTTCTGTGCAAAAGACGAACTTCGAAATGTTCTTCAAAATAACTGATTTTTGCTATAAACTCATTATAGCACAAAGCAGTTTACCATTATATGAGTTACGGGGTTTTATTTCTCAGTTTATTTCGGAGTTTAAAGGCCATCACCAGTACGTACAATTTCACAATTCACGCATATCTAAGACGGCCAGAAAAGTTATACTTTAAGAATTTTTTTACTACACATAAAATTTTTATTGATGTGACAAGCTCGAACTGAAATAACAGAATTTAAGCTCTCAGTTTCTAGAATTACTTTTTCGCAGTCCTAGCGCTTCGAACTGCTTTACTCCTAAAATGTCTCACATAAGCAGGATTGCACCCAAATATGTATTTTTTGTTCAAATTAAATTAATATGAACATATATCACTGAACAAGCCAAAAATGATATAGTGGAAAAAATGTTCAACTCAGTTTTTTTTCGTTGGCTGGTTTGAAGAGTTTCCTTTAAACTCCTCGTAACAACGCTATCGGGCAAAAGTCGTGGTGCTTAGACTTCCACTTTTCAGTGGTAAAATACTGAGACGCAATTAAATTGCCTTTGAGAAAGTGAGTTTTGCTATAGTTTTCATAATCGAATTCTACAGAACTGCGAAAGGGCTGTTTACGTAATATGCATTTAGAGATGCATACGAATCGGCACGATTGTCTCCTAGGCTGCGTTTTGCCTCGTCAGCAGGACAGAGCAGGCCCGGCGAGGTGCCTACGCTGTACCGCAGCATATTTGTCAATGTTCTGGGCCTTATGCGGCCTCACACGTCGCAGTTCTCTTTCCCAACCGCTGCAAAAAGTGTGTTACATCACATGGCAAATATTTATCACTTCTATGAATGACAACCAAAGTTAGTGATATTTCAGATTTTATGGTCACAGATAGTTTTCGAGCGCCGCAGACAGCTACAGAACCATATAAGTAGCACCGTCACAAATCTGTCTAGCTTTGTGAACTCACTGCTGTTCTGATTAAAAAAATCGTTGACACCCTTAGTGTGAGTAAAAAGTTAATGAGCAAATTCGATCTGTCAAGGATATTTTCCTGTCGACAAATAAACTCTTACACTGTCTTAGAAAAACAAAACAAAAAGGCGACATTTGATGCTTATCCCCTAATTTGACGCAATGAGAATCAGTTTTCCGAGGCAATGATTGGTTTTACGCATGTCCCAAAGCTCATGCAACATGCAATTATGAACAGTTTTCATTTCCTGAAAAATTTGCAACTTTTTACGTTCCTTTCTTTTTCTTGTTTCTTTTTGTATTTAATGTTTTTGTGCCACGAAATTTCAAAAACATTTTTCCTTGATCATTTTCCGAAACAACGTGTGTAAAATCATCAAATAACATAATCAGCATGCCGCCAAAAAAAAAAAAAAAAAAAGAAAGTAAAATAGAGAAACAGCTCCGTGGCTAACGTAACATTTTAGTGCATACCAGCTATTTGTGATTGACCAAACAAACGAAATTCACTAAATCATATTAAAAAATTTAATTAAATTGGCATAGTGTTTCTACATTGAGAATCATCCAAAGTACCTATATGACAAGTGATAGTGCAGCTAGTGAGACGTAAAATATAAATCTCAGTGCGTCAGAAGACGTTTTTAATACTTGCTCTTATATATCGAAATTGAAGACTCTCACTGATAATTTTAAAATATGTGAATGCATACGCAAGAGAATGATAAAGTTTTGGAACATATCAAAGTGTTTTTGCTTTTTTTTTTTTAATTTCGCTCTTTCTCTCCCCCAAGCACGTTTACGGTTTTGAAAAGACGTCAAAGCATGTAAATATGCCTTTGAAAGGATCCAACGTGTAAATAATTAAATAATTCTGCATAGGACAGCAAGCTAAATAAAAGCTGAAAACGCATTAATCAGATAGCTATTTACATTATATATATATCTTGCAGAGACAATGAAAATTATTCCCATTTTTGAACTAAAAGTGAGTAATCTCCTTAACCTAAAAATTGTTATTCTTCAAAGAATCAGCGCTGAAATAATCTAAAAATCTGTCACAAATATCATAAGCAAAACCTGATAGAAGACAATATCGAGATTTGATTCTAAGTAACAAGATATTTCAGCGTAATTTTATTAACCCGAGAGCATGTTTACTTCGAATTATAACGAAAAGCACGCATGCTCTATGTCATATGTTTTAAGCATTCCTGTCAAAACCATAACTAGTTTACGTAAAACATTTTAATTAATGTTTCATCAGCTACAGAATCCTGTGCTCAGATATCGTCTTTCCTCATGGGTTTTCCGTCAATACAGAATTTAAGCTTCTTATGAAAATACTTTAACGAAATTAACCGAAGTGTTGAACATTAAATAAGGGTAAAGGTTCAGCAAATTCTTTTAAAGATACATAACAGTGGCGATTTAATTAATTTGCATCTCTTGCGTCTTAATCCCCTCTCCTCAGAAAAAATTAATTTTGACAAATCTGAATATCTAATTCCTTTCTCCAGCTTATGGTTAGAACCCCTAAAGCTACGAAAATGGGTTTAAATAATATGTTATGGCTACGTTTTAGTTATGCGTGTTTGTCAAGTAGTGCAGCATCGATTGACTGTAGTGCAATTACTTTAATTTAAAAATCACGGTTTTCTTTTATTTTCAATGAAACTGACATCCCCCCGGAAAAAAAAACTCATTTTACGTTATAATTTTGTGCCACCAACACCATCTTTAGCAAATTAACAAAATTTTCAAAATTGCCTTTAAATGTAAAACAACTGTAACTCTACTATCTCATTTTTATTCGTATGCAAGAAGAAAATTACATTCCTAAGGTTTTCCCAAAAAAGGTTATTCTTAAAAATATGAAATAGAATGATGAAAACGAGAAAGAAACTACAGTCATTGGACTAATATAGAATTTGTCAAATTTTTGTGCACACATCTCTTTCATCCGCTGGTTCCAATAAAATTAAATTCAAATACCCATTACATTTGTGCATTGCCTTTCCGACAGGGGGTTTATTTACCTGTGTCATTAATGAAATAATAGCGAATTTGGATTTAAAAAAATGTCTTCAGTCATGGTGTTTTTGATGGTGTGACAATTTTGTTATGCTCTTTATGTCATTAGCACAGTGATTAAGAAGTTCCCTTTGTTCATATGCATTCACTGCTCAAGCTTCAAATTTCATGCTGAAATATGGCCTCTTACCTTCCATGACTTTTAAAAGTTGTAAATAATACGTTTTCACATTGTACTTTAAACGGAAATTTCTTGTGTTTTCGATATGCCGAATCACTACTGTGGGATAAATTAAAGTAATCTTTCCAGTTTTTGTTTTTGTTTTTTACAACTGTTGATTTTTTTTATCTGTAGGATAAAAAAATTGCTGGTTTTAAGGGAAAAAATTGAGCCTTAAATTTTCATTTTCTTTAAAAACCCTGCTTTTTTTTTTTTTTTTTTTGATTGGAGGTTTAACGACCACCGTGAGCAACTCAATGGGCTATAAGCAGTCGCCCGTCTCTAATTTAGGGCCACTGGTTCCAGGGAAGGGAGAGAGCCAGTGCCGCAAGACAAACACAACATCCATGCCTCACCGGGATTCGAACCCGGACCCCGTTCGGACGAATGATCAGAGGTCCCCCATTTTGGGCGATGATAAGTTCTAAAGAATACCAGGAGATTGCTGTTCAAACCGTTACCAATTCCCCACTGTCTTTGACGGTTTTTGCGAGGCAATCAGGTTTATACGCTTCCTTCATTCTTCAATAAATGTAAACTCTCCCCGAAGTTGAAAAAAGAGCGATAGATGATTTGTTGACCAAATCACATAATCATCCGGTGTCTAGGTTTTGTGCTCGTGACATAATTGCATCATCCTTTTTGCGTGAGCATCGGTAATGAGTGGCTTGGCAATAGAGACTCTGACATGTATTTCAGCTTTATGAAGTTTTCGGCGAACTGTTTTGCTAGATACTGGATTGCTGTGATTTACATAAATTTTTGCAGTTATTTTTACGGCAGTAATTTTCCTTGTTCGGACTACATTCCGTTTCATTGTCCGATCGCATCTTTTAGTCTGCTTTGATTTCATGCCACAGTTCATCCTATCTGATGTTACTTTTTACAGGCTTTGTGAATGCAGTAACTTTCGATACAGTTGTTCTGAAAACATTCAATAAATCCACAGTTTGAGTCACCCATGACTGGCTAAACAAGCTCCAAAATTTTCCCTCTTTTGGATTTCAGAGAGGTCGGTCATTTTGTCTCCCATACGACTTTTTATCATCACTAAAGAAGCTGCTGCTTATATTTTATAATCGGTTCTTGCAAGACACACAAACAAATTTCGTCACTCCATGTTCATAAATAAATGTGCCATTCAGGGCCGGATTAAGTCCTTAGTGGACCCCTAGTCTAAGACATTTGAGTGGGCTCCTAGTCCAACACATTTGAGTGTGCCCCTAGGCAAAGACATCTGAGTGGACCCCCAAAGAACTTATGAAGGGGAATCATTAGGAAGTCTGTTAAAACACGAAACTGTAGTAGTATGCTTGTGATAATTAATACATAATGCATTCTTCAAACTAATAAATTATCTGCAGAGTTTTCATAAAAAAAGTCACTGTATTTTCTGTTGTTCTCATAAGAACACGAGTTAATAGCTTAAGATTTCTATATTTTTTCTTGGATTTTCTAATGATTTTTTGCACTGCATACTTTTCTTAGTGCATCGTTTTTCCTATACAATGTGAAGCCACAACAGACTTCAACCATTAACAGTTCCAAGTGTAAATTGGGAGGTGTGGGTGGATGGTAGTGAAAAAGCTGAAACTATCTCACTTACCCCGCTCTACACAGCGATATGAAACCTTTACCCTTGGTGAGTCACTGCCTTGAAATCTCCACCTACTGTTTCTGGCCAAGTGGAAATCATCCGAGACAAAAGTTAAACTATTTTATAAACCTCTCTATCTCTCTCTCTCTCTATCTGTCTATCTATATATCTATCTATCTATTATTTGCCCCAGACATGCCTCCTTAACTCTCGGTAATGGTGGGCCCCAAGGCTAGAGCCCCTAAAGACCCCCTTTACCCTTAATTCGGCCCTGGAACCATTATAAACGTGGCATGTCTTTTGTAGCAGGCGTTTCCATTATTTTTCCACTTCCGGCATGTCTTTTGGGAAAGAAAAAAAGTAGTACTTAAAATGGTATTTTGTTTTTTCAGCAGTTTCTTTATTTAACAAAAATTGGTATTTAAAAGAAAAAGGTGAATATGTATATATATATATATGGAATAGTGAAAAACTAACAAGGAAACAAAGGAATATCAAATATAATTATTCAAAGTACGAACACTTATATGAAAGGTGAATTGAAGAACATAGAAAATATAAATTAGAAAACAAGTCTGCCTTCATCAGGAGAGCATCAACCTTGGGGGAGTGGCTTTTCTGGTATCAGTAAACGACAAGGAAAAAAAACCAATAGTCGACTGACCATGCGCCCGAAGCCACTGAAATCCAAAAAAGTGGAATAGAAAACCTTCCCCAAATTACAAAACTGTACTAAAGTTAGGGTACTATAACTTACCCGAAGACGGCGTGAATCCTACAGTCGGTCTGAGTAAAGCTACTATAACTCAAGAGACTGAAATACGAACAGAAGGAACACGAAATAAGTAACATTGAATTGGTGTAAATGAAAGCTAAACAGATGAGGAGTAACCGAATTGGCCGAAAGAGGTGAGCGTAATAATAGATGTCGGATTGTTCATGTAAATGTTCTACAGCCACAAGAGACCTGATAAGTGGCACTTGGTATTTCCTGTTGAAATTAATATTGTAAGGTCCTGTGCTAGTACAGGGTTGACGTGTAATTTAGAATTTAGGGAAGGGGAGGTTGAATTAAAATTAAGGATTAATTAAGGTAACGTTTGAGAAAGTGGATTGGAATATTATTAGATTTAAATATATTGACTAGGATGTTGAGGTTTTTGATAATGTTTTTTTATGTTAGAACATATTTTGACGATTCTGTGAAACTGAGATATAATGACGGTGCAGTGTATACCAATGGAGACGTTGCGGTGTATACCAATGGAGATGTTTTTTTGTTTTTTTTTTACTCTAAATTACACATCCAATGGGTGAAAAACTTGACGTCAAAATTAAAATCCTGTCTCTCATCAAAAAGTTCGATCTGAAAACCCATATTTCTGTTGATCCTGATATCTAGGTCCACGAAGTTCACGTGGTTGGATGCACTGTTGGTTTTTCCAGGGAAAGGTCATCGGGATAAATAGATTGACTCATTTGCAAAAAAATGCGGGTTGTTGAAGACAATAATATCATCGATGTACCTGAGGACAATTCCGAGATCAGCAGACAGAGTGGCAATAAATTTAGATTCGAAGCGGTGCAAGTAAAGGTTGGCCACCGCCCCGGTGGCGCAGTGGTCTAAGCGATGGCCTCTGATCATTCGTCCGTAAGGGGTCCGGGTTCGAATCCCGGTGAGGCATGGATGTTGTGTTTGTCTTACGGCACTGGCTCTCTCCGTTCCCTGGAACCAGTGACCCTAAATTAGGGACGGGCGACTGCTTATAGCCCATTGAGTTGCTCACGGTGGTCGTTAAACCTCCAATCAAAAAAAAAAAAAAAAAGGTTGGCCAGACTGCTTGAAAAACTGCTACCCATTGGTATCCCACGAGTCCGTAGGTATAGTTTGTTTCCTATGACTGCATAATTGTGGTTAGTGCAGACGTATGTGAGGTAATGCCAGTACTGCGAAGTGATACTGTTATCAAGTGAATGAAACAGGTCTTTCGTCACTAGGAGTAAGCCCGATAGGGACATGGATGTGAACAGGTTCTTGAAATCGTATGTATCGACATAGGTGATACAATTAAGCGTATCTAAGGTCTCAATGACCCTAGCATTGCTGCAAATAATCCAGGTAGAAGTTATTTTTTTCAATATGGCAGAAAGAAAGCTACTAAACAGTTTACCTGCTTTGCTGTTATAGCAATTACGTCCGCTGGTGATGAAACGAAAAGGTACCGGCTGTTTATGAAATTTAGGAATGCCGTAAATTAAAGGTTAATTAATGTTAGATGCTTGTAGCTTGAGACGTTTGTACATATAAGGCCAGAATCTTTTTAGAGGTAGCTTTAATGCTTTGAGTAACAGGGTTATAAGTCTCTGTGTTAGTCATTTCTTGAATCATGAGTTCCATATAAAATTTCTTGCAAATGACTGCGGAAGTATTTCCGGTTTTATCAACTGGTGTGACTGTAAACGTCTGCTTAAAAAATTTCATTTGATGTGAGATCTTAGGCATATTGATGATGTCTGTATAATAATCTGATGCTGGGGGCAACACTTGGAGCGAATGCAGGACATCTTCGAGAACGGTGTCCATCCATTCATGAAAAGCTTCAATGGTTAGGTTGAATTCGTAAGACAGCTATAGTACAAAATGTAATAGGTCAGACCTCAGAGTGGAAATACAAGTCCTGTGGCTTTCTCCATATACAAGTAACATACACAAACACCTTATGCAAATTTTCACTGTACCGTCTTGTTATCTAACCGGTTTTCACCACGAACACAATCCATAAATTTAATGAAACCCAGAAGACACAAACGCTGCATAAAAGTGATGGATAAATGAAATTTCACAGCTTACCGGGACAGTAAAGAAATGAATTTGTTGTTATCTTGCTCCTTTTCGCCATTTGGGTCTTATGCGCCCCGAAAACCCAGCAAAATAAAACACGGTGAGGACAGAGTGCTGGAAAAAAACTTCGGGACATCTTTTGTCCAGCAGTGAATGACTGCTGCAAAGGATGATACCATGGTTTTCATTTCTCTGTCTTTCATGCTTTTCCATACGGTACGTGTGGTCCAAGTGTTCCCAAAGAAAATATTGCCTAGACCGTCACACTCCCTCCAGCTGCCTGGATCCTTCCCACAGTGCATCCAGGTGACAAGGCTTCCTTGAGTGAACGTCACACACGAGCTCGTCCGTCGACATGGTGCAACAGAAAACGGAACTCGTCTGATCATGAGACCCTTTTCCAGGCTTCTATGTTCCAATATCGATGATTACGTGCCCACTGCAAGCATTGACGACGGTGTCCAGCGCTGAGCATAGGCACACGAATGGGTCACCAGCTGCAGAGACCCATATCAAGTGTGTACGATGAAGTGTGTGTTCAGACACATTGGGCCCTTCACCACAATTGGAATTATGGGCCGGCCGGGTGGCGCAGTGGTCTAAGCGATGGCTTCTGATCATTCGTCCGAGATGGGTCCGGGTTCGAATCCCGGTGAGGCATGGATGTTGTCTTTGTGTTACGGTACTGCCTCTCTCCCTTCCCTGGAATCAGTGGCCCTAAATTGGGACGGGATACTGCTTATAGCCTATTGAGTTGCTCCAGGTGGTCGTTAAACCCCCCAATGAAAAAAAATATGGGTAATGTCAGCCACAATAGCCCTCCTGTTGCTGCGGACAAGACGAGATAGCCGCCCCCGGTGGCGCAGTAGTCTAAGCGATGGCTTCTGATCATTCGTTCGAAAGGGGTCCGGGTTCGAATCCCGGTGAGGCATGGACGTTGTGTTTGCCTTACGGCACTGGATCTCTCCCTTCCCTGGAACCAGTGACCGAAAATAGGGACGGGCGTGCGACTCACACACTGCATCCAAAAGTTCAACAGAAAAATTAATATTTAGAACTTGTGTTACTGAAAAAAAAAATTTTTGTAGTACCTCCAAAGCACTGATATGGTGTACTCAGATTTCCAGGGGAGGGCAAATGCCTCCGCTTGCCTCCCCTCCTAATAGGGCGTCCATGAATAGACCCGCCCAGGTGAGCGAGTGTCAGAAGCTAGCGCCACAGGTCATTCATTCGTTTGAGCTGGATCCGGGCTCGAACATCGGACTATGCCTGAGTGAAGTGTCTTCTAAATGGCGCTGTCCCTGTCCCCTCCCAGGAACCAGAAGTCTCAAATTAGGGACGGACGACATCTTACGCCCTTAAATGCCGAAACAAAGAAAGAGTAAGGTCGTTGAATGCATGCACACTTTTTTTCATCTTAACTTCACCTTCTTGATCGTTGCAAAATGCGAATAATGCGAAACAAATTATATGCAGCAAGAAAAAATTCAGTATTTTCGTGCCACACACACTCCAAAGACAAATAGGGAGGGGGATGTAATGCACTTACCTTAACTTCATTCATTGCATATGAATTTAGTCCTACTAAAACTTACTTTGCTTTCTTTCTCGCGTTTGTTATAAAAAATAACGCTTTTTTGAAAAAAAGTGACAAGTTTCGTTGAAGGAAGCGATTTTTCAAACCATTGAGAAGGTCTCATAAAATGTTAAAAATTTTGCATATTTAGCGTTAAAGAAGGAAAAAGAATAGACATATTACTGAAATTTCAGTTGCATGTAAAGTCATGAATTTTCTCTGAGTGGTTGCATGATTATATACTTTACCAATATCCAATATTTCCGGTCATTTATATTCTTTTTCCAGTAAAACGTTCCGCCGAACTCTTCCATATCTGGTTTTCCTAAAAATTTGAGAAACATTGTGTTATGTAACAATTTATGAACACACAGCATTTCACAAAGTGCTTTTGAAAACTGCAGGCAAAAATTTTAAATTTAATGAGGCGTATTATGAGTACGTATCTTTCTGACAAGGTGATGAATGCCAGGCATTCAAACTTGTCAGCCGCTGAGAATTAATCGAGAAAACGTTCCCAGTAAGACAAACCACAATTACAATTGAATTTGGGGAAACAAAAGTACATCCGTGAATAAAAAACAAAACAACAAAAACAAAAAAAACAAAAAACAAATTTCATAGCCCATTTCTTAAACCTACGGGTTTTAACGAAACAAAGCAATTACAGCAGAACTCACACTATGTTCGGAAAAGGACGACAAGGTGGGATTTTTTAATAACGCTGCACTTTTATTTAGGCACAAAATATTTACATAACATGTCAAGTTATTGATATTTCTCTTTTGCTAATTTTTTTTTTTTTGATTGGAGGTTTAACGACCACCGTGAGCAACTCAATGGGCTATAAGCAGTCGCCCGTCCCTAATTTAGGGTCACTGGTTCCAGGGAAGGGAGAGAGCCAGTGCCGTAAGACAAACCCAACATCCATGCCTCACCGGGAGTCGAACCCGGACCCCGTTCGGACGAATGATCAGATGCCATCGCTTAGACCACTGCACCACCGGGGCGGCCTTTTTTTTTTTTTATTTAAGCACTAAATAATAATTATTATGCCTCATCCGTACACCATTTTGACAGTTTTTATTCAATCGATGTCCTAACGTTTACCTATCAAGTCAGGCAAAAAATCATATTGGGCTATTTTCTGAGGCATGAAATATCAATTCACAATACCTAGGCCTAGGCCTTTTCAACAGTTTTTATTATAATCATGTCATATTCATAACGTTTACCTATCAAGTCAAGGTAATAATATTGCGCTTTTACTTAATCACTAAATATTATTTCACAGGCCCTAGGCCTAGGCATTTTTAATAGTTTTTACCCAACCAATGTCATATTCACAACATTTACGTATCAACTCAAGTTAGTAATATTCCGCTTTTACTTAGGCACTAAATGTTGTTTCACAGGCCCTAGGCCTTTTAAAAGTTTTTACTCAACCAATGTCATATTCACAACGATTACACACTGAGAAAAAAAGTTTGTTTGAAACAACAAAATAGTTTTGTTGAGCTGTTTTGTCGATTTATTTTGTTGCATTAGCCAAACTCCATCGGAATTGTTTTGTTGGTAACACAAAATTATTTCGTTGGCTATATTTTGTTAATTCAACTAAACGCTTTATAACGATAACAATACACATTGTTGGATCCAACAAATTCCCGAAAATCAACCTAGGCATTTTGTTAAATGAACAAACTGTTTTGTCATGATAACAATGACAAATATCGACAAAATGTTTTGGTTGATTCAACATTTTTTCTTTTTTTTTTTTTTGCTGAATAAACAAAACTTTTTCTCAGTGCATATCAACTTAAGTTAATAATATTTCACTTTCACTTTGGCACTCAATGTTAATTCATAGGCTCTAGGCATAAGCCCTTTTAATAGCTTTTACTTAACTAATGTCATATTCACAACGTTTGCGTATCATCTCAAGTTAATAATAGTGTGCTTTTAGTGCTTAAGTAAAAGCGGGATATTATTAACTTCAGTTGATACGTAAAGGTTATAAATGTGACATCGGTAGAATAAAAACTGTTAAAATGGCCTAGTGCATATGAATTTACATCGTGCCAAAGTGAAAGCGCAATATTATTAACTTGAGTTGAAACGTAATCGCTGTGAATGTGACATGGTTAGAATAAAAACTGTTAAAAAGGACTAGGCCTAGGGCCTATGAAATAATATTTAGTGATTCAGTAAAAGCGCACCTTGATAGGTAAACGTTGTGAATATGACATAATTATTATAGAAACTATTGAAAAGGCCTAGACCTAAGGAATTGTGAATTGATATTTCGCGCCTCAGAAAATAGCACAATATGATTTTTCGCTTGAGTTGATAGGTAAACGTTAGGACATCGATTGAATAAAAACTGTCAAAATGGCGTACGGATGAGGCATAGAAATTAATATTTAGTGCTTAAGTATGTAAGAGAGAAATATCAATAACTTGACATGTTATGTAAATATTTAGTGCCTAAGCAAACGTGCAGCGTTATTAAAAAAATCCCACCTTGTCGTCCTTTTCCGAACATAGTATGAGTTCTGCTGTAATTGTTTAGTTTTATTGAAACCCGTAGGTTTAAGAAATGTGCTATGAATTTTTTTTGTATTCACGAATGCACTTTTGTTTCCCCGAATTTAAGTATAATTGTCCCTTGTCTTACGGTGAACATTTTCTCGATCAAATTCTCATTATAGGGCCAAGAGACGGCGATTTTCATACTGCCCCGGAAACATTTGTGCCCAAATGTCCGGGTGCCCAGATGCCCACCTCGCCCCGTCTTTCAGATAGAAAATCGTAAATATTTCTTAATTTCTTAATGGTAATGAGATATGGGGGGGGGGGGGGGGATTTTTTCGGGCACACCACTTGCTCAAGTAGGGAGAAATAGGGGAACAATGTAATTTTTTATTCAGCGCAATTTCATGGCTCTAAAAGTGAATGCGCCCAGTTGTCCGTGTGCCCAAATGTCCTAAACTCGTTTTCGGCTTCTCGCCAACCGAAAGAATAGTAATGCTATCAATCCATCAATAATTTCATTGCCTTACAAAGTGAATGTGTATTTTACGAAACGCTAGTAACATGGTTTTGAGAAGCGAATATGTATTCCAGAGAGCACCCGTATTATTCTCGGGATGTTAGAGATGTATGAACGAGTGATAAGAAAAAAAAAAAAAATGTTGTATTCAACAAATCCATTAGGCTCAACGTGTTCTGGGTTTTCTCCAAAATCTCGCAAAGTTCAAACTGAGAAAAGGTTAATTAATTGCCAAATAGTTGTCAACTCGAAAGATAACGTGTAATTCAGTATATGAAGAAATAGTACTTTCACTGATTTCTGAGCTAATTTCGTGGAAGATAACTTTAAGCCACTCTTATTTTTCGAGTAGATATCCATCAAAAACCAATTAAAAAAAACAAACGAATTTTTTCATACCGAAAGCCTTGAATTTAAAAACGAGTGACCCTTTTATTTCTTCAGTGACAGAAAGATAGCGAGTTTAACACGGATAGGTCAGCTTCAGGTCATTTTTATTTCTGCAGACACGTGGAAGAAAAATATCAACGTTATAGTATGTACTTTAGTGAGAGCAGCAGATAAAACGAGTTATCAAAAAAGGAGGAAATTTTCTGCCTTTTTATCTGAAGCATTTGATAGAGTATAGATTATTAACAACCGAAGATAATAAAAAAAACATTCAATTCACAGTGCATATCTCCAAAATATAATTCGGCACTACTTTAAATTCCATGAAGAACCATCGGGGAGATTTTAGGTGCATTCATTTTCCAAATTTTCAATTTTTTATTTTTTATTTTTTATTTTTGTGGTCTCATTTTTTCTTTTTTTTATGAAACACCGCAAAATCTGAAACACAGAGGTTTGCTATTGATTCTTAATGGGACTAAAATGATGCTCATACAAAGCATGTGAGTGAGTATGCCTGCGTCAAAAATGTTATTCCAGCCGCCAGAAATTGTAACCGAGTAATTGTAGATCGTATTTGTGGGTGTCAGTTATGGCAACAATAGTGATGCCGATCACACTTTTTATTCCACTTAACTCTCTAACAATGACAAATCTGTCATAAAATATGCACATTCCTTTCTTTTTTCAAGTTCTACATCTTTTACCTTTTCATAGTGTAGTTTTTTCCATAATTTTTTTTATTTTGTAGGGTAAAGCAGCTTGCATGTACATTTTGTAGGCATGAATATACAATGTAACAGAAACATCAGAGAATCAGAATACCTACCGTAACAAATTTAAAATCGAATCGGATTTCATTTGTCAAATACCACCGAATTTGTTTCTATGAAGGCAGGAAAGTAACTATATTTTTTTACTAAGTTGCTAGATTTCTTCTTTTTTTTTTTTCGTTTACATACAGATTTTACATATTGCAACTCTTTAATAAAGTTGCTTACTTAGCTACGTTCCTGCGTAGGTTTTATACTATCATATTTTTACGAAATATACTTAAATTTGTCATTTACTTAAGAATAACCTGAGCAGGGACGTATTCGTAATGTTTCTTAAGAGAGAAAATGCAGGGAATTACATCCCAATCACACAGAATTTAAGTCATCTGGAAATATTTCCGTGAAAAGCTGTTTATTTGCTTCAATCTCAGTCGTAGACTTTCTTGGTCACCACCTGATTTCATGGTAACGATTCAGTTTTCAGTTATTTTGTTTACCTTGTTAAGCACTTTTATAAACGTGGTCACTGATTAGGACAAGCCAATTAACTAAAATCGTGCTTAACGGCCTCAGACTTGGATGACCACATGTATATGTCCTTGTATGGAGATAGGGATCTCACAGTTGGGACAACAAACGTTGTTACCCCGATGAAACGGCTTTGAATCGATATGGCAGGCATTTTCTCCCGGGTTCATGGACAGATGCTTGAAAGAGTGTAAGTCTAGGCAATTGCAAACCAAAAAGACTTGGTGAAATCTGCTGAATTTTTCTTCAGTTACATCTGCGTGCTACAGGCATTAATGAAATACAGAGGCTGTTCACACATGTTTAGAACGACTTTTCAGCAATACAATTAACGCTTAAAATAAAATTATTTAATTCTTAAATGTTTCATCTGATAGCCCTTTTTTACTTAAGAATAACCTGAGCAGGGACGTGAACCTACATCTAGATTTCCAAGATAACAGGGCATTTCTTGAAATTTGTAATGGTATTTTATTCCACTCCTCTTCCACTGCTTTC
Organism: Macrothele yani; assembly: GCA_039090855.1. Taxonomy (NCBI): domain Eukaryota; kingdom Metazoa; phylum Arthropoda; class Arachnida; order Araneae; family Macrothelidae; genus Macrothele; species Macrothele yani. Next base: position 80,650,475 of record CM077023.1, on the reverse strand, counting down.
CATAGTCTAACCAAGGTTAGTAGATGACAAGTTTATGCTCATCCTGCGTTTCCTGTGATTGCTTTGAGACGTCATTGTCCAGATCGCTATCGTAAAACTTACCAATCGCCACGTTCCTTTGTATCTGCATCATAGCAGCGTGTCGGAATTATTATTCGTAAACCAGCTGGAATAATCTTCATAAATTCTACCAGATTTTTAAATGCATAATGTTTTCAATTTTTAATTTAAAACAAGTTAGTAAAATCATGCAATGCATTGATTATGAAACACTTTCCAACATACCAGAAATCATTACTCAAGTTATGAGGATAATGACTGTGGAATAAATCTCGCTCCTGCGCCCTGACCTTTGACCCAATTTCGATGATATTCAACAGGACCAGTTCAGTATACCTCCGAAACAATATGATAAAGTTTTGTCGCAATCGAAGCATTTTTATGTAAGTTATGACACATAAGTGCAATGGAATGGATCCCGCTCTTATGTCCTGACCTTTGACTCCATTTCGCCCATTTTCAATAGGATTCGTCCCCAGGTTGTCCCCTACCACATACTGAAATTTCAAGTTGAACCATTTTTACGCAAATTATGACGCATAAAGGCAGTGGAATGGATCCCGCTCCTATGTCTTGACCTTTGACCCCATTTTGCCCATTTTCAATAGGTTTCGCCCTCAGGTGATCCCCTCCACATAGTAAAATTTCATCGAAATCGAACCATTTTTACGTGAGTTATCGTGCGGACAGACGGACGCACAACGCTTCTTCAACCTACGGTTGGAAAGCGCAAAAAACAGCAAAAATTCCACTTGTAATTAATTAAAATTATTAACAAGTACAACCATTTTCCCGCCCTTTACGTTACAAAAATGTGCGGGGGTATTTTTGAAATCTCCGTTATTAAAATTTTCACATTACTGTGAATTTCTTTTATATTTAATGTAAATGTGCTTCTGTATAAGCTATTGTTCTGTGTTTCAGTTATAAAAATTGTTGGCAACACATCTTCCATAGCTACAGCTCGAATTTACGATTCACATGTTAGGACGGTGATGTCACTCAGCGGCGTCGCGATTATTCGTCTGCGAGGAAGGCGGGATGAGCAAACTGTACTGTCTATTAACCTTGAGTCTAACTATTGTTTTAGGTATACGTTTAAAGTGATAGAATGGTATACGGCTAAGTGATAGAATGTGCTCTTTTTAGCAGTCCGAAGGCATTATACTAAATTGGTGATACATCCAAGGACTTCGAAGGAATATGAGCAAAAGGTATAGGCTTCATACCCATATCTTTTATCATTTTTTCAAGAATTTGGAGATAAAGGAATGGTATTTCCTTTTTAAATGTAGGAGGTAAAACATTATTTTGGTAATATACAGAATTGATTTTAACATTCTTTTCAACTTTTCTTAACTTTAATTTCCCATTGTACGAGAAACCAGCAATAATCATGAATCATTTACTGAAACTTTCTTTAGATTCTTGGAACTAAGTTTGTAAGTCCTTTTCTTCTCTTTTGCAATAGTAAATCGACCGTTTTTTGTTACAGTCGTTTAGGTAGTTCCTTGCTTCATCAATAGTCACAATAAATTTCCATCTGTCTCCGGCTAAGTGATTTTCATGATGAAGTCTATACTGTGTCCTGCGCTCAGCCACGTGTCTAGGCAAAAGGTGGTGAGCTAGAGACCTGCACGGACCATATTTGGCAAGCCTGACCCGGCCCGAGTCCGTGAGTTTTAGGCCCCGTCTTGTCCGGCCCGGGCCGGCCTGACTCCGTCAATTGCAGCTCTTATTTAGGCGCGGCCTGTGATGTGCTATTTGGTATTATTTTGTTTTTTCTATTGTATTTCATTAAATTATGAAAATTAAATAATGAAATGAGATATTATTGAAAATATTTAGTTGAATGTAAGCCTAAAAATATTAACTAAACTTTGACAATTATCGAAAAATATAACCTTTAAAGAGAGAGAAAAAGAAGACTAAGCACGTTCAGAATCTCCCTTTCGCTGAACTAGAAAGGGGTACCACTACAAAAGTCAATCCTTATACAGATTAGGGATAGGAGAAACAATCGATGTCGTCCCACTCTATCATACAAACACACACATACACACCACACCCTACTGCAGGCACCCCTGTCCCCCACTTCACACAACACACACACTAGCTCGAGGTCGAATCTTTTTGTTCTCAACAAGCCCCAAAGTGGTTTTTACCATCTTAATACCTACAGATGGTAAAAACGCAGTTAGTGTCTCTCCTTACTTTTGTAATTACGTCCTGGGCTATGTCATGGAAGTAAGTAAAGTCAGCAAAACAGTTAACCAGACCAGGAAATCGGGTAACATGACTTTTTTATTTCTTTAACATTGCGATAAAAGGAATGGGTCGACTTGGCCCGGCCCATCCTTGCCCGGACTTAAGTGTCTAAGAAAAAGCCCGGCCCGTTGCTCTGTTATCTAAACTAAAAAAGCCCGACCCTGCCCGCTGGCTGGGCCAGGCCCGTGCAAACCTGTACGGTGAGCATCGTCTGTTTTTTTTTTTTTTTTTTTCAGATTCAAAAACTTTGTTTATTACCTTGTTTACAGTTGATACAGAGATTTTTAACGACTTAGTTATTGCTCTTTTTGTCGGTGGATTTCCTTTTAAGACGAGAGACCTTACTTTTGAAATAGTCGTAAAAGTACGTACCTTCTTTGGATATTCGTTTGGTGTTCTTTTTCCTGTTAAAAGCAATGCTTGATGATTTGCCCCTCTATTGTTAATAATATTGCCAATTTTACCTTTGGAAAGGCTAATTTCATGATTTTCACAGCATGTTTTTAATTACAGAATACAAATATTTCTCTTCGTAAAGAGCAAAAACATTACCTTCTATCCACAGCATGTTTACCTGCGCCATTTTCTTAGCAGAAGTTATTCAACTGCAGCAGATGTTTTTTTCGTGTGCATCTAACATGCTATTGTCAGTTTTATTCCTTTGAACTTCTTTTTATTTTCGGTGATTTCTTATCAAGAAAGTTCTAAAAATGTGTTAGCATCCTCTGTATGACTATATGGACTTCAGCTAATCTTAGCAGTCATGTGATATTCCGTATGCTTATACTAGATAGTGCAGAGCATTTCCACGAAAAAAAATCTTTCATGTCATTTCTATACGACAGATGAACTTGGGTCAAAATTTTATGACCAGCACTTAAAAAGAACTGGGACGCGATTTTTTTTTAAAATTTTTTTTTTTTTTTGGAATCAGTCCGGAATGATTCAAACGAGAGGCAGTTTTAAATTATGAATATCATAAATTAAATTAAAATCAGTCTTAACTTACCTCTATGTAGAATAACTGTCTTAGGGCTCTAGTTTAGCACAGGGACCTCATGACGCCTTAGTCTTATAATTTTGATTACTACCTTTGGATAAAATATAGTAGCTTGCATATATGTGAATATTAAGTCATATTTTCTAGTCACAGAATAACTAAAATAACACACAGTCAGTAAAATAGTAAATTACACTGAAGAGCAATTGAATTAGAGACAGCTGGCGTTATGCAAATGTGGCGCTGTGGGCGGACCTGCAAACAGAAACGACATGACGTATGCAGCGATCCGACAATATAAGGAGTGATGCGACGGGAATCAGTAAGAGTTGGACGCAGTATGGGTAAGACGAATGATCTAAGCGCATTTGATCGTGGGCAAATTGTCGAGGCCATACGAATGGGTCACTCCATCTCGGAAGTCATGCAGGCACTGGGATTTTCACGAGCCACCGTGTCACGGGTGCACCGTAAGTGCATCGAATCCGGTAAAACCATCCCTGCAAGGGCCAACTGCCGTGGACAACAGCGTGTGGATGAGCGGGGTCATCGTCGGCTAGCCCGCATTGTAACAGCGGATAGACGGGCCACAGTGCAAGAAATCACTCGGCAATTTAACGCTGGTGCACAAAAACGTGTAAGCAGCCACACCATCCAGAACCACCTCCTCGCTATGGGGTACAGAAGCCATCGTCCCACGAGGGTACCGCTGCTGACCGCACATCACATAGTGCAAAGATTAGCATGGGCGCGGGAACATCGCCACTGGACCCTAGACATGTAGAAAAATGTTGCCTGGACTGATGAGTCGAGATTCACGTTGGTACATGCGGATGGCAGGATACGAGTACGGCGCAAAGCCAGCAGGATACTCTTCAAGCTGGTGAGGGTGGCATTCTCGTCTGGGGACTGTTTACGTGGACTGAAATGGGACCCTTGGTACGTGTGACATCGTCCCTCACAGGTCAACGTTACCGGGGTATCCTGGACGACCATTTGCTCCCGTTTGTGCGTCTTCAACATCCCACCGGGGACCTCATCCTGCAACAAGGCAATGCACCGTGCCATCACTCCCGAATTGTATCCGAATGGTTGGATGAACACTCCACTGACGTGACCTCGCTTCCTTGGCCAGCTATGTCACCTGACCTCAATCCCATCGAGCACGTCTGGGATGTCATCGAGAGAGATGTTCGAGGTTCTGACGCCCCTCCATCAAATCTTCGTGAACTGTGGGAGCTTGTTCAGGGGTCGTGGATCCGTATGGCTTCCTAACACTTCCGGTGTCTTGTCGAATCCATACCGAGACGAATCGCCGCCGTCATCAGGGCGAAAGGTGGTGCTACATGTTACTAGACAGGTATCTCTAATTCATTTGCTCTTCAGTGTATACTAGTACACACGAATAAACGAATAAAAAATCGTAAGACACTGATTATAACAGTCCAATTTATAATTATATTTTGAAATAATGACAGCTAAATATATCAAAATCTAGAAGCACAACATGATTTATTTCGTACGCAAAAGTAGCAGTGGGCGCCTAACAGATAAGTGTGTGACCTGCAAGGGACATCTACGTCATTATTTGTATATATAGTATCTGACGAATCGGATTAAAAATTAAAAATAAAAACTTTTGGTTTTAGTTAATTCCTAGGATTTCCTTTATCAACTATTAATTTTGTCATTTAAGTGCTTATTTATACACTTTATGATAAGGGAACTGATTGAAAGCAAAGGTCATAAGGCACCATACTACGAACCAGTGTTTCAGTATATAAAACTGGTCATTTTTCCTTGCTTTAAAAACATAATGACGCAGGGTTGAAGAAGTTTGCAGCTCTTTGTGGTAGGAAGGAATTAATGAGTGAATGTGATAAACCAGAGGTATGATGCATATTCATCCTGAAACAAGAATGGAGTGATTGTGCTTCTTACAGCTCAATACTGTAAGAGTTAGTGTAAGAGGTGAAAAATTTCTTTGAAAGGAGAGAAAGAAGATTTCAGTATGTACGATTGCAATTATACTTTAGACATCGAAGATTTAGAATTGAGACAGATATACAACTCATCCTCATCTTTTCCCCCTTAAAAGCCTTAAACTTGAGTCTCTTTTTCATAAACTCAACAACTCTAGACCAGAATCCTCAGAAGGTCAGGGAGTGTTTTCGTTATTACGAACCACAAGAAAAATCCCGGATTTTATTAATTCCTTCTCCCTTATAATTTCTGTATTTTGTACCGCTCCCCTATTCATACTCTATCTTACTCTTGAAGCTCAAAATGAGCATTTTTCTGAAGATAAAGAACGCAAATTTTCTTTCTTACCCTGAGAAGTAACGTGAGTCCACTTCCTTATTCCTAAATTTGTGTCAAAATCAAATTACTATCCGGCACTTTTCTAGTAGCTATTAATTGTTGAAGAGTTAGCAGTTTCTCCTTACTAATCAGTATGAATCCATTATATTCTGACTGCAAATCAAAACTCAAACTGATTTCTTTTTTTCATTAACACTGAAATTGCTAAATTATAAGTACAAACTCTGCCGCTAAAAGAATTTAGCAAATAGGATGTCAGATATTTGGATGGTAGCATTACCATTGCTCAAGGTAACTACTTGCCTTACTATTATTACATTTTGAACCATTTAGTCTAATTCAGCTTTTTCACAATAACTCATGGTAGAAAGTGGGATCACATGCCCCCAGAGAAAATTGTGTGGACATCGCCCCCACTGGTTTTGTAAGACTCAAGATCTTAATATGCATCATATTTGTATGATTTTACCAACCTTTTTTCCCCAAGTAGATATACTTAGCTGTAAACCTAGCACTTAAAGTAACAACGCACTGTCTATCAAGCGCCATAGGGTCACACATGCCATTGTGTCCTTATCTATGCCCATACCCTCTCTACATGCCCATAAATCAACCGTTTCTTGTATTTTCGACTAAAACACAATGGCAGAAGACAGCTTACCGCGTCCTAAGGAAACGATAAACGTTTCTCCCTCACAGAAAAAAGAGTCTTTCTTCTGTGTCGTTCTGTTTCATCAAAACTAACAAGTTAGTAAAATCAAGCAATGCATTGATTTTATGATACTCTTTCCAACATACCTGAAATCATTTCTCAAGTTATGAGGATAATGGCTGTAGAATAATTCTCGCTCCTATGGCCTGACCTTTGACCCCATTTCGATGATATTCAACAGAACAGGTTAAGTATACTTCCGGAACAACATGATAAAGTGTTGTCTCAATCGAAGCATTTTTACGTAAGTTATGACGCATAAGAGCAATGAAATGCATCCCGCTCCTATATCCTGACCTTTGACCCCACTTCACCCATTTTCAATAAGGTTCGTCCCCAGGTTGTCCCCTATGACTTACTAAAATTTCACGGAAATCGAAACATATTTACGCAAGTTATGACGTATAAGGGCAATGGAATACATCCCGCTCCTATGACCTGACCTTTGACCCCACTTCACCCATTTTCAATAGGGTTTGTCCCTAGGTGGTTCCCTACTACATACTAAAATTTCATATAAATCGAACCATTTTTACGCGAGTTATCGTGCGGACAGACGGACAAAGCTGGAGCATATACGCTTCTTCAACCTACGGTTGGAAAGCGTAAAAAAGGGCAGAAGAGTCTTGAAAAGATGTCGTCACTCTAAAATATAGTTAACTGTCTAACATACGCTACAAAAAAGGGAAGGTCCTTCGTATGGTGGCTTTTTCTTCCTTCTAGTGAGATTAGAAGGTTCCAAAGTCCGAACATTTCTCGAGGGGGTAGGATATATTAGGATGATCTTACCTATCCACTGGAAATTTTTTGCAGTCAAATCACTAAACACAAACGGAAATCACTTTGCTTATTTATTTTGGGTTCTTCGTGGCAATGTGGGAAATCTCATTTTTTTGCTGTTCATTTACCAAAACCGAACAGATGAAATGGAACTGAACGATGTAGCCAGGACGTTTGTGTTTCGAACTGTTCCTAGGAAAAGAGTGTCTTGAAAAAACTCTGAGAATTTTCTGTCCGTATCATCCATTCGATAAGTGTTACACATAATTACTGTATTTCAGAATACTTCAGAATACAAGTTTCTTCCACAAACACTTTCTTTTGAAATTCGAAAGCATGTTGGAGTGAAATGGAGGAGACTTGCTCAAGAGAAAGAGTTGTGGAAGAAACTTGGAGAGGCCTTCATCCAGCAGTTGACTGATAATGGTTTATGATGATGATGATTATTCATTGGAAGTACAGCCTCCACACAACAAAAATGAAGTTAGGCGCTACTGTACCCATTCTTGCATTATGGACGGACCTTGGATTTATACAGCAGGCTCGTTTGTCGTCCGGATGTGGCCCGGAATTCCGGGATTTTGTGATATTCTAAACCCAGAAATCCGGATTTTCAAGTTTTGTGTAGGAACTTGGGAATCCTCGACCATATCATTTCTGAAAATGCTATAAAATGGTTATTAATTAAAAGCGCCTTTCCAAATTCAAAACTGTTGTGCATACTGAAAGGAAGGCTACTTTTTTTCATTTTGGCAGCTCTGCCTATGTACTCGTATATCAAATAATTTCATTGCATAAGATTCAATGAATCCAATGAGCTAACTGCAGAATTGAGAAAAAATCGCTATTGAATGTTATGCCAGCAGGACTTAAACATTCAGAGCTGAAATGATGATATACATAGTTTGCCTAAATGTTCTGAAGCACAAAACTTGTCTTCAAAACTGCAATTTTTGAAGTCAAATTTCACAATTTTTGAGAAACTCTATCATCACATATAAAATTCAAAAATGCATTTTTCGAAAGATTTCTAACATACTTGCGAAAAAAACTGGTACAAAAACGGTGCAAAGTTAAATTTCACAGGCACTGGTGGTTAATTGTTGTGTACCTAGTTGCGATGATGTGTTTATAATATAGAAACAATGTGTAGCTGTATTATACATTATATTGTGCAATATAATATATAAATAATATGCATTATTTATATATGTAGCAATGAGGTCACATTTCAGGGTTTTTTGTTTCATCTCACAATCATCCCTGATACAGTTTTGTAATGTTTTACGTTACATATGCAACAAAAACTGAGCTCTGTAGTGTTAAAATCAACGCAGTTTTATTCACTCCAGAATAAAAAAACAAACAAAAAAACTTCTGTTATGATTCTAGGAAATCACATCAAAGTGAAGTTAAGGATGTTCATTAGAATTATGTAAATAACCCAGGTGTGCAAGAAGATTAATGAAGCGAAAAACAGCGACCTTGGATAGTTGAAATGGAAAGATTATTGATATGCAAGAGGAAGAGAGCAACTAACTGAAATTATCCGTGCGGTACGTCTTCATCAGAGCGTAGCCCACCGCAACATGCATTCTCAGCATTATCACGATCAGGACGACAGGTACTCAGTAACGGAAAGAGGAATCGGTGATTAAAATTTTTCCATCGGTCTTCAATGCCAGATTTTATCAAGAATCTTGAAATATCAAACGACACTGCTAAAGCTGCATCGAACTTTTCCATTGCCGTGTTCCTAAATAAAAAAGTCTGTTGAAAATCTTTTATTGATAGATTTTAACGAAAACCATAGCAACAGATGCTAAAAAATACCAGAGATTCCAGGTTACAATCGCCACTGCATTTTTCATCAATTTGGGGGAAAACAAACCCGTCAGCGATCTAGGGTGATGTTATATAAGGATAAAACGGAACTTATTTTGCCACGTGAGTGCGATTCCAAGATGCCGAATGATAGCAGTTAATTAACAATGGCAGCTAAAAAAAAATAAAGAAAGTATAGTAAGTGCTTGCTCCGGTGCCGTGGATATCAGGACAGTTGGAGACATGCTGTTAGAACCGTAGGCGTTATTATGGACTGAGGCACAATGCAAAAATTACGATGGTGAAGCACAACGGAAGTCATGAAAGTGCAAAGAGATTGACAATTCTTTTAGAGATTTTTAGGTGTTATCCGAAGCTACTTAGAAAAACATACTCTACGAAATCAGCTTTCACTTTAGCATACTTACGACGCATCTCTCTGGAACGATAAGAAAGGGCGATTGAAGAGGAGAATAAATTACGATTGCACGTGATTTAAATAAACGACAACCATTTGGACAGGAGATAAGCTATTCGCATTTCACCTTATCACCGGATACTTCCGCGTGATCAAACAGCAGCTTGCATTTCTGCGAAGTTCATGAAAATCAGATCTCAGTTAAAAAGACAGAGTAACTATCATATTGTGAAATACTTCATTTTGTAAGCCATCAGTATAAATCCATTTTTTATTAAAAAAATTGATTGTCAGACTTGATAGAAATTTCGCGGTTCGGGCAGCTGGGCACAGGACATTTGGGCCCCCGGACATTTGGGCACACGTACATCTGGCCACAAAAGTTTAGGGGTCGTATAAGAATTGCCGTTTCTTCGCACTCTGATGAGAATTTAATCGAGAAAACGTTCCCAGTAGGACAAGCGACAATTATAATTGAATTTGGAAACAAAAGTACATTCTTGAATACAAAAAAAAATTACATAGCACATTTCTTAAACCTACGGGTTTCAACGAAACAAAGGAATTGCAGCAGAACTAATACTATGTTCGGAAAAGGACGACAAAGTGGGATTTTTTAATAATGCTGCACTTTTACTTAGGCGCTAAATATTTACATAACATGTCAAGTTATTAATATTTCTCTTTGACTTACATGAGCACTAAATATTAATTACTATGCCTCATCCGTACATCCTTTTGACAGTTTTTATTCAACCGATGTCCTAACCTTTACGCATCAACTCAAAGTAATCATATTGTGCTTTTTCTGAGGCACGAAATATCAATTCGTAATTCCTAGGCCTTTTCAACAGTTTTTATTCTAGCCATTCATAACGTTTACGTACCAAGTCAAGGTAATAATAATGCGCTTTTTCTCAGGCACTAAATATTATTTCATAGGCCCTAGGCCTTTTTTAACAGTTTTTATTATAACCATGTCATATTCATAACGTTTACCTGTCAAATCAAGTTAATAATATTGCGATTTTTCTCAGGCTCTAAATATTATTTCATAGGCCAAGTCTGTTCGACTTTTGAATAATTACATGATATGAGTTCAGACCAGCGTGAGCCAGGTCGGTTTCTATCTCCTGTATAAAGCATACAGTACGAAAGGACCTAGACTTATTTAATTTATCTATTTAGCATATAGTTGCAGTAAATTTAGAATTTAAAGAAGCTTAATTTCTATCTTTTCATTTCTTATTATTATTGTGTCAACTAGGGCTTATGAATTAATACTTCGTGCCTCAGAAAAGGCACAATATGATTACCTTGAGTTGATGCGTAAACGTTAGGCTATCGGTAGAACAAAAAACTTCCAAAAGGGTGTACGAATGAGGCATAGTAATTAATATTTAGTGCCTAAGTAAGTAAAATAGAAATATTAATAACTTGACATGTTATGTAAATATTTAGTGACTAAGTAAAAGAGCAGTGTTACTAAAAAATCCCACCTTGTCCTCTTCCGAACACAGCATGAGTTCTGCTTCAATTCCTTTGTTTCGTTGAAACCCGTAGGTTTAAGAAATGTGCTATGTAATTTTTTTTTTTTTTTTTTTTTTTTTTTTTTGTATTCACAAATGCACTTTTGTTTACCCAAATTCAATTATAATTATTCCTTGTCTTACTGGGAACGTTTTCTCGATTCAATTCTCATCAGAGTGCCAAGAAACGGTAATTTTTATACGGACCCTAAACCTTTGTGCCCAGATGTCCGGTGCCCAGCTGTTAGCTCCGTCTTTCAGACAGAAAATTGTAAATATTTCTCAATTTCTTAATGGTAATGAGATATGGGAGGAAAAAATTGTGCACACCCCTTACTCAAGTGGGGAGAAATATAGGAGCACTATAATTTTTTACGCAGAGCAATTTCGTAGCTCTAAAAGTGAATATGCCCAGTTGTCCGTGTGTCCAGATGTCCAGTACCTAGTTCTCCTAAACTCGAAATATCCAAGTACAGAATGAAACGTTAAAAAAAGAAATCTCTGGCTTTATATAAAAGGTTCACCGGAAATGACTCCAAAAAAGGTCAAGGTCATCCTTTTCAGTAGATAAGCTAAGATAATAAGATTTGGGCACCGTGTAACATACAAAAGGTGAATTACATGAAAGTGCAGATGTTTCTAGTGAAAAAAGATGACACCGAATTTTCGGGTGCAATAAGCACGTCTTTTGAATCCGTTCTGACGCGAATTAAATTTATCAAAGCTATTCAAAGTCAATGGAACCGGTATGGAAAACAATAGTATCTGACCGAAGAAAGAAGTTTTTCAATCGGGATTTTAATTCCTCAGATATTGCTGTAAACGGAATCGTGAGCTTACGAACTCTTAGAAACAGAGATATCGACAAAAATAAGATGTGACTTTACGTCCCCTGGTGGGAAAACCATGCATTATTTTAGGAAGAAAGTATTCTCAAAAGGTGTATCCATATAAGCGGTATCGGTCGAAGAAAAAAAAATTAGTCGAATTTTCAGGAGCCCAGATTTTGCAACAAGTACTTCAGAAGCAGAAATTAACACTTATGACCCCTGGTGGCTAAACCATTCTTTACCAAACATTAGAAATTATGTGAAAAATATTTTCCGTCAGGTCTTGTATGCGACACAGGAAGAATTTTTCAAATCAGATCTTTAGGAGCAGAAATAACGCAGAAAACGCAATTTACCTTTGTGCCCCCTAACGGAAAGTCTATGATTTACTTGAAAATTTTGAATTTATAGGGAAAACATTTCGCATCGGAAACACTATCCAACAAAGAAGGAATTTTTCAAATCGTACTCTTAGAAGTAGAGATATTGACAAAAATAAGATATACGTCTACGCCACCTGGCGTAGAAACCATGCATTTTTTCAAGAAGAAAATTTTCCTAAGAGGTTTGTCGACATGAGGAGTAGTATCGGTCAACAAACGACTTTTTTTTCAGTCGAGATTTTAGAAGCTCATATTTTGCTGCAAATACAACAGAAGCGGAAATTAAGACTTACGCCACCTGGTGACCAAACTATTTTTTTTTACAAAAATTAGAAATTATGTGCAAACGATTTCCCATCAGGAGCTGTATCCGGTGCAGAAAGAATTTTTCAAATCGGAGATTTACAAGCAGAGATATAGCGGGAAACACAATTTACTGCTACGCCCCCTAGCGGGAAGTCTATGAATTACTTGAAAATTTTGAAATTACATGAAAAACATGTCGCACGGAAAACACTATCCAACAAAGAAGGAATTTCTCAAATCGGATTCCTAGAAGTAGAGATATTGACAAAAATAAGATGTACGTCTACGCCCCCTGGCGGAGAAACTGTGGAATATTTTAAGAAGAAAATATTCCGAAAAGGTTTATCGATGTGAGTGGCATCAGTCCACGACCGAATTTTTTCAGTCGATATCTTAGAAGCTCCGATTTTATGGCAAATACATCAGAAGCAAAAATTAAAACTTACGCCCCCTGGTGGCCAAAGTATTCTTTACCAAAAATTTGAAATTATATGCAAAACATTTTGCATCAGGAGATGTATCCGCTGAAGAAAAAAATTTCAAATCGGAGTTTTAGAAGAAGAGTTATCGAGGTAAAGGTAATTTACTTTTACGCCCCCTAGCGGAAAATCTATGCGTAATTTGAAAAAATAACTATATCTAAAATACTCTTCGATATAAATGGAATCGAAAGATAATTTTTTTTTTCAATCGGATGTTTAGAAGCAAATATGTGGAATAAAACGTATTTTTGAATTTGACATCATCTACATTTACGCCCTCTACCGGCGAAATTGTACATCGTAAAAAACAAAAACAAAATGAAAGATCATCATTTGCATATTTCAAGCTTCCCAATGCAAAAAGAATTTTTTCAAATGGGACTAATAGTTGCAGAGATATCGTGGGTACAGGCGGACAGACGGACGGACGGACAAACCGATAACAGAAGCACGATCTTTTTTTACAAAAGACGTGCTAACAATGGGAAATTGAATCCATAGTTAAAAGATTCAACCGCGAGGAAGTCAAAAGAACATATATGAACTGGAATTCATGTTGTGGTATGTCCTCGTGTAGATAAATTACCGGTTCTGATGTAAACTTATTAAACAAAAACAGTCTGCTTTCATCAGTATGCGTACAATAAAATACTGAAGCCTGTTTCCGTTGGAGGAAGACAGCCAAACAGAGGACTGTCATATTTGTGCCACTGGAAAAATGAAGAAAGCTGTATGTAAGTTTTAACAGAGTGAGGTAAGGAATAGAAATCGCTAGATCTACACATGCAGCAGGAATTGTGGAGAAATACGTAACCAACAGTAGTTAGTGTCTGTTGGCCCATCAGAGATAAGCGGTTTGCGGGTACTAGTTTAGGAAGCATTAAATTTTCAACGCAGATCCTAGAATGTTTTCTCAAAGTTATATATATATATATATAAGAATACGTTTCAAAATACTCGTTTTCAGCGGCCACACACGGGGATGATTAGCCGGGTCCGAATCTCCCAGCAATGTTCTTGTCATTCATTCATCGGATGCAGGAAACAAATGATGTTCTTTTAAAATACATACATTATTCCGACTACAGTTAAATTAAAGAAAAACAAAAAAAAACATCTTCTGCAGATGGTTTCAGAAATTTAAAATATTTTTCTTAAGGTCAATTATTTTCCTGTACGTCTCAGTTCCGGTTTTCGTAATGATCGTTATTTTTCTGTACGTCTTACGGTCCTCTTACAGTCCTCTTACAGTCCTAAAATTACGTATAATGGAATTTTACTTACTTATTCAAAAGTGTAATTTGTTTTTTACCTGCGTTTCATTTCAGTGTTGATTTAGGCCGACACCCATTTAAAAAATGCATTCATTCATATATCACCATCATCATCATCATCAACTTATATCAACCCTCTACTAGATGAAATCTCCCCCAAGTCTTTTCCACAACTTTCTGTCTTGAGCCTGTCTCTTCCAAGTCACTCCAGCATGTGTTCGATTTCCATCCATCCAACTCCCTCGTCGTTTTATTCTGGGTCTTTTCCTGTCCCTTTTTATACAATCTAGCATTTCCGTTGTCCAACAGTGGTCAATCCTTCTAGCAATATGTCTAGCCCATTGCCATTTGAGTACCTTCACTGTGGTCATGATGTCAACTCTTGTCATTTCCCTGATCCATGTACTCCTCTTCCTATCTTTTCTGTTTATACTAAGCATACATCTCCACATGATTCTGTCAGTTGTTTAGAGCATCTGGATATCTTTCTTGGTTAAGGTCCATGTCTCTGATGATGCATTGATTAAACGCTGTTCTTTTAAAACATAATAATGGTAAATTGCCCTTGAAAATTGTACTGTTCCCTCCAAAAGCTCTCCAACCAAACTTTATTCACCTACTTATTTCTTCTTCTATGTGACCATCACTTTACATCTGTTGTCCAATAAAAATGTATATAGGCATTGGTTACTTCTAGATTTTCCCATCAAATTCCAAATCTTCAGTTTTTGTGAAAAACAGTGTACATCAATTTGTTTTTTGTAAGTTCATTTTTAAACCTACTTCTCTGCTTTTGTCAGCAAGTTACTGGACCATTCACAGTAGCTCTGAGAGGTTACTTGCAAAACTGACGTTGCTATCAGCAAAACGAAGGAGGGTTAAACGATCTCCAATAATCTTTATGCCTTTGTATTTGAAGTTCAGTAACTGAAAGACATTTCATAAGCGAATTACTCCAACTGAAATCACCCAAGCTTGCTCGACTAATGAGCTGCCCTTTCGTGGTCCATGCACGAAGCAGTCATACCCAAAAGAACTGGATAATATTATATATACGCTCATTAATGCGAAATTCACAGCTATGTTTCAGCTAGTAAAAAAGGGTTAAATTTGTTATCGAAATGTTTATTTACCCTGTATTATTCATGCGTTGAAATCATCCAGTATGCTGAATAAATTGTTCGTTTTTATATGATTAAGCACTAGGATGCTTAATTTTTTATGACTATGCCGGTGGTAATCAGGAGAGACAAGATCTGTACTAAGTGTACATCTGTCTGCGTCTCTGTTTCAAAAGACAATGTGAGAGTTAATTTTTTCAGGTAAGCCACGCCTCAGAGTAAAACTATTTCCTTTCAGCAGTATTCTGGCTTTCATACGTATGCGAGGCAAAAAGAAATCTTCCACTTCTGATTCAAAATTACTGGTCCCAATACACACACACACACACACACACACACACACACAATAGCATCTATGACTCAACCAAAACTCGAACCTAGAAACTTTGCTAAAGAACCTAACCTCCAAACTACGTAAACACCCACTAACATAAAGACACATTCAAATTTTCGTTAGAAATATAAACTACGTTAATCGGCATCACTTTGTTAGTACTTATATGCTTTCAAAAAGCTGTGATCAGTGAGTGATCAAATTTATTAAGCGTATATCTTCATTTCTCTGCGATAACGGTAGCGTCGACAGCACCCGATAAGCAGCAATGATTGATTCTACTCAAAATCGATTAGTAACAGCAGCGGGATTACACAACTGGAGATCTCAGACTTTGCTTTTGATATTTAAGTCATCCATGATCTAAAAGCAGAAATGCTTTACATTGCTGTACCTTTTCAGGTAAAGAAAAAATGAAACCAAGCAGAACCTACCATGCAGCAAAGTCAATGTTTCCGTATTTCATCCGCAAATCAAAATATTTTTGGATTTTGATGAGTATTCAATCAGAATCTCTTCTAGTCAGGTGGTAACCCGCTGTAATTTCATATTAGGCTAAATTTCATCCTGTTTCTGTATATGAACAGACCTATGTGAACTCTTCTTCTTTCATCTTGGTTTCCTCCTTGCGTGTGTTTGTTTCAAGGTTTAACGTCTCTCATAAGTATCAAAGGCTACAGGGCCATCCCGAATTTAGAGCCACTAGCTCCAGGGAAGGGAGGGAACCAACGCCGGAAAAACAACCCCACAATATCTATGTCCTTCCCAGGGATTTAAGCCCAGACACAGCAACACGAGTTGTCGAGAGCCCTGGCCTAAGACAACTCCGTCACAGGATAACCCTTGTGTTTACTGGCGTTTTGAAACTTGTCCTATAACGGCATCTGGTGGTCGTGTTGATAGCGTTTGTGAAGAGCAGATTCCTTAATTGGAGATATCTAGACTTCGGATAGGAGAAGTCTCATTCATTTCACTGTAACACTTACGCACTGACCGAGCACTTTGCCATTGCTTTTTGCACCAAAAAGTGCTGCCACGTGTTCTTTACTTGCTTCGAATCCGCGAATCCGAGCTCTGTGACCTCGAGAGGCGTCTGAACGGTAAAATACACAGCTGGCGTGTTATGATTCAATTTGTAGCATTATTTGCAGAATTGGTATTGTGAAAAATGAGTTGACATATCTTTCTGTAGATAGTTGTCTTTCCGTGTGAATATTAGCGATCTGGCAGTTTATATCCTGTTGTCATGTGCGTACATGCGCTGCTAGTTTCGGCAGGTCAAAGAGCTCAACGTATTGCAAACAGCCTTCTTCTCCCAAACCCAGTTTGTTCTTCACCTTTGCCACTCCGTCAAAAGAAATAGTTTTCTCGTAAAGCTGTGTCAGCATGTTTTCTGAATCAGACAATATCACTTTATTCATACATTTTTTTCTGTCTGGGGTGATACGGTGTATATTTTTCTTATAATTTAATATCGTTCATGAAATTTTGTTTTTCGACCTTTACGTTCTTCCAGATCGTTTATATATATTTTTTTAATTTGTTATTCTGTACTGTCCTGTACTGTCCAAATATATGCCCCTGCTTTGCCTGTAAACGACTATTATTTCTGACCGACTGCATTTTCGTCTTTTTTTTCCCCCGTCTATTTTTGTAATATCAATCACAATTTCAATTTTCACATGTGATTGTTTTTCTCTTCAAAAGCCAGTAACCTTAAAATTCAATTCGTGAGAAATGGGTGTTCTTTCACATGAAAAAAAAAAAAAAAAGTGACATGGAAATTTACCATACTTTTCGCCCACTGGTAGAAGTAAATACTTACTTGAATTCCAGTTGTTCAGGTACATATCAAGAAGATTTGCTTCAAAGTATAACTTCCAGTAACTGAACGACGTGGTTTACCATTTTTTGGAAAAAAAACTTTTTTTTCTTCTTCTCACGTTTTTCTTTTTCTTCTTCTTCTCAAGAATAGTGTAGATTTTACTCAACCAATAGCATTCAGAATACCACGTGCAAACAATTGTTGTTGTTGTTTTTTTGGGGGGGGGGGGTTAATGACCACCATGAGCAACTCTTAGGGTTGTAAGTATTCGCCCATCCTTAATTTAGTGCTAACGGTTCCAGGGAAGGAACATAGCCCTCAGACAAGCATACCACCCAAGCCTCAACCGGTTCTCGAGCCCATCTCGAACGAATGGTCAGAGGCCTGCGCCTATGACCATCTGACCATCGAGTCGGTCACTGTGAACGAGATGAGAAATTGCTCTCGGCTCTTGTCGTTAGCGTGGGCAGCGTTACTCATTGCTGGAAGCAATATTGAAAACGTAGTAGGCAAATAAAGTAGAAAAATATAATTTTTCGTAGAACTGTCAGTGATTAGAGGGTGTATTTTTTTCAGCAGGGCAAATACACGACATCGATCATTCTAGACAGCAAAAATGAAAATTTACGCGCTTCTCTCTGTTAAATGCTGGGAATATACAATTTTTGATTTTTTGTGGGGAAGGTAATTGCAATCTTGCTTTTTATTTTTCGGCATAAAAATTCCGTATGTGTCTGCTACCATGTAGTCATCTCCATTGTACTCCAGCTATGTGTTTCTGAAGATTAATCTTTCATTAATTTCAGTGGTGTAATCTACCTGTTAACGGTAATCTTTAGTGACTAAAATGTTAAGGATGTTTCACTTTTTTCTTTTGCTCCAGAATTTTCCAACCGTTCGTAGTTTGATATCTTTGGGTTATAATCTTCACATTCTGCTTTTTACTATACCTTTCGAAAGAAAAATAGGTGCTTATACAAAAAATAGGTTTATAAAAATAGGTGCTTATACAAAAAGTAGGTTTATAAAAATAGGTGCTTTACTCTGTTTGTCCGTATGTACACACCAAATCTCTGCACGTGTTAATCAGATTAAAAAAAAACAACCCTTATTTGTCCTAGATAACATACATATATCATGTGGATGATGAATCACTCTTTTCCGCATTTGTTTGAATCACAGTTTTCCCGCAAGATGGCGTAAACTTACACTATTTTGTGTTTGGCATGACACCTGCCTCTAAAGATCGGATATCGGATTAGAAAAAGTCGTTTTGCGTTAGATACCTAGAATTGCGTTGTGACGTACTACAGAGCTGAAAACATGTGTCAAGACGACAAATCTGCAGCGAGATACTTTGTCAGCGTAGCTCAGTTGGGAGAGCGGTTTACTCCGGAGTGTGGGGACGCGGGCAAACTTGCGTTTTCACAGTGTGGAAAACTGTCGGCGTTTTGTTTTGTAGGATGCGAAGTGTACATTTACAAGATGACATAAATATACGTTTCCATTTAGCACACTACATCTCTGCTTCCGATCAATGAGACATGAAGGCAAAGGGTGCTAAGAATCATCTCAGATTTCTGAGTGGCTACACTGTTGAAACTTTTGTGGTAGGTTGCACCAAAAAAGTGGTACCACACCAGCTGCACCACTTTTTTAAGAAAAGATACGTCATTGTGTGGTGCAAACAAAAACAGCAGCATGTTGTAAGCTTGCATCACAATGTTTTACAACCTTAGACCATAGAACAGTGAAAAGTTGCACCATGTTTTTGGTTTTGTTTGCACAGCACAATGGTGTTTCTTTTCTCAGAGAGCAGTGCAACTGGTGTAGTACCACTTTTTTGGTGCAACCTACGACAACATTTTTAACAGTGTACAGCACAATAGATCATGTCCATGTGCTGAGAGAACACGTTGAAAGAGTGAATGAGTATGAACTCTTACTATGTATAAATCTTATTGATTGTGAAACGGCTTTTGATTCCATGAAACCATCAGCATTTATAACGTCTTCCAAATCCTGGGGTACTAAAAATGCATACGCCACTATAATGGATAACATCTATGAAAATACAAGTGCAATGGTTCGAATGCTCGAGGACACAACAAGTAAAAAAAAAGCAAACGAGGTACCATACCTCCCAAACTCTTCAATGTCCCACTGCAGAATGTCTTTCAATCATTTAACTGAGAAGACAAGGTGACAATGATTAATACAGATTATTTAACCCACCTACATTTGATGAAGACACAGTCATTTTTGCAAGTACCCCGTCGGAGCTGCGCTGTATATGTTTCAGGAACTTTCTGGCAAGAGTAAGGAAATAGGATTTAAATAAACTTAACAGAAAACAAAACTGATGTGCATTGCTTTTACAAGAACTGAATATTTAACGACATTTGAAGCAAATTTAGAAGTAACTGGTGCTTACATCTATGTTGGATAACATATATCAAGCGAAGGCCACATCGGAAAAGCAAATAACAGAAACGTAAAATTAATAAGGGCATTATGCCAGTTCTTATTTATGGATAACAGACAAGCAGAGGCGTAACTAGGCATTTCTGCGCCCGGGGCAAACCTCAAAATATTGCCCCCTCCCATATACTTTTCAATTTTTTAGCATATACATACACATATATTAACATACGTATATACATAAATGTACACTTGTCGACAAAAGTAAAAACACACCCCAATGTTATCTCTATGGTGGAGGCACAACGAAACTGACTATTTTGCACAGCAACTTCAGGAAATCATTGACTGTTCTGAGTCTAATGAAATATTGTAGAGCTGTACGGGGATAACTTAATGTATGCAAGTTCATCATGGTTTCTTCATTGCTTAGCAAGAAATTGAACCAAACGTAAATTTCTTCTACCGCCGAATTTAATTCACAAAAAATTCATAGCAATGTAAGAACTCGAAATTCTTATTAAGTAGTAAAACAGCGGATGTATCTCAAATGTCTACTTCCAGTAGTCTAAGTTTTGTTTAGTTTCCTTTCTATAGGAACTTCTGTTATTGTCGGACGAGGCCTATGTGTCTTTCCCGTAGCCCTGATTGCCATTTCATTGTAGTTCAGGAACCTAAGCTCAAGTATCGTTGGGGTAAGGGGGTATGACAGAGTAAACAGAGTATTTGAGCGTGGTTTCATTTCTTGTCCCAAACGGAAACGCCACTTTACGCTCTTTAATTGGATAGGAAGAACTTAGGAAATGGGAGAGAGTGGTTTTTCAGCAAGATAATTTCGTGCATTTTGCTTATTCTTACAATAAGGGTTCACTGGGAAGTCACCCGAACTGGACGCCACTTCGGGCGGTAAAATACAGATGGAGAAGGAGGTGAGATTCGCAACTTGCCTGAGATGAGTATGTTTTCAAATCTCGGTGAGGCATGAATGTTGTGTTTGTCTTACGGCACTGGCTCTCTCCCTTTCCTGGAACCAGTGGCCCTAAATTAGGGACGGACGATTTTAGCCCACCGAGTTGCTCACGGTGGTCGTTTAACTCCCCAAACAACAACAACAAAAAGAATTCCTAACTCCTTCGGAGAATTTAGACCTTCGGTACCACGTCCAACGGACCAAATCTAGCTGGCTTTCGTGGCATGCAGTAAAGATTGAATATGCTACCCAGAATCTTCATCAATGAGAACGACATCCGTATCTTGCAACGTACGTACAACCGCGCCTTCATTTCCGAATGTAAGTGATTAACACCTCATTAACATTTTGAGAAAGATATGCAAATTTTAAGCTGCCCAGGATATGGAAACCGGCGAAACGTATTGTGAGCCAATTTTGTAAATAGTCAAAGTCAAATGACAAAGCATGGCGCAAAAAAAAAAAAAAAAAAAAAAAATTGTACCAGAAACTGATGCAAAAGTTTCACTTTCAATTTAAATTGTCCATGGTGTTTTTTGCGCCCTCTCTTGAGCTGCGCCCTGGGCAACTTCCCCGCCTTCCCCGCCCTAGTTACGCCTCTGCAGACATGGACCTTAATTAAAAAAGACATACAGAGGATGCAGGCAACTGAAAGCAGCATAAAGAGATGCACGCTTGGTGTAAGCAAGACGGATGGATAGCAAAAGGAACCCATGCGTCAGGAAAACGACATGAGTGGAGGATATCACAATCAAAGTAATGACCCTCAAGTTGCAATGAACTGGATATATTTCTAGAAGGACTGACCACTGCTGAATAACAGAAATACTAGAATGGATACAAAGTGACCGGGAAAGTTCCAGAGGATAGCCACATGGGAATGGTTGGTTGAAATCCGAAAGCAAGCGGAATGACATTGAAAAGAATTGCTCAAGACAGACAGTTGTGGTAGACTCTTGTGGTGACCTTCATCCAAAACTGATTGACAATGGTTGATTATGAAGACCTCTTCTACAAGAAGCCTCATTTGAAAAATTCTTTTTGTATACGAATGTCTGCTGTTTCCACTAGGTGGCATAAATCTAGATTTCTTGTTCAAATATATCTTCGTTTCTAACTGTTGGACTGGAAAAATTATTTTAAGATCTGCTGGCTTTCGGCATGATTAACATAATAATACACCTATACCTGTGGTTTTCCGTTTGCTCCATCTTACCGCTAGGAGCTTCATGATGTGTTTGCGTTAGGAATTACAGTCAAAGGTTCCTATAGATAACCATGTTTATAACGCTTCTGCCCCTATTGGTGTCCTTTACACAGATCCCAGTAAAAATCACATTGAGACAAAGTTAATTTGGTGCGTTCTACAACGATCCCCCCTATAACAAAAAAACTGGTTGCATCGGTCGCCTTCTGAATGAGAGCAATGTAATCTCATCCCCTTTACAACCATTTTGGTCATACATATTTTTCGTTTAGTGTTTATTAAAACCTCTGGAGATTTGACAAAATGTCGGCTCTTGGCAACGTAAATGCGTCAGCCTGTTGACCAAGGTTGGGGAGCCTTAAACTGTCTGTCCTTCTTCATGGGCATGAGGCGAAAATAGTAGTGGGCAATAATTACGAACTGTGAGGCTCAAGGCTGATTATATATCATATATATATATATACACGGTCGATTCAGATTATTGTGACCACCAGCTAATATTCAGAGCAACAGCGGTGTGCAGCGTGGACAGCAGCTAGACGGGCTGGGAGTGACTCAATAAGATGCTGGAAGGTGTTCACAGGTATGTGGAGCCATGCTGATTGCAGTGAATCTGACAGCTGCTGGATGGCGCGTGGTGGAGGATCCATAAAGCGAACAGCACGATCGAGGTGGCCCCACAGATGCTCAATTGGGTTTAAGTCTGGGGAATTAGAGGGCCAGGGAAGTACTTTGAATTCTTTATCGTGCTCTTCCAACCACTCTCGGACATTTCTAGCTGTGTAACACGTCGCATTGTCATTCTGGAAGATCCCATCCGCCCCAGGGAAGACAATCAGCGTGTATGGGTGAACGTGGTCTGCAAGGATGAATTCATAACGAATTCGGTCCATAGTGCTTTCCACTGGTATGAGTGGACCCAGGGAATGCGACGAAAACATTCCCCAGACCATAACGCTGCACCCACATGCTTGTGTTCTTCCAGCAATGGTTGAAGAGTGTTTCTTTTCCGATGTTTCTCGCCTTATACGCCAACGTCCATCTGTTCGATGAAGTAGAAAACGTGACTCATCGGAGAAGGCAATTCTTTGCCAATCAGCGGAGGTCCAATTCCGATACTGTCGTGCAAATGAAAGCCTTTTCTGCCGATGCACCTTCGTTAGCATAGGTACAGTGACCATCCGTCTACATCGGAGCCCCATACGCAGCAGGTTTCGTTGAACTGTCATTTTAGACACACTTCCGGTAGTCCCCTGGTTCATTCGGCCTGTGAGTTGCTCCACCGTAGCGTGCCGATCGGCCCTCACGAACCTTCGAAGCCGACGTTCACCTCTCACATCAATGGCACGTGGTGCTCTGCAGTTTGCACGTAGCTTATTCGCAATGGTGCCATTTCTCCAATCACGATACACTTTAACCACAGCAGCACGCGAACGGTTCACAAACTGCGCTGTTTCAGGAATCCTGCCTCCCTTGGCTCGAAAGCCGATAATCACTCCCTTTTTGCAAATCTGATAAATCGTTCCCTTCTTGCAAATCTGATAAATCGCTCCTTTTATCCATGACAGCAACAAGTGATATGTTTTCAGAATGCCTACAGCACACCGTATATACCCACCAAGCCAGCTCACTGCACGTACCTTCTTTCATTGGCTACGCGCTGTTGACGTCAAAAGTAGGAGGTGGTCACAATAATGTGACTCGACTGTGTATTAATATGTATATATATATATACACACATTAGGTGTACAAATAAGTTTTTAAGAATTTTTTACAAATAAGTTTTAAAGAATTTCTTGTGTGACGTATACCGCTAATTTACCTATTCGACATTCCCCCGCGTTGTTGTCATGTGACCGTAAGTAGTCCAGAGTATAAAATGTGACACAGAAGTTCGCCCAACAGTCAAACGAACTTGCGCATCGGTAGATAAAAGATGGCAAGCGATACTGCATTTATTCGACACTGCATTCGTTGCAAATTTAATCAAGAAAAAATAGCTGCAAAAGCATGTGCATCGATCTGTTCTGTTCTGGGGAAGAATATTGTATCGAAAAACATGTGTGAGTTTTGGTTTAGACGGTTGTTTAAAGCAGGTGATTTTAATGTTAGCGATCGAGAACGTAGCGGCGCCCCGCAGAAGGTTGCACATGAGGAACTGTAAGCATTGCTGGATGAAGATTCGTCTCAAACGAAAAAAATTAGATGAACAACTGGGGGTAACTCAACAAACCATTCCCAATCGTTTACGTGCAATAGAAAAGATTCAGAAGGAAGGAAAAAAGGTGCCACATGACTTGAGCCAGAGGAACAAGGATGTGCGTGTCATGAAGTGTTTGAATCTGTTGAATAAAGCACATAGAAAGCATTTCCTGTGGAAAATCGTTACGGGTGATGAAAAGTGGATATGGTACCACAATCCCAGACGCCAAAAACACTGGGTAGACCCCGGTGAAGCAACGACTTCGACACCGAAACGCAATATTCACTCCAAGAAAGTTCTGCTGTGCATCTGGTGGTATATGAAAGGTTGGGCTCTATTATGAACTATGGGGCAGGATCAAACTGTTACTGCTGATCGCTACAAGCAACAATTGCTGCGATTGAACCAGGAAATCTGTCGGAAACGTCCATTCACAGGCAAAGGATTGCGTCCCGTGAAATTACTGCATTACAACGCTAGGCCGTATGTCGCGAAATCGGTCAAAGAAACGTTATTGACGCTTGGCTGGGAAGATTTGGAGAACCCGGCGTATAGTCCCGTCATAGTCCCTTCAGAGTATCATTTGTTCCGATTGATGCAACATGGTCTGTCTGCTGTACGGTTCCGGACATGCGACGAAGTGCAAAATGGGTTGACGACTGCATCGCGTCACACGATGAAGTATTCTTTATAGCTGGAATCCGTCAGCTGCCCGACAGGTGGCGGAAGGTGTTAGTTAGATAATGACGGCACATATTTTGATTCGTAAAGGTATTGTTGTTTTCTCTCAAATTACATGTTGCGTTGTCTTAAAACGCTTTAAAACTTATTTGTGCACCTAATATATATCATCATCATCATTGTCAACCATTATCAATCCACTGCTGGACAAAGGTCTCCCCAAGTTTCTTCCACAACTGTCTGTCTTGTGTCTGTCTCCTCCATGTTACTCCCGCATACTTTCGAATTTCATCCACCCATCTCCCACGTGGTCTTCTTCTGGGTCTTTTCCTGTCTCTTGGAATCCAATCTAAAATTTCGGCTGTCCATCGATGGTCTGTCCTTCTGGCAGTATGTCCAGCCCATTGTCATTTCAGGGATTTAACTCTGATCATGATGTCTTCCACTCGTGTCATTTTTCGAATCCACGAGTTCTCTTCTTATCTCTCTTTTAGTTAAGGTCCACGTCTCTGCACCATACGTAAGCACTGGAAGGATGCATTGATCAAACAATTTTCTTTTAAGACATAATGGCATATTGCTCTTAAAAATTATGCTGTTTCTTCCAAAAGCTCTGCAGGCAAGTTTTGTACGCCGATTAATCTCTTCATCAATGTGACCCTCACTTGATATCTGCTGTCCAAGATAAAAGCACGTGTCTGTTATCTCCAGCTTTTCTCCATCAATCGATAAATCTTCATTTCTATTAAAAGCATTGAACATCACTTTTGTTTTCTGAAAGTTCATTTTTAATCCCACTTCTTTACTCTTGTCAGCAAGTTCCTGGATCATACTCTGCAGCTCTGGTGAGGTAGTTGCAAAAATGACTATGTCATCAGCAAAACGAAGGTGGGTTAGATAATCTCCATTAATCTTTATCCCTTTGTTTTCCCAGTTCAGTGATTGAAAGACATTTTCCAATGTGCCATTAAAGAGCTTCGGAGACATGGTGTCAACTTGTCTCACTCCCTTTCCAATTTTTATGTGTGTTGTATTTTCAAACAGCCGAGTCTTTGCACTTGCATTTTCATAGATGTTATTAATAATATTAGTGTATGCATCCTAATATATATATATATATATATATATATATATATATATATATATGATGTAAGGGATGTAAGGTCAGGTGATGCGTAACATCACAGCCTCTCCTTGACAAATGTCAACCCCGCCTTCTCGTGGTGCATCCTGTTCCCACTAAAGGGGCTCTGGCGACCGCCAATAGCGGTATAACTATACCATCGGGATCAGAGGAAATGCTATCCCACACTCACCAACCCGCTTGGCCAGCGTGGTGAGTTGTAGCCAAACACCTCCAAAATGACTCTACAACTTAAATCTTGGCCCTCAGTCTCCGGCAGCTGGAATGTACCTGGCCAAGGCAGCGGCCAGTGCGACATGAAGGCAGAGGGTGCTAAGAATCCCCGGAGGACCGGACTAGGCTGCCATTTGATGCTGACCTTGGCTACCTATAACGGACGCTCCTATCTTCTGATTCAAGGCTTCTTGAATTGGAAGAGGAACTACAAAGGATCAAGTGGGACATCGTTGGGCTAAGTGAGGTAAGGAGAAAAGGAGAAGATCTCATTGAACTGAAAAGTGGACATCTCTTCTATTATCGTGGGACAGATACTGGCAGAACTAGTGGTGTTGGATTTATAATAAACAAGAAACTGAAGGATAAAGTGGTAGAAGTTGAAAGTTCCTCTGACAGAGCTGCACGACTCGTTATCCAACTATCGAGTAGATACCAGGCTCAAATTATTCAAACTTATGCACCCACCACAAGTCATCCTGAAGAAGAAATTGAAGAATTTTATGAGGAAATTCGTCATCTAAATAATAAAGGTAAGCAGCACTTGAAGATAATTATGGGAGATTTCAATGCAAAAATAGGGCAACGGCAACAGAATGAAACTTCAGTAGGTAAATTCGGTCACGGCAACAGAAACCAGCGTGGAAATACTCTCGTTGAGTTTGCAGAGGCAGAAGGATTTTTCATCTTGAACTCCTTTTTCAAGAAAAAGCCACACAGGAAATGGACATGGAGACATCCAATTGGGACGACAAGTGAAATTGATTTTATTATGTGTAACAAAAAATTCGTCATCGAAGACTGCAGTGTGCTGAACAAGTTCAACACAGGTAGTGACCATAGATTGGTGAGATGTAAGATGCACCTCAACACTAAACTGGAACATGGCAAGCTCATAAGACAAACAAAATGTATTGACATAACCAACCTTAAAAAACACCATAATACTTTCAAGTTGGAACTGAAGAACAGATTCTCTGCTTTAGAAGGCCTAACATCGGAAGAAGTGGATATTTCGGAAGTTAACAGAAAAGTAACCAAAGCTCTAATGGAAACAGCAACAAAATTAGCTGGGTCTAAGAACAAGTTGCATGTGAACAAATTATCAGGAAAAACCAAAATGTTGATGCAAAAAAGAAGAGAGATGAGGACAACTAAAGAAGATGTGACTTCCAAAGTGGAATATATAGAGCTATGCAAGACAACACGAAAAAGTATCACTGAAGACGTAAGGAAATTCAACTGTGAGCTAGTGAGGAAAGCAATTGAAAACAACCAAAGCCTTAAGATAGCAAAGGGACATCTCAGTAAGGGAAGAAAACAGATTATGGCTCTGAAAAAGAAGATGGTTCTATAACAAGAAATAGAGGCGAAATTTTGACAAGAGTGAAAGATTTCTACTCCAAATTATATGAAAGGGATGATACATGTACTCCAGACATCATGAAAGGTACCAGAGTTCTTCCAGTCCTCCCAGCAGAAGTTGCTCATGCAATCAAGAACATGAAGCGGGGAAAGCTCCAGGAGAAGATGGAATTACTATAGACATCATACAAGAAGCAAGTGGAGAAATTGAAACAGTACTCGCCCAAATTTTCACTCGATGCCTTAATGAAGGGAAGATTCCTGAGGATTGGAACAACGCTACAATGATCCTGCTACATAAAAAAGGTGACATTGAGGATCTCAGGAACTACAGACCTATCAGCCTCCTATCAGTGGTTTATAAAATCTTCACTAAAGTTCTTTCACACCGCTTGAAGGTAACACTGGACATGGCTCAACCGAGAGAACAAGCTGGATTCAGGAGTGGCTACAGCACAATAGATCATATCCACGTACTGAGAGAACTAATTGAAAGAGCGAGGAATATGAACTTCCATTGTGCATGGCTTTTATCGATTATGAAAAAGCCTTTGATTCGGTGAAACCATCAGCAGTTACCACGGCTCTGAAATCCTGCGGTATTGAAGATGCATACATTATTATTATTAATAACATCTATGAAAATGCAAGTGCAAAGATTCGGCTGTTTGAAAATACAACACACATAAAAATTGGAAAGGGAGTGAGACAAGGTGACACCATATCTCCGAAGCTCTTTAATGCCACATTGGAAAATGTCTTTCAATCACTGAACTGGGAAAACAAAGGGATAAAGATTAATGGAGATTATCTAACCCACCTTCGTTTTGCTGATGACGTAGTCATTTTTGCAACTACCCCATCAGAGCTGCAGAGTATGATCCAGGAACTTGCTGACAAGAGTAAAGAAGTGGGATTAAAAATGAACTTTCAGAAGACAAAAGTGATGTTCAATGCTTTTACAAGAAATGAAGATTTATCGATTGATGGAGAAAAACTGGAGATAACTGATACATATGTTTATCTTGGACAGCAGATATCAAGTAGAGGGTCACATTGATGAAGAAATTAATCGGCGTACAAAACTTGCCTGGAGAGCTTTTGGAAGAAACAGCATAATTTTCAAGAGCAATATGCCATTATGTCTTAAAAGAAAAGTGTTTGATCAATGCATCCTTCCAGTGCTTACGTATGGTGCAGAGACGTGGACCTTAACTAAAAGAGACATACAAAGGCTGCAGACAACTCAAAGAAGCATGGAGAGGTGCATGCTTGGTATAACCAGGAGAGATAAGAAGAGGAACTCGTGGATCCGAAAAATGACGAGAGTGGAAGACATCATGATCAGAGTTAAATCCCTGAAATGGCAATGGGCTGGACATACTGCCAGAAGGACAGACCATAGATGGACAACCGAAATTTTAGATTGGATTCCAAGGGACAGGAAAAGACCCAGAAAAAGACCACATGGGAGATGGGTGGATGAAATTCGTAAATATGCGGGAGTGACATGGAGGAGACTGGCACAAGACAGACCGTTGTGGAGGAAACTTGGGGAGACCTTCGTCCAGCAGTGGATTGATAATGGTTGACAATGATGATGATGATGATGATATGATGTAAGGTCAGGTGATGCGTAACATCACAGCCTCTCCTTGACAAATGTCAACCCCGCCTTCTCGTGGTGCATCCTGTTCCCACTAAAGGGGCTCTGACGACCGCCAATAGCGGTATAACTATACCATCGGGATTAGAGGAAATTCTATCCCACACTCACCAACCCGCTTGGCCAGCGTGGTGAGTTATGGCCAAACCCCTCCAAAATGATTCCACAACTTAAATCTTGGCCCTCAGTCTCCGGCAGCTGGAATGTACCTGGCCAAGGCAGCGGCCAGTGCGACATGAAGGCAGAGGGTGCTAAGAATCCCCGGAGGACCGGACTAGGCTGCCATCTGATGCTGACCTTGGCTACGTACAATGGACGCTCCCTATCTTCTGATTCAATTCTTCTTGAATTGGAAGAGGAACTACAAAGGATCAAGTGGGACATCGTGGGGCTAAGTGAGGTAAGGAGAAAAGGAGAAGATCTCATCGAACTGAAAAGTGGACATCTCTTCTACTATCGTGGGACAGATACTGGCAGAACTAGTGGTGTTGGATTTATAATAAACAAGAAACTGAAGGATAAAGTTGTAGAAGCTGAAAGTCCCTCTGACAGAGCTGCACGACTTGTTATCCAACTCTCGAAAAGATACCAGGCTCAGATTATTCAAACTTATGCACCCACCACAAGTCATCCTGAAGAAGAAATTGAAGAATTTTATGAGGAAATTTGTCATCTAAATAATAAAGGTAAGCAGCACTTGAAAATAATTATGGAAGATTTCAATGCAAAAATAGGGCAATGGCAACAGAATGAAACTTCAGTAGGTAAATTCGGTCACGGCAACAGAAACCAGCGTGGAAATACTCTCGTTGAGTTTGCAGAGGCAGAAGGGTTTTTCATCTTGAACTCCTTCTTCAAGAAAAAGCCACACAGGAAATGGACATGGAGACATCCAAATGGGACGACAAGTGAAATTGATTTTATTATGTGTAACAAAAAATTCGTCATAGAAGACTGCAGTGTGCTAAACAAGTTCAACACAGGTAGTGACCATAGATTGGTGAGATGTAAGATGCACCTCAACACTAAACTTGAACGTGGCAAGCTCATAAGACAAACAAAATCTATCGACATAACCAACCTTAAAAAACACCATAATACCTTCAAGTTGGAACTGAAGAACAGGTTCTCTGCTTTAGAAGGCCTAACATCAGAAGAAGTGGACATCTCTGAAGTTAACAGAAAAGTAACCAAAGCTCTTATGGAAACAGCAACAAAATTAGCTGGGTCTAAGAACAAGTTGCATGTAAATAAATTATCAGGAAAAACGAAAATGTTGATGCAAAAAAGAAGAGAGATGAGGACAACTAAAGAAGATGTGACTTCCAAAGTGGAATATATAGAGCTATGCAAGACAGTAAGAAAAAGTATCACTGAAGACGTAAGAAAATTCAACTGTGAACTAGTGAGGAAAGCAATTGAAAACAACCAAAGCCTAAAGATAGCAAAGGGACATCTCAGTAAGGGAAGAAAACAGATTATGGCACTGAGAAAAAGAAGATGGTTCTGTAACAAGAAATAGAGGCGAAATTTTGACAAGAGTGAAAGATTTCTACTCCAAATTATATGAAAGGGATGATACATGCACTCCAGACATCATGAAAGATACCAGTACCAGAGTTCCTCCAGTCCTTCCAGCAGAAGTTGCACATGCAATCAAGAACATGAAGCGGGGAAAAGCTCCAGGAGAAGATGGAATTACTGTAGACATCATACAAGAAGCAAGTGGAGAAATCGAAACAGTACTCGCCCAAATTTTCACTCGATGCCTTAATGAAGGAAAAATTCCTGAGGATTGGAACACCGCTACAATGATCCTGCTACATAAGAAAGGTGACATTGAGGATCTCGGAAACTACAGACCTATCAGCCTCCTATCAGTAGTTTATAAAATCTTCACTAAAGTTCTTTCACACCGCTTGAAGGTAACACTGGACATGGCTCAACCGAGAGAACAAGCTGGATTCAGGAGTGGCTACAGCACAATAGATCATATCCACGTGCTGAGAGAACTAATTGAAAGAGCGAGGGAATATGAACTTCCATTGTGCATGGCTTTTATCGATTATGAAAAAGCCTTTGATTCGGTGAAACCATCAGCAGTTACAATGGCTCTGAAAACCTGCGGTATTGAAGATGCATACATTAATATTATTAATAACATCTATGAAAATGCAAGTGCAAAGATTAGGCTGTTTGAAAATACAACACACGTAAAAATTGGAAAGGGAGTGAGACAAGGTGACACCATATCTCCGAAGCTCTTTAATGCCACATTGGAGGGTGTTTTTCAGTCGCTGAGCTGGGAAAACAAGGGGATAAAGATTAATGGAGATTATCTAACCCACCTTCGTTTTGCTGATGACATAGTCATTTTTGCAACTACCCCATCAGAGCTACAGAGTATGATCCAGGAACTTGCTGACAAGAGTAAAGAAGTGGGATTAAAAATGAACTTTCAGAAGACAAAAGTGATGTTCAATGCTTTTACAAGAAATGAAGATTTATCGATTGATGGAGAAAAGCTGGAGATAACAGACACATACATTTATCTTGGACAGCAGGTATCAAGTGAAGGTCACATTGGTGAAGAAATTAATCGGCGTATAAAACTTGCCTGGAGAGCTTTTGGAAGAAACAGCATAATTTTCAAGAGCAATATGCCATTATGTCTTAAAAGAAAAGTGTTTGATCAATGCATCCTTCCAGCGCTTACGTATGGTGCAGAGATGTGGACCTTAGCTAAAAGAGACATACAAAGGCTGCAGACAACTCAAAGCAGCATGGAGAGGTGCATGCTTGGTGTAACCAGGAGAGATAAGAAGAGGAACACGTGGATCCGAAAAATGACAAGAGTGGAAGACATCATGATCAGAGTTAAATCCCTGAAATGGCAATGGGCTGGACATACTGCCAGAAGAACAGACCATCGATGGACAGCCGAAATTTTAGATTGGATTCCAAGGGACAGGAAAAGACCCAGAAGAAGACCACATGGGAGATGGGTGGATGAAATTCGAAAGTATGCAGGGGTGACATGGAGGAGACTGGCACAAGACAGACCGTTGTGAAGGAAACTTGGGGAGACCTTCGTCCAGCAGTGGATTGATAATGGTTGACAATGATGATGATGATGATGATATATATATATATATATATATATATAGAGAGAGAGAGAGAGAGAGAGAGAGAGAGAGAGAGAGAGAGAGAGAGAGAGACAAGGTGACACCATATCTCCGAAGCTCTTTAATGCCACATTGGAAAATGTCTTTCAATCATTGAACTGGGAAAACAAAGGGATAAATATTAATGGAGATTATCTAACTCACCTTCGTTTTGCTGATGACGTAGTCATTTGTGCAACTACCCCATCAGAGCTGCAGAGTATGATCCAGGAACTTGCTGACAAGAGTAAAGAATTGGGATTAAAAATGAACTTTCAGAAGACAAAAGTGGTGTTCAATGCTTTTACAAGAAATGAAGATTTGTCGATTAATGGAGAAAAGCTGGAGATAACAGGCACGTACGTTTATCTTGGACAGCAGATATCAAGTGAGGGTCACATTGATGACGAAATTAATCAGCGTACAAAACTTGCCTGGAGAGCTTTTGGAAGAAACAGTATAATTTTCAAGAGCAATATGCCATTATGTCTTAAAAGAAAAGTGTTTGATCAATGCATCCTTCCAGTGCTTACGTGTGGTGCAGAGACGTGGACCTTAACTAAAAAAGACATACAAAGGCTGCAGATAACTCAAAGCAGCATGGAGAGGTGCATGCTTGGTGTAACCAGGAGAGATAAGAAGAGGAACTCGTGGATCCGAAAAATGACAAGAGTGGAAGACATCATGATCAGAGTTAAATCCCTGAAATGGCAATGGGCTGGACATACTGCCAGAAGGACAGACCATCGATGGACAGCCGAAATTTTAGATTGGATTCCAAGAGACAGGAAAAGACCCAGAAGAAGACCACATGGAAGATGGGTGGATGAAATTCGAAAGTATGCGGGAGTGACATGGAGGAGACTGGCACAAGAGAGACCGTTGTGGAGGAAACTTGGCGAGACTTTCGTCCAGCAATGGATTGATAATGGTTGACGATGATGATGATGATATATATATATATATACTCCATGGTCATGCTCACGTAGTATAGGGAACATTATTGGCCGTTCCTCCGATATTTGTTCAGAACGTGAGCAGGATATATCAACCACGGACTTTCATGTGAATGAAACAACTGATTGTTCCAAAATATCGAAAATTTTTGAATTGTTTCCGCTTTGTCTGTAATCGTTTTAAGCTCTGAGAATCAAGCAAAGACGAAGCTTCCCAGCCGAGTGCGAAAGCTCGGCATATATTGAGAATCTGTAGTTACGCCATTAAAAAATATTTTATACTTATGTGAGTCGTATATTATAATATATAAATGGTGTAGAGTATTTGGTAATTGATAGTCAAATCATTTTCAGTCTCAGAAGGAGAGAATGTGACTCCAGAGAAATATTTAAAAAATTATTTGTTTCAAGATTAAATATTATTTGACATTTTTTTTATTTCTCAGATTTCCCCATGTATTTCTTCTCTATGGGAATAATTTAATTTTATAGGTTCCCGAATTTTTTCTTGTCAGATATTTATAATATATCCTGATCATTTTGAACTCTCGCTTTTCGAAACTGAATTTCCTCAAGAAAAAAAAGAACAACAGGAAAAATCGGGAACAACAAAGTCACCAATGAATTTTTCTACGACTTAAATGTTATTCTCAGAGCACAAGCTTTTTCTGCATGGCGAAACCAGGCAAACTTTTTGAACAATAAATTCATGTTAACGGAACTTACTTGGTGGCATCGGTATATTCTGGAAAATAAAACTATTAGGAGTGTCATAATAAGAATCTACTTGCCAGTTTTTTTCCTGCCTTCAGGGAAAATTACGGTAATGCTGAGGTATCTGTTATGCACACTTGGAAAGAATATTATTCTAGCTTTGCGTGTATTATTTGGTAGAAAGCATTGCCATATTCTTCAGCAGTTTCTTCAGTCTGAGTTCCTACAGAATTCGGGGAAGGGATATTAAGTAATTGATATAATGGCAAATAAAAAAATTATACTAAAATTAGCAATTTAGAGCACAATTTTAGCTGGATAAATGCTAAAATTACATGTCACAGAAATGAAATATTACCAAATGTATAGCTAAAAGAAAACGAGAGAACAGGATTTTATGAGAGCATTTTAAATAGCTTCAGTTTCAATACTTAAAGAGCATATTTTCTCAGTTTTTATTTCATACATCTTCTCCGGTTTTGCTTAAGCGGTTTCACTTAGTAACTAAAGGCGAATTCTCTAATGGATTCTGTTTCGGCAAAAAAAAAAATCGATTGGATTACTGATGCACTACTACTGGGAGTGCAACTGGTTTGTTCATTGTAATATAGCTATTTCATTTTTTTTATGTTTAATAACGTTAGCTCAGAGGAATGATCTGCAGTCTATGGACATTCAGTTAAGATACTAGTATGTCTACACCCAGAACATAGTTTTCCCTATTTCTCTCTACATGATCATCTAAATGAATTCCTTCGTGTTCCTTTTCTCAGCAGTTAGCCACCTAAAAGGGCTTAGCACCGCTAAGTTCAGAAAAAAAAAACCGCCTTGAAAAATAGCACCTTAGGCCTGCTAAGGCGCGCTAAGCCTTGAAAAATAGCACCTTAGGCCTGCTAAGGCGCGCTAAGCCTTGAAAAATAGCACCTTAGGCCTGCTAAGGCGCACCAAGCCTCTTCTTCTACATCGTTGTCTGTACGTGACTAAATAATTGTGTGCGTATTTCTTATTTATAAATAAATCAGATACATACACTGAAGAACCAAAACATTATGCCGTCCTGCCTAATAGGATGTTGGCCCTCCACTTACCACCAAAACAGTTCGTACACGGCGACAAGATTTCTAAAGGTGTCTTGTGCTATCTGGTACCAACACTTTGCCAACAGATCCATTAACTCTTGTAGTTACGTGATTGTGCCGCCGCTGATGGAATTTGCTGTTCCAACACAAATCACAGATTCTCGATTCGATTGATCTCTGGGGAATTTGTAGTCCAGGGCAATACCTGGAAGTCTTCCTCGTGTTCCGCGAACCATTCTCGAACAATCCGGGCAGAGTAACATGGTGTATTATCCTTCTGAAGAAAGGCATTACTTGATGGAAATATCGTTGTCATGAAAGGACGTATCTGGTCTGCAATGATGTTTAGGTAGGTAGTAGACGTCATAGTTTCCTTCACATGAATGATTGAACCCAACGTTTTCTAGCAGAACATTGCCCATAGCATTACACTTCCTCCATCGGCTTCTTTGTCTACATGGTGCAACTGGAAACGAGATTCATCGGACCACATGATCTTCTTCGAAACATTCAAGGTCCAGTTTTGATACTTACGTGCCCATTGAACGCACTTTCAACTGTGAACCAAGGTTAGCATGGGGACTCGAAGCGGCCTGCGGCTACGTAACCCCATTTTCAGCAGGGTTCGATGCATTGTTTTTTGTAACACGTTACTCCCATCACCAGCATTCAAAATTACCGGCGAGTTGAGCCGCAGTATCCCTTCTGTTAGCTCGTACCATACATAATAGGTTCGCTCACCACTAGCATTGATCATTCGTGGTCGATCCACACCTTTGCCGGTGGATTGTGGTTATCCCGCAGTGGACCACTTTTTGGATGTACTAATCCCGACTAACCGTGAGCACCCCACAAGCCTAGTCGTCTCAGAAATACTCTGAACCAGTTGTCTGGCCATCACGATTTGGCCTTTGTCAAACTCGCTTAAGCCTGCTGCCTTTCCCATCTGAAAAATAATAATAACACTGATTGACAGAGCTCAGCATCAGGTGTTATACCGTTTCCTGACCCTCACACTCGCTTTCCTTTACCTGGTGTTTCTTCAGTTTGCGTAAAGGTACGCTGGTCATAATGTTTTGGCTCTTCAGTGTATTTTGCTTTCATGTAGGTGTACAAAATTCAGTAAAAACAATATGTAACTTACAGTTTTCAAGAACTGAAATATTTCTTGTAAAAATGCTGTTTTGATTGTAGGAGAAAAGATTGTAACATCTTGTAGAAATCTAATCAGAGGGCAGATTGGGAAAGTCTAAATTTGCAGCTCCTGAACTTCAGGTGCGACGCAATGGGTGATCTAATGGGATCTGCAGGCCACTCAACTTTTTTTAGCCTCCCCTTTATCTCCCCCTCCTAAAAAAATATTTGAGCTGTTAGAACACATAGCGAGTTCAACAATCTATGATTTTAGGACACTTGGATAAACTTCAGTGAATTTTTCGGATTCACTGAAATTTTGTAATATAAACTGGATTTTTTGCTACATTTAGTAGTGTACTATACTATGAAATGGAGGGAGTCATCTGAGCGAATATGTGGGAGAGTTATTGCAAAGTCACCATTTTTGTATAGTTTAAGAAGTTGAAAGATTTTCCTTATCAGGTTACAAACAAAAATTCGTAAACAGCGTTATGATAGCAAACTTTAAAAAGAGAAAAAAATAACGTATGTAAACTAAAATTGCAAATAAATAGTAGCATTTGAGGCCATATAGATTCGTATCTATGGTTCACAGTGAACAAATACTACATACAATATGGACCTAAGAACCTCTTTTTTACTGAGAATAACATCATCTGTGTAGGGATAAGTCTATACAAAACGGAATTTTTTAGAAAATGTTCTGCCAAGGACTTTAAGATATTGTGTTCTCCCATACGATACTTTGCCTCTCTAATAGCACCCCCACGCAGCTCTGGACTGCTAACGTTTTAACTGCTTTTCTTCCAGTCATGGTACAACAATGTAATTCGGTGACACTTTTACACTTAATGAGCTATTGATATCTCTGACTCTTTCCATCCCCCGCTGTAACTGTCGTCACCTCCCAACTTTTAAAATTGCATTAATTATATACGAATGAAAGGATTAAAGAACTGATAAAAGTGAAAGAAACAATTTTAGCAGACATACAGAAGAGGTTTAGCAGACGTTGGTTTCGTCATGTTAAAAGAATGACCATGAAAGACTGCCCAAAATTGGCATGGAATTTAAATCAAATAAACGAAAAAATAGAAGCCGTCCTAGAAGAACATGGTCTGATAGAATAAAGCGAGCACTTAAGCAAAACGGCCTGACGGAAGAATGGTGCTTAGATAGAGAAAGATATCTTGGAGATCGGAAGGCGACGTCAGACGCCATAAACCGATTATATACATATAAACACATTGACAACCCTAAACTAAAGTCAGCAACTGGGCGGGCACCAATCTTCAGGGGAAGACGTGCCCGGCAAATGAACTTACTGACAGGTTTCATGTGGATTTCAATTTTTTTAAAAAACCCTGCCAGAAGAGAATACATCTAGTCTTCCCTACCTGTCAGTATATAATATATCACAAAACATCAGTAATGACACTCACCTAATCCCTAATCATCTCATGCCCTGTAAACAATAATTCAGTACTGCCAACTACATCGAGAATAATTTAAACTCATCTGTAGAAGTCAACGCTAAGTGGTTTCAGAAATAAGTATAAGTGTCTATTAGGTACGTTCAGGAATAAAAATGAATATATGATTCCCTTAGATAGAAGTGCCATGTGTACAAGACAAGAGTGATGTTAATAGTTCCGGAGCAGCTCGGAAGAAACGAATTCGCAGTGTAGCCATGAAAGGTTAGAGTGGAAAAGCATTTGGTTTAATGTTGTTACATATCCTAATATTAAAAGGTTAAATTGACTCTATAGTCAGCATGAGATAACCAAAGTGAAATTTGCCAAATGCTTCAGGAAATTCATTCTCGATACACCTCCAATATATATTTTAAAAACTTTTCTTCGTATTTTTTTTTTTTTTTTTTTTTTTTTTGCTTTTTTCCTCCCCTAAAGTTATGTCGCCGTGTACTGACTAAGCCCATTGACAAATACGTCCCGGGAGCTAGTGCAAGCCTATATTTTCATGCGACAGAGCTTAGCAGTGAAACTTGAATAACTGTACCATATGTAACTATTTAAGTTTCGCCCTTACTGAAGCCGACAGGAGGCCAACAAGCTGCATGGAAATGTGGTATATATTTTAAGGCTTAAAGAGACTGAATAATAAATAAACACAGATGGAAATAACCTTATTATTAGGAAACACATCAATAACCTTCCATAGATGTACGTTTTGATTACAAAAGAAACCGTGCTATATGAATTCTAACTCAGTTTAACAAAGAAATTCAAGATGAAAAATAAGTTTTTCTTTTTTCTCCCCCCCCCCCCATGTGATCTTGAGATTCTTCTTTTATTCATCATACGTACACTATAGGCTTCTGCGAAAGGAATAATTTATCAGATGCTGAAGCATATCAGGAAAGACGGGTCGCCTCTCCAACGTATTCTACTCTTCCCAAGCCTTTGCCGTCCGTCTTTTCCTACTTTCATTTCGCTACGAGGATGATCATCACGACTCTCTCTCGTCAGATAAGGAGGAATTGAGATCCTGACCAGAATTGAAAAATGATGCTCCAGCATCTCTGGGTTGGAAAGGAGAACTAAATACATTTTCGGCCATCAAGCCCGTGAGACCAACAAACAACATCTATCCTGCAAAAACATTTTTTCGCTCTCTCTTTCTCTCGAGAAGAATTCTTTCCTACTTCTCCGCCCCCTTTCCCCCTTCTTTAGCTTTGACAGAAAAGACAAAAATATTAACTCTATTCGTTGGTTTGTCCCTATCTTCTGTTGCACCGTTCAGCTGCAATATGGCGCCAGGAATTTTATTATATTTCCTAGGAGGCCTTCTACTGGCGATAACTAGAGCCTCCTCCCTTATCACAATTCCTTGCGGCGCAACATCCCGCTCACAGAAAAGCTCGTTCTAGTGCGTGGTTAGAGCTTCTAAGGGCTACGTAAGATTTTTTTCTCCCCACCCCTTCTCTTATATTTTTGCTCTCTGCGTTCCTGCAAGAGTTTCTTCCTTCAGTCTCCTTTCTCGTCTTTCTTTTTTCTGTTTCTTTGTCCCCCTTCATTCCTTTTTTCTCTTTTCATTTATTTATTTACCTTTTTTTTTTTTTTTTTTTAGATTTCCTTGTTGCCTTTGTAATCATGCGAGCTTTCGCTCCCGTACATACGCTGGTTGAATGCGTTCTCCTTTGACTGAACGTTTTGGGACCAACTATTCTGAGCGAAAGTTTTCTTCGCAGTGTTATCACCAGGATGTTCGGATGCTGCTTTTTTCTTCCAGACTTAGGCCATTACAGAATTGCGTTAGAAGTTCTAAAGGCCTATAAATTGAGCAATGTTTTTTACCTTTTCTAGGAACGCTTGAGTTTACTTTGTTCCGACCGGTTGGGTGTGTTTGCGTGAATGTATACATTCACAGATATGTGCATACGTAAATAAGTATATGCATACTACACATTCAGATATAATGATTTAATCATTTTTTTATCTATGCATGGAAATCTACCTCTTCGCAACGTTACCGAAACTATTTATCGCTAGTCATATCAGAGACGTCTGGATAAAACGTAATAACTTCTTGCATGCATGAAAATTATATATTTTTTATTTCCCTTCTTCTTTTTTTATTTTTATTTTTTTTATTTTGTAACAAGCTGAGTCAATCTCATTGGTTGATGGATTGGTGAGATTTACAGTCAAATGGGTAAGATGAGTACCAAGTGAATGGCGAAAGAGTAAGATGAGTACCAAATGAATGGTAAAAGAGTAAGATGAGTACAAATGATTAAACCATAGCACGAGTTAGAAAAAAGTCATAATGTTTTATCTTTCTATGTCTTCGCATAGCAAGAACACCACAGCACAAACAAAAGGAATCCCCTTGTTTGCCTTCTTGCATCACTCCCAATGTAATCTGTTAAGAACCAATAAAAACTGGGACTTTCTGGGGAAAGCGGGGGGGGGACGACCACGGTTAGCAACTCAATGGTATATAAGCAGCCATTCGTCCCTAATTTAGGGCCACTAGTTCCAATGAAGGGAGAGAGCCAGTGCCGTAAGACAAAAAGAATATCCATGCCTCACTGGGATTCGAACCTGGACCCAAGGCCAGAAGCCAGCGCTTAGACTGTGGTGCCAAAGGAGCGGCAGTGAGACCTTCACTGAGGCAATTAATTCATTTCGTATCACCCTAAGCTGATGTATGTTGCAAAGGAAGTATGCATTGCAATGCTGCAAAAGAAGTATGCAAATTGATTAATCAGGGCATCGACTGTAAAAACAAATTGAGAGAATACTTTTTTGCTTTGCGTATGGCATCTTAAATAGATTATAATTTCAACAAGTTAGTAAAATCATGCAATGCATTGATTATGATACGCTTTCCAATATACTAGAAATCATTACTCAAGCTATTACTCAAGTTATGAGGAAAATGGCTGTGGAATCAATCTCACCCCTGTGCCCTGACCTTTGATCCATTTGGATGATATTCAGCAGAACTGGTTCAGTACATCTCCGAAATAACATGATAAAGTTTTGTCCCAATCGAAACAATTTTACGTAAGTTATGATGCATAAGCGCTATGGAATAGATCCCGCTCCTGTGTCCTAACCTTTCACCCCATTTCGCCCATTTTCAATAGGGTTTGTCCCCAGGAGGTCTCCTACCACATACTAAAATTTAATCGAAATCGAACCTTTTTTACGTTAGTTATGACGCATAAGAGCAGTGGAATGGATCCCGCTCTTATGTCCTAACCTTTGACCCCATTTCGTTCACTTTCAATAGGGTTCCTTCCCAGGTGTTCCCCTACCACATACTAAAAGTTCATCGAAATCGAACGATTTTTACGCAAGTTATCGTGCGGACGAACATACGCACACAACGCGTGACGTAATGAGGCAGATGGGAATCGTGGCCATCTGCTAGCAAAAGTGTGACGTCATAAAACTTTAATAGGATCCGCACATTTGTTTGACTGCTGACGTCATGAAAATACAGGTCGCGCCATCTTTTTTCTGGACAATTAATGCGTTCACAAGGATGAAAGCCGCGGTGGCGCAGTGGTCTAAGGCGTTGGCCTCTGATCATTCGTCGGAAGGGGTCCGGGTTCGAATCGCGGTGAGGCATGGATGTTGTGTTTGTCTTACGGCACTGGCTCTCTCCCTTCCCTGGAACCAGTGACTCTAAATTAGGGACGGGCGACTGCTTATAGCCCATTGAGTTGCTCACGGTGGTCGTTAAATCTCAAAAAAAAAAAAAAAAAAGGATGAAAATTTGAACATCGAATAAAATAGCTTCATTTTATAACTTGCAATACTTAATATTTTCTAAAACATAACCACAATTATGCAATCCAACATTTTTTTGTCTGCTGACGTCATGAAAATACAGGTCGCGCAATTTTTTTCTGGACAATTTATACATTCACAAGGATGAAAATTTGAACATCGATTAAAATAGCTTCATTTTATAACTTGGAATACTTAATATTTTCTAAAACATAACCATAATTATGCAATCCAACATTTGTTTATCTACCGACGTCATCAAAGTACAAGTCGCGCCATACTTTTTCTGGTTTCAACACCCCCAAAGGAAAAGTTATTGATTTTTAATGTAATTATGGTTATGTTTTAGAAAATATTAAGTATTCCAAGTTGAAATAAAGTTATTTTAATCGATGTTCAAATTTTCATCCTTGGGAGCACATTAATTGTGAAGGAAATGTGTACAAAATTTTTCCATTGGAAGTATAGTAAGCTAAATGGATCGCATTCCTATGTCCTGACCTTTGACCCCATTTCGTCCACATTCAAAAGGGTTCGTCCCCTGGTGGTCCCCTACCACATACTGAAATTTCATCGAAATCGAACCATTTTTACGCACGTTATGACGCATAAGGGCAATGGAATGCATCCCGCTCTTATGTCCTAACCTTTGACCCCACTTCACCGATTTTGAATAAGATTCGTTCCCAGGCGGTCCCCTACAACATAGTAAACTTTCATTGAAATCGAACTATATTTACGAAAGTTATGACGCATAAGGGCAATGGAAGGATCCCGCTCCTACGTCGTGACCTTTGACCCCATTTATCCCATTTTCAATAGGGTTCGTCCCATGGTGGTCCCCTACCACATAATAAAATTTCATCGAAATCGATCCGTTTTTACGCCAGTTATCGTGCGGACGGACGGACAAAGCTGGAGCATATACGCTCCTTCAACCTACGGTTGGAAAGCGTAAAAAAAGAAATACGTTATCTTATATATGAACACATGGCGTTGAACTAATAAAATATATGCTGTCCCGGTAGCGCAGTGGTCTAAGCGCTGGCTTATGGCCATTTGTCCGTGAAGGGTTCGGGTTCGATTCCCGGTGAGACATAGATGGTGTGCTTGTCTTACGGCACTGGCTCTTTCCCTTCCCTGGAACCAGTGATCTTAAATTAGAGACGGGTGACTGCTTATAGCTCATCGTGGTCGTTACGCCTTCAATCAAAATAAATAAATGAATGATATACTTACAATTGGTCTTTCGGAAACGTTTTATCTTTCCAAGATATACTGCGTTTCGTAGGATTTCTGAAAAGCAAGCTTTCCTAAACTAAACTAATCAGTATTTTCCATTATATATCTGCACAATTAACTGTCAAGCAGAATATCCCAAGTTTGTTAGTGTTACATATCAATTATGCAGAGCACTTCTTTTTGAGCTGTGATTTGGCCTGGTTTGATTTTTGAGGTGTTGCAGAGCAAGGGAATGGTCTGGAGTAAAGTGTCAAGAGCAAGACGAATTAAGAAAACTAGTAGTTCAGGCCGTGGGTACATTACACACCAATTAGACGGCAAAGCAACAGGCTACGTGCGAAACATTATTTTTTGAAATATTGTATCTAAAAAAAATAGTCCATTCAGTGCACTCAACTGCACTTCCAAATCAAAATTTCCGCCTGATATGTATACGATATTACATCACTATTAACACGAAAACAAGCGTCAAAGCCAATACTTTCATATGATTGTACCTTTGTAAAAAATCGTTTATAACCGTTAAAAATTTGTTTATACGTTAAAAATTTCTATGTGCCACGATTTTTTCTTTGTCCTTTTTTCTTTCTTTTCCGTTTTGTTATTGTTGTTGGTTGCAATTCTTTTTTTGTCAATTTTTGGCCTCACTCCATGAGGAAATAACCTCGAAATTGCAGCTTGTGGAATAGTATGCGGAAAGAATGCACTACAATCACTTGTTCATTTGCACTACGAGGACAATTTAAGGCATAACAGATATGAAAAGAGCTGTGATCCGAAAAAGCTTAGATTCCTAGATAGCTTGATGGAAAGGAGGACTCCATTGAGCAGTAAAATTAAATGCATTAGAACATGCATCCCCAAGAATGATACGTCGTCTACGCACATTTCTGATGAAATCCTGCAATGTTTAAAAATATCTATATATTGTATATATACACAGTCGAGTCACAGTATTGTGACCACCTCCTACTTTTGACGTCAACAGCGCGTAGCCAAGGAATGAAGACACGTGTCGTGAGCTGGC
The DNA here is from genome assembly GCA_039090855.1 of Macrothele yani. Lineage (NCBI taxonomy): Eukaryota > Metazoa > Arthropoda > Arachnida > Araneae > Macrothelidae > Macrothele > Macrothele yani. Next base: position 80,606,554 of record CM077023.1, on the reverse strand, counting down.
TTGGAGGGTACATAAGGTGTGCTGTAGGTATTCTGAAAACGTATCACTCTTTGCTGTCATGGATAAAACGAGAGATTTATCAGATTTGCAAAAAGGGATGGTTATCGGCTTTCGGGCCAAAGGTGGCAGTATTTATGAAACAGTGCAGTTTGTGAACTGTTCGCGTGCTGCTGTGGTTAAAGTGTATCGTGATTGGCGAAATGGCACCATTGCGAATAAGCGACGTGGAAACTACGGAGCACCACGTGCCATTGATGTGAGAGGTGAACGTCGGCTTCGAAGGTGCGTGAGGGCCGATCGACACGCTACAGTGGAGCAACTCACTGGCCGAATGAACCAGGAGGCAACCGGAAGTGCGTCTAACATGACAGTTCAGCGAATCCTAATGCGTATGGGGCTCCGATGCAGACGGATGGTTACTGCACCTATTCGAACTAAGGTGCATCGTCAATAAAGGCTTACATTTGTGCTGCATTATCGGAATTGGCAAAGGATTGCCTTCTCCGATGAGCCACGTTTTCTGCTTCCTCGAACGTATGAACGTTGGCGTATAAGACGAGATACATCAGAGAACAAACACTCTTCAACCATTGCTGGAAGAACGCAAGCTGGTGGGGGCCGCGTTATGGTCTGGGGAATGTATTCGTGGCATTCTCTGGGTCCACTCATACCTGTGGAAGGCACTATGGACCGAATTCGTAATGAATCCATCCTGGCCGACAACGAACACCCATACATCGTGATTGTCTTCCCTGGGGTGGATGGGAACTTCCAGTACGACAATGCGACGTGTCATACAGCTAGAAATGTCCAAGAGCCGAGAATGGTTGTAACCGAGAGCCGAGAGTGGTTGTAACCGAGAGCCGAGAGTGGTTGTAACCGAGAGCCGAGAGTGGTTGGAACCGAGAGCCGAGAGTGGTTGGAACCGAGAGCCGAGAGTGGTTGGAACCGAGAGCCGAGAGTGGTTGGAACCGAGAGCCGAGAGTGGTTGGAACCGAGAGCCGAGAGTGGTTGGAACAGCACGATGAAGACTTCAAAGTACTTCTCTGGCCGCCAAATTACCCAGACTTAAACCCAAATGAGCATCTGTGGGACCACCTCGATCGTGTTGTTCGCTGTATGGATCCTCCACCACGCACCCTCCAACAAACTGTCAGATGCACTGCAATCAGCATGGCTCCACATACCTGTGAACACCTTCCAGCACCTTATTGAGTCACTCCCAGCCCGTTTAGCTGCTGTTCGCGCTGCCACGGAGGTTACTCTGGATATTAGCTGGTGGGGTGGTCACAATAATGTGACTTGACCATGTACATACTCATCTAGAAGGCACTAAGCTGTTGTCTGAGATTCAGAAATTAATTAGCTGCTAAAATAAAGACTATATGACGAATTAAAATTTTCTATCACACGTCTCACGATCTTTTGTATCTCATACTAATTATCTTTTTTCATTTAGTCCTTTTTTCTTCTGTAAGGCATTTGTGAATCTGATGCTTCCATAATTCCCTTGACCTTCCTTTAACTTTCCATACATAAATTCTTTTAGTTATCATCTCGTCAACCACAGAATACTTGTCTATTTACTGACAAAATTTTTCTTCGCATTACACATTTGTGATACATTTTCATTCCACGATCAGAACAAGTCATTCCCAAATATCCCGCAAGAAATACATCTCTCCAGGAGGCAAACGACTCCTGTGATTCTTCTGTAGTACCCAGGATTTCAAACCCATACATTAGGGTAGGAACAATAACGCTTTTATGCACAGCCACTTCAGACCTTTTTGACTACCACTTTCAGAGAGGGATTCACTAGCATACGCATTTCACCATCTTATCTGTTTTCTCTCTCATATATGCTCCCTAAATGCAAAACCTTATTCACCTTGTATGATTCTGTACCAATCTGACTGACTTGGCATTCATTAATGACAGCCCCTCTCTCTCAACAGCCATGTCTTTGGTTTGCCCCTTATTTACTCACATTTCGAATTTCATGCACAGTTCGTTCATTGCGATGAACCTGCTCTGCAACTGGCACTTACTAAAAATTGCTGTACTTAAAATTATTATGATTATTTGATTAAAGGTTTATTGATTAAAGGTGCTACAAGTAGCCACCCGCACCTAATTCAGGGCCATTGGTTCTTTTTTTTTTTATCGAAGGCTTAAAAAAATATTTATTTGACCTGGTGGTACAGATACAGTGACAGGATAAACAGACATAGTTGAACATTATTAACTGGCAGACATAGACAGTACATTCACTTTACACCAACAATACACAAAGGGCAACCTGAAAGCAATGCCTCATCACTCATAAGATTTTTATCTGTAGTAGCAAAAATGTGAGACTTGGTGGCAAATTACTTGGACATATTGTCAATAATGCTGGCCTATTCAAAGTATTGTCCATCACTTTCTATACATTTCCGCCATCTCTGAACCCATTGGTAAAATCCATTTTGGAAAATTTCCTGAGGCTGTCGATTTACCCATGAGTTCACAGCCAGTTTAACGTCTGTCACATCGTCGAAACGTTTCTCACGAAGGGTGTTTTTCAAAGGGGCGAACAGGAAAAAGTCTGAGGAAGCTAAATAAGGACTGTATGGGGGGTTGGAGCATCGTCGTCCACCCCGTTTTGGCAATAGCCTGTGAAGTCTCCATTGAGGTGGGGGAACGTCCGTTATCATGGTGTAAAACAACAATATGAAATGGAATGCCACGTCTTTTCCTTCTGATAGCTTCCTTTAGCTTCTTCAATGTCTGCACATAGTGAGCACTGTTTATTGTTGCACCCATTCAAGGAAATCATTCAAAATGACACAACGTTTGTCCCAGAAAATTGTCACCATCACTTTCCCTGTGGAATGAGTTGTTTTCACCTTTTTCTGTCGAGGTGAAGATGTGCGGTGCCTTTCCATTGACGCACGTTTTGTTTCTGGGTCATGAAAGAACACCCAGGTTTCATCCCCCGTCACAACATTAGAGAAAAACACCTCACCCTCCCTCTCAGAACAGTCCAAGAGCTTCCGGCACATGTCCACCCTTTTCTCACATTATTCATGGGTTAGGTTTCTTGGGATCCACTTTGAACAAATTTTTCTGTAGCCCAGATGACTAATTAATGTTACCATAGCACTATGACCGCAACAAATTGCATCACATAACTCCTGGATGGTGACACGACGATCAGCTGTGATAAGCTTTTTCACTCGTTGCCTGTTGGCATCTGTCACTGCAGTTGCGGGTCTTCCACTCCGTTTCTTGTCTGACACTGAACTTTCTCCCTCTCGAAACCTCTTCATCCATCTTTGGAAATAACTGATGTCGATTGTGGTAGCTCCATACGCCGCCAGGAGTTTTCTGTGGATTTCTGGAGCCTCACATCCCTCTTTTTCCAGGAATTCAATTACGGCTCGTTGCTTTTCTTTGTCATTCATGATCTTTATTTTCGATTCTGAAAAAAAAATTGTTCCCGCATTGGTAACATATCATATAGTACACGTCAGTGAAGTTTAATTAAAATCACTTAGAAATTTCAAAAGTTATTAAAAAAGAGGCATTACTTTCAGGATGTCCCTTGTACGTAGCGAACATGGTGTACAGTATGCCAAATGATCAAGTTACAGAGAGAGAGAGAGAGAGAGAGAGAGAGAGAGAGCCAGTGCTAATCACGTAACGCATTGAGAGCCAGTGCCGAAAGACAAATACAAACATCCATGCCTTACCGGGATTTGAATTCAGGCCCCTTCCTGGGCGAATGATCAGAAGCCAGTCCTCAGACCACTGGGGGCGACTTGCAGTACGTATGGACTTGAAAAATCTGGAAGACAAATCTTTGTAACCTCATGGGCTTTAACAGAAATTTGTAATCGCTATGGTATGCTGATGGTATGATATGGAATGCCGACCATGTGGCCGAGTGGTCTAAGTCGCTGGCCTTGAATCCTTCGTTCGAGATGGGCTGGAACCTCGTATGAGGCATGAATGCAGTGCTTGTCTTGCGACCCTGGCTCTGTCCCTTCTCTGGGACCAGTGGCTCCAAATTAGGGGCTGCTGATTACTTGTAGCTCTGTGAGTTGCTAGTGGAGGTCGCTACCCCCCCTCCCAAATGAGGAAAAAAAACAGTATTGTGCATTGTGATCTAAAAATGCCGTTTGGAAAATGGGACACTCCCAGTGTTTCTTTCAGGCATACATCCAGAGGGGCGAAGCCCTCCCGGAAACAACGATTCGCCCCCTCAGAGACATTTTAGGATACCGAGCCAAATTTTAATAAATCCAGGCGAGGAGACTGGCACAAGACAGACCGTTGTGGAGAAAACTTGGGGAGACCTTCGTCCAGCAGTGGATTGATAATGGTTGACAATGATGATGATGATGATGATAATGAAAAATAAAGTTTCGTTTCTTTTTATGCTACAAATATTTCTCCAATTATATTTTTTTAAATATTTGTTCAAATGGTACTAGTTTTAGTTTATTTTATTAAAAAGTGTATTACGATGCATGGTATTATTCAAAATATAATAAGTAGACTAATCATATCTAATTGCCTGGGAATCGTGATTCAGGATCAAGAGTGCGTTGAATGCATATTAATAGATGAACATTTCAAGCCTGCGGAACCCCCCCCCCCTCCCTCTCTCCTTTAGTTGAAGAAAGTTTGTTATTCCTGAAATGTTTGAAGAAGTAATAACTACATAAGAGATGTATATTGAATTTTTCTTTGGGGGGGGACGAAAATAGGAAGTTTTTGAAATCCACCATCTGGAAAAAAATCAAAGTTAATGAAAAATTGAAGAAAAATTAAAGCATTTTTTTTTTCAATGTAAGTCGATACATTTTTATTAAATTAAAGCATTTTTTTCTAATGTAAGTATATATATATATATATATAGCAAATGGAAAACTTGCCCTCTCTAGGGTTCCATTCGCCCCCCCGGCCAAAAAGTCCTGAAAGAATCACTGGACACTCCTGTCTCTTCTGGTTTTCAAGATGGCATTCCACTTTGCAAGTGTTATTATCTATTAGATGGCATCTCAAACAATCATGTGAAGCAAACAATTCAATAAATTTCGATTTTACAAGTTATAATCGCGAAAAAACAAAATCATCCCTATTTTGTTTCGGGTTTTAATGACCCCTGTGAGCATTTAAGGCTCCGAGAATACTTCCGTTCTTAATTTAAGACAGCCTATGCCTTCTCCGCGCTTCGAACCTGGGCCAGGTTGCACGATTATCAAGAAGCCAGCGCCACCGAGGCTTACTTTTATAATTCTTTATCGTGGTCTTCAAAATATTTTTAGTCAAACAGAACTCCAGATATTCTAAAGTAAAACCCCTCTGGCTGTTTACAAACAAACAAAAAGTAATCACATTTAGAAAAATAAAAGCTCTATGTTTGTATTTAAATATGCATTTCAAAAATGACAACACCCTTCGGATGTGTAAAACTATTTTAACTGCAAATGACATCATGAGAACGATATAATTCTCTATTTTGGCTAGCAGGAAATGCCTATTCCAGATTTGGTATCATACGTTATTCTATGGAAGAAGATATTCAGATCCAAACCGCAGAGACACCTTTCGCGCCTTTCCCGGGCCGCAATCTATGGGCCTTATTGTTAGAAACTAGTACATAAATTGCCTGGCCACCAAATGGCCTCCCCAGCAAGTTCGTAATTCTAACGAAAAGCTAAACGGCAATTACTTGTTTTGGCATATGCATATGCTGTATATATTTGCTACTCATTTTTGGTACAGATGTACGTACAAATGTAGAAAAACTCGAAAATTTTCATGTTCATAATTGCAAGATCACCGTTAAAAATGATGTCTCATCAAATACAATCTACATACTTCTTTACCCGTGTTTGAATTCATGCAGGCGTGTCTTTTGCGTTCTTCTTTCTGTAGAAAATTTGCCTTCTTTTTAAAGTATGTTTTTACGAGAACACACATTCTAGCTATACTCATTCCTTTTTTTTATTCAAATATTTTTACATGACAATTATACCTGAAGACATACGGAAGTTCATAAAAGCTTAGACCAGCCGAACTGTCATTGCAGCCGAAGGGGATAACAGGTATAAAATTTCGTTGTTAAAAAATGATAGCAAAGCAGAGAAATAAAAAATAACTGGTTTTTCGGCTTGTGCATACCATAGGCATAACTCCTTAGATTTTATGCGAATTAAATTATTCTATCGTTTTGTTTTCATGAGCATGTTTTCACGGAGATTATTTATGTGTTATTCCACAGTAGCAGAAGAAATTCTTTCCGAACTTTTGATATCATTATGGAGGAACAGAATATGTCTAAGAACTCCCTAATTTTGTTTTATTATTCTTTCGAACAAAGAATAATAATCGTTATTAACCATCATGCTGAAATTGCTGAAGAAGTCGGGTCATTATGGATAACATAGTGACTTTTCAGCGATAATAGTGCACTTATATATGTATAATTCTGGAAATAACATTATTCTTCCTCGGCAATAGCAAAGAAAGCAGAGTTACAAAGTTGGAGGACATGTTCTGTTTACTAAGAAGGATCTGAAACCTTATAAAATTGAAAATTCGTTGTGTTAAAGTATAGTCGAGGTTTGGGGATATTAGCAAGCAGAGCTTTTCCAGCTAGTAAATTATATGTCACGGTGCTTTAAAACAGGACTAGAATTAAGAAATTTTAAGTTAAAAACTGTAAGGAGAGTTCATTTACATATACTTTAAAAGAATTCGTTATTATATTTCAAATCTGAACGTACTGACGTTTCGCAGCATTATTTATGATCATGTTTAAATTTAGAAATTTACCAGAATTAAAAAAAAAAGTGTGTGTCGATTGACCGAAATAAAAATGACTTCCACTTTGAGGCATCGGTTTCCTTTGTTCATTGCGATAACGAAATGAAGAAAAACTATGTCCGAAAATACTCAAGTACTGACCACTACCTACAAGACTGTTTTTAATTCTTTGTCACTCCAGTTTCTATTATTTGAAATGCTGCTGGATATATTTTTGCCATTTGTAATTGTTGCTATCGGTAAAGTTTTTTTTTTTTTTTTTTTTTTAGGATTTTCTGTTAATTTTTTATTCTTGTCTTTGACTACTCATGTGCATGTACAAGATTTTCCTTTTTCATTGTATTCGTGCTTACTTTGTGTATGTGTTGAGATTCTTTTGCATTTCTATGGGAAACGTGGAATTTTTGAACATGCTTCGGCTATAACAGCTAAAGGCTGTATACAGAGAAGGCAAACAATCGGCAAGCATTTTCGGAAGAGCTGGTAGAGCAGAAAGATTGAACAGACCTTTATTTCCTTCTAGCAGTTAGAGATCGTTAAGGAGGATTTATTACTGAGAAGTTTCCCAGCAAATCACAGGGCTCATCAGATTGACACTTACAATGTCGTGGCAGATGGGAAAAGGAGAGCAGCATAAGTGACGTCATGGACATGATACAATGATGAGCCAAACCCTGTACTAAACTACAAATGGACCGGTGATCACACCGAGTGTTACTGGTGGGGGGAAAGTATCAACAAAATGGAGCGTTTTTCCACGCCCCCACATTCACGAACCCTACTCTTAATGGTACATCGTCTTCTGCTTGATGATGATGATACTGATGATGACTTTGTTTAAGGGCAATACTGCAAACTCATTTATGTGACAGAAAAGGAAAACGGAAATAGGAAGCCGACGTAATATTGTGCCGAAGATTCTAAGATTACGTTCACTTTTAGTATATCGCTGTTTCAGTAAATTCCTGGAAAAACAGGTAAAAATATATAAAAAATATTCGTCTTGCTACAATTATTTTAATGTTTGCTTTAATTTTTTTATAATATTTTTTATTTCAAATTATAGACTTTTTATGAAGCGCAATACTTAATGAGAAAACAGTATGATGGTTCTAAAGGAAATTTTGGTTGCTTTTTTATTATTGTTGTGTTAGATTTTTCAAGTATTTCTTTAATTTAAAATCGCTTTCACGCGAGCTCATAAACAGCCTGCATTAAATCACTTGGTACTACTCATTTCGAAATTAATCATTTTACCTTTGCTATGTCTTAAAAACCATAATGAAATTAACCTCAGTCAAAGATATCTAGCATACATGTTTTTAAATGTGCCTTTTTTTCGATACATTGATTACGTTTTAAGATTTTCGTCTTTGAAAACATATTCAAGGCTTAATGTTATTGTTTCATGATGAAATGCAATTCGAGCCTTACTAAATTCTTACGTCGCTGTCTAAATACCTTTAATCTTAGCTATTTTTTTTAATTTATTAAACGAACTGATTTCTAAGAGTTTTTTCGCATCATGTTTAAGTTTTGCTCGAAACTAATGATCTAATTATGAAAGTTTTTAACTGGTGAATTTTGATATAGATTTTGAGAAGAATTTAAAAATTCTTGATCTACGTTACATAATTTCACCCGGCGTTTAATCAGTCAGTACATAAAACTTAGAGAGAATTTGATATTTTTTTTTCTGTTTGTTATCGAATTTGTATTTGTATCTGCGCTTTTAAGTTTGGCAAATAATGTCTTCTGCAATTTCCACAAAAAGTGTGATATCCACAAATATTTTTCCCGTGTATCTTTAAACAAGCTAGGACTGTATGTTTATTTGTTGTTTTACCTGAATTCCGACTATGAATATGTTTATGTAACATATTAAATATACTAGGATTAAATTACAACGTCGGAGATCTTGTTAAATTTTCTGTATAATGTATTGCAAGTCATTTTTTTTTCACAGTTTCGATACCAGAAATCTGCTGGTAAATTAGCAAAGGGGTTTTGTTGAATTTAAACAGTTTCCTTCGGAATAATTTGCTAAAAATTGTAATTTCTGCACTGGTTACAGTCGATTACTTGGTTATTAGTCCAATGATTAAATAACCGACAAATTGTAATTTCAGCACTGGTTGCAGTCGTTTATTTTGGTTACAGTCCCAATAATTAAATAACCGACATAAAAAAAGGTTTTCTAATTTGATTGTAGTTTTGCAGTTATGTAGGTCTAATGTTTTTATTCCACCATGGTATCAAATACATTACCACTCACCTATGAGTCATGAATCCTGCATAAATTGAAGTGGGAAACAGTAATCTAAAAGTATCCTAGTTTGTTTGTTTTTAAAAAGCGCCCGAAAGTTTTTGTTGTTGTTTCACTGTAGAGCTCTGAGAAAAGAGGAAAAAATCATCCATTGCCGTTTTGACAACGCTGTCAAACTTCCAGTTACATCTGAAATCACAAAGCCAGTAAAACTGAGATTAACATAAAATTTGCTTTCATTTACATTTGTATGAGGATGTTTTCTCGTATGTGTGAAGTTCGTATGAAAATCAAACTGAGTATAAATAAGGAAAAACCCAGAGCTTTTATTTTTGAGCGAGGAACTGTTAGTAATGAATGCAGGGTCAGCCTAAATAGTACAGAGACATACCAGGTAAATGAATTTGTATATTTAGGAAGGTGTTTGAGAGAGAAAACAAATTAAATGGTGAAATTAATAGGCAAGTGAATTCATCTTTGGAAGTCATAGCTGCTTTAGGAGGATTTGAACAGGATGGATGGCTATGTATGAAAGTGTAATTGTTCCTACTCTGATGTACGGCAGTGAAACCTGTGTACCTCAGAAGAGATACAGGAGTTGTTTGTTTGCCAGAAAGATGCGTTACTTACGGTGGTTTCTAAGAAGAGATGTTCTAATCATGTGAGGAACGGAGATGTATCGCAGATGTATAATGTGAAGAAAAATATTAGTGGTAGTGTGGAGACAAATATTCTGAGGTAGTTTGGCCATGTTGAAAGATTGAGTGGTGAGATGCTTACTAACAGAGTTCATTCAGCCCAAGTGGCAAGAAAGAAAGGTAGAGGAAGGACCAGCAAATCATGCGAGGACCAGGTTCATGAATATCTGCTCGAGAAAATGGTAATGAGTATGAAATACAAAAGATATTGTGGGTGGAGTGTGGTGGATATCAGTGAAGCTCGAGTTGTGTGGCAAGCTCGCTGTAAACGGAGATATTTGATACATCAACATGCGCTTTCCTTGAGAAGCTAACTTCTGAATCTCAGAAAACAGTTTAGTAATATGCATGTATGCTGTGTGATGTTTTCGCCATTAAGTATAATATTTTTCAAAAACATGTTTTTTAATGTTTAAAGCTAGAAACTTTCGCTCGAGAAAATGGTAATGAGTAATGAGTATTTTCTTGAGCGCCTGGAAGTTCCTTCCACCCAAATTTTTCTGTTTTTGTCTTTTCTTTTTCTTTTTTTTCAGAAATTCGAAAAAAGTTTGGAAATAAACAATGCTTTTTGCTATCAACGTGTTTCTTTTCCGTATCAGTAAGACAGAAAAATGTATCATAAATAAGTAAAGAAATTATTTATAAATCTTTTGTTTCTGTAAAAAAAAAAAAAAAAAAAAAAAAGAAAATGCGTGTTAACCATCCCCATTTGTTTTAGAGCGATAATTGAAAGACGCTCGTATCCCCTCTCATGTGTAAACAATGCACAGAGAAGCAGTTGTTTAAATGCGGCGGTCCCGTAAATTTGTACGGAGTGACAATAATATGAAAAATTAAAGGCAGTATAAAGTTACTTCTGTTTTCGAAATATTCATACGCACGCGCGTAAAACACACCGAGGATCCGGTGTTATTTTCATGAACCACGTCATTGCTCTTGTTAAGTTTTGAATTTATTTAATGGATTTTTTGGAAGTTTGCTAATATTTCAGCCGCTGAGAGAAACTGTCATAATTTGTTATCTTGAACGTAATTTAGTTAGAACCTAAAATCTATAATTTCAGTTGATTTTTCCACTTCTGTTAATGTTGTTGAGTGCCGCCCATGTGGCGTGGTGATCTAAGCGATGGCTTCTGATCATTCGTCCAAGATGGGTCCGGGTACGAATCCTGGTGAGGCATCGATGTTGTGTTTGTCTTACGGCGTTGGCTCTCTCCCTTCCCTTGAGCCAGTGGCCCTAACTTAAGGACGGGCGACTGCTTATAGCCCAATGAGTCGCTCACGGTGGTCGTTAAATCCCCAAGCAATAAAAAATATGTTGTTGGCTTCATAAAATTAACAGAAACCCCAGAAATTTTCTTAATAAAACTTTGAAAAAAAGCCTGTTATAAAATATTTATTGAAAGATATAAGGGCTCAGTAAATAATTTTTATAACTGTACAACTTGCGCGATTTATGCTACAGTTAAATCAGTTCCTTGACATAATGACGCATATATCGTTTCCATTTTCTGATACTGGTTTATATGTACGTCAGACAAGTTTGGAATTTTCCTGACAGAAAACACAGAAATTCATACAATAGAAATCTCTCCATTTTGGGCAAAGTTATAGTTTGGTAATCTTGGGTAACAAAATGGCGTTTTAGGCCGGTAGAGGAGATGAAATCTGTCAAAAGTTTTAATATCCTTTTACTTCTTGACAGAAATTTTTGTTTCCCGTTTTTGAACAGGACTTGAATTTTTTTTTTTTTGTTTCTTCTACATTGATCGTGAATTTTGCAGTTTTGAACAAAAATAGTACTTCGAATATGGTTTGAAACGGAACCATCCCTTTTGAAAACGCGAGGTCAAGTAACAACGTTATGATTATTCCAAAAGTGTAAGATTTGTAGCAAAACTAAATGAAGAGATTTGTCTTTGCAATGACCGATTTTGAACATATGACTTAAACAAAACCAAAAAAACAACAAAAGAAATGTAAGTAGCTTATACAAGCTTTGTGGAAACATTTCGGCAACTGCGTTATCCTAAAATGTCTTCCAAATTCACATGATATGCTTGCTGCAGCTGAGATGCATCTACACAGGTTATTGAGATTCTACGTAGCGTAGAACAGCAAATACGTTGCATCGTAAAAAAAAATATTGCTCTTGCCTATGCAAATAATTGAAGAGAATATCACATATGAAGTTAAACTCCTTAAATTTATTTACGGTGTGTCATTTGCAATGTTCGTATTTAAAAGCTCTGATAAACTTACCGAATGTCTTGTGCGCCGCGGTTGCGCTTTCATAATGTGTTTGATTTAATTGTGAAGGATGCGCATTTTATGAAAACTAACCAATATCCTGTTCCAAGAGATTCACACAAACACCAACTTCTCTAATTTTATGAAAATTAATCTTATGAATATTTCATTATTTATTTAATTTTTGTTTATTTTAGATGCTCATGGACAGGGGTTTACCCAAAATTTTCAAATTGGGATGGAGGTGCTAAAAGTCGTGGGGCTGAAAGAAAATGTTTTGAAGACTAAACATTTTTGTGTAGAAGTATTTAAGCTTTAAACCTAGTATTTAAAAATGAAAAGTTCAAAAAATGAGGGAACTGTTAAATTTTTTATAGTTAAAAATAGTAAAAACCAGGAATCTTTTTTTCAAAACAAAACACGGTTATTTTGTTTTGTGCTGTTTTTACTTGTTATATCTCATGTCTAACTTCTTCTCTAAGCAAGGCAAAAGCAACTAAGCATTGAGATGGGCTACTGAAACAGTAGATATTGATATTTTCACAAATCTTGTGCATACTGAAATTATTCCAAAAGTGTAAGATTTGTAGCAAAACTAAATGAAGAGATTTGTCGTTGCAATGACCGATTTTGAACATATGACTTAAACAAAAAACAAAAAAAAAAAAAAAAAACAGTAGACCTCTGACGTACTACAGAGGTGAAGCACGTGTCAAGACGACAAATCTGCAGCGATACATTCTATCGGTGTAGCTTAGTCGGTTTGAGCATCTTACTTCGGAGCAAGGATTCGATCGTCGTCACCGACAAATTCATGTTTTCACATTGGCGCCCGAACGTAAAAATAGAACTACTGGCAGTTGGGTTCTTCGAAGAATGTGTGATGTTCGTTCCACACATCGTCTGGAATTAATGAAAGGTTCCTTCTTCGCTTCAAAAAAAGAGAGAGAGAGATAGAGGATGTGACGTACTACAGAGGTGAAGCACGTGTTAAGACGACAAGTCTGCAGCGATACATTCCGTCAGTGTAGCTTAATCAGTTAGAGCAACTCACTCCGGAGCGAAGAGACACGATTTCGATCTTCGCCACCGACAAATTCCTGTTTTCACAGACTTCTGTATACATAGACTTAAAATTAAGAAAAACATGGAAAAATTATTGCACTATAGTAGAAGATAGCTCAAGGTAAAGCTGAGGAATCCATGTGAATGCTAACTGCTATTGGCAAATGCGCTATATGATAATAAAAATCACTAATCTTTAAAAGTAATATTTGTGCAGGTGTGTTTGTGTGTCTGTAAATCCCTGCTCATGGGTCTTGTCGAATTATGTAAATCCCTGCTTATGGGTCTTGTCAAGTCCAATTACAAAACTATGAGGGTCTAGGAACATCTAAGACTAGGAGGAAGCACCTATCACTGATTTTGGGTACATGAGTTAAAGGAAGGGTGAAAACCGGTGCCGCTAAGACGAAGACAATATCCACACTTTGTTGGCATTCGAATCCAGTCTAAGAGATCAGATGTCATCAGTACAATGAAAGCTGGAGTCTCTTCCAATGTCTTTAGGTCCATTATTCTTAAATGGTATTTACTTTATTCTACATGTGAATTCTCCTTCTCTCAATCATTTATTCAAAATGAAAACTTCTCGTGGAATCGTCAGAAGGAAGCACTTGTGTTCAGCTGCAGTCACAGAATAAGATGGGCAATAATCAAACGAATGCTAATCATAGTCACAGATTTAAAGATATGTACAGTGCGTCTTTTGATATATATCCACAGGAAAAGCTTGATCTACATATACTTTGTCTTCAGAAAATTAAATTTGGAAAGTTAAATGCATTTACATATTAGTAGTCTCTAAGTTGTTTTTCCTTTTCGCAAATATGTTTAAAACTTGGAAATATATTGAGAAGCCGCATTCTAGTGCCGAGTTCAGTAGTTACTAAATTCCCGTATTTTGTTTTTCATTAATGTACTAAAACAAAACTGAGGTTTTTGTAAGTACGTAGTGGCGAAGGTAACAGCCCAGGAGAATTGCTGTGTGGAGGAAAATAGCTTCGATTCTCATGAAACGAGTAAGCAATTGATAGGTCAGTTAGTATCTGCACTGAGTCTCTGTCTGCTCTTGATCACGAGTAATGCAGCTTAATTATAGGTAGATGTCGACTATTGTCCTACGCAAAACTCGGTTGCGCTCGAATGTTACTTTAAATGTTCTTCCAGAGCTCATATTTTTACTTGGCAGAGTTCTTGGGCTCCGCAGAATATATGTAGGTAAAAATACCCCGGAGAAAATACCCCTGATAACTGAAAAGCGGAAAAAATGCCCCCGGAAAAAATACTCCCGGAAGAAATACCCCCAGAACAAACGGTTCACTGTAAACTGCCACACAGGAACACAGATGTGTGGCAATTTACCGACAATCCTGCCCCACATCTTCAGCAACTTGGCTACAAAAGTTCAAGGGGGGGGGGTCTATAAAGACAGCCGTTTCTGGGCCTTTATTGAGAACTGAATTGGGAACTCCAAACGAATTTTGCGAAAACGTTCTACGTAAGCCAAGCGAGAATTGTACTTTAATTTGAAGAAATAAATTGCCGAGGATCCGAGGTACACTTGGTTGGTTGGTGGTGGGGGGGGGCTCTACCCCGAACTTCCGTAATATTATATTCTGGGAAGCTGGAGTCTGACAGTGTATGCAGTGTCCGCGAAGTCCGTGAGCTTTGATGGGGGGGGGGGGAGAGCTATAAACAATAGTTCCATGCTTTATATAATGATTCTGTACACGACCACGAATTTTCAGGGGTGTGTGGTGACCCCCCCCACCCCAGTTTCTAAGAGCTATTCAGGGGTAACATCGAGGATACACTGACCGTCTCTAGAGGTTCAGAATATAAAATTACGGAAGTTGGGGGCAGAGCCCTCCAAACCAAGCTCCTCGTATCTCTATCACAGGCTTCACCAAATTTCTGGGGGAGGGGGAAGGGCATACATAGTTTGCCATTAAACACAACATGAAGCATAGAAATTGCGAGCAAATCCCTTACCTTAAACACTTGTCTGCGCTCTTAGAAACTTGGGGGAGGGTGAATTCACCCCACCCTCCTGAAAATTCGTGGTCGTGTACAGAATCTTTATGTAAAGCATGGCTCTAATGTTTACAGCTCTACGTCCATTTTAACATTTTGGGGGAATCCCCCCAAGCTCACGGACCTCGCGGGCGCTTCAAGGGGAACAGCTGGGATACACTGACAGGCTCCAGTGGTCCAGAATCTAATATTACGGAAGTTGGGGGTTGAGCCCCTCCCCCAACCAAGTGTACCTCGGATCCTCGGCAATTTATTTTTTCAAATTAAAGTACAATTCTCCGTTTTCGCGAAATTCGTTTGGAGTTCCCAATTCAGTTCTCAATATAGGCCCAGAAACGGCTATCTTTATAGACCCCCCCTTGAATTTTTGTAGGCAAGTTGCTGAAGATGTTGGGCAGGGTTGTCGGTGAATTGCCACACCGGAACACTGCCACACATCTGCGTTCCTGTGTGACAGTTTACAGTGAACTGTTTGTTCTGGGGGTATTTCTTCCGGGGGCATTTTTTCCGCTTTTCAGTTTTCGGGGGTATTTTTTCCCGGGGGTATTCTTACCGTTTACCCCGCAGAATACCGGATGTAAAAATTTCTAGACAACATCCCATTAGAACCGCTTAATTTTGTGACCTAACCTTTGTGATGGAAAACTAAATCCTATATATATGAATTTCGACATTTCTGCAATTTGGAAAATAACTGGTGTTAAATTTGAAAGCTTTAGACAGGAGGAAGATTTCGTCCAGTTTAACTTGTTTCCAGAGAACCCTTTCTCGTGATAACGTCCCTGTAGAAATTTATGGATTTCGAACGCGCCTAGTTGGAGTTCATGCGCTTGTGAAGCGTTTCTTTCTTTCTTCCTTTTTTTTTTTTTTTTAGTGACGGTGCCCAATGGTACAACGTTCTGGCAGCTTTTCTGATGGAGATGCATTCGATGCCTTTTTTTTTTAACTCTCCCGGCTAGTAACGAATGAATACTGGTACGTAGTTCTTTGTTTTTTTTTTATTAAAAAAGCACTTCATATACAGACTCCAATGAAAGCAAATTTAAGGTGATTTTCCGAATTCTGATAAATTAAAACTTTCAGTCAACCATAATTTTTCATCAAAAGAGAAAATTGGAAGATATAGAAATTTTACACAAAGAGTACAACTTTTTTTTCCCATCAATATTAATGCTCATTTATCCCTTAATATGCTGTTTGCCACTTCTTGTTAAGCGTCGCATTTCGATTATCACAAATTAAAACCGAGATTTCACTGAGTGTTGTAACATCATAATTGAGAAATTGCAATACAATCCTTTATGTGTGCTTAACCGCGCATTTCTGAAGATTGTTAACCACATAATATTTACTGAGAATGTTTTCGTTAATCGAGATTGAAAAGTCACTAAGGGAGTCAACTTAATCTCCGTTTGTTTAAAATGCGCATTACAGAGATGCTCTCTTAACATGTTTTTGTCTCATTTGAGATAAATGAAAATTCTTCTGACAGTAAAAAAATGCTTATTTCGTTTTGCAGTAATTTTTTCTTATATAATGCAGAAGGATTCCCAGATTATTATTTTTCTTTTTCATTAGAAAGTGCATTTTACCTTCATCACACCTGCCTTTCACAACACTCCGTCAGGCATATCTTTTTGCAAGTGGTCTTGCATGACTCTTCTTATCTTAAATTTTCTTGGAAAAGAAAGTTCTTTAATTGATCACAAGCTTTCACACAGATAGTAGACTATCTGAAAAATCATAGGCTTTTACAGCCAAATAAAGCTTCCTTAATAATCTGAAGTTTCTTCTCATTATTATCATTGATATTTATTTCTATCTAACTACGCGTGTGTATTTGCAAAATATTGCTGTCGTCGTATTCAAAGGAGGATTCTTACAGTATAAAAATTGCATTTACAAGTTACGATTTATGAATAAACTAAATAGGTTTACATATCTCATTGAAACTTTAGCAATTCTAAGCACGTACTCGACGGGAAATCTGCGTCTAGGAACATTTTTTAAAGGCAATAATTTATTATCTTAACATATTTTTGAACGGCTTCCGTAAAATCCCACTGTCCTTATGTTCCCAAAAATCAGTGCATAGTTCTGAAACATTTTTAATGTCACGTGAATATCTTAAACCCGCATTTACACGAAAAAGAATGTTTTGTTTTTATTAATTGCAAAGTAAAGTGTGATAAAGCTTAGCATTCGAATCTCAAAAACACTGAGTATAGTTTTGCTAAGTTTTTGGTTCTTCAATACCAAAATTATAATATTTTTGTATATCTGCCTGTGTGTCTATCTACAACATATAACCTTTGTTCATCTATGGGCAGAAACTTCAAATTTGATATTTACAACTAATATAGAGACATTTTTTACTTCATGATAATAAACATCCTATTGATTATCAACGAAGTCATTGAACGATGTTTCGTTTGGACTGAAATGTTTCAGGCTGATATAAAGCTTTATATAATATAATTTCGAAATGACATAAGTCTAATCTTGAAAACAGATATTCATTTACTGAGAAAATCATCAACCAACAGTTGTTTGATTCAGAACAAAACTTGACAAGCAGTTTTGATGCAAAAAGAGAGAGAGAGAGAGAGAGAGAGAGAGAGAGAAGAGAGAAAGAGAGATAGAGAGAGCGCGAGAGAGCGAGAAAAGATAAAGAAAACAACTGCCAGCTGAAGAGTAGGACTGTCAGTGCTGAACGATAATGAAAAACGGTTTAATACTGGATAAATCTGAAACAACTTGAGATGAAGTTCTGGAACTTAGAATTCAAGACCTGACTCAAGAGAAGAATAAAAACAACCTGATATTAGAAGTTAATTTAACAGGACTTTTTTTAGAAGGTTGGTGAAGTGCGTTTGTGCATAGCATTCTGAAATAGGCTTTATCGAACCTTCAAAATGTGGATGTTGATATTTAGATCTCGCAGCACGCGTTATTTTGAACGAAATCGTGCGATTGGGTTTCAGTTAAATAAGAATTCCACCAAATGGAGCAATCTTAAATTCCAAATAAAACTAGAGAATATTTCAAAGGGTAATAACTAACTCACAGTGCATTTAAAATATTAAAAGTTAGTATTTATGACTGACTACCATACCGACGTTATGAAATCATTGAAATCGTACATTAATTTACAGTGAAATCAGTTACTCAGGCTCAGTCTGCTGATGAGTGGATTGAGCATGAAACTCTGTGATTACTATTCGGGGTTTGAAAATAAAGAAATAATGAAAATGCTATTCAGTTTTGGAGAAAAACGAAGAGAGCTTCATGCCTTTTAGAGTAAAGCCAGTCGAACAGACCGAATGTAAAATATTTCTCAAACAAATAGAGACAGGAAGTCAAAACTTGAATTTATAACTAAATTTAAAGGAATTAATAAAAGTATTAGGTAGTGAATTCTAGATTAGATTGACCTGGAGTCCTGAAGTTCTTTAGTCAATATTTATAGCTAAGAAATAGCATTGAAAGAGATAACACTACTGGACATAAATTAAATGTATAATTTGTCAAACGAGGCATAATTTAAAAAGCTTTTCATCCACTACGTAAAATTTATGCATTACGACTCCTGATTCGCTTGAAAAAAATCTTAAGCTTTAATTTTCTTTGTTTGAATTTAGCCATGACCTAAAGCTCTTTCCAAATCTGATCTGAACTCAATCCAGCACACCCATAACTTTCTATTTCACTATCTCACTGATTGTATTTATTTAAAAAAAAAGCAATGGTTGTATTTATTAAAAATATTACTTTGGGGTGGTAAAATAAAAATAAACGAAGAAATTATACAATAAACGAGTTTGAATGAGTGTAGAAATGTATTACTGTTAAGGTTTAACTCAACATTACTTCAACTTAATGCTCGTAGACTTAGCTTGTCACTTAATGACTTAACTTTACTTTGCTAACCCGGATTACTCCAAATTGTTCGTATCGGAACAGATGAAATCTTAGTTAAGCATTAATAACACTTTCAAAATAACGACCAGTGTAAGTTATGAGACAATACTTACAAAAATCAAATGCACTCTTTATTTTATTTCCAGCCAACACGTGAAATAGCATTCCAATAAACTCGTCGTTCTCGAAAACAAGATACGTTTGACTAATATCTATGTTTACATAGGTTTCGTATAGTGCTCAACATATACCTTTCCGTAACTTCTCTCAGCAGAACATAGCTCGTACAATAAATGTCTCAACATATAATACGTATGTCTCTCAACTCTCAATACAAATAGCTCTGCTCATCTAATATAGTTCAATTTATATCTGCATTTCACCATTATCTGAAAACACTTTTTAGTTACGTTTAATTGTAATTTGATCCGTTATGAAACTGCCAACTTTTACAAGCTAGTCGGGAGAAGTTCTGTGGCGTTATGTCAGCAAATACTTAACAAGGTGAAACTAAATTTACATCAGAACACAGAATTTCAAAAGGCAGGCTAAATTAGAAGTATACGTCACAAAGTAAATCACAGTAGACAAAATAATCAATAAACACGTCCCTAAGTATAGACTTTTAGGAACTTCGGATATAATGGATGGTGTCTTGTGAGATCGAATATTGAAATTATAACTTAGTTTTTTCAAAGATCTGTTTGCAAAGATACCTTAATAACTCTGTTCCTTTTCAAACGTTCGTCATCTGCTACGTTGGTGTTGCATTCTCTGTATATTAAAGCATATGCGGAACGTATTCACTAATTTCCGAGTTAGGATTTAATGTAGCTGAGAGGACACATTTTAAGTTGATTAAAACGTGTCCTCTCAGCTATGCGAAAGTTTTCTGCTTGAATTCGGTAATATTTAACATTGCCACTACTGTCAATAAAGCAGGAAGAAGTGCACCACTCCTGTTACTTTGTAAGGAGTGCAAACTGTTGAAAATAAACTACAACTAAAACAAAGTAGGTTTTTATCTGCCATAATGATACACTTATTCGAAAGGTCCGCTGAATATTTCGACTTAAATATATAAATGTAGGTACTACTAACATTTCACCTGAAATGAACTAATATCATGCTTAGAAGTAAGGTGAAGAAATAGAGGTGTGTTTGTTCTTCCTGGCATTTGATAAAGATCTGATATTTTGTCTTCTCCTACAGATCTGCGGCTAATTTTTGAGAGGCTTAAATTTCTGTGCTGTGTGTTCCTCACCTATAAGTAATGCCTACATATTATTTTTGGCACAGAAGCGCCTTATTTCGTGTTTTTCATGTCATCGTCTCGTTAGAAAACTTGAAAATTTCATGGTCCTGGAGCAGACCCCGAACCCGCATTTCCAGATTTCCATTCCAGAACACCACCAAGGAATGCGAATTTCCAAGCACCTATAGTCTAGGAATCTGAAAGTCAGAGTTTCATATGCTTGGAAATACGTTGTCCTTTGCAGTGTAACAGTAGCATGTTCGCATGGAAAGCGAGAGGTGCTGGTTCATTTCCCGCTCCAGTGCTCTGCGATTTTCAAGCTTTCTGAAAAGATGACTACGAGGAAACCAATGAAGTATTTCTGTGCCGGAAATAATGTGCCTGTCTTCCTTTCATGTACTTGAGAAGATTCAGTCTCAAATTAATTTCTTTGGTAGGTCGTACACTGCCCTGATTCTTTTTGCCGAATACCTTGTTTGACCCTTTATTGAAATAGCTCATCTGTCGATAATGTGAAATAGCCCAATGACAGATATTTTTTGAAAGGTGTGAGATTTCGCCCCCGGAAAAAAAAAATCTTTTAGTTACAGCTTTAACGGTTCGCAGAAGCATCTGTTTTCAGCAGCATTTCAAATCCTGAGCGTAATTCTTGTAGTTCGATTGACAACAAAGTTCTTTGGACAACATCGTAATGTTTAACTATGGATTGAAAATCAACCGCAGAAACATAGTGAGCATAAGGTCTAATGAAATTCTATTGCGCTTTGCCTGCAAAATAGAAATCGTCCGAAAGCTAATTTTTTTCTGTGATAAGAGGAGGAAATAGAAAGAAGGGTTTTGAGTGCTTCACTTGATAAAAGACTGAAAAAAGAGCTTTCGATTTCAAACAAATGACACGTTTTCTGGAATCTATTTGAAGTAACTTCGCGCGACAGGAAAAAATGACTCATGGGATTTTCTAATATATTTTACTTCAGGTCGAAACGGTGAGCTGCACTTTATCGAGAAATTAAATGGATGGCATCCTTCTTTCAAAATTATTTTTCTTTTATTTCCTCGCTATTCCTTTTTATTTCATCAAAGGATTCTGGGAGCCTCATTCCTTGAGACTTGCGTGCGTGGACTTTTACATTCGATTCAGGCGAGCCATATAT
The DNA here is from genome assembly GCA_039090855.1 of Macrothele yani. Taxonomy (NCBI): domain Eukaryota; kingdom Metazoa; phylum Arthropoda; class Arachnida; order Araneae; family Macrothelidae; genus Macrothele; species Macrothele yani. Next base: position 80,585,093 of record CM077023.1, on the reverse strand, counting down.
TATCTCTGACTGACTGTGAATGGATCGTAACCCAAGGTGAAGCTGCACTTTTCAGAAAACTATCCCGCCGAGCTCAGGCGAGCACTTCATCTTTCACATGCTTTGCCGTTTTCGTTCCATCAATTCTCATGGGATTTCTGCTTCTTCCAGTGTTCGGGATCTAAGCCTGCCTAATGTCCAAGAGCTAGGAGCAGAAAGAATACTAAGAAAATTCCAAAGAAAAAGACTGTGGCGGAATGTTAAACCTGGTCTGTGAAAGGCTGTAAGGAACGGCTCTGAGTCTATGGACTAGCTTGGCACCTTTATGACACTTTTCTTCGATAAATTCAGCGGGAGAGACCTCCTTTAGCACCTTAAACAGTCGTTTCGCTGCTGGACTCCAGCTTATAACATTCTCCCGCCGTTTGAGTAACCTCCCCCCACATAGGTTTCCATCTTATTTCACTCTTCTCTTGCTCTGCCCGTTGCCTGGGATTGGGTTCTTAATTCCTGGGAGTAAATAACAGAAATTAAAGCTGCAATCGGAGATATTGGAAGCAATATTTCTTCCCGAGAGGAAATACTGTGTCATTGTGTTGATGTTAAAACGGGATTTCTTGTGATAATAACAAAAGTAATAATAACAGCAGCAGTAAAAATAATTATGAAAATAATCACGAAACATAAAATAACTTACTGCATTGCTGTAGCACCAAATGTGTGTTTTTAAAAATTAACTGATGGAAAATGATTACAAGGCATTGATTAAAACTGAGAAAGTAGAATCATTTTTTTAAATTAATCGTTATATACTTTTCACAAGTGTGCAAGTGTTAACGCAGTACATTGCTTGAATACTTCTTATATTACTCCGCTGTCTTGGAAGATTTATTTTGTCGTTACTGTCGGTAATTTTAGATTTTCCATACCTCGTCTGGGCTTCGATCAGGATTTTGCTGCGCAAAAATCTATTTTCCTAAACACTATGTCCCAACATTTATATTTTAAAATTGCTTCAAGTGACTGAATAAATTAACGACAAGAAAAAAATCTGTGATCAAAGAAAACAGATAAGCATCAAATTTAAAAGCAACTAATCTGCCATTTGTTCAGCGCGTCAACGTTTAACCCGTTAAAATCATATAGAACTTCCATTAACAGCTTAGAAAACCTACTGTTATTACTAAAAATGTTACTTTTCTTTTTATTATGAAAACTCAAAAATTTATAATATTAAAGAAATGAGCGCACTGTTAGAGGGAAGTGTGAGCGTTATAAATATTTCTTCGCTACGTATAAGCGTGTATAAGCGTTTCTTCCTTACGTAGAGAGGAACGCATACAACAGACAGTGGTTACGTGTGAGACAAATTGTTCGTGACACATCGCTAAAGAAAAAACTGTAATCTTGACAAAATCTGTCAGAAACAAATAAACATAGCAGAAGCGGTTGATCAAGTTACCCAAATACAGAACATTAAAAATACGAGATCTGTTCTTCCTCTTTATTGCAGTTAGGCATCCAAATTAATTTGGGCCGCCCAGGTGACCGACGCCTCTGAGGCTCTGGCTTCTGATTATTCGTCCAAAATGCGCCCGTATAAGCCACGAGTAGTGTGCTTAACTGATGGTGATGACTCAGGTGCTTTCCTGGAACCGGTGGCCGTAAATTAAGGGCGGGCGAATGCTTATAGCATTAACAGTTGCTCATGTTGGATGTTAAACCCAGATAAAAAGAAGAAAGATGACACCGAATTTTCGGTTGTTATGAGCATGTCTATTAAATACTTTCGGACGCGAATTAAATTCATCAAATTTATTCAAATTCAATGCAATCGGTTAAAAAAAAATCAACCGGATTTCTACAATCGATGAAACATCCAGAAATAGAAACAACTACTTACTTCCACCAGCTGCTAAAAAGTATGCTACTAAAATTTAAAAATGGCGCGCAAAAAGTTTCTCACAGAAGAAAGAAGGTAACGGAGACAAACACAGTTTCAAATCGAACAGTTAAAAGAAAAAAGATAGAAGGAAACATGTTATAACTCTACGCTTCTAGCGGAAGAATTTTGCATAATGGGAAAGTTGAAAATAGGCGAAAAGTATTCTTCACGGCAAAAGCTATGCTAAGGAAAAAGAACTTTTTAAATACGTCTCTCGGAAGCAAATATATAGCGAAAAAAAGGTATTGACCTTTAAGCCCCCTAGCGGGAAATCTGTGCATTATTTAAAGGGGATAATGAATGCTATCTCCATTGTAGCAAATGGCATGTAGTAAAAAAAAAAAAAGAAATTTCTCAATAGGATTTTTAGAAGCGGAGATACAGCTGCAAACAGGAGTACGAAAACACCATTTAGCGGAAGAACTGTGAACTATAAAACTCCTCAAATACTAACCTTAAGTGTTCCACAAGGTAAATGGCATAATGTTTTGAAAGAATCTTTTATATTGCGCATGTAGAAGCAGAGAAATTAGGAAAAACAGAATAAATATTGGCGCCCCTAGCGATGAAATTGCGCAATATTTTGGAAAGAAAATATACACAGAGTTTTCATAGTTAGTAGTACCTGACTGAAAAATAATTTTTCTATCGGGTTCTTAGTCCCGCAGATATTGCAGTAAACGGAAACGTGAACTTACGCCTACTACTGGTAAAATTGTGCGTTAAGAAAAATTTAAAATTATATGGGAAATATTTCGCAGCGGAAACGCTCTCCAGCAAAAAAATATTTTTTTCGAATTGGACGCTTACAAGCAGAGATATAGACAAAAATATGATATACATATACGCCCCTGGTGCAAAAACTATGCATTATTTTAAGAAGAAAGTATTTTGAAAAGTTTTCCGAGGTGAGCGGTATCGGTCCACGAAATAATTTGGTGAGCGGTATCGGTCCACGAAATAATTTGTTCAGTCCAGTTTTCAGAAGCTTAGATTTTGCTGCAAATACATCAGAAGCAGAAATAAACACTTACGGCCCCGTGGTGGCCAAACCATTCTTTATCAAACATTAGGAATTATGAGCAAGACAGTTCCTATCAGGAGCTGTAGGCCTATCCGATGCAAGAATTTTTTAAATCGGAGTGTTAGAAGTAGAGATATCGAGGAAAACGCAATTTACCTTTACGCCTCATAGCGGAAAATCTATGCATTACTTGAAAAAGAAACTGTGCCTAAAATAGTCTTCGTTATAAATGGCATCAAAAGAAAGAAAGATTTTTTTAAATCGGATATTTAGAAGCAAATATACGCAATAAAATATATTTTGAATTCGATATCAGCTGCATTTAGCCCTCTAGCGGCGAAGTTGTACATCGAGAAAAAAACCGGAATCCAAGGAACATCATACTCACATTTCAAGCTTCCCAATGCAAAATGTAAAAAGAATTTTTAAAATCGGACTAATGATTGCAGAGACCACAGACGGACGGACGGACAGACTGATAACATAAACACAATCTTTGTTCTCAAAAGACGTGCTAAAAATACTTTGGAAATGCAAGTAAAGCTAATGTTGCATTTCTCATCCCCTAGATTCAGACGTCTTGGAGCCACAGTTCTTCAATTCTACGTATCACTGATAAATTGGCATTGGCCGCCCCGATGGCGCAGTGGTCTAAGACGCTGGCCTCTGATCATTCGTCCGTAAGGGGTCCGGGTTCGAATCCCGCTCGGGCATGGATGTTGTGTTTGTCTTACGGCACTGGCTCTCTCCTTTTCCTGGAACCAGTGACCCTAAATTAGGGACGGGCGACTGCTTATAGCCCATTGAGTTGCTCACGGTGGTCGTTAAACCTCCAATCAAAAAAAAAAATAATAATTGGCATTGTTAAGCTCGGATAAGAACAGAATATCAGAATTTAGTCATACACCATCTCACAGTATAAATCCAAATATAGAAAACCAAGCAGAGCTCGGTGATTTCGACTTCCAAACAACAAGGAATTTTCAGAAAAATGCTATCGCCGCCCCGGTGGCGCAGTGGTCTAAACGATGGTCTCTGATCATTCGTTCGAAAGGGTTCAGAGTTCGAATCTTCCGGTGAGGCATGGATGTTGTGTTTGTCTTTCGGCACTGGCTCTCTCCCTTCCATGGAACCAGTGACCCTAAATTAGGGACGGGCGACTACTTATAGCTCTCATTGAGTTGCTCACGGTGGTCGTTAAACCTCCAATCAAAAAAAAAAAAAAAACCTATCACCATTTTGTACCACTGAAAAGGTTGGATGGGAGTTCAACGACCATCATGAGCAACTTGATGAGCTTTAAGCAGTCGTCCATCCCTCAATTTAGGGTCACTAGTTCTAAGAAAAGGAGAAAGCGAGTAACTTAAGATAAACACACCATCCATGCTTCACCCGGGATTCGAACCCGGACCATCTTCGACGAATGGTCACCAGGCCACGCTGAGAAAGTATAATAATAATAATAAACATGACGATTGATGAGAAGGGATTACGCTTTTTTAATGCAAGGAATTCTGAAGAGTAAAATTTATAATTTCAATAATTTGAAGGAACAATAATAATGACAACAATAATCTAGTTCCACAGCAACCGTCATGCTGTTGAGCAACACTAATATTTAGACAAAATTTTATATAAATGCCAGTCTTCCTTAATAGCATCAATGCGTTTCAACGAAACAAGAATATGAGCAACGATGACATAGCTATTTGAAAACACTATTGCTTTAAAACATATACTAATAAATCGAGAATTAATGGGGGACATTGCAGGATTTTACTCAGTGTATCCAACTTTGGAAGCATCAAAGTTAAGAGAACTTCTCGAGTTACGAATATTCCTCCACAAGCCAACGTAGAATTATTCAACATTCGTTATCCAAATCTGATCGGCCCAATTTAAGCCGAAGCCTAAAAGCAAACTCTGAAATTTATCCTTTGCGATCGGATTTCTGATATGTGTCCTTGTTTAAGTGTACTAATGCATTTGCTAAGAGGATATAGAAAAAAATAAATGTAGGGCGTCCATTTCCGGAATTCTTTGCAAGGCACGTTGTTCATACCGGTAGCAACTTATTAAACATAAAAAATTACTTATCATTTCTTTTATTTATTTTCAGTACGTAGTAGAAATACCACAGATTTCGATTTTTTTCAGACTGAGGTATTTATATCTGATTTTGATCTTTACCTTCTCAGCAGTTTGCCATGTTATTTCGTAAAACCAATGCCAATGTAATCAACAGACGGAGCTCCGTTCAGTGAAGCACGTAGTTGATTGGTGCAAATATTAGATGAGAAAAAAATAAAGTCCATCTATGATATTGCTTTGTGGCTGGAATAATACTTTCCTAATGTTCTCTCATGTTCGTCGGCCGCTTTTTTATCTAGCCTGACGTTCCGGTTTGCAATTTTTTTAGGCTAGAATTTGCTTCATTGAAATGAAAAAAAAAAAAAAAAAAAAAGAAGAAGAGAGAGAAAAAATGAAAAAACCCAGCACGCAGCACAGAAAGATAGTGAAATCGCCTCACTATCTTCAGAAGATGGAGGCTACTCTGAACGTATAATAAGATCAGAAGTAATGACCTTGCATTTGAAAACTTCGTTGCTTGTGAAATATATAGTTACGTGAGTTCTGTGTACTAGTCCCTGCACCGCTGCCTCTACCTTTACAAACTGACACGGGTGGCATATTTACTAATGCAGCTCAGCTCCGTCTTAAATTCGCGGAAAAATGGTAAGTCGTGACAAAGACAAAAACAACCAATTAAATAGTAATAATGCAGTTATAAAGATACAGAAATTTTAAATTCTGTTTCTATGTTGTTTTTTACACCGGGGTTTCACGACCACCACAAGCATCTAACTCTGAGGGATGTAAGCAGGGCCGGATTAAGGTGGGGTCCATAGGGGCTATAGCCTTGGGGCCCACCATGACCAAGGACCCAGGAGACATTCCTGGGCAAGTAATGGATCGACAGGCAGAGAGAGAGAGAGAGAGAGAGACAGAGAGGTTTGTAAAATAGTTTTACTTTTGTCTAGTATGATTTCCGCTTGGTCAGAAAGAGATACTGGAAGACAAACAGATTTCAAGGCAGTGACTCACCAAGGGCAAAGGTTTCATGTCGCTGTGCACATCGGAGTCGGCGAGGCAGTTGCAGCTTTTTCACTACCGTCCACCCACACCTCGCAATATGCACTTGGAACCGTTAAAGTTCGGCGTCCCATGTGGCTTCTTATTGCATAAAAAAAAAACGTTGCAAAGCAAAATCGTTAGAAAATCCAAGACAAAATCTTAAGAATCTTGAGCTTTTAACTCATGTTCATATGAGAACAACGAAAAATACAGTGACTTATGAAAACTTTGCATATGATTTAGTAGTTACAGTTTCGTGTTTTACCGAACTTCATAATGATTCCCGATTAAAAGTTCTTTGGGGGGCCCACTCAAATGTCTTAGCCCAGGGGCACACTAAGGTCTTAAATCCGGCCCTGGATGTAAGCCAGTCGCCCGTCCATAATTTGGGGTCCCGGTTATAAATAAAGGCGTCTTGCTCCCCTTTCTGCATTACTTCCGTGTGACTTTCCTGTCGGGCACTCTAGCCCAAATTTCCTAGCTTCCTACTTCTAAGGGTTGTTTAAGACCTGGAGTCAGACACCCTACCTTCCTAAATTCCTCTGCATAAATCTCTAGTTTAGAGCCACTAATTCCAAAGAGGAATGGGGCCTCTGATAAGGAGAATATGCCATCCATGCCCCGTCCGGGCCCTGCTTAAATTACTAGCTGTACACCAGCGTTTCTGACCACTTGGCCACTGGGGCTACGAAAGCGATTCGGCAGTTTTAGCATTACACTCAAAATTACATATCTACTCCCTTCTCACAAATTTAATGTTGCATCCCATTTTCCTGGGTAAATTAACTTAATCATGCAGCTGTATCATCATCAACCATTCTCAATCCACTGCTAGATGAAGTCCTCATCAACCTCATCAAATCCATTTTACAACTCTCCATCTTGAACAATTATCTTCCATGGCATTCTAGCATGCTTAAGAATTCCATTCATCCATCTCTCACATGATTTTCTTCTGGGTATTTTCATATACCTTGGTATCCAGTTTAGTAATTCAGTTGTCAAACAGTGCTCAGTTCTTCAAGCAGTATGTTCAGTCCATTGCTACTTGAAGGCCTTTAATTCGATCATGACCTGAGTTGTATTGAAAGATCACAAAGTTAGTAACATTTACATGTTACTACACAACGAGTAGGGAAGTTTTCGTGAGAGATGTACAAAACAAATTTCACGAAAGCAGAATTTCAATCACGCAAGATAACACCATTAGAAAAAGCTTCCATACTTATATACCACAAAATCACGAATCAGAACAATTGTTTTAAGCAGCATATGTGTTACATGTGAAAGTTTGTAACGTCCTCATTAACCGTCTAATGATTAGTGCGTAAGTTTCGTACAACCATCCTTCATGACAAAATCTCAAACCGCTGTGATGCCTGTAACCGGCAAAATAACAGAATATTTTCTTTCTGACAATCGTCGAAATTAATCTAGGCGGCATTATAAAAAATATCAGGAATGGGAAAATAAAATGATAAATGATTTCGCAAAATTTCATTAAAATATTGCTGAAAAAAAGATAAAAAAAAAAAAACAAGAAAGATGACACCGAATTTTCGGGTGTAATGAGCACGTCTTTTGAATCCGTTCAGATGCGAATTAAATTTACCAATGCTACTCAAAATCAATCGAACCAGTACGGAAAACAGTAGTATCTGACCGAAGAAAAAAAAATTCAGTTGGGTTTTTAATCCCGCAGATATTGCTGTACAGACTTGTGCGTTAAGAAAAAATTTAATTTATATGAGACACATTTCGCAGCGGAAAAGCTCTCGAACAAAGAAATAATTTTTCAGCTCGGGCTCTTAGAAACAGAGGTATAGACAAATAAAAGACATGCATCTACGCCCCCCTCCAGCGGAAAAATATGCATTATTTTAAAAAGAAAGTACTTTCAAAAGGATTTTCGATGTGAGCGGTGTCGGTCCATTAAATAATTTTTTCAATCTAATTTTCAGGAGCTCAGATTTTACTGCAAATACATCAGACGCAGAAATGAACTCTTACGCCCCCTGGTAGCCAAACCATTCTTTATCAAATATTAGAAATTATTGCTGAGAATTTCCTATCAGGAGCTGTAATCGGTGCTGAAAGAATTTTTCAAATCGGAGTTTTAGAAGCAGAGATATTGAGGAAAACGCAATTTACCTTTACGCCCCTAGCGGAAAGTTACTTGAAATGTTTGAACTTATATGAGAAACATTTTACACCAGATACGCTATCCTACAAAGAAGGAATTTTTCATATCCGACTTTTAGAGGCAGAGATATTGACAGAAATAAGATAGACATCTACGCCCTCTGGTGGAAAAGCTATGCATTATTTTAAGATCAAAATATTCTCAAATGTTTATTGGTAGGTGCGGTATCGGTCCACGAAAGAATTTTTTTCAATTGGGCTTTTAGAAGCTGAGATTTTGCTGCAAATACCTATGAAGCAGAAATTTAACGCTTACGCCCCCTGGTGGCCAAAACATATTTTATAAAAATCTAGAAAATACAAAAAAAAAAAAAAAAAAAAAATCCCACCAGGAGCTGTATCCGGTGCTGGAAGAATTTTTCAAATCGGAGTTTTAAAAGCAGAGACGTCGGGGAAAGCACAATTCACCTTTACTCCCCCTTGCGGAAAGTCAATGAATTATTTGAAAATTTTGAAACTATATTAGAAACATGTCGCACCGAAAACTCTGCTTAACAAAGAGGAAATTTTTCAAATCGGATCATCAGAAGCGGAGATATTAACAAAAACAAGATATACATCTACGCCACCTGGCGGAAAAACCATGCATTATTTTAAGAAGAAAATATTCCGGAAAGGTTTGTCTACGTGAGTAGTATCTGTCTATGAAATAATTTTTTCAATCGAGATCTTAGAAGCTCAGATTTTGCTGCAAATACATTAAAAGCAGAAAAGAACACTTACGCCAAACCATTTTATACCAAAAATTAGAAATTATATGCAAAATATTTCCCATTATGAGCTGTATCCGCTGAAGGAAACATTTTTAAAATCGGAGTTTTAGAAGCAGATATATCTGGGGAAAAGCAATTTACTTTTACGCCCCTTAGCGGAGAATATATGCATAACTTGGGAAAGTGACTATGCCTAAAATAATCTTCGACGAGTGGAATCCAAAAGTAAATTTTTTTTTGAATTCGATGTTTAGAAGCAAATATATGGATTAGAATGTGTTTTGAATTCGATATCATCTGCATTTCCGCCTTCTAGCGGCGAAATTTTGCATCGTAATAAAACAAGGAACTAAAGGATCATCATTCGCACGTTTCAAGCTTCCTAATGCAAAAAGAAGTTTTCAAATCGGACTATTAGTTGCAGAGACATCGTGTCTACAGACGGACGGACAGATAAACCGCGATAACATAAGAACGATCTTTTTTTTTTACAAAAGACGTGCTAAAAAAGGAAGGAAGGAAGAAATAGAAGTCTCGCAGCTTTTCTGCTTATTTATCTCTGAAAAACCTACTGAAAAAAGGAGAGAAAGAAGAACATTACTAACTTTACAAAAAAAAAAAAAAAAAAAAGAAAGAAAGAAAAGACAGTTTCTTAGCTATTTTTAAAAATACAGAAATTATTCTTATTATTAAGAGCACGTGTGGAAAGCATTTTTTTATGAAATTCTGATTTTAGCGTGATCGTTTTAGCCCTTAATGGAAGCATAATTTTATAGGTAAATTACCAGCCACGTTTCAGCAAATTATCACTTTCTGCTCCTGAATATTTCAGTTGTGGAATCTATGATAACGAATTAAAACGTGGATTAGATTAGCTACATTCTTAAAAATTTTGTGGTAGATTGTACCAAAAAGTGGTGCTACACACACCAGTTGCACCACTTTCTGAGAAAAGATACACCATTGTGTGGTGTAAATAAACCCCAACAGCACGGTGAAACTTCGCGCCATAACGTGTTGCATAGCTGCACCATTTTGTTGGGGTTTGTTTGCACAGAACAATTGTGTATCTTTTTCAGAAAGAGCTGCAGCTGGTGTAGGTAGCACCACGTTTTGGTACAACCTACCACAAAATTTTTAACAGTGTATTTTGAAATAATTGCGCATGCACTACTCACATTAGTTAAGAAAACCACAATAACACTGCTAAAAATTTTGTGGTAGGTTGTACCAAAAAATGGTACTACACCAGCTGCATCACTTTCTGAAAAAAGATACACCATTGTGTGGTGCAAACAAAACCAACAACATGGTGCACCTATGCACCATAACGTCGTACAACCTTGTACCATAATGTAATGTAAAGTTACATCATATTGTTGGGTTTTGTATGCACCACACAGTGGTATATCTTTTCTTAGAAAGTGGTTCAGCTGATGTGGTGACACTTCTTTGGTGCCACCTACCACAAAATTCTTAACAGTGAAATAAATAAAGCAGTGGACCTGCTCGTGATTTTTTTAACTTTTATACCAATTTTGTTTCTATATGGCAATTTTATTTTATATATTTACTTTACCCATTGCAAACTTGACATGTTATGTAAATATTTAGTACCTACGTAAAAGTGCAGCGTTATTAAAAAATCCCACCTTAGGGTCCTTTTCCGAACATTAATGAATTATGCTGTAATTCTCGCTTGGCTTACATAGAACGTTTTCTCGAAATTTGTTTGGAGTTCCCAATTCAATTCTCAATGTAGGCCAAAAATCGATAATACTTACCCCCCCCCCCCCCATAAACTTTTGTGGCCAGTTGTCCGGTGGCCAATTCTCCTACACCCATTTTCGTTATGTAGGTGAGGTGGTCAAGAAATCCCAATTTTTATATGACCCCTAACGGTTTTTTGGCCAGCAGTCTGTGACTAGTTGTCCGAACACCGTTTATAACAGACATATAAACTTATCAGTCGATCACATATTTTTCCCGTCAGCATCTCTTCTGTGGGCATATTTTCCGTGGGCGTTTTTTCCTATTTTCGAAAAGCGGGCGTTTTTTCCGTGGGCATTCTTTCCTCATACCGACCTCATCGGGAGAAGGGTTCTAGCTTAGATAACTGCACGGACCTTAATTTAGGGAGTCAGGCTCCTTGACGTTTAAGGCCAAGTCCGTTTCTAGCTCACTAACTTATCGCTAGGCCTGGCTCCTTTTAACTTGCGTTTAACCGACAGTCTGGCCAGTTGAAGACTTTTAACGTCTGTTCCATTTTAGATGTTCAACTTGTAGTCCGGCTCGGTCATTTCATCGATAAATATAATTAATGAATCTCCACCGTTCGTGTTGCGCTTCCGCGTCATCCGTTTCACTATCTGATCTTCGTCATTCCTACACCTGTTTAAGGGTTATCAAAGCCGACAGACATGATCGCTCAGTGAAAACAAAATTTCATTCCAACGCTTCAGACTTCGGTTATTTCTAGTGGATGGGAAAGAGAGAGAACAAGACGAGGTAATATTTTTAATCAAAATCTGAATAAAATGTCTGTCAAAATATATGTATTTCGAAGAAATCAACTTCCGAATGTAAATTAAATTTAAGTTTTTCTTTTACGAAGTCAAATTTGGTTTCATTTATTTGCTAATTCGATTCAATAGTATGGATAGGTAATATAAGAAACAATTGTTACGCCACAAGTCGGTCCCCAATTTGCCAGCCGGCATGCTTTTGCGTTAATCCAGCAGCAAAGTGCCAAATCTTTTAGCTCGACCATTGTTCGGATCTTTCTTTTACCTGGTGTAAAGTCCAGACCTTTATACTCGTCAGCTGTAGTTGATATGGGTGACAGTCCTAAGCCAGGTTGAGGGAGAGAAGAGAGAAAGACATCATCCACTTGGACTTATCCTGGTTTGTTTCGAATTCATGCGCAGTGGTGCGATATACCAAAGTCTAACAATTTATTTACTTCAACGCGGGAATATTTTTTTTTTTTAGATGTTGCATGCATGCAGAAATAACGCATCAGGCGCTTCAATATTCGATTCTAAATATCATTTTCTACAGTTGAAATGTGTTACATTATCTGAATGCAGTGAGGATTCACAAAAAAATATTTAGCTGAATCAAAAAATGTTCTCTTATAGAAAAATACTGTTGCCATGAGAATGCACACACAAAAAAGTTTGACTGTCAAAATAATGTTTGTTGTTGTTGTTTTGTCAGTCGAATACAGAAGAGAAGAAAAATATATAGACGAAAAGATACATTTTTCGTTTCTAAAATCGAAAATGTTCTGATAAGTTTGTTTTTCTTTATCGAAATTTATAGCTGTAAGATGTCTCAGCTGTAAGATTTTATTTTGTTGCTGTTTTGTCAGTCGAATACAGAAGAGAAGAAAAATATGCAGACGAAAAGATACATTTTTCGTTTCTAAAATCGAAAATGTTCTGATAAGTTCGTTTTTCTTTATCGACATTTATTTAGGGAGTTAATGATAATTTTAAAGTCCAGAAAACTGTGTCGGAAAATAAAATCTCGATATAAAATTAAGCAGATGCGCATACCCCAAGTGACAGAGCGTGGTATCAAATGGCAAATCAAAACGTTTTTGTCGACATCTTATTTCACATGTTGTGTAGTGACTAACACTTGATATCATACAAATACCAGGAGAGCCTTTAGTATGTTTTAAAGAACTTTTTCGGTTGGTGCAATAATCTACTTGCTGTTACGGCGTTCCAAACGTGATGTCTCAGCTGTATATATATCTGTACCGAGTTTAGGACATTTGGGCACCGGACTTTTGGGCACCGGACATTTGGACACCCGGACATTTGGGCACCCGGACATTTGGGCACCAGTAATTTCGTATTTTCTTATTTACAATATTTTTCTATAAACTATAACTAAACAAATTCTCTGCGAGTATGAGCAAACCCAGGAAACTTGGGGGGGAAGGGCTTAAAACTTAAAATATGAAATATAATAAAGAATTTCATGTCCGACCGGGAGATTTTCAGCCATTACAAGCTACAAGTCATCGAATTGCCTGAGGGCGTCTGCTGCCTCAGGAAACTAGTGGGGGGAGGGGGATACCAAAAGCTTAAAATATCAAGAAATTCCCATTTCTCTTACGATCGGGAGATCTTCAGTATTTACAAGCTGCAACTCGACAAATTTTCTCAGCGCATGTGCACTCTCTGGAAACCTGTCGGCGATGGGGGGTAATACCAAAAGTGTAAAATATTAAAAATTCCTCGTCCGATCGGGAGATTTTTCGCATTTACAAGCTACAACTCGACACATTATTTGAAGGCATGTGCGTACCCAGCAATCCTGTGTATGTGGGGGGGGGGATACCAAAAGTGTAAAATATGAAGACTTTCTCGTCCGATCGGGAGATTTTCAGTATTTACAAGCTGCAGCTCGACAAATTTTCTGCTCTGAGCGCATGTGCCCACGCAGCAAACCCGTCCCCCCGGGGGGGGGAGGGGGAGTAATTTCAAAAGTGTAAAATATGAAGAATTTCTCGTAAGCTCGGCAGATGTGCCTACTCAGCAAACCTGTGCGTGTGTTGGGGGTGGGTGCATATCAAAAGTGTAAACTACGATGAATTTATCGTCCGATCGGGAGATTTTCAGCATTTACCAGCTACAACTCGACACATTATCTGAAGGCATGTGAATGATGAAAATCTCCGAGTGGAAGAAGAATTCTTCATATTTTACACTTTTGCAATCCCCTTCCCCAGGTTTGCTGAGTAAGCACATGTCTTCAAATAATGTGTCGAGTTGTAGTGCTGAAAATCTCCCGATTGAACGAGAAAATTTTCATATTTTACACTTTTGGTATTGACCCCCCATTGGGTTTACTGAGTAAGCACATGCCCTGAGTTAATGTCTCGAGTTGTAGTTTGTAAATGATGAAAATCTCCCTGTCGGAAGAGAAATTCTTCATATTTTGCACTTTTGGCAGTCCCCCCCCTCCCCCGACAGGTTTGCTCAGTAGGTTCTTGCCTTGAGATAATGTCTCCGGTTGTAGTTTGTAAATGCTGAAAATATCCCGATCGGACAAGAAATTCTTTATATTTCACAATTATCATATACCCCCCCCCCCCCCGACAGTTTTGCTCAGTAGGTTCATGCCCTGAGATAATGTTTCCAGTTGTAGTTTGTAAATGCTGAAAATCTCCCGATTGGACGAGAAATATTTCATATTTTACACTTTTAGTATTACCCCACCCCCACCCCCACCCCCACCCTCTCCCCCACCCCCGACAGGTTTGCTGAGTAGGCACGTGCCCGTAAATATTTAGTACCTAAGTAACTTACGGCGAACATTTTCTCGGTCAAACTCTCTATTGGGCCAACAAACGCCAATTGTTGTACGGCCCCTTAAACATTTGTGCCCAAATGTCCGCCCAGTCTTTCAAACAGAAAATCGTAAATATGTCTCAATTTCTTAATGATTATGAGATAGATATAAGTGAAATTTTTTTTTGCACACCACTTGCTCAAGTAGGGAGAAATATAGGAACACTATAACTTTTAACGCAGCGCAATTTCATTGCTTTAAAAGGGAATGTGCCCAAATGTCCGGTGCCCAAATGTCCGAACCCCATCTGTACCAGAGATAAAACAAAATGAGCGATTTTCTTTTTAATTTCAGAGTGCCACGCGAAGGGAAATTTATGGTAGATTGAAAAGAAATAGTAGTTTTTACTGCAGGGAGAATGAAGTACTGTTTGACTATCTGTGATCATGATAGTCAAACAGTACTTCATTCTTCTACCGTGACCATTCGGAGAGGAAACAAGGTTTAGAATGTCGTAACAAAAAGTGCAGTGCGTCAGGTTCTCTCAGAAAACCACCCTTAGCTTATTGAAGATTCATATTTGTTTCGTGTGTTTCCAAATCCTGGTAGTAATGCTAAAATTATTATTATTATATTGCATTGCTTTGAAAAACTTTTGTTTCAAATGCGGGGTAAGTTTTCAAGATAATTTTAATATATCCCTCATTTAAAAGCAAAACTTATTTCCCGTCGCAAGAGGGCATCAGGGAGGAAACTGCACAAAATGAAAGCATACATATTGAAAATCATGTGCTCAAATCATTTCATGTAATAAAAACTGTTTCCTAGTCATGGATAAAATACATATATTTATAAAAGATGTAGCTAAGCAGTTCTCGTTATTACAAAAAACAAGGTCATTTTATGCGACAGATTTGTACTAATGGCTATATTTTTATTTAATTTACTTACTTTTTGTGCTGGTGAGTTTAATAAAAATAATAAAGATGAACATTTTCAGGGAATCACAATAAGTTGAAAAATACCGCTAATCTATATTTACTGAGAAAAAGGGCATTCATTTATAGGGTGAAAAGGGTTTCAGGTACTGATAAAAGGATTTCAGAAATAGTTTCTCAGTAAATTTTAAATATGAACCCGATTAATAATCACGCAAAACTTACTTTTGGTATCGAAAGGGAATCTTACCGATAAAGAAAACAAATGTCCTATTATATATCAAAGGCCTGCAAATGTTAAAAACAACATTTTACAAGATGTTTATGAAAGTAAAATGAACCCGTTGTGTACAGAAAATCGTCAAAAAGCTATCTAAGGCAAAAAAACGGTGAATGCGCAATTATAATTTGCCGAAGATTAAACTTGCGTAGTTGGGAAATTTATAGTAGAAAAGTAGTAAAAAAAAAAAAAAAAAAGCCGACTGTGAGTCTAAAATTATGTAAGTTTTGTAATATTTCGCGGCGCACACTTTGGGAACCACTGGCATAGATGATACTTTCAATAACTACCTCAAAAATGTTAAAGATGTTGCACAACTTTCACCATGGTGAAAGGAGTCAGTCTAGCAGCTTTAGCGGTTCAAACCTAGATTCTACAAGAAAAAATCCCGCGCTCACTTGAGACACACCTTGTCCTGAATACGGACGTAGGATTTTAGTACACAGTTCCAAGCAGGTGATGGAGATCCTCAGGATGTGAGGGTTTTACAAGCCGTGAGACTGCTTTTATGTTCACGAAAGGACTGTATAGATTTACCGAAATTCTATAAAATGCATTTTGTAAAGTTTCTGGCTTTGCAACTTCTTTTGAAATTTTTCAGAAAATCCGGTTTAGAAAAGGGTTTCCTAATAGTTTTTCGTATGTCGAGTTTGAAAATTTTGAGAGAGCTTCTGCTTCATCTGGAGAAATTTTAATGAAGTGCATCCTTTTATTGAGAATTACGTGGTATGATAACACCCAAACATATAGAATTAAAATAATAAAAAAAAACTAATGCCCTTATTTGGGGCTTTCTTTAATATTTTTATTTCACATGCTTATTTCGTTTTATTGTTTTTTCCTCGGAAATGTTGCTCGGTGATGCTGCGTTTTGATCTCAGAGAAATTTTCTTCCGCACAGTAGAACTGTTGTCTTCCTTGCAGTTTCAGGATGAAAGGGAGATTTGTGGGAGCGAACGAATGCAGTGCAGAAGCGGTTGAAGGAGAAAGTAGGGGGAAGGGAAAGGGGAGAGAAAGACCGATGGAACTTGTAGCTGCTGTGGGGCCAAACCCAAACGCAAGCCCGTAGGTAAAAGATTATCCTCAGCTGTTACACTGTTCCTGGGTCTATCGCGTTAGCACAAAGCAGGAAGCTCTGCCTCTTTGAGCTATAAAACTTCTCCAGTGCTCCCAGAAGGCAGGAGAAAGGGTGATCGCGCCAGAACTCGGCCACGTGCGTTGATGCAATTCTCATAATTTTTGGCTCGCACCCAAGCTAGCGAGGGGAAAAAAAAGTAAAGAAACACAGTAAAAAAAAATGGGAAAGAAAGAAACAGAAAAGATTCTCGTGAACAAGAAAAAGAAACCTTGATTTCAGTACCAAGTTCTCTCCAACTCTTCATGAGGGAGAGGAGGAGGAATTCAGATCGATCACCTACCCAGTTACCATAGCTACCCGAATTAATCGCCGGCGGGTTCATTACAAAGACCATTCCTCAAACATTCGAATGGCCAAGTTAATTAAGGCCGGCGCGCTTTAAATTCGTTTAAATTCCGAGTCCGTGTTCTCAACTTATCTTCATTGCAGAAGAGGGCGACGAAACTGCCTGGACTTCTAAATTAAGGTCCGCTAGTTGCCCGTTCTCCGTGGGGAGGCACCAGAGCACAAAAGGACAAGAAGTGCCACACACGCTGCAGGTTTATTGGTACTAGGCGCTGTTGACATAGCGATCTTATATCCCCTGAAGCTGCCGCGGGAGATATTGAAGTCCACACTAAGTGCTCCACTGTATTTTCCCATTCCTTTTCCTGAATCTTCTGGTATCTCGATTTTTTTCTTTCCTGCTCCCTCTTCTCTTCAGAATTTCCATTCTTTTCCTTACTTCTTAGTCCTTCTGACCGCCCTCTTCATTATTGGAATGGAACCCATTACAATGATTGGATGGAACGCGTTATGCGAGTTTGAAAAAAAAAAGAAAAAGAAGTCGACAAAGTATTTGCATAAGCTGCTGCGTTGAAAGGAAAGTTGAAGAACTTTGCTGATTTACGTCGGAGTCGATTTGTTTTTCTTTCATACAAAAATAATCTAATGCCTACATTTTGCATTTTGAAATACATATTGCAAAGTTCATGCCAATAGTTCTCGATAAAAGCCAAGGGCAACTGTTCGTCGCTGTGTGAGAGAAAGATCAATAATTTTTGGGATAACGTTTCTTGTTTTGAAAACCAACACTCGGGTAGCGCTCTAAAAGACATAAGTTGAAAATCTTCAATTACATCATTTACCACTATAAGATTCTAATCAACGATTTATGAAAGTCACTTTTTGTAAAATCTCTTGTACTATTTATTATTCTGATGTTTCTTTTCTGAAGTTTTCTTCTTCAACCCATATATCTGTAGTTTCTCTGTAGTTTCTTAATGTTTCACAAGTTTTTTCGATATCATCACTAAGGGAGCGGAAGTCACTTTTATAATTTTAGTTTGTTTTCCAAAAACTAAGCCGTACATATTATTTGCATGTTTTCTGGCTTTTTTTTTAAACAAAGTGACATCTGTGTTGATAATGAAAACTACATTGCTTTTCGTATTACCATACGACATGTTTCATTGATAAACCATCTATAGAGAAATTTACAGACAGGGCCGGATTATATTATTCTGTGAGGCCCGGGGAATTGTGGCCCATTTCAGAAAATGTTTCCTATTTCCGTAAGTTATTTCGCTATCAATTATTTTTAATGAAACACTATAACGTTATCTTTGTTGGGGGGAGAAATCATTGTGAAATCACTGTGTCGCAATTATTATTGTTATAAAATCATAGTTACAGCTTTTATAATTGAAAACCTTACTGTAATAGTGGGCTAATCCATACTTTGTAAAAACACTGTTGCAGTCACTGGGGACACATATTCAGGGATAAACCTGATGGTTACATGTTCCATTAGATACCTAGGGTATAACGAAGTTAATTTCTCCGTCATTTTTATCCGCGCCGGGGCTCGAACCCGGATCCCCTCATTCCGGAATAAGTCACTCTACCAATTGAGCTACGCGGACGTTTTATTCAGATTCCTATCTGCCTTTATGTCGCGTGCGTCCTTCGGCAGGTACGTCACATCTCCTGGTACGTTACAAGGGATAACAGTCGGTTAGCCCGACCTCTGGAACTAATAAAGGGTGCGGTAACTCATCCATTTCCACCATTATCACATTTTCTGCTACGTTGTTGGTTAGCCTATTGTTGAAGTAAGGTCTTCAATTGTTAGCGTACGTTGTACTTCACCGAAATAGCGGCGTGTATATTAATCATATTTTTATTTGGTTACATAGCGGGGTTACCTAAATGAATGACATTTAAATAAAAATATTTTGAAGACTAGAAAGATGACAACAACAAATTACATTCGTTAATGGCACGAATATCTCCCTACCCTATCCTCTGCGTTTTTCCCTGGGAGCCAGTCTCACAAACTGACACACGCATGGAATGAGCCGACGGCGATGGTTTAATAGCTAAGCTAATGTCCGACGAATTCACTTTCTCGTTTTGTTGCGTCCCTTCAAAGCTCAGGGGATAACAAACTGAACGTAGAGGGAAAAGGCTCCCGTTGGATGCGTGTTGGTCCAGAAAAACATTCCTTTCGGAGCCTTTGCGTTCATTCAAGAGAAACTCCAATAACTTAAGTGTTGTTTTATGGCTTTTTAGGAGCAATCGCCGGAGAAAGAAAACAACACAACAAAAAATCCTTCTGTATCAAAGACTGGATCAAAGTTTTGAATAGCTAGATTGTTTTAACTCTCAAGCAAGGGAAGGAAAATTTTCCCTCTTGTTATTTGCGAAAGCTCTTTTAAATACGCGTGAAAGTTAAGCATAAGCAAGGCAAGTGCAAGGTATAAAATTTATATTTAAGAATATCAGTTGAAATCCTCACGACGTTGAGGCCCGGGGCTTCAGCCCCAAAGTCCCCTGTTCATTTTTAATCCAGCCCTGATTGCAGACGTTTTGATTGACTGAAATTTTACTTGTGTTATGTTTAATTTAACATGATTTCAATAATCGTCGTCAATAAAGCTGATCAAACTCCTTAAAATTTGTTCTGCGGAGGTAGGCAGCTATCACTGCACTTTTTTGTAAAATCTGCTATTCCCTTATCTCCACGTGCTGAAACTGATCATTCAATGCCATTAAAAATGCGTGCTTTTTATGTGTTGAAGTATCTCGCGTAATAACATATTTGCTCAGTTGAAGACTGTTTAAAAAGTAAATATTACCCTTCAATTATTGACATTGTTCTCAAATTTTTTGGGAAACTAAAGCCAGCCCCGCGCACTGATCCTTATAGCTCCTTTATCAAAAAGAACATTTGTTATTATTCCTTTTGTTCAAAAACTTCAAAGAACTTTTCAAGGTTATCAACAAAACGAAGATTTATATTGATGGAGAACTCGCCATATTCTGTTGTATGTAGGCCAAATCACGCAGATTCTAGCACATTTCTGATTAAAGTTACACAAAGCTTTCATTAGGAACTGTGCAAATTAAAGATATCATCTATACCACAACATTGCCATGTAAATAATCCCAGGTTTCTATTTACAGAAACTAAACTGATTGTCAAGGCTGACTCAGTCTTAAGGTTGGATACTTTGGGAGCCTTCCACATTTTCTGTTTGCAGATAATGCACACAAGTTTCTGTTTATAGAAATTAAATTGGTTGTCAGGACCGACTCAGTCTTAAGGCCTGGATACCTTGGAAGCCTTCCACATTTTCCCAAACCTCCCTAATTTGTAAACAACTTGACTTCTACACCGTTCTTCTCATGTGCATGGAAATACTCGTAAACTGTGACCGTCAACATCACCTGATGTCTGATCCTAACGATCAACATATAAATCACGCTAATTATTCTGATGAAAAAAATCATCGTTCAGGAAAGTGCTGTAGCTACCCTATCACCTTAATTGTGCTTGAAACGTTGAAAGTACACCAACGATCCATTACATTATGACCACCCAACTAAGAAGCTGTAAGATCCCCTTCAGCCCGCAAAACAGCGGCCACTCGGAAAGGCATCGATTCGATGAGGTGGCGATAGATAACCTAGGGTATCTGGTACCATAATGTCAACAGCAGGTCCTCCAGTTCCCGTACATTTCGGGGTGGTGGTGATTTGGCGAGAGCCTGCTTTTTCAAGTCGAACCACAAATGTTCGATTGGGTTCATGTCAGCTGAATTTGGAGGACAGGGCATTAACAGAAATTCACCAGTATGTTCCTCGAGACATTCTTTGACGATTCTGGCAGTGTGGCATGGCACATTATCCTGTTGGTAATGGCCATCACCAGCAGGGAACATAATTGCCATGAATGGGTTAACTTGGTCCGCAACGATGTTCAGATACCTGACAGCTGTCAGGGATTGTACTGTTGGGATAATGGGGCTTAAAGTGTCCCAAGAAAATATCGCCCACAGCATAACACCGCCGCCGCCAGCCTGTTTCCGTCCAACAGTGCATCCAGGTGCCATAGCGTCCGTTGGTAATCGGCGTGTCCGCCACTCGGCCGTCTACGTGATGCGCCAGGAATCTTGATTCTTCAGACCAGGCTACTTTCTTCCAGTCATCCGCAGTCCAATCTCGATGATCTTAGGCCCATTTCATGCGTTGTTGGCGTTGACGTGCAGTGAGCATGGGGACCCGGCTGGGTCTTCGGCTACGCAGGCCCATGCAAGAAAGCTACGATGAACTGTGTGCTGGGGCACATTGCCCTGATCACCCCTGTTTTAGCTGCGGGTGATTTATCGCACTGTGGCCCTGCGGTCGCTGTGAACAATACGCGACAGTCTTCGCTCCCCTCTGGCATCAATGAGCTGCGTACGACACACGGCTGGACGATGGTTCGTCGTTTGGCCATCTGTGCACCACTTTTGATACGTACTCACTGCAGCGGACGTGAACAACCCACAAGCCGCGCCGTTTCCGAGATTGTAGTTCCGAGGTGCCGTGCCATCACAATTTGTCCTTTATCAAACTCCGATAAATCGGCAGCTTTTCCCATTCTGACTCCGAACATTCTACTAACCAAAAGCCAGTCGTCGGGTTGTATACAGAGTATATTGCTCTGTGAACTTCGCCTGCGCCACCGTTCGGTCTCCAGGCGCGCTCATTTCTCTAGGCTGGGGGTGATCATTATGGAATGGCTCATCGGTGTACACACACACACACACACACTGGCCCATAGAGATAAAAAACAAAAATCTGGACCTTTATATAGGATCCACTATGGCTACTTTTGTTGCGAATGACAGAAAGTATGCGACGCAGTTTGGATTCTATGAAGCGCTTAAGTTCGATTTGGCCTAAAGGTAGCCAGCCAGCCATTCCTACAGGAAAATATCACTCAACTCTTTCAGTGTTGACAAAAAAGGACATCGACTCCGAACAGCTCTTTTCAGCACATCACATACTTGCAGTGTCATTAAAATGCATGTGCCACCAGGTTGCCCTCCATGATTTCGAAAAGTAAAAATCGTCATGGGATAATACCTATAGAAAATCACACTGTCTGAAGAACGTCAAGAATATCATCAAAAGCACGAGATGCCTCACAGATGCGCTTCGGATATTATTTTTATTACGCAACATTGTGATACATAAGAAACACCACAAGAATATTTTGCGTTATGTGGCACTCCACATATACTCAGAAATGTATAGAAATATATTCACTCACCCAATTATGTGTGTGTGTGTGTGTGTGTGTGTGTGTGTGATTGAACTTGTGAGAGCCAAAGATGATGCTGCGGCAACTGGTATTATTAAGATTACCAGTCGTCCCCAAAAATGAAAACCGAAATTCTAAAATTTTTGTTTTTCTTTCTGGTAGTTATCTCTGTAATCTCTGTATATAAGGCATCGGCAATACTATCGACTTCTGATGCTGAGCCTTCTTTTAACGCAACTGCCACAGGCACTGGCTTCTAGCTACTCTTCAGAGCTGGGCCCGGCCCTTGAAGCTTGGGCGGTGCTACTCTGTTTCACAGTGCTAGCCCTCCCCGCAACTAGTGGCCCCAAACTAGGAACGAGACTGCTTATAGCCCTAAGAATTCCTCCTGGTGGTCGTTAATCCCCTCCCCCACAAAAAATAATTTGTGCATCAACTCTTATTGTGGCCCGCACAAAGCACGTGCATAATTGGGTTCACTCACAGTGAAAGGAGCTATTCTCAAAGCTTTCAATTCTGCTTTTTCACATACAAACCCCGTATATCTGTAGAGAACGCTGTTATTCTAATGTTGATGCAGTCAGACTGCGTAAAGGATATGAACTCACGTGTCAGACTGTATAGGAGTTTTTGATGTCATATTACGCCGCTACTTTAGATCTGTAAGTATTTTTAGCAATAAAATATATTTAAATGTAGTGAACAGTTTGGCAAGTTTGCAAACGGTAATTTCATTTCTGGTCACTTAAAAACATATGAAGTGTAATAACAAGCAACGGTAGTAGTTAAAAATTTATGGTCCGATTTATGGAGATCACAAGACACTAATGCATATTTACAGAGTTTTTTCACTTTATACTGTAATTAGATAACTTTTGCATGATGATAAAGTGGTACTAAATTTAGAAGTTCAGAGAGGCACGTTAGCGTAATAATCATACCAGTGGCGGACCTAGAGATGGAGCGCGCGCCCCCTCCAGAAACAGTATGTCATCGCTTTAAATATTTTGCAAACATTTGAGTTCAAAACTTGTGACATCTCAATTTAATGTCAATATTTCACGTCGCTAGTTAATTAGTCAAAATGTAGAATGATTAAAATATTTTTTACGTTAGACTGTCGCCCGTAACAACTGCAGATTTCCTTAGTCATCGTCGTAACCGGAGGTGCATATGCACAGGATAAAAACAAACAAACTGATCTCCACTTTTTTCTGCGATATCGTCTATTTTTTTTTCTTTTATGTGCATGTGTTCCCACAGGTAGAAAACCTTTCATTTTATAATTCTAAGGTATTGTTTGTTTGCTTACCATATTTTGCCATAACATATTTTTACAGTTTATGTATGAAAGTTTTAATTTGCTTAGCAATTTTTTGAAGTATATGTTGGATTCGCCAGCGAATAGTACTCCTCTTTTACACCCACAACATTGTTTACGAATAAAATATTGCAAAATTTAAGCAGTTTATTCGCTAGTTTAAAAAAAAAGAGTTGCATGGAGTGATTACGCCGAAGAAAAGCTTCACAGCGAACAGAAGATGCCAAATTTGCATGAATTACAGAATTTCTTTATCAGCTCTTTTTCAAATCATCTAAATGTACGCTTTAAAAATCGATGGAATAGGAGCTTCGTTTGTTAGACAAGAAGGAGTAACGTTTGACGGAGGAAGTGATTCTCCGCCTGTGAAGAGCCCCACGCGGAGAATGAACTAAAAAAAAAAGGACTGTATGTAGGTACCACTTACGGAGAGCCAGCTTTGATGTAAGAGCATTGTTGTTACTCCCCGTAGCAGCGAAATTCAATGAGACATATAGTAGATTTCCGTAGTAAAGATAATTGATTTGGTTGTCTACAAGACAAGGAAGGAAAAAAGCCAATTTTTTTCCTGAATTTCTTTCACTGGATAATAATTTTTTGAATTTAAATAGAAGTCATACTTGAGCCTTCGCACTCATGTAGTTTTCTTAATGTTTAATTTATGTTCTTCTGGTAGATTTAATGAAATCGAACAACTTCTCTTGAAAACAATTTTTTTTCAGCTAGGTGTTTTTTCAAAAGTCGTTGTTTAACAAGTGCTCTGTCTCATTGAACACAAAAGGGCCATTCGCATCCATAAGAGAGCAGAAATTTAAAAAAAAATGAAAGTAATGTCATTTTTGTAGCACTATTTACAGAGTAGCCAGTAACAGATATTTATTATAAAAATTATGTTTACATAAAGAAATAATTCTGCTGCGCTTGTGTAAAGCTCCCTGTTTATTATGTCAACTGATCATCAAATTCAAAATAAAACATAAACTCAAACATACGACCTGGTTTTTCCAAAATTGAAAATAGCAATTTTTGGTTTTCAATAAATTCGCTGCCAGGAGAAGAAAAAAAAAAAAAAAGTGACATTTACTCATGTGTGAAAACTGAGTTCCTCCATCCGTGCAACAACTTTTCTGTGCTTCATTTATTCAGTTCTAACTCATATTTAGAGATAATGTATCAGGTAGATAACGTATATTTTGCATCTTTGGTTTCGTGTGCTCTTGTAATTTGACAGGTCTCATCGCTAGAGTTTACGATGAGACTATATATATTTATACAGCGTGTAAAAATATAAATTTTGATATAATATTTACAAAAATTGCGTTTTATCCTTGAACTTCTGCGATCTGTTTTTTTTTCAACACAATTTTGTAATTTAAAATTATAAGCATTAAAAAAACGCAGTGTCCTCGTTTTAATTTACATAACACAGCGCCTTTATTACACTAAATATCCACTGTGTGTGTCTATGTGTCTAACTCAACACTTAAGTTCATTATAATCTCTTCACTGCCCAATCATCCGCAACAGACTAAACAACCGGCACCAAATTTGTGATTCCAAGGTACATTTTGGTGATTTTTCTGGCGCACAACTTTCGATGGATACGACATCTTAATCATTGCAACTTTTTTTTTATTGGAGGTTTAACGACCACCATAAGCAACTCGATGGACTATAAGCAGTCGCCCGTCCCTAATTTAGGGTCACTAATTCCAGGGAAGGGAGAGAGCCAGTGCCGTAAAACAAACACAACATCCATGCCTCACGGGATTCGAACCCGGACCCCTTTCAGACGAATAATCAGAGGCCATCGCTTAGACCACTGCGCCACCGGGCCTTCAACAATTATTCTTTCCTTCATCTGGAACATTTTGTGTGCTGAGCTTGATATATGCACACATGCATCTGTCAGCAGTTTAAGGAATTATTCATATTAGCTATCTGGAATTACCGTACCCACATGGTTAAGGGGTCAGTCCTTTGGTTCGAGTGTGTAACAGACACTGATGCTGAGTTCTATAAAAAAAAAAAAAAAATCATGGGGGCAAACTAAATAAGTAGGGCATTTTTTTTTTTTTTTTTTTTTTTGTAGTTCAGTTATTTTCGTGTAAACATTTGAAACAGAAACTTAGACCTCCATGGCACTTCCCTGCCATTTCTCTTTTCGCATGCCGTTTAAATATTAAATTATTTTATTTTTTTATTTTTTGTAAATCGGCAGTGCAGGTGATTGAAACTCATTAGAAGAAAAAATGCGTTTCAATTTCAACTTTTCTATCTCCCTTCAGTTTTAATCTCAATTTCTTCGTATCTGGGAACTCCCTTTAATCGCCGGACTTTTCCATGACTTTGATTCAGTATTGTTTAATCTCCAAACTATCGTTCCGGGCTTTGGGAGAGATTTTGCTGTCTGATTTTTTTTACTCGTTCCTTGACGCAATGAAGAGTAAGAATTGCTTTCTTTAGTTATTTCTGACTGTAACCGCGTTTGTTAAAAAAAAAAAAAAAAAAAGAAAAGAAAAAGGAAAAAAACCTAGGAAGCTATCAAATCAGTCACATTTTTTCTGAATATTTGATGCTTATTCCATTAGCTATCCTTTGCGCTGCAGATAATGTGCATGAACTTTGGATCGATTATGTTTATTATTAACTTATACAACGTACAGGGTTGCTCTGGCTTTTTTGAAGTTTTCGCCAACCCATGTGCTAAATGCAATTTTTTCTTCGCCAAATGTAATCTGAAGTTGCTAATTTTTTTCACTCTCCATTGGAATTATAGAAACCATAAAAACATAAAGCGTTATAACAGGTCTTACGTCAGCGAGTGCTTCATTCTTTCCAAGTAATTCCTTTCCGTCTCACGCACAATGTAAACAATGAAAAGAGTAACTAACATTCGAATTTGGTTTGTCAAATTACAAATCGAATAAAAAATAAAGATTGTTTTTGCTCGGACGTCATTAAAAAAGGTAATCACCAACATTTCGGCCAAAACTTTTTATCGATCGTCAAAACGATTTTTTTGTTTTTGCAAAATGCAAAGAATGCGATCGGCAGCCGCCCCTGACGTAATAATGCTGAATAAAAAATCATTGGTTTGCATTTATGCATTTTTTACCCTGTGTTTTTGTTTTTCCAAATATTTGAAATCGGAAAACAAAAGTATCAGTGAAACCTTCGGAACAAAATTTCATGGAAAAACTTCGCCGGCTAAAGTTCATTCAATTTTGAATTCCTTAAAAAAGGACTAAGAGGAAAATAAAAAAGTGGATGATGAACATATTTAACCTTAGCATATGGACAAATTTAGTGAATATGCAAAAAAAAAAAAAAAAAAAAAAAAAAAACAGGGTTCCTACCTGCTCCTGGTATGGGGATAGGAAGATATCTGAGTAAAATACGTAAAACAATATTTTTCTATGAAAGTAAGTTGGTTATGCTCTAGCGGTAGAATATAAAAATGGGGAAAATGTTTGAAATTTTAGTTGAAATTAGGGCATTAAAATGTGGAAATGAAGTGCATATACATTCAAAGAAAACATACATGTCGCCCTCAGAAGGGAAACTATGTAATAAGACTGAAACGATGAAAGATTTCCGTCTTTAGCACGATTTAATGATTAAAAGATGAGAAATATATGCAATTAAAACCATGAGCACTTTCGAGGCAGCGGCTGCCTCTTCTTCAGATGCTGAAGAAGAGGCAGCCGCTGCCTCGAAAGTGCTCATGGTTTTAATTGCATATCTTTCTCATCTTTTAATCATTAAGTCGTGCTAAAGACGGAAATCTTTCATCGTGTCAGTGATTAATGTCGCACGAGTCTTCAATATTTGTAATAAGACATTAAAGTTTTACAGAACTATTTCTGCACCACGTGCTTTGATAAGTATATCTTTTAAAAATCGGTTTATCGTTTTTGCACAAGTATATACATAACTAATACAGTACGCAAAATTCCTTTGAAAATGTTTTGGTAAATTTATATTTATTGAATAAATTACACAGCGTTCATTAAATATCAAAAGTTGCTCACTGTGGGCGTTAAACCTTCAATCAAAAAAAAAAAAAAAAAAATCAAATATCAGAATACGCTGCGTAGAAGTGTTTCCATTAAAAAATCCACTTGTTTTATTTTCTTCTTAGTCCTTTTTACGAAGTTGATATTTCGGTATCTGAACTTCGACTAAAAATCAATTATTGCAGCCTGCGACTGTTATCAGAATATTTGCGCTTTTCTGTAGAATCTATAATTTATTTGGCAGTACACTTGAAAAAAGAAATATATATTCAAAAAGTTTAATGATGGAACATTATATACATGCCAGAGGCGTAGAATTTTGTAAATCTCAGGGCATGCTAAAAAAAGAAACCAAAGACAAGGGCATTTATGCACTAATATTCTTTAAAATGAATAAGAAAATAAATGATAAATGTGTTATTTTTAATTGTTATCCAGCACAAAATTTTTGAAATACAGAGGATGTTCGCACATTTTTTTTAACGTTTTTAATAAGAAATTACGGAAAATAAAAAAAGTTCAAAGAATTGAAACTGACAACAGCGTGTTAGATGAACACGAAATAAACATCTGCTGCAGTTAAATATCGTCTGCTCAGGAAATGGCGCACGTAAAGAAGCCCTGAATAGAAGGTTATGTTTTTGCTCTTTATGAAGAGAAATATTCGCATTCTGTAATTAAAAACGGCTGTGAAAATCATGGAATTAGCATTTCTAAATGTAAAATAAGCAGTGTTATTAATAATAGAGGGAGAAATCGTCAGGCATTGCTTTTAACAGAAAAAAGAACGCCAAACGAATGCTCAAGGAAGGTACGTACTTTTACGACTATTTCAAAACTAAAGACTCTGGTCTTTAAAAAAATCCACCGACCCAAAGAGCAATCGTTAAGTCGTTAAAAATCTTTGCATAAACTGTAAACAAGATAATAAACAAAGATTTGAATATGAAAAAAAAAACAAAAAAAACAACAACATAATGTTCATCGCCTTTTACCTAGACACGTGGCTGAGCGCAGAACACTTTCAGAAAATCACTTAGCCCAAGACAGATGAAAATTTATTGTGACTATTGATGAAGCATGGATCTACCTAAACGACTGTAACAAAAAAAGGTTGATTTACTGTTGCAAAAGAGCAGAAAAAGACTCCAGGAATTCAAAGAAAGTTTCAGTAAAGGATTCATGATTATTGCTGGTTTCTCGTACAATGGGAAATAAGTTAAAAAAAGTTGAAAAGAATGTTAAATTCAATTCTACATATTACCAAAGTCATTTTTTAACTCCTATATTTATTCACAGAGCCTCAAAGAGTGGAACTCTATCAGGATGAAGCTACCAGTCATACATCCAAATTTCTTGGAAAAATTAAAAAAAGAAACAGGTATCAAGTCTATACTTTTTGCTCATATTCCTCCAAAGTTCCCTGGCACCAATGAACTATTGTGCCTTCGGACTGCTAAAAAGAGCGCTTTCTAAACGCAGACCTAAAATAATGGACTATGGAAAGCAGTGGAATAAAATATCAGTACCAATTTTAAGAAATGCCCTGTTATCTTGGAAATCTAGATGTATGCTCATAGTCCAGAGAAAGGGCTATCAGATAGAACATAAAAGAAGGAAATAATTTTATTTTGAACATCAATTATATTCCTGGAAAATCGTTCTAAAATTTGAACAGCCTCTGTAGTACCTGGTGTTTTTTTTTATTATTCAATACTCATGTTTTTGAGTAAATTTAATATATTACCAGCGAAACATGTTCGTGCTTTCTTTCCAATTTTTTTCATGATTGTTTCATTTCCCAGTAGGTCTGAAAACTGTTTGTTATTTTGAAATCAGCTTATGACTATTACTGATACAACGTATTACAGAATGTATTTGTAATAAAATGATATACTCAACATTAACCATTTCAAAAGTGAGTGTTGAATGCATTAATTTTTATTTCTAATAATCTTTGGATGATGTTAACTGATCAAAACATCTTATTCCATAAGTTCTAATTACAATATTCAAATAGTTGCCGAAAGGTAATTCAGGTTGCCCTAGCAGAGATTTGAGCATGCTGAACATGCCCTGACTTCCAAACGGGCATGCTTAAGCAACCGAGCATGCCCGCAGTCGGCACCTGAGATACATACACGTTTTGGAATACCTATGCTGGTACGCAGCATAACAACAAACATTTTTACCTCAGATTATGTTATTGAAAAATATGTATTTTAGCCACAAAGTTTTAGTAAAAGTGTTTTTCCCTAATTAATGAATGTTTTCTGTATGCAATCTTACAGACACACGTATGCATCTGCATGCACAAAAAGCAATGAAGAAAATTTTGTCAAAAAGATGTGCGCTTTTGTTCCAAATACATTCTGGTTTTTAAAAAATCAGAATGAAAAATTAATGACACGTTTTTGCTCACACATTTATTTTCTTTTTTCTTTTTCCTTTTTTTTTTTTTTTAAACATTTCCGCTGCTCTGGAGATTTTAAATTTATTTAGGACGCAAAATTGTCCTCATAATTCTTTCAAGTAAATTTCATTTCAAGTGTTGCTATCCGAATTTTCTACTCGGAATTTTGCTGAGATTTTCAGAAGAAAAATTGAGCTTACCTCATTTAAATTTTTGCACTGATGTGTACAGCACGTCTTTTGTAGAAAAAAAAAAAAAAAAATAGATTGTGCTTATTTCATCACTTTGTCTGTCCGTCTGTGGACAGGCACATATACCTCTGCAACTATTAATTTGATTTGAAAAAAATATTTTTGCATTAGGAAGCTTGAAATGTAAAAACGACGATCCCTGCTTTTCGGTTCTTCTACGATGCACAACTCCGCCACCAGAGGACGTAAACGCGGATGCTATCGACTTCCAAATATATTTTATTCAATATAATTGCTTCTGAACATCGGACTAAAAATATTTTTCCATTAGATACCATTTGTAACCAAGACTAGTTTGGGTATAGTTTCTTTTTCAAGTAATGCATAGTTTCCCCGCTAGGGGCATAAAGTTAAAATGCGATTCATCCGATATCTCTGCTTTTAAAAGTCCGATTTGAAAAATTCTTTTTGCGTCAAATAGAGCTTTGGCCACTAGGGGCGTAAGTGTATATTTTTATTTCTGATAAGTTTGCAGCAATATCTGCACTTATGAAAGAAAGCTCGATTAAAAAAAAAAAATCGTGGTAAAATACCACTCACCACGACAAGCTTTTCGAGAATACATTGCGCTGAAAATAGTGCATAATTCCTCCGCCAGGGGGCGTAGATGTATGTCTTATTTTTGTCAATATCACTGCTTCTAACAGTCAGATTTGAAAAAAAAATCTGTGCCGAAGAGCGTTTCAGGTGCGAAATATTTTGCATATAATTTCAAAATTTTCTTAATACACACGTGTGCCATTAAGAGTGCATACGTTCACGTTTCAGTTTGCAGCATATTAGCAGCAACATTTGCGCATCTGAAAACTTGATTGAAAAAATCCTCTTTTGGTCAGATACTACGAGTATTAATTGCCAAAACCTTTTCTGTACATTTGATGCCAAAAATAGTGAAAAAATTTCCCGCCGCGGGCACAAATGTCTTAGCGGTTTTTGTTAATATCTCTGATTTTAAAAATCGAATTAGAAAATACTTTGAACGCCATTTACTATTTACTTTGTGGAACACTCTTGCCTCTACTCGTAGGGTTTTGTAGTTCATAGTTTTGGCACTATGAGGTGTTAGTGTGTACTTCTGTTTGATGCTGTGTCTCCGCTCCTAAAAATGCTTTAGAATTTTTTTTTTTTTTTTACTGAATGTCGTTCGTTACTGGAAGGATGGGGATTATTATCTTTTTTTTTTTTTTTTTTTTTTTTTAATAGTGCACAGTTTACCCGCTCGGGGCAGAAATATCAAAACCTTTTTTCTCCCTATTTCTGCTTCCACGAGACGTGTTTGAAAAATTATTTTTTCTTAACATAGCTTGTGCTCTGAAGAATGCCATTCACAGATTTTCTACTTCAAAATACACTCATCGTCAAAAAAATAGTTGCACCCAGAAGGACGTGTCGGATTGCAACGCTATTCGAGAGTAAGGTAAAGGTTACTAGGAACAATAAATGATTAAACATTGAGACTGATATGGGCAATATTTATTGAGCTATATGCCAATAAATATTGTCTCTCAGTATGGCGTCGGGCAGCCATATTTGCTCACACAGCATGCCAGACTTATCGGAATGGAGTTGTACAGGTTACGAATGGTGTCCTGCAATAAGCCATCCCATGCAGCTTGAATCTTCTTACGCAGTTCCTGCAGATTATGCGGTATGGGTGGAGTGTGGAACTGTGGATAGCGCGCCCAAAAGCATCCCACACATTTTCAATCGGCGATAGGTCTGGCGATGCAGCTGGCCATGGCAGAGTGTCAGTGTTTAGAAGGCAAGCTCTCGTGACAGCAGCAGTATGCGGACGAGCGTTGTCCTGCTGGAAAATCGCACCAGAGTGAGCGTTCAGAAAAGGTAGGGCCACTGGTTGCAGGACCTCATTAACGTAACGTTGGGCTGTCAAAGTGCCTGTAATGAACACCAAAGGTGATCTGGCATCGCAGGCAATTGAACCCCACACCATGACACCAGGCCTTCTGGACGTATGACGCTCAACAACAAACCGCTCATCTTGGCGTTGACTACGGTGCTTCCACACACGGATTCGTTGCTCATCTTCTCCAAGACAAAAGAGGGACTCGTCACTGAAGATCACCTGCTGCCATTCTGAATGACTCCATGACAGTCTGGCACGACACCATTGCAGTCTTTGGCGACGATGCAATGGTGTTAAGGGCAGTCGTCGTAATGGTCTGCGTGCGTGTAGTCCTACGTCGTGCAGCCGTCTGCCAATGGTGCTGGCACCAATCGGACGATGCATGGAGGGCACCACTGCTCGCTGAATATCCACAATCGTGGCTGTTGGGTCACTCCGCGCATGTCGGACAACCCGTCGGTACTCTCTCTCCGTGGTTCGTCTAGGTCTCCCAGACCCTTCCTGCCGCTGCTGCGTGCCTTGTTCTATCCACCGCCGCCAACGACATGCTATGGTGATATCCGCACGACCGGTATGGCGCGCAATACGGCACTAAGAATACCCCGCTTCCCGGAGCCAGACGATGCGGCCTCTCTCGAACTCCTCCAACTGCCCAAATTGCTTCCGAACTTTTCTTCGAGGCATACTGCATTTGCAAAAGATGAGTCAGAATGGCAAGAACGCGCGACGGGACGACCTTATATAGACGGTCGGAACGCAGCGCTACGACCCCTCCTTGCTGGCGTCACATGCGCGGCCGAGCGTGATACTTGAATCACTTGCATGTCTCACGATGTCAAACCTACCCACCAATTTTCATTCTTGTCGGTTGTTTTCTTCTGGGTGCAACTATTTTTTTTTGACGATGAGTGTACTTCCGTTAGGGGGCGTAAAGTAAGATCATGCTTTCCTCTATATCTGATCTTCTAACTGTTTAATATAAAAATCGCTGTGTCTCTGACATTCAGCTAAGAGAATTTTTTTGAGCACAGTTTGTTAATTTTCGTAACAGGCTTTTTCCAACCGCTTGTGAGGACAAGTAACTGTTTCTGTTTCTAGATGTTTTATCGATTGTAGAAATGAGGTTGATGTTTTTGTATTTTCTGCAATGGGTTCCACTGACTATGAATGACTTTGAAATGTTTTATTCGTGTCGCAGAGAATTCAAATGACGTGCTCATTACAACCGAGAATTCGGTGTCATCTTTCTTGTTTTTTTTTTTTTTTTTTGATGAATGCATTGTACATTGAAAGTTACATTTTTGGTA
Organism: Macrothele yani; assembly: GCA_039090855.1. Taxonomy (NCBI): domain Eukaryota; kingdom Metazoa; phylum Arthropoda; class Arachnida; order Araneae; family Macrothelidae; genus Macrothele; species Macrothele yani. The sequence continues at coordinate 80,551,682 of CM077023.1, read as the reverse complement.
CTTAGCTATTGGCAATAATTTAGCCTTTTCATATTTTATACAACTGATTCTAGATTGCCATCCCATTTTTCTTTCGATGCATAATTACCTAAAATATTTGTCACAGAGAATGATGAATTGCAAGGTTTTTTTCCATTACGAATTTCAATATGGGATGTATCATGTGGTTCCTATCACTCAAAAGATTAATCTAGAATGATAATGTGCAGAGTCGTTTCGAGCTTAGCAAAAAAGAATAAATTTTTTATCTCAAGATGAGAGGCCGTTTAATTTTAAGATGTTCCCATAATGTGTCACAGGTCCTCTAAGAGCTCCGTAAACAAATAAACAAAAAAGTTGGAAAGTTCTACACCCGTATTAACATTTCATACACGGACGTTTCCTTTCTTCAAGAGTTCCAAGGTGATACATTATAAATTTAAATGAGTGGTTATCACTCAAGTCTTCAGTCATTCATCCTGCTTTCTCTATCTTATTTATTTCTCTTTCAGATGTAACGTTTTACCAAAGTATCGTTTAGATAGAAGGTATGAAAGTTATTGCAGCATTTCTGGCTTATCTCTGCCTTTTTAGGCAATGCACACGTCCCAGTCCGTAATGGTCGGTAACTGCACGAAGGAAAAAAAACAAAAAAAAAAAAACTACATCAGGTAAAAAGTTACGGATGTATTTATGGTGACATGTAGAATTCTGCGCTGAGAACGTGATTTTCATGCTTAAGTACCACTCCCTCCCTTAGAACAGTTCCAAACTGTTAGGCGTATCTCATTGTGCTCCTAAGGAGAAACACCGCTTGCTGTCTAGAGCAGTCAGATATCTCGGAGCGGCCAAATAGGTAGTTCTCTCTAACTGAAAGGTCCGTCCGTTTCCCACCCTTGTTCCACTCATTGTTTCATGGCTGAATCGCCAGCATGGGAATATTATGGAGAAGTACTGGTTTTTAGACTTACGCCATGTTGGGCACGCGAACCACACTATTTCACGCTGTTGTTGCGGCAGTAGTTGCACGCAGTTTGGTGATTCTGCCAAGTGTTTATGGCAGCAATAGGCCTCATTCTTGCAAGGGATGAAATACCATCTGTTTAGCCGTTCTAGTGAAATTATATGAGGACTTGTACGAGGAGAATTTTCTTGGGGCTGACGCTCCGGAAGTTTCACATTTTATGTCCCTGGAAAAGCACTGAGTGTTGAACGCATTAAAAAACATGCATTACAGCAAAAGCACTGAGTGTTGAACGCATTAAAAAACATGCATTACAGCAAAAGCACAAGCACTGTAATCGCAAAACGAAATATAAAATGAAACAGACAGAACGAAAAGTTAAAAACAAAAATGAAAGGAAGTTTGCGCTAAATTATGAAAATAAAATACAAGTTTTGACTGCCTAGTTTCCTCCTACATACAATAAATTACGAATTAAAGCAATCAAGTAACATATAATTTTGGCAATTTTAGTTGGTGATTGATTGCACTCATATAGAATGACAATAAACGTTTACGTGTAGGAAAACCGTTATTTATACAAAACGATTGTGTGTTCTGTGTTTGGAAGAAAGAAGTCTCTAACACTCAATAATTTTTACGTCAAATAATTGTAATGCGAGCTTTGAGTTTTAAACAATAGTTCAAAATGTCTTTTAACCGAAGCGCATTGTTGTGAATGCAAGCATGTAAGATAAGAAATATTTGTGGGAACGCCGGCAGAGAATGGTCTAAGTCGAGGTCTGTTCCCTTGTAGTCCTGGGCCGAGTTTTGAATCCGGGATGAGATATGATTTTTACATTTGTTCGTACGTACGACAATGAGTCTTTATTGGCTCGAAATCAGGAATGGACAAATTCTCTTAGCCCTAGACACATGGGGCAGTTATTAAAAAAAATCACTCTCTGTGGTGGAATTTTGAAAGCGTTTTATATCTGAGACAGCCAGTGAATTTCACTGTTAAATGAACCATCTGGATTATCATCTGTCATATTCATTAGGTTGCTGCTATTCGACTAGTTAGTGCTAGTGAGTTTTAATGAATTTTTATGAAAATTTATAATCGGTGTTCACACTTATAATGACCAGCCACATCAAATAGAAATCATCGCTCTTTCCACGTTTATAAGTGAGTCATGGAAAAATTCTCATCGGCCGCCACCGGGAATCGAATCCAGGGTCTTCCAGTTACGCGCCGGACATGCTTTCCACTGTACCACAGCGGCCTCGAAATTCTCCAGACTCACATACACAAACTGCCAAACCACCTGGCAGGTTGCTTCTTTGGAGCCCCGCGCAATGCTGGGGTATGTGAGTCTGGAGAATTTCGAGGCTGTTGTGGTGCAGTGGAAGCATGTCCGGCGCGTAACTGGAAGACCCTGGATTTGATTCCCGGTCGCGGCCGAGGAGAATTTTTCCGTGACTCCCTTATAAAAGTGGAAAGTGCGAAGGCTTCTATTTGATGTTCCTAATCGACGACAACGGTTTATTTATTGACCAACCACAGTTTGAACTACATCGTTTTTTTTAAACGGACCCTGTATACGATAAATAGGCCAGATGGAACAAAACAATTCAATTCAGATTGTACCTTACAATATTATGAAAAAAAATTCATTGTTTGATTTCATTCATAGAAACGAATTTTTTTATAATTGACTATGACAGAAACTTTGTTGTTGTTTTGAGTATATTTTTTGGAGATAAAATATTTTCTCCCTTTTCTCATATTTATCAAGGAACATCTTTGACAGAAAATTGACATTTTCCTTTGATGGCTTTCTGTTGGAGTGGGTAACAAAAATATTAATTGATTAATATAGAAATCAGTGATGGGTGGAAAAAACTGTTATGAAAATGAGCACGCTGCAAAAAGATGAAAGATAAAGTTTCTTGGATGGGAAGACTCGCGCACAGTTATTTTCTCACTTTTCCAAGCAGTGACAAATCCTTTTTTCAAACCCTTTTTACACTGCTAAAAATGTTGTAGTAGGTTGCGTGAAGAAGTGGTGCTACACCATCTGCACCACATTTGGGGAAAAAGTAAACCATTGTGTGCTGCATGAAACATACATAAATATGGTGCAGTGGGTGCAGCTTCACACCATTCAAGTTGAATACCATATCGTGGTGCATAACTACATGATCACACAATGGTTTACCTTTTCCCCAAAAATGGTGCAGCTCGTGTAGCACCACTTTTTGGTGCAACCTACTAAAATTTTTTTAACGGCATTTCCTAAGAAACTTTTTTACTGCAATATTTATTTGTAATATCAAGTAAATTGTATGCACATCATGTAAATTCCTTCTGTTTTTATTAATTTGTAGATTCGTAATGTAAATTATTTGTATATGATGCAGCATTATGTCTTCAGTCCATTTCTTTTGCATCTCTATCACGTACACTGTTAAAAATTTTGTTGTAGGTTGCACCAAAAAGTGGTGCTATACCAGCTGCACCATTTTCTGAGAAAAGACACACCATCGTGTTTTGCAAACAGAACCCAATAACATGGTTCAACTTTGTACCACGTTATGGAATAAGGTTGTACTACATTATAGTTCAAAGCTTCTCCGTGTTGTTGGGTTTTGTTTGCACCACACAATGTTGTATCTTTTCTCAAAAAGTAGTGCAGCTGATGTAGCACCACACTTTTTTGTGTAACCTGCCACAAAATTTTTAACAGGGTACAAGAAATTTTTGCAGGACGAAAAGTATTGCGCGTATGCAGTTTTTCCTTTGCACATGCCATTTTACAATTTCGATTTATTTTTGTAAGGCACTGATCTTTTAAAAATATATTTTGATGTACTCGGGAAAACTACAGACACAGGCATACATGTGCATGAACACATGACAGAGGCATGTATGCCCAAAGAATAACATTAAAGCAAATAATAACAAAATAAATATTTCAAGGAGAGAGAACAAAATGTTTTCAACATTCTGTCTGTTGAAAAAACATTTCGAATCAGTTATTTAAAATCTGTAACAGAACCACATTTTGTTAAATACAATAGTATTTCAAACATGAATAAGACAGCTTGGAATTATAGACATTGAATCAAATAGCCTAAAAATCGCTTTATATGGTGAACAAAAAACTGAAAATTTAAGCTTACTTCTGTTCTTGACAAGTCTGTTTTTAAAGTACTGGAGCTGAATAAAAAAACTTAACACAAGCTAATAAAATTTTTATTTCTTTTTCATCTCTCTTAATTTGCTTCTTAGTAGCTAAAGAAATGAATAATGCAAAACATCTATCTTTTTCATAATAAATGTAGTTATCATTTTATGTTGAGAATTTCTCCTATTTTACGCATTTTGTGAATTTTTAGTGGCAAAAGGTATGCTGAAATTTCTTGGTCTCCTGTATATAAAAACAATTTAAGAAGGAAATGTTCATGAAAATTAAATATGTCTCTGTGTTGGAAAACTCTTACTCCCTACATAATGATATTACCTTCTTATTTCAATTTCATTCTTTTATTAGTATTTAATTGTGCATGATTTTTCAAGTGTGTTTCAACTTACAGTTTTTACAATTCTTTTTAAGTAAACAACATTCGTTTTTTTTTTTTTTAGTTTTTTTTTTGTTGTTGTTGTTGTTTTTGTGCTACAAGAAATGATCCTTTACAATTTTATTTTACGTACAAGGCCGAACTCTCAAACGTAACTGTACCTTTGTCATGATTTAAAAATTTTGGTCTTCGTTGAAAGATTGTACTTCGCCATCAACAACATAGTCCACATTAGATCATTTTTATTTTTTCTGAGAATGAAATGGGAAATATTTGTTTTAAAGCACAGTCACGTGAGATATCTTTTAAAGACTTACTGTGAGCATTTCTCTTCAAAATCAGTTAGAATAAATTCTCTTCTGTCATGGCAAAACTACTTCATCTTATCTAATGCAGATAAGCAAATGAATAAGTAAAATGGATTTTTTTATTGGATCTATCCTTTTATAGCTATCTCACACCTCGTAGATTGTAATGTGAGAAACCTCTGTGTTGTTCAACAAAATTCCCATTTAAGGAACTCCAGAGCTTGATTATTCTAAAATTTGACTCTTTTTCATTTGTTTTTAATTGCTTACGTTTCTTTGGTTCCACATGGAAGCACATTTCGCCAGTTCTTGGCATACTACGTGTGCATCCAGAAAACGTAGATTTGTGAATATTCTAACGAAATACGTTAACGTGGTTCTAATAAGAATAAGCGTATCCATAATACAAGAGCATTTCTGTCAGTTGGGCTTCACATGCCAAATGATCGCTTCAATTTAATCGTTTCTCAATGTTTTTTTCGTGGGAGGGGAGGTGAAAAAGACCATAAACCCTAAATATATCTTGGGGCTATAAGCACGTTCCTAATGTCGGGAAACTGCTTCTAGGAAAGGGGGCGTGCCAGCCCCGTAAGACAGCCGTAGCCCACATGCTTCGTTTGAGACTCGAGCCCAGCCCATGTCTGAAGTATTCGGCAACCTGGTCCTCTACCCAATCGTTCCTTGGGGAGGCTGAGTCATTTTTTACATGATGTTCTTTGCTCATATAAGCAGGGCCGGATTGAACTTTTGCGGGGCCCAGGTCGAAATTTCATATATAGAGGGCCCTAGGAAATGAATCTCATAGTTTAATGAAATCATTGTATGAAAAATAAAAATAGACAAAAATTATCATAAAGGAATGCTTATCTCAAATTATTGTGAGCTTAAGAAAAAGACCATCATATGGATTGAAAATTCAGAGAGAGAGAGAGAGAGAGAGAGAGTGTGTGTGTGTAAAGAGTTTCTTTATGATAATTTTCGTGTAGTTTCATTTTCCAGAGACAGACAGACAGAGTGAGAGAGAGGGAGGCAGACAGTGAGAGTGACAGACAGACATTGAGTGAGACAGAGTGAGAAAGAAAGATAGACAGACATTGAGTGAGAGAGACAGACAGACAGGCAGAGAGACAAAGAGAGAGGAAGAGAATAAAAAGTGCTGAAATCTACAATTTTCTTTCTGGAGAGGAGGAAGTTTAGGTTGCTTTATTATCTTTAAAAAAACAACTTTCCTACAAAATGATAAAAAAAGATAGCTTTAGCTAATCTGCGTAGCGAATATTTTTCCATAGCAAACATTTTTGCATATTGGATAATAACGATCCCTCTTAAATAAATTCGTATATATATATATATATTTTACCTGGTACATGTTTTAGTGATTGATGTTTGATGGAAAGTGGAATAACTGACTTTATTCACCTCTTATACGTGCTCATGTATAAAAATTGCTTTATTTATTTTTTTTTTTTTTATTTCCAACACTGTTTTTAAAGTCACTGAACGATTGGCCTCCATATATAGCCCAGATACAACTTTGATATTGTTCTTTTTATTTTTATAAATTTCAGTACCAGGTTTACACACATTGTTGAGTATATAATAGGGAGTCACAAAATGTGATGAAATTTAATTTCTTATTTCATGAATATGGAAAAGTTTAAAGAAGTAGGGGGGGGGGGTTATAAACTGAAAAACAACAACAAAACAACAACAACATTACAACAAGTTAGTAAAATTATGCAATGCGTTGATTATGATACGCTTTCCAACATACCAGAAATCGCACGCAGACAAACTCTCCTCCCAACCCTGATTATTGATTCGTTCAGTATACCTACGGAACAAGATACTAAAGTTTTGTCGCGATAGAAGCATTTTTATTCAGGTTATGAGGATAATGGCTGTGGAATAAATCACGGTCCTGTGCCCTGACCTTTGATCCCATTTCGATGAAATTCAGCATAACGTGTTCAGTTTACTTCCGGAACAACATGATAAAGTTTTATCGCAATCGAAGCGTTTTTTCGTAAGTTATGATGCATAAGGGCGTTGGAATGGATCCCGCTCCTATATCCTGACCTTTGACCCCATTTCTCCTATTTTCAATAGGGTTCGTCCCCAGGTTGTTCTCTACTACATACTAAAATTTAATTGAAATTGGATAATTTTTACGCGAGTTATCGGGTAGATAGACAGACGGATAAAGCTGGAGCATATTTTCGAAAACGTTTCGAAAACGTAAAAAAATTATTTTTGAAGGCCTTGCGCCCCAAAACGTAAAAAAAATAACAATAAACATAGAAAATTCTAGCATATAAGAGCCGTCAAACCGTATAACTACAACAGTACAATTCCTGAAAACATTAGACTGACTTCTAGTATACTTCAGCCATACTTTTAAACCGTGTTAATAATTAATTAAATTTCAAAATTTGTGTACATTATGTATATTCATAATACAAAGCTATTAGATGTGGGTCATTTGATTCACTGTACGATAAATTTCATGTATATTTAGATTTTAATCGTTGCGTTAATTATCGAAAACATTTAGTTCTTCCAATCGGAATAAGTATCTATGATATTCATTTGCTAATTTTTTGGATGCTCACAAAGCGAATTTCGTAAAAGGTCTATGCCATCGCAGTGTGTTAAAGGTGCGAATCTGCAGTTCAGATAACTGGTATAAAGTTTTAAATCAAGGGATCTGTAAGTTCATTAATCGAGATATGTGGAAAGAAACTGCTTCCTACATTTTATGCATATCATAGTTTCAATGAAGTAAGTCTGATTCGCAGTTCTTAAAATTTTCTACTTCACTGTCTTTTGTTTTTATGGAAGAGTTAGAATAAGTAAATGATGTAGATTTTTAGGTACTTGGAAAATGACGAAGCTCCAAGATTACTGAAACAGAAATTGCGTTATAACTGCATTTTGAGGGTCACAGAAGTTTAGTAACATTGCTTACCACAGAACAGCTTCTTCTTATTATTATTTCAAAATTTAAAGTGAGTGTATTGCCACACTTTAATAGCAGATTAATCAGACTTAGTAAAATACACGGGTTCCTTGGTTGTATATGGTTTAACATGATTAAAAATCTTTACAGCGCGATCAGTCATACCAGTTATAGTTTATTATTTCCATGAAAAGTGATTTTTAATTTTCTGCAGTATTCATTTCCCCGGATATCACCTCTGGTGGCAAAAACAATATAAATGCGATTATAGATTTTGTGACTAAGTTTTCATGGCATTTTCATGTTGCTTAATATCAAATTTAAATTACTGTTTTAATTATGGGCGATACTTACAGCAACATTTGTACTACTTTAAATTCAAGACTGAATGCTACGTAGGTGTATGTGATTCCAAAAAAATTCCGGCAATTTGTTTCAAGCGCTGCTTATGATTTTGTTTTTCATATTTATTCATTTGCGCAGTAGTATTAGATTTGATTTGATTTTTGCAATTCATATCTACTAATCAGCACGGTTTCTTTAGCTTCAAAATCGGTTATTATCATAAATTCCAGTGTATTCAATAAAAAAAAATCATGAAATTTGTCCACCACGTCAAGTTTCTGAGAATGTTATTAGAATCAATTGGGCACCGTAATAATAATAAAAAAAAAGGTTGTAACGTCTTCTGCTTTTTTTTTTTTTTTTTTTTCGAGAATTTGCGCATTTGTCTATTAGGAGCAGGTTTCCGGGGAGGGCTCAATTTTTAACTCCTATATTTAGGATCACACTGAACACTGCGAAACAGAATATCTCAATAGAGATCAAACGAACACTTTGTATTTTGCACTTACATCCTTGTTCCTTCTTTCTTTCTAAGTATCCTTCCCTTTGATAGAGAAAATTTAGCAATGTTTACAAATTTCAGAGAACAAGCGCAAAAGATGCTTAAGTTCATATTATAATTTGGTTTACACCAATTGTTATTAAAACTAGTATCCTAATGGCTGGAATGCCCACAGTGACATTTTTTTCATTATTTTTTACACAATCAGCCTTGTTATATTATGAAGCAGTGGTATAACCATGTTTCAAAATCTGGGGGAATCAGATCACACATACATACATTATATGTATACATATCATCATCATCATCATTGTCAACCATTATCAATCCACTGCTGGACGAAGGTCTCCCCAAGTTTCCTCCACAACGGTCTGTCTTGTGCCAGTCTCCTCCATGTCACCCCTGCATACTTTCGAATTTCATCCACCCATCTCCCATGTGGTCTTCTTCTAGGTCTTTTCCTGTCCCTTGGAATCCAATCTAAAATTTCGGCTGTCCATCGATGATCTGTCCTTCTGGCAGTATGTCCAGCCCATTGCCATTTCAGGGATTTAACTCTGATCATGATGTCTTCCACTCTTGTCATTTTTCGGATCCACGAGTTCCTCTTCTTATCTCTCCTGGTTACACCAAGCATGCACCTCTCCATGCTGCTTTGAGTTGTCTGCAGCCTTTGTATGTCTCTTTTAGTTAAGGTCCACGTCTCTGCACCATACGTAAGCACTGGAAGGATGCATTGATCAAACACTTTTCTTTTAAGACATAATGGCATATTGCTCTTGAAAATTATGCTGTTTCTTCCAAAAGCTCTCCAGGCAAGTTTTGTACGCCGATTAATTTCTTCATCAATGTGACCCTCACTTGATATTTGCTGTCCAAGATAAACGTACGTGTCTGTTATCTCCAGCTTTTCTCCATCAATCGATAAATCTTCATTTCTTGTAAAAGCATTGAACATGACTTTTGTCTTCTGAAAGTTCATTTTTAATCCCACTTCTTTACTCTTTTCAGCAAGTTCCTGGATCATACTCTGCAGCTCTGATAGGGTAGTTGCAAAAATGACTACGTCATCAGCAAAACGAAGGTGGGTTAGATAATCTCCATTAATCTTTATCCCCTTGTTTTCCCAGCTCAGTGACTGAAAAACACACTCCAATGTGGCATTAAAGAGCTTCGGAGATATGGTGTCACCTTGTCTCACTCCCTTTCCAATTTTTATGTGTGTTGTATTTTCAAACAGCCTAATCTTTGCACTTGCATTTTCATAGATGTTATTAATAATATTAATGTATGCATCTTCAATACCGCATGTTTTCAGAGCCATTGTAACTGCTGATGTTTTCACCGAATCAAAGGCTTTTTTATAATCGATAAAAGCCATGCACAATGGAAGTTCATATTCCCTCGCTCTTTCAATTAGTTCTCTCAGCACATGGATATGATCTATTGTGCTGTAGCCACTCCTGAATCCAGCTTGTTCTCTCGGTTGAGCCATGTCCAGTGTTACCTTCAAGCGGTGTGAAAGAACTTTAGTGAAGATTTTATAAACTACTGATAGGAGGCTGATAGGTCTGTAGTTTCCGAGATCCTCAATGTCACCTTTCTTATGTAGCAGGATCATTGTAGCGGTGTTACAATCCTCAGGAATCTTTCCTTCATTAAGGCATCGAGTGAAAATTTGGGCGAGTACTGTTTCGATTTCTCCACTTGCTTCTTGTATGATGTCTACAGTAATTCCATCTTCTCCTGGAGCTTTTCCCCGTTTCATGTTCTTGATTGCATGTGCAACTTCTGCTGGAAGGACTGGAGGAACTCTGGTACTGGTATCTTTCATGATGTCTGGAGTGCATGTATCATCCCTTTCATATAATTTGGAGTAGAAATCTTTCACTCTTGTCAAAATTTCGCCTCTATTTCTTGTTACAGAACCATCATCTTTTCTCAGTGCCATAATCTGTTTTCTTCCCTTACTGAGATGTCCCTTTGCTATCTTTAGGCTTTGGTTGTTTTCAATTGCTTTCCTCACTAGTTCACAGTTGAATTTTCTTACGTCTTCAGTGATACTTTTTCGTACTGTCTTGCATAGCTCTATATATTCCACTTTGGAAGTCACATCTTCTTTAGTTGTCCTCATCTCTCTTCTTTTTTGCATCAACATTTTCGTTTTTCCTGATAATTTATTTACATGCAACTTGTTCTTATACCCAGCTAATTTTGTTGCTGTTTCCATAAGAGCTTTGGTTACTTTTCTGCTAACTTCAGAGATGTCCACTTCTTCCGATGTTAGGCCTTCTAAAGCAGAGAACCTGTTCTTCAGTTCCAACTTGAAGGTATTAGGGTGTTTTTTAAGGTTGGTTATGTCAATACATTTTGTTTGTCTTATGAGCTTGCCACGTTCAAGTTTAGTGTTGAGGTGCATCTTACATCTCACCAATCTATGGTCACTACCTGTGTTGAACTTGTTTAGCACACTGCAGTCTTCTATAACGAATTTTTTGTTACACATAATAAAATCCATTTCACTTGTCGTCCCATTTGGATGTCTCCATGTCCATTTCCTGTGTGGCTTTTTCTTGAAGAAGGAGTTCAAGATGAAAAACCCTTCTGCCTCTGCAAACTCAACGAGAGTATTTCCACGCTGGTTTCTGTTGCTGTGACCGAATTTACCTACTGAAGTTTCATTCTGTTGCCGTTGCCCTATTTTTGCATTGAAATCTCCCATAATTATTTTCAAGTGCTGCTTACCTTTATTATTTAGATGACAAATTTCCTCATAAAATTCTTCAATTTCTTCTTCAGGATGACTTGTGGTGGGTGCATAAGTTTGAATAATCTGAGCCTGGTATCTTCTCGATAGTTGGATAACGAGTCGTGCAGCTCTGTCAGAGGAACTTTCAACTTCTACCACTTTATCCTTCAGTTTCTTGTTTATTATAAATCCAACACCACTAGTTCTGCCAGTATCTGTCCCACGATAGTAGAAGAGATGTCCACTTTTCAGTTCGATGAGATCTTCTTCTTTTCTCCTTACCTCACTTAGCCCCACGATGTCCCACTTGATCCTTTGTAGTTCCTCTTCCAATTCAAGAAGCCTTGAATCAGAAGATAGGGAGCGTCCATTGTACGTTGCCAAGGTCAGCATCAGATGGCAGCCTAGTCCGGTCCTCCGGGGATTCTTAGCACCCGCTGCCTTCATGTCGCACTGGCCGCTGCCTTGGCCAGGTACATTCCAGCTGCCGGAGACTGAGGGCCAAGATTTAAGTTGTGGAGTCATTTCGGAGATGTTTGGCCATAACTCACCACGCTGGCCAAGCGGGTTGGTGAGTGTGGGATAGAATTTCCTCTAATCCCGATGGTATAGTTATACCGCTATTGGCGGTCGTCAGAGCCCCTTTATATATATATATATATATATATATATATATATCAGAGTAAAATCCCTGAAATGGCAATGGGCTGGACATATTGCCAAAAGGACAGACCATCGGTGGACAGTTGAAATTTTAGACTGGATTCCAAGGGACAGGAAAAGACCCAAAAGAAGACCACATGTGAGACGAGTGGATGAAATTCCAAAGTATGCGGGAGTAACATGGAGGAGACTGACACAAGACAGACCTTTGTCGAAGAAACTTGGGGAGACCTTCATCCAGCAGTGAATTGATAATGGTTGACAATGATGATGATATACAATATTTACTTACAATAAGCAGAAATAACTACAGCAGGAGCCAAAATATGAAAAAAAATTAAAATAAAAAACAACAAAGCAAACGAGCAGGGAGAAAAATTGCTTCTCTTCTGCTTTAGCACATTTGATTTTTCAGACTGCCTGTTTTTTATCATTTTTTATTATTTTGTTCTTAATTTTTTTTTTCTGTTCATTGCTAAAGTTTGGTTTAAGTTATATATACAATATTATATACATACTGTATAAGATAGAGTTTGGAACCCCTTTCCCCTATACACACCCACACACGCAGGAGCAAAGCAGTTGCTGAGGCGCGATCTAACGGGCAAGACAAAGGCACTTCTGTTGGCGAATTGTGGAACTTAGCAAACACAACTGTAAAACTATGATAGATAGAGCAGAAATGTAAATTACAAAGTTGTAGAACTGACTTTGTTTATTGGGAATCGATATCGCTGATTTATTAAGTACACATTGCACACGTGTTTGCATTCTACGAAAAATTACAATCTTATATTTTTAAATTTAGTTGGTTCACATCATAAAAAACTGTGCATTATATCATTATATTGCAGAAAAATCTGGGGTGTCCTTTACATTGGAGATCCTCAACTCTGAAAATCGGAGGGGAGGGGTCCTGATCGCCCCCGACCCTCAGCCCCCAGTGGTTACGCCTATGTTATGAAGATCACACATTTAGTGTCATAATAATCATATACATTCGCCGCGTATATATGTAGGTATGGAGACACAGAGATTTTACACGATCATTATGATTATTCCAAATACCAAACGATTCGACGAGTAAATAATTTTTCATGCGAAACACTAATTTAAAAACCGGAAGTCTACGTATAATGGTTTTGTACAATTGATCCAATACCACAGGCGCGATGTCTCTTTTTTTTTTTTTTTTTTTTTTTTTTTTAATAGGAAGCAGCATTTTTCAAATCTGTTTACCACTACATACAATACAGAAGAGAAACAGCAATGCCTCCACCTTTGGGCTTCCGGTCTGGTTTTGAAATGATCAGCTTACCTTCCCATCAGGATGGTACACATGAGGGGGGCATGAATAACAGTGTGTGACCTTGGCCGATTTTGGCAGTCGCTGTTCGTTCCTCAGCTAGAGCATGCTAAGTTCCAACTTCCAACGCAAACGAGGACCAGATGAGCACAATTTTGTTGAGTAGCCCTACTTCCCTTCCCAGTGCAATAGAAGTTACACAAATATGTCAACGAAAAAACAAAACAAACCAATAAAAAAAAAAAAGCATATTTCAGTTATGACAGAAATGAAACGGTTAGCAGTGGATTGTTCTGCTCAACTTTTCCTTCTCTTGTTCGTGAATGTTTTGAATAATTCATCAAAGTATTGACCTGTAAATCAGCTGAATTTCGACTTCAAAGAACTGCCGATTTTATGAGATGAAATGAAAAATATCGGTAGATCGCATCAACACTGAAAACTGCAGAAAGTGAAGTTACTAAAATCTGGAATTCCATTCCTGAAATTTTTGACTGTCTAAAAATACAATAATAACAGTAATAATATTTTCCCCTACGTATGAGTTGACCGCTTTCGGTAAAGAACTTTGTCATGCCTACTTATAGAAATTTGTCTTAATGAAGGAGCTGGGAATAGTGGTTCACGAAAAGCTCACAAAACAACCGAGTACAAACCTGATTGAAAAGATCTGTCACCTTGGAGAAGCAGCAGAAGTCTCACTGATAGAATTATATATTTACTTGCTTTTCCTAGATTTTTTGCTTATTATAAAATGTGAATCAAAGTCGATAGCTTTTACTTCATTACTGTTACACTGGCATTTCATGTGTTGCTCGTATTATTTTTGAGGAATTATCTCGTTTAAAACAATGCAGCTAATCATAAAGTGCTTGCTGTTATTTAATTTCTGTGATTTATAACTTGGAATTAGTAAAAGAAAAATGAACGCAACTAACAAATAGAAATAGCAAAAAATAATTTCTAACGAATTTTTAATGGCTCTTTGTTAAAACAAATAAATAATAACAAAATAATGATTTCTGAATAACTTTGCAGTAGTTCCTTATTTTTGTAACGAAGCCATTACTTTGCGTCATGAAGTCTTGCGGTAAACATGTAATTTCTAGAAGTGTTTGACTTATAACAGTTCACAAACGGTGTACTGCATGTTGGCTTTTAAGAATATTTTCACGTGCTCAGATGCATTGTTGTCTTTATCTTCCTGCTCTAAATATTTTACTGCAATAATAATCACAACTAAAAATTAATAAAAGAATTCGAGATACCATTTTGCTTCTCAAAACTCCCATGGGATATGAAAAAAATTCTGGAAATTTAATCGGAATTTGCTCACACGTTCTCAGAAAAACTGTGCAGCCCCAGTCTATATATTACGTGTAGATCATATTTCATATATTTTTCTTTAAAATATGAAATCTAAGAAAGATTTATTGTTATATATATAAATAAAAACCACAAATTAATCATTCCCTGCATTTGTAACGTTTCTATAAATGCGGCCATCACCCTCTTTAATCTCCAGGTTTCAAGAGAAACGATTTTTAACTTACGTTTTAGCACCATAAATCGTAGTTACACAATTATGATTTCCTGAATTGTACCTATGTGACCAAAGCAGAACAGTTTGAAATTTTAACATGTTGCAATATTTCGAATTTTACGTTTGAAATCAGATTTATGGAAATTAATCCAAATCAAAATGATCCATTTTTTTCTCAGCTGGAATATTCTTTCAGTTTGATGCCTTCTTGCCGGAAAACTATATTTCGAAACCGAACTATGTATTTCACGCATTATTGTCATCCTTAGTTGACTGCCGTATCACATTCACCTGTAATATTTCATCAGTATCGCTCATTGTTTTGTTGTTTATTTTGCCATATGTGGTACGCCTGTATTTCCTATGTTTTTGCCAATAAAGTATATTTTGAAATAAACCACCTTTGCAAATCGTATTAGAATATGCAAAAAAAAATGAAATGAATAATAAATTAAACAAGAGAGGGCGCCACATATGCCAGTCTTATTCCCAAGATTGTTGTACGCCATCGTGTGTTTCTTCGCGTGGTTTTCCATTACTTAACCAATGATCACGGGTACACACACAGAAAAAATTCTTGAAAAATGTGCTGAATTTTGGATTAAATGTCTATATCAGCAACATTCTTGTTCACTACTGTAGAATATTTCTTCGTGTTCTTTACCATAATTTGAAATGTCCGTGAAATTGGTTTTAACTTCAAACAACAGAGTTCTTCTCCATATCACTTCATATGAAACAATTAATCTAGAACATGCGATTTATAATAACACATTAATTTTCAACATGTGATTTCTATGGCGACCACAACGTAGTCCTTTTTATACGTATTATGGAATCATTAATTACTTCTCGTGAAAGCTGATTATCTGGTCAGGGGCTCGAGAGGTTGGGTGCACCGTCACTTTTTATTTATTTATTTATTTATTTATTCATCAAATAAGTGCTTCGGAATTTATAATTTCCAAAACTGCAACCCAGTTTTCGTTGCTGAGGGAATATGGTTTTGGCCTAAACACTGCAATACCCCACTAAATAAATATTTAACTTGGTTCTTAATGAGGTTGTTGTTTGGAGACTGGGAATTTCAATAGGCTGCTGGCAGGAAATACTAAAATAGTGCTTCAACTACTTTAATTTATTTGTTGTTTTCAAATTTTTTGTTTGTAATTTATTCCCAAGATAATTTTGATTTAAATCTAAATCAAAATAAGACTGACTTGGCATTCCACGAAAAAAAAAAAAAAAAAAAAAACGAAAAAAAAAAAAAAAAAAAACGAAAAAAAAAGATGGACTTAACACAGTCTTATTTTTTCTCTCTATCTCTCATTCTCTCATTCCTTTAGTTAATGGAGAAATCCTAGCAAACCTTTAATTATTTCCAAAAATTTCGGAGGATTCTTAATCATACGCTAGGCCACAATTCTTTGACTACAAGCGTTAAAATGGCAAAAACAAACAAACAAGCAAAAAAAGATGCAATGCATTAAAATTTATTACCAGTTATCCGTACGACTGTGGTACCCCATAACTAAATAAATAAAGAAAGAATAATTGCTTATGAATGGAGTAAACATGAATCAAATTTATCAAAATAATGGTTGTGATATGTTTTCTTTTTAGAAATCTAAATGCGTAACTGTAGGATAGATATTCGACCTGTTTCCCATTTTCCTCACTCAAGTGATTTCATAACATGCATTGCACTAGATGAGGCCACTTTTAAAAAAATTTCTGGTCTATTTTTTCTTCAGCGCAGGTACTTCGTCAAACTGTTACTTTAAAACTTACTGCACTGTGCGAAATGACTGGCCGCCCCCTGTGGCGCAATGATCTAAGCGCTGGCTTACAACCATTCGTCCGAGCAGGGTCCGGGTTCGAATCCCGGTGAGGAATGGATGTTGGGTTTGTCTTACGGCACTGGCTCTCTCCCTGCCCTGGAACCAGTGGCCCTGAATTAGGGACGGGCGACTGCTTTCAGCCCATTGAGTTGCTCACGGTGGTCGTTAAACCTTAAAAAACAAAAACAAAAAAAAAACGTCTTCAGAGGTGAAACAAGTGGATCTCTCCAGAGGGTTTAATTTTTGTCGTTATTTTGGCTGTTCTTCAACGGTATGCTTAATTTTGTCTTTCTGATATGTATTTGCTGTTTGTAAACCGTGTAGGCCTACGCTCATTCATTTCAGAATAAGTTGTCTAAATGACCAGGGCAGCATTTGTTGTACCTGCTTATTAGACAAATTTATTTACAACAGTGAACATCACTGTTTCCCCAAAAAATTTAAACAATAATATCCTTAGCCTGTAATCTAGCTTTAAAGGTGAATAACCGATTTCTTCATGTTCAGTATTTTCTTCAAAAAAATTTAAGAGCCGTGTTGAATCAGTATCTTACGTTGCAACAAAAAGTTCACAGATAGAAACATTTGGAATGCCAAAAGGGTAAACCAGGAAAATTTGGTTGGTGGGGATGTGCGCTTTTATGAACACACACACACACACACACACACACACCAGAGCTGAGACGGGCTGAGCCCGAGCCCGATAGCCCGAAGCAGAGCCCGGGCCCGGCTCGGGCTCTTAGGATATTTACTGCGGTTCGGGCTCGGGCTCTTAGGGAGAGCGAGACAATTTTTTTTTTATATAAAAATGTTATTTTAAATGATTTAGCAAATGAGACACTTTATAGTTGGTAAAGAGAATTCTTCGGCAACTGGTTCTGGTTGGGGAGCGGGTATTCAAGATGGCTATTTATTTCGGGCTTGGTTGGAAAATGCCATAGAGGTTGCATTAGTGTGTTTCTGCAGAGAAGAAAAAGCTTTTTGAAGAGCTATAGATGTTGGATAATTGGTAGCATGCCAACGATAATTTACCACCTATCTCCATGCAGTACCTCCCTGCTAATTCTATTTAGCAACGTACATTTTGCAGCGCATTATGGCGTGGCAATATTAGAATTATTTGAGCAACATACAATTGCAGATCATTTTGGATTCCCGACCGTCCGAAGCACCTCAGGCGGAAACGAACAGTCAAAGAAAATCCGTACAGTTGCACTGCAAATATAGATAGAGATCCCTTCCCACACCCCATTCGAGAAATACATTGCTTAATTTCAGAAGGAGGAGAGAGTGGAAGTGTGGAAAAGGAGATGTTTTTTATTAATAGTGGAACAGGTTAGCCAGTTTTCGGGCTCGTTCTGGCCCGGGCTCTGTTTTGCAATATAAAATTCGGGTTATGGGGGGCTCGGGCTGATTTATCACGGGCTCGAGCCCAAGCTCAGCTCTAACACACACACACACACACACACACACGCAAACACTTCTTAAAGACCTGAATCGTCTGTTTTTACTGAAATTAGGATTGCAGTCAATGCTCGTGTTTCTACATGAATAAATTTCCTCAAAATGTGAATTCTACCATTTAATGATTTCTTTTTTTGTTGAGAGACAGATATTTCCTCTGCTTACAACCCCTAACAGCGTCATTACAAATGACTCGGTCGTGTTTTTTTTATTCGTCTGTGGTTTAGAGCACATTTTTTTTCTGGAGGAAAGCTAGGGTAAGGTCGGAATGTGGACGCTGAAACTTTCTATCACCCATGGTTATGACTTATACAACGCTTAAAAAGACAAGATGATTGTGAAATGAAAATCCTCCAAATACGTGGTGTCAGTGAATAAACAAAGACATCGCTCTTTCCACGTTTAGCTAAAAGTGGAAAGAGCGATGTCTTTGTTTATTGATTGTGAAATATTGTGTTCATAAAGTTCTCTTTCTTTGAACATGAAGAAAATTACACTTGAAGAAAACTAACGAGAAAACTGCTTGTTCGAAGCAGTTTGAATGCAATTAATCCGAAGCTATTGATAACTGCTTTTCTGAAATGCTGTAGGGATGTTTCCTTTAAGGAATAATCAACACAGAAATTGCAGGACGCCGGCCAGCTATTCAGAGAGTTTTCAAATGGTTTAAGTGAATGAGGTCTTGAAGCGTTCCAATGAGAGCAGAAGCTCTGAAAGTCCATATAGAAAACAATATAAGAGCATACAAGGCGGATCAAAGAAGATCTATGAGACAATCTGTGTCATTTTTCAGTTCATAGTAAATTTAGTAATCACCATTTTTTATTATGTGAGCATTTATGAATAGTGCTCAACATATTTCTGTAACGATAATTTTTCACTCTATTTTATTCGAATATATTGCGCTAGGAGTAAGGGCTAACACGAACAGAATTTTTTTGGTCCAGTTATTTCCCATTATTATTGCTAGAAGTATTACGAAGCGAATGCACGTCACTACTATTCTGCAGAATTTTCGAAAACAATTTTTTAATCCCATTTTTGTCTTGAACGTTTCATGGCACGTTGCAAATAGTAATGTTTATTCCAGGAAATTAGGGATTTACTTTACTTTGGCGAAAGAAGAAATTAATGAATAAATGAAGCAAATTATGCAATAAGCAATTAAGAGCCGCATCCTGGGAAACAGAACAAATACTTACAAAAAGCACATCTCAGATAATTGTTTTAGTTCTATTAAGCTATGCAGGAAGTACGCCTAGCTGTGAGGCCTGCGATTTGAGAAAAGTCGTTTCTTTTTTTTTTTTTTTTTTCGTAGGAATGCGTTATATCTTTTCCTTTGTCGTGAAGTGTTTAGTTTACTTTTCGGTATGAGATAAATTTGTTAAAAGGGATTTTTCAGTAGGAAATGTTTTCTCTCCTAGTGAAGAAAAATTCGAAGAACTGGAAATATATTGAACATCGTAGATAATGGCTTCATTTCCATGTAAAATATGTTCCGCGTTTTTCATTCTTAATTTGCCAGTTTTCCTTCGAATGTAGAAAAGAAACAACAAATTAAATAAAATGAACCTGGACAGAGAGTGAAATCCCATTAATTCCAGAATAATTCACAGAATGCATTATCACAATGCGTTGTGAAATTCCAAGAACCGGAAAAATTCTCCAAACGAATAAATGGTTAATTACTTGTTTGCATGTGTAAAGAAATATGACAAATTATTTCAGAATCGTGGAATGAATTGAGAAATTCTGCTACGTAGCTGCATCTTGTAGTATTACAGTCTTTTCATGCTAATTTGGTGCATTATTTTATTAATTTTGTGAAAAATGTGTTTCTTCTGTTGTCTACTAGGATATATAATAATTACAGAATGTTTATCGATTGGCGCATTTTATCCGATTTCTTTTCGCGGAAACCTTTTTTGCCCTCCAACGAATACATTTTAGAGCTTTTATTTCCCAGTTTGGCTATTGTTGGCCTTTTTTTTTTTTCATTACGGGTACTTCTGCGGATATTTCTTGCTTGGAGACATTTTTAGTCTGGTACATCTTTGCCCGAATCCCTAACGCGCTGTCCATCTGTCATAACAATTAAAAAGAATAAGAAAGAGCCTCGTTTTTTCAAATTTCTCTTTTCAGATAGCTCCATAAGGCCCGAGAAAAACAGCAGTAACGAACGTAAACACTGGATTGTATGAGGAAAATTCATGTGAAGAAAAGCAAAAATGCATCATGTGTGCAGCTTTTTGGCATTTTCTTCCAGCGATTTTCGAAGTTAGATGAACAAGGTTTCCGCCATTTTGGAGGATGGATGGCTGTTTGAATTTCCCTTATAAAAGGCGTATTCTGCACTAAAGCGACCCACGCATGTGTGCGTGATCTAAGAGAAAATGACCTTTAGTGCTTTTGATGCTAGCATGTAAGCATTACCGATGCAAAAATAAACAAATAAAAGGAAAATTCTCGTTCGCTTGATGCCGCCGTGAGCAAAATGCAAAGCGGATAGAATGACTCCCCTTCCGGACGCTGATTGTGGATTGGCTTGTCCTGACTTGCAGGTCTTGAACGATCACAAATCATCCCCTCCCCACATCCAAACGCCTCACCCACCCTCCAGCATCCCAGTGGCTTTTTCCTCATCTCTTCTCCAGTTTTCCTCACAACGGCGCCGTTTGCTTTCGACGTTCTGTCTAGCTGGGAAGGAACGAAGAAAAGGGTCATACACGTCGACGTGGAGGGAATAAGTCTCCGCATCTCGACAGCTGAGAAGGGAAAGATCCTTGATTTATAAGACCTTCCTGCCCCTTCTCCTTCGTGAAGAGCAACCCTGGCAGGTTTTTCTGCAGATCGAGGATTCAGCATAGAGCTAGCGACCACAGCGCCATCTGCATGAAACTTTAGGAAACACTGGGCACTTTCTGAACATGGCCGCGCTTTTCTGGCTCTTTCATCCGTTAAACGCGGTTTCCGTACGACCGGACCTGATCACAGGAAAGATGTCCATTATTTCAGAGTTGTTGTTTTTTTCACACTAGTACTAAAATTACCCAATCTGAAAACGCACACGCAGAAATTTCTCCATGTGTAAAAAAAGAGAAAAGAGAAGAAAAAACATAAGTGTTTCACAAAAATAAAACGTTCACTGCAAAAGTTTGAGCACCTGTAAAAAGTCGTCTTCTTGGACAACGGAAAATATATTTCTAAATTTAGTTTTTCAGATTTGAGTCAACTCCAATTAGACATCGATCTTTCTGAGGGAAATTATTGCTATAAATTTTCTGTACATACCAACTGCAATGTCCTGTAGACAGTTGCCTATAAACTGTATGTGAAATCAACATTCTGATCAAAAGTATCCGGAGACTTGCATATCCACAAATCCTTGTAATAGGAAAGGAATTGATATCAAGTTGGTTCACCCTTTGTTGCTATCACAGCCTTTACTCTGCTTGGAAGGCTCTCCTCTAGATTTTAGCACGTTACTGCTAGAATTGCCTTGAATGATCTTATGTAGAGGATTTTAGGAAGGGAGTGTCTGACCCCAGGTCTTAAACAACCCTTAGAAATAGGAAGCTAGGAGATTTGGGCTAGAGTGCCCGATAGGAAAGTGACACGGAAGCGAAGTAGAAAGGGGGAGGAAGACGCCCTTATTTATTACCGGGAGGGGGGCAGTACCCGGGGTCCGACGGCTTAACGTGCCCATCCGACGCACGGCGGATATTTAGTGGATCGAGCTTTCATACCTGCCTGGGATCGCACCTGAGGTCCTTTACGTGGCAGTCACGAACGTTGCCCACTAGGCCACCCGCGGCCCCAGAATTGCCTTGAATTTCGCCACGAGAGCCTTTGTGAAGTCGGTCACCGATGTCGGACGGTTGGCCGGGATTCCAATTCTTCCCAAAGGTGTTTCAGGCCAGTCAAGGTCGTCCTCACCCGTCTCCTAAAGTCATTTCTTCACGGATCCAGCTTTGTAGGCGGGGTCATTGTGCTGTTGGTAAAAGAGTTGGAAACGGGTCAAAAATTTTGGACCTGGACCCGACCCGTACAAATCTGCTTTGAAATATAATATATATACAGGGCGTTCAAAAAGTCTCTCAGCAGTGGGTATCTTAAGTTATATGGAAATCAAACAAAAGTGTTATAGGAACATTGTGACGTACTACAGAGGTGAAAACATGTGTCAAGACGACAGATCTCCAGCGAGACATTCTGTCCTTGTTGCTCAGTTGGGAGAGCGATTTACTCCAGAGTGAAGGGACACGGATTCAGTGCCCGTCGCGGAGAGACTTGTGTTTTCACATTGGCGCCCGATTGTGGAAAATGGATCCACTGGCCGTTGCGTTCTTCGTAAAATGTGTGATGTTTGTTCCACACGTTGTTTGGAATTAATGAAAAATTCCTACTTCGCTTCAAAGAAAAATTAAGAGGGAGATGATGTGACGTACTACAGAGGTGAAAATACGTATCAAGACGACAAATCTGCAGCGAAACATTCTGTCCGCGTAGCTCAGTTGGGAGAGCGACTAACTCCGGAGTGAGGGGACCCGGACAAGCTTTTGTTTTCACAACGTATAATTTACCCACTTACTTACAGAAAGTATTGAAACTGTCATCTTTCATTTGCAAAACATAACCTGTTTTACACATGTTTCCAAACACATTTGCGAGAGTCAAAAAGTCCCTGCGCAGGCAGTTCCACCTAATTTTGATAGCGATACAGCAAAATCTTTTGAATTAGGAAACTTGTTGTATGTTTAATTTCAGTTTTTGGTATTTTCTTCATAACATACCAAGCTTCAGAATATGTTTCGCGGCAACACCAATTTTCAGAAGTTTATGATGAGTTGAAAGTTTCCAAATGCGGATATTGTTTTAATCATTGTTCCTCAGAAGGAAGGGACACTTTTCCTTCTGAGGACACGCTTCCTTAATAGTGCATGACAAATCAGTTTTCAGTCCGCGATCATCAGTATCGAGCACAAAATTATACAGAGCGCATTTTCCTTTGAAAAAATTTTTGTTTTGCTTTTCAAAAAGAAATCGGGAATAAAACCTGGTCGAACTCGGGTCAAAAACACCTTGACCTGACCCGTTTGACTCGCTAGAAATTTTCGACCAGCTGACCTGTTTCCATCTCTGGTTGGTAAAGGGAAGGGCCTTCATCAAACAGTGGCCATAATATTGGGAGCATTGAATTGTCAAGGATGTCCTTATAGGTAACAACGTTAAGATTCCCGGGCAATGGAACTAGGGAACCCAGCCCAAACTATGAAAAACAGCTCCAGAGCATGACTCCTCCTCCACCAAACTTCACAGCTGGCACAGTACAGTCGGGCTGGTAGCGTTCACTTGGCACCCTCCACACCCAGACTGGTCCGCCTGTCTGCCAGACGGTCGAGTGTGAATCTTCGCTTCATAGAACGCGTTTCCACTTCTCCAGAATCCACTTGCTCCGAGCTTTGCACCTCTTTAACCAACGCTTGGTTCTGATCTTGCTGACGTTAGGCTTGTGTGCAGCTGCTTCGCCATGGAAACCCATTCCCTTTAGCTTTCGACGAAGCTTTATGGTTATGCAGAGAAGCAGCACTTTCACACTGGGGAAGTTATTTTGTTTCTAAAAGCTCCTCGAAGAAAAGTAGTGATTGCCCTTTGCTTTCGGCGAATCTTCGAAGAACGCCTGCAGTTAAATAACTATAGCATACACACCTCGATTGCGTCTATAGTCAATTTTATTCAATGCGGTTAAAGTTATGTTTTTTAAGTTATTTATGTTGAGCTACTTATGTTTTATCTGCAGCCGATACTGATAATTTACCGTAGTCACGCTGCACGTGCCTTTTTCTGGAACATTTTTTAATAATCTCTGTGACTATTTCAGTGAAATATAAACTCCTATTAAGACATAAACTCCTGGGGAATTTATCAGATACCTCGTGAATGTGGATTTTCATATATAGGACAGACCCGCAGGGCTTTAAATTTCCGTGTGAAGGAACACAAGACCTACGTACGGAACTATGAACTAAAGAAGTCGTCTATAGCCCAACATTGTCACCAAAATAATTTTTGTTTGGAAACGCTACGCTTATCGATAAACATTACTCGACTATGAAGCTTAACATATACTTTCGACATATACCGAAACTCGTCACGGCTCGTCGAAACTTTCGACATATACCGAAACTCGTTACGGTTCGTCGAAACTTTCGACATATACCGAAACTCGTTACGGCTCATCGAAACTTTCGACATATACCGAAACATGACGTCGATTCCATTTCTTTCAAGCGCGTGGAAACAACTGACCAAAATCCGTGACCGTCAGAATTCTGATGATATCACAATGATTTGAATGTTTACGCTCCATTCGTCCTTAGGATACCGAGCCAAATGCTCTGCGAAACTATGGTCGATGTATAAGAAACATTTTATTGTGAGAAAAGTTGCTATTTTTATTCTATTTCAGTGACTCAGTTCATTCCACATGATTAACTATCATGTACAATTAACTAATTAATATTTCAAGAAAGTGCGATACACGCTGGAAGGATTCATAGTTCAGTTGCTGAAACTACACTGTTAAAAATTGTAAGGTACCTTGCACCAAAAAGTGGTGCTAAAAAAGGATACACCATTGTGTGGTGCAAACAACAAGGTGCAACCATGCACCATAATGTGATTCAACCTTGTACCATAACGTGGTACAAAGTTGCACCATGTTTTTGGGCTTTGTTTGCGCCATACAATGGTGTATCTTTTCTCAGAAAGTGGTGCATCTAGTGAAGCACCACTTTTTGGTGCAACCTACCACAAAAGGTTTTACAGTGTACACTTCAAAATTCATTTTAGCGGATGCGAACTTATAAGAAAAATTAAGAAAAGGGTACTGACAGAAAAAAATCATCAATGCAAAATAATATAGAAACTGATAGGGAACAACATTTTTGGAATACATATATGTGAAGAATCCAAAGCCTTTCCTCAGTGAATAACAGATCTACGTTGGGTGAGGAGTTCATATTTATTCGGTTTTTTAATTATTAACTCTTTCAGTATATAGACATGATTCTCTTGGTGGTGTAGCCACTAAGCCACCTTAAAAGCAAATACAAAAGCTGGGGTGGATGATATTTTGGCAGTAGTGCAGCATAGACCCGCAGCCCCCGCGGTGCGGATGAGGGGCTCATATCCTTTCAAATGATATTTTCCCTAGCTTTGGTTGCCATGTTTAAGAAATGCTTTCTTTTATCATTGAATAATAACACTTAAAGTTAAGTTATTTTCCCGAGAAAAATCACCCTTACTTAGAGCAGGCACCATAACTAATAATATTTTTATAAAATTTCACTGCACAGGCAGGATGCAGTGGATTTACGTGTTTTTATCTATACCTCAGATAGAGAGAGGAGCAGGATGTTATCTCCATACCTGATCTTAATTAGTGCTTCGACTGACTCCCTCAGACTTGACTAACTCCCACTATTTCTGAGCTGTGTAGGAGTAAGAATCTTCTATCGGTTTCCGAACCTGAGTTGTCAGTTAAGTTGCAAAGTAACAAAATTTACCTTCAGTAATTAATCTCCCCACTTGGCCTTTATTCTTTAGTTCTCTTTGTGAGTATAACATCCAAGTCCCCTTCTAGATTTTTTATTTTTATACAGTTTATGTAATATTATACATAATATGCTTTATAAATGCTATATATGCTTTAATATACTAACATGCAATGCCTGTATGTGATGAGAAGTTATCACGATCTATTCAAAATTATCGAAAGGGCGCAAAACTAGTTTTTTTGGAGGAGGGACCTTAAATAATATTTCGCGAGGGACCCTCTGTTTTACGCTATACAGCTCTGCCCTTTGCGGTTTACGTTTGTTAAAAGCATAGTTCATTTTACGTATTCCAATTAATATCTACCAATTTTGAGCAGATATAAAAATTATAATTACTCAAAAAGTGAATGTAAAAACAACAAAGATAGATTGCAACATTTTGAGCATGTATTTGATTAGAAATCGAAAATATTATAAAGAGCACGAAGAGAGAAATTTAACTCAATGAGAACAGCACAGGAATTTGTGAAGGGATCCTGATTTGCAATTCACAAAAACATGAATGTATAGACGGTTCAAACTTGCTAAGGCCATTGTAATCAGTTCATACACATATCCTAAAAAAAATGTCTGCAGTGTAAATGAATAACTGTGTAGAAACGGAAAAGGAGTGATTTTGTTTTTTGGTCGAGTACAGGAGAGTATTTAGAGGAGAGGCTTGGCACCCCCGAAAGTGGATCATTTTTTTAAAGTTTCTGGATAAAATGCGACTTATATTATTAAAAAAAAAGCCTTAATTCAATAAAAATGTATCAACTTATATTAGAAAAAATGCTTTAATTTTTTCTTCTATTTTTCATTAACTTTCATTTTGTTCTGGTGGATTTCAGAAACATCCATTTTTCGTATCCCCCCCTCGAAAAAAATTCTATATACGTCCCTGGTCGAGTATATAGTTTGGACTGAAACAATCAGAAAGAGTTTCTCTGGGGATGTAAAATATAACCCCCAGAGAAGAACCTGTGGCTATGGTACGACTTGTAAGGTATGAGATGAACCCAATGTCTTGGGAAAACAAAAATAATGACCAAAATATGTTTTCCATGAAACATTTTCCCTGCAACGAACATTATAATATTTATGAGTGTGAAATTTATATTATTCTTATTTGAACATGGTATTTGAAAAATGAATCGCAGTTTCATGTAGTGCCCACGCAGATATAAAATCGTACAGCATAATTTATAAGCCATGATTAGCTGTGATACTTATGATGTAAAAATGAGCTTTTTCATCAATCTCACCTGCATGAAACATTATGCTTCGAAAGTGCACAAGCAATATAGATAAGGTAATCATTACAAGGATTTAGCAATCCATTTGAGGACAACTTACAGGGGTTGGACGAAATAATGTGAAACCCAGAGAAATAGATTACATGTCTTTATTAAAAAGGTGTTAGACCACCATTTGCCTTTAATACAGCTTCCAACTTTTTTGGAATAATATTTATTGATTCGAACGGCATTTGAATAGTCTCCTGCGAAATGTTGTACCATTTGTAGATCAGCCAATTGCTTCATGGATGTTGGAGGAGAGAATCTGCTTCTGACTCTGTTCTCCAAAGCTGCCTATAGTGGTTCGATCGCATTAAAATCAGGTGATTGAGCAGATGTTGAAGTTCATCTTGGTGCTCTTCAGACCAAGACTGAATTGTTCTTTCTGTATATATGGACACATTATCATCTTGAAAAATGGTATCATTGTTGGGAAACAGTATTTGGACTATAGGATGCACCTGATCACCTAGAATGTCCAAATACTCGCTGGCAGTAACTCGATATTTTAGGGCCTGCCGAATACCAAGATATGGCCCCCAAAATTATCACAGATGCATCCCCATGTATGACAATCGGAACCAGACGTTCGAAATTGTACGCTTCCTGGAGGTTTTCCGTACACGAAACCCCACCTTCTGTCGGAAATAATGAAAACAAAGAGTCATCGGACCATATCACACGTTTCCAGTCATCAGCTGTCCAGGTTTTATGCTCTGACACCATCTTTTTCTTATTTCTGTGACTAAAGGTTTAGCAATTGAAGCTCTTCCATGGTTGTTAGCTTTGTGAAGTCCTCTGCGGACTGTTTTTGTGAAAACAGGGTCTTGCAGTTGAATATTGAGTTCTGCTGTTAGTTTTGCTGCAGTAATTCTGTTTTGTTTCGACACAATTCCTGTTAGTGTTCGACGGTCCCTCTCATCCAGTCTCGGGTTTCGCCCGCTTTTCTTCTTCACCAATGAAATCTTGCCACGCTTTGTGTTGCCCTTCAAACGCGGAGATTGTTGCTCTTGAAACACTGAACAATTTGGCTGTTGTTATGATTAAAGACACTCCTACTAAACGGGCTCCCATGATTTGTCCTCTTAGGAATTCTGACGGGTCACCCATTTCACCGATCGCTTGCACGAATCGCTGCTGAACACAACTTGTAATACACTGGCATACAACTTAGAGAATAACGAGGTCCGATCAAAAAGTTCCGAGACTAGGCCGATATACAACAAAGTACTTACGTTACTTAAGGCTGGCTATGATCTCCCTCAAAGTAGTCTCCTTGGGCAGCGATACACTGCTGCCATCGTTTTTGCCACTGTTGGAACGCTCCTTGGAAGTCCTGTTCGCGAATCGTGACAAGCACCGTCTGCGGGTTAGCGCTGGATCTCGCCCACGGTTTCAAAACGGCGACCCTTGAGCTTCAGCTTCATCTTCGGGAACAGAAAGAAGTCGCAGGGGTCCAAATCCGGCGAGTAAGGCGCGTGAGGAAGGGTAGTCATGCTGTTGCGGCTGCAAAACTGGCGTGTTGCTAACGCTCTGTGAGCTGCTGCATTGTCGTGATGGAGCAGGAAATCGCCCCTGTGCCCTATTTCAGGTCGTTTGCGGTGAATATCCTCCCTAAGACGCCGCCGAACATCGCAGTAAAAAAGGGAGGTGACGGTCTAGCCCTGGGGGACGAATTCACGGTGCACAACCCCACGAATGTCGAAGAACACGATAAGCATGCTTTTGGTTGCGCTCCGAACCTGTCGGACCTTCTTCGGTCGTGGAGATGCCGGGCTCTTCCACTGCCACGACTGTTGTTTGGTCTCTGGGTCGTAACCGTGGACCCAAGTCTCGTCCTAAGCGATGACCCGCGACAGGAACGTTGGTTCATTCTCCACCTGGTGACGAGGATCTTGACAGAGTTCGACACGGCTCTAGTTTGCAGTCCATACCGAAATCGCAACTGTGTTCTGTACGTGGTCAGCAAAAATCGTGTAGCACAGCTCCCGATTTTCACAGAACAATGCCACTCGGCACAATGACTCCTGAAGGTCACTGTCCTCTGCCATCTGTTGGTGCGCTACGTACCTAGTCTCGGAACTTTTTGGTCGCACTACGCATGTAGAAAAGGTGCATAAAAGATAATCATAACGTTTCTCTTTTTTTTTTTTTCGTGTAGACTACGCGAATAACATTAATCCCTATCATTATGGTGTTCACATTATTTTGTCCAATCCCTGTAAATATTTGGGAGCTTTAAATTAAAATTTCATTTCGGTGCAATCAGTTGATTTCTTGGTTCAGGATGTCTGCAATATATTGTTTTTTAATTCCAGGGATAAGTGGCATCTCCATGATCTCCGAACACTGTAAGGAGTCGCCCATCACTAATTTGGAGCCACCGGTTCTAGAGAAGGTCAAGTACAACAATTAAATGTTGTCCAGGATTTGAGCCCGGGCCCAGTGGTACGAGAGTTTGGAAGATCGCATCCTAGACCATTCGAGCACTGGGTGCCTTTAAAGCTTTTAAACCTTTAAAGCGGGCAATGTGTCTGAAACAAAGGGTGCCTCAAATCTCCGCTCACCAAAGAAGAATGTACACATAGCGAGCGGGTTTTACAAAAGCTGAGGCGAAACAATTCCTTAGTCCCCCTCTTATTTCCCCAGTACCGACCATAAATCTGCTACGGGTGATAACAGTTTGCTTCTAGTCCTACATTCTGTTCCCTATTACCAAAGAAAGGGCTAGTCCCCTTGATGCGGACACCACGCCACTGGGTAGAAACAAGTGACTCAAATATTTATCTCCTGTTTTAAGTTCGACGTTATAGCCCTTTTAGCAGGCAATCAGTCAGAAAAGATTAGTGTCAGTCATTTCCCTAAATGAACCACTTTGGATAATAACCTAAGGGTAAATCAACTCTTTGTGATGGGTAGATCCACTCGCTCCAGCCGTGATCGGCCCACTTTTTAGATAGCGAATATATTCGTTCGAGCTGATATCAGCCCAAATTGCTAACCCCGAGTTAATTCGTTCCAGCCCTGTAAAAGGGATAAACGCGGCAAACGGCCCTCTTTCTATTGACCATTGGGGATATTATGCAAAAAAAGAAAGAAAAAACTATTAAAAATGTGACTAAAATTATCGTTACCAATAATTTAATCTACGAAAGCTGGGGAAATCATAAAGACTAATAACGACGAAGCAAAAAGAAAAAAAAATTGTTGGATTGGATTGCTTTACTCTGACTAAATGCTAACCAGGCTTGATTATTACTTTAGATCGTGATAGGGAAGTGAAATAGTTTTTATTGATGCTCAGAGTAACTTATAAAATCATCATAATTGGCTAAGAGATCCGTAAAATTTTACTTAAGTACGGGTAACTCTAGTGATCAAAAAGCACGTCGTGCTCATATCCATAATGTTGTGTTTGTCACGTGTTTTCGCTACTGTGAAACAAAATAATGATCAGGAAATGCCTTTTCGGTGTAGTTGTTAAGAAAAGGAAAGAGAAAATGCTGGTGTAAAAATGTGTCATTAAGTTTCTTATCGTTTTATAGGTTTTGTAAAAATTAATGAAATAGTTTTCATTGGTTAAAAGTAACTGGAAATCCAACGGACTGAAATGGCAATTTTCAGCGAGTTTTAGTTTATAAAATTAACATGCTGAAAATATAAATAACTGAGAAAATAGGTTATTGTGGTAATGCAAATACTAGTTGATAGTTAATAATTCTGTACGTAAATCTCTTTCAATGAAAGTAAAGGGTGATCGTAATTAAAGTAACCCTATTCTACGCTGTCTAGAGAGATATTTAGCAGTCCAAATGCAACCAAATTTGGTGTGGTGACATTTCAGGACATGCAAAAACAGTACCAAAACTCATCACTATGACACTTGTGGCGCTATATTTTATTTGTACAAGGCACTCATGCTATATAGAGATACTGACCTTAGCGATGCAAGGGATACTGCTCAATGTGGTCCCCATTCTGAAGTAAAACCTGAAGGTGATGAACATTGTGTTCAGTGGCCGACCGTAACTGATCCTCTGTGATGCTTCTCACAAGCAATGTGATACTGTCTTCTGCCAAATTCGCAACATGTCCTTGATAAACTACACCTTTTAGATGTCCGCACAACCAGAAATCACGAGGATTAAGTTCCGGATTACGAGGTAGCCACACTGTGCCGTAGGATAAATTCAACGGCCGTGGGCCGCCCCGGTGGCGCAGTGGTCTAAGCGATGGCCTCTGATCATTCGTCCGAACAGGGTCCGGGTTCGAATCCCGGTGAGGCATGGATGTTGTGTTTGTCTTACGGCACTGGCTCTCTCCCTTCCCTGGAACCAGTGACCCTAAATTAGGGACGGGCGACTGCTTATAGCCCATTGAGTTGCTCACGGTGGTCGTTAAACCTCCAACCAAAAAAAAAAAAAAAAAACTGCCGTGGCACTGTACGTGCAGTTCTGGAGCCTGCAAGATTATTCACTGACTGCTCAACAACAGCTGTGGTAACATCTTCAACGACTTGTGAAGTGACAGGTTTGCCCCCTCGACCGGGTTTATCACTTAGATGTCAGGTTTCATCGAATCGAGTGATCATTCTCCTGAGAGCTTGTGGAGTCAATGGTCCTCGACCTAATTTCTTACGACGGTGAAATTCCCGTAATGCAGTCGCAGCATTGCTGTCGCTTTCATAAAACAACTTCACAAGAAATGCGCGTTCCGGCATGGTGATGGTCATCGTAGTTGATAAGAATGACATTCAGATTAGAACATATGTAGAGGATTTTAGGAAGGGAGTGTCTGACCCCAGGTTTTAAACAACCCTTAGAAGTAGGAAGCTAGGAGATTTGGGCTAGAGTGCACGATAGGAGTGTCACACGGAAGCGAGGTAGCAGACGTCCTTATTTACTACCGGGGTCAGACGGCTTAACGTGCTCATCCAACGCACGGCGAATTTTTAGTGGCTCGAGCATTCGTGCCTGATTGGGATCGAACCTGAGACTTTTCCGTAGCAGTCACGAACGTTGACCACTAAGAATGACGTTCAGCTGTTGTGGCCACTTTTATATACCCAGAACTTGGCTGCAACATGTGTGTTTATGTAAATCAAACTGTATTTTGTTAGGTTGCTTGCAGCGAAAAAAAAGTGGTATTTTTTTTTATGGAAATGTCACCATACCAAATTTGGCTGCATTTGGCATTTAAACAGCGTTGAATAGGGATACTTTAATTACGGTCACCGGGTACATTGATACAGACCAGTGTTTTGAGGAAAAGTAAAGAAATGCAAAAGTGTCTCAGAAACAAGGTTATTTCTGTGAATTCAATATACTATATGTTGACACTATTGTTTACTGATTTGTGTACGAATATATTTTATATTACTTTGTGATAACAATACTTCACCATCTAACTAATGTATGAAGAAGAGAGACGTATAAAGTATGAAGCTGTGGCATCTAATCATTCGTACGAGATGGATCTGAGTTCGGATCCTAGATGAGGCATGGATGGTGTGTTTATCTGGAGCGAATGGGACCTCAAATTCGGGACTGGTGGTCTTTAACCCACACACAAAAAGAAATTAATTTTCGCAATTGCACTTAAAAAAAATGAAACAGTTTTTGCAATTGCCCTTCTGCATTTAATAGCAGAAAAACTGGTGTATGAATAATAAAAGAAATAATGTTGTTTCTTATTACTGTTTATACTAAGTAAATAATAAGTTTATGTAAGCTATACTAATAATTCATACGAAACAGGAATGGACTCTTTTAACAATTCCCAGGATGTATGATGTTATTTTTTATTTGAGTTAAAAAATGGGAATTCGTTTATTCATATCTCAGTATTTTGAATTGTAAATCACATTTATTGTAGTTTTCTCACATTTTTCAATACAAAATTGCAAAGATTTTGCTTTTATTTCAAACTATTTTATTTTGATTGTTAGTACACGCAGAAAAATATTGCAAATCAGAACCCTGCAATTTGTTGAAAACTATTCTTGGGGAGAAGCAATTTATACTTTTATCTATAATTTCTATTTAGGAAAGTAAAGGTTTGTAATTGTTTCTTTCTTTTATCCTTATTTTCTTGAGGGGGCATTAAAGGCTTTCATGTTAAAAATTGAGAAACACTTGAAAAGACTGATATATTAGCAATATTCAAAATAAGCAAAACAAGAAAGTTGACTGAGCATTACTTAATATCGCTACTATCAGTCAAATTAACAGTACACAGATTTAATAGGAAGTATACTGATGGGCATCCATAGTAAGCAATAGAGTTAAAGTAGAGAAATGTTTTGTGAAGTTTTTGGCTATAAGTCACAAGCAAACATGCTGCACATGTTA
This sequence comes from Macrothele yani, assembly GCA_039090855.1. Classification (NCBI taxonomy): domain Eukaryota; kingdom Metazoa; phylum Arthropoda; class Arachnida; order Araneae; family Macrothelidae; genus Macrothele; species Macrothele yani. Next base: position 80,518,249 of record CM077023.1, on the reverse strand, counting down.
AGAAAGATAAGACATTTTGTTTACTGTTTTTTTTTCTGTACTAGGATGTAGTTTTTGCTTTGTAACGCTTACGTTTCGAGGAGAATATCTTTCTCTAAACATATAGCCAATAAAGAATGAGTCAATTTTGAAATTTTTTTCTCTTGGTTGCTGTGGTTGCAAGCAGGCGTGTTTGTTTAACAGTCCGTTTATTATACCTTTTCAATTTTCTTTGTACATATTTATATACGGCGTTTGACACTCCAATTAGCATCACGAAATTTTCAACAGAGTAGAGTGGATAATGATTGAATTTGACATTTGCAGTAAAGCAAAAAGAATTCCACTTTCTTTTGCGGTACACGCTACATATGAAGAATAAAATTTACTTCGGATAGGCCGAATGTTTTATCCGAAGGGAACTATGTTTTGTACCGACCCTGTTTTGTCTTGCAAAACAAACATTTTCTACCTAGTGTGCCTGTAATTAATCTCAGGCAGAGGTACAAAATCCAAAAGTTTTCGGATATTTCAATGGAAAATTTTCATCTTCCTCAATATTACGCTTCAAGTTTGATAACGTCAGGTCATGTTTGACTAATAAGTTTTCCCTTCAACAATATCGTCAATTGCTGGTACAGGGAAGAACTATGAGACAAAATCAAATGTCGAAGTGCCCCAAGAGCACGCAAATTAGGAGGGTCATGAGGTGAACTCACTGTGAATTTTCAGTGAGCGTTCAGGGCTTATTTTTTTTTTTTTTTTTTTTTTTTGAGGGGGGTAACGCACCATGAGCATCTAAAGCTATTCCTATTTTGGTAGCAGTGGTTCCTAGAAACGCATCACTTATATGCGTCATCCGGAACTCGAACCTGGGCCGATCTCGGACAATTACCCGTAAACCTGCGCTTTTGACAGGGCTTTGAGGGAAGCCGAATAGCAGACGGCTTCCCCCCGGGAACTCACGGTTATACCCAAATTCCATTTTCCTTTCTTTTTGCTGCTCAAATGTCTGTGGAAACGGTGTTTAACAGCTTTCATAAACACCTAAGTTCAGTTCACCCTAATTTAGGGTCACTGACTTTAGGGAAGCAGGGGAGTCATCGCTTCCCATGCAAATTCAACATCCATGTCACGCTTGGACTCGAACCCAGGCTCAGAAACACAGAATGGTCAAGCGCACTAGAACTTTCGACACTCCCGCCTGTAAATGATTAACTTTGGACGATCTGTGAAAAAAGTAGAAAAAAAAAGAAAGAGAAAAATCGGTTATCAATACTTTGTGTTATACGCGTAGTTTTAGGAACATATCGAAAGCAAGAAAAAATTCTTAGACGGCACAGTGGTCTAAGCAATTGCCTCTGATCATTCGTCCGTAAGAGACCCGGGTTCGAATCCCGGTGAGGCATAGATGTTGTGTTTGTCTTACGGCACTGGCTCTCTCCCTTCCCTGGAACCAATGACCCTAAATTAGGGACGAGCGACTGTTTATAGCCCATTGAATTGCTCACGGTGGTCATTTAAACCTCCAATCAAAACAAAAAAAATCTTATCATTTTGTTTTTTAATTCTTTTTCCGACGTCTTAACATATTCATCAATATTTAACAAGTATAAGCTATAATTCTTAGTTCGAGACTTCGTGTTGGCCTGCCATTTCTATTAGACTCCATATTCTTCATAAATTTTTCGAATTCTAAATTTCAGCAAAGGTAGAATTTATTCGTGCTTCTATAGCGTGAACAAAAATTTTAAAAGTTCAGCGATGGGCTCAGAAAGAAACTTCTTAGAATCTCATGCCAAAATTCGCATGAAATTTGTTAAGCACAGCAAAATAAAATTTATACTTACACAAAACGGTTCCAAAGCATCAAAACTATCAAGCAGTACTTATTTCTTTAATCACGGGGGTGGGAGTGGTGTCGTGGTTTTAGTTCAGAAATTATAATTTGAAAAAGATGGCACAAATGTTAAACTTTGTTCTTGCATCTAAGACACTGGTTAAGTTTGATACAGTATGTAATTGGACAAACGCGTATTTCGCTGATTTAGAACTTTGTGTGAATCTCCCTGCAACTGTAATGGAAAACGATCAGTCATCTGAAATACAAAACATCTAAATTTGGTTTAACAAACGAATACAGGAAGCATTAAATTTATGTGTTGCTGAAGAAACTGTAGACTAACATAGTAGGTTTCATTCGACATCAAATTCATAGACAAAGGATTTGGATTAAAAGAATTGTATATCGCAAAGATCGCCTGTTGCCGAAAAATCAGATGTACATGCTTTTTGTTCAAAAAACAACAACATGTACATCTGTTCTTTGTGCGCTTTTAATGTCTCATTTCTTTCTGTTAACTTTTACAACTCATATTTTTGTTTCTAACATTTTATACATAAATGAAAAATGATTGAACTTATACGCTGATGGCAAGAATTTCGATTCACAACTGTACAAAAACGAACAGATCTACAGCAATGCGGTTTGCAGCATTTAAAAGAGTAAATTTTCTAGTTTTTAATGCCATCTATTTCCAACTGATGGCGTTACGTGCTCGCAAGTACCGGCGCCGACTACAAAACAACTGAAAATGTCGTCGCCGCAGGAGAAAGCAATGTGCGTGTGTTGGTTTTTTGAGACGAAGTCTCTGATTGCGGTACAAAGAAATTACCGTCAGACATATGGGAAAGATCTACCTAGTGATTTCAGTATCACCGTGGTAGAAGAAATTCTTGGATACTGAGAGCGTCCTGGACCGGCAAAGAAGTGGCAAACCCCTGTCAGTGAAGAAACTGTGCAGAGCATACAGGAGGTTTTCGCTCGCAATCCTAGCAAGTCCACGAGAAGGGCCTACTTACAACTAAATGTTCCGCGATTCACATTGATGGGAGTGCTTCACAAAGGCCTGAAACTAACCACATACAAAGTGCAACTCCTATACCAAATTAAACCGAACGATGGACCTCAGCGCTTAGCATTCGTTCGGGATATGTTGGAGCGGCTGGAAGTTTATGAAAGTTTCCTACGCCGTATAATGTTCACGAATGAGGCAACCTCTTACGTGCGCGGAAAAGTCAACACTCAGAACGTTCGTATATGAGGTAGTGAACACCCACATTCAGTCAGGGAGCACGTCGCGCACAGTCCAAAGGTGAATGTTTGGTGTGGGCTCATGCATAATCGTGTAATTGGTCCATTCTTCTTCTCCGAGCCCACAGTGCAAATGAATAATTACCTGGACATGCTTCAGAATTTTGCGGCTCCTCAACTACAGGATTTGCAACCAAACGTCATACTGCAATAAGATGGCGCTCCCCCACATTGGGGACTTGACTGACGTACGTGAATACCTGAACCGTGAGTTTTCCGACAGATGGATTGGTAGAGATGGCCCCATTCCTAGGCCACCCCTGTCTCCGGATATCACTCCCTTAGACTTCCTCCTCTGTCAAGGATACGTTTTACCGGGAAAGATTTAGCAGCTTTCAGGAGCTCAAACATTACAGCAGTGTTTCATAGAATCGATCCTGACATGTTGGAGCGCACATGGCAAGAAATTGAATACCGACTGGATGTGTTACGTGCCACCAAAGGCGTACATGTAGAGGTGTATTAAGGTAAGATTATTAAACTCGAATATTTATTCTTTCAAATGCCGCAAACCGCATTGCTGTTAATCTGCTCGTTTTTGTACAGTTGTCAACGAAACCCCTAGGGGACTTTTCGACCACATTGTATAAGTATGCACAACCACTTACACTTCCATAGGAAACGTACTGAAAGCTATAGTAAACTATAAAACACTATCAATTATGACTAGTAAAATTTCTCTTACCTCAACTTCGTACACCTAAAATTTTTTTCCTCACCTGCATCAATCACTATCATATTTAGCTGTTGACATATCCAATTACCAATTTCAGAAGTTCGTCCACACTTTACAAACGCATGACTGAAATTTTGATGCTTGTAAAAAATGTCTGTATGCATGTATGTTGTAAATATAACAGCTCCTCAAGAATTGTAGTATATTAAGGCCGAAAAAGGTATGTAATGAAATGCTGCAGCATGGTCTGTCATGTAAATCTCCTAAGCACTTGAAATAAAGCTTTTTAGAATCTGTTGCTTAATTCGTTTTTCTAATTATTTGTGAGCCGCCCCGGTGGCGCAGTGGTCTAAGCGATGGCCTCTGATCATTCGTCCGAACGGGGTCCGGGTTCGAATCCCGGTGAGGCATGGATGTTGTGTTTGTCTTATGGCGCTGGCTCTCTCCCTTCCCTGGAACCAGTGACCCTAAATTAGGGACGGGCGACTGCTTATAGCCCATTGAGTTGCTCACGGTGGTCGTTAAACCTCCAATAAAAAAATAAAAAAAAATAATTTGTGAAATTACAAAATTATCTAGTGAACTTCACTTATGGGTATTAACTAGCAGTTGCTGAGCCAAAATGCACTGCACAACATGGAAAATGCCTTACTGGAAAGTATTTTGTTGGAGCGACATGCAAATTGGTGGATATGTGTCGATAGTTAGGTTATGTAAACGAATTCATTTGCAAACCAATCATGTGATGAGTGAGGAAGGTAAAAGAGCAAAACGGTTTTGTGTTGCTAAGTTTGATCAACCTAATCTGGGCGGGTGGGTCACTGCATCGGAGTGATCTCGGTGGCCAAATCACATGTAAGGAGTGAGAATGTCTAGTCCACGTCATCGGGAATCCAACCATCACATGGACAGCTTTACCAGAGGCTTCTTTATTGGGCTCCTCAGCCTGGTGAGCGCTATACGACTACTCAACCTTGTGCCATAGTTTGGGGAGCTATCAATTTCAACAGCGGTTCAACGACTGTACGCATAATGGGTTCAATACAATGACAACACGTCGATTACTGCTGCAGCCCGTTTTGATGCCGTATCTCCGTGGTATCTCCGATGCCCAGTTTCAACGAGATAACACCCTCCCGCACACTGCCAACATCAGAAGACAGTACTTACAAACTTATTCCCAATAGAGAACGTGTGGGGCATCATTGGCACATGACTTAATGTCTCCCCCAGACCCCCTTGCAATGTCGATGAATTGTGGACCCATGTCAACTACGTACGTATATGGTCAGCGGTACCTCAGGGCACTGGGGACTTTACCACTCAATGCCACGCTGTGTTTCCGAATGTATAGCCCAGCATAGGTGTCATACGACTTACTGACTTAGACCACATTATTATATTGTCCCCTCGCCCATCATATCCATGTAATCTCTCAGAAATTAAATCACTTATTTCCCTCCTACTTGTCTATACGTGCCTGGTAAGTTCCGTATCATTTCATGCGTTCCTGTGTCGAACAATGTAGCATTCTCTATGTCGAGCAGTGTATAGGATTTCATTTGCTCAGTGGCGCAACAACCAAGTTATACTACAAAACATCTCGTACATGATCAAATAATTGAGGTAAGTAACATCCTTACTATGGGCCGTAGAAACACGTTGTTCTTCGAAATAAACAAAACCCAATTATCCAGGCAGTTTTGCTGTGGTATGCCAGCGATGAATCATTCAAAAGCGTAGCTTTGTGCAAAGCAGCCTTACTATGTTCTTCTGCTGATCCTAGAAACCAAACTCATCTGGTTTTAATATGACCATAACTTGAACTACTTTAGAAAATGTTTACATTAACTTTGTACCTCTAAAGTTCCGATTTCTTGGAGAACTATAAACGTTTATGGCAGGTATGAGTAACGAAAAGGGTCTTTCCCGCTGCTTTGATTTTGTTGTGATAAATGAAGCTGCGTTCGGAGTGCAATAAAGGCCATTGATGCCGTACTTAGGTTTTTATGTATTTGTATAAGCTATCAATTTCGGTTTAAAATAGTTCGACGGCGAGAATGATGGATGGAGAAAGATCGCTGCGTTATCTCCCGACATATCATCCTAGGTCGGAAAAATTATGAGTAGGTCATTACCGAAATGAAAGATAATCATCATCCTCAAATCAGTGAAGAAAAATAGCCACGTGTGAATCTTGTTATAGATCGTCCTAGGTTAGAGAAATTATATGAAAAACATCCGCAAACTGAAAAACAATCAGCAGAGAAAAATGACTGTATTTCAACGAATCTCCCAAGTTTAGCAAAATCGCACGAAGATCTTCATTTGTGAATTTCTTATAAACTTTTAAGGTTGATTAAGGCGCCTTTTTTAGAACTAGATTCAAGTTTGAAGTAACTACATTTTCTTGGCAATTTATACTGTATGTAAACTATGGAATACATTGTGGTAATGGCGCACATAGAATAAATGGTTGACGCTAAAGGCTAAGGTATTGTGCAGAAAGAAAATTTGACAGTAGTAAAAAGTAGACATCATAATCCGTCTTCAAACGATTAAAAACCATATCACAGTTGACATTGTGACAAGTTAAAATAATTGAAAACACTTAAAAGTGCAAGATTAAAACCATGAGATCTTTCGATTCCCACACCCGGAATCATCACCAGATGTAGTGTACTTAACAGTGGTAAGGGTTTATATTAGTCGAGTCATTCTGCCAGATGACGTAATAGGAATGTGCCGCATATGCTCCGAACATTGACGGGTACTGAGTAACATCAGCTTACAAGATTCGGTTATAATGATATCCAAGCAGTTAGTATTCTATCTACACGGTTATTAGAGGTAATTAACCGTTTCCATTGATTTGGAATGATAGAAGGAATTTCATCATTACAGCAGTTCAAAAATAGGTTGTGAACTTGGATTGTGTGGTTGTGAGGACAAAAGCATCCTCCCACTTAAGGTAATGTGTTCCTTCATTCACAAGTCGTGCAAGGACAGTTTTTTTATATTCGGTTTTTACATGATACTTATGCTCTGTGATTCGTGTTTTTAAAGTTCTCAAGGTAGATCCAATATATAATTAATCATTACAGTTTTGTTCCAGAGCTTTCATTGGGATAGTATACTTTCATCATAGCAATTATACATAGGAGTGCCACGGTGATCTTTCCGGATCAAAGATTGTAGCGGTTTTGATAGCGAAGTCAACTGTATTTCTTCAACAAGCATTTTTTAACCTTGGTATAATGTTAGGAATGAATGAGATACTTGCCACACATTTCCGAGTTTGCTGATTACTAGGTAAAGCTGTGAATGTTGACCTTTTAATCTCCTTCAAGATGCGGTTGACCTCTGATCTAGAATATCCGAAAAATTCAGCCAAGGTTATTATTTTCAATTCTTTACGAAATAGTCAATGGGAAGATGAATGAGTTAGGGCTCGTCGTAAAAGAAAATGTAGTGAAGAAACTTTATGAGAAAGGTAGTGAGCGGAACTCCTAGGAATCAAGTCAAGGCAGAAAGAAGGCTTTCGGAAAACTGAATAACTGATTGCTTTAGTATTTGGAATACGACGCAATTGGAAGTCAAGAAACGGAAGTACAAAATTATTTTCTAACTCAGCAAATAATTAACTAGTGATCAGTAAACTCGGAAATTTGTGGGAAGTCTCATTCATTCCTAACATTATACTAAGGTTAAAAAGTGCTTGTCGAAGAAATACAGTTGACTTCGCTATCAAAACCGCTACAATCTTTGATCCGGAAAGATCGCGACGGCATTATAATTGCTATGGTGTATACAGTATACTATCCCGATGAAAGCTCTGAAACGAAACTGTAATGATCAATTATATATTGGATCTACCTTGAGAACTTTAAAAACACGAATCACAGGGCATAAGTATCACGTAAAAACCGGATCGCAAAAAACTGCCCTCGCACGACTTGTGAATGAAGGAACACATTACCACAAGTGGGAGGATGCTTTTGTCCTCACAACCCCACAATCCAAGTTCACAAAGCTATTGTCTGAAAGTTTACACATTTTGAATAATCTAGAAAACTGCTGTAATGATGAAATTCCTTCTAACATTCCAAAATCAATGGAAACTGTTAATTACCTCTAGTAACTGTGTAGATAGAATACTAACTACATCGATACCAATATCACCGAATCTTGTAAACTGATATTATTCAGTACCCGTCAATGTTCGGAGCATGTGCGGCACATTCCTATTACGTCATGTGGCAGAATGACTCGACTAATATAAACATTTACCACTGTTAAGTACACTACATCTGATGATGATTACCGATGCGAAAATTCATGGTTTTAATCTTGTACTTTTAAGTGTATTAAATTATTTTAACTTGTCACAATGTCAACTGTGATAGGTTTTTTAATCGTGTGAAGACGGATTATGTCTACTTTTGACTGATGCTCAGCACGAATGAATACTTCACCTCAAATTGACAATAGTTCATCAACGTTTTTGCAGGGGCGCTTTCTTAGAAAAGTAGGTCACATAGTCAGTGAAAAGTTTGTAATTTGCAGAAGATGATCTAAGTAATGCTTAGCAAGCAACGACAGATTTTTGCGTAAATACTGGAGTTACAAGAAAGCGCGAAGAAATATTTATAATGTGTGCTAGAATTGTAAACGCAGGGTTCATTGCCCTATAGAACAGGATTGGATGGTGGATGGTGAAATCATTCCATTATCTTTCATTTTCTATGGTGAACTTTTCTTTTAAAATACACTATAGTGCTTTAGCATTAGCTTCAACTTTAATATCCAGTGAGGTGAAGTTGGCCGCACCTTATTTTTTGCTAGGACAGTAGGATGACAGATAGAAGGGTAGAAAAACAAATTGGAAAGCGTGTAACAAAGAATCAGGGTGGCTGCAGTAGGTAGAAAGCAGGCCTTCTGTTTTTTGTGTATGCTGTCTGTCAGTTTTTCTGGATAATTTACTGAACACACGGTGCAGATAAATTTTTTCTCAGGCAGACCTGCAAGTTGATCTTCCGTATAATGAGAGTTTCTGACGCAAGTGGCAGCATATATAAGGCTGGATCGGGGACTTGAAACTGCTGATGAATTATACATTGGGGGTGTGCACACTCAGTTTATTTTAGAAATCGGAGCCACAATTCTGTCTATACCTCAATGCGTATCTATTTTGCGTTACAGCCTTTCTGCTCTCAAAATTGCAGTAGTCCTTAACATATTTTTTTTTTTTAATTTAGAGGCAGTTCGCCACTTCATATAGATTACACCCACGGTAAAGACCACAGCAGAGAGTGTCTGCTTGGTTTGCTGTGGCTAGTCAGTGACTGGCGCATGCGCACCGACCACGTACATATGATAAGCAGAAATCTTGCTGCTTACCCAGACACATCCTCTGTGCCATTTAACTGAATTATTTTACTTTACGCTTATTTTTTCAACGGGAAATGTGAATGCTTATGTTTGTTATTGTATTCAAGAAAGTTCTTTCATATCCGTGAATAAAAGCGTACTGCCACAGTACATTGCAGTATTTTCTTTCTGTGCTGAGCCAATGTATTAGGGATATGCATACAGAAAGTTTCCGGCGCTTCATGTAGAAGGCTGTAAAAGCGAAACGGTTGAATTTTTGTCAGAACTTCGTGCTGTGGGAGAAATGTAGCGAAAATGAGTCGAAGAACACGCATTGGCAGATAGCGCACACGTGCGGTTAGTTGTTGTTCAAGTTAAATCTTGAGAAAATCGCTGCAGAAGAAAAGAATGGATTAGTTTGGCATGCGGCGAGAAAGCTGTAAGGCGGAACAACGTGTCGTGAGTGGTTTGTGAAGTTCTGAAGTGGTAATTGTAGCGTAGTGGACAAGCAGCGTAGCGGACGGCCGCTGTGATGCACAGCTCAAATTTACATCACCTTCGGCCGCGCAGAGCGCAGACGTACTTCGACGATGATTAAATGCGACCTGCTTTTGTAAAGACGACAATATATTTGTCCATAAAACGCTGGAAATTTATGGGTTGACCTACTATATCCGATAACGCTGCTTTTGCGTTTTGAAATAAACTTTTATCAAAAGCAAACAAACTAAGCACCTTTTGTTCTGTATCTTTTTATGAATGACATAATATTTGTGAATCTTAATCAACGTCTCACAAATGTGAAGTAGTTTTTTTTGTTAATTATAATTTTTTTTTGTTAATAATTTAGTTTCAGTTAAGAAAATTGATCAGCAACGGCCATTATATTTAGTGGAATCAAAAAGTGTATGAAAATACACTGATAAATTTCAGTACTTTTTCGCATGTACCGACGTGGTATACTGTACAAATATATGAGGGATGCTGCACAGAAAGGAAAACATGAATCTGGTACAATGAAAGAGCGCGCGCGTGCGAAATATTTAAGTACGAAAAAAAAAAAAAAACCCTCTCATATTTAGTGAGAATATGGTAAAAAACAAATTTATATTTGAGGAAGAGAATAATTGAAATATTCATATTAAGCTTTCATCATCAGTAAAATCCACCTGCGATATTGTATTTTTTACATGAAGTGAAAGATATTTTTGGATGAAAGGACATTTCGTATCGAAGAACCGCACAAATTGCAGTTCGTTAATTTTTTTGTCGTCAAAATAAAAAAAGAAAAGAAAGAAAGAAACAGAAAAAGAAGAGAGAAATGAAACAACACAAAAGAAAAGAAAAGATGGATTGAAAAGATATGACGCAGTCTAACGGCTCTTATCAGAATTCGGATTCTCTCAAATTTAACATTTTGAAAATGGTTTCAGTTAAAAGTAGAAAATCACAGCTAAAGGACGAATGATCACCCACGTCTAATACGGGACTGAAACTTAAGCCTTCGATACTGTTGGTTAGCGTCCTGGCGTTTATCTTCTCCCACCTGCACACGTCCGTTCGTTTGCAAAGATGTTACCATGGATGCCGAGCTGCTAGCTGCAAGGAATATTGGGACGACCCATGAACGTTTTTATGGCGTCGGAAGAGAAACATTTTGAGTGCTGTTGTTTTAAAAGAAACATTTGCGTGTGTGTGTGTGTGTGTGTGTGTGTGAATTGTTATTCTAAAAGAATTCAGTCAAAAATATAATCTGTTTTCCTTTGTGAGTGTTTTGTGTTGTGCGAAAGTGTGAAAGCCAGGATGCCACTTGAGCGTATAAGGATATTAATCACTGTAAGTTTGAAACAGTTTTAAGAGCTGCAAAAACATTAATACACCATAACACGAAATGGAGATAGTCCAAGGCCGTAGCCAAACTCTGTACTTAGGGCAGGCTCAATAAAATTTAGGGCATGCTCAAAAAAGCTATATATTTTTTACCTTTTTTTGAGCATTACTGACATTTTACAAATTTCAACCCAGACTAAGTACCTTATCTAGGTACATCAGGTACAAAAGTGCCATTTTTGATTAACATAAAATAAACAAAAACAACAAGAAACATTTGGTAAAATAAAAATACATTTGTAATCGTTGTATACCAATAGAAAACCAAAATAGTTGTAGTCGTCGGTTCTTTTGACCATTAAATTTTCTCAAAAGTAAGTCCATGTCAAGAATTTATGTGTGGTTTTGTTCGAATGCATGAAGAGTGAAATTCGACATTCGTTGGTGGCACATCAAAAGCCGCTTTGCACAGTTAATTCTCGTTAAAACAGAAAAGGTGGATTCACAAGTAGCCGTACTACAGTAGAAGGTCCGCTGTGACCAATGAATTATAAGTATCTCTGAAGACTACTCGCTGCTTAAAAATTTCATCAAAAATGACTGAATTTGGGTTTTCTTTCTTCTGGGTTTGTATGAATCTGTTGACTACTGCAATTTCTTCTGGAGATGGAAGTTTGATACCTGAAGTTTGCAAATATTTGACTTTGTCTAAATCAATATTTTCGTCTTCAGCACTGGAAACTACAATTAGGAGTTTCTCATTTTCTACGAATCATTGGCAGGACAGGCGCAAAATTTTTCAGGGCAGGCTCAGCCTGCCCAGGCGTTCCCCTGGCTACGGCTCTGAGACAGTCCGTGTTGATTAAGAACCCTTTCGTCCTATGATTAATGTATTCTTCTTTCGTTACTAGTGAAATATAATTTAGCATTTTTGTCATCGTATGAATATTCAGGAATAAATAATTAGAGAAAAGAAATTGAAACGTAACAGCATTATTATGAATGAATATGTACCGTGGCAAAGCACCGATCGTTTTTTGTTTTGAATGTACGGTAGTTTTAATGTTGTACGAATAGTGATCATTATTGGAACTCGATGTACGCTATCTACCAACAAGTAATTGGACACCTGTGATAGCAAAGGAAAACGAAGTTTATTCATCTTCAATAGTTGGTGGAGCCTCCACGAACGGCGATTACAGCTGCGACCCTCCGGGGCATACTCTCACCAGGCGTTGTACGACGGCTAGCGGTATTTTCTTCCACTCGGCTTTTAGAAGACAGGTCAGTTCCTTCACCGATTTCGGACGGTGGGGGCACCCCTCAAGTCGACGCTCCAACTCGTACCAGAGGTGCTCGATAGGGTTAAGGTCCGGGCTCTGCGTGGGCCAGTCCATTCGATTAACCCCATTGTCACCATACCAAGCCATGATGGACCTCGCAACATGACAGGTGGCATTGTCACCCTGAAAGTAACATGGGTCCACTCCATAAAACTGCCACAACGTAGGAAGCGCATGGTCATCCAAAATAGTGCAGTAGGTCTCGGCGTTGAGTCTACCAGGAATTGCGACCAAGGGTCCCGTGCCATACCAGGAGAAACACCCCCATAGCATAATTCCACCGCCGCCGAACTTCACAGTTGGCACAATACATTCCGGCAGGAGGCGTTCTCCAGGCAGACACCAAACCCAGACCCTGCCATCCGAACGGTAGAGGCTGAACCTTGATTCGTCGCTCCAGAGAACCTGTTTCCACTGATCAAAGGTCCACTGTCGACGTTCTTTGCACCACGTTAGCCGAGCAGCGCTATTGGACTTGGTGACCAAAGGCTTGTGGGCGGCAGCACGTCAATGATAACCAAGCAGATGGGCTTCCTTACGGATGGTATTCATCGAAAGAACGTTCCCGGATGCCTGTTGAAACTCCTCGCGGACGTGGCCCACCGATTTAGTGCGGTTCTTCCGAATTTCTCTGGCCAGCACCCGTCGGTCTCTAACTCCCAGTTTTGTGGGTCTGCCGGGTCGGGGCACATTCCGACAGTCACCTCTCATCTTCCACTTGCCAATCACGAAGGCCACTGTCGATATTTTGGGTACTTCAACTAGCTGGATATGTCACGTATGAATCGGCCATTTCTGTGATACCCGACGATTACACCTTTCTCGAAATCAGAGGCGACTGCTTATAGCCCATTGAGTTGCTCACGGTGGTCGTTAAACCTCCATTAAAAAAAAAAAAAAAAAGAAATCAGAGAGCTGCGAACTGCGTGTCACCTTGCATGCGACTGGTTGCGTTGTTGTTTCCCACACGATATTTAATGGCGGCGGCCGTGACGTGTATCAGGACCGCAGATGTCGTCGATTGCAGGGGTGTCCAATTACTTGTTGGTAGATAGTGTATATACTTCAGCGTAACAGACACATTATGTCTTTATGGTTGAAAATGGAATTTGCCGCCGGTTGGCGCAGGGGTCTAAGCGCTGGCTTCTGACTGTTTGGCCTAGTGGCTGAGGCATGGGTAATGTGTTTGTCTTACGGCACTGGCTTTCTTCCTTTCCCGGAGCCAGTTACCTTAAATTTGGGATGGCCGATTGCTTACAGCCCTCAGAGCTGCTCATAGTGGTCATTAGACCCCGAAACAAAAAGGGGAAAAAATAAAATTTTACTTAACACCATCGATTATGATTTAAGTCTTTTTAAATGCAAAATAATGTACCTTAAATTAAATACTACTCACATTGCCTTGTATTACAGTGAATGAGAAGTAGGTCTCATTGGCTTTTATTCAAGAAATTCGACCACACGTTTAAAGTCAGAACTGCCGCCCCGGTGGCGCAGTGGTCTAAGCGATGGCCTCTGATCATTCGTCCGAACGGGGTCCGGGTTCGAATCCCGGTGAGGCATGGACGTTGTGTTTGTCTTATGGCGCTGGCTCTCTCCCTTCCCTGGAACCAGTGACCCTAAATTAGGGACGGGCGACTGCTTATAGCCCATTGAGTTGCTCACGGTGGTCGTTAAACCTCCAATCAAAACAAAAAACAAAAACAAAACAAAGTCAGAACTCGACATGTTCACATGATGGGCACTTAACCGATTAAAAAAAATGGGGAGGGGGCAGTGTATTATGTTTGATCATTTGACCTCCACTTTTGATGGAAGTCACTAAAAATTCAACATTTCTGGATTGGGGAATAGTATATAGATTTTTCTGTGATGCACTTATATCTAAAAGTAAAAAACAAATTTTACTCTGATAGTGCCTTCAAAGAAACACTTAGACCCATAACTTTATTATGAACACCAAGAAAAATACCACGCAGGAGAAGGCTCGAATACAAACAGAAACGTGTGTTTGCGTGTGTAATACTATCACCACCACCTTACGACTTTCCGGAAGGTAATAAAATGTATTGTTGCCGTTCAGTAACATTCTGAATTATCTCTAGATATTATGACATCACTCACAACCACATCTATGGCACTCAAAAATACGCACGACTTTAATCATTTGAAATCTTCCGCAGTCATCTGACCGCTTTCCTTCTCAGTCGGCACCGCAGATGGTTAAGATGTAACCATGTACTTGAGATGTCATCAGTGCATTTTAAACGTAAGGGAGCCAGAAAGCGTCATTTTATACTACTGTTTATACAGGAGGGTTTCACAGATGTTCAAGGGAATGTATTCCTTTGAAAACTGTAACAAAGTAAAACAGTTTTTGGTGTCTGTCATTGTGATGAACGTAAGCGTGTATGAGGAAGAACATTTGTGCTAAACCGCTGAGCGAAGTCGAATGCTTTAACAAAGGATACTAAGGGAGTGGTTGCAATTTCACAGCATTCTTTTGTTTTCCATGTTAGCACTTTAAATTACAGAAACATCTCCCATTAAGTTTGGGTTCATACCCTGTAATGTTTTACGCCATTTCGTCATTTTTCCACCGTATGCTTGTGTGCGTAAATTTGTTGTATGTACACATGTACACACTTTAATACACTGGTGTCCCAAATTATTAACGTGACAGACAAAAAATCCAGACGACAGAGTTTAATGGCAGTTCATCAGGACATACATATATCGGTAACGCAGCAATACACAACATAAAAAGAATGTCATCACCACATGAGGAGGAAGCACGCGTATGATAGCATGGCAGTTCAAAAGTGATGCAGCAAGTGACGCAGATTTCAAGGGGGCTAACAGGGTGTATAACTATCCGAGAACCTAAACAGCTCGCATAACGAGCATTCATGCTACTTAAAAAACTGTGAATGCAAGTTCTGAGGAATAAGTGTCATTGGGGAGTAAGTGCCACTCCTCCACTAAGGCGCGTAGTGTCATTGGGATCAAGTGCCACTCCTCTACTAAGGCGCGTAGGAGTTTCGTGAGGGTTCTAGAAGAGGGCCGCCAGCTTGAAATTACTCTTTTTTGCGCATCCCAAACATGCTCTAATAGGTTCAGGTCCGGATATGTAGCTAGCCATTCCATCCAGTGGATATCCTCACTCTCCAGGTATTTATCGACTAGCCTACCTCTACAGAGACGGGCGTAATCGTCCATAAAAAGGAAATAAGAGCCAGCAGCTTCTCCGAAAAGACGTACACAGGGCTCTAGGAAGCAATCCTTGTAGGTGCAGTACTCAGGATGCCTCTTGGAAACACGTGCAGCGGAGTGCGTTCATCCAACATGATGTCAGCCCAAACCAGGAGTTCTCTACCGCCGTAGTGGTCAATTTCCCTAATGTCGGAGGGAAGATTTCGGCTTCCCTCCTCGCTCCAAATGTACGCACGTCGAGAATCCACCTTTAATCTGTACCGTGACAACACAGGCTCAGGGGTCCAGGGGTGATGTCGAGCCTAATTCAGCCCGACCCTTCTGGGCGATGCGGGAAGTGGGATACATGCAATCGTCCTTCTTGCATACATACCTCTCCCGTGGAATCTTTTGCAAACTGTTTGCCTTGATATTGCGGTTACCGTAGCAGAGAAGAGCTCTTGCGAGAATTGCCTGGCTGTGGACTCCTTATAGCGGCGAGCTGTTAGAGACAAATATCAGTCGTCTTGACTTGTCGTGGCCCGTGGGCGTCCTCATCCCAGCCTTCATGCTATTGTTCCGATTTCCTGGAACTGTCTCCAGAGACTGGAGACCACTTGACTCGAGATATTCAGCCATTTTGCCATCTTAGTTTCCATGCTTTCAATCTACGGATCGGTTTCGACGGTAAACAGTCTTCTTAGCGATGCTGTGGAGCCATTCTTCCACTAACAGTCCAACTCAAGCGCTTCAATTACCATACCCCGCTAAGAACAACGTTTGTCAAGATCGTGTGCCTGTCAGCTCGATGATGTACGGTCGTCATTTGCATGTTTCCATAAGAGCTAGATGAATGTTGTTTACGTACGTAAACTTAGCTTTTCCCCTTGCGCATGTCTCTTTAAAATCTTTATAATCGGTGGTCTCGTTTTGGATGTATTCTCGAATTTGTATTTGTCACGCTAATTTTGGACACCAGTTTAGATGCTGTGCAAAGCTAGTGAAAAATGATTTCTCTCAGAAAGCGATAAAGAGCGAGCGAAACATTCAAGTTATAGAGTTTTCTCGTAAGAATTGCTTCTACGTCGTTGAATATTATGCGACTTCATTCACGGTAATAACATGGAATGATGTGCCGAAATTTGATTGAACAGCCACTGCACGCGAGCGTCACTACTTTTAGTGCATTTGGAAGTTTTATAACACATAAATCTGAGATAATCAGCTTCTGGTAAATCATGGACGTTTTGGTCTCTTCTTGCTTGCTGTGGGTAATGCTGCGAAGTTACATTTTGCAATGACTTTGCAGTTATTTCACGTGATTTGAAGAATGTCTGTGCACTTAAACAGGAGAGGAATCAAAATGTGACAACGTAAGTTTTGTTTTTTAATTTTCTTAATACTTCTACCACAGTGTCACCCTCCTTCTGAAATGTGCGTCATAGTTTCCTTCTCCGTCATTATCATTTCCCATTCTCCCTTTGCTTTTCGAACGATTCATTAGAACAAATTTTACATGCAAGTAGACAATAAAGAAAAATCAGACTGCAGCGCACGAAGATGAAAAACTGAAATATAGCAGGATGAGAACAAGAACTTTAGGAAGTTTAAATACTTTTTTTTTTTTTCACGATTCGCGCTTTGGTTTTATTTCCAACAAATTTCATTTTTTATATGAAAGGGTCAACATATTACATATAATTGTCAGTTCCTAAAATGAGCAAGCTGCGGGTATTTTTATATTTTTAATTTATGCGATGATTTCCCCCCCCCCCCCCTGAAACGGATTTCTCCTTTTCTTTTCCCCAACACGTTCTTTTTAACTGCGTGTTCGTCCTGGAAACAAATATAAAATCATATATTAATCTGAACTCCAGACCAGTGTACATTTTCCTTTTCCTCGAGAGTTGTGTAATGACAGGAGTAATAAAAACACCAAGGCTTGTATTACTGTGGGCAATACGACGCTATTTCATTTTCTCGGGGAAACATTTGCTTTGAAATATTAAATATTCCCAGCTCACCTTGAGACATCATCGATCTTTCAGCATGAAATGTGACCGCATCTCCCTCCCTGAGGGCGAGAGGGATGATCTCAGAATCTCCCAGCATCATGACTTGATGTTTTGCTCTGTAATTTGCAAGTCGATTCGTAAATGGCTCCCTGGCTGTTAGCCTGGAATCTCAAATGGCTTTGCAGCACTCTGCACAGTGGAAATGGAGACGTTTCGAATTATTTATGCAACCATTCAATGACTAGGCTGGTGTTTGCGGTGCGTGCCCGGAGGGTCAAATGGGAATTCTATCCCCTTGCTAAATCTCGGGAAGACTTCTCCTCTTGATAATCATGCAAAGTGTTTGCAATCCTTGGTCGTAATTATAAAGTTTGCTGCCGAATGAACCATTTTGCGATCTAATTGGTCTTTCCTTTCGGGATGTAATTTCTCAACATAGCTTTTGAAACTATTTTCAGGAAGTAATCTATCAAGTTTCCCGTGGCATTCGATTTCTCTTAATTTATTAGTTTTCCGTTGTCTTCTTCCACGTATCTTCAGACATTTCACGATGTTTGCAGTTTCTTCCGAAGGAAATCCAAGCATTTGTAGTCAAAACATTTTCAAAAAAAATTTCCAAGGCCTACAAAAAAAAAAAAAAAAAAAAAAAGCAAGAAGAAGAAAAAGAATAGTCATTTACCTTTAAAGCAATACTGCTTTTTAGTCAAAATATAACGAAATAATTGGCCATAATTTCAGAAGCACATTGCTTTGCTAAATAAATGTTAAGTGGCTGTATAGTGAAGCACAAATTTGCCGGTGACGATATCGAATCCGCATCCTTCTGCTTTGGAGCCGAATGCTTTCCCAATCAAGCTGCACCGACGGAAGTTGTCGCTGCAACTTTGCCGTCTTTACATGTGCATCACCGCTGAGATGGGTACGTCACATATATCCCACCTCTCCCTCCTCTTTGGGAAAGGGCTGGGATGTTATTGTAGGTTTGCGGGTCAGCTGGCAAACCACACTTGAAAGAGAGGAACGAATAGAGGAACGAATTCTGACTAAAATTCCAAAGAACTTGTGAACGGTCACCACACATTTTTCGAAGAACCTAACGCACAGGAGATTCATTTTACATTCGGGAGCCAATATAGCGAAACACTTTATCCGATGACGCGACTCAAAACCGCATCCTTTCGCCCTAAGGCCGAATGCTTTCCCAATTAAGCTACATCGACGGAATTTGTCGCTGCAACTTTGCCGTCATGGCATGTGCGTCATCTCTGAGGTAGGTACATCACAACTTGTCACAACATTTTTAGTTTTAGAGAGATTTATTTAGAGGATTTTAGGAAGGGAGTGTCTGACCCCAGGTCGCAAACAACCCTTAGAAGCAGGAAGATAAGAGATTTGGGCTAGAGTGCCCAACAGGAAAGTCACACGGAAGCGAGGTAGAAAGGGGAAGAAAGACACCCTTATTTATAACAGGGTGGTGGGCCAGTACCCGGGGTCCGACGGTTTAACGTGCCCATCCGACACACTGCTGATATTTAGCGGTTTGAGTGTTGGTGTCTGCCTTGTATCGAACCTGAGACCGCACCGTAACAGTCACGACGTTGACCACTAGGCATTCGGCTGCCTCGAGGTATAAAAGGGAGGAAGACTCCTTTATTTATAACCGGGTGGTGGGCCAGTACCCGGGATCCGACAGCTTAACATGCCCATCCGACTCACGGCGGATATTTAGTGATCCGACAGTTCGTACCTGCCTGGGATCGACCTTGAAACTTTTCCGTGGCAATCACAAACATTGACCTCTAGGCGGCCCATGGTAGTTTTAGTTTTTAGGAATGGCGCATTATTTAAGTAAGTAGCATTGAATAATTTCACGAGAGAACTTTGAATGACCACGTACTTAATGAAAAGGAAATAACTGTTGCATGCAAATTTTTAAATTAATTCGATGTATTAATCGCAGATCACATAAAAAATGTAAGTGTTTTCTATACGGTATGTTTGCATGCTGTGAGCATACCGAGCATAATGTTTGTAAGCACACATTCTTACGCACCCTTTTGAAAATTAATGAACTAGAGAAATTTAACTTTACGCCAAGTCTTTTAATATGTTACAATATTGTGCGGATTCCAACCAGTGATTAAACTTTATGCAGTCGAACCTGAGAAATTGTGAGCTATCTCGGCTGCGTATGTTATCTATGACAGGGATGGTCATGCGCGAGATACGCTTTCTCGTAGGCAACTGCGTGAGTACGGGAAAGATTTCTTTAAACAATCGTCCCTGAACACATATCGTCGACAAATTGTCATACGTCATTCTCACTAAGAAAAATAATAAAAGTACAGAATCAGAGTTTTCTCACCTCACAAGCTCGCAGTTTGGGGTTCTAGATAGTAGGTCTCTTTTTCTTTCAACTTTGAGAGTTTCACGCATCAAGTGCTCTCATATTATTGCCATAAATGCCACCTAAAACAAACAAACGAATAAAAAATGCATATGCTTATTATTTTCTTATTTAGACCTTTCAACAAAACTACAATATTATTGAGAACAACCAGGCGTTTGTTTTTAAGCTTTTATATGTTTCTGGTTTTCAAGGAACAGGGATATAAAAATTTCATAAAAATAGTATAACTATACTAGGAATACGAATTTCTTGGCGTAGAGTAGAAATCAAAGTTTCCAAGCTTTCACAAATCAACCAGATGGTTTTTTCAAGGAATGTAGACAGCTAACCCTTATGTAACTAAAAGTAACTAGGCATTTCTGCAAACCACAAAATACTGCCTCCCCCTTTTGTCAATCAATCTCTATATTATTAATTTTATAAATATATAAGACTGTCAAAATTACCCTTCCCCTTAAAAAAAAAAAAAAAGACCACAAGAGCTTTTGAAACTTAAAATGTTTTTTAAAGTGCTTCATTATCTCATTTTGGAACTATATAGGATGTTTCACCAAAAGTGCCCGAAAGGAATAATAAAGTAACGGTTGGTTGTAGCAGTCAAGTGAAAAATGCAAAATACGCAGCAAATAGAGGACAATTCAGTTATGATAGTTGCTCCCCCGGAATGGATAATTTCCGAAAAATGCGAAAATTAAAAATGGACGTATGCCACCTTAATTCTGGACGTATGCCAGCTTACCTGCAGTGAGCATGTGCTGCGTTAACGTCCGCAAATAGTACATATGGGGAACATCTGCAAATCCATTTAAACAAGTTAGTAAAAGCATGCAATGCATTGATTATGATACCCTTTCCAACATACCAGAAATCGCGCGTAGACTACCCTGACTATCGATTTGTTCAGTATACCTCTGGAACAACATACTAAAGTTTTGTCGCAATAGAAGCATTTTTACTCAAGTTATTAGGATAACGGCTGTGGAATAAATTTCTCTCCTGTGCCCTGACCTTTGACCCCATTTCAATAATATTCACCAGAACCGGTTCAGTATACCTCCGGAACAACATGATAAAGTTTTGCCGCAATCGAAGCATTTTTACGCAAGTTATGACGAATAAGGGTGATGGAATGGACCTCGCTCCTATGCCCTGACCTTTGACCCCATTCCGCCCATGTTCAATAGGATTCGTCCCCAATTGTCTCCTACCACATACTAAAATTTAATCGAAATCGAACCACTTTTACGCGAGTTATCGCGCGGACGGACAGACGGACAAAGCTGGAGCATATACGCTCTTCATCCTACGGTTGGAAAGCGTAAAAAAACGGATGACAGAACGTTGCTCCTCTTTGGCGCATATCTCAAGTGGGGCGGCCATATTTACACTGCTACTGTGACGCCACTAAGCTTTTCTGCACGTGCTGCCACCTGTAAGAAAATATTTTAGTCATTGGTAACAATACTGCCTAGTTACAAGACAATGCCACTGTATTTTGAATTTTTTATCTCACTCGTAAGGTTTTCATTTGATACATATATATAATTTCCTTTGAACGTTTGTTCCACTTTTGATACATATATATAATTTCCTTTGAACGTTTGTTCCACTTTTGTGGCGCAGTGGAAAGAGCGCTTGCCTGTTTTAATTGTCGAATTCGTGCCTCAACTAATATATTTTTTTATTGTTGTAATTTTCATGAAATATGCTTTCACATTAGGACATCACGAACAAAAAGAATACTTAATTATTAAAAAAAATTGCTCTACATATCTTATTTTCCCCCGTCATTATTGACGAGCTTTCACCTAGTAAGCATACATTGCTCGGCAAAATCTACGTCATAACCTAATGATATTGCATGGGGAGATACAAACTGTGACTTTTTGAACAGCTTTTCCGAACTACTTCGGAGTTCGGACCTTCGGTACCACATCAAACGGATCAAATTCAGCTGGTATTCGTGGCTCGTAATCTCAGTAATGATCGAATAGCCCTCAGAGAATTTTCAACAACGTGAATCGCATCCTTATCTTGCAAAGTTGGTACAGCTTCGCCTTCATTTCTGAATTCGGTGACTAACATCCATCGAACATTTTGAAGAAGAAATGCGAATTTTAAGCTGCTAAGGCTACCGAAACTAGCGAAACATAAGCAACTTCTGTTAATGGGCAAATGACAAAGTGTGAGGCGCAAAAACTGTATCTGAAACTGGTGGGAAAGTTTCAATTCGAGTTTTAAATGAATTGCAAATAGTGATTTTTGCGCCCTCTCTTGTGCTGCGCCCTGGGCTGTTGCCCCTTCTGCCCCACCCTAGTTACCCCTCTGTACATTTGTGTCTCTAGCGAGAGAACGGTGCGCTATTTTGAACAGAAGACACGCATTAAACGTGTTCCCTAGTAAGCGGCATCTAATAAGAAACGATTTCGTTTGCAATCGGATTTTGAGACGCGTAGGTATACGTGTTTCAAATATGTTGTATATATAAGCATGCTCTCATGCCCCCAAGAGTCAAAATCGGTCGTTATGAAAAATTATAAATTGTTTGCAAAGTATTCTTTAGCATAAGAGCTATCGGATGCAAAAAGAATTTTTCACATAGGACTTACAGAAGCATAGATATCGAGTAAACTATCATTTACATGCACTGGAGTCCAAAATTAACATGACAAACACAAATTACCGAATAGCGCAAAATCCAGACGACAGAGTTTAATGACAATTGGGGCGTGCAAACATATATCAACAACGCAGCAATACACAACAGAAAAGCAATGCCATTACCTTATTAGGAGGAAGTATGCGCATGACAGCATGGCAGTTCAAAAGTGATGCACCAAGTGGAGCAGCTTTCGAAGGGCTAATAGCGAGTGTGATTATCCTGAGCAGCCATATAGCTCGCACGAGTCTTCATGCTGTTTAGAAGGCTGTGAATGAAGTCCCATGAGTGTTCTGGAAAAGAGGGAAGGCGTGCCTTGCCGGCTTGCAATTGCTCTGCTCATGGCATCCTAGATATCATCTATCAGATTCAGTTCGGGAGATCTTGCGAGTCACGCCATTCTGTGAATATCATACATAAAAAGGAATACGGGCGTTACCATTCATAAAAAAGATTTGGTGACCAACAGCTCCCCTAAAAAGCTCCGCAATGTCATCCCTGTAGCGTACAGCAGTCAGGATGCCTCCTGGAAACACGTGCAGCGGCGTGCGTTCATCCAACATTATGCCAGCTCAAAAAAGTTCTCCACCATGGATAATTTCCTTAATGTTGAATGGAAGATTTCGTCTTTCTCCAAATATTCACACGTTGATTGTCCAAGTTTAGGCTACACGGCGACTTATCAATGAACAGAGCACAGGCGCTTTGATCAAGGGTCTAGCTGTGATGTTGTCGGGACCAATTCAGACGGACCCTTCTGGGTGATACGATGAGTGGGATACAGACCATTTGTCTTCTTACATACACACCTCTCTCGTGGAGTTTTTGTAAACTGTTTGCCTCGATGTCACGGTTCCCGTAGCAGAGGAGAGTTCTTGCGAGAGTTGCCTGGCTGTCGACTTTTTGTGATGGCAAGCTGTTCGAGACAAACACCAGTGGTTTTAACTTGTTGTGGCTCGCGGGCGTCCTTGTCCCTGCCTTCTGGTTATTGTTTCGGTTTCCTGGAACTGTCTCCAGAGTTTGGAGACCACTGGCCTCGACACATTCAGCCATCTTGCTATCTTAGATTACGATTGTACTACTTCCAATCTTCCGATCGCTCTCCACGGTAAAATCTAAGCGATGGTGTGGAACAATTCTTCCACAAGCGGTCCATCTCAAGCTTCAACTATCACATCCCGCTTAGAACAAAGTTTCCAGCTCAATGCCTTACGGTCGTCATTTGCATATTTTCGTGAGACAGTGTTGCTTGGGTACGTCGACTTAGAGTTTCCCCTTGGGCATGTCTCTGAAAAATCTTTACAACCGGTCTTCTCGTTTTGGACATATTCTGGAATTTCTATTTGACTCGTTAACTTTGGGCACCAGTGTACATTTATATTCACTAGCAGCAAAATCATACTTTATTTTGAGCAAAATATGATTTCTGTGAGGAGTGTTATCTAACCAAAACTTTTCTTTATTCAATCGGGGTTTTAAGAATGTAGATACGACTACAAATATATTGCTAACAGAAACTCCCTTTAACAGCAAAAGCGAGAGCCACATCTTCAACCTACGGTTGGAAAGCGTAAAAAATAGTGCTACTGTCAGGGGACTGAAATGATGAAATACATTTTCCCTGCAAGCATCACGGGCTGTTATTACAATAAAAAAATTCCAACTGTAAATAATATATGTATAATCACCACAGAATATGTTTGCGTGTGATCTACCAGTTGATGAAATGTCCGCTATTGAAGTGGTGAGGATTTTGACTAAAGTTCCAGCCAGTGATTGGCATTTTGTTTCATTCTGCAATATGTGTTAACTCTTGGTTGTGACGTACTACAGATATGAAGCACATGTGAAGACGACAAATTTTCAGAAATACATTACGTCGGTGTAGTTTATTCGGTTAGAACAACTGGCTCTGGATCGCGGAGGCGTGAGTTCGATCACCACCAACCACAAATTTGTGTTTTCACATGGTTATGAATACGAACTCCCACTATGTACGGCTTTTACGGAGTCCGAAAGCCTTCGGCAGAGTTATGATGTCTTCGAAATTCTGCGATACTGCTGATGCATAGTTAATACCATTAATAAAAAAAAATGAAAATGCAAGAAAAAAGATTCACTATTCGAGGCCACAGCACGTACGAAAATTGGAAAGGAAGTGAGACATGGTGAGACCATATCTTCCAAGCCCTTCAATGCCGCATCGCAGAATCATTATCCCCTTGTCTTTCATTGAAATGAAAAGACAAGAGGATAATGATTGATAGAGATAGTTTAACACACCTTCGATTTGCTGAGGACATAGTCATTTTCTCAAGTAACCCCTCTGTGTTGCAGAGTATGATCCAGGAACATGCCTACATGGGTGAAGAAGTAGGATTGATGCTGAACTTACAGAAAACAAAATTGATATACAATGTTTTTACGAAACTGAAGATTTTGAGGATGGTAAGACAAATTCAGCTGCAACTGATGCTTGCGTCTACTTTGGTGCTTTTAACAACTATATTAAGCGAGAGCCACATCGCATAAGAAGTTAATAAATGTATAAAACTTGGTTAGAGTGCATTTGGAACTAACAGAGCAATTAACCATTCTGTCTTAAAAAAAGGGTTTAATCAATCCATCCTTCCACTTCTTACTTACTGGTCACAGACATTGACCTTAACTAAAAAAGACATGCAGAGGCCTGCTGACAACTTAGAGAAACGTGGAGGGATGCGTTCTTTGAGTAACGAAGCAAGACAGGAAAAGGAACTCAAAGAACAGAAAAACAACAAGAGTGGATGGCATAATGATCAAAGTAAAGACTCACAAGTGGCAATAAGCTGGACATATTGCTAGGAGAACTGACCACCGCTGTACAACTGAAATACTGGACTGGATATCAAGGAGTAGAAAAATACCACTTTGGAAAACACCCCGATGAAATCTGAAAGCATGCCGGAGTAACATGTAAGAGAACTGCTCAAGACAGTGAGTTGTGGAATATACTTGGGAAGAACTTCAACCTGAAATGGACTGAGAATGGGTTATAATGTTGATGATGAATTGTTGATAATACCTGCTCTTAGGCATTTTTCATTGTTTCTTGGGCAATTTAGAGGGTATCGCCTATTCTTATCATGTTTACATATCTCCATATTCTGTCTATTCCCCCAAACCGATTTCACATTTCCGTAACAACAAATAGCCTCCTTCATGTACGTTTTGTTTCAGATCAGTTGCACTGTGAAGTATTGAAAACCACATCTCTGCATTGCAACACTGAATCCTGCGATTCGGATTATGTAGTTATTTGTCGTTTCATCTTTTCGAGTTTTGTATTTGCAATATTCTGCCCTTTGGAATGGTAATCAAAATATTGAAATTTTCCTCCTTCTACGAGGTTAGAATGAAGCAGAAACAGTTAGTTTTTCTGTTCTCGTTCTGAACATTCTCTATGCTCAGGTTTGTTTACATTTTCTACAGCTAGCTAATTTCTAATAATAGGTTGAAACTCTTTCGTGTTAAACTGACATTTTTACAAGGGGAATATTCTGGCCCAACTGAATCACAAGTACTGGCTGCTCTAAAATAGTTGGGACAGGAATATTTGCATTGGAAAAGTTTTCTTAAATTTCCACAGCCATTGTTCGCAACCACAAATCCTCCCAATGATTTGGGGAAGAGGAAAATCCGCTCAGCGAACAATCTTTAAGCTCACAAATTATCCATTTTTTTTTAAGTTTAACGCTCAAATAGGGAGGAGTGGGTTGTTACTAATTTTAGTGCTATTAGCTCCAGGAAAAGGAGAGACACAGAAGCTACGAGCAAGCGCTACATCCATGTGCCATTGTTAAACTTGCAGCAAAAGAACTTAGCATCCTAACACTGGTGTACTTGGTATTAACTTTTTCCAGAAATATTTTGCAGCAAAACTGTGAATCTTTTATAGACTGTACAGAGCTCAATTTCTTTACGGGTGTGAACAATGATTTACCTGTTTGCAATATTTATTGCACTGTAAACTGCATATGCACCACTTATGTAATGAAGGCTTGAGCAAAATTACCTTGATCACTGTGCCAATTGAACTATTCTTCTGTCGACGCTGAGCCTGAATTTTCATGCTAGGTAATTTTTTCCCCTGAATTTTACCATCTTCTGGTAATAACTTCTGTCAAAGTGTCTTTGAACAACTCTAGATACCAAAAACGCTATAAGGCTTCATTTTGCTGATCAATTCTTCATTTAAAGAATCGGGACTTATTGTTCACCCCTTCTGTTTTATTGTTATTATTTTTTTATGCAGAATTACTGAACTAATGAATGTACCAAATTTGTAAACAATAGTTACCTTTCTTCCACTTTCAGGTGTATCTACTCATCTAAAGCAAACAACGCAAACAATACAATAGTAACTTTTGGGAGTTTCCAAATTCAGTGTTGCATTTTATTTTCCGATTTATATTTCATGGCCTTAATCAAAATTTCAGTTTTGTTTCGAAATGCATCCACCCATCTCCCAAAATTCTAATTTTCTGTAATTTACATATAAATTGCAACATTAGCATAAACCATTTTTTAATACCCCAAATCTTCAATATAACATGAATTAGTACATAAACTCTTGGGAATAACAAAGATACACCGGGGTTTTCATAAGGACATTAAAAATATGAAATTCCTTAGTTTTCTTTGCATTGCTCTTAGCTCGGAGTGCGTAATTTTGATGTTCAAGCACTTGAGAGTTATTCCCAAGGTGCTTGCATCATTACCCTGAATGTAAATGGAAATGAACTGTGGGAACTCGCCTTCAAAACATTTGCAATCAGGAAAAGTGAATCTGAACATTTTCAAGTAGCAAAATCTGATAACTTGCGTTGGCTTGGAAGGATTTAACAGTGCATAAGCGTAAGCATAGGAAGGTGAAGGAAATAAAACTGGGCATAAAGAACACGGAGCGAAATCTGCTCTGTGTGTGTGTGTGTGTGTATGTGTGCATGGTCCAGCGTTGCTTGCAAACGCATCAAATTCGAGTCTCGCGTATCACAAAAATAGGCCGGATTTGCCAGCGTAATGGCGACGTTCTGTGCCATCAGCCGAACCATAGAGACAATCATATTTCAAAGAGAATGCCGTCCAGCCAGAAAATTATGGTCCCGTTCACCGCGGCCGGAGGCTTTCCGCCAGAGTGATTGCTAAGGACATAAAGAAGGCCAGCGGTATGTCACGAACAACCGCCGTCGACGTACGTTATGGCAAAAAATGTCTATATAGCAGATGAGTCTCGGAATCTGGCAGCGGGTTTGATGAGTGGACGTTTCAAGTTCAGATATCTGGCATCGGCGCAGATAAATCATCGGACTGCGAGCAAAGTTTTGATAGGATCGGAAAACACAGCTGCGTGATCTTACATTGAAGGACCTACGAGAAGATGAAATACTGCTTTATGTCCCTCTTGTAATGGGAAGAAAAAGTAATTGATCTATGGGATGCTTTCGGCAAAGGAAGAGATTTTTCACTTTGTATACAAAAACGAATACTTTACTCTTCATACAGAAATTTGGTTTTAAAAATTATTGTGTTAAAAAATGGCAAATAAACTCCTTCAGATACGTTAAGCTACTTTTAGTCTTTTTTTTCTGTAAATGCATTAAGTTATTTTCAGCCTTTCTCCAAACTTTAAAAACCGGTGAAATTTCAAAGCTGTTTTATGTATGAAAGCACGTATATTTCTCATGCTATACAACGAATTGATATTAACATAATAAATGATGATAAAACTTCTATTATGGGAGAATTTTATTTATAAAGATAAACGCCCATTGCTACTAGGCCTAATCCGGCAAGAAGATATACATACACGATGCTTGCAAACTGGCTGTGGGAATGAAAACAACTCTTTCTCATATTTTTCTTCTCCCTAAAAAGAAACTCTTTCTTTCGTTTTGAAATATTAGGATGGAACCAACGGCATGTTTTGTTAAGCTATCTTGTCTCTCAGAACGTAGCTTTCTATCCGATTTTTCCAAATTCAGTCCATAAATCATCTAAAGAAGGCCATAGTTCATTCGACGCTTCAAACTTTCCAACGCTTGAAGTACTGCAGTTGTTCTGGTGCTGAAGGAATTAAGATGAGTGGCAGGAGAAATCATGGTGAACCTTTCAAGGTTTACTCAGTGTTCAGTTATTTGAATGCTATGTAGGTCATCGAGTTGCGAAAATAAGCAGGTGTCCTTTTGCACACAGCATCGTGAGCAACATTCACCAATAAATAGTAATAGAAAAATTTATCATGAAAATCAAACTGAATATAAATAAGAGAAAAAACAAAGTTATGGTTTTTGAGTGAAGAACTGTTAGCACTGAATTTAATATACGTCAAAATGCACAGTGATTGACCAGGTGAATGAGTTTGGGTATTTAGGAAACATGTTTGACAGAGAGAACAAATTGAATGGTGAAATTAGTAGACGAGTGAATTCTTCGTTGAAAGTCATGGCTGCTTTGGGAAGTTTTCACAGGAATGATGGGTTCTCAAGAGACTCCCGCATGGCCGTGTATGAAAGTGTAATTGTTCCTACTCTGATGTATGACAGTGCAACCTGGGTACTACAGAAGAAACACAGGAGTTGTTTGTGTGCTGGAGAAATGCGTTACGGGGTTTGTGGGAAGACATTTTCTGATAGTGTGAGGAATGAAGATGTGTTGCAGTTGTGTAATGTGAAGCAAAATGTTGTTAGCAAGGTGGAGACTAATATTCTTCGGCAGTTTGGCCATGTTGAAAGAATGATTGATGAGGTGCTTACTAAGAATTTTTTTAGCCCAAGTGGCAGGGAAAATAGGCAGAGAAGTCCAGGGAAGTCATAGGAGGATCAGATTCAAGAGTGTCTGCATGACAAAAAGATTATGATTATGAAGTATAGAAAGTCTTGTGTACCTCGCGTGATGGATGTCAGTGATGCCCGAGTTGTGTGTCAAGATCGCTGTAAAATGGAGAAGCTTGATACGGCAACGGTAAGTACATAATCAGTTAAAAATTTATCTGGTAGTTTGTATTTCTTTATGGAGCTAATCTCAGAGAACAGCTTAGTGATATGTATGTATGTAAAAAAAATTGTGCCAAATATAAATATGCATTTCAGCTACCTTCCAGGGAAAGTTTCCAATCAAGAAGCAATTGGAAAGTACTGGGTTGTATAGAAGGGATTAGTTAGTCTTACAGGCGCTAAGCCACTTTTCGTGGTTAGATGATAAAGTAAAATCGGACAACGGAAATTTTTCATTTTATTATGTGTTCATAAATAAGGAATACTGTGTTTTATAAAAAAACATACTTATATCTTCATCAAATGTTTGTCAGAATGAGACTAGGCTGACCATCCAGTAGCGCTGCTCACGAATCATGTAGAATAAAAGGAATGAACGGAAGGATCTAATGCAAAGACAACGGGAACTCCTTTGCCTAGATAACCTTGCTGAAAGAAGACTGCACTGCTAGGACCGAAAACAGAGAAGAAAAATTAAACAGGCATGAAGATGATCATATGTAGAGGATTTTAGGAAGGGAGTGTCTGACCCCAGGTCTTAAACAACCCTTAGAAATAGGAAGCTTTGGGCTAGAGTGCCCGATAGGAAAGTCACACGGAAGCGAGCTAGAAGACGCCCTTATTTACTACCAGGGGGCCAGTACCCGGGTCCAACGGCTTAACGTGCCCATCCGACGCACAGCGGATATTTAGTGGATCGAACCTGAGGTCCTTTCCTGGCAGTCATGAACGTTGCCCACTAGGCTACCCGCGGCCCACAGGCATGAAGGGTAAGTAACAAGTGTTTTATAGCTGCGAGGAGCATTTTTGCTAAACAACTCGCAAATGGCAATGGGCTCAAATAAAAGTAATCCCCTGAGCTCATTGTCTGATCCCTTATGGGTAGCACAAAAGAAATCTTCTCCACCTACCTCATAATCTTGGGATAAACGGCGTATTAGTCACATCGAATAGATGAGACCATGTTAATTGCATCTATTATGTGTGATCAATATACATTATTCACACTGAATATTTGAATGAAAGCGTAGCATTTAAAGAAAAACTTAGTGTTCTCCGCTCAAATTAAGCAGTTTATAACGAAGTAAATTTCTCCGTCATTTTTGTACACGCCGGGGCTCGAACCCGGGTCCCATAATTCCGGAATAAGTCACTCTACCAATTGACGGACGTTCGTTCTGACTGCTATCTGCCTTTATGGCGTGTGCGTCCTGCTGGCAGGTACGTCACTCCGTAGGAACTCATGTTTTGATATTTTCTCAGATACTGTTCTTTGGACGTTTTCTGTAAATGGAACATCTACGTCTATTATAACTATGTCTCCTTCAGTTCTTTGTCTACAGTTACAATGTCAAATTGATTATGGCCAATAGTCTTGTCTGAAATACTAGGTTTGTCTCAGTACATGACGTAATTCTGATTTTCGAGAGTCGGTTCTGGTTGGTACTTGTAATAAGATGGAGCATAGCCTTGGATAAGGCTGTATTAAACGCCAAGATCTTGATGTAAGATCTTAGCTACCTGATCGTTTTCTGATTGAGGAAGGAGCCCAGCAGCATTCAGGTTCAGTGGGGTTGAAGCCTTCGTCAGCTGTAGCCACAACAGTATATTGATGTCATGTTTTTCTCCTAAGTATTGTCTGAGTTGTTTCTCTTGTTTCCGGCAAAAAGATATGTTATACTGATTAGCCGCCTCCCACTTCTTTTTCACTTCAGGTAGAGCGTTTTTGTTTTTTGTTTTTTTTCGATTGGAGGTTTAACGACCACCGTGAGCAACTCAATGGGCTATAAGCAGTCGCCCGTCCCTAATTTAGGGTCACTGGTTCCAGGGAAGGGAGAGAGCCAGTGCTGTAAGACAAACACAACATCCATGCCTCACCGGGATTTGAACCCGGACCCCTTTCGGACAAATGATCAGAGGCCATCACTTAGTAGAGCGTTTCAGCTGATAATTTTGGATAGCGGCATCTGTATTTGACAAAAAGTCATCCAGTGAGAATGTCAAGTTCAGTACTGGTACATTTAAAGGTCCCAAAAGAAGACGTTAATGTAGATACAGCTGAGGAGTAGATAGCACCATTGTTTTTTATTACTATAATTTAGTGTTCATAAAACCTTTTTAGGCGACTGGTGTATTTTGTTGTAAATTTTCGAAGTGCGCTGTGATTTAACATCCTATGATTTTGGACGTTTACGTTTGGCAACAGCGACTTTTGTGATTTTGGACGTTCACGTTTGGCAACAGCAAGTTTTGATGGCTGTTGCATCATGGAAATATTACATTGTATTTATTGCATGCTTGCTCGGTGACTATGGCACTAACCCTGATGATGAGGCCGCAGCGGCTTTGAAAGATCTTGCTAGCGGTATTTTAACTGACTTGTGTTTTTAATTGTAAATAAAGTTTTTAACTTTGCAATTTGAATATAGTGAGTTTTGCACATCGTACAGAGAGAGCCTGGTTCACCCTTAAACCCTATTTTGCTCTGTTCCTGGATACTTATCAGTTTGATCATCTTCAAGGTTGACAATCAATTGACTTTTTAAATGTGGAATTTTAAGCAATTTTCTCTCTCGATATTCAGTATCGCGCATTTGTTGAGGCAAATTCGATACCGGTACACCATCACTGAAATTTTGAGTTGTATCGATCAGGCTACCAAGTTGCTTTTTGCTGCTGGCGTATAACTTAAGATCGTCCATGTATAACGAAAGGGTAATTTTGCTTAGATGCATCTCAGTATTAATATGGATTCACCTGAAATTTTTGATTCAGCAAACTCCAGAGAGGGTTTAAGAAAGGCAAACCCAGATTGGGCTTAGTGAGTGTCCTTGAAAAACACCATGACTTATAGCAATATATTCAATCTTCATTTCATTTAGAGCTATATTTGTCTTCCAGATTTTCATCAGGAATATCATTATTATTAGCTCCTTATCCCATGCCAAATAACTTACTAGAAATGTTTAGACATTTCCGTGTTTTCTCATTTGGTGCGTCGTAATAATACCTACAGAACACAAAATTGTGAACTAACTTGAAATCCAAAAACTAGATTTATTAATGTCTTAGATATCAATGGGAAATGAATTCCCCTGAAGAAATAATTCTTCATAAATGCATGGAAGGATTCATTTCATACTGATATCTAAAATGGCTACATAGAAAAGAGCGAAGATTCGGCTCCTTTTTGCCGATAATCACGTTAAATTCATTAATTTTTCGTTGGTATATGCAGGTACAGGTACACTGATTCGAAGAACTGCGGTCAGCATAGATTTGTAATGAGAATTCAGGAAAGGCGGTGATAAACGGCACGAAATCGGTTGTAGATTTTTCCACTGCATGTGTGTTACGGTTTTTTTTTTTTTTCACTGCATGTGTGTTACATTTGACAATTCTGTTTGCTGTATGAAGATACAATAAAACTATATGCAGATTCAAATGGAGGTTTCGAAGTGTAGGCTATTACCGAGAAAATTTCAAACTAAATAAAGAAATTGAGACAATTAACTTCTTTTCACCGGAAGTATGTTTTACACTCGAACCACAAAAAAAAAAAAAAAATGCATTCAGAACCTAAATGACAGTCGCCTCTTCGGATGCCTTGGTTGAAGTTCGAAGCATGAATATTTCTAAAGAAAGTTTCAGTTCATTGCCCAGTCTTTGCTTTCTTAACATAAGTCAATGCTCGTTTACTTTTTCTGAAATTTTTTCAATTATTTTAGTCTTTATGAGACATGTAACCCTTTCTCTGTCTTTTTTTTTTTTTTTTTTTTAATTTTGTATCGATTGGCCAGAAACTTTTCACAATCCAACACGTAAGGCTGTCTTTTTTTCGGTTGAAGGAATGCCATTAAGCTCACATTTGGATAGCTTCCATTAAAAGGAGGAGGGATAGAAAGAAAATATAGTAGGGTTGTAGTACTGATAGAATTTTCATCTATAACATCCTGCGAAAAAAACCCGCCTTGATGATGCGTGAGTTATCCTTCCGATGAAAGATACTGTTTCATATTTCTTTCATCACTTCATTCTGCTGGAAGTAATCTCGCTTTTCCATCAACACAGAAGCCTTTCCTGGAAGCGCAATCGACGACCGCATTTCCTCATCATCAGCTGCTGAATTTCTACATATATGTCTGCAGATGGTTCTTTAAAGGGAGCAGTTCTCCCATGTCATTGTCTTGCACGCACTCTTCCGCGAGGTATCTGCAATCCCATCAAAGGATGCCATCATCTCGCGCACAAATGATGCGAAACGGCACTTGCTCCCGCACTGACGAAAGTCCTTCGCAGCATACTCATCGCATTCGGCGGCATGTTTTCCTTACCCTTTAGGAACTTTGCTCACGTAAACGCCCCTTAGGATATATTTCCTTCCAAGAAACATACTCCGTATTGACGATTGGTGACTCATCTCTCAGCTGAAGGGGCGCAAGAAATGAGATTGTTAAAAATAGTGAGCTTTAAGAAAAGTAAGAAAAAGTAGGCTGCATTTTTAAGCATTCTCATATAGGTATTTAAATGCTGTCTACGCTTATTAAAAGAAGAATTCGTGGTCACTTCCTGACTGTTTATCAGTTCTTTTGTACTGTTTCAGTAAATTTTCATCTCAGTGCATTTGATTAAACCAAAGTTTTTGGATGTTCGCTGTGAAGCGAAAATATTGTACGAGAAGAAATCATCTTTAAAGACTGTTTTACGCATCGGGTTGTCTGTTCATGTAAACATCTGGGGACATAACTTGCTTGCTGTTGGAATAGATTTCTTACTTCCATTTCGTGGATGAAAGCAATTATAAAATTTTCTATTCGGCAGAATTAATATTATCCGGCTAGGGGAATAATCAGCTTAGTAACCTTATATTTTGACCAATCCTCTTAAAAATAAACCTTGTAATACATATCATCATCATCAAAAACCCTTATTAATTCACTGCTGAATGAAGTTCTCTCTTAGTTTCTTTTGCAAGTTCCTGTCTTCAGCAAGTCTCTTCCATGTTACTCCGACATGCTTTCGAGTTTCACCCACAAATCTCCCTTATGGTGTTCTTCTGGGTCTTTTTCTGTCCCTTGGTACCAAGTCTAAAATTTCGGTTGTCCATCAATGGCCCATTCTTTTGGCAATATGTCCAGGCTATTGCCATTTCCAGGATTTCACTGTGTTTATGATGTTTTCTACTCTTCTCATTTTCCTGATCCATGAGTTCCTTATTCTTTCATTCACGTCTCCATGCTTCTTTCAGTAGGTCTTCCTATTCTTCATGCACTTCTTCCTGCTTCTTTCAGTAGGGCTTCCTATTCTTCATGCATCTCTTCCTGCACCTTTTCCTGCTTCTTTCAGTAGGGCTTCCTATTCTTCATGCATCTCTTCCTGCTTCTTTCAGTAGGGCTTCCTATTCTTCATGCATCTCTTAAAGCACCTCTTCCTGCTCCTTTCAGTAGTTTGCAGATTCTGAATGTCTTTCTTAGTTGTGATCTATGTCTGATCCATAGGTAAGAACTGGAAAGATGCATTGATTGACATCGTACCACACAAAATAGTTAAGCAGGTCTTCAAAGTTGAGTTCCTTGTTTTGCTTTAAATGACATTCAAAGTCGTTATATTTTAATCGAAAAACTTAAGCAGGAAAAAATATCGCATGTAAGCAATATCCGCTAACCTTCTTTTTTTCTGCCTAGTAACAAAAATTCCATCAAAACGGGAAATTTCCACGGTATTCCATCCATTCTGAGGACGAAATGAATGTGGACGAAGTAAACAGTGGACTAAATGAACAGCGGACAAAGTGAACGGTGGACGAAATGAACTGCATCAAGCAAACATGGACGAAATAAACACGGACAAAATGATAGGGAACAGAATGTGACTCCCCCTGAAGTAATCCAGGCTTGGCTCCAACGAATAACACTCTCAATAAAATGACCCACAAGTGGAAAGGCAGTAATTGTTAATGGTGAATGAGAGCCGTTTTGTTTTCTGTCTACAGATGTTCAATGGAATTGAGGTCTGGAGAAAATACTGGCCACTCCTTTCGTGGTATCCTTTGTTCTCTAAGATATGTGTCTGCGACGCTAGTCTTGCGGGGACGTGTCTTGTTATACATTAGAATAAAATCTAAGCCGTCGCCCGAGCTGAGCCTAAGTTCGAGTACCGAATGAGGCATTGGGGGTGTGCTTATCCTACGGCGCCGGCTCTCTCTTTTTTTCGTGGAACTAATGGCGCCAAATTAAGGACGGGCGACTACTCGTGTTCGTGGTGGTTGTTTAACCTCTCACGTGGTGGTTGCTTAACCCCGATGTAAAAATTCTGTGCCAACTGCACCTAGGAATCGAGAATCTCGTCCTGGTACCCTACGACAGTCAGAAAACTTTTGGAACAATATATGGAGTTCGGTACAGCAGTCCAATAAAATAACTCACACAGTCACACTACCACTTTAAAAAGCACTTTGTTGGATGATGTTTCGTGACGTGCTTCGGGTTTGAACCTCTCGGCATACTATTTCAAATCTGTTGTCTGAATCCGGAGAGAAAGCGACTCATTTGTGAACATGACATCATGCCACTGTTCCGAGGTCCAGTTGATATGATTGCAATATCATCTTAAGCGGGCGTACTTCTGATTAGCAAGCAACAGCACAGGTACGGTAGGTCTACGGACGCACAGAGACCACGGTTATGGTGCTTTTGGGGCACAATTAAGACAGATACTTAGATTCCTGTAGCTGCGATGAGGTCCGAACGCAGACTGAGTGCTGTTGCTCTCAGCTTCCGTTTGTCCAGTAATTTGATGTAGCGATTAGCTTGAGGGTTGGTTACACTCGTACTGCACGGAACCGGTCTCCGTATGACAGTTTCACTTGTTTGAAATTGGTTTCAGGCCTTGAAGTCACAAAATGGTTGTCACCAAAGATTCGAGCTAATTCCAGTATTGATTGGCCGACCTTTAACCTCCTAACTGCTCACTGCGCTCCATCATTCCGAATCTTCGCGGTGTTTTTTTTTTTTTCAATATGACGATGAAAACTGCTGTTTTTGCGACATCCCACCTTATACTGGTAGGCTCCGACGAGAAGTACTACTTTCACTGGGTTCTTTGATTTGCAAATAAACTCTATGAGAGAATCATCATCCAGCATGTGATTTGAGAGCTACATGTTTTAAAACAGCAACTAGCAATTGTTTTTTATTTTGTTTTTTAACTTTTGCAGAAGTCTTCAAAGATTCGCTTTTGATTCTAACATTTGAAAAGGAAACTTTTTATGGGCAATGTATGTGACAAAATAGAAGCCTTTCTGAGTACTAGTGTTCCAGAATACTTAGGATACCTCTATCAGTATTCCTGTGACTACTACTTCGTGCTGCGACGTACTTGCTGAGATAAATCCCATGGAAATCCATTGCCGCTGCTTTATCATAATTTTGTTTAGCCTACATGGTTACGACAATGCGCGTTTTCCATTATTTCTGTTACTCGTTTGGGTGTTTAACGACCACGGTGAGCAATTCAGGCGCCCATCCCTGATTTAGGACCACAGGAAAGGGAAAGAGCCAGGGCAGTAAGACAGACATACCATTCATGGCTCACCCTGGATTCAGATTCGAACCCGGACCCTCTCGGATGAATGAGCAGAACACACGCTTGTTACCACTTTCTTGCCCCCCCTTGTGAAACGCACTTATAGAGCTACCTTCTTTTGGCTGCCATTGCTTTGCCATGTAAGACGGTCGATTACTGTGCTTCTCCTGGCTTTCATTACACGAGCAATCTAAGGATTTTCAGTGCTTTCTTCCACGGAATTTCAATGCTTTTTGATTGGATCAATTTTTTAAGTTAAAACATCGCATCGAGCGAATATGTGCGGTACTTAGATGCCATGATCCGTTTCAACTTTCCATTAGCTTACTCCGTATTTTTCTTTTCAAGTGACCAACACCCTCCTCTCCGCTTATCCCCCCCCCCTTTTCCTTCTCACACTCCCTAATTGAGGTTCCAGTAATCGCAAGGTAATTTCTTCTTCGCATGAAGGGCAGAAACAGTAAATGTTTATTATTAAGCGATCTGTTTTGTGTGATTTCAATTTTTCGCTAAGACAGTGAAAGAGGATTTACTTGATTGTTTGCCAAAAATTTCCGGCACATCGGTCGTGTGTGGAAGCACAACTCTGCAGCACATGCTGCACGTAACGAAAGGTTGGATCGGCTGACTCCCAGCCGTTGGAAAGAGGGGAAGGGTGTTTCTCTCTTTCTTTTTATTCCTTTAAGTGGATTGCTCACTTTTATGTGAGCGCTGGTTTTCAAAGACAATACGGAAACGCTGAGCGAACTTGCAAACTTATACAACTGTTCATTCGAAAGTGTGCCTAAATGGGAGTCAGGGGGAAAAATAGATAAATTTAATTATATTTCTTACAAATTCCGTTTGTAGAAAGAAATGTTACTCCATAAAAGCTGAAAGGATCTAGGAAATAAAATATCGTTGTGTACGAAGGAAAAATTTATAATTTTATATAATAAAGATATCTTTTGGCTATTATTGGGAAAGCTTTCTGTTACAAAGAATATAATGCAATAGTAGTCTCCTCTGTCACCTAAATGGTAAGTTCACCTACGTTTAAAGGCACATCAACAACGCTTTTAATCTGTGGCATAGCCAGAAATTTCTTAAGGGGAGGGGTCCATGGATTTGGTTCATTGGTGAAAGCCTCGTATATACATATATATTTTGCTTTAAATTGGTACTCAACCCATCCTTAAGGGGGTCCGGACCCGAGGATCCTCCCCTCCCCCTTGGCTACTCCTTTGCATTTAGTTATTAGTGACTGTTCAATAGAGTTTAACAAAGGAATCGTTTAACTCTACCTCAATCTAAGCAAACACGGAAAGCGAAAGCGACACTTTCGCTTTCCAGTGGGTAATGAATTTTCAACCTTCACGGCGTAATTAGCTGTCTCATTCTGGGCAAGAATCAGATATGGAAACGGGTCACGGGTTAACGGGTCGACAGTTACTTAAGGGTCAAACTGGTCGGGCCAAGGCGTTCCTGACCCAATTTCGACACGGTTTTATTTCCGTTTTGTTTTTGAAAAAAAATATTTCAAAGAAAAATGCGTACTGTGGAATTTTGTGCTCAATGCTGGCGCCAGTGGAGTGAAAAATCACTTGTCATACAAAAATATTGCCGTCTCTTTCTTAATGCAAAGAAGATTTCCACCGAGCGACGATAATATATCGTAAAACGATACTATCTTGCCGTATTGTTCAGTGCGGTTGCCCAGAGCAAGATACAGGGCAAACGCCTGTCGTCTGCTTTTCTAGTGATTCATTCTCTCATACCCCATGTGTCACGTTGTAAGACTGAGAGTCACTTTTCACATTGCACCATTTTTGCATTGAGCATTCAGAGGTTTTCGTTGGACGTGCTAACTTCTGTTCCACTGCATGTCGTGTCGGAATTAATGCTTTATTTGTTAACATGAATGAATTTAATATTAAGGAGATTGAAAAAAGCGTTGAGGCGAACAAATACATTCTTGTTGAAAACGGAAAGGGGAATAGTGAATGCTGGAAGTTGTTTCGTCTCAGTAAGGAACCAGAATATGTTGCACAGGAACACTAATTTTCACAAGCTCGATTATGTATAATTATAAATCGAGTTTCGAATTTATAGTTTAAAGCAGATTTGTCCGGGTCGGGTACCCGTCGGGTCCAATTATGTGGCGTCCGGGTCCAAAATTTATGACCCGTTTCTAACTCTGGCAAGAAGAACGCAGAATGGTCCAAACAAATAACTGAAAGGACGAAGGAGTTCTCTAGATTCCGGGAGTCAAAGCGTGTGCGAAAATATATGATGCACGGGAAACTGGGAAATACGAAAGAGCGATAAGTAGAAAGCAGTATAACAAAATAAGTAAAATAATAAGTAAACAACTGAGACGACTCCAACCGTAGCTAGAATAATAATAAGCCTTAGCTGATAATAAAACTTGTAGAAAAATACAATCGTCCCCATTGTTTCCTTCATGTCACACTCTCTCATCAACCTATGAGTTGGAAATAAATCGAACCTGAAGTGGAAGAGAAAAATCTGGCTAACATTTCTTTTAATCTTATTCCTAAATGGGTCTGCTGGGAGATATATAACTGTTTCGTTCCGTAGTTCATGCGCTTTGTTCTTTTCAAAGATTACAGCTTAGAATTTAAATCATTTTCTTCATCATTTTTCTTGGAGAAAAATATAATTTATTGCGTAAGTTATTGTACCTGTGCAATGAAACCGATTTTCTGTGGAAGTGTAATATATATCAGTCTTATGACGTGAAAACAACACAATGAAAAAATTGTCTGAAGCGCGGAAATCGAAGTAAGAAGGAAGGTGGTCTCCTTGCGACAGAATTACCAATGAAGGCACTCGTTAAGACAACCTTTTTCGTTTACTCTGATCCTCCTTTTTCCTTTTTTTTTTTTTTTTTTTTACTCTCCAATCTTCCCTCGTTGCACTGAGCTGTCAAAACGGTGTCCTGCTGAATTAAACCTTTGCTGCCGGTTCATTTTCGATTCAGACC
Source organism: Macrothele yani (assembly GCA_039090855.1). Classification (NCBI taxonomy): domain Eukaryota; kingdom Metazoa; phylum Arthropoda; class Arachnida; order Araneae; family Macrothelidae; genus Macrothele; species Macrothele yani. The sequence continues at coordinate 80,478,017 of CM077023.1, read as the reverse complement.
ACGTACTGCAGGTTAAAATGGCCCATCACCACGATTCCTCTCTTCGCCGCGGACACTAACTGCTCTCTATAACACTCGGCAAACCATTTACTTCCTGCAGTTGCCGCTAATAAAGGGCACAATATTAAACAGCGATAAGAATCTCGGCAGGCTGTAATCCGGGCTTTCGATTGCGTGCCGTTATGCATTGGATGGCGACACGAAAGGGACTCAGAGTATGACAATTCATGCATGAGGTGACATGTGACGTGCCAGAGGACAATAGGATGTCACACGCGACATTGCATAATGGTCATTTACGACACGAGGCTAGCTTTCAAGGATCTGATTAATGGGCAACGCCTCAAAGGAGAATGCGCGACAGCAGAAACACGAAAATGCGATACCAACATTAATTTATTCGGTTTTATTTAAGAATTACAGCAATATTTTAAGGAAAAATGTGTAGATTTAATGATGATGCCCATGAGAAATTGCCTTTTCCATTCAGACATGAAAAATAACATGCTGTTCGAAGGCACTTTTACTATATATTCTGTAACACATTTGAGTGCCAGTAATCATTTAAGCGAATGTAAAATAATCACTAATAATTTAATCATTAATTATTTAAACATATACTGTTTCTGATGCTTTTTTAAACGCAACTCCTATTCCAGAGTTCTTGAAGTCCGTATTTCGAGTCCTTTCTTTTAAGGTATACGTAGACAAAAAATCCACATTTTTATCCAATCTCCCCCAAATTTTTTCACATGGTTCTTGAAGATAAATAAAGATAATCACATCAAAATTTTACTGGGGGGGGAGCAAGGAAATTAAAAATTTAAAATATAAGTTGTATTTTTGGACAGGCCTAATTTCACTATACACTGAGATAGAAGAAAGCTTTTTTCACTAAAACGACTCAACATACATAACAAATGTTGTATAGTAGTGTCTTAAAGCAATAATGTTTTTTTTTACTTTTTATGCATAAATTTGGAGTCACTTTTTTCAATTAATTCTATAGTTCAAGTTCTTATAATTCATATGATTGAATAATTTTACTATACAACATAGCCACATGTCTAAGCATCATTTCTGCAACTGAATGAACTCATTTGGGCAATTAGAAGTGTACTTTTTCCTTGTAAAAAGGTTGAAAATTGTCGATAAAAACACAAATGGGAGAAAATCGGTACTAAAATTTGCATTTGATACAGGAAATGTAAATCTTACTTCACTGCTCCCAACAATATCCTGCAGCATAAGTGAGACCTTCTGCTTAACTATTATTGCTTTGTTTAATTTTTCTTCTTCGTCTAAGGTACCTCCTGCGCTGTTTTTTTTATTTTTTTCAGGGGTGCACTGCTTCCTGGCCATCTATTTTCGGGTGTCTTCTGCTTCATACACTCCAGCCTCTGTGTCCTCTCGTAGAATAATGTTCATCTTCTTCCGAATGTCCAGCTCAATGCTATTGTCACAACTCAAGAAACAGATAGCATCCGTTGCCTCAGGGCTGTACGTCCCCCATAAATATTTTTGGGACACCTATTCCAAATCATACTGCTGAATGATTCACTTACATTTTGCGTCTTACCATGCAAGAACTTGTCGATCATGTGTGGGACAGTAAGTCTTTCATTAATGGGCTGAATGGTAAGCACAATTTCCAGAGGGGGACCAGCTCTGTGTCTGTACTTGTCTCGTGTACCATTCGCCTTTGCCTTCTGAAACGAGCACCAGCTGTTCTGGGCACTTAGTGTGGAGAGGCTGGTCGTCTATGGCAGACAGATGGAATAATGTTCCTCATATTGCTTTGGGCATAAAGATGTACTACAGAGGTGAAACACATGTCAAGACGAAGCTGCAGCGATAGATTCCGCAGGTGTACCTAGTTGGTAGAGCACTCGGCTCCGGAGCGGACTGATGCTGGTTCGATCCCCATCACTGACAAATTTATGAATTTGGTGTCCGATTGATGAAATGTATCTACTGGTGTTGGGTTCTTCGATGTTAGTCCCACACATCGTCTGGAATGAATGAGAATTCCTTCTTCGGTTCGAAAAAACAAATTATGAGGGCGATGATAAGACGCACTACAGAAGTGAAACACATGCCAAGATGACAAATTTGAAGCGATAAATTCCGTCTGTGTAAGCTTTACTGGTAGAGCATTCGGCTTGGGAGTGGAAGGATGAGGTTTCGATCTCCGTCATCGACAAGCTTGTGAATTCTATATTACTGTAATGCTGCTGTGTTAAATCGAATTGCAAGTCCAAAATATTTCTACAACGTACCTTTTGCACCGAGTTTTTTTTTTTTTTTTAAGTGCAATTTTCCTAAGAGCTGTGCCAAGTCACCTCTGGTAGTGCCCCTCGCATTTCATTTTCCGAATGTCTTGTCCGTTATACGGATGGCTATCTTTCACACATTTAAAACTTTTGGAGTCCCCCATCACCATAAAAGTTTAAATATTGTAAATTTCTTTCTACTCAGAGTGAAAAAGGCTTTGCATCATGTACAAAAAGATTAAATTACTCGAGTAATTATTGGAGTGATACATACATAAAGTATTATATATTTTTGAAAACTAGACAAAATGGGCTTTCAGAAGAGACAAAAATCCATTTTACCAAAATTTTCGAAGAAAATTGAGGCAATGATCTCACAATCTAGCCGACTTCTAACTACAGCTCTGATACATTCGTAAGCATCACTCTTATCTGTCTCGTTAACATACGTCATTCAACTTTTGACCTCAAGTAAAGTTGCCACAAAAACATTCAGCGGGAGAGAAAATGTAGCGTTAAGTTCAGAAAATGGTTAAAGAGAATGCACACAATTTACATAACAGGAACCAAAAAGGAAAGTTAAATTAAAATATCCGTTACACTACATGTTAGCGAGTAACCAATAATTTTAGCGAAAGTCGGCGTTAATGACCTTCTTTAATATCATCTCATAAGTTATAATGCCGCGCGGGTGACGCAGCCCCCTAAGCGTTAGCTTCTGACCATTCATTCGAGAGGGGTCCGGGTTTGAATCCCCCTGAGGCACGGGTGTTGTGCTTGTCATATGGCAGTGGTTCTTTCCCTTTCCTGAAGCCAGCAGCCCTAAATTAGGGATGAATAACTGCTTATAGCTCATTGAGTTGCTCACGGTAGTCGTTAACCTCCAAACAACAACAACAAAAAAAAAAAAGTTGAAATCATTTGACTTTTTCGTCTGTTTTTGGAGAAACGAAGATAACCGCATTTAGTCGTTTTCAGCTAGCCGTTAATGAGGGAGGGTAGATGACCACTCCATGCTATGCTTCCGATGCTCGGAGAAAACACTATTACTGTTCGTCCCCTGCATCGTCTGTTCATGAACCTCAGAGTTGGAGTGAATGATACAATGGTGTTACGACATCAGCGTCCGCGGTGAAAGAGCTGCGAACGCTTGGTCAGTCTGGAGTTCTAAGTATTATGACCCTTTTTTTGCAAACGATATTTTCCTAAATTTGATTACTTTACGACTATTCTGGACCATACTAGTAACCATCGCAAATTCCGAAAGATCATTTAGCAAGCAAAAAATGATTAAAGCATATTTAAGATCAACCATGATCCAAGATTGTTTTTCATCATTAACGATTTTGAGCAAAGAAAGTGAAGAAGGAAAAAAAGTGTGATTTTAATTCCGTAATAAAGAAATCAATCCAGAATAACGAAAGAAAACTATTGGTGTGAATTTACTAAAAACATTCATTTCAAAAATAAATACAAAAATCGATCGCGAGTTATTTTTCATATTTTTCTGCAACAATGGCAGTTGTATTTATTTATTGCTATTTTTGAAGAAGTACCTACGTCCTGATTTGCAGTGCAAACAAACGCAATTTTGATTACTGTGGAATTTTAATAAAGTTTTAATACTCATAACTCAAGAATGATCAACGGACAATATGTTCTTAATAAATATTACTCTCTCATTTGAATGGCTTCAAAGGCTTTATGTTATGAATGATGAGCAACCAACGGATACTCGAGTAAGGAAGTGTTGCATGAATTCTCGGTCCATAAAAACAATAATGTAATCTTCAAAACAAAACAAAAATTAGGCATTCATAAAATATTAGTTGAGTAGATTGCCTATTCAGTTTGGTGATAAGCACAATAATTGCACAACTTTCAATTGTTGATATGAAATTTTCTATCCATATGAACCATGTTCAAAGATTTAAGTTTTTTTATGCTATGCATATTTCCCAATAGCAGTAAAGTAAATTCCAAGTAAAAAATTTCGATGTAACAAAAATGGGTAACGGAAGTAGTCAAAACCATTGTTGAAATCTGATTTTTGAATGCTGTTCCATTTGTGACGTACTACAGAGATGAATCACGTGTCAAGATGACAAATCTGCAGCGGTATATTCCGTTCGTGTAGCTTAGTTGGGAGAGCAACTTTCTCCGGAGTGCGGGAGGGCGGATTCGATCTTCGTCACGGACAAATTTGTGTTTTCACATTGGCGCCCGAATGTAAAAATGAATCAACTGGCCGTTGGGTTCTTCGAAAAATGTGTGATGTTTGTTCCACACATTGTCTAGAATTAACGAAAATTCGTTCTTCGCTTAATAATAAAAAAAAAAAAAAAAATTAAGAGAGAGTTGATGTGACGTACTGCAGAGTTGAAACATGTGTCAAGACGACAAATCTGCAGCGAGACATTCTGTCCGCGTAGCACAGTTGGGAGATCAACTTACTCCGGAGTGAGGGGGCGCGAGTTCGATCTCCGTCACGGACAAATTTGTGTTTTCACACATGAAGTAATGCAATAACAGGTGATGTCATTGTTACTCAACACTACATTTTATTAAACTATCGCTGAACAATATTTCATCGCATTTTACATAAACGTAACAATATCTCATTGCAATCTGCGTAAATTACGAGAACCTGAATGCTAAATGCGATAAAAGCCATCACAGAAATCATTTTTTTAATACTATGCATCTTTCACGACAGTAGTAAAGTATGCATCGTAAAGAAATTTGACTTCGTCTAGACCCTCCTGCTATCAACGAGAGCTTTAAAATGATGTATAACACGATGGGGAGTAACCTGTAGATATTCTAGACCAACGGTCACCAATCCTTCCTCAATAATACCCTTGTGATTAGGCTTTTCTTTCTATCTTTGGTCAGATTTTAGTTTGCGCATGCGCAGATGGACTTTCGTTGCTACATCACTTTTCCTCGGTGTCATGGTTGTTTCTTACGTTCGTCGAAATCGGAATAATGTCTAATAATAGTAATAAAAAAATATTATTTTTGAAAAACAATACAGTCGAGATATTATTGCCACCGCTTTAGTTTAATAAATAATTATTTACTTTTATGACTCATTATCTACTTTCATTGGTTTTACGACAATAACATTCACTAATCGACCTGCCTATGTATCGCTCAATGTCAGGAATTAGTAAACGGTATTTGCTGTCATGATTTAATTCCACTTAGTATGTACCGGGCTGTGGCTCGTCGTGGTCGCGTGAGAGTGACGCCAATAAATGCAATGTGCTGTATATAAATAAATGCATGTAGGCAGCCCAGGTGGCGCATTAGTCTAAGCGATGGCCTATGACTGTTCGTCAGAGTTGGGAGTCTGGGTTCAAAACCCGGTGATGTATGGGTGTTACGTTTGTCTTACGGCACTGGCTCTCTCCATTCCCTGGAACCAGTGGCGCTAAATTAGGGACGAGAAACTAATTATATATATCCTATCGATTTTCTCGCGGTGGTCGTTAAACCTTCAATCAAAAAATAAATAAATATATATTGTCCAGTCACTCGTTTTATTTCACACCCATAAATATTTTGGCGTGCGAAAGATCATAGCATAAAATATGTACAAAGAGTACCGGGTACTCTCTCGATTTCTTCGATGGTTGAGAGGAGAGGCTTCATTAATGGCTTTGCACTTGGGCCACGATAAACCACGCACTGCCGCTGTGTATATGTCAACATTTTTATAGTTTAATCTACCCAGTGGTAAAAAAATCAAATCTGATTAACTGATGCAAAGGTATGATGTTCACAGACACACATTTCGATATTAATAGCACGATTTTTTTGTTCTTCGAGTGTTCCAACTCGTTCTGAATATATGCATCGTTTACTTATTAAAGAATCACTGAACCATGACAATATTTTTCGTGATCAACAAGCTAACACACATCCGTACATGATTTCCATTTCCTTAGGGCATCTTTAATTTCTTCCTGACCTATACAGGCTGTTTCACACTACATTTAGATGGAAATCTTAGGTTTCAGTTTTTTCATCTGAATGCTCGTAGACGCAGCGATCCCAAGCAAAATCAAATCTGATTATTTATTTACTCCCTAACCTTTTGTTACTGCCGTTTCTGTTTTTACCTATGTATAAATCTGTTTAAGTAATTTCTTGACTAAATGCTGCGTTAATATTTTAAACATTTGCTGTTCACTTCTTTTCGTCCTACTTCAAGGAATAGAATTTCTTTCCTGATGATTTTTTGTAATTTTACTTTGGTAAACTGCTCAGCTGAAAATTTGCTTCACTTCTTTATTACTCAAAACAACGAAAATCGGTATTACTTTTCTTTCCACAGGATTTTGAATGATTAAAATTATTTGCGTCTCCCTAAATTTAATTTTTGTTTGTGTTCTGGACAGCATACTTTTATATCTTATTTCGATGCTTATTTATCTCTGATTCACCTTTTTTTTTTTTTTTGCTTTAAATCAATCAATAATTTTTTCCTTGAGTTCGTTTCCTGTGTTTTCTGGAAGTTTCCATCGTTTAATGTTTTCTTCGCTACCATCTGCTTTCTTTTCCGCTCTGTGCTGTGTAACCAAGCATCCTGTAGGGATGACTTCACAATCCTTAGTATTCTGGCAGCAAAATTTTTCTTCCTGGCGCTTCTTCATAGTAATTAAGTTACAATCCAGTTCCTCCACATTTACGGGGCATAAGGTCTTTATTTATCTTTACACTGAATGTATTTATTCTAGCTAGATCACATGTTCTGGCTACTTAAACGTTAGCCTCACTGTGTTCTTTTGATCTTTCAAACACATGCTTACCATCAGCAGACCAAACGCGTTTTTCTCTTTCATTTGACACGTGAATTGGTGTTTGTAGTTAATTATGATTATGCACTTAATTTGTTATATTTCCTCTCTTCTATGAATATTTTTCACAAGACGATTTTCCATAAGCCATTATGGGTTTTCCCTCATCCTATTACTTACGTTAATATCATGTCTCCGTAACTTAATTGGCAATGATGCTTATCTCTTCTTGTTCAGAGTGAAGACCTGACGTTTAAAGTATGAGCCTGATTCCTGTGCTGGGCGACCAGTAATATGTCCACGATTTTTTCAGACTTTTCTTCGGCTACGTCGTAAAACGGGAGTATTTAGGTCTTCGCTCCTCTGAGGAAGGAACTGATCCTCTCAACATTTAAGGTAATTATCGTCTTACAGTTCCAGGAGAACAAAAACTTCAAAGAACACAACATGCCTTTTTAGAGAGGGGTTAACAGCGCCCACGAACATTCAAAGCTGTATTTTGAAGCCGCTGATTTCAGAAGAGGAGGCCAGAGCCAGCTTCGTATGTCAGTCTCACTACCCATGCCTACTCGGGCATTGAGCCAGCGCCAGCACAACAGAATACCCAACAAAATACCCCGTTTCACGACGGCAAAAAACGGGGGTATTTCGGTTTTCGCTCAAATGGCTATAGGTTTTTTTTTCTCTGAGAAAGAAACCAGAGATGGAAATGGGTCACGGGTCAACGGGTCGACAATTTCTTGCGGGTCCAACGGGTTGGGTCAGGGTGTTCATGACCCGATTTTGACCCTGTTTTATCCCAGTTTTATTTTTGAAAAGAGAAAAATATATTCCAAAGAAAAATGCGCGTTATGGAATTCTGTAGTCGATACTGGTGCCCACGGAGTGAATAATGATTTATCATGCAAAAATATTGTTGTCTCTTCCTTAAAGCAACGAAGATTTCCACCAACCGACGTCAGACACGCCGACACCATAACGTAAAAAGATACTTCCTTTGCGTTCTTTTACAGTGCGATTGTCCAGGGCAAGGTACAGGCAAACGCCATTCACCTGCTTCTCAGCTGATTCACTCTCTCCGTGCAAAGTTCACTGTACGACTAAGAGTTACTTTTCACATCACATCTTTTACATTGAGCATTCAGAGGTTTTCGACTGATGTGCTAACATCCCGTTCCCATGACATGTCATGCCGAAATTAACTCCTTATTTGCTAATATGGATGGATTTAAGATTAAGGAGGTTGAGAAAGGCGCCGAGGTCAACAGATACGTGCTTGTTGAAAGCCACAAGGGGAAGACTGAATGCTGGAAATCGTTTCTTCTCATTAAGGAACCGGTGAATATATCTGTGTTGTTTGGTCTTGCTCGATGTTCAAAATGTGATAAGTATAATTACAAAGACAGATGTCGACGGTGTAATAAAAGATTATGTAACCAAAAATCTAACGGACCACATGAAAGTATGCTATGCGCTCCTCCATCAAAGCGCGAAAAGAGTCAACAATCTAAATACATTTGAGTAATCGTAAATAATGATTCCCTTTTTCACGCTTTCCAACCGTAGGTTGAAGAAGCGTATAAGCTCCAGCCTTTTCCGTCCATCTGTCCGTCCGCCTGTCAACACGATAACTCGCGTAAAAATGGTTCGATTTCGATGAAATTTTAGTGTGTGGTTGGGGACCACCAACCCTATTGAAAATGGACGAAATGGGGTCAAAGGTCACTGCATAGGAGCGGGATCCATTCCATTGCTCTGTTGCGTCATAACTTGCGTAAATGTGGTTCGATGTCGATGAAATTTTAGTATATTGAAGGGGACCACCTGGGAATGAACCCTACTGAAAATGGGTGAAGTGGGGTCAAAGGTCAGGACATAGGAGCGGGATGCATTCCATTGCCCTTATGCGTCATAACGTGCGTAAAAATGGTTCGATTTCCATGAAATTTTAGTATGTGGTAGGGGACCACCTACGGACGAACCCTATTGAAAATGGACGAAATGGGGTCAAAGTCAGGACACAGAATCGGGATCCATTCCATCGCCCTTATCCCATACTATTAAAGGAGCAATTCTTGTACGTATGTAAATTTTATTTTGAAAACGACTCTAAGGATTTTGATGAAAGTCGTTAACCTACCGTTTTCTGGTACTAGAAATCGATTCAGCTTGATCTCGACTTTAGGAAAATTCGTTAAGTGGGTTAAATAGCCACCCCGAATTACCAAGTTTTTAGTGTCATGGAGTCGTCACATTAATGTTATCCATGCTTAGAAATCTTATGACGTCACACTCTTTCGAGCAGATGGTCGCGATTCCCATCTGCCTCATTACGTCACGCGTTGTGTGCGTATGTCCTTCCGCACGATAACTCACGTAAAAATCGTTCGATTTCGATGAAATTTTAGTATGTGGAATGGGAACACCTGGGAAGGAACCCTATTGAAAGTGAAGAAAATGGGGTCTAAGGTCAGGACATAGGAGCGGGATCCATTCCACTGCTCTTATGCGTCATAACTAATGTAAAAAAATTCGATTTTGATTAAATTTTAGTATGTGGTAGGGGACCACTTGGGGACAAACCCTATTGAAAATGGACGAAATGGGGTCAAAGGTCAGGACATAGGAGAGGAATCGCTTCCATCGCTATTAGGCGTCATAACTTACGTAAAAATTCTTCGATTTGGATAAAATGTTAGTATGTTGTAGGGGCTTGCCTGGGGACGAATCCTGTTGAAAATGGGCGAAATCGGGTCAAAGGTTAGGACACAAGAGCGGGATCAATTCCATAGCCCTTATATATCATAACTTACGTAAAAATGCTTCCATTGTGACAAAACTTTATCATGTTATTTCGGAGGTATACTGAACCGGTTCTGTTGAATAACATCGAAATGGGATCAAAGGTCAGGGCGCAGGACTGAGATTTATTCCACAGCCATTATCCTCATAACTTAAGTAATGATTTCTGGTATGTTGGAAAGCGTATCATAATCAATGCATTGCATGATTTTACTAACTTGTTTAATTTACACCATGGTCACGGTCATAGTAAGTCATTACTTCTGGATTACGCAAAGTAGGGGCACTAAAAATGGCACTAAAATTTAGAGCATATACGCTTTCCAACCGTAGGTTGAAGAAGCGTATATGCTCCAGCTTTTTCCGTCCGTCCGTCGGCACGATTACTCGCGTAAAAATGGTTCGATTTCGATGAAATTTGATTGTGTGTTAGGAGACTACCTGGGGACGAACCCTATTGAAAATGGGCGAAATGGGGTCAAAGGTCACGGCAAAGGAGCGGGATCCATTCCATTACTCTGTTGCGTCACAACTTGCGTAAATATGGATCGTTGTCGATGAAATTTTACTATATTGAAGGGGACCACCTGGGAATGAACTCTATTGAAAATGGGTGAAGTGGGGTCAAAGGTCAGGACATAGGAGCGGAATGCATTCCTTTGCCTTTATGCGTCATAATGTACGTAAAATTGGTTCGATTTCGATGAAATTTTAGCATGTGGTAGGGGAACACCTGGGAACGAACCCTATTGAAAATGGACGAAATGTGATCAAAGGTCAGGACATAAGATCGGGATCCATTCCATCGCCCTTATCCTATAATATTAAAGGAGCAATTCTTGTATGTATGTAAGTTTTATTTTGAAAACGGCTTTAAGGAATTTGATGAAAGTCTTTAACCTACCGTTTTCTGGTTCTAGAAATCGATTTAGCTTAATATCGACTTTAGGAAAATTCGTTTAGTGCGTTAAATAACCACCCCGAATTACCACGTTTTAGTGTCATGGCGTCCTATTAATGTTACTCATGCTTAGAAATCTTATGACGTCACAATCTCGCGATTGAAATGCTGGCGCGCGGTCACGCCATCTGTCTCATTACGTCACGCGTTGTGCGTGGATCCTATTAAAGTTTTATGATGTCACACTCTTTCGAGCAGATGGTCGCGAATCCCATCTGCCTCATTACGTCACGCGTTGTGCGCGTATGTCCGTCCGCACGATAACTCGCGTATAAATCGTTCGATTTCGATGGACTTTTAGTATGTGGAAGGAGATCACCTGGGAAGGAACCCTTTTGAAACTCAACGAAATGTGGTCAAAGGTCAGGACATTGGAGCGGAATCCCTTCCATCGCCATTATGCGTCATAACTTACGTAAAAATTCTTCGATTTGGATAAAATGTTAGTATGTCAAAGGGGCCAGCCTGGGAACGAATCCTGTTGAAAATGGGCGAAATGGGGTCAAAGGTTAGGACACAGGAGCGGGATCAATTCCATAGCCTTTATATATCATAACTTACGTAAAAATGCTTCCATTGTGACAAAACTTTATCATGTTATTTCGGAGGTATACTGAACCGGTTCTGTTGAATATCATCGAAATGGGATCAAAGGTCAGGGCGCAGGACTGAGATTTATTCCACAGCCATTATCCTCATAACTTAAGTAATGATTTCTGGTATGTTGGAAAGCGTATCATAATCAATGCATTGCATGATTTTACTAACTTGTTTAATTTACACCATGGTCACGGTCATAGTAAGTCATTACTTCTGGATTACGCAAAGTAGGGGCACTAAAAATGGCACTAAAATTTAGCAAGTAATCAAATTTTATTATTAAAAAAGGATTTCAGTTATTAAATATCAAGCAGTTATTGGGATGAATATACATTGTATATATTACGTTCATATGTGTATATATATAAATTGAGTTTCGAATTTATAGTTCAAAGCAGATTTGTCCGGGTCGGGTCCTGGTCCGAAAGTTTTTACCCGTTTCCAACTCTAGAAGGAACTAATCTTCTCAACATTTAGGGTAACTGTCGTCTTACAGTTCCAGGAGAGCTCAAGAGGGCGTCTGTCTTTAAAGGACACAACATGCCTTTCTAGGGAGGGATTAACAGCGCCCACAAGCATCCAAGGTTGTATTGAGAGTCGCTGATTTCAGAAGAGGAGGCCAGAACCAGCTCTGTATGTCAGTCTCACCACCCATGCCTCACCCGGGCATTGAGCCAGCACCCAGCAGTGCTGAGTTCGTGCTCAATGTTAAGAGCCTGAGTCTGAATTTTACATCGCAAAATAAACATATAAAACTGACCTGTTTAGGCATTTAGAAAAAAAAAACTCTTTTTTTTACTTCCACTTTTTCCACCCCTAGCAATTAACAGATGTCTTTCTCAAAAGAGGAGTGAGTGAGGGGAGCATCTGTTTTTATAGTATAACCGCATCATTTTCTTTGACCACTCGTTTCCTCCTTGAATGCTTCGGGGCAGTAGGGCGTCGGGTAAAATCATGCTGAGCTACAATCTACTTACACTGCTGGACACCCAAAATGCAACACCAAGAAGGACACGAGATAGCAAAGCCAGATTTACTGGACACATAACAACAGATACAAAGATAAAACGATTGAGCTTACAGGCCCGTGCGACTTGCGGAATACGCATACATCAATAGTTCGTGTGGCCCACCATGGCTGGCAATAACGGCCGCTACACGCCACGGCATCGAACGAAAGAGGCTTTGGATGTGAGCTTGGGGTATGTCGGTCCAGGCTGCTACCACACGATGCTACAGTTCATCAGGCGTAGCCGCGGGTGGTGCTTACCGAGCCACTCGGTTGCCGATCAGCGACCAGACGCGTTCGATGGGTGACATATCGAGAGAACAAGCGAGCCACGGCGGCAGGGACATCAGGTGGGCATTGAAGAATTGTTGCACGATGTAATGATGCGGCCGCGCATTGTCCTGTTGAAACGTGGCCGCTGGCAGGTCCTGGGGATAAGGGAGGACTGCAGGCTCCAAAACGTCGGAGATGTAGCGGTGGCTGTTGAGTGTACCGGCGTAGCGTACCAGAGGGGTGCGGGTGTCATATCCAATTGCGCCCCAAACGATAACGCTAGGCGACGGACCGCTATGGCGATGCATAATGCAGGCGTCATACAGTCTCTCGCCGGGGAGCCGCCACACGCGGATCCGACCATCGTGGTGTTGTAGGCAGAAGCATTCCTTAGTCCAGGGGCGGCGTTCAAAGGCCCACTGCCGCCGCACTCGCCGGTGGTGTAAAGTCAATTGTAATCGGAGCAATGGGCGCCGTACGAGAAGTCCCCGCTCCTGCAGACGACGTCGAACGGTACGTGCTGACACAGGTTGTAGCGCAACACACCCTAATTCCCGCGCTAACGTTCGTGATGTGGCGGTGCGAGCCGTCAATGCCCGCCGCACAAAATGCCGGTCCTCTTGTTCGGTGGTGTGCCGCGGCTGCGGCAGTCGCTCACGTTGGTTCGTACGTCCCTCTTGCCCCCACCGAATCCATACTCGCCTCACTGTGACTGGATGTCGTCCCACACTGACGCCGATGTCTCGGTACGATAAGCAGCTGTCGCGATAAGCCACTATTCGTTTTCTGTCGAACTCCGAAACGTGCTGGAATGTCTGCCGTATTCTGCGACGAGGCATCAGGAAGTTTCCCCGCACAGGTCCGGCAGCACAACACACTTCCACTACTTACACCCCGCCTTCTGTGCACCCTTCTTATAGTGCTTCTCGGTGGCGTGCCAGGAGCACATGATTTGCATATGCCCTACAATTATAATCGCTTGCATGTCCCCTCACGGGCGACGCATGCTGCGAATTTCAGGCTAATCGGATGCTTCCTTCTTGGTGTTGCATTTTGGGTGGCCAGCAGTGTATGTTGCTCAATAAAAACTTAGCAGGGCGCTCCCGCGTGTTGGAAGGGGTTAAAATTTTGACGAGGTGGTATCTGGTATGTACAATTCTTGAAAAAGCTTTTCCTTCCACGTTCAAAGCCACTAATGCTTGACCTGTGTCATTCGCTCCGGTATGAGCCATGGGCGCTCATATGGAGGGAGCGGGTACTTGCCCTCCCTTGGAAATCTGACTACGCCATCTCTTTTCTGAGAAGGTACTAAGCAGATTTTCGTGATAACACTTATTCTGATTGCTAATTCTGCTGCTGAACTTCTGGATACAGAACAATAGGAACGGATGTTGGGAATTTACAGTAGAAAGCAATACATTGATATTTTGTGTTGAGTGCTGATGCACAGCGTACATACGCACCGTATGGAAAAGCATGAAAGGTGAAGGAATGAAAACTAATACCATCCACTGAAGCAGCCGTTCATCGTTGAACGAAGATCTTCCGAAGTTTTCCTGAAATTTTCTGTTATGTGCTATTTTTCTTTCTGGATGACCGATTGAGTGATCCCTGAGCAAGGGCGCCGACTTTACCAAATTATTGAGCGGGCAAGCATGAAGAGATCAGACGTGGGAGGATCATGTCTGTTCCTTTGTAAGGAGGAAAATAAAAATTAAAAAGGGTGGGGGGACGAGCAAAATGATAAACTAGGAGATTCGACGTATATTCTGATACGCAATTGAAATTGCTCATGATCAAATGAACAAGGAAATAGAAATATTTTTTTGCTGAATATTAATACTTTTAAAAATAGAATTCAGCCTGGGTTTTTATAAAAATATCCCGAGAGATGTTTTTTCCAAACGTTTGTCAAAAATATGAAAATTTAGTACTGTTACTCAAACAAAGAACAAGAAGTGTAAAAAATAAATAGATACATAATAGATACATAAAGGCGCTAGAGATAATACGTTTCTGTGTTTTTATTTATTTTATTTTTCATAATTGTTTTAAACTTCACGAGAACATGTCGAACAAAATACGGGGCTGACAATCAAGTTTCTTATCAAATAAGCAATGCTGCTTTATATCAGAAAAAAGTTTACTTATTTTGTTATTTATAAATTTTTCGGAAATAAATTGCTTTGGCTTCATAAGGTGGACTTCGGTCCACTTTATGAGGCCAAAGCGATTTGTTAACAAGTTATTTCTTATCTTTGTCCTAGTATCTTTATTATTCTTGTTGTTAACTTTATAAACATTGCGTGGTTGAGTTGCTAAGTTTTATATAGTTGAAGATGATATTGATTAACACGTAATAACCAAAATGTTAATAATTGTATGCAAATAATTCTTGCGATTCGTAAATATGTCTAAGAAACTTTTATTCTTTTCTTCATTTAATTGCCTGCAAAGGTTGTCATTTAAGCTGGGCTATATTTCCTAACTCTCCCGCTTTCGATCATCTCTCTCGCTGTCGTGAAATCCCCTGACCTCCCGGTCCACCTAAGACCTTCCCGGCCTCGCCTGGGGCAATAACCGCGTCGTAATTTTCGTGACCACTCGCTACCTAAACCTAGAGACAACTGTTCCTCGCCTCCTTTCCTTGTCTCCAAAAAATGCACTTAAGCATATCCTAAAATTCCCCGTGAGAAGAAACCACACCGCTTTCAGTAAGTCTTAAGCCTCAAAGTAAAAATGTGAGGGCTAGTGCATTAGTCGGCACCATTGAAATTGAAACCCGAAAAGCATCAAAAGAGGCGCGATAGAGTTAATCTCCATTCAACATACAAAGGGCAAATACTACGCATAGACAAAAAGTCGTCTTAGTAAATAACCGTGCATCCGGTGTCTAACGGGGAACTGACTCTGAGAAATTTCTCTCACGCTTTGTGAAGACAAAGGAAGTGGAGCACGATATGGAATAAAAGTTGCATTTTGAGACTTTATCTGAAATCCTACAGCCTAGTATAAAATCTCTGTAGCAGATTATTTAATTTAACGGGACCAAAAATATTGGGGGGGGGGGCACTGCCCCTTAGTAAAATTATTAAGGGGCAAGATTCACCTTGCCCCACTATAGTCGGAGCCTATGTCTCTGAGGTTTCTTGGTGCATGAGACGCAAGTGGCCAAGAGGCGCAAGACTCAAAAGAGCAGAAAATAAATTTCCCTATTGCCAAAGAAAGCTGTCTGATTTCATTTATCTATCCCTTTTTGTAATGTTTGGGTCTTCTGGTTTTCAATTAAATGTCTGTCTTGTGTGTGTGGTAAACAGGGTTAGATAAAGTGAAGGTACAGTGGAAATTTGTATATGGTGTTCATGTACATTGAAGAGAAATGGAATTAGAGATACCTGTCTAGTAACGTGTAACACCACCTTTTGCCCTGATGACGGCGGCGATTCGTCTCGGAATGGACTCGACAAGACGCCGGAAGCGTTGGGAAGCCATACGGATCCACGACCCCTGAACAAGCTCCTAAAGTTCACGAAGATTTGATGGAGGGGTTCAGAGCCTCGAACATCTCTCTCGATGGCATCCCAGATGTGCTCGATGGGATTGAGGTGAGGTGACCTAGCTGGCCAAGGAAGCGAGGTCACGTCGGTGGAGTGTTCATCCAACCATTCGGATACAATTCGGGACCGATGGCACGGTGCGTTGTCTTGTTGCAGGATGTGGTCCCCAGTGGGATGTTGAAGACACACAAACGGGAGCAAATGGTCGTCCAGGATATCCCGATAACGTTGACCTGTGAGGGACGATGTCACACGTACCAGGGTTCCAATTTCAGTCCACGTAAACAGTCCCCAGACGAGAATGCCACCCCCACCAGCTTGTAGGGTACCATGCTGCCAAGAAGGATCCATCGCTTCATGTGGTTTGCGCCGTACTCGTATCCTACCATCCGCATGTACCAACGTGAATCTCGACTCATCAGTCCAGGCAACAGTTTTCCACATGTCTAGGGTCCAGTGGCGATGTTCCCGCGCCCACGCTAATTTTTGCACCCTGTGATGTGCGGTCAGCAGCAGTACCCTCGTGGGACGATGGCTTCTGTACCCCATAGCGGGGAGATGGTTCTGGATGGTGTGGCTGCTTACACGTTTTTATGCACCAGCGTTAAATTGCCGAGGGATTTCTTGCACTGTGGCCCGTCTATCCGCTGTTACAATGCGAGTTAGCCGACGATGACCCAGCTCATCCACACGCTCTTGCCCACGGCAGTTGGTCCTTGCAGGGATGGTTTTACCGGATTCGATGTACTCACGGTGCATCCGTGACACAGTGGCTCGTGAAATTCCCAGTGCCTGCACGACGTCCGAGATGGAGTGACCCATTCGTCGGGTCCCGACAATTTGCCCATGATCAAATGCGTTTAGATTCTTCGTATACTGCGTCCGACTCTTACTGATCCCCGCATACGTCATGTCGTTTCCGTTTACAGGGCCACCCACAGCGCCACATTTGATAACTCCAGCTGTCTCTAATTCAATTGCTCTTCAGTGTATGTTATTCACAGTTACAATTTATGTTTGCCCGTTCCTGAAAATTAAGCTATGGGCGCCCATGGTGTGAGGAAAGAATGCCCACTTCTCGAAAATAGGAAAATATGCTATCTATTGGTGGATACATTCTTACGTCTGTTAGACGCATTAGGTCTTTTTAATTTCGTAAAGAATTACCTAGATTTCAGTTAAGCAATCAACAAAACTAGCCAAAAGGTTTCCTCTGAGCAGCCACATAACGTTACCTAGCATTACAAGGATATCGTACAGTTTGTTCCCAAAATGGCAGAAGAGTCTCGTTGTTCGAAAGAGCAAAACAATCTTAATATTTCGCAAGTGTGAGCATGGGACAAAATATTATCAAGAGCCAATAATATATTGAACCTGAAACATTTACGAAGTCCCTAGGCCTATAGGACTTTTCAACGAAATCTTTTACAGTCTAGAATTTTAGGATGCGGAGCGTGCAAATATACATACTAAAATCGAGAGAGAAGAAGCGGCACATCAATTCTTAGGTGCTTAGAAGACACCTAGAAATTTCCTTTTTGGAAATTTTTCACTTAAATGCTTAATATTTTGTTTATGTACACGGGTGATAAATACCAACGACGAGTACGCAACACGTTGATCAAGATGCTCATGCAAAGCACCACAAGCCTTTCTTTTCAGTAGAATTTTGGTTAGTCTTATTATTTGGCACACTTAAGTAAGTAAGAAAAAGTAATGGATAGGAGGCAATATATCAGTCGGCAATATATCAATCCACAGCCAGTTGTGAAACAGTTCTCTTTACCTTAAAAAGTGTCCTGGCTGCAGACCCTTTTGCAGTTATTTTGTAATTTCCCTATTTAAGGTACCGAAAGTCGTGGGTTTGTGATTGGAATTTTCAAAATACCTTTCTTGGTACAGTCTTATTACTCCGGTTCATCCTCATACCCGTACCTAGCTTATGCGATACACTGTTTGTTAGATGGGAGTTCTTTTGATTTTATCATGTGTTTAAGATTCATTAAGCTGGGAGGTTTCGTTAAAGTTGCTTCCCTTGTAATGCGCCAGTTCCTAATTTCCCGTGAAAAGAATTCTGGAGATACATTTTGCCTTATCATGCCTTTTTCAAGGTCGCTTAAATCACGAATCTTCTCCATATTGCCGCTATGTATGCTACGTACACGTTTTCAGTCCTTTACAGTGAGCTATTTTTAAAGCCATCTCAACGTCAGAGTTGTGTATGTAAGTGAGTATGGCACAAGTCCATTTGCTATAGTGATGCTACTAATAATTTGCTACTTCAGCTAAGTTTACTTTTTCAGATGCCGCGGAATAATTGAAATCACAGCGTCGCTTTCCCTTTTTTCGTAGAGCCAAGTAACTTTAGTTTAATTAGTTTGTGTAGAAGTTACCACAACCTTTATCGAGTCTGTTTGCTAGCACAGTGCATGACATTTGTTTTAATTCTGTTGTACACACATACACCGATGATCCATTACATTATGACTACCCCCAGCCTAGAGAAATGAGTGCGCCTGGATACCGAACGGTGACGCAGGTGAAATTCACAGAGTAGTATACGTATATACAACCCAAGGACCGGCTTTCGGTTAGTAGAGTGTTCGGAGTCAGAATGGGAAAAGCTGCCGATTTATCGGAGTTTGATAAAGGGCACATTGTGATTGCACGGCGTCTCGGAACTACGATCTCGGAAATGGCGCGGCTTGTGAGTTGTTCACGTGCCGCTGTAGTGAGTACGTATCAAAAATTGTGCACAGATGGCCAAACGACGACAATCATCCAGCCGTGTGTCGTCCGCAGCTCATTGATGCCAGAGGGGAGCAGAGACTGTCGCGCATTGTTCACAGCGTCCGTAGGGCCACAGGGCGACAAATCACCTGCAGCTACAACAGTGGTGATCAGGGCAATGTGTCAGAGCACACACTTCATCGCAGCCTTCTGCGCATGGGCCTGCGTAGCCGAAGATTCAGCGGGATCCCCATGCTCACTGCACGTCATCGCCAACAAGGCATGAAATGGGGCCCAAGATCATCCGGATTGGACCGTGAATGATTGGAAGAAAATGGCCTGGTCTGAGAATCAAGATTTCTGGTGCATCACGTAGATGGCCGAGCGCGGATACGCCGATGGCTATGGCACCTGGATGCACTGTTGCGCGGAAACACGCCGGCGGCGGCAGTGTTATGCTGTGGGCGATGTTTTCTTGGGACACTTTAGGCCCCATTATCCGAATAGCACAATCCCTGACAGTTGTCAGGTATCTGAGCATCGTTGCGGACTAAGTTTACCAATTCATGGCAATTGTGTTCCCTGCTGGTGATGGCCATTAACAACAGGATAATGCGTCATACCACACTACCAGAATCGTCAAGGAGTGGTTCGAGGAACATGCTTGTAACTTTGCGTTAATGCCCTGTCCTCCAAATTCAACTGACTTGAGCCCAATCGAACATTTGTGGTTCGACTTGGAAAAGCGGGTTCGCGCTAAATCACCACCACCCCGAAATGTACGGGAACTGGAGGACCTACTGCTGACATTATGGTACCAGGTTCCCCAGATACCTATCGCCACCTCATCGAATCGATGCCTCGCCGAGTGGCCGCTGTTTTGCGGGCTAAAGAGGGTCCTACAGCTTATTAGTTAGGTGGACATAATGTAGTGGCTCATCGGCGTTTGCACAGACTCAAACACACACGTGGAAATATAATCCAATATAAATAAGAAAACATGCAAAAAATATTTGGTACTATTACTCATACTTTTATTTGTTAACAAACAAATTATTTGTCAGTTCACCTACCATAACATTTTAGAGTGGGCTTTGATTTCAATAACGTAAATTTTTGTTTTGTTTTGTTTTTTACAATCAAGAGCTCATGGTTGAAGTTGAAATCCTGATTATAAATTGTATAGTGAACATTTTATCATGTATGTGTAAAATTTTTTTTGATTTATACCTACTCCAATGCTGTCTGAAAATGTTCCCTTCATTTTTTATATGTTTTCAGGCATTTTGTATGTGCTGTTAATCAAATAAAATTATTATAGATATTTGTCTCTTTTCTTATTATCCTATTTTTTAAATTTCAGTAAATTTAGAAACTGTAGTATTCCATTCGTCAGTTTCTAAGATCCGTAGCATTATCTAAATTGCATGCCTTTGCTAATATGGATGCTAGGCGCAAGTTCGGTGTTGAAATATGTCGTTTTGTGTTAGAAATGGCAAAGAACATATTTGTTTTTATGGAACGCCCTTCTGGCTTACGTGAGTTTTTATTTAGCCTATGTGAAATGAAAGCACATGGTTCATACTTCAAGCAAGTGCACGGCAAGAGAAGAAGTCGGAAAAAATGGAAGATGTTATGGACACTATTTTCGAGATATTTAAGCTGAGATAAAGAACTATTTAATTTTTTTAACTCTTTTTTCCTACATGACGGACCAAAGAGTTCCGAGAAACAAACATTAATATTTCTTTTCCTAAAACCTTGGTCCTACTACAGTGTGTCGGTATACGCCGGTATGACATAATGGTGTGTTTTTTTCCGAGTATTTCATACTGGCCCTTTTTTTACCTGGAATTTACATACCGGCACTAATTTTAGTAGTATCACATCTTGCCCATGCCCCAGATCATCCCACTAAAGATATCTGTAATTTTTATTACAGCATTAATTGTATATTCAATTTGAAGAGCTTCTTCAAAGAATGAAGAATTGGATGTAATAGATTCAACATAAATTTTAGTTTTGCAGAAATGAGTATAAACTTTATCCAATCCATTTTTTTTTTTTTTGAGGGTAGTGAGATTGCTATTAATTTAAGGCTGAATATTCATTGTGATTGTGGAGATTCTAATTGGCCGACTATCTACTTCATGAAAGTCCCTGTTGGAAGGGAAATGTCTTCACTGCTCGGGATCTGAAAGTTCTGGCTTCAAGTCCAGCTGTATCACTAATGATTAGCCGAGGTTCGGAAGTCTCGTTAATCCGTTTGTCCTGGGGTATAGACTCCTCGTTGTAAACAAGTCTAATTCCAGTCCTCGGTGTAGAATAAGTAGTGCCCTCTGGATCCACAAATCAATCAACTGATATCGACCGCCATCGTTTCTGAGTTATGATGCAATTGTATTTCAAGCAATTGTCAATTGCATTTTCAGACAAAGGAGTTTTCCTTCCAGGGATTTTTTTTTTTTTTACTTTTTCAGTTTTGGGGATTTACTGGCGAAGGTATATTTTCCGGATGATTTTTAGCTAAATATGAGCATACCGGCACATCAAATTTTCATTTCGAGCACTGGTCCGACATGATATTTGCATTCATTCGACTTTACTGAAAACTGATTTATTTTTTCTTGAAGGGGAGGGGGGGGGTCATCATTCACCCATGAGCACCTAAAGGTAAAAGAAGTAGCTTGTATTCGGTTTAGGGCTCCTGGTTCTAGGGAAGAGAAATAACCAGCGCCTTAATGTCTTATCCAGAATTAAAACCCTAGGTCCTGCAGTACGGAGATCATGATGCTCGCTTTGCACATTTCTTACCTCTTTTAGCGGCCGGCTCAAGGTCTGTAATTTCAATTACGGCAGAAGGGCTTTAAAAGGTATACAAAGTCAAGCAAGAACGGGAATAACTAAAATTTTTCGAACATTTCACTACATCGTATACCATCGATTTCACACAAATACGCGAGGAGGTACAAAGTGTGATCCAAAAGTATCCACAATGGATTTATTAAAAAATAAGTGGCCTCAAATTAGAAACATGAATTAACTTCCGATGCACACACACAAAAAAAAAAAAAAAAAAAAAATAAGAAAGATGACACCGAATTTTTGATTGTAATGAGCAGGTCTTTTGAATCATTTCCGACGCGAGGAAAATTTATCAAAGTTATTCAAAGCCAATGGAACCGGTTAGAAAAAATAAATACAATAAAAATCAACCGGTTTCTACAATCGATAAAACATCCAGAAATAGAAACACCTACTTACTTCCACCAGCGGCTAAAAAGCATGCTACAAAAATTAACAAATGACACTTTACAAGTTTCTTATAGCAGAAAGAAGGTATCAGAGACAAAGATATTTTCAAATCGAACAATTAAAAGGAGAAATATAGAAGGAAACATGATATAACTCTACGCCTTCTAGCGGAAGAATTTTGCATAATGGAAGAGTTGAGAACAGGCGAAAACTATTCGTCACGGCAAAAGCAATGCTAATGAAAAATAATTTTTCAAATACGTCTCACGGAAACAGAGATAGCGAGAAAAAGGTTTTAACCTTTACACCCCTTAGCGGAAAATCTGTGCATCATTTATAGAGGATAAAGCTCCACATCTCTATTGTAGTGAATAGCATACAGTAAAAAAAAAAAAAATTCTCAATAGATTTTTCAGAAGCAGAGATACAGCTACAAACAGAAGTACACAAACACCACCTAGCAGCAGAACTGTGAACTATAAAACTCCTCAAATACTAGCTTAAAGTGCTCCACAAGGAAAATGTCATGCGATTTTGAGATAATTTTTTTAATTGCACCTGTAGAGGCAGATATATTAAGAAAAACAGATAAATTTGGCGCCCCCTAGCGACGAAATTGTACATCATTTTGGAAAGAACATACACACAAAGAGTTTTCATATTTAGTAGTATTTGACCGAAAAATAATTTTTTTCAATCGGGTTTTCAGGCCCGCAGATATTGCTTTTAACGGAAGCGTGAACTTACGCCCTCTAGTGGTACACTTGTGCTTAAAGAAATTTTTTAAATTATATAAGAAACATTTCTCACCTTGTCAGAAGCTCTGAGTTTGCTGCAAATGCATTAGAAGCAGAAAAAACACTTACGCCCCCTGGTGGCTTAGCCCTTCTTCACCAAAAATTAGAAATTATATGTAAAACATTTCCCATCAGGAAATTTTTTGAATTTTTCAAATCGGAATTTCAGAAGCAGAGATATTGGGGAAAACGAAATTTATCTTTACGCCCCTGGCGGAAAATCTATGCATTTCTTGAAAACGAGTCTTTATTTAAAATAGTCTTCGATATAAATGGCATCGAAAGGAAAAATATTTTTTTCAATTGGATATTCAGAAGCAAATATATGGAATAAAATATATTTTGAATTCGATATCATCTCCTTTTACGCCCTCTAGCGGCAAGGCTGTGCATCGGAAAAAGCTGGAAGGCAAGGATCATCATTCTTAGATTTCAAGCTTTCAAATGCAGAAATAGTTTTTCAAATTGGACTAGTTGAAGAGATATGGTGTCCACAGGTGGATGGACGTACAACGTGATACCGTAAACACGATCTTTTTTTACATAAGATGTGCTAAATAAATAGTATAAGACTTACGGAAGAAGTAGTCCCTTTCCAAAGCCTCACACTTAGCCCAGCACTAATTCCATTGCTCGAAGCATTTTTTGAAGTCATGTTATGAAATAGTGAAACAGCTGCTTTGTTGCATTCTGTTGTATCTCCTCAATATATTGAAATATTTTTCCTTTCAAGTGGTATTTGGTTTTGGGGAAGAGAAAAAAGTAGCCGTGAGCGAGTTCTGGAGAATAGGATTGCTGTCGGAGCTGTGCAATGAGGTGTTTAGCAAGAAACTGCTGCCCAAGTTGCGATTCCTGGACAGGCTCGTTGTCATGGTGGAGTTGCCACTCGCCACTCTCATGCAATGCCTGCCTTTTGCGACGAACTTCGTCCCTCAAACGCCGCAAAAATTGACAGTAGTACTCCTTGTTGATTTTCTGGCCTGACGGAGCGTATTCATCACGCACAATTTCCCTCATGATTAAAAAAAGAAAGAATCAGCATCGCCTTTACATTTCTGCTGCTATGTCGTGATTTTTAGGGTCTGAGAGTTTGGGGTCTTTCATTGTGAAGACTGGGCTTGGGTTCATACTCATAAACCCACAATTTATCACCAGTTATGATAGTTTTAACAAGAAAGATGACACCGAATTTTCGGGTGTAATAAACACGTCTTCTGAATCCGATCTGACGCAAATTAAATTTATCAAAGCTATTCAAAGTCAATGGAACCGGTATGGAAAACAATAGTATCTGACGGAAGAAAGAAGTTTTTCAATCGGGGTTTTAATCCCTCAGATATTGCTGTAAACGGAATCGTGAGCTTACGAACTCTTAGAAACAGAGTTATCGACAAAAATAAGATGTGACTTTACGTCCCTTGGTGGGAAAACCATGCATTATTTTAAAAAGAAAGTATTCATAAAAAGTTTATCCATATGAGCGGTATCGGTCCAAGAAAAAAAAAATTTAGTCGAGTTTTCAGGAGACCAGATTTTGCTACAAATTACATCAGAAGTAGAAATTAACACTTATGATCCCTGGTGGCCAAACCATTCTTTACCAAACATTAGAAATTACGTGAAAAATACTTTCCGTCAGGTCTTGTATGCGATAGAGGAAGAATTTTTCAAATCGGAGTTTTAGGAGCAAAAAACGCAATTTACCATTGTGCGCCCTAGCGGAAAGTCTATGATTTACTTGAAAATTTTGAATTTATAGGAAAAAAATTTCGCATCGGAAACACTATCCAACAAAGAAGGAATTTTTCAAATCGGACTTTTAGAAGTACAGATACT
The DNA here is from genome assembly GCA_039090855.1 of Macrothele yani. Lineage (NCBI taxonomy): Eukaryota > Metazoa > Arthropoda > Arachnida > Araneae > Macrothelidae > Macrothele > Macrothele yani. The sequence continues at coordinate 80,453,119 of CM077023.1, read as the reverse complement.
GACAAAAATAAGATATACATCTACGCCCCTGGCGTAGAAACCATGCATTATTTCAAGAAGAAAATGTTCCTAAAATGTTTGTCGACGTGAGTAGTATCGGTCCACAAAAGACTTTTTTTCAATCGAGATTTTAGAAGCTCATATTTTGCTGCAAATACATCAGAAGCGGAAATTAAGACTTGCGCCCCCTGGTGGCCAAACAATTTTTTACAAAAATTTGAAATTACGTGCAAACGTTTTCCATCAGAAGCTGTATCCGGTGCAGAAAGAATTTTTCAGATCGGAGATTTAGAAGCAGAGATACAGGGGAAAACGCAATTTACTTTTACGCCCCCTAGCGGAAAGTCTATGAATGACGTGAAAATTTTGAAATTATATGAAAAACATGCGACACGGAAAACACTATCCAACAAAGAAGGAATTTTTCAAATCGGACTCCTAGAAGTAGAGATATTTTCAAAAATAAGATATACATCTACGCCCCCTGGCGTAGAAACCGTGCACTATCATAAGAAGAAAATGTTTCTAAAAAGTTTGTCGGCATGAGTAGTATCTGTCTACAAACGACGTTATTTTCAATCGAGAATTTAGAAGCTCATATTTTGCTGCAAATACATCAGAAGCGGAAATTAAGGTTTACGCCTCCTGGTGGCCAAACCATTTTTTTACAAAAATGAGAAATTATGTGCAAACGATTTCCTATCAGGAGCTGTATCCGGTGCAGAAAGAATTTTTCAGATCGAAGATTTATAAGCAGAGATATAGGGGAAAAGGCAATTTACTTTTACGCCCCCTAGCGGAAAGTCTATGAATTACTTGAAAATTTTGAAATTATATGAAAAACATGTCACACGGAAAACGCTATCCAACAAAGAAGGGATTTTTCAAATCGCACTTATAGAAGTCGAGATATTGACAAAAATAAGATATACATCTACGCTCCCTGGCGGAGAAACTGTGGAATATTTTAGGATGAAATTATTCCAAAAAGGTATATCGATGTGAGTGGCATCAGTCCACGAAAGGATTTTTTCAATCGATATTTTAGAAGCTCCGATTTTATGGCAAATATGTACATCAGAAGCGAAAATTAACACTTACGCCCCCTGGTGGCCAAAGTATTCTTTACCAAAAATTCGAAATTATATACAAAAGATTGTGCATCAGGAGATGTATCCGCTGAAAAAAAATAATTTCAAATCGGAGTTTTAGAAGAAGAGTTATCGAAAAAAATGCAATTTACTTTTACGCAACCTAGCGGAAATCTATGCGTAATTTGAAAAAGAAACTATATCCAAAATACTCGTCGACATAAATGGAATCGAAAGATAAAAGATTTTTTTCAATCGGATGTTTAGAAGCAAATATGTGGAATAAAACGTATTTTTGAATTCGACATCATCTGCATTTACGCCCTCTAGCGGCGTAATTGTACATCGTAAGAAAACAACGAAATGAAGGATCATTATTCGCATATTTCAAGCTTTCGAATGCAAAAAGAATTTTTCTAATCGGACTAATAGTTGCAGAGATACCGTGGGTAGAGACGGACGGACAGACGGACAAACCGATAACATAAGCACGATCTTTTTTTACAAAAGACGTGCTAAAAAAGATTTGGTCGTTTTCGACGCACTCAAGCAGGTCACTAGCAGCTGAAACACGGGCCCTTTTTTTGCTCAGCTGAGAGCAATTTTCGCACAAATTTGGCTCAAACGCGTCTAATACCCAAAACGTCAATAAGAATCGACTGAACTGAACCGAAACTAATGTTGAAATCTTCAGATAACTCACAAATAGTGATTCGGCAATTTTCCCGCACAGTTGTGCGCACAAGTTTGACACTGTTTTGAATTTTGTTGGTGGCGGGCCTTCCAGACCGTTCATCACTCTCAGCACTTTCACAACCATCTTTAAAATGTTTATACCACTCATAAATATGTGCACGACTCATACAATCCTCCCCATAGATTTTTAGTAACTAAGTACGTGTCTTTGCAAGTTTCACCAAGTAGTTTTTTACAAAGTTTGATGCGAATTCGTTGATCAATTGTTTTCGACGTGACAAGTGCAACAAACAGCTTCACACACGTAAGAACAAAGCACTACTGTAAAAATACCGGAAGAGCGGGGGAATAGTCTCTCACCGCACATGCGTAGTAAGTTCCAAGGTTAACCTGTTTCAAACCGCTTTCTGCTGTGCCGTGCGATTCCGAACTTTTGCAACCTGTCTGGATACTTTTTTGACCACACCTCGTATTCCCATATACACAGAGATGACAGTTTATTAGGTACAAGTGCCTCCGTCACATCAGTTTACCCCAATACATAAGACGTCACGTGAGCGCGCTGTGCGATATAAACCAGGAACCCCAACTCGGTTGGAAGTGTGCGAAACTCAACGACACTGGGCACTAGAGAAGTGGAAACAAGTTCTATGGAGGAGTGATGATTCGCGCTTCACCAACTGGCAGTCCAATGGAAGGGTCTGGGTCTGGATAATGCTAGGTGAACGCTCCCTTCTGAGCTGTGTTGTACCAGCTATGAAGTTTGGTAGAGGAGGCATCGTGCTCTGGAGCTGTTTTTCGTGGTTTGGGCTGGGTCTCATAATTCCAGTGCCTCTTATAATGACATTCTAGACAATTCCCGCTCCCAACATTATGATAACAGTTTGGTTTAGGCCCCTTCCTTTACCAATGGCAGAACTACCCCTCCACAAAGTGAGTACCATGCAAGAATGGTTTGATAAAACAGGTGTGGAGAAATTGACTGTCCGATTTCAAACTCATGGAACAGCTTTGGGGGGTAAATTGGAACACCAGCTGCAAACCAGGCCTAATCGTCCTAACTCATGCTTTTGCGGCAGAATGGAAGGCAATTCCCACAACAATTTACCAAAATCTTGTGGAAAGGCTTTCCAGAAGAGTAGAGGCTGTGATTTCGGCAAAGGGTGGGCCAACTCTTTATTAATTCCTTTCTTATTACAGGGAGTTTGTGGATAGGCGAATGTCCTGATACTTTTGACCAGATAGTGTACATCTTTTGCTGTGCGGTAAAGAACGAAGGACGCAGGTTACGTTCAACAGAAGTACTGCACAAAAGTCATATATTGGGCCCTTTTGTTCAGAGCTTTCGAACAACCACAGGATGTCCTTCGGTATGTTTCCGAGCAAATTGGATGTGTCTTTAAGCAAGATATGCAGCTTTCTCTGCGGTGGATAAAAAATGAATATTTTCTTTCAAAACTGCTACAAGTTGGAATCTGGTAATGTAAATTTTGCATGTTATGAAGAACGGAGGTATTCAGTTTCTCTAGAAAAACTGGCTTCAACACGGGCAGGTTTACTTTGAAATATGTGGTGCAGCACTATTCGCTTGAATTCTTTGCCCGTGGGTGGGAAGTCTTTGGATTAATTAAGGTCGCAAATTTAGGGTGTATCAAACAGGCTCCAATAAAGCACATAATTTATTGTCGGAGAAGTACCATAATTCATTCCTAATTAAGTGCGAATCGATAGTCGCATCTCCTGAAATGAAAGATCATGTGATACCCTTTTAACTGACAATTAACTGTGATCTAGACACAAATGAATATGTGCGTGTTGACCCCTCTCCAAAAAATGTTAGCTTGTTGTAGCAGTTCAAGTGCGACCTTTGCATTCACGCATGTGCGTTTGTTTTCTGTTCTTTTTTCACTTTCGAAGATTTTACAATTTCCCCATGAGTATCCCGTTCCAAATTTGGGGCAATAAGTTTTCGAAGAAGAAGGGTTCCAGTATTGTAATGGCGAAAAGTTTATGTCTTACGGGATTGAAATCGAGGCATGTCGCCCCGGTGACGCAATGCTCTAAGCGCTGGCTTCTGATTGCTCGTTTGACTGGGCCCGGGCTCAAGACCCAGATAGGGCATGTATGGTGCTCCGGCCTCACAGCACTGGCTCCCTCCCCCACAATACGGGACCTGCGGCCCCAAATTAAGAACTGGTGACAATTTATAGAACATTGAGTTCCTTAGGGTGGCCGTTAAGGCCCCTTTTTGGATGGTCATCACAAGAATATTGATGAATAAGAAAAGCTTCCCTTGTTTTTAAATTCAAGATAGACTGTCACATAACTAAGGAAGAAAAAGATAATGGAGTTATTAGAGAGGGTGAGTCGAAAGTTTTGCAATATTTGGATCACTTTATGTCTTCATACGTACCTTTACGACGAAAGCTGACTAGCATTCAAAGTATAGGCCATCGTGTTGCACCGTCTTTAGTCATCTGTCTGCCAGTTCTTCGATTCCGCGGCGGTACCAGTTCTTGTCCTTCGAGGCAAAGAATTCCTTCGCCTCAGCTGCCACCTCCTCCTGGTTGTCGAAGCGCCGCCGGCCAAAGAAGTAGGCCATAGGCCAGAAAAACCAATAATCCGACAGGGCAAGTTCACTACATGCTAGGGGTGGCATCAGTTCCATGCTCTCAAGTTCCTGGAGTTTTGCCCGGGTCGTTCGCGCGTTATGAGGTCCAGCGCTCTCTTGCTGTAGGAGAGCCCGCTTTCTGTTCACCAGTGCCGGGTAATTCTCCTCCAAAACGGCATACATCCGTCCCAGCTGTTGGTGTTGATGGTAAGACCGTCTGGAACAAATTCGTAATGGATTATCCCCTCGAAATTCCACCAGACGCAGAGCATTACCTTGTGCTCAGTGCCCACGTTTAGCAACAGGTCCTAGAAATTGGCCCGGGTTCAACTATTGCCGTTGTGTGTTAGGATTACAGAACCAGACCCACTTTCCATCGCACATAACAATTCTCTTGATGAAACGACATCGCGCGGGTTTTCTAGGAGTTTCGTGCACACTTCCGCTCGACGGTTTGCTTCAGCTGGCGTCAGTACGTGAAGGACAATGCGGCAGCTCCTGTAGACCTTACCGAGGCCCTGAAGGCGACGAACCACGGTGTTCTGTGATATGCCCAGCTCGCCTGATAATCTCCGAGTGGTGGTTGTCGGATTTGCCTCTACGGCATAGCACACGGCCTCCGAATCCACGGTTCGTGGCCTACCTGACTTTGGCTGATCGTCGAGGTTTCTGTCACCTGAGCGAAATTTCTTGAACCATCTGGTGGCGGTGCTGTGGTCCACGGAACCTTCCCCTTTCGCATGACAAATGTTTCGTGTTGCTTGAGCAACGTTATGGCCGAGTTCAAACTCGTAAAGCAAAAGTTCCCTAATTAGCCGATTGTGGCTGTTCATCTTTTAGGCGTCCCAACCACAGACAGACCGACGGCATGCATTGTTGTTCACAGCAACGACTACCACTTTATATCCCTTTCGATTGACTGCAGTGCGCGACTTAAGCTAGTTTAAACACGTGACATACCCGCCGCAGCACATGCGTTTATGTAAATATTGCAAAACTTTCGACTCACCCTCTGTAGAATGATCGCTACGGGGATGAAAAAGTGTTCTGTAGAACAGTTAGCAAACACATTTTTCGTCCAAAATATACTTTCCTAAACAAATTCCTGTTGCCGTTTTGGTCAGATTAACTTGCTAACCATTCATTTCTGAAACGAGAGAGTGTTTTAGACTTGCTTTCTTTTATTTTTATGCAGATGAGGATCTATGGTAAAAGAAGTAACAAAGACATCGTACATGGTTTGAGCTCTGTGAAACCGTTTGGGGATTACCTGAATTAGTTCACTCAATTTTTTGAAAAGACCTACGGAACATGGAACAACTCAAGCCTTTGTGTGATACGTTTTGGAGATAGGTGTAACATGCCACAATAACCGCAATTTGTGCAATGTGCATGCCCAAATTTTATTGAGGATGTTACCGTTTCGGAGCTTGAAAGACCCATGGGGATATTTCTATCGGAATTGTGTAATGCTTCAAAATTATGTCATTAGTAATTTATTTGGGGTATGGCGCATGAGTATTGTTATTTAGAATGTGTGTTACGTTTCAGAGTTGTGAGTTACTTTTCGCAGAAATTCGTTTCATTTGACTCATCCTATAGTGAAATGCTTTTAGTAAAATGTTTTACAGTTCAGTGTAACTTTTAAGAGTTTTGGTAATATCAGTTTCTTTCACTAATGGACATGCTGTAAATTTGTGCAATGTTTTGGAATTTCACTCGTAGTCATTTGAAATTCTTGTTAGTCAGTTTCTTTGATGTCAAGTACACATGCAACATTCCTTACCACTGTTCCAAAATTTTCAATGTTTATTGTGGAGCATTCCACAAAATCAGCCTGGCACAATGTTTCACTACTTCTTCAAAAGTGTGCGGAACATTTTTTTGGAGTTTCTGGAATAACATTTTCGAAAATTTTGAGGCAGCTAAGCTTCCCTTTTGTGTGTGTAACATACCTCATTTTCTTTTTTTTTTTTACATGTACCTACATTCAAAAGCTTGGACTGCTTTGGGCTATAATACAATAAGAGTGTAATATTTTTTTACGTGTCATGAATATATTTGTTTGTACCGGACAAAGTTTGATAACAGTAAAAATTTTATCGCGATTGAGGATTGCTCAAAAAGGAAGAGGAATTTTTTTATTTTTAACGTCCAAGATTTTTTATCTAGACTACTTGAGGAATATTAAATTAATATATTCTCATAAAGCATGCACAAATTTGTAAAGAAAAATTCTGAATAGAAAATGATTGAAAGCAAGAAAGAAAGAAGTAACAGTGAGCTTAATTTTTTCACGGAAAACAAACAATAAAAATCCGTGAATGTTGCAAGATCACAGATATGAATTGTTCTCATCGTTCCGTGTATAGGGACTATTTTTTTTCCTTCGTTTTAAACTTAAAATTAAACATATTCTGCAATGCAGACCTCAATGATTAAATATTTTCCTTCGTTCAGCGAAGTTTCTGTCTTTTCTCTCCGACAGTATTCTCACAAAGACTACGTTTTGTGAATTCAGACAATTGTTTCGAAATGAGCTAAGAAATACATATTTTAAAAAGCAGACAGTAAGCATTCGGAATTTTAAAATTTTAACTATGGACATCCGTCGAAGATTTTGTTCTTCTGAATGTTTTTGCTCGTACTAGAAAATAAATAAATAAATAAATAAATAAAAAATAATAGACAGTTCTTTCCCACATTTCTTTTCTTTTATGATTTTCCGTTACTCTTCTCCACCAAAGAAAATTTATTATTTTGTGGACAAAATCTGAAGATGTTTTTTTCAGGCGCTAGTACTTAATTGCTTATGGGATCCAAATTTGTACTGGAAATATGAAATTAAAGCTAATTCTTATCATTACAAGTAAGCGCATTCATTATACATCTATTCCTGCGCCCATAGCTTCTTGCATCCTACATTTTTTATAGAGTTCATTCGTCTGTAAAAGATTAGAAATACCGAAAATGGAAGCGATCGAGTTTCATACTCAGAAGGGAAAAAGTGACAGACGAGGTGAATGAAATGTGCCTGTCGTTTAATATAGGGCACTGTTTGACCACATCGGCTGTAAAACTGTTAATTGCGAATAAAATGTTTATAAATTGGTCGCTCAAAACCATGCTTGCAAAGAATATTGATACAATGCACTGAGGTTCTAGCAGATCTCCCCAGCAAGATAACTACCGCCCTCTACCGCTTTAAAAGGAACTGATTGGTTAAGAGACCAAAATAGAGAGAAAAAGCTCTGTTGATCTTTCGCTTTCCCTTTTCAATTTGTTTTTAATTCATTTGTTTCCTTTACTTCTAACTGAGAATAAGATATCCTTTCTCCTTTTTTTCTAAGGATAAATCCACAACAAATTAGTGCAACTCACTGTAGTATATTTATGATTTAAAATATCTTCTAGCTTTATCAGTAAGACAATATTAACGATGTTTTGATGTCACTACTACATTTTTTGATATCGGAAAAAAGAAAGCATTAAACTCGAATAGTAGATTTACAAGCGGCTTCGCTTTCTTTGCTCTTCAAAGAAAAAAACACCTTTAGTTTCGTGAAAGCGAACTGGTGTTATAAATACATGATTTAAAAAAAAAAACAAGAAAATAAGAGAAATTCGTCAATTTTGGACAGCATTTTAATGGAGCTCTCAATTAATTTTCTTAAAGCGACTTAACATAGGAAACCCTAAAAAGACTGTGTTTACACAAAGAAAATTCTTTGCTCTGAAGTGCTCTCACCGACATGAAAATCATTTAGAAGATAGTAATTACGATGTGGATAATTGGATAGTGGTTAGTCAGAGAAATTTACACGACAGCCTAAGTAATCTAATTTGTAATCTGTACAGTCAGTGTTACGTGTTCCGTTCGACGGATGGCAAAGTATTTTTCAGCAAATCTGGACCACAGTATGATTCCTATTATGCTTAATATTGTTAATATTTCTTAATTAATATTGTTTTCAATCCATTCGTCCCACCCCCCTTACAGTCATCCGTCAGAACAACTTATGACTTAGACATACAAAGTTCTGATTACCTGCTACTGTCACGTAAGATAACATAATAGCTGGTATATTGGGAAGATGTTATTTTCTCGCGTTGTGAGTGACGACCAGCATGAGCAAAAACTTTTAGGCCTATAAGCAATTGTCAGTCCATAATTTGGGGCCACTGTTTCCAGGGAAAGAAGACAGCTAGCACCAAAGGACAAACATTCCATCCATGACTTATCCGGGACAAGAATACGGGTTTGGATCGTACGACAGGCCGGAAACCAGTGCCTCTGACCACTCTCCTACCAGGCAGTGTTTTGTTTTGCACTGATACTGCTATGTTTCACGCTGACGTCTGCACGGAGAGAAAGAGAAGGACGAAAATATAATTTCACGAACAAGCACGTAATTTGTGCACCGGAATTTCTGGAAAGAGGAAAGTACACGGTGAGCAGGGTCGTAACCAATGGGATGGTCCTACAGATCAGGGCCGCCTACTTCCGAAATTTTTCACCTGCAGTATTTTTTAGTTTGTTTTCATACTGTCATTTCAAAATGCGTGCTGTTTACAACATAATTATATTGAGTTTGTACATCGTGTTTTACCTCACCTTTATAAGGTTAATTAGGTTTAGCTGAAGTTATCACCACTGCAGTGGCGGACTGGCGATCCATAAACGGCCTTAGAAGCTATTTATGTGGCCCACTTTTCGAACAAATTATCGAGAAATCAAATCCCTAAAAAACGGTATGCCAGCATCACCGTTTACTGCTTGAACGTCTTTTCAACCCAATTCTAAGAATCATTGTAGTTTTTACATTGAGGCAATAATTAACAATATTTTGCCTATTTTCCTGCACACCTCAGATTCCTAGTAAAATTTAATGAAAACACAAAATTACTTCTATTGCTGAGAAGCTACAGACAAGATACGATAGATGTCCGCAGTTTGAGATTTCAAAATTTGGAACAAATATTGTAATGGAAAATATTAAAAAAGCCTTGCAATGCCACGAAGAGGCAGTGCTGCCAGTTTATAGTGCTTGTGTGCCATCCACAAAAGTCTATTTTTAGACAGGAGTAACTGCCCCCCCCCTCAAGGTTAGCTAACTGAATCCGCTCCTTGTATCTACAGCTCTTGTTGCTTGTGAACATGAATTCTACCTAAATATTTGGAGGATAATAAAAAATCTGGGTCAGCTCCCAGTCTCAAAGAAACTATCCTTTTTGATGATGAAGTGGGTTTAATCTATTCTAAGGAACAAAACTGATTTTAGTGCATTTGGTTGTAGATATCTGTTAATTGTTTATCTTACACCAAAACACAAGCATTACTTCAATGTACTCTTCGTACTGGAAATGTTCCATAAATATAAGTTGCGTTCCAGATAGCTTAATTATCAACATAACACTTAATTACTAAGCACTTAATGGCATTAACGGCCAGGTGTAAATAATAAGTCTTGTACTTACCGTATTAAATCTCTTTATTAGGTCCAACTCAGGCATATATGCTGGATAATCCAATACTCGGAACATTAAATGATATCAAAGTTACAGTAACTCGAAAACAATTTCAGACTTCAATGATAAAGCAAGCGTAATATTCAACATCAAATTCTAATCATACAACATCCGAGCTTTCTAAACAATCTCTCTCCAAAGGAATTACAACGATTTCACGCTCTAGCCGACATCATACATAAGCGCTGATACATTCGTGAACATCACTGTTATCAGTCTCACTAACATACGTTATTCACCTTTTAACCTAACGTCAGGTTATCAAGCCAAAATTCAGCGAGACAGAAAATGTAGCGTTAAGTTAGAAATTGCTTTAGATACCAATTGCGGGTTTTTTGCGGTGACATTCAAAGAATACTACTTGAAGTAAAACAGTGATACAGCACAATCCACATTTCCATGCTGCAAGTCATTATAGTTTAAGATCTGTTCTGTACAACTCAGACGTCAGTTTGTTAAGCTATGATACCTTAGTCAATACAAAAATGGCCATCCCGATGGCCGCGTGGTACGAGGCGCTGTCTTTTAAACATTCTTCCGAGGTGGGTCCGTGGCCGAATTCTGTGAGGCATGGATGGTGTGTGTGTCTTACGGCACTGGCTTTCTCCTGTTCCGCTCCCAAATTAGAGATAGACCACGGCTTGTATCCCATTGAATTGCTCACGGTGGTCAATAAATCCCATAAGAAAAAAACAACTAAAATACTAAAATAACCCTGCTTCAGATGTGAATCCGTATGCCGCAGAAAATACAAAATGTTGTAGAGTGCATCATAAAACCACAACAAAAAAGACCAACAATTTTAACTGAATGAATGTTAAAAAAAAACTGCTTCAAGCAAAAGTTATAATTTCTGAAGTAGAAATTGTCGAGAGCTTTAAACCTCAAGATAATTTTAGGCCGCAAAAGAATACAATATTCTCCTTATTCAACAGCCTTGAATAACGACAGTTGTTCACCAGTAAGATCGCCAGACATAAATATGCTACTAAGAAGGAGCTCAGGGCACAGACAATCAATCTAATAGCTCTGTCGAAATTCTCAATCTTCCAGAGTCTGCCCATAAACGAAATTGAGGGACTGTACCCTCGCGTAATATTATTGCCTCGTCCTTAAGCTGATGAAGTGGAGTTGAACCTGCATTGTCACCGAAAGATATCCCGCACTGTATAAAGATATGTCACCAATCATTCGTAATACATATATATGTCTGTTTATTTATGGCCTCATTACAATAACTCTGGAGCACCAGACCTAAACTTGCTTGTCAATTGATGCAACATTACAATTAAAGTTTTATTTAATTACATTAAAAGTTACCGGCAGATGTTTTTTAACGCTTAAATTTTGGACTGTGGGGAAATACACGGTCGAGTCACATCATTGTGACCACCAGCTAGAGTAACCGCAGTATGTGCAGCGCGGACAGCAGCTAGACGGGCTGGGGGTGACTCAATAAGGTGCTGGAAGGTGTTCACATGTATGTGGAGCCATACTGACTGCAGTGCATCTGACAGCTGCTGGAGGTTGCGTGGTGGAGGATCCATAGAGCGAACAACACGATTGAGATGGTCCCACAGACGCTCAATTGGGTTTAAGTCTGGGGAAATAGGGGCCAAGGAAGTTCTTTGAAGTCTTTATCGTGTTTTTCAACCACTCTCGGACATTTCTAGCTGTGTGACACGTCGCATTGGCGTGCTGGAAGACCCCATCCGCCCCAATCAGCATATATAGGTGAACGTGGTCTGCAAGATGGATTCTTAACGAATTCGGTCCATAGTGCTTTCCACAGGTTCGTGAGTAGACCCAGGAAATACCACGAAAACATTCCCCAGACCATAACGCTGCCCCCACCAGCTTGTGTTCTTCCAGCAATGGTTGAAGAATGCTTGTTCTCCGATGTTTCTCGCCTTATACGCCTACGTCTAACCGTTCGATGAAGCAGAAAATGTGACTCATCGGAGAAGGCAATCCTTTGCCAATCAGCGGACTTTCAATTCCGATACTGTCGTGCAAATGTAAGCCTTTATTGCCGTTGTACCTTAGTTAGAATAAGTGCAGTGCCCATCCGTCTGCATGGGAGCTCCATACGCAGCAGGGTTCGCTGAACTGTGGTTTTAGGCGCACTTCTGGTAGCCTCCTGGTTCATTCGGCCAGTGAGTTGCTCCACTGTAGCGGGTCGATCGGTCCTCACGCACCTTCGCAGCCGACGTTCACCTCTCATATTAATGGCACGTGGAGCTCTGCAGTTTTCACGTCGCTTATTCGCAGTGCTGTCATTTCTCCAATCACGATACACTTTAACCACAGCAGCACGCGAACAGTTCACAAACTGCGTTGTTTGAGAAATATTTCCACCCTTGGCCCGAAAGCCGATATTCTTCCCTTTTTGCAAATCTGATAAATCGCTCCTTTTATCCATGAAAGCAACGAGTGATATGTTTTCAGATTGCCTACAGCACACCTTATATACTCTCCTAGCCAGCTAATGACACATGCCATCTTTCTTTGGCTACGCGCTGTTGACGTCAAAAGTAGGCGGTGGTCACAGTAATGTGACACGACGGTGTATAATGATTAGTTTGTCACTGCTGAAATACCATTTAGGCCAGGTGCACTTTTTACTGTATCTGATGCTGAATAACGTCGTCGTTAAGTGCTTAAGTAGTTCAAAGATTTTATCCAGAAAGTCTGCTTAAGGTTCTTTCTTTTTGTAGTTGTTACGATTTCCTGTTCGTAACAATAAGTTTCTCATGTTGAACAGTCAGCGAATTAATATGTTGCTTTTTTCTTCAATCGAAAAACAGTGTTTTTTCCACCCCTTTCGTCATATCAACGTTGATAAAGGACTAAAAGATACCCCTAATTTAATCCGTTTTTTCAGCTATTTCCCACCCAGTTTTTTCCTCCCACGACATATTTTCGACTATTACAGCACCCAGCCATGTCATCGCTTTTTTTTTTTTTTTTTTTTTGGTGCTCTAATGTTATTAAGCTACTAACACTTTTCGTATCGAAAAGTTTTCATCTTAGCGCAGACCATACAGCAGAAAGAAACTTAAAAAGTTTGTCGACCAGAGAAGAAGTTCCTGTTGGAAGTAAAGTGTATGGTAGCTGTCGCATTACTGGAGCATGCTCTGCATCTAGTTTTTCATTTACATCTGGATGTGGTATTCATCCAGACTTTCCGTACCAGATTACTGACATTGGCATTCAGAATTTCCGTACCAGATTACTGACATTGGCATTCAGACTTTCCGTACCAGATTACTGACATTGGCATTCAGACTTTCCGTACCTGATTACTGACATTGGCATTCAGACTTTCCGTACCAGATTACTGACATTGGCATTCAGACTTTCCGAAGCAGTTTACAGCTACTCACTGACATTCAGACTTTCCGTAGCAGTTTACAGCTACTCACTGACATTCAGACTTTCCGTAGCAGTTTACAGCTACTCACTGACATTCAGACTTTCCGTAGCAGCTTACGGAATGAGAAAATCTTTCTTTCGAGTAACAAGGTCGCAAACTTAACTAACTTTACAATCCTAATTATGGCCTATTTCCTTTTCTTAAAAGTCGCCAAATGTAGCTATGCATTCAACTGGTTTACTTTAAGAGTGGTGGGCTTCGCTAGACCATTTCAGGGCGGTTAAAACCACCTCAATGGCGCATCTGAAGCCCTCGCCCCAATAATCTGACATTAATCTCCAAATAAGCTTTAGGTTTAAGTTGAAAAAGAAAATTCTAAACCTTTACTGAGTTCGGAATGTTATTATTTCAAATCAATGATCAATCATCAAAAAATAAAGAAAGAAGGCATGAAAAAGTCAATAGCAAATTAGTATAGTTTAGTATATTTTTTTGCTTTTTAGCCATAGATTTTTCTAGAGTTGGCAACACTATGCACATCGTGGATGTGGAGATCAATTGGACGCTTAAAGGTTTTGTGTCTCGAACGTTGAATTTTGTGTTACACGGCTAGTTTTCTTATACGACGGAGGCTCTCCCTCTCTCTCTGTTTCTCTCTCTTTGCTGCTCTTATTTGCCCTTAACTTCACTGTAGTACTGCTTAATACTCTTCACTGCAGAAAAGCAACTATGGACCATCTCCATATTCTCCAAAACTTACCAAAGATGGGGAAAAGATCAGCATTTAAATTGTATTAATGCTGTGTTAAAAATAGTCCTAAACCTAAAGATCTCGGGGTTACAGCGGTCGTAAGTTAAATTAAATTAATTAATTTAATTATTTTAAGATAAAACGCAGTTAAATTAAAAGTGACGATTATTAATTTTAAAATTTTGAAGTTTTATTTACTTTTCATTACGAAAGAGGGAGGAATGGGGTGAGTGTGAAATAGTGAAAAAAATTAAACTCTGTTCAGCCCCCCAGTGTTCTGAGGCTGACGACGTCCCTGTTAAGAGTACGGGTAGATGGCAATGACTCAAATTGTTTTGACGGTGAATACCACTGATCCGAGAGATTTCTATATGTGCTGTACAGTGTGTCCACAACGTACTGTTCCTATTTTGAACACTGATTACATCGCTACCAAAAGAAATACATTACCGTCGTTTGCAAATGATTGTGAAACTTTAAACGTGTTGTTCTGTTGCTTCCTTTGTTTTACAGGTGGCCTCAATTAATGAAGAGAATTATTACTAAAAAAGGTGTTATTTTCTGATAAAGCCAATTTACACATGTATGGACATATTAAATACCACAACGTTTGAATATGGGACACAGAAATATCGCATGGCATTTGTGAAAGCCCAAAGTTAAACGTTTGGTGTGGGCACATGAATACTAGAGTGATAGGTCCATTTTCCTTTGCAGCGGAGGACATCACAGGAGGCATTTATCTCGATATTTGAGCTGCGCGCTACGTTGGTGGCCGAGTGCTCAAAGACGCTGGGTTTTGGCAATTTGTCTAATCTGGACCGGGGTTCAAGTCCCAAATGAGGCATGGGTGGTGTGTTTGTCCTGTGATACACTGGATCTATGCAATTCGGAACGATCTACTTACACTCTTTGGAGTTACTTATGGTGGTAGTTAAACCGCACGAAACTAAACAAAACAAAGAAATGTAACAAATCAACGGGTAAAGATTTGCTCTCAGGTCATATGGATCGGGTCAAGAGCTTTCTCACCCGTTTTTGACCAAATTTTTGGGTGTTTTATTTTCCAAATAAAATACATACCTGAAAAAAAAAAAACCATCTTGTACAATTTCTTACGCTATTGATTTTTTCATGTTGTTTTCCTCGTCATAAATTTCCTTGTGAAGTGTTATGCGAAGAAAACCAGCTCCACCTCGGTTTCCTCCATCAGACAAGATATATGTTTTTATCAGTGACACTTTCCCATACTACTTTATGCGTTTTGTGAAAAGCTCAGCTTTGATTTTTTTAACCCTTGAGTACGAGCCTGTCAACCAGATTTCAAGTTTGCGTTCCTAATTTTCAATTTCCATGCGTGCAATTTTCACATTAAGCTTTTTTCATTGTTTGCTATCAGTTCTAAAATGATATCATCACCATTATCACCAAACACTCTCAATCCACTGCTGGACGAAAGTATCCCCAAGTTTTTTCTGCAATTCTCGGTCTTGAGCAATACTCTTCCATATCATTCCGATATGTTTTCGAATTCCATCCACCCATCTTGGAGCTCTTCTGGTTCCTTTCCTATCCCTTGGTATCCAGTTAGGTATTTCAGTTGTCTAACCGTAGTCAGTTCTTCTAGCAATATATTCTGCCCATTGCCACCTGAAGGTGTTTATTTTGATCATGATGTCATCAACTCCTGTCATTTTTTTAAATCCATGAGTTCCTTTTCCTATCCTTCTTGGTCACACGAATCATACACTGTTAAAATTTTGTGGTAGGTCGCACCAAAAACTGGTGCTGCACCAGCTGCACAAGTTTCAGAGAAAAGATATACCATCGTGTGGTGCAAAGCAGAACCCAACAACATGGTGAAACCTTGCACCATATTGTGGCGCAAAGTTGCACCATGTTGTTAGGTTTTGTTTGCACCACACGATGGTGTATCTTTTCTCTAAAAGTGGTGCAGCTGGTGTAGCACCACTTTTTGGTGCAACCTATCACAAAATTTTTAACGGTGTACATCTCTCCATGCTTTTTTGAGATGTTTGCAGTCTTTGCATGTCTGTTTCAGTTAAGGTACATATCTCTGATCTATGAGTAAGAACTGGAGGGATGCATTGAAAAAAACCTAAATACTAAATACCTTTCTTTTAAGATATAATGGTAAATTGCACTTGAAAACGACACTGTTCTTATCAAATGCACACACCAGCCAAGCTTTACACTATAGATAAAATAAATTTCACGGAAGGAGGACAGAAAGGTGACATCACCATGTCGGTTTCCATATATATATCATCATCATGATCAACATCGTCATCATCACTGTCAGCCATTATCAACCATTATCGAAGGTGAGTTATGATGACATCTTCAGCCAACATCATCATCACTGCCAACCATTATCATTATCATAGCAACCGAAAACAATTTTTTGGTTGCTATGTGGCTGGATAACAATTTTTCGGTTGCTATGTGTTGATAAACGTGGAAAGAGCGATGTCTTTGTTTATACACTGACGCCACGTATTTAGAGAATTTTCACTATTGTTCTCGCCCTTTGGATTTATTTGCTATAATTAATATATAGCTTGTGCCGTTTATGCCAACGAGATGGAGACGTCTCAGTTGCTGAGCCCATCCGATAGGTATGTGATGTCAGAATCTGACAGATAAACGCACATAGCACCGTTGATTGTTGGCCATTGTAGCGTTAGGCGAACGCACTCATTAGATATCGAGAGATCAGTGGTACGATCCCAGCAGTGGCCTGAAAATAATTTTTCTCTTGCTCTGTGTTGATAAACGTGGAAAGAGCGATGTCTTTGTTTATTCTCCCATGTGGTCTTCTTTTGGGTCTTTTCCTGTCCTTTGGAATCCAGTCTAAAATTTCGGCTGTCCATCGATGGTCCAGCCCATTGCCATTTCAGGGATTTTTCTCTGATCATGATGTCTTCCACTCTTGTCATTTTCCTGATCCACGAGCTCCTCTTCTTATCTCTCCTGGTTACACCAAGCATGCACCTCTCCATGCTTCTCTTCGAATTGTCTGCAGGCTTTGCATGTCTCTTTTAGTTAAGGTCCACGTCTCTGCACCACATATAAGCACTGGAAGGATTCACTGAACAAAAACTTTTCTTTTAAGACATAATGGCATATTGCTCTTAAAAATTGTACTGTTTCTTCCAAAAGCTCTCCATCCAAGTTTTACACGCCAATGAATTTCTTCATCGATTTGACCCTCACCTGATATCTGCTGTCCGAGGTAAAATGTAGGTATCGGTTATCTCAAGTTTTTCCCCATTAACCGATAAATCTTCATTTCTTGTAAAGGCACTGTACATCACTTTTGTCTTCTGAAAGTTCATTTTTAATCCCCCTTCTTTACTCTTATCAGCAAGTTCTTGGATCATACTCTGCAGTTTTGAAGGTGCAGTTGCAAAAATGACTACGTCATCGGCAAAACGAAGGTGAGTTAAATAATCTGCATTAATCTTTATCCCTTTGTTTTCCCAGTTCAGTGACTGAAAAACATTTTCCAATGTGGCATTAAAGGGTTTGAGAGATATACAGTAGTGTCACCTTGTCTCACTCCCTTTCCAATTTTTATGGATGCTGTATTCTCAAATAGCCGACTCTTTGCATTTTCATAGACGTTATTAATAATATTAATGTATGCATCTTCAATACCGCAGGATTTCAAAGCCATTGTAACTGCTGATGGTTTCACCGAATCAAAGGCCTTTTCATGACCGATAAAAGCCATGCATAATGGAAGTTCATATTCTCTCGCTTTTTCAATTAGTTCTCTCAGTACGTGGATATGATCTATAGTGTTGTAGCCACTCCTGAATCCAGCTTGTTCTCTCGGTTGAGCCATGTCCAGTGTTAACTTCAAGCGGTGTGAAAGAACTTTAGTGAAGATTTTATAAACCACTGATAGGAAGCTGATGTGTCTGTAGTTCCTGAGATCCTCAATGTCACCTTTTTTACGTAGCAGGATCATTATAGCATTGTTCCAATCCTCAGGAATCTTCCCTTCATTAAGACATTTAATGAAAACGTGGGCGAGTATTGTTTCAATTTCTCCACTTGCTTTTGCATGATTTGTACGGTAATTCCATCTTCTCCTGGAGCTTTTCCCCGTTTCGTGTTCTTGATTGCATGTGTAACTTCTGCTGGAAGTTCTTAGGTAGAATACATAAATGTATTGCTGGAGATTATAACTCTATACACGTTGCGCATTTGGAGTTTCCAGTCCGCTCCTCGCTTTGCCACGAACTCATAGTTTCGTGTTTTCTCCCTTGGTTCATTGATTTAAACCGATTTGAATGAGTAATTTATTAGGGAAACATGAAATAGTGTTAAAATACTATATTTATTACACTTTAAAAATAAAGGAAAAAACTATCCAGGAACTTTGTGCCAAGAGTAAAGAAGTAGGATTAAAAATGAACTTTGAGAAACAAATTTGATATACAATGCTTTTACAAGAAATGAAGATTTATCAGTTGGTGGGGAAAACCTGGAGGTAACCGATACCTACATTTACTTTGGGCAACAGATATTAAGCGAGGGTTACATTCATGAAGAAATTAATCCTCGTGTAAAATTTAATTAGAGAGCTTTTGGAAGAAGCAGTACAATTTTCAAAAGCAATATACCATTTTGCTTTGTAAGAAAAGTGTTTTATCAATGCACTCTTCCAGTTCTTACGTGCGGAGAAGAGACATGGAACTTAACCCTTTAACCGGCTGGAAGAATTTATCTCGGGGTTAGCAAAATGTGCTTAAATCAGCTCGAACGTATATATTCGCAGTCTAAGAAGCGAGCGAATGTGGTTTGGACAAGCGAAACGGATGAACCGGCTCACTGAAAGCTCTATTTTCCCTTTAAATTTGCCATTCAAAGTAATCTCTTACGGGGATGATTGACACCAATCCGTTTTGACTGATTAACTCCGATGAAGGGTATAACAATGGCGACGAACCTAAGAAAAGATAGTGAATATGTTTGTTCCACTTGTTCCTGCCCAGTGATATGGTGTCTGTGTCAGAGTGACTAGCGCATCATCATAAGGACTAGAAGCGAGAGCTTATCCTTAGATCAGAAGGAGAAAAGAATTGTTTTGCTGAAGCTTTCGTAAAACCGGCCTTCTATCTAAACATTATCCGATTTAGGGAGCGTAGGAAATTTTGGATACTATTTGGTTTCTGTCCATCTGCAGCTTAAAGTTTTACCTAAAAAAGGCATACAAATGCTGCAGACAACTGAAAGAAGCATAGAGAGATGCATGCTTGGTGTAACCAGGAAAGATAAGAAGAGGAACTCGTGGATCAGGAAAAATGACAAAAGTGGAAGACATCATGATCAGAGTAAAATCCTTGCAATGGCAATGAGCTGGACATACTGCTTAAACAATGGACCACCCATAGACAACCGAAATACCAAAGAACAGAAAAAGACGCTGAAGAAGACCACATGGGAGATGTGTATATGAAATTCGAATGCATGCCGGAGTGACATGGAGGAGATTAACTTAAGAGAGACCGTTGTGGAAGAAATTTGGGGAGACCATCCAGCAGTGTACTGATAATGGTTGACAATGATGATGATGATGATGATTCTGCAGTATTTGGACGAGTAAGAATGAATTAACTGGTAAGTAATGAATAGCGCGTTTGAAGTCGAAAGATCTTCAAACGTAAGTAATGAATAGCGCGTTTGAAGTCGAAAGATAGGTGCTTACTGAAAACGTGATGGGAAACACTGAATGTTGGAAGTGTTTTTTTTTTTTGTTTTTGTTCTTTTTTCTTGAACAACCCAGAGGGTAGTCATGTGTTGCTGGGAAGTGTTCCTTGCTTTTGAAATGCATAAAAATGTGTTATTCATGAAAAAATATCTTCAGAGTACAATTAAAGATTACTGAACAAAAACATGTATATATGATCTTTTGAAAACATCTGCGGCTCTTGAAAAACGTGACAGGAGCCCTTCTACTTTGCCATTCAAGTGAATGTCATGCATCTAGTTTCACAGTTTTCACACGATTGTAGTTAACCGAATAGTTGTAGACACTTATTCATATGTTTGGAATTGCATTTGGTGTAGAATTTTAATTAGCTCTTGGTTTTAGCACTTCATCTGCTCATTTAAAATATTTTTCTGTATTTGCATCGATGTGGTCATCAGTTGCTAACGTCATAACAACACCGTTCTGTCTGCCGAAGAACAAACGACACTAAATTTGTGTATCTTAATAACTGCTCAATAAAAAAAAAAAAAAAAGAAAAAAAAGTTAGGTAATTAGAGTCCCAGGCGCGTGTTTATGTAAATATTGTCAGGTCAGAATGCTAAAAGGGAGAGTAGAAATAGCAACGGTATGCAAATTTGGGATTTTCCATTGCTGTCATGCACGCGCATGTGCAAGATATTTGTACGAGGGATAACTGGACTTCAAACCAAGAAATATGCTTAGTTATGTCTTAACGGTGCTCTTCTGTAAATGCTACTGTCAGACTGCGAAAATTTCAAGGAAGACATTTGGAGAATACAATAGAACCACTGAAATGCTGCAATCCTTGCGCAGACCGACATATGCTGCTGCAGATCCTTATGTATTCTAAAGTGCGATAAGTCGACACCACGCGCAATGTCGAGAGCAAGACGATGTAGCCGAATGACCGAGGTGGTCGTCCGAAGACAACTACTACCAGGAAAAATCTCACAGTGAACTCTCGCAGAAACCGCACAATACCCAGCCGCCACATCCGAGAAATGCCACTGGCATCGTGGTAAGTGATCAAACTGTCCGAATCGACTGCATATGGAAGTTCTGTGATTGAGACGTTCATTGCGCATAATACCACTGCCCTGGTCTACCCGGTAAGAAAGTTGTGGGTCAATGCGACACCTATTGTGGCAGGAAGCGTTCTATTCAGCAATGAATCCAGATTTGGCCTATACTTCGATAGTCAGCAATTTCGTATGTGGAGAGCCTCAGTAACATGTGACACTCAGTTTTTGCACCTATACCTGTGTATCCGTTTCGCAGCGTCTAGGTCTCGTTGTGGGAAGAGATCTGCTTCGATGGCCACAAAGATATGTATATGTCTGTCGGGGGCATGTGAACACTAGGGTGCACCGAGACGAAAAAATGGGTTTTGGGCGCAACAGTGAAGGTTGTGAGTACACAGCGTAGCAGAACAGTTCAGCGCAAATCTATCATAGTAACTTCATATAATGCAAAAAGATAAGGAAACAAGAATGATGATACGGCATTTTCAGATGCAATGAGCACGGTCATTTGAATACTTTCCTACATGAAAAAATATTTCCAAGCAGATTTTTAGAAGAAAAATACAGCGAAAAAGAGAATACATTTACGCCCCATAGAGAAAATTTGCGCATAATTTAAAATGCGCAATGCAAGCAGTGCTCTTCACAGTGTATTAAACCGACTACAAAAATACAAAACAGATTTCTACACAATCGGTAAGATATCCATAAATAAAAAGCAATAGCTATTTTCAGCAACTTGCGGCTGAAATGTGTTCTACGAAATATCACAAACTGTGTACAAAACATTTCTCATAACGGAAGATATCTACGGCAAAGGAAGGGGTTGTTTCAAATCGAGTTCCTGGAAACGAAGATGAGGTTCCAAGTACGCGACAAATAAAAATGAACACTTACACCCCTGGTGGGAAAAAGGTGTGGCACAAAAATTTTAAAATATAAGAGAAATATACCTCGCCATAAACGCTATCAATAGCAAAAAGAATTTTTCAAATCGGGCTTTTAGAAGCCGAGATATCATCGTTGCAATGATTTACATTAACGCCGATAGAGGGAAACTCAAAAACTATTTTGAAAATAAAGGTGCTCATAAATGTTTTCCGAGGTGAGTGGTGTCTGACAGAAAAATAAATCAGTTAGATTTTTAGAAGCGAAGGTGCGATTGCAAATATGTTAAAACATGAAATATCCTCTTACGCCCCCCAGTGGCAAGGCATTTTGTTACAAAATATTGTAAAACCATGCAAAGTATCCAACGTCACGACCTCTTTCTAACGCAAATATATTTTTTAAAGTCCCATTTTTAGAAGCAAAGATTTTGAGAAAATTAAAATATTCGCTTACTCCTCCTAGCAATGACACCATGCATTATTTGAAATAGAAACTGCTCGTAGGAAATATTTTGACGCGGATGTTTGGATGCTACTGTATAGAGTTAAAGAGTTAAGTATATTTTGAATTCAATAGCATGTGTATTTACGCCTCGTAACGGAGAGGTTGTGCATCGGAAAAGATCAAAATATATGGATCGTCGATTTCTCAGCTCATGCGTTTGACTAAAAAAAGCATTTTTCAAATCGGACTAATAGTTGCAGAGAAATGATGCCCACAGATGGACAGACGGACGGACGGACATAGTGACACTGTAAACACGAACTTTTCTTTCAGAAGACGTTAAAAATGTACCTTGATTGCTCAGAAGAACTGGTGTATCCAATGTTCAAAAAGTGAAGCGGTTTTAAAATAACACACACACATAAGATGTTTACAGCACGAATACGGTACAAATAGTATTGGAATGTTATGAATGAAACACATGTTAAAATAGTACGATGGACAAAAATTTGGAGAAGCAGCTCCGTCTTAAGAGGCTTTTTATCTACAGAAAAGCTGGCCGCAGACTGTGGCTCCGAAAATACCACGATGGAATTGTACAGAGTGAGTCAAAAGTCGCAGGATACCCTGGTATTTCAGAAACAGGAGGGAAAATGAAACATCTGAATACCCCAGCAAAGAATCGGTGAGGGGGCCTATCTGTTAGGCTATTTCCGGAACATGGCCGCCATCTTGAAATCCGCCATATTGGTTCAAAGTCAAATTTTTCAAATGGTAAGGGAGTCATGTTGCATATCAAACATGCCCAGAATTTTCTCAGAAATTGATTACTGTAATCAGATTTGACAAGTTATCAACACAGAAAGTTGTAATAACAACCTGTAAAATACCCAGTGATGCGCAGCTATCCGATGAGTTCAATGTGTTGTCCCTGTTGCTGAACACAGAGCTGAAGGCGCTTGACCCAGTCGTTATGCACCCGCACGAGAATACCGGGAGAAATGCGGTTACAATCCCCCAAGATGTGTTGCCGAAGGTTGTGTTTGTCGCGGATTTTCTCAGCATACACCAGGCGTTTCAGATGGCCCTACAGATAAAAGTCGAGTGGTGTGAGATCGAGGGATCTGGGTGGCCATTCCACAGGACCACGCCGGCCAATCCAACAGCCAGGAAATTGAACATCTAGCCATTGACGAACAGTTGCTTCGTAGAGTGGTGGAGCCCCATCGTTTTGGAAATAACAGGGGAGCTGCCATCTTCATTCAGAAGGGAAGGGAACACTGTTTCCTGTAGCATTTCCAGCTAGCGCCGAGCATTTAGGTTATTGTCGATGAAAATGGGTCGGATTACACGGGTGCCCCATATTTATCTGTTGTTTCCGCACCATAATCTTTACATTATCAACAACGTTGGGTGGTTCCATCCAGTGAGGGTCCCTGTCACTCCAGTACCTGTGGTTCTTTTTTTTTTTTTTTTTTTTTGATTGGAGGTTTAACGACCACCGTGAGCAACTCAATGGGCTATAAGCAGTCGCCCGTCCCTAATTTAGGGTCACTGGTTCCAGGGAAGGGAGAGAACCAGTGCCGTAAGACAAACACAACATCCATGCCTCACCGGGATTCGAACCCGGACCCCGTTCGGACGAATGATCAGAGGCCATCGCTTAGACCACTGCGCCACCGGGGCGGCACCTGTGGTTCTGCCGGTTAACCTCACCACTGACATAAAAATTGGCCTCGTCACTGAACAAAATGCCCTGTGCGAATGAGGGATCCCGTTGATGTTGGTTTAAAGCGCAGGTGCAGAACTCGATACGTCTACCAGGGTCATCCTTTGATAGTTGCTGCTGCATCTGGATCTTGAACGCATGCCAGTGAGCGATGTGAAGAATCCGTACAATGGCTGACTGGCTGATACGACGTGTGTTGCGAGACGTCGTGTGTTACGTTGTGGACTCCTTGCAAAGGATGCCAAGACCACTGAAGTTTCCTCGTCGATAACAGTTTTCGGCCGACCACACCGTGACTTGTCGCCCACAGTCCCAGTTCCTCGGAATTTAGATATCAAGTATTGCGACAGTACTGTGTGAAATTGGTAGTCTTTCTGGGTCTCGGTCGTTGAAGTCTGCGGCTATGATACGGCAGCTGCATTCCCCAGACATTAGGATCATCTCAATCCTCTATTCTTTCGTCAACGCCATCTTCAGTTACCTACAGCAATGGTTACTTCAACTTTCTGTGTTGATAACTTGTGAACCACAACACGTATG
Organism: Macrothele yani; assembly: GCA_039090855.1. NCBI lineage: Eukaryota > Metazoa > Arthropoda > Arachnida > Araneae > Macrothelidae > Macrothele > Macrothele yani. The sequence continues at coordinate 80,428,672 of CM077023.1, read as the reverse complement.
TCAAATCTGATTACGGCAATCAATTTCTGAGAAAATTCTGGTCTTGTTTGATATGCAACATGATCCCTTACCATTTGAAAAATTTGACTTTGAACCAATATGGCGGATTTCAAGATGGCGGCCATGTTCCGGAAATAGCCTAACAGATAGGCCCCCTCACCGATTCTTTGCTGGTATATTCAGATGTTTCATTTTCCCTTCTGTTTCTGAAATACCAGGTTGTCCTGCGACTTTTGACTCATCCTGTACAATCCCATCGTGCTATTTTGGGAGCCGCAGTCTGCGGCCAGCTTTTCTGTAGATAAAAAGCCTCTTAAGATGGAGCTGCTTCGCCAAATTTTTGTCCATCGTACTATTTTAACATGTGTTTCATTCATAACATTCCAATACTATTTGTACCATATTCGTGCTGTAAACATCTTATGTGTGTGTGTTATTTTAAAACCGCTTCACTTTTTGGACATTGGATACTCCAGTTCTTCTGAGCAATCAAGGTACATTTTCAACAACCAATATGGCGGTTTTCAAGATGGCGGCCATGTTCCAGAAATAGCCTACAAGACAGGCCCCCTCACCGATTCTTTGCTGGGGTATTCACATATTTCATTTTCCCTCCCGTTGCTGGAATACAAGCGTGTCCTGCGACTTTTGACTCATCCTGTAGATTGGAAATATCTCCAAAGCCGACGTATATTTTGGAAAATTGTTAAGATAATTTGCAACAGTATAAACAACCGCTCACTCTCTCTCTCACTCTCTCCCTCTCTTTTCGAAGCACGGGAGAAAGAACAATTACCCTTTTAACGGTACTTATGGCTCGCCGATGCAAACGGAGATTTGTTGATGCAAACTGCGGTTAGTAAGCCCGACGGATAACAAGCAGGAGTACTGTGAAACTTTTACACCAGGCTACATCCCACATTTTTTTCACCATAAACAATAATTCTCAACGTCATATAGCTCACATCATGTTTCTGAGATCGAAGATCTTGGTATTCCACATTTACCTTTTCGCCCTAGGTACCCGATAATAATCCCATTGAGCGTATCTGGGGTGGTCTGCAGAGCAGCTTGAGCAAGCATCACTCGATCACCTACGACGCTTTCCGAACTTTGAAACGTCTTGCTTCGTCTTTCTTTGGAACTACCTGAAATCCAGCTGAATCATCTCATTAACACGTCTTTTGTAAAAAAAAATGTACTGCTTGTAGTATCACCTTGTCTGCCCGTGCCTCCGTCTCTGGACACCATATCTCTGCAACTGTTAAATCTATTTGGAACCCTTTTTTTTCTCTTTTTTTTTTTTCGCAATGGGAACCCTGAAAACGATTATCTTTACTATCTGTTTTTTTTTCGATGAATAATTTTGCTGCTAGAGGGCGTAAATGCAGATGCTATCGAATTTAAAATACATTTTATTCCGTATCTTTGCTTCTAAATATCCGAATGAAAAAATATTTCTTTCTTGCGCTATTGTTTATACCGAAGACCATTTTGGGGAGAGTTTCTTTTTCAAGTAATACGGTTTTTCCATTAGGCGTATAAAGGTAAATTGCGATTTCTCCGATATCTCTGCTCCTAAAAGTGCGATTTGAAAAATCTTTTTTGCAACGGATAAAGTTTGTAGTGGAAAACGTTCAACATATAGTTTCTAATTTTGGTGTACCACTGTTATACTAGTAGGGTGCGTAAGTGTATATGTTTACGATGTATTTACAGCAGCATCTGCGCTTCTGAAAACTCTATTAAAAACGTTCCTTTTCGGTCAGATGCCGCTTGCCACGGAAAATACTTTTGCGGATATTTTCAGTTTAAAATGATCCTGAGTTTTTCCGCAAGGGACATAGACGTATATCTTATTTTTCTCGATATCTCTGCTCCTAACAGTCCGATTTAGAAATTTCTTTCTTTGCCAAACGGAGTTTCTGGTGCGAAATGTTTAGCATGCAATTTCAAAATTTTCTAAGAGCGCAAGTTTGCCACCATTTATAAACGGATAAAGCCAGGGGAATCTAAATAATAAAGCCTGGGGAATAAACGGATAAAGCCTGGGGAATCTAAATAATAAACGGATTTATAAACGGATTTAATACGCTGCATGCGTCTCTTGAGTGTTCACAGTGTGGTGTATTTATAATTACGTATAAATTCTGAAATTGCTTGTAACACTTACTGGTCATCTATGTAACACCTCTCAAAAAACTTCATAGTTTCATCGTTCCTAGTACTAGTGATTTCCGACCTACATCCGTTTCTGGATGGGAGATGGGTGAAAACGCTATGAGGAAGCAACGATGCTTCAACTAGCGAAAATCTGAGGATGTTCAGATTCCTAAGCTAAGTTTGCTTAGTCTTAGTTGCTTGGAACTTCACTGTCATGGGTGGTGTAACGGTTAGCATACTCGGACGGAAATCGAGAGATGCGGCTTCGATTTCCGCTCCAGGACGATGAAATTTTCAAGTTTTCTGAGAAGTGTTACATGGATAACCAGTAAGTGTTACAAGCAATTTCAGAATTTGTATTCTGTTTTCTTTGAATGTTCCCTTTTTTTTAATGTATGCCATTCGCTGAGGCAAAGATTGGGAATATTATCCTCTTTGAATAATGCACAGTTTCCCCGCTAGAGGTGTGAATGTTCAAACATTTTTCTCTCTAGAATTAATGTAGGGCGACCGGTTCCAGATAAGAGAAAGAGCCAGCGCCATGGGACAAACACACTGCCCGTGCCTCGTCCGAGACTCGTGCTGAAGCCTAAGTCGAATGGTTAATCAGAAGTCTGCGCTTCGGACCATTCGACCACTTAGGTCACATATGGATAAAGGAAGCGTGCAATCAAGCTAAGCATTACTTGAGCACAATGAAGAAGAGAAGGAATTTCCTGCACATTAAATCGAGAAAAAGATTTCTCGCAATGGTGTGATGTTCTTTCCACACCGCAAGACAGGAAAAATGAGAACCCCTTCTTCAGTGCTTCGAAAAAACAAATAAGTGTGATGTTACGTTCCACACACCAAACTTTCTGGGATTTCTCAAATGCACGTTCTTCATGGTATGACTGCTTAAAGCGACACATGGTCCCGGCTGACCCTTGGGTCATACTCCCGGCCCTATTTCGCGGCGGCGGGGGTAGGGGAGATGTGACGTGCCTGACTTGCAGGACGCACATGAGGTAAAGGCAGATAGCAGTGAGAGCACATGCCAGTGTAGTATAGTGGAAAGCACTCGGAACTCCGGAGCCGTGAGTTCGAATCCCGCCTCTGGCACAAAAAATGACGGAGAGATTTAATTCGTAGTAGTACTAGTAACATTTTTTAATTTCGAAATTTTCTTGTGTTGTTGTTTTCTTTACTAATGTGCAGATACTTTTTGGCATGAAGAAATAAGATTTTAATGTTTTATACATATATATTTCTTCTGATTATTAAAAAAAGAAAAAGAAAAAAAAAGAAACGCGCTCGCGCGCGCGTTTGTGTGTGTGTGTGTGTGTGTGTGTGTGTGTGTGTGTGTGTGTTCATTGTAAAAGTAATCCAATGGTTAAAAATATTTCGTCACAATTGCTTTCCACGTTTATTTATGCAAAGTAATCTAGGTGTGCAAATACTTTATTTGCCCACTGCATTTTGACTTGATTACTACAAATAATTTTTTGCAGCGGGCTATCATGCCAATCTAGTAATCAAGTACAAATTAAACGACGATACCGTCCTGGACAGTGCATGGAAAGACCCATATTCGAAAAAAGAAATAGTGGCAGTTTCATGATGTAAAATCTCAAAAGTCTATAATTTCTTTTCTTATGTAGACGGAGGTACATATATTAGGGGTATGCAAAACTTTCCGTCGTTTTAAGGAGAAAGGAGACAGGAACAATCAGGAAACCAGTACATTTTATTCAACGAAATATTGGCCGTTAGCATCAATGACATTTTGCCATTTTTCAGGCAAAAAGTGAAAGCCCCTGTGATAGAAGGACTCGGGTTTTGAGCTGAAGAACGCAGTAACGAAATTTTTCACCTCTGGAACTGTGGTGAACAGCTGTTGGGCTAGGGCCTGTTAAATAGAGCGAAGACAGATGAAAGTCTGAGGGTGCAATGTCCAGGGAGTAAGCAGGGTGCGGTAAAACCTCCCAGTGTAACTGTTCAAGGGTTGATTTCGTGGTGGCACCGGTGGTCTGCCATTATCGTGTAATAGGATGACTGGGCAGCGTCCTTTACCTGTCCATGGGCGTTTTTGCTCGATTGCGGCGTTCAGTTTCACCAACTGATCGCTATATCGTTGTGCAGTGATTCTTTCGCCCGGTTTCAACAGTTCGAAGTACAGCACTCCGTGCATATCCCACCACACACACACAACAGCACATTTCCCTCGTGGATATCCTGTTTTGCAGTAGATATTGATGGCTGGCTTGGGTCGACCCAGGATCGCTTGCGTACGGGGTTGTCGCAATAGACCCATTTTTCATCACCGGTGACAACCTTCCACAAGAAATTCTTCCCTTGAAACCTCTTCAGCAACAACATGCAGATGCCCAATCGTTGACCAATATTACGCTCCGTTAAAGTATGCGGAACCAACTTACCAATCTTCTGGATCTTCCCCAAGGCCTGTAGACGCCGTACCACCGTCGATTGAGCCCCTTTCAAACGTTTCGCCAGTTGCGTGGTCGACTGTGTGGCATCCTCTTGCAACATCGATTCTAGCTCCTCGTCTGCGAGTTCCTTCGGTCTACCTGTACGTGGCTTGTCTTCCAAGCTTAGATCACCTTTCTTAAACCTGGAAAACCATTCTCGACACGTTCGCTCACCCATAACCGTTTCGCCATGTGCCTGACATATTGAACCGTATGCTTCGCTCGCACGTTTCCTTAAATTAAACACGAATCACAAACAGTGCCGCAAAGGAACTTTATCGACCGCCATGCTTGGCTTCATGTACGAACTGACAGCTCGGGTCGCCGGCCGGTTAGACCTCTACAGTAATCTAGCGGGTCGGCGGAAACTTTTGCATACCCCTAATAATTTATCTTAGTGAATTCCACATGCTGCCCTTCCTGAAAACGTTTGCTGATGTACAAAATCTAAACAAAACTTCTTGAAGGATGCCCATTTTAAGTCTGCAGCCGAAAAGACCCTAAGTTTTTCAAAGCATAATAAAATGCTACTTACTTATCCTTTGGTGGACAGATGGTGAATAATTTTAACCGAGTGACAATTCAACAAATTCTAAATTCGAGTAACTACAATTTCTTAATGAATTAGTATTCAGTTATTTTCCGCAATCAGTCATCTTTGAGCATTATATAATTTTCAGGTGTTTGTTACTTTTGAGCTGGTGTTATTAACGAATTTTTCAGGAACAAACACTAGTTATATAAACTATCAGGCAAAGAAAAACTTTCTGCATACCTAAGCAATTCCGAAGAATGGAGAAAAGTGGCTGTAATAAGAATGGAGAAAAGTGGCCGTAATAAGAATGGAGAAAAGTGGCCGTAATTGCAAACATTTTAGCTTAAGTATAGCATCGATCCATAACAGAAAACAGAGCTACAGGCATTCTGTCCTGAAGCTCAATCTATTCTTCTTGCTTATTTTCAATTTATGCATCCTGGACGTCATGAATACTCATGATGTAGCAAGAGTATTTGTTTGATTGGCCCTATATCCTCCCAAAAAGAACAGCCAGTTACATTGAAACGCAACACTAGAAGTTTGAGTTTAGCTACAATAAAATAATAATAATAATAAAAAAAATGACTGCTGTTTCGCTTCTCGCATTCTCTTCAAATTAATCATTCCTGACTTCAAAAGTACTAGAAAATTCATGAAAAAATTGTGTAAGAGAGGCAATCATATGGTTTCAAAGATCATTGCACTCCGGAACAGCTGTTAAGATTCCCCACACTGAAGTAGTTCGAGAATTCTCATTGAAAGGCTCTATGCAATAAAAATCAGTAACACTCCTTAACAGTGAAGGGTACTGGATTGTCCTCCACTTATTTGGGTATAGCCCACATATTTATATCATCTTATAATTTCATCTCTTGTGGTTATCCTGAGATGCAACAGTGTATTAGTCAGTCCATGCAAAGCAACCCTGAGTTCATCGAGATAATTTTTTTCTTTTTTCTTTAGTAGAAATAAGATTATGGAGACAGGATATTCAAAATTAAAAAGGAATCAAGAAAAAGCAGTAGTGGATATAACATGAAGCAAAGAAACCAGAAAACATTCTGCTCAAAATGTGCTGGGTTGAACAGATTTGACAAGTATGTTTATGTAAACTGAGGGTCTTGAGGGCTGAATAATTTCAGCAAGGCTTACAGAACGCATGTTTAAGGTTCAGTGATTAACCCTTTCAGTCCTGAATTAATTGAGTCTGTGATTTTTTTTGGAAACTTATGTTTGGTACATAACGTTTGAGCTGTAATAACGGTTTTTGCTTTCATAGAGTGAATTATATAATATGCCATAGTGTTTTGACTAGTGGTACGGAGAAGTACAGTTAGGACCGTACTTCTGCGTACCACTGGTCAAAACACTATGAATGATATCTTATTATTTATTTTGCTTTCAGAGGAATTCTACAAAACAATTCCTTCTCTCATTAAAATAATTCGTCGGTATGTATGTCTACGTCCTGGCGCTACTTCTGAGCACCACAAAGTTTCATTAGTGTCACAAAGCTTATCATAAAATAATAGACCAATATGTATCATTCAGATGTCTTACGTAAGTGTATACAATCGAACCCTAAATTCCTATACCATGAAACCGCAATACACCGCAACATACAGAAAAACAAACTTACGGGCACTACTCAGATTCCAGTATGTCCGTCGCCACATGCACGCATCCATTATAAACGGTTTCGCACGTGAACGAGGCAAGTTTGCATGCTGAACCATTTGGTAACTTAAGTACAAACTTCCTTATATTGGTACTTGGACGTTCCATCCGGCAGTGATGATGTTTTCAGTCCGTAAAGGCAAAAAGACCAACGTGGTACTCTTAAGTACCATCAGGGCAGAAATGGTTAAGATGGGAATATGTAGATAGCCAGTACAGAAACTATAGTAACATACAGATAATACTATGACCTTCACTTTCCCGGTAAGTAAAGTTACCTGCAGGAGGGATGCGGAAACGGTGAAATATGTAAATGCATTTAGACAAAAACATAGAAGTAACTCATCAAAATGAATAATTATGCATACATGGTACCGATGGTGAGGCGTAACCTTTTCGTTCGTGTTGAGATTTTTTTAATCGTTAAAACTGAAGGGTTCTCTTCATCTTCAGGCTGTTCGATGTTGCTTTTCTTTTATCCCAAGCTATTTGGGGGGGGATTATTATAAAAGTGTTAACTTCGTTTATTCTTCCAGATTAACGTTGTAAATAACGATCACAGTGCTGCGTGGTTGATGATAATAATAATAGACTTTTTCGTCTCGGGGTTCGTAGTTAGAGTTTGGCAAGCAAACCCTAATGTGAAGAAAAACAATAAAAGAGCTCATAATACATGTAATAAGCAGGACACTACATTATTTCATAAAATATACTTCTGAAACTTTAAAATGATTTATTTCTCTTATCTATTTCGGCGAAGGCTGTTCCTAAGCTCTCTTTACACTGTTTGTTGCCAGCAATATAACATATTTCCACGCCTTTCTTTCGCGCCATCGGGAAAAAACCCTTCTCTCCCCGTAGTTAAGAACGTTGCGCCTTGGAACAAAGCCCCTTGGCTTCCTTCACGACCGACCCTCCTATCTGTCCTAGTTGACTGCCATTTTTTCTTTCGCCATCTTGCCCCTAGGCGAAAGGTGACCCTAGTATTCCAACACACCCAGCGATACTCTACTCTCACGGATTAAAAAGGCGGCGTCGCAATATAAAAGCCTCAAAGTTGAGAATAGTCGCTTCTCGCGTACCCTTAGGTTACCTTTGAACATACATGCCGAAAAGTGCTAATTGCATTTGACAATATCAAATGCGGCTACGAAATACATAGCCAAGACTTCAAATGGTTTTAAGACGCGACAGCTTGGCGCTCTCTGAAAATCCCTACTTCCTGACAACGTGAAAAAGGTGCAGCTTTCCTGGGCTTGTAGAACAAAGAAACATGGAACACAAGGCGATAGAAATGTTACGAATGAGATTTAATATGTTTTGTCTAAAATTTTTGTATTAAATTTCGGTAACAATATGGCTCTACAAAAGTACATAACACAATCTCATATTCTTGACTCCAGAACTACCAGGATCATTGTTCAGTGAAAAATCTGAAAGTGGATAGAGATGTAAACTCTTAAACGATCATAACGCCCGAAACGCCCTTTCATTCAAACTACCACGACCTCCCGAAAACGCCCGTCTAGAGTGAGTAGGAATTCCTACTCACACCTTCTCCGTGGAAGAATGCAGTGGTTGCCCTCCGGGAAACGTCTAAAGGTCAATGCACATCGGGACTACAGATCGGAAGTTTCATGTAGTGACCGAGCACTAATCCTTCTTTTGTTAACTTGTAAAGCGGAATGGGAAAATTCTGAAAGGAGCGACAGATAGTTTCGGGCGTTATGGTATTTTGAGCGACACAAGGTTTCAGGGGCCTTGGTCCATAAAGGGATAAATGGGGGAGACAGTGAGTTCGAACAAAATTCTGCTAGGCTTTCTTCAAACTGAACCAGATGAATCATCTACGGAGTTTACAAATTCCATAGATGATTCGTCTGATTCAGTTTCATAGATGATTCATCTGATGTGTTTGAAATTCAACTGAATCATCTACGGAATTTACCTGCCCAGAAGATATCTCATGACGTCATTTCAAGACTCCAAAACGAAGTCGTGCACATCGTCTTTAATTCAAGCGTTTGTTTCTGGAAGAAACAGAAGACACGGCCAACAGTAAATTGTATTTTCGTGTTTTTCTCAGCCACACAGCCAGGAATAATCACAACATCGAGAATAGTGAATGTAGCGGACTGAATTTTTAGATCGTTTTTCCGATGTTTTTTTTTAGCGAAGGAGTTAGTCTGCTGTGAAAACAAAAATTTGTCAGCGACGGGCATCGAATCCTGAGTAAGTCGCTCTCCCAACTGAGCTACGCGGATAGAATGTTTTGCTACATATTTGTCGTCTTGACACATGTTTTCACCTCTGTAGTACGTCGCACTGCCGTTCCCAATTATTTCCTTTATTTTTCACCATACATTCACCTAGAAAACGATGAACTCAACACACTCGTAACCCTACAAGCACTTTCACTCATAATTTTATTATTCCAAGGAACCGAAGTAGTTGAAGCACTGCCATCCGAAGTAGATGAAGGATCGGGTTGTTCGAAACACAACTTTAAAGCATAAATAAATAAAAATAACACGTAGTAATAAGAAAACAATTTTCCACATGCAGTAGGTAACTCGTAAAACACACGCAAAATAAGCACTGAAATGAAGTAAAAAAAAAAAAAAAAGATTCACCAGCTAAAAACACGCGTGTATTCAAATACAGCAGTGGGGACAACGAACGTATGATCTGTTGGTTAAAGCTTCTCAGAGTTCCTGCTTTTTCTTCGGTTTCGCGCACAAGCGCAGTCAACACAACTGGCAGTATTTCGTAACCACTTTTGGAAGTGGTAACCTTGCTCCTTGCCAATGGTTTTGCTGTCTGCCCCTAGATATGGGAGTGTAGCGCGCGATATCCTTCGACGGCCAGTACGAAATGAACGGCGTCATCCGTAAATTGCACTGCGTTACATTTTCCTATTTATATAAATTATTTTTATTTATTTAAAATTGTTTTCTTTAGTAGCACTCAACACTACCACAGTTCGCCCCTGCATGGTAGAATGAATAGCTCTCGTTTTCTTTAGATTCACAACTTTCAAGCTAACCAGTAAATAATAGCTTTCAAGGGGGTGCGGGTTTCTTCACTGGGAAGTGAGGCCCATGATTTCCTGTATATTCCTTCGGCAGCATCTTAAGTAAAGCGCTTTTGCGAACTTGGTATGTTTCTTGTAGCTCATTTTATGCAATGCCCCATAAAAGTTTTTGTGCGTTTTTGAGAAAAGTCTTTCGTTTTCATGATGAAATGTGCATGGAAACATAAGTATGCGCAAGAGGAAAATGAACTTGAATTTTCTAAAACCAAAAAATTTACATACTCCATTCCAAATGTGCAACCGGTAATGTTTATCCTAGAAATCGTGCAAGCTTTATTTTTTCATCTCCTTCAGAAAATGCTTTCCGGGATTTTTACACGTATCTGTTTCATCATCGTTTCAAAACCAGTAATTTTTATCTTAACCAAGTTAACGTTACTGCAAATCAAGGGAGCAGATTATTGCGTTCATATCAACATTGTAGTCGCAAAATACTATTAGTGTAAACACTGAAATTAATACTTTTACTCATCAATGTTTTTTCCCTCATGTTGAGTGGAAAACACTTTTTTGCAAAAGCGTTAAGCAACTGTTATATTTTGGTTCTTATCGATCACTTGGCGTTTTGTATGAATCGCTTTAAAAAGAGAATGATGAAAATACATTTAACTAAGAAAACTACAAATTATACTTCATAACAATGCAGATAAATTTCCCTTTATCTCAAATTACTCATTTTCGTCATGAACTTGACAATAATTATGACACGCAACGTTGTACAAAATTTCCTTCAAAAGAGTAGAGTGCCATGTTTGCCTGAAAACTTACTTCTAAAATTAAGAGCTCTCCACAGAATGGTGGAACTTTAGTTCTGTCATCCATTTAAATTTAAATCCAAAACCGAGCAACACATAAATACAGCTATAAGAAAAACGATAAGAATTAAGATAGCCCTGTCGATGTGAGCTATAAAGCCCTGATTCTCTGGTTTGTTTAAAGAAAAACTTACTGCTTTATGTTTTTCATGGCTTGTCCCGAATTTATAGCTCACATCCAGGACAAAATGTTATAAAAAAATAAAGAAACAAACTCGTAAAGTATACAATCATAATAATAATGGAAACGTGCATGAAAAGCGTGCGCACAGTCAAAACAATATAATGACGAAAATATGAATGCTTACCAATATCTCTGGGGTAAGAGGATGAAGATCCCAATTTTGCCACAAGTTGAAACTCCAGTTCCACAGCAGGGAAAGTAAAGTGAAATCTCATAGCATCTGAAATAATAGTAAGAAGAAAGGGTATTAAATTAAAACATTACAAATGACAACGGTTTGGCCTAAACCCCTGTGACATACTACAAACTTCTACTTTCTCGATCAATCATCAGTAAGTGATGCAGTTATTCCTTTTCTGCGAGATTTCATTTCTTCCATTGAAAATACTACCAGAAGTTAATAATGTAATCGATTTTCACCAAGAGGGTCTGCTAATGGATCGGTTGTATTCTCTTTTTTCTAACCTTTGGAATATACACACTGAAACAAATGTAAAATTTAAAATCTCTACGTATACAGAGATGCTCATTACTCATTGACACTCACCGTTCAGGAATACGTAAAGCCGGGGTAAAAGGAAACTTATCACGTCAAGAACAGTAAAATGAATTTTCGCAGGGGTGTGCATTTAGCCATGAGTGAATGATGAATTGATTGTGCACTTTTCTCTCACAATAAAATGTTTATTATACATCGACTATAGTTTCACAGAGCGTTTGGCTCGGCATCCCCAGGACGAATGTTTTTATTATATCTTAACACCACAAGCTTAGTAGTCATAAATTATATGTAAGCACTTTTCTTTTATGACATAATGATAAATTGCTCTTGCAAATTCTACTGTTTCTCCTAAATGTTCTCCAACCAAGTTTTATACGACGATTAATTTCTTCTTTGATGCGGCTCTCTTTTGATATCTGTTTCTCAAGGTAAATGTAAGCATCGGCTACCTCTAGACTTGGCCCATCAACCGGTAAATCTTCTTACTTATGGATGATCAGAGATATGGGTTTAACTAAAAAAGACATGCAGAGGCTGCAAACAACTAAAAGAAACATGGAGAGATGCATGCTTGGTGTAACCGGGAAAGATAAGGAGAGGAACTCGTGGATCAGGAAAATGACGAGAGTGAAAGACATCATGATCAAAGTTAAATTTTTGAAATGGCAATCGGCTGGACATTTTGCCAGGAGAACGGACCATCTATGGACAACCGACATTTTAGACTGGATTCCAAGAGAAGAAAAAACCCACAAGAAGATTGCATGGGAAATAGGGGGATGCAATTCGAAAGCATACTGGAGTGACATGTAGGAGACTGACTCAAGACAGAAAGTTGTAGAAGAATCTCGGGAAAGCATCATCCAGCAATGGATTGATAGTGGCTGTTGATGACGATGATGCAATGATAAATCAATAATAACTGTTTTGTTTTACTGAGGTGTATTGTATCTGCTAAGATCTTGCATGATGCAGGCTTAAAGAAACCATCTCCGCAGCACTTTACCACTGGCAATTTTTATCGTTACCAGCTTGAAATTAATGAAGCCTTTCACCAAATCTGTTCTAATGCTTGGCTACCAAAGACCAGAAAAACAGTTGCATTTAATCAGAGGCAAATTAACAACGTCAGCTGTGGGTGATATTTTCTTTTTAAATGTTTACCTAATTCTTAAACTACACTTTTACTACGTCTCCCTGAGGGAAAATGTCACTCTTCACGCTGTCTTGTACAAAGGAAGGCATGGAAGTGTTTCTCCCAACAACCTTACGTCTGAGGACTAAGCATTGCTAGAACATTTCAAAATATGGAAATAAAAATTGAATATTGAATGCCATTTTATTTTTTATTTTTTTGGAAGGTGTCAACGCAGTATTTCCTGCAACTCTATTGCAAACATATTCCACGCACAGTAGCAACAAAAGGTTGCTTGATACCTGTGCTTCCAGAATGATACATCAAGGGATGTTCATCGGAAGGAATTCATTATACACAAGAAGATGTCGTTTGTTTTTCAGGGCTGGTGAAAGGCTTGCGCCGCTAGTAATTAAAAAAAATGGGAGGACCGTTGTCAACGATGCAATATGTCTTCCAGTGATCAAGTAGCCAAGGGCTCGGGATTCTGGCTTCTCTTATTATTAGGTCTGAGTTCGAATCCCATTCCAAGAAATAAATGTTGCATTTGTTCCGCAGCGCTGCTTCTGTCCTTTTGCTGAAACCAGTGACCTTTAATGGGGATGCGTGACTTCTTAGAGTCTTAGATACCCATAGGAGTGGTTAAACCCCGAACAAGACAAGACGTGATGTGAAAGGTTTCTTTTTCTTTGTTTTCGAGGTTTAAGGATCACAGTGACCAACATTTTTGTTGTTGTTGTTTTTGAATTTAACGACCACTACGAGCAACTCGAAGGACTAGAAGCAGTCACCCGTCCCTAATTTAGGGCTATTGGTTCCAGGAATGGTAAAGAGCCAGTGCTGTAAAACAAACACACTACTCATGATTCATCCGTTACATCAACTCAGGTCCACTCGGACGAACGGAAAGAAACCAGCGCTTATACCACTGCGCTACCGGGAAAGCTGAACCTTCTTTTTTGTTTGTTTCTTTCGGAATTTAACGGTCACCATGAGCAACTCCTTGGACAGAGTTTCCCGTCTCTCATTTATAGCCACTGATTCCAAAGAAGGGATAGAGCCAGCTCCATAACACAAACACATCACCCATGCTTTATCAGGAAATCGGACACGGGCCCAGTTTGGACGACTTGTTAGAAACCTACGCCTCTGAATACTCAGCCACCAAGATGGCATGTCAAAGGGTTCAGCTGACCAAGAACAGCAAATATTTCTAGCAGCGCTATTGCTGTGTATGCTTATGTACGTAGCAGCAGATGAGCTAAAGATCAAGGAGGACGCTGATCTTTAAATTTCGTACGAAACTCTTCACGATATCGGCAACAATTACCTACATTGCAGTAAGATGAAACATGGAAGCCACGTTTTTTTATTAATTTTCATCCATAGTGCCATAATTATTTCGCTCGATGGTTCTGCTGATAGCTTTCCTAAGGAAAAAATGATACTTTCTTTTTTTGTTTTGCTGAACTCGCCCTTGAATGATGCTGATAAAACCCTGCCTAAGTCTTCAAAACCTAGTAACACTTCATAAGACACTTAAAATGCTATAGACTCTTGAAACTAATAAAGCTTTAGCCCAGGTGGTTTATGTCCTATTATTTCAAATCTTGTACATATGAACTAATGGCAATTTTATGTCGAGTATTCCAGCAGTTGGTTTCAACGAGAATCTTTCCAAAAGCTTGGAAATTTGCTTACATACGACTTAGCTAAAATAGAAGAAAGGATTCATTATATCTCTGAAGCCTTCGTCCTATGGCCCTGCCATCTGTCACGTCCAAAATAGTGAAAAAAGAAATAATACAGTAACTTCTCTCTTATCTGCTATCTTTCAGGTTCGTTCATGAACGTCAGTATGTTTTTCTTTCAAATTGATCAATAGATAACATATTAGTCCATCTTAAGATGCCTGTAATACATATGACTGTGGTAAAGTTTGTTGAATCTCAAATTGTGGCACTTCGTGTTTCAAAAGGTTTTGATGAAATTTGGCACCAAAGTCTTCTAAATAAACTTGAGTCATATTATGTTGGTCTTGCTTTGTGGCACTGGATATCTATAGCTTCCTTTCCGACAGTAATATGCGAGTCGTTTTTTTAAAGGTGCATGGTCTGATGCGTTTTCTCTTAATGATGAAGTACACCGGGGATGTTTTCTGCGACCCATTTTCTTACGTTTACATATCCAATGACTAGCGTTCCGTTATCGACAATGAAATCATTATTTTTCTGACTACAGTATGTTTCAGGAATCTTACGTTTTACGAGTTAGTTATTTAGTAGAGCTAATCATCATCAGTACAGTGCTGCAACCCTACTTCCTGCTTGAGATCATTTATCTTTGGGATGAAGATAGTCCACATAGTTTACCTTCGCCCTTTGTTATAAACGTCAAAAGAGACCAAACGTTGTCACGTTTTTATACCAAGCAAAACACTTTTACAGAAAACACTTCTGTGTCCCTTCAAGCTGCGAACATTATTTCCATCTTGCTTTTGTACGCCACATTTCTTCCACTATTACTCCAAATAAACTAAGATTTTTCTTTCGAATAAGATCATGCCTCTCATCTAAAGAATTTTTGACACTATATGATCTGAAGTTCGCTCAACTCTGGAATATTTTTCTCACATTTAGAGAATTGCACCCAAATCAGTTCTAAAGTTTCTTTACACTGCGAAAAGAGAGCAGCTCATGTAATTATTCACACCGAAAACAATGATTCTCTTCTTTTTTCTGATGGCTGTTTTGAGTATGTTTTATTAGTGATAAAAATAAGCACTGTTCCCAAGAGCTTTCAGCGCTTGACCTAACTTTCTCCAGTTTTTCGTCGCCTGTGAAAACTACTGTCACCCAACAGCCGCTTCGTGTCCAGTTGAATAAACGCTCGGTATTAGTCTGAGACAACTTATTCATTCCTGTAATGTTAAAAACCTGAAATCCGATACGTGACAATGTTTTCAGTGAATGCTAAAACCTCCGGCTATTCATATACACTATATTGACAAAAGTCACCGGACACCTAGAAGAGAAACATAGCATTTATTGACATACATTAGTACGGTGTCGGTCCACCTTTGGCCTTAATGCATGCACTGACTCTTCGAGACATGCTTTCTACAAGGTTTTGGAACACAGCGATAGATATGCGCTTCCATTCAGTACATAATGCTGCCGCTAACTGTTGCTTAGTAGTAGGCCTTGGTTCCAAACTTCTTATGCGGCTCTTTAATTCATCCCAGGTGCTCTATGGGATTGAGATCAGGGCTCTGTGCTGGCCAGTCCACACACGATACTGAATTGTCGTCAAACCACGCCGTAACAGTCCTTGCTTTATGACTCGGTGTATTATCCTGCTGGTACCAACAAATCTCGGTTCCATAGTATTGCCACAGAGTTGGTAAGGCATAATTGTCCAGAATACCGAGGTAGACGTGCAGGTTAACAAGTTTGTCCACGATAACCAATGGCCCGGGACCATACCACGAAAAGCACCCCCACACGAATACACTGCCAGCTCCAAGCTTGACGTAGGAACAGTACACTGTGGTAAATAGCGTTTCCCCGGCTGCCGCCATACCCACACACGGCCATCATACTGATGAATCGTGTATCTGGATTCATCAGTCCATAGGACCCGTTTCCATGACCTACTGTCCACGACAAATGTTCTTTACACCATGCTAAACGACGAGTAGCATTCTGAGTGGAGATGAAAGGCTTATGAGCAGCCGCAAGACCACGGTAACCTATGGAATAAAGTTCTCTGCGAATGGTACATGTACATACCAAGGTTCCAGCATTTTTACTCACCTCTACACTGAGGTCTTGTGCAGTACTCCGTCGATTAGCTGTAACGCCTCTCCTGAGGCTTCGACGTCCTCTATCACTGATTTTCTTTGGTCTGCCGGTACGTTTTGCTATTTCATGCACTCCATGTGTCTTCCACTTATTCAGTACATCCAAAACAGTTGACTTCGGTATGTTTAAATGCCTCTCGGTTTCTCTTATGGACAACATACTAATATTAACACCCAACAATCTTTCCTTTCTCAAAATCAGTTCTTTCCCGCCGCGACATTTTCACTCAACCTCTCAGTGCGATATGATCGCGGTCAGCTGTAGGCTTAGTTTTATACCGTTTGCAGCTGTACCGCGCATCTTAACAACACAGAGGATCCGTTCATTTGCTTTTGAAGGGGTGTCCGGTGACTTTTGTCAATATAGTTTTTGTAGCAAACTACTTTTGAATGCTTCCAAAGTGTTCATGCTGCTGCCAACTTTATGCTCTCAGGAAATACTAATTATGATAGTAAAATTTAGATGCACACTTAAAACCCTTCTCACGCAAAATTGCTCACAAGTCTATCAACAAAAAAATTGCTATTGAGGTGCTTTTGGGGTAACAAATGAGTCATTTTGATAGATTTCTTGCTGGGGATGCACTGCTATTGCTTAATAAGTTCGAGACATGCGTTGGTGCGTTTGCCTTTGCCATCCAAAAGGAATGTCAACTTCTGCTACAGACTGAACTGTCTTACTTTATGACATCTCCCGTCTACACACAGTCTCTCAGAACTTACACTGCTAGGTCTAGGTTTGATTCCTGAGACAGGACATAGATGTCATGTAAGTTCTTCTGGAGCTGGTTCTCACCCTTCCATCGAAACAGTGACTATAATTTAGCCTGAGAGTTTGTTTCAGGGTTTAATGCCGCCAATGAGCCTTATATGCTCATTGGTGGTGTTAAACCCCCAATGATAAACGAACAAAGTTCTCGATCACCTCGGTCGGATCTTGATATTGTGTTCCTTACACCCCTAAATTTGAACTCGGGAACTTAATCTGAGCGACTTGAGGTGCATCGTATCTTTCGCAAAATCGTATTTGGATTTATTTCTCTCTGCTACTTTAATCACGTTAGTTATGGTAGAGCTAGTGGAATAAGGGAGTAATTGGAAAAAGATATAATAGGAAATCGAGGTTTGTTAGCTTCTAATGTATTTTCTTTATAGCAAGCGTTTCGTTTGTTCCGTTGGGGAATGAACTTATTGGTCCGGAGGAGCAGACGGAGAAATATTTTATGAGCCCAGTCGGAAGAGGTAATAATAATTTCGAAGATCATTCCGCCATTTTAAAAGGCGCTATTCGAGGAATCTTCATTTTTCTTGGAATTACGGAGAGGAATTCCAAGAAATCCCTTCTAAATTACCGGCGGGGGGGGGGGGGGGGGGTACAAAGTTTCAAACCCTCTCCAGTTTCTACGCCGGCCAACATTTCGTTAGTGATGGCAACTTTAAGGGGTTTTGTGTAAGAGCTACCGAAACGTTAGCACATAAGGCTTAAGAAATTACAAGGTTATGTGAAATTCTTTTTATTATGATTTATCTGTAATTTGTGTATTCCAGAGTACTAATAACAGCACATGTGTCAAATTGAAAAAAAAAAAACACTCCGCCTAGGTTGCATACAAGGTTAGTAGTTGACAAGGTTATGCTTATCATGCACTTTCAGTGATTACTTTGTGACGTCCGTGTCCAAAGCGCCATCGTAAGACTACCTAATCGCCACGTTTCTTTGTATCTCCACCATAGTAGCATGTCGGAATTATTATTCGTAAACCAGCTGGAATAATCTTCATAAATTCTACAAGGTTTTTTAATGCGTAATGTTTTCAATTTTTAATTTAAAATATTTGGGGAATGTTGCCGAGATGCCTTTCCTATTCCTCATAAAAAAAATTGTTTATTATGTCACAATAATATGTCCTGCTGTGCACTTTCCCTTCTGAATTTATATAAAAACAGCAAATATTCCCCTTGTAACTAAATTAACATTTAAAAGTTTAACTGTTTTCCCTCCCTTTACGTAACAAAAATGTGCGGAGGCATTTTTGAAATCTCCGTTACTAAAGTATTTACATGATTGTGAATTTCTTGTGTATTTAATATAAATGTGCTGTTGAATAATCTTTTGTTCTATGTTTGAGTAATAAAAATGGTTGACAAGACATTTTCCTCCATAGCTACAGTTTGGATCTATGATTCACGTGTTAGGACGGCGATGTCACTCAATGACGTCGCATTTATTCGTCTGCGAGGAACGCAGGATGAGCAAACCTTACTGTCTATTAACCTTGGGTTGCATAGTGGTCTCAGGCGCTGGTTTCTGACCAATCATTCGAGCTGGGCCCGGGTTCGACTCCTGGATGAGGCTGGATTGCATAATTCTCTGTAGGCGCTGGTTCTGTCTCTTTCCTGAAACCAGTGGTCTAAATTCATGCTGAGCCGTAAAATTAGGCATTTCAGGGTATTACTGATTGCCGTATTAAATAATCTTGAAGAACGATTAACTCTACAATGACTGTCAGCCTATCGTAATATGCATGCTTTCAAAACCAGAGTCTGAATTATTCTGTTCATTTCACTGACCACATTGGGGCACACTTTCATATCCGTTACTTTTTTTTCTAGATTTATTGACAACTATAAGCAACCCTGAGGGCTATATAGTCATCATGCCTCACGGGATTCTCGGACGCTCATAATTTAGGGCCACTGGTTCCAAGGAAGGAAACAAACCAGAGCCATAAAACGATCACACCACCCATGCCTCATCCGGAACTAGAGCCCATCTCAGACGAACGATCAGAAGCCAGTGCCTCAAACAACTCGGCTTTCGGACCACTATTTTTTATTGCTTCATTGCCTATTATTGATAGCATTTCTTTCACTGCCATTTAAACAATATTTTTTAACTCAGTTTAGCTATGTTGCCGAAATCAGGGCCAGGCAGTTATTTGCAAGATAGCGAAATGACACGTTTTCTTAGTTGCAATAAAGTCTTGAATCCCAGTGAAGAATCCTTTAGTTACTGGGTAGTGTTGACCTTTTTTTAAGCACTTGTGACGAATTTTTTAAAATATAGGGTTCAACGACCATCCTAATCAATTCGATGATCTATGAACAGTCGCCCGCACTTAATTTTGGGCCACTGGTTTCAGGGAAGGGAGAAAGCCAGTGCCGTAAGGCTAACACAACATTCATGCCTCACGGGATTCTTGGACTATAATAGGGGATTCCGTGAATCCCGTGACCTAGACCGCCCGCCACTGGACGAATTTTTGTCAATGTTTTCTAGCTCTAAGGAGCTGAGATTTTTGCGGGTAGAATTTTGTTGTACCATTTCTTCAATGGTTCTAGGTAATTTTCTAATTGTGGAAGCTAATGAGCATTAATGGTATTTAGGAGGGATGTTACATTAATGAGATTTAGGGGGGATGTATCCATCGTCATCTGCAGCTGCTACGGAAGTGACGAGATGTATTTGCCCTGAGAAATATTGTTTGAGTTGCTTTTCTTGTTCCCAGTAAAAATTCAAAATACTGATTTGCCCTCTTCGGCATTTTTATTTTCAGCTACAATCTTTCAACTGATGAGTCTGGATGATGACAACTGCATTTGGTTAAAGATCTTCTTGTAAGTTGGTCAAGTTCCTGTATATCTGTATTAGTTCATTTAAGGATACCAAAAGAGTACACGAATATAGGTATAGCCCCGCAGTAGATGTCAATTACTTTACATTTTAAGAACATAATTTTGTTCTTATTATTTATTTATTTATTTTTGAGTTGAATGGGGTATTTTGTCATAAATTTCCTTTTTAGTGTACTGTGATCTGTCATTAAGTTTTTTTCTTTTAAAAGAAATTTTTAAGTTCGATCACCTTCATGGTCGTCTAAACGTTGATTCTCCGTGGTTGGATTTTTATGGGATTTTCAATTTTTGATATTCAAGATCGCGCAGTAGCTGAAACCAAATTCCATACTCCAATCATCACTGAACATTATGGTGGTTATGTTGATCAGGCTATCAAGTTTGTTTTTATTTTACTCTTGGCATGCATCTTAAGGTATTCCCCATTTTAATAAATGAATAACTTAGGACTGACACCTCTCAAAATGAAACCTAAACTTCAATTTCCGTTTTCTTTTTCTCTTCTGTATATGGTTTTGTTTAATTGAGTCAGGTTAGTGCAGAGTCTGTCTATTAAGCTGGGTTACACTAGCTGCTGCGAAGTAAACTGCCAAGCGAATATGCTCAATGGAGCTCTTATCTTTTAGAGTTTCGTTCAGAAATTTATCAACACGCAAGTCTATGCTTTTATATTCTTTTAATTTGGACAGTTTTCACGAGTGGGTCAGTATTTCAAAAAAGCAGTGGATTTTCTTCGGATTTTGTTTTGCTGAAAAATTTGTCCTCCTCCTTAGTAACGAAAATTTGGTTCAGTTGCTGGGGATGGTGATATTTTACTTCCTGATAGAGGATATACAACACTGTCACTGATGGGCAACTGTATCTCCGTTAATTGCACTGGATCGCTCATGCGAGTCTCACATTTCATTTCATCATTTAATTTCTCTGGTTCTGCATCTGATAGGTACATTTTTTAATAATATTTTTCCAGTTTGCTAAGTTTTGTGCGGTTAATTCATGTTTTAGAAATTTTGATGTAAAGTCTTTGCATCGCTTTTGCCTCCAACCTTTTTGTTTCGTTCAGGCGGTCCTTTGCAAGGTAGAAAGAATGTTCAAATTTATTTCCTTTCAAAGTTTATTTGTCTTGTTCATTTTCTTCCCTCCGAGTGGCTGACCCACTAGTGTGGTCTGCAAACTTGGAGAATATATAACTGAGGTTCTTTATTATTATAATTATTATACTAAAAACAAATATCGTTTCTGACGCAACACCCAATTAGCATTCATAGAGAAGACTTGCTATTAAATTCAGCATGGGATTCTACAAAACTCTTGCAAACCACATTTCGATCATGTGCATTACTTTCACAGAAGCACACAGGAAATTGCAAAGGATTTCAAAGATGAACTCAGTTTACCATGTTTTTCTCCTCATGGTGTGTCATGTATCTGTCCATTTTGGCTCCTTGCCTGTCGAATAGTTGATGCGTGTATTAAGGCAACAGGTATATCTTCAAATTAGATAAAACCACTGCGTTGGAGGCATTAATCCCATCTTGAGAAAGATCTGGTTGCTTGTGGTAGAAACCTAACTGCATGTTTTAATTTTATAGAAGCGCAATCGGCATTGCCATGTCATATATGGCGTATACTCTAATTTAACCTTCTATTTTAGTTCCTATATTCTTATGCAAACTTGATTTATTCTTTTTAACGATTTTCTAAACTTAACGCAGCAGATTCCTGCTCGACGAATTTGAGTTCACCTGGAAACGGGTAATAGCACCATGACTTAGTAGAGAATCGAGAGATAAGAACTGTGGGCGCAATTTTTCGACAGCACTGTTACGAGCAATGTTAATGTAACGATTGAAGAGCACTGCTTCGAGCAATAGTGTTTGCTTTGATGATTTAGACGATCCTTTTTATGCTACGTTTCTTGGTTGATTCTTAAATTAACATTGTAAAAACTAGTTCACGAGCGAGCGAAAGTTGAATGCTCAACTTTTTGACGAATTGAGAGGATATTTATAATTCGATGATTCAGTGACTAAATTTGCGCTGATACTTACTTTAACTCCTGACGGGCGAAAGACTACCAATAAACAACTTGAGTTCAGTAAGTTGATTTCTGTATTCCTTTGTGGACCCTGGTCGTTATCTTGAAGTGGATAATTAGAAATGTTACGCTTAATTAAAAATTTTAGTGACAAGTAACATTGAAGCTATCCGTGTTCAATGAAAGTTAATTTACAGAGAAGCTAAAACTTAATGAGGTATAATCCTCTAAAGTTGCAGTAAAACTAACTTAAAGATAAAGCTGCAATTAACTAAAGTTCCAGTTAAACGACTAAAACGGTATACATCATTCAGTCGCTGTTAGGTTCGATCTTCTATTTTATGCTAATTGATGTGTACAGTGTTAGAGCTTGTAACGCTGACTGTTGAAGGGAGGTCTGAGTTGACATTCCCCTTCATATCAACATTTTGAATTTGTACCTTCCACAAATGTGATATCATATGTAGTGTATTAACAGCGTTGTTTACAGCGCGAATTTTTTCGTTTAGGATAATATCGGCAATCCTAATTTTATTGTCAGTGCTCCTTTTCTTGTTTCAGTGTTTAACGACCGCCGTGAGTAACTCTAGAGGCTATAAGCAGTCTCTCGTCCCTAATTTGCGGTCAATATTTTCAGGGAGACAGTGCCGTAAGACGAACACACTACCCATGTCTCATCCGAGACTCGAACTCAGGTCTATCAGGATAAATCGCCAGAAGGCAGCGCTTAGACAACTGTGCCACCGGTACTACATCAGTACTCTATTGGTTGGTTTTTAGAACATAACCTGCTGCTTAAGGGCATGCACAACTTTGGGGGCTTCTTATCATCTGAGGTAGTGTGCGTCCTGTTGAAATAGGTCACTCACAGCACCAGATTATCATGTGATTGAAGCTCTGTAGCAACAGGAAACACACAGTCTCCAAATCACCATGCTATAGTATCCCTTTTGCAACAGGACACACAGACATAACCCCAGATTTTTAAGAACTGAAAAATGTTTTGGTGTCCGCCAACTTCGACAGCAGATACTGGTAATCCTTATACCGTGCTTTCCCTCTCCTTTGCACTGCAGAAGTGTAAAGTTTTAGTTTCAGCTGCAATCTTACTTTCAGTGTGGCGCTGCTGTACCTCGAGTTGCTTTTTTTATCCTGTTTTTTTTTTTTTCCACGTTATTGCTTTGTACCAAAGCAAGGGAAGATTATCTCTTTTCGATAGAGAAACGTCATATTTAAATGTTTGTCGTTTAGTCATCTCCTCATAAAACCTGAAAATTGCATCATCTTGGAATAAGAATTAAACTTGCCTGTTCGAGCACGCCACCGTTACGCCACCCAGAACAACGAATCTCCAAACAAACGAAGCATAGGAGTCTGACCAAGCATTAGATTGTACTTCTGTATAACTGCCATGAATACACGAAGATATAAATTCTTCATTCAGTTCCAGGATTTTACCTGAAGAACTGGTAATTTCTGACCTGGACCTGGTCCTCGATTTCAATAGTCATCGCTACGAGGAGGCATCGGATGCCACGACTGGCGCAAGTCTGATATTTTTCCAGATTTCTATGTTTCCGTTTTTCAGAATTTCGTCTCCTGGGCGTCGTAACGCCCGTTCGATTAATTCTTCATTAATTTCTAATTCTTCATTAAAGTATGTTCAATTAATTCTTCATTAATTTCTGCGATGAGTTTGCGAATACATTAGTTCTTCATAATTTCAGCAAAACGAAAGCTTTCTGAAGTGAATCAAATTACAACCTTCCAAAATTCAACACTTTTTACCCTTTCACTGATAAACGACATACTGTGATCGCGTTGTGCAATTTTGCAGAAATTCCTCAAAATGAGCGAAAAAGAAGTATTACACATTATTTTTATTTTTATCATTGCTCATGTGTCTGCTCACTAAACCAACATTGCTTTTGTATAATTTCACGTGATTTTACAGATTTTTGATTAAGAAAACGGATTACAGCAAGCAATACGTGACAAGGAAGAAAAGCAATACATGGTAAAGGAAAAGCTCAATTCATTTTTCATACTGTTCATGAGTCGAGACAAATACCGAAAGTATTATTTATATAAAGATATTAAACATGGTCCAAATTTAGAAACAGATGACTCCTTAGAATCTTGGGTATTCACGAGGATCGTTAAACTCCGAAGCAACAACACATACTCACACCCACAAAGACATCAACATCGCATAGGTATCTCATACCCCTGGAAGTTAGTAACCCAAAATAACAGAGAATTATAACTTAGAACACCCTTTAATAGAAAAGCTACTGGTAACATACTCAGAATGAATCATGGTATAGAACGTCGAATCTAGTAACGATCAAATGATGACGTGAAATAAGGATCCGCAGTTACTGTGCTACAGCTACAGAGATCTTCTGAAGATTGGATTCATTCAGATCTCGAAATCGTTTTGAAGAAGTACTCATGAAAGCTGGATATTGAAAAATCCTGTACAGAAGCATACATGGTCGTAGCAGTACAATATGACCACCCCCCGGACTCACAGTTTACCTGCCCAGGCGCGTCACAGAGTGCACGTGACAAGGTCGACCACACGGTGATATAAACGTCCGGCCAGGACAGATGAGCCATAGTGCGTAATGTGAGCACAATGGCAGAGGTAGTAATTTGACAGACATTCAAAAAGGAATGATGATCGACTGCCGCGCCAAGGGTGGAAGTATCTCAGAAACAGCAGATTTTGTGGGCTGTTCGAGAGGTGCTGTAGTAAGGGTGTACCAAAAATGGACAGCTGGCACACCGAGTACCTCCCGACATCATAAGTAAGAGAAACCTCGATTCTTCTCCGAAGAATCGAGGTTTCTACGCCATAGAATTGACGGGTGGTGACAGATACGGCGTCTGACACACGAGAACCTACACCCAGAAACGCTTGTCAGTCAAGTACAGTCCTTCGGTGGAAGTGTGCATGTCTGGGGGATGTTTTCCTTGGTATGGCCTGGGGCCGGATGTTTTCCTGGTATGGCCTGGGGCCGGGCCGGTGGAAGTGTGCATGTCTGGGGGATGTTTTCCTGGTATGGCCTTGGTACCACTGGATGGGTGCCTGAACGCCAATGGCTACGTGTTCATCCTCGCTGACCACATGCATCCCTTCATGTTGGACGTTTACCATGGTGATGATGTTGTCTACCAACAGGACAATGCGCCGTACCACGTCCCTAAGGGGCTGCGTGACTGGTTCCAGGAACACGACAACGATGTCTCCGTTCTCTCTTGGCCGACGAAATCCCCAGACCTCGATTCAATTGAGTACTTGTGGGACTATTTGGATCGACAGGTTCGACGTGCCGACCCACAACCACGTCATCTGCCGGAACTCCATGTTCTGCTGCGGTCCGAACGGGCACGTGTGCCTTGGGCAACCTTCCTGGGCCTCATTGCATCCATGCCACGCCGTCTCGCCGCTGTCATCCGGGCGAAAATTCCCATTATTAGGTAGGTGGTCATATTATTTTGATACAACTGTGTACATTGCAGCCCAAACCGTCCATGAATATTTTTTTCTTTTTCCGCCCCCGTAGCGCAGTGGTCCAAGTGCTAACTTCCGGATGTTTGTCCCAGTAGGCCCAGGTTCGAGTCCCAGCTAAAACATGAGTGGTGTAATTGCCTTACGGCACTAGTTCTCTACCTTCCATGGAACCAGTGACCCTAAATTAAGGACAAGCGATTGCTTATAGCTCTTAGAGTAGTTCCAGATGATCCTTAAACCCCGAAACAAACAAAGAAAGAATTTTGTATGAACAAAGCTAAAACCTGTGTTTTATGGGCCGCGGGTGGCCTAGTGGTCAGCGTTCGTGACTGCCATGGAGATAATCGATCCTGGGCAGGTACGAACGTTCGAACCACTAAATACCCGCCGTGAGTCGGATGGGCACGTTAAGCCCCCTGGTAATAAATAAGGGCGTCTTCCTACCCCTTTCTACCTCGCTTCCGTGTCACTTTCCTATCGGGAACTCTAGCCCAAATCTCCTAGCTTCCTATTTCTGAGGGTTGTTTAAGACCTGAGGGAAGACACTCCCTTCCTAAAAATCCTCTACATATGATGATCTGACCTGTGTTTTATTGATTTTCCAACTTTGAAGAAATTTGCTTATCGATGGATGGGGACATATCAAGAAGAGAAAAATGTAGTAACCCAGCGCGTCCTAAGAGTTTCAAAAAGTTTCCTCAGTACTACTGCATAAGTGACTCCATCATATATTTATGACTACGATGTGGTTTAAAAAATATTTTTATGTAGGATATGTACACTAAACATGGATTTTTTTTTAATTATTGACACTAATTCTCCTTTCCTGTGAAGTCCTCCCAGAAGCGGATATATATATATATATATAAATATATACTAACTCATTATATTGGATTCCAAGGGACAGGAAAAGACCCAGAAGAAGACCACATGGGAGATGGGTGGATGAAATTCGAAAGTATGCATCAGTGACATAGAGGAGACTAGCACAAGACAGACCGTTGTGGAGGAAACTTGGGGAGACCTTCGTCCAGCAGTGGATTGATAATGGTTGACAATGATGATGATGATGATACTAACTCAAAAGTAAAAAGCAAATTCAACGGGAGCCACGAACTAGAAAAAAATGAAATGCATACAAGCAGAGAAGAACAAGCAAGAATGCAGAAGCCGCCCCGGTGGCGCAGTGGTCTAAGGCGTTGGCCTCTGATCATTCGTCCGTAAGGGGTCCGGGTTCGAATCCCGGTCAGGCATGGATGTTGTGTTTATCTTACGGCACTGGCTCTCTCCCTTCCCTGGGATCAGTGACCCTAAATTAGGGACGGGCGACTGCTTATAGCCCATTGAGTTGCTCACGGTGGTCGTTAAACCTCTAATAAAAAAAAAAAAAAAAATGCAGAAAGTCTTAAAAATGCTGTGCTTTGGTTTTTTCAAGGACCAGCAAAACACAGCCTAGTTGAAAATGAGTTTCTGCTATGTCATAAATGTAAGCCAGGCAAAGGACCCCACAAATCAAAAATACACCTTTCAAGTTTTGAAAGGGGAAATTATTAATAATCAAACTTAAGTTCTTACATTTATGACAAACTTGGCCCGACCCCACACGACTCATCGTCCACAAGACCAGGGACACAAAGCACGGACTCAATGATTACAAAAACAAATAAATTCTGACGATATCCGCGAGACTTGTTGAGACTTTAGACAAAATTAAGAAAAGTTGCAATATGTACACAGCATTGTAAAAATGTTTTACCTAGAAGAACACTCAATAAAATGATCCAAACGCCGACAAGCAAACGCTACGATGGGGCCACAAGGCCCAAAGCACCAGAACAAAGGCCAAAAAAATTCAAGCCCAGAGGTAAGAGAAAAAAACGCCAGAATTTTAAAAAATAAACCAAAATAACGCACATGAACGCCAGCACCAAAACACTTTTAAAAGGTACGACCCACAACGACTCATCGTCCACAAGTACACAGTATTGTAAATTGCAATATGTACACAGTATTGTAAAAATGCTTTACCTAGGAAAACAGACTCGATAATTTAAACCAAACGCCAAAAAGCAAACGCTACGTGCAAGTATTGTTCTTACTCTTCTGGTTCTCTCCGTTTCGTAGATCCAGTGATTTTGTGAAGTTGAAGCGTTTGTCGAATTCTAGTCCACTTTTAACCATTCGTCCGAGATGGGTTCGGGTTCGAATCCCGGTGAGGTATGGATTGTGTGTTTGTCTTATGGTACTGGTCCTCTCCCTTTCCTGGAACTAGTGGCCCTAAAGTAGGGACGGGCGGCTGCTTATAGTCCAAAGAGTTGCCAACAGTAGTCGTTAAACCTCCGAACAAATTAATAATAATAATAATAATTCTAGCTTAGATGCTAAAAGAGTTCGTTAAACCTTGAACATTTTTTTTATGTGACCCTTGTTCTGAAAACATATGCATATCGCTAAGTTTCCCACTGTTCTGAGAATAGAACATAATCCAACTACAATAGAACATAATTCATTCTACAAGGAAACATAACACAAAATAATGGCAAGTATCTAAGTAATCTATTAGGTAAGTATCTACAAGGGAACATAACACAGGGATAGAGGTTATCCCACGGTACGCGATGTATAGTTACTCCGCCCTTGCGGTCAAATTTCTCCTTCTGGCGTGCTCAGCACAATTTTTTAAATCACAATATGCATCATTCTTCTACTTCATCTCTTGAATCTTACTTATTTTATTTTAAATGACTGGTTTCATCCATATGATGATAAAGCACGGAAATATTCTGTATATACAGTCATTTGCAAAAGTTTAAGATCACCTGTTGGTATTAAGAGATTCCTGCCGATTGCATCAGCTACTCTATTATTCAACTGTCTGTCGGTGTTTCATCATCCTACAGCGGCATCTGTTGATAGAGTTGGGGGAAGCGTGCGAGCGTCAGTTTGCCATGGTTTTCATGATGAGAGGTTTTGTACGTATTTTCTATATAACGAAAAAGGGCAAAAAAACGTCATTAAGTGTAACTCAGAGGAAACAAATAGTGAATTTATATCATGAAGGATACTCCGAACGTGACATAAGGAGAAAGGCGAATGTGAGCAAGATTGCTATTCATAATACGATCATGAAATATCGAGATACAGGTGAATTTAGCGACCGAAAGAGAAGTGGACGTCCAAGGAAAACAACCCAACGTGATGACAATACCATAAGGTGAATAGTTATGAGTTCTCCGAGGAGTTCGTGCAAGAAAATCAAAGCCTTTCTACATTCAAAAGGGTCTGATATTAGTATCAGCACTGTTTGCCGACGTCTTAGCAAAGATTTTGGAATAAAGTCTTATAAACCTTCACGTAAACCTAGACTAACCTCTGTCATGAAAAAGAAGTTACTCCAGTTTGCGAAGCGTCTTCAATCGTGGACTGGTGAAAATTGAAGCCAAGCTCTTTTTCCGATGAATCAACAGTGCTTCAATTTGAATCACGCGAAGCACATGTTCGACGACCAAAAGGCAAAAGGTTTGATGAAAAATACACCGTTAGCACCGTGAGACATCCGTCCAGTCAGATGATATGTGATGTTATGTCAGCATTCGGTACTGCTTCATTATAATTTTTGCCGGCAGGCACTACCATGACTGGTCCTTTTTATGTGGAAATGTTACGTGAGAAGCTGTTACAGATGCACAATCTTAGAAGTGCACAGATGCACAAACTTTATGCATGATGGTGCTATATGCCACAGATCAAAGACAGTAAAGGACTAACTAAAGAGGAAAAACATAACTGTGCTTGTCTGGCCAGGAAATAGTTCCGACCTTAACCCCATCGAAAATTTTATGGGCCATTTTAAAAGACTAGGTAGCAGAAAAACAGCCATCAAGTTCCCTAGCTGTGATTGACGCGATAAAGTACGTGTGGTGCAAAGACATTTCAAGTGACTGCTGCAAATCCCTTATGGAAAGTATGCCACATAGCTAGTATGTCCGTTATAAAAAACAAAGGTGGCCACACAAAGTACTGATTTTGATCATTTTGTGTTCTAAAGAATCAAATATCTCTGACTAGTATTCATCTGTGGTGTCATTTTGTCAAATATCTCGGACTAGTATTTAGTTGTTTCTTTGAAAATCTAAATTTTCAATAAATTGACAGGTGGTCTTAAACTTTTGCAAATGACTGCAATTTGTGTCTTTCCATTTTCCCCTCCCCTCATGTTAGTGACAAACTGACTCTGAAAACTTCTGAGACACATTTTCCCCTTATCCTTTGTGATAATTACTTCCTAAAACTTTCTAAAGAATTTATTCCCGGAGATTCGATATTAAATAACCATTTCGATGTACATCTAGTCATCAGTGTAGAACTAAACGGATCTGAGATAAGAACGATCGCTCTCAACTAGATTATGTACTTCCCGTCATAAATATTTATGCAGAAGGGTATATTCGGGTACATGATAATTTACGGCATCCAAACATGATGCGAGCTGGATGAATAACGTATATCACGAAATAACATTTCATATATTTGGTATGCTCCATTTAATTCGGAATTTAAAAAGTACGATAAAACTGAAAGAATGGAAAACAAAGAAAGGAAACAAACAAGCGAAGCAGGAATATAGATCCTGCTGCAATCTAAATGACTGTTTTCGGCCGTTGCTACATAAAAACTGCCTATAGCAGCGCTGGTAACGAAAGGAAAAGTCGATAAAAAAAGAGTAAAAAGAGTATAAAGATAAAAATAAAGAAAAATAAGAAGGAGAAAAGAAAAGTTCAGTTCTGGAATCTGAATGTCGTAAGTCGTTACCGGAGAACGTTTCATTCTCGGTTGCCATGGACAACGCAGAACTAATCACGTTTTTCGCGATTTATGTTTTTTACGGTGACAGGAATTGTAAGAGAAAGGCGACTTCCATTCTGTTGCGAATCCTTGAGTGCATGACTTTCCCAACGCATTTTCAGGAAGAACTGAATCAATGTATGTATTACTTTTCGCCTGGAATTATGCAAAACATGAAGTCTTGTATTTCAATGGAACATTAAACGAAATAAAAAAAATGAATAACACTCCAAGGCAATTTATCTTTCTATTAACCAGAAAAAGTCAAGTTGTTTAAGAGATTCCTTAAGTATTAATTTTGCTTGACGCAGAACTCTTTGTTCGATGGTTTCTCTTATTTTCTCGTTGCCTCTCTCAGTTTCTATGATTTTTTTACTTTGCCGAATCAATTAATTAAAATAGACCCCCGTCGTCTTAAACATCTTCATTCCTATGCTAAAGCTAAAGTTGCGGTGTTCAATCTCTACGATTGATGATACTTTTTTTCAAACACTCGCACATTGCATTATTGTTCAATAAAGTTCTTTCCAGATATGATTGATTTATCTCACTATTTTTCAGGTTTTTTTTTATGCGTAACTCGTTTAAATGAAACGGAATCAAAATGTTGCATTTCGAGATCTGAAAGAACTAAATGGAATTATATTAATTTATATGTTAACTAGCAGGGGTAACCGGTATTTTCCGGGTAAACATTAACATTACTAACATTACTATTCGTGGAATCACCAAGTTCAGCGGGTGAAAGTTAATGAATGAAAAAGATGTTCCTGTAATTTTCCAGTAAATTTATTTTAATTCATTTAGGTTATTGCTTTTTGGTAAACAATATTTTTGGTTTTTCCATTGGGAGCAAAAATGGAGAGATTTTTAGGATTGACAACCCTTCAGCAGGTGAAGTAGAGTTGTCCGTGTGAAAAGCAGGGTTCCTCCAAATTAATGCCAGCCACTGCCAATGACTGGCCGATGCAGTACCATTTCTGCCAAAAAAAAAAAAAAAAAAGAGGGGATGGCTGCAAAAGCTAAAAATAAAAAAAAAATTGCTTTAGTTAATTTACTTTTACGAAACAAAAAAAGAAAGGAAGAGGAATGGAAATACTTACCTTCGAGGAGACATCTATAGAACTGCCGTACATCTGGCGTGCGCTTCTGAGACTCCCGCGACACTAAAATGCAATGTACCTATGTCATGTCGCGTGCATGTGACTTGGCATTGGTATTTATAACGTAACACCAAATGTCCGGCTGAATAGATGTTAAACGAAGGGTAAATGCGATGCAACTAATTGTACCGGATAGCACAAATTAAGGTTTTACGGCCAGACGAAACACATACAGAAAGCCAATTTCACTTACGCAAAATTTTTATTGCTCCAGTAACTTTAGACGAAATCCAAAACATAGCACGGCAAGGTACATACACTTCAAACACCTTAATTATCTGTCGTACAATCAAGCTTAGAAATGATCGAACATCTCCACCCACAAAGCAACCGCTGCATCGTATTTTTATCTAACGTTCTTATCACATACATACGTCTCTCCCGTTCCGACCTCAGACTGTTGCCAACGTTATTCTCGTTTGAGGGAAAAGACATAACGTTAAGGTTTGAAAATATCTAAGAGAACGAACCCAAATTTACATAAACTCAAAAGGAAAGTTAAAATAGAATATACGTTACATATTGATAATCCTTTTGTTTACCGTTTTGAATTTTGAATAATTGGAACTCTTTTGTATTTCTACCTGATGAAGCCGCCCGTTGGTGGTGAAAGCTAACGCTTATTTATTTGTGTTTTTAATACACCATTAAACGGATAATTTTGCACTTTTTTGTTGTCTACGGTCTCTAACTTAGACCGTAGATAAGGTACTGTAGTGCTGAATTGTGCTGCAGTTCTTAAAAGTAAATAATGGAACTTTTTACGAAAATTTTGCATGTGGGTCCCTTGACCACGGGCTCCGACCCCGTCCGAAAACCATCTACGGTCTAAGTTAGAGTACCATGGGATAGTATACCAAATTTTGTAGTTCTAAATTGTAGATTTTACGGAAATTTTGTGTGGGTCCCCTTGACTCCGGGCTCCGACCCCATCCGAAAACCATCTACGGTCTAAGTTAGAGTACCATGAGATAGTATACCAAATTTGGTGGTTCTAAATTGAAAACTGTAGATTTTACGGAAATTTTGTGTGGGGCCCCTTCACTCGGGGCCCCGACCCCTTCCAAAAACCGTCTACGGTCCAACTTAGAGTACCATGCGAGAGTACCATGTATACCAAATTTATTGGTTCTAAATTGAAAACTAATTTATTGGTTCTAAATTGAGTACCATGTATACCAAATTTATTGGTTCTAAATTGAAAACGCTGTGTTTACAGCTTGATAAAGTACTTTGCTAGCTATTTGGGTGTTTGTTTATTATCAACAATACAGTTTCACTCCAAGGCATTTTAACTGCAGTAGTGTGACTTTCGTCTGTGCGAGGAAGACACCGTTGAGCTTTACACAGATAAGATTACATAGGTGGTCGCTTTTCTGTTTGTTCAATTTGCAGTGTAAGATATTTATAAATGCGTGTATTGATTTTTACTTAATTGGTAGATGTATTTATCGAATGCATCCATTTTCTGTATTACTTTTATGGCGCTCATTTCATTTTATCCAGTAGTATCAGTGAATAGTGGATTCATAGCCTGCGATCAATTATCCCCCCCCCCAAAATCTGGAAATCTGGTATTCATCTGAATTCCAACGACTGCTCAAACAAAGTGCTGAAATCTCCAGTTCGCACAAAAGGAAATTACTCAGAAAGTAAGGGGAAATTAGTTTCTTTGTTTTTATGGGTGTGATACTAATCGTTGAGCCTCAGCTTACTTTCACTATTATCTTTCTGTGTTTGAGATTTAAGCTTAACGATTATCATATTTCTCTTTTTGAGATCTTCTAGTTCAAGAGTTCTTTTTCTCTATCCATAAGCACTGTAAAGTTTGACAGTTCTACTCGGTTTTGTTCATGATGATCGGTATATAACGCCTGTCTTAGTTTTCCTTACATTCATAACCAATCAAGATACTCATTTAGTAGGAAGTTTCACACTTTGGTTCTAGCTGGCCACATCTAAGTATCTACAAATTTTATGTTTTCTAACCATCTCAACCCAAATACATATTCTACGATTCCTTGATTTCTGGTGTAATGTTTCTTCGTGCTGTCACTAGGGATGTACCATATAACAAAAGCGTTGTTTTGCAATGTTGTAGAAAAATTACTTTTTCTTAAATTTCTCTCAACAACAGCAAAATTAGTGAATTCCAAAGATAAATAAAATGAATTTGAAACTTTTTCATTTATTTTAGTCCTTTTAAAGTAAGCATAATCCGCAAAGTTCAGATCTGTTGACATGCTATTTCTGCACACTGTTTCGTTTGAGATTCACTCTCCAAATCAAATGCAATTCTCTATCACCCTGTTTCTCATAAAAGACCTATGAAGTGTTTTATCGATGATTTTTTTCTCTTCGCATCAGCCTTATATTCCAAAGCCAAAGTCATGGTATCAGCTTTAGTAGCACCACTTTTAGTTCTTTAAGAACGCTTGGTAAACAAAGATAACAGCACTTGCAATTCATTTAAGGGATTTCTGAAAATTATTCATTACTGCACATCTATACACGTCTTGTAAGTTAATCCCCTACGACTTGTCAACTGAAAAATAAAATTAATAGAAAACGACTTTTATTTTCTCTCGTCACAGATTTGATATCAGTATAACGGAGCTTTTCGTCAGCATATGCGTAAATTAGCTCCTGATAATTTAATGACAATTTATTTACTGCTGCTCCGAAGTTATTAACATATGGTCTTTCGGACGTGAAAATCCGTGTGATATCGGTAAGAAGGTAAAACACCACACATATTGTCTTAGATATGCAAGCAAGGTAGAGCATCAGCTCCTATAATTAAAAGCCAGGACAACAAGTACTAGCATGAAAACCAGTATCAGGATGAAATGCAATGGTGCGGGAATTCCAGAGTATAAACGACTTTTATGTAGTTACTGTTATTTCGCGCGCGCGCGCGTGTGTGTGGGTGTGTGTGTTTGTGTGTCTTGTATGTGGTTTTGTGTTAGGTAAGGATCGCAGATAAGGTTAGAAGCTGGAGAAGGATAGAACGCCGCTGCAAAACTGCAACAACCAGGTCGGTACTGTGAAATTGCCTAACGGGAACAGCAATGTCATACACAAGCCGAGAAAACAATTCTTAAGCAACAGACTTCTTGTTATACCACCCAGTTTTGGGGACCAGGGATTATGACTCCACAAGATGAGAGGCATTTGTCTCAAACCTGCAGCCGTAATAGAACCACGAATGCCCAACAGCTGTCTTTGGAAACAACCTCTACAGTGCAATGACGGCTATCACGCCCGTGATACTCGTCATTATCACTGATCAAAAAACATTGCAGTAAGTTTTACCAAACATTGCAGTAAGTTTTAAAAAACATTGCAGTAAGTTTTACAAAACATTGCAGTAAGTTTTACCAAGCATTGGTGCTACAATAGCTGCACCACTATTGTTTGATGTATGAAACTGAAAAAAACATGGTGCAATAGGTGTAATTTCGCACCATTCCGGTTGGATACAACAACATGGTTCAGAATTGCATCATGTTTTTGTGTGTTTTATGCACCACACGATGCTTTACCTTTTCCGTAAAAGTTGTGCAGCTGATGTAGCACCACTTTTCTGGTGCAGCCAGCTACAAAATTTTTAACAGTATATACAGAAGTAGTCTGCACTACATACGGGTGGTTGTAAATGTTCTGTTAAAATTCGGCACGCTCTGAAAGTTTATTATGATGACGAGACCACCCCAACAGGACAACTAAATACTCCCGCAACATGACATTCATGGATCAATTCTGGCTCGGCCCGAAGACGGAATTACCCAGAAGATGCAATAATTTGGAGCGAGGAATAATTTGATATCCCCATACTTACTGTTGAGAGAGATCAGCATGATGCGGACCGTGTGCTGGTGCAAGGTGGTATAACTGTGAAAACACAAATTTGTCCGTGACGGAGATCGAAACGAGCCCTCTCACTCTGGAGTAAGTTGCTCTCCCAACTAAGCTACGCGGACGCTTCAGATTTGTCGTCTTAACACGTGTTTTAGCTCTCTGTAGTACGTCACATCATCTCCGTCTTAATTTTTTTTTCTTTTTTGAAGCAAGCAACGAATTTTCATTAATTCTAGACGATGTGTGGAAAAAACATCACACATTTTTCGAAGAACCCAACGTCCAGTACATCCATTTATACGTTCAGGCGCCAAAGTGAAAACACAAGTTTGTCCGTGACGGGGATCAAATCCGCACTCTCTCACTCCGGAGTAAGTTGCTCTTTCAACTAAGGAATGTATCGCTGTAGATTTGTCGTTTTAACACGTGCTTTACCTCTGTAGTACGTCGCATAACACTGAATGAATGTGCAGGAGTCAGAAGACTCTCTGCTCGGAAATGCTGGAAGTACTTCTATATCCAGTTTTTCACTTAATGGAGAACCATAGGCCCAGTCTTCTGTTTAATAAAAGGCAATACTCACCCAGATAAGGCAATCTCGTGGATGAGTATGTGGAAAGCGAGGATACTGTTAGCGTTCAATGACCACATCTCTCACCGGTCTTAAAGTTATCAAATAATATATGGGATGTTCTGCAGTACAGATTAAAACACCTCCAGAGTTTTTAACGACTTTTCCATGTCTCAGATATACGTCCTGCTAAAAGAACAGACTGCATCTTGCCGTACGCAAAGCTTTTACTGTAAAGATTATTTCGTTCTTTATTTATTTATACTGCGGGTTATTTATTTATTTGTGTTTTGTTTGTGCCACACTTGTAAGACGCTAAAGTTGGTAACGCCTATTGTACTGTCTTTTATTCTCTTATAAGAAATATGTAGCATGTTGAAATCACATTTATTGAGTGTTCAATAATTACGTGATATCAGTAATATTTTAATTTTATTTTGAAACGTGCATAAGACGGGAAGGAAAAACAAAACAAAACAAGCAGTGCTTTCCCTGGACTAGATTCCATGCTTTCCATTTCAAAGACGACTGAAAGGGATTCTGGGTGATTGCAGAAAACATCTCAGAGAATTTGTAATTTCTGTGCAAAATTATTTATTTACTTATTTTAGGCATACTCTTTTCTTTGCAGTGAAATGCAATAGAATTTCCATCTCATTCATTCGTGAAAAATGTTTATTCCTCATGCATGTAATGTACTTATTCGAACTTTTCTTTATATTTTACAGGTATCTCAAGAGAAATACGATGATAATAAAATCCAATAAAGAGTTTACCAAAAAACGCCAGCCTGGAATAATAATATCTGAAAGTACTATAACAAAGGGAGTAATTCTTTTTTAGTTTATATCGTTATGTAAATCAAAACTTTTTTTCAAATAATTTTTAACAACAAGTGCTTGGTGCAAAGGTGTGTTGATTAGCTGATCACTTAATTCGATGGGGAACTGAACACTGGAATAATTTAGGCTTTAAGCTGAGAATAAAAGAAAATGCTGCAATTAAATTAGACCAAAAATAGCTTTTACAAAATATAAGAACAGAACTTTTGAAGAAAAGAAAAAATATTGTAAAATATGTTATTGGAGAAACAAAAGGAAACAATAATTCCTCTCACGGTACAAGCACTTTGTTAACCTAAGTCAAAAGTTGGTTTGCTTTTACACATTTTAAAAGATGAATGGGAGAAAATAAGCTTTTTTCCATTAATTTTAAACTTTATAAAATTGAACTTTCTATAGTTTTTAGAAAGTGTTTTTTTTTTTTTGTATTTTAACGACTCATCTATTCCTAAATGGCAGTGAAAAGAACAAATAAGTATGATTAACATTTGTATCAGATCTGCGTAAGTCGCTTAGCAATGGTATATCATGACCCATATACCACAGATATTTTAATTAAACAGGAAGTCCGCCCATGATCTTGCCTAATGAAAATGGTTTCTGTATGGATGTCAGATACCCATGCAGAATTTGTGTGAGTCTGAGTGCGTTCGCTGTCTACAGAGTGAACTAACGATCAATTGAATTTGGATTCAATACTAATATTCCTAAAGAAAAGAAAGAAAGTAGAAATATTCCTAAAGAAAAGAAAGAAAGTAGAAATATTCCTAAAGCTCAAATGGATTTGTCTCTACGAAATATTTCGTTCGTTTGTTTAGGTTTGTTTTTTTTTCCTTTATTTAGTCGTTTAACGACCAGCATGAACATAGAATAGCAGAAGTTATCTGTCCCTTATTCAGAATTACTGAGCTAAGGTAAGGGAAGAAAACCAGAACTGAAAAACAAACATACCATCTATGTTTTATCCTGACCCGCACACAAGAAACTGGCATCCTTAACATTACGCCACAGATTAGAGTAAATTATTTATTTTGACGGCATTTTATTTTGCATGTTATTAATACATGAGGCTTGACTTTGCAACAATAACAGCTTTCAGGAATCTAATGCTGCATACCTCCTCAAAGGCTTGACGCTGAAGTTTATATTTATAATGACGTTTTTGAAACGGCTGGACTCCAAGCACATAAATTTAAAATGAAGAATATTCACTGATAGTGCAGTACAAAAAATATATATATAATATATATATTGTAATTAGTCTTTGTTTGACACACACACACACACACGCGCGCGCGCGCGCGCGCACACACAAAAAACGTCTGCAGGACCTTATCTAGTTTCTTCATTTACTTTAAAAGTCAAGTGTCAGATGTCTGTTTCTGTAAACGGGAAATTTGTTTAAGACGTCATTTGCAAATGTAACATGGACTCCTTGGGATAGACTACTATTTAAAACTCATGGATTTTTTATGAGCTTTCCACGTATGACATTTCAGTGCTGGTCTAATGGCATTTCAGTGCTGACATTTGGTGCAGTGGTCTAAGCGATGGCTTCTGATCATTCGTCTGAAAGGGGTCCAGGTTCGAAACCCGATGAGGCATGGATGTTGTGTTTGTCTTACGGCAGTGGCTCTCTTCCTTCCTTGGAACCAATGACCCTAAATTAGGGACGGGCGACTGCTTATAGCCCATTGAGTTGCTCACGGTGGTCGTTAAACCTCCAATAAAAAAATAAAAAAATCAGTGCTACTATCAATTATGCCTAGGTCACTGAATTTCTTCCAAATGGAGAACAGACTGAGAAAGAAGAAAATGCAGCATGGGCAAATCTAACAACTGCCTGCAATTTTAGTAAGTGAATAACTGATTAATTGAAAATGTTATCACGAACTGTTAAACTCGAAATCCATGCGTAGATAACGTTTAGGCTAAAACCAACAGGAAGTTAGTAATATCCTGACATTTGGATGTTTGGAGGTATTTTGTCCCATCTACTGCAAGCACTGGGAAACTTTAAATCACTTACATTATTACATAGCATTCTGATTAAGGCCAACATGAAAATTCTTAAATCCGACGTAGCTTTCTGATTAAAGCCAACATGAAAATCCTTAAATTCAAGAAAACCGGAAGTGATATTTCGATTCTTTCTCAAACCCTAAGTGCGAATATCTGAAGTTTCGAATTAACAACAGAGTATATCAAACAGAAGAAAAATAGAACTGAGCACTATGACACAAAACTAAAATTTATGACGTAGGCGTGGTGTACAAAACACCTCCAGAAAGGTTCGGAAATTGACATTTTCTAAATTCAAGGGGAGTAAAAGCTCATGGATTTTTATGAGCTTCTCTGACGTGTTCTATAAATCGCTTGCTAAGTTTCAGAAACAAGTCGTCCCATTCACCAGTTATTGTATATGTAAAAATACATTGTTTATAAGAAGACACCCAACCCAATGCGTTGGCGTACTCAGGAATTGCTTTCAAGCATGGGGATTGCAAAGGATCTATATGACCTCACTAAAGTTGATTTCTATTGAAACTTATGGGTATACCTAAAAAAATGTTTCGGAAGAAGGATGAAACTAAAACTGTGTTGTACCTAATCATTATGAAACAATATTTAAAACGTCTTTTACTCTCTCAGGAGAAATTTTGGTGCTATTTGAAACTCCTTAAATCATCCTTTCCTCCACACATGACCTTGTAAACCGCAATGTATAAACTATGTTGGATGCATGTGGATGAAATTCGAAAGCATGAGGGGATGACATGGATGAGAATTGTTCATGTTAGAGTGTTGCAGAAGAGACGTGGGGAGACTTCCATCCAGCAGTAGATTGAGAATGGTTGGTGATGACGAAACATTTTATGCTTTTTCACATGGTTAGCCACTGAACATATATCTTTTTAAAATGGTTAGCCCCAATCCACCGCAATATGAAAATTTGGTTCTGTTTTTAATGTTCGTTAGAGTCAAAAGTCACAAAACATTTTTGTTGAGAACATCGCTGGGAAACTTTTATCGAAAATGATTAGTTAAAACTACAGGTGAATCACGTGAATAGAGTCGTTATGCACTACAAATAAACCCATTTTGATTTCAAGCAATTTAAGTGTAACTATTTCTTGAATGTAGTGCTTACAAGCGGGGAGTAAAACAATCTCTTTTTTCACACATACCGATAGACAAACAAGAGAAAGTAGTTTTCATCTGAGGATTTATATATAAGATTTATTCATTAGGTCTCAAGTAACAATCAGAGTAATTAAAAATGACCCGAGCATTGGAATGCAGCAAGCGTCATAACTGCTGGCAATGGATCTGAAAATACGATCACAAATGAATGAGTTATT
This sequence comes from Macrothele yani, assembly GCA_039090855.1. NCBI lineage: Eukaryota > Metazoa > Arthropoda > Arachnida > Araneae > Macrothelidae > Macrothele > Macrothele yani. Next base: position 80,388,396 of record CM077023.1, on the reverse strand, counting down.
CTATTAGGCAAATCACGGAAAATAATAGGTATCGTTCACTGCTTACTTATCTGACTATATTTTCGAACATCACATGAAGGTTTAGAAGAAGAAGAAAAAAGGCTATTAAAATGCGACACTTTTGACACTTTGCGTAAAGAAACTGACTTATGATTCGTAAAAGAAATGTCTACAGCTCTTCTATTTTATTTTTGATTACAAGTTTCTACGATAACCTGTAAACAGATTTAAATTTCCCGAGAGTACGCAGGAGTATGTCTGATTAAAATAGTAACAAGAAAGATAACACCAAATATTTCGTTGTAATGAGCACGTCTTTTGAATCCCTGCAGACACGAATAAAATATTTCTATCTCCAACTAGCAGCTGAAAAATACTTTACGAAAATTAACAAATTCTTCTCATAGCTGAAGAAAGATATCAGGGACAAAGGGATTTTCAAATCAAACAGCTAGAACAACAGATACAAAGGAAACGTGATATAACTTTGCGCCTTCTAGCGGAAGACTTTTGAATAATGGAAAAGTAGAAAGTATAAGAAAAGTATTCTTAACAGGCAAAGCGAATGTTTCAAATACGTCTCCTGGAAGCAGAAATAGCAAGAAAAAGGTTTTGACATTTCTGCTCCCTAGAGGAAAAACTGAGTATTACGTAAAGAAGATAATACTGTCTTTGCTGTGTAGCGAATGGCATAGAGTAAAAAAAAAAAAAAAAAAACATTTGTAGAAGCGGAGATAGAGTTGCAAACAGAAATACACACTAACACCACTTAGCGCCAGAACTGTGGACTACCAAAAAACCACGAGTACAAGCAAAGTGTTTCATTAGGTAAATGGTATACGGCTTTCAGAGAATTATTTAAGTCAGACTTTTAGAAGCAGAGATGCTAACAAAAACCGATTTGACTTTTGCGCCTCCTAGGAGGCAAATTGTAAACTATCTTTGCCAGTAAATGTGCGCAAAATGTTTTGTCAGTTAATAGTATCTGACCGAAAAAGGAATTTTAGTTAATATGCTATAAACGAAAACTTGAGCTTATGCCCTCCAGTGGCACACTTGTACCCTAAGAAAAAATTAAATTGTATGCAAAACATTTCGCACCAGAAACGCTCTCCGGTAAAGAAAGAATTTCTCAAACCGGGATTATTAGAAGCAGAGATCTCGCTAAAAATAAAATATAGATCTACGTCCTCGGGCGGAAAAACTACGCATTATTTTAAACAGAAGATATTTTAAAAGGGCTGTCTCGGTAAGTACTACCTGACCACGAAAATATCCCTTACTGGTCAAACCATTCCTCACAAAAAGTTAAATATTACATACAGAACATTTCCCACCAGGAGCTCTATCGGATTCAAAAATAATTTTTTGTATAGGACTTTTCGAAGCAGATATATCGGAGAAATCGCAATTTAACTTTACGCCTCCTAGCTGAAAACTATATATTACTTGAAAAAGAAACAAAATAGTCGTTATAAATGGTATCGAAAGGAAGAAAGAATTATTTTAAATCCATTTTACATGGAATAAACTGTATTTGAATTCGTACCCTCTAGCAGTGAAGTTATGCATCGTAAAAAAATCGTCAAGCAAGGATCATTGTTCTCATATTTCAAGTTTTCCAATGTAAAATGAGTTTTTTAAATCGGACAAATAGTTGAAGAAATATGTTGCTCATAGTCGAACGGACGGCCAAAGCGGTACCATAAGTACATACTGATTTTTTTTTTTTTTTTTTTTTTTACAAAAGACGTGATAAAAAATCAAATAACAAAAAATTTCTAGTTTTGGTAGGCACCTGACTCACCCACATTCAGAAATAAAGTATTTTCAACTGGATATCTTCCTGTACGGAGCAAAGATGGAAATTAAACTGAAGTAGCTTCTTAATAGAAGCGAACAACCTAAGTTTGGCTCTTCCAGAATTCAGATTTTTTTCACGAAACATTTCAAAAATCAAGAATTTTAAGTTATGGCCTTCTATATACAGTAATAGGTATTAATATGCAAAGTACGTTATCGTTTTTCATTAAGAGCAAAAATCGAAAACTAAAGAAATGTGTGCTTTGTGTTTTTTCATTTCTGGAAGTATCAAAATCTGAAAACAGCCGTGTTCGAGTGAACAACTTTTACGATACAATAAATGCAAATACTAAACATTTTGATTGGAATTTGTTGTGTGCATTCTCATACCCATCTTCCCCGAAAATCAAGAATTTTGTATTTAGTACGATCACAAAATTTAAAATTCATGTGTTGGTAGATTTTTGGGGTACAAACAACTAAGCAAAATCTGAGAGTCCTAATTTTTCGCCATTTGGGTTGTTCAAAATCTAAAAATCATAAATTATGCGTGTGCTGCAGCTCTGAAAATTCTTATGCGCGACTACTTCTGATGTAAAGCCGAAAATTACTACGAAAAAGATCGTCACATTTAACAATTATTTTGCATATAAAGAAGAGGATACGAAATTCCTTATGCTTTAATTTCAGATATTTGTCCTATCCGAATTCAATATTTGGGGATCGTAAAGCAGACATTCTTGAGTGTGCTACAAAGCTCAATATTGTAGTGATAAATAACTTTTAAAGCACAGTCAACCGCAAAAATTGCGATATTCCCTATTTGCACACTTTGGAGTATCTACTTCATCTAGCAAAGTAACGAAGAGCTTGGAACTTCTGACTCCTTCTGTCTTTGTGTAGATATGAACATTATCATACAGATAGCTTTTGAGGTACAAACAATACAAAAATGGGAATCTATCTTTGGATTTCAAGAAATTCATTCCCTTCCATGTTAAGTGCTTGTTGCCAGATTTCTAAATTTCAGAACATTTATGTACAGCATTTGTAGGTAGGGCGAAAATAGAAAACAGAAAAGGGGAAGAGAGGCTGCTCTCAATGACTTTTAGTTTCACAATTTTACAGTCTACCACCCACCAAAAAAATAAATAAATAAAACTCGACAATTCGAGAACACCAGTTTTAAGTTTTAGCTTTGATATTGGAAAACCGAAATTTAAAGCTTAAAAATGGAATTCAGTTTCAGTTCGGAATATATATAATAAAAAAAAAATAAAAAAAATCGAAGATTTCAAATTATTTGTTTTCAATTTTTAGGGGTTTCCAGTGGCCGAATGGTGCGATGCGTGCATTCGTCCGAGATGGGTCCAAGATCGAATTCTGTTCTGGGCGAGGTGTGGATGGTATGTTTGTCTTACAGCACTGGCTATCTCCCTTCCCTGGAACCAGTGGTCCTAAATTAGGGACGGCCGACTGCTCATAGCCCATTGAGTTCTTGACGGTGGTCTTTAACCCTGCCCCTCCCCTCCCCATTTTTTTAGATATTCGCATTGAAGATATATATATCAAAAACAATTTATTAAGAAATTATCATATTAAAAAAAATAGGTATTTTTGTACGGCATCTAAAGTAGTTACAGCAGCAGCGACAAAGCATACAGGTAAATTTTAAGCTACCAAAAAAAGTTCAAAGAAACAAGTGCGATTTTCGAATTTGGAGATAATTTGCATGCAGTACAAAACGTTTAGAAATTCTCAAAAGTACTTCAAGTCTCTATAAAAATGTTGGTATCTTTTGGGCAACAACCAACTGGGATAAACTGAAATAACGCTTTTTTTTTTTTTTTTTTTTTTTAAGTTTTGGGGTAACCTTCATACATCCTTAAAATCTGAAACTTCTTTCATGAAAGCATTAAACACTGACTGACAAGAGATGAAATAAAGCGTCACATTAAATATGATTTTCACAGAAATAATAATAATATAAAAGTATAATAGTACATAATAATAGTGACAATAATAACGCAATAGCATATATGATAATAATATCATAATAGTAATATAATGATAATAGCAGCAATAATGAAAAGAAGTTCAGTAATGATACGTACGGTCATGTCTAGAAACAATTTTTTAAATGGGGCCCAGGGCCTGCAAACCCATGCTGTAATCAGGATGTGATTGTAAGGTGCTTTTGTCTTATTGGAAGACAATGCTTCCCTGAACATACTAAATCTGATTTTGAAATGAAATGCTAAGTTTAAAAATGAAAGGAAGTTAAAATTTGGAAAGCAGAAAAAAAATGAGAAGTTTTCAGCTTTGTAAATATTTGAACAGTCGAGAAAACTTACTTAAATATTAAGATATTTTGATATTGATAAACAAACAGTAATTGTATTCTACTTTTCTCTTAAGGTTTTCTCAACTAAATACGTACAAGTGAAGGTGCATATCATTCAGATGCCATAAATATCTCGTAACTGTTCTTAAAACCGTGCATTTGTATTGCTTTACTATAGAGTTTTATGTTATCTCATTTTACTGTTGTTTTCACTATTAAAATTGTCGTTATACACTGTACAGTTTTCTTCTAAACTCAGAAAAAAAAAGCAAAGGAAAGGAAATATATCGATTGATTGAAATGGAAAGCGTAGCTCAAAAAAATTTCCGAATTCCCAGCAGGACTACACGTATTTGTACAGGTGAGTGAAAAAACTATTTTGTTTTATTATCTCTGGAAGACAACATTTCACTGTCTATCTTGGATACACACCATTCCACCCAAAACAATTTGTTTTTCATTTCTAATTATTTTGACAGAACACTTTTCTTTTCATTTATGAGTTAAATTTTTCTGCACTTCAGAAAAATCTTCTTCGTTCTCACATCATAGTAAAACATGTGGTCCTGTGCTTTCAGCACCTCATGGAAATGATCAAATGCCCAGTTTAAGTATGCAAGTTCTGGAGTATAGTTATGGTTGCACCTGGAATGTTAAATAATGTTTAAAAGCTAAAGTGTCCGGATATTAATATGACTACCTCTTGAAACTTACTTTTTCAATAGGCAACTTTGTATTGTAAGAAGGAGAAGAAAATCCATAGAGTTCGTGAACTGCACGTCTTTCTATTTTGCTCACTTTTTTCTGACACTAGAAGGGATTTGATAAACTGGCACAAAAGTATTCATGTTGCGCTCTTTGTGTGAAAAAAGAAAATACTATGTTTAATTTTCAGTGACTGGAGCAACACTACCAGGACACCTTATTAGAATAATTTTCATACTGCATCGACAAAAGAGGACCTCTAACAGGTGATGGAATAAGTGGAACAGGTTTCACGAAAGAACTGTTTCTAAGGAATGTTTGAACAAATAAATGTCTACTTAAAATGAGTAGATTTACTTCCTGTTGTATTTTAAGAACACAAAAATTTAAGTTAATTTTCAGTCTCTTCCAAAATATGGTTAAAAAAAAAAAAAAAAAAAACCACCACCTACTTACCCTGTAAAAATTAATCTCATACGTTTGAATTCACCTATTATTGAAATTTAATAAGTAACCCATGCCATATTTCGACCGCAGAGATACATAACGTCGAATTCACCCTTTTCTGCCACCCTTCTTTGTGAAAGTATTTAAAACAAGGCAGTTACTCTAAGTGCTCATTTCAAGTGTATTTAATAAAGTGTCAAGACAGCGTTAAAAATGTTTGGTCTCCATTTATCTCGTATTGAAAGTTCATTAAAAACCGTTCTATAATTTCTATTCTCAACGTACCTGAAAACCATGAGTTTCAGCTTTGAAACTAAGAGGTAATTTATTCTTCTGAACTTCTCAGTGCTTGGGTACGATATTTCAAAATGTTCTACAAATTTAAAAAGGAATCAAATAACATGATGGAATATTAACAGATACATAATTTGAATGTCTTAGTGAATACTCAGTAAATATTTGAAAATACCCTAAATACAAGAAAACACGTGCGGCAGTGTCTCCAGAACTGAATCATATAACTACGTTAAATTGCTGAGATCTGTGTTCAACAGGAAGATTCTGATATTATTACAAGAACTTTTGTTTTTGTACTGTAAATGGAAACGCAGAATGGCACATATATAACAGAAACAAACTGTTTTAGACATAGGTACTGGAAAACTAAAAATATATACAGCACTTCCGTCTTGAAACTTACCAAATTCCTGAAAACCCGTTGATTTCTGAGGTTAATCAAGTTTTTTTACAGGCACTGTGTTTTCCTAGAAAGTTCTACTGTGTTCAAAGCAACACTCATTAAAAGTTTCTAAAATCTCAGTAGGCTGTTTGGAAATCTCCTGTTATTGGTCACTGTAGTCCTATTAGATTCATACCTGAAGAGCGAAGGGCGGGAAGTAGGCGGTGACAATTTAAGGGCGTGGAGAACTGCTCAATCAGTAAATGAGCTACGTATTTCAAGCTTCACTGACTTTTTGAGAGATACCTAGAGTTTCGGCCGCCTTTTAAGTATCCAGTCTGGTATCATTTAGTAACCTAGTATGATCTTACCGAGATATTACAAAAAATGCACAAAGGAGGAGTGGTTACCTCCAACAAGGGGTGTTGTTTTAAAGGTTCTGCACCACAGCTGGTTCACGTGCTCCTATTGTTCTCATCGACTGTGAAAAGTGGTACGGAATGGATAAAAAAAAAACCACCCAAGCACGCCAAAGATTTGATAAAAAAAGTGATGTTTCTCCCCCCCCACCCCCCACCCCGATTTAGCCTGTTAGGCGATGGGAAATTCAAAAGATATATATCTTTTTGCACTTTTGGACTTCACAAACCTACTGTTTTTTCTGCCGTGCCCTTTTCAGCATAATAACTTCTGCTCTATTCTTCTGTTGCGTTTACTATTGCTGTGAATAAATGAATTAAGGTAGTGTCTATGGTAGGATCGCGTATGGATCACATATACTCATATGTTCTTGCCTTTTTCGAGGACCTAAAAGGGAATTTCAAAGATGGTATTTCATGCGATTACTGTTAATCTATCCGTCTTTTAGATGGGAAATGAAAATATGCTGCGGGAATTACTTTTATAACGCGTTCCAAAAGAAAAAAAAATGATAATAATTAATAATGAAATAATAATAGCACGCGCATCAATGAATGCAAAACAGCCAAGAATCCAAAAGGTTCGACACCTCAACACATTCACATTTGTAAAAAATTACATTCGCAAATATGTTTTCATGGTGAGGTTAACTGCATAATGTGCTCAAAAAGAGAACTATGTACTTTAATGATAACTGTGTTTTTAGAATTACTCTAAAAGACTTTTAAAGAAGATCGTTTTCAGAAATGATGGCGGGGTTCTGTCCCATGTGAATATATTTCTTAAATTATATCGATTTCATTCTGTCGAATTCAGTGTCTCCCAAAGCTGGGAAAAGATAAAGCAGTTGTTGAAGCATTACATTTGTAGGGAGAGAGTTCAGTTCCTTAATTACTTTTTTTTTTTATACCTTAGCTAAATTTAACCAGCACTATTTTAATCATTTCTTAAATTTCGAACTTAATAAAATTGGTCAGGTGTATGGCATCACACTTTGAACGTTTGGAACACTACAGTATTTATTTATGAACAGATGACATTTTGAATAGAATAACTCCAGAATATTTCTTGTGTATCCATTATATTTTCATGAGTTTTGGATAAACAATTTTAAGCTTAAATGAACTCTTAGAAGACAAATAGCTAACATTCGGAATGCATTCACAGCTAATGTGTTTCTGATCTGCAATGACTGAAGACCCGTGAACCGGAATTGACTGCATGTAAATGATGGACAGAAAATTGTGTTAAAAAGTAACAAAAGTATAAATTATGCTCAGAAGTATCCCCACTGTATTCAGGGGTTCAGCAAAACTAATTAGTAGCCATAGAAGCTTCACACTGAGGGGAAAAACACTGTTTTCTAGAATATTTCAAATAGAGCCACTAAAGCACCAGTTTTCGTCGCGTAAATATAGCGTATTCCCAGAATGATTTAAGTAGGAATCTACTCTTTCATGAAAAAACTTTTGAAAAGCACATGAGCACAGTCAGAATTTATCAAGATTAATTTTTTAAATATGCACCAAATTTCACTGGGTAAGTTCAGTATAAACAATAATTAATAATTCAAAATCCATATAAGATATAAAATTTTAAATAGAAAATAGCTTTTAGTATATCGCACACATACAAAATCTTGATTTCGATAGCATTTTATTTCCTGTCTGTCACGGTTTGTCAATACACTGCTGTAATTGATCTGATTCTTTTAAAATTTAGCGTGAGAATTCTTCCTCATAGTTCAAGACAAAAACAAGCAACTTTAATTAAGCACTCATAATGTACTAATAAGAAATTGCCTATTTTTTTTTATTCACTTTCGTATCACCCAGAAAATTTTACGATTAGGAAATGAATTCTTACTTCGAAATAAGCTTATCATTTCCAGACGAGAGAAAGAGGATCTGTTTTATAAAAGAAACGTTTCTTTTAAATGAGAATGAAATTTGTGATATCCCGTCGTGTGACGATTTTCCTTTACGGTCGCAATTAAATTTGTCATACAAAGTGAAAGTTGAAAGGAGAGTGAGTCCAAACATGATGATATAATGTGACGAATTGCGTAACGATCGTCAAAAGCGCATTATTTGAGGAGTTGGTGAGTTTCAATTTAAATCAAGGAGGATAAATGTAAGTTTTTTTGTAAAAGAAAAAACTACCATTTCTCCAATTATGTTAATCTTCGTCCTCAGAAATGTTTCATTTCTTTCTTTTTTTTTTTTTATCGTTTATGAAACGATTGCTTTTTTACAGGGTTAGGATTTTTTTTATCTCTGTAAAAAGTCATTGAAAGGTTGGATGGCTGATTTAAAACTTCAGTCAGTTTAGATGTACGTATCAAAACTGTTCAGTGCTATTAGTGTGCTTGTTGTACATACGGATATCTCAAAATGAGGACTCGGAGAAAACGGGTGTTTAAAATCTAACTTCACTTAGATCACATTTTTAGCATGAAATACTATTTTGTTCCGTGATGTATCATTAAAGTCCGAGCATGTTAAGATCCCATTTCCGAAGCAGATACTTCTCATTTCAAACATGTTAAAGGGACATTTAGAGTTCAACTGTTAAACACGTACATAATAATTTTCATATTTTTTGGTCATTAGACATTTTAAACTGCAGATGTTTTATTCCATGTTTATCCTCAATGAGTTTGCACCATGTTTTTAAATGTGCTAAGGAACGGATATCTAAATTTTGTCTTTCCACATCCACTTCCGTGAAGGAAAGTCTGAGACCTGGGTTCACTTACCCTAAAATTAGGTGTCTTACTTTGTGCTTACAGAGAATAAACTGAAATACTGAAACTTTGCATTTTGCAATAATTAGAGTTACGCAACTACAATTTAAAATCTTACGTTGCACAAAATACTTTTAAATACAGTGCATATGTGTTTTATTCGCAGCAAGAGATGTGCCTGAAAGTTTCCAGTGTTAATTGATGCTGTTGTGATTGTTATCTGCTACTTTAAAATAAAAGCTTCAGTAATAAATCCACTATAATAACACAAAAAGTCAAATTTGTTGAGATTTCTTAACCCATTTATGCCTGGCGCCCTATATGTAGTACGTTTTCAAAATGCTCGCCAATTTAAACACCAGACATCAAAAATAGATGGCGCCGGATATAACCATAGTTATTCCCCAGGAGAAGCAAACCAGATGTGCCCATTGTCATCAGAAAGCCACAACTAGATGCGAAAAGTGTGGCAAAGGACTCCACGTGAAATGCTTCAAAGATTATCACACTGCATAAGCGTAGTAGAAAACATGTTATGAATATCTGGCGTTCTACATATAGGACACACCCCTAATGTTATTCAAAATTATGAAAAAATAAATATCAATTTTTTATTACCTTCAAGAAGGTGCTATAGTATAATTCATGGTGATTTCTACAAAAAGTTCAATATTACCACTTTAGGCATAAATGGGTTAATCTGTTAATATATTTACAACATGGATAAAGGCAAATTTCTATTTAAAACCTTAAAAGGCAAAATCATTTTGAAAGTAGTTTATAGGAATTTTTCAAAGGAAAAAAAGTGAAATTTTCATATTATTTCAGGCACAAGTTTTTGTTTCAGATACAAAAAAATTACGTGTTTTGAAAATGTGAAAATCTGATGTGAATAAAATACTGACAAAAAAAATTCTGATGAGATTAAAACTCTTAATATTGAAATTTGAGTGCTCCTTAATAGTGAAATTTTTATTTGCTCTGAAACACGATTATTCTGTATGTACAAACCTTGGGGAAAAGACTGATCCAGTATTTTTAAAATACATTTTTCACGCTCATTGATCCATCATTTCTTGCTATGTCTTCACAGACATAGCAATTGAAATTTTAGATTGCCAAACTGAACGATTCGGAAGAGTAGTGGTATTTTTCTGTGCCTATTGGCCAAGTATGAACTGGATTTTTCCTTACATTAGCAAAGCCTGTATATGATGGTTTCCTCCAAAGCCTCAAGAGAGTCTCAATACTGAGCTGTAAAAAATGGGTGAAATATCCTTGCTTTCTGTCTAAGTGCTGATGGTTGCTTCAGTTCTTCGAAGATTGTGACTTTTTTATATTTGAGCAAAATATCCCAACGAATTTGGGCATCATGAATTTGTTAAATTTTGAAAAGTTTATATTACATATCACATTTTTTTCCGAATTTAACGAGCGTGAGCATCTAAGGCTGTAATGTGTGGCCTGTCCCTAATTTAGGGTCACTCTTCACTGGAACGGGGGAATCGGTGCCATGGGAGAAACGTACCTTCTATGCTCGATCTGGGGATTTTGACCTAGTACATCTCCAGTGGGGATTAACCGAAAGTTCACCCGTCTACCCAAAAGGCAACCAAAAGTTCGCTCCTCTATCGAAAAGGCAACCGAAGCGGCATACTCGATTTCCACACATACGCACAATATGCATTTATATGTATGTGTGTATATATATATACAAATAATAAAAGACGTCTAAGCATCGTCAAACGTGTCCCAACCCCGCGCACAGTTTCATGAGTTAGAAACAAGTAAAATACACAAAATGATATACATATATTCGAAAGTACTCATCAGTTTCCTGGGAAATTCTTGTATGTCCTATGGTTTTTAGACTTACGTTTCTCAGTATTTCCAGTGTTTAAATTGACTATACTATTGCTTGATTCATTTATTACAATATGAATTATCCTGATATATTTGTCTAAATTATCGTTCCAAGAGAATAGCTGATTAAGATCTTGAATATCAGTCAGGCTATCCTGATGCCCATAGACAAGCCCGCTTTGAATTCTCTTCGATAATATGCGAAAAGGTGAAAAATAAAATAAAAATAAAATTCACAGTGAAAATTGTACTGAAACTGGTATTCCTAATAATGTTACTTTTTCTTTTAAATAAGACACGTTTGCATATCTATAAGTCTGGTCTTCTGTGAAAATCCCGCTTTCATCACGCTACTGTACAAGATATGCAAGTATTATATTTTGTGGACAAAGATACTGATATTTTATCATATTTTTAAATACGACACAAAAGTTTAATGAAATTGTAAAGTTCTAGCTAGATAATGATTGGGGTCAAATATAGCTAGAACTTTACAATTTCAGAATTCACTGGACAGTAAGGACATTTGGAAATTAATGAAAATCATGAGTACGAATTAAAGAGAACGAAGTTACAAGCATTCAGAGAAGCAAAAATCCTTAAATGTTTAGTTTTCAGTGCAGCTAAAAAAGTACAATGTATGTAGGAATATAAATTATTGAAGCATCCATGAATAATTCTTAAATTTCAAATTTAACTGAATATATTTAACTGAAATTTTAGATTTGATTAAATATATTTAATTGCAATTTCAGATTTAACTGAATATATTGTACTCTTTTTGTGAATGAATATCTTCAATGCATCTTCATCATTAATGTTACAATGATATTTTATTGTCTGGTATTTCATTTTCAAAAATCATCGAAAAGAATTAATGAAAATGTTATGTTATTTCCTCATAATGTATTTTCGGTAAATTTAAGTGTTTGCTTTTTAGTGTGTTAAGATGTATTTCCGAGCAGTACAGAAGCGCAATCACCATGGGGCAGGCGTACCACCTATACTTTCCCGGTAATCAAGCCCTGCCCACCCCCCTCGGATTATTAGCCAGAAGTAATCGCCTCTGATCACTTTACTACCGGGGCGGAGTACACTACTGGTACTGTCTCAGATACTGTACATGGTACATACATATACACACATTAAATCCTCCAGTGTCCCATATCTATGAACACAAGACATAAAAAGACACTAGCCTAGATATTATTGAATGCGTCTAGGCTACAAAAATAAAGAGAAGACTCTAAATATCTGTTGGACAAATATACCTATTTCTAAAGCACATATGAAAGGACAATTACAGACTACCTTAACTTGGGAAGTAACATTATTTCATTTTCATTTATTGCATATTTCGGTTGTTACAAATAGGCAGTAGATATTCAAATGTAAAACAAATCAATACAGCAACAACCAGAAAATAAGAAAGAAAAGGCCTTCATGAGGCCTGACGAGCCCTCTCATCCTAACAACTGAAACACATAAAAAATGTCCAAAAACAAAGGATGCCAGACAACCCGTTCAGGAGGGGGAAATTATAATAATAATAATAAGGGCGTCACGAAACTGATTTCAGAATAATAAGCATTGTTTAAGTTTTCTTTTAAACAAATTATTATTATTAATAGCCAACAATTGTGGTGGAAGCGAAATCCAAATCTGCTGACCAGCATAACTAATTAAAGCTCTGAAGTTCATGTGAAGGGGAAAAAAGGGATCAGTAAAGTTTTATGTCTAGTTGAGTAAGAATGGCTAAGGACAACTAAAGAAATTAAAGAAAAGAATAAGTCATTCCTTTTAAACATGAGTTCTGCTAAGTTAAAACGGTATAATTGAGCAATATTTAATTAGACTGCAATCTGGGAATCAATATTTAATTAGGCTGCAATCTGGCAATCAAATCAGGATTTGAAAAGGAGAAACCTGACAGTCTTAATTGCAACAGTCTCAAAAATCTATTTTGTAATCTCTGAAGTCCAGTTAAGTAGTAATTGGTAGTCGAGCCCCAGACCGAAATACAATATGAAAAGTGGGGATAAATTAAAGTGCAATAAAGTAAAATCATATTTTTCGGAGACAAATAAGCCTATCCCAATGATTCCAATATTTCAAGAAATTAGGGAAATAAAATAATCAATGTGAGAGTTGGATTTAAAATCCAACTGAATAAAAACACCTAAATATTTATTATCAATAAAATGCTACACTGCAAGTAAATTAGATTTGGGAAAATCTATGGAAAACACACAAATTGAACTCTGATTATTTGGATAATAAGTAAAATGCGGAAAGTAGCGCGAAAATATTTTTTTCACAGTTCACATAAATTTTTCTTTTGAGTTCCAACGACCCTTTGCGTCATATACACAAGTACGTACTTTTTCAGGCGTGTGTGCGCGCGGACACACACACACACACACACACACACACACACACACAAACACACGCAGATATTTTTGGGGGCAAGCAATTTTGGTCATCTAATAAGCAGAATCAGACAATATTCTTCATTTCGGCCGGATTCAGAGAAAAGAAAAATTTGATAGATAGCACCACCATTTTTTGAATATTTCTGAACAACTGCAGCTACGTTTCGATGTCAACACCGATGGTACAATGTTCTAAGCTCTGGCGTCTGAGCATTCGTTCGAGTGGGCTTGGGTTCGAGTCCCAGTTGAGGTATTTGTGAAGCGCTTGTCTTACTGCAGAAGCTCTCACCCCTCCCTAAAACCAGATGCCCCAAATTAGGGACAGGTGAATGCTCATTGCCCTTAGACACCCTCATGGTAGTAATTTCTCCCCGAAACAAAAACAAATTAGGATGTATTAAAACAAAATTTGTGAAGTACAACTTATCATTAATAGACTTCTCCCATGAAAGCTTGTTTTGTCACTGAGCTTAAGTGATTCAGAGTGATTTTCTAAACACACTATTTTTGTTTTTGCAGAACTTAATGATTTCTGAGTGGTGCCTGTTTAAGATATTTCCTTTTTACGAAATTTAACTCTGAAAGAGGCTTTCTAAAGAGTGACCGGCATTTTTTATGATTATTGCTCTGAAAAAAGGACCATTCATATTTGTAGTTTAAATATAACTTAGAAATGAACTTGAAAACTTCTGAATATTCGCCCTTTGTAATACATAGTACGAAAACATTCCCTCTGCCGGCCCGGTGGCCGAGTGGTTTGAGGCGCTAGCTTCCAATAATTCGTCTCAGATGTGCCTCAGTCCTTTGTTCGTAAGGTGCTTGTCTGATGACGCTGAGCTTTTCTTTTCCCTTGATTCAGCGGCCCCAAATTAGGAAAGATAGACTGCTTATAACCCTTTGAGTTGCTCACGGTGGTCGTTAAACCTCCAACCAGAGAAAATAAAAATAATAGCTCTGAACGCACAAAATAGATAACAAACATAAAGCACGATATAATTTCCAATTGAGTTCTTCCTTGTGCATTAACTGCACAACTTCCTTAAAAACAATCTATTTTTCAAAATATTTAACAATAGCACTTCCGTAACGACATACAAACGTAATAACTACATTTTTTTAACTTTTATTTATTTCGTATGTTTTTTTTTTTTTTTTTTTTTTTTGCAGATTAGAGGTTTAACGACCAACGTGAGCAACTAAATTGGCTATAAGCAGTCGCCCATCCCTAATTTAGGGCCACTAGTTCCAGGGAAGGGAGAGAGCCAGTGCCGTAAGACAAACACAACATCCATGCCTCACGGGATTCGAACCCAGACCCATCTCGGACGAATGGCCAATAGCCAGCGCTTAGACCACTGCACCACCGGGAGGCGGCTGTACGGTTTTAATGCTGTTGTTTAAACCATCGTGTGTCTTAGAATTATTATTATTCTAAGACACACGATCTGTGATATTTTTGGCACACATATATTATATATTTTTATTTTATGATAAGACATGTTATTTGCTCTACAAAACTAAATTAATAAAAAACGAACAAAAAATTGCTCTTGTGCATTCAAGTTGAGAAAAAAAGAAAAAAAAAACGTACTACAAAATTTTAAATGAAAAATAAAACTAGATATTGACAGAAAAAAATAATGATACATACTTTTCAACATCAGCATCGCCATTCTTTGACCGTGCAAATATGTTGATGTTTTCAGCACTTCATTCAGAATTGAACCTTTTGCTTGTTTAGGGTAAATGCTTGAACTTCTTTTGTTCATTCTAGGAGGAAATGACAAAGTTCTAAACATAATATCATTCGAATTGCAGAATAAGTCCTAAACCAATGGTTCTTCTCTAAAGATTAACATTACTACTGAATTCAGGCATAAAATCCTATTAACCAATGAGAAGGCAAAGAGGCTACCCAATTACTTGCAGGAGCTTGGCCTTTAGCTGGAGGTGGTACATAGTAAAGCTGGTCTTGTGATTGTTTCTCAACTTTGGGACGTTACCTCACGCTTTCTAAAAGAAACATTTTTGAATCACTTAAACCAGTTCTGAAACATCATGGACAATTTTAAAAGAGGCCAATTTGATCTGATTCGTAAAAGATATTATGAAATAAAAATCATTATTCTCCAAACAATTTTTTTTTGTTTGACACAAAAATAAATAAAATACACAGAAAATATTTTAACATGTGATTAAGATTATGCTTTGTATTTAGATTTCAGAGCGCAACAACAATGTAAAAGTAGAGTTGAACATCGAAAGATGATTGCTAAAACTAAAAATCGAACTGAGTGCAACAGAAGTGCAAATCTTATAACATGGAAAATGAAAGACCCTCCGGTTTCCGGGTGTCTGACGCGCTGGTTTGTGGCCATTCGTCGAAGACGATCCCGGGTTCGAGTCCCGGATGAGGTATTAATAGTGCGCTTGGCCGATGGCGCTTACTCTGCCCCACCCCGGAAACAGTGGCTTCAAATTACGTACGTGAGACAGCATAAACAACTAAGTTGCTCAAAGTCAGTGGCGTACCCAGGATTTCCTGGGGTGGGGGTGGGGGGATATATACGCACATAGTGTATATATATATATATATATATATATATATATAAGAATCGAACTGAGTGCATATGTACTGTATTATATAGAGTATAGATCTCCCAATATTAGTGTATATATGCATGTATATACGTAGTGTATATATCATCATCATCATTGTCAACCATTATCAATCCACTGCTGGACGAAGGTCTCCCGAAGTTTCCTCCACAACGGTCAGTCTTGTGCCAGTCTCCTCCATGTCACTCCCGCATACTTTCGAATTTCATCCACCCATCTCCCATGTGGTCTTCTTCTGGGTCTTTTCCTGTCCCTTGGAATCCAATCTAAAATTTCGGCTGTCCATCGATGGTCTGTCCTTCTGGCGGTATGTCCAGCCCATTGCCATTTCAAGGATTTAACTTTGATCATGATGTCTTCCACTCTTGTCATTTTTCGGATCCACGAGTTCCTCTTTTTATCTCTCCTGGTTACACCAAGCATGCACCTCTCCATGCTGCTTTGAGTTGTCTGCAGCCTTTGTATGTCTCTTTTAGTTAAGGTCCACGTCTCTGCACCATACGTAAGCATTGGAAGGATGCATTGATCAAACACTTTTCTTTTAAGACATAATGGCATATTGCTCTTGAAAATTATGCTGTTTCTTCCAAAAGCTCTACAGGCAAGTTTTGTACGCCGATTAATTTCTTCATCAATGTGACCCTCACTTGATATCTGCTGTCCAAGATAAACATACGTGTATGTTATCTCCAGCTTTTCTCCATCAATAGATAAATCTTCATTTTTTGTAAAAGCATTGAACATCACTTTTGTCTTCTGAAAGTTCATTTTTAATCCCACTTCTTTACTCTTGTCAGCAAGTTCCTGCATTATACTCTGCAGCTCTGATGGGGTAGTTTCAAAAATGACTACGTCATCAGCAAAACGAAGGTGGGTTAGATAATCTCCATGAATGTTTATCCCTTTGTCTTACCAGTTCAGTGATTGAAAGACATTTTCCAATGTGGCATTAAAGAGCTTGGGAGATATGGTGTCACCTTGTCTCACTCCCTTTCCAATTTTTATGTGTGTTGTATTTTCAAACAGCCGAATCTTTGAACTTGCATTTTCATGGATGTTATTAATAATATTAATGTATGCATCTTCAATACCGCAGGATTTCAGAGCCATTGTAACTGCTGATGGTTTCACCGAATCAAAGGCTTTTTCATAATCGATGAAAGCCATGCACAATGGAAGTTCATATTCCCTCGCTCTTTCAATTAGTTCTCTCAGTACGTGGATATGATCTATTGTGTTGTAGCCACTCCTGAATCCAGCTTGTTCTCTCGGTTGAGCCATGTCCAGTGTTACCTTCAAACGGTGTGAAAGAACTTTAGTGAAGATTTTATAAACCACTGATAGGAGGCTGATAGGTCTGTGGTTCCTGAGATCCTGAATGTCACCTTTTTTATGTAGCAGGATCATTGTAGCGTTTTTCCAATCCTCAGGAATTTTCCCTTCATTAAGGCATCGAGTGAAAATTTGGGCGAGTACTGTTTCGATTTCTCCACTTGCTTCTTGTATGATGTCTACAGTAATTCCATCTTCTCCTGGAGCTTTTCATCGCTTCATGTTCTTGATTGCATGTGCAACTTCTGCTGGAAGGACTGGAATAACTCTAGTACTGGTACCTTTCATGATGTCTGGAGTACATGTATCATCCCTTTCATATAATTTGGAGTAGAAATCTTTCACTCTTGTCAAAATTTCGCCTCTATTTCTTGTTACAGAACCATCTTCTTTTCTCAGTGCCATAATCTCTTTTCTTCCCTTACTGAGATGTCGCTTTGCTATCTTTAGGCTTTCGTTGTTTTCAATTGCTTTCCTCACTAGATCACAGTTGAATTTCCTTACGTCTTCAGTGATAATTTTTCGTACTGTCTTGCATAGCTCTATATATTCCACTTTGGAAGTCACATCTTCTTTAGTTGCCCTCATCACTCTTCTTTTTTGCATCAACATTTTGGTTTTTCCTGAAAATTTGTTCACATGCAACTTGTTCTTAGACCCAGCTAATCTTGTTGCTAATTTTGTTGCTGGTTACTTTTCTGTGAACTTCAGAAATATCCACTTATTCTGATGTTAGGCTTTCTAAAGCAGAGAATCTGTTCTTCAGTTCCAACTTGAAGGTATTATGGTGTTTTTTAAGGTTCGTTATGTCAATACATTTCGTTTGTCTTATGAGCTTGCCACGTTCGAGTTTAGTGTTGAGGTGCATCTTACATCTCACCGATCTATCTTACATCTCACCAATACCTGTGTTGAACTTGTTTTGCACACTGCAGTCTTCGATGACGAATTTTTTGTTGCACATAATAAAATCAATTTCACTTGTCGTACCATTTGGATGTCTCCATGCCCATTTCCTGTGTGGCTTTTTCTTGAAAAAGGAGTTCAAGATGAAAAACCCTTCTGCCTCCGCAAACTCTACGAGAGTATTTCCACGCTGGTTTCTGTTGCCGTGACCGAATTTATCTACTGAAGTTTCATTCTGTTGCCGTTGCCCTATTTTTGCATTGAAATCTCCCATAATTATCTTCAAGTGCTGCTTACCTTTATTATTTAGATAACGAATTTCCTCATACAATTCTTCAATTTCTTCTTCAGGATGACTTGTGGTGGGTGCATAAGTTTGAATAATCTGAGCCTTGTATCTTCTCGAGAGTTGAATAACGAGTCTTGCAGCTCTATCTGAGGAACTTTCAACTTCTACAACTTTATCCTTCAGTTTCTTGTTTATTATAAATCCAACACCACTAGTTCTGCCAGTATCTGTCCCACGATAGTTGAAGAGATGTCCACTTTTCAGTTCAATGAGATCTTCTCCTTTTCTCCTTACCTCACTTAGCCCGACGATGTCCCACTTGATCCTTTGTAGTTCCTCTTCCAATTCAAGAACCCTTGAATCAGAAGATAGGGAGCGTCCATTATACGTAGCCAAGGTCAGCATCAGATGGCTGCCTTGTCCGGTTCTCTGTGGATTTTTAGCACCCTCTGCCTTCATGTAGCACTGGCCGCTGCCTTGGCCAGGTACATTCCAGCTGCCGGAGACAGGGCAAAGATTTCAGTTGTGGAGTCATTTTGGAGATGTTTGGCCATAACTCACCACGCTGGCCAAGCGGGTTGGTGAGTGTGAGATAGCATTTCCTCTAATCCCGATGGTATAGGTATACCGCTTATGGCGGTAGTCAGAGCCCCTTTAGTGGGAACAGGATGCACCACGAGAAGGCGGGGTTGACATTTGTCAAGGAGAGGCTGTGATGTTACGCATCACCTGACCTTACATCCCAGTGCATATATATATATTGATGCGTAACATCACAGCCACTCCTTGACAAATGTCAACCCCGCCTTCTCGTGATACATCCTGTTCCCACTAAAGGGGCTCTGACGACCGCCAATAGCGGTAGAACTATACCATCGGGATTAGAGGAAATGCTATCCCACACTCACCAACCCGCTTGACCAGCGTGGTGAGTTATGGCCAAACCCTCCAAAATGACTCCACAACTTAAATCTTGGCCCTCAGTCTCCGGCAGCTGGAATGTACCTGGACAAGGCAGCGGCCAGTGCGACATGAAGGCAGAGGGTGCTAAGAATCCCCGGAGGACCGGACTAGGCTGCCATCTGATGCTGACCTTGGCTACGTATAACGGACGCTCCCTATCTTCTGATTCAAGGCTTCTTGAATTGGAAGAGGAACTACAAATGATCAAGTGGGACATCGTCGGGCTAAGTGAGGTAAGGAGAAAAGGAGAAGATCTCATTGAACTGAAAAGTGGACATCTCTTCTACTATCGTGGGACAGATACTGGCAGAACTAGTGCTGTTGGATTTATAATAAACAAGAAACTGAAGGATAAAGTTGTTGAAGTTGAAAGTTCCTCTGACAGAGCTGCACGACTCGTTATCCAACTCTCGAGAAGGTACCAGGCTCAGATTATTCAAACTTATGCACCCACCACAAGTCATGCTGAAGAAGAAATTGAAGAATTTTATGAGGAAATTCGTGATCTAAATAATAAAGGTAAGCAGCACTTGAAGATAATTGTGGGAGATTTCAATGCAAAAATAGGGCAACGGCAACAGAATGAAACTTCAGTAGGTAAATTCGGTCACGGCAACAGAAACCAGCGTGGAAATACTCTCGTAGAGTTTGCAGAGGCAGAAGGGTTTTTCATCTTGAACTCCTTTTTCAAGAAAAAGCCACACAGGAAATGGACATGGAGAAATCCAAATGGGACGACAAGTGAAATTGATTTTATTATGTGTAACAAAAAATTCGTCATAGAAGACTGCAGTGTGCTAAACAAGTTCAACACAGGCAGTGACCATAGATTGGTGAGATGTAAGATGCACGTCAACACTAAACTCGAACGTAGCAAGCTCATAAGACAAACAAAATGTATTGACATAACCAACCTTAAAAAACACCATAATACCTTCAAATTGGAACTGAAGAACAGATTCTCTGCTTTAGAAGGCCTAACATCGGAAGAAGTGGATATTTCTGAAGTTAACAGAAAAGTAACCAACGCTCTTATGGAAACAGCAACAAAATTAGCTGGGTCTAAGAACAAATTGCATGTGAACAAATTATCAGGAAAAACCAAAATGTTGATGCAAAAAAGAAGAG
This sequence comes from Macrothele yani, assembly GCA_039090855.1. Lineage (NCBI taxonomy): Eukaryota > Metazoa > Arthropoda > Arachnida > Araneae > Macrothelidae > Macrothele > Macrothele yani. Next base: position 80,367,720 of record CM077023.1, on the reverse strand, counting down.
TGATGAGGACAACTAAAGAAGATGTGACTTCCAAAGTGGAATATATAGAGCTATGCAAGACAGTACGAAACTGTATCACTGAAGACGTAAGGAAAGTCAACTGTGAACTAGTAAGGAAAGCAATTGAAAACAACCAAAGCCTAAAGATAGCAAAGGGACATCTCAGTAAGGGAAAAAACAGATTATGGCACTGAGAAAAGAAGATGGTTCTGTAACAAGAAATAGAGGCGAAATTTTGACAAGAATGAAAGATTTCTACTCCAAATTATATGAAAGGGATGATACATGTACTCCAGACATCATGAAAGGTACCAGAGTTCTTCCAGTCCTTCCAGCAGAAGTTGCACATGCAATCAAGAATATGAAGCGGGGGAAAGCTCCAGGAGAAGATGGAATTACTGTAGACATCATACAAGAAGCAAGTGGAGAAATCGAAACAGTACTCGCCCAAATTTTTACTCGATGCCTTAATGAAGGGAAAATTCCTGAGGATTGGAACAACGCTACAATGATCTTGCTACATAAAAAAGGTGACATTGAGGATCTCAGGAACTACAGACCTATCAGCCTCCTATCAGTGGTTTATAAAATCTTCACTAAAGTTCTTTCACACCGCTTGAAGGTGACACTGGACATGGCTCAACCGAGAGAACAAGCTGGATTCAGGAGTGGCTACAGCACAATAGATCATATACACGTACTGAGAGAACTAATTGAAAGAGCGAGGGAATATGAACTTCCATTGTGCATGGCTTTTATCGATTATGAAAAAGCCTTTGATTCGGTGAAACCATCAGCAGTTACAATGGCTCTGAAATCCTGCGGTATTGAAGATGCATACATTAATATTATTAATAACATCTATGAAAATGCAAGTGCAAAGATTCGGCTGTTTGAAAATACAACACACATAAAAATTGGAAAAGGAGTGAGACAAGGTGACACCATATCTCCGAAGCTCTTTAATGCCACATTGGAAAATGTCTTTCAATCACTGAACTGGGAAAACAAAGGGATAAAGATTAATGGAGATTATCTAACCCACCTTCGTTTTGCTGATGACATAGTCATTTTTTCAACTACCCCATCAGAGCTACAGAGTATGATCCAGGAACTTGCTGACAAGAGTAAAGAAGTGGGATTAAAAATGAACTTTCAGAAGACAAAAGTGATGTACAATGCTTTTACAATAAATGAAGATTTATCGATTGATGGAGAAATGCTGGAGATAACAGACACGTACGTTTATCTTGGACAGCAGATATCAAGTGAGGGTCACATTGGTGAAGAAATTAATCGGCGTACAAAACTTGCCTGGAAAGCTTTTGGAAGAAACAGCATAATTTTCAAGAGCAATATGCCATTATGTCTTAAAAGAAAAGTGTTTGATCAATGCATCCTTCCAGTGCTTACGTATGGTGCAGAGACGTGGACCTTAGCTAAAAGAGACATACAAAGGCTGCAGACAACTCAAAGCAGCATGGAGAGGTGCATGCTTGGTGTAACCAGGAGAGATAAGAAGAGGAACACGTGGATCCGAAAATGACAAGAGTGGAAGACATCATGATCAGAGTTAAATCCCTGAAATGGCAATGGGCTGGACATACTGTCAGAAGAACAGACCATCGATGGACAGCCGAAATTTGGACCATCGATGGACAGCCGAAAAGACGCAGAAGAAGACCACATGGAAGATGGGTGGATGAAATTCGAAAGTATGGGGGAGTGACATGGAGGAGACTGGCACAAGACAGACCATTGTGGAGGAAACTTGGGGAGACCTTCGTCCAGCAGTGGATTGATAATGGTTGACAATGATGATGATGATGATATATATATATAGCATATGCACATGGTATATACATTAGGTATTTATTTATAAATAAATATGTAGGATGTCCGAAAAGTTCTCGGGCCGACAATCAAGGAAAAGTCGTACATATAGGTCAGAAAAAATAGCTTACACGCTATGCGATTCTTTGAACATGTAAAGTAGTGTTTTTGAATGCTTAATTTGTGACGTACGTTGCTCTTAATCTCTTTGGGGCTTTGGTATATAACTAGCAGACACTATGTAATTTTTTGAACAAGTAAAACAATATTTTTGAATGTTTGATTTGTGACGTACGTCGCTCTTAATCTCGGAGTGGGTGGGGGGGGGGGGGGGCTTAAGCCCCGTAGTTTCCCTCGTGGGTGCACCAAAGCTCAAGGTCGTCGTTAAACCTCGAAAAAAAAGCCTATTAGCAACATTATGCGTTTCTCTTAGGTTTGGAAGCACCAAAGCAATGTCAGTTTTCTGAATTAGTTTGCATTCTGGGTTATGATTTGTAAGAATAATGAAATACAAATTATTCGATATTTTAGCTGAAGGATTTATACTTCTTGACGTTGAAGAAATGCAACCCACCACTTAAAAGAGTGAACAAAGGCTTAACTAATGACTCAACGCGTCATTATTTTTATGTTACGATGATCAGCACAGCTAGTCTGCAATTTATTCGACGAAACCCTTTTAAATACTGATAATCAACATATTCAAATCCTTACTAAGAAAACTGCAAAAACCTAGCTGGTTACATCCACACCGATCGTCCAAAACGTGCAATTGATGTTTGTCCGAAAACACAGGAGTTTCAACAGCTTTTTTCTTTTTTGTCGGGTTTCACATTATGCTGAACTAAAGTAAATTTCTTGTAATCATGATTACCGACATGGAATGCAAAAATATTTTTCCAGTCTGACTTATCAAGATAATATGTCATGAAATAAAATTAAATAAAAAGCATTTAACGGAGAAACTGTGAGAGTAGCAGAAGTAAGAAATACGTTTATAACGGTCCGAGTTACAACTGACAGACACAAAAACGACCCCGCTCCCCTCTCCATGAGGATTCAAGAAGCGTAGGCACCATGTTAACAAAACTTTATGCTTTTACCACGTAAGTGGGAAATTGAACGTCAGTAAAAAGCATGGAAATCTGTCGTTGCCCTTGGAACCGAGTGGTCAGAGGCGTAGCTTTCTGGCTGGTCGTCTTAGCTAGGCCCGGATTCAAGCCTCGATGAGGCATGAGTGTTGTGTTTGTCTTACGTCGCTTGTTTTTTCCTTTCTGTGGAACCAGTGACCCTAAGTTAAGGACGGGGTGACTGCTCATAGCACTCAGAGTTGCTCATGGAGGTCGTTAAACCCCAAAACGAAAAAAAAAAAAAAAAAGTGAAACAATTTGGTTATCTCAACGACTATCCGATGCAAGTAAGTATTTTTTTCAAATCGACTTCTCGAAGCAAAGAAGTCTGATGTGCGTCGTTTTACCTGCAAAGGCAAAGCACGCGAGACTACAATTCATGTATTGGAACGGCTTCTCATACAGAATTCCTAAGCACATTGTAAGGAACGCTGACGACAAACAGACCATGAACAGAAATCATAATACGGGGTTCGCATTACCCGGAACAGTGTAACTGTTCCATTCATTCAACGAAATCAGACAGCACAGTGCGATGGACATACGGTATTCAATAAGCTCTGAATCTGAGTATGGCTCAACATCGCGTGGACGTCTATAGCTCTTGTCAGTATCTCATCATCCTTTGGAAATACACTGGCGGACAATTGCTAAGGACGGATGACAATAGCAACGATAGCAACCATAAAATGGAAGGCAGGAAAATGTAGAAATTAGCATAAGTGCGGGATACAGTAAGACGTGTTGTGCGTATGCAAATTTTGGATTGCCGAACTTGTTCGTGACGTCATAGCGCTGATAAGAGATATAAAGGATTTGACGCGTATTGACCGTTGTTGTTCAAACGCAAAGTTGAAAGGGAAAGAATCAATTGACGAACTTGCAATTTTCAGTATGTCTTCCCGACATCACCTAGATGATTTTACGCGTGGCCGTATTATTGGCAAGATTGAAGAAAGGCGAAAAATAACAGATGTTGCCAGGGAGTTCGACGTGAGCCACAGTGTTATTTCAAGGCTTTGGAAATCATTTCAAACAAATGGAGAGTGTAGCAAACGTCAAGGGGCAGGTCGTGTTCGCAGTACGACACCTGCAGAAGATCGGTACATAGTACTATCAACAAAAAGACACCGGCGCAACACAGCCAGTGAGGTAGCAAATCAGTTTATGGCTGCTACTGGCAAGCGGATCTCCCGAAAAACTGTCGCCAGACGTTTGCATGAAGGAAGACTATACGTCCGCCGTCCTGTTGTGTGCATCCCATTGTCCAGACGTCACCGTACCGCCCGTTTGCAATGGTGCCATGAACATCGCAATTGGACTGATAACGACTGGTCTGCTGTCCTCTTCTCAGATGAAAGTAGATACAGTCTATCGTCTGATTGTCGACGACAACTGATCTGGCGTGATAATGGTACTGCATATTGTCCAGCAAACATACAGGAAAGGGGCCGATATCCGACATGTAGTGTCATGGTATGGGCTGGCATCATGATCAATGGCCGTACGTCCCTCTATGTGCTTCCAACTGGGACTATGACTGGCCAACGATACATTAATGATGTTCTGCTACCTCATGTTCACATGTTCCGTGGTGCTGTCGGTGATAGATTCATTTTCATGGACGACAACGTAACATGTCATCGAACAGTCGCTGTCCAGGAGTGTCTTGAGAGCGAGGATATTCAACGCCTCGTATGGCCAGCACGTTCTCCAGATCTGAATCCCATTGAAAATGTGCGGGATGCTTTGGGGAGGAGTCTTGCTGGTCGCCAATGCTCTCCAATAAACAAGGACACCCTCATCCGTGCACTGACAGAGAAATGGGATAAATTACCCCAACAGCTGCTTGATAATGTTGTGCAAAGCATGACATGACGTGTGGAATCTTGCATCGCCCTCCATGGTGGCAATTTCCCGTACTGACATCTTACGCCGGAACGCCTGCGGACGGTAATTGCATTTTTTTCACGTTTACGTATTCTGCACAAAATGGCCTGTTTGTCCCTTGAACACGTTCCAAAGCCTTCTGGATTTCAGAGCACAATAAATTGTCTTTCTTGTAATGTCCTGGCATTCTGATATTATTTTATTTCACTTGGCATCCAACCACACTTACTTTTTTATGCGCTATATAGCCGTTTATGATCCCTCCTTAGCAATTGTCCAGCAGTGTATTAAGGCGACGAACCAGTTACTGGATTTCAGATGCTGCCGGTGTTAGCAAGTTGATCTGTTACTAAGCTGATCAGGAACTGTGAATAGAAATGCAAAGGTGAAGCACCGAGCAGTGATGAAATTTTTAACGACACTGGACAACGGAGATTCTTCACCTTGAGTCAATGAAGATTCTTCCTCATCTTATCAGTCAAAAGAAATTCTTCACCATTTCATGCGCTCCTGGAACTTTTTGTCATCTCTGGAACCGTTTCAGAAATGGTAAAGAGTTCCGTGAAGTCAGAGCGCTATGATTTGGTCGAGATGATAATGACTCTTTTTACCAAAGAGTAACAGAATTGGAACAAAGACGTGCATTGAAATTACTTAGCACAACGTTTCCAGAAAGCAAGGTACACAGCTATGTTATCGTTAGAACACACTGAACAGCCTACGCAGATCCTGTCATTCGTCTCGTTCTTCAGCTCTTTCAAATGTACACTTACGGACAATGACATTTGCGCACCTATAGAAGAAAACATGCTACAACCGCGAAACTTTGCAAATAGCTAGAGTGCGTGCTGGTATGAAGATGATCCACGTTTGGTGCGAGTGCGCATGACCGCACACCCAGTGGTGGCGCTGCAATTACGAACCGGCGTGTAGTCGATGCCCTATGAAAGAGAAAAGCACCGGCCGACGCAAGCCAGAGTACATAGTGACAATAATGTCGGGTAGACGCCAGAGATGACGATTTATGCAACTTACGGACTTTAAGAGAGGCCAGATCATCGGGCTAAAAACCGCAGGGTGATTGGAGAGCCGTATAGCCCGCCTCGTGGATCTTTCTGACTATACCGTCCACCTGTGTTGGGAGTAGGGGACACCTGAATGCACTGCCACACGGCGGAGCGGCTCCGGACGAACCAGGAGACCATCGGTAGAGAAGATCGACAGATCGTACGCCAGGCACTAACGGATATCACGGGAACCCGGTCCACTATACAGGCAGATGTAGCGGCTCCGGTGTGCCCACGAACCATTTCCCGACGCCTCGCGGAAGCGAATCTGCGATCCCAGCGCCCCTTACGTGTGCTGCCATTAACACCGGAACATCGCCGGCTCCGAGTGCAGTAGTGCCATGCCAGAGCGACGTGAAACGTCACAGACTGGCGATGTGAGGTGTTTAGCGATGAGTGTCACTTCGTTTTGGGAACAGATGATCATCGTGTCCGGGTGTGGAGGTCCCCGGGTCAACGGCACAATCCCAACCTAGCTATCGAGCGCCAAACCTCCCGCACTGCAGGCATTATGGTCTGGAGAGGTATTGCCTACGATAGCCGATCAGCTCTAATAGTGGTACGTGGCTCATTGACCGGCCAGTGGTATGTGGATGAGATCCTTCAGCCCCATGTGCTCTCATTCCTGGCCGAGATTCAAAGTGTCCTATGATAGCATGATAATGCCCGCCCGCACACGACTCGGGTTGCCCAGGACTGCCTACGCCATGTCCAGACACTTCCATGGCCTGCCAGCTCCCCGTACATGTCCTCTATCGAGCATGCGTGGGACCAGTTGAAACGCCAGCTGCCGCCGTTTCGCACTATCCGGGATTTGGGGCACACCGTCCAACACGTGTAGGCCAGTCTGCCGCAGGACAACATCAGGCGTCTGTTCGCCTTCATGCCGGACCGTATTGCAACATGTATCGCCGCACGAGGCGGTGCGACGCGCTATTGAAGATGACCGGAGTGAATGACACAGATCCCTCTGTAATTGTCTTGCAGCTCTATTTTTGCCATCATGTGTATCATTCATCTGTATCATTACGTTCATAAAATTTCAGTTCAATCTGATGCTTCCTTCTTGATGCGCAAATTTCCTTGTCCGTGAGTGTAATTTTAAGGCAGGATATGGCTAAACCACATGCTGTATAAACCTTCCATAACAGTGTTGAAGAATTAGCTGCGTTTCAATGACCTTGCAGACCAGTGGTTATATTTTCTGGGAAGAACATGATAAACCTATTGGTTAGTAGAATAATCACATCTTCCGGCATAAATTGCAGTTAAGGCCACCGCGCTGATAAGATGAGTAGCACTGGATAAATTCCTATCCCTGTCATTCCAACAGCACTTAGAAGCTTTTCCTTTTTCTTTTTTTTGTATTATATTTTCTACAGGTAAAGGAATCATGTAATTTTTGGGTATCTTCAACTTTCCTTTGATAAATTCTTGTGCTTTGTGAAAGATACTCCACCACTTCTTCATACTAGTACTTCTAAATCCTAATGAGCTCGAATAATTTCAATAGCGATCAACGTACTTTGAAAGAGAAGGGCCACCAGGAATATATCAAGTAACACCTCTTTCAAATCGTAGGTAACAATGTCGACATCAGATTAAATGAATTTGATTACATCTTAGAAATAAAATTTTCTTTGTCATTTTCCGTCAGGATGTATGCCGTTTCGATAGAGCAAGGATCCATTTCATTGTTTATAATTTAAAAAAAGTGATGAAGCGGAAGCTTTAAAATTCATTTCACTGGTGTGAAGCACTACAAGCAAGCTACCATGGCATTCTATTTTCGACATTCCACTAGGTTATTAATGGAAAAAACAACAACGTTTTTATGGAATTCCAGTTCCACGAAATCACCGTTAAGATAATATAAATATCATTTACATTAATGTTGCTGACAAAAGATTGCTGAGACCATTTCTTTCAGTTTTCTTTCATATGGCTTTCAAATCTGTTGACCCATGCAAAGTGTAATCATACTTAAACGTTTTAGTTATTAACGTAGAGAATGGCAATGACCTGCAAACCGTTGGAAGCGTACCGTCTGATTTGGAAATTTCTTATTTGAACCTCCAATAGGCTCTTCGAATTTTAAACAAGAAATTTTCCGAAATTAAAGTTCCTTTGTTGACGAAGTCGGGTATCTCATCGGTTTAAGGGGATTTATATTTATTTTTAAGCAGTGAAGAAAATATTGTGGATCAGTCAGTGATTAAAAAGCACTAGTAGTTCAGAAGGTTGTACAAGAACTCCATCCAATGACATTCGGGGAAAAGACAGCATTAATCTTCAGTCTAGTTTGATAGATGCACGTCTAAGTTGTAGACCCTGTCCAGAACAACTTTTATGAGCAGCTTAGTCTAGTTTGAAACACACAGCATTGCTACTAAAATGGAAAATATGAGGAGCTCTACATTCGGTTAAAAAACACAATAAGTTGAGCGTCATGCTGCCAGATTTTCAGTTCTTTTCCTGGACACTAATCAACTGTTTAAGCTGCTTCCCTTACAAAGTTGGGCCTGAATGCTCGTTCTCCACGCTTTTAACTCGGTCAGCAGCACCTCATTTTGTGCATTGCCGTAGTTTCTTCGATGATAGCTTTTTTACAATCCTTTACAGTTTTAAATAAAATGCATTACGTACCCACGGTGGCACAGAGGTCTAAGCGCTGGCTTTTGACCATTCGTTCGAGATAGGTCCGGGTTCAAATCTTGGTGAGGCGTAAATGTTGTGTTTGTCTTACGGCAAAAGCTGTCTCTCTTCCCTGGATCTAGTAACCCCTAAACTGTATGGATGGGCGACTACTTATATCCTATAGAGCTCATGGTGGTCGTAAAATCCCCAAAGAAAATACAAAATTACATGCAATTTTTTACGTCCTCTGAAAATCATCTCTCTGTGCAGTGAAAGTATAATTCCATTACTTCCCTTTCCTCTTTTAAAGGTGTTTTGAAAATTCTCAGAGGTTTAGTAAATTTTAAATATTTGGTTTGGGAAGACATCTAAGAAATGTTGCACCTAAGAATCTGCCAAAAGGCCATGTCAATAAGGAGAATATTTATGAATGTGTTAAGTATAGTTGTCTCAAAAGGACAAATAAATAAACACATAGAAATCTATGTATTCTTATTTATTCTAATAAATACATAAGAATACATTGATTTTTATCTATGTCTACTTATTTATTCATTAGATTTTAATCTATTTCGCACATAATTTATGCATACATATATATGCTACGTTGCCGAAAGCACTGGAACACCCGTCAAATGCACACAACGGTAAAGTTATTTTCTTTTCAATTAACTGTAATCTTAGCATCAAACAGAAGTCATAGCTTTTTCCACGTTTATAAGTGAGTCACGGAAAAAGTCTCATCAGCCGCCACCGGGAATGGAACCCAGGGTCTTCCAGTTACGCGCCGGACATGAACGTGGAAAGAGCGATGACTTCTGTTTGATGTTCCTAATCCACGTCAGTTGTGTGTATTAATTATTCATTCGCCTTCTAGTTATTTGTTCAGTTGCTGCTTACCATCTTTGGTGAATCCCCAGCATTGTGCGGGGCTACAAGAAGCAACCTGCCAAGTGGTTTGGCAGTTAGTCGTATGTGAATCTGGAGAATTCGAGGCCGCTGTGGTGCAGTGCTAGCATGTCCGGCGCGTAACTGGAAGGCCCTGGGTTCGATTCCCGGTGGCGGTCGTTGATAGTTTTTCCGTGACTCACTTATAAACGTGGAAAGAGCGATGACTTCTGTTTGATGTTCCTAATCCACGTCAATTGTGTGTATCAATTGTAGGCTTAGCTTTAGCTAGTATCACAACATGTGGCAGACGTAGTAAATTTTCCGCATACTTCTGCTAAGTTTCACTTGAAATAAGCTACCATTCTGCAGTAGTGTCGCTCCAAATCAGCGCACAAGTGTTTAGTCGGGTTTAGATATGAGCTCTGAATAGGCTCATTCAATAGGGAACACTTTATGCTGAAAACAAACAATAGTAGATTTTTTTGTTTTTGTTTTGGGGTTTAGCGATTACAGTCAGCAGCTCAAAGGACTATAAGCAGTTGAATTTGGAGCCACTGGTTCTAGGGATGGGAGAAAGGCAATGCTACAAGACAACTATACTACCCATTGTCAGAAGCCAGTGCTTAGATCACTATTCCACCGAGGCGGCCCATAGTAGTATTTGCTGTGTGTTAGAGTCTTCCTGGCTCTTCACCGTATAAATTGGTCAGTTCAGAAACATACAAGGCGTGGAGGGGTACTACTTCCTTGTTCATTGCAGTATGAATGGTAAGCTGTCAATCAGTTCACACTACGAAAACGACCCTTACCATTACATTTTCACTACAGTGATTTACAGCTGGGAAATACAATTCTTCTTGTAACTTTCGCCGGCCTGACATCAGATCCATTTTTAAACCCGATGGAAGCAAACTGTAGAAAGTCCCGTGCCACAAAAGTTTTTAATTTTGTTCACTAGGAGTCCAGTTTTTGCCGGCTAAATACCAACGAAACCACTCTTGAGATTTAACTCTTGTTGCAAAAGGTTAATGAACAACAACATACCTGGAATATAAGACTTTCAAAGATATCTTCACTTTTCTCGCATAATAACTCCCATCAGTATGATTTTTTTTTTTTTATTGAAGGTGTAACGACCACCATGAGCAACTCAATGGGCTATAAGCAGTCGCCCGTCCCAAATTTAGGGCCACTGGTTCCAGGGAAGGGAGAGAGCCAGCGCCGTAAGACATACACAACACCCATGCCTCACCGGGAATCGAACCCGGACCCTTCACGAACGAACAGTCATAAGCCAGCACTTACACCACTGAGCCACCGGGGCGGCCGTCAGTATGTTCTTGGATCTCCTGGTATTCAAACTTCATTACAAAGCCGCTTGACAAAAGGGATTCAGCCGTTCAAGTTTTTTGTTAAACAAACTTGGTCTCTCCGATTGAGGTTCCAATTTCACATTTCCTTATAATGCCTATTGTTGTACAGTATCGTGTACTGCTGTGTCAGAGATGTGTTTAGTAACTCAGAAATCTATATGATGCTCAGCCCAAGGTACTTAGAAAGAGGAGAGGTAGGTCTAATTGCCTTTGTTTCCGTGCCCCCGGTGGGCTGCTGTGTTCCCACGGGCTGCAGTGTGACGTCACAGTGGCCATAAACGATTTCTTGAGCATTCGGAGCTTGTGCTGTAGTGTCTATTTCTCGCTGCATTTCTTTGTCAATTTTAGACCTGCTTTGTCCTTTTCATTCATTTTTTTCTTCATTTGTTTACTGTGTAACGTACAACTATCTTGAAAATGCCTGGATACGCTGTTGCCATTTGTTGTAATCACAGTTCAAAGGAAGTTAGATGTTACATACCATGTTTTCACATCGGATAGAGATTTATTGAAGCAATCGGTAGCGAAATGATATCGAAAGGATGTATTCGATGCAAAGAAAGTTCGAAGTGTTTAGAACATTTGGATGTCTCGAACTACGAGCGAGATCTAAGAAATTAATTGCTGAACTTGCCTCCCGGGAAAAACCCTGAGAAAAGATGCCGTGGATGGAGGAGCAAACATCTGTTCGAAGTGAACGGCTTAAGACCAGAGAGGTCTGAAAAATGCATTAGATCGAATTGAAAGTATATCTCCAATTAAACTTCAAATCACATTAGGTCACAATGAAAGTGACAGCATTCCCGACCAACATTTATCACCGTCAAAGTTATGTGAGAAGTGCGAATGTCTGAACAAAAATATAATGCAACTGAGGAGTGAAAATAATTCACTACGGGAAGAATTATCAAACGTAAGAAAACAGTTAGTAATTGTAAAATAATGCTCTTGCCTCGACAAAAGAAGCCTAAAAACGGAAATTAATATTATGAAACGCAAATGCAAGAATAGAAAAAATGTTCTGAGCAACAGTGAAAGGTGGCCAGCTATCATAAATTTGCTTGGCCATTGTTTCACTGATGTGCAAATTAAAACTCTTGTGTCAAAAAAGAGACCAGCAAAATGGAATGAACAAGATATAAGTGAAGCACTTGTTTTGCATGTTATTTCTCGAAAAGCATATCTTTTCATCAAAAATAAAATGCACATACTGCTTCCAAGCATTTCCTCTCTGAAACGGTGGTGTGGTAAATTTGTGTTTACCGACGGTTTAATTAAGCCCGTTTTAAAGATGAAGAAAACGAATGTACACCTAACCGAATTCGACAGAGTTTCAGTTTTATCTTTTGATGAAATGAGCGTTGATCCCGATATTGTTATGATGCTACTGCAGATAAAATTTTAGGACCGCATAGTAACGTTTTAGTAGTTATGTTGAGAGGCTTATGGAAAGCTTGGAAACAACCATATACTGTATTATTCCTTTGATAAGCAGATGGATGGATCAAAAGCTTAACAGCTTTTGATTCATCTGCTGACATAATTCTAGCCGTTGAGCAATCGGGTTATTTAGCGCATGGAGTGGTACCTGATCTTGGGGGAAGGGGGGGGTTATCAAGGTTTGGCGGCAGCTTGGAATAACCCCAATATTGTCGTCTTCTTTACCAAATCCAGTAGATGAAATTCGAAAAATATGGATGTTTGCCGATGTGTCCCATCTAATTAAACTTCTGCGAAATCATATATTAGATCGCCGAACATGCTGTATTGTGGAACCATCACTCACCAGATATTTGACCTTTTGCTGGAACGTAATAGCTCAGAATTAAAGGTGTTTCACAAAATTAAATGGATCCACACAAGTGCAAGAGGCCCCATTAGAGAGAGAGTTAGTTTTAGCGGCCCAGATGCTATCTAACAACGTAAGCAAAGCTGTAGAGTATTTTTTTCCCCGAAAGAAAACAAATTGCTAATTTTATAAAATTGGTAAATGACTGATTCGACGTAATGAACTGTAGATTACCCAGCTCCAAAGAGCCATTGCAGTGTGCTTTTAGAAAAAAAGACAAGATATTCAGCAAAAAAGCATCGAACAGTATTCATGTCATATTCCCCGTTTTTTTCCAGTATACAGTATATATATATTTTTATTCTATTTTGAAAAATAGTTGGATGTTTGTACAATTTTTACTTAAAAATTATGTACCCAAAACTGGCTCAGTTATTTCGATTGAAAATTCACAGAGCATACGAAACTTTCTCGTTGTGGCTCGGTTCGCGTATGGCCACCGTGACGTCACAGCGCAGCCAAGAAAAGCGGCAAGACGGCGCAGTTGCGATGGACCTACCTCTCCTCCTTCTAAGTACCTTGGCTCAGCCCTGCGAAATGATCATGCTGTGCCGTTCAAAGGGTTGACTTCTGCTCTGTGCATCCTTTCAGTTAAAACTGAATTTGATACTCAGAAACGTCTCCCTTACATACACTCCAAATATGCATACACCGAACAGCCAAGATATCACGACCAGAGTGTCTTTATGTAAATTGAAGCAACTACAAGTAAACGACCGCGCGTGTGAAGGTGACGAAGCGGTGTAAATAACACCTGATACTGAGCTCGGCTAATTAGTGTTATTCTTATTCTTCAGATGGGAAAGGCAGTAGACTTAAATCCAGTTTGACAAAGGCCAAATTGTAATGTTTAGACGAATGTGTCAGAGCATTTCCGAGACGGCAAATCTTGTGGGGTGCTCACGGTCAGTCGGGGTTAGTACCTTCAAAAAGTGGTCCGAGGAGGGACAAAATGAGAACCGCCGGCAAAATGTGGGCTGACCACGGCTCATCGATTCTAAAGATAAGCGAAGGCTATCCCGTATGGTACGAGCCAACACATGGGATACTATGGAGCAACTCACCGGTAATTACAATATTGGCGACAGGAGTGATGTGTCAAAACACACAGTGCATGAAACCCTGACCAAAAAATAGGGCTGCGTTGCCGCTTTCCTCACAGAATGCCCATTCTAACTTCAGTTAACCCTTCGACAGAGCTTACAATGGGCACGCAAGGATCGAAATTGGACCTTGAATGATAGAAAGAAGTCGTCTGGTCTTTTGAATCTCGTTTCCTGTTGTATCAAGTGAACGGCCGAGTACGTGTGCGTCGTTTACTTGGGGAAGTGTTGCCACCAGGATGCACGCACCATGGGACGAAAACAATCTGGTGGAGGAAGTGTAATACTTTGGGCAATATTCTGCTGGGAAACCCTGGGCCCACTCAGTCATGTGCAAGGAACTATGATGTCTACCACCTACCTTAACATCATTGCAGACCAGATACATCCATCCTTTCATGGCAACGGTATTCCTCTCTAGTACTGCCTTCTTTCATCAAGACAATGCGCCATGCCACAATGTCCAGATTGTTCGAGATTGCTTCGCGGAACATAAGAATAACTTTCCTGACATCCAGATTCCCCAGACATCAGTTCAATCGAGCATCTGCGGCTTGTGTTGGAACAGCAAATACGATCTGCGGCGGCTCAACCACGTGACTTACAGGAGTTAAAGGATCTGCTCGTAACGTTGTGCCAGATACCACAACACACTTTTTGAAGTTTGTAGCCTCCATATCTCTCCAGATAAGAGCTGTTTTGGAGGCACGTGGAGGACCAACATTATATTAGGCAGGTGATCACAATATATTGGCTCTTCGGTGTATCTTGCTAGCACACTAAATGCATAATGCTTTTTTTTTTTTCAGGGGTTTGGCACCACCATGAGCTATATAAAGAGTAGTCTAACTCTCATTTAGGGCTACGGGCACTCGGAAGTGACGAAATCAGAGCCATGGAACAAACACAACGCCACGCTACGTCGACCTGCGTTTCTGACCGCAAGAACACTGGGGCAGCTATGCATCCAAAATTTTATAGTATTTTCGTGCACGTTTACTGAAACACGTACATTTCTCCTGGAGTGTCCCAGTGCAATATAGCGTAAATAATATTGTACATGTAGAGCCAACAAATGCAACTTCCTGAGGGAAGTAGATATTCTGAAAAATAAGAATGTATACAAAACACGTAGAAATCACTGTACTTGTGTGAAGCCATTATAATTCACTTAGTCAGTCTAACAGCCATACGAACTTCATCAGTTTCTGTGTGTGTGAGTGTGTGCGTGGGTGTTAGAGCACGATGAATTTATTTTTCACTGCAAGGAGCATACAGATTCCTATATTTCAATCAGAATGCTATGGTTTGCCACAAAGCAGTTTTTGAGAGTGACGAGATAACGATTATCCCCTTTAACGACCATGGCCCAAAAATCTTGTATCACTCTAAATAGCATAATGCCCGAAACTCTCTCTTGGTTCACTTCTTTGTTTAATAACAACAATAGTGACTGAGGGTGACTCCTGCTGATACCTCATAAGTTGTGAAAATTTGAAGAACAGGTAAGGAAAAGAAATCTGACTCACTCTATACAGGTATTTCGGGCGGATACGGTCGTTTGTATGCACGGGCGTTTTGGGTGTTATGGTCGTTAAAGGGTTAAAAGAATTCTTAACTAAATTACATAAATTATGCACTAAAGGTTTGCCCATCGTAGAAAGCGCCAGGCTGTATGTTATGGTGAATACTTGACCCCTCTCAAGTGCTTAAATTCGTCCTGTAATGAGCAGGGTGGGGTTTCTCTTTTTCCTTTCAGTCTGATCAGTCCACTCCACCATAACGGGATATCATTGACCAGTTAGGACATTTTAATGGGCTATCCTGTTTTTCATAATTCATCTACCTCGAATTTAAAGTTACTTTATTCTGTTGAATCAAAATATTGTTCCTTTCTTCTTTATTTTCGCCCTAAGAGACAGCTTTGGGCAGAGATGGAAACGGAACATGGGTCAGCGGGTCAACGGGTCGACAATTTCTTGCGGATCAAACGGGTTGGATCAAGGTGTTGCTGGCACGATTTCGACCAGATTTTACTTTCGTTTTATTTTTGAAAAGAAAAAGAATATGTCAAAGGAAAATGCGTACTGTGGGATTTTGTGCTCGATGCTGGTACCAGCGGGATTAAAAATTATTTGTCTTACAAAAACATCGGTGTCTCTTTCTTAAAGCGAAGAAGGTTTCCATCGACCGACGATACCATATCGTAAAACGGTACTTCCTTTGCGTTTGTTTTCAGTGCGATTGTCCGGAGCGAGGTACTCGTACAGGCAAACGCCTGTGTTCTGTTTCTCTGCTGACTCACTCTCTCACACCCTGCGTGTCACATTGTAAGACTAAAAGTTACTTTTCACATCGCATTTTTTTGCATTGAGCATTCAGAGGTTTTCGTTTGACGGGTTAACATCCTTTTCCATTGCATGTCGTGTCGGAATCAATGCCTAATTTTTTAATATGAATGAATTTAATAATAAGGCGATTGAAAAAGGCGTCGAGGATAACAAAACGTTCTTGTTGAAAACTAAGAGGGGAAGAGTGAATGCGGGAAGTTGTTTCGTCTCATTAAGAAAACAGAATATGTTTCACAGCAACACCAATTTTCACAAGCTTGTGATGAATTGAAAGTTTCCAAAATGTGAATGTTGATTTCATGAGTGTTCTTTCCTTCTGAGAGGAAATAAGCATCCACATTTTGCAAACTTTCAATTCATCAGGAGCTGGTGAAAATTGGTGTTGCTGTGAAACATATTCTGAAGCTTGATATGTTATCAAGAAAACAGCAAGAACTGAAATTAAACATACAACACGATACTTAATTCAAAAATTTTGACTGTAGCACAGTCAAAATTAAGTCGAACAGCCTTAACATTACTGCGGAGGGACTTTTTGATTCTCGCAGATGAGTTTGAAAACATGTGTAAAACAGTTAGGCTATCGAAGGACGACAGTTTCAACACTTTCTGTAAGCGAATAAATTATATGTTTCTGTAATATATTTATATGATTTCTATATAACCTATGATACCCACTGCGGAGAGACCTTTTGACCACCATGGGCACACATATATATATGTGACTAATTATAATTATAAATTGAGTTTCGAATTAATAATTCGATGCAGAGTTGTCCGGGTCAGGTCCAATTATGTGACGTCCGGGTCCAAAATCTTTGACCCGTTTTCAACTCTCGCTATGGGACGACTTCGGTGACGGAACTGTCGGCGCGTATCCTAAAGTCTTGCTGCTTAACATTTTGATATCAAATCTAGTGGAAGCAGTTCATTCGTTGTTCACCATGTGTAGGCAAACAACTTTCCTGTCAGCTGTCCTCTAAGCCTTATTGTAGGGTTTCATCCCATTTTTCCGTAGTAGTGTTTCTAAGCTGATTTATTTGCATTCGTTTTTCACGTCTAGACTCAAGTACACTTGACTCTGAGTCTGGTTGAGCACTGATTTTATTGCCAACCAGTATACTGACCTACCTTTGGTGCTGCTGTAATTTTGTGTCGGGGTGTAACTGATCCAGCGAATTTGTAAGGATACAAGGAATCTCCCGTTCCTGAAATGTAGGGCGAATGGTTCCGAAGAATGGTTAGGTCTAGTGTCGTAGGACTAACATATCACCCATGCTTCATCCGGGACTCGATCCAGAGCGCAACTTGGACGATTAGCGAGAAGAGTCTTCCTGGACCTCATTTGGGGTCTTTAACCTGCTGGAACAAATGAACTCGGGGTTAACAAAATGGGCTGAAATCAGCACGAAATATATTAGCTGTCTAAGAAGTGGGTCGGACGCGAATTGAACGAATGAACCTGCGCAACAGAAAGCGTTACTTTCCTCCTTAGCTTTGTTATTCAAAGTGGTGACTTAGAGGGATGACACCAATCCGTTTCGATTGTTTACCTGCTAAAAAAGCTATGCGACGAACCTAAGAAAGGAGAGAGCCTATGGCGACGAACCTAAGAAAGGATTTGAGCCTCTTGTTTCTGTCCAGTGGCATGATGTCCGTGTCAAGGGGACTAGCCCTTCGCCATCATGCCTCCGATCATGGAAGAAAGAATGGCACAGTGGTCTAAGCGCTGGCTTCTGACTAATCACCTGGGATGGGTCCGGGTTAGAATCCCGGTAAGTCATGAATGTTGTGCTTATCTTACGGCACTGGACTTCTCCCTGCCCTGGAACCAGTGTCCCTAAATTAGGGACGAGCGACTGCTTATAAGCCATCGAGTTGCTCCCGGTGGTTGATAAACTCCCAACAACAACAACAAAACCATCGGCCGCTTAAAGGGTCTCTTCCAAATTATCTATATGAAATTTAAACAGTCTCTGGTCCACACTAGATGCTTCTGAAAATATTTTTTCTTTGCGAGTCTGTAGTGATATACACCGAGCAATCACTGAATTATGACCACCCCTATCAAAAGTGGATGCGGCCCGTTGAACACGTAATTTCTGATAGGGCGCGATTAGTCTACAGACGTAGCATATATGAGGTGTGACTGGAGCAGTAGGTGGTAAAATTCTGAGCGTGATGTGCAAACGGAAGGATTTATCAGACTTTGAAAAAGACAGACTGTGGGAGCTCGGATAGCGGGTACCTCGATTTCCCAAACGGTTGAACTGGTGGGTTGTTCGCGAGTTGCCTTAATTGAAGAGTATCAGGACTGGCGTGAAAATGGTCAAACAACGACCTGGAGGCAAAACTTCACAGGACAGCGAAAGGTTGATGTGAAAGGTGAACGCCTGGTCCGACGACTCGTACAGGCCAACAGACGCAGTACTGTTCAACAGTTGACTACCCAATGCAACATAGGTCAACCCGGAACAGTATCTGTCATGACCATCATACGTCGCATGCTCGTACGTATGTGGTATAACAGCAGACGACCCAGACGACATCGTCTACTAACCACGGTTCATCGTGGTTAGGAGAGGATGTCGTCTGGGTCGTCAAAAGACTCGCCTGGTACAAAGATCATGCAAGTTGGACGTCGGATGACTGGGAAAAAGTGTGCTAGTCCGACGAGTTGCGTTTTTTACTCCACTCCGTGAATAGTCGTGTACGTATCTGGGTCAAACAACATGAGCACTCGATCCATCGTGCATTGCCTCCACAGTGCAAGCCGGTAAAGGCGGTTGTATAGTGTAGGCCAAATTTACCTGGCAGGAACTTGGACCCCTGGTGCATATGGAACAAGTGATGACTGGTGCTCACTATCGTGAACTGTTTGCTGACTCTGTACACCCAGCAATGTTGACCATTTTCCCGAATGGCGACCTTGTCTTCCAAGATGACAATGCGCCGAGCAACAGGTGTAATGTTGTGCAGGAATGGTTTGAGAAACACAGTTCAGATTTCCAGTATATTGATTGCCTCAGAACTCCCCAGATATCAGTCCCATAGAGCACTTGTGAGACACTATGAAACGGTATATCAGGCGTCTGGATGCACCAACGACCTCCATACATAGGTTGAAGGCCGCGTAACACACAGCTTGGTTGGCCATATACCTCTCAACTTCTTCCGGCATCTTATTGAACCGATGCTACTTCCGATAGCTGCTGTACTGAGGGCGAAAGGAAGACCTATGAAGTATTAGGCAGGGGATCATAATTCAGTGATCACGCAGTGTAATTTCCTTGAAATAGTGTTGTTGCACTTCTGTAATTTTGCTCGTATCATCTGGTACAGAGCCCAGATTGGATACTGAGATATTTTACACTATTATTTCCATGTTACGTCCGCAGTTTAAGCAAAGTCTATTAAATATTAATTGTCTCAGTCTATCTTCAGTTTGTCTAACTGATTTCAACGTTTAGTATTGTTCTTTAAATTACTGTCTATTTGGATGGAAGGTACTGTTTTAATAAATAACGGATCTATAAATATGTTGTTTAGTAAATGCATGCAAACTTTAAAGGTTGAGAAGTATTTTACAGGTTGGATATTTAACGACCACTATGAGCAACTTTATGGGCAGCAGGCGCCCGTCCCTAATTTGGGGTCACTGGTTCCAGGGAAGGGAGAGAGCTGGTTCCATGACGTAAACACATTATCTATGCCCAACCGGGATTCGAACCCGGATTCATCTCGGACAAATAAACAGATACTAACGCTTGGAACCGCTCGGCCATCGGGGCTACCAAAAATTGAGTTGGCCTGCAATTTGTTAAAAGTGGCGTTCTTTCAACCGTAGCTCAAATCAAAGCTCTCGAAACATAACAGCAAAGCAGGCTTATAAAAAGGCATAATTTTTTATGCTATATGTTGAAAGCTAAAATAGAGATTGAGTTTCTAACTCTAAAGAAATACACGGGTTTAACACATAATAAAATTCTGTGGCAAAACCAAGAATGTGTTAAGCAACGTGAAATTCTTTTAGAGTATCTTTGCGTACCTGTGTAATCTCAGATTTCGTCAGTTATTAAACATTTCTTACAAAATAAAGTCCTATTTTAATAACAATAGATGGTCATCTGCAGTAAAATAGATGGTCATCTGCAGTTGGTCTAAGCGATGGTTTCTAATTTTTCGTCCAAAATGGGTCCGGGTTCGAATTTTGGTGAGTCTGTCTTACGGAGCTGGCTCTCTCCCTTCCCTGGAACCAGTGACTCAAAATTAGGGACGGCCCACTGAGTTACTCACGGTGGTCGTTAAACCTTCAAACCAAACCAAAATAAAAAAAAATAATTAGGGGTGAATGAAAGCACAGCTTTGATATATGAGACACAGCGATAAAACTTTATTTTTAAAATATTTGATCTTTTTTTGCAATTAAAAGGTTTCTGTTTTGTCTGATCACAAAATTTTATGTGATTCCAATGCTTCTTTTGATTTGGGGACACTGTGTTTACTAAGACATATTATTTTTCAGCCCAGGTAGGACATTTTATAACACATGCTTTAAAAAAAAATTCTGAAATTCACGATCAATTTTCCGTGGTTCCTTCCGTAAATTAACGAAGCATATACCTGATTCAACCTTTTCCTTGAAATGATGGAAAATAAACCTGATTTTCATGGATTTTTCGCACGTGAATTGACGAAATACTCTTGTTTTTCTTTCTCCGATTAATAACGGAAGAGTGTCGTTTTTAGCACGTCTTTTGTAAAAAAAGATCGTGCTTATGTTACCGGTTTGTCCGTCCGTCGGTACCCAAGCTATCTCTGCAACTATTAGTACGATTTGAAAAATTCTTTTTGCATTGGGAAGCTTGAAATATGCGAATGATGATCCTTTATTTCGTTTTTTTTTACGATGTACAATTTCTCCGCTAGAGGGCGTAAATGCAGATGATGTCGAATTCAAAAATACGTTTTATTCCACATATTTGCTTCTAAACATCCGATTGAAAAAAATTCTTTTATCTTTCGATTCCATTTATGTCGAAGAGTATTTTAGATGTAGTTACTTTTTTCAAATTACGCATAGATTTTCCGCTAGGGGGCGTAAAAGTAAATCACATTTTCCCCGATAACTCTTCTTCTAAAACTCCGATTTGAAAACATTTTACTTCAGCGGATGCACCTCGTGATGGAAAATCTTTTGCATATAATTTCAAAATTTTGGTAAAGAATACTTTAGCCACCAGGGGGCGTAAGTGTTAATTTTTGCTTCTGATGTATTTGCCATAAAATCTAAGCTTCTAAAATATCGATTGAAAAAATTCTTTCGTGGACTGATGCCACTCACATCGATAAACCTTTTCGGAATATTTTCTTCTTAAAATATTCCACAGTTTCTCCGCCAGGGGCGTACATATATATCTTATTTTTTGTCAATATCTCTACTTCTAGGAGACCGATTTGGAAAATTCCTTCTTAGTTGGATGGTGTTTCCAATGCGAAATGTTTTTCCTGTAAATTCAAAATTTTCAAGTAAATCATAGACTTTTCGCGAGGAGTCACAAAGGTAAATTGCGTTTTCTGCGTTATTTCTGCTTTTAAAACTCCGATTTGAAAAATTCTTCCTGTATCGCATACAAGATCTGATGGAAAATATTTTTCACATAATTTCTAATGTTTGATA
Source organism: Macrothele yani (assembly GCA_039090855.1). Classification (NCBI taxonomy): domain Eukaryota; kingdom Metazoa; phylum Arthropoda; class Arachnida; order Araneae; family Macrothelidae; genus Macrothele; species Macrothele yani. The sequence goes on along the minus strand of CM077023.1, from coordinate 80,345,916 downwards.
AAGAATTGTTTGGCCACAAGGGGGCATAAGTGTTAATTTCTGCTTCTGATGAATTTGTAGCAAAATCTGGGATCCTGAAAACTCGACGAAATTTATTTTTTCGTGGACCGATACCGCTCATACGGAAAAACCTTTTGGAATACTTTCTTCCTAAAATAATGCATGATTTTCCCACCAGGGGACTTAAAGTCACATCTTATTTTTGTCGATATCTCTGTTTATAAGAGTCCGATTTGAAAAATTCTTTCTATGTTGGAGAGCGTTTCCGGTGTGAAATGTTTCTTATATAAATTCATGTTTTTCTTAACGCACAAGTCTGCAACCATAGAGTGTAAGCTCACGATTCCGTTTACAGCAATATCTGAGGAATTAAAAACCCGATTGAAAAACTTCTTTCTTCCGTCAGTTGCTATTGTTTTTCATACCGGTTCCATTGACTTTGAATAGCTTTGATAAATTCAATTTGCGTCAGAACGGATTCAAAAGACGTGCTTATTACACCCGAAAATTCGGTGTCATCTTTCTTGTTAAGAGGTGTTAACGGAAAATCCAGAATTTTCGGGGAACCTTCTCGTAATTCCTTTAGTATATTAACGAAAAAATTCTCCTCTCACCTTTTCATGTCCATATCAAGGAAACTTTCCTGTAATACGAGCGGTTCGCGGTGATACTTGAGTTTTGGTTGACACTTAAATTTCAATCGCCTATCAGAGGATCTGATTTTGAAGTTCTGTAGCGAGATACGATATGGCGGTGTTGAAGGTACGCAGTTACTATTAGCTCTATAAACTCACTAGCTGTTAGAATACACTAACCGAGTAAGACTGAATTTGGAACACAAGCTGCTAAATGGCATTGAGACACTTTAAGAAGAACGAAAAAATAGCTTTATCTGCTGCTTCACATGTTTACAGTTTATGAAATTAAATGTTCCTTCAGTTTGGGAACTTTTAGTACACTTTCCGGTACATTTAGTGTAAATAGTCATAAATAATTTACAGTTGCTTTAGTCCTTTGGACTAGCAGTGTAATGTTGTTTGCATGTAGGAACATTGTTCAATGTTCAGTTGAATTAACAAAAGTCACGTAACACGACTTATTACTTGAAACTTGCCTTAACGTTGTTATAAAGATATTGTACACTTATTATTCAGCTCGACACCTCTGCGGACTACTGGAAACAGTCACTCGTCGCAGGAGCTGAAACCCGGAGCTGTAGCCATCACTGCGAATTATAAACTGACAAGAGAACAGTTCATAGACTTCAGCACATCAAGCACTCAAAGCACTTGAAGGTCACCCTCACAACTGTCAGATCATCAGATCATATGTAGAGGATTTTAGGAAGGGAGTGTCTGACCCCAGGTCTTAAACAACGCTTAGAAATAGGAAGCTAGGAGATTTTAGCTAGAGTGCCCGATAGAGTTAGAAAGGGGGAGGAAGATGCCCCTATTTATCAACGGGGGACGGCTTAAGGTGCCCATCCGACGCACTGCGGATATTTAGTGGTTTGAACCGGCCTGAGATCGAAACCGAGGTCTTCTCCGTGGCAGTCACGAACGTTGACCACTAGGCCACCCGCGGCCCTCCTCACAACTGTAAGAGCAGATCAGATGTAGAGAATTTTAGGAAGGGAGTGTCTGACCCCAGGTCTTAAACAACTCTTAGAAACAGGAAGCTAGGAGATTTTTAGGCTAGATTGCCCGATAGGAAAGTGACACGGAAGCGAAGCAGAAAGGGGGAGGAAGACGCCTTTATTTTTTACTGGAGGGGGGGCTAGTACCCGGGGTCCGAAGTACGGCGGATATTTAGATGATCGAACGTTCGTACCAGTCTGGGATCGAACCTGAGGTCCTTTCCGTGGCAGTCACGAACGTTGCCCACTAGGCCACCCGCGGCTCTCCTCACAACTGTCTCATGAAAGTTTGTTCTTTTATACTGATTAACGACGGTGGTCAACGTCACAAGTGCATGCGTCTTTGCATAAACACGTTGGTTTAAACTGGCGGGGAAGCACAGCAGGAATATGACTATTTCTAACAGGTGGATAGCATACCGCATGAAATTTTGGTTATTGTGGGACCGGATATTTCTTCCACTCTCTCCCATTTTGTGCACCAGCTATTGTATATTGTGTTACCGTAAGAAACTGGGTACTTGAAGTGTCGTACGGGTGATTGTACGACGTCCGTGTTTCAGCCTGTGGACACCTTAACACACAAGCTGTTGTAACTTCCAAGAGAAAATTTTATATTTTGAGGTTTTGCGAAATAATACTATGAAATAGTACATTTCACCTTTTCTTAAATAACTGAATGCCATTGTCAGTTTAAAAGAATCTCAAGTTCCAAACCATTCCATTGCTTTGAAAAATCATGATGAAAAAAATGCAATTTGTGATAAGTACTCGTAGAGAAAGATTAAATGATTTTAAAGCTATTCAGAAAAAACAATAAGCTCCAAAATAAAATAAAATTACTAATTCACCCGCATTAATAACAAAATTCATTTCATCATCGCGAATTAGAATTCTACCTTGTACGTGACTTCTTTACGTGTCTTTCTGGCTCAAAGGTATCACGCGCGGTTTCCGTTCAGCCTGTTGAGACGACCTCGGTTCGAAACCCACCAGGGGAAAAGACTACCTGGCGAAAGGGCTGAAAATATTAAACAAAATGAAGTGACAATTTTATCTGCATTCATAGCGAGAAACATTTAATCTTCGCCCGCTTCCATTCCTCTTCGTTTCTATCTCAAATGTGAGCTGCTTTCAAGTGTCACTCCAGTTTAGTCGGTAGTGCTCCTAATGGTGTATAAAAAATTGCAGGTTCGATCCGCATCTCAAGCAAAGGAAGAATTCCTTCCCTTCATACATCAGAAAAATTCCTGTAATGCGAGTAGTGTATTTAGGCTTTAAGAAATTGGAATAGGCCTACGAGTTACGTTTGTATAAGGACTGAAAAAATCGAAGTTTTTGTATATAAATGAAAAAACCCAAAACTGACATTTCTGAAAGAAAACGGAAAATCTATCAAAAATGTTAAAGTTCCCTTTATTTGAAACGAAAACTTTTCGAAACAGAAATTTCGTTAGACTTACCGGCAACTTCGCTGAACGTTATTTTCAGGAAATTTCCGTGAATTCACGGCACTTATTTTTTACTGTGAGATGACTACATATTCACCAAACTACGGTTTTGTTTGTAGCATATGTCATAAAGTTTATACCTTGTGAGAGAGAATAGTGAAGCTTTGTTGTTAACAAATATTCATTTGCGTGAGCTCTTTTTTGTTGGTATGGACGTCAAGCAAACGGGAAAAGTTATTTCTCAGTTCATTGTCTGAAACCTGAAGCAATTTTTATTGGAAATTTCGTAACTTATTTATTTTACCTTTTGCTCAGTATCAGTAACAAATTGAAAGAAACGTATAAAAAAAGTCGGAAGCTTTAATTCAAATGCATTCTAGTGTAGCCTTACAAACAGGTTTAGTCTATCATATCTTGAATAAATGAATAGCTGCGATTTCTGGGAAGAAAATGAGCTTCACTTTGAACAAAGCTTTTACTTCTCTGTTGCTTAGTAGAGTTGTAAAAGTTTCATTAAGCATACTGTTACTCAGCGTAACAATATTTGAGTGAAATAGCTTTTAATGTTCTAGTACTTTTATTGCTTATTTGAGACCTAGCATTGTTGAATAAACCACGTCATTATTCGTTTTGGGCGACATTGTTTCCACAGAAACATCACGAATGATGTTGAGAAGCTAATTAGTATTTTCTATGCATGTGATGTTTATGACGCATGCATTCTCGTTTATATCTTAATTAAATCACCGAAAAATAAAACAGTGTTGTTACACACATCACACACACAATCTCTTCTGCCCCCTGTGTTTTTCAGCTTGCTTTTTTTGCTCGATTGATACCATTCAGAATATTATTTATTTATTTTTTCTTGGATTCCTTTGATAATTCCACCCGGCTTTGTTCGGAAATTCGAGAGTATTCATCTGATTGTTAAAACGTGAATGAATGAATACAAAGAAAGGAAGAGTACTGGGCGGAAATCAGTAGAAACAAAAATTAGGAAATTAGAAAACGGAAACGAAGATATCTCCCCTCCTCATGATCTCCCCTCCTCTCCCCTCTGACGTCCAAAATACATTCTTTTCATACCTCCTTTTTTCGTTTTTTACTGTTCTGTTTTTATTTTATGAAAATGAACAAAAACTGCTTCCTCAGAGAAATCTGAAAGACATATTAACCTGTAAGTCTTTTCCTTCGATGTGACTTAAGCTCTGTTGCATGTTGCGAGAAAATAAAATCTAAAACTTAGTAATTTGTGTCATTATTACTTAGCAATAAAGTTAATCTTAAATTATGATGTTTCTTGGTTGCAGACTCAATGAACCTACGGTATATGCACTAGCTGTTGAATAAAACAGGTTTTGCGCTTCAGAAATGATTTTCGGACAGAAAAATGGTGGATGACCATTTTTTTTTTAAATAATTATTTCGAACTGAATTTTAAGCTATTGATATGTTTAAAGAACAGGAATTTACGAACATGTTTATCTCGAATCTCCGAAGTGCGAATTCCAGATTTAACCACTGGATGAAAAGGATCTTATTGACTTTGAAAGAAACAAGCAAAGCGATGTTCGTAAACCAGTTAAATGGGCTTGATATAAGTCCGGAATGATTCGAGAAATTAGAAATTTGAAACTGAAGATTTAAATGCCAATATAAATATAAATGACAAGGCTGCTTTTTCGTTTAATAAAAAAGAAAAAAAAACGACTGTTTCCTTTCACTTTTTAAATAAAAAAAAACTCATTTTAAGAATTCGTTTGAGTAGTCATGGGTCAATAAATAAAAATTGGTTCAATATGTCAAAATGGATGAAACTGAAATTTTAAAATTCAGGATTCCAGAATTGCAACCTAGTAATAAAAGCAACATCACTTTTAAACAAGACAAGAAATAACTGCCAAATGAGACAGAATTCAAAGCACAATTGCTCGAGTAGATTTCTTATTCTATGATATACGTATGGATTTTATATGTAACTGAAATGAAGAAAAATCATTTCAATTGGCATGTTTTCAAAATAAATATTGTGAGTGAGAGCTGTACATGGCCAACAAAAACTGTCTGACATTGTTATATTCAAACCAGAACTTTTATTTTAATTTGGCGTGATTTAAATCAGGCAACTGGACTTTGGCAATAATTGAGCAGATCAAATTTGCAAAGTAATATCGTGACGAGAAAAGTTTTAAAGAAGAAATCATATCAGTAAGTCGTCAGCTTGAAATGCGTTCTAAACAATGCAATAAACAAATAAAGTTCAGTCCAAAAAGAGAGGAACTAAAAATAAGAAAAGGAAAAAACATCCATTTTTTTAGAATAAGCAGTGAAAAGCAAATTAATTCAATACGAATCAGCGAAACGGTCTTTATGTAAAACATTCTGAAATAGGTGGAGTTGTAATCGAAAAAAAGTGAAAATTTAAGATTAACAGTATTGTCAAGTGATAACAGTACTCTTACTTTTGAACAAAATCAGTTTTTACTTGGAATAGAATAAGCCACATTGATTCCAGTTTGTCGGAAAATTTGTTGAGTGTTGCAGTAACTAACGGTAATACTTATACAGCCTAATCTAACAGCAGATGTAAGTGGTGTTTAAAATTTACGACTCACTCATGAGTACTATTGTTGCGCGGTGAAATAATTTTACATATTCTTTAGTTTAACTTCAAATTAGCCAAGCAGGCTCTATATATGATTACACTCGAAAATCTTTCAAAATTTAAGCGTTTAAATTTTGAAAGAGTATTTAATTTATTACAAAAGAACAGCGAGATGAGAAAACTTTCAGTGTGAGCCACTTAAGCTTATGTTGTAAACAAGTGCTTCACTTAACAGAATAATTCATTTCCATATTTTTGTAATGGAATCCTGAGAATCGGTAATTGTAAAATGGCTAAAAATAAAATATATAAAATGAGCGAACCCATTGGTCTTATGGAGTTTTATGTACAGGATTCATCATCATCAATCATTCTACATCCACTTCTGCATACCTTCCACAACTCTGTGTCTTGGGCAAATCTCTTCAATGTCATTCCTGCATGCTTTTGAATTTCATCTGCTCATCTCCTACGTGGTCTTCTATTGAGGTTTTCCAGCCCCTGGAATCCAGTTTAATATTTCAATTGCCCAACGGTGGTCAGTTGTTTTAGCAATATGTCCAGCCCATTGCTACCTGAGTGTCTGTTTTTTATCATGATATGATCAACTCTTTTCATTTTCTTGATCCGTGAGTTCCTTTCCTATCTTTCTTGATTGCGCCACAGGTGGATCTCTCCATGCTTCTTTGGGTTGTCCGCAGCTTCTGTATGATTTTTTTTTTTTTTTTTTTTTTGTTAAAGCCCATGTCTCTTATTCAAACGTAAGAACTGGAACGATGCATTCTGATTAAACAGTTTTGTTTTAAGAACAAATGGTATATTTCTCTGGAAAATTGTACTGTTACTTCCAAATGTACTCCAGCTGAGTTTCATACGCCTATTAATTTCTTCTACTATCTCTCCCGTTATTGTACAAGATTAAAAGGAGTAAAATAAAAGGAAATGTATCTTGTACGAAACTCTGACAAATGGAATTGAAATCAAAACGAAGATGACACATATCATTAAACATCTCATATTTTGTACGTAATCGTACGTGTTGAAATATTCAGTGTACTGGTATTGTTCGGTTGCAAAAGTGGGGGATTTATAAGCTTAAATTTGTAAATTTTAAGCAATATTTTCCATACATTACGATAAATGAGTGAATAAAATTTAAGATACCGAAGGAAAATTCTGATGTTTTCACAATTGCTTTGTGACATTTAAATAATTCCATACGACATTCGCGAGGACAATTGCAAATGAAATTTCTTTAGCCATGTTAGCGTACTAAGCAGAATATATCTGCTGAAATGTTGTAGAGGTCTAATGTTACTCAAATATACAGCAAGAGAAAATTAAATCTGAAGACACGTGCACAGGTGTTATTCATTCACAACATACATGCAACACTATTTCTAGCTGAAGGTTTTAAATTCAAGGCTGCATAAATATTGCGTTCGTTGCTTTATTCTCCCTTTTATTTAAAAGGGAGTTCTACTCATTGGTCTAATCACGTTTTTGTGAATAATGTTGGAAGGGAGCCTTTGACGACTATCCTTTTCACGTATCCCCATTTTCGAGTATGCTTCCGCTACTTAGATCTCAAAGAATCTGTCCTAAAAAAAGAAAAAAATCGATATTTCTCTGATGTGTTTTCTTGAGTTCGGATACTCGGAATATCTGAACTCAGAGAATCTGCACTGCTACGTGTAGTTGTTGTTTCAGTTTAGTTTCCATTTCCAAAAACAGATGGCAATCCTCCCCCCCCCCCTTTATGATTGGAGGTTTAACGACCACCGTGAGCAACTCAATGGGCTATAAGCAATCGCCTGTCCCTAATTTAGGGCCACTGGTTCCAGGGAAGGGAGAGAGCCAGCGCCGTAAGTCAAACACAACATCAATGCCTCACCGGGATTCGAACCCGGAACCCTTTCGGACGAATGATCAGAAGCCATAGTTTAGTCCTATGCGCCACCGGGGCGGCATATCAATCCGTTTAGTAAATTTTATATTTTGTTTGTTTGTTTGGGAATTTACCGACCACCATAAGCAACTCTTAGGTCTATAAACAGTCGCCCTTCCCGAATTTGTGAGCACTGGTTACTGGAAAGGGAGAGTGACAGCGCCGTCTATTAAGCACACGATCCATGCCTCTTACAGGACCCGCACCCCGGGCCCATCTCAAATAAAATGGTCAGAAGCCACCGCCTCTGGCCAATCGGTCACTGGTACAGTATATTTACTCCGAGACCCGTTTACAGGAGCTATTTATAGTTTTAAGACAAATTAATTTGTCTTATTGGGAAGGGCGACGGTTTATAGACCTAAGAGTTGTTTATGGTGGTCGGTAAACTCCCAAACAAACAAACAAAATATAAAATATAAAATTTACTAAAGGGATTGATATGCCGCCGTGGTGGCGCAGTGGTCTATGACCAATTTATTTAGGTTCTGTAAGTGTGCTATGCATTTTAAAGATTAAGAACCCTCTGGTCTAAATGCACTACTGGGCTTATATATATGACTCGAACCCTGCCCGATTCTGACGACTAGCTATAGCCTCATACCTCTGGCCAAGATGGGAGCGACTGGAGTGATTGATACCTCCTAAAGCTGACTTTTCCTTTTTAAATGTCCAAGATCGTAACTGATTAATGTATTTATTTTTTGTAATATTTTACTAATAAATGCAGAGATTTTCGTAAAAGTTTTATATGACAATTAATATTTCTTGTGAATTCGAAGATTAAATGTTCTGTTCTACACTGCTGGCCACCCAAAATGCAACACCAAGAAGGAAGCATCCGATTGGCCTAAAATTCGCAGCATGCGTCGCCCGCAAGAGGACATGCAAACGATTAACATTGCAGGGCATATGCAAATCATGTGCGCCCGGCACGCCACAGAGAAGCACTACAAGAAGGGTGAACAGAAGGCTGGGTGTAAGTAGTGGAAATGTGTTGTGCTGCCGGACCTGTGCGTGGGAAGCTTCCTGATGCCTCGTCGCAGAATACGACAGTCATTCCAGCAAGTTTCGGAGTTCGACAGAGGACGAATAGTGGCTTATCGCGACAGCGGTTTATCGTAGCGAGACATCGGCGCCCGTGTGGGACGACATTCAACCACAGTGAGGCGAGTATGGATTCGGTGGGTGCAGGAGGGACGGACGAACCGACGTGAGCAATTGCCGCAGCCGCGGCACACTACCGAACGAGAGGACCGGCATGTTGTGCGGCGGGCATTGACGGCTCGCACCGCCTCATCAGGAACGTTAGCGCAGTAATTAGGGTGTGTTGCGCAACAACTTGTGTCAGTACGTACCGTTCGAGGTCGTCTGCAGCAGCGGTGACTTGTCGCGCGGCGCCCATTGCTCCCATTACCATTGACATTACACCACCGGCGAGTGCGGCAGCAATGGGCCGTTGAACGCCGCACCTAGACTACGGAATGGCTCGACATTGTCTTCTCCGACGAATCCCGCTTCTGCCTGCAACACCACGATGGTCGGATCTGCGTGTGGCGGCACCGCGGCGAGAGACTGTAGGACGCCTGCATTATACATCGCCATACCTGTCCGACGCCTGGCGTGATGGTTTGGAGCGCAATTGGATATGACACCCGCACCCCTCTGGTACGCATCGCCGGTGCACTCACCAGCCACCGCAACATCTCCGACGTTTTGGAGCCTGTAGTCCTCCCTTACCTGCAGGACCTGCCAGCGGCCACGTTTCAACAGGACAATGCAAGCCCACACGTGACACGCATCGTGCAACAACTCGTCACGGCCCGCCAGGTGTCACTGCTGCCGTGGCCCGCATGTTCTCCCGATATATCGCCCATCTGACTCGTCTGGTCGCTGATCGGCAACCGAGTGGCCCGGCAGGCACCACTCGCGGCTACGCCTGATGAACTGTGGCAACGTGTGGAAGCAGCCTGGACCGACATACCCCAAGCCTACATCCATAGCCTCTTTCGTTCGGCCGTTATTGCCAGCCATGGGGGCCACAAGAACTATTGATGTCTGCGTGTTCCGCAGGTCGCACGGGTCTGTAAGCTCAATCGTTTCATGTTTGTATCTGTTGTTATGTGCCCAAAAAATCTGGCTTTGCTATCTCGTGTCCTTATTGGTGTTGCATTTTGGGTGGCCTGCAGTGTAGATTGAGAGAGTGGGAGAGAGTGAGAGAGAGTGAGAGAGATATAGAGAGAGTGAGTGAGAGGGATATAGAGAGAGGGAGTGAGAGAGATACAGGGGGAGAAAGAGAGATACAGAGAGAGTGAGTGAGAGAGATACAGGGGGAGAGAGATTCAACAATATTTTATTTGGAGCAAACATGGACAGGAAGATACAGATGGCCTGTGCTTAACAGTTACCAAAAGATAAACAAGTGGATGACCTATTTACAATGACAATGAGATATTTACATTATGTGGATGCACTATATACAATGTAAGCAAATTCATAACACTGACAATACTGGACTGATGGGTTGACTTACTCTATGTACAACATATGTTCGCAATGTGCATCAGCAGAGTGCCATCTCTAATAGGTGAACACCAGTACAAGGTATAACTATAAATTTTACAGTGCAAAAACAAACATGTATATTTTGAGCAATCTTGAAAAAAAGAAGAAAAGAGAAGAAAAGAGCAGAAGGTTTATACTTTTCAGTATCTGAAAGATAAGCGAATAAATGATCTATCCACAATGATGGTGTGAACTCTATACAAATTGAATGCAATATCTCTCTTGTGAAACGCTGTCAAATTACAAAAAGAACTATTACTTAGGCTTAAACAAGTGCCTCAATCACAGTGCTATAGATTAACTTGTAATGAACAACAACATATGTACACAAGATGCAACGGCATAGGGAAGACACTAATAAGGAATTACAATTCCATGGTACAACTGTAAATTTCACAGTGCAAAGAGTAAAGTATATTAGTACAAACAGAACTTGCGTTTTACAGAAAATTTATACTTCGAGTACAATACAAATAATGAAAATATGAAACTGACTCTTTGTACAGCAAATATGCAATACAGCGCAGAACATTATCTAATAGACTGATTATTTCCTATTAGGCACATGTGACATGAGAAAAACCACACTGTGTAACATTAACATATAATTGAAATACTATCAAAGCGTTTGCTCCGCACCATGAGCATAAAACTTAAGACATGTAATCGTGACCCAACATGCGAAATGTGCCAAACATAAATTTTACAGTGCAATTAGGAAAGTACATTAGTATATACAAAACTGAGCTTTTGGCATAGCAACTATACTTCAGGGAGAGAGAGATACAGAGCTATCCAAGCCTACAACGGTCTGTCTTGTGCCAGTCTCCTCCATGTTATTTCCGCATACTTTCGAATTTCATCCACCCATCTTCCATGTGGTCTTCTGGGTCTTTTCTTGTCCCTTGGAATACAATCTAAAATTTCGACTGTCCATCGATGGTCTGTTCTTCTGACAGTATGTCCAGCCCATTGCCATTTCAGGGATTTTACTCTGATCATGATGTCCTCCACTCTTGTCATTTTTCTGATCCACGAGTTCCTCTTCTTATCTCTCCTGGTTACACGAAGCATGCACCTCTCCATGCTTTTTTTAGTTGTCTGCAGCCTGTGTATGTCTCTTTTAGTTAAAGTCCACGTCTCTGCACCATACGTAAGCACTGAAAGGATGCGTTGGTCAAACATTTTTCTTTTAAGGTATAATGGCATATTGCCCTTGAAAATTATGCTGTTTCTTTCAAAAGCTCTAGAGGCAAGTTTTATACGCCACTTAATTTCTTCATCAATGTGACCCTCACTTGATATCTGCTGTTCAAGATAAACGTACGCGTCTGTTATCTCCAGCTTTTCTCCATAAATCGATAAATCTTCATTTATTGTAAAAGCATTGTACATCACTTTTGTCTTCTGAAAGTTCATTTTTAATCCCACTTCTTTACTCTTGTCAGCAAGTTCCTGGATGATAGTCTGCAGCTCTGATGGGATAGTTGCAAAAATGACTACGTCTTCAGCAAAACGAAGGTGAGTTAGATAGTCTCCATTAATCTTTATCCCTTTGTTTTCCCAGTTCAGTGATTGAAAGACATTTTCCAATGTGGCATTACACAGCTTGAGAGATATGGCGTCACCTTGTCTCACTCCCTTTCCAATTTGTATGTGTGCTGTATTCTCAAACAGCCGAATCTTTGCACTTGTATTTCCATAGATGTTATTAATAATATTAATGTATGCATCTTCAACACCGCAGGATTTCAAAGCCATTGTAACTGCTGATGGTTTTACTGAATCAAAGGCCTTTTCATAATCGATAAAAACCATTCATAATGGAAGTTCATATTCCCTCGCTCTTTCAATTAGTTCTCTCAGTACGTGGATATGATCTATAGTGCTGTAGCCACTCCTGAATCCAGCTTGTTCTCTCGGTTGAGCCATGTCCAGTGTTACCTTCAAGCGGTGTGAAAAAACTTTAGTGAAGATTTTATAAACCACTGATGGAGGCTGATAGGTCTGTAGTTCCTGAGATCCTCAATGTCACCTTTTTTATGTAGCAAGATCATTGTAGCGTTGTTCCAATCCTCAGGAATTTTCCCTTCATTAAGGCATCGAGTGAAAACTTAGGCGAGTACTGTTTCAATTTCTCCACTTGCTTCTTGTATGATGTCTACAGTAATTCCATCTTCTCCTGGAGCTTTTCCCCACTTCATGTTCTTGATTGCATGAGCAACTTCTGCTGGGAGGACTGGAAGAACTCTGGTACTGGTACCTTTCATGATGTCTGGAGTACATGTACCATCCCTTTCATGTAATTTGGAGCAGAAATATTTCACTCTTGTCAAAATTTCGCATCTATTTCTTTTTACATAGTGATCTTCTTTTCTCACTGCCACAATGGGTTTTCTTCTCTTACTGAGATGTCCCTTTGCTATCTTTAGGCTTTGGTTGTTTTCAATTGCTTTCCTCACTAGTTCGCAGTTGAATTTCCTTACGTCTTCAGTGATACTTTTTCGTACTGTGTTTGTCTTGCATAGCTCTATATATTCCACTTTGGAAGTTACATCTTCTTTAGTTGTCCTCATCTCTCTTCTTTTTACATCAACATTTTGTTTTTTCCTGATAGTTTGTTCACATGCAACTTGTTCTTAGACCCAGCTAATTTTGTTGCTGTTTCCATAAGAGCTTTGGTTAATTTTCTGTTAACTTCAGAGATGTCCACTTCTTCAGATGTTAGACCTTTTAGAGCAGAGAATGTGTTCCTCAGTTCCAATTTGAAGGTATTATGATGTTCTTTTAAGGTTGGTCACGTCAATACAGTTTGTTTGTTTTATGAGCTTGCCACGCTCTAGTTGAGCATTTAGGTGCATCTTACATTTTACCAATCTATGGTCACTAACTGTGTTGAACTTGTTCAGCACACTGCAGTCTTCCATGACAAATTTCTTGTTACACATAATAAAATCAATTTCACTTCTCCATCCATTGGGATGCCTCTATGTCCATTTCCGTTGCGGCTTTTTCTTGAAAAATGAATTCATAATGAAAAACCCTTCTGCCTCTGCAAACTCTACGAGAGTATTTCCACGCTGGTTTCTATTGCCGTGACGGAATTTACCTACTGAAGTTTCATTCTGTTGCCATTACCCTATTTTTGCATTGAAATCTCCCATAATTATCTTCAAGTACTGCTTGCCTTTATTATTTAGATGACGAATTTCCTCATAAAATTCCTAAATTTCTTCTTCAGGATGACTTGTGGTGGGTGCATAAGTTTGAATAATCTGAGCCTGGTATCTTCTCGAAAGTTGGATAACGAGTCGTGCACCTCCGTCAGAGGAACTTTCAACTTCTACAAATTTATTCTTCAGTTTCTTGTTTATTATAAATCCAACACCACTAGTTCTGCCAGTATATGTCTCACTATAGTAGAAGAGATGTCCACTTTTCAGTTCAATGAGATCTTCTCCTTATCTCCTTACCTCACTTAGCCCGACGATGTCCCACTTGATTCTTTGTAGTTCCTCTTCCAATTCAAGAAGTCTTGAATCAGAAGATAGGGAGCGTCCATTGTACGTAGCCAAGGTCAGCATCAATTGCCAGCCTAGTCCGGTCCTCCGGTGATTCTTAGCACCCTCTGCCTTCATGTCGCACTGGCCGCTGCCTTGGCCAGGTACATTCCAGCTGCCGGAGACTGAGGGCCAAGATTTAAGTTGTGGAGTCATTTTGGAGGGGTTTGGCTATACATCACCACGCTGGCCAAGCGGGTTGGTGAGTATGGGATAGCATTTCCTCTAATCCCGATGGTATAGTCATACCGCTATTGGCGGTCGTCAGAGCCCCTTTAGTGGGAACAGGATGCACCACGAGAAGGCAGGATTGACATTTGTCAAGGAGAGGCTGTGATGTTGCGCATTACCTGAACTTACATCCCCAAGTCATATATACATATAATACACTGACGTGCAAAAATTAAGGACGAGACGGTTTTTAGAATGTAACGTCCTGCAGATGTGCTCCAAATCGACTCAAATCATACCATAAGATCCCCAAGATGTAAGAATATGGGACAAGTGAACAAAACCGACCGAACAAGCAATCCAAAGGATACAAAGGCACTTTATTGAAAAGGTAGCTTCGAGCACAACTGGACAGAAGACATTCCTATTTAGTGAAGTAAATAGGAATTCCTTTCAACAGAAGGGGAAATAAATCATGCATTGTGAAAGGATAAACGAATATTTTAAAGGGAAACTACCGGTCATATTTCTTAGGCATGGTTCGATTATTAAAGCTGGAAGGTTTTCTATTAAATTAAACCGTACGAATAAAAGGCTCAAATTTATTTTGAAAGATTCTATCCAGACTTGATATCTGAAAAACACGGATCTAGCTTCTTTGCAAAGCAGGCAACTGAACTGCATGAAAACAGTGTTGATTTTCAGTTGTTTTTTTCAACTTTGTGGCTTAGAAATTTAGGATTTTTTTTTCTATGGGTAAAGTTTTCAAGCCCGGTGGCGCAGTGGTCTAAGCTCCCGGTGGCGCAGTGGTTTAAGCGCTGACTTATGATCATTCGTCCGTGATGGATCCGGGTACGAATCCCGGTGAGGCATGGATATTTTGTATGTCTTACGGCGCTGAATCTATCCTTTCCCTGGAACCAGTGGCCCTAAATTAGGGACGGGCGACTGCTTATAGCCCATTGAGTTGCTCACCGTGGTTGTTAAACCCTCAATTATAAAAAAAACAAAACGTTTTTAGAACGCCTTGCAATTCCAGAGAGCCGCCCCAGTGGCACAGTGGTCTAAACGATGGCCTCTGATCATTCGGCCGAACGGAGTCCGGGTTCTAATCCCGGTGAGGCATGGATGTTGTGTTTGTCTTACGGCACTGGCTCTCTCCCTTCCCTGGAACCAGTGACCCTAAATTAGGGACGGGCGACTGCTTATAGCCCGTTGAGTGGCTCACGGTGGACGTTAAACCTCCAACAACAAAAAAAAAAAATTCCAGAGAAGGCATCAGCTCTGCCAGCTTGTGGGTGCATGACCTTTCAGCAAAGTGTCTCTATCAATGTTTATATTTCCTTTAGACCAAAGCAAACCCCCTTCCCCATTTCCAAGTAGAATTCTGGTTCTAGCCCGGCTCTGATCACTCAACCACCAGAGCACCATTCTCTCTTTTTTAGCACGTCTTTTGTAAAAAAAGATCGTGCTTATGTTATCGATTTGTCCGTCCGTCCGTCTGTACCCACGATATCTCTGCAACTATTAGTCCGATTTGAAAAATTCCTTTTGCATTGGGAAGCTTGAAATATGCGAATGATGATCCTTTATTTCGTTGTTTTTTTACGATGTACAATTTCGCCGCTAGAGGGCGTAAATGCAGATTATGTCGAATTCAAAAATACGTTTTAATCCACATACTTGCTTTTAAACATCCGACTGAAAAAAATCTTTTATATTTCGATTCCATTTATGTCGAAGAATATTTTAGATATAATTACTTTTTCAAATTACGCATAGATTTTCCGCAAGGGGGCGTAAAAGTAAATTACATTTTCTCCGATAACTCTTCATCTAAAACTTCGATTTTTTTAAAAAAATTCATCAGCGGATACACCTCCTGATGGAAAATCTTTTGCATATAATTTCAAATTTTTGGTAAAGAGTACTTTGGCCACCAGGGAGCGTAAGCGTTAATTTTTTTTTTCTGATATATTTACCATAAAATCTGAGCTTCTAAAGTAACGATTGAAAAAATTCTTTCGTGGACTGATGCCACTCACATCGATAAACCTTTTCGGAATATTTCCTTCTTAAAATATTTCACAGTTTCTTCGCCAGGGGGCATAGATGTATATCTTACTTTCGTCAATATCTCTACTTCTAGAAGTCCGATTTGAAAAAAATCTTTTTTGTTGGATAGTGTTTTCAGTGTGACATGTTTTTCATATAATTTCAAAAATTTCAAGTAATTCATAGACTTTCCGCTAGGGCGCGTAGTGGTAAATTGCGTTTTTCCCTATATTTCTGCTTCTAAATCTCCGATTTGAAAAATTCTTTCTGCTCCGGATACAGCTCGTGATAGGAAATCGTTTGCACATAATTTCTAATATTTGTGAAAAAATGGTTTGGCCACCAGCGGGCGTAAATCTTAATTTCCGCTTCTGATGCATTTACAGCAAAATATGAGCTTCTAAAATCCGATTGAAAAAATACGTCGTTTGTAGACCGATAGTACTCATGTCGACAAACCGTTTACAAACATTTTCTTCTTAAAATAATGCATAGTTTCTACGCCAGGAGGCGTAGATATATATCTTATTTTTGTCATACTCTCTACTTTTGGGAGTCCGATTTGAAAAATTCCTCCCTTGTTGTATAGTGTTTCTAGTGTGACATGTTTTTCATATAATTTGAAAATTTTCAAGTAATTCATAGACTTTCCGCTAGGTGGCGTAAAGGTAAATTGCTTTCCCCCTATATCTCTGCTTCTAAATCTCCGATTTGAAAAATTCTTTCTGCACCAGATACAGCTCCTGATGGGAAATCGTTTGCACATAATTTCTAATTTTTGTGAAAACATGGCTTGGCTACCAGGGGGCGTAAATCTTAATTTCCTCTTCTGATATATTTGCAGCAAAATATGAGCTTCTAAAATCTCGATTGAAAAAAAAAGTCATTTGTTCACCGATACAACTCATGTCAGCAAACCTTTTAGGAACATTTTCTTCTTGAAACAATGCATGGTTTCTACGCCAGGGTCGTAGATGTATATCTTATTTTTGGCAATATCTCTACTTTTAGGAGTACGATTTGAAAAAATTCCTTCTTTGTTGGATAGTGTTTGCGATGCGAAATGTTTTTCGTAAAAATTCAAAATTTTTAAGTAAATCATAGACTTTCCGCTAGGGGGCACAAAGGCAAATTGCGTTTTATGCGTTATTTCTGCTTCTAAAACTCCGATTTGAAAAATTCTTCCTGTATCGCCTACAAGACCTGATGGAAAATATTTTTCACATAATTTCTAATGTTTGGTAAAGAATGGTTTGGCCACCAGGGGGGCATAAGTGTTAATTTCAGCATCTGATGTATTTGTAACAAAACCTGGGCTCCTGAAAACTCGACTAATTTTTTTTTTCTTGGACCGATACCGCTCATATGGAAAATCCTTTTGAGAATACTTTGTTCCTAAAATAATGCATGGTTTTCCCACTAGGGTACGTAAAGTCACATCTTATTTTTGTCGATATCTTTGTTTCTAAAAGTCCGATTTGAAAAATTCTTTCTGTGTTGGAGAGCGTTTACGGTGCGAAATATTTCTGATATAAATTCATGTTTTTCTTAACACACAAGTCTGCAATCAGTGGGCGTAAGCTCACGATTGCGTTTACAGCCATATCTGAGGGATTAAAAACCCGATTGAAAAACTTCTTTCTTCCGTCAGATACTATTGTTTTCCATACCGGCTCCATTGACTTTGAATAGCTTTGATAAATTTAATTTGCGTCAGAACGGGTTCAAAAGACGTGCTTATTACACCCGAAAATTCGGTGTCATCTTTCTTGTTCTTTCTGTGAGCTAACGGAACAAGCCGAATAAACGCTGTAGTGTTTCAATGACACCGTATAGCTTTTAAGACTGTTGGTGGCAGAATGTTTGGATCAAGAATTCTTAATTAGGGTTCCCGTCCTTCTTAAGGTTACAGAAACTGTGGAGTCCAAGAGATACGGGAACTATTTATAATTTTAAGAGAAATTAATAATGATGACCGTTTAATTTATTTTAGTGGGTGCGTGGGGCATCTAAAATGTTAAGAACACCCGGTCAATAGGCCGAATTCTCACACTACTAGACTTGAGTTCGAATCCCAGCAAGACACAGATATTTTTTTCCTTAAGGCATTGGCTCTCTCCATAGACATCGACTTTGAAAATTATTACGGGTTTGGGAATATTTCAATTTATGCTTAGTAATGTGCAACACCGAAGTTTAAAAAAATGTCGAAACGTGTTATGAATGAAATTAATTAAAAACTAACTACTCACGGATTTTTCAAGGATTTAAGTTTTATTTTAATTTTATTCAGTCAGGTTATCGGGCACTATAGCACTCAAAGGCTGCCTGAAATACTTAAACAAAATTATTGCTTATTACCAAAGACTCAACACCATTTATAAACTACAACACTTCCTTTAATTGCGTAAAGCTAACACACAGTTTAAGCCAAGCTTTCGCCCTCCATCGGGAGGCTTTGTCCGTTCTAGGTCATTAAAACCTTCTTAGAAATAGTAACAGACAATGCTGTTATAATTCAAAAATTTTAATACCAAAATTTTTGAGTTGTAACAACATTGTGCATTACTATTCCAAGAAGGATTTGATAACCTAGCCCAGGCAAAGTCTCCCGATGGAACGCGAAAGCTCGGCTTAAACTGCATATTAGTTTTGTGCCATTAAAGGAAGTGTCAAAGTTTATAGCCAATTCCTGAGAAGTACATTACTTTATTTTCTAGATGTTTACTTCATGTATTTTGGTTTCGTAAGCGCAGAAATATGGTTAAAATTTTACGTCTAAATTCGACTCAAATTTCACCACCAGAATATTAGCATAGTATAAGAGGCTTAAGAGCTTATTTTATATCTTTTTTTTTACGCTTTCCAACCGTAGGTTGAAGAAGCGTATATGCTCCAGCTGTGTCCGTCCGTCCGTCTGTCCGCACGATAACTGGCATAAAAATGGGTCGATTTCCATGAAATTTTAGTATGTGGTAGGGGACCACCCGGGGACAAACCCTATTGAAAATGGGACAAATGGGGTCAAAGGTCACGACGTAGGAGCGGGATCATTCCATTACCCTTATGCGTCATAACTTGCGTAAATATGGTTCGATTTCAATGAAAGTTTACTATGTGGTAGGAGACCGCCTGGGGGCGAACCCTATTGAAAATGGACGAAATGTGGTCAAAGGTTAGGACATAGGATTGCGATCCATTCCATTGTCCTTATCCCATATTATTAAGGTGGACGTTTAGTAATTTTGCTTCCTATACTTCCAATGGAAAAACTTTTGTACACATTTCCTTCACAATTAATGTGTTCCCAAGGATAAAAATTTGAACATCGATTAAAATAACTTCATATTATAACTTGGAATACTTAATATTTTCTAAAACATAACCATAATTATATTAAAAATCAATAACTTTTCCTTTGGTGGTGTCGAAACCAGAAAAAAGATAGCGCGACCTGTACTTTGATGACGTCAGTGGACAAAAAAATGTTGGATTGCATAATTACGGTTATGTTTTAGAAAATATTAAGTATTGCAAGTTATAAAATGAAGATATTTTAATCGATGTTCAAATTTTCATCCTTGGGAACGCATTAATTGTGAAGAAAATGTGTACAAAAGTTTTTCCATTGGAAGTGTAGGAAGCAAAGTTACTTGACGTCCACTTTAAAGTAGCAATTCTTGTATGTATGTACATACATTTTATTTTGAAAACGGCTCTAAGAATTTTGATGAAAGTCGTTAACCTTCCGTTTTCTGGTACTAGAAATCGATTTAGCTTGATCTCGACTTTAGAAGAACTCGTTTAGGGGGTTAAATAACCACCCCGAATTTTAACGTTTTTAGTGATGGCGTTGTTCCATTAACGTTACCAATGCTTAGAAATCTTATGACGTCACAACTCGCGTTTGAGAATGTTGGCGCGCGGTCACGCCATCTGTCTCTTTACGTCATGCGTTGTGTGTGAATCCTATTAAAGATTTATGACGTCACACTCTTGCGGCGGGCAGATAGTCGCGATTCCCATCTGCCTCATTACGTCACGCGTTGTGTGCGTATGTCCGTCAGCACGTTAACTCGCGTAACAACCGTTAGATTTCGATGAAATTTTAGTATCTGGTAGGGGATCACCTGGGAAGGAACCCTATTTAAAGTGAACGAGATGGGGTCAAAGGTCAGTACATAGGAGAGGGATCCATTCCACTGCTGTTATGCGCCATAACTAACGTAAAAAAGGTTCGATTTCGATGACATTTTAGTATGTGGTAGGGGACCACCTGGCGACAAACCCTGTTGAAAATGGGCAAAATGGGGTCAATGGTTAGGACACAGGAGCGGGATCTATTCCATAGACCTTATGCATCATAACTTACGTAAAGTGCTTCGATTGCGACAAAACTTTATCATGTTATTTTGGAGGTATACCAAGCCGGTTCTGTTGAATATCATCGAAATGGGATCAAAGGTCAGGGCACAGGACCGAGATTTATTCCACAGACATTATTCTCATAACTTGAGTGATAACTTGAGTAATGATTTCTGTAATGTTGGAAAGCGTATTATAATCAATGCATTGCATGATTTTACTAACTTGTTTTTAATCAAGGAAAGCCTTTTCATGATTGTTGCCTGTCGCATCAAATCCGATGCACGGAAACAAACGATAATCCTTTTTTGAGGGAAGTCTTGAGTACAAAAAACAATATGAGTAGGAAATTTCTATACGAACTTTGATAAAATTAGTAAATGAGTACTAAACAATGAAAGACAAAATGGATGCACATTCGCATGCATGATACATGTATTACGAAAAATATCTGAAATATTAGGGGGTCGAGGAATCAGGCGCGACGCTACGGGTGGGCTGGGGCGGGCTTCAGCCCCTCTTTAGCTCCCCCCAAAAATATTTAAGCAGTTGGAACATATGGTGGATGAAACCATCTAAAATTCTAGGGAACTTGGATAAATGTATGTGAATTTCTCGAATTCACTGAAGTTTTGTAATATAAAATTTATTCTTTGCTAAATTTAGTATTTGTTCATATCTGAAACGGAGGGAGTCCTCTGAACGAATTTCTGAGAGTGGTAGAAACACCACCATTTTTGTAATTATAGTTTAAAACGATGTGAGAGAGAGGGGGGGGGCAGAGAGAGAGGGGGAGCCAGAGAGAGAGAGAGAGAGAGATTCCTTATCAGGTTACAAACTAAAATTTATTAACAGCCATATGGATGCAAAACACACACACACAAACAAAAAACCAAAAACGAGACCTAAGTAAGCTAAAATTGCGAAGAAATAGCAACTTGCCAAAGAGATTCGTATCCATTGTTCCCATACTACGTACTTTGAGTAAATACTACGTACAGTATTCACTTGAAAACATCTTTTTTACTATGGATAACATTATCAACACCTGGTAAAATGCACATGAACAGAATGTTTTGCTAAAATTTATACCAAACACTCAAAAATTTGTGTCCCCCTCCCATCATGCTTAGCCCCCTAATAGCCTACCCAGTTCTGAGCGGCTGGCGTCACCACTGCGAGGAATCCACAACAAATATTATTGGAGATCCAAAAAGTGGCTCGAACCTCCAAAGCCGGGGCATGTGGCCATGGGCGCTTACAGCGAGGGTCGGGTGACTCCCCCTTCCGTTGGAAATTGGAATCCCTACCAAATATTATTTTTTTCTTTGATTGGGGGTTTAACGACCACCGTGAGCAACTCAGTGGGCTATAAGCAGTTGTCCATCCCTAATTTAGGGTCACTGGTTCCAGGGAAGGGAGAGAGCCAGCGCAGTAAGACAAACACAACATTCATGCCTCATCGGAATTCGAACCCGGACCCATCTCGGACGAATGATCAAAAGCCATCGCTTAGACAACTGCGCAACCGGGGCGGCAGATTAAAATTAAAAAAATAATGTCAGAATAGAGAAATGACGAATTTCGATCTTTTTTTAACTAGAGGCTGCGCCTCCAGCCCTGCTCGCTACGCTCAGTGCGACAAAGATCTAATGTACCACCATGTTCATTAGATCTCCGATGGTGCATCTAATGTACATTTGATCTACGATGTAGGTCTAATGTACCATCAAATTTAGCGGAAGAATATTACCATCCATATAACTTCACTGCGTATTTGGATACTTTGATAAATTCTTTGGAAAGTAGATTCTCGAAGGAAATGGAACCTTCATTTTTTACTATTAAATTACGTTCCAAAGATTTTAGCAAACTTGATGAGGCTAAATTTAATTTGTCGGGGAGAGACATTTCAGCAACGTACGGCTTATATCTTGATAACAGCCCCAGAATCAAGGTCGTGGCATCACTTTTGGAAAGACAAGTTGGTAGCGAAAGCAGAATCCCCTTTCAGAAAGTAAGCAAAGAGCAGAGAAATTTTATCCCGAAATTTCAAGGAACTACAAAACGCAGCCATACTCCCCGGAACAACATGCATCATTGAAAGATCTTTCAGTACCCTGCGTCTTGGGTGAGGTCAACCACGACCAAGGAGACGCTAGGTGGTTAATAAGTGTCCATTAAAATTGGGTATACGGAAACGCAGATTGTAAAAAAAAAGCTGTGGACCGGTTCAGGCAAACCAATACAAGACTAGGCCTAACGAGAAGAAAGGGCATTTTTTATTATTATGTACCACATTTATTACCAATTCAATTATTTTATACATAAATTGCCATCAAATACTCTGTAGCATTATTTATTTTTCGCTTTGTTTTAAGAAACAAATATATTTCCCTTTACCCAATGGGACTGATTCTGTCATTTATCTTGAATGACTTAGAGAGGTTGTGCTGGAACTTTGCTTTGATGACCCCCCCCCCTCCGCCGGAAACAATTCGGCGGGCGCCTATGGTTCTCCCCCTTCCCTGAAAGCAGCCTCCCTAAATTGGGGTTGGGCGACTGTTAGTAGCCACGGTAGCTCATGGGAATCTAGAACTCCAAAAGAGGAAAGGAGTTTCTCATTTTAATATTTTTAGCTTCGCTGACAATATTTTATTCACTCAGGTATTTACTTTCATTATGATAAAGCAAAAAAAGCAAGTGTGAGAGATAGCTAATGCAATCGGGATGGAAAAAACGATGGGAGAAAGAAAAATAAAATGTTTTGAATCTCATAAGCACAAAACACTCCGTTTGTATTATGAATATTTATAGAGCTCCTTAGCCTAACTACGTGCATTAAAGTTTCCCGATGACATCGCGCGGACCATAAATGAGTCAGCTAAATATATATTTGTGCGTCTTAAGGGAAAGCAAAGCTTCAATTACGAATGAGTAATTTCGACTATAACTTCTTGTTTCGTCCGCCATTATCAGCGGAACTGTGGGGTATCCCCTAGCAAAGTTAGTGCCCTGTCTCGACGATGCGACATGTTATTTGTGGCCTGTTCTTTATTTGGATGGGAAAGAAGAAGAGAACGGAATAAGAAAGCAGGACGAGGATGCGAAGGCGCTCCGGAAAGGGGTGGAGGGGGGCTTTATTCTTTACGTCGAACGCACAACAAATGTGTTCCTCTACGTTCAAAAAGCTCATCGAACATCCATCCGGCTTTCCAGAGAGGAAGCAAAGCCACTAACTCTAATGCTGCTCGCCAATGGCGCCTAACTAATGCTCCAATGGCAGCTTCAACGCTAGTACATTTTTTATGGAATAGGCGTTTAAGCCTTCTGTCGCAGATGGAACCAATCAGAGCGCTCCTCTCTTGCGCCGTCCGTTTCTTCGGAAGGCAACAAAATGGCGCGCTCAAAATTGCTGTGGGAGAACATCTTCTCCAACTTTTTTTTCCCCCTCTTGCACCTTATTCTTTCTCTTTCTCTTTTTTATTCGATCAATGAAGGGGGAGGAAAATCGAGCTCCCGAGTCCGGGAGGATTAGAGTAAGAAAACAGACATATTCTTCTTCCCCCTTCTCCCCCGGTTTTTTTTTTTTTTTTTTGTCAGTTCGTCACGCCGGTCGGCGTTCGCAAAGCGGGTATGGAAAGAAAGAAAAAAAAAAGCCTTGTAGCTGCGATCAATAATGATTGTTCTTGACAGTTAATTATTGAAGATAGGTAATACTTATGGATCACACACGCAAGGAATAGCGAAGAATAAGTGCCACAGAAGCGGGAGAGAAAAAGCGATGGAGGGAGGCAAGAAAAGAAAATGAAGGAGATAAAAATAAGTTAAGTGAAACAACACAGAAAATTCGCTTGAAGGAAGGGAAGAACGAATGCCTGTAAAATGAATTATTGTATGGTATAATAACTGTACGAGGTATCATCATTGACATGCAACTGACAGAGACTTCATGCTTTTTGAGACAGTGTTTTTGAGTTTGCCTTAAACCCTCTCAACAAAAAAGAAACGTAATATCAAAACTTATCTCACGAGTATCAGACATGAGGAAAGGATTAAATATTATCTTGCTCATAGGGTACATCGCAAGCACTGAACAAAGCTATTTTTAAACTGATTAGCGTGAGCTCGTTATATGTTCTTTACATTTTTATTACACAATAGTTTTTTTTTTTTCTGTAATGATTGTGTATTTGAGAACACAACTAACTTACCATCCAAGCATATTCATTCCTAGATAGTCTGTGATTCGTAGCTGCAGTCTTTGAATATCTTAAGCGTTGTGAATTTTTATGTCTGCAGTATGTTGCACGCATGATGGTTATAATTAATGTTGTGTTAACGACGCATTAAATCCAAGCAATGTCACACCTATGCCCGAGTTGTCAGAGGCGTAGTCATCTGGCTAATCGTCAGAGCCGGCCCCAGCCAAAGTCTCGGACAAGGTGTAGCGTTTTTTACTATTTGAAACGTTGAGAACACTACTTAAGATTTCTCTCGAAGTGGAACAAGTAATTCAAAATAAGTTTAAAAAGATTTAGTTGCAGTTTGCTTGTTCTTTATTCCATCAAGTAAGCACTTTGCTCCAAAATACTTAAGAAACTAATCACAATAGTAGTAATACTTCAAAACTAATTAGCAAGCGTTAGCAAGCAGAAAGCTTTAACTCCAAACGTTAAATATATAACACCACTCTAACACGCAACCTTCATTAGGCACAACTTCAAGTAAACGCACCTTCCAAGATTATAACATCACACCACCACACCACACTTGGCTGCTGCTGCAACATCATATATCTTTAGTTCTTTTCTGTCACATGCATGCATACGTCACGCTCTCTGACCTCAGAATTGTTGGCAACCTCATTCCGTGAGGGAGAAGATATCACGTTAAGGTTGAAAATGATAAACAAGAATGGAACTCAAATTTACATAGAGAAAGCAACTAAAAATGAAAGTTAATTGAGAGTATACGTCACAAAGGTTTTATTAAACCCAGCCGGGACTTCGATTATCTATGACACTGGTTTTGACCCTTCATTGGAATCAGGGGTTCATAATTAGGGACTAGATAGCCTTAAGTTAGATAGCCTAGGGACTAGATAGCCTTATTGTTTGCTTGTTTGGAGATTTTGCCAGAATTTATCCACGAATTTCAAATTCGGAGCTGCCGAAAAAATTTGAGATGCTTAGATGAAAGAAAATTTTTCGAAGGCAGAAAATGTTTATAGTGAAATATTGCTTAGGACCTAGAACTAAAACTGGGGAAAACTTTTAAAAATGGAGAACCGTTGAATTTTTTATCGTTAAGAATTGTTAAAACCGGGAACCTGTTTTTTCCGAAACTACAAGCGGTTATTCCGCTTTTGTGATGTTCTTATTTTTTATCTTTCACGTCTAATGGTTTCCTAAGTAAGACAAAAGCAATTAAACATGAGCATGGTTTGCTGAAAAGTAGATATTGGTATTTTCACAATTCTATTGTATGTTGAAGTGGTTCAGAAGTATATCCGCAAAATTTGAAGCAGACGAAAGTGAAGAGATACATACGTACGATTTATGATTGCAATGCCGAACTTCAAACATATGCTTTAAACAAGAAAAACTGCGAATGAAACGTTAGACTTTACACACCTTCAAATGAAGGTGCGTTGAGATTTTTTATGGGAGGGGGTCTAACAAAATTTGGGACGGTGTTAGAGGGGTGTGTAAAAATTCCTTGGTTTAACGCCCACCGTGATCCACTCAGTGGGTAATAGGCAGGCGTCATTCCCTAATTTGGGGCCAATGGTTCCAGAGAAGAGATAAAGCCAGTGTCCTGAAACAATCACAAAATTCATGGCTCACCGGGGATTCGAGCCCAGATCCACCTCAGGCAAATGATTAGAAGCCAGTATATCATACCCCTCGGCCACCGAGGCAGCATTATGGGGGGTTGTGAGGTTACTCACTATTCAGTAAACTATTACCAGAGCAAACTAACTGGAAATAAGCCATTTTAAAATGAAGCTGTGCCGTTACAATTTCTTTATTCCGTCACGAAGGATGAAGCTTCATTCGCACAAGACATTAGCAACAGTTGTCGATTAGTATGAAGAACGGTGACACAAATTTAACAAGTGATTAGCAGAAAACAGTGAACTGAAACGTTTAACACGGTTAACACAAAGGCAAAACTTGAAAACTTAAACCCAACACAAGGATAGCTCGACGATTTAGCTCAATAACTGTAATCCATTTGGTGACGGCAGATCATTCGACCTATTAACAGCAGTAAGGTCGTATATTTATATTCTTTTTTCTGAATTGACTGAATGCCAGTGAATTCCGAAAGAAATAAACTCTTGGGAGGTCCAACATGACGTTCAGTCCAGATAACCAAAAATTTACATCTAGACAGGTAGTTAGTTGCCTGTAGGGCAGGGATGGGGCCCTCTCAGAAGGGTCATGGCGCGGCATAGATTCATGCTCTGAGGGGCGCAAAAATATAAATGCACCAAATGGGAATAAATTATCTGGAAATTGTAACAAAGGGAAAGCTATATACTTGAGAATTGTCTCTTTCGAAAGACTTTAGTTAACCGCATGCAGTATTCCGAGCACCAAACCAGAGTACACAGCAACTTACTCTATGATGTGTGACCCCTCATATATGCATGAAAGGAATTGCCTGAAAAAATGGAGAGAGGCATTTAAAGCAATATGCGGATATTACTAACTTCCGTGATCTTTCCGAATATGCCGTAGGGATGAAGAGCTAATTAGTTGCATGTGTGCTTTCGCGGAAATCCCGTCTGAGTGTTTAACCTTGAACGGAATTATTCCAATCCCTAAGCCGAAAGCGTCTTCCTTTTGTTAAGTTCAGTATCTGATACTCATTCGTTCTGTGATGGTTCATTTTGCTTTCTGCAAAGGGCTGTGCTATCGCGTTCACACAGTATTTACATATTGCTTGATATTTACACGTGTTCGCTCTTGGGTATTTACCTAGTTTTCTCATTTTTTTTAAATAAAATTATGTAAAGACCGAATGTGCACTTTTTGAACGATAATAATACTTTTTCATAACAGAGGTATGAGAAAGTAAAAGCTGCATACTCTTTGAGTGGAAGTGGGGAACCTTTGAACTTGAAAGGCGTAATTTCAAGTCTCGCCCTCTCCCAAGATACGAAAAACACGTCACATCACACATATCATTAAGCTGTTATCTGATATTCAGAGGTTAGCTCCTCAAAGAAAAACCATCTGACAAATAAGCATTAAACAGATAATACAAACCAGCAGATAAACTTTTAACTGATTCTTTACTTTCTGTTGCCTTATCAAACTTCTCCATTTACAGCGATCTTGACACACAACACAGGCTTCAGTGACACCCATTACATGACGTACACAAGACCTTCTATACTTCATACTCATAATCTTTTTCTCTATCAGGCACTCCTGAATCTGATCCTCCCATGACTTCGTTGGCCTTCCTATGCATTTCTTTCCTACCACTCGGGCCAAAAAGTTTTTCTTAGTAAGCATCTCATCACTCATTCTTCCAACATGGCCAAACCACCAAAGCATATTAGTCTCCACCTTGCTAACAACATTTTGCTTCACATTACACAATTGCAAGACATCTTCATTCCTCACGTGATCTGAACGTGTCTCCCCCCCTCCCTCCCGTAAGTAACGCATTTCTCCGGCGCACAAACGACTTCTATGTTTCTTCTGTAGTACCCAGGTTTCACTGCCATACATCAATCAGAGTAGGAATAATTACACTTTCATACACAGCCATTCGGGACTCTTTTGAGAATCCATCATTCCTGTGAAAACCTCCTAAAGCGGCTATAACTTTCAATGAAGAGTTTACTCGCCTACTAATTTCGCCGTCTAATCTGTTCTCTCCGTCAAACAAGCTTCCCAAATACACAAACTCATCTACCTGGTCAATGAAGGTGCCATTTAGACTTATATTGAATTCAGTACTACCAGTTCCTCTCTCAAAAACCATAAATTTGGGTTTTCCCTTATTTATAATCAGTTTGAATTTCATGCAAACTTCGTACAATCCCTCAGTGCATTATTCCTCAGTGCATTATTTTTCAATCCAGCTTCTTTGCTTTTTCACACAAATGATCCTTCATCATACGTTCTTATGCGTTCTTTCAACAAAAAACTGTTTTCCGCAGGAAGATCGCAGGCACATTTCGTTATAGTTTGTGATACTGTAGGGAAGCGTTCACCCTGGAAAACACTTCACCACAATATAAAAACTTATTACATCCTCTACTAAAAATGTTTCCATCTGAAAGCATATACTGTAAAAAAAATTCTAAAATTCACAAGCCACTTTCCGTGATTCCTTTCGTGAATTAATGAAGCATATTTCTGATATAACCTTTTCCGTGAAATGACGGAAAGAAGCATGAATTTCACGGATTTTTTGTTCGTCAGGAAAATTCTGAATTTTCAGAAACCTTTCCTCAATCCCTTTCGTATATTAACGGGAAATCTCTGTTCTCACCTTTTCCGTATCCGTATAACCTAAAAATTTCCGTTGATAGCAGCGATTGGCGGGAATACTTGAGGTTTGATTATTAATTAAATTTCAGTCATCTGACGAATGTTCTGATTTTAAAGTTCTGTAGCGAGATCGGATATTGTGGGTAGCATATCGCATGAATTTTGGTTATTGTGGCACAGGATATTCCTTCTCTTCTCCCCCATTTTGTGCACCAGCAATTATATATTGTGTTACCGTAAGAAACCGCCCTTAAATTATTGTACAGGTAGTTGTAGGATGTCAATGTATCAGTCTATGGGGTTCTTAAGACAAAAGCTGTTACAGCTATCAAGACTAAATTTTATATTTGGAAGTTTTGTGAAATAATACTATAAAAAAGTGCATTTAACCTTTTCTTAAAGATAATTGAAAGTTACTTTCAGTTAAAAAATAGATCTCAAGTTCCAAAGCAATCTGTTGCTTCGAAACATCACGATGACAAAAAAAATAAAATAAAAAAAAAATATTTAATTTGTGAAAAGTCTTCCAGCAGAAAAACAATCATTGCAACCATATTCAAAAAAATAATGAGCTCCAACAGAAAGTAAAATGACTAATCCAATCACATTAATGGGAAAAAAAAATCATCATAGCGCAGTTAGTTTTACCTTGAGCGTGAGTGCGATTCCGAAGCCGTTCTGGCTCAGTGGTTAAGACACGCGGCTTGTGTAGACCTTCTTGATCTCAGTTCGCTACCTGCATGGAAGTATTATCTGGCGTAAGGGCTGAAAATTCAGTGTTTTCGATTTTGCGAAATTTCTGCAGAACGGAAAAACTTGAAACGGACTTTTTTGAAATAAACGGAATTACTGACAATGGAAAATCTGTGAAAATACGGAAATTAAAACAAAAAACAAAAAAACCCGGGCACTTTTAAAAATAGAAATTTCGTTAGAAGACGGAGACTTTTCGGTAACTTTTCTGTACGCTATTTTCAGATATTTTCCATGAATTCACACTACTAATTTTTTACACTGTACAAAAGAGGTGTGCCTCTAAACCAAGCGTTTTAAAAAGCAGGGGCTGTAAGCATGTGGGAAGATTTGTTGAAAGCACGTATACATTACTGCAATGAAATCCTGTTTACAAATGCGTGTTATTATACTGTTGCAATATTAAAAATCTAACTCATGTAAATTATACAACGTAAAACTAACCTGCAACAATTTATTTGAGGAATCGGTTTTCGAATGAGCATACATTATAAAAAGTAAGTTGTGTGAATTCACGAAAAATTCCTGAAAATAACGTGTAGCAAATTTACTGGTAGGTGTCCGCTTTTTTAAACAAAATTTCCGTATTTAAAAGGACCCGTTTCTTCTAACTTCAATATTTTGTCAGATTTTCCGGTCAGTAATTCCGTTTATTTCAGAAAACTCAGTTACGAGTTTTTTTCGTATTATACAGAAATTTGCAAAATCCAGGATTTTGACTTTTTAATCCCTTTCCTCAGATGTTCTTATCCCCGTGCACGCAGCCGTTAAGCCAGAAAGACACGTAAATCGTAGTCACGTACAAGGCAGAACTCTAATCACGTGGTGATGAAATATTTTTATTATTAATGCGGGTGAATTAGTCATTTTATTTTCTGTTAGAGTTCATTATTTTTTTGAATAGGTTTGCAATAATTTAACACCAAATTGCATCTTGAGATCTTTTTAAACTGACAATGACTTCCAATTATCGTTAAGAAAAGGTGCAACGTGCTGCTTTATAGCATTACATATTTAACAAAACTTTTAAACATAAAATTTATTCTTGATAGCTGTCGTTTTAACGGGCCAACAGTCGGATACATAGACATCGTACAATCACCAGCACAATAATTTAAGTGCCCAATTTCTTAAGGCAACAATAGCTAGTGCACAAAGTGGGGTAGAGGGGAAAGAATAATCGGCGTCACAATAACCAAAATTTCATGCGATATACTATCCACACTATCCAATCTCGTTACAAAACTTCAAAGTCAGATTCTCCGACAGACGATTGAAATTTACTACCTAATCAAACTTCAAAGTCAGATTCTCCGACAGACGATTGAAATTTACTACCTAATCAAACTTCAAATATTCCCACGAATCGATTTTATTACCCGAAATTTTCCTTCATATGGATATTGAAAAGGTGAGAACAGAATTTTTTCCGTTAATATTCCGCAAGAATTGAATAAAGGTTTCTGAAAATTCAGAATTTTCAGTTAACACATCTTAAAAACGGCAATTTTCAGTTAACATAAGAGAGAAATTGCTGAAAGGTTTCTGAAAATTCAGAATTTTCCTGGCGAACAAAACATTTGTGAAATTCAGAATTTTCCTGGCGTACAAAACATTTGTGAAATTCAGAATTTATTTTCGTCCTTTTACGGAAAAGGTTGTGTCAGGAATATACTTCGTTAATTCACCAAAGGAATCACGGAAAACGGCACGTGAATTTCAGAATTTTTTTTCACAGGTTGTCTTGTTTTTGATGGATTAGACGTCAAAAAGGTTTTACTAGAACTAGAAATAATCTGAGTAAAAGAATTAAGGTTAAAGTGACATCACTACTATTTCAGAAAATAATAGCGTGTGCATTTTTAAAGTGACTGTGTAGTCGTTTATTTGAAATTATTCTTGTTTTGAAAAAGTCAGGAAAAATCCCAAATAAAGGCTTTTTGGTTGGGATATTTAAGGAAGCAGTTTCAATTTTCTTTCTTTCTTTCTCTTTTTATTTCTGCACGGTGTGTTTGCCCTGAGATTAGATCTGAGAACGAAGAGATTTTCTTTTATGCTTCATTTACCGAAGTTAGACAGAGGAGTATCTATTTTATTTTTCCAAAATCAAACGGAATGGTGGAAATCTGTTTTAGTTTTAAAATAAAACCAGCTTCTCATATTTGAGTTTAAGAAAGACTTTGGCCACATTTATTTGGAGGGAGTGTTTTTCATACTCTTAGCATGTCTTTGAAAAACAAGTGCGTGCGTATACTGTCAATATATCCGTCCGTCTGCCTGTGGACACCATATCTCTGCAACTATTACTCCGATTAAAAAAATTATTTTTGCAGTCGGTAGCCTGAACTATGAGAACGACGATAGATACGTTTCAGTCTTTGTTCCCTGCATAACCTAGCCGTTAGGGGGAATAAGTGCATAAACTATAAAATTCAAAATGTACATTATTCTCCGGAATTACTTCGAAACAAATCGATTAAAAAGTTTTTTGTTTACCTTCTGATATCTTTTCCTACGAAGGCCATTTTACGTACAGTTTCTGTCTGATAGAATGCATTGTGTCTTCTCTAGGAGGCGAAGACTTATAATGCATTTTCCCTGAAATCGCTGCTTCTGAAAAACGGATTTTAAAATTTTTCTTGTGTCAGATGAAATCACGACGATTAATATTTTGCAATATATTGTAACAAAATGCTTTGCCACTAGGGGGCGTAAGTGCACATTAATATTTTAAACATGTTTTCCATCGCATCTGCTCTTCTGAAAATTTAAGGGATGAAATTCTTTTGCAGCCTGGTGCCATTCACAGAGGAAAACATTTATGTGTCTTTTTTTCTCAAAGTGATGTTCAGCTTACCCGCTAGGTAGCGTTCATGTAAATCTGTGTAATGATGATATCTTCGCTTCAATAATTCCCTTAGGAAATTCTTTTTTTTTTTTTTTATGCTACTGATAGCATTTGTGATCAGGAATGATTTTTATATCTTTGTATCATAGTATTTTATCACTTGGGGTTATAAATGTTCATTTCTGTTTGTATTATAATTGGACCCGTTATTTCGAATTTAAGAACCTGATTTCAAAAATCCTGTTTGACTTGGATATCTTCTGTTATACTATAAGAAGTACTTTGTTCACAATTTGGCATCATTTTTCGTATCACATACACTATATTGACAAAAGTCACCGGACACATAGAAGAGAACACAACATAGCATTTATTGACATACATTAGTACGGTGTCGGTCCCCCTTTGGCCTTAATGCATGCACTGACCCTTCGAGACATGCTTTCGACAAGGTTTTGGAACACAGCGATAGGTATGCGCTTCCATTCAGTAGATAATGCTGCCGCTAACTGTTGCTTAGTAGTAGGCCTTGGTTCCAAACTTCTTATGCGGCGCTCTAATTCATCCCATAGGTGCTCTATGGGATTAAGATCAGGCTCTGCGCCGGCCAGTCCACACACGCTACGGAATTATCGTCAAACAACGCCGTAACAGTCCTTGCTTTATGGCTCGGTGCATTATCCTGCTGGTACCAACAAGGTTTGGTTCCATAGTATTGCCACAGAGTTCGTATATAGGGCATAATTGTCCAGAATATCGAGGTAGATGTGCTAGTTAACAGGTTTGTCCACGATAGCCAATGGGCAGGGACCATACAACGAAAAACACCCCCACACGAGTACACTGCCAGCTCCAAACTTGGCCGTATGAACAGTACGCTATGGTAAATAGCGTTCCCCTGGCTGTCGTCATACCCAAGTACCTTGGCCATACCCACACACGGCCAGCAGACTGATGGATCGTGTATCTGGATTCATTAGTCCATAGGACCCGTTCCCATTGATATACGGTCATGGATAAATGTTCTTTACACCATGCTAAACGACGAGTAGCATTCCGAGTGGAGATGAAAGGCTTATGAGCAGCCGCACGACCACGGTAACCCATGGAATGAAGTTCTCTGCGAATGGTACGTGTTTATACCGAGGTTCCAGCATTTTTGCTGACCTGTACACTGAGGTCTTGTGCAGTACTCCGTCGATTAGCTGTAACGACTCTCCTGACGCTTCGACGTCCTCTATCACTGATTTTCTTTGGTGTGCCGGTACGTTTTGCTACTTCAGGCACGCCGTGTGTCTTCCACTTATTCAGTACATCCAAAAACAGTTGACTTGGGTATGTTTAAACGCCTCTCGGTTATTCTTATGGACAGCCCACTAATATAACACCCAACAATCTTTCCTTTCTCAAAGTCAGTTCTCTCCCGCCGCGACATTTTCACTCAACCTCACAGTGCGATATGATCGCGGTCAGCTGCAGGCTTGTTTTTATACAATTTGCAGCTGTACCACGCATCTTAACAACGCAGCGGATCTGTTCATTTGCTTTTGAAGGGGTGTCCGGAGACTTTTGTCAATATAGTGTATTTCAACCTCTAGCGGCCAAAAATAGCTATTTCTATTGTTACCGATTGGTAGAAATCCGGTTGATTTTTTCTCTTTGTAACCTATTCAAAGCACAATGCAGGGCTCGGTAACAGCGCACTTTAAATTATACGCAGAATTTTTCTAGAAGGCGTTAATGGTGTTTTTCGGCTTGTAGCGTTGTTTACTTTTTGAAGCGTGTATTAGGGAACACTACGTGAATTTCGTTCTTCTCATTCGTTCACTTTAAGTGAAGCAGGAGTCACTCAAATAAAATTCAAAAAAGATTTACTTACAGTACTTCATTTATTCCACCAATATCTTTTGAGTACTTCACTCGGATATTTTAATACTCATGGCCGCCCGGGTGACGCAGTGGTGTAGCGCTGCCATATGACCACTCTCCCGAAAAGGGTCCGTGTTCGAATCCCAGCGAGGCATGGATGTTGTGTTTGTCTTACGGCACTGGTTCTCTCTTTTCCCTGGAGCTAATGGCCCAAAATTAGGGACGGGCTACTACTTATAGCCCATCGAGTTGCTCACGGTTATTAAACCTTCAATCAAAAAAGAAAAACAATACTCATAAAGAATAAATTCGTAACAGCCCAAATAATTTACTCTGACGTAAGTTAATAGTTTATAAGCGTTCAGCACTGCCAGATCGACGTACATAACGCGGTACAGCTGGTGTCAGCGTAAACTATGTTTGGTCTCAAAAATTTTACTAGTTGCGTGTTACATTGCTCAGCTAACATGTAACAAGTAGATGTCCTTCAGAAGACATTGGAAAAAAATTTCTTCATGTAACCCACAAATTATGGTAAATGTGCTATACCACGGAACGTCTCACAGATTTTCTTGATAAATGGATATTTTGAATTCTGTACGTTAGAACACAGAAATAAATGGGAGAAGCGAATCGCCAGACGAAATAATTCTTTACATATACTGAAAGGCATATACATATAATTGTCGACATATAAATGGTGTTCATTCTGCTGTTTCCCGTGTAGACATCGTTCAGAAAACTTGAGAATTGCATCGCCCTGGAACGGGAATCGAACCCACATATACTGAAGTTCAAACCAACTGCTTTGCTTCAGTTTCCCAGAACTCCGTTGTCCTGGGTGATGTAACGGTCAGAGATGGAAACGTATCACAGGTCACCGGGTCAACGAGTCACGGGGTCGACAATTTTTGCGGATCAAACGGGTTGGGCCAAGGTGTTCCTGACACGATTTTGACCCAGTTTTATTCCCCTTTTATTTTTGAAGAGAAGAAAAAATATTTCAAAGAACCTTTCAGAGGTCTTTGAAATAATACTTCGCAGCTGCAGAGTATAATCCAGGAATTTGCTGAGAAGGATAAAGAAATTGGATTAAAAATGGACTTTCAGAAGACAAAACTGACGTACTATGCTTTTACAAAAAATGAAGATTTATCAACTGATGGGGAAAAGCTGGAGATAACCGATACCTACATTTACCTTGGGCAGCAGATATCAAGCGAGGGTCACATTGAGGGAGAAATTAATCGGCGTATAAAACTTGCTTGGAGAGCTTTTGGAAGAAACAGTACAATTTTTAAGAGCAATATGCCATTATGTCTTAAAAGAAAAGTGTTTAATCAATTCATCCTCCCAGTGCTTACATATAGAGCGAGACATGGACCTTAACTAAAAAAGACATACAAAGACTGCAGACAACTGAAAGAGGCATGGAGAGATGCATGCTTGATGTAACAAAGAAAGATAAAAAGAGGAACTCGTGGATCAGGAAAATGACAAGAGTGGAAGATATCACGATCAGAGTAAAATCCCTGAAATGGTAATGGGCTGGACTTATTGCCAGGAGAACAGACCACTGATGAACAACCGAAATTTTGGACTGGATTCCAAGGGACAGAAAAAGACCCAGAAGACCACGGGGAGATGGGTGGATGGACCAGACTGGCCCAAGGTAGTCCATTGTGGAAGAAACTGGGGGGAGACATTCATCCAGCTGTGGATTGATAATGATTTACAATGATGATGATGATATATTCGAATTTGTAACTCAAAGCATATTTGTCGCTCCGGTAGCGCAGTGGTCTAAGTGATGGCTTCTGATCATTCATCCGAAAGGGGTCCGGGCTCGAATCCCGGTGAGGCATGGATGCTGTGTTTGTCCTACTGCCCTGGCTCTCTCCGTTCCTTGGAACCAGTGGCCCTAAATTAAGGACGCGTCACTGTTTATAGCCCATTGAGTTGCCCACGGTGGTCATTAAACTTTCAATTAAAAAAATAAAAGAGCAGATTTGTCCGGGTCGGGTCCGGGTCCAAAAGTTTTGACCCGTTTCCAACTCTGGTAACAGTAGTACCCTTGAACGCAAATCGGGAGATGCATGTTCGATTTCCCTTCCAAGGCGATGTATTTTGTAAGATTTCTGAGGGTTGGTTGCATGGAAAACAATAAAATGTATGTCATCTGTATACCAACAATCATATATACTTTAGAATGTTTTAAGTTCACACACTCACAGGGTTCTACTAGAGAAAATGAAAGTAGCAGAGAATCACTTATAATTAGTGTTTATTCCGCTCCTGTCACTGTATCTGTACCACCAGATCAAATAAATAATTAAAAAAGAAACTTAAAAAAAAATACTAGCTCGAGCTATGTAACAGTGGTTATTATCCTTAAATAATAAGTGTGAAGCAAACAAATACGTAGTTCAATAGAAGCACAGTTAGCATACAAGTAACTAGCGAACGTCACCTTGAAGCGTTGAACTAACGCAACGTTGAAGCTCCCCTGGCTTCTGACCGTTGGTCTGGGTTTGAATCCCACAAGAGGCATTATTGATGTGCTTGCCTGGGACTGGCACTCTCCTTTCCCTGGAACAAGTGGCCCTAAATTAGAAACCGGCGACTGCTTGTAGCCTACTGAGTTGCTCATGGTAGTGGTTAAACCCATAAAAAAAAATAACAAAAAAACCAGCTGATGTTGTAAGCCTCCTCACACTCGTGATATTGTTTTTTATTGAGAGTTTACTGACTACCATTAACAACTCAATGGCTCGGTGGCGTAGTGGTCAAAGCGATGGCTTCTGATCATTCGTCCGAAATGGGTCCGGGTTCGAATCCCGGTGAGGCATGGATGTTGTGTTTGTCTTACGGCTCTGGCTCTCTCCGTTCACTGAATCAGTGGCCCTAAATTAGGGACGAGCGACTTTTTCATAGCCCTTTGAGTTGTTCACGGTAGTCGTTAAACCTCCAACCAATAACAATAGAACAACTCAATGTGGACAATATGCAGTCGCCCAATGGTTGTCGTTTTTTTTTTTTTTTGAGGGGGGGGGGGGATTTATCAGCCACGGTCTCCTACTTTTATTATTATTATTATTTGAAGATTTAGCAACCACCGTGAGCACATCGATGGGCTATAAGCAGTCGCCGTCCCTAATTTAGGACACTTGCTCCAGGGAAGGGAGATAGGCAGTGCCGCAAGACAATCACAACATCCATGACTCACAGCGATTCGAACCCGTATCTATCTCGGACAAATGATCAGAAGCCAGCGCCGGCCATGACATTCATTCTGCAGTTTTTATTTATGCTTTTTTAACTGACTGATGACCAGTGATGTCTCATGTAACAGATACACTCGGTAGACTTGTGACATGAGGTTAAGTCAGGAAAGTATATAGCAAGAGGCAACCAGTTTTGCAAAAGAAACAACAAACCAAAAACGGAGAGTAAATAGGCAATGTATACCAGAGCTTACGGAAGTGTTTTTGAATTAAGCTCACTGCTAACCAAATGAGTCTTCTTTTTGCGATATATAGAATGCTTTCATTAGTTTTCAAGAGTTATGCTGGAAGGCAGTGTGATAGCCAATTAATTTTCATTTATTTTGGGATGAATGCGCACTTAAGATTTCAAATATTTGGAGGAATAAATTAAATGTCCTTCTACAAGAGAAGCATGATTATAAAATTGAAAGAATTTGTGAAACCTTTTGCACGTGTCTTTTGCATTTTATGTGTTTTTATCCTTGGAAACATGTTATTGCTACTGAATGCAAAACATGCCTACACGTGAGATACAGATATACTATAATGGTTTTAATTTGCCCAACATAATTACATGCCTTTAGGGTTAAAACGATGTATTTGCTGTCTAACTACCCCGTCTTACTTAATTACTCTGAAAAGTGCATTAATACCAAACTGCATCTTCTGAATGACCGGTGTAATTAAAACTTACAAAATACCGGAATTGAACTTTTTTCTTTCTTTGGTCAAAAAGCGGGATGCGGAGCAAATCATTTGCGGTGCGCAATGATTTACACGTTGTGTTTTATGTCCTCTAATTATGCCCATTAATTTCCCGCCTCGACATATAAAATGTCGGCAAGGCTCTTTAGTTATGGCATCTTCGTCAGAGACATCTCAGCTTGCAGTTACTATAAATCCTAGTCGTATATTTAATTGATGTAGTCGGCGCGAATTCGCTACCGAAAATTTAAACCATAATAAGTCTGAATTTTTTAATGTGTGGAAGCCCTTAGGATTGTAAAAAAATATTATGTTACAATAAAGGATAAACGCTGATATAAAACAATAATTTATTGTCCAGAAAATGCCTCATTTGAGCAAAAGGAAAATGCTAACGATCGACATCTATAGATCTTCCTGTTCATTAACCAAAAATGCTGGGCATAAAATACTTGTCTTCTTTTTCTGTTAGGGAGTTAACTGAACAATGCGCAAATGTCATGTAATTATGACATAAATCCCGTCTAGGATTCCCATTGCTTGGGAAATATACTTCCGAAAATGTCGAGTTACATTTTCAAACAGTAAAACAAATCTGTAGTACGTTACACAAAAAGAAGGAGACAGCGCCTCAGCATTTTTAGAAACGTTATGCAAGACATCCCAATAAATGTTCCACACATTCTTGAAGAAGTCTGAAGCATTGTGCCACTCTAATTTTGTAGAATGCTCTAAAATAAATAAGGAAAATTTCGGATAAGCTGTAAGGAAAAGTGCACATGCACCTCACAACAAAGAAACTGATTTAGGAGAATTCTAAAAGACTAGTGAAATTCGGAAACATTGCACAAATCTACAGTAAACGTTTTACATGTCATTTAGTAAAAGAAACTGGTATTGTCAAAATTCTTAAAAGTTACACGGAACTGTTAAATATTTTAGCTTTTCGTCAAATGAACAGAAATTCTGCGAAAAGTTACTCGCAGCTTTGAAACCTTCAAACAAAATCTGCAGAACGTTATTCGTGCGCCTAACACCAAATAAATTAATAATAACAAATTTCTGAAACATTATACCGACCTCAGAAACAATATATAATTCCTACAAAAATGCCAATATGACTTTCAGACTCCGAAAAGTTATAAACTTCCTGAAAACTTTGCGCATGCACATTGCACAAATAATGGTTATTCTGAAATGTCACACCAATCCTCTTATGTTCAACAGCTTCCATTTTTCAACGTTCCACAACATTAGAAAAAGGAAAGAAATCTATTAACTTATGCAGAAAATCTCGAAAATGTTACATTGATTTCTAACAGCGAAATGAAAAAAAAAAAAAAAAAAAAAGAATGTTGCAGTTTCGAAAGTCAAACCATTAATATAATTTAAAATTTCAAAGCAGAAAAATAAGAATTTCAAGTTTAATGAAAATATTTAGATATATGAAAATACTGAAAGTGACGAAAATGGTTTTAGTAATTTTTTAACGCAACGATTGATGCGTTCCGAGTCACACTGGTTGGAAGCAGAGATGGAAACGGGTCACATGGTCGACAATTTCTTGCGAGTCAAACGGGTCGGGTCGAGGAGTTCCTGACCCGATTTCGACCCGGTTTT
Source organism: Macrothele yani (assembly GCA_039090855.1). Taxonomy (NCBI): domain Eukaryota; kingdom Metazoa; phylum Arthropoda; class Arachnida; order Araneae; family Macrothelidae; genus Macrothele; species Macrothele yani. The sequence goes on along the minus strand of CM077023.1, from coordinate 80,305,977 downwards.
ATTTCCATTTTATTTTTAATAGAATTTTTTTTTTCAAAGAACCCTTCAAAGGTCTTTGAAATAATACTTAGGAGGTGCAGAGTATGATCCAGGAACTTGCTGAGAAGGGTAAAGGAATGGAGATTAAAAATGATATTTCAGAAGACAAAACTGATGTACACTGCTTTTACAAGGAATGAAGATTCCAGTTGATGGGGGAAAGCTGGAGATAACCAGTTCCTACATTTACCTTGGGCAGCAGATATCAAGGGAGGATCACAATCATGAAGAAATTAATTGGCGTATAAAACTTAGTTGGAGAGTTTTTGAAAAAAACAGTACAATTGTTAAGAGCAATATATCATTATGTCTTAAAAGAAAAGTGTTTAATCAATGCATCCTTCCAATGCTTACGTACGCAGCAGAGACGTGGACTAAATAAGACATACAAAGATCGCAGACAACTGAAAGATGCATGGAGAGATGCATGCTTGGTGTAACCAAGAAAGATAAAAAGAGGAACTCGTGGACAGGGAAAATGACAAGAATTGAAGACATCACGATCATAGTAAAATCCCGGAAATGGCAATAAGCTAGACATTTTGTCAGGAGAACGGACCAAGGATGAACAACCGAAATTTTAGACTGGATTTCAAGGGACAGGAAAAAACCCAGAAGAAGACCACATGGGAGATGGGTGGATAGAGGAGACTGGCCCAAGACAGTCCGTTGTGGAAGAAACTTGGGAAGACCTTCATACAGCAGTGGATTGATAATGATTTATAATGATGATGATGATGATATGTTCGAGTTTATAGTTCAAAGCAGATTTGTCAGAGTCAGGCCCGGGGCGGGTCGTGTTTGGTCCGGGTCCAAAATTTTTGACCCGTTTCGAACTCTGGTTGGAAGCACTAAAACGTTTCGAAAAAGTAAAATGGGTAAAACAATATTTTACAAAATATATGATGTTTCATCTGTTCGTTTTTTCAACTTTCTGTCTTACGGATTATTCATATCATACATAGTTCTTCCGATAAAAAAAAAGTACGAAAAGCTCAGTTAGTTAGTCAACATTTTATCAGATCATGGCTCAAATTTTTAGCTAATCGTAATCCCAATTACTTAAACATCAAGACGCAGACAAGTTATCAAAATCTGAAATGAACAAGAGCCAATTCAAACCAACCAGTTTTGCTTCCACTTGAACATACCGAAATAAGCTAAAAATTTCAGGTATTTGTCCGCTGACGATCGTCAGTAACTTCCTGAAAGTGCACCGTCTAGCTATTATCAGAAAATGATCAGGCCGAACATTGAAATTGCTCGTTTTTTAAATATAAATTTAAGTTATCCAATGCTAAGTTTTTTTTCTTCGTTCAATTAGATAGATTGCAAATGCGTTTTGTAAAAAGAAATCAAAATTTGCATTAAGCGTGAAACTAGAGAATAGTGATCAGCTCGATGTCTTTTTCAAGAATGGAATTAAAAACGGTAGGAAAAAGACGTCGCGTCGATGCTTTTTACGCAGGTGTTACACCCGAACTAACACAGCTGATAACAAAAGATAAAGAAGGAAAAGAAATAATGTATGCGTAAGTGTATGTAAAAAATGTGTATGTTTTTTACGCTTTCCAACCGTAGGTTGAAGAAGCGTATATGCTCCAGCTTTGTCCGTCTGTCTGTCTGTCCTTCCGCACGATAACTCGCGTGAAAATAGTTTCATTTCGACATTTTAGTATGTGGTAGGGTACCACCTATGGATGAATCCTATGGAAAATGGACGAAATGGGGTCAAAGGTCAGGACATAGGAGCGGGATCCATTCCATTGCCCTTATGCTTCATAACTTGCGTAAAACTGGTTCGATTTCGATAAAACTTTAGTATGTGGTAGGGGACAGCCTGGCAATGAACCCTATTTAAAATGTATGAAATGGGGTCAAAGGTCAGGACTTACGAGTGGGATCCATTCCATGGCCCTTATGCATCATAACTTAACTAAAAATGCTTGGATTGCGACACAACTTTAAAATGTTGTTCCAAAGGTATACAGAGCCGATTCTGTTGAATATCATGAAAATGGGGTCAAAGATCAGCACACAGGAACGAAATTTATTCCACAGCCATTATCATCATAACTTGAGTAATAACTTGAGTAATGATTTCTGGTATGTTGGAAAGCGTATCATATAAATGCATTGCATGATTTTACTAACTTGTTATCTCAACCACTGCACTTTTCTTTCTGAAGAGGATAATACATTTTCAGAGCTGCAACATATTTTATGAGAACAACGTGATCTTGAACTAAAAAAAATATTAATTTCTTGTGCGAAATAGAAAAAGATAAACTGACATTTTTACTCTTGCTATCTTTATTGTTTATGTTCATGTTTAGTGAGAAATATAGTAAAGTATACTTTACCTACAAACTGCTATAGCACTCGGCAAATCGCGTAGGTGAGTTTTAATGTGCTACAAAACTTAAATCTATTTTTAATGGGCGAGAGTTTTGCAAAACTTAAATCGAACTGCGCTAAGCTATTGTGAAAGCCACGAGTTTAAGATAAAATAAAAATATTTAAGATTAGTGAGAGACAAAATAAATTTTTTCGGATTCCAAATTTGGGTTACCCAAGGACCTGAAGGAAGCAAATTCACTTAAAATCAGTACATGCAGATTTTCGTTTACTTCTCAATAAATGGAATTACGATATTCGGTTTCGATATCTAGATTTCGGGTAATCTTTAAATCACGAAGGATAATGAAGTTCACTGCGACCTGATAGTTCAGGCATGTCTTGTGGCCAACCATTCGAGCTGAGGCACAGCTTTGAATCCCATAAACGCCCGAGCTCATACAGGTTTCAATGCAACCATTCCCAGTGATCCTGAGTTAGGGCAGGGAAACACACACCCTGTAGCCCTAGATGTACATCAGGTTCGGTTAATCCAGAAACAAATTAAACAAGAAAGATAACACCGAATTTTCGAGTGTAATATGCACGTCTTTTGAATCCGTTCTGACGCAAATTAAATTTATCAAAGCTATTATTCAAAGTCAATGGAACCGGTATGGAAAACAATAGATCTGACGAAAGAAAGAAGATTTTGAATCGGGTTTTTAATACCTCAGATATTACTGTAAACGGAATCGTGAGCTTACGAACTCTTAGAAACAGAGATATCGACAAAAATAAGATGTTACTTTACGTCCCCTGGTGGGAAAACCATGCATTATTTTAGGAAGAAAGTATTCTCAAAAGGTGTATCCATATAAGCGGTATCGGTCGAAGAAAAAAAAATTAGTCGAGTTTTCAGGAGCCCAGATTTTGCAACAAATACTTCAGAAGCAGAAATTAACACTTATGACCCCTGGTGGCTAAAAAATTCTTTACCAAACATTAGAAATTATGTGAAAAATATTTTCAATCGGGTCTTGTATGCGATACAGGAAGAATTTTTCAAATCAGATCTTAAGGAGCAGAAATAACGCAGAAAACGCAATTTACCTTTGTGCTCCCTAGCGGAAAGTCTATGATTTACTTAAAAAATTTGAATTTATAGGGAAAACATTTCGCATAGGAAACACTATCCAACAAAGAAAGAATTTTTCAAATCGTACTCTTAGAAGTTGAAATATTGACAAAAATAAGATATACATCTACGCCACCTGGCGTAGAAACCATGCATTTTTTCAAGAAGAAAATTTTCCTAACAGGTTTGTCGACAAGAGGAGTAGTATCGGTCAACAAACGACTTTTTTTTCAATCGAGATTTTAGAAGCTTATATTTTGCTGGAAATACAACAGAAGCGGAAATTAAGGCTTACGCCACCTGGTGGCCAAACCGTTTCTTACAAAAATTAGAAAATACACTGGCGGAAAAAAAAATCCCCACACCAAGAAGGGGTTGTGTTAGATAAACGACAGTTGGTAGGCGGTGAGAGTACATCTGTAAGATGACGTCTATGCAAATTTCGCGCTCGGCGCATACGTGCGGAGCTAGTAGCGCCCCACGGAACATGCAAAGCAGGTTTGCTGTAAATACGCGCTGTAACGTTCGTGAGCGTTAGTTATCGTTGAGATTCGACGTAGGGTGTTGATGTTAGTCAAGAATGCCTTTAAGAAGACGAAGAAGCCATTATCAACAGCTCACGGAGTTTGAACGAGGTCGTGTAATAGGGCTAGGAGAAGGTGAATTTTCGTTCCGCAATATTGCAGAACGACTTGGCAGGAATGTAGCCACTGTGCATGATTGTTGGCAGCGGTGCTCAAGGGAAGGTACTGCCTCAAGAAGACCGGGTTCCGGCCGGCCACGTGGCACTACTGAGAGGGAAGACCGCCGTGTACGGCGTATGGCCGTGGAGCATCGTACCGCGTCTGCGGCAGCAATTCGAGCTGCAGTTGCCACCACAGTGACACAACGAACTGTTGCAAATGGGTTACTTGAAGGACAGCTCCGAGCCAGACGCCCTGTAGCGGGCATTCCACTTACTCCAAACCACTGCCGTTTGCGACGTCAGTGGTGTCAAGCTAGAGCTCATTGGAGGACGGAGTGGAGATCTGTTGTGTTTTCTGATGAAAGCCGGTTCTTCCTGGGTACCAGTGATGGCCGTGTGTCGGTAAGAAGAAGGCCAGGTGAGCGCCTGCAACTAACCTGTCTGCGGCCGATACACACTGGACCTACACCTGGAGTTATGGTCTGGGGAGCAATTTCCTAAGACAGCAGGAGCACTCTCGTGGTTATCCCACGCACCCTGACGGCACAGTTGTACGTCGGTCTGATGATTCAACCTGTTGTGCTGCCATTCATGAACAGCATTCCAGGGGGTGTTTTCCAACAGGATAACGCTCGCCCGCATACTGCTGTTGTAACTCAACATGCTCTACAGAGTGTCGACATGTTGCCGTGGCCTGCTAGATCACCAGATCTTTCACCAATCGAGCACGTATGGGACATCATTGGACGACAACTCCAGCGTCACCCCCAACCAGCATTAACCGTCCCTGTATTGACCTACCCAGTGCAACAGGCATGGAACTCCATCCCACAAACTGACATCCAGCACCTGTACGACACAATGCATGAACGTTTGCGTGCTTACATTCAACATTCTGGCGGTTACACCGGTTATTAATGTACCAGAATTTCACATTTAAAATGGTTCTTCTCGCGCTTACAATAAGCTGTGATCTTGAAACCTTAATCGATTAAATATGTTACCTATACAAATGTATTGCCGCCATTTCATTCCTCTACAACTATTTTTTCGTGGTGTTGGGATTTTTTTCCCGTCAGTGTATATGCAAACGATTTCCCATCAGGAGCTGTATGCGGTGCAGAAAGAATTTTTCAAATCGGAGATTTAGATGCAGAGATATATTGGGAAACGCCATTTGCATTTACGCCCCTAGCGGAAAGTCTATGAATTACTTGAAAATTTTGAAATTACATGAAATACATGTCACACTAGAAACACTATCCAACAAGGAAGGAATTTTTCAAATCGGAGATTTAGAAGCAGAGATATAGGGGGAAACGCAATTTACCGCTACGCCCCCTTGCGGGAAGTCTATGAATTACTTGAAAATTTTGAAATTACATGAAATAGATGTCACACGAAAAACACTATCCAACAAAGAAGGAATTTTTCAAATCGGACTCCAACAAGTAGAGATATTGACAAAAATAAGATGTACATCTACGCCACCTGGCGGAGAAATTGTGAAATATTTTAAGAAGAAAATATTCCAAAAAGGTTCATCGATGTGAGTGGCATTAGTCCACGAAATAATTTTTTCAATCGATATTTTAGAAGCTTCGATTTTATGGCAAATACATCGGAAGTAAAAATTAACACTTACGCCCCCTGGTGGTCAAAGTATTATTTTCCAAAAATTTGAAATTATATGCAAAAGATTTTCCATCAGGAGATGTATCCTCTGAAGAACATTTTTTTTTCAAATCGGAGTTTTAGAAGAAGAGTTATCGAGGAAAAGGTAATTTACTTTTACGCCCCTAGCGGAAAATCTATGTGTAATTTGAAAAAGTAACTATTTCTAAAATACTCTTTGATATAAATGGAATCAAAAGGAATTTTTTTTTTCAATCGGATGTTTAGAAGCAAATGTGTGGAATAAAACGTATTTTTGAATTCGACATCATCTGCATTTACGCCCTCTACTGGCGAAATTGTACATCGTAAAAAAAAAAAACGAAATGAAGAATCGTCATTTGCCTATTTCAAACTTCCCAATGCAAAAAGAATTTTTCAAATCGGACAAATAGTTGCGAGATATCGTGGGTACAGACGGACGGACAAACCGATAACAGAAGCACGTTCTTTTTTTACAAAGGACGTGCTTTTAAAAAGCAAAACTAAACAAGAAAGATGATACCAAATTCTCGGATGTAACCAAAGCGTCTTTTCAATCTTTTTCGCAACGAAAGAGTTTTTTCTTTAGTTAGGGTTATAAGCAGTCACTCGTCCCTGATTTAGGGTCAGCGGTCCAAAGCAAGGGAAAGAGCCAGTGCTGGAAGGCTAACGCAAAATCCATGCCTCACTCACCGGGATTCGAACCCGAATCCATCTCTGACGAATGGACAAAAGCCAGCGTTTAGACCACGGTGCCACCCTGCTGAATTTCTTCAAAGTAGACTTTTTTTTTTTTTTTTTTTATTGTTGGTTTAACGACCACCGTGAGCAACTCAGTGGACTATAAGCAGTCGCCCGTCCTTAATTTACGGCTACTGGTTCCAGGGAAGAGAGAGAGCCAGCGCCGTAAAACAAACACGACATCCATGCCTTACGGGATTCGAAACCGGACCCATCATCAGAGGCCATCGCTTAGACCACTGCTCCACCAGGGCGGCGTAGATTTTTAGAACATGACAGCCTATGACGTATACTCCAATTTATATTTCAGTTTTAGTTGTCTTGCTGTATTTAAATTTTGAGGTCGTTCTGTTTTAGCGTTTCAGCAAACGTCATATTTTCTCACACACTGTATGTTATGTTGGCAGAAGTCTTGAGGTCAAGAGTGAATGATATGTACATATTTGGACAAGTTAAGAACGAGATATAATGTCTGGAGCTAGCACACAGACAAAGTGTGCTGTAGTATTCGTGGAAGATGTGAGCGGTATTTTTCATGCAGACAGCGTTTGTCGATGTGTGGTACATATATATTTTATGTTCGTCTCGTCAAAGTACTATTGTGTTTAATATTATATTTAGATCCAATCTTATTAGGCTGCTCTCATATTTTCAGAGATTAGCTCCCCAAAGTAAGATCACCTGCCAAATTGAAATTATTGATGGTATTAGATTTTATACTTAATGTTAATACGAGTATATCGAACGTCTCCATTGCCAGAAATATTGGCCTCCAACTCAAGCTTTCATTACACAACTCACACGCAACTTTTTCTGCACTGTAAAAAATATCCTGAAATTCACGAGCCACTTTCCGTGATTCCTTTGGTGAACTAACGAAGCGTATTTCTGATACAACCTTTTCCCTGAAATCACGGAAACAAACCTGAATTTCACGGAGTTTTCGTATGCCAGGAAAATTCTGAATTTTTAGAGATCTTTCCGCAATTCTTTTCTTATATCGACGGTAAATTGCCATTTTTAAGATGTGTTGACGAAAAATTCTGAATTTTCAGAAACCTGTACGCAATTCCTTTCGTATTACTTGTTAATACTTGTTAAAAAATTCGTACGTTTAGGAGATAATTACTTAGAGGCGTGCTGTCTCCGTACGATATCATCAAACCAACATCTCTGACTGTACAATAAAAAACTTTATTTACAATAAAAGACATGATTTTAAAAATATTTAAAAAATGGCAAGATCTTTCGGGGCTACAATAGCACCCGTCCTCAGGCCACCCAACAGTGCCACAAAGCAAAGGGAAGTGCTGCAATATATAACCAGTCTCCCCCGCGAGACCCACAATACATTTGTTCAAAACCGCAGGTGATGCCAATTGAGAAAAAACAGCAGAACAAAAGTAATATGTACAAATGATATAATCGATTAAGTAAGGTCCTCTTCTTCAGTTTTTTGAATGGGAGAAGTAATTATTTTTCTCCATTGTCTAGGAACAAAAACAGGTAAGTCCAAGTTACAACAGGTATTACCATAAGAGATTATATACAGACTCTCGGTAAAAAGACGGTTTGTTTGCTTACATTGGAGGAGAGTACTATTGTATTAGGCCAATCGGGAGAGTAACCTCCCTGGCGAACAGCTGTAGTAAATGAAGTAGAAATGCAGTCAGTTCGAAGTGCATATTTATGTTCAGACAATCTAATGTTCAGACTTCTAAGGGTAGAACCTATGTAGTATTTGATATCTTCGTTAGGAGCCGAGGAAGCAATGGGATACGATATATTCCTGCTTTATTCAAAGTGGCAACTTGATCTCTGTCGTTACGTATGGTAGAAAAAATGTTTTTGGTGCAAATTCCAAATTTAATATTATATTTATTACATACCTTCCGCAATATAGAAACTACGGGAGGGATGAAATCAACTTTACCAACGTATATAGGGGGAACGACTTCCCTTGACAACGTCGTAAATCTTAGTCTTTCAAATTTCTGTAGAAGTTCCCGAAAGAAGCAGGCGGGATATCCAAATGATATGGCCATGTTCTGTATAAGAGCTAGTTCGTCCTCTACCCGTAAGATACGTCAGGACGAACTAGCTCTTATACAGAACATGGCCATATCATTTGGATATCCCGCCTGCTTCTTTCGGGAACTTCTACAGAAATTTGAAAGACTAAGATTTACGACGTTGTCAAGGGAAGTCGTTCCCCTATATACGTTGGTAAAGTTGATTTCATCCCTCCCGTAGTTTCTATATTGCGGAAGGTATGTAATAAATATAATATTAAATTTGGAATTTGCACCAAAAACATTTTTTCTACCATACGTAACGACAGAGATCAAGTTGCCACTTTGAATAAAGCAGGAATATATCGTATCCCATTGCTTCCCTCGGCTCCTAACGAAGATATCAAATACTACATAGGTTCTACCCTTAGAAGTCTGAACATTAGATTGTCTGAACATAAATATGCACTTCGAACTGACTGCATTTCTACTTCATTTACTACAGCTGTTCGCCAGGGAGGTTACTCTCCCGATTGGCCTAATACAATAGTACTCTCCTCCAATGTAAGCAAACAAACCGTCTTTTTTACCGAGAGTCTGTATATAATCTCTTATGGTAATACCTGTTGTAACTTGGACTTACCTGTTTTTGTTCCTAGACAATGGAGAAAAATAATTACTTCTCCCATTCAAAAAACTGAAGAAGAGGACCTTACTTAATCGATTATATCATTTGTACATATTACTTTTGTTCTGCTGTTTTTTCTCAATTGGCATCACCTGCGGTTTTGAACAAATGTATTGTGGGTCTCGCGGGGGAGACTGGTTATATATTGCAGCACTTCCCTTTGCTTTGTGGCACTGTTGGGTGGCCTGAGGACGGGTGCTATTGTAGCCCCGAAAGATCTTGCCATTTTTTAAATATTTTTAAAATCATGTCTTTATTGTAAATAAAGTTTTTTATTGTACAGTCAGAGATGTTGGTTTGATGATATCGTACGGAGACAGCACGCCTCTAAGTAATTATCTCCTTTCGTATATTAACGCAAAAACTCAGTTCTCACTTTTTCCGTATCCATATGACTTAAAAATTTCCAATAATAGGAGCGATTCGCGGGACTACTTGATGTTTGATTAACTATTAAATTTCATTAATTAATGACAAGGAACTGTGCACCAGTTACATCTAAAGCAGTACAATTATACTAGTAATCCGAATTTCTTGGCGTAGAATATAAATAAAAGTTTCCAAGCTTTTGGACATCAATATATATATTTTACGGGTACGTCCGTTTATCGTCATTTATATGCCATGCTTAAGGGAAACACTGACAAGATCCCGCTTTCCAATGAGGCAGGTGTTTATTCCATTCCTCTACGATATCCGGAGGGCTCCAATCGATTCTACATTGGAATGACCAAACGTTCATTTAGAAATAGAATCAACGAGCATAAAAGGAACATAAAGAACCGTAAAGTAACAACGGCCGTATCCAGATGAGTCCAGTTCAAGTCCGCTGCTTCTATGTGGGATGACGTAAAGAAATTAGCTTCCTACTCCTCCCCAAAATCTACTGCCATTCGCGAAACTTTGGAGATCATCACCAACAGAGAATCATGCACTTTGCTCTCTCGTTGGAGTCGCCACGAGTCTAGAACCAGTTCTTCAAATAGTGAATGCTTTTTGTTTTCCTTCCATGATTCCGCGTGCTGAACGAACATGACACCTCGGGTATTTGAATGAATTACTTGCATCGTTACTTTGCATCGTTCTTTTATTGTCAAGTCGAGTCACCGCGTTCACATTGTTGAAGCGTTCTGTTATTCGGTTTGCAGTTTGCTGTCTACGTTCTTTGATAAAGCCATCTGGTTGATGTGCGAAAGCTTGGAAACTTTGATTTACACTGCTGGCCATCCAAAATGGAACACCAAGAAGGACACGAGATAGCAAAGCCAGATTTACTGGACACATAACAACAGATACAAAGATGAAACGATTGAGCTTACAGGCCCGTGCGACATGCGGGACACGCAGACATCAATAGTTCGTGTGGCCCCCATGGCTGGCAATAACGGCCGCTACACGCCGCGGCATCGAGCGAAAGAGGCTTTGGATGTGGGCTCGGGGTATGTCGGTCCAGGCTACTTCCACACGTTGCCACAGTTCATCAGACGTAGCCGCGGGTGGTGCTTACCGGGCCACTCGGTTGCCGATCAGTGACCAGACGTGTTCGATGGGCGACATATCGGGAGAACAGGCAGGCCACGGCAGCAGTGACACCTGGTGGGCCGTGAAGAATTGTTGCACGATGAGTGCCACGTGCGGGCGCGCATTGTCCTGTTGAAACGTGGCCGCTGGCAGGTCCTGCAGGTAAGGGAGGACTACAGGCTCCAAAACGTCGGAGATGTAGCGGTGGCTGTTGAGTGTACCGGCGATGCGTACCAGAGGAGTGCGGGTGTCATATCCAATTGCGCCCCAAACCATAACGCCAGGCGACGGACCGGTATGGCGATGCATAATGAATGCAGACGTCATACAGTCTCTCGCCGCGGTGCCGCCCCACGCAGATCCGACCATCGTGGTGTTGCAGTCAGAAGCGGGATTCGTCGGAGAAGACAATGTCGTGCCATTCCGCAGTCCAGGTGCGGCGTTCAACGGCCCACTACCGTTGCACTCGTCGGTGGTGTAACTTCAATGGTAATCGGAGCAATGTGCGCCGTGCGACAAGTCCACGCTCCTTCAGACGACGTCGAACGGTACCTGCTGACACAGGTTGTTGCGCAACACACCCTAATTCCTGCGCTAACGTTCGTGATGTGGCGGTGCGAGCCGCCAATGCCCGCCGCACAACATGCCGGTCCTCCCGTTCGGTGGTGTGCCGCGGCTGAGGCAATAGCTTACGACGGTCCGTCCGTCCCTCCTGCACCCACCGAATCCATACTCGCCTCACTGTGGCTGGATGTCGTCCCACACGGGCGCCGATGTCTCGGTACGATAAACCGCTGTCGCGATAAGCCACTATTCCTCCTCTGTCGAATTCCGAAACTTGCTGGAATGACTGCCGTATTCTGCGACGAGACATCAGGAAGCTTCCACGCACAGGTCAGGCAGCACAACACACTTCCACTACTTACACCCCGCCTTCTCTGCACCCTTCATATAGTGCTTCTCGGTGGCGTGCCGGGCGCATATGATTTGCATATGCCCTGCAATGCTAATCGTTTGCATGTCCTCTCGCGGGCGACGCATGCTGCGAATTTCAGGCCAATCGGATGTTTCCTTCTTGGTGTTGCATTTTGGGTGGCCAGCAGTGTATATTTTACGCCAAGAAATTCGGATAACTAGTATAGTTATACTATTTTAAGTATTAAATTTCGGACCTCTGTCGAAGGATCTGATTTTAAAGTTCTGTAGCGAGATCGGATGTTATGGATAGCATATCGCATGAATTTGTTTATTGTGGCACAGAATATTTTTTCTCCTCTCCCCCATTTTGTGACCCAGCAATTATGTATTGTGTTACCGTAAGAAACCGGGTACTTAAATTATTGTACAGGTGGCTGTAGTATGTCACTGTATCAGTCTGTGAAGTCCTTAAGGCGAAAGCTCTTATAGCTACCAAGAGTGAATTTTATATTTAGCAGTTTGTGAAACAATAGTACAAACCTGTACATTTCCCCTTTTCTTAAAGATAATCTAAAGCTATTGTCAGTTAAAAAAGAGATCTCAAGTTCCACAGCATTCTGTTGCTTCAACAAATCACGATGAAAAAAAAAATACTTAATTTATAGTAAGTCCTGCTGCAGGAAAAAAAATATTACAAAGATATTCAAAAAAATAATGAGCTACAACAGAAACTAAAATGTGTAATCCAATCGCATTAATGGAAAAAAGAATTATCATCGCGCAATTAGTTTTACCATGAACGCGAGTGCGATTTCGAAGCCATTCTGGCTCAGTGGTTCAGACGCGGGGTTTCTGTTGAGCCAACTAGGAGCGAATCCCGCCTGTGCGAAAGGATTTGTTCTGTAAGGGGCTGAGAAATTCAGGGTCTTCGATTTTGCGAAATTTCTGTATAAATACGGACAAAAACCTGAAATGGACTTTTCTGAAATAAACGGAATTACTGACTACGGAAAATCTGTGAAAATGCGGGTTAAAAAAAAACGGAAACTTTTAGAAACGGAAATTTCGTTAAAAGACGGACACCTACTGGTAACTTTGCTGCACATTATTTTCAGAAATTTCCCGTGAATTCACACCAGTTACTTTTTACAGTGTGCTTCGTACTCATTATCTTTTTCTTTTGCAGAAATACCTGAATCTGGTCCTCCCATGTTTTCCTTCGTCTTCCTTTAACTTCCTTTTCCCACATGGGCTGAAATTTTTTTCTTAGTTATCACTTCCTCACTGTTTTTAATATGGCCAAACTATCTCGAAATATTTATCTCCGCCCTCTACTAACAACTATTTGCTTTACATTACACATCTGCAGCAGATCTTCGTTTCGCACATGATCAAAATGAGACTCCACAGATCTCCCGCAAGTAACTCATCTTGTAAAAACACAAATTTGTCCGTGAAGCAGATTGAAACGCGCCCCCTCACTCCGGAGTAATTTGCTCTCCCAACTGAGCTACACGGACGGAATGTATCGCTGCAGATTTGTCGTCTTGACACGTGTTTTACCTCTGTAGTACCTCATAATCTCTCCAGCACACAAAAGTATCGTATGCGTCTTCTGCAGCACCCAAGTTTTACCACTCTACATCAAAGTGGAAACATTTGTAACATGCCAAAAATAAATATTTATTTTAGTCCAATTAAGCAAATATGTGTGATTTTGCTTTGTTTGACAACGAAAATTGTTGTGTGAGTGAACGAGGGTATTTAATGGAGAACAAACAAAGCAGTTTTTGTTGCAGAACTTTCAGCGAGTGTTCATGGAAAATGTATTATGAGTCTTGTCATGCCCAAACAGTTTACGAAACCAATTTGTTAGGAAGTTAGTTATTTGCCTTTTCTCTAGGAGAACACCAAGATATTTGAAAAAGTTATAAGGAGATAGACTATTAAAGCAAAACCTCAGCTTTGTTGTTTACTGCCTCGAAACTCTAAGCACGCTGCTTTCTCAAAGAAACTGCAGTAACAGTTGTTATTATGAGGCAGAAAAGTTGTTATCGGCTTCAAACGACCACTGACAGAAAAATAATGAAGCTTATTCGGTAACGTGTTTGCTCTTCAATAAAAATATGTGAGCTATGTTTGGACTTGTTGTCAGCACATCTTTTATCCATCTGCTATATTCAAGGACAGATTTCGTCTGTTCATTGTTCACTGTTAGTTTATCAGAGGCACCACTAACTCTGAGAATCAAGTGTACCACGTCTGGCTTAAGATCATTACTTTTCCTTCCACGACTGAAATGTAAGTGTAATGTGTTAATAAGCTCAGAATGTGAAACTTTCCCAGTTCGTGCGAAACCTCCGATGCGTATTCTTATTAAATTGCTATTCATCGGTTTCCTATTTCAAAATATTAAATTAAATTCTGTGATTTAAATCACTGTGTTATGTTTATGTGATGGCACACATAAAATGAAATATTTGTATTTCATTTGCCATAAAGAAAAACCAGATCTCTCCGGAAACTTTAAAATCTTCCTCAACCGCAGTTACTTTTTGTCGTATCTGTAACGTTACTCTTATGAGTTCATGTAGAGTACATTCTGACATCAGTTTTCTCTGACTTTCATTTTGTTTTCACATTTCATTTGAAAAATAGGCTAACATTTTGTTTATATCTGAGATAAGATCGGAATTCCTAAATGCATTTTATCTACCTATAATTTAACTGACTGGGTTAATATTTATGATAAGGACTTCATGTTACGACATTCTCTTAATACGGTAGAAAGTGAAATTAAATTTAGGCACGTTTGATGTATGGTGCACATTCTAGCGATTCTGCGCAACGCTGTCGCTTAGCAAAATATTTTCCTCCTTCTTTTTAGAATGATGTTTTCCTTGTGTGCAACGTGTGATTTTTCTCGTTTTCCTCCAACAGCTTTTGTGCCGCCCTGGGGAGCAGTGGTCTAAGCGCTGGCTCCTGACCATTTATCCGAGATGGGTCCGGGTTCGAATCCCGCTGAGGCGAGGATGTTGTGTGTTTGTCTTATGACACTGACTCTCTCCCTTCCCTGGAACCAGTGGCCCTAAACGAGGAACGGTCGACTGCTTATAACCCCTTTAGTTGCTCACGTTCGTTGTTAAACATTCAATCAAAAAAAAAAGAAAAAAAAAAAAAAAAAGAAGAACCAATGGCCCTAAATTAAGGACGGGCACCTGCTTGCTTATAGCCTACTGAGTTGCTCACTGTGGACGTTAAACCTTCAATCAAACAAAAAACGAAACAGATTTTTTTTTGGGGGGGGGGGGGTTTAACGAACACCAAGAGCAACTCTAAGGGCTCTATATTCAGTCGCCTATCTATAATTAAGGGCCACTGGTTTCAGGGAAGGGACAGCTCTAGCACTATAGGGCAAACACACCGTGACTCTAGCGAGTAAAAAATCTTGGCAGAATGATTAAAAGCCAGCTCCTCAAACCACTCGACCAGAGGGGAATCTTTCAGACAATTCGAAAGCGTATGTGAAGCAAGTTCATTTAGAAATTATTTTCATTAATTTCTTCGAACAGATATAATCTTTCTGTTTCGTTTTTCTAACAAGTACAGATTTTAATATTTGCGAATTTTTAAAATTGAAAATAAAAAAATTAAAATTGAAATTGAAAAAAACATATATTAATTGAAAATTAAAAGCTTTATTTCACTCCACCACTTGTAAACAATTCGAGTAACTAAAATCATGCACTTCTTCATTTCGGAACCGGATTCATTGCTGAAAACGACAGCCCCTAATTTTGTCTAATGTGAATTAGAATCACTTGGCGAACAGAAAACACAACGCTGTCGTTAGTAGCATTGACCAGAGGGTCTTTACTTTGATGATGATATTATCCGCTCTTATCATTTTCCTGACTCAAACTCTTCGTATCTTTCTTAGTTATTGCGCACAGTCTTCGCATGTATCAGGTTCGAAGACTGTCGCACAGTCTTCGTATCTTTCAGGTTTCATTGCGTTACACCAAACATGCATCTCTCCATGCGTCTTTGAGTTGGCTACAGCCTCTGTATGTCAAACTATCCCTTCTAGTTCTTTATGTTCTTCTCGTGACCATAATAGGGAAGGGCTAGTCTTCCTGACACGGACATCATGCCACTGGATAACAAGAAGTGGCTCAAACATTTTCTCTCTCGTTTCTTAGGTTAACAGGCAAGCAGTCAGAAAGGATTAGTATCAATCACCTTCCCCTAAATTACCACTTTGAGTAACGAAGCAAAGCTGAAAGAAATAACATCGCCTTGTTCGGCCCACTTCTTAGACAGCGTATACATTCATTCGAGCTGATTTCAATCTATTTTTCTAATCCCGAGTTAATTCGTTCCAGCCGGTTAAAGGGTTCTACACTTTTCTTTTAAGTCATAATGGTAAATTTCTCTTGAAAATTGTACCGTTCCTTCATCGTTCTTTTTCAAAATAAACACAGTTTCTCGTACTAAAATTCAACAAGCATTATATATCAAAATAAGGAGACGGATGTAATGTTCTGTTCCAAAGAATTTTTAGCAGATATCACATTTTTTAGGAACACAAATGTCGCCTAAATTATGCATTTCTTAATAACACAAGAACGTAGAATGAGAAATGCAGAAAACATATTATTCCCCAAAAGACGGATCACTTGAAAAGAAGTCATGGTTTTTATATTCATTTCGTACACGTCTTTCTCGAAAGATACATAGTGACATATACTTCAAAATCTATTGTAACTTATCTTTTGAGTTTCCTCTCCTGTATAAGTTATGTTATTTCTTAGTTACGTGCCTCATTTCTGAACCTCCAGTCTCCTTATTACGTTTGTCAATGCTGATAGTCCGCCAGGAGAAAGGTCAAGATAGGGAATGGATAAAAGCGACTGTAATAAGAGTACAGGAAATTTTTGGTGAATTTTAGTGGAACTTTGGCTGTTGTAAAATAAGTTAGGTTAATCAACCTTGCGAACTATAGTTTTCGAGTTGTGATTATTGTTCTTAATCAACTCCTGTTCTATTATTGTGGAAGTTATATTCGACTAACCAGATCACTAGTTCAATGGTTGTATCTTCAATGCGTATTTCTGTGGATAGCTGGGTGTTGCAAAAAATAAACGTAAATGTTCATTAATGTTGTACATTAATTTGTACCCTACTCTTATGTTTCATTGTGTTTTAGGCACCAAGTAAGGTAATATATAAACATTTTCTACCTTGAACCTTACAACATACATAAGAACACAGCAGATTTTTTCACTGTACATTATTGCACAGTAAATACATATTAACTAGAACGTTTTTAATCAGCTCAAGGACTGTTTGTATTACCTAAGCTACTACTAATGGGACGTTGTAATAAATTAGAATAGTCACTTCAGACTACGCATCGTTCAAATTATTTTTGTACTAAAACAAATACTGAGAGGTATGTCTTTCAATAAGAATTTGACAAAAATTAAATCATAGCTCTCAAAGAGACATATTAAATCTCTTGAACAGGCTCGGAAAAAACCCCGGAGAAAATTAAAATAATATCCTCGACGAAGTATTCCTGCATGTGGTCCCCTACCGCTTTGCCCGTATTCACTTCGTCCACGTTCACATGGTTCAGGTCATTTTTCGTCCACCGTTCACTTTGTCCATATTCATTTCGTCCACAGAATAAATGGAATACCGTTGGCATTTTCTGTTTTGGTGGAATTTCTGTTACTATGCAGAAAACAAAAGGTCAACGGACATGGCTCACATGCGATTTTTTTTCCTATTTAAGTTTTTCGATTAAATTATAACGATTTTAAATGTAATTTAAAATAAAACGAGGGAACTGAACTTTGAAGAACTTCTTAAACTCTTTTGTGTGGTACGATGTCAATTACAAGGATATAAATTAGAATTTATTCCAATGGCCATAAATCTGTTGGATTGCAGAGAAAAACTTTAGACACCCTTTCTCCTTTATGTAAAATGTCTCTATTTTCCTTCTCTCACACCCAAATTCACAGTCTAAACTTTCTTATCAGTCTAAACTTTTTTCACCGTTATATGTTCATGGATTTTTTTCTCGCGTTAAATATCAGTGGCACATACAGAGAGCATTGTAGTTCATTCGTATGAAAATCAAGAATGTGGAAATTATAAAAAATTAATAATCAAAATGAAAAACAAGATGTATTTGAAAACATTAAAAGGATTTTGTAAAACTTTGTTTATGCCATATTGACATCGTACCACACAAAAGTAGTAAAAAGCTCTTCAAAGTTCAGTTCCTCGTTTTACTTAAAATAACATTTGAAATCGTTATATTTTCGTCGAACACCTCAAACAGGAAAAAAAAAAAAACTGCATGTAAGCAATGTTCGCTATCCTTTTTTTTTTTTTTTTTTTTCCTGCCTTGTGACAAAAATCCCATCAAAACAGAAAATTTCTAGGGTATTCCTTCCATTCTGAAGAGAAACGAATAGGGACAAAGTGAAAGGCGGACAAAATGAACTGTGGACGATATGAAGAGTGGACAAAGTGAAAGGTGGACGAAATGAAGAGTGGACAAAGTGAACGGTGGACGAAATGAACAGTGGACAAATTGAACGGTGGACAAAGTAAACCATGAACGAAATAAACTGGGCCGCCCCGGTGGCGTAGTGGTCTAAGCAATGGCTTCTAACCATTCGTCTGAGATGGGTCCGAGTTCGAATCCCGGTGAGGTATGGATGTTGTGTTTGTGTTACAGTGCTGGCTCTCTCCCTTTCCGTGGAATTAGTGGCCCTAAATTAGGGACAGGCGACTGCTTATAGCCCACTGCGTTGCTCACGGTGGTCGCTAAACCTCAAACCAAAAAAAAAAAAAAAAAAAAAAAAAGAACTGGATCAAGTGAACGTGGATGAAATGAACACGGGCAACGTGATCCGTCACCCCTGCAGGTAGCATGATGCTTTCTTTAGCCTGTGAAAAACACGTTTGCAGTGTTTATTTATTTCTAATAAATCTTTACACACGCTATGCGTCTGGTCTACATTCATGGCTTATATACTAGCTTCTTGTGCGCTCCTTCCTCATAAGAATACTCATGAGTTCCTATATGTCTCACACACTTGGTAGGCCCTCTTATCGTAAAGGACAGGCGTGGTATTTATGCTTGTCTTCTATTTTTCAAATTGCATTTTCTTTTTATATCTGATTGCCTGCATATCAATCCCTGCGAAATCAAATCCAGACATCATCTCGAAAGATAAACTACTTTTTAAAGTATTATTATGAATTACTTTGTTTAAATTGTTGCATAAGGACTATATTCTGTTTTCAGATACCCTGTTTGCTGAGCGCAAAACATTTCTATAAGGCCCCCGGGTTTTTACCTTTTATGTAGAAAAGTCTACTTATCTTTATATTGACATGTTTTAGGATGTGCTCCATATATTTATAAGAATAAAATTCTTGTAAGCAGTATTAAAAAAGTCAAAAGAACATTTTCGAATAAAAATGGTAAACTGAAAAATTATTGAATTCCATCCGCTATTTTTTTTCTCTTTTGAGAATTACAAAAATTAATTGTAACTCCTACGTACGATTTCCACTACGTATTATCATATAAAAAAACATTTTTTTTCCAATTGATGCGTATTGTTTCCCTTCAAAAAATACTTGTCTTTTCAGTTCTTGGTGGTGTAGCTACTCTACCACGTGAGCTCATGCGCCATAAATCCCCCTTATATTTTCTGTCACCCCCACCTACCAGCGTCCGTTCTTTTAGTATTCGTGGCGCCTTTTGGCCATTTCTGGCCCTCGCTTGAAATTGCCATGCAGAAGATTTACTACACAAATACTTCTGCTCAACATAATTTGAATAAGGGTGACTATAAGGAGAGAACTCGATATCTTTGAAGCAATTTCGAAAGTAGATTGCTTCAACTTCTACTGTTTTATACCTTTGGCATATTTAGGTAAAAAGAACAACTCCAATTACATGAATTGCTAAAATCGACCTTTCGTGAGATAAAATCAAGAATATCCTGCCCTCTAGACGAACTGTAGTCATTTGCGAGACTGAACAATGCGTTGTTATGGTTATGGGGTAATGATGGTTCAGATGGCTACTACAAAACTCATTTAAAGTTGAGTCAATGGAAATCCGGCAGCAATTACAGCAATGAACAATTGCGAAAAGTGATTATAAAACTTAGACCGCAATAATTTCTGCTGATTTTATACGTCTATTGTTCTTGATATTATTTGGTTTTATGTCTTTCTTGTGAACCGGGGGCAACGCGAAGTAGTCTTTATGTTAGCCCAGGCCAATTATTTTCTGTTCTCACTGTCTTGATGACTCAAAATATTTCACATCGTCAGAGAGAGAGAGAGAGAGAGAGATGATTTGAAATAGACTTGTCGTGAAATATTTTTTTTTTTTTTTTTTGATATAAGAAGACAAGATATGATTTGAAGAAATACAGTCTCCTAAACGAAACAAATTCATTTTTGAAACCCTGTGCGCGAAAGTATGTCACATATTGATTTCAAACGGCACTTGAGGCTACAAATGTATAGTTTCCAATAACAGCACGCAGGACTATTTAGGTCAATTATGAAACGTGGTCAAAGGTCAAAAAAGCAGACATGCGTGAGATGATCAAAGAGACTGAAAAGTTAATGGACGACAAGCGATATTACGAGCATAAGAAAAGAAACGAAATGTTCTCTCAAATAATTTTATCGTCAATTAGTAATGCTTGTGAAAAATCCCGACTTCTGAATCTTTCTGTACGCGATGAAACCTGTAATATTAATTGCCATAAAGACCATTCAGTAACGTAACTTGGTCAAGATGCGATGCTGAATGAAGTTTACGTGAAAATACATTATATTCTCTATTCAACGAAGTTGCATGGTGACAGTCGAAATATTTATCACGTAGAAAATTAGCTGTATAGAAAAGGAGGTGTTTTTAAACATCAATACAAAATGAAATTTGATGTAACAACTAAACCGCCGATAATTATCGTAACATTTTAGACTTGTTAAAGTTTTTGTTACTATTAAAGTTAGTCTTTATCAAATGCCTTAATTTCAACAACAAGAAAGGTAAAGTTTTATTAACATTTGTTGAAGTTTTTACTACAAAACCCTACAATTACGTACTGTATTCATTTGATTAATTTATACCACTCTGAATTTAAAGAATGATTTAATACTAGTGCATACTGCAATGATATCAAATGGAATCTTAATTTAAATAAGACCTTAATCGTATAAGACCTTAAATCTAAATTTTACAAAAATAAAACGATACTACCTTAAAGAATTGTATAGATCATCCTTCAAAGAAATTAGTAATTCCTTTTCTAAACTTTAGCACAAGTTGTTTCATACTAAGTATCATGAAGATGTTTTCTCTATAGAGAAAACATCTTCTATCACGTTATCAATGAACTGGAGTTCAATTCGAATCGTACGAAATGCTCTGATCATATCGTTTTTAGTTAGTTTTGATTCACATTCGCAGTCTTCATTTTCAGAGTCATCAGTAATCTCAAAACTTTTCTGAACACTCTGTAGAATATTCTCGTCAGATGATCAGCGATAGTAACAACTTATCAGTTTCGAGTAAAACAATATGAAAGAAACTTCTATGAATGACTTCGTTAAACACAAACTCAGTTCGCTAAATGGAAATATCTTTGTAAGCATTTTGACACGAAATTTTCTCATACATAAAATTCTTTAAATATAGAAATTCGCGCGATAGAAGCTCGTTCAGTAGAGGTTTTACTGTTGAATTTTAATGTGAAGCAAGTAGAATTTTAACGGGAACCTTTTAAAAACCCAAGTGTTTAGCTTTCCCTCTAAAGTAAGATACACATATCTAGTGTATCTTACTGCTTTGTAAGCCAAAGTATTGTTGATTGTTTGGAGTAACGTACTGGAGGGGATGCAAAGATATTTGAGAGGCATGGTTTATTCGAAATTTATTTTTCCAAATTGTAACAGCAAACTGTTCATTATTTATTCCGTAATCTGCAATATTTTCTTACTTTTGGGAATTCCTGCGATGTTTCTCAATATAAGCTCAATTTTTCTCGCATTTAAATTTCCACTGATTCATATGCTCTCACAGAGTGTCAACACCGTGCAGTGGTGTGATTAATGATTGCTTCTTCATCCTTTTCTTGCATTCCGGAATGATAAATCCT
The DNA here is from genome assembly GCA_039090855.1 of Macrothele yani. Classification (NCBI taxonomy): domain Eukaryota; kingdom Metazoa; phylum Arthropoda; class Arachnida; order Araneae; family Macrothelidae; genus Macrothele; species Macrothele yani. Next base: position 80,284,028 of record CM077023.1, on the reverse strand, counting down.
CATTTAGAAAAAATTCTCCTATGACTGAGCTAGTATTATCCAGTTTTTCATGCCTCCCTGTTGGCCGAGTGGTCAGAGACTATGGTTTATAAGGAGCAGTCCGAGATAGGCCCGAGTTCCACTACCGGATTAGGCGTGGGTGACGTGTTTGACCGATGTCGTGGCGTTTGCGGAAGGGTAGGAAATCGGGGCGTTAGCGGACGGTACGGTTATGCCACGAGTAAGAAACACGCAACTCTTGAAAATAAATAAATAAATAAATGTATTTCTAATGCATTTTGGCAACGTAGCTTAAGGCTGTCATGCATTTTTCAGGTCATTTGAGCGCTCGAACTCCGTAGTAATATTTTCGATTCTTCTGTCCAGCTGAGTGTATTTTTCTTTTCCTTTTTTCTCCTACTTGTCCCAGCTGTTTAGCTCTCAAACTTTGTGAAATACTCTTTGCTTCTTGCTGTAAAATGCTTACTAGCAACTGCACATTTGGTTGTTTTTGACTTACAATCTTATTTAATTTTGAATTCCAACTCTCTATACGCCGTTAATCGTCCTGTGTCTTTTTCCATAAACATGTGCGTGTTTCTTACACATTGCATAACCGCCCGCTAATGCCACGATTTCATAACTGACCGCAAACCGTCCGCTAACCCCACGAAACTGTTTGACTTACGGTGCTGGTTTACTCACTTTCCTGGAACCAGTGGGCTTAAATTAGGGACGGGCGACTGCTTATTGCTTCATAGAGTTGCTCATGGTGATTGTTAAACAATGAAACAAAAAAATCTTTAGACTACGCTTTTGCATTTCTGGTTTGTATATACACTGAAGTAGAAAATTATTAGGAACACCTACCAAATTACACGCTGAGGCCCGCTTGGCTTTCAAAACAATGTTCACTCGATATGACTTGAATTAAACGTGAAGCTGATATCGCTCTAAAGCTAAATTCAGCAAAGCGGATGTGAAAGCGTCCGTCAACTGCCGACTTTTTGCTGCAGGAACATCTCTGTTACGAATGGTTCTCTCAATTTCATACCACAGGTGTTCAATAGTGGTGCACAAGGTGTTCTGCCTCGCCCCTTTTTACTTTCTTGTATTTATAGTATAAGAAAGTATAGAGATCGGTCGAAACCATACCTCCGGGTTTCCACGGTTTGGCATTCAAGGAACAAGATTTCACCATTCTGGTAAAAACAAAACAAAAAAACACTCAAATGTTAGGGCTCAAATTGGGGCGGTTTTCGGGTGCGAAAACTAAAAATCAGCCCCATATTGTTGAGTAACATCAGTTGGCACCCCCATTAATTGTCATATGCTAGAACAGAGCCATCAGTTATCCATCACAGGCAGTGGCTGCCAGAAGCGGCCCTTAAGCTGTCCTTCAAGCACGTGCGTAAGTGATGTCTAACTTTATGTGGTCCGCCAGTTTCTCGGCAGTGGCAGCCGGCAATCACGTGACGTAACTGATGGCTTGCCGAGTCTTGTCCGGCAATCACGTGACGTAACTGATGGCTTGCCGAGTCTTGTCCGGCAATCACGTGACGTAACTGATGGCTTGCCGAGTCTTGTCCGCCAATTTCCCCGTAGTAGCATAAAAAAATCATAATTGCTTTTTTTTTATTGAAAAAGAAATATAGGTTATTCGCATTTAAAAAAGAAAACAAATTATGCTGAATAGGGTTAACCGGAACGCGTGCCGGCTAGAAATAAAAAGTACCGGAACGCCGTCCCGGGCACATCCCAACAATTTTTCCTCGCTCAAAGTCCGTCAGGTGCTCATAATGTCACCTTCTTCGGCGACGGGGCATTGTGAGACACAAGAAACACCCTTTCGACTCAATGTCTGCTCTTCACAGATTGCATCATTCGGCCCCACTGCACCACTGGTGTTCAGTTAGGTTAAAATATGGAGACTGCGGATGCAATTTCAGCACTTTGTAGTCACTGTCGCGATCCTGAAACTATTGTGCGACGATCCGAACCTTATGGCATGACGTATTACCATGCTGGAAGTAGCCTTCTCCACCAGGAAACACCATGCACATGTACAGGTGTGCCTGGTCCCCAGTCATGTTAAGATACTTCGTGTTATCCAAATGCTGTTACAAAGGTGTTAAGGAACCCAATGTCGGCCATGAAAACGGACCCCAGACAATTACACCGCCTCCACCAGCTTGTATAATTAACGTTAGGCAACTGGATTCCATCAATTCGTGCTTTGACGCTATATTCTGACCCGACAATCAACGTATATTAACCAAAAGCATGACTCACCGTACCAGAGTACCTTTTTCCAGCCCTCAAAGGTCCAGTTTTCGTGCTGCTATGCCCATAGCAAACGAATTTATCAGTTTCTAGCATATACGAGTGGTGCACGAAAAGTTTTTCTGTTGTTACAGCCTTTTCGAGCCGATGTGCGGCCGACTATGTCTGCTGAAATTCTCCTCTCGATACTGCTGTTGTACTGCGCGGTTACATGGCGCACTGGAGTTCGTCTGTTACCTCGTACAATCCTCTCCAGCCTCCGTGGCCCTGAAACATCGACCACTCCCACAGGAAGACCGCTAACTGGATGTTTTGTTGTTCGTGCACCACTCATTTTATACACACAGTACAGTTGTTCCCAGAAGGTTTGACGTTTCTGAGATGCTTGCATCATATCACCTAGCACTCATTATCCGGCCTCTTTCAAAGTCTTACATACACTTTTGAAAAGACAAGTTGGTACACGAAGGAACCCATTCGTGTCAATGTGAGGCGGACTGTGTATGCTGAAATTATCCTTTCGATACCGCTGTTGTACTGGGTGGTTAATTGAGGTAATGGAGCTTGTCTATTACCTCGTACAATCCTTTCCAGCTTCCGTTGCCCTCGAACATCGACCATGCGTTTCCTCCCACAGGAAGACCACTGAGTGCTAGTTTTATGGTTTCTGAAACATTCACTGTACACCCTTGATACAGTTGTTATTGCATAGTCGAGAAGATTTGCCATTTCTGAGATGCTTTCACTAACCCGTCAAGCGACCACTGTCATGCCTCTTTTACAGTCCCTTAAATCAAGAGTCTTTCTCATATTGCAGCTATCTATCCTTCGTACTCGTCTGAATTCTTTGCAGTGAACTATTTATAAAGTCATCTCAACGCCATAATTGCGTGTGTAAATGAAAATGAAATGTGTCTAAGCGTCACCTTATGATTTTTGGAAACAATAAAGAGAGTATCATGCGCTGATAACAATCCGTACCCTGCTAATTGATAATGCACTGCAACGTGTTGGTTAAAATTAAAAAATGCATTGGGAAAACGTTTTATGAAATTGAATAAAATACAGAAACGCGTATCAGATATCAATCATTTGTAACAGTATTTATGGTAAGACTAGGTATAACGCAGCTCTGAGAACTAGCTTCAACGTTTTTCCGTCTTTGGTTCACCTAGGCACGTTCTAGGATCTGTAAAAAAAAAAATAATGAACATGTCTATGGCACTAGAATCTGGTCTCTGGGCCTGCAAAAGTTTGCATTACTACTTCCAAATAATCGCCAGCCTATGAATATTCCTTCATGGTCGGCCTAAGAACTTTTGGGACAACCTACGGGGCATAGAGCATTTTTTAAAACAGAATATCGGCTTCTTGGTTTTTCCGTAAGTGAGTCTTCTAAAGAAAGAATGAAATTGAACAGAACTTTGTTAGCACTGTCACTGAACTTAATTTTTTGTCCAGTGATGTATAACGTACAAGTTTGTCCGGGCCGGGCATCAAATCCGGGTCCCTCTCACTCCGAAGTAAGTCGCTCTCCCAACTGAATTACGCGGACATGTGCTCTCACTGCTATTTGCCTTGATCTCATGTGCGTCCTGCGGGGCAGGCACGTTACAGATGTTTATAAGCACTAGAATTATACGGGAATTTACGTAAAAACATAGTTCCAATACTTTGAGTGCCTTCAAACAGAGGAGAGACAAGGACTATATTTGCACAAAGATTTAATAGAGGAGAGACAATGATTACGTTGTGCATAAAGATTTACTCGAACCGCGCGTACGCTAACCCTCAATAAAGGGGGAAATTAGTCGACTCCGTGTACACGGTTGTATCAGAATAATATGACCACCCCCGGAATCACAGTGTACCCATCCAAGCGCGTCCTATAGTGCACGTGACAAGGTCGACCAAGCTGCTGGCAAAGACAGATGAGCCATAGTGTGTCACGGGAGCACACTGGGCAGAGGTAGTGATTTGACGGACGTTCAAAAAGGAATGATCATCGGCTACTGCGCCAATGGTGGAAGCATCTCAGAAACAGCAGACTTCGGGGGCTGTTCTCGAGGTGCTGTAGTAAGGGTGTATCAAGAATGGACCGCTGGAACACACCGAGTATCTCCCGACGTCATAACTGTGGAGCACCAAAGGCCATAGACCCCAGAAGAGAGCGTCGCCTCCGTCGACTGGTAAAGAGCAATCGACGTGCAACAGTGCAGCAACTGACCACGCAAATGAACGCTAGGGCACCCATGTACGTGTCTCCGATAACAGTAGAGCTAACCCTGGTACGCATGGGTTTTCGGAGTCGACGCTCAAGGCGCCCATGTTAACACAGGTCCGTCGGCAACGACGCCTGCAGTTCGCACGGAACATTGGACAGTTGAAGAGTGAGAAAACGTTGCCTTCTCCGACGAATCCAGGTTTCTACTCCACAGAAGTGACGGGCGGTGGTGGATATGACGTCAGACACATAAGAACCAACACCCGGACACCCTTGTCGGTCAAGCACAGGCCGGCGGTGGCACTGGGCATGTCTGGGGTAGAGGTCTGCACGGGCCTTATTTGGTGATCCCAGCCCGGCCCAAGCCCGTGCGTTTAAGGCCCAGCCCGTGCGTTTAAGGCCCAGCCCGGCCCGGCCTGGCCCGTTTTAAACATTAGACACTCGGCCCGGCCTGGCCCGGGCCCGTCAATTGCAGCTCTTATTTAGGCCCGACCCGGCCCGTGATGTACCATTTGGCATTATTCTGTTTTCTATTGTACTTTATTACATTGTGAAAATTAAATAATGAGTTGAGATATTGTTGAAAATATTTAGTTGAATGTAAGCCTGAAAACATTAACTAAACTTTGGCAATTATCGATATAACCTTTAAAAAGAGAAAAAGGAAGACTAAGCGCGTTCAGAATCTTCCTTTCTCTGAACTAGTAAGTGGTAACACTACAAAATTCAAGTCCTACACAGATTACAGATAGGAGAAATAATCGATGTCGTCCCACTCTCTCATACAAACACACACATACACACCCCACCCCGCTGCAGACATCCCCGTCCCACACTCCACACAGCACATACACTGGCTCTGGGTCGAATTTCTTTGTTGTCAACAAGCTCCAAAGTGCTTTTACTATCTTAATACCTACAGATGGCAAAAACATTGAGTATCTTGCCTGGTCTCTGTGATTACGTCCTGGGCTATGTCGTGGAAGTAAATCCAGCAAAACAACTAAACAGACCAGGAAATCGGGAAACACGACTTTTTTCTTTCTTTATCATTGCGATAAAAAAATTGGTTGACCAAACCTCGTCCCGGACGCAAGTGTCTTGGAAAAAGCCCGATCCGGCCCGTGCAGACCTCTAGTCTGGAGGATGTTATCCTGGTATGACCTGGGACCGCTGGTACCACTGGATGATCCCTGAACACCAATGGCTACCTGTCCATCCACGCTGACCACCTGCATCCCTTCATGTTGGACGTTTACCCTGGTGGTGATGGTGTCTACCAACAGTACAATGCGCCGTGCCCCATCGCCAAGAGGGTGGTTCCAGGAACTCGACAGCGATGTCTCCGTTCTCCTTTGGCCGGCGAAATCGCCCAACCTCAATCCCACAGCGCACTTGTGGGACTATTTGGATAGACAGGTTCAACGTGTCGAGTCACAACACGTCATCTCCGGGACCTCCGGGCTCTGCTGCAGTCCGAATGGGCACGTGTGCCTCGGGCAACCTTCCAGGGCCTCCTTGCGTCCATGCCACGCCGTCTCGTCGCTGTCAGGTAGGTGGTCATATTATTCTGATACGACTGTGTAGAAGGACATCGGTAGGGTTTCATAGGACTTAAATTCTTGAACTGTGGAAGTTCATCGGGTGGAATTAAATGGGCTTCATGAAGCACGTTGTTCACGTATTACTTGCGTGTAGGTGAGTGCCGGAAATCTATGGAGCGGGTATTTGACACGTACTTTTTTTTTTTTTTATTTATTTGAGGTTTAACGACTACCGTGAGCAACTCAGTGGGCTATAAGCAGTCGCCCGTCCCTAATTTAGAATCACTGGTTCCAGGAAAGGGAGAGAGCCAGTGCCGTAACACGTACTTTAACAGAACGTTACATGCAAGATGATGCCAAAGAAAAGAAGGAAAAGTTAGTGAAGTAACGCATACATCGAGTCACCTCAAGTTGTGAGATCCGCTCACTTCACACTAAGCAGATGAGCCAATTCACTCTGTAAGGATCAATACATTTCGTTCTGTAACACGAAAGATAGAATGTCTAGTGAAACTTATAGATTTTTACTAATCTCCAGCAGGGATGTATTTTCCCACACTTTGATGACTGAAACACTTAATACTCTCAAGTTTTGATATGATAGACCATCGTCGGAATAACGGGTAAAGGGCCGTCAAAGAAAAGATAACGGGAATGTGAATGATATCATTAAGAGGAATGGGCAGGAAATAAACGGAGAAGCGAATCAGCTGATTAAAAACAACAACAGATGCAACTTAAATAAGTAGAGTTTGAGTGAAACAAAACAGAAATAAAAGATGTGTGGGGAAGTGAAGTGAAAATGCATGCGTGTGGTCTGGGTTTTCGGTGCAAAAAAAGAGCAGTAAAATTTGACCATTGAGAGAAAAGCAAGCCGATATAATACATAGGAAAATTTATCGCAGTGGAATAAGCGGAGGAGGTTGTGTTTGAATTCCGCACTGGAAATTTGGAGAATAAGGATTGCATTGGCGTATTCGCATTTGCGATTCTGTGAAACTCACCCCACCCCCCCTCTCTCTCTACCGGTGCGGGACTCGAGCTCACATTCTTCTGCTCCAGATCCGAATGCTTTCCCAATTAAGGTATGCTGGCAAGGGCTTTTCTTTGCTACTTGCCGTCTTGACATGTGCGTCACCTCTGTTGAACGTCATATACACTATATTGAAAAAAGTCACCAAACACCCCGGACCAAAGAAAATCAGTGATAGAGGACGGAGTACTACAAAAGACCTCAGTGTACAGGTGAGTAAAAATTCTGGAACCTCGGTATGTAAACGTACCATTCGCAGAGAACTTCATTCCATGGGTTACCGTGATCGTGCGGCTGCTCATAAGCCTTTCAGCTCCACTCGGAACGCTACTAATCGTTTAGCATGGTGTAAAGAACATTTATCGCGGACCGTACGTAGATCAATGGAAACGGGTCCTATGGACTGATGAATCCAGATACACGATCCATCAGTCTGACGGCCGTATTTGGGTATTGCGGCAGCTGGGGAAGCTATTTACCACAGTGTACTGTTCCTACGGTCAAGTTTGGATCTGGCAGTGTACTCGTGTGGGTTTTTTCGTGGTATGGCCCCGGCCCATTGGTTATCGTGGACAAACCTGTTAACCAGCACGTCTACCTCAATATTCTGGACAATTATACCCTACCAACTCTGTGGCAATACTATGGAACCAAGCCCTGTTGGTACCAGCAGGATAATGTACCGAGCCAGAAAGCAAGGACCGTTACGGCGTGGTTTGGCGATAATTCCGTATCGTGTGTGGACTGGCCAGCACAGAGCCCTGATCTTAATCCCACACAGCACCTATGGGATGAATTAGAGCGCCGCATAAGAAGTTTGGAACCAAGGCCTACTACTAAGCAACAGTTAGCGGCAGCATTATGTACTGAATGGAAGCGGATACCTATCGCTGTGTTCCAAAACCCTGTCGAAGGCATGTCTCGAAGGGTCAGATCATGCATTATGTGGACCGACACCGTACTAATGTATGCCAATAAATGCTATGTTGTGTTTCTCTGCTAGGTGTCCGGTGAATTTTGTCAATATAGTGTATAACCCTTTATCTTGAGAAAGGGCTGGAACGGAATCGTACGTTTCCTGGTCAGCCGGATAACCATGCTTGAACGAGCTCACTGCAGAAGATGGAATTCTGATTAATTCCAGACGATGAGTGGAAAAAGCATCGCACACTTTTCGAAGAATCCAACGGCTAGGAGGTTCATTCTTAGGTCGCTAATGTGAAATCCAAACCCTTCTCTTCCAGTGGAGCAACTCGAATCACATCCTTCCGCTCCGGAGACAAATTCACCAGCTGCAGTAATGCAGCGGCCACTAATGCATCTGCACTTCCAATTTTCAAGCGTCTGTTGTGATCAGAGGCGAATTTCCCAACAGGCCGACTAGGCGTGGGCCTAAGGCTACAAATTTAAGTGGGAGCAAAAATTTGTAATTTGTTAAAAGCCCATATAAAATAATGAAAGAAAAACTTAAAAGTGGAAACTAACATTTTGTCCGAAAACTGCTGTATATACACCGATGAGTCATTACATTACGACCACCTACCTAATAAGCTGTAGCCCCCCCCCCTTTGGCACGCAAAATAGCGCCCACTCGGCGAGGCATCGATTCGATGAGGTGGCGATAGATATCCTGGGATATCTGGTACCTTAATGTCAACAGCAGGTCCTCCGGTTCCCGTACGTTTCGGGGTGGTGGTGATTTAACGAGAAGACGTTTTTCCAAGTCGAACCACAAATGCTGTTCGATTGGGTTCATTTCAGGTGAATTTGGAGGCCAGGGTATTAAGAGAAAGTCTCCAGCATGTTCCTCGAACGACTCCTTGACGATTCTGGCAGTGTGGTATGGCGCATTATCCTGTTGATAATGGCCATAACCAGCATGGAACACAGTTGCCATGAATGGGGTGAACTTGATACGCGACGATGTTCAGATACCTAATAGCTGTCAGGGATTGTGCTGTTGGGATAATGGGGCCTAAAGTAACCCAAGAAAACATCGCCCACAGCATAACACTGCCGCCGCCGGCCTGTTTCCGCCCAACAGTGCATCCAGGTGCCATAGCTTCCGTTGGTAATCGGCGTATCCGCGCTCGGCCGTCTACTTGATGCACCAGAAACCTTGATTCGTCAGACCAGACCACTTTTTTTCAATCATCCACGGTCCAATCTCGATGATATTGGGCCCATTTCATGCGTTGTTGGTGATGACGTGCCGTGAGCATGGGGACCCGGATGGGTCTTCGGCTACGCAGGCCAATACGCAGAAGGCTGCGATGAACTGTGTGCTGTGACACATTGCCCTGATCCCCACTGTTGTAGCTGCGGGAGATTTGTCGCCCTGTGGCCCTGCGGTCGCTGTGAAGAATGCGCGACGGTCTTCTCTCCCCTATGGCCTCAATGAGCTGCGGACGACACACTGCTGGACGACGGTTCTTCGTTTGGCCATCTGTGCACCACTTTTGATACGTACTCACTACAGCGGCACGTGAACAACCCACAAGCCGCGCCGTTTCCGCGATCGTAGTTCCGAGGCACCGTGCCATCACAATTTGTCCTTTATCAAACTCCGATAAATCAGCAGCTCTTCCCATTCTGACTCCGAACACTCTACTAACCGAAAGCCGGTCCTCGAGTTGTATATATACTGCTCTGTGAACTTCACCTGCTCCACCGTTCGGTCTCCATGCGCGCTCATTTCTTTGGGCTGGGGGTGGTCATAATGGAATATCTCATTGGTGTATTACATAAAAGCATTCACGATATAATGACATTGTAGAAAAAGTGCACAAGAATATCGATTACTCTAACGAAGATACAGCGATAACATTTTGAACTCATTTAGCAGTCTTTATAGCAGCCTACATGCATTTATTTATCTTCATGGCGATAACAATGACTTTCGTATATAAGACGCAGGGACAGCAATTTTTTGGAAAAGAAGTGCGTCTTATATTCCGAAAAATATGGTAATTAACTACATCAGTACTATAGTTAATTAATTTAATATCTCAAGTATATCCAACTTGACGGCCACGTGAGACTGGCGGTTGTTTCAGTACCCAACACCCATGTAGCAGCACCGATCCTCCCAATGCAACGCTCACTTGGATGGTGAAAGGGGCAATCGACACATTTCCAGGAATTATCCCGTTTTCCCCTCAGGCAACATTTCTATTCCATTAATCCCCTATCCTTCTCTGCAATTGTTGTTCAGAAATCCACTTACATGTGCGTGAGTCTCATCCATACTCTTTTTGCCTAGGAGTGGGTCGCCTGTTTTCAACACTGCTAACGCGATACTCCCCTTGGAGCGGGTGCCGAAAAGTTTCCTGCGCAACTCTCTGGTTGAGGATTTGGGGTACTCCCTCCCTATTGCTTTTCTACGAACATTCTTCCGCTAGCACACACGGATTTCCCTGCGCTGTGGCAGTTTGTTCTCCCAGGTCACCGTTTCTGTTCTCTATTCCAGGACAGTGCGCAGCAGCAGCGTCGGAACAGCGGAGGCAGAGGGGGACCGCTGTCCCCATACTCATTTTCGTGCATGGGCGAAACATCAGTCCCTTCACTTTTCTTCCTTTTTAATTATCTTCGTAATCAAAAATCGGATTAATACTTGTTTTCATTTCTCTCCATTTAAAATTCCTCCTGATAAAAAAAATAATATTTTGTTTTCTACTTTAATTATTGATCATCTGGAACTCTGAGTTCTTGAAGCGCTAGGCGTGGGTTAAACTCTCCTCGCTTGTCTAGTGTGATTCCTGAGACGCGCGTTAAGCTCGCCTCGGCAGCGTCGGTGGTGCAGTGTTCTAAGCGCTGTCTTATGGTCCGGGTACGAATCCCGGTGAGGCAGGGAAGTTGTGTTTGTCTTACGGTACTGGTTCTTTCCCTTCCCTTGAACCAGGGGCCCTAAATTAGGGACAGGAGACTGCTTACAGCCCATCGAGTTGATCACGGTGGTCGTTAAACCTTCAATCAAAGAAAAAAAAAGCGCTCCTCGTTTGTCTGGTATGATTCCCGATAAAAGCGGGTTAAGCTCTCCTCACTTCTTTAGTATGCAAGCGAAAAAGTTTCAAGAAATACCATCTCATTAAAAAACAGCTATCATGAAAATCATTTTGTTTTTATAAAAAGAAGCTAGAGCGTTTCTTATTTCATTAAGTACGGTATAATAAAATCATGACTCCCGATAAACGCGGGTTAAACTCTCCTCGCTTCTTCAGTATGCGAGTGAAAAGGTTTCACGAAATACCATCTTATTAAAAAACAGTTATCCTGAAAATTATTTTGTTTTTATAAAAAGGAGCTGGAGTGTTTCTTATTTCATTAAGTATAATAAGATCAGTCTTTCCTTAAAAAAGAAAATTGAAGGGTAAGAAATAAATCAGATATATTTTTATTCTTACGTTGTTTGATGCGTATATCATAAGGGCTACTGATCCTGTGTAATCCTATCAATGTGAAGATGTTCAAATCAGTACATTTTAACATCCTTTATGATGTCAGTAAAACATAGTATATCGGAAAACTATATAAATTTCGAGGTTCATATTTATTTAGATTTTATTGATATAATCGTTTAATCTGCAGCATGTTAAAGTGACGTCATCACGTCTTGCTTCACAAAAGCGCTATAAGTTTTATGATCTGAACAAAAAATGCATATCTTGCGTGACGTGCCTGCCCCGCAGGACGCACACGACATAAAGGCAGATAGCAGCGACAACGAACGTCCGCGTAGTTCAATTGGTAGAGCGACTTATTCCGGAATGAGGGGACCCGGGTTCGAGCCCCGGCGTGGACAAAAATGACGGAGAAATTTACTTCGTTATAATGGCGCCAGAACTTTCCGGATGACCCGGCCGTTCAAGATCTTTCAATGGTGTGATGTTCTTTCTACACCGCGAGAGACGAAAAATCAGAGAATCCCTTCTCCAGCGCTTCGAAAAATATATGTGTGTGCCGTTGCATTCCACACTAAGTACGTTCTACAGCGGATGGCTGCCTGCGACCATTCATGGTCACGGCTGACTCGTGGGCCATGCCCTCGGCCCTCTTTCGGGGGGGGGGGGGTGTTACGTGCCTGCCCCGCAGGACGCACACGGCATAAAGGCAGATGGCAGCGACAACGAACGTCCGCGTAGCTCAATTGGTAGAGCGACTTATTCCAGAATGAGGGCACCCGGGTTCGAGCCCCGGCGTGGACAAAAATGACGGAGAAATTTACTTCGTTATACTTGATATTTTGTCCCCGTTATTAAAAAATCGTTCCGCTGCCCCTTGTACGCAGCAGATTTTTTCTGCTTCGTTAAATATGGAAGTTCATTAAATTTAGTTAATTCGCTTGCTAAAAGTGATCATAGTAGCTTTTCTTTCCCTCGTTAAATCTGGGAACTTTATTAAATTTTGTTCGCTAAAAACGATCAAATTAGCTTTGAATTAACATTATACGAAACGGAAGTTCCCGTTTTGCTCATTAAATCTGAAATCTCGCTTAAAACAGCCTCGTTCTAAGCGGCTTCTATTGTGTATACATATTTCGTAACGCAAAGTGGCAATTTAAATTCTTGGCTATATGACCCCCGGTCTCGGTCGAAACGTCTCTATATCACATTTGCTCATTACCTCCTTCTCACTCCGATAAGCGAAGCTTTGACGAATGGAACTTGAAATGCAACAATACGTATGAATCACTGTTATTCATACAATGATCGATACACAAATCGTCTGAGTGTAAAAGTAGTGTATAGAGATACTGGAGGAGTCGGAAAAAAAGAATGAAGATTGAGGGGTGTTAGTCGTATGTCAAGTAAGTCCGTGACAATGCTATAACTCTAACTCTTGGAGATGTAGTTGTCTTGTTTCTAAATAGTCAGGGCATCATCTTCCCCACTCAGGGGTTTAAATCAAATCAATGGTCCCCTCGCCTCTTTTCATACGTGAGCCACTTTGTGTCAAGCCGAGAACGAGGAGGGCTGCACTTTGAAATACAAAAGAACAAAGGTCGGATACAATCTAGGAACAAGGCTTAAGAAACGGAAATCCTATTTTCCAGCATCCTTAAAAGCTGCCTTTTCCTTCACATAGAAGAATGTTGTTCTATTAGAAATTTGAAAATACGCTGAGTGGAAGGATGAGCTCGAGCCTGATTGACGTTGAACATGATATCACTTCGCCACCCATTTACAATCAAATTTCACTCTTATTCATTCACTCACAGAAAATTCTACAAATCCTCAAAAAAGGAACGCATCACGAAATAAAAAATGCTTTCCCGAAAAACATCACATGACTCGATTCTATTAGCTTAACGGATTATTTTTAATGTTTCGAGGTTTAGCGACCACTATGAGCAAATCATAAGGCTATAAGAAGTTGCAAGTCCCAGATTTAGGGGCACTGGTTTCAGGAAGAGTACAGAGACAGGGCCATTTGACAAGCACGCCACCCATGCCTCATCCGGGACTCGAACCCGGGCCCATCTCGGACGAAAAACATTTTTCTTTTAAGATATATGGCAGACCGCTCATCCACCGAGGCAGAGCTTAATTGATGTGAAAGAAATTATTCCACAGTATTACATATTGATTCTTAAACGAAGTAAGAAAACCTGCCTTTAGATGGAAATACTAGCCTTTAACAATATACTGCATAATTGCCGTTGAAAACTATTATATTGTGGATATAAGTATATAAATATTTTAGGATTTTGTTTCAAAAAAGATAGAACATTACAAAACTCAGGAGACAACCCTCTGTTGAATATTCAGTAAATAATATGCATACTATCATCATCATAAACAAACAATCTCATTCTACTGCTGAACGAGGGCAGGGCAGGATTAAGAGGAGGCGGGCGGGGGGTGTGTGTGTCTAACGGGGCTATAGCCTAGGAGCCCACCATTACCAAGGGCCCAGGAGACATTAAGCTACACCGTAAATAATACACAGCTTATATAAAACAGCCGTTCCATCAAAACTGAGAGTAAAATCACACAAAATGAAGAAATATGGGTAAAGCAAGATATCTGTTATTCTTTCTCAAAGTATCTTCCCTCGGATCATATGCAACGGTCCCATCGTTCAAAGCATGTGGCGAAGGCATTTTGTGGAAGCTGCTTTAGCGACCCCTGTACAGCTTGAATAACGTCAGCATCTGTGTTTAATGTTGCGCTACGGAACTTCTCCTTCATGTTTAGAAACAACCAGAAATTGCACGGTACGAGGTCAAGACTGTAGGAAGGCTGTGCCATGATTTCAATACTGCATTTCGTAAGAAACTGTTGAACACAAGCAGCCACATGTGGGCGGGCGTTATCATGGTGTAGGGTCCACTTGCCCACCAGTTCCGGTCGCTTAATTGATATGTGTCTTCGCAGACGCTTCAAGACTGAAATGTAATACTCAGCGTTGACAGTAATTTGTGGAGGAACGGCATGCTAGTAGACTACACTTTTGTGATCAAAGAATACTATCATCATCACCTTTCCAGCTGATTTGGTTCAGCAGACTTTTTTCGGAGCAGGCGAGCTTCTGTGTTTCCTGACACTCGTTGCGCGCTTCACGAGGGTTCGAAATAGTGGACCCATGTTTCATCGGCAGTTATTTAGAAAGTTTTGATCCTTTGCAATCATTTGTTTTCACTCATGACACACCTGAACTCTGGCTAACAATTGTTCTCTCGTCAGGTGATGAGGTACCCATCTGGAACACACACGATGCAGTAGTAATTTGTCGTGTAGAATGCGAAATGCCGACGTTTTTGAAATATTAGTTGATGCCGCTATGTCTTCAGACGTCATTCGGCGATCTTCTTGCAAGATTGCCCAAACAGTGTTAATAATGCACTCCGTAACAACACTTTCAGGTCGACCAGGCCTAGGAACCAGTTCTGCCGACAAACGCCCTTTTTTTAAGATCATGGTGCCGTCTGAAAATCATTGACTCACCCAAAAATTTATCTTTGTAAGCTTTTTTCATTAAATCAACTGTTTCTGGAGCCGTCTTACCCAAACGATAGCAAAATTTTATCGCACAACGCATTTCACTTCTTCACTCTGAATCACTTACCTCCATAGCTGTATGACGAAATGCAAAAGTACCTTAAACAACTGCGCAATAACAAAACCAGAATCGTCTGCCACGGCTAATAACTATTGCCATAGATACTTCCTTAATTCAGTTAATCGTCCGCGTGGTTATTTTTCCCCTTCGCACTGTTGCCAACTCAAAACAATTACTCTCAGTTTTTATGAAACGGCCTTTGTATTTATATATAGGAAGTAAAATAGTTTTAGTTTTATCTAGTATAATTTCTACTCGATCAAAAACAGTGGCTAGAAGACGAAGAGAATTCAAGACAGTCACTCACTGAGGGTAAACCTTTCATGTCGTTGAATATTAAAAATTCCTTAAAAAATCTAAGAATCTTAAGCTTTGAAGTCATGTTCTTGTGATAACAGTGGAAAATACTGTACAGAGACTTTTTATGAAAACTCTACAGGTAATATATTTGTTTGAAGAATGCCGTACGCATTAATTATCAGAAGCATATTGCTTCAGATCCGTGTTTTAACGGCCTTCAATAATTATTCTCCCCATAAGTTCTTTGGGGCCCCACTGAGATGTCTTAGCCTAGGGGCCCACCCAGATGTCTTAGCCTAGGGGCCCACCCAGATGTCTTAGCCTAGTTGCCCACTCAGATGTCTTAGCGTAGGGGGCGCACTAAGGCCTTAATACGGCCCTGGATGAAGGTCTCACAAACTTTCTTCCACAACTCTCTCTCTCTCTCTCTCTCTCTCTCTCTCTCTCTCTCTAAGTAATTCTCTTCCCTGTCACTCCATTATGCTTTCGAATTTCATCCACACATATCCCGCGTGTTCTTCTTCTCCTGGGTCTTTTCCAGTCTCTTGGCATCCATTTAATTATCTCAGTTGTCCAACATTGGTCAGTTCTAGCAATATGTCCAGCCCTTTGTCCCATGAGGGTCTTTACTTTGATCATGATGTCGTCAACTCATGTCATATTCCTGATCCTTGAGTTCTTCTTCCTATCTTTTTGCTTACATGAAGCATGCGTCTCTACATGCTTCTTTGAGCTGTTTGCAACCTCTGAATGATATTTTTAGTTAGGGTTCGTGTCTCAGACCTATGAGTAAGAACTGGAAGAATGAGTTTTGACTAAACACTTTTCCTTTAAGACATAATGGTGAACTGCTCTTTAAAATTGTACTGTTTCTTTCAAATGCACTCCAATCAAGTTTTATACACCTATTAATTTCTTTCCAATGTAACCCTCACTTGATATCTGTTGTACAAGGAAAATGTAGATATTAGTTGTGAAAACAGAAGTTTGTCGGTGACAGATATCGATTCTGTGCCCCCTTGCTCCGGAGTAAGTTGTTCTCCCAACTAAGCTACAGGGACAAATGTATCGCTGCAGATTTGTCGTCTTGACACGTGCTTTACTTCTGTAGTACGTCACACAGTAACTGGTAAATTTGCCCCATCGACCTCTAAATCTTGAGTTTTTGTAAAGGCATTCTACATCAGTTTTGTTTTTTGTATCTTTATTTCTGTCTAAAAATTGAGATTACCGGAATGAAAAATAATTTAGGACCACGTTTGGTAAAATTCTCAAAAGTCATTTTGCACGAAAGGCTTTGTGCCGCTAAAAGAGCAATTGGAAGCCTTATTCGGCCTTTGAAAGCTAGTTTAGTGCATGACCACTGATCCGGAAAATTACTGGAGATAGAAGTATTAACATTATTCACACTCCTTCTGATCCGCTATTTTTCTTTTATTAAAGGACATCTTCTATGACCATTTGTGGTTTAAGTGTACCATCTAGAGAAATTACAGTCAACGCGATTGAATTTCCATGGGAATTTATGTAGGAGTCTCTCAGAATAAATGTTAAGACTTTAATAAATTTAACCGCAGATGTTTAGTATTTAAAACACTCGATTTCCATGAAAATTTCTAATTTCGAAATACATTAAAGGCACCGCCATTTATTTATTTGTTTTCAGACTTGCTGTTATAATTTCAAGGAACATAAATTTAAATAATCATTGCCGCTCTCATGTGTGTGTTTAACTGATACTGATCATCATATCGACTTACATTCTTTTGAAGAAGCTGCGTAAAACACACAGGTTGTGCAGCTGTGTGGTTCTTAAGTAATTAAAAGCTGTTCGTGGCATGCAGTCGAAAGCGATATTCTGTGCGTTATCTTCAGAACAAATTACATTGTACATAAAGTTTTAATATTTATTTCCAAACACGGACTACTGTGCGATAAACGTAACAAACAATTCCGGATTTTGTCTGAGCGCAGTTTTTAATTTGATTAAAGTCATTAGGCAGGAGAATTTTCATTTTTTAAATGAAGAAGTCTACTATCGGCAGCATTCTACAATTAAATTCGGAGCGGGAGAATTTGGCGGCTGCTAAAATATTTATTCTGCCTTTAAAGATTATATCGACGCAAATTACTGAGGCAAAGCAGTATCAGCGGCGTTCCACTGCGACAGAATTATCGACCAGAGAAGATATTTCGCACGTCGAGCATTAATTAACTTAGTCGTTCAGATGAAATAAAAACGAAATAAAACTTCTCCGAGCAGGTGTATCGGTATAGAGGATGAGCTGCAAGACTTTTTTTCTTTTCCTCCCCTCAGGAATAAAGAAATTTATTGGATGTTTCATGATGCTGCTGGTCTTCCTACGCTGCATGAATCGTTGGAATTTTATGTAGTCATTGGTTTTCATGTAAAACTTCAACTGGGAATCGTTTCTGAATTTTGCACCAAGACCCTGGGCTCATCTCATTTAATTTTGAAACATAATCAATCCTTGTCTTTTCATATGAATAAATGCAGATTGTTTTCTTTACTTTATTTTTTCTAACTGAAGCAATATTTGTGGCACGGATTTTAAAGGCGGCATATGTATGCCTCTAAGCCTCTTTTTTTTTTTACTACTTTCTGTTGTGCTTCTGAGAACAGTGCAACAAAATAAAAGGCTTTATTCACAAAGGATATTTCGCTTTTATTGTTTCGAGGCTTAACGACTACTATGAGTAGTAGCTCAGGGCTATAAGCACTCACCCGTGGCTAATTTGAGGGCATTGGTGCCAGGAAAGGGACAGTGCCATCAGGCAGCTGTGCGGAACTCGAACCCGCATCCATCTCGAATAAATGGTCATAAGCCAGATCCTCTGACTACTCTGCCACCGGAACGGCTTTCAGTGGATTAAATTTGCTGATATTGAAATCGAATGTTTGCGACACATTATGCCGGAAAGGTTCTTTGTCAAATGTTGGATGAGATATCTAAGTAAAGTATTATTACAGGCAGGGGTGATGTGTAGCCAGTTCGGTCCGGTTCGCGCCAACTGTTTGTTAAAATCTGGACGTGTCGTTGGAACTGTTTGTTAAAATTAACGTTTGGATGTGAATTGTGAAAGCAAATATTTGTCAGTTTATTAATGGGTTTCTTGTTTTTTTCCTTTTCTGTCATACATTTATTTTTATTTTGTCCCTCCGTCAGATGAGCCCGACTTAGACATCAACAGCCCCTGGGCCAAACTGCACATTGGGGTCCTTACATTTTACTGAAGCACACGGAACATTATGTTTTTGTTCGACACAATGCTTCTTTGAAGAAATTTTGGGGTTCTCTAAAAATTGGGTCCCATGGCTTGGGCCCTGCCTAGATATGAAACTAAACTTTAAAAAGTTTCAGTCAATGACAAAACGTGTAATTCTTTAGGAACCGCAATTAATTTCTATTGGTAATGTCACCTGTTCTGTTATACTTATATATGTTCCTCCACTATAATTCATGTTGCTGTTCATGAGAACCTGATGTTATCAGTTTGGCATATTACTCCCTATGTGAAACCTATTTAAATACCTTTAACATCTAGAGCCTGAGACCGAATTGGACATGAGGAGCCCATGGGCCTACCTACAAATCTGGGCCCTTACATTTTATAGAACCACATAGAACAGCTTGTTTTTGTTCGACACAGTAGTACACTTTAAAGAAATTTTGGGCTCCTTAAAAGTTGTGCCCGAGAACTTGGGCTCTGTATGCCCTTGCATAAATCAAGCTATGTGTTAATCTAAAACTAAACTTAAACGATTCAATTTATGACAAACCGTATAATTCTTTAGGACGATATTAGTGACAGAACAGGCGATATTTTGGTGAATATCTCCTGTTCTGTCACACTTACCTTCTATTATGTCATTCATGTAGTTACTCATGTGAACCGGTTGTTACCCATTTGTCATATCACCCATGGGTACAGGGCTGTTCACCGTGTTTTTCTTTCAGTGCTGTGTTGCGTGGGTTCGTCAGGCCTTTACTTTTTATATAATTAAGCAATTACGGTGCTTTAGCTATTTTTTCTTTGATGGTGAAGCGAAAGAACCACTAGCTGAATGAGAACTCGCTCTTCTGCAGAGGTGCTCTTCATTCAAAGCAGTATATGGGAAAGGTCACGGATTTGCTTGTCCCGATTTCTATATTATTCTTTTTATTGTTTACACATTGATCTGTTCCTGCTTATTTTATCAGGCGCTTCTCTCGGTTACCTCGCTGTTAAGTTCCCGTTTCCAACCTAATCTCTCTTTCGCTGTACCATCTCGGCATCGGACGTTCAAAGCCTCTAGTATTCCTCGTCTTCTCTTCTTTTGTTCCGGAGAGCAGAAAAACTCTATATAATGTACCTCGCACAGGGAATCCAGAAACGACCTCCCCGTCCTTCGACCGATAGATCGGTATACCGTAGTTCCTTACTTTTTCTTCATTCATTTGCTTATCATTCTTCATCTCGTTCATCGTAGCTTATTCCTCATCTGTGAAAGGGATGCGGTTATTGATATTCTGGACATAAACTTACATATTGTTTTGCTGTATACATATTGTTTTGCATAAACTTACATATTGTCTCGCATTCTTTGAAGGTACTGCAGGATTTTCTCCATTCATCTATTAGCAAAAAAGTATCTTCTTTTCGTTTTTTTTTATTCCCTTGATGAGAGAGCTACATCCTTTTTATTGTTTTTTTCTTCATTTATTAACTTATCTGCTAGACTAAAAATAATAACTGTATTTCATTTTGAAAAACAGAAAAGTCGTTCGTGTTCGTGTGAGCACTTAAAAGTAATTGAAGGAACTCTTAACAGAACTGAATCTCAGAATCCAGACGAAAACCACGCGAATTTTTTAAGCAAATGCACAAGCTTCAAGTTACGTAAAACACATTCTAAAACATCTTACGCCCTGTTTCGATGTGAACAAGTGCTTTACGTGCTTCACGCAAGTTTAAGGCACATTTTAAGCATCTTTTCGAACTTCTGACTCAAAAAATTAGCTGGAAGTACTCTGTAAAAAAAAAAAAAATAATAATAATAAGTGGTGTGAATTCACGGGAAAGTTCTGAAAATAACGTTCAGCAAAGTTGCCGATAATTGTCCGTCTTTTAACGAAATTTCCGTTTTTAAAAGCACCTGATTTTTTTAACTTCCGGATTTTCACAGATTTTCCTTAGTCAGTAATTCCATTTATTTCGGAAAAGTCCGTTTCAAGTTTTTCAGTATTTATACAGAAATTTTGCAAAATCGAATACGCTGAATTTTTCAGCTCTTACACCAGAGAAAACTTCGCCGGTGGTGGGGATTGAACTGAGGTCGCTTGGGTTAGAAACCGCGCGTTTTAACCACTGAGCCAGAATGTCTTCGGAATCGCACTCACGTTCAAGGTAAAACTAATTGCGCGATTATTATTTTTTCTATTAGTGTGAGTAATTTAATCATTTCATTGTCCTTTGGAACTCATTAATTTTTTGGAATATGCTTGTAATAATTTTACTTTTTTGAATACGTTTCTAATAATTTAATTTTTTGAATACCATTTATAATATTTTTTTTTAATTTGCAGAAGGACTTATGACATATTAAGTATTTCGTTTTTCTTCGTGATTTTTCGAAGCTCCAGAATGCTTTGGAATTTGACATCTCTTTTCAAACTGACAATAACTTTCAATAATCTTTAAGAAAACGTAAAGTATGCTGTTTTATAATTATTTCACAATGCTTCTAAATATAAAATTTACTCTTGATAGCTATAATAGCTTTTGTCTTAAGGATTCCATAGACCGATACACAGACATCGTAAAAATTCCCTGTACAATAGTTTAAGTACCCGGGTTTTTACGTAACACAATATATGATAGCTGGTGTACAAAATGTTAAGAAGAAAAAATATCTTGTGCCACGATAACCAAAATTCATGCGATATGCCATCCAGAATATCCGAGTTCGCTACAGAACTTCAAAATCAGATTCTTCGACAGGCTTTTGAAATTTAACAATTTTGTGATCAAACCTCAAGTATTTTCGCGAATCTCTCCTATTAATGGGAATTTTTGATCGTATGGGTATGGAATAAGTGAGAACGGAGTTTATCCGTTAATACACGAAAGAATTTGCGGAATGGTTCCTGAAAATTTAGAAATTTTCTGTTAAGACATCTTAAAAAAGGTAATTTGCCGTAAGAAAGGAATTGAGGAAAGGGTTCTGAAAATCCGTAATTTTCCTTGAGTACGAAAAAATTCTTGAAATGTAGGTTCCTTTCAGCCATTTCATGGAAAAGGTTGCGTCAGAAATATGCTTCGTTTATTCTCGAAAGTAATCATGGTAAGTGGCACATGAATTTCAGAATTTTTTTTACAGTGTATGCTTTTATTAGCTATTTGACTGAGCAGGAACAATTCATTTGCGCTTTTTATTTCCTTTTTCGTAGTTTTCTGAGCTTCAAGGACATATCGGAGTCTATGTGCAACCTGTAATCACGGATTCAAAACAATACTCTCGCCAAACGTATCATCTATGTCCTACCTTGCCACTTGTGCTCACGAAGTTAGCACCCTAACCACGTAATCAGTGCGACGAAAAAGCTCTTGTTATATATTAGAACCTTCTCATTAAGGTAATGCAATGAAAAATAAAAAAATAAAAGAGGGAGGGAGAGAGAGAGAGAGAGAGTGAGAAGAAAAATTTAATTTCTTAAGTATTAAAATTTTTAATTTTCCAAGGATTGCAATCAGGCTTTGTTTTTTTGCTTTATAAAATACTTCACATCGCAGTCTACTAAAACTGTTGCTAACAGAAATTTAACACTAGTTTTATTTTCATTCTTAAATAATCCGCTCAACTTTATGCGCAACAAACTCGAATAAGCATAATATACTCTGAGTAATAAGCATTTCTCTGCTATTTACTGTACATAAAAATAATTGCAACGTATATTTGCAAAGCTTTTCTTTTGCCTGTAACTCAAATGCAGCAGTTCCATTAAAAATTTATAAACATCTTGGTGATTAAAATATTGAAGAACTTGATAATTCGATGAGATTTTTCTAGATGTTACTTCTCCTAGCGCTTTTCTAACTGAGGGTAATTCAAGGTAACTTCCATTTTCCTTCTGATGTTAAACGATAAGGGACACATTTTCATCGCATTTATCTGAGTAATACATCGTAACTGCTAGTGAAGAATTAATTCTTTAATACGAAAAGGCTGAGACAATTGCAATCCCTGTGTGGAATTAATTTTCGGACTTCACAAATGCTCCGTAGCACACATATTTGTGTCACATTGATTCCAAAAGTGATTGTTGTCTACTCTATAAACAACAAGTAAAGAATATAGCGCAAATCGCAAGGTAAGCTCACGACAGACCTCTGCCACTGCTATGTGCCTTTATCTCATGTGAATTCTGCAGGGCAGGCATGTCACATCTCTTCCGGGGGAGATGTGACGTGCCTGCCCCACAGGACACACGTGAGATAAAGGCAGACAGCAGTGAGAGCACATACCAGTGTAGTATAGTGGATAGCACTCAGAGCTCCGGAGACGTGAGTTCGAATCCCGCCCCTGGCATAAAAATGGTGGAGAAATTTACTTCATAATATTCTTTAGTAAGATTTTCTGCAACTTATGCGTAGCAGAACCTGGGGAACTGGGGCCTAAGGGCTTGCTTGTGATTATCCCTCCGGGAGGAGCATGGGTGGTGGGCTTGCCTTACAGTACTGGCCCTCTCCATTCCCCAAAACCAATGGCTCAAAATTAGATACTGGCGACTGACCATAGAGTTTCGCACGGTGGTCGTTTATTCCCAAAATGAAAAGAAAAAAAATGCGTAATAATATTTAAATTCACTAAAGTGCAATTTTATGTTGCAGGTTTTGTAAGATTATGTGTGACTGTTTAATGAACTAACGGACTTTTTTTAATTCTGTTTACTTCATAATTCATCCAGGACCTACCAACTACGGTTTTGTCAGTAAAAGTCCCTCAGCGAAGGATGTTTTTATTTATTTACTAAATATAACACGGTGTCTGTCAGGCGTTCGTAAACTTTATTTGGCTCTTAGTTAATTTTATTGAGTTAGTTAAGTATCTTCATGTTGTGTGGAGCACTTAGTGATTTAGCTAGAAACTATTATTCGCACATTAGACTGCACATTCTTCTCAGATCCTCTCATAAGTTCATTACTCCCTATTTTATTTGTTTTAACTAAAAGAGTTCAGAGGTAGCGAGCTTTATAGCATATGCTGTACTGATTACTTTTATTTCTTTGAATCTCACCAAAGTGTGATGGATAATAATTCTGGTAGGGAAATTTGCCATTATCTCTTGTTGTGATATGGTATGTTTCAGAACAGCACTAGAACACGCGCATATTTCAAATTTACTTTCTTCAGATAGGCCTACATCAAAATTAAACAGATACATCGAATAAAATTTCTTAAAATGATTAATTTACCACACTCGAAATAGGAAGCAAAGTTACTCAGAAACTCAGGTCAAGAAGAACGCCGTGTTGCTTATAACAAATAAAAATGAAAATTTTGGTCGTTTTTTTAGAGTACATAATTGAATCTAGTGTTTCTGTTCTGAAGAGCGAACTTCTAGTTTGATTAAAATTAAATTTTTTCTAACATAAAGAGCAGTCTCCCACCAATACTACCTACCTCCAGGCTTTTCTAAATGTGAAGAAACTCCATCGAATTGCGACAAAAAATGTAAAGTAATTATTCAAATATTTTAGCATAAGTTTCTGTGAAAAGAATATTACGAATATGATTAACGAAATCACTGATACACGCATTGCATTGCTTCTTTAACGGTGTGTTGTGCAGGTATATATGATACTTACTGAAGATAAAGGAGTACCGATTGATTTTAATTTCTTTACCCATCTTGGTGGATCAAACATACATTTTTGGGTTCCAGACATCTTCGATTCTGCAGAAAAGTTGCTTCTTCAAACGTTTGTCTTCATCTTCAAACGTTTGTCATCTGATGTAAAACCATACGGAAAGATTTTAATCAGATTTCTGCTGCTAAAAACAAGGTTACTCCCATATCCAGTTCATTTTCCCTTTAGCTTCCTCAAATTTCTCACAGACAGATTTTCCAAGGGTACTGTAAAATGATTTTCATTTGTTTTCTCATGAGAACATAAACGATTTTCAAAACTGCTCGGTTTAGGCAGTTGAGACTTTCGTTGAATTTTTTTTTTAATTTCCTAAAAAATAATGATAATATCTATTTCGGAAAGGGACTTCTTTCTTGAAGTGCTAATTCTTTGGGTACTAAATGCTTCAAAGCTTTTTACGTGTATACAGGTACTTGCCTATAGTTTTTTCAATGCAAATAACATTCGCATGTTAAAATGAAACGCATTTTCCAAGACGTTGTAATAATATTTGAAACGAATGATTAAAATGTCGATCGAGTAGGGAGTTAGGTTCCTTCCCAATTTTCGTTATTTTGCATAGCATATCTAGTATAACAAATACAAACACTCAAGCGGTAAGGACTAACTTGAAGGCCTATTTAGTCAGTCTGGCGCGAAAGCGTCATTTTTATTTCAGAGTCTAACGGCGACTGTACATATTGAATACCCTAAAAATTTTATCATTATTGGCATGTCTCACCAAGCCTAATTGATTGAAGAAAATCTAAATAGGTAAAATATTAACAAACTATAACGCCTTCGTCAGATTTCAATGAAATGTGGCTCTACTTTCATAAAAGTCTTGTCACTGAAAATCAACACATTTCTTATCCGGTCTGCGTGACAACTACATTCGTATTAGGCCACCCTAGCACGCAATGCTAAGATGTTAGTTTATAGCGCCGAAGTCCTTGGTTACAGTTCGGGCTTTCTTATATATATATATATATATACAGGCCCATCAGCCTGCTTTCAGTGGTTTATAAAATCTTCACTAAGGTTCTTTCTCATCGCTTGAAGGTAACACTAGACATGGCCCAACCAAGAGAACAAGCTGGATTCAGGAGTCGCTACAGCACTATAGATCATATCCATATACTGAGAGAACTAATTGAAAGAATACGAGAATATGAACTCCCATTATGCATGGCTTATATTAACTATGAAAAGGCCTTCGATTCCGTGAAACCATCAGCAGTACAATGGCTTTGAAATCCAGCGGTATTGAAGATGCATATATTAGCATTATTAATAACATCTATGAAAATGCAAGTGCAAAAGTTCGGATACCTGAGGATACAGCACAAATAAGAATTGGAAAGGCAGTGATACAAGGTGACACTATATCTCCCAAGCTCTTTAACGCCACATTGCAAAATGTCTTTCAATCAATGAACTGGGAAAACAAAGAGATAAAGATTCATGGAGATTACTTAACTCACCTTCATTTTGCTGATGACGTAGTAATCTTTGCAACTACCCCTTCAGAACTGCAGAGTATGATCCAAGAACTTGCTGACAAGAGTAAAGAAGTGGGATTAAAAATGAACTTTCAGAAGACAAAAGTGATGTACAGTGCTTTTACAAGAAACGAAGATTTATCGATTGATGGAGAAAAGCTTGAGACAACCGATTCCTATATTTATCTTGGGCAGCAGATATCGAGTGAGGGTCACATTGATGAAGGAATTAATCGGCGTATAAAACTTGGGTGGAGAGCTTTTGGAAGAAACAGTACAATTTTTAAAAGCAGTATGCCATTATGTCTCAAAAGAAAAGTGTTTAAGCAATGCATCCTGCCAGTGCTTACGTATAGAGCAGAGACATGGGCTTTAACTAAAAAAGACATACAAAGACTGCAGACAACTCAAAGAAGCATGGAGAGATGCATGCTTGGTGTAACCAGGAAAGATAAGAAGAGGAACTTCTGGATAAGGAAAATGACAGGAGTGGACGACATCATGACCAGAGTGAAAGGACTGAAATGGCAATGGGCTAGACATGTTGCCAGAAGAACGGACCACCGATGGACAACCGAAATTTTAGACTGGATTCCGAGGGACAGGAAAAGATCCCGAAGAAGACCCCATGGGAGATGGAAGGATGAAATTCGAAAGTATGTTGGAGTGACATGGAAGAGACAGGCCCAAGACAGACAATTATAGAAGAAATTTGGGGAGACCTTTATCCAGCAGTGGATTGATGATGGTTAATGATGATGATATATATATATATATATATATATATATATATATATATATATATATATATATATATATCATCATCATCATCATTGTCAACCATTATCAATCCACTGCTGGACGAAGGTCTCCCCAAGTTTCCTCCACAACGGTCTGTCTTGTGCCAGTCTCCTCCATGTCACCCCTGCATACTTTCGAATTTCATCCACCCATCTCCCATGTGTCTTCTTCTGGGTCTTTCTGTCCCTTGGAATCCAATCTAAAATTTCAGCTATCCATCGATGATCTGTCCTTCTGGCAGTATGTCCAGCCCATTGCCATTTCAGGGATTTAACTCTGATCATGATGTCTTCCACTCTTGTCATTTTTCGATCCACGAGTTCCTCTTCTTATCTCTCCTGGTTACACCAAGCATGCACCTCTCCATGCTTGTTTGAGTTGTCTGCAGCCTTTGTATGTCTCTTTTAGTTAAGGTCCACGTCTCCGCACCATACGTAAGCACTGGAAGGATGCATTGATCAAACACTTTTCTTTAAGACATAATGGCATATTGCTCTTGAAAATTATGCTGTTTCTTCCAAAAGCTCTCCAGGCAAGTTTTGTACGCCGATTAATTTCTTCATCAATGTGACCCTCACTTGATATCTGCTGTCCAAGATAGACGTACGTGTCTGTTATCTCCAGCTTTTCTCCATCAATCGATAAATCTTCATTTCTTGTAAAAGCATTGAATTATCACTTTTGTCTTCTGAAAGTTCATTTTTAATCCCACTTCTTTACTCTTGTCAGCAAGTTCCTGATCATACTCTGCAGCTCTGATGGGGTAGTTGCAAAAATGACTACGTCATCAGCAAAACGAAGGTGGGTTAGATAATCTCCATTAATCTTTATCCCCTTGTTTTCCCAGCTCAGTGACTGAAAAACACCCTCCAATGTGGCATTAAAGAGCTTCGAGATATGGTGTCTGTCTCACTCCTTTCCAATTTTTACGTGTGTTGTATTTTCAAACAGCCGAATCTTTGCACTTGCATTTTCATAGATGTTATTATTAATATTAATGTATGCATCTTCAATACCGCAGGTTTTCAGAGCCATTGTAACTGCTGATGGTTTCACCGAATCAAAGGCTTTTTCATAATCGATAAAAGCCATGCACAATGGAAGTTCATATTCCCTCGCTCTTTCAATTAGTTCTCTCCTTCAGCACGTGGATATGATCTATTGTGCTGTAGCCACTCCTGAATCCAGCTTGTTCTCTCGGTTGAGCCATGTCCAGTGTTACCTTCAAGCGGTGTGAAAGAACTTTAGTGAAAAGATTTTATAAACTACTGATAGGAGGCTGATAGGTCTGTAGTTTCGAGATCCTCAATGTCACCTTTCTTATGTAGCAGGATCATTGTAGCGGTGTTCCAATCCTCAGGAATCTTTCCTTCATTAAGGCATCGAGTGAAAATTTGGGCGAGTACTGTTTCGATTTCTCCACTTGCTTCTTGTATGATGTCTACAGTAATTCCATCTTCTCCTGGAGCTTTTCCTCGCTTCATGTTCTTGATTGCATGTGCAACTTCTGCTGGAAGGACTGGAGGAACTCTGGTACTGGTATCTTTCATGATGTCTGGAGTGCATATATCATCCCTTTCATATAATTTGGAGTAGAAATCTTTCACTCTTGTCAAAATTTCGCCTCTATTTCTTGTTACAGAACCATCTTCTTTTCTCAGTGCCATAATCTGTTTCTTCCCTTACTGAGATGTCCCTTTGCTATCTTTAGGCTTTGGTTGTTTTCAATTGCTTTCCTCACTAGTTCACAGTTGAATTTCCTTACGTCTTCAGTGATACTTTTTCTTACTGTCTTGCATAGCTCTATATATTCCACTTTGGAAGTCACATCTTCTTTAGTTGTCCTCATCTCTCTTCTTTTTTGCATCAACATTTTGGTTTTTCCTGATAATTTGTTCACATGCAACTTGTTCTTAGACCCAGCTAATTTTGTTGCTGTTTCCATAAGAGCTTTGGTTACTTTTCTGTTAACTTCAGAGATGTCCACTTCTTCCGATGTTAGGCCTTCTAAAGCAGAGAACCTGTTCTTCAGTTCTAACTTGAAGGTATTATGGTGTTTTTTAAGGTTGGTTATGTCAATAGATTTTGTTTGTCCTATGAGCTTGCCACGTTCAAGTTTAGTGTTCAGGTGCATCTTACATCTCACCAATCTATGGTCACTACCTGTGTTGAACTTGTTTAGCACACTGCAGTCTTCTATGACGAATTTTTTGTTACACATAATAAAATCAATTTCACTTGTCGTCCCATTTGGATGTCTCCATGTCCATTTCCTGTGTGGCTTTTTCTTGAAGAAGGAGTTCAAGATGAAAAACCCTTCTGCCTCTGCAAACTCAACGAGAGTATTTCCACGCTGGTTTCTGTTGCCATGACCGAATTTACCTACCGAAGTTCATTCTGTTGCCGTTGCCCTATTTTTGCATTGAAATCTCCCATAATTATTTTCAAGTGCTGCTTACCTTTATTATTTAGATGACAAATTTCCTCATAAAATTCTTCAATTTCTTCTTCAGGATGACTTGTGGTGGGTGCATAAGTTTGAATAATCTGAGCCTGGTATCTTTTTGAGAGTTGGATAACAAGTCGTGCAGCTCTGTCAGAGGAACTTTCAACTTCTACAACTTTATCCTTCAGTTTCTTGTTTATTATAAATCCAACACCACTAGTTCTGCCAGTATCTGTCCCACGATAGTAGAAGAGATGTCCACTTTTCAGTTCGATGAGATCTTCTCCTTTTCTCCTTACCTCACTTAGCCCCACGATGTCCCACTTGATCCTTTGTAGTTCCTCTTCCAATTCAAGCCTTGAATCAGAAGATAGGGAGCGTCCATTGTAAGTAGCCAAGGTCAGCATCAGATGGCAGCCTAGTCCGGTCCTCCGGGGATTCTTAGCACCCTCTGCCTTCATGTCGCACTGGCCGCTGCCTTGGCCAGGTACATTCCAGCTGCCGGAGACTGAGGGCCAAGATTTAAGTTGTGGAATCATTTTGGAGGGTTTGGCCATAACTCACCACGCTGGCCAAGCGGGTTGGTGAGTGTGGGATAGCATTTCCTCTGATCCCGATGGTATAGTTATACCGCTATGGGCGGTCGTCAGAGCCCCTTTAGTGGGAACAGGATGCACCACGAGAAGGCGGGGTTGACATTTGTCAAGGAGAGGCTGTGATGTTACGCATCACCTGACCTTACATCCCATATATATATATATATATGTGTGTGTGTGTGTATGTGTGTAACCAGTTATTGATTAGATTCCTCAGTTAACATAACTGGGTTATGTTAACCAGATTTCCTCATAACCCAGTTATTGATTAGATTGTTCTCTAATTTAAAAATGCACTTGCAAGTCATTTATCAGGATTCTATAGCGTATAGAGGCTTAGCCACGGACGCATGATCCTTAGCTTTGAAGAGTTAATTTTTTCAGGCATTAATGTTGATTTAAAAAATAACTTTTTTGTACCACAAGTTAAACTGTAATGTCTGATTTCTGAATGGTAATCATCATAGTTGGGGTTCCAATAGGCACTTCAGTTCCGGTTTTTAATTAGTTTTAGTCTGTCACGAAATAACCAATGTATCACGAATTTATCACCTGCAGGTGGTAGCTGCGTGATACGCAATAGTTGATGAAATTGAAATGTAACAAGACATGGCTCATATATGTACAGTTTTTATCAACAGGCTCAGGCAAAGAGAAGACGATAACTATGATGGGGAACACATCTATAACAAGGAAGTCAAAAAAAAAAAAAAAAAAAAAAAAAGTGAGGCTCAGTGGATTCAATGTAGCTCTTGCATGATACGGTGCCAAATGGAGTGCCAAAACGCTTACCTCTTATGATGAGAACGAATATGTGTTCATGTAAGACAGTTGTGAAAGCTGGTGATAATGACTAAAATTAAAATGTGAAAATGACACTTTATGGAAAAAGAGAGCATTTTATTGATAAAAATGTTTATTTCTTTCATGTTTGATTAGAGTAAAATGTGCAATATATCGTGTACACTATTATTTCTACATTTAGTTATATTCACTCAGTGTTGTGCGTACGAATGGACAACTTGTTCACTATCACGAACTTAAGAAGGTGTTATCACGAAGTTACCAAGATTATCATAGCATAACCATTGGTAAACATTGCGAAAACATCTGTTGTGGAACACGAACATACAGTCCTACTGTTCTCCAAGTTACTGGTACTATACACAAATGTATTGCGTATGAGGTACTGGAGTTTGATAAACATGGGCGCTAAATTTTTGCGGTCGAACTGGAAATATCTGAAATTATCACGAAATTGCCACTGTTTACCCTACATATATCTTTCATAATAAAGTTTTAACTATATGAATAGCGAAATAAGTAGCCAGTTTTGTTCTGTTATATGTTCTGATTTTTTTTTTCGTTTTATTCAGGTTTAAATGCATGCTCTACATAATAAATTTCACGAAGATCTGATTCTTCTTCAAAATACAGCTCCTTAACTTTGCTTGTTTCTCTTGTAGTCCGTCTAGTAAAAATTAAGCTATAGTGGAAGATAATTTCTTGTATGTGGTAGCAATGAAAAGTTTCATTTAAATATATTTTTCGTTCGATGATAAAAAATATGGGCTTCTGGCTTTACAGGGTTTGCGTTCGAATGTAAGGAGATATGTATGTCTCGCCAGCCCTACCAGTGGTAGTTCTTTACCTTCCCTGGAACACGTGGCTCAAAAGTAAGGATAGGCGACTCCATATATAACCTTCGATTTTCATGAGTGTCACTAAAAACGAAAAAAATAAAAAAATGACAGTACAGTCACTCACAATTTGATTACAGCTTTTTATCTTTTTCGCTGATATGCCCAAATCGCAAGCTGTGTTTGTTGATCCCAGAGTCTATCAAAGGTGCAGTGCAAAAAACTTGAGCCATAAAATTAGTCAGTATAGGGCAATTAGTGTTTGATGCCTAAATTTCTGAAATTTGTTCTGAGAAAACATGAAATATCATATTTCGTCAACGATTTTACCATTTTTTGTTATATTTCACGTGTATTTTAAATCACGATGTGACATTTTAAATGCGAATTGACGATGATCGGGGAATATTTTCGAAACTCTTTTCAAATGATCGGGGAATATTAATATCTCTCTCGTTCTTATCTGTCAACATTTTATATCTGTCTCGTTCTTATCTGTCTTTTCGATGATCGAGAAATATTTTCGAAACTCTTTTCGAGTCATAATGATAGCGCTTTGTTGGAAAAAACTATACAACAGTAAATTTTCCCAACATTAGCACTGTGCTTTCGTTATTACCCATTCATAGCTTTGAAAAAATAATCGACATTGTACTTGGTAGCGCTATTTTTAAATGCTACTTTTTTTGAGTGTGGGATTTAACGAACACCCTGAGCAACTCGGTGGTCTATAAGCACTCGCCTGCTTCTACGTTAGGGCCACTGGTTCCAGGGAAGGGACAAAGCCAGTGCCGTATGACAAACATAACATCCATGCCTTACCGGGATTTGAACCCAACGCCATCTCGGTCGAATGGTCAGAAGCCAGCGCTGAGACCACTGTGCCACTGGGGCGGCGAATGTCACTTTGTGTCCTAGACACTATGGAACTCTACTTTAATCGTCAGGAGCCGTCCGACGGCGCTGTGGTCTAAACGCTGGCTTCAGATCATTCCTTCTAGATGTGCTCAAATCCCAGACGAGGCAAGGCTGACTTCCTTGTCTGATAGACTTCCCGGAATCAGTTGCCCTGAAATTAGAGATCGACGACTGCCCCCTTAGCACAAACATTTACTCATTGTGGTCGTTAACACCCCTCCCCTCCAGAAAAAAAAATCACAATATCTAGGTAGGATAAAAGCTATCTAAAATAGTTCCCATTGTACGTACTAAAAAGATAGCATTAAACAGGGTTCAATAAACATTAACTAGAATAAACTGAGACAGAAATAACTGACTTACAATTTTCTTTTCAATGTCTTTTCCCTTCGTCTTTAAGCGGTTGACATAGTTTGTGTTTGGGATCGCAGACAGGTCCCAATAGTTAACCACAACATAGTTAGTAGGCGAACCATTTCATTTCCAGAAACTTAACATGTAATAACGTAAAAATAAACAACGCGAGTTGACGTTTAACTAACTCTGAAGACACTGACAACTTGCGACGTACCACTGAGATGACGCAAGAGTCAAAACAGCAAATTGCAGCGATAAGCCTTCGTCGGTGTAGTTCAGTCGGGAGAATAACTGGCTCCAGAGCGGATTAACGTGGGTACGAATCTCTTCACCGGCAGTAAAAGGGCTTTATTTTCATATTGGCGCCGGAACGTCAAAATAAATCTCCCGGCCGTGAGGTCCGATAATAACGAGTAATGCTTCTTCCACACATCGTCTGGAATTAATAAAAAATTCCTTCTTATACAAGGAGCTCTCCTTAAAGTATGTTTTGCGGTGGAACTGAAACTTGCGTTTTTGTGCCACCACCTTTTTCAAAGGGAGGATGTATGTGACGTACCATTGAGATGACACAAGTGTCAAAACTGCAAGTTGCAGCGATAAGCCTTTGTCGGTGTAGTTCAGTCGATAGAATAACCGAATCCGGGGCGGGTAGACATGGCATCGAAATCCCCACTGGCAGAAAAATGGCTTTATTTTCACAAACTATCAGTAACGTTGATGATTCGCAGATCTCCCACACACAGTTCAGACAACGGTCGCGTTTTAATTTGAGTCTGCTTGGCTTCACTAGCTGCCAGTGATGACACAAATAAATAAACTCTTGTGAATTCCGACGTATGTAGCGTTCTCTACAATTTAAAACGTATGTTAGTAGCTTTGAGAAACACTACGCAAAATTTTTCTCTTCTTATTTACTCCCTCGAAGTGAAACAAAGTCACTCAAATAAAATTCAAGAACGATTTACTTACAGTTCGCTTTCATTTCAGCCGCACTTCACTCAAGCATAGCTTCAATAGCCCAATACGCACTTAGTCGAATTAACGTAAGTTAGTAAGCAAGCAGCTTGATTAACTCAAAACTATAACAGCCCAACTCGAACACGAGTTGTGTTGTTATAGTGTAATGCAGCTTCCGCCACACTATTTGCTGCTTGCTTATATCTCTCTCGTTCTTATCTGTCAACATGCATATGTCACGCTCTCTGACCTCAAGATTTTTGCCAACATTATTCCGCGAGAGAGAAGATATAACGTTAAGGTTGAAAACGCTAAAAGAGAATGAACTCAAATTTCCATAGAGAAAGCAACTAAAAATGAAAGTTAATTTAGAATATACGTCATACGAAAATTTCAGAAAGTACATCGAGAGATACCAAAAATGTACATAAGAGACATCAAACAAAAAGAAAAGTTAAATATGCAAAATACATTAAAAATCAGGGCCGATTTACACTTTAGATGTGGCTTTTGCAGATGGGAAAAGTAACTTACAAAAAAGAAATTTGATTAAAAAATAACATGTTTTTCGCTTTCTCTCGAAGAACAGTTTAGAAAGATGATATCCTTAACACATCATACAACATGCATGTGTTTTATTTCTACTTTTTTAATTTGTGTACGTGCAAGTATATGTGTAGCATAGAAGGTCATACCTATACTACGTTTACGAGATGGCACAGCTGGAACAACTTTCATAATATTTAATATAGAAACTCGTGGGAAGAAGAGCTTTTTAAACTCTGTGGAATTACCTAAATTTAGCACCGAAGATCAAATTCATGAAAACATTAGGAATAAATTTCTCCGAAGGTAAGACTGGTTGGATTTCAGTAAAAAATCGGAATTGCTATGTACATGCACATGGTTTAACTTTTACCTAATGGATGCCAACCTTACCTTTTACCAAATAAATGCAAGCTTGATTAAATTAAACACAAATGCAAATTGATCTTGGAGTTAATTAATGCATTGTCTATCTTTCAGCTAACAGAAAGCCTGCAATTCTGTCTGGGATGGAGTATTGTGTAGCTGTTGCAATACCGGTATTACGTGTTTTTTTTAAGTGCCGAAATACCGGTATTTATTGGAAATATAATTTATTCACACTTATGTCTTAGAGAAAGGGTCCCAAAGCTGAGACCTGCGTGCTGCATGCGGCCCCGAAACTTATTCTGTCCGACCCTTAATCTCCTAAAAGCTAAAATTTTTTTCAACGTTTGCGTTTGAAACTTCCGTCTGTAGTAACGTATTTGTTAACTAAGGATCTCTGTATTACAGTTCCATGGCAACTATGTTCATCGGCATGTCGTTTTCTATTTAAACGTTGCAGTGAAAGATTGTAATCACCATGGAAATTTAGTGGAGGCACAGCATTTTAATTTCATCAAACCATACTGCTGCCCCGCCCCAGTGGCCGAGTGGTCAGCGACATAGGTTTCTGGTTAATCATCCCAGTTAGATCTGGGCCAAGTCCCAGGCAAGGCATGAATGGTGTGTTTGTCTTTTGCAAATGGTTCTCTCCCCTCCCTGGAACCAGTTACCCTAAATTAGGAACCGCCGACTGCTTATATCTCTTAGAGTTACTCATTTTGGTTGTTACCCCCCCCCCCACGTAAAAAATATATATATGTTACCGCTACAGTGCAGAAATCAGTCAGATTATCTAGGTAATGTGCAGATTAACTAGGGTGATCCGTTAAAGTGCCGAAAATTGTTTCATTGCTCAAAATACCTAGGTAATCTGCAAATTACCTAGATAATCTGCACATTACCTACTAGGCACTCGTTAAAGTGAAAATAAGATCTTTGCTGGAACAACAGCAACGTTTCTGTACGCTTAAATTAATATAATGTTATTTATTTATTTATTTATTTTTCGATATATAAAGAATCAAGTTAATAAAATCAAACAATCAACAAATTAGTTGATAGAATCAATCATCAATCAATTAAAAAACTATAATAGAAAGAATCAAACGGTTTAAAATATTATTATAATTAAGGAAATGAATTTGCAAAACATATGATAAAATTATGCTTACTTATTAGTGCAATTTAAAGATTGGTGATACTTTGAATTACATAGCAATTGGTTTTTGCGACAAGCACACCTATTTGTGGTACATTTAGATTTGCTCATTTTACTCACCAATTCGGTGCTTGCTTGCATACTAGGAGTTAAATTTATCTGCTTTAAAAAAATCACGACACTAATTCACGCGCTAACAGGCAGAAACGAATTTGAAAACAGAATTAGCTATGCTACGCACTGGCAGCCGACTCCGATTATGAGAAATAAAAACAACCGGCGACGACTAAACGCTGGCGAAACGAAACTAAAAGTGGGGGGAGAGGGGGAAGGCGTAGGGAAAGGAAATGAGAGAAACAAACTTTTGAACTTTAACGATACGGAAGCCGTTAATGTGCACATTACCTAGGTAAAATGCGGAAAACTTCTGATTCCGCACGTTAACGGAGCAAATCAGTTAATCTGCAGATTAGCTAGGTAATGTGCACATTAACGGCTTTCGAGCTTTAGCGGTAACATATACGTATATTACTGCACATCACGGTAAAAAATTAGCTTAAAAGTTCTTGGAAACCAATTTTGAAGCCACGTCCAGGATGAGACAAAAATGAATCCGTGACACAAGATCCGGCACAATTAAGAGAAGATAGCAGCACTCTAATGATAGCCTAATTTTCAGCGCATAGACGTTAAATTATTTAATATTTCTGATTATTTAATACTTGAAAAACATCATTTTTCCATGTGTGACATTTATGCATTGAACCCTGTAAATAAATCGGGCATCTATAGCAGGGCCTAACTGAAACGTCCGAGGGCCCAGGTCCAGGAAAATGGGGAGGCCCCGTTCAAAACAAAATCTTGTTAGATGTCATGTGATATGTATTTATAGCTATTTCATATTTCACCCTGTATAGAAAATTTGACCGTGTAATGTTTGAATAGTTGCAGAATGTGATTAATAATTTACGAATTCGTAATGATTGTAATCTTGAAGAGAGGTAGCAACTTCAGGGAAGAGTAACAAAGGTTTTTTTGAAAACTGAAAC
Source organism: Macrothele yani (assembly GCA_039090855.1). Taxonomy (NCBI): domain Eukaryota; kingdom Metazoa; phylum Arthropoda; class Arachnida; order Araneae; family Macrothelidae; genus Macrothele; species Macrothele yani. The sequence continues at coordinate 80,247,351 of CM077023.1, read as the reverse complement.
TGCTCCTTTAATGAAAGCATTTCAGACTGACCAGTAATGTAGTGCAACAAAACCCTACATAAAATATTACTTTCACAATAATAATAATAACAATAATAAAGATGATAATAATAAGAGGAATTTCAAAGACGATTAGATCATTTCTAAAAACAAGTTTACAAAAAGGGAGCCAATGCTCAACACCAGGCCGAGGGCTCTGGCCCTGAGGACCCGTGCGGTAATCAGTCTCTAACCTCGGGAATTGATACCGGTATACATGGAATAAATAACGAAATACAATCGTGGCCAAAAGTCTTGAACCAGTAGACCGAAAGCCAATTTTTGATGTTTGAAGTCAACTTATACAGCGTAATGATAAAGTCAGGAATACATATTATACATCATTTTAAAGGAAATTTTATGCTGAATTCAAATATTTTTTTAGAATGTTATTACCAGTAATTGAAGTGAAATTATAAGCAAAAGTACAGCGTCTAGTCATAAATAGCAAAAAATAGTGGAATTTGTGAAATTAGTGTACAATGCATTTAACATAAAATTACTGTACAGTACATTATTGAAACTTGCAGGGCGCTTGAAATAACTTACCAACAAGTAAAATACGCTTTAATATTTAATTGGATAACCACGGTTTCTCAGTAACAAAGTGCACCTTCTTGGCATGGAACTAATGAGCTTCTCTAGTTGTTCATTGGTGATAACGCGGTGCCAAAATTGCTCTTAAATGTGGCTGTGATTATTCCACTGACTTGCGCACCATTAAAAGAGTTGCAGAAACTGGATGTGTAAGAAACAAAAAAAGAACAGGTCGACCAAGGCTGTGTACTGAACGTGATGATAGCATATTGATTCGTCGTTCCTTAAAATCAAGGTTTAAAACAGCCACTGATTTAAGAAATAAGTGGGAGAATGAGGTAGGTATTATTGCATCTGCACGTACCGTTCGTCGTAGGCTGCAAGAAAATGGACTGACTGCACGAAAACTTTTCCTTTCTGAACAACAACGGCTCAAAAGAATTGCTTGGGCCAAGGAACACAAGAATTGGACTGTTGATGAAGGGGAAAATGTTATTTTCAGTGATGAAACAACTGTTACTATTTCCGCTAATAATGGAAATAATTACGTACGTCGTCGGGCTGGTGAAAGATATAAGGCATGCTGCACCCAGCCAACAATCAAACACCCACATTCGGTGATGTTATGGTCCTGTATTTCAGCCAGTGAGTTTGGCCGTCTGCACATTGTGGATGGCACATTGAATGGATCGAAATACGTGGATATTTTGGAGTCCAAACTGCTACCATCTGCACAAGACGTGGGTTTGCAGAATTTCATTTTTCAGGACGATAACGCGCCATGTCATCGGTCAAAGTTGATTGACGAGTGGCTTAATCGAAAAGTTATAAGAATAGATTGAAGCAAAAGATCCGTTAACAAGGACCCACATTTAAAACAGCATTAATTGAGTCTGTAGGGGCAGTATGGCACCGTGTTATCACCAATGGACAACTAGAGAAGCTCATTAGTTCCATGCCAAGAATGTGCACTTTGTTACTAAGAAACCTTGGTTATCCAATTAAATATTAAAGCGTATTTTGCTTGTTGGTAAGTTATTTCAAGTGTTCTGCAGGTTTCAATAATGTACTGTTCAGTAATTTTACGTTAAATGCATTGTACCCTAATTTCACAAACTCCACTATTTTTTGCTTTTCATGACTTGACGCTGTACTTTTGCTTGTAACTTCACTTCTATTACTGGTAATAACATTATGTAAAAATATTTGAATTCAGCACAAAATTTCCTTTAAAATAATGGATAATATGTATTCCTGACTTTACCATTACGCTGTATAAGTTGACTTCAAACATCAAAAATTGACTTTCGGTCTACTGGTGCAAGACTTTTGGCCACGACTGTACTTGCAACGCTATTCTGGTTTGGTATTGAATCAATAATGCCATGCTGTTTCATTCGGTTCTGGCCTTTCTAAATATATTTTTGGAGACAGTCATCCTATGGGACGAGTTATGGACCTCTATTCTCAGTGGGTTTATAGTAGGGTAAAAACTGAGAGAGAGAGAGAGAGAGAGAGAGAGAGAAGAGAGAGACAGAGAGAGAGGGGGAGGGGGGATAAAAAAATGAACCTGAGCTATATGTTTCAAAATGCGCCATCAAAATATTTGATATAACGTTATAGCTAAGCCACGTTCAGTTAATCCAGCATAGACTTAACTTGACGTACTACTAAAGAAATAGTAGGCGTTGAGAGAGAGCGACATATAAGAGGAACAAATATTTTCTAACGCTTTACAGTTAAGTCATGAAAAGAAAATATTGTATGAGATGACAGTATTTATTCCTGAAAAATGACTTTTCATTTTTTCGGTTTTTAACGTTTAATTCTCCGGAGAGTAAATAAATACTCATGCAAGAAGTTAACCCATCTCATATAACAGTGATGAACACATATAAAGGAGGCATTTATGACAGGGCGTTCATAAAACTTTTCTCACAAATAACCATTGTTTAAACAGATGTAATATTGCCTATTTCCATATGGAAAACTACTGATAAAATACAAGGAACAATACAGATATGCATAAAGTTGTCATTTGGACAGGAATAACAGCCAACAGCGAGCAATATCGTTGCACGCAAATGGAAGTTTGCGTGAGATAAAGGCAGTTTGAAAATAATATCACGCACCTACACAGTTTTCTGGCAGTGACAGCTTTCTTTTTACCTTCGTTCATTTCTTTTCATATCTCGTCTTTTTTTTCACCTTTTTTTTTTCTTTTTGGTCACGTCATCTGACAGAACAATTGGATTCTAACATTTCTAACGTTCAGTGTCGTGACGTGAAAGAAATCGTGTTTTTGGGAATGTGAGATTTTGCTTGCAAATGTTTTTCCCTAAACTTAAGGGGAATCATGAAGTCGTTATCTGTTTATTGCACGCTAGATTCGCTGATGTAAAGAGGTTTGTAATTTGCGACAAGCAGAGGAAATGTTAAATAAATTTCCTTTTTAATGAATGAAGTTAGAGCGGGGTTTTTTTCCCCCAATTTTGTGTGTGTCAGCTAACACGATTTGAGGTGAACAAAATCCTTTTTGTTTAAAAAACGCATGAAAAATGCCCTGCTGTATTTTTTCAGTTCAGTGAAATTTTACAGCATTAAATAAAATTCCATATTTTCAAATAAAATCGTCATAGTGGCAGAAGAAAATTTGAATTTTGGTTTAGTTTTCAAAACAATATATTGATTTGTCGAAAAACGCAAACGTTTTATTCAAAAACGGAAGGTCTTCGGACGCCTTAGTGCATAATTCTTTGGATATCCTAATGCTGTCTTCCAGAACAGAGACAAGGCTTCATTACCACAGAATTCTATAGTTATTGGCATATTTTCACTGTATTCCATGTAACCACTTCCTTCAGAAAACTTTAAAATTTTCATCGTCCTGGAGCGGGAATGGAAACTGCACCTCCCGATTTCCGGTCGAGCAGGCTGGTCATTACACAACCCAGGACAAGGAAATTCCAAGCAACTGAACATAGATATCTGAGAACTTTCAGATTTGGAATTTCCTTGTCCTGGGTAGTATAATGACCAGCATGCTCGACCGGAAATCGGGAGGTGCAGTTTCGATTCACGCTCCTGAACGATGAAAATTTTAAAGTTTTCTGAAGGAAGTGGTTACATGGAATACAGTGAAAATATGCCAATAACTATAGAATTCTGGGGTAACGAAGCCCTGTCTCTGTTCTGGAAGACAGCATTACAATACCTACCACGTATTTAAGAAGAATTATTTCTTCGGGGAAATTCGTTTCCCAATTGTATCTTTGGATATCTTCATCAATCATTCTCAGTCTCCGGCTGGATGAAGGTCCTGCAAGTCTTTTCCATATCTCTTTGTCTTGAACAATTCTCTTCCATTTCATACCAGCATGCTTTCGGATTTTATCCACCCAACTCTCACGTGGTCTTCTTTTGGATCATTTCCTGTCCCAGTGTATCCAGTCTAGTATTTTAATTGTCCAACGGTAGTCATTTCATTGCGCATTAATTTTATTTACTGTAAGTTCAAATTTAACCCCATTTCTTTACCCGTTTGACCAAGTTCCTGGATCATACTCTGCATCTCTGAGAGCTTACTGGCAAAAATTTTTACTTCACTGGCAATTTCTATTACTTCACTGGCTTCCAGTACAATGTCCACGGTAAATCCATCTTTTTCTAGAGCTTTTCTCCTTTTCATGTTTTTAATTGCATGGACACTTCTGCCGAGATAACTGGATGCACTTTAGAGCCCGTGTATTTCTTTATGTCTGTGATAGATATATCACTTCTTTTATATTGCTTTGTGTGTGCGTGTCTAACTCTCTTCAAACATTTTCTGTATTACTTGTTATAGTACCATCTTCTTAGATATATAAGCACATATATTAATTCTTTGAATATTTAAGCCCCGATTTTGACTCTTTTGTCTCAATCGAGTAGCATTGCTGTTCTTAAACAGGAGCTTTTGTCTTTAATTTTTTTCCAGTTCGTCATGATTTTACAGCATTAAAGAAATTCAATATTTACAAATAAAATCCTCATATCTGTGAAAATAATCCGTAGTTTGATTTAGTTTTCAAAATAATGCACCGATTGATAATGACAACAAATATTTTATCCAGAAAATATCAGAATATTTTAGTTCATAATTCTTTGGATATATGAGTATATAAATATTTGAATATTTAAGTCGATAATTATTAAAATATCTAAACCCGCAGTTTGTTTAAATCTTGATTTCTCTCTCTCTCTCTCTCTCTCAATCAAAGGGCAAATTTTTTCTTAGATATGAGCTTTGGTTTCCGATGTTTTTCACAGTTCAGTGCAATTTTTACATTACAGAAATTAAATGTTTGCAAATAAAATCATCATATCAGTGGAAATAAATTTGTACAAATTTTGAAGAGGACAATCCGTTTTTTTTTTTTTTTTTTTTTTTTTTTTTTTTTTTGGTGTAAATATAACCGGGATGGTAAGTCAGATAATATCCGAAACTTGAACATTTCGTCGTCATGTATTCATTCATGATTAATTTGTACTTTGTTTTGGTTTTCAAAATAACGCACCGATTTGACAACGATAACAAATTTTTTATCCAGAAATTGTCTTTGGATAATTTAGTTCATATAATTCCTTGGATATTTAAGTCGATAATTCTTTTAATATCTAAGACCACAGTTTCTTTAGATCTTGACTTCTCTCCCTCTCTCAATTGAGTGACTACTGTTTTCTTAGATATGAGCTTTGTTTTTCGAATTTTTTTACAATTCAGTGCAATTTCACATTACGCAAATTCAATATTCGCAAATAAAATCATTATATCAGTGGAAATAAATTCGTAGTTTGTTTTTAAAAAAATTCACCGATCTGACAACGATAACAAATGTTTTATCCAGAAAATATCTTTGCATATTTTAGTTCATAATTCTTAATAGTACATAATTCTTAAATATTTAAGTCGATTATTCTTTATATATCTAAGCCAACAGTTTATTTAGATCTTGACTTCTCTTTCTCAATCTAATGGCAACAAACTTCTTAGATACAAGTTTTGGTTTCCAATTCTTCACGCCGCCCCGATGGCGCAGTGTTCTAAGCGATGGCCCCTGATCATTCGTCTGAAAAGGGTCCGGGTTCGAATCCCGGTTAGGGATGGATGCTGTTTTTTTTTTTGTTTTTTTTTGTCAACAGCACTGGCTTTCATTTTTTTGTCTTACAGCACTGGATCTTTCCCTTCCCTGGAACCAGTAACCCTAAATTAGGGAGGGCGACTGCTTAGAGCCCATTGAGTTGCTCACGGTGGTTTTAAACCTCCAATCAAAAGAAAAAAAATTGCAGTTCAATGCAGTTTTAAAATATTAAAGAAATTCAGTATTTCCAAATGAAATTATCGTATCAGTGAAAATAAAACTATAGTTTGCTTTAGCTTTCAAGAGAATGGATTGATCTGACAAGACAACAATTATTTTATCCAAAAATAGTCTTTGGATATCTCATTACGCAATTCTTTGGATATATGAGAACATATAGTTCTTTGAGAATCTAAGCCCATCATTAGTTTAAATCTCATTTCCTCTATCTCAATCAAATGGCATCTCTCTTTTTAGATGTGATCTTTCTTGCAAGAATGCAAGACGTGTCATAGTATCAGAACAGCGTCTTTGCATAACAAGATCTTACAAAACAGCTTTTTTACAGACATTTTACTGTACCCCCTTTTTTGTCTTCATAAATCTGTGTCGGCATGCTTCCGAAGAAAGGGTAGATGAATCAATATAGGGCTTGCAATGCGAATACAAAGCGTTGGAGCAGTAGTCACAACCCGTGGAACGTATGAGGTGCCAGAGATGACTATGTGGTCCACAGGACGACGAGAATATTTTCAACAAAAGGTAAAAACATTTACCGAGAAGATCACTGAATGCAACTATTCCCTTTCAATGCTGTATGGAAAGAATTTAAATGTGAATAAGACACGGTTTCTTTCCTTTCATGGGAAGATTTTTTCTGTTGATAATTTGAGGTTAGATTAATTTGAGGTTACTGGTTTTCATGAGCAAGCAAGGAAGATAAGAATATTTCAGAATGCATTCAAGGAGCGGTCTGAATTTATCGGTTAGAGCCTCTTGATTTGCACATCAATAAGTAACTCAAAAACATTTAAAAGAAAAATAGCGTTTTACAATTTCATTTGCGTTTTCCTTTATCTGTGAACCTAAAGATCTTTACTGCAAGTATGTCTGAATAATTTGATTCTGCATTGACTTTTTCAAAGAAATATTTCAAAAATGCACCATTCAGTTCAAGAGATGATGCATATTTCCCCAGCATTTTGGGATTATGTGTGGCTGATACTGTGTTTGATATTAAAGAATAATACCGGAAATTACATTAAATTAAGAAGTAACAGCTCTTATATGTATTTACTTGTTTGTATCATCTGCTTCAGCAATGCGTTGAAACGATTCTTAAAATATTGAAGTACTAAAAAAATTATTAAAATCTCTTTTGGACTCTTGGTTTTAAGGTCATTTAATGATTCTTCAAATACTCAAGACTTAATACACACACCGGCAACTGAATCAGAAACCTTTATGCAGATGTACGTAAACGTCCCTTACGTAGTGTTTATGCAAAATACGTGGCAACGTGCGTAACCACATGATCTAAGCAACTATTTAAGACTACAGCTCGTTAGTAATCGCCAGTAGTGTTGATCGCAATGGGAAAAGCTAAGGATCTTTCGAAGCTCGATAAAGGGCTTACTTTGGGTGCCCGTCTGGTTGGAACGACGATTTTGAAAACAGCAGAGCTGAATGGTTTCTCAAAAGGTGAGATATACCGGGTCTTTAATCAGTGGAAAAATAACCCGTATTGCTTGTCTGAGAAGCGTTGTGGCGCGCGACGATCTGTCAGAAACGAGATCGCCGTCGTCTGAGAAGACTTGTACAGAGAAACAGGACTTCCGGTGTGCAGCAATTGATCGAAGCATTCAATGAAGGCCATTCCCGACCCACTATCTCATCAAACTATGCGCAGAGAATTGAAGTGGATCGGCACTGGTAGTCGGATGATTATTAGAGTTGAGTTCGAGCTCAATTTTCGGAATCTGAGCCCGTGGTGTATCAGCCCGAGCCCACCCGAGCCCGAATTTTATATTGCAAGATAGAGCCCGGGCCTGAACGAGCCCGAAAACTGGCTAACCTGTTCAGCCATTAATAAAAAATCATCTCCTTTTCCAAACTTCCACTCTCTCCTGCAATTAACCAATGTAATTCTCAAATGGGGAGTGGTTGGAAGCTACCTCTCTCTATTTCTACAGTGTAACTGTGCGATTTGTTTTTACTGTTCGTTTCCACCTGAAGTGCTTCGGGCGGCCGGGCATCCAAAATGATCGGGAGGTGCTGCAATTATAATAATGCTCAAATAATGCTAATTTTATCGCGCCATAATGCGCTGAAACATGTACGTTGCTAAATAGAAATAGCATGAAACTAGCGCATGGAGATAGGGGGTAAATTATCGTCGGCATGTTATAAATTATACAATATCTATAGTTCTTGAAAAAGCTTTTTCTTCTCTGCAGAAACACACTAATGCGCTGCTTATGGCATTTTCTACCCAAGCCCGGAATAAATAGCCATCTCAAATGCCCGCTCCCCAACCAGAACCAGTTGCCAAAGAATTCCCTTTACCAAGTACAAAGTGCCTCATTTGTTAAATCATATAAAATCACATTTATATATAAAAAAAATTGTCTCGCTCTCCCTCTCTCTAAGCGACTGAGCTCTCCCGAGCCCGATACGGTTCTGGGCTCTACTTCAGGCTTTCGGGCTCGGGCTCAGCCCGTCTCAGCTCTGATGTCTATACTTCACCATTGATTTCTGCGAAGAATCGGAAAGTTCGTCTACATTGGTGTCAAGGACACAGAGACTGGACACTGGAAGACTGGAAAAAAGTCATCTGGTCCGATGAGTCGGGATGCACCTTGTTCTGTTCCGACGGTAGGCAGAGAGTTTGGCGGGAGCCCCAGTAAGTAATGGACGCAGTTTGCCTTGTAAACACAACTCAAGGTTTTGGCGATAGTGTCATGGTGTGAGGCACATTCTGTTGGTACGCAACGGAATCCCTTATATTTCTGAAAGGTCAGGTGTCCTCCAAGGATTATCTGAACATTGTTGCCGATCAAGTCAACCCTGCAATGTTGACATTTTATCCAGCATGTGACAGTTGCTTCATGTTAGACAATGCTACTGTCTATCGGGCAAGATACGTTCAGCAGTGGTTCAGCGAACATGACAGCAACTACCGCCATCTTCTCTGGGCACCCCATAGCTTGGACCTAAACCTCATTGAGAATACATGGGTCATGTTAAAAACGCATTGCGGTTTTGCAGAGGCCTTTAAGTGAACGTCAATCCTTTTAATAAAATGTCTTTTGAGAACTTCATCATGAGTAGTACTAATATACAGTATTTATCATTCTATGACTCTCCATTATTATATTGAATAAAGGTTAACAAAAAAGATGTAACTGATGGAGTAGAGAGGGATTTTCGGTGGGCACAATACTTTTTATGGCTTTCACAGACAGAATCGTGTACTGCTGTTTTGTGTTCCAAAGAGGAAGAATGCCAATCTCACTAAAGTAAAGCAACAGTAATAATTTTCTTACGTAACTTGCGTCGCGTTATAATATTAGCATCACAGAAGCTATGCTTTGATAAATTCTGAAAATAAATTAAAACTAAATTTAATTTGCATAGCAATTTTAATCCATTTTTCAAATAATTTATCAGAAATAGAAAAAAGCAACATGCATGCTAAGTGAATGGAAGTCAGAACTTTGAATAAAATTTCGTAATCGTGTGGGAGCCTTTTAACCAGCTGGAACGAAATTAATTTCGTGATCATATTAACCATTCAACGGGAGCTGGAACGAATTAACTAGGGATTAGCAAAATGGGCTGAAATCATCAATTACGAATATATTCTGTCTAAGAAGTGGGCTTAACGCTGCTGAAACGGATAAATATGTGCATAAGAAAGCGTAACTTTTCCTTCAGCTTATTTATTCAAAGTGGTCATTTAGGGCAATGATTGACACTAATCCTTTCTGACTGATTGCCTGCTAATCTGAGAAAGAAGATAGATGTTTAAGTCACCTGTTTTGTACCAGTGCCATGAGCCTTGTGTCAAGGGAGTAACCCTTCCTCGTCATGTCCTCGGCCATGAAGCAGGGAATAAAGGACTAGAAGTGAGTGCTTATCACCCGTGACATGTTTATAGTCAGTACGGCTGAGATGACAGGGAGAAGGGAACTGTTTTGCCGTAACTGTTTTTTGTTTGTTTGGGGGTTTAACGACTACCGTGAGCAACCTTCTTAGATACCCCCTAGTTTAGGGTAACTGGTTCCAGGGATGGGAGACAGCCTGTGCCGTAACACAAACGCACCATCCATGACTAACCTGGGATTCGACCTCGGACTGCTCTCGGACAAATAGTCGGAAGCCGGCTATGTGAACATTTCTGTTTGGGGAGCGCAAAACATTTTTTATTTCCCGATTAAAAGGTTAAGCTACTGTTTTTCGAAAAAATACCCCATGTTTTGACCATTCGAGGTAAAAGTTGACTCGGTACGTTTTTGTTTATTTGGGGGTATAAGGACCACTGTGAGTTGTTTTACCCCCAAACAAACAAACAAAAAAGGGGCATAACGACCACTGTGAGTCAACTCGATGGGCTGTAAGCTGTCGTCCGTCCCTAATTAAGGGCCAGTAGTTCCAGGAAAGGGAGAGAGCCAGTGTCGTAAGACAACATCCATGCCGCACAGAGATTCGAAGTCGGATCCATCTTGGACGAATGGTCAGAAGTCAACGCTTAGACCACTGCGCCACCAGGGCGGCATACATATTTCCAATTGCATTCTTATAATTTTCTTCTTTTCTTTGGGCAAGCAGTCTAAGGCGATTGGGATCGTTCGTCCGAGTTGAGCCCGGGTTCGAGTCTCGGATGCGTCATGAGTGGTGTATTTGTCCCTCGGCACTAGCTCTCTTTCTTCCCTGGAACCAGTGGCCTTAAATTGGAGACGCCGCCCCAGTGGCGCAGTGGTCTAAGCTCTGGCTTCTGACCATTCGTCCGAGAAGGGTCCGGGGGTCCGGGTTCGAATCCCAGTAAGGCGTGGATGTTGTGTTTGTCTTACGGCACTGGCTCTCTCTCTTCCCTGGAGTCAGTGGCTCTAAATTAGGGTCAGGCGACTGCTTATAGCCCACTGAGTTGCTCGCGGTGGTCGTTAAACCTCCAATAAAAAAAACCAAAAAGAAAAAAATAATTGGAGACGAGTGACCCCAAAGAGTTGCTCATGGAAGCCGCTAAACCATTAAATAAATAAATATTATTTTCTCTTTCAGCTTCTGGGTGTAATAACCACCATAAGCATCTAAGGCAAAAAGCAGTCGTCCTTCCCAATTTAGGGCCACTTCCTCTAGGGAAGGAAGAGAGCCAGCGCCGTCGGACAAACACCCCACCCATCCATTAAGGGAATTATTAGACAAGAATTTATTGTGATGCGTGCTTTCAATCGTGAATTTCTTTCTTTTTTTTTCTTTTTTTTTTCTGATATGCTTATTGCAATAAGTGCATTCGTTCTCCAATCCAAAACTGCGGTTCACATCTCATGAATGGTAAGAGAAACTCAGTACACATCTACTTCCTACGTACATAGTTCTTTCTAACCTGATTTTGCTTCTTCTGGGAAGAGTGCCCATTACGTTTTCTTTGCCGGGTTTATGATCGTTTGCCTGAGTCTCAAGCTTTTCAGGATAAAGTACCCGATAATAGTTTTCGAGAAAACGAGAAATTTGGGAAAACGAACAATAAAAAAATATATATATCAAAACACATTTTCTAACCGCAAATATAGCTGTCAGTGAGTTTTGCCAGAGGCGCAAACATATCAAATGCGCATAAAAAATTCGTATCGTTTACAAAACTGAACAGCCACTGCAAATAGTTAAAGAATAACGCTGCTGCTTCGAATAGTCGGGTATTTTAATTACACATGCGCTTGGCAGAAAGGGTTCATCCTCTGAAATTATTGCTCACAAATTCTTCGGAGCTTATTATCTTTAAAGCTTCGTCGCCAAAGTAGTGTAATTACAGTTCCCTTCATTTGAGTTTTGTTGGAGTTTCAGGAATCGTTTCCCATTAGGCTCTACCGCAACGCTGTCAGACCGAAAACTTTAAATTCCCCTATTCCATGGATACGTTACGCCAGAAGCTGTGTTTTAATTATCAGTTTCCTTCGACCAAGACAATCTGACTCCTTCATAGATCCTCATTTGCGCCGTCCGTAAATTACCTCAGCTACAATCAACGGTTAATCCTGCGAATGCTACTGCAGGAAGCAACTTAAATGATACAGTCGGATCTAAGGGCAAGATTAGAATGTGTGGCGTTTCGGATAGCGTTCTGCTAATGGCCTTTGGCTTTGCGTTAGGTGATTTTGGCCGCAGGTGAGGGGGATTTCCACTCAGTGTGAGGGAAGGAAGTGAGGCATTTCTATGGTGAATAGTGATGAACAGCGCTACAGGAGGAGGAGGACGGAGAGAGAGGGAGTTACTGATGGGGAGGGAGATAGAAGGCTGTTCCTACATTCTCGTTTGCAGAAGTCTAGGTTCAATCCAGTCATGAGTAAATAGCATTAGATGGGCAAAAGGACTTCAGACTAAAGAAAGTTAATAACCTAAGAAACGTAAATCAAAGAGGGATGCTAGTGTGCGGAGCCAGTATTTCCGGAAAGGGAGGGTGTTTCGAAAAGTTCTGAAAACCCTTCCTTTATGCGCCATCTATTCCCCATGCAAGGATTCTAAAAAGTAGTCACACGAAAGTAGCTACCATTTCATTCATATTTTTATCTTCTACTACACGATTATTTTATCAAGAAAAATTAGAAAATTTATCAATACTCTAATGTAATGTCAAACATTATATTCGTATACAGTCCGTACTAAAGATATTTTTTTGTTATTTCGAGACTTATTCGACAGGTTCTTGAAACCCTTCCTTTGAATCTTAATTCAAGTCCCTTTTCAAAGGTTCTAAAAAGGCGTTCAGCCATCATTTGATGCGCGTTTACGTCTTTTAGTATACCCCTCTTTTTAACAAAAAAATAAAAAAATAAATGAGAAAACTTGTTAGTATAGTAGTGTAGCATCCGACATTGTACTTGCATGTAGTCCCGGTTAAAGAAATAAGCTCTTATTCGGCGACTTAAATTGCTCTTGTGTTTACGTCGCGCAGAAATAAAACAAATATGAATTCAAATTGCCATATATTAACTAATGAAAACATTTAGCCAGTATTTTGAGAACGGTTTCTCGATTTTCTGACTTTGTTGCACATGTTAAAAAATATACGTTACTGAAAAATTAAGGATCAAAGTTCTTTTAAAATCGCATCAGCTTGATTAAACAGAAGCTTCTTTCAGAAGAGAAAAAAATACAAAAATGCACTCGCGGAATATCATGATTAGGGGATAAACTGTATTTTTTGTATGTTTTTTGTTCAGAAGATTTCACACACTTTTCACCAGTACATTTCTACTGCTCATTTAATATCATACAAAGGGAAGAAAATCGCGTTGTCTTAAAAGTGTTTAAAACCCGAATATTTTCCATTACGTATTTTAGCGGAAATTTTATGTTTCAAACTCTTCGATGCAGTTTCAAATATTATTAAAACGCGAAATCAACTGTCATGAAGAATCAGTAATAATTTAAATATCTTCCAAATTATTTAAAAATTAAGTATCGTTAGAAAATTCAAAAAGTGCAAAATTAATATTTAAACACTTTTCTTCCATAAACACCAGTTACTTGGTTTTTCCCCGTTGTATTCATTAATACATGTATCATCAAATGCGATTGAATAAATTTAAGCCGCCCCGGTGGCGCAGTGGTCTGAGGCGCTGGCCTCTGATCATTCGTCCGTAAGGGGTCCGGGTTCGAGTCCCGGTCAGGCATGGATGTTGTGTTTGTCTTACGGCACTGGCTCTCTTCCTTCCCTGGAACCAGTGGCCCTAAATTAAGGATTGGCGACTGCTTATAGCCCATTGAGTTGCTCACGGTGGTCGTTAAACCTACAATCAAAATAAAAAAAATAAAAAAATAAATAAATTTAAAGCATTTTTCAGTTAGAAATACAGATCTTAATTAAGTAAAGCGAGGTTTATTGAGAAAAAATGTAAAACAAGTAGACTGGCTAATGTACAATTTATAATTTCTCATTGAGTGAGTTGTCGGGAAATAATGAAAATAAACTGATATTTAGTGACTGACCAATGATACTTGCGCTGAACTTAGGATATGTTCGTTATCCTTCAGTATGAGTAAAAGGAAAGAAAAAAGATTCTTGTGTTGTCGTGCAAATAACTGTTAGACATGTGATATTTTTCGCATACGCTTTGTTCGGACATTTCTATTATCTATCCAGTCGCAGCCACATTGGTTGAACTTCAAATTATATATATCAAAACTATTGAAATAAAGTGGAACCAAATCGTTTTTGAACGGTTTTAGGGTTAGGCTGGGTTTTTCTTCTAATAGTTTTTGATCTTGCATAAGCACAATCTTAGCATAAAGTACTATTCTTACATTATTTTCACGGTTTCGGCGCTGTTGTTAGAACAACATTAAAATATGTCTGAATCGAAAGAACAAAAAAATTGAGAGAGAGAGAAATTCGTCCATTTAATAGATATACTCTTTATTAATTTATTGATGTTCGGACAGAAGAACAGCGTCAATTTTTTTTTCGGGAGTACGAATATATGTGCTGATTCATATCAGCAATGTCCTAGCCATTGCTTACTATGTATATTTCGAAATGTCCTAATAGCAAAGTATTTCACTTAGAGTTGTGGTATCGATCCATATTAATGAAGTAGTAGCAAGTAGTATCTGAACGGCTTCACATTTTAAAAAAAAAATGTTGCTGTTTAACATTTACTGAGAAAACTTTCTCAAAAACTGTAATATACGGAAACTACACTGGTTGAAAGAAAACTAAAACCACACTTCGTCGGGCTTATCTGAAGAAACATTAAGAACCCAATAATTTCCGAAATAACATGCAGTTTCACCGAGATATTGCAAAGATCACGAGTTAAACTTCACAATATAAAAAATTTGGAAATCTGACTTCGATTATTTAATAAATAACAATAACTAAATGTTTGATAAATGTAGGATAAGTAATTTGCCATACGAACTAAGTGTCTGAACGCCGTAGATATTGCAAAAAGATCACATGATTATTGTCTTGAGGGTATACTTAGTAAGAGGAGGTGAAAGGGGAATGCAAAGGGCGCAATGCATCGGAGCCTCGCTGCTAATGGGGCCTAAAAATTATTCCAAAGAATTATCTAAACTATCTATGGAATTTTTTTTATAAAAATAAAAGGGAGAAACTAAACTGGATTGACCAAAACTGTAAAAATTAAATTGCTACAATTTAGTACCTAAACAAAATTTAAAGTTAACGGGGATAATTTTGCTGGTTGCCTTTTTGTATTTCCTATAAAAACAAAACTTGCTGAGTTCAATGTTTCAGATGTTTAAATCATTGCACCGTAGGTATACATTTCTTACCCAAATGAGCTGTGCTCTTATTGAAGCTATATTAAAATCAGCTAAAGAATCTATTAAATTTAATGCCGACGTATCAGATCATCTTTTAAATGAGTTACATATTATAAAAAAATCTTCTGGCGGACAAAAAAAAAAAAAAAAAAAATTCAAGGTCCTAAAGAGCTTCTCCAACGCATAGTTGATTCCATTTACAGAGATATTTTCCTAAATTTGATGATCGTATTACGACTATTTTCGATTATTCTAGTAATAGTCGCAAGTTCCAAGAGATCATTTAGCAAGCAAAAAATGATTAAAACATATTTCAGATCAAGCGTGAGCCAAGAACGTTTGCCATCTTTAGAGATATCAAGCGTAGAAATTGAAGAAAAAAAGAAGAGGGATTTTGATTCCTTAACAAAGAAATGAATCCAGAATAAAGAAAGAAAATTATTGATGTGAATTTACCGAAAAAAATCCTTTAAAAAATGAGTATAAAAATCGATCGTCAGTTTTTTCATATTTTTCTGCAACAGTATGACAGCTGTATTTATGCATTTCTAATTTTTAGAAATGTAGCTATTTCCTGATTTTCAGTGCAAACAAATACAATATGCTACTTGTGTAATTTCAATGAAGTGGAAATACTCATAACTCATGAATAACCAACGGACAGCATATTCTCAATTATTGTTACTCTGTCATTTGCATGACTTCAAATGCCGCCCCTGTGCGCAGTGGCCTAAGCGATGGCCTCTGATCATTCGTCCGAACGGGACCCGGGTTCGAATCCCGGGAGGCATGGATGTTGTGTTTGTCTTAAGGCACTGGCTCTCTCCCTTCCCTGGAACCAGTGACCCTAAATTAGAAACGGGTGGCTGCTAATTAGGTTCACTGGTTCCAGGGAAGGTGGAGAGCCAGTGACGTATTTCCATGTGATGACTGATGAACAGACAACGGATACTTGGGTAAGAGAGTGCTGTATAAAGTTTTGGCTCATAATAACAATTATGAAATCAACAAAACAAAACAAAAATTACGCATTCATAAAGTATTAGTTGAATATATTGTCTATTCAATTATCTGACAAGCAGAATAAAATATAACTTACAAATTGTAGGTGTGGAAAATTTTATCTATATGAACCATATTCAAAAATTTCATTATTATTTTTTTTTTTTTTTTTTTGGCGCGGTGAGAAGACCCTCACGCACACACATTGCTAGCTTTGCACCAGGACCACTATAAACTAAACTGTAAAACGTTGTCGAAATCCACGAGCCATTTCCTTTTGATTGGGGGTTTAACGACCATTGTGAGCAACTCGATGGGCTGTAAGCAGTCGCCCGTCCCTAATTTAGTGCCACTGGTTCCCAGGGAAAGGAGAGAGCCAGGGCCGAAAGACAAACGCAACATCCATGCCTCACCGGGATTCCAACCCGGACCCATCTGGGACGAATTGTCGGAAGTTAGCTCTTAGACCACTGCGCTCCCATGCGGCCGATCCATTTTCCGTGATTCCTTTCGCAAATTAACGAAGCATATTTCTAATACAACCTTTTTCGTGAAATGAGGGGGAAAAAACCTGAATTTCACGGATTTTTCGTAAGCCAGGAAAATTCTGAATTTTCAAAAAAATTCCGCATTTCTTTTATTACATTGACGATAAATTGCCTTTTCTAAGGAGTGTTAACGGAAAATTTTGAATTTTCAGAAACATTTTCGCAATTCCTTTCGTATATTAACGGAAAATTTTGTTCTCACTTTCCCGTATCCATATTACGGAAAAATTACGGAACGATTCGTGGGTATACTTGAGGTTTGATAAACTATTAAATTGATTATATGATGTCTATGTATCAGTCTGTCGACCCCTCACGACAAAAGTTATTATGGCTATCGAGTGTAAATTTTATATTTAGGAGCTTTATGAAATAATACAATAAAGCAGTACATTTGACCTTTTCTTAAAGATAATGTAAAGACGCGAGAAAAAGAAAATATAATGAAAGTCCTAGCGGTGTCGAAATACAATTTTTCGGTCGCTGTGTGTTAATTAAAAAAACGTGAAAAGAGCGCTGACTGTCTATTTACATTGACAAAGTGATTGCTTTTTAAGATTTTCACCATTTCTCTCGCCCTTTGTATTTATTAGCTATAATTAAATAGCTTGTACCGTTAAGCCCCACCAGATGGAGAAGTCTCAGTTGCTGCGTCCATCCCTACGGATTTGTGAAGTCAGATGCTGACAGATAAACACACATAGCGTCGTGGATTGTTGGCACCGTAGCGTAAGACGAACGCACTCGGCTAGTTACCGAGAGATCTGGGGTTCGTTCCCAGCGGTGTCGAAATACAACTTTTCGGTTGCTGTTTGTTAATTAAAGAAAAACGAGGAAAGAGCGGGCTTTGACTGTGTGTTAATAATAATAAAAAAAAAACCCGTGGCTGCTTTGTCTATTTATATAATGGAAAGTCATTGTCAGTTTAAAAAAGATCTCGGGTTCCAAAGTATTCTGTTACTTCGAAAAATCACGATGAAAAAAATACGTAATTTGTAATAAGTCCTCCTACAGGAAAAAAATATTACAAACGTATTGAGAAAAATAATCTCCAACAGAAAATAAAATGACTAATTGACCCACATGAATAACTAAAAAAATTCACCATCGTGCAATTGGAGTTGTACCTTAAATGCGAGAGGTCCCAGCTTGAATTTCTGGCTCAGCGGTAAGACACGTGATTCACGTTCAGACGATCTCTGGTTCGAGTCCAACCAGAGAAGCCGCGGATGGCCTAGTGGTCAACATTCGTGACTCCCACGGAGGAACCTCAAGTTCGATTCCGGGAAGGTACGAACGCTCGAACAACTGAATATCCGCCGTGCGTCGGATGGGCACGTTAAGCTGTCAGACCCCGGGTACCCCCTCTTCGTTAATAAATAAGGGCGTCTTCCTCCCTCTTTCTACCTCGCCTCCGTGTCACTTTCCTATCGGGCACTCTATCCCAAATCTCCCAGCTTCTTATTTCTAAGGGTTGTTTAAGACCTGGGCTCAGACACCCCCTTCCCAAAATCCTCTACATATGATCTGACCTGAGTGATGCCACCAGAGGAGCGATTGAGGAAGTTACTGGCGAGCTTAGTACTCCGGAAAAGAAATTGACCGAAAGAGTTAGAGTTAAAGATTTTGCGATGTGTCAGTAAAAATATGGGAAAACCCGAAACGAAATTTCCTGGAATATGCGAAATTACTAATTACGAAAATTCTGCTGAAATTAGAAAGAAACGGAAGTTTCGCGTTAGAAGATGGGAAACCTACCAGCACGGTATTTCCCGTGATCTTACACCATTCATTTTTTATAGTGTACGGCCCCTGTACTTAATACGGAGGACTGTTTGCGTATGCAAGTAATTTTTCATGAACTTTATTTTAATTCTGAAAAGGAATTTTGCTGGGAAAAATAATTTCAAACATTTGGGTTTCCAAATTCTTAAAATATTTACGTTACTGACGTTAGTTTGCGCGTTTCCATGGATATTTCACGAAGCTCAACTTTAGCTTTAGTTTTACACGAACTGGTACTTCAAACGTTAATTGCGGTTTGAACGTGTCCTTCCATAGAAACGACATTCCGTATGTACTGTTTTAAGTCTAAGCTTTCAAGCAGCTTGCTTACATTTAAGTTTTCATCTGCTACAAGCTTCAGAATCGCAGTATTTTTCGTTGCAAAAAGAAAAGTTGAAAAAAGTTAGGTGTGTACTTTTGTAAATCTCTTGAAAGAAAAATAATAATAATAAAAAAACAATGGTGATTATATACTAATTTTCCTTACAATAAATTAGAAAATGCATAAATATGTGTTTTTTTAATCGTTTTCCAGTAGTAAACTTTTGAACATTTTTGAAATAGTGCTGCCCGTTTTTCATTTAGTCCTGACCCTTGTGAGTAAATTTAAATATATTACGAGAAAATTTTTTTTTCTTTTCACTGAGTGGGGAATGGAGGTAGGGGTTGTTCAAAGGCCGTCGTGAGCAACTGATTGGAATCCGGGCCTCGGATGGCTTAGTGGTCAGCGCTCGTAACTGCCACGGAGAAATCTCAGGTACGAACGCTCGAACCACTAAATATCCGCCGTGCGTCGGATGGGCACGTTAAGCAGTCGGAACCCGGGTATTGACCCCCGGTAATGAATAAGGGAGTCTTTCTCACCCTTTCTACCACGCTTCCGTGTCACTTTTCTATCGGGCACTCTAGCCCAAATCTCTTAGCTTTCTATTTTTAAGGGTTGTTTAAGACCTGGGATCAGATACTCCCTTCCTAAAATCCTCTACATATGATTTGATCATTGGGATCCATAAACAATCGTCCATCCCTAATTTGAGGCCATTAGTTGCAAGGAAGGGAGCGAGCCAGTGCCTTAAAACAAGAGAGTATCCATGTCTCAACTGGGATTGAAGCCCGGATCCATCTCGGGCGAACGATTGGTAGCCAGCGCCTCGTACCACTCGGCCACCGGGCGACTTTTTGTATTCCTCTATATTTCCCTCAATAATTGTTTCATTTTTCAATAGACTGAAAAACGTATGTATATTTTTTCCAATATACGCTGCTGATGAAGCCATACTGTGCAAGTATCCATTATAAAAAAAAAAAAAAAAAACATCGCCCCATTGTAGTCCAGAGAGAAAACGAGCAAAATTACATACTTCCAAGTTTGCTGTCATTAGAGAAGGGAGCGGTACTAGCTGTAATCTCTGAAATGTTTGCCAGATATCTATATGGCATCACCAGCTTTAAACGTCATACCATCGTAGATTCTTAGATTCTAAAACAACCTTTTACTTCCTTCACTTCCTGTATAAATATCGATGGAAAAAGAAATTAGAAATCAGAGCAGTTTAAACCTCATTCAATTGTATATGTTCATGATTTTATTCGGTGTTGTAACTTTTTATTTATATCACAGGCATTTGTGAATTCTTCATAAAAACAGCCACCACTTTATATTTTTTTATCTGTACCTATTTCTAGAGCTAAATCTGGATTCAAGGAAAAATTTGATTTTCATGTCTGTAAAATAATTTAGCCGTGCAATTTTCAATTTTTTATTGTTTCGGTAGATATTTGAATTCATGGACTATGTTCACGTTTCTATCGAGGAAGAAATAGTCCCGAAAAATCTCTTTATCTCGAACTTACAGGCATAACCTCTTTAATAATTTTGGGAACGGCTAATTTAAACAAACAGTTTAGCAATAGCTATATTGGAGCAACTGTCGTCTAAAATGTTGCTCGGAATTTTTTTTTAGGCTTCGCTGATAAGCTGTAGCTGATTGCACAAGGAACTATATATTTATGGCTTTCTGTCGGCTTGCAATGCGTCGTAGTGAACACCCGTTCTTGGTACTGGGTTTGAAGAATTACTGAATGGGGTAAAAACGGTTTCACTGACAGTTATGTCTCTTGGTACATATCAGATATCGGGCTAAGATGAGGAAGACCAACGGAGGTCCATTGAGGTTAACAGACGGGGGTGCACATTACTTTCCGCTTTCTTCTTCTGTAATGGCTTAGACTCAACAGCGTCTGGCTTTTAAGTGTGTTCGACTTAAGTAACAGAATACGCAGAGAAGCCTGCCATTTTCGTTGAAACGTTATTATTGTCCGGTCTTTTAACGGCTGTCATCTAGACAGACATCACCAGCTGCAGTCCTGGGAGTTCTTAAAAACGAACTCACGTCATTCGAGTCTTTTAAGGCTCTAGCCATGGGGAGTAATGTAGCTCCTAATTTGTTCTGACTGAAATTTTGAATATTAAGTTCTGAACATCATTCTTCCGGGGAAAATATGCATTTCATTACGTGATGGAAACAGAACATTAAAAATAAATGTTTGCATATGTTCACCTAAGCGATGAGGTGATTGCAGGAAAAGAAACAGCAGTGAAGCACGTTTTTAAGGAAAAATCGAAGCTTTTGTACTAGAAAAAAATATTACAAAAGTGCGAGTGAAGCTATCCAAAAAAGAAAAGCATGGGCTACAGCAGAGTTGGAAACGGGTCAAAACTTTTGGATCCGGACCCGGAGATAACCCGGGCAAATCTGCTTTTAGCTATAAATTCGAATACATTATTATCATCATTGTCAATCATTATCAATCCACTGCTGCAAAAAAGTCTCCCCAAGTTTCTTCAACAACGGACTGTCTTGGGTCAGTCTCCTCCATCTACCCATCTCCCACGTGGTCTTCTTCTAGGTCTTTTTCTGTCTCTTGGAATCCAGTCTAAAATTTTGATTGCCCATCGGTGGTCCGTTTTTCTGGCAACATGTCCAGCCCATCGCCATTTCAGGGATTTTTCTCCTCTGATCATGATGTCTTCCACTCTTGTCATTTTCCTTATCCACGAGTTCCCCTTTTTATCTTTCTTGGATACACCAAGCATGCATCTCCCCATGATGCTTTCAGTTCTCTGCCGTCTTTGTATGACTTTTTTAGTTAAGGTACACGTCTCTGGTCCGTGCGTAAGCACTGGAAAGATGCATTGATTAAACACTTTTCTTTTAAGACATAATGGCGCGTTGTTCTTAAAAATTGTACTGTTTTTTCGAAAAGCTATCCAATCAAGTTCCTTATGCCAATTAATTTCTTCATCAATGTAACCTTGTTATCTGCTGCCCAAGGTAAATGTAGGAATTGGTGGTCACCAGTTTTTCCCCATCAATTGATAAATCTTCATTTCTTACAAAAGCACTGTACTTCAGTTTTGTCTTCTGAAAGTTCATTTCTAATACCATTTATTTACTTTTGTCAGCATGTTCCTGGCTCATAATCTGTAGCTCTGAAGTATTATTTTAAAGACTTCTGAAAGGTTCTTGGAAATATTTTATTTTATTTTCAAAACTAAAACGGAATTAAAATCGGGTAGAAATCGGGTCCGGAACACCTTGACCCGACGCGTTTGACCCGCAAGAAATTGTGGGCCTGTTGACCCGCTGAGGCATAACCCGTTTCCACCTGTGGGCTATAGGGGAAAATATGACACAGTGTTTTCGATGAAACAGTTGTGTTCGGGGTTTATGAATGAATTTTGTGGAAAATATGTGCGCAGTGGCATACCGGAGTACCGGACACCCCCCCCCAAAAGAATATCTTAGAAGCTCTTCTGCGAAAATCTATCAGCTTTCAATCACTGAAATTTTTAAATTCCATATAATTGGAATTTTGGGCGTTTTAGTAATTCAAATTCTCTGGAACTTACAGGCATTTTTCGTAAACAACAATTTCTGTACTTTATTGCGTGCAACACAAGTGTGCGCTTTGTAATCAAAATTATTGCCCCATTACAAAGTTCTACAAAACACTTACGCGAAAGTTAATCATATAATACACATTTCATTCTTTTCGAGAACTAAGGGCAGCCTCTTTTAAATACCTCACGATCACAGACACAAAACACGTAACTGCATGTGACGGTATCTAGTGTCCTTTTACGATTTATCCGAAAACACAGAACGTAAGTAAGTAAATAAATTAGTTATAACTAAGAATTATGCCACACAAAAAGTAAAACTATTTAAATTATTTGCTCTTGAATATATAAATACCGTGCTTGAAATAATGCTGCCCTAATGGTTTGCACATAGCGATTTTTTATTTTTTTGGATTCAGTTATAAAAGAAATGACACAAGTCTCTCTTCTTCCCCGCAAAGAACACCGTTCAGTTCAATATATCCTGAAGAATATGTAGTTATGTACATACAACTGTAATACGTAACACCTTATCCACAATGGCATAAAAATTTTATTCATTGAACTCATATTTCTTTCACATTTTCTTGTTAATATACATGTACACTGGCGTGCAAAAATTAAGGACGAGACGGTTTTTCGAATGTAACGTCATGCAGAAGTGCTGCACATCGACTCAAATCATACCATAACATCCCCAAGATGTAAGAATATGAGACAAGTGAGCAAAGCCGTCGAAACAAGGAATCCAAAGGATACAAAGGCACTTTATTGAAAAGGTAGCTTCGAGCACAACTGGACAGAAGACAGAAACGTCCATGTGACAGGCGGTTAAAAAGAAAAATCCAGTCTTTAGTAGGGGTATGATCACCCCTGACTGCGTTGCACGATTTACAACGTCTGTCCATGCTGAGGACTAGGTTGTCAAGGAGCTGTTGAGGCATCGCGACCCATTCCTCTTGCAGCGCCAATCGCAGCTGCGGAATCGTTGCTGGCGGCTGGTGACGTGCTGTCAAGCGTCTCCCGAGAAAGTCCCACACTTGTTCGATTGGATTTAGGTCCGGGGACCTTACGGTCCAACCCATGCGTTGAATATCTTCACTCTCGAACAGCTCTGCGACAGCCACTGTACGATGAGGAGTAGCGTTGTCGTCCATGAAGAGGAACTCAGGACCCACAGCACCTCTAAACAGACGCACGTGAGGCAGGAGAACCTCGGTACAATAGCGGACACCAGTGACTGAACCTCTTTGGAAGATGTGGAGGTCAGTACGGTTACCAAGCATGATACCGCCCCAAACGAGAGCTCCGCCACCTCCAAACCGGTCCCTTTCGATGATGTTGGAGGTGTGATTGCGTGTTCCCTGCTCTCTCCAGATGTGTATACGTCCAGAATCGCTTGTCACACTAAATCAGCTCTCATCCGTAAAGAGAACTCGACCCCATTGCTAATGTGTCCAGTTCTTGTGTTCCTGGCACCACAGAAACTGCCGTCTCCGATGAGCAGGCGTTAATAGCACACACCGTACTGGTCGTCGTGCAAATAGACCACCTTTGTGCAGCCTCCTGGCCACAGTAAAACGCGATAACAGACGTCCAGTTGTCCGTTGCATGTGCCTTGCGATTTCTCCCGCTGTCTGCCGTCTGTCTCTTCTCACCTGTAGGACAATATACCGGTCGTCTGCCGCCGTGGTTGCTCGTGGACGACCACTGCTAAACTCTCGGACAGCTGTTCCTGTCGTTTGAAATGCTCTCCAAGCTCGTGAAACGATGCTGTGAGCGATCCCGAACTCCTCGGCCACACTAGTCACACTTCGAACTTCTTTCAACTTCCCAATGACGCGACCTCGGGTAAAGTCATCCAGATGTCGTCTACTGGATTGTCTGTTGGCCATATCACACGGTCGCAGCAACTCGACGTCGTTCAAACCGAAGTAGACCGTGCAATAGCTTTCACCGAATTGCTGAGCGCACACCGCCCGTGTGCTTTATACCCTTCCGACACTACCCCCCCACGTCCTGATGCATATATGCGCATGCCCTACCGTACCGGAGCCTAGTCTATCTCCTGAGTGGTCTTTCGGTCCGTTCTGCCTGCTCGTTCCGTATGCTAATTTCTCCTCTTCGTCCTTAATTTTTGCACACCATTGCATATAGAGACTACTGCTATGGCTGTTAAAAAGATTTCAAATCTTCTGGAATAGCTGCTTTCTCGTCATCCAGTTTCTATAAACTAAGACCGTGCTAATGATTTCCACGTATTTACTTATTTATTGAAACAAATACCAAAAATTCATTTTCTTTTTAATACTTCATTTAATAATGCAGTTAAAAATTTCTAGCTTCATATCAGTTTGTTATTTTAAAAACAACCAACTTCATAGGCAGTTTTTGCCAAAATGATTGCAAAATCTTTTTCTTCAGGTTAGAGGCCCTGTTAGCCGTGAGGTCCGTCCCCCCACAGTGCAGGGGTTGCGGGGTCTATCAGTACGCCCCTGAATGTGCGCATGTGCGTTTGAAAATCCTGTTATGTGTACGCTTTGGACATGGTTCAACCACCACTGCGAGCAGTTCAATTGGCTATAAGAGCAGTAGCCTGTCCTTAATTTAGAGCCACTCTTTCCAGGAAAGGAAGAGACCTAGTGTCATTAGACACACATATCATCCATGCCACATCCGGGATTCGACCTCGGGCCCATCTCGGACGAATGGTTAGAAACCAACTCCTCGTACCACTCTGCCAACGGGTTGGCGGATTTCCTTTAGATTGCTTAGTGATGGTTGCACATTTTCAACTTTGAATTTGGACACTTAATGATATTTCATCTGCTCACAGCGTCATTATTTAAACTGAAAAGATTAAAAAAAAAAAAAAAAAACAGCATCGCAGATGACTTTCACTTGCTTTGTCCATTACAGATACAGATTCACATCATGCTTTCGAATAAACTCTTCAGCTAACAGTACAGCACCCTGGGATTAAGAATTCATTGTTCCTCCAAATAGCAGGCAAAACAATCCACCCCACCCCTTACTCTCATCGCTCCTCGACAGTACCGACCATTAAGTTGTCACTGATGACACGCTGATACGCGCTCCCTTCTAGTCGTTTATTCTCTGCTCAAAACTCAAGGCATGGTGGAAAATGGCTAGTCCCCCTGACATCTCACTAGTCAAAAACTGTTGACTGAAATACACTCACGGGCAATGAAATTTGCGCACCAAGAAGGAAGCATCGGATTGAACTGAAATTTTATGGACGTAACGATTCAGATGAATAATACACCTGATTGCAAAAACAGAGCTGCAGGACAATTACAGAGGGATCTGTGGCACGCAGTTCGGTCATCCTTAATAACGTGTAGCTCCGCCTCGTGCGGTGATACATGCTGCAATGCGGTCTGGCATGGAGGCGAACAGACGTCCGATGTTGTCTTGCGGCAGACTGGCCCACACGTGTTGGACGGTGTGCTCCAAATCTCGCGGCAGCCGGCATTTCAACTGGTACCACACATGCTCGATAGGGGACATGTCCGGGGAACGGGCAGGCCATTGAAGTGTCTGGACATGACGTAGGCAGTCTTCGGCAACCCGAGTCGTGTGCGGGCGGGCATTACCCTGCTAGTATAGCGCACCTGGAATCCCGGCCAGGAATGGGTGCACATGGGGCCGTAGGATCTCATCCACATACCACTGGCTCGTCAATGATACACGTACGACTATTAGAGCTGATCGGCTATCGTAAGCAATGGCTCCCCAGACCATAATACCTGCAGCGGGGGAGGCGTGGCACTCGATAGCGAGGTTGGGATTGTGCCGTTGACCGAGGGGATCTCCTCACCCGTAAACGATGATCATCTGTCCCCAAATGGAAGCGGCACTCATCGCTAAACACCCCACGTCGCCAGTCTGTGGCGTTTTACGTCGCTCTGGCCTGGCACCACTGCACACGGAGCCGGCAGTGTTCCGGTGTTAATGGCAGCACACGTAAGGGGCGCTGGGATCGCAGATTCGTTACCGCGAGGCGTCGGGAAATGGTTCGTGGGCACACAGGAGCCGCTACATCTGCCTGTATAGTGGACCGGGTTAAAGTGAGATCCGTTCATGCCTGGAATACGATCCGTCGATCCTCTCTACCGGTGGTACTCCTGGTCCGTCTGGAACCGCTCTGCAGTGTGGCAGTGCCGTCACGTGTCCACTGCTCCCAACTCAGTCGGACGGTATGGTCAGAACGATCCACCTGGCGGGCTATACGGCGCTTCGACCACCCTGCGGTTTTCAGCCCGATGATCAGGTCTCTGTCAAAGTCCGTAAGTTGCGTAAATCGACGTCACTGGCGTCTACCCGGCGTTCTTGTCATTCTGTACTCTTGCTTGCGCCGGCCGGTGCTTTTCGCTTTTATGGGGTATCGACCACACACCGGTTTAGAAGGCTGCCGGTTCGTGCTTGCAGCGCCACCGCAGGGTGTGCAGTCATGCGCACTCACACCAAACGTGGATCATTTGTATACCAGCACGCATTCTAGCTATTTGCAAAGTTTCGCGGTTGTAGCATTTTTTCTTCTAGGTGCGCAAATTTCATTGTCCGTGAGTGTCTGTTCTCTTTCTTTTCTTAGATTCGTTGCCATTGTGATAGACCTTTTAGCAAATAATCAGTCAGATTAGATCAGTGTTAATCACCGGATCAGTGTCAATGAGTGACCAATTGGAATAACAGTGCTGAGAGAAAGGCAAAGTTTTCTGAATCTCAGGTTCCTACCTTCTAATCGCGTTCGGCTCTCTTTTTAGACAGGGAATATATTCGTTCTAGCTGATTTCAGCCCATTTTGGTAACCCCGAGTTAATTCGTTCCAGCAGGTGAACACAACAATCACAGTTTGCGTGTACTCGTGTGTTTTCTCAGTGATTGTTTTGAATGACTTTATACTGAATTGTGCAATTTTCTTGGAGGCATTTTGCGAAATCAAATTAATTAAATCGTGCAGAACAGTACGTTTAAAATCTCGGAATGGGGTTCACACATGTCCGCAATTGCATCTAATTCACGCTGCGTATTTGCGCAGAGTATTCTGTGATCTTCCTACTTTTCTTTCTTTTTCTGTTTTCTCTTTTGTGACTCTAAGTAATTTTTATGAAGCAAAATAAGGAGTTTCTGGACTTTCAATGTAAATTATAAATCATTCAATCGTGGATTTCTATGATAGTTTTAGTTAGTTTTACACAGAAGCTTCACAACTCCACTTTTTATAATTCATATCATCATCATCATCATCATTGTCAACCATTATCAATCCACTGCTGGATGAAGGTCTCCCCAAATTTCCTCCACAACGGTCTGTCTTGTGCCTATCTCCTCCATGTCACTCCCGCATACTTTCGAATTTCATCCACCCATCTTCCATGTGGTCTTCTTCTGGGTCTTTTCCTGTCTCTTGGAATCCAATCTGAAATTTCGGCTGTCCATCGATGGTCTGTTCTTCTGGCAGTATGTCCAGCCCATTGCCATTTCAGGGATTTAACTCTGATCATGATGTCTTCCACTCTTGTCATTTTTCGGATCCACGAGTTCCTCTTCTTATCACTCCTGGTTACACCAAGCATGCACCTCTCCATGCTGCTTTGAGTTGTCTGCAGCCTTTGTATGTCTCTTTTAGTTAAGGTCCACGTCTCTGCACCATACGTAAGCACTGGAAGGATGCATTGATCAAACACTTTTCTTTTAAGACATAATGGCATATTGCTCTTGAAAATTATGCTGTTTCTTCCAAAAGCTCTCCAGGCAAGTTTTGTACGCCGATTAATTTCTTCATCAATGTGACCCTCACTTGATATCTGCTGTCCAAGATAAACGTACGTGTCTGTTATCTCCAGCTTTTCTACATCAATCGATAAATATCCATTTCTTGTAAAAGCATTGAACATCACTTTTGTCTTCTGAAAGTTCATTTTTAATCCCACTTCTTTACTCTTGTCAGCAAGTTCCTGGATCATACTCTGCAGCTCTGACGGGGTAGTTGCAAAAATGACTATGTCATCAGCAAAACGAAGGTGGGTTAGATAATCTCCATTAATCTTTATCCCTTTGTTTTCCCAGTTCAGTGATTGAAACACATTTTCCAATGTGGCGTTAAAGAGCTTCGGAGATATGGTGTCACCTTGTTTCACTCATTTTACAATTTTTATTCATATATATATATATATATATGGTTCACTAAATTGCTAATCAAAAATTAATTTGCTGTCCCTGTGGCAGAGTAGAGGAGCAAACTTTTGGTAGATCATTCAGGTTTGAACAGGGTTCGAAAGCGCCTCAAATCACCAGACCGGTGGTCTGGTGATTTGAGGCGCTGCCTTCTAACCATTCAACCGACATGAGTTGTGGTTCGATTCTTGGATGATGAGGCATGGGTGGTATGATCATCTTTCTGGGAGCGGTGGCCTCGAATTAAGAACGGGCGACCTTTTATAGCCGTAAAAGTTGCTCATGGTGGTTGTTAAACACCGAAAAAAAGCAAAGAAAAACGGGTGGGGCATGGCTGGAGTGCTTATCCTAAAGGGCGGGTTCTAACACTTCCCTAGAATCAGTGTCCCGAAATTAGGAGCCAGCTACTCCTTATAGCCTTGGATGCTCACGGGGGTCGATAAATTTCTACGACAAATTCACAAACAACTGATTTAAAATTGCCATTCAGTCTGATATAAATTTCTTTGTCTATCAACATATGGAACTCCAGAAAGGCATCCTTAGTTCTGCAGTCGACGTAATTCAAGTGGCATTGGCCTGTCAGCAACGTTTAGAGGCTGACAAGCACTCTAAGGATGACTTCCAAGCTATACTAGATTTTTGTCTTCAAGTTGTCTTTAACACCATTTAGGAAGTTACTTCATATTATGCCGCCTGTATTAAGGACGCTTCCCACGAAACGCTTTCCTGCTTTACTAAAACCCAAGCTTTTGAGAATCGAGCCGAAGAAGCTCTTCGCCATCAGTATGATCATGACCCCGATTTTGTAAAGGACATGATCCCTCTGACCCTGAAATTCTCAGTGGATCTGAGGGTCTTCAGTTTTATGCTGATGCAGCTACAAGTAATTTGATTTCTCCTAATTCTCCTTCCAAGCTTGCTTCCTCTTCTGCTTCTGTTCCTGATAAAAAGACTTCCCCGGCTTCTGGTACCAAAGCCACAGCATCTGATTCTTAGTATTCCAAGTCACAAACGGAAAGAAGTCACCTACTTCTACCTCCACTTCTCGCTCTTCGGAGCCATCAAATGGGGCAGATAAAAGGATTTCTTCTGGATCTTGGTATGAGAGGTTTTTCAAGTTTTTGATCAGTTGGCTTTTTCCATCAGTTTCTGATGAGGAATGCTAAAGTTAAAAAAAGGACTCAAGGTTCCTAGCACCAGAACGTTCCGCATGTTACCCCACGTCGTCCGTGTCTCACCAGGATTTTCATGAATTGCACTTCTATCCCTGAGACCTTTGGGAGTTGCGCAAGTACTCCGTAGTAATTCGGAGGTTCGTAAAAGCTGTGTGGAAGAAAGTCTTCACCAGTAAAAATTTCAAGTGCTCATTTTCCTTATCGTCTTGCAGACGTTCTCGAAGGTAACTTGCCAGAAGACTATAGGAGGCGTTCTCCTTCCTTCTCAGTTGAGGAAGATATAAATAAGACTCTTCATAAGCTTAATAAGCTCTTTCTCGCAACAAAAGGAGGCGCTTCCGACTTAGTTTTTTGGCCTGTTCTTGGTGCTTTTCTGTTTTTCTTTGCGTTTGTTACGGCAAAGATGGTTAGACCAGTGTTTTCTTTGCTAGTTATTAGGCTTTTTACTTATATTTATTTTGTTTTTAGGAACCAGTTCTAACGAAAATGACCTCAACGAAGATCAAATTCACCTACAGTAAATGCGCATGTCGATTAATTTAGACTTCTTTATTAGAAACCTGAAGAAAGTGATTAGTATTCAATATATGTCATTAGATGCTTTAGAAAACAGCGTTAATTAACTTTCAGCGTTTCTGAAAAACTTGAACATATTAGTAACCACACTGGCGTGGAAAAATTAAGGACGAGATCGACAGTTTTTCGAATGTAACGTCGTGCAGAAGTGCTCCACATCGACTCAAATCATACCATAAGATCCCCAAGATGTAAGAATATGGGACAAGTGAGCAAAACCTTCCAAACAAGGAATCCAAAGGATACAAAGGCACTTTATTGAAAAGGTAGCTTCGAGCACAACTGGACAGAAGACAGAAACGTCCATGTGACAGTCGGCTGCCAAGAAAAATCCACTCTTTGGTAGGGGATGTGATCACCCCTGACTACGTTGCACGATTTACAACGTCTGTCCATGCTGAGGACGAGGTTGTCAAGGAGCTGCTGAGGCATCGCGGCCCATTCTTCTTGTAGCGCAATCGCAGCTGCGGAATCGTTGCTGGCGACTGGTGACGTGCTGCCAAGGGTCTCCCATGAAGGTCCCACACATGTTCGATTAGATTTTGGTCCGGGGACCTTGCGGGCCAATCCATGCGTTGAATATCTTCACTCTCGAACAGCTTTGCGACAGCCACTGTACGATGAGGTGTAGCGTTGTCGTCCATGAGGAGGAACTCAGGACCCACAGCACCTCTAAACAGACGCACGTGAGGCAGGAGAACCTCGGTACAGTAGCGGACACCAGTGACTGAACCTCTTTGGAAGATGTGGAGGTCAGTACGGCTACCAAGCATGATACCGCCCCAAACAAGAACTCCGCCACCTCCAAACCGGTCCCTTTCAATGATGCTGTAGGTGTGATTGCGTGTTCTCTGCTCTCTCTAGATGTATATACGTCCAGAATCGCTCGTCAGACTAAATCGGCTCTCATCCGTAAAGAGAACTCGACCCCATTGCTGATGTGTCCAGTTCTTGTGTTCCTGGCACCACAGAAACCCCCGTCTCCGATGAACAGGCGTTAATGGCACACACCGTACTGGTCGTCGTGCAAATAGACCACCTTTATGCAGCCTCTTGGCCACGGTAAAACGCGATAACTGACGTCCAGTTGTCCGTTGCGTGTGCCTTGCGATTTCTCCCGCTGTCTGCCGTCTGTCTCTTCTCGCCTGTAGGACAATGTACAGGTCTTCCGCCGCCGTGGTTGCTCGTGGACGACCACTGCTAAACTCTTGGACAGCTGTTCCTGTCGTTTGAAATGCTCTCCAAGCTCGTGAAACGATGCTGTGAGCGATCCCGAACTCCTCGGCCACACTAGTCACACTTCGAACTTCTTCCAACTTCCCAATGACGCGACTTCGGGTAAAGTCAACCAGATGTCGTCTACTGGATTGCCTGTTGGGCATATCACACGGTGGCAGCAAGTCGACGTCGTTCAAACCGATGTACACCGTGCAATAGCTTTCACCGAATTGCTGAGCGTACACCGCCCGTTTGCTTTATACCCTTCCGACACCCCCACCCCAACCTACGTCATGCTGCATATATGCGCATGCCCTACCGTACCGGAGCTAGTCTATCTCCTGAGTGATCTTTCGGTCCGTTCTGCCTGCTCGTTCCGCTGTTATGCTAATTTCTCTTCTTCGTCCTTAATATTTGCACACCAGTGTATGTTCGTAGCTGCACACCTTACCCAATCGTAATATGATGCACGATACGAGGGAAAACAAATCAGCTTCAGAATTAGCTTGTTAAGGAACTTCATGTAACATTTTAAGTGACACCTTCGCACTCTAGTACTTTTTTTACATCACAAAATTTTTTTTATTTATTATAACATGCAATGTCACCACTTATGAATGATGTTTTAATAAATAATTTAAATGTACTATTCGTTACACAATAGCTTTGCTTTGTTGACAAAATTGAAATGCTAGATGCTATATCTCAGCCAGAAAGCACACATATATATTGAAGAACACCATATATATTAAGAACACCAATTTTAAGCTTACGAATTTTTCAATTTTGTGTTCATAAATATTCTAAAAACAGTGTGTTTTCCACAAACTTTTGACGTTTTAGCCAGTTCTTTTAGATGTTTGGAGATCAGGTTTCAATTCCTTTTTAAAAGAAAATTTAACGTTCCTTCATTTTTCTTTCACATTTTAATCCTTCTTTTTTGTCTGTTATGGCTCCACGAGACTGTGACGGGACTTAATATAAGACACTAAATTTTGTTCTTTTGAGATTTACCGTTTCTAATAAACTCTTAAATAAACGTAATAAAAGCAATCCACAGCGTGCATTATGAGGAAGTTTGGAAAATATTCACGGCGCAATTTATTTCTGGGTCCAAAATGAAAAATCTACAATAATGATCCAGAAAACTGTGCTTTCCTTGGGAATATTGAATAACTGGCACACATTTGCTAATCATTGTCGCGATTAAAAGGGAAGGCCACAGAAGAAGTAAGGTAGACGACAGGGGAAAAAAAAAAAACAGGAAAAAATGTGGCTTAGAAGTAATCCAGATCTTCCCTTTTCCTCGCCGCAAAATGGGAAACTATATTGGCAGGAATTCTAATAAAGCTGCTAACGGAGGAACGTTTTTAATCAGAATGCACCGATAAAAGAGCGAGCCTAACACGCGTTTCTACCTCCCCTATGCTATTTCTTCCACGCCATTTTCTTTTCCACCCGTCGGTATAAGTTTTAAATAATATACTTCCTACCCAGTCCCATTTTAATTCCGGATGTAAGCCACAGGGAAATTCTTGTCAAGGGTGGATATTCCCATGTGAGTTAAAACCTGCTGAGATCAGAAAGAGGCTCGCTATCCAGAGAAACCTTTTGTTTCGCTTCTTGAGCCGTGATGATAATTGAATTGATCCCGTTTTCGCCTGGCATCCACATCCTCAGCAAACAGCACGCAAGAATTTGAAGCGCATGCGCAGCACAAATGTGCTTTTGTTACGGATCGTTGAATTCTTGTCTAAGCCGACGTCACTCAAAACAGTATCAGAGTAGACGGTTCATTAAAATTTCGTTTCTAGTGGAATTTTAGTGAGAAAATGGAGTTGTTCGAAACCTGCAGAAACGGGAAAAATTATCTAAATAACTAGACTTAATTTTTCATGCGCGGAAGGTTTAACGTACAGCACTGCAAATAATAAAACGTAAGGCATTAATAATGAGGCATTAAACCTGTAGATACATGAAGCAAAATTAGAAAAAAAAAAAAAAAAGATATCAGCTAGAACTGAAATATATATTAACATTTTTGCATAGAATCCCTTTTCTATTCTTTATTTCTGCTTCCTTTTTTTAAATATATGAACCTCTTTGGGTCGCTTCATTGGTGGAAGAAAGCAAAACAGAACATGATGCTCTGCATGACACACATTTTTATTTTAACCATTACTAATATCCTTCAACGATTTAGCATCGTGCTACTCGAATAATAAAGATAAATATTCTTATTTAGGGTAAACAATCAGACAATTAAACAATATTTATAATCTTTATTATTCGTGTTACTCGAATAATAAAGATAAATATTCTTATTTAGGGCGACGAAATCAGACAATTAAAAAAAAAAAAAGTACACCCAGTTTTGGGGTGTAATAAGCACTCTTTTGAGTCCTTACGGACACACACACACACACAAATATTTCGAAGCAAATTTTTAGGTGCAAAAATTCAGCAAAAACGTTAATGCATTTACGCCTCCTTTTAGAAAATATGCGCATAACTTAAAATGCGAAATGTAAGCTCTCTTCTTTATAGTGTATTAAGCCGGATGCAAAAATAATATAAAAAATATTACTACACAATCCGTAAAACATCCACAAAAAAAAGCAGCTACATACTTTCGGCCACTAGAGGTTGAAAAGTGTGCTACGAAAAAGTAACAAATTGCAGTCAAAACATTTCTCATAATGAAAAGTACCCAAGGCTAGGGTTCTTAGAAACTAAAATGCGGCTACAAGTATGGCGCAAACAGAAAGGAACATTTGCGTCCCCTTGTAGTTTCGTATATACAGAAGACTGTATACAGAGGGCGAATTCCCTGACAAGTGTCACGCTGTTAGTGCCGCATAACTGTCACCCTGAGTCGTTACATCTCGTGCTCGACACTGCTGACGTGGACGAGTAAACAACTGCAGTCTGTTGGTATCTTTTCGACAGCCTTGGCACCACGGATTGGTGTACACTTACTGTCTTTGTAACATCACGCTGTCTTCAGCCTGATTCCGACATCCCGATAGCCCGACCACGTGTAAGGATAAACTGCACATATGCTGTCTGTGTGATACGTACAGCAACAAATAAATTCGTAATCAAACAGAATAAACGACAAGAAATGAGGTTTTACACATCTCTCCGCTTCTTACACAGTTACAATTTTGCAGACTTTGTGTCTCATAAACGTCACGCTGAACCTGGTGGCCAAGACGGCAGATGAGGTACGGATGTTGTGATTTCCTACCCTGGTTCTGTAAGTTTTTTAGACCCTTAAACTGAAAGAGGGTGTCTCCTTACAACCTTAGTTACCCATGGAAGTCGTTAAAACCCTAAGCAAAAAAAAAAAAAAAGCTCGAGACAACTTGAAAAGAAGGCAGACTGGTGGATTAAAACAATGACATGAATTACTATGAAATCAGAAACGCATATACAGAGCATAGTATTTTTTTTTTTTTTTGGTTTTGTCTTCTTTACTATTGTTTGTTTCTGGGAGAATTGGTACTCAACTTTTCAAATCCGTTATTAACTGCCAAATAATTATGTGTTTGACAGGTGATGGTTTATGTATGCTGACAGAGGAGCTGGTGTTATTTAGAAGCTATGGGAAGTATTGACGTGATATGTAAACCGAAATTGGGTACTGTTGGATCATCACCTAAAAATAATGGCGCATAATTTAAGTAAAACGAAAAAAGCTGCTAAATAACACCAAATTCTTCTTTTAGTTAGGAAAACAACTCGGCAATACTGAGTTACTGTGTGGCATAAATTGCAGCGTTTCTAACAAAATTGCTATCTGAGCATTATTACTAAAGTTAAAAACCCGGTCTGGGAAAGTGCAGGGTGAAACCTTAAAAGTAGAACTAATGGCATTGATAAAGGAACACATTCATAAAAACATTCAAGTTTCTTCGTTTTCCGGAAGAGCATGGTAACTAAAAATTAATGTCTGTATTTTTGGTTACTTGAGCTTTTCTTAAATTGCATAATGCCTTTTTTATAATGCTCTGTGTACTGTTACGCTAAGCACGTAAAACTTAATATTTTTATACTTGTCATAAAAGACGGCGTAGCATCATGATAAATCTTGTTATCCCAAATTGAAACGCGAAACTGCTCTAAGGTTAGTATTGGCCCTTGACTGATTTAAGTAGGTGAATGAGACAATTTCAGCGAAAATTCTATCAATTAAAGAATTTCAGAGTTTCTGTGAAGCAGCAAAGAATAACCGATTCATGCGGAATTGTTTCAGATTGATACACCACATGTATTAGAAGAATCAGTTTTAGCCCGCTTGTTAATATGAAAAATTGCCGTTTTCCGCGAAGGATACGTTTTAGAGTTAATTTCTGTGGCGTAACCTAAAAGTGAGGATAGTATAACTAGCGTGAAAAATATTAAAAAGAAACGTATTGTCCAGCTCAAAAGGAAAATCCTACCTGTTTTGAATCAGATGCATCGCTGAAAACAACGTAGTTATGCCAAGAAAAGTTAGAGAAAACATAGAATAGACAGAAAAGTCATTTATTTAGAGATTTATGTAGACGATTTTAGGAAGGAGTGCCTGACCCCGGGTCTTAAGCAACACTTAGTCTCTAGTAGAAAGCTAGCAGATTTGGGCTAGAGTGCCCGACAGAAGAGTCACATGGAAGCGAGGTAGAAAGGAAGAGTAGGAGAGTAAGACGCCCTTATTTACAACATGGGGCCCAGTACCCGGGGTCCGACGGCTTAACGTGCCCATTTGACGCACGGCGGATATTAAGTGGCTCGAGCGTTCGTACCTGCCGGGGTCGATCCTGAGACTTTAGAATTTTTTTATTTCTTACGAGGAGGTTTGAAGATTGTCATCATTATCTGTGCCTATAAAGAATCACCCAAACCCAATTTTAGAGACACTAATTTAAGGGAAGGAACTGAACCAGTGCCAGAAAGGTAAACACAACGTCCATGTCTTGCTCCCGGATTCGAACACAGGCAAAACAATACGAAACAATGAAGAACCATATTATAAGATTACCTATAATATGGAAACCCGAGGGAAATTTCTTCTTTGATTAAGCAATGCATAATGCATTTCAATCCAATTTATCACTAAACCATGTGTGATAAACTGAGTCCATGTCGTTAATGAAATATTCTTGTGTTACTTATGTTTCAAAATCACACTAGCAGCACTGGTGAGCCAGTGGACAGAGGCGTAATTTTCTGATAGTCGTCTTAGTTGGTGCAGGATGAGGCATGGGTAATCTGTTTGTCTTACGGCGCTGGCTCTCTCCCTTTCCTGGAACCAGTAACGCAAAATCAGTGTCGGGCGACTGCTTATAGCTTTTTTTTTTTTTTCATTAGAGGTTTAACGACCACCGTGAGCAACTCAATGGGCTACAAACAGTCGCCCTTCCCTAATTTAGGGCCACTGACTGCAGAGAAGGGAGAGAGCCAGTGCCGTAAGAGAAGCACAACATCCCTGCCTCACCGAGATTCGAACCCGGTCCCTTCTCGGAAGAATGGTTATAAGCCAGCGCTTAGACCACTGCGCCACCAGGGCGGCCTGACAGCCTTTAGAGATGCTCATGGTGATAATTAAACCCGATAAAAACAACAGAAAAAAAAAGGACTGAAGTGGAAGTTTTAGAAGATTTAAAAGCCCTGCACTGATGAAAGCGTTTTTACGATTTATTTCCCTTTTAATTGCTTTCGTGAACTCCTAAGGCAAGAAAAAGCTGTCAGTCACAAATTTAAGGTCACTGCTTCTACACTGTAAAAAATAAGTGGTGTGAATTCAAGGAAAATGTCTGAAAATACCGTGCAGCAAAGTTGCCGGTAGGTATCCATGTTTTTCAGAAATTTCCTCTTTTAAAGTGATCGTTCATTTTAACTTCCGTATTTTCACAGATATTTCCTTAGACAGAAATTCCGTTTATTTCAGAAAAATCCATTTCTGGTTTTTCCGTACTTAAATTGAAATTCCGCAAAATCAACAACTTTGTACAGCACTTACCCGCAGATAATCCTTACAGTGAGGTCAAGATCGAACACCCGG
The DNA here is from genome assembly GCA_039090855.1 of Macrothele yani. Taxonomy (NCBI): domain Eukaryota; kingdom Metazoa; phylum Arthropoda; class Arachnida; order Araneae; family Macrothelidae; genus Macrothele; species Macrothele yani. The sequence goes on along the minus strand of CM077023.1, from coordinate 80,209,687 downwards.
CGTTGTACCTCGACGAACAGGTAACTTCGCCGTTACCAACTGATCCACAAACGCTCGGCAATCTGATTCACGTACATCATAACACGAATCCCACGACAAAGAAATTTTGTTTTTTGTAATTAATGTGAGTGATTTAGTCATTTTATTTTCTGTTGGAGCTTAGTAGTTTTCTGAATAGGCTTGTAATTTATTTTATTTTCCTATAGAGGGACTTTTCAAATATTAAGCATTTTTAATCGTGGGTTTTCGAAGCAACAAATTGCTTTGCAACATGATATTTTTAAACTGACAATGACTAATTTATCTTTAAAAAAGCTGAAATGTACTTTTTATAATATTATTTCACACACACACACAAAAAAACTAAATATAAAATTTACTCTTGATAGCTATAATAGCTTTTGTCTTAAGTTGTCCAAAGACTGATACACATACATCGTATAACCATCTGTACAATAAGTACCCGGTTTCTTAGAGTAACACAATATACGTGTAATAAGTAGCTGGTGCACCAAATAGGGGAAAGGAGAAGAAATATCCTGGGCCACGAAAAGCAAACAAAATCTATGCAATATGCTATCCACAATATCCGATCTCGCTACGGAACTTCAAAATTCGACAAACGATTGAAATTTGAAAGTTAATCAAACCTCAAGTATTTCCACTAATCGCTACTATTAGAGGAAATTTCTCGTCATACGGATACGGAAAAAGTGAGAACGGAGATTTTCCGTTAATATACGAAAGAAATTGCGGAAAGTTTTATGAACACTCAGAATTTTCCGTTAACAGATCTCTAAAACGGCACGAAAAGTCCGTTAAATTCAGAATTTTCCGTTAACAGATCTCTTCCCGTGGCACGAAAAGTCCTTTAAATTCGTGTTTTTTTCCGTCATTTCACGGAAAGGTAGTATCAGAAACATGCTTCATTAATTCACGAAAGAAATGACGGAAACTTGTCCGTGAATTTCAGAATTTTTTTACAGTGTAGGAGTGGAATGGAACCGTGCCGTGAAAACGAACATAATATCAACTTTCTGACCCAGGTTGAGAACCTGTCGCAGCCCATGCCGTAGAGCAACCGACTATCACGAAACCTGAGTTAGGTTTCGGAACCCAACTTAGGTTTCGTGATACTTGATTGGTTGGCCAAATCGGCCATACACAAATAACTCAGAATCACATATTGTGTTTAAATTTGTATTTTATCTATGAGGGCGGGGAGTATTTTTCGATTGATTAAAGTCATCATTTGAAATACCTAGAAAAGGAGATATGTAACATGTTAAAATCCGATATTTAGAGATTCATCAGCAAAAGAATAATGTTACAATATGGAAAGTTGAAATTGTTGACATAAACGACACAATGCTTATTAGAAAAATGATATTCAGAAAACACACTAGTCAAATTGGTTTAGTTATCGTTGGTGGTATGTCATCACCGTCATTATGATCAATCATTCTCGATACACTGTAAAAAATTTCATGGTCAAATTACGGTAGATACACCGGCAGCTGAGTGGCCGGTCAATAAACCGTAATTGTACAGTACCGTACCGATATGTTCATTAACGGTCTAATGACCGGGAAATAAAAACGGTCAAACTACCAGAAAATGTGGCCTAACACAGTAGATCAACCGTAAATTTAATACGGTAGATAAACCGTATTTGAAAGAAAAACATGGCAAAGCCTGTTAAATAAATACGGTGTAAAGACCGTTTTTTCTTTACAGTGCTGTAATTTTACAGTACCATACTGTAATGTTCATTAACGGTCTAATGACCGGGAAATAAAAACGGTCAAACTACCAGAAAATGTGGCCTAACACAGTAGAGCAACTGTAAATTTCATACAGTAGATAAACCATATTTGAAAGAAAAAACATGGCAAAGCCTGTTAAATAAACACGGTGCAAAGTTGTTTTTTTTTCAAAAATGTTTAGCCACTGTTTTTTAGATTTGGTTTAATGACCTTTTCTTAATATGTTTTTTTGGTCTAATTAGGGCTTCAGCCAATTTTTGGGGCGGACTTGAACCGCAGTTTTAAGAAAAAACACGGCAAAGCCCATTAAATAAATATGGTGCAGTTTTTTTTTACAAAAATGTTTGGAAAATTGCATGTGTTTTTCACGATCTATAATGTGTTTGAGCTTTTGTTTTCATAATTCGTAAAACTCTCAAAAATACCGTATAATATATACATCAATCAGCCAAAACATTAAAACCACCTACCTAATACAATGTGTCTTCACCTGATGAGACAGATTCAATGAGATGTTGGTAGCCATCTCTTGGTATCATGACTGCAACAGATCCCACACTTCCTGCAAATTACGCGGGTGATGCTGCTCATACCCCTTCCTCCAACTGAAACCACAAATGCTCAATAGGATTCATGTCCAGTGAATTTGGGGCCTATGGCATTAAAGGGAATTCCAGTTATGTTCTTGGAACCATTGCTGAACTTTCTTTGCAGTGTGACATGGATTACATCCTTTATTTCAAGTCTTGTTGAAAGGTGCCATCTCCACTAGGGAATACAGTCACGAAAAGGTAGTTTTAATGTTGTGGCTGATCAGTGTACATTTATGTAAAGATTTCAAAAATGTGGTCAACCCTAGAATGCCACTCTTAGTCTACCGTAATGGTCAAAATACAAATACCACCAAACTTGCTTATAATGAGTACTGTCGAATCATTTTCATCTAAGAAACAATATGCATTATGCAGTTTTACTGACGTAGATCACTGGGGTGAATGACTTAACTTGTAAGTCCTGTGCAAAATATTTATGCCATTGAAAATCTAGATGAGCAAATTGTTACAGCTTCCTCGGATTTTTCCAAAGGACTACTAAAAACAGTTAATTTCTACATGACAGCACAAAGTAACACATTTTTCATTTTTGTCCCTACAACTTCTGGTGTGACAATTGCAGTTCACTGTAGGTGTTTAAATTGGAAGGAGTCAGAAAGCCAAAGTGCACGTTGTTTGCAAGTATAACAAACAGATGTCAAAACTACAGAGATAATGGTGTATAGCAGTTGGCTTGAAGACACCGGGGAATCAGTAGTATTAAAAAAAAATAAATGTTGCATATGCAGAGAACTAGAAACAAATTACCAACAGATATTTTCCAATGTGCTCAGGCAAAAAGTAATTTATTGTTTCATAGATTTAGGACTACCATTACCAAAATACTGATATATAATTGAAGCTTAGATACACAGGAAAAGTACCGAATCAACTGGATTGCATTTTTTTTTATTAAAAAAAACAACAAACTTAATTGGTGTAACAATATATATACAGATCAACTAATATCATAGACAATGTTTTTTTTTATTATGTGCCACTTATTGTCTGATATCTTTTAGCCAACTGTTGTGGTCTTTTACTTTGTGCCATAACTTTGCAATTTTTGGATTGACTTCAGAATAAAGCTTCTTCCCTTTCTTCCTTTGATCCACATACAGGATTTATACCCACAAAGCACCTGTGATTAAAGTGAGAAATTAACACAATGAAATACATCATAAAAATTCTGGCTTCTAAAAAAGTAACAATATATATACAAAAATAATATGTATCTTTACAGCACACTACTAGTTTGATTTTAAATTATTACAAAAACTAAATTATTTGTGTAGTGAGAAATCCTGAAGACCATCAATAATGGAAAAGATTTGATCAATTTGAATACTATTTTTATCCCACAATAAGAATACTGGTTATACAATACAATGTTCATAATATTTGGCAAGTGTAGTGGTAAAAATTTGCAGTCAACTCAAGAAAATGAAGACCACCAAAAAAATTGTCACAATGGCCAGGTCTGAAAATTAACAAGGCAGGTGGAATTACTAGAGGGCAACTGAAAATAAAAGACTGATGCCTTCATGGAAAAATAAAAGACTGATGCCTTCATGGACTGAGCAGATTCCTAATACCTAGCAGAGTTGTATAAAAATTAAATGTATCTGCATACACAACCATTGAAACAGAAAACTTGCTGAAAACCCATGAATCATAACAATAGAATAAGATAATTTAAAGAAAAATTAATATGACAATAAATAATTATTAGAACATTACAGATTCTAGAGAGGACAAAAGTATATCAAGACTGAATGCGCAGAAATGTGTGTAAAATGGACCTTAAGGCCAGAACACTATGAACCTCATAAAAACAAGACTAATTAAAGTTTTTATATCTAGAAAAGCAGTTCCGTTAATGAACTTTCAAAAATTATAAATAGCATTTTCAACTTAATTCAAAAATAGTAGACTTATAAAATACATAAGGAAAAGACTTTAATTTCATAACTAGCAACTGCAAGAGGAACCTGGCAATATAATTTATAGTCTTTCTGTGTAAATGAAACTTTTGTTACAGTTCCTATATATTGAGAACAGGCTTTGATAAAATCAAGAGGCCAGAAAAGTCTGTAAAACCAAAAGAAGTCCCTATCGGAAGATGTGAAAATTTCTCGTTGAGATAGAAGTAAATATATTAATCTGAGTAAAGCCTTAAGTGTTTTAATTGCTGTAAATAACATTTTTAAATCTACAAGCAAAAACTATCTGCAAAAGCTGCTAATAATTTGGAAACTATCCGTGCATGGCATACGCATGCACGTCTATATTCTGAGACTGATACCAACTGCAAAAATCCAGGAAAAGCAGCAGACCCCTTCTAGTAAATAGGTGGACACAATTTATTTTTACACCCAGTCCTCAAGAAAGAGAGAGACTACTTATTTTCCTCGGTAAAGTGGAGGCTTAGGGTTAGAACAGATGAAAAGACCAAAATTATTTTAGTATTATACTTTGTTTAAAAAAATAGGTTTATATTCTCAATAAAGGACATGTCACTATTTTTGTATATCATGCAATACATACACAATTATAGATGTAAAAAATATATTTTATACACTTTGTTAACATTGGAGAGAAAAAAAAACTTCAATAAAATCAAAGTTTTATCCAAAAGTTCCTATACTAACCTTTGCAAAAATTCCAATGTCACTTTTGCCTCAAAGGGGTAGTGAATATTAAACACAAAATAGGCAGAAAACAGCATGCACACTGCTTTTATTGGATTTTGCACACTATTGACACACATTCTGTCAATTATTAACATGAAGTTCTCTGGGTTTAGAACAGAGGAACCTAAAAATAATATATATATATATTAAATTCCTAAAATTTTATGTAAAATTAACAAATTTAACAATGGTAATTATGCAGTTTTAACTTTTGTACTGCATCAAACAGCAGTTATAAAATGGTGTAACCAAGATACCCCTATCCTGTTAGACATCAGGATCTTTGTATTACTGTCATCAAATTTAGTTAAGATTTTTGCTTGTAACTTTAATAATGCTAACACTCACTCAGAAGCAGGGCTCGCTTCCAACAACTTCAGAACAAAATAAGATAGACTTAAGTAGTGGGGGGAAAAAGGGTCAAATCATGGACATGTAAAAAAAAACTTTTCATTTTTATAAATCTCCGAAGTGGCTGGTTAAGTCAAACCCAACCAACCATCTGCAAAATAATTAATTCACTACCCATTTATTAACTGCCGATCTTGGGAACTCCCAAATGACTTCCAAAAAGGCGGAACTCTTTCACCCATGATAATAGCAATAACTTTGCAAAAATTACTGCCTGAGAGTGCTCAGGCATGGAAATTTAAAATCATATCAAGTTGAATTCAGTTCATATGGGGTATGCAGATGTGTCAACTCTCCGGATGAATGTCAAATTCTCCTGATTTTCACCGAGAATTAGCCATTAGGATAGTCAGCATTCCATCAACCACCACCATGATTTTGAATCGCCTGTGAAATAATTTTCTCTTTCTGCGTCAAAGCAAGGCGACAACTGCAGTCATCAGTTTTGTATTTGTCCTCTCCTCCTATCTGCAAAAAGAAAGCTTCCCAGGTGGCGCAGCGGTCTAAGCGCTAGCTTCCGACCAAAAAAATTTGCTTTAAAATTTTTTCCCCTAGCCCGATTGTCATATGACACCTTCAGCAAAGAGCTGACCCGCTCTGGCAGTAGGAATGCCGGGGAGGGTCCATAATTAATTGACAGATGGCAGCTGCCCTGCCTTCTTGCAGTTCAGTCTTTCAACCCTTCGCCTCAAGAAATCCGGCGAATTCACTTAACGACAAAATTTGGCCTTGCCTTGTAACGAAAGGCGATGTTAGTACGATGCTTTTTGTTGTTTTTGCCGTCGCGCACAACCTAAAGAAGACTATAGCACGCGGGCCATTTTACGTTTTTATTATCTTGCAGAATCTACGTACCCAAAAAACCTATTTCAGTAGGGAGTTGGATGATCCGTGGAAGGGAGGAGCGTAATGAAGAGTGTAATTTCCAAAACCAAAAACAGACCACAACCCTTAGGAATACGAAGAGCTTGAATGTTTTTAAACTGCACCCCCACCCCCACCCCCAATAACTATACGTAATGGACACCGAGATTACATGATCTTTATCTAAGTTAGGAAAAAAATATCTGGGGTGTATACATTTACAATACAAAAACTAACAATGCAATAAAATGGGTATTGCTTTTAGTTTTATTTTTGTTTTGTTCTCCAGAACTTTTAGTGGACCAATAATACTTCTGGAAAATATCGATAAAAATAGAGCTCATGTGATTTTACGAGCTGTAATAATCTCCCGATTTTCAGATTTTGAAGGTTGGCATGTTTGGATATGACATTTTTACTTGCATAAATGTAAGAATACAATAATTAAAAAAATACAGTATTATAAAAAAAATGCAGAGGACAATATACATACAAGTGAAATAAAGCAAATACTTAAAAAATCAAAACATTGTACTGTTAAGAGTGTGAAAACCAAATATGATACTAACAATTGGTTAGGCAGAATTTTAACAAAAGCATGGCACAAACTTTCAAAGCAGAAACATTCAGCAAACAATGATAAGTGAAGAAGTATGCCATTCTTAGAACTGCAGCTTTTTATTTCTCTAAAAGATCCGTGCATTTTCAAGCTTTGAAAATGCACAGGTCCATTTGGCCATGAACCTGAGCAAAATTTGGACAATTTTGGAGGTGGTATGGCTGGCAATACTTGAAGAATATTTTCACAAGCTTTGAAAATGTTCGGCATTTTGCCGCATGAAACAGACACGAGACTGACCAATGAAAAAATAAAGGCTGAATTTTTTAGCGATGCGAGGGAAAAAAAAGCATTGAACATTATAATTACTAAGCACATCAGAATATGCAATCATCCTGTATAAGCCAATATAAAATAATTTTATTAATTACAACTACAAAAAAATTAACTTTTTTCCTGACCAAGTCACACTGTGGTGTCTCACAGGCTGTTGGAACTTTGTTAGAGCAATTAAATAACCAGTGCAACATCAGATTTGGCAAGACACACTGAAAATGCTTCTTGGGGAATTATTATATCAGACAACCTTATAATAATAAGTCCAACAATGACACTGCCACAGGACTGTAGCAGAAAAATCAAAATCACATTTTCAGTAGGTTGAGCAGTCACACATTGTCAGAATAAAAAAAGTTTATTGATGTTTTCAGAGAGCTATATAGCAGCATCAAGAAGTCCAAATTACTAAAAATTTTGAAGTGATTCTTATAAGAGCCTGATTTTCAGAAAAGTGCAATAAATTAATACTGTAATACAATAGTAGGAAAGAGGATGATTCAGAAAAACTTTTCTTTAAAGAAAACAAAAATTAGTTCTCTTTGGTTTCAAGTTGTACGTACACAGTTCAATTGCTTTTATAACAGGGTAACTAACCCCCCCGCCAAAAAAAAGAACAACTTCAGTTTTGTAACAATATAAAAAATAACCAAAACAATGTTAAAAAAGGCTGAATTCAGCCAAAAGGTGAAAAAAATGTATGCATTATTAAGACAGGTGGCTCAGCATGGTTACTAGAAAGGTATCTATTTTAACAGCAGATCTCTCTCACACACACAGTACATACACTCAAAGGACAAAACATTAGATAGTTTGGAAGTGTGCTTCCACATGTTTTCTCTATGCGGAAGCACACTCCGAAGCAAATATCGAGAGTTGCCCTTCCGATTTTCCCCACATGCAACAAATGGACAGAATACACTGAAATATAGACCCACAATAAGATATAAAGGTTAAAATCGTGCAGAACTTTTTCAATATGTCACTGATTGCCAAACACTCCACTTTTATGAATCAGCACAAAGGAGATCTTCATATCAATAATTTATTGTTGGCGGAAAATGAAAAAAAAAAAAAAAAAATCTTAGAAATAAAAATCACGATCTTACACAAAACATTTTCTTAATTTCTTTACATATGTAAGGAGTTCCAATAGAAAATTAGGAACATTTGCTAGTTCTTCCAGAAAATTTTAGAGAATAACAATGTATTAGCCTATATTGACGGAAATTCATGTATTTAACAACTTTATAGTTCCTTTACTTTTTCATCATGAATACCTTTTATTTGCAATCCCTTTTCCTTAGCAGCAAACTACTGGACTAGTTAATCTTAGTCAATAGTCTGTTCCAAGTTAATCCTCCGCCCAAAAGAGGAACAAAGATTGGAAGTTGAAACTCGGATGTACCACAGTGGTAAAGTCAACACCAGCTTTCATAGCTGGTTTCCCTTGCGAAAGCAACGACTTAAAGGTTGATGCACAGGGAAAAGAAAACTCATTTAACAAGCTTTATGTCTACATAATTGTTCTCACCTCTCTACAAAGGGGAAGGTACATAGCTATTCACCACAGCAATCAAAACATTTAAAAATAGTGCAGGTAATTTACTTCAAAATTTATGAGTTAATGCCATTAAAAGACAGTTTATTCTTCTAATACACGACAGTATGAAAATGTACAATAATTGCTAAACTATGATATAGAAAACGTGGGTTATTGCAGATGAGGCTTTTTTTAGGCCACTGTGCATTTCCCTTAACATACAAACTGAAAGTGCATGTTTGCCAATACCCTGAATATGACTTGTGGTGTCATCATATTCTAAGAAAACAAAATTTTATGGTATGATAAAACCATACGCAGTTTGAATAAAATTCAAAATATTCAAGAGGGAAATCATAGTGTTACCTTTTACAGCTAGAAATGGAGATGTTACTGCTTCATTAGGAGGACAGTGAGGATTGAGCACCTGAAAAAAAAAATCAATTACTTTTGAATCACAAAATTAAGATACTGATAAAATACTGTTGCACTTCATTTTAGTGATGCTCTAAAATTCTACAAATAAGAAAAGGAACCAACATTAAAACATACAGCATGTTGAGGACTGATGTAGCTTGGGGGGGGGGGGGGGGTGAAGCAGGCTCATTTTGCGCATATTATTCCATCTAGACTGTTTATATATATATAGTATAGGTGGCTGCACCCTCACCCTTGCGTTTGCCATGATAAACCTTCAAAACTTGGGAGAAATTAATATTTTTGCCAATTATTTGTAAATTAAAAACATTAATATGACTTATCAGCCAAAGAATATTGTGTTGTACCCAGCCCTTCACTCTACAGCTTCCCATATCTTTATCCCTTTGCCAACATTAGATCAGAATACCAGCAATCAGAAAGTTAAGCTAGCTGATATTTTTTTAACTTCCTTTTACTAGTGATAAAACTGTAACGGCCAAGAAAACGCATAATTTAACATTAAAAAATGCTGCGTGTTGCCTTCTATGTTGGCTGAATTTGCAAACGAATCAGGTAAGGCTTTCCATGATCCTGCTCCCTGAATTACACCACCCACGCTCAAGGCCATTTGCATTGAATAAGCTAATTTATGCCAAAAACACCTCCAGTAACTCTTATGAAGAGAACACGGTTGTAGGCAAAAAATTATGATCTGTGATCACAGATAACAAAAGGTCAGATTTTAATTTTAGATCCACTTCTTACCCGCAAAGGCACCTTCTGTTACTCCTGCATCCAAGGGTCAGTATTTCCCAAAATAAAGGTGGGAGATATCTGTAGATGAAAGGGTGGGCAACAAATTTGTTGGAAATCTCCACAACGTGCACACATGTAAATGGAAACCCACTTAAGTCTACAAGAGAGTTAAAAAACAACAACTGTGGACCAACATATTTTATCCGTAGGTCCATAAAAAAATCCACACCAGACATCTGTAAAAGTAATATCCAAATAGATGTGGGGCACTCTTCAAAAAAATAGATGTTAGCAGAAATTCATATATTTGGTGTAAGTAGGTCAATGTTTGAAAAATAATAGATAAGTGTACTACAGACTGTTTCACCCTTTCAAAACTTTTTTGAGACGCACTCCCCCACCCCCTCAAATGACCCATCTTACTGATATAGCACATTAAACTATTGAAAATCTGCTAGTAGATCTTCATACTTATACAACAGTATCATTTGATGTGTAGCCGATTATCAATGAAATGGTTGTTAAAACATAGTGATAGTATACCAGCTGACAATATCCAAATTATTGAAATCACAATATTCAAGTAGATATGAGGGTAATGCCAATATTAAGAGATATACTGATCATCAATTATAAAATTTACACTACATTTCTCTACTAAAGAAAATATTCCAAATATTTGGTTTCTCTGTAAAAAAGCTAAAATTTCATACAATTATGTTGGTTGTAATTGCAATGATCATTATGATTTATAAAGTTTAAAGAAATCAATAGAATAAATTCAAAATTACCTCAGAAACTGCCAGAAGAAATTTTACATCTTCATCAAAATATGCAGCAACTGCTGCAATTAGCAAAATGACTTGATTGCCATTTCACACACCGGCTTCTGCAAATAGCTGCAGTAAATTTGTCTTTTTCTGAGCACGAAAATAAGTCAAAAGTTCGGCCTTTCGATCTTCAACTGACTTGCAGAATTGGCTGTATATATCAATGCCTGTTAGTAATCGAAAGTGTTGCAAAAGGCCAACACCCGAAAACAACTGTGGCCAGTCTTCAACTAATTTCACCAGGCTTGTTCCACTATTTATGTCAAGGCGCTGTAAGTACAAGGTGTCACTGATTAGCTCAATTAGTTTTTCATCTCCCTCAGTGAGCTGGGTTTTTTAAACTGAAGGGACTCTGTAGTCTCATTGTGAGGCCAGTTAGGTGCCCAGTTGATGCATCCATAACTATCTATCTTTGGGCTAGGAAGGGAACCAGGTGTGTTTCCTTCCTCTTCATTACAAGAGACCTTCCAATTTTTCACTTGTGAATTGAATCATAATTTTTAGATAAAGATTCTTCCATACATATCCACAGCAGCATTTCTCACTGTCTTTTAGGAATTTAAATGCCCCATGGGAGAACTTTACTGACTAATTAAAAAAAAAATTACTGAACAAGATGAAAATAATTTACTTCTACTGACCATTTTGCACTTATGGAACCAATATTCAGCTAGCTGTGTCAGTAGCAATAATGGCAGTGTACAAATAGCTGATAAAATATGCATTATCTAGTGCTCTATTGCTGTTGCTAAACCATTAAAAAACTTATGTTTCAAAGCAATAACTTTTTTATTACCACAACTGTAGCATGATAAAGGGTAGAAATCACCTAATTATTTGTCATTCACACACAAAACTCTGTCTGTACTTTTACAAATGTGCAAACCACTATCTGAGCACCAACGACCCTCCCACACATTAACAATAAAAATATTTCCTTGTTTTTATCTTCTAATATGAACAGTATTTCTCCAAAGACACAATCATTATCTTTGTTCTTTACGTTCAAAAACTGGCCTACAGTATAGGGAGCACCAAAAATTTTCACTTTGTTTGAAATGTGCAGAGGTTGATATTCTGATTCTTTTATTGCCCTTTGTATTTGAATGGAGTACAACTCGATAATGAAAGTTTGACTGTCTTCAAACCGAACCCTTTCAGCAAAAAGTGAGCCATTTAGAAGATAAGCTTGCAATAACTTATGTTTGTTTGACAGTGTATCAGTGAGGTTTTTGAAGTTCTGACATCTTCGGGCAACTCTTTTGAAATATGAATGTTTACTCTCAAAGCGCAATGTCCAAAGACGAATAAGTGGTCCAAATTTCATCGTTAACTCAGGATAGTGCAGAAGGAAGTGGTGCTTTGGTCGAAGAGGCACATCTGCAAAAGCAACCTTCCTTCCCTCCAAGTACTCTTCAATTATGATTTTGAAATATGCAATTTGTGAATGACTTATGCTAGGTGCACAGGCAAATTCCACAATTTCTCTGAGTGTAACAACTACGTAGATTCCATACAGAATCATCAGTATCTATCTTAGAGTACAGAAGGATTGGCAAAAGTGAAGTAAGGCCCAGTTCTGACAAGCACTGCCATTTAACCTTTTGCTTTTTGGGTGAAACACAGCAGGCCTGCAAGAAGCATCATGCTCAAAAAATGAAAAGCCACGTATTAGATCATTTAATAAAGTATACGTAAGCCAGCCTTTCTGAACAAAATAATTTAGGTAAAGTGACAAATCATAGTCACAAACCCCTTCAAACAAGTCATGACCAACACAAGGAGGGAGCCCAGGAAGACAAACATGAAAGTACTGCAACTCATTGAACAGAGACGGGGGAAATGATTCCTTGGCTACCCATGGCTAATTGCAAAGCAGATGCATCATAATTTTCAACAGTTCGTGATGAAGCACTCAAATATGGATACTCTTCCAAGTATCTCTTTGCATTAGACAATAACGGCACATATATTCTGAAGTTGAGAAATTCTGGTTAAATCCACCAATAAAATGTGCTCCTAAATTGTCAGCAGTAATACAAAAAACCCTCCCTACATAACATACACCATCCACATTAAATCCATTCTCAATTTCTTTAAGGTCACCAATCAATTGCCTAAATACTACTTTTTGGCCAAACAATTTTAAATCTTTTTCACAGCACAGTAAAAGAAGCTGCATTTGGTGAACTGATGACCTATACTGAGGGTATATGTTTCCTAATGTGAAATAAAATCCGAGAATTTTATGTTTATTTCGTGAAGAACCTAACGGGTTAACAACCTCAAACACATCCTGAAAAAGGATAAGCTGAAGGATTTTTATTGATCCATCTGCTTGGCATTGCTGAAACACGCTACCGTCAGTAAAATCACTCATTCGATCTGCTACTTCATTTTTCAGTGGATGATCTACTTGATCCTTTACAGACTTATCGTGGAGCAGATTAACAAGTTTTTTTAATTGGAATGTAGTGGCAGTAACGCAAGCAATTTACCTCATCACGACCCATGCAAATTTCAATGGGTTTGACAAATTTCATGCTTTTTTAAAAATATTGTTGTCTTAAATAGATAGATTTAAGAAGTCCCGATTCAGTATCGAATGCAGATTTTAAAAACTTTGAGTCATGGACATATTTTACAATTTTTTTTTCATCTTCAGATATATTTACTAATTCACTCAATTTAGCAGTGAAACTCTGTGTGAAAAAGGAATCCTCCTGAATCAGTAAATAATTTATCTCTTCTGTTATCAACTGTATTGTTTTACATGGGATTAGGCATTTTGATTCCAAAAGCAAGCAAAAAAGAGCAATATTTTTCAGTGTGAGTTCTTCAGAGATATGGCTGTCTGACTGATTAAGTTGTTCACTTACGTCAGAAGTGACTAGTTCCACAGTACTGTCAACTCTCAAGGTCAGGGCAACTGGCTCAGAATTAAGAAACTGTGGAGATAGGAATTTTGTACTGTGATTCAGATGATATCTAGATAAATGGGATGAAAATGAAGATCTGACTTTAAATGTTTTGGCACACCCCTTAAAACAGCATCTAATAAAGCCCCCGGAGGTTAGATGTGACTTAATGTGCGATATTAAATCAGAAACTCTATTAAATGCCTTATGACACAATCTTTGGTTGCACTTTAAATCCACTTCTGAATTGCAAAGTTGTAAACCACGCAATCCACGGTGGTATCGCGAGACATGAGTATTAAAGCCATAGTAAGAGCCAAATGCCTTGGAGCAACCACGCACCCCACACTGAAATCTAAAATTATTTACATTTCTATGAATGCTCATGTGGTGAACATATTTCTTTAAAGATAAAGAAACATAGTTGCAATTGACACACTCATACATGATGTTAAGTATTAAGAATGCACTTTTATGCAAAATGTTTTATAATATGAGATATTCCTAAGAAAAACAGAAGGAATCACTTTATGTATTGAATGTAAAATTTCATGTGTCAAAAATAAACAATAACTGACACTTATTGCCAAAGGCTTTGATTCATCTGAAACCAAATTCTTTTACATATTTTTTAAAAATTCAACCAATTTAGCATGCAGAACAAAGATTCATTACCAAAATTATTTACAATACAAAAAATATGTCCGCAAAAAGATCCTCCGTAATTGTCAGCACTGTTGTCTTAAGCAATATACAGGGTGTCCCAGAAATATTGGATACATTACAAAATTATGTAAAAAAACAACTGAGCATTGTCGGTTTTTCTATGTCACGTATTACAAACACGGTTTCTATATTTTTGTTTTGCAGAATTGTTATTCCCAGAATCCGATAGATGGCACTAGGTGTGGCCTGATGAGGAATGTATGAGAAATGCGCAATCGGTAGTAATGTCATCCGTACAGCACAAGGTGATGTGTGTGTTATGGCTTGCGAAATTAAAGTCTGTCATTAAAGTTAAAAGACGATACCGTTTAGAGTATGATCCTCCGTAATTGTCAGCACTGTTGTCTTAAGCAATATACAGGGTGTCCCAGAAATATTGGATACTCAATAATAATCCTCCATCAATGAATTCAATTAAGCAATGGATAAAACAGTTCTGGCAATGTGGAACCTCGTGGAGGAGCCGGTTGGCCTAGCATCAGCGGTGAGACGGTTGACCAAGTTAATGGAAGTTTCCGACGAAGCTCCAGGAAATCCGTTCGTAAAGCAAGCAGAGAACTGTGCATTCCGAAATCGACAGTTCACGATATCTTGCACAAGAAATTAAAGTTTTATGCTTATAAAATCCAAATAGTGAAAAAGATGCATGTAAATGATCACACTCAGCGAAACGATTTCGCTGTGGTTATGCTAAATTGAGTGAAAAACAACGAAAACTTTCTCAGTACTGTCATTTTCAGTGATGAATCCACATTTCATGTATTGTGAATTGTCACTGTAGGATATGGGGTAGTGAACTGCCTCATGCTGCTAATGAACTGGAACGCGATTCGCCAAAAGTTAACGTGTGGTGCACCCTATCAAAAAGACAAGTGATTGGCCCTTCCTTCTGCAAAAAAAACAAATGATGACATTTACTTGGATACGATAGAAACTTTCGCTATACCCAGATCAAAAGATATGATGTCATTTTCCAACAAGACGGTACGACTGCGCATTGGTCAACATGTATACATAAGTGCCTAAATGAGCCTTTTCCCCAACAGATAGATTGGCCGTGGTGGTCCCATTCTGTGGCCTCCTCGCTCTCCAGATCTAACTTCATTGGATTATTTCATGTGGGATTAGGATCGTGTCTATAAGACGCCTTGTACTGATTTGCAGGAACTAAAGTAGCGTATCACAGCTGCTATTTAATTCCATAACTCCTCAGATGCTTGCCAATACATGGCATGGAATTGAGTATCGCTTAGACGTACTACGAGCAACCAAGGGATCTCACATCGAAATTTATTAACTTGTGCAGTTACATTGTAAGTTAATACAGTCAGTTTAATGTTTTGTTTTATATAATTTTGTTATGTGTCCAATAATTCTCGGACACCCTGTATATATACATTTTTGTAGCAAATAAATGCAACAGAATAAAAACAAGAATTTTATTTGTTGAGAAGGAAATAAGAAACTAAGACTTTTGAATCCAAAAGATTTTGAAAACCGGTAGAAACAGTAAAGATTTTATGTGTGCAGCTCTGTGGAGCACCACATTAACAGGACCTGCAATTTTATGAGAGTTCCTAGTTATTTTTTTATGTGAAAAAGACTTTTTCTTTTTCATACATTAGCATGAGAAAGTATTGTAATCATGAAAAATTCGACTCCAAGATGTCAAAGGAAATGCAAGTTGTGATGTACTTTGCACAAAAAAGAGTAGTCATGACTACTTTCTATTTTTAAATAAATCCGGTACTTGTATGTACCTCTTATTTTTCCAGTTTTTCAAAAAAATAAGATTTTCATTTCTAGAAACTTGTCTCCAGCCTCATTTATTTATAGCACTGATGGAGATAATGCTTCACTGGTGATGTGACTTCATTGCTGATATTCAATCAGAATGGCGACACAAGAGGCCTGAATGTTACATTGTGATTAAAATTTTCACGGATTCACCCTTTCATGATGTACATTCTCGGAGATTTGTTTCAATTCATTTATAGTGACAAACTGACAATGAGGGACAGAGAGGCCCCTTGAGATATATCAAATATGGCATCAGCCATCTTGATTGAAGTCCATGGTAAAGTAAGGTTTAGAAATTACCAGATGATTATATTTATATTTGGTGTTTTCACTAACACGCTGCAAATTTTTTTATTGGATTTTGCCATTTTTAATGCGGCGGGTGGGGGGGGGGGGCAGGTTTGGTCTTTGGAAAAAAATTATCTTATCAGGAATTCAGGATGTTATTTTGGGTTCTGTATTAGGATTACAATTTATCTGTGGTTGACTTTATTACTATATATATACAGCTAAAAACAATTAGGGAATAGGGAATATCGTAGTTTTGTATTAAAACTGAGTGACAGAAAACTTTAGAGGTTGGAATAGGAACTACATACACTTAGTATGCTATGCAAAAGAAAAATATGGCCAAAACAATTAGTAAATTTAAATTTAATAATTTTTGGGAGACAAATGTACAAAGGCATATTTATGATCATATCGTAAAAATGAAAATAAAGGTAAATTTCTCACTGAAAAACATGTACGGCAATTTGCATTGTATAAGCCACGAATAAACGATTTAAAAAAAATAAAATAAAAAAAAGTTTTTGCTGCCGTTCAATTTGAAAAATAATCTGCAGGGTAATTGTGCTGGAGAGGGGCTATATAATTGGAAAAGGAACTCTCTCGGAAAAAAAATTTCAGTCTAGGATTTGCACGAAGTGAAGAGGACGGAAAAGGGATGTCATAATGAAAGACCGGGAAAGCTGTAGGAAGGGGCGGCGGCAGTTATTTTGTCTTTGTATTGTCGGGAAAGACAAAATGCTGACTGTGCTTGTGCCCTCTCCTCATCAATTGGCCAATAAAAATGTATGCACAGTGCTTGCTGCAGGAACCTAAACATGCACGCTTCATTTCAAAGTTCTATGTTCTGAATCTCGTGTACACTGTGCCTTGTATTTTAGTTTGTCCTTTGCCAGTTTGACCAAAGTCTTTGTTTCATTTCTTCGGACTCCGGGGTCTTTATGTGCCTAACTTTTCTGTCGAAAATTCCGCTTCTGGATCAACATTTGTGATATACAAGATCATATGGCTATTTTTTTCTTTTTCTTCTGAATGTCACAATCTGTGAATTATACGCCGGCACAGATTATACGAAAATAAAAAAAAAGTGCGATTTCCAGGGTCTGAGGATAAACGATGAAAATTATGATAATTCAGGAATTTGCGAGCCCCAGATGAAAAAAAAAAAAAAAAAAAACGAGTACCTTTTTTTTTTTTGCCAGGGCTGAGGGCAGAACATTTTTGGACAGAAGTGTACGACTTTGACATTATATATAGCCCCCTCCTCCCCGCAGGTTCAATGTCTGGCCACTAAAAAATTTAGCTGGCCACCAGATTTCAGAATATTTTTCTACCTCTGGTTGTTACAAATACCTTGTTCCCTCAAAATAATCAGGATGTACAGTAAAGCAAGACACGTCTGAGAAGAGAACGTTGCTCCATTAATTTCTTCTCTAATCAGCAGGGTCATGTGCTCAAAATCTGCAGGCAGCACGGTGGCATGCGGTTAAAGAAACACATACCATAGGTTGTCGAGCATACAGACCAACACTGTGTAGTCGGGTGCGAACAGTTTGAGTCGAAACATTTGTGTCAGTAGCCGTATGGAGCTTGCATTGCAGAAGAGGGGCGCTCATACTCCGGTTTCTCCTGGCAGTCAGTGATAAAAAAACGATCCTCATTTCTTGACGTTGCTTTCCTGTGACCTTGCCCTGGTCTTTGCCTTAAATTTTTGGTATCTGAAAACCAATTCCAAAATCTGGAAATCATGCTTCGAGACACTCCAACGGCGTCCGCTACTTGCGATTGGGTTTGACCAGCTTCTAAGTGACCGATAGCCCTCAGGCTACAGATTCGGGTAAATCCTGTTCGGACATCACATTCAAAGCACGAGTCATTTTTATCCTGGACTAAACGATCATAAGATACAATTCACTTTTCATTCGTTGACAGAAACATACCCTTTTTAACGTCCCACAATCAATTTTGCATACTGAGGTGTTTGGAAGTATGCAAAAGTTTCATTGTAATAACTTTCCTTCAATTTCTCTTAGCATACAAACAGTTGATGCCAGTAGTTCATATCTAAACCACAATATCTCCCAATAGTTTTGAGCAGTGTATTTTAAGCTAACGGGGGGGGGGGGGTAACAATGATGTTTAGCATTGGTGCTAATGCAGAGTTTGACTAAGGAATTTCTTAGATTTAAGCTTGGAACATAATGGCAACTCTACCTGGAAAAAAGAGGGATTTGCCAGGCTATTTGAGATAGCTATTGGCTGGAAAACAATGGCATCAACTTTAACTCTGATTAACAACTTATGTGTTTTTACAGAAATAAAATTTGACCACCCATAGAAATAAAGTGTTTGAAGTTGGGCCGCATCCCGGCGATTAAAAAATATTATTATGCATCCTGGCATGTAATAAATTTTAAACCCGTCACAGACTATGTAAAGAAATTAGGATGAAAGCACAAATTTGAACACAAAAATCAGCAAATGAAATTCTTAATGGATTAAGTTGATGAATGATTAGCAGCTGGGACAGGAAAGATATAGGAGGCAGGAGTATGGTGTCAGAATTCTTGTTAAATCACCTACAATTGTAACAGTGCTAGCTAAATAATTTTCTGGCGCCCATGTGGTCTGCAGGTGAAATTGATCATTCCACGACTTGTGCCTCGTTCTCCAAAACCAGTTGTCAGAGCAGGGGTGTTTGGTGGGCTAAAGGAGGTTGGAGTATTTGGAACTTTTTGGTCCCCAACAAAACTAGTAGAGCCCACACCTGTTTTACTGAGGACTGAAAACTTTGTGTGGGTAAAAAAGTTCCGAAAAGCGCAAATTGAAGAAATAATTTGCATTATTCATATTAAATTTAGGACTTCCATTGTCTAGAAATCCTAAATCTTTTCTTCTACCTACAGAGATTGGATGTTTTTTCTTCAAGTTTCTCTCATAAATTTGAATCTATTTTCATGTGTGCTCTTTGGCACCCATTTTCAATAGGGTTCGTCCCCAGGTGATCCCCTATGACATACTAAAATTTCATCGAAATCGAACCATATTTACGCAAGTTATGACGCATAATGGCAATGGAATGCATCCTGCTCCTATGTTGTGACCTTTGACCCCATTTCCAATAGGGTTCGTCCCCAGTGGTCCCCTAACACATACTAAAATTTCACTGAAATCGAACCATAATTACGCAAGTTATGATGCATTTTAGAAAGATGTGATAAAGTTGATACTAAATTACAAAAGCCATCACTAGATTTGTTAACTGGACGTAACCTTCTGTCATTATCCCATTTCATTGCCAATGAAAGAAATAATTTTGAAAAATATGAAGAAATAGATAAAACATTAAGTGAAAAATCTTCTGGAAGTTTTGTCTAATCACAATTAAAAAATATGCACATGGCAATAACCGTAATGAAACTATTCTTCAAGGACAGAAAAAATGTGAAGTAGAAACATTTAATGTGATTATTGATCAGTTGGATAACAAATGTCTGTTAGCTTATAAAAAAATTCAATTTCCATTTCAGTTCTTAGTTAACTGTCAACTAAATTTCTCTAAATAACTGTTTAGATTTTTACAGTGAGGATTTGGATGAATCTTTACATAGTAAAATTTCACAGTTCTATGACTTTATCAAGTGTGAATGTAGCTACTGCACAAAAAAAAAAAATGTTCTTGTCAAGACATTGCAAAACACACACACATATATATATATACATGATATTTTCCCAAATGTACATTCACCGTATTAAAACTACACTTGGTAAAAAATAACTTGTGATTGACAATGCTTCAACAAAGGCTTAACAGTCTTGCTATCATGTCATTAGAGCATGATATTGCTCAGCAGTTAGTTTGACGATGTTGTGCACTTCTTCACAAACCTCAAAGCAAAAAAAGACATTTTAAAGACGAACGCCTGAACTTTTTTTTTTTTTTTTATTGGAGGTTTTTTTTTGATTGGACGTTTAACGACCACCGTGAGCAACTCAATGGGCTATAAGCAGTCGCCCGTCGCTAATTTAGGGTCACTGGTTCCAGGGAAGGGAAAGAGCCAGTGCTGTAAGACAAACACAATATCCATGACTCGCCGTCATTCGAACCCGGACACCTTCCGGACGAATGATCAGAGGCCATTGCTTAGACCACTGCGCCACCGGGGCGGCCTTATTGGAGGTTTAACGACCACCGTGAGCAACTCAATGGGCTATAAGCGGTCGCCCGTCCCTAATTTAGGGTCACTGGTTCCAGGGAAGGGAAAGAGCCAGTGCTGTAAGACAAACACAATATCCATGCCTCGCCGTCATTCGAACCCGGACCCCTTCCGGACGAATGATCAGAGGCCATCGCTTAGACCACTAGCCACCAGGGCGGCCTTATTGGAGGTTTAACGACCACCGTGAGCAACTCAATGGGCTATAAGCGGTCGCCCGTCCCTAATTTAGGGTCACTGGTTCCAGGGAAGGGAGAGAGCCAGTGCCGTAAGACAAACACAGCATCCATGCCTCACCGGGATTCGATAGACCTCTTTCGAACGAATGATCAGAGGTCATCGCTTAGACCACTGCACAACCGGGGCGGCAAACTTTTGTTTTTGTGCATTCATTTTTCATTTATGTTGTCTACACTTGATTCAATGTTTGAATTTTCTTTAGTATAAAATTTTTTGTAAGATATGTGGACACTTAAGATTTTGGGGTATACTAGCAATGTTTATTTCTTGCACAGTACACCTGAAGTGATTTTTTTGAGGGGTTTTTCTTAGCTCACGAAGCAGTTCTAATGTAATTACTGCCTAGCATAAGTGACCTGTTTGTAAAACTTTCTACGTGCAATTGTGTTTGCATTGAAATACACCTTTTGGGGTACTCATTTTATAAATAAAACAAACAGATATTGGTACTGCTATTAAGTTTACGCGACGCGCCTCGAGTTGTGCGTTGGGCATGAGTTGAGTGATATTTCTGTCATTTTTTTTATAATTTTACAGAAAACACTGGCAGTTATTACTACACAAATACCTGTGTATTGATATATTTCAACTAATTTTTAAGAAATTGATTGGTTCTGATAAATTTCTATCTTACCACAGATGAGGTATACACACTGCTCACATGAGATTTCTTCAATGTGTTAGTTTGCAGAAAAAAATGTTTCAGCATCTTTAAACAGACATTTTAAAGACAAACTCCTGAACTATGTGTGAACTTCTGTTTTTGTGCATTCATTTCAAATTTTTGTTATCTATACTTGATTCAATGTTTGCATTTCTTTAGGAATAAATATTAAAAATAATACATTTCCTTATGTCTGCAAACACATAAGATGTATTTTACAAAGCCTTTACATATATAAAGGAAATAGGTATCCAACATATGTACATATCTATCGTATAGTCAATAGGACATTCGTATTTTACAAGCACTTGTGACCAGAAATAGGGGCCACAAAATATTCAGTAGCCCAGATTCCAAAAAACGCTGTCTGGCACTGAAAAAAAAAAAAAAAGGAAGGAAGCAGGAGCATAGTGTTAGAATTTTTAGCACTTGCGAATGCTAAATAAAAATTTCCTGGCACCCACGTGGTCTGGGTAAAATTGACCATTATACAATTTGTACCTCGTTCTCCAAAACTAGTTGTCACCTAGTCACAGGACAAGCGAGGAAAATTAGTTAGCAACTGCATTCGTTTACTGAACTTGTTCGGCCTAACAAATAATTTGAACGAAATACATGAAATATTTTTTTTTTTTTTTTTGAGTGGAGGTTTAACGACCACCGTGAGCAACTCATACATGAAATAAAACATCAAACTTGTTTCAATTGTTACCAAAACCACTTAATACTAACATTCTCATCATAATGCACTGTGACTTACACAAAACAAAAAAATACTTACCGAAAATAAATGCTGCGGTGCTTATTTAGTAACATAGAATCCTTATTTTGTGTATAGAGAGACCTCCATCGCTTCGTACCAACATGGCGTCCGCGACCAGCCCGTTGCCATTCGACAGCACGTAAAAAAACAGGTATTATACCGCAATGGTTAAAACAGTTTAAACACCGTGAACATGTTGTTTATCTACCGAAAATTTACGGTTCATCGCCCGTTGGCGTGCTTACGGTCTGTAAACCGTTTTAATACAGTTGAAACACTGAGAATTCACAGCAATTTTTTACAGTGTACTCTGTTGGATGAAGGTGTACCAAAGTCTCTTCTTCAACTCTTTGTCTTAAGCTGTCGTGCCATCCCGTTGGCTCAGTGGTCTAAGCGATGGCTTCTAACGATTCGTTCGAGATGGGTCCGCGTTCCAGTCCCGGTGAGGCATGGGCGCTGTGTTTGCCTTACAGCACTGACTCTCTCCCTTCCTTGGAACCAGTGACCCTAAATTAGGGACAGGTGACTGCTTATAGCCCATTGTGTTTCTCACTGTGGTCTTTAAACCTCCAAACAGAAGAAAAACCTGTCGTCCTCCATGTCATTCCGACATGCTTTTGAATTTCATCCACCCTCTAGCGTAGCTAGTAATGTTGGATCCCTGGTGCAGAATCATGAAGTAGGCCCCACTGTACCTTATACGTATGTTCAGGTATGCCTAGGTGTATTGCCGCAATTTTAATTTTACATATGGCATTTTCTTTCATACTATACCGGTAGCTCATCATGTAATCGCAAAATATAGAATGTAGAGTATAAGGATGTCTACTCGCCAATATTCGGATCAACACTAAAGGAAGGATCTTGTTTACTTAGCACTGGTTACACGGATATTTGTTATCAATACGGCAGCCGTTTGCCCTCCGACTATGCAGCCGCCTACAACGTATGGTTGTATGTGAATGATTGACGGGACAGAATGTGAGAATGAAGCATCGTCTCCGACTCTCAGCAACATATATTAATAGCGCGTCATCGCGCATAAGGAGCCTTATCGTAAAATACGGTTCAAACGAGGGGGAAAGAAAATGCAGTAAAGATATACATTCTCTGAGTTATTTTCATAATAACAAAAATAATTGATCGGCGAGTGTTAAATAAGCGCGATAATGGACGATAGTTGTAGCACTATTGTTTTCCATTGGCTTATTGTGAACTGAATTTTGTATTTCACATTTGAGAAGGACATAGAAAAGACTTTCTGTAACCAGACAGAAATCGTAAGGTTATTATCTCATGTTATAATCAGTTTTTCATTGCTACCGTTCGTCTTTTCCGTAAATTACTGTTAGCTGGCAATGAGCCCCTCAAGCGGTTGGGCCCTAGTGCAGCTGAACCACCTCGTAGCTACGTCACTATCCTCCACCTGGTCTTTTGGGTGTTTTCATGTCCTTGGTATCTAGTTTGATGTTTCAGTTGTCTAACGGTGGTCAGTTCTCCTAGCAATGTGTCCAGCAGAGCTGAGTTCGGGCTCAATTTTTGGAGCCCGAGCCCGTCCGAGCCCGTGGTATATCAACCCGAGCCCACCCGAGCCCGAATTTTATATTTCAAAATAGAGCCAAGGCCCGAACGAGCCCGAAAACTGGCTAACCTGTTCAACCATTAATAAGAAACATCTCCTTTTCCACACTTCCACTCTCTCTTTCTCCTGCAATTAATCAATGTACTTTTCAAAAGGGGAGTCTATTTTTATAGTGTAACTGTATGATTTTTTTTTACCGTTCGTTTCCACCTCAAGTGCTTCGGGCGGCCGAGGATCCAAAATGATCGGACGGTGTTGCAATTGTATGTTGCTCAAATAATGCTAATATTATCGCGCCATAATGCGCTGCAATATGTACGTTGCTAAATAGAATTAGCAGGAAGCTACTGAGTGGAGATAGGGGGTAAATTATCGTCGGTATTCTATCAGCTATCCAATATCTATAGTTCTTGAGAAAGCTTTTTCTTCTCTGCAGAAACACACTAATGCGCGGCCTATGGCATTTCCTACCCAAGCCTGGAATAAATAGCTGTCTGGAATGCCCGTTCCCTAACCAGAACCAGTTGCCGAAGAATTCCTTTTACCAAGTATAAAGTGTCTCATTTGCTAAATCATATAAAATAACATTTATATATAAAAAAATTCTCTCGTTGTCCCTCTCTCTAAGAGCCTGACCCGCAGTAAATATTCTACAGCCCGAGCCTGATACGGGCCCGGGCTCTGCTTCGGGCTCAGCCCGTCTCAGCTGTGATGTCCAGCACATTGACATTTAAATATCTTCATTTTGATCATGATATCATCCACTCTTACTATGATTATGACGTCACACCATTGTCGTTTTCCAGATTATTAGTCCCTCTCCCTATCTTTCTTGGTTATTACACCAAGCATGCATATCTCCATGTTTCTTTGAATTATCCGCAACCTCTGTGTCTATGATCCAGAAGTAGGAATTCCAAACAGAAATCATCGTTCTTTCCACGTTAATAAATGAGTCTCGGAAAGATTATCATCGGCCGCCACTGGGAATCGAACCCAGGGTCTTTCAGTTACGCGCCGGACATGCTACCACTGTACCACAGCGGCCTCAAATTCTCCAGACTCACGTGTGATTAACTGCCAAACTACATGCAGGTTGCTGCATAGAGCCTCTCATAATGCTGGGGATTCACCAAAGATGGAGATCAGCAACTGAACAAATTACTAGGAGGCGCATGGATAATTAATTCAAACACTCCACGTGGATCCAAGCATTAACGTGGAAAGAGCGATGATTTCTGTTTGGTGTTCCTGATCCACGTCGAGTGTTTGAATTAATTATCCATTCGCCTCCTAGTTATTTGTTCAGTTGCTGATTTCCATCTTTGGTGAATCCCTAGCATTGTGCGGGGCTCCATGAAGCAACCTGCATGTAGTTTGGCAGTTCCACACATGTGAGTCTGGAGAAGTCGAGGCCGCTGTGGTGCAGTGGTAGCATGTCCGGCGCGTAACTGGAAGACTCTGGGCTCGATTCCCGTGACGACCGTTGATAATTTTTCCGAGACTCATTTATTAACGTGGAAAGAGCAATGATTTCTTTTTGGTGTTCCTGATCCACGTCGCGTGTTTGAATTAAATAGGAACTCGAAGAATGCATTGATTAAACACTTTTCGTTCATGACATAATGGTAAAATGTCATGTAAAGTGTACGGTGTCTTGCAAATACACTCCATCTCGGTTTCATACACCTATTAATATCTTCTCCAAAGTGGCCCTCGCTTGATTTATGTTGTAAGCATCAGTTACTTCTAAATTCGCCCTGCCAACCTCTAATTCTTTAATTTTTGCAAAAGTCTGGTACAACATTTTTGTGTGTGTGTGTGTGTAAGTTTGCCTTCAATCCCACTTCTTTACTCTTGCCAGAAGGTTCCTGGATCGTACTGTATATCTTTGAAGGAGGTACTTGCAAAAATGACTGTGTCGTCATCGAATAACAGTATGCGAAGTGCGGCACTTGGATTTAATCATGTATTACACTCACACAACGATTAACATTAAAGCAAATAACGTAGCTTTTAAGCAATGCACGTAATCCACATAACGTACCTTCTTGTTACGCCTATAATCTAGTAACGTGAAGATTCGTAACATGAATTACGCGTGTAGCAGATTTAAAGTAACCGCGTTATTTGCTTTAATGATAATTTCCATATTTTTCCGAAGTGAGAAATGCCATGAAGCAGGCGTCGTACGTATGCCCCAGCCGGAGCCCAGCTCAGACAATTAGTCAGAAGCCAGCTCTTCTGACGACTGGGTTACCAGGATAGCAATTACTACTTTTCCCCCTTACAGAAAAAAAAAATCTAAATTAAAGGATTTTTTTCGTGTTATCTTTTCCTTGTTTTCATGTTTAACAAGCTAAAATCATTTCACGCTGATTGTCATTTATTAATTAAGCTTTATAAAAAAAAACGTGGTTCTAGAACAGGAAGAATACCGATCAAAAACTTATCATTTCAAATATCTTTGAAGTTGATTTCTTTAGACGTTAAGAATTATGCAAGGCCGGAGAGAAAAAAAAATTATGGCATCAAAATAATGTATACATATTTCCATTTTTGCCGTCTTTCTTTGTTTTTTAGGAATTTGGTCATGTTACTTATTTAGGACGAATGGTATTCGAATAAGTTTTGCAGTTTTTAGCTATAATATTTTTCTCAGAAAATACTTTCGACTCCAGGGAAAACAACTCGAGACACAAAAGCACCTGCCACACGCGGTATCTTTGAAAATAAGCTAAAAAAAAAAAAATGTTTCTTGGATAAAAATGAAAACAGTTTCGACTTTTCCGACTGATTCTTCCTTTTCTTTCTTATGAAGAGAAATGGTTGGGAACTGGACAAACCTTGGATAGAAATCGATATCAGAAAAGAACAAGTGCACTTAGAACAACTCCAAAGTGAAAGAAACCAAGAGAGGCAAGAGGAAGAAAACGGACAAAGGAAATAATTCGATTTCGTCGGCAGTTGCGCCTAATGTCCCTCCAAGGAGCAACTTCGGGGTTGTGGGACGCAGAAAACCCAAATGAAAACAATATCCACAGCAGGCAAGGCATGCAGTCACGATTATCGCCGCCATTTGGGTGGCGAAGCAGGAGCCATTGGAGAGGGATAGTTTTGATCGTGGTCTTATGGCCTTACTCACTTCAGGCCACGATAGGAATATAAAAAAGTGGCCCGGGATTAGGTGCCGATGGCGAGGGTTATGAGGTGGGCGGGCAGGGACTTATGGTGTTTCCGACACTCTTCCGAAACTGGTGATCGTGACTGGAGTTCAAAAATCTGTCCTCCTAGAGTGGCAGGGTGCCCGTTGGCATTGGTTAACACTGCATATCACCGCAATATATCTATGCAAAGTTTAATAGTCAAACATATAAAGAAAATATGTATATTCAAAACAGTATGCATTGGATTTTCAAACAAAAGAAAACGCTTATCTTCTTCAAGTTTTCCTTTTATTGCTATTTCAGATGGTCAGCTCTGAAGTTTTAACATCTGGAAATTTACTAGTCTAAGAATTAAAAATTCTGAAGCGCTACATTGCTTCTTTAGTGTTACTGATTTATGCTGACGAAGCTGTCTATATAGTTTTCTCCTTGTATGTGAAAATAAAACAAACAAACTAATGTTTGATATTAGCAATAAACAAACTAATATATTGGTAATTTTAATACTGAATATAATTATTTGGGCTTTTTATTAATCTGTTATTTCCTTAAGTGGTATGGTTTAAATTTACATTTTCAATATTACATGATATAGGGTGGAGCTACTTAGGCAATCAATTTGAAACTGTACTGATAACTGTATCTCAGGGCCGCCTATCACTAGTATGCCTGCTTGACTTGATGTTTGTTTCAAGAATCACCATTTTGGAAGAAGATGGCTAGTTAGGCCCTTTAGGCCTTTTCCCCTTTTTTATTGCATATCTGCCATATAATTGCTTTCACTTAATCTATGTAACCTGTATGTGTCAACTAAACTGAAATAAATGAAATAAAATATACCACAAAACAAAAGCGTGAAAGTTATAAACAAATGCATTCGTATTGCCCTGTAAACGAGAAGTGTATGGATTTGGCTTCTTGTGTTGCTGTCAGGGAAAGTGCGTGTTTTATTGTGGTCCGGGTGTAAAACTATTAATGAGATCCCCGCGTTTCCCCAAAGAAGAAGCAAACGTACTGAAATCTTTCAGCATAGTTTATTTAGATAAAAAATTTAACACCTGTAATCGCTTGTTTTCGCTAAAAATCAGAACATTCTTCAAAATTAGAAATAATATAGATAAATACAACTGGCATTGTTGCAGAAAACCATGAAATAAAAAATGACGACCGATTTTCGTACTTGCTTTTGAAATGAATATTTTCGATGAATACACATCAATAATTTTCTTTCTTTATTTTGGCTTCATTTCATTATTACGAAATTAAAATCGCTCTTCTTTTCTTCTTCGCTTTATATGTTTAATATCGCTAAAAATGGCAAGCGTTCTTGGGTCATGATTGATCTTAAATATGTTTTAATCATTTTTTTGCTTGCTAAAAGATCTTTCGGAACTTGCGACGGTTACTCGTAGAGTCAAAAATAGTCGTGAAGTGATAATCAAGTTTAGGAAAATATCGTTGTAATTGGAATCAACTATGTGTTGAAGAAGCTCTTTAGGACCTTGAATTTTTTCGTTGTCCGCTAGAAGAGGTTTTATAATTTGTAATTCATTTAAAAGATCATCTGACGCGTCGGAATTAAATTTAATAAGTTCTTTAGCTGATACTAATACTAATTCAATAGGAGCGCAGCTGTTTTGAGAAAGAAATGTTTGCCTACTGTGCAATGATTTAAACAATTGAAATATGTTATTTAACTGAGCAAATATTGTGCTTATAGGTCAGAATTCAAAAGGACAATCCAATAAATATGTCACCGTTCAATTTACTTTTTGTTTAGATACTGACTCGTGACTACTAAATTTTTACAGTTTTGGTCAACCCGCTAGCTGTGTTTCGTTTTTTTTTTTTTTTTTTTATGAGCAATTTTTCCACAGGTAGTTTAGATTCAGAATTTTGATAAGAGGGGAGTGCTTTGTCTGCACTCCCCTCCTATCCACCGCTCCTGGTTGCTATGCCTGGGTCCGAACTTCGACGCAAGTCACAAATGTTGTGTGTCTGTCCTTCAAATGTTGGTTCTGTCACTTCCCTTAGTCTTTTTTTTTTTTTTTTTTTTTTTTTAATTTACTGGGGGTTTAACGCTTACCATGAGCAACTTAGTGGGCTACAGGCATTCGCTCGGTTCTAATTTAGTGCCACTGGTTCCAGGGAAGGGAGAGAGCTAGTGCCGTAAGAGAAACACATCGTCCATGCCTCACCGGGATTCGAACCCACCTCAGACGAATGATCAGGGGCCAGCGCTTACACCATGATCAGGCTCCAGTAGTCTACTGGCTCTTAAGTCGGAATAGGAGATTTACTGAAACCTCTTGAATACTGATCTACATCGTTAAACACCGAAATAATAATACACCCTGATTCATAAAGAAGTATACAGTTTCCAGATGCAGTAAAACAGTAACAGTTGAAGACACAGACCACAACTGCTAACCGTTAGGTAGATGTACTCATACAGTTTGTGTCCCGCTACTGAGGGAAGTGACGTGGGCGATAGCGTGCGTGTAACGTGACTAGTCAATCAAAATGACAGCGTCTGCAGTGGAGAAGGCGTTTTGTGTTCTTGAATTGAGCAAAACGGAATCTGCAGCTGTTGTGCAACGGCATTTTCGATCACGATTCGGAAAAGAACCTCCAACCAGAAAATCTATCTACGATTGGCATAAAAAATTTTAAACTACAGGCTGTTTTTGCAAACTTAAAAGTCCTGGACGACCGCGTGTATCGGAAGAAGTTGTCGATAGTGTTTGCACCGCCATTCAACGAAGCACGGGAAAATCAACGCGGAGGGTGAGTCGTGAAGTGCAGATTTCACAGCCCACTGTTTGGAGAATTTTGAGAAAGAAGATAAAAATGATTCCATACAAAGTGCAGATGTTGCAAAATCTCACTGACCTTGACAAGACAAAACGCTTTGAATTTTGTGCCGAAATGCAGCACCGTTTTGAAAATGACGATTTTGCCGATCACATAGTTTTTCCTGAGGGGTTACGTAAAGGACAAGGTATTCGCCCATCCCCTTCCTGTTGATCTAGCGGAGCTGAAACAGCGTATCACAGCCGCTATCACTGCACTTGATTTAGATATCTTACCTCGCATTTGGGGCGGAAATGGATTACCGGCTGGATGTGTGTCGTGTGACTAAGGGTGCACACATGGAACATCTGTGACTGTCTCTAAAAAAACTTGAAACATTCCCCTACAAATTCTGTTACAAGTAACATAAAATACCTTGCATTGTTCTTGTTTTATAGTGCGTTGAAACTGTATACTTCTTTATGAATCACCCTGTATTTTAGCACATTCAGAATATTTTCTGAGGGCATTAACAAACATTTGCTGGACGACTGTTATCATTTTTTTTTCTGATTTCAAATTACTATGAAAAAAACAACAACAAAAAAACAGCCTTGTCTAGTGATGAGACAGCTATGATGCTCTATGCTTATTTACTTGTGTATTTCATGATCAAATTTTTGTTATGGTCTCTACTATGCTGGTTTAAGGCACTTCCTATTTTATAAGTTGCTCAAAACACTCTGAATGAAAATTATTGACAAACTTATCATCATAACTAAATAATTTAATGAGTATACAGTGCATTTTTGAAATTTGGATGTTTGAAGTTTAGATGTTCAATATTTTGAATCCTAATGAAAGAATTACGTTTTGATATAGGAAATGGGGGATAGCCAATCTTATGAACAGCATCATAAATGCTATTTAAGGAGAAGCAGAACTTTTACTTACTGCAAGGGTTGTTACAGATTGTTTCGCAATTATTCCTCTGTATACCATTTAAAGCCTATCTTTTTATTCATCAAAACTTCTCCCAGTCTGACAACCTTTCCCATTCCACTCTGCTGGATGAAGGTCTCCCCAAGACTTCCCCACAACTCTCTGTCTTAGGCAATTCACTTCCATGCGACTCCAGTATACTTCCATCTTTGACATCCATGAGTCTCCCACGTGGTCATTTCCTGGGTATTTTTTGTCTCTTGGTATCCAGTCGAGTATTTCAGTTGTCCAAAGGTGGTCAGTTTTTCTGGCAGTATATCCAGCCCATTGTATCTTAGGGGTCTTTACTTTGATCGTGATGACATCCACCCTTGTCATTTTCCTGATCCATGCATAAGTTCCTTTTCTTATCTTTCCTTGCTACCCCAAGCATGCATCTCTCTATGCATATTTGAGTTGAACGCTGCCTCTTGAACGCTGCATTTATTAGAAAACTATGTCTCTGATTCATAAGTAAGGATTGGAAACGTGTATTTCGATTAACTTGTTTTTTTAAGGCATAATAGTAAACTGCTTTTCATTTGGAAGTTGGTAGAGGGTATCGTTCAGCCATAACTCACTGCACAGGTTATGTGGGTTAGTAAGTGTGTAATAGCATTTGCCCTAAACCTGGTGGTACAGTTATACCGATATTGGTCTTTCAAACTAGAAAATGGGTTGTTTTTTTACCTTATTCAGGTTTATGTTATCTATATAAAAGCAGCGTTTAATCCTTCAACTATTTAAGAAGGGATGAATTTCACCCCTAAGTGTATTATAACCCTACCTAATAGGGTCACTTGGGGTCGAGTCATCTATGCTGTGGGTTTTTTTTTCCAGCTAGAAATAAGCTCGAATACTACATAAGATATGGATGTTGTTTTTGTTCCTACTGCACTGATTTTATTCCGTCCGTGGGGTCAACGATCCAAATTTAGGGACAGGAGACTTACTTTAGCATTTGATGTTCCTGAGGATTGTTAAACTAAAAGATAATTGGACGTAATAATTTATTTAGATTGCTTTAACGCATTTTTTTTAAACGAAAGCATGTTGGGGCTGAGGAAAAGAGTTCCGTTGTGTTTCAGAATTTCATAAAGTAGGGATCTGTCCCAGTTACACATATTCTTTGATGTGTGAATGATAAATGCAAAAGCGCTGTTGTTCAAGGTGATTTCGTGCTGTGATCATTGCCACAGATTCCTCTTAAGGCATTCCTTATGTCTGTAATGAATGAATTTTGAAGTTGTGGTTTCTACTAAATTAATTTAATGATGTACCTTTTCGCGAATTTCCTGTTTTTATTTGATCACTGAGGTCACATATTGTAAAGTTGTCTAAATTTTTAATACTTCCTCGTTTGGATTAGGCCACATGTGTATTTCCGATGATAGTTTTATTGCTTTCATTTTTTTAAGTTCCCAGCATATATATAACAAAAATATTAAAAATTGCAATAAGTCCAGCTATAAAGGTTATCTCATAAGTCTACGCCATGTAATTTGCAATGTTTTCTGCTTCTGAAAAGTGAATCTAATTTCTGTGAAAAGCATCAAGCATTTTTTCTGTTTTGTGAACTCACGGTGATCAAATAAAGAATTGTCATTACATGAGATTCATTGTAATTTTTTTAACATATGCGCCCGTTTCCTGGCAACAATCAGAGCCGCCCTTAGGGGTGTGCGACAGGCGTGGTCGCACAGGGCCCCACGCTTAGGGAGCCCCGTGCTCATACCCTAAGAAAAAAAGAGGAAAAGACAGAAATAAGAGGGGGGGGGGGCAGGGATGGAATTTCTTTTTTTCAATTATTTTAATTTTATTTTTTAAACTCCGTCTCGTTTAATTATTCTTTCTTTTTAATATCGATTGCTGAACTTATATTTACCAAAATATCGGAAGCAAACTACAATATTATGTCTAGCGAAACATTAGGATTGAAGCCATATTTTTCAAAGTGCACCGTGTACTGATAGTTATCGAAAAAGTTGTGCTATGTGAGTTACTTCAATCTGATGTCAAAACTGCAGCCGATGCTTTAAGAAACATGAATAAAATTCAGAATTCTTTCTCTAATGCTTTCATCGCCTACAGGATATTACTTACTGTCCCAGTACCGGTGGCAAGCGCAAAAAGCTTTTCACGCTTGAAGCTGATTAAATCTTATTAAGATCTGTCATATCTCTAGAAAGATCCATGTCTTTGGCAACTTTGTCAATTGAACAGGGTAAAGCAAGCAAAAGAAATTTTTGGGATGAAAGCAAAAAACGTCCAGTTCTTATAAGCTGAGTTCTACACGGTCGAATCACATTATTGTGACCACCAGCTAATATCCAGAGTAACCGCCGTGTGCAGCGCGGACAACAGCTAGACGAGCTGGGAGTGACTCAACAAGGTGCTGGAAGATGTTCACAGGTATGTGGAGCCGTGCTGACTGCAGTGCATCTGACAGCTGCTGGAGGGTGCGTGGTGGAGGATCCATAGAGCGAACAACACGATCTAGGTGGTCCCACAAATGCTCAATTGGATTTAAGTCTGGGGAATTGAGGGCCAGGGAAGTACCTTGAAGTCTTCATAGTGCTCTTCCAATCACTCTCGGACATTTCTAGCTGTGTGACACGTCGCATTGTCGTGCTGGAAGATCCCGTCCGCCCCAGGGAAGACAATCAGTATGTACGGGTGTACGTGGTCTGCAAGGATGGATTCATAACGAATTCGATTAATTGTGCCTTCCACAAGTATAAATGGAACAGAGAATGCCACGAAAACATTCCCCAGACCATAACGCTGCCCCCACCTGCTTGTGTTCTGCCATAAATGGTTGAAAAGTGTTTGTTCTCCAATGTTTCTTGCTTTATACGCCAACGTCCATCCGTTCGATGAAGCAGAAAATGTGACTCTTCCGAGAAGGCAATCCTTTGCCAATCAGCGGAGGTCCAATTTCAATACTGCCGTGCAAATGTAAACCTTTTTATGCCGATGCACCTTCGTTAGCAGAGGTGCAGTGACCATCCGTCTGCATCGGAGCCCATACGCAGCAGAGTTTGCTGAACTGTCGTTTTAGACACACTTCTGGTAGCCCCTTGGTTCATTCGGCCAGTGAGTTGCTCCACTGTAACTTGTCGATCGGCCCTCATGCACCTTCGAAGACGATGTTTACCTCTTACATCAATGGCACGTGGTGCTCCGCAGTTTCCTCGTCGCTTATTCGCAATGGTGCCATTTCTTCAATCACGATACACTTTAACCACAGCAGCACGCGAAGAGTTCATGTTTAGCGCTGTTTCTGAAATACTGCCACCCTTGGCTCGAAAGCCGATAATCACCCCTTCTTGCAAATCTGATAAATCGCTCCTTTTATCCATGACAGCAACGGGTGATATGTTTTCAGAATGGCTACAGCAAACCTTATGCACCTTCCAAGACAGCTCACGACACGTGCCTTCATTCATTAGCTACGCGCTGTTGACGTCAAAAGTAGGAGGTGATCGCAATAATGTGTCTCGACTGTGTATAGGGTAAGTACTGTCCCATAATAGGTAGAGACGGAACCACTGTGAGGGAAGGACGTATGGTGGTGTGCTTATTTTATCTACATCATTTAAAAGACATTTACAAATTATCAGTAGTGTTCAAAAAATTTAAAATGCTGTCTTTCGTTATTGGTTAATTTTCAAACGCTTTGACGTTTCATTAAACTGTACAGATAACTGTAATAAGCTATGTTTTAAGTCTAGTGTATGTTTTATGTGTAGTGTAGGGGGAAGGTGGTTAAAGCAAGGGGCCCGGCGGGTAGGTTTGCGCCTGGCCCCGCGGCTGCTAAGGGCGGCTCTGGCAACAATAGGCTATAACGAAGTAAATTTCTCCGTCATTTTTATCCACGCCAGGATTCGAACCCGGATCCCCTCATTCCGGAATAAGTCACTCTACCAATTGAGCTACGCGGACGTTTTATTCTGATTCCTATCTGCCTTTATGTCGTGTGCGTCCTTCTGGCAGGTACGTCACATCTCCTGGTACGTTACATCATCTCCCCCTTATTTTTTATTTATTTATTTATTTTTTTCCTGAAATGCTGGAGAAGGGATTCTCTTATTTTTCCTGTCTCGCGGTGTGGAAATAACATCACACCATTGCGAGATTTTGAATGGTCGGGTCATCCGGATAGTTCGGGCGCCATTATAACGAAGTAAATTTCTCCGTCATTTTTATCCACGCCAGGATTCAAACCCGGATCCCCTCATTCCGGAATAAGTCACTCTACCAATTGAGCTACGCGGACGTTTTATTCGGATTCCTATCTGCCTTTATGTCGTGTGCGTCCTTCTGGCAGGTACGTCACATCTCCTGGTACGTTACAAGGCTATTGTTATTTCCAACGTCTGAAGAAACCGGAGTGTAAAATTTTGTGTGCTTAGCGACTGTTAACATCTTTAAGCTACTAAAATTACTTTTTTTGTAAAAATGTACGGACGTGTATTTTTTTTTTTTTTTTTTTACATTCAGGAGGAATTAGTTTTAGTTTGAAATACAGATCTGCCTACATACGCGCTTCATGGGACGTAAAAATAAAATTCAAACAGAACTAATGAACACTACCTTAAATTTTCTGTTGGGGAGAAGTAAGCGAAGGAAAAGACGTGGAAAATACCCAGTAGAGAAAAGAGAACTTGATGTTTTCAAGCATTATTGTGCTGCAGAAAAGCGTTTTCTTTAAATCATTATGCTTGATAGCATAGTGTTTCTTTCAATGTTTTCGAATTATATCGTAGTTAATAAAAAGTGTTTTTTTTTTCATTAAAAAAGGCGTACTTTTACATGAAGGAAAAGGTAGTAACATGGATGTACCCAACATATTGTTGTTAGAAAGGCAATGCATGATAGAAACGTTTCTCCGAATCTATGTAGCAACAGCGTTTCAGCAGGTAGCATTCATGAAAGTTCTTTTATCACTTTTCATTCCACAAAAAAACTTTTAAAGGCAGAAAGTCGTCACGAAAATTCTTGTTTTACTTTCGAATTGTATGTGGCTAGCTTCTGAGGTGTCTCATACCGGAATTTGAATGCGCAATAGAAAAGTCGCGATTTTAACGACTCGTGAGTACGCATGCGCATAAGTGTGTGAAAAAGGATTTCGTGTGCGTGTGTATGTATGTATGTGTCTGCAGGTTCCGAAGCTGGTACATGCATGCATTCCCAGAGAGCAGGAAATGCACCAAGTACAGCAAACAGCAGTGGAGATAAAATTTACGACCGTAATTGGCTTTTGACTTTCTCAGAAAAGCGGCGGTT
This sequence comes from Macrothele yani, assembly GCA_039090855.1. NCBI lineage: Eukaryota > Metazoa > Arthropoda > Arachnida > Araneae > Macrothelidae > Macrothele > Macrothele yani. The sequence continues at coordinate 80,173,488 of CM077023.1, read as the reverse complement.
TCAATGAGGTATGAGTGATTCACCCGCAGAGTAAACGATTGTGGACAGATTGAAATCATACTCTTGTGTCCACATAAATCTTGAATAAGTGGGCCATAATAATCTCCTTTAGATGCTGAGAACTGCACTAGGCAGCCACAGAAACGACGCATAACAAACGCAGTTTCGCATGTCTATTCGGGGCTAACACCGCTGCATTTTGTGTACATAACCGTTTATTATTACAACTCGAAAAAAGAGCTGAGGAAACTCGTAAAATTTATGAAATATCTTTGGTTGCTACACAATGAGAAATGCGCATGCGCTTCCATATTATGGAATGGAAATCCTCAACCATTTCCAAGGTAATGTTTTCGATGCCTGGTTTGACTTAATGCTCTACCGATCACAATATATATATATATATATATATTTGTCTCTGCTACATTAATTCAGTAAAAAACTGAGATCCACTTCTACATGGTACTTTTCCTCAGAAACTACCAAGATCTATTTTTCCGAACATCGGTTTCTTTAATTCGAAGTGAAGTTCTTTCCGCAGGGGTTTTCTCATAATTAAAAAACTATTAAACGTTTACCAAGAATAGTCATCACTAGGCCATGAGCATTTTTCTACGAACTTCATTCACATTTGTTAGAAGCCATGTTTCATAAATTAAATGATCCCCTATATTCACAATCAGGCATTAATCAAGTGTGACCTTATTACTCTAGATGATCTAACAGATCTTTCTATACATAAGTCAATTCGGAATATTCATCATTACGAGGAAAACGTGCGAGCGCCTTTATGAACGACAGCTGTTATGCCAAAGTAGGAATAAAAAAGAAATTCAGTGTTGTAAACACGAATTTTTATGGAGAGTGAAAACTGAAATAAGAATTAAGGCGATATTAAAGTTGAACGACATATCACATTATGAACTACTAACTTTTTATTACAAGTACGAAAACAATCAAAAATGAATTAAAATGCTGCCTTCAAAAGGAGCGTAGGAACAAACATGCTTAAATTTGTGAGCCTACAGACATGACTATTAATATCATTTGGATTAAAACTAGAGTGACGGCTCATTTATTTAGTAGAGTAGCTCAAAATGTCATTTACATACTGTACAGCATGGAACATTTCTTAATCCGTCTTAAGTTCTCAAAATATTTGTTACTTATGCTTTGTATGAAGAAGTGCAATAAAAACTGTGTCCTAATTGGCATTTAATTTATCCTCTGAAACCTCAAAAGTAAGCATATTTGAGGCAAGTAAAGAAAAAAGAAGTTGTACTTGGAAAAGTTTCTTTCCTGCACATACGAAAAGTTTCTTTCCTGCACATATTATTTAGCTTTAAATATAATGTACATCAATACATTATATTTAAAGCTAAATAATAATAATCATCATCATCATCATTGTCAACCATTATCAATCCACTGCTGGACGAAGGTCTCCCCAAGTTTCCTCCACAACGGTCTGTCTTGTGACAGTCTCCTCCATGCCACTCCCGCATACTTTCGAATTTCATCCACCCATCTCCCATGTGGCCTTTTTCTGGGTCTTTTCCTGTCCCTTGGAATCCAATCTAAAATTTCGGCTGTCCATCGATGGTCTGTCCTTCTGGCAGTATGTCCAGCCCATTGCCATTTCAGGGATTTAACTCTGATCATGATGTCTTCCACTCTTGTCATTTTTCGGATCCACGAGTTCCTCTTCTTATCTCTCCTCGTTACACCAAGCATGCACCTCTCCATGCTGCTTTGAGTTGTCTGCAGCCTTTGTATGTCTCTTTTAGTTAAAGTCCACGTCTCTGCACCATACGTAAGCACTGGAAGGATGCATTGATCAAACACTTTTCTTTTCAGACATAATGGCATATTGCTCTTGAAAATTATGCTGTTTCTTCCAAAAGCTCTCCAGGCAAGTTTTGTACGCCGATTGATTTCTTCATCAATGTGACCCTCACTTGATATCTGCTGTCCAAGATAAACATACGTGTATGTTATCTCCAGCTTTTCTCCATCAATAGATAAATCTTCATATTTTGTAAAAGCATTGAACATCACTTTTGTCTTCTGAAAGTTCATTTTTAATCCCACTTCTTTACTCTTGTCAGCAAGTTCCTGGATCATACTCTGCAGCTCTGATGGGCTAGTTGCAAAAATGACTACGTCATCAGCAAAACGAAGGTGGGTTAGATAATCTCCATTAATCTTTATCCCTTTGTTTTCCCAGCTCAGTGACTGAAAAACTCCCTCCAATGTGGCATTAAAGAGCTTCGGAGATATGGTGTCACCTTGTCTCACTCCTTTTCCAATTTTTATGTGTGTTGTATTTTCAAACAGCCGAATCTTTGCACTTGCATTTTCATAGATGTTATTAATAATATTAATGTATGCATCTTCAATACCGCAGGATTTCAGAGCCATTGTAACTGCTGATGGTTTCACCGAATCAAAGGCTTTTTCATAATCGATAAAAGCCATGCACAATGGAAGTTCATATTCCCTCGCTCTTTCAATTAGTTCTCTCAATACGTGGATACGATCTATTGTGCTGTAGCCACTCCTGAATACAGCTTGTTCTCTCGGCTGAGCCATGTCCAGTGTTACCTTCAAGCGGTGTGACAGAACTTTAGTGAAGATTTTATAAACCACTGATAGAAGGCTGATAGGTCTGTAGTTCCTGAGATCCTCAATGTCACCTTTTTTATGTAGCAGGATCATTGTAGCGTTGTTCCAATCCTCAGGAATCTTCCCTTCATTAAGGCATCGAGTGAAAATTTGGGCGAGTACTGTTTCGATTTCTCCACTTGCTTCTTGTATGATGTCTACAGTAATTCCATCTTCACCTGGAGCTTTTCCCCGCTTCATGTTCTTGATTGCATGTGCAACTTCTGCTGGAAGGACTGGATGAACTCTGGTACTGGTACCTTTCATGATGTCTGGAGTACATGTATCATCCCTTTCATATAATTTGGAGTAGAAATCTTTCACTCTTGTCAAAATTTCGCCTCTATTTCGTGTTACAGAACCATCTTCTTTTCTCAGTGCCATAATCTGTTTTCTTCCCTTACTGAGATGTCCCTTTGCTATCTTTAGGCTTTGGTTGTTTTCAATTGCTTTCCTCACTAGTTCACAGTTGAATTTCCTTACGTCTTCAGTGATACTTTTTCGTACTGTCTTGCATAGCTCTATATATTCCACTTTGGAAGTCACATCTTCTTTAGTTGTCCTCATCTCTCTTCTTTTTTGCATCAACATTTTGGTTTTTCCTGATAATTTGTTCACATGCAACTTGTTCTTAGACCCAGCTAATTTTGTTGCCGTTTCCATAAGAGTTTTGGTTACTTTTCTGTTAACTTCAGAAATATCCACTTCTTCCGATGTCAGGCCTTCTAAAGTAGAGAATCTGTTCTTCAGTCCAACTTGAAGGTATTATGGTGTTTTTTAAGGTTGGTTATGTCAATAGATTTTGTTTGTCTTATGAGCTTGCAACGTTCGAGTTTAGTGTTGAGGTGCATCTTACATCTCACCAATCTATGGTCACTGCCTGTGTTGAACTTGTTTAGCACACTGCAGTCTTCTATGACGAATTTTTGTTACACATAATAAAATCAATTTCACTTGTCGTCCCATTTGGATGTCTCCATGTCCATTTCCTGTGTGGCTTTTTCTTGAAAAAGGAGTTCAAGATGAAAAACCCTTCTGCCTCTGCAAACTCAAAGAGAGTATTTCCACGCTGGTTTCTGTTGCCGTGACCGAATTTACCTACTGAAGCTTCATTCTGTTGCTGTTGCCCTATTTTTGCATTGAAATCTCCCATAATTATCTTCAAGTGCTGCTTACCTTTATTATTTAGATGACGAATTTCCTCATAAAATTCTTCAATTTCTTCTTCAGCATGACTTGTGGTTGGCGCATAAGTTTGAATAATCTGAGCCTGGTATCTTCTCGAGAGTTGGATAACGAGTCGTGCAGCTCTGTCAGAGGAACTTTCAACTTCTAGAACTTTATCCTTCAGTTTCTTGTTTATTATAAAACCAACACCACTAGTTCTGCCAGTATCTGTCCCACGATAGTAGAAGAGATGTCCACTTTTCAGTTCAATGAGATCTTCTCCTTTTCTCCTTACCTCACTTAGCCCGACGATGTCCCACTTGATCCTTTGTAGTTCCTCTTCCAATTCAAGAAGCCTTGAATCAGAAGATAGGGAGCGTCCATTGTAAGTAGCCAAGGTCAGCATCAGATGGCAGCCTAGTCCGGTCCTCCGGGGATTCTTAGCACACTCTGCCTTCATGTCGCACTAGCCGCTGTCTTGGCCAGGTACATTCCAGCTGCCGGAGACTGAGGGCCAAGATTTAAGTTGTGAAGTCATTTTGGAGGGGTTTGGCCATAACTCACCACGCTGGTGAGTGTGGGATAGCATTTCCTCTAATCCCGATGGTATAGTTATACCGCTATTGGCGGTCGTCAGAGCCCCTTTAGTGGGAACAGGATGCACCACGAGAAGGCGGGGTTGACATTTGTCAAGGAGAGGCTGTGATGCTACGCATCACCTGATCTTACATCCCTTTAAAAAATTATTTCTTATTCGCGACATAGTACAGTATATATAATGCTAAATATACTGTACTATGTCGCGAATAAGAAATCAGCGAGTTATCTAAGATGTTTCAACTTAATGAAAGAGACATGATTCGTGGTTTTAGAGCATGCCAAAAACTTTAAGGTAAAGAAAAGCGTACGCAACTTGTACTTCGCAAACCGTTGCTATATCTTCTAGAGAATGTGAATGGGAATTTTTTCGAACGAAGGTGATAAGACGAAGGTTCTCAGACGAAGGTTCGGATTATTCATCATTACGAGGAAAACGTGCGAGCGAATTTTCACCCAGTTAGGTCTTCTCTTTCCATCACAGCAATAACCTCGTTGTTATTCATAAAAATTGTTGAGCCTCCGCAAACCCAGTTTGGTCTTACAAAATGCGTTCGATCGTGGTTTCTACCAGGACACCATTCGGCAGTGGTTACGGAAAGCAAGGAGCGGGCAAAAACGGTAGAAATATCTCAAGAGTTAAACAAAATTTGGACTGTATTTTAGAATCAAAAATGCAGTTACCTTCTGTTTCTCAGGGTGCTGCAATCCGTAGCGAGAATTTCATTCTCCAGAGGCACAACTAGGTATTTCTGCGACCGGGGCAAACCACAAAATATTGTGCCCATATATATATACGTATATAGATTATCGGGATGCAAGGTCAGGTGATGCGTAACATCACAGCCTCTCCTTGACAAATGTCAACCCCGCCTTCTCGTGGTGCATCCTGTTCCCACTAAAGGGGCTCTGACGACCGCCCACAGCGGTATAACTATACCATCGGGATCAGAGGAAATTCTATCCCACACTCACCAACCCGCTTGGCCAGCGTGGTGAGTTATGGCCAAACCCCTCCAAAATGATTCCACAACTTAAATCTTGGCCCTCAGTCTCCGGCAGCTGGAATGTACCTGGCCAAGGCAGCGGCCAGTGCGACATGAAGGCAGAGGGTGCTAAGAATCCCCGGAGGACCGGACTAGGCTGCCATCTGATGCTGACCTTGGCTACTTACAATGGACGCTCCCTATCTTCTGATTCAAGGCTTCTTGAATTGGAAGAGGAACTACAAAGGATCAAGTGGGACATCGTGGGGCTAAGTGAGGTAAGGAGAAAAGGAGAAGATCTCATCGAACTGAAAAGTGGACATCTCTTCTACTATCGTGGGACAGATACTGGCAGAACTAGTGGTGTTGGATTTATAATAAACAAGAAACTGAAGGATAAAGTTGTAGAAGTTGAAAGTTCCTCTGACAGAGCTGCACGACTTGTTATCCAACTCTCGAAAAGATACCAGGCTCAGATTATTCAAACTTATGCACCCACCACAAGTCATCCTGAAGAAGAAATTGAAGAATTTTATGAGGAAATTTGTCATCTAAATAATAAAGGTAAGCAGCACTTGAAAATAATTATGGGAGATTTCAATGCAAAAATAGGGCAACGGCAACAGAATGAAACTTCAGTAGGTAAATTCGGTCATGGCAACAGAAACCAGCGTGGAAATACTCTCGTTGAGTTTGCAGAGGCAGAAGGATTTTTCATCTTGAACTCCTTCTTCAAGAAAAAGCCACACAGGAAATGGACATGGAGACATCCAAATGGGACGACAAGTGAAATTGATTTTATTATGTGTAACAAAAAATTCGTCATAGAAGACTGCAGTGTGCTAAACAAGTTCAACACAGGTAGTGACCATAGATTGGTGAGATGTAAGATGCACCTCAACACTAAACTTGAACGTGGCAAGCTCATAAGACAAACAAAATCTATTGACATAACCAACCTTAAAAAACACCATAATACCTTCAAGTTAGAACTGAAGAACAGGTTCTCTGCTTTAGAAGGCCTAACATCTGAAGAAGTGGACATCTCTGAAGTTAACAGAAAAGTAACCAAAGCTCTTATGGAAACAGCAACAAAATTAGCTGGGTCTAAGAACAAGTTGCATGTGAACAAATTATCAGGAAAAACCAAAATGTTGATGCAAAAAAGAAGAGAGATGAGGACAACTAAAGAAGATGTGACTTCCAAAGTGGAATATATAGAGCTATGCAAGACAGTAAGAAAACGTATCACTGAAGACGTAAGGAAATTCAACTGTGAACTAGTGAGGAAAGCAATTGAAAACAACCAAAGCCTAAAGATAGCAAAGGGACATCTCAGTAAGGGAAGAAAACAGATTATGGCACTGAGAAAAGAAGATGGTTCTGTAACAAGAAATAGAGGCGAAATTTTGACAAGAGTGAAAGATTTCTACTCCAAATTATATGAAAGGGATGATATATGCACTCCAGACATCATGAAAGATACCAGTACCAGAGTTCCTCCAGTCCTTCCAGCAGAAGTTGCACATGCAATCAAGAACATGAAGCAAGGAAAAGCTCCAGGAGAAGATGGAATTACTGTAGACATCATACAAGAAGCAAGTGGAGAAATCGAAACAGTACTCGCCCAAATTTTCACTCGATGCCTTAATGAAGGAAAGATTCCTGAGGATTGGAACACCGCTACAATGATCCTGCTACATAAGAAAGGTGACATTGAGGATCTCGGAAACTACAGACCTATCAGCCTCCTATCAGTAGTTTATAAAATCTTCACTAAAGTTCTTTCACACCGCTTGAAGGTAGCACTAGACATGGCTCAACCGAGAGAACAAGCTGGATTCAGGAGTGGCTACAGCACAATAGATCATATCCACGTGCTGAGAGAACTAATTGAAAGAGCGAGGGAATATGAACTTCCATTGTGCATGGCTTTTATCGATTATGAAAAAGCCTTTGATTCGGTGAAACCATCAGCAGTTACAATGGCTCTGAAAACCTGCGGTATTGAAGATGCATACATTAATATTATTAATAACATCTATGAAAATGCAAGTGCAAAGATTAGGCTGTTTGAAAATACAACACACGTAAAAATTGGAAAGGGAGTGAGACAAGGTGACACCATATCTCCGAAGCTCTTTAATGCCACATTGGAGGGTGTTTTTCAGTCGCTGAGCTGGGAAAACAAGGGGATAAAGATTAATGGAGATTATCTAACCCACCTTCGTTTTGCTGATGACGTAGTCATTTTTGCAACTACCCCATCAGAACTGCAGAGTATGATCCAGGATCTTGCTGACAAGAGTAAAGAAGTGGGATTAAAAATGAACTTTCAGAAGACAAAAGTGATGTTCAATGCTTTTACAAGAAATGAAGATTTATCGATTGATGGAGAAAAGCTGGAGATAACAGACACGTACGTTTATCTTGGACAGCAGATATCAAGTGAGGGTCACATTGATGAAGAAATTAATCGGCGTACAAAACTTGCCTGGAGAGCTTTTGGAAGAAACAGCATAATTTTCAAGAGCAATATGCCATTATGTCTTAAAAGAAAAGTGTTTGATCAATGCATCCTTCCAGTGCTTACGTATGGTGCAGAGACGTGGACCTTAACTAAAAGAGACATACAAAGGCTGCAGACAACTCAAAGCAGCATGGAGAGGTGCATGCTTGGTGTAACCAAGAGAGATAAGAAGAGGAACTCGTGGATCCGAAAAATGACAAGAGTGGAAGACATCATGATCAGAGTTAAATCCCTGAAATGGCAATGGGCTGGACATACTGCCAGAAGGACAGATCATCGATGGACAGCCGAAATTTTAGATTGGATTCCAAGGGACAGGAAAAGACCCAGAAGAAGACCACATGGGAGATGGGTGGATGAAATTCGAAAGTATGCAGGGGTGACATGGAGGAGACTGGCACAAGACAGACCATTGTGGAGGAAACTTGGGGAGACCTTCGTCCAGCAGTGGATTGATAATGGTTGACAATGATGATGATGATGATGATATAGATTATCTAACCCACCTTCGTTTTGCTGATGACATAGTCATTTTTGCAACTACCCCATCAGAGCTGCAGAGTATGATCCAGGAACTTGCTTACAAGAGTAAAGAAGTGGGATTAAAAATGAACTTTCAGAAGACAAAAGTGATGTTCAATGCTTTTACAAGAAATGAAGATTTATCGATTGATGGAGAAAAGCTGGAGATAACAGACACGTACGTTTATCTTGGACAGCAGATATCAAGTGAGGGTCACATTGATGAAGAAATTAATCGGCGTACAAAACTTGCCTGGAGAGCTTTTGGAAGAAACAGCATAATTTTCAAGAGCAATATGCCATTATGTCTTAAAAGAAAAGTGTTTGATCAGTGCATCCTTCCAGTGCTTACGTATGGTGCAGAGACGTGGACCTTAACTAAAAGAGACATACAAAGGCTGCAGACAACTCAAAGCAGCATGGAGAGGTGCATGCTTGGTGTAACCAGGAGAGATAAGAAGAGGAACTCGTGGATCCGAAAAATGACAAGAGTGGAAGACATCATGATCAGAGTTAAATCCCTGAAATGGCAATGGGCTGGACATACTGCCAGAAGGACAGATCATCGATGGACAGCCGAAATTTTAGATTGGATTCCAAGGGACAGGAAAAGACCCAGAAGAAGACCACATGGGAGATGGGTGGATGAAATTCGAAAGTATGCAGGGGTGACATGGAGGAGACTGGCACAAGACAGACCGTTGTGGAGGAAACTTGGGGAGACCTTCGTCCAGCAGTGGATTGATAATGGTTGAAAATGATGATGATGATGACATATACTGTATATCATCATTGTTAAACATTATCAATTCACTGTTGGATGAAGGTCTCCCCAAATTTCTTCCACTACAGTCTGTTCTGTTTTGACTCAGTCTTCTCCATGTCACTCCGGCATGCTTTCCAATTTCATCCACCCATCTCTCACGTGTTCTTCTGAATCTTTCCCGTCCCTTGGTATCCAGTCGAAAATTTTGGTTGTCCATCGGCCTGTATATATATGGTAGAGGGGGAAGTCTGCTGCACATTGGTCATTCCAGTGTTTACCTTGATCATGTTGAATGGCATCTACTCTTGTCGTTTTTCAGATACGAAGAGAAACTCATAGATAAGGAAAATGACAAGAGTTAATGGCATCATGATTAAGTTTGAAAACATGAGATGGCAATGGGCTAGATGAACTGACCACTGTTGGACAATCAAAACAGTAAACCGGTTTCCAAGGGGACAGGAAAATATCCCAAAAAAGACCACGTGGGAGATAGGTGGATGAAATTTGAAAGCATGATGCTGGAGTGGCTTGGAGGAGAATGACTCAAGTCAGAAAGTTGTGGAAGAAATTTGGGGAGACCTTCATCCGGCAGTCGCTGATGATGATACAATAAATATACACTGCTCGACAAAACAAAATTAACGCCCCACTCCAATGTCACCTGTTATTTCTATGTGGGAGGAAAAATAGGTGTGACTGTTTGCACAGGTTTTCGCAACTGTTTTGGATTTCGGACCTACATCAAACAAACAGAATGGAGCTGACAGTCGCATTGATGATCGAATAGCCCTCAAAGAATCTTCAGCAATCTGAACGACATCCTTATCTTGCAACGGACATAAAACCGCGCCTTGGTTTTTGAATGTGAGAAGCTAACAGCCCCTAAACATTTTGAGGAAGAAATACAAATTTTAACTGCCAAGGATACTGAAACTGGTGAAACATATTATAAATAAATTCTGTATATAGACAAAACGCAAATTATGGTGCGATAGATCTGCACCAGAAACTAGTGTAAAAAGTATCAATTCCCGCTTTAATTCAGAACTCTAAAACTCTCATTTGTGTGTAAGCTTGACCACTATATCAATCCAGCGCGGGGGAGGGAGTTCTAGAGCGATCGCCCCTTCCCAAAGCAAGTTTGTCCTTTTTAACCGGCCAATATTTAAATAATTAATGCATTTATTTTTTATTTTGGTAATATAATAGTAATAAATCCACAGGTTTTCGTAACAATTGCAATTTGCTGTAAATTTGGAGATAGAATGTTCTGTTCTAGCTTCAGCAGGAAAAAAACAACAACAAATAATTAGAGGCTAAGAAACAGAGGAAGATGAGAGAGGAAGTGAAAAGAGATTTTGGCTGATTATGAAAAGCAATCGGTGAGCTTTAGTAGGGTTTTATTTTTTAGTAATGTCTGTTATTATTAGTAATTGGAAGCAGGGAAAGTCGCCGTGTGAAGTAGTCTTTGAAGTGTGTGTGAGGTAGTGTGGGTGATAGAGAGCATAGTACTGACCTCGATTGGGCCATGAAAAAAAATAGTAACACATTTCCAAGGTGGACATTTTTCTATTCAACAAACCCATCTGAATAGAAGGGATCAAACTTTATTTTGAAAGATTTTATCCAGACGTGAGGTTCAAAAAGCATCAAGTTGGTTTCCTCGAAAAGCGGGCAATTGAACACCAAGAAAATAGTGCTGATTTTTCAGGTCTCTTTTGCGGTTTGGGATTTAAAAATTTAGAACAATTTGTTAATGGAAATTTTTAAAAAGTCTTGCGATGCCAAGAAGGGGCAGCGCTGCAAATTTAGTGTGTGTGCTCTCCACAAAGTCTCTCTCTCTATATTTTTAGGCCGGAGCGACCGTCCCCCCCCCTCTTACCCCGTATGGTGAGCTACCAGATCTGCTACTGAGTTTGACAGATGTTTTAATTTCAGCATTTGCTATGTAAAATATTATAAAATTGTTACGGAAGGCTGTTTTCTTGATATAAGAATTTAATATAATACGATCATGTACATTGTGTGTTTTCTATATTTTGCACCATGCAACAATAATAAGGCTTAAACAGCGATGTTCAAGAAACTGTTTTATTTTCATTAGGCCAACATACCCCTTTTACAGGCACTTCTGTTTAAGAGTTCCGGTACCTTTTTCTCCAGGGGAAAGAAACATTGTTTGTACTTAATTAGTACATTTCAGCCTCATTGTGTTTGTTTTTATTGGAATTAAACACTATGAGCAGGATATATTTTTGAAGCACGTGTTCATGCAGGAAAAGAAAACGAATTACGAAGGATTGAATTGTTGCAAATATATTTGCCGGTATAAAGTCATACGGAAAGCACCGAACACATTTTTTTTTTTAAAGCACCGAGCACGTGTTCATGCAGGAAAAGAAAACGAATTACGAAGGATTGAATTGTTGCAAATATATTTGCCAGTATAAAGTCCCACGGAAAGCATCGAACACTCTACCACTGACGATCAGGTTTTAGATAAACAGTGCTAAATTAAATTAGCGTTTTGCTCTGCTGGTCATGTTTTCTCAGAATGAAATCCATCCAATTTATAAAGGACAGTAAGTCCAACTGGATTAGCCTTCCGATTATCAGCGCATCAATTAGTTCCGTACATTATGCCCGAATTTTTGTTTGAGTTGGAATGCTAATAAGTAGCAATAAAAATAAGATTTGTTTTACAGAAATAAAATGTTGAATAATAAATAACAGGGTTATTTATTGCTAGTTTCTTCACCTCATTAACGGAAACTGTTAATGCTTTGATAAGCAGAAGGCAAGCCTCCAATAGTTCCCGCTTTATCAGCTTTTTCGCACATATTTTGAAATACGCGTCAGCATTATACGTAATAAACATCAGACTAGAGTTTTTATGGTACATGCTGCATTTCCACACATCTCACAAAACTATAGTTCGCGCACATTACACATTACGCGTTGTTACACTAAACACTGATTTCGGTTCTGAAAATAAAGCGTCATCGAATTGAAACTGGTTCCGCAAATAGATCCAGTATTTCACATTGGCATTTTGATTTATGTGATGTTAAGTACGCTAGCAAATGTTGTTACAAAAAACAGTTTAAAAGAATTCAGTGAAAAAAAGGCGAACTAGCCTAGATGCAATTTGTAATATCATGTGAAAATTCACAGTCGACAACGATCTTTGAGTTTAGCTTTGAATCTGGCATACTTTCGATTGTAGATACAAGTAAATGCGCTAGACAAAATTAAGTGAATACTGTAAAAGATGTTTAACATTCATATGTGGAAAATGATTTAACTGCTTTTGGATTTTATTCAAAATGCACTCCACTTTAACACAGAAACTGTAATCATTTACTGGATCAGAGACATTAATCTTAAATAAAAATTACATGTAGAGGCTCCGGACAACTCAAAGAAGCTGTGATGTATACCTCAAATTTCATCTGTCTTTTACGTTTCTATGTGTTCATGTAAATTTGGTTTCTCCTCGTTAACTATTTTCTGACTTAACCTCACAGAGTTTCTCCCGACAAGCTTGGCATCCTGACAGTGGGTCAAGGTGTAGTTGAGCATAAATAAAAAGGATTAAATGTTCTGAGTTAAAAGACAGATTTCGTACGAGCAGATGTTGAGCATAGCTCTATTCGATGAGCAGATTGTATTCAGACATCAGAGCGATATTATATGTTGAGAACGATACTATATAAGATGTCTACTAAGCTATGTTATGCAAAGCTATGTTCTGAGCTCATGATATTGTGCGAATCCAATAGTGTTGTTGATGCGAACGGCGTGTTTATGGAAAGTTTGTTTCACTGTACTGACTGACACATAAGGAGTGGAACTGAATTTCTCTAAGTACTGTCTAATAGCTTGCCCTGGCCGACATTCAGAAAAGTGTGTATTCATGCTTAAGGTTTCAGCTCCTCTAACGAAAGAAATGAATAGTTTTGAATAATCCCGGAAGGTTATATTGAAGTCACCAAACTTAACGTGAAGTTAAACTGCAACGTAAATACACTGCCTAAGAGAGAAAATACCACACCACGAAGACGTGAACGCAGTGCCATGCAAATTGCAGGGTGGGTGCACACGTACAAGTTATGCACATTATTGCATTTACATGCCAACCGCACGAACGGCGCGCGGGATAGAAGCGGACAACCAGCCCATGAGACCATCAGTCGAGACATCGTCACGGCCGTGAGAAGTGAGTGGTTCAGCTGCAAATTTATCTGAAGAACGAACAAGGGGGACCAATGCCGTTAAGATGCCGTCGTACGCGATTTCGTCAAACGGATGAGTTAACGAGAAGTATCAACGTAGGCCTTCCTGCCGCCGGATGGCCCTTGCTTCGTATTGTGAAAGAAACGCAACGTGATACCACAACCGTCGGTCGCATTTGGAGACAGTGGTCCTACCAAGAATCTGTGCAACGTCGTAGGGAGACCGAAGCATGGAGACGGACGTCCGAGCGCACCGATCGTCGCATCCGACGTTATGCCGTAGCGGACCCACAGGCTACAAAGGGTGATACTTTGCGGAGTGTACGGGGAGGCTTGGATACTCCGATATCGACGCGGACAGTGTCACGCCGATTGGCTGCGTCTGGTTTACTGTCCAGCCGTCCGTTGTGAAGGCTACCCGAAACAGCGAGCTATCGTCGTCACCGCTTGGCGTGGTGTCGCTCCAAAGCTGCGTGGTATGCCGAATGTAACAGTGTGGTGTTCAGCAACGAATCGCGGTTATGTCTCACCACGGATGATAGGCGTGTGACAGTCTGGAGGCGACGTGGCCAACGGGCGGATTTCTCCGCCATTGTGGAGCGCCTTACGGCCCGACAACGTGGAATTATGGTGTGGGGTGCTATCAGCGCCAACAGCCGCCACCGCTGGTACGAATTATGGGCACATTGACGGCACGCCGCTATGTTGACGAGGTGCTGCGGCCCGTGGCACTACCGTATCTACAGGGCATTCCAAACGCCGTTTTTCAACAGGATAACTCCCGGCCGCATACCACTCGGATTAGCCTGAATGCTTTACACGGTGTGTAGATGCTTCCGTGGCCAGCACGATCCCCCGACCTCTCGACCATCAAACGTCTGTTGAACACGATTGGGCGTCGGTTGAGTACCCTCCCACCCCAACAAAATGAAGATGAACTGTGGACTCGGATCAACACCACATGTTCAACGATACCCCAGGACTCCATTCGGACTCTAATCGCCTCGATGCCACGTCGGATTCAAAGCTGTATCGCCCAAAATTGGGGACACACTCCTTATTGATCATCCTGTATATTCGGCCACTGGAGCCTAGCCTGTATGTGACAATTAAATCATTTATTCAGTACCTACTTAGCTATCTGTGTGTGGAGTTTGGTCTGTTTTCAAACATTCCTTCATGGTGTGGCAGTTTCTCTATCAGGCAGTGCGTTTCCTACAACATTAAAATTTCCTTATTCTACGGTTATTCTATAAAGCATGATATAACGTATTGGTTGTGCTATAATTATGTGTGATATATAAAACAGAATGTTTGTCTATCTATACTTTATCGTTGAAGCCTTTCGGAAGCAAGTAGAGCAATGCCCCAATGGCAGACTTAAAACTTCATAAAAAGGAGAATTATTGCATGCATGAACAAACTCACTTTGAATAATGGTATCCTTTTGTGAAAAAAGAACTATTTAATAAAACAACGTAATAGGAGCACTTTTTATTTCTTGCAAACATTGCAGCTGATGAAGAACAAGTTCCTTTCGGTTCAGTTACCACTTATCGTATGAGAGTTCACGTGATGAACCACGCACTCGATGCAACGAGAATTTTAAAACAATTCTTTCTCCTCCTCTCTCGTGTGGACTTTTTTTACCTTTCGACTACTGCAAAGGGCGCCGTACCTTTTCCTTGTGTTTCCAACATACTCCCACTTGATGAGCTGTAGTCGCATATCATTCCAATTTTAGTTCTTAACTTTTCATGCTGGTCTCTAGGTAGTGGTTTGGTCATGATGTCTGCTGTCATGTCTTTCGTATTACAGTACTCTAATTTTTTTTTTTTATTATTGGAGGTTTAACGACCACCGTGAGCAACTCAATGGGCTATAAGCAGTCGCCCGTCCCTAATTTAGGGTCACTGGTTCCAGGGAAGGGAGAGAGCCAGTGCCGTAAGACAAACACAACATCCATGCCTGACCGGGATTCGAACCCGGACCCCTTACGGACGAATGATCATAGGCCAGCGCCTTAGACCACTGCGCCACCGGGGCGGCACTCTAATTTTAGTGTTGTCTGCTGAAGATCCGTAACGAATTTCATTTTCACATCTATGTGTTTTGTTCGAGCGCTTATTCTCTGATTTTTGATGAGATTTATGCATTACATATTGTCTTCAAACAATATTGTTTGCTCTGCTTGTGGATAATGCAGATCATCTAGTAAAGTTCGAATCCAAATCAGTTTTTGACAAGCATGAGCTGCAGCGATATATTCTGATTCTGTTGTCGAAAGGGCGATGGTATTCTGTTTCTTGGAGTTCCACGATATTGTGCTATTATCAGGTTGGAATACATATCCGCTGGTGGATTTTCGGTCCTTGACATCACCTGCCCAATCTGCATCCGCGTATCCGTTGATAACGGGTTGGTGTTTTGCACTGAGGTGAAGTCGTATGCCGATCGTATTTTTCAGATAATTAATTATTTTCTGTATGGCTTTCCAATCTTGTGATGATGGATTTTCCACTTTTCTACTCAAGATTCCAACTGCAGTTGCTATATCCGGTCTTGTGACTGTGGAAACGTACAGCAAGGCTCCCACTACTTCGCGGTATAAGGAATTATCCGTGAGACTTTCTTCTTCTGCTTGATTGTGTTTTCCAAAATCTGTAGACATCGGTGTGTAACTTTTATTTAATGGCTCTTCATCATATTTGTTGATGACATCCTTTATTTTTGCACTTTGATGAAGTTTGTAACTTCCATCATTGTCTCTTTCCACCTGTATGCCCAAATAATTTGTCACCTTCCCAAGATCTTTTGTTTCAAACATGGTTTCCAACATTTTTCTGCATTTGTTGATGTTTTCCGTGAGATCAGATGCAATTAAAATGTCGTTCACGTAGATGATTATTATATATGTGAAGGAATCTCCTTCCTTGCATGTGAAACAGCATGGGTCTGCTTTTCCATGAACGTAACCATTTTCAGATGAGAAATTTGCAATGGTTTAATTCCATACCCTGGCAGATTGTTTGAGTCCATATATTGATTTATTGACTTTACATACTTTCGTTTATTGGCCTTTTTCTGTGTATCCTGTTGCTTGAGACATAGATTTCCTCTTCTAAATTACCGTACAAAAATGCAGTTTTTATATCAAAATGGTGGACATGCATTTTTCTGTATGCTGCTATTGTAAATAGGGTGCGAATTGTTGTGTGTTTTATGACGGGAGCAAATGTTTGATCATAATCTTCACCAGGCATTTGACTAAAACCCTTTGCTACAAGTCGTGCTTTGTATTTGTCTATGTCCCCATTAGAATGGTATTTTATTTTAAATATCCATTTGCTACTAATGTCTTTCTCTTCTTTGGGTAAATCAGTAAGTTCCCAGTTTTTATTCTTCTTTAGGGATTTAATTTGTGGCTTCCAGTAATTTTTGTCTTTCTTCTTCTGGCAATTTCTGTATTTCATGCCAATTTGTAGGCTCAGGCTTAGGTTTCACTTTGGCAACGTACGCTAATCTGTCAGGCGGTTTTCCTTTTGTAGTTCTAGCTGATCTTCTGGGTTGTGTACTTGTGCTTTCACCTGTTGACCCATTTGATTCCAACACAGGTATTTCACTTTCAAAACAATATCCTGTGTGTTTTCGCCTGATTTTGACATTGACCTACAATTTTCCTGTACGCTGGGACTTTCATCAAATTTCACACTACGTCTTACTGTCACTCTGTTTGTTCCTGGTATTAGGATACGATATCCTTTGGTTATTTCGCTGTATCCAACCAATCTTCGTTCTTGAGCACGATTGTCAAATTTCTTTCGGACTTGTTTTGGCACATAAGCATATGTTTTGCAGCCAAACACCTTTACATGTCCTATGTAAGGCTTGTAGCCCTTCCATAGTTCGAACAATGTTTTTCCTGTAGATCTGGTTGGTAACCCATTTTGCAGATATGTTGCAGTGATGAGGGCTTCTCCCCAAAACTTGTGTCCTATTTTCGAATCCAGGAGCATTGCCTTTGCCATTTTAACGTTATACCGATTTTTCCTTTCTGCCACGCCATTTTGCTGTGGTAAATGTGGTACACTCGTTTGGTGTTCAATTCCATTCTCGGCAAAATATCTTTCAAATTCTGAACCAACATATTCTCCTCCGTTGTCAGTTCTCATTGTATCAGGTTTGGTTTTGAATTTGTTGCTTGTTACTGCAATGCATTGCTTCAATTTTTTTGTAGCTTAATTTTTATTGCTCATTAGATAAACATATGTAAATCTGCTGAAGTCATCAATGAAAGTTATGAAGTATATTTTCCTTCCAGGAGTTATAGATTCCGCAGGGCCACATATGTCGCTATGAATTAGCTCTAGTGGCTTTCGTGCTTTATGTACACTCTCCTTGGGATATTGTTTTTGTGTTAGCTTGCCCTTTATGCAGCATTCACAATTGTATTTTTTTTTGCAATCAGACAACTTTAATCTTCTTACCATTTCCTTTCTTTCCATCTCTCGGATGTCGTTGGGATCTCTGTGCCCCAAACGCCGATGCCACAAGTTTATACAATTTTGTTTTTCACAGTGTTCAACAAAATCAGCCTTTTCAGTTTCTCCCACTGTATTCAGCTTATAGAGATTTGTGTTATCAGTAGTACCTATAGCTGCAGTGATTTCACCGCGCTTTATTATGCATTGGTCTCCACTGAAAGTAACGCAATAACCCTTTTCAGCAATTTTTCTCACTGATACGAGGCTGGTTTCTAACTCTGGGACGTAAAGTACGTCTTCTACTTTTATATTCTTTACTTCCCCTTTATTATTTATGCAATCCAAATATCCAGTTACCTTTCCGGCGGATTGCATTTTTGCTCCGTTGGCGGTTGTAATATCCTCCTTATAATCTGGGTCAATTTCTGTGAAAAAAGTTTCATTATTGGTCATATGGCTAGTGGCGCCTGAATCGATTGACCATTTTGTATTTTCAGCCTTGGCTAGTGTTGTTTTAAATGTGAACTCTTCTGTTTCATGTTTGAATTTTAGTTCATCATTCTTGTTTGATTAAAATTTATTTCTGGCAGTTTTAGCCTGATTTCTTACGTGTGGGTTTGTGTTCTTCTGTTTGTGGGACTTCTGGGCATTCTTATTCCCTTTTATTTTCTCCTAATGTCGGCATTCATTTTTAGTGTGACCTTTCTTATTGCAATATGTGCAATGTTTTGCTTCTTTTGCATTTCTGTTAGATTTGTCACTTGTTTGAAATGCTGTTGTAGAATCTGTGTTTGTTTGTGCTCTCCTTTCGACATTATATTCGTCGATGAGTTTATTTTTAACATATTATAATGTTAGTTCATCCACATGTTTTGCTTCAAGAGCTGTTACAAGTGTGTCATATGTAGATGGCAGACCACACAACATGATAGCTGCTAGGTGTGAATCTTTAATTTCTTCACCTATTGATTTTAGTTTATTTGCAATTTCTAATATCTGGTTGATGTGTTCTTGCATATTTGCGCAGTCATTGTACCTTTTACTGTACAGTTTTCTAAGCAAATAGAACTTATTGCTTAAATTTGTTCTTTGATGAATTCTTTGCAAAGCTAACCACGTATTTCGAGCAGTCGTTTCATTTACGACATTTATTATTTGTTCATCAGTCAAAAGTAGATATATTGTTGACATTGCTTGTGTGTTTTTCTTAACACAGTCCTCAGTTTTAACTCTGGGTTCCTCTCGGGAAACAGCATTCCAAGTATCTTCTTTAATGAGAAGCATTTGGATTTTAAATTTCCAAACTGTATAATTTTCATTATTCAGTTTTACGATGGAAAAATTTGTCGCATTTCTTGGACTAGAAAACGCCATTTTTATTGTTAAAGAGCAACAGTTTCACTTCTTTACCAACTACGCATGCAATATGGCTGATATAAAGAACGGCTTAACTTTTTACTTTCGGTTTCGGAAACCCTTTGTTAGCGTTTATCATCATTGCATTCCATTTAACATTTTATTCCGAGTTCATTTTCGTCTCATCCATGGAACAGTTCAGTCTCATAATCAAATTATTGGTTGTGTGATAATTATGTGAGATATATAAAACAGAATGTTTATGTATCTATACTTTATCGTTGAAGCCTTTCGGAAGCAAGTAGAGCAATGCCCCAATGGCAGACTTAAAACTTCGGGAAAAGGAGAATTATTGCATGCATGAACAAACTCACCTTGGATAATGGTATCCTTTTGTAAAAAAAGAACTATTTAATAAAATAACGTAATAGGTGCACTATACACAGAAATAATAGGAGCACTTTTTATAGCTTGCAAATATTGCCGCTGATGAAGAACAACTTCCTTTCGGTTCAGTTACCACTTATCTTATGAGAGTTCTCGTGATGAACCACGCACTTGATGCAAAGAGAATTTCAAAACAATTCTTTCTCCTCCTCTCTCGTGTGGACTTTTACCTTTTGACTACTGCGAAGCGCGCCGTACCTTTTCCTTGTGTTTCCAACATAACGTACATATTTGTCCGTGCCGAGCATCGAATCCTGATCCCTTCACTCCGGAGTAAGCCGCTCTCCCAACTGAGCTACGTGGACATGTGACCTCACTGCTATCTGCCTTTATCTCATGTGCTTCCTGTGGTGCAGGCACGTCACATCTCCCCCGCCCTCCCGAAAGAGGGCAGGGGGCATGGCCCACGGGTCAACCGGGACAATGTGTCGCTGTAGGCAGTCATCCATGAAGAACGTGCATTTGAGAAATCCCAGACAATTTGGTGTGTGGAACGTAACATCACACTGATTTAGTTTTTCGAAGCACTGAAGAAGGGATTCTCATTTTTCTTGTCTCTCCGTGTGGAATGAATATCACATCCTTGCGAGAAACTGAACAGCCGGGTCATCCTGGAAGTTCGGACGCCAATATAACGTACATGTTTGTCAGTGCCAGGTCCTCTCACTCCGGAGTAAGTCGCTCTCCCAACTGAGCTACGCGGACATGTGCTCTCACTGCTATCTGCCTATATCTCATGTGCGTCCTGCGGTGCAGGCACGTCACAGTGAAAAGATGCATACTTGGTGTAAACAAGAAAGATAGGGCCGCTTCGGTGGCGCAATGGTCTAGCCATTGGCTTTTGACCATTCGTCCGAGATAAGTCCGGGTTCGAATCCCAGTGAGGCATAGATGTTGTGTTAGTCTTACGGTACTTGCTCTCTCCCTTCCCTGGAATCAGTGACCCTAAATTAGGGATAAGCGATTGCTTATAGCCCACTAAGTTACTCATGGTGGTCGTTAAACCCCCAAATAAACAAACAAGGAAGATAGGAAAAGGAACTCATGTATCAAGAAAATGACAAGAATGGGTGACATCATAACCAAAGTAAAGATCTTCATTGGCAGTGGGCTGAAAATATGCTACTAAGGTGGTGCATATGGCTGAATTGAACTTTTTTATTTTAACTCCCAATGTTCTGTACCGATTGCAATAGAATCCATACGGTGAAATGTGTGAGCCTCCCTTTACGGCGGTAGCAGTTTTGTCCACTTGGTGTGTGTCGAAGCATGGAGTTTGTAGAGGTGTCAGTGAGTGAGGAACAACTTTGCATTACTAAATTTCTTGTGAAGGAGGCGGTGAAACTCCCTGAAATTTTGCGAAGATTGCAAACCCAGAATGATGATAAAAGGCCATCAATGGCAAGTGCCTACGTTTGGTGCAACAAGTTTTTTGGGGGCCAACAGGGAGTACCAAATGAAATGTGTGGACATCTCCTGGCAACTGCCGTCACCGACGTGAACACTAATTGTGTGCAACTGGTTATTTTGGAGAACACGAAGACAAGGGTAATTAATGACGTAGCTGCAATAGTGAGCATCAGTGTTATTAGTGTCGAAGAAATCATCCATGGGGGCCTGCTGTTTAGAAAAGCGTATGCTCGTTTGATACCAAATACTTTGATATTTGATCAGATGTTACTCTATGTTGCCATCTAGACAGAGTTTTTGCATCGCACTACTTACTTGTTACTTGTACCAATGGGGGGGGGAGTACTAAATTGACCCAGCACCGCGACCTAAGGTCTATTGTGCATCCCCAGCCCTAATCTCGAAGGAGACCAGATGCACGAGCAAAAGCAAGAATGCTCTTGACTGGTACTAAAGATAGATCACTTGGTCTCAAGTTGTGAGTACCAAAGTGTTCAAGCCTGAGTGCTGCAAAAAAGTCACAGTCACAAAGAAAATGCAAGGAAGTCTCCTCTTCCAGATGGCATCCTCTACAAAGAGGATCCTCTTTCACCCCAATCAAATTAAGGTGCCTGTTAAGACGACAGTGTCCTGTAAGTAGACCAACAACCAGCCCTTGCATCGCACTAAGTCTGAGGGAGATGCATTTCTGCAGCAGATAAACCAGTGACGAGACTTGGGTTAGTTGTTTTACTCCGAAAACCAAGAAGGTCAGGTGTAAATGGCTCCAGAAGGGTTACTCTATCCTAGTAAAAAAGAAACTTCAACCCGCAATTGGCAAAAAGAGACCAGGAAAATTGTCGAAACTGGCCATTCAGTTGCATGACAATGCTGCACACGATTCACCCGATAACGACAGCTGCAACAGCAATGAACTAGGACTTACTCAGCCCCCTCCCTCCTCACCCCCATGCATCATGACTTAGCTCCATCTGATTTCCACCTGTTCGGCCCACTTAAGAAACATCTAGCAGGGAAGAAATTCTTACAGATAAACAACTACAGGAGTGTACCTTACAGTGGCTACAACAACAACCAAAATCCTTCACCTTGTCAAATGTTGTCGGCTGTGGACTGTGGGCTGAGATCGAGGCGTTTGGACTTCCCCTTACGTGAACCAATTCTACTACGGTGGCACATGTTACCTTTCTCCAACCACTGTCGTCGCATTCGTCCGACAGTTGTTGCATTCCGATGAGTTTCCGCGTTTCCACTGAAGATGGCAACCAGCCGCACGTAGCCCTATGATGAAGTATCTGGTAAAGGCGTCCGTGCGATGGTAGGATTCCCGATGACGTTGCCCAGACATTCTCACTCCTTACACGTGCTTTTGCCATCGAGATCACTTCTGGCGCACTGGTCTACACGCCCAGGTTAGGAAGTCCAAATTAGTTATGATGATTATTTACACTCCTTACACGTTATTTCGCCACCGAAATCACTCCGAAGCAGTGGTTCACATGCCCAGGTGAGGACGGCCAAACTTAGCTACGCTGATTATTTACACTCCTTACACGTGCTTTCGCCACCGAAATCACTCCGATGCTGTCGTCCACACGCCCAGGTGAGGACGTCCAAACTTAGCCACGGTGATTATTTACACTCCTTACACGTGCTTTCGCCACCGAGATCATTTCGATGCCGTTGTCCACAAGCCCAGTTAAGGACGACCAAGCTTAGCTACGCTGATTATTTACATTCCTTACACGTGCTTTCGCCACTGAGATCACTCCATTGCAGCGGTCCACACGCCTAGGTGAGGACGGCCAAACTTAGCTACGCTGATTATGTACACTCCTTACACGTGCTTTCGCCACCGAGATCTCCCCGATGCACTGGTCCACGCAACAACGTGAGGATGACCAAATGTAGCTACACCGAGCCATTTTGCTCTCTTATATCCCTTACCTATCACGTGATTGGTTCGCAAGTGCAATCATTTACATAACCCAGCTGTCGACAAGTGCCCATCAACTTACATGCTCCCGAACAGTCCCATCTTAATGAGTGGGTCAACGGGGCCCTGGCCCATGGCCCCCAACTAGAGGTTCGAATTGCTAAATTTTTTATTTGTTTTTAGTGTGTGTGAAGGTTTTTGTTCATTGGAATTTGGGAGTTACAAATCAATAGTGTAGAACAGTAAGGATTGATTGCCTGTCTGTCTGTCTGTTTGGAGGTTTAACGACCACCGTGAGCAACTCAATGGGCTATAAGCAGTCTCCCGTCCCTAATTTAGGGTCACTGGTTCCAGGGAAGGGAGAGAGCCAGTGCCATAAGACAAACACAACATCCATGCCTCACCGGGATTCGAACCCGGACCCCTTTCGGACGAATGATCAGAGGCCATCGCTTAGACCACTGCGCCACCGGGGCGGCAGGATTGATTGCAAGCAAACAATTCATTCAGATAATTTGTTTATACCTCTTCCAATGTCATACAGAATCATTGCATGAAAATGGCTCGTGCTTAGCTCCATTTCAGCAGCGAAAAATACACAACACCCCTGCACAGGGTGTGGACAATGAACGCACAACTATTTTCCCTCTCTGACCTGTTTCATCCAGCAATTGCCCAAGGAAATAAATTTATTTAAACGTACTTCGTAAACTTGCAAAAATGTGAGGCACTAAAATCCCGGTATGTTCATATTTTAATTTACAGCCTTTTCATTAATACTTTTTTGTCGGTATGATAAATGAGTAATTCCTATATTTAGCAAACCAATTGTTTTAACTAGATTTCAATGCTATTCTACTTTCCTGTTCACTAAATCTCTGCTAATTTGAGTTTCAAATACTGTTTTAAACCTTAGTTTCTTTAATCAGCCGTCTCTTTTATTTTCCTTTGAGAAGTTGACTTGTTTATTAACATAGTTTATTTTTATCACACACATTGAATCGCACTGAGAAACAGTGATCTCAAACAAAAAGCATTAAGAAAAGAAATCTAAATGGTCATTTACGAAAAGGGCCGCCAAAATATCTGGGCTTAGAGCCCTTGAACAGTTCTTTAAACCTGTTCCTAAATTCCTAAAATCTCAAACTTTTCCCTAAATCACAAGCAAAAATTCCCTAGTTTACTGCAGAATTTTCCAATAGGAAAAGAAATCTCTCTCTCTCTCTCTCTCTCTCTCTCTCTCTCTCTCTCTATATATATATATATATATATATATATTCTATAAAGAAGATACCTAAGCAAAAAAATACATATATAATTTTGACTCACACCTAGTACAACATAGAAAAGGTTATGTATCTACCTGTGTGATCAAAAGGAAAAATGATAAAAAAAATAAAATAAAACAACTGAATGTAGAAGGTGTCGAGAATACTGAGCCTTGGCTTTATCAAGGACCAGCAAAAACTCTGCATTTTCTCACTTCCACAAAGACCTAGTTGGAAATGGGTTTCTGCAAGGCCATAGATGCAAGTAACATTCCCGCCTAAAATAGTTTGAAAAATATATATATAAGTCATGTCCTCCTTAGAGTTGCATGACCTAGCACTAGTTAACAATTTTGCTTGCATCCATTAACCTTCCTGGCCCGACCCATACTCTTCATCTGTTACTATTAAACAGAGAGGAGAAGATTAAAGAGAACTCAAGCTGTGAGAGTGACATAATAATTAGAAATGATTTTCAGCCATAACGAAATTCCAAGTTCGTTTGAGAGAGAATTTAAACCTGAAAAACAATGCAAAAGAAATCCAAATTTTACATTGCAATTAATTGGTCAGACCAATGTTAATTTGTAACGAAGATTTTTGGCTAGAGGATGCCTATTAACTACCTAAAGGAACCTTAGTGCTATGGATATGACGGTCCTATTAAAACAAAAAATTAAATAATATTAAACAAAATCACAAAAAAAGCTTAAAAATCTGTTATATACCTTAAACAGAAAATAAAAACAAATAAAAAAGAAAACTAGTTATTCATCACTAGGATAGCTATACTAAAAATAGTAAAACCAACATTAAAATTAATAAGATTCTGATTAATCTATAGAAGCTCACTAAGGTGATTTAATACATGCAAAGATTATTAAATAAACTGCTCGTGTATTTTATAATATTTCTCATGTTACAAAGAAAAGAAAGAGTTAATTCAGCTCTTTCTGATCATAACAGATCCACAATCTTAAGTTTATATAATTTTTTTCTGGTTAAAATCTCCGCAGAGAAAAGGTTTCTTGCTGTATGAGGAGGCCATCAGCCCCAACTCAATAAAACCCAGAATCTAAGTGGTGGAAGAGGTCAGCCATGTTCTTCTCTTGTGAGGAGAAAACTTTTTGTAACACAAGAGGTAAGCTGACTCTTCCACCACTCCCTAGGTTTTATTAGTTCAATGTTTGTACTTCATGTACCTTTTCTCTGTCGTTTTTTAGCTTTTCAGCTTTTAGGCATTGGTTTGTCTGTTAACATTTTTGCGCGGAGATTTTAACCAGAAAAAAAATTTTCTTTGTAAACTTAAGACTTTTGAGGTACCTGTAGGAACAGAAAGAAGGCTGAAGCCTGTAACTTTTCTATGCGCTGAATCTATGAGAAATATTATAAAAGTAGTTAAGTTCTTATTTAACTAATTAATTATGCACTTAAAGCACTGCTGAAATACTTCTATACATATTGCAGAATCTAACTGTTTAAGGTATATAACTTTCACAAAGTTTTTAGTATAGCTTTAGTGATGAATAACTATTATCTTTAACTTATTCTCGTTTTCGTGCTGTCATAAGTTGTATAAACAGGGGGTTTTAGACTCAAGTTTTCTTTCAAAAATCTGTTCGTTTATATTATTAACATTTTTTGTTTTAATTGCAATGTAAAATTTGGATCCATAGCACTAAGGTTCCTTTCAGGTAGTTAATAGGCATCCTCTCAAACGAACTTGGAATTTCGTTATGGCTGAAAATCATTTCTAATTATTATGTCACTCTCACAGCTTGAGTTCTCTTTAATCTTCTCCTCTCTGTTTAATAGTAACAGATGAAGAGTATGGGTCGGGCCAGGAAGGTTAATGGATGCAAGCGAAATTGTTAACTAGTGCTAGGTCATGCAACTCTAAGGAGGACATGACTTATATATATATTTTTTAAACTATTTTAGGTGGGAATGTTACTTGCATCTATGGCCTTGCAGAAACCCATTTCCAACTAGGTCTTTGTGGAAGTGAGAAAATGCAGAGTTTTTGCTGGTCCTTGATAAAGCCAAGGCTCAGTATTCTCGACACCTTCTACATTCAGTTGTTTTATTTTATTTTTTTATCTTTTTTCCTTTTGATCACACAGGTAGATACATAACCTTTTCTATGTTGTGCTAGGTGTGAGTCAAAATTATATATGTATTTTTTTGCTTAGGTATCTTCTTTATAGAATGTGAATTCTGAATTTTCAAAACTGCTGCGTTGCGCGTTTTGATTTTCAGGTTTTTTTGCACCCTTCGTTTTAAATTCTAAAATTTTTTCCTTAGTCTTCAGTTTTGCTCTTTAGTATATATATATCATCATCATCATTGTCAACCATTATCAATCCACTGCTGGACGAAGGTCTCCCCAAGTTTCCTCCACAACCGTCTGTCTTGTGCCAGTCTCCTCCAGGTCACTCCCGCATACTTTCGAATTTCATCCACCCATCTTCCATGTGGTCTTCTTCTGGGTCTTTTCCTGTCCCTTGGAATCCAATCTAAAATTTCGGCTGTCCATCGATGGTCTGTTCTTCTGGCAGTATGTCCAGCCCATTGCCATTTCAGGGATTTAACTCTGATCATGATGTCTTCCACTCTTGTCATTTTTCGGATCCACGTGTTCCTCTTCTTATCTCTCCTGGTTACACCAAGCATGCACCTCTCCATGCTTCTTTGAGTTGTCTGCAGCCTTTGTATGTCTCTTTTAGCTAAGGTCCACGTCTCTGCACCATACGTAAGCACTGGAAGGATGCATTGATCAAACACTTTTCTTTTAAGACATATTGGCATATTGCTCTTGAAAATTATGCTGTTTCTTCCAAAAGCTCTCCAGGCAAGTTTTGTACGCCGATTAATTTCTTCACTAATGTGACCCTCACTTGATATCTGCTGTCCAAGATAAACGTACGTGTCTGTTATCTCCAGCTTTTCTCCATCAATCGATAAATCTTCATTTCTTGTAAAAGCATTGAACATCACTTTTGTCTTCTGAAAGTTCATTTTTAATCCCACTTCTTTACTTTTGTCAGCAAGTTCCTGCATCATACTCTGTAGCTCCGATGGGGTAGTTGCAAAAATGACTATGTCATCAGCAAAACGAAGGTGGGTTAGATAATCTCCATTAATCTTTATCCCTTTGTTTTCCCAGTTCAGTGATTGAAAGACATTTTCCAATGTAGCATTAAAGAGCTTCGGAGATATGGTGTCACCTTGTCTCACTCCTTTCCCAATTTTTATGTGTGTTGTATTACCAAATAGCAGAATCTTTGCACTTGCATTTTCATAGATGTTATTAATAATATTAATGTATGCATCTTCAATACCGCAGGATTTCAGAGCCATTGCAACTGCTGATGGTTTCACCGAATCAAAGGCTTTTTCATAATCGATAAAAGCCATGCACAATGGAAGTTCATATTCCCTCGCTCTTTCAATTAGTTCTCTCAGTACGTGGATATGATCTATTGTGCTGTAGCCACTCCTGAATCCAGCTTGTTCTCTCGGTTGAGCCATGTCCAGTGTTACCTTCAAGCGGTGTGAAAGAACTTTAGTGAAGATTTTATAAACCACTGATAGGAGGCTGATAGGTCTGTAGTTCCTGAGATCCTCAATGTCACCTTTTTTATGTAGCAAGATCATTGTAGCGTTGTTCCAATCCTCAGGAATGTTCCCTTCATTAAGGCATCGAGTGAAAATTTGGGCGAGTACTGTTTCGATTTCTCCACTTGCTTCTTGTATGATGTCTACAGTAATTCCATCTTCTCCTGGAGCTTTTCCCCGCTTCATGTTCTTGATTGCATGTGCAACTTCTGCTGGAAGGACTGGAAGAACTCTGGTATCTTTCATGATGCCTGGAGTACATGTATCATCCCTTTCATATAATTTGGAGTAGAAATCTTTCACTCTTGTCAAAATTTCGCCTCTATTTCTTGTTACAGAACCATCTTCTTTTCTCAGTGCCATAATCTGTTTTCTTCCCTTACTGAGATGTCCCTTTGCTATCTTTAGGCTTTGGTTGTTTTCAATTGCTTTCCTTACACTAGTTCACAGTTGAATTTCCTTACGTCTTCAGTGATACTTTTTCGTACTGTCTTGCATAGCTCTATATATTCCACTTTGGAAGTCACATCTTCTTTAGTTGTCCTCATCTCTCTTCTTTTTTGCATCAACATTTTGGTTTTTCCTGATAATTTGTTCACATGCAATTTGTTCTTAGACCCAGCTAATTTTGTTGCTGTTTCCATAAGAGCTTTGGTTACTTTTCTGTTAACTTCAGAAATATCCACTTCTTCCGATGTTAGGCCTTCTAAAGCAGAGAATCTGTTCTTCAGTTCCAACTTGAAGGTATTATGGTGTTTTTTAAGGTTGGTTATGTCAATACATTTTGTTTGTCTTATGAGCTTGCTACGTTCGAGTTTAGTGTTGAGGTGCATCTTACATCTCACCAATCTATGGTCACTGCCTGTGTTGAACTTGTTTAGTACAGTGCAGTCTTCTATGACGAATTTTTTGTTACACATAATAAAATCAATTTCACTTGTCGTCCCATTTGGATGTCTCCATGTCCATTTCCTGTGTGGCTTTTTCTTGAAAAAGGAGTTCAAGATGAAAAACCCTTCTGCCTCTGCAAACTCTACGAGAGTATTTCCACGCTGGTTTCTGTTGCCGTGACCGAATTTACCTACTGAAGTTTCATTCTGTTGCCGTTGCCCTATTTTTGCATTGAAATCTCCCATAATTATCTTCAAGTGCTGCTTACCTTTATTATTTAGATCACGAATTTCCTCATAAAATTCTTCAATTTCTTCTTCAGCATGACTTGTGGTGGGTGCATAAGTTTGAATAATCTGAGCCTGGTATCTTCTCGAGAGTTGGATAACGAGTCGTGCAGCTCTGTCAGAGGAACTTTCAACTTCTACAACTTTATCCTTCAGTTTCTTGTTTATTATAAATCCAACACCACTAGTTCTGCCAGTATCTGTCCCACGATAGTAGAAGAGATGTCCACTTTTCAGTTCAATGAGATCTTCTCCTTTTCTCCTTACCTCACTTAGCCCGACGATGTCCCACTTGATCCTTTGTAGTTCCTCTTCCAATTCAAGAAGCCTTGAATCAGAAGACAGGGAGCGTCCGTTGTACGTAGCCAAGGTCAGCATCAGATGGCAGCCTAGTCCGGTCCTCCGGGGATTCTTAGCACCCTCTGCCTTCATGTCGCACTGGCCGCTGCCTTGGCCAGGTACATTCCAGCTGCCGGAGACTGAGGGCCAAGATTTAAGTTGTGGAGTCATTTTGGAGGGGTTTGGCCATAACTCACCACGCTGGCCAAGCGGGTTGGTGAGTGTGGGATAGCATTTCCTATAATCCCGATGGTATAGTTATACCGCTATTGGCGGTCGTCAGAGCCCCTTTAGTGGGAACAGGATGTACCACGAGAAGGCGGGGTTGACATTTGTCAAGGAGAGGCTGTGATGTTACGCATCACCTGACCTTACATCCCATATATATATATATATATATATATATATATATATATATATATATATATATATATGGGATGTAAGATCAGGTGATGCGTAACATCACAGCCCTCCTCGTGGATCCGAAAAATGACAAGAGTGGAAGACATCATGATCAGAGTTAAATCCCTGAAATGGCAATGGGCTGGACATACTGCCAGAAGGACAGATCATCGATGGACAGCCGAAATTTTAGATTGGATTCCAAGGGACAGGAAAAGACCCAGAAGAAGACCACATGGGAGATGGGTGGATGAAATTCGAAAGTATGCAGGGGTGACATGGAGGAGACTGGCACAAGACAGACCGTTGTGGAGGAAACTTGGGAGACCTTCGTCCAGCAGTGGATTGATAATGGTTGACAATGATGATGATGATGATGATATATATATATATACACATATATCCATATATATATATATATATACTCTGAAGTGCCAGAAAAACTGGTACAGACGAGCTTATGCAAAATACATAGCAACGTCATCTATGCGCGTACTCGGTTGCGTCCGCCAGTGCGTATATAAAGCGATAGACATTCTTGCCAGCTGTCAGAGCTATTTTCGGCATGAGAAGAACAAGTAATAACGATTTAAGCGATTTTCAACGCGGTGTCATAGTTGGCGCTCGTGAGATGGGCCATAGTATTTCGGAGGTAGAAACGAAGTTCAGATTTTCACGGACGACCATTGCAAGGATGTACCGTGTCTACAAGAATTCCGGCATAACCTCCAACCTACGATGACAGTGTGGCCGTAAAAAGACATTGGGTGAACGTGATCATCGTCGGCTGTCAAGAATCGTTTCACGCGATAGGCGTTTAACACTTTCGCAAGTATCATCGGAATTCAATGCTGGAGCCTCAACAAGCATCAGCGTCCGGACTGTGCAACGTACCCTGCACGATATGGGCTACGGATGCCGACGCCCAACTCGAGTCCCCTTGATGGATGCACGACACAGAGCTATGCGCCTCGCTTGGGCACGGCAACACCGCCACTGAACACTTGATCACTGGAAAAAAGTAGCCTGGTCTGACGAGTCGCGTTTCCAACTGTATCGGTCAGATGGAAGGATTCGTGCGTGGCGCAAACCCCATAAAACCATGGATCCCGCCTGTCAACAGGGAACTGTACTGGCTGGTGGGAGGTCCGTAATGGTATGGGGTGTGTTTAGCTGGACTTCACTGGGATCCCTGGTACGTCTACAAACGTCTGTAACCGGCCAACGCGATGTGCGCTTTCTTTCTGACGAGGTACACCCGTTCATGTCCTGCATTCATGCAGATAGGTTGGGCCTGTTCCAACAGGGCAATACACCTCCACACAGGTGTCGGGACGCCACATTATGGTTAGAGGAGCATTCATCTGATTTTGGGGTGTTGCCATCCCACCCAAGTCCCCAGATCTAAACGTGATAAAACACATTTGGGATGCCATGTAACGCGCTATCGAACACAGGAATCCGAGACCTCGGAATACACCCGAATTGTGGAACGCTCTGCAGGAAGTATGGTGTGCATTGCCTACAGCATATTTCCAGAAGCTAGTGGAGTTCATGCACCGTCGTATTTCTGCAGTCCTGCGCTCCCGTGGGGGACCTACCAAGTATTAGACTGGTGTACCAGTTTTTCTGGCACTTCAGTGTATATCATCATCATCATTGTCAACCATTATCAATCCACTGCTGGACGAAGGTCTCCCCAAGTTTCCTCGACAACGGTCTGTCTTGTGCCAGTCTCCTTCATGTCACTCCCGCATACTTTCGAATTTCATCCACCCATCTCATATGTGGTCTTCTTCTGGGTCTTACCTATAGATATATATACATTGCAGAAAAAAATTTGATTAAGAAAAACAGAATATTGTGGACCTTATTCATGTGACGTCCGAAGTGGATTTCTGTGGACCTTCATTGCTATTGAATTTATGTAATGTCGCTATCAGATTGCCCCTTTACTGTGGTCCAGTAAGGGGGCAGGGCGAATAAGAAGAAATACAGGGCGAATAAGAAGAAATTAATTTCTTATTTCTTAGAAGAACAAATCAGAGTTGCGAAACACGAGAAATAAGCATCGGAAACATTGTCTCGCACAGCAAGACAGTTTTGTGTTCAATGATTATTTCAAATGACATACGACAACATCGCCATTAGTTATTGTGATACTTTTACTGAAGCATTTCAGAGAAACGGCATATTAAAGTTTCACGTTCTTATTATCAAGCATACGCGAAAAATCGGAAATATAAACCTGGGAATGCTTTTTGCAAAACGAAATATTTAGAATCCCAGACAAATATGTAATACGGAAACAAATTAGGGTTAAAAAACAACAGCAACTAGAAACTTCCCACTGTCGCGCGGTAGGCAATATACTAAAAGATAAAACGAATGCGTAACTTTAAATAACAGAAAAGTTATGGATATGTTCCGTTCTTTGGGGAAAGGACGTAGAACTTAATTCGCAACTTACCGATCCAAATATGCAATCTGTTTTCCTCTTATCCCCCCCCCCTTTTTTTTTTTTTGGAAATCAAATTTCGAAGGAAGACTACCAGGTTTTAACTGCCTTGCGATTCGTAGTGTCACAATATTCAAAATCCTCGACTGCACTCGCACAGAAAACACATATCCGTAAATTTAACAAAAATCTAAATAAAGGGATTTCCTTCGAAAATATGCACAAATCCCTAAAATTTTGTCAGTTTTTCCTAGGTCCCTAAAACATTGTGAAATTCCCAAAATCTAGGGAATTTTCCCCAGAGTTGAGACCACTGCCCCTGAGGGTGAGAAGACGGCCGTGCTTCAGAAAGAGTTCAGTTGTTTCAATCACACGTTTTACGTAAATGGCAAGAATTCATATGACGTACGGAGATGTTGTGCAATGGAATCTGGAGACTCAGTTGTCAGTCGAACTTTTCCGCAGCAGTTTCAGCCAAACGAAAGTGGCAGCAGAACATATGCAATTGACGCCACGGGATATAATGTAGCAGGCGTACTTTGGACTTTCTGGAATAGTGTCAGTCACGTGCTTTATGCAGATGGCTCTCGCTTAATTGCCTATGAAGTTAGGGAATATAACATCACCAAGAAAATAAACACGGAATAACCCCAAATAACGAGCGAAAACAATCTTAGTATCTGAACAAAAACGCTACTGCCTATGATACACTAGAGCCAGCATCTTTAGACAAAGATGCCTTTTCTTACCTATGCATGTCTTTGATCCATCAAAAATTAGACAATCTGATATACTGAAGGTAGTGTGTGAAAAAAAAATCCCTTCAGAAATTAACAACTAAGTATTCAGACAAATATTTGATCGAAAAATTTAATAATTAAATCGTCAAAAATCAGTAAATACCAGTTCAAAAATCAATGTGTTGTTGCTTCCATAGGGAACTTCAAGCACTACGACATTGACGTATGTTACAACGAGTATATTTAATCTTCATTTTAATTTATCATTATCGTTGTTTTCTATAATATTCTTCCTTTGATCCATCAATAATTAATTACGAATGTTTTGCGTTTTGTTAATTCATTTTATGGTTTCCAGTTTTTGATGTATACGTAGTTTAACTGGAATCCTTAATAGGGAAAGACCGAAGCCAAGCTGAAAGTTTTCCGCATATTAAGGAAATTCTTATTGAGGAGCTACATTCGAATGCAGCGTACGGAAAAAGCATACTTCAAATAAATAATTGCAAACAGAAGAATGATGCTCACGCCACCTTCTTAAACATTAACAAAAGTCGGAAACTTATTAGTTTCAATTAAGTAAAGAAAGATGCGAAATACATGGAGAAGTAGGAATCTAAGTGGTGATATGTTTTTTATGTCCTTAGAAAGGAAAATTTGTTAATGGTTTCCTCATTACCGTCTTTAATGTTTCGTCTTTCGGGCGCATACGCCACGCAGCCAAAAACCCCAGTATGAAGAGGGGTGCGTTTTTGTTTTTTTTTTCGGGATAAGAAAACATTGAATAAATGCATCAGTAACATCATTTATGAATGAAGTGAGAATTCGAAACGAGAGAGTTAAAACTCGAGAACTTGTTCTAAAGAAAAGCTTTCTCTTTAGAAGGCTGCTTGATCTCGATCGATAGGGCAAGACAATCTATCTATCTATCTCAATATTTTTCACATTTACATATCTATATATTGATGGACAGATATCTATCTATCTATCTATCTATCTATCTATCAATATTTTTATATTTCCTTATCTATCTATCTATCTGTCTATCGATCTATACGTTCTTTAATATCCCATAAATGTTCAATTGGGTTGAGATCAGGAGAGTTTGGAAAGCCCATTCGAGATGTCTCATATTAGCACTGTGTTCGTCGAACCATTCCCGCATGTGGCGGGCCCAGTGACATGGACCATTATCGTTCAAAATGTACCTATTCCCCTCTGGGTAGAGGTACAACATTGTGGGGTGTACGTGGTCTGCAAGAAGTAGTTTCTGGCGTCCATCCGAATCCCAGTTTATGCCAGCTAAACGTGCCCTACATAACACAACCGCTTTCCACCGGAAAGTATAGTCAATGCCATGCATGAGGGATCCATAGCCTCATGGTGCTGACGCCAAATTCGGATTCGACCATCGGCAGAATGGAGTACATATCTAATTCAACGGGTCAACACACCTGGTTTCAATCTTCTTTTGTCCAGTCCGCATACTGTTTGCACCAGGAATGTCAGTCACGTCGATGAACTATGGTTAGCCCATCCATGCCAGCATGCTACGCATAGTCGCAACGAATATGGTTTCTGGTTGACCCAAATTGTGTTGGGATGTGAACTGCGAAACTGTGCTACGCCGGTTGTCCTGTACAAGGCGACTCACACGTCGCTCACATCTGGAATCTACATTCCACTGCCCTAAAGTTGTGCCTTCAGTTGATTGTTTCACCGTTTTGATATCACTCCTGGTACACTTCAGCCATGCAGGTCTTCTAAAAACCCAGTATTGTCCGCGTTTCCGAAACAGACGGACCAGCATTTCCTGTGCCCATAATTTGGCCTCAAACTCCGATAAATTCTTGGTTTTACTCATCTCTCTCTCTCTCTCTCTCTCTCTCTCTCTCTCTCTCTCTCTTTATCTCGTCCGTCCATGATGGGTTGAATCCTTTGAGGGTTAATAGCCAATTAATGCAGCCTAGAGGTCTGAACGGGCCTAATTTGGTGAGCCCGGACCGGCCTGGCTCGCGATGTGCCATTTGGTATTATTTTGTCTTTCTATTGTATTTTATTAAAATGTGAAAATTAAATAATGGAATGAGATATTATTGAAAATATTTATAACAGTTGAATGTAAGCCAAAAAATATTAACTAAACTTTGACAATTATCGAAAAATATAACCTTTAAACAGAGAGAAGAGGGAAGCATAAGCTCGTTCAAAATCTCCCTTTCTCTGAACTAGTAAGCGGTAACCCTACAAAAGTCAATCCCTATACACTGAAGAGCAATTGAATTAGAGAGACAGCTGGCGTTATGCAAATGTGGCGCAGTGGGCGGCTCTGAAAACGGAAACGACATGACGTATGCAGCGATCCGACAATATGAGGAGTGATGCGACGGGAATCAGTAAGAGTCGGACGCAGTATGGGTAAGACGAAGGATCTAAGCGCAACAAATATATATACGATCGACGAAGAAACGGGTTTCTGTACGCCCAATTAATGTGAAAGACAATAAAAATAAAAAGTGAACTCCGTTTATTAGGCGTAGAAAATAAGGGAAACAAAAGATGCTAGCTTTCACTACCTCCGGGTAGCTTCATCAGGCATTTAGTAGTTAAAGATCGCAGAAGCAACTGGAACAAATGTATTTCTGAGAATATAATTAAATTCAAAATAAGTAAAACACTTGCACGATGTCACGGGTTGTTTGATCCCAGGGTCGGGTGGTCACGTGTAACTTCTAGGAGCCGGTGACATATGAAAGGAAGGCTCGTGGTTACATCTTTGTTACACACATTCCGTCGCGTGATGATCTCGATGGTTTCGCGAAGCGCAGTAGCTCTTGCGCTGACGTACGGTGCTAGTTTCTTAAAATCTCCCCATCTGGGAACTGCCCTTTCAGATGCAACATCACGGGCTAGTGCCGTCGTAAGCTTTCCGGCCTTAACGTCCCTTTGGTGTTCAGAAAAGCGGATCTGGAAGGATCTTTTTGTCATCCCGATGTAGGACTTAACGGATGCGTCAGGATAATCCAAAGGAATAGCATAGACTCCGGCTTCAGTGAGCGTAGAAGGTTATGCGCGTTGGTCTGCTGAGAGGATATCTGACAAAGGTCTAGGAGCTGTCACGCCGATATCATAACCTAGCCTTCGGAGAGCATTCTTCAGGAAGTACGTTAGCCTAGGAACGTAGGGAACCGAACCCACGAACCGGGCTGGCTGTGCAGTGGAGTTGGCACGAGGCTGTGGGAGAGCAGTTTTTGCAGCCTTTCTGACTATTTGGTCGATTGCGATCATGTCGTATCCCGCTGCAGCCGCTAGGTTTCTAATGCTACGGATCTCCTCCTCGCATTTGGCTTTGTTAGATGAGAGTTCGAAAGCTCGCTTTGCTCTGTACTTAAAAAGGGCATATTTGCGTGCGGCCGGGCCTGCTGAGTCAGGGAGTATGGGGTTGTCCACGTGGGTAGGTTTGTAGTAGACCTCTGTGCTAAGAGCACCAGAGGGTAATCGTCTTACTAGTACATCCAGAAAAGGTAATGCACCTTCGGACTCATAATCTGCTGTGAATTTAATATCTGGGTGCGCATCATTCATTCTGGCGAGAAAATCACTTAGGCTGGCTTGTCCATGCTGCCAAACAAAGAAAATGTCGTCAGCGTACCTTAACCATATTTTAGGAACTGTGGCCGACGATTGCAAGAGTTCATTTTCGAGAGGTCGGAGGACCGCTTCAGCAAGAACCGCCGACATCGAGGACCCCATAAGCACCCCTTTGTTTTGTTTGTAAATTCTGGATCGGAAGCTGAAAAATTTGAGTCCGTGACTGCATCCAGTAGTTTGGAAATAGCTTCCACAGTTTCCGAAGGGTACAAGTTCGAGTCAGCGATAGAGCGCTTCAGGTTTGTGGTGGCTTCATGCACCGGCACTGAGGGATATAAAGATTCGATGTCAAAGCTTCCAATTATGTCGTCTGGAGACACTGTCGTGGATCTCACTCTGGAAACGAAGTCAGCTGAGGAGAGTAGGACACCTTCGGCTATCGGTAGGAACGGCCGCAAGAAGGACGAGAATGCTTTTTCCAAATTAGCTGAAGGGGCGCATTTCCTGCTAACAATAGGTCTGATTGGATTGCCGCGCTTGTGATATTTAAGTCGAGCAAAAAGGAGAGGAACCTTAGGTCTCGGAGGGATCTTGGCAGCTCTTCTAAGTACTTCAGGAAGCGTCTTCATTCTTGCTATTCGCTTAATCTTCGCCACCCACTTGTTAAGCGGATTTACAGCTTGCAGAATGGAATCGGACTGGGTGATGAACTCCTCCAGCTTCCTGCAGTAGTCGGATTTGTCCATTACTGCAATTTGCCCGGACTTGTCTGTGAGGGTGAAGATCAGGGAGTAATCTTTCTTGAGGTTGGAGACATATTTGGGTGTTCCCGGTGCTTTTTCGGTTCGGTGTTGTTTAACAGCACGAGTTAATCTGTCAACACATCCGAGTCTAATCTGGTCCCTTTCTTGGAGCGGAACACTCTGTAGGACGCTTTCAATGGCGGGAATAACGGCCTTAAGTCCGACTGGTTGGTAAAATGCAAATTTTGGTCCTTTCTGTAGAACTTTCATCTCTTCCAGTGAGAAAGACCGGGAAGAGACATTGACTATGGGAATGGCTGGCTGGTGCCGGGGAGGTCCAAGTTCATCTCTCAGGTTGGCTAGTTTGCACATAATGTTAACTGGTGCTTAGTAGTAGGCCTTGGTTTCAAACTTCTTATGCGGCACTCTAATTCATCCCTCAGGTGCTCTATGGGATTAAGATCAGGGCTCTGTGCTGACCAGTCCACACACGAAACGGAATTATCGTCAAACCGCGCTGTAACAGTCCTTGCTTTATGGCTCGGTGCATTATCCTGCTGGTACCAACAAGGCTCGGTTCCACAGTATTGCTACAGATTTGGTAAGGCATAATTGTACAGAATATCAAGGTAGACGTGCTGGTTAACAGGTATGTCCACGATAACCAATGAGCAGGGACCATACCACGAAAAAAATAAACCACACACGAGTACACTGCCAGCTCCAAACTTGACCGTAGGAACAGTACACTGTGATAAATAGCGTTCCCCCGGATGCCGCCATACAGACATACTGCCATCAGACTGATGGATCGTGTATCTGGATTTATTAGTCCATAGGATCCGTTTCCGTTGATCTACAGTCCACGATAAATGTTCTTTACACCATGCAAAACGACGAGGAGCATTCTGAGTGGAGATGAAAGGCTTATGAGTAGCCGGACGACCACGGTAACCCATGGAATGAAGTTCTCTGCGAATGGCACGTGTGCATACCGAAGTTCCAGCATTGTTCCTCACCTGTACAATGAGGTCTTGTGCAATACTCCGTCGATTAGCTGTAATGACTCTCCTGAGGGTTCGGCGTCCTCTATCACTGATTTTCTTTGGTCTGCCGGTACGCTTTGCTGCTTCAGGCACGCCATTCCACTTATTCAGTACATCCAAAACAGTGGACTTGGTTATGTTTAAACGCCTCTCGGTTTCTCTTATGGGTAACCCACTAATATAACACCCAGCAATCTTTCCTTTCTTAAAGTCAGTTCTCTCCCCGCGCGACATTTTCACTCAACCTCACAGTGCGATATGATCGCGGTCAGCTGCAGGCTTGTTTTTATACCGTTTGCAGCTGTACCGCGCAACTTAACAACGCAGCGGATCCGTTCATTTGGTTATAAAGGGGTGTCCGGTGACTTTTGTCGATATTGTGTATGTATGTATAAGTTCATTTTTTGTCACCTAGGGGCTAGAGAATCTTACAACACAGAGTAGTGCAAGTAGTGTGTCTTATAGTGCATAACAGAGGAAGAAATGGCATGGCTTCGTGAATCTCTGTTCGTAATGCTGTGTCTCTCTTGCGTGCAGAAAGGCACATGACTTCTGCTCACCATTTATTCATTTTTGCAGTTATCCATGATCCTGTTTTTTAGCAACAGGCACGGCGTAGCTCAAGAGAACAATGCGCCGTGCTACAGTATTGGCAATGAGCATACAGTACATGGATCGAAAAATATTCGATGAATTCCCTTGTCCTCTAAATTTCTCAAGCTTAAATCCCATTGAGCTTCTGTGGGATGATCGAAAACGACTGTCCACAAGCGTTGAGACAACCCTAACAATTAAAAGTCATTGTGAGATTCAATTCAACCTAACGAAGGTTTCTGACGTGCATTATCTAAAACTAAAAATTCTATTAGTTTCAAAGGGGTTATGACATTTTTACCTTTAAATTGTGATTGAAGAAACACTTTTTACGTAGCTAGTGATATCGCTTTCTCGTTTCCTCACTCTTGCAAGTGCAGTTTTAGGCAATTTACCGAATGCGAGGAGCAACAACGCGTAATTCGCTGGGTGCATAAAATTCTATGGCTATTTAATGCACATCCCAGAATGATTAAGATGTTTCTGATGAAGATAACACCAGAGAGATTAAAACGTTTGTGATGAAGATGACATCAGAAACGTCTTAACCCCTCTTGAACATATTTATAAGTGTTCAAGAGGGATTAAGACGTTTCTGATATTATCTTCTGAATTTTCAGCGTTTCCAAAACCAAGGGGCCAGCAAACAGGTTGATCAGACACTTCGTACCACGTACAAGTTTTTCATCACGTCTTTTGTAAAAAAAGATCGTGCTAATGCTATCGGTTTGTCCGTCCGTCCGTCTGTACCCACGATATCTCTGGAACTATTAGTCCGATTTGAAAAATTCTTTTTGCATTGGAAAGCTTGAAATATGAGAATGATGATCCTTTATTTCGTTTTTTTTTTTTGATGTACAGTTTTGCCGCTAGAGGGCGTAAATTCAGATGATGTTGAATTCAAAAACACGTTTTATTCCACATTTTTGCTTCTAAACATCCGATTGAAAAAATCTTTTATCCTTCGATTCTATTTATGTCGAAGAGTATTTTAGATATAGTTGCCTTTTCAAATTACACATATATTTTCCGCTAGGGGCGTAAAAGCAAATCACATTTTTCCCAATAACTCTTTTTCTAAAGCTCCAATTTGAAATCTTTTTTTCTGCAGCGGATACACCTCCTAATGGAAAATCTTTTGCATATAATTTCTAATTTTTGGTAATAAATACTTTGGCCACCAAGGGGCGTAAGTGTTAATTTTTGCTTCTGTTATATTTGCCATAAAATCTGAGCTTCTAAAATATCGATTGAAAAATTTCTTTCCTGGACTGATGCCACTCACATTGATAAACCTCTTCGGAATATTTTTTTCTTAAAATATTCCACAGTTTCTTCGCCAGGGGGCGTAGATGTATATCTTATTTTTGTCAATATCTCTATTTCTAGGAGTTCGATTTGCAAAATTCCTTTTTTGTTTGGTAGTGTTTTCAGTGTGACATGTTTTTCATATAATTTCAAAAATTTCAAGTAATCCATAGACTTTCCGCTAGGGGGCGTAGAGGTAAATTGCGTTTTCCTCTATATCCGTGCTTCTAAATCTCCGATTTGAAAAATTTTTTCTGCACAGGATACAGCTCCTGATGGGTAATCGTTTGCACATAATTTCTATTTTTTGTAAAAAAATTGATTTGGCCACCAGAGGGCGTAAATCTTAATTTCCGCTTCTGATGTATTTGCAGCAAAATATGAGCTTCTAAATTCTCGATTGAAAAACACGTCGTTTGTAGACCGATACTACTCATGTCGACAAACTTTTTAGAAACATTTTCTTCTTAAAATAATGCATGGTTTCTACGTCAGGGGGTGCAGATGCATATCTTATTTTTGTCAATATCTCTGCTTCTAATGGTCCGATTTGAAAAATTCTTTCTTTATTGGACAGAGTTTCCGATGTGACATTGTTTTCATATAATTTTAAAATCTTCAAGGAAGTCATAAACTTTCTACTAGGGGGCGTAAAAGTAAATTGTGTTTACCCCGATATTTCTGCTTCTAAATCTCCGATTTGAAAAATTCTTTCTGTACCGGATACAGCTCCTGATGGGAAATCATTTGCACATAATTTCTAATTTTTGTAAAAAATAGTTTGGCCACCAGGTGGCGTAAGTTTCAATTTCCGCTTCTGATGTATTTGCAGCAAAATATGAGCTTCTAAAATCTCGACTGAGAAAAAAGTCGTTTGCTGACCGATACTACTCATGTCGACAAACCTTTTAGGAACATTTTCTGCTTGAAATAACGCATGATTTCTACGCTAGGGGGCGTAGATGTCTATTTTATTTTTGTCAATATCTCTACTTCTAAGAGTCCGATTTGAAAAATTCCTTCTTTGTTGGGTAGTGTTTCCGATGCGAAATGTTTTTCCTATAAATTCAAAATTTTCAAGTAAATCATAGACTTTCCGCTAGGGGGCCCAAAGGTAAATTGCGTTTTCTGCGTTATTTCTGCACCTAAAATTCCGATTTGAAAAATTCTTCCTGTATCGCATAGAAAACCTGATGGAAAATATTTTTCACATAAGTTCTAATGTTTGGTAAATAATGGTTTAGCCACCAGGGGACATAAGTGTTAATATCTGCTTCTGATGCATTTGTAGCACAATCTGGGATCCTGAAAACTCGATTAAATTTTTTTTTCTTGGACCGATACCGCTCATATGGATAAACCTTTTGAGAATACTTTCTTCCTAAAATAATGCATGGTTTTCCCACCAGGGGACGTAACGTCACATCTTATTTTTGTCGATATCTCTGTTTCTAAGATTCCGATTTAAAAAATTCTTTCTGTGTTGGAGAGCGTTTCCGGTGCGAAATGTTTCTCATATAAATTCATGTTTTTATTAACGCACAAGTCTGCAACCAGAGGGCGTAAGCTCACGATTCCGTTTACAGCCATATCTGAGGGATTAGAAACTCGATTGAAAAACTTCTATAACCGGTCTGAAAAACTTCTATAACCGGCTCCATTGACTTTGAATAGTTTTGATAAATTTAATTTGCGTCAGAACGGGTTCAAAAGACGTGCTTATTACTCCTGATAATTCGGTGTAATCTTTCTTGTTTCATTTCTGCTTGGAAAGTTTCTGGAAGATTTTGTGTTCTAGGGATTGCGGTATGTCAGTTTACCAGCAAAGTAACTGGGCAAGATTATTTTGACAGGATAGTGATTTAGATTAATGCGTAGAAACGGTAGTCTCTCATTAATTTCGGTTCTGCTTACGGTGTTACACATTTGCGCCATCAAACATTGTAAGAACATTTGCACTTAAGGTGAAGTGATCCCTGAATTTTCGTTGTTGGACGAAAACGGGACATGTTCACGGAAAACGACAGCGCGCCCCCCAGTCATACCTTCAGTCAATGAATAGAGAATATAGCATCATCCTGTTCGTTCGCCCTTAATCTTCGCCTTGCATCATGACATGCATTAGACAAGCTTTGCACGAACACTCGTGGTTGCTACCTTCTCGATACCATCAGCAGCAGCATGAAACATTGCTGTAAGGAATGAACAGACTCCATATTGAGATATAGTAGAATCTCATTTATACGTTTCTCACTTATATGTTTTTCTTATTGATACGTAAAATGTAGCCGATTCAAAAATACTGAATTGTCCTTAATATAAATTTTTTCTGTTTTGTTTGTACGTTTTTCAATTATACGTTAATTTTATTTGGTTTCTTGAAAAACGTACAAACGAAGTTTCACTGTACTTTGGCTATTTAATTTTGACATCTTATTTTTCACCTGGTTCTGTATGTG
Source organism: Macrothele yani (assembly GCA_039090855.1). Classification (NCBI taxonomy): domain Eukaryota; kingdom Metazoa; phylum Arthropoda; class Arachnida; order Araneae; family Macrothelidae; genus Macrothele; species Macrothele yani. Next base: position 80,130,641 of record CM077023.1, on the reverse strand, counting down.
GTCATTTTTGTTGGAATAAATGTTTCTTACAAAATGTTTTAGTGTTTTTTTCTAACGTACGATATGTTACAGCTTTTCACCAAATTTCATCTTGCTAGTCTCTTCCAGTATTTACCTTTGCCTGACTTCGACGTGTGGTGTTTAGCGTTGTATTATGTTCATGCAGTCGTTTAAAACGAGTTCTAATATCAGCGCAGGTCTGTTTAAATTTGATGTAATAGTTACTGTCTAAACTCTGTGCTTAAGTTTTCACGTGTATGTGTGTTCCCATCAAACAATATGTTGGAGGTTGTTTGAACAAGATTTTGGGTGAGGAAGTAGTTGGCTGAGTGCGCTTTTTGTGTCGTAACGTTAATGAGTTGTACGAGAACGACCAGAGGATAACATACCTTTATTCCATTACATCTGAGGCGCTGAAAGACCCCAGGCTGTTATTGCACATATGAAACAGAAACATCTCGATCGACTCACATTGAAATTTTGAGAAACATATCCACGGCTTCCGTCGCTGATCACTGTTATTCTGTTATGAGTGGAAATAACAGATGATATGAAAACACGCTTCAGTGACCATGAAATTAGCTGCTAAACGCATACACTTGCAGTTTCTGACTGTAACAAGCTACAAATAGTTGACATGAAAATGTGACTTCAGTTGTTTTCCACAAGGCGACTTCTTCGAATGCACGGGCAAGTCCTACCAAAATTTTATTGTTGCAGGACCTCTTAATATACTTTCGTTCGGATCATCATCTTCTGGGATACTGAACAGTAAATAATACACTGCCGGCAAGTGAAAAAGAACACCATTAAAAATTGCAGCTGCATCTATGAGATTTATGTCGTAGCAACAACTTGTTAAAAAAGGAAAGCGATCACGCTTGTAAAGTGATTCAATGTTTATTTTACCTTTTAATGCGTATTATAGTGTACAAAAAACGCATTTTAATAAGGTGTTGCTCCTCCTCCAGAAGCAATACAGGCTTCAAATCTGGCAAGCAATCGGTCCTACAAATGCTGGGTATCACGCTTGGGGGTAACATTCCACGCGCTTTCAATTTGGACGCGTAACTCAGAGATGGTCGCTGCCTGCAGGGGTCCGCGGAAGAGTCTTTGTCCGATCCAGTCCCGGACAAGCTCGATTGGAGTATGTCTGGGACTGGATCGGACAAAGACCGGAGAGCTTGCTGGCCAAGGGAGTTGATGCACGACCTGAAGAGCATGTTGGGTTGCCCGGGCGGAGTGTGGGAGGGCGTTATCTGCTGGAATATCGCATTTGAGATCGTACTGAAAAATGGCAGGACGAACGGCTGCACGATGTCGCTGACGTACCTACCCCTATTCAGTGTACCCCGTACAAACACCAGACTCGTACGAGAGTGATAGCTAATCCCTCCCCCACACTATGATGCCCGGCGTGTGGCCTGTGTGTCGTTGGCTGATGCACTATGGCAGAAGCAGCTCCCCTTGTCTCCTTCGGACACGTACACGACCGTCAGACACTCCCAAGCAGAATCGCTTTCATCACTGAAGACCACAGACTAACATTCTTCCCTCCAATGACCTCGTCCTTGACATCACCGAAAACGTGCTCGACGGTGACCAGGAATCAGTGGTAACAGTGCCAGCGGCAAGCGTGCCCGTTGTCCTGGTTCCAACAAACGATTCCGTATTGTTCTGGTAGACACCCTTGGTATGACAGATCATCGAATTCTTGACGCCTTAACCGTCCGTTCTGCAAACGCAGCCCTCCTGATGCGCCGATCCTCTCGTGCGTCCGTAACTCTGTGTTGCCCGGAATCACGTCTGCGAGTGTGCGAATGATTTTCTGACCACCGACGCCACCATCTTACCACGGCCGATACCTCTCGTCCCATTCTGTCTGTAATTTGACGGAAGGACCAACCTCCTTCCCGCAGACCCACTATACGGCCTCGCTCGAACTCCGATAGCTGAACAAATGTTGCGCACCTGCGTCGTCCAGGCATGGTAGCTTCTTCAACGAGCACTGAACAGCGCGAAACCAGACGAATGACTTCCGTCTGCACGCCCTATTTCTTAAATACGCGCTGCGTCCGTTTGCATGTTGTCATCCACGGTGACGTCATTATTTCACCCAAAGGCATTCCAACTTGGATTACAGTTTCGGTTGCCCTTACCAATTAACATATTATAATATGATGTTCCTACCGGCATTCCTTCTGGTTGTTCTTTTTTCACTTTCCGGCCGTGTATTTCTTTTCTAGTATTCAAAATATTCTAGATAATATGGGGTGTCCATCCATGGACAGACATTTTTAGCACGTCTTTTGAAAATAAAAAAGTACATGCTTAGAGTATTAATATGTCCGTCCGTCAGTCCGCTGCTGTGGACACCATGTATCTTTAACTGTTCGTCCAATTTGGAAAATTACTGTTGCAGTCGAAAGTTTGACTTGTGAACACAATCCATATGTTTGATGTTTTCCAATGCGTAACCTCCTAGCTTGGGGGCATAAATTCACATGCTATTAAATTCTAGATATATTTTACTCTACACAATCGTTTAAAATATATATATATATATGTATATATATTTTTAACCTTCGATACTTTTACTAAGAAGGCCATTTTACGTTTGTTTTTATTTGAAATAATGCACGTTGTTACCGTCAGCGGCCGAAAATGTATATTGTATTTTTCCTAAAATCTCTGCTTCTAAAAATCGGAATTTAAAATTTTTTCTGCGTTAGATGAGAGGTCACGACGATAAATATTTTGCATGCATTTTACAATATTTTGTGATAAAATGCTTTGCTGCTATGGAGCGTAAGTACGCATTTCTGTGTTTAGCTGCTTTGCAATTGTGTCTTAGCTTCAAAGTACCCAGCAAAAAAAAAAAAAAATATTTTTCAGCCAGACGCCGCTCACCGCGGAAAACATTTATGTGTACCCTTTGACTCATAATAATGTTTAGTTTTCCCGCTTGAGGCGTTGATGTACATTTTTGTAATGCTGATATTTCGGCTTCTAAATGTCCGATTTAAAATATTCTAATTCTGTTTGCTAACGATAGCGTTTTTGGCGAGGGACATTTTTCATATATTTTCCAACTTTTGTACTCCATAGTTTTTGCCATTAGTGGGAGTAAGTGTTCATTTCTGTTAGATCCATACCTGGAACAGTATCTTTGTTTCAAAGAATCCAGTTTCGAAGATATCCTTTGCCTTGGACACCTTTCGTTATGAGAAATGTTTTGTGCACAATTTGTGATTTCCTATCTTTTCACACGGCGTTTGGGGAAAACATTCTACCGGCATTGCGGCTTCTTGCCTCGTGTTCCTTGTTAAGCGCACCGTGCCCGGAAGTTTTGACACACGGCATTCGCTATCTAATCTTTTTCGCGGAGAAACTGGTTTCCCATGCTCGCACACAATGACACATCACTTCTGTGAATTAGAATAAGCTTTATTAAGAAACCCATAGCTTTAAGTATCCAACAAGAAGAATAATAACGTATGGATAATTGCCGGTTGAATTTACACTGCTCTACTGAAGTTTTTATTCATCAACCAAAACTTTTCACTCGTCACAGACGAACAGAAGACCGCATTTTTCAAATCCTGTGTATACACTGAGTGGCCACTTTATTATGGCCACCTGACAGTTTTAAGCGAATTAGCTATGGCTGCACGCTGTTGCCGCCAGAGGGCGAGGCTAGTATAAAAAGGGAAAGCTTAGTGCTTGCGACAGTAGTAGAAGTGATTTTGGGGTGACGAGATGGGTAAAAAAATGCGATTTGACGGACTTTCAACGTGTAATGATTGTAGGAGCTCGGAGCCATGGAGCGAGTATCACCGAAACCACCGCATTCGTGAAATGTTCCAGAGCAGCTGTTGTTAAAGTGTTTAAAAACTGGACTGTCAGCCATAAAAACTGGGTCTCTACGTGCAACGTGTGGTCGTCATCGATTAGTGACTGCTCGGGCGGAACGGAGAGTGTCCAGACTGGTAACAGACAACAGAAGGGCAATAGTGCAGCAAATTACAGACCATCTTAATCAAGGATCCCCTCAATTGATCTCTACACGCACTGTTCGCCGTACACTGCATCGGATGGGATATGGCAGCCGAAGGCCTGTTCGAACACATTTGCTGTCTGCAGTTAACAAGAGAAAACGTGTCCAGTTCGCACAGGAGCACAAGGATTGGACAGTCGATAATTGGAAACAAATTATATGATCCGATGAATCACGTTTTCAGTTGCACCATGCCGATGGCCGAGTGATAATTTGGCGGAAACAGCACGAAAGCATGGACCCCAAATGCATTGCTACAACCCTTCAAGCTGGTGGAGGCAACGTTATGGTTTGGACAATGTTTTCCTGGCATGCTTTGGGCCCTTTAATTCGTGTTGATCAACGTCTGACTGGCACATCATATCTAAACATCGTTGCGGACCAAGTGCATCCTGTGTTGCGGATGGTTTATAGCAATGGCAATGGCTACTTTCAACAACATAATGCGTCCTGCCATAGTGCTCGTATTGTACAAGATTGGTTTCAGGAACACGCCGGTGAGTTTATTTTGCTTAGGTTGCCCGCACAATCTCCAGATCTCAACCCCATTGAGAATCTGTGGGATGTAGTTGAACGAACCATCAGACAGCTGGATCCACAACCCTGCAATCTCACACTCCTGGAAAGTGCTATTCATCAAGCATGGTCTCAGATTCCACAAACCACCTGTCAACATCTCGTGGAGTCCATGTCACGAAGAATCGACGCAGTATTAAAGGCAAAAGGAGGCCCAACGAAGTACTGAGGGGGTGGTCATAATAAAGTGGCGACTGAGTGTATATAATCGGTTCAATATACTAGGAAGAACCTTGCTCACATTTTCAATTACGCGCAAATTTTTCCTAGGAGGCGTAAATGTATCTTCTTTACCGCTGATTATTTTTCTAAAAATCTACTTTGAAGCAATTTTTTCATGTCGGAAAGGATTAAAAAAACTGGCCCAGTACACCCGAGAATTCGGTGTCATATTTCTTGTTATTTATTTATTGAGATTTGTGGTGTAATACTTTCACAAAAAGGGGAAACGGAATTTTATCCAGTCTATGTATGAAAAAGATTTGCTTCAGCAGAACAACTTCAGCGAAGAAAGTTCATAGGAAAAGTTGCAAAACAAGTCTACTGGATGCGTATAGTCCAATTACAAAACCTTAGATGAACAAATGTAAATCCTTAGAAAGAGGATTTAGTGCAAAAAAGCAATAAATGACTGATATGATAATTTTTAGTATGAGACAGTGTTGAATGATCAGAGTAGAATTAGCAGGTATAGGATTTTACTACCAGTATTCTTCAGATGAAGTAACGGTAGGTCTCTCCAGCGGCCGAGCGGTCTGCCCTGATAAGTATGGGAGGTGCGATTGTCTGATGTTCACTGGCTCTCTTCTCTACCATGTAACCAGGGGCACCAAATTAGGGACGGGCGAGCTCCTGTAGTCCTAAGATCGGCTTTTGGTGTTCTTTACCCCCCCCCCCCCCTCGCCTTCTTCAAAAAAGAAGTGCTTGGGGTCTAAATGACGTACTGCACGAAATTTACATTGAATATTTCAATAGGATGGGTAGTTCTTTTTGTTTTTGTTTCTTTTTTGAAGGTATGAAAATACAAGAACATTTGTGAAGCGGCGTTTATTCCAATCGTCTGAGATACAGGGTGTTTCACTCGCTCTTGGCCCCTGAATTTCCCTTATAACTTGCAAACGAATGGACGTAATTCTGTGAAATTTGACGCCTTGGTGTATGAGAAACATGATGATCTCAGTGTTGAAAGTGGTCAACATTACCATCAAAGCATGCTTGCACACGCTTCTCCATGTTACGCAAGGTATTCACAAACACATCTGGAGTCACAGCCTCAATTTCCCGCCGAATGTTTTCCTGCAGTTCCATGACAGTCCGTGGCTTGTTGCGATACACTTTCCCTTTCAGCATGCCCAATAGGAAGAAATCCGGTCGGGTAAGGTCAGGCGACCTTGGTGGCCAAAGTCCCTTAGAAAGGACACGATCTTCAAGGAAGGAAACGATTTCAAACATGCTGACATTGGAGGTGTGATAGGTGGCACCATCCTGCTGAAAATAGCCAGTACGGAGTTCCACGTCGTCCAACTGACTCACAAACTCATGGAAGATTTCCATGTAGACTGTGGTATCTACCGTTGTATGGAAGAAGATTGGGTCAATAATGTGCCGCCGCGACAGAGACACCACACCCCAATTTTTTCATCATGAAGAGGTGTCTCATGCAAGGTGTTATGATTTTTGCTAGCCCGATTACGACTATTCTGGGAATTGACGTGCCCACTTAGGTGGAACCACGCCTCGTCGGAGAACCGCGTGTAGTGCAGTATTCCCGGATGTGCATTGACAAACTGCTGGAACCAATGACAGTAATTCAGTCTCTTCTGTTCTTCAGGAGGTTTCAATTCTTACACAGCAGTAACTCGATATGCATGCATCTTTGCTTTATTTGGAGCTCGTTGGCATGTGCTTGTGGAAACCCAATCTCCTGCGACAGTTTACGCAAGAACTTCTGTGGGGAGACCGACTGTCTGTTTTTCAGTTCCTACACCGTAGCTTTAGGTAGTTTCGGACGTCCTCTTCCGTGGACATCCAACAATGTTTCCGTGGTTTCCAGTTTCTTCACCAGATACTGAATGGAGGATTTTGCCGGTGGTTTCCGAACCCTAAACTTTATCGACGCAGTTTTCCAGTACGTGCGGACAATAAACACGCGCTGTTCCACTGTGTACCGGTTCATACTGTAACTGCTCGTAACACAAAGGTACGATGACTGTTGCCAATCCCGTATCAACAACACAGTCAGATGCGTCACACCAGAGAGTAGCGCCGCCACACGCTACTCTCTAGCCCGTGTGTTGCACCCCGATTGCGTGTTCGCTGTCCTTGGTAGTTCGCTGACTATGCTTCTCATACACCAAGGCAGTTCCGTGTCAAATTTCACCGAATTACGTCCATTAGTTTACAAGTTATAAGGGGAAATCAGGGGCCGAGAGCGAGTTAAACACCGTGTATCTTTTTGAATGCCGCCTTGATGGCGCAGTGGTCTAAGAGCTGGTATCTTCCCCTTCATCGGAAATGGGTACGGGATCGAATCCCGAGGGGATATGGATGTTATGTTTGCTTTACTGCACTGGCTCTCGGATCCACTTTCTGGTATCAGTGTTCCTAAATTAGGGATAGGCGACTTCTTGTAGCCCATGGGGTTGCTCACCGTGATCATTAAAACCTTCTACAGAAAAAAAAACTTTTTCAAAGGTGGCAATTTCAAAATCTACCAATAGGTCACCCTGCTTTAGTTATTAGCTTGTTCTAAGGGTTTTTCCCCCTTCCCTTTTGACCAAATACTAACTCGAAATTGAAGAAAATTTACTACTGAAGGCAATAGAGATAGAAATTAGAGAATTACTTTGCTGTGGCAAAGGAAGGTGGACACAGTATTAAAAAGCAAATGATGGAATTAATTAGAGCAATCGTAATAATATGGGATTAATAGAAAGACCACAGACAAAAATTCCTGCTAAAAGTGGGATAGAGCTCGCATAAGAGAAACTGGCTTTCACATTTGTGAAGAATGGGAGATAGACTTTCTGCCCTACACCCCCTCTCCAAATTGAAAAAAAAAATTGTCATTAGAAAGTGTAACATTTTTATTTATGATATAAAGCAGTAATTAAATTTTGTTATAACTCATGGAATTCGGAAATAAAATGTTGACATGCATGGGAATCTGAAGAAATCTGCTTCATTTTAATCGAATTAGACCTTCTTATCGTTAATAGTAGCATTTTTCATATGTCATGAAAAATTTGCTGTGCAAAGCATTAGTCTCGTGCGTAATTTATATGCAACAGTAATTTGCAGCTGTGATTGCCAAAACGGCTAAATGAAAACTAAATAATCAAATACGCTTAATGGTCAAAATATTCCTGCTGTCATTTGTTGAACATGTATTGAAATTCTGCTCCGTTTAGAAGAGACTCGCACTTCGCTATTCCTTTTTTGCAATCCCCTTTCTGGGGTCTTTGCGTGGCTTGCATTTTGAGTTCTTTTCAGCGGGTACTTCACTGTTTGCAATTATGAGCGGCTTTCATGTGGTGTTGTTTCGGGCCCTATTCCTGTGGCTTAGAGGACACTGTTGACGAGTTATTATTTTTAACTTTTTGTCGACATATGAAAAGCCACATATCTACCAGGTATCCTCCTGATGATTACTGGTAGTGTTTCTTTGAGGTTTTCTGTTTTGCACGTGTTTTTGTTGTATGTGTTTTGGGATTAATTTGTTTAATTTTACTTTTATATACAGTATATTGACAAAAGACACCAGTTACCCATTCAAAAGCAAATGAACGGATCCGCTGCGTTGTTAAGATGTGCGGTACAGCTTCAAATGGTAAGAAAAACAAGCCTGCAGCTGACCGCGATCATATCGCACTGAGATGTTGAGTGAAAATGTCGCGGCGGGAGAGAACTGACTTTGGGAAAGGAAAGATTGTTGGGTGTTATATTAGGGGGTTGTCCATAAGAGAACATGAACGGCGTTTAAACATACCCCAGTCAACTGTTTTGGATGAACAGAATAAGTGGAAGACACATGGCGTGCCTGAAGGAACAAAACGTACCGGCAGACCGAAGAAATCAGTGATAGAGGATGTCGAAGCCTCAGGAGAGTCGTTACAGCTAATCAATGTACAGGTGAGTAAAAATGCTGAAACCTCGGTATGTACATGTACCATTCGCAGAAAACTTCATTCCATGGGTTACCGTGGTCGTGAGGCTGCTCATAAGCCTTTCATCTCCACTAGCAATGCTACTCGTCATTTAGGATGGTGTAAAGAACATTTGTCGTAGACCATACATCAATGGAAACGGGTCCTATGGACTGATGAATCTAGATACACGATCCATCAGTCTGATGGCCGTGTGTGGGTATGGTGGCAGCTGGGGAACGCTATTTACCGCAGTGTACTGTTCCTATGGTCAAGTTTGGAACTGGCAGTGTACTCGTGTGGGGGTGTTTTTCGTGGTATGGTTCCGGCCCATTGGTTATCGTGGACAAACCTGTTAACCAGCACGTGTACCTCGATATTCTGGACAATTATGCCCTACCAACTTTGTGACAATACTATGGAACCGTGCCTTGTTGGTACCAGCAGGATAATGCACCGAGCCATAAAGCAAGGACTGTTACGGCGTGGTTTAACGATAATTCCGTATCGTGTGTGGACTGTCCAGCACAGAGCCCTCATATTAATCCCATAGAGCACCTATGGGATGAATTAGAGTGCCGCATAAGAAGTTTGGAACCAAGGCCTACTACTAAGCAACAGTTAGTGGCAGCATTATGTACTGAAGAGAAGCGCATACCTATCGCTGTGTTCCAAAACCTTGTCGAAAGCATGTCTCGAAGGTTCAGTGCATGCATTAAGGCCCAAGGTGGACCGACACCGTACTAATGTATGTAAATAAATGCTATGTTGTGTTTCTCCTCTATGTGTCCGGTGACTTATCTATATAGTGTATATGTGTATATATGTATATATATATATAATATAGTGTATATGTGTATATATGTGTATATATATATATATATATATATATGTGTGTGTGTGTGTGTGTGTGTGTGTGTGTGTATAAATAAAAACACCCAGATGGACACCATACGGGATTTGGGTGGATGAAATTCAAAAGCATGCGGGGGTGATATGGAGGAGACTGGCTCAAGACATACCGTTGTGGAAGAAACTTAGGGAGACCTTCATCCAGTAGAGGATTGGTAATGGATGTCAAAGATGATGATTTAGAAAAATAAATATTGATCACTTAGGAAATTTGCAAATATATCCTCGTTTCTTACTGCTTTGGGTTGGGAAATAAAAGCACTGAATTTTAAATTACCAAATTTATATTGGCTGGTTTACCGATTTGAAAAATTTGAAAAGTGATAATTTTTGCAATCTTACTGTCTTTTGTTTCGAAGCATAGTTACAATAATTGAAGACGATCATTTAAAAATAGATCAGTTTTTAATTTCGTCATGGGGGCTTGCTTGCTGGCGATTCAATGTGTATGTAGAGTTTATGCTGCAGACTCGTTTGGAGAAATGATATATCACCTGTTTTCCATCAATATGTTTGCAAAATGACGATTTACAATTACGATCAATATCGAATAGACTATTCGTTGACAGCGAAGTGTAGTTCCACTACCACACGCGTGGGATAAATACCAAACCACGCAGATGAAAAATTATTAAGGAAATCACCAACCAAAGAAGTTAGTAACTGCTTTGATTGTTGAAAAGCAAACAGACATAATCTTGAAAGAAATACGGGATTACGCCATATAATACAAATTTTGAAGGTGACAATCCGATTTTTGGCGTAAATGTGACAAGGATGGTAAGTCAGATAATATCCGAAAACTTGAAAATTTTCATCGTGAATCCTGTGATGGTTAAATTCAAATTGATATCCGCCAAAAATCGGATTGTCACCTTCAAAATTTGTATTATATGGCGTAATCCCGTATTTCTTTCATGATTTATCTGCTTCTCCGGGCAATCACGGGATAGGATTACTAACCTCCAGATTCGCTAAACATGAATGCCGGTTGCTTCGACTAGCGAATCCTTTGATGGTTAAATTCAAATTGATCGGAAACTTGAAACTTGGTCGTTCTGGGTGGTGTAGTGGTTAGCATACCTAGGCGTTTTCTGGGAGACGCGGGTTCGGGTCCCGCTCCAGGACGATGAAAATTTTCAAGTTTTCGGATATTATCTGACTTACCATCCTTGTCACATTTACGCCAAAAATCGGATTGTCACCTTCAAAATCAGACATAATCTGTTGTTACGCCGAGCGTATTTTACCACGAAGACAAAATTCAAAAGCAAAACATAATACACTGCTGGCCAACCAAAATACAACACCAAGAAGGACACGAGAGAGCAAAGCCAAATTTACGGGACACATAACAACAGATACAAAGATGAAACGATTGAGCTTACAGGCCCATGCAACTTGCGGAACACGCAGACATCAATAGTTCGTGTGGCCCCCATGGCTGGCAATAACGGCCGCTATACGCCGCGGCATCAAACGAAAGAGGCTTTGAATGTGGGCTTGGGGTATGTCGGTCCAGGCTGCTTCCACACGTTGCCACAGTTCATCATACGTAGCCACGGGTGGTGCTTGCCGGGCCACTCGGTTGCCGATCAGCGACCAGACGTGTTCGATGGGCGACATATCGGGAGAATAGGCGGGCCACGGCAGCAGTGACACCTGATAGGCCGTGAAGAATTGTTGCACGATGCGTGCCACGTGCGGGCGCGCATTGTCCTGTTGAAACGTGACCGCTGGCAGGTCCTGCAAGTAACGAAGGACTACAGGCTCCAAAACGTCGGAGATGTAGTGGTGGCTGTTGAGTGTACCGGCGATGCGTACCAGAGGGGTGCGGGTGTCATATCCAATTGCGCCCCAGACCATAACGCCAGGCGACGGACCGGTATGGCGATGCATAATGCAGGCGTCATACAGTCTCTCGCAGCGGTGCCGCCATACGCAGATCCGACCGTCGTGGTGTTGCAGGCAGAAGCGGGATTCGTCGGAGAAGACAATTTCGTGCCATTCCGTAGTCCAGGTGCAGCGTTCAACGGCCCACTGCCGCCGCACTCGCCGGTGGTCTAACGTCAATGGTAATCGGAGCAATGGGCGCCGTGCGACAAGTCACCGCTCCTGCAGACGACGTCGAACGGTACGTGCTGACACAGGTTGTTGTGCAACACAGCCTAATTCCTGCGCTAACTATCGTGATGTGGGTGTATGAGCCGTCAATGCCCGCCGCACAACATGCGGGTCTTCTCGTCCGGTGGGGTGCCGCGGCTGCGGCAATCGCTCACGTCGGTCCGTCCGTCCCTCCTGCACCCACGGAATCCATACTCGCCTCACTGTGGCTGGATGTCGTCCCACACGGGTGCCGATGTCTCGGTACGATAAACCGCTGTCGCGATAAGCCAATATTCGTCCTCTGTCGAACTCCGAAACGTGCTGGAATGACTGTCGTATTCTGCGACGAGGCATCAGGTAGCTTCCCACGCACAAGTCCGGCAGCACAACACACTTACACTACTTACACCCTGCCTTCTGTGCACCCTTCTTATAGTGCTTCTCGGTAGCCTGCCGGGCGCACATGATTTGCATATGCCCTGCAATGCTAATCGTTTGCATGTCCTCTCGCGGGCGACGCATGCTGCGAATTTCAGGCCAATCGGATGCTTCCTTCTTGGTGTTGCATTTTGGGTGGCCAGCAGTGTATGAGGTCCTCTAACATCCCCTTTGCTGTATTCGACGGTACTGAATGTTGAAGTTAGCAAACCAGATTTCATTTCTCACTTACTTACAAAGCGCTCTTTCGCACTGGGAGAAACACCACAGCTGCAACTGGTGCATTCTGGAACACCATGTTGCCACACACAACGGCCACTGAATTAGAAAACTTTATGCAGATGCGCGAAAATGTCACTTACGCAGCAGCGTATATACAAAATACGTGGTCATGTGCGTCACCACGTGATCTATGCAACTACTTAAGGTGGACGTCAAGTAAACATGCGATGCTGTACTTCCAATGATGAAAATTGAGTTACATAAGTTCACATACAAGAAATGCTTCCTGACTTGCAAAAATTTGTACACGGACGAAGGAGACATTAAACTATAGTGGGTGGCTTGCCAATTTGTGAAAAAAGTTATAGGGAATATTTAAATATTAAATTCCGCGTGTTGGAGTAGTGTTGAATATCGTTAATACGTGGCGCTATACGTACGTTAAGTATTGGATACGTGGCACTTCCTTACCTTTTTTCTCTAATATTAAACGTTTTCATAGAAACAATAATAACTGAGCGGTTATAGACTTTTGTTTAGGATGTCAGTAATTATTTAAATCACTTACATTCCAGTTTATTGGCTTTCCTACCCACAAAATGTAAATCAGAAATCAGATGCTAGTAATCTAAGATGCTCACAGAAGCTTTTTAAAAATCAGCATCTGGTAAGGGAAAGACCACGAAATTCACTCACAAAATTAAGCCCTCCACAAGAAGGGGTCGCAAAAACAGCGGGATTTTCAGTGTCATCTATGAGTAGAAGGCTGCATTGGATATGCCTTTATCTCCACCTTAAGACCGCTTCTCATCAGTAGTGTTGATCACAATTGGAAAAACAAAGGATCTTTCGGAGTTCCATAAAGAGCTTATTGTGGGTGCCCGTCTGACTGGAGCAACGATTTTACAAACTGACTGGTTTCTCAAAAGGTGAGCTGTACCGGGTTTTTAATCCGTGGAGAAATAACCCACATTGCTTGTCTTAAGAGGTGTAACTATGACGCAATGACAATCTGTCAAGAATGAGATCCCCGTCTTCTGGTGGCTTGTACAGAGAAACATGACTTCATGTGAGCAGCAATTGTCCAGTGCATTCAATGAAGGCTGTTCCCGACCCATATCTCAGCGAAACATATGCAGGGAATTGAAGAGGATCGATATTGGCAGTCGCATGCCTATGCAGAAACCTTTGATTTCTGCGGAGAACTGGAAAGTTCTTCAACAGTGGTGTCAGGAACACCGTGACTGGACAATAGAAGACTGGAAAAAGTCATGTGGTCCAATGAGTCTTCTTCTGTACTGACGGTAGGCAGATAGTTTGGCGGGATACCCATGAAGCAAGTTACCCAGCTTGCCTTATAAGCACAACTCAAGGTTGGTGTCATAGTGTGGGGCACGCTTTGTTAGTACGGAACGTGTCACCTGATATTTTTGGAAGGTCGTGTGTCCTCCAAGAATTATTCGAACGTTGTTGCCGATCAAGTCCACCCTACAGTGTTGACTTTTTATCTAGCAGGTGACGGCTGTTTCACGGAAGGTAATGCTACTGTCCATCGCGCAAGATGGGTTCAGCAGTGCTTCAACGAGCATAACGTCGACTTCCACCATCTTCCGAATATACACAAAGCCCTGAACTTAACCGCATTACACAAAGCCCTTAACTTAACCGCACCACAAAGCCCTGAACTTAACCGCATTGAGAATGTATGGGGCATGTTAGAAAAACAGATCCTGAAGCAAAATCGTCTTCCGTCAAACGTGAGCCAGTTAAAGGACTGTCTGTTGAACGCCTGGTATGCTGTAAACGTAAATGAACTCCAACACCTTGTGGAATACATAAAAATCTGCATCCGTGCTATAATTCGCACTAAATGGGGTCCAACTTGGTATTGAATAAAAGTTCCTCTTTCAGTGACCGGTATGTGTTTGATATTTGTGTTTTATGAATTTGACACAGACTGAACGTGACCACTTTATGGCAGCGAAAGGACCAAAAAATTTCCTTGGGACGTTTCTGGCTTTTAAACCGCTATCCATGAGAAGGTACCGCGCATCACTAAGAAAGGCAACAATGCAATAAACTGCTGCAAGAGGTCTACTGGGCATGCCGAAATACAAAATGCTAATCACTATCGACGTTGAATCGCATACACAAGGAACGTGTGCACACGGTCCAGCGTTTTTGTACAAACAGCTTGACTCAGCATCCGATACTCGTCCTTGTTATTGGCAATTGTGATGTACATGTATATCTCCATTTTTAACTTTCCTTCTTAGTTTTCTCCTCTCATGCAAATTTTGGCACCTCTTACGTAGTTTTCATTCTGAACGCCACATTGGTACTTCCAAGTTTCTCGTGCGTTTTGGCAATGGGTTTTAGTTGGACAAAAGGTAAATAAAATGACAAGCTCGACGTAGAGAGAAAGAAGGCACAAAATAATGTTAACTACGACTCAGTGAGATTGTGATAGAAGTTCTGGTACGGTTAGTCTTTTATTAGCAGCTACGAACAATTATAAAGCTACTTGAAATAGAGGCTCTTCGAGTAAAACTTGCATAGTTAACGGCTACAGATAAAGAATTCTTCGATTTCAGTGCTGTTACTTAATGTTATGTTTCCCTGTGACATTCGGTTCATTATTATTATTATTATTATTATTATTGATATTATTCAAGTACTGGTTTTGCATGGTTAGGAACTGTTTGAAAACTTAACTTGAAAACAGTTTATGCAAAACAATTCAATCATTATCCTGTGTATGGCAACCATGTACATATTCTTGGTATCATGTTCAGTCGAATTCAGATCTTCAGTTGCCAACATGGAAGTGTTGCGAAAGCGGTGATCTGTGTCAACAGTGAGGTTTTCCAACTGGTGTCTGCAATGATCAAAGATAAACAGAGTGCCAATATGTATACGCTAGATTATTAGACAATGTCATACCTTACAAAAGTTAAATCTCTTGTCTACGAATATCAGAACATGGAAAAAGATATGTAAGCATGTGGCAACCAATGAAAATTTTTTGTTTCGGGTCAATTGTTTGCAAATAGACTGAGGAATTAATTTTAAACCACTCGAAATATCTCTTGAAGGAGCACTAAAGATCTTCTTAATAGTTTTCCACCGCAAGCTTATCAAGCTACAACAAATGCATGAACACCCTTAAAGTACTCAGTCACGCTTCAGCGATTGTTCCATCGTCTGCAAGAGTTGAATTAAGACACAGTGCTTGCTGGGTGAATCAAGTTATCTAGCTCTTTCTAAAAATCAGTATTAGAAAGTTCAAAGCACGGTAAAGAAAAATAAGGTTTACAAAAAAAAGGAAGTTTTTTTTTTTTTTGATCTAGTAAAATTCAGTGTGTACTCCATTTCTTGATTTGTAGAAATTAATTTTTTTTTCTGCTTCTCTTCATACGTTACGTAGAATATCAGGATTTATGTTCTTACAGATCCACTTTAAACATTTCTTCATTATCCTTGGTGGATTATGGTCCAACGTAATCTTCATCTTTAATGTGACTCCAAAGGGAAACTCAATGAACCTTAAGATCAGGTGAAAGTCAATCACAACTGACTTTCCTTTACAGATTAATTCACCCTCTTTAACTATTCTGTACCGCACTCGAATGTTGTGCCGGTTTGGAGGATTATTCTCGTAGTTTCTTTCGAATCTTCTTTTAACAGTAATTGAGATTGAGTTGATGCATGATTCCTAAGTGAATTGCTTTCCCGGTTAAAAAGCCAGTTAGGTCACTTTAAAATTGAACAAAGAAATGCTAGCGCGATCTACGGACATAAACAGTTATTATGAGCAGATTACAAAGTCCTTTTTAGGTAATCTTTTAGGATATGATTAATCTTTTTGGATATGATCATCGCTAGATGCACAGTGCTTGTTATATCATTCGACACTACTGAAGGGGTAATGGATAATGACAAACTTTTAGGTGCTATGGAATATAAATGATGAAGTTATAGGACATCATAGAACACTGGCAGGAGACAATGTTCATGGAATCTCCATTACTCTTGTGGCCCGTATCGGAATGGTTTCTGTTGTTTTAAGCAATTGGTATACATTACAAAGTATTCATGAATGGATATACATTGCACTCACCTTTCATGTACGACAAAAATACAAAAATTTTCAATTATGGAATGATCCAAACAAAAGTAGTTATCACAGTGAGCACATTTCATGAATGCTGTTTCCTCGCAATCGTCTTTACCATATTCCTCAATTAGGTCCGATTCAAAACAATAATGGAGAGGTGTTTGGAAGTGTCCAGGATGAATAGTGACATAACCACACTTATGAAATGCAAAACGGAGTAGGTTTTCAAATCGCGGGCTGAAAACTGATATTGAACTGCAGACGGAGAAAGTGATCTCTGTGCCAAAAGTTCATGTCTGATGTTACCAACACAGTGTCCGTTATGAATTCAACCATATTTTTACAGGGACTTCTTACACTTACTTTTATAGAAAATAATTGCAAGAAGTTCTAATATAGCATTCATAATATACAAACATTACATAATATAATGCTCATGAACAAGGCTCTAGTGGCGCCCCCTGTTGTCCATAGCAGCGCAAAGTTTGGATATAAACATATCTTATGATCCTCTATCTAAACAACATACCTTGGTTTTGCAATCAGCGACAACCACATGCCCGTTTCCTTGCTGGAATGATTTCTTAACATCAGGGAGATTATTTTAAATTATCCTTTATACACTGGTGTGCAAAAATTAAGGACGAAGAGGAGAAATTACCATAACAGCGGAACGAGCAGGCAGAACGGACAGAAAGACCACTCAAACAATAGCCTAGGGTCCGGCACGGTAGGGCTTGCGCATATATGCAGCATGACGTAGGGTGGGGGGGGGAGTGTCGGAAGAGTATGAAGCACACGGGCGGTGTACGCTCAGCAATTCGGTGAAAGCTATTGCACGGTGTACATCGGTTTGAACGTCGTCGAGTTGCTGCCACCGTGTGATATGGCCAACAGGCAATCCAGTAGACGACATCTGGATGACTTTACTCGAAGTCACGTCATTGGGAAGTTGGAAGAAGGTCGAAGTGTGACTAGTGTGACCAAGGAGTTCGGGATCGCTCACAGCATCGTTTCACGAGCTTGGAGAGCATTTCAAACGGCAGGAACAGCTGTCCGAGAGTTTAGCAGTGGTCGTCCACGAGCAACCACGGCGGCGGACGACCGGTATATTGCCCTACAGGCGAGAAGAGAAGACGGCAGACAGAGGGAGAAATCGCAGCAAGGCACATGCAACGGACAACTGGACGTCCGTTATCGCGTTTTACCGTGGCCAGGAGGCTGCGCAAAGGTGGTCTATTTGCACGACGACCAGTACAGTGTGTGCTATTAACTCCTACTCATCGGAGACGGCGGTTTCTGTGGTGCCAGGAACACAAGAACTGGACACATCAGCAATGGGGCCGAGTTCTCTTTACGGATGAGAACCGATTTAGTCTGACGAGCGATTCTGGACGTATACACATCTGGAGAGAGCAGGGAACACGCAATCACACCTCCAACATAATCGAAAGGGACCGGTTTAGAGGTGGCGGAGTTCTCGTTTGGGGCGGTATCATGCTTGGTAGCCGTACTGACCTCCACATTTTCCAAGGAGGTTCAGTCACTGGTGTCCGCTATTGTACCGAGGTTATCCTGCCTCACGTGCGTCTGTTTAGAGGTGCTGTGGGTCCTGAGTTCCTCTTCATGGACGACAACGCTACACCTCATCGTACAGTGGCTGTCGCAGAGCTGTTGGAGAGTGAAGATATTCAACGCATGGAAGGTCCCCGGACCTAAATCCAATCGAACACGTGTGGGACCTTCTCTGGAGACGCTTGGCAGCACGTCACCAGCCGCCAGCAACGATTCCGTAGCTACGATTGGCGCTGCAAGAGGAATGGGCCGCGATACCTCAATAACTCTTTGACAACCTCGTCCTCAGCATGGACAGATGTAAATCCTGCATCGCAGTCAGGGGTGATCATATCCCCTACTAAAGACTATTTTTCTTGGCAGCCGCCTGTCACATGGACGTTTCTGTCTTCTGTCCGGTTGTGCTCGAAGCTACCTTTTCAATAAAGTGCCTTTGTATCCTTTGGATTCCTTCTTTCGACGGTTTTGCTCACTTGTCCCATATTCTTTCATCTTGGGGATCTTATGGTATGATTTGAGTCGATGTGGAGCACTTCTGCACGACGTTACATTCGAAAAACCGTCTCGTCCTTAATTTTTGCACGCCAGTGTATGTAAGACATCTTATATGGATAGGATATTTATCATAAGCAATTTGAATCATTTCTGCTTTTCACCCCTTACAAAGAGAAATCCATTAGAATTTGCGTCGATATGTTAGACTTAAGATTAACGGGTAAATACTCTTATATATGTATATCAACTGTTTTTGATTCACAACTAGTACGGCTAGATAGAAGGAGAACTAAATTGTACCACACTAAGGCAAGAGTCTTTGCTCAAGTGCTGAGTTTCCTATCTGGATTTGTACCACTATTAACAGTAAAACTTACAGCAGTATAAGATCTAAATGAACTTCCTTACCTTCATATTTTCCATACTGATGGAGTAGCAGATTCATGTTGTGTTTAAAAAAGGACGGTGAAACTCGTCTCTGAAGGGATTTAGTCTCTGAAGGCATTTGCTCTCTCTTTAATAAGGTTAGGCTTCTTTGGTATTAAAAAAAAAATCTGAGGCATGTCCAGCATGAGTAAATGTTAAAACCTTAATTTTTAAGCCACAAAATTAGGTACATGTGAACCATGATGATATCTATTATGTGCCTTTCACAAAATATGTGTTTGTAATTTTACTTAGCCAATAAACGTTACCTTTAGACATCACGAGAAGTAATTTTCAGGTGGTTCCACGAAAAAGGTCACAGCTGGGGTGAGACTTCCACAACGGTTGGCCCTTTCCGCCCCTGTTGGAGAGTGCTACCCAATGTGAGAGACATATTTATTCTGTTGGCCATTTCATAACGGATAATTTTCTCTTTTAGACAGAAACTGCTGTTCTCATGAACTGGCCAACAAGATTCCCAAGCCTCCTGCTCTAAAGATCATGCACGATATACTACTGGCAGAGCGAACGCCAAATTCGGACATATCAGAAACGCGATAGTTTTCTGATCATAAAAATGGACATTGATGTGATGTTTGGCAGCAGCATCCTCAGTATAAGGAGCCGGTGTGTGAAGCTTGATTTTCCGACTTAAGATATTAAATACCATATTTAGGTATGTTACCAGTAACGCTTGGAAGCACATAATTTTTGTGCTTACTCAAGCACTTACTTGAGCAATTCTCTCATTTCATGCTATGTCTTGTCCAAAAGTTCCTCTAAATCTATTAAGCAGTTTTCTAATCCTCCATGAATTTATGTGTAGTCATTTTCTTTCCAGCGAAAAGCTAGAGCATTATTAAGGACGGACTTGGTGCAAAATATTTTCGACTAAGACCTTCATTCATTCTGTGTTTCTGAATTTTTAAAGAAATTTCTATGAACTGCATATGGTATTATCTTAATCAAACAACTGTTCCTAAAGCTACCAGAAAAACTTAAAAAGTGGCAACAGAATCCATTCTTCTTCCTTAACAGCCTTTGTGGTGTTGGAAGCAAATCATATATATACATAGTCGAGTCACATTATTGTGACCACCTCCTACTTTTTACGTTAACAGCGCGTACCCAATGAAAGAAGGCACGTGTCGTGAGCTGGCTCGGAGGGTATATAAGGTGAGCTGTAGGCATTCTGAAAACATATCACTCGTTGCTGTCATGGATAAAAAGAGCGATTTATCAGATTTGCAAAAAGGGATGATTATCGGTTTTCGGGCCAAGGGTGGCAGTAATTATGAAACAACGCAGCTTGTGAGCTGTACGCGTGCTGCTGTGGTTAAAGTGTATCGTGATTGGAGAAATGGCACCATTGGGAATAAGCGACGTAGAAACTGCGAAGCACCACGTGCCATTGATGTGAGAGGTGAACGTCGCTTTCGAAGGTGCGTGAGGGCCGATTGACATGCTACAATAGAGCAACTCACTGGCCGAATGAACCACCGGGCTACCGGAAGTGTGTCTAAAATGACAGTTCAGCGAACCATGCTGCGTATGGGGTTGCGATGCAGACGGATGGTCACTGCACTTATGCTAGCGAAGGTGCATCGGCAGAAAAGGCTTACATTTGCACGGCAGTATCGGAATTGTACATCCGCTGATTGGCAAAGGATTGCCTTCTACGATGAGTCATGTTTTCTGCTTCATCGAACTGATGGACGTTGGCGTGTAAGGCAAGGAGCATCGGAGAACAAACACTCTTCATCCATTGTTGGAAGAACACAAGCTGGTGAGGGCAGCGTTATGGTCTGGAGAATGTTTTCCTGGCATTTCCTGGGTCCGTTCATACCTGTGGAAGGCACTATGGACCGAATTCGTTATGGATCCATCCTTGCAGACCACGTACACCCATACATGCTGATTGTCTTCCCTGGGGCAGATGGGATATTCCAGTACAACAATGCGGCGTGTTACACAGATAGAAATGTCCGAGAGTGGTTGGAAGAGCACGATGAAGACTTCAAAGTATTTCCCTGGCCCCCTAATTTCCAAGACTTAAACCCAATTGAGCATCTGTGGGACCACTTCAATCGTGTGAAATTACCTTGCTGTAAATAGACATTCGTGCAATCTGAGACCGAAATAAATGAATACTTGTTATAAACTGACAACGCGATAAGTTAATACGCCTGGATAAATATTGCGATACTTTTTTTTTTTTTTTTTGTATCGGGGTTTAACGACTACCATAAGCAATTCTAAGAGCTACAGTATAAGCAGTCGCCAGTTTCTAATGTAAGGCAGCTGGCTCCACGTAGGGTAAAGAACCGATGCCGTAAGAAAAACACACCACCCGTGCCTCATCCCGTACTTGATCAAGGGCCTATCTTAGATGACTAGCCAGAAATCTATGCCTCTAACTACTTGGCCACGGGGACCACGGTTTAAGTTTGGAAGCTGAAGAAATTTAACATTAAGATTATGTCAAAATGCCGTAGATCAGCACAGAACAGATACATACTAAGCTGTTTAAAATGCAAGAGAGTGTTTGAAATAGAAAACACATAAGGATGCTTTAAGACGTTGAAATTCAAGTTTAATCGATATATCTTATTCATCATTACTGAAGATGGGTTGAGCAATTTAATCTTTAACTTTAATCGGAGGCTGACCTTTCTTTGCGAATGGTGTAGGTGTCAGATTGTCAGTGGAATCTGAAGGAGAAAGTAATAAGTTATACAATTCCAGAGCCATCTTAAGAACCGAATTGTTATCATATTCACGAATGCGCTATCATGAAGCTAAAAAACTTCAACAAGACGGCAGTAACAGTTTCAGACTCGCTATCTGTCTCCATAACTTCGCCGACACGATTCGCACTTGAACTCAAAAGCTCGCGTTATTGAAGCGCTGATTAGCTGAAAGACTGAAACATTAAATCTTCCGTTTTCATCTGTTTTGTGAAATCGCTGGGGTAGGATATAACTCTTTGTAGACAGCGCTGAAGATTAAACCTGCTGTTTCAGTTGCAAAGAAACTTAAACTTACCTTTCAGACACCATCGTTACCGACTATATATATATTTGTCCTCCATGTATATAAAAGTCTTTTTCGTTTACCTGCTTCGAATTTAATATGAACTGCTTGAAATGTACCTGAAAAATTGAAGAAAATATAGGCTGTTGCAGATGCTTAGAACATTCTCTATATCTCTGATGATTTTGAAAATTATTCTGCTACTTTATTTTATAAATGTGTTGTAAAAAGAAATAATTACTTGTCTGTCTTTGTGCATTCTTCAAAGTTTTTGTTTATCTTCACATTAGTAAAAACAGAATACAAAATCACATGTCCACCCCTCCGTTAGCCTGAAAAAATAAAAGATATAGAGCCTATCTGTACAAAAAAGATGTCAGCAAGAAACAAAAAAGCTAGAACTCCTTTCAGATTTGCAGGATTTCTATTTCTGAAATTTGTGGTTAATGTGTAACTCTATGAAATGTTGTCCAGACACAGCTTTTTCGTAGTTTCTGTACAGAGAGATTAATTCGAAAGAAGTCATTCGGCAAAGGAGTTCATATGACTGAGTTTGCGTAGTGAGAGACAAGAATAAGAAATTAAACATTAGAAAAAAGTGAAATGTAAAATCGACGTTGTTCATTTAAATTTAAATAGAAATCCCATGCGTTCTGTTTTCTGGAAGTATTCTCTATATTTTGGGTCCTTTAGATCTTTGTGTCATTTACAAAGTTTCGGAAAAACAGTCTAAAAACTGAACACACAAACGAACGAAGCTGTGAATTATTTTTATTTCACCACAGTCATTTGGACATAAGTCCGTAAGTACTAACGTATGTGACGTATGTTTGCATCGGACTGTAGGTCTACGAAGACTTGTTACAGGCATATAAGCAGTCCAACTACATGGTTCCTACAGGCTGAGCACTCAGTTCCATAGTTTATTGAATGCCGAACCACTAAAAGCTCTGCTTTTCATGATAAGTACGTAATTTGTTAACTCCCTATGTTGTCATTTCTTCCTTTCTTCATGCTTTCCCTTATGTTTATACATGGGGGTGTTGTCTAGCTCATATTTTTTGTTTATATTGTAGTCAAGATTTCATTAAAAAAGTAAGCAAACATATATTGTACATGGAAAAGAAATGGTGCACTGTGAAAACTGCAAAGATTTTAATACAATTGAAGGTATTTTTCCTTCAAACGTTTTCCTGTTTTAACTTCCATAATGCAAGCAAATAACACCATCGTCACAATCCGATGGGTTAAACTAAACTCCACTCTTATACACGGTCAGATGTAGAAAGTTAATTTTAATTTTTTATTATGTCTTCCTGTCTCTCTGAGTCTTCCGCGAGTCGCTTCAACAAAATGGCAGTCGTGGCTGCAACGTTTATGCTTTACCTACTGCAGGTTAGTGTCTGGAGACAGTTATGAAGAAAAAAAAAAATATATATATATATATAGAAAAACGAGTACAAGCTTAGCGCCACCGAAGTTGTTTGGTTTATATGCGTCCGCCGCTTATGAAATAAAGTGCACGCCGTAAACAAGAGAGCTCTTACAAGTCCGCGTCAGCAAGATATTGTACGCATTAGCCATGCACGCTTTTGACTGCCTTGGAGTTTCAGAAGTATCCTATGCGTGAAAAAGTCTAGTTTACTATAGCAGTATGCATAGTTTGTTTTGTTTTGCTTCAAAAATTCTTTTCAAGTTTACGTCAACCACTCTACTTTACTACTGTCTCAGAAGAACTGAAAAATTTAAAATCCGCTTGCTTGTTTCTTGACTGTTCCTTACTCTTTCATACGAGGTATAAGGTAAACGTAAGCGATTTAGGTTTGAGGGTGTCTTATAGAAAACTATGCAAAGAGATTTTTGATAGAATATTTGAAAAGAAGCAATTCTATACTATAGTTAACATTGAGATTATTAATCAAAGCATGTATATCAAGGTATGGAAATTAATGAAAAAATGTTGAATAAGAAATATTCCTCACAAATGCACGAGAAATTCATAAGAGCATTCCCAGCAACCAGATGAGATACTGGATTGCTTAAAGTTTACCATGTATCATCTCATCAGAAAAATTGGAAATTACATCGCCCTGGGACGGGAACCGAACACGTGTCTCTCGATTTTCGTTTGTGCATGCTCCTGTTTCACCACCCAGAACAACGAAATTTCACGTAACTAGACCACTATCTCTCAGGAACTTGAACAACTTCAGATTTCGCTAGTCGATGCAGTCTTGTGCTTCTTGGCAGCATCTAAATCACCAATACCACAGGCATGAAAATTAAGGGAGAAATATTATAGAAGAAATAATCCTCACAAATCCGTGGGAATAATGTTAATCTAAACAATAAAAAAACAGAACTGAATAATTCACCAAATATATAAGACTGAAGTGATAATCCGTTTTATCAGCGTAAGAAATCAAAATTACAATTTGCCAAGCTTTCCCTCATCAAACGGATGGCTCTTTCAAGGCTAATAGCGTGAAATAAACCGAAATACTAGAACGATTACAATTTAAATACGAGAATGTTTACACGAGACACATAAAGAATGATTAAATACACAGCGCAGCGTGTTTTGAATGTGGAGTCATGAGATGTGTTTATTTGGTACGTGGCGGTTTTGAGTGGGAAAATCATTTAGGCACTGGATCCAAATTTTTGGCAACACCAGGGAGACGCTATCGTTGCAGGCTTCACGGCTGGGGATGATTTCCAGAGTTTCTCGGAATGTTGTTGCTTTTCGGTTAGAGAAGGCAGGTTTTACTATCTTATAGGAACCGCCGACTTGAAACACACTTCTCTAGGTAGAACTGTAGATGATCTTCCTTCCTTTGCGTCACTTTTGTGTTCTCTGATTCTGGTTCCAAACGAGCGTTTTGTCATTCCGATGTAATATATTTGCATATCGTCAAGGTATGATGGCGGTATGGCATAAACACCAGCTTCATTGGTGATCGGAGGTCTGTCACAGAATTTTGAAAGTATGCTGTATAAGGATTTTGGAGCCCTTCTATTCCTTCCTTAATTTCCATATCTTAGGTACTGGTGATTTAGACCCTAAATAGCACAGGATTGCCTCAAGTAGTGAAATCTTAAATTGTTCAGATTTCTGAACTAAAATAGCTTAGCTTAGAATTTCCTTGTTCGGGTGGTGTAACATGGCATTGGTGGCATTTCCGTTTGCATGCTCAAACGGAAATCGAGAGATGCGGGTTCGGTTTACGCCCTAGGGCGGTGAAGTTTTTTGATGAGATGATGTATGGTGAAGAGTAAATTACAAGCAATTCAGTATAACCATCTGGTTTCTGTGAATAATCTTATACATATCAGGATTTCAAGTTATCTTTTTTTCTTTTTTCGACAGACAACTATTTATTCGAAAGATCAGAGGGAATATAAGTTTATCTCAGTGAGTTTGTATAGTGGGTGCATTTTCTCCCACCACTGACAGCAAAATTCTGTGTGAAAACCCACCGTTGCAAACAATAAAGTCTACATTATTTTTTTTAGGTCTCGCAGGATCGATAACTGTTCCCCACAACCGTTCTGTTTACTCCTCATGAAACTGATGTGTACATAAGGAACATTAGAAGAGAAAAGTGTTTCTTCCAGAAATGCATGTTTTGTTCACGTGTAGTAGTGGTAAATACATTTTTTTTATTTTTCACTTGAAATAATCACATGGTGGCTAGAACATGGAAAATGTGATTCGCAGAGAAAAAAAAATTCCCCGGTTGTTCATTTGCATGTTTAAGCAAAAATTTCATGCATCATGTCTGTATATGAGAATTATAGGATGTCTAAAGTTAAATTTGTATTTCACATAAACAAAGATCCGAGAGGATGTTGTTTATATGAACGTGTGTTGACGTGTTACTGCATATCAGGCCTGTTTGTAACGAATTCCGTATTGTGAGTTGACCACTTTCAACTTCTAAATTCAATATGTCTTTTTTCCTACGGCTTGAATTTAACTATGGACGTCCGTGCAAAAAAAACGCAATGTGTTAACAATTTTGCAAGATAATTGAGAAATCGGTGATCGAAACTTAACACTTAATGGAAGAAATATTTCTAAACGAGAACCTGAACGATGTTGTAGTTTTAAGCTTTTACTTTTGTTTCAAGAGGAACAATTTCCTGTTAACAGTAACACCAGTCGCTAGTCAAAGCAATGAATGATTCAGCGGGTTCAGCACGAAACGTGCGGTCTATTCCTGGAATTGGCGAAGAGGTTGAAGGCACGTGCTGGGCAATTCAGACAGACGGTTCGAGACTGAGGTACGTTCAGGCAAATTTTTTTCCTGATGGAAATAGAAAAACGGGAAAAAAGTTTCTCGGGAATTCCTTATTTGTTTTAATGATTTTTAATGCCACAGCAGGGGAAGATGGGTAGCTACAAAATTCTTATCTGAAAACAGTTGTAAAAACATAACGAAAAGCTTTAGTCAGCTCTTCCGAAAATTGCGTTGTTTTAAAGGTGAACACTGCTAGTACTGTAAGTTTGGAATAAGATAGTTATGCTAGTTGCACCAAAGTTTTAGGGGAATTAATCTTTGTCCTTGTAAAAGAAAGGTTAGTGTTTTAACGGATTCAGTTACTTTTCGATCATCTGCAGTCCATAAGTCTATGTAAACATACATGATGAGGACAATTTTCACTAACAAGCTTTTGCTGAGTTTATTTATTTGTCCATTAGAAGAGTCGCCTTTTTCAAATGCTCTCACTGTATTAAGTTTTGCAACTAGAGCTGAATTTCTAGTGTTCTGAAAATATATTCGAGATCATTTAAATTAAAATTATCCACATTTTTGAGTTTGATGATTTGAGAAAAAGAGATTGCGTGCGTGTGTGTGGGTGTGGGTGGGTGTGTGTCTTGGGTAAAAAGCTGTAAGTAAATCCAGTATGTTTTTCTCGTCATAAAGAACTAGCTTCTATAAATACATACTGTCCTATCACTGTAAAAATGTGTCAAATACTTTATGTGTATTTGAAACTATAAATTTTTATTTTTGAAGTTAAATATGGAATTCCATTCACGCGCATGTCAGTATAAAAATATTTTCTCATCAAAGTGAAGGCTTCAAGATCTACCACTAAGTTGCAATGAATAGTATTAGTTCATTGCATATTTGAGGTATTTTTCTGTGGCTTTGGCTGTTTGCTTTCCGTGAAACCAGTAGCTCTGAATTTTGCCATAACAGGAATTTTCAAAAGTTATGAATCAACGCAAAGTAACTGGGCCAATGGAGATCTATATCATTAAGGCTTACCTGAGGTTCAAGTAATAATGATAACAATATAAGTAATAATGTAATATGAAATAATGAGAACTTTTTTAAAACAGATTAAGGGCAGTGAGTGATATGTTTCAATGTCGAAATTTAGAAATATCAGTATATCTTGTCAAAAATAGTATAACTCAAAAAGTTTGTGAAATTTAAAATGTGTGGGCTTAAGTTTTATTGGTTGTGCGAAATCAAACAGTCACTGCCGAAACCTACATTTCATACTTCTCTACACCGTGAAATATTTTATTATTTTATTTCAAAAGTATAAACTCGCAACTTTCCGCAATGTTCAAAATTTAATTGATACGGAGAAGCTAAAAATATCTGGTTAAAGATTTTTGGGGTGTAGTAATTTGTTTGGCATAATATTTTGTGTCATTAATGTTTATTTATTTATCATTATTATCAACATCTTTCATTTAACGTGTTTACATTTGTAGAAGGAAAAACTATCAGACTTGTGAATAAAGAATGTGCTTGTTTAAAACTAACTGATTCTCGAAAACATTTCTATTTTCGGCGTTCAAAGAAACTCTGAGTGTCTGGAATATATCAATATAGCAAAAATCAGTAACGATATGAAATTTGCAAATTCGCTCTTAATTCCGTTTTCCAAATGAGCTCGACAACAAGCCCTGTTTATAAACGCAAAAGCATATGTTAAATGATTTAAGTACAAAATCAATAAGAATACCTTTGTATCATAAATTTTATTTTTGGAAACTTACTTGAAATAAAAATAAAATTGAAGAATTCTGTTTGAAATTACCTTTTATGCTCTACAAAATGAGATCAGTTCTATACGGAATTACATTAAAATTTTGTTCCTACATTCAGAAACTATGGAACTGATGCTAATACGTAATTAAATAACATTATTATTACACTTGGTCTTTGTCCAATCAATGGACACAATTTCTCTACATGTAAGCTTCTGAAAACGGCATCAATAATCAACAACAAATGAACATAAGGAGAAAGAACGTTTACAAACGTACACACTGCACTATAAGTAACAAGATTTTTTATAGGGCGACAACAGTGCTGAAATATCAGCCGTATATATTAGCATGCTAAGCCACAGAAACATTGTAAAAGATTATAATGTATATATAATAATATGTGATAAAATGTTATTTACCGACAACACTTATGACTGACGTATGTGGTAGAATAAATACGTATGGATCCCAACAGGGATTTTGAAAACTTTTACGTTTCCCAATCTGTTTTTTTTTCTTTTTTTCAAATACTCAAGTCCTCTTGGTTGAGTTTTACACTTACAGGATACATGGTTGTGCTCTTCGCTGCACATTCTTAAGTCTGCTGATCCAACATCTCACACAGTGGTGCTTCCGGAATTCCTAATGCTTTGCTATTTACTTTTACTGTGGCACAAATACTAAAAGATATCATTTCTCTGCTATTGCATGTTGAAAGACTACATTATGGTGCTGTGCATTGTATGCTTTGCCTTTCATGATCATTTCTTAATTGATAAAAAGAAATCAGAACGAAAATATTGGTAACAGCTAGTAGAAAAGTGTGGAAACCAAAGAAACACTTATCACTTTCAGGAAAAATTGAAATGGAATGGCTTGGTTTTAAAATAAAACAAGATGCATCAACAGTTAAGTTCCTAAAAAGAATTACTCAGAGCGCATTTATTACCTCAGAAAACACAGAGAAAAGTTTCAACTTTTGTGTTCTACACCAAAACTTGTATTCTTATAAACCTTAGGAAAACTTAACCAATAATAGTTTAAGAAATAAAAATTGCACCTTACAGTATCACTTTAATAGATTGAACTATTTCTGGCTAAATCTTATATTTATCACGTATTGTCCGTGAAGGCATTTAAATTTTGGGAAAACGCCTATCTTGTTCAGAACAGTTATACAATAAAAAACATGTAAGTAGAAGCTATCCAATAAGTTTTCAGGAAAATGTTCCTAGGAAAACATGAGTATTTTTTCTATAATCTTCATTTTTTCTCTTACTTTGCTTTTTAAAATGTTAAACGACTGCATGTGTCCTTAATGACTGACTGAAATTGAAATTGCATCATTTTTTGTACCTTTACGTGGCCGCTCATAGATAGTTTTTTATTTCATTACAGAAATTCATTATTGAACATATTAAATATGACACAAAACATTCACCGCCGAGCACAAAAAAGCTCTTGAAGGAGTCATACCGAATTTGCTTGTAATATAGAACTTCCAAATTTATGACCTGCTGAACTGCTTCTAGACATATAATGAACACTGATTCTCGAATTTATGAACTTTGAGTTATACATTAATTTATGTATGCAACGTCAAATTTCTTTTTAAGGCAACTGAAGAGAATGTTTTACATTAACCAGAGGTTCCATATATTTTACATATCGATGGCCATATCGTATCTGATTACTTCATTTTTCTCATAACGAATACGATAAATACAATTCACTACTAACATTATTTCTTGCAACATATAACAGTATTTTCATGGAAACATAAATTAACGGTCAGGTAAGAATTATTACTAAATGACGCTCAATTTTGTCTCTTACGACTGATTGCCACTTGCAGTAGAAAAACGCAACTCACTATTTTTTCCGAGGCTTGCTACTTTTTAAAGTTGGCCAACCTCGACCACCCAGTGTGTTTCGATATAGCTAAAATCTGAAATTTATAATATGTCTGACACGTGTTTATTTATCTTTTATACAGATACAAAGTTGCAACATTTAATGTAGCACAGTATTGCCATTGGTGAAGTATTGCTAAAAGTCTATCTCTACGGTCTTAAAAATACGAATATCATAAAACAACACTACCGGCTTGATGATGGGTTTTTTAAGAAAAACGTTGTAAACATATCCAAGGTCTTTAGCATACCATTACCTAATCCGTAGAATAAAATTTCAATATAAAACATCACTGAGAAAATGTGGTGTATGTGTAGACAGCAAATTATTCGTCAGGAAAAAATTATTTTCTTGTTTTTAATTTTGTACAGTTCTTATGACTGCATGAAAATTCGTTTATGTCTGAGTTATATATTTTATCAAGCTAGAGAGATCGTCAAGTTTTTAATACTTATATCTGAAAATTAATTCTTCAAATAGGTTAAGCAACTTAGCCTGCCAGGACAATTCTCTTAATAACATTTTCACTTGTATTTTCGCAACATATTCATGTATTTCGCGACAAATTACTATTTGTTTAAATAATCATTTGATCTGTTTTTTTTTATTCACATGTTTTTCAGAAGAATATTTAAATTGAAGAAAACACTAACTCACAAACTTGCCGGACTTTTCTTATCTCGGAACTTTTTTATACGATTAAGGGCTTAAAAACAGAACAAAAACAAGTAGCGTAACAAACTACTGATAAGTAATCGAGTATTTGCGGCATTATACCGTATTGCAACTAGAAATAACAAGTCAACTTCAGCTAAATTTCAATACCTGAAGTTGGCTGGTAAATTCCCTAACGTAAAAGCCAAACATAACTTGCAAATTGCTTGCAAACAACTAAGCAATAACAAATGATTTTTTAAAAAGACGAACACCATGTTAACTGTCACATTTCAACATATATGAAATAATAAAAGTACTCTGAACAAAAATTAAATGACATGGAATTCAACATATTTCACTGCACAAAAAACAAAGTCATAAAATACACAAATGATATAGTATTGTACATAACTGCCCAGTCCTCGTGCTTCACTCTCCAAATTCTCGTTTCATTTATAAGAGTATCATTTCGCATCTCGTCAGTTTATGAAAGATGGCAGTAAAATAAATTACTAAAATATCTCTTGTTATCAGTTCCTGAATTTGGAATAACACTTGCGTAATGCACTGAGTTCTCGTTTGAAAACGTTTAAATTGGCGATTAAAGAGTGAAGAGGGAAAACATGCTTAAAACAACCGAGTTCCTAAAAGAGTATTTTTTTTTCTAAAAATGTTTGATTTTGCGTGCTTGTTTTAGTTTCTCAAGAAATGTGATATCTGTTTTGGTCAGCTTACTGGGCGCTTTTCCACCACAAAAACACAAACAATGAAACAATGACCACTGCCTCTAATTATTTTCCCAGGAGGATTTCCAATCAACAAAATGCATGCAAACCAGAACAGCATTCACTTTGTGCCACATCGTTTCATCACCATCCGGAGCGCTTCAAGGTTGTTTATGGCAAACTTGCTTCATCTGAGCTGGGTATTACAGGTCGCATAGCCAAAGACTCTTCCGGACTCTTATCCACGATATCGCCAACGGAAGAGGTGCTTATATCTGTGTTAGTGGAGTGTCGCGATTCGTCGTTTTCGTCTTGCACACTTTCCCTATGCTCTAGATCATCGACGGATATCTTCTCCTTGTCCTGCCTCGACTGATCCTTGGATGATGAGGAAGAAGAGGATGATATTTCTTTCTTCTCTGAACTCCCACTTGCTCCTTTCTTCTTTCCGTCGTCTTGATCTTTCAATTTGGCCTCAAGTCTCGCTTGCTCATTAATTTCCTTCACTGCTCTGAGTTCTTTCTTCAGTTTCATCCTCCTATTCTGGAACCAGATTTTAATTTGCCTCTCTGTGAGACACAAGGCGTGAGCAATTTCAATTCTTCGCCTCCGGGTCAAGTAGTGATTAAAATGAAATTCCTTCTCGAGCTCCAACGTCTGGAATCTGGTATACGTTTGACGACCACGACGTCTTGGGCAACCGTTTGGACCTGGAACGACACATAAAAGAAGGAGAGAAAAAAAAAAAAAAAAAAAAAAAGAAAAGAAAGAAATATGTTGAAAAAATAATGGAATCATGTTTATTTTCATTAAACATATCAAGATCACAGTGAATCATATTACTAATAACACATAACTAAGTTTCTTTTTCGTAATTTAAAAAGTAACGAAGACTGTGTGAACTGAACAAGAGAGTAAAATTTTGTTGATACGCTTTTCATTGTGATTTCACATTTTCTCTCTTTTAAAATCTGAAATTATTCATTGGAAATTACTTTGATCTAAATGCTAATATCTTCTTTTGCTTCATCATGCCTTAGTAACTTAGAAAAACAAAGAAAAAATTCAATTTTCAGGTTCTCATGCTTTTCTAGGCATTTATCTTTAAGATTTCGAAAGGCGTAAAAAGCTCAAAGGAAGGGCAAACTGCTGCTATCGCGTGTTTTCTCGACTGTTTTTCATGATCAACACGAGAGGTTTGCAGAAACTATTTCATTCTGCCATAGGCTAAAACTAATCCCAGTGAACTTATTCTTCTTTGAGCAAAACGGATTTGTTTTAATCTTTTAATGATAGATCCTTTCTTATTCTATGTTGAAAAAGTGAGAGATGGTGCATGCCAGAGTAGAATTTTATACCATGCATCACTTGCTGAAACACTGCCTAAAAATGAGCATGGTATCTGCAACTTAACTTCTTTCCAATAGCTGCCTCTTATTCCAACAACCTGAAATAGCTCTAATATTAAAGTGTAAACCAAAATCTTCGTAGTACCGCAAAACTAGTTTGACCTGGAATTAAAAAGTTAGGAAATTCTCCTCCGTTCATAATTTATTCTTAGTTTCTTACATACTACCCTTTCTTGGTGCTGCCATGAGAGCTTTCCTGTATTTTAAAAGCTTCTTCTTCAACATCAAAAACATATATCACTAACCTAAAAATAAATCAGCCTTTCAAGCTCAGTACCAAAGTCGCCCAACGGCAAGAGGTTGTTTTGAATGTTTACGACGAAACATGGGTTTTGTATTTGTAACACGATTATAGTTGCATAAACACGTAATATACAGGGGTGGCAAAAATTGGGGACACGTTTGGAAATTTTCATGTTTTGCAAATTTGGAGGCTTACAAGAAATGTTATTTTGAACCAAATGCAAATATTTATATGCCAAGTTAAAGACAATATAATGCAGAATTCAATGCAACAAAGAGAATGCAAATATATGCTGTACAAAAAACGTTATGCTTACTGTAGTCTAAAAAAGAAACGCAAGTGTGATTAAGTTAAAAAGCTGATTGTAAGTCCAAAACCTACTGGCCAATCATAGTCTTTGTTCTGGGGTCCAATCAAAGGGCAGTAGCTGCAATACATCTTGTGAGAAGTTGAGGAAAGTCAGATTTGCTGTTTGTTCTGTAGAAGAAAGACTGTTAGCGGTATAAGTGAGACGTAATTGTAGATTGTGTGAATATTTTTTAGTATTTCTTTAAATTTAACGTCTAGATAATAAGTACAACAATGGCACCACAGAAAAGAGTTGATTGGCCACCCATGAAAAGGACCAGGATTGTTTAATTACGTGAATCGGGTCTTTTTTATGCTGAAATTGCAAGGCAAGTAGGTGGGTCAGTGACAACATGTGGTGCACGAAAGTGCAGTTTACGTTGTCAGGAAACAAAGTCACTGAAAAACAAACCAGGAAAAGTCCGAAAAAAGTGCACAAAAGCTGTTGGTGACGGAAGAATAAAAAGACTGTGTCTGAAGGACAGAAAAATTTCATCTAAGGCGGCTATCAGAGCTGAACTGTATTCAACTGGTGTAACGTACCAGGAGATGTGACGTACCTGCCAGAAGGACGCACACGACATAAAGGCAGAGAGGAATCAGAATAAAACGTCCGCGTAGCTTAATTGGTAGAGCAACTTATTCCGGAATGAGTGGACCCGGGTTCGAATCCTGGCGCGGATAGAAATGACGGAGAAATTTACTTCGTTATACTGGTGTTTCTGTCAGTTCAAGAACGATAAGGAAAAGACTATCAAATATGAGACTAAGACGTAGGATTCTGAGAAAAAAGCCATATCTGAATCTACAGCAGTGCAAGAAACGACTACAGTGGGCAAAAGAACACATTGGATGGACAGACGATCATTGGAAGCAAGTTATTTGGAGTGACGAAAGTAAGATATCGTGATTTGGTAGTGATGGTCGAAAGTACGTGAGACGTAGTGTAGGAGAAGAGCTACATCCAGACTGTATGGAGGCCAATGTAAAGCAACCAACAAGCATTATGATTTGAGCATGTATAGCAGCAATTGGTGCTGGCCGCTTCCATGTAAATGACAGCAAGCTGAACGCAAGAAAATACATTGGTACCATCCTGGAACCAAAACTGCTACCTTCCATCAGAGATCTCTTTCCCAACAATGCACGATTTCTTTTTCAGCAGTATTCAGCTCCCTGCCACACAGCAAAAATATGCAATCAGTAGTTCACTGCAAAATCCGTTCCATTGTTGACCTGGCCAGGAAACAACCCTGATCTGAACCCGATAGAAAATTTGTAGCACCGTTTGAAAAGCCTTGTACGAATGAGGCGTCCATCAAATAAAGGGCACTTAATTGAGGCTATAATTGCTTCCTTGCGCCAAGTAATAAGGAAGGCAGAGCTTCAAACACTTGTTGGCTCAATGAGACGTCGCTGTGATGAGGTTTTAAAGAATAAAGGCTACCGTACTAAATACTGATATTACATTGAAATCTTAAATTCATTACAATATAAACAGCATGATTACAGTATTACCTGAATAACTTTTTTTGTACTGCATATATTTGTTTCTGTTTTTTGTATTGAATTCAGCATTAAATTTTCTTTAAATTGACATATAAACATTTGCATTTGGTGCAAAATAACATTTCCTATAAGCATGCAAAGTTGCAAAACATGAAAATTTCAAAAAGTGTCCACAATTTTTGCCACCACTGTATGTTCTGAATCGGTATTGACCGATTACCATCAGCTTTATTTACTCACGGCGATCCCAATACGATCAGAAAAACGAAAAGTTTTCGAACGAAGATGAATGTGAGAAGCACCAAAATAAATTTGCCTGACGCAAATTTGGAGGAAACATAATTACAAAAATAATTATTTTTCAATTTGAATGAAATTAATAAGTTACATTGAGAGCTGTGTAAAATGCATTAGAATTATTATAACCATACCTTCATCAGTGGTGTTGGCAGCATTAACATAAAATGTTTATTTCTTGTGAGAAATAAATATCTTCTGCGTTCAAGTAATATTTTCCTCCCAACATGTTTTAATGCTATTAACTGCATTTAGAGGTGTTGAAAGTTGAAGGTATTTAGCGTGATAGCGGTGAAGATAATTTTCGGATTAAAAGAAGAGTGTAATATTGTTGAATTTTAAAAGGAACTGTTGGAATCAAATCAAAGGCAACCTTGGACTAAATCAGAAGATGTTAATGCTTTAATAATTTGTTTTATTCAAGTGAAAAAGGCTTTGCACTTTTTCTTAATTAGTACCACTGCTAGTAAATAGATTTTAAAATAGTTTTTATTTAAAAAATAAAATAAAAACAAGTTATTATTTAAAAAGAATTCTTCAATTTTTGAAGTGCCGTAACGCCGTGATTGCCATTATAAAGCTGTTAACACTTAATTTTGTACAGAATTTGCATTAAAAGAAAATCCAGTTGTTTAACCACTATCATTAAATTAATGAGTAGTAATTAAAACATAAAACGAATTGCTGGTCAGTCGTTGCACCCTGCATATAATTCCGCGAAGCGTGTAATTTCAAAATAATCGTTACGTTTTGTTTTCAGCGTAAACGTAATTTTTCTAAATTAACTTCAGTTGTTCGTATAATACTACGGAAAGTTTTTGTGAGCTTGAGTAGTAACGAATGTGAAAGTTTATTAAAACGCATGACACATTTGTTGGTGAAATAACCACCGAAAAAGAAAACACATATAATTACACACAAAACACAAGAGAGGCTATTTTGGAAGTAATTAATCTCGGTGCATAAGCATGCATCAGAACCACATGTTTTTCTTTTTTCACCTACAGGAGCGAAAATAAACATCATGGAAATTTTTTGATCAGAAAATTAACTTTTCTTCCTAAAAGATAAGCAGTTGCACTTTCCTTGAATGTGAAAAACTCTCACCTACTGGCAGTTACGTGGAATCCAAAGAAAAGAATACATGTGTAGTCCTAGAACGTTGCAGGATAATAGGTCACATGAATTGTTATTATAATTGCCAATGTGATATCTGTGAAGAGAACCATGTCCACTAACCGCTTGTACTAGGAAAAGAAGTTCAGATGAGCTACTTAAGAAAGATGACACAATCTGTCAGAAATTTAAGATTTCCGTTTTGACGATCGGTTCTGTCCGTATAAATCAGTTCAGTCCATTCGAGTTGACAGTAGGAAAAAGAACCTAAAGGCAGTGGTCACACACACACACACTTCATTTGTCATCTGACTTCATCTTGGTGTCGTGACCTAGTAGAGGTCAGCGTCCACCAAGACGAATTTTCTTTTATCTTCAGTGGAACTGATTAAGACTTCTGTGTCCAAATTAGTCCATTCTTTTATGTTTTCCTTCCTTATCTTTTCAATCAGTCTTTCTACACACTCTCAATGTTGTTGCCCCGGTGGCCAAGTGGTCAGAGGCGCTTGTCTGTAGCTAGTCGTTTGATTTGGCTCCGGATGAAGCATAGGGGGAGGGACTGTCTGATGGCTCTGTCCTTTTCCTGAAACCAGTGGACTAAATTATAGCCGTCTGAGCTGCTTATGAATGTCGTTAAATACCAAAATAAATAAAAAAACTATCATTTGGAGAACACAGTGTTTTTCATCTCTGCTCTCATTACACCATTTAATTCAGGATACTTCTTCATCCTTCAGTACCTCCTTGTTTACTTTTTACTTTTGATATTCATGGAATAATCAGCATTCCACTATATCCAGATCTCAAAAGCATTTGATTTTTGATTGATTTTGCTTTTAGTGCACATATCCCATATCATATGGGACCTGTATTGCACTTAGTAATTCATCACAGATGATTTATTTTCCAAGCGTAAGTCATTCTTGCATAGCAGTGACTCATTTTTTTTGTCAAAACGTTATCTTGCCCTTTACAGACGCAGACACATACCCAGTGCGACCGACGTTAAAAGGTGCCCCTACTGCAGTGATATTTAAATTAAGTTAAATTCATAATTAGTGCTCACCAATGCTTGTGAGTTCACATACACAGGAGCATGCACAAGATGAAACAGCTTTCCCATGATGTAACGCAACTAGAGTTAGAAACGGGTCAAAAAGTTTGGACCCGGACGTCACATAACTGGACCCGACCCGGACCTGATCCGGACAAACCTGCTTTGAACTATAAATTCGATTATCGTAGGTTATATGGTCGTATGTTACATAGAAAGCATGCAAATGTATAAGGGAACGTATAATTTACCCACTTAGTTACAGAAAGTGTTAAAACTCATCCACGACATAGATTAACTGTTTCACACATTTTTTTTAAACACATCTGCGAGAGTTAAAAAGTCCCTCCGCGGTAATGTTAAGGCTGTTCTACTTAATTTTGATGGTGCTACTGTCAAAATTTTTGAATTATGTAACTTGCTGTATGTTCAATTTCAGTTTTTGCTGTTTTCTTGATAACATATCAAGCTTCAGAACATGTTTCACGGCAACACCAATTTTCACCAGCTTCTGATGAGCTGAAAGTTTCCAAAATGTGGATGCTGATTTCATCATTGCCCCTCAGAAGGAATGAACACTCATGAAATCAACACTCACATTTTGGAAACTTTCAACCCATCACAAACTTGTGAAAATTGGTGTTGCTGTGAAATATATTCTGGTTTCTTAATGAGACGAAACAACTTCCAGCATTTACTCTTCACCTTTTTGTTTTCAACAAGTACGTATTTGTTGGCCTCGACGCCTTTTTCAATCTGCTTAATATTAAATTCATCCATGCTAACAAATAAGGCATTAATTACGACACGACATGCAATGGAAAGGGATGTTTGCACGTCAAACGAAACCTCTGAATGCTCAATGCAAAAGATGCGATGTGAAAAGTAATTCTAAGTTTTACAATGTGACACGAGGGGTATGAGAGAGTGAATCAGCAGAGAAGCAGGCGACAGGCGTTTGTCTGTATCTCTCTCAGAACAATCACACTGAAAACAAACGCATAGGAAGTACCGTTTTACGATATGGTATCGTCGGTCGGTGGAAATCTTCGTTGCTTTAAGAAAGAGACGGCAATATTTTTGTATGACAAATCATTTTTCACTCAGCTGGCGCCAGTATCGAGCACAAAATTAAACAGTACGCATTTTTCTTTGAAATATTTTTTTTTCTTTTCAAAAATGAAACAGAAATAAAACTGTGTCGAAATCGGGTTAGGAATACTTTGACCCGAAAGAAATTGTCAATCCATTGACCCGCTGACCCTTGACCCGTTTCCATCTCTGGACGCAACTGCGTAAACTTAATAGTAAAACACTTTTGATTATATTCAAGATGGTATAGTGTAGTGTCAATAAATACAGTGGAACCTCGGTTATATATTTTTCACTTTTTAAACGGAATTCGGCTATAATCACAACATTTTACTGTGGTTTCCTATCGCTTTTTCAACTCGGTTATACGTAACTCATTTATGCTCTTTTTGTGATTATGCGTTAAATTTCGAATTTCAGATTGTCAAACATTAAACGTTTCTTGACTCTTTTATACGCAACGCAGTATATTACAACTTTGAGAGAATCGAGACAGCGGGTTTTGTTTGGTTTTGCAGCCATGAAATAGATGATGCAACTAAAAATTCACTAAATAACGTTCACGGTTTTCTCTGAATTTGAGGAATGGGAAACAAGCAAAGATTTGTGAAAATTTTACTCGGCACTAATGCTAAATCAACTAGTGGATAAACTGTTTTGAAAAGAGTGGTGACTATGAGTAAAGAATGTGTAATTGGAGTATTGAACGGAAAACAAAATCGTATTCGGGTTTACTATGTAGTATTTCAAAGGTAAGGTTTTTTTTTTTTTTTTATATGTTGAAAATATGAAATCGTACAGAATTTCTTAAACAGTTTTTTTATAATGAAATTAGAATGAAAATTTAATACAACAGTCAAATAGACATAGGCTTAAGGTAGAAAACAAAGCATTGATGTATGTATATTTTACATGATAAATTAGCTTAATTTAAAATTATGAAGTCCCCCCTCCTTTTCCCCTTCTTTTTGGAGGCATTCAAAATTATACGATAGTTTTAAAAATTTTGAAATTCCTTTTATGAGGTTTTTATATTTACGCTTTTTTTAGTAAAACGTATAGCTGAGGATCCACTGTACTTGGGAACAAATAATAATGAGAAAAGAAAAAATTGCAAAAAATACTTTTCTCCTGAAGAATATTAAGCAAAATTACATCATTTTCTTTTTTCACTCTGTGGAAAAAATAAATTTTCCGACGAGAATTGCACTTGCAAGCAACACAGAGAAAGCAGGACGAAACTTGAAAAATTATTTTTTCTATTGAGTGTCTAGTTTGTTCTAATATCAGTCAAATACGTGCTGCAGTATCCCGAGCCTGAATATTAAAAAAAAATGGGGATTTTTCGGAAGAACTGAGAACACTCCGTATATAAAAAAAAAAATGTATACTTTAAAGCAATGCATTCTGATTCACCCTATATAAACACACACGTTCAATGAGTGGCCATTTTGTATGTACATCTTCCCATTATGGCTACGAAAAGGTACACCTGTAGGTGGTGTAACTTCAAAATAACATGGTTTCAGCGATTTATTAAACTGTGAGAATGTGAGAGCGCAAAAAAATCAGAACCAGTTTTTTCGGGTGTTTGAGTTTTCCCATATTTTGAGCATGAATTTAAATATATATCATCATCAACAATTATCAATACACTGCTGGATGAAAGTCTCCCTAAATTTCTTCCACAGTGTCCATCTTGCGCTAGTCTCCTCCATGTCACTACCGCATGCTTTCGAATTTCATCCACCCATCTCCCATGTTG
The DNA here is from genome assembly GCA_039090855.1 of Macrothele yani. NCBI lineage: Eukaryota > Metazoa > Arthropoda > Arachnida > Araneae > Macrothelidae > Macrothele > Macrothele yani. Next base: position 80,090,390 of record CM077023.1, on the reverse strand, counting down.
TCTTCTTCTGGGTCTTTTCCTGTCCCTTGTAATCTAGTCTAGAATTTCAGTTGTCCATCGGTGGTCCATTCTTCTGGCAACATGTCCAGTCCATTGTCATTTTAGGGATTTTATTCTGATCATGATGTCTTCCACTTTTGTCATTTTCTTTATTCATGAGTTCCTCTTCTTATCTGGCCTGGTTACACCAAGCATGCATCTCTCCAGGCTTCTTTCAGTTGGCTGCAATATATATACAGGGTGATTCAAAAGTTCGGTGCAAAAGTAAAATTCGATTAAAAAAGGTTGTATCGCATCAAGAAAAAAATAGTTCAAAATCTTGACAATAGAGTGCTCTGCTGGAGATACCACATAAATGACGTTTGCACATTACTCGCACAAAGCCACGTTAGAGTCAGGCATAAAAACCATTACGGAGAAATGCAGTCACATTTTAAATGCGCGAAAATAATAAAGGTTCGTGCTGTCATTCTAATTGCAAAATCACACGGTTTTATTAAGCTAATAATTTGCACATAACGTGAAATTAGGTTTGCAACGTGAAATCAGGCATGCACCGAATCAGGCGTGCACGTTTAGTGCTGATCGTCTATTGAGCAGACATAGCGCACATTAATGGGCTCCTAGAACTCCAGATCTCACACCCGCTGATTTCTGGTTGTGCGGCCACTTGAAATCCCGTGTCTATAGAGGTAATCCCCAGACCTTATCACTGCTGAAACACGCCATACGGCAGGAGGTATCAGCCATTCCCGTTGACATGTTGTTCAATGCTGAATTAGGCGTAATACCACGACTGCACGCAGTACTGGAATGTGGTGGTGGACACATTGAGCACTTGCATCTGTAGATCATGCTGAAATAAAGTAAGTGTCACTAATTTAACGTAGATCTCATTTTACAATTCCCACCTCTTGTTATTTCCTCTGCAACAGCGCCTATTGCCGAGATTTTGTTTTGAACTATTTTTTTCTTGATGCCATACAAAATTCCGTACCTCGGTGAATATTAATCTGCAAACTGCATGTCTTTCCGACCCACAGATTTTTTTAATCGCATTTTACTTTTGCACCAAATTTTTGAATCACTCTGTATATATGTAGTGCTATCAAAAGTTCCGATATTAGTACTTAGCGCGCCAACACATGGCAATACGCAGATGCGCGAAAAGCGGTCGAGGGCAGTGACCTTCATGAGTCATTGTGCAGAGTGGCGTCGTTCTGTGAACATCGGAAGCTGTGCAACACGATGTTTGGTGACCACGTGCAGAACACAGCTGCGATTTCGGTATAGACTGCAAAGAAGAGCAGCGATCGAACATCAAATTCTGCATCAAACTCAGCAAATCGGGAACGAAGGCGCATGAAATGTTGCTGCAGGCTTATGGAAATGAAGCAATGAGTCGTGCGAGGTGTTTTGAGTGGCACTTGCGCTTCAAGAGCGGCAGAATGCCACTGGAAGACGACGAGAGGTCAGGGCGACCGTCCACGAGCAAAACCTCAAAGGGTCGTCTAAAAAGAAGATCAGAAGATCATATAGTTCTGTCTTTACAGATTTCAATGCGAAAAAAAAATAAGAGTTCAGAATATTAGATTTCAAGATTATACAAGAAGCATTTTTTGGTAGATACCGTAGGTACACCAGTGTAAGTTGACTTCGAATGCGAGTAGCCTCTAAATGGGATTCGAAAAGCAAGAAGACGTATTTATTTACCCATGTATGGTTTCTTATTTATTTCAGCCTACTTGGACTTTTTAAGAAAAAATACGAAACTGATGTCTTGTGAGTAACAAACAGTACCATAAACCACACTTCAAATTTTAGCAAAAGGGCTGATTTGAATTTCGAGTTGAAACAAAGGCCTTTTAACATCAGTTACTAACTACTCCCCCAAAAGAAATATAGGCACTATAGAAGGTGCAACAAAATCATCAGTTCTATTGTTGCCTTATTATGGAATTTATACACTAGACATAATTCTGTGTAAGCGTTTGGTGAAAAACAGTGGCCGATCCCGACCAAGGAATAGCGAAATTTTCGATTACAGACCTGCGCTGGCTTTACAAAGCACCTCATAACAACACTTTGTACACTGGTGTGCAAACATTAAAGAGGAGAAATTAGCATAACAGAGGAACGAGCAGGCAGAACGGACTGAAAGACCACTCAGGAGATAGACTAGGGTCCGGTACGGTAGGGCATGCGCATATATGCAGCATGACGTGGCGGGGGTGTCGGAAGGGTATAAAGCACACGGGTGGTGTACGTTCAGCAATTCGGTGAAAGCTATTGCACGGTGTACACCGGTTTGAACGTCGTCGAGTTGCTGCCACCGTGTGATATGGCCAACAGGCAATCCAGTAGACGACATCTGGATGACTTTACCCGAGGTCGCGTCATTGGTGAGTAGGAAGAAGGTCGAAGTGTGACTAGTGTGGCCGAGGAGTTCGGGATCGCTCACAGCATCGTTTCACGAGCTTGGAAAGCATTTCAAAGGATAGGAACAGCTATCCGAGAGTTTAGCAGTGGTCGTCCACGAGCAACCACGGCGGCAGACGACCGGTACATTGTCCTACAGGCGAGAAGAGACAGACGGCAGACAGCGGGAGAAATCGCAAGGCACATGCAACGGACAACTGGACGTCCGCTATCGCGTTTTACCGTGGCCAGGAGGCTGCACAAAGGTGGTCTATTTGCATGACGACCAGCACGGTGTGTGCCATTAAAGCCTGCTCATCGGAGACGGCGGTTTCTGTGGTGTCAGGAACACAAAAACTTGACACATCAGCAATGGGGTCGAGTTCTCTTTACGGATAAGAGCCGATTCAGTCTGACGAGCGATTCTGGACGTATACACATCTGGAGAGAGTAGGGAACACGCAATCACACCTCCAACATCATCGAAAGGGACCGGTTTGGAGGTGGCGGAGATCTCGTTTGGGGCGGTATCATGCTTGGTAGGGGCGGTATCATGCTCAACATCTTTCAAGGAGGTTCAGTCACTGGTGTCCGCTATTGTACCGAGGATCTCCTGCCTTACATGCGTCTGTTTAGAGGTGCTGTGGGTCCTGAGTTCCTTTCATGGGCGACAACACTACACCTCATCGTACAGCGGCTGTCGCAGAGCTGTTGGAGAGTGAAGATATTTAACGCATGGAAGGTCCCCTGACCTAAATCCAATCGAACACGTGTGGGACCTTCTCGGGAGACGCTTGGCAGCACGTCACCAGCCGCCAGCAACGATTCCGCAGCTGCGATTGGCGCTACAAGAGGAATGGGCCGCGATGCCTCAACAGCTCCTTGACAACCTCGTCCTCAGCTTGGACAGATGTTGTAAATCCTGCAACGCAGTCAGGGGTGATCATATCCCTTACTAAAGACTGGATTTTTCTTGGCAGCCACCTGTCATATGGACGTTTCTGTCTTCTGTCCAGTTCTGCACGAAGCTACAATTTCAATAAAGTGCGTTTGTATCCTTTGGATTTCTTGTTTGGATGGTTTTGCTCACTTGTCCCATATTCTTACATTTTGGAGATCTTATGGTATGATTTGAGTCGATGTGGAGCACTTCTGCACGACGTTACATTCGAAAAATCGTCTCGTCCTTAATTTTTTCACCCCAGTGTAGTAACAAGATCAGCAGTAACCAAGGCATCACATTTCTGTTATTCAATGAAGAACTTAACACAATATGGATTTTCCTGGTAACAAATGTTAGTTTAGGAATAGCCTAAAGTTTCTGTCATAAATTTTGCTCAGTGTGTGTGTGTGTATGTGTAGAAACCTGAATGTCCACATATAACATATAAAGTATTCCCTGCTTTCTGATCCTGAAATCTTCCAAAATTTCCTGATAGATATACTTGGGTATCTACTATAGTTAGACAGCAAGGAGAGAACCTTTGTGTGTGTGTGTGTGTGTGTGTGTGTGTGTGTGTGTGTGTGTGTGTGTGTGTGTGTGTGTGTGTGTGTGTGTGTGTGCTTGTTCACAGGGAAAACGTTTTGTTACTTGATACCGACTTTTTTCTCTACTTCATGGGACAGCTTTATTAACACTGCGTCGCTCCGAACATCAATATGACTATAATCGTACTGTGACGTACCTGCCAGCAGGACGCACACGATATAAAGGCAGATAGGAGTCAGAATAAACGTCCGCGTAGCTCAATTGGTAGAGTGACTTATTCCGGAATGAGGGGATCCGGGTTCGAATCTTGGCGTGGACAGAAATGACGGAGAAATTTACTTCGTTATAATAGCGCCCGAACTATCCGGATGACCCGACCGTTCGAAATCTCGCAATGGTGTGATGTTATTTCCACACCGCGAGATAGGAAAAATCAGAGAATCCCTTCTCCAGCGCTTCGAAAAATAAAAATGTGTGATGTTGTTGCATTCCACACACTAGATTGACTGTTAGTTCTCGAGTGAACGTTCTACAGCGGATGGCTGCCTGCAACGATTCATGGTCACGGCTGACCCGTGGGCCATGCCCCCGGCCCTCTTTCGGGGGGAGATGTGACGTACCTGCCAGCAGGACGCACACGATATAAAGGCAGATAGTAGTCAGAATAAACGTACGCGTAGCTCAACTGGTAGAGTGACTTATTCCGGAATGAGGGGATCCGGGTTCGAATCCTGGCGTGGACAGAAATGACGGAGAAATTTACTTCGTTATAGTACTTCTAAAATGGGAAAATCGTGTGAATTTACACATCACATTTTCACTTTATAATTGTACTTGGTAACATCCTTCGCTATTACAATAGAATATTTCTAATTTGAAGAAATATCGATGGTTTTGGATAACAATCTGATCATGAACACTGAAAGGTAACTGAACAAGTTTTGCATTAAATGAGCCACTGCTATTCTAGGAGAAAACAATGTCTTACGCCGCCCCCGTGCCAGCATGTTCTAAGGTTCTGGCTTCGAACCATTTGTCCATAATGGGCCGAGGTTCGAGTCTCGGACGAGGCATAGATATTCTGCTTGTCTGATGGCGCTGAGTCTGCATCCTTCCTGTAACCATTGGCCCCAAATTAGGGACTGACAATTGCTTATAGCCATAAGAGTTGCTCATGTTGGTCGTTAAACAACGAAACAAACAGTCTTATGCGAATGGCAAACAAAAGAAATCCTGTTTCAAATCATTTCCTATTGTACTTTTAGCATTGAAGGTAATGTACTGTTCACAGTAAATTACCTTAAATGCTAAAAATTATAGATAAGATAGTAATAGCAGTTAGTAATGTACTATAGTAATTACGGTTAGTCTTTTACTTACATCAATTTACTCTTTACAGTAAATAACCTTCTATGCTAAAAGGTACTTAAAACGAATATATAAGTTCACACTTTATTTCTTACACTGCGCACTCAGCTTTTACATAATCATCGTTCAGCAGAACAAGAATACGAAGTTCTGAGACATCAAGAGGCTATATCATTTTTCAGAAGACTCAGAAATCTTTACATTTCAGAGTGTTAGAGTAGAAGAATATTATTTGGCAAAAACCTTGACTTTTTGAGCTCAAGTGGAAGTTTATTCATAATGAAAATATACAGTTTCCACTCAGATAAAAATATATACATATCAATTTAAAAACTGTAGAAACCCTATAGGGCTACAGAAATAAACAGTCTAGTGGAGTAGGAGGAGTACCTAATCAATGACCTTCATCGCAGGAAGGTGATAATAAATAATGATATCCCTAGGCATAACAGATTTTTATTCGATGCTAAAACTGATGTTTTTTCGGCAAAAAAAATCTGTAAGAGACTATTTTAAATGTTCTGTGAGTGGAACATTTGTTAACTTTCAGTTACAATGTACGCTGCTGGCCACCCAAAATGCATCACCAAGATGGAGGCATCCGATTGGTCTGAAATTCGCAGCATGCGCCGCCCGCGAGAGGACATGCAAACGATTAGCATTGCAGGTTATATGCAAATGATGTGCGCCCGGCACGTTACCGAGAAGCACTATAAGAAGGGTGCACAGAAAGCGGGGTGAAAGTAGTGGAAGTGTGTTGTGCTGCCGGACCTGTGCCTGGGAAGCTTCCTGATGCCTCGTCGCAGAATACGGCAGTCATTCCAGCACGTTTCGGAGTTCGACAGAGGACGAATAGTGGCTTATCGCAACAGCGGTTTATCGTACCGAGGCAACGGCGCCCGTGTGGAACGACATCCAGCCACAGTGAGGCGAGTATGGATTCGGTGGGTGCAGGAGGGACGAACGGACTGATGTGAGCGATTGCAGCAGCCGCGGCACACCACCGAACCAGAGGACCGGCATGCTGTGCGGCGGGCATTGACGGCTCGCACCGCCACATCACGAACGTTAGCGCGGGAATTAGGGTGTGTTGCGCAACAACCTGTGTCAACACGTACCATTCGACGTCGTCTGCAGGAGCGGGGACTTGTCGCACGGCGCCCATTGCTCCGATTACCATTGACGTTACACCACCGGCGAGTGCGGTGGTAGTGGGCCGTTGAACGCCGCACCTGGACTACGGAATGGCACGACATTGTCTTCTCCGACGAATCCCGCTTCTGCCTGCAACACCACGATGGTCGGATCCGCGTGTGGCGGCACCGCGGCGAGAGACTGTATGACGCCTGCACTATGCATCGCCATACCGGTTTGTCGCCTGCACTATGCATCGCCATACCGGTCTGTCGCCTGGCGTTATGGTTTGGGGCGCAATTGGATATGACACCCGCACTCCTCTGGTACGCATCGCCGGTACACTCAACAGCCACCGCTACATCTCCGACGTTTTGGAGCCTGTAGTCCTCCCTTACTTGCAGGACCTGCCAGCGGCCACATTTCAACAGGACAATGCGCGCCCGCACGTGGCACGCATCGTGCAACAATTCTTCACGGCCCACCATGTGTCACTGCTGCCGTGGCCCGCCTGTTCTCCAGATATGTCGCCATTCGTACACGTCTGGTCGCTGATCTGCGACCGAGTGGCCCGGTTAGCACCAGCCGCGGCTACGCCTGATGAACTGTGGCAATGTGTGTGGAAGCAGCCTGGACCGACATACCCCAAGCTCACATCCAAAGCCTCTTTAGTTTGATGCCGCGACGTGTAACGGCCGTTATTGCCAGCCATGGGGGCCACACGAGCTATTGATGTCTGCGTGTTCCGCAAGTCGCACGGGCCTGTAAGCTCAATCGTTTCATCTTTGTATCTGTTGTTATGTTTCCAGTAAAGCTGGCTTTGGTATCTCGTGTCCTTCTTGGTGTTGCATTTTGGGTGGCCAGCAGTGTATTAAAGCAAGCTCTCTATAGTCAATATCAAACATTATCAAGGAGAACTTGCTGAATGTTGCAGTTATCCACATAACAGCACTTCCTTACAGCTAAAAGTTTCGTTAGCTGTGATATAGTTAGGGTTTGGAACTTTTATTTGTAATAGCCCACCATTTGGGTCCATTCAACTAGCATGTTTTACGAGCAAACGTTTTGAAGAGAGAGGGATAGAACAGCACAGTCAGTTCAAAACATACACTATATATTACATAATTTATCATTCATTAGAAAAGATCGCCTCGTAAATTATATTTGATAATTAAATTATCGCATTATAGCAGCTCGAATGAGTATGGTACTGGCCTATTTGAAGTCGGGAAAGTAATGGTTATAGGCTGCATTTAGTGACAGTAAAAGTTTTACACCATACATAACTTTGTACCATTCAGTTTTCAGAAGAATAATAAACCGATTATTACGGATTTCAGTAGTAGAGATACAATGTACATTATACTGACAAAAGTTACCGGACACCCCTTCAAAAGCAAATGAACGAATCCGCTGCGTTGTTAAGTGCGTGGTGCAATTGCAAACGGTATAAAAACAAGCCTGCAACTGACCGCGATCATATCGCACTGTGAGGTTGAGTAAAAATGTCGTGGCGGGAGAGAATTGACTTCGAGAAAGGAAAGATTGTTGGGTGTTATATTAGTGGGCTGTCCGTAAGAGACACCGAGAGGCGTTTAAACATACCCAAGTCCACGGTTTTGGATGTACTGAATAAGTGGAAGACACATGGCGTGTCTGAAGCAACGAAACGTACCGGCAGACCAAAGAAAATCAGTGATAGAGGACGTCGAAGTCTCAGGACAGTCGTTACAGCTAATCGACGGAGTACTGCACAATACCTCAGTGTACAGGTAAGTAAAAATGCTGGAACCTCGGTATGTACACGTACCATTCGCAGAGAACTTCATTCCATGGGTTACCGTGGTCGCGTGGCTGCTCATAAGCCTTTCATCTCCACTCGGAATGCTACTCGTCGTTTAGCATGGTGTTAAGAACATTTATCGTGGACCGTAGATCAACGGAAACGGGTCCTATGGACTGAAATGCACGATCCATTAGTACGGTGGCCGTGTGTGGGTATGGCGGTAGCCGGGGGAACGCTATTTACAACAGTGTACTGTTCCTACGGTAAAGTTTGGAGCTGGCAGTGTACTTGTGTGGGGGTGTTTTTCGTAGTATAGTCCTGGCCCATTGGTTATCGTGGACAAACTTGTTAACCAGCACGTCTACCTCGATACTCTGAATAATTATGCCCTACCAACTCTGTGGCAATGCTATGGAACCGAGCCTTGTTGGTACCAGCAATATAATGCACCGAGCCATAAAGCAAGGACTGTTACGGCGTGGATTGACGATAATTCCGTATCGTATGTCGACTGGCCAACACAGAGCTACGAACTTAATCCCATAGAGCACCTATGGGATGAATTAGAGAGCCGCATAAGAAGTTTGGAATCAAGGCCTACTACTAAGCAACAGTTAGCGACAGCATTATATACTGAATGGAAGAGCATACCTATCGCTGTGTTACAAAACCTTGTCGAAAGCATGTCTCGAAGGGTCAATGCATACATTAAGGCCAAAGGTGGACCAACAGCGTACTAATGTATATCAATAAATGCTATGTTGTGTTTCTCTTCTAGGTGTCCGGTTACTTTTGTCAATATAGTGTATTGTTGATTCTGTTAATTCGGCCATCGGTTAATCGGGGCAGCAGTTTGTTCGGAAAAATTCTTGGAGAACATTTTTTTTATTGGAGGTTTAACGACCACCGGTCAGTAACTCAATGAGCTATAAGCAGTCACCCGTCCCTAATTTAGGGCCACTGGCTGCAGGGAAGGGAGAGAGCCAGTGCCGTAAGACAAACACAACATCCATGCCACACCAGGATTCGAACCCGGAGAACATTCCAAATTAGCTCTTTAGGATAAAGCTTTGTATAATTGGAGCAGCCGCTTAATTGGACCAAAATGTTCTAACCCCGATGTGTTCTAATTAAAAAAAAAAAAAAAAAGAACATGCAGTATACTCGCTCATTGTGCAGATAATTACGATTTTGATTGATGAATTTCATTTGAGTTTTAGGACAATGTTCGTCAAAAGCCCCAAAAGCCCACCTGATTTACTTTTAAATACACTGAACACACCACAAGACGTACCAAATAATTTGCTTTTTTATTAGCATTTCCTTTTTTCTTATTTAGCAAACCTTTATTCCTTCAATTTACCACTTTTTTCTAAGTTTTAATAATTGTTAGTGCTTATATTTAAGTTCGTAAAAAAACACACGACGAACTGTTGTTATGAAATTGGTCTGACTTTTTATTTTTTTGCGTAACAGTAATTGGCCTTTGATAGACAGGATTATTGCCGAAATCTAATGACAGTTTTGACCGGAAGATTTCAAGCAATACGCATTGCAAAGTAAACAATGATATTCGACGATTGCACTTTTTTCTATGGAGTGTATAACTATAACATGTTTGTTAATTCTGTCTACGTTCTATAATGTTAATCAGTATTTAAAGCGGTGCTTATAATGTTAATCAGAGTTAAACAGAATAAAATTAAAACGAAATTATGGCAAAGAAAGACTTATAGTTTGTGTCCGAGACAAGATTTTCATTCCTTTTTCTCGAAGGGCACACAACGAAATCGGATTCACAGACAGTTTCCAATAGTAATCGTGATTTGATCACAATATATATAGGTAACAGACGAGTCGCAACAATTTTGCTACTCACAAAGGTAACAAACAATAACTTAAATTAACATCTAACTAACTCTAAAGACGGTCAGAAGCTTAACGACAAAAATATTGTCTTAACAAAATTGTTAACAACTAGCAAATTTCCAATACCTATCACCCCTTTCAGATAAAACAGTTTCGTTTACATCAACGTCTCCTTGAACGGACTGCCAGCCAGTGATGTCACAAAGAATAAACTCTTGATAGTTCCGACGTGATGTTCAGTACAATATAACGAGCGGTAACAGAAATTGACGTACAAACGGAAGGTTAAATTGACAGTATACGTCTATTTTTCCTTTTTCATGCAGAGTGGCTTCATCCTTACGTTACTGGAACTGCAAATGCTATCTTCGGACAGTAATATAAAATGATTCCTTCTGAGGTCCCCCCTTTTTTAGCAGCAGGAATGGAATGTCGAGACAAACGGAGGATTCGGCTAATGTGCAGTTCACGAAGTAGAGTATTTATAATGTTCTTAGTTAATTATGTGTACCTATGTGTGAAAAGTCAGTTTCCCTAGAACATTGCATTACTTGAATCTGAAACATTGCTTTAATTGAAGCGCTTACTTGATGCTCCGGATAGCTTAATTAACTTAGTAGCTGGAAATGTCCTTAGCTCAGCGCAGAAACGTCACTTCAAGAATACATCCAGAGAGGTTCAGTGAAAACAAGGTTACTTACAGATTTTGATTTTATTCATATCTGTCATATGTCACTCATAATCCACAGGTTGTTAGCACACATCAACGAAACATCCAGTACTTTGACTCTGGATACAATTAATTCTCGAATACACCGAAAATTTTTTGGTGTCTTTCAAACATCCCCCGTGGCAGAGTTTATCAACAGGTAGGCTAAGCTTCTGTTGATAAACTCCAAAATAGAATAACAAACTAATCGCCGTTTAACAAGAAAGATCCTCTTAATGGGAGATTCAAAACATTCAATAAGAGAGTGAATCTATCTAACGTGAGCTAGTAAATACATCTAATTGAAGATATCAGAATACATCTAATGAGAGACAGCCTGAATAGACATCCTAAACATCATTTTTATCTCTGTTGAACACAGAAGTCATTTTACTGCCGACATCAATTCAGGTTGCCACAAAACATTCAGTGAGAGAAAAAATGCAGCATTAAGTTTGGAAAATGCTTAAGGAAAAATAAACCAAATTTACATAGAAAGTAGGAGCCAAAAAGGAAAATTAAATCAAAGTATACGTCACATACTAAACTTGAAGCAGATATAGTGAGAGGATGACCTGACATGGCCCAAGAATAGATATTTTTCATGTCGTGGAAAATCTAGTATTAGTACTGAGATTCAGTAAGTACTGCCCATTAAAGAAAAAACGCGAGTATTTCATTGATCATTTTGTCTACTCTAGAATCATATTGCATGTATGGCTTTTCAGCACTAAAGTTCAGAATCTTTGACTTCCATGCAGTTCATCGTGAAGTTATTTATTGATTGCGTAGTACAATTTCCCCAAATAAGCCAGTCTCGTTGATTGATACCAAAGACGTTCAACGTGCATTTTCTATACCCTATAAAAGAGTCATAAGGAGTAATATACATAATCACCTGATACTTAATCCTTCACTCGGCTGGACTGTGTTCCGAAAAGATCTGTTAAGCATTTACAAACCCGATGTACTCTAAAATGAATGATATCTAAAGCTCTGTGTAGTATAGTAGTGATTTGGGGCTGTTAGAAAGTGTGCTTAACTTCAAAATAATTCTCTTTAGACCATACCATGTATATCAACTTTCCAGAAATTCTAATCAATATATGCTGAAACCAATGCGTTATAACACCAGCTTCTCACCCAGTATACCTTCCTCTCCGGTGGCGCAGTGGTCTAAGCGCTGGCTTGTGACCATTCTTCCCAGATGGGTTCGAATCTCGCTGAGGCATGGACGTTGTGCCGCCTCGGGGGAAGCAGTGGTCTAAGCGCTGACTTACGACCAGTCGTCCGTGAAAGGACAGGGCTCAAATCCCGTGAGGCATGGATGTTTGTGTTTGTCTTACGCACTGGCGCTCTCCCTTCCCTAGAATTAGTGGTCCTAAATTAGGGACGGGCGACTGCTTATAGCCCATTAAGTTGCTCACGGTGGTCGTTAAACCGTAAATTAGTTATGGGCTTTGTGTTTGTCTTACGGCACTGGCTGTCTTCCTTCCCTAGAATCAGTGGCCCTAAATTAGGGACGGGAGACTGCCTACAGCCCATAGAGTTGCTTACAGTGGTCGCTAAACCCACAAACCAGAAAAACAGAAAAATAACAATATACTTTGTTTCCAGTCCTAAGAAGAGCATAAATGCTTGTTTCGTTGGGGATAATACTCTAATTCTCTTTCTTCCCTGGAGCCATTTGCCATATATTTTAGTTAGATACATCTAACCGGTTTTCACCTAACCGCAGATGCTCATAGATACACCAACAGTTTTTCACCTAACCGCAGATGCTCATCGGAATGTTAAATTTCCCAGAACAAATTCACATACCAAAATCAGATAAGGGACCCATTTCTCAATACAACGTCATCTACAGAAGTTAACTGCTATACATTTTGTTATGTGTGAGTTTCTCTTTTAAACACATCGTACGATGTATGTTTACCCAATATATCAAACATTTACTTTAAAACAATAAACTGCTTCCAAGGCCGAAATACACCACATCACAGTATACACGAGGTTAAAACATCAATTTAAGGATATTCATCATCTCAGCACCACATTGTTTTGTATATTGGTAACTTCGTGACATTAACATAAAACGGAGAACATTGATTTATGGAATTTACGTATAAATTATAAACATGCTACTTATTCAGTAAAACAGAGTGAAAGCTATTGCATGTAGTAAAAGGAGACCCATGTGACAAATGAGGTCCACCTCAACTTAAATGTTACATAATGTTTAAGAGCATAAAATACCACCTAGTATAACCTCATGTTTACCTGAATGTAAGAAAGTGTTTAATGTAGCATGTTAATTATTTTATTCATATTGAAAACATGAATATTTCATGCAGTCATTCTGATGTTCTGCATTCATTTCAGATTAATATAAAAAATTATATCTGTTGCGCACATTTGTTTTTAATGACTCAGTTTTAAAAATATAGCTCCTAACACACGCGACAAGAGCACACTCAAGTTTTCATGTATGCTAGTACTTTAAACAGAAAGCCCAGGTTTGTGTGTCTCGGATGTAGTCCCACTGAAGCATTTACCTGAAGAAAATTTTGCTATTTCCCAAATTTCAAGTCTCACAACTGAAAGTTTGTTCAGTCGGCCGAAAACTTTTTACAGGTCGTAAAATATAGTCTTTGATTTCTTGAATTATGCGCCCTACAACTTAGGAATTAGTCCTTTAATCCTTTCAAAACTAAATGTTTATAATGTAATTTTGCAATCCAAAATCATGAGAATTCATATACATGACAGTTAAGAAAATGAAGAATTCAGGAAAAAAATAAAATTAAAATGTACAGCGCAATGTACAGCGCGTTGAGCGGGGACTGACAAAGATATGCAGGAAACCATAGAACACGGTAGAGTTATGATTTATGAATTATTATAGCAAGCGGTACGGATGAATGTATTTTATCTCAATGAAATTTTTAGTGGGGACAAGAGAGAACAAGAAAGATGACACCGAATTTTCGGGTTGTAATAAGCACGTCTTTTGAATCCGTTCTGACGCAAATTAAATTTATCAAAGCTATTCAAAGTCAATGGAACCGGTATGGAAAACAATAGATCTGGCAAAAGAACGAAGATTTTCAATCGGGTTTTTAATCATTCAGATACTGCTGTAAACGGAATCGTGAGCTTACGAACTCTTAGAAACAGAGATATCGACAAAAATTAGATGTGACTTTACGTCCCCTGGTGGGAAAACCACGCATTATTTTAGGAACAAAGTATTCTCAAAAGGTGTATCCATATAAGCGGTATCGGTCGAAGAAAAAAAAAATTAGTCTAGTTTTCAGGAGCCCAGATTTTGCAACAAATACTTCAGAAGCAGAAATTAACACTTATGACCCCTGGTGGCTAAACCATTCTTTACCAAACATTAGAAATTATGTGAAAAATATTTTCCATCAGGTCTTGTATGCGATACAGGAAGAATTTTTCAAATCAGATCTTTAGGAGCAGAAATAACGCATAAAACGCAATTTACCTTTGTGCCCCCTAGCGGAAAGTCTATGATTTACTTGAAAAGTTTGAATTTATAGGAAACACATTTCGCATCGGAAACACTATCCAACAAAGAAGGAATTTTTCAAATCGTACTCTTAGAAGTAGAGATATTGACAAAAATAAGATATACATCTACGCCCCTGGCGTAGAAACCATGCATTTTTTCAGGAAGAAAGTTTTCCTAAGAGGTTTGTCGACACGAGTAGTATCGGTCAACAAACGACGTTTTTTTCAATCGAGAATTTAGAACATCATATTTTGCTGCAAATACAACGGAAGCGGAAATTAAGATTTACGCCCCCTGGTGGCCAAACTATTTTTCTTTACAAAATAGAAATTATGTGCAAACGATTTCCCATCAGGAGCTGTATCCGGTGCAGAAAGAATTTTTCAAATCGGAGATTTAGAAGCAGAGATATAGGGGGAAACGCAATTTACCGCTACGCTCCTTAGCGAGAAGTCTATGAATTACTTGAAAATTTTGAAATTACATGAAAAACATGTCACACAGAAAACACTATCCAACAAAGAAAGAATTTTTCAAATCGGACTCCTAGTAGTAGAGATATTGACAAAAATAAGATGTACGTCTACGCCTCCTGGCGGAGAAACTGTGTAATAATTTAAGAAAAAATATTCCGAAGAAGTTTATCGATGTGAGTGGCATCAGTCCACGAAAGAATTTTTTCAATCGATATTTTAGAAGCTCCGATTTTATGGCAAATACATCAGAAGCAAAAATTAACTCTTACGCCCCCTGGTGGCCAAAGTATTCTTTACCAAAAATTTGAAATTATATGCAAAAGATTTTCCATCAAGAGATGTGTATCCGCTGAAGAAATTTTTTTCAAATCGGAGTTTTAGAAAAAGAGTTATCGAGGAAAAGGTCATTTTCTTTTACGCCCCCTAGCGGAAAATCTATGCGTAATTTGAAAAAGTAGCCATATCTAAAATACTCTTCGAAATAAATGGAATCGAAGGATAAAAAAAAATTTCAATCGGATGTTTAGAAGCAAATATGTGGAATAAAACGTATTTTTGAATTCGACATCATCTACATTTACGCCCTCTACCGGCGAAATTGTACATCGTAAAAAAAAACGAAATAAAGGATCATCATTCGTATATTTCAAGCTTCCCAGTGCAAAAATAATGTTTCAAATCGGGCTAATAGTTGCAGAGATATCGTGGGTACAGACGGACGGACGGACAAACCGATAACAGAAGCACGATCTTTTTACAAAAGACGTGCTAAAAAGGAAGTAATAAAGATCTATAATGAATAAAGCTTCTACTAATATTCTTCTAATGCTTGTTGTTTGTTAATTATATCATGAATAAACTTGCCTGCTAGTAGTGGTAGTAATAATAATGAACAAGCTTTTAACTGCTAGTAATGTTGTAGTAGTAATTTAAGATGAATAAAGTCTTAAAGCTGGTTGTTAATAATAACAACTAATGAAATAAACCTAACAGCCAGACAGAGATCTGACAAAACTATGAACTGAGAAAAACGTACTTACAACACAAGCTTTATTCAGAGAAAAGTCCTGGTATCCTCCAACACACACACACTAGTCACATTAATCGCATCACAATAATGAAGAAAAAACCTAATCACATAGAACGAAGCTCTTGGCACAAAATAACGTAGCTCTACTCACATAAACGAAGCTCTCCCTACGCACATCAACAAAAAGCTCTCACCATGCAACAACAGCTCTCTGGCACGTAAACAACAGCTCTCCCTGGTATCGTTGAACGCGCCTATTTATACTGGCTACCACCACGTCATGACTTACACTCATTGCCAGATCTCATTCAGCGGGAGAAATAACATCTCGTTCAGTAAGAAGATAATTTACATAGTAAAATAAAATAACCAGAGATAGTAAAAATCAAAAGGAAAGTGAATCTAGAGTATACGTTACAGATCCTCCTGCGGACTATACACATTTCTAAAGCTATTGAGTCTTTAACAAAACAAAAGTTGATATGCTTTGCAAATGCGCAGCAGAAGGGACCGAAAACAAGAGTCTAGGATGATACATTGGATCAACATACAATGTATTAAATAAATTCCATTAAAAGCTCATGCCTGTTATGAAACAGGGGCGTAACTAAGGCGGGATGGCTGCTTCGGGCGCAGTTCAAGAGAGGGCACAAAAATCATTACATCATTACTTACAGTCTAATTAAGATTGGAATTGAAACCTTTGTATCTGTTTCTGGTACATTTTTTTTTCTTTTCTTTTTTCGCCATACTTTGGTATTTATCCATTTACACGATTTAATTACTATATGATCTGCCAGTTTTGGTGGCTTTGACAAGTTAAAATTTTTATTTCTTCCTCAAAATGTTCAGGGGATATTAGTTGCTCACATTCAAAAATGAAGGCACGGTTGTACGTGCATTTCAAGAGAGGAATATCATGCGCATTCTTGAAGATTCTCTTGGAGCTAGCTGTCCGCGACTTCCAGCTGCATTCAGTCTGTTTGATGTAGTGAGTGCTGAAGGTCCGAAGTCTGAAGCATTCGGGAAAAGTCATGCAAATAATCACAGTTTGATTGTGCATTCCCCATAGAGATAAAAATATATATCATCATCGCCAACCATTATCAGTACACTGCTGGATGAAGGTCTCCCCAAGTTTCTTCCACAAACGTCTGTCTTGAGCCAGTCTCCTCCATGTCGCTCCAGCATGCTTTCAAATTTTACCAACCTATCTCCCACGTATTCTTCTTGTGATATTTTTTTGTCCCTTGGTATTCAGTCTAATACTGCAGTTGTCCAGCGGTGGTCAGTTCTAGCAATATGTCCAGCCCATTACCATTTCAGGGATTTTACCTTGATCTTGATGTCATCAACTCCCGCTATTTTACTGATACACGAGTTTGTCTTTCTCTCTTTCCTGTGTATACCAAGCGTGCTTCTTTCAGTAGTTTGCAGCTTCGCGATGTCTCTGATCTATAAGTAAAAACTGGAAGGATGCATCGATTAAACACTTTTCTTTTAAGACATAAAGGTAAACTGCTCTCGAAAGTTGTACTGTTTCTTCCAAATGCTCTCCAACCAAGTTTTATAAGGCGATTAATTTCTTCAATTGGAAATAGCAGAAAAAGATTGCATACATATAGCTGTGCAATATTCACCTTCTGAAAAACGGTTAAACATAAAATGCAAACCTCCTCAGTTACAAGCACATATACATACACATATACAGTAGATCTGTATGAATATATGTGTGTGAGCATGTATATATATATATATATATATATATATATATATATATATATATATACGATAGAAAGACAGATAGCGGGTGCAATACTTTGTGGTTTACCCCGAGCGCAGGAACACCTAGTTGTGCCTCTGTTGTGGAATAAGAGACACATCATATGTTATTTAAAACTATAGATATTTTGAATATGAAGGAAAAGCGCCTTGCTTTCACGGAAAAAATTCAAGGACTATGATAAAATGAGTACCTGAAAATTTTGAATTGGAAAGTTCTTAAACAAAGGAAAGTCCTGCATGCAAGACAATAGAAGATATTCACTTTCTTTTTTTCAACACTGAGAGAACCTGCGTATTCAAGAAGGTAGACTTCTTTCACAAAACTGTTTTCGAAACCAATTTGCTAATAACTTGGCACACATTCTTTATTATCGAGCACTTCAGAAGAAAGGCTTCAGAAGAAAAAGATACTTTTAGTTTATTTCGGAACTAAGCCTTATTCCCTTTCGAAAATATGTTAGTGATATGACGGAAAACTAAAAGACTTTGCAAAATAGTTGTGTCTCATTTTTAGAAGAGTGATGACAGGAAGAGCGAAGATGCTTTCATCAAAGACGTATATTATAAACACATTCGTTTTTAGCTTAGCACTGAAAGTAATAACGGCGATGATTTCAGCACACTTGCGTATGATAAAGATGTTCATCTTTGCCCCAGCACTGAAGAAAACGGCAATGATGATATCAGAAGACACATTTATTATAAATATGTTTATCTCTTTTCGGGAAATAGTAAATGAAATGGCGACGCTTAGCAGATTTTTTACAAAGAACTACTGGAATGAAAGACAACAATGATTGCAGTTTGCACAGGCTTATCCGCTTTTAGCAAAAGCGAAATGCAGATATGTCACCGATGATTTCAACAAACACGTACATAATATAGCTACTGCTGACAAAGTATAAATCATCTTTCCTCATTGTTTTTCACCAGCTTCGGTAAATTGCATGTTCCACCTCAAACACTGAAACATCTTCAAGATTGAATTCGCGATTATAACTCGCATTTTAATAAAAAAAAACACACAAAAAAAAAAAAAACAAGGCTTCAGCAGATTGAAAACTAGCAGCAGCCAATGTTTGCTTTTCTCAAATAATGGGATTGTAGTAAAAATGAAATAATATGGAGTTAAGTTAAAGGGAAACAAAAATAGTGATAATTTAAAATGAAACCGAAGCATAGTATAACTGTTCTGAATTTCATTTTGGCAAAAATAGGGGCTTTTATCATAAAAAATCGTAGTACGAGATTTACAGTATGACAAAACGTTACTCAAAAATATGTAGCAATAAACACACAAATGTAAAAATATATGTAATGTGTAATAAAAAGCGATTTATACCTTCCCTAGTAAACTATACTTGCAATTTCTAGAACCTACGTAAGCAGTAGACATTATTATCTGTAAAATTCCAGTTCTGTTCTTTTTAGTACGAAATTGTGCCAGTGTTGTAAAGTAAATTTTTGAGTAACTAAAATATAATTGATCAGTTTCTCAAGTTCCATAGCGCAATGATATCTCTTAAAGTCGGAAAAGGAGTTATGTTTTTGTAAGTAATTTCGACTAATGGGATTCATCTTGAAACTAATCTTCCGAGAAAATTTGTGCGACCGAAGATTTCCTTCAAGGTGAAAAATATAGTGCTATTTTTGTTTGCTTGCCGAACAAAGAAATTGGGCAAAAGTCACAGGGAATTTTCCATTGTACTTACCAAAGCTGTTGTGAATTTGATGGACAGATAATTTGCATTCTAATCAAAATTTTAAGTATATGAGGACTCTATTAATGAAAAATCATAAGCACTGCAATATTTAACAAAAATAGTTTGTTGAAAGTTTTTTTACACATTTAATGATAGAAACTGGTGAAAAATGCATTTAGCATTTAAAATTACATTTATCTTATAGTTTAAGATCGAATGATAAAACGATTTGTGCATGTAAATAATATGAAATTCAGTTATTCAGTTTTTAATAAAGGATGCGTAGACTTGAAAATGACATCATTCAGATTGGTAAATCTTCACAAAACAACAGGTAGATAATAAATCAAAAGAACAAAGGTATGTACTAAATCTATAGCATAAAATTTAAAATATCCTTGTCGTGTTCTTAAATTAATTTTGGTGTACTTGTTGCTTCATTTTTCTGATATTTTGCTTAATCTTATAAGATAAGGTTAAAACTATGTTTGGTTCAACGAATAATGAATGGTGCAATGTTGTCAGTACATAAAGCCATAAAAATAAGCAAAATTATTTTATTCGATTAAGCATTTTTGCAATATTACTCCTTTGCAAATGATTGTAAAGAAGCAACCCTAAAGGTTTTAAAGCTGTGACAACACTTTTAAAACATGCTCAGATCTTTTTTATCCATTAGAATTTTTCATTTTCAAATTTTTTTAAGTTTCAACACTCTGAAAAAGAGTAAATAATTTCCTTAAGTTTCTCCCACTGAATAAAACATGGAATCATTCAAATGCAGAAAGTTTCAATGAATTTCTTCACAAACCATTAATTGATTAATTAATTAAAAGTATCAGAACCATTTTCAGTTCACTGCTTTTCCAGATAATGATTTACGTAAAATAAATTACTTTGGAAATTGCGAATAAATACATGAATTTCCGTAACAGAGATATATTCATTTGATTTTAATTTTATATTTTATTCATTTGTGGTCTGGATGAAAATATATCTATTTTTCAACTGTTACTATCCTAGAAGATATGTGAATCTTTTCTTAGCGAGCCCAAGTGCCTGCTCTAAAAGGTCTGTCAATTCCATTTCATCGAACATCCAGGCCGCTCCTAGTTTCCCGATCTTGACCATTACGTTTCTCACTCCACCCCCTGTCTTTCAACATCATCTCAAAATAGCTTAGGAAGAGATGACCTAAAATGAACAGAAGAACTTCCAGAGTATATTTTCGTGAGAGGGCCACCCAGAGAGTGAAGCCCATTCGGCCACGACCCAACTATAGCTATCAGGTGAAGAAAGAAGATCATGGACGAGCTTTCTACGTTCTCCCTGTAGTCTGATCCCCATTTTAGAGGCGGTCACGACTGCGTCTGTTTCCCATATCCAAGACGGCCTCTTAAACAGGTTTTAGCTAATGCTTACCTGCCTACGTTTAGTTCTTGGTGCCATTGTGTATAACAGTGGATGAACGGATGAAAATTAAGCTACGATCTGAAGTTCTGCAAAACTGGAATTGTTAATTATACAGTTCATCATGAAATAAAAATTATTATCTCAAATAATAAAAAAATCGGAACTACCGGATGGTAGAGATTTAAACAAAGCTTAAAAGAATACAACTATGAATTTTTTAGCAAAAAGAACACCCTCCGCGAAGTACAGGTTGAATATAGGACCTTCTAGACAGAAAATATTTCGTAGTTTATAGATCGATTAAGAAAAATAATAGTCTTAGAATGGTAAATGAGATATAAACCTCCAGTCTGAAAATCATTTGAAAATATGAACATTGACATCCGTTCTAATTAAACTCCTGCGTCGGGATACCTTATTGTTTGATATCGATGCTATAGAAGGACACAAAGCACATTTATAATACGAATGATTAAAGAATGGAATGACAGGGCGAAAAAGAAACAATATTTTCCATATAACTCGAGTCTAAATTTCCATTACGTACTCTGATGTGCAGAAGTTAAGGAAATATGGCATGCTTTTGATATATACAGTATATATATATACAATAATTATATATCATCATTATCATCATCATTGTCAACCATTATCAATACACTGCTGGACGAAAGTCTCTCCAAGCCTCTTCCACAACGGTCTGTCTTGTGCCAGTCTCCTCCATGTTACTCCCGCATACTTTCGAATTTCATCCACTGTCTCACATGTGGTCTTCTTCTGGGTTTTTTCCTGTCCCTTGGAATCCAATCTAAAATTTCGACTGTTCATCGATGGTCTGTTCTTCTGGCAGTATATCCCGCCCATTGCCATTTCAAGGATTTTACTCTGATCATGATGTCTTCCACTCTTGTCATTTTTCGGATCCACGAGTTCCTCTTCTTATCTCTCCTGGTTACACCAAGCGTGCACCCCTCCATGCTTCCTTGAGTTGTCTGCAGCCTTTGTATGTCTCTTTTAGTTAAGGTCCACGTCTCTGCACCATACGTAAGCACTGGAAGGATGCATTGATCAAACACTTTTCTTTTAAGACATAATGGCATATTGCTCTTGAAAATTATGCTGTTTTTTCCAAACGCCCTCCAGGCAAGTTTTATATGCCGATTAATTTCTTCATCAATGTGACCCTCACTTGATATCTGCTGTCCAAGATAACGTACGCATCTGTTATCTCCAGCTTTTCTCCATCAATCGATAAATCTTCATTTCTTGTACATCACCTTTGTCTTCTGAAAGATCATTTTTAATCCCATTTCTTTACTCTTGTCAGCCATTTCTGGATCATACTCTGCAGCTCTGACGGGGTAGTTGCAAAAATGACTACGTCATCAGCAAAATGAAGGTGCGTTAGATAATCTCCATTAGTCTTTATCCCTTTGTTTTCCCAGTTCAGTGATTGAAAGACATTTTCCAATGTGGCATTAAAGAGCTTGGGAGATATGGTGTCACCTTGTCTCACTCCCTTTCCAACTTTTGTGTGTGCTGTATTCTCAAACAGCCGAATCATTGCACTTGCATTTTCATAGATGTTATTAATAATATTAATATATGCATCTTCAATACTGCAGGATTTCAAAGCTCTTGTAACAATAATTATATATATATATACATATAACGCTTTGTAATTTTTAAATAAATCTTGCTCCATCTTATATTACTTATATTAACGAATTACGCGTAAAGCGAAATGCTGGCAACCCGTTGATACTTTCACTTTAGAGGAAATATCTACCAGCTCAGTTCTACGTGGACGTGGATTGTCATCCATAAAAACGAAACTGAGAGTATTCAGCTGTAGGAGGCCTCACAAAAGGGTTTAAGATCTTGTGTTTCAATTGTTCGACAGTTCAAGTCCCACACTGGAAGACGTGAAGAGGTATACTTCCATTCATCGTGATGCTGGTCTAAACCAGAGTTACATCATCACCAAAACTGTCTTCTCCCAATATGTTGAAAGGATGCTATGTTGCCCCGCGTTTTCCAAAGTTGCAATATAACAAAAAATCACTATTCAAGCTATATCTGCGGCTGCCCAGATATAGTGGTGAGAGGCGTGGGTTTCTGTCTTGTTGTCCGAGCTGGGTCCAGGTTCGAATCCCAGATAAAGCATGGATGGTATCTCTTGCTCTTCTCTGGAACCAGTGGTCTTTAATTAGGGATGGGGAACTGATTATAGCACTTAGAGTTGCTCATAACGATTATTGAACCCCGAAGCAAAAACAACAGCAACAATAAACTTATGTCCCGATTCGCCAGAGAACAGAATGTCCGACAACACCATGTCCCAGTTGTCCGAACTGAGGTGTTCTCTACCTTATGCCAAACGAGCTTTCTTGTAAAAAGAGGTTCTTGGAAAGAAATATTGCAGAATTTTTATTATTTTCGTATTTCTTACAGTTGTTTTCTCTTCAAATGACGCTTCGGTACACAGCGAAGAACCTAGTGCCTTGGTCTGTAACTTTCCTATATGGCTCTTCCTCTTTCAAAATATTCGGATGATATTCCGCTGCACTTTCTCACTTGAAGTAACATAATTTTTACCGGAAATGTTTCAGAAACAAATATTTTATTGTAAACTATTGTTTTAAGACTGATTTTTGAAGCGATGTGCAAAATATTGCAGTCAAAATACTTTAATATATTGAAAAAGAGCACCGCAGTGCACCAAATAAAATGTGTTTCGACATTTTTCGGAAGCACGTAACCCCAGGGATCTTTGTAGGATAGCAAAAGGACAGGACGCAAACTCGGAATAAGACGGGTGCTTTTAAAGTGAAAAGAATATTAATTTTTTGTATTTTTGTTGATTTATTAATACAGACGGAAGTGTCGCACATAGTGAAATGTAGGTACGCAGTGCAATTTCTGAGAGCCGTCAGAGAGGAATTTTTTAAGACTTTAATGCTAGTAGACAGAGGGGGAGGGGCGCATATATATATACACTATATTGACAAAAGTCACCGGACACCTAGAAGAGAAACACAACATAGCATTTATTGACATACATTAGTACGGTGTCGGTCCACCTTTGGCCTTAATGCATGCACTGACCCTTCGAGACATGCTTTCGACAAGGTTTTGGAACACAGCGATAGGTATGCTCTTCCATTCAGTACATAATGCTGCCGCTAAATGTTGCTTAGCAGTAGGTCTTGGTTCCAAACGTCTTATGCGGCGCTCTAATTCATCTCATAGGTGCTCTATGGGATTAAGATCAGGGCTCTGTGCTGGCCAGTCGACATACGATACGGAATTATTGTCAAACCACGCCGTAACAGCCTTGCTTTATGGCTCGGTGCATTATCCTGCTGGTACCAGCAAGGCTCGGTTCCACAGTATTGCCACAGAGTTGGTAGGGCATAATTGTCCAGAATATTGAGGTAGACGTGCTGGTTAATCGGTTTGTCCACGATAACCAATGGGCCGGAACCATACCACGAAACAACCCCACACGAGTACACTGCCAGCTACAAACTTGAACGTAAGAACAGTACACTCTCGTAAATAGCGTTCCCCCTGCAGCCGCCATACCCACACACGGCCATCAGACTGATGGATCGTGTATCTCGATTTATCAGTCCATAGGACCCGTTTCCATTGATCTACAGTCCACGATAAATGTTATTTACACCATGCTAAACGACGAGGAGCATTCCGAGTGGAGATGAAAGGCTTATGAGCAGCCGGACGACCACGGTAACCCATGGAATGAAGTTCTCTGCGAATGGTACGTGTACATACCGAGGTTCCAGCATTTTTACTCACCTGTACACTGAGGTCTTGTGTAGTGCTCTGTCGATTAGCTGTAACGACTCCCCTCGACGTTCTCTATCACTGATTTTCTTTGGTCTGCCGGTACGTTTTGCTGCTTCAGGCAGCCATGTGTTTTCCACTTGTTCAGTACATCCAAAACAGTTGACTTGGGTATGTTTAAACGCCTCTCGGTTTCTCTTATGGACAACCCACTAATATTACACTCAACAATCTTTGCTTTCTTAAAGTCAGTTCTCTCCCGCCGCGACAGTTTCACTCATCCTCGCAGGGCGATATGATCGCGGTCAGCTGCAGGCTTGTTTTCATATCATTTGCAGCTGTACCACGCATCTTAACAACGCAGAGGATCCGTTCATTTGCTTTTGAAGGGATTTCCGGTGACTTTTGTCAGTATAGTGTATGTATACTTTTAGTATGAGAGTGGGAAGGGAGCGCTGCCTAGTGAGAAACGCATAGAATAAAGTCTGTTTAATACTTAGGTTTTTCCTTAGATATGAGAAACCTAAAGAAGCAAACTTCCACAGATTTTGGTCATCTATGCATTATTACAGATCGCTTTTATATATTATACCGTACTTACGTCTTTTTGTTCCATGGTTTCTGAGACGGTGAAAATCTCCAGAATTTAGTTGGATGACGCAGTAAACGATTTCCGATAAATCAAAAAATGCACTTGCGAATATTGATCAGCGTAGTTCTACCTGTAGTGCAAAACTTTATTAATACTCGGACTAGATGCTCACAATTTTCCCCGACAGTACTACCTGAAGTAGCTAATCAATTTGCTGAAATGCAACGGCTGATACTTAGTGGCTGCATCGTTGGTTTTTATATTCGTTACACAGAAACCGTATAACAAACGCTGTGACTCACCAAAGACATGACTGATTTTTAAAATTTAATAATAAGCTAAAATACTTACATAAATTTCAATAACGCTCAACAAATTTTACATAAAATAGTACTTCGTGAAACAATAATATACAAAGTTCTCCCAGTAACATTTCAGTTATTGCAAATGCTTTTTGCATCCGATGAAACTGTTGGCACCTAGTTCCAGTCATTAAATGATTTCAGGCCCTGGCTTCTGGCTAATTGTCCCAATTTCAGTTTAGGCAAGGGGGTGTGTTTGTCTTAAGGTGCTCGTTCCTCATTTTTACTGGAAAGAGTCATCTAAATAACGGAAGGGTGAATCCTTGATACTCCTGTGCTTCCTTAAATTCGAAAAGGGAGAACGAAAGTATTTTGATGAAAATCTGCATAAAAGATCACTATGATACGTAGATCTGCAGTCTCTGTCTGTCTGTCTCACTCTCTTCTCTCTCTCTGTTTTGACTTAGCAGTTTCCAGCACAGACATCTGATGAATATAAAACCACAGATATTTGCGACGGGCCTCACAATAATTTTATTGCGTTGCACTCCGCGATATTTTCCATACAACACACAAAGCCACTGCAGCAGCAGTACCCATTATCAATCCACTGCTGGATAAATGTATTCCTAAGTATCTTTCACAACTCTCTCTCTCTCTCCTCAGCAATTTTCTTTCACGTAATTCCTGCATGCTTTCGAACTTCATTCACTCATCGACCCCGCGGTCTTCTTCTGGGTCTTTTGCTGTCGCTTAGTATCCAATTTAGCGTTTCTATTGTCCAGCAGTGGTCAGTTCTTCTGGCAATATGTCCAGCAGTGGTCAGTTTTTCTGGCAATAAGTCCAGCCTATTTCCACCTCAGGGTTTCTGCTTTAATCCTGATGTCATCAACTCTTGTCATTTTCCTGATCAACGAGTTCCTTTTCTTATCTGTCTGAGATACACCAAGCATACATCGCTCCATGTTTTTTTTTTAGCCTTTCTGTATATTTTTTACTTAAGGACCGAGTCTCTAATTCATATATTTTAAAGCATAATGCTAAATTGCTCTTGAAAATTACACTGTTTCTTCTAAATGTACTCCCGCCAAGTTTTATACGCCTATTAATTTCCTCTTCGATTTGGCCCTTGCTTGGCATCTGTTGTTCAACGTTGATGTACGCATCAATTACTTCTAACGTTTCCCTATGAACTGCTAAATCTTCAGTTCTTGTAAAATCATTGTACATCAATTTTGTGTTCCGTAACTTTATTTTTGATCCCACTTCTTCACTTTTGTCAGCAAGGTCCTGGATCATACTATGTAACAATGAGGGGTACTAGCAAAAACGAGTGCGCCTTAAAGAAAACGAAGGGGAGTTAAATAATCCCCATTAATCTTTACCCCTTTGTTTTCCCAGTTCAATGATTGAACGACATTCTGCAATATAGCACTGAAGCGGTTGGGACATTTTTTAATTTATTTTTTTTTTAGCATTGATGTGGTTGAACACTTTTTTCATCCTGTTTCTGATGATCTTATGTCGGTTCTGACTAATTTGGATTCATCTAAGGGTGCGGGTCCAAATGATGTTCATCCGAGAGTAATTAAGTATGTCTCATAATTTAGTAATTCCTTTAGCTCAAATTTTTAATCGCATCTTTCAAACAGGGAAAATCCCTTCTTCTTTTACAATAAGTAGGGTTTCTGTTATCCATAAAAAGAGTAAAAGGACTGATGTCGCTAACTACCGTCCAGTCGCAAACATCTCGGTGTTTGCTAAAATTCTAGAAAGGCTGGTTTTGAATAGGTTGTCGGGTTTTCAAGATTTGAATAAAATTTTACATTGCAATCAACACGTTTTCCGGAAAGGTCACACAACGGAGACAGTGGTATTGGATGTTCTGAATTTCTTACAGGCAAATATAGATCGTGGAAGGTGTGTATTGGGTATATTTTGTGACTTGTCTAGAGCATTCGACTGTGTTCGTCACGATATTCTCTAGTCCAAATTACATCATATTGGTATCACGGGAGTTACACTTTCGTGATTTGAAAATTATCTATCTAGCAGGACTCAATATGTTCAAATAAAGGGTATTCGCTCCTCAGTTCAAAGAGTTCATTTTGGAGTTCCTCAGAGCTCCGTCTTTGGCCCTATGCTTTTCTTAATTTATGTTAATGATATACACTGCTGGCCACCCAAAATGCAACACCAAGAAGGACACGAGATAGCAAAGCCAGATTTACTGGAAACATAACAACAGATACAAAGATGAAACGATTGAGTTTACAGGCCCGTGCGACTTGCAGAACACGCAGACATCAATAGTTCGTGTGGCCTCCATGGCT
Source organism: Macrothele yani (assembly GCA_039090855.1). NCBI lineage: Eukaryota > Metazoa > Arthropoda > Arachnida > Araneae > Macrothelidae > Macrothele > Macrothele yani. Next base: position 80,062,638 of record CM077023.1, on the reverse strand, counting down.
GGCAATTACGGCCGCTACACGCCGCAGCATCGAACGAAAGAGGCTTCGGATGTGGGCTTGGGGTATGTCGGTCCAGGCTGCTTCCACACGTTGCCACAGTTAATCAGGTGTACTCGCGGGTGGTGCTTGCCGGGTCACTCGGTTGCCGATCAGCGACCAGACGTGTTCGATGGGCGACATATCAAGAGAACAGGCGGGCCACGGCAGCAGTGACACATGGTGGGCCGTGAAGAATTGTTGCACGATGCGTGCCACGTGCGGGCGCGCATGGTCCTTTTGAAATGTGGCTGCTGGCAGGTCCTGCAGGTAAGGGAGGACTACAGGCTCCAAAACGTCGGAGATGTAGCGGTGGCTGTTGAGTGTACCGGCGATGCGTACTAGAGGGGTGCGGGTGTCATATCCAATTCCGCCCCAAACCATAACGCCAGGCGACGGACCGGTATGGCGATGCATAATGCAGGCGTCATACAGTCTCTCGCCGCGGTGCCGCCACACGCGGATCCGACCATCGTGGTGTTGCAGGCAGAAGCGGGATTCGTCGGAGAAGACAATGTCGTGCCATTCCGTAGTCCAGGTGCGGCGTTCAACGGCCCACTGCCGCCACACTCGCCGGTGGTGTAACGTCAATGGTGATCGGAGCAATGGGTGCCGTGCGACAAGTCCCCGCTCCTGCAGACGACGTCGAACAGTACGTGCTGACACAGGTTGTTGCGCAACACACCCTAATTCCTGCGCTAACGTTCGTGATGTGTCGGTGCGAGCCGTCAATGCCCGTCGCACTACATGCCGGTCCTCTCGTTCGGTGGTGTGCCGCGACTGCGGCAATCGCTCGCGTCGGTCCGTCCGTCCCTCCTGCACCCACCGAATCCATACTCGCCGCACTGTGGCTGGATGTCGTCCCACACGGGCGCCGATGTCATGGTACGATTAACCGCTGTCGCGATAAGCCACTATTCGTTATCTGTCGAACTCCGAAACGTGCTGGAATGGCTGTCGTATTCTGCGACGAGGCTTCAGGAAGCTTCCCACGCACAGGCTCGGCAGCACAACACACTTCCACTACTTACACCCCGCCTTCTGTGCACCTTTCATATAGTGCTTCTCGGTGGCGTGCCGGGCGCACATGATTTGCATATGCCCTGCAATGCTAATCGTTTGCATGTCTTCTCGCGGGCGACGCATGCTGCAAATTTCAGGCCAATCGGGTGCTTTCTTCTTGGTGTTGCATTTTGGGTGGCCAGCAGTGTATTTATTGTTGTTTCTACTTCTCACCGAGTACTAGTTGCTGATGACATCAGCTTATTTTTTCTGGGGATTCGTTGTCCGAGATACTACCTCCTGCAAACCGTGATCTAACGGAGATTTTTCGCTAGTTTAGTTGAAACTCTCTGACAATTAACATACATAAAACAAATTGTGTCTTATTTTCGGGCCGTGGTCTTCGACTATCTTCACCTTCTGATATTTTCCTGAATGGGTATCCTGTTGCATTCGGGTCATCGGTGAAATTTCTAGGTGTCGTACTACACGAGACCTTGCGTTGGGATACCCACATAAGTTATTTGGCAAATATTCTCAATGCTCGTATTGGCGCTGTTTCTAGGATTTTGGGCTTTTTAACAATCAGACTCAGATTAGTATTATATTACTCCTTCATCTACCCTATGTTGTCTTATTGTATTTTGGCCTGGGGTCAGATAACGGGCGGTAACGTAAACAGAATTTTTGTTCTTCAGAAAAAATATATTCGACTACTAAATTCAGCATTAAATACTGGTAGTATTTACTGTCTTTACAATGTACTTCCCTTTGACAAAATATATACTTTTAGGTTATTATTACTTATGCACGACAGAGTTCATGCGTATAGGTATCTTGATTTATTGGAATTACAGCGGTTCCCTCATTCATCTGATATTCGAGGTCATGCGGGTTTCGTGGTATCCAGGCCCCGCTCCGGATTGCTGTATAATAGTATTGCCGCAGCTGGACCCCGTATGGGGAATAGATTGCCATTGTACATCAGGGAAATTGTTAATCTTAAAGTATTTAAAATATTGCTATGAGAATTTCTATTGTCTGGTTAAGTTCTTGTCTTATGTTTTTCATAGTATACTAAACATTGGTCTTAATTTAATGTTGTTACTGTTGACGTTCTGACCTGACATATTGACCTATGGAGATCAGGGCTCGTCAGGCTTACTATTTAAGCATTTTCCTCTGGCTCCATACTATGCTTCTATTGTACATTACGTTATTTACTTCTCTGAATTACTCTGTATAGATTTTTTTGGTCATTTGTATTAGTTATTGCTTGCATGTTTATAATTTACTATAATATGATATATTTGAGGTGGTTTGTGATCTTGTTTTCCCTCAGAGCAATTATGCAGTTCTATAGGTTACGTTCAATATGAAAGAGATGTCGTGCTACTAAATCATAATATAAAAATAACACACCGTCTAAGCACGATTTATTATAAAAAAACGAAAACTATTTACAGATTAAAACCATGAGCACTTTCGGAGTGCCGTTCACTCCATCATCAGATGTTCCAGGCAGCTATCACGGATAGCTGTATATATACACACAGGCCATGTGTGACATCACAAAGCCAGCTACTTGTTATTCATATACCACAAAACGACATAACATACACAGTAGTTGCCACAGATTAAGTGAGATTCTTACGAATTATATTAAAGTTTAATGACTTCCCAATCGGTGTCCAACTTTCATGAAGGTCCACTGGATAATAATCATTACAACATTTTTTGTCCAACACTTTAATAAATACACTCTCGGCTATCAGTAAGGTACTGACAAAAGAGTGTCAAGAGTATACGAGCATTGCACCAATCCGGAAAATAAGTCCCATTATTAACATTTCTTGCAAGAGAAGTATTTTGAAGGTGTGCTTTAACACTATATTTATGTTCCATTAATCTCAAATTCAAATGTCTCCTTGTGGAACCTACGTAGTTACAAACGTGCTGTTTAGTAACAGGGCCCAAGAGAGGAACATTATATACTCCCCAACGTCGTAATATGTCGGGTTTATCTCTATCACGCCTGAGTTGTGCAAATAAATATTTGCACTTGACACCAAATTGTAATTCATATTTGGAACACACACGTGACAGAAAATTCGTTATTCCGGGTAAAAACTCTAATGACCCAATAAACCTCGGATTACTCTCATTAATCGCTACTAATGTAGTGGATCGCTGTGCCAAAACTCTTGTATGGATCTTACGAGTAATGTAATTGGGATACCCAAATTTTTTAGTCATTTCAAAAATTCTATCGATCTCACTATGTAAAGCTCAGTGTGTAGAGGAGTGAGTATATGCTCGTCTAAAATAAAAGTGGCTGACGTCTTCTGAACAAAAGGGTGGTTTGAACTGTATGGAATAATGGAACAAACATAAGAAGGTTTACGATACACTGAAAATGATAATTTATGAGTAGTTGAATCATGTAAGATACTAATATCCAAGAACGGTAAAATATTATTATATTCTAGTTCTACCGTGAGCTTGATAGTGGGAAAAATAGAAGAAAGCGTGTCGACGAATTGAATCAGTAAGTCCTGTGCATGAGGCCAAATGACCAGGATATCGTCGACATACCTTAAATATAAGTTGGGGGTGTAAGGGAATTTCAATAGAACCTAATTTTCAATAAATTGCATAACAATTTCCGCAAAGGATACAAGACAGTGGAGAGCCCATAGGTGAGCCCTCCAACTGTTGATAAATACACCCTTGAAATTTAAAATATGAACGTTGCATGACAAGCCGAAGAGCGTTCATAATTGCCGAAATTTCATTAGGAGGGACACAAGAATCAGCGAGAAGAGCCTTAATAAGGATTCCACAGTACGTTAGGGTACAAGGAAACTACATCAAGGGACGCCAAAATAAAAGGCTTACCATGTGGCTGAAACATTTTAAGCCTTTCATTTTAAACCTTTTAATTTGAATTTATCTTTGTAATATTACATGATATTCATGTTTCTACTCCACTGTGTTAATCACTTAAACTAGTTTACTACATTTATAATATTTGTGTTTTGTTAAACATTGATGTACTGTGTTGTATAGCAAAAATATTTTCATTAAATTCAAGTATTGTGTGACCTTGTCTCATTTCATTTTCAATTTCTTCTTTTTTTTTTACTACTCTTAGGCTTTGTACCGGAACTTCCACTATTTCATCGTGATTCCTTCTTTTCGTTGCCCCAGTACGGATGTTATCACACTTCATCTATTTCTATACTTTCATGAAAATCTATTATAAATAGGTTTTGGATCTATTCTCTTTATGATTCGTCCTCGCCTGGCATCGGTGAACATACAGGATCTTCATCAGTAGTGCGTTATGGGATTTTTTCGCACGACTTTTTTAAGGAATGCACAATAAATGAATCACTTAGTTCCCCTTCCTCTCTGGAGAAACGATATGTGAGCATTTTTGAGCTGTATTAATAGAATATCTGTTTCGTCGGATCGCAGTAACCATGAGAATGGTAATCCATGTCAGCACTTCTCTGACATTCAGTTTACTGTCTCGGTGCCTCAAACGCATTTTTGTGTTTGGTACGATATATCCACTTCTAAACGTTTTACTCCAAAATTGTTTCTAGCACCGAATAATTGAACAATGAAAATTAATAATAACCGTATACATCCTATTTTGCATGGTGCATCGTTCTTTCTGCTAAGTGGAAAATCTCTGAAAGATGCTGAAAAATCATTCTTTCATCCAAACAAATTAGCGCCGCCCCGGTGGCGCAGTGGTCTAAGCGATGGCCTCTGATCATTCGTCCTGAAAGGGGTCCGGGTTCGAATCCCGGTGAGGCATGGATGTTGTGTTTGTCTTACGGCACTGGCTCTCTCCCAACCGTGGAACCAGTGACCCTAAATTAGGGACGGGCGACTGCTTATAGCCCATTGAGTTGCTCACGGTGGTCGTTAAGCCTTCAATCAAAAAAAAAAAAAAGAAAAAATTAGCAAGCTCTTCTCTGAGTTTCAAAGGTCAGCTTCTCAAAGCAACATCATCTTCCAAGTCAAAGATACTGATGGTATTTGATTTTACTGTTGATGTATTTACAGCGATATTGGCACACAACTCGAGCTTCACTGACATCCGTAGTACGTCTCACACAAGACCCTTTGTACATCATTACTATCTAATATAATACTCTCAGGGTTCAAGAGAAAACAGACAAAACTGAACTCGACGTAAGGAATTACTTTGAGACAGCTGAGACACTAAAACTCTTTATTCCTGGTGTTTCCTTATCATCCACCTTCAACAACGTTAAGACTAACTAGCGTTGAATTTCACAAACGTTTAGCCTGATTAGCATTCAGCTTCAAACAACTGTATTATGCTGAGCATTGCATTTTATACATCTCGTAATGATGGATTATCGAATAGAGTAGAGCGCCGTTTATAAGTTTTTCACTTAAACGTTTTTCTCATTTGTAAGTAAAATATCGCCAGTCCAAAAATTCTGAATTGTCCTTAATGTTAAATTTTATCAATTATACCTTAATCAAATTAGCTTTCTATTTATTTATACGTTAAATTGTAGTTGTGAATTGTCATGAATTAGAAATTCAAGCCATGCTAATTCAGTTTACCTAGCGCTCTTCTCACACTCTTCCTTCCCCACGATTTTTTTTTTATTTTTCAATCGCCCCTTTCCATCTTTTTCTCTCTCTCCCTATTTCCTGAAATACACCTGCTGTATGACTCACTCTGTAGAATGTGCGCTCTCCTGCTAAGCTACCATTAGTACCTGCAGCAGACACTTGCTCTTGTTCGACGTTATCATATCGGACTCTTTCTTTGAGACCTTCGTATGTATTCGCTTTCTTGCAAGGGAGCCATGACTTCGTAAAGAGATAAAATGGATATTTTGATGGAAGTTGACGAGAATCACACGCTGACGAAAACGGTTTTAGCAGCAAAAATAAAAATTACAATTTCGATTGTTACGACGATGATTTACAAATGTAAAGAGATCGCAATGCCAAATTTTCAATTTAATCTACACTGAAAAAGCTGCGCTTTCAAACTGGTGAAAGTGGAGGACATTGTCCTTCAATTCTTTGAGCAGTGCCGTGTCTCTTATTTTCCCATAAGGGGTCCGATGCTAATTGAAAAGGCCAAGGAAATCGCAAAAATACATTAGAACTTGAAAAAATACTACGTGGTATGTAGTACCTAGTGTAATGACACTAACGACTACCCGCACATTGCAAAAAAATGTGCTGTGTCTTGCTTCGTTTATACGTTTTTCAATTATATTTAATTTTATTTGGTCCTTTGTAAAACGTATGTAAGGGATTCCACTGTATTGATTTTGAGTAATAGTATGCATTAGAAAGTGTTTAAAAGGCCGAATTGCCTTTGTTAAGTATTCTTCAGGAATATTTTATTAATCTGTACTTGAGAACCACGGTGATATTCTTGCATATCATCTGAGCCCAACACCTCACCGAAACGAAGTCTGCTGACAACATTTAAATGATGAGATAATGTACGACTAGGTGTCATAACTTATTTTTTTCCTTTCGCCTCTCCTTTTTTTTTTTTTTTTTTTTCCCTATTATTGGTGATAAGTTTTGAGCATGCAGTACATTCTCACATTTTACCATCCTATTATAAAACCTTCCAATTGGTCAATCAGTAATTTCCTCTTTAAGTCTGTGAAAAACTGTAGCCTGACTTTGTAACCTGATGGTTTTCCTCTCATGCGCACCTAAGCAATGGTTACAATAACAAAACAGAACAAAACAGTACAGGAAAGATGCCCATTTAATTCACTCATAAAAACATGAGAAAATATCATTCCATCAGCTTGAAACTTAGAAAAATTCCTTGAGTAACCACAAACTCTGAAGTAAGGATGTTCACGGAAGGAGGTTGTAGTGAAAGTAGACAAGTAAACCGCGTTTCATGCAGTTCTCAAATAGACGATATTTAATGCGCATTCCAGCATATGACACACTCACGGACAATGAAATTTGCGCACCAAGAAGGAAGCATCGGATTGAATAGAAATGTTATGGACGTAATGATACAGCTGAATGATACACATGATCGCAAAAACAGAGCTGTAGGACAATTACAGAGGGATCTGTGGCACGCAGTCTGGTCATCTTCAATAGCGCGTCGCGCAGCTTCGTGCGGCGCTACATGCTCCAATACGGTCCGGCATGGAGGCGAACAGACGGTTGATGTTGTCCTGTGGCAAACTGGCCCACACGTGTTGGACGGTGTCCTCAAAATCCCGGATAGTACGGCACGACGGCAGCCGGCGTTTCAACTGGTCGCACACATGCTCGATAGGGGACATGTCCAGGGAGCGGGAAGGCCATGGAAATGTCTGGACATAACGTAGGCAGTCCTGGGCAACCCGAGCCGTGTGCGGGTGGCCGTTATCCTGCTGGTACAGCGCACATGGAATCCCGGCCAGGAATGGGAGCGCACGGGGCCTTAGGATCTCATCCACATACCGCTGGCTTGTCAATGATCCACGTGCTACTACTAGAGCTGATCGGCTATCGTAGGCAATGGCTCCCCAGACCATAATGCTTGCAATGGGGGAGGTGTGGCGCTCGGTAGCGAGGTTGGGATTGTGCCGTGGACCCGGGGCCTTCATACCCGGACACGATGATCATCTGTGCCCAAAACGAAGCGGCACTCGTCGCTAAATACCACTCGTTGCCAGTCTGTGGCGTTCCACGTCGCTCTGGCCTCGAACTACTGCAATCGCAGCTGGCGACGTTCCGGTGTTAATGACAGCACACATAAGGGGCGCGGGGATCGCAGATTCGCTTCCGCGAGACGTCAGGAAAGGCTTTGTGGGCACACAGGAGCCGCTACATCTGCCTGTGTAGTGGACCGGGTCCCCGTGGGATCCGTTCGTGCCTGGTGCCCGGTCCGTCGATCCTCTCTACCGGTGGTCCTCGTGGTCCGTCCGGAGCCGCTCCACCGTGTGGCAGTGCCGTCACGTGTACACTGCTCCCAATACAGTCGGACGGTATGGTCAGAACGATCCACGTAGTAGGCTATACGGCTCGCCAACTACCCTGTGGTTTTCAGCCCGATGATCCGGCCTCTCTCAAAGTCCGTAAGTTGCGTAAATGGACGTCTCTGTCGTCTACCCGGCATTCTATAAAGTAATGTCTTTTTCGCGAGCAAGATTGGTTTTACGTTATGTCTAAGGAATGTTGAAATAAAATAAGAATACGGTGCAATAGTTCCTAATTAAGCTTTTACGGCCAAACGAAACATAAACAGAAGTCAACTTACAGTAATTCCTTCTTTATTCCAGCACTAATTCAATAGAACTCCACAACATGGCACTGAAATTGTTAATTTCACATTTAACTTAACAATCGAACGTCTACCAACACACACATCCACACGAACAACTGCCGTATCATCCTTTTTATCCATCGTTCTTTTCACCTTCATACGTCTTTTGCTCTCTGACCTCAATTGTGTTGCCAACAGTATTCTCGTGAGAAAGAAGATGTAACGTTAAGTTTGGAAGTATAACGGAGAACAAACTCAAATTTACACAGGAAAGGGAACTAAAAATGAAAGTTAATTTAGAATATACGTCACAATTTTTGTCACTCTGTACTCTTTCTTGCGTCGGCCGGTGCTTTTCGCTTTCATGGGGCATCGACTACACACCGGTTTATAAGGCTACCCGTTCGTGTTGGCAGCGCCACCACAGGGTGTGCGGTCATACGCACTCGCACCAAATGTGCATCATCTGCATACCAGCACGCACTCCGGTTGTAGTACGTTTTCTTCTAGGTGCGCAAATTTCATTGTCAGTGAGTATATTTACAAGCGAACGCAGAAATGAAATTTTTCTCTTTAAGAGAAATCCTTATGGTATTTCAGAATTTTTTGAATTTTGAGCATTTTGAAGGATTTTACATTCACTTAAGATTCATGTAACATTTTTATGACAGCTTTTCTTGTACAACGGTTATGACCTTAAAAATTGAAACATAGCTTCTGGTACGTCCACAGTTCATTTCCAGTCATCAAGAATGCGAAGGCTACAAAATGGGGCTGTCAGATGGGTCTCCTATGACAAAAATAAAGGAAATACGAAACGAAAAATCTGTCCGGATACTTTTGGAAGTTGTCAGTAAAATAATGTGCAGGTCTCTCGAGATGATCAGCTAGCTACATCTGCTAAAGTTATACACGATGCTATGTATCTTATTATACACGACACTATGTACCTCATTGACATAACAAACTTGTCCGAATCTTAAGTTCGGCAACATCTTTGCAAACACACTCAGGATGATCATGCAAAACTGCACTTGTAGAAGGTAAAAGTATCAGGAGCTATACAAAAATTAATAGCTTGATTTCGTGTTGCAGATAAATGAAATGGAATTTTACTAGTCCAGAATTCTGTCGTCAGGGCAACGGAAGCCCGCAGGAGTTCTTCACTGGTACGGAAAAACACATCTCTTTCTCAAAATTATTAAATTAAAATAATTCTAATTCCGCTAAGTGTTTTCGTCACGAAGAATTGGTTTCAAACCGCGCTCATTTATCCGATACATTTTTGAACTCCACCGACTCTTGATTAAAAATTCTCGAAAAAATATGTATTCCCTAAAAATCTGCAACACAGGCAAATAAATTTTTGTGATTTTTCGGTGACTCGAATTTATATTATCTCAAAAATTTATTAATTGATTCCGTTTAACTGCGACATATCAAGGACCAACCGTACAATTGAATCAGATTCGCATTTTGCATGGTACTGTGTCTGTTGTCATCTTTTTGTAGAAGAAAATTTGCTGAGTTTTAACATATTAAAAACGCAAATTTTCTGCTTTGCTTTAAATAGTGCTGGAAGAAAAAACTGAGTGGAAAAGGAATTTAGCTAGGTGGGTGTCCTGGAGTATAACTTGATTAGGGACTTCCTCAGCGTGCGTGATATGATATCTTATGTAGAACTTAAAAGCATAGACCTGGAGATTGTCAAAAGTACATTATTTTCAACAATCAGATTTCGGAATTCAATTGCTTTTAGTTCACTGTTCTCTCCATTTAACATCTCTTTAAAAGACTCGAAAATTACCTCACCTTGGAGAGGGGATGTGATTTATATCCATTCCTGGATTGATGAGATGAGACTGGTGCTGAAGGATCGTCGGCACTAAGAGGAAGCCTTGGATTGCTTCTATTCGAGCAAATCTGAAGTTGTTCAAATTCCTATAATAAAATTATTTGGCTTCAATTGCTTGGCACTCCGCTGTCCTGGGTACAAATCGGGAAATATGGGTGGGATTTCTGCTCCAGGGCGATATAATTTTCGAGTTTTCTGAGAAGATGTTACATGGAGAGGAAATAAAATCAATTCAGTGCCAAAACCTAATTGCTGAAAATAATGTATTTAAGAATAAACATTTTGAAGTGAAGACCTAAGATTTCAGATAAGACATTGCTCTTATAATTTTAGTTCGCCAGGCAGTGTTGTCAGTAGTACTAGTTACTATGATGTTTGTACTATAATGAAGGCACGATATACCAGTTAACATTGCACTACAGCACACTTAAAATACTACAACTTCCAAAGTCATGTTATTCCACCAAATCTAACAAGGGCGAAGACCTTTTATAAAAATGTTATTTTGTCTCCCAAGATATAAAGAAATAGAAAAAAAGTTATTTAATTTTGATGTTCCGGCTTCAACGATATTAACTGTGCTTTCTGCACAAAATGCGGTTTCTCATAATTTTAGAAATATCCCCACACCAATTGCCCCTTTAATAAGACAATTTCTGAGCATTGTACCAGGTGATGATTCCACTTCAGCAACAAATACATAATAAATAAAGGAAAATGAATATGTATAATTTATTACAGAAGGTAAAAAACAAAAAGAAGTTCATGCTTTTGGGAGAAAGTTTTCATATTTAGGAAACGATTTACGTGAATCTGAATTTAAAAGATGCAGTGCTTTCTTAAGTACCATAACCTTTAATTTTAGGAATGAGTGTAAGCAAATCTTCAAAGAAGATTATTTAAACAAGAGTAAACAGGAACAGACTAGCTAGTACGCTACGTGTCATATTTTTGCATGCACAGTGGGTGAATAAAAATTAAAAATTAAAAATTTCAAACCAGATAAAAATATGCTTATCAAAATGAACAAGTCCGTGCGTACTGATAATGAACACGCAAGAAAAAACAGCAGTTAAGAAAAAACAGCAGTTTTTTCATGCGTGTACTGCATTCTTGATTTTTAAAGTTGACAACACTGGTGGACAGTGTCAAGCTGTCTCTCAACTAGTAACAACGGTGAGTTTTGGGATTTTTACATTGATGGTTGTTTGAAAAGAAAAAAAAACAAAAAAAAAACACATACATAGATTTAATTTTAACTCATTCACTCGTCATAAAATTATCGAAACATTTTTTTTTTTTTTTTGCGGGAGGAAGCATCGCAAAAGTACCCGACAAAATAACAATCAAAAAAAAAAATGAGCAATTTCGTCATTTTTATGCTAATTACAGCTGGAAGCCACCAGCACTTGAAATTTTATTTTTATAGTGAAATACTGTATCCAGACTCCGAAAATTGAAAAAATTGGGATTTGCTTTTGTTTACTGTCATTGTAGCCCAAGAATCCTGCATAACCGAAATTTTGAAATCATGGTTTAAAAAAAAAAAAAAAAGGAAAGAAAAAGAGCTCATTATGAACATCAGGCTTTGCATTGGGGGAGGGGGGGGGGCTGTTTCACTCCAAAAATTTTAAAGTAAAAAAGGTCGAATGTTTTTTTATTTCTTGCATCCTGAACACTGCTTTCTTTCACCTAATTAAGGCGATACCATGAGTTAAAAACACTTTCACTTACGAGGGCTGGTCAAAAAATAATAAGTCTGGTTTTTCTCGCTGAATAAAAGCTGCATAATGGTTACTAGAGATCAATCCTTCGAGAATGATTCGTGCCGGAAAAGAGACGATTGCCTGAATGACTCAGTCAGAATTACTTTTCACTAGATATCAAAAGTTCACCAAGGTGTCTCAGTGAGGTTCATGACCAGGTCAAAGAACATTAAAGTGTAAGAAATGCAATAAATTGTGTGAACAATTTTATGAACTTTCATTTTAAATACGAAAGAGAATTCAGTAAGATTTAAAAATGAATTTAAACTGAAATTCATTCATTAAACTGGAAGAGTCAACAAAGGACGAAAATGCTTTTCAGTTCGTATCCGACTCAGAATCGATACCTGAGAGCCATTCCCTACGCGAATCGTTCCCTAGTTGGAATTGTTTTAGTGAGTCAAATAGAAAGAATTGATTTTTTCAAAACAATCGATTTTCTCATCGCTAATGGTCACGTGTCGAACGTTAAACGGATGGTAGACATGCTGTCTACGCGTAAAGACACGTCTAGCTTTGTTCCAGCTCGTGACAGAAGAGCTGTAGTACTTAGACTTTAATAGTGATTCGTTTCGCCTACGCATCGAAAGCACGCAGTCGACTCTTGAACAACGTTACGCGATAAAATTTTGTGTTCCCCTCTAAAATATAGGAGAAAGAAACATATGAAATGCTTTAAGAAGCCCTCAGTGGTGAAATGTTGTCACGTGCAAGTGGATTTCGTTGACATAAAGGGTTTAAATGACAAAATGTGGAGGATTCGGCAAGGGGAGGAAATCTATCGACTTCAGTTTCAGAGATTCTGATCAAGAGTGCAAGTTGCAACTATCAGAGATGACAGTCGAAGCAAAATTAGGTAGTTTTCGCATGTACTAGACATTTCGTAAGAAAGCACCCAAACAACCGTGACGAAACACTTTAGCATAAATCGTGTGTTCTCTCGTTCGGGATTACACTTGTAATCACTGTAAAACGAATTTTATGTAGAAAAAAAAAATCAGCTGTCTTTCATATTGAGTATAGCCCAAATCGCGCTTTATGTAGCTTCTGGTTATTTCCGCAATTAAACAAACCGTTACGTGTTTTCCGTTTTAAGACCGATTGGGAATGCAAAACAGCTGCGAAGGAGGTTTTGAAGTCCTTGCCCAAAGACAGTCTAGTCTACCACACGTTTTAAGGATCTGGGTTACACGCTAGAACAAGCATATTAGTTGCAATGGAGAGTGTTTTGAGATTAACCACCATGCATGTACAAATTGTTGGTTAAACGTTTATGTCAGAAACAGATAATTGAGTTTTTATTGCTCTTGAAAATTGTGCTGTTTCTTCCAAATACATTCCAGCCAAGTTTTACACACCTACTGATTTCTTCTTCGATATGGCTTTTGCTTTGTATCTGTTGCCCAAGGTAAATAAATGTAAGTATCTGTTGCCCAAGGTAAATAAATGTAAGCATCAGTTGCTTCCCGCTTTGTATTAATCAACTTCTAAACCCTAAGTTCCTGTAAAAGCATTGGACATCGATTTTGTTTTCAGTAAGTCCGCCTTGAATTCAATTTCTTTGCCGCCCCGGTGGCGCAGTGGTCTAAGGCGTTGGCCTCTGATCGTTCGTCCGTAAGGGGTCCGGGTTCGAATCCCGGTGAGGCATGGATGTTGTGTTTGTCTTACGGCACTGGCTCTCTCCCTTCCCTGGAACCAGTGACGGGCCACTGCTTATAGCCCATTGAGTTGCTCACGGTGGTCGTTAAACCTCCAATCAAAAAAAAGAATTCAATTTCTTTAAAACATCGTTAAATTGATTTTTTTAAAGGTATCTTAATTCTACAGCAATCTAAGTTAAACATATCGTCAACTCCAGTGGCGAACAAGTCTTAGGATATGCAGAGAGAGAGAGAGAGAGGAATTAGTTTGTGAAAAATTCCATTTGATTTTATCTTCTTTGCATTTCAGGTGGCAGTGAGAAACTAACTTTCTTCTCTTGTTATTTGTTTCAGAACTTCAGAAAGTCTTTAGAAAGCTTTGGCTTAAAGTTTTGCAGTTTTACCTGAAATTTTCGAATAACCAAAAGCATCGGCCGTCGAGGTACGTATAAGTAAGTTTTTATGGTATAAGGATAATTTTCCAAGAGTATTTTTACTTTCAATAACAATTAAGTGCGTTTTTTCTCAAATATTTCAGTACTTACAATGGTTACTGTATGCTGTGTAAATGACAAGCATTTTAAAAATTATGTGAATTACTGTGACATAAAAGAATATCGCAATTTCTATAAATCATTTGACACAAAAAAGAAGAGGAAAAATTACACATGGCACTCCCTCTGTTTTCTGTTACCATTCAAAACAGTTGTGAAGCCCTGAGATAACCCTACCGTATATGTCGTAATTTCTAGTTTATGAAGTCACACATGTGCTCCCGAGTATACAAACAAATGCCAACAGCCAACCATGCATTTTATAACTATGGCAGAGTTACACTACAGCCTAACTCTGATTTAGAAAACTGTCCAGGGTTTAAACCTGGTGACTATTATCTTCTTTATGATGTTCCTAGATATCTCCATGTACAACTAATATGTATACAAATTAGCTCTTTTATGAAGTGAGTGTTACGGTTCAATCCGCAATATTAGAATGTCGCCTTAACGCGTCATCCACCGGTGAAGCTAAGAAAGAGAAAGAACACATAGTTGGATTTAGATAAACAGTTGGATCACGACTGGCTTTATCAAGGGGTACAACTGACACCGTGATAGATAAAGTCCCAGCATGGAGCCTTTACAACTCCTTAATGGCCCCGGTGGCGCAGTGATCTAAGGCGCTGACTTCTGATCATTCGTCCGTAAGGGGTCCGGGTTCGAATCCCCGTCAGGCATGGATGTTGTGTTTGTCTTACGGCACTGGCTCTCTCCCTTCCCTGGAACCAGTGACCCTAAATTAGGGACGGGCGACTGCTTATAGCCCATTGAGTTGCTCACGGTGGTCGTTAAACCTCCAACAAAAAAAAACTCCTTAATGTTCTTTTTACACTGATCAGAAAGCGACTTAGAACACTAGAGCAGCATTTTGTTAGGATTAGATAAGTTAAAACCAATTTTTTTTATGCCCCAAATAAACACTAAACGAATAACTAAACTTTTGAACCACGAAAATGAAATATTTACTCAAGAATAGAAGGTTTGGGATAACTTGCTCTGTTCGTATCCAAATCGTAAGGAAGATGCACATAGAACCATCACAAACATTCGATTCTTGAATAAATATTTACGTCTTGTTCAAAAGTCTTGCTTAGTCTGAGCCATGTTTATTACTATCCCCAAGAAACCACGGAAAAGACTGACCATGATAAATAAATCCAGTTTTCCTTGTCCAACGCGAGATATCTGTACTTTTTGAGATTTAAACGCTATTATTGGTGAATCTGCAAAGGAACTGTAACTGTATTCACATGAATCTCAAGGGACAACCTTTTAAAAAGAGTGCTGAGAATAGGATTTGAGCTTTGATTGAGGATTTGGAAAAATCGAACTCCAAGCAAATACCATTTCCAAATGCGGTATATTGTTACGGAGATTTAATACTAGAACTTTAGGCAAAAATATTAAATTTATCTTTCCATTTTTCTTTGTTTCTACAAGCGTGGGACACTTTTATCTTCGTCATCCCACTCAGGAAGTACGTTTTCTCAGTGGCGCCTTGGTGACGCTTTCTCTAACGGCCATCCACAATGATATGACAATAGAACAGCCATTTGCAATTTTCGACTTTGTGCTCGAAACTTCGTCCAGTGCAATTAGCACTTTTTCGGCTTGTTTGTTCAAAGGTAGAGGAAGAGAACGCGGGAGTCGTTTAATCTCAGCTTTGAGTTTTGTGTTTCATGCCGCCTGTATTTCTTGGGAGATTTGCCTGGAACAAAAGGATAGCTGGACAGTCAACGCGAGGTGTTAGAAGCGAGCGGTTGCGAGAGATAGGTGAGGAGCGCCTTAGGTGTTGGCCCAGGAGGTCTTAGGCTAAACGGGGAATCGACGTTTTTCCGTGTCCTCGGGAGAGACGAGGGAATTACCAATAGTGATAACGTAACAGAAAGAGGTTTCTGGAGAACGATTGTTTGCAGAAAGAAAGAGTGAGACAAAACAGAGCCCATGGACAACACTCCTCGATTAAGTCAAAGAGAAGAATAAACTGTTTTAAAAGATATGAATGCATTGCATGAAAATTTAAGCGTGCCTCTTATTATTATCTGCATCAAGAAACAACAAGTTAACAAAGGCTAAGAACAACTAGTTAACAATATGATCAAAAGTATCCGGACACCCATTCTGAGTTGTGAATTGGCCATTATACGTCACAGCCATCGCTCATACAGGTACAAAAAGACACACGTGGCCTGGCAAACATCATAGACAAGCATGAACAGTAGAATGAGCCGTATGACAGAGCTTAGTGACCTTCAACGCGGGACCGACATAGGATATCTTCATAACAACAAGACAGTTGGGGAAATTTCTGCCCCGCTTCTTCCAGGTGTTCCCACTGTGAAGTGGGAACACCTGGAAGAAGCAACAGCGCAGTCGCGACCTGGGAGGCTTCGTAAAATGACAGAGCAGGACCGCCCAGTGCTAAAACGGGTGGTGCGACATAATCGCCTGTCCTCAATTGCAACACTCAACACCGAATTCCAAAATGCCGCTGGAATCAGTGCCAACACCATAGCGGTTCTTCGAGAGCTGAAAGAAATGGGTTCCCATGGCCAAACATCCGCACACTCGCCTAAGATCAGCAAGACCGACGTCAGGCGTCGGTTGGAGTGGAGATAAGCTCGACGCTAGTGGACTCTGGAGCAGTGACAACGCATTCTCTGGAGTGATGAATCACGCTTCACCATCTGACAGTCGGATGAACGTGTCTGGGTGTGGAGGATGCCAAGTGAACGCTACCAGCCCGACTGTGTTGTGCCAACTGTGAGGTTTAGTGTCGGAGACGTCATGCTCCGAAGTTGGTTTTCATGGTTTGGGCTGGGTCCTCTAGTTCACATTCTCGATTATTCTCTGCCCCTAACATTATGACAACAGTTTAGTGAAGGTCCTTTCCTTTACCAACAAAACAATGTCCCCGTCCACAAAGCGAGGTCTGTGCAGGAATGGTTTGATGAGATTGGTGCGGAAGAACTTGAATAGCATGCACAAAGCCCAGATCTCAACCCTATGAAGCACATATGGAATGAATTGGATCGCCGGCTGCTAGGCAAACCGAACCGCCCAACATCGGTGACCGACCTAACTAATGATCTTGTGGCAAAATGCGAAGCAACTCCCTCAGTAGCGTACCAAATATATAGTGGAAATCCTTCCCAGTAGAGTGGAGACTGTGATAGCAGAAAATAATGGACCGATTCGATATTAACTTCTTTATTATTCAAAGAGTTTGTGTTAGGCAAGTGACCGGATATTTTTAATCAGATAATGTAAGTCATGCACTGATGTGATATGGTTTCAGTTTTAGGAATAATACATTGAAATTACACTACAGCATTAAACCATAGGAACTTTTTATTTATTATTTTGTGTATTAGAAATAGAAAGAGAAAAAACACAAATGTTTCCCGAAAGACGTTTTGCAAATATAAGTTAGTCGGAATTAATTTGGGAATATCGCGATATAGATCATCAAACAAACCACAGAAAGCGTACTAGAAATCTATAAATCGTACTCTTCCGTTAAATTCGACGTGCATTGAAACGACACGAAGTACAGGACTGGAACTGCAGTTGGGACTGGAACTGCAGATGGGACTGAAACTACTAGTACAGGACTGGAATTGCAGGCAAAGAAAATTCTTCGCAGGGATGTACGGAATACGTACCTCAGAAAACAAGCATTCGGATTCAAAAGAATATCTGACCAAATTTGTGATGTACCTTTCCCCACGTCGTAAAAAACGAACATTTACACACTTTTATCTACAACTTACAACTGAAAAACATCTTTCGTGCTGACGCTGATACTTGGTGGCTATCGTTGATTCAACCACAAGATGAAATTTTACTGGTATCGCATTGCATTTCGGGAAGCTGTTAGAAGTGGTTGAGATATGATTTGAGATTTGTGTAGCATGGTTTTGCAATGCAAGTTTTGAAACTGCGCAAAAGAAGGGGCCAATTTCATTTTACAATAATGTGCATTTTTAGAACGTACTCTTGATGGCTGATCAAATGAGCTTCGCTTCGGACCACTCCGACATCGCGGCGGCGCAGTGATTCCTCCACCCTGTGGTGTGAACCTGCTTTTCCATGGGAAGGATGTGACATGAAGAATTCTTCTCTTTTGCTATCTTGAAATTTCATAAAAAAGTCTTTTCCACTAGATTAAAAGAACTGGTCATGGAAGACAAATTCTATAATGTACAGTACGTTGACAAACTTTTAATTTGCTATTTTAGAAACGTGATATTATTTGAAAGGAATTGACACCGAAAGGCCAAAACATTATGACCACATGATGTTGGTCCTCCGCGTGCTCCCAAAGCAGTTCTTTCCTGGCGAGGCATTGACGCTACAAGATTCCTAAACATGTCTTGTGGTATCTGGTACCAATACGTTACCAGCAGATCCTGTAACTCTTGCAAGTAACGTGGTTGAGCCGCCGCATATCGGATTTGCAGTTCCAACACAAACCACAGATGCTCGATTGGATTGACGTCTGGGGAATTTGGAGGCCAGGGCAATACCTGGAAGTATCCCTCCTTCATGTTCCGCGAACCATCCTCGAACAATCCGGGCAGTGTGGCATCGCGCATTATGCTTCTGAAAGAAGACACCACTAGAGGAAAATACCCTTGCCATGAAAGGATGTCATAGTTCCCTGCACATGAATGACTGGACGCAGGGTTTCGCAGCAGAACATTGCCTAAAGCATTACACTTCCTCCATCGGCTTGTTAGCGTCCCACTGTGCATTCTGATGCCAACACTTCCACAAGTAAACGATGCACATGTACCCGGCCGTCCACATGGTGCAACAAGAAAATAGATTTATCGGACCAGACGACATTTTTCTAAGCATTCAGCGTCCAGTACTGAAGCTCGCGTGCCCATTGTAGGCGCTTTCGACGATGAAGAGAGGTTAGAATGGGCACTCTGAGCGATCTGTGGCTACACGTTCCCATTTTCACCAGGGTTCGATGTCTTGTGTGTTCTGACGTATTACTCTCGTCACCAGCATTCAAATTACTGGCGAGTTGCGCCCCAGTATCCCTTCTGTTGGTTCGCATCCACACAGTATAGCCTTCACTTATTTCCAGCATTGATGAGCCGTGGTCGGGCCACATGTTGCCGGCAGTTCATACTTATATTTTAAACAAAATTTAAAGTCCAAATACATGCATAAACACTTTACGCACATTTCTCTTTGCACACAATTTTTTTATCTTTTACTGTACGATTTAGTATTACAACAAAATATTATTTTGTTGATTTTTCAGTACCAAAGCAATTCCTCATCTATTATGCAGAAACACACTATACATTTTTTAACTTTCATTGTGTACCTATTACAAAAAAAAAACTAGATATAATCATTTTACACATATTTATCTCATACAATTTTTTTAGTGTTTCGGCGCTTCAGCTGTTGTGCTAGTATACATTATATATTTTTATATAAATTTTCTGTCTTACAATCTTGTATTCCAACCCAATGTTAATATATTTTTTTTAAGGATATTGTATATCTTTAGACATTCTTTGTATACTAATAATAGAATTTTAAAGCACATATATAATCATTTCATACATACACATTTTTATGATTTTTGAACAATTTGAAATTTCAACACTATATTTAATATTTAACACAATAAAACAACGCTTACACTGTATGCAAGAGAACAACACCACACATAATTAAACCTGTACCAGTAATAGATTATTAGAATATTTTCCGGATTTATCTTTAGATGTCTTAACTAACTCATTTTCCTCTCTTTCACCATAACTAAAGAACACTTTTTTTAATTTATAAAACAATTTGTCACTAACAATAACACTTTAAAACTAATTGTCACGAACTAAAAGCAAGAAACCATATTTCCGAACGTAATGGAGAAATTAAAACCGGAATTTTAAATTAACCTAAAAATCAACCTAACTTTAATTAACCTAAAATATTTGAGATTAAGAATCGACACAGCACAATGAATGCGTTCGAATGCGAGGCAGTGTTTTGCCACCGTATGACCCAAGCTATCGTCTCAAAAATTCTAGATCTCTAAGTTTAGTACTAAACTCCATTGATACACTTTGTTTCCGCATCCGTTGTATCGGACGGATTTCGCGGCTTCATTACTGCCATCAGACTTTAACTATGAGAGAGATTTCATGACACCGGCAGTTTGAAGGCTTCTGTCATTGAGTAAGGGCAACATGGTAGTTCGTTTACTCTTTCCGGAAGCGGTAACAACGACAGAAGCTAATTCTCGAAAGTTCGTGAAACTTTCTGAAACGAATAAGGAAAGGACGTGTTTTATATCTACCGTACCGTGGTCACGAATTTTATGGTAACTTCTTCAAACATTTATTTCAATGTCAATACCTTTCACTTCCTTCATGTGTAAAGAATGCATGCGCAGTTGTCTGCACTTTACGTAGTGCTGAGTTACTTATTTTTCTCATATTTTAAAGAAGAGTAAAACAAGATAATCTAAGGAACTTAAATCTAGTAATGCCACGTACGTGTAACTCGTACTTGCCTTACTAGATAAAAAAATCATGTGTATAACACATAGCACATGTTCTTATCTACTTTTCAGGGTCCATGTACTTATAAACTGGGATCATGAATTTACATGAGATACACTGAAGCTCAAAAATAAAGAATTCAACATCAAAATTCGAATCCTTGTAATTAATTGAAGCTTTCATCTTAAATTTCAAGTTACTAGTGAATGAACGAAGGCGGTTTACGGTTCTTTTAAGCTCAAGTAAGCCAACGCTGGTAATGTGTCTATTACGTAAATCTGTGTTCTGTATCAAGTGTACTGCATTTTAATACACAGGTGATATGTTCGCCCTATTGCTCTCGCTCTCTCCTTTTCTTACATCTTCAAGGTGAGCTGCAAAATTGGTAGAATTCAAACTGTAAAACTAACGACCGCTCTTGCCATACTACTAAAACCTCAAAGAAGACGATCCAAATAAACACATGGGCGCTCCAGTGGCGCTGACTTTTGACCATTCATTTGGGATGGGTCCGGGTTCGAATCTCCCGGTGAGGCATGAATGTTGTGTTTGTTTTACGGCACTGGCTTTCTCCCTTCCATGGAACCACACACCCTAAATTAGGGACGGGCGACTGCTTATAATAGCCCATCGTGTCGCTCACGGTGGTCGTTAAACCCCCAGACTAAATAAATAAACATAGTATTGACTGTCGTAAAAATACCAACAATTGTTGAACTCGTTTGTTTTTTATTCCGTGTTTTTTTTTTTTTTTTTTTGATTCAAGGTTTAACGATCACAGAGCGCAACTCGACAGGCTATAAGCAGTCTCCAGTTCTTAATTCAGGGCACCTGGTTCCAGGGAAGGGAGAGATCCAGTGCCGTAAGACAAGCATAACATCCATGCCTCACCGGGATTCGAACCCAGAATATAAGTAGTCACTCAACCCCAGTTTAGGGCTATTGGTTCCTGGGAAGCAACAGAGCCAGACAAACATGGATGCGGGACTCGAACCCATTTTGGGCAAATGGTCGGAGCTTGCACCTCAGACTGCTCGACCACCGGGTTGGCTAACCGGAATATTTCAACCTTTTCATCCAGTAACGGGTACCATGCAGCCAATATACAAAAATCGGAAAATATATTTTGTTTCCGGCTTGGACGATCTTTATGATCATTTAAGGCTGTAAGAACTCATTCATTTCTGATTTTGGACTACTATTTACAGGAAGAGGACAGAGGACAGATTCAGCATCGTAAGTCAAGCAAAACCCACATAAATCATCCGAGACTCGAATTTGGCATTCGAACCTTATTCAGAGACTGAGCCTCTAATCACTGAGTCACTAAGCCTGCAATCGGAAAGTATGCCAAGCATATGTTGTTTGTAACACTACCGAAACAAAAAAAGTCGTTTTAAGATCGTTCTTTAAAACAAGTAGAGCTCCAACTTTAATTACCCATCTCCACAGTGACAGATCGCAATAATAATAATAATAAAAAAAAAAAAAAAAAAAAAAAAAGAAAGAAAGAAAGAAAAAAAAAAAAAGAGAAAGTAGATGGACATCTGATATACAGTATCGGTAGACTCCTTTCCTTCTTTAGGGTCTTTCGTAATGACCAATTAACCGTTAAGTCCTGGTATTTCAGATGGTATGTGAATAAAGAAATAAAAATACAAGCAGTTGTCGAACAAATTAGTTACGAAAGGCAATATTACACTGTCGGAAAGCATGCTTTTAAAGATATGTTTGAATCCCACAACATTTCGTCGGGAAATATTACAGTTTCCAAAGACGAATTACACGGTTTGTAAAACAAAGAAAAAAATGCGCAGATGAACAATGCATTAATAACTGGACACCTAGAAATATGCTTCAATTTTTCAACAACTACTGAATTTTCATTAAAAGTTGGGGGAAAAAAAGTAGAAAGGAACAAAAATAGCATGTCTACCCTGCATTTTTATTAATTTGCCACATTAATTTTATTTACAATTATTTATAACACTTAAGAAGTTGCCATGAATTACCACAATGCTAGATTCTTTCTCGCCCTGGATTAGGGCCAGTGGTTTCAGAGTACCACGTGGCTGTGTGGTAGGCAACGTGCTGGGGTTTCAAAGCCCGTCACCGGCCATCCAACTCACAGCCTTCTGTGAATGTAATATGAATGAACACTTAAAATTGGGCCCAACCCATTTCTGCGGTTATCCCTGTGATCCTCTGTAGTATATTCTGCCACCACTGGCCCTAATCCAGGGCGAGAAAGGAGGAAGGTTGGTGTCAGCAAAAGCATGCTGCTGTAAAATACCTGTCAAATCATGTGTACAGAAAGGAAACCTCATGGGTCGGCAGATCTGCAACAGTGACCCCGCTTGAAGTGAGATTAAGTCGAGGGAATGAATAAATTGTCCATAATTTAACGAAATTTTAAATGCTTGAAGACCAAAACTGAAGGGACAAAGGAAGGTTGTCTGTTTTTTTTTTTTTTTGTTGTTGTTGTTTTTTTATTCTGCTGTTCTGTAATCGCATCCTCGTGGGTGGATGTTATGTCACTGCTAAATTGTATTTGACGTCACTTCATCTGATGAAGATACCTCGAAGAAGAACCTCGCACTCTTTATGAGGATACTTGAGTATGATATTTTTCCCAGCAAGAGGATCTCTGTTTTACAGTTTAACTGCCAACTTGTTCTCCTGGATTGTTTATTAAGCTTTTTGTGTGATATGTATCATTAAGTCTGAAATGCGATAAGCTCAGGGCCGGATTTAGGCATAAGCTACAGCTTCGGGCCACCCAGTCTGAAGGGGCCTCTCAGAGTTTCCAAAAAAGACATCCATGCCACCGAGATCTGTATCAGGTCATCTTCCAAGACATAATTCATTTAGTTTCTTCTAATGTTGAATCAATACTGCGGTTATTTTTAAGTTTAATGGTAGAGGATTGCTCAGGGGAAATATCATTGTCACGCGTAAAGATAATTAAAAATGAGTTGCGAGCAATAACGACACGAGACGAGTTGTTTGCATTTAGTATTATGTGCATAGAAAGTGACAAACTGCATATAGTTTATGTTTTGATGACATCATTCATGACGTTTCGTTTAAAAAAATAAGAAACATAATGTTATAACTGATTGACTTCTGACGTTTCAGTAGTGTATATATGTTATGATTTATCATTTGTAATGTTTTATCAATGCATCTTATGTTTTATCTGTGCATCTTATGTTTTATCGGTGCATCTTATGCTTTATCAGTGAATCATATGTTTTATCAGTGCATTTTTTTCTATCAGAACATCTTATGCTTTATCAGTGCACTTACTGTATGTTTCATCAGGTGATAACTAACTGATTCATTATGAAAAAAAGTACTTCCATCTGATGATGGAAGTACTTTTTTTCATAATCTGATGATGGTCTTTAGGAAGACCGAAAGTTCTTATGGCTTTATTTTTAATCTTTTCATTTATACATTAAATAAGTTCTTCACTTCACCGGAAGCCTGCGTAGTGTTTTAGTTACCGTGCTTTTAAGATTGCTACCTTAAGTTTTTATGATTGATTCATTAGGTTTTATCAGCAGCAATCATGTTGCAGTTCGCAATTTACATTTCATTATCTGGCAATTGCAAGTTTGCAAGAGTATTTTGTTTCAAAGAATTAAACACATTCAGTCACTCGACTAATTAGGAACAAATCTGCATATGTTTTTCCTGTTAATAAATGTTTTGAAACTGGAAAACGAAAGACAGTTTTTTAAAGTTTTAACGGAGCAACACTTTCTCCAACCCGCATAGATCTGTTATGCATAGGGGCGGCATTCTTGCCAAGTTCAGTTGTTACGCAGCCTTATTCTCTGTCAACAAAC
This sequence comes from Macrothele yani, assembly GCA_039090855.1. NCBI lineage: Eukaryota > Metazoa > Arthropoda > Arachnida > Araneae > Macrothelidae > Macrothele > Macrothele yani. Next base: position 80,038,092 of record CM077023.1, on the reverse strand, counting down.
TGCCGAAAAGGGTCTGCCCAGCTTCCCAGGGCCTCAATATGTCTAACTCCGGCCCTGGTTTCCGTATGCAACAATATTTTAGAAAAAATTTAGAGATCTGAAAACAATGTGCTTTGTAGCAGATCTTTTTAATGTTTTTTTACCGAGAGACTGGGTGGATAGAAATTGTCCAAGTAGAGAGAAAGGTGAATGATCATGTGGGGTACGGTAAATGTTGTCCAGCGTTCTACACTAACGGTTATGATTACTTAAATGTCAAATATTGTGAAAGAGATTTGTGATCCAAACCTTCCAATCTGCCATTCAATTTTTTTTAAAAAAAGTACATTGTTTCTCCTGTAAAAACGAACTTCAGGTGACTGAAACAGGAAGCAAGAAAAGAACTCTTAAGTTAACGTTTTAAATACGAGAGCCACTCAAAAATGTTGTTTATGCGCGTACTATGTGTGAAACCTAATTTTGCTGGTGGCGCGACTAGAACACATCCTCCTGCTCCGGAGCCGAATGCTTTTCCAGTCACGCGGCAAGGGCTTATCACTGCTACTTGCCGTCTTGACATGTGCATCACCTCTGTGCTACGTCACATATATCCCCCCTCTTGAGAAAAGCGGGGGTACGCAGTCGCAGGTTTAAGGTCTGCCGCAAACCATGCTGGAAGTAAATTTGTAGAAGGACTTCTAACTCCTGTAATTCCAAATGATGTGTGGAAGAAACGTCACACAATTTTTGAAAAGCCTAACGGCCAGTAGATTCATTTTTATATTCGGGCGCCAATATGAAACCCAAATTTGCCGGTGGTGAGACTCCAAACCACATTCTCCGTGGCCGAATGCTCTCCCAGTTAAGGTACGCCGACAAGGGCTCATTACTGCCGGTTGCCGTTTTGGCATGTGGGTCACCGCTGTAGTACGTCACATATTTTATTATGTGTGCGGGGTATTTCACGTTTCAAAATGACAATAGTGAATTTTTTCGTTAAGCAGCGCATTAGCTTTACAATAAGTATGAAGCATATTTCACGATCCCCAAAATAATCTGTAACATACACTGGAATACCAGTTTGTTAGATACACTTCTCCTTGTTACATAAATGGCTCACTTCAACACGTGAGATGGCACGTGAGCGCGCTGTGCATTGTAAATCAGGCACACCAGCTCTTTGAGCATCAGTTAGCACTCGATTGAAGGTTAGAATGAACAAAACGAGTGATATGAGCGACTTTGAACATGTCATGATAGTTGGCTCTAGGCGTGGCAGTTCAAGCATCTCCAAAATGGCTGTCCTCTTGGGCTTTTCATGCACAGCCGTAGCGTTTACCGTGAATGATGCGATGCGCAAAAAATTGTCAACCATTGGCGATCCTGTGGACGAGACAGCTGGTATGTCACAGAGGTCAGAGGAGATTGGCGACATGGTCGTCGGCTGTTTTGGCCCATTCGCAATATGGTTTGATATGTAACGCGTTCGGAGATGACCCTTGACACACTAGTGCTTAATTCTTCAGTGATTTGATGAATTGCGGCCCGTGGATTGGTAGCTTGCACGATTCTCCCTAGTCGTCTTTGATTCCTCTAATCGAGTAGCTGTTTCCGTCCACAGGATCGCCGACTGCTGGAGTTTTTTGCATGTCGTACAATTCACGGTAAACCCTTGCGACGGTTGTGCGAGAAAAGCCCAGGAGAACAGCAATTACGAAGCTTTTGCAGATGCTCAAACCAGGAGAACAGCAATTACGAAGCTTTTGCAGATGCTCAAACCAGGAGAACAGCAATTAGAAGCTTTTGCAGGCGCCAAATATGATACCACGTTCAAAGTAGCTCAGATCACTCGGTTTGCATATTCGGACTCTCAATCGAGTTCAAAGTGATGCTCAATTAGTTGGTCTGCCTGATTAATACTGCATACCTCACTCATGTGTAGTCTTACGTGTTGGAGGATGCCATTTATGACACGTTGGCAGATGTGTCTAATAAACTGTCATATCAGTGTGAATACCTGTAGGAAAAGCTATAATGATAATTGTGGAATTAAATCTATATATACTGTACAAAGCAAAGCAAAGTGGGGAAGATGGGAAAGTGCGAGTGTCCCCGTCCGGGAACTGTTCGACCACTTCTAAATGGCCTAGAGATCTGAAAATTGGCATGTTGTTAGGTCTTTGTGTCCGTATACCTAGAAAAGTCCGAAAACCAGAAAAGTCAAGATGGCAGCTTTGGAACATTGCCTGCTTGTACTTTTCTACCACTTCTACACTTAGAAAAGTCTGAAAAAAAATTTTTTTTCAAAAGGGTGGCTTAGCTTTGCTCTTCAAAATGGTGATAGGTTTAAAGATAATTAAGCCGGAAACGTTAAAATGCTTTAAAAATTCCATGAAATTTTAATTTAAAATTAAGGGGCGCAAAAGCCAGCTGCCATTTTATGTCAAACCGTATGCACTGACGTCACGACCCTGTTCTAAAACAGTTACATCAGATCTTAAATTACTTTTCCTTCTTTCTCTCTAATTTTACGTTCAAAAATGTTTTTTCAGATTCACCGTTCGGAGAAAGGGCATGACTGCTAGAATTACTACATAAAGGTGAATTCAAGCAAAAGTAACGAAAATAAGTTATGGCACGAAAGTGGCACTCTGAAAAAAGACACAAGCGCTAAATTCATGAAAAAAAACAAAACTTTCTTTTCTTTTGTTTTTCTAGTTAAAGTTTAGCGACCTACAGTATAATAAAATTCAGTCTAGTACCTTCCTAAATTTTACCAGATTGTAGTGCAATTATGTTCAAGCATACAACCCTGAGCCTATTTGATATTACTTATTTTAAAATTCATACATAACACAAATTTTCGAAACAGCTTCACGAGTTTAGTCAGTAATTTCGAAATTGCTGCTTAAAACTGTTTTTCAGTCGAAAACACCCAGCACATTTTCGACCTCCAATGACGCAGTATGACGAATTATAAACGGAAAGGATAAAGAAATGCAATTTGTTGATGAGATAATTTTGAGATCTCGCCAAAACGACTTACAGAATTTTTATTCAACTTAACTGAAAAAGAATATCTGGAAAAAGCTTTCATTTTTGGCGAACGTATATGCGTATGCGACGGAAGGTTGACGAGATGTTTGATCAGCAAGTGTGCAATGCAAACCTTTATATTTTGTACATGTGGCCATTCCTTTATAGTTTGCAAAGTCACTCCTAAAGGGCGAAAATGTCAAAAGATCCACCACAAATATTTTGCTCACCCTAAGTAGCCTTCTCTAAAAAAAAAAGGCTTCTTTCATTGAGGAACTACAACATCTACAGGAAAGGCTAGTTTCGATCCAAAAAGAACCCAAAGAAGAAAAGAAAATGTAAAGGAAAAAGGAGGAAGAATGGCTCCCCTGGGAGCCAGCAAGCTCAAGCTGTACTGCTCGTGTTCAGGTGCTAGATTACGCAGAGGAGAATTCCTGCTTTCGCCATTCGGCGGATGCGAAGGCATGTAAACTGCTCCATAGAGCTTGGGTTTGTGAGGGGTTGTGATGCACGCTGATGGCATTCGAGTCGTTATGGGGAGTTTCCTCGCCGCCAATGCTCCCGGCTGTAATGAGGAACTCGGAGCCATAGGAGGTTTGGATCACTCCCTCCCCATCTTCCCCTCAGCTTATGAGCACTTGGAGATGATGATTTGTGTTGCTCGTCCATGGAAGGTTCCAATGGTATTTCAGGAGTAAGATAGCCAACCCGAAGGCGAAATATTGGAATATTGTGGTTATTTATAAAGACTGTTCATTTTATCTTTCGCTTTATTTTTTTAAGAGGCAGGCATGGCGTGAATTGTTGAGAAACAAGGTTGCTGAGGTGTAAGATATGTTTACCACGAGATAGAAATGAAGAAAATAAGGAACAATCGGAAAGAATCAGGAGTTCGTATTTCCAACTTACGCTTAGCATGACTCTATGATGACGTCTAGTAGTGCTAGTATTAGCCCTGTTGAAAAAAAAAACATGCATTTTTTACGGGCAGCTAGGGGCCAGACACACTGTATCATCAACATTTGATAATCACTGCGCGAAATTTTTCGAATACTGACGTCAATAAATAAAATGGCACTCTACACGTGTATTAATATGATCAGTGTGTTAATACGGTCGACTGTCTGAAATGGTAAAATGATCTTTGACCGTAATAATACACGAGCAACAACTCATAACTGAAATTTCTGCGTAAGTAATTAAACACTTTTGCAACGGATTGAGATTGGAACCATTTCGATAGCATTTGTTCAAATCCATAAACATTTTCACGGCAAAGTTGTTAAAAATTTTGATGCAGGTTGCACCGAAAAGTGGTGCTACATTGTTAAAAATTGTGTGGTAGGTTGCACCAAAAAGTGGTGCTACACCAGTTGCACCACTTTCTGAGAAAAGATACACCATCGCGTTTTGCAAACAAAACCTACAACATGGTGCAACCTTGCACCATGGTGTGATACAATCTTGCACCATGGTGTGATACAATCTTGCACCATAGTGTGATACAACCTTGCACCATAATGTGATGGAAAGTTGCAGTATGTGGTTGGGTTTTGTTTGCACCACACAATGATGTATCTTTTCTCAGAAAGTGGTGCAGCTGGTGTAGCACCACTTTTTGGTGCAACCTACCTCAACATTTTTAACAGGGTACACCAGCTGCACCAGTTTTGGGGCAAAAGTAAACCATTGCGTCATGCATGAAATACACAAACACATGATGCAATCATGCACCATGATATGGTATCCAACATAAATAGTTCGAAGTTGCATGCACTGCACCATGTATATGTATACTTCATGCATTACACAATGGTTTACTTTTGCCTCAAAGGTAGCACTACTTTTTGTTGCAACCTACTACAAAATTTTTAACAGTGTGCATTTTATTCTTTATTCGTGACAGGAGATAAAACGCTGCTTGTATTTTAAACACCAATCTTGTAAAATCAGTACTCTTACAGACCATGCCTTCTCAAAACTACAAGGAGAAACAATCGAAGGCTACTTTTCTCGAAGATGAAAAATAACACATCTTTACGATGTATTATGAATTTGTTTTCAACTTTATGGTAAATGAATTCTTAAAATACCGTGAGAAACAGGTATGAGTTGTACCAGCTTCTTGTAATATTTATATATGAAACATCATAGTTGGATTTTTTTAAGCAGTATCCTTGAAATAACCTAAATCGATGAAGTAAGAAATGCTTCGCAAGTAAGCGAAAGATTTAATCAAACTTTCCATTCTTGCTGAGAAAAAAATTGTCCTACAGTAAGTAGTAAATAAAAAGTTGAAGATTTTTGTTTCTGCTACTTTAAAGAAAATAATATCGGTCACGCTTCACGAAATGGCGAACAAAAATGTTGTGAAGCAATTAAAAACTTTTTCTAGTAACGTGACAATTCTCTCGAACATCGACAGATTGCAGGATTTACCTACCCTTATTTTGGCCCCAAGGCAGACCAAGAAATAAAACCCAAAATTTAGCATGGTGACCATATCTCACCTGGAGTTAGAACCTAGAAATCTTTGATCCCCGAGTGACGACGGAATTTCGTATGGCTTTCAAATGAGATTCATAGTAGGTACCGATGTACGTAATTTCTTTTGAAAATCCTTCCACATACTGCAATGGTTTCGAAAAGACGTTTATGATCAGGGCCGGATTAAGGTGGGGGATATAGGGGCTACAGCCTTGGGACCCACCATGACCAAGGGTCCAGGGGGCATGCCTTGGCAAATATAATTGATAGGTAGCTAAAGAGAGAGAGAGAGAGAGAGAGAGAGATTTATAAAATAGTTTTACTTTTGTCTCGTATGATTTCCACTTGGTCAGAAACAGAGGCTGGAAGACGAACGGGTTTCAAGAGAGTGACTCACCAAGGATAAAAGGTTTCATATCGCTGTATATAGCTGGGTGAGGCAAGACAATTTCAGCTTTTTCACTACCATCCACCCACACCTCCCAATTTGCACTTGGAACCGTTAATGGTCGAAGTCCCCCGTGACTTCACATTGTGTAGCAAAAAATATGCACTGCGAAAGGTATACAATGCTAAATCATTAGAAAATCCAAGACAAAATTTAGGAATCTTAAGCTTTTAACTCATGTTCTTGTGAGAACAGTGGAAAATATAATGATTTTTTATGAAAACTCTGCAGATAATTTATTAGTTTGAACAATGCACTGCGTATTAGTTATCATCACCATATTGATACCGTCTCGTGTTTTAATGGTCTTTATTCTCCGTCATAAGTTCTTTGGGGGGCCTTATGAGAACAATGAAAAATACGGAGACTTATTGTGAAAAATTTTGCAGATGATTTAGTAGTTATAGTTTCGTGTTTTAATGGATTTCATAATGATTCCCGGTTATAAGTTCTTTGGGGGGCCCACTCATATGTCTTAGCCTTGAGGCCCACTGAGTCCTAATCCGGCCCTGTTTATGATGGATTCTGTTAGTACACTATCACTTACCAAAGAAGCCCATTAATAAGGATGTGTTATATACTGAAGACAACAACTATGCTTGCGGTTTGAACTTTGGGTAGGCGTTAGAAACAATCTGAAAACGCAGAACTTATGCTTTTAAATTAGTTCGTTCAAAAATTGGTGTCTATAAATTAAACACAGTTTCTGCTTCTGGTGATTCAAGAAGTTAGCTGTCATTTCATTGTAGGATTAATTTTACCATGTGTTTACTAAGTGCATTTTTCTATCTTTTTTTCCTTCCTCGAGTTTTTATTTTATTTATTTTTTTCACCTAGGTTGCAAAGCCATAAAAGATTTTCTGTTATGCTGTAGCCTGCTCGCACAGATGACCTGAGCACACAAGACAACGAATGCGTGATGCCGGTGACTGCGCAAACAGGAAAGATAAGAAGCCATCTTCAACGTCCATCATTCAGGTTTATGTTCCACTTTGGAACAGCGGGGAAGAACTGTATCTGACCGCGAAGATGGTGGAACCACGTGCTTCAGGACCATTCTTTAAATTATCGAATGCTTTACGTTCTCTCAGGAGAATAAAAAAGACAGTCGCGTAAGTTATCAATATCACAGCTCTCAAGCTATTACACTTGAAGATTAACACCAACCAGTCTCTAAAAGATGCTTTTCACTCACCACAATAAATATTTCAGCTGTGAAATTTAAGATGACAGAAATAAATTCCTTGCACCTTTCTTCATATTTAGTTTAGTCATTCTAGTCTGAAAGTTATTTAACCACAAAAAAAAAAAAAATGTGCTTTTGAAAAGTCAAGTAAAATCTTTACATACCATTACTTATATCAAAATAAAGATCAGTGATAAGCAAAAAATAAAAATAAGGAATAAACACAGTTAAATAAGCAGTACAGTTTTATATTTCTAAAGTTTTAAAAGTATGTTCTACTGTTTGTTTCAACTGAACAATCGAAACATATATTCAGAAGCAGTGCCTCCACTCTGAAAGATTTAAAACATCCCAGATTCCAAGAAGAATGTAAAAATTATTACGATCACTTCAAGTAGAGTTTCTTTTTAAAAATTGATAACCTAATGTGGAAATACACATCATACAATGAAAACTACATGGCTCGCTAAAATATACGAGAGTTTAAAAACTTCATATGTAATTCAGTAAGGAAACATTTCCTCGAATATGAAGGTGTTTAGCAATTTCAGAGTTTGCATGGTTTAATCGTAACAAAAGGAAAAATTAGTACTGTATTGCTTCAAATTGTTTCAGATGAAATTCCTCAAAATAGGAATTTGAAAGCAAAAAGGTAAAAAAGATTTTAAACAGAAATTGAAAACAGTAATCGTTCACGTTTTATAAACTTACTAGCCGTTATGCCCGTTCTCCGAACGGTGAATCAATATATGTATACATATATATTGATTGAAGACTTAACGACCAGCGTGAGCAACCAATGCGCTGTAAGCAGTCTCCCGTCTCTAATTTAGAGTCACTGGTTCCAGGGAAGGGAGAGAGCCATTGTCATAAGACAAACATAACATCTATGCCTCACCGGGCGGGATTCGAACCCTGACCCATCTCGGATGAATGATCAAAATCCACCGGTGCGGCGTAATTCTTTTTTTTTTCTTTTGAATATAAGATTAAGGAAAGGAAAAGTAATGAAGGGAAGGAAAAGTAATTTAAAATCCGTAATTGTTTTGCGATTTAGAACAGGGTCGTGACGTCAATGCATACGGTTTGACGTAAAACGGAGCAGGCATTGGCGCCCCTTGATTTTAAATCAAAATTTCATGGAATTTTTACAGCATTTCAACGTTTTTTGGCATAATTATCTTTAAACCTATCACCATTTTGAAGAGTAAAGCTATACCACCATTTGAATTTCTTTGGTTTTCAGACTTTACTAGGGGGTAGAAGTGGTTGAAAAATTCAAGCAGACAATACTAGGTCCCCACTTTTTTTTTTTCGGACTTTTATAGGTATCCGGACTTTAAGAGCGATCAGCATTCCAATTTTCAGATCTCTAAGTTATTTAGAAGTGGTCGACGAATTCTCGAAAACTTCAAGCAGACAATGTTTCAAAGCCATCATTTTAATGTTTTGGTTTTCGGACATTCCTAGGTATCCGGACCTTAAGACGTATCCGTATGCCAATTTTTAAATCTCTAGGTTATTTAGAAGAGGTCAAACAATAAGCGTAAATTTCAAAGCGTGCCAACTTTCAGATTCTAGGTCATTTGGAAGTGGTCGAACAATTCGCGAAAAAGATCAAGCAGGCAGTTTTTCGAAACCGCCACTACGATTTTTTTGGTTTTCGAATTTTTGTAGATATACGGACGTAAAGGCCCATCAGCCTGCCAATTTTCAGATCTCTAGGTCATATAGAAGTGATCGAACAATTCGCGGACGGAAACACACGCATTTTCCCGTTTTCTCACTTTGCTTTGTCCGTATACAGATCTGAATCCACTGGTTTCAGTATCATTTTAGAAATTTGTAAATTCTTTTGCATTAGTCTTTCATACTTCTACCTAGCTACCTTTGCGTGAGCTTATTCAAGCTTCAAGGTCTAAGAAGATTATACGAATGACAACGCAAAAGGAACATGTGTGAAAATTTCAACTATCCCGAAAAAATAATATATGGATTTTGAACACGTATGTCAGTTAGGAAGAGACGTTCGAAGGATCAAAATTCTGTTCATGCGTCCGAATGCTTCTGACTAGACTGACAGCCATGTACTGCATTTAATATGTGAGTTTCTCTCTTAGTTTTAATCTTAAAATGATATGTTTCAATTATGTAAGTTAGTTTTTGAAACATCTGCATTATATCAATATCCGGGAACAGTATAATGACTATATCAATTGTATGACTTTGACGGGAGATATTTCTTTGAAACTTGATACGTGGATTCCATCGGAGTTCTTCGCCATAAAGTTACTCAAAAACTGAGGAGCTAGCACAAGTGACATTGCATTATAGTTTGAAACTGATTAGAAATGTCCTGCCTGGATAACGTGTTCTTTTCAGATTTGCCTTAGCCTCTATTCGAACATTAGACGGGATGTTACTTGATGAAGTCTTTTTATCTTCCACCAACAGAAAACAATTCACTTTTACTTTTTCTCACACCTTGCACTCATACATACGTATCACTAAGCTGTTCTCTGAGTTTCAGAGGTTAACTCCTAAAAACAAGATCATCTTCCATAGCAAAGTGATTGATGGTGTCATATTTTGCTTACTGCTGATGCACCAAAGATCTTCACTTCATTTAGAGAGATCATGGCGCACAACTCGAGCTTCTTTGACATCGTTTCACACAAGATCTTTTGTACTTCATATTCATTATCTTTTCCTTCTACAAGCAACCTTGCATCCGGTCCACCCAAGATTTTCTCGGCCGTTCTCTACCTTACTTTTCTGCCACTTGAACTGAACAAATCGATCTCAGCGGGAGACGTGTTTTCCTCCACGAGACGCTTTGCTAGGAAATAATGACACACCTGGCAGTAACAGAGGCTTCTGTGAATCTGAGAAGCTGATATCAAATTAAGCTTCAGTACAAATATTGATGGAAGTTTGGCGTGGTATTTTTAAGTCTCCAACTCACTGGGTTTTTATCAAGAATACTTTGGTGGAATGACAAACTGAAACCATCTGCTGTGGGCTGATCCCCACCATATGCACCCTTCTATATATTTTGTAATTTTCAATAGTCAACGTAAGATCATTTTTCTCTCACTTCATCACTGAATATAGACAGAAACTAGGCTACATTACTCGTTTGAGGTGGTAATCCAAAACATATTATCATTAGCTTCCTGATATATATGCAACGTGAAAGAAAGAGAATAACTTAAAATTCTCCTAATAAATGTAGCAATAGTTCTAAAGCAAATGGGCATATAAGCAGTTGAAGGTGCAATTCAGCACATAAATATTTCATATATATATGTGCAGAGATATTTCATATACACTAGCGTGCAAAAATTAAGGACGAGACGGTTTTTCGAATGTAATGTCGTGCAGAAGTGCTCCACATCTACTCAAATCCTACCATAAGATCCCCAAGATGTAAGAATATGGGACATGTGAGCAAAACCGTCCAAACAAGGAATCCAAAGGATACAAAGGCACTTTATTGAAAAGGTAGCTTCGAGCACAACTGGATAGAAGACAGAAACGTCCATGTGACAGGAGGCTGCCAAGAAAAATCCAGTCTTTAGTAAGGGGTATGATCACCCCTGACTGCGTTGCAGGATTTACAACGTCTGTCCATGCTGAGGACGAGGTTGTCAAGGAGCTGTTGAGGCATCGCGGCCCATTCCTCTTGTAGCGCCAATCGCAGCTGCGGAATCGTTGCTGGCGGCTGGTGACGTGCTGCCAAGCGTCTCCCAAGAAGGTCCCACACATGTTCGATTGGATTTAGGTTCGGGGACCTTGCGGGCCAATCTATGCGTTGAATATCTTCACTCTCCAACAGCTCTGCGACAGCCACTGTACGATGAGGTGTAGCGTTGTCGTACATGAAGAGGAACTCAGGACCCACAGCACCTCTAAACAGACACATGTGAGGCAGGAGAATCTCGGTACAATAGCGGACACCAGTGACTGAACCTCCTTGGAAGATATGGAGGTCAATACGGCTACCAAGCATGATACCGCCCCAAACAAGAACTCCACCACCTCCAAACCGGTCCCTTTCGATGATGTTGGAGGTGTGATTGCGTGTTCCCTGCTCTCTCCAGATGTGTATACGTCCAGAATCGCTCGTCAGACTAAATCGGTTCTCATCCGTAAAGAGAACTCGACCCCATTGCTGATGTGTCCAGTTCTTGTGTTCCTGGCACCACAGAAACCGCCGTCTACGATGAGCAGGCTTTAATGGCACACACCGTGCTGGTCGTCATGCAAATAGACCACCTTTGTGCAGCCTCCTGGCCACGGTAAAACGCGATAACGGACGTCCAGTTGTCTGTTGCATGTGTCTTGCGATTTCTCCCGCTGTCTGCCGTCTGTCTCTTCTCACCTGTAGGACAATACACCGGTCGTCCGCCGTCGTGGTTGCTCGTGGACGACCACTGCTAAACTCTCGGACAGCTGTTCCTGTTGTTTGAAATGCTCTCCAAGCTCGTGAAATGATGCTGTGAGCGATCCCGAACTCCTGGGCCACACTAGTCACACTTCGATCTTCTTCCAACTTCCCAATGACGCGACCTCGGGTAAAGTCAACCAGATGTCTTCTACTGGATTGCCTGTTGGACATATCACATGGTGGCAGCAACTCGACGTCGTTCAAACCGATGTACACCGTGCAATAGTTTTCACCGAATTGCTGAGCGTACACTGCCCATGTGCTTTATACCCTTCCGACCCCCCCCACGTCATACTGCATATATGCGCATGCCCTACCGTACCGGAGCCTAGTCTATCTCCTGAGTGGTCTTTCGGTCCGTTCTGCCTGCTCGTTCCGCTGTTATGCTAATTTCTCCTCTTCGTCCTTAATTTTTGCACACCAGTGTATATAAGAGAGAACAGCGGAAGATGCTCCTTTTCTGCCTCAGAAATAGTTAAATAAACATTTGCTGCAGTCTAGTCATGTTTTCTCTTTCTTTGCTGAGAGTGTCACGCGTTGTTCATAGCTTGTCGTTAACTGAAGTGCTAGTCCATTTCTCCTCCACGCCGATGTGGAATGTATTAATGGCACTTGGAACCTTCAGAAAATCTCACTTTATTGTTTTTTAAATGTGTTCAAGATACTTAAAAAAGTACGGTGTTTGAAGAGGCCGATCAACATGCTCTCGTAGCTAACTTGTTGCTTTTCGTGAAGTGTACTCTGTTTGAACCATTCCATTCTGGATAAAAAATCCCCCCCATCCACGTCGTACTGCTCGGCACTTGAACAGACATTCTGCTAAGTGATCAAAAATGCCGTATCTATATTTATTTGGTTTAAAAAACTGGTAATGCATGACTTCACTCCACTATATTTCAGTGAAGTCTTCAGATGTTTTAAATCCAAATGATTTCCTTGTTTGCACCTTATTCATTCTTGTCGAACGAGTCCAAAGCGTAGTTTCACCTGATCAAGTAATTCGTTTCCAGAGAGCAGTAGCTTAATATTTGGACTGTCGCAAAACTCAATAGTTGCAACATGTGCTTTTCTTCTAAAAACTCTCTCTCTTCTTATTTTACCTTTTACCTTGTTGGTTGCGAAAACTGTGAATCTCTGCAGGAGATACGGTTGAACATTCAGTACAGCAACATGGACAACATTCTTAATACCAATTTGTTATACCATCAGGGTAAATACTGTATAAGCTGAGTTCTATTCTTATAAAATGCATTCATCACTATCAGCGTCTACCAACTGCACCAGATTTTAGGGCTAAGTCATGCCCTTGTGTGGTGCATGAAACATAAAAGAACATGTTGCGATGAGTGAAGCTTTGCACCAGTCAGGTTGTATACCATAATTGCATCATATCTTTGTATGTTTTATGTGCCACATCTTTGCCCCAAAAGTGGTGCAGCTAGTGTAGCACTAATTTTTGGTGCAACCCACGGTAAAATTTTAAACAGCTGCACAAAACGGAATCTCGAAAATGCCACAATTAAAATTTTATCTACCGATAAAGGGCATAAGGAGCATCTTTATTTATTTATTTATTTATTTTTATTTTTTTGCGGTGCTTAACGACTTACATTGACTACCAAGGCTGAAGAAACGTTCATCCTTATTTAGGAACCACTAGCTGCAGAGAATCCAGTACAGAAACAGCATTAAAAAAAATGCAACACACATGTCCCATTCGAGATTCAAACCCGTACGTACCTCTGTCAACTTGGTCACCTGAGCAGCGTGACGAAAAGGTAAATGAACAAGTTAAGGATGAAGCATTTTTATCGAACTTCACAGTGCTCAAATAAATCCAAGAGTTTTCACACGGTTATGTGCGCTATTTACTCAGTTTTCGCTTTTAAAGGTATCAGCTTTTTATCAAATTTGTTTCCGCCTTTGTGTGATACATGTTTATATTTCTTTCAAAAACAGGATGAATAACATTGCACAGTTAAAAATAAGGCAATCTCAGGAGCACTTTGGGAGACAACAGCCGCTACTTTTCGTTGCTAAATATAAATCTAGGTGATGGAGTTCTAATTTCAGATTTGAAGCGGCTCAAGTCAGAAGTTCCGTTAAGTGGGAAAACTGAACAGACAGAGTGTTTGGCGCATCACCTGGTGAAGTAGTTAAATTTTCTTGCCTCATGCGATGACACTTTGATTAACAGACACAAGGCAGCATTTCTTTATTCTACTTCCTCAAAAATATCGATTACTTAATGAACGACAATACCTATCCATATACACAACATATGATATACACTATATTGACAAAAGTCACCGGACACCTACGAGAGAAACACAAGGTAGCATTTATTCAGGTACATTTGTACGGTGTCGATCCACCTTTGGCCTTAATGCATGCACTGACCCTTCGAGACATGCTTTCGACAAGGTTTTAGAACACAGCGATAGGTATGCGCTTCCATTCAGTACATAATGCTGTCGCTAACTGTTGCTTAGTATTGATTCCAAACTTCGTATGCGGCGCCCTAATTCATCCCATAGGTGCTCTATGGGATTAAGGTCAGGGCTGTGTGCTGGCCAGTCCACACATGATACGGAATTATCGTCAACCCACGCCGTAACAGTCTCTGCTTTATGGCTTGGTGCATTATCCTGCTGGTACCAACAAGGCTCGGTTCCATTGTATTGCCACAGAATTGGTAGGGCATAATTGTCTAGAAAATAGAGGAAGACCTGCTGGTTAACAAGTTTGTCCACGATAACCAATGGGCCGGGACCATACCACGAAAAAACCCACACGAGTACACTGCCAGCTCCAAACTTGACCGTAGGAACAGTACACTGTGGTAAATAGCGTTCCCCCGGATGCCGCCATACCCACATACGGCCATCAAACTGATGGATCGTGTATCTGGATTCATCAGTCCATATCAGCCGTTTCCATTGACCTACGGTCCACGATAAATGTTCTTTACACTCTGCTAAACGACGAGTAGCATTCCGAGTGGAGATGAAGGGCTTATGAGCAGCCGCACGACCACGGTAATACATGGAATGAAGTTTTCTGCAAATGGTACGTGTACATACCAAGGTTCCAGTGTTTTTACTCACCTGTACACTGAGGTCTTGTGCAGTACTCCGTTGATTAGCTCTAACGACTCTCGTGAATCTTCGACGTTCTCTATCACTGATTTTCTTTGGTCTGCCGGTACGTTTTGCTGCTTCAGGCACGCCATGTGTCTTCCACTTATTCAGTACATCCAAAACAGTTGACTTGGATATGTTTAAACTCCTCGCGGTTTCTCTTATGGACAATCCACTAATATAACACCCAACAATCTTTCCTTTCTCAAAGTCAGTTCTCTCCCGCCGCGACATTTTCACTCAACCTCACAGTGCGATATGATCACGGTTAGCTGCAGGCTTGTTTTTATACCGCTTGCAGCTGCACCACGCATCTTAACAACGCAGCGTATTCGTTCATTTGCTTTTGAAGGGGTGTCTGGTTACTTTTTTCAATAGAGTATATGTGTCATGTACACACACACACACACACACGACATATTCACTGAGGTGCCAAAAAAACTGCGAAGGGCTCTACCATTTCCATTACATGACAACATACCTATGCGGTAAATGGTATCGCCTGCAAACGATGTATATATAAAAGCAGATATCTCCGCAACTCAAGTAGTAGCATTCGCAGTTCAGAAGGCAGCTTACCAGGATTTAAGCGATTTCGAGCGTGGTTTAATAGTCGGAGCCAGAGAGATGGGTCACTCCATCTCGGAAATTACCACGAAATTTGGATTTGCTTTGTCAACAATTTCAAGGTGTACCTGGACTACACACACTCAGGGGAAATCCCGTGAGAGACCGGTGTGGCGGCAGAAAAGCCCTGGAAAATTGTGGACAGCGGCGTCTGGCACGCATCGTAACATTCGCCAGGCGTACAACATTGCCGCAAATCACAGGGCAATTCAATTCTTCGGCCAGTAGGGGCATCAGTGTTTCAGATAGTGCAACGTTTCCTGCGTTCTATGGGGTTCCGGAGCAAAAAAAGACAGAAAGAAATGACTGGAAACGTGTAGCCTGGTCCGCCAATTTGCGACAACAACTGTTTCGGCCAGATGGCCGACTCTGGGTGTGGCGACAACCCCACGAGGCAATGGATTCCGCATGCCTACAAGGGACAGTGCAGTTCGGCGGTGGCTCTGTTATGGTGTAGGGTGTTTCCAGAGGCCATGCATTAGGACCCCTCATACATCTGCAGACCTCTCTGACCGGTGGAAACTTCGTAACCATCCTTGGGGATAATTTGCACCCGTTCATGTCATGCAACCACTCCGGCGGGTGCAACCTCTTTCAACACGACAATATGCCACCGCACACGGCCACATACACCCGATTATAACTGGAGGAACATTCCACGTAGTTTGGCATCCTGACTTGGCCCCCTCGTTCGCCGTATTCAAACGCCATCGAATACATTTGGGATGCTGTTCAACGTGCCGTCAATGCCAGGAATCCTCCACTGGCAAATATTACGGAATTGTGGGACGCTCTTCAAAAACATTGTGTTCCCTGATTCTACAGTACGACAGCGATCTCGTAGAGTAAATGCCTCGTCGCGTTGATGCCGTTATCCGATCACGAGGAGGACCAACGCGGTATTAGAGAGGTATTCCTGTTCTTTAACACTTCTGTGTACGCATATTAGGTCGTACGGGAAGTAAGTCAACGCTTTCAACTTATCATAATTCCTGTAATAGCAAAGCAATGGTCACAGTATTTGAGGGCAATTATTAGTAGTTTCCCTCATTATCAATAATACGTTCCCAAATTGCGGGCAATTTACAAACACCATTAAAAGTACCATTGAAGTCTGTGGGAAATGTCTGTATTTTGGACATCTAAATCCTGCTTGTTTTCGTTGAGAGTACCAGACTCTTCTCTTTTTTAAATGGCCAAAACAATTGAAATAACAGGGACTAATATCCTGTGAATACGGTGGGTGGGACACCTCTACCCAACCGTTCTGCTTGTTGAACACTGGAAGAATCTATGTCTTGCGTGGCCGTGCGTTGCCGTGTATGAGGACAGGTTGCTGTACAAGATATCGCAGTGCCCATACCAGGATACTCCTCTAGAAACGACTTATACCGCTGCTGTGTTTTGGTGATGTTCTTAAAATACGTTTTCAAACGTAATTTCAAGAAAAGGATTACTGCGCAGAACTAGTTAGATGTGGTTATACGCAGCTTATACGTCTGTTTGCATGTCGAACCATGGGCAAATCTAAATGCTGAAATGTCAATTTCGACATTAGGTACTAGTGTTAAGTACTCTGTAGTTATAACCAGTTCAATAAACAAAAACATTAACTGAAATACTAATGATTTTGACTGTAAAGTCAAATCCCGATTTTGAAATATTTTCAGCTTAACTGTTTTTGAATTATCTCGTGTACCGTACAGCTATCTATTTTAAAAAGACAAAAAGCAACGAATAAAGACAGCGGTTTTAATATTTAAAAAGATATATATGAACTTGAGAAAAATATGCAAAAACGGAGAAAGCTTTTAAAAGAAGCAATCACTTTGGTATTTGATTTCGTATAAAAGGAACATCTTTACGGTTCTCCTTTTCTTTTGGTGGCATTCGTGACTTAAGAAAGGAGGAAGAAAAACTGAACATAATCTGATATCAGAAAGACACCCCGAAGGCCGATCTTTGGTGCAAATACGTTCATTTAAGGAGGAACCTGTACCTTCTCACCGAATGGGGACTTTATTTAAAACACTGTTGCAGGAAAGGGATTTAAATAATGTGTTTAAAATTCGGCGTCGCTTATACGGAGCGAAAGAATGATATTCCTTCGCATATCATTTTGAGCCCACATTTTAACATTAAGTTTTAGGATTTTTTCAACGTGTTCAAATTGAAATTAAAACTTACATAAGCTTTTACTTTTGATTTCAATAGACCTTATTAGCTCCATACGTATCTTTCGCTTTTGCTTTCGACAGATCTTATCAGTTCCATATATAATTTTCCCTTTTGCTCTCAACAGGAGATCTTATAAAATCCATATGTAAAACATAACTAATTCATTTATCTGAATTACTTGGTTAATTTCAATATTTGAACAGTGTGGTTATCTTCCTTTCTTTTTAACAAGATCTGGCAAAATCGCTAATTGATTTCCAATTAGCCTATATTAAAAATTACATTTGAAACACACACAACGCACCAGAATGCGGTTTTCCAAAGAGCAACTGTGATGGCATGTCCATACATACATTACTGATGCACGAACCAAACTCAAAAGACTGAAAATATTACTCTGTAGTGTAAATGAGAGGTGGCATATTTAAAGAAAAATTAGGACAGGAATTACAAAATGACAGTTTCTTGGAAAAAATGTTAAAATATAAAAAAATACCTATATTGCAACATCTTTTGCAAGAAACCTTCAGTGCCATTTAATTATTAAACAACATATGCAAAAAATAAATACCAGTTACTTGTCGGGCTAAACTTTTACCAGTTGTTATCAGACAAATTTGCTCATTCGCACAGAGATTTCGTTTGATACACCTTAAAATTATCATAGAAGGTGAAATTATTGAAATGAAAACTGAATTAACGAATTTTAACCCCACGAAATGTGTACGTAAAACACTTGAATATATTTCAAGGAAATGGAAATTATTTTCACATTTCAAAGACATGGGAATTTAGACACACTAAAAAAGGTTCGCTGTTTCGAGGGATTCCTCTTTTAACAAAATAGTAAAGTTATACTAGTAATCTGATTTATTGGCGTAAAAATATAAATATACGTTTCCAAGCTTTCGCATATCAACCTTTTACCGGGAAGGCAGACAGAAAACTGTCTACCTATTCCGTCTGCATTCCTATAAAAAACCATCTGGTTGATATGCGAAAGCTTTTTTTTTTTTTTTATTGGAGGTTTAACGACCGCCGTGAGCAACTCAATGGGCTATAAGCAGTCGCCCGTCCCTAACTTAGGGCCACTGGTTCCAGGGAATGGAGAGAGCCAGTGTCGTAAGACAAATACAACACCCATGCCTCACCGGGATTCGAACCGGTACCCCTTTCGGACGAATGATCAGAGGCCGTCGCTTAGACTACTGCGTAAAAATATAAATATACGTTTCTAAGCTGCAGAAGTTTAGAAAAGTATATTTATATTTTTACACCAATAAATAGGATCACTAATATAGTTTTGCTATTTTGTGTACGGTTGGTGTAGTGCTCCTCATTATTAATTATTTTTATAAATTTGATAAAAGTGGGAGAAAGACAATATAATGGCTGTCTGTATGAATTCAATATATCTGAAAAAATTTTGGGCAACATTTTTATGTTTTTCTGGGAGTTATACCAAGATTGGGGAATCTCCACCGAAACTAGTTGCAAAAATTCGAACTCCCATATCTTTGCAGTGTAATAATTAAGCGATACTACAAAGGCCGTTCTATAAAAATTGAGAGTAATTTTTTTTGAGTTGGCAACAGTGCGAAGGGGAAAAAATACCCAAGCAGAAGACTAACTGAATTAAGTAAGTACCTATGGCAACAGTTATTAGCCGCGGCAGACGATTCTGGTTTTGTTATTGCGCAGTTGTCTGCATTTCGCCATATAGCTATGGAGGTAAGTGATTCAGAGTTAAGAAGTAAAATGCGTTGTGCGATAAAATTTTGCTATCGTTTGGATAAAACGGCTCAGAAACAGCTGATTTAATAAAAAAAGCTTACAAAGATAAATGTTTGGGTGAGTGAACGATTTTTAGAAGGCACCATGATTTCAAAAAAGGACGTTTGTCCGCAGAACTTGCCCCTAGACCTGATTGACCTGAAAGTGTTGTTACGGAGCGTATTGTTAACACTGTTTGGGCAATCTTGCAAGAAAGATCGACGAATGACATAGCGGCGTCAACTAATATTTCAAAAACGTCGGCATTCCGCATTCTACGCGACAAATTACTGCTGCATCGTGTGTGTTGCAGATGGGTACCTCATCACCTGACGAGAGAACAATTGTTAGACAGAGTTCAGGTGTGTCATGAGTGGAAACAGATGATTGCAAAGGATCCAAACTTTCTAAACACAGTAATAACTGTCGATGAAACATGGGTCCACTTATTTGACCCCCTCACGAAACGCACAACGAGTATCTGGAAACACACAGCCTCGCCTCCTCCGAAAAAAGTCCGCAAAATCAAATCAGCTGGGAAGGTGGTGACAATTTTCTTTGATCATAAAGGTGTATTCTACCAGCATGCCGTTCCTCCACAAATTACTGTCAATGCTGAGTATTACATTTCAGTCTTGAAGCGTCTGCGACGACACATATCGATTAAGCGACTGGAACTTGTGGGCAAGTGAACCCTACACCATGATAACGCCCGCTCGCATGTAGCTGCTTATGTTCAACAGTTTCTTACGAAATGCAGTATTGAAATCATGCTACAGCCTGCCTACAGTCGTGACCTCGTCTGCAATTTCTGGTTGTTTCCAACAATGAAGAAGTTCCGTGGCGCAACATTCAACACAGATGTTTACATTATTCGAGCTGTACAGGGATCGCTAAAGCAGCTTCCACAAAATACCTTCGTTACATGCTTTGAGAAGTGGACTGAACGATGGGACCGTCGCATATCATCCGAGGGAAGATACTTTGAGAAAGAATAACATATACTTTGCTGTATCTGTATTTCTTCATTTTGTGTGATTTTACTCTCAGTTTTTACGGAACGGACGTTGTATGTTTCGATGCTTCAGATCTGTTATGTTGAGTTTATCTTCTTTTCAGTATTCTTTTCTGCTCACGTGTTTTTAGCATGTTACAATGTGAAAACTACCTTTTAAAATTCATCTGAGTATGTATTGTTAAGACACAAGCTCAGGTGAATGTTCACTTCTTGCCGCATGTGAAAAAAAAATCACTCGGGCTAACATGAGTGTGTAGATTCAAATAACAAAATAAATGGACTAAATGTATAGGTGAACATCTAAAAAAAATGAAATACAAAAATTCCAAGCATTTTTTATCAAGTTATGAAATCCATACTGCTGCGAGTTAGCAATACAAGTTTTTTGAGCCTATACAGAACAGAAATCCGATAGTTAAACTTAGTTCTTTAGTTAAATTGGTGAATTAATATTTTATTTCGCTTACCAAAAAGCATTTTAACTGCGCATTACGTTTTCGGTTTTTTATCTGATTCTGATAACTCATTAGTCCTTCCAAAAGGTGGAAAGGGACCTGAAAACAAATATCACAATATCTGGATGTTTCATAATTAAGCCTTTTATAATTTGGTTCATTTTTTTCTCTGTCCTGTCTTCTTTGCATGAAAACATAAAGAGACTAACTGATGAGAGGTTTGGGAATATTCTCCATATGACGATTATTTACATCTCTCACTCTCGAATATCCACAACTGTAATGGAACTGTCATTCAATATTCCAAATCGCACTCGAACATCGTTTCGTAAAATACATCGCATTAAATAGTCACTCTGTAACCACATAATTTTAGTCATTTGCCTTTAATTATGAACGAACTTGAATTTGTGATGACAAAACTGAAACAATGTATAACATTCTCACATAAGGTCTATTGGAAGTTACAATAATAGGAAGGCACTTTGATTTCTGAAATAGCACTTATGTGAGAAAACTTGAACTCGTCATAATCCGCCTGTAAGGCACCAAGATTCAGGGTCATTTGTTGATTAATATAAAAGTAAATTTTCCATTTAGCTAGCAGAATGTACGCAGATATACATACATACATGTTTATGTAGACCTTATTATGAAAATCGGACACGCTTGTACATCACTTGTGGTTTAATTGTTTAAACAGCAATAAAAACATATAATAAAGTAAAAATAGGTTAACAGTTTCGAGAGTTTTGTAAATTTAACCTGAGTAAAGAAAATATTCAACGCATTATTTCTACAAACTCCTAAGAGAAAACTGTCCGTAAGTCAGTGAAAGATACCGAAACGATTTGAAAAAAATAGAATGAATAGAAGCAGGAGTTTCTTTGGGAAACTGTTACAGTCAAGCCTTGTGAAAGTATGAACGAACAGTACGGAGAAGAATTATTGGCCACTGCTTAAATATTATTCAAACTCGCAAATATTTTACCCGCTGTGGTGAATGAGTGTACGCTGACCTCTAAACATTCATCCCAGATGGGTCCGTGTTCAAATCTCTGGTGAGACATGGATGGAGTACCTGTTCTACGGCACTAGCTCTCGTCCTTCCCTCGAACCAGTGGCCCTAAATTAGGGACGGGTAACTGCTTGTAGCTCATTGAGTTGCTCACGGTGGTCGTAAAATCCCCCAAACTAGCAGAGCACTAAGTGTTGGTGGCTCATGGACCCAGGCCCTCCCCATGAGGTATCACTTTGTTCTTTGTTAACGGTTGCTTATTTTTAAATATATTTGCGTATCTTTTTAAATATATATTTTACGAATCACTGGAATCGCACTTTAATAACGCGGAGGTATTTTTTATCGCATCCCTATATCTTGTGAGATACTTTCTCCAGTGCATTTTTATTTGCATCTTCAATATTTAGGATCACACTATAAATGAATCTTCGGTGCGCAACTGCCCCAAACTAAAAGCCAAAAAAAAAAAAAAAAAAAAAAAAAAAAAAAAAAAAAAGACGTATTTTATAAAATTAAGCAATCCCGAACTTCAATGATTTCATTATTCAGAAATGCTGATTCAGAAAGCATCAAAATCATTTTCTCAGGCAGAGAGCAATTAACTTCAATTAAAATGACGCTGGATGTTCAACTGTCACTCGTTTTAAGGATTTAGTAATCTATTATGGCTAGTCTGGTGCGGAAAGTGCTTTAAAGGCCGTGCAAAGCTGAAATATTTATATCTGACCTAGCACACACACACACACACACAGGCGAGTTACACACTTACGCTAAACACTCAGCCAGATTTGAGAGACATAATCTTCAGACACTGAAAAGGTATCATTTCCCTAAATTTACGTTGATAAGCTTGATAAGCCATGAATGATTAAACCGGATGCTTTAGAAGATCTTATTGAGCTCTTCGGAGTTTTTTATAAAAATGATATTTCAGAAGTTGGACCACTATCAGGGCCGGTTGGACCATAGTAGCAATTGGGGCGCCAGTTCATGGCCCCCGCAGTTTAGAAAATAAAAACAAAATCAATTTTGCTAAATTCTTTATATTTATAGCTATTTTTTTTAAAAGGTTGTGAGGCGTGAGGCATTTGAAAAGATATGTTCATAATTTTTTTAGTTCACAACCCCCCCCTCCCTTTCAAATAGGTTACCGCCCTTCGTTGTACAGAAAGTGAGATTTACAGATTTCAAATTATTATTATAATGACCTAAGCTTTTTCCACATTTAAATACAGCGAATTAAATTTAATCATTTTGCGACTCCCTACTACATGCTCAACAATTTAGGTGTAAACCAGATTCTCAAATTAAAAAAAAAAATTAAGTTGTTTTGGGACTACATATGGAGGCTAATTGTTCAGTGACTTTAAAAACAGGACTGAAAATTTAAAAAGAAAAGCAATTTTCATTAATGAGCGTGCATAAAAGGTAAAAAAAGTAACTAATTTGGCAGTTATTCCACTTTGCATCAAAAATCAATCACCAAAAGATGTACCAGGGAAAAAAAATATATATAAACGAATTTATTAAGAGGGATCCTTATTATTCGTTACGCAAAAATGGTTGTTATACAAAAATATCCTCTACGAAGATTAGTTAATTATCTTTTTATCCTTTTGAGGTAATATTTTATAAAATTAAAATGCAACCTAAACCCCCTTCTCCCCCGAAAGAAAATCGCAGATTTTATCACTTCTTACTCACTCTTCCGGAATTTTGTTTTTCTTTTTTGGACTGAACGTTTAACGACCAACGTGAGCAGTTCGATGGGCCAGAAGCAGTCACCCGTTCCTAATTTAGGGCCATTGGTTCCAGGAAAAGGAGGGAACCAGTGCCGTAAGACAAACACAACATCCATGCCTCACCGAGATTTGAACCTGGACCCACTTCGGAATAAAGAGCAGAAGCCAGCGCTTAGACCACGGAGCTACCGGGGCGTTTCTTAAAATTTTCATTCCATATTATGGTCTTTTTCTTATGCTCACAGCAATTTCAGATAATCATTTTTCTTTATGATAGTTTTCATATGTTTTAATTTTTCACGTGACGACTTTATTAAACTGTGAGATTTATTTTCTAGGACCCGCAATGAAATTTTGCTCAGGCCCTTGCTATGAAATTTCGCCCTGGCCCCACAAAAGTTCCATCCAGTCCTGACCACCATACTCATTTGAACACACTCAGCTAAACAAACGTGCCCTCAGACACATGCATGCAGACTAATCGCCCGAAAAATGTATTTAAAGCAATCAAATTTAACGCCAGTAATTTGATGTTATATTAGCTTACAATTACAAGAATTATAAAATCTGATGTTGATCTTACAAAAGCTACCTCCGTATTAGTTAAAATGAAATAGAAACCGAAGAGAACGAACTATAAGGGGCGGTTCTAGACAAAAAGAAAAAAGAATGGGGGCACAAATTCCTGCATGTGCCGGTAATTAATTAAAATTAATACGCAATTCCAAAAAGAATAAAAAATCTGGTTATATCTGCCCCCCCCCGCGGCCTAGAACCGCCACTGTGAACTATACAAATCATAAAGTAAATCTGAAGGAAAATATTTACATTGGTGAAATTAATTCTGTGTATGTGAAAAACTACATTTTCACAGTTTGATAAAAAAACTGTAAATGAATTTGGACGCTTTTAACGAATTTAATAACACAGAGGAATTAAAAATATATATATCTTTAAACACGTTAAGTGCCCGCTTTTTCTTTGAAGAAGTCATCATGAATGCTATCTGATTCCCATCAGGCAAATCTGATCGCCAATAACCAATGAATGGAAGAAGTTCAGTAGCAGTAAGACAAGTAGGTTTAATGGGCGCGAAGAACTGGAAATGGCATAAAATGGGTGCGGGATCGTACCAAGTGAAATGTCGACTTGTGTGTCCCCCACTAAAGCTTCCGGAAAATGGGGAGGCGTTTATGAGCCTTTATTCCATCCTATTAAGACACCTACTTCCCTTCCTTGCGAAGCCGTTACCCCCTTAATCAACCCAGCCATAAAACCATATCACAAGCACTCCAGCGGGCATCTTCAGCTGTCTCCTCACACCTGATTGGTCACTTAATGTCATAGACCGTCCAGCAAAGAATAGTTGTCCAACCCCTAAGCCATTGTGTTTATTTCTCTACACAGCCTCCCCCTACCCTAGCTGCCTTTCCTTTCCTCCAACACTACATTTCACGGTCTTAATAGAAACCATAATTCAACTACATGCCTGTCATGTATACAAAGGTCGTTCTTAAGGTCAGGATGTCCGAAAACTTAAATCTAGGGTCAAAAATTCATTTTGAACCCAGTAGTTCACATGCACATTTAATCTGGTGCATTTTGGAATTCGCAGAAGCGGATTAATTACTGATGGATTAATTACTGTACTTGATATAATTCAGGTAGGGTGACTATTTTTTTTTTTTTTTTTAGTTTCATTTAGTGTGGAGAGAAAGCTATTGATTTTTGCCGCGAACATTTCATATCTGTTGAAATTTAAGACCGCGTAAGAGAAATGTGTTCTTGGTAATTCGTGAGCTACGTTTTATAACGACAGTTTCAAATGCTTGTGATTTTGGTTCTTATTTAGCTTTGTCCAAGTAAAAGCAGAAAAACTAGATAAATATTTTGATAGCCACTTACAGATAAGTTTCCCTTTTCTTTAATCGCATTCCGTTATTTTGGGAACATGCTTGTAGAATGCCTGTTAAAAAAATCTTTGTCTGTTTTTTCTCATCGTTAAAAATTCATTTTGGGACTGTTATGATATCAGCATCATTCCATCCAATCGTTTTAGCATTCCGTGCGACACAAATTTCTTTCATAAGACAATTGTTAGCAAATAAATAATTTCTTCAGTCTGATCTCATGTAAAATATACACAAGAAATATACCTATGTTATGCAAGAATAACGAAATCAGTCTCTAATCTCAACAACACAAAAACCTTCATTACCCAAAAAAATAAAAAGTAAAACAATTAGAGGGCGAAATATTTTAAAAAACTAAAGGAGCCAATATAGACCAGTTTGTAGTTCGGGTGTAGCTCGGAATTCCGGGTTTTTGTAACATTCTGAACCTGGAAATCCGGGCGTTTAAGTTTTAAAAGAATTTGCGATTCCTCAGTCATTTCATTTTTAAAAATGCTACGAAATGAAAACTAAAAATTCCTTTCGAGTTCCATTTTCTTTCGGAATTACAGTATTTGATTGAAACCACCGTATTTACGTGCGGAAGGTGAATGCAGACGATTTGCGACATCTTGAGAGTTTATTTTGTTATCAAGCAAGTTCTCAAGATAACAGCATGCTGAAAGGAAGGCTTTTTAATCATTTTGAAAGTTGCATCTACATCAAATGATTTGGGTTTTTTAGATTCAGTTATTCCAATGAGATACATTTAGAAATTAACTGGAAACAACTGTAGGCTTCCAGCAAAACCGATCTCAATAGACTTCTCAATTAATATATAAATGCGAAGTGCGGAATATGACTTCAAAAATGCAATATCTGAAAGATTTCTAGCACACTGAAAGAAAATTTGGTACAAGTAAAGATGCGAAGTTAAACTGCACACACACTAGTACCTATTTGTTGTGTAGCTACTTAATACGTGCGTAATATAAAAATAATATACATTATATATCTATCTGCGCGTGTGTGTGTGTGTCCTTGATAAAGCCAAAGCTTTTTTATATATCTATCTGCGCGTGTGTGTGTGTGTCCTTGATAAAGCCAAAGCTTTTTTTATATATCTATCTGCGCGTGTGTGTGTGTGTGTATCCTTGATAAAGCCAAAGCTTTTTTTTTCTCTCCTGTTTTTGGCTCTGATTTTATAAAGCATCTTGTTGTTTTAGTTATATATATTAGCACTGAGCTCAGAGTTTCCGGGATTTTTGTTTTACCTCACAATCAGCCCAGCAAATATCACAGCTAACAACATTTTTTTAATTTTCTATCTGCTCTATTGTCAAGCGGAATAACATGAACTGTGAAGAGATCCCTTAAAAATTTCGTAGTGATAAAATCAGTTTAAAGCCTAACCATGTAATTGTATTTCGTGTATGGAGGTACAGGGTTTTCTCAAAAAGTTTAATTCGTACATGCTTTATGTTCTAACCGCAATAAGATTTAGTTGCCTAAGATTCATTTTACTTTACAAACCCCACAGAAAAAATTGAAGTCAGAAAACAAAAGTAACATTTGTTTCCCGAACCTTAAATCGTTTCTGAAACAGTTCTTACTTATGAATACTCCGTTGTCCTTTTTTCACAAGCCGAAAAATATTTTGGTCATTAAAAATTTCTGCAGTCCTTTGTTGCATAAAAACAAAAAATAAAGTCTAAAAATAGTGAAAAAGAAAATATCGAAGTCCAATTCTGTTGCTACTGCATATCAAATGACGCAGCTTAAACCACTAACAAATCCAACGGGAGGGGTGACTCGGGCCATTGCCCCCCTAGATGATTTTTTCCTTTAAAGTAAACAAAGTCGTAAAGAATTAACTTTGTATTTATTGATTTGATTTTCAGATTTTCGTGATAATTTTCTCAACTGTCAAATTTTCTTGTGAATTTGGAAATTATGATATTCTAAAACAGGGTGAAAGATAAAAGACATTCCATGTCGAACTTACATTTCTTAAGCATTGCTTCGATTTTTGACTTTGGATATTTTGAGCAATGGAATATTTTTATCTTTGACGGTTAAAAATTTGTTCGATGTGACTAATATCGAGAACTTCATTTTATAGCAATATTTTTTAGAACATCCGGTAACTGTATGTTGTCATTTATTCATTTCCCCTACATCTTCAGCCCCGTTTCGGTACTGAGAGACTAGTAAATCTTTCTTTTGTCTGGTTGAATTCACATGCACACGCAAGTGCATATTCATAATTACGAATGTTAAGCGCCTACTCTTATGATGTAACTTGCAATGAAAAGACACAAAACCAAACTAACAGTTTCAGAATTTTACATATTTAAGGAGAACAGGGAAAAGTATTTAACGTAATGTTTCCATAAACATTTGAATAAAGATCGCTAGTTAAGCCACTAGTTCTTGCAGTCGTGTGATAAGCACTAATAGAAGTCCCTTTAAAAAAAAGTGGAAAACATACATACACTTGGAAAAAAAAGGTTACCAGTCGCTTTGCTTAAGTATGATTCATATGATTCGGACTGGCATTTTTTTTTTTTTCGTTAAATTAAGCAATCTGAATATAACATCTCAAATTCCGCTTTGAGAACTTTTTGTCAGACCTACATGTTTAAAAAGCATTAAGCTCGTTTACTTGTAAAGTGCACTATTGTGGAAATAATTCTGATTTTGCAGCTGCTGCTCGCATTTTGGGACTTAATAATTTAGTATGATTTTCTTGATGCAGAAAGTACACTGCTGTATGTAAATGTTTTGCCTTTCGGTAATTTCGCTGTCTCCCCCCCCCCTTCCCTTTACTCGGACTGGAGTCTAAAGCTGCTTTATTTTGTTCAAAATCAAAAAAACATTTCTACATGTTTCTTACGGTACACCTCTCCGCCTCTCCCACCTTAGGTAAGATTCTGCTCTCTCTGACAGACAGACAGACAGACACACACACACACACATACACACATTCAGTTTCTTTCTTATCAGTTTTTCTCGTAACTCTAAAATCCGAGAATTATTTTGGAAACCTTAGCAAATGATAAATGACTCGATAAGTTTAATGCATTAAATCAGTCTTCTGTCCTGCTGATTCTGCTACTAAATTCGTTCAAAATGGGAAAAAACAATGGAGTCATTGTTATGTTTACAGGTATTCAATGTCTTGTACGTGTACAGAACACACCTCGGTGACATTTTTTAGTATTTCTCCTAAATCACGGTGGAAAACACCTATCTTTAAAAACATAAGTCTCAACAGTTTGAACTCCCAATGTCTTGAAATTAAATAAGAATTGCTGACGTACTTCGGTGTTTTTAGACAAGTTTAACTTGACTTCAACATGTTCTTTCTTGCAAAACCTTCAGTTAAAATATTACACTGGCAACAGATGTTTCTCTGCATATCGTAATTTAAGGGAGGTCTTAATAAAGTGACCAGGCAGTGAAGCTTAAATCAGTTTCACCAAAAAAATTTAAAAAAAAAATGAAATCCGTTAGGTTAACATCACTGATCCATCATGTTCTAAACAGATGGAAATAAATCTCTATTGATTAAGCATAAATGGATGTATTATTCATCAAACTGAAACAGTTAGAAAGCTTAAAATATTAACAGGGCCTACAATATTAAAGCTGTCTTAATTTTGCTTAGATTAAGCCCAAATGGATGTAAAAATGCAGGGTGCATTGAACAAAATTACCAGAAAAATCACTCAGGGTGTTATTTGATTTTCAAAAAAATTAGGACAGCTTTAGATTGTAGGCCAAACTTAATATTTTAAGCTTCACAGTTTCAGGTTGATAAATAATTAATGTTTATCTATGTATATGCTTTTGATTAGTTTTTCACGAAAACGCTATTTCGGCGGATGTGGTTTTCCCACAGATCCAGCGTTGTTGTGCGTTCTCAAAGCATTGTGCACTGGTAATTTGATCTGTTATCTCCTCCAAATAAAACGCAGTAAAATCAATTATATTTATTTGACCACACTTTATTTGGTTATCATTATCATCATCATCCATTATCAATCCACTGCTGGATGAAATTCTCTCCAAGTTTCTTACACAACTTCTTATCTTGAGCCATTCTCTATCCACATATCATTCATATATTATATACATGCTTTCGAATTTCATTCTCCTATCTCCTACGTGGTCTTTTTGTGGGTTTTTCCCTGTCCCGTGGAAACTGGTCCAGTATTTCAATTATCCAAAGTAGTCAGTTCTTCTAGCAATATGTCCAGCAAAATGTAATGATCAGTTCTGCTGGCAATATTTCCAGCAATATCTTCTAGCAATATGTCCAGCCCATTGCCATTTCATGGATTTTACCTTGATTTTGATATGCTTTCCACTCTGGTCATTTTCTTAATCCATGAGCTCCATTTCCTATCTTTCTTAGTTACAAAAATCATGCATCTTTATATCATCATCATCATCGTCAACAATTATCAATCTACTGCTGGACGAAGGTCTCCCCAAGTTTCTTCCACAACGGTCTGTCTTGTGCCAGTCTCCTCCATGTTACTCCCGCATACTTTCGAATTTCATCCACGGTCTCACATGTGGTCTTCTTCTGGGTCTTTTTCTATCCCTCAGAATCCAGTCTAAAATTTCAGCTGTCCATCGATGGTCTGTCCTTCTGGCAATATGTCCAGCCCATTTCCATATCAGGGATTTTACTCTGATTATGATGTCTTCCACTCTTGTCATTTTTCTGATCCACGAGTTCCTCTTCTTATCTCTCCTGGTTACACCAAGCATGCATCTTTCCATACTGCTTTGAGTTGTCTGCAGTCTTTGTATGTCTCTTTTAGTTAAGGTCCACGTCTCTGCACTATACGTAAGCTCTTCATATATATATATATATATCATCATCATCATCATTGTCAACCATTATCTATCCACTGCTGGACGAAGGTCTCTCCAAGCCTCTTCGACAACGGTCTGTCTTGTGCCAGTCTCCTCCAAGTTACTGCCGCATACTTTCGAATTTCATCCACCCATCTCCCATGTTTATATATATATATATATATATATATATATATATATATGTATATATATATAAGGAGTGATATTCTTTTGCCCAGAGCATAATTGAACTAGGCACTTTCGAACTGATACGCGTATCCTCAAAGCTTGTCTTTCGAGCTGAACAAGATCATATGTAATTTTACAGTATTCGGGAAATTTTGAACCGATCATAGGGTACATCCGAAACGCTGCAATTTTCATATCATTAAATTAAGCATTAAGCGATTAGTTGCAAATAGCCGTAGGTGCCAAAAACCTGCGTCGCCCCGGTGGCGCAGTAGTCTAAGCGTTGGCCTCAGATCATTCGTCCGTAAGGGATCCGGGTTCGAATCCCGATGAGGCATGGATGTTGTATTTCCCTTCCCTTGAACCAGTGACCCTAAATTATGGACGGGCGACTGCTTATAGCCCATTGAGTTGCTCACGGTGGTCGTTAAACCTCCAATAAAAAAAAAAAAAAATGCAAAGTGGTCTATGTCAATAATTTATATATTGGTGCTGATAAAGCGTATGAATCAGTTGTGCTCATACTCCACGCACTAAAAAAATTAAACAGAGAGGTTGGGTTAAAAAACAGCCCAGGCAGAGAGTAGTGGAGACGTTACTCTCCAGACAATCAGCGTACAAATATGCTCCGGGAATTTCTGAACACTCTCATGCAAAATGGGAACAGAAGTTCTAATGCTTTGCATACAGTTACTTTAGAAACTTACAAGTCCTCGGTTAACATCAGAAGTTCGAGAATATCTTGTTACACTTCTGCTTTTATAGGCACTGCTTATCATCAGTTTATAAAAATAATTTTAAAAAGTTAGATAAGAAACAAAATAAAAGACAGATAAAAGACAGGTAAAGATTTTGTTTAAAAACTTTAAACTTAACATTGACAAGGGAAAGCATGCATTTAATTATGCGTTTTGTTTGCATGCTTCTATGTATTTTTACACGTTTCCCAGTAAGTGATGAATATAGAAAACGAAAGGTTAGAAATGTTCTAATGGTTAAAGTAAGGGTTATGTTCAACTTACAACTCCAGATGTTTTTCCTCTTTTTGGGGGTGGGAAGGAATACAAAGGGCTTTCAATAAATTTAGAGTCTTTTTTTCTTTTTGTGACACATATCATGGGGAATACAGTCGCTATATTTAACACATCGGAAACATTGTCATCGTTTATACGCTCATAATTGAAATAGAAAATATACAGTTTCATATCAGAATCATATAACTAATGTCACCCTTGAGGAACAACCGTGTCATTTCATCTGTCATGTAATCTATTACAAAAACAAAATACCCGAGAGAGACACTTTATTTATGTTTATACATTCATAGTATGTTTACACTAAGCTTAACCAACACATTACGAAGAGTCACAGTCTCATAAAAATTTCTTAAAGGTCCTGATTTTTATTCCGTAATATATTCTTTTGCTTTTCCTGAACTTTCATGTTGAACTTTTACTACGACCTCTTGACGAAGTTAGAATCACGTTTCGTTCATCAACAGATGTTTTGAGGATAAAAGTATCTGAAGAGTTCATCATAAAAGCTAATTAGGCCACTCATCTTGATAAAACTCGTTCAAAGCTAGAAATACGTAATATTACAATATGTTTTTCAAGTGTATAGTTTTAACGATCGCTATGAGAACTAGAATTTGGAAGTAATAGTTCATCTAAAATTGAGAGATATTTGTCCCAGTGATTAGAAAGAAACTCAAATTCGGGTTTTCAGCGCAGAGATTTTACTTATATTCTGATTAGAAGCACTTTCGGGCAAGTTTCAATGTTATCACTGACGGCACAGTTGTTCGAAGATCTATGTTAAAAAAAAATCCAAATTGGGGGTGTTCGAATGTATAGTTTCAACAGCTCTTCGAGTTTTCAGAAATAAAAGAGAGAAAAGAGGGAAAAAAAGAAGAAGAGCCATTGAGTGTAACCAGCTAATGATTTAGTTAATGAGCTTAGGATACCAATTAACTCATTAATCCCAATTGTTAACCTAAATTTGGGGAAGCCTAGGGGAAGAACTTTTGGAATTACTAAGTCGACGACTTCAAAAAATTTCATCATGAGAGGGGTTTTCTTTTCTTTTGTTTTCCCCCACTTTTTTATTCGTTTTGCTGATCTCCGGAAACCATTGTGTTTTAAAGACATACCCCGTTTGTTCAGAGAAACTTTTTCATGAAGAAATTCAGAAGCTAACCTTATCTACATTTTTTTCTACTTCAAAATGATAAAGTGACATTACGGTCACACATTCTTCTAATTTAACAAAAAAAAAAAAAAGAAAACAAATGCTACTGATTAATCAAAATAGGAAAGCAATCATTAAAAAAGAAGAAAGCTATTTTCCAAAAACTGTCACGTTAGGATGTGATTTTATTTCGATTGTTTTAGGCCACATATATGGAGAGAGTTAGTTTTTACATTTGTTAGCTTCGTGAAATATTCGTACGTTTGTGAGCTCTCCTTGAAGATGGAAAAATAATTTTAAAATTCGTGAAGTGTTATTAGGGAAAGACAACAGTGGCCAGGCTAAAATATAAGAAAAAAAATCATGAATCTTATTCATTTTCTTAAAAAAAAAAATGTTTCGAGCGTGGGATCATATCGGAAGGAGTTAAATAATTACCTCCGAAGTGATTACATTGCAAACTGCATGACTAAAGAGTTAGACTGTAGTGGAAAGTTTACTCACAGCTCTTTGTTGACACACACGCACGCACGCATTTTATTATTTTTTATTCATTGGAATTACATGATCCCTATAAGCATCTTGGGATACAGGAAGTCTGTGATCCGTAAACTAGGGACAGGAAACTTTCTGCTGAAAGAAAAAGAACCCGAACCCTAATACCAAACACAAGGTACAATTCTTAACTCTTATTAGAAATCAAGCTCAGCAGCGGTGTTGTTTTGGAGTTTAATGACCCCTGCCAGCATCTAAAGCAATAAAGTCGCCCGTCCCTAAGTTAGGGCCACTAGCTTCGGAGAAGAGACAGAGCCATCGCCGTAGAGCAAACGCACAACCCTTCCCACACCCGGAAATTCAACTTGGGAGCCATCTCATACCGTTAGCCAGAAGCTCGCGCTTTTGACCATTTGGCCACCGGGAGGGCACTTACCAACGTGTAGAGCAGGATGGATGCGGCCTAAACCACCATGTGATGATTATGGAAAATAATGAAATTGCACTGTAATAACATCAGAATATGCTCAAAATCATATTGTAATTGCATCAGAATATATGCCAAATCGTGCAATACCTGCATCAGAATGCATACGAAATCATGATATAATCACATTAGAATACATTATTGTAACTTGTTCAGTTCCTGAAATACGGGTAATGGGCAAAAGCATTTACTAACAGAAAAGCGTGTTAAGCAATTCCGAGAGATCTTTTCAAATTTTCCTAAGCATCTATTCACACCAATGCGTCGCAAATTTGTATTTAAAATTTACATATTGATAAGTGGACTGTTTTTTAGTAACACGCAGTGGATCCATGCATGAGGTAATCTGCCGATTGGGATATGCATTATAATATTACTGGAGTACATACAATTCCACATTCTCACAAAAAAAAACAGATATTATATATCTGTAAGAAATATTTGTCCGATGTAGTGCCTAAATATTATACGTTCCGAATCCCATTCTCATGCATTCTTATGAAATATGTCATTGTTCTATAAATTGTTAATGAAATTGTTTTATTTTTAATGCATGACAGAGCACTACAGTTAGCATTGTTGTTTATTTTGAACAGATATTCTTTTCGGTAAGCCAGAACGACTGAAATATTACTGAGTATCGCTATTATGTGATAGTTTATTGTCTGGTCACTTGTTTTCTATATGTGTATAAATTTAACGACGAAATGTTTCTTCTGGAGTAGAAAAAGTTAAAGACCAGAGTGAGCAATCTTTACATCTGCACAGATCGGTCAATATTGAAGGAATTAATTTTGGCACTAAAATGCATTTCACAAGCATTTCTTATTGATCAGCTGAAGGGAAGTTCTTTCTGTTTTGCTTGCTTGTTTTGTTTCTTTTACTTTTTTCAAATATATTTTTCCAAAAACATTTTTAATAGCCCGTTGGATGAATCACAGAAAACATTTTTTCAGAAACGTAAACTTTAACCTGGATAGGACGTCAGCGTCCAAAAAAGTATTGTTGCTTCCAAAAAACTGATAAATAAGCGCGTTTGGAAACATTGTATGCAAGCGATAATTCACTTCAGATCAGAAAAAAAAAATTCAAAATCGCATGAGTTTTGGTGAATTCATATGAGATTCCAATGCAATTTTTTTTTTATTGTTTGTACCAATGAGAAATATTTTTTTGCTACAATGACAGAAGTACCATCATCGACGATACCAGTTTAACAATTTACAGATCTAAATGAACGGAATTAAAAAATATGTAAAAGGCGCCACGACGTATAAAGTCAGTTATTATTAATGACCACAGTGAGCAAATCTATGAGCTATAAGATTGTCCTTGATTTAGGGTTACCAGTTCCCGGAAGAGGAAAAAGACAGTGATGTAAGACAAACACACTATTCATGCCTCATTCGGGCTTCGAACCTCGAACAACTCGGCCACCGAGGCGACTAAACTGAGTTAAAAGCGTTGGGATCCGTTTTGAGTATTTTCTGGCATATAAACATGCTGTAACTGAAATGGTCTATTTCTGGGCTTCCAGGGTTCTAGCCTGTATTAATAGATTATTATCATAGAATTCGTGTTTAAATCTTCGATTGATCTTAACTGTTACCCAGTGGCGAATTAATCATTTGGAGGCCATAAGCGCAACCTAATTTTAAGGACACCATCTAAATATTTAAAATAATGTTTTTATATATGCTAAACTAAAACGTATTAATTGAAAAACACATTATTTTTTAATTAAACAAAAACGCATACACATAAGAAATCACATAATCGTGTAGTAGAATAAAATCACATTGTGCAACATATTTTATATTTTTAAATAGTGACCAAAAAAACGTACACACATAAACAGAGCAATTTTTTTAACAAAAATAAGTGAAATATCTTAGTTATTTGGTGGTATACATTTACTTATAAAAATTATATTGAAGTGCAACTTTTCTCGTTTTAAGTTAAGCAAATTTATCATTATTAGAGTCATATATAATGATTGAACATCGTTTTATGTAAGTAAAAGTGACAAATCGCTTAAATACAACTGATTTAATGAACCGCGTAAATAATTTTAACCCGTTTAACTACGGAAAATGAGCGCTCACTACTGGCACTACAAACTGGTGTTGTTAAAAGAAATTTTACAATAGTTTTCTTTCAATATTTTTTACGGGGATTTGGCGAATGCTGCAAGAATGAATACCTTCAGGGACATTTTCTTATTAGCGTTAGTTTACAAATGTTGTTTAAATCCAGTAAGCTTTGATCTAGGTAACTGTCTGCTGCATTGGTAATGACGCGCACTAGACGTGAATGCAGTTCCGTTCGTAGCGCGCGAAACTATTATCCACTATAAAAATGACATCATAGAACACAACAGAATCTGTATTTATTAATGTTACTACTATTTCATATTTCTTATCTTTAACAAAACATTGAAAAAAAAATCTAATTTGGTGTTTGGAGGCCCTAAGTGCGAACTTCTAGCGCATGTGCGGTGATCCGCTGCTGCTGTTATTGTCGTCGATTTTTTTTTTTTTTTTTTCTG
Source organism: Macrothele yani (assembly GCA_039090855.1). Classification (NCBI taxonomy): domain Eukaryota; kingdom Metazoa; phylum Arthropoda; class Arachnida; order Araneae; family Macrothelidae; genus Macrothele; species Macrothele yani. The sequence continues at coordinate 80,001,882 of CM077023.1, read as the reverse complement.
TTAAATGATACGGCATAGAATAACGCAGTTACTGCTTTCTCTCAACTATGAAAGGTAATTCGGAAAGAATGGTACAGATATCAGGTAAACCGTTAACCAAAATTTCAATGAGCAATTTGGTGCAAACTGAACGCGTTTCAACAACGGAATATTTTTTCATTCATATATCAAAACCGTTGTTTTTAATCAGTGAAGTTAATAAACATCTGATATTTCTAAGCAAAATATGCAAAATTAACAAGCTACTTTCAAGATTTCTCACATTTTAAGAAAGTCTGCTTTGTTTAACATAAAGAATTTCAAAATAAAACGAGATAAAGATTTTTTGAGAAAACAAACAAACAAATAAGGTGTATTAAAAGAATTTTCTGTTTCTTCACCACCTCTTTTTGACAACTCTTAATGACTTCTTCCTTGGGTTGGCACTATATCAATTTCCATGAATTCTCCAGTTCTGTTTCGAGCGCGCACACACAAGTAGCTGGCGCCGACGTCATAATCGAGTCGAAAATTTAAGAGTGTTTATTCAGTATGCCTGTGTTTCAGTATCTACCCTGCAAATCATGCAGAGTTAAGCCTTATATCACACTGACAATCGTAAAAGATCTGGGAATCAGATAGTAGATTTTTGTGCGTATGTATCAAACATGTGAGTTACATATGCACCCAGCCGTTTTATATGCATCCATATTTTGATCAAGTTTTTCTCCGGGTTTCGAAACTTCTTTCTGTTTATTGTTGGAATGGAGCCTCGTACAAATTGATCGTGACTGAATGGTCAAGTCTTATCAGAGGAAAAAGAGAGAGATAGAGAGAGAGAGGGGGAGGTGGATAGCAGTTGAAGTTTTTCCTTCCCATACGAAAACGAGGACATTACACGCTTTAAACATGTCCTTATTTTTCGACTGCGCTTCGCCGCCGGCAGTATCTTCGTCTCTCATCGCCATTTTCCCTGCCGATGCACCAAGCCTAATGGCCGGCATCGATTGGCACTCTACTTCCATTACTGGTCGTTGGAGCTGGGATCTGCCTCCATTAAATGCCCGATATGAGCGCGGTTTGAATGTGCAGTTCTCTCTACCGGTATGTAGAAAATTGAACAAACTTCGGGAGAAGTGATGCCATGCATTTCCCTTACCTCTCCTTTTCTCTCTCTCTCTCTCTCTCACTGTTTCCCTGTACCCACGCTTCCCAACGCTGTCATTGATCCCTTTCGCTCCCTCCGATTTTAATAAACGCACTCACTTTTATTTCTCGGCCCCTTCTTGCTGCTTTCTAATGAAGACATTACGGTTTTTAAATTTTGATTTTAAAAATGATTTTTTTTTTTTTTGGCGCGGTTTGCTTCGTTCACATTTCAGCGGTACTAAAAAGAAAACAAAACTATTTTTTTTTTCAATTTGCTTGGCAGACAAGCCATGTAAAAAACGCAAACGTATCCTTGTGCATCTCCAAGAGGTTTTTTTTTCTTTTTTTGGTTAACTAAAACAGATGACGTAACTTTTTAAACCGAAAGGAGCAGTCCTCATACCCTTAACGCTAATTTTTTCTTTCATTTAAGTCAGGCTACTGAATAGTTACGCGTAGGCACTTTCACTTAATGAGCTCTTCAATAAACCACTTACACCAGTCAGCGTCAACGAATAAAATTCTCCTAAAGACATGTTTAACAAGTTTGGACATGCAAACACTAAAACAATTTTGTAAATGGACGTAGCTGTGCATCGCATGAGATTTTTTTAAACTCCTTAAAAGTTACAATACCTCTCATTCCTGTTAGACATAACACGATTTGTAACGTGCCAGGAGATGTGACGTACCTGCCAGAAGGACGCACACGACATAAAGGCAGATAGGAATCAGAATAAAACGTCCGCGTAGCTCAATTAGTAGAGTGACTTATTCCGGAATGAGGGGATCCGGGTTTGAATCCCGGCGTAGACCAAAAATGACGGAGAAATTTACTTCGTTATAATGGCGCCCGAACTATCCGGATGACCCGACCGTTCAAAATCTCACATTGGTGTGATGTTCTTTCCACACCGCGAGATAGGAAAAATCAAAAAAGAATCCCTTCTCCAGCACTTCGAAAAAAACAAAAAAAAATAAGGGGGAGATGATGTAACGTGCCAGGAGATGTGACGTACCTGCCAGAAGGACGCACACGACATAAAGGCAGATAGGAATTAGAATAAAACGTCCGCGTAGCTCAATTGGTAGAGTGACTTATTCCGGAATGAGGGGATCCGGGTTCGAATCCCGGCGTAGACCAAAAATGACGGAGAAATTTACTTCGTTATAGATTTTTGTTTGGGCTGTTTAAGAGCACCGTGGGCAACACAATAGGCTACAAGCAATCGGCTGTCCCTAATTTAGGGTCACTGGCTCCAAGGAAAAGAAAGAAGCAGTGAAGTAAGACAAACACACCATTCACGCCTCACCCGCGATTCGAACCCAGACCATGTCGGACGAGGGATTAGACGCTAATGCTTCGAACCACTTTGCCACTGGGGCGGTCACACAAAGCGTTAAAATGAGCAGTTACAATTGTTTTTTGAAAGCAAATTTTTCATTGTTGAATATATCTTATATTAAATTTGTAAATTTGCATTAGGGAAATGTGTTATGAGAAGAAATATGATCGGAAAGTATTATTGTCTTTTATATTTTGTTTAATTCTTCGTCGTCGTCAATAACAAGAACGAATAAAATACAATCAACTTCTCATAATTTTACATATGTCGGTCTGAGATCGTGGACAGCAATTGATGAAGAAGTATTTTTCACACCAGAAATAGGAATGTCTAAGGTTAGTTAGATTAACTTATTAAGTGATTTTTCTTCAGATGCAATTTCTTAACAACGTACTACCCATAGAAACAAAGAGAAGAAGCAATGTACATTTTGTCGAAGTGTCAGAAGTTTTTACAGGATTTATAGTCATATTTGCACTTAAACAATGCAATGATCAAGAGCAATTTTCCATTACGTTAAAAGAAATGCATTCTATCAGTGTATATTACCAGTTCTTAACGAATCAAAGAAATGGAGAACTTAACTAAAAATGGCATATACTTTCATGTTACACTGTCGATTTCTTGGAGCTTTCATGAATAGTAGAACTTGGGAGTACTGGAGCAACACTTGGTCATAGGGCCCTGCGATCGTTACGATGCGCAGGCTTTCGTGGTGCTCGTGCGAGCTCAATACCCTTGGAAAGAGTCCACGCACAGTGCGGTATCAGGTAGCCCTAACAGGACCCAAAAATGACATATAGGTGTTGCTGACAACTCACAGAAGCGGGGAGTTATGCATGCTGGGTGTACACCAGCATGCATAACTCCCCGCTTGATCATTGCATTGCAAACAAAGATAGGAAAAGGAACTACTGGATTCTCTGGGGTTTAACGGCGAGCGCGAGTAGCTCAATGGACTATAAGCAGTCATCCGTTCCTAATTTAGGGTTACTGAATCCCGGTGAGGTAAGACAAACACAAAATCCATGCCTCACTGGAATTTAAACCCCCTTCTTGGACTAATGGTTGCTTAGACCACTGCGCCACCTGGCGGTAACTCATGGATCGGGCAAATGACAACAGTGGCTGGCATCATGATCAGAGTAGAGACCCTCAAACGGAAATGGGTTGGACATATCCCTTGAAGATCTGACCATCGTTGGAAAACATAAATACTAGACTACACGCCAAATGATAGGAAATGACCCAGAAGACCATGCGGGATTTGGGTGAGTAAAATTCGAAATCACCCTCGGGCGACAGGAAGAGAATTGCTTAAGACAGAAAGTTGTGAAGAGACTTGGAGGGACCTTCATTCAGCAGTTTATTGAGAATTGTTAATGATGATATTCCCATTTCAAAACTTGCAAACTATAACAACTAGAGCAGGCGACAGAAAGTTGTGAAGAAACTTGGAGGGACCTTCATTGAGCAGTGTATTGAGAATTATTAATTATAATATTTCCATTTCAAAATTTGCAAACTATAACAACTAGAGCAGGCGTGGAATGTTTAATGTTTTCACTAGAATCGTGGATATAAGTCTTTCTTATCCTATTTGGCCAAGTTCGAAGCTTTATTTTTTGTTACCAGACTAAGCAAACGTAGTAAACTTCTTGCTGCATCCCTTAGCAGGAGGCTTAAGGGATTCGTGCTTAAGATTCTCTTGAGGAATACCTGGTCCGGAGAATGTGTGTGTGGCCCATTCACGCACACATCCTGTCTCTGCCCTGATTAATTAGATGAGCAACTGGCATTAATACCTTTAGTTTTTTGTTTGTTTTATTGGAGTTTTTTTAAATTATTTATTGATCCCAGGTAACACATACAACTTGAATTCATACATTGGTCTTGGTTAGCACATACATCTCGAATTCAGACAAATACAGTATTGTGCATAACAGGGTACGAATATTATGCAATACATTGAATTCATCAAAGCACAGATCGAACATGTGATACAGTATGTCAGATTTGCAAATAACAGAGAGAGCCAGTGCCGAAAGACAAACACAGACATCCATGTCTTACCCGGGATTCGAACCCAGACCCCTCCGTTGGGCGAAGGATCAGAAGCAAACGCTTAGACCACTGAGCCACCGGGGCGGCCCTTTAGTTTCTGTCCTGACATGCGTATTGTGATGGTTGACCGCTGATGATCTTTTTTCCTAAAGAAAGATAAGTAGCAGACATATAATTGGAACTGGGAAAATTCATGTTTATTAACCTCAGTTGACGCAGTGGGTAAGAATAATAAATCCTTTCGTTTGCGAACAAATGTTTTCTTGTACCGTTACACGACTCCGAGTTTGGGAAAAAGGGAAAGTGCATGCAAACCAAAACTTCAAGAAAATACAGTTTGCGTACCTAGTAAAACGTTTTAATTATCCGAATGTACTCTTTATAATACTACAAACAATATTTCACCAGTTTATGTGAAAATAGGAAAAAACGCATAAAAAACTTTTGGAATAAACTTGAGTTCAATTGTTTTGTGGTTTATCTAGCCATGAGCATCTCGCGAGTTTTCAAGTGATTCCAATCTAGGTCTTCTGCTTCCGGAGGTTGGGCCAAATGAGCGCCTTAGGCTTTAGTAACGGGAAACAGTGGCTGCTGGGTCGACTTAGCCGCTGTACGCGGCTCATCCCTGCATTTAAGTAATTATTCAGTAACCCTGGATGGTGACAGTTCGTCGGTCGTGGAGTCAAACCGATGACGACAAGAAACTATGGCTTTTCACTTGAACAAACAGTGTACCGCCTCAACAAATTAATCACGTTGATAACTTAATTATCAGAAGTTTGTATTCATGGCAGTACCAAATGTTAATGAATATATCAGATGTGTTTAACTGAAAGTCACAATTTGTTTATCTTGACATTTTAATTGTCAATGCGATGAAATGTCAATGCGATGAAATACTTTTGTTCCTTACGTCTCGAAAATGCAAGATAGAAAAATCAGCCAAACGGAAATAGGATTTCTGTATTTTTTACCCGACTGGGAACAGAAGGACCATATTTTATTTATTTATTTGACCTGTGGCATTTTTTCAAAGTCCAAGCTCATGAACTCGAGATTATTTCTTCTTCTGTATACTGAGGAACTAACTTCGCAGATTAATCTGAGCTTTGTATCGATGTGTTATTCAGATTCTTTTTTTTTTTTTTTGATTGGAGGTTTAACGACCACCGTGAGCAACTCAATGGGCTATAAGCAGTCGCCCGTCCCTAATTTAGGGTCACTGGTTCCAGGGAAGGGAGAGAGCCAGTGCCGTAAGACAAATACAACATCCATGCCTCACCGGGATTCGAACCCGGACCCCGTTCGGACGAATGATCAGAGGCCATCGCTTAGACCACTGCGCCACCGGGGCGGCATTCAGATTCTGAAGTACATATTTCATGAAACGCGGAAATTAAGCAACTTAGAACGTGGACAAATGTTTTTAGTAACACAAAAATGATTTGTAAATTAACGTGAGCAGGCCCCGTAGTCGCACTGGACTTTCTAACCATTCGTCCGGAACTGGTCCGGGTTCGAATCCCGGGTGAAACTTGACTGGTGTGTTTGCCTTACGGCACTGGAGCTCTTTCCCTTCCCTGTTCCCTGGAACCAGTGGCTCTAAATTTGGGACGAGCAGCCCATCCAGTTACTCACGGTAGTCTTCAAACCCCCAAACAAACAATATATATAATAACGCGCTAGGCAACAAACCAACTGACAAACATAGGGGTACTTAAAAAGTCCTCCATGAGAATAAAAAGTATTATGAATTCATGAAATGGTTCATTTCTGAGGTATTCGATGCAACTTTCTGCAGCAACAAAGACTTCTCACACTTCCAATGCGGAAGATGAATGGCCTTAAATAAAGAATTAAACAAGTTAGAAAACCATGCAATGCATTGATTATGATACGCTTTCCAACATACCAGAAATCATTACTTAAGTTATGAGGATAACGGCTGTGGAATAAATCTCGCTCCTGTGCCCTCACCTTTGATCTCATTTCGATGACATTCAACAGAACTGGTTCAGTATACCTCCGAAATAACATGATAAAGTTTTGTCGCAATCGAAGCAATTTTACCTTAGTTATGATGCATAAGGGCTATGGAATAGATCCCGCTCCTGTGTCTTAACCTTTGACCCCATTTCGCCCATTTTCAATAGGATTTGTTCCCAGGCAGGTCCCTACAACATACTAACATTTGATCTAAATCGAAACATTTTTACGTAAGTTATGACGCATAATGGCGACGGAAGTGATTCCGCTCCTATGTCCCGACCTTTTAACCCATTTCGCCCATTTTAAATAGGGTTTGTCCCCAGGTGGTCCCCTACCACATACTAAAATTTAATCAAAATCGAACCTTTCTTACGTTAGTTATGACGCATAAGAGCAGTGTAATGGATCCCGCTCCTATGTCCTGACCTTTGACCCCATTTCGTTCACTTTCAATAGAGTTCCTTCCCAGGTATTTCCCTACCACATACTAAAATTTCATCGAAATCGAACGATTTTTACGCGAGTTATCGTGCAGACGATCATACGCACACAACGCGTGACGTAATGAGGCAGATGGGAATCGAGACCATCTGCTCGCAAGAGTGTGACGTCATAAAACTTTGATAGGATCCACACACAATGCATGACGTAAAGAGACAGATGGCGTGACTGAGCGCCAAACATCTCAAGTGCGAGATTATGGCGTCATAAGATCTCTCCCAGGTGGTCCTCTACCACATAATAAAATTTCATCGAAATCGAACCATTTTTACGCACGTTATGATGCATAAAGGGAATGGAATGCATTCGGTCCTATGTCCTGACCTTTGACCCCACTTCACCCATTTTCAGTAGGGTTCGTTCCCAAGTGGTCCCCTGCAATATACTAAAATTTCATCGACATCGAACCATATTTACGCACGTTATGACGCATAAAGGCAATGGAATGGATCCCGCTCCTATGCCGTGACCTTTGACCCCATTTCGTCTATTTCAATAGGGTTCGTCCCCAGGTGGTCCCCTACCTCATACTAAAATTTCATCGAAATCGAACCATTTTTACGCGAGTTATCGTGCCGACGGACGGACGGACAAAGCTGGAGCATATATGCTTCTTCAACCTACGGTTGGAAAGCGTAAAAAAAGAGATCAGACAATTTTACGCAAATGAAATTCACGTTGGGGAAATCGTGGTTAACGATTAAACACATATATTTAGAGTACCTCAGGAGATTTAACATAGATCAGAGTTCAGCTAAATTACAGATTAGTGCTTCGGAAATAATACTCCCGTTTCGTACGGGATGAATTGAAGTTATGCGCAACCACAGCTTTTTTCACACAAACACTTAAACGGGTATTACTAGCACTGTTTACGTATAAAATGTGAACCATTCTCGCAGATGGCAGCTGAAGGCACACGTACATATCATTAGCGAAATCATATTTCACTAACAAAAATGGTATCATTTGGCCATCAAAAACGGCCCGGATTTTGCGATATTGACGTAGCATTGGACAAACTCCTGTTAAAATTCGTCGGAGAATTTTGGGAATGTGAACTGAAGATCTAGCTAACTTAAAAAACGTGCACTGCGGGATGCACAAGTTTCGCGAAGGATGACAGTCATGCGCGAAATAATCACGTAAAGCAAGATCACGATGTAATCATTCCGGAGCTACTCGGACAGAGGCACTTCTCATGGATTGTAAAACTCAGAGTGGATCAAATTGTAGTCATCAGCTGTTGCCTTGGCGCGCATAAAATTATAAATGCAGATCTCGACATGAACAAACGACAATGTTCCTTCCAGCCGAGATGCAATATTTTTCCGAAAAAAAAAAAAAAAAAAAAAGAGGTTATCTAAACTACGCCATACTTTCCAGACGATGTGACTTCTGCTTGTTCCCAGTGAATGATGATGAACCTTGTGTCAGCTAATTTCTCCATTTATCAGCTTGCTGAACACTTAAGAATGCCAGCTGTAGACTTCGTTACTCAAGAGAGAATATGGCAAAAATGCTAGAACCTGTAGGGTACTATGCTGAAAAGCAACGTGAGTTTCATTCCTTTACCATAATTAATTCTGTAACAAAACATTTAAGACGCATTCTTGCTTGAACGCACCTCGTATGTGAGGTACTGAGTTACTGGGATTTATATCTGATTTTAATATACGACTACATGTTGCTTCATTTCAAACTACTTGTTGATACGTCAGATCTGGGACTCTGAATCCATAATTTGAAAGACCATTTTATGTGCGACGGGTAAGCAACTTGTAAAGTATACGGTATGGAGTTGCAATAGTGGTAATTATTGTAAATAAGCTTCAACAGCACTGTGAGAGAGTGACTTCACTACTAAACAGCCATTTTATTTTATTAATGAAATCCATGGAGTGGGGTGGAAAGCAGGAATCGTAGCAAAGGTCTGTAGCGTATAACTAGACCATATGGCAGTGAATTAAATTATAGAACTTGTTATGTGTGCAGTTGTACGTATGTTTACTAGAATAACAGCCACTTTAACTGTAGCCATGACATTTTCAGTATACCTTGCTCGAGGAAATCAAGGGTTTCTGAAAAAGTTTCACAGATTGCAAAATGGATTTGCTATAAGAAGAAATACAAGAAAGTAAGTATCCTATATACTTTTAAAAAAGACAGTATTATATTCTTATCCCGGTATATGCCGTTACTATTATCAGTACTTCTTTTTCACAGCATCCTTAAATTAATACGGCATTGTCAGCACCATCTCGGTTTTTCTGGAAAATTCCTTGAACATGCAGCAGAAAGACTCAGGTATCGGTTTCACGTGACATGCAACTGCACTAACCACATTTCATTATAGATCGTTACTTAGGAGTTAACTGTGAAAGTATAGTAGTTTTACGGAGATGGCAGCGCGTAAATTTAAAATTTCATAAGCTAGAAAAATAATATAGAAAAGTCAAAAATAAGAAAAGTGGATAAACTACAACAGAACTTTATTTCGAAAAAAATAATATTGTTTCATTCGGTTTAGAGAAACTTTTTCAAACCATACTTGCCGATTATTACAAAATACCTCGAAGCAGTACTGTAGACTCATGCTGAATAGTAATTCTAAACCTGCTGAAGGAAAATTTATCGGAATCTGGGAGCCAGTTAAGCGACAATTTATTTCCTATTGACGTTAAGGCTTCGACATGGGGAATACCGCTCAGAAAGAGTAGTTAGCTACCTAAACAGAGGCAGGAATGCATGTTGTTTAAATTTGATACAAGCAGAAGCCGTGAAGTAATCTTGCAATGTATAATGCTCAAATGAAAAAGGATCAAATGCGCTTATGTCGCTCTGAGCACATAGAATGCACAATGAGCTGAGTGAGTTAAAGATTAGCAAGGTTTTACGCGTTAAAGGTCAGGCGTTACTAAAGAGCACTTTGAGTACAGTAACGCTAAAGAAAAAGTCGAGTCATGGTGTTTAGTAACGAGAAGCGCTGATATCTCGGAGTTTCACTTTTTGGAACAACTGACAAATCAAATGGTTCCATGCTATTCCTTGAGTAATATGAGTAACACTATAGCAAGCTTATATGAATAATTATTTTTACTCACTCATTAACCATAGAATTCGTTATTCAGCAACTTCTGGAACACCTTTCAAAGAAAGATCACTTTTTCTTGCTGTTCTGAGGGCAAAGGATAATTGTTCGCAGCTCAATCTAATTGTATGACACATCTTCACTCTAACTTGTCATGTCATGCACACGTGTCATGCACTCTAACTTGTCATGTCATGCACACGTGTCATGCACTCTAACTTGTCATGTCATGCACAGATTCTTAACCTTTTCTAAGCCATTGACTCCTTTAAGAATCTGGCATCTACTGACGCCTCCTTGAAAAATATATATAAATAATAAATATTTATGCTATTGTCAACGTAAAGCTACGCTTCTCGGACCCCCTGACTGCAGTTTAAGAACCTCTGCGGTATAAAATTCTACAATTTTCTCACTCACTTATAACAAGCGCGTATTTTACATTATCATCACTCATTCTCAATCTACTGCTGGATGAAGATCTCCCCAAGTCCCTTCCACAGCTCTTTGTATTGAGCAGTTCTCTTCCACAACTCTACATATGTCTTCGATTACCATCCACCCATGTCCCGCGTGGTCTTCTTTTAAGTCATTTTCTGTCACTTGGAGTTCAGTCTAGTATTCCAATTGTGCAACAGTGGTTAGTTCTTCTAGCAACATGTCCAGCCCATTGCTTTTTGAGGATCTTCACTTTGTTCGGGATGTCATCCACTCTTGTCATTTTCCTGATCTATGAGTTCGCAGCCTCTACCTTTTTCAGTTAAGATCCATTTCACTGATCCATGCTGAGAGGATTAATGTTGAGTCAACCCTTTTCTTTTAAAACATGATGGTAAATCACATCAGAAAATTGTGCTGCTTCTTCCAAATGCATTCCAGCCAAGTTCTAAACACCGTTTCTTGGACGTAATTTACATATCTGTATGGACAAAACATTAGAGTTACCTACCTAATAGCATGTTGGTCCTCCTCTAGAGCGAATAACAACTTCTACACGCAAAGGCACCGACTCCACTAGATGCCAGAGGGTTTCCGCAGGTAATGTCAGCCATACCTGTTGCAGCGTTGTCCACAACTCCGCCCGAGTCGTCGGCCTAGTGTCCATGGATCTGATGTTCTACTCCAAGAGAGCTTCTACAGGGTTTAAATCCGGATACCGTTGGGGCCACTGGAATCTTCCAAACTTGGGTGAGTGTTTCTCGAGGCATGCCTCGGTGGTTGCGACCAGGTGGGGTAGCGTATTGTCCTGCTGAAACAGGTCATCTGCCGCAGGATCTGTGAAGACCATGACAGCGAGTTCGTGACCAGCAGGCACAAGCTGGTAGCTCGCAGCGGTTGAAGACCTCTCCAGACACACTAAGGGACCATTACACAGAGCCACCACCACCTTGAACACAGCCACCCTGGTACGACGGGGCCATGGTCTCATCCCTTCGACGCCGCAGCCGTACCCTCCCCGTCAGCTTGGTACAACTGACAATGGGATTCATCTGACTACACAATGTGAAGCTACTCTGAAGAGGTCCAGTTTTGATGTTCCCGGCACCACAGTGGCATACTTGTAGGGTGTCGGCTCCCGTAGCACAGGATATGCAACGTGCGCCGTACTGTTCGCTCACTGACGCGGCTTGGTCCTCCGACGTTTAACCTGGATGTGATTTGCGCCGTCATTGCCAAGCGGTCGGTATGTACGAGCCTGGATAGAATATGTCGACGCCTGCCACCAATGGCGTGTGGTCAGCCACCGCTTGCTGTCTAGGCACTGGCACGTCCGTCGATGGTATACTTTCCGTACACTTTTGATACAATTGCCCTTCGGAACCCTAGGGTTCTTACGAATTGGACGATAGAATGATCTACCTATCTTGAGCCGAAAACACGTCCTCGATCAAAGTCGCTCAGATCACCTCATTCGCCCATGTTCGTGGACTGCGATACACTATCAGGAAGAGATCAGATCAGATCATATGTAGAGGACTTTAGTAAGGGAGTGTCTGACCCCAGGTCTTAAACAACCCTTAGAAATAGGAAGCTAGGAGATTTGGGCGACAGTGCCCGATAGGAAAGTTACACGGAAGCAAGCTAGAAGACGCCCTTATTTACTACCGGGGGATCAGTACCCGGGGACCGACGGCTTAACGTGCCCATCCGACGCATGGCGGATATTTAGTGGTTCAAACGTTCGTACCTGCCTGGGATCGAACCCGAGGCAAAGAATATCTAACTGAGAAGAAGTTAAGGCTCGGCGAGACGTAACTAGCGCAGCCATATCCTAAGATACGAGATGCAGTGCACAGAAACCAACATACAGGCTGATGCCGGAGCAGACTAAGCATGCGTATTTCTGTTTACTTCAATTCTGGCAAACAGTTAGCCCTTAGCCACCAGGATATGAGATGCAGTGAACAGAAACCAACATACAAGCTGATGCCGGCAGCAGCAGACTGCGCATGCGTATTTCTGTTGAGTTCCATTCTGGTAAAGAACAGTCAGCCGACCTACTCACAGCATATGATTGTTATCTTTCCGGTGGCATAATCACTTCGCAAATCGGATATGTTAGTTTTGTTACGCCAATCGGGTTAGTTAAGGCTTTTGTTTGTTCTTCGGTTTTTCAGAAAAATTTTTAGTAATGCAAAATATTAGGGATTGTCTGCATTTTGTACGGATCCTTAGGTCTAACTATAATATTTGCTAAAACTTTATTTAAATAGTAATATTAATGTTATTGCATATTTTTCTCACCAAAATAAGGAACAGGCGGGGTATCAGAAAACAGCAAAAAAAAAAAAAAAACTATTCTAAGCAGATAGTCATCAGATCGAAGGAAACCATCGTGATAAAAGAAAAGCTTCACTGCCATAGTCCCCCTAACGTTTTTTGCTGCTGAATGTTTGCTTTCCGGCAGAGCACATAATCTCTTAGCTTGTGGTGGCGCTGTTGTCGCCTGTTTTACGTTATCTCCAGGAGAGTTGACGTTCTTCACGCTAAACTTTATATTCTTTGCGTGAGGTCTTCTCCGTGGCAGTCACGAACGTTGACCACTAGGCCACCAGCGGCTCCACACTGTTGGGGAGCCCTGCTGTCCGCCTATTTATCGCCAGCCTTCGGTCGGGGTTTGCTCCACTCTGCGCGGGGGATGTCCATGTCAACTTCCCACCACCCGTATCTCTAATGTTTTGTCTACTGAATGTATACATTCGCGTTTTTTTTCCCCTCCAGGATTTTCTATTATATCATTAATTCTTCTATACGAAGTACAGAGTACGTCATTTTTTCATTCTTGAAAAGTTTAGACCTCGAAATTATTCTGTGGTAAGTTTCCGATGTCCATAATACAGAAACAAGAGACTTTGATACTCAGTCGTCCTTCTAAAGTAACGTGTGTGCTGCCCCGATGGCGGAGTGGTCTAAGCGCTGACTTATGAACATTCGTCCGAGATGGGTCGAGATTCAAATCCCAGTGAGGAATGGATGTTGCGTTTGTCTTACGGCACTGATTCTCTCCCTTCTGTGAAGTCAGTGGCCCTAAATTTGGGACGTGCAACTGCTTATAACTCATTGAGTTGCACACGGTGGTCGTCAAATCTCCAATCAAAGAAAAAACTAAGATAATGGGACTTTACCATTTATAATGCATGCTTAAATTAAAATAATGCACGGAAAATACTACTCGACGCTTATTTTTTGCTTAAAGGAGAGTTTTATTTTCATAAACAGTCAACATAAAATGCCACTTTCACATGTATTTAACAATTCCTAGTTAGATTTGATTTTCAACAGCATAATTTTCATCAACGGATTTTTTTGCAAATTCTTTAGCACAAATGAAAGAAAAAAATTGTTAAGTAAAATGAAACAACTTAAAAAGAAACTAATTCATAGCCTTTTAGACCTTCCAAAGCAAGAGGAGTTTACTTCAGAGTTCTCAGTTCTATCTGACTTCATGTTAGGTTTTTGTTCGAAGCAGTTCCGATTTATGACACTGCTATGTTTCAAGTAAATAGGGCTTTCGTTAAGTATGAACAAAACAGACAAAAATTAAAGTATACGTTAACCAGATAGCTAAAATTAGACTTCTTAAAATTTTAGTTGCATGCACATCCAAAGTAAAGTGTCAAGCATAATTTGATCATTTTTTAAAACCGAATATGCAATTTTAGTAAAGATTCGTTTTAAGGGGATCAAGACACACATACACAATTACTTCGATAATGCTTTTGCCTTTTAAATACAGAAAAAATATTTTTTTTTTTTTTGTCCAAAAATCGCAGAAAAGTGTTTTTGTTTTTGACTAAAACCGAGAAGTTGTAGATCATGAAAAGTTATATTCTGTGAGAAATGTTTTGAGTTCAACCATCTGAGATTTGTTTAATTTAGACGGCGTATTTACTTGTCTCGAAATACACGGATATTAGCTGGTCACAATAATGTGACCACCAGCTAATATCCAGATTGACCGCCGTGTGCAGCGCGGACAGCAGCTAGACGGGCTGGGAGGGATTCAGTAAGGCACTGGAAGGATAGGTATGTGGAGCCATGTTGACTACAGTGCATCTGACAGCTGCTGGAGGATCCATAGAGCGAACAAAACGATCGAGGTGGTCCCACAGATGCTCAATTGGATTTAAGTATGGGGAATTAGGGGGCCAGGGAAGTACTTTGAAGTCTTCATCGTGCTCTTCCAACCACTCTCGGGCGTTTCTAGCTGTGTGAGACGTCGCATTGTCGTGCTGGAAGATCCCATCCGTCCCAGGGAAGACTATCAGCATGTATGGGTGTACGTGGTCTGCAAGGATGGATTCATAACGAATTCGGTCCATGGTGCCTTCCGAAGGTATAAATGGACACAGGGAATTCCACGAAAACATTCCTCAGACCGTAACGCTGCCAACACCAGCTTGTGTTCTTCCAGCAATGGTTGAAGAGGGTTTGTTCTCCGTTGTTTCTCGCTTTATACGCCAACGTCCATCAGTTCGATGAAGCAGAAAACGTAACTCACCGGAGCAGGCAATTCTTTGCCAATCAGCGGAGGTCCAATTCCGATACTGCCGTGCAAATGTAAGCCTTTTCTGCCAATGCACCTTCGTTAGCATAGGTACAGTGACCATCCGTCTGCATCGGAACCCCATAAGCAGCAAGTGTGTCTAAAACAACAGTTTTAGACACACTTGCAGTAGCCCCCTGGTTCATTCGGCCAGTGAGTTGCTCCACTGTAGCGTGTCGATCTGCCCTCACCCGCCTTCGAAGCCGACGTCCACCTCTCGCATCAATGGAACGTGGTGCTCCGTAGTTTTTGCGTCGCTTATTCGCAATGGTGCCATTTCTCCAATCACAATACACTTTAACCACAGCAGTACGCGAACAGTTCACAAACTGCGTTGTTTGAGAAATATTTCCACCCTTGGCCCGAAAGCCGATAATCATCCCTTTTTGCAAATCTGATAAATCGCTCCCTTGATCCATGACAACGACGAGTGATATGTTGTCAGAATGCCTACAGCCCACCTTATATACCCTCCAAGCCAGCTGACGACGCGTGCCTTCATTCATTGGCTAGGCGCTGTTGACGGCAAAAGTAGGAGGTAGTCACAATAATGTGAGTCGACTGTGTATTTGGCAATGCTGCTTAAACTCATATTTCAATTTGTCGGTTAAATATTTCAGCGGGTACTTGACGAACTGTTTCCTGTTTTGTAGCCAAACAGCGCTTTATTTTATCTTGTTGAAATTTTGATATTAATTGTCCTTAAATTTTTGTGTGTGGAGCCCGCAAAAAAAAAAAAAAAAAAAATTACATTGCTACATATTTATTTAAACTACAATAACGATGGTTCATTACGTTCAAATTTGTATTTCTAGGCTTCTCCCATTAAAAGCGACCAAATTGTTCATTGTTATTTCTTTTAGCATCAATAATTTATTTCCTTTAAACACTCGCCTTATGACTCAGATTTTCTGTTTTATCGATTTACTTGTTTTTTTAGCTCCGCGGAAAAGTAATGTCATTGTACATGGGCTTTGAATGTAACCATGGGAAAGTTTCGCTCACAGCTGCGCGTAACCCGTCAAGAAGGATACCTAGTCCCTTTTCTTTGTTTATGAAATAAGTTGCTTACATCTCTTACGGCATATGTTTGTTATTTTTTCAACCAGACTAGGGAATGTACGTATATAAGAAAACGCCGTGTAGTAGCTAAACATTAATAGCGGACAATTTAGTGAAATGAAGAAACTGTTGGAGCTTATTCTGTACATTCTCCTCCATTGTGATTTTGAATGAGTTTTCTTTTTTGCGATTCGAAACTTTTAACGCTACAGAAAAATTTTGCAACTGCAAATACGAAGGTTTAGTTTTCAACAATTTTCATCTTCAAAATCGATTTTAGCAAAGAATTAGATAAGCGCTGACATCCTCGCTTGAAATTTGGCATTTGGCTGAATCGATATAAGGTTATTCTTGTATTGTCAAATACAAAAACACTAAAAATGTGTGTGTGTTTTTGTTTTTTGTTTCATTGTTGAACGTTTTCCCAAAATCACATTTTCCTTATCATTGTATAACAAACTTACTTCACCCTTCAGTTGAAGCATTCGTCACGCAAACCATGATTAAGAAAAATAAGATTTTCTAACAATGTCAGAATCTGTTGGAGCTACCTAGAATGCCAATTGGCCACTTCATCTAAATTATCAAAGTAATTTCAATTTAACAGAGTATGTATATTTATTTCCGTTCGAAGTATGTGAAAGTTTATGAACTGAAATTTTGATTGCGGTTGACGCATGTTTAAAAGACTTGCCGCAACGTGAAAAAGAATGGGCTGTTTGATGCGTCACGAAAGGTGAAAACAAAATAAAGAACATAAAGAAACGTCAGAAAGAAATATTATTTGCTAACATATTTTCTGAGCTACGTTCTTATTCTTTTTTTTTTTCATCACAAAACGCGAAAACAAAAAAAGAATTGTGATTGATTCAGCAGAACAGTCACTTCAGCAACAAGCGTCCCTGCAGTTCGGGTTTGTGACATTTCCTAATTCATCATATGCGTTTCGTGACACTGCAATCAAACTTGTGATGACGACGTTGTACGATATTTGTTTAATACTGCAATTTCGGAGACCAAAATACATTCCACAAAGCCATCGACTAATGCTGTCCATCGTGAACAGCTCTTTCATTGGTCTCTTGTGTGCTGGATATGATCGCTAATGTGATCATTTATTCTTGGTTACTGCACACACGACAATTGAGAAAGAGCTTTATATTACGTCATAACAACAAAACCAAAACTTTCATTGTCGATTTCCGTCCTTACCGAAAGAAAAGCTTGTCTGACATCAAAGTTGTCGTTTCATTTCTCGTATTCTGTTTCAAGTTTTGCTTTCACTCCAGTCAACTTTTTTTTTTTTTACTTTTGCGCTTCTTTTTTAAACTTAATGTTCTCAATGGCTAATAAACCTTAACCAATGTATTATACAACCACTGTTAACACGGTATTACTGACAAGGAAGGAAATAGGAGTTTTGTTGAAATCTATTGATATGCTTCCAGTATACTTAAGCGAAATGTATTGACAACTGCATTTGTTTAAACTATTAATACTTCGGCGCTTCACGAGCAAGTTGCTCAAGGATTTCCTTGCTGTCAAAGTAAAACTACTTTATTTATTGAAGGTGTAGTTACAGCGTATGTTGAAAGCAGAAGAGCCAGATGCATGTAATTATAAAGCGCAAGGTCTTTGAAATCTAACTTTTTTCTCATAAATTTTCATTGAAACCCAATTGCTTACAGACTTCAACTCGACTAAAGAAACGGAGAGAGGAATATCATATGAGTTTATTCCAATGTTCAGTAACTACTCTACAAATCTATGAGACGACTGCTCATAGTAAAAAAAAAACAAAGTAAAATAACAAATGATTAACTCTCATTTTATGTCGGTGGAGACTTAGACAAAACGTGTCTTATGCATTAGAATTATTTTAAGTACTTAGTGAAGTTTCAACATGGAAGATAAAAAACACTAACTCCGTTCTCGATCACATATACAGTATATACAAAATTCTCGTAAATCTGACAAATATCTAGCACTAAATTTAAGTACTTTAGGTAGAGCATCTTAAGTTCCTTTTGTTGTTGTTGTTGTTGTTTTTGTTTTGGGTTCTTCTGTTTGTGGGTTTAACGACCACCGTGAGCAATGCGGTGCGCTATAAGAAGTCGCCCATCCCTAATTTAGGGCACTGGTTCCAGGGAAGGAAAAGAGCCAGTACCGTAAAACAAACACAATATCCATGCCTCACGGGGTACCGAACCCGGACCCATCTCGGACGAATGATCAGAAGCCATCGCTTACACCACTGCGCCACCTAGATGCTAAGTTGAAGAAGATGCTACGAAACCTTAGAGTAGTACTGTTTCTGTTTCCAGCAACAGTGAAAGATGTCCATTCGAGCTACATCGATAACGTTTGAAACGGAGCTTGCTGATTTTTGTACATGCCATGAAGTCATCGGAAATGCACTGCTAAAACTTTTGTGTTAGGTTGCAGCAAAAAGTGGTACTTCATTAGCTTTTCTACTTTCTGAGAAAAGATACACCATTGTGTGGTGTAAACGAAATCAACAACATTGTGCAACCTTGCACCAAAATGTAGTGCAACCTTGTACCATAACGTGGGGAAAGGTTGCAGCATGTTGTTGGTTTTGTTTGTACTACGCAATGGTGCATCTTTTTTCAGAAAGTAGAGCAGCTAGTGTAGTACCACTTTTTGGTGCAACCTACCACAAAAGTTTTAACAGTGATAGGAAGAAATGGAAATGAGTTTTTCTATATAAAATTTTATATTCATTAAGTTATTCGAACTACAGCAGCACGCAGTATACATACCAATTGATATACCTTGGGAATTAAGTACTGTTTTGTTCAATATGCATTCATTTTTAGTTCCAAGTCACCCGCAATTGAAGTTTTCGGTGAACTACAGCAGTAGAGCGGCTGAATAATTTGATATCAGATCATATTGTCAACATATTTTAAGAATCGTTTTGATTTGATTATGCAACTGGAGTTTCCATCTCCTTGCTATGTACAACACCTTCAACAACACAGCAAAATGTTCGGAAACTCATGAACAAATGACTTGAAATCTTTTTTGTACAACGATTTTGATGTATTTATTTTTTCCCATATAAGTATACTTAGATTTCTTTGGAATTTTGCTATTTTCCTTTGAACTTACGAGCAAAAGAAGCGATTGTTTCAGAGATTATTGTCAAAACTAAAAACTGAAGACTGTTTTTTTCTTCGTGTGATTTACTTTTTCTTTAGTTATGAAGATGGTTTAATTAAGTGCCATACCATAATCAATTTTAATGGAGTTTTCGAAAATGTTTGCTTGTTGACGCTGCGTTTCGGAATCATTAACGGAAACTCATTTTCATCTTCAGGAGTTTACGTTTTTGAAATAATAATTGTCAAGTGAAGAAACTTGGTGATCATTCCCATTATCCCATCTTGCAAGAAATTATTACATTTTAAACTGGGATGCTCATCCTTAATTCCATTAACTGGGTACTTCTCCCTTTCGTCAGATTTAATCTTTCGATTTCTTTTTACTTTCAATATCATAGTTAACTCTCGCATTCTTCAACACAGTTTCTCGGCTTCGTCTGCCATTAAATGCCTGTATATCAGGATTAGTCGCTAAGCTTCCTCTACTCAATCATTTTTTCTGACGCTCATTACACTTTCATTTGTGCTGCATTATTTCTCTCTTCAATTATCTTCAACTGTGTATATCTTTCCATTTTAATCTGTAGGATCATTATTTTTGTAATTCTTTAGAGTCTAACTAAGGATTCGTTCGCATGGCTACAAAACTCAGAACTTTATAATACAACTGCCTTCTTTCTAACAGATTTGTACACTATGCTAACATACCTGAGCAAATACTTTTGGTTAATGTGCACATTCCTGTTCGTTGTTCCTGTCTTGGTAGCAGCTTTTCTTAAGTGTTCTCTCTGGACTAAACCAATGGATATTTCGATAAATTTCACGTTAAATCTCATCTCAGTACTTTTTCTAAAATATTACTAATGCATAAACAAAAATCGGTAAGCAAATTATATGCATATGTGCATTTTCAAGCTGTCTAACGTATGCAATATTTCAGTAGAATACTGAGCCTTAAAACCTTCATATCATACATCAGTTGCTTACTTTCCTTTAGAAAACCGCATTTCTCTGATGTCTATGAGCATTTTGTTTTTATCTACAGGAACTGATGACAAAAGTCTATCAGAATGCACAAGATATCAGATTCCTAGCTGTTTGAAAGGGCACATGAACAACATACACACACTTTTCATAAAGTGAAATTACACTTGTAGTTTCACTTTATGAAAAGAAAACGTTCCCTACAGTAGTACACAATGCATTACGCACAATCGAAACATTGTTTTTTGTTTGTTTTTTTAATCACATTGCCCTCCAAATTCTTGTAAAAAGATAGTTTTTTTATTAATCAAACTATCCCTTAAAAAGAATTTAGAGTTCGAAATAATGAAATATTAGTTAACAGAAATTTCAGCCCACTTGAGAGAATCATAACCTCGTTGAAACATTTCTTGCTGATTTTTCGACCATTATTATTTCATTTAACTCTCCATACTGAAGATTTATTTTTCTCACCGCCAGTAAATGACAGGCTCTCAGTAATGGCTTGATGTCTTCCACGGAATGGAAATTAATTGAGTAAGTCCTCTGAGTAGGATGCGATGAAAACAAAATAAATCATTTGCAATTAAAAATATCGTATTTCTAAAGAAATCGCATTGAGCGTACGCCATTGCTGAATTTTAAATGATCGTTTGAATAATATTGCAATTAAAAATGCGTTTTGTGCGGGGAAAACTCTCATTAAATGTAATTATGCTCCTGGGACCGCAGTTTCTCTCTTTATCCCGCTATTTTCCCTTTACATTGAAATTGTGTATCCTCCCTCTCCTTATGTTTATTATCTTCGTCAGCTTCGAGTTTTCTCAATTGAATATGAATATTCTTGTATTTCTTAGTGAGCACTTTAAAATAAATCTAGTCCCTCGGGAAGAAAAAGATATTAAAAGTTATCCAGCAAGAATGTCGTAAAATTGCTCATTTTCCTTCCCAACAGCATGCGTATTTAGTTACCAAACTTTTAAAGAATAGCCTTTTCCCTATATGCGATGCTTTTACGTTCTGTTTCTTAAGTGGCCCAAGACAATTTAAAAATTATATCTTTTTTTCGCTGGAAGTTGCGTTCGTCTTTTGTTCAGTGAAATATGAGAAACAGTGCCGTACGTTCATCACTAAATTACCTTTTTCTACTTTCCATGGTATGCTAATATTCCTAAACCTTGCCTAAACTTGAAGGAAACTAAAGTGTCATTAGTATCTAATTGCTTTCTGACTTGATAAGTTTTGCGTTAAATTATTCCTTAAATTTAAACTGTAAAAGAAGCATGCACGCGTCTTCCTCAATCTCCAGAGCAGAATCAAACATATCTTACTAAGCATTGCAAATAGATATATTAAAATATGTCATTCAAAATATTTGAGGCCAAGATGTGAAATATCAAACGCCTAAACATGGATAATAACAGAAATAATTAATACATTTGTGCAAAATTTATACCAATGATGAAAAACACACGAGATTTCTGATGCTTCCAGGAAAAATGGTAATTTGGTAAAACCGTGTGAGGCAGGCCCACAAAAAGAATTCATATAAAAAAATTCACTATTTTCTTTTTTGTAGTTGGTATTCGAGCTGTACGTTGAGTCTCAGACAATCGCCATTATGGAGGTGCCACAAAATATTGGCTGGGTGATTATTTGAGATGGAGATCAATAGGAAATTTGATGGGCAAACTAAATTCAAGTTGTAGTTTCCAGTAAGCAAAGTCTTACTATTTTAAGCAAGCCATAGAGGGGCAGTGATGTTCTCAGAATTGGTATGAACATGCAAAATATCTTAGGCGACCTATTCTGGGCCTTTTTAAGGTCACTAAATCCTAAACACTTCATTGCAAAGTTCAGAGGCTTCTTACTTACGTGAAGGTAATTTCTTACCATCAACGATATAGCCTACTCCTTAGTGTTAGCTCTTTAACGCGGAAGGTTTCAACAGTTTCTGTATGCGTTCGCCGTAAAGACCCTTCTGACGAATACTGCCTATTTAACCATCCTTTTTTCGTTTGCTTTCTCTTATGCAAATTTTGGTTACAGCTTGTTATGCTTTAGTTTAACGACCACCGTGAGCAACTCACTGGGCTATAAGCAGTCGCCCGTCCCTAATTTAAGGTCACTGGTTCCAGGAAAGGGAGAGAGTCAGTGCCATAAGACAAATAAAACACCCATGCCTCACCGGGATTTGAACCCCGACCCCTTTCGGACGAATGATCAGAGGCCATCGCTTAGACCACTGCGCCACCGGGGCGGCAGGGCAACATCACCGAGCTGTCAAAGAGATCAGTCAGATAGGCTAATGTTGTCATTGTATCGCAAACTCTACGTACGATTGTTTTTAGATGCTTTTGAATCTTTTAATTTGAGGGTAACTTACGTTTCTATGTGAGTCCGCTACAACTTTGTGAAATATTGAAAGTCTTGTGATTAATCTACAACCAACTTTATGATGTACCGTTAGTGGATCGAAGGAATAAAAATCTTTCTCTAGGACTTACTTGAATATCCTCTTTATTAATACTATACACTTTTAAAAAAAAGACACTTTATTTTCGAGCTTGGTCACCCACAGAACGCGTTGTATCAACTTCTATTGTGTGCAAGGGCTTTTTGAAGGAGATTTTTACAAACGATGACCTAGCATGTATTTTTTTTCATCCTCCTTAACAGCACAAATCCCTACCAAATTGAGTCATTTGCATCTGGTTAAAATCCAGAACAAAGAATCAAAGGATTTTTATGAATGAATGACATTTTAGTCCTAAAACAGATTACTAACAAACATTCATTTAGACAGAGGAGGTAATTGGATTTCGCCTCACTAACGTTAAGGAAGAAACAGTTACACATGTGGTAGTTTGATTGTGTTGGGTGCGTTGGAAGCACCACATTCCGTTTTCTAGTAATCACACTACTGTAAGGCAGAGGGATACCCTTCATCATATCTGTATATATTTTATTTTAATTGACCATAGGGATCTTTGCGGAGATTTTCAAATGAGTCTGTGCTTTTAGAGTATGGTCACGTCGTGAGTGACTTTATTGCTTCAGAAAATATCAAGGGAAACGTCCCTCTATCCCCTGAAAGAAATGCATTTCTGCTTCCATTTTTGCAGTCAGATGCTCAAAAGCACAAACATCTTATCATAAGCCACCTTGGCAACTGATGCTACAGCTTTATCTCAAAATAAGAAACTGACATTCCAGTCATTGTCAGTGCAAGAGATAACACATAAGTTACCACTGATTCTGGATGGACATTTTTGCTTATTCATGGTACATTAGCATGAAGCTTTACTGTACAATTAAATTTGTCTAGGCTGTGAGCGTTTATTTGATTCTGTGAAAATTTTGTTCAGAATTTATAGGATCACACTACATTCTGATAAGTTTTTGAGCACTCTCGGGACATTTTAATTTAATTTTTTTAAAGCTATGATATGGCCTTAATTAATTTGACCGTCAGCAGGTTTCTTTCAAGAAAACGTGAAGTTGTGTTGCTAGTATGATTAAAATCCAAACTAACTCGGCAGAAACTTAAATAGGAAACCACATGAATTCATTTGGAAATAAGTGCATTATTTCTTCGTTGTTTTAACAAAATTCCGTATGCTTAGCCAAAACTTTCTTGCAGATTTTTAATAGGAGTGTTTTATTTAAAATTCGGCAGTTTATTGTGTTTTATTTTAGGGCACTTCCCTCTAGACAATGAACAGGAATTGACAAAGAAACCGGAATATCCAAGAGAATGATTAGATTTTAACCTAATTTGGTGATAACGAAGGCATTGATTAGGAACAAATGCAAAATTTTCAAAATATTCAAAGAGTTTATTGTGAGATATCAATGAAAATTGCATATTTTTGAGAAAAAAAAAGTAATGTTTTTGCGCCCGCGTGCTTGTATATAAGCGCTAATTCTGTCGTTTATTCAGTCGGAAGAGGTACCGGATGTCATCCTGCATTATATCATTTCAGACTTGTTCAGAATGAAATCAAACACATTCTTAATATAGAATAGATTTGATACCTCGCGAAAATGGAAAGATATTCACGCCTTGAAGAACCAATATAGAAATATTGGAGGTATGAGCATGGGCGCCCATACGGTGGGTAAGAGGGGGCACCTACCCTCCCCTGCAAATCTGATTATGCTCTTCTGCTCTCGGAATGTACTGAAAAAATTTTCGCGATAACATAAATTCTCATTGCTTATTTTTCTAATAAACTCCTGGATGCATCATATGTAGTAAAAACAGGAAAAACTTTGGGATTTACAGTAGAAAGTAATAGTATTGTATTTTTGCATTGAATGTTCGACCACAGTGTACATACGTACGATGTGGAAAGGTACAAAAGACGGTGAAATGAAAAATATATCATCATCTGCAGCTACCATTCACCGCTGAACAAAGATCTCACGAAGTTTTCTCAGAACTTTGTCTTGAGAGTATTTGCTTCTTTCTTGATGACCAATTGAGTTATCGCTGGAGTTTTGGGGCGCATCGGACACAAGTGGCCAAAAGGCGCATCGTGAAAACAAAATTTCTTTATTGCCTAATAAACTGTCTAATTTAATTTATCCATCACTTTTATATAGTCCTTGATTCTTCTGGATTTCAATTAGATTTATGCGTTGTGCGTTTGGTAAAACTTTTAGATCACAAAGCACAATGAAGATTTTCAGTGCTTGTGTACGCTATTTATATTCACAACTTCTGTTATCCTACTCCTGAAAACTAAGCTATGGGCGCCCATGGATATGAAGATCAGATTATGCACATTCGTGCGGAAATGGAATTAGCACTGCTTTTAATTTCCAACGGAACAATAGCGAGTCACAGTCGCCCCAAAACACGAGAAATATCCTCTCATCATACCTAAAGGATCACTAGATCCTATGCTAGGAATTTGTTATGAGTGCTTCTTCTATAGGCAGCCTGCAGTTTCTCCCTTTACCAGTCTTCTTTTCAAGTTCATTCGTTCAGCACTCACACTGAGGCAGGAAGACTCACATGAGTAAGTACTCCATTCCAGCTTCCAACGAACCGCACACGAAAACCATTGAAGACATTCTTGAAGTGGGAAGCAAACAGTTCAATAGGGCTTAAGATCTAAGCCTTGTTTCCAACAAACCGTTGCGAATTAGGTCAAGGACGACGCGAAGCATAAAAAGCTCTGCTAATCAGGAATATTCACCAAAGTCATCCATCTAATAAGTCGAGCCCGTTGTCGGGGTTTCAGAAAGTCCGTGGCTTCTATTTCTCACTGAGTCCAACATCGATGAAATATAGACACCTAATTAATAACAAGGAACTGTACACCAATTACACTTAAAATAGTACTAGTGATCCGAATTTCTTGGCGTAGAATATAAATCAAAGTCTCCAAGCTTTCGCACATCAACCAGATGGCTTTTTCAAGGAAAGTAGACAGCTAACTGCAAACTGGATAATGGAACACTTCAACAATTTGAACGTGGTGACTTGACTAGACAATAGAGGAATAGGCGCAAATGTGATCAGACATTCGAAGAAACGAGGTCACGTTAGTTGGGCGCGCTGTACTGTGGTAGAAAACAGCATTATTTGAAGAGTTGATTCCATATGCGTGGCAACTCGAGAGAGATGCAAGCCTCGCTGCTGGTCAAGATTTCCAAGGTTTCGCGAATGGCAGTATATTTAGGTGTGGAGTATGAAGCTAATTTTTTGATATCATTCCACATAGGATCAGCGGACTTGAACTTGACCTCTCTTGATAAGGCAGTGGTTATTTTACTGTCTTTTGTATCCCTTTCATGTTCGTTGATTCTAATTCCAAACGAACGTTTGGTCATTCCGATGTAGTATCGCCTGGAGCCATCCGGATATTGTAGTGGGATTGCATAAACACCTGTCTCATTGAGAAGAGGGGGCTTGTCAATATTTCTCTTAAGCATCGTGTATAAAGATGCCGGAGATCTTATGCCGACACCGAAGCTCATCCTCCTGACCGCGTTTTTGAGTTGATAGGAAACTTTTGGTATGTAGGGAATAGAGCCCAGGTAGCGAAGTTGCGGCATAAAAATATTGACACTGCTAGTTCTTGCTTTTTTTCCTGCCTCAGTGGCTAATTCGATAATGTTTTTTACGCCTATTCATTTATTGTCTAGTCAAATCACTACGTTCAAATTGTTGAAGTGTTCCATTATCCAGTTTGCAGTTAGCTGTCTGCTTTCCTTGAAAAAGCCATCTGGTTGATGTGCGAAAGCTTGGAAACTTTGATTTATATTCTACGCCAAGAAATTTGGATCACAAGTACTATTTTAAATATAGACACCTGTTGTTCAACTCGCTCAGCAATATTACAGAACGACATTTCAATCTCTCGCAGTTTGACTGTCTACCCTCTCAGGAAATCTGGGAATTTGGCATTTGGAGCAATTTCTTAGTCTGTAAATTCAATATGTTCTTAAGTAAAAATTCAAAAAATTTAATGCGGACGTAGTAATTTCCACTCTAGGAATTTTTTATAATAATGTTTTCTTAAAATACTGAATCAAATTTCCTGGGCACTGAATCCTTTATTTTTGAAATCTGTCTTAACATGGTCTGCACGGGCCAAAATTTAGAAAGCCTGGCCTGGTTCAGACATTCCAGTTTGTCACCCGGTTCAGACTTTGTAGTTTAGGGCCCGGCACGACCCGTTTCAGACTTTCATCCAGCGTTCTCTGCCATTTATTGCAAAATAGCGCAAGACTACCATTGGAGAAACAAGCTGTTCTACTGAGCTGAACTACCCCAGTAGAGCACGTGACATTTCTGGTAGGAATTCTTTCCACAGATGTGGTTTAGATCTGACTACCTACTTCTGTTAGAAATGTAAACGCATTTCCTCTTCCACACTAAAGGATAAACAAAATAAAGCATGATTAATGTTAGATCCCCAGTAGTTATCGCACTGTAAATGAAAGCTTTACAGTAGTCAAGCTGATCTCTGCCGCAGTTCTAAACTGGTCACAATTAAGTTTTCTTTTCAAATACGAGTATGAATCAAAAAGAAACCCATAAAGTCATGAAGTAAATTGCATCCTGCGTTAAAATTGTGCATAGAGTAGTTACTCAAATCTCGACCGCTGCCACGGGCATGATGTTGAAGCAAATTATAGACAGCGAAGTTAAAACCGTGTTTGATTTTAACCTTTAAAGGAGTAAACCAGCCTATTTCTGATTCTCATCTTACAGTCTGGCTTGTAGATTTCAGCTGCAATTAATCAAGGTATCCGTAGGCGGATGTACTTTAATGTCTTTCGTTTCACTCAGTGACCTTCACCATCGGATTATTTAGCAAGTCTGTCTAGGCTTTGTAAGTCGACATGTTTCTCTTCAATCCAGGAGCAAAATTTAAACCTTCCGGTAAAAACCCGCTTCTGCCAGAATCCGGAATTTTCACATAAATGATGAAAAAATTAGTCCCGGCCTTGCCCGAGGACGGGGCCGGGCTCGAGCGAGGCCCGTACAGACCACTAACATGACGACCAAGTTTCATTAAAATCAGACTAAACATTTAATGGTTTTCTGGTAATCATTTTCATCGATGCATCTCTTTGTGCATCAAGTACACAGACTTGTACATACTCTTAGCATAACAATGATCCCTATTGTTTGTCCAAAGAATGTAACTAAGATTCGATTCCCTAAAAAACTGCAAAGGTTGCTTTACAAACATTTGCATACTTTTTGTGTGAGTGTCAATTTGTTTCAAATTTGGGCATTGGGAATGTAAAGATGAGAATTAGAAAAACTCCAATTCTTATCTTTACGTTCCCAATAAAATAAGTACCTAACTAGTTAGAGAAAAGCTCAACGTTTTCCTAGTGTAATGAAATTTTTTTATTTGATTTCTTGTGCTGATTTTTTGCTTGCTCTTTCTCTAGTGAAGTCGCTTTTGCACCCATTGAACATATGGAGTTTGCCCTTCAAATGAAAAATTCGTAGCAACTCAATGACCTTCTATTCCAAACAATAAAAACTAAGACTACTCAGTTTACATAACTCCCATAAGTATATCTATGCTTTCGGTTATTTGGAAACTTGAAACTTACGTCTCCCATTAACAACGATTATATGTCCTAAATGACTTTTCATTTAAGTGAATGAAACTTCACATGTGAACAGCAGACTTCCAGCACTATTATAAATGTTCGAAAACACTTGCTTTACTTCTTATCTAAACGAAAATCGATTTTTATTGCATTTTTCTTGGAAGGAGGAATTTTGGAAGTTTCTTTGTAAAACCACCCATTTAGTTTTCAATCTGCACTAGATTAAACATGCCACGAATATTTTAGGAAGTATAAGAAAATGGTAAATAAAAAAATTCTTAGAAAAATCCATGATCTTAAAGGTGCAAAAAACACAATGGCTTTAATTACGAAAATAATTCGACTCGGAGGCGTAAAAACGACTGGTTCAAAAAAGAAGGCTCACCACAGTTGTGCTCTCCATCTTTCGTATCGATCGAGAAAATCGAAGGAAGAGCGATAAAAAGGGCTACAAAAGTTCTAGTAACACTCACCGGGCTCTTTTATGATTAGCTATAGGGGCATGAAATCGATTAAAGTGCTTTCGCTATTCGGAAGTACAAAGACATAACGGAGCTAAGTAGAGTACGGTATCGTATTTTAAAGATTGTTCAAGACGCTAGTACAGGATTTGCTAATATTTGGGAAGTCAAAGAATAAAAAAAATAGTTTTAATAAAAAGAAAACCCATGTAAGGATGGTAGATGACTACTTTGCACGCGATTGAAGTGACCGAATGGCCTTGTATTCATGATTCCCTCTTCCTTTACTGTCACTTTGCAAATAAGGAAAACGTACTAACGTTCAAAGAACGATGTGAATATGACATGTAATCGACATATTTCAGAAGGTTAAGCAGAAATTATAGTTAATACTTCCCATAATTTGCAAGATTTCGGTCAATTGCATCCTACACAAAATCAAGGGTGCTTACTAAATAAAGGTAATATATATTTCCTAAATATCTTCAAAGCATACGTCCTTCTGCTCATTGTCTCTTTCACTTGTACCCCAGCATTTATCTGAGTCTTAAAAACCTGATTATATATTTCAGAAATACTATGTTGAGGTTTAAATGTATGGGCAAAGTGCTTTCTGATTTTGTGTGAAATGCGCCCAAAATA
Source organism: Macrothele yani (assembly GCA_039090855.1). Lineage (NCBI taxonomy): Eukaryota > Metazoa > Arthropoda > Arachnida > Araneae > Macrothelidae > Macrothele > Macrothele yani. The sequence goes on along the minus strand of CM077023.1, from coordinate 79,972,348 downwards.
TTTTTAACCATGATAAAACTTCCCTTCTTATAAGTGTATACATTGATTTACAATACTGAAAGAACAAATATAGAATGCGTTTAAAATTTCGTTCCGGATATTAAATAATAAAATGAGAATATTTCATTTTTCTTTGACTTTAGTTATGTCGATCCAAAAAATAAGTATTCTCTGAGAATAGATAACAAAAGCGGTTAATAATCATCGGGAATAAATAAATTCCGATGATGAGCATTTCATTTTTCGTGGAAGCAGTTTTCAAGCATCAAATCAAGTATTCTCGTTCTACTAAAATATAAAAAAACATTCTGCGGTTGGGATTTTCGAAGTTTTTGTATCCTAGAAAAATGCAGGTAATTTCATATCTGAAAATAAATGCCCAAAGTTCCGTCTCGACATTTTACGTAAACGGTAACACACACACACACACACACATGTGATTCAGGTATAGTTGATCTATTTGAGATATTGGCAATCAAGGAATAGGAAAAATATGATTACTAAGATCCTAGGTTAACAAGTATCTTAGTAAAAAAGCTAAGACGATGATGCTTCCGCTTGAGATGAAAATTAGTTTTCAGGTTTAGTACCCTCCCTCCCCCCCCAAAAAAAAACAATCTATGCAAACAGATATTCATGCACTAAATTGAAAAATTAAATTCTGAAACGTGTTCGCTAATTAACATATTATGGAAAATAAAACATCTATAAAACGTGAGAGACGACATAATTATACTTTTATAACATCTGGATAGAGCACCAAATGTCATGAATGCATACTTTGTTCCTGCTCAAGACACGTGCCACCCGAACGTCATCTTTGGCAACTTCTGCAGTGAGAATATCTAGGAACGCTGTTCATGATTCACGAGGAGTGTAAACAAATACCTACGATGTAAGTATTTGTCAGAATACGCTTGCTTCGTTGCTGTTTACTTGCTCCAAGTGTTTATACAAGCACACTTATATCGCTACTGTTCATTTAGAAATCAATTCTTGGTGACTTCAATACAACTGTCGTAGTTGCTTCTTGTGCAGTTCTGTGATCATCAAAAACATCGTTCGAAATTTTCATGGTCAATCCAAACTTACGACCAGTGACATGAGAAACAATCACTAGCAAACACAACTACAGCTAAGAAAATATTTAACTACAGAGAGAGGTAGCAAATTATTGCCGTCCGTGCACAGAGTCAGTTCCAGCGTCCCATGTTTCACCTAAATCAGATACAAAGCTTTTGAATAATGAAACAACTATATCGTTTTTGCTGTATGGATAAATATATATTTCTGGCGCAAATCTCAACGTTTCAACAACAGTATTTTGAGAAATGAATGGGATTCTCTATAAACAAAAGAAGAATTACGGAAAGGGGCATAACAATTTTTTGTACTGTAAAGTTGTCAGATACATTTGAGCAATTTTCGTAAAACATGTTCGCTTCGGGTAATTTGCTCAAGTACCTGGGCTTAAATAAACCTCTATAAGTTATATTTGTACAAATTGATTTTATCATGTTTCCACTGACAGTGCGAAATGTTACCATGTTATTACGTAATGAACGTTTTATTTAAATACTAGCGATCGGTCTTTTGAGTAAATGCAGTCATACATGCAACCATTAGTGTGCATCGAACATAATCATCGGCAATAAATTTGAATGCTCTTATCACTCTCTTTAAGTTGATCAACCCCCATAGTGGGACATACCACTATCATTTTCCTCAGAATATGGCAAATGTGTCTTTACATAGGCATTGCAAGATCAACTAAGGCAATTTCCTGAGCCTAATAATCTAGGAGCGAATCGGGCGTGTTTTGACACAACAGCTCGTACTTTTAGCTTCGGCAAATTCTAGAAGTGGAATAAATAAGCGCAGGAAATTGAGGTACTAGGCAGTCCTGTACAGTGGTGTACACAGAATTGCCTTTTAAGAGTGATTCATCATTAATTTAGTGCAGTGAAGAGGCTTACGTGTAGTAAAATGCTTACAGGTACACTAAAATGCCTAACCTTCTTAACTAATATCTCAGTGGTTTCAGGGAGGTACTGGGACGAAAAGATTTTAAAACCATTGATTTCATTATATGACTGTCAGTAAGAACGGCCTATTGGAACTAGCAAAAATGAATTTTTGGATGTGGAAGCTACCCATTGATCTCCCATAATAATGTGTCACCCAAAGCAGAGTACCTTTAATTGATTTATAAATCTCTTACACCTGTGTAGATTGGTAAGATCTTCCGTTAGGTCAAGTGATCGAACTAGCAGGCTGCTAATAACAGTTAGGCCTGAGTGCAAATACCCGGTAAGATATGGATGGCGAGTCTATCACTTCTGTCCCCTGCAACAAGGAAATTGCTGGCTTCATCTGCGCGTGCCCTGGCTTAGAAGAAATCTCGAAATTTCCTAGAGCTTTTGCTCTGCTATGTTGGGAACCCACTACAACCTGCGGATTGAAAGAAAAAGGTATGTCTTTTTGAGTAGATGGTATAAATCTGAGATGTTCAAAGATCCAAGATCCACTTGCGAATAGAAATTTTCAAAACTCTTTCGTTAGAATTTTGCCACTATTTTCAAATGAAGAGGGGTAAATTCGATTTGGCATTGAAACCGTAAGTTTCTCATGTACACATTGCTACTGTCCCCCCACTTTTTTTAACAATAGCTGCTTTCAGTTCCCTAGCTGGACTTTATTGCTTGCCACCTGTATATGCTTACAAGGGCTGTGAAACTGTTTCCGCAATTTGACAGTCATATCCAGCAAACCTTATTCGTTTTCAACAGCGTTCAGATCAGAATTAAAAGGCAGTAATAACATGAACACTATTTGCAAGAAACCATTCAACTCTGAAGTTAGTTAGCAGTTTGAATTGGAGGTTAACTTGCTGGCACATCCAGAATGGGTCACCAAGTTCTTAAGAAAATAGCAACATATAACATTCAAGTACATTCTGATAGTCTACAGAGTTTGTGCAGTTGTGCAAACATTAAATACCAGTCCTCCCATTCCAGTCGAAGCTAGCCCAGATCATGACCGAGCCACATATACATTCTAGATTACCTAAGAATCTTAGCACGCAGAAGATCTAAAATCTGTTCTTCTCTACGAAAATCACACCAGTAACACTACAATCCACAGGGTCCTCTAAGTTAATTGCTTCCATTTCTCCGCAGAAATTTCTTACTACTGGAATGTCATTTCTTTTGGCAGGGTTACCAGCGATACCAAGTCATCATTTACCTCTTTAATAACGGAGCGCTTCTACCGAGATGTCACTTCTCTATGCTGTCCTGGTGTGTTTTTCTGGTCATAGTTACTCCACAGGCGATCTTCCTAACATGTCAGCAATGCATGATAGACTTACTGCTTGAAGGCCATTATTTCTCACTTCTCGCTATCCGTGAAAAGATTACTTCGTCTCTTTCTACCTTATGCTCTTCAACCTGCTAAAAATATTTGTCCCAACAAACAGCTGCCTTCAACCACGACGCGAAATCTTTTGTACCGGAGCAACTGATTTTCACATAAGTTAGTGCAAGCACAGGTTACTTTCATCACAAAATCAGTGATGGACCTATCTTTTTGCAACATGTAGAAACTAAACAAATGGACAAAGCATTATACAAATAACTACCTAATAGCGTGTTGGTTCTCTTCTAGCGCGAATAACAGTCTGTACACACAGAGACATCGGCTCCACCAGATGCCGGAGGGTTTCCACTGGTAATGTTAGCCATGCCTGTTGCAGTCTTGTCCACAACTCTGCCCGAGACGTCGGTCTAGGATCCATGGATCTCATGTTCCTTTCCACGACATCCCAGAGAGCTTCCATAGGGTTGAAATCCGGGGGCCACTGGATGTTCCAAACTCAGAGGAATGTTCCATGTTCCTTGAGCCATGCCTGCATGGTTCCGGCTCGGTGGGGCTGAACATTGTTCAGCTGAAACAGACCATCGGCCGCAGGATGTGCGAAGGTCACGAAAGCGTGTAGGTCGTTAGCTAGCACATGCTGGTAGCGCGCAGCGGTTAAGGAAGTTTCCAAACACGTTAAGAGACCATATGTGTTCCATGAGAAAGCTTCCCAAAACGTCACAGAGCCACCACCGCTTTGGAGAGAACCGACCTGGCACGACGGGGCCATGGCCTCATGCAGTCTACGCCTCCCCCCCCCCCTGCCAACCCCGTCGGCTCGGTACAGCTGAAAATGAGATTCGTCTGACCACAGCGCGCGGGACCACTATGCAGTGGTCCAGTTTTGATGTTCCCGTTGCCAAGAGAGGCGTAATTTCCGACGACGAGCAGTCAACAGTGGCACAAGAGTAGGACGGCTCTCGTAACTACGTGCGCCGCACTGTTCGCGCGCTGACGCTTTTTCTCACTTAACGCCACAGATTCCTTCTCGATGAATTTGAACTTGGTAACACCTGACAGCAGGTCCAAGTGCCACATACTTAGCTAGATTAGAGAGATAAGAGCTTCTGGGCTCAGTATTGTGGGTGCTTTGATGTTAGACGATCTTTTGTGGTGTGCTGCGATTCTTAAGCAATCTTTTGTGGTGTGCTGCGTTTCATAAGCAATCTTTCTTAGTTAATTCTTTATCAACGTTTGTAAACTAATTCAGGAGCAAGCGAAAGTTTTATGCTCCAGATTGCGACGAATTGGGAGGATATTTACATTTAAATGTTGTACTTACCTTGCATATTGTGACGTAATTCAAACCAAGTGTGTGCAAATTTGATGATGTGCTGAATACTAAAAGATTCAATACTTAAGTTACATGATTCATTTCTGAACTCTAGTCTAGCCTTTTTTTTTTTCCTACGGTGACTTATATATGTTATTTAAAACATTCAGCTGCTACGACTGAGAAGTTATCGGAATTCCATAAAAGAAAAGTTTAGCAAAAAGCTAATTCAAGAAGCTTTAAGTTAACCTTCAAGTTAAGATTACACTGAGGCCAAGTCACAAGTTTAGTTGAACCTTACAAGCTTAGCTTTCAGTGTGTTGCAAGGAAAGTAACAATCAACTAATATTTTGCATTGACCCTTATTTTACGCGGTTTAATCACCAGAACGTGACGCTGGTTAAAAGAAAAGGGCTGAAGATTATAGAAAAAATCAAATTTATAGCATGCAGAAAATGAACACATTCTTGAGAATTCTGATTATAGGAAAATTATAATACGTACAGGAAATACAGCTACACTTTTAGTCATCATATTATCATTGAAACAAATGTCATTATCGATCACTTACTGTCATTGTATGAAACGAAATACATTTTTGAGAGATTTCCGAGTAAAACATGAGAAACATTAAATAAATATAAAAATTTACATATCACATATTATGAAAATTCCTGAAAGTTCAGTTGCGTAAACATGTTATTCATGTAAGCAATAAATGATTTCAGGCTAAGACGAAATTTGAGAATACGTTCAACTAAATAGAAATCATAAGACTGAAGAATTGGTGTGAATGAATGCTTATTGCATTGAATGTGAAACACAATTCCAGAAGTGTTGAATACAGAGGTTTAAGTTGGTGGAAGAGAGAAGTAAAAGCCTGTTAGGAAAACTCTTCATTTAAACAGTTTTAACACCGGTCATTTTAAGGGAGACAGTATAAAAAGAGACATAAATACGCAACTTAAAGCATTAAAACATAAAACGAATGGCATTGAATCTTACAATATGCTTAATTTAGTGAGGGAGTTTAAAGATTTTTAAAGCACATTTATTTACATTTAGTGTCTGCATAATGTAAAAGCGTAGACAGATTATCAAAAAGCGTTATTCTTTGCGATGTTCCAATAGAGTAAAAGTGTGAATCAATGGTTTTTCTGCCCTCACATAAATTTTTGGTAGTTAATTTATGTTATGAAAGCGTAAGTCATATTCTCACGCTGAAAGCTAATAAGAAGAGACGCTTTGTTTTATAAAAAATAAAATATATCCAAGATTTACTAATAGAAAATGATCTTGAAGAGTTTACCCTTCAATTTTTGTCTGAAATACAAAGTTTTGTGATATTTAATTTCGTTTTTATTTCATTTAGTGAAACAAATTTTTTAAACGTTTTTACGGCTCAACTCAGCGGTTGTTATGAGAGTTTCAAGAGCATTCTTTCGGAAAACATTAAATTTGAGCAAGAAACTGTTTTTAAAATGTTCATTTTAAATTTTCACTTTTTCTGCCACATTCTCCATACAGAAGAGAAGAAGAAAAATAGGAAAAGAAACGAGATTGGCAGAATGAATAAAGGGAAACAGTATGAGAATGTACAAGTAGCTTGAGTTTCGGTGAAATATAACTGAGCTCACAGAAAAAAAAATATGATGTGGGAGCATAAAATTTAATTTCAGGCAGAAGTGCCGCTAATTTAGTAGTGCGAATTTAACACTTGTTATACCATGGAGATACTTCTAACTGGAAGAAATCAATCTTATAACCAATAAACTAATAATTTTTCTCCAAGAAAATGCAGACTTTGTTTGAAAGCGTGAGTTGTACAGATGTCGAAGTGTGAATTATGTCTCAGATGAGATCCTTACCAACTGGATTAGGTCCGTGATGATGTGTGCGTCTGTACATGAAATAAAAGCTATTTGTGCTCTAACTTTGTTTTATTTTTGTGTTTTCTTCTGTTTTTAGGAAAGTTTAGTATACATTGCACCGGAATATTACTGACTAAATATCTGAGTACTTGCATGCATCAACGCCTTCGTAAAAACAGTGTGGAATTTTGAATTGCACGCCTTGAACATGCATGTGGCAAGAATATTTTGGATTAAATCTCTTTCATTGTGTTCCAATGAAAAACTGAAGAAACAAGTTTTTAACAATACCTCATTGGCAACTCACCAAGCAAATAATGTTGGCATCGCCTAGCATATTTGATTGATTTACGGGAACAGTCACCTTACTGATGTTCCAATCTCAGATGCGACATGGATATTACGTTCGTCCTTATGACAATAGTTTTTTTTTTTTTTTTTTGCTTCACGGTTTAATGACCACCATGACCAATTCTAAAGACTATAAGCAGTCTGCCGTCCCTAATTTAGGGCCTGTGGTTACAGGAAATGGAAAGATCCAACGCCGTAAGACAAACACATCACCCATGCTTCACCCATGCTTCATCCAGGACTCGAACTAAGGCCCATCTCAGACGAGTAGTCAGAAAACAAAAGCTATGACCACTCGGCCACTGGTCGGTGAAAATAACAATTCCCTTCTTTTCCTGGAGTAATTGGCCCTAAACTCGGGCAGGTCTTCGTAGTCTTACGTGTTCACGCGAGGATCTTTCAAATGAAAAAAAGGAAAAATGGGGGAAAAAATAGTTTTTAGGTCAACATATGTACGCCATTCTTATATAATGCCTTTTCAATATGCTACTAACAATGAACAAAATTCAGAGCCTGTATTAAAACTTTGAAATTGCTTCTTTGAGGAAAACTGCTTTTGGAATTGCGCAACTCCTTGGAATCATGAATGCCGTGAACATTTTAGTGGTAAAAAAATAGTAACAACAATTCGAGAAAAAGAGGATCAGTAAATTTCATGAAAAAGTAAGTTTCATTAATATTTCAAGAAACAATGGAGCTGGCGAAGAACCATATAAATAATAATTAGGGAACTTTAACGTAGCTGCTATTACTGAGGACAGAAAAGTTATTCGTTTCATGGGCATGTGGTCTTGATGTTTTGTTAAGCATGATTCATTAGAAACTAAAGAAAGACTGGCGATGCACCAGTGTAGGTTTAGCTTCTGCAATACAATAATTGATTGTCTAAACAGACTGAAATCGACACATGAGAGAATTTCTTTCTGGGACTTATAAAGTAAATCTCATTGGTTAAATAGTTTCAATTTTTTAACTGGAACGTTTTTGCTGTTAAAGAAAGACAGTCTTTTTTCTGAGGAGTTGGGTTCACAAAAGATTTATCACACACTCATGTGAAATATTAGTGTCATTGGCGGTAACTAAGAAAACTGAATGTAATGGGGCGATTTGAAGGAAAACAACTACACTCGTCAGATGTGAATTAATAGAAATTGACTAACTTTCGCTTTAAGAAAATCATATACAGCAAATGATATCTGCTTTAGATACAAAATTGTTCCGAAGTTTACTTGTCAAACCTTTGCAGCACAAAACGCGTAAGCAATGGCAGAAAAGTCATCAAACGCACTTTCTTATAATTTTCAGAGGTTTCTGAAATTAGCAATCATATTTCTTCAAAGGATTCTGTGTTTAGAGTAACTGACCAAACAATTAAAATAACTAGAGTATCATTAAAAGGCGCTCACAGTTACAAAACTACAACTTAATGATATTATAGCATGACAGCGGTTTCAGTGAGCCGCTGAATACAAAGCCAGAACCTGAGCTGGTGATGAGATTCCCCTGGTTTCGCCTAAAATCTCTGCCTTATATTTCTAATGGTAAAACTCCTTTACATATTTTCTTCGCAATTAATGTATTCCCAAGGATGAAAATTTGCACATCGGTAAAACTAACTTCAAGTTATGGCATGGGATACTTAATACTTGCTAAAACATAACCATAATTAAGCAATCCAACATTTTTTGTCTACTGACGTCATCAATGTACAGGTAGCCCGATCTACTAACAGGTCTGTACATTACTCAAAGAAAAATGATTGATTTTTAATGCAATTATGGGTACGTTTTAGCAAGTATTAAGTATCCCATGATATAACTTAAAGTTAGTTTTATCGATGTGAAAATTTTCATCTTTGGGAATACATTAATTGCGAAGAAAATATGTAAAGAAGTTTTACCATTGGAAACAGAAGGCAGAGATTTTAGGTGGAACCACCTTAAGCGAAACAGGTAAAAAAAAATATTGATTAGTTAAAGATATAATTCGCACGTTTTGTGTGTAAGGGAGAAAAAAGAGGTAAGAAATTTTCGAAAGTTTGCAGTGGCTTGTGGAGTGAGTAAATATGTATAAAGAAAGAAGAACACCGTCGTACTTTAAAAACCAAAGGAAACTGATGAAATGTGCTGAATATTTAATCAGAATCTGCTAATCGGAGGCATGCCCTGGTGTTAGTGAAATCCCCGAAACATATCAAACTGAAGTGTTACATTTGTTGAAAAATTGTGTTCCAAACTTGCACTTGTAGCAAAATATCGTGATTTGTCCTTTCACGATAAGACAAATCATACACTTACTCTGAATTCTAATAGGTGCCCAGTTAAAAAAATTATGACCTAGCCAGCGATTGTGTCCGCAAAAGAACTGAGAACTACTATTGCATTTCATGTGAATAATATTGCAGATTTTGACAAAATCAATCTAGAAATATTGCGCACAAAGAAAACATACGAACGTGTTGTTACAGCAAGTCCTTCCTTTTATTTGGAAAATCTTGTAACTAGCAATAATGAGTACCTAATTTCAAATGAAAGAAAAAGAACTTCAAGGAATACTTATGGCATTTCTCCCCTCAGCGAAACACGGGAAGCTGAAACAGTGGCATTAAGCAAAAAATCCGAAAAAGTTGGTAAAAAATGTATTTCAGAACTCGTATGAATCTTTAGGATAAAACAGATTTCCTATATCACTTTTCAGAACTCGTATGAATCTTTAGGATAAAACAGATTTCCTATATCACTTTTCAGAACTGTTTTAAGATGCAATTTGGACAAAACTTTTTGACATAAACACATTCCCGAATGTTTACTCTGCGTCAACACTGACAGAATAAGGTGAATGATTTTGATCATTGTCAGAAATGTTTCCCCTGAAGGTACTGAATGATGGGTGAGCTGTTAAGTATATTGACTCTGGAGAACAGTAAGAGCATATATAGATGGCCCCCGCTTCTCCGTTTTTAAAAATAACAATGCAACCTTATAGATGTTGCCGTATCAGGATGTTCTAGTGTAATGCTGATGATTTGGAGCCAATTAGAAAGCAATGTGAATAATGCGCACTTAAATTTCATTTAGCGGAGAATGATTATAAATAGCATGGGATGACAATAAATTACAAAAAGGCAAAAACAGTTACTCAGATTTAAATGCTAAAAATTATTTGAAGCGTTATTCAAGGAGTTTTTAGATTAGAAATATTATTTTAAAATCACTGAAAGTTTAACTTCAGAATAATATTTAGACAACAGAATGAACCAAGCTTACTCTTATAATAGAAAAACTATTATTTGCTAAAAGAAAAGAAGTTCGTTTAAGAATAGGCATAAAAATGCGTTTTTTTATTGACCACTTCAAAGCTAAGCGAAAAGATTAAATTCAGCTGTAAAGGCAGAACACACAGAAAAACTGAAATGAGAAGATGTAGGTAATAGAAAATCAAATAGATTCAGGGGCAAAGCTGAATTAATTCTTGTGATATTAAATTTAGATGACAGACTTCAGCAGCTAAAACAAACCTGGTGATAACAGTAGCTTGTTTCTGCATGTGTGTGGGATTCAAAAAGCTCCATCCCCGACATCACATTCGGAAATCGCATGTCATCGATCTCTAAGCGAATATTTTCAGACCTAAAGCAACCATCATTAGAAAAAAATGCCATGAACATTATGATTTCAGTTCTTTTTAATATGCGCATACACAACTGCTTCCTGCTTTGGGGCCTGAACATCATTTTGTGTTTTATGTCAAACGATAATCACAGGAGCTATTAATAGTACAGTGTAATGTTATAGAGTTGTTCATTTTTATCTTCCCCGAAACATGCTATATTCTACAAAAAAAGCACAATTTATGGTCATACATAATTTGTTTCGAGTGCATTTTGGGGAACAAACTGAACTTGGTAATGTAATGTGTCACTTTTTACGATGTTATTAATTTAGAATCAATAGTTTTTTCTTAAATAACGCCAGTGAGAGTGATGTTTAATCATTATGAAAAACGGGGCAAACAAAATAAAAAACAAAGGAGGGTAAGAAGAAAACGAAAATTGTGACTCCAAATGTTTTCAGTAATATCACATATAAGACTATTTCTTGTTGTGCTCGTAATCACTACGCACAGCATGCTCTTTTTGCCGTTCATTATGTTTATTACCTGAAATACTACTAAATAAACAGCACCTTTTGCTGCCTTCAATAGTCCATTCTGTGGTGAAGACTAAAATTTCGATCCTCTTTGATAAATGTGACGAAATTAATGCTTTCTGCTTCAACATTATGAACATAAGTTGCAACTTCAAGCTTAAAAATGAGGTAATACATTTTTTCACATATTTTACCCCCAAAAATCTCATGATAGATGCACGTGCAAACCTACATCCTGTTGTCACAATGGCAGTCGCAATTCCGTTTTGTTTTATGGACGTATTTTACCTGGGATTCATTTTCTTACACGTGCATTACTGTGGAGACGGAATTTAATGCAAACCTGTTTCGATTCAGCTACAGATGATGTAATTGTGGTCCGTGACTGTTTGGTTGATATGTATTACAATGTTAGAAAAAGAATCAACCGACTCCAAGAAAAAAAAAATCACTGAAAAAAGCTGGACGCATTCAAGAAAGAATGAAAAATGTCAGTTTTCGAGATAGTATCTTTAAAAACTGCTTCGCTCATGACCGCATCACTTTCTAAGCTGATAATGAGCAGTAAAACAGGGGTAGTATTATCGATTGCCGACGAAGATGAGATAGAGATCACAGTATGATAAAGAGCAATCTGTCAGCCAAGCAGGTTCTTCATGAATGTCACAATGTGTTGAGACATTTCAGTGATTCCAGAGAAAAGAAATTCACCAGACTGTGACAAAGCATGGGCTAAACCGTCATCTGAGTTTTCATGCCTCTTTTTATTTATTTTGTTATAACGGGTGAATTATTTCCCTTCAACAAATACCTAACCACAAAATTTTTAAACTATGTGGGAACTTCGCGTGAGACACATGAAATTCAAATATCTGAGAAAGGAAAATACAAAAAAATAAAAATATTGTTGGTTCTGCGAACTCTTAAGTTATGACAAAAAAAATCGAACAGGTACAAAAATTATGTTTCGCACAGAGATAATAGTTTTGTACTCTAGTTTTATGCTTGAACCTTTCCTTCTTAACGAACTACGTTCATTGATTCATAGCTAAGTGCACGACACTTAAACAGGATGCAGATTTTTATTCCCAATTGAAGACTACATAGATAGTTGCTGGTTTGGGGGTTTGCACCGTTGGCCACGCATACATTTTACATATAGTGAATGAAGCACTGCAAGAATTCTGTGCTGTTAAAAAGTAAAAATGGTGTAACAAGAAATGTGTAGTTCTAAAACAAAATTGTCACTGTCATACTGCTAACACACAGAAAAAGATAGTTTTACGTATTTACAAATAGTGTAATTCAAAAGGTTAAAAGCTAAATTATTAAATTGATAATTTTTTTATGCTCATCGTGATAGCTAACATATCTGAATAACTGCAGTAATAAGATATGGTCTACTTTTTCACGTCGATTAAATACCTTCCGCACCACGTGACCTACAGATAGAAGTACATCTCTCTTCTGTAAAGAAATAAATGCTAGCAGTTTTTCAAAAACTTGATGCATTATATATTACTTTCATATGATCTATAATAAGACAATAAATACAAATTCATAGGATATTCCCACAGCTCGAGAGTTTTGAGACTTCCCGGACACACACACACACATCATTGTAAAATATTATAAATCCACTGCTGAATGAAAGTCTCCCCAAGTTTCTTCCACAACGGTCTGTCTTGAGCCAGTCTTTTCCATGTCACTCCTGCATGCTTCCGAGTTTTACCCTTCCATCTCCCACGTGGTCTTCTCCTGGGTCTTTTCCTGTCCCATGGTATCCAGACTAAAATTTTGATAGTCCGTTCTTCTGGCAATATGTCCAGCCCATTGCCGTTTCAGGGATTTTACTTTGATCATCATGTCTTCCACTCTCGTCATTTTCCTGATCCACGAGTTCCTCTTCTTATCCTTCCTGGTTAAACCATGCATGTATCTCTCCATGCTGCTTTCAGTTGCCTGAAGCCTCTGCATGTCTTTCTTAGTAAATGTCCACGTCTCTGCTCCGTACGTAAATACTGGAAAATTTGCTGATTAAACACTTTTCTTTTAAAATAAAATGGTATATTGATCTTTGAAATTGTACTGTTTCTTCTAAAAGCTCTTCGACCAAATCTTATCAGCAAGATTCTGCAGCTATTAAATATTTTGAGGATATACCCATGAAGAGTTTAAGTGAACGCAACGAACTACTGTTGCATTCTTTATTCCGTTAATAGATGATTCATGAAACAATAACATCATCGTTTGTTTCGTAGTCACATTCAAAAATTAGGTCGCTTTTGCCTATCGTTAGTGTAAATCTTGGCTACTTCTTGTTATGTTTTACACACTGAATGTCACGTTGGAACTCCAAAGAGTTTACTTCTTTAGGCATCACTGGCAGTCAGTCAAGTCAAGCAGACTGAGATAAAACAGGGCCGCACTGCTATCGAGGTGTGTTAGGTATGAAAGCTATCAACCGGATCGAAATGATTAATAAGCTGACGTTTTTACTGCATTTGCTGTCACGTTGTGTTGTTACGTATAAAATCTATTAAATGTGAAATTAGCTACTTTATTAGACACTTCTGTTGTTTAATGTTAATTTAATTTTTGAGGATTGTGAATTGTTTTCGGTTGTGCTCCGTGGTGTACCTTTGTTGGAGCATCGTAATAAACATCCGTTAGGCCATTATCTGTAAATTTTTCTTGCTTTTGTCATCATTCTTTTAAAAGCGAACCCTTAGAGTTTTAGTCCCTACTGTAAGGCTAGAGGCAGGAGCTAAAATGTAGACGCCAGTTTTTGTAGAAACGACCTATTACTTGAATTTGGCAGCAATGTTTAGAGGTCTTATATTTAGAAAAAACAGAAGAAGACCGAAAGAAAGAAAAACTCAGCTTAGTCTTACATAAAATAACATATTTTGTAAGCATCCACGCGCGGATAATGTGTGACACATTTGTAGCAACTAAACTTCCACTATCAATGAGGATACTATAAACCCAGTGAGAGATTTGTGGCTATTTTGTACCGTTAGCTTGAAATTAGTACTTCTGAAATGCCATCAATCATTAGCAATGCAGCAAACACTTATTAACGTCTTTGTCTCTTTGCTAGAACTTTAACGATTGTTTTAGGATTGTGGGAAAACACCACAGATAACAGCTTGACTTTTGCAGCTTCGTATTACTTTATTTTCTTTGAAAAAAAGTAGCTTGGTTTTCCTTTCTTCTCTGTTATGGTTCGAAAGTGACTTTATGACCGAAAGAGAGGTATGGGTCTTTTAAGCACATCTTCATTGAGTCTTTGTTTACTCATCTGCCTTTGATGCCAATCACACTAGAAGTTTGTTTAACCAATGTATTCTAAATGTCACCCATGAACGAAAACATTCGTTGATAAATACATCCGCCAAGTGTCCAATTCGAACTGCGTTCCAAACATTCTGTTATCGGGCTAGGAAGCCACGACTTTTCATATGGCATGAAGAAGCAATAAAGACGGTTCAAAGTGTTACTAAAAAACATGAGTAAAAACAGTTTTTCTTTCCGAAGCTTTTAAACTTAGTCGCCTGCCAGATCGTTTATTCAGTGTGATTTATTTCCAAGTTCGCACTCAATCCCCCTTTGTTTCGTTGCTTATCTTGGGAACATCTGTTAGTACAACTGCCTTCTGACTCTAGAGGTTGTAATGACAGAGGGAAAATTTTTGACATCATAAATAATCTCTGGAAGACATCAAACTATTCAAGCATAAAGGATTTTTAAAATCAAATATTTTTCAACAAAATAAGCACTGAAATTATGTTTCATATACCGGGCGGTATTTTTCTATCTTTAGCTACTAGGTTCGCTTAATAGCCGCACTTAATTTTGTGTGGAGTTTATTTTACCACAAAAGGAAACCAAATAAAATGCTTTAAGTATTAAAAACAGCAAGTTATACATTTTAGCGGCACTGTACGATAAATGAGAACAATTAGTTGCCAAAGGTTCTTCTAGGGAAAGAGGAACCAAAAGTGGGAGTTGACGATATGCCTAGATCGAAACGTCAACTCAAGACTCATCACTGTTCGAAAAACAGTGTGGATGTTTTTAGCCTGATACAAAACTGAAATAAAAAAAGTATTACAAGCATTTTTTCTGTTCCTGCGGGCCGCATTTTGACATTTTTAAGTGTGAGAGTCAGAAAGAAAAATAACGTGGCAGTCGAGGGGGTGGGGTATGTTTAATTCCATTTCGTGGATAACCTGTTATAAAAAAAACTTTTAGTATTGTGTTTTCTTTTTTCACGTTAATAGTGAATTTTCCATCTGTTTATTTCTAGTATTGGGAAATACATGCAAAAAAAAAAAAAAACTTCTTCACAGTGAGTCCGATAAGTGTTGCGTTCTGTAAATAGCAGTACATGCGGTGATTTAAATGAAACATAAGAGAGGTGTTTGAATTTCGAGCATCGTAGCTTCCGCTATATAACTTCTTTTGCTAATGAGGCCATTTCTTATTTAATATAGAACGGCCTTCTGATATGACTTCATGTAGAAGTAAAGTTTACTCATATAGCAATAAATTAGACTAATATGGCGTAATAAACATTTTCCAAGTTAAGTGAATAATAAAAATAGATACACTATTGCCGCATAAAATATTACTTTTACATCATTTAAAAAGTAAAATGAAATACTTTTCATTCCTTGGCATGTAATAACTAATTTTGGCAAAAGGTGCTGAGATCGCAAACACATGGAAATTAATAAATATGATATGGGTGCTGTCGAAACAATTAGTGGAATAACTATACGAGTTCACAGTCATACCTAATAATCGATGCAACTGCTTTTTCTCATCGAATTTCAATCGAAATCATTCACGAGAGATTCTAAGAAAGTATCATTCATGCTCAATGAAGAGTTGAAGCAATACACTTCCCGCATTAAACCACTCCTCGTCACTGCTTGTAGTAGTAATAAAGACAAATGTGTAAACCTAAGTTGCCATTGGGACTGTTCTTCCCATAGAACGATCTCGGTTGTTATGGGTTCTCTGGCCTGGTTCTGGCATCAAAGAAGTAGGTTCCGCTTGATCTCGAGGTGTGTGGGGTGTTAACAGCCATTTCCTCTTAAAGTGCCCTAAAAGAAAGTGGTGCATAAATTACTTGATAAATTTTTGAGAGGTTACTTATTATTTTTTTAATTTGAAAATGAAATAAATATACTGAGTAATTTGAAATTTTACAAAGTGTTCAATAAATGTGACGCGCTTGGTTTAGCAGATTACTGATTTCATATGCTTAACCCCACAAAAGTGCAGCTTTAGTATGGACGCCAGTCATGCACACACACATACACACACATCAAGTGTACATGACTAACGTATGTATGCATGAGGCTTGCTCTCCGGTATCATAATAGCTAAACGAAGTGGCAGAAAATTTTCTGCCACTCCAGCATTTTTTGGGATAAATTAGTAGTTAATTCAAATTCTGAAAGTTTACGAAGTAGTTACACAATTTTGAAAAAAAAGGAGAGGCGGTTTCTAAGTTAGTTCATAAAAAAAAAAAAAAAGAAAAAAACATAAGTTTTTAATTTCTTTTTATTTAAGTAACTTTTTTCAAGGGGTGTGTAACTTTTACATACCGAATTTTTGTTTTAGTTTGACACAATTTAATTTCTCAACGCACATGGGATTTTGAATGTCGGAATGTATGAATGATTGCATATTTTCATAACTTATTCATTATATGAAAGTCTTCATCTTTCAGAAGAAATGTTTGATTTATTAGGATACCAGAGACAACTTTGATACCAGAGAACCAGAATACACACCAGAGAACAATGGCTGTAACTGCCATATATTACATGGGAGCTATTCTAAAAAATATTCTTTGAACATAACTTAAAGCTATAATTGATATTTATCTTAAAATAACTAATAAGCCTAAATTCTAACCTAAACTTTTCGAGTTCGTGGTTCCTAAGCCTGGACAGGCCTGAGTATATTTTACTTTTAAAAAATCTAGATATCTATACATTGAGTACTTTACAGATCATGTGTAGTTAAAGATTACGGAAAGGTTTGTAGTGCATGCATGACAAATGTGCTCTCAGCATGTTCTGAAATGTCTTTCATGGTACCTACAATTGCTCATATGAATGAGTGATGGGGTTTTTTGAGTTGAACATCCAGATATGGCCATACAACGCCACGCACGGGACGAGTCCGAAAGGGTAGATAAGTCATAGGTGTTAGTTAGTCACGCAGTCTGCTCGGATGTGGGGGCGCCACCCTCCATAGAACCAAGGAGCCAGTTGTTCTCATGCTGTAAATTTTCGGAAGAGCTAAAAAAGGGAGAAAATGGCCTTAATAATGTGCGAAAAAAGACTAAGATTTTAAAAAATATCCGAGTAATCGTATTTACCAGAAAATAAATTGATATCGTGAAAAAGAGGTTATTGCCTGAATCGAATGTTATTTTCACACATGTACTCACAGAGACAAGCACTAGAGAAATGCGTGCGTTATCACAGGAAAAGGCAACGATAGTTGCTAAGGGGCATTCTATTAATGCAAAAAAGTCTTCATTGTGGGATCCATTACTTTAACAATGGAAAACCACATTACTGTTGCATTTATGTGGCACAGAAATTTCCCCACTAATGTATTTAGCCACAGTTTTATTTCCCGAGATCTCGCGACAGAACTTAATTGAAGGAACGTAAACTCCCCTAGGGTGTCAATGTGGATTATCTCAGATATAAGGACTGAAAAAAAATCCACCACAAACTAATCCAATTAACTTTCTTTAAGTCTTGGAATTTGCATTAAAACAAAACCAGTTATTAGTTTTCCAAAAAATATTCAACCTAAAATGTCCATAAACTGCACTGAGAATAAAACCGTTTTTCTCAAGTAATTGAAATGGTAAGGAACATTATTTGTTTTTTGTTGCATGCCAATCTTTTCTTGCGTTATTTGACCTGAACTCACGCCAAAAATTTATCACTAGTCACAGAATCCCTAAAAACGCTTTTGCGAAGCTAGGACAATCTCTCAATAATAAAGAACTCACTACTGACAATGTACGGGAGGGGAATGTAGACTTTCCACGATGGGGGAATAGAAAAATCCAACTGCTCCTAGCGTCTAATACATTATGCGTTATCTCCCGGCACCTGTGTGGGAACGGCTTTATCACCCACCCCCGAACTAACCATATATATCTCCTCATCAACTTTTACATATCCTCTTCAAGACTGACCTCTTACCACCACTTCATCAGGATCTGGTTAAAAAAAATTTGGAAAAGTGCTAAAAACCGAAGCACAGCTTCATTATAAGTATCGAACGGTTGACGTAAACAGAAATGTGAAAAGCTATCAGTGCAGGAATACTGGGTGCGATAATCTCATAATTTCTGCATGATTGGAGGAACAGGTGAAAAGCAACCGCGACTTCAGGGACGGCGAGGATGTGGGGAAAGGCATTTTATGTGAACCCACGGGTTTAATGGGGCAAGCAAAACTTAGACAATTTCCCCTTTCTGCATATTTTACTGTAATTGCAGGTCACATAAATCAACGCCACTTCTACTTGGCTTATGCCTTGAAATCTCTACTTTTAATAAAACAGCATGAATTGCATTTCCATAAAAAGACGCTTTAAATAGTTTTTCAACATGAGCACAACGTTCTACACCTTTTGAGGGGTCGCTAAGCATTTCGAAACTCTAATGCGAACATTTCAGTCAGGTTTGCGCACGTATATATAATATAGGCGTCTTTGCTGGAGGTTAGAGCAAAATGAAGAATTGCATTTTTCAAGGTAACGCACATACGAGAAAAGAAAAGCGAGATACAAGTGTTACTAAGGCACGCATTTTGCATTTAATTACTTGAAGTCTTGATAATCGAAAGGCTTTGGTCTTATTTAAATTTCTGATAAATCTGTACGTATATTCCTAATTTATAGGCTGAAAGTGAGAATAAGTTGGTAATGCTATGTATAAAAAATGTTCGTCGTAACATGAAAACTAGTAAAGTAATATTTATTACAAAACAAAAAAACAGGCCATTTTCTTTGGATATGACTGACATTTAATTGATTACTGAAGAAAGCAAACTGAGCAACAACTTCTATCATTCACTGAAATTATTAAAAACAGGCCAAAAATTACTATCGTCTTCATGAGATACTGCTTTTTAAAATTCTGATTCATTCAGTTGCTGGTGACATATTATTGCTCGGTCGGATTTTAGTAAGATTAAGCGCATTTATTCTGGATTTCATTGAGAAGAGCTGAGTGTTAGGACAAAGCGAATTTTTTTTTAATGGACGTTGCTCAGGAGCGTACTGATAGTCGCCGCAAACCCGCACTGCGGGGGGGGCTCACGGCTAAGAGGGCCTCTAATCTCAGGAAAGGGACTTTACATTTTTTTTTTTTTTTTTTTTTGCGAAAACTGCGTACGCATTTGCTATTTTTAACATTTATTTTTTTAATAACATTACTTTTAAAATAACAGACTAATATGAAGCCAGGAATGTTTGATAACAGCTTTGAATGAAGTATTAAAATCAAAAATTAATTTTCGGTATTTTTTTCAATAAATACAATATTTGAAAATCATTTTCGTGGTTTTAGTTTATAAAAACTGGATGGTGGGAAAGCAGCTATTCCAGGCACCTTGAGGTCCCTTTTTAAAGTCATAGCAGTAGTTCCTATACATGTATATTATTTGCAACAGAACTTCATAGAAATATCAGTTCAATGAATTAAATTTTTATACTAATGAGGATAAGGTGTTATGTATTACAGCTGTTTACGCCTAACTACGCGTCGTTGAGAATATAATAAACTAACAGTTGCTCTTCGTACGGACGAAGAAACAGACTTGTCATTTTTTCAATAACAGAGTCAAGACAATAAAATATTTGCTATGTGCAAAAGATTGTGGCATTATGTTAAGTGATTTTTTTTTATATATTCAAGAGTAAATAATTTAAGTAATTTTACATTTTGTGTGCCATAATTCTTTATTGTTAACTTATTTATTTGCTTATCTATGTTTTGTATTTTCGTATACATCTGTAAATCGTAAATGGTCATTAGACACTATCACACGGCAGTGACGTGTTTTGTGTGTTTGTGAGGCATTTCGAACGGTTGGCTTTAGTTCTCTAAAAGAATAAAATTTGCATGATATGATTAACTTTGGCTAAAGTGTTTTGTAGCACATTGTAGTTCTCTAAAATAATAAAATTTGCATGATATGATTATCTTTGGCTAAAGTGTTTTGTAGCACATTTTCGCTTTAATTACACCGTGCACATTTGTGTTACACGAAATAAAGTGCAATAATTTTGGTTTTACGAAAAATACTTGTTAGAATTTGGATTATAGAAAAGCCCATAAAGCCCAGTTAATGGAATTTTAAAATTTCAATAATTGAAAGCTAATAGATTTTTGCAAAAGGGCCTCTAATAAATTCTTTGCGGGAGGGGGGGGGGCAGATTTTCCAGTACGCCACTGGCCTTGCTTGTAAATGGACGGAATACGAACATACGAGAATTAGTTAGTGATAATGACGTTAGATAAACCTCTGCTAAACGTTCTTGCTACAATCTTGCCGCGTATTCCTCATGGTCATTTAATAATCTATAGGATATGTTGTAAATATACAATATCGTAGTTTTAGGTTAAAATAATTACATCAAAAGTCCAGTTAAAGTGCCTACCCTTAGAGAGTGTCCAATACAACGAACGTTTTTTTTTTTTTTTTTTTTTTCAGCGGCATTTAGCATTTGTCTTAAAATACAAAGTACCCAGCATTCTCTGCTGCAAGCATAACGAAACAAAAACATTGGGGTACTAAACTATGGAACATAGGGGATGTGTAAAACCGTTTGTGAAGAAGTTTAAACAGTTTATTTTCCACATCAGTAATCTTATTCCATAAGGTGCTTAAACTTTTCATGGAAGGATGATAAATAAGTCTGATACTTATGACACACTGATTAGTGTATTTTGTTGTTCTGAAATGTGGGCGCTATGCAAAAGTGGTTTATTTGCCCTTGATTTGAATAGCTGAAGAATGTATTATTTTGGGGAAAAGTAACCAGGTAAGGAATTCCTCAGTTTGGGGGTAGCAGGAAAGAATGATTTAACAGAGCAATTGCTATTGGACATACAAGGGCTTCTTGTAGTAGGACGGAATACCATAATAAGTGAGAGATCATTGAGGACTATTGAATTCGATGTCCATGGTAGCACATGCAAGAGGTATATTTCACCCGTGAGGAAATTAGCTGAAGAGAATCAGTGAGCTCCGGATTGTAAATAAGGTAATTTACTTTTTACTGCACTGCATCAAGAACTTTTATAAGTCTGATTTGGATGTGATATCATAAATGTGGCAACATTACACTAGCTTCTAGGTTTGGACAAACTCGTGATTCATGTTTTGCCAAACTTTGTTTACAGAAAATATTTTAGCTTGAAAAAGAAATTCTAGCTCTTTTAAGACAGATTTAGCTGTAGAAGCGATATGGCTATGCCAAGACAAATTAGAGGAAATATTTTGACCTAGAACAAGTGCTCCTAGTGGTTATCTGATATGGAAGCAGCAGGACAATGTGGATCTCTTTGCTTCTTACAGTGTGGCACTGGATTTAGGGCACCATACTTTGAGGTACTGGAAAATGTGGCGTTCACCTTTACAAAAGGCAAACTCCACATCTTTGAACTCACTCCGTGATATTCAACTGGTTCAAGGAGGAAGCAAAGCTGCAGCCGAGTTATTGATGTTTATGAGCTCTACATGAACAACGCGAAATATAAAATGCGTGTAGTTGTACTACACAGCAGAGCATCGAATTGAATTACTGTATAATCTTTTTTATCTGTGATAAAAAATGGTCACTGTTATACAGATAAAACAGTGTAGGAGACAAAATTCAAAGGAAGATAGAGAACTAGAGACACAATGAAGACCATTTAATAGAAATCTATTTTAGAGGCTTCAATACTAGACTTTATCAAACCGTTTGCAACATTACACCCAATACGTAAAGTTTCACTAAAATTTTCCTTGGTCTCATTTCAATAACGGTTTAAACTGGGCTAGATCACTTACAAATCAGTTTTAACAAAACCGCAATGGCGAAAATTAATGGTGTTGGAAGACTTCAGATATACAAAATCTGCTTTCTCGATTATTTGATGTGCAGGATAAGGTACCCAGGTCGAACACAAATTTGCATCACTTTCCAACCTACTGGAACAGAGGATGTGGGATAAGATGCTAATTCCAGTGCACAGGATTTCAGAACAATAAAGGTCCTGTGATCTGGATCAAAGACTTTATTAGTTTAGAGAGTCTGAAGAATTTTACGCTTACTGCGATCGTCGAAGACAGCTGGACACATGATGGCAGAAGTTTGTGGAAGTGTTGAAGGAATTTTATCTGCATCTTTCAGAATGGAGGGCTCAGAAAAAACAGAGGTAATGGAATCAACCATTTTGTTTAGGGAATTAAGAACGAAGTTGTTTACACAAATGAGAGAGAGAAAAGCCACCCCGGTGGCGCAGTGGTCTAAGCGCTGGATTATGACTATTCGTCTGTGAAGGGTCTGGGTTCGAATCCCGTGAGGCATGGATGTTGTTTTTCTTTACGGCGCTGGCTCTCCCTTCCCTGGAACAGTGGCCCTAAATTAGGAACGGGCTACTGCTTATAGCCCACTGAGTTGCTCACGGTGGTCGTTAAACCTCCAATAAAAAAAAAAGTGAGAGAAAGAATGGAAGAAGTGCAACACTGTCAGCAAACAACATTGGCTACTGATCACAACGAACGACCACACGTTGGGCACAACACAGCTTTTTCAAATGTTAGTCCATTCAAGTCTCTTTTCGTTCCATCAGCCATTTGCTTTATTTTACTGCGAGCTTAAGCAACCCCGATTTTGATTCAGGCTAAAAGGTAGATATTCACTTGTGACACGCCTTATTTTGGAGAGCTACACCATGTAAGCTTTATTAACCTAAAGTTCGTTCCCAGTCTTTCAAAATATCAGGAAAGCTATTGAAGGCTTCTGTACTAGCAATTACACTCATCGTCAAAAAAATAGTTGCACCCAGAATCGGATTGTAATGCTATTTTGGAGGAAGGTAAAAGTTGCCAGGAAGAATAAATGATCAAACATCGGGACTGATATGGACAATATTTATTGAGCTATATGCCAGTAAGTAGGGTCTCTCAGTATGGCGTTGGGCCGTCATATTTGCTCACACAGCATACCAGACGTCTCGGCATAGGATTGTACAGGTTCCTAATGGTGTCCTGCGATAAGCCAACTTATGCAGCTTGAATCTTCTCACGCAGTTCCTGCAGCTTGTGCTGCAGGGGTGGAGTGTGGATAGAGCGCGTCCAATAGCATCCCACACATTTCCACGGCGATAGGTTTGGCGATGCGGCTGGCTATGGTAGAGTGTCAGTGCCTTGAAACCAAGCTCTCGAAGCAACAGCAGTATGCGGAAGAGCGTTGTCCTGTTGGAAAATCGCACCGGAGTGAGCGTTCAGAAAAGGTAGCGCCACTGGTTGCAGGAACACAATAACGTAACGTTGAGATGTCAAAGTGCCTTTAATGAACACCAAAGGTGATCTGGCATCGTCGGCAATTGCACCCCCACAACATGATACCAAGCCTTCTAGACGTGTGACGCTCGACAACATACCGTTCATTTTAGCGCTGACCACGGTGCCTCCACACACGTATTCGTTGGTCGTCTCCCCCAAGACAAAAGCGAGACTCGTCACTGAAGATCACCCGCTGCCATTCTGAGTGGCTCCATGACAGTCTAACACGACACTATTGCAGTCCTTGGTGACGATGCAATGGTGTTACGGGCAGTCGTCGTAACGCTCTGCGTGTGTGTAGTCCTACGTCGTGCAGCCGTCTGCCAATGGTGCTGGCACTAATTTGACGATGCATGGAGGGCACCACTGCTTGCTGAATATCCGCAATTGTGGCTGTTCGGTCACTCCGAAATTGCCTGACAACCCGTCAGTTCTCTCTTTCAGTGGTTCGTCTAGGTCTCCCAGACCCTTCTTGTCGCTGCTGCGTGCTATCCACTGCCGCCAACAGCGTGATATCCGCTCGACCGGTATGGCGCGCACTACGGCGATAAGACTATCCCGCTTCCCGGAGCCCGACGATGCGGCCCCTCTCGAATTCTTTTTTTCTTTTTTTTTTTTTGATTGGAGGTTTAACGACCACCGTGAGCAACTCAATGGGCTATAAGCAGTCGCCCGTCCCTAATTTAGGGTCACTGGTTCCAGGGAAGCGAGAGAGCCAGTGCCGTAAGACAAACACAACATCCATGCCTCACCGGGATTCGAACCCGGACCCCTCACGGACGAATGATCAGAGGCCAGCGCCTTAGACCACTGCGCCACTGGGGCGGCCCTCTCGAATTCCTCCAACTGCTCAAATTGCTTCCGAACTTTTCTCCGAGGCATTCTTCCCTTGCAAAGGATGCAACCAACACAACAGCACAAGTGAGAATGGCAAGCACGCGCAACGGAACGACCTTATATAGCCGATCAGGCACAGCGCTACAACCCCTCCTTGCTGGCGTTGCATGCGCGGCCGAGCGTGATACTTGAATCATTTACATATGTCACGATGTCAAACCTTCCCACCAAGTTTTATTTCTGTCGGTTGCTTCCTTCTAGGTCCAATTATTTTTTTGACGATGAGTGTAATACATCGGTAGCTTCCAGGATACGTACGTGCGAATGTTTCAGTGGAAAGATTTTTTTTTTTTTTAAATTAGATACAAACGAAACTGCAAAGAGAAATGCTTTACTTCCCTCTTGGAAGAATGTTTGCACTGCATATGTCCCTTTTCTCATACAAAATGAACATCTGGCTAGTAGGATGATAGTTTTTGTGCAAAAAAAAAAAAAAAAAAAGGATGCAGGAGGGGAGACTGCACATTGAAAGTTCATTTCTTCAATCGTCTCATACTTTCCAAACGTTGTCTTTTAACTGATTTCCTTTGAAGTTTCTTAATGACGACAATTTAAAACGTAGGAAGTACTGTTAAAAACTGATTGCCCCAATATTTCTTCAGTAGCATGAGCTATTTGGAATACCGTATAGTTCAGTGCAAAAGTTATTTTGTTTTGCTATGTTTTCAGGACGGAGCATTTTGATGGGACACTGTATATTAAGTTCAAATTATCGCAACCTACGAAATATAATGATATTTTATTCCTTCTAAAAAGTAGAAGCCCTTTATTAGAAGGTGTCATCTGTGCAAAAAGAATCTTTCTAAAATTCTTAGATTTTCATCACTGCGAGTTTAGAAAGACTATGTATTCCGAAGTACAAGTATTTCTTGCCAAAGAATGAAAGCTTACCCCGAAACTCTTGAAAACATTATTATCAAAATACCCATCAGGATACACCCAGGTATCGTTGTTTAGTTAGTGCAGACTTCTGTATCTTAGCACATTTTTCACATTCTTTTATCAAAACGTCGATTTCAAGTTAGGCGTAATTCTTTACAAAAAGGTAATCGTTTTCATTTCGCATACCAAAATGGGGATTATTCTGAACAACAGGTTGTTTCACATGGCATCACTGAAGATTTCATTCCATTAACTTTTTTCATACTGTTCCTCAATGAACGATGAAATAAGGGAAACGACGTTTCGAAGGAATTTATTTCATGCTGTCGAACAGATCAATATGAAACACAAAAATTTCCGACTTTTTTATTTACGATAAAAATATTAATCTATTTTATATTTCCCTCAAAGTTTTGTCATCTTTGCTAAGCTCACATAAACGAAATGTTTTAGAAAATCCAGAGATTTAGGATTTACAGCGGCAGGCAAAATTCCATACACAACGATGCACTATTATTTTCCTTATTTCAGTGGCGACGTTCCAGAAGACATACGCATCATGAAGAAATTAAAATTTTTGAAAATCCGTGTTTTTCGACCAGTATAAAAGTTTGAACGAAATCTTGCTTCATACAAGGGGAAAATCTTCTTTTGCTTCTATGCGTCCAAGCATGATTGCATTTAAATTTTTAAGTCGTTAGTACTTTAAAAATTGCTAAAATTAGAAGTGTGCGGGCATATTCTATAGTCCAGCAGACGTAATTGTGTTCAAAGTATCCGTATGTTCGTATTTGTTCAAGCAACACTGAGAGATGCAGTTTCCAATGTAAAAAATATCTAGTACTAATGTAAAAATTGCAGCGAAATCATCGTTATTCTACGAAGCTTCTCCCATCTGTTTCATTTGTTTGATGTATTTTAAAACAGAACGACAGTTTTCTGTTACAGATATATGACATTATAATTCTAATTGCATAGTTAGATACACAGCTAATATTCTAGAACAAATATTCTGCATTAAAATATATAATGCTATCTTTTAAAAGAATATACGTTAATTGCTTCAATAATGCAATGGATATCTTTAAGCTAGATTGAAAGAAATGTGTGGCCAATTCTCAAATTTGTTTTGCTTATTTAACTATAATAAAATGTAAACAAGTACGGTGCATGCAATAAGAAAAAATCATATTTATGTGCAAGTCCTTAAGTTCTAATGGGTAAAGATATGCATTATGTTACACGAATACTAACTTTTGTGTATAAAAGATATTCGCGTGTTTCTGAAACTGTGAGGTTTGTTGCCACAGACTTATGTTAAAGTGCGTACATAAATAGTTAAACCCCTGAAAAACAGTGCTCAAGTACGTGTGCAGCTTCATTCGAGTCACAAAAATTGGTGAAAAACTGCGGTCACAAACTTTGAGAAATTAGTGGGAAAACGTTTTGTTTCTAAAATTGCCTTTCTAGAAATTTAAAGCGATACCAGTTATATTCTATACTTTATATCTCCTTGGAACTAGTTGTTATTTCATGCCTCAGGAACTGACAAATCGCGGTTCTTTTAACGATTGTGTAGATCTGTTCTAATAAATAATCTATAAAAACATCTTTCCCGACTTGTAAAAAACATACAATTCCTGTTTTAGGATGTGCTTTACCAAAAATAGAAGCATATATTAGCTTCGATAATCACTTTCGGCCCACATTATATGTGGTCTGTCTTTACAAAATATGTATCCATGAAATTTAATGCGTGTGACTTTCTGAAAATTTCAAGCTGCGAATGATTATCTTCAGTTGCATAAGAAGTTTCTCAGGAAGGCGCAATTTTTTGTCCCCGCATGACGTCAAAAATTTGGGTAAATGAATTGTGAGCCCTAAATATAATAGAACGACGGCATGTATGCCTTGCTTACGATGCGAAGCACGACAAATCTTGGAAACGTCGCAAGATGGTACTTCTCAAACGAGAAAGAAAAAAAAAAGTTTTTTCAGTTAACGTTTCTTAAAAGTTTAATTAAATCCTCTGAAGTGACAATGGCAACAGAAATAAACAATTACAGTCTGCCATTAAATATACGTTTATAATTTCAAAGGATGCACCAAGAACCATTCACATTAGAATATTCTATACATTTTGCATTTTCATTATAGTTGTAGAATGAATTTCGCCAGGTAGAAGCCCTATCACACAGACATCTTCATTTCACTACTCATATTAATTTCTACTTGCACCGTCAAAATAATTGCCACACACAAGCACACACACAAAAAAGGTGAATGCTTTGTCTTCAAGAGAAACAAGTCCGCAAAGGACTAAAAATTCCAGCAAGGATTTTTCAAAATTTTCAGTCTTGTGCTGCAAAGGACTGATAATTTCGAGGAAGACTATTTTTCCTAACAATATACGGGTTTTGTGTTAATCTGAGTGAGCATACTGTTCTTCCTTATACACCTTCAAAACGGAAATAAAGCACAGAAACATCATGCATGAAACTACATAATGTTTTAATTGTCGGCTCCACCCTAGTGACTACGCTGCAAGATACTGATGTGGCTGAAAGTTTGGGTCTGATCAACACATATAACTCAAATTCTTTTCTTCCGCACTTCTTAGCAATGCCAGTTCATTATGCATTCTGAGTGGATAGTGAATGTAAGTATGGATATGCTTCTTCCTTTGTTCGGGAAGTCTAACTTTTTCTTTTTTTCCTTCAGACAATAACAACGAACAGTTTGCTTTATTGGGAACTTCATGAAATCAAATTCACAAAACAGTGAGATTATCAAATACCATGTCTGAAATTGCGGTGGCCATGGTCTTCAAACAGAATGGTGCAACAAAAAACTCATACTAAGGACACATTTTTCTCCTTTTAATTTTAGGGACTTCCGCAACCGTTTAATGGTGGGGGAAGTTTACTCCCCTGGTTCCGGAAAAGGGACATAACCAGGACCTCAAGGATAAACTGTGTAAATACAATATACTGCGTGGGTTTCGAAACTGTTGGGCTAGGTAATATGTTCATCCGAAAGTCACGTTAAGGGTGCTGTCCGCCGTGAAACAGAATACAGGAATCCGAAGAACTACCTAAATGATCCGAGACACGTCCAGTGCAATAGGAGACCATGGAAGAACTCTATGTGAGCACATGTTTTGAAAACCATAGAGCAGGTTTAACGCTGTTTGAAAACGTTTCAGTTTAGTTGAAGTTATTAAAGTTAATTTCTTCCAGCAAGAGAAGTCTGTAAAAAAGCTTATTAATGTGGAATGTTTTAAGAAAATACATTAAAAACAAATAAAACTCACCTTGATCTTTCAAATATTAGCGAGTGCCATACATATCATCTCACGTGTCCAGAAACTTGCGAGGACGGAGCAACACTGGTTGCGGAGGCATCTTTCACCTGAATCTAGGTTTGAATCTCATTTTCAGATTATGAATTGCAATCCATTTCCCTTGATATTATTATGACGGAAATACAATATGACTTACTATTGGTGACTTGATCTTGTTCTCACTCCTTCTGCTCGAAAACTGAACGTGGCAGCGTTTCCTTTTGGTCCAAAATGCTTGACGACTTTCTCCCAGCAGGTTTTGTAATAATACTTGACTTACCTTTTTATCTTTGAGGAATAAACTTCCCACTTGAAAGGCTGTGTTTCATTTGACGGTTATGTAAAATGTCGTTATTTGCAAGACAGCGTTGGCTCTCAATCCGGATAACATGAATAAAACGTGTAATATAAAAGCTTACCTGCCTTTAAAGAAAATTAAAATTGGTTTTCTTGTATACAGCAATAAAACCACTTACCTTACTCCCCAATAAATAAATAAATTTGAAAGAACTCTTTCAAAATGTGAGTGAATAAATTGTCATGTAGCGCGCTTCATGGATTGCACTTAACACATGCAGAGTTCATGATGACAAATAATGGAGTTTACTAATACTTAAAGATACTTTACTCCGTGGGAAATAAACAAAATGCTAATCGTATTTTAGGTGTGTTCCAATTTCTTGAAGAAGAACATCAAATTTCGTGACACCCTGCACACGATAAAATTCATTTGTGCGATGCTGTATTGTAACAACCATACTTTTAAGAATGGGGGAAGGGGGGGGGTGAAACGCAGAAGGAATCTTACAGAAAAAGGTTATTGTTATCAGACATAAACGCAGAATTATCCCGATTTATCACACATAAATAAATTTTCTGCCAACAGTACAAGGAATGCGGTAGATACACCAAAACATACTAGAAAAAATAACAGAAACTTGAATTCTTTTAATAGGTGTAATGGAGGATCGCTAATACGAACGCGTTGTACAGCTTTTACAGTCAGACGGATGGCTTCGACAGGACTTGTAAAACAGAAGATTTAATGGAAAGTTCTGAAAATAGTTCAAATCTTAAAAGAATCAAGAAAAAATGAGATAACTGTAGAACGTAAAAGAGAACGTTAACAATCACGGGAAAAAGGTAAATTACATATGCAGCGAGGTTCTAAGTAACTGATGCCAGATTAGTGTTAGATATTTGGAAATTTTGTCATTGTAGGCTTTTAGGTTTGTAAGAATTTCAATGCCCTCAAAGTTGCCCATTTGGAAGAAGTGTACGGAACATCTTTCCAATCCAGTATTGCAGATTTTTTCTCTTGAAAGCACAGCCGTTAACTTAGGCGCACATCTATGTGTTCTGCCACGCGGATGGTAAAGACTTTCTGGTCACTCCTACATAGTATTCGCTGAAGCCCTCTTGATATTCTACTGGTAAAGATTTTCTGATATGTTCCAGTAGTTAATTTTCAATCATAAAAATATACAAAAACAAAAGCTGGAAATTAGGTCAGACTTTAGTTACATAAGCTATCCCTGATCTCGATTTGCCCGGGCTGGAATTTAAGACTAAACAATCTGGCAAAAGTTAGAGAGATATATTGTTGCAATTCATATTTGTTGGACACCGAACTCTTTGAAATCCACCAAGAATTCATACTGATTAACGATGTTTAAATTTATCGATGTGAAAACAAATACTTGGTGTGTTTCGAAGAATTCAGTGTTATAAACATTTATTTTAGAGGTTCACTCTTACGGTTGAACAACGTGTTTAGTTTAAAATTGAAAAACAAGTCAATTCATGGAAACGAAAGGTAATGATAAAAATAAAGAGTTTTCAATTAGCATCCACACATATATACTTCAGACGACTTTTTTGAGTTCAACAACTCCCGGGAATTTAAGATCAAATCGTATTGCGAGTCCCAAATTTAGGGCCACTTGTTTCAGGGAAGAGGAGAACCACGACAGTAAGATCAAACACAAATACATGAATTTAGATGACCCGGAATCCCGCGCCTTAGACTGCTCGTAAACTGGGGTTCCCAGGTGATTATAAAATGCTTCAAAAAAGTCCTCGACGAGTTATTTACTATGTTTAACAGAATATTTTCTAATAAATTAAATACTAGCATAAGTTTACCAGCCTTTATGTTCAGAAGTCAATAACTCAAGATAAATCGCAGTTCAATAACAGAAATTGTTTTTATATTTCTTGAAAGCGGCAATTTTGCTACATTTCGTAGACCATTCGCGTAACAAGCATCGTAAAAGATTAGTATCTAACGTAATACAAAACTGAAAGTATCGCTCTATTTTCGTTGCCGGGTTAATTTTGTGGATACCCATTATACGGTCTTGCACACAAAAGTGAAATGATGTTGTTACTTAAAGTTGGCTTGTCTTTACCAGTTAAAATGCGCATACTTTTTAAGATCTTTAAAAGAAGAAGACAGTTTCAACTGACTCTCACTACAAAGAGATTTGGAAAACTGCCTTGCGTTTTAATTACAGTGTTGCACTCCTCTTCGTGGCACAAGCACCTGTTCAGAACCACAAACAAATGCTAAAACTTAATCATTAAGATACTTTCGTGGGATGAATATGCCGCTGACGCAAAACTAAGACAGATATTTACAGTACGCTTAAGTTAGAAACAAAGTGTTCCAACCACAGACACTCATGAAACAGTATTTCTTCACGCGGCAAACGCATAACCTGGTAAATATCAGTAATCATCACAAAATGCTTTCAGATTTTATGTTAACTTTATCTATTTTTGTCTAAAATTGAAAGAAATGCAATTTTCTCCACGGAAGAAAGCAGCTAAGCATTGTATAAATAAAAAAAGTTACATGGTAAAATAACTTTTTGTGGGGAAATATCCATAGAGCCGGTAAGGTACGTACGTATTCTTTCATTTATTACAAGTAAATATTTAGCATGCAAAAAAAATTAAGGATGACAACATGAAAATGCATGACGAACTTGGTTAAACATATAATGCATGACTAGTGAAATTACATACATTCAACGGTCATTTTTAAAGTAAAGACAATACAGAAAGAAAGTTTAAATCTTACAAAAAAGCTGCTAAAGGAGTTAAAATTTGTTATCAGTTAGCCATCAAGCATAACACCATTTGTTAAAACAGGACATCCGTTAGCCACACAAATGTCAATACGTTGCAAAGTTGATTAAACTGGAATGTTAGGAGCACATATTCTTAGTTTATCTGATTATGATAGCGCACATTCCTAACAATTGATCTTCATTTTTTTTTTTTTTTTTTTTGTAAAATTAAGAGAGAAAACCCTTTTGCTGGACAAAACTGTCCCAAGTATTTGAACTTACAGATCCTGATAATTTGATAAATAAGTGATAAGTTTTTAAGTTTTTGGTATACTTAGACAAAATCTGTTGTTCCGTAAATCATGTTTTACCTACTTTTATTTATGATAAGGAATATACGCTATCATAAAATTCAGAGAATAAACCACTTCGCTGCGCAAAATAGTGCCAAGTATTTGAACTTCAAAGTTCTTGTAATCTGCCACTAACTAATGATATTTTGCGATACTTAAGCAAAATCTGTTTTATTTATGAAATGATTGTAATAAAGTTATTACAGTTCGAGAGCCCCTTTCACCCCCTCCCCCAAAAAAATGGCAGAGCTCCAAACAATTTAGTCAGTGGATATGCAGAATTAAAAGCCATGCACCCACACAACAACCAATCGATAAAACTTTATTGCACTGTCGATTCGCCATTACGCCAACATTCTTCCACAGCAAACTACAAGCAAGCTTTAACAGCAAAGCTATTCACTTTCGTCATTTATCGTTTTACGATTCCAGTTAATGTCATAACTTCTTTTAATAGAAAACTTAGTCCCTTAGGAATACAGCTATATACATTTATTTACGTTTTCCTTCATTTTTGTATACCCGCAGGTCGGCAGGTTGATGAAATGTAAACACAAACCAAAGAAAGAGAAATGGAAAATAAATAAAAAGTATAAAAGCTTAATGCTTACTGCGTGCAAGTTTTCTCAATCTCCCTGCACATTACACAATTTCCTGCCTCTAGCAAGTTGCTGTGTCTGTCTCTTACTGAAAATTTAACACCATCATCCATCTTGTTGTAGACATCAGTTTGGTATAATTATAGAAATGTTTCGTGCTTTCTGCTTTTTAGTGCTTTCGAAAAAATTGCGATCGCAACTTTTTGCAGATATATAACTATGTAACGTTAGCATAGATTACTAACCAGACGGACTTTTACAGTAGAAATTTCTTCCGTAACAGTCTTTTCCTCGAGGTAGGACATTTCATAAGGGCATGTAACATCTCTCGCGGAGAATGAAACAATGAAAAATATTTTTTGGAACGCCAGAATTGTTAACACCATAGATTTACAACAAAATGTTCCTGGAAAATGTTTAAAGCTTTCTCTAACCAGTAGCAAAATAATGTTAACGAAAATCCGACGAGTTTTACTTTACGACACCATTGTTTGAACAAAAAGCGACTAACAAACTCCATTAGCGGAAAACGAGTTTCGAAATATCGGCAACGGCCATGTAACAAAACGGTACAGAAACTCAGCAACGGGAAAGAAAAGTGATCTGAAATTAACAAGGAAGTAGTAAAAACATGTGTTTCCCTGAGTAATAAACATTAAATTGCATTCATTCAGGACTCAAAAATGACAATCAAATAAAACTTATGACCTCGTTTGCATGCATCAAGCTAAATATTCGTCTAAGGGGAAGGAGAGCCTGCTCTTTGCATGTTCAAAATCATGACGCTTTTGATATTAAGACTGATAAAGGGCTTAGTGGCAAGTATGTATTCGGCCCCCAGAAGGTAAAACGATAATCAGGTTCACAATGCTTAAAAACCTGTTTGCTCAGCAGCCTGCTTATCCAGCTCTGTGAATCTGGCAGTGATGTTTTTCGCTCAAGAAAACTGGGTGGATACAACGAAGTGAGAATTTAGCACAGCTGACTTTCATGTAAAGTATGAGCCATAATTTAAACGTGACGAATATAGTAAATATATTCAGAAATATTTTATCTATATGACTACGAAGTTAAAGAAAAAGAACTCAATATACACGTTTCAGAAATGTGTATAAGTTATTTCGTACTGCTACTCAGACGAAACTCACATTTCGCTTAAATGGGAGATGAAAGACATTTCTTTACATTCAAGCACATGATAGTCACAAAAGTACTAATGCGAA
The DNA here is from genome assembly GCA_039090855.1 of Macrothele yani. NCBI lineage: Eukaryota > Metazoa > Arthropoda > Arachnida > Araneae > Macrothelidae > Macrothele > Macrothele yani. The sequence continues at coordinate 79,938,303 of CM077023.1, read as the reverse complement.
ATAAACAGCGAAAACAGATATACACCAAATGCTCTTATTACGTTATTTGCAGCGTTTTGGTACACAGGCCAAACAACTGGCAAATCAGGAATTTACTTCCGAGATTGAATATACTAACAGTAAGTTAAAGGTTCTTTTCATGAGAAAGCAAAAGTAAGCAAGTGCACTCTTTTTTAAGCACCGTGCGTGCGCATTTTTTGTTTGTTTGGGGGTTTAACGACCACCATGACCAACTCGCTGGGCCCCTTTCCTAATAAACCAGTTGCCTTAAATTAGGAAGCAGTCACCCTTTTCTAATTTAAGGCAACTGGTTTCAGGGGTGGGAAGAGCTAGCGTCGTAAGAGTAGGGCAACACTCATACTCATCCGAGATTTGAATTCAGGCCCATCAAGAAAGAATAATCGAAAGCCAGAGTCTTGGATCATTCGGCCTCCAGGGAGGCTGCGAGCATTTACTAGAGTGAAATTTGGTTGAGATTAACAGCTAAAAGTTACATAAACTGGAGGATATAATCCGCTTCGATGGATTAGTGGTACCACTATGTGCTGGCTTCTGGCCATTAGTCTGAGATTGGCCCAGGAACCAAGGGGGAGGTATGGATGGTATTTTTTCCTACGGCACCTTCTCTCTCTCTTTTCCCTGTAACCAGTAGTCCCAAATTTGGGACTGGATACAGTTTATAGCCCGTAGAGTTGCTCATGGTGATCGTAAAACCCCGAATAAAAAAGAGAAAAAGAACAACAACAGGATGATGTCATTTCAATTTTATTAATTATATTCAAAACTGGAACAGTTACTGTGGTTAATCAGAAGACAACAACCTAGAAAAAAAAAAAAACAGTTGCCACTTACCTAGCTTATGGGAAGCGTGAAAACACAGATTTGTCGGTGACAAATATCGAATCGCGCCTCCTCGCTCCGGAGCCAGTTGTTCTAACCGACTAAACTACACCGACGGAATGTATCGCTGCAGATTCGTCGTCTTGACACCTCAGTAGTACGTCACAGAAGTTAACTGAATTTCTGGGGTAACTAAACTGCAGATTAAACGATATTCACTTATTTTTAAACTGGATTCACTTATTTTGGTTTTACTGGTGAAAAAGATAAAGGTCACGCTGGCTGCCGAGTGGTCAGTTGGCAGGGTTTGCTTCCGTCTAATCATCAGAGTCAAGCTGAGGCTCAAATCCCGGTATTGGGGGAGTTTCCCTATGGCAATGGTTGTGTCCCTTTCCTGGAGTCAGTAGCTCTAAATTAGGGAAGGGCTATTCCTTATAGTCTTAGATTCGCACGAAGCTCGTTTAAGCTAAAAAAATAAAGGAGGCTGAATAAACTGTTGAGAAGAACGTCGGTGCGTTTGAAGTACATTGCACCTAGGATTTTTCCGTAGGGCGGAAAACAAATGAATGGTCACTGAAGAAAGCCGAAGGGTCAAATATTTTCATTTAGCACAGCAACCGAAAAAAATTAGGACATACAGCAAACAGGGAGTTGTTTCTTTCAAAGATGAAAAAACTTGGGATGGATAAACTGAAGGAAAAAGGATTCAAGGAAGACAGGACACCAAGCTGAAGAATAAAATTAATGATGTAGTGAGTATTAACAGTATATGATGACTTAAAAAGCAAACAAAATATCTGCAGCTGGTAAACGTCATGGCCACAGCAGCTTCCTACTGAACTTTGTGACTGGAAATAACAGGTGTCTGTGTATACGAACAAGATGTTCCATCTTAGTAGGCAATTCTTGCTAACTTTGGTAATTTTCTAATGAAAAAAGGCAAATCACATTTTTCCCCGTTTTACCTACAGCTTACTCGAACAGCTCTATTTCTTCTTTTTTACATACTGAGAAAGCAGCTACATGCAGTACAACTCTGTGAAGTTAATGGTAACAAGGAGCACAAAATGTCCCCCTCTGAAAATATTTTACTGATGAATTTTATGGTTAATTTATATTTCCAGTTTGTGCAATCATTAACTAATCATCATGTTAAAGGCAAACTGCAAGTAAGATATTTTTAAGCTCATGATTTCCACATTGTATAACCAAAACCGATCATTTAAAACAAGGTTCTTTCAGAGATATATTTCGACTCGACACGTCCCAATTTTTGTTTACTTTAGTTTCAACCGTATTTCTCTTTTCTTTTAACGAACTTATTTTGGGTTGCAGATTTTAAACAAAAAAGTCATCTGGTATGAAAGTTGGAAGAATCTGCTACGGTGGAATAATTTTTATGTTGGCCTTAGTTACTTGAACGATATAAAAATTATTCCACCATAGTGTGTACACTGTTAAATTTTTGTGGTAGGTTGCACCAAAAAGTGATGCTACACTAGCTGCACCACTTTCTGAGAAAAGATACACTATTGTGTGGTGCAGACAAAATCCAATAACACGGTGCAACCTTTCACAATTATATGGTGCGATCTTGTACCATAACGTGGTGCAAAGTTGCACCATGTTATTCTAGGGAATTTCCTTCCTTACATGTCAAAAATAACAGCTGCAATTTACGAGGAAAGAGCGATGACCTTTGTTTGATGTTCCTAGTCCACGTCAAACGTCTGTATTAGTTGCACCATGTTGTTGGGACTTGTTTGCACCACACAATGGTGTATCTTTTCTCAGAAAGTGGTGCGGCTGGTGCAACCTACCACAAAAGTTTTAACAGTGTATGTGTATATCTGTATGTTCTATAAAGAAGATACCTAAGCAAAAAAATACATATATAATTTTGACTCACACCTAATACAACATAGAAAAGGTTATGTATCTACCTGTGTGAGTAAAAGGAGAAAAGATAAAAAAATAAAATAAAACAACTGAATGTAGAAGGTGTCGAGAATACTGAGCCTTGGCTTTATCAAGGACCAGCAAAAACTCTGCATTTTCTCACTTCCACAAAGACCTAGTTGGAAATGGGTTTCTGCAAGGCCATAGATGCAAGTAACATTCCCACCTAAAATAGTTAAAAAATATATATATATAAGTCATGTCCTCCGTAGAGTAGCATGACCTAGCACTAGTTAACAATTTCGCTTGCATCCATTAACCTTCATGGCCCGACCCATGCTCTTCATCTGTTACTATTAAACAGAGAGAAGAAGATTAAAGAGAACTCAAGCTGTGAGAGTGACATAATAAATGGAAATGATTTTCAGCTATAACGAAATTCCAAGTTCGTTTGAGAGAGAATTTAAACCTGAAAAATAATGCAAAGGAATCCAAATTTTACATTGCAATTAAAAAAAGGAAATGTTAATTTATACCGAACAGATTTTTGAAAGAAAACTTGAGTCTAAAACCCCCTACTCTACAACTTATGACAGCACGAAAACGAGAATAAGTTAAAGATAAATATTAACTAAAGAAAACTTTGTGAAAGTTATATACCTTAAACAGTTAGTTGCAATATGTACAAAGTATTTCAGCAGTGCTTTAAGTGCATAATTAATTAGTTATTAAGAACTTAACTACTTTGAAAAAACAGCGCATAGACAGCGCATAGAAAAGGAACAGGCTTAGCCTTCTTCTGTTCCTAGGTACCTCAAAAAGACGCTCAAAGTTACAAAGAAAAGTAAGAGTTAAAACCCGCAAAAATGTTAACAGACAAACCAATGCTTAAAAGCTGAAAAGCTAAAAAACGACAGAGAAAAGGTACATAAAGTACAAACATTGAACTTATAAAACCTAGAACCCAAAAACAAGGAAGAGAGCTTACCTCTTGTGTAACAAAAACTTTTCTCCACACAAGAGGAGAACATGGCTGACCCCTTCTGCCACTCCCTAGACGCTGGGGGGCAGTGAGGGTGGGGCTGATGGCCTCCTCATACAGCAAGAAAACAACGCGCGGAGATTTTAACCAGAGAAAAAAATATATAAACTTAAGACTGTGGATCTGTATGATCAGAATGAGCAGAATTAACTCTCCAGAATACATGAGAAATATTATGAAATACACGAGCAGTTTATTTAATAATCTTTGCATGTATTAAATCACCTTAGTGAGCTTCTATAGATTAATCAGAATCTTATTAATTTTAATGTTGGTTTTACTATTTTTAGTATAGCTATCCTAGTGATGAATAACTAGTTTTCTTTTTTTATTTGTTTTTATTTTCTTTTATACACAGATTTTTAAGCTTTTTTGTGATTTTTTTTATATTATTTAATTTTTTGTTTTAATAGGACCGTCATATCCATAGCACTAAGGTTCCTTTAGGTAGTTAATAGGCATCCTCTAGCCAACTTCCTTACGGCTTTGATTGGTCAGAATCATATTATTAACTGTGTAGAAAATTAAAGCAGATCTGCCAACCTTACTCTATTATTCAGAATAATTTTTCTTAAAGTTCTTTTGATGAAAGAAGAAGGAATTTCGTTCTCTAGAAAACTTTCTAATAGTATATTAATGTGGTAATTGAAATCCAAATTGTTGCTGCAAATTCTTGAAATTCTTAGGACCTGAGAAATTAGTACATTCTCAATTACTTTGGTTGAAATGTTATTATTCCAGTGTAGATATTTAATTACTTTGAAAGGAAAATTAACTCTTTTATCAAAGAGGCTAATAGATGGGTTACCTCTGTTGAGCTTAATGCTTAAGTCTAGGAACTCAAGTTCCTGATTACTGTGGTTTGTTTTACATAAGTTAAGAGAGCTAGGATAGATATTATCAAAATCACTCTCTATAACTTCTGAATTATTGATACACAGCAGATCATCAATATATCTAAAAGTGTAAAGGTAGTTATCTGAGCAGGTGGGGTGATTTTTAATGAATTTATATTCCTTAAAGAACAGGAATAGATTAGCGATATTTGTGGACATTGATGTTCCCATTGGAATACCGTTCACTTGCTTATAGAGAGTATTATTATATAAGATATGGTTATTTTTTATGCAGCAATTGAGATAAGAGTTCCAAGTTCCTACATCAACAAATTGGTTAAGTTTAAATTCTGCATACAGCTCCTTAAATGTAGTGATTATATCTGATAGAGGCAGATTAGTATATAGGTTTTCAAAATCATAACTATTAATATCTAGGGGTGTATACGTGTTTGTGTGTGTGTGAGGGAGAGGGGGGGATGGTGATCTTAAGCATATTTGACACACAAATGTTTGGACTTCGCATCGCAAACCTCTGACTTTTGCATATTTAAAAGAAGAAGAAAATAAGGTAGACACAAATTCTGGAAAAAATATGAGTTCGTAAGAAACGGGCTGTATAATTCCTGTTGCTTTTTGCATGCAGGAAGTGACTCAAATACATTGTCGCAGAAGCATTCGAAGACATGAATCGGACACACACACACACACACAAGCTTACACGAATACACATATTAGCGCAGCTGTTATTTTTGACATGCAAGGAAGGAAATTTCCTAGAATTGCAAAAAAATCTCTTCTCTTCTTGAAGAGTAAATTTCAGTAAGATACCCAAAGTATTCTCTTAAAAAAAAATTACTCGTATTTTATGTTGTAGTTGCTGGTTTTTTTCTGGGGTAGGGGAGTTAACGATCACCATGAGCAACTGTAAAGACTATATGGGCAGTCTTCCGCCCTTAATTTGGAGCCTCAGGTTCTAGGCAGGGGAAGAGCCGGCGCCGTAAGACAAATACAACATCTACACCTCTGACCACGCCGCCACGGGGGCAACACTTTGTATTTCCTTGAATAGATATAATGCTCATGATACTTACAGTGAATTCTTACGTTATTAAATAAACGTGTTATCTGGTATCTGGTAAATCATGCACGCTCTCATTTGCTTCAGCTGTTGAAATAACTCGACCGAGATGCCTCTGTAGCCAAGTGGTATGAGGCGTTGGTTTCCGGCCATTCGCTCGAGTTGGTGGTGGATGAGGCATGGTGGTTGATGCCTTTCTCCACTGGCGCTGGCTCAGTGCCTTCCCTGGAACCAATGGCCCTGAATCCGAGACAGGCTACTACTGCTTATTGCACTCAGAGTGGCTTTGATGGTCGTTAATCCCCCCTCCTCCACAAAAAAATTAACTTTACCAGGAGAAATGCGTTGAGAAAAGTCATTTCTTGAATGGGATAATTATATCAGTTAATTACAATGAAAGGTTTTTTGCGCAAAGTACAACAAGAAAATCGTAAACATACGAATCAGAGTTGGTAACGGGTCAAAAATTTTGGACCCAGACCCGGACGTCACATAATTGAACCCGACCCGTACCCGACCAGAACAAATCTGCTTTGAACTATAATATATACAGGGCGTTCAAAAATGCTTTCCGCAGTAGATATTTTAGGTTATATGAAAATTAAATAAATGTATTATAGCAACGTATAATTGACTCACTTACTTACAGGAAGTATTGAAACTGTCGTCCTTCATTTGCAAGACATAACCTAACTGCTTTACACGTGCTTTAAAACACATCTGCGAGGGTCAAAAAGTCCCTCCGCAGTAATGTTACTGTCCCACCTAATTTTGATAGCTCTACAGTAAAACATTTTGAATTAAGCAGCTTGTTGAAAGTTTAATTTCAGTTTTTTGCTGTTTTCTTGATAACATATCAAGCTTCAAAATATGTTTCACAGCAACACTGATTTTCATAATTTTATGATGAGCTGAAAGTTTCCAAAATGTGGATGTTGTTGTTGTTATCATTGCCTCTCAGAAGGAGACACTTTTTCTTCTGAGGACACCCTTCCTTCATATTGTATGACAAATCATTTTAAGTCCGTGGACACTTATATCGAGCACAAAATTCCACAGTGCGCATTTTTCTTTGAATTTTTTTTTCAAAAATAAAACGGATATGAAATTGGGTCAGGAACAACTTGACCGGACCCGTTTGACCCGCTAGAAATTGTTGTCGACATGTTGATCCGTGACCCGTTTCCATCTCTGATACGAATACAGTCTGTGAGATGAAAAACAACCTAACACTTTTAAGCTTCCACGTTGCGGCAACTAAGGAAAAGATCCAAATTCAAGTTATACAGTCAGATTTGGTCACGTTTAGCTTTTGCTCGTCAATTTATCCATGCAAATGCTGCTTCGAGAACTAGTTCTTATGAATGGGACTATCTTAAATTCAAAACATGAGAAACTTAAAAAGAATGTTGGCTGGGTTGTTCAAGCCTTTTCAAATGACGTGACCACCTCTAGGACGATTACGAGTGAATCATCCAAAACTCTTGAACACAGAACGAAAACTGTAAAAAAAATAGCACTCCTGTTTTACCTGGTATTAGATCATTTATCACGTTTAGCCGCTACTGTTGATATTCAAAAGCATGCCGGAGTGGCATGGAGGAGACATGCTCAAGACAGACAATTGTGGAAGAAACTTGGGGAGACCTTCATCCAGCAGTGGATTGATAATGGTTAACAATGATGATGATTGATATTACCATATTACAGCTGGCAGAGGCCCTAATGAAGCGCTTGCTGTATAACTAAAAAAACTATTGCTAACTATGTGCAACTAAAACAAATGACGTTCAACTTTTTTAATGGATGAGAAATCTATAAAAAACAAAAAATAGGAGAGCAATTTATCTCTGTAAAAGCATCACCGCAGTATTCCTTACAAGCAGATTACGACTTTTGTGCTTTATCTTACAAGATTTTCCTACATACATATTTCTCCAAAAGCACACTGCCAATTTGCAACGCAATTGTCATTAATTCTTTTAGAGCATTTCGCTGTTTTTGTTCCAGGACTATGTTCTTTGCGTTCGATCATTACATATGCAATACACCCAGATTCGAAAAAGAGGTTATTTACATGCACTTTGCGTACACGACACATTATTATTCCTCACAGCTCTGAGGCCCAGGGCTTACAAGTGCTTTTTTTAACATGAATTCACTGGTTTCTTTTTTCTTGTGTTTTCTCAAATTTTTCAAAAGAGCATATTTTAAAACAACCGAAAAAACAGTCTTTCTCTTCATGAACTTCTTTCCGATATTACCATTTGAGGGTTTGAAAGAAAGAATATACGTAAATCTTACCCATAGAAGAATTTCCAAAACTTTGTAAGAATTGTATGAATGCTAAAAATTTTCGGAACGTCTCGTGTTTTATTCGTAAAGAAACTCAACAAATTCAAAAAAAGTTGAAACAGTAGCTCCTGAAAAACAAAATTGTACGAAATTTGCAAGTTAACTTTAAGGATATAAAAACTGAAAATTTATTGACTGCATTTTCTCCAGCTCAAATACTTAATTTCTAGGCATTGTTTTAATCGAAACAATCCCTATCAAAGTTTTAATATTCAGCAAATTCCTACGGGAATGACTATAGGATTGTTTCCCTTATTTTCACAAAACTTATTTATATGATCGAAAGAACAGAGAGTACAAGGCGTGTAGTACACTTCCACATCCCGGTTTTTTAAAGAACTCATATTAAATTTAAAATTTTCTGCTTCCACGCATTTACCGCACACTACTTTTTCATAAAAATATTATTTCAGAAACTGTCGAATCTTGCATATGCAGGTGGCAAATTTGGTATGTAAATGCACTTCAACTAGGATACAAAACTTTGCACATGAGAACATTTGTAGTATTGTTTTTGTGGTTGTAATAATAAAATAAATGTGTCTTGTTTCTTCTATGTCCCTCACCGATATTTATTTGTTGTTGTTTTTTTATGTATACGCGCACTAAATTCCATTAAACTTTACGATACTTCACTTTAACAAAGATTCAGACTTGAACTACGTTGAAGCACAATTAAATATCAATAACTCCTATAAAACAAAGTGTAAGAAACTTTTAAATGTTTTAGTAGTGGCTTAAATACTCAAAAAATATCCTTTCCTGTTCTTATTTCCCCAAATAGATCAAAGTATATACATGTTTCTCATTTTTATAACTGTAAGGAGCATACATATTCAGTATGTAATAGAAGCATTAATGCTTTAATCTCGCCCTCTCAAAATCAATTGCATTAAGGAGTACAGACTTGTAGGAGATGCTGTGACGTACTACAACGGTGAAACTCGTGTAAAGACGACAAATCTGCAGCGATACATTCCGTCGGTGTAGTTTAGTCGGTTAGAACAACTGGCTCCGGAGCGAGGAGGCATGGCTTCCTTCTGCGTCACCGACTAATTTTTGAATTTCATAATGCGTCAAACTGCATGCCGTTAATTTTATCTTTGCAAACTATTTAGCCAGGCAACAAAGGTTTTGGTAACCTCCACATCCTGAAAGGTATATCATGATAGAATTTATTTCCAGTGAATATCAATCCAAACGCCAAGTTGTAATGCTCATGGAAATATGGATGTGTGAACACTACACAGATCAATTCTTAATAACTTCACTTTTAAGCGAATCAGGAGTCAGTCAAATAACTTTCGAAAAAGTTACTTACTATTCGTCTTTATTCTGCCACTAAACCTTTGGCACTTCAAGAAGGTGAGATCAAACGAACGCGAGCTAATATCAACAATAACACTTGACTAAGAAAAACAACACTGACATTAAAGTAAAACACAAGCAGCCTTCAAATAACTTCAATTTAACAATATCGTATCCACAATTAGTATTATAGTTTCCACCATCTCCACATATTGCTGCTGCTCAAACATTATATATCGGTCAGTTCTCATCTGACACATAGACACGTCATACGTTCAGACCTCAAGGTGTTGCCAACCATACTCTTGCGAGAGAGAAGATATCACGTTAAGTTTGAAAACGCGAAGGAGAACGAACTCAAATGTACATAGAGAAAGAAATTAAAAAGGAAAGTTAAATTAGAGTCACAAGGTTCAAGTGTGTTAAATCAACCCTATATTTCTCAGCTTGATTGATCTCCTTGCTTATTTAGCGCCTGCTTAGAACCTCCAAAGTGCAGTGAAGAACATGAGATAAAGGTATTTGTACATATTTCTTCCACACTGGGGACTACGTTTCGATTCATATTGTTACTCGGTTAAACAGGTCACGATGATGCGAAACGTATTGTAAAGAACAACCAATATTGAATTCTTGAAGATTACTAGTGCTAAGACCAATATACAGGTATCCCCCGCTTTTACAAAAGACCATATTAGTACCTGTTTTCGCTAACCGAAAGAAATCCGAAGAGGATTTTCGCTTTTACGAAAAAAGGCGAAACGCGAAAATAGGGTTTAGCGTTTATTTTGCAGCAAGCCGTTATATCGGCTGATACTGAAGTTGTCGAAAAGTTCCCAGAAGAACTATAATTACAGAAGGCGGCTATTCGTATAAGCAAGTGTTTAACTGTGACGAAACTGTAATTTATTAGAAAAAAATGCCGAGTAAGACATTTATTACAATAGAAGAAAAGCAGTCTAGGGACACAAGACATCAAAGGACAAGTTTACCCTAATGCCTATTATTGACGCCACTGGTGATGCTGTCCTTGCTTAAGCCTCTGCAAATGTACCATTCAGAAAATCCAAGGGCACTTAAAGGTGTTGATAAGAATACATTTCATGTAGTGTTTCGTTCACATCCAAGCGGTTGGAATATCCAACTGATTTTATGTGGGTACATGAGTGGATAGTTAGTCCATTAGTTGAAAAATACTGTAGAGAAAATAACCTCGATAATAGGTGTATTGTGATTGTGGATAATTGTGCTGCTCATCCACCTGACATTCCCCCGAATATGACGTCATTGCTGAAACCGTGTGAGCAAGGTTTAATAGCCACAATTAAGGCTTATTATATGCAAAATGATGCGTTTTATTGTAAGTGACATTAACCGAGAGAGCAACTCCGAAACATCTTTACAAGAGATCTGGAAAGGCTACAACATAAAATTGGCAATCGCCAACCTTGGAGATGCTCTCGGTAGGCTAACAATCTTGATAAGAAATGGAGTTTGAAGGAAACTCTGTCCCGAAGCGGTGAACGATTTGAAAGGCTTTGAACCAACAACAATAAATACGGAAATAGTAACTTTGGCTGAGGTGGCTGGGTTTGTGGAATTGACGAACACGATGTTGAAGAGGTTTTGGTATCCCATGACCAAGAATTGACAGATGAAGAGCTGATGCAATTCCGAGAGGAAAGGATACGAATACGAACACACAGCGAACGGTCCGGAAGTGAAGTCGTTTAGGAACTGAACGTGAAACACTTGCGAGATATTTTCGTTATGATTGACACTGCTGTAACAATTGCAGAAAAGTAGGACTTTAATTTTGAAAGGGCACGGATTTAGGGTAGGTTTGCAGGATGTTTTGAGTGGCTACAGAGAACTGTACGACACAAAAATACGTGAGGCTAAGCAGTCAAGTATTCTTTCGTATTTCAAGCCTTTCACATCAGCCACAGCAGAAGACGAACCTCGGCATTCGACATCGAGGCAAGCAGACACAGAAAGTGTGCATGCGTTAGTGACCTGCCTGCCCTGATGGATTCAGACGACGATGTGATATTAATAGATGCATCTTTCCCCCTCTCTCCTACACTCCAGTCTCCTGTACCTCCCACCACTCCAACCTCCGACGACTCAGTCTAATACAGTGTAAATGAAACTAACTGTACATACGTTATTTCTTCTATATATAGGCAGTGTATTTACCATATCATTAATGCTTTTACTATATGATAATGTTATTTTAGGTTTCATGTGTTACTTGGTTGGTTATTTTTTGGGTTTGGAAACGCTCAAAAAATTTTCCTATATAAATTTAATGGCAATTGCTTCTTCGTTTTATGCCATTTTGTCTTACGGAAGGTTTCATAGGACCGCTCTACTTTCGGATATCGAAGGAAACCTGTACATTGTTTAAAATAAAATCTTTATTCAAATAACCCAAATTCAACACTAGCAGTACTTATGTTTTATGAAGGAGCGAGAGAGTTAGTTCAGTAATTCCACTCCTTCCGTTTCCCCCACCCCCGCTTTTTTTTAATTTATTAACTTGATGCCTGACAAAAGAAAATCTGGACTCAGTGTCATCAATAAGTGTCTCTTGCCGATCAGAGACCAGACGTATTCGATGGGCGACATATCCGGAGAACAGGCGGGCCACGGCAGCAGTGACACCTGGTGGGGCGTGAAGAATTGCTGAGAGTTATTGATTTGTGCTGCCAGATTTATAGTCTAAGTGAACTGGAACACAGTATCTCTGTTCATTTCTGAAATGAAAGATGGTATTTTCATTCGACTCTTTATTTACTGTTTTTACGAGTGGTTCTGAGCAGAAAAGGCAAAAATAGTTCCCAGAGCTTAAAAGACAGGAAATATATAACGATTGTATTGAATGAATCTCATATTAACTAATACCATCTTCCCAACCGTGATGGTTCCAGCGGTTTGCACTTTTCAGTCGTTGGCTGGCGTTCAAAGCCATCCAGAGTCTGATGGAGAATTCCGATGAAATTAATTTGATTCTTAATGCACAGAGAGCGTGCCAAACCATATCTTTTACCACTGGTATATTATTTGAGTGTCCGGAAATTTAACTCATATTTCGAGTATTATTCATACATAATCAGTTTCCGGAACTACTAATTCTAACTTCATCTCCATTTTTACTTTTGTCACCTCAAAAACGTCTGATCAGTTTTTGATTTCACTTGAGCGGTGTGCTTTCTTATCCCTCGTCCCTCTAAAAAAATAAGAAGAAAGGGGGAAGGGGAGAATAACGCCTTGCTATTTCAAAGTATGTACTGCCCCTGTTACAGAGCACTTATTATTTGATTCACGTGAAGCAAAAACGAAGGTACTCAATTTGAGTTTGCGTTTTTTTTAATACTCAACCTGATTTTCCTTTTTAATTCCTCATTTGCAACTACAGAAGAGAGTTGATGTAGCTGAGAACCTATCTCATAGCTGGGAAATGCATACGACAGTGAAAAAAAAAAAAGGAACTTCGGCAGTCTTATGCACTACTCAACGTAAAAAATGCCCCTCCATGAAGGAATGCGCGAAATGAGACGAAACTTACCACACATGAAGACAACTACGTAGGTAGGAAAGAAGTGATTTAATTTCTGAGGGATTGCATGGATGCTATGGACGAGGAGAAACTATAATGTAGCCTGAGTCAGGTGGTCGTATAACCGCCATGTTGGGCTATACATTCGGAAACACGACACGACATCGAGTGGAAAATTCCCCGGATGGTGTCCGAAAGTATCCTTGACATTGCGTTGTTAGCCTGTGTCCACAATTCATGGACATTGCGAATGGTAGTGCACAGGCGTTTAGATGTCTGCCAATGACTTTCCACATGTTCCCTATTGGGGAAAAGTCTGGCGATCGCGTTGGACAGGGACACCTTGTAGGCACTGTCAGTTGATGTTGGAAGTGTGCGGGCGGTTATTATCGTGTTGAAACTGGACATCAGGGATACTAATGAGATACGCCAACAAAACGGGCTGCGGCACCTCATCGACGTGTCGTCGTGCTGTCATTGTAGCCACTATGCGCACGAGAGGTGAACGGCTGATAAAACTCATGACACCCCAAACCATGACACCAAGCCGAGAAGTCGTATGACGCTCACGGATGGCAACGAGATAGAAGCAAGACTCGTCGCTGAACACGACATGGGTCCATTCGTCGCGTCACACATATGGCTGCATTCCTTGCACCGCGTGTAATATTTGCCCTATTTTCATACTACCCTGCTTAAGATTGACATTTGCTTTACAATTTCAGACATCAATGAGTATTCCATTATGATTCTGAAAAGCCAAGGACCGTGCTCATTATCACAGACACAAAGTTCATATTTCTAAGCGGTCTGTACTAATTTGAAGTTCTAAAAAGGTCACGGAGAGATGTCAAAATTTGACACATTTGCAATGTTTCTTAAAAAAAGTCTCTCCTCCCTTTACAATAATCAAACAGAGAATAACAAAAATGTTAAGAAAAGAAAAACAATGAAAAATTCCGTGAAACAGTGAAATGCGCATTCATTCAAACATACTGGTATGAACAGCCATCCTCATACCAAAGTGTACCCAGACTTAAATTTCTTCCTCAAGTACTATATCCAAGTAATTCAAGGTGCTTCAGGAGTTTCACATGACACTGTAAAATGATGTTTAATGATATTCAAACAATTTTTGAAGTACGGCATGATTCTGAATTCTTGTATAAGGGATTTCTATGTGCGTTGTTAATTATGCTAGATTATACCTACCTAATGTTTCTCCCAGCAAACCCTCGAAAAACTTCTAGGCTGTCGTATTTTCTTTGTTTTAAGCAAGGTTATTAATGATTTCAAAATGGAATGTGTAATTCCTATCGCATTTCTCTCTTACAGAAGATTCTACAAAATACAATCAGTTCTATTGCGCAACAATCAAACAAAACGATATAATCGGTTATTAGATTTCTTTCTCTTTTTTTTATTGCACCATTTCTAAAAAAACGGACAAAAGTTAATCGGATTTCATCTATTAATTGCTGTTACAACTGATTTGATTTTTTTTCATATTTTATAAGATTTTTGATCTGAGCCAGGGCCAGATCTAGAGAGGGATCTAACCGGGCTATAGCCTAGGGGGCCACCATTGCCAAAGACACAGGAGGCATACCTTTACACCCCAAATAATGCACAGCTGATGTGTTTATACAGAGGAAGAAATATAGTTTTAGTTTTGTCTCGTATAATTTCTACTATATCACAAACAGAGGCTAGAAGACGAACAGATTTCAAGGCAGTGACTCACTAAAGGTAAACATATCATGTCGCCATGTACAGCGGAGTCGGCGTACAGCTTCAACTTTTTCACTACCATCCACCCACACCTCCCTGCTTGCACTTGGAACCGTTAATGGGCAAATTCCACTGTGACTTCACATTTCATAACAGAAAAGATTCACCAAGAAAAGTATATGATGCTAAATTATTAAAAATTTCCAGATAAAGTCTAGGTATCTTAAGCTTTTAACTGATGTTCTTGCAAGAACAGTAGAAAAAACAGTGACTTTTTATGAAAATTCGTCAGGTAATTTACTAGTTTGAAGAACACACTATGTATTAATTATCACAAACCTATTACTCCAGTTTCGTGTTTTAACGTACTTCATAATGATTTCCAGTCATAAGTTTTTGGGGTCCAACTCAGAAGATTTCGTAGCCTTGGTTGTCCATTCAAATGTTTTATCCTAGGAACCCACTATGGCCTTAATCCGGACTTGATATGAGCGCCTGCCGTTTTCCCATTCTCGGAGAAACAAGTGTGCAAATTATTTCCGTACTTGGAATACAGTACAAAAAATTCGAATGTTAGCACTAAGTTGGGCATTCTTCGTCTGAGCAAGGGCCAGATTTAGAGGGGAATATAACCGGGCTATAGCCTAGGGGGCCACCATTACCAAAGACACAGGATGTATGCCTTTACACCGCAAATAATACATGCTTAACGATCTCGGTATATTTGCCCACTACTCATTTTTTTCATGCACATTTTTTCAACACATTTTGTTATATAACGAACTACCATAAACCACTACTTCAAACACAGGTTCTTAGCGAAGCTTGATACAAAAATATTCCGGTTTGTTATTGTTGAAAGAAATGCCAGAAATTTTAATATGGAATTTACATGATCAGGCGCATAAGTTTTTTAATACCCTTAAGAAGTAAGAATTTTGGACTCTGATGTTAAGGAAAACTTGATTTTCTTAAAATTCAACAGCCGATTTTAAATTCTACAGAATGCAAATTTCACACACTCCGGGGTTTTCCATTTTTATTTCACAAATGAGTAGTATGTTCTTTCTTCTTTCAAGACGAGCTCTTAAGTGTGAAATCTAGCTCTTCCTTGCCTCGTTAGGGTTTTCTAAAAGAGCTTTGAAAGAACATTTTTCTGTGCCACAAGCAGCACACAGATTTTTAGTTAAAATAGAAAAAGAAAATCTTGCGACATCAAGCAAAAGCTTTCGCATCTGTTCGCCAGACGTTCACCTGATGACTGCTGCACTTATTAAGAGAAGTGTGTACTCGTTCCCTCCAATTATGTAACATATAATTGATAGACTTAACTCAGTCAGTCTTGGATTTCGTCTATTGGCTGCTGTCACAACTGATTTCATTTTTTTAATTTGATCTTCTTGATTAAATTATGATTTGGTCTTCTTGATAAGTACATGTTTAGCGGAAAACAGTAAATCAATGAAAAGGCGGGGTTTTTTTTTCATCTAAAAGAAAACTAATTTGGTTGGAGTTAATGTTATAAAAAGTTAAGTATGCTCATTTAACATTTTTATAGCATTATGAACCGGAGAAAAAACAACAAAAATTCATTTTTTTACAAGCTATCACAAGAGTTAGGATTAAAAATTCTGTACAAATTCCTAAGCTCTAGCATGAAAATATTTTATGATTCTTGAGCTAAATTTGTTCAGTTTAATACAAGTGACTGTGATTTCAGCACCATATCTTGACAAATCAATCAAACAAAGCTGTGAAAAAGATTCTTAATTTCGTCAAAAGGAATGAAATTTATTAAGCGACTTGCTGCCAACATCGCACCATTCAAAATTACGGAAACGTTTAGATGTTGAAATAGGAGAAGTAAATAAACTGGCAATCACTTTAAACAAAATTTTATGCAACGGAAAGATGTGATGCAAACAAGATATTGAGAAAAAAATATGCTAAAATAAATTTGGAATACTTTGATTAAATGAAGCCACTTAAAAAAAGATTTTGCCAAGCAAAGTGGTTTGAACCTTGAAAAAAAAAATATTTGGAAATAAAACCTTGGTGTATTGCGAAATCCATCATCCACATAAATGTTCAGTAGTTTACACTGTTTGTTTTAGAACACATCAGTTCAAGGGCGCAAACTGTTACTTTCAATTTTCAAATATAATTTGGAATATGGAAACAGCTAAGATTTATTTTTTTCGAAGATTTATTTTCATGTTCAGCTAAATTTTCATATAAAGGTTTTCAATGTACTAGATTTTGATAAATCTCGAAAGGTTTTCATTGAGTTTAGAGCCGAACATACTTGTGCCTGATGTATTTTTCTGGAAAGTGTTTAACCGCTATTTTTGGCATTGTTCGTGTTAATTCTCTGCTAGTCGTAGCGTCAAAACATCAAAATAGCTTTTTTTTTTTTTTTTTTTTTTTTTTTACATTACAATAGACCTTATGCGTTTTTCGTTTATCACTGTTAAAATATGCAACTAGCGGAGTAATTGGATTTATAACTTCAAAATTTGAAGCATTCTCAAATTATGCTTACCGTTTAATTTTAATCCAACTTATTTTTAAAGTGCTGATTTTATGTAACACTACTTCACTGATATTTAAATCCTCTTTCGATATTTTATAAGAACTTTATACCTTAGATGAAGTCTTCCGATATTCTACGCATCGCATAAAGTGATTTACACTTGGTTCAGTATATGTCCACAACCTTGAGGAATATGATAATATTACCTATTTCGAGTAGTGTCAATATTGTTACTGTTCTATTTGGGGTCTCTTACTGGGTGGGGTCAACTAAAAGGGCAGGTAAAATATCGGATATGCCTCGATTGCATGCGTTTCTCTTCATATCGTGATTTTAAATTAATATTTGGAAGCAACAATGGCAGAAAGAATGCACCTCAGACGATTTAGTGGGTTTACGTGTCAGTAAGGGTTGAAGACATGAAACGGTCATTAGTGAAATATCTCCCATTGATGTTACTAATCTGAAATGTGGTTATTTGTAAATACTTCAGCTGCTAATTAAAGGTTTTTGTTGCAGCAAACTGATACAAATTTGTACGTTGTCCCAGAGTATCCGGACGTCTTTAAAGTTTTATGAAATCCCTGACCACGATTTTTTTCAATTACAGTTCAGAAAAGAAGATGGAAAAGGGGAAGCTGAACTAGCTTGATGCATCAGAATACTTAAAAAGGAGCCATTTTGTCAGTTTTGTTGGAGAAAAGGGATTTAATACTACCAGAATGTTTTAAATCGGCTTGCCGATGGATCAGACATCTGAAAAAAGACGGTTAAATTTAATTTTTTGTTTCAAAAAGATGTGGCTGAAATCTGTTCTCGGGATTTTCTGTTTTATGTTATATTTTTCTGACGATTTGACTGAGTGAAATGGTCGTCTTTTTTGTTATAATGGGTATAAAAAATTTGGCAGTTTTATCGCCTGAAATTAGACCTGAAAAGACCGTAATAAATAATTCTCCTATTCCCTTACAATATTATGAAAGGCTCAAATTCGATGTGCTAAACTTATACGCATAACATGATCATATATGTGTGCTTTTCGCTGTTTTCATTATGTCACAGAAGAGATAATCTGTTACAAAAGAAATCCCTTCATGATTCTTTAACTGGCTACAAAACCCATTTTAGTTGAGCGTTTCCCCATTTTTGTTTGAAGAGCTCAACATTTTAGAAGAGCAAAATTTTGAAATGTTAATTGCGCTTGCATAAATTTAGGTTTTCTCTGATATGCCGCAATTAATTCAAGAGATCAATCAAGGAGAAAAAATATGTTCAAAAAATATTTTCCTAAATTTTGTTTTTAATGAGATTTTTACTGTTCGAGAATTACTTTTTGTTTTGTGTTTGTTTCGGAGTTTAAGAGAAGGGACAAGGTCAGTGCCACCAGAATCAGACAGGCTCACCACCCATGCCTCATCCGGGACTCGAGCCCTGGGAGCTTTCGGAGGTATGGTCAGGAACCAGCGCCTCAGACCACTCGGGCACCGGGATGGCATGTTTGAATATCGAGTAAAGGACATCATCATAACACAAACAAAGGAGATTGACAAATCTATATACAGATACATAAACAGGTGCTTATGGTTTATCATTTACAAATAACAAATACATAATACAAAGCCATAACAATGTGGTAATTACAGGATCTTTATAAATGACAGGTTCAGTATAACAAAAACAGTCTGCTAAATTTTCTTTAAGAAACTTCTACAATCATCAGTTTTTTCGCAGCATTCTGCTTTAAAGACTTTCGAGCAATTCAGAATATGATATAATGCTGTAATACTTCGAAATCTTTAAAAGGGGACTGTATAACTTGAAATTTCAGCACCTTACCTACATATTTTTAGAGTCACGCGAAGTTTACAATGCGTTTTCCCGCAATACTCTACAGTTAATTTCTAGAGCTTTCGCTTTTGCTCAAATAAATAAGATATCTCATGAAATTAGCGAAGAGCCCTCTTTTGTGCTCACTTTGGTAATGTCAGGTCACCATTTGAGATTAAGATTGTTTATCATGGCAAGTGCGGATTAGTAAAACATTGTAATCATAACGATAAAAAGAAACATCTATATAAATTATTACCTTTAGTTGTTTCTGATTCAAGCAAAACTGTTAGCAAATTTAATCACAATTTTTGTGTAGTTTAAACTTCTAACATCAAGTGAAATATCTTGTTTTGGGGTAACAACAGCGTTTTTAGCAGAAAATGTTGTTCAGTGGTAGTACCTGAATATAAATATTTCTGGTGACTCACAGATTTCTAGTCAATAAATTTCAGAATTTCCCCCTTTTCATCCAATTTTTCAAAACTCACTTTAAAATGGTAATTTTTTTTTACCCTGTTCTAAAATTGTAGTTGTTTTGTTTCATTACTGACAATTAGTGCAAATGAAGGTAAATTTCAAAAAATGATGAAAAACAACATTATTCTCAAGAAAACTTAATAGTTCCTTCACACGCTCACACACTAATTGCATACACGTCTTTAGACCAAGATAATGGTTCTCTATACGATGAAATTTGCGAAACACTTGTGAAATCAGTTTCCATTAAATTTCTTTGAAACTTGTTCTGTTTGCTATTGATTAAAATGATTCACAGTTATGCTTAAAAGCAGACATTGAAACTGTCACAACAGACAGCTGTGTTAATGAAATTAGCAGCACAGTTTATTGAAAAAACAGCAATAGAATTTTAAATTGCAGATGAGATTTCAAGTTTATGTTGAGCATACTAATCTTTTAAACTCTTACGTTTTAAAACTATATTAGGTTTTCTTGGATTTTAATTAATGAAACAGCAAAGCATAGCAACAATTACTTCTGTGTTTAACTGCTCTTTCATTAGAAATGACACACTTCTACGACTTCTGTATAGCGAAGTCCCGACGGAACAGTGTCATGACAGAAACAGAAATACTGACGAACAACTGCAAAAGCTCTTCAGTTCATCTTACATAAATTATAACATTGTCGACTCTACCTCCTGTTGTTCTTAACAACAAAAATTTAGTAAAACAGCTTCTAAAGCATCCGTACTCGTACCCAAAGAAACGTAAGTAAGCCATTTAAGGTATATGGTGAAAAACAACTTTTTTTGACTTGTTAAAAAATTCATGCAGTGAAATATCTTGTATCTGGACGATACGAAAAGTGTAACCGACAGAAATTAACTGGTTTGCTTTTCAGTCTTTTTATACATGCTCAGAAGATATTTGTAAAAAAGGAGGTTTTGAAAGATCTGTTTTAGATATCAAGTAAATAGTTTATCTATGACCAGAAAAAAAAAAAAAAACAGCTTCAATGTCCATTCAAGATATTAAGCAATGTTAATTTCTTGTTTCAAAGAATCTTAATTCACACAAGAAATTCAAACATTAGTTACGAAATGAATTAACAAAATTAACTTGAAAGGGAATTTTGGCTATTCAATAATTTGATTTTATGTAGCAACAAAAATGTATAATAAATTTCAGTGTATTATTCTTAGACATCTCTGTTGGGGCAGTGCTTTCATGAAGTAAGAACGAATTAATTTTGTTAATTCATTAAGAACTAAGAACACAAGTCAGAAACTTGAGATGTGCATGAGGGTTCTATATAAAAATCTGTATATTTTGTTGCTGTTTATACTGTTGGACAATGGTGTGGTATACATAAGACACAAGAAAAAAAGTAAATTTTTGTAATAAAGTATTAGGTGGGTTCACCTACTTCTTAAAGATCTGTATCCGGCATGAAGTGAATGTTCTGTCCATCCTGCATAAAATTTTACTTTTAATATATGCTTCTTACTTCAGGAAAATCTGATAAATATCCAAGACAAGGAAAGGTAATACAAAATATAACAACAAAATCTGAAAAATTTAAACTCTGAAAGCCCATACAGTGACAGAGCATTGTCATTTCACATGGAGGAGCCTTGGCGGCATACTGATGAAACAGCCTCAAAATTTTTACTTTCAAATATAATTGCTTAAGTCACAGGAGCTATGTTTATATATTAGATATAGATTTCTACGTGATTATATGCACATTCATAAATTATTCATGAAAAGAATCAGTGATTTTGCAAACAAATTTCAAACAGTTATGAAATCACTATGGCTGTTTTATGATTAAGAAAATGTATTTTTAGTTGAAGGAATTCAAACAGCCTCATGCTATAGAAAATAGCTCACTGAAAGAAATAGAATGAAACACCTTTCTGAAATTTACGACATTTAATAATAATCTTTACATGATGAGTTCCATATATCTGTTTTCAAAATACTACATTTTTGTTGTAGATATAAGTCTTGAATCAGTGAAACAAGCAAGTTTAAAGACAAAATAAGACTAAACAATTAATTTTCTTTGGTGACATGATTTCTATGAAATTCTGAAGAAATTAGAAATTCAGTTTCTAAAAGTAATGCATTTAAAAAATAATTGAATTTCAAAATTCTAAAACATGTTGGCTATTTTAAAAACCTGGCATTACCGTGGTTTTGATTATAATCATGTCCTAATTTGAAATGCACAAAAAATGAGCAATATTTAAGAAAATGAATATTTTCAAACAAGTAAAAATTGAAATGTACTGCCAGAAATTAAAATCATTAGTTTCCATTTTGGCAAGTAAACAATATACCAAATAACTGATTTCTGGGTTTCGGAGCTAAGTATATAGCAGTAGGAAAAGATATTAATTAAAGTTCACTAAAAAAACTGATTTTATGAAAGAAAGAAAAAAGACAACTATATGTTTTTAAGAAGGAACTGTTGATTGTAGAAAAAATGTCATAATCTAAGCATTTTTTGAACAACACATAAGTATTCTCGAAGTGTAAAATGATGTGTTTTATTAAAGCAAAAATTCAATTCGGATACTTAAGCATATGGGCACTATAAAGTGCTAAGAAGCTTGCTACTTTGCTTTTAATTTTAATGTTTTTTTTTTTTTGGGATGAGGAACCTGAAAATGTAAGTCTGAAATGCATTGAAATAAGAAAAAAAAAAGAGAGACATTATTAATAGAAGTTGAAATATTAAAGAGCTCTTTTCAGATAACATGAAGGCGTCAAGATTAACCAAGGAGTTTACTTATTCAAAAAAGCAAAAAGTTCTGTAATATTAAACTCCAACAAAAGCAAATTATTGTTCTGTTCATCATAATTTAGGTAAATTTAAGTACAAATGATTCTTTTTATTTTTCGTTTACACTTCCAGAAAGATACTTTTAACACAGAGGGAATGTACAGTTGGAAAGACATTCGAGTCCAACATTTATTCATAAAAAAATAGAACACTCAAAAATTTATGAAACACGAAAGGAAAAAATAAAGAAAAATTTTGAGGTTGCATATTTTGTTAAGAAATTTAGGCTGAAAAACTAAAATGTAACATCTACAATAGAAAAAAGAACCCTGTCCTAAAACCTTTGCAATGTGCAATTCAGAAATTTTAGTAACCACACAGAAAGACTGCATGTATTTCATAAAACAAAGCACAATCCCTCGACTAATTCTGCGAGTCATTCTGTCACTTTAGTTTTCTGCTTCTTGACATTTTATCATAAAAATATTTAATTAAGTTACTTTCCGCCGACAAAAATCCAACTTGAATTGGTATTTATCAAATGCCTATTTTTTGTTTAATATAATACCTCCAAATCCTTGCATTTTCTTACATAATTAAGGAAGGAAGTTCTTAACAACCCTGAAAAACATAACCTGTGAACCACTGCTGCATATCAATAAACAAATGTATGTCGCCGATGTCAATATTGGTGCTATTATTACGATAATTTTTCTTTTGTCGTTATTGTGAGAATGAATTCTTACAAAATCTCTTTGAAAACTCGCACTACCTATTTAAAATTTCAGTGGTGTGTTATATCTTTTGCCTGTGTTTCAGCAGTTGCCAAATCTTTCAGAGGCAAAAAATGTTTGACGATTCTTTGAGCCTACTATTTTTTTTTTATGACGTGTGTGTAAAAATAAGTATCAACTTGTATTTTGTTTTGCTTCTTTCAAACTGGCCTTGTAAACAGCTATGCATTTACTTTTCCTTCTGCTCTTTTTATCGAAAATTCATAATTCACTCCTGTTAGATATGCATTTATAATATTGTACATCAGTTTTACCTATTACATGACAAAATGAATGCATTAGATAATAATGAAACATTCAAATTTTCTGATATCATAAATCACCAAGTTTGTAAATTTTTTCACAGGTTTCTTATTATGCTCAGTTTCTGGTCATGTCCGCAGTTAGGATGACTTGTGATGAAATTTGCAACCAGAAAGTGAGTTCGGCGAATTAAAGGGAACTAAAGCTTATCTTGGGATGAACATATCGAAACTTATTATAGCCCAGTTAAACTTATATCGCATCGCTATATCACTGATCCGTTTTAGAGCAAATTTTCTTGCCACTTTTTAAGACGTTTAAAATAACATTAAATAATAATCACGTTTCATAAAGATTTTGGCTCCTTTCTGAAAGTTACGGCAGTTATTCTTTGACATCCCGACGAAAAAAAAACCTTATTTATCATGTATATTATTTTTCTTCTTCCTCGTTATTTATTACTATCAAGAAGCTTGTGAAATGTATTTTACTTCTTAGAAATTAACGCTTCACTGTGAAAACTTCTTTTTGGCTGACGGACAGAAAAATTATTCAGAATACTTCATTCACGACCGCGGACAGTTAGGCTTAAGCACCGCGGGGCGATTTCATTGAGAGAAAAAGGAGCGGCTCTTAATTCACTGAAGAGGTGGGCTTAGCGAAAACTACACAATGCAAAGAAAAGGCAAATAGCTTCCTTACCGGCAATGCTCATCCAGGGGTACCGGGGGACGTCGGGGATGGGGTCCAGTTGTCTGTAACCCAGCTGTGAACATGGCGATATCGTGGAGGCCAGGTCCGTCGCAGGATGGGGAAGAAATTGAGCGGGAGCCATCATCGCCGTGGCCGCAGCGGCTGCAGGACTGGTGACCCCGCAGTTCTGAAGATTAAAAGCGTAACTTGATGCTGAAATGTCAAGTCCATTGCCCTGGTTGCTGGAATACCTGCACGACTTTGCGGCTAAATCTGCGTTCGAGGTGTAGTATAGAGTTCCTGAGACTGCCACCGAAGACTGCGGAGACAGCGAAGCGTACGGGTACATCCTGTGCTGAGGGTGGCCGTACCCTGACAGCGAAGATACGGCATCTGTAGCATACTTGTTTCCCAAGAACGTGTCCATAAAATTCGAACTCATTTTTACTTCATAATGTCCCGTCAAAAATATCTTCAAAAAAGGACCAGCCTTTACACCTCGAATATGGCTTCCCAGTGTAATGGTCGGGCCGACATCAGCTGCTAGAACCGCGTAAACAACCCACACCAATCACAGGCCCAAGGGTGGAAAGCCAGCCAATGAGTTGCCGTTTCCGTCGCACACACCACAATCCATCGCTTCGGGATAGCCATGGCTTGCTTTTTTTTGCTTTTTTTTCCTTTCTTCCTTTCTTTCTTTTTTCACTTCATTTTTTCGCTTAATATCTTTTATTCTACAGGCTAAAGCAACTTACTGCTGTATCAGAAATAACAACACGTGACTAAGACAGAGAAAAGTTATTACGTAATTTATATTTATTATTTGATGCAAACACGAAACAAACTCAGATATATTTTTTTCTTCTTATACGCTTTCCAAACGCAATGCCAAATGTGATATCTCACAAGTAGTGCTGCTGAAAGGATAAATGAAGTAATATTAATAATTATAAAAAAAAAAGATCGTTTTTACGAACTTGATTTGGAGAAATAGAAACACGAAAAGTAAATAAAATACGCCATACGGAAAAAACAACTAAAAAAAACTCAGTTAAAGAAAAAAAACGAGATGCGCTCGTATAATAAATGGAACAGAAAAAATTAACATGTACAATCCGATTGTAATGAAATCCAAATTGAAAAATGGTTAAAGTAGGGATTTCTAGTCGCGTGTGTTTAAGAAAAAATATATATATAGCAAGTAATTTAAAACGGTTTACTGCAGTGACTATTGCAAATAAACTAAGAAATAAATAGCAGCAATAAAGAAAAACCCATTAACCATGAAATTTACCCCAACGCACGTTTTAAAATCTGCAATTTTTCTTCCTCTGAATTTCATTAATTTATTACTAAAATCATGGTTTGAAATTTTTAAACGCTTCCCTTAACATGAAAGTGTCCCTGTGTTCTACAAGTTCACCAAATTTCATCAGCCATTTGAAGTCGAGTTGGTGTAGTCAACACGGAATTTACGTTCTCTTTATTGCTAAAACATCCTTACTGCAATTGCTGTTACATTTGTCATGAGTAAGCTTTAAACAAATTCGCATTAATTTTACTGCAATGTTTTCCGAGGTACGTCAAATGCAGAACTTACCAACAAATTCTTGGTTCCTCTGCCCTGACCGACAATCCTAATTGGCCAAACCCAGGGCACCCTACAGAGGGGAAGAAACGAAAGAAACTCTTGGTCTGTCTGCTTAATAAACTGCGCGGTGCAGTTTCCATCGGTTTAAAATCCTGGACATGAACAAAGACTGGAAATCTGGCAACACGAATGGAAGTCGTTGCCTTGCACAGCAGGTATCCCAGGGTCTTTGTTGTAATGGAGGCTGACACGTTTGTCATTAAAAGGATAAAAAGAAATGCAATAAATATGAAATGTAAAAGGATTAATTATTCCATTAATTATTGTACGTTATGGTAGGATGCAAATGTGATTATACATGCACATACACATATATCAGAAGACCACGTGGGAGATGGGTGGATGAAATTCGAAAGCGTGCGGGAGTGACATGGACGAGACTGGCTTAAGGCATACCGTTATAGAGGAAACTTGGAGGGACCTTCACCCAGCAGTGGATTGATAATGATTGACAATGATGACGATATATCATCATCATCATTATCAACCATTATCTATCTACTGATGATAATGATGATATATCATCATCAGCATCATTATACCATCGTCATCATTGTCAATCATTATCAATCCAATGCTGAACGAAGGTCTCTCCAAGCCTCTTCCACACCGGTCTGCCTTGTGCCAGTCTACTCCATGTTACTCTTGCATACTTTCGAATTTCATCAACCCATCTCCCATGTGGTCTTCTTCTGGGTCTTTCCCTGTCCCTTGGAATCTAATCTAACATTTCGGATGTCCATCAATGGTCCGTCCTTCTGGAAGTATGTCCAGCCCATTGCCATTTCAGGGATTTTACTCTGATCATGATGTCTTCCACTCTTGTCATCAGATCATCATCATCATCATTGTCAACCATTATCAATCCACTGCTGGACGAAGGTCTCCCCAAGTTTCCTCCACAACGGTCTGTCTTGTGCCAGTCTCCTCCATGTCACCCCTGCATACTTTCGAATTTCATCCACCCATCTCCCATGTGGTCTTCTTCTGGGTCTTTTCCTGTCCCTTGGAATCCAATCTAAAATTTCGGCTGTCCATCGATGATCTGTCCTT
Organism: Macrothele yani; assembly: GCA_039090855.1. Taxonomy (NCBI): domain Eukaryota; kingdom Metazoa; phylum Arthropoda; class Arachnida; order Araneae; family Macrothelidae; genus Macrothele; species Macrothele yani. Next base: position 79,911,600 of record CM077023.1, on the reverse strand, counting down.
CTGGCAGTATGTCCAGCCCATTGCCATTTCAGGGATTTGACTCTGATCATGATGTCTTCCACTCTTGTCATTTTTCGGATCCACGAGTTCCTCTTCTTATCTCTCCTGGTTACACCAAGTATGCACCTCTCCATGCGTCTTTGAGTTGTCTGCAGCCTTTGTATGTCTCTTTTAGTTAAGGTCCACGTCTCTGCACCATACGTAAGCACTGGAAGGATGCATTGATCAAACACTTTTCTTTTAAGACATAATGGCATATTGCTCTTGAAAATTATGCTGTTTCTTCCAAAAGCTCTCCAGGCAAGTTTTGTGCGCCGATTAATTTCTTCATCAATGTGACCCTCACTTGATATCTGCTGTCCAAGATAAATGTACGTGTCTGTTATCTCCAGCTTTTCTCCATTAATCGATAAATCTTCATTTCTTGTAAAAGCATTGAACATCACTTTTGTCTTCTGAAAGTTCATTTTTAATCCCACTTCTTTACTCTTGTCAGCAAGTTCCTGGATCATACTCTGCAGCTCTGATGGGCTAGTTGCAAAAATGACTACGTCATCAGCAAAACGAAGGTGGGTTAGATAATCTCCATTAATCTTTATCCCCTTGTTTTCCCAGCTCAGTGACTGAAAAACACCCTCCAATGTGGCATTAAAGAGCTTCGGAGATATGGTGTCACCTTGTCTCACTCCCTTTCCAATTTTTATGTGTGTTGTATTTTCAAACAGCCTAATCTTTGCACTTGCATTTTCATAGATGTTATTAATAATATTAATGTATGCATCTTCAATACCGCAGGTTTTCAGAGCCATTGTAACTGCTGATGGTTTCACCGAATCAAAGGCTTTTTCATAATCGATAAAAGCCATGCACAATGGAAGTTCATATTCCCTCGCTCTTTCAATTAGTTCTCTCAGCACATGGATATGATCTATTGTGCTGTAGCCACTCCTGAATCCAGCTTGTTCTCTCGGTTGAGCCATGTCCAGTGTTACCTTCAAGCGGTGTGAAAGAACTTTAGTGAAGATTTTATAAACTACTGATAGGAGGCTGATAGGTCTGTAGTTTCCGAGATCCTCAATGTCACCTTTCTTATGTAGCAGGATCATTGTAGCGGTGTTCCAATCCTCAGGAATCTTTCCTTCATTAAGGCATCGAGTGAAAATTTGGGCGAGTACTGTTTCGATTTCTCCACTTGCTTCTTGTATGATGTCTACAGTAATTCCATCTTCTCCTGGAGCTTTTCCCCGCTTCATGTTCTTGATTGCATGTGCAACTTCTGCTGGAAGGACTGGAGGAACTCTGGTACTGGTATCTTTCATGATGTCTGGAGTGCATGTATCATCCCTTTCATATAATTTGGAGTAGAAATCTTTCACTCTTGTCAAAATTTCGCCTCTATTTCTTGTTACAGAACCATCTTCTTTTCTCAGTGCCATAATCTGTTTTCTTCCCTTACTGAGATGTCCCTTTGCTATCTTTAGGCTTTGGTTGTTTTCAATTGCTTTCCTCACTAGTTCACAGTTGAATTTTCTTACGTCTTCAGTGATACTTTTTCGTACTGTCTTGCATAGCTCTATATATTCCACTTTGGAAGTCACATCTTCTTTAGTTGTCCTCATCTCTCTTCTTTTTGCATCAACATTTTCGTTTTTCCTGATAATTTATTTACATGCAACTTGTTCTTAGACCCAGCTAATTTTGTTGCTGTTTCCATAAGAGCTTTGGTTACTTTTCTGTTAACTTCAGAGATGTCCACTTCTTCCGATGTTAGGCCTTCTAAAGCAGAGAACCTGTTCTTCAGTTCCAACTTGAAGGTATTATGGTGTTTTTTAAGGTTGGTTATGTCAATAGATTTTGTTTGTCTTATGAGCTTGCCACGTTCAAGTTTAGTGTTGAGGTGCATCTTACATCTCACCAATCTATGGTCACTACCTGTGTTGAACTTGTTTAGCACACTGCAGTCTTCTATGACGAATTTTTTGTTACACATAATAAAATCAATTTCACTTGTCGTCCCATTTGGATGTCTCCATGTCCATTTCCTGTGTGGCTTTTTCTTGAAAAAGGAGTTCAAGATGAAAAACCCTTCTGCCTCTGCAAACTCAACGAGAGTATTTCCACGCTGGTTTCTGTTGCCGTGACCGAATTTACCTACTGAAGTTTCATTCTGTTGCCGTTGCCCTATTTTTGCATTGAAATCTCCCATAATTATTTTCAAGTGCTGCTTACCTTTATTATTTAGATGACAAATTTCCTCATAAAATTCTTCAATTTCTTCTTCAGGATGACTTGTGGTGGGTGCATAAGTTTGAATAATCTGAGCCTGGTATCTTCTCGATAGTTGGATAACGAGTCGTGCAGCTCTGTCAGAGGAACTTTCAACTTCTACCACTTTATCCTTCAGTTTCTTGTTTATTATAAATCCAACACCACTAGTTCTGCCAGTATCTGTCCCACGATAGTAGAAGAGATGTCCACTTTTCAGTTCAATGAGATCTTCTCCTTTTCTCCTTACCTCACTTAGCCCCACGATGTCCCACTTGATCCTTTGTAGTTCCTCTTCCAATTCAAGAAGCCTTGAATCAGAAGATAGGGAGCGTCCATTGTACGTTGCCAAGGTCAGCATCAGATGGCAGCCTAGTCCGGTCCTCCGGGGATTCTTAGCACCCTCTGCCTTCATGTCGCACTGGCCGCTGCCTTGGCCAGGTACATTCCAGCTGCCGGAGACTGAGGGCCAAGATTTAAGTTGTGGAGTCATTTTGGAGGGGTTTGGCCATAACTCACCACGCTGGCCAAGCGGGTTGGTGAGTGTGGGATAGAATTTCCTCTAATCCCGATGGTATAGTTATACCGCTATGGGCGGTCGTCAGAGCCCCTTTAGTGGGAACAGGATGCACCACGAGAAGGCGGGGTTGACATTTGTCAAGGAGAGGCTGTGATGTTACGCATCACCTGACCTTACATCCCTATATATATATATATATATATATATATATATATATATATATATCATCAACACTATCAACCATTATCTGTCCACTCATGGATGAAGGCCCCCAAATTTCTTCCACAATTTTCTGTCTTGAGCCAGTTATCTCCATGTCACTCCGACACGCTTCCGAATTTCATCCACCCATCTCCCACATGGTGTTCTTCTGAGTCTTTTCCTGTTCCTTGGAATACATGGTATTTCCATTGTCAAACGGTGGTCAGTTCTTCTATCAATATGTCCATCCCATTCCCATTTCAGGGATTTTACCTTGATAATGATGTCATCAACTTCCGTCATTTTCCTGGACCATGAGTTCCTCTTCATATATGGAAATTAGGAACGATACATAATGTAAGAAAAATTGTGAATATGCTTTATATATATATATATATATATCTATATATCATCATCATCATTGTCAACCATTATCAATCCACTGCTGGATGAAGGTCTCCCCAAGTTTCCTCCACAACTGTCTGTCTTGAGCCCCTCTCCTCCTCCACGTCATATATATATATAGTGAATTGTAGAAAATAAGAATTGCAAAAAATTAAAATTCCATAAAGAATACAGAGTTAAATTCAAAATGGAAGTTCAAAATTGAAAACCAAAAAATGAACAGAAAACAGGTTGCCGTCATCAAGAGGGCATCAAACTGCGGGAGTGGTCTTTCTAGTACCAACAAACGACACGGGGAACCAAAAATGTCGGTTGGTCATGCTCCCTAGGCCACCAGACCAAATGTCAAAACAGACACAGAAATTCAAAACACAAGAATGTAAAAACTGAATAGGCCACTCCCGCAGGTTGATGCTCTCCTGATGACGGTAACCTGTTTTCTGTTCATTTTTTGGTTTTCAATTTTGAACTTCCATTTTGAATTTAACTTTATGGAATTTTAATTTTTTGCAATTTTTATTTCTTACAATTCTCTCTATATTTGCTACTATAGCTGCCTTTGGCCCTTCTCAGCGTATTAGCTTTTTTTGCGTTTTGTTTTTCTTTTCTTACTTTTGCAAACTAATTTATATATATACATATATTTAAAGTTTTAAGTGTAGGAATCTTATTGGCTTAAAAATGGTTACTGTCAGGTGGGAGATTGTTTTGATTTATGTGTTTTTTTTTTCCTTAAAAAAAATTTACTTGCTTATTGGCATTTTTAGTTTTCTAGTTTTTTTTTTTTTTCCCTTTTTTGTATTATTCATTCATTAATGAACTAAGTAAATCGCTGCTATAAATGAGTTCATTTTTATACCTGAGTAAAGAAATGAAACGCAATTTCTCACAATTGTCTATAGCATTAACCCACCCGATTCTGGTTTTATTATCATTACTTTTATTGTTTTTAAATTGCGTGATGACAATCGGAAATCCGTTATGTTCTCATAGGTCCGCTGAGGCTGGAAAGAAAATTTTCTTTAGAAATGTGGCTGTTTAAAACTTTAGGGATGCAGTTTAGCTTGAAGTGATATTTTTTGGGTGCAAATCAACGCATGAAATTTAGTCAGAAAGTTGATATATTCTCTTATTATTTCTCTTAGACTGCAATTAAAGAAGTACGGAAAGTGTTCACCAGATGGCGGCACGGTCACCTAGCTAATTTATTGTTTGCATGAGTTGAGATGTATTCTAAACGCGAGTAACTATGTATGCATGTTGTCTCTTTCGTTTTTATAAAATTCAGAGCAGCTACTCAAACAGTTACAATTTCGGCTCCACAATCGGTAGGAAGAAAAGCCAATAGATTTAAATGATTGAGTTGGCAGTTTTATTCTGTTTCTTGTGATGAAGGATCATAGAAAGATAAACACTGAATGATTTCTCCTTTCTGGTATTTACTAAGATCTGATAGCACAGTACATATAACTGTTATGTTTCGAAACAAAAGCAAGTTCAGTTAGACGTGGGAGTTTATAGCTGAAGACGTTAATTTATCTCGCATAAGGAATGTTGGCTATCAAAAGAAATAAAAATCGCATACCAGATTTGTGTAAAAATTTATCACCGTGTATTCGCAGTACTGTAAACTTTAGTTTTATTTTATTTTATATTATTTTTGCATGTATGTTGGCATCGACGACAGCCATTTTGGTAGTGTATATACATCTCGTTTTGCTTATTTATAGAAGACAGTTTAGTTCTTAAATATACCTAAAATAATTCACCAGCAACGAATAACGAAAAAAATAAAAAATAAAAAATAAATAAAGTAATTACAGTGTCCTTTTGCATTTTTCTGGTGAACGCTCAAGGAATTCACAACAGCAGTTCTTTTGCTAAGAGTTCAACAATTTTTCTGACCTCCTGAGTCCAGGAGGAAATTCTGAATTTTACTTTATACTCTTCGTACTATGAACGGTGTCCGCAGCCATATTAAGTCAATAAAGCTTCCAGCTTTTTCTTTCTTTTTTTTTTTTTTTTTTCGTGTCACCCCGTGGAAGCTAATACAGACCCAACGATAGTTCTTTCAAAATGGCAAAAAGGGAGACCTGGACAAAGCAAAAAAAAAAAAAAAAAAAAAAAAACTATCTTACTTTCGAGACAGCTTTGGCCCACACAGTAGGAGTTTTTTTGTGCGCATGCGCATTGTCTACCTCAGTTTGGGAAACGGGAATAAGAACCTGAATCTGGAAAATGTCGAACCCGCGCCTATAGAATTAGAATGGGTGGGTGGGGATTCGGGATAAGCACACAAGAGTACAACTTTTCAAATCAGATTGCATTCGGCAAAGAAAGGATGAAATCAAAGTCGAAATCCATTTCAAACCAGCAGAGTGAGTCATGTTCGCAGCTAAACTACATTGATATTGAAAAAATAAAGGTAGTGAACGAGAGTATGATTCTAGAAATATCTTTTTTCATTCAGTTACTTTCACATTCTGATACAGTAAACCTGGAAAAGGAGTCGATAATATCGTTTTAGAAGCAAGTTATGAAATTTATAACTAATGTTTTAACGTTATTTTTTTTATATTAAACCACTTCTAAACCTAGAAAAACTCGGACACCCCTGCAAAAAAATGTCTTCGAGGCACTTTTTCAAAAATCTATTAACTTTTAATTACTGAAGTTTCTAAATTCCATACTGTTAACTAGGTTTGTATTGGAGTTTTAATAATTCAAGTTCTTTGGAACCTACAGGTACCAAAATTATAGCGCTTTATTGCATGTAACACAAATGTGAGCATTTTAGTTTAAATGATTGTCCTTATTTTATGCCAATACAAAGTATTATAAAACACTTATGCCGAAATTCATACAAATTTTATTCGTTTAGAGAACTAAGCTCATCCTTTTTGAAATGTCTCACAATCACACACACACACAAAACATGTAACTGACATTTAAAAGTGCCTAATGACCTTTACAATTTATACAAAAGTACAACACATAAGCATATAAATGAGTAGCAATTAAGAATACTTAATTACGACTTAAATTATTTACTCATGAATTTAAAAATCACGCTTTACTAATGCCATAGTTTTTTTGCACATAATAATGTTTTATCTCTTGACTCTGTTATAAAACATGACCTAGGTTCCTGTTTCGTCGCCCCCGCGAAGAACATCTTTTAGTTCATTTTATTCTGAAGGATGGGTTGTTTTGTGCAAACAACTGTTCATATTAGAGATGAGTTCGGGCTCAATTTTAGGAGCCCGGGCCCGGATTCTTCGAAAATTTTGCTTATCAAGGCTTGCATTTATGAATTATACACTGGCCAAAGATATGACCCAAGCAAGGATTAGTTTAAAAATCATTAGCTTAAAAAGTTTAGTTCAGTTAATCCACTTCACAATATTAATATGCTTTTAGAAATACTACACATAAAGCCAAATGTTCTAAAGTGTGGATTTGAAAATAAATAAATAATCAACGTGCCCTTCGACTGTATCAGGGGAATCAGTAATTTTGGTAAAAGCTGAAGAAAAGAAAATCGTTTAGAAACAAAAAATTCCATTCGTTATTTCTTTTTGATTTCTAAATTTACTTTTATTTTGAATAAATTGCATTATAAAACGTACAACGCCATACAGACTGTTGCAAGTGTTTGAAATTTTGACTCTAGAAATCTAATCTTTGCAATATAATTTACATATATGCTAATTGGTAAAGGTAGTTTAGAGTGATGTAGGAAAAAAACATGTAGGGAAATTTCCAAAATTAAAAAAAAAGAGCGTAAAAACATTCCAGACCAGATTATTCTGCATTTTGTTACATTAACAAAGCTTTGCGCTTAATAGTATAATAATATCATATGTGTGTGCAGTTTCCAGATCAAGTTCATCATGAAAAAAGAGAAAGAGAAAATTGCATCTAATGCCTCAGCGCTTCAACTTGATCTTCTTTTCTCTAAAACTTGACTTGCTGCACTAAAAACCAACGTCACCCCAAAATTCGCGGGAGTGAGGAAATTTTAAAAAATAAATAACAATACTTCTAACTGCACAATTTTGGAAATTAATACATGATTTTAAAGATAAGATTTTTGATTTTTAATAAAATACAAAAAATGGGAATGTGATTTGTTTCCAGTTTTTCGATACCAGACCTCCTTAAATTAATCCTTGCTTGGGCCATAGCTTTGGACAATGCATAATGCAAGTCTTGCTAAGCAAAATTTGTCTTGCAATGGCAGCTAGCTTAGGAAATTGAAAATCCTTCCAGCATGGTAAGAAATCCACAATGAAATTCAACACGTGTAATTCAACCGGGCTCGGAATTACACGTGTTGAATTGATTATAGTAATGCAATTCAAGACGTGTAATTCCGAGTCCGGGCCCGGCCCGGGTTTTTCGGTAGTTAATGAATTCTGAGCCCGGGCTCCGAAGGCGAGCCCGGGCCCGAGCTCATCTCTAGTTCATATAACACTTTTTCCTTACTGGTATAAAAATTTCTTTGTTGAACTGATGTTCCTTTTACATTCTTTCGTCGATTTACATGTATAGGAGCTATTGCCATGGCTGCGAAAAGAGGCCTCCAGATTTCTGGAGCAGCTTGTTTCCTGTTATCCAGTTTTTATAAACTCTAAAACCGCGAAAATGATATCTAAAGATTTCATTTATTTATTAGAGAAAAAACTACAATAAATGGTTTTTCTTTTTAATACTTCATTCAAAGCTGCCGACAAAAATTCCTGGCACTTTCTTCAACCAGTTTCATATAAAATTTTCGCAAAAAAACAAACAAAAAATTAATGTCTTTTTACTGAGGCTAGATGCCGATGTGAGCCCCTCACCTATACGGAGGTGGCGAGGGTTATCAGTAAGCCCCTGCTGTGAATCAAAACTCAACTGAGCTTTGCAAAGCAGGGATATACTAGAAGTTGAAGGGAGTTTAAGCTCTCCACTGCTCCCAAAGACCAATACTGCCTATTTTGTACGCATGAACATCGTACGTTGAACCTCACATGGGTCTCCCCGGTGCCCGAGTGGTTAGAGACGTAGAATTCTGCATAATCGCCTGAACTGTGTCCGGTTTCGAACTCTGTTGAGGCAAGGGTGGTGCGCCAGTTCCACGGTGTTAGCTCTCTCTCTCTCTCTTCCGAAGTGGTCCTCAATAAGAATGGACGACTGCTTATAGCCCTTAGGGTTGCTCATAGCGACCGTTAAACTAGTGAACAATAATAACAACCATACATGAACCTTCCTGCCCGTTATGTGTTCCGGGCACTTCACTGAAGCTAACTGATTTCCTTGCATTCAGCACACGAATAGCTAAATTTTTAATAAAGAGAAAATGAAAGAAAAAGAAAATTTTAAGACCATTACTATAAGTAGAGGTAAACCTTGTAAGATTCATCAAAAGTTTTTTGCTGATATATTTAACTCCACACATGCAAACTTTCACCGAAGGAACAGAAAGAACTAGCATGTGATGGCGGTGTTAAATAAATAAATCTGAAAAATATACTACTGGAACAGAAATGAAACAGAAGAAGAAATGTCAAATCTTCATTCACGAGTGAAACGTAAAGGTTGAAGATGAAGTTAGTAATAGCAGCTGTTTTGCATTCAGAGTCAATTATATTATAAATGGTAGAGTAACAGAAGGGACCACATGAAAAAAAGAAATAAACAAATAAACTGCACAGGATAGTCAGAGAACATGTAATGTTCTTGGTTAATTATGTGTGAAGAAAATTCAGTCTCATTAGAACATTATATTACGTGATTTGGAATACTGTTTTGATTTAAACGTTCCATGGCTTTTATGTGATGCCCCGGATAGCTAAATATCCCACATAGATATCTTTTAATTACACACTGATTGGCTTGAATGGCAGTAAAATAGCAAGTCTACTTACTGAAACTTCTTTATTTCATCCAAAACTGGTAACTTTAACGATTAATACACTTCGCCATATTATTCGTAGCCTGTAACACTCAAGTTTAGCAAATTTGGTGACAGGGTTAATGCTGCAAGCTCGAAGCAATATAACAATTAACTTCTAACAAAGTCGAGCCTCAAAACATCTAACTAGCAAAAGATGTCCAAGAAACAGCACTTTGACAGAAATCCACCAGGAAGCATCTGGCCAAAGTCATCTAGAAAGCCATCCAGCTAGAACGCCAGCGAACATGCACTGCAAACATCCTTCTTATCTCTGTTTTTCTCGTACGTTATTCTATTCCCGACCTCATTTCAGGTTTCCACAAAACATTCAGTCGAGACATGAAATGTATCGTTAAGTTTGTAACGTACCAGGAGATGTGACGTACCTGCCAGAAGGACGCACACGACATAAAGGCAGATAGGAATCAGAATAAAATGTCCGCGTAGCTCAATTGGTAGAGCAACTTATTCCGGAATGAGTGGACTCGGGTTCGAATCCTGGCGCGGATAGAAATGACGGAGAAATTTACTTCGTTATAATGGCGCCCGAACTATCCGGATGACCCGACCGTTCGCAATGGTGTGATGTTATTTCCACACCGCGAGATAGGAAAAATAAGAGCAGCACTTCGAAAAAAATAAAAAAATAAAAATAAGGGGGAGATGATGTAACGTACCAGGAGATGTGACGTACCTGCCAGAAGGACGCACACGACATAAAGGCAGATAGGAATCAGAATAAAATGTCCGCGTAGCTCAATTGGTAGAGCAACTTATTCCGGAATGAGTGGACCCGGGTTCGAATCCTGGCGCGGATAGAAATGACGGAGAAATTTACTTCGTTATAAGTTTAGAAACCAATCGAAGAGAGCGAAACAAAATTTACATTAATAAAATAACTAAAAAGGAAAAATACATGAGAGTTTATGTGACAAACTTTTTGAAATTTAAATGATGTAACGAAATGAAATTTTCTATTTCGTCTGATAATGAAGGCAGGTCTTTGTCCAAATACAGGGTGTCCGATAAATAACTGTGCACTGAAGGCGACTCTTACATGTTGAATTGGTTCCTACAGGAGGTGTTAGAAATGGTCCCCACTGAGGTCCAGACATGTCTGCATACGCTTCTGCATGTTGGTGAAGACATTTCTCAGAGTATGCGGAGTGATTTCTTGGATGTGGGTCGTTATTGCAGCCTGTAGCTCTGGAAATCGATGCGGATTGCCTGCATACACCTCCCCCTTCAGTGTTCCCTTCATCTGTTAAGAAAGTCACGCCCAGTATGTCCTCACTTTCTTCAGACAGGAGCTTTTGGAACAACCTGCAGTACCGAACATGAGCCTCGTTGTCTATTTCTTTCAGCTGATGTACGACAGACACTTGGTACGGGTGGAAATGCAACTTCCTTTTCTGAATATCGTGGGCTGTACTCTTTGGCACATTACCTTGTTGTGACAGCCGCCTCGTGGACGTGTGTGGACTACTCTGCATCCTGTCCTGGATATCCTATACGGTCTCGTCGGCCGTGAATGGCCTACCGGAGCGGGGGACATCCAGAACACTGCGTCAGTTTCCCGAAACTTCGCTATGAGCTGACGAACCTCATTACGGTGGGGGACGTCTGCATCACGAATTTTCCTAGCGAACTATTTTTGCACTTCGTCCATGTTCTTGTCGTCAAGGCGAAAGATATGTTCCACCAAAAAACACTCGCTGTTCAACAGTCAAAACCATTGTCCTTTTGCCGAGAGGAGTGATAAATCGACACGTCTGCCTCCGTCGACCAAGTGCTCGGGAATGACTTTTGCTCGGAATTACAGCTGGGCCCGCCTCGGGGTGGGGAAACATGAAGGTTATCACACACAGAGCACTTGCACGTGGTGGGTCACTTCTACTGTAATTCCATTCCAAATTTCTTTGTTATTACATTACTGCAATTCGTACATTCAGTGCACAGTTATTATTCGGACACCCTGTATGTAAGAGAGCATCGTCATAATGGCACTGGGATTTAGGAGTCCGGGCATTCGGTAGTAATTAAGTAAGAAAGCAAGAATTACATTTATAAAAAGAAAATGTGAACAGGGCCGGATTAAGGCCTTAGGGAGCCCTAGGCTAATACATTTGAGTGGGCCCCAAGGCTAAGACATCTGAGTGGGCCCCAAGGCTAAGACATCTGAGTGGGCCCCCAAAGAACTTATGACGGGGAATAATTATGGTCCGTTAAAACACGAAACTGTAACTACTAAATTATCTGCCGAGTTTTCATAAGTCACTGTATTTTTCATTGTTCTCACAAGAACATGAGTTAAAAGGTTAAGATAGCTAGATTTTGTCTCAGATTTCCTAAGGATTTAGCATTGTATACTTTTCTTAGTGCATCGTTTTTGTTATGCAATGTGAAGCCAGGTACTTCGCCCATTAGCGGTTCCAAGGGCAAAAAATTGGGAGGTGTGGGTGGATGGTAGTGAAAAAGCTGAAACTGTCTCCCTGACCCCACTGTTTACAGCGACATGAAACCTTTACCTTTGATGAGTCACTGCCTTGAAATCTGTTCGTCTTCCAGCCTCTGTTTCTGACCAAGTGGAAATCACACGAGACAAACGTAAAGCTGTTTTATAAACCTATCTATCTATCTATTTATCTATCTATCTATTTATCTATTTACCCAGTCATGCCTCCTGGGCCCTTGGTCATGGTGGGCCCCAAGGCTATAGCCTCTATAGACCCCCTTAATCCGACCCTGAATGTGAATAACACTTGTTAGAAAAAAATAAACAACAAGGAAAAAGTTATTTGAATACAGTAAGCATAAACAACTGACCTATTTTCCAAATGGAGTAAACACAAATCAAAACGTGCAGAAAACATTGTGAAAAATGGGGACAGATAGTGAAGACAAAGATATGACGGGAAATTATGCATGAGACGGATACGAAAGAAAGTCATTTATCTGCTAGCAATTTAGTTCTAGTAATTGGAAAACATCTGATGTGTTTCATAGAAACATGATAGGCGCCAGGCGATGACTTCTGCAGTTGAAAAGTACAGTCGCCTTGCTTTAATTGATAATATCAGGAGAAGTAAGTAATAAATCTTTAAATGCTGCCTTTCTCCTACAGTTGCATTCACTGAAATGGTAGGAAATAATCGTCTTATATCCATTATAACGCACAAGTTTGTCTGCGTCGAACAACGAATCCGGGTCCCCCTCACTCCGGAGTAAGGCGCTCTCCCAACTGAGCAACGCGGACAAAATGTCTCGCTGCAGATTTGTCGTCTTGATGCATGTTTCACCTCAGTAGTACGTCACACCATCGAAAGCGGAACTTCAGGTGCTGCAATGCTTGAAATGATATTTTCAGAGAAACAATTCACACTGCACTTAAAAATAGCTAGTCGACACAAAAATCTCTAAATACCCATACTCATTGTCAGTTGTTTTGTTTGCTTGTTTGTTTTATTGAATCCCAATAGTAAGTAAACTTAAAGGATCAGTTTTCGGTCTTAGTGAATTTCTTCGCTAAATATGATTAACGTGATCAAGATCATCTGTTTACACAGGCACCCATGAGGAGGGGGTGGGCAAAAGGAGGCACTTGCCCTCCCTGGAAATATGATTATGTCATTTCATTTCTTAGGAGGTACTACATGGTTCTTGACTGCTAATTTTTCTATTGAACTTTTAGATGTGTGCATAGTACAAGTAAAAAGTTAGGAATTTGCAGTAGGAAGTAATAATATTGAAATTTCCTATTGCATGTTGGAGCACAGAGTATTACCTACAGTATGGAAATCTATGAAACGCAAAGTAATAAAAACTAAATGATCTTCCGCTCCAGCCATTTACTACTGGACAAAGATCTCCCGAAATTTCTTCCAGAACTTTGTCTTGAGTGTATTTCTTCAATTCTTGATGTTCGACTGTGAGTGATCTCTGAGATCTCGTGGGATACAAGTGGCCAAAAGACGTAAGACTCACAAAAATAAGAAAGAAATCTTTATTGTTCAAATATGCTGTCTAATTTTATTTATCTATCTCTTTTATGTAATTTTAGGATCTTCTGCTTTTTAATTAAATTTCCCTGTGTTAGATAAAATCGATTACACAACACAGAAGGCACAATGGAAAATTGCATATGGTGTTTCTGTATGTTATTTTTATTTACAACTTTAGTTTGCCCCTACCTGTAAACTAAGCTATGGGTGCCCATCTCTGTTTACCGGTTGATCAGTGTCATACAGTCTTTCACGAATTCGCGAGAAATCTTTCGTTGGAAAAACTGCTTCCTCATTCATATGAGTTTCCACTTTTTTTGAGAATTTGATGACTGATATCAACTTTGATTGCATTCTGCAGCATAGCTAGGCTGTTTACATGACAATAAAAGTTACAACTTTCGCGAGTTTGTTTTTCTCCTGTGACAAAGGGTCCCTCTCAGCGCATGTTAGAAATGAAAAATTCAATTCATTTCTGAAATTTAACAGATCTTTTGATGGGCAAAAATGTCTCACATGTTCCTGTTATTGCCCATTTGTATATTTTGTTTGCAGATAAGATATTCTTTATGAACTGATAAAAGAAAGTTTCTAACAAACTAAACTGTGTTTATGAGGCATGTGATGAAAAATACGGCAAGTAGTATTGCAATCCAACTGACTTGGTGCTAGAGGGAAAGGTTCATATTTCAGGAGTAACATATGCTTGTGTATATGTTTGTTTATGAGATTTTCCTGATATCCGCGCTTACAAGTTATCTTCAGTCATTACAACTGCACTTACTTTTTAATTTGTTTATTTTTTAGTTACCATAAGGGTTAGCTGGAAATTTATTCGAAAGCTATGGTGGTAGTCCTATCCTTTTGGCCTGATAAAAATTTAGTCACGATCAACGTTTGAACAAACTTCTTACTGCTGTGTTATAAAGTTCAAATTGTACATTCCAACGTGTTGCTAGGCGTGGCTACTGACTTCCTCAAAATGTCATGCGCTGTTATTGAAATAATTCTATCGCTGTAATCCCATAAACACAGATCCATGTACTTGAACGACCGACTAAAGAAGTGTGCAGAGTACTTTCATTATTAGTTCCCTTTGTTTTTGAATAATTATCTTACAAGCTCAGTTTTTTAGGAAAACTGCATATTCACGATAGCATAGGAACTTCAAAAATATATGTTATATATGTGTTGTTTTTAGAAAGATTTTTACCGAAACATTATTTTTTGCTAGTAAATGAAACTCACAAAATGCATCGCCCCCCCCCGTCCCTCCCCCTGTGGTGCAGTGGTCTAAGCTCTGGCTTGCGACCATTCGTCCAAGATGGGTCTCGGTTCGAATCCCGGTGAGGCATGGATGTTGTGTTTGTCTTACGGCACTGGCCCTCTCCCTGCCTTGGAACCATTGACCCTAAATTAGGGACGGACGACTGCTTATAGCCCATTGAGTTGCTCATGGTGATTGTTGAACCTCCAAACAAAAAACAAAAAAATGCATCATCATTATCAATCATTCTAAATCCACTGCTGGATGAAGGTCTTCAAAAACCTCTTCCACAACTCTCTGTCTTGAGCCACTCTCTTCCATGTCACTCCAGCATGCTTTCTAATTTCATCCAGATATCTCCTACGTGGTCTTCTTCAGGGTCTTTTCGTGACCTCTTGGTATCCAGTCTAGTATATCAATTGTCCAATGGTAGTCAGCTCTAAATGGTCCAGTCCGTGCCACTATAGGGTCTTTACTTTGATCATTATGGCATTCACTCTTGTCATTTTGCAAATCCACGAGTTCTTCTTCTTATCTTTCCTAATTACACCTAGCATGCATTTCTCCGCAATTCTTTGAGCTGTTTATAGCCTTCACATCTACCTTTCAGTTAAGGTCCACATTTCTGATCTAAAAGGTAAGAACTCGACGCAAACATTGAGGCCTCGGTGGCTCTGTGGTCTAAACGCTGACTTCTGACCATTCAACCGAAATGGGTCCGGATTCGAACCCCAGTGAGGCATGGATGTCTTGTTTGTCGTACGGCACCGACTCTCTCCTTAACCTGAAACCAGTGGCCTTAAATTAGGAATAGGTGACTGCTTACAGCCCCATCGAGTTGCTTACGTTGGTCGTTAACACCCCCCCTCCCAAAAAAGGACTCATTGATCTTACACCACAATTTCTTTTAAAAACTAAATTGCTAACTTCTACGAACTTGTACCCCACATACTGAACACACCTGCGCTAAAATCATGGTAATGGTGCCAGAATACTTTCTCTCAAATCTCTGGCATTTACATGCACACACTAACAGTGTGCTTGTCTTTCGGCACTGGCTCTCTCCCTCCATGGAACTAGTGACCCTAAATTAAGGGCGGGCAACTTCTTACAGCCCCCAGAGTTGTTCACGGTTTTAGTTATACACCCAGACAAAAAAGGTAAAAAATTAAAATGAAGAGCAGAAGGGAGAAAAGAAAATACTCCAGATGCAACGTTAAATTAAGTGATCAGCGGGAACTATCAGCCTTGCAAACACAGAGCAAAGTTGCCTATAAAAAGCCATGTTGAAAAATCTCTGCCACCCCGGCGGCGCAGTGGTATAAGCGGTGGCTTATGACCCTTTGTCAGTGAAGGGTCCGGGTTCCCGCGAGGCATGGATGTTTGTCTTTGTCTTACGGCACTGGCTCTCTCCCTTCCCTGGAACCAGTGGCACTGACTTAGGGACGAGCTACTGCTTATAGCCCATTGAGTTGCTCACGGTGGTCGTTTTTTTTTGTTTTGTTTTTTATTAGAGGTTTAACGACCACCGTGAGCAACTCAATGGGCTATAAGCAGTCGCCCGTCCCTAATTTAGGGTCACTGGTTCCATTGAAGGGAGAGAGCCAGTGCCGTAAGACAAACACAACATCCATGCCTCACCGGGATTCGAACCCGGGCCCCGTTCGGACGAATGATCAGATGCCATCGCTTAGACCACTGCGCCACCGGGGCGGCACGGTGGTCGTTAAACCTTAAAAGAAAAAACAAAAAATCCCTGCCGCGGTTATTAGTGCTGCAATGTTGATGTGACTCCTTCTTCGGCTTTCTGTTTCACCCGTTGCTTACTCTTTTGAGGCAGGTACCCTAAGAACCATCGAGAAAGAACTTGAAAACATTGTTGTGAATTTTTTAAAACTATACTGCCCCCCCAAATAGCTTCTGTAGCAATGACTGATGACAAGGAAAAATATCTTCTCAACCTTTTTAATAATAACATTGAAGAAAGCAAAATATCAGCATTCAAAAATCACTAAATGTATTCATTATTGAGAACTACTGTTCACCTACGAATATCCCACTTGTCTGTACAGAATTGGTATGATGAACATACCAGTTCCTGTTTCGACGGCAGAAAGATCTTTCTTCAAAATGTCTTGAGGTGTACTATGCCTCAAGGTCGATCGTTAAGTTTAGCCTCATTAAGGATCGAATATAAAAGAAAGAAAGTCTTTGATGAGGTTATAAATTCACCCAGACAAATTCTCGTTGGTTGCATAAACTCAAAATCTGCTGCAATTGAAAGCATTTGTTTCACTTCCAATTAAATCATTATTTACATAAAAATTGAGAATGATGTTACTGATGTGTAGCATTAATTTACAGAAGGGAAGTAACATCGGTTGTGAATTTTATTATTGTTGAACTATTGCTGAAATGATGTAAGATCTTTCTTATATCTGAATATCACGCGACGCGTGAGATGTGTTCGAGTATACTCGACGTGGGTAGGAGAAAGTCACTTGGAATTTTTAAATTTACAAAATTAATTAATATGTCGGTTATTTGATGATAAATGGTGGTCCTAAATGTCTGTGCAGCGTGTGTGGAGAAAGCGAAGAGGGGAGGAGGTGGGAGACTCAACGGGATCCTGAGTAAAAATCTGTATGTCGTCGATAATTGCTCCGGTGAGCACTAAAATTGTTCAATAAATCACAACGCATTTTAGTGCGTTCTCAAAAGTGTTTAGAGATCCCCTGTAGTTTAAAGGCTATTTAAGCTTATACGAATTACAGCTATTGAAAATATCTGACAGATTGAATATTTCATAACTGAATCTCAAAGCTGCCACTGAACATCAAGGGGAAAAGCGGTTACAGAACAGGAAAAATTGCGCTATCAGCGAATGCTCTAATTGGAAATACGTAACCCAGTTTTATCCCAAAAGAACTAACAGAGAACATGCAAATGCGCACTACTGACAAGGAATTAAAATACATGACACGATTTTATGGCAACATGTTTAGTCGAAGAAATACGGAAAAAAAAATTAGAATGTGCTTCATTTTAAGTTCAATATGTTTATTCCTGCAAGAGCAGTTATCAGAACACTAAATTTCTTTAGTTTCCCAACGATCAATGAGCTCAGAGCTGCTGATTTTCAGTTCACAAAATTTGTGAGAAACCTCTTTTTGATGTAATACCAATACTCTGTTGCATTTAAGTTTGCCCCTTGACTGCTTTTGCCCCCGTGTTTTAAGATGAACATCAGACAAGAAAGACTGAACGAAGACCAACAATTGGCAACGGAACAAATTTCACGATGCAAGTAAGATTATGTGCGGAAGGGACAAAAGTTAGAGAAGGTGGGAATGCGAAGACCATTAGGCTCACATGGCATGTAAATGGCTCTGTTGACCTTCACATTCCATTCTGGGTTAGGGTGGAATCAAACCGTGTGGGAAGCTCTGGAAGGGCTTTGCCGAACTGGAAGATTGATTAGTGAACTTAAAAGGGGATCTCTTTTTGGGAAACATCTAAATTTTTTTGTTGACTGACAGGTTTGAAACCTCACCCAGAACTCAGCAAGAGGTTTCCTTTTTCTCCTTGCGTGCCTCAAAACAATGACAAGGTACGGTAAATCAAAGATATTTTTAGAGCAGGAATAATAAATGGTTATCTGAGAATGAAAAAAAAAACATTTTCACTTTTAAAAGAACTTTCGTCTTGAAAAGGTTCTTAAAATTTATTTATTGTTTTTACTTAAATTTTCAAAGATAATATTAATTACTCCCGCCTAAGGTAAGCCTTTTTATCTTTTTCGTATCAAATCTTTTCATCTGACATTAAGTCATATTTGAACTTACTATAAAAGTAGCATGATTGGACATTTATATCCTTATTTTATTTCTCTCAAAAACTAACGTGTTAGTAGCAGACAAAAACTACTGCAGTGGATGACGTTGCTAATTGCGTGATTAAATTTTGAGAGATTTTGTTCGTATGATAGATCTGTTTTGAAAACAGAAAAAGAAAGAATTCCTTTAACATTTATTTCAAGCACAGTATTTTCTAATGCTACTCAATCTTTCTAAATAATGACAAATTGAAATTATTAATTAGCCTTAGAAGAGCAACTATGTGCCATCAAGAAATAAAGATATAACTGCGTTCTCCTGCATTAAATTCGAGTGCCTAATGAATAACTAAATTCGCAGAACATTTGCGCACATTCTTTAATTTGTCGAGCATACAGAAGCCAAATTTTAAGCAAAGTATTCACACCTCAACCGATATTCAAATCACGAGCGCACCTTACAGACACTGAAAATGAAATTGTAAATTATTAACAAAAGTTTCCTCTAGTAAGCTGTGTTAAAATGTTTCCGGAACTCGCATTAACGTGCAGATTCAAAATATTACAACAGAACATCAGAATTTCATTTCTCTCAGCTCTACTGAATGCAAATTAATTATGTTTAATGCATAAGCATTTTGATTGATAATGGAGATCCGTATGAATGATGTTTAATGGAAAAGCATTCTGATTAACGATGAAGATTTTATGAATAATCTTTGATGGACATTATTAGAGATGTCCGGCAGACGTCAGACAAATCATGTTTACTGTGCAAAGATTAAAGGTAGGTTAGGGACCATTTGAATAATGTCTCTTGGGCGTTGAGTACCCCAAAATCCATGCTCTCCAGACGTTGAGCATCCCAAAATCCATTAGCTCTTGTAAGTAATTTCTCAGCTCTACTGAATGATCCTTTAGCTAGCAGATCTTTTAGCACTTGTAAGTAATTTCTCTCAGCCCTACTGAATGCAAATTAATGATGTTTAATGCATAAGCATTCTGATTGATGATGAAGGATTATTCGTGTTAAAAATGTTGAAAGTTAAAATATCGACTGAACACGATAAAACACATATGTAGCACACATACACTACATGTACTTAAGCTTTACTGATGAAAACACACACCACATGAGATCTTTCGAGGATCACAACGTCCCCATCCTCAGATGTTTCAGATGTTCATAAACATCTGAGGATGGGGACGTTGTGATCCTCGAAAGATCTCATGTGGTGTGTGTTTTCATCAGTAAAGCTTAAGTACATGTAGTGTATGTGTGCTACATATGTGTTTTATCGTGCTCAGTCGATATTCTGATTGATAATAGAGATCCGTATTAATGAAGTTTAATGGAAAAGCATTCTGATTAACGATGAAGATTATATGAATAATCGTTGATGGACATTATTAGCGATGCTCGGCAGACGTCTGACAAATCATGTTTACGCTGCAAAGATTAAAGGTAGGTTAGGTACCATTTGAATAATGTCTCTTGGGCATTGAGTACCCCAAAATCCATGCTTTCTACAGTGCGGATATGATTTCAAGAGAATTATTAAGTTATTCGTTGCCTTTCAACAAATCTACTGCGGATCACAAGCACAAAACAAATACTATTTTGCATTAACGGTCGTTATAAAACGAGGCAGACAGAAAGTTTATCCACACAACTATGGGAACTCCAGTTCCCGAATAAAGAGTATAACGGAAGCTTTATCGAAATGGAATGCATGACAAATTATCTGTGCTCTGAATCGCATTTGACTTCATCCAGAGACATTTCCATTTTATATGAAATCTCTTGTACTGTGACTGAAGTCAACATCATCTGGAAAACATGATACACCGAAGAGCCAAAATGTTATGATCACCTGCCTAATATAATGATGGTCCTCCACTTGCTGCCGAAACAGCGTATGACGTGTCTGCCCCGCAGGACGCACAGGACATAAAGGCAGATAGCAGCGAGACGAACGTCTGCATAGCTCAGTTGGTAGAGCGACTTGTTCCGGAATAAGTGGACTCGGGTTCGATCCCCGGCGTGGACCAAAAATGACGGAGAAATTTACTTCGTTATAATGGCGCCCAAACTTCCCGGCCGTTAAAGATCTCGCAATGGTGGGATGTTCTTTCCACACCGCGAGATAAGAAAAATAAGATAATCCCATCTCCAGAGCTTCGAAAAGTAAATGTGTGTGACGTTGCATTCCACACACCAGATTGACTGGGAGTGCACGTTCTACAGCGGATGGCTGCCTGCAACGATTCATGGTCACGGCTGACCCTTGGGCCATGCTCCCGGCCCTCTTTCGGGGAGGGGGTGGAGATTTGACGTGCCTGCCCCGCAGGACGCACACGACATAAAAGCAGATAGCAGCGAGAACGAACGTCTGCGTAGCTCAGTAGGTAGAGCGACTTATTCCGGAATAAGTGAACTCGGGTTCGATCCCCGGCGTGGACCAAAAATGACGGAGAAATTTACTTCGTTATAAGCGCTTACCCGGGGAGGCATGGACGCCACAATATTTCTAAAGTGTTTTTTGGTATCTGGTACCAACACTTTATCAGCAGATCCTTTAGCTCTTGTAAGTTACGTGGCTGAGCTGCTGCAGATCGGATTTACTGTTCTAACACAAACCACAGATGCTCGATTAGATTGATATCTGGGGATCTGGATGCCAGAGCAATACATGGAAGCCTTCGTCATGTTTTGCGAACCATTCTCGAGCAATCCGAGCCGTGTAGCCAAAGCGCATTATCCTTCTGAAAGAAGGCACTACTAGAGGGGAATTCCGTTGCAATGAAAATATTTATCTGACCTGTAATGATATTAAGGTAGGTGGTAGACTTCATAGTTTCCTGCATATGAATGACTGGACCAAGGGCTTCCAAGAAGAACATTACCACAAAGTATTACGCTTCCTACACCGGGTTGTTTTCGTCCCGCGGTGCATTCTAGTGCCAACACTTCCCCAGGTGTAAACGACGCACATGTTCTCGACCGCCCACACGGTGCAACAGAAAACGAGATTCATCGGACCAGACGACCTTCTATCAATCATTCAAGCTCCAGTTTCGATGCTCGCATGCCAATTGTAGGCGCTTAAGACGGTGAACCGAGGTTAGCATGGGCACTCGGAGAGACCTGCGAGGCTACGCTTCTCCATTTTCTGCAGATTCGAGGTCTTGTGTGTTGTGACACATTACTCCCGTCACCAGCATTCAAATTACCGGCTTGTTGCGCCACAGTATCCCGTCTGCAGGCTCGTGCTATACGGGATAACCTTCGCTCACCTCTAGCATCAGTGAGTCGTGGTCGGCACGCATCTTGCCGGCGGTTCGTGCTGTTTTCCCTTTCTGGGACCACTTTTACAAGGTACTAAGTACTGCTACTGTAAGCACCTCACAGGCCTTACCATCTCGGAAGTGCTCTGACCCAGTGGTCTGGCCATTACAATTTGGCCTTTGTTAAACTCGCTTAAGACCGCTGCCTTTCCGATCTGAAGAACAGGCCTTACCATCTCGGACACCATCTCGGAAGTGCTCTGACCCAGTGGTCTGGCCATTACAATTTGGCCTTTGTTAAACTCGCTTAAGACCGCTGCCTTTCCGATCTGAAGAATTAGAATAACACTGATTAACAGAGTTCAACATTAGGTGCTGTTTATACCGTTTCATGACCCTCCCATGCGTCGTCGTTCTCCTACAGTTGTTTCGATTTGCATAAAGACGCGCTAGTCATAATGTTTTGGCTCTTTGGTGTATACTGTATACCGGGCATCGAAGTGTATATAGCCTTCAGACTGGTTTATGACACTCCCAAAACACGGAAATGTGAATTACAGAAATTTTTACCTGTTGATACAGATATCGCAGAAATTGTTAGCTGTTGACTGCTGGTGAATTCAGGCATTATACGTACATTGAAGAGCAATTGAATTAGAGATACCTGTCTAGTAACTTGTAGCACCACCTTTCGCCCTGATGACGGTAGCCATTCGTCTCGGCATGGACTCGACAAGACACCGGAAGCGTTGGTAAGCCATACGAATCCACGACCCCTGAACAAGCTCCAGCAGTTCACGAAGATTTGATGGAGGGGGGTCACAGCCTTGAACATCTCTCTTGATGGCATCCTAGATGTGCTCGATGGGATTGAGGTCAGGTGACCTAGCTGGCCAAGGAAGCGAGGTCACGTCGGTGTAGTGTTCATCCAACCATTCGGATACAATTCGGGAGCGATGGCACGGTGCATTGTCTTGTTGCATTATGAGGTCCCCAGTGGGATGTTGAAGACGCACAAACGGGAGAAAATGGTCGTCCAGGATATCCCGGTAACTTTGACCTGTGAGGGACGATGTCGCACGTACCAGGGGTCCCATTTCAGTTCACGCAAACAGTCCTCAGACGAGAATGCCACCCCCACCAGCTTGAAGAGTACCTTGCTGGCAAGAAGGATCCATCGCTTCATGTGGTTTGCGCTGTACTCGTATCCTGCCATCCGCATGTACCAACGTGAACCTCGACTCATCAGTCCAGGCAACATTTTTCCACATGTCTAGGGTCCAGTGGCGATGTTCCCGCGCCCATGCTAATCTTTGCACCCTGTGATGTGCGGTCAGCAGCGGTACCCTCTTGGAACGATGGCTTCTGTACCCCATAGCGAGGAGATGGTTCTGGGTGGTGTGGCTGCTTGCACGTTTTTGTGCACCGGTGTTAAATTGCCGAGAGATTTCTTGCACTGTGACCCGTTTATCCGCTGTTACAATGCGAGCTAGCCAACGATGACCCCGCTCATCCACACGCTGTTGTCCACGACAGTTGGCCCTTGCAGGGATGGTTTTACCGGATTCGATGTACACATGGTGCACCCGTGACAAAGTGGCTCGTGAAAATCCCAGTGCCTCCACGACTTCCGAGATGGAGTGATCCATTCGTCGGACCCCGACAATTTGCCCACGATCAAATGCGCTTAGATCCTTCGTCTTACCCATACTGCGTCCGACTCTTACTTATTCCCGTCGCATCACTCCTCATATTGTCGGATCGCTGCATACGTTATGTCGTTTCCGTTTACAGGGCCACCCACAGCGCCATATTTGCATAACGCCAGCTGTCTCTAATTCAATTGCTCTTCAGTGTACACTGAAATGACAAAAGTCATGGGATAGCAGTATGCAAATTTTTAACTGGGCTGCCATTGTATAAAGGCTTCGACGTACGCCACGTTTTTTATCAGTTGCGAGGTGTAATCTCGTGAGTTAGGTTGAACAACCGCCAGTAAGATTATGGCAAGCCGACGTGAGTTATCGGAGTTTGAACGAGTCATTGCTGTGGGAGCCAGACGCTTGGGACATTCAATTGTCGAGGTTGTGCGAACATTCAACATTCCTCGATCCACGGTGTCACGTGTGCACCGAGAGTACCTCATGAAAGGCATTACCACCCACTGTAGACAACGCAGTGGTCGATGACCAGCGGCGTCTGACCAGGATTGGCCGTGACCAGCGGCGTCTGACCACGATTGTCCATGCTAACAGACAAGCGACACTGGCTCAATTAGTATCCACATTCAATGCAGGAGGTACCAGAGACATATCCATCAGGTCAGTGCAGCGTAATTTATCGTCCATGGGATATGGGAGCAGAAGACCCACCAGAATGTCTTTGTTAAAACCACGACATCGGACACAGCTTCTCACCCAGGGCTCGCGAACACGGTATTTAGACCCTGGAAGACTGGCAACATGTGGTGTGGTTCAATAAGTCACGCTACCAGTGGTTACGAGCTGATGGTTGGGTTCGGGCGTGGCGCAGACCGCAGACCTCATGAAGCCATGAACCCAAGCAGTCAACAAGGCACTTTGCAAGCTACTGGTGGTTCCACACATGTGGGTGTCTTTACACTGCACGGTTTGGGTCCTCTTGTCCTCGTAAACACGTCATTAACCGGTAATCGCTTTGTTGCCTTGCTGGGTGATTATTTGCAGCCCTTCGTGGACTTCATGTACCCTAACAACGATGGGATTTTCCAGGCGGACAATGCACCATGTCATCAAGCCCAAGTTGTCCAAAATTGGTTCGAGGAGAATTCTGGATAGTTCCGACGGACGGTGTGGCCACCACATTCGCCCGACATGAATCCAATCGAGCACTTATGGGACGTGGTGGAAAGATCCATTCGCACACAAGATCCTGCACCTCTAAATACCAGGAAACTGTGGGCGTCTGTTCAGACGGCATGGCTCAACATTTCTCCAGAAGTCTTCCGGCCACATGGGGAATCGATGCCAAGTCGAGTTGCTGTACTTTGCCTGGCTAGAGAAGGTCCTACACGATACTAGGTACGTATGCCATGATTTTTGGCACTTCAGTGTGTTACTTGGTGGCATAGAACTAGCTGTATGTTATCAAGAAGCATGTCGTTCAGTGGCCGAGTTGTGTAGCAGGGCAATTGGCTCTAGCGACTGCTGAGTGTAAAGTTGAATCTCGTATAAAGCATGGCGGATATGTTCGCTGTCACGACAGCGGCCTCTTTTTTCGGGAAACGGTGAAAGCTACCTTAATGACGACGACTTCTCCTGGGCTTACGTAGTGAATAGAGGGGTTGAACTAAAAAATAAAGCAAAACCCAGCTAGAAAGCCGGGATGATTTTCAGATTCTTCAGAACTGCAGTAAAGTCAGACACAGTGTGCAAAACCTTTTTTGTTCTGGAGTTTAACCACCACCACGGATTATTCATAGGGCTGTATAAGTAGTCGAGATCCATCAGACAAACACACCGGCTATGCCTCATCCGGGACTCGAACCATCTCGAATGAATGGGTCAGAAGGATGCGCCTGAGATCACTCGGGCATCGGAGCGGCACATGACTTTTATGAGATGACTTCTACCCATAATGCATTTTCATAATAAACTATGCTTTTTTTGCATTGACCTCATCTAGGACGTAATCCTTCTACAGAAGGATTTAAGCTCATGTATCCAGATCGGAATATGATTGATCTTATCTGGAATGCCATGGAATAATATTTTAAATTATCTCTCATGTCTTTCCATCACATAAAATGCGCATTCTATGAAACACTGGTCTTTATAGTTTTGAAAATAAAAATAATTAGATCATATTTTAAGTGTTCCTTAAATGCTCAAAGTACTGACATGGGGAGGCTGTTGTCCAAGTCTCCCCTAAGCTTAAATCTGGGATTCCATCCAAAGATAAAAAATGAATAAGGCACTATTTTCTCCAAAAGAATACTTACGTATAACATGTATATCCATACATTTTGTACTCCCAGTTTCACGGAACTGCTGATTATGGTGTTTCCTATATTTCTAAATGCGTAGATTCCGCATAAAGTCTAGACATCAATCTATATTGATTTGTTAATAATTGTAACGTACCAGGAGATGTGACGTACCTGCCCGAAGGACGCACACGACATAAAGGCAGATAGGAATCAGAATAAAACGTCCGCGTAGCTCAATTGGTAGAGCAACTTATTCCGGAATGAGGGGACCCGGGTTCGAATCCTGGCGTGGACAGAAATGACGGAGAAATTTACTTCGTTATAATGGCGCCCGAACTATCCGGATGACCCGACCGTTCAAAATCTCGCATTGGTGTGATGTTCTTTCCACACCGCGAGATAGGAAAAATAAGAGAATCCCTTCTAAAGCACTTCGAAAAAAAAAAAAAAAAAAAAAAAAATAAGGGGGAGATGATGTAACGTACCAGGAGATGTGACGTACCTGCCAGAAGGACGCACACGACATAAAGGCAGATAGGAATCAGAATAAAACGTCCGCGTAGCTCAATTGGTAGCGTGACTTATTCCGGAATGAGGGGACCCGGGTTCGAATCCTGGCGTGGACAGAAATGACGGAGAAATTTACTTCGTTATATAATGTACGCATAATTTATTCAATTTTTTGAAAATAGTACAACCAAGTGTCGCTCTGACACTGACAAAAGACATTTGTAGGAACAAAATTTTACATTTGTAAAAAAAAGGATTTAATATTGTTAAATTGTTTTCAAATTCATCCATGTCTCTCCGAAACTGCGTGCATAATGAATCAATGCTACTTCTATTCGTCGTGACAACAGTACAATATATGTAAAGCTGTGAAAACTACTTGATGGTTCTTAATTATTTTTTTTTTTTTCAAAATTTCTTCTCGTTTCCCCCAAAATATGTTACATTTATTTTCGTACTCCACTGTAGTTGTATGTATCGCATCCACATGCTGGTGATGTGCTAGCATTCATTACAGCACCCAGGTAATCAATGGGATACGTGACATGAGTTCAGCATTCGCTACGGCATGCTCTGAGTGCTTGGCTTGTGCTTTTGGATCTCTTTTTCCTATAAAGCCAGCATTCCTAAGTTAGGAACACAAGACACCTTGCATATCTGGCGATGACAGTAAGGACAAGAAATATTTGAACTTTTAACTCCACATGCATTAAGCCGTTCTTGATGATATAAACAAGTACTAAATTGGTTCGATCTTCTTTAAGGAGATGCATAGGTGAAATGCATTTGCTTGTTCATGGCGCAATTTGTACCAAAAATTGCAATGAATTTTAGTTAATCCCACCATTTAGGAAGAATCTTTAACACCTTTCCCCAATCTTAAATTACTTCACATTTAAAATTTTCGTGTCCTTTAGTAATATTTCACTTAATGCATCCCGGTTTGTTTGAAAATGATTTGAGATTGCGAAATATTACACTTTTAATTTTTACGCATGTTTTTTTTATGACAAAAAAGCACGCAGGGGGGGGGGGGGAAAGAACTGTATACCAGAAAGAAAGGAAAGTTTTTGACTCTTATGTTAAATTTTTCGCATAGAATCCCTCTGTTTGGCTCACTTTGACAAATTAGTGCCGAATCGTTGAATAAACATGTAAAACTTTCTTTTATTAACTTCATGTTTTTCCCTGCGATTTTAACAATTCCTTCTTTAATGACAACTACAGATAAATATTTCTGTCGGTAAAAAAATTAACTAATTAAGTAACAAGAAAAGGTGGTGGCTCGGTTTTTCTCTTTTCAACTACTTGAACATTTTAGTTTTGTACATATTAACTGTCATTCGTGAATTTGTGGAATAAGTTTTGTACGCTATGTACAGCAATGCCCATCCTAAAATCTGCAGTTTATACGAGACGTAATTTTATACATGCCTGTATGAGAGGTAATAAGGGAACTAATAAGTGGTGAGTCGAGAATCAGGCTAACTAATATCAGTTTACGCAGCTTCAAGATACTACAGAGTAAATTTAGAAGCAGTTTACGAAATCTGAGGACAGAATTTCATAGCAAAATAAACTAGTGAAGTAAAGAACTTTTTGTACATTGGAAATATGCCATGTGGCCTGGAAGAAATATTCGAGCTTCTTAGGTGCTGATTTTTTTTTTTATTATTAGAGGTTTAACGACCACCGTGAGCAGCTCAGTGCGCTGTAAGCAGTCGCCCGTCCCTAATTTAGGGCCACTGGTTCCAGGAAAGGGAAAGAGTCAGTACCGTAAGACAAACACAACATCCATACCTCACTGGGATTCGGACCAGGCCCCTTCTCGGGACGAAAAGGCCACTGCGCCACCAGGGCGGCGATGCTGATTTTACATAGCGAAAAATTTACTGACTACATTTGAACTAATTGATTGAGACCAGCAACAGACAGAGAAAGGTTTCTTGCCAAGAAATGATCTGATATGACTGAATTTCTTTTTCTCAATTTATATGATGCAACGGACTGAATTCTCAGGAATTATAAGGATTGTCATTATTCCAGTCCACTCAAAATAGAAATTCAATGAGAAGCAAACGTTAACGAACAATCACTAGAACTGTGCATAAGTGGCTCTTTAACCTAGGATTAACAGAACTTAAATGGAAATTGTTGATATCACAAGCTTGTACAGATCACTGTCGCTTCCATCCTATCCATGTAAAACAGATAAGAACCTGTATCTTCAACAGATAAAATAAAAAATTAATTACAAAAAAATATATATATTATTTATCTGCTTCAAAATATATGTCTCAAAAATTTACATCGGTATTATAATGATAAAAACGCCATGAACGAATGACCATTAGAAGATTACGAGCCTTACGGAGACACATATTTTGGAAAGTGACGTGCATTTGGGGAATAGCATTCTTTCAGTATTTCAAAAGCTCGTTTTGACAGTAATTAGCTCTGCGAAGTAAGAAAAAATAAGAGGAAAATCAGTATTCAAGTAAAAAAAAAAAATGTAGAAAAAAAGAAAAGAAAAGAAAGAAAGAAAAGAAAAAAAAAGCCAGTGAATCCAAGGGACAGATATTTTCATCTTAAATTGTCGACGTCTTCGTAGATGGAGAGCTGTGGTCGTAAATTATGAGGAAAAATCTCTAATTGCGCATCCTCCGCCCCTTCTGAGTCACCCCAGTTCACTATTCTATTTGTGAAAGAAGGTTGCCGACTCGTAATTGTTCGGTACAGGGGTGGCTGATTCGACAACATCCATAATGAAGCTCAGCCCGTATGAACGTGGGTACGGACTGTCAAATGCTTAGTAAATAATGGCTTCTGACGGCGACGATTTCCAAAGGAAAATAGAGGTTTCATTCGAATGGAAGAACATAATTGAAAAGTAAGGGGCTGAATGTTTAAGTAGTTGAAAATGACGGGCGTTATTTAAAGATTATCTCTCTGGGCCATATTTCTCCTTTAATTCGAAGTACATCCAGAAATAATGTTTAATACTCGTGCATTTAATTGCGTCATGATTGCTCATAATTGCTGGTATAGTTTTAGATGATGAGGTGATTCCCAAGCATTCGTGACGTTACTTGAATATGCAGCTGTTTTGTCCACCTATAAGGAACTGGAAAACGGGCCGTAACATCCTGCTAATTATTTAGGCACATGAGAAAACAAGCTTGCCGCGGTAATCATGCAGATTTTTTTTTATTGTTATTATAACCGGGTTCGGGCATGGCTAAAATAATTAAAAAAGTCACTACTGGGCAGGGTCCGACGGACTGAAAAAAGTTACGTCCGGTAAGCCTTTATAAACTGAGGAAGATATTTCATCGGTTAGGGCTGGGTCAAAGGCTTATGAAGAAATTAATGATCTACTGTAATGAAACAACAATTAAACAAAATATAAGATCAGGTTCCTTTTCAGTGTGTTTTCTCAGAAAAGTATGCTAACATAATCACCAATACGGTCTACCTGCCAGGAAAAAGTTGACATATTTGTTTTGAGAGACTTATTAATGTTTCGATGTCTAACAGGTACTGCAATAATAATTCTTCAATTCCTGAACTCCATCCTAAACTAAAAAGATTCTGCGATGAGAGTTGAATTTTGGGAAACCTTTCAATTTTCGAATTGATTTTACAACAAAACTGCAGATAAATTATTTTTATTTCTGATAAGTGTTCATTAACTTTCAATTTAGATATTTTGTATTTCTTGTATATTCGACAATTTTCTTTGAAAAAATACTCAACCTCATAGGAAATTTTAAGCACGTTTCACAAGAAAATCATTTTACCATCATCATCTCAGATATGCCACTTAAAATAAAAAACAAAGATAGTTTCAGGATCTGAAAGGGACATTCAAGCTACTTATTTCAAGATTTTCATCATTTTTTTTTAACTTTACTTATTTGTTGTAGCAGCCAAATTCCAGGTAAAAGACTCGCACAGAGTCATAGTAGACACATAAGTTCTCCGGTTCTGGTTTTTCCCTTTCACTTAAGCAGGAAGCCCTAAATATTAAATACGTTATTCCTCATGAATGCTTACAAGAGTTGAAAATCCATCTCTTCTTAAAGTCTGTGCATACATAAAACCTGGTACCTGCGGTTTTAGTAATATTTTAGGACACCCAGTAGAGTGATTTTTTTGGAAAAAAGGGAGCGCCCCTTTTTTCCCAAAATTTCACTTTTTGGAAAAAAGGGGAGGCTTTTGACCATTCGTCCGGGAGAATCTAAGCAATGGCTTTTGACCATTCGTCTGGGAGAGGTCCGGGTTCGAATCCCGGTGAGGCATGGATGTTGTGCTTGTCTTACGGCACTGGCTTTCTCCCTTCCCTGGAACCAGTGGCTCTAAATTAGGGACGGGCGACTGCGTATAGCCCATTGAGTTGCTCACGGTGGTCGTTAAACCTCCAATCAAAAAAAAAAAAAAAAAAAGAAAAAAAAAAGGGGGGGGGGGGGTACAAATGTCGTTTCAGAATATTTTCCGCCATTTTCGAAAATATTTTTTGTCGTTTTTTCTGCATTTTAAAGTTTTTCGTGAATGTAGGAATCAACTAAAATCATATAATCATCAACTATTCTTAATCCACTTCTTCCATCTCAGTCCGGCATGCTTTCGAATTCTATCGACCCATTTCCCAAGTGGTCTTCTTCTAGGTCTTTTTCTGTTTCTTGGTATCCAGCCAACTATTTCAATTGTCCAAGGATGGTCAGTTCTTCAAGAAATGCGTGCACCCCGTTGTAACCAGAGGGGCTTTATTATGATCATGATGTCATCCACTATGACGTACAGGTTTGTCGGCGCCGGGCATTGAAATCGGGTCCCTTCACTCCGGAGTAAGCAGTTCTCCCAACTGAGCTACACGGACATGTACTCCCACTGCTATCTACCTTTATCTCGTGTGCGTCCTACGGGGCAGGCACGTCGCACCACAGATTAAACAGTTTCCTTTTAAGACGTAATGGAAATTGCTTTTCAAAATTGTACTGTTTCTTCCAAATGCGCTCTAGCCAAGTTTTATACGCCTGTTTCTTTGATGTGGCCTCCCTTGGTATCAGTTGTCCAAAGCTGATGTAGGCAACAGTTACTTCTAAAGTTCTAAATCAAACTCTAAATCTTCAGTTTTTGTAAAAGCATTGTACATCAATTTTGTTTTCTGTAAGTTCACCTTTCAGCCTACTTTTGCTGTTGTCATCAAGTTCATGGATCATAATCTGCAGTCCTGAGAGTGTGTTTGCAAAAATTACTGTCATCGGCAAAACAACGGTGGGTTGATCTATCTATCTGTCTATCTTTTATAATGAACCATGCTCAATTCACTGCTTGATCAAAGTTTCACCAAGTGTCTTCCACAATTTCCTGTCTTGAGCAATTCTCTTACATGTCATTCCGGCATGCTTTCGAGTATCACCCAACCGTCTTCCACATGGTCTTCTTCTGCGTCTTTACCTCTCGCATGGAGTCCAATTCAGTGTTTTATGTTCAAAAATTTTTTATCAGTTCCAATAGCAGTGCGTAAACTCCAGAAACAGACCACCGTTAGATATACACTGAAGTGCCAGAAAAACTGGTACACTAGTCTAATACTTGGTAGGTCCCCCACGGGAGCGCAGGACTGCAAAAATACGACGGGGCATGGACTCCACTAGCTTCTGGAAATATACTGTAGGCAATGCACACCATACTTCCTGCAGAGCGTTCCACAATTTGGGTGTATTCCGAGGTCTCGGATTCCTGTGTTCGATAGCGCGTTAACATGGCATCCCAAATGTGTTCTATCGCGTTCAGATCTGGGGACTTGGGTGGGATGGCAACACCCCAAACTCATATGAATGCTCCTTTAACCATAATGTGGCGTCTCGACACTTGTGTGGAGGTACATTGTCCTGTTGGAACAGGCCGAACCCATCAGCCGGAATGCAGGACATAAACGGGTGTACCTCGTCAGAAAGGATGCGCACATAGCGTTGGCCGGTCACAGGCATTTGTGGACGTACCAGGAGTCCCATTGAAGTCCAGCTAAACACACCCCATACCATTACAGACTCCCCACCAGCCGGTACAGTTCCCTGTTAACAGGCGGGATCCATGTCTTCATGGGGTTTGCGCCACACACGAATCCTTCCATCTGCCCGATACAGTTGGAAACGCGACTAGTCAGACCAGGTTACTTGTTTCCAGTCATCAAGTGTCTAGTGGCGGTGTTGCCGTGCCCAAGCGAGGCGCATAGCTCTGTGTTGTGCACCCATCAAGGAGACTCGAGTTGGGCGTCGGCTCCCAAAGCCCATATCGTGCAGGATACGTTGCACAGTCCGGACGCTGATGCTTGTTGAGGCTCCAGCATTGAATTCCGATGATACCGGCAAGAGTGTTGCACGCCTATCGCGTGAAACGATTCTTGACAGCCGACGATGGTCACGTTCCCCCAATGTCTTTTTACGGCCACACTGGTATCGTAGGTTGGAGGTTTTGCCGGAATTCTGGTAGTCACGGTACACCCTTGCAATGGTCATCCGTGAAAATCCGAACTTCGTTTCTACCTCCGAAATACTATGGCCCATCTGACGAGCGCCAACTATGACACCGCGTTGAAAATCGCTTAAATCGTTATTACTTGTCATTCTCATGCCGAAAACAGCTCTGACAGCTGGCAAGGATGTCTATCGCTTTATGTACGCACTGGCGGACGCAACCGAGTACGCGCATAGGTGACGTTGTGATGTATTTTGCATAAGCTCGTCTATACCAGTTTTTCTGGCACTTCAGTGTATATTATTACAGGGCGGTGGAGGCAGTGTAATGCTGTAGGCCGTGTTTACACTCCAACTGGGGACCGAGGGCTCGTCAGGGTTTTTCATTAAAGCCCTTTTCCCTGGCTCCATGTCATCCACATACAGTGCTATATGTAGACATAGATTATTCTTTTTACATTTCTTAACATCTACTTCATACATTTTGGTTTAATTGTGCAGGTTCTTAATTGTAAGTAATGGTATGTTTATTGTAATTGAATTATATCATACTTGGGATACATTACTGAAATTGTATTTTGTTTTGTTTATCTACTTAGCACAGATTTACTGTAATAATGTGCTGTCGTGTTGAACTCTGTCATGTATGGTATTGCTATGATAAATGGCAGAATATTCAATACATTCAAATGTGAGTCATCCTGGAGACCCGTTTACCTATTGAGACCAGCATCTCCGCACGAAACTATGTTGACGTACCTTCTCACCACCTGTACCAGTTCATTGCTATCCGTTTCCCCAGCAGAAGACCTTCTTTCAATGAAACAACGTCTCGTCTCATTGCTCCCATTTGGCGAAAGTCTATTTGGAGAAGCGTTCCAATGAGCTCGCAACCTGGCAGAGAATGACCCTCTCATTCTCCTTATTTGAATCCAATTGAGCATCTGTGGGACAAAGTGGAGGGATGCATTTTAGCACGAATATTATGCCCTGCAGACTCTTGACGATTTATGAAGAGCTGTCCGGTAATTATAAAGCCAGAATACCACCCGGATGTTTCCAATACCTGGTAGAGTCCATGCTACGACGTGCTTGCTACTATTCTGAGGACGAAAGGTGGGCCTACACTTTTTCAGATGTGTGTGTATAATAAATTGTTATTTCAGCGTAGTTTTCCTTAAGCATCGATTGTTCTGTGCTTGAAATGTTACTTTTATCTGTCCATCAAGAATACCTAGAAAGCGACCGAGAACACATATTAATATCAGTTGATGAACCAGCACAGCATGTCAAAGATCTCGGCCGCCACCTTTCATGGCTCCAACGCTATTGATTTCCTTTTACATATGTACGATTTCTTTTTCTCAACATCAAAGAAACAGTGTTTCTAGTCGGTTAAATAACACTCTAACTGCATGGTGCTTTGGCGGATATTCCCACAACTCATTAGTATTCGCTACTCTCTCTTGTTTCGGAGAAAACAGTGCTCGCATTTGGCTGTGATAAGCATAATATGTGGTGAGCATACAGTGTTAAATCAAATGCAGAAACTTAATTCTCAGAGTTTTACTAATAAATGAAAACGGTCTAGATGGGGGCCAATAACTTCGGAATTCAGTGATGAGTATATGTTGACATAAATATGAAAATGCATGAGTCCTAAAATGGGTCTGTCCAAGAAAAGTCCAGCTGATGAATATACACATGTTATCAAAAGTAGGTAACGAGTAATGAATACAGACAAAGATCACAACTATCGTTGTGGTTGTCTTTATCACCGCATTTAGTCTACGTGGTAAATTTTTGACAAACTTCTGAAAATTTTCACGTGATATTAGCCGCAATTCTTCACGCAGAGCTTTTTCAAGAACGAATACTCATACGCAATTCCAAGTCGTCTCACAATTGTTCATACAAGTACATGGCAATGAGCTGATCAGTCCATTGTGGGTATGCATTTGTCTTCAAATAAAGAAATAGTGGATTTTGTTGTGTGACAAAGGTAAATCTTGTTTGAAGAGGCCTTTCATCACATAGTAAGAAACTGCAACGTAGTACATTCCCTGTTCATGATGATACCTCTAAAAACCAGTGAACCAATCTCATACAACGAAAAACAATTTAGTACCATAGCCCCATGCTTTAGATTGGGGACAGTGGTATTTTGCTCCTAATGTTGGCAAAGTCGTTTCTTTCACTCAATGAAAACAGATCGTGGAGTAGCAGATTCTGGAAAATTTCCGTTTCCTGTCTTTTGGACTCAATGTTTTATTTTATTTTCGTTTAAGCAGAATTGCAACCTTTGCTGTCCACTGGCTTTTGTCCTCAATGGTTTTGCGGAAACTGTACTGTGTTCTCACAGAAGTGCTCTCTCGTGCACACTTTTGGTTTTCGTGGGTAGTAAATTAAATTGAAGCTTTATTTACGAGATTATTTTGGCAACCCGTACTACAGTCTGTGACGTACTACAGAGGTGAAAACATGTGTCAAGATAACAAATCTGCAGCGAGACATTCTGTCCGCGTAGCTCAGTTGGGAGAGCGACTTACTCCGGAGTGAGGGGACATGGACAAACTTGTGTTTTCACATTGGCGCCCGATTGCGGAAAATGGATCCACTGGCCGTTGGGTTCTTCGAAAAATGTGTGATATTTATTCCACACGTTGCTTGGAATTAATGAAAAATTCCTACTTCTCTTCAAGTAAAACAAACAAACAAAGATTACACCGAATTTTCGGGTGTAATAAGCACGTCTTTAGAATCCGTTCTGATGCAAATTAAATTTATCAAAGCTCTTCAAAGTCAATGGAACCGGTATGGAAAACAATAGTATCTGACGGAAGAAAGAAGTTTTTCAATCGGTGGCCGTTGGGTTCTTCGAAAGATGTGTGATATTTATTCCACACGTTGCTTGGAATTAATCAAAAATTCCTACTTCTCTTCAAGAAAAACAAATAAACAAAGATGACACCGAATTTTCGGGTGTAAGAAGCACGTCTTTAGAATCCGTTCTAATGCAAATTAAATTTATCAAAGCTCTTCAAAGTCAATGGAACCGGTATGGAAAACAATAGTATCTGACGGAAGAAAGAAGTTTTTCAGTCGGGTTTTTAATCCCTCAGATATTGCTGTAAACGGAATCGCAAGCTTACGCCCTCTGGTTGCAGACTTGTGCGTTAAGAAAACCATGAATTTATATGAGAAACATTTCGGACTCTTAGAAGCAGAGATATGGACAAAAATAAAATGTGACTTTACGTCCCCTGGTGGGAAAACCATACATTATTTTAGGAAGAAAGTACTCGCAAAAGGTTTTTCCATATGAGCGGTATCGGTCCAAGAAAAAAAAAAAAAATTAGTCGAGTTTTCAGGAGCCCAGATTTTCCTACAAATACATCAGAAGCTGAAATTAACACTGATGCCACCTGGTGGCCAAACCATTCACATTAGAAATTATGTTAAAAATATTTTCCATCAGGTCTTGTATGCGATACAGGAAGAATTTTTCAAATCTGAGTTTTAGAAGCAGAAATAACGCAGAAAACGCAATTTACCTTTGTGCCCTCTAGCGGACACTCTATGATTCACTTGAAAATTTTGAATTTATAGGAAAAACATTTCGCATCGTAAACACTATCCAACAAAGAAGGAACTTTTCAAATAGGACTCCTAGAAGTAGAGATACTGACAAACATTAGATATACATCTACGCCATCTGGGGTAGAAACCATGCATTATTTCAAGAGGAAAATGTTCCTAAAAGGTTTGTCGACATGAGTAGTATCGGTTAACAAACGCCTTTTTTTGAAATCGAGGTTTTAGAAGCTCATATTTTGCTGCAAATACATCAGAACCAGAAATTAAGACTTACGCCACCTGGTGGCCAACCATTTTTACAAAAATTAGAAATTTCGTGCAAAGGATTTCCCATCAGGATTTGTATCCTGCGCAAAAAGAATTTTTTAAATCGGAGATTTAGAAGCAGAGTTATAGGGGGAAAGCAATTTACCTTTACGCCCCCTAGCGGAAAGTCTACGAATTACTTGAAAATTTTGAATTTATATGAGAAACATGCCACACTGAATACACTATTCAACAAAGAAGGAATTTTTCAAATCGGACTCCTAGAAGTATAGAATATTGACAAAAATAAGATATACATCTACTTCCCTGGCGTAGAAACCATGCATAATTTTAAGAAGAAAAGGTTTCTAAAATGTTTGTCGACATGAGTAGTATTTTTTCAATTGAGAATTTAGAAGCTCATATTTTGCTACAAATACATCAGAAGCGGAAATTAAGTTTACGCCCACTGGTGGCCAAACCATTTTTTACAAAAATTAGAAATTATGTGCAAACGATTTCCCATTGGGAGTTGTATCCGGTGCAGAAAGAATTTTTCAAATCGGAGATGATTTAGAAGCAGAGATATAGGGGGAAACGGAATTTACCTCTACGCCCTCTAGTGGAAAGTCTATGAATTACTTGAAAATATTGAAATTATATGAAAAACATGTCACACTGAAAACACTATCCGACAAAGAAGGAATTTTTCAAATCGGACTCCTAGAAGTAGATATATTGACAAAAATAAGATATACATCTACGCCCCTGGCGGAGGAACTGTGGAATATTTTAAGAAGAAATTATTCCGAAAAGGTTTATCGATGTGAGCGGCATCAGTCCACGAAATAATTTTTTCAATCGATAATTTAGGAGCTTAGATTTTATTGCAAATACATCAGAAGCAAAAATTAACACTTACGCTCCCTGGTGGCCAAAGTATTCTTTACCAAAAATTTGAAATTATATGCAAAAGATTTTCCATCAGGAGGTGTATCCGCTGAAGAAATTTTTTTTCAAATCGGAGTTTTAAAAGAAGAGGTATCGTGAAAAATGTAATTTACTTTTACGCCCCTAGCGGAAAATCTATGCGTAATTTGAAAAAGTAACTATATCTAAAATACTCTTCGACATAAATGGAATCGAAAGATAAAATAATTTTTTCAATCGGATGTTCAGAGGCAAATATGTGGAATAAAACGTATTTTTGAATTCGACATCATCTGCATTTACGCCCTAAAGCGGCGGAATTGTACATCGTAAAAAAAAAAAAAAAAGAAATGAAGGATAATCATTCGCATATTTCAAGCTTCCCAATGCAAAAAGAATACTTCAAATCGGACTAATAGTTGCAGAGATATCGTTGGGACAGACGGACGGACAAACCGGTAACATAAGCACGAATATGTTTTGCAAAAGACGTGCTAAAAATTAAGAGGGGGATGATGATTTTCACTTTCCTTTTGAGTTTCTTTTTCTATGTAAATTTGAGTTCGTTCTCTTAGACATTTTTAAACCTTAACGTTATGTCTTTTCCCTCAAACGAGAATGATGTTGGCAACACACTGAGGGCGGAACAAGTGATGTATGTATGGCCGGATAAGAACGACAGATTAAAAGTCAATGCAGCGGTTGTTTAAGGGGATTGGTGTTATTGATGATAAACTTGCTGTTATACTGCGATTGGATGTAAATCACTGATACTGTATTGAGTACGCCAACAAACCGGATGTGAGTGTGGAGTACAAACCATGCAAGCAAAATAAAGGTATTTGAAAGTACTACAATTGACCTCTTTCTTGTAATGCGTATGAGTACCTGCTAATATTACATTGACTTTAGCACACATAACGTAATTACTGACGTCAGGACTAAGTTACAGCGGAAAGACAAATTACGTTATAAGTCTTTAAACACAATTGTGTGAAAACTTGTGATTCCCCGGGGTAGTTTCCACTCTGGCATTTCCATTTCATAACCATTTTCGTACAAGGTCCGCTGTTACTGTGCTGTATAAGTGTAATGCGGGCGGAAATCCGTCTTGTTCTCAGCTTTGCAATCTGACATCGGACAGCCAACCCAAGTCGGATTTCGTTAAGTTCTGCTCTAAGAGCCCTTTCATTTGACGCTGAACTTGGTGCTTACTGAAGGTTTCCCATGTATTATAGCTTTCTACGTTATATAAAATATTTGCATCACGTAAGGTTCTGCTACGGTGTCTCAAAGCTTCCAACAATATACGTAGTATCATCATCATCATCATTGTCAACCATTATCAATCCACTGCTGGACGAAGGTCTCCCCAAGTTTCTTCCACAACGGTCTGTCTTGTGCCAGTCTCTTCCATGTTACTCCCACATACTTTCGACTTCCATCCGCACATCTCCCATGTGGTCTTCTTCTGGATCTTTTTCTGTCCCTTAGAATCCAGTCTAAAATTTCAGCTGTCCATCGATGGTCTGTCCTTCTGGCAATATGTCCAGCCCCTTGCCATTTCAGGGATTTTGCTCTGATCATTATGTCTTCCACTCTTGTCATTTTTCTGATCCACGAGTACATGTCTTCCACTCTTGTCATTGTCATTTTTCTGATCCACGAGTATACGTCTTCCACTCTTGTCATTATCATTTTGTCTTCCACTCTTGTCATTATCATTATGTCTTCCACTCTTGTCATTTTTCTGATCCTTCTTATCTCTCCTGGTTACACCAAGCATGCATCTCTCCATGTTCTTTGAGTTGTCTGCAGTCTTTGTATGTCCTTTTTAGTTAAGGTCCACGTCTCTGCACCATACGTAAGCACTGGAAGGATGCATTGATCGAACACTTTTCTTTAAAGACATATTGGCATATTGTATTTGAAAATTATACTGTTTCTTCCAAACGCTCTCCAGGCAAGTTTTATACGCCGATTAATTTCTTCATCAATGTGATCCTTACTTGATATCTGTTGTCCAAGATATATGTAGGTATTGGATATCTCCAGCTTTTCCCCATCAATCGATAAATCTTCATTTTTTTTAAAAGCATTGTACATAACTTTTGTAGTATACACAGTGGTATATATTCCTTGGGTGTAATCGTTGCTTCAATTAAGACCTTTTAGTACTTTAGTATGGGGGAACTAGATCCCCCGCAAATATTATTCATTCTATTAACCTTAATTACAATACTTTTTTACGAAAATTAATATACGCTATCTTACCCTAAATTTTATGTGCATAAGATATCAGAATTGGAAATAAGTTGTTTAGGTAATAAATATGTACATGCAACACTTAGCATTGAGATTAATGCGTTTCCAATTCTGATATCTTACGACATGGAATAATATATCAATATGCGCAGTTTCGACGTTTGGACGGCAAAAAGGTAAAGTGTAGCTGTTTAACACAAGGAGGAATTGATAATTACCTAAGATTTTAGTGAACGTAACTCAAATAAAGTTGAAAAATAAAGAAGCTGTAAGTACGTCTTTGATCTTCTTAACTGTGTATGCAGCAATGCAACTTAAAATTAAAAAATATTTTTTTCCCCTAGTTCAATAGAATAATGCGGTATTTTTAATCCCGAGAAAAGGTCAGATAAAATGAAGTTATTGAACGAATACTCATATGTTCTTTCATGTTTATTACCAGCATTTCTCTCGAGAAATGAAACTAAACCTAGTTGCGATTCGCATGAAAGTTCTTTGTGCTAAATATCTTCCAACTCAATAATGCCAACAACTGTGATAAACCAAAAAAATACTTCTTTCCCCATTCTTACAAAAGGCCATTAGATTACGGATTCTTTTAAACAAAAATAAAAATAATAATATCTTCTCTCGTGATTTCACAACGTGTCATCTAGAATGCTGAAGTGGAAAAAGTTGTATTTTCAGATTCCGGCGCATGCGCTGATTGATCAAGACTTCAAGATCCTTAAGCATGAGCAGAGCGCGTAGGGTTGCAGTTGGCGCATGTAGCCTAGCTGTACTGCGCAGTGATTTTTCCAGCACGACTGATACCAGCTCTTTTTACATTAGCAGCTAGCAATATGACAGCAATACACCGGCTTCAGAGAAATAGCCTCCACCCAAACACAAGTCCCCATTCTGCAAAAGTTAAAATTAAAGAAAATGCAACGTATTAGTTAAATATAATTCTATTCGGACAAAAATAAAATTATTGATCGTAGTTGGAATACCAACTCAGTTGCAATTAATCGTTTGAGAGCCACGGCAGGGGCTGGGCATCACAATTTAGCTCCTCCCCTGAGTCTTCAACTGTTGTAATTCAACGCCTTGATCTGTGTTTCCTTGAACTAACCATAGATTTATTTTGAAACATTTGTTTACATATTTTACAAGAAGAAAGCACTATGGGTGCACAAATATTTCAACTGCTCCTTTTAATAGAATCTAATTCGTCAAAATGGGGAAACAGCTCCTTGCAATACCTTTCTGTTTCCTTCTGCTAGATGGAAGTGTCAAATATCTTTTTCCATGACATAGAACTGGTATATCCTTAATTTGGGAACAGCTCATATTTTAAATATAATTTGACATCAGAAAAAAAATTCTGAAGTGGTCTTTTATTTTATTTCGAACTTTATCTGAGACATTTCATCAGGAACTTGTAAGTACTAGAACTCCGGCAGTGAATTTCAAATTCTGAATTTCAGCTTCAGAAATTTAGAAGTTATTTCATAAAAAAACTTTTATGAGTAAATTTCCCCTATGTATGCGAGAGAAAACGAAATGGTATTTCAAGAAATGACAATTGTTCCTCAAATAGACATAATTTCGCGTTTGAATCAGGAATGCTATTTTTGTAATTCTTAGAAGTTGTGTATAACAAATTGTTTTCAACGCGGTTGATTTGGCTATAGATATGACAAAGTTGCGCATAATAGCTTGAATTACAAAGAAAAGAAGATGATGAGGAAATCTTAAAAGTGCGGTTTTCTCAGCTCAGTAAAGAAAAAAGGAAACCCTTTGTGTTTTTGTTAAGACAAAAATGCGTTAATATGTCAGAGGGAAAGCTGTGTGATGCGTTTCTACTAAATGACAAAAATGCGTTAATATGTCAGAGGGAAAGCTGTGTGATGCGTTTCTACTAAATGACAAAAATGCGTTAATATGTCAGAGGGAAAGCTGTGTGATGCGTTTCTACTAAATGACAAAAATGCGTTAATATGTCAGAGGGAAAGCTGTGTGATGCGTTTCTACTAAATGACAAAAAAAAAAAAAATAAGGTAATATAGAAAACCGGCGGAAAGAAAAGGCCATTTTTATTAGGTCCATGCATAAGTTTCCAGCGTTTTACACAACAAGCAGGTAGCATTTAATCATTATCGAGGTATGTGACCCCGTGAGTTTAACTGTATTACCGGTTCTGGGGTCAACCAGGTGGTATCTCCGTCCAGAAGAGCTGTTAAATCTGCTCCCTGCATCCCTTTCGGCCGTCCTCTATGCTTCTTATCCTCCACGCTGCAATCACAACTTCTGAATTTCACAAATCGCTCACGACATACACTGAAGTGCTAGAAAAATTGGTACAGACGAGCGTATGAAAATATATATAGCAACGTCACCTATGCGCGTCCTCGATTGCGTCCGCCAGTGCGTATATAAAACGATAGACATCCTTGCCAGCTGTCAGAGCTGTTTTCGGCAAGAGACTGACAAGTAATAACGATTTAAGCGATTTTCAACGCGATGTCATAGTTGTCGCTCGTGAGATGGGCCATAGTATTTCGGAGGTAGAAACGAAGTTCGGATTTTCACGGATGACCATTGCAAGGGTGTACCGTGACAACAAGAATACCGGCAAAACCTCCAACCTACGATACCAGTGTGGCCGTAAAAAGACATTGGGAGAACGTGACCATCGTCGGCTGTCAAGAATCGTTTCACGCGATAGACGTGCAACACTCTCGCAGGTATCATCGGAATTCAATGCTGGAGCCTCAACAAGCATCAGCGGACTGTGCAACGTGCCCTGCACGATATGGGCTTTGGGAGCCGACGCCCAACTCGAGTCTCCTTGATGGGTGCACGACACAGAGCTATGCGCCTCGCTTGGGCACGGCAACATAGCCACTGGACACTTGATCACTGGAAACAAGTAACCTGGTCTGACGAGTCGCGTTTCCAACTGTATCGGGCAGATGGAAGGATTCGTGTCTGGCGCAAACCCCATTAAGCCATGGATCCCGTCTGTCTACAGGGAACTATACCTGCTGGTGGGGGATTCCGTAATGGTATGCGGTGTGTTTAGCTGGACTTCACTGATACCCCGGTACATCTACAAACGTCTGTGACCGGTCAACGCTATGTGCGCATCTTTCTGACGAGGTACACCCGTTCATGTCCTGCATTCATGCTGATGGGTTGGGCCTGTTCCAACAGGACAATGCACTTCCACACAAGTGTCGGGACGCCACATTATGGTTAGAGGAGCATTCATCTGAGTTTGGGGTGTTGCCATTCCCACCCAAGTCCCCAGATCTGAACGTGATAGAACACATTTGGGAAGCCATGCAACGCACTATCAAAAACAGGAATCCGAGACCTCGGAATACACCCGAATTGTGGAACGCTGTGCAGGAAGTATGGGGTGCATTGACTACAGCATATTTCCAGAAGCTAGTGGAGTCCATGCTCCGTCGTATTTCTGCAGTGCTGCCCCCCCGTGGGGGACCTACCAAATATTTGACTGGTGTACCAGTTTTTCTGGCACTTCAGTGTATACTTGCGCCTACATCTTTCTCGCTGTATGCAAAGCAAACCAACTCTCGTGCTTTTGCAGAGGTTTTCCCGAGATTAATCACGAACAACAGACAGTGATGAATATACATCTAGTCGGCCACCATGTCCTAGCTCAACTAACCGCACGTGTGGGCTGTTCGCCAACACGTGTCGTTCGAAGCAGTGTTGCCTCCTCACACTCACAGCAAGAAATCCTGAAAAAACACAACTGTTTCGGTTTTAGAGCCCTCTACGTGGTACGCCGGAAACTTATGCATAGACATAATAGCAACACTTATCTTTTTCCAATCAGAATAGTCACCCGGTTGTCCAGTGGCCAGGGGTGCGACTTTCCGGTATTTTCGGATCTGAGTCCTGATTTCAAATAAAAGGCACTGCTATTGTATAACCATAAAACAGATTTTTTTCTTTTCGGGGTTTAACGACCACAGGGAACAACTCAAATAGGCTGACGGCCGTCCCCGGTGTGGAGCCGTTGGTTCCAGTGAGGGGATAGAGTTAGGTTCGTCAGACAAGAGCACCACTCATGCCTTATCCGTGTCTCGAACTAAGGTCCACTTGCGACGAATGGTCCGAAGCTCGCGTCTCAGATTACTCGGCTACTGACGCGACTAAATCAGAGATGAGAGACTCTTTCTAGCTGTAGATGCTC
Organism: Macrothele yani; assembly: GCA_039090855.1. Classification (NCBI taxonomy): domain Eukaryota; kingdom Metazoa; phylum Arthropoda; class Arachnida; order Araneae; family Macrothelidae; genus Macrothele; species Macrothele yani. Next base: position 79,867,670 of record CM077023.1, on the reverse strand, counting down.
ACGGCAGTCATGAAACGCCGAAACAAGCAAATTAAAACGAAATGAAGAATAGTACACAGAGTTAGTTTCATTTGGAGATTGTATGTGTACGTACCGGTGAGTGTGGAAACGAATTCAGTAATTAAGTGAAGCCGCCATGTAGAAACGCGCTGTATGTACAAGCATACACACTGACCCCTGAATTTTTTTTTTTTTTGATTGGAGGTTTAACGACCACCGTGAGCAACTCAATGGGCTATAAGCAGTCGCCCATCCCTAATTTAGGGCCACTGGTTCCAGGGAAGGGAGAGAGCCAGTGCCGTAAGACAAACACAACATCCATGCCTGACCAGGATTCGAACCCGGACCCCTTACGGACGAATGATCAGAGGCCAACGCCTTAGACCACTGCGCCACCGGGGCGGCACCCCTGAATTAGAATCATCTTGCCTGGAGAGCTTTTGGAAGAAACAGCATAATTTTCAAGAGCAATATGCCATTATGTCTTAAAAGAAAAGTGTTTGATCAATGCATCCTTCCAGTGCTTACGTATGGTGCAGAGACGTGGACCTTAGCTAAAAGAGACATACAAAGGCTGCAAACAACTCAAAGACGCATGGATAGGTGCATGCTTGGTGTAACCAGGAGAGATAAGAAGAGGAACACGTGGATCCGAAAAATGACAAGAGTGGAAGACATCATGATCAGAGTTAAATCCCTGAAATGGCAATGGGCTGGACATACTGCCAGAAGAACAGACCATCGATGGACAGCCGAAATTTTAGATTGGATTCCAAGGGACAGGAAAAGACCCAGAAGAAGACCACATGGAAGATGGGTGGATGAAATTCGAAAGTATGCGGGAGTGACATGGAGGAGACTGGCACAAGACAGACCGTTGTGGAGGAAACTTGGGGAGACCTTCGTCCAGCAGTGGATTGATAATGGTTGACAATGATGATGATGATGATGTCGATGTACGTAAACGTATGCAGCGTATATACAAAATACATGATCACGTGCGTCACTACGTGATCTAGGCAACTATTTAAGACTGCTACTCGTCAGCGAAATTTGGTGTATTTGAAAATCAGAAAATAAAATAAAAAAATAACTGAACTCATGCTGCTGTCGCTCTCTGAAAATTAGCATTTTCAATAAAATATCATGTAAGGCAAGAAACAAGGTGCATGGAAGACTGAGCGTGGCTTTTAGAAGAGCAGCACTTTTAGTTTCAGGTGAAAGGGCAGAATTTCTTTCAACCTTGAGAAGATTTCTTTTTCTTGTAAACTGTGAAACCGGAACATCTGAAGTGTATATGTATGTCCCTGTAGTGCTCATTGCTACCAGCTTCAACTGAGAGAAAATGTTTTTTTTTTTTTTTCCTTTGCGCCTTGGCATTAGTTTTTGCTGTGTTTCTCGGAGCTTCTTTACAGATTTTTAGTAGTTCACAAACAAATCAACCAAAAAAAAAAAAAAAAAAATGAGAGAGAGAGAGAGAGAGAATTAAGAAATGAAATTTTTGCAATTTAATACTTTGAGATATGTAAAGCAATGAGGAAAACATTTTCACAATAATGTAAGGAAAGAAAATATTTGCAGGGAAGTTAAAAAGAGTTGACCCATTTTATAGTGTTCTAGGGAAAATAGGAAGGGTTGACTCATATTGCAGCATTGTAGGGAAATCAAAAATAGTTGACTCATTTTATATAGCATTGTAGGGAAAATAGAAAGTGTTGATATTTTATATAATATGTGCAATAATACCTTCACATGTCGTGGGCATAATACCTCAGAAATAGTCCACACATCAGGAATATGTGTGGAGTACTTCTCTTTACATTATTCATGTAAGTTAAGAGTGTTGTTACGGGCTTGTGTAGGAGGCATAATATCTTGGAGAGTGCTTACCATGGGTCAAATTGGTGCCATTTGAGACCACTATCACCGAACAAGGTTGTTTGAGGACTTTTACTTTTACATAAATTCCTCTAATTTTTGATGCTATGCATCTTTCCCGACAGCAGTAAAGTAAATCACATGCATAAAATTTGTAAGAAAGTCGTCAAAGCCATTATTGAAATCTGCTTTTTGAATGCTGTCCCATGAAAGTGATGCAACTACAGTTTATTTCATTATTACAGAGCAATATAATTTGCTAAACTATCGCCGAACATTATTTAATCACGTTTTACGTAAACGTAACAATATCTCATTGCAATCTGCGTAAATTACGAGAACCTGATGCTAAATCTGATAAAAGCCATTACAAAAATGCATTTTTGATGTTATGAAAACACTGCGTCGTAGTGAAATTCAGCTTCCTCTCGACCCATCCAAATTGGAGTTGCCTGTTACTGACGAGAACTTTAAAATCATATACAACACGAGGGGGTGTATGTAACCTGTAGATATCCTAGACCAAGAAATGATCAGTCCTCCTCACTAGCACAATTGCGATTCAGCTTTTCTTTCTTTCTTAAGATCAGATTTTAGCTTGCGCATGCGCAGACAGACTTTCGTAGCTACAACACATATAATCGGTGTCAGGGTTGTTTCTTACGTTCGTCTAAATAATAATAATAAAATAAATATTGTTTTTGAAAAACTAAACAGTCGAAATACTATTGCCACCACCATAGTTTAGTAAATATTTACTTCTATGACTCACATATATTCTTTCGTTTGTGTTACGACAATAACATTCATTACTACGTACCGCTCGATGTCAGGAATTAGTACATCTTATTGTATATGATTTAATTTCACTTAGTATGTACCGGACTGTGGCTCGGTGTGCTGGTGAGTGACGCGAATGAATGCAATGTGTTGTACGTAAATAAATGCATGTTCTTGAATCACTCGTTTTATTTCACACCCACAAAGATCTTGGCATGCACAAAAGATGTATAATGTATATACCAAAGATGTATGATGTATATACCATGAAGTATCTACAAAGAGTATCAAGATACTCTCTCGATTCTTGTTTTTTAATTTATTGCTTAACATGAAACCTTCGGCTATCCGCCTGGCACGTAAGTACTCATCGAAAACACTGCATGATTTGAAGTCCAAGTTTTCTCTCACGGACACTTCGAATTAACGAGGTTTTACTCTTTAAACAATCTCTCATATTTAGGATGTCTTGTACGCCCACAGAATTTCTGCGAGATCTGCATTGAACCTAATATAATTTAGATTGTAGAGTTTTTGCAGAGTGCACGGAACGCACTATATTTACGCCCACACCTAAGAGGCCTAGTGATGCAGAATCGTGGTCATTTGACATCGAATGCACGAAAAGCAAAAAGTACTGCTGCGGTGGCTGACTGATCAGAAAAGTTATTTTCTGGCTATTTCGTCTGAGCTGGGTTCGAGTCTTGGATGGGGAATGGGTAGTGTGTTTGCCCTACGTAAATGACTCCTTCCATCTCTGGAACCAGCGGCCCCAGATGAGAGACAAGCGACTGCTTACATCCCTTAGAGTTGCTGACGATTGTCTTTCAGTCCATCATCCCGTCCGAAAAAAGTGTATTGTTTCAGAGTTAATTAGTTAAAGACATCTTTTTCCGTTTGCAAGTCTTTAGTATTTCGGAGAGACTTACGTTATTGCTTTGGTAAAACACTGGTTTCCATAAATTAAGCAACAAACCGAAAAATCGCGATAATTGGGCGAAATATAGTTCAAATTGCACGAAATTTGATTACGTTACGGGCGAAGGCATACGGTATCGATGTACGGAAGGCAAATGAGTGGCGCTGGCAGCGCTTTATGCAAATGCTCAAGAATTTAAAACCAGTTGTTTCGGAGGGAATCGCCAATTCATGTGCGGCGGTGAATGACAAGATTTCGAGATAGCGATTTTGTTAACATGGCTTCGAGACGTCATTTACCAGCGGAGTTACGCTACAGAGCGATAGGCCGACTCGAAGCAGGGCAACGGCAAGCGAACGTCGCAAGATGGCTCAACGTCGATCCTTCTGCGGTCAGCAGGATTTGGTAGCAGTTCCAAGCCACGGGTGCAGCTTCCCGAAGGTACAGCAAAGGTAGGCCAAGGGCGACGACCACCGCGGATGACCGGTATTTGCGGCTTTCGGCACTGCGGAACAGGACTGTACACTGACTCATCTCAGATCTGTGCTTGCGGCAGCCACCGGACGGACGATATCAACTTCAACGGTGACCAGAAGGTTACATACAGGAGGAGTGTATGCTCGGCGACAGCTATCATGCGTGCCCTCACCCTCGCTCCCCCCAGCCACCGGAGGGAACGTTTCAATTGGGCACGAATGCATGTGAACTGGACTCAAAATCAGTGGAGGTCCGTTCTATTCACCGATGAGTCGCGATACTGTTTACAGGGTGATTCTCGCCAAGTTTACATCTGGAGAGAGGCCGGTACTTGCTATCTTCCCTCTAATATCTAGGAAAGGGACACCTGTGGTGGTGGTAGTGTTCTGGTGTGGGCAGGCATATCGTTAGGCGCCCGTATCGACCTCTATGTGTTGCCACATGGAAACCTCAAAACTCAGAGGTATAGAGATGACATCCTGGACCCTATTGTTCGTCCGTATGCGGCCAGAATTGGCGATGCATTTGTACTGCAAGCAGATAAATCCCCCCCACCAACAGCTCGCCTCGTTCACCAGTACCTGGAACAGGAGACTATAATCCTTATGGAGTGGCCAGCACACTCTTCCGTTCGAATCCCATTGAGCATGTCTGGTATGCTCTCGGGAGGCGTGTTGCTGGCCTCCTGTTCCCTCCCTGAACTCTGCCGGGGCTCCGCACTGCTTTGCTCGAGCAACGGACGCACCTACCCACGGAACTGCTCGACACCATAATTAACAGCATGGAACATTGCTGTCGGGCCTGTATTGCTGTTCTGGGTAACCACGTTCCTTATTGAAGTACCTTTTCCAATTTCATCTTGATACCTATATTTCTGTATTTTCATTTTGCATCACTCATACAAAATGTAATGCTTTGCATCACATGTTCTTACGTTTTTTCTGTTGCATTTATTCTGATAAAGCTTACCACCAAATTTCATCCGAATCGACTGCATACTTTTTGAGTTATCGCGATTTTTCCATGTGTTGCTTAATTTAAGGAAACCAGTGTACATAAATTTTATAAATTTAAGGCATCGGAGAAATTGGTTCCTTTTCTTCGTTGCAAATATCAGATACCAAAACACATAAAAAGCCAGAGCCCTCTTGCTAGATATGCACGTTTCATTTAATAAGCATTCCTTCGAGAAAGATCGGTCTTAACATCCAAGAAATTCCTCCACCAATTTTACATAGGATCCATTTATGTTTCCAACAATTCAGAAGTTTCGTTTGCTAACACAGATGTACTTTGCATCACTACGTGTCGCATGGAATACACTGCTGGCCACCCAAAATGCAACACTAAGAAGGAAGCATCCGATTGGCCTGAAATCCGCAGCATGCGTCGCCCGCGAGAAGGCATGCAAACGATTAGCATTGCAGGGCATATGCAAATCATGTGCGCCCGGCACGCCACCAAGAAGCACTATAAGAAGGGTGCACAGAAGGCGGGGTGTAAGTAGTGGAAGTGTGTTGTGCTGCCGGACCTGTGCATGGGAAGCTTCCTGATGCCTCGTCGCAGAATACGCCAGTCATTCCAGCACGTTTCGGAGTTCGACAGAGGACGAATAGTGGCCTATCGCGACAGCGGTTTATCGTACCGAGACATCGGCTTCCGTGTGGGACGACATCCAGCCACAGTGAGGCGAGTATAAATTCGGTGGGTGCAGGAGGGATGGACGGACCGACGTGAGCGACCTAGAGGACCGGCATATTGTGCGGCGGGCATTGACGGCTCGCACCACCAAATCCCGAACGTTAGCGCAGGAAATAGGGTGTGTTGCGCAACAACCTGTGACAGCACGTACCGTTCGACGTCGTCTGCAGGAGCGGGGACTTGTCGCACGGCGCCCATTGCTCCTATTACCATTGACGTTACGCCACCGGCGAGTGCGGCGGCAGTAGGCCGTAGTACGCCGCACCTGGACTAAGAAATGGCACGACATTTTGTTATCCGAAGAATCCCGCTTCTGCCTGCAACACCACGATGGTCGGATCCGCGTGTGGCGGCACCACGGCGAGAGACTGTATGACGCCTGCATTATGCATCGCCATACCGGTCCGTCGCCTAGCGTTATGGTTTGGGGCGCAATTAGATATGACACCCGCACCCCTTTGGTACGCATCGCCGGTACACTCAACAGCCACCGCTACATCTCCGACGTTTTGGAGCCTGTAGTCCTCCCTTACCTGCAGGACCTTCCAGCGGCCACATTTTAACAGGACAATGCGCGCCCGCACGTGGCACGCATCGTGCAACAATAATTCACCGCCCACCGGGTGTCACTGCTGCCGTGGCCCCCTATTCTCCCGATATGTCGCCCATCGAACACGTCTGGTCCCTGATCGGCAACCGAATGGCCCGGCAAGCATCACCCGCGGCTACGCCTGATGAACTGTGGCAACGTGTGGAAGCAGCCTGGACCGACATACCCCAAGCCCACATCCAAAGCCTCTTTCGTTCGATGCGGCGGCATGTAGCGGCCGTTATTGCCAGCCATGGGGGCCACACGAACTATTGATGTCTGCGTGTTCCGCAAGTCGCACGGGACTGTAAGCTCAATCATTTCATCTTTGTATCTGTTGTTATGTGTCCAGTAAATCTGGGTTTGCTATCTCGTGTCCTTCTTGGTGTTGCATTTTGGGTGGCCAGCAGTGTAGATAATCTGAGTACGTCGTAGTTTACAACCGTGATGTGAAGTACATCTGTGCAAACAAATTCAACCTCTGAGCTGTTGGAAAATTTTGTAATCTAAGTTAAAAGTGCTGAAGGAACACTTGGGACGTGATGAAAGACTCATTGAATAGATGTATGTTCATCGAAATAGGCTCGTTTGGTAAAACAAAACAACGCGTTTGCTTTGAGATTTTCTAATATTCTCGGTATGATGAATTAAACGGATAAATTCCAATGTCTTCAATGCTCGAACGCGAATGAAAAATCTCAAATGAATGTTTTTGAACATCGTCTATGCGTGTTATGATTCCTCAACTGAAAAAAGTAAAAGGTAGGAGTCTTATCAATGAAAGGCAAGCATCAAACCAGACGAAGAATGGTACCATGGAAGAAAAGTAAAGTTCACCATACTAGTAAATCTTATACACTGCTGGACAATTGCTAAGGACGGATCATAAACGGCTATATAGCGCATAAAAAAGTAAGTGTGGTTGGATGCCAAGTAAAATAAAATAATGTCAGAATGCCAGGACATTACAAGAAAAACAATTTATTGTGCTCTGAAATCCAGAAGGCTTTGGAACGTGTTCAAGAGACAAACATGCCATTTTGTGCAGAATACGTAAACGTGAAAAAATGCAATTACCGTCCGCAGGCGTTCCGGCGTAAGATGTAAATACGGGATATGGCCACCATGGAGGGCGATGCAAGATTCCACACGTCGTGTCATGCTTTGCACAACATTATCAAGCAGCTGTTGGGGTAATTTATCCCATTCCTCTGTCAGTGCACGGATGAGGGTGTCCTTGTTTATTGGAGGGCATTGGCGACCAGCAAGACTCCTCCCCAAAGCATCCCACACATTTTCAATGGGATTCAGATCTGGAGAACGTGCTGGCCATACGAGGCGTTGAATATCCTCGCTCTTAAAACACTCCTGTACAGCGACTGTTCGATGACATGTTGCGTTGTCGTCCGTGAAAATGAATCTATCGCCGACAGCACCACGGAACATGCGAACATGAGGTAGCAGAACATCTTTAATGTATCGTTGGCCAGTCATAGTCCCAGTTGAAAGCACATAGAGCAACGTACAGCCATTGATTATGATACCAGCCCATACCATGACACTACATGTCGAATATCGGTCCCTTTCCTGTATGTTTGCTGGACAATATGCAGTACCACTATCACGCCAGATCAGTTGTCGTCGACAATCAGACGATAGACTGTATCTACTCTCATCTGAGAAGAGGACAGCAGACCAGTCGTTATCAGTCCAATTGCGATGTTGATGGCACCATTGCAAACGGGCGGTAGGGTGACGTCTGGACAATGAAATGCACACAACAGGACGGCCGGCGTATAGTCCTCCTTCATGCAAACGTCTGGCGACAGTTTTTCGGAAGATCCGCTTGCCAGTAGCAGTCATAAACTAATTTTCTACCTCACTAGCTGTGCTGCGCCGGTGTCTTTTTGTTGATAGCACTATGTACCGATCTTCTGCAGGTGTCGTACGGCGAACACGACCTCTCCCGTGACGTTTGCTACACTCTCAATTTGTTTGAAATGATTTCCAAAGCCTTGAAACAACACTGTGGCTGACGTCGAACTCCCTGGCAACATCTGTTATTTTTCGCCCTTCTTCAATCTTGCCAATAATACGGCCACGCGTAAAATCATCTAGGTGATGTCGGGAAGACATACTGAAAATTGCAAGTTCGTCAATTGATTCTTTCCCTTTCAACTTTGCGTTTGAACAACAACGGTCAATACGCGTCAAATCCTTTATATCCCTTATCAGCGCTATGACGTCACGAACAAGTTCAGCAATCCAAAATTTGCATACGCACAACACGTCTTACTGTATCCCGCACTTATGCTAATTTCCACATTTTCCTGCCTTCCATTTTATGGTTGCTATCGTTGCTATTGTCATCCGTCCTTAGCAATTGTCCGGCAGTGTATTAAATACCTAAACGTTTGGTTGCGTATCCCAGTGGAAGCCATCCATGTTTCGAAAATGAATTAGAGAAAAGAGAAATATCTTCTACCTATTAATATTGTCCCACATGAACATCTTCATCATGTCTCCAAAAATATTCCCAAATAACTATTAATAAGTGTTCACTCGATGCCCTGCAAAATATCCCCAGGTGTCGTTCGTTAGTACACCTGGAAAATTCCTCAAAAGTGTTCTAGGATTATTCTGGGCATGCTGTATTGTAATTTCCATTGGATATTATTCCAAATTTTCTCGAAATTATTTATCGTGTTCTATATTAAAGCCACAGGATAAGGTAAGAACATTTACTTAGGATATTTCTAAGATCGTTAGCCGCGATGACCGTATAATTTCTTGTAACCAAAAACCACAGGATATCAGAAACACATACTCAAGGCAAGTAGCAATAAAGATAATCAGATGGTTGCCCGTACGATACAGCGAATTCACTCTGTGATGTTGAAATTGTACCAACATGAAGAAGCGATCGATTTTTATGCAAATCGTCAGGTTTGCGAAGGGCGGCGGCATATGCTAATGATGATATTTCTACACAAATCAAGTGGAAAGAATCAACATCATATGGCAAGATATGCCTCCTTCACCTCAATGTTTCACGAATGTTTTCGCGAAACATTGAGGTGAAGTTCCGGAGCCTGTAGAAATACCATCTTGTACAGAATTCCAAGGCAACTATTATAATATGGCAGACATATTCCCAGCTTACGGTGTTTTAGATAGGATGAATTATGAGACTCCATGAGGAGCGGTCAGGCCGACGTAGAGCAGAATATATGGGCCCGAAAAATTCCACAATCATGAGATGTTAGAAAGAGAAGCCACCCATGGTCGTCCATAACCATCTCGTGCACCGATACCACGGGAGAATCGACTGGTTATGACACATGCGTCAAGTAACGGAGACACTAATTGACCTTAAAGCCAGAATTGCGCCGCCCCATAACACGCCGAATTATCTTCCGATAGCTTGCAGAGGCAGGCCACCATTCCAGTCGCTCCGTTGGGTCACCTTCAACTGATTGCTAGGCTAGTGGGTATCTTCAATAACAGATTGCACGATCAACAGGCGTTCTGTGTTTTTGTGACTGGGAGGGTGTCATTTTCAGATTCCTACGTAACCTGAGCAGACTTTAATTGTCCAGAAGGACCAGCTTCAGTAGAGATCGTGTGTAGTTCTTCAGGATGCAGTTCAATGCCTAAACGACAACTTGGTCCAGCGAGTAGCTGTGTGTCTTGCTAACATGAGGGATTTACAACAAGTTGACTACGGCCATGGAATTCATCTGTGAGTGAAATGAATTTGTGCTTTTGTTCTGTAACTGTAGTCATGTCTTAATTATCTGTAAACCTATCTTATCTGCGATTTTCGTCTGATTCGAACTTCGAGCCATTTGTTCTGGGTGGTGCATTTTTGGAGTCACAGAATCTGCCTCAGAATATATACGAGAGAGAGAAAGGGGGAGAGAGATTCTAAGACAGATTCTATACACACTCTTAGCAAAAAAAAAAACAAAAAAACAACAACAACAAACAACATAAGCACCCGAAAATATCGTTCGATCCTCATGAAACTCCGCATGCAAGTACCTCAAGGCCGAATATGTAAATGATTAAAAAATAACAACTCATGACTAAATAGTGGCCAGCCATGGGAACCGCGCATCGAGGAGGGCATATCAAGAGCAAAGCTCGCACGCAGGGACAATTGTGATAGCGGATTGCAATTGTATTAACTTCCACGGACTGTGACGATGACTCGACTTCGGATCCGTGCACACTACGAACAGTTCAGCGAGTTTGAGAGAGAGCTCCCATAATTGGGCTGAGAGAGGCCAGTTGGTTAAGCCACCGTATTGCCAGACATTTAGGTCGGAGCGACGCGGCAATCGGACGATGTTGGCGCCAGTGGGTCGAGGAGGGCACAACCCAGCGGCAAGTGGTCAGTGGACGTCCGAGGGCAACGACAGAAAGCGAGGATTGAGCGATTGCGAGAGCCATACGAACAGAACCGAATTCGTCGTTCTCAACCATCCGTGGCCATGTTGCGTCGTCTACAGGCACAAAAGTAGCCATCCGGACTGTTGCCAGACGACTTACGGCATGGGGACTACATTCGAAGAAGCCACACCGCCGCCTACTGCTGAACAGCAGGCATCGCCCACACAGCTTGTAGTGGTGTCGGTCCCGATCAACGTGGCATAATGTCCAGTGGTGTCGTGTTGCCTTCAGTGATGAGTCACGGTTTGCACTTGACGCAGATAGCCAGCTCATGCGTGTCTGGAGACGAGCCGCCAGCAAACTGATCCTGCCTTTACCGCAGAACGTCACACGGCTCGTACACCGGGAGTGACTGTCTGGAGAGCCATTTGCTACAATAGTCAGACATCCCTGGTAGCCCTCCGTACCACCCTCACAGCTAAGTGGCACGGCTCTGCCAGACCTGCCTGCGTAATGTCAGACACCCTTCCATGGCTATCCTGATTGCCCGACCACTCACCGATCACACATGTTTGGGACATGATGGGACGCCACCCACGCCCATCCTGGAATGTTGGCGAACTGGCCCGCAATTTGGACACCATATGGCATGCTATTGCCCGCAGTGGGTATAGCACACTGCGGCTATAGCATGCCATATGGTGTCCAATAGGACAGTATCCGTAAATTATCTATTAGGACAGTATCAGTAAATTGTATGCGCCTATGCCACGCCGCGCAACTGCTTGTATCCGAGCCGGAGGTGGCGTACAACGTACTCACTTGTTCCACTCGTGTCGCTGTTTTATCCGAATAAAGGGCCCAACTACTCTGGAATTGCAATCATTTCTTTTCCTATACATATACATTGCACATGCCAATTATCATCTGGATTGGATGATTCCTTCTGGGTGCTTCGTTTTTTTTGGCAAGGAGTGTATATTTTGAGTTGTGGATCGCATATCCCAGAAATACTTTGTTACAGGTGGAAACTGTAATCTAAAATGTGTAAATGGTTTTTAAGTAGCTTTTATATTATCAAGAAAAAAAACAAATGTCTGCATTTTATATAACTTAACACTCGAAAGTGCCAATATCAATCTCCTAACAGATATCAAGTATATTTAATCTCTGAAGAAAGCGGGAAACTTTAATCAGTTCTATAATTATGAAATCGGTAATTTTGCAAATTTTCTAAATCTTAAGAAATATCTTCATTACAATAAACAGGACGTTTCAGGCATGTTTTCAGAAATCAAACATGCACAAACTCCTGAAAGCAAAAAATTTTCTATATGACTGTTGGTTGTATCCTTGCTACCCGAAAGTTACCCATCCTCTGAATTTCAGCTCTGAGGTATAAATGGAAGTACTCATGAACGAGATAAGAGATATGTTCTACTTCAAGATTTTGAAATGAAGGATTTGAAATTTTCTCATTGGTAACACTTTCAGAATTGCACGTGCACTAAATTTAAGGTCTGAAACATTAAATAATTTGAAAGTATAGAATGGTTACAGTATAGCATTGATTTCAAACATCAGAAACTTCAAATTTTCTTTAGCTATATTTATACTCAAAAGCCATGTACACGGTGATCCCTGAAATGTGACCCCCCGTATCAAAAGTGAATGCGGCTCATTAACCACGTGATTTCTGAGAGGGCGCGATTAGTCAACCGACGTAGCGTATATGGTATGAGTGGAACAGTAGGTAGTAAAACTCGGTGCGTGATATTTAAATGGAAGGATTTGTTGGACTTTGCGAAAAGACAGATTGTGGGAACTAGGAGAACCGGTGCCTCGATTTTTCAAACGGATAAACTGGTGGGTTGTCCGCTAGCCACCGTAGTTAACGTGTATCAGGGCTGGCGTGAAATTGGTCAAGCATCGACCCGGAGGCAAAGCTGCACAAGGCAGTGAAAGGTTGATGTGAGAGGTGAGCGCCGAATCCGACGACTCGAACAGTCCAACAGACGCAGCACTGTTCAACGGTAGACTACCTAATACGACAGAGGTCAACCCGGAATAGCATCAGTCATGACCATGCGTCGCACGCTCGCACGTATAGGCTATGACAGCAGACGATTCCGATGACATCCTTTTCTAACCACGGTTCATAGGCGTAAAAGACTCGCCTGGTGCAAAGATCATGCAAGTTGGAAGTCGGAAGACTGGAAAAAAGTGTGTTGGTCTGACGAGTCGCGTTTTTACTCCACTCCGTGTATGATCGTGCACGTACTAGGCGCAAACAGCATGAGGCGCTCGATCTATCTTGCATGATCTCTACAGTGCAAGCCAGTGGAGTCGACTGTATGGTGTGGGACATGTTTACCTTGCAGCAACTTGGACCCCTGGTGCATGTGGAACAACGAATGACATGCACCAAGGGTCCAAGTTGCTGACTATCGTGAATTGCTTACTGACTCTGTACATCCAGGAATATTGCACTTTTTCCCGAATGGCGACACTGTCTTCCAGCATATCGATTGGCCTCCGAACTTCTCTTATGTCAATCCCATAGAGCACTTGTGGGGCAGTATAAAACGGTATATCAGGCGTCTGGATACACCAATAACCTCCATACCTGAATTGAAGGCCACATTACACACAGCTTGGTTGGCCATACCTCCCAACTGCTACCGGCATCTTATTGTACCGATGCCATGTCGGATAGATACTGTACTGAGGATGAAAGCAGGACCTACGAAGTACACTATCTACCAACAAGTAATTGGACACCTGTGATAGCAAAGGAAAACGAAGTTTATTCAACTTCAATAGTTGGTGGAGCCTCCACGAGCGGCGATTACAGCTGCGACCCTCAGGGGCATACTCTCAACCAGGCGTTGTACGACGGTTAGCGGTATTTTCTTCCACTCGGCTTGGAGAAGACAGGTCAGTTCCTTCACTGATTTCGGACGGTGGGGGCACCCCTTAAGTCGACGTTCCAACTTGTCCCAGAGGTGCTCGATAGGGTTAAGGTCCGGGCTTTGCGCAGGCCAGTCCATTCGATTAACCCTATTGTCACCATACCAAGCCATGGTGGACCTCGCAACATGACAGGTGGCATTCTCATCCTGAAAGTAACATGGGTCCACCCCGTAAAACTACCACAACGTAGGAAGCGCATGATAATCCAAAATGGAGCAGTAGGTCTCGGCGTTGAGTCTTCCAGGAATTGCGACCAAGGGTTCCGTGCCATACCAGGACAAACACCTCCATAGTATAATTCCACCGCCGCCGAACTTCATAGTTGGCACAATACATTCCAGCAGGAGGCGTTCTCCAGGCAGACACCCAAACTAGACCCTGCCATCCGAACGGTAGAGGGTGAACCTTGATTCGTCGCTCCAGAGAACCTGTTTCCGCTGTTCAACGATCCACTGTCGACGTTCTTTGCACCACGTTAGCCGAGCAGCGCTATTGGACTTGGTGATCAAAGGCTTGTGGGCGGCAGCACGGCCATGATAACCGAGCAGATGGGCTTCCTTATGGATGGTATTCATCGAAAGAACACTCCCGGATACCTGTTGAAACTCCTCGCGGATGTGGCCCATCGATTTGGTGCGATTCTTCCGAATTTCTCTGGCCAGCACTCGTCGGTCTCTAACTCCCAGTTTTGTGGGTCTGCCGGGTCGGGGCACATTCCGACAGTCACCTCTCATCTTCCATTTGCCAATCACGTTGGCCACTGTTGATTTTGGGTACTTCAACTCGCTGGATATGTCACGTATGGATCGGCCATTTCTGTGATACACGACGATTACACCTTTCTCGAAATCAGAGAGCTCCGAACTGCGTGGCATCTTGCATGCGACGGGTTGCGTTGTTGTTTACCACACGATATTTAACGGCGGTGGCCGTGACGTGTATCAGTACCGCAGATATCGTCGATTGCAGGGGCGTCCAATTACTTGTTGGTAGATAGGGTATTAGGTAAGTGGTCATGATTCAGTGATCACTACGTGCATATAAACATTTTACTTTTGCGGCATCTGTAGTGCAGTCTAAAATGCTTCAAAATCTTTAGTTCGCAAACGTTTCGAAAACCAAGTGTTTCAAATTTACTAGCTCTATCGACAATGCTGCGCATTTTATAAATTTCACGTTCGGTACCATTTTCAAAATTCGTCATCTAACATTTAAAGTTGAATGTTTGTTTGTCCGCTATGCAAATCTACAGTTTCCAATTTAGAACCACCAAATTTGAGATACTATTGAGTCGGATCCCGGGGTAAATTGATCCGACTCAATAGTATACCAAATCAAAGTTTTCGTAAACATTTCCATTTTTTGCTTTTTTATTTTGAATTCGAATTTAATACTTTTTGTTCTGTTCTTCTACTGTTTTCAATTTAGAACCACCAAACTTGGTATACTATCTCATGGTATTCTAACTTAGACCGTAGATGGTTTTTGGAAATGGTTAGAGCCCGGGGTCAAGGGGCGCCCATACAAAATTTTCGTAATATGTTCAATTTTTTACTTTTCTATTTTGACTTGGTATACTATCTCGCGGTACTCTAACTTAGACTGTAGACGGTTTTTGGAAGGAGCCGGAGCTCGGGATCAAGGATTCCATACAACCTTTTTCGTAAAAAGTTCCATTTTTTATTTTTTTTATCTTGAATTCGAATTAAAAACTTTTTCTTGTCCTACAGTTTTCAATTTAGAGCCACCAAATTTGGTATACTATCTTATGGTATTCTAACTTAGACCGTAGACGGTTTTTGGAAGGCGTTAGAGCCCGGAGTCATACCAAATGTTCGTGGAACTTATTACAGTTCCATTTTTTACTCTTCTATTTTGAATTGGTATACTATCTTATGGTAATCTAACTTAGACCGTACATGGTTTTTGGAAGGGGTTAGAGCCCGGGGTCAAGAGGCACCCATACAAAATTTTCGTAATAAGTTCCATTTTTTTACTTTTCTATTTTGAATTCGAATTTAACATTTTTTGTTGTGATAAGTGTAAGTATTGATTTTTTTGTCACAAGTGCTTTCCAGTGAAGAAATGCAACACAATTCAGCATCGGAACTGAAGGTAAGTAAACATCAAAAATCAAACGGAAAAATAAAAAATAATGTGTGCCTAAAGAGTCTGCAGAGAATAAAATTCAAATTCAATGAAGAAATGAAATAAAGTAGTAGGTACGGCTCATGCCGTAAAAACTTAATCGTTTTCATTTGATTTGTACAAAATTTAAATAGTGAATTATCACCAAATTCTCCCGAGAAACGCCGGGCAACTCACCTAGTTGACCCCTAAAAACTATGCAAACCACAAATCTTGATGATGAGGAATTTTCACCTTTTCCTATTTGTTTCACCTTAAAATAAATTTGATTCCATTTTCAGTTTTATAATATTATGTGCTTATCGAAAATTCCCATATTTTCATATTTCTTCTATGTGTGTCCGCGCACGCGGAAAACTTAGGTACCTGTAAATTCAAGAATTTTAAAATAATGGAATTTAGATTTCTTTCAGAAGTCTGGACTGTTCTCAGTTGATTGTTTTGATTGCTTTCTGTTGGTTGCACATTAATTTTCAGTTTTGTGGCACGAGTTAAGAACATCAACCACGATATCTCCGATTTCCATATAGAACTACGGAAAAAATAACTTTGGAACAAGTTGTTATCTGTTTCATGCATCAGGATTTGCAACACTAGGCCGTGAGGAGACTGTTGGCACATCAGAATGATAAAACATGTGATAACAGAGCAGTTGTGGAATCCAGTCTTGTTGTCTAGACACTTCAGAATAGCGTGACATTCAACGAAAATCCTTCATTAGCAGTGCGAACAGATACATTGCAGAGTACATGTTCTGCTTCTGTCGTACTTCAGTGACAATCTCATACGTTTTTCTACACACAAACCTTTTACACACATCATTCAGTTTTAAATATTTTTCAGATATTTGGTTTCCAGACGAGAGAAAACACAATCCCTGAATTTATGTTCCCTGATTTTTTTCTGAATCTCCCTTTATAAAAATTTTCTGAATAAGGTAGTTAACAAATCCATGGATGTCTATAACAGAAAGTTTACATTAGAAGTGCGTTTACAAAAAACGAGCAACATGTTAATAAGTTCTAAATAAATAAAGGAGGTTTATTGCTTTATCGTAAATTAAATATTATGACTTCCTGCTTTTTTTTTAACTTGGTTTCATACAATTTATATACACAGTCGTATCAGAACAATATGACCACTCCCGGAATCATAGTGTACCCGCCCAGGCACGTCACGTCAAAGAGTGCACATGACAAGGTAGACCACACGGAGATATAAGCGGCCGGCCAGGACATATGATCCACAGAACGTTACGTGAGCACAATGGGCAGAGGTAGTGATTTGACAGCCGTTCAAGCAGAAATGATCATCCGCTACCGCGCCAAGGGTGGAAGCATCTCAGAAACAACAGACTTCGTGAGCTGTTCGCGAGGTGCTGTACTAAGGGTGTACCAAGAATAGACCACTGGCACACCGAGTACCTCCCGACGTCATAATTGTGGAGCCCCAAAGGGCATCGACCCCAGAGGAGAACGTCGCCTCCGTCGACTGGTAAACGGCAATCGACGCGCACCAGTGCAGCAATTGACGACGCAAATGGACGCTGGGGCATTCTGGTACGTGTCTCCGATAACAGTAGAGCGAACCCTGTTATGCATGGGTCTCCGGAGTCGACGCTGCGTCAAGGCGCCTATGTTAACCCAGGTCCATGGGCAACGAAGCCTGCAGCTCGCATGGGACTACTGTCATTGGACAGGAGAACAGTGGTAAACGGTTCCCTTTTACGACGAATCTAGGTTTCTATTCCACAGAAGTGACGTACGGTGGCGGATACGGCGTCAGACATACGAGGACCAACACCCGGACACGCTTGTCAGTCAAGTACAGGCCGGGGGTGGCAGTGTGAATGTTTGGGGGGTGTCTTCCTGGTATGGCCTGGGACCGCTGGTACTACCGGATGGGCCCCTGAACGCCAATAGCTACCTGTCCATCCTCGCTGACCACATGCATCCCATCATTTTGGACGTTTACCCTGGTGGTGATGGTGTGTACCAACAGGACAATGCGCTGTGCCATGTCTCTAAGGGGGTCCGCTACTGGTTCTAGGAACACGACAGCGATGTATCCGTTCTCTCTTGGCCTGCGAAATCGCCCGACCTCAATCCCATAGAGCTCTTGTGGTACTATTTGGATCGACAGGTTCGACGTGGCGAGCCACAATCACGTCATCTCCGGGACATCCGTGCACTGCTGCGCAGTACAAATGGGCACGTGTGCCTCGGGCAACCTTCCAAGGCCTCATTGCGTCCATGCCACGCCGTCTCGCCTATGGCATGCGGGCCAAGTATGGTTATTCCCATTATTAGGTAGGTGGTCATATTATTCTGATACGACTGTGCACATATGTACACCATATTTCAGTTTTACTGCAGAAGGACAGTGATATATTTTAATGTAAGGTATAAAAGCATAGTTATATGTTGGCTAATAACACATTTCTTAAAGAAAAAAAAACAGTTAACGAATAAATATTTGTTTGAAGTTGTTATGATCTACAATATTTTTTGTGATCCATATTTTCCCTTAAAACACAGTTAGAAACGCATGATATGGAAAAATATCAGCAAATTATATTTTGGCAGGTACGTTTACTGACATTTGGCTTTGAATAGTCTTTGCGTAGGGTACCATTTCCGTAGGAAAGAAAGAACATAAGGGGTACCCTTGTGTTGAAAAATTAATTGTTGTTTGGAATAACAGTTTGCCGAAGTCTGCATCCGAGTTGTTCGGGGGTGGGGAATAAGAGCTTGCTATTTGTACTTTCTAAGTAGTGTTGAATTAGATATATTGAGAGACTTTATTAATGTTTTGAACCTTCCAATAAAACACTTATTGAGCGAAGCAAGGCCGAAGGCCGAGCGGAGCTCTCTTTAGAGACTCGAGATAATTAGTTGTTCGGGCATAGGTACGACATGACACATCCGATCACCGTGATTTTATACATGCGATTGGACATCGTCCATGGTCAGGTTTAAACGCCTTCCGATTCCCGAAATTCCATGTCATTGAGAAATAATCGTCCAAAACCTTGCATTTTTAGGGGTTTTTCCTGGTTTTGAGAAGGGGTCGTTTGCTACCTATCTCCTTCAAAGACCTTCAGCCGATCGCGGTGAGACTTGCCACAGAGAAAGAGGACATGATGAGTGACATGGGGTTGGTATCATGGTGATTAGTCGTATCGTATAAAAATAATGACCATTAAAAGCTGACTAATTTTAATAATAACTGAAAAAATCCGCTCTCTTTACGAGACTCAGGACAATTAGTTGACACAACCTGTCACCGTGATTATTTGCATGCGATCGGACATCGTCCATGGTTAGGTTTTGACACCTTCCGATTCCCGAAATTCCGTGTCATTGAGGAATTTCAATTAAAACTAGATGGCCTTTTACTTGAACCGTTTCACGAAAGTCGGCTCGCTTAAATATTTATTAATTTAAAAAAAAAACGTTTGAATTGAAAAACGAAGAAATCGAAAGACTCCGTCTGTTAGCTCAACACTTGCTTAATATATAATGATAAAAGGAAGTTTGTGTATGTGTGTGTTTGTCTTTCTTTTGCGATACAAAATGAAAAACGTGGTTACCGATCTGAGTGTGTCTTTCCGCTTTGTTTACATGCAACCTGATCACAACCAACGTGAAGGTTTGAAGGAAAGTAGTTCATGATAAATTTTAGGCATTTCTTCTTTAGAATGTTTCATACTTTTGTTCTGGAAGTTATACATTTGACGCATTCTCTTTTTAGAATTTGTTATAATAGACGCCTTAATGAGCTTAGATTTTGCAGTAGCTTCGCTCAAAATTTGCCAACTGTACCCGAGTTATCGGTTACTGTTGGCGGCTTGTCCTAGTAATGTTTAAAGTTAAGTAATAGTCACAAAAGTACTCTAAAACCTAACTTATCACTTCACTTCAATAGCTAATCTAAAGGTCTCAGAGTTCAAGCACTAGAACAATAAAAATTGTCTTACGACTTAATCGTTGATTGGTTTATTTGTTGTCTGTTTCCTTTATGACATAAGATAACGTAGAACTTAGACTGACCCTCATGATAATTAGCACTTCCAAAAGCGAGATTTTGAGTACACTGACTATTATTAGTAGAATTCAAGAATTCGAACTCACTGAAAGCTAGATCTACTACGTATTAGTATAACAATTAACACACAAAATGTAGTCTCATGAAATCAGCAGGTGAGGTTTAGGTCGGAGAGTATCTTTTCACTTAACACACTTTTCGCACAGTGCTGCTAGAGTTTATCTATCGTGTTTACCTTTGACCTACACCCAGCGATGCCAAATCATTAAAAACTTTAAGTAGTTCCGATATGAGTTTAAGTGCGAGAAATGTAAACGAGAGATAAACAAAATTTACATGAGAAATAGAAATAAAAACAGAAAGTTAAAATAGATTATACACGTGGCAAACATTTTTCCGTTTTAATAAATCGTTACTCGTTTTACGTACAGTAGAACCTTTTTTTATACTTTTTTCAAGGAACCAAGTAAAATGAACAAATATTTTAAAAAATGTATAAACGAAATATGGCACGTTTCCGTCTCTAGATGGTAACCATTATTCTGTTACAATGTATACAGTAGCCGTTAGTGTTATTAAACTACGCACTACGTAGTATGTAGTACTTTTTTTTTTTGGCTCTGGTGTACTTGTATTTTCAATTATTCTTTTTTCACAGCTTTTCTTGCTTTTAACTTTATTTATTTCAATCACACTGCATACAGTTACAGCACTTGTAAATACAGTATGTATTATTGCATGTAAAACACAAACATATCACTGTATGTACAGGGGTTGAGAAGAATAATGTGAACACCTATAGTAAAAGAAGTTTTACGTACCTAATAGAGTGTGAGACAACCTTTGGTATTCAAAACCGCCTGAATCCTCCTTGAAATGGACTTATACAAATCCTGGATGGCGGTTAGTGGGATGTTACACCGTTCTTCATGCAGAAACTGCTCCAGGTCCTTACGAGATGCAGAAAGAGGATAACGGCATCTTACTCAGTTATCCAACACACACCACAGTGGCTCGATGATGTTTAAGTCTGGTGATTGGGAAGGCCAAGGAAAGTGTGAACGTTCGTCCTCATGTTCCTCAAACTATGATTGGACATTCCGAGCTCTGTGAATTGGGGCGTTATCATCTTGATAGATAGCATACCCTGCAGGAAACTATGCTTGAGCTATTGGATGGACTTAGTAGGCCAAAATGGTTTCATACGCCCTGCCAGTCATCCGTCCTTTCATGGTGATCAGGAAACCAACTGAAAACCACGACGATATGACCGCCCAGGGCATGACAGAACCACTACCATACTGCACTGTTGGGAGCAGCCAGTCTGGGTTGCACGCTTCTGATGATGTTCTCCACATGTAAACACGTTCTGCGGTGGAGAATAGTGTGAATATGGATTCAACCGACCACATGACATGCTTCCATGCTTCCATGCATTGGCAGTCCACGTTGTATGCTTCTTGCACCACTGCCATGAATATCTTGTTTATGCAGTTCCCTGCGCACTCTTTTCGTTGATACTGGGGTCTATAGATGCAGATTGAGCTCCGCACTAATTTTCTGTGCCGTGTTCTTCTTATTACGGGTAACAATCATCTTTAATACTGTCCTGTCTCTATCAGTAGGGTCGTTTTCCGGTCACTCTTGTGTCTCGCAGACGAGGTTTTGGCACTAAACCGGTATGCTGTCATGACGCTAGACACAGTAGCTCTCGATACCCTAAATACCATGGCGACTGTTGTCACGGAAGCATCAACTAGCCGGCCATCAACAGTTAGCTCTCTTTCGAAGTCCGTTAGGTCGCTCATTTCGTCGTCACCCTGAAAGAAATTTTGCAACAAGACACTTTAAATGCACTTAAACAGGACCTTGAGGTTCTAAAA
Organism: Macrothele yani; assembly: GCA_039090855.1. NCBI lineage: Eukaryota > Metazoa > Arthropoda > Arachnida > Araneae > Macrothelidae > Macrothele > Macrothele yani. Next base: position 79,845,880 of record CM077023.1, on the reverse strand, counting down.
AAAGGCTATTACAACCAAAAAGTGGTGGATGCCTTAGCGTATTGCGACGTACGCAACTGCATTAAAAGTCACGTCTCTGTACGTCGTGTTCACATTATTCTGTCCATCCTCTGTATAAAAATATTACTACTAATTCATTTACGATTGATGCTTTTTCACAAAGAGATATGAAGTAGTATATTATAGAAATACGTGCACATGGTAACATTCGTTTTTGATTGCCGTTTGTTTTTAAGTTAAAGCATTGCACCTTCACGGCTATTGAAAGTCCACATTGTTTTCTGATCAGTACTATGGCTAAAAAAGCCCCATTGCAGGAAATTCTTGACGAGTCTGCGACAGATATCATTTTGCCACTTAATAATCAGCAGTTGGTCACTGGGCAAGATAACTACTAGATGCGAAAAACAATTAAAAAGTTGCACAGGAAGAAATTAAACAAAAATAGACAAGAAACTGACCACTTTATTCTACCTAAATAATAAGACTAGCCCAGGTACTAGAGCAACTGCAACAACTAGGATCAAAAGCACTCTGCCCTCTATACCTGGAATTTTGCGTCCGTTTTCAAGCTGAAACACAAAGATTAATAGAATAAAATGATATTTAAAAATGATACAGGACAAAGGGAACATCGTTAGAAACAAAAATACGATTTCTGGACAAATCTTCGCTCCGTCCAACTTCCGTTTTCGGAAAAATCTTTTTCTCCATTTTCGATATTAGATACACACATTTATGGAATTAAATGATGCATAAACAATATTATGGTTAAAATAGTATAACTATACTAGTAATCCGAATTTCTTGCGTAGATTATAAGTAAAAGTTTCCAAGCTTTCGCACATCAACCAGATGGCTTTTTCAAGGAAGGCGGACAGCAAACTGAATAATAGAACGTTTCAACAATTTGAACGCGGTGACTTAACAATAAAATAACAGATACTAAGTAACTAAGTAGGCGAAAGCTTGGCACGATTAAATATTTTGATATACACCATTCTCAGGGATTACGTGACCTTGTTGTCTTCTTAGTTGGTGCACTTGTTATCTTTTGGAAGTTTCCTAAAGATCCCTTTAGATGCTAAATAATTATTCATTCAAAGACTCGAGGCGCCATGTTCGTTTAGAACGCGGAATCATGGAAGGAAAACCAAGGGCATTCAATATTTGAAGAACTGGTTCCAAGCTCGTGGCAACTGCAGTGAGAAGCTGCCATTGCATGCTTTGCTGTTGGTGATGATCTCCAAAGTTTCGCGAATGGCAGTAGATTTTGGGGTGGAGTAGGAAGCTAATTTCTTTACGTCATCCCACATAGGAGTAGTGGACTTGAACTGGACCTCTCTGGATAGGGCCGTTGTTACTTTACCGTTATTTATGTCCCTTTTATGCTCGTTGATTCTAACTCTAAATGAACGTTTGGTCATGCCAATGTAGTATCGCTTGGGGACGTCCGGATATTGTAGAGTGATGCCAGTCCACTACTCCTTTGTGGGATGACGTGAAGAAATTAGCTTCCTACTCCACCTAAAAAACCTACTGCCATTCGCGAAATTTTGGAGATCATCGCCAACAGTGAATCATGCAATGACAGCGTGTCGCTGGAGTTGCCACGAGTTTGGAACCAATTCTTCAAATAGTGAATGCCTTTTGTTTTCCTTCCATGATTCCGCGTGCTAAATGAACATGACGCCTCGAGTCCTTGAATGAATAATTGCTTAGCATTTGTTCGTTTACTGTCAAGTCAAGTCACCACGTTCAAATTGTTGAAGCGTTCTATTATTCAGTTTGCTGTCTACCTTCTTGAAAAAACCATCTGGTTGATGTGCGAAAGCTTGGAAACTTTGATTTACAATCTACGCCGAGAAATTCGGATTTCTGTTATAGTGTAATTGGTGTACAATTCCTTGTTAATAATTAATAATATGGTGCTGGGAAAGCACCACTGAGGAAAAAACGATTTCAGGAGAAATATTCATTGCTGTTAGCTACCACTATCGAAATTTTTGCCTGTTTTACGATTACGGGAGAAAGTTTTGCTTTCATTTTCGGAAATTTTTCAATCTTAAACACGAACATTCATGTAATAAAATTATATTTAACAGCGATACCGGATACAGGGAACATCGCAAGAGAGAGAAAAAATGCGATAAAGGGAGAAATCTTCACTCCGACTAACTTCCGTTTTTCGAAAGTTTTTCGTCTGAAGACAAAAAAATTTTCGTCCATGATCGGGAGTCTGCCAGAGAGGATTAGAAAAGTTGTTCTGGGAATGTCAGTTTTTTTTCCAAGGACAAAACAAAGTTTATAAGGACATCGTTTCTGTCTGCAGGACCAAAATAAAATTTGCGACGTATGTAGCCCGTCACCGCGATTCCGTACACGATTTTGCTACAGTCGCCCGTCGCTGCGTTTCTGTTACAGGTTTTTAAAATAGAATTCCGTAACGAAGCCGAACGATTTCAGTGCATCGCTAAATTTGAGTGCTGATGTACTTACCTGGAAATCATCATCACTCTTGTCACAGGAAGCGTTCTCATTTCACTTTTTGTTCCCAATCATTTCATCTACAGTCGTAAGCAATCACGTTGCCAAATCCGCGTTGCAACTCACGCAATCTTGGAAGCTAAACTCATCTTCCTCTTCACTTATACCATTCCAGTAAAATCGCGAAACATCTTCTTGGGTGTGTTGTCTGGAAGGCGAATGCAAACGAAGGTCACAAGGAAATAACCCGATATGACAACGTCAAGCAACAGCAAGGATTTACTGCAGGCACCAACTGAGCTAACCAAAGCTAGCTAGCTCAGGAGGAACATGCGAATTCCGCATAGCGAGTCATAAAGCTGGTGGATGACAGAAAATAAGGAGAGCAAAAAGCGGTGGTGGGTGGGGTACTGTAAAATGGAAAACGAAATTCACGGCAAAGAGGAAGTTTGGGAAGAGAGTTTAGAAAACAGAATTCGCGTGGTTTGAATCTCTAATTCGTGACAGCACAATACCATAATTTAAAGTATGAATGAGAAGAAAGCTAATTTGATTAACGTATAATTGATAAAATTTAACATTAAGGGCGATTCAGATTTTTGTATGGGCGACATTTTACGTATGAATGAGAATACTTATAAGTGTGAAACATATAAACGGGGTTCTATGTGTATTTACCGTGATCACATGTGATCAAACTATCAATTACATCACCGGCATTATATATAATTTATGACTACAAACTTGTGGTGTTGAATAAAGTAAAAATATCAACGTTTACCACAAAGTTTTATTATATATCGACTATAGTTTCGCAGAGCTTCTGGCTCGGCTTCATCAGGACGAATGGAGCGTAAACATTCAAATCATTGTGACATCATCAGAATTCTGACGGTCACGGCTTTTGGTAAGTTGTTTCCACGCGCTTGCAAGAAATGGAGTCGACGTCATGTCGTTGACAAGCAGTGAAGAGTTCCGGTATATGTGAAAAGCTTCTAATACTTTAAGCTTTATCGTTGAATCAGGTTTATCGATGAGCATAGCGTTTCCGAACAGAAATTTATGGTTGTTTTCGTGACAATGCTGGGCTACAGACGACTTCTTCAGTTCACAATTCCGTACGTAGGTCTGGTGTTCCTTCACACGGAAAGTTAAAGCCCTGCGGGTCTGCCCTATATATGAAAGTCCACATTCACAAGGTATCTGATAAATTCCTTAGGAATTACCATAAATTTCTGTTCGGAAACGCTATGCTCATTGATAAACCTGATTCAACGATAAAGCTTAATATATTAGAAGCTTTTCACATATACCGGAACTCTTCACTGCTTGTCAACGACATGGCGTCGACTCCATTTCTTTCAAGCGCGTGGAAACAACTTACCAAAAACCGTGACCGTCAGAATTCTGATGATGTCACAATGATTTGAATGTTTACGCTCCATTCGTCCTGATGAAGCCGAGCCAGAAGCTCTGCGAAACTACAGTCGATATATAATAAAACTTTGATTGTGGTAAACGTTGATATTTTTACTTTATCACCGGCATTGTCTTGATATAGGCACTACTCGATCTCAAATCCTTAAACAAAAGAATTATGGAATAGAAACTTTATCAAGTACATGCTCATGTTATGTCTTTGAAAGGAATTCACACAGGTGACATAGTTATAGAAATAACCATGGCATGCAAGAAATTTGTTTGAAGATAGTTTAACCAGAAAAAAATCTATGCTGAGCATTCATACTATATTATTACACTATTTATCACTTATTCTCGTATCACACTGGGCATTTGAGACTTTTCATAGTACCATTCAAAATTAGAGTGAGAGTCCTTGTCCTTGAGAAATTAGTCTCAGAAGTTCTTGCCTTTCTTTTACTGAAATTTGGTGACTAACTAATCCTATATTCCTGTGCTTAAGAAAGATCTTTTTAATTTCAACTTGTCCTCACTGCGTTCTTTCTGTCGTATGAAATATAAGTTTTTAAATGGATTGTAGAATGATTTACTTTTAACTCACGAAACTTCAACTTAAATCTTAACTTAGCTGGGTGGCTTGAGTGCCACTTTACAAGAATATTCCAAATCGTTCGTAATAGTTTCTTGCAAAAGCTGAAACCTTAATTAAAACATAGAAATCACTTTCATGATAACGGCCAGAAATAAACAATAACAAAATGCTACTTACAATGTCCAATTTCTTCTTTATTCAGTATCCAAGCACGTCAAATTCAATAACCCCTTCTCTTGTAAAAGCACACTGAATAGAATTCACTCAATGATTTCATAAAATATGCGTTGACGCTTATCTCTCTGCATATAACATATAGCTTTGCTCATATGATTCGCTCTTCCAATCTGTACATTGAATATCGCTCTTTACTTCTGCCTATCCGAACACTGCAAATCTCAACATTGCTTTTAACATTCAATACTTTTGATTGCCCTATGACCCACTGCCAGGGTGCTAACTTTTATCAGTTCGTCAGGAGAAACTTTGTGACGTTAAGTCAGAAAACAATTTAACGAGGAGAAACCAAATTTACATGAAAACACAGAAACTCAAAAGGAAGGTTAAATCAAAGTTATACGTCACACTCGAAACTATTATACAAAATTTTACGCTGACTATATGTGTTCTACTCTATTGACAGAGTGCATTATGCAAAGTGGCTACTCAATGTAAGTTGCATTTTCAGAAAGTGTGAAATTAACTTTTTTGGTATCTTCTCACAATATACAGAAAACAGTGCCTTTTGAAGTGTCTGTGTTTTGGTGAAAGTAAATACCAAATTAGAACGTAATGTTAGATTTGGTAAATATGACTGTGTTTTGCGTTATTGCGGCCAGCATCAGGTTCGGAGTTACATCACGGGACGTTAATTTTATAACTTAATGCTTTAAAAAAAGCATTCAAGAAGAATATTTTGTGCTACTTAAAATCCTTTAAGACGCTGGTGATTTCGAGAAAACCATTCGGAGGAAGAAAGAAAAGAAACTCGTTTCGCATTCCAGCTTAGAGATGAAGTCTGATCCTTCAGTATCTTCATGGAGAACACTACTATGTCAGAATAGAACTGCTGCTGAACCTCCAACTTCTCTTTTCTGTTTGGAGGCTTGATGATACCGAAGATTCTTTAGAAATTCAGACTTTTAACTAGCAGTATCAAAATAATAGCAGCTTACCTTTACTATCTGCTATCTATTTCTTCAAGTAATCCACAGTGTATCCGAAACTGAACACTAAATTCACTAATTATGTATAATCCAAATTTTGTGTAATTTCTTCAGAATCACGTAATCCAAAACACTTATCCACTTTTGAGTCACTGGGGCACACTTTATCACCATTTCACCACATTGTTTCCTGTGTATAAAAGCAAATTAAAACATGTAAGTGCGTCAGAATAGTACTTCTTGCATGCAAAATATACAATAAATCTAATAAAAGAAGGATTTTAACAGATTTTCTGGTTTAATTAACGTTTGTATTCACAACCTAATAGAAACGGAAGACAAAATCACCGCACAAATAGCGCGAGGAATTGGTATTTTCCCTGTACCGGAGTATATCTGAAACAATTGAAAGACATTCACGATTTAACCCTTCAACGACCATAACGCCCAGTACGCCCGTACGTACAAACGGCCATAGACACCCGAAACGCCTCTCTAGAGTGAGTCAGATTTCCTACGCTTGTTTGTTCTTCAGATTTTTTCGACCTATGAGAGAAAAGCAGGAGTCACCCTCAGTCAATATTGTTGTTATTAAACAAACAAGTTAACCAACAGACAGTTACGGGCGTTATGGTATTTAGAGTGATACAAGATTTTTGGGTCATGGTCGTTAAAGGGTTAAAGATTGACTTCCAGTTTTAAGGCACAGAATTAGCTGCACCTTACCAGCCAAAGTCCTATGCATTACTAGTACTACCCAAAACCTAGTTAGCAAAGTGGGTATCGTTTATTTTTAGGTTCGTCGCTCTATAGCAGGCGTGCAACAAAAACTGTTGAACCAGTTTCGATGCATCCTTCTGTCTGATTAAGATTGCTTTTGAAATTTATTCTGAATGAATGTTTCGATTCTTCCAAAATTTAAGTTTAATTTCATTTAATTGCAAAGACAAACTGAATTAATTCGTAAATGCGCAAGCTACATTCATCGAAGTCGGGTGAACCGGATTTTGTCTATCTATTATTAATATTAAAACTTGATGCTCTGTTAACTTCACCAAAAAGTCTTAATACCTAATGGCTTACTTCACTGAAACTTTACTGTACAGGAATTTATTTTTCACTCTCTTCTGAGGAATGACAGCTGTGCCGAAACTCTTCAGTCTTCACATAAAACCTATTTTCTTACACGTTGCACCTGGTGACTATAAACTAGATGAATAGGAATCCAACAAAAATAGGAAATCGGGGATTTCAGAAATTTTCTTTTTAAAACTATCAGCTCTGTCTGAAACTTTCTCTAAAAGTAATTTTTTTGACGAATGATTTTTTCAATCGTGTATACGTTATACGATGAAACGATCTACCATCGAAGTACTTGTTCAGTAAGTGAGAACCGTGATACTCTTCGATGTTGTAATGTTTTCGGTAAAAGTGGTTTTTCGATGAAGTGAACTTATCTATGACGCGAATTTGAGAGAAAGTACAAATGCCTATCAGTTACACTCGCTCCAAATCTAGAGGAACACTTTGCGAACATAAAGTAGGTGGCCAATGGCTGCAAAAGGGAAACCAATTGAAAATCAGGTTCATTAGAAAAACTTATGGGGAATGTTGATGAAAAGGTCCGAGGACAAGAGCGAAAAAGAAAGGATTTTTTTTTTTTTACACGACCGGGATGACTAAGAGGGGCCAAAAAAGGGACTCAGCATTAGACACAAAAGGAAAAAGAAAGGTCGTCCCGTGGTCCGAGGGGTCAGGGAGGCTGGTTTCTAGAAAGTCGTCAGAGCTGGGCCCACCTCGCGTCCCGGATGGTGTTTGTCCCATAGCGCTGGCTGTCTCCCTTTCCTGGAACCACTGGCCCCAAATTAGAGATGAGCGGCTGCTCTTACAGCGTGTTTCTTGTGATGGTAGTTGAAACCTTAAAAAATAGAAAAAGGAAACAATAGAAAGGAGAAGGCAATAGAAAAATTAAAATTCCTTCGTTTCAAATAGCAAAAAATGTTAACCTTATTCGAAGTTTTCTTGTATGCTCCACATTTTTGTGCATCAGATAGATTTCAAGGTGGAATGCTCACCATGATATCTATTTGATGGAAAACATTGAAAACAGAAACATGCATTGACATCCTATTGGACAGATTGTGCCTTATAAAAATTGGAATGCTCACCATGAAATTTATGCGACGCAAAACGCGTTTTTCGAACCGCATTTTAAGACGCAGAGACTTCGAAAAAAAAACAACAAAAAAAAACAGAAATACGTTTTTGTCCACGAGTCGAGAAAACTATGCATTACTTAAAGTAGAAACTATGCGTAAAATGGAATTCGTGCAAAAAGGTATCTATGCAAAGAAGAATTGCTTCAATCGGTTTTTTCACTCTTTTACCGGTTGGTACCAATTAACTCGGGGTTAGCAAAATGGCCTGAAATCAGCTGGAACGAATATATTCTCTGTCTAAGAAGTGGGCAGAACGTTTCTGGAACGAAGGAACTTGGCCATCAGAAAGCTTTGCTTTTGCCTTAGCTTCGTTATTCAAAGTGGTCATTTAGGGGGACGATTGGCATTAATCTTTTGTAGCTGATTACCTGATGAAAGGACGATAACAATGACGAGGAACCTAAGAAAGTAGAGATGAAATGTTTGAATCACTTGTTCCTATCCACCCTGTGGCATGACGTCCGTGTCAGAGGGACTAGCCCTTCCCAATATACCTTGCGTCATGGAGAAGAGAATAAAGGACTGGAAGCCAGTGCTTATCCTCAGTCAGGTCCGCCTATGGCCAAGTGGTCAACGTTCGTGACTGCCACGGAGAAACCTCAAGTTTGATCCCAGGCAGGTACGAACGCTCGAACCGCTAAATATCCGGCGCGTGTCGGATGGGCACGTTAAGCCGTCATACCCCGGGTACTGGCCCCCCTGTTATAAATAAGGCTGTCTTCCTTCCCCTTTCTACCTCGTTCCCGTGTCACTTTCCTATCAGGCATTCTAGCCCAAATCTTCTAACTTCCGATTTCTAAGGGTTGTTTAAGACCTGGGGTCAGAAACTCCCTTTCTAAAATCCTATACATATGATCTTATCATCAGTTACAGGTTCATGATCGGCACTGCTGAGATGAGAGAGGGAAAATAATTGTTTTCCCGTAGCTTTTGAAAAATTTGGGTTGCTCTAGGTTCAGGTGTCGTCCGCTTAAAGGGTTAGAAGCGATGATATGAATGAAATATATTTTGAATTCAGTAGTATCTGCATTTACGCCCCTTAGCGTCAGGGTTATGCTCCGGAAAAAGAGCAGAAGGAATAGATCTTCGTTCTAACAGTTCTTGTAAAAACAGTTTTCCATATCGGGTTAATAGATGCGATTATGTTTTTTGCGTCTACAGGCGAACAGACGGATGTAAAGATAAAGTAACCCCGTACGTTTTTTTTTCCAAACGCCGTGCTATAAACGTCAAATATGACTGCAAAGTTATGAAACTGAAAGCTGTTATAAAGAATTTTTTTAACTTACTGTGGTTCATCATGACACTGATCATTTTTATGTATTAAATGACAATTAAGCTCCGTTTCTCTGCGTTGTTAAAAAAATAGGTGAAGCAGTGGGCTAGAAGAAATGGGAATTCTCTACGCATTTCTTTCAGTTGAGAACCAAGGACTTCAAAATTTGGTAGAGCTAACAACACTAGAGGATTACAGAAAATTACACTGTAAAAGAATCGAACCAAGTAGTATGATGAGGCAAATAAAGCGAGTGCCTCACCTTTACGTCATTACAATAGGATCAAAAGCAGTAGCAATGGCACAAATCATCCCACTTGGGCGTTCATTCCAGAGATAGAAACCGGTCACGGGTCAACGGGTCGACAATTTCTTGCGGGTCAAAAGGGTCGGGTCAAGGTGTTCCTGACCAGATTTCGACCCGGTTTTATTTTCGTTTTATTTTTGTATCGAAAAAAAAATCCTTCAGAGGTCTTTGAAATAATACTTCAGAGCTGCAAAGTATGATCCAGGAACTTGCTGAGAAGGGTAAAGAAATGGGGATTAAGAATGAACTTTCAGAAGACAAAACTGATGTACAATGAGTTTACAAGGAATGAAGATTTATCAATTGATAGGGAAAAGCCGTAGATAAGCAATTTCTACCTTTACCTTGGACAGCAGATATCAAGAAGCGAGGGTGACATTGATGAAGAAATTAATTAGCGTATAAAACTTGGATGGAGAGGTTTTGGCAGAAGCAGCACAATTTTTAAGAGCAATATGCCATTATGTCTTAAAAGAAAAGTGTTTAATCAATGCGTCCTTCCAGTGCTTACGTGCGCAGCAAAGAAGTGGACCTTAACTAAAAAGACATACAACGACTGCAGGCAACTGAAAGAAGCATGCGCAGATGCATACATGGTGTAACTAAGAAAGATAAAAAGGGGAACTCGTGGTTAAGGAAAATAAAAAGAGTGGAAGACATCACGATCAGAGTAAAATCCCTGAAATGGCAATGGGCTAGGTATATTGCCACGAAAACGGACCACTGATGAACAACCGAAACTTTAGACTGGATTCCAAGGGACAGGAAAAGTCCCAGAAGAAGTCTTTGTGGTAGATGGGTAGATGAAGGAGACTGGCCCAAGATAATCCGTTGTAGAAGAAAAGGGGGAGAACTTCATCCAGCAGTGGATTCATAATAATTTCCAATGATGATGATGATGATGATATATTCGAGTTTATAGCTCAAAGCAGATTTGTCCGGGTCGAGTCCAACTATGTGACGGCCGGGTCCGGGTCAGGTCCGGGTCCAAAATGTTTGACCCGTTTCCAACTGTGGTTCACTCATCATTCACCATTCAACCAAAAGAGTCGAACACGAATGAACATTTAAACGAATCATCCATTTTCTAGGATGTCGTTACCCTCGCCGAGTCAGTCATTCGTTCCAGGATTCTGTGTTGGGCTTTGAAGGGCACTGCTTTTTTTCGGCAAACTGCTCCAAAGATCGCGAGCTCTCCATCCATTCACTATTTACGATGAATGATTTTCCAGGAGCGAACGATTCGGGCACAGTATTCAAATACGGCACTCACGTTCCATTCTCATTCTTAAGTTTCACCATTATTTCCTAGTTGACTGCTGATTGTTCACTCACATAACGGTTGACATATATCAATTCTCATCACCATTTTTCTTATTGGGAATTCGTTTCCGAACTCATGAGGACAGAAGAAAGTTAAACATGCTGAAAATGTGTCGTAGTAAAGGTAAATTGAACGATCATTCACAGCGGTGAGAGCTCACCATTCGCGATGAAGAGTCATTCGTTGTAAAAAAATCGTTCACGAATGTCCCATTACAGAAAAGTATTTTTATTTTATTGGAGGTTTAACGACCACCGTGCGCAACTCAAAGACCTATATAAACAGTCGCCGTCCCTAATTTAGGGTCACTGATTCAAGGGAAGGGAGAGAGCCAGTGCCGCAAAACAAACACAACGTCCATGCCTCACCGGGATTCGAACCCGGACCCCTTTCGGACAAATGACCAGAAGCCATTGCTTAGACAACTGCGCCACCGGGGCGGCCAGAAATGCAGTATTGACTGCATTTTCAAGCAGTAAAAACAGAATAAAAGCAAAACATTTTTGTAAGAAGATGTAATCAGCTCGCAAAGTGCGTTCTTTTAGTTGAATCACGCCTTTTTTAAATGTAGGGAAATGAGCATTCAGTGAGGATGTAAGTTTAGATATTCTCTTTAAGAAACAGCCATAAAATTTTGTTCTGCGACTCCCTCAGGTGTACGACCGTCCTTGCTCAAAAGTTTAACGAAGAGGTCGTCTGCATTTTCTCGCACTTGAAATTCTGCTACTACACGCCTGTTACCCTCGCATTCAAAGGCAACTCTTCCGACTGACCTAGCAAACAGTAAATCTGTCGAAACTTGTGCCTAAGGTCGTTATTTCTCTGTTGGCAACAAACACAGCCGATGTAGAACCATCATGCGGGTAGTGAAACCCCTTTACGACTAGGAAAAAACATCCTTAACTCCGAGTTTATTGGAAGCTCCGGCGCCAATTTAGGCCTCATAAAGCAGACTGATAATGCAATAAACAAGCAATTATGTTACATAACCACAAGCGCCCTACACGTCGTTGCCGAAGCACCTATAGCTGGTTTAAGAGGCTTTAAATTATTGGCGTCATGCTCGGAACCAGTAACCACTGACAATATCCACTGACAGAAAGGAGGTGTGTTAAACAGGGAGCGCCAATAAAGCACTCGAATGTCGCAGATCGCAAATATATTCTTAATTTTCTCTTGTGACGGTTACTGCAAATGAAGAATATATGGCTCTAATATCGCAGCAATTTCAAAGTGCACTAGGCCGTTGTGCAACCTAGCAGCTGCACATGGGTGTTTGATAGCGAAGCAGCAGTGGATCCACCAGCATTCTTTTTCGGCGAAGAATGACATGATATGGGCTGCTGAGGATGAAGCACTTCTCCAAACACGGTCTTTATTGTACTTGTCACTACCTTTTTCGTGTCTAGTTAAAATATTCTCTGCAAAACAAGAGGATACATAGTGATATGAATAAATGCGAAGCTTCTAATTTAATGTCTGTTATTCTTACCGGCGAAAACAGACATTTTTGATATTCCACTGGTTTCCAAGAATTGGGGTGCGATTCTAAAATACAACTATTAATCTGATACCAGCACCACGGTGGCCGAATAGTCAGAGGTGCTGATTTCTGGCTTATGGTTCAAGACGGATCCTGCTCGATTCATGTATAGTGCGTCTTGTTCTACGGTGTGGCTCTCCCCCATCCTTAAACCAGAGACCACAACCAGGGAGTCGGATTACTCTACCTTCCCCATGTTAATTTGCACAACTTTAGGTACATTTATTTCAGAAACTACAACAGATGTACGCTTATTTTTTTTTTCCATTGTAAAAGACACAATGTAAATAACTCTTTAAGCAGACGGTTGTTTAAAATAAGGTTAAATAAAAATTGTATGTTTCTTTAAAAATTGCTCTAAAAAAACTACAAAAAATAAATTGAAAAGTAATATATTTTCAAAATTAATAGCAATTTCAAAAATCCCTCTGCTCAAAATGTAGAGCTATATATGAGCGACAACAACAACAACAAAAAAAAAATCATGCGGATATCCGCCATGGTTTCTGAGAAAAGTGTACCTACACTCACTGACAATGAAATTTGCGCACCTAGAAGAAAACACGCTACAACCGCGAAACATTGCTAATACCTATGGTGCGTGCTGTTATGCAAATGATCCACGTTTGGTGCGAGTGCGCATGACCGCACACCCTGTGGTGGTGCTGCAATCACGAATCGGCAGTTTTATAAACCGGCGTGTAGTCGATGCCCCATGAAAGCGAAAAGCCCCTGCCGACGCAAGCAAGAGTACAGAGTGACAAGAATGCCGGGTAGACTCCAAAGACGTCCATTTACGCTACTTACGGACTTTGAGGGAGGCCTGATCATCGGGCTGGAAACCGCAGGGTGGTCGGCCCGCCGTATAGCCCTCCACGTGGATCGTTCTGTCCATACCGTCCGACTGTGTTGGGAGCAGTGGACACGTGGCGGCAGCAACACAGTGGAGCGGCTCCGAACAGACCAGGAGGATCGACGGATCATGCACCAGGCACGAACGGATGCCACGGTGACCCCGTCTGCTATACAGACAGATGTAGCGGCTCCTGTGTGCCCACGAACCATTTCCCGACGCCTCGCGGAAGCGAATCTGCGATCCCAGCGCCTCTTACGTGTGCTGCCATTAACACCGGATCATCGCCGGCTCCGTGTGCATTGGTGCCAGGAGAGAGCGACGTGGAACGCCACAGACTGGTGACGTGTGGTGTTTAGCGAGGAGTGCCGATTCATTTTGGGGACAGGTGATAATTGTGTCCGGGTGTGGAGGTCCCCGGGTCAACAGCACAATCCCCACATTGCGCTATCGAGCGCCACACCTCCCCCACGACAGGCATTATGGTCTGGGGAGCCATTGCCTACTATAGCCGATCAGCGCTAGTAGTGGTACGTGGATCATTGACGGGCCAGCTGTATGTGGATGAGATTCTACGGCTCCACGTGCTCCCATTCCTGGCCGGGATTCCAGGTGCTCTATACCAGCAGAATAATGGCCGCCCGCTCACGGCTCGGATTGACTAGTACTGCCTACGTCATATCCAAACATTTCCATGGCCTGCCCGCTCCCCGGACATCTCCTATCGAGCATGTGTGGGACCAGTTGAAACGCCGGCCGTTGCCTTGCCGCACTATCCGGGATTTGGAGCACACCGTCCAACACATGTGGGCCAGTCTGCCGCAGAACAACATCAGGCGTCTGTTCGCCTCCATGCCGGACCGTATTGCAGCATGTATCGCCGGACAAGGCGGTGCGACGCGCTATTGAAGATGACCGGACTGCGTGCCACAGATCCCTCTGTAATTGTCCTGCAGCTCTGTTTTTGCCATCATGTATATCATTCATCCGTATCATTACGTCCCTAAAATTTCAGTTCAATCCGATGCTTCTTTCTTGGTGCGCAAATTTCATTGTCCGTGAGTGTACACTGTATATGTTGAAAAAATGCTTTTTTCAGGAAAAGCGCTGATAGCTAACACTGAGGTAATTAAGGCAGCTAACCTTAACTTAATGCAACTCTGCTCCATATGAAAGATATTCTGGGTCCTCTTGCTCTTGGTTCATGTCCTCCAACTTCTTTTTGGCTAGGCTGGCCTTCTGCAGACACTTTTTTCAATTTCTTGAATCGCTTTTTCAGCTTTTGCAAATTCCTCGTTCATCAGTTTTTTTCATTGTGTCTATACAATTTGTGCCAGGAGAAATTCCCAATTTGTTCAAAAGTTCACATTTCACTTTGATTCCCTTATTAAAAGTAGCTGCAGACTCATAGACATCTAATTCTAATGTTGTTTTCATTACAAAAGTAGATTTTGGAATTATTGACCAAATTCTGCTGTTCAAGGACTCGCAAGGATTTTGAGTACCACCACGTAAACATTTCTGGAAGAGTTGTGGATTGGCTAAATGTCTAAAAATGGGTTTAATTATCTTCATAACAACTCTTGGTAGTTGTGTATGGTCATTATGGTCATACGGTCCCTTCTTATCTCCTGCCTACTGGAACTTGCAGCAACTTTCAGCACGTTTTGGGCACAACCCATGATAAGGCGATTTCATTGCGCTCCGTCATACAAATGCTCATAAAATGTAACCTACTGCACAGAATCACATAAATTTGGTATCAAATTAAACCTTATGCTGTATAAAATAAAAAAAGAGCTTAAAACTTGAAATTTAGATTTTTTGACCCTTTGAACCATCGACTCTCCTTAATGGCGGGAGATTGCTCACACCCCTGAGAGTTGCTTAAATCCCGAAACAAAAAAAGTAAAAATCTGATTTATGAACACGCATTAAATTACGGCACTTGAATACTGTAAAATTTCCCTAGTGTACTGTAACATATGTTAATCATAACTTGAAATTTTAGGGGCTTTAACGACCCCCGGGAGACAACTGTAACATACAGTACTTAACTATCTTAACGTTTCTAGGGAGTGGCTTTAACGACTCCCCGGAGACAACTGTATTATACATTACTTAACTATCTTAACGTTTCTAGGCTGGGGCTTTAACGACATCCCTGGAGCGTCTAGTACCAGTAGGAGTTGCCCATCTTAATTTAGAACTATTGGGCCTAGTAGGAGAATCACTTAGCACAGGTTTAGAGAGATGCGTAAATAGAATTCAGATGGGATAGCCGGTGGAGGAATTCGAACCCATCTCTTCTTTGCTGTACTTTTTTCACAGAAACACACAGTTTATATACTAATCAATATAGTTACATATTTTTCGCTAGAAAGTTTCAGGATATTTAGATCGTAAAGAGATAAAAGAAACAATAAAGATGACACCGAATTTTTGGGTGTAATAAGCACTGTAACGTACCAGGAGATGTGACGTACCTGCCAGAAGGACGCACACGACATAAAGGCAGATAGGAATCAGAATAAAACGTCCGCGTAGCTCAATTGGTAGAGCAACTTATTCCGGAATGAGGGGACCCGGGTTCGAATCCTGGCGCGGATAAAAATGACGGAGAAATTCACTTCGTTATAGCACGTCTTTTGAATCCGTTCTGACGCAAATTAAATTTATCAAAGCTATTCAAAGTCAATGGAACCGGTATGGAAAACAATAGTATCTGACGGAAGAAAGAAGTTTTTCAGTCGGGTTTTTAATACCTCAGATATTGCTGTAAACGAAATCGTGAACTTACGCCCTCTGGTTGCAGACTTGTGCGTTAAGAAAAACATGAATTTATATAAGAAACATTTCGCACGGGAAACGCTCTCCAACACAGAAATAATTTTTCAAATCGGACTCTTACAAACAGAGATATCGACAAAAATAAAATGTGACTTTACGTCCCCTGGTGGGGAAACCATGCATTATTTTAGGAAGAAAGTATTCTCAAAAGTTTTTTTCATATGAGTGGTATCGGTCCAAGAAAAAAAAAAAAAAAAAATTGGTCGAGTTTTCAGGAGCCCAGATTTTGCTACAAATACATCAGAAGCAGAAATTAACACTTATGCCCCCTGGTGGCCAAACCGTTATTTACCAAACATTAGAAATTATATGAAAAATATTTTCCATCAGATGTTGTATGCGATACAGGAAGAATTTTTCAAATCGGAATTTTAGAAGCAGAAATAACGCAGAAAACGCAATTTACCTTTGTGGCCCCTAGCGGAAAGTCTATGATTTACTTAAAATTTTTGAATTTATAGGAAAAACATTTCGCATCGGAAACATTACCCAACAAAGAAGAAATTTTTAAATCGGACTCCTAGAAGTAGAGATATTGGCAAAAAGTAAGATATACATCTACGCCCCCTGGCGTAGAAACTATGCATTATTACAAGAAGAAAATGTTCCTAAAAGGTTTGTCAACATGAATAGTATCGGTCAACAAACGACTTTTTTTCAATTGAGATTTTAGAAGCTCATATTTTGCTGCAAATACATCAGAAGCAGAAATTAAGTCTTGCGCCACCTGGTGACCAAACCATTTCTTACAAAAATTAGAAATTATGTGCAAAGGATTTCCCATCAGAAGCTGTATCCGGTGCAGAAAGAATTTTTCAAATCGGAGACTTAGAAGCAGAGATACAGGGAGGAAAGCAATTTACCTTTACGCCCCCTAGCTGAAAGTCTATGAATTATTTGAAAATTTTGAAATTATATGAGAAACATGTCACACTGGAAATACTATCCAACAAAGAAGGAATTTTTCAACTCGAACGCTTAGAAGTAGAGATATTGACAAAAATAAGATATACATCTACGCCCCCTATCGTAGAAACCAAGCATTATTTTAAGAAAAAATGTTTCTAAATGGTTTTTCGACATGAGTAGTATCGGTCTACAGACGACATTTTTTTCAATCGAGAATTCAGAAGCTCATATTTTGCTGCAAGTGCATCAAAAGCGGAAATTAAAATTTATGCCCCGTGGTGCCCAAACAGTTTTTTTTACAAAAATTAGAAATTATGTGCAAACGATTTTCCACCAGGAGCTGTATCCGGTGCAGAAAGAATTTTTCAAATCGGAGATTTAGAAGCAGAGATATAGGGGGAAACGCAATTTACCTCTACGCCCCCTAGCGGAAAGTCTACGAATTACTTGAAAATTTTTTAATTATATGAAAAACATATCACACCAAAAACACTATCCAACAAAGAAGGAATTTTTCAAATCGGACTTCTAGAAGTAGAGATATTGACAAAATTAAGATATACGCCCCTTGGCGGAGAAACTAGGGACTATTTTAAGAAGAAAATATTCCGAAAAGGTTTATCGATGTGAATGGCATCAGTCCAAGAAAGAATTTTTTCAATCGATATTTTAGGAGCTCAGATTTTATGGCAAATGCATCAGAAGCAAAAATTAACACTTTCGCCCCCTGGTGGCCAAAGTATTGTTTACCCAAAACTAGAAACTATGTGCAAACAATTTCCCATCAGGAGCTGTATCCGGTGCAGAAAGAATTTTTCAAATCGGAGTCTTAGAAAAAGAGTTATCGGGGAAAATGTAATTAACTTTTACGCCCCCTAGCGGAAAATCTATGCGTAATGTGAAAACGTAACTGTATCTGAAATACTCTTCGACATAAATGGAATCGAAAGATAAAATATTTTTTTCAATCGGATGTTTAGAAGCAAATATGTGTAATAAAACGTATTTTTGAATTCGACATCATCTGCATTTACGCCCTCTACCGGCGAAATTGTACATCGTAAAAAAAGAAAACGAAATAAAGGATCATCATTTCCATATTTCAATCTTCCCAATGCAAAAAGAATTTTTCAAATCGGACTAATAGTTGCAGAGATATCGTGTCTACAGACGGATGGACGTACAAACCGATAACATAAGCACGATCTTTTTTTACAAAAGGCGTGCTAAAAAATGACGAAAAAATTCTAACAATTGAAGTTCCGCTGTTCGTGACCTGAAATCTAAGGAAGTCAATGCTAACGGCAGCTAACGTGTGTTTCTTATGAGAAATGCACAGTAACTTCTTTTATTGTTATTTTTCTTGGAATTTACTAGGACAGGGAATGTTCTGGACACTGCTTTTACAAAACTGTGTCAAAGTACTAACAGAGTGGAAGAGATTGTATTAGTTAAAATGAAAAGTGACTGGGGTTGTGGAATCTACATCCAAAGCTAAGATACAATTTTTTCACGCACATTTTTATGCCATTAAGATGACATACAAAATTATGTATAAATCATCATCATCGTTAACCATTATCAATCCACTGTTGGATGAAGGTTTCTCCAAGTTTTTTTTTTCCTTGAGCCACTCTTCTCCATGTCATTCCGGCGTGCTTTCGAATTTTATCCCCTCATCTCACATGTGGTCTTCTTCTGGGTCTTTTTCTGTCCCTTGGTATCCAGTCTAATATTTCTGTTGTCCATCGGTGATCCATTCTTCTAGCAATATGTCCAGCCCATTGCCATTTCAGGGATTTATTTTACTTTTATCATGATGTCTCCACTTTTGTCATTTTTCTGATACACGAGTTCCTCTTCTTAGCTTTCCGGGTTACACCAAGCATGCATCTTTCCATACTTCTTTCAGATGACTGTAGCCTGTTAACTATGCAGAATTCCTTTCTGTGAAAAAGAAATGTTTCATAAGAACATGCAGCATGCACACATACACGCACGCACGCACATACGTGCACTACCCTACCATATTGATATCCGGGAACCCCTCTACTGCCGACCGGGTGGCGCAGTGGTCTAAGCGCTGGCTTGTGACTATTCGTCCAAGATGGGTCCTGGCTCCAATTCTTGTGAGGCATGGGTATTGGGTTTGTCTAGAGACACTGGCTCTTTCTCTTCCCTGGAACCAGTGGCCCTAAATTAAGTGAGCGCGACTGCTTATAGCCCACAGAGTTGCTAACGGTAGTCCTTAAACCCTTAATCAATAATACACTGGTGTGCAAAATTAAGGACGAAGAGGAGAAATTAGCATAACAGCGGAACGAGCAGGCAGAACGGACCGAAAGACCACTCAGGAGATAGACTAGAGTCCGGTACGGTAGGGCATGCGCATATATGCAGCATGACGTAGGAGGGGAGTGTCGGAAGGGTATAGAGCACAAGGGCGATGTACGCTCAGCAATTCGGTGAAAGCTATTGCACGGTGTACATCGGTTTGAACGACGTCGAGTTGCTGCCACCGTGTGATATGTCCAACAGGCAATTCAGTAGACGACATCTGGATGACTTTACCCGAGGTCGCGTCATTGGGAAGTTGGAAGAAGGTCGAAGTATGACCAGTGTGGCCGAGCGAGGAGTTCGGAATCGCTCGCAGCATCGTTTCACGAGCTTGGAGAGCATTTCAAACGACAGAAACAGCTGCCCGAGAGTTTAGCAGTGGTCGTCCATGAGCAACCACGACGGCGGATGACCGGTATATTGTCCTACAGGCGAGAAGAGACAGACGGCAGACAGCGAGAGAAATTGTAAGGCACATGCAACAGACAACTGGACGTCCGTTATCGCGTTTTACCGTGGCCAGGAGGCTGCACAAAGGTGGTCTATTTGCACGTCGACCAATGCGGTGTGTGCCATTAACGCCTGCTCATCGGAGACGACGGTTTCTGGTACCATGCTTGGTAGCCGTACTGACCTCCATGTCTTCCAAGGAGGTTCAGTCACTGGTGTCCGCTATTGTACCGAGGTTCTCCTGCCTCACGTGCGTCTGTTTAGAGGTGCTGTGGGTCCTGAGTTCCTCTTCACGGACGACAACGCTACACCTCATCGTACAGTGGCTGTCGCAGAGCTATTGGAGAGTGAAGATATTCAACGCATGGATTAGCCCGCAAGGTCCTTGGACCTAAATCCAATCAAACACGTATGGGACCTTCTCGGGAGACGCTTGGCAGCACGTCACCAGCCGCCAGCAACGATTCCGCAGCTGCTATTGGCGCTACAAGAGGACTGGGCCGCGATGCCTCAACAGCTCCTTGACAACCTCGTCCTCAGCATGGACAGACGTTGTAAATCCTGAAACGCAGTCAGGGGTGATCATATTCCCTACTAAAGACTGGATTTTTCTTGGCAGCCGCCTGTCACATGGACGTTTCTGTCTTCTGTACAGTTGTGCTCGAAGCTACCTTTTCAATAAAGTGCCTTTGTATCCTTTGGATTCCTTGTTTGGACTGTTTTGCTCACTTGTCCCATATTCTTACATCTTGGGGATCTTATGGTATGATTTAAGTCGATGTGGAGCACTTCTGCACGACGTTACAGTCGAAAAACCATCTCGTCCTTAATTCTTGCACACCAGTATAATAACATTTTTTTTTTTTTATGATTGGAGGTTTAACGATCACCGTGAACAAATCAGTGGGCTATAAGCAGTCGCACGTCCCTAATTTGGCGTCACTGGTTCCTGGAAAGGGAGAGAGCCAGTGCCGTAAGACAAACACAACATCCATACCTCACCGGGATTCGAACCCTGACCATTTTTGGACGATTGATCAGAGGTCATCGCTTAGACCACTGCGCCACCTGCTAATAATAATAATAAAAAAACAAAAACAAAAAAAACGCCCCTCTATTCATAGTGAATTCGGTCCTACGGAAGCTCTACGTCACAGAATCAACTATAAATATGGTCGTGAAGCTATGATCAGGCTACAGTACAATTCTGAACGCAAAATGTTTCTTTTCCTTTTTTTTTTTTTGATTGGAGGTTTAACGAGCACCGTAAGCAACTCAATGCGCTATAAGCAACTCAATCCCTAATTTAGGGTCACTGGTTCCAGGGAACGGAGAGAGCCAGTGCTGTAAGACAAACACAACATCCATGCCTCACCGGGATTCGAACCCGAACTCCTTCCGGAAGAATGATCAGAGGTTATCTCTTAGACCACTGCGCCACCGGGGCGGCCAAAGTGCTTCGATCGACAGAGTTAACTGATTTCCAGCGCCAACTGATAATTGGATGCCACGTAAGCAATCGCTCTTGCTCTGTACGTGGCTTTCAGTGGCAGTGGAGATGCCCAGGGCCGCCCCGGTGGAGCAGTGGTCCAAGCGATGACCTCTGATCACTCTTCCAAAAAGGGTCCGGGTTCGAATCCCGGTGAGGCATGGGTGTTGTGTTTGTCTCGCGGCACTGGCTCTCTCCCTTCCCTGGAACCAGTGACCCTAAATTAGGGACGGATGAGTGCTTATAGCGCATTGAGTTGCTCACGGTGGTCGTTAAACCTCCAATGAAAAGAGAAAAAAGATACGTAGGTACGTGGTTGGTGATGTGGTTGGTGATGGTACGTGTTTGGTGATGTGATATGCATGTAGCAGTGGACTGAGGTCGAATATGCCAAGAAACGACCCTGTAAAATTCCGAAGCTAAAAGGACCAAACACGAGAGCTCTGCAAAGGACTGTCCGCTCAGATCGCAAATCGGAATTGTCTGAAATCACGTGTGACGTACCTATTTCAGAGGCGATGCTCGTGTCAAAAGGGCAAATTGCAGCGATAAGCCTTCATCGGTGTAATTCAAGCGGTAGAATATCCGATTCAGGAGGAAGAAGATGTGGCTTCGAATCTCATCACCGGTAAATTTGGGTTTTTACTATATGGGTGCCCGAACGTAAAAATGAATCTCCTGGCCGTGAGGTTCGAGAAAAATGTGTGATGCTTCTTCCACACACATTCGTCTGGAATTAATGAGAAGTCCTTCTTCAGCGCTTAGAAAATGTGTGATGCTTCTTCCAGACGTCGTCTAGAATTAATCAGAATTATTTCTTCTACAGAGAGTTTCGTTAAGCATGGTTAGTCTGCTGACACCAAAAAAAAAAGAACCCTTACGATTTCGTGACCCCCTCCTTTCTCGAAAGAAGGGGGAGGACGGTATGTGACGCACATACCTCAGACGTGACGCACTTGTCAAAACTGCAAATTGCAGCGATATGCCTTTGTCGGTGAAGCTCAAGCGGTTGAATATCCGACTCCGGGGAAGGAAAATGTGGGCTTTTATGCTATATACGCAAACCCTTTGTGAGTCTATTAGGATTTATGTTAGCACCAGTATAGAACGCAGGACACTGCAGGAAATGGGTTTCTACAGTAGAGAAGCCATCCACAAATTGCAAATCACTTCCACTAATGCCAAACGTCGGTTAACCTGGTGTAAGGAACACAGATCATGGATTGTAGACCAAAGAAAAACTGTCGTTTGGACTGACAAGTCGCGGTACACAGCCAACCAGACTGTTGGTCGTTCTTGGGTGTGACGGATGCTGGGGAATGATACTTTTCAGACTGTATCGTCCTGAGAATGAAGTTTGGTGGAGACAGTGTGATGATATGGAGCTGTTTGTCGTAATTCGGCTTGAGTCCATGAATCGTTTTGGACAAAACCATAAATGAGGATCTCTACCTAGAGGTCTGACAGTGCTGAGTTCGGGCTCAATTTTAAGAACCCGAGCCCGTCCGAGCCCGAAATATGTCAGCCCGAGCCCGTCCGAGCACAAAATATGTCAGCCCGAGCCCGAATTTTATATTTCCAGACAGTGCCCGGGCCCGAACGAGACCGAAAAATGTGATTAATCCGTTTAGGTATTAATAAAAAAAAATGTCCTCTTTCATACTTCCCCTCGTCTTTCCCTTGCAATTAACCGACGTTTTTTCTGAACTGGGTAAAGGATATCTATCTGTTTCTATAATACATTTTCTTGACCAATTCGTTTCGTCCTGAAATGCTTCGGGCTGCCGGTCATCCAGAAAGATCAGGTGGCTCTGCAATTTACGCACACTGCTGAAATAGAATTATCAGGGAGCAGCCATGTGGAAGCAAAGGACGAAATTTCGTCGGGTTGCTAGCTATCTAGTGTCTACCAGCATGATTCTTGAAGAAGCTTTTCCTACGTCGCAGAAATTCACTAATGCGTGTATTATGGCATTCTATATCCAAACACAGAAAAAAATAGCCCTTTCGATTAAATAGACTAAAGAATAAATATCCAAACCCAGAATAAGCGGACCCAGTAACCAAAGAATTCGCATTACTAACTTCAAAGTGTAAGAATATGGTCAATCATTAGAAATCGCATTTGAAAAGAAAAGAATAAAATTCTCTCTCCCTCCGAGTCCGAGCCCGAGCCCGGTTCGGGCCCGGGATCGACTTCGGGCTTTTGGGCTTGGGTTCGGCCCGTCTCAGCACTGACGTCTGGACAATTCTGCATTACCGACTTTGTGGCTGCACTTTAAAGACGGCCCATAGCTCCCGTTGTTACAGATAGGTTTGAGGACATGGACTGGCCAGCTCAAAGTCCTGACCTGAACCGTATAGGGGGTCTCTGGTACGAATTGGATTGTCAGGTTCTTGCAAGAAGAGGTGGTCCGACAAACAAAGCTGAACTGGTCACTGCTTTCAAGGACGAATGGAGGAACATGTCGGCAGACATTTTCAAAAACTGGTGGAGGATATTCTACGAAGACTGCAGGACGTCATAAAGACCAAACGGTTTCAGCACATAATATAAAATTTTCTGTATTTGCACACACATACCATCTTCAACAATTCGCGGTCCTCTGCTGGATGAAGATCTTCCCAAGTCTCTTCTACAACTCTCTGTCTTGAGAGTTGTAGGATTTATCAGCTATCAGCTGTAATTAAACAGTTTGCTTTGTTGAATGCCTCTAGATGGCGACACATCAGTTGCTGAGCCCATCAATATAGATTTGTGTAGTCAGATGCTGACTGACAAACCACGAATAGCGGTTTGAATTGTTGGCACCGTAGCGTAAAGCGATCGTACTCGGCTAGTTATCGCGAGATCTTGGGTTCGATCCTAGCGGTGTCGATGAACAATTTTTCAGTTGCTATTCGTTGTTTATAAAATAGCGTGGAAAGAGCGATGACATCGTTCATTTATGAAATAGTAAAGCAATAGTGAAATTGACGAAGATAATTTACGTTACATTTCTAATTTTAGATTTATCCAGAGTCTTACAAATGTTCAGCGCCACAGGCCTCCCATTCTCAGGGCGTTGTTTTTTGTATAGCGAAATCATCAGCGCAACTTCTTAGATTTGTCACAGCTTTATGTTCGTTGCGGCAAGATCCCGGTGATAATATGCTGTGATTCAGATGATACAATTCGTTAGAAATTAACATTATAATAGAAATAGAAAGAAACATATGTGCCAGGTCCATGTGACTATACAATTGTCGTTTGTAAACTTTGAGAAATTGTATGCAATTCGTCGCTGTGTATGTTTGCATGTGCCAAAGCACCCTCCTTGTTTTTTTTAAGGATTTTACTTTACATCGAACTTTTTTTATATGGATTCCTGGGAATATTTTCCCAGGGTGGATTAAACCCATTAACCGTCCTTCCCTATCATAGCATAGGAATTTGACAGAAAAATGATGTTTCTTCTGTGCAAAATTTTTTGTTTTTTTTTTCACATTTGGTTCCTAAATTACTACAATAATTATAGCAACCTCACATTTCCCATTAGTGAATTAAATTTGACAACAGCAAAAGTATTTTTTTTCAGGTACAACTGCATTCGATATTTACTAATTTATCGACACTAAGTATTTTCGTTACGAAAACATTTTCCTCTAGTGCAAATGACCCCCCCCCAATCTAAACTCGTTTTTAAATCATCAAACATTCAAACCTTTTTTACTGATAGAATTGAAAACTATTAATTTTTGAATTTTCTTCTTCGCAAGTTAACCGCTGCATATACTAGGAATCTAAAAATAACACAACTTGAAATTAAGAAACTAAGGCAGCTGGATGGTTCGAGATTCAACTGCAGACAAGGAAACAAAATTCGCGTTAAAACTATTTTCTTTAGGCAAACTGAAATCCTTCTTTTCTCTGAGAAAAGAAGCTTTAATGCATTGCATGGTCATTCGTAGGTTTCTGACTCCATACCTAAGTTCCGGATGAGGCATGTGCTTTGCATTTGTTTTTCGATTCTGTTGCTCTTCTTTCCCTGGGGACAATAATCAAAAATCACCGATAAGCAACACTTACTAGCTTTCAATGCTAAAGGAGGTCTTTAAATTACCATGAAAAGAAAATGTTTCTGACCCTTTACCTCCAGAACCGTCTCAGATTATTACTGGCGTTGGGACTCTAAAGAAAAGAGAAATAGAGGAGTGAGTGTTGTTTCCAAGGTCTTTCTCGTAAGGAAATAATCCCTCTACCTCTGTTGACTGCTTGACGATACTTTCCACAAAAACCTGTGGAAAGTCCTTGGACAGGGCAACAGGTAATAATTCTTGAATTTCGACGGCATCAATTTTACTTTTGTTACACAAGGATTTCTAAACATTGTTCTTCCTTGCTTTCATTCTTCATTCCTGTGTCTCAAATCAGCAATATTGGTAATGAAAACAGCATTTTTGGTGCTTTCATATTCAGAAAATCTCAACAGAACTTTAACTTTTCCAAAGATTACACAAGAGACTATCGATATGATATAGTCTGTTGTATAATCTTAAGAAAAGTTAACGACGAGCTTTCAGAATCGCGATTTTTCTTTCTTTAAAGTGTGCAACCAATAATTAAAACAAGAAAGATGACACCGAATTTTCGGGTGTAATAAGCACGTCTTTTGAATCCGTTCTGACGCAAATTAAATTTATCAAAGCTATTCAAAGTCAATGGAACCGTTATGGAAAACAATAGTAGCAATCTGACGGAAGAAAGAAGTTTTTCAATCGGGTTTTTAATCCCACAGATATTGCTGTAAATGGAATCGTGATCTTACACCCTCTGTTTGCAGACTTGTGCGTTAAGAAAAACATGAATTTATATGAGAAACATTTCGCACCAGAAACGCTCCCCAACACAGAAATAATTTTTCAAATCCGACTCTTAGAAACAGAGATATCGACGAAAAATAAGATGTGACTTTACGTCCCTTGGCGGGAAAACCATGCATTATATTATTTTTTTTTTTTTTTTTTTTTTTTTTTTTGGAGGTTTAACGACCACCGTGAGCAACTCAGTGGGCTATAAGCAGTCGCCCGTCCCTAATTTAGGGTCACTGGTTCCAGGGAAGGGAGAGAGCCAGTGCCGTAAGACAAACACAACATCCATGCCTGACCGGGATTCGAACCCGGACCCCTTACGGACGAATGATCAGAGACCAACGCCTTAGACCACTGCGCCACCGGGGCGGCGCATTATATTAGGAAGGAAGTATTAGCAAAAGGTTTTTCAATATAAGCACTACGGGTCAAAGAAAAAAAAATTTAGTCGAGTTTTCAGGAGCCCAGATTTTGCTACAAATACATCAGAAGCAGAAATTAAAACTTATGCCCCCCCTGGTGGCCGAACCATTCTTTACCAAGCATTAGAAATTATGCGAAAAATATTTTCCATCACGTCTTGTATGCGATACAGGAAGAATTTTTCAAATCGGAGTTTTAAAAGCAGAAATAACGCAGAAAACGCAATTTGCTATTGTGCCCCCTAGCGGAAAGTCTATGATTTACTTGGAAATTTTGAATTTATAGGAAAAACATTTCGCATCGCAAACACCATCCAACAAAGAAGGAATTTTTCAAATCGGACTCCTAGAAGTAGAGATATTGACAAAAATAAGATATACGTCTACGCCCCCTGGTGTAGAAACCATGCATTATTATAAGAAGAAAATGTTCCTAAAAGGTTTGTCGACACGAGTATTATCGGTCAACACACGACTTTTTTTGCAATCGAGATTTTAGAAGCTCATATTTTGCTCCAAATATATCAGAAGCTGAAATTAAGATTTACGCCCCTGGTGGCCAAACCATTTTTTTTTACAAAAATTAGAAACTATGTGCAAACGATTTCCCATCAGGAGCTGTATCCGGTGCAGAAAGAATTTTTCAAATCGGAGATCTAGGAGCAGAGATATAGGGGGAAACGCAATTTACCTTTACGCCCCCTAGCGGAAAGTCTATAAACTACTTGAAAATTTTGAAATTATATGAAAAACATGTCACACTGAAAACACTATCCAACAAGAAAAGAATTTTTCAAATCGGACTCATACAAGTAGAGATATTGACAAAAAATAAGATATACATCTACGCCTCCTGGCGTAGAAACCATGCATTATTTTAAGAAGAAAATATTCCGAAAAAGTTTATCGATGTAAGTGACATCCGTCCACGAAAGAATTTTTTCAATCGATATCTTAGGAGCTCAGATTTTATGGCAAATACATCAGAAGCAAAAATTAACACTTGGCCAAAGTTTTCTTTACCAAAAATTTGAAATTATATGCAAAAGATTTTCCATCAGGAGGTGTATCCGCTGAAGAAAAAAAAACTTCAAATCGGAGTTTTAGAAGAGGAGTTATCGGGAAAAATGTAATTTACTTTTACGCCCTCTAGAGGAAAATCTATGCGTAGTTTGAAAAAGTAACTATATCTAAAATACTCTTCGACATAAATGGAATCGAAAGATAAAAGAATTTTATCAATCGGATGTTTAGAAGCAAATATGTGGAATAAAACGTGTTTTTGAATTCGACATCATCTGCATTTACGCCCACTAGCGGCAAAGTTGTACATCGTAAAAAAAAAAAACGAAAGAAAGGATCATCATTCGCATATTTCGAGCTTCCTAATACAAAAAGAATTTTTCAAATCGGACTAATAGCTGCAGAGATATCGTGGGTAAGATGGACGGACGGACTGACGGAGAAACCGGTAACATAAGCACGATCTTTTTTTACAAAGGACGTGCTAAAAAGCATCGCTTTCTAGAGGAAAATTTTTGCATCAGAGGCTGGAAATGTAGTGACTACAGCAATCGAATTCAAAAGGAATCTTTAAGTAGGACTTTTGAAAGCACAGATTGAATAGCGTCAAGTACAAGTATATTTTTCCGTTCCTTATGATAAAATCGTGCACCTGAATAACAAAACACATGTATGTAATGTTGTTCAAAGCTAGAACCAATTACACACACACACACACACACACAGATAAAATATTTGTTTCCAATCCGTCATGTGCATTTTGTGGTATCGTGAAATTTAAACTCTAAATATACTTCACTGAATGGTAAAATTTTGCATCGCAGATATGGGATATGCTTGGAAAATTGTGACCAAGGCAATATCAATCGTTAGCAAAAATAATTTTTAAGATGGGTGTTTTAAAAGAGCAGATAAAGTTCTACATGTGACGTCCCCTTGCGAAAAAAGTAGAGTATCTGGAAAATTCGGCATAGTGTTTTATAGGAAGTATTATTATGAAGTATTTATTTCCTGATTAGTTGAGATAAATGGATGAGATTACGCATTCCAGTTATCCCTGCTACATACCTACGCTGATGAAAGATTGATTTGAAAAAAATTGCATCGACAGCTGTGAACATTATAAAATTTTTCAAGCATTTTTCATCTTTTTCATAAGGAGAATGTTCCGTCTAGGATGAAAGATTTATTTGTCAATGCTGTAGCTAATTAACATTAAAAGGATTTTGCTAATCGCATCTGTATAAATTGAAATGTAATTGGCCGCCCCGGTGGCGCAGTGGTCTAAGCGATGGCCTCTGTTCATTTCGTCCGAACGGGGTCCGGGTTCGAATCCCGGTGAGGCATGGATGTTGTGTTTGTCTTACGGCACTGGTTCTCTCCCTTCCCTGGAACCAGTGACCCTAAATTAGGGACGGGCGACTGCTTATAGCCCATTGAGTTGCTCACGGTGGTCGTTAAACCTCCAATCAAAAAAAAAAAAAAAAAAAAAAAATGTAATTGAACTAAAAATGTTGTAATCAACCTAGAAGGAATATTCTCCTTAAGAAAAAGATGAAAAATGCTTGAAAATTTTTATCATGTTCACAGCTGTCAATGCAATTTCTTTTTCTAATCAATCTTCCATCAGCGGAGGTATAGCAGTGATAACTGGAATGCGTAATCTCATCCATTTATCTCAACAAATCAAGAAATAAATACTTCCTACCTTTAGACGTTGAAATGCCAAGAGCTTAATGGAAAATAAACCTCGTAAAGAGAGTAAACCTATTGGATCAATAGTCACCAAAGAAAATTCGAACCTTATTATTTTTGTGAAACAGAGTTTGTTTACTTTGCATTGATTTGGCCGAAGGAAACTGCACTGAACAGAATGCAATAGCAGAACTAGAACCGTGGTGTTACCGCGTTATTCCTAAACATACCGGTAATTCAAGTTATGGATCTCACTAAAACAGAGGTAAAAGACCTGAAGACATTAGACCAAAATAAAATTGAGGATAAGAAAGACTTTGTGTCTCCCATTGCTCAAAATAATTTCTTTCACTTTGGTCATACTTTTTATCTCCCCCTTCTTTTTATTGAAGTCATAATGAAAGACGTAATAAATTCAGTCATAAAACTTTAACCAAAGCCACTCCTGATCATAAGGTGTGTATAAGTTATTCTTCTTTTAAGAATATAACTGCAAAATAATTATTAAAACCGAAACCAGACTTACCAACAGCATTTCCAAACAATCCATTTTAACCATAAAACAAAAAAGCATCTGCATTTCATCTTTTCCTGGCATTTTACTAAACCGAAACGGCAACCCCCTCGAATTAAAAGCTACAGGAAATCTACTGATGCTCATCTTCCAAGAGAAATTTCCAAGATTTGTGGAGATGCGAAACACCTCTCACGCGCGCACATATATGGAGTGTCGATCTTCGCCAAATTTAGTAATAGAGAAAATTCCAAACAGAAGCTATGCTGAGTAAAAATGACAGCCAGAAAGTTTGATTTAAAAAAAAAATGCTTGACTGAATACTTTACAAAAAAAAAAAAAAAAAAATAACAAGCCATAAACTTCAAACAAATTGCTGCAGTTATTTTCCAGATAACAGAAGCATAGGTATAATTGTCATAGAAATGTATTTATTTATTTATTTGTAAGCACATCCCTACAGACAGTAGATCTAGTTACAAGGATTGCTATAGCGTCATTGTGCGCTAACATCTTAGTGCATTAAAAGGGATAATTACATTCTTGCAAAACATTGCTTTATGAAAGAAAGCATAGCTTTCATTAAAAATATCCGGGCATTCTTCAAATGAGTTGTGAAATCCATACATTTTGCTTAACGGATAATTTTTCCCAGCTTCAGTCCTGCAGAATGGTAATGTATATGATGCTTCAGAGTTTGTCCATGGTGAACGTGGCACATGCAAATTTAATCGGTTTACAATTAGAATATCACTTATTTCTCTATTAATGATACCGTACAGAAAGAAGTTGAAGTTGAAGAGTCTGCCTTCTCGAATGTAGAGAGGTCATCTTGAAGAGAGAGAGAAGGTTGGCTGTCGGGATATCGGCGATATAGACTTTAAGGGGCTGTCCATAAAGTACGTCCGTGATTTTTACTATTTTCAGACCCCCCTCCCCCATGTCACATTTTGTCCGGTTGTTGACACCTCCTCCCTAAAAAGTACGTCCTAATGCCCACAACCCCCTTTATTTTTGACGACTGCTTTTAGAAGTCTATTGAGAAACAGAAAGAAAACATGTAATTACTTAAAGAAATCTTCCATATATTTAAACCTTTTCTTCAGAAAATATTTATTATTTAGCCATTAATTTATTCCCAAATGCTACCCGAACTTTATCATTATGAAATAAAGATCTACAAATGAACGCACGCATTCAAGGTTGCAACACTCCCCATTATACCATCTACAAAACACGATAGATTTGGTAGTACAAATACGAGAACTTAATATTAATATTCTGATTTAGCAACATGTCATCAGAAATCTGAAATATTTCGTACCTTTAACTATTAAAAGAAGAAAAAAAAAGAGAGAAAACGAAACGAAGAAATACCATCCACTATATTTTTGCCGCTGAATGTCCCAATCACTAAAATTCCCTCCCTCCCTCCACCATGTCACATTTGGTCCGGTTGTCAGGACCCCACCCCCTCCCCATGTAATCTCGGACGTACTTTATGGACGGCCCCTAATAGATCTGTGAAAAAGGTGTAAGGTGTAGAAATCTGTTTTGTACTTTTTCAATTTCATTTAGAAGTGTAACGAGGCTAGTGCTAAAACTGATGGCAACACACTCTACTGAAGGTCTAACAGTAGTCTCAGAAATGTGAATAAGTGTCTGAGGATTGGAAAAACACTTAGAAAATCGCATAATGAATCCAAGATTTCTATAGGCTGAACGCACAATTCTCTGGATATGGCTTTCAAAGGCCAAGTTGGACTCGTACACCACTAAAGCAGGTTATTGATGTTAGTTTGAAGACCAAGACAGTCATCAAGAGTCTGTACATTGCGATAAAGCTTGAGATCACGAACGAACAAGAGACAAGGATCATCAATGTAAAAAGCAAAGTCATTAATGTATATGGAAAACAAATGTGGTTGGAAATTAGATCCTTGGGGCATCCCAGACATGGCAACATAGCGATCAGAAACATGGGAGTTATAAATAACACAATGGGATTGGTTAGAAAGATAGGACTTAAACAACAAGTTAGTAAAATCATGCAATGCATTGATTATGATACGCTTTCCAACATACTAGAAATCATTACTCAAGTTATTACACAAGTTATGAGGAAAATGACCTTTGACCCCCATTTCGCCAATTTTCAATAGGGTTTGCCCCCAGGTGGTCCCCTACCACATACTAAAATTTAATCGAAATTGAACCTTTACGTTAGTTATGACGCATAAGAGCAGTGGAATGGATCCCGCTCCTAAGTCCTGACCTTTGACCCAATGTCGTTCACTTTCAATAGGGTTCCTTCCCAGATGTTCCTTTACCACATACTATCATTTCATCGAAATCGAACGATTTTTATGCGAGTTATCGTGCGGACGAACATACGCACACAACGCGTGACGTAATGAGACAGATCGGAATCGCGAACATCTGCTTGCAAGAGTGTGACGTCATAAAACTTTAATAGGATCCACACACAACGCGTGACGTAATGAGACAGATGGCGTGACCGCGCGCCAACATCTAATGGAACGACGCCATGACACTACACTAAAAACGTGGTAATTCGGGGTGGTTATTTAACCCACTAAACGCATTTTCCTAAAGTCAAGATCAAGCTAAATCGATTTCTAGTACCAGAAAACGGCACGTTAACGACTTTCATCAAAATTCTTAGAGCCGTTTTCAAAATAAAATTTACATGCATACAAGAATTGCTCCTTTAAGGTGAACGTCAAGTAATTTTGCTTCCTGTACTTCGAATGGAAAAATTTCTGTACACATTTTTTTCCCAATTAATGCGTTCCCAAAGATGAAAATTTGAACATCGATTAAAATATCTTCATTTTATAGCTTGCAATACTTAATATTTTCTAAAACATAACCATAATTATGCAATCCAACATTTGTTTGTCTACTGACGTCATGAAAATACAGGTTGCGCCATCTTTTTTCTGGACAATTAATGCGTTCACAAGGATGTAAATTTGAACATCGATTAAAATAGCTTCATTTTGTTACTTGGAATACCTAATATTTTCTAAAACATAACCATAATTATGCAATCCAACATTTGTCTGTCTACTGACGTCATCAAAGTGCAGGTCGCGCCATCCTTTTTCTGGTTTCAACACCACCAAAGGAAAAGTTATTGATTTTTAATATAATTATGGTTATGTTTTAGAAAATATTAAGTATTCCAAGTTATAATATGAAGTTATTTTAATCGATGTTCAAATTTTCATCCTTGAGAACACATTAATTGTGAAGGAAATGTGTACAAAAATTTTTCCATTGGAAGTACAGGAAGCAAAATTACTTGACGTCCACCTTAATAATATGGGATAAGGGTGATGGAATGGATCGCAATCCTATGCCTTGAGCTTTGACCCCGTTTCGTCCATTTTCAATAGGGTTCGTCCACAGACGGTCCCCTACCACATACTGAAATTTCATCGAAATCGAACACTTTTACGCACGTTATGACGCATAAGGGCAATGGAATGTATCCCGCTCTTATGTCCTGACCTTTGACCCCAATTTTCCCATTTTGAATAGCGTTCGTACCCAGGCGGTCCCCTACCACATAGTAAAATTTCATTGAAATCGAACCATATTTACGCAAGTTATGACGCATAGTGCAATGGAATGGATCCCTCTCTTACGTCGTTATCGTTGACCCCATTCGTCCCATTTTCAATAGAGTTCATCCCCAGGTGGTCCCCTACCACATACTAAAATTTCATCGAAATCGAACCATTTTTACGCCAGTTATCGTGCGGACGGACGGACGGACGGACAAAGTTGGAGCATATACGCTTCTTCAACCTACGGTTGGAAAGCGTAAAAAACAACAGATTTTCACTGTTGG
The DNA here is from genome assembly GCA_039090855.1 of Macrothele yani. Classification (NCBI taxonomy): domain Eukaryota; kingdom Metazoa; phylum Arthropoda; class Arachnida; order Araneae; family Macrothelidae; genus Macrothele; species Macrothele yani. The sequence goes on along the minus strand of CM077023.1, from coordinate 79,812,271 downwards.
TTTTGTTTATTAATAATTTTGACATAATAATGAAGCAACGACCAATTCTTGAGTTACAATAATGCCGTTTATAAATTAACAGTTCATCATTGCATCCATGATCCGTAAAAATGTGCTGCTTAATCGTTGTGCCGATCGTCGGAAAAGTTTATACTCTTGCATCTCCATCTTAGCAGTGACGTAGATAATTGTTATACATTTAAACACATGTTGTACGCTACAGTTTTTTCATGCGAAGGCGCGTTTACTCAGCCTAGAGGTCAAACCGCACGCTGTGCAAAGCAGGAAATGCATGATTTTGAAGATAATAGCAGCTATCGAAAACAAATGAACTTTATTCAGTCCGACTTTTAGAAATGTAGATATGGTGTCAAACATAAAAACAACTTTTACCCACTTAGCTAATAAACTGGGTAACATTAAAATTCGAAAGTGCATGAAACATCATCCTCGTAATTAACACCATCTGGTGCAATAAGAATTTCCGAATCCGACTCACAGATGTGGAGACTCATGTCCACTAGAGAAGGGTCCGCCCAACAGTTAGATATACGGACCTATGATAAAAGTGATACTACAGGCATATAATTTTTTTGTTTGCAAAAGATGTTCTGAAAATTTGCAGTGTCTAAAACTACATGTCTTTCTTCGTGTATACAAAAATTCTCTAAGCTGATGGTAGAAATCGATCTCAGAGAAATTTCGCCATGTTTCACGTTTTCTTTAACAAAATAGAACAATTAACCCTACATCTATTTAAAATGTATGCTATGTGTGAAATGCAACACAAAAGACTGTACATTCCGTACATGAATTCTCATCATACACCGATGAGCCTTTACACTATGACCACCTACCTAATAAGCTATAGGACTCCCTTTAGTCCGCAAAACAGCGACCACTCGGCGAGGGATCGATTCGATGAGGTGGAGATAGGTATCCTGGGGTGTCTGATACCATAATGTTAACAGCAGGACCTCCAGTTCCCGTACATTTCGGGGTGGTGGTGACTTAGCGCGAACCCACTTTCCCAAGTTGAATCACAAATGCTCGATTGGGTTCATGTCAGGTGAATTTGGAGGGCAGGGCATTAACAGAAAGTCATCAGCATGTTCCTCGAACCACTTTTTGACGATTCTGGTAGTGTGGCATCGCGCATTAACCTGTTGGTGATAGCCATCACCAGCAAGGAACACAGTTGCCATGAATGGGTGAACTTGGTCCGCAACGATGTTCAGATACCTGACAGCTGTCAGAGATTGTGCTGTTGAGATAATGGGGCCTAAAGTGTCCCAAGAAAACGTCGCCCACTGCGTAACACCGTCGCTACCGGCCTGTTTCCGTCCAACAGTGCATCCAGGTGCCATAGCCTCCGTTGGTAATCAGCGTATCCGCACTCTGCCGTCTACGTGATGCACCAGGAATTTTGATTCGTCAAACAAGGCCACTTCCTTCCAATCAGCTACTGTCCTATTTCGATGATCTTTGGCCCATTTCATGCGTTGTTGGCGATGACGTGCAGTGAGCATGGGACCCGGCTGGGTCTTCGGCTGCGCAGGCTCATGTGCAGAAGACTGCAATAAACTGTGTGCTGTGATACATTGCCCTGATCATCACTGCTGTAGCTGTGGGTGAATTGTCGCACTGTGGCTCTGCGGTCGCTGTGACCAATGCGCGACAGTCTCCACTCCCCTCTGGCATCAATGAGCTGCGGACGACACACGGCTGGACGACGGTACGTCGTTTGGCCATCTGTGCACCACTTTTGATACGTACTCACTACAGATGCACGTGAACAACTCTCAAGCCGCGCCGTTTCGTAGATCGTAGTTCCGAGGCGCCGTGCTTTGTCAAACTCCAATAAATCGGCAGCTTTTCCCATTCTAACTCCGAACACTCTACTAACCGAAAGCCGGTCCTCGGGTTGTATATATACTGCTCTGTAAATTTTACATGTGCCACCGTTCGGTCTCCAGGCGCGCTCATTTCTCTAGGCTGGGAGTGGTCGTAATGTAATAGCTCATCTGTGTATATGTGTCGTTATCTTTCCTATCTCTAGGGATTTTGGACGCCCCGGTGGGCAAGCTGTCTGACGTGCTGGCTTCTGACCATTCGTCCAAGTTAAGCCCGGGTCTGAATATTGGTTGTCTTACAGCAATGGCTTTCTTTCTTCAGTGGACCCAATAGAACAAAATTAGACGCCGGCGACTGCTTACAGTTTTGTTAAACCCCGAAACAAAAACAAAAAATATGTTGAAATATCACATTCCTAAATTACACCTGAAAGAAGATTTTAAAAGGCCTGACGATAACATCTTTAAAGAATGAGGCAAATTCCAAATTGTAGCACTTTTTGCAGCTGTGCTGTTGTTAACTTTTCCATCACAAGCTTTTGAAAACGCTTCTTCAGTTTCCTTAGAATATAGCTCCAAATGCACCAAACACTAATTCTCTTTCCTCTCAAGGGTGTCAAATTTCAATTTAGAAGTATCAATATTGTGTAATCTTATTCAGTTCTGTTTCTCCAACTCTATCATCCCTTGGAACGGCCGCATCTGTTATTGTAATTTTCTTTTTTAGAACTACAGTTAACATCAAGTGCATGGTGAGCTAATTTTTTGCCTTAATTTTTGTGATCTAATTTTTTGTCTGCATAAAACTTTTATATTAGCATTTTTCACATTTTTTTTTTTTTTGGTTTATACTTCCACTAATTTCTTGCAGAAGAAATATCATATTTTTGCATATGTTCCATGAAACATTGGAGCAACTTTGCTGTGGACTATATTCTGTGTTCCGTTTGAACTTTCTTGCTGCATGATCAATTTATATGATCTAATGCTCCATTCTCTTGTTTGCAGTGTCACCCTTGCTTTCGTGACGTTCTAAACGCTTACTTTTATTTTATGGGATGAGCTTGTAGTGACTACTTTTGTAGGACAAATACTTTCTGAATTCAATTTTGTATCCATATCAGATATTTTCCTTGTTTACATTACCAGCTATGTCCCATATTTTGACCATATGGTTATTTGCTGTGCCATAAACAAGTACGATTTTATATAAGGTTTATTTTCAGCAACTATGTTTTGTTTTTCTTCTTTAATCATAACTTCTTTAGATAAATCGGTCAACAATAGTTTTTTACTATTCTCGATTGTAACAAACTAAAGCTAGATTTTATTCTTCTACTGTTTGTTTGACTCGTAGTAATCCTCGGCCAGCTTTGTTACTTGGTATATAAAGATGCCCAATGTCACCTCGGGAATGTAAGGCATAGTTGTCATAAGTTTTCAAATGTTTTGATTCAAAGTATTTAGCTCAGCTTGAATCCAGTAAGTATCCCAACACTCGTAGAATTCCTGGTATATGACATGTGTTTATGGCACTAATATACGCATTTACGCCATTCAGTTTGAATTCTTAAATTTTGCGAACTCTTTTAGTTATTCAGCACTTCTCTTTCTCATTTTGCTGTTTTATGTCCTCTGCTTGAACAATTGCTAAATATGTGTATCTTTCTTCACGATCAAGTTTATTGATCGCATTTCCATCTGATCATTGAGGTAGAATTTTTTTTTATTTGCGGTTGAATGTCCACCGTGAGCAACTCAACCGGCTATAAGCAGTCTCCTGTCCCTAATTCAGAACCACTGGTTCTAGGTAAAGGAGAGAGAGTCAGTGTCGTAAGACAAACATAACAACCATACTTCAACGGGATTCAAACCCAGACCGAATTCGGACGACTGGTCAGAAGCCAGCGCTTAGACCACTGTGCCACTGTGGCGGCATAGAAATTTAGAGCGGACGCTGTCCTCTATTTCCCCATGCTAACGACGTGAAGTTGCATTTGCCGGGTTTTCACTCTTCTGTTCGGAAAGTAGTGTCTTTTAAAATTAAACCTTTTGTGAGAAAAGAATGTCAGAAATGCTAGATAGCTGTAATGAATTTCCCAACAGCTTATGAATTTTAATGTTCCAAATGTAAGGTAAAATTTCCCAACAGCTTATGAATTTTAATGTTCCAAATGTAAGGTAAAATTTCCCAACAGCTTATGAATTTTAATGTTCCAAATGTAAGGTAAAATTTCCCAAGAAAGTATAAAATATAAAATAAATGTAAAATAATTTTACATAGAAGCTAAAACGAACACGCTGAAATACGTTCTGAAACAAAGGGGAAAATGTACGCTGGAAAACTTGTAAAAGAAGAAATATCAGCTTCTTAAATTCATACATTTTCAGTACTTTTTAATGGGAGACATGTCGCACAGGGTAATGAACTCTGTACTGATAGTTAAGAGCCCACAGGAATACCGCATTTGATCGGCTTCAAAAAAGCTGCGCTCAGAACATCTGTAAATTCTTACCTTTGTTCAAGACAGTAACAAGCTTTTCTTATCTGGGAAGGCGAGACTTGAAATTACGCCCCTTCGAATTCAAAATCACGCTCCTTCGAGTTCAAAATCACGCCCCTTCGAGTTCAAAATTACACCCCTTCGAGTTCCACTCAAACAATACGTGGTTTTTACTTTCTCACAGACTGCTGTTATAGGAAAGTATTATGATCGTTCAAAAATCGCATGTCAGGTTTTTGACATAATTTTATTAAGGTAAATAACAAAGAACCAACGGTTGTAAATGCCAAGTAAAGCGTAAATATTATGTGAACATCGACAACACAACACTCTACAGAAATGCAGAACGAAAAACAAACCAGCGCAGAACGAATGAGTATCGGATAGTGAACTTAACAATAGGAAGAAGCTTTTCGGGTAGGGCTTAGAAAAATTCCATTCAAGGTTAAACACTCAGAGAACTTTCTGCGACAGAGCACAGATGATTAATTAGCTCTTCTTTCCAACGACATGTTCGGAAGGATCACGGAAGTTAGACACATCAGCATATTGTTTTCTATGCCTCCATTCATTGTTTTGGAAAATTCCCTTCGTGGATATGAGATGCTTACACCTCACAGTGTATGTTACTCTGTACCCTAGTTAACTGCATGGAATACTGTATGAGACTAAGCAAAGTCTTTAAAAATAAAATATTGAAGGGTGTATTTTCTTTTCTAGTTGCAGTTTCTATTTTTTACATCAGCCAGAGAATGAATTTAGGAATGACCATTCTCTCCCGGTAACTACGGCCTTGCATTTATTCATCCGACTGCCTCTGTTAACTGTACCTTTGCTATTCCAAATTCTATTACAATACCTTAGCTAAACAGTGTAACTGTATTTAGTAATGAAGTATTATTCTTATTATTATATTTTATTAAATTTTCTCATCTACAGCAATGGCATTTGTAGCATGATACGGACATAAAGTCAAATAAAGGCTCTCTTTCTCATTTAGCTGTTTTATGTCCATAGTTCCTCACAGGGACGTCGCTAAGCAGGTGCGTGGGTGGGCTCAAGCCTACCCTGAAATCTGTCTTGCCCACCCTGCCGCCCACCCAGTTCAAAATGGGCCATTTTTTGACTTTAAAATATAGTCTGCACTTTGCCAAGTAAAATATCTTGTGTTTTATTTCATGTAGCCCTACGTATTTCCCCATAACAAGTACGTTCTTTACGTCTTTAAAAAGATTATCAAAATAGCATACGCAGAGCCATGAAAATTCAATTGTTCTCCACTCTTCCAATTCCTTAGTTTAAGGATCTTTTTCGTGTGCGTATGGACAGGGCGCTACTGAAGACGGTGAATATGAGTTCACTGAGGAAGTCACTACTAATTGCTCTGTTGTTTTCTTTACAAAATAGGAGATTCCAACGCGGAAAATGGAGTCTAAAGCTACACTATCGCTCTTAAGACTGCTCCGGGACAGTGAAAGTGCAGAAAGTCGCCGACGACTGCTTTGTAGGACTGGAGGAAGGGGGTAGGGGGGGGGTATTTTGTCTCCGTGTCACGACGTTGAAATTTCATTTAGGTAAACAAAAACGATATTAACTTTTAAATAAATTGTACAAGAACAGTAATATTTTCGTAGGCAGAAATGCAAAATTTTGAAAAGCAATTTCAAACAAAGCATTCAGGGCCAGCAAAAAGTTGAAGGACACATTCTACACTGCTGACCACCCAAAATACAACACCAAGAAGGACACGAGATAGCAAAGCCAGATTTACTGGACACATAACAACAGATACAAAGATGAAACGATTGAGCTTAAAGGCCCGTGCGACTTGCGGAACACGCAGACATCAATAGTTCGTGTGGCCCCCATGGCTGGCAATAACGGCCGCTACACGCCGCGGCATCGAACGAAAGAGGCTTTGGATGTGGGCTTGGGGTATGTCGGTCCAGGCTGCTTCTACACGTTGCCACAGTTCATCAGGCGTAGCCGTTGGTGGTGCTTGCCGGGCTATTCGGTTGCCGATCAGCGACCAGACGTGCCCAATGGGCGACATATCGGGAGAACAGGCAGGCTACGGCAGCAGTGACACCTGGTGGGCCGTGAAGAGTTGTTGCAAGATGCGTGCCACGTGCGGGCGTGCATTGTCCTGTTGAAACGTGGCCGCTGGCAGGTCCTGCAGGTAAGGGAGGACTACAAGCTCAAAAACATCAGAGATGTAGCGGTGGCTGTTGAGTGTACCGGCGATGCGTACCAGAGGGGTGCTGGTGTCATATCCAATTGCGCCCCAAACCAAAACGCCAGGCGACGGACCGGTATGGTTGTGCATAATGCAGGCGTCATATACAGTATCTCGCCGCGGTGCCGCCACACGCGGATCCGACCATCGTGGTGTTGCAGGCAGAAGTGGGATTCGTCGGGAAAAGACAATGTCGTGCCATTCCGTAGTCCAGGTGCGGCGTTCAACGGCCCACTGTCGCCGCACTCGCCGGTAGTGTAACGTCAATGTTAATCAGACCAATGGGCGCCGTGCGCCAAGTCCCCTCTCCTGCAGACGACGTCGAACGGTACGTGCTGACACAGGTTGTTGCGCAACACACCCTAATTCCTGCGCTAACGTTCGTGATGTGGCGGTGCGAGCCGTCAATGCCCGCCGCACAATATGCCGGTCCTCCAGTTCGGTGGTGTGCCGCGGCTGCGGCTATCGCTCACGTCAGTCCGTCCGTCCCACTTGCATCCACCGAATCCATACTCGCCTCACTGTGGCTGGACGTCGTCCCACACGGGTGCCGATATCTCGGTACGATAAACCGCTGTCGCGATAAGCCACTATTCGTCCTCTGTCGAACTCCGAAACGTGCTGGAATGATTGCCGTATTCTGCGACGAGGCATCAGGAAGCTTCCCACGCACAGGTCCGGCAGCATAACACACTTCCACTACTTACACCCCGCCTTCTGTGCACCCTTCTTATAGTGCTTCTCGGTTGCTTGCCGGACGCACATGATTTGCCTATGCCCTGCAATGCTAATCGTTTGCATGTCCTCTCGCGGGCGACGCATGCTGCAAATTTCAGGCCAATAGGATGCTTCCTTCTTAGTGTTGCATTTTGGGTGGCCAGCAGTGTATCTTACACCAGTGGCGTAACTAGTCAGATCCGTGTATGTATCTGTGTCTAGGTGGAGGAGGTGAGGATTGCACGAATTCCTTTGTAGCTGATATTGAAAAGCATTAAAGCCACCCAGCTGCCGCAGTGGCGTAAGCGCTGGCTTACGATCTTTCATCCGACAAGGGTCCGGGTTCGAACCCCGTGAGGCATGGATGTTGTGTTTTTGTCTTACGGGACGGGCAGTTTCCCTTCATTGGAACCAGTGACCTTAAATTAGGGACGGGAGACTGCTTATAGTACAGTGAGTTGCTCACGGTGGTGGTTAAACCTTCAATCGATAAAAAAAAGAGCATTAAAAATTCACTCTTTCATTGTTTCGTAAAACAAAAAGGTTGCTATCAATCTTGCCCCACCTAAAATAATGCTCGCCCACCCGTCGTCCATCCTGATTTCGAAGTCTGGCGACGTCCCTGTTCACTCATGGTTTAAAAATCGTTGTACGATGTGGCACGTATCGAGAATTACTGCTTCTTGGATTTTGGGCCTCAGGTGTAGTAGACCTAAAGCATCAAGCTGAGTTATAAGTCTGCGGAATTATACCAGTTGCAGAGATAATCAGTGGACATATGTAAACTGTTTTCAGCTTCCACATCTGTTCAATCTCCGTAGCCAGTTCCACATACTTGTTGATATACCTATAGGTATTGCAGAATACCTATAGGTATTCTGAATATTATATTATTATTATTATTATTGCCATGGTTGTTATAAGAAAGCTAGAGGAAATGTGCTCTATATAAAAATATGAAATTTCTGCCAGAGAAAGATGGAATGTAACACTTAACATTATTTTCGGTGATTGTTCACTTTTCCACTTTTTATTTATTTTTTTGAATCCATCCTACTCCTCCTGTTTCGCCGCGATCAAAGTGCGGGGACCTAGAGGGATAGATCTCAACTTGTCTCAGTTTCTGCTCCGACACACGAGTTGTAAAAGCTTAAGAAATATAAAACGTGAAACGATTCTGCTTCAGCGGGTATAAAACGTAAGTATTCAGTGAATAACCCTGCAACAAACGCTGTGGCAGGGGCTCGTATATTTTATGGGTGAATAAAATTTTTCTTTATTTGTAATACACGGGCTATAACAGGGTGGAACAGTAAAATGAATATCCTTTGAAACGTCCCAAAAGAAATCAAGCAGAATGTTAACATATGATTACGTAGGAACTCTTCAGTGCTCCTAAGGAAATTGCATAACAGGAGAAGTTTCTTGCATTTTTTGGTAATCGAGCTGAACGTCTCGAGTGCATCGGTTTACTGTCCCCCAAATGCAAAACATCCCCTAAAGTACACCGGTGAACAAATTTACCTAATAAACGCAAAAAATCGGATGGCCCCCCTTTTCTTTTCATGAAGTATGCACAGAAAACTTTGTAAAGAGTAATATATATTAGTGCATTTGAATGAGAGGGTGTTGGCTATAACTCCCCACTTTGATCATACGCATTTGTGAGTGTGGGATGCCATTTGCTCTAATCCTGGTGGAACAGGTGCCGACTACGTGTGTGATCAAGTTCACAGGCACCAGAACAGTAGCAAGCTTTTCTAATTTGGGAGGGAGAGACTTGAAACTGCGCTCTCCCGAGTACAAAATTACGTCCCCTTCGAGTTCAAAATTACGCCCCTTCGAATTCCACTCAAATAATACGTGGTTTTTACTTTCTCATACACCGCCGTTATAGGAAAGTATTATGATCGTTCAAAAATCACATTTCAGGTTTTTGATGTAATTTTATTAAATACACTGCTGGCCACCCAAAATGCAACACCAAGAAGGAAGCATCCGATTGGCTTGAAATTCGCAGCATGCCTCGCCCGCGACAGGACATGCAAACGATTAGCATTGCAGGGCATATGCAAATCATGAACGCTCGGCACGCCACCGAGAAGCACTATAAGAAGGGTGCACAGAAGGCGGGATGTAAGTAGTGGAAGTGCGTTGTGCTGCCGGACCTGTGCGCGGGAAGCTTCCTGATGCATCGTCGCAGAATACGGCACTCATTCCAGCACGTTTCGGAGTTCGACACAGGACGAATAGTGGCTTATCGCGACAGCGGTTATACCGAGACATCGGCGCCCGTGTAGGACGACGTCCAGCCACAGTGAGGCGAGTATGGATTCGGTAGGTGCAGGAGAGACGGACGGACCGACGTGAGCGAGTGCCGCAGCCGCGGCACACCACCGACCGAGAGGACCGGCATGTTGTGCGGCGGGCATTGACGGCTCCCACCGCCACATCACGAACGTTAGCGCAGGAATTTGGGTGTGCGGCGCAACAAACTGTGTCAGCACGTACCGTTCGACGTCGTCTGCAGGAGCGGGGACTTGTCGCACGGCGCACATTGTACCGATTACCATTGAAGTTACACCACTGGCAAGTGCGGCGGCAGTGGGCCATTGAACGCCGCACCTGGACTACGGAATGGCACAAAATTTTCTTCTCCGACGAATCCCGCTTCTGCCTGCAACACCACGATGGTCGGATCCGCGTGTGGTGGCACCGCGGCGGGACACTGCATGACGCCTGCATTATGCATCGCCATACCGGTCCGTCGCCTGGCGTTATGGTTTGGGGCGCAATTGGATATGACACCCACACCCCTCTGGTACGCGCGCCGGTACCCTCAGCAGCCACCGCTACATCTCCGACGTTTTGCAGCCTGTAGTCCTCCCTTACCTGCAGGACCTTTTCGCGGCCACGTTTCAACAGGACAATGCGCGCCCGCAAGTGGTACGCATCGTGCAACAATTCTTCACGGCCCACTAAGTGTCACTGCTGCCGTGGCCAACCTGTTCTCCCGATATGTCCCCCATCGAACACGTCTGGTCGCTGATCGGCAACCGAGTGGCCCGGAAGTACCACCAACGGCTACGCCTGATGAACTGTGGCAACGTGTGGAAGCAGCCTGGACCGACATACCCCAAGCCCACATCCAAAGCCTCTTTCATTTCGATGCCGCGGCGTGTAGCTGCCGTTATTGCCAGCCATGACGGCCACACGAAGTATTGATATCTTCGTGTTCCGCAAGTCGCACAGGCCTGTAAGGTCAATCGTTTCATCATTGTATCAGTTGTTATGTGTCCAGTAAATCTGGCTTTGCTATCTCGTGTCCTTCTTGGCGTTGCATTTTGGGTGGCCAGTAGTGTATGTGAAAACCAGGTAAATATCCAAGAAGCACAGGTTGTAAATACCAAGTAAAGCGTGAACGTTATGTTAACTCCGACAACACACCATTCCACAGAAATGCATAACTACAAACAAACCAGCGCAGAACGAATGAGTATCGGATAGTGAACGTAGTAATAGGAAGAAGCTTTAGGGGTAGGGCTTAGAAAAATTCCGTTCAAAGTTAAACACTAAGAGAACTTTCTGCGACATAACACGGATGATTAATTAGCTTTTCATCCCATCGACATTTTCGGAAAGGTCATGAAGGTTAGACATATCAGCATATTGTTTAAATGATTCCATTCACTGTTTTGAAAAATACACTTCGTCGATATGAGATGATCACACCTCATAGCGCATGTTATTCTGTACCCTGGTTAACTGCATGCAATACTGTATGAGACTAACCAAAGTCTTTAACAAGAAAGATGACACCGAATTTTCGGGTGTAATAAGCACGTCTTTTGAATCCGTTCTGACGCAAATTAAATTTATCAAAGCTATTCAAAGGCAATGGAACCGGTGTGGAAAACAATAGATCTGACGAAAGAAAGAAGATTTTCAATCGGGTTTTTAATCCCTCAGATATTGGTGTACACGGAATCGCGAGCTTACGAACTCCTAGAAACAGAGATATCGACAAACATAAGATGTGACTTTACGTCCCCTGGTGGGAAAACCATGCATTATTTTAGGAAGAAAGTATTCTCAAAAGGTTTATCCATATAAGCGGTATCGGTCAAAGAAAAAAAATTAGTCTAGTTTTCAGGAGCCCAGATTTTGCAACAAATACTTCAGAAGCAGAAATTAACACTTACGTCCCCCTGGTGGCTAACCCATTCTTTACCAAACATTAGAAATTATGTGAAAAATATTTTCCATCAGGTCTCGTATGCGATACAGGAAAAATTTTCAAATCAGAGCTTTAGGAGCAGAAATAACGCAGAAAACGCAATTTACCTTTGTGCCCCCTAGCGGAAAGTCTATGATTTACTTGAAAATTTTGAATTTATAGAAAAAAGATTTCACATCGGAAACACTATCCAACAAAGAAGGAATATTTCAAATCGGACTTCTAGAAGTAGAGATATTTACAAAAATACGATATACATCTACGCCCCCTGGCGTAAAAACCATGCACTATTTTAAGAAAAAAATGTTTCTAAAAGGTTTGTCGACATGAGTAGTAACCGTCAGCAAACGACGTTTTTTTCAATCGAGAATTTAAAAGCAGATATTTTGCTGCAAATACCATAGAAGCAGAAATTAAGATTTACGCCCCCTGGTGGCCAAACTATTTTTTTACAAAAATTAGAAATTATGTGCAAACGATTTCCCATCAGGAGCTGTATCCGGTGCAAAAATAATTTTTCAAATCGGAGATTTAGAAGCTGAGATATAGGGGGAAACGCAATTTACCGCTAAGCCCCCTGGCGGAAAGTCTATGAAGTACTTGAAAATTTTGAAATTATATGAAAAACATGTCACACGGAAAACACTATCCAACAAAGAAAGAATTTTTCAAATCGGACTCCTAGAAGTAGAGATATTGACAAAAATAAGATGTACATCTACGCCCCTGGCAGAGAAACTGTGGAATATTTTAAGAAGAAAATATTACGAAAAGTTTATCGATGTGAGTGGCATCAGTCCATGAAAGAATTTTTTCAATCGATATTTTAGAAGCCCAGATTTTATGGCAAATACATCAGAAGCAAGAATTAACACTTACGCCCCCTGGTGGCCAAAATGTTCTTTACCAAAATTTTAAAATTATACGCAAAAGATTTTCCATCAGGAGATGTATCCGCTGAAGAAAAAATTTTCAAGTCGGAGTTTTAGAAGAAGAGTTATCGGGGAAAATGTAATTTACTTTTACGCCCCCTAGCGGAAAATCTATGCGTAATTGAAAAAGTAACTATACCTAAAATACTCTTCGACATAAATGGAATCGATAGATAAAAAAATTCAATCGGATGTTTAGAAGCAAATATGTGGAATAAAACGTATTTTTGAATTCGACATCATCTGCATTTACGCCCTCTACCGGCGAAATTGTACATCGTAAAAAAAACGAAATAAAGGATCATCATTTCCATATTTCAATCTTCCCAATGCAAAAAGAATTTTTCAAATCGGACTAATAGTTGCAGAGATATCGTGGGTACAGACGGACGGACAAACCGATAACAGAAGCACGATCTTTTTTTACAAACGACGTGCTAAAAAGAAAATGCTGAATGGTGTAACTTTCTTTTTTAGTTATAATTTCTATTTTTTACATCCCCAGAGCATGAATTTACGTCCCAGGAATGACTACTCTTGGAGGGCAACTACCCTCCCTGCCCTCCCCTGCGGCCCTGCCAGGTACCAAGTAAAATTCATCATTCGGCGGTACGGGGTACCCATTATGTTACTAATAAAAGTTAGTCGGCTCCTCCTTTCTAAAAAAAAAAAAAAAAAATTGGCCGGTTTTAAATTTTTTTTAATATAACACTTTAATTCCCTTCTTTTCAGTAAGTACAATGGAAACTCAGCTATATGTTTTTCTAGAGGATGACCCTAACCCTCTAACCGGCTGGAACGAATTAACTCGGTGTTAACAAAATATGCTGAAATCAGTTCGAATTAATATATTTGGTGTCTAAGAAGTGGGCCAAACTCTACATAAACGAGTGAACCTGCGCATCGGAAACTGTTGCTTTTACCTTAGGTTTGTCATCCTAAGTGGTCATTTGGGGGTATAATTGTCATTAATCTTCCATGTCTGATTATCTTTTCCGCTAAGAATGCTATAGAAAAGAAAGAAGAGAAAAGATGTTTGAGTAACTTTTTCCTACCGTGTGACATGATTTCCATATGTCCAGGGGACTACTCCTTCCAAATCATTCCTTGGGTGATGGAACAGAGAATAAAGGATTGTAAGGGAATCATACTACATACTGTAAGACTAAGGGCTGCAAGGGAGCACTTACAATTGTTTTGCTGTAGCGTTCGTATAACCCGGTCACTATGACAACACTTTTGTTTGAGGGGAGCAGGAAAATTTGGGCAATTTTTGGTTCGGGTGCATCGGCCGCTTAAAGGGTTCAAAAACGCATAAAGGGAATTTCAAAATGTTAAATACTGTTGTGAAATTTATGCTTTGAAGGCGTTTGTTTGTTAATAATGATTTGTTTAAAGTCGAATTGACGGCGAAAGAAAAAACCGTTTGAAATTATATTTTATCGCACTGCAAAAATCATAAAGCCCATGAAAATCGAATTTCTCTTTCGACAGCTCTATCTGTCTATAAAAATTCTGATTCTAGACTAAGTGAAATCCTCGCAACTAAGAATCTGAGACCAGTGCTTCAATGTGCTTAATAGCATTTTTTCTTCGGAACCAAGGTGCATCGAATTGAAACCAGAATACTGGATATTGATTATACATCTAGGATTCTATCCTACCACTCTACGAAATGGAGGAGCCACAAAGCTACGTCTCTGAGATTTATCAATTTTTAAACAGGGCATATGTGTGTGTGTCATGAAATGCAAAACCAATTTTTCATCCAAACCGAAAGTAAACAACATACTCTTCTCTGATGGGATCAAGGTTCAACTTTGGTAGCACCAAGATGGGACAGAGCAAGGCTGTCTCGACTCTCTCAGAGTTGTAACATACCGGGTTACGTGTAAAAGATGCAAATAACCGCGTGTTTTTAATAATTCAAAATTCAAATTTTGACGTATATAATCGCAAAGAGCATATAAATGAACTACGTATATAACCGAATTAAAAAAAATGATATAAACTACAGTAAAACATCGGGGCTAACGCAAAATTATGTATAAAAGCGAAAAACATATAACTGGAAAGCATTACCCGATGTTCCACTGCACTTCTATATGAAAAACGATTTATTACAACGAGAGAGCATGTCGTGAACATAGCTTCTATTTAAATATCATGACGCCCTTTCGGGAAAGATTAAAGGTTATGTGGCTGATACAGTTCTACCGTAGAAAGAACATAAAATACTTGTGCTAATGAAGCATTTCCGGAAACAAGTTTTAGAATCACATGTTTATTAAAAATCGATGAAGGAAGAGATGGAATAACCTGATCGAAAACTGCTTTTCAGAAACACACTGTACATAAACATGGATACACGTAGACACACACGTAAATAGAATGGAGTCGCATGCGAATCTTGCGTCTTTCAAAGGACAAAAATTTAAACCACATAACTGTGAAAACTGCATAAGAAGAATTAAGAGCATTATTGGAGTACAATCGACCTTCCACTGTAGATTTACATAACACTTGTGTGTGCATATACAAAAAGCTAAAGCACCTATTGAACTTCATGTCCTGAGTTTTAGCACCAAAAGTGCTTATCCGAACATTAGTGGAGATCCTGATCAGAACTCGAACAAACCTTGGATTTCATATCCAAAGGTCCAGCACCCATTGGATTTCTGAAAAGTCGGCGCCTATACCACCAGGTATAGGCGCCGACTTACATCACAGTCACCAGTTTTTGTCAGTCGCCAGACCCCATTGAAGATTTAGAGCTTGATGGATCATCAACCTCTAAATTTTCATATCGAAGAAGAAATTAATAGGTGTATAAAACTTTGATGGAGTACATTTGGAAGAAACGGTTCAATTTTCAAGTGTAGTTTACCATCATGCCTTAAAAGAACAGTATTTAATCAACGCATCCTTCCAGTAGTTTCTTATGAGTCAGAGACATGGAGTTTAGCTAAAAAAATCATACAAAGGCTGCGGACAACTGAAAGAAGCATTCTCAAATGCATGCTTAGGTAACCAAGAAAGAAGGGAAAAGGAACTAAAAGGTTCAAGTAAAAGACAAGACATAATGTCATCATGTTCAAAGTAAAGACCCTCAAGCAGCAAGAGGCTGTATATAATGCTAGAAGAACTGACTATCACTGGACAACGGATATATTTGACTGATTATCAAAGGACAGAAAGGTACCCAGAAGAATACCAAGTGTACCAAGTGGGAGATGAGTGAATATAATACGAAAGCATGCCAGAGTGACATGTAAAGGAATTACTTAAGACAGAAAATTGTGAAAGAAACTTCGGGAGACCTTCATCCAGAAAAGTGGGTTAAACATGGTTGGTGATAATGAATACATCTGTGCAGCCCTTCAGCAATATAATAGAAGTAATTTTATTAATATCTCTAAAAGAAAATATGTAAACCAAGAGACAAGTCGCGAGGAAATAAAAATGGAGTGATACGTTGAATGGGTAGTGCTGTGATTACCACAAGAAGAACCTCTCAAGTAGTCCACAGAAAATCTTATTCTCCCTTGACGGTCTATTCTAAACTACAGATATTTCTTGCAGGGGGATGGAGGATTACGATATGCTTTTTGTGGGCATGTGAACATTGAAGGATGCATTCCATCGAAGGTTCATTGCGTCTTTGATGGGATGTACCCATCAATATTCTTCATTTCAACTCCTTGGAAAACTTCGAAATCCCGGTGCACCTGCATCAGTGGAAATGCAAGGTGATCAGCGTTGTTTCTTATTAAGAAAAAAGTAAGTCAAAGATTCTGCTCCTAAACAGGCGTCCCAAAACGTACCCACCAAGAGTAAGGCGATGTGACTGAGGAATGAAAAAGACTAAAAAAAAAGGAAAGAAATCTTAATGTGTAGGAATCTTTAACACCAGAAATTTACATGATGACATGTTCAATGTGTCCGCTTTCGACTGCAGGGATATTACGTAACGGTAGAATAAAATTGGAGACCACACGGTTCAAGAGCTCAGAGGAAAAAGACGCAGATTTCATCTTTAATAGCTGTTCGGAGCAACTCCAATGTCAGTGGATTGAACCAGTACACCTGGTCTTTAAGGTAACCCCATAAAAACAGTCACACGGATTGAGGTCCGGAGAATAGGGTGGCCAATCCACTCTGGTGCGGTAGTCCAGAAATGACACGCTCTGCGAAATGTTCGTGGAGCAGAGCAAATACCGGTGCTGTACGATGTGGACGTGGTTCCCACCAGGCATGGAATGAAAGCCGTTTCCATTACTGTCCGATATATCGCGGATGTTAGAGTTTCATTGATGAAGATGGGCCGGAAGACTCCACATCGTGACAAGGCACGCCACACAGTCACACGCTGTGGGTGAATGGTTGCAGCAATAGCAAGATGTGGGTTTGTGGACCCCCAAAACCATCAATTCTCTTTGTTGACAAAGCCTTAGAGGTGGAAATGAGCCTCATCCGAAAACCAGGTGTGCCCTGTGTAGATATTTTCTGTCTCAGTACTGTTGGAAATTGTCTCGGCAAATGCCAGCCTTGCACCTGTTTTGCTTGCTGTTAGAGGCTGTTGGGTTTGGATCTTGTACGGGAATAGATGCGGATCTGTTGTGAGAATGCGACGAATACTGCTGCTTGTCAGCCTCAACTGTTGCGCACCCCTTTGGACAGACTTTTTCGGGCTTCTGTGAAATGCTTCTCGCATCCTTTCCAACGTTGGTTTCCGTCCTTGATGTGGAAGGCCTGCCACTTTGGGTCCGATTTTCCAACACCGTCTCTGTTGTGTAAAATTTGGTGACGATGTTTCTTATAGTGTGTCTATCTGGTCAGACTTTGATCCTGAACTTCTTTTTCCGGACTCTCCGATGATCGATAATACTCTTCCACGATAAAGATACGCTGTCTGTGGTATACATTGTCATTTTCTCGACTCCTGCAGAGAAACAGAAACCCTAATGTATCACAAATTCCAACTATCTCTGCGTACAATGTTAAAATGTCTTTATATTATCTGCAGCCGTTGTGGTGTTAACTCCGTTTTAACTTGGTACCTATCTTTTGGGACACCCGGTAAGAGGCTTTGGTATCGGGTGTGTGCATAAGTTCTACCCGATAGGCTACAAAGAAAGGAGGAGAACACAACAAATAACGTATCTAGGATTTCACATAATTGCCATAATTATGTATGACCTCTTGCAATCTGCCTGTGAGTAGGTGGATCCCACGCCGGAAAAACTCCTGTGTTTTAGTGTCAAAAAAGTCATGTAATGCCGTTTTCATATCGTCTACATCATCGAAGGTCTGTAACGATCGAAATAGGTGGTAGTCCGTAAGTCCCTGGGCAGGGAAATACGCCAGGCGAGGTAACACTTCCCAACCAAAGTCCAGTAATTTTTGCCGAGTGATTAAAGCAGCATGAGGTCTGGGTTTTCATGATGAAAGATCACGCCTTTGCGATTGACGAGTGCTGGCAGCTTCGATGTCAGTTGTTCTCGCAATCTGTCCAACTGTTGGCAGCAGAGGTCAGCATTTATCTTTCGGTTAGGTGCCAACATCTACCAGTGGATTATTTCCTGCACATCCCATCAGACACTCAACAAAACCTTTTTGGGATGCAGTCCTCCTATTGAGGTCGATGGAGCAGGCTCCGCACCTTGGCACACAGCTAATCGACGCTTTACATTACGGTAAAGTATCCATTTCTCATCTCCCGTTACAATTCGTCTCAAAAACGCTCGATTTATGACGAGAAAGCCAAGAAACACAGGTACGGATTCTCTCCTAACGTTGCTTTACAGAAAGCACATGCGGAACCCAGTTATCGAATTTGGTGATGAACCCAAGCGCATGCATCCGCCTTTCGACTATTGTTTCTGTGTACCGACAACGTTTCCACTAATTCCTGAACGGTTAGATATGGGTCATTTGTTATAGCTTGGTTCACATCATCGTCAGAAACCACGGATGGACGTCAAGGATGTGGTTGATCTTTACAGCTTCTGTCTCCGTCCCGGAATTTCCGAAACCAACGACGTCATGTGCTGTCATCAACTACATCCTCCCCATACACTTGACAGATGTTGCGGCAAGCCGCGGCTGCAGCACTGCCTTCATCTAACTCGTACAGTGAACAATGTCTAATGCGCTCCTTATCGCATGCCACGTTACACCGTCCGTGATTTTCATTACGAACGACTTACTCAGACAAACCTAGTGCCTCTATATGCTCTACTACTCCACGCTTTATTGGGCGATAATTCGGCATCGCAGCGTCATCTCTGACGTAGCTACTCTGATCGCAATTTGCATCTATTCCAAAATGGGTAGAACTTTTGCACACACATAATACTTACTTTTGGGAGTTCATGGAGCATCAGTCCCAATTCAAAGGTCAATAACTACTGAGAGTAGTGTTGCCATGGGCAAGCATGCCGTTTCCATGACAGATCTTATCCCAACATGGGGTATCTGTTCCCCCGGTTTTCAGATATCAAAGAAATGAGCAGTTTGAAATGCAATTCCTCAAGAAAGGGTACTTTAGCCCAATGCTCCACTCAGCGAGTGAAATTTTGTCACCCCTAATTTAAACCAATTCCTCTGTACTTTGCTATAAGTGCTACACTGAACACTGACCTCCTGAAAGAAAGTTCACTCTTATGCAGCTTCTGCCCCACCGTTCTTCTCAAAAATCTTCACTTCCGTGCGTTCGTATAGCAGCATTTTGTGTTGTCTTTGCAATAAAAGTAAGATTTTTATCAAAGGATTGTCTATAGATGTATACGATCCGCACTTGATGTTCTGGAGACTTAGAATTTGTAACGATTTTATAAAAGAAACAATATCCCCCCACCCCCTCCCTTACATCCCCATATCTTAACAAGAGGGGGCACAATCGTCAATTTGCGTAATGAACTGCCCATACCAATGCTATATTCTCTCAAAGATTATTTCACTGTTTCGACGTTGCATTTTGTTTTTCCCGTTTTGGGGATTTAATGACCACAGTGATCAACTCTAAGGGCTATAAGCAGTCGCCCTTTCTTAATTTAGGGGTACTGGTTCCAGAGTAGGAAGAAATCCAGTGCTCAGAGATAAGCACACTACCTATGCCTTATCCGTGACTTAAAATCACGGATTAGGCAGTTTCTGTCTGGTTCGGACGATCAGACAAAAACCAGCGCCTCTGACCACTCGGGCACCGGCCGAAGATGTTGTATTTGCAGAAGTTCTTTACTGTTTGATGATTAAATCATTCTAGTAATTTATCTGCTAATTTATTTCTCGCGGAAATAGATCTAAAACGTGCAAGTAATCCTTTTTATGGTTAACGTTTTCAATCAAGGAGATAGCATGGAAATGTTGGCAGTAATGAGGATCACTCAGGGGTGATGTGCCAAATGGATAACAATCGGTTTGCATGAGCAACAAAATCAATGATGATAGAGGAAGATAAGTGCTACCACCAGAAGTTAATTGCGGTTCCTAAAGAATTACACATTTTGTCATAAACTGAATCTACTTTTCTAAGTTTGGTTTCAGCTCTAGACAGGGCCTGATTTATGCACTGGCTTACAACAGGACCAGAGCCCCAAAATTTCTTCAAAGTGCATTGTGTCGAGCATAAACATACTGTTTTATGTTGTTCCGTAAAAAGTAAGGGGCCAGATTTGCAGATATGCGTAGGTCCAGGAGCACCACATGTCTAAGTCGGACTCATTTATTATAAAACTAGAACTTATTTTTATGAATATTTTGTCATATTCTGCCCTTTAATCGATAAATTTAAACAAGTTGGCAATGACGTAGCAGCATATAGCAGAAACACGTACGTACACACACACACAATGAAAAAGCTTGGGGGGGGGGGGGTGCTCCTCACTTCACATATGATATTTTCGTGATAAAAATAATCTAAGTTAAGAAACAATGCCGTCCTACGCACGATTTTAAATTTTAATATTAAAAAATATATACAAGTTAAAATAAATACACATTAGACCTTTCGAGTTTACATTAAACTCATCCTCAGATGTAATAGAATGCATAAACACAAGCGACAGGTTGTTAGTTATACATGTATACCATGACAGTCGTGTCACAAGTGACGTATGTCCAAAAAAAAAAAAAAGAGGTTTAACGCATGTGCGGAAATAATTGGTCAATCTCAATTTCTGGAAACTCGGGGTGTTTTTCCTGGTCCATATTAACTGTTTCCAAGGGAAGGGGATAGTACAAGGAGAATCTTCATTGCAGCAAAGATGACTGTATTTATAAATCAGTAAGCTTTCTGTGAAAAGAAGAGTAGAACGAAGTCTAGGGGTATTTAGTATAATTGCTGCCTCCCAAATAAGAGTATGCGTACCTGCTAAATAGGACCTAGAGAGAGCTGTAGAAGTTGAAGAGGTTTTAATGTTATGTTTGTGTTCCGAAACTCTACATTTCAAGGAACGAGACCCACATACATCATGTTCTGCCCTTCTTCCAATTAAACCTTCATCTATTCATCTATTCCAAAAATGGGTATTGCATAAATAAATATTCCAAAATGATATCGCATAAATGCCATGTCGATTGTCCAGTTCAACTTTGCCTCTGTCACATTTTATAATTGCTAAAATGTTATTAGTATTTATCCCGAATCCGATTTTATATTTTTTTACATATACCTTTCAAGGAATTGGTAACTCCAGGTATAAAAGGAACAGATCTGACAGATTTGATGGATTGGTGATCTTTAGTTAAGGATGAAACTGAGACAGAGTTTAAATAAATTCGTCGGAGTAGTTTTTACACAGTAAAAGCTATGTATCCATAGTCACTAGCCAACTTCTTAATATTTGTTAATCCAAATTGCGCATAGCAATGTCCGATGAATGCGATATTGTTCGTCCCAGCGAAAAATGTAAGGATGATAACTTTTGACAAAGCAGATGGAAAGAGTTAAAAGGGATCAAAGTTGTATTAGAACCTGGTTTTCTGTAGACGGAATAAGAAATAGATTTAGTAACAGAGTCCCGACGCAACAAGAAGTCCAAATATGGGAGGGACAAATTTTCTTCCAATTCCAGGGTAAACCTAATAGAACGAAATTTAGAGGACATTAACGGGGCAAAAGTATTGAGATCTTCCAGAGTTGAGGGCCAAAATATTAAGACATAATCTACATAGCGTAAATACAGTAAGGGTTTAATTGGCGCCAAAGGAATCACAACCTCTTCTAAATGTTGAAGTAAAATCTCCGCGAGAATGGGGGACAACGGTGACCCCATTGGCGCTTCCTCTATTTGACGAAAGTAGGTACCGTTAAAATGGAAATAAGTCCTATTAGAGACCAAACGAAGGGCGGAAAGAATAGCTTGGATGTTATCGGGGGAATAAGTTACCAAAGTACAGAGTTTGGAAGAAATAAGATCATGAACAACTGGAACGGGGATATTGGGAAATAATGAAATCACGCCGAGGGAGGCCATGAAAAATGGGGAATTGGAAGGGTGTAAAGATTTAATATGAGATAAAGCCACAGTGGAACTGGAAATAGGGTAAGGTGAATTAGAGGTTAGAGGCACATGCAATTTCGCTAAAGAGCTCTGTAATGGACGGGTTAGGCTGCAATATGCAGAAACGAGAGGGCGGATAGGGTTACCAGCTTTATAGTATTCAGCTTACCAAAAAGCTCTGGTACACGGTAGCCTGGGGAGTGTGCAAGCCATTTGAAATGGAAGAAGGAAGTGATGGAAGAGATTTCAAAGGTAGAAGTGCACCAACCGTAGCCTGAGTAGGATCTTTGGGGCAAATAACATGCGGTATATCAGATGTGTTTGGTATGTTCGGCGCTGCTGGCTTGTTGCATTTTCTCTAAGTAGTCTGTCCTGTTGAGAATAATAATCTAAGGTGCTTCATCAGCACTAACAATAGAAATATTACCATCGTGTTTAAGCGGTTGAAATTGCTTCTTCTCATTTTTAAGCTGATTAGTCATGTGTTTATTATGAGAGTGCTTGATAATATGTCTGGACATCTGGTAGCGAGTAGACTCCTGAGCCGAGTTCAGGAGGGCTTTGATCTCAGTTTCAATTTGAAAACAGTTTCAACTTCAGGGATGGGTTGAACATTATTAATTTTGGTAACAGGGGAGGAATATTTAAATCCTTTAGCAAGTGCGCTTTGCTGAATGTAATTCAAAGGAGTAGAGCTCAGTTTAATGAAAGTAGGGTTCTGGGTCGAGAACCGTACAGGATGTGTACACGAAATTAAAGTTCTATTAGCTACCTCCTCGGAAACAAGATGGCAAAGCTTTTTTACATGAGTATCCTGCACCTTGAGTTGTTCGGAGGTGCATATAGCCACGATGGTTGTAAGAAATCAGTCCAAAAGTATAGGATGTTTCTTCTTAGTTAAAAGCAGATGTGTTTCATATGTTCGGCGCTGCAAAAATTCAATGAGGCTCCTTTCTTGACGAATAATAGTTGAGAGTCGCTTGCCTTCAGCCCTTCGCTTGACAGTAGCGTCTCGAGCAGGAAGAGGAATTTGACGAATAATTAAAATTTTCGGGATTATTCGCAGTTCTTTGCAATTTAATAAAAACGCCAAATGTGACATCTCCATGGTGAGTTTTCGCTTGCGCGGGGGGGGGGGGGAGTGTTATTGGAGCTATGGGCGGGATAGGATGCATTATCTCATTAACTTTTTCTGGCATCGGGCACAAATGAAGTTAAGCCTATATGAAATACAAATTTTCGATAAAAATTTTATCCTACGCTACGACAGAGTTAGCTTTCATCATGAGACACTGATTCCAAGATTAGTTCCCACCCAGCACAAGATTTTTGTTTCATAATGCATTTTGAGCCTTTGAGCTATGACACTGGCCTGAAGAAAATCCGCCGCCCCGGTGGCGCAGTGGTCTAAGCAATGGCTTCTGACCATTCGTCCGAAAAGAGTCCGGGTTCGAATCCTGGTGAGGAATAGATGTTGTGTTTGTCTTACGGCACTGGCTCTCTCTCTTCCCTGGAACCAGTGACCCTGAATTAGAGACGGGCGACTGCTTATAGCCCATTGAGTTGCATACGGTGGTCGTTAAACCTCCAATAAAAAAAATGATATGATGTGCGGGAAAGTATTAAGAAATAAAACAAGCAAGGGAAGTAAGTTATCAGGAATTGCCTTAAGGACGGGGTAGAAAGTGATTGCAACAGGCCGTTTTGAAAATGGAGATGAAATAAGGTGGTGTGCACCAATGTTCAAGCTTGTTGGCCAAGAAGAAGTCAGAATCAGTTTCGCAGTCAAACAACTCAGAGATACCTCGAGGTGTTCTGGCGATTCCAGAAATAGCAGTTGCAGGAATATGGCTAGATAGCGCCTCCATGTAACTGTTGGAATATAACGATACCAACAGTGGAGGTTGAGTAAAGCGCAGAAGAACGGCGAAGCGTCAATCTCATTATACACTGCCGGACAATTGCTAAGGACGGATGACAATAGCAACGATAGCAACCATAAAATAGAAGGCAGGAAAATGTGGAAATTAGCATAAGTGCGGGATACAGTAAGACGTGTTGTGCATATGCAAATTTTGGATTGCCGAACTTGTTCGTGACGTCATAGCGCTGAAAGAGATATAAAGGATTTGACGCGTATTGACCGTTGTTGTTCAAACGCAAAGTTGAAAGGGAAAGAATCAATTGACGAACTTACAATTTTCAGTATGTCTTCCCGACATCACCTAGATGATTTTACGCGTGGTCGTATTATTGGCAAGATTGAAGAAGGGCGAGAAATAACAGATGTTGCCAGGGAGTTCGACGTCAGCCGCAGTGTTGTTTCAAGGCTTTGGAAATCATTTCAAACAAATGGAGAGTGTATCAAACGTCACGGGGAGGTCGTGTTCGCAGTACGACACCTGCAGAAGATCGGTACATAGTACTATCAACAAAAAGACACCGGCGCAACACAGCTAGTGAGGTAGCAAATCAGTTTATGGCTGCTACTGGCAAGCGGATCTCCCGAAAAACTGTCGCCAGACGTTTGCATGAAGGAGGACTATACGCCCGCCGTCCTGTTGTGTGCATCCCATTGTCCAGACGTCACCGTACCGCCCGTTTGCAATGGTGCCATCAACATCGCAATTGGACTGATAACGACTGGTCTGCTGTCCTCTTCTCAGATGAGAGTAGATACAGTTTATCGTCTGATTGTCGACGACAACTGATCTGGCGTGATAGTGGTACTGCATATTGTCCAGCAAACATACAGGAAAGGGACCGATATCCGACATGTAGTGTCATGGTATGGGCTGGCATCATGATCAATGGCCGTACGTCCCTCTATGTGCTTCCAACTGATACTATGACTGGCCAACGATACATTAATGTTGTTCTGCTACCTCATGTTCGCATGTTCCGTGGTGCTGTCGGTGATAGATTCATTTTCATGGACGACAACGCAACATGTCATCGAACAGTCGCTGTCCAGGAGTGTCTTGAGAGCGAGAATATTCAACGCCGTTTTTTGATTTGAGCAGTATAGGTCCACGAAGTAATATTTTCAGTCAAGTTTTCAGGAGCTCAGATTTTGCTGCAAATACATAAGCAGAAATGAACACTTATGCCCCCTGGTAGCCAAACCATTCTTTACTAAACATTAGAAATTATATGAAAAAGATTTTCCATCAGGTGCTGTATGCGATACTGGAAGAATTTTTCAAATCAGAGTTTTAGAAGCAGAAATAGCGCAGAAAACGCAATATACCTTTGGGCCCCCTAGCGGAATGTCTATGATTTAGTTGAAAATTTTGAATTTAAAGGCAAAACATTTCGCACCGGAAACACTATCCAATAAAGAAGGAATTTTTCAAATCGGACTCCCAGAAGTAGAGATATTGACAAAAATAAGATATACATCTACGCCCTCTGACGTAGAAATCATGCATTATTTTAAGAAGAAAGTGTTCCTAAAAGGTTTATCAACGTGAGTAGTATCGATCCACAAACAAATTTTGTTCAATCGAAATTTTAGGAGCCCAGATTTTGTTGCAAATACACTGCTGGCCACCCAAAATGCAACATCAAGAAGGACACGAGATAGCAAAGCCAGATTTACTGGACACATAACAATACATACAAAGATGAAACGATTGAGCTTACAGGCCCGTGCGACTTGCGGAACACGCAGACATAAATAGTTCGTGTGGCCCCCATGGCTGGCAATAACGGCCGCTACACGCCGCGACATCAAACGAAAGAGGCTTTGGAGGTGGGATTGGGGTATGTCGGTCCAGGCTGCTTCCACACGTTGCCACAGTTCATCAGGCGTAGCCGCGGGTGGTGCTTGCCGGGCTACTCGGTTGCCGATCAGCGACCAGACGTGCTCGATGGGCGACATATTGGGAGAACAGGCGGGCCACGGCAGCAATGACACCTGGTGGGCCGTGAAGAATTGTTGCACGATGCGTGCCACGTGCGGGCGCGCATTGTCCTGTTGAAACGTGGCCGCTGGCAGGTCCTGCAGGTAAGGGAGGAACAAGCTCCAAAACGTCGGAGATGTAGCGGTGGCTGTTGAGGGTACCGGCGTGCGTACCAGAGGGGTGCGGGTGTCATATCCAATTGAGCCCCAACACATAACGGCAGGCGACGGACCGGTATGACCGGTATGGCGATGCATAATGCAGGCGTCATGCAGTCTCTCTCCGCGGTGCCGCCACACGCGGATCCGACCATCGTGGTGTTGCAGGCAGAAGCGGGATTCATTGGAGAAGACAATGTCGTGCCATTCCGTTGTCCAGGTGCGGCGTTCAACGGCCCAATGCCGCCGCAGTCTCCGGGGGTGTAACGTCAATGGTAATCGGAGCAACGGGCGCAGTGCGACAAGTCCCCGCTCCTGCAGACGACGTCGAACAGTACGTGCTGACGCAGGTTGTTGCGCAACACACCCTAATTCCTGGGCTAACGTTCGTGATGGGGCGGTGCGAGCCGTCAATGCCCGCCGCACAACATGCCGGTCCTCTCGATCGGTGGTGTGCCGCGGCTGCGGCAATCGCTTACGTCGGTCCGTCCGTCCCTCCTGCACCTACCGAATCCTTACTCGCCTCACTGTGTCTGGATGTCGTCCCACACGGGCGCCGATGTCTCGGTACGATAAGCCGCTGTCGCGATAAGCCACTACTCGTCCTCTGTCGAACTCCGAAACGTGCTGGAATGACTGCCGTATTCTGCGACGAAGCATCAGGAAGCTTCCCATGCACAGGTCCGGCAGCACAACACACTCTCACTACTTACACCCCGCCT
Organism: Macrothele yani; assembly: GCA_039090855.1. Taxonomy (NCBI): domain Eukaryota; kingdom Metazoa; phylum Arthropoda; class Arachnida; order Araneae; family Macrothelidae; genus Macrothele; species Macrothele yani. The sequence continues at coordinate 79,785,501 of CM077023.1, read as the reverse complement.
TCTGTGCACCCTTCTTATAGTGCTTCTCGGTGGCGTGCCGGGCGCACATGATTTGCATATGCCCTGCAATGCTAATCGTTTGCATGTCCTCTTGCGGGCGACGCATGCTGCGAATTTCAGGCCAATCGGATGCTTCCTTCTTGGTGTTGCATTTTGGGTGGCCAGCAGTGTACATCAGAAGCTGAAATTAAGACTTACGCCCCTGGTGGCCAAACCTGTTTTAGAAAAATTATGAATTATGTGCAAAGGATTTCCCAACAGGAGCTGTATCTGGTGCAGAAAGAATTTTTCAAATGGGAGATTTAGAAGCAGGGATATAGGGGTAACGTAATTTACCTTTACGCCCCTAGCGGAAAGTCTAAGAATTACTTGAAAATTTTGAAATTTTATGAAAAAAATGTCACACTGGAAACACTATCCAACAAAGAAGGAATTTTTCAAATCGGACTACTTCTAGAAGTCCGATGACAAAAATAAGATATATATCTAGGCCCTCTGGTGGAGAAACCATGCAATATTTTAAGAAGAAATTATTCTGAAAAGGTTTATTGACGTGAGTGGTATCGGTCCACGAAAAAAAATTTTCAATCGAGATTTAAGGAGCTCATATTTTATGGCAAATACATCAGAAGCAAAAATTAACACTTACGCCCCCTGGTGGCCAAAGTATTCTTTACCACAAATTAGAAATTATATGCAAAAGATTTTCCATCAGGAGCTGTATCCGCTAAAGAAAACATTTTTGAAATCGAAGTTTTAGAAGAAGAGATATCGGGGAAAACGTACTTTACTTTTACGCCTCTTAGAGGGAAATATATGCGTAATTTGAAAAAGTAGCTGTACCTAAAATACTCTTCGACATAAATGGAATCGAAAGATAAAAGCAATTTTTCAATCGGATGTTTAGAAGCAAATATGGGGAATAAAACGTATTTTTAAATTCGACATCACCTGCATTTACGCCCTCTAGTGGCGAAATTGCGCATCATAAAAAAAGCAACTAAATAAAGGATCAACATTTGTATATTTCAAGCTTCCCAATGCAAAAAGAATTTTTTAAATCGGACTAATAGTTGCAGATATATTGTCTCTACAGGCGGACGGACGGACGAACCGATAACATAAGCGCGATTTTTTTTACAAAAGACGTGCTAAAAAAAAGGAAAAATGCATAAAATTCTGAGTGATAAACTGACAAATACTTGTCTTCATACTTATCATCCGAGCGTTTAATTTAACAAAAGGTTCTGTCGAACCGGACCGAACAGACTACATATCCCCCTTGGATCACTTTTGGCTAGGAAAAAAGGACATAAAATTAGAATAATTCACGAGATGCCTTTATCATCTGGAACCTTACTAACAGTGATACCAGATCTTCAAGCAGAAGACTCTGTGTGCTTTTCCAGCTAAGTGTTGTTTGTACCAAGCAGAAAAACACAATACTAATACAACTAGAAACTATTGACCATAGTATCTCCATCCCATTCCAAAAGAATTCCTCCAATCCGTTTTTCATAAATTCACGTTTACAAAATACTATAAAGTTGCCTCAGTTAGCTTTAAAGACAAAGCCTTGGACATACTTCCTTCTGTTCGACTGAAAATAATGTTTTAATACTTCTTCTAGAAATAGCAAAATACACACATTTGCTCCCTAGCGTAAAAATTTTGCGCAAGTAAAAACTTGGGAATTTGGGAAAGTTTTGTGCATTATTATCTCTAACTTTCATCACAACGAAATATTATTTTCATTTTGTCTTCAAGAAAGATATATTTTAAAATATAAATGTGGTATTTTCCCTATAAACTTTTTGACTTTCGAAACTTTCTTTGAACTGTTGCCGATAGATGGCACAACGATATTGCGTGAGAAGCAGCTTGCCTCCTTTTCTCACGAAGAAGAGTAGGTGATCCAGTTCAGCTAGATACGAGGAAGAGACGAAGAAAGACAAAGCTGAAAGTTGTTTTGTGCGCGAGTAAGAGGAAATGCGCCGTAAAGACGATGTTTGGTTCCGTTTCAACGACGCCTGTATTACTGTTTGTACATTAAATGTTATTTTAGTTGTAACAAAAGAAGTTAGTCCTGCATTGAGTTAGAATCACTCCCCTTTCCAGTGAACCCACCAACGCCTATCCTACATAAATGTATAAATTTATGACACTTTAAGGAAAAAAAATCCGTCAAGAGGAACCAGAAGTACGTTAAAATTTTTGGAGTTGCTTATGTCTGCTCGAGTGAACAGCATTCTTTAAATCCTTGTTCAGATACACGGATATCAAGAATAGTGCGAGTACACATTTTTGCCAACAGGCGTAAAATATGTCCCTTAAGCACAAAACATATGGTTAATATTTTTCTTTTCTTTTCGCTCTGGCTGCTAGAAGCCAAAATATGGTGACAAACACAAATAATCAGTTTCGCCACCTAGCAAGAAATCTGAATACAAGGAAAACTGGAAGACATATGAGTAGTTAGCAGAGCTATCTAATACAGAAAACTAGTTTCAGGTCCGATTTCTCGTAGAGGAGGTGTCATTACCGAAGACAAATGAATCAGGTATGCCGCCTAATTAATTATTGCTACATTCACCATTTAGTGTTTAGATCCTATCCCAAAAGCGCTAAGATTCCACAAATTGTTGGAGAAGGAAAAGGATCACACAAACGCACACACATTTTGCAAAATCCAAATTTTTGAATTTGAAGGACGAGTAGTAATATCGCCGTTTCAAAGATAAATAAACTGACAAACAAACGAAACTGAATTATATATCGAATGAAATTTATATCACAAATTCCTCATGTTACAGGAGATAACTGATTACACTTGTAGAGCTATACAATATTTTTTTCTCTTCAAAACACAATATCGTGTAAAGCCTCTTCCAGCAACAATAACAACCTCTGCACGGCGTGACATTGAAAGGAAGAAGTTTCTGATATCGTCCTGGGGATTATCCTGCCATGCTGCTTCCGTGCGAGACGAGAGTTCATTTATGGTGACTGGTGTAGGCGTTTGACGGGCCAGTTACTTAGCTATCACGTCCCACGCATGTTCGATCGTGGACATATCCGGAGATCGTGCATGCCAGGGAGGAAACGATATCTGCCTTGCATGGAAAAGATCTTGCGAGCCACGTGTAGCCGCGCATTGACCTGCTGGAATATAGCGCCAGGACAACTCTGAAGGAAGGGTACCACCTCTACCACTAAAACATCCCTGATGTATCGCTGGCTGTTGAGGGTTCCCTAAATTCGTATGAGGCGAGATCGGGAATTAAACCCAATGGCGCCTCAAACCATGACGCTTGGCGTTGGACCGGAATGATGCTTCAAAATTCACGCTGCAAGGTGCCGTTCACAAGATGTCATCGAACACCTGTGCAACCCTCCTGGTGCATAAAGTTGAATCGTGACTCGTCAGAAAGCACGACCTGTTGTCAATCAGCGTGCCAGTGTCTGTGTTCGAGACCCCATTGCAGCCTGAGGCACCTGTAGTTGAGAGTCAAAGGAATGCGCAACAATGAGCTGCTAACGACCAGTCAAGTCCTCTGTTAAGCAGACGACGTCGAACTAGGCTGAAGGACAAAGCCTGACCTGAGACAGTGCTCCTCCTGCTGCGCTAACACCGTGGATGTCACTGTGCGATCGGTAGCTGCAATGCGGTAGAGGTGTCTGTCATCCCGTGCAGCCGTGCGTTTTTGCGGTCCGTTTTCTCGATTTCTGTGCGTCTGAGCCTCATCTCTCCACCGACGCCAGGTTCGCATCATTGTACCGGCGTTTCATCCCGTACGAGTGGAAATTTAGCAGTAGGAAGATCCAGCTTCTCTCATCCCAACATTCATCCTTCCTCGCAGAAAGTCCGTGAGGTGTTCATAATGCGGCCATCTTCGGTGACGGGGCACAGTGAGACTTAAGAAACACCCTTTCGACTCAATGTTGGTTCTTCACTGATTACAACATCTCTCTATACCTAAGACCGGACAGTCAATGGGGCTGCTCCGGACCATATGCGCATTTTTACTGACATTTTAATTATTTGCATGTCCTAACCTGTTGTACATATCCAGTAAGTTTCAAGCTAATACCAGCAGTCCTTCATGGTGTTGCAATTTTCACAAACAGTAGTGCATGTTTGAATTCAAGTTTCAAGCCTGGAATATTCAGATACGATGATCCCGCTGCTCAGGAATGACAATACATCAATATCGCATTGAAGTCTCTGGCGAGAAAAAGCACATTACAAATATTGAAAAATACACTATCCAAGCAAAACAGATTCATAAGTGCGAATTAATTTCAGTTATAGTTAACGGACTGCTAGTCACACAGAAATCCCGTGACATTCTTTAACCATAAAATTTTGATACGCACACTCTTTACAGGAGATACTCGTAGTAAAATGATACGTATGACAGTACTATTTACAAGAGTGGCGAGGAAAAATCATTCTCCATCCACTTGCGTAAAGTTTCCTTCTGGCATATTTCAAGACACAATGCATATGAATGCGTAACAACAGAAAATGTATAAAAAGATCAATTGGTCTTAGAAAAAGAGAACTACGTACAGGAGAAAGAGTCGGAACATACGGAATATTCATACATTGTGTTTCTGCAGTGGCTTGACAACAATCATTGGAGTTTACTTTGAAAATATAACAGAGTTATAAAATTTTATTTTGATGGAATTCGGCTACACAATTGATGACTATGAGTTTTGTGGTGGACATTAAAAAATAACAGCTGTGCAAAATGAAATTCTGGCTCAAATAATATTTATACTATTAATGCTCATAAGCTTCATGGTACATGTTGAAACAGTATTGACGATGTGTTACGTATAAGATTCTGGTGGCAGAAGATACGCTGCTCGACATTGAAATTCACTCCCACCCAGAAGGAGTGACGATAGAGGGTGAGATTGAGCATGCAAATAGGAATTCATAAGGGCATACCTTGATGTTATTTTCAGCCACGTACATTGTTTATCAGATGAGATAATGTAGCAAAATGGGTAAGCCTCAGTAAGTGGTTGTTTCACTGCCGTGAACAACAATAGAGGCAGCAATATGGCTTGGCAATGAGTCATGCAGTCGACGGATATCATCCTGAGGAATGGAACACCAAACACGGTTGATTTGGTTCCATAATTAATCGAGATCGTGAGCAGGCCGATTAGATTGAAGTCGACATCCAATGTGAACCCACAGGCTTTCAATTGGGGATAAATAGGGTGATCTTGCTGGCCAAGGCAGTGTTTGAACATATTGCAAACATTGTCGAAAAACTCGAGCGGTGTGTACACGGGCGTTATCTTGCTGGAAAATGGGGTGCTGTAGGCCATTCAGGTACGGTATCAAAATGGGCTGCAGAACCTCGCTCATGTATCGTGCAGCTGTCGGTGTTCCCGTGATGTGGACAAGAGGTGACCTGCTGTCATGCGCAATAGCACCCCATACCACGCTTACCTGCCTGATGAGCGGTGTGGCGGTCGCGAACGAAACCACGATCTGTCCGCTCATCAGGATCTCGCCAGGCACTGATGCATCGATGGTCAGCACTCAGACAGAAACGGGTTTCATCACTGAAGGCCACAGTGGCCCATTCGTGACCCCAGTTCTCATGACTTTGGCACCAAGCTAGATGAGGGCTGCGATGGCTGGCCGTCAATGGCAGTCAGCGTAACGGTTGCCTACTGCACACGTTTGCGACATGTAACCTTGGGTTTGCAGTTCGGGTCGCCATGCCGACGTCCATGGCCGATCACACAGCGCGTCGAATATCGGTTGCAGTGCTTTCTGGTGACGAACGAGCTTGTCGAATAATCCACCGGTCCAGGCGTGCTGACGTCTGTTGGACTGCACCACTGCTGCGCCGACGCACGTACAAACCTTCCTGTAGCAACTGGTACCAACAGCGTCCAACAGTTCGTGTACCCCGTTGCACATGTGCAGCGATACGACGTGTAGACGAGCCCGCTTCACATAGGCCTAAAATTCTTCTTCTCTGAAACAAGTCCAAATGGCGATAAACCTGCCGACGGCGTGTACCCGGCATTTTCGGCCTTTGCTGAAGAGTTTCCCTAGCACAAACAGCAAATCTGAAACGTCAGAAACACTTCCACCAGCGGCCGCACATTACCATCCCTGTTGCTGTTGGTACCTTCATCTCACGAACGTGTGACGTCATCGGCTCCGGTTGAACATCATTTGCATACCTCGAGTGGGTGCACTCGCCCTGTGATTTTTATATTTGTAGCACACCTCCTTCTGGGTAGGGCAATTTCTATGACGAGCAGTGTATTTACATAAATAATGACAATCCAGTACAATACGAAGAAATTGTGTTCAACTGTGCGAGTGATTCTTTTCTTCTCCCCCCTCCCCCTCCCAGTGTTTCACAAAAGTACTTCACTTATTGGCTACGCAGTTACGATTTCTGTCGCAAAATTATCGATTTATCGACAGTCGGCGGAAAAACGAGCAGAAGCTTAAACCATGTCTGCGGAGTTTCTCATGGTGGTCCTCAACCCCCTCCCCCCGCCACACCCACATTCTTCCATAAATATGTTGTTGTTATTAGTGTGATATGAAAAACGGGATGTTTATGAACAGTATCTACACTTGCCTTCGATATGCGTATAGCGCTACATTCTAATGGACGGTATAATGAATTAGCTTTATTTGCTTTCCGCTAAGCTAATTATTATGAATGATTCTCTTCCTACCAGCTAGCTAATGATATACTTGTACTAAGCTTCAAAATAATGAATTCAAAAGGGTGTTGTTACTAGTTAATTACGAACTTAAACAAAGTCTCAACGCTGGTTATTTATAGGAATCAAATAAATGTTATAAACCTAACAGCCAGACAGAGGTCTGACAAAAACTATGAATTGAGAAAGACTGACTTACTGAAAACTTCTTTATGTCAACGACTCTTGGTCAACTAAGGTACACACAACACTAGTAGAACAATAATGAATAATCACTCCTCGTAATATACACGCTTTCGCTTAACGACCACAAGCTCTCCTCGTAACAACACAAAGCTCTCCTAAGTCTCGATGAACGCGCCTATATACTAGCTACCACCACGTCATGACTTACACTCATTGTCAGATCTCATTCAGCGGGTGAAATAATATTTCGTTCAGTAGGAAGATAATTTACATAGTAAAATAAAATAACCAGAGATAGTAAAATCAAAAGGAAAGTGAATATAGAGTATACGTTACAACGGACTTGATGTAATACTTCGGAAATTATTGTATGCAGATAAATAACTCATCTTATACACAGTCGAGTCACATTATTGTGACCACCTCCTACTTTTGACGTCAACAGCGCCTAGCCAATGAACGAAGACATGTGTCGTGAACTGGCTTGGAGGCATTCTGAATACATCGGTCACTTTCCTATCGGGCACTCTAGCCCAAATCTCCAAGCTTCCTATTTCTAAGGGTTGTTTAAGACCTGGGGTCAGACACTCCCTTCCTAAAATCCTGTACATATGCTCATACTCTGAATACATGGATCAGCTGCGGGTGACCTAGTGGTCAGCGTTCGTGGCTGCCACGGAGATAAACTCAGGTTCGATCCTGGGCAGGTACGAACGCTGGAACCACTAAATACCCGCCGTGCGTCGGATGGGCACGTTAAGCCGTCGGACCCTGGGTACTGGGCCCCCGGTAATAAATAAGGGCGTCTTCCTCCCCCTTTCTACCTCACTTCCGTGTCACTTTCCTATCGGGCACTCTAGCCCAAATCTCCTAGCTTCCCATTTCTAAGGGTTGTTTAAGACCTGGGGTCAGACACTCCCTTCCTAAAATCCTCTACATATGATCATGATCTGATCTGAATACATGCGCCGCGGGTGGCCTAGTGGGCAAGGTTCGTGACTGCCACGGAAAGGGCCTCAGATTCGATCCCAGGCAGGTACTAACGCTCGATCCACTAAATATCCGCCGTGCGTCGGATGGGCACGTTAAGTCGTCGGATCCCAGGTACTGGCCCCCCGGTAATAAATAAGGGCGTCTTCCTCCCCTTTGGTACTTCGCTTCCGTGTCACTTTCCTATAGGGCGCTTTAGCCCAAATCTCCTAGTTTCCTGTTTCTAAGGGTTGTTTAAGACCTGGGGTCAGACACTCCCTTCTTAAAATCCTCTACATATGATCATGATCATGATCTGAATACATATCACTCGTTGCTGTCATGGATAAAAGGAGCGATTTATCAAATTTGCAAAAAGGGATTAATATTGTTTTTCTGGCCAAGGGTGGCAGTGTTTCTGAAACAGCGCAGTTTGTGAACTATTCACGTGCTGCTGTGGTTAAAGTGTATCGTGATTGGAAAATTGGCACCATTGCGAATAAGCGACGTGGAAACTGTGAAGCACCACGTGCCATTGATGTGACAGGTGAACGTCGGCTCCGAAGGTGCGTGATTGCCGATCGACATGCTACACTGGAGCAACTCACTAGCCGAATGGACCAGGGGGGCTACCGGAAGTGTGTCTAAAACGACAGTTCATCGAACCCTGCTGCGTATGGGGCTTCGATGCAGACAGATGAGCACTGCGCCTATGCTAACGAAGGTGCGTCGGCAGAAAAGGCTTACATTTGGACGGCAGTATCGGAATTGGACCTCAGCTGATTGGCAAAGTATTGCCTTTTCCGATGAGTGACGTTTTCTGATTCATCCAACGGATGCGCGTTGGCGTGTAAGGCGAGAAACATCGGAGAACAAATACATTTCAACCATTGCTGGAAGAACACAAGCTGGTGGGGGCAGCGTTATGGTCTGGGGAATGTTTTCGTGGCATTCACTCGGTCCACTTATACCTGTGGAAGGCACTATGGACCCAATCGGTTATGAATCCATCCTTGCAGACCACGTACACCCATACAGGCTGATTGTATTCTCTGGGGCGGATGGGATCTTCCAGTACGACAATGCGACGTATCACACAGCTAGAAATGTCCGACAGTGGTTGGAAGAGCACGATGAAGACTTCAAAGTACTTCCCTAGCCCCCTAATTCCCCAGACTTAAACCCAATTGAGCATCTGTGGGACCACCTCGATCGTGTTGTTCGCTCTATGGATCCTCCACCACGCACCCTCCAGCAACTGTCAGATGCAATGCAGTCAGCATGGCTCCACATACCTGTGAACACCTTCTGGCACCTTATTGAGTCACTCGCAGATAGTCTAGCTGCTGTCCGCACTGCACAAGGCGTTTACTATGGATATTAGCTGGTGGTCACAATAATGTGACTCGACCGTGTATAAGGTCATTTAATAAAACGATGAAGATGAGATGCACTTGTGAATATATACTGTATTTAATATAGGAGCACGCACAAGAAATAGAAAATAAATGGAGTTTCTTACACTTAAGAAATAAATAAACGTGGAATTTCCTATATGACACGCTTACACAGCTTACAAGAAAATATCGCAGCTGAAAGAATGACCATCATAACAGGAGGGTCGCTATAAAGCGTGTAAAGTTGGGGGTCCTTGTCTCTCATCAGGTGTTTTCCACGAAGTGGTCACGTGATGTTTTTTGGCACTTAACGTAGTTACGCAGTTACCGAGAGCTGTTAGAAATAATAAACAAGTTTTGCTCTCCGCACGTGGAAACAATGTTTGGCGACTACTGTGAGACGTACTGATGACTTATTTTTCCAACAAAATATATGCTATAATGCAATACATATTTTACTGTTTCCAAAATGCAATGGAAACTTCCCGTTGCGTCGATTAATACGAAAATGTAATGCTTTCAAACACAGTGAAACAGTAATTAATACAGGACATACTTACTCACTTTGCAGCTGAATAAAAGGAAATGAAAAATCCTAGTTTGTATCAGTAGGAAGTCTAGAAGCTCATCTTGTGTGTGTGTGTGTAGGGGGGAGGGGGCGGTTGCTCCTGTTTAAAAAAAAGAGAGAGACTTTGAGGATATAACACACAGTATTAACTTGCACACTTCCTCTTCCTGGCATCGCAAGGCTTTTTAATATTTCCAATTAAAAAATTGTTGTAAATCTTTAAATCACAAACTGCGAGTGAGAACCGAAAAAACAGCGTTATTTTCATGCCGTTCAATTGCTCACTTTTCGAGGAAATCAACTTGATTTCATCATCAACTTGATGCTTCACGTCTGTATAAAATCTTTCAAAATAAAGTTTGATCCTTTCTATGCAGATGGGTTAATTTAATAGAAAAATTTCCGACTTGGAAATTTGTTACTAGTTTCTGTTTATGTCCTAATCGAGGTACGTACTTTGCTTTGTCACGAACACTATCACACACACACACGCACTTGAAAGTCTACTCCACACGGTAACATTCCATGCTTCCAATTACTAATGATGCCAGCCAGTACTAAGAAAAAAGAACAAAGCTCACCCATTCCTTTTCACGATCAAATCAAAATCTCTTTCCACTTCCCCTCACATCTTACTCTGTTTCTGAAACTCTAGTTTGGGTTTTTGTTTTTTCTGCTGAAGCTAGAACAGAACATTTCATCTCCAAATTTACACCAAATTTTAGTTGTTATGAAAACTTTAACAAAAACCTGTGGATTTATTATTATAATTTTACAAAGATAAATGCATTCATTGTTTAGATATTGGCCATTTAAAAAGGAAACACCTGTTTAAGGCGGGGGTTGCCCCAGTGGCCCCACGCTAGATACGCTACTGGTTTACTTCCTCTGAAAATTTCACATATAACCTGAGGAGAAAAAATGTGTTACTGAAAGCAGCATTTAATCCATATAAAGCAAGAAAAGATTTTACACTTTATGACTTTATGATTGTCTTCACATCACTAATTTAAAACTTGTTCCTCGGAATTAAAAAAAAAAAGGCCGAAGTACTCCTATTTCGGTGAAGAATAATACATGAAATACGAAGAGAATAAACGAGTGATGCAGTTGATATTAAAGTGGTTTCAGCTGAATCACTCCAAGAAAATATTTTTTTTTAATTTTTGCAGTTTTTTATTATTTATCAGTACCAAAAAAACAAATAAACGAATAACACTGCAGAGGTGAGCAGTGAATTTCTTGTAACTCAGTTTTTATTTAGAATATATATGCAATTTTAATCCCAGATCGTGGCAATGGCAACTGTTGAGCAGTTTTATTCGTTGAGTCACCATGTCGCCCCGTGGTCAAGCAAAGATAGTGCAAATGTCTATCTTCAAAGGTTTTTCTTCTGATACCGCTTGAGATATGGAAATCTCCTTCGTTCTTTGGTTGCTGTTTGCTTCCTTATCTGAAGCCAATAACCTTAAACAAGCAGAAGTGATTCCTAATAATCGACAATGTTCAAGGAGGTGGAATGAATAGATTCATTAATATAAAATATAATACAGTAAGCATCGAACATTTATTGATATTTATATAGAATTTTAGAATTAATTTTAGAATTAAAAATTCGTTGAAACTTCCGCTTCTACAGGGTAATTTCAAACTTTGGTAACAAATTCAACATATTTCTTACACCGCGTTCAAGTAAACTACAGCTGTGAAACCCATATTATGTGCATATTATATCATCAAGTTTCTCGAGGTGTGACTGTATCGTGCGTAGGCAACGAGATGGCAGTAACTGAGCAAACAAAATGCTTTATTTCAGTTCGGCGGAGAAGGCACAGTACGTGCTGTGGTTTAACGAAACATTATCGCCGCCGTGATTTCAGATTGGATTTCTCACAACAATTTGGCAATGAACCACCTGCGAATAAAAAAATAATGAAAAGAACTGTACGTATAGTGCAAATCATTTGTTGAGAGAGGTCATTCGTTTTCTCGATAAGAGAATTGCGGCGAAAATCACGTGTGTCAGTGGCAGTAGAGACTGTTGGAAGAATACGAGAAAGTTTCTTCGCCGCCACGAAAATCCACGTAACCTGCAAGTCGAGAATTTCATGTTTCTAATAAAACAGTGTGGAAGATCCTGCGACGGAGACTGGCTTTCAAATCGTACAGACTTGGAATTCTGCAGGCATTGAATGAAAATGATAAACTCCAGCAACATTACTTCTGCTGTAACATGTTAGAGCTAATGAAGACAAATGACCACTTATTCGACAAAATCGTTTTGTCTCATAAGGCATGTGAGCGAAAAATAGAACAAACATAATGTTCTCATTTCTGGTGCTGAAAATCTTAGGGAAGTGCTAAAACATCAGCGTTCAAATGAAAGGTTGTGGTGTTAGCTGAGCTGAGATCCCAAAAGTGTACGGATCATTTTTCATTCAACCGTCATAGGGATTGTGTATCTGGATATGCTGGAAAACTTCTTCATTCCACAACAGGTCATTGAAATGGAGCCTGATAAGCTGTTTGAACACGATGGCACGCAGCCTCATTTATTGAAGAATATCCGCAAATTTCTTTAGTCAGCCGATACCCTTGGAAAACAAATCTGCTGCGGGGGTCCTATTCCATGGACTTCGAGGTCACCGTACTTAACACCTCAGCATTTTGCTTTATGGGACCACGTTAAGGATTCTGCCTCCGTGCCTCCGATACCCGACAGCGCTGGTGAGTGGGGAAACCTGGATTTCAGAAGACATGCTGCAAGTGGAGGAGGCACTGTTGAACTCGATCTTCTGGCAGGAACTGGATTATCTTTGGGATGTATGCCAGGTTACCAAGGCACCACATACTGAACACATGTAAAAAAAGTTAAGTACAATACGTACATCAAGTATTTATGTACGTCAGGCACCCTGCCAAAAAGGAGCGCGAGCTGTTTCACCACTCATCGTGAATGGTGAGTGGGAAACCTAGATTTCAGAAGTCATGCTGCAAGGGGAGGAGGCACTGTTGGACACGATCTTCTTTCAGGAACTGGATTGTCTTTGGGATGTATGCCGGGTTACCAAGGTGCCACATACTAAACACATGTAAAAAAAGTTAAGTGTAATATGTACATCAGGGCGATGGCATAAATTATTCCTCCTCACGAGGTCATTCGTCATTCAGCGTTCACGCAAAAGAGTCATTCACAAGTGATTACTTAAAAGAATCATCCAATTTCCAGATTGTCACTACACTTATTGAGAAAATCATTCGTTGCAGGGCCACAGCTCTTTTTGGCAAACTGCCAAAAAGGAGCGAGAGCTGTTTCACGATTAATGATTTTCCACGGCGAACAATTCGGGAACACCATTCAACTGAATGACATTCACGTATCATTCCTATTCTTTAGTTTGGACAAGTAATAATTCGCGACACTACTTTTCTTATTGCGAATTCGTTTCCCAATAATAATGGAAGAGGAAGAAAGTTGAGCCTCTCCGGTGACGCAGTGGTATAAGCACTGACTTCGGACCATTCGTCCCAGATGGATCCGTGTTCGAATCCCGATGAGGCATGGATGTTATGTTTGTCTTACGGTACTGGCTGTCTCCCTTCCCTTGAACCAGTGGCCCCAAATTAGGGACAGGCGACTGCTTATCGCCCATCGAGTTGCTCGCGGTGGTCGTTAAACCCATAAACAGAAAAAGAAGAAGAAGAAAGTTAAATGCGCCACGACTTCACTGTCATTCACGCTGAAGAGTCATTCGTTGTCAGCGAGTCGTTCACGAATGGTCCGTCACTACAGTATGCACCAATGAGCCATTACATTATGACCACCTATCTAATAAGCTGTAGGAGACCCTTTAGCCTGCAAAACAGCGGCCACTCGGCAAGGCATCGATTCGATGAGGTGGCGATAGGTATACTGGAGTACTTGGTACCATAATATCAACAGTAGGTCTTCCAGTTCCCGTACATTTCGGGGTGGTGGTGATTTAGCGCAAACCCCCTTTCCCAAGTCGAACCAGAAATGTTCGTTTGAGTTCGTGTCAGGTGAATTTGGAAGTCAGAGCATTAACAGAAAGTCACCAGCATGTTCCTCGAACCATTCCTTGACGATTCTGGCAGTGTGGCATGCCGCTTTATCCTGTTGGGAATTGACATCACCAGCAGGGAACACAGTTGCCATGAATGGGAGAACTTGGTCCGCAACGATGTTCAGATACCTAACAGCTGTCAGGGATTGTGCTATTGGGATAATGGGGCCTATAAAGTGTCCCAAGAAAACGTCGCCCACTGTGTAACACCGCCGCTACCGGCCTGTTTCCGTCCAACAGTGCATCCAGCTGCCATAGCCTCCGTTGGTAATCAGCGTATCTGCGCTCGGCCGTCTACGTGGTGCACCAGGATTCTTGATTCGTCAGACCAGGCCACTTTCTTCCAATCATCCACGGACCAATCTCGATGATCTTGGGATCATTTCATGTGTTGTTGTCGATGACGTGCAGTAAGCCCAAGCTGGGTCTTCGGCTACGCAGTTCCATGCACAGAAGGATGCGATGAAGTGTGTGCTGTGACACATTGCCCTGATCACCACTGTTGTAGCTGCGGGTGATTTGTTGCTGTGAACAATGCGCGACAGTCTCCGCTCACCTCTGGTATCAATAAGCAGCGGACGATACACGGCTGGACGATGGTTTGTCGTTTGGCCATCTGTGCACCACTTTTGATGCGTAGTGACTACAGCGGCACGTGAATAACCCACAAGCCGCGCCGTTTCCGAGATCGCAGTTCCGAGGCGCCATACTATCACAATGTGTCCTTTATCAAACTCCGATAAATCGGCAGCTGTTCCCATTCTGACTCCGAACATTCTACTAACCGAAAGCCGGTCCTCTGGTCGTATATATACTGCTCTGTGAACTTCACCTGCGCCACCGTTCGGTCTCCAGGCTCGTTCATTTCTCTAGGCTGGGGGCGGTCATAATGGAATGGCTTATCGGTGTATGTAACATGTGTTTCTGTTTTAAATGTAAAGTTTAACATGAGTTGTGAATTTTTTTAGAGTTGTTACCGAAGTTTGCAATTACCCTGTATTGCTCAAAATGCATTTCTTAGCAAGTTCATGCTTACGGTGTCATTGTGGCCGTCAATTTGTCTGTCTGTGGACATCACATCTCTTCTTAATGCAAAATAAATTCTTATTGCATTGGGAAGCCTGATTGTGAGAACTCTTTTGGTCTTTTTTTTCGATGCGTAACTTCTCCTCCAAGGGGCGTAAATCCTGGTGTTATTAAATTTCAAAACATATTTTATTCCATGTCATTTCTCCCCAAAACCAGATTGAGACACGTTTTACCACAAAGACAATTCAACACATTTTACCACAAAGACAATTCAACACGTTTTACCACAAAGCCCATTTTACGTACAACTTCTTTTAGAAATAGTGCATAGTTTTCCCGCTACGGGGAACAAATGTATATTGTTTTTTTGTCGGTATCCCTTCTTCTGAACGTTAGATTTCGAAAAATCTGTTTGCGTTGGATATTGTTCACTGTGGGAAACAATTTGCACATATGTTTGAATTCTTCATAACGCATAGTTTTGGAGTCAGATGGCGTAAGCGTGCACTTCGATTTCCTATTGCGTTTCCTCTTCTAAAAATGGAATTTTGAGAATTCTTTTTGCATTGTATGCCATTCGCAGCCGTGGAGATTGAGATTATCTATCTTAAATAATACAGATTTTTCCCATTAGGGGACGTGTATGCAACAAATGGCTTTCTTGTCGTTTCTGCTTCTAAAAGTCGTAATTAAAAAGTTCTTTTTGCATCGCTTACCTCCCATTTGATGACTATTTTGCATATACAGTGAAACCTGCATTAACGGACACCTCCGAACAACGGTAACCACCGTGCAATGGCAAATTTTGGTTGGTACCGAACAACAGCTTCCGTAGGATCAACATTAAATATAACCTCCAAACAGCGCAACCTCTTAACAACGGCCAATGGACACCGCAGTCAGTTGCGAAAGCGATTTAACGGACACTTTGTCCCTTAGGGTTTTTATTTGGGGTTTAACGACCACCATGAGCAACTCATTGGGCTACAAGTAGTCGCCCGTTCCTAATTTAGTGCCATTGGTTCCAGGGAAGGGAGAGAGACAATGCCGTAAGACAAGCACTGCATCCATGCCTCACCGGCATTCTTACCCGGACCCATCTCGGACGAATGGTTAAAATCATCGCTTAGACCACTTCGCCAACGGGACGGCTTCGGTACTTCGGCGAAGGGATAATAAGGTATGAATAAAGAGTGCTACTAAGAATTGAGAATGCTACGTGCCTCGAGCTCGATGGGTTGGATTCCGACGAGTACAAGGGTGTGGTTAAATGAAAAGAAAGGAGTTCAAGTTTAATTCTAGGTAAGGCGAACTCCAGTTCCTGTATATGTTTCAGTTGCAACCTGGAGGAGGGGGTTGCTGGTGTCTGAAATGTTTTCCTTAGGCGGCGGTGTACCTTTGGTTGGTCCCTGTAGGTTCTGTTCCTATTTTTCGGCGCGCTGCTAGCTAACTGTGCAGTGCTACTTCATTGTCTAGCAGTTTTATTTTCTTTCTTTTTTTTTTACTCCTTAGCGTAACCTAAACTTAACCGCCTAGCTTGATATTTCTGAAAGGAAATTTGAGACAACGGGTCAGACACAACTTCCCTAAAATCTTCTATACCATGATTTTATTTTAAATAGTTATCCTGAGTTTCATTCAGCATTCTACTTTTGGAGAAAGCCCTAAAACCGTTTTCTTTGTGCGTACGCTTTGTACAATTATTCTCCTTTTGTACCAAAGCAACAGACTAGCAATGTTAACCTAGGCCTAACCTCCGAACAGCGGTTCCTCCCAGTAACGGTCACTTTCTCCCGGTCCGAGCAGCGAACGTTATTCGGAGGTTTCACTGTATTTTCTACTTCTTCATAATGCACAGTTCCACCGCTAGAATGGTCGGTGTACATTTAATCTCATTGAAGATATCCTTCCCTGGTCGGATTCCCTTGACTATGTTCTTCATATAACGTACAGATTTCTCGTGAGAGTTTGTGACGTGCCTGCCCCGCAGGACGCGTACGGCATAAAGGCAGATAGCAGCGAGAACGAACGTCTGCGTAGCTCAGTTGGTAGAGCAACTTGTTCCGGAATAAGAGGACTCGGGTTCGATCCCCGGCGTGGACCAAAAATGACAAAGAAATTTACATTGTTATAAGTTTCAAAATTGTATCAGGTTTTCCTCTGTGTTTCTGTTTCTAAGTGTTTGATTTTATTTCTTTTTTTTTTTTTTTTTTTTTGCTTTTATTTATACATTGCACTACCAATAATATCGGGGCACACCTGCAAATAACGTGTACTTACAGAAAATGTAATATTGTGTGCTGAAACCATAGGCCCTTATGACGGCCTCCAATCTTTGTGGAATACTTTGTCATGTTTCGCCATTCGGCCTTAAAAGCAAACCAATATCTTCAAACCAATCTGTAAAAACGCGAGCAGTATTATATAGTGCGTTGTCCTACTGATAGAGGTATGGGCCTTCCCCAAAGTACTGCCACAACGTTGGTAGAACATAACTGTCCGGGACATCTAGGTAGATCTCAGCATTCATGGTTTTGTCCAAATCGGTGAATGGGTCCAAGCCGAACGACGAAAAACAGCTCCATACCATCACGCCTCCTCCACCAAACTTCATTGTCGGAACGATACAGTCCGGAAGGTACCATTCTTCCGGCATCTGCCACACCCAGGAACGACTGTCAAACTGACAGACTGCTGACTCGTCAGTCCAAAGCATAGTTTTCCATCGGTCTACAGTCCAAGGCCGACGTTCCTTACACCACTATAATCGGCATGTGTCATTTGTCGAAGTGATTAGGGGATTGTGGATAGCTGTTCGACTGTGTGTGTAACCCATATTGTGCACCTTCCTTTCTACTGTATTGTGCTAACATTGATCCCAAAAGTCTCACATAGGTTGACGTGATATGAGATAATGTTGATTTGCCTTCTGTGCTTACATCTTCTCCTGTCACGTTCTGTTAACTTCGGGGATTTACAGGGAGATTTGATCTCAGTCCGCTTTCATTTCCTTATCACATCGCCAACTGTTGACCTACGGATCTTCAGTACCGCTGAAATGTCGCGTACTGAGACATTGCTTGAGTGGCACTCTTATATCAAACCTAGCTGGAAATCTTTTAACTCTGTCTCGAGGCATCTTGCATTCGCAGTCGTGCTGTTGTCTCATCACATAGCCTTAGAAACATTTTTATAGTTGGGTCTGTGACATGGCGTATGCGTAGGACCAAATTCAATAGAGGGGTGCCCGGATATTAATGGTAGGACAGTTTATAACGCAATAAGGAACATTTTCTTAGCTCTCATAAAGCACATTTCTGACGCTAGTGGATGTAAATACATATATCTACTTTCAAAGCTTTAGCCATTCTAGAACCTGGTTGAAAAAAATATTTTCTTAAATTGGTACCATTCTCTATGGTGAATACTGCACGCACAGAACATTTTCAATAAAGCACATTTTTTCGGTTAGGGGCGCAAACGCATTTCATTTTTTGGCGATTTTCTTCTTTTCTAAAAATCTGATTTGGAAAATCTTTTTCTATGTCGGAAAGAATTCGAAATGCACGCTCATTACACCCAAGAATTCAGTGTCATCTTTCTTTTTTACTCGTAAAAAATAAAAAATGAACAGAATGTCAATTTAGCAAGCTTGTAAAGACCGTAAGTAATTAAAGAGATATTTCTACAACGCCTTCATTTTTAGACCACTGATTGCACTTCTTAAATATTTTTTTCTTAATTTAAATAAATTTAGGATATATTTTTGTCCAAAGACCCTCTCTTTGAGTAACATGGTTTATTATTATTATTATTATTATTATTATGTCCTTTTGATATCAGTGCACATTTTAGATTAAAACTGTGTTTAAGATTTTCAGTAAATGTTTCACTATGTACCACCGTATAGCTGTTTATGAAAACTATTCTTTGAACTGGCGTTTTATGTATATGAAACTTGTTCAAACAATGCTTACTTCAGTTTTCAGCTTGCTACCAGTACAATAAAATTCCTTTTTCCTCCAATTTTTTTCCTAACTCGTTTTCATGAAACAAATAAGAGATTTCCGTTTTTCTTTCGTGTGTCTAGACCTTTTTTCCACATTCTGTAATCAAAAGTTTTTATACTTGCAGTTGTCCTCGTTCATCTCTTTCCCCTTCGTAATTTGCCTATAACTATTTACGAGAGCTTGGATAAGTACCCACCCATAACTTAGGGTTGGGAAATCCAGGATATTGAAGTACATAATTACAGAACAAGGAACAAATGCAATACTTATGTCTTTCCTTGTTCTCGAAAAATGATTCTCGGTGTGAGAAGCTGTCATGGCACCAACTCCATCGGCACATGGGAAATGTCCTTGTGAATGCCAATTTACTTTTTCAGCCTTTGATAAAAGATATCTTCTTCTAAACCAATAAATGCCAAAGGTACTAACCTTTTTCTTTCTTTTAATAGAAATTAACGAAGAAATAACCTTCGCAAGTACATGGGACGTTCACAAGTATATTACTATTAGTAATCAGAATTCGGTATTGAATCTTCTTTGACTCACCGTTCTCAATGTACCATCTCCTCAGAAAACTGCATCAACCCGGAGCGGAAATAGAACCCTCATCTCCCGATATACGTTCAGGTGTGCTACCCTTACTGCACGCAGAAAGATGAGCTTTTACTCAGTTGAAGCTAAGCGATTGTAGCTTAGGAATCTGAACTTCAGATACCATCGAGGAAATTAACCCTTGAAGCGGTCGATGCACTTAAACCAAACGGTGCCCAAAACAAGAATGTTCGCATACCGGCAAGATTTTACTAAAGCTACAGCAAAACAATTGCTTTCCCCCTCTCATCTCTGCAGTGCCGGCCATAGACCTGCCACTTGGTGATAAGCGCGCCTTTCTAGTCCTAAATTCTTTACTCCATGACCGAAAATGCAATTTCCCACTGAGACGAACATCATAACACTGGGTAGAGACAAGTGACTCAAATATCTCTCACCTTTCTTAGATTCGTCACAATTTTTATAATACTTTTAGCAGGAAATCAGTGAGAAAGGATTAGTGTGAATCATCCCCCTAAATGACCACACTGAATAACAAAGCTAAGGGTAATTCAATGCTTTCTCATGTGCAGGTTCACTCGTTCCAACAGCGTTCTACTTACTTCTTAGACAGCGAACATTTTCGTTCGAGCAGATTTCAGAGCACTTTGCTAACATTAATTCGTTCCAGTCGGTTAAAGAGTTAATGAAGAAATAATCAGCCCGAGTAATGGCAAGTATACTGTTTTCAGCAGTCAGATTTCGGTACAGAATCACTTTTAGTTCATTATTCTCCATGTAACAACTTCTCAGAACACTTGAAAATTAGCTCTTTTCTGGTCCGTATCTCACAGATTTGCCGCATCCCAAATTAAATTAAGGGAAAGTAGTGTGCCTTATAAATTAGGTGGAGACCAATGTTTAAGAATCACTAGTAATCTCAATATTCCATACTAATGCTGTTGAATAGTACACTGTTAAAAATTTTGATACAATGCGTGCAACTTCGCACCATTTAGGCTAGATCACTCTTTTTTTTTTTTTTTTTTTTTGATATTTAACGACCACCGTCAGCAACTCAATGGGCTATAAGCAGTCGCCCGTCCCAAATTTAGGGCCACGGGTTCCAGGGAAGGGAGAGGGCCCGTGCCGTAAGAAAAACACAACATCCATACCTCACCGGGATTCGAACCCGGACTTCTTTCGGAGGCCATCGCTTAGACCACCGCGCCGGCCATTATGTATTTTGTGCATCACACAATGGTTTACCTTAGCCCCAACCACTTTTTGGTGCAGCCTAGTAAAAAATTTTTAACAGTGTGCTCATTAATGAAATTTCTTTCATTGATGTGAGCGAGGAACTCCTCTGCAAGAGAGAGAAAGTGAGAGAGTTCTAAGTTTTCTTTATTCTCAACTGCACCTAGATTTGGAAAACGCCAAATTATCCGAGGGTGGAGCTGTGGTGAAAAGCCTTTGCGGCGCTAAGGAATTTTTCATGATTACATAGCTGCAAGACGTGGGCAATGGAATTTTTTTAGATGATCAAATATTCGAAAGAATAGGGAACACTGTATTTTATATGCAAGCATACTCGTATCTTAAAATAATGTTTGTGTTGGAATAATGAGACTAAACTTCTGGATCTCGCATTAGGGCTTTTCATCTATCATAAAGGTTCTAGTAAAATGTAAATTCCTTTGTATAGACGGCAGTCCTCAGAATAAGTTATTGGAAGTGGCTTTTTAGGAAGTTTAAGATTGTACCGCTCAGAAGAAGAACAGCGGGAAAAAACTGCATAGAAATGAAGATTGAGTGACAAGACTTTTATTGTTTCGAACGGTATTTATACTAAACGCAACTCCACACCAACTACAGACTCAAATGAATGTAACCTACGTAGCTCATTCTCTGATTCCTTTTATGAACACCACAAAATAAATTTCCTACTCTCTCCTCACAATCTTTGGGAAAAGGGGACGTTAGTCACCCTGAATAGATGTGAATATATTAATTACATCTAAGTATGATTAATAAGTACTGAAGATTTGGAATCGTGCTAAATAACAGAGAAGCTTATGAAGGACAACTTTTTAATCTTAATGTGCCATGCATTTGTAACATCCTTTCATTTAAAACTGCTCTAGCTAATCAATTTTAATAAAAATTGATAGGAGTATTTAGTATTAAGAATTTGATAATATATATATACTAAATATTGAAATCACAAATCAGATTTCACATGGTTATTTGAAAAGTTTAAGGGCCTTCTCTCCGAGTTGTTTTTACCTAATCTCTCCACCGCTAAGGAATTACATCACTAGGGTGATGTGGTATGTTCATTTAGTTAATCCTTTGCAAAAACTCGTGTGGTAATTATGAATTGGAATTGCCCCACTTTAACTCACTGAGGTTAGCGAAAGAGAATTTTTTTTAGCTTTTAAAAGGATACTGAACAACTTGGAAACCGGATTTAGGTTTTTGAAACCAGAAATCAACCAGGGAACGATGCCGAACCACGCATCTGGAACACGATTACCTTAGGCAGGGGCATATTTAGACGTGGGGAGAGGGAAGGGCCTTGCCCCCCCCCAAGTGTTTCACTTTTTTTTTAAATGCGACTTACATTAGAAAAAATGCCTTAATTTGAAAAAAAATGAATAACCTTACATTTGAAAATAATGCTTGAATTTTTCTCCTATTTTTCATTAACTTTTATATCCTAATGGATTTCAAAAAAAAATTCCGTATTCCGTCGCTCCCTGCCCCAACCCACCCAGAAAAAATCTATATAGGCCTCTGACTTTAGGGAAGTCTTTGCACACACTACCTGAGCTTACTTATTATGAAAATGAAAGAATGTTTTTACTTCTCATATTTGTCAAACGTAAGGAGCAATTATATATAAATATACTTTTTTTTTATTGGAGGTTTAACGACAACAGTGAGCAAGTCAGTGGGCTATTAGCAGTCGCTCGTCACCTAATTTAGGGCCACTGGTTCCAGGGAAGGGAGAGAGAGCCAGCGCCGTAAAACATAACAACATCCATGCCTCAGCGGGATTCGAACCCAGACCTAGTTAGGACGAATGATCCGAAGTCATCGCTTAGACTATACTGCGCCACTGCGGCAGCGCAATTTCATTCAAGACAATAAACGTACCATGAACAAATACAAAATCAACATGTCTGCATCATAGGTGATGACTATGGAAAGGGAGGTGAATCTTGCCCCCTTAAATAATTTTACTGGAGGGAAGTGGACATCCAATGTCTTTCATCCTGTTTAATTAAATAATAGTTTTTGTTTTTGTATATGTATGTCATTTTCGAAATACCTGAGTTGAAATATTTCTATAGAAAAAAAAATAATTCCCATGCTATTCAGGCTATCGGGTGCTTCTCTAATTACAGAAAATATATTTCTTTCCTTTACAGAAATGTATTATTCTTTATAACATTGTTCCACTTTAAAATTGACATGTTCTCATGATGCGAATAAAATAAATAAATAAAAGTACAGAACCGTATAATCTCTAGTGCCTTTATTTATCTATTTATTTTTTGCGCTTCTTGTTCTTTGTTGAAGTAACCGCGCTAATTTTTAATTTTTTTTATAAACGGTTGAAAATAAAATATTTCCGGATATTTTTATAAAACCATAGGCTGAATTTTATTTTTAATAATATTAATATTCAGCAAAAGAATATTTATTTCTGTTTCCTTGTTCATTTGCAAATGAGCAATTGTGTTTTAAAATATTCGTCGAATCTTGTAGTTTTTCTTTTTGCCCTTTTTTGTTTTCCTCCTGGCATTGGAACAGACGTGCCCCTCTCACGTCTGATCCCTTCACGCCTGCCCATCTAATAATTTGGTGAAGTCGGCGCCCCTCGTTTGCATTGTTTCAATTTCTTTATATATTGTACTGTCTTGTCAAAGAAATTTCGAAGCAATTACTTTGTTTTACAATTCGGGTAATAGTAATAAAGTTTAACTGTGCCATCAAAACAATTTGCGGATTTTTTTTTCTGTTTTTCTTCAGACGTTATTTTTATTTTCAGCCTGCACAGTTTTTCAAAAACGATTTTGGCCTGAAAAAAATAAAAATGTGATACAGTGTCTCGAAATTTTGAATATTCATCGACAGAAAATATCTTTGCTCTGAAATGAAAATAATAAATTAAAAATAATTAATGAAAACAATAAATTAAAAGAAATGAAAATAATTACCAGAAACGAAAATAATAAAGTAAAAACAATTAATGGTAACTTTCGGATTAAACCTGATCGCAAATATTCACTTCATTTAAGGTTGTGATTCCCTCTGTAGTCCCTAGATGGCAGCACAATACTCCGAAAGGATTTTTTGGGTCACTAGTCCGCTCTCATCGCACTTCGTTATCATGACAATTTTTCCACCTTTATCTCTCACTTTTATTTCTCTTTTGACCGTTTTCAGGACGATTTAAAAAATTCTGTAGTATGATGATCATTTCATTTACGCCAGGGTGCACGAGATCTATAGCTTGGCCAGCAAAAAGTTCTGCAAGGTGCGAAAAAATTAACAAAACCGAGCTTTTCGAATGATTTCAGAAAAATTCAAAGCAAATTGGCCACTGAGATACACAGCGTAAAGAATTGTGTTAAAATTGTTCCTGTGTACATCAACATGCATTCACACAGGTTTTAAATTTTTGCAAACAATCGTTTTATCTCTCTGCAGATCGAATTATTTAAGAGATCCGTATCATTCTTCACATCGAATTCAATTCGACAAGTCTAGTCTGTTAATAGCAAAGCAAAGTTCACTTTCGCTTAGCGCTATAAAATTGATATGCTTTCATAATTTCCATTCCATATTTTTATCTTAGGTAAAGTCTAAGTTTCCCGTTCTAGAGTATTTGGCTGTGAAAACAATATATAATTACAAAACAAAAATTCTAGATTGATTTGAAAGAAATATTTTATACGTGTATGTATTTTTAATAGTAGTGAGTTGATCTAGTTAGAAGGATTTCATGGCATTACAATGGATTAATTTTAATAATCAATATTTTATTAAAACTAACGTTTCATTTGTCTCGGTACATTTTCACCTTTCTGAGCATCTGAAGAACTGTGTAACTACTCTACCAGAAGCGGGCCGAGGCCCGCTTCTGGTAGATGCAGAAAATAACAGCTTATAATTTTCTACTGAAACTTTGGTTTATTTATGGAAAAAAAAAAGTTTGCGTCTCACAATGATCGAGAGGTTAATTTATTATTATTCTGAAGCTCTGCTTTGAGTTCAAGTAATGGGAGAGAAATGAATACTGTATTTTTTTGTTTTTGTTTTTGTTTTTCTGGTTCCGTTTTCACTTTTCCCTGGAGCAAGTGCTTTTAAAATAAGCATGGGAAATTTCGTTTAACATTATTCGAAGCGCAAATGAACTGGCACATTACTTTCCTCACTAAGAGAGAGAGAGGGAATAAAAAATTAGAAAGTAAGTCTCACTAGGACCCTGGAATTTAATTTCCCCTCACATGGTAACACTGTATGCAATTTTTGGAATATATTTCGCTCTAAAAACAGCTGTTTAACCGTTCAGTCCACTATACCTGAGCACAGTATTCTTCTTTCTCTTTGATTTGGAGTTTTCCTTTCGCTTAAATAAGTTCTCCTGATTTTTCTTCCACCGTTTATTTCATGATATTCCTAATAAAATGAACTCGTTGCTATAGATTTCAGAGGTATGCTGAAAATTCATAGCAAATATTTTATTTGGATTGATTTTCTCTTGAAAATTCATAGTTTTGTTGCATTTATTTCCTTTTGTTGAAGGGGCATGTAACATGTTTGAAAAACACATTTGATAGGACCTTTTACAAACTAATGACTTATCTGAAACAAAATAAAAATTATAGAATGATTTCAAAGGGCCGCCCTGGGGGCCGATTGTTCAGAGCCGCGGATCCCTGGCAGATCGTGCAAGCTTGTTCCAGGCTTGAGTACTAGATGAAGCCAGTGTTTCTTTCAGTCATATATTCGGGGGGCCCCTCCCGGAAACGACCCCCGAGACATTTTAGGTTACCGAGCCAAATGTTAATAAATTCAGGCTATGATGAAAAAGAAATTTTCGTTTCTTTTTTATGCTGCAAATATTTCTCCAATTATATTATTTTTAATATTTGTTCTAGTGTTATAGTTTATTTTGCTAAAAAGTATATTACGACGCATGCTATTCTTCAAAATATAATAAGTAAACTAATCATACCTAATTGTCTGGGAATCGTGATTCAGGATCAAGAGTGTGTTAAATGTATTTTATTAAATAAAAATTTCAAGGCTGCCTCCCTCCGAACATCCTCTCGTTTGGCTGAAAAAAGTTTGTTATTCTTGAAATGTTTGAAGAAGTAATTACTATATCAGGGGTGTATACAGAATTTTTCTTCGGGGAGGTGGAGGGGGGTGCGACGAAAAATGGAACTTTTGGGGAATCTACCAGAACAAAATTAAAGTTAATGGAAAATAGAAGAAACATTAAAGCATTTTTTTCTAATGTAAGTTGATGCATTTTTATTAAATTAAGGAATTTTTTTCTAATGTAAGTCGCATTTTAACGAAAAAAAAATAATATTAATAAAACAATTTATGGGGGCCAAAGCCCCTGGCCCCCTTTAAATGCGCCCCTGTATGAGATATATAATAATTAATTCTATATATATATAGTAGCTAAAAATTATATATTTATATATATACTGAAGAGCAAAGCTGAAAACTAAGGAAAAACTTTTGAATTTAAAACGAAAGTTGCAAAATAACCTGAAGATCAAAACGCGCAACGCAGCAGTTATGAAAATTCAGAATTCACATTCTATTAAGAAGAGACCTAAGCAAAAAAAAAAAAAAATATTTTTGACTCATACCAGGTACAACATAGAAAAGGTTATGTATCTACCGGTGTGAGTAAAAGGAGAAAAGATAAAAAATAAAATAAAACAACTGAAAGCCAAGGCTCAGTATTCTCGACACTTTCTACATTCAGTTGTTTTATTTTATTTTTTATCTTTACTCCTTTTACTCACACCGGTAGATACATAACCTTTTCTATGTTGTACCTGGTATGAGTCAAAAATATATATATTTTTTTTGCTTAGGTCTCTTCTTAATAGAATATATATATATATATATATATATACTTAAGAGCAAATATTCTCGACACCTTCTACATTTAGTTGTTTTATTTTATTTTTTTATCTTTTCTCCTTTTACTCACACAGGTAGATACATAACCTTTTCTATGTTGTATTAGGTGTGAGTCAAAATTATATATGTATTTTTTGCTTAGGTATCTTCTTTATAGAATATATATATATATATATATATATATGTATATATAGCAAATGGAAAACTTGCCCCCTCTAAGGTTCCATTTACCCCATCCCCCTGTCCAAGGTAGATGTAGGCATCAGTTACTTCTAAATTAGCCCAGACAACCTCTAAATCTTCAGTTCTTGTAGAAGCATTGTACATCAATTTTGTTTTTGTATATCAGTTCATCTTTAATCCATATTTCTCGTTCTTGTCAGAAAGTTCCTTTATCATACTCTGCAACTAACTGAGGGGCTACTTGCAAAAATGACTGTTTTATGTAAGTAAATCGAAATGACACAAAGCACTGTTATAACAAAACAAATAAAAATGCAGTTACGATTCGCTGAATTCATTTAGTGCACGTGAAAAAGGGATACAACAGAATGAACCTTCTTGTTATTCATTGCTTTGTGGAAGTTAGACGCTTCTCATGAGCACCTTAGGAACTGTTAGGAGTCGCTTTAGAATAAGAAAGTAAGTCGTGCGGATGGAAATGATATATATGAATGCATTGAACTCTTACAAGACAGTGAACGAAACTAAACACACGCACACACACACACACACACACAGTTTTTAAATATTAATTTTTAGAAGCTGATCTTTTGCTTCAGCGGTTCGTAAACTTTTGACTTGTGCGGACCCCGCCCCTGAATCACTACCGAAAGCCTAAATGTCTCATGAGCCATTTTTACGAGTTGGACCTCAACTCAAAGCAATGCACAAATAGTACCCGAACAACATACAATATGCAAATTCACAAATTTCAAAATACTTTAATTCAAAAACAAAAACAAAAAAAATATCTACGAAAATTGGAATTTTAATGAGAAGGTTGATATCGCATCTCAGTGGCTAGCTTTTTAATATTTGATTCATTTCTGAGAGCTGAATCCACAGATTCCACATTTCTTAAGCGGTTTTTGTGTATTTTTTCAGTTATGTCAGAACTGAAAAATAAATTTCACGTAAATAGGTGATGGGAAATGCAACTGAAACTTGCAGTGCTCTGTGCGCGCAATGATTCGGGATAATGCGCTCGTACATGCAGACAAAATTCGGCAGAGAATTTCCCTTGAATTTTAAGTTTTAGAGCATTATCCTTAGAGATTTCATTGAAGCCGCTTGCTTTTGCCGGCCCCGTTAATTTGTTAGTATCCGCATTAAATTAATCTTTATTTTGGATTTCATTGCGAAGTGGATAATACTTCCTGACCCCTAAGAGTGTACGGAACACCGGTTAAAAATCATTCTGTTGCATCGTTTGGTTTTGATGAATGAAGTGGTTTCAGCTTAATCTTATATTGAAATCAAGTGATTCATTGAATGCTTGTAATTCTGAGATGAATTATGTTTTGCTTTTAATAGCTTAACGATCACCGTGAGCGACTCGATGGGCTATAAGCAGTCGACCGTCCCAAATTTTGGGCCACTGGCTCCAGGTAAGGGAGAGAGCCAATGCTGTAAGACAAACACAACATCCATTCCTCTCCGGTATTCGAGCTCGAGCAATCGCCCGTCCCTAATTTAGTGCCACTGGTTCCAAGGAAGGGAGACAACCAATGCTTTAAGACAAACGCAGCATCCATGCTTCCCTGGTATTCGAACCCGATCAGTCTCCCGTCTCTAATTCAGGGTAACTAGTTCCAGGAAAGGGCGAGAGCCAATGCTATAAGACAAACACAATATCCATGCGTCCTCGGGATTCGACCCGGGAACCATCTCGGCTGAATGGTCAGAAGCCAACTCTTAGATCACTGTGCTACAGAGAGGTCAAGAGATTAATTCGAAGATTCTGGTTTTACTTGTGTTGGTGGGATTATCGAAGCAATGGAATGATTCTTTGACATCACAGCATGAGTCTTATGAGTTTGAATAACCTTCACAAGGCGCAAAAAAAAAAAAAAAAAAAAAAAAAAAAACTGACTGTTTCAGCAATATCTAAAGAATCTAGTAAAAATAATCCTTCTCCGTAACGCTTAGTTTGTTGGTTAAACGAGTTTCCAGATAAATTGATTCATCAAAATCAATGACTTTAAATAAAAAAAGGAAATAAAATGCCAAATCAATCGAAGCATAAAAATTTCGGTGTAGCAAAGATGATTGAGTGTACACCGAAAACGAGAGGAAAAAAAGTTGGGGATGAGAGAAAAAAATTGGAACACTTTATGCCGAAATATGTACAACCCATTGCTTGCTCAAGCAGATGAATGAGAGGAGTACTGAGCAGTACCGGGTGTGATGAGCTATTATTAGAAAATAATAACAACGATAAAATATCACTTGAGGAAAATATTGAGGCTGTAAAGTAAGCGAATTGTGTAACC
Organism: Macrothele yani; assembly: GCA_039090855.1. NCBI lineage: Eukaryota > Metazoa > Arthropoda > Arachnida > Araneae > Macrothelidae > Macrothele > Macrothele yani. The sequence goes on along the minus strand of CM077023.1, from coordinate 79,756,329 downwards.
TGTGAAACTGTTTTAAAGTAAGCCTTGTTTTAAATATTATATGTAAGAGATGGAAGACATCCACCAAAAAATACATAAAATAAAGTATCTTTTGAAGGTGTTAAAAAAGTAACAGATTCCGACAGACTAAAATGATAAATCATTACTAGTTGCGCGTTATTTCAAGTCATTCATATGAAAATAATTATTGAGCTTTTAATGCATTCAGTAAATCATATCGTTTTTAGTTCACGTAAAGCTGGCCTAAAAATTATTTAAGAATTTCTTGATTTGAAGCAAAAAAAAAAAAAAAAAAAAGATAGCTACAATACAGTGTGTCAGATAATTTACTAGCAAATTTTGCTTTCCTTATTTATTTCTGTCTTTTTTGGGGGAGGGGGTTATACGACAAGTCCAAGCTATTTAGCTTTTCTTCAGAAGTATGTGGCGTACTACAGAGGTGAAGCACGTGTCAAGACGACAAATCTGCCGCTGTAAACTCCGTCGGTGTAGTTTAGTCGGTAAAAACAACTGACTCCGGAGCGAAAAGGTGTGGGTTCGATCCCCGTCACCGACAAATTTGTGTTTTCGCATTGGCGCCCGATTGTGGAAAATGGATCCACTGGCCGTTCGGTTCTTCGAAAAATGTGGGATGTTTGTTCCACACATCGTCTGGAATTAATGAAAATTCCTTCTTCGCTTCTAAAGAAAAAAACTAAGAGGTCGATGATGTAGCGTATACTACAGAGGTGAAGCACGTATCAGGACGAAAGAAAAAAACCTAAGAGGTCGATGATGTAGCGTACTACAGAGGTAAAGCACGTATCAAGACGAAATATCCGCAGCTATCCATTCCGTCGGTGTGGTTTAGCCAGTTAGAACAACTGGCTCCGGAGCGAGGAGGCGCAGCTTTGGTCTCTGTCACCGACAAATTTGTGTTTTCACAAGTCTGCTACTACCAACATTTTCGTTTGCGAAAAAAATGCGAAAGTCGTCATAGGGATGCATAACTGATAGCCAAAACGTGAATGTTTAGTTTCTAAAAACGATATGAATATTTAGTTTCTCAGGGTTACTGCAAACTTGTATATGACACAAGAAAAGCCACCATTTTGATCTACGATCATAATTTTACGAATAATTATAATCAACTTTAAACATTTGAACGTAATACACAAAACGATGAAAATAATTAGTTTTCGAAAGAAAACATAATCAGTTTTCTTCGTTTTTTAATATAACAAATGGAATATTTTCCATATCAATGGTTTGAGAAAATGGTATTTAAATCATGTTTCTTGTTTGCAATCATTGTAGCAGAAATATTAAAACAACCTTAATGAAAAAAATGGCAACCGTTTCCCTGATTATGCAGTTCTTTTAAAAAATACTGTTTAAGGATTTCACAGAAACTTGCAATGAATTTAAATTACGTTTGTCCTATTTCTGGTTACAGTTCTATAGGGCCAGTGTTATTTTGCACTCAGAAAACAAATAGCAAAGAGTAGGGTTATGTCACACGAGGGTAACGTATTAAATGCTGTGGGAATTAAAACTAATGTTATTCAATCTTCGGGCTTATATTATTTTTCTTGGTGACTTATGTGATGTGGAAAAATAGCATGCTTGACTGTGTAATTTATGGACGACAAATTACATTTTAAAGATAATATTCTATTTCTAGAACTATTCCTTTTTTTTTTTTTTTTTTTTTTTGTACGACATTTATTAACATGTAGAACATTATTATTCCTGCACATGCTTTGTAACTATACAGAAATACATTAAATTATTTAAATAACATTTTCTGCATTATTAACAAACTTCAGCAATGAGAAAAGTCTCTAAACTTGCTGAAATACATAATAAATCTTCTTGTATAAAAGTCTCACAACTCTACATTTACTTTTTTGTAACTTTTGCTTTAATTAGAGATAGTACACACTTTCGTTTCTAAACCTGGAGATATGTCAAGTGTCTTTCTAACATTCATTTCAAACAGTTTGAAGTTTTATATAATCCTGATTAATACTGATTTATATTACTTGAATTAAAAAATAGTAGAACTATACTATTAATCCGATTTATTGGCGTAAGAATATAAATAAACGTTTCCAAGCTTTTGCACATCAACCAAATGGCTTTTTCGAGGAAGATATACAAAAACTGTCTGTCTTTCTTGAAAAAGCCACCTGGAATTGGAAAGGCATGTGGCTTTTTTAAGGAAGAGAGACCGAAACGCCTCTTTCAAGGAACACAAGCAGAAGCTGTCTATCTTCCTTGAAAAAGCCATCTGGTTGATGTGCGAAAGCTTTGAAAAGTTTATTCATATATCCTTACGGCAATGAATCGGGTTACTAGTGTAGTTTCACTATTTTATGCATCGTTGTTGCACAGTTCTTCGTTATTAATTTGTTTCTGATATCATCGTTATTGATTACTTGAATTATAATTCACAAATAAATGATCCTTTTTAGCTTCCATTGAATCGTTTCTCCCTTTCTTATGCAGTGTTTGCAAGTAAGAAAATATCTAATGTATATATTGTTAAGTGTGACAAATATATATGTCAGGTTTTATGCGATAATTCAGCATCATCTTTCCGCAATGGTATCGCAGCTTTTTTCAGTTTCATGGCGCAATTGTCTTGTTTAAGAAGTAACAGGAAGCGCAGTTAGATATGTAAGACTATCTGGGATCCATTTGTCTTTCTCACGTTGCGTAAAATTGAGCGTAAGTACATAGCGGATAACTGCGAGGGCCTTAATTCGGAAAGAACGACGTGACCCAAACTCAAACATTCCAAGTCCAGCCATTTTCAGACTTACTATATATTACGGCCCCTTTCTGCCCGGCAAGTCTAAGCTTGAACGTTCATGGCCTGGTACTTTTCAAACCAGTTTCAGAATTTCAGTCTATATATCACAGCCAGTTGATTTCAGCTATACAATTTCCGAACGCACTCGATTCGTATTGCACTTCCGTGACATCCGTTTCACTATGTAATCTCAGTTACCGATCCCCCCCCCACTTCCTTAAGGGAAAATAACACCAACAGAAAACTTTACAGAATGATTATGAAATTGCATTTGAGTGAGAACAGTGTTTTAATTTGATGATAACAGAGACGCCGGGTGGTGTTGATCTGAAATAGAGGGACTGAACAATATTTGTTAAAAAAAACATAAACGAAATGTCTTTTGAAATATAATTTATTTGCAAGTTATCACCTTTCGAACGTAAATCCTTTTTTTTCTTTACAAAATTAAATTTGATTTCATTTTATTTACAAATTTAAATCAGTGGTACGGGGAGGAAATGTAAGAAACAACGGATCATACCAGAAATTACTCTTAATTTTGCGAGGGGAAATGTTTTCTTTCCGAAATTTAGTAGCAAAATGTTAAAATTTCTAATCCTGGCGCGGCATTTTCACTGTAGGCTCGGATTTTACAGGGCCGGACCTGGCCCGTGCGGAACTCCTTTACTCATGATGAGCTTTATCCTACACAATTATGAAATAATTTGTACATCATTTTCAGTTGTCATATACAAGTACATTTTTTTTTTTTTTTTTGGTTTCGGGGTTTAACGACCACCTGAGCAACTTGTTGGGCTACAAACTGTCTCTCGACCCTAATTCAGAGCCACTGGTTCCAGAGTAGGCAGAGAGCAAGTACCTTAAGGCAAGCGCACCATTCCTTATATATATATTCCTTATATATACATCATCATCATCATCATTGTCAACCATTATCAATCCACTGCTGGACGAAGGTCTCCCAAGTTTCCTCCACAACGGTCTGTCTTGTGCCAGTCTCCTCCATGTCACCCCTGCATACTTTCGAATTTCATCCACCCATCTCCCATGTGGTCTTCTTCTGGGTCTTTTCCTGTCCCTTGGAATCCAATCTAAAATTTCGGCTGTCCATCGATGATCTGTCCTTCTGGCAGTATGTCCAGCCCATTGCCATTTCAGGGATTTAACTCTGATCATGATGTCTTCCACTCTTGTCATTTTTCGGATCCACGAGTTCCTCTTCTTATCTCTCCTGGTTACACCAAGCATGCACCTCTCCATGCTGCTTTGAGTTGTCTGCAGCCTTTGTATGTCTCTTTTAGTTAAGGTCCACGTCTACGCACCATACGTAAGCACTGGAAGGATGCATTGATCAAACACTATATATATATATATATATATATATATATATATATATATATATATATATATATATATACACATATATATATATATATATATATATATATATATATATATATATATATATATATATATATATATATATATATATATATATATATATATATATATATATATATATATATATATATATATATATATATATATATATATATATATCATCATCATCATCATTGTCAACCATTATCAATCCACTGCTGGACGAAGGTCTCCCCAAGTTTCCTCCACAACGGTCTGTCTTGTGCCAGTCTCCTCCATGGTGGACACCTCTTCTACTATCGTGGGACAGATACTGGCAGAACTAGTGGTGTTGGATTTATAATAAACAAGAAACTGAAGGATAAAGTTGTAGAAGTTGAAAGTTCCTCTGACAGAGCTGCACGACTTGTTATCCAACTCTCGAAAAGATACCAGGCTCAGATTATTCAAACTTATGCACCCACCACAAGTCATCCTGAAGAAGAAATTGAAGAATTTTATGAGAAATTTGTCATCTAAATAATAAAGGTAAGCAGCACTTGAAAATAATTATGGGAGATTTCAATGCAAAAATAGGGCAACAGCAACAGAATGAAACTTCAGTAGGTAAATTCGGTCATGGCAACAGAAACCAGCGTGGAAATACTCTCGTTGAGTTTGCAGAGGCAGAAGGGTTTTTCATCTTGAACTCCTTCTTCAAGAAAAAGCCACACAGGAAATGGACATGGAGACATCCAAATGGGACCACAAGTGAAATTGATTTTATTATGTGTAACAAAAAATTCGTCATAGAAGACTGCAGTGTGCTAAACAAGTTCAACACAGGTAGTGACCATAGATTGGTGAGATGTAAGATGCACCTCAACACTAAACTTGAACGTGGCAAGCTCATAAGACAAACAAAATCTATTGACATAACCAACCTTAAAAAACACCATAATACCTTCAAGTTAGAACTGAAGAACAGGTTCTCTGCTTTAGAAGGCCTAACATCGGAAGAAGTGGACATCTCTGAAGTTAACAGAAAAGTAACCAAAGCTCTTATGGAAACAGCAACAAAATTAGCTGGGTCTAAGAACAAGTTGCATGTGAACAAATTATCAGGAAAAACCAAAATGTTGATGCAAAAAAGAAGAGAGATGAGGACAACTAAAGAAGATGTGACTTCCAAAGTGGAATATATGAGCTATGCAAGACAGTAAGAAAAAGTATCACTGAAGACGTAAGGAAATTCAACTGTGAACTAGTGAGGAAAGCAATTGAAAACAACCAAAGCCTAAAGATAGCAAAGGGACATCTCAGTAAGGGAAGAAAACAGATTATGGCACTGAGAAAAGAAGATGGTTCTGTAACAAGAAATAGAGGCGAAATTTTGACAAGAGTGAAAGATTTCTACTCCAAATTATATGAAAGGGATGATATATGCACTCCAGACATCATGAAAGATACCAGTACCAGAGTTCCTCCAGTCCTTCCAGCAGAAGTTGCACATGCAATCAAGAACATGAAGCGAGGAAAAGCTCCAGGAGAAGATGGAATTACTGTAGACATCATACAAGAAGCAAGTGGAGAAATCGAAACAGTACTCGCCCAAATTTTCACTCGATGCCTTAATGAAGGAAAGATTCCTGAGGATTGGAACACCGCTACAATGATCCTGCTACATAAGAAAGGTGACATTGAGGATCTCGGAAACTACAGACCTATCAGCCTCCTATCAGTAGTTTATAAAATCTTCACTAAAGTTCTTTCACACCGCTTGAAGGTAGCACTAGACATGGCTCAACCGAGAGAACAAGCTGGATTCAGGAGTGGCTACAGCACAATAGATCATATCCACGTGCTGAGAGAACTAATTGAAAGAGCGAGGGAATATGAACTTCCATTGTGCATGGCTTTTATCGATTATGAAAAAGCCTTTGATTCGGTGAAACCATCAGCAGTTACAATGGCCTGAAAACCTGCGGTATTGAAGATGCATACATTAATATTATTAATAACATCTATGAAAATGCAAGTGCAAAGATTAGGCTGTTTGAAAATACAACACACGTAAAAATTGGAAAGGGGAGTGAGACAAGGTGACACCATATCTCCGAAGCTCTTTAATGCCACATTGGAGGGTGTTTTTCAGTCGCTGAGCTGGGAAAACAAGGGGATAAAGATTAATGGAGATTATCTAACCCACCTTCGTTTTGCTGATGACGTAGTCATTTTTGCAACTACCCCATCAGAGCTGCAGAGTATGATCCAGGAACTTGCTGACAAGAGTAAAGAAGTGGGATTAAAAATGAACTTTCAGAAGACAAAAGTGATGTTCAATGCTTTTACAAGAAATGAAGATTTATCGATTGATGGAGAAAAAGCTGGAGATAACAGACACGTACGTTTATCTTGGACAGCAGATATCAAGTGAGGGTCACATTGATGAAGAAATTAATCGGCGTACAAAACTTGCCTGGAGAGCTTTTGGAAGAAACAGCATAATTTTCAAGAGCAATATGCCATTATGTCTTAAAAGAAAAGTGTTTGATCAATGCATCCTTCCAGTGCTTACGTATGGTGCAGAGACGTGGACCTTAACTAAAAGAGACATACAAAGGCTGCAGACAACTCAAAGTAGCATGGAGAGGTGCATGCTTGGTATAACCAGGAGAGATAAGAAGAGGAACTCGTGGATCCGAAAAATGACAAGAGTGGAAGACATCATGATCAGAGTTAAATCCCTGAAATGGCAATGGGCTGGACATACTGCCAGAAGGACAGATCATCGATGGACAGCCGAAATTTTAGATTGGATTCCAAGGGACAGGAAAAGACCCAGAAGAAGACCACATGGGAGATGGGTGGATGAAATTCGAAAGTATGCAGGGGTGACATGGAGGAGACTGGCACAAGACAGACCGTTGTGGAGGAAACTTGGGGAGACCTTCGTCCAGCAGTGGATTGATAATGGTTGACAATGATGATGATGATGATATATATATATATATATATATATATATTTACATGGTGCGCATGTCATCAGAAAAGTGAAATTTTCCTAGGACAAGTTGACATTTAGTTGCTTCCTGTGGGAAAGAGACGAAACGAAGAGTTTAAAAAATGTCAACAGAAAAAACTAACCAGTGATTTATGAGAATTGGAAAACTATTTGGATTACCATAATTATATTCAAGAGAGGGCCTTTCGATTACGTCATCACAACAGTACGCATGTATTTTCGAAACGTGGGATAGAAAGAAACAAGTATTCTTTCATTTGACCAATGTCCAGCTCACCCAGAAGAAAATAACTCGCATCATCTGACAAAAAAAAGATCAATGTTATCTATCTCCAAAACAAAAAAAAAAAAAAAAAAAAAAATCCGATAGGCATTATCCAACCCATGTGTCAGGGAATAACTTGAAACATTTAAAACGAATTACCCACTGGAGTTGCTAAACAAACTGTGTGTTGTGTGAGGACGACTCTTCGTCAATGCATTGAGTAAAGTTTACTTATATGAAATGATACATATATGGAGATAGAGAGATCATGGAGCATGGGTGGAGGTAAAATCACCATCAATAGCAAAATGTTGGTTGGAAGTTCTAGGTAAGAAGACTAAATCTGAAAAAGATTATGTTGATCTCATAGAATTTCTAAACAAACCGGCCAAGGCCCAAGGCATGGGTGTTATTCAAAGCGAACTTCAAGAATGAGTTCATACTGAGAATGAAGAAACCATAACTGAAACACTTTCTGATAGCATTATACGTAGAAAGAGTGAGACTGGAAGAAAAGAAAATTGCTGAAAGCAACGACGAAGAAATAGAACAATACGCTCACCCATGTTGAATCTGTGACAGACGTTGCTGAAATCTTAGAGAAGTCCTACACACAGCATACGAATCTTGTAACTTAAATTACGCAACTGAAATACAATTAGTGCATTTTTATGCTTGAATTTCAAAAGGCCACCAAATATGAAGAGCCCAGTGGCTCAGTTGTCAAAGCGCTAGCTTGATGTGTCCTGGTTCGAATCTGGGTGACGCATGGATGTAGTATTTGTCTTACGGCACTGGCTCTCTTTCTTCCCTGGAACCAGTGACCCTAAATTAGTGATGGGCGACTACTTATAGCCCACAGAGTTGCTCACGGTGGTTGTTAAATCTCCAATAAAAAAAAACATGAAGAAAAAAGAAGCAATTTACTTTGGATTGCTTTTTCACCAAGAGGTAGAGTTCTAATCTTATTGTTTCTTTGGGGATTTAACGACAGCCCTGAGCAACTCAATGGTTTATAAACAGTCGCTCGTCCCTAATTTAGGGCCACTAGGAAGGGAGAGACCAGTGCCATAAGACAAATACAACATCTATGCCTCACCGGGACTTGAACCCCGTCCCATGACGGACGAATTGTCGCAAGCTAGCGCTTAGACCCACTACACCACTGGGACAGTTCTTAATCTTATAAGAGTGTTGGTGAAATTGAGGTAAGAATGAATCTCTTGTGTAAGAATTGCGTGTGTGTGAAAAAAAGTAAAATGAAGTATTTGTGTGTGTGTGCTTGTGTGCAGAAAAATATAGATCAGTGTTTATATTTTTTGCCGAAAATGTACACATTTCATTGCATTAAGATCATGCAGTGTGTGAAAAAAGTAAAATGAAGCATTTGTGTGTGTGTGTTTCTGTGCAGAAAAATATAGATCAGTGTTTATATGTTTTGCCGAAAATGTACACATTTCATTGCATTAAGATCATGCAATGTGTAATCACGATGCTGAACGTGTATGTGTACGTACAATTAAATTGTTGCCCCACAACACGGCCCAATGCCACAATAATTTAATTTTGCGAATTGTTGAATATCCGGAAAAATTTACGGTCAATCATTTAAACGAGTATGGTTCCCATTTTATTTTTCTTATTTTTATTTTTATCAAATTGCTTGGTTATATCACGCCGCCGAATATTTCGTGCGTTTTGCATGTCGCCCGAGTGGCGCGATATAACAGACGGTTAGTATAATATGAATTAAATTGTAGAGCCCACAAGATTTATTATTTTTATTTCAAACTATGAGAACGCAGCCGAAGAAATAAACATTGCAGCTTTTACTATCTATGTAGTGTTGAGTACGGCAAAAATTACGTCTTAAGGTCAGTCCAAAATTCAGGGTTACATCGTGCGTGCCCGAGTGTATTACCGCAATTTGGTCTCTGTTCGTTGCCAAACGATGATGGGACAGGAAGAAGTGAAAATAGTCGCAATAACCCTCCTTTTCTCCAAAAAAGATGATGGAAAAACAGTTAGCCGAATAAGAAGAAGTGAGAGATTGTGCCATTGTATGTGTATGCACTTGATCTGAGAGGTAAAGGACAAATTTATCAATTAGTTCTAAATCATCGTGAATCCGCGAGCAGGTCGACTCGAATCCGATCGCCGGCGGTTTCCGGGGAACAAGAAACGCCCGGCCACACTTTAATGGAGATTTCGGTATCGAGTTGCGAGCAACGCCAGCTTTACGGGGATTTCGTAGTTTTACTGAGAATTGAGTTGTGCAGTTTATATCATTCACATTTAAGAATTCGGTTTACCAAGGACAATATGAAGTAAATGATGTGGTTTATTTATACAGTTCAGTACGTCTCTATTCTTATTAATTGGCGTTTCATCGTGAGAAGTAACTACTTAGTCCGGAAGACGGGAGACATCTTTGTGGCGACCATTGTGTCCTCGACAGGGGCCACAGACTCGTGTCCCTGCCGTTGAAAATCAAGAATCTGACAAAAAAATCTTGCGTAAACGCTAATATTGTATTTTTATCTTCTTTACTGATGCTTTCCTTTCTAGAAAAAAAACCTGATAGAAATATATTGTGAAAACAAACAGGGGAAATATGGCGATAAAAAATAACAAATGCGATTGGCAGACTGAAAAAACGAATTCTACTGACAAGAATTTTTGGCTGTTTCCGTTCGCTATTTTTAGCTCTTGAGTGAACAAATATAAACATTAAGATTTGGAAATTAGTTTTCTAGATATATTCAGTAAATAATTTAGTTCTTCCGATTTTTATTTTCTATTGAAAAACTTAGTTAATAGCGTAGATGATTAAAAAGATCACGCGCTTCAGTTATTTCATTTCAATGAATACAAACTGCTGACTTATTTATAATGTGACGAAATAAAATTTGAAAAGAACAAGCTCAATATTTATTTTTGTTTCGAAAATGCCCTTGGTTTGTGTACTGCGTACAACAAGGCTGTTATGCTCATTCGTATGTTTTTACTTTTCTCCCTTTCCTGGAAACAGCGTCTCTAAATAAGACACGGATAACTTCTTCTACATGCACACGTTAACCTCAAGAAAAAATAAATAAATACGAAAGGAAGAAAAGTAAATAAACGTCCTAGTTAGGGAAAAAATATGCTTTTCAAGGAAGGTGTACTTAAATTATTTCAGAAAAATATTTAGCGCGTGACAGCACTTTTCAGTTTTGCCGAATTCGATTTCAATGTTAGTTATCACACAAAAGGCCAATCAGATTATAAAGTAAAAAACAAAATTGAAGCAATGTAAATGCTTTAAACTGCTGAATTAACTTTCGGACTTTCCACCTATATAACCAATGCATGTACCAGAGATGCATTATTCTGAAACAGACATATGGTGAATTTCTCTGGAATTACTATATTTAAATTATGTTCGTTTTTTATTTATTTGACTAAGGATGTGCGCATACTTGTTACGTTGATTGAAATGTTTAATTTGCAGTGAAAAGATACAATTCATTTTGAGTTTTAAAAACCACGATTTTGCAAACGTTTACTTTACTGCATGATTCTTACGAATCAATAGTTCTGAAGCACAGCAATATAGATTCGCCACATATAATTAAGAACATGTATATTATTTGAATTATTTCTATACGCAATGCTGATTAAGCGCTGATAAATCATAAAAACTATTACTCCCTTTTCTCTTAACCTTTTCTGTTTTATTTGGAAAAGCCTTTGCAAATTTTATTATAGTTGCAACCTAATAAATGAACGAAATTCTAATAAGTAAATAAGAAGAACCACTATATGGATTAAGTTGATACAAATAATTGAAGAAACGCCCCCTGCTATTGAGGTAGTAATGGGTAAGCGGCAAGCTTTTGGATACCTATGCTGTTTTTTTCAAGGCAAACAAATCCTCCAAAACCTAAGCGGGAGACAGAAGAGTATGAGAAATAGAAGAAAATATATATATATATATATAAATTTCCCGCATAGGTTTTGTTGTATCAGTTTTTCTTGAGAAAGCCATTCGCATGTGGGCGTATCCATTACTACACCAATTAAGACAGATGTTTCTGTAATAGTTTAAAAAAAAAATTCTAGAAAATAAGTGACTCGGTGGCTGACACATTGAGGAACATTGCATAGCATTAGTACATGCACAACACGGCTAAAACATTAGTAGGTAGATAAAATTTACCAATTTAATTTCTTTTATTTTTTTCACTTTTCTTCCTCTTGCAGAGTGCAGATATTAGATTTTTCTTTCGGGAGTTTAGAGATATGAGGACTTGTTCTTTCTCGTATTGTTGTGGGTGGGTGTTGTTCTCGTCCTTACATCAGTGGCTGTCTTTCCTCTCCTGGATTAGTAGTACTGAAGGTGTCTCTTGGCTTTCGATGCTCAAGCTGGTCCTTAGACTTCAAACTGCGAAAAATGTTGGTAATATTTAGGGTACAAACAAAGCGGAAAGCGCCCTCATCCTAATTTTTGTTTTATGTAGGAAAATAACCCAATTAAATACAACATTTGCCATCCATGTTTCCACTATGACTATGCTTCAGTCAACTTATAAGCCGTTGTTCAGTTCAGAAATAGAAACGCAGTACCACTGAAAACATATAAGTTTTAGAATTTCCTTATATTTCATATTGTACTCCTGTCACTTTCACGAACTCTTCCGCTTCAATTAGTGAACAAAAACTGCTATTCTAAGAATTACTTGAGAAAGGAGGTTTCATTTTTTCAGCAGCCATAAGAAAATGCGCTTCCTGTCATATAGAAAAATATCGTTTAATTAATTATCAAGTTATAAATACACTAAGTACCAAAATAATAGGTTGTTAATTGTGGTTTTAACCACCTATTATTTTTACTGAAAACTAACATTTATCTGATCGATATGCATATACATTTCAACTGTTTCCCTTAAAACAGCTAAAACGTATATTAAACAAAAGCAAACCCCAGATAACCTCTTTAAAAAGCCTTGGATATTACTACATATTGTTTATATTTAATGGATATATTTATAATAATTACGTAACTATTAACATATAATATAATAATTATAATGAAACGAAACATAATAATATTACATATAATGATATATAAAACAACATGTAATAAATGCTGTACATTATAATAACATATAACATAATACTTATAAATAATTAATAGTTGCATATATGTATTGCAAATTATTAAAATATAGAAGAGTTGTCGTAGATAGGGCATGTGACTTTCCTTTCAACTGCAATAACATATTTCTTACAAGACATTGCAATTTTTAGTTCGCAACGTAGAATTCTTTGATTATGAGAAACAAGCAACACAAAGAATGCGAAACTCTCTCTCTCTCTCTCTCTCTCTCTCTCTCTCTCTCTCTCTCTCTATGTGTGTGTGTTCACTGCTCCAAAATTTTCACAGTTGAAGATTTCAAAATAAGCAATTCCTTGTATCCTAATCTGCAAGTACTGTGGAATTAAAGTTTAGCATGTAAGCAACTTTGATATAAAAGCAAAATAACAAACTGGTAGTACGGCGATACAAAGCGTTGGCTTCTAATCATTAGTCCGAAATGGGTTCGAATCCCAGGTGAGGCATGGAAAGGGTGCTTTTGTCTTACCGTCCTGGCTCTTTCCCTTTCCTGGAACCAGTGCCTCTAAATTAGGGACGGACCCATTGAGTTACTCCCGTTGGTCGTTAAACCCTCAAACAAAAAGAACAAATTCAGATTTCTCTTGGCTTTCCATTTTGCAAAGTTATGTGGTCCTGCACATTTTTACTTTATGAATACCATATTGAGCTTAGAAGTATGTATTGCACTGACAAATTTAGTAATTGTGTAGAGCATGAAGTATACGCACTCACAATTTAGAAAAATACATTTTCACGTTTTAAGAGTATACCTACAGCTTCAGGATGATGCTTCTTTGCAGAAATGATATTTTGCGTGTGCATAATTCTGAGAACACAATGAACAAGAAAATGCAAGCTTAGTTCATCTATTTTCGAAGATATATTTCTATTTCAGTGTTTAGGTGCTTTTTCTCTGCTGAAAAAGAACATAGGAAGTTATTCGATTGCAGTTTTAAGGAAAATGCTGAGTTTTAGTTCCTCGTAATTTCGAGGAAATGGATATTTATATCGTCTAAAATATTACAAGAAACCTATTTAATTGCAAAATTCTATAACAGGCGAAATGGGCTTGGAACAACACGCGACACCAACTCGCTGTTACATGAAATGCGCTGATAGAGAGTCCCTTAATACATTTTAATATTTTAAACCACCCTGTAGTAACAAATAACGCATTATAAAAATCGCGTAATGTGCAGAAGGTCAATGGCAATCATGTTTTAGAGGATTTTAGAAAGAGAGTGTTTGACCCTATGTAATCTGTTTTAACTTTTAGCTGTTTTTTGTTTGTTTTGTTTCTAAATCTTATGCAAATTTTATTTATCGATAGTTTACATTTTTCGAATTTCACGTCATATCTAAACTCCCTGATAGTTTCTGGTAACACTGGCAGAAGGTCAAAAGTGAAGAACAGATATAAAAGCAATGAAAACTGTGCGTGAGTTATGACAAATGATGAGATATTTTTCCAGCTAAAGCACACAATTTTTTCTATGATACTATGCTTTGTGTGTGAATTGAAATACCAACATTGGTTAGAATTTTAGTGTGTTCAAACTGTTGAGTTGTACTAAGAGTAGTCAGCGTGTTCAACATCTTGTTTTCGTAATTGTCAATTACCGTGAGAGCAAATCAGATCTCTTGTCATATTGTGTCATACGTGAAGTAAGCGACTAATAAAGAAGATTATCTACGATAAAGTCATAAGGCAGTTCATTTTTCATTGTTCTAGTGCTTTTGAATTTTTAAACTGTTGGATTAGATATTTGAGTGAAGTGTTAGATTTAAGGATTTAGGTGCTTAAGTGGCTAAATATATTTAATTACATATACAGATATAGATATATAACACTACAAGCACTGTCTTGAATAACCATTTGAAACAGGAAGCCAGGAGATTTAGTTTAGGGTACCCAGTAGGAAAGAGACACAGAAGTATGATAACAATTATTTTCCTTATTCTTCACTAACACATTCCCTTCCTCACTGCGTTTTGTTTTGTTTTTTCTCTAAATTAAAAAAAAAAATATTGCCAGCATGCATTATTTTAAAATTATACTCTTATTTACCTAACGTATAAAACACATTTTGAGCTGTCACAGTTTTTTTCACTCGCAATGAAAGTTTCCATTTTTACCTTACTGCGCGTTTATTTGTATGAAATGGATTTCTCAGGCTTAAGGTAAACTATAAATGGACTGCCTTTTTTACAATTTTACTGACTTCTCCTGTTACGGGATTTACATATTTTCACTGCAGCACGAATAAAAAATAATAGCGTGTTTTAATAAAGTTATGTCTAGCTATTGTTTTCATTTAAATCCTTTTTGAGAGACAGAGTACTTTTAGCTATCTTTTTTTTTTATAACGTCGATAGATATTTCTAAACAGGAAAACTAGTTTTCTAACATAACGATGGAAAAAACAATGACTGAAAATCGCAGTGTTGATTTCTAGGGAAGGGATATTTATTACTTAACGATAAAGAGCTTGAAGTTCTTTGCTGAGATAAGTTAGATAATGACTACGCATTTCGGGGTTGTACCAGAAATAACAAAAATTGGCAAATTGCGCCATTTCGTCGAATTTGCCAATTTTCGAAGATCGTTACTAAAAAGAAAAATGTTAGTTGCATAAAAAAAGCAACTAAAAAATTATTTTAGCGTGATAATACTGAAAACATCCCCATCTTTTCATAGCTTGAATCACACAAAACGATATTTCTAAGGATATCTAATAAAAAGAACAAACTATTATCACATAACTTTTTAATCGTTTTGTAACACTTGTTTCTAGAAACTGTGACGGTTACTACTTTTCTAAGATTTCACAAAACATCATGCACGCATTCATTTAGTTATTTCATCATACTGCATTTATATCATAAATGCAATTTTCTTTTGAACCGCAGGCAACAGTTTTCGAACTTACGCTCTCTATGTGGTTTTCAGTGTAAATTTTGTATTTAGAAAAGCCCAGTTATCAGAAAATGATGTGATGTGCTGTTATATTGTTTTCATATGCGTTTATTAAGTTAGTTTTCTTGTATTTTCAAATAACTAATGGTCTTAAACATTTTAGAAAGCTGTGCAGAAACATTCATTCAACGGAACTGCTATCAGTTTAAAATCAAAGGTAAGTGCACCTTTTTTTAAATTTTCTTTAAATTACAGAGTTTTTAGTTCCCTAAAAAGCTCATTTCTCCATTGAATGCTCCTTTTTCTTAGTTTAATGATAATTCCAAATAGATATGATATTGTTTAATTATGCAGAAGTAAATGTTGGCCTTCAGATATATCCTTTGTGACTGAATGTAATACTACTACACACCACACTCTGGGTCGACTCATTCCTTGGTCAATAGGGGTGTTAAGGTGTTTATTGAAATATCCGATTTATTTATGTACAAGCTTAGTTCTTGTGCCACAAAACCTCAAAAAATCAAACTAAAGTGCAAGCAGATATGCGTTTAGTAATTTAGTTTTTCTATTTTTAAATAACTAGTGGTCTTAAACATTTTAGAAAGCTGTGCAGAAACATTCATTCAAAGAACTGATCTTGTCAAAATTCTTAAAGGTCACACTAAACTGCGAAATATTTTACTAAAAGGCTAAGCATTTGGTTTACGCCAAATTAATTGAAGTTCCTTAAAAAGTTACTCGCATCTCTGAAGTTACTCCCCTCATTTTCTCCGAACAATTTTCATGATGCAGTATTTTGTGTTAAGTATACATGTAACACCAAAATTTGCTCACGCGATTCTTTTGCAATTCTGTTCTGCAAAATATCTCTTCTCTGCTATTTTGTTTGGTACAAATTTTTGTTTAAGCACATCTTTTGTACTAAAGAAACTGATAAATAATTTGATAACAACATTACTTTGCAGCTAAATCTGTTTAGAACTCGTTTCTTTATATCTACCTTACATAGGCTCATTGTTATTTCAATGCTGCTAAATAAAATATATACACACACTCAACTACAGATATTTTTCTATTTACGAGGAATTTTCTTTAATAATTCGTGCTTCTGATTACACTGTACACAAAATCTGTGGTACGTTGCTCACACACACACACACATGCACAAAGGGCTGCCTCAACTGTTTTGAATAAGTTATGCAAGAAATCGTAACAAATGTTTCCCACATTTTTGAAGAAGTCTGAAATATTGTGTGCTAGGATGATTTTCTGGAACGTTCCAAATAAGCACGGAAAGTTTCGGGAAAAAGGTAAGGAATGCACCTCACATTAAAAGGAACGGACTTACAAGAATTCCGAAAGACTAAATAGTGAAATTCTGAAACAATGTGCAAATTTACAGTAAGCTTTTGCATGTCCCTTAGCGAAAGGAACTGCTATTGCTAAAATTCCTAAAAGTCACGCTGAACTGCGGAACATTTTACTAAAAGGCTGAGCATTAGCCTTACGTCAAATGAACGGAAATTCTGTATAAAGTCACTCCCAACTCTGAAAGGTCAAGCAAATTTTCAAGAGTGCTGCTAATGCCCGTCATACCAAATAAATTAATAGCAACAAAATTCTGAAACATATTACACTGACATCAGAAACATTTCACAATTTCTGGAAAGACGCCCGTGAGCCTTTGAAACGTTACACACTTTCAGAAAATGTTGCCGTTATTCTGAAACACCAATCTCCGAAACGTACTGAAAAAAGGCTTGAGTTTTTTCCATGTTTGCAAGAACTGTTCAGAAAAAAAAGTGAACTTATTCAGAAAACCCCATAAGAACTGCTCGGATTTCTAGCCCTGCAAGAAAAATGCACATTAATATCGTTTAAAACGTTTCGGAAGTATAGTTACGAGGTGGCTTAGCAGAATTCTTTCCATATCATTATAGACTTCTTAGACTCACACGAAGTGCCCCCCCCCCTTTTTTTTTAGAGTTTAACGACCACCATGAACAAGTCAAAGAGCAATAAGCAGTCACTAGTTCCAACATTAGGAACACTTGTTCCAGGGAGGGGGAGGACACAGCCCATGCCTCGCCTGGGGCTCAAACCAGGGCCCTTCTCAGGCGGCTAGCCAGAAATCTACGCAACTGACCACTCGGCCACCGGGTCGGCATTTCCCTGTCACCGTACTATTGTTACATTATTTGTTTATTTATTATTTATTCAAAAACCTTTCCATTTGGTATTTAAAATTCTTTTTTCGATATTTAAAAGATTTGTTTTGTTTACTGACTTGTATGTCATGTTTAGTGATGTGTTCTATTTTTCTCTTCATTTATGTTATTTGTGTGCTTTATACTGCTCCGTTAACATTCGATTTTGCAGAATTCTGCTACTTTGGACCAATATCGCGCCTCGGTAGCGTCTAAGCGACTTAGTTAACATTCGATTTTGCAGAATTCATCTGCTTTAGTAATGTCAATATACCGCCTTGGTGGGTCGAAGCAACTTAAATGCTTATAAGCATTTAAGTTACTTAGACCCATCTCGTGCGCAGTGGCCTCAGCAGCCATTCTCCCGAGATGGGTTCGAGTTTGAATCCCGGCTGAGGTATGGATGGTGTGTTTGTCTTAAGGGCACTGGCTTTCTTAATTCCCTGGAAATTAGTATTTTTTTTTAGCCCTTAGCCCTAAATTAGGGACGGGCGACTACTTATATCCCACTGAGTTGCTCACGGTGGTGGTTAAACCCCCAAATAAAAAAAAAGGCATATTTATTTCAGATCACATCATTTATGAAGAAAAATTGGTAAAAATTTCAAGTATCAAGTTTCAGTTTGCATTTTATTTTGTATACATCTGTTGTTTTAAAAATTTTATTTCCCTGTTAGTGTTATTTTTTCTACGCACTCTGTTTTTTTAATGTGGAAATACAACGTGCTGTTTTCTTATCAGAAATGCACATACTATGTATAACACGCAGAGTAATGATTCATTTCAGCCATACATGAATAACAAAAAACAGACTGGAATTTTACAAACGTATTTAATATCACTTCACTCCATGTGCGTTTCTAGTGCGATCGCGTGCTTACAGAAATTTATTTACAAACTCATTTCCCGTAGGAAACAAAACTACTAATTATATCTCTTCATATAAGGTATTGGTTATTTATATAAATCAGAAATTCTGCTTATAAGATTTTCTTGGGTGGAAAAAATAACTGAATAAGAAAGAAAGCTAAAATAAGAAATGTTTAAACCCTGTGAAGAATTACGTAAGAATTGCAAACTTAAAATCCTCCAGTTCCTTTTGTTTTACCATTATAAGAGACGATGCAAACATGATGAATTTGTATATTTAAGAAGAAAACTATTCTTTCAGGTTTCTGGCTAGTTGCTCCAAAAGGGCTCGCGGTCAAGTACCGGATGGGGCATAAGCAATGTAGTTGTCGGTTGCGTTGGCTGTGTCCATTCCCTGGAGCCAGTGACCCTAAATTTTAAACGGAGGACTGCTTATATATCTTAGAGTTGATCATGGTGATCATTAACTGCAAAACAACAACAAAAATAATCCAGGTAATCATTTAAAATTTTTGAATGAACTTGAAGAAATATAACGTTATGCGTTCTCCAGAAAAGTGCTGCTAGGTATCATTTAATTATTATCCCAAAGTGCAACCGTAACTGAAGACCTGAGCGCATTAGACAGATTTTAGAAACTCTAAATTTTCCAACAAAGCATTTCGCATACAAAGTGCAGAATTCCTGAAATTTTAGTTCAAGGCATTACAAAAAATTCGTGTAACACAAAAAATGCGGATGACTTTATTTCCTAATGAATAAAAGAATCAATAGTTCGAAATTCTGTGCACACGAAAAAAAAAAATATATCTAGCAAGAATCTGAATAAACGGAAAATACCGTTTCCGTATCCGTACATTCCAGCTTCACTAATCGATAATTCTGCATGCTACGTGATCCATGTACTGTGCATTTGAAGTTCTAAAGATTTTTCAATCCGAACAAGACGATATCTGTCATAAAGCCAACGGTACTTATGAATGTTATTCAAATAAGTAATATATTGACACAACTCTCACGCTGTGGTTGGGGAGGTCAGCGCCGCTTTGCTGCATAACCACGCCTTTGACACATAATATTATTTTGCTCACAGGGAATTGGTTGATGATAAGAAGGTAGGCGGGGAAAGGATGTTATCTCTTTCCATCGACCAAACAGGAGTGGCATTTACTTAAAATGCACCCCTCAGTGATATTATGCACTCCCTGCACCTGAATACCTCAGCCTCCATCACTCAAAGCTTTCCCCCAAGTTTCATTGTTTAACATTTGTGAAGAAATCTTCAGTCGCCTGGAATATGACGTCAGCGGCTGGCTTCCGCAGCCACTGTCTTCTTCCGCCCTCTGTCGGCCGCTGGCTGAACTATACGTATCGATTAATCGATGAATCGTTCACATTTAGTTCCATGTGAAAATGCCCTGTCACTTACGAAAACAAGGAAATATTCACAAATCTAAATGTATTAGCTGCTATTCTGTGGTAGGACGATGTCAAAGTGGACATCTTGATCAACAAAAGTGCAATTTAGTACAAGAAACATAAAAACTCTAAATACTCTGTTAGAAATAATACACAAGCTTGTCTTTATGCATTTCCCGCTCTTTTTTTCTTTTTCTTTCTTTTTTTTTTTTTTTTTTTTTTCGTTAAGTCATTTCAATTACTTAAAGTTTACAGATATGACATTCCACGCTTGATTTCAACAAGTAAAGATAAACAAGTTTATAACTGTCCCTACCTTTAGCAAATAATGTAAGTTCTCATTGTATGGATTGGTTACCATTGTTACAATTCTGATTATTTTGTCCGCTGTCAACTGACCTACTGATAGGTCTTCGTAAATCAGATATTTCCTGATTTCCCAGATTTTCAGGTTTTCATTCGCTTTGCGAGGAACTCTAAAATAATTTCTGTGATATATATACCTCATATACCACTACTACGTAAGTTTTCAGGCAGTGCATTATGGTCTTGTAACGCCTTAGACAAGTTAACAGTATAAAAGACTTAGATAAATCAAAAGTATTAAATGTCTTAAATAAGTCAAAAGCAATCCTGAGTTTCGTGTGTTTAAAATTTTAGAATAGATTTCTACCTAAATTTACTTTAACGAAATTCGTATTGATAGATATGCATTTATTTTCATCTAAGTAACTAATTAGCCTGTTATGATCCTTTCCTTTTTTTTTGGAGGGGGGCTGTATTCTCAAATAGCCGAATCTTTGCACTTACATTTTCATAAATGTTATTAATAATATTAATGTAAGCATCTTCAATACCGCAGGACTTCAAAGCCATTGTAACTGCTGATACTTTCACAGAATCAAAGGGATTTTCATAATCGATAAAAGCTATGCATAATGGCAGTTCATATTCCCTCGCTCTTTCAATTAGTTCTCTCAGTACGTTGATATGATCTATAGTGCAAGGGAGTAAGACAAGGAGACACCATATCTCCCAAACTCTGTAATGCCACATTGGAAAATGTCTTTCAATCACTGAACCGGGAAAACAAAGGGATAAAGATTAATGGAGATTACTTAACTCACCTTCGTTTTGCTGATGACGTAGTCATTTTTGCACTACCCCATCAGAGCTGCAGAGTATGACCCAGGAACTTGCTGACAAGAGTAAAGAAGTGGGATTAGAAATGAACTTTCAGAAGACAAAAGTGATGTACAATGCTTTTACAAAAACTGAAGATTTATCGATTGATGGGGAAAAGCTGGAGATAACCAATACCTACATTTATCTTGGACAGCAGATATCAAGTGAGGATCACATTAATGAAGAAATTAATCGGCGTATAAAACTTGCCTGGAGAGCTTTTGGGAGAAACAGTATAATTTTCAAGAGCAATATGCCATTATGTCTTAAAAGAAAAGTGTTTGATCAATGCATCCTTCCAGTGCTTACGTATGATGCAGAGACGTGGACCTTAACTAAAAGAGACATACAAAGGCTGCAGACAACTCAAAACAACATGGAGAGGTGCATGCTTGGTGTAACCAGGAGAGATAAGAAGAGGAACTCGTGGATCAGAAAAATGACAAGAGTGGAAGACATCATGATCAGAATAAAATCCTTGAAATGGCAATGGGCTGGACATATTGCCAGAAGGACAGACCATCGATGGACAGCCGAAATTTTAGACTGGATTCGAAGGGACAGGAAAAGACCCAGAAGAAGACCACATGTGAGATGGGTGGATGAAATTCGAAAGTATGCGGGAGTAACATGGAGGAGACTAGCACAAGACAGACCGTTGTGGAAGAAACTTGGAGAGACCTTCGTCCAGCAGTGGATTGATAATGGTTGACAATAATGATGATGATATGATTCTTTCTAAGAATAAGAGTACAGGAAATAGGTACAAGGACAGATATTCGTATCGGCAATTTTTTTATTGAATTTAAGAGACATTTCACTTATGTTCAGAATGTTTGGGAGCTTTTAGAGGGGAGAGGTGGTTTGCCGAATTTGTGTCCGATGGTTCCTTGCGACCAGGATCCCCCACTCATATCTCATCTGGGTCCCAGGCCGATTAGGACAGCAAATCAGAAACCTGTGCCTCTAACGATTTGATTATCGGGCAGGCCTTTTGGGAATTGTCTAGTATAAAGTGTAAGTTTGTAAATATTTCTTACAGTGCAACTGTAAGTAAAATTTAAAATTTCATTCGTTTCGCACTAAAATCATTTTGACCTGAACCAACATTAATTTCAGTGATATGTATTGTTTTATAAAAATCAGCATTAAAAACATTTTGTTAAAAAAATTGAACTAGATCCGTATTGGTTTGAATTTGTGTTTAGATGTTGGATAGCAGAATCTGAAGTGCTGTAAATAGTAAATTTGAGTGTTCCTTCCGATTGAGATGATATACGATGCTGCATTGATTTTATCAGAATATATCTTTCAATCAGGAATCTTATCTGCTAATTTCTACTTTTTTTTTTTTTTTTAAAGCTGCATCCCACTGACTTAATCCCAATGTATCTGGTTACACTGATTCACACTAAAAAAGCAAATCTGCAAATAAAGCGCGTATTTTGGCCACAGATGTTAGCAGGCTGAATACAATAAATGCACATTTAAATCTTAAAACTTACGGATCGTTGTTGTCTTAGTTAGCGGTACTAGTAAAAAAAGGTATTGAGTTTGTAAGTTCCTGGTAAAGTTAAATAAGTATATGTTTGCAATTAAAACACTTTCCAATGAAACCAAACAGAAATCGATTTAAGTTGCAGTTCAATAAATTTTCAAACTTAAATCCTTTCTAAAATGACTCAATGTTCTAATATACGGTTCCAAGATTAATTTGCAATTCCTTAAATCTTTTGTGTTCAGTACAGGTCATTAGTAAAAAACTTTGCTTGATACATTTTACATGTATTATAATGCAAACCAGAATTTCACTTAATTCATTTTGTCGTTTTCTCAATAAATTACACAAAGAAATCGAACAGAATCAGATGTAACACCCGTTTGTCTTTATGCGGCTTAGGGATTCTCAGAACTGCTCTGCTTGAAGTTTAGATCTAGACACAAATTTGGTAAAGCAGTACTTGACTTTTGCGAAGGATTATTGTCTGTTGGTCTGTAACGAAAGTACAGAAAAAAAAAGGCGAGACTGATTTTGATAGAAATTTTTTTTCAACTGCTCTGCAACAATTTTTTCCTAGTTATACACCTCAAAAACAGAATTCTGAATCTGCTTATGACTTTAGCTGCAAGCAAAGAAAAATAAAATCAGCCTGGATAGTATTTGAAATGTGCACGATGAAAAAAGGCTTGCTTAGATCTTCTGCGTAATTTAATTTTATATCTATATGTACATATCAGAAATTATTAAACTGATAAAAATATGTATGCTGTTTACTTAATAAAAATTTGCCAATGGGTATCACGCCTTTTCTTTTTCTCCCCTCCTTCACTTGTATTCTTTCCAAATTAATTTAGGTTGTGCTAACCAAAAGAGTCAAACATACAGCTGGGAACACTTCCACACGAGGGCGGAATTAAACGATGAAACAAATTTGGAAGGGTTCCTTTCTTGTATCAATTAACGAATTTACTTTGCTTGAAACTTAGTTTTCCCGAAAAAGCTTTTGCACTGCTTACTTTCAGATGACAAATCTTACGCAAACCGTGTTCACTTCCTCAATTAAAAAAGGGAATCAGTCTGCAGGAAAAATTACCGATAATAGAAGCATAAAACTTGGAAAATAGGAGTTTGATAACCTGTGAATAGGGAAAAGCCAATATAAGCATTAAAAAGTAGTTCATACGCCAAGCCAAAGTTAATGAAAGGTTAAAAGTTTAATTTTCGTTTTTTTTTTTAATTCGCTGTGGAAACCTCTCTGAATGTTATTGCCCTTCTAAAGTGTCTTTTTTATTTATTTTTTTAATGCTTTCTTCATAAATCTGCTTAAAACGTGGTAAATACTTTCACTGAATTATTGTAATGGAGTAAAAGTAATTTCAAACTCATAGGAAGCAGATTTTCAAAAGTGTTTGACAGAACAGTTCTGCAAAACGAGGAGGGAGAGTTGCCTCAAAGAGGAAAGACAGTAGACATGATTTGGGTGCAATTTGTGAATTGTTGTGATGTATTAAGAAATTAATAAATATTACTACAATAATCTTCGACACTTTAGCATGAAAAATACGCTACGTCGTAAAAGAAACAAAGTAAGGGATACAAAACTTGTGGCAGAAAAGGATGACTAAGAAAATTATGCTGACTCAACGTAGAAAGTAAAATTTGCACTTTCACCGGAAAAAGAATAAGTTATTCAAAGTGAAATAAACTCTCATTTGTAAAAGTTGAAGGAATAACGCTTATTGTCCTACAAAAAAGAGAGAGGGGGAGGGCGATATACAAACTACCAGAGTTATGTTTTCATTGCAATGGATACTAAGTAAAACCGAGATCTACATAACTGCTTAAATATGCCTAACATTTTTAAAATTACACTACTTCGACCACTATCTCCAGGTATTACCCACAAATCACCAACCTACAGTCATAGTATGCACCTAGAGACTGGCTACCATACTATGAGTATTTGCTATTCACAAAAGCTAACATGACTGATGAAAATTTGTTCGCTATTTTCCTGCAACCTTCGGATACCTGTGCAGCCATCAGAAATCTACTTCTTTGGAAACACAATGTACATGTGGGCAGGTGAAATACGAAAGTCTTAAATGGAATACGAAACCATTACGGGATCTCATTGTTTATTTCACTTGCTTCAGTTGGTGAGAGGATCGTTTCAGCCTATTTGAAGTAGGAAAACCAAAAGAAAACTTGCAACATACTTCTGGTGAATATTTCGGCTCTTGTCTCAAGCATTGAGCAAACTTTTACGAAAATAACATTTTATTTTTCCGCCGCACAAACATTCTCTATCAGAACAAAAGCTTTTTCGGATTGGAAAATACATATAATTTCTTAAATTTGGACACTGCAGAGTTAAAATTGCATTTATAGATAAATCTGATTGACTTTCAGCCATTTTCATAAAGTATTTGATCCTTTTTATTAATAAATGTCGTTTTTGAATGTTTTAAGTGCTATAAAATATTGCTGAAATACAAAGGATGATATCCTCTTAACACACACGCTTAAAAATTTTATAATGGGTTGCATGCACCAAAAAGTGGTACTACTCTAGCTGCACCACTTTCTGAGAAAAGATGCACAAAACCAACAACATGGTGCAACCTTGCACCATAACGTTGCATAATAACGTGAAGCAAAGTTCCACCATGTTATTGGTTTTGTTTGCACTACACAATGGTATATATTTTCTCAGAAAGTGGTGCAGATAGAGTAGTACCACTTCTTGATGCAACCTGCCACAGAATTTTTAACAGCGCACATACTTTTTTTTTGTAAGAAAGGAATTTTTCCCGACGTCACATATTTTAACATTGTAATGAATATAACAACAATGCTTCCCCATCATTTCTTTTTTTTTTCCGTCGAAGGAGTAGTGTTTTTAGTTTTTAATCAAACACACTGTACCTGTTTCTAAAAAAAAAAAAAAAAAAAAAAAAAAAAAAATTAGAAATCAAATATAGCCCAACAATGCAAATATGACCGTCTTCCCATAATTCTTTCGTCAGGTAACAAATTACAATTCATAAACTGTAAAATAAAAAGTGCTCTTGATGTTCAAAACATTATTAAATCCAAATTCGTTGGGCTTCGCTCACAGTCGTGAAATTCTAATATTGCCTGCAGCTACCCTCAGCTTTTCAGAAATGATGAGAATGAGGTTAATCCACGAAGAAGAGTTTTCACTTTTTCGTATCTTTTTAATTGTTCTGGGTAAAGAAAAATGGAGAATACAGAAACATGCAAAGATGATTAAAATTGCAAGAAAACGCCTCAGTTTAGTTACCATGACCGATACTAACACTGTAAAATTCATTATTGTAACAAACGCATCTGTTATTTTGAAGTGTAGGGCTCGCACATTACAGCTTTATGTCCTTCTGAGCCTAGATCTAAATCCTGAGCAAAATACGGGAGCCCGTTTTATTTCTTTATTGGTTAACGACTCCCATGAGCAACACTAAGGGCTACAAGCAGTCACCCATCCTTACTTTAGAACCACTGGTTCCAGGGAAAGGACCGAGCTATCGAACAAACACACTACCCATGCCTCGTTGACCCTGGAACTCGGGCCCATCTCGGACGAATGGTCAGATCCAGCACTTCAAAATACTTAGACACCGGGGCGGCATACCGTGTTTGGTCTTACACTTCCTTGTGGCTAATTGTTCTAAATTGGAGAAGGTCTACTGTGAGTCGAAGGTTTGTCTGACACTTTTTACGCCTTGTAATTTTATAGTGGTTAATTTGTTAAACGACCCAGTTGTTTCTTCTTGTGATGTAGTGTTTTTAGCGTTATTACAATGCAATACTTACGTCTGCTCAGCAGTCCTGTCTACTATACACATAAACATACTGTGATACAAAGTAACAGTATGGCATACTACACTGAAATTCAAAATTTTCGGTGTGTTGTATACTTTAGCTGTTGCAGTTGTATTGGTTTAAGGAAAACGGAGCATAGCTGTGCTGTTGTTTGATTTTACTGTACTTATACTGGTGTCATTGAGGATCAATACTTTAAGACCAGTTTTCGTAAATGACCTAGAAGATCTTATCATCTAAGCCAATGGATAATTGCCACTGAATTTTAATACTACGTGCGCTAGTTTTAGGTAGCTGCGACAGTGGCGCAGTGTTCTGACCGCTGGCTTCGGACCTTTCGCCTGCAATGATCCTGGGCACAAGTCCCAGATGAAGCTTGGAGGTGTGTTTGTCTTACTGGCTGGTTTTCTCCCTTCCATGGGACCAGTGACTCTAAATCTGGGACGGTGATTGCTTCCCATAGATTTCCTCACGGTATTCGCTGAACCCAGAAATAAAAAGAAGAAATCAGATATTACATTTAGTGGCAATATTCAGACTCCACGGACGTGACAGTTGCTAATAACTTTTTTGGTAGACAGGAAAAGAATAAAAAGAAAAAAAAAATGGGACCCATTTCGGTTTTTTCCTTTTCTTCCTTTATTTTTTTTTAATGCTGATTCAAGCAATATTTCATAAGTGCTCAAATTAGATAAATAAAGTGCTAATTTCGACAGCACGATGTTGATCTGAAGTTACAACTGTACGTTCATTTATAAATAAACAGCAAAAATAAAGAAAAAATATTTTTTGCGTACTTTTCTTCCCATTCTAAATTTATATATTTATTTTTGCCATATTTTCAGTTTGATTTTCAGAAAAACTAGAAAACAGGGGCTTGGATGTTCCACACCTCTGAATACTTCATTACTAGGGCAGCTTCCCACGTCTCAGTACTCAAAGCTTAGCTTGAAGGTAAGTTCTCCGTGTTTGTTTGGCAAAATGTGTCTGTGAATTTTTCGTTTTTTTTTTTTGTTTTTTTGTTTTTGTTTGAACTATTACGTCTGATTCATACAATATAGCTGTAGCGATGAGGTACCTGCACGAAGAACTATGTTAAGGAGCATTAATGAATTCGCTTCTCACTGGTACCTGCATGTCCTATTGGGTTAAATTAGCTTCCTTACTGCATAATTTTAAAAGATGCTATTGTATTATGTAATTTGCTTTCGGGGTGCTAACGCCTAACAATAAATAAAATTGATTATTGTAGAACGAAAAACCGCGTCAAATGCTCGATTACCCATTGATAAAATTGCACCATGAAATAATCTGATGACAGCGAATAAATAGATACATATTGAAATGGTAATGAAATCTGTCAACTTTTACCAGGATATTCATTCAGCATTTGCATGGGTAAAGCATATCAAACAGACAGGGTCGATTCTATGATTCAATACATGTTCTTAATTGTGCCTCTATTCACATAGTTTCAAACTATGTAGCTAAAAATAACAGAATTATAACTGAAAATAGGTTTTTGTCATATGTCATACGTAAACACTCTGATCCAAGTATCACAAACAGTTGTTTGACGAAATAACATTACACCGATTTTTTCAAAGTGTCTAGAAATCATCTTCACAAAGAAAATGAATAAATTTTGCTGTCTGGAATAGTGCAAGAAACAACGTAGGGGTGAAATCCTGCAGAGCATTTGCTATGCAACCACTGTAGGTGAGCAGTTGAAGTACTGGATGTTTAAAATCAATGTTGTGTCTAGTGTAGTATTTTTTCTTTAGTGTAGATTTTTTTTGCCTAGTGTAATATTCTTTGCATCTTTAGTTTGAGAAATTTGTCCGTGAAACAGCACTACATCCGACAAATTGGCCGCCCCGAGTGGCGCAGTGGTCTAAGCGCTGGCCTCTGGCCATTCGTCTGAGATGGGTCTGGATTTGAATCCTAGGTGAGGCATGGATGGGTGTTTATTTTACGTCACTGGCTCTCTCTCTTCCCAGGAACCAATGGCCCAAACTTAGGCACAGGCAACTACTTATAGCTCATTGAGTTGCTCACGTTGGTCGTTAAATCCCAAACAAAATCCGAAAAATTATGATTTAATTTTTAAATTGTAATCTATCAGAAAGCAGGCATACCACTTGTATAATAGGTGAGTAGAAATTAATACTATGCATGATAAAAAATGTATTGGAATTGCTGTTTTAATGGATCTTAGAAACAAAATGTTAATCGTCAGTTATTTAAACCAGGAAAGATGCTCTTAGTATAAATTCCGAACGAATTGGAAACACAACTTTTGCTTAGAGAAAACTGACTGAAAAATTATCAAAGCAAAGAATTCAATTACCGAAAATAGTGTCGTGAGAAATGCGTGTCATGCTGAGTTTAAAGAAACATTTCTTAAAGACAGATATCCCGAGAATGGAGTGATTGGTTGGTTGGTTGGTGGATTTTATTGGCGCAAGGGCCAGGTTTGGCCAAAGAGCGCCAGACAAAGAACTATTAGCTACAGATTTTTAAAAACGTGGAAAATGATGAAGAGCAGACAGAGAGAATGGAGTGAAAGAACAATCGTAGCAAACCACAAGAAACCCGGTCTTGACCTCTGACCATTCGTATGAGATGGGTCCGGGTTCGAATCCTGGGTTAAGGCATGGATGGTGTGCTTGTCGTGCGGCACTGGCTCTTTGGCTTTCCTGAAACCAATGGCTTTAAATTAGGGATGGGGGACTGCTTGTATCCTATCGAGTTGCTCACGACGGTGGTTGTTAAACCTCCAAAAGACAAAAAAAAAAAAAAAAAAAAAAGAACAAGAATCCAAGTTATGAGCTTTTTGAAAAGTGTTGAACAAGATATTATTATTGTTTTATTAAAAGTACATACATGCATGTACTTTCCAAAAAGCGTCGACTAACTGTTTGTGGGTTCCCAGCTTTCAAAGAAGCCTTACGTGAAAACACAAGTTTGTCTGCGACGGACATCGAAAGTCGCTCTCCGGAGTAAGTCGCTCTCCCAACTGAGTTACGCTGACAGAATATCTCGCTGCAGATTAATTGTTCTGACACGTTCTCACTTCTGTAGTGCGTCACACTTACTTTTGGCGGGTGAACTGTTTAAGGCAAATTTTTAAGCGGAGTAAAAATATTACTGTATTTCCTTCAGAGCAATATCCTATAAGGTTTCTGGACATGCTCCATGTAAATCATGGAGCATGTCCAGAAACCTTATAGGATATAGGATACACTAAATCACCTTTTCGTGCGACGCGAGATTTCTGCTGTTGTTTTGAAGAAGGATACCAGCTCTTATCTGAACATACAACTGGTTTTCACTTTATTGAACAAATTAAGCAAGTACATAAGGCCTGGAGTAAGAGTAAATTGCGACTTGACAAACATAGCATACATATTTCTTATTTCATTCTTTCTAACCTAACGCACCAAACCTTTAAAAACGATTGATTTGTTTGTTTTCTACATGTCACGACTACTGGCATTGGGGGAGGGGGGCAATTTATTTTAACTTTGCTCATTTACGCTTTCCAACCGTAGGTTGAAGAAGTGTATATGCTCCAGCTTTGTCCGCCTGTCCGTCCGCACGATAGCTCGCGTAAAAATGGTTCGATTTCGATGACATTTTAGTATGTGGTAGCGGATCACCTGGCGACGAACCCTATTGAAAATGGGCGAAATGGGGTCAAAGGTCAGGGCATAGGAGCGGAATCCATTCCATTGCGTCATAACTTGCGTAAATATGGTTTGATTTCGATGAAATTTTAGTATGTGATAGGGCACCATCTGGGGACGAACCCTATTGAAAATAGACGAAATGGGGTCAAAGGTCAGGACATAGGAGCGAGATCCATTCTATCGCCATTATGCGTTATAACTTACGTAAAAATTCTTTGATTGAGGCAAAACTTTATCATGTTTTTCCGGAAGATTACCGGTTCTGTTTAATATCATCGAAATGGGTCAAAGGTCAGGTCATAGGAGTGAGATTTATTCTACAGCCATTATCCTCATAACTTGAGTATTTGCTTGTTTTTCAAAATATCGCGTTGAATTATTCTTATTGTTTTATTTTCGGGAGAGCTGATCGTGGAGCTCGGAGTCTACAGCACACAGCGACAAGAACAGCTTTATTTTTACATTTTAAAACGTTTAAATTATCAATTGTAGAACATTTACGCACCCTTTATTTAAGTAGTTGAAGGTTATACAGGAAATATATGTAGCAAGGTGAGAAAAATTCCGAAGCTTTGATGCAGCAGGAATAAATGCGAAGGAAGTTAGACATTTATTTACTCAGCTGTGTGTAAAATAACCGTTCAGTGATTTTGCATCTTGCAGTGTTGCATCAAAACTTCGGACTACTGCTGCGGGTTAGAAATGACCCCTGTTTATTAAGACCAGTTCAGTTAACAGTATTGGGGAAAAAAAAAAAAAAAAAAAAAAAAGGATTCATAGAACCTTCTGTTACCCTTTCGTGAGAAAGGGATTCAAGTGAATTAGTGAATATCGAGTTGTTAATCAGGCAAACTCTTATTTTATGAAGAGCATGAAGGTGTTTTCCGTGAGTTGACTACCGCAGATGTTATTACAGGGGTGTCCAACTTATTTTCTTTAAAGCAACAGTCTAGGGAATCGAATCGAATCCAGAAACTCTAATAAGGTTTAGTTCCCTCGTGGCCCACTAGGCCTCTTCTAAGGGAAAAAATAAAGTAGAGATTTAGGAGCAGGAGCAGGGAGCCCTGATAGGAAAATATCAAACAAAAAAGTGCGCGAACTTGTGATTTATATTAGGTCAAAATCGTTCTGAGAAAAAGTGTCGGAAAATGGTTATCTGTTTTCCCCCGGTTCGAGCTGTCACTTTTCCTCACTCTGTCGCCTCTTGTTCCTTTATGGTCAAAACCTGATCCTTGCACAACAAAGAAAAAGAAAAAAGAACGAATCAAAAGTTTCGTCTTGAAAAATCACAGCTATTTTGAGGCAGATTTTGCCGAGAAGGAAATGT
Source organism: Macrothele yani (assembly GCA_039090855.1). NCBI lineage: Eukaryota > Metazoa > Arthropoda > Arachnida > Araneae > Macrothelidae > Macrothele > Macrothele yani. Next base: position 79,724,773 of record CM077023.1, on the reverse strand, counting down.
GGCCAGTCAAGACAAGATGGAGGAAATATTCAGGACTAAAACAAACAAAAGAAGTGTTCCTTGTCCAAAGATTGCCTAACATGCAAACATTTTGATATCTTTCACAACGAACTGGGTTTCGCAGGAGCATAATAAAGAACTGGTTCTACAGTATTTAAGCTTGAGAATACTGTGTATCCCACTCCATTCCTCTACGCGTAAGAAAATTGAAAAACACGAGTTATAATTCTTATTTCTTGACGAACTTCTTTCCTTATAGCCCATGCCCATGGGCGGCGAACTCATTTATTACAGGGGGGTTCAACTTATTTTATTTAATTCTTTTTCGGATGGAGGTTTAACGACCACCGTGAGCAGCTCGGTGGGCTATAAGCAGCCTCCCTTGCCTAATTTAGGAACACTGATTCCAGGGAAGGTAAAGAGCCAGTGCCATAAGACAAACACAACATCCATGCCTCAACGGTATTCGAACCTGGACCCATCTCGGACGAATGGTCAAAAGCCAGCCTTTAGAACACTGCGCCACCAGGACGCCTTGGTCCAACTTCTCCCAGAGTCAAAACAATAAAAAAAAGGAGGGAGGAAAAAAACCGTAGGACATATACAGTATATTAATCGGCGTACAAAACTTGCCTGGAGAGCTTTTGGAAGAAACAGCATAATTTTCAAGAGCAATATGCCATTATGTCTTAAAAGAAAAGTGTTTGATCAATGCATCCTTCCAGTGCTTACGTATGGTGCAGAGACGTGGACCTTAACTAAAAGAGACATACAAAGGCTGCAGACAACTCAAAGCAGCATGGAGAGGTGCATGCTTGGTATAACCAGGAGAGATAAGAAGAGGAACTCGTGGATCCGAAAAATGACGAGAGTAGAAGACATCATGATCAGAGTTAAATCCCTGAAATGGCAATGGGCTGGACATACTGCCAGAAGGACAGACCATAGATGGACAGCCGAAATTTTAGATTGGATTCCAAGGGACAGGAAAAGACCCAGAAAAAGACCACATGGGAGATGGGTGGATGAAATTCGTAAATATGCGGGAGTGACATGGAGGAGACTGGCACAAGACAGACCGTTGTGGAGGAAACTTGGGGAGACCTTCGTCCAGCAGTGGATTGATAATGGTTGACAATGATGATGATGATGATTTACTAGTACATATCATCTTCAAACGTATCAATCCACTGCAGGATGGAGGCCTTTCCAAGTGTCTTCTACAACATGATATCTTGAGCATATCTGTTCCAAGTCACTCCAGCATTCTTTCGAATCAGGTGGTCTTCTGGATCTTCTCTTCTCCTTGGTATCCATTCTAATATTTCCGTTGTCCATCGGCGATCAGTTCTAGCAATATATCCTGCCCATTTCCATTTGAAAATTTTTTACGATGTTTTATAAAGTGAGGGACACAACGTTAAGTTAACTTTTCAACTAGTTGGTGCAAAATCATACAGTTTTCTAGAAAGCTGCGAAACGTGGTGGCGGACTCCACGGCATCTTCATAAAAAAAAAAAAAAAAAAAAAAAAAGAAAGAAAGAAAGGAAATATGTTAAATCATATGTGAACCACAAATTCTTGCCCCCCCGTTGAGGAGGATCATGAAATTCCAGGGCGACCCCCGTGTCCCCTACTTTCCGCCACCCGTGTCCATGCCCATTCCTATAAATGTAGAGTAAATAAGAGCAAGAATTAGTGGATAAAAACAGCTAACACGACAGCAGAATTGAGATGGATTCACTATTTGCATGGTGAATTTTTGCTGATGTGTTACGGAACTGAAAGATGCATTACTAAGAGGTGCTTGATGTATTTAGCATTTCTTTCACTTAAAAGAGTTAACATATTGTTCTTTGCAAAGAAAGTCAATTCGCTGTTAACTTCTTCTGTAGTATCGTTGCATTAATTTTACTATTTGGCGATCTGTAGTGGTGCAGATATTGCATAAAAGCCTTTACAGTTTAATATTTGAGAGCATGCCATCAGCAGTGACATATTCAGCCTGACAGTTTGGTTCTATTCTATCTCACCTTTTCGTATTGGACGATTCTACATATTTCTACCGTGCAGTTTACGCTTCAGTGCGTTTCCTAATAGTTTTACGTTTTCAGGTGGTATGCACAACTTTGCTCGCATGTTAGTCATAATAGGTATTTGATTCCTTCTATGTATGTACATTGAGACAAACCAACACAAGTAGATTTAGGAAATTTCCATGTGCACAAGAATTTCAAACATGTAAAAAAACCGAAAAGCCGCAACAAAACCGCTTCAGTTGCTTTCTTCGCATTCTAGTTTCAAGATCTTTCCTAAAATTTAAGCCTATCTGACTTGTGTATATTTAGGAGACTAAATCTATACAGAATTCATAACACGAACTTCATACGCATGCGCACGAGTACATTTATGCCCGCTCTTTTTGAATCTACAACCGCATTTCTTTTTGTTTTAATTTACATTAAGCGTTCATGTATACATTCAAACTAAACGCAGATTTTGGTTTACATGTTCATATGTAACACGAATCTGAAGAAAACAGCAAAGAACTATATAGAAACTTTCTCTGGCTCTCTCTTTCTCTCTCTCTTTTTTACTTTCGGTGTTAACGATCACGAGGAGCAACTCACAGAACTATAAGAAGTCTCCCTTCCTTAATTTAGGGACACTGGGTCCTGGGAAAGACAGTGAAGAGCCTTAAACCAAGAGCACTACCCATGCCTGATCACCTAGCCAGAGATAGAAACGGGTCACCGGGTCGACAATTTCTTGCGGATCAAACGGGTCGGGTCAAGGTGTTCCTGACCCGATTTCGACCCGGTTTTATTTCCGTTTTATTTTTGAAAAGAAAAAAATATTTCAAAGAACCCTTCAGAGGTCTTTGAAATAATACTTCAGAGCTAGAGAGTGTGATCCAGGAACTTGCTGAGAAGGGTAAAGAAATGGGATTAAAAATGAACTTCCAGAAGACAAAACTAAAGTGCAATGCTTTCACATGGAATGAAGATTTATCAATTGATGGGGAAAAGCGGGAGATAACCAATTCCTACATTTACCTTGAGCAACAGATATCAAGCGAGGATCACATTCATGAAGAAATTAATCGGCGTATAAAACTTGATTGGAGAGCTTTGGAAGAAACAGTACAATTTTTAAGAGCAATATGCCATTATGTCTTAAAAGAAAAGCGCTTAATCAACGCATCCTTACAGTGCTTACGTACTCAGAAGAAACGTGGAACTTAACTAAAATAGACATACAAAGACTGCAGACAAGTAAAAGAAGCGTGGAGAGATGCATGCTTGGCGTAACCAAGAAAGAAAAAAAGGGAAACTCGTGGATAAGGAAAATAACTAGAGTGGAAGGCATCACGATCAGAGTAAAATCCCTGAAATGGCAATGTGATGGACATATTACCAGAAGAACAGACCACCGATGGACAACTGAAATTTTAGACTGGATTCCAAGGGACAGGTAAAGACCCAGAAGAATACCGCGTGAGAGATGGATGGATCATAAGAGACTGGCCCACGACAGTCCGCTGTGGAAGAAACTTTGGGAGACCTTCATCCAGCAGTGGATTGATAGTGATTGACAGTACTGCTGCTGATGCTGATGATATATTCGAATTTATAGCTCACAACAGATCGGCCTGGGTTGGGGCCGGTCGGGTCCGGGTCCAAAATTTTTGACCCGTTTCCAACTCTGCACCTAGGCAGAAACCTACACCTCTGATTACTTGTCCACCGGATAAGTGAAAACTGGTTCAGCCTCTCTTCTTATACGCACGTTGCGTATCTTTCTGTTCCAGTTTAATCACTGTATTCCGATTCACCGGCTGGATTATCGCACTGAAACATACAGTACATGGCATAGTCGCATGCTAGGGTACATGTTGGCACAGTCGCTCCGGTTGCTGAGTGGTACGGAGGGCTGGCTTCTAATCATTCGTCCGAGATGGGTCAGGGTTCGAATCCCGGGTGAGGCATGAATGGTGTGTTCGTCTTACCGCACTGACTCTCTCCTTCCACTGATACAAGTTGCCCCAAATTAGACGGGCGACTGCTTGTAGCGTAGGCAGTTGCGTTGGTCATGGCGCTCGCGAACTACACTCTACCTCGCCCCCTACCCCGAGACAAATGTGGACCCCTTTGGCAGTCTAGTGCCAATACCCTTCTCAGAATGATGTTTTTAAATGATATGTTATATATAATGTATATCATCATCAACAACCATTATCAATTGACGGCTGGATGGAGGTCTTTCCAGGTTTTTTCTACAACTATATCTCTTGAGCCAATCTCCTCCATGCCACCCCAGCATGTTTCGAATTTCATTCACCCATCTTCCACGTGGTATTCTTCTAGGTCTTCTTCTTTCCCTTGGCATCCAGTCTAAAATTTCAGTTGTACAACGATATAGTCAGTTCTTTTTTTTTTTTTCTCAGTTGGGGGTTTAACGACCACTATGAGCAACTCAATGGGCTATAAGAAGTCGCCAGTCCCTGTTTTAGAGTCACTGGTTCCAGGGAAGGGAGATAACCAGTGTCGTTCGACAAACAGAACGTCCATGCCTTGTCGGCATTCGAACTCCGACACATCTCGGACGAATGGTCAGAAGCCAGCGCTTGGACCAATGCGCCTCCGGGGCGGCAGTCACTTCTTCAAGCGATATGTTCAGCCCACTCCCGTTTGAGGGTCTTCCTTTAGATGGATCATAATGTCAAATCGTTTTGAGTTGTGAATTCGCTTGAAGGGTGTGTGTGTGTGTGTGTGTGTGTGTGTGTGTGTATTGCCACAGGTAAGTTAAAATTGAAAAGGAGAGTCAAGAATGCTCATTTGAACTTTTTCTTATAGGTAAGTTAAAGTTAAAAGGAGAGAATACAAACAGTGAAAACGAATCGCCTCCTTTCCCGTATTGATCAACAAACAATTGTAGATAGGGAATAACGGAAAGCTGTTTATTATGATCACACACACACACGCATTCAGCCCGTACGTTTTTCACAAGTATGTAATTTAGACAACGGCGGTTGTTTAAGGCTGTGATAGTCGCTCCGGTGGGCGAGGGGTCAGAGGCGGAGGCTCCTGGCTAATCATCTAAAATGGGATGAATAGGGGATGAGGCATGAGTTGCATGCCTATCAAGCTGCTCGGGTTCTATACTCTCCAAAGAATCACTGGTCCTGAAATAAGAAAGGTCAACACCCTGTATTCTCAAATGTTTATGGGGTCGTTACTTCCTTCCACTAAAAAAAGATGGCGATGTCGTTTTGGAAATAATTCTTACATTTAGGGTCGGTAAACATCAGACTGACCCTGCCACAGCCAAAATCATTTTTTTCTTTTACTAGGGTTTTCATCCGCATGTGGGCCAACTCAAAGTCGTTTAAATCACAATGAATTGAAATATTTATAATCCTGTACATTATGTCAACCCCGCCTTCTCGTGGTGCATCCTGTTCCCACTAAAGGGGCTCTGACGACCGCCCATAGCGGTATAACTATACCATCGGGATTAGAGGAAATTCTATCCCACACTCACCAACCCGCTTGGCCAGCGTGGTGAGTTATGGCCAAACCCCTCCAAAATGATTCCACAACTTAAATCTTGGCCCTCAGTCTCCGGCAGCTGGAATGTACCTGGCCAAGGCAGCGGCCAGTGCGACATGAAGGCAGAGGGTGCTAAGAATCCCCGGAGGACCGGACTAGGCTGCCATCTGATGCTGACCTTGGCTACGTACAATGGACGCTCCCTATCTTCTGATTCAAGGCTTCTTGAATTGGAAGAGGAACTACAAAGGATCAACTGGGACATCGTGGGGCTAAGTGAGGTAAGGAGAAAAGGAGAAGATCTCATCGAACTGAAAAGTGGACATCTCTTCTACTATCGTGGGACAGATACTGGCAGAACTAGTGGTGTTGGATTTATAATAAACAAGAAACTGAAGGATAAAGTTGTAGAAGTTGAAAGTTCCTCTGACAGAGCTGCACGACTTGTTATCCAACTCTCGAAAAGATACCAGGCTCAGATTATTCAAACTTATGCACCCACCACAAGTCATCCTGAAGAAGAAATCGAAGAATTTTATGAGGAAATTTGTCATCTAAATAATAAAGGTAAGCAGCACTTGAAAATAATTATGGGAGATTTCAATGCAAAAATAGGGCAACGGCAACAGAATGAAACTTCAGTAGGTAAATTCGGTCACGGCAACAGAAACCAGCGTGGAAATACTCTCGTTGAGTTTGCAGAGGCAGAAGGGTTTTTCATCTTGAACTCCTTCTTCAAGAAAAAGCCACACAGGAAATGGACATGGAGACATCCAAATGGGACGACAAGTGAAATTGATTTTATTATGTGTAACAAAAAATTCGTCATAGAAGACTGCAGTGTGCTAAACAAGTTCAACACAGGTAGTGACCATAGATTGGTGAGATGTAAGATGCACCTCAACACTAAACTTGAACGTGGCAAGCTCATAAGACAAACAAAATCTATTGACATAACCAACCTTAAAAAACACCATAATACCTTCAAGTTGGAACTGAAGAACAGGTTCTCTGCTTTAGAAGGCCTAACATCAGAAGAAGTGGACATCTCTGAAGTAAACAGAAAAGTAACCAAAGCTCTTATGGAAACAGCAACAAAATTAGCTGGGTCTAAGAACAAGTTGCATGTAAACAAATTATCAGGAAAAACGAAAATGTTGATGCAAAAAAGAAGAGAGATGAGGACAACTAAAGAAGATGTGACTTCCAAAGTGGAATATATAGAGCTATGCAAGACAGTAAGAAAAAGTATAACTGAAGACGTAAGAAAATTCAACTGTGAACTAGTGAGGAAAGCAATTGAAAACAACCAAAGCCTAAAGATAGCAAAGGGACATCTCAGTAAGAAGAAAACAGATTATGGCACTGAGAAAAGAAGATGGTTCTGTAACAAGAAATAGAGGCGAAATTTTGACAAGAGTGAAAGATTTCTACTCCAAATTATATGAAAGGGATGATACATGCACTCCAGACATCATGAAAGATACCAGTACCAGAGTTCCTCCAGTCCTTCCAGCAGAAGTTGCACATGCAATCAAGAACATGAAGCGGGGAAAAGCTCCAGGAGAAGATGGAATTACTGTAGACATCATACAAGAAGCAAGTGGAGAAATCGAAACAGTACTCGCCCAAATTTTCACTCGATGCCTTAATGAAGGAAAGATTCCTGAGGATTGGAACACCGCTACAATGATTCTGCTACATAAGAAAGGTGACATTGAGGATCTCGGAAACTACAGACCTATCAGCCTCCTATCAGTAGTTTATAAAATCTTCACTAAAGTTCTTTCACACCGCTTGAAGGTAACACTGGACATGGCTCAACCGAGAGAACAAGCTGGATTCAGGAGTGGCTACAGCACAATAGATCATATCCACGTGCTGAGAGAACTAATTGAAAGAGCGAGGGAATATGAACTTCCATTGTGCATGGCTTTTATCGATTATGAAAAAGCCTTTGATTCGGTGAAACCATCAGCAGTTACAATGGCTCTGAAAACCTGCGGTATTGAAGATGCATACATTAATATTATTAATAACATCTATGAAAATGCAAGTGCAAAGATTCGGCTGTTTGAAAATACAACACACGTAAAAATTGGAAAGGGAGTGAGACAAGGTGACACCATATCTCCGAAGCTCTTTAATGCCACATTGGAGGGTGTTTTTCAGTCGCTGAGCTGGGAAAACAAGGGGATAAAGATTAATGGAGATTATCTAACCCACCTTCGTTTTGCTGATGATGTAGTCATTTTTGCAACTACCCCATCACAGCTGCAGAGTATGATCCAGGAACTTGCTGACAAGAGTAAAGAAGTGGGATTAAAAATGAACTTTCAGAAGACAAAAGTGATGTTCAATGCTTTTACAAGAAATGAAGATTTATCGATTGATGGAGAAAAGCTGGAGATAACAGACACGTACGTTTATCTTGGACAGCAGATATCAAGTGAGGGTCACATTAGTGAAGAAATTAATCGGCGTACAAAACTTGCCTGGAGAGCTTTTGGAAGAAACAGCATAATTTTCAAGAGCAATATGCCATTATGTCTTAAAAGAAAAGTGTTTGATCAATGCATCCTTCCAGTGCTTACATATGGTGCAGAGACGTGGACCTTAACTAAAAGAGACATACAAAGGCTGCAGACAACTCAAAGAAGCATGGAGAGGTGCATACTTGGTGTAACCAGGAGAGATAAGAAGAGGAACTCGTGGATCCGAAAAATGACAAGAGTGGAAGACATCATGATCAGAGTTAAATCCCTGAAATGGCAATGGGCTGGACATACTGCCAGAAGGACAGATCATCGATGGACAGCCGAAATTTTAGATTGGATTCCAAGGGACAGGAAAAGACCCAGAAGAAGACCACATGGGAGATGGGTGGATGAAATTCGAAAGTATGCAGGGGTGACATGGAGGAGACTGGCACAAGACAGACCGTTGTGGAGGAAACTTGGGGAGACCTTCGTCCAGCAGTGGATTGATAATGGTTGACAATGATGATGATGATGACATTCTACGCAATTTTTTTCATGCTTCTTGTATTCTAGCAGGCAGAGTATAAAAATGCGATCTGCCGCATACCTTATTCAATCATAAGTCTGCAACATCAGAAATTTTTTTTGTGTTGTCTAAAATTTCAGTTCAGGGCTTTTTTGGGGGAGGGAAGAGGGTCAATTACCACGGAGAGGAAATCTAAGAGGCTTAAGCAGTCGCAAGCCCCTAATTTAGGGCCACTGGTTCCAAGAAAGGGGAAGAACCAGTGTACCGCGTAGGATTAGTACACTACCCATTTCTCATCCGCATTGGCGGATCCAGAAATTTTTGAGAGAAAAAATTTAATCCAGAAATTTTTGGGGCCGGATTTTGACAAGTTTATTTGCAGCGTCGACACAGAAAAAGGGTGTTATTTAGATATATTTGTGCGTGCGTGTGTGTGTCAAAACAACTGTTCTAAGTGTGTGTCAAAACAACCCTACAGCAAATTAAAAAAAAAGTTGGGTGTTTTTCTGGTGAATAGGGTATGTAATATTCATTTGATTACAAAGTTTGGTCTATACTGTGTTCTCTAGCCCACTATCGCACAGGTTTTACAGATATGTAACCATCAACATACAAAACTGCGCAGTGTTGGAAACAGTTATACAAGTTTTTCATAAACAAACCTAGGCTGCCGCTCTTACGTTTCTCAGTATTTTTGGTTTATACATGGAATACAATACGAACACAGAGAGAACAAGAACGAAATATGTGATTTACAGAGATGAGAATAACATCTTTCCTTTTCTTTCTTTTTTAATCGAATCATTATTATCATGGGAATAAAAGAGCGTCTGATTATTTTAATTTAGATTAAACTGAAATAAAACATTGCAAATATCTTACAGTTGTTGAATAAGCTCTGGAATTTATAAGAAAACTTGTATATTTATTTGCGATCTAGTTTTTGTTTTTGCCTTCATATTTAATACGATGTTTTGCATGATTTTTTTTTTCTCATTTCTTATTTTTCTTTCAGTTATGAAATGGTTGCCGTATGTAGAATGGAAAAATAATATAGCCAGGAAAGCAGAAGAGAAGCTGAGATTGCTTAAATTGTAAGAACTTTTCCTGTGTGTGTTATGTGTACATATATGTACATCCTTTGAGATAGTAGGCTGGAGAGAACGGTACAGGCCAAACATTGTAACGGGAAAAATGTTACATACAATTTACACCAGAAAAACATTCAACATATTTTAAAACTTTATTTTGGGGTGACATTTTTTCTTAGAACAGTTGTTTCAGTACAAAATAAAAATATGTATAAAAATGACAAGAGGCTACCCTCTCTATCCGTGACCCCCTCATCCAGAGGACGCGAACATCCCGCTTGGGCATAACAATTCTGATCGACATTTCATCCTTCCAATGTTGGTGAAAACGTACAGTAGAGTAGAGAACGATACAGGCCAAACAGAGTCTCGATAGTCCCATGGGTGGGCAGGCATGTTCCAAGCCAGTGGCAAATGCAAGAAGTGCACAATAAAAACTTAGTAAAATTAATAGCATTGAGATGATTTAATTGCATGTTAATCCTTTGTCTTTAATCGATCTCTTGTTATGAATTTAATGATGAAAAAGCTGAGCATTTTGATGGTTTTGATTCTTTTCTTTGAAATTTGTTACATTCTTTTAAAGCGAGATACAATTTCGCTGTATCACGCTCTCTTCGTATTGTTATTAAGCCAAAGATCCTTGATAGTTTTTTCAAACCAAAGTAACTTTTTAGGGGTACTGCACTTTCACCAAAGCAACTTTTTAGGGGTCTTACACCTGAATAATGAAAGCATGCTACGTACATGTACTGCAGTCATAAATAAAATCGCATTTATCACTTAGTACTACCTTCAAGTATGTATAGTAGGTACACTGAAAAAAACGTTTTGTTAATTCGGCAAAAAAATTGCTGAATCAACCAAAAATGTTTGTGGATATGCAGTCTACAAAGATGTTTATTGAATTTACTAAAGTATTTTACTGAAAATTATTGTTGATTCTACGAAATTTATTGTTATCATAACAAAACGTTTTGTTCATTTAACAAAATGCCTAGGTCGATTTTTGGGAATTTGTTTGATCCAACAATATGTATTGTTATCGTGATAAAACGTTTTGTTACTGCAACCAAACATATTGTTATCGTGACACAGTAATTTCTTGCTCCAACAAAATTTAGAGTTATGTAGCTGGGTTACTTTGTCCCTAAGTTTTTTCTCCGATGGCAACACTTTGCCGGTGCAGTAATTTTAGGCGGTGCCCTTCGACCCTGGGTGTCCAAACTTTTCCCGCCATATTTATTTTCTAGTGGTGTTTAAACGAATTTGGACGGTGTTACGTCACGAGGAAATTTTTTCAGAGCCAGCGCAAAATCTCTCACCGAGCGGATTTGGACCTGAAACATTCAGTTTAGGAACAAGGCGTGCTAACAACTCGGCTGTACCTGTTCTTACGAGTATGTTCTTATCTGCGAATTCAGCATTTGAAGGTCGGTTTATTACCTTCTGGAATGTTCATGGGCGATTTGTACTTGACATAACGATGTATTGACTCTATTTTGGTGCGTGTGTAACATGTTTCTAAATCCGATTTCTTTTTAAATGTTTTCCTTAGCTTTTTGATGAAACAAATTATTGACATTTTTGGTTAAGCAAAAAAAAAAAAAAAATCGTAATATTTCTCTTAACGTTCTTTTTGTTCCTGGGTACTATCACCATACAATCTTTGGTTGCCGCACGAATTTTGAAATACCTGTATATATAGCCTCTACATGAAATCAAGCTCTGTACATAAATTACAACTCTTATCATTACCTCATGTGCAAATTTTTATTTGCGATCAGGAACCGATCGCAAATAAAAATTCGCAGTCATTCATAATTCAAAATGAAATCTTAAGCGCGAAATGAGATTCTTCTGGTCAGTGGTAGTCTGGTAGTGCCCATATGAGGTAGCTAGTAATCACGTGCGCTTTGGCGTAAGGTCGATGCCGCGCCCATATAGTTGAATTAACAAATTATACCCAACGAAATAATTTTGTGTTGCCAACAAAACAATTCCGATAGAGTTTGGCCAAAGCAACAAAATAAATCGACAAAACAGCTCAACAAAAATATTTTGTTGTTTCAAACATTTTTTTTTTTTTCAGTGTAGCACATTAACTGCCACTTTCCTCCATTTTGTCCAGCGGTACCACGTATAGTTAGAGTTTTTTTGTTTGGGGTTTTTTAGCTCCCACTGTGAGCAACTTTATGTGCTATAAGCAGTCTCCTATCCCTAATATGGGGCGGCTGGTTCAGGGAAGGGGAGAGACCTAGAGTGGTAAGACAAACGCAGTACCCGAAGCGGTTTTTGATTTTTCGGGTGTAAAATCTAGTTTAAGTTCTATTTAACTCTAACAGTCGAGATTCTGCTGTAGTTAAGAAAAAGATAAATGATTAACACAGCAATCAGACCACTCTGAATTACGTGTATTTTACTGTTTCTCACGTAACTTTAATCACATCGGAAAACTCGAAAATTACATCGCTCTTGAGCAGGAATCGAACTTGCATCTCCCGATTTCCGTCCGAGCATGCTAATCATTACACCTACCAGGCCTACGAAGTCCCAAGTATCTAAGTGATTAGAACCAGAACAGCTCTGATTTTCGCCAGTCAAAGCAAACTCCGCTTCCTCGTGGCGTATTGCTCATAATTTCTTCCACACTGTTTATCTCAGCTACTGGAGAGCTGTTTAATTATGAGAAATACGCCACGAGGAAGCGGAGTTTGCTTTGACTGGCGAGAACCAGAGACTATTCTGGGTCTAGTCACTCATCAGATACTTGGGGCTTCGTCGTCTTGGGCATTGTAATATGGCTAGCATACTTGAACGGAAATAGGGAGGATGCAAGTTCGATTCCTGCTCCAGGGCAATGTAATTTTAAAGTTTTCTGATGTGAATAAAGTTGCGTAAGAAACAGTAAAATACATGTAATTCAGAGCGGTCTGATTGCTGTGTTAATAATTTAGATGTACACTCACGGACAATGAAATTTGCGCACCCGGAAGAAAACATGCTACAACCGCGAAACTTCGTAAATATCTAGAGTGCGTAGTGTTGGTATGCAAATGATGTAAATTTGGTGTGATTGCGCATGACCGCACACCCTGTGGTGGCGCTGCAAGCACGAACCGGCAGTCTTACAAACCGGCGTGTAGTCGATGCCCCATGAAAGCGAATAGCACCGGCCGATGCAAGCAGGAGTACAGAGTGACAATAATGCCGAGCAGACGCCAGACACGTCGATTTACGCAACTTACGGGCTTTGAGAGAGGCCTGATCATCGGGCTGAAAACCGCAGGGTGGTCGGCTCGCCGTATAACCCGCCACGTAGGTCGTTCTGACCATACCGTTCGATGGTGTTGGGAGCAGTGGACACATGACGGCACTGCCACATGGCGGAGCGGCTCCGGGCGGACCAGGAGGACCACCGGTAGAGAGAATCGACGGATCGTGCGCCAGACGCGAACGGATCCCACGGGGACCCGGTTCACTACACAGGCAGATGTAGCGGCTCCTGTGTGCCCACGAACCATTTTCCGACGCGTCGCAAAAGCGAATCTGCTATCCCAGCGCGCTTTACGTGTGCTGCCATTGGCACCGGAACATCGCCGGCTCCGTGTGCAGTGGTGCCAGGCCATAGCGACGTGGAACGCCACAGACTGGGAACGTGTGGTGTTTAGCATCGTGTTCGGGTGTGGAGATCTCCAGGTCAACGGCAGAATCTCAATCTCGCTATCGAGCGCCACACCTCACCCACTGCAGGCATTATGGCCTGGGGAGCCATTGCCTACGATAGCCGATCAGCTCTAGTAGCGGTACGTGGATCATTGACGGGCCAGAGGTATGTGGATGTGATCATACGGCCCCATGTGCTCTCATGCCTGGCTGGTATTCAAGGTGCTCTATACCAGCAGGATAATGCCCGCCCGCACACGTCTCGGGTTGCCCAGGACTGCCTACGTCATGTCCAGACACTTCCATTGCCTGCCCGCTCCCCGGATACGTCCCCTATCGAGCATGTTTGGTACCAGTTGAAACGCCAGCTGCCGCCGTGCCGCACTATCCGGGATTTGGAGCACACCGTCCAACACATGTGGGCCAGTCTGCCGCAAGACAACATCAGGCGTCTGTACGCCTCCATGCCGGACCGTATTGCAGCATCTATCGCCGCGCGAGGCGGTGCGACGCGCTATTGAAGATGACCGGACTTCGTGCCACAGATCCCTCTATAATTGTCCTGCAGCTCTGTTTTTGCCATCATGTGTATCATTCATCTATATCATTACATCCATAAAATTTCAGTTCAATCCGATGCTTCGTTCTTGATGCGCAAATTTCGTTGTCCGTGAGTGTATTTTCACGGATTATGTGAAGAATATTTCTTCCACACTGTTTAAAAGATAACTTATTGAGCAAATTACAAAGTAAAAATAATGCTCTTATGGGATGTGGAAGATGAAAACTTACTACAGTAGATTCCGGTTAATTGGGCAGTCGGTTAATCAAGGCAGCTGTTTGTTCGAGCAAATTCTTGAAGAACATTCCAAATTAGTTCTTCGGGATAAATCTTCGCAAAAATATACCAGTCGCCTAATTGGGCCAATTAACCAGAATCTACTGTATTACTAATAACGTAGCAGAGTTTAGCTCACGTGTTCCCAATGTGGCAGTTCACCTTGGAAGCATATCTCTAAAACTAGAGTTTACCGTCCAGGCGGCCGAGTGGTCAGGCGGTCCAGGCTCGAGTCCCGGATAATACATGGCCAAATGCACCTGTCTTACGGCGGAAAAACAGAGTTACACCAAATTAGGGACATGCGAATACTCATAGCCCTTAGAGCTGCTCATGGAGGCCATTAACATCCAGCTCCCTCAAATACACGGTTTGTCCCAAAATAGAAACGCCAGGATTTTCATAAATAGTAATTAAGATGTTATGTGACGCACGTTGATGATGGAACAGCACGATACATGTCTTATTAGAGATTAAATGACAAAGTTATCGCACTGGGATGATTCACTGCTATACCATGAAGAAGGTCAAAAAGTCAGTATTCCTAAAAAAAGTTGCATTGTTTATAAGATGGGAAGTTCTGTGCTAACAATTTGTACGGAAATGATGTATTAAAATTTAGACACGTCTTTTAAAGATGAATAAATCTTTTACAGAAAAAAAATAAAAAAAAAATACGCCGGCTAAACATTGGAAGAGATGCTTCGTGATTCTTGAACTGCAAAATGTGCGCAGAAAGCTATCGCGATGCAACCATCATAGGTGTCGTCTGAAACACAGCGGTGAGTATACCATTGAAACAGTTTCTTACCACAAGTTGAGCATTTCCGACGAATTTTCAAGTCGGTTAAAGAAATGCAGGCAGCTCAATGAACTAAACTGATTCAAAAGCTTTGAACATTTCATTTGATTATGTGATTATACACTATATTGACAAAAGTCACCAGACACCCATTTCAAAAGCAAATGAACGAATCCGCTGCGTTGTTAAGATGCACGGTACAGATGCAAACGGTATAAAAACAAGTCTGCAGGTGATCGCGATCATATCGCACTGTGAGGCTGTGTGAAAATGTTGCGGCGGAGGAGAACTGACTTTGAGAAAGGAAAGATTGTTGGGCGTTATATTAGTGCGTCGTCCATAAGAGAAACCGAGAGGCGTTTAAACATACCCAAGTACCTCAGTGTACATGTGAGTAAAAATGCTGGAGCCTCGGTATGTACACGTACCATTCGCAGAGAACTTCATTCCATGGGTTACCGTGGTCGTGCGGCTGCTCATAAGCCTTTCATCTCTACTCGGAATGCTTCAATGGAAACGGGTCCTGTTTACTGATAAATCCAGATACACGATCCATCAGTCTGATGACCGTGTGTGGGTATGGCGGCAGCCGGAGGAACGCTATTTACCACAGTGTACTGTTCCTACAGTCAAGTTTGGAACTGGCAGTGTACTCGTGTGGGGGTATTTTTCGTGGTATGGTCCCGGCCCATTGGTTATCACGGACAAACCTGTTAACCAGCACGTCTACCTCGATATTCTGGACAGTTATGCCCTACCAACTCTGTAGCAATACTATGAAACCAAGCCTTGTTGGTACCAGCAGGATAATGCACCGAGCCATAAAGCAAGGACTGTTACAGCGTGGTTTGACGATAATTCCGTATCATGCGTGGACTGGCCAGCACAAAGCCTTGATCTTAATCCCATAGAGCACCTATGGGATGAATTAGAGCGCTGCATAAGAAGTTTGGAACCAAGGCCTACTACTAAGCAACAATATTATCTACTGAATGAAAACGCATATCTATCGCTGTGTTCCAAAACTTTATTGAAAGCATGTCTCGAAGGGTCAGTGCATGCATTAAAGCCAAAGATGGACCGACACCGTACTAATGTATGCCAATAAATGCTATGTTGTGTTTCTCTTCTAGGTGCCCGGTGACTTTGTCAATATAGTGCATCTGTCTAAATACAACTCGTTTTGTAGACACGGTGCCCGAAGAGACATTGGTCTGTGGCACTGGCCTGGGACCACTAGTTCAAGATAGGCCGTGGTTCCGGTCCGTGATAAGGCATGGATGGTTCACCTACCTGATGGCGCTCCTTTCACTGGAATCAATGGTCTTAAATTTATGACGGGCGAATATTTATAGCTTTAAGGGTTGCGCAAGGTGATCGTTAAATCCCGAAAGAAAAATCAAATACATTTTGTTTTATTTCCATTTAAAAAATGTCGCTGAAAGACAATGATTGAAAAAAAATTGAAGTCATGTGACAAAATTTGAAAATTCCAAGGAATTTGAAAGAAATTTTTCAGGGTTTAATCATATGACACACCGCATTTTGAACTGATTTGCCATGTGGGAAATTACTTATCGCTATAGTATCGGTAAGTAAATATTTAAAAATTGAAAACTGGCTGCAGCAATTTATTCTTCTTCATTTAGTTCATGCGTATATATGAAATTTTGTTAAGTGCAACACAAAAGGGCAAAAGGAAGTAGTGCTAGAAGTATTTTAATGTATATTAGGAAGTCAAAATTTGTTAATAGGAAAGATAATCGTGAATATCCCCATTGAGAGCGATAAATATTCTGAGACCTTATTTATTTCACAATGGCTTAACGCTTTAAACCAATTTTGTCTGTTTCGGAGAATGAGGATCTAAGAATATGTGGAGTCTCCTGTCCATGATTTGGGGTCGCCGTCTACAAGAAAGGGGTAGGAACAGCTCCGTCATACAATCATGCCATTCTGCTTCACATGGGCACAGGGACAGGACCTAAATAAGAGTAGCAGATGTATGCCCACTCCTCTGATTTCGTTTTCTTTTTTTTTTTTTTCGCTTTTGGGATTAATGACTACCACGAGAAATTCGGGTGACTGTAAACCGTCCCCTGTCCTTAATGTAGGGCCGCTGTTTCTAGGGAAGGGACAGAGCCAGTTCCATCAGACAAACAGCACACGACCATCGCCATCAGACAAACATACCATCGACGTCTCATCCTAGACTCGAACCCGAGCTCATCTCGGACGAATGGTTACTCTGATATCTCAGCTGGGCATCACGCGATTTCAGTTTTACAGATGAACATATATTTGTATAGTAATGTGTCATGGCATCTAAAATATCTCTGCTTAGAATATTTCTGTAAAAGGTTTGCAGCCTAAAAATTCTCCCCAGTTCTTGATTTTGGGAATCATAAAAAAGAAGAACAAAATGTGTGGTTTCTTCATCGTTGAGTTAAAGAAAAGAAGATATAGTGATCGAAGGTCACTTAAAATTCTTTCCTTGACACAGTTTAATGAAACTTAAGTCAATACTTTTATGTTTCTTTTTCTTACAAAGAAATACTAGGCTTGTATTCAAAGCAGCAAAATGTTTAGGCTACTTGGTTATCTTAAAAAAAAGTGCTTAGTTGAAAACTCACTATCTCAGGTATATCCTCTTACATTTTTTCGAAACGAATTGCTGTTCAACACGCACCTGGTAATTCATTTTGCACAGGCGAAGTCAAAACGCAATAAATGATCTGAAAGACGGCACATTTATTTTTAAAGCTCCAAAATATGATTCACTATATCTGAACTAGCTTCAAATGCAGTTTTCCCATTAGTTTACATCTGGGATTACCAGGAATCAATATAATTTTTTGCCAAGACGGAAAATTAGCAACGTTTTGAATGCAAGTTGCAAAAGTGCAATATATATTACCAGATTTGTTTTCATCCTTAAGAAATGTATTCCACATTTTCGTCCTGCAAAAGGTGTAACGTACAATGAAGTGCCAGAAAAACTGGTACACCAGTCTAATACTTGGTAGGGCCGCCCCGGTGGCGCAGTGGTCTAAGCGATGGCCTCTGATCATTCGTCCAAAAGGGGTCCGGGTTCGAATCCCGGTGAGGCATGGATGTTGTGTTTGTCTTACAGCACTGGTTCTCTCCCTTCCCTGGAACCAGTGACCCTAATAAATTAGGGACGGGCGACTGCTTATAGCCCATTGAGTTGCTCACGGTGGTCGTTAAACCTCCAATCAAAAAAAAAAAAATGCTTGGTAGGTCCCTCACGGGAGCGCAGGACTGAAGAAATACGACGGGGCATGGACTCCACTAGCTTCTCGAAATATGCTGTAGGCAATACACACCATACTTCCTGCAGAGCGTTCCACAATTCGGGTGTATTCCGAGGTCTCGGATTCCTGTGTTCGATAGTGGGTCGCATGGTATCCCAAATGTGTTCTATCACGTTCATATCTGGGGACTTGGGTAGGGATGGCAACACCCAAAACTCAGATGAATGCTCCTCTAAACATAATGTGGTGTCCCGACACTTGTGTAGAGGTACATTGTACTGTTGGAACACGCCCAACACATCAACATGAATGCAGGACATGAACGGGTGTACCTCGTCAGAAATGATGCGCACATAGCGTTGGCCGGTCACAAATATTTGTAGACGTACCAGGGGTCACAGTGAAGTCCAGCTAATTACACCCCATACCATTACGGACCCCACACCAGCCGGTACAGTTTCCTGTTGACAGGCGGGATCCATAGCGTCATGGGGTTTGCGCCACACACGAATCCTTCCATCTACCCGATACAGTTGGAAACGTGACTCGTCAGACCAGGCTACTTGTTTCCAGTCATCAAGTGTCCAGTGGCGGTGTTGCCGTGCCCAAGCGAGGCGAATAGCTCTGTGTCGTGCACCCATCAAGGTGACTCGAGTTGGGCATCGGCTCCCAAAGCCCATATCGTGCAAGGTACGTTGCACAGTCCGGACGCTGATACTTGTTGAGGCTCCAGCATTGAATTCCGATTATACCTGCGGGAGTGTTGCACGCTTATCGCGTGAAACTATTCTTGACAGCCGACGATGGTCACGTTCACCCAATGTCTTTTTACGGCCACACTGGTATCGTAGGTTAGAGGTTTTGCCGGAATTCTTGTATTCACGATACACCCTTGCAACGGTCGTCCGTGAAAATCCGAACTTCGTTTTAACCTCCGAAATACTATGGCCCATCTCACGAGCGCGAACTATGACACCGCGCTAAAAATCGCTTAAATCGCTATTACTTGTCATTCTCTTGCCGAAAACAGCTCTGACAGCTGGCAAGGATGTCTATCGCTTTATATACTCACTAGCGGATGCAACCGAGTACGCGCATAGGTGACGTTGCTATGTATTTTGCATAAGCTCGTCTGTACCAATATTTCTGGCACTTCAGTGTATATTCTATTTTAACTTTCCTTTTGAGTTTCTTTTTCTATGTAAATTTGAATTCGTTCTCTTAGACGTTTTCAAACCTTAACGTTATGTCTTTTCCCTCAAACGAAAATGATGTTGGCAACAATCTGAGGTCAGAACGAGAGTGACGTATGTGTGTACTGATAAGAACGTTAGATAAATATGAGGTGCAGTGGTTGCTTTGGGGGATGGTTGTTATTGATGGTAGAGATAATAGACGTGCTGTTGTTTGCTGTTACACTGTGATTTGATGCTAAATCGCTGCTATTGCATTGAGTATTCTAGAGCAGGGAGGGCCAAAACGTCGATCGCGATCTAGTCGATTCCCGAATTATTTTTGATCGATCGCTAACCTTTTTTGGAAAAAATATAAAAAACATTTTAAGTTACTACGAAAATCGTCGGTGAAGCATTCAGACAATGTTTGCGCCCTTACAACTGCTGATTGTGACTGCATCCACCAGGCGTCAAGGTCACGTGGCCTCCCCTTCCCCGATAGCAATCTGCCACGGCTCTGCTTATCTACGTGATGAGAGCATTGACCGCAGAGTTAGACGCGGGAGATAGCGTCACGGGAGGGAGCTTGGTGTGCAGGTTAAGTGCGTAATGTTTATTGCTTATCGTTCGCATCGGAGCTGTGGTTTTCTTTTTTGAACTATTTTGTTGATAATATTGTTTTGATGAAAATGAATGCCCCGAAAAGACCGAAAACTTATTATTTTCGTCAAGAATGGAAACTGGACTACTTTTTCGCTGTGGTTAAATACAAGTGTTGCTGCTTAATTTCCAGTACTTCCGTCGCGATACCAAAGAAGGGGAATTTATGTAAACCGTTTTCTGATGGCGAATTTATCAAAGATACTTTTGTGGACATAGCAGATTCTCTATTTGCTAATTTCAAGAACAAGGGTGAAATAAAAACAGCCCTTCAAGATCTGCAATTATCTCGAAATACAGTCATGACACGTAATGAAAAGTTAAGTCAAAATGTAAAGAGCAACTGCTAAATGATATTTAGCAATGTGTTTCATTTTCCCTGCAACTGGATGAATGAACAGATGTCGGGGACACTGCTCAACTGCTGATTTTTATTAGAATGGTTTTCCCTGACTTTTCTCCTAAAGAAGAGTTGTTGGGCATGATTTCATTGAAAGAAAAATCTCGAGGTCTCGATATTTTCAACGGATTCATGGAACATATTGAAAAGGTTAAGTTGTTTTTATTTAAGCTCGTGTCAATAACCACCGACGGAGCAGCAGCGATGACGGGTAAATCCAATGGATTCATAGCCTTGTGTCAGAAAAATGGAAGATTTCCCAGATTTTTTTGAGCTATCATTGTATCATCCATCAGCAAGTTTTAGCCAGCAAGAGGCTTAATACAAAATGTGTCATAAATATTGCTTTTAAAATCGTCAACTAAATCAGAGGTAAATCTCTTTAAAGGCGACTTTTTAAAATGAAACTGGGTGACATACAGATAGATTTGATTTTGCACACGGACGTCAGGTGGCTAAGCCGAAGCAATTATTTTGCAAAGATTTCGTGACTTGTTGCACAATATTATAAGTTTTCTTGAAGACAGGGCTGATAATTATTATAAATTACGTGATCTGGACTGGCTATGTGATCTGGCAGTTTTGGCAGATTTTACGGGAAAACTTAGTTTATTGAACCTGGAATTACAAGGAAAAATAAAACAATCGGCGATATGATGAGCAGTGTTTCTTCTTTCAAGAACCAAGCACTGGATATGATTAAGGATCGTGAAAATAAATGTTTTTTATCGATTTAAAAACATCAAAGATAATTTACAAAAAAAAATTCCACGTATGTATTCAATTCAGGAAAATATGTAACCGAAATCCAAACTGTTCTTGACGGATTCGAAACCCGATTCATTGTGTTTACAAAAATGGAAGATCTTATTCGACTTGCCATTTACCCATTCAAGAAGGATACTGACCCACAACCGATCGCAAGTAAATTTGAAGAGCTGTTTCAACTGGACAAAATTTCACTGGAAAATGAAATAATAACACTGCGGTGTGGCATATTTCTGAAAGCCAGATCTTCAGAAGATAATTTCTGGAATTTTGTTTCCAAAGAAAAGTACCCCAATGTGAGAAAAGTAGTGAACATTTACATTCCTGCTTCGGGTCAACATATTTATGCGAATCAGCATTTTCTTACTTACAACAAACAAAAAACAAACATCGCTCAAATTTGACGGATCAGCACACAGAAGATTGCCTGAGATTAGAGTTGTCCGATTATACTCCAGATTTTTTAGCCTTGGCGGAAGAAATGAAGGCCCAAACTTCAGATTAATTTTTTATGTTTTATTCGCCATAAAAAATAAATATGTGTTCATAACATTTAAATTTGTACTAAGGCCTATTAATAAATATCGAATAAAACTCATAAAATAATTCAAATTGTTTTATTTACCTCAAATACATGCTTAAAATCGATAGGTTTTACCTACAGGGCAACAACGATATAGGTACAGTGGGAAGCGACAAATTTTGGAGGAAGAAATTTGAAATTGTGAAGTAGAGTAGATCACTTGAAGTCGAGGGGAAAAAGTAGATTTTAGTCCCAGTCAAGTTGGCTACTCCTGCTGTAGAGGACTGGATTACAATATAGTTGGCCAGTGCCAAACTACGAGTGTGGCGTAAACGACATGCAAGAAGAATAAACTTATTTCTAAGTACGAAATATCGACCTCTTTCTTGAATGCCTATGAGTACCTTCTAGCATTACACGGACTTTATAGTACACATAACGTAATCACCGACGTTAAGGACTACGTTCTACAGTTACAGCAGAAAGACAATTGCGTTAAAAAGAAAGGGCTGGTTTTCTTAATCAGGAACTACGCCGGAGATAAAATAAATGATTCCTTATTCGTGAACAGCTATGCGCTTACCAGATGAGTATCTGTGTGTATGTATGCCAGTTTTCTTTTCTGCTGCCGCTGTTATCTGTCACATAAGGTGTAACTGAATCCATGCGTTTAAGAAATTCCATAATTTCTGGTATTCACCCCTGTAAGGTGTTCCAAAAGTAAAATCTATTTACTACGTTGAGGTTATTGATAAGCTTCAACTCCGCATTTAGGAGTTCAAAACTGTAATCAATTTTTATAGTTCGAAAAGTGATTCTAGAAAATGAAATAAGGAAAATGGAAAAATCTCATTGCTTAGTTTGCTGGACTGGCCATATTTTAGATTGTGAATTACATTTAAACACTTCTTATTGACTTCTTATTTCGTTTTTCAAAATAAATCTGAACTTTTCAATCCATGAAAAAAGAATTTAGAAATAATTGATTCGGTTTTTAAATTCCATCCTTTTCTTTTTCTCGTGTAGGAAGCTATTAGCTGAAACTTCTGTTGAAATGTAACTCATTTGAAGTTGTCTAACTTTAGCTCATTTTTAGCCAGCACCTAAAAACAATTTACGAAGAGAGTCCCGGGTGCATAGGGGTCTGAGCTCTGACTTCTGACCGTTCGTCTGAGCTGGGCTCGAGTCCCGGCAAGAGGTATGGGGTAGTAGGCTGGATCGAAAATACCGAAATTATTTTGACGGAATCACTATAATGCGGGAAAGTTGCCTCTGGTATAGCTAAAGGTAATGTAAAAAAAAATTAAAATCAGACAACATTTTCCGTTCATACATGACGATCGAAATTATAGAAACTTCCAAACTTTACGCAATTTTATTGATTTTTTTCTAAGTACCAAATAAATTACAACAGAATCGCTCTAATGTGAAAAAATTATCTCTAAATATAATGCAAAAACGTTTTTTTTTTTAATTCAGACAATATTTTCCGGTTGCGCATGCCGATCCAAATTATAGAAATTCCACAAATTTAGACATCTGTAGAGATTCGTTCAATGTACCAAATCTTTCCCCCTCGCCTCACTTGCGGCCGCAACCCTTCGACCTTTACCTTGACAAACACTCCATATGCTGCTGATACACCTGTGACCTTGGCAATCCCACCGTTCCTTCGGCCAGTCAGAGCTAGCTCGCAACCATTGCGGATCAGAGTTTGAGTTGTGGCTCTACTTAAGTAAGTGCGTATCTTTATCTAGTCATATCACAGTTTAATTGTGCGTTTTACAATAATAGAAGCAATACATAAACATGTAAGGAGACCAGAATTTGTCTGCCCTTTATTTGGCAGCAAAGTGATCTTGTTCCAAGTAAACTCCTACACATGAGGATGTAATACGGTGCTGATTTGAAGAGAGATATAAGCTGATATTGGATTGTATCAATAAGAACGTTAACTTTTCATCTGTTACAGTAGCGGTGGCAAGCAGAATAAAATCTGTATTTCATAAAGCATGCGTCCCTACAGGAATTGAATATAGAATAGAGCAGCTTATTAAGGCCTGCCATGATAAATATTACAAAATGAGGAAATGTGTTATAACAGGGATATAATTCAAAACAAGCTTGACAGCTTTAAAAAATAATCAAAGGCACTTTTTTATGCTTCCGCAGGCAAGTGTTCTATGACGCTGGATTGCGTTTGTTACAAAAAACGTGACTCTTGTATTTGCCTAATATGAATCACATGCACATATGAGAAATCGAGGAAAGTCCCTTCAGTTGAACTGAATTTCCTATATCTCCAAAGACAGGGCGGAATAGGGAGAATTGGACCATTAGATATACAGGAAACTCAAAAAATAAGAAATAGTAAACAAAGAAAAGAACGTTAACTATATTATATGTCAATCACTGCCGCTCCTAACTCCGAGTTTCCTTTAAGTAGAGAAACTAAGCATGAAGCAAAATGTGTGATTCTCAGAGCAGAGACCGGTACATTCCTGCAACATTGCTGTCAAGATCTATCATGCCTGAATTCTCACATGAGGCTGCCTTCAAAGTGATTCTCAAAAAAGAAAAGAAATAAAAACAAGTAAAATTGAAACTGAAAAATTGTCTTCATTTGTAAAATTCCTATAACTTTGATCGACATGCGAGAACGAAAAATATTGTCTTGATTCAACAAAATTTCTTACATTATATTTAGCTTCACTAGAGGCAACTTTTTCGCATTATAGCTATTCGATTGTAATTTGTTTGGTACTTAAAAAAATCAATAAAATTGCGTTAAATTTGGAAATTTCTATAATTTCGATCGTCATGAGCGAACGGAAAATATTTATTGTCTGATTTTTTTTTCACATTATCTTTAGCCATACCAGGGGAAACTTTTCCGCACTATAGAGATTCAATCAAAAAGATTTCGGTATTTTCGATCCATTCTAATAGGTAGCGCGCCTGTCCAACACCACAGCACTGCCTCTCTACCAGGAACCATACATACATGCATATCCCTGAGCTGTTCTCTGAGATTCGGAGGTTAGCTCCACAAAGAAATACAACCCACCAGATAAATTTTTAACTGATTATTTACTTACTGTTGCCGTATCAAACTTCATTTACAACGATCTTGACACACAACTCGGTCTTCAGTGACATCCATCACACAACGTACACAAGACCTTCTATATTTCATACTCATAATCTTTTTCAGGAAAGTACACCAGGGCGGGGGATTAGCCCACAGCTGACGGTTCCAGCTGGTCACTCCACCAAAGGATTCTGGAAAAAACCCAGTGAGTTGGGGTCTTTTGGCCAACGTCACGCAGAACTAGCTGGAACCAGTGTTCCCAAATTAGGAACGGGCGACTCTCCATACCCCATAGAGCAGCTCACGGTGGTCGTAAAGCCCGAAATGAAAAAAAAAATTGCTAAAGAAATTTTTTAGAATTTCGTAAGCTTTGTAAAGACGTAGAGATATTTTAAGAGACTTTTCTGACATTTGAAATCTTGCAGAAAAATCGGACAGGAGTTATACAAGAGGATGACTGAAAGCTTTTGAAAATTCCTTGAGAGTTGAAGAACCAAATGATTTATTCAGACGCTTTCTAAACTTTCAACTTGAAGCAGTTTATAAAGCTAGAACAAAATTTATTTCGAACAGCCATACGCTCTTTGATTTGCACACCGCATAGTTCCGAAGAGTTGCCATTTGGTATTATTAATGGAAGGAGACTACGACTAAAAGATTAAAAAAGACCACTGCAGGAAATATGCAGGAGCGCAGTGGTTTAAACGCTGGCTTATGACCGTTCGTCCGAAATGGGTCCTGGTTTGAGTGACGGTCCTGGAACCAGTGACCCTAAATTATGGACAGGCGACTGCTTATAGCCCATCGAGTTGCTCACGATGGTCGTTAAACCCCCAAGAAAAAACAAAAAACAAAAAAAAACCGTATGAGTTTTTTTGTTTTTGTTTTTCAGGGTTTGCCATATATAATAACCAGACACTCAACTTCAAGGTGATTATTCAGGTGAGAGGCGCTGAAATTATCGCGGCTGACTTCACACGTTAAGAACAGGGTAGAAGCATCCTTAAAACTACATCTGCAGCTGGCCCCCAGAAGAAACATTTTCAAAAGATTAAATAAATTAATATTCCTTTTGACCTGCCAATGAGATAATACAGTAGTTTCCAATTCAAATCTGCTTTCGCCATTTAAAACGGTAAATCTTAGAAAACAGAATTATTAAATAGAGAACTTTGTAAAAAAACCCTTACTTCTTGCCATGCTATGGTAGGAATAAAAAAATTAGCAGTCGACTGATACACAATTAGTGCAGAAACTCTTGTATTTATATTTGTATTTATCTTTTAAGCCATGCATTAATCTAACATTTTTTTTCCGTTTTAATTACTGCCCATTTTTACTAGGTTTTTTTTTAAGATTCCTTTTAAACATATAGTCAGATAATGAAATAATTAGCTGAAAATATCCCATCACTTTCAAGAAAGATATGCTAATTGTGCCATTTTCGTTTACTTCCACGATTACTTTAGAAACTTTAGTCTCTTTGTTAAAGTTTATTTTAGTGCCGTCTCCTCAAAGCCAAGTGGTCTGAAGAGATGGCTCCTTCCGTTCGCTCAAGCTGGGTCCTGGTTTGGATCCCGAATAGGATATAGGTCAGTGTTTGCCTGAAGGCGCTATTGCTACTCCTTTCCTAGAACCACTGGTGTTAAATTAAGGAAGGGTGACTTATAGCCTTGCGAATTGCTCATGATGATGGGTAAATTCCGAAAAATTACGTCTCTCTTGGACAGATAAAAAACGTACAATGCTATGAAAATCTAAAGCTGTGTTTCAGTATTCAGAAAGTTATCATCAAGGTTAAGTTAAATCAATTACTTTAACATGATCTGAACAGCTTCATTTTCTAAGAAATTGTCAGAAAATTTTCAAACACTTTCATAAAACACCGAACAAGGTTATCTTTACAAATGCACATCAGAGTAGGAGTATTAGCTGTTTAACAACTATTGCTGATGAATTTTCTGTTTTACTTTTTAGTTCATAATCCTCTTCATTACAAGGTATGCAGATTATCATCAGTTTTGCGTCCAAGCATTGCCAGTGATGCAAAAGAATCCAATCATGAATTCGACGCTGTTACGAAGTCTTAACGTTTTCTTTGTTATGGTCATCAATCAAGTTACGTACAGGCATTTCGTTTTATTCGAGCATTAAAGAAACTATATTGCCACCAATGTTTCATGCGAATTTCTTTTTGTTATTTTTAACAAATATCAAAATCCTGTCTTACAAATTCATCGCATCCGGTTAAATGTAGGCTGGTACTTCGAGCTTTTTAATAAAGGTACAGTCAGCATTTTGGCATTTCTAATTGCCACTGTTTCAGTTTTCGCATATGGCAACCAACATTCTGTATGCAGGTCTGTTTCATTCATCTGCATTAAAAAACATCATGGCTTGTTAAAGAATAATAATAATTTTTTTGACAGACAAACATTTTCATTTTTATTTTCCTGTATTTCTTCGATAAGGACTTTATAGGTTAAACATTTTAACAGTCTTTTCTGTTTAGATGACTTTAGAAATCTGTCGAAAATCCCACAGATGAATTTATTAGAAAGTACAAACAACGAATAGAGTTTTTGTAAGGCGTTAAAGAGAGACCTTTCTTTGGTGCGAGTACCTATGCTTTTTTATATCTATGGAATTTTGTGTAAAAGCCACAATGGAATATGTTCTCGTGGAAAATTCAATTTTCTGACGTAGTTGGACTCTAGTTTGGCCGTCCGAGTGGCGCAGTTGTCTAAGCGCAAGTTACTGATTATTCGTCCGAACGGGTCCGGGTTCGAATTCCGGTGCGGTGTGGCATAGATGTTGTGTTTGTCTTACGGCACTGGCTCTCGCCCTTTCTTGGAACCAGTGACCCTAAATTAGGGATGGGCGACTGCTTGCAGCTCATCGAGTTGCTCACGATGGTAGTTAAACTTCCAAACAAAAGGAAAATACTCTAAGGTATCGGTTATCGGTTACATTATTGTGACTCTGACCTCAATATTCTTTCAGAAATGTAATTCCAGTGTGTTTCTTATGCTTTAGTATTATCTAAATGGAGTGAGTTGAAAGTAAAGAGCCATTCCTTTGGTTCGCAATTTTCAAAGACGTTTTTATTGGTACATTCTAGTTAATCAGTTTGGGAGAAATCTGTTATGTGTGACTCGGAAATATTGCAATTTCATAACGCATTCTTTGCAACATCAGAAACATATTGTCAGGGTTTCCGTTCACACTCGTTCTGTGAAATTAAGCTATTGTCGAGTAATGAAGAAACTATATACCGTATCAACAGCTGTTTGGCAGCTGTCTTAGATTGGAAGAGTCGTGTTGGATAATGCTTTCACTGATGTGCACCCATTCTGAGAAACTGAACGAGCCACTGGCAGTAATGTTGAATACATATGTAGAATCAGTAGATTTATCAGAAAAAGTGATATTTCAGAAGAAACATAAATGAGCCAATCTTAGAAAGTCATTTGTGCTGTTTCTTCAAATAGAAACAAGTGATCTTTGTAATTTCTTAGTTTAACGACTCTAAGTAAATAGTGAAGACCCATAGTTGAAAGCGGTTGTTCATCTCTGACTTTGAGCTACTGGCTATCGGAAAATGAGAGAACTGGAATGAAAATTTACGCACAATACCTATGTCACACCCAGCATTCGAGCTCTAGTCCTTGGCTGGAACATCTAGCATCCTTATCGCTCGGAGATCCGGAAAACCTTAAGTTATTCCTAGTATAGCTGCTTTAACGGGGGAGTAATAAAACACTTACGGATTTCCTCAGCAATTTTATCTCACCAGAAAGCAGGATCTTATTGTTTGTTTATTTTTGTCATACCACAGTTAGGTGCAAGAATATTATTTATTACTTTTCCAAAACTGCACACTGTGTGTCAAATCTTCTGCTTCTAAATGAGAAACCTCTTCAAAGTCTGAATCATACAGAAATAATTGCTGGAATTTCATCATCAGGTTTTTAGCGCGAAAAACACTTCACATTTGCACCTTTGCGATGTTCTTCCTGTTGGCTCTTACCATCTTACAGTTTGAGATTTTGTTGATGCCGTGTTTCGATCTTCGCATTTCCAGGAAAATGCATTCATTTAGCACAATCATAGTGCCCGAATATTTTAAGGTTGAACCGGGAGTAATGTTTGATACAATTACATACTCGACATAAAAATTCATGGAACACGTTTTGGGGCCGCTGGTGGCCTAGTGACTAAGGCGTGTGACTTGGGGACGGAGTATTCTAAGATGGTGTCCCGCTGCCACTAAACACTTGTCGTGGTTCGGGAACCACGTTCAGACGGTGATCCAAATGCAATGAGTACACCCTTTAGGGAAAACCCCGTAATTCTTCTGTACTTTGCTCTCAGTGCTTCTCAAACAAAGTATTCCATTCCTCATTTCAATGTTTCTGTTTTCCGACACAAAAATCTCTATGTCACGAGTGTAATATTCTTTAAGTATAGGTATCTGAACACTACGCAAATCAGTTCTTAATGACTTCACTTTTAAGCGAATCAGGAGTCACTCAAAAAACTTCATAAAAAGTTACTTACTATTAGTCTTTATTCAGCAAAAACTTCTTTAGCACGACTCAATCTTCAACAATATTAGTGAAAAAATCCAATTACATGTTAGAGAATGTTTAACGAAAAACAAAAACACCAACTCTAAATATTAAACACGGAGACGTCAAGAAATCACAACTTCAAGTACTTCAACTTCCGCAACTAATATTATATCATCATACTATCATCATCTTCACACACTGCTTCTGCTCAAACATTATATAACGTTCAGTTCTCATCGGACGCATACACAGGTCATGCGTTCCGACATCAAAGGTATTGCCAACCATACTCTTGCGAAAGAGAAGATATAACTTTAAGTTTGAAAAATGCTAAGGAGAAAGAACTCAAATTTACAAAGAGAAAGAAACTAAATAGGAAAATGAAATTAGAGTATACGTCACATGAGAAACTGGAAAAACAAAAACAAATTTGTCATGCAAAACTTAACAATGTGAGAGATTTGGAAACAGAAACAACTCTGATTGCACTGTGAAGGGAACTAAATACACACATTCTAAATTCGAAACGTGAGAATAAAACAAATGGGGACATTTATGATGAATAAATATTGCTATTTCATACCAACAGGAGAACAAGAATCAAAACCAAGCATATCAATGCACATACCTAAAACTGCTCATGTACTCCCTCTAATCCCATGAACTTCTAGAGGTTTGAAAACAGTAAAAGGAAGTGTACGTTCTGCTACTTAAGTGATATCTCATGCAAACTGCATTTGTTTTCTAGAAAAGGAGAATTTTGAGTCTGACATCTGTCTATTTTAAAAAGACGCTGAAAAGGGCTTAGATTTCCAGCCCAAAACCGACCTGTACCTCACTCACATAAGTCCTCTAGGGATATTCCTGAATTAATTCAAACCAGCATTTGTATTCAAGTCCCCTCGACGCGCTAGTAAATTTTATTTTCTTATAGCGAAGCAATATATAGGCTCTGTTGTTCACAATGCAGTGGAATATACTAGTAAGATTTCGGACCGTTTTCAGCAAAATGGAGAGCATGTTGTTGAATTGGTGTGCCGAATTAAGAACTTGTTTCAATGTAACACAAATGACATATACACTATATTGAAAAAAGTCACTGGTCAACCCCTTCAAAAGCAAATGAACGGATGCGCTACGGGGTTAAGATGTGCGGTACAGCTGCAAACTGTATAAAAACAAGCCTGCAGCTGACCCCGATCATATCACACTGTGTAGTTGAGTGAAAATGTCGCGGCGAGAGAGAAATGACTTTGAGAAAGGAAATATTGTTGGGTGTTATATTAGTGGGTTGTCCATAAGAGAAACCGAGAGGTGTTTAAACATACCCAAGTCAAATGTTTTGGATGTACTGAATAAGTGGAAGACACATGGCGTGCCTGAAGCAGCAAAACGTACCGGCAGATCAAAGAAAATCCGTGATAGAGAACGTCGAAGCCTCAGGAGAGTCGTTACAGCTAATTGGCGGAGTACCGTACGAGACCTCAGTGTACAGGTGAGTAAAAAAGCTGGAGCCTCGGTATGTGCACGTACCATTCGCATAGAACTTCATTCCATGGGTTACCGTGGTCGTGCGGCTGCTTATAAGCCTCTTATCTCCACTCGGAATGCTGCTCGTCGTTTAGTATGGTGTAAAGAGCATTCATTGTGGGCCGTAGATCAATGAAAACAGGTCCTATGGACTGATGAATCGAGATACACAATCCATCAGTCTGCTGACCGTGTGTGGGTATGGCGGCAGCCGGAGAACGCTATTTACCACAGTGTACTGTAGCTACGAACAAGTTTGGAGCTGGCAGTGTACTCGTGTAGGGTGTTTTTCGTGGTATGGTGCCGGCCCATTGGTTATAGTGGACAAACCTGTTAACCAGCACGTTTACTTCGATATTCTGGACAATTATGCCCTATGAACTCTGTGGCAAAATTGTGGAACCGAGCCTTGTTGGTACCAGCAGGATAATGCACCGAGCCATAAAGCAAGGACTATTACTGCGTGGTTTGATGATAATTCCGGATCGTGTGTGTACTGGCAACCACAAAGCTCTCATCTTAATCCCATAGAGCACCTATGGGATGAATTAGAGTGCCGCATAGGAAGTTGGAACCAAGGCCTACTACTAAGCAACAATTAGCGGCAGCATCATGTACTGAATGGAAGCGCGTAACTGCCACTGTGTTCCAAAATCTTGTCGAAAGCATCTCTCGAAGTGTCAGTGCATGCATTAAGGCCAAAGGTGGATCGACACCGTACTAATGTATGTCAATAAATGCTATGTTGTGTTTCTCTTCTAGGTGTCCAGTGACTTTTGTCGATGTAGTGTATTTCCTCCAACTTTCCCGGGCATCGCTAAACTTCTTGCAGCCCTAAACTGCTTCGAAAACTATAGGATTTATCTTTCGCGCTAGTAGATATTTTTTCCCTAAAGAAATTTTGACGATGCATAAATCGCAAGTGCGCCCATTCCTAGAGTATTGCCTCTGTATTTGAGAACAATCCCAAATCTGCAGAAGTGAGCAATTCGCTTGATTAAAAACCAGGAGTTTGCTAATTCTGTTTAGCTAATTTCCAAAGATGAGAATTGGTAGCCCAATGTATCTCCTGCTGGTAGTATCATGGACACTGTTCCGAAGAGCTGTCAGCCCTTGTCTCACCATGAGAACAATCACCTATCACCCATTTCCCGTCCAACTAAATGATACACGAGTCTCTTTGCCTACTACTTGTTACATTTTTTTCTGAACATTAACACCTCTTGGTATTTACGCGGGGAAAGCAATTGCTTTAGGGTTTTCTGTGTGTTGTTAGTAAGGGAGAACAATTTTTATCATGATGCTATGCACTGTAACTTCTGCTTATTAACTCTCCATTCATAAAAACAGAAAAAATGAAAAAGGAGGAGACTCAAGTCAAGTCAACTACGACATTGTGGAACGTGAAGGTTGCGGTTTTTTACATTTGGTGTTAAAATTACTACTAAAACGTCATACGATGCCTTAAATTTCGACTTCCATTTAAAATATTTTTCTAATGTGACACATAATTGACATTTGACACTACCACGACTATTTGACGTCATGTCTTATATTAAATTGCGATTTTTTAGCACTAACTGCACTAACACAAATATTTCAAACCACCATAAAATATGGAAATGACCATAGAAAAAAATTAAATAACCGCAGGTAGCAGCTGTCATTTTCACTCTCCTTAGGGGTGGTAAAGTTTGAAGCGTCGGCTCATCCATTTTGCTGTGGCTCTTACTTTATGACATGCCAGTCATTCGATGGCCTCTCCTTTTCCATAACCAGTAATTACATAATTGCGCCATAACTGTTCAATTATCATTACATCTTTATATTATTGTAGCTCTACTTCTTCTACTTCTTCTTCTTCTTCTTCTTCTCAGCCTGTTGGCACCCACTGCAGGGTATAGGCCTCCGCCAGTCTTTTCCAACTTACTCGATCCTTAGCCTCAGTCCACCATTTAGCACCTCTAAATTTCTGAAGGTTATCTCCCCATCTTGTTCTCAGGCGCCCCCTTCGTCTCTTTCCATCTCTCGGTTGCTATTCTATTATTAATCGTGTCCATCTTTCATTTTTCTGTCTTCAAACATGTTCAGACCATCTCCACTTTGATTCTTTTATTATTTTCATAATTTCTGTTATTCCTGTTCTTTAAGTACATTTCTAACTCCGTCTCTTCACTTGGGAATTACCCCCAAATGAAATTGTGGATCTACTATAACGCAAAAAGAGACTGAGTAAAATATATCTGTTTGTCATACACGTCAATAAAAACTGGATATGTTAACTACAGTAGAAATATATCAACAGTTTGTTAGCCATAATGACAGGAGATTGTTAACATTTGGAACTGTTTAATCTAGAAGTTACCTTGATGTTCAAGCACTAATACTCTTTAGTTGTCTGAATGAAACAAAATATCGCATTGATTTCTTATTAAAATTATAGTGATTACGGCAATTCTTCACAGTGAAAAATAATTTAATTTTCAGAGAGAAATCACTTGTGTGTGTGTATGTGTGTAATATTTCGCTTAATCATAACCGTCTTTTCCAAATTTTGGGATAAGTCTACACCCATGCTATGTCATATCGGAAACGATGACCTGGCACGGGCGTAATTCATATTTATTAAAAAAATATTATTCTAAAGAGGTCCAGTAACTTCTGGAATCAGGGAAATTAGAAGTCTTTAACCTTTTAAGCGGTCGATGTACTTGAACTAAATGGTGCCCAAACTCTTCTGCGCTCCCGAAACATAAATATTCACATAGCGGTCGGGTTTTACGAAAGCTACGGCAAAACAATTCTCCCCCCCCCTCCTACCTCAGGTGTACCGACCGTAGACCTAACACAGCTGATAAGCAATCTCACCTAGTCTTTTATTCTCTGCTCCATGACCCAAGGCATGACGGAGATGGCTTTGTCCTCTGACACGGACATCATGCCACGGGGTAGAAACAATTGACTGAAGCATCTTCTCCCTCCTTTCTTAGGTTCGTCGCCATTTTTATAGCCCTTTTAGCAAATAATTAATCAGATGGAATAAGTGCAAATCATCCCCTTAAAGGACCAATTTGATTAAGCTAAGTGAAAACCAACGCTTTCTCATGAGCCGGCTCACTCGTTTTAACCGTGTTTGGCCCGCTTCCTAGACAGTGTTATTCGTTCGAGCTGAATTCAACCCATTTTGCTAAACACGAGTTAATTCATTCCAGCCGGTTAAAAGGTTAAGTAAACAGGAAGAAAAAATTTTAAACAAAATGTAAGAAAAAAGCAAAACTTGTTCCAAATAGTTCCATTTAAAGAAAGAGAACAAAAATAACGAACAGATAAAAAAGAACTGTAACAGCAGGCAAAGGCTGTAAAAATTAAGAAAACCGTAATAATCTCATTGCCACTGAAAGTACTTATTGCACTGACGTCAGAAGAAATATGTGTTGAAAACTGACGAGTCTTTCTCCTCTTTACCGTCCTTTTTTTTTTTCAGAAACGCGTCGAACCTAAGCTGTTGCATAATAACGTTATGATGTACACACAGAGTTCCTAAAGTTTTGCTCAAACTATAGAAGGGTGATGTTTATTATTTTATAAAGTAACTTCCATCTAGCTCAAAAACTTCAGCTCGGGGCATAATAAATGCAGAACACACTTGCACCAAGAAAGCGGGACAAATCATAAATCACTGGCATAATAAAAAGGAACCCTTTTCACAGCTTTCATTTCATAGAGCTTCCCGTCTTTCAGAGGAGGAATAAAGGAGATAAAAAGAAAACGAAAGTAAAGATCTTGGAATTCCACACGATTCAGTGCCATAAAACAGGCAGCACCTATAATTGAACAAGCTTAAGCATAAAAGCCCAGAAAGCGTGAATCAAGATAGGATGGAGTTTGGAAAAGAAAGGCAGACACACACACTCACACACACACACACGCACACACACACACACAAAATAGCAAGAGCACCCCAAAAGCGAAAATTTCGCTTCCTTTTCGTAGGAAGGGGAAGATGGAGTAAGATAAATGAAGAGAAGCTCTATCCGCAAAGAGAGAAAAGATGCGGGAATTGGTGCGGCACTAATGCCGTGCGCGACACTCGTATTTGCCGCAGACGCCAAATCTAGATTCGTCGACGACTTGGACGACGCGAAGGAAACGGATAAATTGGAAGTTATGGAAACTCGTAAAATCCACAATACCAATAGATGACGGGGCAAAAAGAATCATAAGACGCACAAGAACGAAGGGGGTGGGGGAGAAGTAGAAGCGACGCCAAGGGAGAACTCTCACACACGTCTTATGTTTGGAATCATTGGTAGGAAGGAAGGAATCGTGTCTTCATTCCTGCTATCAGTGATAGATCTCCCAGCGACACATTCCTTAGTTCAAACTGATTAAAGGTTTCGCATAACTTCGTGTATTACATCGGCTAATGATGAAAGTTATGGTACATAACGCGATTTTAAGAGTCATTAACCAACATTATTTGTCACTTCTAAACATACTGACATTCTTTATTCTTTCTATATACTGCAAACATGTATACTACAGTTTTTAGACACTTCGTATCACATCCTTTTTCCTCTTTTGGGTTTATTGAAAAGACCTAATGAATATTTCAAAGTGTTCTGTAAGTTACCAAAACGCCTTGCGTGTACAGATATGATTTACACACGGTGTTTCTAAAACGTTTGGCAAGCAGCATATTGGAAACACCTTGCACAACGGCCGTTCCATAAAAACTGAGAGTAAAATTACACAAAATGAAAAAATATAGGTGCAGCAAAATACAGTATATGTTATTCTTTCTCAAAGTATCTTCCCTCGGATGATATGCAACAGTCCATCGTTCAGTCCATTTTTCAAAGCATGTGGTGAAGGCATTTTTTGGAAGCTGCTTTAGCGACCCCTGTACAGCTTGAATAACGTCATCATCTGTGTTGAATGTTGCGCCACGGAACTTCTCCTGCATTGTTGGAAACAACCAGAAATTGCACTGGGCGAGGTCAGGACTGTAGGCAGGCTGTGGCATGATTTCAATACTGCATTTCTAAGAAGCTGTTGAACACAAGCAGCCACACGTGGGCGGGCGTTATCATGGTGCAGGGTCCACTTGCCAACCAGTTCCGGTCGCTTAATCGATATATGTCGTCGCAGACGCTTCAAGACTCAAATATAATGCTCAGCATTGACAGTAATTTGTGGAGGAACGGCATGCTGGTAGACTATACCTTTATGATCAAAGAAAATTATCATCATCACCTTCCCAGCTGATTTGGCTTGGCGGACTTGTTTTGGGAAGTGGCGAGCCTGTGTGTTTCCAGACACTCGTTGCGCGCTTCATGAGGGCGTCGAAATAGTGGACCCATGTTTCATCGGCAGTTATTACTGTGTTTAGAAAGTCCGGATCCTTTGAAATCATTTGTTTCCACTCATGACACACCTAAACTCTGGCATACAATTGTTCTCTGGTCACGTGATGAGGTACCCATCTGGAACACACACGATGCAGCAGCAGTTTGCCGCGTAGAATGCAGAATGCGGATGTTTTTAAAATATTAGTTGGCGCCGCTATGTCTTTACGCGTCATTCGTCGATATTCTTGCAGGATTGCCAAAACAGTGTTAACAATACGCTCCGTAGAAGCACTTTCAGATCGACCAGGCCTAGGAGCGAGTTCTGCCGACAAACACCCTTTTTGAAATCATGGTGCCGTCTAAAAATCGCTGACTCACCCAATCAGCTGTTTCTGGAGCCGTTTTACCCAAACGATAGAAAAACTTTATTGCACAACGCCTTTCACTTCTTATCTATGAATCACTCACTTCCATAACTGTATGGCGAAATGCAGACGTACCTTAAACAACTGCGCAATAACAAAACCAGAATCGTCTGCCACGGCTAATAACTGTTGCCCTAGATACTTTCTAATTCAGTTAATCGTCGGAGTGGTTATTTCCCCCTTTAGCACTGTTGCCAACTCAAAAAAATTACTCTCAGTTTTTATGGAACGGCCTTTGTATATACACTATATTGACAAAAATCACTGGGCACACCTTCAAAAGCAAACGAACGGATCCGCTGCGTTGTTAAGATGCGCGGTACAGATGCAAACGGTATAAAAACAAGCCTACAGCTGACCGTGATCAGTGGAAATGTCGCGGCGGGAGAGAACTGACTTTGAGAAAGGAAATATTGTTGGGTGTTATATTAGTGGGTTGTCCATAAGAGAAACCGAGAGGTGTTTAAACATACC
Source organism: Macrothele yani (assembly GCA_039090855.1). NCBI lineage: Eukaryota > Metazoa > Arthropoda > Arachnida > Araneae > Macrothelidae > Macrothele > Macrothele yani. The sequence continues at coordinate 79,687,572 of CM077023.1, read as the reverse complement.
CAAGTCAAATGTTTTGGATGTACTGAATAAGTGGAAGACACATGGCGTGCCTGAAGCAGCAAAACATACCGGCAGATCAAAGAAAATCCGTGATAGAGAACGTCGAAGCCTCAGGAGAGTCGTTACAGCTAATTGGCGGAGTACCGTACGAGACCTCAGTGTACAAGGTGAGTAAAAAAGCTGGAACCTCGGTATGTACACGTACCATTCGCATAGAATTTCATTCCATGGGTTACCGTAGTCGTGCTACTGCTCATAAGCCTTTCATCTCCATTCGGAATGCTACTCGTCGTTTAGCATGCTGTAAAGAACAGTTATCGTGGGCCGTTGATTAACGGAAACGGGTTCTATGGACTGATGAATCCAGATACATGATCCATAAGTCTGATATCCGTGTGTGGATATGGCGGCAGCCGTGGGAACTCTAATTACCACAGTGTACTTTTCCTACGGTCAAGTTTGGAACTGGCAGTGTACTCGTGCGCGGGTTTTTTCGTGGTATGGTCCCGGCCCATTGGTTATCAAGGACAAACCTGTTAACCAGCACGTCTACCTCGATATTCTGCACAATTATGCCCTACCAACTCTGTGGCAATACTATGGAGCCGAACCTTGTTGGTACCAGCAGGATAATGCATTGAGCCATAAAGCAAGGACTCTTACGGCGTGGTTTGACGGTAATTCTGTATCGTGTGTGGACTGGCTAGCACAGAGCCCTGATCTCAGTCCTACAGAGCGCCTATGGGATGAATTAGAGCGCCGCATAGGAAGTTTGGAACCAAGGCCTTCTACCAAACAACAGTTAGCGGCAGCATTATGTACTGAATGGAAGTGCATATCTATCGCTGTGTTCCAAAACCTTGTCAAAAGCATGTCTCGAAGGGTCAGTGCATGCATTAAGGCCAAAGGTGAACCGACACCGCACTAATGTATGCCAATAAATGCTATATTGTGTTTCTCTTCTAGGTGCCCGGTGACTTTTGTCAATATAATGTATATACCACTTGAACTGTGCGCGGAGCTACTAGGGCATAACGTTTAAAATGCAATCCTTATATTTAGATTTTTATTGCAGTGAATGATAGTGGTGTAAGTACCACCTCCTGAGCCCCTAACAACGGAAAATATTCACTTTTTATGCACTGTACGTGTGTACATCTTGTTATCAGGGCAGTATTAATATCTTTGGAATATATTAATGGGGGGGGGGGGACCTCCCAAGTTCAAAATATTTCTTTACAAACTACGTTCATCGTTTTTCCATTAGGTGCTAAATAGTTTCTTTTCTCTGAACGTTTCGCTTCTTCTGTTTAAGCAGAACTTCACTTTTCGTCTTTCAGCAGGAATGTAATGAATGTAAGTTTGAGAAAGATACCTTGCATAATACTCTATGAACCGTAGGTAAAATAAATTCCACAGCTCGATACCGGCAGTGAAGCACTGCATGCACCGGAAGAGCAGCGTACATTTGTCACCAGGAAAACTTCTTACCACCGTTAGAATAACAATGTCCAAATAAGGGAAGTTCTTCTCACGATGAATACGTGACAGGAATACTTTGAAGCGTCAGTGGCATCACACGCACGTTCAAGGTCACATACGATTTTTCAGCTGTGACTCCGGTTACCGTAGAAATAGCATGGTAAACAGTTTTGCTTCTAGTGAGTCACTTTTGGAGTTTCGTTTTGAAACCGGTCACTGCTACTCCAACAACAGTGATAAACAATTTGCCAAATTTTGAAAGTGTCTACCATAATTTCTCGAGGAGTTATGGCTGACTCCCTCACACACAGATATTCCTTTTCAGCAACACGAAGGCGACGACCTATAATTTTTTTGCAAGTATCATTTTTTTTACCCTCTTTCATCAGATTGTGTTGAAAGAGGGTAAAAAAAATGAGATTAAAGATGAAATCGCAGAAAACAAATTTAGAAGTAACTACTGCTCACATCTACCGTGGACAACAGATATCAAGAGCTAGTAATACATATACAGGCTGCAAACTACTGAAAGAAGCATGAAGAGGTGCATGCTTGGCATAACCAGGAAGTATAGGAAGGGGAACTCATGGACCAGGAAAATGATGGGAAATGATGATATCCTGATCAGGGTAAAATCCCTGAAACGGCAATGGGCTAGACATATTGCTAGAAGAACTGACTACCGTTGGAAAACTGAAATACTGTATATTCCAAGAGACAGGAAAAGACCCAAAAGACAATGTGGGAGACAGGAGAATGAAATTTGGAAGCATGTCGGAGCGACATGGAGGACACTGGCTCAAGGTAGGAAATGCTGGAAGAAATTTCGGGAGACCTTCGGATAGATAATGGTTGACAATGATAATGATGATGATGATAAAAAAATGAATGTAAGGGAAAAAATGGAGAGATGAATATTTGGTGTAACCAAGAAAGGTAGAAAACTCATCGATCAGAAAAGGACAAAAGTGGATGGCATCATGATCAAAGACCCTAAATTGGCAATGGCCAGGCATATTTCTAGAACAGCGTTTCCGAAACTGTGGTAGTGACTCACTGGTGGGTCTTAAGCCGATCTTTGGTAGGACGAGAAAATTTTGTAGTTATTTGAAAATAGAAAGTCATAAAGAATGGAAAGAGAAAAAACGAAAAAGGAAATGAAGAAAGGGGGAAAATAAGGCGCATAATATGCGGACAGGGAGTCGAGTTTCAAAAGAAGAGTCGAGTTTCTCAAGAAGGATAGGCCACGGATCACTAGCCAGGCTATCTAACAACAGCAACGCAAACGTGGATATGCAACCAACTACAGTTCAGTGCTATCACGTACAGTAACGACCACAGCACGCATCTAACACAAGAACCTACTGGACGATTCATTTCTAGGCGTTTCCATTGTTAAAAGTTTCCAGAACTTTCTGTCCAGTCTGGATAAAGCAGTGCGTGCATCAGTTTCAAGGTGAACTAAACCAAAGTTAATCCTCATTGCGGACACGTATGGCACTTGGATAAGTGGTTGACAAAGAAGCCGACGACTACGCCGAAATCTAGGCGAGAAAAGAGATTACGCGGAATCGTTGCGTCACCAGGAGTTTATTCTAAAGCCTGCGTATTTGGCAGACATATTTTCGAAATCAAATAAACTGAATTAGTACTTAAAAGGAATGGAAAGAGCTGACATATTTGCAGTTCACGACAAAATTCGAGGTTTCATAAAAAAAACAAAAAAACTTGTGTTGTGGATGAATTGCATTGAAGACTGCAATTATGACTGTTTAGAAACATTTGAAATCTTTATCATCAAAAATCAGGTGAAACCAGCAGCTGATGGAATAATCACCGTGATCTCCGCACATTTGAGCGCGTTAAAGGTGAAATTTGATTATTACTTGAAGAGATTAAAAACTGTCGTCAAAGGAACTGAATTGCGAATCCGTTTCAGGACAACATGATGACTGGGATATCGACAAAGACCGTCGAAAAGCTCATCGATATGTCCGAAGACTCCTCGTTAAAATGAATTTCAATCGCTAAGGTGCTGGCCTCTGATCATTCGTCCGTAAGGGGTCCGGGTTCGAATCCCGGGCAGGCATGGATGTTGTGTTTGTCTTACGGCACTGGCTCTCTCACTTCCCTGGAACCAGTGACCCTAAATTAGGGACGGGCGACTGCTTATAGCCCATTGAGTTGCTCACGGTGGTCGTTAAACCTCCAATCAAAAAAAAAAAAAAAAAAAAAAAAGAATTTCAATCGCAAAAAATTAATCTGGCTGACTGATCAACAAACGTTTCCAACTCTTTCTATTGAAGGTGTTGTTCCTTTTCACAACTTCGAACATCTGTGAAATTGGATTTTCGGCGATGGTTGGAGTCAAAACTAAATTTTAAAACATTCTGCAATTGTCGAACTCCTTGCGCCGTGTAATCGACGTGGACGTCAATGTCGTTATATCAACAGAAATCGGCCGCCCCGGTGGCGCAGTGGTCTAAGCGATGGCATCTGATCATTCGTCCGAAGGGGTCCGGGTTCAAATCCCGGTGAGGCATGGATGTTGTGTTGTCTTTCGGTATTGGCTCTCTCCCTTCCCTGGAACCAGGTACCCTAAATTAGGGACGGGCGACTGCTTATAGCCCACTGAGTTGCTCACGGTGGTCGTTAAACCTCCAATCAAAAAAAAAAAAAAAAACAGAAATCGAAAACAAGCACACTTTTCGCACTCGCCTCTTATTTGAAATAGATCATTTTTTTGTGAAATTACAGGCAATAATAAATTAAAAAAGCAGTAGTAAAACATAACTGAATGAAAAAATACCCCTTCTTCTCTCATGTTCGTTAAAGCTAGGTTTGTATCGAAAGTTTGTCTTTTTAAAAATTGTGTCGCGTTTCTAAAACGTCTGGGAAGCACAGTTCTAGAAGAAATGACCACCGTTGGACAACATAAATACTAGATTTTATGCCAAGAGACAGAGGATGACCCAGAAGAAGGCGGTGTGAGAAATGGGTGGATGAAATTTTAAGAAAGGCTGAAGTGGCATGGGAGAGAATTGCTCAAGTTAGAGAGTTGTGAAAGAAACTTAGACCTTCATCCAACACTGGGTTGAGAATTGCTAATAATGATTATATACTTCCTAGATTTACATATGCCTAAGCAACAGGTTATACACTGAAGAGCAACTGAATTAGAGATACCTGTCCAGTAACGTGTAGCACCACCTTTCGTCCTAATGACGGCGGCGATTCGTCTCGGCATGGACTCGACAATACACCGGAAGCGTTGGATCCACGACCCCTGAACAAGCTGCCACAGTTCACGAAGATTTGATGGAGAGGGGGTCAGAGCCTCGAACATCTCTCTCGATGGCATCCCAGATGTGCTAGATGGGATTGAGGTCAGGTGACCTAGCTGGCTAAGGAAGCGAGGTCACGTCGATGGAGTGTTCATCCAACCATTCGGATACAATTCGGGAGCGATGACACGGTGCAATGTCTTGTTGCAGGACGAGGTCCCCAGTGGGATGTTGAAGATGCACAAACGTGAGCAAATGTTCGTCCAGGATATCCTGGTAACGTTGATCTGTGAGGGACGATGTCACACGTACCAGGGGTCCCATTTCAGTCCACGTAAACAGTCCCCAGACGAGAATGCCACCCCCACCAGCTTGAAGAGTACTCTGCTGGCAAGAAGGATCCATCGCTTCATGTGGTTTGCGCCGTACTCGTATCCTGCCATCCGCATGTACCAACGTGAATCTCGACTCATCAGTCCAGGCAACATTTATCCACATGTCTAGGGTCTAGTGGCGATGTTCCGGCGCCCATGCTAATCTCTGCACCTTGTGATGTGCGGTCAGCAGCGGTACCCTCGTGGGACGATGGCTTCTGTACCCCATAGCGAGGAGATGGCTCTGGATGGTGTGGCTGCTTACACGTTTTTGTGCACCAGCATTAAATTGCAGAATGATTTCTTGCACTGTGGCCCGTCTATCTGCTGTTACAATGCGAGCTAGCAGACGATGGCCCCGCTCATCCACACGCTGCTGTCCACGGCAGTTGGCCCTTGCAGGGATGGTTTTACCGGATTAGATGTACTCACGGTGCACCCGTGACAGTGGCTCGTGAAAATTCCAGTGCCTGCACGACGTCAGAGATGGAGTGACCCATTCGTCGGGCCCCGACAATTTGCCCAAGGTCAAATGCGCTTAGATCCTTCGTCTTACCCATACTGCGTCCGACTCTTACTGATTCCCGTCGCATCACTCCTTACATTGTCGGATCGCTGCATACGTCATGTCGTTTCCGTTTACAGGACCGCTCACAGCGCCATATTTGCATAACGCCAGCTGTCTCTAATTCAATTACTCTTTAGAGTAACTTCCCAGAAGCAAAAGTGTTTTGACTATAATTCCAAGATTCCTTATGTTTTTAATTACTTATCAAAGAGAAATGCAGTCATACATGGGTTCCTTACTGGAAGCTGGAAATGGGAAGTTCTGAAATATCCGGCCTGCAGCCCTGAACTGGCTCCATCGGATTTTCACTTCTTTCCACGGTTGAAGCAGCACTTTCGTGGGAAACGATTAACATCGGATGACGGTGCGCAGGGTGCAGTGAAACACTGGCTGCATGGACAACAGACAAACTTTTATAGATAAGGTTTCGACGCATGGATCTCCCGGTTTGAAAAGTGTCTCAACAGACAAGGTAACTATGTTGAGAAGTAACGTACGGATGGCCCTATCTCAGAGATGTACATGCTGTTTTTCATACTAATAAATACCAAATATATGATGTTGGGAAAGTTACCTTCTGACTTCCCCTTGTTTATTCACTGCTAGATCAAAGTCTTCCCATTTATCTTCCAGAACTGTTTGTCTTGAGCCAGTCTCCTCCATGTCACCCCGGCATGCTTTTGAATTTCATTCACCCATCTCATACGTGGTCTTCTCCTGGGTCTGGTTCTGCCCCTTGGTATCCAGTCTAATCTTTCGGTTGTCCATCTGTGGTCCGTTCTTCTAACAATATGTCCAGTCCATTGCCATTTCAGAGAATTTACTTTGACCACGATTGCTTCCACTTTTGTCATTTTTCCTGCTCCATGAGTTTATATTCGTATCTCTCCTGGTTACACCAAGCATGCATCTCTCTGTTGTTCTTTTAGTTGTCTCCATCCTCTCTATGTCTTTTTTTTGTTTTTTTGTTTTTAAGGTCCATGTCTCTAATCCAAAAATAAGAACTGTAAGGGCGCACTGATGAAACACCTTTCTTTTAAGACATAACGGTATACTGTAAGTCTTGAAAATTGTACCATTTCTTCCAAATGATCTCCAACCAAGTTTTATACGCGGATGAATTTCTTCATGAATGTGGCCTTCGCTTGATATCTACTGAGCAAAGTAACTGTATGTATCTGTTACCTCCAGATTTTTGCTAAATCTTCATTTCTTGTAAAACATTCATGCATATCATTTTTCTTTTCTCAAAGTTCATTTCGATCCCACTCCTTTATTCGTGCCAGCCAGTTCCTGGATCATATTCTACAATTCTGAAGGAGTGGTTGCAAAAATATTATACATAGCTAATGATGCGTTTGCCAAAATTTGAGTATGTTCTGCATTCGTCGGTTTTCTCACAATATTTTATAACAGTTGCTACGGAAAATATCTCCACTGGTTTTTTTTTTTTTTTCCATAAGGAAGAAACGGATCCTTTAATTCTTTTATCGTAACAAACTCTGAACATTTTGATCGAAGGAAAAGAAAATAAAGTAAACGGAACAGGAGGTCTTGGCAGCTAAGGAGAGAGGGCACCTTTCCTTTTTCACATCCGCTTTCAAGTAATCGAGTTAAACAAACAAGAACAGCGGCAATCTGAGGCCGAGCGGCCAAGAACAAGGGCGTTCAGAACAGTCAAGAGCGGTGATTGAGCTTTTTCTCTTGAGTGATGTACAAAACTCACGCTCATGGCGAACCATTTTCAAGACACCACGCATACACACTTGCGCTCACTATCTCACACACGCACTCACACATAAAGGCACACTCACCTACACACCCATGCCTCGCTGGAGGCCAAGTTGATGATCGTTGGAGAAAGTGAACATTCATCAGGAACCCAACACCACACGCCAACGTAAATTCCCTAAATCCTATTGCTGCGCGAAAAACAATCGCCGCGTCTTCCAAGCGTGCCGGCTTTGCTTGATTTGCGCCCATAATTTACCCAGTTTTCTTGTTTAGATTTTGTCGAGAAACTGTCACTCTTAGGTGACTTTGTACTTGATGTGAAATGTTCGTGGTAAAGTTACTAAATACCGCTCTAAGCTGAAAGTGAATGATAAAGTGACAAGGCTTTTTGGCACAAGACCACGAGCAGTTAAACAACGCCATTCACAGGGGGAGTCTTTAAAGTCTTGGGGTTTGTCATGAAATCGTCTCGGACAGTAGGGATTAGAACTATTTAACAACATTTGCAAATTAGACCTACCGGTGAGGAGAGTAAGGGACAATCTGAAAACAATGCTCAAGCATTTTTCTAGGTAAACCTATACCCAACAAGGAACACATTCTTTCTTCTAGGATCATGCCTTAAGGTAAAACTTCAGCAAGTAAACAGTTCAACATGCATCACATTGTAATGTAAGCACATTAGGTGCCACTATTAAACAGTTTAAAACTGTTGTGGTATTGTCAGTTGACGCATAATGTTGTTTTCGTTCATTACTATCTCATTAAATTCCTGTTGCACGGCTTTGTACACTTCATGATTTGATTTATATTTGATTTATAGAGACGTTCTTACTCTAGAAACAGCAAAATATGCCGATCAGTAAAATAGAAGGAACTAATGCTCATGTGAGTTAAATATCAGTAGGAGGATTTGCGATGTAAGTTTAATTAATGATCAACATCAAATATAAAAGTGCATCTATTAGGACTGAGAGAATGGTTCGAAGTTTATTCTCTTGATATTAAATACATCTGTTATGCCAGTAATTTGCAGTATTGCATGTCATATCCTTAATTAAGCTGAAGAATTTAAACCGCATTCTGTAGCTATTACTATCAGTATTATTTTTTCTGATTTTGGACTTTCTCAGCATAGGCAAAAAGAGAAATATGCGGTATCTCAGGTCTGGGGGTTTAGACAGTCCTTCAAATTTATCCCTCCGTGATACATACAATACTTCTGGCATTGTTCGTGTAACTGCTCTTTGTTGTCGTCTGCAACTGAGGAGCATGTTCGCTTGAATGTCCGAAATGTCAGCATATCTCTTTTTTCAAAGCTAATTTCAGTCGGGAAAACAAAAAGTAGTCAGCTGGTGCCAGATCAGGCGAATACGTTAGGCGATTCAACGTAGCAACGGCCCAATTTGAAGCAGAATCTGACATTGGTTCTTTACTCCATTTTTTCCAGCTAACAACGTGCACCTACATCAAAACCCGCAACACGCTCTCTGTCTTACAGCTCCATGATTGTTACTGACATGTTCGCCCATGTACATGACGGCGTCGTGCAAGTTACCGCACCTTTCACAACGACAGCATTCTCTGAACTTTCTCGACGCACCTTGTACTTCGATAAGCTGATTTTTCTTATCGAAAGCAATTAATATGTTTAAAATATCTAAAGCTTCTGGTTTTTGAAGCAACTCTTCCAGTTAGGGAGAAACAATCCAAACTCATGATTAAAAGTACCAATGAAAAATGTTTTATACTTTTACGAAATCTCTGTGAAGGAAGGATATACTGAGCTTCATAAAATTCGACCTCATGGAGTTAAACTTCTGCTGCTTATTGTTTTAGTACAATTGAATTAATTATGTATAGATTTTAATAGACGACAAGGCACGATTGCATTTTTTCTTACTCCTTATGAAGTTCAATTTTGCATGCTGAATTTCGTAAAAGTATAAAACATTTTTCATTGGTACTTTTTGCTTATCTAGTCTAATTGATTTCGGTGCGTGCAGTTAGGTAACACAGTACTAGATCCTCTTATGAGGTATAAAATAATCAGCAGTAAGTATTAATTTTTACAGAAATTAAACCACACAGGAGTTATTTAAAAATGATAATTGCTTTCCCTTATGCAATGGAATTTATTATAAGATGGCGACATCGTTAAAACTTTAATATATCTTCTAACTCAGTTTTTTAATAAAGAATATTCGTTTCGAATTTTATACATATTTTACCACAGGAAGTGAAGTTTGAGGTGGTTTTTTTTTTTTTTTTTTGGCCTACATGCTAAATTATGTAAAATGAATCAGCCGTCAGAATCATTTTATATCTTTGATGTTTTGGCATACATAATCAAATTGTTATGAATTAAATTTTCTCCATTTTGTAGAAAAGAACATTTCGCCAAAAGCACAGTAGAATATACCAGTAACATAAATTTTAGTATAGTTTGGTGATTACTTTTGCTAGTTATAGTAGTCTACATGCTTTGCTCGTCTAGGAAGAAGCATAAAAACGAGAAAATATCCTCTTGGTTTCATTTCCAGGACGGTTGTCTCCCACTTCCGTACGTACCGCTTCCCTACAAATGAAATTTTGTTCCATTTCCGTACATGGCCAGATCAGCTAGTGCCATTTCCATACAGTGGTATTGCCTGATATCAGATGTGGGGGTGCAAGAGATCTTAAATGTATCAAATCATTGTAAAATCTACAAATCTGCTTCAAACCTACTTTAATGTTTGTATACGTTGAAAAAATCTGTTAATGTGTTAAATAAGCAAAACATTGTAAATTTAAATAAATGTTTATTGCATAATACTCACTGTAAAATCTACAAATCTGCTTGAAAATGCCTAAATGTTTGCATATGTTCAAAAAATCGGATAATATGACAAATGTGTTAAAATTTGTAGAAATAAATAAATGAAAAAAAAATACACCAGACAATCCAGCAATTAATGAGTCAAAAGGGCGGAAGAGACTGCGAAGGATACCCCTTAGATTCTACACTAATCAATGGCTCAGATTGCTGAAAGTCCAGTGCAGTTAAAGCAATTAAAAAATCATCACATATACGAATAATATCACTAAAGAACGCATAATGTTGTCATGTCATTGTCAATTAGAATGTGCACGCGTTAGTACCAGAGTTGGAAACGGGCCAAAAATTTTGTACCCGGACGTCACATAACTGGACCGGCCCGACCCGGATCTGTAACTGACCCAGATCCGACCCGGATCTATAACTGACCCGGACCAGACCCGAAAAATTCTGCTTTGAATTCTAATACCTATATATACACTGCTGGGCAATTGCTAAGGACGGATCATAAATGGCTATATAGCGCATAAAAAAGTAAGTGTGGTTGGATGCCAAGTGAAATAAAATAATGTCAGAATGCCAGGACATTACAAGAAAGACAATTTATTGTGCTCTGAAATCCAGAAGGCTTTGGAACGTGTTCAAGGGACAAACAGGCCATTTTGTGCAGAATACGTAAACGTGAAAAAAATACAATTACCGTCCCCAAGCGTTCCGGCGTAAGATGTCAATACGGGATATGGCCACCATGGAGGGCGATGCAAGATTCCACACGTCGTGTCATGCTTTGGACAACATTATCAAGCAGCTGTTGGGGTAATTTATCCCATTCCTCTGTCAGTGCACGGATGAGGATGTCCTTGTTTATTGGAGGGCATTGGCGACCAGCAAGACTCCTCCCCAAAGCATCCCACACATTTTCAATGGGATTCAGATCTGGAGAACGTGCTGGCCATACGAGGCGTTGAATATCCTCGCTCTCAAGACACTCCTGGATAGCGACTGTTCGATGACATGTTGCGTTGTCGTCCATGAAAATGAATTTATCACCGACAGCACTACGGAACATGCGAACATGAGGTAGCAGAACATCATTAATGTATCGTTGGCCAGTCATAGTCCCAGTTGGAAGCACATAGAGGGACGTACGGCCATTGATCATGATGCCAGCCCATACCATGACACTACATGTCGGATATTGGTCCCTTTCCTGTATGTTTGCTGGACAATATGCAGTACCACTATCACGCCAGATCAGTTGTCGTCGACAATCAGACGATAGACTGTATCTACTCTCTCCTGAGAAGAGGACAGCAGACCAGTCGTTATCAGATTAATTGCGATGTTGATGGCACCATTACAAACTGGCGGTACGGTGACGTCTGGACATTGGGATGCACACAACAGGACGGCGGGCGTACAGTCCTCCTTCATGCAAACGTCCGGTGACAGTTTTTCGGGAGATCCGCTTGCCAGTAGCAGCCATAAACTGATTTGCTACCTCACTAGCTGTGCTGCGCCGGTGTCTTTTTGTTGATAGCACTATGTACCGATCTTCTGCAGGTGTCGTACTGCGAACACGACCTCCCCCGTGACGTTTGCTACACTCTCCATTTGTTTGAAATGATTTCCAAAGCCTTGAAACAACACTGTGGCTGACGTCGAACTCCCTGGCAACATCTGTTTTTTTTCGTCCGTCTTCAATCTTGCCAATAATACGGCCACGCGTAAAATCATCTAGGTGATGTCGGGAAGACATACTGAAAATTGCAAGTTCGTCAATTGTTTTTTTCCCTTTCAACTTTGTGTTTAAACAACAACGGTCAATACGCATCAAATCCTTTATATCTCTTATCAGCGCTATGACGTCACGAACAAGTTCGGCGATCCAAAATTTGCATACGCACAACACGTCTTACTGTATCCCGCACTTATGCTAATTTCCACATTTTCCTGCCTTCCATTTTATGGTTGCTAACGTAGCTATTGTCATCCGTCCTTAGCAATTGTCCGGCAGTGTATATACAGGGATTTCAAAAGTCTCTCCGCAGGGGGTGGGTATCTTACGTGGTAAACGGTAAACTCCCCCACCGGTAAATTCCCCCACGTTCAGTCAATTCCCCACCTCGGAAAACTCCCCCACCGAAAAATTCCACCACCGGTAAATTCCCCCACCTTTTTCAATCAAGGACCGTGCACAAATGAATTTTACTCAAAAAGGTGGGGGAATTTTCCGATGGGGGAGTTTTCCGACCGGTAAATTCTCCCACCTTTTTCAGTCAGCGACCGTGCACAAATGAATTTTACTTAAAATACGGCTCAAAAAGGTGGGGGAATTTTCCGATGGGGAGTTTTCCTACCGGTAAATTCCCCCACCTTTTATTTTCCGGTTGGGGAGTTTTCCGACATTTGGAAATAACTCTCTGCGGATGTTTTTATAAAATCCCAGGCTGAATTTTATTTGTAAAGATATTAATATTCATCGAAAGAATATTTCTGTTTCCTAGTTCATTTGCTGATGAGAAATAACAATTGCGTTTTAAAATATACTTCGAATCTTGTAGTTTATCTTTTTGCCCGGTTTTTAAAATTTTCCTCCGTCGGAAGAGACATGCTCCTCCCACATGTACTCTAATTGCATGAGGTCGAATGTTTTCACTTGCGAGCGTTTCCTAAGCAAGTGTCCTCCAGTGATGGGGGGAACAGGAGGGTTGGAGAGGGGGTGATGTCCTTCTGCTCTTGGGAGGCCCAGCTGACTGAAGAAGGTGGGTTCCTTCCGAGAAATTGCCTGAATGCCTTTTTTAACTTGTAACGTACCAGGAGATGTGACGTACCTGCCCGAAGGACGCACACGACATAAAGGCAGATAGGAATCAGAATAAAACGTCCGCGTAGCTCAATTGGTAGAGTGACTTATTTCGGAATGAGGGGATCCGGGTTCGAATCCTGGCGTGGACAGAAATGGCGGAGAAATTTACTTCGTTATAATGGCGCCCGAACTATCCGGATGACCCGACCGTTCAAAATCTCGCATTGGTGTGATGTTATTTCCGCACCGCAAGATAGGAAAAAGTAAGAGAATCCTTTCTCCAGCACTTCCAAAAAAAAAAAAAAAAATAAAATAAAAATAAGGGGGAGATGATGTAACGTACCAGGAGATGTGACGTACCTGCCCGAAGGACGCACACGACATAAAGGCAGATAGGAATCAGAATAAAACGTCCGCGTAGCTCAATTGGTAGAGCAACTTATTCCGGAATGAGGGGATCCGGGTTCGAATCCTGGCGTGGACAGAAATGACGGAGAAATTTACTTCGTTATAAACTGAAAGCGAATTTCTGGTGTAGTTCGCACGACGACAGACCAAAAGTTACAAATCGATTACATATTAAATAGAACCACAATGGTTGGCGGAAGATCGCCACACAGGAAAACTGCCACACATCTTTCAGCAACTTAGAAAACTGCCACAAATCTTTCAGCAACTTAGAAAACTGCCACACATCGGAAAACCGCCACACAGGAAAACTGCCACGTGCTTTTCATTAAGGGGCCCGGGCACAAATTACTAATCCTCCGAGGAACACTTTGAATGTGTGGCAGTTTTCTGGTGTGGCAGTTTTCCAAGTTTCTGAATTATGTGTGGCAGTTTCCCAAGGTGCCTAAACGATGGGAAGGAGCTCTTTTGTTTGTCTGAATTTTCATGTCGGTTCATACTTAGGGCAACTGGCCACAGAAGTTCGAGGGGGCGGGGGTATAAAGATTGCCGTTTCTTGGCCTATATTGAGAATTGAATTGGGAACTCCGAACAAATTTCGAGAAGACGTTTTATGTAAGCCAAGTGTAACGTACCAGGAGATGTGACGTACCTGCCAGAAGGACGCACACGACATAAAGGCAGATAGGAATCAGAATAAAACATCCGCGTAGCTCAATTGGTAGAGCAACTTATTCCGGAATGAGGGGATCTGGGTTCGAATCCTGGCGTGGACAGAAATGACGGAGAAATTTACTTCATTATAATGGCTCCCGAACTATCCGGATGACCCGACCGTTCAAAATCTCTCAATATTATTTCCACACCGCGAGATAGGGAAAATAAGAGAATCTCTTCTCCAGCACTTCGAAAAAAAAAATAAAATAAGGGGGAGATGATGTAACGTACCAGGAGATGTGACGTACCTGCCAGAAGGACGCACACGACATAAAGGCAGATAGGAATCAGAATAAAACGTCCGCGTAGCTCAATTGGTAGAGCAACTTATTTCGGAATGAGGGGATCCGGGTTCGAATCCTGGCGTGGACAGAAATGACGGAGAAATTTACTTCGTTATACAAGCGAAAATTGCTGTGTTCAGGAAAGGACAATAAAGTGGGATTTTTTTAATAATGCTGTACTTTTACTTAGGCACTAAATATTTACATAACATGTCAAATTTGTAATATTTTTCTTTTACTTAATTAATTAATTCATAGGCCCTAGGCCTAGGCCTTTTAAACAGTTTTTATTCTACCCATGTCATATTCATAAAGTTTACATCCCATGTCAGGTTAAGAATATTGCGCTTTTACTTAGGCACTGACTAAATATTAATTCACAGGCCCTAGGCCTAGCACATTTTGCCAGTTCTATCGTTGCCATATTCATAAAGTTTACATACCACGTCAGGTTAATAATATTGCGCTTCCACTTATGCACCATACATTAATTAATAGACCGTAGGCCTAAGCTTTTTAACACTTTTTTCTTTGCCTATGTGATGCTCGCAAAGTTTACAAAAAAATCAAGTTAATAGCATTGCGCTTTTACTTAGGCATTCAATATTAATTACTAGGCCTACGGCCAATGAATTAATAACTAGTACCTAAGTAAAAGAGCAAAATGTGATTAACTTCAGTTCATACAAAAATGTTATGAATATGACATCGTTAGAATAAAAACCTAAAAAGGCCTAAGCCAAGGGCCAGTGAAACAACATTTAGTACTTAAGTAAAAGCGGAATATTTATAAACTTGAATTGATATGTAAACGTTATGAATACGGCATTCGTTGAATAAAAACTACTAAAAAGGCCTAGGCCTATGGCCTCTGAATTGATATTTAGTGCCTAAGTAAAAGCACAATACTTTTAACCTGACTTGCTACGTAAACTTTGTGAATATGACATCGGCAGAATAAAAACTTCGAAAAAGGCCTAGGCCTAGGGCCTATGAATTATTATTTAGTGCCTAATAAAATGTGCAATGTTATAACCTTGATTTAATATGTAAACGTTATGAATATGACATCGGTAGAATGAAAATTGTTAAAAGGCCTAGGCCTAGGGCCGATGAATTAATATTTAGTGCCTAAGTAAAATAGCAATATTATTGCCTTGATTTAATACATAAACGTTATAAATATGGCATCGCTTGAATAAAAACTGTTAAAAGGGCTTTGGCCTAGGGCCTGTGGAATAATATTTAGTGCCCAAATAAAAGCGCGATTTGATATATAAACGTTGGGAATATTACATCATTAGAATAAAAACTGAGGCATAGCAATTAATATTTAGTGATAAATATTCCTACGCATGAGACATAGTAATTAATATTAATATTTCTGCGCATGATGCATAGTAATTAGTATTCAGTGCCTAGGTAATCAAAAGAGAAATATTAATAACTTGACATGAAAACATACGACCTCGTGCAATTAGAGTACATGTGGGAAGAACATGTCTCTTCCAACGGAGGAAAATTTAAAAAACCGGGCAAAAAGATAAATTACAAGATTCGAAGTACATTTTAAAACGCAATTGGTATTTCTCATCAGCAAATGAACTAGAAAACAGAAATATTCTTTTGATGAATATTAATATATTTACAAATAAAATTAAGCCTGGGATTTTATAAAAACATCCGCAGAGAGTTATTTACAAATGTCGGAAAACTCCCCCATCGGAAAATTCCCCCACCGGTAAATTCCCCCACCTTTTTGAGTCGTATTTTGAGTAAAATTCATTTGTGCACGGTCCCTGACTGAAAAAGGTGGGGGAATTTACCGGTGGGGAAATTTTCCGGTGGGGGAGTTTTCCGAGGTGGGGGAATTGTTGAATGTGGGGGAATTTATCGGTGGGGGAGTTTACCGGAATTCATCTTACGTAGGTTATACGGAAATCAAACAAACGGATTGGGGAACGTATAATTTACTCACTTACAGGAAGTATTGAAACTGTTGTCCTTCATTTGCAAGACGCAACCGAATTGTTTTGCACATGTTTTCAAATACATCTGCGGGCCTCAAAAAGTCCCTCCGCAGTAATATTAAGGCTGTCCCCCTAATTTTAATGGCACTACAGTCAAAATTTTTGAATTACTTAACTTGTTTGTTTAATTTCAGTTTTTGTTGTTTTCTTGATAACATATCAAGCTTCAGAATATATTTCGCAGCAACACCAATTTTTACAAGCTGATGATGAGTTAAAAGTTTCCAAAAATGTGGATATTGTTTTCATCATTGCCTCTCAGAAGGAAAGACACTCTTCCTTCTGAGGACAGTCTTTCTTTAATTTGTATGGCAAATCCTTTTTCAGTCCGCGGGCACCAGTATCGAGCACAAAATTTCACAGTGCGTATTTTTCTTAGAAAAAAAAATTCAAAGAAAAATGCGCGCTTTGCTTTTCAAAAATATAACAAATAAACCGGGTGGAAATCGGGTCAGGAACGCCTTGACTCGACCCGTTTGACTCGCAAGATATTGTCAACCCGTTTACCCGTGACTCGTTTCCATCTCTAGTTAGTACCAGTTCAACATGACAAAGAAAGATAAGATGTTTGACCCGATTCCCTGTTTTCCTGCATCCATATCTCAGTACTTACGGATCTTCACATCTGTGTACAGAAATGACACTAAATGATCGGGCTTTTTACGGAAATGGGCAAAAATTCCTTTGTGCGAAAATGGAACGTACTGAATTGAAACGACACGGCCAGAGCCGACCTGTCACATGGGAGAACTTGGCGGTTGCCTAGGGCCGCCATTTCTAGGGCCATGGATTTTAATCGTGTGTTGATTTTTATCATTATCCAAATTTTTTATCTGTATTTTCTTTGAATAAGAAAAAGAAAAAAAAATCACTAAAAAGACAAAAAACCGAAATAAACTCTTTCGATTTTCTTTCTCCCATTATACTTTATACAGTTTTTTTTTTAATTTTTTAATGCTGTTTTTAGGTAAAGCTATATGAAAACAGTTTTCCGCTTTGCAGTGAAAGTTAGTACCTTATCCGCGGGCTTTACAAATAAAACGATATCAACAAAGTAGGAATGTGTATTCAAAAACAAAACGACAGATACGAGTTCCCTAAGTTGATTAAAAAGCAGAACTTCTGAGATTTGCTAATATTACAGGATTTCGGTTCCCACGCTTTTGCCTACAGGCAACAACAGATTGTTGGGCTAATATAAATCTAAAAATCCTCCCAATCAGAGAATTGCATAAACTTTATGCACTTCTAATCACGAAAGCAATGAGCATATACGTTATTTATATCAACATATACGTTATACAGTGGCGTATCATGGGTCCAAGACCTGGGCTATCTCACCCGTGCCACCCCCACCCCTCCCCAGTACGGTTTTTTTTAAATTGCGGAGTTTGATTTTTAATTGTTAAGTAATAGAAGTAACTTTTTTTCTAAATTTTAGGTACATGCCATTGCTAACATGATACCAAATAATTATGAGGATTCGGATTTGAACACTTATTTGTACATGAACTCCATTCTTCTTTCCTTTTGTGGAACTTGAGTGTTACGTTTTCATAAAATGTTTCTTCAGAGTACTTTTTCATATTTAAAAAGAATGTTTTTCTCTATTGACAAGACTGCCGAGTTTTTCGAATGTGTATGTTCTTTTGTGGCTCTAAGACATGTCTTGATTCTTTTTAATGCTCAAAAACTTCTTTCGGCAGTTGCAGTTGTTGATGGAAAGTTTAATATGAGGTCTGCTAATTTGTACACCACACTAAACACTATGTCCAATTTATTCAACTTTATGTAACACGTAAAGTCTCTTACTGATTTGTTTTTGTGTTCATCAAAGAAATAAAACACCTTCAGTTCATTTTTTAGTCGAGTTGTATCAAAATTTGAAACATAGAGTTCTGACAGTAGATGTTCAGGGAAGCTTTCACAAAATTTATCAAAACAGTTCGAATCCAACAAAGCCACGAATTTAAGATACAATATCTCTGATATTAATTCATTGACACTTCACAAAAACTGAAACAATTCTCGCGAAACACTTATGGGCGGGAGTATGCGAGTGACTGAGATAGTCTAAGTCTTCTTTTTTCTGAGCGAACCGTTTCCCAAAGCAATGGCCCATTCCCCTGCACCAGCTGTTTCATGTTGTCATGGAAACGCTAGCGGGACATTGTACGGAAGGTTTTCGCATCAGAATTGCGAAGACTCTGGAAGAGCTGCTTGCGTTATGCCGTTGGTTTTCGCTCGCCAGACTGAGTTAAAGGAGCAAATCCGCACGCGTTTTTTTCGTACCGAAAGCATCGACATATTTTAATACCGTTGATAATTAACTTTCATTTGTGTATATTTAATTCAGTTTTATTTGTGTATATTTAATTCAGTTTTATTTGTGTATATTTAATTCAGTTTTATTTGTGCATTCTCTGGGCTTCGCAGCTAGCCTAGCTAGCCTCGAATATACGCCAGTGACGTTATATAAATAACGTATATGAACATATACGTTATTTAATACGTTCAATATAATACGTTCAATGAACATATACAATACAATGAACATATATACGTTCAATGAACAATAATACGTTCCATGAACATCATCATCATCATCAACCATTATCAATCCACTGCTGGATGAAGGTCTCCCCAAATTTCTTCCACAATTGTCTGTCTTGGGCCTGTCTCCTCCACGTCACTCCAGCAAACTTTCGAATTTCATCCTTCCATCTCCCATGGGGTCTTCTTCTGGGTCTTTTTCTGTCCCTCGGAATCCAGTCTAAAATTTCAGTTGTCCATCGGTGGTCAGTTCTTCTGGCAACATGTCCATCCCATTGCCATTTCAGTGATTTCACTCTGGTCATGATGTCGCCTACTCTTGTCATTTTCCTTATCCACAAGTTCCTCTTCTTATCTTTCCTGGTTACACCAAGCATGTATCTCTCCATGCATCTCTCCATGCTTCTTTGAGTTGTCTGCAGTCTTTGTATGTCTTTTTTAGTTAAAATCAATGTTTCGGCTCCATACGTAAGCACTGGCAGGATGCATTGATTAAACACTTTTCTTTTGAGACATACTGGCATACTGCTCTTAAAAATTGTACTGTTTCTTCCAAAAGCTCTCCACCCAAGTTTTATACGCCGATTAATTTCTTCATCAATGTGACCCTCACTCGATATCTGCTGCCCAAGATAAATGTAGGAATCGGTTGTCTCAAGCTTTTCTCCATCAATCGACAAATCTTCGCTGCTTGTAAAAGCATTGTACATCACTTTTGTCTTCTGAAAGTTCATTTTTAATCCCAATTCTTTACTCTTGTCAGCAAGTTCTTGTATCATACTCTGCAGCTCTGAAGGGGTAGTAGCAAAGATGACTACATCATCAGCAAAACGAAGGTGAGTTAAGTAATCTCCATGAATCTTTATCCCTTTGTTTTCCCAGTTCAATGATTGAAAGACATTTTGCAATAAGGCGTTAAAGAGCTTGAGATATATGGTGTCACCTTGTCTCACTCCCTTTCCAATTCTTATTTGTGCTGTATCCTCAAATATCCAAACCTTTGCACTTGCATTTTCATAGATGTTATTAATAATGCTAATGTATGCATCTTCAATACCGCAGGATTTCACAGCCATTGTTACTGCTGATGGTTTCACGGAATCGAAGGTCTTTTTCATAGTCAATAAAAGCAATGCATAATGGGAGTTCATATTCTCTTGTTCTTTCAATAAGTTCTCTCAGTACATGGATATGATCTATAGTGCTGTACCCACTCCTGAATCCAGCTTGTTCTATTGGATGGGACATGCCTAGTGTTACCTTCAAGCGATGTGAAAGAACCTTAGTGAAGGTTTTATAAACCACTGAAAGGAGGCTGATGGGCCTGTAGTTCCTGAGATCCTCAATGTCACCTTTTTTATGGAGCAAGATCATTGTAGCATTGTTCCAATCCTCAGGAATCTTCCCTTCATTAAGACATCTGGTGAAAACTTGGGCGAGTATAGTTTCAATTTCTCCACTTGCTTCTTGTATAATGTCCACGGTAATTCCATCTTCTCCTGGAGCTCTTCCCCGTTTCATGTTCTTAATAGCATATGTCACTTCTGCAGGGAGGATTGGAGGGACTTTAGCACTGGTACCTGTCGTAATGTCTGCAATAGATGTTGCGTCACATCATGGGACAGCAACCCTTTCTTATAGTTTTGAATAGAAATCTTTCCCCCTTGTCAAAATTTCGCTTCTATTTCTTGTTACATATACGTTATATTTTCAAATACCTATACGTTATATAGGCAGCATTGGGAAAACTTCACATTGCAAGTAAGTTGGAGAAATAGGCAACGGTAGTAATCAAAACCAATGTTGAAATCGGATTTTTGAATGCTGTCCCATGATGTGACGCAACAGTAGATAATTTCATTGTTACTCAATAATACATTTTAATAAACTATTGCCGAACATTATTTCATCACGTTTTACATAAACGTAACAATATATCATTGCAATCTCCGTAAATTACGAAAACCTGACACTAAATGGGATAAAAGCCATTACAAAAATGCATTTTTAATGCTATGAAAACGATGCGTCGTAGCGAAATTCGGCTTCCTCTCGAATGCATTTTGGAGGTTACCTGCTATTGACAAAAGCTTTAAAATGATGTAAAGCACGGTGAGGTATATTTGCAGATATCCTAAACCAAAAATTAATAATCCCCCTCACTAAGACACTTGCGATGCAGCTTTTCTTTCTACTTTGAGGTCAAATTTTAGCTTGCGCATTCGCATATAGACTTTCGTAGCTGCATCACATTTCTTCGGTGTCAGGGTCGTTTCTCACGTTCGTCTAAATCGAAATAATAATTAATAATAAAAATAAAAATAAATATTGTTTTACAAAAACTAAACAGTCGAAATACTATTGCCGCCACCATAGTTTAGTAAGTATTGACTTTTATGACTCACATCAGAGATAGAAACGGGTCAACGGGTCATCGGGTCGACAATTTCTTGCGGGTCAAACGGGTCGGGTCACGGTGTTCCTGACCCGATTTCGAAGCGGTTTTATTTCCGTTTTATTTTCGAAAAGGGTAAAAAAATTTCAAAGAGCCCTTCCGAGGTCTTTGAAATAGTACTTCAGAGCTGCAGAGCATGATCCAAGAACTTGCTAAGAAGGATAAAGAAATGAGATTAAAAATGAACTTTCAGAAGACAAAACTGCAATGCAATGCTTTTACAAGAAATGAAGATTTATCGATTGATGGGAAAAAGCTGGAGATAACGAATTCCTACCTTTACCTTGGACAGTAGGTATCAAATAAAGTTAACAATGATGAATAAATTAATCGAGGATATAAAACTTGGTTGGAGAGCTTTTACAAGAAACAGTGCAATTTTTAAGAGCAATATGCCATTATGTCTTAAAAAAAAAGTGCTTAATGAATGCATCCTTCCCGTGCTTACGTACGGAGCAGAGACGTGGACCTTAACCAAAAAAGACATAAAAAGACTGCAGGCAACTGAAAGAAGCTTAGAGAGATGCATTCTTGGCGTAACCAAGAAAGATAAAAAGAAGAACTCGTTGATAAGAAAAATGACAAGAGTGGAAGACACCGTGATCAGAGTAAAATCCCTGAAATGGCAATGGGCTGGACTTATTGCCAAGAGAACGGACCACCGGTGAGCGACCGAAATTGTGGACTGGATTCCAAGGGACAGGAAAAGACCCAGAAGACCACGTGGGAGATGGGTGGATGGAGGAGACTGACCCAAGACAGTCTGTTTTTTTAAGAAACTTGGGGAGACCTTCATCCAGCAGTGGATTGACACTGATGATGGTAATGATGATGATGATGCATTCGAATTTGTAGTTCAAAGAAGATTTGTCCGGGTCAGGTCCAATTACGTGACGGCCAGATCCGGGTCCAAAATTTTTGACCCGTTTCCAACTCTGACTCACATACCTTCTTTCGTTGGTTTTACGACAATAACATTCTTTAATCCACCTACCTAAGTACTGCTCAATGTCAGGAATTAGTATACCTTATTGTTTGTTGTTATGATGTAATCCCACTTACGTTTCAGACCGTGGACGGGCGTGATCGTGAGTGACGCGTTGTACGTAAATTAATGTATACTACTGTATACTACGTGTTGTACGTAAATAAATGTATAAATGTATACTACGTGTTGTACGTAAATAAATGTATACTATCGAATCACTCGTTTTATTTCACCCCCCCCAGATCTTAGCATGCGAAAGATACATAGCACAAATTACCTACAAAAAGTCCAGGATACTATCGATTTTTTTCAATCAAAAATGCAGTTATTAGGGACCGCCAAGTCGGTCTTTGCCTAGGGCCGCAGTGCTAAGGCCAATAAATGAGCGAAGCTAAGATACGATGTCGAAAAATGTTACCACAATTTTTTCAGCTTACAGCGACTGAAAATGACATAAAATAATTCTTATATGTGGAACAATGTGATATTTGGCTCTAACGCTTTGTTGGTTATGCGATATGGCTTAAGTATCTGGAGTACATGCCTCGAGACCCCTGAGCATTCTGTTTTTGTAATATGAAAATGTTGTGCATAAAAGTGGCATCGTTACCGTACATTTAAAATGTTATGCACGTATTATGTAAAAATTAGTATACATTTTTGCTTTTGGGTCTAAGATATTCGCTAATTATGCATATTCAGTTGCGGTGTTCTCATGTTTTATATTTTTGTATCTAGGAAATTCTCTAGTGATGCCTGTTTCCTTGTGGCGTTCCAATGCACGAAGAATCTTACAAGTTCTACGCAGAAAATGGGTTTTAAGCATGCCTAGAATAAAAAGTAACCGCGTGTTAAACAGCAGATGAAGAAAGTATATTTTACTTATTTATTTATGAAGTCTTATCATTCATTTATTTATCGAGTTGCCTGCGTTTATTTATTCATAGAATTGTTGCATGAAGGAACTGAGAATGTTTCTTTCACTGTGATGTTTGTCGAAAACATAGACACGCATGTACTGTATGTCTACATATATGTACTGTATACGTGTGTGCTTGTGTGTGTGCATTTAGACATGCATGTATGCCTATTAATCATAATCGCATGCTATATTTACGAGAACGCACAATCGAAGACCAGTCTCTTCTGGAATAATAGGTTCGCAAAGCACTGCGGTAAAAATGAATTTGAAAAATCCGTCAGGAATATCCAGCTTTGGCAGTGAAAATTGAAGACATGGAAACCTTAAGAATACGAAGAACAGCACAGTTATTTTTCACGTGAATAAATGAAATTTCAAATTTTTAAAATGACATGCTCTATGGGTTTTCTTTAAATACTGATTCCGTGCTGCATTTTCATCAAACCTCTGTTATTTCGCATTGCTAGTCTTTGAACCTGCATTTATCAAAGCGAAATATGGTTTATTTTATCACTAACTCGTACGTAGCGTAATATTGTAATATGGTTATTATCTAATCCCCACCCCCTTTTACAGTTTATAGAATAATAAGGGTTATAGGCAGAGCCCATTTAATGAGAAGGCCAGGGGTGTTGTAGCCCCGGGCCCCGCATTTCCAAGGGGCCCCAGATTTTATGCAGGATGTTCAAGAATTGACACAGAGTTCTACAGACGGTTTTTTTTTTTTTTTTTTTGTGCAGATTGCACAGCAAAAACTATAAGAAACTTCTTCGTGAAAAAAAATTCTATTTCTTTCCGCTTTTTTAGGAGGAGTCCGCAAAAATATAGTCGCCCCAGGCCATCCTCTAGTCTTTCGAAAGAATTACGGATGTTTTCTTGTACACATCTGTAATTGGGGGAAACTTTCATCCATTAGGAATTCGTTTGAATCTTGATATTTGGATCATATTATTTTCCTCACTACTTTGATATAATTTCAATAAGCTGAACCCTGGGGAAGGGAAGGATTAAAGAAGAACTGAACTGGTATCCATTTTTAAACCATGCATTTCTACCAGTGGCGTACCGGAAAAACTCGAGCCCGCCCCCGCAAAAAATGTTTCCGAGGACCTTTTGCGAAAATCCATTAGCTTTCAATTACTCAAAATTTTAACTTCCATGTTATTAACTAGGCTTTATGGGTGTTTTAATAAATCAAATTCTTTGGAACCTACGAGTATTTATCCTAAAATATAAATGTGTTCACTTTATTGCGTGAACCACAAATGTGTACGTTATAATTAAAATGATTGTCCTAGTGACCGGTACAAATTACTACACAAAATACTTACGTCAAAGTTAATCTTATACAAAATTTATTAATTTAAAGAACCAAGGGCTGCTTTTTGAAATGCTTCACCATTGCACACCCATGACATGCAACTGCCGTCTGTCAGTGTCTAATGACTTTTCCGATTTATACGAAACGTCACAACTTAAGTAAGCAAATAACTAAGAAACGATTAAGAACTGTAGCACAAAAAACGTAAAACTACTTAAATTATTTACTCTGGAACATAAAAAACACACTTAACATAATGTTACGATGTTTTGTTACATAGTAAAAAAACTCTTTTGACTCTTTTATAAAACATGACACAGGTCTCTGATTTTTCGTTCCAGCGAAGAACACTTATAACGAAGTAAATTTCTCCGTCATTTCTGTCCACGCTAGGATCCCCTCATTCCGGAATAAGTCACTCTACCAATTGAGCTACGCGGACATTTTATTCTGATTCCTATCTGCCTTTATGTCGTGTGCGTCCTGCTGGCAGGTACGTCACATCTCCTGGTACGTTACATCATCTCCCCCTTATTTTTTTTTTTTTTTTTTTTTTCGAAGCGCTGGAGAAAGGATTCTCTTATTTTTCCTATCTCGCGGTGTGGAAATAACATCACACCAATGCGAGATTTTGAACGGTGGGGTCATCCGGATAGTTCGGGAGCCATTATAACGAAGTAAATTTCTCCGTCATTTCTGTCCACGCCAGGATTCGAACCCGGATCCCCGCATTCCGGAATAAGTCACTCTACCAATTGAGCTACGCGGACGTTTTATTCTGATTCCTATCTGCCTTTATGTCGTGTGCGTCCTGCTGGCAGGTACGTCACATCTCCTGGTACGTTACACACCTTTTAGTTCACTACATTCGGAAGGATGCATAGTTATGTGCAAACAACTGTAATATATAACACCTTATCCTGATTGGTATAAAAATTCGCTCATTGAATTGATACTTTTTTTCGCATTCTCTTGCTAACATACCTACATGGAAACTATTGCAAGGGCTGTGAACTTGAGGCCCCTTGTAACAGCAAGGGCTATTACTAGGGGTCTCAAGTTCTTGTGAATAGCTGCTTTCCTGTTATCCGATTTTGATGAACTAAAGCAATGAAAAGGATTTCTAAAGATTTTACGTACACGTATTTACGGAGAAAAAAAAATGCTTTTCTTCTTAATACTTCATTCAAAGCTGCCTTAATTCTTGGCTATTTCTTTAACCAGTTTCATACGAAGTTTCAGCAAAAAATTTTGTAAAATCTTTCTGCTCAGGCTAGAGGCCCTTTTAACCATGATGCTCCCCCCACCCCATCCCCGCATAGCGGTGGTTGCGGGAGCTATCAGTACACCCCTGATTTTTAAATTTTCTTGCTACCACTGATTCGTTCATGAATCATGGGATACACACTTAAATACGGCGGGGATATTTTTATGGCTCCCTCATCATATTTTGGGAATGTTTTCTCCTGTGTATTTTTATTCATCCACCCATAGTGAAATCCTAGATGTGCTTCTAACACTGGGGGCCCGAAATACTGTCCAGCCCTTGGGCCCCCTGTCTTCTTAAATGTGCTCTGGTTATAGAATATAATATACTTTTTAACTTTAAAGTTTAAGGTTATTGGATGAATTAAGCAATTTGAAGGGCTCTTGTATTCTAATATGTATCTTTGGTGTAGAAGTCGAAGCTGAAAAACCAAATAACACAATGTAAAAAACACTTCAAAGTCCTAGATTTCAAAATCACAGGTTTCGGTACCTCAAAGTTCAATGTCCTTTTAATATGTCCCTAAGCACGACAAGTATGCAGCACATCAATAATACGTCGCTTGAAACAGTACGATGAACATACTTCTACTATTATTTCGTAATAATACACGTTTGACAAATTATAGCTCGCCGTCATCAAATATAATCCACAGAACTGGAATCGTACAATACTTATCACTCTTATCTAAAACATAGCATATCGTACTCCTCTCAAAGAATACATCTTGTCTCTATCTCTCGTAACTTTCAATATAGCTCTCTCCTATCTCTGAACACTTAACTTCTGCTCATATCTTTATTCACATTTGACTGAACCCACTGTCAGGATGCTAACTTCGAAAACCTGTCTGGGAAAATAATGTGCCGTTAAGTCAGGAAACGTTTAATGAGAGAAACCAAATTTACATGAGAACACATGAACTCCAAAGGAAGATTAAATTACAGGTATACGTCGCAAGCTGTAAATAAAAAAATCTATGCATGCGTGTACATACATTACAGACGAACTCTGTATCAACATAGGCTTTGTGTTCTTTCGTTTCTTGGTTTAACGTCCCCCATGAGCATCTAAATGTTATAATGAGTTTCCTGTTTCTAACAAAGGGTCAATAGCTCCAGAGAAGAGGTAAAACCAGCTCCGTATGACAGATCAGATCAGATCATATGTAGAGGATTTTAGGAAGGGAGTGTCTGACCCCAGGTCTTAAACAACCCTTAAAAATAGGAAGCTAGGAGATTTGGGCTAGAGTGCCCGATAGGAAAGTGACACGGAAGCGAGGTAGAAAGGGGAGGAAGACGGCCTTATTTATTACCGGGGGTCCAGTACCCGGGGTCCGACGGCTTAACGTGCCCATCCGACGCACTGCGGGTATTTAGTGGCTCGAGCGTTCGTACCTGCCCAGGATTGAACCTGAGGTTATCTCCATGGCAATCACAAACGCTGACCACTAGGCCACCCGCGGCCCCCTCCGTATGACAAGCACGCCACCCATACCTTGCCGGAGACTCGAACTCATGCCGAAACGGGATGATCAACTAGAAATCAACGCCTCTTGCGACTCGCCTAGCTGGGAGGCAACATGGAGTATGATTATAATGTTTTGATAACAAAGGTGCAATCTTCTTCATCATCATTATCAACCATTATTGAGGAGATCTTCAGCCACTGCTAGCTGAAGGACTCCCCAAGTTTCTTCCATAACTTCCTGTCTTGAGCCAGTCTCGTCCATGTCACTCTGAAAATGCTTTTGAATTTCATCCCACATGCTCTCCTTCTGGGTCTTTTCCTGTCCCTTGGAATCCCGTCTAGTATTTTAGTTGTTCAACGCTGGTCAATTCTTTTAGCAATATGTCTACACTATTTCCATTTCAAGGATTTTATCTTGATCACAATGTCATCAACTGCTGTCAGGTTCTTGATTCATGAGTTGCTCTTCTTGTCTTTTCTGGTTATATCAGGCATGCATCTTTCTGTACCTCTGTGAGTTGTCCGCAGTCTCTGTATGTCTTTTTTAGTTTAAATACATGTCTCTGCTCCATAAGTAAGAATTGGAAGGACGCATTGATTAAACTCTTTATTTTTAAAGTCATAATGATAAATTGCTCTTGAAAACTGTACTGTTTCTTCCAAATGATCTCCAACCAAGTATTTTACTCTTATTTATTTTTCTCCGATTAGTCTCCGGTTGATATTTGTAGTCCAAAGTAAATGTAGAGGTGTCGGTTACTTCAAGGTTTGCTACAATCCTCTTACTAATGGTAAGTCCCGTTTAGATAAAAACATAGAATGGCATATTATTCCAAACATTTCAATAACTATTCTGAATTTCTGCTGTGATTCTGGATACTTCGTATCCTTTTTCATTTTCAAAAAAATCAACAATTTCTGCGATATTCAGATTAGTACTGAGATATGGCCACAGCTTGCACATATGGCTTTCACACCCTGTATATTTTGAGTTCGTTTTCATTGTGCCCTCTGTATGGTTGTGTTGGTAATCATTTTTCAATGTAAATGAATCCTTTTCTCATTAGGTTTTCTAAAACAAAAGGTATGATAGATAACCTTTTGTGGGGAAATAGACACAATGAGAGTTTCATCAATCAAGTGGAAACTGTTATCTTTAGATACTGCCGAATAATTCAAAACAACCCAATGCTGTCATATTTAATTGAAGTTCGCATGTAATATTTTCCGACAATACCTAAATTCGTCTTTTTATAAACCCCAACTGATTAATTGCCATGACTGTAATCTTGGCTCTTCAATCCAAAGCACACTTTGTCGAATATCTCGGATGAAGTCCCAGTGTTCATGAGAAACACGTAGTGGTTTTCTGCTTTACTTTTAAAAGAAGAAAAAAAGGGGGAAATAAGAAAAAGGGACTCAGGTTCTCCTTACTAATTAGCCACATATACACTGAAGAAACAAATTATTAGAAACACCAAGCTAATAACGTGTTGGTCTGCCCTTGGCTTTCAAAACAGTCTTGATTTGATGTGGCATGGATTCAACCAAGTGCCGTTATCGTTATCCAAGCGGATGTAATCGTCACCGTCAATTAATGAATGTTCTTTAGGAGAGGATCTCTGTTACAAAATGCACTCTCAATCTCATCCCATAGGGTCAATTGGGTTGAGATCTGTGTACTGTGGAGGCCATTTTAGCACTTCGATGCTACTATGGTGTTCCAGGAACCACTGTGCATCAATCCGGGACTTGTGGTACGGGAGCATTATCATTCTAGAAGTAGCAATCTCCATCACGAAACACCATGTACATGTACGGGTGTTCCTGGTCTCCAGTGATGTTAAGATACCTCGTGGCATTCAAATGCTATTCTAGAGGAATTTAAAAATTCAACATTCGCCCTGAAAACAAACCCCAGACTATTTCACCGCCTGAACTAGCTTGAACGGTTAAAGCTAGGCAGCTGGGATCCATTGATTCGTGCTGTTGGCGCCATATTATGGCTTGTCTGTTGGCGTGTATTAACGGAAAACGTGATTCACCAGACCAAACGACCTTTTTCCACTCCTCAAGAGTCCCGTTTTGGTGCTCGAGTGCCTACTGCAGACGAATTTGTCGGTTTTTAACAGAGGTGAGTGGCACACGAAGGAGACGTCTGCTGTTACAGCCCATTTGCGGCAATGTGCGGCGAGCTGTGTGTACTGGATTTCTTCTCTCGATAACCACGTTGTACTGCGCAGTTACTTTACGAAATGGAGCTCATCTGTTACTGCGTACTGCCCTCGAATATGGACCAGCCGTTTAAGCACACTGCAAGACCTCTGACTGCTTGTTTTGTTGTTTGTACGCTACTCATTGTGCACCCTTGATACAGTTGTTGTTTCATAGCCGAGAAAGTTTGTCGTTTACGAGATGCTTACATCTGCCTGCCTAGCGGCCATTATTATGCCTCTTTCAAAGTCGCATAAATCACGAGTCTTTCCCATATTTCCGTATCTGCCCAGAGAGCTGTTTATAGAGCTATCTCAACGTCATATTTGCGTACGTAAGTAAGACTGACTCGTGTGTGACTTCCATTGGGTGTTCCTAATAATTTGCTACTTCAATATGCATGCTTCCTTTCACATACATAAAACTTCAGAAAAGTCTCTGATGGCATCACTGGGTCGTTTCACTAATGGTGCACAAGCAGAACAAGATTTTCGAGCATTATATTTTTTTTTTGTTTTTTTTTTTGTGTGTGCGTTGCAAACATTTCACGCTTTCGTTGGAATTGCCTTGTGCTTTGGAAGTCTTTCAGGGCGATTATGCTTGTTCCTGTTGTAATAATTTCTTCCTATTTGTTAATGTTCCAGAATTCATCATCTTTGATGGCAAAGTACAGAGTTGTCTCCAGGGATCGCCGTTAAATACTGATGAGGGAAAAGGAAGTATCCTGCACACGCATCTCATGAATTGTAAAACACTGAATGCTCACCGAATGACGACCACCTGTATGCAAAGGAAGTTACACCCGATGCTTGCGCAACAAGGAGGAGGGCGTGAATTATAAGCTGATGGAGTGCATGTAAGAGGTTTTTGGTTTAGTTGAGAGCGAAGTTACAGAAGTGATGGGGAAAACCAAGGATTTTCGGAGTTTCCTAAAGACCAAACGTGGTCGCACGAAACTTTGGTGGCTCCATTTCGGAAACGACGACACTCGTTTGTTGGTAGAAGGCCTCCGTGGTTACAGTATACAGGAGTGGTGCCGAAATAGTGAAACAACTAATTGGCGACGCAACTGTAAAGAGCTGAGAAAAGTGGATTCCAGAAGTGAAAGTGGCTGGTCTCGCACAGGACAATTGGCGCAGCACAATTTCGCAGTTGACGGCCCGATACAATTTGAGTCAACCTGAAACTATATACTGAGCGACTACGCTACCTGAGGATATCGTAGTCTTCAGAATATGCGACGCACGAATTTTGTACAAGTGAAGACGCTCTATACATCACCCTCTCGTAAAAACTGTCCATCGACGCGAATGACACTGCTGATGCCAACAGCATGCGGATAAGGCGACAGAAAATTGGAAGCAGGTGTGCTGATTCTATGAACTACGATACGAACTCCATTCTGCTGAGGGTAGAGCCTGTATCCGCCGTTGGCAGCAGGGGGGGGGCTATGGATCCCTAATGCATGGCATTAGACTTTTCAGGCAGGTGGGGAAGGGTTGTATAATATGGGACATGTTTAGCTGGCATGAACTGGGATCCCTAACGAGATGTAGACCAGCGTATGGAATCCGGCTACTATCAGAAATTGCTTGCAGACTATGTACACTCCACAATGTTGTACCTCGCCAGAGGGTAATGGGTTCTTCTAGGGAGATAATGCCCCATGTCATTGGACAAGGATGGTTCCACGAACACAGTGCTGATATGAGAATCTCGAATGGCCCTAAACTCATCTGATCTCAACCCAACTGAACATCTGTGGGATGTTGTGGAATACCAGGTGAGGCAGTTGGACACGACAACCCACTCCATTCCGGAACTGTGAACCGCAATACAAACAGCTTTGTCCCAGATCCCTCACTACTATAGATACTTCGTTTATATACTGATACCCCGTGCGGTGACTGCCGTTCTCCGGAAGAAAGGAAGGCTAACGAAGTATTAAGTACTAGTATTTGATACTCAAGGTTATGTACATAATGTTAGTATTACATTGGCTGTTGCTGCACACAATGATGATTTTAGCTAATTTGCTTTTCGTTGCCAAACTTAGTATTACCTTCTAACCTGCACGTAGATCTAAATGTTCATTTTGTATATGCAAACTAGAGATGAGCACGGGCTCCTTTTTTAAGGCCCAGGTTTGAACATTGGTGCAAATTTTCCCAATGTGAATAAGGAAAATGAGGCATATTGTTTTACTCCTATTTATGTTTTCATCATCAGATAAGAATGTTAGTGCTTCCACGCCCCCCCCCCCAAAGGAGAGAAAGATTATTATTTTTTGCATCATATTCAGGTAAAAAAATGTCTTTCATGTTACTTCCTACAAGCGTAGCAAGTTAATTCGCTTACCAAATTCCCTGTATTTAATTTTTTTATTTAAATTTAAATAAGGATTTTGAGCTCTTAAATTTCATCACAAAATCATTATATAATATATGTCATTTCTGCATGACGTGAGAATTGTGTATTCCTGTTTTGCTGAAGGATTAAGTCCTATTAAATACTGAGAGTAAATGTGCATATATAGGTCGTAGTGCTTTTTAATACTTGGAAATTTGTATTTTTAGCTCGACTGGGACAGAGCTGGTTTTGGCATTTATTTTATTTCTTACTTGGTGAAACTGTTACATGTACTCTTATTTATAAATATAATAACCGTTATTAGCAAATTACTAGATATGTCTGTATTCGTCAAATTAGATGTAAAATTGCACGTAATACAGCATGGAACTTAATGATCCAGTGGTTTGACTTTACTCTGGCTGCTCTAAATAAAAAAATTATGTAAAAATACAAGTACAACACTGAATGATCCACAAAGTCATTTACAATTGTGTGTGCTATGTATATATAATTCGGAATATCCTCGTTTCCTCGATGTCAGATATATGATATAATGAAAAGGAAAATTAACTTGAGCCCGTTTCAGTCAAAGATTTGAGGCCCACCCGGGCCCGGGCCGGGACTATACCTGTTTCCAGGCTTTTTGTCATAGCCCAGGCCCGTTCTCATCTCTAATGCAAACACTCGATCACTGTAGACATGTTTTACGAAGAATTGTTATGCAGTTAGAAATTCCAGTGAAATTAGTCATGTGCTCGTGTATTATTACGTCAAAGCTCATTTTACTATTTCTGGAAGGTGATCACATTAATATACTGACCGTGTTAATGCACGTGTCGAGTGGCATTTCTTTACGGCCATCTGTGTATAGGACAAATTTTGCTCAGCAATCACTAACCGTCGATGCTACAATAAATAATGACTGAATGATAATTTGACGGATGAGTTTTAGACTCCTAGTCACCAGTTGTTGCCAGTAAAAAAAAAACTGTGTTTTACATATATAGATTAGAACAGTGTTTTATATTTGTTGGGTTTATACAAAGGACTGCTCTACAGGATCTACAGAACAATATGTCGAGGTAAACACTTAGACTTATGAAACTCATTATGGACTGTGATTATGAAAATTGTCCTTGAGAACTTATTGTTGGTGATAACATTACATGCCTATTGGTTATGGATTATACATAGTGGATATACTGTTTACTAAGTATTTATAAGACAAGGAATCATTTATTGGCTGAATATGGCTCGGATGTGTTATTGATGAGAAATTTGTGAAACTTATAATTTCTTCTGTTTCTTGGTAGTATTGTACATTGCGCTTACCTCACTTGAATTACAATATATTGTTCATTGAAATAGGGAGAGGATTAATATGTCTTCAAGAAGTAAATGTGATGTGTGTGCCTCAGAGATTCTTAAGTCTCAGCATACTATGACCCCAAGGCATTTAAAATGTTCAGAATGTGATAGAAAATATAATCCTCAATGTCTTGGAGTGCCAGAAATTTTTTTAGACTAATGTCTAATGTTAAGAAAAAGGAATATAGATGTTTCAAATGTATAAATAAGCAAGCTCAAACATCTGATAATAATGATAAGGAAGATGAAAGCAAGCAGATGAGTGGAGGACAGATTTTGTGGTTTTCTGGACCTGAGCCAGATAATAGGGAAATAGAAAGAAATACTGACTATGAAGGTATTAACACGGCACTTATACAAATAAATGAAAAACTGGATATCATACCAGAAATAAAAAAATAATTAAATGACTTAAGATGTGCTATGGAATTTTTAAGTACTAGGTATGATGACTTGATTGAAAAAAAGTACTGAGCTAGAAAATGAAAATAAAATATTGAATCTTAAAATTGAAAAAGTTGAAAAAATAAACTCAGAACTTCATGACAAAATTAATAATATAATACAAAATCGAAATCTGCTAAATCAATATAATAGAAATAGAAATACTGAAATACATGGATGGGATTTGGAGCCCAAAACTACTGAAGGAAAACTCAGAGAGCTTGTTACCATATTAGCACAAAAACTGGAAATTCATGATGTCTTGAAACTAATTAATAATAGTACTCATTAAATAACATTTATTTGTGGTAACCTAGGAGCTGGAAAATGAGTAAACTCACTTACACTGAAAATAGATTCCTAGAATACATGTTTTCAAAAATTTTCACATAGTGGATTAAAACTGATTTATGTTAATGCTAGAAATTTTATAAATAAATTCACATTGTTAGAAATTTTAATTAAATTATTAAATTCAAATATGGACATTTTTCGTGTTTTTGAGACTTGGTTTTCATCTAATCAATATCAAATACATTTAAATAGCTGTCGATTGTATAATATAAATAGATTTGATAGGATTGGGGGGAGTGGCCATTTATCTTAAAGCAATTATGGTGTTTTCTCAGAAATACACGAATGCACTTACATAATTCATGACATCGAAATTTTAAATATTGAAAATGATATTTATATTATTACTGTGTGTTATAAACCACCTAGAGGAAACGTCTTCGGTTTTTTTAAATTGTTGGCTAACTATCTTGAATATACGAGTACAACATTACCAAATAAACAAATCATAATTATGGGGGATCTTAATATAGATCTTGCTTTAATAAATATAAATGCTCAAAGATTATTAATACTTAAAAATTGAACTACTTTTTTTTAAAATTTTCTTGCCCCCTGTTTTGACGGTATCTCATGAACAACCTCGATATCTGAAGGTTGATAACCTATGGATTTAAAAATTATGTGAATTTGCCTACTAGACTCACTAACGTTTCCAGTACTATTTTGGATTTATGCATAACTAATATTGATACTAATTACATGTATGCTGGTGTTTTAAATTATGGTATAAGTGATCACTTACCTACTTATTTAATTCATAATAAAAAATCAATATCTTTCCAAACAAAAATAAAATATGAAATCAGACATATGAGTGAAATTAATATGGGTAAACTGTAGGAATCAATTCAAAAAATAAATTTGATAGCATTACAATATATGGTTCTCCAGAAAAATTATATAGTATATTTCTTGATCAATTTACAGCTGTCTATAATGAATATTTTATAATAAAATTTGTAATAAAGCCTAAAAGGACAAGAAAACCTTGGATTAATAAAATAATATTAAGAAAAATTAATAAAAAATAAATTAAAAAAAAATTATCATTCTACTCGACGACCAACTATTAAATTTAAAAAAAAATTAGAAATTTGCTTAACAAAGAAATTAAATATAAAAAAATTTACTATAACAATCTATTTAATACTCAGTCGACTGAAATTATTTGACAAAATATAAATGAGATGTTGGGAAGGAAAAAAATACAACTGTGTGATACAATTACGTTGAGTATAAATGGTCAGAGGGTTTCTGATGCTCAATCTGCAGCAAATGAATTCAATGGGTATTTTATAAATGCTCCTAAAGAAATAAAAATAAAATTAAAACTAACAGTAAAAGAAAACTGGAAACTACTTACCAAGAAAAAACATTAAAAAATTCGTGTTATTTTGAATATTTCATAACAGCACGAAATTGAGGCATGCATAAGAAATATTAAATCGACGTCTGTGTGACCGGATGACATACATCCAAGGGCTATTAAAAGGGTTTCCAAAATAATTTTTAAACCTATCAGTCATATATTTAATGTGATAATTGAATTTGGAAAAATACCTGGAAAATTAAAAATGACAAAAATAATTTCAAAACATAATACTGTGTCCAGGGATAACATAAATAACTACAGACCAATTTCTAACTTATTTTTTTGCTAAGGTTTTGGAACAACTATTATATACAAGATTAGGAATTTATTTTGAGAAATATCAAATTATTAAGGAAAATCGGTATATGTTTCAAAAGGAAAAATCAACAGAAATAGCCATTTTAACATTTCAGAATATCATATTAAATAATAGAAAAAAGAGATTATTAACAATTGCAATATTCTTAGACCTTAGAAAGGCATTTGATACGGTAGATCATGGGATACTTTTGGATAAGCTTTATAATAAGGGAATGAGAAATCAATATTATAATTCATTACAGGACTACTTACATAACAGGAAACAGTATGTACATATTAATAAAACAAAATCACACAAGTAAATTAATGAAATAGGAGTACCGCAGGGTTCAATTCTGTGACCATTATTTTTTTTAATTTATATTAATGACATTTTTAATATTGAACGTAATGTGGATTTAATTTTATTTACGGATTATGCCGCAGTTATGATTACAGGTACAGATATAAATGAGGCAAAAATGTAATAAATTTATTGAAAAATTGATGGAATGGCTAGATACAAATTTTCTGTGTTTAAATATTGAAAAAACTAAAATTATGATTTTTAGAAAGGGAGATAGACAGATTGTTGAGCCACCATCTATTGTTATGGGAAATGTTACCCTTGAAACAGTCAATAATATTGAATATTTGGGAATAATAACTGAAGATCATTTAAAATGGAATATTAATATACAAAATATTGTAAATAAAATTTCAGGGGTATTGGGTTTAATTACGAAAATTTCAAATAATTCAACAATTAAAAATGCTCTATTACAGTCTGATTTATCAATATTTACTCATTGTTTATTAGTATGGGATCAAAGTACTAAGACTAATTTATATAAATTAAAATCATTACAAAATAGGATGGTCAAAATTTTAAATAATTTTAGAGGAATTAATTTTAATACGGGGTAATTAGCAATTCATTGTTGCTCTTAAGCTCACTTTTTTCAAGTCTGAGTGTTTGTGGTAGTAATTGAACTTAGACCTTATAGCAGACCATGGGGAAAAGACCCAATTAAAAGCTATGAAGGTGCTGACTTTACAATGATCGGTTAACCGGACGTGCTTTGTTTCCAAATTAAATCTTCTATATTTTTCACTATGGTAACGTAAAGGTTTCTCAGTGTTTCCTAATAAGATGAATAGGAATCAAGCAACTTTAACAGATGATTGCAAAATGCATGATTATTCATGATTACCAAACCAACTTCAAAAATAAACGCTGCTCCTGCTAAATGAGGAAACCGAACAACCCGTACGAACAAATAAATCAAAAGTCAAGATAAATATTTCAGAATATCATACAAAACAAAAATAAAGTAACGGATATTTTTATTTAAGTATTCGGTATCTTGATTCTGACCCCTCCGCGAAACCCACATGCAAATTTTAATTTAACAAAAGCATGGTGTTCAAAACCATCGAAAGAATATTCTTTTTATCAGTTTCCCTCTTCAATCTAAGTGCACACGCTTTAAATGAAAATTGTGTTCGGTAATAGAAGTAACATTGTATAGCGACGGAATTTAACCAAATGAGCGTTTTTCATTTTTAACCAAACAGTGCATTTTTTATAATAACAAAACTTTTCAGATTTTTTGCGTTGCTCGGATTACGTAGTAATATTAAATGAATTGCACTGTAGTAATCTTGATATCATAAACAAAGATACAAATTATACCTACAATGAATAGAACAATTTACATCGCGATAAGTTCGCAATGAGCAACTCAGTATTTGCAATTAATGTTTTTATGATTTGTGCAGTTTGGTAAACTGCAAGCACATTACATCGTACACTATTTTAGATTCATAAATACCAAATATATTGTGTTGAGTCCGATAATACAAATATAATATTACTGCATCAATTTTGAGTAAAAAGAAACGATCGCACACCCCTGAAAAAATTGTATAACCAGTAAAAAAATATTTTAAAATAATATCGAATTTATGTGAATTAAATGCAACGTACACTATATTGACAAATGTCACAGGACACCTAGAAGAGAAACACAACATAGCATTTATTGGCATACATTAGTACCGTGTTGGTCAACCTTTGGCCTTAATGCATGCACTGACCCTTCGAAATATGTTTTCGACAAGGTTTTGGAACACAGCGATAGGTATGCGCTTCCATTCAGTACCTAATGCTGCCGCTAACTGTTGTTTAGTAGTAGGCCTTGGTTCCAAACTTCTTATGCGGCGCTCTAATTCATCCCATAGTTGCTCTATGGGATTAAGCTCAGGGCTCTGTGCTGGCCAGTCCACACACGAAACGGAATTATCGTCAAACCACATCGTAACAGTCCTTGCTTTATGGCTCGATGCATTATCCTGCTGGTACCAACAAGGCTCGGTTCCATAATATTGCCACAGGGTTTGTAAGGCATGACTGTCCAGAATATAGAGGTACACGTGCTGGTTAACAGGTTTGTCCACGATAACCAATGGGCCAGGACCATACCACGAAAAACACCCCCACACGAGTACACTGCCAGCTCCAAACTCGACCGTAGGAACAGTACAATGTAGTAAATAGCGTTCCCCCGGCTGCCGCTATACCCACACTCGGCCATCAGACTGATAGATCGTGTATCTGGATTCATCAGTCCATATGACCCGTTTCCATTGATCTACGGTCCACGATAAATGTTCTTTACACCATGCTAAACGACGAGTAAACAACTCTAAGGCTACAAGTAGCTGTCCATCCTTAATTTTGGGATACTGATTCCAAGGAAGGTACAGATCCAGCGCCATCCGACAGGCACACTACCCATGCCTCATCCGGGACCCGAATCCAGGTTCATCTCGAACGACTGGTCCGAAGCCCACCCCTCTGACCACTCGATCATCGGGACGGTAAAAGAGGTTTCACAATCTCCAGAAAAACATCATGCATTCTACAAGAAATGACAAGCAAATATGTTTCTGATTTTTTTTTATTGCAAGGTTTAACGACCACCGTGGACAACTTAATGGGCTGCAAGCAGTTACTCGTCCCTAATTTGCGGCCACTGGTTCCAGGGAAGGGCAAGAGCCGACAAACCGGGGCCCATCTCGGACAAACGATCAGAAGCTAGCGCTCAGACCACTACGCCACCAGGGCGTCAAAATTTATTTTGCTTTGAACTCGTTAAATATTTCTAATGCATACCATCATTTATTATCTTGATATTGTGAGGAAGCCTAGCCAAAATGATATTAAAAAAAAAAATGTTTTGACTTGTGCAGTTAATCTCCGTTTGGAATAACTGAGTCATCAATAAATAGTAATGCTTTGAATAAAAAAAAGAAACAACTAAAAATAAATTACTACTCAATCAGTATGTATGAAATCTTGTCTGTCGAATACCTTAAGATATTTACATAACAGTAACGAAATCAATTTTTCTATGTATATCATGCGACTTACCAAGCACGAGTCCACGAAATATAATCAGCAATGTGAAAAGTTAGAAAAGCTGTCGCATTATTTCAGAAAGTCCCATTTGAGGTAAAATACTGGCAATAGGAAAACACCTTTCGACATTTTATTTTTTGTTCAAACTTCCTCCTGTATGAGTAAGTAGGTTCCGTTTACTAAGTCTTCTCTGATTGGATGTTTCCAGCTAAGCTAAAGGTATTTCCAGCCAATATAAACTCGCGCATTTCTTTCGGGAATTGCAAATCTTTAACGTTGTATATGTCCTTTTGTACTTGAGCTCATAAAAGGCATTTTGTATGAGTCCCACCTCACAGAAAACCAATTTACGCAGTTCATCCGCATGCCTCACGGGGGTGACTGGTCCACACCCACACCATAAAAGCTCCAGGTTGAGGATCACCTGATTGCTTCTTTCTCACAGCGTGAATTGCCCCAGGAATCTTAACTGCACATCTTGAATTTTATCTTCAGTGAAAGTAATTAAGAAGTATATCCAAAATCACATTTTTTGCGTGCGAACAAAGGATTGGCTAATAAACGCCTTTTGGGAGAAATGCGTTAATACAATCATTTTTAATCCTTAGCTCAAAAATTGAATAACGGTAATAATTAAATTATAAAAATAAATAACATTTAACTTGCTCTAATGCATTGGAGAAGAACATTTTCCTAAAGCAACTGTCACATACACATTTGGTGCAAATCTGATGAAGGAAAGTAAAGCGGTTGAACAAATAAGTTGTTTTTATCTGGGGTTTAACGACCACCATGAGCAACTCTTTGAGTATAAGCCAGAGCCCATTTAAGAGGCGGGCTATGGGGGCTGCAACGCCGGGCCCCATATTTTTAAGGGGCCCCAGAATGATGCAGGATGCTTGAAGATTCAACAGAGTTCTACAGTTTTGGGTTTTTTTTATTTTTTTTTTTTTTTTTTGCCGATAGCACAGCAAAAACTATAAGAAACTGCCTTGTGAAAAATTCTTTCTATTTCTTTCCTATTTTTTGGGAGTCCGCAAAAAGTATAGTCACCCCTAGTCTAATCTCAAATCTTTCGAAAGCATTACAGATGGGTTTCTTTTTTCTATTTTGTACACATCTGTAATTGGGAGAAATTTTCATCATACATTAAGAATTCGTTTGTATTTGGATCATATTGTTTTGTCCACTACTTCGATGTAATTTCAACAAGCTGAACATAGGGGGTGGGGTATGGAGTTGCATTAAAACAGAACTGAACTGGTACCATTTTTCAAACATGCATTTTTACATTTTCTTGCTAACACTGATTCGTCCATGAATCATGGGATACACACTTCAATATGGCGGGTGTATTTTTACGACTTTCTCATCATATTTTAGGAATGTTTTCTCGTGGGTACTTTTACTCAGTCACTCAACGTCAAATCCTATATGTGCCACTAATACTGGGGCCCCAAAGTACTGTCCAGCCCCAAGGCATCCTGTCTCTTTAAATGTGCTCTGGTATAAGCAGTCGCCAGGTCCTTAATTTCGGCCCACTGGTTCCAGGAAGGGGGTTGAGCCAACGCCATTGGGCAGGGCCACCACCCACACCACATGCAGGGTTCGAGCTAGGGCCCATCTTAGACGAACGATCCGATACCAGGGCCTCAGACCCACTCGGTCACCCGAAAAAGTTTACTCAGGCAAAATTAAAACATTCTTCTCGCTTTTCCTGAAATACAAAAGTTCTTTTTTCCCTTTCCTTTTCTTTTTCATGTACTGAGAGGAGTGAAGGATCTCTTAATTTGGAGAGGAGTGAAGGATCTCTTAATTTGGAGAGGAGTGAAGGATCTCTTAATTTGAAGCAACTCTTTTAAAAGCCTTTTCATATCTGCAGCACACAATGTTACGACCAGGGTGTTCTCTGCTATTTTGTGAGTGCTATCTAAAGGATAAATAATTTCCCGTATACTTGGAAGATCGATGTTTTTCATTAATGTTTGCACTATTTTTGCGAAGAGTCGATTAGTGAGGATCTGGATACCTGTTATCACAACGGAAGGTTCGCTGCTGGTGTCAGAAAACATTTCCCGTCTAACTCACCCTGGACGTTCTCTTAGATTTTTATCCTCCATTTGCTTGAAGGTTCGTAGTAACGATTTTCAGTTGCACGAAATTTGAAAGATGTGATTTGTAAAGTACATATTCAGTGTAGTACTTCATTCTGTGATTCTCAACAGTAGGCAACCCAAAAAGGCACGTAGGATGTTCCGAATATAATGCCTATTAAATAATTGCGTCCTTAATATAATTAACAGACGGTTTCAGTTGCGCATGCGTGTACATTAATTAAAATTACACTTTAAAGTAATCTTCGGCACACCCCGTACATTTGCACCATCGATTAACCCAGTTTGGAATCAAATTTGGAAAACTGTCTTCAGGTCATCTTGGATAACTAATACTTCATCAAATTTTTGTTCCCAGGTGCTTTCCATCGGTCTGAATAGGTGAAAGTCTGACAATACCAAATATGGGCTGCAAGGTATGAGGAGCGTTCAATAAGTTCTAAGCCTGACCTTGAAAGTAGTGTTTGGCCGCTCACGCGAGTATTGCAAAGTATTGCATCATCCTTCAGTTATACAATGTAACAACTACGCCACGTCGCCGTGTCAGCACTTGAGACGGCGCCACAGTGTATTGAAGTCTATAAGAAGACAATGGATTAGAAACAGCTGAAATTGCAGAACCGAGCGGTGACTGAATTTTTGACGAAGAAAGCTGAAACACCAAGCAGTATTCATGAAAGAGTGGTCCGTGTGTACGCCGATTGTGCCCCAGCATAGACCACAGTCGAAAGATGGGCTGCTCTCGTAAAACGGGTAAGAGACTAGTTAGAAGATGACCCTCACAAGGGACGCTCAGTAAAGGTGACCACAGGTGAAATGTGTGCCAGAAAGTGGAGGACCAAGCTGATGTCAAAGCGACGAATCCGTGTCGAACAGTTTGCTGAGGAACTGAAGTTCAGTGCCGGCGGTGTTTGGACCATTTTGCATGAGAGCTTAGGGATGCCAAAGGTCTGTGCCAGATGAGTTCCTCGAATGTTGATAGCTGAGGTGAAGAATGATCGTGTTGAAGCAAGTCGGGTGTTCAACTCGACCGCATTAACCGCGATCCAGATGACTTCTATTCCTGTATTGTGATTGGTGATGAGAAAAGACGTGGCTTCACCATTGGGACAATGATACTAAACAAGACAGCATGCAGTGGAAACATCATGGATCACCATGACCAAAAAAGTTCTAAACACAACCTTCTGCAGGGAACATTATGACCACCAGTTTTGGGAACTCAGAAAAGTTGCTGTTTATCGACTGCTTGCCTCACAAAAGGACTATAAATGCTGGCTATTATGCCACGTTACTGCGACAATTGCGTGAATCATCAAGAGTGAACGGCGAGGAAAATTGAGACGGAGTGTTCGGCTTCTCCAGCACAATGCTCCAATACACACCGCATAGGTTTCCATGCAGGCTGTGACAGAATCCAACTGTTTCCTCGTCCACGGTACTCACCTGACCTCGCCCCTCATGACTTATTCTTATTGAAAAATCTGAAAAACAGATTTGCGGGGCAGGCGTTTAGAAGATGTTTCTGAACTGAAGGAGGCAACGAAGGTTTGAGGAGAAAGATAAAACAGTTTTCGCAGCAAGGATTCGCCAACTACAACAAGTGTATCCAAGACAGGGAGACTGTGGAAAAACAAAGGAGCGTTTTCGAAAAAAAAAAAATTGTCTTTGTTTGTTAAGCTTAGAACATAATGAACGCCTTACGTATAATGACATCACAGACTAGCTCATCATTGTTACTTCTGTGGAAAAATGACATATGAAGGCGAAAGTTATCATGATATCGGTGGTTGGATTTGCGATCTTTTAGCGAATTCTTTTCGATGGTTTTCCAGAAAAGTTCCTGGATGTCACTAACCAGGCTGATCAATAAGTAACTTCCGATTAGCTTTAGCAGCGGATTAGTGATATGTAAATCGGTGTCTCCGAATGCCATTACACTCTCCTAAGCGAAGGGTTTTGTTTGTTACGGGAGTTTAAACAAAAAGACAACTTGCAGGAGAGGAGATTCAAATGAAAATAACAACCCGCCTAGAAAAG
Source organism: Macrothele yani (assembly GCA_039090855.1). Taxonomy (NCBI): domain Eukaryota; kingdom Metazoa; phylum Arthropoda; class Arachnida; order Araneae; family Macrothelidae; genus Macrothele; species Macrothele yani. The sequence continues at coordinate 79,644,100 of CM077023.1, read as the reverse complement.
GGGTCTTACTCTGAACTACACACAGTTATTTGTTCCTCTAGGCACGGAAAAGGCCGGCAGCGGAGATCCATCGCCAACTGCAAGACATTTATAGTCGTCAAGTCATGAGCGTTCGGAGAAGGCCAAAATGGTGTTCAAAATTCGCACAAAGTCGCAATGCGTTAACGGAAGAGAAATTCAGCGGAAGGCTTTCAACATCAACAACAACCAGCAACATGGCGTGTGTGGAGGCTCTGCTGCAAGAAGAGAGACTGGTCATTTTGCGTTAGATTGATGCAAATGCAAATATTTCTTTAGGTACCCGTGTCCCATCCTTCACTCCAATCACCTCGCGTACCACCGAGGGGGACCGTGTTTCCAGGCAGGTCGTTATTTTCACGCTGTCCAACCGGTGGTTGAAGAAGCGTATATGCTCCAGCTTTGTTCGTTTGTCAGTCCGTCAGCACAATAAATCGCGTAAAAATGGTTCGATTTCGATGAAATTATAGTATGTGGTTGGGTACCACATGGGGACGAACCCTATTGAAAATGGGCGAAATGGGGTCAAAGGTCACGACATAGGAGTGGAATCCATTCCATTGCCCTTATGCGTCATAACTTGCGTAAAAATGGTTCGATTTCGATGAAATTTCAGTATGTGGTCAAAGGTCAGGACATAGGAGCGCGATCCATTCCATTGCCCTTATGCGTCATAACTTGCGTAAATATGGTTCGATTTCGATGAAAGTTTAATATGTGGTAGGTGACTACCTAGGGACGAACCCTATTGAAAATGGGGGGAATTGGGTCAAAGGTCAGGACATAGGATCGGGATCTATTCCATCGTCCTTATGCGTTATAACTTACGTAAAAATGCTTCGATTGAGACAAAACTTTATCATGTTATTCCGGAAGTATACTTTACTGGTTCTGTTGAATATCATCAAAATGGGGGTCAAAGGTCAGGTCATAGGAGCGAGATTTAATGTACAGCCATTATCCTCATAACTTGAGTAATAACTTGAGTAATGATTTCTCGTATGTTGGAAAGCGTATCATAATCAATGCATTGTATGACTTTACTAACTTGTTTACACTTTCCAACCGTAGGTTGAAGAAACGTATATAATCCAGCTTTGTCCGTCTGTCCGTCCGTCCGCACGATAACTCGCGTAAAAATGGTTCGATTTCGATGAAATTTTAGTATGTGCTAGGGGATCACCTAGGGACGAACCCTATTGAAAATGGGCGAAATGGGGTCAAAGGTCAGGACATAGGAGCGGGATACATTCCATTGCCCTTATGCGTCATAACTTACGTAAAAATGCCTCGATTGCGATAAAACTTTATCATGTTGTTCTGGAGGTATACTGACGCAATTCTGTTTAATATCATCAAAATGGAGTAAAAAAGTCATGGCACAGGAGCAAAATTTATTCCAACGCCATTATCCTCATAACTTGAGTAATAATTTGAGTAATGATTTCTGGCATGTTGGAAAGCGTATCATAATCAACGCATTGCATGATTTTACTTTATTCAAACACTCGAGCCAAACACCGACCTCAAATCAAGAGACTTCGATGACGTAGGAATACACCGATTTATATCTCCCTAATACGCCGCCAAAGGTCCCAAGAAGACATTTTTGATTGGCCCTCGTACATTGTGCTCCAAGAAATCTCAGTCATCCTTCAGTAATAACCGTGACCATAACCTTCTGTTCTGATTGTTGAAATTTGGAGTTCTTAGGCTTCGGAAAGGAACTGTCCCTCATAAGGACTGTCATCATTTACTGATTGGCCTCAATCTGTAGATCGTACAAAGCATTCTGTTTCAAATCCTTAAAGCTTTCGGAAAAAAGCTGACTTCTTGTTCTTCAAACATTGATAGTTCCCTCCTCTCGGTCCTTAAATGAAATATGGAACCCATTCGGCAGTCACTTTCCGATAGCTAAAGTCTTTGATTATTATTTTCACGGTATTGTGACCTCGATGCAGGTATCATCGTTCTCCCGGATGGTTCTCCTATCCCCGCGTGCGAAGCCATCATTCCGTTATCGGTTATCATCAGTGGCCTTAATTAAAGACCTCCCACTTCGTAGATTTTTTTCGATGGTTGTTCCTCCTTCGGTCAGTTGTTTACTCACTTTCGCACATTTGTGACGTCAACTGTCTGTAACCTTACATTTTGGTTAATTTGGTAAGAACAAAAGCGTTTCTACCCTCTTTCGTCAAGTACTAGATGACAACTTTTTGTTTTAGCTTCATAATCATGGCCCACCACCACTTTCCCGAGGTAAAAAAACGATCCAGACGACATAAGACGGAAAATTTACAATCTTACAAAGGGCATAACAGCTACGGTCAGGCGTAGTACGCACTAAAGATATTATATACTTTCGGTACAATCTTCTTATCTAATTTTTCAGACTCAACTTATTACTTGACAAACAAACTGTAATTATGTTAATAAGAAGACACTCGTTCCAAAATCGCTTTATAGAGATTTTAATCCCTGCAGATTTTAGATTTTGTTGATTTAACTTTTCCTCACTGAATTTCTTCATAAAACATTATGTGACGATTTCAATTTTTTGTTTTTGTAGCTATCTCTTACGGAAATATCGTTTATCTCTTGATTACGATTTTCGAATTTAACATCATATCTGAATTTCCAAAAGGTTTCTCTCTTCGTGGCAGCACTGGAAGCGAATAAAAGATGAAGCAAGACAAATAAATTCTAAAAGCACTGTGTTTGATAGATCATAACTGCAGGGCTTGATTTACGAGAGAGCATTCGGGGCAAGTTCCCAAGGCCCCGACCTTTTAGAGAGCCACCAAAATATATTAGGTGCATCAAACAGAAGTCGTCGCTCTTTCCACATTTATAAGTGAGTCACGGAAAAATTCTCATTGGCCGCCCCCAGGAATCGAACCCAGGGTCTTCCAGTTACACTGCACCACAGCGACCTCAAATTCCTCCAGACTCACATACTCTAACTGCCAATACCAATTCGCAGATTGCTTCTTGGATCCCTGCACAATGTTGGGGATTCACCAAAGATGGTAAACAGCAACTGAACAAATAATTAGAAGGCGAATGAATAATTAATACAGACATTTGACGTGGACTAGTAACATCAAACAGAAGTCATCGCTCTTTCCACACTGGAAGACCTGGGTTCGATTCCACCGGGAATCGAACCCAGGTCTTCCAGTGTGAGTCTGGAGGAATTCGAGGCCGCTGTGGTGCAGTGGAAGCATATCCGGCGCGTAACTGGAAGACCCTGGGTTCGATTCCCAGTGGCGGCCAATGAGAATTTTTCCGTGACTCACTTATAAACGTGGAAAGAGCGATGACTTCTGTTTGATGTTACTAGTCCACGTCAAATGTCTGTATTAATTATATATTATGTGTACAACTTAATTCTCGGCCACAGGCACGACACGTTGACAGCAAATTATAGCAAATCGAATACGTACCTAATCAGGGAAATAATCCCCGTCGTGTTGGATACATTTGAGCCATCGGTCAGAGAGCGGCCGAATGCCACTGCGGAAAAAAGAGAGCTGTTTCGAGTTGATAAAGTCATCAATACTTGTGTGGACCTCCTCGACAGAAGTGAAGTGCGTATCACTCAGGTGATGTTGCAGGGAGAGAAAGAGGGGATAATCTGACGGAGCGAAATCTGGAAAATACGCCGGGTGGGACAAAATCTTCCATCCCAGGTTGGTGATCGTGTTTAAAGTCGCTTTCGCGGTGTGAGGACGCGCGTTATCCTGAAGCAACAGGACCGACCTTCTGCCATTGCTGGTGTATGGCCTTTTCGCCTCCAGTGCGTCACTCACACGAATGCGTTGCTGAAAATAACGCTCAGCATTGACCGTTTCACCAGGTTTGAGCAACTCGTAGTGTACGACACTGCGCTGATCCCACCATATGCACAGCAGCAACTTCCTGGCATGGATATTCGGTTTGGCGGTAGTGTTGGTAAGCTGACCTGTATAAATCCACGATTTGCGCCGCTTAGCATTATCGCAGAGGATCCATTTCTCATCACAGGTTAACATCTTGTGCAGCAAATCCTTCTTCTTGAATCTGGAGAGCAGGGACACGGCAACATCGTAGCGCCCCTAGACTTGTTCGCAGCTGTGAGTTGGTGGGGCACACAACTGCCCTCCTTGTGAATCCGTCCAAGCTTGTACAGGCACTTTGCAACGGCTTGCCGTCCAAGTTCCTGGGCGAGCTTTGACTGTGTGCGATAGGGATCCGCGTCCAACAGTTGTTCCAGTTCCTCATCGTCAACTTTCTGTGGCTGTCCGGACGTTCTGCAACACGGAGATCGAAATTTCCTTGCTTAAACCGCTGGAACCACTTCTTACACGTACTGTAGGACACAGCAGCTTAACCCAAAGCAGCACAGATCATTTACTAGGCTTCCGCGGCACTTTATTTCCGCTAAAACGCGAACAGGAGGCAGTGCCTCAAATGTTGCTTCTCGAACGACATTACTTTCACCGTCAACTTTCGTCCCTTCTGTCACTACAGCTGTGAACGGTTACGGTTGCTTGGAAAACTGTTGGATGGCGCTGCAATCAGCCATTATTGCTCACAGCTATTTGCATTTGCCGATGTTCTATGATTGCTTGCGGTTAGGGGCCTAGAATTAAATTGCACACCTAATAGTTATATATTTCTAAAATTAGTTAATATAGTTACATATTGCCAAAATATAGTGACGTATAGCAAAGTTCATCCGCTGAAAAAATTTAAACGGTATTTCTGAGTCAGAACTAAATCGCTGTATGATGTCACACAGTCTAGATAATGGGATTGCGAATGTATTAATTCCGCAAACAGAAAGCCATCAGATTTGCTGATCAACAATTTAGAATCCCATGCTTTTCCTTTCATGATACCTTAGTTCTGTGGTTGACTGCATCTGATGAAACACGTGATCCTTAACCATCATTCCGAATCGGAAAGAAACTGAAATTAATGTTGGATTTATACCTCAGCATGAAGCGATACGACGAGAGAGAAATAACCAATCATGAAATACGGGCTCCGATCGTGATTAGTTAATCATATCTTTGCTTTGCGTCGTGTCACTTGACTCTGAGGTGTAAATCGCGCCTAACACTTCTGTAAAATTATTCAACACGGAATATAACACTTTCTGCCAATCGGCATCCAACCGATTCTGAATAAAACTGCAAAAAGCTCAGATGGAGGTTCCTGAGACCGTCCTCAATCATACATGCATGCACATAGCACGGGAAGCCGGGGGGGGGGGGATGAAAGCCACTCAACCTTTAGCTCACTTGCTATTAATTTTTTACAAGAATTTGTTTCCTACTATTTCCTCATTTTGCATTAACCTACTATAACGTACAAGTTTGTCCGCGGAGTGAGGGGACCCGAACATCGAACCCCTCACTCCGGAGTAAGTCGCTCTCCCAACTAAGCTACACGGACATGTACTGTCACTACTATCTGCCTTTATCTCACGTGCGTCGTGCGGTGCAGGCACGTCACTCTACACTAATTCTTTGAAGTCTTCATATAAATGTTACCTCCCGTGTTGTGAATGTCAGCATCTTGTTTATTAAGCACTTCTGTAATAGTGCGTGTCAAGGTACTCCTACATCAGCCTGTGGAATAAAAGTTGTCTACGACAAACTGTAAGTTCATTTCTATTGTTCTAGTGCTTCGAATTATTGGACCCTAAGCTAAAGCATTTAAGTGAGGTTTGTTTTAAGCTTTCTAGTGTTCATAATTTAACATAAAACACTGCACTTGTCTAAAAGCTGTAGTCTTGACGTAGTTATGAAATTTTCTTATCCTCTTTCTTGCAGATATCAGGAAAGAGTGTTGCTGCTCGGCTGTGTTGTGCTGGTATATCCGTTCTAGTTCGATATCTCTTACGGAAGATGTCTGGATGATTTACTAGGAGTGGTGTCAAACAGTAATTACAAGTGTTGACTACCTGATGAAAAATTCAACAGAAAGAAGGGAAAGGAAATTTGCGTTCATCTCAAAGAACAAAGGAAAACACTGAAAAATATTTAAACAAAAAACAATGGAGTAGCTTTTCAGAAAAATCGGGGAAACATGGCATAAAGTAAGTACCATAGCAATCAACACTGTACGTAATGCGTTATAGGCACAATAAGACTATTGTAAATTATTTAGTAAGGACTGCTACATAAGATTACACATGAATTTTGACTTTACGCAACAAATCTAAGTTGTTCAGATTTTGGGTGTTGTTTGAAGTGCGCTTTCGTTGTAAGCAAATGAAACCTTGGTCATCCGTGAATCAGATCATATGAAATGAACTAGAATCCATTAACCACCGTGACATTGCTAAGCAATGTCTTCCTGTGTTGCACTCTTATGAGCAGGACAGAGAAGCTTGAGAAGCATAGAATGGTTACAGGTAAGACGAATGATTATAAAGCAATTCCGTTAACACGGACATCCCTAATAGCACAGTTTTTTCAAGAACCGGTTGACTGTGAAAAACACAAGCATAGGCATAGCGTCGGGGGTGGGGGGTGGGGGGGCTCTTGCATTTAATTTTTCTAAAGTTTCTTCTCCCAACTTTAGAAAAATTAAATGCAAGAGCAAGCCTCTACGATGAGGCAAGAAATATGAGTGGAAGGTTTAATGGAGTCGCACAGATTTCCCGCAAGGGACGTAAAAATATATCACGTTTTCCTCTATATCGCGTCTTCTAATCTTTTGATTTGAAAATTCTTTTGCTTCAGATATCTTCCGCTGTGAGAAATATTTTGTGCACAATTTGTTAATTTACGTAACACACCTATCTGCTCTAGTGGGAATAAGTGGGAATTTCAATTTGTATATGTTTTATCGATGGTAGAAATCAGGCTGTTTCTTTTTGTAACCGATTTCATTCACTATGAATAACACCACTCATATTGTATATTTTAAATTATGCGCAGTTTTTCCCTAGGAGATATAAATGTGTTTCTATTTTGCTGAATTTTTAGATTTTCTAAAACTCTGCTTTGAAATAATTTTTCTTGCCGGGAAGGTTCAAAAGAAGTTTTCATTGCAACGGAAAATTCGATGTCATCTTTCTTGTTAACGGTGAAATCGCGCTCCAATGCTGGTTGTGCGATTCGCCTAACCAGCGTTCTCCTGAAGATACTGGTTGGGATTCGCAGCACGCTATTCTGGTCTTACGTCGACTGTTTTCAAAGGTATAGTTTCAAGTGTTTATGATAAGTTATGGTATCTTGTTGCATTTTCCTGGGTTATTTTACTGTTTCGTAGTGCGAATTTGAAGCTTGTTGGTTCATTGCCTGTGTGGATTTCAGGGTTGTTTATGCCAGTTTTGATATATAACTCACGGGTGCTATGTATGCTATATGTTCGATTCTTAGCTTTTGTATATTAATGTGGATATTTGTACACTGGCGTGCAAAAATTAAGGACGAGACGGTTTTTCGAATGTCACGCTGTGCAGAAAAGCTCCACGTCGACTCAAATCATACCATAAGATCCCCAAGATGTAAGAATATGAGACAAGTAAGTAAAACCGTCCAAACAAGGAATCCAAAGGATACAAAGGCACTTTATTGAAAAAGTAGCTTCGAGCACAACTGGACAGAAGACAGAAACGTCCATGCAACAGGCGGCTGCCAAGAAAAATCCAGTCTTTAGTAGGGGATATGATCACCCCTGACTGCGTTGCAGGATTTACAACATGCCGAGGACGAAGTTGTCAAGGAGCTGTTGAGGTATCGCGGCCCATTCCTCTTGTAGCGCCAATCGCAGCTGCGGAATCGTTGCTGGCGGCTGGTGACGTGCTGTCAAGCGTCTCACAAGAAGGTCCCACATGTGTTCAATTGGCTTTAGATCCTGGGACCTTGCGGGCGAATCCATGCGTTAAATATCTTCACTCTCCAACAGCTCTGCGACAGCCACTGTACCATGAGGTGTATCGTTGTCGTCCATGAAGAGGAACTCAGGACCCACAGCACCTCTAAACAGACGTGCGTGAGGCAGGAGAACCTCGGTACAATAGCGGACACCAGTGACTGAACCTCCTTGGAAGATGTGGAGGTCAGTACGGCTACCGAGCATGATACCACCCAAAACGAGAACTGTGCCACCTCCAAACCGGTCCCTTTCGATGATGTTGGAGGTGTGATTGCGTGTTCCCTGCTGTCTCCAGATGTGTATACGTTCAGAATCGCTCGTCAGATTAAATCGGCTTTCATCCGTAAAGAGAACTCGACCCCATTGCTGATGTGTCCAGTTCTTGTGTTCCTGGCGCCACAGAAACCGCCGTCTCCGGTGAGCAGGCGTTAATGGCACACACCGTACTGGTCGTCGTGCAAATAGACCACCTTTGTGCAGCCTCCTGGCTACGGTAAAACGCGATAACGGACGTCCAGTTGTCTGTTGCATGTGCCTTGCGATTTCTCCCGCTGTCTGCCGTCTGTCTCTTCTCCCCTGTAGGACGATATACCGGTCGTCCGCTTCCGTTGTTGCTCGTGGACGACCTCTGCTAAACTCTCGGACAGCTGTTCCTGTTCGTTTGAAATGCTCTTCAAGCTCGTGAAACGATGCTGTGAGCGATCCCGAACTCCTCGGACACACTAGTCACACTTCGACCTTCTTCCAACGCTACCTCGGGCAAAGTCATCCAGATGTCGTCTACTAGATTGCCTGTTGGCCATATCACACGGTGGCAGCAACTCGACGTCGTTCAAATCGATGTACACCGTGCAATAGCTTTCACCGAATTGCTGAGCGTACACCGCCCGTGTGCTTTATACCCTTCCGACACTCCTCCCCCACCCTTTACGTCATGCTGCATATATGCGCATGCTCTACCGTATCGGACCCTAGTCTATCTCCAGAGTGGTGTTTCGATCCGTTCTGCCTGCTCGTTCCGCTGTTATGCTAATTTCTCCTCTTTGTATTTAATTTTTGCACACCAGTGTACATTTTGCTATACAGGGTGCATAGGAAAGTCCCTTTAGCTTGAAATAACTTGCGAACGGAGAGAGGTACAGTTATGCAAGTGAGATAACGGTATAGAAAAGCGACTACGCCCAATCGAATGCAACCAATAGCAGCGCCCCTAGTGGCTAAATGCGGAAATTAGCCATTGCAAATCGAAAACAAAAGGAGATAGAGCAAAATTTCCAGATACAAAGTTGTTGAGCATCAATTAAGTAGTAAAAAACAACAATTGTTTCACACGGATAAGATAAATTGTCGCCTGAATACTTTAAAATGTCCGAAATCGATGCGCGACGATAAGAATCTGCGTATTCACATTTCGCAAATGTAGCCGTATGCAAATGCAGATTGTGACGTTGTACAGTACGCACGATATAAAACCCAGTAGCATGACGTATCCTGATCAGAAGTTTAGGTCTACGTACGTTGTGTGAGACCGGCGAGGTCGCCCCGGTGGCGCAGTGGTCTAAGGCGCTGGCCTCTGATCATTCGTCCGTAAGGGGTCCGGGTTCGAATCCCGTTCAGGCATGGATGTTGTGTTTGTCTTACGGCACTGGCTCTCTCCCTTCCCTGGAACCAGTGACCCTAAATTAGGGACGGGAGACTGCTTATAGCCCATTGAGTTGCTCACGGTGGTCGTTAAACCTCCAATAAAAAAAAAAAAAAAAAAAAAAAAAAAAAGAGACCGGCGAGCTATCCTCACTCCCAATATTGCGAGATGGTGCTTATTTACAGCGAATGCCAACGAAACGTGGCGCTAGCTGCACGGGAATATGCCGTTCGTTTTCCAGCTGGGCCACCTCCAAGTGCGGTTACCATCGCAAGTGTAGTGAGATGGCTCAGGGAGACAGGAAGCACTAAAAGTCGTTCTCGTTCTAGCAGACCAGTGGGTGCAGGCAGGTATGCGTGTAATGGTAGAGGATATTTTGGCATATGCACTAGCCCATCCACAAAGCAGTAAAAAAGATATCAGCAGGGCGAGTGGCTTAACACGGGAGCCGTGTATGCCACATCCCTTCAAACAATTCCCACAAAAAGGTCGCGCATCGATTTCGTACATTTTAGGGTATTCAGGCGACAATTTATCTTATCCGTGTGAAACAAATGTCGTGTTGTACAAATTAATTGATGCTCCACAACTTTGTAATTGGAAATTTTGCTCTATCTCTTTTCGTTTTCGATTTTCAATGGCTAACTTCCGGATTTCGCCACTAGGGGCGCTGCTATTGGTTGCATTCGATTGGGCGTAGTCGCTTTACTATACCGTTATTTCACTTGCATAACTGTACCTCTCTCCGTTCGCAAGTTGTTTCAGGCTAAAATGACTTTCCTATGCACCCTGTATACATATATACACGGTCGAGTTGCATTATCCTGACCACCAGCTAATATCCAGAGTAACCGCCGTGTCTAGCGCGGACAGCAGCTGGACGGGCTGGAAGTGACTCAGTAAGGCGCTGGAAGGTGTTCAAAAGTATGTGGAGCCATTCTGACTGCAGTGCATCTGACAGCTGCCGGAGGGTGCGTGGTGGAGGGTCCATAGAGCGAACAACACGATCAAGGTGGTCACACAGATGCTCAATTGGGTTTAAGTCTAGGGAATTAGGGGGCCAGGGAAGTATTTTGAAGTTTTCATTAATTTCTTCCAACCACTCTCGGACATTTCTAGCTGTGTGACACGTCGCATTGTCGTACTAGTAGATCCCGTCTGCCACAGGGAAGACAATCAGCATGTATTGGTGTACGTGGTTTAAAAGGATGGATTGATAACGAATTCGGTCCATAGTGCCTTCCACAGGTATGAATGGACCCAGAGAATGCCACGAAAACATTCCCCACACCATAACGCTGCCCGCACCAGCTTGTGTTCTGCCAGCAATGGTTGAAAAGTGTTTGTTCTCCGATGTTTCTCGCCCTATACGCCAACGTCCATCCCTTCGATGAAACAGAAAACGTGACTCATCGGGGAAGGCAATCTTTTGCCAATCAGCGGAGGTCCAATTCCGATACTGCCATGGAAATGTAAGCCTTTTCTGCCGATGCACCTTCGTTAGTATACTTGCAGTGACCATCCGTCTGCATCGGAGCACCATACGCAGCAGGGTTCGCCGAACTGTCGTTTTAGACACACTTCCGGTAGACCCCTGGTTCATTTGGCCAGTGATTTGCTCCACTGTAGCGTGTCGATTGGCCCTGACGCACTTTCGCAACCGACGTTCACCAATCACATCAATGGCACGTGGTGCTCCGCAGTTTCTACGTCGCTTATTTGCAATGGTGCCATTTCTCTAATCACGATACACTTTAACCGCAGTAGCACGCGAACAGTTCACAAACTGCGGTATTTTGAGAAATATTGCCACCCTTGGCCTGAAAGCCGATAATCATCCCTTTTTGCAAATCTGATAAATCGCTCCTTTTATTTATGACAGCAACGAGGGATATGTTTTCAAAATGCCTACAGCACATCTTATATACTCTCCAAACCAGATCACGACACGCGCCTTCTTTCATTGGCTATGTGCTGTTGACGTCAAAAGTAGGTGGTGGTCATAATAATGTGACTCGACTATGTATATAATACATAGAAATCCGATTTTATATACACTGAAGTGCCAAAAGTCATGGGATACCAATATGCAAGTTTTTAACTCTCGCTGCCGTCGTGTAAAGGCTTCGACGCACACCAAGATTTTTATCAACTGCGAGGTGTAATCTCGTGAGTTAGGTTGAGCAACCGCAAGTAGGATTATGGCAAGCCGACGTGAGTTATCGGAATTTGAACGAGGCATGGTAGTGGGAGCGAGACGGATGGGACATTAAATTTCCGAAGTTGTACGAACATTCAACATTCCTCAATCCACAATGCCACGTGTGTACCGAGAATACCTCATGGAAGGCATTACCACCCACCGTGGATAGCGCAGTTGCCGACCACGGGTGCTGAATTACCGTGACCAGCAGCGTTTGACCAAGATTGCCCATGCTAATAGACAAGCGACACTGGCTCAAATAAGATCCGCGATCAATGCAGAAGGTACCAGAGACATATCCATCAGGTCAGTGCAGCGTAATTTAGCGTCCATGGGGTATGGGAGCAGAAGATCCACCAGAATGACTTTGTTAACACAACGACATCGGACACAGCGATTCACCTGGGCTCGTGAACACGGTAATTGGCCCTGGAAGACTCTCAACATGTGACGTGGTCCGATGAGTCATGCTTCCATTTGTTGCGAACTGATGATAGGATAGGGTTCGCGTGTGGCGCAGACCCCATGAGGCCATGCACCTAAGCTGTCAACAAGGCACTGTGCAAGCTGGTGGTGGTTCCATACATGTGTGGGGTGTCTTTACGTGTCACGGTTTGGGTCCTCTGGTCCTCGTAAATACGTCATTAACAGGTAATCGCTTTGTTGCTTTTCTGGGGGACCATTTGCAGCTCTTCGTGGACTTCATGTATTCCAACAACGATGAGATTTTCCAGACGGACAATGCACCATGCCATCGGGCCCAAGTTGTCCAAAATTGATTCAAGGAGCATTGTGGACAGTTCCGACGGATGGTCTGGCCACCACGTTTGCCCGACATGAACCCAGTAGAGCACTTATGGGACGTGGCGGAAAGGTTCATTCGCACCCATGATCCTGCACCTATTAAAAAAATACCAGGGAAGCGTGGGCGGCTGTTCACACGTCATGGCTCAACATTTAAGTCATGCGCAGATTTTCTCTATGAGGCGAAAATGCCTTTTCTTTTCCGCTGAACTTTTTCTTCTAAAAATCTGCTTTGAAATATATTTTCGTGTTGGGAAAGACTTAAACGGCGTACACATAACTCTCAAGAATTCATTGTCATTTTTTTTTTTTTTGTTATTATTTGTTCAGGAATTCAACGACCATCGTGAGCAACTCAATAGGCTGTAAGCAGCCGCCTGCACAAAATTTAGGACCACTGGTTCCTGCGAAGGAAGAGAATAGTGCCTTGAGGCAAACACACCATCCATGTCTCAGTGGGATTTGAATACAGACCCATCTCGGACGAATGATTAGAATCAGTGCTTCATACCCCTCGGGTACCGGAGCAGCTCTGCTAGACGACTTCTTTTTGTTCTCATGTTATATACAAAAACCCTTGTTAATGTGTTCAAGATAGTTAAATTCTTTCAATGACTAATCTACTCATTCAGTCTTTTGTACTTTGTATGAAAGTTCAGCCATGTAGTGTATGTGCCTATAGAAGGACTGAATAAAGACCTTTGCTGTGGAAGTGTGGATGAACTGTTGTAAGTCTTTTCATTGCCATCATTTTACTCCAGCGAATTCAGTGTAACATCGTAAGGCATCGAAAATCCCTACATGTCTTCGTTTGCTTACCTGCAGCTATCTATGCTTTGAAGACAGTCCATAAGTGGCACATGGCTCTGCCGAAAACAATTTTGTTTGAAAGCATGCAAAAAATTTGTTCAAGTGTCTCAGAAAGTAGAAAGAAATGTTTAAAGAGGAATACAGGTAAGTGCTGTGTTGTCACTGTGTTAATTTTACTAATGCGCTGAGGATCATTTTTCACTATTCTGATTTCATAGGCGTGCTTGGATTTGGGCACCGTACTTTATGAACGATAGAAAGCGCTTCCTTCAGTGTGATGTCGCTGCTAATGTAACAGTGGTAAAACATTTGCTGTGGTTCCCAATTTCCGGGAGTAGTTTAATTCCCTAGAATGTGACGATTCATCAGAAAAACAAAAGGTTATGGGCCATGTAACAACGTCCTGTGTTTCAAAACGAAAAGGAGAGTATGGAACTCAGACAGGCGTTTCACGTTCAGTTTTCCGTTGACTGTGTTTAGTGGGACACCTTCAAATTTCTACAACTATGCTTTACACCGGATCAGCTCTGGTTCGCCAGTTGAGTGATGTTCCCACGGCCAGAAAAATATGTTTGACTGATTCTTCGTTATCTTGGTGTTTTGTGACTGGGCCTGAGCCTGCGCTGTATAAGGCCCGGATAACCAGCCAACCTTCTTCAGTCGTGATGACATCATGCCGTACTGCAGAATTTGTCCTCATTGGTTTATGTAAAGACAGTTTGGCTGTTAGTTTTGAAGATCATCCCAAGAGTGCGTGCCCTACTCGAACAGTCGATATTATTTCTCTTACATTTTTAGTATATTTTCGTTGTCGGGTGCAGCTCTTGGAGTTTTTGCATAATTTCTCAAGGGGAAACGTTTTCCAGAATCAGAAGAGTTCCTGCCACATTTCTTTAGGCATAACTTCTGTATCATGAATGTCAGCCTTCAAAATAAAAGCCTTCCAATTAACTTCAAATAAATCCTTCGTGGTTCACATACCCATGTTTTTACAAACTGCGAAGTAGTTTCCATGAATTCGGAGGAATAGCATTCCCACTTCTTGGTGAACAGTTGTGCCATATTTCCTTCTGTCACTAAATTTCACACCAAAGAAACGACTTTCAGTTGCAGAAAGTTTTTATAGACCTCTAAGAACAGCGCCGCTAATATCTCTGACCCACTTATTAACATTTTCCTGATTTTCTTGGTGAAGAAATATTGCAAAGAATGACAGTGTCAAAATTTGTATTTCTCTCATCGAAGGAAAAATTAACTTTTGCTTAGGAAAATATATAATCCAGAACCTTTATAATTTTAGTCCAGTTACCCGATATAATGTTGAAAAAGTTTACAGTCGTAGCATGCTTGTTTTTTCTTTTTCTTTTTTTCTTTCGTTTAGGCACGCTATTTACTTTTCTTTTCCTTTAATCTTTCCGCTGTAAATATATTAAACATAGCTCATGTTTTCCGTGGAAGTAAGAGGGGGGAAAATATCGTCAGCAATCAAAATGACTTCTTCGAAGAATTCAGGGGGGGAAATCGCAATAAAAGTACGCCGGTAGGTCAAATACACAATAAAGGATCAAGATTACGCAATAGATTTATAGCTGGGTTGTCCTCCGTTTATTTTCAAGTAGAACAATTTACGACAGGTGGACTCCCTCATTAACAACTTGGAAACGTTATGACCCAGTGGCTGCAGCCGCAATACCACGGAACATGCTCAAATTGAACCCATTGTGAAACAAAGCGGATGTAATAGTGAAAACAAGTTCAGACCACTGCAACCGAGCTCGTAAATTTACGACCGAGGGTCACTTTGCTGCCCGCCACTCAAGTACTGCCAGCTAAAAGATGTATAGAATCGAAAAGCACAGATGCTTTGGACAGAATACAATTGATCCGACACGGAATAGATATAAATTTACCAAAGCGCATTACCTATAAAAATACGTTTTGAATTTACGTAATTAACTTTGCAAAAAAATATGGTTTTTCTTCTACTGTATTCATTGGTATTGTTCAGATATTTTGGATTATACTATGACTTCTTCAATAATTTCAGCCGTGGTCACATAGCAGCTGGAATACTGTGTTCGACGATGGATATCCAGATTAAGTAAATTGTGAAAATCAGGAAAAGTATTTAAGGTATGGATTGACAAATTTCCTTTTCCACGATTGCTTGCTTTTAAACACATGCATTTACTGCTAATTTTTCCATCGTAAATGCCGAATTTGTAAAGCCAAAAAATAGAATAGTCCCTATCATCTAGAACACTGAAGAATATATTTTATGTATGCTCTGAATATAGGAATCATTTTACTAGTGTCATGCACTAGCACGATATTGTATCTGTTTATCGTAATCGTGTTTGAATAATTAGAACCAACCTTCAATACTTTTATAGCATCGGATAATTAACAGCAGAAAGCGACAGAAACATTAAGTTATGCGGAAAATACTCTTTTCCTTTCTCTTACAACGGCCTTTTTATAGATTTATTTTTACAGGCTAATCAATTATATTTTATGGTTGGCTTTGCTCTTCTGTTCAATACCTTTTATTTGAAAACACACGCATGCGCAAATGGTGCAAATTTTCAAAATGATCGTTTTTATTATATATCTGAATTTCATTTTAAACTGCGAAATACAAAGGTTAGTTGAAGGTTGCAGCATGATCTCCTCGTTTGCAGAATACGATTACTGTTTTGAGTAACTAGAATGGTTCAGAATCATCGCGAAAGTAACTGTGATGTCCTATCCTGTCCGCGGCATTTTCATGATAATACACAGGGAACGAGGATTACACGCAGAGAGACAGACAGGCAGACAATTGAAGATAAAGCGATAGAAACCGACAGCCAAACAGATAGAAGGAAGATTTCCAATATTATGCGTGATGTAAATATTTGCAGGATTCACTGAGTAAGAATCAAAGCTTTTATCGGCAGAAGATATTCATGAACTCTCAAACTAAAAAAAAAAAAAAAAATTAAGTCTTCGCCTATAATGCGAAAGAATTAAATCGCCCACAAAAGTGATACGGAAGATTTCGACTTCAAGTTTAAATTCCAGTTATTCAAAACAGTAATTCACATTTTCCATATAGAATCGTCTTTCGAAATTTAATCAACCGGAGAGACAAATTGCGAATCAGAAACCTAACCTGGTATGAAATATGAAACACTCATTCGCTCATTTTTGCGAAACTTGCACGTCACACTTTTAAAGTCATGTTACTTATTTATTTACGCCTTCATTTCTATAAATATTTTCTGATTCATGCTTATACTTATTTCATACATCACGCTTAAAATCCCATCAATGTAAAACAAATTGTGACATAATGAACGGAATGATGTAACGCGATATTAACGGTACCCGCATGCAACATTCCTATTTTAAACTACCCCATCCAAAATAAATATTTACTTCGGTATCATCCCCATAGTTCTATTAACTGTCTCAAAGTCATATTACTATTTCGATTTAATAAATGACCAATCACGAAAACTCTTGCCTCCCTTAGACGTTATTAATGTTACTGAGAACTCACGCAAAGTGGAGTGTACGGTCCGAAAGCAAGCAATCAGAAGTGCTGATTCACAGACTTTGGGATGTAAACCCCTGACCCAAGTAAGAACTTTGGTGACACCAGATGTCAGGCTACTCGCTCCAAGAAATGCCCATGACCCCCATGAGGAGGAAGGAAGATGTTGTCCTAACCATTTTCATATCGAAGTCGCAGAATCAGAGTGAACTTAGTATTCATTTTGTAGAATGAAATCTCTCACTGAAATTCATCTTAACCAAAAATGAAACCGGCAACTAACCGAGAAATACGGTATTGTCACAAGCTGGGTAGCAGACTGAAAAGAATCTTTCAATCTGGGTCTTTTCCTGTCCCTTGTTGTCCAGTCTATACTTCTTCAGTTGACCAATGGTAATCAGTTTCAGCAATATGTCCACTTAATTGCATCTTGCGGGTCTTTATTTCAATCGTGATGTCATCACTGTTGTAATTTTTCTGATCTATGAGTTACTCGTACCTTTCATATCTTTCTTTGTTACACCTATTTCTCCATGCTTCTTTCAGTAGTTTGCAGTCTCGGTAAGTCTTTTTTAGCTAAGGCCCATGTCTTTGATTCATAAGTGAGATCTGGAAGGATGTACTGATTAAACCCTTTCTTCTAAGATATAATGGTAACTTTCCCTTGAAAATTGTACTGATTCTTCCGAGTGTACTCCCGCCAAGTTTTATATGCCAATTAATTTCTTCTTCGATGTGGCCATAGGTTAATATCCATTGTCGCAGGTAGATATAGGCATCAGCTACTTTATAACGTACAAGTTTGTCCGCGCCGGACATCGAATTCGGGTCCCCTCACTCCGGAGTAAGTCCCTCTCCCAACTGTGCAGGCACGTCACATCTCCTAAATGTGCCCGTCAACTTGTAAATCTTCAATCTTTCTTGTAAAAGCACTGTACATCAGTTTTGTTTTCTATAGATTCATCATTGATTACAAATAGCGAGAAATTAAATAAGGTTAAAGTTTTGTGTATACTGAGAAAATTCGAAATATGGACATATATATTGCTTATTGTTTATAGGTTTGATAGAAGGAATAGCTTTTCACATATTAAATATGTATGATATAAGAAAAAATCCTTGCCAGAACTTTGGAGATGCTTTATTCCAACACACGGACACCTGTACATGCATCCCACTCTCAAACGCCTCAGTTACTGAGTCCTTATTTACAGATGGTGTGTGGGGGATGAAGGAAACCCGTATGAAATAATTTTATAAAAATTCAAGCATTTGCGGTGAAGAATTTTTTTCTTTTTTATTGCTGTGGAAGAAATTCAAAAAAGTTTCGTGTACTTACTTCATATTCTTAACACACTGGGTTTCACATCAGATTATCTCAATTGCCAAAAAAGAAAATGCATATGCGGCATTTAGATATGTTTTCTCGATACAGACATATAACGAAATGATGAAAAATGTTTTTTTCACTAGGCAAAGCAAATCTTAAAATAACCAAATTTTTCACTTCTCATTATTCATCTATAAGCTTTTGTCGGCTTGTGTCAATGCACTACAGAAGGAAGGCTTCATTTCTCTGGGATAGAAATATTTAACTCGGTACCTATAATTTTCAAATGGCTGCACTGAACATATTGCGCGGAAAGAGATGTCTGACTCAAAACCATTAATTTTTGAAATGGTTTGCGAATTATGTACCTTCCAAATTTAAAAATCACGTATGTCCAGGTTTTTGTTGTTCACATCGTGAAAGATTTCCAGATTATATATATATATATATATATATACATTCTTTTCCACTTTTCAGGACATGAATTCTGAACCAAGGAGCGGAAGGAGGAAGTTATAAAATTACTAATAGCAAAAGCTCCGTAGATTTTCTTTTTCTCCGGAAAGCTATTTGCATTCGAATTTGCATCACCGCAGCGCATGCCTGTAGAGATCACATACCATGTTGGTACAAAATGTTTGGCCGCCCCATTGGCGCAGTGGTCTAAGCGATGGCTTCTGATCATTCGTCGGAGATGGGTCAGGGTTGGAATCCCGGTGAGGCATGGATGTTGTGTGTTTGTCTTACGGTGCTGGCTGGCTCTCTCCCTTCCCTGGAACCAGTGACCTTAAATTAGGGACGGGCGACTGCTTATAGTTCATTGAGTTGCTCACGATGGTCATTAAACCTCCAATCGAAAAAAAAAATGTTTGATTTTCAAACCAGACAAGATAAAAGATCTTCCAAAATTCTCCATTTTCCAATTGCAAATTATATGCCAGCTAAATTTCAGTTTTGTAGTCCCCCTTTCCCTCACGTGAAGAAAAGCTTAATACAAAATCCCTGACTTTTTCATTTGGGATTGGGTTGAATTTGAGATAAATTCTATGGTTGTAACCAAGTATGTAAAATATACTTATTAGTCTGGAAGAGAAAGAATCAGTATAAGTCAAATTTCTGAAAATCGGGAATATCTGTTTTTCTAATTTAGAAAATTCGGTATTTCGATTTCTCCTTGTTTTGAGTACTCCAAAAGTTACTCACATAACAAGTGGAAGATTTACAGCCTTCGTAAGAATGCGTGACCCGAAACCCATGACTTCTACATGAATAATTCAAATTTTAGCATTCAGTGAATGTTTTCTATTCATTGTACTGCAAAAGATACAAGCACATGCTTCTTACTGTATGACATGTTCGCGTAAATGTATGAATACGCACACACACACACACACACATAAGCGCAAGCTACATATTATTATTTATTTATGTTTTTATATACGCATATAACCAAAACAGCTGTGGAAGTTAATTTTGAAATCTCAAGAAATTCAATAAACATATCCAAATATTAAAAACCATTAAAATTAGAATTAAAGCAAGACTGTAGAACGCCATAGAATCATTGAATCACAAACTCTGCTAGAGATAAAAGAATATTAGCCGCACTTTATTGGAACCTTTACCTAATTCCAAATGAATAAATTCTTATTCCACATAACTGACCAACAAATTTAAACCCTATCTTTAGCGTGTATTTAATTTCGTAGAATGGAAACCAAACTTTCAAGTGGAGAAAACTGAAAATACGGAACCTCGTAAATTGTCAAAATTAATAGCATTAAACCATTGGAACGCTCTTTATTCAAAACTAAACCTCAACACTTTAAGTGAGTGCCTAAGTCATAGTTCTGCTTTCTGAAATCTGAATCTAAGAGAAAGATACCTAAATCTAATTCTGTCTTCTGTCTGCGTGAAAATTTTAAACATTTTAGCAAAAATAGACATGCGTAATACCAAAGCCCAGATATTTGTTTTTGAAATGGAGTGACAAAGTACACTCAGAAATTCGAAAACTATGAATTTCAGATTTGTACTCTTCCTTCCAACTCAAAATTATATACCTATGCAAGTTTTCATCTTGTAAATAAAATTTTGTGAGTCATTCTGACATTGTCTCACTGGAATTTTATACATTTGTTATACGCAGAAAGCGTATAACAAATGTGAGTGCTAAACAAGTTCAACACAGGCAGTGACCATAGATTGGTGAGATGTAAGATGCACCTCAACACTAAACTCGAACGTAGCAAGCTCATAAGACAAACAAAATGTATTGACATAACCAACCTTAAAAAACACCATAATACCTTCAAATTGGAACTGAAGAACAGGTTCTCTGCTTTAGAAGGCCTAACATCGGAAGAAGTGGATATTTCTGAAGTTAACAGAAAAGTAACCAAAGCTCTTATGGAAACAGCAACAAAATTAGCTGGGTCTAAGAACAAATTGCATGTGAACAAATTATCAGGAAAAACCAAAATGTTGATGCAAAAAAAGAAGAGTGATGAGGACAACTAAAGAAGATGTGACTTCCAAAGTGGAATATGTAGAGCTATGCAAGACAGTACGAAAAAGTATCACTGAAGACGTAAGGAAATTCAACTGTGAACTAGTAAGGAAAGCAATTGAAAACAACCAAAGCCTAAAGATAGCAAAGGGACATCTCAGTAAGGGAAAAAAAAAACAGATTATGGCACTGAGAAAAGAAGATGGTTCTGTAACAAGAAATAGAGGCGAAATTTTGACAAAAGTGAAATATTTCTACTCCAAATTATATGAAAGGGATGTCACATGTACTCCAGACATCATGAAAGGTACCAGTACCAGAGTTCTTCCAGTCCTTCCAGCAGAAGTTGCACATGCAATCAAGAACATGAAGCGGGGGAAAGCTCCAGGAGAAGATGGAATTACTGTAGACATCATACAAGAAGCAAGTGGAGAAATCGAAACAGTACTCGCCCAAATTTTCACTCGATGCCTTAATGAAGGGAAAATTCCTGAGAATTGGAACAACGCTACAATGATCTTACTACATAAAAAAGGTGACATTGAGGATCTCAGGAACTACAGACCTATCAGCCTCCTATCAGTGGTTTATAAAATCTTCACTAAAGTTCTTTCACACCGCTTGAAGGTGACACTGGACATGGCTCAACCGAGAGAACAAGCTGGATTCAGGAGTGGCTACAGCACAATAGATCATATCCACGTACTGAGAGAACTAATTGAAAGAGTGAGGGAATATGAACTTCCATTGTGCATGGCTTTTATTGATTATGTAAAAGCCTTTGATTCGGTGAAACCATCAGCAGTTACAATGGCCCTGAAATCCTGCGGTATTGAAGATGCATACATTAATATTATTAATAACATCTATGAAAATGCAAGTGCAAAGATTCGGCTGTTTGAAAATACAACACACATAAAAATTGGAAAAGGAGTGAGACAAGGTGACACCATATCTCCGAAGCTCTTTAATGCCACATTGGAAAATGTCTTTCAATCACTGAACTGGGAAAACAAAGGGATAAAGATTAATGGAGATTATCTAACCCACCTTCGTTTTGCTGATGACATAGTCATTTTTGCAACTACCCCATCAGAGCTGCAGAGTATGATCCAGGAACTTGCTGACAAGAGTAAAGAAGTGGGATTAAAAATGAACTTTCAGAAGACAAAAGTGATGTACAATGCTTTTACACGAAATGAAGATTTATCGATTGATGGAGAAAAGCTGGAGATAACAGACACGTACGTTTATCTTGGACAGCAGATATCAAGTGAGGGTCACATTGATGAAGAAATTAATCGGCGTACAAAACTTGCCTGGAGAGCTTTTGGAAGAAACAGCATAATTTTCAAGAGCAATATGCCATTATGTCTTAAAAGAAAAGTGTTTGATCAATGCATCCTTCCAGTGCTTACGTATGGTGCAGAGACGTGGACCTTAGCTAAAAGAGACATACAAAAGCTGCAGACAACTCAAAAAAGCATGGAGAGGTGCATGCTTGGTGTAACCAGGAGAGATAAGAAGAGGAACACGTGGATCCGAAAAATGACAAGAGTGGAAGACATCATGATCAGAGTTAAATCCCTGAAATGGCAATGGGCTGGACATACTGCCAGAAGGACAGACCATCGATGGACAGCCGAAATTTTAGATTGGATTCCAAGGGACAGGAAAAGACCCAGAAGAAGACCACATGGAAGATGGGTGGATGAAATTCGAAAGTATGCGGGAGTGACATGGAGGAGACTGGCACAAGACAGACCGTTGTGGAGGAAACTTGGGGAGACCTTCGTCCAGCAGTGGATTGATAATGGTTGACAATGATGATGATATACATATATATCACAATCTCTCTTTCTCTTTCACTCTCTCTCTCTCTCTCAATCTCTCTCTCTCTCTCTCTCTCAATCTCTCTCTCTAATGATAGTTTATTTTTTCCACAAATTCGCACCTTACATAACAAACTAGTGGCAAATCTGAATTTTAGAACCTAGGATTTAGTTTACTCTAATAACAAGAAATGAAGATTTATCGATTGATGGAAAAAAGCTGGAGATAACAGACACGTTCGTTTATCTTGGACAGCAGATATCAAGTGAGGGTCACATTGATGAAGAAATTAATCGGCGTACAAAACTTGCCTGGAGAGCTTTTGGAAGAAACAGCATAATTTTCAAGAGCAATATGCCATTATGTCTTAAAAGAAAAGTGTTTGATCAATGCATCCTTCCAGTGCTTACGTATGGTGCAGAGACGTGGACCTTAACTAAAAGAGACATACAAAGGCTCCAGACAACTCAAAGCAGCATGGAGAGGTGCATGCTTGGGGTAACCAGGAGAGATAAGAAGAGGAACTCGTGGATCCGAAAAATGACAAGAGTGGAAGACATCATGATCAGAGTTAAATCCCTGAAATGGCAATGGGCTGGACATACTGCCAGAAGGACAGATCATCGATGGACAGCCGAAATTTTAGATTGGATTCCAAGGGACAAGAAAAGACCCAGAAGAAGACCACATGGGAGATGGGTGGATGAAATTCGAAAGTATGCAGGGGTGACATGGAGGAGACTGGCACAAGACAGACCGTTGTGGAGGAAACTTGGGGAGACCTTCGTCCAGCAGTGGATTGATAATGGTTGACAATGATGATGATGATGATGAATAACACTGAAAACATATGTAACACAATTGCGACTGGATATGCGTGTATATAATTTTTGAAAATATGCTTGAAATTTATTTGCCGTTTTCTTACACCGAAATCTTCATTGATTTTATACGTACGATGGTACACAAGCAGTAAGAATGCGTTGTAATCTTACTTAACTTACCTGATTACTCATCAGCTTCTTTTAGAAATTGTTTCCTCAGATTTTGTTACATCAAGCCAGCTATTCTACCATCTTTGGAAGCAGGCAAAATTTTCTGTTCCATGACTCACCTGCGTGTATTGTCTATGTATCACCTGCGAGTATAGTTATACCTACAAAATATCATTCTTGACCTGAAATCAAGTTTCATCGGAACCCTGAAATGCTTCATGCAATACAGAAAGGCAACGTTCCGAGGAACATGTATTTTTGACCATTTCGGGGGCTTTCGCAGTGAAAAAAAAATTGCAAAGCTATCTACAGCGTTCTTCATTTTCCACAAATTGTTTGACCACTTACGCATAACAGAAACGGTATCGATGCTTATGATTTTGTTCAATACCTTTTCCAAATACAGATTGTAACATGCCATGGGATTTCGAATCTCGTACAAAAATGTAGATCTCGTCACACACGTACCACTCTCGAAGTGACAGACACTGCATAAAACTGCAGACGATACTGCAAGATGTTCATACAAGTAAACTCTAATATCTTGCAGCAGAAGAAAGGTGTGTCATCGTCGCTAACTTTGGCGCATGAGCATTTTCATTGTTTTTGGCTGGTACTTCGAATATGTGCTTTGTGATTCGGCACGTACATGCAATTACGAAATTATTGTTTAACCAAACAATTTGCGCTTCCCTTCATACATACACATTACTTTACAAAACACTAATTCAACTCGTCCTCCAAGCACCGTAGTCCCCTCTGTCTCCACAGTGGCTGAGCGGTTAAAACGAACTTAATCCCGCGCTAATGGTTTAGGCTCAAGCATTGTTAGAGAAATAAGAAACAGTAACTCAAAATTAAGGTTAATAACTAGATTCAAGAATAGAAGCTAAAAGACCTATATTCACATAGTATATTATATTTGAGTTAATTTAGACCTCAAAATCTGAGTCCACATGCAACAAGATTTTCGGCAACAGTGATTTACCATATGAGATATGACACAAAATAACTTTTGACTCAGGAAGACATTACAGCAAATATGAAAAAAAGCATTAGTTATGAAAAGTATGGAAACTGATAATGATAAAATAAGAACTTTAGTAGACGCCATTATTGCGTAAGTTACGTATAAAAAGAAACTGTGCAAACAATTTAAATTTAATTGATTTAGTAAAGAACATGTGGTTTGCTTCAACGTGTGCAATAATATATTTAAAAATTGGATAGAAATGCCTATAGAAGTTGCTAAAGGTATTCTTATCGAAAGTGAAAATTATGCGTAAAGGAATCCGGTAAACGGAAGTTATTGAAAACTTTATAGAACTATTTTGTAAGTAAACTCTTACCAAATCAGCGCTTTGTTTGTACTTTAGCTGCTGTAGCATTTAACGAGTATCATCTTTATCAAGTTGACAGTC
This sequence comes from Macrothele yani, assembly GCA_039090855.1. NCBI lineage: Eukaryota > Metazoa > Arthropoda > Arachnida > Araneae > Macrothelidae > Macrothele > Macrothele yani. The sequence goes on along the minus strand of CM077023.1, from coordinate 79,619,119 downwards.
ATCACTGTTGGAAAGAACATCATCTTCATCTTTGCTACTTTCAAGTGTGCGAATTCCAGAGTCTAGCAATGAAGATATAGTGTAATCTATAAAGTCTGATGAAAACTGTTCTTCTAATAATTTATGTATATCATCAAATTTGAAAAAACAAACGAAGATTAGTTCAGGAAGGTTATGTGAATAAATTTAGCAAAAATTATGAATTCATTCAACTGCTGTTTTTCCTTCTAAGTGGCTTTTTTCTGGTTGCACTTTGAGAGCTGTGGTATTGAGTTAAAGGTTGTGAGTATTCATGATATCAAAATTGGAAAGATTTGTCGCTACCCTGTTAATTGTGAACAGAATTGTTTAATACAGTACGGAATAAAACTTAAATATTTTACATCATCAGGGATAGATTATGTTTCCGTTCACACACTTAAATAAAATACAGTTGCTTTTCTTTTCATTATTTTTCTTTGAAATGAGAAAAAACTACTTTTCTTGAAGATGTTCTGTCTCTCTCTCTCTCTCTCTCTCTCTCTCTCTCTGTTTCTTTGCCCAAAGTTATTTTTCCGATATTTCAAAAATTGCATAAAATATATTCCTTTGTAAATCGGGAGTTTAAAATCTGTTGAGAAATATTCGTCCTCATGCCATTATTAGCTCACAAACATTCTTGAAAACGCCCTTGAGGGTGGTTTTAATCAAGTACTTACAGGGTCGTATGTTGTTCTTCCGAAAACTTTGGGGAGTTTGAGAAGTTACTGAGTATTTTCCGTGCTATTCTACAGATAAGTGATGATACACAAAAATCTTAAATTGTAGCTTACTGTTAGACTTCAATAAAGCATTTCTTTTTACATAAACTATATTTTCGGCAAAATCATGTTTACGGTAAAGTAAATCATTTTGCAGATAATATGATCTGTTTATTTAGAAACGATTTTAAAATTTCGCTGTGAAGTTGAAATTGAAAAAAAGAGAGAGAATGACTTAATGTGAACAATTAATTTTAAGAACTGTAAAGAGATTTATAATTATTTTTAAAGACTTAAAATTAATACGAAAAACGGTATTTCCTTTAGACCCATACTTTTCGTATATACACTTTAGGTCACAAGAAAATGGCGGCTTTTTTTGTTGTTGTTGTTTTTGTTGTTTGTGAGCAACATTGCTTTTCTTTTGAGGATTGCTTCGATAGTTTCAATTTTTGTGTCGAGAATAATTTTTAATCCAATTTTTGATACATATGGATAATTCAAACTAATATTCTAGAGAAACATGAATTTCATTTTCCACAAATTGTTCCTAGTAACTGTTCAACTCTCAAACCCCAATTTTCTCTATTGAATCTTTTACTTTTGCAGTGGCTCCCAGATGAAAATAGATTTCCCATTGTAGTAATTCGACGATAAAACTGTTGTTTTTACTTTTCTAGGAGTTTTATGACCCCTATTGTTTTCTGAGGCTTTGGTTGGTGGCGCATAATTTAGGGATATTTGCATGATAGTCGAATTCTTTTGTAACAATGAACGAGCTTCTGTATCAAGGCACACGATGGACATCACATAGTTAGACATCACATAGTTAGAGAAAAACAGTTGGAACCTAAATTTCAGGTGGAGTCATGTAATTTTCAATAAATAACTCAGCAATGCATCTGGCATACAGACATCAGTAAATTCACGGTATACGCACTTGCAAATGGTAGCAAAGAGTAATTACTCATGGAATAAGTTACGCACTTTCATATAGGACTTTCGCACGTTTTTTTTTATCTCTTTCAAGATTTTTGCTTCAGCTTAAATGAATTCCAAGGCGTCTCAATGCACAATGCCTTGTTATACCTAAATTGTGTCGGTCAAGTTATCTTATGCAGTTATATTCAATGTGCCTAAAATTTAAACTACCTCTATAGTTTATTTATTTCCTTACCGTCGTTTATGTTTGTGGGCATGCATAAACATACTAGAATAAATCCGTTCATGGACGAGTGCTTCGATACTATAACGTAGTAAATTTCTCCGTCATTTTTAGTCCACGCCGGGGTTCGAACCCGGGTCCCCTCATTCCGGAATAAGTCGCTCTACCAATTGAACTACGCGGACGTTCGATATCGCTGCTATCTGCCTTTACGTCGTGTGCATCCTGCTGGGCAGGCACGTCACAATACGTAGAAATAATCAATGTGTGGTAAAAAGTGAAGGAACTGCAATGTCTTACTAATCATTTTGTTTGGATAGCTGACGCGTTCTAAAGATATCAGCAAATTTCTCGTCTGAAAAACTTGGGAAGAAGTCCAAAATAAGTTAGTGGCATAGGAAAAAGGATGCCAAAGTATGAAGTAACGGTTTTTCTACTCAGTCTGGCGGGAATCAGAAATGTGTCACTGAACTGGGCTATCCATGTACAGTCGCCCAGAAAGTGTTGGCTTAAGTTTTTAAAATTTCCATTAACGTATCAGTTTTTTCTACGAGCAAAGCTACTATATGTATCAAACATAGGCGTAGCCAAAGTATGATACATATAGTGAGCTTTGCTCGTAGAAAATACTGGTCCTCGGGTCCAGACCCCTCCCCTTGAGGGGGACTGAGTACGAATTTAAAGCGATATATGTGTATATAGAACAAGCTGGATTCAGGAGTGGCTACAGCACAATAGATCATATCCACGTACTGAGAGAACTAATTGAAAGAGCGAGGGAATATGAACTTCCATTGTGCATGGCTTTTATCGATTATGAAAAAGCCTTTGATTCGGTGAAACCATCAGCAGTTGCAATGGCTCTGAAATCCTGCGGTATTGAAGATGCATACATTAATATTATTAATAACATCTATGAAAATGCAAGTGCAAAGATTCGGCTGTTTGAAAATACAACACACATAAAAATTGGAAAAGGAGTGAGACAAGGTGACACCATATCTCCGAAGCTCTTTAATGCCACATTGGAAAATGTCTTTCAATCACTGAACTGGGAAAACAAAGGGATAAAGATTAATGGAGATTATCTAACCCACCTTCGTTTTGCTGATGACATAGTCATTTTTGCAACTACCCCATCAGAGCTGCAGAGTATGATGCAGGAACTTGCTGACAAGAGTAAAGAAGTGGGATTAAAAATGAACTTTCAGAAGACAAAAGTGATGTTTAATGCTTTTACAAGAAATGAAGTTTTATCGATTGATGGAGAAAAGCTGGAGATAACAGACACGTACGTTTATCTTGGACAGCAGATATCAAGTGAGGGTCACATTGGTGAAGAAATTAATCGGCGTACAAAACTTGCCTGGAGAGCTTTTGGAAGAAACAGCATAATTTTCAAGAGCAATATGCCATTATGTCTTAAAAGAAAAGTGTTTGATCAATGCATCCTTCCAGTGCTTACGTATGGTGCAGAGACGTGGACCTTAGCTAAAAGAGACATACAAAAGCTGCAGACAACTCAAAAAAGCATGGAGAGGTGCATGCTTGGTGTAACCAGGAGAGATAAGAAGAGGAACACGTGGATCCGAAAAATGACAAGAGTGGAAGACATCATGATCAGAGTTAAATCCCTGAAATGGCAATGGGCTGGACATACTGCCAGAAGAACAGACCATCGATGGACAGCCGAAATTTTAGATTGGATTCCAAGGGACAGGAAAAGACCCAGAAGAAGACCACATGGAAGATGGGTGGATGAAATTCGAAAGTATGCGGGAGTGACTTGGAGGAGACTGGCACAAGACAGACCGTTGTGGAGGAAACTTGGGGAGACCTTCGTCCAGCAGTGGATTGATAATGGTTGACAATGATGATGATGATGATGATGATATTAAAAAAAGTTTTGTCTCAGTAATATTTTTTTTTATTTTTTGGCTTTTAAAGATTTTGGGCTTATTCCTACTTAGAGTATTTTTTTTTTCCGGGAGGCTTTCATTGATAAACCAAATCCATGAGAAATTTCTGGATAAGCCACTGGTATTAAATTCAAAAAAAAAAAAACAATTACATGTGCTTAATTGATAAAAAAAAAGAAGAAGAAGAAGAAAAGGTAAAAAATTAGTTACAGCTTGAAATCTTCCCATTTTTGGTATAATTGCTGAAAGTCAAGCAACAAAGCAGTTCACGCTGTAGTAAGTTCGGTCGGAAAGTTATCACAACCTAGGCAAAGAGACAGAGTTGTTTGAATATCAATGAAGGAAGAAATATTCTTCATAATACTTGGGAAATCCATAGAATATTCAAAGCAAACAGAATATGAATTCTGAATTAGCTTGTAACACCGACTAGTCATCCATGTAACACCTCTCAGAAAACTTGAAAAATTCATCGCCTTGGAGCTGGAATCGAAATCGCATCTTCCGATTTTCGTTCGAGTATGCTAGTATGCTAGTTACATGGATGAGCAGCAAGTGTTACAAGCAAATTCAGAATTTATATTCTGTTTGCTTTGAATATTCTATCGATTTCCCATATATTATGAAGAATATTTCTTTCTTCATTGATTTATCTGTGGTACTGGTGATTTCCGACCTACATCTGTTTTCGGATGAGAGTTGGGTCAAAACGCTATGAGGAAGTAACGATGCTTCGACTAGCAAAAATCTGAGGATGTTCAGATTCGTAAGCTATGTTTGCTTAGTCTCAGTTGCTTGAAACTTCACTGTCCTGGGTGGTGTAACGGTTAACATACTCGAACGGAAATCAAGAGATGCGGATTCGATTCCCGCTCCAGAGCGATGAAATTTTCAAGTTTTCTGAGAGGTGTTACATGGATGACCAGTAAGTGTTACAAGCAAATTCAGAATTTGTATTCTGTTTGCTTTGAATATTCTTGTTTCTTTCTCTTCCTGTCGTTGATCATTTCTGATCTACTCACTTCAGGAACTGTATATTTCCCCCTGATCGAATCTTCTGTCTTTTTTTTTTTTTTTTTTTTCGCTGCTGTGTTAGGTGCTTGTCACCTCGGCCACTTTTGACGAGGTAGTAGGCTGTTAATATTCTTCAGATAATAAAGTTAAGGATATTTGGAACCAGGGTTCTCATTTTCATAAGGATGTTTTTTACGTTTCATCAATGAAACACACCTGACTGCTTTAGTTTCTTCGTGATTCTGAAGTGACATCCTGCGCCTGGTGATCTGGCAAACTCTATGACGTACTTCAATTTCTCTTACACTGAATCAGCCGCAGAAATTTCTATTGACAAAATGTCAACATTCAAAGTTACAGAATTTGGGCAACGCAAAATATATATCGCAACACAGCTGAAAATCTGCTGAAATTTCTGCGATCAAAAGTGATACCGAGGTGTGAGTTTGTGTTTGTTTTCATAAGCAGGATATCCTCGACCGAGGAAATTTTCAAATCGCTCAAAATTCTTTTGCTCCGTTGCAATCCCATGTTAGCTGGAATTCTCCATAATTCTACTACTATTTATAAGATAACACTGTTCAGAAATGACAGTGCACCTTCGACATATCATTTTTGCTCAAGGAGATGTAACTTAAAATGAGATTTTACCTTTGAGGGGCTAATTATTTTACAGATTTTTTTTCACAGGGGACAAAAAGGTTGTCTGATATTTACCATTGCCATTTTCTTTTTTATTTCGGAGTGTAACGACCCCACGAGCATCTAAAGTTACCGAAATCACACGTTTAGAGCCACTGGTTCCAAGAAAGGGACAGAAGGAGCATTGTATAACAAACACATCAGCAGTACCTAACCCATGACACGAACACACACCAAATCGAAATATTAGCCTCTGACTATTCGGCCCACAGGATACCATTGCAACAATCCGATGAAATCTGTTACATGTACAATACATATATGCTTGTATGTTGACAGAATCTTGTGAACAGTATTGACCTGTGAATGTAAACAGGACAGTTGCTCATACGGAGTGATGTCTGGTAGTATATTTGCAACGCTGCTTGGCTGATTTGGGAAACTCAGTTTTAGCCAAAGTTATGATGCACAGAGGAATAATCATTTTGCAAAATTGTAAAACATCTTCAGTTACGTAGGAAACTGCACTCACTGTATACCACAAATGTCTAAATTAAATAACTTAAATCGCAGCTACTAGCAGTAGGAAACACGATACAACTGTGTGGAACAGTGGTAAAAGAGATGTTACATTTTATGTATACAACTGAAAATTGCGTCACTTATACCATCTGATGACCCAACTCGAAAATTAAGAATGTCCTGGAGGTTCGAGGGATATGTGATCCTAAATGGGCTCTTAGAATCATCAGATCTCCCACGGAGTCTACTGGTTTGCTAATGAATTGGAGAGTAGCAATCCCACGGGGCGAGGTGTTAATCTTTCTAACTCGTTTTATTTTTCTCGCCCTATAGTCAAACCAACCGATCAACAAATCAAAAGCATCGAAACTAAACGAATTCCATGAGCAGTAGCGACGACAAATGTGAACACAACGACCGTGAAAACAGTATAACTGCAGAGCGAACAAAAGACGGCAGGTATTCACAAGGTACTTCAACGCAAATGCCCTATAGATGTTACATTCTCTATGACATTCGGAAAAAGTATTGGCAAAAAAAAAAAATAAAAAATCTTTAGGTGTGCACGTGATAGCAAAAAAATAAACACTTCACTCATTATTCACTTGGGAATGCGAAACCATGACACTGAACTTTCACTTAAAGTTGTAGCTTATGATTGAGCAAATGCATCTCGGCATTCTTTGAATTATATGCTTTATAATGTTTTTAGTATTTTTATGTTGTTTTTAATTAATGACTTTAGCTAAACACTTGATGAACACATATGCGTTACTCAGTAACTAACTGAAATAACTCAGGAGTGCAACCAGACTGTTTCGTGGGCGCAGGGCTAGTGTGTCAGAGGGGCGCTCAATTGCAATCGAAGCAGAAAACAAAACACTAGCACATTATTATATTATAATTGTTATACTCAAGAAACGCATATAGCGTATTAAATCCGTTTATTTTTATGGCGCAATGAGCACAAAGATTCATCAAGCTTTCGCTCTCCACTGGAAGGCTTTTTCACGGCAATGGTAGACATAAAATGTCTACCATAGATGAAATCTGTTACATAGGTACACATAAAATGTCTACCATAGATGAAATCTGTTACATAGGTACACATAAAATGTCCCCATTACCTTGAAAAAGCCTCCCAGTGGAGGGCGAAAGCTTGGCGAATCTTTGTGCTTATTACGCCATCAAAATAAACGGATTTAATACGCTATATGCGTTTCTTGAGAATTCACATTGTGGTGCCCACCAGATGGAGACGTCTCAGTAGCTGAGCCCATCTTACGGATTTATGATGTCTGAAGCTGACTTAAAAATACACATAGCACCGTGGATTGCTGGCCAACATGGTGTAAAGTTAACGCGCTCGGTTAGATATCGAGAGATCCGTGATTCAATTCCACGGCGGCGGCTGAAAACAATTTTTCGGTTGCTATGTGTTTCTGGAACGTGGAAAGAGCGATGTATTTATTTATTTACTGACGCCACGTATTTGGAGGATTTTCACCAAGTATTAAAAATAACATTATAATTTTTTTTGAAGAGAAAATTTATGACTAAAACTGGAAGCGAAGATTAAATCTTAAAGATCTTGAAATATTTTGTGTTTCTGTTTAGATACATACTGTTAAAAATTTTGTGGTAGGTTGCACCAAAAAGTGGTACTACACCAGCTGCACCACTTTCTGAGAAAAGATACACTATTTTGTGGTGGAAAGTAAACCAAAAACATGGTGCAAACTCGCGCCATAATGTGGTGCAAACTGTAACATAATGATGTGGTGCAAAATTGCACTATGCTGCTGCTATTGGGTTTTGTTTGCCCCACACAATGGTGTACCTTTCCTTAGAAAGTAGTGCAGCTGCTGTAGCACCAACTGTTGGTTTAACCTGCCACGAAATTTCGAACAATGTACTAAATCATATTACATTAAATTTATTTTCCCCCACCTTATTTTTCACTCTATTATTCACTTGTATCTCAAAAATCACGGAGGACGCGTACATCAAAATATTTTTATTGTGAGAATATGGTGTAATTTCATTTGAGGTTTTCTTTTTTGTTGTTCAGGAAGATGCACTGCAAATGAAAAAAAATATGGAACTGAAAAAGAAATACTTTCTTTTCGAAGGCAGCATGAGAATCAAGAAGAATTCACACTAGTCTTGTGCTGTTCTCAGTGTGACTACTGAGTAGGACATTAGAGCAGAATAACCAAAACTTGCGAAGTTGCTAAAAGCTTTTGACTTGTCGGCACACATATGTTCATTGTAAAACAATAAAATACTGAATTATATTGTTCATCTGCTGTTGTTAACCGAAACACCTCACAAACGACAAATGATGTATTCATCGCTAATTGAATTTTGCAGGCGCTTATCAGCTTGTTATCCTGAGAACGGGAATGCATTAACTTCTGCTACATAGAATAGCAGCTAGATTATACAACTTTGTTTTTAATTTTTCATTCTTATCTTGCCTGCGTAAAACAATTGCGTGAAAGCACTTAGCAATAAGCAACAAGTTCGGAGAAAACGACAAGGCGGTTTTGAAAGAGTACAACAGTATAAACTAAGTACAAATAAATGTAAATGTGATTATTTTTTTAAATAAAAGTTTGGGTAAATTTCGGGTTGCTCCACTCAGCGTTACGTTTGAGCAGTTTTATGAACGAAGAGAGGCGCAAAATAATGCTCCTAGAGGGGGCTTAAAGCCTCAAGCCCTGTGAGCACCACCCGTGGATGCGCCCCTGAAATAACTGCTAGGTGCCGAAAGAATTGAAAAACTTACGTTACAAATCTAGTTGTTCATTCTTCCAAACGGTGGCAGCAAAGAACGAAGTCGTATTCATAAATACGCTTTAACTTTGCGTAGCTTCTAGTTGACAATCAACAGTCGCAAATCATTTGACTATAATAAAAGTAAGCTCTTATACAATAATTTAAACAATATATCTACAATCTTCGTTGTTTTCACGCTTTCCACCTTTTGCCCCTTCACCGCTCTCGACGTAGCTTTTTATTTTCATTTAAAGCGCTGACAGGGGTTCCAAAGCTTACAAGTAGGTCGGAGAAGTAATGTACAGTTTAGTAGGAAAATATTTAACAGAGAAGTAACGAAATTTGTATAAGAAGTAGAAGCTCAAAAGGGTTAGTTAAGCTAGATATGTTCATCCCAGCTTTTAACTATTTTTAGTGTTACAGCTCTTCAACTTTTAATCTTATCGGAAATTTTCGAACTAGTTGCCTCCAAAGATCAAAGATACGGGTGATGACGAATGATGCGGACAGGTTTACCGTATATTTCCGAAAATTTGACGCTCTTTTAGCACTCTCGAAATTTAGGCACCTTAATTTCAAAGCGTTCCGAAAATCATTCTGACTTTGTTTCAGTTAACTGACAAAATCCAATGAAATATTCAAAGAAAAGTTTTGACAGAGAAGTCAGAAGATAATCCGTACTATTTATTTCACCAATTGCTAATAGTAAAACAAATGCCGTCTTATACATGATTAAAATCGTTTTTATTGTTAAAACATTAGTTAAAATGCGGATATCGTTCACTTGATCGAAAGGTCACTTGACCGAAAATCACTTGATCGAAAAGTACATTTCACCGAAGTGTCACTTGACCGAAAAGTTCATTTCACCGAAAGGTCACTTCACCTAAAAGTTCATTTCATCGAAAGGACATTTAATCGAAAAGTTAATTTCACCGAAGGATTACTTTACCTAAAAGTTTATTATATCGAAAGATAGAATGGTCAGTTTATCGAAAACTTAGAATCTTTTTGTTGGAGATCTGTTGGAGCGTAGTGCGGGTTTTTAAAAAACTGGCCACCTAAACATTATCGGATTGCATAAAAAATACACTTTTAATTTCTATGAAACACCTTCCCATGAGTAGGATTTTCGAAATTTAACATTAATTAGAAGGTCTACATCTATGCCTTTTTGTCAAATTTGAATCCTCTGAGCTCATATTCATAAGGGCTCGGAGGATTAAAATTTGACAAAAATATAGCAAATCAAGAAATTATGTTTCACTTTTACTCAACCACAAAACATTAGTTTTTTGGCCGTAGGTACAAGCCATTTTAACAGATTTTAACCCTACTCATATTCATAACCATTACATAAAATGTAAAGTAAAATAGGTTGCACTTTTGCTCAAGCCTAAAACATTAATTTTAAGGCCTTATAGGCCTAGATCTGGGAATTTTTAGCAAATTTTAATTCTTCTTGTTCATAAGGTTTACACAGCAAAACAAATTAATAATGTTGAATTTTTACCCAGACCCAAAACGTTGATTTTAAGGCCTTGGGCTTAGATTTGGGCCCTTTTAGCGAATTTTTAGCTACAGTGCTCATATTCATATGGGTTATAAAACAAGCAAAGTTAATAATTTCATACATTTACTCAGACACAAAGAATTAATTTTAAGGCCTTAGGCCTCAGTTTAGGCCTTTTTAGCAAATTTTAATCACCTCACGTCATGCTCATAAGGTTTACAAATGAAGTCAAGTTAATAATGTTTGTACATTTTTCAGGCAAAAAAAAAAAAAAAAAAACATCAATTTTAGGGCCCTAGGCCTCGGCTTAGGTCTTTTTAGAAAATTTTATTCGTGCGTGCTCGGTTTCATAAGGCTTACACAAAAAGTCAAGTGAATAGCGTTGCACGTTTTTTCAGGGAAAAAGAATCAACTTTAGAGCTCCTTTTGAGCACGCACGATTAAAGTTTGCTAAAAGGCCTAAGCCGAGCGAGGCCTAGGGCCCTGAAATTGATTCTTTTTGCCTGAATAAATGTGCAACATAATGAACTTGACTTTTTATGTAAACCTTATGATAATGAACACGCACGTTTAAAATTTGCTAAAAAGGCCTAAGCCGAGTCCTAGGGACCTAACCTCGATTCTTTTCGCCTGAAAAAATGTGCAACATTATAAACTTTACTTTTTATGTAAACCTTATGAACATTAACCCTGAACATGACTTTTATGTAAACGTTATGAACATGATTAAATGTTTCTAAAACGGCCTAAGCCGAGGCGCAGGGACTTAAAATTAATTATTTTTGTCTTAAAACTAAATCTTTGCATTCTCTGTGACATGGAGAAATCAAAAGTGCATTTGAGTGCGACCTCCTAACGTTTCGGTGGTCTGTCTGCCAAACTTGCACCATGCTTCAACAGATCATGTAATGAAATCCAAAGTTTTCGATAAACTGACGCTTCGGTGAAATGACCTTTCGATGAAATGAACTTCTAGGTAAAGAGACCTTTCGGTGAAATGAACTTTTCGATCAAGTGACCCTTCGGTGAAATGTACCTTTCGATCAACTGAGCCTTCAGTGAAATGAACGTTTCGATCAACTGATTTTTCGGTGAAACAATCTTTTCGGTGAAGTGATTTTCGGTCAAGTGACCCTTCGGTGAAGTAAACGTCGGGCAAATGAACCAGACCCGTTAAAATACATTTACATAAGACCTTCCGAGTTCGCTTCTAACTCATCTTCAGATGTAAGAATAATGCACATAAACCGGACAAGAATATATATTATATACTGGTGTACGTTAGATGCCATAAAGTGACGCAATCATACGGTGAAGTGCGTGTCCAATGAAAGTCATGGAATCGTCAGTGAGACAATGGAATACAATTTCATGACTTTCATTGGACACGCACTTCACTATATGGTTACCTCACTTTATGACATCTAACGTACACCAGTATATAATCCATGTTCTTGCCCATTTTATGTGCATTGTTCTTACATCTGAAGATGAGTTAGAAGCTAACTCGGAAGTTCTTATGTAAATGTATTTTAACTAGTGTCTTTCACCAATTAAAAATTTATTTCCCTTTATTTGAATTTTGAAAATAAGAGGAAGTTCTCTTTCCAGTCATTTTTCATTTGGACACGTTTCTCTCAACGTGCTACTAACATTTTCAATGAAATTTTCCCGTAAGACTTGCGCTTGCGAAAGCGCTATAAACGAAAGCGTAATATTTTTTTATTTATTTCATTGTACAACATATATCCTAAGCATTTTCGTTTTTTATTCTCCTATTTGTGCGACGAGTATTTTTACTTTCAGGTTCCGTCATTTTAAAGGATCATCTTTTTCACTAATTTACTTGTATCCAAACAGCGTGTTAAGTCCGTAACAAAAGTTTTTGCGTTTAACAGCTTGCGCTGTCTTATCTTCAAACAGAATAGCTTCAGTAATCTACCTAAGACGTAAGATAAGTGAAGTCAATAACGGATGTGAGAAACTCTTCAAAATACAAGCTGTAAATAACTCCACGTGAGACAGCTGCATTCCATAGGGGGAATACGTTGTCCCAAAACGTGGAATCCCTTTCTACTGCTGCTTGCTTCAATCTTTCGACGATCGCTACCATGAACGTGCAGAGAATACAGATATGGAAATTGTTCCATGATATGTTGATTTTCATCAACATTTTAAATAGTTTAGATCCTAAAAAACTGCTGCATCCGCTTGTAATACTACTTAAACTGTTTCTCAGAGATTCAAGACAGAGGAAGGGTTGGTATGTTTTATTTAATAGATATTGCTTTTGCCTCACAAGAGCTAAATGATATTCCTAAATGTCATAAAAATTCATGAGTAAAATTTTCCGAATTGCATTAACATCGGTAAGAAAGTACAACTTATTTGCGAATAGCAAATAATGATCTATCTAGTACATTCTTCTTAGCAATTCTTTTAAAACTGAAGTGTGTAAATTAATTTTAAGATATGGTGTATCTAAATATCTTGCAAATAGAGCAAAGCTAAGGCGGAAGGGCCTGTTTTAAATTACAGATAGATAGATAGATAGATAGATAGATAGATAGAGATAGAAAGAGAGAGAGACAGAGAGGTAACCGATACCTACATTTACCTAGGATAACAGACACCAAGCGAGGGCCACACTGATGAAGAAATTAATCTACGTATAAAACTTGGTTGGAGAATATTTGGAAGAATCAGTACAATTTTCAAGAGCAATATACCATTATGCCTTGAAATAAGTGGTTAATCAGTGCATGCTTCCAGTTCTTACGTATGGAGCAGAGACATGGACAACGGAAAGAAGCTTGGAGAGATGCACGCTTGACGCAACTATAGCAAAGATAAGAAGGGGAGCTCGTGGATCAAGAAAATGACAAGAGTGTACGACATCATGTTCAAAATAAAATCCTTGAAATGGCAATGGACTGAACATATTGCTAAAAGAACGGACCACCGATGAGCAAGTGAAAAATTAAATTGGGTACAAAGGGACTGAAAAAAAAACAAAAAACAGAAGAAGTCCACACGGGAGATGAGCATATTAATTCGAAAGCATGCCGGAGTGACATGGAGGAGACTGGCTCAAATTGTGGAACAACTTGAGGAGACCTTCACCCAGCAGTGGACTGGTAATGGTTGACAATGATGATCAGAGGCGTATATAGAATTTTTATTATCGGGGGTGGGGCCGACAGGAAATAGAAGTTTTTGAAATCCTTCAGGACGAAAAAAAGCTAATGAAAAATAGAAGAAAAAATAAAGCATTGTTTTCTAATGTAAGCTCATGCAATTTTATTAAATTAAAACATTTTTTCTAATGTAAGTCGCATTGTAACAAAAAAATGAAACACTTTCGGGGGACCATGGCAGCTTGCTCCCTCCGCTCTAACTATGCCCCTAATAATGATGATATACTAAGATCCATCTTTGTTATTTACATCTGCTGTCGCCACATAAATGTCTCCTTCCAACATGCAAGATGGACCGTGAGCGTAATGCACAGTAAAAATTATGCAGCCCAGCTTATCAAACATCAGTTAGCGTTCAGTGGAGGGTTAGAATGAGCAAAACGAGTGATCTGTGCAACTTTGAACGTCGCATGATAGTGGACACCAGGCGTTCCAGTTCAAGTGTCTCTCAAAAGGCTGTTTTCTTGGAATTTTCACGCACAATCCTAACAAGGGTTTATCGAAAATGGTGCGGAAAAAACCTCCAGTAATCGGCGATCCTGAGGAGGAAAATAGCTTTAGGATTAGAGGTTAGGCCGGCAAGGCGGCTGGCTAGAGCCCTCGTTTCTAGGGGCCGCAAATTTTTCATCATCCAATTTTTTTCCGTGTGATATATCTGCGAAAAAATGCTTAGATAAAATCAGAAAATTAATAGTCGAAATACCTCTTTTCGCTTTTCTTTCTGCCACCATTTCTTCTAAGGATGCCAAAACAGCTTTTTTCCTTCTTCCTGCTTTGTGGTGAAGGCTATGAAGGCTTTTCCCCTTCTTTCTGCTTTACGAAAACAGCTTTCCCCTTCTTCATACTTTGTGGTAAAGGCTATTATAAAAGCTCTTTCCCTTCTATCTGCTATGCGAAAACATCTTCCTGCTAAAGGCTTTTCCCCTTCTTCCTGCTATACGAAAACAGCTTCTACCTGCTATGCATCTTCTTCCAGTTTTGTGGTGAAGGAGGCTATAAAGGCGTTTTCTCTTCTTCCTGCTGTATGAAAACCGCGTTCCCCTTATTCATGCTTTGTGGTGAAGGCTATAGTATTTAATTTCACTGCGGGATTTACAAATACATAGTCAATAAACAAAACGGCAGATCAAAGTTTCCTGAGTTGAGTGAAAAACAGAATGTCTCTAATTTGCTAGTTTAAGAAGATTGCAGTTCTTATATTTTTGACTGTCACTGCCAGTTTGACTAAACTACACTACTGGCCACCCAAAATGCAACACCAAGAAGGAAGCATCCGATTGGCCTGAAATTCACAGCATGCGTCGCCCGCGAGAGGACATGCAAACGATTAGCATTGCAGGGTATATGCAATTCATGTGCGCCCGGCACGCCACCGAGAAGCACTATAAGGAGGGTGCACAGAAGGCGGGGTGTAAGTAGTGGAAGTATGTTGTGCTGCCGGACCTGTGCGTGGGAAGCTTCCTGATGCCTCGTCGCAGAATACGGCAGTCATTCTAGCACGTTTCGGAGTTCGACAGAGGACGAATAGTGGCTTATCGCGACAGCGGTTTATCGTACCGAGACATCGGCGCCCGTGTGGGACGACATCCAGCCACAGTGAGGCGAGTATAGATTCGGTGGGTGCAGGAGGGACGGATGGACCGACGTGAGCGATTGCCGCAGCCGCGGCACACCACCGAACGAGAGGACCGGCATGTTGTGCGGCGGGCATTGACGGCTCGCACCGCCACATCACGAACGTTAGCGCAGGTATTAGGGTGTGTTGCGCAACAACCTGTGTCAGCACGTACCGTTCGACGTCGTCTGCAGAAGCGGGGACTTGTCGCACGGCGCCCATTGCTCCTATTACCATTGACGTTATACCACCGGCGAGTGCGGCGGCAGTGAGCCGTTGAACGCCGCACCTGGACTACGGAATGGCACGACATTGTCTTCTCCGACGAATCCCGCTTCTGCCTGCAACACCACGATGGTCGGATCCGCGTGTGGCGGCACCGCGGCGAGAGACTGTATGACGCTTGCATTATGCAACGCCATACCGGTTCGTCGCCTGGCTTTATGGTTTGGGGCGCAATTGGATATGACATCCGCACCCCTCTGGTACGCATCGCCGGTACACTCAACAGCCATCGCACCATCTCCGACGTTTTGGAGCCTGTAGTTCTCCCTCACTTGCAGGACCTTCCAGCGGCCACGTTTCCGTAGGACAATGCGCGCCCGCACGTGGCACGCCTCGTGCAACAATTCTTCACAGCCCACCAGGTGTCACTGCTGCCGTGGCCCGCCTGTTCTTCCGATATGTCGCCCATCGGACACGTCTGGTCACTGATCGGCAACCGAGTGGCCCGGCGAGCACCACCCGCGGCTACGCCTGATGAACTGTGGCAACGTGTGGAAGCAGCCTGGACCGATATACCTCAAGCCCACATCCAAAGACTCTTTCGTTCGATGCCGCGGCGTGTAGCGGCTGTTATTGCCAGCCATGGGGGCCACACGAACTATTGATGTCTGCGTGTTCCACAAGTCTCACGGGCCTGTAAGCTCAATCGTTTCATCTTTGTCTCTGTCGTTATGTGTTCAGTAAATCTGGCTTTGCTATCTCGTGTCGTTCTTGGTGTTGCATTTTGGGTAGCCAACAGTGTAAATCTAATAATGTTTCTTATCGTAGGATTGGGTAAACTGTATGATAATCTCGAAAGTAATGTACAATGCTATTTACGAGCAAGTAAACGGTGTGCAGAATTCGGAGAAATTCAGCCTCCCCGGTGACACATTAGCTCTGGCTTCTGGCCATATGCCCGTGTTCGAATCCCGGTGAGATATTGATGCTGTGTTTGTCTTACGGCGTTGGCTTTCTGCCTTCCCTGGAAACAGTGGCCCTAACTTAAGGACGGACGACTGGTTATAGCCCATCGAGTTGCCCACGGTGGTCGGTAAATCCCCAAACAAACGAATTCAGACTGCACGAACACAAGTTCATATATTCAGGAACTTACTTGTATATGCATCATTTTTTTCTTAGATTTAATTTCCTGTCATTCAGGAAAAGATATGTTACTCAAATCTGATTTGTAACTGATATTTTAACGACTAAGGGCCATGCTGGTTTTTCAGTCAAAAATGCTATTTAGGGACGCAGAAGTACTACGTCCGGGCCTCATCTGGATGTAGAAAGAGACTGGATAGAATCGTGTAAGCGAGAAGACCAACCAGAGTTTGAAACGAGTCAAAAATTTCGGACCGGGACCTGGACGTCCCATAACTGTACCTGACCCAACCCGCCCTGTCCTGATCCAGACCCGTAACTGACCCGGACAAATCTGCTTTGAACTATAAATTCGAAACTCAATTTATGTTTATGTATATACAAATAAATGTAATATCATCATCATCATCATTGTCAACCATTATCAATCCACTGCTGGACGAAGGTCTCCCCAAGTTTCCTCCACAACGGTCTGTCTTGTGCCAGTCTCCTCCATGTCACTCCCGCATATTTACGAATTTCATCCACCCATCTCCCATGTGGTCTTTTTCTGGGTCTTTTCCTGTACCTTGGAATCCAATCTAAAATTTCGGCTGTCCATCTATGGTCTGTCCTTCTGGCAGTATGTCCAGCCCATTGCCATTTCAGGGATTTAACTCTGATCATGATGTCTTCCACTCTCGTCATTTTTCGGATCCACGAGTTCCTCTTCTTATCTCTCCTGGTTATACCAAGCATGCACCTCTCCATGCTGCTTTGAGTTGTCTGCAGCCTTTGTATGTCTCTTTTTTAGTTAAGGTCCACGTCTCTGCACCATACGTAAGCACTGGAAGGATGCATTGATCAAACACTTTTCTTTTTAAGACATAATGGCATATTGCTCTTGAAAATTATGCTGTTTCTTCCAAAAGCTCTCCAGGCAAGTTTTGTACGCCTATTAATTTCTTCATCAATGTGACCCTCACTTGATATCTGCTGTCCAAGATAAACATACGTATCTGTTATCTCCAGTTTTTCTCCATCAATCGATAAATCTTCATTTCTTGTAAAAGCATTGAACATCACTTTTATCTTCTGAAAGTTCATTTTTAATCCCACTTCTTTACTCTTGTCAGCAAGTTCCTGGATCATACTCTGCAGCTCTGATGGGGTAGTTGCAAAAATGACTACGTCATCAGCAAAACGAAGGTGGGTTAGATAATCTCCATTAATCTTTATCCCTTTGTTTTCCCAGTTCAGTGATTGAAAGACATTTTCCAATGTGGCATTAAAGAGCTTCGGAGATATGGTGTCACCTTGTCTCACTCCCTTTCCAATTTTTATGTGTGTTGTATTTTCAAACAGCCGAATCTTTGCACTTGCATTTTCATAGATGTTGTTAATAATATTAATGTATGCATCTTCAATACCGCAGGATTTCAGAGCCGTGGTAACTGCTGATGGTTTCACCGAATCAAAGGCTTTTTCATAATCGATAAAAGCCATGCACAATGGAAGTTCATATTCCTCGCTCTTTCAATTAGTTCTCTCAGTACGTGGATATGATCTATTGTGCTGTAGCCACTCCTGAATCCAGCTTGTTCTCTCGGTTGAGCCATGTCCAGTGTTACCTTCAAGCGGTGTGAAAGAACTTTAGTGAAGATTTTATAAACCACTGATAGGAGGCTGATAGGTCTGTAGTTCCTGAGATCCTCAATGTCACCTTTTTTATGTAGCAGGATCATTGTAGCATTGTTCCAATCCTCAGGAATCTTCCCTTCATTAAGGCATCGAGTGAAAATTTGGGCGAGTACTGTTTCAATTTCTCCACTTGCTTCTTGTATGATGTCTATAGTAATTCCATCTTCTCCTGGAGCTTTCCCCCGCTTCATGTTCTTGATTGCATGTGCAACTTCTGCTGGGAGGACTGGAAGAACTCTGGTACCTTTCATGATGTCTGGAGTACATGTATCATCCCTTTCATATAATTTGGAGTAGAAATCTTTCACTCTTGTCAAAATTTCGCCTCTATTTCTTGTTATAGAACCATCTTCTTTCTCAGAGCCATAATCTGTTTTCTTCCCTTACTGAGATGTCCCTTTGCTATCTTTAGGCTTTGGTTGTTTTCAATTGCTTTCCTCACTAGCTCACAGTTGAATTTCCTTACGTCTTCAGTGATACTTTTTCGTGCTGTCTTGCATAGCTCTATATATTCCACTTTGGAAGTCACATCTTCTTTAGTTGTCCTCATCTCTCTTCTTTTTGCATCAACATTTTGGTTTTTCCTGATAATTTGTTTACATGCAACTTGTTCTTAGACCCAGCTAATTTTGTTGCTGTTTCCATAAGAGCTTTGGTTACTTTTCTGTTAACTTCCGAAATATCCACTTCTTGCGATGTTAGGCCTTCTAAAGCAGAGAATCTGTTCTTCAGTTCCAACTTGAAAGTATTATGGTGTTTTTTAAGGTTGGTTATGTCAATACATTTTGTTTGTCTTATGAGCTTGCCACGTTCCAGTTTAGTGTTGAGGTGCATCTTACATCTCACCAATCTATGGTCACTACCTGTGTTGAACTTGTTTAGCACACTGCAGTCTTCGATGACGAATTTTTTGTTACACATAATAAAATCAATTTCACTTGTCGTCCCAATTGGATGTCTCCATGTCCATTTCCTGTGTGGCTTTTTCTTGAAAAAGGAATTCAAGATGAAAAATCCTTCTGCCTCTGCAAACTCAACGAGAGTATTTCCACGCTGGTTTCTGTTACCGTGACCGAATTTACCTACTGAAGTTTCATTCTGTTGCCGGTGCCCTATTTTTGCATTGAAATCTCCCATAATTATCTTCAAGTGCTGCTTACCTTTATTATTTAGATGACGAATTTCCTCATAAAATTCTTCAATTTCTTCTTCAGGATGACTTGTGGTGGGTGCATAAGTTTGAATAATCTGAGCCTGGTATCTTCTCAATAGTTGGATAACGAGTCGTGCAGCTCTGTCCGAGGAACTTTCAACTTCTACCACTTTATCCTTCAGTTTCTTGTTTATTATAAATCCAACACCACTAGTTCTGCCAGTATCTGTCCCACGATAATAGAAGAGATGTCCACTTTTCAGTTCAATGAGATCTTCTCCTTTTCTCCTTACCTCACTCAGCCCGACGATGTCCCACTTGATCCTTTGTAGTTCCTCTTCCAATTCAAGAAGCCTTGAATCAGAAGATAGGGAGCGTCCGTTGTAGGTAATATATATATATATTCATTCCAACAACTGCTTGATATTTAATAACAGAAATCCTTTTTAAATAATAAAAGTTGGTTACTTGCTGAATTTTAGTACCACTATTTTGCGTAATCCAGAAGTAATGGCTGACTATGTCCGTGACCATGGAGTATATTACAAATGGGAATCATTATTTACGATTAACCAAATGTGTTTTTCAAATGTATTTAGACTGTTCACTCTTTCTATGCTTTGATGGAGGTACGCATACTTTCATATGGTCCGTTTGATTTTTGGTTTCGTAGTCTTTTATTACACCGTTGACACTTTTCTTTGTAATTATATACTTTCCACATTTTGAACAACAAGCAAGACCAAACAACACAGAATTATTTACCGGTTCCTTAATGAGACGAAACAATTTCCAGCTTTCACTCTTCCCCTTCTGGTTTTCAACAAGCACGAATTTTTTGGCCTCGACGCCTTTCTCAACCTCCTTAATATTAAATCCATCCATATTAACAAATAAGGAGTTAATTTCGACATGACATGTCATGGGAACGGGATGTTAGCACATCAATCCAAAGCCTATGAATGCTCAATGTATAAGATGCGATATGAAAAATAACTCTTAGTCATACAGTGAACTTCGCACGGATAGAGTGAGTCAGATGAGAAGCAGGCGAATGGCGTTTGCTTGTACTTTGCCCTGGACAATCGCACTGTAAAAGAACGCAAAGGAAGCATCTTTTTACGATATGGTGTCGGTGTGTCTGACGTCGGTCAGGGGAATTCTTCGTTGCTATAAGAAAGAGACGACAATATTTTTGCATGGCAAATCATTATTCACTCCGTGGGCACCAGTATCGACTAAAGAATTCCACAACGCACATTTTTCTTTGGAATATATTTTTCTCCTTTCAAAAAGGAAACGGGAATAAAACCGGGTCAAAATCAGGTCAGGAACACCTTGACCCGACCCGTTGACCCTTGACCCGTTTCCATCTCTGCCCGCAACTCGGCAAATCACTAAAGAATTTAACATTGGTGGGCCGTTGTGGATCATCTCCGAACGCAACACGTATCCGACCACGTCGTGACTGGGCTACAGCAGTTGACAACCATGTCTCCAGTCTTCTTTGACCCTTTTGATCTACCAGAAGTTTTCCTCCACAAGATTGTCTGTTACTGGAAGTTTTTGTTTTGCGTGCCACGCCGTTCATGTTAAACCCTTGCGACGGTTTTGTGAGAATAGCCCGAACTTTTGTGAGATGCTCGAACTGGCACACCTAGCGTCAACTATCATGCTACGTTCACAGTCACTCAGATACCT
The DNA here is from genome assembly GCA_039090855.1 of Macrothele yani. Taxonomy (NCBI): domain Eukaryota; kingdom Metazoa; phylum Arthropoda; class Arachnida; order Araneae; family Macrothelidae; genus Macrothele; species Macrothele yani. The sequence continues at coordinate 79,598,106 of CM077023.1, read as the reverse complement.
CGTTTTGCCTATTCCGGGCCACGGATGGCCTAGTAGTCTTCTACGGAATAGTCTCAGGATCGATCCCAGGCAGGTACGAACGCTCGAACCACTAAATATCCGCCATGCGTCCGATGGGCACGTCAAGCCGTTGGACCCCGGGTACTGACTTCCCGGTTATAAATAAGGGCGTCTTCCTCCACCATTCTGCCTCGCTTCTGTGTGACCTTCCTGCCGGGCACTTTACCCCAACTCTACTAGCTTTCTACCTCAAAGGGTTGTTTAAGACCAGGGATCAGACACTCCCTTCCTAAAATGCTCTACATGCGACATGATATGATATGCTTTGCCTATTTCGACCCTCAATCAAATGTTAATTGATGCTCAACGAGCTGCTCTGCTTGATTTTTACGGCGCACATCGGTCATGTGTCTTCCTACGTGTGGAGTAAGTCATTTATGTAACAAAAACAGGTGTATCTGATAAACTGACATCTTAGTGTTATATACAAACAATGACTGTATAATAGGTGTCAAAAATGAATTCATATCTGTAATAGGCAAAGATTCATGGTAGCTGCTTTAATTTTTGATACATTATCTTGAAATAAATCCAGAATACAAAATAATTCCTTCATGATATCAGATTCCAAAATAACAGAAATTTTTAAGTTCTTAATTTTTCATCAATCGGATTGTTTACGGTGACTTAATTATGTGTAAATGAAAAAAGCAAAACGGACTACACTATAAAAAATAAGTGCTATGAATTCATGGATAATTTCTGAAAGTAACGTGCAATAAAGTTGCGGGTAAGTGCCCGTCTTTTAACGAAATTTCCGCTTTTCTAATTTCTATGGTTTCACAGATTTTCTACCGTCATTATACACAGAAATTTCGGAAAATCAAAGACAATAAAATTTTTGGCCCTTACTCCAGAGAACACTTTCGCGCTGGTGGTGAGAATCGAACTGAGATCGTTTGGGTTAGAAAACACGCGTCTTAACCACTGAGCCAGAATGTCTTCGGAATCGCATTTACATTCAAGGTAAAACTAATCGCACGAAGACGATTTGATTTTTTTCCATTAATGCGAGTGATTTAGTCATTTTAGTTTCTGTTGGAGCTTATTATTTTTTGAATACGTTTGTAATAATTTTATTTTTTTCTGTAGGAGGACAAGCTAAATATCTTTTTTCATCGTGATTTTTTTGAAGAAAGAGAATGCTTTGGAACTTAATCTTTTAACTAACAATAACTTTCAATTATGTTTAAGGAATGGGGAAATGTACTGTTTCATAGTATTATTTTACAAAACTTATAAATATCAAATTTACTCTTGATAGCTATGATACACTCACGGACAATGAAATTTGCTCACCTAGAAGAAAACCTGCTACAACCGCGAAACTTTGCAAATAGCTAGAGTGCGTGCTGGCATGCAAATGATCCACGTTTTGTGCGAGTGCGCATGACCACACACCCTGTGGTGGCGCTGTAATCACGAACCGGCAACCTTATAAACCGGCGTGTAGTCGATGCGCCATGAAAGCGAAAAGCACCGGCCGATGCAAACAAGAGTACAGAGTGACAAAAATGTTGTGTAGACGCCAGAGACGTCGATTTACGCAACTTACGGACTTTGAAAGAGGCCTGATCATCGGGCTGAAAACCGCAGGGTGATCGGCGCGCCGTGTAGCCCGCCACGTGGATCATTCTGACTATACTGTTCGAACTGCGTTTGGAGCAGTGGACACGTATCGGCACTGCCACACGGCGGAGTGGCTCCGGACGGACCAGGAGGACCATAGGTAGAAAGGATCGAAGGATCGTGCGCCAGGCACGAACGGATCCCACGGAGACTCGGTTCATTATACAGGCAGATGTAGCGGCTCCTGTGTGCCCACGAACCATTTCCCGACGCCTCGCGGAAGCGAATCTGCGTTCCCAGCGCCCCTTACGTGTGCTGCCATTAACACCGGAACATCGCCTGCTCCGTTTGCTATGGTGCCAGCCCAGAGCGACGTGAAACGCCACAGACTGGCAACGTGTGGTGCTTAGCGATGAGTGCCGCTTCGTTTTGGGGACAGATGATCATCGTGTCCGGGTGTGGAGGTCCCCGGGGCAACGGCACAATCCCAACCTTGCTATCGAACGCCACACCTCCCCCACTGCAGGCATTATGGTTTAGGGAGCTGTTGCTTACCATAACTGATCAGCTCTAGTAGTGGTACGTGGATCATTGACGGGCCAGCGGTGTGTAGATAAGATCCTACGGCCCTATCTGCTCCCATTCCTAGCAGGGATTCCAGTTGCGCTACATCAGTAGGATAATGCCCACCCGCTCACGGCACTGGTTGCCCAGGACTGCCTATACGTCATGTCCAGACACTTCCATGGTCTGCCCGCTCCCCGTACATGTCCCCTATCGAGCATGTATGGGACCAGTTGAAACGCCAGCTGCCGCCGTGCCGGACTATCCTGGATTTGGAGCACACCGTGCAACACGTGTGGGCCAGTCTGCAGCAGGACAACATCAGGCGTCTGTTCGCCTCCATGATAGACCGTATTGCAGCATGTATCGCCGCACGAGGCGGTGCGACGCGCAATTGAAGATGACCGGACTGCATGCCACTGATCCCTCTGTAATTGTCCTGCAGCTCTGTTTTTGCTGTTATGTGTATCATTCATCTGCATCATTACGTCCATAAATTTTCAGTTCAATCCGATGCTTCCTTCTTGGTGTGCAAACTTTATTGTCCGTGAGTGTAGTTTTTGTTTTAAGGATTCCACAGACTGATACATAGACATCGTACAATTTTCTGTACAATAATTTAAATCCACGGTTTCTTACGGTAACACATTATATAATAGCTGGTTCACAAAATGAGGGAGAGGAGAAGAAATATCTTGTGCCACAATAACCAAATTTCATGCGCTATGCTATCCACAATTTCCCATCTCGCTGCAGAACTTCAAAATCAGATTCTTCGACAGACTATGGAAATTTAATAATTAATCAGACCTCAAGTATTTTCGCGAATCTCTCCTATCACCGGAAATTTTTCGTCATATGGATACGGAAAAAGTGAGAACAGAGTTTTCCGTTAATATACAAAAGTAATTGCAAAACGGTTTCTAAAAATTCAGAATTTTCCATTAACACGTCTTAAAAACGATAATATACCGTCAGTATAAGAAAGGAGTTGTGGAAAGGGTTCTGAAAATTCAGAATTTTCCTACCGTGAGAAAAATCCGTGAAATTCTGGTTTCTTTTCGTTATTTCACTGAAAAGGTTGTATCCAGAAACATGCTTCATAAATTCACGAAAGGAATTAGAGAAAGTGACTCGTGAATTTCAAAAAAAGTTTTACAGTGTAGTTGAAAGCATAAGCATCTATCGAATAAGATATCTGAGTCTAAAGCGATTGCAAGCGACCAGGTTTTACGAAAATGAAGTATAAATACATCCCAAACAGACTGACACGTGTGATTTTATTGAGAAAGTCTGAATAAATTTTGAAAGTGCAAAGATTATGGTAGAGAAAGAATAATTTCAATAATATCCAACTGTTACTGCATTAAAAACAAACCTTACATATGCTACAGAAATACGTTTTCTGCTACATAAATTAACAAATATGCAACTAATAATTTAAACAAAAAACATCATGTTAATTGGTTAGTACGAAACAATTTAGTTTCTTTTTCTTCCCGTAAAAATATAGTCATTGCTAATCGCGATGCGCTACAAAGGAATCCTTATTAAAAAGTTAATGAGTAGTTGAATCTTTTCTCATAAGATGTTCTTTAGCTCATGCGAAAAGATTGTACTGTGGTAATAAACTAAACATTTTACGGCAGAACTGTCCGGAAAATAATTTATAAGAACATGAAAATTTTTCGTCTCAGGAATGAAAAAGTTAAAACTTAAAAAAATAAATGAGTATTACTATCGCTCTAGCATTTAACGCAAGAATACAGCAGGTTCAAACATCGTCTTGCATTTTTCAAAATCGTTGCATTAGTCATTCAAAGCAAAATTATTTGTAATTTGTGCAGAAAAAGAAATCATTCCTCACAACATTTCTCTCTCAATTTTGCCATTTTAAAATAAATTGACGAACAAATGAATGCATGATTTTTAGTAAAGTGCATTTAGGTGCTACTGTACACATTGCACGGCTTATTGTATGCATACCGATCACTTTGATTATGCATTCAAACATAATGCTGGAAAATCCTGTTTTGGGGACCGATAAATTTTCTGAAATTCTTTTGTAAAAATGATTAACAGCAAAAACACGTACCTGCTGACATAAGTCCGTGTGGTATGTCTCATTGAGTTCAATCTTAAACTTCTCTGGATAGCAGAAAATATTTCGAAGTGTCGTTCTACATGTTTGCTGTCAGAACGTACAAAAACGTCTTGAGATGCGGAAGATGACTAAATCTGTGAAGATAACCAGTCGTTCGTGAGCGACTCTACTTAAAGCTTTCCAAAAAAACCCGTGGTTTATTGCATCAATAATTCTGTTGCTAAACAAGCTTTCTTGTCTGGATACTTCGAAAATAATAGGATCATAAAGATACGATAGCATAAAACAACATAAACAAATGATAAATTCAAGTAGTGCATGCCATATTAATATCAGCTAATAAATAATGTCATAAGACAAACAAAATGTATTGACATAACCAACCTTAAAAACATCATAATACCTTCAAGTTGGAACTGAAGAACAGGTTCTCTGCTTTAGAAGGCCTAACATCGGAAGAAGTGGATATTTCTGAAGTTAACAGAGAACTCACCAAGACTCTTATGGAAACAGCAAAAAAAATAGGTGGTATTAAGATCAAGTCACATATGAAGAAAATTTCAGGAAAAACAAAAATGTTGATGCCAAAGAAAAAGGAGATAGTGACAAATAAAAAAGATGTAACTTCCAAAGTGGAATATAAAGAGCTATGCAAGATAGTACGGAAAAGTGTCACTGAAGACGTAAGGAAATTCTTTGTGAACTAATGAGAAAAGCAATAGAAAACAACCAAAGCCGAGAGAGAGCAAAGGGATATCTCAGTACGGGAAGAAAACAGATTATGGCACTGAAAAAAGAAGATGGGACTGTAACAAGAAATAGAAGCAAAATTTTTACAAGGGTGAAAGATTTCTACTCAAAACTGTACGTGATGGATGATACATCTGTTCCAGACATTACGACAGGTATCCGTACCAAAGTCACTTCAGTCCTTCCTGTAGAAGTTGCACATGCAATTAAGAACATCAACGGGGAAAAGCTCCAGGAGAAGATGGAATTACCATGGACATCATACAAGAAGCAAGTGGAGAAATTGAAACTACGCTCGCTTAAGTTTTTACCAGATGTCTCAATGAAGGGAATGTGCCTGAGCATTGGAACAATGCTACAATGATCCTGCTACATAAAAAAGGCGACGTTGAGGATCCCGGGAACGACAGGCCCATCAGCCTCCTATCAGTGGTTTATAAAATCTTCGCTAAAGTTCTTTCACATCGCTTGAAGTAACACTAGACATGGCTCAACCAAGAGAACAAGCTGGATCCAGGAGTGGCTACAGCACTGTAGATCATATCCATGTACTGAGAGAACTAACTGAAAGAACAAGAGAATATGAACTCCCATTATGGATGGCTTTTATTGATTATGAAAAAGCCTTCGATTCCGTGAACCTATCAGCAGTTACAATGGCTTTGAAATCCTGCGGTATTGAAGATGCGTGCATTAACATTATTAATAACATCTATGAAAATGCAAGTGCAAAGGTTCCGATAGTTGAGGATACAGCACTAATAAAAATTGGAAAGGGAGTGAGACAAAGTGACACCATATCTTCCAAACTCTTTAATGCCACATTGCAGAATGCCTTTCAATCATTGAACTGGGAAAACAAAGGGATAAAGCTTTATGGAGATTACTTAACTCACCTTCGTTTTGCTGATGACGTAGTCATTTTTGCAACTACCTCTTCGGAGTTGCAGAGTAGGATCCAAGAATTTGCTGACAAGAGTAAAGAAATGGGATTGAAAGCGAACTTTCAGAAATCAAAAGTGATGTACAATGCTTTTACAAGAAAAAGAAGATTTATTGGTTGATGGAGAAAAGCTTGAAACAACCGATGCCTACATTTATCTTGGGCAGCAGATATCAAGTGAGGGTCACATTCATGAAGAAATTAATCGCCGTATGAAACTTGGATGGAGAGCTTTTGGAAGAAACAGTACAATTTTTAAGAGCAGTATGCCATTATGTCTTAAAAGGAAAGTGTTTAATCAATGCATCCATCCAGTGCTTACGTATGGAGCAGAGACATCGACCTTAACTAAAAAAGATATACAAAGACTGCAAACAACTCAAAGAAGCATGAAGATATGCAAGCTTGGTGTAACTAGGAAAGATAAGAAGAGGAACTTGTGGATAAAGAAAATGACAAGAGTGGACGACATCATGACCAGAGTGAAATTACTGAAATTGCAATGGGCTGGACATGTTGCCAGAAGAACAGACCACCGATGGACAACTGAAATTTTAGACTGGATTCCAAGGGACAGAAAAAGACCAAGAAAAATACCCCGTGGGAGATGGATGGACGAAATTCGAAAGCATGCCGGAGGGATATGAAGGAGACAGGCTCAAGACAGACAATTGTGGAAGAAACTTGGGGAGACCTTCATCCAGCCGTGGATTGGTAATGGTTGACACTGATGATGTTGATGAAGAAGATGAAATAATGTCTCATAAAGCGCTAGAAAAAAACAAAACTGTAACGAAACTCACTGCAGTTTTCATTCTGATCCTTACGAATTTGCCTCTATCCAGAAACTAGTTCTCGACCCGCAGACATGGTGAGTAGTGACGTTCGTTGTAATAACCAAACATTACATTATTGCACGATTCTTTCTAAACGGTGATTTTATTTCTAAAGTACAGATTGCGCTTACTCTGAACACCTTACCTGCCCAGCGAATGCTTACTTATGACATCAATTGATTCATTGATTAAAGCAGTTCAAGAAACTGTTGTGTTCAAAGAAAACTGCACAAGTTTTAATTAACTCCCAAACTATCTTTATTTTTATATTGTAAGTTAAATTGTAAACTGTACCATTGTCTTACAAAGAATGCAACTTTTACAGAGCTTGGAACATAGTCTAATTGAATAAAATTTGAAATGCAGAAAAGCCTGACGTTAAGCAAAAGTTTTTTCTCTAAAAAATCGCGTTCTTCGTGATTTACCTGATTTCACTTTTTTTTAATTCAGTTTGAATATATCAAAAATTTGCACTTTTACAACATTTTGATTTCATTTTTAGTCGCATTTGTGTCCTAGTACCAACAATTTGACATTTACTTCTGAAATATGAGTCGATATGCTTATTTTTGTGTTCTAACATCACTATCTGGAGCTGATAATGAGAGAAATATTACGTACACCATGCCAGTGTTTTTGACGCTGTATCTAACCTAAGCATTTATCTAGTATCTAGATTCATTTGTTCACGGAAGATAAATATATTATTACTCAAAGATTAACAAATTTCATATGCGTCTGTACTCATTTACGTAATTGTAAATCGTAAAAAAAGCGTTCACTGCTGTCTAGTCTTGTGGCATTTACTAGTGACCAGGGCTTCAAATTCAAACAAAGGTCTTCGCTCTTTCCACGTTTATAAGTGAGTCACGAAAAAATTCTCATTGGCCGCCACCGGGAGTCGAACCCAGGGTCTTCCAGTTACGCGTCGGAAATGCTTCCGCTACAACACAGCGACCTCGCATTCCTCCAGACTTACACACGCTAACTGCCAAGCCAATTTGGCAGGTTGCTTTTTAGTGCCCCGCACATTGATTACCACACGGGCCGGGACAGGGCCCGAGCCCTGGGACCCGTCTTTAACGGAGACTCCCATTTTAAAAATTGTTTCTAGAAATGACCTATTCGCCAGTGAATTTCTATTCATTATTATTATTGTGAAAGTAATATTTTACGTGGGGCTTTGTTGCACCTTTAATTTTGCTTTAGAATTTAGATTATTAAATTAATTGATTATTGAAAATTATCACAAATTCGTAAATTATTAATCAACTTGAACGACTTTTCAACTGTTACAATCAAATTTGCTGCATAGGATGAAATATGCAACGGCGTCATTATTTGATGCAAAGGTTAAACAGAAAGAAATATAAGTAAATATATATACATCGGGTCATGTGTATCACGTGACATCTCAGGCGCCATACATTAGAGAAAAAGTTTCTTTCAATAGAGTCCTCGCCATTTTCCTGACCCTGGGGCCCCCGGTGTTTTAGTTTGGCCCAGCTCGTGACTGAAATATTTGACCCGGTAGGAAATGTTAATGTTTGTATATTTTAAGTAGGCATCTAAAATTATTTAACTACTATGAAATAAACATTAAATCCAAAAACTGTGGGAAAATATTTCTTCGTTATGCATTTTCCTTTAAATTCCTCGCATTTATTTTTTTCTGGGGTTCCGACAAAAAATATTGCAGAATACGAATTTCAGATATAAATATGTGAACAGTTGGGTATCAGTGAATTAACACTACTGTATTTATTTATAGAGTGTCTTGTGTTTGCATTTTGTTCTACATTTTAAGAATTCAGTATCATAAATATTTTAAGGTACCTTGAAATGTACAAGCGTCAAGCATACATCGTACCTCAAAATTTTCTGCACGGGATTGTCTGATCAACCCATCGATTAAGAAGTGGCATTCCCTGGGCCTCGGCGAACAGTTTTCTTAATTAGTCTTACTCATAGCTGTATTTCGTTAAACGTATACCTTGTGAAATAAAACCCTCATAAACACACTTAAACCACAAAATTATTCTTGCTGTCCTGCTAAAAAGGTTAAATGAAAACTTCTGAAAAACTATTTTGTCTTTATTTACCGTTAAATAAAAAACAACTTTAAATTGCGTGTAATCAAAAGACTAGACAACATTTTATTTCAATGGCTAACTGTCAAAATAAAATTGATGTACTGTTGTTAATTGTTACTGAAAGTTTTAGTATACAACAGCAAAATTATAACTAATCGCTGATGTTTGAAGAGCAGTTAAAAACCCACTGGATTAATGTTTGAAGGTTTAATACAATTGAATCTTTAAAAATTTAAATTTGGATATCGTATCCTAAAAGAAATAATTTAGTTATACAAGAGAATAGATGACAACACACGCTGCAGATATCATCTCAGCTTTTTCACTTTTCATTCGATATATGTGCACCAGATGGCGATATACGTTCAAAAGGAATGAGCTCTGCGCAAAGCTGAAATGCTATGTAAAGTTAAAACGAGTTTTTCACCCATAGAGATTTCTTCTTTTCGTTTCATCTCAGTCTGTGCTCAGAAACAACAGCAATATTTTAAATGTCTTTTCTTACCGAAGGAAATTAGGTTTATCAGTAAAAATGTCTATTCTAGAATCGACATGTTTTAGATCCAGATGTATCACACTTCAGACAACCTGTTCCTACGATTCCGGTAACGACCCAAAAGACCCCTGATCTAGGGGACCTGATTTGCACCTAGGCCCACAAAGCATGGGCCTAGGACCCTACACTTTAGAAATATCACAGTGCACGTAAAACATTTTCTCTCGTTTCTTAAATTTTTAGGCATGTGTTTTTTAATCGTTTGGTATTTTTTTAATTATTATTATTAAGACTGAAAAAGAAATGGGGGTGAATAAAGCATTTTTATTTACGTTCTTCAGCTTCATAGAAATGCACCAGTCTTTCACACCAAACCAGCCTAAGCAATGTTCACCGCTTAAAAATAAAATAAAAGGACGTGAATAACTTAGTATCCGTGCATAGCATATCTGATTAAATCATAAGAATCAATACTAGGCGGTTAAACGAAACCTTTCATCTACTCGTTTATATTTTTACATATAGATTCTATAATTAACATTAGGATTTACTGAAATTAGATACTATTTTCTATTTTTCCCACGCAGTGTCCCATTTATTAAATCAGACTCTAAATTGATTTATTATCATATTTATTGTCGAAATTAATATATTTACGTTTTCATGAATGTTGACGGTGAGGAGCTTCCTCTTCTGCTGTGCCCGGGCTCAATTTTATGTATATCGGGCCTGATTATCGATCAGGGACTCTCTGACTATTAAAATAATGCTGACATATCTCAAGGTTCTGTAGAAACTCCATAGACTCCAAGTATATGTACATGGACATCAGCAGCAGTGCCGGATCAAGGTTTTAGTGGGCCCCCAGGCTAAGACATTTGAGTGGGCTCCTAGGCTATCTGAGAGAACCCCCAAAGAACTAACGACGGGAAATCATTGTGAAGTCCGTCAAAACACGAAACCGTAGCAATACGCTTGTGATAATCAATATGTAGCGCTTTCTTCAAACTAATAAATTATCTGCAGAGTTTTCATAATAAGTCATTGTATTTTCCACTGTTCTCATAAAAACATGTGTAAAGAGTTTAAAATTCTTAGATTTTGTCTTGGATTTTCTCATGATTTAGCACTGTACACTTTTTTTAGTGCATTTTTTTGTTATGCAATATAAAGCCACAGGAACTTCGACCGTTAACGGTTCCAAGGGCAAATTGGGAGGTGTGGGTAGATGGTAGTGAAAAAGTTGAAACTGTCTCGCCAACTCCGCTGTACACAGGGACATGGAACCTTTATCCTTGGCGAGTCACTGTCTTGAAATCTGCTCGTCTTCCAGCATCTGTTTCTGACCAAGTGGAAATCATACGAGACAAAAGTAAAAATATTTTATAAACCTGTCAATCTATCTATTATTAGCCCAGTCATGTCTTCTGGGCCTTTGGTAATGAGCAGAAAATGAGCATATGTAGAGGATTTTAGGAAGGGAGTGTCTGACCCCAGGTCTTAAACAACCCTTAGAAATAGGAAGCTGGGAGATTTGGGCTAGAGTGCCCGATAGGAAAGTGACAAGGAAGCGAAGTAGAAAGGGGGAGGAAGACGCCCTTATTTATTTATTACCGGGGGGCCAGTACCCGGGGTCCGACGGCTTAACGTGCCCATCCGACGCGCGGCGGATATTTAGTGGATCGAACCGGAGGTCATTTCCGTGGCAGTCACGAACGTTGCCCACTCGGCCACCCGCTGCCTTGGTAATTGTTAGCCCCAAGGCTATATATAGCTCCTATAGCCCCCCTTTTTTTGGGCCCTGATTAGCATAGAAATCAAATTGCTTTGTTTTCTGGCATATTTCATGGGCATCATCTATCTATGCGAAACAAAAAATTGAAAAGGAAACTGCGTTGCACACACACATACACGCAGAAATAATCTCACACAGTTATTTTCCATCAAGTATCGTAAACTCATATCTAAAATGAATATTTCACTGGAAAGAACAAACACACTTAATTCGTTGGAAAGTCTTAGGGGCTGAAGAGCCAATTGGCCATCTGTGTGCTCAGTTGCAGAAAGGGTGATGGCCTATATATCTACGTGCGATTTCCGTACAAGTCGAAAGCCGTGCCATTTCCGTACAATTGGGTTGAAAACTAAAGCAGTTGAAGTTCCGTACAAAGTTTAGGCGGAGGAGATACACATGGTTCTGACGAAGTGACTTAGGAGGAAGGGTTCCGCACAGGTTCCTAACGAAGTGATTTAGGAGTAGGTGGGTAATGTTGTACATCTGGTATTGGCTTATATATAACATTAATTCGTATAAGAATATTAATATAGGTCTGTGACCCCGCCCCGATGGCGCAGTGGTCTAAGCGCTGACTTGTGACCATTCGTCCGAGATGGGTCCGGGTTCGAATCCTTGTGAGGCATGGATGTTGTGGTTGTATTATGGCGCTCTCTCTCTTTTCCTTGGAACCAGTGACCCTAAATCAAAGACGGGCGACTGCGTGCAGTCCTCTGTGGTCGTTAAACCTCCAAACGAAAAAAAAAAAAATAGACCTGTGATATACGTGTCATATAATACTTAAATTTAGGATAAGATGACAGCACCCTTTGCTAAAACTGAAAAACATAAAATTTTATTTTTAATGTTCTGTTGGACATTCACTCTACGAAATAAAAGTTCGGAGAATATTAAAAAAGGTTTAATTATTTTACGATATTTGAGATACCTTAAAAATTGGCATTTTGTCTTGAAATAACGCTTAATACAATAAGCAGTTACTGTAGTATTGACTGATATATTTAATTTACATATATTGTAAAATATAGTGTACGTGAATGAACATGTTTCTCGTTTAAAAAAAAAAAAGAAGAAAAAACAGCTTACCTGATTTCCGATGTTTACAAAATCCTCTCTTCTAATGGATTCCATAATATTTCCCCTTTGATGATCCTGTAATTTTTAGCATAGCCATTGATTGATGCAACGAACACTGACCAACTAACGAAATAAGGTATCAGTGAAACACGGACTATATGGTGTGCATACTGTTAAAAATTATGTAGTAGATTGCACCAAAAAAAATGATACTACACCAGCTGCCCCACTATTGGGGAAAAGGTTAACCATTGTGTGATTCATGAAACATACATGAATATGGTGGAATGGGTGCAACTTCACATCATGTAGGTTGGATAACATACAGTGATACATAATTGCATTGTGTTTTTGTGTATTTTATGCATCACACAGTAGTAAATTTACCATTGCTCCAAAAGTAGTGCAGCTGACGTAGCACCAATTTTTGGTGCAACGTACTACAAAATTTTTAACAGTGCACTAACGTTATTGGTTTATGAAATTTTACCGAAAGCAAATAGTGCACCTTGTTCCCTTTCTTTTCTCCTTCTTACATATTATCTTCTGACCAGATCAGATCAGATCTTCAGTAGAGGATTTTAGGAAGGGTGTGTCTGACCCCAGGTCTTAAACAACCCTTAGAAATAAGAAGCTAGAAGATTTGGGTTAGAGTGCCCGATAGGAAAGTCACACGGAAGCGAGCTAGAAGACGCCCTTATTTACTACCGGGGTGCCAGTACCCGGGGTCCGACGGCTTAACGTGCCTATCTTCTGACCCTGTAGGTGCACCCCATTTATAACCCCTTGTCTTAATACCTGTACGGATCCTGCACTTCGTTAGAAATTTGTAATCCACTTGTACGGAAATAGCACGATCCATATAACCTCTAAGCATTTAACCTTGAACGGAATTTTTCAAGCTCTAACCTTAAAGCATCTTCCTGTTGTTACATTCACTAACTGATACTCGTTCGCTCTGCGCTGGTTCTTTTTTTAACCTCCACTTCTGAGGTATGCCGATATTTACAACCATTGGCTCTTGGGTTATCACCTAGTTTTAGTAAAACTATATCAAAAACCGGAAGTGCGAGTTGTGAACTATCATGATACTTTTCTATAAGAGAGATATGAGAAAACAAAAACTGTGTACTCCTTGACTGTGTGTGGAACTTTTGAACTTGAAGGGGGCAATTTCAAGTCCCCCACCCAGATAATAAATAGCTTGCTCTGGTCCTGCAGAAAGTTCATATCTGCAGACAGAAATCTGTACAAACTAGAATGCTGTATTTTCACAATACATTTTTGTTGCAGATTAAGGATTTTTCAAGAACATAATATATTTAGTGACACATCTGCAAGCAGGAAAATGACACAGTTAAGAGAAGATGAAATGAGCATATTATTTTTGGCACAAAAATGCCATATTCAACTGTTACTATGCAATGGGCAACGGGAATCATTTGTACATTACATGAGGATTTTCATATCATTTGCACCTGATCATTGTAACCAATTTAAAATCTTCTAACACCTGTGAATCAAGTGGCTCACACAATACTTCTCCGCTTATAATAGCAACTAGCAACTAACTCGTTATCTGGATGGGTTGTCCACATTTTAATATTTCGCATGCAAAACATTCTTAACTTTTTATCCAATAAAAAAAGTTTCGTGGTAACTGAGAGGAGAGAAAGAAAACAGTAAAACTTTAGTGAACTTCAGATTCGCAAATCTTTTGACTTCTACAAATCAACACAATCCTGAAGATTTTTTCATAATCCATTTCGGCATTAAGTTTCATTCTTTTTAAATAGAAGCTCATTGAAACTTCATCCATACTGCGAAATCGCTATTTATTCAATATCAACAAAGTTCTGAACTTTCAAAAGTGGCTTGAAACTGACAAATTTTGCTTTCCACTTTAAGGCCATTTTTTAGCGAATAACCTTTGTACAATGTGCAGACTTCTTCGTATAAAAGAACACAAGAATGATATTTCCTTGGGTCTGCAATATTTTGATAAAACGAATTCTTTTATACTTCGATCAAAGTTCTAGGAACAGACGAAATTCTCAATACTTATGATGTAAAAATTTTTTGTCCAACACAGACCAATCACAAAATCGTTGTCGTTTTTTGTCCAACACAGACCAATCACAAAATCACATTCTTCATCGCACGGTTTTTCTTGTCAGACGTTTTGATAACGTCTTTCATTTCTCTTTCTCCATTTCCTCATCGTTGAGTTTCCAATGTTATACGTTTTTCCTTTTTCGCGATTTCCTTTATTTCTCATACTCGATTTGCCAAAGTTGTATACATTCTGTCAGTTTCCCTTTTCAGTTACGTATTTTGCACTTTCCATTTTCCAACTTTATACCTCTTCCCAGATTTTTGATTTCCTTTATTTCGCATTCTCGATTTTCAGCACTGTAGCCTACATTTTGTTAGGTTCTCAATTTTCTTCGTTTCGCGACCTCAATTTTTCAGCGTTAGGAGATTTTTTTCATCTTCTCGATTTCTTTCGTTTCGCATTCTCGACTTTCTAGGGTTGTGCAGGCTAACGGCTTTCCAATTTCCGTTATTTCGCGTTCTCGGTTTCCCAAAATTATGCATTATGACGGATTCGCGATTTTCTTCACTTCACTTCCGCAGTTTTTCCATGTATTTTCAGTTTCTTTAATTTCCTTTTTGTTGAGCCGTTTTCACCCGTTACAGTTTGAAATTTGTCTTATAGGAATTGCAAGTTGATTTATTTTGCGTAGCAAAAGTCTTGGATAAAAAAATTTAGAATTTTCTAAAGAATTCATATGCTTTACTTAGCATCTCCTAAACTAATGATGGTAAAATGAAAAAGCGAATGTTTGAAAGTAGTGTCGCGTAGAAGTTTTGCTACTGCTGTCGTCCATAAGTGTTGACATTCATTTGATCTATGTTTTTGCTGTGCTTGTGCAGTTTTATGAGCGCTTTTTTTTTGTTCTATGCTTTTTAAATTGTTTTTGGACGTTTGATAAATTATCGTAAAAACACTGACATGTTGTTACGAATTAACAAGCGAAAAATTCGATTCTTTATGAAAACGTTTATGCTTTAAAATATCTCAGAAGAAACTTATACGGTGAAGCATTATATTCAACGCATAGAGGTTGATGAAATATCAAGTAGTACCTTTTTGTTGCATAATGAAAGGGACTTCAAAAAGACGCAGACATAAATCAGATAGAGGGAACACACAAGCCAGATAGGGTTCACACGCAATTCAAAATGCATGTTTTTCTCCAACAAAAAGAACATAAAGTCATTTTTATTGAGTTTTCTTTATACTTTATCTTTCCACTTCTATGACTGTCAATATTTCTGCAATTTCGAATACTTATATACTAACGATTCCTTTACAGATTTCATCAAATCTAACCAAAAGTTGTGGGCGAAAGCTCGACAGCGATAAATACGATGTTGGAATAAATTTCATATTTCCTTAAACATTCAAAGAAACCTACAGTTTTCAAGAATATGCTAGGCGTTACACAAAGGCATTGTACTAAGCACACCGGACAAAAAATTAGCCACCCCTAACAGAAATGACAGTAGAAGTTACCGGTTGTTACCGTGATATCATTGCTGGGAGATAAATAACACTAATGTGGTCTACAGGGTCATTTCTGTCTTGTGCAGTGGTGAAGAGCAACGTCTGTGTTGACTTTTGTCTGCACTATGGATCGTGAGACAGACGTTACTGAGTGGCAAACAAGGAGCCATCGTGTTTGCCCGTGCCCGCAGACACAAAGTGAACGAAGTCGCCGATTTTTTGTTGGTGTGTCGAAGCGTACTGTCCAGCGGGTCTACAAACAGTGGTGTAGTTCGCAGTCAGCTGAAAACCGGCGATGTAACTAGCCGGAAAACGATTCTCACCAACAGGCACCGCCGGCATATTTCACGCCTAGTAACTGCAAATCGGTTTCAAACCAGGCAACAATTGCTCCAAACAGTCAATGAAAGTCCACTCCAACTAATTTCCGAAAGGACATTGCGGCCAGAACTGCATGCGATGGACATCTGGAGCAGAGTACCACGGAAGAAGCCTCTTTTAACAGCAAGTCACAAAGTTGCACGTTATCAATGGGCTCAGAGGCACCAACACTTTACTGTGGAGTATTGGAAACGAGTAATTTGGTCTGATGAGTCTCGTTTTTGTTTGTACTCCAATCATGGGAGATGACGAGTGCATCGCATGCCCAATGAAGCCTTTAATCCTGATTGTCTCGAAGGTGTTGTTCAAGCTGGAGGGGTTCTGTGATGTTTTGGGGATGTTTCTCGTACCACAAAATGGGCTCTCTCGTTCCAGTGACGATGCATTTGAACCAGCATACGTACCTCCACATTCTGAATGACGAAGTGTTGTCCTTTGCCTTACATCTCTAGAAGCAGCATTACCATGCCCCTCCTGTCTTTCAAGACGACAATTTCCGTATGCACAGGGCTAAAACGGTGTCTGAGTGGCAAGACGAACAACCAGCAACACTGTCTCACCTCGACTGTCCCGCCAAATCCCCAGATTTAAATCCTATAGAAAATCTGTGGGATCATTTAGAACAAAAGGTAAAACCCCGGAATAAACACCCCGCACTCTGGCGGAACTTCGCGACCAATTGACGCACGAGTGACTGCGAATTGATGTTGAATACATCCACAACCTCGTGGAATCTCTACCACACCGGATTCTTGCTATTATCAAGGCAAGAAGCGCCGTCACCCGCTATTAATTATGTCCGGGCAGAGGTAACTAATTTTTTGTCCTGTGTGCTTAATTTCTTATTGCTAAGTTAAGCTCAGTTCTTACTTTTTTTTTTTTTTTTTTTTGATTGGAGTTTTAACGACCACCGTGACCAACTTAATGGGCTATAGCAGTTGCCCGTCCCTAATTTAGGGTCACTGATTCCAGGGAAGGGAGAGAACCAGTGCCGGAAGACAAACACAGCATCCATGCCTCACCGGGACTCGAACCCGGACCCTTCCCGGACGAATGGTCAGAAGCCATCGCTTAGACCACGGCGCCACCAGGGCAGGGCGGCTAAGCTCAGTTCATCAAAATGGAAAGTAGAATTTGATTCGTTAAAGAATGTAAATTTTAATCTGAAGATTTATCTCAAATAACTTATTTTGGAAAAAAAGTCTCTGATGTACGGTTGTGTGTGAGTTCACGTGAGTTTTTAAATTTTCATCTGTAAAGTTCCAAAATCGAAAAAAAAATACAATATTCTTAAATCAAGAAAAAGAAAAAAGAACGATTCAAAAAATATTTGTAATATAGCAAGTCTTGCAAGCATTTACTGTTAGCAACAAAATGTTTTACTTGCAGAATGAATATCCGTTAAAAAAATTCAAAGACAAGGAAATGTTAAGTAAATTTACGGACCAGTTACTGTGAGAAAAAAATTTCTGCTGCATAAAATAGAATGACTTAAGACATGAGCTTTAGGGACCTTACGGTTTCTGTTTGTTACACATTTTTTTACTAATGTGAATCGGAATTTTAAGAAATGTGAAAATTTGAAATGGCCACTGAAAACGGTTGCTCCAAGTAGTGTTTAAATTTTTTTCTTATGGTATATCTGCGTAAGCTGTTAGTTGTGACACATCATGTCTTCCAATTATTTCTTATATCTCCCATTTGTGGCGCTATAAGTCGTAAAATTTGTAAAGTGATTTTGTTACACCGGCAAAAATTGTTTTTGATGTGTAACTATCCCTTCAAAGTTGCTCAATTTGGTAATTTTGAATCTTCCAGCTGCGCTGTAAACTTTTCTCCAGAAACACTTCAAGACAAATTGTTCTTTTATTGATGACTGATAGTTTTTATTAAAGGCTGATAGTTCTTTTCTTTTCTTTCTTTTTTCTTTTTTTTGGTTTTCACTACTATACATATTTAGAAACTATCAACGTGTGGCTGCCATTCTGATTATTTCGTTAATTTCCGTTGACGGTTTATGTACTTCCTTACTGTTGTTATGTCCCCTCTAAGTCACTTTTATACTAATCAAAGTCGCTCCTCCTTTATTTAGAGTTACTGACGAAGGAAGGTCTATTCTCAAAGAAGAAAAGCGTCATTTGTATTTTAGACGAGTTTCGAAAACAAGCATGTCGTACACGCCAGTCTCTTATCTGACCAAATGAAGAGTTTTTAAGCTGCTAACACTTTAAGTAACGAAAACTTTGAACCACTACTGCTGAAACACAGTTCACTTAGTACGAAATTCACTTTGCTCCAGTAGTTCTGATTTATTATTCCGTATGGATCCTGAAATGACGTCATCTTCATTGAAAATTAGATATTACAGAATATTGAAGAAGATTTAAGTTGACATTATGTGATACACGAAATACAACAGGTTGGAAAAACACATATAGTCACTAAGATACTTAGAGGCGTACCTTCGGAGTCACAGATTGTTGTTCATGAAACAACCTACTCAAAGACTTGAAACCTCTATAACAAGGCATACTACATAATCTCAGTCCGGACAGACTGTAGCCTAACAATACAAATATGGAAGTCGTTACAGCATAGAAAACAGCGAGTTAACAGAATAATAAACGGCGGCTTTTCATAGCCCAATAGTAGTCGTAAACTCATGGTAGTCGTAAACTTCGAAAAAAAAAAAAAACTTTAAAATAAAAGGTAGCAAGCACTTTATAGCAACAAATATCTTAATCAGTTAGCCCTTTACGTTGCATAGTCCCTGTATTTTTACCGGAATGTGTGACGTAATTTACTTAGTGGCGCAATTGTGTGACGTAATTTACTTAGTGGCGCAATTGCGTGACGTAATTGACAGTCCGTGGTTAGAAGGCTACTTCTTAAAAGTAGCTAGCTACTGCTACAAATACATTCTTGAAAAAGTAGGTGTCTACAGATGCAACTACTTTTCTTGAAACGCACTACTTTTTAGCTACTTTTCTAGGCTTAGGTTTAAGACAAAAGTACAAATTCTGAGGATGATCTTCAAATGTGCATTCTTTTACGTGGCATCCAGAGCTAAACACTATGGCAAATTACACATATTATTTACCTTTTCATATTATTTACCTCTTAGCACTAATCACCATATGCAACACACTTTATTACATTAATCCCAAAACTGCATATTTCTGAGGTATGTGAAAATTTTGATAGAAATATGTATCTTTTGAACATTACATGCTAAGTTATCCATCACCTGGCTTTACAGTTTTTCAGTACTCACTTGCATACTTGTCTACAACGCCGCTCTGGTGGTCGAGTGGTCTGAGGAACGGGCTTCGGATCAGTCATCCGAGATTGGCCCAGATTTGACCCCTGCAGAAGATATGTGTTTGCTTGATGGTAATGGCTCTCTCTCCTTCATGGAACCAGTGGTCCCAAATTAGGGACGGCTAACTGCTTATAGCCCTAAGAGCTTCTTATTATGGTCGTTAAAAACAAAACAAAAACAATCCTTTTTTGGAAAGATGTTGCTCTCCAACGTGCAATGTAATATGAATTGGGCTCGAATTTCTGAATAAAAGAAAACGGCGAGGAATAATACAGTAGATCTTGTTTTTTATAAGCCCGTATTGAGCGAGATCTCGGATTTAACGAGCAAACTATGAACCTTTGTTTCGTATAATGTTAATTCAAGGCTGATTTATTCGTTTTTAACGAATAAAATTTAATGAAGTCCTCAGATTTAACGAGAGAGAGAGAGAAATGCTAAGGTGATCACTTTTAAGGTAGACGTCAAGCAATTTTACTTCCTATACTTCCAATGGAAAAACTTTTGTACACATTTCCTTCAATATTAGTGTGTTCTCAAGGATAAAAATTTGAACATCGATTAAAATAACTTCATATTATAGCTTGGAATACTTAATATTTTCTAAAACATAACCATAATTATATTAAAAATCAATAACTTTTTCGTTGGTGGTGTTGAAACCAGAAAAAAAGATGGCGCGACCTGTACTTTGATGACGTCAGTAGACAAACAAATGTTGGACTGCATAATTATGGTTATGTTTTAGAAAATATTAAGTATTCCAAGTTATAAAATGAAGCTATTTTAATCGATGCTGAAATTTTCATCCTTAGGAACGCATTAATTGTGAAGAAATCTGTACAGAAGTTTTTCCATTGGAAGTATAGGAAGCAAAATTATTTAACGTCCACCTTAACAAGCAAAGTAACAAAATTTAACGAAATTCCATATTTAACAAGACAGACATAACCTGCTGCGCACTATCCTGGAATGGAGAAATAGAAGTGGTGGCATACAAGACAAAATCGCAGTGGAATCCCGCTGTGGTAGTGGAAGTATGTTGATAGAAAGCTAATGGGAAAGGAGTGCATCAAACGCTCAACAAACGAGTCGTGCAAGATACTCTCCTTACCACCAACTCCAAGGGTATGTAGCTTGTGTGTATGACGTTAGCAGAGTTGAGAACAGGCCATCTACTTCTAGGCAAAAAGAGGATGAGTGGGGCTCACGTACATTAAAGGTGATTTCTAGGGGACAATTGCAGAGAGGGATAGGAGAGCAATGGAACTGGGATGTCGCTGGAAAGGAAGCAGGAGATAAAAATTCCTGGAATTGTGCCCATTCCTTACTTCACCCTCCAAGTGAGAGTTGCAATGGGAAGGATCGGTTCTGCTTTTGTTTCATGTGGGTTGTGTCGTTAAAACTGCGGTCAGTCTCACGCGGCAGTCAAGTTGAATACATTTGAAAGGTTTCATTAATGAACTATAGTACAAATGTAGTTAACTAATTAATTCTTTCAAGAATATCCAATTATTATGGATATATAATATAAGCATATATGCATACTATCACCTACGCATATTTTTACATGGTAGAGATGTTCACCAAAAATGGATTTAGCGAGCGCCCGGATATAACGAGGGTATCCGCTGGTCCCGAGCTTCTCGTTATTAGCGGATTCTATGCCATCGTTTCTTTCTCTCTTTGGAAGGGGTATAAAAGCATCAATACACATCAATGTTTTATTACACTGCCTATAGGAGGAAGAAAATTTTTCTTCACATTCAAGGAATGGAAAAATCTACCTCCACATTTCCGCAAATATGTTTCTGGGTCTGGTTTCACAAGCTTCGTTATGTGATCTTTTTGAACAGTAAATATATGTACCCAAAAGGCAGGAAATGCATAAATAAAAAAATGGTAAACGTTTTGGTTTGCCTCCACAAGTCAGATACATTATAGTAGGCAGGGCACACTCAATCTCTGTTTTGAACTGGATTTGAAGAAATACTAATTTTGTAAACTAACGCGATATGTACCAGAGTTGGAAACGGGTTAAAAATGTTGGACCCGGACCCGACTCGGGCCTGACACGGACAAATTTGTTTTGAGCTATAAACTCGAATATATCATCATCATCATCATTGTCAATCATTATCAATCCTTTGCTGGATGAAGGTCTCCCCACATTTCTTCCATAACGGACTGTTTTGGGTCAGTCTGCTCCATCCATCCATTTCCCACGTGGACTTCTTCTGGGTCTTTTACTGTCCCTTGGAATCCAGTCTAAAATTTCGGCTGTTCACCGGTGGTTCATTCTCCTGACAATATGTCTAGCCCAATAAGCCCATTGCCATTTCAGGGATTTTATTCTGATCGTGATGTCTTCCACTCTTGTTATTTTCCTTATCCACGAATTCTTCTTTTTATCTTTCTTGGTTACACCAAGCATGCATCTCCCCATGCTTCTTTAAATTGTCTGCAGTCTTTGTATGTCTTTTTTAGTTAAGGTCTACGTCTCTGCTGCGTACGTAAGCACTGGAAGGATGCATTGATTAAACACTTTTCTCTTAAGACATAATGGCACGTTGCCCTTAAAAATTTTATTGTTTCTTACAAACACTCTCCTACCAAATTTTATACGCCAATTAATTTCTTCATTAGTGTGAACCTCGCTTGATGTCTGCTGGATCATACTATGCAGCTCTGAAGTATTATTTCAAAGACCTTTGAAGGGTTCTTTGAAATATTTTTTTTTCTATTCAAAAATAAAACGGAAATAAAACGGGGTCGAAATCGGGTCAGGAACACCTTGACCCGACCCGTTTGACCCGCAAGAAAATTTTTGACCCGTTGACCCGTGACCCGTTTACAGCTCTGATATGTACAGCAATTATCCGCACAAGCTACTTTACTTTGTTGTGTGCTACTTCTGCAACTTCATTTTATTATTTACAGCGATACTACAAAACACGCTACTGTCAAAGTAGAATGCTATTTCCGATCACTGCTTACAGTTATATCCCAAAAGGAGAAAAAATCAGCTGTGGCCTTCAGCATGGAAAGTATTACGAGAAGCAACCAAAATTTGCGTATAAGTGAAAGATCAAGAGAAACGGAATGTTAAAAAGACAGTATACGTTACAGCTGTCATTATGACGAACTGTTTTTCGATGAAGGTTATTCGAAGCGAGGCACTTGAAAAATCTCCCAGTTTCTAATTAGCTGGTTTTATTCGTAATTTTCACCAGAATCAGCTTTATTTCTCTTCTTTTGTGCACACGCAGAATTCTTGAAAAAGTGAAATATCTATAGAATAAGGACTTCCAACTTTTATTTATCAGACGAGAAAACTAATCGGTGTACCAGAAAACACAACCGAAGACAAACTTATTTATGAGAGCTATACTAGAAATAACATTGAGCTTTGACATCACCGTGTAATTTCTGATGCTCGATGGTTGGCAGGACAACAATTTTATGAAATATTTATGGTCGACAGCTGTACTTCCTAATTAATTTATGGCCCAGAGCATAATCATTTTACCACATGCATAATGTTGATTATGGGTCTATCTGCTGGGAAGTAAGTTACTTCGTTGTTTTATTCGGAAATATTTTGCCTTTTTCAATGTGTCGGTGAAAATTTCAAAAATGTACTTTAATATGGCAACATATGTATGTAACTAACACTTTTCTCAAATTGTGCGATATTTGAAATTTTAAAGCCGTATTTTACAGTCGAATTCCTTTTTGAAAATGATATGTTAGTAACTTAGAAACCTTTCTTTTTGCTTGCGATTTTTTATACAGATGTGTTTGCTTTCAAAATATTCGTACTTTTAAAATGATGCAAACAAAATGAATTCTGTACTTATTTATTACTTTATGTATTTCAGGTAATTTACCTAGGAGAATAATTTTTGCCTTTGTCACCGATTCAGAAGCAATTAAGAGAATCGTTCTTCTCAGGTTGCTTGCTGCAGGTAGGTTGAATAATTATTTCTCTTCTTCTTCTTTTTTTTTTTTGCATACTTATTAATTGTGAGACGTGTGAATTCAAAGCCAAAGGAAATCCACACCGTAAAATTTCCATGCAATATGTGAAACAGACTGGGACAATTGTCTGATATACAGCGCATTTGCAAGATAAAAATTATAGGGCAGCACCAAGTGCAGTGCAAAAAAAAAAAAAAAAAAAAAAAAAAAAAAGATTAGGGGTGTTTTTAAATTTTAGTTTCGTTTCTCCTTCTTTTCCTTTTTCTATGTGGAAATGCCCATCAATTTGCTCAATTTCACCAACCTAATTTAAGAAAATTCTGAAGTGTTCTTCCTATCAGTGGAAATGCGAATGAGGTCCCAGGCTCAGTTGTTGATTTTACTATCCCTTAAGGTCTGTCTCTTCTTTTAAAATGGATGGGTTCAACCAAATCCAGCAGAAGTTACAGCACTTAAAGTAGTTCCCCTGTCTATCTTGTTAGTACTAATCATCTTATCAATTTGACAATTGTATTTTGAAAAGGCTGTCGCATCAAACACTTTATCTCCAAAAAGAAAATGATCAAGTCCTCGTTCGTTGAGAATTCGCATTTCGTTTAAAAAAATACATAGTAATTTAATAAGTGAAGATAAATAATTAGCTCGTGTGCATACCCTAGAAGATTTAAGTATTCGAAGAAGTGGTTTACGGAAGGCTTCACAGTATGAACCCAGTAAAAGGAGCTCTTTTTGCTTTTTTTTTTTTTGGAGTTTTAACGACCACCGCGAGCAACTCAATGGGCTATAAGCAGTCGCCCGTCCCTAATTGAGGGTCACTGATTCCAGAGAAGAGAGAGAGCCAGTGCCGTAAGACAAACACAACATTCATGCCTCACTGGGATTCGAACCCGGACCCCGTTCGGGCGAATGATCAGAGGCCATCGCTTAGACCACTGCGCCAACGGGGCGGCAGGAGCTTTGAAGATAAAAATCAAACTATAAATACAACACATATCACTCGAAAAAGTCTACTGAAATGCAATGCAATATGCAATGCAAAATTTTGCACACCTCTGTTCTTTCATGGCAGACTGAGAATGTCAGAATTGCCTCGGGAAACGCAACCCTTTTTAATTCCTTCAGTAAAACTTCTTCTATGAAATTATCACACTGTATTGCTTGGCAATTGAAAATGAACTCGTCTCGGTATTCCTCAATCCGGCCCTGTTCGTGAGGTTTTTTATTACTAAAAATAATTCGAGAAAGAGTGCGTATGTGTACGTATGTGCGCGTGCGGGTATGGTTCGTAAAAGGTTAGGCAGCTTTTGACTGAAATCTGAGTTTTACATGTTCTTTGATGTAGGAAGAAGTTGGTGGCTAACTTTGGCTGAGGTCCGATTACAATCTTTAGGTCAGTGTGAGATTTGATGACATAAAAGGGCGTCCTTCTGAACACACAACCGAAAGAACGTACACTTCTCGCGTTTTGTTTAACAGAATGTTGGCCTGAGTCATACAAAATAAAGGAAAACTAAACTCATCATCTTAATCTACTTGACATCAACATGATATTTTTTTAGTTTTTTAGCGACCCCTATAGATATTGTAGTTAAGAGGAAATATTAATCCCCAATCGAGAATTTCTAGCCCCCAGACGAGAAAAACTTCTGAAAAAGTAGAACAAACATGACACCCACGTCTTACCTGGTGTAAGGAAAGCAAAGGAGCAAGAAGAGAAAAAAATATTCAGTTAAATCAATTGAGCCAAGATACAACCTTTCGAAGCGTCCTTTACAAAGATGTTGCTTTTCAGCGGAAAATTTCCTTAGGTAATACTGCATTTTTACTGCAGGAAATTGCATTACATACGCTAAACAACGGGTACCACGAAACAAATGTCCACCTGGGAATTCACGGTAATAAGGCATATTTTCAACATGGTGGATGCTCTTTCTGAGAAACAGAAAAGCTTTTTATAAATAATGCTTACGCTGAGACATTTCAAGCTGATATGTTGGCATATGCCTTGCAGGGAATTCATCTTCGTAATTGGCTTTTCAGTATCGTGTAGAGCAGTAGCAATGGCTTTTCATTCAATAGGTTGATGTATGCCTGGCTCTCATCTGAGCATACTCTGCTTGGTCTTCTTCAGGTAGCTGATTTCTTTAGTTCAATCCTCTCAACTACTCAGTAGCGTGCACAAAAATTTCTCAAGAGGGGAGGCGTCCAACAAAAAATCCACGAGACAAACAAAATGCGTCATATTATATTTATATATATATATATTGTCTGCTGCTAAGTAAAAACACATATGAATGCATACAGTTTTTTTAATGAATGTTGGCATAAATCAACACCGATGTGCGCGCAGGTAAGAAAGAAACGCACTCTTTTGAATAAGTAGGACAAATTAGATAAATTATTTGAAGACCGTAAGACGTACAGAAAAATGACAATCATTACGGAAATTAGAACTAAGACATACATAAAAATAATTCAGCATAATGGAAATATTAAATTTCTAAAACCATCTGCAAATGGATTTTTTTTTTTTAATTTAGCCGGAGTTGGAATAATATTGTTTTAAAAGAACAATATTTGTTCCCTTTATCTGAACAAAGGCATTCTTGGTGGGGAAAGGCGTCGGACCCGGGGTGTCTTCCCCGTGTACGCTCCACTGCAACTATTAACCTTATTATTATTTTCAATAAACTTTTAAACGTCCTTTCTGAATTCATAATTTAAAATTCGACAATATTAGAGAAGATGATAGAGTTTTTGTGGAAGATCTCTCATCAGCGTATTCTGACCCATAATCCAACATCAAATAATTCAGTAGCTTAGAAAGGCTTTGTACTAGGTTGTGTAATCGCTTGAGCACTTGGAGAAAAGTTTGGCGGTGCTGGCTCGATTCGCAGTTTACAGTGAAGCAGTTTCCAAATTTCCTGAAGTGTTTCCCCCATAAATTGAAAGTCAATGATGGAATTTCTGTATCAAAAGTAATGAACTCGTGTTACGCACATCTGAGTGGGAATCAGATAGGACTGATTTCCACGATGTAGCTACTGAAAGAACATTTCAATTTATTTATTCTTTCGTTATTAAATTTTAAGTGCTTCATTGTAACATCACAACTTGAAAAGGGTTCAGCTTACTGTTTTTAATCGTATAACAAAGCCGGATTTTACATTCATAATGTAAGATTGACTACGAATATGTCTTTACAAAATAAAGATGCCAATCGAGATTTATTTCACTTAAAATAAAATACACCGAAGGGCCAAAACATTATGACCAACACGTCTTTTTTCAAATCGAAGCAACTGCATGTAAACGACGGTGCGAGTGATGGTCATGAAACGATATAAATAACACTTGATACTGAGCTCTGTTAATCACTGTTATTCTTGTTTTTCATATGGGAAAACCAGCGGACTTAAGCGAGTTTGACAAAGGCCAAATTGTAATGGCCAGACCACTAAGTCAGAGCATTTCCGAGACGGCAAGGCTAATGCGGTGCTCACGGTCAGCCGTTGTTAGTACCATCAAAAAGTGGTCCGAGGAGGGAAGATCCACAAACCACTGGCAAGGTGTGGCCAACCTCGGCTCATCGATGCCAAAGGTGAGCAAAGGCTATGCCGTATGGTACGAGCTAACAGAAGAGATATTGTGGCGCAATTAGCCGGTAATCTGAATGATGGTGACGGAAGCAATGTGTCACAACACACGGTGCATCGAACCATGCTGAAAACGGAGTTGCTTAAGCCGCAGGACGCTCCGAGCTCCCATGTTAACATCGGTTCACCGTCAAAAGCGCCTACAACGAGCAAGCGAGCATCAAAGCCTAGACTCTGAAGGAAGAAGTTCGTCTGGTCCGATGAATCTCGTTTCCTGTTGCACCATGTGGACAGCCAGGTACGTGTGCGTCGTTTACCTGGGGAAGTGTTGGCACCAGGATTCAACGTGAGACAAAAACAAGCCGGTGGAGGAAGTGTAGTGCTTTGGGTAATGTTATATGGAAATATTTAAAATATAATTAAATAGTGACTTTGGTTATTCAATGCGAGAACATCAGCTACAAATTCGCCTTATTATATATATATATATATATATATATATATATATGGGATGTAAGGTCAGGTGATGCGTAACATCACAGCCTCTCCTTGACAAATGTCAACCCCGCCTTCTCGTGGTACATCCTGTTCCCACTAAAGGGGCTCTGACGACCGCCAATAGCGGTATAACTATACCATCGGGATTAGAGGAAATTCTATCCCACACTCACCAACCCGCTTGGCCAGCGTGGTGAGTTATGGCCAAACCCTCCAAAATGATTCCACAACTTAAATCTTGGCCCTCAGTCTCCGGCAGCTGGAATGTACCTGGCCAAGGCAGCGGCCAGTGCGACATGAAGGCAGAGGGTGCTAAGAATCCCCAGAGGACCGGACTAGGCTGCCATCTGATGCTGACCTTGGCTACGTACAACGGACGCTCCCTATCTTCTGATTCAAGGCTTCTTGAATTGGAAGAGGAACTACAAAGGATCAAGTGGGACATCGTGGGGCTAAGTGAGGTAAGGAGAAAAGGAGAAGATCTCATCGAACTGAAAAGTGGACATCTCTTCTACTATCGTGGGACAGATACTGGCAGAACTAGTGGTGTTGGATTTATAATAAACAAGAAACTGAAGGATAAAGTTGTAGAAGTTGAAAGTTCCTCTGACAGAGCTGCACGACTCGTTATCCAACTCTCGAAAAGATACCAGGGCTCAGATTATTCAAACTTATGCACCCACCACAAGTCATCCTGAAGAAGAAATTGAAGAATTTTATGAGGAAATTTGTCATCTAAATAATAAAGGTAAGCAGCACTTGAAAATAATTATGGGAGATTTCAATGCAAAAATAGGGCAACGGCAACAGAATGAAACTTCAGTAGGTAAATTCGGTCACGGCAACAGAAACCAGCGTGGAAATACTCTCGTTGAGTTTGCAGAGGCAGAAGGGTTTTTCATCTTGAACTCCTTCTTCAAGAAAAAGCCACACAGGAAATGGACATGGAGACATCCAAATGGGACGACAAGTGAAATTGATTTTATTATGTGTAACAAAAAAATTCGTCATAGAAGACTGCAGTGTGCTAAACAAGTTCAACACAGGTAGTGACCATAGATTGGTTAGATGTAAGATGCACCTCAACACCAAACTTGAACGTGGCAAGCTCATAAGACAAACAAAATCTATTGACATAACCAACCTTAAAAAACACCATAATACCTTCAAGTTGGAACTGAAGAACAGGTTCTCTGCTTTAGAAGGCCTAACATCGGAAGAAGTGGACATCTCTGAAGTTAACAGAAAAGTAACCAAAGCTCTTATGGAAACAGCAACAAAATTAGCTGGGTCTAAGAACAAGTTGCATGTAAACAAATTATCAGGAAAAACGAAAATGTTGATGCAAAAAAGAAGAGAGATGAGGACAACTAAAGATGATGTGACTTCCAAAGTGGAATATATAGAGCTATGCAAGACAGTAAGAAAGTATCACTGAAGACGTAAGAAAATTCAACTGTGAACTAGTGAGGAAAGCAATTGAAAACAACCAAAGCCTAAAGATAGCAAAGGGACATCTCAGTAAGGGAAGAAAACAGATTATGGCACTGAGAAAAGAAGATGGTTCTGTAACAAGAAATAGAGGCGAAATTTTGACAAGAGTGAAAGATTTCTACTCCAAATTATATGAAAGGGATGATACATGCACTCCAGACATCATGAAAGATACCAGTACCAGAGTTCCTCCAGTCCTTCCAGCAGAAGTTGCACATGCAATCAAGAACATGAAGCGGGGAAAAGCTCCAGGAGAAGATGGAATTACTGTAGACATCATACAAGAAGCAAGTGGAGAAATTGAAACAGTACTCGCCCAAATTTTCACTCGATGCCTTAATGAAGGAAAGATTCCTGAGGATTGGAACACCGCTACAATGATCCTGCTACATAAGAAAGGTGACATTGAGGATCTCGGAAACTACAGACCTATCAGCCTCCTATCAGTAGTTTATAAAATCTTCACTAAAGTTCTTTCACACCGCTTGAAGGTAACACTGGACATGGCTCAACCGAGAGAACAAGCTGGATTCAGGAGTGGCTACAGCACAATAGATCATATCCACGTACTGAGAGAACTAATTGAAAGAGCGAGGGAATATGAACTTCCATTGTGCATGGCTTTTATAGATTATGAAAAAGCCTTTGATTCGGTGAAACCATCAGCAGTTACAATGGCTCTGAAAACCTGCGGTATTGAAGATGCATACATTAATATTATTAATAACATCTATGAAAATGCAAGTGCAAAGATTAGGCTGTTTGAAAATACAACACACATAAAAATTGGAAAGGAGTGAGACAAGGTGACACCATATCTCCGAAGCTCTTTAATGCCACATTGGAGGATGTTTTTCAGTCGCTGAGCTGGGAAAACAAAGGGATAAAGATTAATGGAGATTATCTAACCCACCTTCGTTTTGCTGATGACGTAGTCATTTTTGCAACTACCCCATCAGAGCTGCAGAGTATGATCCAGGAACTTGCTGACAAGAGTAAAGAAGTGGGATTAAAAATGAACTTTCAGAAGACAAAAGTGATGTTCAATGCTTTTACAAGAAATGAAGATTTATCGATTGATGGAGAAAAGCTGGAGATAACAGACACGTACGTTTATCTTGGACAGCAGATATCAAGTGAGGGTCACATTGATGAAGAAATTAATCGGCGTACAAAACTTGCCTGGAGAGCTTTTGGAAGAAACAGCATAATTTTCAAGAGCAATATGCCATTATGTCTTAAAAGAAAAGTGTTTGATCAATGCATCCTTCCAGTGCTTACGTATGGTGCAGAGACGTGGACCTTAACTAAAAGAGATATACAAAGACTGCAGACAACTCAAAGAAGCATGGAGAGGTGCATGCTTCGTGTAACCAGGAGAGATAAGAAGAGGAACTCGTGGATCCGAAAAATGACAAGAGTGGAAGACATCATGATCAGAGTTAAATCCCTGAAATGGCAATGGGCTGGACATACTGCCAGAAGGACAGATCATCGATGGACAGCCGAAATTTTAGATTGGATTCCAAGGGACAGGAAAAGACCCAGAAGAAGACCACATGGGAGATGGGTGGATGAAATTCGAAAGTATGCAGGGGTGACATGGAGGAGACTGGCACAAGACAGACCGTTGTGGAGGAAACTTGGGGAGACCTTCGTCCAGCAGTGGATTGATAATGGTTGACAATGATGATGATGATGATATATATATATATATATATATATATGTAGTAAAGGCATATATTTCTCCTGAGATACGATGCTAGACTGTACTGTCGTCGAAAACTTTTCGTATCGCTCGCAATATTATGTTTCGTGACACATCTCTGATAGGGTGTTTTGTACAGGAGTAAAGGGCAAATTCTGCGATTTTGAAAAGCATTTAGAAAGTAATGTGTATCACATTATATTTTTAAGCTCGACAGAACAATTTAAAAACACGTGAAATATTACAGATTTCCTTGGAAGAAGCCCCTTTATCAAACATACAAACTCTCCAGACTTAAGGGTGACGAGACTTCTGCAGAAGACGAATTCTCTGGAAGCCCATCAAAATTCCGGATCGGCAATTTAGTTTCATTCTAAACATTCTGAGGTTTCATTACAAAACGCCAAAATGGCACCTTCTCATACAAATAACTTTGCTGTAATGGCCTCCTGTATTGCAGTGAAGCGGTGTCAGTGTTTTCGTGAAATTAAATTTCCGATCAACATTCCGTGTTGATTCAAAAAAGTCGCAGGAAGTTCTGCCGTGTCAGGAAAGAAGGGCTTTTGAATGACTTTCAACAATAGAAGAATCTTTGAAACTGCACCAGAACCAAAGGGAACTACACGCACCGGCCATTGAATTAGTAAATTTCGTTCAATATTGGTTTGGACCTCCTTTAGCCCGAATATGGAATTTGGCATAGATT
Organism: Macrothele yani; assembly: GCA_039090855.1. Lineage (NCBI taxonomy): Eukaryota > Metazoa > Arthropoda > Arachnida > Araneae > Macrothelidae > Macrothele > Macrothele yani. Next base: position 79,566,562 of record CM077023.1, on the reverse strand, counting down.
TCACCAAGTGTTAGAGAGCATCTGCATCTACAGCATACCAGGGTTCACCTGACAGTCCTTTAACTGGTTCAGATTTGACGGAAGAGGATTTTGCTCACGGATCTGTTTTTCTAACATGTCCTGTACATTCTCAGTAGGTTGAGATCTGGGCTTTGTAGTGGTCAGGGAAGAAGGTGGAAGTCCCTGTCGCACTCGTTGAACCATTGCTGAATACATTTTGCGCGATGGACTGTCGCATTGTCGTCCATGAAACATCAGTCCCATGCTGGACAAAAGTTCAGCATAGCAGGATGAACTTGATCGACAGCAATGTTCAGATAATCCTTGGAAGACATCTGACCTTCCAGCAATATCAAGGAACCCGTTCCGTATCAACAGAATCTTGAGCTGTGTTTACAAGGCAAGCTGAGGTCCATTACTTCATAGGGATCTTACCAAACTATCTGCCTACCGTCGGTACAGAACGAGGTGTACCGCGGCTCTTCGGACTACATGACTTTTTTCCAGTCACGTTTGCGTACGTCTGCATAAAGGTTTCTAATTCAGTGACTAGTGTGTGTAATTTTAAAGGTGATTAACTGTTTAAGTTTTGGGAAAAGTTAAATTATCAGTACATTCTCCCTGCTTTGTACACTACCTTGTACATACATACAGGCACATTCATTTATATATTTAGCGAACAAAGCAAGATTATTATTTTTGAATATAAGGTCTCCACCAAGCTGTAGCCAGAGCACATAGTATGCAAATTCAATAAATTCTAAAGGAAATTGTAATGACTTCAATCACGGTATAATTGTCGTACATATATATACAGTATATATACCAAAAATTGATGAATAGTAACACATTTAAAAAGTAAAGAAGAAAAGGAAATTCCGCCTATTTATAATTCTAACATTAAATGAGTATGAGAATTTCAAACCGAAAGTGTCAAGCACTCACTCAAACATAATCTTACACTATGGAAGAATAATTTATTCTGAAAATTAAAAAAAAATCAACTGCAGATGCATTTTCCTTTTAGTTCATAATTTTTGTTTGAATATTTTAGATCATTCCATTGGCATCAAAACGCGCTGTTGCTTCAAGCATTTCATCAGCAGGAGCTACTATTTTTTTTAATTTAAAAAGCGAACTTTCGCTCTCAAAAGCTGCTTTTCGTAATAAATAAATCAGAAGCCTATTTCCGCCAAAACTGAGTTCTGTCTTCAGTGAAACTCTTTAACCTATAAATTGTATCATAATTCCCATGACCTTATAGGTAGACAGTTTTTTATTTTCATTTTATATTTGCTTTTGGAAAATTTGGAAAAAAGTGTCCTACTGAAGAGTTTCTCCACAAAAATTATAAGAAACCTTTGAAATGTATTTCGTTCTTTGCAGTTAAAAGAAATACCGTAGATACTACATACTGAAAAAGAAATTCAGAAAACGCGACAGAATATTTTTTTTTTCGTTTTTTGTTTTATTTTATTTTATTAGGGCCTATCTATACCAGTACATCAGTAAATCTTTAGCATTTCATCACCATTTTTGCGCCGCGATTCTTCATTCCCACACTTTCTCGGAAACAGAAGTGAATATTGTAATCGTTTTCGTCAACCTTGCAGTTGGTTATACGTAACGTGAAAAATGCCTGAAACCTGGAAAAACATGCATTTTAGTAGGGAATCTGAATTTTCGCCATTTTGGAAGGTTGCCCCGTCAACATACAACTGTTGAATTAATCAGAGGCATTAAAATGATATTGCACCACCTGGATGAAAGCAAACACCCATACAGCTGAAAATATTATATGTGCTTGTATACCCTGTCTTAAACAGTTGAACTACGCCAAGTTGTACAAAGTAGCACGGAAGAATAAAAGACAGATAGAACATTCAATGAAATTTAAAATCTTCGAAATGGAAGTCGTTAAATTTTGGCTTCACATTGTTTCATACTGAATTCTGTATTTTAATTTATTAAAGTGCTTTCACAAAACATAGAAACTGCTAACTACAAATCTCTACAATGTAGGCTAAGGCTTAGCCAGTCAATGAAATCCACAAAATATACTATGTTGTACTAAATTTTCTTACTACTCTTGAATTCATACGCCTATGTGCGAGTATGTGTTTTGCGCATACATTTAATTGAATGCATTCGTACATGCACTGAGATGACATTTTATTAGGTACATCTATACTGTAGCGTGTTGCTCCGCCTTTGACCTGAAGAACAGCCCGATTTCGTAGGGACCTGGAACACATCAGGTGCTGGAAGTGTCGTGCACGAATATTGTACCATGCGGAGATGACAGTCATGCATTTGCTTCAAATTGGACTGCGTCACAATATCGCAGAGAGCAAGCAGCCCGTCCCATCTCATTCTAGAGATGCTCGATGGGATTTAAATCCGGAGGTAACCCCTGTTGCGCAGTGTTCTAAGCGCTGACTTATTAACATTCTTCCGAGATGAGTCCGGGTTCGAATCCCAGTGAGGCATGGATGTTGTGTTTGTCTTACGGCACTGGTACTCTCCCTTCCCTGGAATCAGTGTCCCTATATTAGGGGCGGGCTACTGCTTACAGTACACTGAGTTGCACGCGGTGGTCGTTAAACCTCCAATCAAAAAATAAATAAATAAATAAATCAGGGGAATGTGCGTGTCACTGAAGCATGGAAAACTCGTCGGCATGTTCAAATTTCCAAACATCAACCAATTCTAACATAAAGGCAGATTAAAGACAAATAAGTGCAAGACTTCAAAAGACAGTCCGGTTTTATAAGTGTAAATGTGATCATACAAGATCTGCCAAGCTTATTTGCTTCAAATTAAATCTGGTGCAGGGCCGTAGCTACCGTGAGGGCAGGGAGGGCGGTTGCCCTCCCAGAATGGTCATTCCAAGGGCGTAAATTCATGCTCTGGAGGACGTACAAAATAGAAATCGTAACTAAAAAGAAAGTTACATCTTCAGTATTACCTTTTTAAGGACTTTGGTTAGTCTCATACAGTATTCGATGCAGTTAACCAGGGTACAGAGTAACATGCGCCGTAAGGTCTGAACATCTCATATCCACGAAGGGAATTTTGAAAGCAGTGAATGGAGACATAGGAAACAATAAGATGTTACGTCTAACCTTCTTGACCTTTCCGAACATGTTGTTGGGATGAAGAGCTTATTAATCATCATTGCTCTGTTGCAGAAAGTTCTCTGAGCGTTTAACCTTGAACGGAATTTTTCCAAGCCCTACCCCTAAAACTTCTTCCTATTACTACGTTCACTATCTGATACTCATTCGTTCTGCGCTGGTTTGCTTTTCGTTCTGCATTTCTGTGGAGTGTTGTGTTGTTGGCGTTCATATAACGTTTACGCTTTACTTGGAATTTACAACCTGTGCTTCTTGGGTATTTACTTAGTTTTTTAATTTTGAATAAAATTATATCAAAAACCTGAAATGCGGTTTTTGAATGATCATAATACTTCCCTATAACGGCGATGTGTGAGAAATTAAAAACCACGTATTATTTGAGTGGAACTCGAGGGGGCGTAATTTTGAACTCGAAGGGGCGTAGTTTCAAGTCTCGCCCTCCTAGATAAGAAAAGCTTGCTACGGTCCTGATCTGGTGTATCCACAGAATTTTATTCCATAAAAGCATATGATTCTTTTTATCTTATTTTGGAGATTTTTTTTTTTCATTGGAGGTTTAACGACCACCGTGAGCAACTCAATGGGCTATAAGCAGTCGCTTGTCCCAAATTTAGGGTCACTGGTTCCAGGGAAAGGAGAGAGCCAGTACCGTAAGACAAACACAACATCTATGCATCACCGGGACCCGGACCCCTGTCAGACGAATGGTCAGAAGCCATCGCTTAAACCACTGCGACACCGAAGCGGCCATTTTGGAGTTAAACTACCACCATGAGCAATTATAAGGTTATAAGCAGTCCCTAATTTGGGGCCATTAGTCCCAGGGAAGAAATTGAGCCGGCGTCATCAGACAAGCGCACCACTCATGCCTCATCCGGAAGTTTACCCGGGCCCGTCTCGGAAGAATGGTCAGAGTGCAGCACCTCAGACCACTCGGCCACCGGACCTACGCGCATGAATTCAAGCCCTGCATTATATGGTATGAAGTGAAGAAAAGAATCATTCAGATTCCGTAAAGTCATATTGCAGTTTTTCGTATGCAGTCCAGCAGAACTGCTCAACTCTTACTCCTGAAAACAGGATGAAACACAAAATTAAATGTGAGATTTCGTAGATTACGGACGATAAATTCCGTTATGTAGTTTGCAGCAGGTTTGCTGTTTTTTAACAAAAGGAGAAATTAAAATCCACCCTAAATGTTGCTCTTTCTTTGAGGTACTTTCACTACCACTGCTGCATATGATTTAAATGCCTTTATTTCAGCAGTTTCAACTAAAGAGTTTATACTTTTTCAGCTTTCTGGAAGCCCTCGGACAAACAAGCAAAGAGCTGAAACCTGAAAAATATCGTTTATTTTTTCGGAAAACTTAAAACACATACAGTGGAATCTCGATTATACGTATCTAAATTATACGCATTTCTCTTTTATGCGTAAGTCTGCGTTAGTCCTGATATTTTATTGTAGTTTCTACCGCTTTTTTAACTCGGTTGTACGTAATTCATTTATATGTTTTTTGCGATTATGCGTTAAAATTTGAACTTCAGATTATCAAAAATACAAGCTTCTTTGATTCTTTTATACGTAGCCCGGCATTTTACACTTTGAGAGCAGGGACGTTGCTGGACTTCGAAATCAAGATGGGCGACGGGTGGGCGAGCATTATTTTTGCTGGGGCAAGCTTGATAGCATTTTTTTTTTTTTACGAAACACTGAAAGAACGAATTCTTAATGGTTTTTTTTGTTTTGTTTTTTTACTGAAGGTTAAACGACTACCGTTAGCAACTCAATGGGTTATAAGCAGTCGCCTGTCTCTAATTTAAGGTCACTGGTTCCAGGAAAGGGAGAGAGCCAGTGCCGTAAAACAAACGCAACTTCCCTGCCTCCCCGGGTTTCAAACACGGACCCTTCTCGGACGAATGGTCATAAGCCATTGCTTAGACCACTGCACCACCTAATGCTTTTCCCTACTGGCTACAAAGGAATTTGTGCAATCCCCACCCCTTTCACCTAAATACACATACATACACGGAACTGACCAGTTACGCCACTGGTGTAAGGTAGAAGTGTTGGTAGAATGTCGCCTTCAACTTTTTGATTGCTCTAAATCAATTGTCTTAAACTGCTTTTCAAAATTTTTCATTTTTGCTTATGAAAATAGTACTGTACTGGAACAATTTATTTAAAAGAAAATGTCGTTTTTGTTTATTTGAATCAAATTTTAACACCATGAAACGCAGACACACAATACCTCCTCCCTTCTTAACTTCCTTGCTTCCAGCCAGTGACATTGCCTTGTACTCCTCTCCTACAAAGCAGTCGTCAGCGCCTTTCTGCACTTTCACTGTGCCGGGGCAGTGTTAAGAGCGCTAGAGTAGCTTTACACTCCACTTTCCGTGTTGGAATCCCATATTTAGCAACCAAAGCAAACAGCAGAGCAATTAGTAATGATCTCCCTCAGTGAATTCCTCTGTCCACTCTCCTTAGGCTAAAACTAAGGATTTAGAAGAGTGGAGAACAACTGAATTTTCATGGCCCTGTGGATGATATTTCGATAACTTTCTATGGAAATGTAAACGACTCACTTCCCAGGGGAAAATACGTAGGGCTACTCACTTAGCAAAGTCAAGATTATATTTCAAAGTTAAATATATTGAAAAATGGCACATTTTGAACTGGGCGGGCGGCTGGCTTTGCACGACAAATTTCAGGGTGGGCTCAAATTAACCCACCTTCACATCCCCTTGGCGAAGTCCCTGTTTGAGAGATTTGAGACAGCGTTATTGTGTTCTTCCTTGGGGCAGCCAAAGTTGAACCTTGATCCCTTCAGAGAAGGATATATTGTTCACTTTCGGTTTGGATGAAAAAAAATTTGGTTCGCACTTCATAACCCACACACATATGTGCTATTTGAAAATTGATAAATCTTTGGGACGTAATTTTTTGGCTTCACTATTTCGTTGCGTAATAGAATAGAATCCTAAATGTGTCCTCAATATTGAACATTGTGGTTTCAAATGGATGCGCTCATAATCCGCAGAAAAGTAAAGCTGTTAATTCATGAGTTCCGTATTGATTCACTGGTCTCAGGTTCTTAGTTGTGAGGATTTCCCTTAATTTAGAATTAGGAATTTTTTTAGACAGGTATAATCGTCCAAAGAGAAGTCTGCTTTTTATAGGCTTTATGAGTTTTGCAATGCGATAAATATATTATAATTTGCAACACTTTTTATTCTTTCGCCGCCGATTCGACTTTAAATAAATCATTATTAAGGAACACCTTATACTCCTTTAAAACATACATTTTACAATAATGTTTAACATTTTGAAATTTTGTTTATACGTTTTCTAATGCCATCCTCTAGAAAAACATGAATGAAGTTTCACTGAATATATACTTGATTTTTGGCATCCATTTTGATTTCTATATCGATGTTTTAGAAATAAATTGTGTGAAGAAATAGAATTTCAGAAGAAAAGATTTATAGAAAAAGTACTTAAAATATAAAATGGAATGCTATTGGGCAAATGGTATTTTATTTGTTAAAACAGTTTTCACTTATGAAAAAGTGTTGCATTTTATTTGTTAGAACAGTTTTCACTTATGAAAAAACTTTTGCTAAAAACGACTAAACTGTTACAATCGTTTAGTATATCAAGCGAAGATTATTCAGAATAATTGAAATAATTTCTCGGATTTAGATGAAAAGAGATGTATGCCAAAAAAGGAACATTCTTCAACAGATTCGCGAAGCTCACGAAACTTTTTTATTAGAAAAATAAAGGAGACTTTGAAACAAACAATGTATAGATACTTCGTCAAAAAAGTGTATTTTTTAAAATTCAAAACAGTTTATATTAATTTATTTATTTGTTTACGTATTTATTTTAAATGTCTTAAATTATCACAAAGAAAAAAAAGGGTTCCGAATGAAATTTTGTTACAAACTACTTACTACACGGAAGCAAAGAAAAATTATCGCACATGCAAAACTGTTTTTAACACATGATTCCGGGGATGAAAGTACCATTCCAAATGTCAGTGTGTCATTATATGGGATTCTATAAAATATCGCAAATAAAACTGGCCCTACTTATGTTGAAAGCGGATTTCATGATTGTTTGTATAGTGCATATTTTTGTAAGACGCTTTGCAGAAACTGTTTGAAATGAATCTTTAAATTTCCAACTAATTTCTTTACCATTAAAATGCTGTTTTTTTTTCATTGTCGCTATTCTAAGTATATAATACAGGTTAAATTACGTGGCGAAATGTAAATATAAATCTGAGTGATAAAAGGAGGTCTTATATAATAAGTAGTTTCTATTTCTTTGAAAAATTCTGAAACGTTAAAATGAAATTTCATTTTCATTCTGATCTTTTCTACTGGCTTTAGTTTCCTTTGAGTAAAAAGGACAAAGATCACAAAGTGAAGCGAAATATATGGAAATACAGCACGAATAAGGTGCATTCATTAATTATAACTGAAATCAATGGCAGGGATATAAAATGGAAGTCTTAAAGGGAATGAGCTTAAACTTTCGGGTATGAGCAGGTTTATTAAATCAACGCCTGTACTATGGGTACATGTAGGTTTGTGCACAACGAAATCTTAAATTTCTTTAACAACACATAAATCGGTATAGTGTGTAACCTTCCTTCAAGCATTTCGAATTTTTTTCTTTAACGACCACTTTTAGTTCCTGTCGAATGGAAACTGCAGATAAAAGTTTCTTTCGGTGGACTGTAAGCAGAAGTGTCATGTTTTCATCAACAGCATCCGAAGGCTGGAATAAACTGCTAACTCCTTGAAATGGTGTCATTCTTCCTCATGAAATTTTGGTTATTGTGACACAGGATATTTCAAAAGCTACTAGAGCTGTCGAGACTAAATTTAAGTTATCACACCACAGCAATATTTTTTCACCCAGTTGCTTTGATCATCTGCATTTAAACATGAAATTTGTTAACATAATTCATTACACTGTATACAATGTAATGAATTATAAAACCTCTTCTGAAATTCACGAGCCATTTTGCGTGATTCTTTTCGAGAATTAACGAAGCATGTTCCTGATATACCTTTTTCGTGAAATGACTGGGGAAAGCCTGAATTTCGCGGATTTTTCGTACACCAGGAAAATTCTAAATTTTCAGAAACCTTTCTGCAATTCCTTATGTATATTAAAGGAAAAATTCTGTTCTCACTTTTACCGTATCCATATGCCGAAAAATTTCCGAAAATAGGAGCGATTCGCTGGAATATACGTGAGGTTTGGTTAACTATTAAATTTCAATCGTCTGTTGGGGGATCTAATTTTGAAATTCTGCGACGAGATCGGATATTGTGGATAGCACATTGCATGAACTTTTGGTTATTGTGGCACAGGATATTTCTTCCCCTCTCCCCCATTTTTGTTCAGCAGCTATTGTATATTGTTTTACCGTAAGAAACCGGGTACTTAAATTATTATACAGGAGATTATACGATGTCTATGCGTTAGTCTGTGTTGTTCTTAAGACAAAAGCTACTAGAGCTGTCAAGACTAAATTTAAAATTTTGAAGTTCTGTGAAAAATGCTGTAACGCCTTCACCTTTTCTTAAAGATAATTTAAAGTCATTATCAGTTTAAAAAGTGATCTCAAATTCTAAAGCACTCTGTTGTTTCGAAAAATCTTGAGGAAAAACTAGGTAACTTGTAATAAGAATTCCTACAGAAAAAATTAACTTATTATCGAATTAGAAGAGCCTTTGCTGTCTCATCCGATGTCCGTTCTAGACAATCCGAACTAAGAAACATCGTCAAATTGGCCACTGAGGCAGGACATACTTCGAACCAGATGCATAACTTTATCGAAAAAGCCAGAACCAGCAGTGCTAATAATATTTCCATGCCGCAACTTCGCTACCTGGGCTCTATTCCCTATATACCAAATGTTTCTTATCAACTCCAAAACGCGCTCAGGAGGATGAATTTCGGTGTCAGCATAAGGTCTCCGGCATGTTTATACACGATGCTTAAGATAAATATTATCAAGCCGCCTCTTCTCAATGAGGCAGGTGTTTATGCCATCCCACTTAAATATCTGGACGGCTCCAGGCGATACTACATCGGAATGACCAAACGTTCGTTTGGAATTAGTATCAGCGAACATAAAAGGGATACAAAAGACGGGAAAATAACCACTGCCCTATCAAGAGAAGTGAAGTTCAAGTCCTCCGATCCTATATGGAGTGATGTAAAGAAATTAGCTTCATATTCCACATCCAAATCTACCGCCATTCGCGAAACCTTGGAAATCTTGACCAGCTGCGAGGCTTGCAATGATAGCGTTTCTCTGGAGTTGCCACATATTTGGAATCAATTCTTCAAATAATGCTGAGTTCTCTAATATTGTACCGCGTGCCCAACCAACGTGACCTCGTTTCTTCGAAATATCACGTTTGCTTCTAATCATTTATTGTCTAGTCAAGTCACCGCGTTCAAAGTGTTGAAACGTTCTATTATCCAGTTTGCAGTTATCTGTCTACCTTCCTTGAGAAAGCCATCTGGTTGATGTGCGAAAGCTTGGAAAATTTTATCTTTATTCTACGCCACGAATTTTCAGATTTTTAGTATAGTTATACTATTTTAAGTGCAATTTGGTGTACAGTTCCTACTTTTTGAACTATTCAGAAAAATAATGTGCTCCAACAGAAAATAAAATGACTAATTCACACACATTAATAACAAGAAACATTTCATCATCGCGCGACTAGAGTTCTACCTTATATGTAACTCCCCGTTGGGTGTCTTTCTGGCTCAACGGTAGCACGCGCGGCTCCCATAGATACGGTTTCTAGTTCGAAACCCACCACAGGGAACTGATTTGAAAGAGAACTGAAAAGTCAAACCTCGAAGGTTTTGAGGAATTACCGCATAATACGGAAAACCCCGAAACGGGTTGTTCTGAAATAAACGGAATTACTGATTACAGAAATTCTCTCAAAATGCTGAGTTCAGAATTAAAGGACACTTTTAAAAACGGGATTTTCGTAAAAGACGAACATCTGCAGGCAACTTTGCTGCACGTTATTTTCGGGAACTTTCTGTGAATTCACATCATTTGTATATATTTTACAGTGTAGTTGAAAAGGTATAAAACGTTGCTCAATTTTATTTTATTTTTTCACTTATATCATATTCATCAAAAGAAACAGTCGTTTTGACGTTTTATCACTCCATAACGAATGTGTTCTGCATTTGGATTGGGTGCTTTTTGTTATTAATAAAGGAATCTTCATAATAAGGCGCTCACGACGATGTTTGGTGTTTTATGGTTATATCAGTTTAATCTCTATGAAGGAATTTAAAAGAATACACTATATCAAGAATCAAAGGTTGCATGAGGCTTTCCCATTTTGCATAAGCTCCGTTCAGCTTTTGAGTCTTTGTATTTTTATTCGTCCATCAACGAGTGTCGGCTAAACTACTAAAGTATAATAAAAGACAGAGTTGAATCGTAGTAGCGATAATTCCTTCGATCGAAAGTTTTAAACTTTGCATGATCGATGAGCATTAAATTAGTATTTCTAAATTGGAAATCGTGGAACTTCGAAAAAAAAAAAGCTGGGTCGAATAGAAGCGCTATAACCGGAATGTGTGTGTGTGTGTGTGTGTGTGTGTGAGAGAGAGAGAGAGAGAGAGAGAGAGAGAATTAAAATACTATGTTCCAATGTTGCCTCCTTCTTGAATGTTATTTGCCGACTTGTCGTTAGAGTGAGCAAAATCAACCCCTTTTTGTACGCAGCAAAATACACTGACGGAAAAAAAATCCCAACACCACAAAAAAATAGTTGTAGAGGAATGAAATGGCGGCAATACATTTGTATAGGTAACATATTTAATCGATTAAGGTTTCAAGATCACAGCTTATTGTAAGCGCGAGAAGAGCCATTTTAAATGTGAAATGCTGGTACATCAATAACCGGTGTAACCGCCAGAATGTTGAGTGCACGCACGCAAACGTTCATGCATTGTGTCGTACAGGTGCTGGATGCCAGTTTGTGGGATGGAGTTCCATGCCTGTTGCACTTGGTCGGTCAATACAGGGACGGTTAATGCTGGTTCGGGGTTACGCTGGAGTTGTCGTCCAATGATGTCCCATACGTGCTTGATTGGTGAAAGATCTGGTGATCTAGCAGGCCACGGCAACATGTCGACACTCTGTAGAGCATGTTGGGTTACAACAGCGGTATGCGGGCGAGCGTTATCCTGTTGGAAAACACCCCTGAAATGCTGTTCATAAATTGCAGCACAACAGGTTGAATCACCAGATCGACGTACAATTGTGCCGTCAGGGTGCGTGGGATAACCACGAGAGTGCTCCTGCTGTCATAGGAAATTGCTCCCCAGACCATAACTCCAGGTGTAGGTCCAGTGTGTCTCGGCCGCAGACAGGTTGGTTGCAGGCGCTCGCCTGGCCTCCTTCTAACCAACACACGGCCATCACTGGCACCCAGGCAGAACCGGCTTTCATCAGAAAACACAACAGATCTCCACTCCGTCCTCCAATGAGCTCTAGCTTGACACACTGACGTCGCAAACGGCAGTGGTTTGGAGTAAGTGGAATGCACGCTACAGGGCGTCTGGTTCGGAGCTGTCATTCAAGTAACCGATTTGTAACAGTTCGTTGTGTCACTGTGCTGGCAACTGCAGCTCGAATTGCTGCCGCAGACGCAGTACGATGCGCCACGGCCATACGCCGTACACGGCGGTCTTTCCTCTCAGTAGTGCCACGTGGCCGGCCGGAACCCGATCTTCTTGAGGCAGTACCTTCCCTTGACCACCGCTGCCAACAATCATGTACAGTGGCTACATTCCTGCCAAGTCGTTCTGCAATATTGCGAAAAGAAAATCCACCTTCTCGTAGCCCTCTTACACGACCTCGTTCAAACTCCGTGAGCTGTTGATAATGGTTTCTTCGTCTTCTTAAAGGCATTCTTGACTAACATCAACAAACTACGTCGAATCTCAACGATAACTAACGCTCACGAACGTTACAGCGTGTATTTACAGCAAACCTGCTTTGCATGTTCCGAGGGGCGCTACTAGCGCCACACGTATGCGCCGAGCGCGAAATTTGCATAGACGTCATCTTACAGATGTACTCTTACCGCCTACCAACTGTCGTTTATCTAACACAACCCCTTCTTGGTGTTGGGATTTTTTTCCGTCAGTGTATATCAAAACCCTCTTTCTGTTTACATATTATATAACCCATTGGCACGGAATATTTTACCGTCTGTGTGCATTCTGGGCCTGAATATTTCATCCAAATCACCTTACCAAGAACATCTAAATCTTCTTCAAAACAGTTAAAAGCTCATCAAACGTTGTATTATTGTTTCCACTTTGGGGTGATGTAGCCAGCCAATTCACTTCAATACAACTTATTCTCTTCAACTCTATTTTCATAGGCAAGCGATTGCGGATCTGTATGTCTTTTACTTGTGCTACCGTTGGCATTGCTATCAATGATTGATGGAGCGTTGCACGAGTCAGTTTGCCAGCTTATTCATTCATACTGCATGGAAACTTCTAAATTTTTTGTCTAGTCATATCACAGAAAATTCAAGTCTCGATCTATTTAAATCAGAAACAAATATAATACTTTTGCGCCGTTTGGCATTTTAAAATGGGAAAATGAAATTTATCCTGCCATTATATACTTTGCCCTTTTTTAACAGTCCTCGGTAAAAGAAATAGATACTTTTATTCTCCTTTATTATCTTTTCGTATTAACGATATTAACAAATTTTAAATTTTAATAAAACACATGCGGAAATTAATAATATACAAAAATATTTATTAAAATTATTCAATGAAAAAGTTTATTGTAATTTGTTTTGCTGATCGAAATGTTGTTTAACTGTGAATGCAATCCAACTAGATCGCAGCGCCATTTTTTTTTCTTTTTAGGCTTTCAACATATTGTTTTTATTTAACATGGTTTTCAAGGTACGGGACAATGTGCAAGATTAAAAAAGAAACCGATATGACGTAAGTTATTATCAGCAAGAAAACGAAAGATTTTCTTGCGATGTTCGTTTTGAATTCTTCGTGAAGGTTGAAGGATGTGTATTCAATAATCTAGTGCAGTACTAATCACTGAGAATATGCTCTTATCTTAGCTTTATTTGAAAAATAGTAAACGTACCTTCAAGATTTGGAATTAAAAATGTAGTTCACTGCTATGTTGGGTAGTGCAATGTACCGCAAGTTGCTTGCAACTTTTTGACATACATTCGCTTTTCTACCATGTTTTCATGACTGGCAGGTGATGATGAAAATCTCAAATGCCCTTCTTTGAGAATACTAATTATGAGACGGTAATACATTTTCAGATACGTGAAAACACAAATTTGTCGGTGACTGAGATCGAAGCCGCGTCGTCTCGCTCCGGAGTGAGTTGCTCTACCCAACTAAGCTACACCGACAGAACGTATCGCTGCAGATTTGTCGTCTTCACACGTGCTTCATCTCAGTAGTGCATCACAGATAATGGCAATTTTTATGATTGCTCATAACAAAAATACCGCTATTTGCTATTTGCATCATGAACTGGAAGATTTTTACATCACAAAGTGCATCAAGATAATATCAAGGGATCTTCAGAAAGTCTATTCTGTTATTTATGAAATCTGATGCACTTAACCCCACGGATTTTCCCTGTTCATTTACACTTTTTTTTTATTTCATAATTTCTCTTGTTTTTGTTAACGCGGATCTATTCTACAAAGTTTTCTGCAAGTGATGTGCTACTTTACAGGCTGCATACAAAGACAAAGCGTTTAGGTGGTCTAACCTACGTAAGAAACTAAAGGTGGAAATAAGAGAGGAACTTCTGGACTTGTGAAGGCGTATAGCTTCGGGAATGAAATTGCAAATTGCATGAGATGCTAAGCCTAGGTGCTTTAAATTTGCATTCTGAAATTTTGGACCTTCAAAATATTTGAATACGCGGTACGATATATTACCGGAACCCTCCTGATCACCAGATTGTAAAATGCTATGGAAATCATAGTGAAATAGAAGGGGATTTTCCGAGAATAGTGAACCAAAGCACCAGGAAGATATACGCAAAAATATCAGACCTAGCACGCCCATTAAGGTAGAAGGGAGGGAGTGGGCTACACTCCAGAAATAGCCAAAGTCGGGACGTACGTAAAACTTTCAAAAGTTTGTGTTTCGTGTGAGGTTGTTTTGCTGACTTCTCGACGCCGAACATAATGGCAGCAGGAAGTCTGACGTCCGTCCGAGATCATTTATTATTCAATTTCTTAAACAACTACAAGAACGCGCTCGCAACTAAGAAATTCTTGTATTTACTGAGGTACATACAAAATTCTCTCAACTGGGAATGAAATATTGTAGAATTCTCTTAGCATAAAGACAAGCATAGCACGAACTGTCTTTTATTTTTTAATCCGGAATGATGTAATTTGTGTCGTACACCTCTGTTTAACCTTCATTTCGAGTTTATGTTTTCTTATGAAAATTTCGTTACTTCTCGTTAAGCATTTTCTTACTGAACGGCATATTATCCCCCTGAACAGCTAGTACATGTTGGCAACGATGACAGTGAGTCAAAGCAACATAAGATGACGTCATTTAATGTAAAATAGGGGAGTGAAGATGTTGCGAGATTGCGAGTCGATTGTGAAGCGTTGCTATTGCGAAAGAGATTAAAACTTGTTTGATATACAGGGTGTCCGAGAATTATTGGAAACATTACAAAATTATATAAAACAAAACATTAAACAGATAGAAAGAAACTGACTGTACTGACTTACAATGTAACTACACAAGTTAATAAATTTCGATGTAAGATCCCTTGGTTGCTCGTAGTACGTCCAAGCAATACTGGATTTCATGCCATGTATTGGCAAGCATCTGAGGAGTTATGGAATTAATAGCAGCTGTGATACGCTGCTTCAGTTCCTGCAAATCAGTACAAGGCGTCTGATAGACACGATCCTTCACATAACCCTACATGAAAAAATCAAATTGAGTTAGATCTGGAGAGCGAGGAGGCCATGGAATGGGACCACCACGCCCAATCCATCTGTTGGGAAAATGTTCATTTAGGCACTTACGTACACACGTTGACCAATGCGGAGGCGCGCCGTTCCGTTGGAAAACGCCGTTGTCATATCTTTTGATCTGGGGTATAGCAAAATTTTCTAGCATATCTAAGTAAATGTCACCATTTATGGGTTTTTCGCAGGAGAAGAAAGGGCCAATCACTTCTCTTTTTGATAGGGCGTACCACACATTAACTTTTGGAGAATCAGGTTCCAGTTCAATAGCAGCATAGGCGGTTCACTGACCCATATCCAACAGTTGTGACGATTCAAAACACCTGATACATGAAATGTGGATTCATCACTAAAAATTACAGTACTGAGAAAGTTTTCGTCGTTTTCCACTCGATTTAGCATATCCACAGCGATATCGTATCTCAGAGTGTGATCTTTACATGCATATTTTGCACTATTTGAATTTTATAAGCATGAAACTTTAATTTCTTGTGCAAGGTATCGTGAACTGTCGATTTCGGAATGCACAGTTCTCTGCTTGCTTTACGAACGGATTTCCTGGGGCTTCGTCGGAAACTTTCATTAACTTGGTCAACCATCTCACCGCTGACGCTAGGCCTACCGGCTCCTCCACGATGTTCCACATTGCCAGTTTCTTTAAACTGTTTCATCCACCGCTTAATTGAATTCGTTGACAGAGGATTACAACCATACTCTAAACGGTGCCGTCTTTTAACTTTAATGACAGACTTTAATTCCTCAAGCCATAACACACACATCGCTTTCTGCTGTAAGGATGACATGACTACTGATTGCGCATTTCTCATACATTCTTCATCAGGCCACACCTGGCGCCATCTATCGAATTCTGGGAATAACAATTCTGCAAAACAAAAATATAGAAACCGTGTCAGTAATACGTGACATAGAAAAAGAGACAATGCTCATAGTTTCTTTTGTACATAATTTTGTAATGTGTCCAATAATTCTCGGACACCCTGTATATATGTGATCCACGAATATGTGTTGTTGTCATATATCATTCAGATAGGTGTTGCTACCGGCGAGATATATTGCATCAGTGGATTATACCGATGTTCCTGTGAGTGGTACAAATAAAGGAGGACGTTATCTCAATGCTAATTCTTTTTTGTCGGATTCTTTTATCTGGCCATAGTATTTAATTAATAATTCAAGAAGTGTGAATATATGTTCAATGAAGTTCTGTACGAACATTAATGAGCTACTCGAAACTGCTATCAAAAGTAAAAACTGCATGTTACACAACAAATCCAACTTGGCACTTCAAAGGATTCGAAAACATGTCATTCAACAGTAATGAGTCTTTCCAAAATAATGATAATAGAAACGCCGCCCCGATGGCCCAGTGGTCTAAGAGCTGGTAACCATTCTTCGGAGTGAGCGTGGGTCTCAGTCCCGGATGAGGCAGGGTAGTATGTGCTTGTCTTATGGTACAGGCTTTCTGCCCTTCCTGGAACTACAGGCGCCAGATTAGAGATTTACACTATAAAAAATTTCCTGAAATTCACGAGAGACTTTCCGTAATTTCTTTCGTGAATTAACGAAGCATATTTCTGATACAACGTTTTCCGTGAAATAACAAAAACAAACCTGAATTTCACGATTTTTTCGCACCACAGGAAAATTCTGAATTTTCAGAAACCTTTCCGCAGTTTCTTTCTTATATTGGAAGGTAAACTAAGTACCGTTTTAGAGATGTGTTAACGGAAAATTCTGAATTTTCAGAAACCTTTCCGCAATTCCTTTCGTATATTAACTGGAAAACTCCGTCCTCCCTTCTTCCCTATCCGTATGACGAGAAATTACAGTAATATGAGCGATTGGTGAGAATACTTGAGGTTTGATTAACTTTTAAATATCAAGCGCTGTCGAATTTTGAAGTTCCGTAGCCAGATCAGATATTGTGGATAGCGTATCGCATGAACTTTGTTCATTGTGGCACAGGATATTTCGTCTCCTCTCCCCTATTTTGTGCACCAGCTATTTATTATAGATTGTGTCACAGTAAGAAACCGGGTATTTAACTTATTGTACAGATGATTATACGATGTCTATGTATCAGTCTTTGGACAACTTACGACGAAAGCTATTATAGCTATCAAGAGTAAATTTTATATTTAGGAGGGATTTTTTGTAAAATAATACTATAAAAAAGTACTTTTCATTTTTTTAAAGGTAACTGAAAGTCATTGTCAGTTTAAAAAATCAAGTTGCAAAGCATTTTGTTGCTTCGAAAAATCACGATGAAGAATGCTTGATTTGTGAAAAGTCCTCCTACAGAAAAAAATAATATTACAAACCTATTCAAAAAAATAATAAGCCCCAACAGAAGAGAAAATTACTAAATCACTCGCATTAATGACAAAAAAAAAAAAAAAAAGAAAATTCCTCGTCGCGAATTTGATTTTTGTTTTACGCTATACGTGATTTGGATCTCGGAACGTTTATGGCTCAACAGTTAAAGGCGTGCGTTACCTATTGAAACGATCTAAACAACGGGGGTTCGATCCTGACTGCAGCGGAAGGATTATTTGGGGTAAGGGTTGGAAAATGCAGCGTCGTCGATTTTGCGAAATTTCAGTTTAAATACGGAAGAACCTGAAACGGATTTTTCTGAAATAAACGTAACTTCTGACTACGGAAAATCTGCGAAAATACGGGTCAAAATAAACTGGCACTTTTAAAAAATGGAAATTCCTGAAAAAACCGGACACCTGCTGGCAACTTTGCTGCACGTTATTTTCCTGAAAAACACGGACACCTGCCGGCAACTTTGCTGCACGTTATCCCGTGAATTCGCACATTTCTTTTTTACATTGTAGAGATTTATGTAGAGGATTTTAGGAAAGAAGTGTCTGATCCCAGCTCTTAAACAACCCTTAGAAGTAGAAAGCTAGGAGATTTGGGCTAGAGTGCCCGACAGGAAAGTCACACGGAAGCGGAGTAGAAAGGGGGAGGATGACGCCCTGATTTATAACCGGGAACTAGTACCGAGATCCGACGGCTTAACGTGCCCATACGATGTACGACGGACATTTAGTGGTTCGAGCGTTCGTACCTGCCTGGGATCTATCCTGAGACTTTTCCGTGGCAGTCACGAACGTACTGGTCCTAAATTAGGGACAGAGGCGACTGCTTATAGCCGTTATAGTTTCTATAGTGGTCGTTAAACCCGAAACAGAAAAATAAAAATAAAAGGATACCAGACTCTGCTAAAAATTCATATTTCCGTAACTTAATGATAAAACTGAAATTAGAAATGTAAAACCTTGGTTATAGGGGTAACGGACTAATAACCTTGTTCTTTTTTATATTTATATCGTATAAGTTGAAGATTTTAGTGATATCACTATTTGTTCATACTGTATAGAAGAATACACCAAAAGGAAAATTTGGTTAACAAAATCTCGTCTATCATAATAATTAAGTATCGATTCTACCAGTCGTTTTATTATAACCATCATAAGAAAAGAATAGAATAGGATTACTTGCTTTATGATGTTTCATTGTTTTTGTTATTTTTTTCTTTTTTTTTTTTTTTTTGGTGCTTATTTTCCTTTTCTATTTCTTTTACTACAATATTACTTCAAACACGTCACTTTTGCGAATGTCTTATGCTGCAGTTTGGAAGTTAAATCATCCGTGCTTATTTGGTTTTTGCTTTAAAGTTTGTTGCAGCACTTTGTAGTAGGTAAGTAAGAATTCAAAGGCACAAGGTAAATTCGTGAGCTTTCAATGCGATGGATTGATGTAAGAAAAAAAAATGGAAATATTGAAAATATTTCCATTTATTTTTATATTTTCGAAAACGTTTTCTTTAAATCAAGAGAAATTTCGGGAAACAAAATAGAAAACTTATCATAAACATCAGTTTCCATTTTATAATGGAAATGTTACGTTTTCTTAGTTGTTTTTTATTATTATTATTATTTTCGGTACTTGACCAGACAACAACTTGTGAGCATGTGACCGCATTAGAATCTTCAAGAATGCTGTGGGGTGAAGATAAGTAAATACGTTCAGCGCATCTATGACATCTTTGCAGGCGAAAGGTTTTCGTAAATCTCCACCGACGTTCTCATAGAATTTTTTTTTTTTTTTTTTTTTGACCACTGGAAGAGAGTTTTAAACCTATACAGCCTGGAGTCACAGAGATGTGCATTTTAGCACATACGCAGGCTAAAATGGTTGCATGACGATACAGCGACTTCTCTTACTGCAAAAAATTAGCGAACTCAAATCACTGCTAGTTCAAAATATGCCCTCTCACATTTTCCAAGAGGCGCGATTAGAAGACTTAAGATCTGTGTTCTTTGTAGATCTCGTGACACCATTAATATCATGTAATAACGACAGGAAAAACAATCGTGAACTGATGTAAAAAACATCTTTTCGAAAACTTTTTTGTGAATACAACTTCGGTAGAATAAAAACTGTCTAAAAGGCCTAGGCCTAGGGCCTATGAAGTAATATTGTGTCTAAGTAAAAGCGCAATATTATTAACTTCAGTTGATACGTAAACGCTGTGAATATGGTATCGGTAGAATAAAAACTGTTCAAAAGGCCTAAGACTGGGGCCTATGAATTTATATTTAATGCCTAAGTAAAAGCGCGATAAACTTGAATTTATATGTAAACGTCATTAATATGACATAGGTAGAATAAAAACTGTTAAAAGGGCCTAAGCGTGGGACCTGTAAATTGACATTTAGTGCCTAAGTAAAAGCGCACCATTATCAACTTAATTTGATATGTAAACGTTATGAATATGAAGTCGGGAAATTAAAAATGGTGAAAAAGGCCTAGATGTAGGGCCTATGTATTAATTAAGTAAAAGAGAAATAGTAATAACTTGACATGTTATGTAAAATTTAGTGCCTAAGTGAAAGCGCAGCGATATTAAAGAATTTCACCGGCTCGTCTTCTGAAGCATATGCGCTGCTCATCTGTGCCAAGTGCAAACCGTGCCTCATCACTGAAGACAACACGACGCCACTGAACACTATCCCACGTTGATTGGGATAGACACCACTGCAAGTGGTGCCGGCGATGCTCGCTGCTCAGTAGTAAGCGGAGGAATGTCCTCCTGCAATGTATTTCCCGTGCTGCAAGTCGTCTGGCAACGGTCCGGATGTCCACTTCCGTATCTGTAGACGATGTTTCATGGCCACGGATGGTTGAGAGCGACGAATTCGGTTCTGTTTGTGCGGCTCTCACAATTGCTTATTCCTTGCGTTCTGTCGTTGCCCTCGGCCGTCCACTGCCCGCGTGCCGCTGGGTTGTGCCCTCCTCGACTTATTGGCGGCAACATCGTTTGATAACCGCGTCACTCCAACCCAAATGCCGGGCGATTCGGCAAATTTGACCAACCGGCCTTTCGCAGCCCAATCATACGTCCTCTCACAAACTCGCTCAACTACACGTATTGTGCACGGATTTAGCGTTGAAGCATCTTCACAGTCCGTGGAGGCTAATGCAACCTCAATCCGCTGTCACAGTTGTCCCTGCGTGCGAGCTTTGTTCTTCATATACCCTCCTCGATGCGCGGTTCTCATGAGCTGTGGCAGGTCACTATTTCGTCATTGGTCGTTATTTTTTAATCATTTGCATATTCGGCCCTGAGATGCTTGCATGTGGAGTTTCGTCAGATCCGAACGACTTTCTCGGGATGCTTCGTTTTTTTGGGTTTTTTTTTTTTTTCAAAGAGTGTATAAAGCAAAGCGTCCGGAAATCAAGAAAAAAAACAAGCACACAGTTGGACATTAAAAACGATTGCCTAGGAATATTGCGCAGAAATTCAGAATTTTAAAATGCTATCTAGTGTGAGATTTTTTTTTTGTATGGCGACCACGCGGTTAAAATGTTTTAAAAGACAGAATAGAAAAAAAAAGGGAAATATTAGGAAGAAAACTAATGCTGTTAAGTCATGACGAACAACTGGGTCACACGTCCCCGACTTACGTTTAGGAAAACGAAACAGAATAAAAACTAATTGTAAAGCGAAACAAAGGAAAAGACATTTGAACTGTTTCATTTCTTTTATTCTTTTACAAAATACGTGAGTGCAGTTCTTCAACGATGTCTTTTGCTTTAACGAGTTCGCTTTAGGATTTTTAAGCATATTATTCTATAAATTGGGGAGTTTGTTTAGCAGTACACTGTTAAAAAATTTTTAGTAGGTAGCACCAAAAGGTGCTACACCAGCTGCACCACTTTTGGGGCAAAGGTGAACCATCATGTGATGCATGAAACATACATTACATAAATATGGTGCAATTGGTGCAACTTCACACCGTTGAAGATGAACACCATAGTGTGGTGCGCAATTACATCCCGTTTTTGTGCATTTATGCATTACACAATGGTTTATCTTTTCCTGAAAACTGCTACACCTAGTGTAGCACCACTTTTTGGTGCAACATATTTCTTACAGTGTAGTTTTGTGAATGCGATTTCATAACTAGCCATACAATTACTTCCATGTTTTCCTTCATTTACTAAACCAACTGCCAGTAGTGCTTTTGTACCTACCTGGAAGCTATTAATTAAAACTATTTTTGATATTTTTTAAACTTTGCACACAATTTTGCTTAATTATATGTCATGACCACCTTTCTTATATTAATAGCATGATTTTGTTATGTATGGTGCAAAGATCTGAATTTTTAATGGATTCAAAACGTGCATTCCTTTAAAATCGGCCATTCCGTTTTGCCCCTATATATCATTTCATCAATGTTCACTCCTTTATTGCAAGTAGAAGAAGATGCTGTAACGTTTGTTTATGTAGTGAGACATTTATTCAAATAAGAAGAAACAAAGTTTCCTGAGCTGTATTTAAATCATTAGTTCATTTTGTGATTTGATGTTTCGTTTTTACGTGTAAAGCAACAAAACCTTAAATGTGTGACTTGTTATGTATGCAGTAACATTCGTGGGTACTCTGAAAGTGCTTTTAATCTTTCCACTGTTCAATTTGTTTTTTGCTCCTTGCATTACGTTTGGATACATGAGAACTCTGAAGGCTTTTATCTTTTCAGCTATCATGTCGTTCGTCGAGCTTGTCATCTGCGATAAGAACCACGAAGAGAACTAAAAGAAAGCTTGTGAAGAGAAGGCTGCAAATGATGATAAGAAAGAAACAACGTAACCGAGGAAGGAGTGCAGACATTGCTCACCGTAGATGTCGAGATCCGCTTACTCCGATACTGTACGAAGTATCTCCACAGGCTCTTGTCGCACGAATACGTGATACCCATGGTAATCGACGTGATCTGGTAGCATGACACAGAGTCAGAACTTTTCCTCGATACAATGAATTTCTTTTCTTTCTTTGCGAAGCATAAAAATGTGAATATTCAATTGTCGTTTGAATGCTTAAACTGCGGGATAAGTCATCACTCTTTGTAAGGAAATAAACAAATTGATTTTTCCGACAGGTACTTTTTTCTATTTTAGTTCAGTTTTTGAAAGAAATTGCACCTCATAGAATCAAAGTTTTAATTAACGACAACCCGTCTGAGTTGTAGAACTTTTACGACGTCATTTCGTATCGAAATTTATTACAAGAATTAAAGAAATGCGCAAAACATAAGCAGAATTTACTAACATTTGATATTTTTGGCAATGAGACATTTTAGCAAATGCTACCTTGTAGCACGGTAATGTGGTGGCAATCAAAAGCGCCGTTGTACATTTAACGGCTTTTTTTTCTTTTGTTTAGTACACCCTCATAATACTTTTATAAAAAAGAACATTCATGCATGGTGTAACAACCGAAATGACAGCTGCAGGTAAAAACTACTCTTAAGACATTATCGGTCATCTCAAATTTATCACGTAATTATAAATACACTACCCTGTGAACACTCAAGGGACGCATACAGCGTATTAAATCAGTTTATTTTTGTGGCGTAGTAAGTACAAAGATTCGCCCGAATAGGCAAATCTTTGTACTTACTAAGCCACAAAATAAACGGATTTAATACGCTATTATGCGTCTCTTGAGTGTTCATATTTATCATAGTTCAAGCACATTGGAATTTGAACATGGATTTATCAGTTTTCTGTCTTGAAAATTCTGCTGCTGAATTTGATTCGAATGGTGAGAAATGCATTCGCAAGTGTGAAGTAGGCAGCTCTTGGTTTAATTTTTTTTCAATAATATTACTGTCCTGAATAATAAAGTCTAAGAAGTCTGAGTTCATAGATTCTTAAAGTTTATTAAACATCTGATGCCTTATTTTACTGCTTATATAAGTTACATCTAGATAAACTTATTTTCAGTGCATTGTATCAGGTCCTAACGGGGTTTGAGCGAAATTAATTTAAAACGACGATTGTTCCGTTCTACACACGAAATATAAGGGTGGTCCAAATGAGTAGGCCAGACATTTCTCTAAGGTTTAGAACTAATAGGAGAAATCAAATTACAACAATAACAGATGAAGCAAAATATAATTTTTATCATTGAGTGATCATTTGGAAAAAAGGACTTCTAACAACAGGTTACTTAGCAGCCCCGCAACACAATCGCGGCAACGTACGTCGCAGATTTTATGCTGATCCTGCAGACAAAAACGGTATCCCCTTATTTTTATTAAATCCGTCTTTCAGAATTTCCGAAAACGGAAGTCAGAGGGAGTGAAGATTTCTACCGTAATCGTAATTCTTTTTTTTTTTTTTTTGTTCTTGTGATGTTATCGGCATTGTTGTTAAAGATAATCGTATTGCGTAAATGTTAGTGTTTCAGATTGAAAATAGAGGCAACAATTTCCGAAAACGAATGTTACACGGAGCCGTATAAATTTTAAATACTTTTTTAGCGATGTCCCCTTTGCCCGGTAGTATGGTTGTTAGACATCATTTTATTACACCAATTTCTGTATTTAAGACTGGAAACGGAGAAATATTTCAGGAAAGCGGAGGTTGGACGGCGCGAAGATTTCTCCTGTAATCGTAAAATGGAGGCCAAAATTTTCGACAACGGAAGCTAAAGGTAGCGCAGATTTTTCCCGTAATCGTTATTTTTTTCCCGTGGGTTTCTCTGCACTGTATTATTGTTTAAATATCATACAATTACATTTTTTTTTTTTTTTTGTATTTAAGAACCAAAATTGTGAACAATTATTCCGAAAATGGACGTAGGACCGAGCGAAGATTTCTTCCGTAATCTTTTTTTTTTTTTCTCGCGATGTTTTCTCTGCTCTGTATTGTCGTTAAATGTCATTTTATTCTATAAATCCTTGTGTTTCAGTTTGAAAATGGAGGGAAAATTCTAGGTTCGGAGAGCAGAGTGTCTGTGATCCTAGTTATCATTGCAGTTTCTGTTGTACCTAGGCTAGGCTTTTTTTTTTTGTAGGGTGAAGAAATATAAGGTGGTCAGTTTCTTTCTTTTATTTATTTATTTTTAGTCTCTACTTGTGCAAACTTTTATCGTTTTCCCATATCTAGTAATTATCTCGCCCCGGGACCACCTGCAGATTTGTTGTGCCATAATATCGGTCGCAGACTGATCCGGAACTTTTGCTATGGGGCTCAACAGAAAAAGAAAGAAAGAAAGAAAAAATGGCTGGTGGGAAAATTGTGTTCCATGGCATAAGTTTCTAAGCATATCTAAATCTCGACCTTTATTTAGAGTACTTAATATGTAGCTGTCTAGTTCCACACAATAGTTTCAGTTTGTCGAGTATCCATTCACACTGAATTTTGCAATTCGGTAGGTTTTAATCCAAGTACAGAAAATGCGTCTTTTGAATTACTTAGGGAACAACACAAATTTTGCAGGTGCCTCACAGCAAACAAATGCTTCAAAATGACGCCACTTTTCAAATGCATTTTAAAATAAACATGTTAAAATTTTAGCATTTTTTTGCATGCTGTCTTAGATTGATTTGCGAAACGCAATAAACTAAAGCGTGACATTTTTCAGGTTGTAACCCGATTACACGCCAGTGTTTTTGGAATAACATCTCATTATATCTACAAGAAGGCATATGCGATGTATTAAATCTACTGGATTAATGTTTTCGTGTAAAACAGAAATAATCTACTAAACGGATGAGAAATATGGCTTGCCCAGGGATTCTTAACCACATAAATTTCCATGCCCCCTTTAGAAAACATTCGTAACTTCTTGCCCCCATATAAATGAATTCCTTGGTCATTATTATTAATACGACTTAGAATCTTAAAATTTTAAGATGCGCTCTTACCCCTTAGGGGTACAGGAACCCAAGTTAAGAATTCCTGCATTTTTGCTAAATTCTGTCCAAGGCAAATTTAGCACCGATTAACTTTCATTCTGTAAAAATTCAGTACAGTATACCTGAAAAGCTGTTTGGTTTATGTATTGCAACACCACGTGCAAAATGCTTTTGAAGAAACTTTATGGCATAGATACTAGGGAGGAAAAGCCTCTCTCTCTCTCACACACACACACATTGATTAATTAAAGAGGTCTAGTGTCGTGGGCATGTCACTTCCAAAGTAAGAAGTAAGGCAGATATCCCTCTGTGTAAATAAGAATATATTGCCAAATACCCGTTATCAGATGTCCAGAAACACTTTCACTACACAGTCTTATATACATCAGCAGAGTAATAGATGTAATAGAAAAATGTTTTATAATGACTAGCAAAATATGTCTATGGAATAATACCTGCATTTGCAAGGGACCTTTCTCATTATAATGCCTCGATATTTTGAGATACATAGTATTAATTTGGAATGGATTTTGATTCGAAAAGAGAGTGAAAGAACGAGAGAGATCAATTAACTGCAAATGAATGATTGGCTAACCGACCATCTAATTGGAAGTTTCCCTCTTCCACTATTTTTTGTTAATGTCATTGATTTCAATTAAGCGTTAATTATGAAACCAGGACTATTCGTATTAATAAAGTACCTTATGGTGAAATCAAGCGCATTATCGCAAAGCACGATTTTCAGGCTATGTAAAAATCTCTTTCACTTGATCTTACTACTGAGATTTTCTTTGGCAAAGAATTAATAGTCGTGACTTTTCTATGTTCCAAAGTACGCCTTCAGGCTCTATAGAGAAACTGTTTGCAATCAGACATAATTTTACGTTAAATACAGTTTACTAGAATAAAAACACGTTCTATAATAAACATTGATCATCCGTGACCTTTATGTTAACAGTGAAAGCAGACT
Organism: Macrothele yani; assembly: GCA_039090855.1. Classification (NCBI taxonomy): domain Eukaryota; kingdom Metazoa; phylum Arthropoda; class Arachnida; order Araneae; family Macrothelidae; genus Macrothele; species Macrothele yani. The sequence goes on along the minus strand of CM077023.1, from coordinate 79,540,127 downwards.
CTAAATGTCTGCATGAAATTATTTTAAAGTTTAAAGATTTTGTATGAGCAAATAGCCGTTATATTGAAATATTTTTTGTACGTTAGTAAAACATTTGTCCATTTAGCAAAAACATTAAACAGATTAACCCGTCAAAAGTGTTAATATACAGCTCAGTTAAGAGAGGCCACCAAAATATCATGAATTCTTGCCCCACCAAAATATCATGAAAACTGTAGTGCACAAAGAAACCAGCTTTCTAAGCCTTCGCTCCAATAAAAGCGCTAAGAAATGGCACAGAAGTAACATTTGTACCAGAGATCTTTGTAAAATAAGAGTAAAATAATTTATTCACAATCACAGAGGTTGCGGGTTTTCGAAATGCAAATACAAAGCATTTTTTATAGATATAAAAAGAAAGTATATAAAATAGAATTTTCTAAGCTAAAGAAGGACTCCCTGTGGCCGAGTGGTTAAGGCGTAGATTTCTTGCTACTCGTCCGACGGGCCGTGGGTGGCCTAGTGGTCAGCGTTCGTGACTGCCATAGGGATGACCTAAGGTTCGATCCTGGGTAGGTACGAACGTTCGAGCCACTAAATACCCGCCGTGGGTCGGATGGGCACGTTAAGCCGTCGGACCCCGGGTACTGGCCCCCGGTAATAAATAAGGGCGTCTTCCTCCCCCTTTCTACCTCGATTCCGTGTCACTTTCCTATTGGACACTCTAGCCCAAATCTCCTAGCTTCCTATTTCTAAGGGTTGTTCAAGACCTGGGGTCAGACACTCTCTTCCTAAAATCCTCTACATATGATCTGATCTGATCTACTCGCCCGACTTGGGTCTTGATCCGAGTCTCGGAATAGCTGTGGGTATGTGCTTGTCTTACGTCGCTGGCTTTCGCCACTGCATAGGACCAGTGAGCCCTAAATTAGGACGGAAGACTGCTAATACAGTCATTTGCAAAAGTTTAAGACCACCTGTCAATTTATTGAAAATTAAGATTTTCAAAGAAACAACTAATTACTAGTCAGAGATATTTTAAAAAATGACACCACAGATGAATGCTTACATTCCTTAGAACACAAAAAGACCGAAATCAGTACTTTGTGTTGCCACCTTTGTTTCTTATAACGGGCAGAATATGATGTGGCATAATCTAAATGAAGGGTTTGCAGCAGTCACTTGAAATGTTTTTGCCACCACACGTACTTTATCGCATCAATCAAAGCTTGGGAATTTGATGGCTGTGTTTCTGCTACCTTGTCTTTTAAAATGGTCCACAAATTTTCGTTGGGGTTAAGGTCGGGACTATTATCGGGCCATTCAAGCACAGTTATGTTTTTCCTCTGCAGGAATTGTCTATGATCTGTGGAATTTATTGTCTATGATCTGTGGAATGGAGCACCATCATGCATAAAGATTGTGCATCTGTGCACTTGCATATGAGTTAACAACTTCTCACGTAACATTTCCTCATGAAAAAGACCAGCCATGGTAGTGTCTGTCGGCAAAAAAGATAATGAACAGTACCGGATGCTAACATAGCACCCCATATCATCTGACTATGCGGATGTCTCACGGTGCTAACGGTGTATTTTTCATCAAACCTTTTGACTTTTAGTAGTCCAACATGTGCTTCACGTGATTCAAATTAACGCACATTTGATTCATCGGAGAACAGAGCTTGGCTCCAATTTTGCAGCAGTCCACGATTGATGACGCTTCGTAAAATGGATGCTCTTCTTTTTTTATGACAGAGTTTAGTAGGTTCATGTGCAGCTTTAAAAGACATTAATCCAAAATCTTTGCTAAGACGTCGGGAAACATTGCTGATACTAATATTAGACCCGTTTGAATGTAGGAAGACCTTGATTTTCTTGCAAGAATTCCTCGAAGAACGCATAACTATTCGCCTTATGGTATTGTCATCACGTGGGGTTGTTTTCCTTGGACGTCCACTTTTCTTTCGGTAGCTAAATTCACCTGTATCTCAATATTTCATGATCGTATTATGAATAACAGTCTTGCTCACATTCAACTTTCTACTTATGCCACGTTCGGAGTATCCTTCATGATATAAAGTCACTATTTGTGCCCTCTGAGTAAACACTTAATGACGCTTTTTTGCCCATTTTTCGCAATATTGAAAATACGTGCAAAACCTCTCATCATGAAAATCAGAAACAAACTGACGCTCGCAAGCTTCCCCCAACTCTATCAACAGCTGCCGCTGTAGGATGATGAAACACCAACAGAAAGTTGAGTAATACAGACAGTAGCTGACGGAATCCGCAGAAATCTCCTAATACCAACATGTGGTCTTAAACTTTTGCAAATGACTGTAGTTTTCAAATTTGCTCATAATGGTCGCTCAACCCCGATGCAATCAAAAAGAAGAAATACAGAAGCTCAGATTCTTATGTACTAGTTTTGATGCCATTGCTCTCTGAATTTTATTTATGCACGTTAAATTTGACATTTTTGTTTTGAAGTATAGCTTGAATCACAAATTAAAGTAAACATGCGAATCTTGCGTCAGGCAAAATCTTTTTTTTTTTCCAAGTGAGGATATATGCATCCGGCAACCTCCCAAAGTCTCTAATAAAATAATAATACGCGAAGAGTCTGTATCAGCCGTAGAATGCAGTTTCAATAACATCTCATTCATTTCCGAAACGTTTAGCAAGTGCGATTTGAGTAGGCACTTCCTAAGCACCAAAATTGCAAACACAAACTTGTTCAAGGTTGTTTTCCCTTTGAGAAACATGCTTTATACATAAACAGATCTCACACACACATGCACACACACACACAGATTTGTCTTGTTTCCTTCTGTCTCTTCTTGAAATATGCTCCGTCTGTCACTACTTCCAAAGCAACTGCATTACGTGGAAAATTTTTTACGTCTTTCGGTCTTCTAAAAATACGTTTTCGCTCTGCATTTTTTTACTTCAAACTTTAACCATATGAGCTACACGCCGAAAACTGTTCTCTTGTTCGATTATATGTTTGTGTTTCAGATATCACTTTTTTATAGAAATTCTTTATATATGTGAGGTTGGTTGGCTATGCAATACATGTTTGCTATGCCAAAGTTATATTTTAACGCACCTCCAAAAACAGTCGATAAATTTTATTTAAAAAGAACTGTTTAAGCCTCAAAGTATTATTTTTTGACTCAGTAATAGTCAAAGACTGAGTGTAGAGATGTTTGGTGAATTTTCAAATACTCTCAAATCCAGTCAGCCAATACCATAATTTTACGCAGAAAAGAAAAGCATATATACGTACGTTTTTCTCTCTTAATGCACGGGAGTTTTAGGTGATATATTTCACAACAATTAAAAAACAAACGAAAAAACTATGTGTTCTCTAAAATGACCGTGGACGTGCGTTTCAGATAATCAACACGTTTGGAAAACCCCATTCTTAGGCAATATATAAAAAGTTTTGCGGATTTCTAAACTGAAATGTCTGACAAGCATTGCAGGTGTTTAAAATGTTAACCAAACAGAAGTCATCGCTCTTTCCACGGTAATAAGTGAGTCACAGAAAAAAATTATCACCGTCCGCCACGGGGTATCGAACTCAGTGTCTTCCAGTTACGCCCCGGGCATGCTACCACTGCACCACAGCGGCCTCGAATTTTCCAGACTCACATGTGATTTAACTGCCAAACCACATGGCAGGTTGCTTCATGGAGCCCCTCACAATGCTGGGGATTCACCAAAGATGGAAAGCAGCAACTGAACAAATAACAAGGAGGCGAATAAGTAATTAATTCATACACTCGACGTGGATCAGGAACACCAAACATAAGTCACGCTCTTTCCACGTTAATAAGTGAGTCACGGAAAAAATTCTCATCGGCCGCCACCGGGAATCGAAACCAGGGTCTTACTGTTACGCGCCGGACATGCTACCACTGCACCGAGGCCACGGTGGTGCAGTGGTAGCATGTCCGGCGCGTAACTAGAAGACCCTGGGTTCGATTCCCTATGGCGGCCGATGAGAATTTTTTCCGGGACTCTGCACCGAGGCTACTGTGGTGCAGTGGTAGCATGCCCGGCGCGTAACTGGATTACCTTGGGTTCGATTCCCGGTGGCGGCCGATGAGAATTTTTTCCTGACTCACTTATTAACGTGAAAAGAGCGATGACTTCTGTTTGGTGTTCCTGATCCACGTCGAGTGTATGAATGAAGTTTAAAATGTTTTCAACTGGCGTTTCAAAAGGAAACAATGTTACCGGAATTAATTTGTCTTCTTTTTTTTTTTTTTCGGCTGGGGCGGGGGGGGGAGGATTAACGACTACCACGTGAAAGTTTTAAGACTATAAGCAGCCGTCCATCCCTGATTGGGGCCACTGGCTCCAGGGAAGGGGCGAGCGCACCACCCGTGCTCATCGAGGACTTTAACTCGATGACTAGTTAGAAACAGAGGTGTATGACCACTAAGCAATTAAAGTTGCAAATCAGTTTATCTCAAAAATCGGATCTTAACTTCCCTTGTTTGTTGCACATTCCTTTAAAACTCATCCTTCCAAGTTGAATGACTAACTCAACCTACATTTCATGAGTAAGCATTTACTAAAATAAGAAAAATATGTTTCAGTTTTTTGGCACAACCATGTAAATACTAAATGCTCAGGAAAGGAACTCTACTATTGCCATTAAAATATCTCTCACCAAAAAGAGTTGCTCACAAACACCTAAACCACAAAAAAAAAAAAAAAAAGATTAACATTTATATACTAAATCATGACAGAAATACCTGCATCGTAAAAAAATGCAAAGGGAAACGTTTCATATATTGAAAAAAATGTAGAATTAAGAAATATACAGAACTAAGGTTACCAGGCACTTGAAAAAACAGTTATATTTTGTGACGTATTGCAGAGGTCAAGACGACAAATCTGCAGCGATGCAGTCCGTCCGTGTAGCTTAGTTGGGAGAGTAATTTACTCCGGAGTGAGGTGACGCTTACGGCACTGACTCTTTCTCCTCCCTATACAGCACCAGTTGCCCCATACTGTAAATTCGTGTTTCTGGTTTTGGACGGCAGACATCAGAAGGAAAATTTCTGCTGTATTACATTTCGAAGTGTGTTTAGAAACATCAAAGTTTTTCTTTGAGGAGGAGGGGGGGGGGGTAACGAACACCTCAAAATCAAGGACTGGCGACTGCCTCTCGTCCTTGATTTTTAAGCGCTCATGGTGGTCGTTAACACCCCTCAAAAAAAAAAAAAAAAAAAAAGAAAAAACTTTGATGTTGCTAAACACCCTTCAAAATGCAATGCAGCTGAGATTTTAGAGATTTTCCTTGTGTCTGCCGTCCAAAACAGGAAATAAGAAATTACAGATTTGTAACAATTACAGAAAAATACGAATCTTTCAGTTTCGGAATAGGTACTCGTATTATGACACATTTCGAATATTAATAATTTCATTTCCTTAACCTCGTTGAAACTTAAATGCTGTCTGTACACATACACGTCATTCAGCTGTTCTCAGAAATTTAAAAGTTAGCTCCTCAAAATTAGAGAGTCTACCAAAAACAAATTAGTACTGATGTACCTCCATCTAGAGCTATTTTGGCACGCAACTCAAGCTTCAGATGCATTCATCATACGCCTTGAAAATAATCTTTTTGTACTTCATACCTATTATCACTTTTTCCTTCAGACATTTTAGGATTCATTACTTCTGCACAAATTTTTACAAATAGCTTAATAACCCATAACCGCTAAAAAATCGTGTGAGCGCTCCTCAGATTCAAATTTTTTTAGTAATTTTGATCTTCTTTGGTTGGTTTTCAGCCCACATGCTTTTCAACCACTAAATTTCAGTATCCTGTCTAATTTAATATCATTGAAGATTGCAAATCAACACTCTATGATATCTTCTTCTTCTTCTTCTTCTTCTTTTTTTCTAATAGCTGCTGTACTTTCTCTTATGTATCTGCATAGAAATTTTAGGCTTCATAACACTCATAATATTGGCTAAAATCCATAAATGCACAGGGCTGATTCCAGAAAATCAAAAACTTGAAATTCCTCATTTGCGTTACTAGTTATACCCTAAAAATTCACTGAACAAGAAGTTCGTGCTTTAAATGAAAGAAGAAAGAAGTGTAAGGCCTGCCACTTCTCAGGTCACATTTTTGTCTTTAGCGTGTGCGTTTTTCAGGTATCTTATTTGCTAAATAAGGGGAATTTCTATTTCCGCAAACACACCAGAATTGAAATTTACGAAACAACGAAGTCGGAAGTAAGAAAGGGATGCGTAGGGAACTTTCAAAAACTGAAAATGAAGAATTCGGCTACTTTTTTTTTTTGTTTGTTAGCTCTAGACATAAATAAAGAAAAAGAACCGCAGAAACATTTATAGCTTTGTACTCTGTAACATTTGCTTAATGACATATAGTTCGTAACTGCTTAAAATTAGAAAGGGCATCCTGAAAGTAACCGTCCCTCATAAGACTTTTATTTGTAGCCTCAAGAATGTGAAATTTGGTGGCAAAATACTTGGACATATTGTTAATAATGCTAGCTTATTCAAAGTATTGTCCATCACTTTCTATACATTTCCACCATCTTTAAACCCATTGGTAAAATCCAAATTGGAAAAATTCCTGAGGCTGTCGTTTCACCCATGGGTTCACAACCAGTTTAACGTCTGTCACATCGTCGAAATGTTCCCCACGAAGAGTGTTTTTCAAAGGGGAAAACAGGAAAAAGTCTGAGGGAGCCAAATCAGGACTGTAGGGGAATTGGGGCATCACCGTTCACCCCATTTTGGCAATAGCCTGTAAAGTCTCCATTGAGGTGTGGGGACGTGCGTTATCACGGTGTAAAACAACACTATGAAGTGGAATGTCACATCTCTTCCTTCTGATAGCTTCCTTTAGCTTCTTCAATGTCTGCACATAGTGAGCACTGTTTATTGTTGTAACTCATGGATGGTGACACGACGATCAGCTGTGATGAGGTCTTTCACTCGTTGCCTGTTGGCATCTGTCACTGCAGTTGCGGGTCTTCCACTCCGTTGTTTGTCCGACATTGAACTTTCTCCCACTCCATCTTCAGACATTACTGATTTCGAATGTGGCAGCTCCATACACCACCATGGTTTTTCTGTGGATTTCGGGAGCCTCACACCCCTTTTTTTCCAGGAATTCAATTACGTCTCGCTGCTTTTCTCTGTCTTTCAGGATCTTTATTTCCGATTCTGAAAAAAACATTGTACCCACATTGGTAACATATCATAGTACATGTCAGTGCATTTTCATTAAAATCACTTCAAAATTTCAAAAGCTTTTTTGGAGGAGGCATTACTTTCAGGATGCTCCTTGTAATTATTAAAGCCCATTAATGACATAAGAGTTTTGTACAAATGCCATTAGTGGTCTAAGCACTGGCTTTTGACCGTTGGCCAGGGTTCGAGACCCCGATGAACAGTGGAGGACATACCGTTGGGCAAATGAAAGTAATTTCAAAGTGACTAAGGAAAATAAAGGAATAGAGGGCAACGTGCATGCAGAAACGTTTACGGTTGCCAAGGAGTACCTTTCCAAAGAAAAATGCTCATGCTGTACAATCGTAAAACATATCAGTTTCCATTCGAGTGTCACATGAAGCTGGAAACATACTGAAACGTAATTTCACTTATATGACCTCAAATGCTGCTTTGGTCGTATGTTTAATGCGTATGGCATGCAGCCAGTTACAATTAAATAACATTAATGTGTTCCCACGATGAGCTTCAGTTTATCCTTATAAATTGTGTTATTCTTCACATTGCTTAAACATTTTTCTTTCCTTTTGCTTTTTCTTAACCCTTTAAGCGGCTTATGTACCTGAACCAAGAGTTTTCCAAATATTCCTGGGCTCCTCAAACAGAAGTGTTCTTATGGTGACCGAGTTATACGTACGCTACGGCAAAACAATTTCTTTTCCTCTTTCATCTCGGGAGTATCGACTATAAATCTGTCTCTGGTTTAAGTGCTCCCTTGCAGTCCTTAGTCTTTACAGTATGTAGTTTGATTTCCTCATAGTCCTTTATTCTCTGTTCTAGCACACAAGGATTAATTCGGAAGGAGTAGTCCTCCGGACATGGAAATCATGCCACTGGAAATAAAAATAGTTACTCAAACATATTTTCTCTTCTGTTCTAGGTTCTTCGCCCTTTTTATAACATTCTTAGCGGAAAAGGTAATCAAACAGGAACGATTAATGGCAATCATACCCCCAAATTACCACTTAGAATGATAAACCTAAGGTAAAAGCAACGCTTCTGGATGCGTAGGTTCACTCGTTTCTGTCGCGTTTGGCCTACTTCTCAGATAGCGAATATATTCGTTCGAGCTGATTTCGGCTTATTTTGTTAACCCCAAGTTATTTCGTTCCAGCCAGTTAAAGGGTTAAGGAACTTCATACGGTGGAACCTTGGTTATACGTTTCTCAGTTATACAATTTTCACTTTTACACGTAATTCTGCGTTTGTCCCGATTTTTTACTATTAGTTCCTATCACTTTTTAAACTCCTTTATACATTTTCATTTATACGCTTTTTGCGATTGTACGTTAAAGTTTGAATTTCAGATTACCAAAATTCCACGCTTCTTTGATTCATTTATACGCAACTCGTTAGGTCACAGATTTGAGACGCCGTTTTGTTCCTTCTTGGTGCAGCCAAAATTGAACCTTGATCCCATTAGAGAAGGGTATGTTGTTTACTTTCGGTTTGGATGCAAAATAGGTTTCGCATTTCATGACTCACATACATATGCGCTATTTAAAAATCTGTGGGGCTTAACTTTGTGGCGCTACTATTTCGTGACGTAATAAAATGGAATCCTAAATGTGTCATCAATATTCAACATTCTGGTTTCAAATGGATGTACTCAGGATCCGCAGAAGGAAAAGCTTTTAACTCATGTGTACAGTGAGCAGTGGTCTCATATTAAAACACGGGTCTCAGATTTTTAGTTGTGAGGATTTCACTTAATCTAAAATCAGGATTTCGATAGACAGATAGAGTCGTCAAAAGAAAAGTTTGATTTTCATAGACTTTATAATTTTTGCAATGCGATAAAATATGTATATTATAATTTGTGACGCTTTTTTCCCTTTCTTCGCCAATTCGACTTTAAATAAAACAACATTAAGAACATCATGCACGTCTTTAAGGTATTAATTTTAAAATAGTGTTTAACATTCTGAAATTTCATTTATACGATCATCCCCTCAAAAAACGTGTAACTGAGATTTCACCGTATATTTCCTTTCGCCGCCAAATCGACTTTAAATAAAACATTATTAAAAACATCATGTACTTCTTAAAGCAGAAATTTTAAAATAGTATTTAACATTTTGAAATTCCGTTTATACGGTTTTCACATTTATACGTTTTTTCAGGTCATCCCCTCGAAAAACGTATGACCGAGGTTTCATTGTATATAGTTGCATTGAAGAATCAAAAAATATTTCACATAGAAACAAGATTCTTCTAACATTTTTTTGCGTTTCTTTTAACCGGGAAACATCATTATGTTACTAATATTCCACCCAGAAATATTAGTAATACTTTCACCGGTGAAAAGAAAGAGCAACACAGAAGAACCAATTAATGGGAACGACGTTTGTGTAATCACTTTCAGAAGCACACTCTGTATTTAAAAAGAAATCCACCAAATGCTTAATTTAGTTAAAGCATTTGTTAAGTTTATATACGATAAATGGAGTAAAACAGTGACTTGCGATTAGCAGAAGTTGTAATATTTCTGTTCAGGATTTCGTCTAGATTTTTGTCTCACAGAAAATAAAAATCGATTAACTGAACGTTTAGCAGGCAAAACATAAATCTTATTTATTTGTTTTGTAAGAAGGGTCACATTTATTCTGCGTTTGCTGTTCTAGCTAACGCTGAAGGAGATCTATCGATCTAAAGTAGGAATTAAATGTCAGCGATGTGTCTAATGCTATTTGTACAGAAAACTAGCTGAGATTTCTTAGGAAATTCTCCGAACAGTTGCAAAATGTGTCTCACTTATTTTACCATCAAATGATTGGCAAGTCTTACTTAAGTTTGAGTTGCTCGTTGATAGCCTTCATTCTGAATAGTTGGAAACTAGATGTAGATTTGAAAAGTAAATTTCGTAAATAAATCTACTTTTCTTGTATTTTATTTCTTCCAGCTCTTTTTTTCTTGGAGACGGAGTTAACGACCGCCGTGAGCAACTCAATGGGTTAAAAAGCAATCGCCAGATCCTAATTTAGGGAGATTGGTTTTAGGGCGGTAGGAGGGCCATGGGACAAACGCACCATCCATGACTCACCTGGAATTTGGGCCCGGACTCCACACCGAACGAATGAGAGAGAGCCATCGTTCGTCTGATATGGGTCTTATGGATTTTTGCCTCAGAGGGAGATTCTGGATTTTTGCCTTTGCAGTTCTCTATCACTGACTTTTAGCGGGAAACGAATATGGTCTCCCCACTACGTGTAGCCTATCGCACTAACCTCGTAGTCTAATTCCATTTGCGCTGAAGCAATTCCTTTGTCTCATCGTTACAGCCACGAAAAGAACCCAAAGATACGCTCTTTTTCTTCAGGTGCCATCATCACAAGCTACGCACAGCTATGATGATGAATTACCTGTGCAACAAGGATGATGAGGTGATTTCTCATTACCTTACTTATTGCAGTATCGTGGTCATTCACCGTCGTCTAGCTATAGCTATACGTACGATAAGCCAAGAGACAGCCGCCAGACATGGTTAAGGGCGTAGAAATACATCCACATATTCACGTTACATTCGGCAAAACCTAGGAAAACCGCGAACTGGATGGTCTGCAACGGGATTTGAACACCAATGCCATCTACCATACAGCGAATAGGTACGAATGGGCTGAGCTAACTTAATTTAAATTTTGGAGGTCATTATTTTAGCTTTAATCACATTCAAGTGATTTCATTACAGTGAAAGTTTCAAAGAGCTCTTCAGAAAATAACACACTTTTCTTTAGTTAACACTAATTGAGTTGTGCACAATGTGAAATATAATTTACTGCATATGTAGAAAGAACTGAGAAGGATAACTTGCACATCATTTGATAGTGAGAATTGAATAATTTAGTTTTTTGTGGTCTCCAGCAAAAATTGTCACTTCCCAAATTATTTTGAATTTGGAATGTCTCTTAAAAACATATCCATGTATGAATTTCTTAGTCTTAGTCAAATTACTTTTGTGTATTTGTTGTGTCCTATGGAAAACTATACGAAGGGTTGGATAAATCAGGTAATAGATATGCCTGGACTGTCTAGAATTCATCTGATATACTGGGCAACCCATATTCTTTTCCGTAGTCAAAAACTGAGGACATGAACATTTGATTAGAACATTAGATAATGTTAGTAGTTAACTGATGGTTTTATATTTGAATAGGGGAGAGAGAAAACTTTAATGAACAACTTTAGAATGGACGAAATTAGGTGAAATCACTATCTTGAGTTGATCCCATAATGATAAAACTTGCCTGTGTGTCATTTTCATGTGACCTAAAAATAATTTTTCTGCTTATATAAGTTTTATTCCTAAAACGAGAAAATTCATAAGAAAAATCCAGACATTTAATGTTAAGCATAATTCCCTCAAAAGTAGTTTCTATGCTAAAAGTGGTTCATGGAATTCGATTTTCTTGCTCATTCAGTTATTAGATATTCAGAAGGAACGTGCTTAAAATAATGTTTGCTGCTGACACAAAAATAAAAAAAAACTAAAAAAAACTGCATGTTCCAGTTCCGCCTCTCAGCAATGACAAAATGGTAATACGTGTACAGACTTTTTTCTAACGAAGGTGACCAAAAAAATATTTTCTCCAGTTCACACGAAATCTCAGTTAATCTTCTGTTAAGTATAAGAAAAAACAAACTCGCAATACATTCGGCAATAAGATTAGTAGTATTTTTTATCAGTGACTCAGAAATAAGCATGCATTCAGAATTTTCGATTTCCAGCCTTTTAGTTCGGTGAAAAGTTAAATGAATTTAGCTGCTGAAATCGTTTCATTCATCTGATCCAGTCTTCAAGAATGAGGGTGGATACAATGAGTTAAAATTAATTCATTTATAAATAAAGATAGCAAATATATCTATATACCACGCAGATTTATTTTGAACAATTAATATGGTAGGACCTCTGTTAAAGATAAGAAATAAATTGTATAGTATAAAATCTCCGGACTAGTTATGATAGAAAAAGTAGGGAAGCATTTTTTTTAACGCAGTTATTCCTTAATATAAGTCATGAACCATAAATCCATACATAAAAATGTTTCCGTTCAGCTAACAGTACGAAACCGAGTCTCTTGTACGGTTTAGATACAGAAAGGCCTTTCTGTATCGATACGTCGTAACGTACGGAACCAATATGAAAAAACTAGCTATATGTAAGCTCGTTCGAAGCTTAAATATCGTATATATATATATATATATATATATTATTGAAGGTTTAAGGACCACTGTGAGTCACTCAATGGGCTGTAAGCAGTCTCCCGTCCCTGATTCAGGGTCACAGGTTCCAGGGAAAGGAGAGAGCCAGTGCTGTGAGACGAAATCAACATCCATTCCTCACCGGGATTCGAATCCTGACCCTTCACGGACGAGCGGTCTAAAGCCAGCCAGCCCTTAGACCACTGCGCCACCGGCGACGTACTGATTGCCACAGCTTGTTCTTAAAAATCCGCACGCACATGCGATAAATGAAATACCTTGATTTGAAGTTTCATACCTCAGATATCATGTTGCGGCATTTACGTGATACGACCGAAAACAATCTGCTATCCTTTGATTTTTTGGAAAGCTGGGGGGAAGTTCTATTTAACTCTTTCGTTCAAATGATCAGCTTTTCTTTTATTTAACAAAGTGTTATTTTACTCGGTAAAGCTGATTTTTATTCGGGAAAGTCTGCTGATTGTGAAGCACAGAAAAATCACAAATTAAGTATACTGTACGAAGAGGGTTCAAATATAAACTTATTTATCCCTCTTCGTAATAAATTTTCAGTTCATGTAAATGATTTGTTCATCTGTAAAAGATGAACAAATATTTTACAGGAACTGAAGATTTAGAGAGCATATTTTTTGAAGTAACTGATTGGACAACAAATAGTAAGCAAGGGTCATATCGTAGAAGAAATTAATAGGGTATAAAATTCTTGGCTGGATAGCATTTCGAAGAAGCAGTACAATTTTCAGAAGCAATTCTTTTTTTTTTTTCGGGGGGGGAGAAGATGTCTTAAAGAAACATGTTTAATCAATGCATCTTTCCGATTCTTATTTATGGACTGAGATGTGAACCTTAATAAAAAAATAAAAAAATATATATAGATAGGCTGGTGACAGCACAAAAAAACATGGGAAAATACGTGCTTTGTGTAACCAGAAAAGATAGGAAGACGAACTCATGGATCAGGAAGACATCAGGATCAAACTAAAGAAACTCAAGTGAGTATGAGCTGGACATATTTCTAGAAGAACAGGCTATCATTGGGCAAGTGAAATACTGGACGGGATGCTAAAGGGCAGGAAAATACGCAGAATATTACGTGGGAAATGGGTAGAAGAAATTCAAAATATGCTGGAAACACTGGCTCAAGGGAGAAAGTTGTGGAAGAAACTTGGGGAGACCTCCATCCAGCAGTGGATTAAAAATGCTTGTTGACGATGATGAATAAGGCAGTACGGGATCTTAATGCACACTACGAACGCGTATTTGTAAATCATCTTTTCTGCAGGTTTATTTTACAAATTGATGTTTTAGGTAGATAGAATTTGGTGAACTGAAAGAGAGAGAGAGAGAGATAGAGAAACAAGAAGGAGGAAGTAAAAAGGAACCACAATCTATAATATTGTCCAGCATATGTTGATCACTGAAAATGTTTGGAAATTAATTTATCAAACGACGCTTACCATAAAGTCTATAATTTGTCTTTATGTTCTTGAAGTCAGCTGCATTTGCATTCTTTTAGGACTTTGAGTGGGTATATTCAGGACGCACATATCAGGAATCCATATGTTTTAGCTCTTCCACTATCTCCCTATGAAACTTTCCGCGTCAGTCAGAAAATTTCCGGAAATAAGGCCCAGTAAATTAAAAAAAAAAACTTTTAAATTATCGGTTCAGTTGTTCGCACAAATCAGGTACATTTTAAATTTTGCGTGTATTTCTTCCTTTCTTTTTTTTTTTTTTTTTTTTCGTTTTAATTCCGATCATTAAAATGTTTTTGTGAAATGCTTTAGAAACGCTTGGTAAGAATGCATTTGTGATATGTCAAGATATTTTTTTTTTCAATGCTCACTGGACAGCTTTAAGTGGGACCTCAAGGAAAAAATGTTATATCAAAAAATGCTAATTCGTTCTACAAACATTTTCTCATAATTCTGAGCGCAAATAAATGAAGTCTTTAGCTAATATATACTCTCGATGTGATTTCGAAAATTTGTTAGAATGAAATGACACCTACGGTATGCATTAGCTAAGGACTTTATTTGCGCTCAAAATTTTGAAGATCAGAAGGTAATAGTCCTTGATAAAATGTGTATAGAACGAACTAACATTGTAGCTACAAGACAGACTTTCTCTTGAGATCCTTCTTAACCAAATTCGCTTATTCGGAAACCGTCACCTGTGATATTTCTTGTATTTGTTTTGACGAGCAAGAAACACAAAAACTAGTTGTTAAAAGTTGCCTAAATATGACTTTTCATTGACATAAAAGAAATGGGAATGCAAGGTCAGATTTTTATTTGTTTCTGAATTCATTAGTCCTGTGTGGGACCATTAGCCCGATGACGATTTTGAAGCAGAAAAATTGTGGGTTGTAAAACAAGTAAAAAACTACATATTTTACAGTCACTTTACCGCGCAGCTATATAAAAAAAAAAAATGAGTGTTAAGAATATGAAACACGTTAGATAGTTGAGTTCTCAGTCTTAAAGGTTACACGAAAAATGCAACAGATTGACTCAGTGCGGCTGTAAAAACGCGTGAAAAGAATAAAAACCTGTGGAAGGGGTAAAATAAAACAGAGCAAATCATTTTCTCTTCGGCAATTAAGTAAGGTTATTCAGTAGCAGTTTTTTTCATTTCCTTCTCTTTTAGTGAACGCAAGTTTCTAGATTTGTATGACGCTGCTAAAAAGAAGTGTGCTTCTGTGCTTTTAAATAAACAAAATGATTCTCAAGTTGAAAAATGAAATTCGAATCATGAATTCATGAACAAAAATACAATGACGGCTTTTTTTTTTTTTTTTTTTTTTTTTTTTTGAGAACGTGGAAGATAGTATTGCCGCAAATTTGACAAATTGAAAGCAAATAAACACAAAGGGCGAAAAAATATAGGATGCAAAACATTTTGAAAAGCATATCAAACAACTAAGATAAATGATAAATGTATTTCGAAATTTAATTCCACAATGACTTAAATTTGTTATTCTGAAATTCAAATTTTTTGAAGCTGTTAGTTAATTGATATTTCTTGAAACTATCAGCCAGATGCAGCCCAAAATCTTAAGAGGAGTAAAATCTACGAATAACGCACAAATTACGGTTGTTCTCATATTTCCCGAATTTTCAGAAACTTGATCCTGCTGCAGTACAGAACTAATAATTAAAAAACTGCAGCACTCTTATAGCAGTGGTCAAGAACTATGTCCGAAATTTGCTTTTCCTTGTTATAAGCAAGTAATTAAACTCACTAAATGTAATGTCTTGTCAAAATTTACTTCAGAAGGAAGTGAAATGAATTTTAAACTTCATTCGGGAGGTGACAGATAAAAAAATACTCAAGCTGTGATGAAAAACTTTTATGCACGATAAAAAGGATCCATAACACCGGAACCAAGTCTAATTATTTAATGTTTTATTTTTAAAAAGCGTGCAAAGTGATTATCGACTTATTTCATTCAGCTGTCACGATATTTTGAATTAATAGAAGGCACTGGATGGAAATGGAATAACACTACGAAATTTCATGCTGATGGCACCTTATTAATCTCAGACGTGTTTTATCTGCTTTGCGTGACATAATTAAATTAACAGCACAACAACCCAGGAAGATTATCTTCATTTTCACACAATTGTTTGAACATGAAAAAGCAGCTGACAGCCGGAAATGACAACTAACTATAAATCATGACACGCACCACTGGGGTCACAACAGAATCAAAACAAAAGATGGGAAAAAATTAAGGGCGTGATTGCATAAACAGGTTTCTGCTTACCTTGTTGTGTCCCGTTTTTCCAGAAAACACTGGTGGACATTTTTAGCCACTGTCCCCTTTTAGCATGAGGGATGGATCTAGAAGGAAATTAGCAACCCGAGTGACGTCACAATAGCGTGTCGCGCGCTGGCCCAATTGGTCGGCAAAGGATCGTTAGCCTCAAGGTGCTGTCAGTGATGCTTCTCCTGAGCGGGATTATTTGGAGCAAAAGTGATGTCTTTCTTCACGGCTTTTAACTGCCTTTTCGAAGTAATTAATTTGTAAAATGTGTTCACCTATTTCAGATGTTGTTCCTTTCGCTTGTGCTCTGTATCGGAGGATGTAAAAGATCCGTAAGCTTCAAAATTACGTGTTAACTTCAAGAAGACGTGGAAATGAAGTATCTCTAAACTCTGTGGTAAACATTTTTTTTATGACGCTGTAAATTCAATCATAATATGACAAAGACTAAAAATGTTTAATTTTGCGTAATTCGCGTTTCTGAAATTCCGTAAGAGTACGTTAAGCTGACGATTGGATGCTTAATCACATAAGACATATGTTATTTCTTTTCAGCAGCTTTTATTGCTAATTGAGTGCTGTTACTGTGTAAGAAGGTGACCTAACTTACAGGAAAACTCATTAAGTAATAACATTCACCATAATTTGTTATACAACCGTGAAGTTTTCATTATCAAACAAAATAAACAATTGGTTGGCCACTATTTATTTCCATGTCTCGTATTTGTCATCATGATATTATTTAAACTGATAGAAATAGAATGAAATCTCGTTAAATAAATCTTAAGAATTTATAAACTGCGTTTCACTCGAAAGCAATAAAATTTCATTCCTTCTTTCTCATTTAGGCGAAATTAAGCATGTCGTGCCAGTGAGCAAATTCTGCACAAACTTAAACTGAAATAAAGTCTGAATTTTAAAACAGCTTTCTTCAGAATTATAGAAAAATATTCTTCTGTAAAAACGCACACATTACTAACACCGTAAAAATATACCAATGTGTCTAGATTCAAATACAGGTACTATGTTTGTCCTACAGAATGGACTCTGATCTCTTCTCTGAAAGCAGTACGAAGACTGTCCTTAAACCTATAATAGGAGTGGCCGTCATTAAGTTCCTGAAACTTACAAAATTAAAAAAACTTTATGATAGGGATATATGGTTTACTTATTGGAGGAGAAAAGCATTAGAAAGTAATTTGTACATTCTGCGTAAAGGAGAACCGCAAAGAAGACAGGTTTTAAAAACACGAGAGTTCGTTCTGTGCTTAACCTTTGCTGTTTCCGTAACGTACTTCATGATTTTGATACTATTTCAAGCTTCATTTTCCCTTTGTATTTATTCCGAATGATAAATCAAATGATTAAAGACAACACCAAGTTAAGATTTGTGAGTACATTGGCAGAATTTCTAGCAATCAACTGTTTTTGACTTCAAAATAGTTTTCATTGATCAATTAATTTGCATTTCAGAATGTCTTCATATAATTAAGAAGTGAAATCATTAATTTTGCGATAAATGGAAAAATGTTTTGCCGGTTCGAAAAGTTTATCATCTGCAGTTGGAAAGAAATGTTTTTAAAACAGGAAATTACTTTTTAAATATCATATGGAAGAATTCACCACGAAGCATTACGTTCTTCCAATCACGAACAGTTTTTTTATCTTACTATGCCAGCTATGAAAAGTTCGAATGCAGAAAATGGGTTTTTATTGAAAATGAATATTTTTATCTGATCCTAGAGAAATTGTACATTTCCCAATAATTTGAGTTTCCAGAATTTGCTAATTGCAATGTCAACTGCTTTTTAGGTTTTTAGTTGTCTTAGTTAAAAAAATAGAAAAGATCTAACAGTAAGATAGATTATAACACATTCTATGGAGATATAGCATTGGTTTAGTTTGTGTATGCAGAGAACAATGAAAGAAAATGTCAAGAATGGTAATGATAAGTTTAGGAACATTACAGGGTTTCTTTTTAATGCAAAACCACTGGTCTTATACATATTTTTTTTCAATACGGAACAACACACTGAGTTTTCGTATTACTGCAGTTTTAAAGATAATGATGATTAATTTGGTTGCATTGGACATTTTTACATCACCTTTTCTTTTTCGTGATATTTTTCATTTCAACATCATTTCAAAAGCAAGCTGCTGTCGTTTTGCTTTCCGTTGGCGAGGCCTTCTAGTATTAACAACTGAATGCAAGAACATAAAGACAAATAAATGCCTCAGTATTAATTTTCATGTGTTGACAAAAAGGTTGGGAATTGTCTCATGCCTTTTGCACATGAAAAAAATTATTTGATGTCGCAAAAGCAGTCGTCAATCAGAAGTTCAATACAAAATTCGGTTTAATCAGTAATTTTGTAGAGTTTGCTAAATATTTTGAAAACCTAAGTGACAGTTCATATTAAACTTCATGCGTGAACGAAAGGACCATTTTTTTTAATTATTTTTTTTTTTTGGGGGGGGGGGGGGATCTTCGGCTTAGAAAGTTAAGGGGATGTTCAGAAAATGCTTGGTTTGTATATATGAATTTTACAGAATTTGTGAATTATATAAATTTTTATTCTAAAGTTTTAGCGAACATGTGACATGTTGCGCATTAGCTCAGAAAGAATTTTGTAATCTGCAGACACCTAATTCAAATAGCAGTTGTGCTAACTTACTCCAAGTCGTATTTTGTTGATCAATATATTTCATAACCAAAGCGTTTTTTTTTCAGTTGTTGCTTTTTTTTATCAAACTTAAAAAGCTGCTGTACAATTGTTTAAATCAAAAAAAAAAAAAAAAAAAAAAAAACTCTACAATTGTTTAAATAATTGTTTTTATCAAACAAAAAAGTTTTACAATTGTTTAATTCATTTGTTAGGCAGAAAATGATTTAAGCATATCCCAATGAAAATAAGTACTCGTCACCAATTCAAAAAGCAAATTACAGCACACAGCACTCTCTACTTTTTTAAGATGACATAACGTCCTAAATTTCGAGTAGACTGCCGTTTTTAGTATATTGGTTTTAAATTAGAAAATAAAAATGTCAACTATATGTACGCATATCGTACGAGAAAATTGTTTGAAGAACATTCCTAACGAAGATAAAATTGTTCTTATACGAATTATGATAAAATGTAAAGTGGACGATGAAGGTTAAATTCAGAATTATAAATTTTTATCACATTGTATTTCTATTACTACGTTTTCTTTTTATAATAAAATGTAAGGCGGTCGATGAAGGTCAGCTTGAGATTTATAAGTTTTTTATTATATTATTAATTACATAATTATGTTATTCGACTGTTAAGATATGTTTCCAAGTTCTTGATGCATAACATAAAATTCTTGATAAATGCCACTGTTATATTGTTATGATTATGCTGTTAACCGATCTTGTTGAAAAGAAAAATCGTGGTCAAAAAGTAACAGTGTGTTAAAGAAAAAAAATTACAAAATAATGCAAATACAACAACATTTTTTTTTTTAGTGATATAAAGAGAAAATTTTGCAAAAACACATTTTCAGAATACCTTGCAAGGTTTGCATGTTCATTTTTGTATACAATGCCTTGTTTTATTAACTAAAGTTTGCGCAGTGAGGAGGTTAGAGGATTTTTTGAGAGAACAATGTTTTCAGTTAAAAATATCAATAAATAAAATGTAAAATACGTCTTAAACAAGAACACATCTTAAAGCTTTTTTTTTTTTTCCAGCTCACGTGAACATTCGTAGTTTTCTTTAAACATCTAACGTCGTAATTCTGAAAATGGTCAGATAAATTTATGTAACAGAAGATTGTTTTAAATAATTATTGCAGTGTTCTACCTTTCCTTCTCTTAAAGTTTTTTTTTTTTTTAATCCGTGGTTTTCCAATTTTCGATTAATAAGTTAAAATGTGCTGTATCTTTTATGCAACTGAACATCAGTTTTAGATTCTGCATGCAATTATTTAAGTAAAATCAGATTAAATACTTTAGACAATTCGCATTAAAATACTACAATGCCTTTACACTATGTAACGTACACCTTTCATAATCAGTTCTTCATTAAAAACGCTCGAGGACGACAAATACTTTTAGCAGTTTTGCATTTAAAAAGTACGACTGTAATATTTTGTACCGTATAGAGCATGCTCTAATGTAATCAGTTCTCCTTTAGAAATGCGCAGAGAACAAGCTGTTTCTTACTGTTAAGATATATTCCAAGTATATCCTAGTACTTAAGAAATACATTACTTTTTGTTTTAAAGATTCTGTTAAATGAAGATCTGATAAAACTATTACATTAAAATGTTATTCTGAAACACTAAGTTTGCAAAATTTCGCGGCATTTCGTTGTAATACAGAGAATGTTCGCATATTTTCTGAACGTTTTTGGTAAGAAATTACAGAAAATAAAAGAAGTTAAAAGAATTGAAACTGGCAACAGCATGTTAGATGAACACGAAAAAAACATCTACTTAGTTAAATATCGTCTGCTAAGAAAACGGCGCACGTAAATAAGCTGTGGGTAGACAGCTTATTTACGTGTTTTGGCTCTTTACGAAGTGAAATATTCGTATTCCGTAATTAAAAATCGCTGTGAAAATCACGGAATTGACACTTCTAAAAGTAAAATAAGGAATATTATTAATAATAGAGAGAAAAATCGTCAAGCATTGCTCTTAACAGGAAAAATAAAAATAAACGAATATTCAAAGAAGGTACATACTTTTACGACTTTCTTTCTTTCTTTCTTTCTTTTTTTTTTTTTTTTTTTGATTGAAGGTTTAACGACCACCGTGAGCAACTCAATAGGCTATAAGCAGTCGCCCGTCCCTAATTTAAGGTCACTGGTTCCAGGGAAGGGAGGGAGCTAGTGCCGTAAGGCAAACAGAACATCCAAGCCTCACTGAGATTCGAACCTGGACCCTTCACGGACGAATGATCATAAGCCAGCGCTTAGACCACCGACTTTCTTTTGAGACTTACAAAAATAAGTCTCAAAAGAAAATGCACCGACTCAAACAGCAATCGCTAAGTCATTAAAATCTCTGTATCAACTGTAAATAAGGTAATAAATAAAGATTTGAATCCGAAAACACACACAATGTTCACCGCCTTTTGCATAGGCACGGGGATGAGCGCAGAACACGGTGTAGACTTCGTTATGAAAATCATCTAGCCGGAGACAGATGGGAATTTATTGTGACTATTGAAGAAGGATGGATTGACCTAAACGATTGTATCAGAAAATTGTCGATTTGCTTTCGCAAAAGAGCGGAAAACGATTTATAAACTCAGTAGTAGTTTAAGGAAGTTTCAGTAAAGGATTCATTTTTTTTTTTTTTTTTTTTTGATTGGAGGTTTGACGACCACCGTGAGCAACTCAATGGGCTATAAGCAGTCGCCTGTCCCTAATTTAGGGTCACTGGTTCCAGGGAAGGGAGAGAACCAGTGCCGTAAGACAAACACAACACCCATTCCTCACCGGGATTCGAACCCGGACTCCTTTCGGACGAATGATCAGAGGCCATCGCTTTGTAAAGGATTCATGATTATTGCTAGTTTCTCGTTTAATGGGAAATTAAAGTTAAGAAAATTTGAAAAAAATGATAAAATAAGTTCTACATATTACCAAAATAATATTTTAACTCCTATATTTATGAAATACCATTCATTCCTTTATCCAAAGAGCCTCAAAGAGCGGAACTCCACCAGGATAAGGCTACCAGTCATACAACCAAATCTACCCCTGTATTTCTTGAAAAAATTAAAAAAAGAGACTGGTTTAAAGTCTTTACCTTTTGCTCATTTTCCTTCAAAGTCCCCCGATGTTTTCAAAGTTTTTTTTTTTTTCAAAGTCCCCCATTTTGTTTCTCGTGTTTTTTTCACTAATGGAGTATGGTGCCTTCGGACTGCTAAAAAGAGCGCTTTCTAAATGCAGACCTGAAACAATGATTGGACTATGGAAAGCAGTGGAAGAGGAGTGGAATAAAGTACCACTACTACCAATTTTAAGAAATGTTCCATTATCTTGGAAATCTAGACTTAGTTTCATAGTTCAGAGAAAGGGCTATCAGACAGATCATTTAAGAAAGAACTCATTTTATTTCAAACATTAATTATATTGGTGGAAAACCGTTCTAAAAATGTGTGAACAGCCTCTGTACTGCTTGTGTTGGTAGTAACTATATATACAGTATATATATTTTTCATAACAGCGAATAGTCCTATATTTTCAGAAAAACCACTGTTCCCTATGTAGTAACTATTATTTTTTAATTTGCCATGAAAATATCCTACGTTTTCACCATAATTAAACAACAACAAAAAAAAAAACCCTTTCTTTCAGCGATTATTATTTCAAACTATTATCTTTAACAATCTGCCCTATTATCATTTACAAAACAAATATCACGTAAGCTAGCTGAGAATTATGCAAAGATTCCGAGAATGGCACAACAACCTTTTGCATAGAATTTACAAATTTAAATGCATATTGTAGAGAACGAAACCCCAGTGACTGTCGCATCAATTTTGTTTTTAATTTTTCAGTAATTTCTTTTCCTATTTCCTTTGTTTGATTTCTACCGACAGTAGGTGCTTTTCGGAAAGAAAAAGTGAACATTTTTTGCTTTAAAAATAATTTTCACCACACGAAAAAGTTACTATCGATAAGGTATTCGAATCTTTATTTTTCGGTTCTTAATTGCTCTTATGAGTTATTTTTTTATATATTTTCTCCTGCTTTTTTACGAAAATTAAACTTATACACAAAAAGTTTTCCTGTCTTCAACTTTAAAGAAAACTTCTCTCTTCAAAACCGGGAGAGTTCTAATTTTGATTACTTTTTTCTCAAGTCCACGATGATCTTAACATTTTTGTTTCTCGTGTTTTTTTTTCTTTGATTCTGTCTTTTGGTAATGGCTCCTTAGCCAATTAATAGCTTTTTTATGTAGTTTTATATAACCAATTGCAAGGAAGAAATGTATGCTATTGTTGAAAAAAAAAAGTAAATACTCTGCACCTTATTGGGCAGAGACATTCACATATTCTGATATCCTCACGCATACAGTGACAAATGGAATGATAACTTGCACATTTTTTCTTAAAGAAACGGGAAATCTATAACATGCCTTATTGTTGTGCGTTGAGCTGTAATATAGAAGCATTTCATGAACATAGGTAGCTAGGTAAACCGGATTAAAATATATGCAATGAGAATTTTCTCTTTATTGTTGGCCAATTATTGTAGTAAGTGTGAATAAATCATTCAGTAGTTTAATTGTAGTATGTATGAATAATCCGAGATTTGGTTGAATCTCTGAGTAGAACTGCATGTTCGTGGGTACATTTTACTTATGAATAATGTAAATCTCGAGTTACTATTTTTGGTAGAAAAAAATAATCATCAGATCTGCATAAGGGTATAAATTGTACCCATAACTGATGCAAATCTCCTGAACAATTTTGTATGAAAGAAAAAGATCGTTTTGGAAAGTTATAATTTAGGCATTCTCTGTAGTTCACAAAAGAGGGACGATAACATGCAAGAAATGCTGATTACTTTTTTCACGAATAAAAGAAACTATCACTTCTCATGTAAATAATTTTGCACACCACAGAAAACAGAATTTTTAAGTCAAAGTTATTTTTACTATGTAATGGGAAGCCCAATTTCGGTGCTGGATATTTGCTGAATGTAATTTTACAAGTCTGAGTGCAAATGTATCCCAAATATGACAAAAGATAGTACCTTTTTGTCATCAAAAAAGCTATTAATCTATATTAGAAAGTTGCTTGCATTTTAACACTAGGGCTTTAATCGTTAAGAAATCAGTTTCAGGGACACGAGTTTAGTTAACCAGTTTAGAAACCGTTCAGAGTTGCATTTACTAATACTAATTACCTACAGTTGAACTCAGAGTGAGTACTAAGTGGCAAGATTTAGCACAAACTATAGTTGAATTTAGTTTAATTATAATTACTCGACTCTGTGAGAAAGAAAAGCCATTTTTCTAAAAAGTTATGATAAAAATATTTCTTCACTTACAGATCGGACAAAATTAAATTATTCTAGACCACACGCTGTTTTTTATAAACATAATAGTGGGAGAAGTTACGAACAAGCACTATAACGCTTAGTTGCTTATGGTAGCAGAAGTTGATGCCAGACCAATCTTAGCCTCAGAAAATCAGTAGGAAACATAGGGTTTGGTGTGCATGAGCATCATTTGCCTCATAACAGACATACTGATCTTCCTGAGCATTTTTTGTAAGACGGTTGTGAGTGTGCTACTGATGATACTGAACAATTTTTTTAATACCACGGGTCACGATAAACTATTTGTTGTTTTGGAGTTACCGTGTACAGTTTTTGTGGTTATGTTAAATTGAGTTCACTTTGTTTTGCTAAAACTTTGACGTGAAACAGAAAGTTCAGACAAAGGTAGTTTATAAGATTGATGTTGCTAATATACTTTAGACATGTTTTTGAGTAAGCGATATAAATTTTTTATTCATGATGCAAGTTTTTGCATTGAATCAAGCGTGCGTAAGCAGTTTAAAGTAATTGAGAATTAAGAAAGGCATTCATTCCGTATGATATGTGTTTCGCACCTTAATTAGAGTACCTAAACTAAATTCGCATTTCCCAAAACTTCCATTACGCTTTTTAATACTCATTGTACATAAATTCCAAACACTAGAGCCACTAAAACGTATTTGATTTTTACAGATGCCAAATTTTCTCAGTGATAAAAACTTTACTTTTTCCGCTGGGATGTTTAACGATCCCCTTGAGCATTTAAAGAATCAATCACCAGACCTCAATTTAGGTCTACTGGTTCTTTTTTTTTTGTTTCGGGGTTCAACGATCGCCAAGACCAACTCTAAGGGCTATAAGCGGTCCCCCCTTCCTAACTTGGGTATACTAGTTCCAGGAAAGGGGCAGAGTTCAATGCCATGCACCAACCATGTTTTACCCAGGACACGGGCCCACCAACCAAGCTCTGGCGACTAGCCAGAAACCTACGCATCTGACCACTCGGGCACCGGCATGGCATCCACTAGCTCCAAGAATGAAACAGAATCAAATATGCAGAACAAAAACACCATCCATGTCCCATCCATCTCTAGTTCCAATGATCATTCAGAAGCCCGTGCCTCTAACTAGGTCTACCACCGGAAATCCTATTTTGTTTACTTTGAACATATTTTCGTGAAAGTTACTACAAAATGGGATTTGAGATGTTGATGAAGTTTGAATTTCTGATTTTACTTGGGGTATAAATCTTTTTATTCGAACATGGAAGGAGTGAATTTTAATAACTTTGCATTCACACCTTCTAAAGCTAATTTACCGCCCCGGTGGCGCAGCGGTCTAAGCTCTGGCTTATGACCATTCGTCTAAAATAGGTCTGGATTCGAATCCCGGTGAGGTATGGATGCTGTGTTTGCCTTACGACACTGGCTCCCTCCCTTCCCTGGAACCAGTGACCCTAAATTAGGGACGGGAGACTGCTTATAGCCCATCGAGTTGCTCTCGGTGGTCGTTAAAATTCGAAATAATAATAAAAAAATTAAGCTAATTGCCTTTCAGCACCATCTTCTCTGTAAAACAATAATCAGACAAATTCTGATGGATTGGCCATTTTTACATAAAGTGCAATAGGCCAATTCATAATTCTGCGGTTTACATCAACGTCTGATATCAATAAAATAATGTGGAGGTGGGGAAATTTGAACTGATTTTATGCAACTACATGCAATTTTTACGCTGACTTTTCGTGCATGTGTTTCGTGGTTACCTACGAAGCACTCTGCGACTTTCCCATAGGCGTTTGTTCGAATATCTCTTTCCTCCTTAGAAACATTCATCGAAATCATTTCCAGAAAATAACCTTTCATAAGCACAGCCGTCTATGATCTGGAACCGCCTGACTTAGCTTTTTCATGTTTTTTGTTTTCATTAAATCATTCCAGTTACTTTTTCTTAAAGTTTTAAAATTTTGCACTCTTCCTTTCCCCAGAATTTCACTAATCATGCGGAGTAAAGCTTAATTTTTTTTTTGTTTTGTTTTGTGTTTTTCTTCTTTGCATAACGATATAATGAGCCGTTTCTACAGAAATATCGGTATTCAACATTGAAACCAAAGGCATGAACTTCCAAAATTTCATGTGCTTACTCTCAGGTTTCTAAACAACGTTCCAAAAAAGAAACATAATTTACTTCGTCAAGAAAAAAATTGAGAGTAATTCAACTGGAAAAAAGAAATTTTGTTACTATTTTCTTTAATGGAATGGCAATGAGATTCTTTTGAAGTAAAATTGACGAACGCTTTAAAGAACTGCTCTGTCTTCAGATAACATAAAGCAATATCTTGTGAAAAAAAAAGATCCATGTGCAAATAAAAAGCACATGCTTTCTGATTCATTTAATGCTCCTTTGTTTAGTAAACGTAAGAAGTATTTATGCTTGATCTCGTGATGCGATCGCATTTTGTGTGTGGATTTTAACTGTCATTCGTAAGACGAGAAGAAAACTATTTGTCTGGTATGATGAATGACAAAGACCATGTTCCAAAAATTCTCTTTAATCGATTTGCTTAAGACAAGGTTCACATCAGTAATCACGAAAATGAAATCTTAATGAATAAAACCTTTTCCTATCTTGTTTCAGATAAATTGTGCGTTGTACTTTCCTTCTTTCCTCATCCACTCAAGATTTAACAAGTTGTCTCTTGCAAAATGAAATATATCTCAAACAGTTAAAGGACACTCAGACATTACATATCCTTTGAGCAGTTTATAGCGATTAAGTTTTGAAAGCGCCCCGGTGGTGCCGTGGTCTAAGCGCTTGCTTGTGACCTTTCGTCCGTGAAGAGTCCGGGTTCGAATCTCGGTGTGGCATGGATTTTGTGTTTGTTTTAGGACATTGACTCTCTCCCTTTCCTAGAACCAGTGAACCTAAATTAGTGACGGGCGAGCAACTCAATGGGCTAGAAGCAGTCGCTTCTAGCCCATTGAGTTGCTCACGGTTGTCGTTAAACCCCTAATAATAAAAAACAAGAGCTTTTCATTCATATTTAATGTACTTAATCGCATTTCTAAGCTGATACTTTTGACTTTGAATATCCCTGTGAGATCAGCGACAATGAATTTTGAAATATGCAAATAAGAACTACAACTATGGTCTATCTCATGTTTAAGAAACGTGCAAAGCGATATGCTTCGTCTTGCCCATATTTTTCCGATATCAGTCGTTTTGTTCAATAAGAATCTGATTTCACAAAATAATTTGCAGGTTTTGTTGTAGATTAAACAGGAAGGAATCCAGAGCAGTTCATTTTTCAACTTTGCTCCATGTACTTCTGAAGATCCCACACAGCAAATTTAAATTTCATTTATTTACATTAACTTAAAATATTTATTAATTTCCGTTCGTTTTTATAAAGGTTTTTTTCAAGCGTGTACATTTTTTATTAATTTCTTCATAATTCTTTATAATGAGATCATTTTGCATTCCGTTTGGTAAGTTTTAACCTAGGGAAATAACATTTTTCTTCATTATGTTAGTAAGGAGTTTTGAAGATTTTATTTATATATTGTGCTTTGATGCATTTTTATTTTCATTCTACGTTTACTACTACTACCTTACATATAAAGAATTTATTTTCTGCGAGGCATGCAACTAATTGTATTCTCACTGATATGGAATGAGCACAATAATTGTTTTTTTTTTTTATTTTGTATTTTTTTTTCAACTGGCAAGAAGTTTCGACCGATTGGCAACAGGTTAGGATGGCTAACTTTTCGCGCTGAGTTCGTTAGAGATTTTATGAAGGGAGTGTCTGACCCCAAGTCTTAAACAACTCTTAGAAGTAGAAAGCTAAAACGTTTGGGCTCGAGAGGCCGACGAAAAAGTCACACGGAAACGATGTAAGAAGGAAGACGTTAATAACCGAGAGGGGGATGGGCAGTACACTGGGTCCGACTAACGAACCCATCCTACGCACGGCAAGTATTTAGTGGTTCCAGCGTTCGTACCTGCCTGGGATCGTTCCTGATACTTTTCTGTGACAGTCACGAACGTCGATCACTAGGCCACACTCCCCCAAATTTCATTGGATTCCTTAGGAAATGCAGGGTTACATTTATTCCAGGTATCCATATTTTTTTTCTGTTTTTCTTCTTCTTCTTTTTTTGTTTTTTTTTAACAAGTAAAGTGAAATCTGAAATAACCGTTCAACCTACTTTTCAACTGTCATACGATTAGAAAAGCAACAAAGAGAACAAAAAGTCACTATTTGAAGAAAACAATCACATTAATTTATATTTTGCAATTTTTTGGATGTGTATAACCAGTCTTGGAGAAGATAAGATTAAGAAATACATTGTCAGTTAGCCTTACTACCACCATGAGAAAAAGACAATGTTGTTACACTAAACTAGAAGTGTCAAAGGAGAAAGTGTTCTGACCGACTTTGCAAACGACATGCTGATGATTTCTCACTTTCAGTAACGGCAAGTTTGATATAAAGACTTTGGTTTTGTAGCCATTTAAATTATGAATAAATATCTAAAGTTTTTCTTTTTTGTTAGGGTCTTCTCTGTCTCTCTCTGTATCTGTTATGCGCAAAGTCATGTATCAAGAGAAAAAGACGGTCGAGTGCTTAAATTTCGTGGTCGAAAAACATAACGCAGTATTTTTATTTTCATTATCATCATAATTTTCGATCATTTTTATTTAAGCCTAACCAAAGAACCTAGGGATTTAAACTAAATGTGAACAGTACTTTAAGCTAAGTAAAAATCTAATTTAAGATTCTTAACTATGCGTCAGATCAAGTACTTCACACAGTACCTGATCGGCCGTTAAGTTCACTAATACACTGACCGCAAGCCAAGGTAAAGCTACGTTATTTAATTATAGTGTGAAAGTTTCCTTGGTTTTACGAAGATCTTCTATGTAGTGCTAAAATAACTGAACAACCTAAACTCTTATAAATTTGTTATAGTGTCACGATGTATATTTTTTGTTTTTGCATTTCATTCGACAGCGCCCAGTATCGGAGGCGTTAGCAGAAAATAAAATAAAAATAAAAAAACAGAAAAATAAAAAATTAAAAGCAGGCAAAGATTCTGAAACACAATGAACAAATTATGAAACACGTGTTAAACTACTCAAGCATGAAAGAAAAATAAAAAGCATTTTTTTTTTCCAATGGAAAAGTTACATGGTCACGTAAATCAGCTGCGTAGGGTAAATCTTCAGTGGTCTCGAAGTTCTAATAGCCAAGTCCAATACAACACTATGATAAAAAAAAAAAAAGGAGGGGGGAGGAGAAAGAGGGGGGGGGGGGGGTTACTTCAGAAGCTGACTTCCTTATAGCATTTGCTTTTATGTCAGCGCCTCCGAAAAGAGAAAAAAGTCTAAAAAAACCCTGCACTTGGCACGTCGTTCTCTAACTTTCTTAATTTCGATAGTTTCCTACAAAATTATACGTAAATCATCAACATTTATCAATCCACTGCTGGATGAAAGTTTCTTCAAGTTTTTTCTACAACTTTCTACCTTAAGCCAGTCTCTTTCAAATCATTCCAGCATGCATTCGAATTTTATCCATCCATCTCCCACAAGGTCATCTTCTGGGTCTTTCCTCCCTTGGCATTCAGTCTTTATACACTGGCGTCCATAAATTAAGAACGAGACGGTTTTTCGAATGCAACGTCGTGCAGAAGTGCTCCACATCGACTCAAATCATACCATAAGATCCCCAAGATGTAAGAATATGGGTCAAGTGAGCAAAACCGTTCAAACAAGGAATCCAAAGGATACAAAGGCACTTTATTGAAAAGGTAGCTTCGAGCACAACTGGACAGAAGACAAAAACGTCCATGTGACAGGCGGCTGCCAAGAAAATCCAGTCTTTAGTAGGGGATATGATCATTCCTGACTGCGTTGCAGGATTTACAACGTCTGTCCATGCTGAGGACGAGGTTGTCAAGGAGCTGTTGAGGCATCGCGGCCCATTCCTCTTGTAGCGCCAATTGCAGCTGCAGAATCGTTGCTGGCGGCTGGTGACGTGCTGCCAAGCGTCTCCCGTCCCACACGAGTTCGATTGGATTTAGGTCCGGGGACCTTGCGGGCCAATCCATGCTTTGAATATCTTCACTCTCCAACAGCTCTGCGACAGCCATTGTACGAATAGGTGTAGCGTTGTCGTCCATGAAGAGGAACTCAGGACCCACAGCACCTCTAAACAGACGCAGGTGAGGCAGGAGAACCTCGGTACAATAGCGGACACCAGTGACTGAACCTCCTTGGAAGATGTGGAGGTCAGTACGGCTACCAAGCATGATACTACCCCAAACGAGAACTCCGCCACCTCCAAACCGGTCCCTTTCGATGATGTTGGAGGTGTGATTGCGGATTCCCTGCTCTCTCCAGATGTGCATACGTCCAGAATCTCCGTTCTGCCTGCTCGTTCCGCTGTTATGCTAATTTCTCCTCTTCGTCCTTAATTTTTTTTTTTTTTTTTTTTTTGCACGCCAGTGTAATATACGTGTTCACACACAGGTATAGAAACGTTTCGTCTCAAAAATTATGAGGAGAATATCAAAAATCAGCAGAGTGACGGTACCTGGGAGTAGCAGGTTCGAATCTAATTTCCAGTCACACTATTTCCACTAGTTTTCCAAGATCTCACTACTTGTTACTCTGAATACAAAAATAATTTTCCTTTGGAAAATAGATTCAAATTCATGTTCATGAGAAACTCATTCCTGAACCAGTAGTTGAGAAAAAATCTTCAGAATGAGATTCTGAAGATTTTTCTAAACTATTAAATGAAATTAATTGTTTTCAAACTATTAAATGTTAAATAACGATTAAATAAAATTATTATTTTTCTAAACTATTAAATACATTATTTTTTTAACATATAATAAAATTCTGCTGAGAAAAAATCTTCAGAATGTAAAGATTTAGGCATTCTTATTTTCCCTTTTCTTGTGAAATACATATGTTCAATAAAATAATTTTCAGTTGGCATTTTTGGTACCACGAGGTTGAAATTTTTGTATGATACTGATGTTAATGCTCAGTCTGAAGATCAATTCCTTCCTTTGGCACCATACCCATGATGCTAGAAAGAATATTGCTGGCTCATCTAGAAAGAACATAAATTGATTTAGTGCAAAAATTCAATTAACAGAACAAAGAGAGCGCACTGAGTGTGACGAATGTTGCGGCCTCTTAAACTCCGAACGCATTTTGACAAAAGTTGTTCAAAGAGAGGACTTTCAACTTTCTACAATATTAAAAATATAATATGGAAACTCCCCAACGGAAATAATTATGTCACCAGATGTAAGAAGTTGGGATATTATACCGTGCAAGTTAGTCCCTGTAAAATACATTACCTACAACATTTTCACTTGGCGGGAAAATTCTTGAGAAGAATATTAACAGTCGTATCAGAATAATATGACCACCTACCTGATAATGGGAATAATCACCCTTGGCCTGGATGACAGCAGCGAGACGGCGTGGTATGGACGCAATGAGTCCCTGGAAGGTTGCCCGAGGCACACGTGCCCATTCGGACTGCAGCAGAGCACGGAGGTCCCCGAGATGATGTGGTTGTGGGTCGGCACGTCGAACTTGTCGATCCAAATAGTCCCACAAATGCTCTATAGGATTGAGGTCGGGATATTTCGCCGGCCAAGGGAGAACGGGGAGTTCGCTGTCATGTTTTTGGAACCAGTCACGCACCCACTTTACGACGTGACACGACGCATTATCTTGTTCGTAGACACCATCACCAGCAGGGTAAACGTCCAGCATAAATGCACGTGGTCAGCGAGGATGGAGAGGTAGCCATTAGCGTTCAGGTACTCATCCAGTGGTCCCAGGTCATACCAGGAAAACATCTCCCAGACACGCACACTGCCACCGCCGGCCTGTACTTGACCGACAAGCGTGTCCGGGTGTTGGTTCTCGTGTGTCTGGCGCCGTATCAGCCAACGCCCGTCACTTCTGTGGAGTAGAAACCTCTATTTGTCGGAGAAGACAATATTTTTCCACTCTTGCACTGGCTGATGATGGTAGTCTCATGAGAACTACAGGCGTCGTTGCCGATGAACCTAAGTTAACAAGAGCGTCTTGACGCAGCGGTGACTCCGAAGACCCACGCGTAGCAGGGTTCGCTATTCTGTTATCGGGGACACGTACCGGGTGCCACAGCACTCATTTTCATGGTCAATTGCTGCACTGTTGTCTGTCGACTGTCCTTTACCAGTCGAGGGAGGCGACGTTCTCCTCTGGGGTCGATGGCCTTTGGGGCTCCACAGTTATGACGTCTGGAGGTACTCGGTGTGCCAGCGGTCCATTCTTGGAACACCCTTACTACAGCACCTCGCGAACAGCCCACGGATTCTACTGTTTCTGAGATGCTTCCACTCTTGGCGCGGTAGCCGATGATCATTCCTTTTTGAACGTCCGTCAAATCACTAACTCTGTCCATTGTGCTCACGTGCCCACTATGGCTGATCTGTCCTGTCTGGTGGCTTACATATCCGCGTGGTCGATCTTGCCACGTGCACTCTGTAACGCGCCTGGGCGGGTACACTGTGATCGCGGGGTTTGTCATACTTTTTCTGACGTGACAGTGTGCAGTACATATATGAATACATATTGGGAAAGGTGTAGGACGAGATTACCGCCCAAGCTCTTCACGTTCACATCGTAGAATGTTTTTCAACCATTGAACTAGGGAGACAAGGGTATAAAAATGAATGGAGATTATTTAACACACCTTCGATTTGCTTATGACATAGTTACTTTTGGAAGTACTACTTTATCAGGTTGCGGAGTAAGGTCGAGGAACGTATTGACAGCGGTAGATAAGTGGGTTTGAAGTGAACTTACAATACAGAAAACAAAATTGCTTTTTCGAGAACTGAAGATTTAGCGATTTCTGGAGCTGTTCTAGAAGTAGCCTATGTCTATGTTTACCTTGCACAGCAGATATCAAGCAAGTGCCACATCGAAGAAGAAATTAATAAACGTATAAAACTTGGCTGGAGAGTATTTGGAAGAAACAGTACAATTTTCAAGAGCAATTTACCATTATGTCTTAAAATAAAAGTATTTAATTAATGCATCCTTCCAGTTCTTACATGTGGAGCAGAGACATGTGTCTTAACGAAGAAGGACATCCAGGGGCTGAAAACTACTGAAGGAAGCGCGAAGAGGTGCATCCTGCGTTCTTTCTGAGTGTACTCGCACTTCTTTATCATCACAATTTTGCAGTGTAGTCATCTTTGAAATCGCTGTCACTGCATCTTTTGCCCTTACGCTCGCATTTCTAATTTCATCTTTTTTGGTGACGCTGTGCAACCAACCTAGCATTTCCATTTTTGAAACGCTTGGCTTAGTCACCGTACGTCTTGACGTTAAGCAACTCTCAGCACTCACTGTACATCGCTGCTAGCTTTACAGCAGTCTTGGTAACTTTTCTTTTGATCCTTCTATCACAGAGTGTACCTAATACTTTCTTCCAGCTATCTCATCTCACCTCCACTTCTTTTACTTCTCCTTTCATAATCAAATATTTTCCTTTTACTGGTCCAGCTTATTTGGATTTTTTTTTATATTTATGCTTCTGCTACTAACAGGGGCAGATTGGCCCACCGGAAAACCAGGATATTTTCCGGTGGACCACTTGAGAAATGGCCCACTATTTCTCTTTTCCTCTTTATCTGGATTTTTTGGGAAGAACGAATTTTTATCTTCGTTCTTATGAATAAGAATCGTTAACTTCATTTGAGATTTATATTACCTGTCTAAAACATTATTGTCTAAAAAAAGAATGGAGTTTCAATCTATCTACGTCGTATACATATGTCGGGCGTTTGCTCTAAAATGACAAAGCAAAATTCCATCTACTTCAGGGAGAAATTTTGATTCAAGCACGCTGTTATAAATACGTTAAGCTGACTACGGTTAAGCGTAGGCCGTTGAATTTAGATCCAAAGTGACATTTACCCTCCTTTTGTAATCTTGATGGAGGCACTAGTAACAATTTTGATGGTTTATCATCCCCACACCCTTATCCACGCTGTATCCACATTCAGACATTGAGCACAACGCGATTCCCAGCAGAGATGTTCCGAAATACGTGTCCCACCCACATTTATCTTAAAAGAAACAACGATTTACCAGTACTTGTTCATGGAGCAGAATGGTGGTTCATAAGCCAAAATAATTGGTAGACTTAAAAAAGACATTATTTCAATGAGGTGGTATGAATATCATTACGAGTCATCATCATCATCATCATTGTCAACCATTATCAATCCACTGCTGGACGAAGGTCTCTCCAAGTTTCCTCCACAACGGTCTGTCTTGTGCCAGTCTCCTCCATGTCACCCCTGCATACTTTCGAATTTCATCCACCCATCTCCCATGTGGTCTTCTTCTGGGTCTTTTCCTGTCCCTTGGAATCCAATCTAAAATTTTGGCTGTCCATCGATGATCTGTCCTTCTGGCAGTATGTCCAGCCCATTGCCATTTCAGGGATTTAACTCTGATCATGATGTCTTCCACTCTTGTCATTTTTCGGATCCACGAGTTCCTCTTCTTATCTCTCCTGGTTACACCAAGTATGCACCTCTCCATGCATCTTTGAGTTGTCTGCAGCCTTTGTATGTCTCTTTTAGTTAAGGTCCACGTCTCTGCACCATACGTAAGCACTGGAAGGATGCATTGATCAAACACTTTTCTTTTAAGACATAATGGCATATTGCTCTTGAAAATTATGCTGTTTCTTCCAAAAGCTCTCCAGGCAAGTTTTATACGCCGATTAATTTCTCCACCAATGTGACCTTCACTTGATACCTGCTGTCCAAGATAAACGTACGTGTCTGTTATCTCCAGCTTTTCTCCATCAATCGATAAATCTTCATTTCTTGTAAAAGCATTGAACATCACTTTTGTCTTCTGAAAGTTCATTTTTAATCCCACTTCTTTACTCTTGTCAGCAAGTTCCTGGATCATACTCTGCAGCTCTGATGGGGTAGTTGCAAAAATGACTACGTCATCAGCAAAACGAAGGTGTTTTAGATAATCTCCATTAATCTTTATCCCCTTGTTTTCCCAGCTCAGCGACTGAAAAACACCCTCCAATGTGGCTTTAAAGAGCTTCGGAGATATGGTGTCACCTTGTCTCACTCCCTTTCCAATTTTTACGTGTGTTGTATTTTCAAACAGCCTAATCTTTGCACTTGCATTTTCATAGATGTTATTAATAATATTAATGTATGCATCTTCAATACCGCAGGTTTTCAGAGCCATTGTAACTGCTGATGGTTTCATCGAATCAAAGGCTTTTTCATAATCGATAAAAGCCATGCACAATGGAAGTTCATATTCACTCGCTCTTTCAATTAGTTCTCTCAGCACGTGGATATCATCTATTGTGCTGTAGCCACTCCTGAATCCAGCTTGTTCTCTCGGTTGAGCCATGTCCAGTGTTACCTTCAAGCGGTGTGAAAGAACTTTAGTGAAGATTTTATAAACTACTGATAGGAGGCTGATAGGTATGTAGTTTCCAAGATCCTCAATGTCACCTTTCTTATGTAGCAGGATCATTGTAGCGGTGTTCCAATCCTCAGGAATCTTTCCTTCATTAAGGCATCGAGTGAAAATTTGGGCGAGTACTGTTTCGATTTCTCCACTTGCTTCTTGTATGATGTCTACAGTAATTCCATCTTCTCCTAGAGCTTTTCCCCGCTTCATGTTCTTGATTGCATGTGCAACTTCTGCTGGAAGGACTGGAGGAACTCTGGTACTGGTATCTTTCATGATGTCTGGAGTGCATGTATCATCCCTTTCATATAATTTGGAGTAGAAATCTTTCACTCTTGTCAAAATTTCGCCTCTATTTCTTGTTACAGAACCATCTTCTTTTCTCAGTGCCATAATCTGTTTTCTTCCCTTACTGAGATGTCCCTTTGCTATCTTTAGGCTTTGGTTGTTTTCAATTGCTTTCCTCACTAGTTCACAGTTGAATTTTCTTACGTCTTCAGTGATACTTTCTCTTACTGTCTTGCATAGCTCTATATATTCCACTTTGGAAGTCACATCTTCTTTAGTTGTCCTCATCTCTCTTCTTTTTTGCATCAACATTTTCGTTTTTCCTGATAATTTGTTTACATGCAACTTGTTCTTAGACCCAGCTAATTTTGTTGCTGTTTCCATAAGAGCTTTGGTTAATTTTCTGTTAACTTCAGAGATGTCCACTTCTTCCGATGTTAGGCCTTCTAAAGCAGAGAACCTGTTCTTCAGTTCCAACTTGAAGGTATTATGGTGTTTTTTAAGGTTGGTTATGTCAATATACTTTGTTTGTCTTATGAGCTTGCCACGTTCAAGTTTAGTGTTGAGGTGCATCTTACATCTCACCAATCTATGGTCACTACCTGTGTTGAACTTGTTTAGCACACTGCAGTCTTCTATGACGAATTTTTTGTTGCACATAATAAAATCAATTTCACTTGTCGTCCCATTTGGATGTCTCCATGTCCATTTCCTGTGTGGCTTTTTCTTGAAAAAGGAGTTCAAGATGAAAAATCCTTCTGCCTCTGCAAACTCAACGAGAGTATTTCCACGCTGGTTTCTGTTCCCGTGACCGAATTTACCTACTGAAGTTTCATTCTGTTGCCGTTGCCCTATTTTTGCATTGAAATCTCCCATAATTATTTTCAAGTGCTGCTTACCTTTATTATTTAGATGGCAAATTTCCTCATAAAATTCTTCAATTTCTTCTTCAGGATGACTTGTGGTGGGTGCATAAGTTTGAATAATCTGAGCCTGGTATCTTTTTGAGAGTTGGATAACGAGTCGTGCAGCTCTGTCAGAGGAACTTTCAACTTCTACAACTTTATCCTTCAGTTTCTTGTTTATTATAAATCCAACACCACTAGTTCTGCCAGTATCTGTCCCACGATAGTAGAAGAGATGTCCACTTTTCAGTTCGATGAGATCTTCTCCTTTTCTCCTTACCTCACTTAACCCCACGATGTCCCACTTGATCCTTTGTAGTTCCTCTTCCAATTCAAGAAGCCTTGAATCAGAAGATAGGGAGCGTCCATTGTACGTAGCCAAGGTCAGCATCAGATGGCAGCCTAGTCCGGTCCTCCGGGGATTCTTAGCACCCTCTGCCTTCATGTCGCACTGGCCGCTGCCTTGGCCAGGTACATTCCAGCTGCCGGAGACTGAGGGCCAAGATTTAAGTTGTGGAATCATTTTGGAGGGGTTTGGCCATAACTCACCACGCTGGCCAAGCGGGTTGGTGAGTGTGGGATAGAATTTCCTCTAATCCCGATGGTATAGTTATACCGCTATTGGCGGTCGTCAGAGCCCCTTTAGTGGGAACAGGATGCACCACGAGAAGGCGGCGTTGACATTTGTCAAGGAGAGGCTGTGATGTTACGCATCACCTGACCTTACATCCCATCATTACGAGTACCGGTGACAAAATAAATATATTATCTGGTACAACATCTCGTTTTGAGCATGGTTTGATATGCTACATTCAATCGTGAGTGAATTTTATAAATACTTTCACCATTAAATTGCCGCTAAAATTTGTTCACGACTAAACGAGTGTTAGTTCCATTTCATTCATGAATCAACAGAATTTTTTTCATGAGAAAATATATGAGTTGTTCCGCTGCGGGTAAGTGTGTTTCTGTAGTGGACCACAAGACTAAAATTCCCGACCTGGTTTGGTCGACCTAATCCGCCACAGGCTACCAATAATATGACTCTTCACGCGTTATTTGCAACACATGTATTCTGCTTCGATATTACTTATCTTCAGCCATCGCTCACCATCTTTTAAATTATTATTTTACTTCTTCATTTCTGGCCGAGAGTGTCTTATCATCTGAAAAAATCTTCCACTGTGCTATTTCCACCACTGTGCTGTTACCACACTCATAGCGAAGCCAAGAAAAAGAAACAATAACACTTCAGATCTTCCATATACTCCAATTTTCAAGTCACATTGCTTTTTCTGCTCCAGCTCTGATACGTGATCTGAAGATCTGTATAGTACCGTCATCAACTGCACACATTTTCCATACTATTTCTTTTCTGGTGACTCAGTCATATGCCTTTTCCGGTCCAATAAATATCATGTGCAGTTGTGTCTTTTCCAACTGTGTACTTAAAGATGCGTAGTTTTAAGGCAAGTATAGCATCTGTTTTGTTTTCTTTCCAAAATACACTCATTGTCATAAAATCCGCGCACCAGGAAAAAACCGTGCGATTAACACCAAACTCGGCAAATAGCTACGGGGAGGGAAGACATGCAAATGATTAAAGTTTCGTGCGACTCCGCACGCCCGCGCGTCCAAGACCGGCGCTGCAATTGCAATTCTTAAGGCTTATAAGGCGCTGCGCAGGAGACTCCACATTCGTGCCGAAGTGCACCGTGAAAGTCAGGTGAGATCCCAGAGCGACAGACATGCCGAGGAGCTGCCGTAGATGTGCGTACGAACAACTGACGGAGTGTTAACGAAGCCGTATCGTCGGAATGAGGGAGGCAGGGTGGCCGGCGCGCCAAATCGGCCGCCATTTGGACCGGTCCGACAGTTCGGTACGATTGTGTTGGCAGCAATGGACACGGGAAAGCACCCAGACACTGCGGACTGGTTCTGGACTACCCAGAAACACCACCAGCAGAGAGCACCGTGGGATCATGAGAGTGGCACGCACATATGCAACGACGTCTTTGTCCAATATCCAGAGACATGTGGCGGCTGTACAAGGGACTCCTGTATCCACCAGAACCATTTCCAGACGCCTGGAGGAGGCGAATCTGCACACTCGACGGCCCTTACGTTTTCTGCCATTAACACCTCACATCATCGGTGTCAGTTTCAGTGGTGTCAGCAGCGAGCAACGTGGAATGCTGCGGACTTGCGATGTATAATGTTCAGCGACGAATCCCTCTCCTGTATGGGAACGGGCGACCACCTTGTCAGAGTGTGGAGGACCGCAGGTGAGCGCCACAATCCCAACCTCACTGTACAGCGGCACACGTCCCGAACTGCTGGCGTGATGGTCTGGGGACCCCTCGCAGTGATCCGAGGGACGTTGACAGCACAGCGCTACGTGCAGGATTTCCTGCGGCCCCATGTGCTTTTCCTGGCCGTCCGGGAGCCATTTTCCAACAAGATAAAGCCCGTCTGCACACAGCTTGGGTTTACCAGGACTGTCTACGTCATACTTCGACGCTTCCGTGGCTTGCCAGATCTCCTGATCTCTCGCCCATCGAGTACGTGTGGGACTTCACGTGGGACAGCTTTCTCCATGTCCCAGTGTTCGTGCTTTAGAGTGTCAGTTGCAAGAAGTGTGGGCCAATCTGTCCCAGGATAACATACGGCGTCTCTTTGACTCCATGCCGGACAGTATCACCGCATGAATCTGAGCACGAGGCAGTCTGACGCAGTACTAACGCTGACCGGAATGTGTACAGTATATCGGCGGGAAATCGTCCTGCTGCTGTGATATTGTAATCACTTCTGATCTTGGAATGCACCATCTCGCTACTAAAATCTCATTTCAATCCTTCTTGGTGCGCGGATTTTTATGACAATGAGTGTACAAAGAGATGTCAGTTTAGAGGGTGGGTCATAAATATTGATACAGTGGGATACATGTATTTGGACCAGTGCCGTACAAAATAAGCTCTGATCCAAATACATGAAATAAAAGCCATTATGCAGTGACGGATTTAGAGTTTCTGTGGCCCTGTGCACATCATCAGTTTTGGAGGCAGCTCACTTTGTCCGCCATCCTTGAATAGTAACTTTTATTTGTTACCTTATCCCCCCCAATTGTTTACATTCTCATACAAATGCATGAGAAAATATCTTAATCGCAAAGAAATTCGACTTCAAGATTTTAACAGAAATTCACATTTTGGGTTCCCCCAAACATGATTTGATTATTTCTATGGTGGTGTCTGTGCACGCGTTTAGTTGCTGCCAGTACTATTAGATGTACAAATAAGTTTTAAAGCGTTTTAAGACAACGCAACATGTAATTTGAGAGAAAACAACAATACCTTTACGAATCAAAATATGTGACGTAATTATTTATCATCTTCCGCCATCGGTCGGGCTGCTGACGGATTTCTTCGTTGTGGGACCGATGAAGCCGTCAACTCATTTTTGCATTTCGCACATGTTCGGAACCGTACAGCAGACAAACCATGTTGCATCGATCGGAAAAAATGATAGTCGGAAGAGGCTATGTTGGGACTATACGCCGGGTGCTCCGAAACTTCCCAGCCAAGCGTCAATAACGTTTCCTTGACCGATTTCGCGACACGCGGCGTAGCGTTGCCATGCAGTAAATCCACGGGGCGCAATCCTTTGCCTGTGAATGGACGTTTCCGATAGATTTCCTGGTTCAATCGCAGCAATTGTTGCTTGTAGTGATCAGCAGTAACAGTTTGACCCTGTTCCAATAGTTCATAATAGAGCACACCCTTCATATCACACCAGATGCACAGCAGGACTTTCTTGGAGTGACTATTGCGTTTCGGTGTCGAAGTCGTTGCTTCACCGGGGTCTTCCTAGTGTTTTTTTGCGTTTGGGATTGTCGTACCATATCCACTTTTCATCACCCGTAACGGTTTTCTACAGGAAAGACTTTCTGTGTTGTTTATTCAACAGATTCAAACACTTCATGACACGCTCATCTTTGTTCCTCTGGCTTAGGTCATGTGGCACCCATTTTTCTTCCTTCTGAATCTTACCCATTGCGCGTAAACGATTGGAAATGGTTTGTTGAGTTACCCCAGTTGTTCAGCTAGTTCCTTTTGCGTTTGAGACAAATCTTCATCCAGCAATGCTTGCAGTTCCTCATGTTCAGCATTCTTTTACGTGGGGCACCGCTACGTTCTCGATCACTAACATCAAAGTCTCGTGCTTTAAACCGTGTAAACCAAAACTCACACATGCTTTTCGATACAATGTTCTCCCTCAGAACAGAACAGATCGATGCACCTGCTTTTGCAGCACTTTTTCCTTGATGAAATTCGTAACGAATGCAATGTCGAATAAATGCAGTATTGCTTGCCATCTTTCACCTACCGATGTGCAAGTGCGTTTGACTGTAGGACAAACTTCTGTGTCACATTTTATACTCTGGACTAGTTACGGTCACATGACAACAACGCGGGGGAATGTTGGATATGTAAATTATCGGTATACGTCATACAAAAAACGCTTTAAAACTTATTTGTACACCTAACTATAAACCTATGTATATAGTAAGACGGAATTTAATGTTTACGTTTTTTTTTCTTGTTTTGTTTTTTATACCCTGATCCGAAGAAGTAGCGGAAGTTACAATTGGGAAAGTATTTGTTAAGGAAAACAAGTCGGAACTTTCATAAGGAATGTCACTGAAGCGCGGTACTAGCAATTAACATGTTTTATGCGGTTAGATTATGGCACTGGTTTAACGGACTTCAATACAACGCACTGGCCATGTGGGATCTGCTGTCTCACATCACCAGTTTCCACCCAACTCACAATTCCGTAAACCGTCCGAACATGGATGAAATCTATTAACGTGTCACGTAAAACATGCTTTTCAATACCATTTTATTCGTATGAAAACAATTTTGTGATTGCTTGTCAAAATTGATTCAATCGGATAAACATCGTCATTGCATTCCAAACAAATCAGCCAGAAATAACACTTCAATCACTGAGTTCAGTTACAGTTTGTTTTTTTTTCTTTGGAGGGGGTGATGACCACTGTGGACAACTCATTACTCTATAAACAGTCGCCCGTCCATAACGTATGGCCACCGGCTCCGGGGAAGGTGGAGAGCAGGTGCCGTAAGACTAATAAAACACCTATGCCTCACCGGAAGTCAAATTCGGATCCATCTCGGGCGAATGGTCATAAGCTAGCATTTAGATCACTGCGCCACTGGGGGAGGGGGAGAGGGGTTAACAACTTCTATGAGTAACTCATTAGTCTATAAGCAGTCACCCGTCTCTAATTTAAAGCCACAGGTTCCAGGGATGGAGGAGAGTCAGTGTCGTAAGACAAATATAACATCCATGATTCACTGGGATTCGAACCCTAAACAAACTCGAACTAACGGTCCGAAGCCAATGCTTAAATCACTGCGCCATTTGTTTTTTTTTTTATTGGAGGTTTAACGACCACCGTAAGCAACTCAATGGGCTATAAGCAGTCGCCCGTCCTTAATTTAGGGTCACTGGTTCCAGGGAAGGGAGAGAGCCAAACACAACATACATGCCTCACCGGGATTCGAACCCGGACCCCTTACGGACGAATGATCAGAGGCCATCGCTTAGACCACTGCGCCACCGGGGCGGCCTGCGCCATTGGAGGGGAAGGGGGTTTAACGACCACCATTAGCAACTCATTAGCGCCCCGATGGTGTTACAGTGGTCTGAGCGCTGCCTTTCGATCACTCGTCCGAGAGGTTCCGGGTTCGAATCCCCGTGAGGCATGGATATTGTGCATGTCTAACTGTACTGTCTCTCTCCCCTCCCTGGAAACAGTGACCCTAAATTAGGGACGGGCGATTGCTTATCAAATTGCTCACGGTGGTCGTCAAACCCCAAACAACAACACAAACCTTATTAGCCCATAAGCAGTCGCCCGTCCCTAATTTAGGGTCACTGGCTCCAAGGAAGGGAGAGAGCTAGTACCGTAAGACAAATACAACATCCATGCCTCACCGGGATTTTGAACCCGGACCCATTTTGGACGAATGTTCAGAAGCCAGCGCTTAGACTACTGCGCAACCAGGCGGCGTTCAGTTACAGTGCACTCATCATCATCATCATTGTCAACCATTATCAATCCACTGCTGGACGAAGGTCTCTCCCAGCCTGTTCCACAACGGTCTGTCTTGTGCCAGTCTTCTCCATGTTACTTCCGCATACTTTCGAATTTCACCCACCCATCTTCCATGTGGTATTCTTCTGGGTCTTTTCCTGTCCCTTGGAACCAATTTAAAATTTCGACTGTCCATCGATGGTCTGTCCTTATGGCAGTATGTCCAGCCCATTGCCATTTCAGAGATTTTACTCTGATCATGATGTCTTCCCCTCTTTTCATTTTTCTGATCCACGAGTTCCTCTTCTTATCTCTCCTGGTTACACCAAGCATGCACCTCTCCATGCTTCTTCGCACTGTCTGCAGCCTTTGTATGTCTCTTTTAGTTAAGGTACACGTCTGCACCATACGTAAGCACTGGAAGGATGCATTGATCAAACACTTTTTTTAAAGATATAATAGCATATTGCTCTTTAAAATTAGGCTGTTTCTTCCAAAAGCTCTCCAGGCAAGTTTTATACGCCGATTAATTTCTTCATCAATATGACCCTCACTTGATATCTGCTGTCCAAGATAAACGTACGTATCTGTTATCTCCAGCTTTTCTCCATCGATAGTATTAAGTATTGTTACCGTCAAAATATGAAATTTTTAGTCATCCTGCTGTTTTTAAGCAAGTAAATTGATACTTGTAGCTTAAATTCTTTGAGTTTGGGCAGAAACATGCTCCCAAAGCTCAGGGTAGCAAACTTGAATCGTATTCTACACGGAGTGATCATTGAATTATGACCGCTCCTATGAAAAAAGGGTACACTCCGTTGACCACGTGATTTCCGAGAGGGTGCGATTAGTCGACCGACGTAGCATGTTTAAGGTATGAGTGGAGCAGTGGTTAGTAAAATTGGAAGCGTGATGAGTGAACGGAAGGATTTATTGAACTTTGAGAAAGGACAGATTGTGGGAGCTCGGAGAGCTGGTGCCTCGATTTCCCAAACGGCTGAACTGGTGGGTTGTTGCGGAGCAGCAGAATTAAATTGTATCAGGACTGGCGTGTAAATGATCAAACAACGACTCGAAGGCGAAACAGCACATGACTGCGAAAAGTTGATGTTATAGGTGAGCGCTAGATCCGGCGATCCGCACAGGCCAACAGACGCTGCACTGTTCAATAATTGACTACCCAGTACAACAAAGGTCAGCCCGAAACAGAATCTGTTATGACCATACGTCGCACGCTCGCACGTTTGGGTTATAACCACAGACGACCACGACGACGTCCTCTCTTAACCACAGTTCATTGGCGCAAAAGACTCGCCTGGTGCAAAGATCATGTAAGTTGGACACCGAACGACTGGAAAAAGTGTGTTAATCTGACGAGTCACTTTTTTACGCTTTCCAACCGTAGGTTGAAGAAGCGTATATGCTCCAGCTTTCTCCGTCCTTCTGTCTGTCGGC
Source organism: Macrothele yani (assembly GCA_039090855.1). Taxonomy (NCBI): domain Eukaryota; kingdom Metazoa; phylum Arthropoda; class Arachnida; order Araneae; family Macrothelidae; genus Macrothele; species Macrothele yani. The sequence goes on along the minus strand of CM077023.1, from coordinate 79,495,521 downwards.
TCGATAACTCGCGTAAAAATGGTTCGATTTCGATGAAATTTTAGTATGTGGTAGGGGACCACCTGGGGACAAACCCTATTGAAAATATATGAAATGGGGTCAAAGGTCACGGCATAGGAGCGGGATCCATTCCATTGGCCTTATGCGTCATAACTTGCGTAAATATGGTTCGATGTCGATGAAATTTTAGTATATTGCAGGGGACCACCTGGGAATGGACCCTATTGAAAATGGGTGAAGTGGGGTCAAAGGTGAGGACATAGGAGCGGAATGCATTCCATTGCCTTTATGCGTCATAACGTGCGTAAAAATGGTTCGATTTCGATGAAATTTTATTATGTGGTAGGGGACCACCTGGGGACGATCTTATGACGTCCCAACTCGCGCTTGAGATGTTGGCGCGCGGTCACGCCATCTATCTCATTACGTCGCGCATTGTGTGTGGATCCTATTAAAGTTTTATGACGTCACACTCTTGCGAGCAGATGGTCGCGATTCCCATCTGCCTCATTACGTCACGCGTTGTGTGTGTTTGTCCGTCCGCACGATAACTCGCGTAAAAATCGTTCGATTTCGATGAACTTTTAGTATGTGAAAGGGGATCACTTGGGAAGGAACCCTATTGAAAGCGAACGGAATGGGTCAAAGGTTAGGACATCGGAGCGGGATCCATTCCACTGCTCTTATGCGTCGTAACTAACGTAAATAAGGTTCGATTTCGATTAAATTTTAGTTTGTGGTAGTCGACAAACCCTGTTGTTCCCTACCACTTGGGGAGAAACCCTATTGAAAATGTGCGAAATGGGGAGCGGAATCACTTCCATCGCCATTATGCGTCATAACTTACGTAAAAATTCTTCGATTTGGATGAAATGTTAGTATGTTGTAGGGGCCTGCCTGGGGACGAATCCCATTGAAAATTGGCGAAATGGGTTCAAAGGATAGGACACCGCAGCGGAATCTATTCCATAGCCCTCATGCATCATAACTTACGTAAAAATGCTTCCACTGCGAGAAAACTTTATCATGTTATTTCGGAGGTATACTGAACCGGTTCTTTTAAATATAATCGAAATGGGATCAAAGGTCAGAGCACAGGACCGAGATTTATTCCACAGCCATTATCCTCATAACTTGAGTAATGATTTCTGGTATGTTGGAAAGCGTATTACAGTATAATCAATGCATTGCATGATTTTACTAACTTGTTTTACCAAACTCTGTGGATGGCCGTGTACATATTAGGCGCAAACAATATGAGGCACTCGATCCATCCTTCATAGTCTCCATAGTGCAAGTTGTGGAGGCGGTTGTATGGTGTGGATTATTGGATCCGTTAACGTTCATCACTATAAAGAAGTGTGGCTACTCAAGAAAGATCCACAGTGCGGCTAAGATGTAGGTATTGTCAATGAACATGTCTCAGAGAAGACAGCTGAACATGTATCGGTCTAATATTGTGTAGGATTCTCATGCACACTCTGAGAAGTTTAAATTGCACCACCAAATTACTCCACTGTTCCATTTCCAGAAACATCAGGAAGACAGACTCAGAGTGATAAGGCGAAACATGTCTCCCCTTCTGCTGAGCGTCTCAACCATTTGTGGCGAATTCACAGAAAGGAAGCATGTAGTACATCACTGGCGCAGCAGTTTAAGCGCCGCCTTCTGACCGTTTGTCTGAGATGAACCCGGGTTCGAGTCCTGGTTAAATCATGGGTGGGTAATTGTCTTACGGCGCAGAATTTAAGTCCACTGCGATGGTTCCACTTCCTGGAACCAGTGGACCTACATTTTGGACGGACTTCTGCCTGTAGAACATAGAGTTCATCATGGTGGTCGTTACACCTCGAAATAAAAATAGAAAAAGTAGTACATCATCATTTATGGACCTCCAAGGCAATATGCACGTCTGTGATACCACCATCTTAAGATGTTTGAGAGAGGAGGGATCATCGGACTGCGTCAAGGGGTGGGGGAGGAAAGAAGCAGGCATGCCGGGCGAAACTGTACGACAGATCTTCAATATTGGCAACAGCCGTTGAGAGAAACCACACACACACTCCTCAGCCAGGACCTGGTGTAAGCCGGTAGATGGACTGATTTTCTGAGAAGTGACACGTCACCAATGGCAACTCTAACCACCATTGTCACAGCGGTTACACTAGTCATGCGCCGTACCATGACACGACAAAATGTAGAAGCAGGTTTGTATGTCAGTCGTGCGCTGCGTCACCCTCCATTGACCACCAGGCATCGTCAACAATGTTTAGAGTGGTTAATGCCTATCGGCTTCGCATCATAATTTGCGAAGAATCCCACCTCGGTCTAGTTTCATCTAGTTTTATCTTCGCCCGTGGGTCAGTGATCGCTCTATACACGCATGGAGACTAAGGAATCGATACACGTAGCTATCCAGTTGTCACCCTTGAAAGACAAACTGTCGAAGTAGTAGATCTTGTCTGCCGTGTAATGCAAGTTGCTACAGTTTATTATCTGTGAAGCGCATCCTAACGTCAACGACGTTCTTTAATGCACAGGACTGCCATTCATCACAGGATTGCACGGTCTCTTTTTGTAGCCAGATAACGCCAGGCACCATAAGAGTAATGTCATCCAAAAATCTCCATATCGCACCGACGTTTTTCCTTGGCCAATCAGGTCCCTCGATTTATTGCCCATCGACCATGTTTCGAACTTGGCAAGGTATCGTCTACAGAATAATGCGCAACGGAGGATTGTGTAGCCATCCTAAGAGACGAGTTACATCAGACATGACATACCGTATCTCAGGACATATCAGATGCCAATATTTTCTACACCGAAGCAAGTAATAGCAGGCACGGCGTGATGTGTATTTTTTATAGTAATGCTACCACCATGTAATCCATTTGAGTGTGAAAGATGTAAATTTGCGCCTTTGTTTTGTCACTGTAATTATGCCTTCCTGTTAATGTATGTACTAAATAGCTCCACAGGACTTAATGTAGAAATCCCAGCCTATCTCATATTTGCAAATTTAGAGACTAGCTCGGAGCTGTTTAGTTTAAGTTCTAACATTCAAAGACCCTTACGTTTCTGGCATCTGTTTCGGATTTTCTACTTATAACACAGACTCTGATTTTGGCTATGACTGATGAACGCGCTTGGTTCGTGATTTACTTCTATGTCTTTTGTTTCATTCTGTGATCTTCTTCATCCTTACACCTTTTTAAGGGGAAACTGAAGCCAACAAGAAAGATCACAGAGTGAAAACGAAATTTCATTTCGACACTGTACAGTTCAGTGCTTTAACTACACTGCTAGCCACACAAAATGCAACACCAAGAAGGACACGAGATAGCAAAGCCAGATTTACTGGTCACATAACAACAGATACAAAGATGAAACGATTGAGCTTACAGGCCCGTGCGACTTGCAGAACACGCAGACATCAATAGTTCGTGTGGCCCCCATGGCTGGCAATAACGGCCGCTACACGCCACGGCATCGAACGAAAGAGGCTTTGGATGTGCGCTTTGGGTATGTCGGTCCAGGCTGCTTCCACACGTTGCCACAGCTCATCAGGCGTAGCCGCGGGTGGTGCTTGCCGGGCCAGTCGGTTGCCGATCAGGGACCAGACGTGTTCGATGGGCGACATATCGGGAGAACAGGCGGGCCATGGCAGCAGTGACCCCTGGTGGGCCGTGCTGAATTATTGCACGAGGCGTGCCACGTGCGGGCGCATTGTCCTACGGAAACGTGGCCGCTGGTAGGTCCTGCAGGTAAGGGAAGACTACAGGCTCCAAAACGTTGGAGATATGGCGGTGGCTGTTGAGTGTACCGGCGATGCGTACCAGAGGGGTGCGGGAGTCATATTCAATTGCGCCCCAAACCATAACGCCATGCAACGGACCGGTATGGCGATGCATAATGCAAGCGTCATACAGTCTCTCGCCGTGGTACCGCCACACGCGTATCCGACCATCGTGGTGTTGCAGGCAGAAGTGGGATTCGTCGGAGAAGACAGTGTCGTGCCATTCTGTAGTCCAGGTGCGGTGTTCAACAGCCCATTGCCGCCGCACTTGCCGGTGGTGTAACGTGAATGGTAATCGGAGGAATGGGAGCCGTGCGACAAGTCTCCGCTCCTGCAGACGACGTCGAATGGTACGTGCTGACACAGGTTGCTGCGCAACACACCCTAATTCCTGCGCTAAAGTTCGTGATGTGGCGGTGCGAGCCGTCAATGCTCTCCGCACAACATGCCGGTCCTCTCGTTCGGTGGTGTGCCGCGGCTACGGCAATCACTCACGTCGGTCCGTCCGTCCCTCCTGCACCCATCGAACCCATACTCGCCTCACTGTGGCTGGATGTCGTCCCACACGGGCGCCGATGTCTCGGTACGATAAACCGCTGTCGCGATTAGCCACTATTCGTCCTCGGTCGAACTTCGAAACGTGCTGGAATGACTGCCGTATTCTGCGACGAGGCATCAGGAAGCTTCCCACGCACAGGTCCGGCAGCACAACACACTTCCACTATTTACACCCCGGCTTCTATGCACCCTTCTTATAGTGCTTCTCGGTGGCGTGCCGGACGCACATGATTTGCTTATGCCCTGCAATGCTAATCGTTTGCATGTCCTCTCGCGGACGACGCATGCTGCAAATTTCAGGCCAATGAGATGCTTCATTCTTGATGTTGTATTTTGGGTGTCCAGCAGTGTATATGGGAATAACTCTACGGTGGTGGACATGGGGAGAATAAGATGCTGTAGCATTTTTGTAAAAAATCTAAATCTAAAAATCATGGGAGGATTAAGATACTATAGCAATTCTGTAAAAAATCTAAATGGTCTCTTTAAATATATATGTGTTTGAAAGGAATCACACTTCGAGCGTAAACCTTTTTTTTTTTTTTTTTTTTTTTTGCAAAAACCAAACTTGATTTCGTTTTACTTGCCAATTTAAATCAGCAGTATGGGAAGATAGGAAAAACAAAAACAGATTACACTAGTGGCCAAAACTGTGGAAACGTTTTGGAAAATTTGTATTTCTGTCCTTTGATGTCTTATAACATCAGTTTTTTTTAGAATAATGCCGTAAAATTACTTATCAGTAGAAAGATAATTTAATGCAAAAATGCAATGCAGCACACTTTATTTTAAAACATGCATTTTAAGAGAAGTTATGCAGAGAAAGCCATGGTAAAGCATATTTCATAGCTTCTACCCATTTCTGTTAGAGCTTAGTCAGGAAACTTTTTACCGCAATTACAACAGCTTCCCATGGAGTGGACCACGCGTTTTAGTTCATCAGGTGTTATAATGTGAAACCAAGATTGTTTGATTGCTTCTACCAATTGTGTTTTACTCCTTGGTTGCTTCTGACTAACAAGTTTCTTTAATCGGCTTCAGATATTTTCTATCGGTTTCAGGTCAGGGCTATTACCTGGACATTCTAGTAGTGTAATAAGATTTTCTTAAAACCACTTTTTGCACACAGCAGCAATATGACAAGGAGCTAAATGCTGTTGAAATATTTAGGCGTCATTATCCACGGAAAGATCACGCGTCGAAGGCTTCAGTTTTGGTTCAAGTATATCAACGATGAATTTTTTGCCATTTAAAGTTCCATTATAATCACACAAATTCTGCCCACACGTTTAGCTGTCATACAACTCCAGATCATAACACTAACTGGATGCGGGATGAATCATGGTAGCTGTAATGCATTCCGGCAGCAAATTTTTTCCATTTTTTCTAATACTTTACGCCATCACTACCAAATATGGACATTCTGGTCTTATCACTGCAGATGGCTCCGTCCCATTGTTCCTCAGACCAATTAACATGGTTTTTAGCCCATTCTAATATCTTGCTTCTTTGTTTGGGAAATAGAAATGGCTTTTTCCTTAGGATTCTAGAATTTAAAGGCAAAGTCTAACAATCTTAGCACTTATCTTCAAACCGCATTGAGACAATTCATTTTTAACTGACTCAGATGATTTTCTTCTGTCACTTATACACAGTCTTTTAATTCTTCTATCACCACATGCTGTTGTGCACCTATTCCTGCCTTTAAAAATAGTTTGATTTTTAACTGACTGAGTCTTGCACAGTTTAGAAATATCACCTTTGGTTAGATTTTCACCTATTTCTCTTATGATTTTCTCATTAGTGTATCCTTCTTCACCAAAAGTTGGTATTTTACATCGCTTTCTAGGTGACCAGTCAACTCATTTTACTCTGTTTGCAATCTTCCGAAGTTATCAAGGAATAGAAACATCCGTGAAAAAACCAGTGGCCAATTGATGAAACTCACACAACTGAATACATCTGTTATTAACTCTGATACCTGGAAATGAGAGCTGACTCATACTACAAGGTCCTCATTGGTCCCATGCTGTGTCTTAATACCACCTGATTGGCTCTCAGAACAACCAGTCTCGTTTGTCAGTTTTGAGCAAGGAAATTCACTGTTGCTGCATAAGGCAGTTGTGTTTTCTTTTTCTGGTTATTTGGCTGTAACCTTTTACAAAGTAAAGGTAGTTCAGCACAGTTTGTTGCATTACATCTTGCATTAAATTGTTTTTCTAATGATATATAATTTTATGGTATTATTCTAAAAAAATACATCTTATGAGCCATCAAACCTTAACAGACATCTTATGAGCCATACATTGCGTGACAGAGAAAATGTCACAAAATGAAGACGTAAACGCAGCGTCGTGTAAATTGCATGATGTGTGCACATGCACAAGTTATGCAAATGATTGCATTTGCAGGCCAATCGCACGAACGGCGCGCCGGATATTAGTGGACAACTAGCCCGTGAGGTCATCAGTCGAGACCTCGTCACGGCCGCGAGAAGTGAGTTCAGCTGTAACCGTATCTAGAAAACGGACAAGGGGTGTCAATGCCCTTAAGATGCCGTCGTACGCGATTTCGTCAAACGCATGATTTTACGAGAGGTGTCATCGTAGGCCTTCGTACCGCCAGATGGTCCTGCCGTCGTATTGTGGAAGAAACGCAATATGTGATACCACAACCGTCAGTCGCATTTGGAGACAGTGGTCCCAGGAAGGTTCTGTGCAACGTCGTAGGATGACCGCAGCACGAAGACGGACGTCCAAGAGCACAGATCGTCATATCCGACGTCATGCCGTAGCGTACCCGCAGGCCACAACGGGCGACATTTTGCGGAGTGTACGGGGAGGCTTGGATGCTCCAATATCGACGCGGACAGTGTCGCGCCGATTGGCTGCGTCTATAGTTTGCTGTTCAGCCGTCCGTTGCGAAAGCTACCCTTAACAGCGAAACTTCGTTGCCATCGCTTGGCCTAGTGTCATTTCAGAGCTGCGTGGGGTGCCGAATGGAACAGTGTGGTGTTCAGCGACGAATCGCGGTTCTGTCTCACCACGGATGATCGCCGTGTGAGAGTCTGGAGGCGACGTGGCCAAGGGGCGGATTCCTCCGTCATTGTGGAGCGCCACACGGTCCGGCAACGTGGAATCATGGTGTGAGGTGCTATCAGCGCCAACAGTCGCTCACCACTGGTACGCATTACGGGCACATTGTCGGCACACGGCTATATTGACGAGGTGCTACGGAGTGTGGCAGTACAGTATCTGCAGGGCATTCCGAACGCTGTTTTTCAACAGGATAACGCCCTGCCGCATATCGCTCGGATCAGCCTGAATGTTTTACACGGTGTGCGGATGCATCCGTGGCCAGCACGATCTCCCGACCGCTCACCCATCGAGCATCTATGGGACACGATTGAACGTCGGCGAGCACCCCCCTCCCCACAAAATGAAGGTTAACTGTGGACTCGGATCAACACCTCATGGTCCACGATATCCCAGGACTCTATTCGGACTCCCATTGCCTCGATGCCACGTCGGATTCAACGCTGTATCGCCCAAAATGGGGGGCCACACTCCTTATTGATCATCCTGCTTAGTCTGCCACATAGTCGGCCACTGTCTGTATGTGACAATTAATTCATTTGTTCAGGACCTACTTGGCTATCTGTGTTTGTAGTTTGGTCTGTTTTCGAGCATTCCTTCATGGTGTGGCATTTTCTCTCTCAGGCAGTGTATTAATGTTCCTACAGGTTTCCACAGCGTTGACAACTAGAGTATGCCACAATTGTATCAATTTCCATTTTGCGAGACGAAGTGTTTCTTCTTTAATCCAGCAGCAAAATGCAAAATCTTCTATCCTCGGCTAGAGCCCGTACATTTTGTTTTCTATAGTGTAAAAACTAGGCCCATTTAGACCTCTAGTATATACCAGATTCAACTGTTACAATATATTCTGTTCAGTTCATCAGCATGATGAATGACACCACGTTGCCTTTACTAATGAATATCTACCTGTTTTCCCATGTTCCTCCGAAATCCGTATTCCAGCTGTTGGCACTCATTCGTAACCGTCTTATTCTATCGACATAATACGTGAAGTATTATATTAGGGGTATGCAAAAGTTTCCGCCGTTTGAAAAGAGACAGGAACTATCAAAAAACTAGTACACATTTGTTCAACGAAATATTGGCCGTTAGCATTAATGACCTTTTGCCGTTTCTCAGGCAACAAATGAATGCCCCTGTGATAGAAAGACTCGGGTTTGGAGCTGAAGAACACAGGGACGAAATTTTCTACCTCTGGAACTGTGGCGAACCGCTGTTGGGCTAGGGCATGTTGCATAGAGCGAAACAGATAAAAGTCTGAGGGTGCAATGTCCGGGGAGTAAGACGGGTGCCATAAAACCTCCCAATGTAACTGTTCAAGAGTTGATTTCGTGGTGGCACCGACATGTGGTCTGGCATTATCATGTAACAGGATGACTGGGTGGCGTCCTTTATCTATCCACTGACGTTTTTGTTCGATTGCGGCGTGCAGTTTTATCAACTGATCGTTATATCGTTGTGCAGTGATTGTTTCGCCAGGTTTCAACAGTTCGAAGTACAACACTCCATGCATATCCCACTACACACACAACAGCACCTTTTCCCCATGGATATCCTGTTTTGCAGTGGATGTTAATGGCCGGCCTAGGTCGACCCAGGATCGCTTGCGTACGGGGTTGTCGCAATAGCCCCATTTTTCATCCCCGGTGACAACCTTCCACAAGAAATTCTTCCCTTGAAATCTCTTCAGCAACGGCATGCAGATGCCCAATCGTTGACCAATATTATGCTCCGTTAAAGTATGCGGAACCCACTTATCAATCATCTGGATCTTCCCCAAGGCCTGCAGACGCCGTACCACCGTCGATTGAGTCACTTTCAAACGTTTCGCCAATTGCGTTGTCAGTTGTGTGGCATCCTCTAGCAACAGCGATTCCAGCTCCTCGTTTGCGAGTTCCTGCGGTCTACCTGCACGTGGCTTGTCTTCCAAGCTTAAATCACCTTTCTTAAACTTGGCAAACCATTCTCGACACGTCCGCTGACCCATAACCGTTTCGCCATACGCCTGACATATTGATCCGTATGCTACACTCGCACTTTTTCCTAAATTAAACATGAATAACAAATAGTACCGAAAATGAACTTTATCGACAGCTATGCTTGTTTTCATGTACGAACTGACAACACGGATTGCCGGCCGGTTAGACCCCTACAGCGCCCGCTAGCGAAGGCGGCGGAAACTTTTGCATACCCCTAATACTTCCGTCTTCTACTAAGGTATCAAGAATATCTTCCAAAAGTAGAGTATCATGGGGCATCTACAGGCAATTCTGCAGAGTAAATTGCTGAAAAATATTAAAGCAAATGAAGTTAGCCTAGATAGATACTTCGCATAATCCGCTTAAATAATTCCCGTGGTATGCAGCAACTTCTGTAATCGTCCCTGAATGTATTAAATCGATATTTCCACCACAGAAACTGTTGGAACCAGAACTCGTTGGTCTTGAATCGGATACCTAGAAATTCCTTCAAAACACTACTATTTATTTCCTACATAACCTGTTTCGCTGAATTAACCACATTCTTACCATCTGAAAAAAAAAAGATTAGTGTGGAACAGTATATATACTCACACAAATAAAACTTCACCGACATGGCCAACCTATTTCTTCAAATTCAGCCTGACGATGAAGACATGACCAACCTATTTCTTCAAATTCAGCCTGACGATGAAGACATGGCGCTTGGAACTGTAAAGGGAACAACTATCTGGCTATTTAACTACTTGACGTGTCATGCGTACTAGTTGAATCCTAGATGTGCACAACATTGCTGAGACGGGCCCAGCTCAAGCTCGAAGCTGAGCCCGAGTCCGGTTCGGGATCATTTTTTTTTTTTCAAATCTGCTTTTGTATGATTCAGCATACGAGACTTTGCTTACACTTTCTAGTTGGCAAAGTGAATTCTTAGGAACCTGGTCTGGGTGGGGAGTGTAAATTCAGGAGGGCTATTTTTTCAAGCTTGATAGCAAAATGCATAGGCTATGCGTTGGTAGATTTCTGCGTAGAAGGAAAAGCTTCGTCAAGAACTACAGATACTAGATTGCCCGCTGACGAAAATTAGCCGCCTACTTCCAAGCGGCAGCTTCCTGCTAATTCTGTTATGCTATGTTCGTAGATTGCAGTACCTCTCGGTCTTTCCGGATGTCCAGCCACCGGAAGCATTTTAGGAGGAAACAAAGGGTCGCAGAAAATCGGGCGATTATAATATAAAAACAGAGTTCCCTTCCCCATTCCGCAATTGAGAAAGACGTCGGCTGATTGCAGACGGAGAAAAGAGTGAAATTCTAGAAGATATTTTTTTATTATTATCAATGCTTAAATAGATTAGTCACAGATCATATATTAGAAAAATCTTAAGCACAGGTTTAGGGCTCGTTATGGCCCAGTATGTATCTTGCAATATGAATTCAGGCTAGTGAGGGCTCGGGCTGACATACGTCGGGCTCGGGCTCTTAAAATTGAGCCTGAACTCAGCCCCGGTGCACAAGACAGGTGGTCTGGTTTTTCACATATGCATTTAATGGCTTCGTTGAGGACTAGGTCTGTGAGCCTAAAGAAGAGGTGTTCTTATTTACATACTTAGCAAGAAACGCAGACTTCGTGGAACGCACGTTAGTGGCAGAGAAATTTGCATAGCTTCGCGCTTCCACAAAAATCACGTTAGGGTTAACATCTTCGGAAGTCGCCGTGTTTCAAATGCAAACAAGCGGCCTGCTACAATTTGTAACATCCAAAATAAACAAAATAATCACTCACCCCTTTCAAGGAGGATGAAAAAGTGGTCCCAAAATCTTTATGGAACTGAGAACACAAAACGAACTAACCAGGTAAGCGAAAAACTTCGAATACTTTCGTCAACTTTGGACAGACAAAAAACACGTCACTCTTGAAGGAGGACAAACATTACTTTCTTTTCACATAAGCAGACATTTATACGCCTGTATTCCGCTGGGAACACCTGCGTCATGGCTGACATCGGCAGTTCGGTGGCGCAGTGGTCTAAGCGATGGCCTCTGATCATTCGTCCGAAAGGGGTCCGGGTTCGAATCCCGGAGAGGCATGGATGTTGTGTTTGTCTTACGGCACTGGCTCTCTCCATTCCCTGGAACCAGTGACCCTAAATTAGGGACGAGCGACTGCTTATAGCCCATTGAGTTGCTCACGGTGGTCGTTAAACCTCGAATCAAAAAAAAAATATTTGTATAAAGTGATACATGACTTTCTTATTTTAATATTCATTCACTTGGTGTATTTGGTTAAGGTATCTGCCCTTATTATTTTGGTTTAACGAGCAGTCACCGTCAAAATAAGCGTAGATTAGCAACAATTATATTTCAGTTGGATGGGAAAGCCATACATTATTCATCACGATATTGGACCGCTTAATTTCTGAAAGCCAATCTAACTTTTATGTTGCTCTAAAGACTTCGTTAAAATATTCAACGCAAACAGTTTTAATTGAAATATGTTTTCCTTATTCATTAAATCCAATAAGATTTGGCCGCCGTTGGCGCAGTGGTCGAAGCGATAGCTTCTGATCATTCGTCCGAGATGGGTATGGGTATGAATCCCAGTGGAGCATTGATGTTGTGTTTGTCTTACGACACTGTCTCTCTCCCTTCCCTGGAACCAATGGCTTTAAATTAGGGACGGGAGACTGCTCATAGCCCGTCGAGTTGCTCACGGTGGTCGTTAAACCTTCAACCAAAAGAAAAACAGAAACAAAACAAAAAAAAACCCAACCCAATAAGATTTGAAGAAAATATGTTTATGAATAGCTGTTATTAGCATCACATTTCTCATGTCGCTTGTCTGTAGTATTTACGTTTTTCCACTAGCATGGCAAACACAACCTCAAATTAATAATGTAACTTAACTGACACAAATACATTACGCTACTTTTTTTTTAACGATTAAATCTCTATACGAGACCCGCCATCTTGTGTTGCTGCCTTCTCTTATTAACCAACGGGCAAGCGTATTTCACAAATTGCTCGGGCAATTTTGCACATTTTGGAACACCGTTTGTGGCTAACGCAATATATATGATAAATAAAGAGTTCCCTGGTTTCAGATTTTCATTTTGGGCCCTTTAAGTATTTTTTATTAATTAATAAACCTATGGAAGACGCCTTGGTACGACTTCCGATGTAGATAAAAAATGAAGGGAAAGGTCAATAAAAATTTTGAAACCAGGGAGCTCTTTATTTATCATATATCTTGCGTTAGCCACAAACGGTGTTCCAAAATGTGCAAAATTGCCCGAGCAATTTGTGAAATACGCTTGCCTGTTGGTTAATAAGAGTAGGCAGCAATACAAGATGGCGGGTCTCGTAGAGCCTTAAGTTGTCTGCAGGTCAGGTCTAATTTAGGGTTACTGGTTCCAGGGAAGGGAGAGAGCCAGTGCCGTAAAACAAACACAACATCCATGCCTCACCGGGATTCGAAAACGGACCCCTTTCGGACGAATGATCAGAGGCCATCGCTTAGACCACTCGCCACCGGGGCGGCACCTCTGCTCTTAAATGTGCGATTTAAAAAAGTCTTTCGACACCTGATGCCATTTACCTTGTGGAATACTTTGGTAAGTATGTGAGGAGTTTTATAGTTCACAGTTCTGTCGCTAGGGGGTGTTTAGCTTCTGTTTGCAGCTGTATCATCACTTCTAAAATCCCTGTTGAGAAATTTCTTTTTTACTGTATGCCATTCGCTACAATAGAGATGTGGAGCATTACCCTCTTTAAATAATTCACAGACTTCCTCCTAGGGGGCATAAAGGACAATACCTTTTTTTCCCCTCTGTACTGCTTCCAGGAGACGTATTTGAAAAGTCTTTTTCCCTTAGCATAGCTTTTTCCATGAAAAACAATTTTCGCCTATTTTCAACTTTCACATTATGCAGAGTTCTTCCGCTAGAAGGCGAAGGGTTATATCATGTTTCCTTCTATATTTATTCTTTTAACTGTTCGATTTGAAAATCTGTTTGTCTCCGATATCTTCCTTCTGCTATGAGAAACTTTTTGTGCAGCATTTGTTAATCGTAGCATACAGTAACAATGGTGCACCATTCGTTAATCGTAATATTTTTCGTAACATACTTTTTAGCCGCTGGTGGAAATGATTAGCTGTTTCTATTTCTGGATGTTTTATCGATTTTAGAAATCTGGTTGTGATTTTTTTCAAACCGGATGCATAGACTTTGAATAACTTTGATAAATTTAATTCGCATCAGAAAGGATTCAAAAGACGTGCTTATTACAACCGAAAATTCGGTGTCATCTGTCTTTTTTTTTTTTTTGCTTCATGCAAGCAGAAATGAATTGAATTATGGCATACCCAAAGGTTCCACTATACATGAACTGGTGTCCAAAATTATCGTGTCCAAAACGGGACGACAGGCTGTAAAGATTTTTCAGAAACATGTACAAAGAGAAAAGCGAAGTCGTCGTACCCAACCAACATTGTGCTAGGCTCTTGTGGAAATATGCAAATGACGACCGTGCGTCATCGGGCTGGCATCCACTCAACCTTGATAAACGTTGTTTTGAGTGGAAGAATGGGTCCACACCACAGCTTAGAACACTCTTTACAGTGGAGAGCGATCGGTAGATCAGAAGCAACGTAATCGCAAACTGAGGTAACAAGAGGGCTGCATGTGTCGAGGCAAGTGGTCTCCAATCACTAGAGGAGAGTATACTGGCGCTCTACAAAGAGTAGTGACCCAACATTATGTGAAACTCAAATCGGGAAGAACTTTTGACTCATCAGGACCTAATATTGCGCCTGTGAATTTTGAGATCCTAACTATTTCACGGTGAAACTGTACTAGAAACAGTTGAAACTTGCATTTGTGAACATCGAACTTGACACAAATTGCTTAACAAATAACAAAAGCGTAGAATCTAAAATATCTGGCTTCTACGGCGAAATAATTTCATTTTTGTTCTAATAAACCTCTCTTCCCGAAAAAAAATAAATAAATAAAAGAGTGTGTGTGTGTGTGAATTTACACACATACACAGATCGGTAGATATTATCCCCGACACTTAACCTAAGCGTGAATTGGCCCGGACAGCATAATTTCTTGAACTTTTAAGTCCAGTTTTGTAATACAGTACGTGTAGGATGTCCAGTCCAGTGCGTTTATACTTAAGCATCTGTGTTACAAAAACCAGCACTCTATCTGTCTGAGTCAAGCAGTTACAGTTTTAAATTTTATATATTTTTTTAATTTACTATTTCACGATCTCCAACACAGTGACCAATTTTGCATCTAGCAGACATATCTTTAAATTAGACGAAAAAGAAAGAAGAAAAAAAAGAACGATTATACACTGAAGTGCCAGAAAAACTGGTACAGACGAGTTCATGCAAAATATATAGCAACGTCACCTATGCGCGTACTCGGTGATGTCCACCAGTGCGTATATAAAGCGATAGACATCCTTGCCAGCTGTCAGAGCTGTTTTCGGCATGAAAATGACAAGTAATAACGATTTAAGCGATTTTCAGCGCGGTGTCATAGTTGGCGCTCGTGAGATGGGTTGTAGTATTTCGGAGGTAGAAACGAAGTTTGGATTTTCATGGACGATCATTGCAAGGGTGTAACGTGACTACAAGAATTCCGGCAAAACCTCCAACCTACAATACCAGTGTGGCCGTAAAAATATATTGGGTGAACGTGACCATCGTCGGCTGTCGAGAATCGTTTCACGCGATAGTCGTGCAACACTCTCGCAAGTATCATCGGAATTCAATGCTGCAGCCTCAACAAGCATCAGCGTCCGGACTATGCAACGCACCCTGCACGATATGGACTTTGGGATCCGACGCGCAACTCGAGTCCCCTTGATGAGTGCACGACACAGAACTATCCGCCTCGCTTGGGCACAGCAACACCGCCACTGGACACTTGATGACTGGAAACACGTAGCCTTGTCTGACGAGTCGCGTTTTCAACTGTTTCGGGCAGATGGAAGAATTCGTGTGTGGCGCAAACCCCATGAAGCCATGGATCCCGCCTGTCAACAGGGAGCTGTACCGGCTGGTGGGGGTCCGTAATGGTATGGGGTGTGTTTGGCTGGATTTCACTGGGATCCCTGGTACGTCTACAAACGTCTGTGACCGGCCAACGAAATGTGCGCATCCTTTCTGACGAGGTACACCCGTTCATGTCCTGCATTCATGCTTATGGGTTGCGCCTGTTCCAATAGGACAATGCAAGTGTCGGGGCGCCACATTATGCTTAGAGGAGCATTCATCTGAGTTTGGGGTTTTGCCATCACACCCAAGTCCCCAGATCTGAACGTGATAGAACACATTTGGGATGCTATGCAACGCGCTATGGATCACAGGAATCCGAGACCTCGGAATACACCTGAATTGTGGAACGCTCTGCAGGAAGTATGGTGTGCATTGCCTACAGCATATTTCCAGAAGCTAGTGGTGTCCATGCCCCGTCCTATTTCTGCAGACGTACCAAGTATTAGACTGGTGTACCAGTTTTTCTGGCACTTCAGTGTAATCTAAGTGAATTTGCTCAGTATTCCAGCGTACATAAAGAACATTTCCTTTTGCTTATTTTAAAATCTAAAAAGAAAATCGATCAAGAAAATGCTATTCATGCATTTGAATAGTATTTTCTATGGCGAAGGTAATCACTTCATTTTTTACGCTTTCCAACCGTAGGTTGAAGAAGCGTATATGCTCCAGCTTTCTCCGTCCTTCTGTCTGTCGGCACGATAACTCGAGTAAAAACTGTTCGATTTCAAAGAAATTTTAGTATGTGGTAGGGGACCATTGGGGACGAAACCTATTGAAAATGGACGAAATGGGGTCCATTTCGGCCATTTTCAATACCCTATTGAAATTGGAAGAAAGGATCTGAATCCGTTCCATCGCCCTTATCCCAAACTACACTGCTGGCCACCCAAAATGCAACACCAAGAAGGACACGAGATAGCAAAGCTAGATTTACTGGACATATAACAACAGATACAAAGATGAAACGATTGAGCTTACAGGCCCGTGCGACTTGCGGAACACGCAGATATGAATAGTTCGTGTGGCCCCCATGGCTGGCAATAACGGCCGCTACACGACGCGGCATCGAACGAAAGAGGCTTTGGATGTAGGCTTGGGGTATGTCGGTCCAGGCTGTTTCCACACGTTGCCACAGTTCATCAGGCGTCGCCGCGGGTGGTGCTTGCCGGGCCACTCGGTTGCCGATCAGCGACCAGACGTGTTCGATGGGCGATATATCGGTAGAACAGGCAGGCCACGGCAGCATTGACACCTTGTGGGCCGTGAAGAATTGTTGCACGATGCGTGCCACGTGCGGGCGCGCATTGTCCAGTTGAAACGTGGCCGCTGGCAGGTCCTGCAGGTAAGGGAGCACTACAGGCTCCAAAACGTCGGAGATGTAGCGGTGGCTGTTGAGTGTACCGGCGATGCCTACCAGAGGGGTGCGGGTGTCATATCCAATTGCGCCCCAAACGATAACGCCAAGCGACGGACCGGTATGGCGATGCATAATGCAGGCGTCAGTCTCTCGCCGCGGTACCGCCACGCGCGGATCCGACCATCGTGGTGTTGCAGGCAGAAGCGGGATTCGTCGGAGAAGACAATGTCGTGCCATTCCGTAGTCCAGGTGCGGCGTTCAACGGCTGACTGCCGCCGCACTCGCCGGTGGTGTAATGTCAATAGTAATCGGAGCAATGGGCACCGTGCATCAAGTCCCCGCTCCTGCAAACGGCGCCGAACGGTGCGTGCTGGCACAGGTTGTTGCGCAACACACCCTAATTCCTGCGCTAACGTTCGTAATGTGGCGGTGCGAGCCGTCAATGCCCGCCGCACAACATTCCGGTCCTCTCGTTCGGTGGTGTGCCGCGGCTGCGGCAATCGCTCACGTTAGTCCGTCCGTCCCTCCTGCACCCACCGAATCCATACTTGCCTCACTGTGACTGGATATCGCCCCACACGGGCGCCGATGTCTCGGTACGATAAACTGCTGTCTCGGTAAACCACTATTTCGTCCTCTGTTGAACTCCGAAATGTGCTCGAATGACTACCGTATTCTGCGACGAGGCATCAGGGAGCTTCCAACGCACAGGTCCGGCAGCACAACACACTTCCACTACTTACACCCCGCCTTATGGGCACCCTTCTTATAGTGCTTCTCGGTGACGTGCCGGGCGCACATGATTTGCATATGCCCTGCAATGCTAATCGCTTGCATGTCCTCTCGCGGGCGACGCCTGATACGAATTTTTGGCCAATCGGATGCTTCCTTCTTGGTGTTGCATTTTGGGTGGCCAGCAGTATATTAAAGGAGCAATTCTTGTGTGTATGTGAATTTTATTTTGAAAACAGCTCTATGGATTTTGATGAAAGGCGTTAACCTACCGTTTTCTGGTACTAGAAATCAATTCAGCTTGATCTCGACTCTAGGAAAAATCGTGTAGTGGGATAAATAACCACCCCGAATTATAACGTTTTTAGGGTCATGGCGTCGTCCCATTAATGTTACCCATGCTTAGAAATCTTATGACGTCACAATCTCGCGATTGAGATGTTGGCGCGCGGTCACGCCATCTGTGTCATTACGTCACGCGTTGTGTGTGGATCCTATTAAAGTTTTATGACGTCACACTCTTGCGAGCAGATGGTCGCGATTCCGATCTGGCTGATTACGTCACGCGTTGTGTGCGTATGTCCGCGCACGATAACTCGCGTAAATATCGTTCGATTTCAATGAAATTTGAGTATGTGGTAGGGGAACACCTGGGAAGGAACCCTAATGAAAGTGAACAAAATTGAGTCAAAGGTCAGGACATAGGAGCGGGATCCATTCCACTGCTCTTATGCGTCATAACTAACGTAAAACAGGTTCGATTTCGATGAAATTTTACTATGTGGTAGGGGACCACTTGGGGACAAACCCTTCTGAAAATGGGCGAAATGGGGTCAAAGGTCAGGACATAGGAGCGGAATCACTTCCATCGCCATTATGCGTCATAACTTACGCAAACATCCTTCGATTTTTTCTGATTGGAGGTTTAACGACCACCGTGAGCAACTTAATGGGCTATAAGCAGTCGCCCGTCCCTAATTTGGGGTCACTGGTTCCATGGAAGGGAGAGAGCCAGTGCCGTAAGACAGACACAACATCCATGCCTCACCGGGATTCGAACCCGTACCCCTTTCGGACGAATGATCAGAGACCATCGCTTAGACCACTGCGCCACCGGGGCGGCCCTTCGATTTGGATGAAATGTTTGTATGTTGTAGGGGCCTGCCTGGGGACGAATCGTATTGAAAATGGGCGAAATGGGGGTCAAATGTTCGGACACAGGAACGGGATCTATTGCATTGCCCATATGCATCATAACTTACGTAGAAATGCTTCGATTGCGACAAAACATTATCATGTTATTTTGGAGGTATAGTGAACCTGCTCTGTTGAATATCATTGAAATGGGATCAAAGGTCAGGGCACAGGACCGAGATTTATTCCACAGCCATTATCCTCATAACTTGAGTGATAACTTGAGTAATGATTTCTGGTATGTTGGAAAGCGTATTATAATCAATGCATTGCATGATTTTACTAACTTGATTTGTTTCCATTTGTAGAGTGCACCACTGTTTGTGAAATTTGCAGCATCGAGGACGAATAGCGCTATTCAAACGAAATTCATATCACATGCAGTTTCCTTGAGTTACCGAAGATAACTGATTACGTTTGTAGAGCTATACAAGATTTTTTTCGATTTAAAACCCAGTATCGCGTGAAGTCGCCTCGAGAAGCAGTAACATAATGGCGTGGCATTGAATGGAAGAAGTTTTTCATATCGTCCTGAAGCATTAGTCTGCCAGGCTGGTTCTTCCCGAAACCAGAGTTCATTTGTGGTGAAATGCGTAGGAGCTTGACGGGCCAGTCGCTTACCTATCCTATTCCAAACATGTTCGATTGTGGACATATACGGCGAAAGTACAGGCCAGGTATCTGCCGTGCATGGAAGAGGTCTTGAACATTCCGGGCCACATGTGGCCGAGCATTGTCTTGCTGGAATATAGCTGCCGTGCATGGAAGAGGTCTTGGACATTCTGGGCCACATGTGGCCGAGCACTGCCCTGCTGGAATATAGCGCCAGAACAACTATGAGGGAAGGATATCACTTCTGCTTCTTAAACATCCCTGATGCATCGCTGGCTGCTGAGGGTTCCCTCAATTCGTATCAATCGAGATCGTGAATTCAGCCCAATGGCGCCCCAAACGATGACGCTTGACATTAGGCTGATATGGCTCTGCAAGTGCCGTTCATCACGATGTCTCGGAACACTTATGCGACCATCATGGTGCATCAAATTAAATCGTGACTCGTCAGAAAACACGATCTGGTGCAAATCAGCTCGTCAATTTCTGTATTCGAGACCTCATTACAGCCAGAGGCGTTTGTGGTTGAGGGTGAAAGGCTGCTAGCGACCAGTCCTCTGTTAAGCAGACGACGTCGAAATGTGATGAAGGACAAAGCCTGACCTGTGACAGTGCTCCAGTGCTGCGCTAACACCGTGAATGTCCCGTGCAATCGGTCGCTGCCATGCGGTAGAGGTATCTCTCACATCACATGCAGTCGTGCGATTTTACCGTCTATTTCCAGGATATTTGTGTCTCAACTGTCCACTGACGCCACGTTAGAGTCACTCTACTGGCGTTTCGTCCTATACGAGTGACAATTTTGCAGTAGGAAAATCCAGCTTCTCTCATCATAACAATCGTTCCTAGTTCGAAGTCCTTCAAGTGATCACAATGCGACCTTCTTCGGCGACTGGGCGTAGTGAGACACAAGAAACACCCTTTCGACTCAACGTCGGCTCTTCACTGATTGCAACATCTGGTTTGAGCCAATCTAACAGTTCAGAGGGCGCGGCTCCGAAAACGCATGCGCAATTTCACTGGCATTTTAATAATTTGCATGACCCAACGTGTTGCGCATATCTTGTAAGTTTCAAGCTAATACCAGGTGTTGCAATTTCCACAAACAGCAGTGTATATTGTACGCTTTCGCACGCATTCTCTGAAACACAATTACTTTTGAACTTCTGTTTCATATAACTATCATCAACAGCCATTCTCAATCTACTGTTGGATGAAGGTTACTCCAAGTCTCCTCCACAATTCCCTGTCTTGAGCAAATTTCTGCCATGGTACTTCGGCATTTTTCGAATTTCATCCACGTATCTCCCGTGCGGTCTTCTTCTTCACGATGTTTTCCTGTCTCTTGGTATCCAGTCCAGAATTTCTGTTGTCTAACGGTGGTTAGTTCATTCATACACTCGACGTGGATCAGGAACACCAAACAGAACTCATCGCTCTTCCTACGTTAATAAGTGAGTCCTGGAAAAATTCTCATCGGCCGCCACCGGGAATCGTACCCAAAGTCTTCCAGTTACGCGCCGGACATGCTACCACTGTACCACAGAGGCCTCGATTTCTCCATACTCACAAGTGAATAACTGCCAAATCACATGGTAGGTTGCTTCATGGATCCAGCCCCGCACAGTGCTGGGGATTCACCAAAGATGGAAAGCAGCAACCGAACAAATAACTAGGAGGCGATTGAATAATTAATTCATACACTGGAAGTGGATATGGATATGACGTGAAATCCTAGTTATTTGTTCAGTTGCTGCTTTCCATCTTTGGTGAATCCCCAGCACTGTGCGGGGCTCCGTGAAGCAAATTGCCATATGGTTTGGCAGTTGAGCAAATTGTGAAGCAAATTGTGAAGCAAATTGCCATATGGTATTCACTTGTGAGTCTGACGAATTCGAGGCCGCTGTGGTGCAGTGGTAGCATGTCCGGCACGTAACTGGAAGACCCTGGGTTAGATTCCCGGTGGCGGCCGATGAGAATTTTTCCGGGACTCACTTATTAACTTGGAAAGATCGATGACTTCTGTTTGGTGGTTAGTTCTTCTAGCAACATGTCAAGCTCAGTGCCACTTGATGGT
This sequence comes from Macrothele yani, assembly GCA_039090855.1. Lineage (NCBI taxonomy): Eukaryota > Metazoa > Arthropoda > Arachnida > Araneae > Macrothelidae > Macrothele > Macrothele yani. The sequence goes on along the minus strand of CM077023.1, from coordinate 79,474,052 downwards.
CTTTATTTTGAGCATGGGGTCATCAACTTTTGTCATTTTCGTGATCCATGAGTTATTTTTCGTACCTATCTTAGTGACATCAAGCATGCATCTCTCCATGTTTCTTTGAGTTGTTCACAGCCTCTGTGTGTCTTCTTCCAGTTAAGATCTATGCTTCTGAACTGGAAGAATGCATTGGTTAAACACTTCTCTTTTAAGACATAATGATAATTGCTCTGGGAAACTGTGCTGCTTCTTTTCCGAATGCCCTTCAACCAAGTTTTATATTCCAATAAAACTTGGCTGGAGGTCACTTGTAAGAAACAGTTAAATTTTCAAGAGCAATTTACCATTATGGTTAAAATAGATTTCCTGAAGTAACATCTTTGCTTCGGATAATTTCCACTAAAAAAATATTTTTCAGAATTTTGCGTAAAACACCATTTCATGGACCTAGTAACATATGTTACTAATAAGGTGTCCACCCATTATAGAAATTTGTCTCATTGTACCGACGTGGAATTCACTTCGCAGGATATTTGCAGTCGTGTCTAGGCTAGAATCTCAGATATCTGTTGTGCGCACAGCTTATTCTGACAACAATGAACAAACAGAAAGGTATCGCAAGATCTTCAGAGTAACGACTACCCGCAGCAGGTGAATCGCTGAAGCGAAGCCCTGCCCGCCTGTCTTTTCTGATATTCTTCCCTAGAGACTTTGGAAGAGACTACGTAGTCGCATACTGCACTTAAAACTAAGAGCTGTGTAAAGAGAGGAACGAGGAATTTCGAAAAATTTATGCCGAAATGTTTACATAGCTGTGCTTGCACCGTCAAGCGGCAAATGAACGGCAGGAAGTTCTGAAATAGGAAGATTATCTGATGATGTAACAGTGAATCGTAAAATAAATCACATGCGTTCCCCGTTGAACATCATCAAAATGCAATATTATTTCCGTGGCAATGGGGAAATGTTACATTGGATATTTACTTATTTCGTGTCATAAGCACAGTATAAAAAAGAACAAGCATAATATAACCACGTGAAATAAAAAATAAAGGGAGTACTAAAAAACACTGAAATTCAAAACGCCTGCCTTCGTTCCCTGAATAGCTCACTCCTTCATATAAGACGGCCCGTGACAGCTGTGTGCGGTATAAATGAGGCAAACTAGCTCTTAGAGTAGGGATGGGCAAAACACCTCGATGTTTTGCCACCGATGATCGATGTTGCAGAAGCCGATACATCGAAAAAACATCGAGTAAATGCATTTCTTTTTGTTACATTCATAACTATACAGAGGAAAGAAACAGCACCTTCCTATTGGTTGTTTTACTTGATTCGTTGACGAAAATCGAGATCTTTTCCTCAAAGGCATGTGAGCCGATGCATCGACAAAACATCGAGGTTTCCACCGATACATAGAAAAAACATCGATGCTTTTAAGAAATATTATTAGTTACTTGGGGTTGAATTGGTGAGCAATGACCATTATATTGAACAGAGATTTTACCCACCGATAGCCCATTCGCTGCTGCATATCAAAAAGTGTGAAATATTCAGTTTGTTAGCAAGACATCGTGGTTTACACCGATACATCGAAAAAACATTGAGGTTTCCACCGATACATCGAAAAAACATTGAGGTTTCCACCGATACATCGGGCGTTTTAACAAATATTACGTTACTATATGTTGCATTGTAAAGTATCACCGTTACATTGAACGGAGATTTTACAAATAGATCGCCCATTCTTTGCTGCAGATGGAAAAGTGCGAATCCTTCAGTTTATTAGCAAAACATCGAAACATCGAGGTTCCCACTGATGCATCGAAAAAACATCGAGGTTTTCACGATGCATCGAGTGTTTTAACAAATATTATGTTAATGATTGTTGAACTGGTGAGTATCGCTGTTATATTAAAGAGAGATTTTACAAATCGTGGGCCCATTTACTGGTGCAGGTGGAAAAGTGCGAGTTTTCATTTTATTAGCAAAACATCCAGGTTTACACCGATGCATCGAAAGTAGTAGTAAATGACCGATTCTGGCTTAAACGGGAGCCCATAGACTTAACATTAGGTGACGGCCGGAGCAGCCGGAGCCAGCCGGAGCAAGCTGCAGCCGAGCGAACGGAGGGGGCGTGGTCAATAGCAGCCTCCAATTCCCCGCTGCAATTTTTCCCCCTCGACCGAAGTGTGTGCTTATCTCCGAAGATAGTAGTATTTATTGGACTTTGTCGAATGTTGGGGGAAATCAATGAAGGTTTATTCCTTTTTTTTTTAATTTAATGAAGGTTTATTCATTATTTATTTTCCCCTCTCTCGGCCCAATCCCCTTAGGTTATTGTTATGTAAACCGTTTTTTCCCTCGTAATTTGTTGATGTATTTTTTTCAATTAATTTTCATGAATTCCTCATGTGTCTTCCCTAATGAAAATTATGTATGGTAAGTATTATTTCTCTGTTATTTTCTCGAATAATACGGTCATGTCCTCATCTCAAGAAATGTTATTATATCTTATTTTTGTTCATAAATGTTTGATTTTGAGGGATGGCAACGCCCGAGTGCGAAAGGGGTTGGATATAGGGGGATGGCAACTAGATGTGTTGCCCCCTAGCGGTGCTTCTTGGAACTTTCGATTGATCTTTGATTTTGAGGGATGGCAACGCCCGAGTGGGAAAGGGGTTGGATATAGGGGGATGGCAACTCGATGTGCTGCCCCCTAGCGGTGCTTCTTGGAACTTTCGATGGATCTTTGTTTTTGAGGGATGGTAACGACAGAGTGTGGAAAGGGGGTGGATATAGGGGGATGGCAACTCGATGTGTTGCCCCCTAGCGGTGCTTCTTGGAACTTTCGATTGATCTTTGATTTTGAGGGATGGCAACGCCCGAGTGGGAAAGGGGTGGATATAGGGGGATGACAACTCGATGTGTTGCCCCCTAGCGGTGCTTCTTGGAACTTTCGATTGATCTTTGATTTTGAGGGATGGCAACGCCCGAGTGGGAAAGGGGTTGGATATAGGGGATGTCAACTCGATGTGCTGCCCCCTAGCGGTGCTTCTTGGAACTTTCGATTGATCTTTGATTTTGAGGGATGGCAACGCCCGAGTGGGAAAGGGGTTGGATATAGGGGGATGCCAACTCGATGTACTACCCCTAGCGATGCTTCTTGGAACTTTCGATGGATCTTTGATTTTGGGGGATGGCAACGACCGAGTGGGGAAAGGGCACTGCGTAGGTGTTAGATATGATGATGCTTCTTGGAACTTTATTATTTCGATGGATCTTTGATTTTGAGGGATGGCAACGACTGAGTGGGGTCCGTTGGGAATTTTTGCATTTATTCCTGTGGTTTGCAAGCAAGATTTCCCCCCTCTTCAATACTATTTTTCCCCCGGAGGAAATTTTTACGTAACGATGCTGGGGAATTTTCTTTCCAAGGGAATAAAAATGCTCCTAAGGTCTTAGCGAGGTTCTAACTCACGATGATTTGGTTTCCAAAAATAGTCAGGGGGTCAAATGGTTTTCGTGTACTACGTATTCCCTATATATATTTTTAAATTACTTTTACGTTATTTCTTCATGTGTTTTTATATATTTTTCGTATGTTTTGAGGGAGTTTTTTCGTGTAGATGTAATGAATTTTCTGGGGAACTTTTCTTTTTCCTCCATTCAATTTTATTTCAGACCATGAGACGAGGAAATGCTTCTTTAGAAATTATTTCGTTCTTGTTCGCAGTAATTACTGGACATAGACTTCATGTTAATTCTGAGTCTTTCACCCCTACAATAATATTTCCTCGTAATTTTTTCGTATGTTCAAGAACTCTACAGATCTTTCCCAGTTAAAATTCTGCTCAAACAATATTTTCGGTCTTTATTTCCTTATAGCTTCCCAATTTCCGATATTTTTCTTCCTCTATCTTTGAAATTTCATTAAACTTCTCAATAGGTCAGGATTCTTTTTTCTTGGACAAACTTATGAGTCCTTTTATTTACACTATCTTTTTTTTTCCATTTCATTTCAGCAAACGATTATTTTAGATGCAACAAATCGTCAGATTTTGGTTTCCTTATATAGCATATTTTCCAACTTGCTTAAAAATATTCCTCAAAGCTTGCATGTATGTCAAATATACATTTTTTTTATTCTTTCGTAGTTAGCCATACTTTTCGTGGACTGCCTCGACAGGAAAGCATTCAATGTCAAGACATACAATCTAAAACCTTTTTCTTTCGATAAAATTTGTATTCTTTGGGCTGAATATTTTTCTGTCTCGTCCGAAAAAACATTCATTCTAGAGGCAAAGCGACTAATTCCGTTCTTCCCATAAACATTATTTTTTTATTTATTTGATATTCAGAGTTGTATACATTTTCTATCCAAAAAAGAGATATATTTAATGTAAAGGTATATTCTTCCAAGCTGGGGAAATATATGTATATATTAATTCATTTCCAGTTAAAGGAAATGCATCTTTATATTTCAATATGAAAAAAGAAGCCCTATAAGTGAAAGCTCAACCTAAAGACGGATAGATTGTTCCCACTCTCTCTACTCTATGACATTTCTTTACTGAATGAACCATGGCCTTTTTTTTCATGAACTGCTTTAAAATCTTCGTTCTCTCTTTACTATTGTCAGATTCCATGTCCCTTCAGTTCTTTACTTATTCAATTTTAATTTATTAAGAGAGTAGAACTCTTTTAGGCTTTCGAACTCTTTTAGGCTTTCTATTGTCAGATTCCATGTCCCTCCAGTTCTTTACTTATTCAATTTTAATTTATTAAGAGAGTAGAACTCTTTTAGGCTTTCGAAGTACTTTCAAGTCTTTCATTACGAAAATTTTCACTGTCATGAAAGAAGCCATAATCGAGATGATTTACTATCGTTTCAATGAAAGTGTTTACGCATTCATTGCTATGATGTCAGATTTCATTTTCTTGTACTTCGAACAGAAATGAGTTTGAATCATTCGTCGAGAAAACATTTTTCATATATATATATTTTTTTTTTTGCCTCCGAATCAAACGAACTCAAAAATAAGAGACGCACTTTAATATTTTTTTTTCCTCTTATGAGAGGAATACGGGGATATGATACCAAAATTAAAGAATATAGAATATCGACTTTCCTCTCAACACCTTTCATCTACGTTATTTTTATTTTTTTTATTTTCAATAAGCTGTTTCTATATTTTTACAACTGAATAGAATTATTTATTGAAAAGTTCTAAGTAAGACAAAAAATGGTTTTGTTGATTTCCTAAGAGGATGATTTTGGAAATTTTCGTTTTCTGGTAATTGTAAAAATCTCATAGAATAACATGGGAAAACTAGCATGCATAAAAGACTGTTTTGGATCGAGTAAATTGAAAGAATTTTACAAAGTTCATTTCAGAAAAGTACATTCCTTCCTAGTGTCAAAAACGAATCACTTCGCTTTTTCTAAGATACCCTTTGGAATCTTATTAAAGTGCTTAGGTTAAAAAACGATTTTGATGATTTTACTAAGATGACAGATTTCGGATTTCTTATGATAGAAAATACAGTGAATTTCCCATTGAATAACATGGGAAACTGCGAAATTTAAGAAGTACGTTTTCGTTCAAGTAAAATATTTTAAAAGTCTTTTTTCGAATCAGTTGAAAACAGACAGGGTGTGTTTCTGAACAGCTCATTATTTCCCAAGATCAAAACGAATCACTTCGTTTTCTTTTTTTTTTTCCTAATGTGCGTTTCTGAAAGAAGTAAAAATAGTTTAGCTAGAAAATTGGAAAGATATTTTTATGAATCCTAGACTGATTATTTTCGTATAGCTAGAGGGGTCTTCAGTGAGAGCACTTATTCTCTTTACAAACTAAGAGAATGAAGTGTAGTCAGTTTGAAAAAAAATTCAAACTCCCTAAATTTAGCCTTTTGTCCTGGTTTCGACTCAATACTGTAAAGCATTGCTCTCAGACCAGTTGAATTCCTGGCCCTTAATGAAATACATTAAGCCTTTCCCTTAAAAATAAGCAATCTCTTCTTCAATACCAGATCCCCAATAAATTTCTTTAAGAGTTATTCATTCCCACTTTTACTTTTAAAAACTTAAAATTCATTATTATTTAACTCATTACAAAAAATGAAACTCATTCATACAGAAAAAATATAAATGAATAAAAATAAATAAAGTAGTCCTAAAAAGGACTGTTTTTCTGGGTCCCCTTCATACAGCTGCTCCATGATCGGTATAAGGAATTTTTTTTTTTACCTGCTGATATCTCAGCACATTGACTTCACAGTCTCTAGCAAGTTCTTTACAATTATACTTTCCAAGAACGCTTTGGACGGGACATGGTCTCCAGTGACTGCAACAAAAGATTCTGCTAGAATCTTGGGGTTAAGCAATGCAACGGCATCATCGAAATACTTTTGCCACTTGGATTCGGGGGTGGCATATGCACAGCTGTGGGCCGTGATGTTTGCGAATATGCGATTTGGGGGTTGGTGGCACTCCATACAATAATATAAGTTATTGACATGTTCCTGAAGGCGATCCCTTACCATGTCAGCAAGCATGATGAAAAACTCTTCATCTGAGATGGAAGCAACAGGGGAAGAAATCCTTGGATGGTGCAAAACAGCCTTTCTAAAGACAGGTCCAAATAGTAGTTGAGTAATGCTGTCCCATATTTTTCCACATTGATCAATAAGAGTTCCAAATTGTTGACAAGTCAGCTTTATCGGAACAGGATTCAATCGACGAAAACCATGAATTCTGGGGGAAAGCACTTCTAACGTGTAACTGCCAGAAGCATCTAAGAGGGAAGGACAGCAGGAAACGATAAGTTCACGATTAATCAAGATGTCACAATTCATGCCTTGAATCCAGTGTGATTTTCCCATGAATTTTCGGAACGTTGAAGCTGACATTGTTATTCCATTCTTAGAAGGGTAGAAAGATTCCCCATCTTTCCTATAACTTCGAATATGAACTCGGACCGTGTTGTTAAAATCGCATACTTTTGCAAACGTGTTTTCACCTAAATAAAAATGATGAGGTGCAAGATTTTTTATAGAAATTCTTGGGAGGATAACTTCTCCACACGATTTGGGCTTTAAAGGAACGGACTCACATACCTTCTTAGCGAGAGTAGCAGAAATTTCACCACTTTGCTTCATCGTGGAAATGGAATCGATAGCGCTCAAAGCAACAGACAAAAAAGAAGTGACTCGTTTGAAGACTAAAGACAAACTGAAGGAACAGCTCTTATTCTAAGTCAAAACTGAGAAGAGGTTGGAGTTCGTCACTTGTTTACTGCTTGAGAGGGAAAGAGCAGAGTCATGGGGTAAAGAACACTCGGTTATCTTCTTTCTAAAAGTCAAATTCAATCTAATGTTTGGAGCATTCTTTTGTCGAGGCAGACCATGACTCCAATACGAATTAGTTGGTGGCAGGATCTGTAGTAAAGTTCCAGATCTCAAAGATAAGGAAACTGGTTTAAACCCGTTTCGCTTGAAAACAAGAGTCTCTTTCCTGTCCGAGAGATACTGATGTAATACAAGACAAAGGATCTAATTCAGCTTCGTCATCATGATGATCACCGATTTGGTTATCACCATTTCTTATAAAAGTGCATGGGGATCAAAAAACGATTTTGATGATTTTACTAAGATGACAGATTTCGGATTTCTTATGATAGAAAATACAGTGAATTTCCCATTGAATAACATGGGAAACTACGAAATTTAAGAAGCACGTTTTCGTTCAAGTAAAATATTTTAAAAGGTAATCAGTTGAAAACAGACAGGGTGTGTTTCTGAACAGATCATTATTTCCTAAAATCAAAACGAGTCACTTCGTTTTTTCCTAACGTACGTTTCTGAAAGAAGTAAAAATAGTTTAGCTAGAAAATTGGAAAGAATTTTTTATGAATCCTAGACTGTTTATTTTTTTATAACTAGAGGGGTCGTCAGTGAGAGCACTTATTCTCTTTACAAACTAAGAGAATGAAGTGTAGTCAGTTTGAAAAAATTCAAACTCCCCTAAATTTAGTCTTTTGTCCTGGTTTCGACTCAATACTGTAAAGCATTGCTCTCAGACCAGTTGAATTCCTGGCCCTTAATGAAATACATTAAGCCTTTCCCTTAAAAATAAGCAATCTCTTCTTCAATACCAGATCCCCAATAAATTTCTTTAAGAGTTATTCATTCATCCTTTTACTTTTAAAACTTGAAATTCGTTATTATTTAACTCCTTATAAAAATGAAACACATTCACACTTTTACTTTAAAAAACTTGAAATAACTTCATACAAAAAATGAAACCCATTCCCTTTTTTACTTTTAAAATTATAGAAAAAATAGATGATACAGAACATAGGTTCACTTTCTCATTCACACTCATGCATACAGAAAACAAAATTAAATAGTGCTATTTGAGCTGCATGGAGGTGTCAAGATGGGTGGGAAAAACCTCCATCTATCATTCAATTGGACTAAAACTGTTGAAGGATGTGATCTATTCTCACTAGCTCCTCCATGCAAGCTGTCTGTCTCGAGGTTGGCCATCCCAGTCGATGATTTTATTTCAATCATTTCCACTTCGGAATCTGAATCCCAAGTAAGATCAATAATTTCAACTTCGGAATCTGAATCCCAAGTAAGATCAATAATTTCCGGATCTTCAGAAGTTAAGTCAACAACCTCCGGTTCTTGGGTAGAGTTTTCCACAACCCAGAAGTTTTCCCACTGTGAGGGGGAGGAAGAGACCTAATCCACTGATTAACGTAGAAATCGTCTCTAGATTCCTGGAGGAGAGAAAAAATATATATATATATATAATAAGAAATAAAAAAATAAAACCCTACATCCTAGATAAAGAGAAAAATTAAAAATATTCTTACCGAGTCGAAGTCCAGGGGAGGTGTAGGGGAATTATTTCCTTTCAACATCTGTGATTCTAATAGCATGCGTTACTTCAAAGAAAACTTCGAGAAGGTGTGAGAATCTGATATCCCTCTTGCTACTATTATACTAGCAGAAGGATTGATAAGGAGGGATCATGTGATAACATACACGGAATAGAATGGTCTTTGAGGTCAACTTAAATCGACAGATCGCTCTATTTTATAAACTTTCCATTGTACAGGAAATAACATCTTTCTCAAACATCATAGTTCATGGGACCTTCTAAGGAGGTAAAAATATTCTAACGCGTATCTAATCAATGTTCTGTATACTTAAGACCAAGCGTAAATGGAATAGATAGCACTCTTCCTCCCTGAAGGAAATGACGTCTGCATACATCTCAAAATCCTTTGTTCCCTAAGTCAAACGCATGGAGGGAAAATCAAGTAATCTTATCTGTATTCCTTCGTTGAAAGTGTAGAAAAGATACAAAACATTTCCTTTCTCAAGTTAAATTCGAATCAGCATTACACTTTCAACGAAGGAATACAGATAAGATTACTTGATTTTCCCTCCATGCGTTTGACTTAGGGAACAAAGGATTTTGAGATGTATGCAGACGTCATTTCCTTCAGGGAGGAAGAGTGCTATCTATTCCATTTACGCTTGGTCTTAAGTATACAGAACATTGATTAGATACGCGTTAGAATATTTTTACCTCCTTAGAAGGTCCCATGAACTATGATGTTTGAGAAAGATGTTATTTCCTGTACAATGGAAAGTTTATAAAATAGAGCGATCTGTCGATTTAAGTTGACCTCAAAGACCATTCTATTCCGTGTATGTTATCACATGATCCCTCCTTATCAATCCTTCTGCTAGTATAATAGTAGCAAGAGGGATATCAGATTCTCACACCTTCTCGAAGTTTTCTTTGAAGTAACGCATGCTATTAGAATCACAGATGTTGAAAGGAAATAATTCCCCTACACCTCCCTGGACTTCGACTCGGTAAGAATATTTTTAATTTTTCTCTTTGCTTTATCTAGGATGTAGGGTTTTATTTTTTTTTATTTCTTATTATATATATATATATATTTTTTTTCTCTCCTCCAGGAATCTAGAGACGATTTCTACGTTAATCAGTGGATTAGGTCTCTTCCTCCCCCCTCACAGTGGGAAAACTTCTGGGTTGTGGAAAACTCTACCCAAGAACCGGAGGTTGTTGACTTAACTTCTGAAGATCCGGAAATTATTGATCTTACTTGGGATTCAGATTCCGAAGTTGAAATTATTGATCTTACTTGGGATTCAGATTCCGAAGTGGAAATGATTGAAATAAAATCATCGACTGGGATGGCCAACCTCGAGACAGACAGCTTGCATGGAGGAGCTAGTGAGAATAGATCACATCCTTCAACAGTTTTAGTCCAATTGAATGATAGATGGAGGTTTTTCCCACCCATCTTGACACCTCCATGCAGCTCAAATAGCACTATTTAATTTTGTTTTCTGTATGCATGAGTGTGAATGAGAAAGTGAACCTATGTTCTGTATCATCTATTTTTTCTATAATTTTAAAAGTAAAAAAGGGAATGGGTTTCATTTTTGTATGAAGTTATTTCAAGTTTTTTAAAGTAAAAGTGTGAATGTGTTTCATTTTTATAAGGAGTTAAATAATAACGAATTTCAAGTTTTAAAAGTAAAAGGATGAATGAATAACTCTTAAAGAAATTTATTGGGGATCTGGTATTGAAGAAGAGATTGCTTATTTTTAAGGGAAAGGCTTAATGTATTTCATTAAGGGCCAGGAATTCAACTGGTCTGAGAGCAATGCTTTACAGTATTGAGTCGAAACCAGGACAAAAGACTAAATTTAGGGGAGTTTGAATTTTTTTTTCAAACTGACTACACTTCATTCTCTTAGTTTGTAAAGAGAATAAGTGCTCTCACTGACGACCCCTCTAGTTATAAAAAAATAAACAGTCTAGGATTCATAAAAAATTCTTTCCAATTTTCTAGCTAAACTATTTTTACTTCTTTCAGAAACGTACGTTAGGAAAAAACGAAGTGACTCGTTTTGATTTTAGGAAATAATGATCTGTTCAGAAACACACCCTGTCTGTTTTCAACTGATTACCTTTTAAAATATTTTACTTGAACGAAAACGTGCTTCTTAAATTTCGTAGTTTCCCATGTTATTCAATGGGAAATTCACTGTATTTTCTATCATAAGAAATCCGAAATCTGTCATCTTAGTAAAATCATCAAAATCGTTTTTTGATCCCCATGCACTTTTATAAGAAATGGTGATAACCAAATCGGTGATCATCATGATGACGAAGCTGAATTAGATCCTTTGTCTTGTATTACATCAGTATCTCTCGGACAGGAAAGAGACTCTTGTTTTCAAGCGAAACGGGTTTAAACCAGTTTCCTTATCTTTGAGATCTGGAACTTTACTACAGATCCTGCCACCAACTAATTCGTATTGGAGTCATGGTCTGCCTCGACAAAAGAATGCTCCAAACATTAGATTGAATTTGACTTTTAGAAAGAAGATAACCGAGTGTTCTTTACCCCATGACTCTGCTCTTTCCCTCTCAAGCAGTAAACAAGTGACGAACTCCAACCTCTTCTCAGTTTTGACTTAGAATAAGAGCTGTTCCTTCAGTTTGTCTTTAGTCTTCAAACGAGTCACTTCTTTTTTGTCTGTTGCTTTGAGCGCTATCGATTCCATTTCCACGATGAAGCAAAGTGGTGAAATTTCTGCTACTCTCGCTAAGAAGGTATGTGAGTCCGTTCCTTTAAAGCCCAAATCGTGTGGAGAAGTTATCCTCCCAAGAATTTCTATAAAAAATCTTGCACCTCATCATTTTTATTTAGGTGAAAACACGTTTGCAAAAGTATGCGATTTTAACAACACGGTCCGAGTTCATATTCGAAGTTATAGGAAAGATGGGGAATCTTTCTACCCTTCTAAGAATGGAATAACAATGTCAGCTTCAACGTTCCGAAAATTCATGGGAAAATCACACTGGATTCAAGGCATGAATTGTGACATCTTGATTAATCGTGAACTTATCGTTTCCTGCTGTCCTTCCCTCTTAGATGCTTCTGGCAGTTACACGTTAGAAGTGCTTTCCCCCAGAATTCATGGTTTTCGTCGATTGAATCCTGTTCCGATAAAGCTGACTTGTCAACAATTTGGAACTCTTATTGATCAATGTGGAAAAATATGGGACAGCATTACTCAACTACTATTTGGACCTGTCTTTAGAAAGGCTGTTTTGCACCATCCAAGGATTTCTTCCCCTGTTGCTTCCATCTCAGATGAAGAGTTTTTCATCATGCTTGCTGACATGGTAAGGGATCGCCTTCAGGAACATGTCAATAACTTATATTATTGTATGGAGTGCCACCAACCCCCAAATCGCATATTCGCAAACATCACGGCCCACAGCTGTGCATATGCCACCCCCGAATCCAAGTGGCAAAAGTATTTCGATGATGCCGTTGCATTGCTTAACCCCAAGATTCTAGCAGAATCTTTTGTTGCAGTCACTGGAGACCATGTCCCGTCCAAAGCGTTCTTGGAAAGTATAATTGTAAAGAACTTGCTAGAGACTGTGAAGTCAATGTGCTGAGATATCAGCAGGTAAAAAAATTCCTTATACCGATCATGGAGCAGCTGTATGAAGGGGACCCAGAAAAACAGTCCTTTTTAGGACTACTTTATTTATTTTTATTCATTTATATTTTTTCTGTATGAATGAGTTTCATTTTTTGTAATGAGTTAAATAATAATGAATTTTAAGTTTTTAAAAGTAAAAGTGGGAATGAATAACTCTTAAAGAAATTTATTGGGGATCTGGTATTGAAGAAGAGATTGCTTATTTTTAAGGGAAAGGCTTAATGTATTTCATTAAGGGCCAGGAATTCAACTGGTCTGAGAGCAATGCTTTACAGTATTGAGTCGAAACCAGGACAAAAGGCTAAATTTAGGGGAGTTTGAATTTTTTCAAACTGACTACACTTCATTCTCTTAGTTTGTAAAGAGAATAAGTGCTCTCACTGAAGACCCCTCTAGCTATACGAAAATAATCAGTCTAGGATTCATAAAAATATCTTTCCAATTTTCTAGCTAAACTATTTTTACTTCTTTCAGAAACGCACATTAGGAAAAAAAAAAAAAGAAAACGAAGTGATTCGTTTTGATCTTGGGAAATAATGAGCTGTTCAGAAACACACCCTGTCTGTTTTCAACTGATTCGAAAAAAGACTTTTAAAATATTTTACTTGAACGAAAACGTACTTCTTAAATTTCGCAGTTTCCCATGTTATTCAATGGGAAATTCACTGTATTTTCTATCATAAGAAATCCGAAATCTGTCATCTTAGTAAAATCATCAAAATCGTTTTTTAACCTAAGCACTTTAATAAGATTCCAAAGGGTATCTTAGAAAAAGCGAAGTGATTCGTTTTTGACACTAGGAAGGAATGTACTTTTCTGAAATGAACTTTGTAAAATTCTTTCAATTTACTCGATCCAAAACAGTCTTTTATGCATGCTAGTTTTCCCATGTTATTCTATGAGATTTTTACAATTACCAGAAAACGAAAATTTCCAAAATCATCCTCTTAGGAAATCAACAAAACCATTTTTTGTCTTACTTAGAACTTTTCAATAAATAATTCTATTCAGTTGTAAAAATATAGAAACAGCTTATTGAAAATAAAAAAAATAAAAATAACGTAGATGAAAGGTGTTGAGAGGAAAGTCGATATTCTATATTCTTTAATTTTGGTATCATATCCCCGTATTCCTCTCATAAGAGGAAAAAAAAATATTAAAGTGCGTCTCTTATTTTTGAGTTCGTTTGATTCGGAGGCAAAAAAAAAAATATATATATATGAAAAATGTTTTCTCGACGAATGATTCAAACTCATTTCTGTTCGAAGTACAAGAAAATGAAATCTGACATCATAGCAATGAATGCGTAAACACTTTCATTGAAACGATAGTAAATCATCTCGATTATGGCTTCTTTCATGACAGTGAAAATTTTCGTAATGAAAGACTTGAAAGTACTTCGAAAGCCTAAAAGAGTTCTACTCTCTTAATAAATTAAAATTGAATAAGTAAAGAACTGGAGGGACATGGAATCTGACAATAGAAAGCCTAAAAGAGTTCGAAAGCCTAAAAGAGTTCTACTCTCTTAATAAATTAAAATTGAATAAGTAAAGAACTGAAGGGACATGGAATCTGACAATAGTAAAGAGAGAACGAAGATTTTAAAGCAGTTCATGAAAAAAAAGGCCATGGTTCATTCAGTAAAGAAATGTCATAGAGTAGAGAGAGTGGGAACAATCTATCCGTCTTTAGGTTGAGCTTTCACTTATAGGGCTTCTTTTTCATATTGAAATATAAAGATGCATTTCCTTTAACTGGAAATGAATTAATATATACATATATTTCCCCAGCTTGGAAGAATATACCTTTACATTAAATATATCTCTTTTTTGGATAGAAAATGTATACAACTCTGAATATCAAATAAATAAAAAAATAATGTTTATGGGAAGAACGGAATTAGTCGCTTTGCCTCTAGAATGAATGTTTTTTCGGACGAGACAGAAAAATATTCAGCCCAAAGAATACAAATTTTATCGAAAGAAAAAGGTTTTAGATTGTATGTCTTGACATTGAATGCTTTCCTGTCGAGGCAGTCCACGAAAAGTATGGCTAACTACGAAAGAATAAAAAAAATGTATATTTGACATACATGCAAGCTTTGAGGAATATTTTTAAGCAAGTTGGAAAATATGCTATATAAGGAAACCAAAATCTGACGATTTGTTGCATCTAAAATAATCGTTTGCTGAAATGAAATGGAAAAAAAAGATAGTGTAAATAAAAGGACTCATAAGTTTGTCCAAGAAAAAAAGAATCCTGACCTATTGAGAAGTTTAATGAAATTTCAAAGATAGAGGAAGAAAAATATCGGAAATTGGGAAGCTATAAGGAAATAAAGACCGAAAATATTGTTTGAGCAGAATTTTAACTGGGAAAGATCTGTAGAGTTCTTGAACATACGAAAAAATTACGAGGAAATATTATTGTAGGGGTGAAAGACTCAGAATTAACATGAAGTCTATGTCCAGTAATTACTGCGAACAAGAACGAAATAATTTCTAAAGAAGCATTTCCTCGTCTCATGGTCTGAAATAAAATTGAATGGAGGAAAAAGAAAAGTTCCCCAGAAAATTCATTACATCTACACGAAAAAACTCCCTCAAAACATACGAAAAATATATAAAAACACATGAAGAAATAACGTAAAAGTAATTTAAAAATATATATAGGGAATACGTAGTACACGAAAACCATTTGACCCCCTGACTATTTTTGGAAACCAAATCATCGTGAGTTAGAACCTCGCTAAGACCTTAGGAGCATTTTTATTCCCTTGGAAAGAAAATTCCCAGCATCGTTACGTAAAAATTTCCTCCGGGGGAAAAATAGTATTGAAGAGGGGGGAAATCTTGCTTGCAAACCACAGGAATAAATGCAAAAATTCCCAACGGACCCCACTCAGTCGTTGCCATCCCTCAAAATCAAAGATCCATCGAAATAATAAAGTTCCAAGAAGCATCATCATATCTAACACCTACGCAGTGCCCTTTCCCCACTCGGTCGTTGCCATCCCCCAAAATCAAAGATCCATCGAAAGTTCCAAGAAGCATCGCTAGGGGGTAGTACATCGAGTTGGCATCCCCCTATATCCAACCCCTTTCCCACTCGGGCGTTGCCATCCCTCAAAATCAAAGATCAATCGAAAGTTCCAAGAAGCACCGCTAGGGGCAGCACATCGAGTTGACATCCCCCTATATCCAACCCCTTTCCCACTCGGGCGTTGCCATCCCTCAAAATCAAAGATCAATCGAAAGTTCCAAGAAGCACCGCTAGGGGGCAACACATCGAGTTGTCATCCCCCTATATCCACCCCTTTCCCACTCGGGCGTTGCCATCCCTCAAAATCAAAGATCAATCGAAAGTTCCAAGAAGCACCGCTAGGGGGCAACACATCGAGTTGCCATCCCCCTATATCCACCCCCTTTCCACACTCTGTCGTTACCATCCCTCAAAAACAAAGATCCATCGAAAGTTCCAAGAAGCACCGCTAGGGGGCAGCACATCGAGTTGCCATCCCCCTATATCCAACCCCTTTCCCACTCGGGCGTTGCCATCCCTCAAAATCAAAGATCAATCGAAAGTTCCAAGAAGCACCGCTAGGGGGCAACACATCTAGTTGCCATCCCCCTATATCCAACCCCTTTCGCACTCGGGCGTTGCCATCCCTCAAAATCAAACATTTATGAACAAAAATAAGATATAATAACATTTCTTGAGATGAGGACATGACCGTATTATTCGAGAAAATAACAGAGAAATAATACTTACCATACATAATTTTCATTAGGGAAGACACATGAGGAATTCATGAAAATTAATTGAAAAAAAAATACATCAACAAATTACGAGGGAAAAAACGGTTTACATAACAATAACCTAAGGGGATTGGGCCGAGAGAGGGGAAAATAAATAATGAATAAACCTTCATTAAATTAAAAAAAAAGGAATAAACCTTCATTGATTTCCCCCAACATTCGACAAAGTCCAATAAATACTACTATCTTCGGAGATAAGCACACACTTCGGTCGAGGGGGAAAAATTGCAGCGGGGAATTGGAGGCTGCTATTGACCACGCCCCCTCCGTTCGCTCGGCTGCAGCTTGCTCCGGCTGGCTCCGGCTGCTCCGGCCGTCACCTAATGTTAAGTCTATGGGCTCCCGTTTAAGCCAGAATCGGTCATTTACTACTACTATCGAACAAAAATAAAGGTTTCTGCTAATGCATCGTACATTTTAATATATATTATAGTTGCCCGATGTTATTGGTGAGTAATCACTGTTATATTGTACAGAGATTTTGCACATCTATTGCGTATTTACTGCTGCAGATTGAAAACAACGAATTATTCGGCTTATTAGCAAAAACATGAGGTTTTCACCGATACATCGAAAATTTGCACTGATGCTATCAATGCATCGATGTTTTGGGAATGAGTAACCACCGATGTCGATCATCGATGTTACCCACCGACGTGCCCATCCCTATCTTAGAGCATCAGTCTGCCTTTTACCAAAGAATATCTAACTGAGAAGAAGTTAAGGCTCGGCGAGACGTAACTAGAGCTTTTATCTTAAGAGTTAAAATGCAGTACACAGAAGCCAACATACAGGCTAATGCCGGAGCAGACTGCGCAGTGCGCATGGTTATTTCTGTTGATTTCAATTCTTTGGGTAAAGGACAGTCAGCCGAGCTACTCACATCACGTGATTGTTACCTTCTCGGTAGCATAATCACTTCGCAAATCGGATATGTTAGTTTTGTAACGCCAATCGGGTTAGTTAATGCTTTTGTTTGTTCTTTAGTTTTTCAGAAACTTTTTCAGTAATGCTAAACACTAAGGAATGTCTGCATTTTGTACGGATCCTTAGGCCTAACTATAATATTTGCTAAAATTTAATTTAAATAGTAATACTAATGTTATTGCATATTTTTCTCACCAAAATAAAAGATGGGCGGGATATCAGAAAACAGCAGCAACAACAACAACAACAACAACAACAACAAAAACTGCTCTAAGCAAATAGTCATCAGATCGAAGGAAACCATCGTGCATCAAAGAAAAGCTTCACTGCCGTAGTCCTCCTAACGTGTTTTACTCCTGAATGTTAACTTTCCCGCAGAGCATATTACCTCTATAGATGTGGTGGCGCTGTTGTCGCCTGTTTTACGTTATCTCTATGAGAGTGGGCGTTCTTCAAGCTTTATACTCTTTGTTTCCACTGAGGGTCAGAATGGGTAAAACGAGGGATCTGAGTGACTTTGAACGTCGCATGATAGTTGGCGCCAGGCCTGCTGGTCCTCCTGGGCTTTTCCGCCCAAACGTAGCAAGGGGTTACCGTGAATGGTGCGGCAGAGTAACAATCCCTTGCTGTGGACGAAAATAGCTTAAATAGCTAGTTCATCAGAGGTGTCAAAGGAGACTGACGAGAATCGTTTAAGCGAACAGATGGGGAAACAACCCTGTAGATCACCAGAGTTAAGCATTGTTATACCTAGGGTCATCTAATGTACCATGAATCGGGTCATGGGTTGCAATGGACGACGACCGTATCGAGTGCCGATGTTGCCAGCGCAGAAGACGACAGCGTGCCTTCAGTGGGAGCAGCAGCATCGCCACTGGATCGCTGAGTACTGGCAAAAAGGTCGCCTGGCCGGACGAATCAAGGTTTGTTCTGCATCAGGGGGAATGGCAGGATACGAATTTTGGGCAAGCAACATGAAGCCATGAGGCCATTCTGACAGATGTCAACATTACAGGTCGGTGACGGAAGTGTGCTAGTCTAGGAAATACTCTGCTTGGCATACATTAGTCCCGCTGATACCCATCGAAGGGCATCAGAATGCCACAGCGCATCTAAAAATCGTTACCGACCAAATTAATCTTTTTATAACTACGGTTTATCATTAAGCAAATTGGACACACTCAGCAGATAACGCGCCAGCACACAAGGCTCGTTTCTTTACAGAATGGTTCGAGAAACATGCCAACGAGTTTTTATTGCTTCAGTGGCCAGAACAGTCCCCGGATTAAAACCCCATCGAGAATCTCTGGGATGAAATGGGACGGGCTGTTGGCTGCGAGACTGTGCCGCCATCCAATTTTTGCATGGTATAACGTTCCTTATGAGATTTCTATAGCATCTGGCATGTTCCATGCCCCAACGAAATAGGGTTGTTCTGCAGGCCAAGGCCGGCACATCATGCTGCTAGAAAAGTGTGCATGATAAACTAGGATCTTAGTGTAGACCACAAGGTACAAAAACAACCCATAGAATTTCATGATACAGTCTCAGCTCCGAAACTGGCGGTATCAATCGCTCAACTGTTGTTAAAAATTAAGTCGATCTTTGAACATTTTGGACCACAGAGCATATAAAAGGTGTTGAGTTGTGTGTACCACATTGAAAATGCACCGGGGCTGACTACCAGTTAGGAAGCCTCACCTCTCAAGATTGTCCTTCATCTTAGAAACACCCGTTTGTAGACAGTTCAGAGATTTCTATATTAGCAGTCACTTCTCATTTCACACCGATAGCTCTCCTGTCGATGCAATCCACCCATACCTTTGAACTGTTGTCGACCAGATAACAAGTTTAGCTTTTATGGAGTTGTTGTGCAGCCATCTGGCGAGGCTTGTCATCTCGATGAATTCGGCTTCGATGATCACATGACGTTTGGCGTTAGGAGGTGTGATTCTACCAAAATATAAATTTGGTCCTCTGCAGAGGGATGCCAGGCAACCAGTAATTTTTCGACATTTATCATTTTGGGCATCACCACCTGTTTAGCGTGTGCAGCGCGACCCAACACAGGACAGGTACGTACACTGAAGAGCAATTGAATTAGAGACAGCTGACGTTATGCAAATGTGGCGCTGTAGACGGCCCTGTAATCGGAAACGGCATGACGTATGCAGCGATCCGACAATATAAGGAGTGATGCGACGGGGATCAGTAAAAGACAGACGCAGTTTGGGTAAGACGAAGGATCTAAGAGCATTTGATCGTGGGGAAAATTGTCGGGGTCCGACGAATGGGTCACTCCATCTCGGAAGTCGTGCAGGCACTGGGATTTTCACGAGCCACTGTGTCACGGGTGCATCGTGAGCACACTGAATCCGGTAAAACTATCCCTGCTAGGGCCAACTGCCGTGGGAAACAGCGTGTGGATGAGCGGGGTCATCGTCGGCTAACTCGCATTGTAACAGCGGATAGACGGGCCACAGTGCAAGAAATCATTCGGCAATTTAACGCTGGTGCACAAAAACGTGTAAGCAGCCACACCATCCAGAACCATCTCCTCGCTATGAGGTACAGAAGCCATCGTCCCACGAGGGTACCGCTGCTGACCGCATATCACAGGGTGCAAAGATTAGCATGGGCGCGGGAACATCGCCACTGGACCCTAGACATGTGGAAAAATGTTGCCTGGACTGATGAGTCGAGATTCACGTTGGTGTATGCGGATGGCCGGATACGAGTACGGCGCAAACCACATGAAGCGATGGATCCTTCTTGCCAGCAAGGTACTCTTCAAGTTGGTGGGGGTGGCATTCTCGTCTGGGGACTGTTTACGTGGACTGAAATGGGACCCCTGGTACGTGTGACATCGTCCCTTACAGGTCAAAATTACCGGGATATCCTAAACGACCATTTGTTTCCGTTTGTGCGTCTTCAACATCCCACTGGGGACCTCATCCTGCAACAAGACAATGCACCGTGCCATCGCTCCGGAATTGGGTTGGATGAACACTCCACCGACGTGACCTCGCTTCCTTGGCCAGCTAGGTCACCTGACCACAATCCCATCGAGAGATCTGTTCGAGGCTTTAAACCCCCCGCCCCCTCCATCAAATCTTCGTGAACTGTGGGAGCTTGTTCAGGGGTCGTGGAACCGTATGGCTTCCCAACGCTTCCGGTGTCTTGTCGAGTCCATGCCGAGACGAATCGCCGCCGCCATCAGGGCGAAAGGTACACGTTACTAGACAGATATCTCTAATTCAATTGCTCTTCAGTGTATATGCTACAGAAAAACATTTTGCGAGAGCAGTCGTTCTAAAGGGGAAGGGGGTAGAATGAGTCCCCATTCTGAATCAGAATGGGGCGCATTCAAGATTGTGGCGATTAAAAACCTTCCGCCTGGTGAGACAATGGCTTCTCCAGGTTTACTTCCATATATTTGGGAGTAACACAGTGTACATGTAACTCCTTTGAGAGCACGTATGACTTGAACTACTGGGAGTCCAAATCATACGGAACCCCTTTGAGAGAACGTATGACTTGGGCTACTGGGAGTCCAAATCACACGTAACTCCTTTGAGAGTACGTATGACTTGGACTACTGGGATCCCAAATCATACGTATCTCTTTGGTGGCGTCCCGATTCCTGAGATGGAAAGTACAGACTTGAGTTTTCAGGGGATACGTTCTTTACCGATATTTTTCATAGTAAATGGAAAAATCATTTAATGAAGTTAAAGGTTTTTGTTTTGACCGCTTCTAAGGATTTCCCTCGCACTGTTAAAATGCATGGTCATCTGCATAAAAGAAGGATTCCGTATTCGGTGCAACAGATTGATCAGTAATATAAATTTCAGATTAATCATTAGTATTTTTATATATATTGGAAGAAACCTTATATCTTCCAAGGTAAGACTTCTTTTCAGTAACCTTTAGGAGTGTAGAAAGATGGGAATTATGAATTGAAACAAGCGCTTGGAATCAGAATCTCCAATCTATCGCAGATTCTGATTCCAAGCGTTTGTTTACACTGCCTTTTACACACACATGTAAAAATAAAATAAGACTTGTTTACTGGGCCATTATACACTATCTACCAACAAGTAATTGGACACCCTTGCAATCGACGATATCTGCGGTCCTGATACACGTCGCGGTCGCAGCCGTTAAATATCGTGTGGGAAACAACAACGCAACCAGTCGCATACAAGATGCCACGCAGTTCGGAGCTTTCTGATTTCGAGAAAGGTGTAATCGTCGGGTATCACAGAAATGGCCGATCCATACGTGACATATCCAGCAAGTTGAAGTACCCAAAATCGACAGTGGCCTACGTGATTGGCAAGTGGAAGACGAGAGGTGACTGTTCGCATGTGCCCCGTTAGAGACCGACGGGTGCTGGCCAGAGAAATTCGGAAGAACCGCACCAAATTGATGAGCCGCATCTGCGAGGAGTTTCAACGGTCATCCGGGAGTGTTCTTTCGATGAATACCATCCGTAAGGAAGCTCATCTGCTCGGTTATCATGGACGTGCTGCCGCCCACAAGCCTTTAATCACCAAGTCCAATAGCGCTGCTCGGCTAACGTGGTGCAAAGAACGTCGACAGTGGACCGTTGAAAAGTGGAAACAGGTTCTCTGGAGCGACGAATCAAGGTTTACCCTCTACCGTTCGGATGGCAGGGTCTGGGTTTGGCGTCTGCCTGGAGAACGCCTCCTGCCGGAATGTATTGTGCCAACTGTGAAGTTCGGCGGCGGTGGAATTATGCTATGCGGGTGTTTCTTCTGGTATGGCCCGGGATCCTTGGTCGCAATTCCTGGTATACTCAAAGCCGAAACCTACTGAACCATTTTGGATGACCATGCGCTTCCTACGTTGTGGTAGTTTTACGGGGTGAACCCATGTTACTTTCAATATGACAATGCCACCTGTCATGTTGCGAGGTCCACCATGGCTTGGTATGGTGACAATGGGGTTAATAGAATGGACTGGCCTGCGCATAGCCCGGACCTTAACCCTATCTAGCACCTCTGGGACGAGTTGGAGCGTCGACTTAAGGGGTGCCCCCACCGTCCGAAATCGGTGAAGGAACTGACCTGTCTTCTCCAAGCCGAGTGGAAGAAAATACCGCTAACCGTCGTACAACGCCTGGTTGAGAGTATGCCCCGGAGGGTCGCAGTTGTAATCGCCGCCTGTGGAGGCTCCACCAACTATTGAAGGTGAATAAACTTCGTTTTCCTTTGCTATCACAGGTGTCCAATTACTTGTTGGTAGATAGTGTATGAGTTACTCGTACTTAATTCTTGCCTTTCTTCATTAGATTTAGTACCATGACTTTCTTTCAAGCTTCTTTGATATAGAAATATCGCCATCAACAATCAACAATGCGATGAACATCCTGTATAACGAACTGCGTAAACACGATGCAAAAGGGGGAAAAAATACTGAGGGACAACTGAAACTGAATAACCGATATCATTAGCATGAATTTTCCGCGATTCAATTGATTCCATGAAAACTGGAAACCTAATAGGAAAGTAAATTCTTTACATAACCCGAAATTTTCAAGACAAAGAGATAATGTTTCCTCGACAAACACATAAAATTATGCAGGGCAACTCTGGACAGACAGACAAATATGTTTCCTTCTGGATACTTTGGGATTGCTTTCACGATTTTTTTAAATACTTTTCCTCACATTTGGCAGCTTAACAATTTCAGTTTAGCTTTAAACAGCCTCTATTTCTGCAGACGGTTTCTTCATGAGATCTGTAAATTAATGGCTATTTGTGGTTAGTAGTTGGCACAGTAACCATGAAGCAATCAACATTCCCCAGCCGCCCAGTTGACCGAGTTGTCAGAGGCGTAGGTTTCTGAAAATTCGTCCAAGACGGGTCCAGGTTCAAATCCCAAATGAGGCATGGGCGGAGTGTTTATCCTACAGCACTGGCTCTCTCCCCTCACTGAAACCAGTGGGCCTAAATTAGGGATGGACAACCCTTATATTCCCAAGCGTTGCTCACGCGTGTCGGTCGTTTAAACCCAGTAAAAAAATAATCCAAAATATTTTTTTTTTTTTTCGGTTGAGCACTGTACATCAGAGAAACGTTTTCGAATGAGTTTGTTCAGACTGTCAAAAGGGCGCATGGTGTCACCAGTTCGGTAAATATGGTTTAATTGTGTCAGTTATTTCAAATATCTTCCAAGTTTGGTTATATATAATTTCTAAGTATCACACATTTTGTTTGCATATTTATTGATGTCTAGGGACTCATAGTTTTGCTACTTGAATCAGAAAATGTTTGCTTGTAACGATAGATAAAACTATTACATTTCCCAGAGAAATTTATACGTATCATTCCACCGTAAATGTGTTCCGTGTTCATAAATCTTTGTGCCTGTAACGTATACTTCAATTTAACTTTCTTTTTTGGTTCTTGTTACCTTATGTAAATCTTTGTTTGATCTCCTTTAAGAATTTTGAGAACTTAACACTACATGTTTTCTCTCGCTGAATGTTTTTCTGGCAACCTGAGTCAAAAGTTGAATGACGTTTGTTAATGAGACACATGAGAGCGATGTTTACGAAAGTATCAGAGCAGTTGTTAGAAGTCTGCTATAATGTGAGATCGTTGCAAGTGCATTGGAGAGAAATGTTATGTGAGCTTAGCCTACCTACTAACGATTAATTCTTTCACGCTGAATATTACGCTTCGTTGATATTGAAGATTTAATTTGTTGTTGAGTCGAGAATTATTATTCTGTGTACTGAGAATCTGACGCATCTCGTTTCCGAAGTACTAGATAATTGCGTACAAGTTGAATTATGTTTTGATGCGCTGATTTGAATACCTATCAAGACCAATAAGAGGTTGCAATAGTAAGTAGACTTAAGTTTTCTGGCTGTTATGCTATTTAGTGCCTAAGATTGCTTTGAGTGTTTACATAAGCTATTCGGAGAACGAATTAACTCCACGGAACGTTTTAGTACAAAGAGTATTTACATTTAAGTAATGCTAGTGTTTGGTGTAAGACATTTAACTGATATCTGCAACCAAATACACTTAAAACTATACATGCCAACATAGTCGCAATCAGCAACATGTTACATGGTTATTCTTGTGAAGTCCAGGGGCCTTAAGAAGAAAAACTAAGCCGACCCGGTAGCGCAGTCGTCTACGCGTCCATTCGCCCATGATGGGGTGATGGGTCCTGGTTCGAATTCCCGTGAGGTATGGATGTTTTGTTCGTCTTAGGCGGCACTGGTCTTCTCCCTTTCTTGGAACCAGTGGCCTTAATTTAGGCACGGGCGACTGCTTATAGCCCGTCAGGTTGGTCACTGTGGTCGTTAAACTCCGAAACGAAAATAAAACTAAAGGGCCGAGCTCTGACATGACGCCAAATAGTGCTCTTGTAACAATTTGCCCAAAACCACAAGAAGAATACCATCTTCTGTTCAATAGCGATGAACAAACACTGATTTCGTTACTTCATTTCATTGATAGATATCGAATTTTACGTGAATCATCAAGATTCAATATTTGTAACGAGTTATCAAACTACACTGCTGGCCACCCAAAATGCAACACCAAGAAGGACACGAGATAGCAAAGCCAGATTTACTGGACACATAACAACAGATACAAAGATGAAACGATTGAGCTTACAGGGCCGTGTGACTTGCGGAGCACGCAGACATCAATAGTTCGTGTGGCCCCCATGGCTGACAATAACGGCCGCTATAAGCCGCGGCGTCGAACGAAAGAGGCTTTGGATGTGATGTAGCGGTGGCTGTTGAGTGTACCGGCGATGCGTACCAGAGGGGTGCGGGTGTCATATCCAATTGCACCCCAAACCCTAACATAATGCAAGCGTCATACAGTCTCTCGCCGCGGTGCCGCCACACGCGGATCCGACCATCGTGGTGTTGCAGGCAGAAGCGGGATTCGTCGGAGAAGACAATGTCGTGCCATTCCGTAGTCCAGGTGCGGCGTTCAACGGCTCACTGCCGCCGCACTCGCCGGTGGTGTAACGTCAATGGTAATCGGAGCAATGGGCGCCGTGCGACAAGTCCCCGCTCCTGCAGACGACGTCGAACCGTATGTGCTGACACAGATTGTTGCGGAACACACGCTAATTGTTGCGCTAACGTTCGTGATGTGGCGGTGCGAGCCATCAATGCCCGCCGCACAAAATTCCGGTCCGCAGCTACGGCAATCGCTCACGTCGGTCCGTCCGTCCCTCCTGAACCCATTGAATCCATACCCGCCTCACTGTGACTGGATGTCGTCCCACACGGGCGCCGATGTCTCGGTACGATAAACCGCTGTCGCGGTAAGCCACTATTCGTCCTCTGTCGAACTCCGAAGGGTGCTGGAATGACTGCCGTATTCTGCGACGAGGCATCAGAAAGCTTCCCACGCACAGGTCCGGCAGCACAACACACTTCCACTACTTACACCCCGCCTTCTGTGCACCCTTCTTATAGTGCTTTTCGGTGGCGTGCTGGGCGCACATGATTTGCATATGTCCTGCAATGCTAATTGTTTGCATGTCCTCTCGCGGGCAACGCATGCTGCGAATTTCAGGCCAATCGGATGCTTCCTTCTTGGTGTTGCATTTTGGGTGGCCAGCAGTGTAGTTTGATGATCTAAAGTTATCTGGCCTGATATTTGATAGCACCTAAAATAAGTTGACATTTTAACTTCTTTTAAATCGTGATTCTTTAATTAGTGGTTTTAAGAGATTCAGTCAGCAAGCTTCTTGCGAAACATTTCTGAAAATTTTGATCTGCAGTCTTAAACTTTTCTGTTTTGTATACACAGTAGATTCCGGTTAACTGGGACATGTCGGGGCTGGAACACTTTAGCCCAATCAAGCAGCTACCCCAATTATGCAAATATTTGTTTCAAAGAGCTAATTTGGGATGTTCCTCAAGAACTGTCCCAAATACACGACAGTCCCGATTAACCGATGACCCAATTAACCGAACTCTGCTGTATTGCCAAGGAATAATGAAACTGGTGATTTGAAATGAAGCTGGAAAAAAATTTGATTCGAAGAAATATTGGGCGAATGATGGCTGAGTTTCATATGAAATCACTCCAGTATACTTTATTTGCATTTGCAATGAACCTATCTAGTTAAAAGCTTAAAATGTAACATATAGTAAGAATCCGCTTATAACGAGGAGCTGGTGACCTACAGAAATCATCGCTAATCCGGACGCTAGTTCAATCCATTTTAGGGTGAAAAATCCCACCATGAAAAAATATAATAACAGTGAATCCTGAGGCAGACATCATGTAGAAACATTTCCAAAACAAGAAAGATGACACCGAATTTTCGGTTGTAATATCACGTCTTTTGAATCCTTTCCGACACGAATAAAATATTTCAAAGTTATTCATAGTCAATAGAACCGGTTAAAAATAAAAATCAACCGGATTTCTACAATCGACAAAACATCCAGAAACAGAAACAGCTACTTACTCTTACTAGCGGCTGAAAAGTATGTTACAAAAGAAAAAAAAATTGTACACAAAAAGTTTCTCATAGCGGAAGGAAGATATCAGAGACATAAGAATTTTCAAGTCGAACAGTTAGACGATGAAATATAGAGAAGAAACATCAGAGCCGGATTAACGGGGGTCTATAGGAGCTAATGGGGTCCACCATTACCAAGGGCCCAGGAGGCATGCCTGGGAAAATAAAAGATAGATAGACAGATAGATAGACGGAGCAAGAGAGAGAAAGAGAGAGATTTGTAAAATATCTTTTTTTTTTTTGCCTCGTATTGATTCCCACTTAATCTGAAGCAGATGCTGGAAGACGAACAGATTTTAAGGTAGTGACTCACCAAGCTCGTTTTGTACAGTGCTGATCGTAGAGACAATTTCAGCTTTTCCCGTACCATCCATCCCCACCTCCCAGCTTGCATTTGGAACTGTTAATGGTCGAAATAACCTGTCTTTTCACAATGCATAACAAAAAAGACGCACTGAGAAAAGTACACAAAGCTAAATCATTAGAAAATCCAAGATAAAATCTAGGAATCTTAAGCGTTTAATTCATAAGGACAATAGGACAATGAAAAATACTATGACTTGTTATGAAAACTCTGCAGATAATTTATTAGTTTGAAGAATGCACAAGAATTTTGGATAATAAAAAGTTTTTTGATAATAAAAGAATTTTGGATATTGTGGTCTCACATTGCATAACAAAAAAAGACGCACCAAGGAAAGTACACAAAGCTAAATCAATATATGCGAAAAATATTCTTCATAGCAAAAGCCATGCTAAGAAAACGGAATTTTTTGAAATTCTTCTCCTGGAAGTAGAGATAGCGATAAAAGGGTTTTGACATTTACGCCTTAAATCGGGAAAACTGTGCATCATTTAAAGAAGATAATGTTCCCTATCTTTACTGTAGTGAATGGAATATATTAAAAAAGAAATTATTCAATACGGATTTTAGAAGGGGAGATACAGCTGCAAACAGAAATACACAAACACCACTTCGCGAGAGAACTGTAAACTACAAAAAAACACAAGTACACACAAAGTGTTCCAAAAAATACCTGGTATCCGGTGTTAAAAGAAATCATTCAATCAGTCTTTCAGAAGCAGAGACATCGAGAAAAACGTATTAAACATTTGCGCCCCCTAGCGGGGAAGTTGTGAATTATTTTGGGAAGGAAATAAACCCAAAATGTTTTCATAGGTAGTGGTATCTGACCGAAAAATACTTTTCAATCGGGTTTTTAATCCCGCAAATATTGCTGAAAATATATTGTAAACGGAAACGTGGACCCTCTAGTGGCACACTTTTGCGTTAAGAAAAGTTTGAAATTATTTGCAAAACATTTTGCACGAGAAACGCTCTTCGATAAAGAAAACGTTTCCTAATCAGACTCTTAGAAGCAGTGATACAAACAAAAATAAGATATACTAGTTCATATATTTTAAGCAGAAGATATTCTCAAAGGGTTTCTCATGGTATGCCGTATCGGTCCACGAAAGAATGTTTTAAATCGAGTTTTCAGAAGCGCAGATTTTGTTGTAAAAACATCAGAAACAGAAATGTACACGTATGCCCCCTGGTGGCCGAGAGAAGCATTCTTTATTAAATATTATAAATTATATGTAAAACATTTCACGCCAGGAGCTCTATCCAATGAAAAAGGGATATTTGAAATCGATCATTTAGAAACAGAAATATCGGGGTCTAGCCGAAAATGTTCATACCACAGCCATACTTCTGTGACCAATTGACTCAGGTATTGGAAAGATGTTACTTCTTAAATGGGTCTTCCTGCTGTTTTAATATTCATGGTTGGAAATGGTTGTCTTTCCCATGATCATAGGTTTTGTCTTTGTTTTAAGTTTATCTTCATTATCATATTGATATGTTGTGTCATTTATTTTCTCCATCATTGCAAGTCCTCTCTAGCTCCCTGCAATTTTTGTTTGGTCTCTGATCACCCGTTGGTCGACTGGTCAGAGGAGAAGGGATTAGTCGATCGAGCAAGACCCAAGTTCGAGACCCACATGAGGCAGGGGAGATATGTTTCTCTTACGGTGTACACACAAGCTCTTTCCTTTCCCCGGAACTAGTGGCCTTAAATTTGGGACGGGCGACTGTTTATAGCCCTCAGAGTTGCTCATTATTATCGTTAGGAAATTAGGCACCTTGTGACGTACTACAGAGGTGAAGCACATGTCAAGACGGTAAATCTGCAGCTATAAGTTCTGTCGGTGTAGTTTAGTCGGTAGAACAACTGGCTCCAGGGCTAGGAGGGGTGGTTTCAAATACCATCACCGCCAAATTTGTGAATTTCACACCCTTGTCTCACGCCTCTTTCAACTGGCTACAACTTTATCTTCCGGTCTGTACAGTTATCTGATAGCTGTCAATGTAAATATTATATCTCCAACTACATGTAAATAAATGCACTAACGTGACATCAAATCAAAACTATTCGCCACATTTATGGTGAAATTTTCTGTCCCTTCTCACTGTAAACAGACTCTCGTCTTTAGGCGTTCTGGGAAGTTCTGAGGTATTAAAGTGCATCACTGCAAAACATCTTGTGATCTCAGCAATACAACAATGCTAGGCCCAATTACTTAAGATGTTTAAGGTTTTCCCGACTGATATTTTTATTAGAACGTAAACGATAGTTTTAGATGCATCCCATGGTTATTATAGTGAACAGAAGCAACACTTTTTACGTAAAGTTAATGGAAATCACGTGTCTTCCTACAATAAAGTTTGCGTAATTAAATAGAACAATATAAAGTAAAAAAATAAATTAGCTCACCTTTATCGTCTCAGGTGTTGCCTCGGGCAAAAGCAATTGCCCCCTCGTTTTCGCATCAAGTTACAACGGCCTAAATGTTGAAAAAGATAGGAATATATGATAATGTTTATGAAACATTAATTCCATCAATAATAGCAATGAAAAGAAGGGAAACAGTATTCACAATAATGGCTTGAAAGAAGAAAATTGCAGTCATGCTTACAAATTAATGCTTGCCTTAGTCAAACAATTTAAACTAAAAATTCAACTTCTTCTCACAAAATAATTAATCACTGAGGAGGTTTAAATACATTCTGCGTTAAAAAAGGAATCAATAAGTTTCCATGGACCAAGGAAATGCCCCCAAATTTTAATTTCACAGAATGCAGTTTTTAACAACTTTGACTTCGTACCATTCCGAGTGGTAAACTGAAGAAACATATACCGGAGTAGCTAATTGTTAGGAACACCTCCCTAATAACGTGTTGGGTTGCTCTCGGCCTTCAGAACAGCATCGTTTCGATGTGTCATGTATTCAGCGAGGTGCTGATATTGTTCCACGGGTATATTCGGTCCTTTTGGTGTGACGCCCACCGTTAATTGCAGAATGTTCGCTGAAAGAGGATCTCTGTAACAAATGGCTTTCTCAATCCATCCCACAGGTGTTCAACGTGCTTAAGATCTGGCGACTGGAAGGGTCGTTTTGGCACTCTGATATTGCTGTCGTGTTCCTGGAACCAAAGGGCTGAAAGAACTGGACTGAAACATACCTGAAAGGAACGATATCAGCGAGGTGCTGATATCGTTCCACAGGTGTGTTCGGTCCTTCGGGTGTGATGCCCACCGTTAATTGCCGAATGTTCGCTAAAGGAAGATCTCTGTTACGAATGGCTTTCTCAACCCATCCCACAGATGTTCGACGGGGTTAAGATCTGTCGACTGGAAGGGTTGTTTCAGCACTCTGATATCTCTGTCGTGCTCCTGGAACCACTGTGTGACGATCCAAGCATTGTGGCATGGCGCGTTATCCTTCTGCAAATAGCCCGCTCCACCATAAAACACCATGCATATGTACAGGTGTTCTCGGTCCACAGGCATCCAAATCCTGCTTCAGGGGTGTTAAACAATCCAACGCATGCCATGGAAACAGACCGCCACAGACCTTTTCACGCCTCCACCAGCTTGATTACAGCAAACGAAATAATTTTGGCCCACGTGTCATTCATTCAGCAAAAACAAAAACAATATCATCACAATATAAAGAAAACGGATGACTTTGAGCAAATTGTACTCTAAATTACGTACAAGAAAGATAAACAGTTATTAAAGAATGGGAACTGTACACAAATAATACTCAAAATAGTATAACTATACTAATAATCCGAATTTCTTGACGTAGAAAAGCCATCTGGTTGATGTGCGAAAGCTTGGAAACTTTGATTCCTATTCTATGCCGAGAAGTTCTGATCATTAGTATAGTTATACTATTTTGAGATAAACAGTTCTTATGCTCAAAAACATATTTGTACAGGCTTTGTACACGTTCAAGTGATAAAGAAAGTGCGAAATAATTATGGCCCCCTGCGCTTTTAATTCATATGTGTCATTTTTAGAAGCTAGAGATTTTTAATATTTTGTCCAGCCACCTATAGCCTTGTAGCAAGCTTCCATTCGAAGAGGTAAGCTGTCATACAAGTCCTGAATATATTTCATATCGATAAAATTCCATTCAAGAATAGCTTTTTCAAACCGTTCTTATTCATGAAATTATGGCCGTTTTCATAAACTTCCAGCGCTAGCATATACCACATATTCCATTTCGAGTCTGTTTGCTGAACATTTGTTGCTGGTAACCAGAACTGTTCATTTTTCCATCCATGAGTGCAATATTGCTTTTTCCAGCCATTTGCACCCCATTTAATGACCGAACCACCTCCCTGATGTCGAGTGGAAAACACTAGCGGTTCTTGTTTGTCATCCTTCCAATAACTGTGCATACCATCCGGGCCAGCCAGATGAAATTTTTTCTCGTCGGAGAAAATAACGTTTCGCCACTCAGAGCTCCAACTCATATGGCTGCGAGTGAATTCTTTTCGACTGGCTTTGTGGACTGAAGACAGCATTGATTTCCTCTGGAGTTTTCTCGAACGAAGTCCTGATTGATTCAGCAACTGTTGTGTTCGTCGAACAGTAACTGGCAAATCTAATTCGCCGCCCAGCTGTTACAATTCTGTTTGATGCTTTGCGCCTCAGAAGACGAAGTTCCCGAATCGTAACTTTAGATGGTCTGCCGGTGCTCATCTTTTTACCGTAAACAGCTGGATCTTTTAGGTAATTTCGGACGACTTTTGTGCTCCTATTGATAGCTCGGGCAATATTTGTAGCATTCGTATCAGTTCTTGTTTTTAAGAAATCACTTTTCCGCCGTTCGATGTCAGATAGTGGAGAGCCTGGCATGCTTACACACTGCTGGCCACCCAAAATGGAACACCAAGAAGGACACGAGATAGCAAAGCCAGATTTACTGGGCACATAACACCAGATACAAAGATGAAACGATTGAGCTTACAGGCCCGTGCGATTTGCGGAACACGCAGACATCAATAGTTTCTGTGGCCCCCATGGCTGGCAATAACGGCCGCTACACGCCGCGGCATCGAACGAAAGAGGCTTTGGATGTGGGCTTGGGGCATGTTGGTCCAGGCTGCTTCCACACGTTGCCACAGTTCATCAGGCGTAGCCGCGGGTGGTCCTTGCCGGACCACTCGGTTGCCGATCAGCGACCAGACGTGTTCGATGGGCGACATATCGGGAGAACAGGCGGGACACGGCAGCAGTGACACCTGGTGGGCCGTGAAGAAATGTTGCACGATGCGTGCCACGTGCGGGCGCGCATTGCCCTGTTAAAATGTGGCCGCTGGCAGGTCCTGCAGGTAAGGGAGGACTACAGGCTCCAAAACGTCGGAGATGTAGCGGTGGCTGTTGAGTGTACCGGCGATGCGTACCAGAGGGGTGCGGGTGTGATATCCAATTGCGCCCCAAACCATAACGCCAGGCGACAAACTGGTATGGCGATGCATAATGCAGGCGTCATACAGTCTCTCGCCGCTGTGTCGCCACACGCGGATCAGACCATCGTGGTGTTGCAGGCAGAAGCGGGATTCATCGGAGAAGACAATGTCGTGCCATTCCGTAGTCCAGGTGCGGCGTTTAACGGCCCACTGCCACCGCACTCGCTGGTGGTGTAACGTCAATGGTAATCGGAGCAATGGGCGCCGTGCTACAAGTCCCCGCTCCTGCAGATGACGTCGAACGGTACGTGCTGACACAGGTTGTTGCGCAAAACACCCGAATTCCTGCGCTAACGTTCGTAATGTGGCGGTGTGAGCCGTCAATGCCCGCCGCACAACATGCCGGTCCTCTCGTTCGGTGGGTTGCAGCGGTAGCGGCAATCGCTCACGTCGGTCCGTCCGTCCCTCCCGCACCCACCAAATCCATACTGGCCTCACTGTGGCTGAATGTCTTCCCACACGGGTGCCGATGTCTCGGTACGATAAACCGCTGTCGCGATTAGCCACTATTCGTCCTCTGTCGAACTGCGAAACGTGCTGGAATGACTGCCGTATTCTGCGACGAGGCATCAGGAAACTTCCCAGGCACAGGTCCGGCAGCCCAACAGACTTCCACTACTTACACCCCGCCTTCTGTGCACCGTTCGTATAGTGCTTCTCGGTGGCGTGCCGGGCGCACATGATTTTCATATGCCCTGCAATGCTAATCGTTTGCATGTCCTCTCGCGGGCGAAGCACGCTGCGAATTTCAGGCCAATCGGATGCTTTCTTCTTGGTGTTGCATTTTGGGTGGCCAGCAGTGTATTTTTAAAACTAACACTTTCAACAAGTTATTTCGATAATTCTATCTTCGGACTGTTAGTACAAATCACTAACACCTGTTTCTCTCAAAGAGCACCCGTATCGCTAGACATTCAAATGAACAGGGCCATAATTGCTTCGCTTTTTGAAGGCTGATTTCACTGCTGAGCTTTGGGCACGCATGCGCAGAGTACCTCTATGGATACCAATGAGTGCGCTTCGAACTTGCATATGACTGTGGGTTATACATGTATAACACAGGAATTGTCCTTCACGTCTATTTATATTTGTGCAAAATATGAAGAGCCATAATTATTTCGTCTACTGTAGTTAATGTCAGGCACCTGGGATCCATCGTTTCGAGCTTTGAGCGACATATTCTGGTCAGTCCATTTGTGTGCATTAACTGAAAAGGTGATTCATCGGACCAGACGACCTTTTCCAAGTCCTCAAGAGTCCAGTTCTAGTGCTCCCGTGCCTATTGTAGGAAGGTTTGTCGGGGGTTAGCAGAGGTTGCCAATATGCGGCGGGTTGTGTGTGCTGAAATTTCCCTCTCGATACTTCTGTTGTACTGCGCAGTTACCTGCTGCAATGGAGCTCATCTGTTACCGCGTACAATCATCTCCAGCCTCCGTCCGCTGCCCTCGAACATGGACCAGTCGTTCCCTCTCACAGGAAGACCCCTGATTGTCTGTGTTTGTTTGTTGTGCACCACTCATTGTACACCATCCATGCAGTTGCTCTTGCATAACTGAGAAGCTTTTACGTTTCTGAGATGATTGTACCTACCCGCCCACCACCCACTATTGTGCCTCTTTCAAAGTCGCTTAAATCAGTCTTTCCCATATTTCCGCAATCTACATAACGTACAAGTCTCAGAATCCCTTGTAGTTTGCTGTTTGTAATGACATCTCAACGACACAGTGAGCCGATCCGGGGGAGCCGTGGTCCAAGTCCTGGCTTATGACCGTTCGCCCGAGTGGCTCCGGATTCAAATCTCGGTGAGGCATGGTTGTTGTGCTTGTCTTACGGCACTGGATCTTACCTTCCGATTGAGTTGCTCACACGATGGTCGTTATACCTCCAAACAAAGAAACCAAAAAGCGTCACGGTGGCGTACACAAATGAGGATGTAACGTGTCATATTGCTACTGAGTGTCCCTAATAATTTGCTACTCCACTGTATGTAATTCAAAGCAGTTATTTTGGACTTTGTCAGAATTATCTCCTGATGATAAACAGATGAGAGGAAGGGGGAATGAGATACTTTGTTCACAGAATATTGCAGTGCAACAAAACACATTCTTATAACAGATATTAAAAAAAAATTATGAATTGCAAAAACTTATCGTACCACGTGAAGTAGGAAATACATTTTATTTATGAAGATGTATCACAGAACAAATTTGTCTAATATTAAAGCGTTGTAATTGCATAGCTGTCATAACGACAATTGCATTTCATTTGTCGTTACTGCCTAAAATTTCCTGATAGTTCCACTTAAAATAATGTTGCCAAAGATGTTTACCTGAAATCAGTGGAGAGCAGCTAAAAATGTAACAAGAAAGATAACACCAAATTTTCGGTTGTAATGAGCACGTCTTTTTAGGGGAATTAAATTCATCAAAGCTATTAAAACCAATGGAACCGGTATAGAAAACAATAGTATCTGACCGAAGTAAGAAGTTTTTCAATCGGGTTTATAATTCCGCAGATATTGCTGTAAACAGAAACGTGATCTTACGCCTTCTGGTGGCAGACTTGTTCGTTAAGAAAATTTGAAATTATATGAGAAAAATTTCGCAGCGGAAACGCTCTCTAACAAAGAAAGAGTTTTTCAAATTGGATTCTTAGAAACAGAGATATCGACAAATACAAGATATACATCTACGCCCCCTGACGGGAAAACAATGCATTATTTTAAGAAAGTATTTTCAAAAGGTTTTTCGATGTGAGCGGTATCGGTCCACGAAAGAATTTTTTCAATCTAGTTTTCAGGAGCTCAGATTTTGCTGCAAATGCATCAGAAGCAGAAATTAAAACTTGTACCCCCTGGTGGTCAAACCATTCTTTACCAAATAGTAGAAATTATATGGAAAGCATTTTCCATCAGGAGCTGTATGCGATACAGAAAGAATTTTTTAAATTGGGGTTTTAGAAACAGAAATAAAACCAGAAAACGTAATTTACCTTTGCGCCCGCTAGCGGAAAGTCTATGTTTACTTGAAAATTTCGAATCTATATGAACAATATTTCGCATCGGAAACACTATCCAACAAAGAAGGAATTTTTCAAATCGGACTCCTAGAAGTAGATATATTGACAAAAATAAGATATATATCTACGCCCCCAGGCGTAGAATCCATACGTTATTTTAAGAAGAAAACATTCCTAAAAGGTTTGTCGACGTGAGTAGTATCGGTCCACAAACGAATTTTTTTCAATCGAGATTTTAGAAGCTCAGATTTTGCTGCAAATACATCAGAAGCGGAAATTAAGACTTACGCCCCCTGGTGGCCAAACCATTTCTTACCAAAATTAGAAATTATATGCAAAGGATTTCCCATCAGGATCTGTATCTCGTGCAGAAAGAATTTTTAAAATCGGAGTTTTAGAAGCAGAGGTATCGGGGGAAACACAATTTAATTTTATGCCCCCTAGCGGAAAATCTGTGCGTAACTTGAAAAAGTGACTGTACTTAAGATAGTATTTGACATAAATGAAATCGAAAGGTAAAAAAGAAATTTCAATCGGATGTTTAGAAACAGATATAGGGAATAAAATGTATTTTGAATTCGATATCATCTGCATTTACGCCCTCTAGCAGCAAAATTTTATATCGTAAAAAAAAAAAAAAAACGAAATGAAGGATCATCATTCGCATATCTCAAGCTTCCCAATGCAAAAATAATTTTTCAAATCGGACTAAGAGTTGCAGAGATATGGTGTCCACAGACGGACAAACCTGTAACATAAGCACGATATTTTTTACAAAAGACGTGTTAAAAAGGCAGTAGAAATGAAAAAAAACCAACTGAAATTCAGATTTTAGATCCTATTTTTCTCTTTGAAATATACACCACTTGATAAAATTAATGTATCATTGCGTGTTATCTCAAAAGGAAGGAACATTCAAAAATATGAATTTAAATTTAAACCAATACGAGTCTGATTTCACAACATAATTTGGTGAACCAAATGAATTCGGCGATATGAATCTAGTTCAGTTTTTTTCGCAGGGTATTATTATTATTAATGACGAGTTTTATAAAACAATACGTGCCATTAAAATTAATGTTTGTCCCGGTCATGGCGATATGTAGTCTGAAGTAGTGAAATATGATCCGGATTCACTTGTCCCCTTAACAAATATGTCTGAACTTACACTACTTACTGGACAATAATTACCAGAGGTTCACAAAGTAGGTAAAATAATTCCTGTTCTTTGAGACAGTAGCCGCGCCCCGATGGCACAGGCTTATGACCATTCGTTTGCGATGATTCCGGGTTCGAATCGCTCGGTGAGGCACGGATGTTGTGTTTCTCTTAAGGCACTGGTTGTTTCCCTTCCTTGGAACCAGTGACTCTAAATAAGGAAATTAGGAACGGGCGGCTGCTTATAGGCCATTGCGTTGCTGACGGTGGTCGTTAAACTCAGAGGTGACTTTAGATCTTTTGGGGCCCTAGGCGCTAAAAGGTTCAGGGGCCTCCTCCCCCTTCTTATCCCTTCAGAAATTTTCATCCGTCAGATTAACAAAAAAAGGGGGGGGGAAGTCAAGAAAAAAGTGTTTACACTTTTTTTAAATGCCATCGCTTCCTATTATTAAAACGTTCTGTAAGAAACAGTGCTAGTGTAATAATTTTGTCTGTCCGTGCACATCAAACTTTTTGATTTCAGAGATATTTCAAAAATTATTTTTGCGGATAACAGGAAATCAATGGATATTAAGTTTGGCACTTTTCATATCCCATATACTTCATGCACTGCAGTTATCATAAACAGAATTTTGAGGCTAATAGGGATACAATGGATGTTAGGTTTGGCACTTTAAATACCAGTATCCCATTTATACCTGCACTGCAGTTATCAGAAGCAGAAGCATACAAATTAAATGCAAAAGATCCGGTTTGAAAATGGAAAAGTAGGAACTGCAGGTTTTTGAGTAAGAGTATCATTGAAACTTTCTATTGCTTTTTCAAAAGCTAGTTTTAAGTTGATTTAAGGAATAGAAAAGGTGAGAATACTTCATAATTACCAGTATTAAACCAAGGGAGCAGAAAGTAATGAGAAAAAGTTGTTGCAATACCATATAAATTACTTTTAACACTATTAAATAAGATAGTGTGATATTCTCAAATTTCTTTATTTTTTCAGCCTAAATATTAATAACTCTTTTCGCTTAAGATGGTTTAGTGGGATTAGGGCCGAGAAAGAACTTGATTACCCTAAGAAGAGTTATCCTGTGAAGAATATTTCTTTCTTCATTGATTATCCTACCACGAAGGAAAAAAACTATTAACAGCAAACACGCCCGATCATCAGGAAATTTTTTACAAGTACTCCTCATCGCAACTCGGGAAGAAGGTGGGAATGTTCCAACACAGATGTGTTCCCTTGGCTGGAAGTACCATGAAAGCAATTTATAGCACAGCAGGCCAGTCAAGAATTCGCCTTAAACAATGAAACGTGTGGGAAGCGTGAATGCCTTCTTTACCAACCACCAAAAGGAACTCAAAATTATTTTAACCATTCCTTTCAAAATAAGTACATCGATAAGAACTCGAAAATTCGGAATATCAGCAACAGCAAGAAAAAAATATGTTATTATCAATATGAGAAAGTAAAATATCAATTGACAATACAAAGTAGTCGCTTTAAGGATTGATTTGCTTCGGTCCGTGAAAACCAAAACTGAAAATTCAATTATATGTTTTCAGGGCCCCTGAAATAGCGAGGCCCTAGGCGCGCGCCTAGTGCGCCTAGCCGGAAATCCGCCCCTGGTTAAACTCCCACTCAAAAATAAAAATTAAAAAATATCGCAAAAACATAGGTATACTATCGATAGACTTATTTGTAGTACTTTGCAGTTTACAAATAATAATTTACGATAAATTAATTTGCTATCTTGTGAGGGGGGGGGGATAGCATGATAACTAATTTAGGCTTTGTAAAAATAAATTTAGAGAGGAAGAGCAATTTTAAAACTGTTAAACATCTTAATCAAAATGTCAAGATTCTGGTGAACTAACTCTATACTCCGAGTCAGCTTAAGAGTGTACCACTATGAAGGGTACGAAACAGCTACCTCCGCTACGAAAAATAGTCCCTAGCGTTTAGAGCGAAAAGCAGTAGAATTATTTCTTAGAATCCATTTTTGTTTGCTCAACAGTTAATCAGACAAAATTGCTATCTAAAAAAATATTTTCCAGAAGTTAGAGCGCTTTAGAAACAAATTTGTTTTGAGAAGTTGCTGAATCAAGAGCTTCGCAGTTTCTGCTGTTGCTGCCCACTTGGGGTACAACTTAGAAAGGGAGAAGGTGTGGAAGCCCTCTCCCAACATTAACAACACAGAGACAATAAATTGACAATCGGGGAAATTCGAAGGGTGCGTTAGTTAAATAGGCAGCAGCGGAAGCAGTTCGGCCTCCACCAGACCCCCACTCACAATCCCCACTGCTTGTGAGATGTGTGGGTGGGCGGGGGGATCAGTAAGGAAACAGCAGAAGAGCACATTAACGCGGATGGGCACCGTTCTTGCGTTCCACGACGAGTTGTGATCAGGCTCTCCCGCCTTTACCAATAGTACACTTTTAGGGTGAATTGGAGTATAAGTATATATTTTGACTTTTCTAAGGTATTCAGTAAAATAAATCACAAACTATAACTACAGTAACATGGGAAATGCATCACACGAATTATATCAGAATTTACCGCAAAAAGTACACCGAGTGATCACTGAATTACCCCTATCAAAAGTGGACGCACCCCTTTGACCATGTGATTTCCTATGACAGACGTAGCATATATAAGGTGTGATTGGAGCAACAAGTAGTAAAATTCGGAGCATTATATGTAATCGGTAGGATTTATCGGACTTTGAGAAAGGACAAATTGTAGATTGTGGGGACTCGGAGAGCATGTGCTTCGATTTCCCAAACCGCTGAACTGGTGGGTTATCTGCTAGCAGCCGTAGTTAAAGAGTATCAGGACTGGAGTGAAAATGGTCAAACCACGACCCTGAGGCAAAACTGCACACGACAGCGAACGTTTGATGTTCGCTGTCCTGTGCGCACGGTCCGACAACTCGTAAGATCAACAGACGCATCACTGTTCAATAGTTCACTACCCAATAGAACAAAGGTCAACAGACGCATCACTGCTCAATAGTTCACTACCCAATAGAACAAAGGTCAACAGACGCATCACTGCTCAATAGTTCACTACCCAATAGAACAAAAGTCAACAGACGCATCATTGTTCAATAGTTCGCTACCCAATAGAACAAAGGTCAACAGACGCATCACTGTTCAATAGTTCACTACCCAATAGAACAAAGGTCAACAGACGCATCACTGTTCAATAGTTCACTACCCAATCAAACAAAGGTCAACCCGGAACAATACCTGTCATGAGCATGCGTCGCACGCTCGCACGTATGGACTATCACAGCAGGCTACCCCGACGACATCCTCTCCTAACCAGGGTTTATCGGCGCAAAAGACTCGCCTGGTGCAAAGATCAGGCAAGTTGGACGTCAAATGACTGAGAAAAAAGTATGCTGATCTGACGAAACGCATTTTTCACTCGGCTCCGTGAATGGTCGTGTAGGTATTTAGCGCAAATAACATGAGGCGCTTGATCCATCCTGCATGGTCTCCACGGTGGAAGTGGTTGTATGGTGTGGGGCATGTTTACCTGGCAGGAACTTGGACCCCTATTGTAGCGCATGACTGGTGCCCACTATCGTGAATTGCTTGCTGACACTGCACACCCAGCAATATTGCACTTTTTCCAGAATAGCGACAGGTGTCTTCCAACATTACAATGCGCCGCGCCACAGGTCCAGTGT
Organism: Macrothele yani; assembly: GCA_039090855.1. Lineage (NCBI taxonomy): Eukaryota > Metazoa > Arthropoda > Arachnida > Araneae > Macrothelidae > Macrothele > Macrothele yani. Next base: position 79,433,492 of record CM077023.1, on the reverse strand, counting down.
TGTGCAGGAATGGTTTGAGGAACACAGTTCAGACTTCCAGCATATCGATTAGCCTCCGAACTCCCCGGATATCAATCCCATAAAGCACTTGTGCGACACTGTGGAACTGTAAAGCAGGCGTCTGGATACACCAATCACCTCCATACCTGCATTGAAGACCGCATTACACACAGCTTGGTTGGCTATACCTCCAAGTGCTTCCGGCATCTTATTGAATCGATGCCACGTCGGATAGCTGCTGTACTAAGGGCGAAAGGAGGACCTATGAAGTATTAAGTAGGTGGTCATAATTCACTGATCATTCATAATCGATGCCACGTCGGATAGCTGCTGTACTAAGAGCAAAAGGAGAACCTACGAAATATTAGGTAGGTGGCCATAATTCAGTGATCACTCAGTGTATGTTGAATAGATGCCACGTCGGATAGCTGCTGTACTAAGGGCGAAAGGAGGACCTATGAAGTATTAAGTAGGTGATCATAATTCACTGATCACTCATAATCGATGCCACGTCGGATAGCTGCTGTACTGAAAGCGAAAGGAGGACCTACGAAGTATTAGGTAGGTGGTCATAATTCACTGATCACTCATAATCGATGCCACGTCGGATAGCTGCTGTACTGAAAGCGAAAGGAGGACCTACGAAGTATTAGGTAGGTGGTCATAATTCACTGATCACTCATAATCGATGCCACGTCGGATAGCTGCTGTACAAAGGGCAAAAGGAGAACCTACGAAATATTACGTAGGTGGCCTTAATTCAGTGATCACTCAGTGTATGTTGAATAGATGCAACGTCGGATAGCTGCTGTACTAAGGGAGAAAGGAGGACCTATGAAGTATTAAGTAGGTGATCATAATTCACTGATCACTCATAATCGATGCCACGTCGGATAGCTGCTGTACTGAAAGCGAAAGGAGGACCTACGAAGTATTAGGTAGGTGGTTATAATTCAGTAATCACTCAGTGTATGTTGAATCGATGCCACGTTGGATAGCTGCTGCACTAAGGGCGAAAGGAGGACCTACGAAGTAGTAGGTAAGTAGTCATAATTCAGTGATCACTCAGAGTATGTCTCTCAAGATACTTAAAAGTTACGTCAAAAGACAAAAATTTCGGCAGAAAATTTAGGGGATTCACTTAAAACCGAAAAACATCAGTGGCTTCCTGCGACTCACGAAAATGTATTAGTAGATTAGTAGACACAGCAGTAAACATTGCTTCAGGAATATCAAGTACACACACCACTAACTCACATACAAAACTATGTGTTCACATTGCACGAAAGTGTTTTTTATCTCATTTCGATTTCAAAGAAGACTCTAATATCACTAGCCAACATTTTAAAACTATGTTTTCATAACATGGGGGAAATAATGTGCTTTAAACTACTCGTAATTTAGGGGTGCTGAATTCAAATATGACTGTAAAAACTCTCCATCACGCACAGTTTTTTGTGTATGAACATTTGTTATATTTCCAGATACATACTTAAAATAGATGAAAGTTCGTGCTCAGTGAGTCATGAAATAAAAGATTGCCGTCTTATGCACGATTAAAATAACTAAAAGTTAAAAGAACTGATGCTCCTGTACACACCAAATGTGGTGAAAATGATCTAAATGACAGGTTAAAACAACATGAGATCTTTCGATCCCTCTTGGGATCATCCTCAGATGTGCTCACGAATTAGTGATTCCGACCTTAAATAACAGAAGCGGAAGTGTCATGATTCGATCTGGGCGTTCACTGCGCATGCCTGGGATTATTCACGGGAGGATCCGGGTCGCCGAGTGGGTGATTGTGCCATCTGGTGTTAGGGTATTCAAGGTGTTGTCCTTCTAAGTATTATTTGATTCCCTTGGCAGGATATTTTTCCAAGGATTGGGGATTTTCATTGGTATATAGTCGTTGTAACATTGATTACCTTTGATGAATATTAACAAACTCTCAGCAAAAAGCAACGAGGTTTTGTTCCATGGTGTTGTAACGATGAAAGCTTCCTGCCAAGCTGGATAATAAGAACCTTTATTGGTAAGGCGTGATAATGCAGTTTTATTGTTTCGAGTCTTGATGTCATAAATATGTTCTTTCATTCTAATATCTAACGTCCTCTGGGTAGATCCTATGTAAGTGAGAGGTGGGTCATCTGGCTCAGTACTGTAAAGAGGTATGCTATATACTCCATGACGGGATCCCTGTTTGATTTGATCGCGGTCGTTGCGAATAATGGAGTAGGCATTTGATGTTCTGAGGCCAAAATCGATTTTATGACGATGACACAAGCTTTTCATAGTGCGAGTAACGTGTGGGTCATAGCACATGGGCCCAACAAATTTCTGATCCCCAGTTTCTCTCTCGAGTGTGGACATGGTTTAGTTTCTGAGTCTTTTATATACCGAATCCACCAAATGATCTTCATAGCCATGGTTTCGGGCGATTTCCTTAATATTTGCAATCTCTTGTTTTTTCAGTTGGCTACTGAAGGAGTGTGTAATGGCTCGTTGTATCATGAATCGAATGGCTGCAGGTTTATGACTTAGAGGGTGCATAGAGTTGTAAGGGATTTTTCAGGAAGCCTACGTCTGTCCCTCCTAAATTGTCAGGAAAGAAATCCAGATGCGAATGGAGGAAATGTATTTTTAAGGACATCCGGTACCCAAGGTTTTTATATTTCTTGAGAAGGTTGTGAATCAGCTGTTTGCAGTTGCCCTCTTTGTGGTTACCCACAAATCCCTTGACCACAGATGTGAAAGATTGCCGTGAGTCGAACTCCGTGCTGTTTAGCTCTTCAGTAAAAACAGAATCACGCAGTAGTTTCCGTATCTGAGGACCAACGAAAATGCCTTCTTTGAGTTTTGCATCCCTTAATTGCAGAAGTGTTTGCTTTTAAGTGCAATAAACCTGGGCCAGATTTGTTCATAGCCTTTAAAAAGTTTATCGTCGGCCACAGTTTGATATGAAGTGTTGGAAGCACCGCATCAGAGGTATTAACTAGGGGCTTCTGACGAACGTTACTCTCTCCAGGAATGAAAACATCTCGTTTAGGCCGGTCTGCCCGTTTGTAGTGTTCTGCTTTGGCCCTCCCTACAAATAAAACAACAAAATTTGGTGAAGCCACTTTGAAGACCGAGCAAGAGTGATATCACTTCCAGATCACCGCATACACTGCCGGAAAGTGAAAAAAGAACACCAAGAAGGTTTGGCGGACGATCATAAAATTTGCATATGTTAATGGGGTCGAGTTTACGTAGGTGTGATGTTAATTTCGGGACCAACCGGTGAGCACTTACGCCACAGCACAGCATAATATGCAAATTATCGTCGGTGGTATTTAAGGAGTACGGCGAAGTGAATGTAATCAGTCGTCGTCGTACGGACACGTGCGAAGACCCTGAAGAAGCTGCAATGCCTGGACATGGAAGATGTGTACGATTTCAGCAGTTATCGGACTTTGAGCGAGGTCGTCTAGTCGGACTCCGCGAGGCCGGGTGGTCGTATCGTCGTATTGCGGAGCGAATTGGACGGGAAGTATCGGTGGTGGTACGATTATGGCGTAGATGGTTCGAGGAACATTCCCACACGAGAAGACGTGGAACCGGGAGTCACAGACGGACTGAAAGCGGACCGATCGACGCATAAGGAGAGCGGCGTTGTCAAGCAGAACATCCACTGCGACGCAAATCAGAGCTACCGTTGCATCTGAGGTGACTGTGCGAACAATTCGCAACCGTCTACTGAATGCAGGACTACGTGCATGTGTGCCTCTGGCATGTGTACCGCTGACTCCAGCCCACCGTGAGGTGCGGCTGCAGTGGTGTCGCCAACGTCTGCACTGGAGAACGCAATGGCGATTTGTCGTGTTCAGCGATGGAAGCAGATTCTGTTTGGGAGCCTCCGATGGCCGTATGCGTGTTCGCAGACGCACAGGGGAGCGTCTCCACCCTTCTTGCATCCGCCAGTGACACACAGGGCCTACACCTGGTCTCCTGGTGTGGGGAGCGATCAGCTATCGCTCCCGTACACAACTAGTGTTTGTACCGGGTACGTTAAACAGCACCTCCTACATCAACAACACCATTCAGCCCGTTGTTGTACCATTTGTAAGGTCGGATCATCGTGGTGTTTTCCAGCAAGATAACGCACGCCCACACACGGCACGAGCAACGCAACTTGCACTTCAGGGTGTCAGACAACTTCCATGGCCTGCACGTTCACCGGATTTATCCCCCATTGAGCACGTGTGGGAATTTATGGGACAACGACTTATCTGGTCTCCACGGCCAGCCACGACCATCCCCGATTTACGCGTCCAGGTTGAGGATGCTTGGAACTCAATACCTCAAACTTTCATCCAAAATCTGTACGACAGACTCCATGCCAGAATTGCACAGTGTGAAGCAGTTCAACCTCGTACTAACCATGTTACATGGGAATGTTATTTTTCAGTTTACCAGCGAATACAGCTGTATTTTGTCATAATGTTTTGATCACGTTATCCTCTGTATTCCGTTATTATGCTGTATAAATTTCGTTGGTATCAGACGTCTCCTTCTTGGTGTTCTTTTTTCACTTTCCCCCAGTGTATTAACCACCTAAACAGATCATATTATATTGCAGTGAGAATTTTGTCCATGCTTTCATACGTCTCCTTCATTCCTACAGCATGTGTTACTGGAATAAAAGGCTTCTGGTTTCCGTTGGACAAAAGGACAGCTTTTAAACTAACCTTGGATGAGTCGACAAATAAACGAAATTCCGTAGGATTGCGAGATATTCCTAATTCTGTCATTAGCCCCGGAATATCTGAATAAAACACATACCATCCTGCATTTCATAGAAAGAGCATAGACCCAAATTTCTATTTCTGAACACAGACACACGTGTACTACTCGCTAGCAGGTTCCACTTTTGCAGTCGGAAACCTAAAAGTTCAGCTTGTTGTTGGAAAAGATGTAGGTCTCGAACGATATCATTCAGTTCATTTTTCTCAATCAATTGGGGCTCGTCTTAAGTGTTTAGAAGTGTATGTAAAATACGGGTCTTCATGTGCGTCCATATCTTCACTGGATGAATTTGAATCTATCTCTTCACAGTTCAATGGAGGTTTTGGTATAGGAAGATCTTTTCCATGTGGAACAGACCTTAAGGCTGATGGCAAATTTGGATACTGTATTTTCCTTTTATTCTTCTTTGAAAAGCCAATCACTTTGGTTAAACAAAAATAACATCTTCTACGTGATCAGTTGGTTCACGCCAAATCATCGGAACTGCGAAAGGCATAGATTTCAGCTTACCTTTCAACCATTCACCCAGGCCAATAAAGCAGGAAACGCAGCAGACATGCGGAGCCCACGATTTATTTTGATCTCCAATATGACATCCAAAGTACAAATACTGTAGTAAGGCTTTCCTTACAGTATTTGTCAATGGACGACTCTACGACTTTATAATACTGTCTGCACACATAGCAAAACTTTTCCGGAACATTACCACATCCGCGACGACCGCTTTTCTCCATTCCGCCTACTTTTGCTCATAAACATGCAGCACGTGTTTCTCCTTGAGTGTAAAACCCAAGTTTTGAAAAAGAGAAATAGAGTAAGATATGCATTAAAAGGTACATTTCGTTGATTAATGTTGAAGAAATTTAAGTCATCCTACAGAAAAAGAAAATGATCCGTGGACAAAATAATGCATTTCTAATAAATAACGTATTCGCAAAGAAAAAAAAAATAGAGTAAGATATGCATTAAAAGGTACATTTCGTTGATTGATGTTGAAGAAATTTAAGTCATCCTACAGAAAAAGAAAATGATCCGTGGACAAAATAATGCATTTCTAATAAATAACGTATTCGCAAAGAAAAAAAAATAGAGTAAGATATGCATTAAAAGGTACATTTCGTTGATTAATCATGAAGAATTTAAGTCATCCTACAGAAAAATAAAATGATCTATGAAAAAAAATGTATTTCTATTAAATAACGTATTCGCAAAGCATTTAGAAAAAATAGATTAAGATATGCATTAAAAGGTACAATTCGTCTGTTAATCATGAAGAAATTTAAGTCATCCTACAGAAAAAAGAACATGATCTGTGGAAAAAATAATGCATTTCTAATAAATAACGTATTCGTAAAGCATCGGCCTTCTCGTTAGTAACTACAGAACGCTGTAAGCGCGAGGCGTCCCATGGTCGAGTAGGATAACGCGTCTGCCTGGAAACTCGCTGGGCAAGGATTCGAACCTTGTGTGGTCTTCGAGGATTTGCATTTCCTTGGAAATGAAATTTCCCTAGCGTCGTGACGTTACACTGTAAAAATTTCGTGGGTGACACTCGAAACCAGCGTTGCCATTCTACTGATTTATTAGTAGATTTATTGATTTTGACTCCTGTCTACTGATTTTTCTTAGTTTTAAGACTTGATAAAGCTGGCGAATACAAAAATTATTCAACACCTGCTACCTATAATTTTTTTTGAATTCATACTGGTTATCGTGAAATATTTTTTAATTCTAGATAACTAATCAGTCTGTTATACAAAGATTTTTTCCTAGTTTTGTTAAAATGCAGAATATTAAGAAAACGTTTATAAATTTGTGTTAATGATACTTTTGTGGGTATAGCACTTATTTCACGTACTTTGGAAAAAATCTAGGTATCGTTTACTAAGAAGTGTAGGTATATAACTCTTTGTTTTAGGAAGACAAGAGGGACTGACCCAACTGCGACTACATTAAAAGGCAAATGCCATGATTATTTACGCCAACATCAGCTTTAATTATGTGCATTATTTTATAAAGCTGATCATCAGTAACATCTTGTAAAAAAGCGACTCAGAATTGTATTGGTTTGAAGTTTCATTCCGCTGTTTAACAGTATTTTGTGGAATACTGGTAATACTTGACATACCAGTAGATTTAAGTGTTCCTTCGTATTGAGATTATAACATCCAATACTACATTACATTTATCAGGTGGTGAATATTTCAAGGAAAAAACCTGATCTACTGATTTTTTGAGCTCTGGGCTGGTGATTTTAACATATCTCATCATTCACGGAAAACCCTTACTACGGATGTGCATGAAAAGCCATAGCCTTTTTGGATATGCTTGAACCGGTACGCCTGGCGCCAACTATCATGCTACGTTCGAAGTCGCTCAGATCCCTCGTTTCGCCCATCCCGACTCTCAATCAAATTTCAATAGATGCCGACGAGGTGGCCTGTCTGAATCATACAGCACACTGAGTTATCGAGCCGTCTTACTAGTTGGAGTGAGACATTTATGTGACGAGGACATGTGTACCTGATAAACTAGTATCTCAATATATTTCTCTGCTGTTCTTTTTTTTTCAATATATATATTCTGGGACGTACTACTAGAGGTAAAGCACGTGTCAAGACGACAAATATTCAGCGGTACATTCCGTCCGTGCAGCTTAGTTAGGAGAGCCACTTACTCTGGAGTGTTTCGATCTCCGCCCCGGAAAAATTTGTGTTTTCATAATTCTTCTAGTGACATAAATACAGATCTATGTTATTCACGGTACTAAAAAAATTCTGAAATTCACGAGCTACTTTCCGAAATTTCTTTCGTGAATTAACGAAGCATATTTCTGATACAACTTTTTCCGTGAAATGAGGGGGAAAACTCTGAATTTCACGGAATATTCGTACGCCAGAAAAATTCTGAATTTTCAGAAACCTTTCCGCAATTCCTTTTTATTTTGACGGTAAATTACCGTTTTCAAGAAGAATTAACGGAAAGTTCTGAATGATCAGAAACCTTTCCGCAATTTTTTTTCTTATATTGACAGTAAATTACCGCTTTCAAGAGGTGTTAATGGAAAATTCTGAATTTTCGAAAACCTTGCTGCAATTCTTTTCACATATTAACGGAAAAAAGTCCGTCCTCACTTTTTCCGTATCAATATGACGAGAAACTTCTGGTAATAGGAGAGATTCACGGGAGAAATACTTGGGAGTTTGATTAACTGTTAAATTTCCATAGTCTGTCGAAGTATTTGATTTTGAAGTTCTGTATCGAGATCGGATATTGTGGTTAGTATTGCATCCTCATGAATTTCTGTTACTGTGTCACAGGATATTTCTTTTCTTTTCTCCCATTTTGTGCACCAGAGATTGTGTTACCTTAAGAAACCGGGTACTTAAATTTACTGCACAAGTGACTGTGTAATATCTATGCATCAGTCTGTGGAATCCTGAAGACAAAGGCTATATAGCTAGAGTAAATTTTATACAGTATTTAGAAGTTTTGTGAAACAATTTTATAAAACAGTACACTGCACCTTCTGTTAAAAATAATTGAAAGTTATTGTCAGTTGAAAAAAGATCTCAAACCTCAAGTCATTCTGTTGCTGCCGCCCCGGTGGCGCAGTGGTCTAAGCGATGGCCTCTGATCATTCGTCCGGAACGGGGTCCGGGTTCGAATCCCGGTGAGGCATGGATGTTGTGTTTGTCTTACGGCACTGGCTCTCTCCCTTCCCTGGAACCAGTGACCCTAAATTAGGGACGGGCGACTGCTTATAGCCCATTGAGTTGCTCACGGTGGTCGTTAAACCTCCAATCAAAAAAATTCTGTTGCTTCGAAAAATCACGATGAAAACAGTAAGTAATTTGTAATAAGACTTCGTACAGACAAAATACAATTATTAGAAACTCATTAAAAAAATAACATGCTCTAATAGAAAATAAAATGACTAAATCACTCGCATTAATGAAAAATGAAATCACCATCGCGCAATTAAGTTTTACCTTGAACGTGAAAACGTGAACCTGCTTCCTGGCGCATTCAGTGGTTAAGACGCGCGGCTTCAACCTAAACGACCCGGGCTCGATCCTCACTACCGGCGCAAACGAATACTCTTGTCCCTCCCGAACTGACGCCAGCTGAAACAAACCGCGGAGTGGAAGTGTGCACGGAACTCTTAGAAAACCCGTGCGATGTACGTTCCATCAAGAGATTTGTTACGTGCGATGAAAGTGGGTCTATTTCCCCAACACACAGCGGCAGTGGTTGAGCACGAGCCAGCTTCCTGAACTTGTTGCCGAACGTGAGCGCTTCGGGCACAAGGTGATACTCTGCGTCTGGTGGAATTTCGAGGGGATATCCATTACGAATTTGTTCCAGACGGTCGGACCATCAACGCCAACCTCTACTCTGAACAGCTGGAGCAGATGTATGCCGTTTTGGAGGAGAAGTACCTGTCACTGGTGAACAGAAAGCGCGCTCTCCTACAGCAGGACAACGCTCGGCCTCATACCGCGCGAACGACCCAGGCAAAACTTCAGGAACTTGAGGGCATCGAACCAATGCCACACTTAGCATATAGTCCGGACCTGGCCCCGTCGGATTATCACCTGTTTCGGTCCATGGCCCACTTCCTTTGCTGGCGGCATTTCAACAACCAGGAAGAGGTGGCAGCTGGGGTGAAGGAGTTCTTCGCCTCGAAGGACAAGAACTGGTATCGCCGCGGAATCGAAAAACTGACAGACAGATGGGCAAAGATGGTGCAACACGATGGCATATTATGAAGACATAAAGTGATCCAAATATTGCAGAACTTTCGTCTCACTCTCTGTATTGCAAGCCATATTGATACAACAAAAATCAAGAAAGCAGACATCAAATTTTCAGTTGCAATGAGCACGTCTTTTGAATCCTTTCCGAACCGAAAAAAATTTCGAAGCAGATTTTTGTAAAAGCTTAAAATTCAGCAAAAAAGATAGTACACCACCTAGGGAAAAATGCCCATAATTCAAAATACGTAATGTGATTGGAGTTGTTTACAGTGAATGGAACCCGTGAAAAAAAATCAACAGTATTCCTGCAGTCGATAAGACATCTACAAATAGAAATAGTTACTTATTCCTACTAGTGGCTGAAAAGTGGGTTACCGAGAAAAACACATTGAATTTGCGCCCCTCAGTGGGGAAATAGTGTATTATTTTAGGCAGGAAATGCACATAAAATGTTTTCGTAGTTAGTAAGTATCTGTCCAAAAAAGTATTTTTTCAGTATGGATTTTAGACACGCAAGGATTGATTGCTGCAAATATGCTGTAAATGTAACTGTGGATTTGCGCCCTTTACTGTGTGCATTAGGAAAAATCTGAAATTATATGCAAAATTTTCCGCCATAGAAAAGCTGCCCGACAAAGAAAGAACTTTTCAAATAACAATTTTTAGACAGCGAAAAAATATGATATACATTCTACGCCCCCTGGACGAAAACCATGTATTATTTTAAGCACAAAATACGCTCAAAAGGTTTTTGTAGTGAGGGTATATGACAACAAAGAAATTTTTTAAAGTGAGTTTTCAGAAGCGCAGATATTGCTGCAAATATATCATAAACAGAAATATACATTTACGTCACCTAGTGGCAATACATTTCTTTATCAAAAATTTTAAATTATATGCAGAACATTTTTCATCAGAAACTCTATCAGATGCAAAAAGATTTTCCAAATCGGTCTTTTAAAAGCAGAGATGTGGGAGAAATCGTAATTTATCTTTACAATCCCTAATGGTAAAATTCTGCACTATTCGAAAAAGAAGCTCTGACGATTGTCTTTGTTGTTAATGGTTTCGAAACGAAGAAATTTTTCCACCGCATATTTATAAGCAATGACGAATATATTTTGAATTCGATAGCGCCGGCATTTTCGCCCTCTAGTGGCAAAGTTATGCATTGGAAAAGGACCTGAAAGTAAGAATCATCGTTTCGTCTCACCCTCTGTAAAACTAATTTACTATTTATGGAGAGCATTTTATCGACTTATTCTCCAACCAATGCTGTAACGATGACTCACCATGTATATTACCAACGTCATGGAGACATTTCGTTTTTAATCATTGTACATTTTACCACAATTCATAATTCATACCATCATATTAACCTGTAGTGATTTTTATCTGTGTATGTGTATATCATGCTGAAGTGTGCTTGCGTTAAATGGAACTACGTCATCCAACCAGTGACTTTAGGTGACGAACCACCTCCTTATAAACAGGAGTTTGACCCAATATGTTGCCCGATGATGGACCCAGTGTGGGTCCGAAAGTACTAGCATGTTTTCTGTGATGGTTTTAGATGTAAATAAAGTTCATTTTTAAGTGCAACTGAGACCTACTTTTTTAAATCGTGTAACGACAGCATGGTGAAGATGGTTATTATAATTGATTGACACGAATCTCCACGAATTTTGGATGGCAAGCTGCATTTTGGTACTGTAAGTGTGAAATTTTTTACTTACTTTCGAACTCAATATGGAACGAGCCACTGGTATTTTGTTTCAAGTAAGACGTGAACTCACTTACGAGGGCGCACATTTGGAATTTCTACTCAATTGCAAATAATTACAGGTTATTCCTAAGTTTTTGACTATTAATAGACGTGCTGTTTCACCCAGAGACGCCCACATTCTGTCTACTGCTGAACATAAGAGGTTAATTAGTATGATACGATGTAAACGATCTTTCACTGACCTCCTTAATAGGAAATCATACAACGCTTATGTTTGTCTAACAAAAGTAACTCATCCTATCTTGTTAGATAGAGTCATGACTGTACACAATTCTATTTTTACGACCGAACTTAGACGTTTGCAGACTAGACACATCAATAAACTTTGTGCACTTATGGCATACAGAACTTATAACTCAGTTAATCCTTCAAGATCTTCAGTGCCTAATAACGTAGCATCAAGTAATTATGTTAATTACAGCACTATATCTACTAATACCACCCAAGCAACTGCACTGAATCGTGGACCTAAATTTTGCTATCCAGACACTAATTACAATAAAGTTGATATTATAGTCCAAACAGAAGCTATTATACGGAAACTTCCGTACTACGAACAAGAACCAACAATGAATCGGATTACCCGAGCTCTGTCTGTCAACGCAGCGAAAATTCAAACGATACTAACTAAGAACTTACAGTATGAGAGGAAACAACTCCTCCAGCTTTCTCAAAATCCTGCTATTTCCATCACCACAGCTGATAAGTCACACCAACTGGTTATTTTGGACCACTCTGAATATACTCGAAAAGTGACTGAAGCTATCGATAAAATACCGCATGAGGTAGTCAGAACTGATCCTAGTCGTACCACTATCACCGCCCTTAGCAAACTCAAAAATCAGGGTTTCCTTCCCCCTACATTGCTAATGATATGCATCCACCCCATGGACCCAGGATTCCCGAATTGTTTGGCAAAGTGAAATTGCATAAAGAGGACCAACCCATTCGCCCATTGGTTTCGGGTTATGCACCCGGCCCTTAGAAAAAAGCCTTACTTCGTTTTTGAAACCTTTGATTTCTCATTCTCACATTTCCATTCACAGTTCGAACCAAGCACTTGCCAAAATTAAGTCCTTTGACTTTTGGGATCACCCTTTCATCGTAGCGTCTTTGGATGTTGTTTCCCTTTTTCCCAGTATCCCTCTTGATTCTGCCCATTCTATTATTGAAGATATGCTCCCTACTTTAGGTGTAACCCCTACCGAGAGTATGGCGATCATTGAAGCTTTAAGACCAATTGCTCGGCGAACATTTTTTCGATTCAATAACACCATGTTTCGTCAGACTGCCGGCACTCCCATGGGTTCACCCTTTTCACCACTTTTAGCCGAGATAATTTTACAGCACCTTGAGAATAATGTCCTTCAACAGTGCCTTCTAAAACCTTTATTTTATATGAGATATGTTAATGACATTTTGGTACCATGGCCACATTCTGTTGATGATTTACATGAGTTCGCCGACCTTTTATCTGCCCCCTTTCTAACTATCAATTTTACTGTTGAATTGGAGGATCAGAATTCTTTACCTTTCTTGGATCTGTTCTTGACTCGGTTTCCCTCCACCCGGTCGTTCTCTTTCCGGGTTTTTCGTAAACCTTCAGATCCCCCCTTTCTGATACCATTTTCTTCATTCAGCCCCCACAACACAAGAATGCAGCTTTTGCATTCCTGTTTAACCGAGCTTATACTCACTCATCTTCTGCCACCCCAAGAACCCGTGAAATTCAATATATTTTTGATTTGGCTAACCAGTTTGGCTATCCTCGCCATTACGTGTTAAAACAACTGCATAAATGCCGACGTTCTAAACTCTCTACATTACAAAGAAATGGTGAAGCTAATACCTATGTAGGTTCCATTGATTACATCCCCGATGTTGTACAGATCCTGAAAAAACCGTGTGCCAAGCAAAATATGGATATTGGAATTCTGACTCAAAAATTACTTTCTTTGGTCAAAAGAGATCGTGACAAAGTCAACCCTTTACATAGACACGGAGTGTACTCTATACCTCTAAAGGCTACTTTCCCTAATGTGCATGACTCCAGATATATAGGATCTACCCTTCGAAATATTTCGACTAGGATTTCTGAACATGCCTATAATGTAAGGAAAGGCTCGTGCGCTACAGCATCGTCTCGACTGGTGAATCAGGGCTGCCATATACCGGATTGGAACAATGTTAAATACTTAGCGACAGCATCCAACAAAACTAATTCACTATTTATGGAGAGCATTTTTATCAACTTATTCTCCAACCAATGCTGTAACGATGACTCACCATGTATATTACCATCGTCATGGAGACATTTCATTTTAAATCATTGTACATTTTACCACAATTCATAATTCATACCATCATATTAACCTGTAGTGATGTTTATTTGTGTATGTGTATATCATGCTGAAGTGCGCTTGCGTTAAATGGAACTACGTCATCCAACCAGTGACTTTAGGTGACGAACCACCTCCTTATAAAAAGGAGTTTGACCCAATATGTTGCCCGATGATGGACCGAGTGCGGGTCCGAAAGTACTAGCATGTTTCCTGTGATGGTTTTAGATGTAAATAAAGTTCACTTTTTAATTGCAACTGAGACCTGCTTTTTTAAATCGTGTAACGACAGCATTGTGGAGATGGTTATTATAATTGATTGACACGAATCTCCACGAATTTTGGAAGAATTGTTAAATATTTTCTTCCAAATTTTTCAAATCTCGAAATATCGACCAGATAATCAATTTCACTGCCATACGGAGTGTTATTACAATTAAACGCTTTCCAAGAATACATTCTGTTTCGAGGACGTTTGTGCGTTTTACAGTGAAACATTTTGAACATCACAGTGGAACTTTCTGGTCACATTTGCTGTTTTCATCTCAACCACCTTCATCGTTTCTTTGTTTTGCTTTGCATTTTTTTGGAGAATAATGTCTCATACGTACAGTACTTCGAGAATCAGGAAAAAAATAGTAATAATAATAATAATAATAATAATAATAATAATAATAACCTTGCCTATGGTGATGCTAATTTTCCTAGATTTAATTAGTTTTCCTAATCTGCACGTCAGCTTGTGTTTCAACATTATATATCACTTGCACTCCAGAAGAAAATACTAATGAAAGCACGTTTTGATCTATGATGCTATGAAAATCCTCGTACTGGGATTGTAATTGAGAAAACAACAAAACTAAAATGGACAAAGGATGAGGAAGTACAGAAAGCTAAAAAAATTCGTATCTGCTTGCGAGAAGTTGGGATGTGTGAGAAAGTTGGAATTTGCAGATACATATTAAATTTAGAAACTTCTTGTGACTTCGGTAACATGCCTCTTTGGGCGCTATTACATTTGCCTTATAGACATAATTAATGTTTTTACAGTCAAGTTTAATTATTTTTGTGGTGATACAAAACTCAATTTGATCGATAAAGCCTGTAAAATTATGTTCTTCCTGTAATTTAAATCGGTTCCAAACCAGCAGAGATTTGAACTCAGTTTAACTTCCATTAATGATTTGGAGTGGCTTTGTTAGCATATATCGATCTCATTTCTGAAGTACTCGTCTCTTGCAGCCAATAAGCTTCGGAATCCTAATTAGTCAGTTGCTAAGTTCTAAATTTATTCACGCGAAATTCGTCGAGGAAGGTGATTAAAAATAAATTATTGTCGAAGTTTAAGATTACGTGTCCTAACAGCGCCGACAGACTGTCGTAATTCCACTTTTGGAGTGGAATTTACTCCGTACTGTTAAAATATTCAGCAACTTATTAAGGAAAGGAAGCAAAATAACGACATGAAATCCATCCGCTTGAGAAAGAAGAGGATTACTGCCTGCATATTTATCGCGTATACCTAAGTCTGCTCGGTCCTTAACGACGTTTCTCCGAGGAGACTGCTAGAATTCTTAATTCCCCTTAATTGATGAGGGGTGGATTCCATTCCGACTCCCTATACCTCACCATTTTTTTCCCTCTTTTTCCTTTTGTCATTGGTTCAAGAAAACGTTACTCTGGCGAATGAAAAGCGGTATTATGCACACGCCAACCAAGACGGGATATCCATAAAATGTTTCATTACTTCATGAATTCCGGGTACATCACCATGAATATTTATTAAGATTAAAGAAAAGCTCCCTTGCAGGGCACGTTAGCAGAATGGATTCTTTTTCCAGCAAAAGATCGTAAAGGGAGAGCGGTTACGATGTAGATGGCTCGGTTTAAAACTTTGTAGATATTACTTTGGAGGCAGAACGTTAATAATACAAAGGGTTTGCAAAAGAAATTTTGCTTTTACCCCCGGATTCCACATCATTTTTTAATTTTAGTTTTTGTCATATTGAAAGCCCCTTGCTTTTACTTCCGTGCTTATATGTTTCTGACGTATCGATCGCTCATGAAATATCTCTTGTTCTTCTTCATTTTCTTCTCAAGCAACTGTAAGTTTTTTCTTATTTGAAATATGAAATTCGTTTTCTTCCACATTTTAAAAATGGCTACAGGTCTACGTTCTTACTTAAAACAGCAATGTCACTGAATCGGGACTTATCTTGTTTTAATGGTATTTTTTACATCTTTTTTAGGCCTGTATTAAAAAGAATACAGAAATTTGCTTTTTAGTTTTATAGACAATTACTTACACTCATGTCCAAAAATTAGGCATGAGCAATATACATGTGCATATTTCAAGAACCAATCGTCGGAAAAGCACGAAACTGGGTATGCTTGTGTAATAACACATTGCAAGTACGACAGCGGACAAAGCAAGTTATGAAACAAAGTTTATTGAATTACTTATGCAACTTTACAAAAATCAACTACACTGTGATTTTCGTAATGAGTATATTAAATTGAGAAAAGGCTGGTACACCATGATTAATAAGGAATGTGGTGACCCCTTGCAGCCACGCAAGCTTTGCATCAACTTCTTATGCTGCTTAGCACTTTATGCACGCCCCACAGAGATCAGCTGGTGGATGAATTTCACTTTGGAGAAAGTCATCCACCATCTGATCTCTGTGAAAACGAGCATTCTCGTCCATGAATACCAGCTCTGGACCCACGGCACCTCTAAAAGTCTCACATGAGGTTCCAGTATCTCGTCTCTGTTCTTCAGAGCAGTAACGGTACTTCTGTCGAAGATGTGGAGTTCTGTGCGTCCATTCAACATGATGCTTGCCCATGACATGACTCCACCACCACCAGATTGGTTCCTTTCCCTGATGTTATTGGTATTGTAACGGTTCCACGTTCTGCCTAGAGAGTAGTTAGACAAGAATCAGTCTGTAAACCGAATCTGGACTCATCAGTGAAGGGCACATTGCTCCACTGATTCAGTGTCCAGTTTCGATATTCCCGACTCCAGTTTAAACGAGCTCTCAAAAAATCTTTAAAAGCGGAGGGGTTAGCGGGACACAAACTACTGGACGTCTAGCATAGAGACCAGTTGCCCTGTAAACAGTTTGTCTTGAAACACTTGGTCCTGAAGTGGCCGTAAGCTCTGCAGAGAGTTGTCTGACAGGCATCGTCCTATGACGTCGTGCAGTTAATGGTCCTGCTTAGGAGTTGTGACTCCCGAACGACTTTGTACTGGTTGGCGTCTAACCTATCCTGTGTCTTGGAGCCTTTTCCGAAGTCTGGAGATGGCACTTTCGGCCCATTCAGTGCTCTGGAGACCTCAGTCTGTGTCTGTCCTGATTCGAGCCTTCAGATTATTCTACCCTGCAAAAAAGGGTCAACCTGGGATCTTTGCACCATAATACGTTCCTGATCACTAATGTCAACAACTCATCTCACGAGGATTACAAGAAAAAGGAATAACACACTCAGGGTAGGATAAACTGTTTCATTGAACTGGGAGATGTTTGCATATCGAACGTCAGCGGACGTTATTTGTCCGTGCACTGAGATTGGTTTAGGCGTGTGACTAATCTGCATACCAATGTCCCTCTGTTCTGTGGGTTTTCACCCTTTACTTTGTATATTTCACCAACTATGCTTAACTTTTGGAAACCAGTGTAGTTTCGAAAAGGAGCTCTGGAACATTTCCGAACCATTATTGGTATCTGTATTTGCAAATGGATGCGTAATGAGCATGAAACTGTAGTGTCAGCATATGGAATAGACCCCTAAAAATCACTTCTACGTAAAGAAAACAATTTATTTAAATTTAAACACATTTCTGAAAAGGGACTATACATTGAAATCTGAAGGAGTCAAGCGACCAACGTCCATCACCATAGAAAATAATACTGAAAAGATAAATAACTAATCCTAGAGATTCCAAATAAAAACCATTCAAAATGGTCATAATATTTGTTAGGGAGGGCTTAACAACCACCTTCAGCAGCTCTGTGGGTTATAGGAGCACGGGAATTAATTTGGAAAGCCCAACCTGGCCCAACCCATTTTATATAAGGGATATTCACACATTTTTAGAACGTTTATGATATGAAATTATAAAAAAAATAAAGCAAATTCAAGCAATCGAAACTGGCAACAGCGTGTTCGATAAACCCGAAGGAAACATCTGCTGCAGTTAAATACCGCCTGCTAAGAAAATGGCGCACGTAATCAAGCTGTGGATAGAAGGTTATGTTTTTGCTCTTTACGAAGACAAATATTCGTATTCTGTAATTAAAAAACACTGTAAAAATCATGGAATTAGCATTTCTAAATATAAAATAAGCAATATTATTAATAATAGAGGGGAAAATCATCAGGCACTGCTTTTAACAGAAAAAAAAAAAAAAAAAAAAAACACCAAACGAATATCCAAAGGATGTACGTACTTTTACGACTATTTAAAAAGCATGGTTTCTGGTCTTAAAATAAAATCCACCGACCAAAAGAATAATCACCAAGCCGTTAAAAATCTCTGTATCAACTGCAAACAAGGTAATAAACAAAGATTTTAATATGAAAAAAAAACAAAAAAACAAAAAGTTCTCTGCCTAGGCCCGTGGCTGAGAGCAGAACACGCTGTAGACTTCTTTATGAAAATCACTTAGCCGGAGACAGATGGATTATCACTTAGCCGGAAACAGATTATTGTGACTATTGATGAAACATGGATCTGCCTAAACTACTGTGACAAAAAAGGTTGATTTACTATCGCATAAAAGCAGAAAAAGACTTATAAACTGGGTTCCAAGAATCCAAAGGAAGTTTCAGTAAAGGATTCATTATTAGTGCTGGTTTCTCGTTCAATGGAAAATTGATGTTAAGAAAATCGAAAATAATGTTGAAATCAATTCTACATATTACCAAAAGGATGTTTTAACTCCCATATTTAAAAAGGAAACACCATTCCTTTAGCTACAGAGTCTTCAAAGAGAGAACTTCATCAGGATAAGGCTACCGGTCATACATCTAAATCTACCACTCTACTTTTTGAAAAAATGAAGAAAGAGACGGGCATCAAGTTTATTACTTTTGCTCATATTCCTTCAAAGTCCCCTGATGTGTCACCAATGGACTATTGTGCCTTAGGACTGCTAAAAAGAGCGCTTTCTAAACGTATACCTAAAGCTTGGAAAGCAGAGGAAGATTAATGGAATAAAATACCACTACCGATTTTAAGAAATGCCCTTTAATCTTGGAAATCTAGATGTATAGGTTCATAGTCCAGAGAAAGGGAGGGCTATCAGATAGAACATTTAAGAAAGAATTAATTTTATTTTAAACATTAATTACATGGCTCGAAAGTCGTTCAAAAAATGTGTAAACATTCTCTACACTTTCATTAAACGCTCTCCGTCATTTATTGCAAAATAACGCACGCAATTCTTCCTTTAGAGCAGGGGTCTTCAAACCGTGGCCCGCGGAGCAGTGTTTTATGGCACGCTGGACGTTGTCTACAAAGGAAATTCTAAAATGGAAGAAAATACATTTTCGAAATGGAGAAATGAATATCCACACACACATAAATCTTTAAAGAGTTCTGAAAAATGTAGGCGTATCAGATACCTATTTCGGAATTCATTGTAACATTTATAGATACGAGTACCATGTTAACCGCATCGTTTTTTACTCAAAAGTTCAGTTTTAGGATTTAAAATCTGTCCCTACATTTAAATACAAACAAGGTAGTTCTCGATCCCCAAATATGTAAACATTTTCTCATCTCCGCTGTAGGAACGAATGGCGCCAAAAGTTAGTTTTGCTTTTAGTTTCGAGAAGCTGATAACTCCGTACATGTAAACATTTCTCGGAAAAGAAAAATAACCATACTGTGTTTTCTAGTCCATAGGTGGGGAAACTTTTCATGTTGGAAGGCCGCGTTAAGTTGGCTATAATCTAACGAGGCCAATTCAAGAAACTTCAATTAGATATACTTCGAAACGTACATTATTTTGCAAAATTCTTACTATCTACTAAGTAACTTCAAAAACTGAAAAAAAATGTTAATTGTAAAGTTAACTAACCTTTTAATGGCTGTTGTGACTGCTTTTTGTTGGAAAGCATTTGAATATTTTGTTGCAATATGGAGGTCCCCTGTTCTAGCTGCTCCTCTAGATCCGTCATTTTTGACCTTAAGGGCGTCTTGATTTGGCGTAGATAAGAGAATGTAGATTAGCGGCAATAAGTGGCTGAAAAGCAAAAATGCATTTTTTGTGCATGTTGCCATAGGCATGGTTATTTTATTGCATTTTTCCATGTTTCAACTGGATCTTTCTCAGCGTCAAATAAGGACTTTAATATGGCATCTTCTGGGAGCTCAATCAATTTCATCTCTAGTTCTTTAGAAGCCATAGAACGAAATCATGAGCGTAGCATGTGTCAAAATAGCCCTTATGACTTATTAATGTTGCAATTATGGCAGTCAGTCGGGGAGTATTATTTCATTGAATCTTCTTTTATTCTTTGGTATTTTAAATACGGTCGTTTTAAGATTAAAAAAAAAATAATGAAATAAGAATAAAAACATATTAATTAAAATAAGGGATTTGTTCAGCAAAATTTGGATTCACTCAAAAGGCCGCACTTAATGGCCGAGGGGGGGGGGCACAGGTTCCCCACCCCTGTTCTAGTAGCTAAATAAACCTCCCCATTTCAGACTCTCATCTTAAAATCCGACTCGTCAGTTTGAACTGTAATTAATCAATGCATCCGGCGGCAGATTCGTTTCACTCAGTAAACTTCGCCATCTGATTATTTTGCAAGTCAGTCTTCGTTTTGTGAGACGGAAAGATTTTTTTAGAGCAGGATCAAAATGTTAAACCTTCCAGTACATGCCCGGACCAGCCCGAGCCCGGAAATTTTTACTTAACTGATGAAGAACAAGTTAGTAAAATCATGCAATGCATTAATTATGATACGCTTTCCAACATACCAGAAATTATTACTCAAGTTATGTGGATAATGGCTGTGGAATAAAGCTCGCTCCTGTGTCCTGACCTTTGACCCCATTTCGATGATATTCAACAGAACCGGTTCACTATACCTCCGGAACAACATGATAAAGTTTTGTTGCAATAGAAGCAGTTTTACGCAAGTTATGAGAATAATGTCTGTGGAATAAATCTGGCTTTTGTGCAATGACCTTTGACACCATTTCGTTGATATTCAACAGAACCGGTTCACTATACCTCCGGAACAACATGATAAAGTTTTGTCGCAATCCAAGCATTTTAGGTAAGTTACGATGCCCAAGAGTAACGGAATGGATCCCACTCCAGTGTCCTGACCTTTGACCCCATTTCGCCCATTTTCAATAGGGTTCGTCCCCAGTGGCTCCCTACCACATACTAAAATTTCATCGAAATCGAATCATTTTTACGCAAGTTATGACGCATAAAGACAATGGAATGGATCCAGCTCCTATGTCCTGACCTTTGACCCAATTTCACCCATTTTCAATAGGGGTCGTCCCCAGGTGATTCCCTACCACATACTAAAATTTCATCGAAATCGAACATTTTTTACGCAAGTTATGACGCATAAGAGCAATGGAATGGATTCTGCTCCTATGTCCTGACCTTTGACCCAATTTCACCCATTTTCAATAGGGATCGTTCACAGGTGGTTCCCTACCACATACTAAAATTTCATCGAAATCAAACAATTTTTACGCAAGTTATGACGCATAAGAACAATGGAATGGATCCCGCTCCTATGTCCTAACCTTTGACCCTGCTTCTCCCATTTTCAATAAGGTTCGTCCCCAGGTGGCCCCCTACCACATACTAAAATTTCGTCGAAATCGAACCATTTTCACGTGAGTTATCGTGCGGACGGGCAGACGGACAAAGCTGGAGCATATACGCTTCTTCAACCTACGGTTGGAAAGCGTAAAAAAAAAGCGGCGGACAAGGGATGAAGAATTTTGATCTATGTTTGTTGTTGTATTAAAAGTATCTCATCAGATTGGCTGAAATTATGTCTTGGGCAAAAAGCGAAAGCAATATGGGAGAATGTTTGTGCAGCAGACACAAGATTTACATCTTAATACCCACGTAGCTTATCGCTAAAGGAAATGGCACTAATTCACTAACACACAAGCAAACAGCATCACTTGACACCTTGAACTCAAGTTAGGCAAGTATCCTGTGAATGTAAATTTCCCCAAACAACGTGTGCTAAAAGTTTCAAAACGAGATTCAAACATGCTGGAAGTTTCTGCGAAAATATGTGGACTAGTTTTCCTTTAACCAGTTGTTTAGCAGATTCTGTTTTAAACATTTTATGATGCCCATCAAAAGTGAAGCGCGAAACAAGAAAATGGGAGTATTTCGAAATGTAATAATCAATTTGTGCTAATTTATTTCTCATCGTACAGTAATGTATAGAATTTATGCCTTACAAGTAGGGGATACAACCCCCAAACAGGGTGGGCGTTTGTTTTAAAAAACATCGTCAGTATATGGAGTGTAACCCCGTCGGAAAGTAATGCACGCTTGGACCGACGAGTCACCCTCTCAATAAGATTATCCAGCGAGTGGAAAGGTAATAATTGCAACCGTCTTGAGGTTTCGGAAGGTTCAGAAAGCGGATGGAGGACAGCAATGCTCCTCCCATAGGCATCCCACATATGTTCCGTGGGATTGACGTCTGGAGAAAATGGAGGCCATTTCTTTCGTCGTATAGCTTGTTCTTGAAGATACGCCTGGAAGACCTTAGCTTCGTGCACTGTAAAAAAATATTTGAAACTCACGAGCCATTTTCCGTGATTCCTTTAGTTAATTAACGAAGCATTGTGCATTCCTGACTCAACCTTTTCCGTGGAAAATCGGGAAAAACCTAAATGTCACGGATTTTTCATACGTGAATTGACAGCAATACTTCTGTTAATTTTTCTCTGGTTAATAACGGAAAACGGACGTTTTAAATAGGTGTTAACGGAAAATTCTGAATTTTCAGAAGCCTTTCCGCAATTCCTTTCGTATATTAACGGAAAATTCTGAATTTTCAGAAGCCTTTCCGCAATTCCTTTCGTATATTAACGGAAAGAGGACGTTCGAAAGAGGTGTTAATGGAAAATTCTGAATAAAAAAAAAGGAAACGGAATTAATGACAAAAGAAATTCTATCAAAATACACTCATCGTCAAAAAAATAGTACCACCCAGAAGGGAGCAACCAACAGGAATGAAACCGGGTGGGTAGGTTTGACATCGTGAGACATGCAAATGATTCAAGTATCACGCTCGGCCGCTCATGTGACGCCAGCAAGGAGGGGTCGTAGCGCTGCGTCTGACCGGCTATATAAGATCATCCCGTTGCGCGTCCTTGCCATTCCGACTCGTGATGTTGTGTTGGTTGCATCCTTTGCAAGTGAAGTATGCCTCGGAGAAAAGTTCAGAAGCACCTCGAGCAGTTGGAGGAGTTCGAGAGGGGCCACATAGTCGAACTCCGGGAAGCAAGATGGTCTTATCGCCGTATTGCGCGCCATACCGGCCGTGCGGATATCACCATAGCACGCTGTTGGCAGCAGTGGATAGAACGAGGCACGCAGCAGCTACAGGAAGGGTCTGGGTAACCTAGACGAATCACCGAGAGAGAGGACCAACGGGTCGTCCGACATGCGCGCAGTTACCCAACAGCCACAATTGCGGATATTCAGCGAGCAGTGATGCCCTCCATGCATCGTCCGATTAGTGTCAGCACCATTGGCAAACGGCTGCACGACGTAGGACTACACGCACGCAGACCGTTACGACAACAGCCTGTTATGCTATTGCATCGTCGCCAAAGACTACAATGATGTCGTACCAGACTGTCATGGAGCCACTCAGAATGGCAGCAGGTGATCTTCAGTGACGAGTCCCTCTTTTGTCTTGGAGGAGACGACCAACGAAAACGTGTGCGGAGGCACCGTGGTCAGCGCCAAGATGAACGGTTTGTTGTCGAGCGTCACACGTCCAGAAGGCCTGGTGTCATGGTGTGGGGTGCAATTCCCTACTATGCCAGATCAGCTTTGGTGTTCTTTACAGGCAATTTGGCAGCCCAACGTTACGTTAATGGGGTCCTGCAACCAGTGTCCCTACCATTTCTGAGCGCTCACTCTAGTACGATTTTCCAACAGGACAACACTCGTCCGCCTACTGCTGCTGTCTCGAGAGCTTGCTCTCAAGGCACTGACACTCTGCCATGGACATCCGCATCGCCAGACATATCACCGATTGAAAATGTGTGGGATGCTATTAGCCGCGCTATCCACACTCCACACCTACCGCACAATCTGCAGGAACTGCGTGAGAAGATTCAAGCTGCATGGGATGGCTTATCGCAATATACCATTAGGAACCTGTAAAATTCCATTTCGAGACGTATGACATGCTGCGTGAGCAAACATGGCGGCCCGACGCCATACTGAGAGACAGTACTTATTGGCGTGTAGCTCAATAAATATTGCCCATATCTGTCTCAATGTTTAATCATTTATTGTTGCTGGTAACCTTTTCCTTCCTCCCGAATAGCATTGCAATCCGATAAGTCCTTCTGGGTGCAACTAATTTTTTTGGCGATGAGTGAACTAAAGTTTCCTTATTTGGCTTTTCAAAACGGAAATTTTGTTAAAAGTCGGAGATCTACCGCCAAATTTGCTGTACGTTATTTTCAGGAATTTTCCGTGAATTCACACGGTTTATTTTTTGCTGTGTGGGGACGTGAGCTATCATCCATTAGGATGAAATCTAAACCAACTGGGTAGGCATATGAATCACATAGGAATTGTGAGTTTTATCTCTGTACTTCACGAAAGTCACAGTACCTTTTGAAAAAAAATACGGTGGTTGCTAAAACCGCTCAAAGAAATTTCGACATGCACTGACACTACCATCACAGAAATCCCTTTATTCAATCATGTCACTATACGCGTTTAATTACTTCACTCCTTCGTGAACAAGACGTTGCGTCACTTTACGCTGTTCAAAATTTTGTGGTATGTTGCACCAAAAAGTGGTACTACACAAACTGCACCCCTTTCTAAGAAAAGACACACCACTGTGTGGTGCAAACGAAACCCAACAACAAGGCGTAGCTTTGTACTATAACATGGGGTAACTGTACCATAACATGGTGTAGTCTTGCACAATAACGTGATGCAAAGTTCCACCATGTTTTGTGGTTTGTTTGCACGACACAATTGTGTATCTTTTCTCAGAAAGTGGTGCAGCTGGTGTAGTACTACAGTACTTCTTGGTGCAACCTATAGGTACCACAAATTTTTTAACAGTGTACCAAGATCCAGTCGCCATGATCGTTACACTAGGAAAGTGTAACGATCATGGCGACTGGATCTTGGTACGGTAAGTCACAGGGCATATTCCAAAGTTTTGGAACCTTCTTGTCAGGGAATCAACGGACACCTTTGTTCCTGTAGCTGCGACGAAGTCCGAATGCGGACTTGATGCAATTATCCTCTTATTCCGTTTGGTCAATAACGCGATGGAACGGTCATCTTAAGGGGTCTTTGTTTTTGGATGGCATGGAACAGTTCTCAGGACGACCACTACACTTGTTTGAAACTGGTTCCAAATCTTTGAGATCGCAGAATAGTTAACACCAAAGAATTGAGCAACCTCCGTGGTTAATTGGTTGTCCCCAATTTACACAACGGTCGGCTCTCCGTCGTTGTGAACCTGCTAGGCATCTTCGTTTGCTACATGATGAGGAAAAGGGCTATTTCTAATTTACTCTGAAAAATTCCACGTCGTGCTAGAAAGCACTCCTTCAACACCACCCTGAAATGTACGGGAACTGAAGGACTTGCTGTTGACATTATGGTGCCAAATACCCCAGAACACCTATCTTTACCTCATCAAATCGATGCCTTGCCGAGTGGGTGCTGTTTTACGGGCTAAAGAGGGTCCTACAGCTTATTAGGTAGGTGGTCATAATGTAGTGGCTCATCGGTGTATAAGCAGTCACCAGTCCGTAATTTGGGGCCACTGGTTCCACGGAAGGGAGAATTCTAATGCCGTTAGACAAGAGATCTAATGACATAAGACAAGAGATCTAATGCCGTAAGACCACCCATGCCTCACCAGGGATTCGGGTCCCAACGAATCTTGGAGGAACTATTGGTAGCTAGTGCGTCAGACCAGCGGCGGCACCAGAGCTTGAGAGGCCCCAAAAACGTACAATTGGATTGCCAGTATTGTTTTGGTTTTCGCAAACCGAAACACAAGAAATGCAGACCTTCTTAATTTTCCGATGAAAATAATAAGAAAAATGTTTCCAAGAAACTCTTCACATTCTCTCTTTCTTTCAATGACTGATGAAATTCGAACTGTCCACCTTTCTTGGTCCATAGCATTCGTCTATGCCAAAACTCCTTCACGAAAAGTCATCCACTCTTTTCAAGTGAAGCACTGTGCATAAATTGCATTTTACCCGAATTTTCTAATGTGGAGAACTTTTCCGGCTGCCAATGTCTTCAAGTATTTCATTTTTGTTTGATACCATGTTCGTTTCCTACTAATTTTCTCAAAATGTAAAAATCAACGTGATTTTCCAAAGCTGAAGCAATGGAAAGAGCACATTTTATAATTGAAATGCATTCTAATTATATGAAATTTTATGACAATTTACCCGCGATGTACAAAATTTCATTTTCAGCCCCCTGAGCGTTAAATTTCCGAGAAACTTGCAACGGAAAAGGGGTTAAAGTAATCAGTTTTGCCAAACGTATCAAACTCAAAAAGAGCTTTTGCTGCAACTGAAATAGTCTCTTCGTAGCGCAACGCTAAAATTTACGAAATTTCCACTTTGAGAACTCCTAGCGGGAAATTAATGAACTAGTGGTGAAATTTGAAATGGAAAAATTTGATCGAATTTTTATGTCCGATCATTCGCAAAAATATTTTTTTTTGAAATTTGTGAAAAACAAATTTGTTGGCCTTTGGCAGGAAATTAACGAACTAATTGAAAAATTTAAATATTTGAGAAGGAACAGTTAAGCCTAATCCGAGAGGCACAAAAATAATTTTTTCCTTTAAGTTGAATAGTTTCTTCACAATAGAACTTTAATTTTTTGAATTTTCGACTGGAAGCCCTTATCGGTATTTAAAGTGCCGAACTTAATATCCTAAATGTTTTAGCGGATTTCAATTTTCCTATTAGCCACAAAAATAATTTTTGAAAAATTATCTCTGAAAACAAAAAGTTGGATGTGCACGGGCAGATGGAATGGAATTTGAAAAACCGTAAAAACTTTTTTCTCAACCTTTCTTCTTTTTTTTTTTTCCTTTCTTTTTTTTTTTTTTTTTTTTGGGTAATCTCACGGATGGAAGGAAATTTCTGAGGCGATAAAAGGGACCCTAAATCTTTTAGCACTTGGGACCCCAAAAGATCTAAAGTCGCCACTGCTTCAGACTACTCGGTACCGGGGAGACTCCTTCTTTTCCTTCATATTTTTCTTAACTGTTTCGTTTCTCAACAGATCAGAAAAACGTTTGTTGTATTGAATTCAACATAAAATTATAACTGACATATTACAGCATTTCTTTATACTATAACAATATTATCAACATACATTGTTTCAAAAATCGTGTGTGGAATACATCAATTTTGATTATTAGTAATCTATAGCTGTTTTTAACTGATAGTAACATCTCATTCCATAAGTTCTGATTACAATATACAAATTGCTACCAAAAGGTAATTCCGTTTGCCCCTGCAGAAATCAGGGCATTTTCAGCATCCCCTGATTGCTGCGGGGGCATGCTTAAGCAGTCAAGCATGCCCGTACTCGGCGCTTCTGATCTTAGCATATTCGAGAAGTCGACTTACAACAACGTCATCTTTGGCAGAACAAAAGTCTTGGAAAGTTGTTCCGTCGTTTAGTTTGTTCTGCACAGTTTTGTTCCACATTTGAACGAGTTTAGGATCTGCTTCCTCAACTGCTATCTCTCTGCATACTTAGTGCTATGTATCCCTTGCGCCTACTCATGCCTTAATTGCTTCATTCCCACTACAACTCAATAAAATCCCCTGCTGTGGAAAGCAATTACAGATGTTAGAAGTCTGCTTTTAATTGCTTTATTTTTCGGACATTTCTGAGTTCCTCTTTCCCTTCTTTGCCGTTTTTGGGCACCACAGTAAAGGATTTTCAAGACTTTTGAATTTACATAACAGGGAATTCTGACTTCGTTTTTTTTTTTTTTTGTAAATAGCTGTCATTTTCCTTGATTCAAATGCACTTTTCCATTTGAATCAAGGGAAATGACAGTTCCTTCGCTATAACCGTAAATTTGCTGTAAACGACTACGTTACAAACGAGCGCGACTGTGTCTTTATTGCTTTATTTGACACAATTTAGGTATAAATTCAATTTTCACGCTTGTGCCACATCAGAAACTTTTGATAAATTGAATTTTTAAGGCGAAGAATGTTAATCAAGCACTCAGGTTTCATTCAGTTACAGAACACAGATAAATGAATCATATGTGTACAGTTTGTCCGTACTTACTCTTAATATCTTTATTTCTTTGCGTACAATGAGGTATAAAAAATTTCACCATCATTCAAAAATTCATAGCTCGAGACATTTCAAGTCTATTAGATAATGAGAAGAGCGCACAATAAACTCACTGTAATGAATTTTGTTTTCGGGGAATAATAGCGTTTGTTTCCTTGGGGAAACAAATCTTTATTTCCTCTGATACCAGTTTAGATAGCGTACTGATGAGAAGAGAGATTTATTGATGTAATAAACAATCAACGTACATTGAAATGTTCTGTATGTGTCACTGAGGTAATGACTAAACGATTCTGTTAAGTTTTTACCCTTCACTCAGAAAAAAAAAGTAACAAACCAAAAAGAAAAAAAAAAAAACAGACTTTGCATTACCACGTTTCGGCAGCAAGTACTGAAAATCCATAACCAATGATTACACAAAGGAGCAGTTATGTGTTTCTGAAATGAAAAGACTGAGTCGAATTGCGTTATGTATTACTGTATAAGTTATGACGAATATGAGAGACCACGCTTGTAATTTATGTTGGCCATAAATCACGTTCACACACAGCAACAGATTTTATGGCCACTGAAAATGTTTCTTATTTAGTCGTTTATGTTTTTATTGCTCTTTTCAAAATTAGCCAAATCATGGGCGCTTAATTAAGAAGCATGGAATTACTTTCCTGGGACAGTAAAAACAGAAAGAAATACATTTGAAAGGGCATTTAACTATCGTTAAAGCACTCACCGAGAAATTATTCGAAGTCCACACTCATTCTTTATTGCTTTGAAGACCGACCTCTTTCAAAAGCAGAGAAATACTTGATATTAAGCGTTAGATTTACATGATGCATGAAATAAGTATAAATCTACTTCCCGACACAAACACCTAGCACTGGCAGCAGAGAAATTTATTTTCTGTGTTTGAAAGTTACGACTTAACATTCTGCAAATTGAAACTGAATACATGTACAAGTCCATACATATTACATTCTAGTTACATGTGTAGGATAATAGTTAAATAAAGGAATGTCTGTAGGGTTTAACTATTACTCTAGCGTTATACGGTGGAAATCTTCCAAATACGTGGAGACAATGTGAATAGACAAAGTCATCCCTCTTTCCACGTTTTTTTAATTAACACACAGCAACCAAAAAATTGTTATCCTGATGCCGCTGGGATCGTACCCCAGATATCTCGATAACTAGTCGAGTGCGTTCTTCTTACGCTACGGTGCCAATAATCCACGGCGCTATGTGTGTTTATCTGTCAGAATCTGACTTCTCAAATCCGTAGGGATAAGCTCAGCAACCGAGGTCTCCATCTGGTACGTCTCAACTTTTCGGTTGCTGTGCGTTAATTAAAGAAAAAAACGTGGAAAGAGTGATGACGTTGTCTATTTACATTGTCTCCACGTATTTAGATGATTTTCACCATTTCTATCTCCCTTTGGATTTATTAGCTATAATTAAATAGCTTGTGCCGTTAAGATGGAGTCGTCTCAGTCGTTGAACCCATCCCTAAGGATTTGTGAAGGCAGATGCTGAGAGATAAACACACATAGCGCCGTAGATTGTTGGCACCGTAGCGTAAGGCGAACGCACTCGGCTAGTAATCGATAGATCTGGGGTTCGATCCCAGCGGTGTCGAAATACAATTTTTCGGTTGTTGTGTGTTAATTAAAGAAAAACGTGGAAAGAGCGATTACTTTTCTATTTTCTAACGTTATACTTTTCTGCAAAGCACTACCCAGCTTATTTAACTAAAGGTTTAAACTTGCCGTAGTTGCTTTGCGGGCAATAGATAGATGTCCTAGTCGTCAACGTTCGTGACTGCCACGGAAAAGTCTCAGAATAAATTCCAGGCATGTACGAACGCTCGAACCACTAAATATCCGCCGTGTGTCGGATGAGCACCTTAAGCCGCCAGACCTCGGGCTCTGGCCCACCGGTTTATAAATAAGGGCTTCTATCTCGCTTCCGTCTGACTTTCCTGTCGGTCACTCTAGCCCAAATATCTTACCTTACTACTTATAAGGGTTGTTTAAGACCCGGGGTCAGACAATCCCTTCCAAAAATCCTGTACATCAAATCTTTAAAAAAGTTGCCACAATAACTTGGCTTTACTGTGGAGAGGTACTTTCAAGCTTCCGGAACTGTTTTAAGTTGAACCCAAATAGCTTCGCTTTTCGTTGCAGCTGAAACCTTAATTAAACATGAAACAGCTAAATAGGCACTGTAAGAACAACAACGTCCAGGTTAGTGGCGTATCTTGGGTCCGAGGACTGGGCTATCTCCCCTCCCCTGAACCAGTACCGTTTTTTTTTTTTTTTTTTTTTTATAGATTGCGAAGTTTATTTTTCAGTTGTTAAGTAATAGAAGTAATTTTTTTTTTCGAAATTTTAGGTACATACTATTGCTAACATAATACGAAATAATTATGAGGATTAGGATTATTTATACATAAACTCCATTCTTCTTTCCTTTTAAACTTGAGTGTTACGTTTGTATAAAAAGTTTATTCCGAGTATTTTTTCATATTTGAAAAGAATGTTTTTTTCTATTGACAAAATAGCCAAGTTACTTAAGTTTACATGCCCTTGTGTGGTTCTAAGATATTTCTTCATTCTTTCTAACGCAGAAAAACTTCTTTCGCAGGTGCATTTGTTGACGGAAACTTTAATATTTGGTCTGCTGATTTGTACACCTCACCAAACGCAATGTCCAATTTACTCAACTTTGTGAAACAAGTAATGTCGCTTACTGATTTCTTTTTGTATTCATCATGGGAACAAAACACTTTCAGTTCATTTTTTAGTCGAACTGTATTAAAATTTGAAGCATAGGATTCATTAAGTTCTAACAATTGATGTTCAGAAAAGCTTTCACAAAATTTATCAAAATAGTTCGAATCAAAGAAAGCCACGAATTTAAAATATAATATTACTGATTTTAATTCATTGATATTTCACACAACTGAAACTACTCTCGCGAAACACGTACTGTTACGGGCGGGAGCATACGAGTGACTAATGGTAGTCCTAAGTCCAAATCTTATCTTTTTCTGAGCGAACCCTTGCCCAAAGCAATGGCCCATTCACCTTTCCTCCGCTCTTTCATGTTGTCATGGAAACACTAGCCAGCGAACGTATCGAAAGTCTTCGAATCACAGAACGAAGACTGGTAGAGCTGATTACGTCACGATCTCACCATCGCTCCACTAAGAGCGTGTTTGCTCCCCAGACTGAGTCTCTTAGTCAAAAGAAGAGAATCCGCAGGTGTGTGTGTGTGTGTGTGTGTGTGTGTGTGTGTGTGTGTGTGTATGTGTGTGTGTGTGTGTGTGTGTGTGTGTGTGTGTGTGTGTGTGTGTGTGTGTGTGTGTGTGCGTGTGTGTTTCGCAGCGAAGGCATCAAAATATTTCACTACCGTTGATAATTGACTTTTATTTGTGTATATCTGACTGACTTTGTTTTGTGCATTCTCTGGGCTTCGTAACTAGCCTAGCTAGCCTCGAATATACACCAGTGGTGCAGGTATATTAATAATACAGTGTTATACACTGACGGGAAAAAAAATCCCAACACCACGAAAAAATAGTTGTAGAGGAATGAAATGGCGGCAATACATTTGTATAGGTAACATATTTAATCGATTAAGGTTTCAAGATCACAGCTTAATGTAAGCGCAAGAAGAGCCATTTTAAATGTGAAATGCTGGTACATTAATAACCGGTGTAACCGCCAGAATGTTGAATGCAAGCATGCAAACGTTCATGCATTGTGTCGTACAGGTGCTGGATGTCAGTTTGTGGGATGGAGTTCCATGCCTGTTGCACTTGGTCTGTCAATACAGGGACGGTTAATACTGGTTGGGGGTGACGCTGGAGTTGTCGTCCAATGATGTCCCATACGTGCTCGATTGGAGAAAGATCTGGTGATTTAGCAGGCCACGGCAACATGTCGACACTCTGTAGAGCATGTTGGGTTACAACAGCGGTATGCGGGCGAGCGTTATCCTGTTGGAAAACACCCCCTGGAATGCTGTTCATGAATGGCAGCACAACAGGTTGAATCACCAGACCAACGTACAACTGTGCCGTCAGGGTGCGTGGGACAACCACGAGAGTGCTCCTGCTGTCATAGGAAATTGCTCCCCAGACCATAACTCCAGGTGTAGGTCCAGTGTGTCTCGGCCGCAGACAGGTTGGTTGCAGACGCTCACCTGGCCTCCTTCTAATCAACACACGGCCATCACTGGCACCCAGGCAGAATCGGCTTTCATCAGAAAACACAACAGATC
This sequence comes from Macrothele yani, assembly GCA_039090855.1. NCBI lineage: Eukaryota > Metazoa > Arthropoda > Arachnida > Araneae > Macrothelidae > Macrothele > Macrothele yani. The sequence continues at coordinate 79,400,950 of CM077023.1, read as the reverse complement.
TCCACTCCGTCCTCCAATGAGCTCTAGCTTGACACCACTGACATCGCAAACGCCAGTGGTTTGGAGTAAGTGGAATGCACGCTACAGGGCGTCTAGCTCGGAGCTGTCCTTCAAGTAACCGATTTGTAACAGTTCGTTGTGTCACTGTGGTGGCAACTGCAGCTCGAATTGCTGCCGCAGACGCAGTACGATGCGCCACGGCCATACGCCGTACACGGCGGTCTTCCCTCTCAGTAGTATCACGTGGCCGGCCGGAACCCGGTCTTCTTGAGGCAGTACCTTCCCTTGACCACCGCTGCACAGTGGCTACATTCCTGCCAAGTCGTTCTGCAATATTGCGGAAAGAAAATCCACCTTCTCGTAGCCCTATTACACGATCTCGTTCAAACTCCGTGAGCTGTTGATAATGGCTTCTTCGTCTTCTTAAAGGCATTCTTGACTAACATCAACACACTACTTCGAATCTCAACGATAACTAATGCTCACGAACGTTACAGCGCGTATTTATAGCAAACCTGCTTTGCATGTTCCGAGGGGCGCTACTAGCGCCACACGTATGCGCCGAGCGCGAAATTTGTATAGACGTCATCTTACAGATGTACTCTCACCGCCCACTAACTGTCGTTTATCTAACACAACCCCTTCTTGGTGTTGGGATTTTTTTTCCGTCAGTGTATAAAGTCCACTTCTATATTCTCTTTTATCAAGAAGTCCGTCACCTTTCAGACACTTCGCTCAAGTAATATAACTTGATCGTCGCAGAAAAAACTCAGAAAATATCTAAGTAAAACACAATCCTATCTATACTCAGCTCAATATCACATTGCGCTTGCTTTTGTACAATCACCAGTAGCAAATGGTAGTTATTCAAAACATTGTGCTCAAAGCGTAGTGATTTTAAATCATTGTGAGACGAAAAACAAGCGAGACTGAGACATTCAAAACAACATCTCTTATTTCAGCTTGAGCATGCGATATTAACTTTTGACCTGTTGCCAGGGTTGCCAAACTCAAACATCGGACAGGAATCAGTGGCGTTAAGTTTAGAAAACGTTTAATGTGAATAAACCAAATTCACATAAGAATACAAGCACTCAAAAGGAAAGTTAAATTAGAATATACGTCAATTATGGTGAAATAGCTTTTTAAAAGCAGATATGATTAAATCATGCACGCTGTCAAAAAGTTATAAAAAATGTAGATTTTAGGAGTTTTACTGTAAAACCTTTTAATTCTTATGATGTGACCCATCAAAAAGCATATGCAACCATGATTTCCTGTGCTTCCACCTAAAGTTATTAGGTCTGTGCATACATTTCTAATGTTTGTTCCTGTGGGACCGAGTGTTTGAATCCTACTCAGGAAACGCAACCGTTGAATCACGATCGACTGATTCACGCCAAACTGTATTGCCAGTTCTGTGGTCGACAGGGCAGCATCTTCGCCCAGAAGAGTTTGCAAATTTGTGCTCTGCATCTCCTTCGGCCGTCCGTTACGCTGCTTGCCCTCCCTCTGCAGTCACCACTTCTGTACTGCAAACCACTCAAGACACGTGATTGCACCTACAGCTTTCTCGCCGTCTGCCGAGCAAATCCCCTCCCGTGATCCCACGGCAGTTCTCACGAGATTAAACGAGAACAACAGACAGTGACGAATATGCAGCTTGTCAAATGCCATGCCGCAGCTTAAGTAACCGCGCGCAAGGGCTGCCATGCCATTCCCTACGGTAAAGATAAGGAACATTATCCTCTTTAAATAATGCGTAGTTTTCCTGCTAGGGAGCGCAAATGTCAAACCATTTTTCTCACTATCCTGCTTCCAAGAGACGACTGCTATTGCCTTTGGAGTTTCTCAGTGTGGTCGTTAAACCCCGAAAACAAAAAGGGTCATGCGGAAGATAAGAAAAATAAATTACTGAGCGTATGCCCATCACCTGGAATCTAATGAACGTGGAGGAATATATTGTTTCCCTGTGCACCGCTGTGATATAAACAGTTATGTGCAGGATATAACAAAGGCATCACAAGCGCTTGTAAAACACATGTCAAATATCCAACAATTGCTTTTATGTTTAACTGTTCTCGTGAACATCTCAGGTTATATGGAGTCGACCATCCCTAATTTAGGGCCACTGGTCCTATAGAGGAGCAAGGTAAGGTCAGGCACGCAGCCTTTCGGGACCCATTTTGAACGATTAGTCAGAGGCCCTAGTGCCTGACCGCTCGGCCACATTAATGGCAATAGTTTAACAGATAGTGGTCCAAAAAGGGAGGAGTTATTTGTTAGATCATTATCCTGAACATAGCGAAATCTCCTGCTCTACACATGAGTGAAAAAATTAAGTTACACATAGCTTTCACTTAATATCTTAACAAATGCACCGAATAAAGATCGAAAATTGGGACAATTTTGCTATTTAAAATGTTGAATGTATTTCGCAGTGAGTAAAACCGCTGTAAAACTGGAATTACACAGTCGAGTCACATTATTGTGACCACCTCCTACTTTTGACGTCAACAGCGCGTAGCCAATGAAAAAAGGCACTTGTCGTGAGCTGGCTTGGAGGGTATACTTACTGGCCGAATGAACCAGGGGGCTACTGGAAGTGTGTCTAAATCGACATTTCAGCGAACACTGCTGCGTAAGGTGTGCTGTAGGCATTCTGAAAACATACCACTCGTTGCTGTCATGGATAAAAGGAGTGATTTATCAGATTTGCAAAAAGGGATGATTATCGGCTTTCGGGCCAAAGGTGGCAATATTTCTGAAATACGTAGTTTGTGAACAGTTCGCGTGCTGCTGTGGTTTAAGTGTATCGTGATTGGAGAAGTGACACCATTTCGAATAAGCGACTGAAAACTGCGGTGCATCACGTGCCATTGATGTGACAGGTGAACGTCGGCTGCGAAGGTGCGTGAGGGCCGATTGCCACGCTACAGTGGAACAACTCACTGGCCGATGAACCAGGGGGCTACCGGAAGTGTGTCTAAAACGACAGTTCAGCGAACACGGCTGTGTATGGGGCTTCGATGCAGACGGATGGTCACTGCACCTATGATAATGAAGGTGCATCGGCAGAAAAAGGCTTACATTTGCACGGCAGTATCGGAATTGGACCTCCGCTGATTGGCAAAGGATTGCCTTCTCCGATGAGTCACGTTTTCTGCTTCATGGAATGGATGGACGTTAGCGTATAAGGCGAGAAACATCGGAGAACAAACACTTTTCAACCATTGCTGGAAGAACACAAGCTGGTGGGTCTGGTGAATATTTGAATTAACACAAGCTGGTGGGTCTGGTGAATATTTCCGTGACATTCCCCGGGTCCACTCCTACCTGTGGAAGGCACTATGGACCAAATTCGTTATGAATCCATGCTTGCAGACCACGGACACTCATACATGCTGATTGTCTTCCTTGGGGCGGATGGGATCTTCCAGAGTGACAATGCGACGTATCACGCAGCTAGAAATGTCCGAGAGTGGTTGGAAGAGCACGATGAAGACTTCAAAGTACTTCGCTGGCCCCCTAATTCCCCGAACTTAAACTCAATTGATCATCTGTGGGACCACTTCGATCGTGTTGTTCGCTCTATGGATCCTCCACCACGCACTCTTCATCCAGCTGTCAGATGCGTTAACGTCAGCATGGCTCCACATAGCTCGTCTAGCTGCTGTCTGCGCTGCACACGGTGGTTACTCTGGATATTATCTGGTGATCACATTAATGTCACTCGACCGTGTATGAAATACAGAATAGTCAGAAAAATATGCCTTTTCCTGCCGCTAATTGGCGCAGTGGTCTAAGCGTTGGCTTTTGACCATTTGTCAGAGATGGGTCCGGCTTCGAATCCACACTGGCTTTCTCTCTTTCCTGGAACCAGTGACCTTAAATAAGAGACAGGGGTCTGCTTATAACCCATCGAGTTGTTCACGGTGGTCATTAAACACCAAAACAAAACAAAAAAAGGGTTTTCTATGAGTCAACCACTATGTATTGTTTGCTCAACATATGAAATTCACGGAATGTCGTTTCTTCAAAAACACCTTAAAGGAATTCTTTAGACGAAAGTGGTCCGAAGAGGAAAAAACAACGAACCTCCAGCAAGTTTTAGGCTGACTACAACTTATCGATGCTAGAGGGGAGCGAAGGCTATATACCATATAGTACGCTGCTAGTTTGGATATTGCGGCGCAACTTGACGGTAATTTGAATGTTTGTGACGGGAGTAATAATGTGTCACAACATGCAATGCATCAAACCCTGCTGAAAAGGTTTTGATGAATTTCTCTGAGTGCCCACGCGAACCTCGCTTCACCATTGAAAGCGCCAACAGTGTGAACGAGAGCATCAAAATTGGACATTGAATGATTGGAAGCAGGTCGTCTGCTCCGATGAATCTCGCACCATGTGGGCGGCCGGGTATTTTTTGTGCATTTTTTACCTGGGGAATTGTTGGCACCAGGATGGTTCGCGGAACATGAGGAGACTTCCAGTATTTCCCTGACCTTTAAATTCCCCAGACGTCAGTCTAATCAAACATCTGTAGTTTGCTTTGAAGCAGCAAACCGATCTGCTGCGGCTCAACTACGTAACTTACAGGACTTAACTGCTGGTAATATGTTGGTACCAGATACCACATGACACCTTTCGAAGTCTCGTATAGCGTCGATGCCTCGCCGGATGTGAGCTGTTTTGGTGGCACGTGGAGGACCTACATCATATTAGGCAGGTGGTGAGTGGTGATAATGTTTTGGCTCTTCGGTGTATGTATAAGCGGGACCGTTTATCTTTTTTTTTTTTTTTTTATAGGTTTAACGACCACCGTGAGTAGCCTGTTTCTAACTTAGGGCTACTGTTTCCAGGGAAGGGAGAGTGCCAGTGCCCTAAGACAAACACAACATCTATGCCGTACCGGGATTCGAACCCAGACCCATCTCGGACGAATAGTCAGAAGCCATCGCTTAGGTAGCAGAAACCTCACAATGAAATGCTCCAACGGGGTGGCAAACCGTTTATTTGTGTTGTGTTTGGTGTTAAAGATGTGCGGGCTGTTAATTTTATCAATGAGACTGGCTGTCATTTTATCGTTGCTCTTTACGATTGTTAGCACGACTTTTGTAAAAAAAGATTGTGCTCATGTTATCGGTTTGTCCGTCCGTGCGGCTGTGGACATTATATCTCTGAAACTATTAGTCCGATTTGAAAAATTCTTTTTGCATTGGTAAGCTTGAAATATTCAAATGATGTTCCTTCATTTCTTTCTTTTCTTTTTTTTTCACGATGTACAATTTTGCTGCTAGAGGGCGTAAATGCAGGTGATATCGAATTCAAAATACATTTCATTCGATACATTTGCTTCTACACATCCAATTGAAATTTTTTTACCTTTCGATTCCATTTATGTCGAAGTGTATTTAAAGTGTAGTCACTATTTCAAGTTACGCATAGATTTTCCGCTAACGGGCGTAAAAGCAATTTTGCGTTTTACCCGATATCTCTACTCCTAAAACTCCGATTTAAAAAATTCTTTCTGCAGCGGATACAGCTCCCGATGGGAAATATTTTGCATATAATATCTAATTTTTGGTAAAGAATGGTGTGCCGCCCCGGTGGCGCAGTGGTCTAAGGCGTTGGCCTCTGATCGTTCGTCCGTAAGGGGTCCGGGTTCGAATCCCGGTGAGGCGTGGATGTTGTGTTTGTCTTACGGCACTGGTTCTCTCCCTTCCCTGGATCCAGTGACCCTAAATTAGGGACGGGCGACTGCTTATAGCCCATTGAGTTGCTCACGGTGGTCGTTAAACCTCCAATCTAAAAAAAAAAAAAAAAAAAAAAAAAAAAAAAAGAATGGTGTGGCCACCAGGGGGCGTAAGTTTTAATTTTTGCTTCTGACGTATTTGTCACAAAATCTGAGCTTCTAAAATCTCGATTGAAAAACTCGTTCGTGGACAGATGCCACTCACGTCGATAAATCTTTTCAGAACATCTTCTTCTTAAAATACTGCATGGTTTCTCCACCAGAGGGCGTCGATGTATATCTTATTTTTGCCAATATCTCTGCTTCTAATTGTCCGATTTGAAAAATTCCTCCTTTGTTGGATAGCGTTTCTGGTGCGAAATATTTTTCATATAATTTCAAAATTTTCAAGTAATTCATAGGCTTTCCGCTAGGGAGCGTTTAGGTAAATTGCGTTTCCCCCGATATTTCTACTTCTAAACTCCGATTTGAAAAATTCGTTCTGCAGCGGATACGGTTCCCAATTGGAAATCTTTTGCATATGATTTCTAATATTTGGTAAAGAATGGTTTAGCCACCAGGGGGCATAAGGGTTAATTTCTGCTTTTGATATATTTCCAGCAAAATCTGAGCTCCTGAAAACTCGACTGAAAAAAGTTCTGTCCTGGACCGATACCGTTCACATCGAAAAACCTTTTGAAAATACTTTGTTCTTAAAATAAAGCATGATTTTTCCACCAGAAGCCGTATATGCATATCTTATATTTGCCCATATCTCTGCCTCTAAGAATCCGATTTCAAAAATTCTTTCTTTGTCGGGGAACGTTTCCGCTGTGAAATGTTTCTCATATAATTTCAATTGTTTCTTAAAGCACAAGTGTGCAATCAGAGGGCGTAAGTTCACTATTACGTTTACAGCAATTTCTGCGGGATTAAAAACCCGATTGAAAAACTTCTTTCTTCGGTCAGATACTATTATTTTCCATACCAATTCCATTGACTTTGAATAGCTTTGATAAATTTAATAACCGTAAGAATGGATTCAAAAGACGTGCTCATTACACCCGAAAATTCGTTGTCATCTTTCTTGTTTTTACATTGAGTGATTTACCTATTCATAAAGGTATGTTACACTTGTGGAATATAAAGCGCATGATGAGTTTTCTGCTACCTATGTTCCTAATTGCCCACGACTATTGTTGGAGTTCGTGATGTACCTTTGTGGTTAGAAGGAATAAAACTTTTTTCGTGAACTCTTGTACGTGCAGTTCTTTGCTACACGTCTTATACTAAGTTTGAGCTCTGAACCCTGAAGCTCAATTTGCTTTTTAAAACTTGTAAATCTGATTATTTAAAAAAAAAAAAGAGTTTAGTGTTTTATACGAATTAGGAGTTTTGTAACTTTCATCATACTTAAGCAAAGTGGACAGTAATTCTTTGGTTAAGTATTCCTTTATCTAAACATATGTAATTTTCTTAGATTGAGGGTCACGGGTGGCCTAGTGGTCAACGTTCGTGACTGCCACGGAGAAGACCTCAGGCAAAGAATATCTAACGAGAAGAAGTTAAGGCTCAGCGAGACGTAACTGACGCAGCCCTATCTTCAGAGAAAAAATGCAGTGCACAGAAGCCAACATACAGGCTGATGCCGGAGCAGACAGAGCAGACTGCGCATGCGTATTTCTGTTGACTTCAATCTTTGACTTCAATTCTTTGGGTAAAGGACAGTCAGCCGAGCTACTCACAGCACGTGATTGTTACCTTCTCGGTAGCATAACCACTTCGCAAATCGGATATGTTAGTTTTGTTACGCCAATCGGGTTATTTAAGGCTTTTGTTTGTTCTTCAGTTTTTCAGAAACCTTTTCAGTAATGCCAAATACTAGGGAATGTCTGCATTTTGTACGGATCCTTAGACCTAAATGTAATATTTGCTGAAATTTAATTTAAATAGTAATGCTAATAATATTGCATATTTTTCTCACCAAAATAAGGGATGAGCGGGATATCAGAAAACAGCAACAACAACAACAAAAAACTGCTCCGAGAAAATAGTCATCAGATCGAAGGAAACCACTATGGATCAAAGAAAAGCTTCACTGCCGTAGTCCCCTTAACGTGTTTTGCTCCTGAATGTTAACTTTCCCGCAGAGCATATTACATCTTAAGATGTGGTGGCGCTGTTGCCGCCTGTTTTACGTTATCTCTATGAGAGTTGACTTTCTTTAAGCGTTAGATATTCTTTGCCTCAGGTTCGATCCCAAGCAGGTACAAACGCTCGAACCACTAAATATCCGCCGTGCGTCGGATGGGCACGTTAAGCCGTAGGACCCCGGGTATTGGCCCACCGGTAATAAATAAGGGCGTCTTCCTACCCCTTTGTACCTCGCGTCCGTGTCACTTTCCTATCAGGCACTCTAGCCCAAATCTCCTAGCTTCCTATTTCTAAGGGTTGTTTAAGACCTAGGGTCAGACACTCCCTTCTTAAAATCCCCTACATATGATCTGATCTGATCTCTTTGTCTGAACGTTTGTCCCATTTTGTTGGCGCCTACTTGTGCTTGCCTGTTTTAATTGTCGAATCTCTGCCTCAAACAATATACTTTTTATGATTGCTGTAATGTTCATGTTCATTTCTGTAATGTTCATTGTTTCACATTTGGATCACATCTGTTGCACTGGAGTGTTTGTTGCACTCCATATCAAGGTAAGATTCTTAAAACAATAAAATATAGCCAATCAACAGAGCGCACATTTGTACCACTTCGCTTTGTTGTGATAACAACAAAAACCGATTTTTCACAGCTGCTGGTGTGATGTCATCTCATTTAAATCATTCTAACATGGCGTCAGAGATGCGGTTCGTCACACGATTAAAATCTTCTCAGCAACTCTTTGGAAACAGGAAACCGTTACGTCAGGAATTTTTGTTCTACTTTGTCGTTCATAAACGACATACAGAATTTTTCGTTTAAAATCCTATCGTATAAAATTTAATTTTAAAATTCCCCTTACAAACCTAAAATGATTATTTTATATTGTCAAACCAGTTTCTTTTCTCATTTAAATCTAAAAATTGGGAGTTCCAATACAGTAGTTAACAGTGTGTTAATATTTCATGCATATGCTGAAGAAATATGATTTGGGAACTTTCTTTTTCCTTAAACCACAAAATTCTTAGAGCATGGCTAAATTTTTTTAGCAGAAGGCAACCAAGTATTATTTTATTAATATCTGTAGAAGAAATGACAGAAAAGAAAAGAAAAATGCTGTTTGTTTTCCTGCTCATGAACTACCATAACATTTTAACATTTGCAACTGCACAATTCTAGGTTTACAAACTAAAAGGAAATACCCAGTTATCAAAAAATTACTCTACATATATTATTTCCCCCCGCCATTGTTGTTCGTCTTTCACTTAGTATTTTCATAATACATGTGATTGCCAGCTGTTTCAAAAGTAATTCAATTTATTCCACTACTCCAAAAGGTGATTGTGGCCTACCAGTAATTTTCGATCCGATGTTTACGCAAATAATTCAATAAATAAAGTAAAACTTCCACAGCTCATATCTCCAAGGGAACGGTAAATCACTTCCAATTACAAAAAAATTGAGTTATACCTAGGTAAAATAAATAACTTCTTCTTCATCGTTTTAGCCTTTTGGCTCGCATTGCAGGGTATAGACCTACCCCAGTCTTCCCCAGCTTCCTCGATCCTTGGCCTCAGTCCACCATTTAGCACCTTTACATTTTTGAAGGTCATCTCTCTACATATTGTTCTCTGGCATCCCCTTCGTCTGTTTCCATCTCTCGGTTGTCATTCTGTTATTAATCGTGTCCATCTTTCATCTTTCAGTCTTCCAACATGTCCAGCACATCTCCACTTTGATTCTTTTATTATTTTTATAACATCTATTATTCGTGTTCTTTCTCTTATAAGCTCATTTCTAACTCTGTCTCTTCTTGTTATTTTCAACATTCTTCTCTCTAACTTTCTTACCGTTACTCTTATTTTTTCACGATGTCGTTCTGTGATACTCCACGTTTCACTTCCAGAAGTAAATACGGGGTTAATACATACTATGGAGTAGAAGAAGTCTTGTCTTACTTCTACGTTAATTTAACACATCAATATACTAAGAAATAGTTCCTAAATGAAAGAAACCTTAACGGCCAGACGAAACATGTAAACAACAGAAGTCACACTTACGGAAAAAGATGCTTTATTCAGGATGTAGCATAGCATATTGCACTAAACTCTCCACACACCACACAACTCTTTAACACAACGCTCCTTTCAATAATCAGTTTACAATCCAACGCTCCTCAAGCAACAACTTAGTCGTCGCTTTTATCTCTTGTTCTTATCAAAACTCAGGCATACGTCACGTTCATTCAACCTCAATTGTGTTGCCAAACGTATTCGTTTGAGAGAAAGATATCACGTTAACAGTGAAGAACAACAGAATAAACTCAAGATTTACATAGGGAAAGACTCTAAAAAGGAAAGTTAATTTAGAATATACGTTACAATACATTGAAGATTTTTCTTTTTAAACACAAGGGAAGATCGCCGGTTAAATATACTTTAACTCTCCAAAAGGCTCTATTACCTTGGATAATTCTTCTATTGATTTCTCTTTCTTGTCTTTCTTTAAAACTGATTACTTGACCTAAATAAATGTATTTATCTACTTTTTCGATTTCTTTTCCTTCTATTAAAATCTTTTCTGTATCTTTTTCTGTATTGCTCATATATTTAGTTTTTGCTGTGTTTATTGTCAGCATTTTTTAAAGACTTTCCGTCCATAAATCCTCTATCATATTTTGCATTTCACTATTGCTAGTTGTAATGATGACAATTAGCAATAGTGAATAAAAATCCCTGGACGTTAAAAAACGTGAACTTCTTCTAAATCAGCAATTCCCTGTATCTCCCTAATGATGCGACATTTTTTTACATTTCAAGTGCTACACAGCAACAATAAACCTGAAATTTGTTTTAAAATATCCCTCATTTTAACCCCCCCCCCTTTTTTTTTGATAAATACACATGTATAACTTTAGAATTTGCATCCTTGTTAAAACAGAATTACGGCATGTACATAAATTTCTAATGAACATAAAGATGCAGTACATTTAGCATTTGTTGAAAAAAATATGTTTATTACGGCTTGTTGTTTTGACTTTCTGTTTTTTTTAATACGAAAGCATCTAAATGTGCAACAGCTTGAAAAATGCGATGATCGATAGATTCTCGCTATTCGCAAAGTTTCTGCAACACCGACTGCTTTCAGAACTGCCGGAATTATTGAACGAGGAAAGCACTCATTCACGTCATCTTCATCTACGATTTCATCTTCTTTTAAAATCTAATTGACGATTTCTGTCTTACTGCATGATGAAATTGCAAGTTCATTATCAATGTTAGCGTAATTGACAAAAGTTACATCCTTTGGAACAGGTGATTGCTGCTGTAACAAATTCGAATCATATTCACATGTGTCTTCGTCATCTATCTCTTCCAGAAGTTGAGCATTTTTAGAGGCATCGTTCACCACGATCGCCCACAGGGAAGGTTTACACGCGACTTACCTACGGCTGTACTGCCTTTCGAGATGCGTGTTAGAAAGGGAGTAACATTCGGTGGAACCTTGAGGCTCACGATGAGAAAGTTAGCAGACAGAGAGAAAGCAGAATGCCTATACTCCAAGTCACCCCAAGAGTGTTCTGTTGTTAATGACAGAGGAGCGTTATCACAACCTCTCCGGGTAACGCAAGAACAGTACCAATCCATGTGGGGTTTTTTTGTTTGGAGGTTTAACGACTACCGTGAGCAACTCAGTGGGCTATAAGCAGTCGGCCATCCCTAATTTAGGACCACTGGTTCCAGGGAAGGGAGAGAGCCAGCGACATAAGACAAACACAACATCCATGCCTCGCTGGGATTCGAACCCGGACCCATCTTGGATGAATGGTCAGTAGCCATCGCTTAGACCACTGCGCCACCCGGGTGGCCCAATCCATCTTACAATGAACTCCTGCTGTTTCCTTTTTGTCAAGCAGATTCCCTTAATTTTAACGGGGGGAGGCACAGTACTCATGGTCTGACGACTTAACGTGCCCATCCCAACGCATATTTTGTGATTCAACAGAACATGATACGACCAACTCGAGTCCTTTGGGTCGGTAGGTGGATGTGTTAACCACAAGGCCATCCGCGACCCTAGAGGCATCTTCTATGTCATAAATTTTCCATAGAGACCAGTGAAAACATTTTGTTCCCAGAAGATCTCAATAGAACAACTCGCAGGTGGCCGAACATAGAACTAATGCGCCGTAATAGTTCCCGAGCAAGTCCAGCTTTTTTTTTTTTCAAAACTTTGTAACTCCATCTGCAATGCGACTTATTTAGCAAGAGATGCCCTGTCACGTGACACGCTAACATAATTTCATGACGACACTGGGGGATAATTACAAAACGAGAATTCAACATCTATGTCTTCTCCTCTGTGGTCTCCCTAACTCTGCAATTCGTGTATAGTTTAGACCCACAGAAAAGGTATAGACTCGACTTAACTAGGACTGAAACAGTCTTTTGGGCCGAGTATCAGAAATTTAGGTACATTAGGTGGAACCTAGAGTCTCACCATACGAAAGTAGGTAGAGAGAGACACACACAAAAAGTATCACACTATACTAGTTAAAGCAGCCGATGCAACTGACGTCAAATACGCATTAGTAGTCAGGGAGAGACAAACGGGCTGTGGGGGAAGGAATAGGTTCCCTTATTTTTAACGAGTGGTGGGGGGGGGGGGGCGCAGCACCGACGACTTAACGTGTCCATCCGACGCACACTTAACTGATATAACGCTTCTAACCTACCTGGGATCTATCCGGGGATCCTCTCGTCAGTAGGCAGAAGCGCTGACCACTAAACCATCTGAGGCCCTGTCCTCTGTGGTCTGTGTTAGACTATAATGGTTTACGGCATTCCACACTTAAAAGTTATCTTGGCGCAGTAGCTGATCCATCGTGGGCCGATTGCCAACCCCCAACGCAGGTTTTTCCTTTTCAAATGGTCAATATCTAAATAGTTAACACATTTGTTTCTGTAAAATTACATTAATAAATTCACAGGTTTAAGTTGTCATGACAAATGAAATTTGCTGTAAATTGGAAATAAAATGTTCTATTCTAAAGCTTCAGCACATAAAAAAAAAAAAAAAAAGCTAGATGTTCAGAAACTGAGAAAGGTGAGACCCGAAGTGAAAAGAGATTTTGATTGATCATGAAAAGCAACGACAAGTGAGCTTTGTTCTGTCTTTTTTTTTTAATTTTATTGTCTAGCATCATTACTAATTGGAAGCAGGGAAAGTCACCATGTGGGGTAGAATTTGAAGTGTGTGTGTGAGACAGCGTGGAAGACAGAGCGAAGTACGTACCTCGATTGTGCCATAAACAAAAACAAGCAAAAAATTTCCAAGCTGGAAATTTTTCTGTTAAATTAACCCATCTGAGTGGAAGGGATCAAACTTTATTTTGGAAGATTTTATCCGACGTGAGATTTAAAAAGCATCTAGCTGGTTTCTTCGAAAAGTAGGCAATTGGACGCCATGAAAATAGTGCCGATTTTTCAGTACTCGCTCGCGGTTTGTGATTTAAAAATTTAGAACAATTTGTTAATGGAATTTTTTTTAAAAAGCCTTGCGATGCCAGAAAGGGGCAACGTTTCAAGTTCAAAATGTGTGTGAACTCCCTAAAGTCTCTCTTTCTCTTGTTTTCAGACCGGAGCACATCCCCCTCCAAGATGAGCTTCTAGATCCTTTTATACCTTGACACGAATTTGATTTGCATAGTGGTCGCTACAAACTCGCTCCCGCAAATCGGTTCCACAGACCCAGAGCGACCTTCGTACAATCAATATATTGCTTTCGTACGTGTCTAATATTGAAATTGAAAAACTGAGTATTTTCTGTTGCTCAAAATAAGTCACTCAAAACTCTGCTCGAAATAGAAATGATTCCGAAGATTTCATGATTTTTCTTTTTTTCTCATTTACCTGAAATTAGATCAATAGAACATTTCATTCTTTCGGGGTTTACGGACTACCGTGAACAAACCTAAGGCCTTTAAATAATTGCCCTTGCCTAATTTCGGGCCACTAGTTCAGGGGAGGGCCACTACCGTAAGACAAACACACCAGCTATTCGTAATATAGATCTAAGCTGTCTCACCGTACGATAAAAACATCAAGTCTCCAAACTGCAAACCAAAAACATTTATTTACATCTACAGATTAAAAAATCGGCAGAAAGCTAGCGCTTTCGGAGATCGCATGTCTCCATCAACTGGCTCCGAGTGCCACAAGACAAGCACCGCCGATCAGATACATATATACAGCTCACCGTTGCCCACAATGCAACACGATACCAACCAGTATCGTGTTGCACAATACCCCCTCCCCCCCTTCCCCACACCGGAAATAAAAAAGACACACATTATTTTAAACTCCCCCACCACCACACTCAACCACCCCTCTCTCTCCCTCCCCCTCCCAAACATTAAAAATTAAAAACCTGAAAACATACCAAAAAAAAACCAATAATACATATTAATTTAAAAAACTACATTAGAAAAGGTTCAACTGCAACTCAGTGTCCCTCATCCGTGTATGTCCTTTGGGTGGTAACCAGTCTTCGCCATGGGCTAGGTACATAGGTCGGCATGGGGGGAGGGGGGTACTGTGCAACACGATACTGGTTGGTATCGTGTTGCATTGTGGGCAACGGTGAGCTGTATATATCTGATCGGCGGTGCTTGTCTTGTGGCAGGCCGCGGGTGGCGGAGTGGGCAACGTTCGTGACTACCACGGAAAGGACCTCAGGTTCGATCCCAGGCAGGTACGAACGCTTGATCCACTAAAAATACCCGCCGTGTGTCGGATGGGCACGTTAAGCCGTCGGACCCCGGGTACTAGCCCCCCGGTAATAAATAAGGGAGTCTTCCTCCCCCTTTCAACTTCGCTTCCGTGTCACTTTCCTATCGGGCACTCTAGCCCAAATCTCCTAGCTTCCTATTTCTAAGGGTTGTTTAAGACCTGGGGTCAGACACTCCCTTCCTATAATCCTCTACTCATGGTCATGTCTTGTGGCACTCGGGGCCAGCTGATGGAGACATGCGATCTCCGAAAGCGCTAGCTTTTTGCCGAGTTTTTAATCTGTAGATGTAAATAAATGTTTTTGGTTTGCAGTTTGGAGACTTGGTGTTTTTATCGTACGGTGAGACAGCTTAGATCTATATTACTAATATTGCGTACGAATCTTGAGTCAACACACCAGCTATGCCTCATTAACGACTCGAGCTCGGACGAACTTGTCAGAGTCTAGTAGCGCTTAAACCACGGTGCTACTGGGAACGGGGGAGAATATTTCATTTCCAAATTCATAACAAAGTTTAGCAGTTGTGAAAATTTTCACGAAAATCTGGAAACAAAATCAATCAATGTAAAATTAATTATTTGCGATCCAGCTTAATTTGATAGAGAAAATCTGTTATAGGCACCTCTGAATCCGCCATTGTCAGGATGTTTAATGCTGTTAGGATATGTGAATGGATTTATTCCAGGATGTCGTACTCTGAGAATATTAAATATGAAACTGGTTTATTTCCCCATTTCACAGAAGGAAATAAGAAGGGAACCCCTCCCACTTTGATTAGTCTATATTTAATTTCAATTCTACTCTCCACTTTGGTTGGCTAATAAATCTAACGCACCCCAGGCATGCTTTAGAAACTTACTCTGCTTTTGTGACTCCAACTGGGGTGCACAAAGAAAAAAGCCCCACCTCCCTTACGGGCAGCCATTTGTCTGGTCCTAACGTCAGAAAGAGAAATCGTTTCAGATTCGCTAAGGTTTGTTAAGCGTAAATGCTGAGCGCCGATTCCCTTATTTCTTCTTTGCTTCGTCCTCCTCCGTGGGAATGTCATGTAACAAGTAGAATACCCATAAAACTTGTATCAGCAACAACAGGATTACTGATTGCGCGTTGTAAAGCGACCCTGGGAGGTTGAAGGGAAGAAATCACGTGCTACCAACCAAGAAGGCAGAAAGGAACAGAGTGAACGAAAACGATTTCTATTGGCTGTTAGCTGACAAAAGGTGCCCTTAGTTTAACCAATTAATACTTCGGCGCCAACAAATGCCCTTTTTTGTATCATATCGTATTAACACGTCTTCCTCTCTATTTATTTTTTTATAGATTACACAGCAAAATAAAGAACGAAATGCTTCATCTTGTCAAGATGTCTATTGTAGATAACATAATTGCCAATTTTGAACCTGTCGTTCAAGGTTAATAGGAGAGGAAAGAGACGTTGTTTCTTCGACTGAGAGAGAAACCTGGTCACTCAACCACAAAGAAACGTTACATCGATTAACAGACCCATCTAGGCTGAATGTTACGTTATCCATAATGGGTATATTTATTTTCAACTTCGTTTTTCCTGCGGGCTGTTAGCTTTCAATGAAACGCATACACTGGGATTTCAAATATTTAAAGAAATAACTTGGAAGAAATATTAACAGTGACCGATGTAAAATGAACACGAGCTCCGGATTAAAAAAAGTGGCGTCTTTTTGTCTTCTTTCTTTTGATCGGAGGTTTAACGACCACCGTGAGCAACTTGGTGGGCTATAAGCAGTTGCCCGTCCCTAATTTAGGGCCACTGGTTCCAGGGAAGGGAGAGAGCCAGAGCCGTAAGACAAACACAGCATCCATGCCTCTGTTGTATGAAAAAATGATATAGATAAATTTTGAAAAACATGCACGTGTTGTTTTTGGAACCCTGTAGCAAAGGAAGATTCCTTCGTCGAGGTATCCTACACGTGGTGTTTTTGGAACCCGGTAACAAAGGAAAATTCCTTCGCCGAAACGGCATGTGTTGTTCCCCAGGTCCATTCACATCTATTCAAATTCAGGCACAGTGCTTGCCTGTTTTAAAAAAAACACATCTAACATGCGAATGAAAGGCATTATAAGACTAGGTCCCAGATGAGGACATGGTATGTGAATACGCACGCATCTTTGCCATTAAGGAGTAAATCCCTCGGATGGCCATAGTTAGACTATTGTCGGGGGACTAGAAGCCGTCTAGCGTTGTTGTTGCCTTACCTCTTTGAGCACTATGTTATAAGGTCACCCCTTCCAGGGCCATATGCTACTGCAGATTCGTGGAATAGGAAGAATGCACCAGTTTCCCTAGAAGCGGGGAGCAAAAAAAACCCAAGGACTAGTATTTATTGTTTTAGCCTCCGGGCGCTAACCCAGAAGAAAAGAAAATTTTTAGGCGATCCCCCTAAGTTGAGGAAGACATGAGCAGAAGAGTTGAGTGAGGCATTCTACTGTGAGGCGCCGAGGAGATGATTCGCGTTAGAGTCCTCAAGTAGAGCGTATTAATCCAGTCAGGAGGAGAGGAAAGATAGATTGGCAATCCCGATGTTCGATGAAGAGGCCAAGTTGACAAAGAACGAGATATCCAAGTTCCAAGGATCGACGGTCCGGAGAAAGCAAGATAAGTTATTTTTTCTTCCTCTGTTGTAATGCATGTTCCTGCTTGACAATCTTGATGCCCTGAATGGAACACGTGGAGGTGTGATTCTTGTCTTGCTCAAACGTTGGCAAACCCCAGTTGGTTAGGTGAATCATTTAGGATCGAGTATAAGACAAAGGTGTTTTAGGAAAGAGAAAATAAGGAGATACTAAAAATAGTACAGGTTTTATATAGGGATGAATATAGCGTAGTAGAGAACGATGTCTATGGATAAAGTCTAAGTGTCATAAATAACATCTCTTTTGTGAATTAGTGTATTAATGAGTTTGTTGTTGATATAGGGTTGCTTAAGGTCAAGTGAAGTACTGCTTAAATGGTAATAAGAAAATTAATGATAATAAGTCTAATAACGGCTGCACTTACACAAAAATTACTTTGTGTTCCTGAACATTTCACTGATTCCTCATAATTAAATTTGTTAATGATATCAGTTCCTCTTCAGGATGTCGTATTTTCTTATAATTGCACCCAGGTTAGGATAACTAAGGAATTCTTGCATGTTCATAATAATACTAATTTCACGAGCGGCACCTTTATTTCCTCCATCATTCCAGTGAAGGGATAAAGGTGAAACACAACGCCGTGTTTTCTTATATATCTGTATGTACAAGGGGGCACGTTTCTCTAGGCGATCGTTGTAGAAAAATTCCAGTATAATTTTAAAATTGCAGTTTTTGAAACACCTCACCGGGATTCGAAATCGGACCCATCTCGGACGAATGATCAGAAGCCATTGCTTAGACCACTGCGCCACCGGTGCCGGCATGCCGTCTTCACCGATTGATTAAAAGTCCTAGCATTTCTGAAGAAATCAGTATCCAAGCCCTACGTCCGTATTGTTCTTAAAGTTTCGAGAATGAGTGGAAATTGTTGTTCCCAATTATAATTTCTTGCTATGAGACATTATCAGAGGTTGAATAATTATTAGGTAACTCTAGCATGTGTATGGTTACTAGGAGACTCGTTTGTACTTTCCTTTTTCTGAACCCAGAGTCCATAAATTAGACATGGTAAACGGCTCGAAGGATGAGATATTCATGAGCGCGAAAAATTCTTCGAAACAACAGTAAATATTTTGCGGGTATTCCACGTTACTTTCATAAGAAAAGGGGTAGTTACAGAACGAAAGAAATTACAAATGGGCCACATAAATGACACTTTCGTAAGGCTGAACGCCAATCAAACGGGCGAAAGAGCACAATACTTAATAATAAAAGGATGCATGATGAAAAACATTTTCTTGCTGTATAAAAGCAGTGCATATATGTAACAGAATTCTAAGGAATAATTTACTTAGAGGTAGCAAACAAGAAACGCAGAGACATAAGTAAACTTACTTCAGTAATTAGGGTACTTTACACAAATTGCAAACACCATGTATTTTTTCACGGTATCAGTTTCCCCTCATTTGCTGAGAATTTCTCGATGGATTTAGGGGATTTGGATTATCAGATACACGCAGTTTAAGGAGTGCCGTGGTACATCCGTTGGGTCATCATCATTGTCAACCATTATCAATCCACTGTTGGATGAAGGTCTCCCCAAGTTTCCTCCACAAAGGTCTGTCTTGTGCCAGTCTCCTCCATGTCACTCCCGCATACTTTCGAATTTCATCCACCCATCTCCCATGTGGTCTTCTTTTGGGTCTTTTCCTGTCCTTTGGAATCCAATCTAAAATTTCGGCAGTTCATCAATGGCCTATCCTTCTGGCAGTATGCCCAGCCCATTGCCATTTCAGGGATTTAACTCTGATCATGATGTCTTCCACTCTTGTCATTTTTCGGATCCACGAGTTCCTCTTCTTATCTCTCCTGGTTACACCAAGCAAGCACCTCTCCATGCTTCTTTGAGTTGTCTGCAGCCTTTGTATGTCTCTTTTAGTTAAGGTCCACGTCTCTGCACGTACGTAAGCACTGGAAGGATGCATTGATCAAACACTTTTCTTTTAAGACATAATGGCATATTGCTCTTGAAAATTATGTTGTTTCTTCCAAAAGCTCTCCAGGCAAGTTTTGTACGCCGATTAATTTCTTCATCAATGTCACCTTCACTTGATATCTGCTGTCCAAGATAAACGTACGTGTCTGTTATCTCCCGCTTTTCTCCATCAATCGATAAATCTTCATTTCTTGTAAAAGCATTGAACATCACTTTTGTCTCCTGAAAGTTCATTTTGAATCCCACTTCATTACTCTTGTCAGCAAGTTCCTGGATCATATTCTGCAGCTCTGATGGGGTAGTTGCAAAAATGACTACGTCATCAGCAACACGAAGGTGGGTAGATAATCTCCATTAACCTTTATCCCTTTGTTTTCCCAGTTCAGTGATTGAAAGACATTTCCCAATGTGGCATTAAAGAGCTTCGGAGATATGGTGACACCTTGTCTCACTCCCTTTCGAATTTTTATGTGTGTTGTATTTTCAAACAGCCGAAACTTTGCACTTGCATTTTCATAGATGTTATTAATAATATTAATATATGCATCTTCAATACCGCAGGATTTCAGAGCCATTGTAACTGCTGATGGTTTCACCGAATCAAAAGCTTTTTCATAATCGATAAAAGCCATGCACAATGGAAGTTCATATTCCCTCGCTCTTTCAATTAGTTCTCTCAGTACGTGGATATGATCTATTGTGCTGTAGCCACTCGTGAATCCAGCTATTTCTCTCGGTTGAGCCATGTCCAGTGTTACCTTCAAACGGTGTGAAAGAACTTTAGTGAAGATTTTATAAACCACTGATAGGAGGCTGATAGGTCTGTGGTTCCTGAGATCCTGAATATCACCTTTTTTATGTAGCAGGATCATTGTAGCGTTGTTCCAATCCTCAGGAATCTTCCTTTCATTAAGACATCGAGTGAAAATTTGGGCGAGTACTGTTTCGATTTCTCCACTTGCTTCTTGTATGATGTCTACAGTAATTCCATCTTCTCCTGGAGCTTTCCTCCGCTTCATGTTCTTGATTGCATGTGCAACTTCTGCTGGGAGGACTGGAAGAACTCTGGTACTGGTACCTTTCATGACGTCTGGAGTAGATGTATCATCCCTTTCATATAATATGGAGTAGAAATCTTTCACTCTTGTCAAGATTTCGCCTCTATTTCTTGTTACAGAACCATCTTCTTTTCTCAGAGCCATAATCTGTTTTCTTCTCTTACTGAGATGTCCCTTTGCTATCTTTATATCTTAGGTTATATAGAAATCAAACAGATGTATTATAGGAACGTATAATTTATTCCTTTATTTACAGGAATTATTGAAACTCTCGTCCTTCACTTGCAAGACAAAATCCAACTGTTTTACACATGTCTTCAAACACATCTACGAGAGTCAAAAAGGCCCTCCGCAGAAATGTCAAGGCTGCTCCATTTAATTTTGATGGCGCTACATTCAAAATTTTTGAATTAAGCTACTTGTATATTTAATTTCAGTTTTTGCTGTTTTCTTGTTAGCATATGAAGCTTCAGAATATGTTTCACAGCAACAACAATTTTCACAAGTTTATGATGAGTTGAAAGTGCCCAGAATGTGGATATGCTGTTTTCGTCATTGTGTCTCAAAAGGAAGGGACACTTTTCCTTTTGAGTACAATCTTCTTTCACATTGTATGATAAATTTTTTTCACTCCGCGGGTACCAGTATTGACCAACGAAATCCCACAGTGCGCATTTTTCTTTGAAGCATTCTCTCGTTTTTTTTTTTTTTTTTCAAAAATAAAACGGTAATAAAGCCGGGTCGAAATCGGGTCAGGAACACCTTGACCCGACCCGTTTGACCAGCTAGAAATTGTCGACCCGTGTGACCCGTTTCCATCTCTGATCCGGACATGGCACTTCCGTACAATGCAAATTTTGTGTCAGATCCGTACAAGTAAGCATTCCTCAACTGCGTCCCCCA
The DNA here is from genome assembly GCA_039090855.1 of Macrothele yani. Lineage (NCBI taxonomy): Eukaryota > Metazoa > Arthropoda > Arachnida > Araneae > Macrothelidae > Macrothele > Macrothele yani. The sequence goes on along the minus strand of CM077023.1, from coordinate 79,379,699 downwards.
AATTCTTTCTCAATGGGAGAGGGAGGCAAACTGATTGCATGTGTTACTTCCGTACAAAGGGTGAAGGTCATTAGTTCGTTAGTTTGTTCTTTTAAAATTCTATCGCACAGCGCTCTTGTTGAATCTGGAGATTTTATTTAAACAAGATGGATCTTATAATGTTTTCTGAAACTTCAAAGCTTTGCCTTGTGCTTTCTTCAATGATTTTCGATACCGCCAACATCGTAAAAACGCCAGTACCAACGGGGTGAGTTGGATATACATAAATGAAACAATGAAAAACTGCAGAAGCTCAATAAAGACAATTGACCAGACTGTTCTGAACGCTACAGATTATACATGCAAACCAACTGTAGCCGAAACTGAAGTTCAGTTACGCCTAAAGTTGATAAATATACTGCGTTTTAGCCAAAATTGATTAAGTCCCGTAGGGGTTAATGATATTTTAAATAATTCGGATTATTTCGTAGAAAAACAAGTATTTTCTAATTGGAATAGAGCCTAAGATTTAAGTTCACATGAAGGAAGCAAGGTCGAACAGGATCCACAGGCATCTTCTGGGCACGAGAGAGTTAAATTCTTTTTTGTACGCAACTGTCACAAAAGTGGTAGGAGATCTCAAAAACCATGCTTAATTAACTTTATATTTGTACGCAACTGTCACAAAAGTGGTAGGAGATCTCAAAAACCATGCTTAATTAACTTTATATTTGTACGGAAGTGACGCTAACATTTCGATGTACGGAAGTGCCATGTCTGGATCTGCTAGTAAACCAGTTTAATGAGCAGTAAATATTCTGACTAAAATGGACAACCTTTAATTTTGAAGGCTAATTCAACAATTTGGACATGTTTTATCTGTAGTTGTTACCTCGTTACCATTCATGGATAATTTTTTATTGTTGTCCTGAAAAAAGAAATTATAGTAAAACCTCCTCAACAGGCACTCCCGAATTGCGGACACCTCCATTTAGAGCAGGGGTCGGCAACCCGCGGCACGTGGGCACCTTACTAATTACCTTATTTTTTATTTTAAAATGGCCTATCTATGCTATAAGAACAGCTAAAATTCGGAAGTGGGCTCCACTCAATATAAATATACAATAAATATGCATTCATCATCATCATCATCATTGTCAACCATTATCAATCCACTGCTGGACGAAGGTCTCCCCAAGTTTCCTCCACAACGGTCTGTCTTGTGCCAGTCTCCTCCATGTCACTCCCGCATACTTTCGAATTTCATCCAACCATCTTGCATGTGGTCTTCTTCTGGGTCTTTTCCTGTCCCTTGGAATCCAATCTAAAATTTCGGCTGTCCATCGATGGTCTGTCCTTCTGGCAGTATGTCCAGCCCATTGCCATTTCATGGATTTAACTCTGATCATGATGTCTTCCACTCTTGTCATTTTTCGGATCCACGTGTTCCTCTTCTTATCTCTCCTGGTTACACCAAGCATGCACCTCTCCATGCTTCTTTTATTTGTCTGCAGCCTTTGTATGTCTCTTTTAGCTAAGGTCCACGTCTCTGCACCATACGTAAGCACTGGAAGGATGCATTGATCGAACACTTTTCTTTTAAGACATAATGGCATATTGCTCTTGAAAATTATGCTGTTTCTTCCAAAAGCTCTCCAGGCAAGTTTTGTACGCCGATTAATTTCTTCACCAATGTGACCCTCACTTGATATCTGCTGTCCAAGATAAACGTACGTGTCTGTTATCTCCAGCTTTTCTCCATCAATCGATAAATCTTCATTTCTTGTAAAAGCATTGTACATCACTTTTGTCTTCTGAAAGTTCATTTTTAATCCCACTTCTTTACTCTTGTCAGCAAGTTCCTGGATCATACTCTGTAGCTCTGATGGGGTAGTTGCAAAAATGACTATGTCATCAGCAAAACGAAGGTGGGTTAGATAATCTCCATTAAACTTTATCCCTTTGTTTTCCCAGTTCAGTGATTGAAAGACATTTTCCAATGTGGCATTAAAGAGCTTCGGAGATATGGTGTCACCTTGTCTCACTTCTTTTCCAATTTTTATGTGTGTTGTATTTTCAAACAGCCGAATCTTTGCACTTGCATTTTCATAGATGTTATTAATAATATTAATGTATGCATCTTCAATACCGCAGGATTTCAGAGCCATTGTAACTGCTAATGGTTTCACCGAATCAAAAGCTTTTTCATAATCGATAAAAGCCGTGCACAATGGAAGTTCATATTCCCTCGCTCTTTCAATTAGTTCTCTCAGTACGTGGATATGATCTATTGTGCTGTAGCCACTCCTGAATCCAGCCTGTTCTCTCGGTTGAGCCATGTCCAGTGTCACCTTCAAGCGGTGTGAAAGAACTTTAGTGAAGATTTTATAAACCACTGATAGGAGGCTGATAGGTCTGTAGTTCCTGAGATCCTCAATGTCACCTTTTTTATGTAGCAAGATCATTGTAGCGTTGTTCCAATCCTCAGGAATTTTCCCTTCATTAAGGCATCGAGTGAAAATTTGGGCGAGTACTGTTTCGATTTCTCCACTTGCTTCTTGTATGATGTCTACAGTAATTCCATCTTCTCCTGGAGCTTTTCCCCGCTTCATGTTCTTGATTGCATGTGCAACTTCTGCTGGAAGGACTGGAAGAACTCTGGTACTGGTACCTTTCATGATGTCTGGAGTACATGTATCATCCCTTTCATATAATTTGGAGTAGAAATCTTTCACTCTTGTCAAAATTTCGCCTCTATTTCTTGTTACAGAACCATCTTCTTTTCTCAGGGCCATAATCTGTTTTTTTCCCTTACTGAGATGTCCCTTTGCTATCTTTAGGCTTTGGTTGTTTTCAATTGCTTTCCTTACTAGTTCACAGTTGAATTTCCTTACGTCTTCAGTGATACTTTTTCGTACTGTCTTGCATAGCTCTATATATTCCACTTTGGATGTCACATCTTCTTTAGTTGTCCTCCTCACTCTTCTTTTTTGCATCAACATTTTGGTTTTTCCTGATAATTTGTTCACATGCAACTTGTTCTTAGACCCAGCTAATTTTGTTGCTGTTTCCATAAGAGCTTTGGTTACTTTTCTGTTAACTTCAGAAATATCCACTTCTTCCGATGTTAGGCCTTCTAAAGCGGAGAATCTGTTCTTCAGTTCCAACTTGAAGGTATTATGGTGTTTTTTAAGGTTGGTTATGTCAATACATTTTGTTTGTCTTATGAGCTTGCTACGTTCGAGTTTAGTGTTGAGGTGCATCTTACATCTCACCAATCTATGGTCACTGCCTGTGTTGAACTTGTTTAGCACACTGCAGTCTTCTATGACGAATTTTTTGTTACACATAATAAAATCAATTTCACTTGTCGTCCCATTTGGATGTCTCCATGTCCATTTCCTGTGTGGCTTTTTCTTGAAAAAGGAGTTCAAGATGAAAAACCCTTCTGCCTCTGCAAACTCTACGAGAGTATTTCCACGCTGGTTTCTGTTACCGTGACCGAATTTACCTACTGAAGTTTCATTCTGTTGCCGTTGCCCTATTTTTGCATTGAAATCTCCCATAATTATCTTCAAGTGCTGCTTACCTTTATTATTTAGATCACGAATTTCCTCATAAAATTCTTCAATTTCTTCTTCAGCATGACTTGTGGTGGGTGCATAAGTTTGAATAATCTGAGCCTGGTATCTTCTCGAGAGTTGGATAACGAGTCGTGCAGCTCTGTCAGAGGAACTTTCAACTTCTACAACTTTATCCTTCAGTTTCTAGTTTATTATAAATCCAACACCACTAGTTCTGCCAGTATCTGTCCCACGATAGTAGAAGAGATGTCCACTTTAAAGGAGAAGATCTCATTCAAGTCAATGAGATCTTCTCCTTTTCTCCTTTCCTCACTTAGCTCGACGATGTCCCACTTGATCCTTTGTAGTTCCTCTTCCAATTCAAGAAGCCTTGAATCAGAAGATAGGGAGCGTCCATTATATGTAGCCAAGGTCAGCATCAGATGGCAGCCTAGTCCGGTCCTCCGGGGATTCTTAGCACCCTCTGCCTTCATGTCGCACTGGCCGCTGCCTTGGCCAGGTACATTCCAGCTGCCGGAGACTGAGGGCCAAGATTTAAGTTGTGGAGTCATTTTGGAGGGTTTGGCCATAACTCACCACGCTGGCCAAGCGGGTTGGTGAGTGTGGGATAGCATTTCCTCTAATCCCGATGGTATAGTTATACCGCTATTGGCGGTCGTCAGAGCCCCTTTAGTGGGAACAGGATGTACCACGAGAAGGCGGGGTTGACATTTGTCAAGGAGAGGCTGTGATGTTACGCATCACCTGACCTATATGCTAATATATAATAAATATATGTATAATATATAAATATATATAATATATACATATATATATATATATATATAATATATACATATATATAAAATATACATATATATAATATATAAATATATATAATTTATAAATATATATAATTTATAAATATATATATCACAGCCTCTCCTTGACAAATGTCAACCCCGCCTTCTCGTGGTACATTGTGTTCCCACTAAAGGGGCTCTGACTACCGCCAATAGCGGTATAACTATACCATCGGGATTAGAGGAAATGCTATCCCACACTCACCAACCCGCTTGGCCAGCGTGGTGAGTTATGGCCCAACCCCTCCAAAATGACTCCACAACTTAAATCTTGGCCCTCAGTCTCCGGCAGCTGGAATGTACCTGGCCAAGGCAGCGGCCAGTGCGACATGAAGGCAGAGGGTGCTAAGAATCCCCGGAGGACCGGACTAGGCTGCCATCTGATGCTGACCTTGGCAACGTATAACGGACGCTCCCTGTCTTCTGATTCAAGGCTTCTTGAATTGGAAGAGGAACTACAAAGGATCAAGTGGGACATCGTCGGGCTAAGTGAGGAAAGGAGAAAAGGAGAAGATCTCATTGACTTGAATGAGATCTTCTCCTTTAAAGTGGACATCTCTTCTACTATCGTGGGACAGATACTGGCAGAACTAGTGGTGTTGGATTTATAATAAACAAGAAACTGAAGGATAAAGTTAAAGAAGTTGAAAGTTCCTCTGACAGAGCTGCACGACTCGTTATCCAACTCTCGAGAAGATACCAGGCTCAGATTATTCAAACTTATGCACCCACCACAAGTCATGCTGAAGAAGAAATTGAAGAATTTTATGAGGAAATTCGTGATCTAAATAATAAAGGTAAGCAGCACTTGAAGATAATTATGGGAGATTTCAATGCAAAAATAGGGCAACGGCAACAGAATGAAACTTCAGTAGGTAAATTCGGTCACGGCAATAGAAACCAGCGTGGAAATACTCTCGTAGAGTTTGCAGAGGCAGAAGGGTTTTTCTTCTTGAACTCCTTTTTCAAGAAAAAGCCACACAGGAAATGGACATGGAGACATCCAAATGGGACGACAAGTGAAATTGATTTTATTATGTGTAACAAAAAATTCGTCATAGAGGACTGCAGTGTGCTAAACAAGTTCAACACAGGCAGTGACCATAGATTGGTGAGTTGTAAGATGCACCTCAACACTAAACTCGAACGTAGCAAGATCATAAGACAAACAAAATGTATTGACATAACCAACCTTAAAAAACACCATAATACCTTCAAATTGGAACTGAAGAACAGATTCTCTGCTTTAGAAGGCCTAACATCGGAAGAAGTGGATATTTCTGAAGTTAACAGAAAAGTAACCAAAGCTCTTATGGAAACAGCAACAAAATTAGCTGGGTCTAAGAACAAATTGCATGTGAACAAATTATGAGGAAAAACCAAAATGTTGATGCAAAAAAGAAGAGTGATGAGGACAACTAAAGAAGATGTGACTTCCAAAGTGGAATATATAGAGCTATGCAAGACAGTACGAAAAAGTATCACTGAAGACGTAAGGAAATTCAACTGTGAACTAGTAAGGAAAGCAATTGAAAACAACCAAAGCCTAAAGATAGCAAAGGGACATCTCAGTAAGGGAAAAAACAGATTATGGCACTGAGAAAAGAAGATGGTTCTGTAACAAGAAATAGAGGCGAAATTTTGACAAGAGTGAAAGATTTCTACTCCAAATTATATGAAAGGGATGATACATGTACTCCAGACATCATGAAAGGTACCAGTACCAGAGTTCTTCCAGTCCTTCCAGCAGAAGTTGCACATGCAATCAAGAACATGAAGCGGGGAAAAGCTCCAGGAGAAGATGGAATTACTGTAGACATCATACAAGAAGCAAGTGGAGAAATCGAAACAGTACTCGCCCAAATTTTCACTCGATGCCTTAATGAAGGGAAAATTCCTGAGGATTGGAACAACGCTACAATGATCTTGCTACATAAAAAAGGTGACATTGAGGATCTCAGGAACTACAGACCTATCAGCCTCCTATCAGTGATTTATAAAATCTTCACTAAAGTTCTTTCACACCGCTTGAAGGTGACACTGGACATGGCTCAACCGAGAGAACAGGCTGGATTCAGGAGTGGCTACAGCACAATAGATCATATCCACGTACTGAGAGAACTAATTGAAAGAGCGAGGAATATGAACTTCCATTGTGCACGGCTTTTATCGATTATGAAAAAGCTTTTGATTCGGTGAAACCATCAGCAGTTACAATGGCTCTGAAATCTTGCGGTATTGAAGATGCATACATTAATATTATTAATAACATCTATGAAAATGCAAGTGCAAAGATTCGGCTGTTTGAAAATACAACACACATACAAATTGGAAAAGGAGTGAGACAAGGTGACACCATATCTCCGAAGCTCTTTAATGCCACATTGGAAAATGTCTTTCAATCACTGAACTGGGAAAACAAAGGGATAAAGATTAATGGAGATTATCTAACCCACCTTCGTTTTGCTGATGACATAGTCATTTTTGCAATTACCCCATCAGAGCTACAGAGTATGATCCAGGAACTTGCTGACAAGAGTAAAGAGGTGGGATTAAAAATGAACTTTCAGAAGACAAAAGTGATGTACATTGCTTTTACAAGAAATGAGGATTTATCGATTGATGGAGAAAAGCTGGAGATAACAGACACGTACGTTTATCTTGGACAGCAGATATCAAGTGAGGGTCACATTGGTGAAGAAATTAATCGGCGTACAAAACTTGCCTGGAGAGCTTTTGGAAGAAACAGCATAATTTTCAAGAGCAATATGCCATTATGTCTTAAAAGAAAAGTGTTCGATCAATGCATCCTTCCAGTGCTTACGTATGGTGCAGAGACGTGGAACCTTAACTAAAAGAGACATACAAAGGCTGCAGACAACTCAAAACAGCATGGAGAGGTGCATGCTTGGTGTAACCAGGAGAGATAAGAAGAGGAACACGTGAATCCGAAAAATGACAAGAGTGGAAGACATCATGATCAGAGTTAAATCCCTGAAATGGCAATGGGCTGGACATACTGCCAGAAGAACAGACCATCGATGGACAGCCGAAATTTTAGATTGGATTCCAAGGGACAGGAAAAGACCCAGAAGAAGACCACATGGAAGATGGGTGGATGAAATTCGAAAGTATGCGGGAGTGACATGGAGGAGACTGGCACAAGACAGACCGTTGTGGAGGAAACTTGGGGAGACCTTCGTCCAGCAGTGGATTGATAATGGTTGACAATGATGATGATGATGATATATAACAAATGTGTATTATATACTGCACTTGCGACCCCTTACTATAAATTAAAAGTCAAATGCGGCCCGCATGTGCCAAAAGGTTGCCGACTCCTGATTCAGAGGATAGTTTTGTGATCTCCAGTCCCGAAGTACGTATATACGGTTCTGTTTATTTACCTACAAATAGCGGACTTCCCCGGACAGTGATCTTAAGTATAAGACAGTTAAAAACATGAACAAAGAACAAAATTGGCGAGTTTTTTTTTTAGCTTCTTTGGATGGAAAGGTCACAGTGCTGTTTTGACTCTTCTTAGACCATTAAACGATTAAATCAGAAGTCGATTTCTTAGGCCGTTATATGATTAAATCAGGTCTATTTCTTAGACTCTTATATGATTAATTCAGAAGTTGCAGAGTTTGAAAAGCACCGTAGACATCATGAAGAAGTAATTCATCATTGAATAAAAGCAATTTGGTGTCTGAGATGAAATCTTCTATTTCGGTGAATTTGTTTAATTCGTGATAAATCCGGGTCACCGGCGATTATAGTGTGAGTTCTCGGCTGGCCTCAAGCCCGGACGTACGTTAATTGACCGCTACCTTCATTATTTTCCGCTAGTACGTACACTGTTAAAATTTTGTAGTAAAGTGCACCAAAAATTGGTTCTACACCAGCTGCACCACTTTTGGGGCAAAAGTAAACCATTGGGTGATGCATGAAACATCCATTAACATGGTGCAATGAGTGCAACTTCACACCATTTCATACCAAAGTACATAACTGCATCATATTTTTGTGTATTTCATGCACCGCATCAGTGGCGTACCTGAAAAACTCGGGACCCCCCGGCAAAAAAAATATCTTTGAGGTCCTTTTGCGAACATGTATTTGCTTTCAATTACTGAAAATTTTAAATTCCATATTACAGTTTTGCGGGCGTTCTGTAATTCAAATTCTTTGGAAACTATAGGCATTTTTCGTAAAAACAAAATTGTCACATTTTATTGCGTGTAACACAAATGTACACGTTATAATTAAAATGATTACCCTAGTTTTATACCAATACAGTGTTTTATAATTCAAAGTATTGCGGAACACTTACACCAAAGTTTATCATGCCATGCAAATTTTATTCTTTTAGAGAACTGAGACTAGCCTCTTTGAAATGCCTCACGATCACACACATAAAACACATAACGGCCGTGTGACAATGTCCAATGGCATTTTCCGATTTATACAAAAATTCAGAACATAAGTACGCAAATTAAAAAGTAACAATTGAGAATTGTGTCACAAAAAGAGTAAAATTAATGAAGTTATTTACTTCTGAATATGGAAAAAAAAAAAAACACTTAACATAACGTTTCAATGTTTTGCACATAAAAGTCTCTTTTGACTCTGTTATAAAAAAAATTACAGATCTTTGTTTTTTCGCCCCCTTTTAGCTCATTATATTCTGAAGGATGCGTAGTTATGTGCAAACAAGTGTAATATATAACGCCTTATTCTCATTGATATAAAAATTTCATTTATTTAACTGATATTTCAACTGAAGTCCTCTGGAATAGCAGCTTTCTCGTCACCCAGTTTTTACAAACTACAGCGAAAATTATTACTTGAAGATTTTACTGAGAAAAAAGTACCAAAAATTGCTTTTCTTTTTAGTACTTTATGCCTAAGAATTGCCATTTTCAGCCCTCGAAGCTACCGTCAAATATTCATGATTATTTCTTTAACTAGTTTCATAGGAAGTTCCCGCAGAATTTTTAGAAAATCCTTCTACTGAGGAGGCCCTCTTAGACGTGAGAAGTGACCGGCCACTTCTAGCTTTTGCCAGCTCATGTGGCCAAAGCCCGAAATATATAATAATTTACCAGTACTTTGGGCTTTGGCCGGCCAATTCTAGATTTGGCCGTGAGAAACTGGATAAAGTTAGAACTTTTGGGGAGCTGTGTAGATAATGACACTCTATAAACTAAGGACAGAGTTCGGAGTTTTAAAGCAATTGTATACCAGAAGTGAGTTCACCGTTCTAAAAGAGAAATTTGTTACTTTGCAGTCAATTCCGGATAATTAAATATCATTAAGAACAGCAGCATCGAGCCAATCTTTAACTGGAGGCCAAGGATTTTCAAGGTGCTTCTGTAGTAGAAAATGTTTAACAAATCGATGTAAGTGTAAACGAGACAATAGGTTATGCAACTCCAAATGTCATAACAGCTCACATTGCACAAACAAGTAAAACTAAACAGATTTCCACACTGGCAAAATCACCTCTTTGAAGTGAATTTTTCAACTGTCATAGTTAGATGTTACAAAATGCATGTTACATTGTCAAACTGCATAAGCAAGTAAAAATAAAAAACATATCATAGTGTTCAGATCATCATTTGTTTATCTGTTTTATGGGATTTGTACACCCTTGAGAAAATGCCTATAATTACATGTTTTATGTATATTTTTTCTTCTTTTGCGGCTCAGGGAAATCTCCTTAGAGATCCCCTGGGACTTGGATCCCTACCAGCGATACTGTGAGATTTTTACCCACTAAACCCTCACCTTCTGTCCACATAGGACCACCGAAGTATTATCCTCTTTTTTTCTTTCTTTTTTTTTTTTTTTTTTCACTTTAGCATGGAAAAGCACGAAAATCGTAACATTACTACCATTTATTGTTTTTATATTATGATTACCCTCACCTAATATTACTATACCCGTTCTAATATCAGGTAGCTACAGCAGCAAAACATGGCGAACAATGACCCTAATATGTTCAGTATCTGAGCTATTTTAAAGGTCCTTTCTGTCCCAGTTTCACTTACGCCGGAGTCACTGTAATTCGACTAAAAGTACATAAAGTTAAAAAAAAAATTAACAGGTTAATATGAAGTGTTACAATAAAATCAGTAGATGAAGGCGTTATACAAAGAACAACCTGGAAGCACTGAATAGTATTCTGCGCGCTAACAAAGTCAGAGTAATGCGCTCCGAGCTAATAAGCTCTTTGCTGCTTTCTCCGTTATCAGTTGTTTCGGCAGACACAGAGGCTTCGCACTTGTCGCCCCATATAAGCAAAGACGAGTATCGGGAGAGCAATTACCGGCACAAGACGCGTAAGAGAGGAAACTAAGTTCTTTTAATAAATACGGGTACATAAAGGAGAGCAAGAAGGGTGCTGATACAGTGAAAGATGTTCATGTTTGCGCAAGCAAATACTGAGAGTGGACCAAATAATGGAAACACCAATGACAAGAACCAGATTTGTTTATTAAGAAGATAACGGACTACCGTTTTTTTTTTTTTCATAATAGAACCACTCGCGGCTCTTGATTTAGCAAACAGGTAGATCAAACGTAACAAGAACTGATACATTACTATTTTTATATGCTCCACAATGTTATTAAAAGTACCTCAAGCGACAAGATTAAAAACATGTGCTGTATATACACCGATGAGCATTAAATTATGACCACCTAACCAGTAAGCTGGAGGACCCTCTTTAGCCCTCAAAACAGCGGCCACTCGGCGAGGCATCGATTCGATGAGGTGGCGATAGGTATCCTGGGGTATCTGGTAATATAATGTCAACAGCAGGTCTACCAGTTCCAGTACATTTCGGGGTGGTGGTGATTTAGCGCAAACCCGCTTTTCCAAGTCGAACTACAAATGTTCGATTAGGTTCATGTCAAGTGAATTTGAAGGCGAGGGCATTAACAGAAAGTCACCAGCATGTTCCTCGAACCACTCCTTGACGATTCTGGTAGTGTGGTATGGCGCATTATCCTGTTGGTAATAGCCATCACCAGCAGGGAACACAAGTTGCCATGAATGGGCGAACTTGGTCCGCAGCGATGTTCAGATACCTGACAGCTGTCACGGATTGTGGTAATAGGATAATGGGGCCTAAAGTGTCCAAAAAAATCATCGCCCACAGCCTAACATCGCCTCCTCCGGCCTGTTTCCGTCAAGCACTGCATCCAGGTTTCATAGCCTCCGTTGGTAATCGGCGTATCCGGGCTCAGCCGTCTACGTGATGCACCAGGAGTCTTGATTCGTCAGACCAGGCAACTTTCTTCCAGTCATCCACGGTCCAATCTCGATGGTCCTGGGCCCATTTCATGCGTTGTTGGCGATGACGTGCAGTGAGCATAGGGACCCGACTGGGTCTTCGGCTGCGCAGGACCATGCGCAGAAGTCTGCCATGAACCTGTGTGCTGTGACACATTGCCCTGATCACCACTGCAGTAGCCGTGGGGGCGGATGATTTGTCGCACTGTGACTCTGCGGTCGCTGTGAACAATGCGCGACAGTTTCCGCACCCCTCTGGCATCAATGAGCAGCGGATGACACACTGCTGGATGATTGTTCGTCGTTTGGCCATCTGTGCACCACTTTTGATACGTACTCACTACAGCGAAACGTGAACAATCCACAAGCCGTGCCGTTTCCAAGATCGTAGTTCCGAGGCGCCGTGTCATCCCAATTTGTCCTTTATCAAACTCCGATAAATCGTCAGCTTTTCCCATTCTGATCCGAACACTCTACTAACCGAAAGCCGGTCCTCGGGTTGTATATATACTGCTCTGTGAACTTCACCTGCGCTACCGTTCGGTCTCCAGGCGCTCTCACTTCTCTAGGCTGGGGATGTTCATAATGTAATGGCTCATTGTTGTATATACATACACTCACGGACAATGAAATTTGCCTACCTAGAAGAAAGCATGCTACAACATCGAAATTTTGCAAATTGTTAGAGTGTGTACTGGTATGCAAATGATCCACATTTGATTCGAGTGCACATCACCGCACACACTGTGGTGGCACTGCAAGCACAAACCAGCAGCCTTATAAACCGGCGTGTAGTCGATGCCCCATGAAAGCGAAGAGCACCGGCCGACGCAAGCAAGAATACAGAGTAACAAGAATGCCGGGTAGACACCAGAAACGTCGATTTACGCATCATATGGACTTTGAGAGAGGCTTGCATGATCATCGGACTGAAAACCGCAGGGTGGTCGGCGCGCCGTATGGCCCATTACGTGGATCGTTCTGACCATACCGTCCGACTGTGTTGGTAGCAGCAGACACCTGACGGCACTGCCACACGGCGGAGCGGCTTCGGCCGTACCAGGACGACCACCGGTAGAGAGGATCGACGGATCCTGCGTTAGGAACGAAAAGGATACCACGGGAACCCGGTCCACTGTACAGGCAGATGTAGAGGCTCCTTTGTTCCCACGCACCATTTACCGACGCCTCGCGAAAGCGAATCTGCGATCCCAGCGCTCCTTACGTGTACTGCCATTAACACCGAACATCGCCGGCTCCGTGTACAGTGGTGTCATACCAGAGCGACGTGGAACGCCACAGACTGGTGACGGCTGGTGTTTAGCGGTGAGTTCCGCTTCGTTTTGGGGACAGATGATGATCGTGTCGGAGTGTGGAGGTCCACGGGTCAACGGCATAATCTCAATTTCGCAATAGAGCGCCCCACCTCCCTCACTGCAGGCATTATGGTCTGAGGAGCCATTGCCTACGATGGCCGATCAGCTCCTGCAGTGGTACATGGATCATTGACGGGCCAGCGGTATGTGGATGAGATCCTACCGCACCATGTGCTCCCATTCCTGGCCGGTATTTCAGGTGGGTTATACCAGCAGCATAATGAGCGCCCGCACACGGCTCGCGTTGCCCAGGACTGCCTATGTCATGTGCAGACACTTCCATGGCCTTCCCGCTCCCCGGACATCTCTCATATCGAGCATATGTGGGACCAGTTGAAACGCCGGCTGCCGCCGTGCCGCACTATCCGGGATTTGGGGCACACCGTCCAACACGTGTGGGTCAGTCTGCCGCAGGACACCACAAGGCGTCCGCTTGCCTCCATGCCGGATCGTATTGCAGCATGTATCGCCGCACGAGGCAGTGCAACGCACTATTGAAGATGACTGGACTGCGTGTCACAGATCCCTCTATAATTGTCCTGCAGCCCTGTTTTTGCCATCATGTGTATCATTCATCTGTATCATTACGTCCATAAACTTTCAGTTCAATCCGATTCTTCCTTCTTGGTGCGCAAACTTCATTATCCTTGAGTGTACAGTGTACATATATACACTATATTGACAAAAATCACCGGACACCCCTTCAAAAGCAAATGAACGGATCTTCTGCGTTGTTAAGATGCGCGGTACAGCTGCAAACGGTATAAAAACAAGCCTGCAGCTGACCGCAACCATATCGCATTGTGAGGTTGAGTGAAAATGTCGCGGGAGAGAACTGACTTTGAGAAAGGAAAGATTGTTGGGTGTTATATTAGTGGGTTGTCCATTAGATAAACCGAGAGGCGTTTAAACATACCCAAGTCAACTGTTTTAGATGTACTGAATAAGAAGACACATGGCGTGCCTGAAGCAACGAAACGCACCGGCAGACCAAAGAATATCAGTGATAGAGGACGTCGAAGCCTCAGGAGAGTCGTTACAGCTAATCGACGGAGTACTGCACAAGACCTCAGTGTGCAGGTGAGTAAAAATGCTGGAACCTCGGTATGTACACGTACGATTTGCAGAGAACTTCATTCCATGGGTTATTATGGTCGTGCTGCTGCTTATCTCCAATCGGAATGCTACTCGTCGTTCAGCATTGTTTAAAGAAAATTTATCGTGGACTGTAGGTGAATGGAAACGGGTCCTATGGACTGATGAATCCAGATACATGCTCCATCAGTCTAATGGCCGTATGTGGATATGGCGGCAGCCGGGGGAACGCTATTTACCACAGTGTACTGTTCCTACGGTCATGTTTGGAGCTGGCAGTGTACTCGTGTGGGGGTGTTTTTCGTGGTATGGTCCCAGCCCATTGGTTATCGTGAACAAACCTGTGAACCAGCACGTCTACCTCGATATTCTGAACAAATATGCCCTACCAACTCTGTGGCAATACTATGGAACCGAGCCTTGTTGGTGCCAGCAGGATAATGCACCGAACCATAAAGCAAGGACTGTTAGGGTGTGGTTTAACGATAACTCTGCTTCGTGTGTGGACTGGCCAGCACAGAGTTGTGATTTTAATCCTACTGATCTCCTATGGGATGAATTAAAGCGCCGCATAAAAAGTTTGGAACCAAGGCTTACTACTAAGCAACAGTTAGCGGCAGCATTATGTACTGAATGGAAGCGCATACCTATCGCTGGGTTCCAAAATCTTGTCGAAAGCATGTCTCGAAGGGTCAGTGCATGCATGAAGTCCAAAGGTGGACCGACACCGTACTAATGTATGTCAATAAATGTTATGTTGTGTTTCTCTTCTAGGTGTCAGATGACTTTTGTCAATGTAGTGTATATCCGGGTTGGCCGCCAAGTCCGATTTATCATGCTGTCTCAGAGCAAATTCAAATGCGCCACAAAAGGGATTACAACTTACGGGGGCGTATTTATAAAACCTTCCTTCCCCCTCCCCCAGATTAATTTTCATTTTTAATGTTTTTGGTTAAAATGCGACCTACGTAGGTCATACTGAAAGTAATGTGCAAATCTGCATTGCACAGGCAGATTGCGCATTGGAAGAATAATAGAGTTCGTGGACAGTGGGGCCATCTTTCGTTGTGGTCATGAATGCCAAATGATGTCACCAGCGTCAGTCATGTAACCAAACAGACGCGAGAGAATTTAGCCGGTAATGACACATCGTTCAGTCTGCGTTCTGTGATTCAGGTTCTTGTGAAAGAGAGAATTCCGGCTGCCAATATTAACCGTAGGCTTCAGCTTGCATGGATGCCGCCAGCAGTGTGAGAAGGTGGGTGAAACATTTTAAAGAGACGGTTTCACAGACGCTAACGGTCAGTCTCGTAGGGGGTTGCCGTCGAGCAGCCTCTACGAAACACAACAAGGAAGGGGTTGATGCCTTAATTCGGGATGACACACGTGTGGCTGAAATTGCGGTGAACTTGGGCATAGCACAAAATACAGTTCAGGAAATGATTGACAGCTTGGGATATCGGAAAATTTGTGCCCGTTGGGCCCCACCTTTACTAATAAAAGGCCACAAAGGCCAGCGCAAAGAACATCTCGTCACAACTGCTAGAGCGGTGTCGAAATGAAGGGGCCGATTTTTTGCACAGTATTGTGACAAGTGACAAAAGTTAGTTCCACCATTTCGAACCTGAAACAAAACGCCTGAGCATGGAATGGCATCCATCTCCATTCACCAATCAGGAAGAAGCCTAAGACAGTTCCATCAGCTGCAAAGGTTATGGGAACTGTCTTTTGGGATGCAGATGCGCGCATTCTGGTTCACGTATTAGAGCCTGGACAAACCGTAAATGTAGCTTGTTATGTCCAAACATTAGAAAAGCTCTGCCGTGCATTGAGTGATAAAAGTCCGGAAAAGAAAGTCATCCTCCAGCACGACAACGCTAGGTCCCACTCTATTTGTTTGACCTCGGAAAAAATCCTGAAATTCGGACGGGAACTTTTACCTCACCCTGTTTACAGTCCAGATCTGTCACCATCCGCCTATCATCTTTTGGGGTTCCTAAAGTACCAGAAGCGCGGCCAGCTCTACAAGAGCATGGAAGCAATACAACAAATTGTACGTCGGTGTTCTATATACGCCCCTGACAGGAGCGTACATGAAGTGCGAAGAGAAACTGAACGTGAACTTCCATTGAATACAGAATGAAAATGACACAATGAAAGATAGACAAAGAAATGCTGAAAGGCAATGAAGTATTTAAAGAAAATATAGCAATTTTTGAGTTTTGTATCAATATGAAAAGAAATACGCTTAAAGGTTTGCCAATAAAGGGGGAGCAAACGATCGAAGCGAAATCAATGATAGGAAGATTGGAGCTTATGAAACTGGAAGAGAAATGAGCGAGACTATTGTGATTCAGAGAAAGACATCTTTCCATCTTACCCTGTTATGGGATGCAGTTATGATTGGAGGAAATTGTGAAGTAAAGAAACATGCATTTTTTGTAGCCTGTCAAATGCATCCGTTCGTTTCTCTGATGTCATTTGTAAGGTAAAACAGGAAGATACCTGCAGGAAGGGTTAACAGTTTCAAAGGAGAATGACGGTTGGATATCATATCGGGAAAATGTCAATGTGCGAAACTGCAGTGCCATCAGACTATCCTAAGTCAACTGTTTGTAAGCACTAAAGAAATGAATGCCCAGCTGCGGCAAAGCTCATGTGGAACGATTGGGTTTACTGAAAATGTTGAATGATAGGAATCAACGTCTGAGAAGACGAGTGATTCTGCCCACTAGCAGACCCTTCAGTACTTGATTTCGGAAAACCAAGATTGTAAGGTTCTCTAACCGCGGTTCGGAAATGATTTTTGTAAATATGGATCAATATGCTGATTCCCACGTGGAATTTCTTTGTTCGCGTCGTTTTGGCAAAGTCGTCAAGATAAGCATGTTTTGAGCATGCAGGCGTTCAACAACGCCAGATTCGCAGCATTAGATTCAGATAAGAATATAAATATGCCAAGGCGTTTGAAATGTATTATCCTGATGTTGCTGGAAAATGGATCATCGTTTTAGGGGGTGTGAATGAGAGACGCGCGTTTAAGGTTATTTTACATGTAGCCAGACAGGTAAGGACATTTAGTAAGGAGGAGATTAAAAAGATGTTTCTCGGGGAGAGGAATGTAGAAATTCTTTGGTGAGGAGGATCACATGGTCTTTGAGGAGACAGTCTTGAGCGTTAGTAGGAAAGAAAGGTCTTGGGAAGGCTTCTGGGTTTTTCTGCGCTAATGGAACCGTAAGGCTGATACGGGAATCTGAGAATTCTCCGATTCACCACGGGTACGATAATTCTTAAGTCGGGGTAAACTGAATTAAACGTTTTTATTTGTTACTGTTTTTTTTCGTGTGTGACTCAGTGTGTCGAACCAGGTGAATTTCCTCAGAGGTTTTAACAGAATAAGGAGGACAAGACGAAGACAATATGCTGTCTTCGCAAATCGGCTACAGATGTCGATTTTTTTTCAAAATTACTGTATGAATACGGACCCCCTCCCCAGAACGGACCAAAAGTACTGAATGAAGTTAAAAGGAACGGGAACTTTTAAAAACGGAAACTTCGTTAAAAGATGGACACCTACAGGCAAATTTTCTGCACGTTATTTTCAGGAATTTTCTGCGAATTCATAGCACTTATTTCTTACAGTGCAACACGAACTGTGGTTTTTTAAATTGCGTTTGCAACAAATGGAAATGCTGCTGACAACATACTGAAAGTCGGTCAAATAACGCACTGCAGATCTACCGCTAAGGAAGACATCTGTCTCAGCGATGAGAATTAACCTGATGTGTGCTTTGAATATTAGAGAATCTCATTTGATATCATGTATGAGGCTTCTATGTCGTGGGATAACTGACCGAGTGCACCTAATACCCTACCTATTGCAAAATAAATAAATAAAATGAATAAAATGATCCATTAAAGACCGTTTGGAAGAAAATGATTTTCACTTGGGAGAGATTTCAAAGATACAGTTACTTCAGAAATTACTAAAGGCTACATTAAGTGTTAGCCATTTATATTCCAATCGAAGACATTAATTATAAAAACAAATTCGACCGCTGTGTGCCTAGAAAACTTATTCAGCGAATGGACTGTTGGAATTCGAAATGGCACACTGACAATGATCAGTACCAGATGCATGTGAAACGGAGATCCCATAACAAATGATAAAATGCGGGAGTTTTATGGCAGCAATCTACTGAAGTGCAGAAATGTAAATGCAAAAGAATCATCACGCACACCCACACCCACACAAGAACAAAAGAAAACGGAAATGACTTCACTCCGAAAGACAAGATTTATTGAAAGAGAGGCTAGAGGACATGGAACTGCCCGTTCTATGGAGACATGATGAAATACCAAACGTAAACTTCCTCCTTGAGTTTCTGGATTAAAAAACGCTATCAGTTGCCCAGTAAACTGTTGTTGAGGCTGACGCAATCGTTACATTTATTCAGGAATCTGAACACCAAAGAGGCCTGGTAAGTACTTTAACTTTGATGCAGGGCAATTCAATAGGCGGTCACCGACATTCATTCGGAGAAGCACCACGTGAAACAAATTTGACGTTTGATTTTATTCCAAGGCAGATTCCCATGACCATGGCGTTTGTTATTACCACCAGCAAATCTCGTTACAGACAAGCAGGATTTCACTTTGTCAAATGAGAGAAAATCGTTGAATCCTGATGAAACCTGATGAAACTCCATATGCAAGTACCTCAAGGCCGAATATGCAAATGATTAAAAAATAACAATCAGTGACGAAGAAGTGGCCCGCCACAGCGCACAGGAACATCGCATCGAGGAGGGTATATCAAGAGCAAAGCTTGCGCGCAGGGACAATTGTGGCAGTGGACTGCAATTGCATTAACCTCCACGGAATGTGAGGATGCATCGACGTCGGATCCGTGCACACTACGAGCAGTTGAACGAGTTTGAGAGAGAACGTATGACTGGACTGAGAGAGGCCGGTTGGTCAAGTCGCCGTATAGCCAGGAATTTGGGTCCGAACGACGAGGCAATCAGACGATGTTAGAGCATATGGGTCGAGGAGGGCACAGCCCAGCAGCAAACGGGCAGTGGGCGGTCGAGTGTAACGACAGAACGCGAGGATCAAGCAATTGAGAGAGCCGCACAAACAGAACCGAATTCGACTCTCTCAACCATCGGTGACCATGTTGCGTCGTCTACAGGTACGGAGGTGGTCATCTGGACCGTTACCAGACGACTTGCAGCACGGGGAATACATTGCAGGAGGCCACTCCTTCGCCTACTACTGACCAGCTAAAATCGTCGGCACCGGTTGCAGTGGTGCCGGGCCCGATCAGTGTGGGATAGTATTCAGTGGCATCGTGTTGTCTTCAGTGATGAGTCAAGGTTTGCACTTGGCTCAGATGACGAGCTCATACGTGTCTGGAGACGAGCCGCCAGCGCACGAATCCTGCCTTTACCGTGGAACGGCACACGGCTCGCACACCGAGAGTGACTGTCTGGGGAGCCATTTCCGACAATAGCTGCACACCCTTGGTAGTCCTCCGTACCACTCTCACGGGTCAACGGTACGTCGATGACATTCTACAACCTCTTTTATTGTTATTCCTGTCGCAGCATCGCCGATAAATTTTGCAACATTATAATGCCTTGCCACACACGGCACGGCTCTCCCAGACCTGCCTTTGTAGTCTCGGCACTTTTCCGGGGCTAGCCCGATCGCTCGATCACTCACGGTTCGAACATGTTTGGAACATAATGGGACGTCACTTAACGCTCATCCCGAAGTGTTGGCGAACTGGCCCGCAATTTGGGCACCATCTGGGAATAGCTGGAAATAACCGATATGGTGCCCGCAATTTGGGCAACATTTGGGGAAAGCTGAAAATAACCGATATCTACACTTATCTTGGGCAGCAGATATCAAGTGAGGGTCACATTGATGAAGAAATTGATCAGCGTATAAACCTTAGATGGAGAGCTTTTGGAAGAAACAGTACAATTTTTCAGAGCAGTGTACTATTATGTCTTAAAAGAAAAATGATTAATCAATGCATCCTACCAGTGCTTACGTATGGAGCAGAGACATGAACATTAACTAAAAAAGACATGCAAAAACTGCAGACAACTGAAAGCAGTATGAAGAGACGCATGCTTGTTGTAGCCAGGAAAGATTAGAACAGGAACTCGTGGATAAGGAAAATGACTAAAGTGGACGACATATTGACCAGAGTGAAATCACTGAAATGGCAAAGGGCTGGTCATTTTGCCAAAAGAACAGACCACCAATGGAGAATCGAAATTTTAGACTGGATTCCAAGTGATTCCAGTCTAATATTTTGGTTGTCCATCGGTGTGAAAAAGCCTTTGATTCGGTGAAACCATCAGCAGTTACAATGGCTCTGAAATCCTGCGGTATTGAAGATGCATACATTAATATTATTAATAACATCTATGAAAATGCAAGTGCAAAGATTCGGCTGTTTGAAAATACAACACACATAAAAATTGGAAAAGGAGTGAGACAAATTGACACCATATCTCCGAAGCTCTTTAATGCCATATTGGAAAATGTCTTTCAATAACTGAACTGGGAAAACAAAGGGATAAAGATTAATGGAGATTATCTAACCCACCTTCGTTTTGCTGATGACATAGTCATTTTTGCAATTACCCCATCAGAGCGGCAGAGTATGATCCAGGAACTTGCTGACAAGAGTACAGAAGTGGGATTAAAAATGAACTTTTAGAGAACAAAAGTGATGTTCAATGCTTTTACACAAAATGAAGATTTATCGATTGATGGAGAAAAGCTGGAGATAACAGACACGTACGTTTATCTTGGACAGCAGATATCAAGTGAGGGTCGCATTGATGAAGAAATTAATCGGCGTATAAAACTTGCCTGGAGAGCTTTTGGACGAAACAGCATAATTTTCAAGAGCAATATGCCATTATGTCTTAAAAGAAAAGTGTTTGATCAATGCATCCTTCCAGTGCTTACGTATGGTGCAGAGACGTAGACATTAACTAAAAGAGACATACAAAGGCTGCAGACAAATAAAAGAAGCATGGAGAGGTGCATGCTTGGTGTAACCAGGAGAGATGAGAAGAGGAACTCGTGGATCCGAAAAATGACAAGAGTGGAAGACATCATGATCAGAGTTAAATCCCTGAAATGGCAATGGGCTGGACATACTGCAAGAAGGACAGACCATCGATGGACAGCCGAAACTTTAGATTGGATTCCAAGGGACAGGAAAAGACCCAGAAGAAGACCACATGGAAGATGGGTGGATGAAATTCGAAAGTATGCGGGAGTGACATGGAGGAGACTGGCACAAGACAGACCGATGTGGAGGAAACTTGGGGAGACCTTCGTCCAGCAGTGGATTGATAATGGTTGACATTGATGATGATGATGATGATGATGATGATATATGACCGCCAATAGCGGTATAACTATACCATCAGGATTAGAGGAAATGCTATCCCACACTCACCAACCCGCTTGGCCAGCGTGGTGAGTTATGGCCAAACCCCTCCAAAATGACTCCACAACTTAAATCTAGGCCCTCAGTCTCCGGCAGCTGGAATGTACCTGGCCAAGGCAGCGGCCAGTGCGACATGAAGGCAGAGGGTGCTAAGAATCCCCGGAGAACCGGACTAGGCTGCCATCTGATGCTGACCTTGGCTACGTGTAATGGACGCTCCCTATCTTCGGATTCAAGGCTTCTTGAATAGGAAGAGGAACTACAAAGGATCAAGTGGGACATCGTCGGGCTAAATGAGGTAAGGAGAAAAGGAGAAGATCTCATTGAACTGAAAAGTGGACATCTTTTCTACTATCGTGGAACAGATACTGGCAGAACTAGTGGTGTTGGATTTATAATAAACAAGAAACTAAAGGATAAAGTTGAAGAAGTTGAAAGTTTCTCTGACAGAGCTGCACGACTCGTTATCCAACTCTCGAGAAGATACCAGGCTCAGATAATTCAAACTTATGCACCCACCACAAGTCATCCTGAAGAAGAAATTGAAGAATTTTATGAGAAAATTCGTGATCTAAATAATAAAGGTAAGCAACATTTGAAGATAATTATGGGAGATTTCAATGCAAAAATAGGGCAACGGCAACAAAATGAAACTTCAGTAGGTAAATTCGGTCACGGCAACAGAAACCAGCGTGGAAATACTCTCGTTGAGTTTGCAGAGGCAGAAGGGTTTTTCTTCTTGAACTCCTTTTTCAAGAAAAATCCACACAGGAAATGGACATGGAGACATCCAAATAGAACGACAAGTGAAATTGATTTTATTATGTGTAACAAAAAATTCGTCATAGAAGACTGTAGTGTGCTAAACAAGTTCAACACAGGTAGTGACCATAGATTGGTGAGATGTAAGATGCATCTCAACACTACACTTGAACGTGGCAAGCTCATAAGACAAACAAAATGTATTGACATAACCAACCTTAAAAAACACCATAATACCTTGAAGTTGGAACTGAAGAACAGATTCTCCGCTTTAGAAGGCCTAACATCGGAAGAAGTGGATATTTCTGAAGTTAACAGAAAAGTAACCAAAGCTCTTATGGAAACAGCAACAAAATTAGCTGGGTCTAAGAACAAGTTGCATGTGAACAAATTATCAGGAAAAACCAAAATGTTGATGCAAAAAAGAAGAGAGGTGAGGACAACTAAAGAAGATGAGACTTCCAAAGTGGAATATCTAGAGCGATGCAAGACAGTACGAAAAAGTATCACTGAAGACGTAAGGAAATTCAACTGTGAACTAGTGAAGAAAGCAATTGAAAACAACCAAAGCCTAAAGATAGCAACGGGACATCTCAGTAAGGGAAGAAAACAGATTATGGCACTGAGAAAAGAAGATGGTTCTGTAACAAGAAATAGAGGCGAAATTTTGACAAGAGTGAAAGATTTCTTCTCCAAATTATATGAAAGGGATAATACAGGTACTCCAGACATCATGAAAGGTACCAGTACCAGAGTTCTTCCAGTCCTCCCAGCAGAAGTTGCACAAGCAATCAAGAACATGAAGCGGGGAAAAGCTCCAGGAGGAGATGGAATTACTGTAGACATCATACAAGAAGCAAGTGGAGAAATCGAAACAGTACTCGCCCAAAATTTCACTCGATGACTTAATGAAGGGAAGATTCCTGATGATTGGAACAACGCTACAATGATCTTGCTACATAAAAAAGGTGACATTGAGGATCTCAGGAACTACAGACCTATCAGCCTCCTATCAGTGGTTTATAAAATCTTCACTAAAGTTCTTTCACACCGCTTGAAGGTAACACTGAACCGAGAGACCGAGAGAACAAGCTGGATTCAGGAGTGGCTACATCACAATAGATCATATCCACGTACTGAGAGAACTAATTGAAAGAGCGAGGAAATATGAACTTCCATTGTGCATGGCTTTTATCGATTATGAAAAAGCCTTTGATTCGGTGAAACCATCAGCAGTTACAATGGCTCTGAAATCCTGCGGTATTGAAGATGCATACATTAATATTATTAATAACATCTATGAAAATGCAAGTGCAAAGATTCGGCTGTTTGAAAATACAACGCACATAAAAGTTGGAAAGGGAGTGAGACAAGGTGACACTATATCTCCGAAGCTCTTTAATGCTACTTTGGAGGGTGTCTTTCAGTCGCTGAGCTGGGAAAACAAGGGGATAAAGATTAATGGAGATTATCTAACTCACCTTCGTTTTGCTGATCACGTTGTCATTTTTGTAGCTACCCCATCAGAGCTGCAGAGTATGATCCAGGAACTTGCTGACAAGAGTAAAGAATTGGGATTAAAAATGAACCTTCAGAAGACAAAAGTGATGTTCAATGCTTTTTCAAGAAATGAAGATTTATCGATTGATGGAGAAAAGCTGGAGATAACAGACACGTACGTTTATCTTGGACAGCAGATATCAAGGGAGGGTCACATTGATGAAGAAATTAATCGGCGTACAAAACTTGCCTGGAGAGCTTTTGGAAGAAACAACATAATTTTCAAGAGCAATATGCCATTATGTCTTAAAAGAAAAGTGTTTGATCAATGCATTCTTCCAGTGCTTATGTATGGTGCAGAGACGTGGACCTTAACTAAAAGAGACATACAAAGGCTGCAGACAACTCAAAACAGCATGGACAGGTGCATGCTTGGTGTAACCAGGAGAGATAAGAAGAGGAACTCGTTGATCCGAAAAATGAGATGAGTGGAAGACATCATGATCAGAGTTAAATCCCTGAAATGGCAATGGGCTGGACATACTGCCAGAAGGACAGACCATCGATGGACAGCCGAAATTTTAGATTGGATTCCGAGGAACAGGAAAAGACCCAGAAGAAGAAGACCACATGGGAGATGGGTGGATGAAATTTGAAAGTATGCAGGAGTGACATGGAGGAGACTGGCACAAGACAGACCGTTGTGGAGGAAACTTGGGGAGATCTTCGTCCAGAAGTGGATTGATAATGGTTGACAATGATGATGATGATGATGATATATATATATATATACTGTATATATATTATGGTCTCTCAAAAGTCCTATTTAGCATTGAATTAAGAGACGTGAATTAGAAAAGTAATGCAGTTATATGATTCCATTTCTATCTCGGAAGCTTCGGAAGCTTCTGGTATGCACTAAATGCGGAAATTTAGTCTGCATAGTAGGAAGACAAGGGCATTTTAATTAAAGGTACTGAATCAAAAGTAATGCCACGTTGCTAAAACCTCTTCAAGCGAAAATGAATGGCATTATATGTATAATCATTTTACATTTCTTAGTTTCTCTTAAAAGCTCGACAATTTTCATCTGTGTTTTAGATTTCAATCCAGTTATTTTCACACAATCTAATTTAAAGAGTGGGAATAAAATATCGCCACCCTGCGGATTTTGATATATACATACACATATATATCAAATTTATTAAATATTTTTATATCGAAAAATAATAATAAAACAAATACGATGTAAAAATTGTTTTGTAAATACTTTTTGTGTACACAAGAAATATACAAGATCACTCACATGTATTTATAAATGAAAATAATTATTTTAATGGCACTTTTCTGGCTTTCATATCAGCAAATTCATTAATTACATCATCGTAATTAATATCTTTAACGATATTACATTCAATCAAAATTATGGAAAGATTGGATAATCATTCTTGCCTGATAGTCGATCTTAAATAAATTTTAATTAATTTTAACTTGCTAAAACTTTTCTCACACGAAGTAGTAGAAACGGAAGAATGAGAAATATTCGGAGAGCAATACTGATATTCGGATATAACTCAATTAATCCAAAGTCATGAAAAGTCTGTTGAATATCAATCGGAGTTGCAGTTTTAACGTTTTATGTTAGTGTCAAGGCTTCAAACTTAAAGCGAAAATCGTCAGACAGTTCTCAGTTGCTCACAACGGCAATATATATATACACTATCTACCAACAAGTAATTGGACACCTGTGATAGCAAAAGAAAACGAAGTTTATTCACCTTCAATAGTTGGTGGTGCCTCCACGAGCGGCGATTACAGATGCGACCCTCCGGGGCATACTCTCAACCAGGCGTTGTAAGACGGCTAGCGGTATTTTCTTCCACTCGGCTTGGAGAAGACAGGTCAGTTCCTTCACCAATTTCGGAAGGTGGGGGCACCCCTTAAGTCGACGCTCCAACTCGTCCCACAGGTGCTCGATAGGGTTAAGGTCTGGGCTCTGCGCAAGCCAGTCTATTCGATTAACCCCATTGTCACCATACCAAGCCACGGTGGACCTCGCAACATGACAGGTGGCATTGTCATCCTGAAAGTAACATGGGTCCACCCCGTATGCCTGCCACAACGTAGGAAGCGCATTGTCATCCAAAATGTTGCAGTAGGTCTCGGCGTTGAGTCTACTAGGAATTGCGACCAAGGGTCTGCGCCATACAAGGAGAAACATCCTCATAGCATAATTCCACCGCAGTCGAAATTCACAGTTGGCACAATACATTCCGGCAGGAGGCGTTCTCCAGACAGGCGCCAAACCCAGACCCTGCCATCCGAACGGTACAGGGTGAACCTTGATTCGTCGCTCCAGAGAACCTGTTTCCACTGTTCAACGGTCCACTGTCGACGTTCTTTGCACCACGTTAGCCGAGCAGCGCTATTGGACTTGGTGATCAAAGGCTTGTGGGCGGCAGCACGTCCATGATAACCGAGCAAATGGGCTTCCTTACGGATGGTATTCATCGAATGAACACTCCCGGATGCCTGTTGAAACTCCTCGCGGATGTGGCCCATCGATTTGGTGCGGTTCTTCCGAATTTCTCTGGCCTGCACCCGTCGGTCTCTAACTCCCAGTTTTGTGGGTCTGCCGGGTCGGGGCACATTCCGACAGTCACCTCTCATCTTCCACTTGCCAATCACGTAGGCCAATGTCGATTTTGGGTACTTCAACTTGCTGGATATGTCACGTATGGATCGGCCATTCCTGTGATACCCGACGATTACACCTTTCTCGAAATCAGAGAGTTCCGAACTGCGTGGCATCTTGCATGCGACTGGTTGCGTTTTTGTTTCCCACACGATATTTAATGGCGGCGGCCGCTACGTGTATCAGGACCGCAGATATCGTCGATTGCAGGGTTGTCCAATTACTTGTTGGTAGATAGTGTATATACAATGTCAAAGTTGGGGTTTTATCTGATGCTTTTACTTGGTTTTTCTGCTGTTTTTTTCAATTTATAATTTGCAGCTTTGCGCGATTTTATTTAAAAATTTGCTTTGCAAGTCTACCTCCAGTTATTTTTGTTTTTTAATTTGTTTTGTTTTTGAGTTTATTAATTTACTGTTTTTAAGTTTTTCTAGAAGAGTGTAGCGTTTGTTTGTTTGACGGGTTTTTTGCATGGCAGAAAGCAGTGGTGTCTTTGACATTGATAGGGGTGGAGTCCGATTCAGCTTTCCTAGTTACTCCCACTTGGGTAGGCTAGCTCCCTAACTCTATGTGAATTCTAAAGCTGGCGAAAAGGATCTCGTATTATGCAGCGATAAACGCTGACTCACTTCCAAGTCCGCAAATCCTAAGCTATATGGGCATGAACAACTAGCACATGACAAAAAGTTTTGAAAGGTATTTAATTCCACCTATAAACTTACTTGTACCATTTGTGATTTGATTTACATTGGGCGATCTAAGAATCCTCTGCACCTTAGAAATAATGGGCACAGGTCGCTGGTCAGCAAGTTTCACAACACAATTCCTTTGGGCTTTTCACCCATGAACTTGAGCATTTCCATCTTTATGGTTTTGATAATGTGCAAATTGAGGTGCTGCACATTATCCCAAATCTGGAAGACAGGCTTGCAACACAATCAACTGAAATTCTTAAACAGCTGGTCTTGTACCCTTATGGATTGAATTCTACCCTTTTAGATAATAAACACTCTCGGTTTCTGTTAGAGAACTGTTCTTGTTTCCCCAACAGGGTTGTAGCAGAGGCAATAGAAGAAAGAGGCTGGTTAAGTCCTCCATTAAAGTTAATTTCAATTAATTAATTCAAACTATTCTTGAGTTCAAAAATAACCACAAGTTTGTTAAAAATACTGTCTCACTTCTTAAAACTTTTAAGCATACTGTGCTAAAATCCTTTTTCAAAACCTGGAATTCTCAAGCTTGTAATATAGATTCACATGTGTTCACTCTTGTTTCAGATATTCTGAAATAAATTCTCGAAGATAAAATCTAACCCAAGTCAGTTTCCAAAACTATATTACAATTAGATTCCTCAATAAATGCTATGACTCCCTCAAAATTAGAAAATTGTTCTATAATATTGTAGTACTGGTAGCTTCCCTATTCCTTATCACCAAACAGTTGTAAGTTTCAAATACGTTAAAATGCTGGGTTCTTATGTTAAAAATTAAAAATCACCTTCTGCTCTTACTAATTTAGCTAATCTTAGCTGTAATTGTAGTAACTATCATGGTACTGTTTTTTATGATAACTTTCATAAGCACATTATTACTGGTAAATTAGATTTTATAGATAATCCTCATCTAAGAAGGATCTTAGGTTTTGGTGTTAAGTTCAGGCCATCTTTCCACCTCTCTAAAGAGAGAATTAAGTTTGAATTTTATCAGGATTTAGATAAGTATATTGTCAAAACTAGCTTAGGCTACAATCTGCCAATCGGGGCCTTTGCTGAATGGAAATGCAATATTTTTCAAGGTTTTAAGGCACATTTAACTGATCAAAATTTTTTGTATAATAACAGCATAAAAAATTCAATCATGAATTAATTTCTCAGGAGCTTAACAATAAAGATACTTATCAGACTACTTCAGTTTCCGGTAAGGAACTTACTAATAAGTTCAAAGCATTTCACAAGCAGCTGGGGCTTAGATTGGCACACAGTTATGAACCTGAATTTCCTTATCTTTTTGCTACTGCAAAATTTCATAAGGAACCGGTGAAATTCAGATTCATAGCTAGTGGGACCAAAAATTATAGAAAAGTAATAGACCAGTATTTTGAATCAGTTTTGAAGAAAGTTTTAACCCTAATTAAATCCAATGTAAATTTAACATGTAAGAACTTCTGGATTATTAAAACCAATAACGAGGTCATTTCTGATATTCTTGATGTTAAACCTGTAGAGGTCAATAGACTTTGAAAATCTGTACACCAGCCTCCCAATAGAGAACATTATCAGTACTCTCAAGTTACTATTTGTAGAATTTAAGATATTTAGCATTATTTCGGAAAATTCTTGGCATACGCTTCTAAATTGCTGCATTAAAAATAATTTTCTTCTCTTCAACAATAAGTTTTACAAACAGGCTAATGCAATCCCTATGGGCTGCTCATATTCCACTAGTGTATGCAACTTATTCTTGTTCTTCAAATAATATCTGTTCATGAAGTCAAATTCTTCTAATCAGGATAGTTACTTACATACTTACAGATACATTAAGGACCTTCTTTGCTTAAAAAATTCAGGAAAGCTCGAAAAAGTTTTTTTAGCTATTTATCCTAATTGCCTTAAAGTAAATAAAACCAATGACAATAACCAAGTTCTTGAATTTTTAGATTTAATCATTAATCTTAATTCAGGCAGCCCTGTTATCAGCCTTTATGATAAGAGAAATAATTTTAACTTTAAAATAGTCAAATATGGTATGTGGTGGAGTAATATTTCCTGTAAGGTAATAGAAAACGTATTTATTTCACAAGTCCTAAGGCTAACTAGAATATGTAGCTTAAATTTTGAACTAGAGAAACATGTTAAAGTTTTAATCAATCAGTTTATTGATAACCAAGTGCCTAAAAACTTCTTAAAAGTTGCATTAAGGAAAATAGTTCTCAAATATAGAGTTAGGATGGAAGACTTATTTTAAATCTTGGTGACCGAATGAATCGTCTAAATTAAAGCTAATTTTAGAGGTTTAGATGATGATGTAGTCATCTACATTTCTTTAGGAACCTATAATACCATATTTTTTCCCTCTCCTTTGATTAAAAAAAGTTTGTAATTTAAAAAAAGAACTACAAAAAATACATAATGCTCTTATATAAAGCTATACATAAAAAATATATAATTAATACAGACATTTGACGTGGACCAGGAACATCAAACAGAGGTCATCGCTCTTTCTACGTTTATAAGTGAGTCACGGAAAGATTCTCACTGGCCGCCACCGGGAATCGAACCCAGGGTCTTACAGTTACGCGCAGGATATGCTTCCACTGCACCCTCGAATTCCTCCAGACTCACACACACTAACTACCAAGCCAATTTGGCAGGTTGCTTCTTGGAGCACCGCACAATGCTAGGGATTCACCAAAGATGGTAAGCAGCAACTAAACAAATAATTAGAAGACGAATGAATAATTAATACAGATATTTGACGTATACCAGGATCATCAAACAGAGGTCATCGCTCTTTCCACGTTTATAAGTGAGTCACAGAAAAATTCTCATTGTCCGGCACCCTGAATCGAACCCAGGGTCTTCCAGTTACGCAATTTTTGTTACGCCTTCTAAGCATTTGGTCAGTTGCTGCTTACCATCTTTGGTGAATTCCCAGCATTGTGCGGGGCTCCAAGAAGCAACCTGCCAAATTGGCTTGGCAGTTAGTGTGTGTGAGTCTGGAGGGATTCGAGGCCGCTGTAGTGCAGTGGAAGCATATCCGGCGCGTAACTGGAAGACCATGGGTTCGATTCAGGGTGGCGGACAATGCGAATTTTTCCGTGACTCACTTATAAATGTGGAAAGAGCGATGACCTGTGTTTGAAATATATATAAAATTAAAAGCAAATAAAAATAGTAATATTGAATAATTAAAGGTTTGGGAAGGATCCTGCTATTTGGGTTATTCAAATACTTTTAAAACTTCTGGAAACAGAGATATAAATTTCTCTATTCCTAGGAAGTGCTTTCTAGTATTCTGGGTTGCACTAGCAACTTCGAAACAGTTTTTTCAGTAAAATACTTCTTGGAGAGACTTGCATAATTTCCTCTTAGGAAACACACTCAATTTCAAC
The DNA here is from genome assembly GCA_039090855.1 of Macrothele yani. NCBI lineage: Eukaryota > Metazoa > Arthropoda > Arachnida > Araneae > Macrothelidae > Macrothele > Macrothele yani. The sequence goes on along the minus strand of CM077023.1, from coordinate 79,348,971 downwards.
TTCCCTGGAAGGTTCTACGGTTGGCCGCCAGGTGGCGCTTCGACGAGAACTCTCTTTCATTCCAAAATGTCTGTTCAAAAAACTAGTTGGTAGCTCAAAGTGCTGCCTTTGTTTAGTATGTTTGTACTTTTTATTTTGCATCATTTTTTTAATTTTTCTTTATTTGGGTTCTTCATCTACCTTTTTTGAAGTTTGTTGTTCGTTTTGGAGGTACTTTTAGTTCTTTTCCGCGGGTTATTAGGTCCGCGGTTTGGGTTCCTTTGTTGCCTGTAACCACGTTTTGTTACAAGTGTACTACTACCTTTTAGGCTTAGGGCCTTCTTGCTGGTATCTTAATGATTTGAACAATAATTTGTAAATAGTTTATATTTTACTAGCAATTCTCTATGTTTTATTTCTTATCTTTTATTTTTAAGGTTGTTACATCTATTTTGAAGTGAAATGCACATTCATTATTGCTAGGTAGCGATGGCCTCTGATCATTCGTCCGAAAGGAGTCCGGGTTCGAATCCCGGGGAGGCATGGATGTTGTGTTTGTCTTACGGCATTGGTTCTCTCTCTTCCCTGGAAATAGTGACACTAAATTAGGGACGGGCGACTGCTTATAGCCCATTGAGTTGCTCACGGTGGTCGTTAAACTTCCAATAAAAAAATAAAAAAAGTACTTATTGTGTGTGTCTTGGGCTTTTCTCTTACTTCTTTGAGGTTTGCACCTCGGTTCTAGGGATTCCATCTCCCCTATTGGAACAGTGTTTTAATTCTCAACTCCTTTGGCTGTGTTTATTAAATTTAATGTTTCAACATTTTAAAGTCGTTGGAACAATTGTTTCTGAATAAGTAAATCTCTTTTTTTTAGGCAATGCTATTCACTTTTCATAAGTTTATGTTTTTCTTCTCTTGTTTTGTGTTGTAGTGGGTATTCGTCTTCTTTTGAAATGTTTGCATGAATTCTCTTGGACTAGTTAGCGTTAAGTGTGCGTCGGACAATGTTATTTGGTTTGCTAGCAGTGGGTTATTTGTCCCTGTTAAATTTGTTGAATTTTCCCTTAACTTTAATTTTTCCTTTGTAGCAAACTAAATTAGCAGAAACCCACACTTTTCTGGTCTTTGTAGATATATGAGAGATTATCTTCATGCTTGCCCTGACGAAGCCATATGTACAAATTGAGAAGCATACGAAAAGTCAACAAGCCCCACACAAAAAACAAAGTTCATGAAAATCTAGTCGTGCAAAAGCAGCAGAAAAGAATATTCAAGAGCTACAATTAAGCAAAGACAAACTACAAGAAATGAAGAAAATGTTGAGAGCAATAATTTTTGGTTTTATCAAGGACCAGAATAAATGACCCCTACCTCATTTCCACATGGATCTAGTGAACGTGGATTTCCGCTACAGTACATTTGTATTTAGGGCCCTAAATTTCTTTTTTAATGTTAACAAATCTCCTTAGTAACCTGTTACTTAAGCTTACAGTTCAAAATTGCCTGGAAGTACTGTATAGTCCAAACACTATCAAATTCCAATCGCTTTTTAATTACATAAATAATTTCCATTCTGTCTCCGACAGATTTTGTCAACGTGAATGCAGATGTGATGTACATACAGGCCCGACCTGACGTCAAAAAGAACAGATCACCATAAACTCCAAACCTGAACCGAGGATAAAAGTTACAAATATTTGCAAACTACTTCACTTTAGTATGATATAAACCTAACAAAAAGGAATAAATTGCCAAAACTCGTTTAAGGATTGTAGCCAAGAATAGCTACCCTCTTCAAAAACAAAGCAGACCTTTTCAACAAAAAAAAAAAAAAAAAAAACTAAGCAAGTCACGTGACGCTGAAAAAGAATTCAAAACTACTAGCTAAATTTTTTTTCACTACATGTACTGGAAGGCTGTTCAAAACTACAAATTAAAAAAAAAAAAAAAAAGAAAGAAAAAAAGAAGCAAATTGCCAAACCCGGCATTTAACAGGAAACTTACCCAGGAATTCCAGCTACGCACTGGCATCCTTAAAACACTGAAGTTTTCTCCAACCTATTTTTTTTAATTTTCAAATCGAGGTTAAGAATATTATAAAGCTAACACATAATTTGAACCTCGTAGAAATACAAGAGGCCCCTAGGTTTTGGGGGCCCGAAAGCAGATCATACTTCTGCCTCATACTAGTTACGCCTCTAACGAAGAAGTTTAGAGAAATGCATGGTTGAAGCTATTTGTAATGTTATGAATACTTTTAAAGAAATGCAAAAGCATATCTCTTGCCTTTCTCTGGCAGCTAAAATGGGATATATATTTGTGAAATGTTCAAGGGTTTTTCAAATCATCAATCTGGTTTAGTCCATGTGAAGTGTTACCATGTGACCCGTTTTTTTTTGTTTTGTTTTTTAAACTGAAGCTACCAGGAATTGGGGACAACTTGCCAACCTCCCACTTTTAAGATTGAATGAGTACCGTCATTGTTCGTCAGTAAGATTTTAGCTATCAATCTGTGTATTTTAACGATTTCAAGTGTTTTAAAAGTCGTCAATCAGCTAAATGTACAATTCAATCTTGCCGTGTGCAATAACGGCTAACATGGGATATATATTAGTGAAATGTTCAAGTGGTTTTTTTTAAATCGTAGATCTAATTTCGTCCATGTAAAGTGTTACCGTTTGCACAGTTTTTTGGAAGATCGCAGCTACCACGATTTGGGGACAACTTACCAGCCCCCCCCCCCCTTTTTTTCAGGATTGAAAGAGTGTCGTCACTGTTCAGCATTAAGATTCCAGCTATAAACCTGTGTATTCTAATTAGTTCAAGTGTTTTTTTGAAATGCTTCAATTTGTTTAGTGTATAACTCAATCTTCCCGTGTGCAAGCGGAATTCAATTTCTTCACCTACCACAAAAACACAAAGACTAATAGGTGAGTTCTACTCAGGTAATTGTTGTTGTTCTTCAGTTATACTAGTTTACCTTAAATTAAAATATCTATTGAAGTACTTCGCAAACGGTGTTCTTTACAGGGTGTAAAACTACAGACTATTCTTTGCAGTGGCGTATATTAGAGGCTAGCTAGGCTAGCTGCGAAGCCAGAGAATGCACAAATAAAACTGAATTAAATATACACAAATAAAAGTCAATTATCAACGGTATTAAAATATGCCGATGCTTTTGGTGTGAAAAAAAAAAAAAACGCGTGCGGATTCGCTTCTTTGACTCAGTCTTGCGACCGAAAACCAACGGCATAACGCAAGCAGCTTTTCAGAGTCTTCGCAGTTCTGATGAAAAAACCTTCCGTACAATCGCCTGCTAGCGTTTCCATGACAACATGAATCAGCTGGTAGAGGGGAATGGGCCATTGCTTCGGGCAACGGTTCGCACAAAAAAAAAAAAAAGAAGAGTTAAACTATCTCAGTCACTCGCATACTTCCACCCATAAGAGTGTTTCGCGAGAGTTGTTTCAGTTTTTGTGAAGTGTCAATGAATTAAAATCAGAGATATTATATCTTAGATTCGTGACTTGTTGGATTCGAACTGTTTTGAAAAATTTTGTATAACCTTCCCTGAACATCTTCTGTCAGAACTTAAAGAACTCTATTCTTCAAATTTTGATACAGCTCGACTAAAATATGAACTGAAGGTGTGTTTTTTAGTAAGAGACATTACGTGTTACATTAAATTGAATAAATTGGACATAATGTTTAGTGAGGTGTACAAATGAGCAGACCTCATATTAAACTTTCCATCAAGAACTGCAACTGCCGAAAGAAGTTTTTCAGCATTAAAAATAATCAAGATATGTCTTAGAGCCACACAAGGACATGCACTTTCGAAAAACTTGGCTGTTTTGTCAATAGAGAAAAACATTATTTTTAAATATGAAAGAGTAATCGGAAGAAATATTTTATGAAAACGTAGCACTCAAGTTCACACAAAAGGAAAGAAGAATGGAGTTAATGTACAAATAAAGTATTCAGAAAAAGAATGGAGTTCATGTACAAATAAGTATTCAAATCCTAATCTTCATATTTATTTGGTATCATGTTAGCAATGGCATGTACCTAAAATTTAGAAAAAAAAGTTACTTCTATTAGTTAACAAATAAAAATTAAACTCGCAATTTAAAAAAAAAACAGTACTGGGGGGAGGAGGGAGGGGGAGATAGCCCAGGTCTCGGACCTAAGATACGCCACTGATTTCTTGTTAGTACAGTACAGTTTGTAAAATTAACGTGTGAAACAGAAGAAAGACAAAGTTACATTTCGTCACAGCTTAGTTTCTCTAAATGTTACTTTTAAAAATATGCTTGTGACAGACTTAACTTATCACCTTACTGCAACAGAGCACGACAAAGGCATTATGAATCTGAAGAATGACGATAATGATTTCTGGTTTTGAGCGATACTGCATTCTTTGGCTCCTGCTGCACTTCTTCTCATATGGCTCGCATCATGACAATCTCCGTACATTCATACTGCAGCGGATCGATTTCAGTCAAATGAAACCAGCCGCAGAGAAATAGCCTAGCGGAGCTGCGGAAAGGATGTAATAGCTATTAAGAGACGTCCCCGAACTCCAGCGAACAGCCATTTCGTCTTTACTTCACAAAGAACTCCTTTCCCCATCTCCTTAATATATCAGTTGTCTCCTTACGACAGAGGTCAAAGATCTTTGGGGTGGGATGAGTTCAGAAAGGAGATAGGAAGGGAAAGAATGGAGAGGGAGACTCGAATGTACACATCCCGGATGTACTACATGCTGAAATTGAATAGGGAATGCGGAATGTGCTTCCCGAAAGCACCTAGCCATTGCATGCAATTAACTTTGGAATCCCGGTTGATGAGTCATCCGATGAATTCATGCCTGCTTTGCTTAACATTTCAGAAAATCTTACACAACGCATTATTACGCAGTTGCTTCCAGAGATACAAAGCATTTCATGGCTTTCATGTTAAAACGAATTTCACTATTGGAAAGCCTTTTGCGATTTCCATAGCAAAATTACCTTAAATTTGAGGTGAAAAATTTTGTAGGTGGGCAAAAGCACACCTAATTTATTAAAAATCTAGCAAGAATAATGTACAACCCCGTACATAAAACTAAAAGGACGTTCCTGAAACATGTGGAACGAAATGAAAATATCACAAAGTTCTGTGTACATCAGAAATCCACTGTACTGAGTGGCAAAAGGAAAGTAGAACATGTAAAGTATAGATTGCTGCTAGACAGGCATGGAAATATAGAAAACTAACGTATACACAATCTTTCTAGGGGCACAATACCAAGAGCACTAAGAAGTGAATACATCAGGGTATTACAAAATGAAAGTACAGAAAACTCAAGACATATAAAGAAGTGTTATGAACAAGCCATACGATGGTGACAGGAGGTACTATAGTAGTTAGGGTCAGGTCAACTAAACTGTTGGTATTATTAAGAAAACTGGTTAGAAATCAGCCAACAGTTTATTCGTTAATTCACTAAGCCACTGCAGTGGTGTGAATTTACGGAAAATTTCTGAAAATAACGTGCACCAAAGTTGCCGGAAGATATCCGTGTTTTTCAGAAATTTACGTTTTTAGAAGTGTCCGTTTATTTTTACTTCCGTATTTTCACAGATTTTCCGTAGTCAGAAATTCCGTTAATTTCATAAAAGTCCATTCCATTTCAAGTTTTTTCGTATTTAAATTGAAATTCCGCGACCCTGTGCAGCACGTACCCCAGATAATCTTTCCTCTGAGGTCAGGATCGAACCCCCGTTGTTAAAGCTGGTTCAGCAGGTAACTCGCGCCTTCAACAACTAAGCCACAAACACTCGGCAATCGGACTCACGTACACTGTAAAACGAATTCCGCGACGATGAATATATTTTTTTTTTTTTTTGTCATTAATGTGAGTGATTTAGTCATTTTATTTTCTGTTGAAGCTTATTATTTTTCTTTCTGAATAAGTTTGTAATTTTCTTTTTTTTTTCTGTACGAGAACTTTTCACTAATTAAGCATTTTTCACCGTGATTTTTCGAAAAAACAAGATGCTTTGCAACTTGATTTTTTTAAACTGACAGTGACTTTTAGTTATCTTTAAAAAAAAGGTGAAATGTACTTTTTATAGTATTATTTCACAAAAAAAAAAAAAAAAAAAAAAAAAAACTAAATATAAAATTTACTTATGATAGCTATAAGAGCTTTTGTCTTAAGTTATCCAATACTGATACACAGACATCGTGAAATCATCTGTACAATAAGTACCCGCTTTCTTATAGTAACATAATATATGATAAGTAGCTGATGTATCAAATAGTGGAAAGAAGAAGAAATATCGTGGGCCACAATAAACAAAATCCATGCGATATGCTATCCACAATATCCGATCTCGCTACGGAACTTCAAAATCGAAAGACGATTGAAATTTAAAAGTTAATCAAAACTCAAGTATTCTCACCAATCGCTCCTATTACCGGCAATTTCTCGTCATATGGATACGGAAAAAGTGAGAACGGTGATTTTTCGTTAATTTACGAAAGGAATTGCGGAAAGGTTTCTGAAAATTCAGAATTTTCTGTTAACACATCTCTAAAACGGTAATTTACCGTCAATATAAGAAAGAAACTGAGGAAAGGTTTTTGAAGATTCAGAATTTCCCCGAGGTACGAAAAAATCTGTGAAATTCAGGTTTCTTTCCATCATTTCACGGAAAAAGTTGTTTCAGAAATATGCTTCGTTAATTCACAAAAGAAATGACGGAAACTTGCCCGTGAATTTCAGAAATCTTTTTACAGTGTGGGGCAATGCAACAAAACAGTGGCACACACAACAGTGATTACTACATCGAAACTAAAGCAATGATATTCCCACAAACAGGAAACTTACGTTCTACGCATGAAAACCATACAAGTTCTAACTGAATGTAAGGTGAAACAATAATACGTACGACACATCCTGAGAACGACACTTACAAAATTACAAACTTATGACCCAGAAAGAACATGAGCAGTACTTCATACCTGAACCAGTGGTCAGAAAAATATTACTAAGTAAAAAACGTTAAAGTTATACTCTAGACTGTAACAATAAATTATACATCATCATACATGAAATAATGATGAAAATAGTAATTTTGAATTGGCAGGATAAAATAAAGAAAACTTTTTAGTTCGTATGATGATTTACGGTTTAGCACTACACTAAAAGGAATACACAATAAATAAGGTGACTTATAACCAAGTCGCTGGTTATTTTCTTGCAGTAAAGTGGAAGATTTATCAGTATTACGAACTCGTAGTAACGTAAAAACTGAATAACAGAACAAGCTATACACTTTTGAAAACAAGTCGTGCGAATTCACGGAAAATTTATGAAAATAACGTGCATCAAAGTTGTAGGTGGGTCCGTCTTTTTCAGAAATTTCCGTTTTGAAAAGTTTCCGTATTTAATAACGGAAACATTGAACAATTTGACGGATTTTCCGTTGTCACTAATTCCGTTTTTGTTTTCTTTAGAAAAGCCCGTTTCATGTTTTTCCGTTTTTGTACAGAAATTTCTGAAAATGAATTTCCGTTTTTGTGCAGATATTTTCTGAAATTTCAGAAATTTCATTTTTGTCTTTTTCCGTTTTCATACGGATGTTTCCTGAATTTTCGGAAATTTCCATTTTCACTATTTCCATTTTGATAGAGATGTTTTCTGAATTTTCTGAAATTTCCATCTGGAATTTTTCCATCTCTTTACAGAAATTTCCTTCACTTCAAGAAATTTCTTTTCTGGCTTTTTCCGTATTCATATAGAAAGTTCCTGGAGTTTCTGGAATTTACGTTTCTGCCAATTCTGATTCAGTTTATTTCCAGCGTTGAGATTACAATACTGAATTGCTTTCAATCTGTTCACCATGTTACATCGTAAAAAAATTAGAAATTGAATTACTCTAAGGAAATGTTTTTTTAAGCTTTCAGGTATGTTACGTAGTGAACAGTGAATTGAATTTGAACTCCACTTTTTTGTAGAAAGCTTTACTTCAGGAAACTTTCATTCTGAATTTGTTTTCATTCAAACATTTTCATCCGAATATTTGTGTTCATGCAGAAATTTTCTTTCTTTTCTGTTTTGTCGCAGTTCAATTTTTACACCGAAGTTCTTCCCCTTCATTTTAGAATGTCTCAGCATTGTCTTCCATTTAAAAAAAAATTATCTTTTGCTCATTTCCAGTGGCATTCCAGGAAAGCAAATGTACCCCTGAAAATTTTAACATAAATAGCAAACCACACAAAAAAATTAGAATCGTATTTTGTCATCTTAAAATAGAAAGAATGTTTATAAAACAAATCGATGCTGGACTCTTGGTATTTAAACTCCGCTAAAAAGTAAACTGAATGTGAAAAGAACTTTCTAGCGAAATAGATTCATTCACTACACTAACTAGCGAAATAGATTCATTCACTTACTAGCGAAATAGATTCATTCACTACACCTGGTCGAAGGCATGTACATTGAAGCCCTGGGGGACAGGTGCTGGAACGATAACACACCAGTGGACATACTAAAAGTTTGGAAAAACTACGTCGTCAATTTGAACTTTAAATTATAATAATAAATAAATTTAGTAAAACAATAACATGTGAATTGACAATAATTTCTACAGTGTAACATAATCTGTATTATTATGTGTAACTAAAGTCGGATATTTGTATGAATTACTCAGTTAAGATGGCAACAGCTTAACCTTGTGACGCTTGAGAACTATACCATGGTGCATTGCTGCACTCCTATAAAAGTCTACGCGAGTATTGCATTACCTCTCTGTTCCACCCGATGATGGGGTAAATGTTGCGTCGAAAGTGCTAGTGGAGGTTTTTAATCTGTAAATAGCTTTCATCTTTTATTAAATATCGTACATATCGTACGGTGGCATTTGTTTTGTATGACATATTGTACGAATTGTGCTTTCATCTACTAGATTCATTCGGTTTGGTCAAGTGCAATATTCGAAACTAAATACCAGGTTTGTAATAGATATTTGAAACTTTAAAAAAGATAAGACCAAAGTTTGCAACCAAGACATTAGTTATGTAACAGACATTTGAAAAAGAGAGAGAAAAAAAAAAAAAAAAAGGTACTTTAAGTGAAGTAATAGCCATTTCAACTCCGTTAAGTCCATTGGTAAAGGAATTGTGTCACTATATGTGGTTTACAGTTTTGGAGAATTAAATTTTCCCAAAATACTAATGAAGCATTCTGTGCTATCAAGTTTGCTCATTTGCACATGTTCCACACTTGTAGTAGCGCAGAAGTTGAATCGCCTAGCGTGAGTCAAGTTTCCAATCAGTACAAACTTCAAAGTTGCGTGCTCTTTTCTTATACCGGTTTTCCTGATTTGACTGACTACCAGTCACAGACCACAGAATAAAACTCATAGGAGTTCAATATGGGAAGTCGTTTTTGTTGACTTTTCACTTATGTGAAGTAACCAAACTTCACATAAGTGAAAAGTCAACAAAAACGGAAGTTAGAAAGTCAGTATGCGTCCCATACGTTTTTTACTAAAAAGGAAGGGGTAACCAAATACGTCATTATTACGCCGGTCAGTACGTCTGTCAGCCTATGGACACCATATCTCTGCCCCTATTAATCGCATCTGAAAAAACTTTTTGCACCGGAAAGCCAGAACCGTTAGAAAGAATATCCTCGCTTTTTGGTCTTTTTTAAGCATAAATTCGTCGCTGGGGGATGTAAATGCAACTGCTATTGAATTCAAATTATATTTTATTCTCTATGGAATTGAGACGACCCAGTGGCGCAATAGTCTAAGCGTTAACTTTTGAAGATTTGTCCAAGGTAGGCCGGAGTTCGAGTCCCAATGAGGCATGCGTGGTGTGGTGTTAGGGATGTATAGAGACATCTTTACGGGGTGCCTAGCCCCCTTCCCTCCTCCCGAAAATTAATATTAATGAACACCCCTCCGTAGGTTTTTGGGTGATCTCGCCTTATATTTAGTCTAATTTTTTTTTGTTTATTGATAAATACTTGGAGAAATTAATTTAAAAAAGCATAAGAAAATGAGGGAAAATATTATAATATAATAAAAAGCATCCACGTGGACTCAGTAGCATTAAGATTATAGTACGTTTTAAATTAATTTCTTTGTTTTATACACTAAAACTGCCATCGGCATGTATGTTTACGTTTTCTGAACCGACGAGTCAATGCAGCCAATAAAGTATACAGTACCTCGAAAAAAAAAAAAAAAAAGCAATTTTCGTTGTTAATTAGAGCCATAAATGACTTCACACATAGTGTTGACTCTTTAAATAACTTTTTTTTTAAAACGTAGCTCTGAAATCAGAGTAGTTATGAAAATATATATACTCTAGAGCAAAGTTTGTTGCTCTAGACGAAAATGCTTTTGTAAATTTGTTTATCAAATGTTAATAATCTGTTATGAAGTCCTACCAAATACTTTCTCTGGATAAAAAGCAGGAGGGTAGAAAACCAGTTGATCTTGATCATATATGCAAGAGGGGCAAACAAGAAAACCAAATATTGTTTCACAATTCTGCAACTTTTTATTTGGCAGTTAAGTCTACTGCGGATTCGTAATCATCAACGGCATGCTGTTTGCACTGCAATACATCATCATATTATGGAAGCTTGCATTTAGCTTTATTTTAGTCTTCTGGATGCCGACTTCCCATGTATATGGTTAAGCCTCAGTGTAGCTACTGCGGATTGTAATCATCAACGTTAGGGCTTACAATAGAGCAGTGTAGCTACTGCGGATTGTAATCATGACGTTAGGGCTTACAATAGAAAAAAATATTTGTTACCTAATTTTTAACAATAGCAAATTATTAAAAATTCCCATAAAAAGTTATTTTTTTCCCTGGCGCTCTGTGGTTTACACTCTCTGACAAAAAGAAAATCGACGCATTTCAAACGGTTAGTTAGATTTTTTACTACTATGTGCTAATCTAAATAATCTAAAGCGATTGAAACCAAGTGGCAGGGGAATGGTTTACACCATACGTTTTCAGGTAACACTGTAACGATTCCATAGTAATCAGGAAAACGCTAGTAGTAAGGCGAGGATATTTTCCACTCTGAATGTTTTGCGGAGGGGGGGGGGATTTTCTCCCGCACAGCGTTATCTTACTAACATCCTCAACATTTTACACAACCGCATGGTGAAATCCGTGGTGCATTACTGAATTAAAGTATAACATTTTTGCATTTTTAATCACTTGTATGTGTAGATTTCTTAGAATATGCATTTGCGATATACGAGCGTAAGAAAATTTTTATACTTTATTTAATATTTTTATATGTGTTAATGTATATATAAATAACAAAATTGGGATTATATTTAATTAGTCAACGAGTTTCAGCCCCCTCAAAATTTGTAACCCCCCCCCCCTCCCGAAAAAACTCTTTGAATGCAACGCTGTGTGGTGTGTTTGTCTTACGGTATAATGGCTCTCCTCTCAGGGTAGACTCAGTGGCCCTAAGTTAGAAACGGACGACTGCTTACAGCCTTACGAGTTGCTCATGGTGGTCGTTAAACCGCGAATAATAATAATAATAAATATCGAATTTAAATTATCTCATTGAGAGAGTTCTTTTTTTCTTTGATGGACTTTACCATTAAGACGTGTTTTTCAAACACTTCTTCTTTAAATAATGCACAGTTTTCCATCTAAGGGCCGAAAATGTATGCTGCATTTCCCCCGTTACCTCTGCTTCTAAACCTCCGATTCAAAAAATTATTTTAGCGTTACATATAATTTCTAATCTTTCGTAGAGAATAATTTGGCCACAAGGAAGCCTAAGTGCATATTTCCGTTTCCGATGTATTTGCAGCTTTATGTGGCCTCCAAAAAAACTCGATTGGAAAAAATTCTTGCTTGGAAAGATACCCCTCACGAAAAAAACATTTTGGGCAGGTAGAATATTTTGTGGTGCCATCCCTCCTTTTAGAAGTGATATTTGAAAAATTCTTTTTGCATCACATAGTTATCGCTATAAAGAATATTTTGCGCATATTTCTCAGTTTTTCATAATTCACGGGATGTACATGGGGGAAGGGGTCAGTGTATTTCGCTGTTTGAAAGGACATCCCTGATTCTAAATATCTCGTGGAAAATCCTTTGTGGATATCCTTAATTATGAAGAATATCTTACCTGCATTTCTTTAAATTCCAATGTATAGCTTTTGGTTCACATATCTCTTATTCTAATTCTTCAATCTGAAAATTCTTCTTGCCTCTATCTTCCGCTATGAGCAAAATTTTGTGATTTTTGGAAATTCACATTTCTGACGCTTATTCTCGTAACCGACTTGTGGAAGTTTTGTGGAAGTCTTGCCGATTCTAGAAATCCGGTTGAAAAAAACTTTTTGTAACTAGTTTCACTCATTGTGAAATACACTGTTGCATGCATTGGATATTTTAAATAATGCGCAGATTTTTTACTAAGGGGGCGTAAAAACATTATCATCTCTTTTATTTTTTTTTTGTCTAAAAATCTGATTTTAGAAATTCCTTTCGTTTTCGAAAGAATTCAGAAGGTTCCCCTCCGTTTCCCCGAATATCGTTTCCCCTAATGCGTAATCTTCCCCTAAGATTATTTTGCCTTTCCTCTGCCGGTTTACTCGTTTTCCATCAATCCTTTCTTTGAGGGTGGAGTGAGAAAAGGTCATTTGTATAGACAACATCGTGCTATAACTTCAGACAGTTTCAGACAAGAAACGCCGTACAATACCATTCCGGGCAAGGATTTCATACGGCAATTAGCGTTGGTATATTAAAATTTAAGTTTTCTTGGTTAGTAGTAAAAAAATAATGGATTTCACTGTTGAAATTATTCAGTCAAAAAAAGGTCAATCTATGTATGCTATAAATGGATATTTGTACGAATTCATCAACCAATTAAAAACCCAGCATGCCAATTTTAAAAATCATATGGCTTTGCTTGACGTTGGAAACTGGCCTCCACACCTCAAATTGAAATACCAGAAAATCAATGAAAAAATAATGAAGTTGACAAACGAATATATTAACGAAGAATGTAGTTTAATTCATTTTATGTCATCTGTTGGATTTAATTTAACAGATACGAGATAACTTAGCAAATACTGTTGCTGAATGCCATTCAATGCTTAGCAAATATTGTTGCTGAATGCCATTCAATGCTTAATAAATGCTGATTTAATTAGTTATTTAACAAATTATTACAATGTATCTTATTTTCAATGCCATGAGTGTTTTTGAGTTTTTTGTTCTATGTCAAACTGTATATAAATGTTATTGTAGGCTTCTGCCTACCAGTTTGGGCAAAATATATATATGTAATCTGTATGTATAAAGAAAGGCATGACGCTCTTCCTTTGCAAATTCAAATAGGAATACCAATATAAATAAGAACTGAACGTGACGCTGTGGAATTAATCGTAACTTTGACCAAACTATTAAGGGAAACGGGAATCGTAACTTCTGACCCAACTATATTAGGGGAAACGGTATTTTCAGTAACAATATTAGGGGAATCGGGAATATACTGTATATACATAAGGGAGAATGGGCCTCAATGAACCACCTGATTAGGGGGAAACTATATTAGGGGAAACGGTATTTTCAGTAACAATATTAGGGGAATCGGGAATATACTGTATATACATAGGGAGAATGGGCCTCAATGAACCACCTGATTAGGGAAACGATATTCGGGGAAACGAGAGGATGCCATTCAGAAGACGTGAATTCGGTGTCATCAGTTTTGCTTAGGTTTCTCTGAATCCGGAAAAATTATTGCGTGAAAAAAAAAATCCAATTTCACTAAATGCGCTGCAGTAATCCATTAGTGAATTTGAATTTTTGCACATATCTAGGTAGAATGACAACGTTTCGTCATCTAACAATCATGGCTATTGATTTTCGCAGACTTAGTGAATCAACGAATGTTAGAATTGTGCAGTTATAATTCAACTGATTTCTTTGACAAAAACGTAGTTTTGAAAAGACAGGATTTTGACGCTGTAGGTTCTTGTGGGCTTTAACTCTTATTTATTTTATTTTTTTTCTGTGGTGGGTAAAATGGTTGAAAACAACCAATGCGTTTCTGTATAACAGCAACTCTGACAAATGTTTTTTTTTTTTAATGCAAATAATAAATACTAGGATGCCCTTATTCATGACGCAAACCAAAAATCATCCTCTTAGCAGCACAGAAATCTCTCCGCAATGTTCTTCTTCTATGAAGGGACTACGACTAAAAACTCAGAGTAGAATCAACAAAATTTCAATTCCTGTCACGAGTATCGAAGGCTAGAATGGTTGTTTATGCTTTATTTAGTGTTACTCACTTCTATCAGGTCGTGAGTTCAAACTGAGGAATAAACACAAAACCCATCACCCCCATGACTCCATCACATATAGGCGTTCTCTGCGTTATAATAATTCTAGAAAGAAGGCGCTGCACCGATGGCGCAGTGATCTAAGCACTAGCTACTGACCGTTCTTCCGAATGGGCCCTGGTTCGAGTCCAGGTGAGGTATGGGTGATGTGTTTGTCTTACGACCCTGGATCTCTCCCCTCCCTGGAACCAGTAGCCCCAAACTAGGGACGGCTATTGCTTACAGTCCTTAGAGTTGCTCGTAGTGGGCGTCGAACCTCCTGCCTTCAAAATAAGGAACTCTGCTTCAACAATCTGTCCTGTAGAAATGTTTTAAAGTCAGTATTAGATTAGGAGGAGTGTAGGCGACCTTTCACTTACCCCAGCATGTACTTTACTCAAATCAACGAAATAATCAACTTTTGATCTGTAGGGTTGTAGCCCGCATTTCTAGACCGATACTCCTGATGTAGATACCTAAATTCGTGGTTTTATGTAGGGCCATTTCTTTGATGTCTTGGATTGCTAGGATTAGAGTTATGTTAGTGATACCTTGTTTCACCTCGAAAGGCAGTAAAGGTAACGTTGTTTCAATATGGTCTCGTGTTCTCAGCTGTGTTGTAATTATTAAGGTATGTTTGGGGTTCCTACCAGCCCTGGGACGAGAATAATACAGCACCTCATTTGAATTATTATGAAATTGAAGTGGACCCTCAAATTGTGCTCGCCGATATGGCAGCGTAGACTGGGATGGAGGCTATTACAACCACGGCACTCCTCATATATTCTTATGAGTCTAAAACACCCAGGAACGGCATCTGGGTGCCTGTCTCACTTCCAGAAAATCCTATTGAAACGGACCTAATTGTTGCAGCAAAGTATCCAGAATGCCTTTATTTGAAGTCAAGGGATCTTATAATGATCTAGTCTGGCTGTCTCCAGCGCGAAAGCTACTAGGCCATCATTAAGTTTGTGATTTATGAAGAACAGCTGCTGAGCAATACAGGCCCTATTCAGTCCTCAAGAAAAACTTTCAGGAAATCTGACTTGAAATCATCGTGTAGAGCCTGACGGTTTATTTTTCACCATTGGCGATACAACGTCTTAGCTGAGTCCTGTAAACAATATCTGTAATTTGAACTTTGCACTTTTCAGGTGTATTACACGAGTCGAAATTATCTTCGGTGTCTTCCAAAAATTCTAAAGAGTCGCCTACTCCATTAAATGTTATAGTTAAATGCACGAGGCCCATAATGACTTAGTACTGGATTCCGCGACATCGACATAAAAGGAGCAAACATCTGTCTACTTTCTACAGCTCTGGGGCTGTCTCCAAAATTCGAAGTCTCGTCAGGCAATTATATGTCTCAATAAACGAAGAAACAGCTATTAGCCCATTTTTATACGTGCAAAAGTTCGGTGGAATTCGAGACGTTTTAGATTCTTGTATTTTAAAATATAATTAAATGTTAATAAAACACATATGCTGTTATTAACGGCCCACAGATCTATAAGACAGAAAAGCAAGAAATGTAACTTACAACACTTCAGTTGCCTCCCGGTTGTCGATGCCCACTGGTAGTAACGATTCCTACTTTTACAAAGATTCGTTATCACTATAGCACATTCGTACACAAGACCTCAATGTACATCTATTATCACGAGAGCGTAAGCCAAAAAATGCACTCAGTTAAACATCATTCAGCGTACTACTACCATCGCTGTCACCACCACACTATTTTTGCCCTCGATGTAGCTATATTTGCTCTAAAAAGTAACTAAAAACTACAGTGGGTTTCAACCCACTGTCAGTGATGCAAAACATATATGAAAATTCGGAGGAGTGATGAGCTAGCTGTTCATAAGGAAATTCTGAGAAGTAGCAAAATTTACATTAGAATAAAAACTCAAATGGAAGGTTAAATTAGAGATACACGTCACAAACATGTAATGACATCATTAAAAGTGAATTTAATTAAACTCTGCGTTTTTTACGAACGAAATTTCTGCAGCATATTCACTGACAGCATACTTAGTGAACTGATAGAAGTGTATACTTACTCCTGTGCGCAATCTCAAGGTCTATAAGGAGTCGTGCATCTTTAAAGTAAAACCGAGGGTTCTGAGGCAGGAAGCAAATATGGATTACAGAACACTTTTCTAATGGGACTCGATTCAGCCTATGGAGCATGGAGCGATCGCCATAATATTCTTCGTTGTATTGTACTTGACGGGGCAAGAAATTATTATTGACAATTTGATCCTTCATGTTATCCGTTTTGCTGTACAATTTGACATGGTGTAAGAATTTATCAGGAAGCTTTTCTGCTGTTCCATCATTTTGACGTTTTCTTTCGTTAACTTTTAAAATGAAATGCCCTTTTGTGTGTTGCGTATCTGAATATGCCTGCGCAGACATACACACAAGCGCGAAAACTAATTATTGCTCCAGATTTTTATTGATTCGATGGTTAACATGAACGTTTGGTGATTATGATTTGTTTTTCTTGTAAACTTATCTGCGTATTGGTGTAAAGCGAGGTACCACACTCACCAAATATAGTACACGTAAAAATTTTGGATCTTTGAAAAGTCTTTGCATCCTAGTTGGTGCAGTTTTCTAAGCGCTGGGCTCTGTACGTTCGACCGACTAAACCCGGGTTTAAGCGTGACCTTCGAGACGAGAAGGCCAAAACATTTAATTAAACGACCTCATACTATCCAACAGGTACACTGATATATGTATTTAAAAATTCTTCTTCAAAGCAAATAGATGTGACGTGCCTGCACCGCAGGACGCACATGAGATAAAGGCAGATAGCAGTGAGAGCACCTGTCCGCGTAGTTCATTTAGGAGAGCAATTTACTCCGGAGTTTCGATACGCGGCGCTGACAAACTTTTACGTTATAAATGTTAATAGCGGAGTATTAACGTTATATACATACACATTCGAGTCACATTATTGTGACCACTTCCTACTTTTGACGTCAACAGCGCGTAGCCAATGAAAGAAGGCACGTATCGTGAGCTGGCTTGGAGGGTATATAAGGTGTGCTGTACGCATTCTTAGAACAGATCATTCGTTGCTGTCATGGATAAAGGGAGCGATTTATCAGAATTGCAAAAAGGAATGATTATCGGTTTTCGGGCCAAGGGTGGCAGTATTTCTGAAACAGCGCAGTTTGTGAACTGTTCGCGTGCTGCTGTGGCTAAAGTGTATCGTGATTAGAGAAATGGCGCCATTTCGAATAAGCGACGTAGAAACTGCGGAGCACCACGTGCCATTGATGTGAGAAGTGAACGTCGGCTGCAAAGGTGCGTGACGGCCGATCGACACACTACAGTGGAGCAACTCACTGGCCGAATGAACCAGGGGTCTACCGGAAGAATATCTAAATCAACAGTTGCGGAAGTGTATCTAAAACAAGAGTTCGGCGAACTCTTCTGCGTATGGGGCTCCGAAGCAGACGGATGATCACTGCACCTATGCTAACGAATGTGCATCGGCAGAAAAGGCTTGCATTTGCACGGCAGTATCGGAATTGAACCTTCGTTGATTGGCAAAGGATTGCCTTCTCCGACGAGTCACGTTTTCTGCTTCATTGAACGGATGGACGTTACCATGTAAGGCGAGAAACATCGGAGAACAAACACTCTTCAACCATTGCTGGAAGAACACAAGCTGGTGGGGGCAGCGTTATGGTCTGGGGAATGTTTTCGTGGCATTCCCTGTGTCCACTCATAGCTATGAAAAGCACTATGGACCGAATTCGTTATGAATCCATCCTGGCAGACCACATACACCCATATATGCTGATTGTCTTGCCTGGGGCGGATGGGATCTTCCAGCACGACAATGCGACGTGTCTCACAACCAGAAATGTCCGAGAGTGGTTGGAAGAGCACGATAAAGACTTCAAAGAACTTCCCTGACCTTCTAATTTCCCAGACTTAAACCCAATTGAGCATTTGTGGAACCACCTCGATCGTATTGTATTGTTCGCTCTATGGATCCTCCACCACGCACCGTCCAGCAGCTGTCAGATGCACTGCAGTCAGCATGGCTCCACATACCTGTGAACACCTTCTGGCACCTTATTGAGTCACTCCCAGCCCGTCTAGCTGCTGTGAGCGCTGCACAAGGCGGTTACACTGGATATTAGCTGGTGGTCACAATGATGTGACTCAACCGTTTATATATATATAAGGAGAAGATGGAATTACTGTAGACATCATACAAGAAGCAAGTGGAGAAACCGAAACAGTACTCGCCCAAATTTTCACTCGATGCCTTAATGAAGGGAAAATTCCTGAGGATTGGAACAACGCTACAATGATCTTGCTACATAAAAAAGGGGACATTGAGGATCTCAGGAACTACAGACCTATCAGCCTCCTATCAGTGGTTTATAAAATCTTCACTAAAGTTCTTTCACACCGCTTGAAGGTGACACTGGACATGGCTCAACCGAGAGAACAGGCTGGATTCAGGAGTGGCTACAGCACAATAGATCATATCCACGTACTGAGAGAACTAATTGAAAGAGCGAGGGAATATGAACTTCCATTGTGCATGGCTTTTATCGATTATGAAAAAGCCTTTGATTCGGTGAAACCATCAGCAGTTGCAATGGCTCTGAAATCCTGCGGTATTGAAGATGCATACATTAATATTATTAATAACATCTATGAAAATGCAAGTGCAAAGATTCGGCTGTTTGAAAATACAACACACATAAAAATTGGAAAAGGAGTGAGACAAGGTGACACCATATCTCCGAAGCTCTTTAATGCCACATTGGAAAATGTCTTTCAATCACTGAACTGGGAAAACAAAGGGATAAAGATTAATGGAGATTATCTAACCCACCTTCGTTTTGCTGATGACATAGTCATTTTTGCAACTACCCCATCAGAGCTACAGAGTATGATCCAGGAACTTGCTGACAAGAGTAAAGAAGTGGGATTAAAAATGAACTTTCAGAAGACAAAAGTGATGTACAATGCTTTTACAAGAAATGAAGATTTATCGATTGATGGAGAAAAGCTGGAGATAACAGACACGTACATTTATCTTGGACAGCAGATATCAAGTGAGGGTCACATTGATGAAGAAATTAATCAGCGTACAAAACTTGCCTGGAGAGCTTTTGGAAGAAACAGCATAATTTTCAAGAGCAATATGCCATTATGTCCTAAAAGAAAAGTGTTTGATCAATGCATCCTTCCAGTGCTTACGTATGG
Source organism: Macrothele yani (assembly GCA_039090855.1). NCBI lineage: Eukaryota > Metazoa > Arthropoda > Arachnida > Araneae > Macrothelidae > Macrothele > Macrothele yani. The sequence goes on along the minus strand of CM077023.1, from coordinate 79,329,361 downwards.
TGCAGAGACGTGGACCTTAGCTAAAAGAGACATACAAAGGCTGCAGACAACTCAAAGCAGCATGGAGAGGTGCATGCTTGGTGTAACCAGGAGAGATAAGAAGAGGAACACGTGGATCCGAAAAATGACAAGAGTGGAAGACATCATGATCAGAGTTAAATCCCTGAAATGGCAATGGGCTGGACATACTGCCAGAAGGACAGACCATCGATGGACAGCCGAAATTTTAGATTGGATTCCAAGGGACAGGAAAAGACCCAGAAGAAGACCACATGGAAGATGGGTGGATGAAATTCGAAAGTATGCGGGAGTGACATGGAGGAGACTGGCACAAGACAGACCGTTGTGGAGGAAACTTGGGGAGACCTTCGTCCAGCAGTGGATTGATAATGGTTGACAATGATGATGATATATATATATAGCTGAACACAACCACACAGTACAAAATGCACGAAGCCAAAAATACTAGAAACAAATAATAATAAAAAAGTAATGGAAACAAAAAAAGAACATAAGTAAAGAGTGCAGAAGTTATTGAAAATAGTTAACTATAGCTTTTTCAAGGACCAGCACAGCCATCATCACCCTTTACAGCTTACAGGCCCGCGAACGTAGAAGAGAGTAGTCTGATAATCCGTAGTGGGTAATCGAACAGTCGAGCTTGCTCGCTCGCTGTATAGTGTATAAGCGTCACTGTCAATGTGCGTGTCTGTCGTTGGTTTTCAACCAAGTTTTCCTCTCTTTGGTCTCATAAATATTTTTAGGGCAAACAGCTTCAAAAGAAAATTCATTATGCCGTTTAGATGCAGTGTACCCCACTGTTGCGGTAATTATGACGATCGACCACGTGTTATATTGATGGACCACGTGTTATATTATGCACCACGTGTTATTGTTTGCATATTTTTCTCTGAAAATTGTCGGAGTACTCAAATTCCTTACTAACGTAAAATGGATTACTTCAATCAAGCGGGGAAGTTTTAAAGTGACCAAGAACTCCCGTATAAGTGGAAATCTTTTGTAGACCTAGGGCATGCATCCCGTCGCTGAACATAAAAAGCATTTGGAGCAAAACTACATATGGTTTCAATTTCTGGTCGTATAGCATAATATAATTAAAGAAGTGATATTGCTCTTCCCTTGGCACTTCGTAACAATAATAGAATTTCCGGTAATTAACAATGAAATGAAACACGACATGAGATGGCTGCCTTTTTTCTTGTGTAGTAGAAAATTCTATTACAAACTTTTTATTTTAAAATTCAGTTGGCCAGCGTGGGCAACTAGATATTTTTTATTTACTTGCCCAAGCCAATGATTTACATGCCCCGGGCATCTAGGGCATGGTATTTTCAAGTCCTGGATATTGTCATTTTTAAGAGACAAAAAAAAGTACCTGGATGGGCATGATTCCACATATTGTGGAAACTATGTTCTAAACAAACAAGACTTTTAAGATACAAGTAGAAATATGCACTCGTATTATTATTATTATTATTATTATTATTATTATTTTGGAAAACATCTGCTTAAAATGAGAGATCAGTTATTTTACTCATTCATCTAAACTTATCACTTGTCTGTTTCCAGACTTCCTGCACCTTTTCTTCACAAGCTACAGCTATAATAACTGGAACTAATATATCTCATATTATCCGATAACTACTGGAACGTGTGCGCCCAAATGTGGAGGTGGATGTCAATCTTTGTATAGAGATAAACTTTTCCAATCCTTCATGAAATTTATTTTGAACCCAAAATCATAAAATAAGGAAAAAACAATCTCAATAGCTTTATTAATGACAAAACATTTGCGCAGAATTTTATGCCATTGCTTTTTATTAGTTTCTAAAAAAATAGTACATCAAGTTAGTCAATTTATAATGAGACATGTATATCTTTAAAAAAAACCCCTCCTATATTACCAAAACAGTCGTTCCGATTTATCCAGTACAATAACTGCATGTGAGTTTGTCAGGTTCTCAAAAAAATGCAATTCTTATCTGGAAAAATACTTTATTAAAATCTTATTGGAACAAATTCCCAATTTCCTTAGAATGCAACTTGTATTTGAAATTCTTCGAGGAACAGCTAACGGACAAATAATTAAATTGTGTTTGTGATACACAAACATATGTATTTGTACATTGGTAATTTTCCTGAATACTTCTTAAAAATCAAATTTCAGGAAATTTGTGCCAATAAGGACTTCTATTTTTTCAGGTAAAAAGTAATGTTTATATTCTGGATCCGAATAGTTTTGTTTAAAGCTACTAATAAACTTAATATAGATGTTTTAAACTTTCACAAGGAAACGTTTTTTTAAATAGTGCTCTGGAAAACAAAAATTATAAATTTTACATTTGCGTACCAAAATGAAGTTGTCCAAACATTTAACTAGATGGTACTAAAATTAGGAAAACTTGTTACGTCATTAAAATGTCGTTACTGTACATTTAATAATGTAACAATTGCGTAATTTTCTTAAAATCTTAATTTATTTGATGCAATCAGTGGATCAAGCAGCAATCCACAGTATGCATGTTAAAGTGTTTTATTCAGCCTTTGGTAATAATTTAGAAACACACAAAAAAAAATTCAGTTTTCTTCTTAACCTTTTTTTATATATGTACACTGGCGGAAAGTGAAAAAAGAACACCAAGAAGGAGCCGTCTGATACCAACGAAATTTATACAGCATAATAATGGAATACAGAGGATAACGTGATCAAAACATTATGGCAAAATACAGCTGTATTTGCTGGTAAACTGAAAAATAACATTTCCACGTAACATGGTTAGTACGAGGTTGAACCGCTATGAACTGCGTCACACTGTGCAATTCTGGCATGGAGTCTGTCGTACAGATGTTGGATGCAAGTTTGGGGTATTGAGTTCCAAGCATCCTGAACCTGGACGCGTAAATCGGGGATGGTCGTGGCTGGCCGTGGAGACCGGATAAGTCGTTGTACCATAAAAATCCCACACGTGCTCAATGGGGGACAAATCCGGAGAACGTGCAGGCCATGGAAGTTGTCTCACACCCTGAAGTACATGTTGCGTTGCACGTGCCGTGTGTGGGCGTGCGTTATCTTGCTGGAAAACACCACGATGGACCGACCTTACAAATGGCACAACAACGGGCTGAATGATGTTGTTGATGTAGGAGGTGCTGTTTAACGTACCCGGTACAAACACTAGTTGTGTACGGGAGTGATAGCTGATCGCTCCCTACACCAGGAGAACAGGTGTAGGCCCTGTATGTCGCTGGCGGATGCAAGAAAGGTGGAGACGCTCCCCTGTGCGTCTGCGAACACGCATACGGCCATCGGAGGCTCCCAAGCAGAATCTGCTTTCATCGCTGAACACGACAGATTGCCATTCCGTTCTCCAGTGCAGACGTTGGCGACACCACTGCAGCCGTTCCTGGCGGTGGGCTGGAGTCAGAGGTACACATGCCAGAGGCACACGTGCACGTAGTCCTGCATCCAGTAGACAGTTGCGGATTGTTCGCACAGTCACCTCAGGTGCAACGGCAGCTCGGATTTGCGTCGCAGTGGATGTGCTGCTTGACAACGCCGCTCTTCTTATGCGTCGATTGGTCCGCTCATCAGTCCGTCTGTGACTCCCGGTTCCACGTCTTCTCGTGTGGTAATGTTCCTCGGACCTTCTACGCCACCATCGTACCACCACCGATACTTCCCATCCAATTCGCTCCGCAATACGACGATACGACCACCCGGCCTCGCGGAGTCCGACTAGACGACCTCGCTCAAAGTCCGATAACTGCTGAAATCGCACACGTCTTCCATGTCCAGGCATTGCAGCTTCTTCAGGGTCCTCGCACGTGTCCGTACGCCGAAGACTGATTACATTCACTTCGCCATACTCCTTAAATACCACCGACGATAATTTGCATATTATGCCGTGCTGTGGCGTAAGCGCTCACCGGTTGGTCCCGAAATTAACATCACACCTACGTAAACTCGACCCCATTAACATATGTAAATTTCATGATCGTCCGCCAATTCCTTCTTGGTGTTCTTTTTTCACTTTCCGCCAGTGTATTAGTGAACATGGATCTCAAATAAATTTCTAGTTACTGTCTGATATGAAAATACATTTTCACTAAAGGAATTACTACATCAGTCAATATTTCGTAGTCGTAAGCTCGTAATGAATGAAAAATCTGATTCCTTAAACTCGTCAATTGGCATCTTTTGAAACGACGGTGGTACTTCGTAATGGACCCTCAAACTAATCTTTCAAGTACAGGAATGATTTGTTCCCAAGTACAAGAATGACTCAGTGAAGTATGACGACATTATAACTTCAAGTGAAACTATGACGACATTATAACTTCAAGTGAAACTATGACGACATTATAACTTCAAGTGAAACTATGACGACATTATAACATGATTTCATTAAGTTGACGAATCTGTCTTGCTTACACTTTTACGTCGAAATTATTGCTACGCTAGATTTACGCTGTAAATTTTTTTCTTCTGTATTTTGAAAGATTATAAAACAAACGTGTAAACTCCGCAGTTATTTAAAAAAATCTAACACAGCTTATTTAAATGCAATGAAACTCTAAATAACGCGTGACTTGTTTCGTTGGTGTACGTTAAAGCCGTGTTCACTTCGCACATCGCAGTACGGCTTCCAACATCTCCCTCTCTCTGACTACGGACTACCCTAGTGACGTCACAATCTGGTGCGCGGGCCTGTAAGCTATAAGGGGGTGATGGCACAGCTCCCCATTTACTCATTTCTACAGAGACCTAATTGAACATGGGTTTCTGCTATGTCATGCATGTATTTGAGGAGAAAACAAAAAATTAAATTCACTGAAACCGCCCCAAGAAAAGCTTCCCAAAGTAGACACAGATTTAAACTGAGAGGAAATTAAAAAAAAACATGAAATATTCAGCAGACCCCCAGTAATTATGGCAAAAATTATGCCAAAAAAATCAAAATCAAAACTTCCAAACGCCTAGAAACGGATTCTTCAAGGTGTCGAACATCCTCCATGCGTAACTTGACCCATGTCCGCTGCAGCAGCTGCGTCAGTTCAAGCTCATTCCATGGAGGAGGATCACCAGTTCTCATACCCTGTTTTATCATATCCCGCAAATGTTCAATTGGGTTACAGTCAGGGGAGTTTGGGGGCCAATGCGAAGTGGCGAATTCGTTGTAGTGTTTCTACAACCACTCAGTAGATATACGAGCCCGACGATACGGTGCGTTGTCCTGTTGAAAGACGGCACTGTTACCAGAGTAAACCTTCTGCAGATATGGATGGAAATGGTTGGCTAACAGTTCCCTGTAGCACCCACTATTCAGTGTTTGTGGGATGATAACGAGCGGACCTAGGGCTTGCAGGGAAAAGCTCCCAGAGCAGAACACCACCTCCAGCGGCCTGCTGAACCCTAATTGTGCAACCAGAGGATAGGACTTCATGCTGTTTACGCCATATACGAACCCCGCCATCAGCATGGTGCAGCAGGAAACAGACCTCATCATTCCAGACGACCTTTCTTCATCTGTCGAGGATCCATTGCCGTTGTTTCTTGGCCAATGTGAGGCGTTGTTTGCGATAACTGGACGTCATTATGGGTACTCTCTTTGATCTCCGGCTGTGGAACCCCTGGCGAAGCAAAATACGGCGCATGGTGCATGTGGAAATCTGTCAAACTGCACCTCTGTTGTATTGGTGGGCGTGCTGGGTAACTGTTGTGCGTCGTTGCTGAGATTCAAGTCGTGATACCCGACGCTCACCTCTATGAGCAACAACGCGTGGCTCACCAATGTGAGCCCTTATGCTGGATGTCTGTGCATGGTTAATTCAGTCCTGGTACACCCTTGATACAGTAGTACGGGAGCAGCCAACAAGTGCGGCAATTTTCAAAACACTGGCACCTGCCTTCCGGGCCCAAACTATCTGGCCGCGGTCAATCTGGCTTACATCGCCACGTTTCCTCATTAATTTTCTGATTACGTTCAGATCAGATCAGGTCATATGTAGAGGATTTTAGGAAGGCAGTGTCTGACTCCAGGTCTTAAACAACCCTTAGAAATAGGAAGCTAGAAGATTTGGGCTAGAGTGCCCGATAAGAAAGCCACACGGAAGCGAGGTAGAAGACGCCCATATTTACTACCGGGGGCCCAGTACCCGGGGCCCGACGGCTTAACGTGCCCTTCCGACGCACGGCAGATATTTAGTGGTTCGAGCGTTCGTACCTGCCTGGGATGGAACCCGAGGTCCTCTCCGTGACAGCCACGAACGTTGACCACTAGGTCACCCGCGGCCCGATTACGTACAGAGGATAGGTGTGCACAATTTATAGTAGCCTCACATGACGTTGATATCACGTGGTACTTCGTTATCGCTCCGAATAAGTATAACGGGGTGTGTTCCTAATGCAAGCTTAAGATTGAGATTTAGCAAAGTTTAACCTACGTAAAAGATCAAATCAACCACACATTTTTAACAATTGTACTGCAACGCCGAAAGAAGTTAATTTTAAAACTGGAACACTTTTTAAAAATGCAGGCAAATGTAACTTAAAAAATGAAAAATTCAACAGAAAAGTATTACTACCAAAAAACACAGACTGAAATACACGTGTTCTGTATTAGAAGTTTGCATACACATTCAAACAAATACGGAGATAACCATATCAAAATTGATTTGACTATTTTCACCCTTTTTGCTTGACAAATGGCTTTTACTCAGGTCGTTAAGTTGTTTTATGCAGATTTCGAGTTCACATTTGAAATTCTAGAAGGCTTGCATGCGTGCCTTTCGATACGAACTTTTCCTGTCCTTCGTAAGGTCATTATACTCGTCCTGTTGCATAGAAAAGGCATTTAAAACTTAGCAGCTCTCTTGTTTCATTAGATTGTTGTCTGAAACGTGACTAATATATTTATTCGCTTAATCTCTAGCGTAACTTTCGGAAATTGTTTAATACAAACATATGTTTAGTTGTTTTAACAATGTTTTAAATTCATAAAAGGAGCATTAAATCGAGTTCGACATTTAATACCGTTTATCTGATTTAAAGCTTCTATTAAACACGCTGAAATGGTTTTTAAGTTGCCTGATAAATCACCGGATCCTCCATTAAAGCATCAATTACCAGAAAGTCGCATATGTCACTCAACCTTAGTTTACCCGAAGACATTAATTTCTCGCCATTAATTTATTGCTGTTTAACTTTCAGTTGAGAAAGCATGCTTTCAGTAGAACAGTAGACGGAACTAACAATACAATCAATCAATCGTATTGTTTATCTTTTCTTTTATTTTGTTGGTCTCTCGCCTTGATCGTTCCATTCCTGTATTTCTTTTGCAAAGGTCGTCAATCTCTTTTTATGATTCTTAGTCGGCAAAAGCATCGAGGTTTAAAAGATATGCTTAACTGTCGTATACTGAGGTGGATGACAATACCAACAGATTAAAGATGATTTAAAAATCACGTATTAAACAGAAACAACTGAGAAAAACAGGAAAATAGGAGTAAAAATGGATATTATTTAGTAACTTGTTTTCTAACTTAAGTAAATTTTGTGCAAAAAACTGATTTCTTTATATTTCACCACAAGAAACAAGAGAGTCACTTACATCGAAGAGCCAAAACATTATGACCACCTGCCTAATATGATTTTGGTCCTCCACGTGCCTTCAAAACAGTTCTTACCCGGCAAGATATTGATGCTATAAACAGGGCCGTAGCTACCGGGAGGGCAGGGCACACAATGGTCATTCCAAGGGCGTAAATTCAGGCTCTTGGGGGTGTATATACACTATCTACCAACAAGTAATTGGACACCCTTGCAATCGACGATATCTGCGGTCCTGATACACGTCACGGCCGCCACCGTTAAATATCGTGTGGGAAACAAAAACGCAACCAGTCGCATGCAAGATGTCACGCAGTTCGGAGCTCTCTGATTTCGAGAATGGTGTAATCGTCGGGTATCACAGAAATAGCCGATCCATACGTGACATATCCAGCTAGTTGAAGTACCCAAAATCGACAGTGGCCTACGTGATTGGCAAGTGGAAGATGAAAGGTGACTGTCGAAATGTGCCCTGACCCGGCAGATCCACAAAACTTGGAGTTAGAGACCGATGGGTGCTGGCCAGAGAAATTCGGAAGAACCGCACCAAATTGATTGGCCACATCCGCGAGGAGTTCCAACAGGCATCCGGGAGTGTTCTTTCGATGAATACCATCCGTAAGGAAGCCCATCTGCTTGTTTATCATGGACGTGCTGCCGCCCACAAGCCTTTGATCACCAAGTCCAATAGCGCTGCTCGGCTAACGTGGTGCAAAGAAAGTCGACAGTCGACGAAGAATCAAGGTTCACCCTCTACCGTTCGGATGGCAGGGTCTGGGTTTGGTGTCTGCCTGGAAAACGCTTCCTGCCGGAATGTATTGTGCCAACTGTGAAGTTCTGCACGGTGGAATTATGCTATGGGGGTGTTTCTCCTGGTATGGCACGGGACCCTTGGTCGCAATTCCTGGTAGACTCAACGCCGAGACCTACTGCACCATTTTGGATGACCATGCGCTTCCTACGTTGTGGCAGTTTTACGGGGTGGACCCATGTTACTTTCAGGATGACAATGCCACCTGTCATGATGCGAGGTCCACCGTGGCTTGGTATGGTGACAATGGGGTTAATCGAATAGACTGGCCTGCGCAGAGCCCAAACCTTAACCCTATCGAGCATCTCTGGGACGAGTTGGGGCGTCGACTTAAGGGGTGCCCCCACCGTCCGAAATCGGTGAAGGAACTGACCTGTCTTCTCCAAGCCGAGTGGAAGAAAATACCGCTAGCCGTCGTACAACGCCTAGTTGAGCGTATGCTCCGGAGGGTCGCAGCTGTACTCGCCGCTCGTGGAGGCTCCACCAACTATTGAAGTGAATAAACTTCGTTTTCCTTTGCTATCACAGGTGTCCAATTACTTGTTGGTAGATAGTGTATATAAAATAGAAATCGTAACTAAAAAAGAAAGTTACATCCTTCAGTATTATCTTTTTAAGGACTTTGGTTATTCTCATACAGTATACCATGCAGTTAACTAGGGTAAAGAGTAACATACACTGTGAGGTCTGAGCATCTCATATCCATGAAGGGAATTTTAAACAGTGAATGGAGACATGGAAAACAATATGCTGATATGTCTAACCTCCATGACCTTTCCGAACATGTTGTTGGGATGAATAACGAATTGATCATCTGTGCTATGTCGCAGAAAGTTCTTTGAGCGTTTAACCTTGAACGGAATTTTTCCAAGCCCTACCCATAAAACTTCTTCCTATTATTACGTCGTTCACTATCTGATACTCATTCGTTCTGCGCTGGGTGTTTTTTTCGTTCTGCATTTCTGTGGAGTGTTGTGTTGTCGGTTTTACATAACGTTTACGCTTTACTTGGTATTTACTATTTACAACCTGTGGTTCCTGGGTATTTACTTAGTTTTTACATTTTGAATAAAATTATGTTAAAAATCTGAAATGCGATTTTTGAAAGATCATAATACTTCCCTTTAACGGCGGTGTGTGAGAAAAAAAAAACACGTATTATTTGAGGAGAATTCGAAGGAGCGTAATTTTGAACTCGAAGGGGCCTAATTTCAAGTCTCGCCCTCCTGATAAGAAAAACCTGCTACGGTCCTGGCTACAAGATTTCTAAACGTTTATTGTAGTAGTATCTGGTACCAAGAGATTCTTTAACTCTTGTAAGTTACGTGGTTGAACCGCCGCAGATCGGATTTGCTGTTCCTGCACAGACCACAGATGCTCGATTGGATTGATGTCTGTCGGATGGAGCTGGCTTTTTATCTTCCCTGAAACCAGTGTCCCTAATTTAGGGAAGGGGTGACTGTTTATAGTCCACTCAGTTGCTCATGGTGGTCGTTAACCCCCCCCTCCTCCTCAAATGCGGTCTTATTAGTCTGAAGAAACTAATCAGAAAAGGTTTTACCGTTAAGTCTCAGTAACTCGCACCGAAAGCATGCTGTGATCTGCGTTATATACCTTATCTATACCTCTCTCATACCAAATAGACTCTAAAATAACGTCAGAATGATACAAATAACGTGTGACGTACCTGCCAGCAGGACGCACACGACATAAAGGCAGATAGCAGTCAGAACGAACGTACGCGTAGCTCAATTGGTAGAGTGACTTATTCTGGAATGAGGGGATCCGGGTTCGAGTCCCGGCGCGGACAAATATGACGGAGAAATTTACTTCGTTATAATGGCGCCCGGACTTTCCGGATGACCCAGCCGTTCAAAATCTCGCAATGGTGTGATGTTATTTCCACACCGCGAGATAGGAAAAATAAGAGAATCCCTTCTCCAGCACTTCATGCACGTTTTATAGCGGACGGCTGCCTGCAACGATTCATGGTCACGGCTGACCCGTGGGCCATGCCCCCGGCCCTCTTTGGGGGGGGGGATGTGACGTACCTGCCAGCAGGACGCACACGACATACAGGCAGATAGCAGTCAGAACAAAAGTCCGCGTAGCTCAATTGGTAGAGTGACTTATTCCGGAACGAGGGGACCCGGGTTCGAGCCCTGGCGTGGATAAAAATGACGGAGAAATTTACTTCGTTATAAACGTGAAAGTAACGAACAACAGCGGTAGAAATGTCTGAGAACTGTATGATTTGACAATAACTGCCCTCAATTAGAAATAAAGATTAGAAATGAAGTTTCTCATGTGGTTTCCACTACCTTAAAAGTTTTGTTAGTGCATGTGACGTATTCTTGGGTTCACTTTGTAACGTAACTACCTCAAAGGTGACGCGCATATCAAATCGGCATGTTGTAGCAATAAGCCTTTGACATTGTAGTTCAGTCAGGAAAATAATTGGCTTCGGAGCGAGGAGAAGTGGTTTTGAAATTTACCACCAGCAAAGAGGTTTTACGCTGTATTGGTACCTGAACGATAAATGAATCTCTTGACCGTGAGGTTAGAGAAAACTGCGTGATGCTTCTTCTACTTAACGTCTGGAATTAATCAGAATTCCTTTTACAGAGAGCTCCTTCAAGCATGGTTAGTCGGCTGACTCGAAATAACCCGCGCTTTTCTTTCGTGCACCCGCATTTCTCAAATGATGGATTATATGACGTACTACCTCAGAGGTGACGCACATGTCAAAACGGCAAGATGCAGCGATAAGCATTCGTCGGTGCAGTTCAATCGGTAGAATATCCAACACCGGGAAAGGAAAATGAAGGTTCGAATTCCATCACCGGCAAATTTGGGTTTTTACAACATAACTTAGCTACCAGTAGAACGAACAACATAGAAAAGTCACTCGCAATCAAATTCCCGATGAAATCTATTTATTCTTTGAGAATGAACTAGTGCCGAACATCACAACCACGTCGGTTAAAAGACATAACTCTTACGTACACACCGATACGATAGCAAGTTGAACCATCGTATCGTCGACTGATAATTCTATTGGGTGAGTGCATTCGTTCTACCCGTATGTGTAGGCTACAAAGAAAGAGGAGAACACGACAAATAACGTACCTAGGATTTCACATAATTGTCATCATTCTGTATATTGTCATCTGTCTATGGGTAGCTGCATCTTACGCTGGAAAAACTCCTGTATTTTAGAGTCAAAGAAGTCATGTAATGCCGTTTTCACATCGTCCACATCATCGAAGGTTGGGAGAGCGAAGGCGTTCTGTAATGATCAAAAAATGTGGCAGTCCGTAGTTGCCAGGTCAGGGAAATACGCCGGGTGAGGTATAACACTTCCCAACCAAAGTCCAGTAATTTTTGCCGAGTGATTAAAGCAGCATCAGGTCTGGCGTAATCATGATGAAGGATCACGTCTTTGAAATTCACGAGTGCTGGCCTCTTCGATTTCAGTTGTTCTTGCAACCTGTCCATCTGTTGGCAGTAGAGGTCGGCATTTATCATTTGGTTAGGTGCCAAGACCTCTCAGTGGATTATTCCCTGGACATCCCATCAAACACTCAACAAAACCTTTTTGGAATGCAGTCCTCCTTTTGAGGTCGATGGAGCAGGCTCCGCACCTTGGTACACAGTCCGTCGACGCTTTACATTACGGTACAGTACCCATTTCTTAACACCCGTTACAATTTGTCCCAAAAACGGTTCATTTCTGTGACGAGAAAGCAAAGAAACACAGGTACGGATTCTCTCCTCTCGTTGCTTTCCAGAAAGCTGGTGCGGAACCCAGTTAACGAACTTGGTGATGAACCTAAGCTCGTGCATCCGTCTTTCGACTGTTGTTCTGTGTACCGACAACGTTTCCGCTAATTCCTGAACGGTTGGATGTGGGTCATTTGTTATGGCTTGGTCCACATCCTCGTCAGAAACCACGGATGGACGTCCAGGACGTGGTTCATCTTTGCAGCTTCTGTCTCTGTCCCGGAATTTCCAAAACCAACGGCGACATGTGCTATCATGAACTGCATCCTTCCCATACACTTGACAGATGTTGCGGCAAGCTGCGGCTGCAATACTGTCTTTATCGAACTCGTATAGTAAACAATGTCTAATGTGCATGCCATGTTACATCGTCCGTGATTTCCGTTACGAACGGCTTACTCGGACAAGCCTAGTGCCTCTATATACTTTACTGTTCCACGCTTTATTGGTCTAAAATTCGGCATCGCAGAATCATCTGTGACGTAACTACTCCGATCGCAATTTACATCTATTACAAAAACGGGTAGAACTTTTGCACATACCCAATAAATACAATTTTCGATCTCAAGGTAACAATTCACCCAAGGAGGGTTCAGACGCTCCACCTGAGACCCGAAATGCTTTATAACGTGTACGAGGAGTGAGGAAGTTAGAGAGGGTGAGTCTAGAGACCCTTATAGGAAAGTGGTTAAACATGTAGATATTGTTAGGAACGTAAGACTGAGAATTGCAAAATGGCATCGGGACTGAGTGCCCAGCGATGTCAGAACAAGGACTGCACTTTGAAGAGTAAAAAACAGATGTCCATATTTTTGGCGAAGGGTCCAATACACCGAGACTACCAACTTAACGTGCCCTTCGAGGCACGGCGGGTATTTAATGGTTAGAACAGTCAGTCTATGATCAATCCGTCGACCGACGAAGCGGCAGCCGACTGCTCCAACCACTGGGCTGTCGGAACCCTAACTTTAAATCCAGTTGTTCATGAAATATTGATATCGACAAGAAAACCACTGAAGGAACACAGAGTCTAATCAGCTGGGTAACAAGCTGCTCAGTCCCTATATTTATATCAGTCATATTGACTTGACAGACTGCACGTAGAAAACTCATAGGAGTTCAGATGTGACGTTCAGTACGGAAAACCTAACGAAAAGCAACCAAAGTTTATATAAGTTAACAAAAATGGAAGATTAAAGATGCAGTACGAGTATACGTTACATTCACAAAGAGAGGATAAAAGCATGCTACAGGAAATGGATCACGCGCGGAAAATTTTAGCTCTTGCTGTTTTATTTAGAATACGAGTGTACGTATGTGAAAACCAGCAATTGTTGTAATAACCTATAACATAAAATAAGAATGTCTGAAGTCTTATTTTAATATAACGTACGTAGCTTAGATGGATTTAATTCTCCTTTGCACACGTTTGGAGTAAACAGAACTAGGCTACACATTATTTTAGAAATAAATTTCAAAATTAGGCATATGCATTTGCACATTAAAGTAAAACAGAATGTAATACATTGCCCGTTTTGACGTATACCGTTGATTAACCTTCCTTTTGAGTTTCTGTACCCTTTGTTACTTCTCGTTAAATTTTTACTCATTGAACGAAAAGTTGTTTCCCCGAAGAGCTTTTACGATTTGGCAACAGTGGCAGTGAGTCAGAGCAGCATATATTGTCAACATTGAATGTACTAGAGATTTGTAGCGGAGTAGGGGATTTGGAGTTATCAAGAGATTTATAAATGATAGAGACATGGCGATTTGTACGATGAGATTTATGTACGAGATTTGTCGTTGGAGAGTGATTGCTAACATGGCGTAGGAAAGGAAGGAGCTCAGAGGGCTGAAGCCCCCCCCCCATTGGATATCAAGACACATTTTTCGCTTGAACGACGAATCACATGATGTCTTTTTTTCTTTTAAAGCCAAATTTTAAATCTTCTTCATTAAAAAATATCTAGATGAATCTGAAAAACCGATAAAAAACTTACTCAAATCAAATTTTTTCCTAATGAAGTGGATTTTTTCGAATCCATTTGAATTCGTTTCATTAACGCATTTTTCCACGTGCAAGCAACACATCCGCAGGGTTCACTCGCTGCCACTCACAGTCCTGAAAGATTCCTATATTAACAATAAGACAAGAGGAAAGACCAACCACTGCGATATAATCCTAATCAAGTTGTGTGAAGCTACTGTTTTTTTTTTTTTTTTTTCTTTCTACCCCAATATCAAGAAATTACTAAAAATTCTATTAACGTTTTCTGTCTCAAGAGCCACTCCGGATAGTACATTTTCTTCTCTCAGACGCCAGAAAATGTATCTTCGAAATATAATGTCTAATTTTTGACTTTCTGGACTTGCATTGCTGAACATTCATCGAGAAGTATAGAAGTAAATACGGGATCCATATTTTAAAAGCAATGGCGGCGAAGCGCAGTTACCTTGTACAACGACGCTAAGCTATGGAAGTACAATTTTATTAAAGTACTAGCAAAACTTTGCATTTTCAATATTCTGCACTATTATTTATTTCATAAAATAACTAATTTAAAAATTGCGTCTTTATAAATAACTCCAAGAAATTGAAAACTGAGAGAGAAGTACTCTATTTTACATTAACCACATTTAATAAATATATAGCCCTCCGCATTACATAAGGCTTTTTATCAAAATTTTGTAAATCAGTATTTTAATTATCAATAAAAATGTTAATTTATTAATAAATTTATATAATTATTCTAAATAAGGAATTATTGATAATTAACGCTTTATTATTAATTGATTATCCTAGATTAGCAATTATTTTCGGTGTTTTGATATGAAACTAGTTCAGCCCCCCCCCCCATAATTTTTGAAATGCTACGCCCCTGATTGCTAAGCGTTGTTATACAAGTTTTTGAGATCAATATGATCGACGAACAATTATAAGCATATCGAATTTGATGTCTGTATCGATGCCGACTGGATTTTACGTGAGTGGAACAATAAGCAACAGCTCATTAAATAGCAAGTTCTGATTCTATTTACCTGGTCGTTGTCATATACTCGTATATTGAAGTAAAACATATGCTGTAGCTTGTTTGGGTTTAACGACCGCTGTGCGCAACAAAATGGGCAACAAGCAGTCATCCGTCCCTAATTTAGGACCACTGGTTTCGAGGATGGGAGAGAGCCAGTGCGGTAAGACAAGCACAACATCCGTGCCTCGCCGGTATTTGAACTCGGGCTCTTCTTGGATGAATGGTCATAAGCCAAGCCAGAGCTCACACCACTACGCCACCGGGATTGCTAACTATGTGTTCCTGAAGTTCAATCCGAACTTCAGCAACACATAGTTAGCCGCTTAGGAGCTAACAGATGAACTCCAAAAGCAACTAACCATAGTTAGTTGTTTTGGTGAACTTCGCAATACAACTAAGCATACTTAGTTGTTTTGGGAGTTCATCTGCATACAAATTTACGGTGGGATGCACATGTTGATGCCTTGGCGGTTAAGTTGAGATCTCGTATTGGAGTTATGTCCAGGATTTCAATTTGCTTACCAATTAAGATAAAGTTAGTACTTTATTATTCTTTTATTACCCCATTAATGTCTCACTGTGTTTTAGCTTGAGGAATGACAACTAGAGGAAATATTAATAGAATTTTTACTTTGCAAAAAAAAAAAAAATTGTTCGATTGTTAAATCATTCGGAAAATGTGGATAGTTTGTTCCACCGCTATAAGTTACTGATTTTTGAGAAACTGTTCAGTTTCAGACTTATGTTGTTAATGCATGAGTGTATCTATGCTAATAAGCATTTGAATCTAATTACTGTGTGTCGTCCTACGCATACATATCACACTCGTGGATATACTGATTTGGTGATCCTCAGAGCTCGGACAAATGTGTTATACTATAATATCAATGCCACTTGCCCTCGACTCTGGAACGGGTTGCCGATTTGTATTAGATCAATTATTAACTATGCTTCATTTAAAAGAGAGTTAAGGGAATACTTGATATATAGTTAATTTGCTTCTGGTTTTCATTAGGGGACCAGGGACTCGTCAGGCCTACACTGGCCTTTTTCCCTGGCTCCCTGCTATGTTGCACTACAGATGTTTGCAGAAATGTTTGGTACTATACGTGGCACTATTCGTATTGTCATATGTGTTTTTGTATTACTATTACTTCATTTGCACTTTGTCTTATATGTATATTATTATTATATAATATTTGTATTTGCGTGTGTGATGGTTCATGTGTTTGTATTAGCTGTATTTTTATTAATATTTTTTTTAATTTTTGTGTTGTATTAATGCATTTCTTACATATATCTATTGTATTCTTTTGTATTTGCATATGGTGCGTTTTGCATTTGGTTAATCTTTTGTTTGTACAGAAATCGTGTGTGCAATTTGATTGTATGTTAGATAGTGTAACATGGCAAAATTCAATTCAAACTTTAGCAGAAACACATATTTAGGCATACTACTTGCAATTTTAAGTTAAGACTTCATAAAAATTTTTCCACGCTCTGCACAATTTTTTGGTGTAGAGATTCAAAAATTTGAAGATTTACTTATGCGTCAACCGCGGCCGTGGATAACAAAATGCTCATGAGGAAGCCTACTAACATCTGTTTTTTCGCACGGCGGCATCTAACACATTTTGTTTTTCCAAGTAAGTAACGGATTAAGACGAACCTAATTTGTGTATGCCAACAAAATATTCTTAATAACTTGTTGCTTTTGAATTGTACTTCTTAAGTTCTACTGAAGGGTTTTATCAGTGATCACCATATCGATTATTTGGTGGGAAGAAGGAGTATAATGCACTGAAGACTTCGAAATGAGGATTTGCATGTTTTACGCAGCCCGGTCACGCACGTGTGTAAGCTGTAAATGTGGAAGGGAGTAAAAACAGAAGTGTGATACAAGAAATAACACTTCTTATGGTGTAGGAAGTTTTCGTTAGAAGAAAAGAAAGAAATAGAGGGAAGAGAGAGAGAGAGAGAGAGAGCCTGAAAAAGGAGAAAAAAAAAATCGAAGTGTTTTATGGACAGAACAGTTCGTCTTGGTACTTTGCACTTTATTTGCTTTTCCATTCCAACCTGTACTGCATCTTCTGCGTCGAGAACACGGCGAATGGCAGCAGAAAAATCGAACTCCACATTGCTGGCATACTGCCAGTTCTACTAAAAATCGAAGTCCTTTCTTTTTATTCTGTTTTATTTATTTACTTTTTTTTTTTTTTTTTTTTTTTTTACCAGGCGAGCGAAATTTTTCTCGGCTCTTTAACACAGAGGTAATCAAACGGAGTACTCGGTGAAGCATGCATTGCCTGCGATAACCTGTTACATAAAAAAGCCGTAAGTGAACAGTGAAGAAGTCTGCTTGAAAAGAACAGTAAGATGTTTGGAGATATTTATGACATGCGCGATGCACTCATGCGCTCCTCCTAAAATCTGCAAATACCTTACACCTATGACGATAAAGTGATTTTTATTTTTTACCTACTCGCAAGCTGCACATTAAATAAGGCTGTTTCTGTCACTACGAAATTCGGCAACCTGCAAGGTTGGTTATCCATTGATTAATAACACACCTGGTAGCCAAGGGCTCGACAGCAGCAAAAATTTCACAGAAAGTACAAAATGTATATAACTCAGTTTCGCACTAGAAAACTGCACAAAGAAAATCCAAGCTCAATCACGTACATGCCGAAGATTAAACACTTAGAAAAGCTTTTGATGTTTTGGAAAACGAAAGCTCTGAACCGGAGACAATTTTTTTAAGTCAGATGTTTCTTTGAAAGATTATAACGTATGCTATAATTTAAACTTCAGTGGTCTTTCTCTGTGTCAATTTTGAGTTCGTTCTCATTTAGCGTTTCTACCTTAACGTTATATTTTCTTACTCAAAGAATATTTTTGTGGCAGCAGTCTTGAGGTCAGGGTGAATGGCGTGTGCGTGTTGACAAGATAAGAACCATTGAGAGCTAGCAAGGAAAGTGTGGTGTGGTCTCAGATGTCTCCAAGCAGTGACGCACCCACGGTTAAGGCCGATGGGGCCCGCCCCCTTTGGGCTGACAGAGCGGAAAATTATTTCGTCGAAGTTTGAAACAAAAAATCACGATACGCGATCTACATATACTTCTTAATCATGTATAGTATAATTGTAACCAGTGGCGTATATTCGAGGCTAGCTAGGCTAGCTACGAAGCCCAGAGAATGCACAAATAAAAGTCAATTAAATACACACAAATAAAAGTCAATTATCAACGGTATTGGAAACATCGATGCTTTCGATGCAAAAAAAACACGAGCGGATTCGCTTCTTTCGATTATGAGAATCAGTCTAGCGAGCGATGATCAACGGCATAAAGCAGTAGGTCTGCGAGAGCCTTCGCTGTTCTGATGCGAAGAGCTTCCATATTATCGCCTGCTAGCGTTTCCATGACAACATGAATGAGTGTATGGACCATTGCTTGGCGCAAAGGGTTCGCTGTATGGAGAGACTTCGGACTACCTCAGTCCCTCCATGCTCCCAGCGCGTGTTTTGCGAGAGTTGTTTCAGTTCGTGTGAAGTGTCAATGAATTAAAGTCAGTGATATTATATCTTAAATTCGTGGCTTTTTTTTATTCGAACTTATTTGATAAATTTTGTGAAAGCTTTCCTGAACATCAGCAGAGCTTAAAGAACTCTATGCTTCAAATTTTTATACAGCTCGATTAAAAACTGAACTGAAGGGGTTTTCATGAAAGAAATACGGGATTACGCCATACAATACAAATTTCGAAGACGACAATCCGATTTTTGACGTAAATGTGACAAGGATGGTAAAGTCCCGCTCCAGGACGATGAAAATTTTCAAGTTTTCGGTTATTATCTGATTTACCATTCTTGTCACATTATAACGAAGTAAATTTCTCCGTCATTTTTGGTCTACGCCGGGATTCGAACCCGAGGCCGCTTATTCCGGAACAAGTCGCTCTACCAACTGAGCTACGCAGACGATTATTCTGATTCCTATCTGCCTTTATGACGTGTGCGTCCTGCTGGCAGTTACCAAGTACAATAATAATGAGTCTCGTGTTTTTAGTACGTCTTCCTCAAGGAAGAGCGTTGTTTACTTCTCTGTAGAAAGGTCATTAAAATACCATCTGCAGGCCCACGAAAATTTAATTATTCTTCACTTTTCCAAATCCTTAGTTTAAGCCTTTTTTTTTTTTTTTCTTTCATGTTAATATGGTCAGGGGCGAATGAAGAGAGTGGACAGGTATTCACCATTGGAGGTCATTACTAATTGCTCTGCTGTTTGTGCTACTAATTACGGAATTCTAACACGGAAAGTTGTGTCGCTATACCAAGACAGCCGGCGGCCGTAAGGAAGTAGAACGTGGCTGCCGATTGGTTTGAAAGAGATGAGTGCAAGGCAAAGTTGATTGATTGATTGGAGGTTTAACGACCACCGTGAGCAACTCAATGAGCTATAAGCAGTCGCCCATCCCTAATTTACGGTAACTGGTTCCAGGGAAGGGAGAGAGCCAGTGCCGTAAGACAAACACAACATCCATGCCTCACAGGGGTTAGAACCCGGGCCCCTTTCGGACGAATGATCAGAGGCCATCGCTTAGACCACTGCGCCACCGGCGCGGCCAAGGCAAAGTTGCTGGCTTGAAGGAAGGAAGTTGGGGAGCAGGGTGAAAGTATTGTGTGTGCGTGTTCTCATCTCCCCTCAACCCTAACCCACGAAAACATTTGCTTTTCAGACTTGTGCTACTAATTAACATTTATTTTGTTTAATATACTTACTGAGGCTATCCTACGGTCTTGCTCCATTAACTCAAAATTCTACTCTCGCGATATTACTTCCTAAATATCAGGGGCGGATTGGCCCACCGGGACACCTGGGACATTGTAGGATGCATTAGTGCTGTGCTCATAAGAGCCCGAGCCCGAAGTATGTCAGCCCTAGCCCTGCCGAGCCCGAATTTCATATTGCAAGATATAGCCCGGGCCCGAACGAGCCCGAAAACTATGATTAATCTGTTTAGGCATTAAAAAAACATCTTCTTCCAAACTTCCATTATTTCCTCCCCGTGCAATTAACCGATGTCTTTCTCAACTGCGTTGTGGGGAATGGCTGTGTATCTATTTCTATATTTTCTTTGACTATTCATTTTATCCTGAAATGTTTCTAGGGGCCCGGCATCAGGATAAATCGGGAGGCACAACAATCTACGTATCTTAATAGCATTGGGTGGGGGCTGAACAGGGCTAAATTTTTTTCACTACTTTAGTTAAAGTAGTGAAAACACTCTCCCGTGTTTGATAAAGTTGCAGAACAATGGTAGAAAATGGTCATTATGAGATGTACTATACACTATATGACAACACAGAATTCAGAGTGAACGCTAATAATATCAAGAACTTATTTTGAAATAACTGTAAGATTATTTGCGGGGGTGTTCATATTCGATTCCTTTCCCCCGAAATGTTCTACCTACGCAGCCTACGCTCCTTGTATTTGATAACTGACAAATGCTGCAGATGAAGGCATTCACGGAGATATCATTTCAACATGAAGTTGCAGACTGTTTTGTTTACGTTATTTAGTAAAGTGTCTTTACAATGTATAACCGCAGCATAAAATCACGTTTTGGTATTGAAATACATACGAATATATGATCACTAAATGAAGAGTCTGTTCGCCACGATATTTAAAGATTTTTAAATTTCTAACTGTGGATGTCCACAATAGAAAAGTTACAGTACAAATAGAAAATTCTACAGTGCAAAAGTTCTGCATTTTTTTTCATTTATTTAAATTTAAAAATCATGTCTTATGCGAAAGGATTTTCAGTACAATTCCCACATAATTTTGCTAGTAGCAGTTCTCTCTCAAATATTTGCTGGAATTTGAGCCTACTTCGTTAAAATTTTAAGAACTGGAAGCTCAAAGGTATGAAAATCAAGGTTATTTTACGATCTGTCAAACATGAAAAGGCTACATAGGCAATTTAAAAAAAAAAAATTTAGTGTTCTTACTTCAGCGTTCTTAAGAGAAAATTTTAAACAAATATAAATATTGATTGTGTCCAAAATTAGAAACTTCTCCAGCACAATTACATACATAACTAACTAAACTAGTGATTAAAACCTGTGTATTCGCTTTTTCCACGTCAATTAAGTGAGTTTTCCCCGATATTTAAATATCTTGAAATTTCTGACTGTGACTGTCCACAACAGAAAAATTGCAGTACAATTTTTCTGTAGTAAAATCTTGGCATGGGCCGATGAAAATTTTTCCGCAACACCCACTTCAATTTAAGAATGACGGGTGTACTTTCTTTACCCCCCCCCCCCCCCCACTATGCTTGCCACTGCTTCCAGAGCAACTGCACTTTTTGTTTTGTTTCTTAAATAAAAAAAGTGATTTTCATTTGTAATACAGTAGTACCGCAGAATTCCAACTGAACGGGCCCATTTGCAAAAATTTTCCCGGCCCCTTTTGCGACCGCCAATTCGCCCCTGCTAAATATCTTACGCGTGCTTTCCTAAAACCTTTCACTGCCCGGTTATTAAACCGTTCGCGTCTTCGGCTAGCTCAAATGCATATTTTCTCCACACACCTGAGACTTCGGTTCCTTACCTTTCTACCTCGTTTCTCCCTGAAGTCTCTTCTCCTCGACAAAAACGTCGCCCCCGTTCAACCCGTTCCGCCCTAGGGCGAAAAGTCGAAAATCTCCCACCCTCGTAAGCAAAACTGCGACGCTTCCTGTCTCCCTGCCTGGGAAACGCGGCGCGGGTCTCCTGATCAAAGGTAAAATCACAGAGGGCTACAAAAAACGAACTCGCTTTCTGAAAGCGCTATCAAAGAAACCAAAAGACTGAAAATGGCTTTTCGATTGCCAAAGGTGTCTATCCGAATACGGAAATGTCTGTCTCATTGCTAAATCTCTAAGAAAGGTGTCGGCAAATGGGACAACGAGGCACCTACTCAAAGATTGCTTATCTTGATAAGGGAAATGAAAATGTTGCTCACAAGCACGATGAAACAAAGAAAATATATTGCGATATGGAAAAAGTGTTGCGAATATGGATTTAGAATCACTATCTAAACCTCCTATATTAAATCTTCGTAACAATTCACACAGAAATTTCGAAAAATCAAACATGCTGGATTTTTTAGCCCTTACTCCAGAGAATCCTTTCTCTCCAGTGGGACTCAAACCGACATCGTTTTGGGTCGGCTCAACAGAAACCGCGCGTCTTACAACAACTGAACCAGGAGGACTCAGAAACCATACCCACGTTCAAGTTAAAACTCTTACGGCGCAATCATGAAATGTTTTGTCATTAATGTGAGTGATTTAATCATTTTATTTTCTGTTGAAGCTAATTATTTTTTGAATAGGTTTGTAATGATTTTATCTTATCTGTAGGAGGATTTATCATACATTAAATATTTTTTTCGAAGCAACAAAATGCTTTGGAACTTGATATCCTTTAAAACTGACATTTACTTTCAGTTATGTTTAAGAACAGGTAAAACGTACTGTTTGTTTTATAGTATTATTTCACAAAATTAAGTATAAAATCTATTCTTGGTAGTTATAATAGCTTTTGTCTTAAGGACTCCACAGACTGATACATAGACATAGTACGATTCCCTGTACAATAGTTTAAGTACCCGGTTTCTTACGGTAGCACAATATATAATAGTTGGTGCACAAAATGGGGAAGAGGAGAAATAATATCTGATGCCACAATAATCAAAATTTTATTCTATATTCTATGCACAATATCCGATCTCGCTACAGAACTTCAAAATCAGATCTTTCGACGGACGATTAAAATTTTACAGTTAATCAAACCTCAAGCATTCCCGTGAATTGCTCCTATTACCGGAAATTATTCGTCATATGAATATGGAAAAAGTGAGAACGGAGTTTGTCCGTTAATATACGAAAGGAATTGCGGAAAGGTTTCTGAAAATTCAGAATTTTCCTGGCGGCCGAGAAATCCGTGAAATTCAGATTTCTTTCTATCATTTCACGCAAAAGGTTCTATCAGAAATATACTTCGTTAAATCACAAAAAGAATCACGGAAAGTAGCTTGTGAATTTCAGATTTTTTTTTTTTTACAGTGAGGAATCTGAAACTTATTAGATATAAGAACAAAAGATACGGCTAAATGTATCAAATGTGATGTGCGTATCTTCAATAATGATAATTATATTTTTGGTCGTTCTTCCTATTTAATAACCTCCTACTTTTCACATACTCTGCTTAAAGTACTACAGCAATTTATGTAAAACCCTTACGTCATAGAGTTAAACTCAAAGCTATTTGTTTTGTTTGGGTGTTTCACGACCACCGTGAGCCACTCGATGGGCTATAAACATCTCAATTTTTAAAGCCACTGGTTCCAGGGAAGGAAGAGAGCCAGTACCGTAAGACAAAACACAACCCAGACCCACCTCGGACCAATGGTCAGAAGCAAGTGCTTATACCACTGAGCCACCGGGATGACAAAAGTATTTGCAATCAGTACTGCAAATATGTGCAAAATTTGCAAAAATAACTAAATCAATTTTTAATATGCAACATTTTGTAGACCCGCGTTATAAATTACCTCGTATTTCATATTTTAGAAATCAGGTCTGTAAGAAAATGTCCCAATATTGGCGTTGAGCCTTACTAATTCGTACAAAAATGTCCAAGTTCAGCAACTTCGAAGCAAAATCTATTTCTCTCTTTATATGTGCTACTGCTGATATCAGTTATAAAAACTGCTTGGTTTTTTTTTTTTTTTGGTTTTTTTTTTCGTTCTCATTTTACCTGTGTTTACATCATAATTCATATTTGCTCTGGGAGCAATATTTTCTTGTCGAGAATCTTCGTATTACGACACCATTTTTTGTTGTTGTAACATGATATCACAATAGTTACGCATTATAATAGCGTGCTCGGTTGGTGAAAATGTGCCTGTAAGAAATATTTGAAGTTCTTAAAATTCACAAAAGCAATAAAAGAAGAATGTCATCTTTACCATATCCAGAAGTTAACGTCAGAAATGACTTTCGCTTTTTACCGTTTTTAGCACATTGAAGAAAAATAAGTGCTTATACGAGTATATAGCAAATCCGTCCGTCTGTGGCCACCATATCTCTGCAATTATTAGTCCGATTTGAAGAATTCTTTCTACAGTCAAAAGTCTGAACTGTGAGAAAGACGATCCATGCGTAGGCCGCGGGTGGTCTAGTGGGCAACGTTCGTGCCTGCCATGGAATCCCAGGCTGGTACGAACGCTCTATCCACTAAATATCCGCCGTGCGTCGGATGGGCACGTTAAACCGGCGGACCCCAGGTACTGGTCCCCCGGTAATAAATAAGGGCGTCTCCCTCTCCCTTTCTACTTCGCTCTCGTGTGACTTTCCTGTAGGGCACTCTAGCACAAATCTCCTAGCTTCCTATTTCTAAGGGTTGTTTAAGACCTGGGGTCAGACACTCCCTTCCTAAAATCCTCTACATATGATCATGATCAAGACAATCCATGCAGTTTGTTCTTTTCCTGACGCATAACTGTAACAGGTTTAATGCATTATGAAGAACACTGATTACGTTGCTCATTTTAAATTATGCACAAATTTACTCTGGAGGTCGGAAATGCGTTCTTTTTTTTAGCTCAATTTTTTTTTTAAAAACTGTCTTGAAAATTTTTTCCGTGTCGGTAAAGATTCAAACGATATGCTTATTATACCAGATAATTTGGTGTCACCTTTCTTGTTATTTCATAAGAGCAACAGACATTTTAATTAGCTGTTGAAGCTTTCCCCTTACTCCCACTTAAATGTATGACTTCAGCCTCTGCCTTCCGACTCTTTCTGATAAACCCTAACGCCAAGGTTTAGCCATTTTCCTCCACACCTTGACACATGGTGTAGAGAAAAATGTTCTTTCTATGTTTAGTGTAGTTGAAAAATCATTTGGGAGTTTTAAATGCGCGCTCTATAGCGTGGAATTTAACAAAGCAATAAGTCTACGCGGGGAACTTGCCCCCGGAGAATATGTTGCAGAAAATATGAGAAGAAAAAGGTACGCTTAAAAGCACTTTAAGTTACACAGATCGACAAAGTAGAACTTTTGGAAAAACGATTTAGAGTTTCGGTAATGATTTGATATATAATCAGGGATTCTGATTTTGGAAATAATATTCGTTTTTCTGTAAGGTAAAGATTTTGTGGAAGTCAGGAAGGCAAAAATAAAAATATAAAAATTTAGATTTCGAAACCTTACATGCGAATGAATTAAAAGTGGGATTAAAATTGACGTAAATAAGACAAAAATATGGAAAATTTCAAAATATAACCAGAACTTCAACAGCAGTGGAAGGAAAAAGAAAAAGAAACTAATGAAATAACAGAGTATAAAACAAAGAAAATAAGAAAAACGACGGCAATAGCTAAATCTCCATTTTAAAAATATGAATTTTTTTAATCTAGTTTTGAAACAAGCTTAAGATTTCGGATTTAGAATTCTCAAATATTATGTTGAGAGCATGTTATTATACGAATGCGAAATCTTTGCCCCAAAGAACTTAAATGTGGCACAATTGCCTGAATGCATCTGAGAAAGCGGACTGAAATATTTTTGGAATGCCAGTAATCTTCAACAACTGGGAGTAAAAAGGCAGTGGATTCCATAGGCGCCGACTTGAAAAAATTATTGGAGTTTCCTGAAATTTTAAATGAAATGGCCCGTGCATTTTTCAAAGGATTTAAAACTAATTTAAAATTCATTCAGTCAGATTATCTGCCACAATAAGAAGCCTGAAATTCTAAACTGAAGCAAATTATAGTTAATTACAGAAACACATTTTTTTCTCTCTAGATAATTATCTATTTCATTTATTTTGCTTTTGTAGGTGCGGCATTATTACATACAAAACACAGATACTGTGTGAATTTCCAAACTGTGTCTTTATAAAAGTAACAAAGTCATGTAAAATTTATTTTTAGGTGTTTTTACCAATTTTAAAAATGTCAACAAATGTTTTCTTCAAACGATTTCTGAGTTAAAATCTTGTTTTCAGTACTTTAAAGAATCCAATGTACTCTTTGAAAATGGTGTAATCCCTGAAATATAAAAGTTTAGTGTTGCGGTTATATGCACATGGCAGCAAATAGAGATAATTGGAAAATTAATATAAAAATTTGAAGTCTAAATTCGACTCAATTTTTGGCACCCGAAGGTTAGCCTAATCGAGATTTAATTGCTTACCCTATTTTTTCAGAGTCAGAGAAAATGTTTTTCTTTGTAAATCACTTCGTTGGATCAAATCATGTGCAACTTCGTCTTCTATGATGCTTGAGGCCAGTTCACGATGAGTGTGCAGAATGGCAATGTCATTAAGGCGGGTTTGGGCCATGATCGATCGTTTTACTACGTCAAAGGCTTGAAAATGATCTCTCCGCTGTACAGGTCGACACTGGTATAGTTAAAATTGTACGAATAAATTTCATGAACTCCTGTAGCGTATCAGATAGTAATAAGTCCGTTTTCAAGGCATTCACAACGCTATCAAAATCAGTGACGATCAGATTTCGCGATCGCAAAATGTCAAAGAACGTAGATCTATGTAATAACAGTCTTTCCTGATCTGTGTCGTCTGCATCGAATTAAATTACCTCTTTTGTCTTCTTCTTTTGTAAATTATCCAATGACAAATTTTTTTATTAATTGAAGAAGCTTAACTGAAGTACATGTAGTACCCATTCGGGAAACCAAGCTGGACAAAACATTATCCAGTGTTTCATAAAATATTTTTTTTGTAATATTCTTTTGGAGAATTAAACCGAAATCCATTGGCTCCGTCATCTATTCGTCGCTGTCGAGGAAGTTGTGGCTCATTTAATTCCAAAGCAACTGCTTTATCCAATATTGTTTTCCAAAAAATCTGCAAAACATTCTTCGTGCCGGAAGTTTTGAATTGTAGTGTTTAAAGAATCAAGAATAGCAATTGCTTTCTGAAATGAGAGTGATATTTTTTGAAGAATTGTATTCGTAGCATCTACCTGGATAAATATCTTAACAAGAACATTTAGATGAAGAAAGAAATCAAATGACATCATATTTAGAAAGAAGCCAGTTGCTCCAGTATCATTTTTCTGCGTTGCAGCAGTTTCGTCCAGAAATTGTGTAAGACTAGAATAATTAGAAACAATGGAGTTCATCGAAACAAATCTTATAATCCATAGTTGGGTAGAATGGGCGAAGGTTTCCTTGATGCTCATTTTCTTTTTGGAAATAGATGAAAAATGCCGGTCTTATCGGAGAATTTTTCACAAAAGATATTACCTCCCGAGCGATATTCAATGAATTTCGGCAGCCTTCTTGGAGTTGAACACTTTCTTGCACAACAAAATTTAAAAAGTGTGCCAAACAGTGAACATAAATTGCTCGTTATTCCATGTCTAAAATCTTAGTACGAACTCCATTTATTGCTCCAGACATGTTTGCCGCCCCACCATACAATAGCATTGGCCGTGACAAAACGCTACAGATATATCAAATCTTTGCAGTGCGTCGAGAATAATTTTCACAAACGGGCTAGATGAAGTAGCCGATGTCTCGTAACCCCCCCGAAAAAAAAACTCTTCTACAGTAAAACTGTCAGATACTATGTGAATGCAAAATGATACTTGCTTATGGACTGCAATGTCACTTGTTTCGCCGGAGCGTAATTAAATGCATATTGTTAATTATGCACTTAAAAGCAAAAAACCAGATGATTAGATTTGGCTTCACCGGCGGCGGCTGATGACATTTCCCTTCTCTTCTAACCTCCTTGGTCTCCTACAATCCGAAGTTAGGGAGGGTCAACTGATTGTACAACATACACGCACGGACAAGGAAATTTGCGCACCAAGAAGAAAGCATCGGATTGAACTGAAATTTTACGGACGTAATGATACAGATAAATGATACACATGATGGCAAAAACAGAGCTGCAGGACAATTACAGAGGGATCTGTGGTACGCCGTGCGGTCATCTTCAATAGCGCGTCGCACCGCCTTGTCCGGCGATACATGCTGCAATACGGTCCGGCATGGAGGCGAACAGACGCTTGATGTTGTCCTGCAGCAGACTGGCCCACATGTGTTAGACGGTGTGCTCCAAATCTCGGATACTGCGGCAAGGCGGCAGCTGGCGTTTCAACCTGCCCCACACGTGCTCGATAGGGGACATGTCCGGGGAGCGGGCAGGCCATGGAAGTATCTGGACATGACGTAGGCTGTCCTGGGCAACCGGAGCAGTGTGCAAGCGGGAATTATCCTGCTGGTATAGCGCACCTGGAATCCCGGCCAGGAATGGGATCACATGGGGCCATAGGTTCTCATCCACATACCGTTGCCCCTTCAATGATCCACGTATCACTACTAGAGCTGATAGGCTATCGTAGGCTATGGCTCCCCAGACCATAATGCCTGCAGTTGGGGAGATATGGTGCTCAATAGCTAGGTTGGGATTGTGCCGTTGACTTAGGGACCTCCACACCCGGACACGATGATCATCGGTCCACAAAACGAAGCGGCATTCATCGCTAAACACCACACGTCGCCAGTCTGTGGCGTTCGACGTGGCTCTGGCTTGGCACCACTGCACACGGAGCTAGTGATGTTCCGGTGTTAATGGCAGCACACGTAAGGTGGCGCTGGGATCGCGGATTCGTTTCCGCGAGGCTTCGGGAAATGGATCGTGGGCACACAGGAGCCGCTACATCTGAATGAACCGTGGGCCGGGTTCCCGTGGAATCCGTTCGTGCCTGGCGCACGATCCGTCGATCCTCTCTACCGGTGGTGCTCCTGGTCCGTCCGAAGCCGTTCCGCCGTGTGGCAGTGCCGTCACGTGTCCCCCTGCACTCAACACAGTCGGACGGTATGGTCAGAACGATCTACCTGGCTGGCTATACGGCACGCCGACAACCCTGGGGTTTTCAACTCGATGATCTGGCCTCTCTCAAAGTCCGTACGCTGCGTAAATCGGCGTCTCTGGAGTCTACCAGGCATTCTAGTCACTCTGTACTCTTGCTTGCGTCGGACAGTGCTTTCCGCTTTCATGGGGCGTCGACTACACGCCGGTTTATAAGGCTGCCGGTTCGTGCTTGCAGAGCCACCACAGGGTGTGCGGTCATGCGTAATCGCACCAAACGTGGGTCATTTGCATACCAGCACGCACTCTAATTATCTACAAAGTTTCGCGGTTGTAGAATGCTTTCTTCTAGGTGCGCAAATTTTATTGTTCGTGAGTGTAGTAAACAGGTATTGAGTAATAAAAAGGTTCAAAAAGTGTCTCGAACACACGAAGTCGGCGCCTATGGTGTATTCAATAAAAAAAAATGGGCAAAATGTAATGTCAAAAAAACATGCTAACAAATCAAGAACATAATATTCCACAATCGGCCTAAGGAAAAAAATATTGCATTGAGGAGAAATAGAGAAATAAATCCAAAAGATCACCTAGTTAGAAAACACCTAGGAAAGAGCTGAAAAATGTAGAACACAATTAGTCCGTAGGCCACATATAGCGACGTTCACAAAGCTGGCCCCCAACCTTTAAGCAGAAACCAGTATATGTTCATGATGATGAGACGCACTAATATACTTACGAAGGATTAATACATTTAGAGTTCTAAAAGTATACCGGTTAACAAGCTTTTCCACTGTGAAATAATAAAGCGATGCTAAATAACTCGGAATTTTTACGGTTATTATAAAAAATATGGCAAGTGCTACAAATGATCATACAATATTTACAGTTGTAACCGACGTAAATATAACAAATATGATGACAGCAAATAATTGATGGTAAATTCTGAGTGAACGTTTACCGTTAAAAACTGACATAATAAATATGAGATGAAATCTTACAAAAGAATTTAGTCAGAATTCGGGAACTCCAGCTCGGGGGGGAATAATGAACTAGTGTATATGACTACAAGATGCAATTAACAAACGGTTACTTGTTCATTAATTTCGCTTGGTAATCATATGTCCAATTAAGCATTGACTTTAATCTGGGATCGACAAGTTAAGTCCAATTGAAGGTTTAGAAATCGAAATATATAGTCGCAAGGAGGAATCGATCGCATTCTGTTAACGAACATCAGTGACTGCAGTTCAGTATTGCGTTACCCAGGGCCGGCTCAACCATTAGACGAATTAGGCAGCTGCCTAGGGCGCCAAAATTGGAGGGGCGTTAAGATTTAGAGTTGATAAAATCAAATGAGTTAATAAATGAGAAAAAAAGTAAAAACAAAGACAATTTCATTTTCTGCTGTCCATTCGATATAACTTGCGAATTCTTACTCATTGAGAAACGGAGACCTGTTCTTATGGACAGGGAAGGTCCTATACATTCGGTTTTTCTGTTGTCCACTCGGCTTTTTCTGTTGTCATACTGGGTAAGGTCTTATAGACTCGGTCTTTTTCTGTTGCCCATTCGATATAAGTTGTGATTTTTTATTTATTGAGAAACGGAGACATGTTCTTATAGAATTTGGAAGTCTGCTTGCGGTAACCCGCCCCCCCTTTTATTACGCCACGAAATCGCGCATCTGTCTAAAAACTGCGATAAATCAAGCCCGTCTCCATGCCGCAGGGAAGCCAAGCGACGCCTGGGGCGGCACAAGATCTTTTTTTTTTTTTTTTTTTTTTTTTAATGGATTCTGTATTATCTGGCTTTCAATGGAAATATCTAGACCGTCCACTTCTTCTATCACAAATAGTAGCAATGCTCAACGTCTAAAGTTATTTGGGAGCAAAGGGGAGGGGAGGGGTGATTAGCGACCACCGTGAGCAACTCGATGGCTATAAGCAGTCGCCCGTCTCTAATTTAGGGCTACCTGTTGAAGGGAAAAGGGAGAGTCAGTGCGGTAAGACAAACACAACATACAAGCCTCGTCGGGATTCGAACCCGGACCCATCTTGGACAAAGCGTCAAAAGCCAGCTCTTAGACCACTGCGTTACCGGAGCGGCTTGCCTAAAGGTTAGTAATTGTCTCACTCAGACTATTCTTTAGTAATAGCAGGGGCACGACAAGAGTAAGAGGCTCTGCTACTACTGTATATTCATTCAGCTTGAATTATTTTCTCTTTTCTTTTTTTTTTTTTTCTTTTTTTGTTTTCCTCTCTCCATCGGGGGATGCAGAAGAAAAAAACCTTGTTGGGTTACACGCATTATCGATCGAATAACAAATTGCCCGCGACATAGATTTGAAGACACTTGTTTGTAATTTTGCAAAAAATAGAGAACGCAAAATGAAATTTTAATTTCATTTCATTGGACCAGTAAGTAAACGAATGTAGTTTCCGTTAGTTTCTTTCTATTTAGTTTACATTGTATTTTTTGCACCTTGAAATAATTATTGAATAAATGCAATATGTTTGGCCACACAAAGAATAACAAATTATTGGAAGCGCAAGGCTGATGGCCTGCCTAGGGCGCCAAACACCCTAGCACCGGCTCTGGCTTTACCCGTGACATGCAAAAAAAATTTCATTTGTAATTTGAGTGAGGACAATCTCGTGGAGTTTAGCTTGTGAAAAACCTGGTCGCTTGTTGCAAGACAGGCACGTATCCGTGGGACGGGACCTCGAGGTTCGGACTCTACTCTCCCCCGAAATGTTTAAATATACATCTTAAAGACAGATAGTTTTTTGCAGTAGCACAAACTCACACACATTACTCTTGAATAATTGCAAAACCAATGCATTTAAACATGAGCTTTTGCAAATTATTAAATTGATGAAATATTTATCGTTTGATGTCACTAATCGGGCTAGGTCCTGGTACGAAGAAAGTGAAGCTTAATGAACCGGGGAAGATGAAAAGTAGTTTAACGGGTTAACTATGTTACGCCGAAAACCGTGCTTTTAGAGTTATTTCTTTAAAATCTCATTGTGGTTTCTTTGGTGGTGTTTTTTTTTTTTTTAATGTCCAAGTATATTTTCAGCAACCCCACCCGCGCGGTATTGCCCAGCAAAAACAGTCTTGCCGGACCAGCACTGGCAGCCAGCAGTAGCCCAGTACTATGTTGACGCTGCCCAAATGTCAATAAAATGTCTCGGCGGCTGCAACATGGGCTAGCAGCGGGCCAACAGTTGGCACCCCCATCAGTTGTCATATGCCAGAACAGGGCCATCAGTTATCCATCACAGGCAGTGGCTGCCACAAGCGACCCTTAAGCGGTCCTGCAAGCACGTGCCATAAATGATGTTTAGCCTAATGTTGTGGTCCGCCAATTTCCCGGCAATGGCA
Source organism: Macrothele yani (assembly GCA_039090855.1). Classification (NCBI taxonomy): domain Eukaryota; kingdom Metazoa; phylum Arthropoda; class Arachnida; order Araneae; family Macrothelidae; genus Macrothele; species Macrothele yani. The sequence goes on along the minus strand of CM077023.1, from coordinate 79,296,811 downwards.
GCCGACAATCACGTGACGTAACTGATGGCTTGCCGAATTTTGTCTGCTTATTCCCCAGTTATAGCCATAAAAAAAAAGGGGTAACCACAGTTCTCCAAAGGCACAACTCCTCTGACATCACGGCGCTGGGGAAATTTCCTCAACAGGTTCGGAAAAACTCCCCTTCAATCCGGATAGCACCGAACCCACGGCAACTTGCTTGCGAAGCGGACACTTTATCCACTGCACTAGGTTGCCAATGGCGATATGATGCTTGAAGGTGAGTCTCTTTCCTGCGCGATGTGAAACTATGAGTTCTCTTTTTAATTTTACAAAATTGCGAGTTATTTTTCAGAAATGACCGTTTCATATAATTCATAAATTTATTTTTTCAGCGTAACGATTGCTTTTATTCAACTTATGGGAACTTCACTCACTTTCAACGAGGGTATCGACTTAAAGACGTTTTCCAAAGTTTTGTGCTGTCCTAGTTGTCTTGAAAGGCGATTGTTTAATTAATATATTTTCCCGTTCATGTCATATTCTGTTACATTTTTAACGTTGTACCTTTTTTCTACAGTTCGAAGCTACATTTGTTCTAAATAGGAAAGATATTTTATTTTACTTCTGGTTAGTTTTAGCAGCGAATTCCTCCAATCTTGTGTCTTCAACCCATGGATGAGTGCATTATATTCACATAGCGTTGCTTTTTTTTTTTTTCAAATGCTTGATCATTTTCTAATGCAAACACCCGCTTTGTGCGCGAACAATTCTTATTTTTTTACAACATAACGATTTGTTAATGTGTGTTTCATGGCTGTTTGTATTCTCGATTCTTCGTGTGTTAGTGCAGGAATTTTGCTACGAAATGTGTTTCTATAAATTCATGAGAGTAATTGACTCTTTCTTACAGTTCACTATTATTTATATAATTTTCCTCCGACAGCATTCTTCGTCGACGCGGCATTTCATTAGGAAATTAATTCGTCTTTCTACATGTTTTTTTCTTAACATCCACTAAAATAACACGATGGCGTCGTCTTCCACTAAATGGTACCACGAGGTACTCTGTAGGTGTTACTTCTGCGCATGCGTAGTCCCGCTGCTTTCACCTCGTGTTGGGGTTGGTTTGGTTGCCAGCTGCGGGCGCTTGCTTGGTTGTCAGCTACGTGGCGCTTGCTTGGTTGCCAGCTACGTGGCGCTTGCTTGGTTGCCAGCTACGTGGCGCTTGCTTGGTTGCCAGCTACGTGGCGCTTGCTTGGTTGCCAGCTACGTGGCGCTTGCTTGGTTGCCAGCTACGTGGCGTTTGCTTGGTTGCCAGCTACGTGGCGCTTGTTTGGAGGCCCGTAATTCATGGCGATGCAGCAGGACCATCAACGGCTGCGAACTGATGGCGCTGCCACCAACGGATCGCTACCGTACCGTGAGCTGCAGATTTCAGCCAGCAGTGACCCGTCACTGCCAGCTGGTGGCCAGCAGTTTCCCAACACTTGTGTTTTTCCTGGATGGAGACGAGTTACTGATTTGTATGAGCAATTAGCGGTGCATTTGTGGTTACCTGTTCAACATTTTATAACAGGAAAAGACATCCAGGAAGAGGGAGATTTCTTCATGGAATCGCCGTGGGGAGCCGACATAGAAACGGGTCGGGTCAAGGTGTTCCTGACCCGATTTCGACCAAGTTTTATTTCCGTTTTATTTTTAAAAAGGAAAAAAAAGATTCCAAAGAATCCTTCAGGGTTCTTCGAAAAAATGCTTGAGAGCTGCAGAGTATGATCCAGGAACTTGCTGAGAAGGGTAAAGAAATGGGATTAGAAATGAAGTTTCAGAAGACAAAACTAAAGTACAATGCTTTTACAAGGAATGAAGTTTTATCAATTGATGGGGGAAAGCTGGAGATAACCAATTGCTACATTTACTTCAGGCAGCAGACATCAAGCGAGGGTCACGTTGATGAAGAAATTAATTGGCGTAAAAAACTTGGTCGGAGAGCTTTTGGAAGAAGCAGTACAATTTTTAAGAGCAATGATGCATGCATGGTGTAAGCAAGAAAGATAAAAAGAGGGACTCGTGGATTAGGAAAATGACAAGAGTGGAAGACATCATGATCACAGTAAAATCCTTGAAATAGCAATGGGCGGGACATATTGCCAGAAGAACGGACCACTGATGGACAACCGAAATTTTAGACTGGATTCCAAGGGACAGGAAAAAACCCAGAAGAAGACCCAGTGAGAGATGGGTGGATGGAGGAGACTGGCGCAAGACAAGCCGTTGTTGAAGAAACTTGTGAAGACCTTCATCCAGCAGTGGATTGATATATAATGAGTGACAATGATGATGATGATGATGATATTTTCGAATTTATAGTTTAAAGGAGATTTCTCCTGGTCGGGTCTAATTATATGACAGCCGGGTCCGGGTCGTGTCCGGGTCCAAAATTTTTGATCCGTTTGCAACTCTGATGGGGAGATAGAGAATGGGGAAGCGATATATTTTTGGTGAGGGACTGTCTTACGAAACACCTGTTTTAGTGTCCAAAGGACCATCGCGCGAGAAGACGTTTTGCAAAATTTTAAACAATTCTTAAAAGGTGTGATGAAGAAATATTTCTTTTTCTCGTATTCTTTCATGGCTTTCACTGCCTAAATAACGATGTGCGGCGACCAGTTTACGAAACTTTTTTGCTCATTGGGAAAAAGACGTGAAGTGCATGCGCGGCGGCCGGTCTGACAGCATGTAAGGCCACAGACTAAATGCGTAGTTACATCGAACGCTGAAAGAATTGGTTTATCGGCGCTCTCACAGACTAAATGCGTAGTTGTTTTTGTCCACACGTACATGTATGTATATCTTTGAGTAGCTCTTTAAGTAAAATTTAAATATTTTATTAACATTATGCCGAGACGAAAATCGAATATAGGTCGTAGTACATCAGACACTAAAATAATTTGTTTATCCCATCATAATGAAACTTTCCGAGAAACAGAATCTCGATTGGCAAATGACAGAAAAAGAATGGCTTTACAAAGAGAAAGACAGTCTCCTGTTGAACGCAATAATCGTCTCTCTTTAGATCGAAGTAGACATAATTCTCAGAGAGAAAGAGAATCGTATGTTCAGCGCAACAATCGTCTATCTGCTGACAGGACCAGACGTTAATCTGAGAGAAAAGAGACAAGTAAGTCGAACTGAAAGAGCAAATGTTTGTGGTCTGTGGTTCGATAAAAAGTATTCCGCTATGAATTATAATTCATCCATAAATTATAAAAATGATAGTTCTGTTTCTATAGGTACTATGTCTATTATCTGTCAATATTGTTCAGCTCAGAAATGGAAAGACGAATCAAAAGGTTTGTGTTGTTTGCAGGGGAAAGTTAAACTAGAAAAAATCTTTTCCCTTCCCGAACCATTAAATTCGCTTCTTACAGGGGATCATCTAAACTCTAAAGAATTTATGAAACACATACGTCAGTATAATAATGCATTTCAAATGATCTCATTTATGAGTACACAAGTAATCGAACGTGGCTTTATGCCAACATTTAAGGTACAAGGACAAGTATACCATTTGGCCGGTAGTCTGACAAGTATACCATTTGGCCGGTAGTTCCTTCTGATCCTAATGATCAGAAATTCCTACAGATTTATTTTATCGCGGACCCTGAAACACAAGCTTCAGTTCGATGTAAAATCAATCGATAAGCTCTTGATACTTTCTTGGTGAGGTCTTTGCAAGCTATGTTACACTGCCATAATAATTATGTTCAATCTTTTAAAACTGCGATTGATAGTGTGCCAGCAAACGTACCGGATTTCAATATCGTTATTCACGCTGATAAAGTACCTGTCGGTGAACATCGTTGCCGCTATAACGCCCCTGCTACGACTGAAGTAGCTGTTGTGATAGCTGGGCAAGAATTTCACAAAAGAGACATAGTATTGCGTAGTCGAGATAACGACCTTCAAAAAATTGCTGAAATTCACAGATCTTATGATAGTTTGAAATATCCTTTAATATTATGTAGAGGCGAAGATGGTTATTCGATAAATATTTCTCAACTTGACCCGACCACTGGGGCACCGCTACGTAAAACGGTGTCATGCATGAATTATTATTGTTACCGAATAATGAAAAGGCTCAATAACTTTAATATAATACTTAGAGTTGGAATGCTGCTGAACCAGTATTTGGTAGATCAGTATACTAAAATTGAATCGGAACGTTTAGCTTACATCCGAAATAATCAGACAAAACTGCGAACGGAAAATTATATCCATTTGCAAGATGCTTTGCAAGGAAACAAACATGTTGGCGATATTGGCCAATTGCTCATATTACCATCGTCTTTTACAGGAGGGCCAAGATATTTTCATGAACGAACACAAGATGCGATGACTTATGTCAGGAATTATGGCAAACCTGATCTGTTTATTACTTTTACGTGTAATACTAAGTGGAATGAAATTAAAGAAAACCTACATGCCAATGCAACACCGCAAGACAGGTACGACATAGTAAACAGAGTATTCCATTTGAAAATTAAAAAACTGATGTTCTTCATTAATAAAGAAAAAATATTTGGTTTACTTCGCTGCCACATGTACACTGTCGAATGGCAGAAACGTGGACTGCTTCACGTACATATTTTGCTATGGTTACAGAATTACCAAAAAACAGACAGACCCAATATTACATGATATTGTGTCAAAGCAAATGATTCATGGCCCATGTGGCACTTCCAACACAAATTTGCCTTGCATGCGTGACGGACTTTGCAGCAAAAAGTATCCAAAACATTTCCAAAGCTGCACATCTACTGGTGATGATGGGTATCCCAAATACCGTAGATTGTCACCTCATAACGGCGGAGAAACTGTAACTATCTGCAATCATGAAATACATAACGGATGCGTTGTATCGTCTAATCCCGTTCTCCTTAGAATTTTTGACGCTCACATCAACGTTGAATTATGTAGTTCTGTCAAATCGATTAAATATGTGTGTAAGTACATAAATAAAGGCAGCGATCAAGCTACTTTCACCATAGAATTTGCAAATGAGGTTCAACAATATCAATCTGGAAGATATATTTGCACCTCGGAGGCAGTGAGGCGAATTTTATCCTTCAGTGTACACGAACGAGCGCCTGCAATCACTCACCATTTAGAAAATGGGCAACGCGTGTATTACACTGAAAGTAATGCCAATGACATCGTAAATAATCCACGTGACACAACGTTAACAGCTTTTTAGCACGTCTTTTGTAAAAAAAGATCGTGCTTATGTTACCGGTTTGTCCGTCCGTCCGTCTGTACCCACGATATCTCTGCAACTATTAGCCCGATCTAAAAAAAATTTTGGCATTGGGAAGCTTGAAATATGCGAATGATGATCCCTTATTTCGTTTTTTTTATGATGTACAATTTCGCCGCTAGAGGGCGTAAATGCAGATGATGTCGAATTCAAAAATGTGCTTTATTCCACATATTTGCTTCTAAACATCAGATTGAAAAAATTCTTTTATCTTTCGATTCCATTTATGTCGAAGAGTGTTTTAGATATAGTTACCTTTTTCAAATTACACATAGATTTTCCGCTAAGGGGTGTAAAAGTAAATTATATTTTTCCCGATAACTCTTCTTTTAAAACTCCGATTTGAAAAAATTTTCTTCAGCGGATACACCTCCTGATGGAAAATCTTTTGTATATAATTTCAAATTTTTGGTAAAGAATACTTTGGCCACCAGGGGGCGTAAGTGTTAATTTTTGCTTCTGATGTATTTCCCATAAAATCGGAGCTTCTAAAATATCGATTGAAAAAATCCTTTCGTGGACTGATGCCACTCACATCGATAAACCTTTTGGGAATATTTTCTTCTTAAAATATTCCACAGTCTCCGCCAGGAGGCGTAGATGTATATCTTATGTTTGTCAATATCTTTACTTCTAGGAGTCCGATTTGAAAAATTCCTTCTTTGTTGGATAGCGTTTACGGTCGGACATGTTTTTCATGTAATTTCAAAATTTTCAAGTAATTCATAGACTTTCCGCTAGGGGGCGTAAAGGTAAATTGCGTTTCCCACTCTTTCTCTGCTTCTAAACCTCCGATTTGAAAAATTCTTTCTGCACCGGATACAGCTCCTGATTGGAAATCGTTTGCACGTAATTTCAAATTTTTGTAAAAAATGCTTTGGCCACCAGGTGGCGTAAGTCTTAATTTCCGCTTCTGATGTATTTGCAGCAAAATATGAGCTTCTAAATTCTCGATTGAAAAAAAACGTCGTTTGTAGACCGATACTACTCATGTCGACAAACCTTTTAGAAACAATTTCTTCTTAAAATAATGCATGGTTTTCTACGCCAAGGGGCGTATATGTATATCTTATTTTTGTCAATATCTCTACTTCTAGGAGTCCTATTTGAAAAATTCCTTTTTTGTTAGATAGTGTTTCCAGTGTGACATGTTTTTCATATAATTTCAAAATTTTCAAGTAATTCGTAGACTTCCCGCTAAAGGGCGTAAAGGTAAATTGCTTTTCCCCCTATATCTCTGCTTCTAAATCTCCGATTTGAAAAATTCTTTCTGCACCGGATACAGCTCCTGGTGGGAAATCCTTTGCACGTAATTTCAAATTTTTGTAAAAAATGGTTTGGCCACCAGGTGGCGTAAGTCTTAATTTCCGCTTCTGATGTATTTGCAGCAAAATATGAGCTTCTAAAATTCTCGATTGCAAAAAAGTCGTTTGTTGATCGATACTATTTATGTCGACAAACCTTTTAGGAACATTTTCTTCTTGAAATAATGCATGGTTTCTACGCCAGGGGGCGTAGATGTATATCTTATTTTTGTCAATATCTCTACTTCTAGGAGTCCGATTTGAAAAATTCCTTCTTTGTTGGATAGTGTTTCCGATGCCAAATGTCTTTCCTATAAATTCAAAATTTTCAAGTAAATCATAGACTTTCCGCTAGGGGCACAAAGGTAAATTGCGTTTTCTGCGTTGTTTCGGCTTCTAAAACTCCGATTTGAAAAATTCTTCCTGTATCTCATACAGGACCTGATGGAAAATATTTTTCACATATTTTCTAATGTTTTTTTTTTTTAATTGGATATTTAACGACCACCGTGAGCAACTCAATGGGCTATAAGCAGTCGCCCGTCCCTAATTTAGGGTCACTGGTTCCAGGGAAGGGAGAGAGCCAGTGCCGTAAGACAAACACAACATCCATGCCTCACCGGGATTCGAACCCGGTTTTAATTTCTGCTTCTGATGTATTTGTAGCAAAATCTGGGCTGCTGAAAACTCGAGTAAAATTTTTTTTTTCTTGGACCGATACCGCTCATATGGAAAAACCTTTTGAGAATACTTTCTTCCTAAAATAATGCATGGTTTTCCCACCAGGGGACGTAAAGTCACATCTTATTTTTGTCGATATCTATGTTTCTAACAGTTCGATTTGAAAAATTCTTTCAGTGTTGGAGAGCGTTTCCGGTGCGAAATGTTTCTCATATAAATTCATGTTTTTCTTACTGCACAAGTCTGCAACAAGAGGGCTTAAGCTCACGATTCCGTTTACAGCAATATCTGAGGGATTAAAAACCCGATTGAAAAACTTTTTTCTTCCGTCAGATACTATTGTTACAGTGGACACCCCCCCCCCCCCCATCCTAAAACCTGAAGAAAACTTTAAAATTTGTCCGCCATGTCGCGTATTGTATGAGGCAGCTAGGAATCACAGTTCGGCAGGCTCACATGTTCTTTTACAGTTCAGTTTTTTTTTATTTATTTCTCATTTACGTTGTTTTTTCTTTCGGATGTTCTCTAAATTAATTAACAAAATTGCGGGATAATTGGGAAGTCGCTCCAATGCTCTTGAAGGCAAGAAACGCAATATTTTTGCCATTTTGAATTATTTCTACCTGTGGGAAAAGGTAGCACTCAATGGTTGCTCTGGAAATTGATAAGAGCAAAGCGATAGGCCCAGAAGAGGACTTCTAGATTTCTTGAGGAGGGGCCGATGTTACGACCCACCCCCGCCATTAATTTAGTAATTAATGGGCGTGGTTGATGTGTGAAATTAATTAAGTATTAATTGTTCGAGGCTTGATTGGAGTTTAAAAGTGTAAACAGCAGATAAAGTTTTATCTGGGGGTTTGGAAAGAAAAGAGGCGAAGAATTCTCTCTCTGGCTGGGTGGTCTCAGAATAGCTCTGTTAGGTCATAAATATCAGGGCGCAGCTGACGGGCAGCCTATGCAACACGGAAAGGGAAAGAGGAATACGTATCGAATGAGCCACTTGAGTAGGAATGAATGAAGATAGGGGACGAAAGGTTTAGCGAATAATCGTAAATTCGTCGATTGTTTGGGGCATTTTCGAGAACAATTGCTCTCTGTGTGGTCCGTGCAGAAAAATAAGAGTTCGCACTTGGCATGAAAATAAGGAAGAAAGTTTAGTTGTCTGTGCGCTCTCCGATGTGAAAGGCTGGATGCCTTGGATCTGCAAAAAAATGAATTGGGAAAAATGAAGCAGCAAACCTCCCCGCATTTGGTAAGAAATGGAGACAACTCGAGGCAGCTGGAGATGCCAGTTTGCCATAAAGACAGCAGAATGCCTAAATCCGCGGGATAAAGCAGAAATTTCTAGGCTGGAGCGTAATGGAACTCAGCGACTGTTTGGCCTAATGAAAGCCAAGTTACAGGGGAATTAAGAAGTCTGCGAGTGGACAGTGGTCATTCCTATGAGAAGCGAAGCCAAGCAAAGTCGGGTTCGGATGCCAACCACTGCAGTGTGGAATCGTCACCCCCATTCATCCCCTACTGTGGAGGAAGTGAAGAGATGCGCTTGTCTTACGGGGTGAAGCGAGGCCCCATGTGTGCGTGTGTGTGGTCGCGTAAGCAGCGAAGCCACTACGTGTAAGTGCGACGGGATAAAAACATGTCGAAAGAAAAATATGAGCGTAAGAGCGGTGGCTTCGATACCTAACAAATATACAGGTGAAATGTTGAGTTGCCGATATACGCTTAAGGTAAAAGCACGTCTGATTTCGCTCGGCCGAGAAAATTAATCTTGGAAACCGCAACATCAGATGTGAGAGGGCCTATTTTGCTTAACGCCCACCTTCAAATCGTCACGAGAATAGATCAGTGTGCACTCTAATCATTGCAACAAAGTGCGGCGTGATATTACCATTTTTAATTGTGTGCTTCATTTACATCAAGCGTCAAAGTGAAGTGTTGAATCATCGGTGCTGCCACATGGTGCAAGTGTCTGTGTGTGTGTGTTTTTTTGTCGAGTGATATTATGTGATGCACAACGGATTTGCACAGCAAAGTCACGAAACTGTAAGTAGATGAATATTTCCTTTTTCTTTCTTCGCACATCTGCGAACTTGTGCCATCCCGACACCCAAAGCTGCATGGACATAGATGCAGTAATGCTGAGTGACTGAACCTCAGAGGAAATACCTGCACATACAGATTTCAATTTCTTACAGGGCCCATTTCCTGATTACTTTTTTTACATGAATAAGGGAGAAGGTGTGGCCACAAATTCCGCTGGGCGGGACAGTTTCTTTTAACTTTGGTTCAGGACCAACGTCAGCGGGGGCAGGGTTCTGCATGTGCATGCTTATTAGATTTAGTTAATTAACTTTGGCAGTATTTCGCACCTATAATCTTATACCGCAAATTAACGTGCTTGTGTATTTTGTGTCGCGAGTATTTTTAATGTGATCGTTTGCATATAATTTTTTTTTCATTCTCTAAGCAATTGTATATGAATATCACCTGCAGCTCTATTTAGTGTGTAAACGAGTAGTATCTCTTGTTCAGATAGTCCGGTGGAGACTCAGTCGGCTGCGTTATCCGACAGTAAAGTGTGACACCGTATGCTGCCCACATATGAGGGGCAATTGTCTATGCGCCTAGAGAGCGCCGGATCTGTTTAAATCTCGCAGAACGTTATTAAATGTTGTGTTGTGTATTTGAGAATCATGTGTTATTTGCGAAAGTGAGTGTTGTACTGGCTGGTTGGGGATTGAATGTACCGGAGTAAGATCCGGACCACTACACTCAGTCACGAATTGGTGATTGCGGGTGAACCTCATCACAACTCTGATCCCAAAGTATCATTTTTTTTAGATTATTTTATTGTTTATTTGTTGTTGTTATTTTGTTCACAAGGTGGATTCACCCAAGCCTTATGCTTCGGGTCATTCTTCAACTTTTCATTTTTTATGTTCTGGTGTGAATCTTTGAGTGCAGCAGTGCATCTGAGATTCTCACCTGGTGCCGTGGCCAACTAAATTGTACTTCAGGTCTCAAGCACCGTTACCGGCAGACTAGGCAGGAACACTGCTAGTGCCGTGTAACATTAATGGTGCCGTTGTCCCAGGATCGATACCTATATTTTGCAGCTAGCGGAACAGCACTCATGTTCGTAAAATAAGTGCGAATTGACTGCCATTACTATTTTTATTTAGTTTTGTTCGGTGCGAATTTTGTATAATTTAGCATTAAGTAAGCCTTAAGCTGTTTTCTAAGAACTGCCATAATTTTAGTGGGTAAGAAAAACAAAATGGCTAACACAAAAAAATCGTCATCTGCGAGTCACATGGATTCAGATGATTCTGGTGGTCACTCTGACGGAGAACATGTGAGCACTGGGGCTGCAATTGTTCCGGAAGAGAGTACACCTGTTACAAGTACAGCGGGTACATCACAGCTGAGACAAACAGCTTTAGCCGCACCTATGGTTTACGGTGAGCAAATAGCGGGATGCATAAACATGTTGAGGCTATTTACAGGCACTGATCCGCTGTATCGTGCTAAACACTTTTTTCAGGATGTCGAAAGTGTAGCGATGGTGGGTAGATGGTGTGAGCAAACTAAACTCGCGATTGCAAAATCTAAATTTCGGGAGAGAGCTGCTGAATTTCTATCTGATAGCGATGAGCTGAGGGCTGAAACCGAATATGTAAATTTTAAACGGCTTGTCATTGATCGCTTCCAAGCCGAAGAGCCATTGGTAACGCGAATGAAGCAGTTTATGAATTGTGTGCAATTGCCAGGACAAGACGTTCGGCAGTACGCAACACGTCTTAAGAGCGCAGCTACGAAATATCATGGTCATAAGTCGGATATGTCCGAAGAGACAAGGAAGCACAGGGATCAAGAAGCGATGTGCCAATTTATTTCAGGGTTATCTGAATCGATTAGGCGTTGGGTACTAACAAAATGCCCGGAAACTTTGGATGCTGCAGTTCTCATCGCAATTCAAGAGGAGGAGAATTTAGCACTCATGGGTAGAAAAACTTTGGTGAATACGGTGGAAGGAGGCAGAGGGGACGAGGAGTCGGTAATGCTGGCCCGCACTTTGCAACAGATGTTGTCGCGTTTGGAAGCCATGGAGAATACGGTAGGGCAGTTAGTCGGGAATTCTCAGGGAAGAGAAGACAGGAAATCGGAAGGGAATGAGAGAAATAGAGAGACAGTTCAGCGATCTAACCCCCAGCTCTTCGGGGCGGAACGAGCTAGATGGAAGGAAACAAGGCCAGATGATCGCCGGGGTTTCGGTAATCGAAATGATTCACTCGAGGAGAATTGTGGATCGCAACAAACACGGCGCAGCAAAAGTAGAATTTTGTGCTTTGGGTGTGGATTAGAAGGCCACGTGATCCGGTTGTGCCCTAATTTGGATGGGTCAAATAGGACGGAGACAATACCCAAACAGGTATATAGCAGAGGAAGTGGAAGAGATTCTCATTACGAGGTATCAGGAAAATTTGGTACACAGAAACCAGATTCCAAGAATGAGTCTTTAAACTAAATAAGGGTCGATTTGTAAGAGGTATCTCGGCCCAGTCAGAGTTTAAATCCTCTCAGGTGCGTTATGTTTCTATTCAAAGTGGGGACAATTTGCCGATTATTAACGCAGATCTCGAAGGTGACAAAATTAAGTTATTAGTCGACACGGGATCCTCGGTAACTCTTTTGGCGAAAGATGCTTATTTAAGATTGAAAGGTCGCAGGAAATTGACTCCCATCAATTCAGATTTAAGGATAAAAAGCATCACAGGGGAAATCATTCCAACCTTAGGATGTTACAACGTTAACCTGCGAATCAAAGGAAGAAATATCTTGGTCAAAGCCCATGTGTCAAAATACCCGCTGAGTGAAAATTACTCAGCATTGTTAGGAAATTGATGCGATGCGAACACATCACCTAACCTTCTCTGCCCATTCGAATCAGCTGTTGTTTCCCGACCCCCACCCACGCAGTGCTCTCCGCAGAAAGAGAGGGACGCGGACGATATGCTTGAGGAGGGGTGACTGTTGCCTCCCTGGCGCAGAAAACTTGTGTCCCTCCCAACGCAGAAATGTTCCTTCAAGTGAAGTTGGGAACACCGCTTCGTATGAGAGTACAGACTGTCTTGTTTGAACCGCATCCACGTGCACGCAAAGATGGATTACTTTTGGCACGGTCTGTTAATAATGTCGCATCAAGTGGTTTATATGATGTAAAAGTAGCAAACACTAGTAGTTCCCCTATTTGGTTAAACAAACATACTAAGCTATTTCAAGTAGAACCTGTGGAAATCACTCAGAATTCACGGGAAATAGGTGTAACGCAACGCGGTACTTTGCCTGTGTCTGCCGGTGATTTTAAATTGGAGCATTTGAATTATTTTGAACGTGAGAAGGTTTTTGGAATTACTGATGACATATTCCGATGTTTTTGCACGGGATCCCATAGATTTGCAGGGCACTGACCTCGCTGAACATGAAATTCATCTAACAGATGACAAACCCTTTAAGCTTCGCCCATACAATGTTCCGCATGCTCTAGACCTGAATTAAAAGATCAAGTGAATGAATTACTGGATGCTGGAATTATTTCTAAGTCGGATAGTCCATATAGCTCCCCAATTGTCCTCATTCGAAAACGGGACAATTCATATCGTTTCTGTTGTGACTTTAGAAAATTGAATCAGATAACCAGAAAAGACAGTTACCCAGTCCCCAGAATACAACAGACCCTATCTCTTTTGCATGGATGCCGAATTTTCTCGAAAATAGACCTTTTGGCAGGGTATCATCAAATCAAAATCAGGGAACAAGACAAGCACAAAACTGCTTTTTCCTGCGAATTTGGTCATTTCGAGTGGAACCGTCTCCCGTTTGGATTGTGCAACAGTCCTGCAACTTTTGAAAGAGCTCTAGACTCATTGTTTTTGGACAAGCGTGATGATGGCATTCTAGTGTACGTGGACGATATTTTGTGTGCATCTAAGACCTTAAATGAACACTTGGAGAAATTGGAGTTAATTTTCCAACGTTTAAGAAGGCACAAGCTTAAAATTAAGCCAAGTAAATGTGAGTTTGCGACCAAGGAGGTTACATATCTTGGGCACCTTCTGGATGGTCAAGGAGTAAGGCCAAACCCTGAAAACGTGGAGGCCGTACGGGATTTTCCAGCCCCACGCACTGTTAAGCACGTCCGAGCCTTTTTGGGAATGGCGGGCTACTACAGGCGCCATATCAAAAATTTTGCATCCATTGCCCAACCTTTGACAAATCTCACCAGGAGAAATGTAAAATTTATGTGGGATGAGCAGTGTGAGGAGTCCTTCCAGCAATTGAGGAGGGCGCTCATAAGTGAGCCGCTGTTGGCTTACCCAGATTTCTCGAAAAGATTCTTCGTGACCACAGATGCATCCAAATTGGCTATTGCGGGTATACTCGAGCAGGAGGACGAAGAGGGCGTCAGACATCCTATTGCATTCTTCAGCAGAAAACTTAATCCCGCAGAACAAAATTACAGCGCAACTGAGCAAGAGGCTTTGGCAATAGTTGCATCCATCACGCATTGGCGGGAATATTTAGTGGGTAGGCAGTTTACAGTTATAACTGATCACAGACCCTTAAAGTGGCTGATGACGCTAAAGACTCCCAACTCTAGGCTTGTTAGGTGGAATCTCAGTCTATCCGAATATGATTTTGATGTAATGTATCGCCCAGGGAAGAAGAATACAAACGCGGATGTGTTGTCGAGGCATATTGCAGCAGTGGTAGCAAGTGATGCGGCTCCAGGCCCTACATTTGATGCTGAGGCCATAAAGGCTGCACAACGGGCAGACCTGAATTTGGTCGAAGTAATCGATTGCATCGAGGGGCGTGACTACTCTGCTTGTTGATAAAATCACAGATACCTACTTCATGCGTGACGACCTGCTATATCATTTTTCCTTGCCAGCCAAAAACAGTCCACGCAGACTTGTTACTGAACAGTTGGTGGTGCCTGACTCTCTAAAGTCTGAGGTAATGAGAGCTGAGCATGATGGTATAAGCGCAGGGCACTTAGGGTTTGAGAAGACATTGGGGCGAATTAGACTCAAATATTTTTGGCTCAATATGTTTGCTGATGTAAAAAATTACATTGCTAGTTGTGAGGAGTGTTTAAAACGCCGGGGCTACAAGAGAAACCAAAAGGCGGGTTTAATTACCCCGGAAATAGTGCCAGTTCCGTGGTCCAAAATTTCCATGGACATCGCAGGACCTCTTCCCACGACAGAGAACGGGAACAAGTACCTATTGGTAGTCACCGACTCTTTTACCAAGTATATTGAGCTAATCCCCTTAAAATCTCAAACAGCCAAAGAAGTAGCTGAAAAATTCTCGACGCACGTTATAGCGAGACATGGTGTACCTCATACTTTGTTGACTGACAGAGGAACGAACTTTTTGTCAGAATTAATGTCCGAACTCTACAGAAGATTAGGCATTAAGAAACTGAATACGAGCCCGAGGCATCCGGAGACTGACGGACAAGCGGAACGAAGTATCCGTACAGTGATGCACTCCTTAGCGCTTTACTGTTCTCCGACTGGGAAAGATTGGGATAAGTTTACAGATTTTGTAGCTATGGCGTACAGAGCGGCCACTCACAGCGCTACTAGGGAAACTCCCAATTTCCTCATGTTTGGAAGGGACTTTAATATGCCTGGGCATTTGCTGAGCGAGGAAATCCCTTGGAGCTACTCTGAGCACCCGAATGATGCAGAGAGCTTGGTTATGCGAATGCAGGAAGCATTCAGAATTGTTCGCGATAACCTTGAAGAGGCAGCCCAGAACTCAAGGGACTATCGGGCACGGACGGCAGTAGATAAGCAAATCAAGGTGGGTGATCTTGTTTATCAACACGACCCTTCGGCGTCCAAGGCAAGATCGCGCAAGCTGATGAAACCGTCCATAGGACCCTTTAGAGTGGTGGAAAAGACTTCACCAGTTAACTTCAAAATTGTGCCGGTGAACGATATGAGGCGTCCTCGCCTAACCCATGTTGATAGGATCTTTAAAGCCCCACAGAGAAGGGTATTCGACACGTGGCATTTCCAGGAAACAGTTCGGGATGCGGGAGATGAACCTGAGTCACAGCACCTCGCACGAACCACATGGGAGTCCGAAGATGCAGAATTGTATGAAGATGATGAATGGGAGAGCCCAATGTGGATGCTACAGTCGGGCGACCCAACGCCCTCCGCAGCAATTCCGCCTCCCTCAGAAACAGAACCCTTTGCAGCGCGAACTCCGCATGATTGTAGATCCCTTACGAGTGCAGGGAAGCCAGGTCAAAAGTCCTCCAATCATTTCGCGGGCGTCGCTGAGACCAAGGGATGATTACGGGCGGGTGTTAAGGGCTAGTAACACCATGCCACACACTGACAGACGGGGAGCAGTCGACATTATAGTGGATCCCCAGGAAGACTGTGACACCACGATTATCTACGATGTTGAGAAGGAACTCGAAGACAGTGGAACGCAAGAATTTGGCATCGAGCGCAGATAAAAGCGGGCGTAGGAGCATCGAACGTGAGAGATCTGTGGAACTCGTGGATTCTCGAAGCTATGCCTCATATTTAAATTTTCTTTCCGCCTATCTCGACGGGTAGCAATGAACGTGTGATGAAATCCTTAAACTTTCCTTCCGCTCTCAGGGCACTTAAGTCCGGAATTAGGTGCCTTGCGACGGTGGGAAAGGGTTGAGTGTTTACAGTTAAAAAAAAAAAAAAAAAAAAAAAAAAAAATGGAATGATTGGATGAATAAACTTCATCCAGTCATCCCTTTTTTTTTTCTTTCATGGAGGGATGGAATGTTACAGTGGACACCCCCCCCCCCCCATCCTAAAACCTGAAGAAAACTTTTTAAAATTTGTCCGCCATGTCGCGTATTGTATGAGGCAGCTAGGAATCACAGTTCGGCAGGCTCACATGTTCTTTTACAGTTCAGTTTTTTTTATTTATTTCTCATTTACGTTGTTTTTTCTTTCGGATGTTCTCTAAATTAATTAACAAAATTGCGGGATAATTGGGAAGTCGCTCCAATGCTCTTGAAGGCAAGAAACGCAATATTTTTGCCATTTTGAATTATTTCTACCTGTGGGAAAAGGTAGCACTCAATGGTTGCTCTGGAAATTGATAAGAGCAAAGCGATAGGCCCAGAAGAGGACTTCTAGATTTCTTGAGGAGGGGCCGATGTTACGACCCACCCCCGCCATTAATTTAGTAATTAATGGGCGTGGTTGATGTGTGAAATTAATTAAGTATTAATTGTTCGAGGCTTGATTGGAGTTTAAAAAAGTGTAAACAGCAGATAAAGTTTTATCTGGGGGTTTGGAAAGAAAAGAGGCGAAGAATTCTCTCTCTGGCTGGGTGGTCTCAGAATAGCTCTGTTAGGTCATAAATATCAGGGCGCAGCTGACGGGCAGCCTATGCAACACGGAAAGGGAAAGAGGAATACGTATCGAATGAGCCACTTGAGTAGGAATGAATGAAGATAGGGGACGAAAGGTTTAGCGAATAATCGTAAATTCGTCGATTGTTTGGGGCATTTTCGAGAACAATTGCTCTCTGTGTGGTCCGTGCAGAAAAATAAGAGTTCGCACTTGGCATGAAAATAAGGAAGAAAGTTTAGTTGTCTGTGCGCTCTCCGATGTGAAAGGCTGGATGCCTTGGATCTGCAAAAAAATGAATTGGGAAAAATGAAGCAGCAAACCTCCCCGCATTTGGTAAGAAATGGAGACAACTCGAGGCAGCTGGAGATGCCAGTTTGCCATAAAGACAGCAGAATGCCTAAATCCGCGGGATAAAGCAGAAATTTCTAGGCTGGAGCGTAATGGAACTCAGCGACTGTTTGGCCTAATGAAAGCCAAGTTACAGGGGAATTAAGAAGTCTGCGAGTGGACAGTGGTCATTCCTATGAGAAGCGAAGCCAAGCAAAGTCGGGTTCGGATGCCAACCACTGCAGTGTGGAATCGTCACCCCCATTCATCCCCTACTGTGGAGGAAGTGAAGAGATGCGCTTGTCTTACGGGGTGAAGCGAGGCCCCATGTGTGCGTGTGTGTGGTCGCGTAAGCAGCGAAGCCACTACGTGTAAGTGCGACGGGATAAAAACATGTCGAAAGAAAAATATGAGCGTAAGAGCGGTGGCTTCGATACCTAACAAATATACAGGTGAAATGTTGAGTTGCCAATATACGCTTAAGGTAAAAGCACGTCTGATTTCGCTCGGCCGAGAAAATTAATCTTGGAAACCGCAACATCAGATGTGAGAGGGCCTATTTTGCTTAACGCCCACCTTCAAATCGTCACGAGAATAGATCAGTGTGCACTCTAATCATTGCAACAAAGTGCGGCGTGATATTACCATTTTTAATTGTGTGCTTCATTTACATCAAGCGTCAAAGTGAAGTGTTGAATCATCGGTGCTGCCACATGGTGCAAGTGTCTGTGTGTGTGTGTTTTTTTGTCGAGTGATATTATGTGATGCACAACGGATTTGCACAGCAAAGTCACGAAACTGTAAGTAGATGAATATTTCCTTTTTCTTTCTTCGCACATCTGCGAACTTGTGCCATCCCGACACCCAAAGCTGCATGGACATAGATGCAGTAATGCTGAGTGACTGAACCTCAGAGGAAATACCTGCACATACAGATTTCAATTTCTTACAGGGCCCATTTCCTGATTACTTTTTTTACATGAATAAGGGAGAAGGTGTGGCCACAAATTCCGCTGGGCGGGACAGTTTCTTTTAACTTTGGTTCAGGACCAACGTCAGCGGGGCAGGGTTCTGCATGTGCATGCTTATTAGATTTAGTTAATTAACTTTGGCAGTATTTCGCACCTATAATCTTATACCGCAAATTAACGTGCTTGTGTATTTTGTGTCGCGAGTATTTTTAATGTGATCGTTTGCATATAATTTTTTTTTCATTCTCTAAGCAATTGTATATGAATATCACCTGCAGCTCTATTTAGTGTGTAAACGAGTAGTATCTCTTGTTCAGATAGTCCGGTGGAGACTCAGTCGGCTGCGTTATCCGACAGTAAAGTGTGACACCGTATGCTGCCCACATATGAGGGGCAATTGTCTATGCGCCTAGAGAGCGCCGGATCTGTTTAAATCTCGCAGAACGTTATTAAATGTTGTGTTGTGTATTTGAGAATCATGTGTTATTTGCGAAAGTGAGTGTTGTACTGGCTGGTTGGGGATTGAATGTACCGGAGTAAGATCCGGACCACTACACTCAGTCACGAATTGGTGATTGCGGGTGAACCTCATCACAACTCTGATCCCAAAGTATCATTTTTTTTAGATTATTTTATTGTTTATTTGTTGTTGTTATTTTGTTCACAAGGTGGATTCACCCAAGCCTTATGCTTCGGGTCATTCTTCAACTTTTCATTTTTTATGTTCTGGTGTGAATCTTTGAGTGCAGCAGTGCACCTGAGATTCTCACCTGGTGCCGTGGCCAACTAAATTGTACTTCAGGTCTCAAGCACCGTTACCGGCAGACTAGGCAGGAACACTGCTAGTGCCGTGTAACACTATTGTTTTCCATACCGGTTCCATTGACTTTGAATAGCTTTGATAAATTTAATTTGCGTCAGAACGGATTCAAAAGACGTGCTTATTACACCCGAAAATTCGGTGTCGTCTTTCTTGTTCAAATTATGTACAGAAGATGACTTTGCAAAAAACCTTACTTATGACAAAGTTCCAGGTTATTATACTTGGAATCTAAGTAACAAGAAATTTCAACGGAGGAAACAAGAAATGCCCGTTGATGGCTATGGTGACATTACAATAACAGATGCGCTTGGCAGAGTGTATGTAGTCCATCCCAACAAACGGAATGTTTTCATCTAAGGATGTTACTTTATGCGGTTAAAGGATCTACTTCTTTTGAATAATTTAAGAACTGTGGCAGGAGTAACGTACGACACATTTCAAGCGGCGTGCAGAGCAATGGGATTGCTGGAAGACGATTCTCACTGGGAAAATACATTATCGGAAGCTGCACTATGTAGTTCTGCAGTATCCCTTAGATATTTATTTTCCATCATAATCGTTCTTTGCCAAGTTTCTGATCTGTTGACTCTTTGGAATAATCACCGTGAAAACATTGCGACGTACCTGCCCCGCAGGACGCACATGAGATAAAGGCAGATAGTAGCGAGAGCATACGTCCGCGTAGCTTAGTTGGGACAGCGACTTATTCCGGAATGAGCGGACCCGGGTTTGATGCCCAGCGTGGACAAAAATGACGAAGAAATTTACTTCGTTATATTGGCGCCCGAACTTCAAGAATGACCTGGCCGTTGAAGTTCTCGCAATGGTGGGATGTTCTTTCCACACCACGAGGCAGAAAAAATAAGAGAATCATTTCTTCAGCGCTCCAAAAAATAAATGTGTGTGATGTTACGTTCCACCCACCAAATTGACTGCGATTTCTCCAATGTACGTTCTTCAGTGGATGACTGCCTACAGCGATACATGGTCCCGGCTGACCCGTGGGCCATTCCCCCGGCTCTCTTCGGGTAGGGGGAGGGGTCGTGCCTGCCACGCAGGACACACATGAGATAAAGGCAGATAGCAGCGAGAGCATACGTCCGCGTAGCTCAGTTGGGAGAGCGACTTATTCCGGAATGAGGGGACCCGGGTACGATGCCCGGCGTGGACAAAAATGACGGGGAAATTTACTTCGTTATAACACGTCCGAAGATATTTTGCACCTAAAACGGACAGAGCTAGTAGCATTAGAAGACTTCAACTATGACCCAAATGTGTTTCATGAAGCATTGATTGAAGTCAACAGAATAGCATACTTATTTACAAACAAATCTATCAAAGAGTTTGGACTTCTTTTGCCAGATAACAATAACCCACAGTCGTACAACAGTGACTACTTAAGGGAAATGTCATATGATCGATCTCGGCTGTTACAAACTGTCGCTCAGGAAAAACACCGAGTAAACCGAGATCAGAAAAAAGCTTATGACGCCATAATATGTAGCATAACAAACAAGGAAGGTAAGATTCTTTTTGCTAGATGCCCCTGGAGGCACAGGTAAAACATTCTTGATAGATTTGTTGCTCGCCAAAGTGAGGTCTGGTTGTAATATTGCTTTTGCCGTCGCATCATCTGGAATTGCAGCCACTCTTTTGGAAGGGGGAAGAACTGCACATGCCACATTTAAACTTCCTCTAAAAGTCTGTCATGATGATACAAGTATATGTAATATATGAAATATTTCAAAACAATGTAACACCGCCAAATTTATCCAAAACTGTGCATTGATAGTTTGGGATGAGGCTACAATGTCGCACAAAACTTCGGCAGAAGC
The DNA here is from genome assembly GCA_039090855.1 of Macrothele yani. Classification (NCBI taxonomy): domain Eukaryota; kingdom Metazoa; phylum Arthropoda; class Arachnida; order Araneae; family Macrothelidae; genus Macrothele; species Macrothele yani. The sequence continues at coordinate 79,276,137 of CM077023.1, read as the reverse complement.
CTTAGACAGGACCATGCGTAATCTTGGGAATACAAACAGACTAATAGGTGGATGCACAGCTTGTTCTCCGGAGATTTTCGTCAAATCTTACCAGTTGTGACGAGAGGAACGAGAGCTGACGAGGTGAACGCTTCTTTAAAAATATCTTATATTTGGTCGGATGTAACTAAATTATTACTCAAAACCAACATGAGAGTACTTTTATTTTCAGAAGATAATAGTCTTTTTGCTGAAATGTTACTTAAAGTTGCGAATAGAGATTTTTTATCTATGAATGAAGGTAAAATTAACTTCAATCATGATTTATATGTTGTCAGTAACATTCAAGAATTGATTACTGATGTTTATCCCGAAATCCATTACCTTTCAAATAAGTCGCTTTCATGGTTTAAAGAAAGAGCAATTGTATCGCCGACAAATGCACAGGTTCGGAAACTTAAAGACTTGCTGCTCTCCAAATTCAATGCCCAAACTCAAGTTTATTACTCAGTAGACACGGTAGTGGACATTGTAGAGCTATAACGAAGTAAATTTCTCCGTCATTTTTGTCCACGCCAGGATTCGAACCCGGATCCCCTCATTCCGGAATAAGTCACTCTACCAATTGAGCTACGCGGACGTTTTATTCTGATTCCTATCTGCCTTTATGTCGTGTGCGTCCTTCTGGCAGGCACGTCACATCTCCTGGTACGTTACATAACCTCCCGCTTATTTTTTTTTTTTTTTTTTTTTTGAAGTGCTGGAGAAAGGATTCTCTAATTTTTCCTATCTCGCGGTGTGGAAAGAACATCACACCATTACGAGATTTTGAACGGTCGGGTCATCCGGATAGTTCCGGCGCCATTATAACGAAGTAAATTTCTCCGTCATTTCTATCCGCGCCAGGATTCGAACCCGGGTCCCCTCATTCCGGAATAAGTTTCTCTACCAACTGAGCTACGCGGACGTTTTATTCTGATTCCTATCTGCCTTTATGTCGTGTGCGTCCTTCTGGCAGGCACGTCACATCTCCTGGTACGTTACAGAGCCGGTAAATTACCCTGCAGAATTTCTAAATTCTTTACATCCTTCCAGCATGCCAGCACACAAACTATCTGAAAGTGAGGGTTCCTATTATATTGGTGCGTAATCTAAACCCACCGAAGTTATGCAGGACGCGATTGCAAATAAAAACTTTGAAAAACTTTTTGATTGAAGCTACCATTTTAACTGGCTGTGTCACTGCAGAAACAGTTTTAATACCGAGAATTCCAATGATTCCATCAGATTTGCCGTTTCGTTTCAAACGAATCCAATTCCCGGTAACAATCTGCTTTGCCATGACAATAAATAAAGCACAGGGTCAGACACTGAACGTGGCTGGCGTTGACCTAAGTGAAGAATGTTTTACTCATGGACAACTTTACGTGGCTCTTTCGCGTATCACGACAAAACGAAACCTTTTCCTGCCCACGTGTGGAGGGAAAACGACAAGTGTTGTCTACAAGGAAATCTTATAACACCTCGGTGAAAAAAAAAAAATTCGCCGTACATTCTAAATTGCTACCGTGCGAAGCCGGTCCGGGTCGCTAGTTCATAATAAACACATGCATTCTTTTTCTTCCTTTTTTTTTTCCTTTTCTTTTTTTTTTTTTTTTTTTTTGTCATGTGGTCTACCAGCCCTATTCCATTTTTCTATGTATAACATTTAACCTTTTGCCGGTGGTGATCCGAACTAGGGGCGAATTGGGACAACCAAATCACGCCGGGAATTTTATTCTTTTGGTCCACTACAAAAGCACACGCATGAAGAGGGGAAAACCTCAGAAATTTCTTCATCACAAAACCTTTGTTAAACCCTGGATGAAAGAGAGCTGCTGATATGCATTGTAAAACGAATTCCGTTGTGAACAAAATTTTAACAGCACTTTAGGAGTGAAAGAATTTTTGAAATCCGCTCATGATTGAATGTAGCATAAAACCACACCCAAAACGCTCTGTTTTACCAGATAATTTTTTTACTTTCAGAAATTATTTCTTACTTTTGTTATGATTGGCATATTTTCACTGTATTCCATGTAACCACTTCGCTCAGAAAACTTGAAAATTACATTGTCTTGCAGCGGGAATTGAATCTGCACCTCTCGATTTCTATTCGAGCATGCTAGCCATTACACTATACCCAGGACGAGGAAGTTCCAAGCAACTGAACATAGATATCTGAGAACCTTGAGATTTGCGCTAGTCGAAGCTATTCCTGCCCCATCGTAGCGTCTCACGACCTTTTCTCGCATCCAGGGTCGGATGTAGGTCACAAATTCCAGTCATCAAAGTACATCATATACAGTACAACTGGGAAACGAATTTTCCCAAAGAAATAATTCTTCATAAATACATGGTAGGCAATGTAATTATTTGCATACTTTCACTGTATTCCATGTAACCACTTAGTTCAGAAAACTTGAAAATTACATTGTCGTGGAGCGGGAATCGAACCCTCACTTCCCCATTTCCGGTCGAGCATGCTATTCAATTCACTACCCAGGACAACGAAATTCAAAGCAACTGAATATAGATATCTGAGAACCTTCAGATTTGTGCTAGTCGAAGCTATTCCTGGTGCCTCATCGTAGCGTCTCACGACCTTTTCTCACATCCAGGGTCGGATTTAGGTCAAAGATTTCAGTGATCAAAGTACATCATGTACAATTGGGAAACGAATTTTCCTGGATAAATAATTCTTCATAAATACATGGTAGGCATTGTAATGCTATTATTGGCATATTTTCACTGTATTCCATGTATTCGTCTCAACCAAGTATAGTTTTCAAGTTTTCTGAAAGAAGTGGCTACATGGAAAACAGTGAAAATATGCCAATAACAGCATTACAATGCCTACCTACCATGTATTTATGAAGAGTTATTTCTTCGGGGAAATTGGTTTCCTAATTGTATATGATCTTACTTTTGTTTTGACAAAAATCAACAAAAATAAACATGAGTCTCTTAAAAACCTCATTATCAACTAAATCATCATGATGATAACTCCGAAAGTTGAAATGTGGCGCATGTGCCATATAATAATTTTCCCATGAATTAATTTTTCTAATTATTTGGTCACTGATCGCCTACTGTGCATTGGTATTGGGTAAGTCCTTCAATAGTCATCCTTGAGTAAATACCTTTGTTAAGTCTACCCATTATTCTGACCAATGAACCAGTACTAGCAAATCGTTGTTTCTTTCAAGATAAATGTGGCTGCGACACGGATTTCCAAATATCTCTGTGGAATAATCGGTTTGTGCCCTATGTCAGTCGGTGGATAAAGGTCTGGAGATGGCGGTCAACCACAACGGATACTAGTGTCGCCTTCAAGATTGCAAAAAGAATGTAGGGCCTACTAGTGACTCTGGGTTCCAAATCTGACGACCTACGTCTAAATATATTGGGTGTGTGCAAAAGTTCGCCCCGTTTTGGTAATAGATGCAAATTGCGATCGGAGTAGTTACGTCACAGATGACGCTGCGGTGCCGAATTTCCGGCCAATAAAGCATGGAGCAGTAGAGCATATATAGGCAGGTTTGCCCGAGTAAGTCATTCGTAACGGAAATCACGGACGGGACAGAGACAGAAACTGCAAAGATCAACCACGTCCTGGACGTCCATCCGTGGTTTCTGACGAGGATGTGGACCGAGCCATAACAAATGACCCACATCCAACCGTTCAGGAATTAGCGGAAACGTTGTCGATACACAGAACAACAGTCGAAAGACGGATGCATGAGCTTAGGTTCATCATCAAGTTCGATAACTGGGTTTCGCGCCAGCTTTCTGGAAAGCAACGAGAGAAGGAAATTCGTGCCTGTGTTTCCTTGCTTTCTCGTCAGAGAAATGAACCGTTTTTGGGACAAATTGTAACGGGTGTTGAGAAAGGGGTACTGTACCGTAATGTAAAGCGTCGACGGACTGTGTGCCACCTCAAAAGGAGGACTGCATCCCTAAAAGGTTTTGTTGGGTGTTTGATGGGATGTCCAGGGAATAATCCACTGGGAGGTCTTGGCACCTAACCGAACGATAAATGCTGACCTTTACTACCAACAGTTGGGAATATTGCGAGAACAGCTGACATCGAAGCGGCCAGAACTCGTCAATCGCAAAGGCGTGATCCTTCATCATGAAGACGCCACACGTCATGCTGCTTTAATCACACGGCAAAAGTTACTGGACTTGGTTGGGAAGTGTTACCTCACCCTGCGTATTCACCTGACCTCGCACCTACAGACTTTTTCGATCGTTACAGAACGCCTTAGCTCTCCAAAACCTCAATGATTTGGACGATTTGAAAACGGCAATATACGTGACTTTTTTAACTCTAAAGCACAGGAGTTTTTCCGGCGTGGGATTCATACTCGTAGACAGATGGCAAGAAGTCATACAGAATGATCGTAATTATGTGAAATCCTAGGTACGTTATTTGTTGTGTTCTCCTACTTTCCTTGTATCGTACAAAAATGAGTGGAACTCATGCACACACTTAATAGTAAGTTAGCTTTAGCTTACTTAATTTATAACAACGTGCTTGATCCGGGACACTTTTTCTAACATAAGTACAGAGAATTTTGCGATTTCATTTCAGAGCCAACAGACAGCATAAACAGATTTCTTTTTTCTTTTTAAGGAAATAACTTTGCGGACGGAAAAAAAGGTCAAATGAAAGTAACGATTATTATTCATAAGTACCAAAATTATTATTCGTTCGTTTCAAAAATTCCATATCAAAAAAATTTACGTGAAATTGGGCCATTTCTCTAGTGGTCCACCGGGAAATGTCTCGGTATCCCGGTGGGCCAATCCTCCCCCTGATTCGAACCCACATCTTCCAACTCCTGAGCTGCTGTTCTCAATATTGAACTTCGTGACAGGCATACCGTTGCTTCACTGTCAATTTGACTCACCTTAGTATTACGTCATCTAGGTCATGTTACGCAGTACGTTAGACATTTGGCCGCCGTTCCTATTTTGTCATGAGGTCGATTCTGAAAAGGTTGAAGACACCTGATCTAGGCGATACTTTTCGTCTGAGCAACTTTTAGCATTATATAAATACAAATTCGTTCATTTGTGAGGTATTGTTCAAACGTTTGGGGCAGTCTCCAAACCAATCCGCAAATTCCTTTCTGGTATAATGAAAAACGTAATTTTTCTGATTTACAACTCGGCACTGGATGATTCTCTCCTGTCCCTTTTCCACAGTCTGTCATCGCGAATTCTATGTACCTTTTACCTTTATTACCACGGACATTAAGCCTAGTAGCTGTCGGCATTTACCCCATCTCCTTTAGTGCTCCATCGCACTACAAGAAATTCTATTACACCACACCAGTTTTGTGTACAGCTAAAGAAGAACCGGTGTGTGTGTGTGTGTGAACGCAATGTTAACTCATCAGTACTTGATATATCAAAACTTTGGAATTCCTTATATGGTTATAAGTGTCCTGAATATTAAAATCATCAACTAATAAAATATAAAATCGAGCAGTTCCACATTTTAAAGCGGGCTTTTGTAACTGGTTCCAGGGTGCGGGTTTACCACTGGGCAACCTGGGCCATGACCCAGGGCACTGCGTATTGAAAGGCACCAAAATTTTGGAAATATGTGTGACAGCATTCGTTTTACCTTTTTAAAAAACAAATACATAACAACAACAGCAAAAAAAAAAAAAACTTTCACTGAAATAGCATTTTGTACTTCGACAAATAAAACTGAGCTGTATGAAATAGACACAGTTAATACTTAATATTACAATTGTACTAGTGCTCTTTTAATTTTTCTAATAGTTAAAATCAATTTATTTTGAAACAAGGATGACAAGAATCACGGCAGTTTGTGAGTTCAGAAAGCCAGCGAAGCTACTTCTACCTGGCAAGGTCAAACTAAGGGCATTTCTTTAACAAAACTCGCTAACAACCGGGAGTGCATAAGAGGTTTGGAGGATGGAGCCGATAGTTTTTACAAGGCATTTTAACAAATTTGAGGGTGACGATGAGAAGTTTGGAATCCTTTAAACCAAAAAGCATATCTCTACAAGATCAAGGCCTCCCAAGGTTAGTGTGGGTGACAGAAAAAGATTAATTTCTCTCAGTCATTCAATTGGTTGAAATGAACATTGTTAGTATAGTGGTATTATAGCACTATATATATATATATATTTTCTTTTAATCGTAAACATCATCATCATCATTGTCAACCATTATCAATCCACTGTTGGACGAAGGTCTCCCCAAGTTTCCTCCACAACGGTCTGTCTTGTGCCAGTCTCCTCCATGTCACACCTGCATACTTTCGAATTTCATCCACCCATCTCCCATGTGGCCTTTTTCTGGGTCTTTTCCTGTCCCTTGGAATCCAATCTAAAATTTCGGCTGTCCATCGATGGTCTGTTCTTCTGGTAATATGTCCAGCCCATTGCCATTTCAGGGATTTAACTCTGATCATGATGTCTTCCGCTCTTGTCATTTTTCGGAACTACGAGTCCAGTTCTTCTTCTTATCTCTCCTGGTTACACCAAGCATGCACCTGTCCATGCTTCTTTGAGTTGTCTGCAGCCTTTGTATGTCTCTTTTAGTTAAGATCCACGTCTCTGCACAATGCGTAAGCACTGGAAGGATGCATTGATCAAACACTTTTCTTTTAAGACATAATGGCATATTGCTCTTGAAAATTGTGCTGCTTCTTCCAAAAGCTCTCCAGGCAAGTTTTGTACGCCGATTAATTTCTTCATCAATGTGACCCTCACTTGATATCTGCTGTCCAAGATAAACGTGCGTGTCTGTTATCTCCAGCTTTACTCCATCAATCGATAAATCTTCATTTCTTGAAAAAGCATTGAACATCACTTTTGTCTTCTGAAGGTTCATTTTTAATCCCACTTCTTTACTCTTGTCAGCAAGTTCCTGGATCATACTCTGCAGCTCTGATGGGGTAGTTGCAAAAATGACTACGTCATCAGCAAAACGAAGGTGGGTTAGATAATCTCCATTAATCTTTATCCCCTTGTTTTCCCAGCTCAGCGACTGAAAGACACCCTCCAATGTGGCATTAAAGAGCTTTGGAGATATGGTGTCACCTTGTCTCACTCCCTTTCCAACTTTTATGTGTGCTGTATTCTCAAACAGCCGAATCTTTGCACTTGCATTTTCATAGATGGTATTGATAATATTAATGTATGCATCTTCAATACCGCAGGATTTCAGAGCCATTGTAACTGCTGATGGTTTCACCGAATCAAAGGCTTTTTCATAATCGATAAAAGCCATGCACAATGGAAGTTCATATTCCTTCGCTCTTTCAATTAGTTCTCTCAGTACGTGGATATGATCTTTTGTGCTGTAGCCACTCCTGAATCCAGCTTGTTCTCTCGGTTGAGCCATCTCCAGTGTTACCTTCAAGCGGCGTGAAAGAACTTTAGTGAAGATTTTATAAACCACTGATAGGAGGCTGATAGGTCTGTAGTTCCTGAGATCCTCAATGTCACCTTTTTTATGTAGCAGGATCATTGTAGCGTTGTTCCAATCCTCAGGAATCTTCTCTTCATTAAGGCCTCGAGTGAAAATTTGGGCGAGTACTGTTTCGATTTCTCCACTTGCTTCTTGTATGATGTCTACAGTAATTCCATCTTCTCCTGGGAGGACTGGAAGAACTCTGGTACTGGTATCTTTCATGATGTCTGGAGTACATGTATCATTCCTTTCATATAATTTGGAGTAGAAATCTTTCACTCTTGTCAAAATTTCGCATCTATTTCTTGTTACAGAACCATCTTCTTTTCTCAGTGCCATAATCTGTTTTGTTCCCTTACTGAGATGTCCCGTTGCTATTTTTAGGCTTTGATTGTTTTCAATTACTTTCCTCACTAGTTCACAGTTGAATTTCTTTACGTCTTCAGTGATACTCTTTCATACTGTCTTGCATAACTCTATATATTCCACTTTGGAAGTCACATCTTCTTTAGTTGTCCTCATCTCTCTTCTTTTTTGCATCAACATTTTGGTTTTTCCTGATAATTTGTTCACATGCAACTTGTTCTTAGACGCAGCTAATTTTGTTGCTGTTTCCATAAGAGCTTTGGTTACTTTTCTGTTAACTTCAGAAATATTCACTTCTTCCGATGTTAGGCCTTCTAAAGCAGAGAATCTGTTCTTCAGTTCCAACTTGAAGGTATTATGGTGTTTTTTAAGGTTGGTTATGTCAATAGATTTTGTTTGTCTTATGAGCTTGCCACGTTCGAGTTTAGTGTTGAGGTGCATCTTACATCTCACCAATCTATGGTCACTACCTATGTTGAACTTGTTTAACACACTGCAGTTTTCTAAAAAATCGTAAACATAGTATTGCTTATGTAAAAAATTGAAATGCCAAATTTGCAGGGAGATATTTCATAAGTATATCAAAATCAAGCACTTTCATTGGTAAATATGGAAATTAGAAATGAAATGAAGTTTCAAAATTGTGCAAATTAAACATGCGAAAAAACCATATTGAAAATTTTGATATCAATGTCCAGTTTTATGTAAGTAATACATATGCTAAAAATTTTACAAAGTTGTTCTTGAGGATGTACTAATTCTTTTCGTGATGAAGAAACTATATATAAATATATAATTTAAATATGAAATTTAAACTGGAAGTAAATATTTTAACGTTCTTTGGAGGAGTCTGATTTTTCTTGGATCAGGGAGCTGTAATGTTTAAACTCGCATCTGATTAGTCCTTTATGTAAAAAGAGCCGTTGGAGAACAGAGGAACAAGCACGCGCACACACAGAGGAGGAACAGCCACATTGAATCAATCATAGCAGAGAAAAAGTATTTTGATAAAATGTTTCAAAAAATAATAGCGCCTACGCAGTGGCAAGATTAATGCTCACCTAACCCGATGAGATTCAAATGAAGTAATTTTTATTGTTATCAAAGCATTTTTCATTTAATTGAGAAATATAGCAGTTAGTATATAAGAAAATACAAAAATATTAAACCAGCTTGCACTCAGATGGAATATCAAGAGGACAAATTAATCAAAAAGTGTGACTTGCGAGACTGATATTGATTCAGTTATAAGTTCATCCTATTCTTTAGAACTCAAAATACAGTGAAATAGATGTAAGAAATTTTAGGCTTCTTTTCACAATTTCTTGATTTCTACAAAGCCTTTGATTACACCACTATAATTCAGAGTGCAAAAATCCTCAAATAGTAAGGAAACACAGATTGTTATTTGTTCTAAGCATTTCAGACACAATGCAATCTATCATTTAAAATAATTGACAAGCAGGGGAAAATATGCACAATACATTACAGAGGATATTAACACATTTTTAGAAAGTTTTTGATAAAAAATTACAGAAAATACAAGAAGTTCAAAGAATTGAAACTGGTGATACCGTGTTAGATGAACATGAAGAACAACATAGGTAAATATCGTCTGCTCAGAACATTAATTAAGTATTAATTGTCTGCTTAGAAAGTGACGCACGTAAACAAAGTGACGATAGAAGGCTGTGTATTTGCTCTTTAAGAAGAGAAATATTCGTATTCTGTAATTAAAAAACGCTCTGAAAATCATGGAACTGGCATTTCTAAATGTAAAATAAGCAATATTGTTAATAATAGAGGGGTAAATCGTAAAACAGTGTATTTAGCACGAAAAAGAGTGGTGCGTACTTTTGCGACTATTTCGAAAGTAAGGTTCCTGGTCTCAAAGAAAATTCACCGACCCAAAAAGCAATCGCTAAGTCGATAAAGATATTTCTTTCAACGTAAACAAGGTGATAAACAAAGATCTGAATTCAAGAAGAAAACAAACAAACATAATGTTCACATCCGTTTGCAACGTGACTGAGCGCAGAACACGGTGTAGACTTCTTTATGAAAATCACTTAGCCGGATACAAATGGAAATTTATTGTGACCATTGATGAGGCATGGATCTACCTAAACGACTGCAACAACAACAAAAACAAAAAAAAGGTCGATTTAATATCGCAAAAGAGCAGAAAAAGACCTACAAACTTGGTTCTAAGAATCCAAACAAAGTTTCAGTAAAGGATTCATGATTATTGCTGGTTTCTCGTGCAATGGGAAATAAAAGTTAAAGAAATTAAAGTTTTTAGTACAATGGAAAATTAAAGTTAAGAAATTAAAAGTTTATGTTAAAAACAATTCTGCATATTACCAAAATAATGTTTTAACTCCTATATTTAAAGAGGAAATACCATTTCTTTATCCACAGAGCCTTCAAAGAGCACAACTCCATCAGGATAAGGCTATTAGTGATACATTCAAATCTACCAACTTACTTCTTGAAAGAAAGAAAAAAAGAGACTGGTATCAAGTCTATATGTTTTGCTCATATTCCTTCAAAGTCCCTGATGTTTCAACAATGGACTATTTATATGTGCCTTTGGACTGCTAAAAAGAGCGCTTTCTGAATGCAAACTCAAAACAATGATTGGACTATGGAAAGCAGTGAAAGAGGAATAGATTAAAATACCACTACCAATTTTAAGGAATTCTCTGTTATCTTGTAAATATAGATGTAGGTTCATTGTCCAGAGAAAGGACTATCAGATAGAACATTTAAGAAAGAATTTTATTTTAAATATTAATTATATTGCTGGAAAATCATTCTAAAAATGTGTGAACATCCCCTGTACTTGTATTCGTCAATGCCAATGCATTGTAAGGTGTAGAATAATGTTCCTTCTGTGTCCTCTTCTTAGAAGTGGAGGAACCCAATACATAATAAGAACATCTGTATCGCTATTATGGACTACTGATGATTCTATCTGCTATTAAAACGCAATGTTATTTTGAAAAATTCGTCTTTTCTGAAAGTCATTAATTACAAAATACAAAAGATCGAGTTTCAAAAAACGAAAAAGTCATGTATAGTACGATAAGGTAACCTGCTGATTGTGTCTTTTGCAAATGAACTTTTTCCTTTATTCGTATTTATCGCAGCATCGTAATTTACAATCCTTGAATTTTTTTCTTCCCTAACTTCCATCCTAAACGATTTTTTTTTATCTTTCTCGGACTCGCACATACACAGTTAAACTTTCCAATAGTACACTGCTGGACAATTGTTAAGGACGGTTCATAAACGGCTATATAGCGCATAAAAAAGTAAGTGTGGTTGGATGCCAAGTGAAATAAAATAATGTCAGAATGCCAGGACATTACAAGAAAGACAATTTATTGTGCTCTGAAATCCAGAAGGCTTTGGAACGTGTTCAAGGGACAAACAGGCCATTTTGTGCAGAATACGTAAACGTGAAAAAAATGCAATTACCGTCCGCAGGCGTTCCAGCGTAAGATGTCAATACGGGATATGACCACCATGGAGGGCGATGCAAGATTCCACACGTCGTGTCATGCTTTGCACAACATTATCAAGCAGCTGTTGGGGTAATTTATCCCATTCCTCTGTCAGTGCATGGATGAGGGTGTCCTTGTTTATTGGAGGGCATTGGCGACCAGCAAGACTCCACCCCAAAGCATCCCACACATTTTCAATGGGATTCAGATCTGGAGAACGTGCTACTCATACGAGGCGTTGAATATCCTCGCTCTCAAGACACTCCTGGACAGCGACTGTTCGATGTCATGTTGCGTTGTCGTCCATGAAAATGAATCTATCACAGACAGCACCACGGAACATGCGAACATGAGGTAGCAGAACATCATTAATGTATCGTTGGCCAGTCATAGTCCCAGTTGGAAGCACATAGAGGGACGAACGGCCATTGATCATGATGCCAGCCCATACCATGACACTACATGTCGGATATCGGTCCCTTTCCTGTATGTTTGCTGGACAATATGCAGTACCACTATCACGCCAGATCAGTTGTCGTCGACAATCAGACCATAGACTGTATCTACTCTCATCTGAGAAGAGGACAGCAGACCAGTCGTTATCAATCCAATTGCGATGTTGATGGCACCATTGCAAACGGGCGGTACGGTGAAGTCTGGACAATGGGATGCATACAACAGGACGGCGGGCGTATAGTCCTCCTTCATGCAAACGTCTGGCGACAGTTTTTCGGGAGATCCGCTTGCCAGTAGCAGCCATAAACTGATTTGCTACCTCACTAGCTGTGCTGCGCAGGTGTCTTTTTTGTTGATAGCACTATGTACCGATCTTCTGAAGGTGTCGTACTGCGAACACGACCTTCCCCGTGACGTTTTCTACACTCTCCATTTGTTTGAAATGATTTCCAAAGCCTTGAAACAACACTGTGGCTGACGTCGAACTCCCTAGCAACACCTGTTATCTTTCGCCCTTCTTCAATCTTGCCAATAACACGGCCACGCATAAAATCATCTAGGTGATGTCGGGAAGACATACTGAAAATTGCAAGTTCGTCAATTGATTCTTTCCCTTTCAACTTTGCGTTTGAACAACAACGGTCAATACGCGTCAAATCCTTTATATCTCTTATCAGCGCTATGACGTCACGAACAAGTTCGGCAATCCAAAATTTGCATACGCACAACACGTCTTACTGTATCCTGCACTTATGCTAATTTCCACATTTTCCTGCCTTCCATTTTATGGTTGCTATCGTTGCTATTGTCATCCGTCCTTAGCAATTGTCCGGCAGTGTACTAAGTAAATGTTGATTTCGTGTTTACGTTGAATTTCTGGGTTGATTTCCGCCGTCTTTACACGATCATTATTCTAAAAACAGATTCAAATAAACACATTTGACTGTTTAGATGATTTATTGAATTCATATAGAAGACGTTAGAACTTTCAGGCCCGCAACGGACCTACCTTCAGATGTTATTGACAGAATGGAACTGAGCATGATTTAAATACATTAATGTTATGTGGTTTTCTTGATATTGTGACCTGCTCGTGATGGACATCATATCTCGTGAAAGGTTTGTTAACATCGATAAATATATTACGTGTGAAGCAACGTATTAAAAACTATGTTTGAAGGAAATAATTGGTGTAAGTCTCTACATGTTACATGTTGTTCCTTTGGACAACGGATATGGAGTATATGTCATCCCAATGAAGACAATGGACATTGAAGATGAAGATCGTATATATGTTGGATCTACACTTCGCTCATTAAAAACTCGTTTAAAAGAGCACCAATATAACATAAAGACAAACTCATCAAGGACTTCCCTATCAAGGCTATCATGCAAAGGATCTCATTACTCATGCTGGAACGAAGCCGACATCCTCGCCACGCCCTACTCAAAAGCATCAATCCTACTACTAGAAAGTATATTTATTCACAAATATGGTGAAGAATGCTGCAATGATGATACTCCTTGTCACATCCCTTTACCTTGGAAAACGGTGCTTAATGAGTTATAACATGTAGAGACTTACACCAATTATTTCCATCAAACATAGTTTTTAATACGTTGCTTCACACGTAATATATTTATCGATGTTAACAAACCTTTCACGAGATATGATGTCCATCACCAGCAGGTCACAATATCAAGAAAACCACATAACATTAATGTATTTAAATCATGCTCAGTTCCATTCTGTTAATAACATCTGAAGATGGGTCCGTTGCGGGCCTGAAAGTTCTAATGTCTTCTATATGAATTCAATAAATCATCTAAACAGTCAAATGTGTTTATTTGAATCTGTTTTTAGAATAATGATCGTGTAAAGACGGCGGAAATCAACCCAGAAATTTCCAATAGTAGCTGAAAATTGTTACTTTTTATTCCTCATCTGAAATTCCACTGTTTACTCGATATTTCTCCCGATTTTTGCCACGTTACATATGTCAGTACTTTTTTGTTTGGTATATACAACTATTGGGGAAAAAATTTTATTTATCCATTATACTGAATTTAAATTTTGCACAGTAAACATCGTGATAGTGATAGATGCTTTAAGCAGGACAACAGATGCAATATAAGATTTTTAAGTTCACAGAGGAATTCTTGTGGCCCCTCAAAAGTCGGTGTTCTAAGTGACAGCTTAGCATGCGTACCGGTAAATCCGGCTCTGTGCATACCTTATGAGGAAAAAGGTATCAAAATTTGCTTGGGAAGACAAAATAATTAATCTGGCATGGAATATATTTCGTATTCAACTGCATATTTATTGTATTACGCACTGAAATGAGTTCTTTTAGAAAGAAGAGAAATTGGTAAGGTATCTCTAATCGAAGCAAAGAAATAAAATGCATTGAAGAATGTATGCAGCCGGCGATAAGCAAGAACGAAATCGTATTTCGAAATGGCTATGACTTATGAAAAAAAGGGACGTATTTCATAAGGTGAGACAAAGAATATTTTTGAATCAGGAAAAGACTGTATTTTGCATAGAATTACGCATACCTCTAATTTAACCTTCCTTTTAGGTTCATATCTTTTTATGTAAATTTGTTTTCTTCTCGTTAAAAAAATTTCTGGCCACCCTGGTGGCGCAGTGGTCTAAGCGATGGTCTCTGTTCATTCGTCCGAAAGGGGTCCGGGTTCGAATCCCGGTGAGGCATGGATGTTGTGTTTGTTTTACGGCACTGACTCTGTACCTTCCCTGAAGCCAGTGACCCTAAATTAAGGACGGGCGACTGCTTATAGACCATTGAGTTGCTCACGGTGGTCGTTAAACCTCCAATAATTAAAAAAAAAAAAATTCTGACTTAATGCCACAGAGTTCCGTCCGATAAATTTGATGTTGGCAGTCCTGACAGTAGGTCAAAGGGTGATTTTGCCAGTCCTGACAGTAGGTCAAAGGGTGATTTTGCCAGTCCTGACAGTAGGTCAAGCTCTTTTTTCATTAGTCTACGTAGTTAAAGACTTATGAAAGAAGAGCTTAGTGTGCAATATTAGCAGAGAGACTCACGTGCAATATTCAAGGTGCAATTTAACACAACGATTGAGCGACTTACGTGCAATGTTAATTGAGCAGTCTTCAATGGGCTTTTAGAGAGCTGTATTCGTGTAGAGAGGAGGGCAAATTTATATGTTGAGTACGTTCTGTGTAAAGTCTAACGATGAGAACAACGTGTTTTGTGTTTACCGCGATGCTGTATAAGTAGATTTATTCACTGAATCCTGCCCGTATTATTGAAGTAATATTTATTTGTTTATTTCAGACTTTCAGCTGCTACAAACGACAGAGAAGTAATCCGGGTTTTAGAGTAAAGTAAACCCACTTAAGTATAAGCTGTCGCGTGTTTTGGAGTAAAGTTAACGTAACGTTCATATCAATAATCAATATAAACAATATCATCTTGAAGTAACATTTATATGTTGAGTTAAGTCTTTTAGCTTCAACGAACAGTGAAGTTATCCGGGTCTACAGTAAAGCAGACTCATTAAGTTTACAACCTAAGCTAAGCTGTAAAAGAATGCAGAAACGGAGTCCCCCTATCTTTCGAAAAATCCTTGAAAAGGGTATACATATATTATTTATGTACATATAATGATTTCCAGGATCTTTTGAAATAAAGTTAACGTAACGTTCAAATCCACAACCAATATAAGCAATATTTTCAGAATCTTTTGAAGTAAAGTTAACGTAACTTTCAAAACCATAACCAATATGTACAATATTTTCAGGTTATTTTGAACTAAAGTTAAAGTAACGTTCAAATCTGTAACCAATATAAATATCATCATAATAGACATGTGGAAAGTTATAGTACTAAAAAAGGAGGAACAAACATGCAAACATTTATTTTTTGACTCAGAAACATTTGTGATTTGAACGAAAATTTCAATAAAACAGGTAAAACTTTGAGTACTAAAAATAATTTCAAAAAATGTGATAATAACCTAAGCAAATTGAAAGGGGAAAGTCGAATTGAGAGAATGAAAAGAGGTTAATGAAAAAACTACAAAAATACTTTAACAAAGAAAATACTTATATTTTCGTGGGATGCAACTGAAACACAATGGAAGATAAAATGACTTGGTAAATGGGAGAAGTAAAAAATGAGTTTCTGTACAAACAAACACACACACACACACACACACACATAGTATACATATCATGACTTTCTAAGTACTGGGAAAAATGGGGAGAAAGTACTTTTCATTGAATCAGCTCAATCATTGATAGTTTTGAAAGTACTTTTCATTGAATCAGCTCAATAATTGATAGTTATGGCCGTTCGTCCCTCTATGTGCTTCCAACTGGGACTATGACTGGCCAACGATACATTCGCAAATTTCACGTAGACGAAAATACATCTACGCGAATTTTGCATCAAGCCATAAAAATCTGCAAGTCAATAACAAAGAACTGAAAACAGATATTTCCGGTATTTCTGGCGTAAACACAGCAAAACTATCAATTATCTGTAGTATTTTTAAAGCTTTTGTTCTGTCTCTCAGGAAATGTACTGCAGATATGATTCTTTCAAAATCTTCATCTTTCTTTTTTAAAGAAAACGTTGTCCTTATCTTTTACCAGCGACTTTTAAAATAAATTTCACCGGTTTTTTGGGGTTTTTTTTCCGTAAAACTTTCTTTAAGTCTACAGGAAACTTCGTCATCCAGTTTGCCATTTCATGAATCATTTTTATGAAGAAAAAATTCAATAGCCTGTCATACTTGAAAGAGAGATATAAAAATCATGTAAAGGATAAGACTTTTTAATTTGACGTTGCAGGACTTGCATAAATGAAGTTTCAATGAGTTAGTTCTGTTCACAAACCTGGCTTCGCTTGACATTTTAGTAACACGTTTCGTGCGTATGAGTGCCCAAAAATTATTTTAAGCAGAGAAATGATGTCGCTACACAGTTAAAAAAAGTAAAGAATATTTTATGCAGATTTTAATGTATGAATATGTTTAAATTATGATTTTAAGCGGTTAATCTGTTCAGAAATAAAATCATAATATAACAACCACAATCATAAATATCACATTATATATATACATATATATTTTTCAACTAAGAAATCTTATTGGCTCAAACTTCTCCACTTTAATTACTGAATAAATATTTCTTCATAATGTTTTAAATGAGGGTTTATGTATTTCTATTTTCTAGCATTAGTAAAAAAATATATATATATTTTCCGCCACATAGGATGAGGTGCATAGAAATAAGAGAGTTATAATGAACCTAAGTACCGCCTGTTTGCGAACCTGATTATCATAGTGAGTATCGTGACATTTATTCACAAGTTTAATTTTATTACTGAAAGAAAATCTTCAAATATAGGAAAGCATTACCAAAATAACTGAGGAAAAGGACATGCACGAGAAAATTTTTAGTTCATCATATAATTTGAGCATATAATCAGCAATTTTATGGATATGAAAGTAGTCGTTCTTTATTGTTGCACATCTTTTAGTAAACGAAATGAGAAAAACGACTATTCCACAGAAATTCTTAGCTTTAAAAAGCTATAATTGCAGCTGAAATTGCTTTACATTTCGGATAGACAAAGAGAACGATAGTTCTTTGAAGCAAAAACATGCAGTAGCCGAAGCTCCCTATCTTTTGAAAATCTTTGAAATAATTATTCATATTGGACATGATCTTCCACTTGTCAGTTCACTTAAATGAATTTACAAATAATTTTCTAAGCGATTAAACATTAAACATGCTGCTGAAATTTTTTTATCTAAATTCTTTTACCCAACAGTTTACATTTTGATCTATAGTAAATACTATTGTAAAACTCAAACATACTGAGTTTTATGTAATTTGAGAAAATAAAAAACAACTTTCTACACGTAAACGCAATTTTTGATTGATTTTCTACAGTTCAGTAAAAATGCTCTTTATTATGTTACCCAACTTGTACAAATCGAAAAACTGAAACGGCTAAAGCCACAAAGTTGCCTTACCTACTGTATTTCATTAATTGGCCTTGTTTACGAAGTTGTTTTCCGCGAAATTAAATTTATGGCGCTTTTCATTTCCATTGGCATTTCTTTAACTTAGCAAAAAATTTTCTTTTGAAAAATATTTGACAGAAATTTTTGTGATACCACAAATTAAGCAAAGAAAATGTAGTATGCAAAGCGCGCAAAGCTAATATTTTTCCCTTTTCAATATGCGCTTCATTCATTTTGTTTATCTTGGTAACAAAAACCAATCCTGATCGTGGCAAACATTCATTTGCAGAAGTATTCATTTCCCCGATATTCATTGTTTGATAAAGCTTTCCAGTTTTTGCACTGTGTTTCCGTACAGTATAAATTTAAATATTTTGGGTCAATACTTTTTGGTTTCCGAAAAATCCTCTCTGGTAGTCGTTCATGGTATGAATTAAAAGTTCGTACCCCAATAATTTTCTGTTCGTGACACTGTTTTCAAAATGTTATTATCTCTCCACATGATTTTTTCTACATATCTTCCTTGAGTTTACCCTTAAAATTTTAAGTGTAAGTAGTCAGTAAAGATTCCCAATTTAATTTACTCCTACATCTAATGAGCAAAAGCATGCATACCTTTTATTTATTCATAATTTTTTAGTAAATGATCATGGAAATTGATTTCGTGTATGTCAATTCTTAATTGTTTTCTTCTCTATTAATCAAATACTTTCATTAGTTGCTTACCTGGGAATGTTTCCTCGGAGAGAATTTCTTGTTTTCTCTTAAAGAGCTCTTGAAGGCAGCTAGTTTTTTTATTACAATGTCTTAGTTGCGTACGTACGGGCTGCCGGGCCATAAATAATGTTTACATCTTGGTTGCTTGAAGGGATGAATGCTTTCTGTTTCTTCCTTTGAGGCACGGACCAATAACCTGATTTCTTACTTGGACGCAAAACTACGGTACTCTTTTCGTTCTCCAAACTTCGCAACAAATGAAGGAGCAAGCCCTGTTTCACGGAAGCAGCACTTTTCTCCCTGGCACGCTGCTCATATCTCTTAAACTCTCCTCCCCATTTAATCACCCCCTTGTAGTTGTTTTGTCCTGGAGGTAAGACAAGTCGGTCATCTGCTCATGCCCAGACACTAAATCCCAAGTTATGGGCAAAGAGAGAAGGCGTTTAAAAGTGAATGTCGCGACTTCTCTCCTATAAGAAAATAATAAAACTTCAAGACGCTTTATGGCACCAATAAAATGGAGAATTTCAAATGCAACAACAGAATGGAATATGTCTGATCCAAAAGCTTAACTAGGAGCGATGATGATAAACACAGAACAAATAAAAAGAATCTGTAGATCAAACAAAGCAGCACGAATGCTGAATAGATGGCATAATAAAATACGCAATTCGAAATTTAATCATAAAGTTACATTATCTTTGTGGTAACGAGTCCGTGCGGACTGACTATTGTTTTCTTGGTTTAAAAAGGAAAAAGAATCCATGAATAACGTGTCATTCACAACAGTGGGAAGCATTGACTTCATAACTTCCAAAAATCATTTAAGTCTTTTTTTTTTTTTTTATTCAAGAATTCTGTTAAAATGAATATAAAATTTATGGAATTGACATCATTTTGATGGCTGATGCTGTAATTCTTAGTTCAGTTCATTAGAATATTTTTTCCACCTTACAGCAATTTCGTTTTCCTGTAATATTCAGCTCAGAAAATGTTTTGGGTGAACACGTACTGAAACGGCTGCGTTATTAGGCACAAGTATTGCAAACAAATCTGTAAATATTCTTATGATAAATCAATGAAAATGAGCTACCCTAGGAAGCGAAATCTTTTGAAATATTGTTTCAAGAGAAATGTGCCCTAAAGAGTAACCGTTTTTAACCATCAAAATTTATCATCAGTTATTTACAAAATTTGATTGTCAAAGCTTTAGTGCACAGAATTAACTTCCCCAAAGAAAGGATTCCTTTCTCTGATTCTGAATGGGAACGAATTTATCTAAACGATGACGGCGCATTTTTTTACCCATTCTGAGGAAACGGTAGGTATTTGAAAATTAGGTAATACGTCGTTAAGCTTCAGGGTTCTAGAAAAATGACAAAATGACAATTTGTGCGCTTTATACCGCATTTTTGCTGAATTTCGCCTTTTCCAGAGCTGTTTTCTATTTTTGAATCTACAGCTGGCTCTGCCATTAGCAGAACGTATTTCCACTTTCTCGTCGTCTTTGTATAATCTTTCATGCCGAGTTTCGTTTTCATTTTATCTACGAAAAAGTAAAAATATGATGGTAAACGAAAAACACAAATTTTTTTTTGGCTTAAGTAATATATATTTCTGGTTTTGCACCACTTTCTTAGGTTCTCCGTTACAAGTTCTGTATATTAAAATAACGATACCCAGTTCTAGTTGCAAAAGTCTTCGTTTTTATCCATTAAGTTGCTATTCAACCTGTGAATATTACTTCGAAAAAATTTGATATGAGGAATAAGATTTGATCACGTGAATATTGTTATTTGTATGTTGCAGGGAAGAATAATGTAATTGACTGCGGTTTCAATTTCTCAGTGTCTTTGTTTTTCTTTTCAATCGGCTCTGTTTACATTCTTTATAATAGAGGTAATAAAGCCTACGTACGTTGTTCAGATGAAAATAGCAAAAATAGCTAAAACGTTTCACTGCAATTCCAAAAGTCTTCACTTCAAAGCTGCAAAAGTCGTCGAAACAACTTCGTTTCTTCGTACGCGTTTTACGCGATGATTTTCTGTGAAGCAAGCTGTCTTTCTTATATTGGAGGTCTAACAACCACCATGAGCAACTCAATCGGCTACAAGCTGTCTCCCGTCTTTAATTTAGGGCCACTGGTTCCAGGGGCCAGTGCTCTAAGACAAACACAACATCCATGCCTCACCGAGATTCGAACCCGGACCCTTCTCGGACAAATGGTCAGGAGCCTCGGCGCCACCAGGGAGGCAAACCGGCGTTCTGCTCGACAGTCTGTATAGGCTTCCGGAAATTGAAAGAGTGTATATTTAACAAGCGATTCACAGTTTCCATCAGACTCTTGACAATATATTCAGGAATTACTTTTAGAAATTAAAATTATGAATAAACTTTGCTGTTTGCATTTGTACTTTGTGAATAAATCATTCTTTTTGGTGTTTGATTTGTGCTTTGTACCACCTCTATGTACACCAGTGTTTCATTTTCTATTTACGAACTAAAGATACGCGGTACGGCATTAAAAAAAACAATTTTTCAAAACTGGTTTTCATTATGTGAATTGCTTTGTCATGCTTAGCGGTTAAAGTAAAATGTATTCATCTTTTTGGCATATGTTACTTGAATAACATTTTTTTCTCTTTGTTTTCCGCAAACACTTCGAATGCTTTCAGTAAGCAATTGCGTTTATTAATTTCTGTTAAAATTACTTCGTGTCAGCAAATTTCTGGGCCCTTTTGAGTCAGAGTGTTAGCATGAGGGTACAATAATTTGATGACATTTCAATAGTAAATTTAGCCCATTTAGCGCTAGAAAATCCAGCAGCGGATCCAGCGGAGAACAACTGTGGCGATCGCACCCCCACAGCATGTTTTTCCTTTTTAAATGGCCAATATCTAAAGATAACAATGCATTTATTTTTGGAAAATTATAGTAATAAATCCACAGGTTTTTGTAAAAGTTTTCATAACAATCAAAATTTGTTGTAAATTTGGAGATAACATATTCTGTTCTAACTTCAGCAGAAAAAAAAAAAATAAAAACTGTAGGTTCAGAAACAGAGGAAGATGAGAGCGGAAGTTAAAAGAGATTTTGTCTGATCATGAAAAGCAATGGGTGATCTTTGTTCTGTTTTCTTTTTTTTTTTTTTTTTTTTTTTTTGCAATATTGCCCGGCCTCATAAGTAATTGGGGGCATTATTAGTAATTGGGATCAGTACACTTTGCAGTGTTTGCGAGATAGTGTGGGTGGCAGAGCAAAGTACGTGCCTTGACTGGACCGTAAACAAAAACTAGTAAAAAACTTCCAAGCTGGAAAATTTTCTGTTAAATTAACCCATCTGAATAGAAGGGATCAAGCTTTATTTTGAAAGATTTTATCCAGACGTGAGATTTAAAAAAGCATCAAGTTGGTTACCTCGAAAAGACGGCACTTGAACGCCATGAAAATATTTGATGGTGTAAGTTAAAAAACTATTAAATGATTTGCAACGGTAACTATGTTCATAATCGACAGACTCCTGATTTAAGTTTTTCGTTATTTATTCTTGATTAAACCCACAACTAAGACGCTATCAAAAGTTGCGGATATATAATAAGCATAAAACGAATGAGTTATTATTGAAAACGAACTTTGCCTTCTATTTAGTCTGTTTTAAACAGTCTTACCATGATTAATATTCCTTTTAGGAGTTCACGGAAAACACTTTGTGTAATCTCTCGAGAATCCTTTTAGGTAATGATAATACTTTTTTAGAGCAGTTTTCGTAAGAACAACAAATACAGCATGTTCACACACACACAGCACAGGGACGCTAACATCTCCTCTCTCTTTCTCAACAATTGTCCAGGGTCGTGATCCCATAATTCTTTGCAACGCACCGCTTGCTGGCTGCTCGGCATCACGCAAATGTAAACAACTTGCGGCAGGTGTCCGATGAAAAAAAGGGAAACTAGCAAATGACGCTAACATCCAACGAACTCTTCCTGCGTCCGCGCTAGTTAATTCCAAATTCCTTTCTGAATTTTGTAAATGCTGGATGTGGAAGTGGTTTTGTCATGAGGTCTGCAATGTTGTTTTGCGACGCACAGTATTCCAGGTAGTGTTACTTAGTTTTGCCTCCTTTAATCCAAACTTTTCGACCATTTCTTGAATTTTGTTCCTTTGGCTTAAATGAAAACTTCCATCTTCGTTTTTCTGCATTTCGATTCCTAAGTACTACTGCACTTCACCTAAACGTGTCACTTCGTACCTTTTCTGCAATTCTTCTATTACACTTTTTATTTCTGCAACATTTTTACCGCTGATCAAAATGTCGTCTACATACAGAATAAAATACACAGGATTTTCTTCTTCTGTCTTGAAAAATAGACAATAATAGGCCTTGCTTTTAGCAAATCCAAGATTTTCCAACGTTTGTTCTATTTAGTTATTCTACGCTTTTGCTGCTTGCTTTAAACCATATATATATTTGTCCAATTTGCAAACTTTGTGTTCTTCTCCTTTCACTTCAAAACCTTCTGGTTGCTTCACATATATTTCCTCAGTTAATTTTGCATTCAAATACGCAGATTTAATATCAATATGGTGTACGTGCATTTGTTTATATGCCGCGGTAGTAAGAAAAGATCTTATTGTGGTGTGCTTAACTACTGGTGCAAAAGTTTCATCGTAGTCTGACCCATATTTTTGGTCATATCCTTTTGCTACTAATCTGGCCTTATACTTTGTTACTTGACGTTTATCATTACATTTTGTCTTGAAGATCCATTTTCTTCCTATATCTTTCTTTCCATTTGGTAACTCTGTTAATCACCAAGTATTATTTGCTTTTAGAGACTTTATTTCTTCTTTCATTGCATTTTGCCATTTTGTTCTCTCTCTTTCTGGAAGATCTTGTATATCACTTAGAGATTTTGGATCTGAGTTAGAAGTTTGGTTTGTTTTTGCTTTAAATCCAAATCGTTCTGGTGGAACTCCTTTATTTAAACGCCCAGAAACTCCAGGTAAATTAATGTTTAGGCCTGATTCAGTTTCTTGCTCTTCTGAAATTTCTTCAGTGCTTTCTTCTTGTTGAGTCTTCTGTATTTCATTTTCAATATCTGCGCTTTCTGAATAATTCAAACTTCCTAATTGTACGAGATTAAAATCTCCTTGTTCTTCAGTTTCTTCGTTTTCCTAGCTAAATTGATTTTCAAAGAATTTTACCGATCTTGACACGACAACGTTTCTTCCTCCAACTTAAACTCGATATCCCTTTGATCTAAAATCATAACCGATGAATGTACCTTCAACTGCTTTGTCATCTAATTTCCTTCTTTTCTGTTTATGAATGTAGTAGTAGACTTTACATCCAAACACTTTTAAATGATTGATATTTGGTCTGACTCCATTCCACAACTCATACGGAGTTTTGTTACTTGCTTTAATGACTAATCTATTTTGCAAATACGTTACTGTTAGCACTGCTTCTCCCCAATATGCTTTTGGTAAATTTGCTTTAATTAGCATTGCTTTGCACATTTCAACTAACGATCGATTTTTTCTTTCGGCTACTTCATTTTGAGCTGGTGAATACACTATAGAAGTTTGATGAACAATACCTTCTTTGGTTAAATACTCTTCAACTTCTTTACTGCAGTATTCTAGGCCAGTATCTGTTCTCAAAATTTTTACTTTTCTATTAAATTTATTTGTAGTAGAACTAACAAATTCTTTCAACTTTGCCAATACTTCATCTTTTCTACTTATCACATATTCTGTTGCATATCTACTCTGAAATCATCTATAAAAGACAGGAAATATCTTTTTCTTCCCAAGCTTTCAACTTCAAAAGGCCCACATACATATGAGTGTATTAGTTTCAACGGTTCTTTCGCTCTGTAAGATGCGTGTTTCGGGTATGGTTTCTCTGTAAGTTTCGCTCTAATGCATGAATCGCAATAAAAACTATGCTTACAATGATTTATTTTCATACCTTTAGCTAAATTTTGATTTTCCATTTCTTTAATTGCTTCAATACTTCTGGTCTTAGTCTGAGATGCCATTTATAAATGCAGTTTTCATTTTTACACATATTATTCCCCAATTGCGTTACGCAGTTTGTAAATTGTTTATCTTTATCTTTAAAAACGATGAGTTCAAATAAACCATCTGTGGCAATGGCATTTGCAACTATGGTTTGACCTTTGTTTATAGTGCAAGTATTTTCTTCAAATAGTACTGTAGAGCCTTTACTAGCAAGCACTTTAACTGATAATAGATTTCCAACTAGGTTTGGGACATGCAAAACATTTGATAGACTAAGGGTATGAACATTAATCCTCTAGAATTTTCACTAGTACCTTACCTTCTCCAAAACCTTTTGACTTCAACATATGACCATTTGCTATGGTTACATTTTCATTTGATTTTTCTGTAATTCTATAAAAGAATTTTATGTCACTACACATATGGCTAGTTGCTCCTGTTTTGTGATACTAATGCTCTTTGTACATCATTCTTTGTTATATCAAGTTTTGTATCTTTGCTTGTAACGCTAGCACAAAAATCGTTCTCCACATTTTCATTTTTGCTACATATGTTCAACTTGTGTGGCAGGTTGTTATTACTTTGTATTTTACCGTTACAAATCGGCTGCTTAGGAGTAAACTTTGTTTGACCTTTGTGAATATTACTATGTTTATTATTAGCATTCAGATGCCAACACTCATTTCTAACATGATTTGACTTGTGACAATAAATACAATATCTTTTGGCTTTAAAATTAGGGACAGTAAAATTATTCTTTGTTTTATAAACTGAAAATTGTGTTTCAGAGTGTGCAACTGACCCCTCCTTAATATGCATTCTTCTCTCATACTCGTCAATTAATTTAGATTTCGCATAATCCAGTGATAGTTCCTCTTCATTTTTGCTTTCCAGAGCTGTTATCAATGTACTATAACTTTGTGGCATACTACACAACAAAATTGCTACTATATGGGTTTCTTTTATTTTTTTCACAATATTGTTTAACTTCTCTCCCAGTTCGCTTACTTCTTTAATGTGCGATTGCATTGGAATCGATTCAGTGTATTTTATACTGTACAATTTTCTTAACAAATACAGTTTACTGGATAAATTGGTTCTTTCATGTACTCGTTGGAGTTTGTTCCAGGTATCCTTTGCACTGGTCTCGTGTAACACGTGATACAAATGTTAAAAAACGATATACAAACAAATTAATGCTCTGCATTGCCTATCCTTTTTAACCCATGTTTCATCTACAGTTTGTGTTTTGGGTTCAAACACTACATCACTTAGGTTTTTTCTGATTAACAACATTTCCATCCTAAATTTCCACGTTGCATGGTTAGTTTCTGTCAGTTTTTCTATGTGAATATATTCTTTCGACATCGCCATTTTGCTGACTGTTTTGCTTTGCACTAAGTACTTGTGCCTTTTCTTTTCACTTATTTCCGAAGCTGCGATATGAAACTGGTCTTCAGTTTCATAATCAAAAATGACGATGGTGTAATTTAAAAAACTATGAAATGATTTGCAACGGTAAGTATGTTCATAATCGACAGACTCCTGATTTAAGTTTTTCGTTATTTATTCTTGATTAAACACACAACTAAGACGCTATCAAAAATTGACGGATATACACTGCTGGACAATTGCTAAGGACGGATCATAAATCGCTATATAGCGCATAAAAAAGTAAGTGTGGTTGGATGCCAAGTGAAATAAAATAATGTCAGAATGCCAGGACATTACAAGAAAGACAATTTATTATGCTCTGAAATCCAGAAGGCTTTGGAACGTGTTCAAGGGACAAACAGGCCATTTTGTGCAGAATACGTAAACGTGAAAAAAATGCAATTACCGTCAGCAGGCGTTCCGGCGTAAGATGTCAATCCGGGATATGGCCACCATGGAGGGCGATGCAAGATTCCACACGTCGTGTCATGCTTTGCACAACTTTATCAAGCAGCTGTTGGGGTAATTTATCCCATTCCTCTGTCAGTGCATGGATGAGGGTGTCCTTGTTTATTGGAGGGCATTGGCGACCAGCAAGACTCCTCCCCAAAGCATCCCACACATTTTCAATGGGATTCAGATCTGGAGAACGTGCTGGCCATACGAGGCGTTGAATATCCTCGCTCTCAAGACACTCCTGGACAGCGACTGTTCGATGACATGTTGCGTTGTCGTCCATGAAAATGAATCTATCACCGACAGCATTACGGAACATGCGAACATGAGGTAGCAGAACATCATTAATTTATCGTTGACCAGTCACAGTCCCAGTTGGAAGCACATAGAGGGACGTACGGCCATCGATCATTATTCCAGCCCATACCATGACACTACATGTCGGATATCGGTACCTTTCCTGTATGTTTGCTGGAAAATAAGCAGTACCACTATTACGCCAGATCAGTTGTCGTCGACAATCAGACGATAGACTGTATCTACTCTCATCTGAGAAGAGGACAGCAGACCAGTCGTTATCAGTCCAATTGCGATGTTGTTGGCACCATTGCAAACGGGCGGTACGGTGACGTCTGGAAAATGGGATGCACACAACAGGACGGCGGGCGTATAGTCCTCCTTCAAGAAAACGTCTGGCGACAGTTTTTCGGGAGATCCGCTTGCCAGTAGCAGCCATAAACTGATTTGCTACCTCACTAGCTGTGCTGCGCCGGTGTCTTTTTGTTGATAGCACTATATACCGATCTTCTGAAGGTGTCGTACTGCGAACACGACCTCCTCCGTGACGTTTGATACACTCTCCATTTGTTTGAAATGATTTCCAAAGCCTTGAAACAACACTGTGGCTGACGTCGAACTCCCTGGAAACATCTGTTATTTTTCGCCCTTCTTCAATCTTGCCAATAATACGGCCACGCGTAAAATCATCTAGGTGATGTCGGGAAGACATACTGAAAATTGCAAGTTCGTCAATTGATTCTTTCCCTTTCAACTTTGCGTTTGAACAACAACGGTCAATACGCGTCAAATCCTTTATATCTCTTATCAGCGCTTAGACCTCACGAACAAGTTCGGCAATCCAAAATTTGCATACGCACAACACGTCTTACTGTATCCCGCACTTATGCTAATTTCCACATTTTCCTGCCTTCCATTTTATGGTTGCTATCGTTGCTATTGTCATCCGTCCTTAGCAATTGCCCGGCAGTGTGTAATAAACATAAAACGAATGAGTTATTATTAACAACGAACTTTGCTTTCTATTTAGTCTGTTTTAAACAGTCTTACTATGATTAATATTCCTTTTAGGAGTTCACGGAAAATACTTTGTATGATCTCTCGAGAATCCTTTTAGGTAATGATAATACTCTTTTAGAGCAGTTTTTGTAAGAACAACAAATACAGCATGTTCACACACACACAGCGAAAGGACGCTAACATCTCGTCTCTCCTTCTCAAGAATTGTCCAGGGTCGTGATCCCATAACTCCTTGCAACGCACCGCTTGCTGGCTGCTCGGCATTAACGCAAATGTAAACAACTTGCAGCAGGTGTCCGATGAAAAATTAAAGGAAACGAGCAAAAGACGCTAACATCCAACAATAATGCTGATTTTTCAGTTCTTGTTCGCAGTTTGTGATACAAAAATTTAGAACAATGGACAATTCAAAAAAGTTTGGCGATACCAGGAACGGGCAGCGCTTCAAGTTTATAGTGTGTATATGTGCCCTCACTAAGTCTCTCTCTTTCTCTATTTACACCGGAGCAACCTACCTCCTTCTCCTAAGATGAGCTTTCAGATCTGCTACGAAGAAAATCAATGTGAAATTGATTTTACTCTATGGATTTATTAAGTGTCCACGAAAAGTGATTCTAACCTTTATTCTCATTTCGATCAAATTTTGTTTACATTATTTTGGCTGTAGAAAACTCTGCATGACAGAATTCTTCTTCATTATTAATCAATCAATCAATTCATTTTTTTTTTTTTTTTTTTTGCGATGAGTTTCTTTGAGAATTTTGCAGGACTAGTGCGCCTCAACTGACTAAAACGAGGATTGTTGTATAAAAGCAATACCTCTTTGCAAATACAGTAACTCCTCTGCTAGTTAAGATATTTTGATGAAATTTCGTTTAAAAATGCGCTGAGATCAGCTAAATGTAATGATGCTACTCAAAATATTTCTCGCTGAAATCAGGAATTTACACCATTGTTCAACCCAACATGTGTAACCAACTTCGAAAAATTACGCGGACTGCTGTCTGCCTCAAGTTCTCACAGTGTTTAACTTCATCTGTATTTTCAGACTCATTGATCACGGGAACTTTGTTTAATGGAACAGAACCGGTGAAAGTCAAGGGTACCAAATCAGTGCTATATGACGTATGTGGAATTACTAATAATGGTAGTAATAAATACGCTCTCTTAGCATGATATTGTTACGGTACCGGGCCGAGCTAGGTTATGCATTCACCGTTCGCCACCAAAATGTTACGACAGTGGGTCATTATCCCACCGCGGTCAATCAATTTAACAACCGTAGCCGAGCAATTATTATATTTCTTCTCTGCGATCCTTCGACGTAGTTCTTGGCGCGAAAACTGTATTGTATGGGCATACACTTAAACAATTTGAACCAATCAAATGCGTACACATAAATAATGGGTTCTATGACTGCGCTGACTGCCTAAATAAATATTTAATTGGCTATAAAACATAACAATGGCACACATACGAATAAAATTTAGCTGTCTTCTGAACATAAGTATTGGGTCAACTTTGACCTAAATCAGTTCCCGCGAGATAGTTTTAATGAACTTAAATTCCACAGTTCAGTCATACTATTTCTCAGTTCAGTTCTTGCAATATATCAGTTCAGTTCCTCAACTAATTGCGTAGCAGATGTAACAATAAAAACAAAACGTTTCTACTTACATGGATGCTTTCAAGAATAAATCCAAATTGTGATTTAACTTTTCACCTGTATATTTGTTAGGTATCCAAGCCACCGCTCTTACGCTACCAATTTTCCTTGCGCCGGCTTTATCCCGTCGCACTTACACGTAGAGACTGCGCTGCTTACGTAGCCACACGCACACACACACACACACATGGTGCCTCGCTTCGCCCCGCATTAGCAGCTCGCTTCCTTCGCCGCTTCAGGGAGAGGATGGTGATTGCACTCTGCCGTAGTTGGACTCGAACCCGAGCTTCGCTTCAATTAGAATGACCACTGTCCACTCGCAGACTTCTTAATTCCTCTGTAACTTTGCTTTCATTGGGCCAACCAATCGCTAATTTCCATTAGGCTCCCAGCCTAGAAATTTCTGCTCTACATGCGGATTCCAGCATTCCGCTGTCTTAATGGCAAACTGGCTTGTCAAGCTGCACCGAGTGGCTGTATCTCCGTTTCTTACCAAATGCGGGGAGATTCGCTGCTTCATTTATTCCAATTCATGTAGCAGATCCAAGGCATCCAGCCTTTCACATCGGAGAGCATACAGATAACTAAACTTTCTTCCTTATTTTCACGCTAAGTGCGAAATTTTATTTTTCTGCACGGACCACACACACAGAGAGCAATTGTT
Source organism: Macrothele yani (assembly GCA_039090855.1). NCBI lineage: Eukaryota > Metazoa > Arthropoda > Arachnida > Araneae > Macrothelidae > Macrothele > Macrothele yani. Next base: position 79,246,022 of record CM077023.1, on the reverse strand, counting down.
CTCGAAAATGCCCCAAACAATCGACGAATTTACGATTATTTGCTACACCTTTTGTCCCCCATCTTCATTCATTTACACAAGTGGCCCTCTTCGAAATGTACCTCTTTCCCTGTTTATACTGGCCGTCAGCTACGCCCTGATATTTATGACCTAACAGAGCTATTCTGAGACCACCCAGCCAGAGGGAGAATTTTTCGCTTCTTTTCTTTCCAAACCCCCACATAAAACTTTCTCTGCTGCTTACACTTTTAAATTCCAATCAAGCCTCGAACATAATTAATACTTAATTAATTTCATACCTCCACCACGCCCATTAATTACTAAATTAATGGCGGGGGTGGGTCGTAACAATATCTAAACTTTTAAACTGTTAAAGTGCGATGGTTAAAATACGAAATTTATTTACAACTAAAATCACTATACAGATAAAAGTACGAAAGAAGGGAGATCTTTCGTGCTTGCTACAAGTTTATTCTTAAGCCAAAGAATGCCACACATACAAGCCGCGACGCTTTTAAATACAAGTAGACGAGACCAAGATGCAACAGTTCGTACTGACGTAAAATGTACGCCACAAAACCAATTTACACAAGTTCAAAAAGGCAAAAAGAAATAATGTTGTCTAAGTATTAAATAATGTTTGGTGGTTTTTATAAAACTGTTGAGCGCAGTTCGCAGAGGGCAGAGACGTTTCAAGAGAGTGTGTGTGATGTCGGGATTTGTCGTGTTGTAAGATAGAATGAAGATGCATCTTGTCCACTTCTTGCGAATAGCTTCCCTGAGCTTCTTTGGTGACTCAACATAGCGAGAACTTCTGAGAGTGCCACCTTGTTAAAAAAGCAAGAACAAAACAAAACAAGAATGTTGCTTTTGGCACACAAGCGCCGACTACAAGTTGCTTTTTTTTTTTTTTTTTTGTATACCCCCTCAGAAATCAGGGTATGCTCATCATGCCTTGATTTCAGCAGGGGCAACCAAAACTATCTCTTGGTAACAATTCCTATATTGCAATTAGAATTTATGAAATAAGATGTTTCCATCAGTTAACATCAGACATAGATTACCTGTCATAATAATAGTTTTACACGAATTCAAAGTACTACAAAACACTTAAATCCAAGTTAATAATATGCAAATTTTATTTTTTTAGTGCACTAAGGCCATCCTCTTTTTTCTTTTTTTTTTTTTTTTTCGAAATGCCTCACGATCATACACGTAGAACTCGTAACTGCCGTGTGATAGTGTCTAATGACCTTTTTCGAATCGTACAAAAATGCAAAACATAAGTAAGAAAATAAGTAAAAATTAGGATTTGTGGCACACAGAAAAAGCAAAACTTCTTAAATTATTTACTCTTTAATATAAAAAACACATTTAACATCATGTCACAATATTTTGCACGTAAGAAAAAGTCCCCACGAAAAACATCGTTTAATTTATTATATTCTGAAGGATGCGCAGTTATGTGCAAACGACCGAAATACATAGCTCCTTATCCCCATCGATATAAAAATTCCATTCATTGAACTGATGTTTCTTTCACATTCTCCTGTTAACATATACGTATAGGAACTATTGCTATGACTCTGAAAAGGGGCCTCAAGTCCTCTCGAATAGCTGCTTTCCCATCACCCAATTTTTATGAACTAAATCCGCGAAAATTATTTCGAAATATTGTACTTGTTTATTGAAAAAAAATTGATTCGTTTTTAATATTTCATTTAAAGCTGCCGTCAAAATTCTCGGCTGATTTCTTAACCAGCTTCATTCCGCTAAAAATTTTGTAAATATGTTTGCCCTCTTAGCCGTGTTGCCCCTTTGATTGTGGGGCTATCAGTACATCCCTGAGCTGTAGAATATTTGTCCACGCAAAGAAAAGGGAAGTTCTCCTGTAGTGGAAACTTAATTCTGACTCTCACAACAACATTTTCTGGTGCAAATCCTTGGCAGCCCACCAAACAATCAATAATTTGGCATCGTTTTGCAGAATTAAGGTAGGCATTTTTTTAAGTGTCTCTCAGTTTGGCCTTTCACTGCCAGGAATGGTTTTCCTACGTCGCATTAAGATACCTTATATACGCAACATAGGTATGCCAAAATATTCCTGGACAAAATCAATGCTTTCGATAAAAAATAACAGCCCGAGTTCCATGAAAATGTATTTATATGTTATACGTCCTGTGCGCTTAAAGCTCATCCCATTGCTTTGGTCACTCTGTGGCGTACACTGTAAAAATTAAGTGGTGTGAATTCATGGAAAATTTCTGAAAATAGTGTGCAGCAAAGTAGCCAGTAGGTGCCCGTCTTTTAACAAAATTTCCTCGTTTCAAAAGTTTCAATTTTTTCTAACTTTAGTATTTTGGCAGAATTTCCTTAATCAGTAATTCCACTTGTTTCAGAAAAATCTGTTTTGGGTTTTCCGCAGATTCTTCAGTTCTGACTTTTGTGGTTAGCTTTTTCCCCGGCGTACTACATTAACACATCGAGCACTTCCGGATTCGATCCTAGAGGGATTTGAACCAGCGATCGCCTGAACGGGAAGCGAGTGTCTTACCGTTGATCACAACTGCAATCCCTGGATGGTGATTTTTTTTCGTTTGTTATTAACGTGAGTGAATTAGTCATTATATTTTCTGTTAGAACTTATTGTTTTTCTGAATACATTTTTAAATAATTTAATTTTTTCTGTAGGAGGACTAATCACAATAAATGAAATACGGGATTACACCATTGCACAATGCAAATTTGGAAGACGTGAATCCGTTTATTGGTGTAAACATGACATGGATGTTAAGTCAGATAATATCCGAAAACTTGAAAATTTCGTCGTCCTGGAGCGGGAATTGAAACCGCGTCTTCCGGATAGCGTCCGAGTATGCTAACCACTACACCACCCAGAATGACCAAGTTTCAAGTTTCCGATTAATTGGAATACAACCATCACAGGATTCGCTAGTCGAAGCAACCGGCATTCATATATAGCGAATCTGGAGGTTTAGAATTCATTCCCGTGATTACCCGGAAGCGCAGAATATCAATAAATGAAATACGGGATTGCACCACTGTACAATTCAAATTTGGAAGAAGTGAATCCGTTTATTGGTGTAAATATGGCATGGATGTTAAGTCAGATAATATCAGAAAACCTCCAGATTAGCTATCTTTGAATGCCGGTTGCTTCGACTAGCGAATTCTGTGATGGTTATATTCAAATTAATCGAAAGCTTGATCGTTCTGGGTGGTTTAGTGGTTAGCATACCCGGGCGCTATCCGGGAGACGCGGATTCAATTTCCGCTCCAGAACGTCGAAATTTTCAAGTTTTCGGATATTATCTGACTTAACATCCATGTCATATTTACACCAATAAACGAATTCACATCTTTCAAATTTGTATTGGACTAACTACAAATTACGTGTTTTTTTCATCGTGATTTTTCGAAGTAACAGAATGCTTTAGAACTCGAGATCTTTATAAACTGACAATGAATGATTTTCCATTATCTTTAAGAAAATGCCAAATGTACTGCTTTATAGTATTATTTCACAAAATTCCTAAATATAAAATATACTTTTGATAGCTATAATAGCTTTTGTTTTAAAAAGTCTACCGACTGATATATAGACACCATACAGTCAATTTAATAAGGTACCCGGTCCGAATAACGCCACCTTAACACTTAAAACGGTATAGCTCTGCAAATAAGGTATATAAAAGCAGGAAAGTAATGACGAAGACACTTTAAACTCTTCTGTAGATAAAAACATAATGATATGGATGATATTTTTCGGGGTGAAATAAAACTGAGTTGGAAAAAGCTTGCATTATGACGTTATTAGGAACAAGTGACCCAATTAACGCCACCTATTCTTTAACATAACTTTACGAAATATTTTCCACCAAAACTAACGTTATTTAACCAAAGTGTAACAATATCAAATCCATTTTGAGTTTATGTAAAAAAATGATAAATATTCACTCATTATTAAGTTTTTCTTAGTCTACAGCTGGAACAACAGCTATAATAGGCAAAAATATGTCACGAACTTACTGGGTTGTTAAAAAGAATGATATATAATCTTTTACACAATACGAACAACATATTAAAAAAGTTTGAAAATACATAAGAGTTTGAAAATTCATAGGGGCGAAGCCATCACTCTGCACATTCTAGACATCTGTAAGTTGAAAGATTTGTGTCCCTTCGATGCCTCCACACTTATCATGTGAATACCTCACACAAAATTTTCACAAAGGCATGTTCTCCGCGAGATCTTCATCAAAAATAAAACACATCCAGCCTTTGCTTGTGCTTGATTGTGACTCAACTTCTTCACTTTTGGTTGGGACTGGTTTAGATCTCTTTGGGATTTTCTTTACCGTATTTTTGGTCAGTGACTTCGCATCTTTTAGGTGGACGTCAAGTAATTTTGCTTCCTATACTTCCAATGGAAAAAACTTCTGTACACATTTTCTTCACAATCAATGCGTTTCCAAGGATGAAAAATTGTACATTGATTAAAATAGCTTCATTTTATAACTTGGAATACTTAATATTTTCTAAAACATAACAATAATTATGCAATTCAACATTTGTTTGTCTACTGACGTCATCCAAGTACAGGTCGCGCCATCTTTTTTCTGGTTTCAACACCACCAAAAGAAAAGTTATTGATTTTTAACATCATCATCATCATCATTGTCAACCATTATCAATCCACTGCTGGATGAAGGTCTCCCCAAGTTTCCTCCACAACGGTCTGTCTTGTGCCAGTCTCCTCCATGTCACTCCCGCATACTTTCGAATTTCATCCACCCGTCTCCCATGTGGTCTTCTTCTGGGTCTTTTCCTGTTCCTCGGAATCCAATCTAAAATTTCGGCTGTCCGTCGATGGCCTGTCCTTCTGGCAGTATGTCCAGCCCATTGCCGTTTCAGGGATTTAACTCTGATCATGATGTCTTCCACTCTTGTCATTTTTCTGATCCAAGAGTTCCTCTTCTTATCTCTCCTGGTTACACCAAGCATGCACCTCTCCATGCTGCTTTGAGTTGTCTGTAGCCTTTGTATGTCTCTTTTAGTTAAGGTCCACGTCTCTGCACCATACGTAAGCACTGGAAGGATGCATTGATCAAACACTTTTCTTTTAAGACATAATGGCATATTGCTCTTGAAAATTATGCTGTTTCTTCCAAAAGCTCTCCAGGCAAGTTTTGTACGCCGATTAGTTTCTTCATCAATGTGACCCTCACTTGATATCTGCTGTCCAAGATAAACGTACGTGTCTGTTATCTCAAGCTTTTCTCCATCAATCGATAAATCTTCATTTCTTGTAAAAGCATTGAACATCACTTTTGTCTTCTGAAAGTTCATTTTTAAACCCACTTCTTTATTCTTGTCAGCAAGTTCCTGGATCATACTCTGCAACTCTGATGGGGTAGTTGCGAAAATGACTACGTCATCAGCAAAACGAAGGTGGGTTAGATAATCTCCATTAATCTTTATCCCTTTGTTTTCCCAGTTCAGTGGTTGAAAGACATTTTCCAATGTTGCATTAAAGAGCTTCGGAGATATGGTGTCACCTTGTCTCACTCCCTTTCCAATTTTTATGTGTGTTGTATTTTCAAACAGCCGAATCCTTTGCACATGCGTTTTCATAGATGTTATTAATAATATTAATGTAGGCATCTTCAATACCACAGGATTTCAGAGCCATTGTAACTGCTGATGGTTTCACCGAATCAAAAGCTTTTTCATAATCGATAAAAGCCAAAAAACTAACATTATTAACCAAATTTTTAATATAATTATGGTTATGTGTTAGAAAATATTAAGTATTCCAAGTTCTAATATGAAGCTATTTTAATCGATGTTCAAATTTTCATCCTTGGGAACGCATTAATTGTGAAGAAATTGTGTGCAGAAGTTTTTTCCATTGGAAGTATGGGAAGCAAAATTACTTGACGGCCACCTAAAACGTGAAGATCATGATCACGCTTGCCTTGTAGTTCAATGATTTAAGTGTGATCCTCTGAAAAAATGGAAATGAGTTTAATATGACAAAGATTTACGCAAGCGTCGTGAATAACCTAAAACTCTTGTATATACGACTTTAACGCCACCATGGCGTTACAGAGCTACCGAGTATTTGATGGCATTCTACATCCGTTTCTGTAACATTTCAAATTTTTTTATAAATTTGCTGACTTCTCTCTATAGACGAAGCTTCAAACACCACGAAAATGGGTTTATTTTTAGAAAGTTATTCTTTACGGCATCTACAAAATTAGTTCTTTTCACTTACCTTGATATAGTAGCAGACTTTCATCACTGTGACTCAAGAGCAGATGGCGGTTATACCGCTTCGTTCGTAAATGATGGCGGATTTTACTAACAATTTTTCTCGCTATACATGGCGTATGAATGCCGACCCGTATACGGTGAACTACCGCTATCTAGTACCGTTACAAGGAATTCTTTTGGTGGCGATAAAGGGTTAATTGGCGTAAGGTACTTACGCCAATTAATAGCGTTAATTGGCGGATTAAATAAGGTACTTACGCCAATTAATAGCGTTAATTGGCGTAAGTACCTTATTTAATCAAACCTCAAGGATTACCGCGAATCGTTCCTATTACTCAAATTTTTCCGTCATATGGATACGGAAAAAGTGAGAAGGGAATTTCCCGTTAATATACGAAAAGAATTGCGGAAACGTTTCTGCAAATTCAGAATTTTCCGTTAGCATGTTTTAGAAACAGCAATTTACAGTCAATATAGGACAGGAACTGCGGAAAAATTTCTGAAAATTCAGAATTTTCCGTTAGCACCTTTTGGAAAAGCAATTTACAGTCAATATAGGACAGGAACCGCGGAAAAGTTTCTGAAAATTCAGAATTTTCCGTTAACGCCTTTTAGAAACAGCAATTTACAGTCAATATAGGACAGGAACCGCGGAAAAGTTTCTGAACATTCAGAATTATCCGTTAACACCTTTTAGAAATAGCAATTTACAGTCAATATAGGACAGGAACTGCGGAAAAGTTTCTGAAAATTCAGAATTTTCCGTTAACACCTTTTAGAAACAACAATTTACAGTCAATATAGGACAAGATCTGCGGAAAAGTTTCTGAAAATTCAGAATTTTCCAGGCGTACGATTCGGGACGTTTTTCGTCAAGTTTCGATTTTAACGAAAAACCAATCTGAGGGATTTTGTTTCTTTCTTGGGGAAGGTAGGGGGTTTGGCTGTTGACCACAGTGTGAGAGGCTATCGTCGAACATTAGCGAAGGAGAATGCACGATTCAAGATGGAGAACAAGTAGACGAAATGTGACATTTAGTCAGAAAAACATCAATAAGTCTGATTCCATTGCGTGAATTTACAGAAAGGAACCAGAATAGTAAACTAAATAACCAGTTTTTTCATGCTAGTTCGGAGTTACCTTTCCTCCAGCCATAATGCCTCTCAACTAAGCCGCTATCAAACAAATTGAATTAATGCGATTTATTTTTTTATATTTCAAGAGGAATCAGTTTGCTTTTCCCTACGCCCATTCCTTTTCATGGTTTGGATTACCTTTTTTTTTTTTTTTTTTAAATTTTTAGCATTGAGAAATTGTTCACTAGTGAAGTAAATTAAAGAAAGGAACAAAAGTGCAGGGTGTTCCAAAATTTTCTTTACAACTTTGACCCTCAATAAATCTTAAACGAAATAGGATGACGAAGTTCTGTTTTTTGTACATGTAATAGCGACGCATAAAGTTTTATTGGTACGCAAAAAGTTTTACTTCCAGGTATGACCCTGAACTTGGGATGGCTACTCCACAGGAAAAGGCCCAGTGTGTGGCATGTTTCAGAAAGACGGTCAGATACACAAGTCCAAATGAATTTCCGTACCAAATACCGACGTAATCTACCATCCAGACCCTCAATACGCGAGTGGCACAAAACGTTTACGGAGACTGGTAGTGTGCTCCATGAAATGGGCGTTGGCCGGCCAAGCACAAGTGAAGAGGATACGGAAAGTGTTCGACAGAATTTCCTATACGATGTTCAGAGAAGTCCATTCGTATGGCCTACAGGCAGTTGTGGTTACCCCCTACAAAACACAGGGTGTTGCACAAGCTCTTGCATTTGACTGTCTTCAAACTGCAATTGTCACAGGCACTACACCCCGAGGATAAACCGAAACGGTTTCGATTTTGCTGTAGATATGCTCCACAGGATCGAAAATGAGGAAGATTTCCTGAAACATGTTTTATTCAGCAATGAGGCAACGTTTCATTTCTGTGGTGTTATCAACATGCATAACTGCAGAATTTGGGGGTCTGAAAACCCACATGCCGTCCGTGAGATTGAACGTGACAGCCCTAAGGTTAACGTCTGGTGCGGTCTCTTGCACAACCGCATCATCGGTCCATTTCTTTCGCCAAAAACACAGTCACATCCAATGTTATTTGGACATGCTCAGTGAGTTTGTAACCTCCCAATTGGAGGGCTGCAACCGGCTATCATCTTTCAGCAAGACGATGCACCCCCGCACTGAGCAATTCGTGTTCGTGAGTTTCTTGATGAAACCTTACCGGAGCATCGATTGGACGGGATGGTGCAATTCCTTGGCCTCTACGTTCACCAGATCTTACCCCTAGACCTTTTTCTGTGGGGCTATGTGAAGGATATTGTGTACCGCACAAAAGTTCCGGATGTGAATGAGCTGAAGCTCAGGATTACAGCTGCCATTACAATAATTCCTCAGGACATGCTCAGGAGAACAACGCAGGAGGTCGAATACCGTCTCGACGTTATTCGTGCAGTCAATAGTGCGTATGTGGAGCTCTACTAGCATCCCAGCAAAATTTTAAACGTGCTGTTCAATATGCAATAAACCGGTTTTTGTTCTCTCATTCCGTTTCTGTTTTATTGAGGATCAAAGTTGTAAAGATTATTTTGGAACACCCTGTACAAAGTAAAATTTCAATATAGTTTTTCGTTGAACAAAGAGCCCCCTCCCGCCTAGATGAGTCTTAGCATCCCTGGTTCTGAGTGCTAGCTACGACCCTGCACGCCAGGGTAGGGAGATCAAGCGCTGACCACTTGGCGTTTCCCCAACCGACAGGTTTTGGCCACAGACAGTCGTCACTCTTGAATGGCACTTCTGTGGAACACGTCTCATTTGCGTCCCCTTTAAAGAGCAAAAATGCCCTTTTATTTTCCCTCATCAAAAAAACAAACAAACGTAGTTTTATCCATGACTATTTTGTAAATGAAAAGCTGAAAACGGTTAAAAAAAGCTCAGAATAAAACTCTGTCCCTCTCAAGGTCAAGATTTCATGCTGGCACTGAAGAGCTTCACTTCTGTTTCACCCCACGCCACACTTTGACTCGAGTACCAAACCTTCCCCAGTTTCTGACGTGACATTCAAACGTGACACTCAAGTATGTATCGGTGGGAGGGGGCACCTTTAGGCTCACTGCTTTAATACACGCAGTCAACGATGAAATACCTTATCTGGGTCACCATTTGCGTATATTTTTCTGAAAGGTCACGATAAAATAAAAATTCATAGCTGAATGATATGAGCATTGAGCAGTACCGGCTCAAGCTTTACTTATCTGGGAAGGCGAGACTTGAAATTTCTCCCCTTCCAGTACAAACGTGCCCCACTTTCATTAAATAGTTTTTGCTTTCTCATACCTCCGTTATAGAAAGTATTATGATCATTCAAAAATCGCATTTCCAGTTGTTGTTGTTTTTTTGTTTTTTTTTCCTGACATTTTACTAAAAATGTGTAAACTTGTTAAATGCCAAGAAGCCAACGGTTAATAATATCACATTAAAGCTTCTGTAACCGCCGACAACACAGCACTCCAGAGAAACACACAATGAAAAGTGAATCAGCAGAGCGAAAGAGTCTCAGACAGTGAACGTAACAATAGGAAGATGCTATTTCAGGAAAGAACTTAGAAAAATGTCGTTCAAGGTTATCTCTTTGCGTTGAACGGCATCGACGCTCAGAGGTGCTTTCTGTAACAGAGCACAGATAACTACATAGCTATTTCTTTTTTTCCTTCTTTTTTTTTTTTTTTTTTTTTTTTTTTACCCCTACAGCGTATTCCGAAATATAATGGAGGTTTGGCATGTCTTCATATTGTTCTATACGCCCTTTCCGCTGTTTCGAACAAATTCTTTTCTTGCATATGAGGGGACTTCTCACAGAGTAGGTTACACTATATTCTGGTTAACTGCTTAGAATACTGAAGCGGTAACAAAATCTTTAAAAGACAAAATACTGAAATGCATAACTTCTTTTTTCAGTTATAATTTTCAATAAATTTATTCACACGTCGTACTTTTCTGTATTTTCTCCCCTCAAAGTGTTTTTCTGGCAGGGCTGCCGCCCCCGGTAGCTACAGCTCTGAGCTTTGTTAATGAGTGTTTCAGTTCGCTGTTTCCTCTTCCAAGATGTTTGATTTTAATCAGTACAAGTGGAAATGGCACTTGCAGATTTTATTTTGTTTCTTTCTTACTTTTCCCGTTCTAGAGGTCAAACTACACGATTATAAGAATCCTGTACTCGTAATGAACTGATGAGCTCGGTTGTTTTTTTGTTTTGTTTTTCTGGAGCACCTTGGTACAATGCTTAAATTCTAAATTTGCGCATTCCAGCATGAGTTATACGGTGAGAACGATTTTTTGTTCAAATACGCAAAATAAAAATCGAACGAGAATGTTCTATTCAATTAAAGAAATTTCATCATAACAGTAAAAGCCCAGTGTTCACTTGTGAGTTATTTTTGTCTAAAACGAATTTTATAAACACTCTTCACAAAAAACAAAACAAAAGAAAAAAACGAAGCACCCCGAGAAAATCGTTTGATCCTGATGAAATAACGCATGCAAGTACCTCAGGGCCGAATATGCAAATTGGAAGTTATTAAAAAATAGCGACCAGTGACTAAATAGTGGTCCGCCATAGAGCATGGGAACCGCGAATCGAGGACAGTATCTCAAAAGCAAAGTTCGCCAGCATGGACAATTGTGACAGAGGACTGCAATTGCATTATAACTCCCACGGACTGTGAGGATGCCATGACGTCGGATCCGGGCAAAATACGAGCAGTTGAACGAGTTTGAGAGAAGACGTATAATTGGTCTGAGAGAGTCCGATTGATCAAGTCGCCGTATCGCCAGGCATTTGAGTCGGAGCGACGCGGCAATCGGACGATGTTGGCACCAGTGATACGAGGAGGGCACAACCCAACGGCACACGCGCAGGAGACGGACGAGAGCAACGACAGAACGCGAGGATCGAACGATTGAGAGAACCGCACGTACATAACTGAATTCGTCTCGCTCAACATCCGTGGCCCTGTTGCGTCGTCTACAGGTACGGAAGTGGCCATCCGGACTGCTGCCAGACGACTTACGGCTCGGGGACTACATTCGAGAAACCACTCCGCCCCCTACCACTGACCAGGAAGCATCGCCGGTACCGATTGCAGTGGTGTTGGGCCCGATCAACGTGGGATAGTGTCCAGTGGCGTCGTGTTGTCTTCAGTGACGAGTCACGGTTTACACTTGGCGCCGATGACCAGCGCATACGTGTCTGAGACACGTATGCGCCAGTGCACGGATCTTGTCTTTACCGCGGAACGGCACACGACTCGCACACCTGGAGTGACTGTCTGGGGAGCCATTTCCTACGATTTCCGGACACCCTTGGTATCACCTTCATGGCTCAACGACATGTCGACGACATTTACCACCCTCATGGCTCAACGACACATCGACGACATTTACCACCCTCATGCTCAACGACACGTCGACGACATTTTACGAGCTGTTATGTTGCTATTTCTTTCGCAGCATCATCGAGCAATTTTTCAACAGGGCAATGACTTGCCACACACGGTACTGTTCTCCCAGGCCTGCCTCTGTAATGTCGGCACCCTTCCGTGGCCTGCACGATCGCCCGAACTTTCACCTATCGAACATGTTTGGGACATGATGGGACTCCATCAACGCCCATTCAGGAATGTCCGCGGACTGGCCTGCAATTTGGACACCAGCTGGCATGCTATACCTCAGGACATTATCCGTGAACTGTATGCGTCTATAACAAGTCGGATAACAGCGGGTATCCGAGCCAGTGGTGGCCCTACAACATACTAACGTGCTCCACTCGTGTAGCTGTTTTATTCGAATAAATGGCCCAACTGCTCTGGAATTGCAGTCATTTCCTTTCCTATGCATGTATGTACATCGCACTTACCAATTTTCATCTCGATTGGATTGTTTCTTCTGGGTGCTTCGTTTTTTTTTTCTTGTTTTTTTTTTTCAAAGAACGTACTTTAAACATTCTGGACAATTCAAGGAAAAGTTTTATTTTATTCAAAAAGTATTCCTTTTTTATTTCAAATGTCGTTGCTATATCTCCTTTTTATTCAGCTGAACCACACTGCATACATTTATGGGTTCAGTAAAGTCCGTCCAAATGGCCCTAAAAGCAAACCATTTGTTACTTATTTTCTGGAACATGAAAACTGAAATCATTTATCTGTTGCCTACTATTGTATTTTTTGCTGTTTATTGTGTTCTTTAAGCTTTCTGTCACAAAATTTCAAAAATAACTTCGTTGAACAAGAATGTTTACTTTTTCATAACATACAAAATTAAAGTTTGATTCATGATCCAAAAATTTCTGGTCAAATGTGGAAATGATAAAATATTTGATACATTATTTTCATCGTGTCTACGAAAAACTACTTCAAATTTAGTGCTCCTTTATTCTGAATGGCATATGAGATGTATTACTTATAGATGGTTGAATGTGTTACAGTTGAGTTGAGCCAAGCATGATGCCTTTATGATTTATAGGGTTGTGTTTTGCAGAGATTGTATGTTTAAACAGCATAGTCACACTTAACCTTAACAAATAAAATACAACCAGAGTTCATATGAATGGGAACAACTTACATTAAAATCCAAGTAAGCTTTATTCCTTTAAACTGTTGAAATCACACGATTAAAGAAACTTTGCTAAAACATCAGTAATATGAAACAGCACTCACATATGAGCTTGAACTTTCATAGTACGCGTATTAAGTGAACATGCCATACATTCATCAAAGGACGAGCGTCAGAATAAAATATATAACAGAGAAATAACAAAATTTAGATAAGAACAGAAACTCAAGAAGAAGGTTAAATTAGGGATATAATTCTCACAGAGGTAAGATACAGACCACTTGTATCAGCGTAATGACATGGGCAGGCAGCAAGTTAAGAAAGAAATGAGCATGCATCGTGATCGGTAAGCTAGGAAGCTTGCATGTGATGTATAACTACCTACGCATTTTACCTTAGGTTTTTGTTTACTTTCTGTTATGTAAATTTTTCGATACATCTTGCTATGGTTTTTATACTATGAAACGTATACTCTAATTTTACTTTCTGTTTTGGTTCTCGTACTCTTATGTAAATTTTGGTTCATTCTCGTCAAGCATTTTCTAATCATAACGCTACATTTTCTCTCTCGGCGAATGTTGGTTTGGCAACCTGACGATAGGTCAAAAGTGAATGACGTATGTGAAAGATACTGATAAGAATGTTGTTTACAATTGTATCAGAGAGAGAGAGAGAGAGGTTGAGAGCTTGGAGAGATTTGTTATGAGAGCGATTTGTGATAATTGATGTTGTACGATTAGAGTTGGATGTTTTACTTTGATCGTTTATGTTGAATGTTACGCTCCTTTGATATTGAAGTCTCAAATTGCTGTCGAGTTAATGAGACTTGGCTATTATTTTGTGTTACAAGCATATGCTGTATTCAGATACAAAAATGTTTTCAGATATGAAGCGATAGCTGGATTAACTACCAATTGGGATTATATTCTGTGACGTTGTTCTGACCTTTGAGTGCTTACCAAGGACCAATAAACAGCATCTGACTTTGGAAGTTGACTTTTACTTTCACCTGGCAGTAAATTCTGTTCAATACTTAATTACTTCTGTGTAATACATTTAAGCTATCCGGAACACGACTTCAACTTTACGCAATATTTCAATACGCAGAGCAAGCTTTACAGTGTACAGGGTGTCCACAAAGTCTTGTTGCCTCCCTGTATTAAGAAATGTAAGTGAGCTATGTATCTGTTGTATGATGTATATGTTGAGTTATGGTCTGTATTGTGTTTATTTACAGATTAGGTACCGGAACCATGTGTGATACCAGCGAATACACCCTGGAACAGCGGATTGTTGTCCGTGTCTGGGTACACGAACGTCCACACACAGGGAAGACAATGTGTGACGTGCGTGCCGATTTCCAACAACGGTTCGACAAAGAAGCCCCTTCAAAACAGACTCTTCTGCGGTGGGAACATAAACTCTTCGAAGCAGGCAGCATCAAGGATAAACCACGAACAGGAAGACCATCAACCAGAGTGCAACAGTGTCAAGCAGTCGAGGAATCAGTTATCAGGTCACCGACGAAGACGCTCCGCAAACGATCAGCGGAGCTTGGAATACCACGATTGACACTACATAAGCACATGAAGAATGACCTGAATTTGCACGCATATCGCCCGATGTTCGTTCAGGAGTTATCAGACATCGATTTAAACCGCAGACGGGATGCATGTGCAATGATGCTTCAGACATTTGCCACAATCCCAAAACGTGGAAAGGTCATTTTCAGTGATGAATGTGCGATATACCGCAGCTGTCGATCACGGAACGTTGTGCTCTGGTCCAAGAAATACCCACATTACGTCGAAGAATTGGAACATCATCCTCCGCATGTCATGATATGGGCTGCAATGAATAGTCGACATCTGTTTGGACCGTATTTCTTTGATGGTCCAGTGAATCAGACAACTTATCTGAACATGCTGCAAACCTGGTTTATGCCGCAACTTGGAAATCTTGGCATTCTGAATGACGTATTGTTCCAACAGGATGGGGCACCCGCCCAATACGCAATCGCTGTTCTGGAATACCTTGGTGAGGTCTTTCGGGATCGTTGGATCAGCCTAGGTTCGGCAGTGCTGCCCGCTCCACTTGAATGGCCACCTCGAAGCCCAGATCTCTCAACGTGTGATAATGCCCTTTGGGGTTTCATAAAGGAGGTTGTTACACAGCAGCGCTACCAAACTACTGATGAACTTAAACGAGCAGTGAGACCTGCCTTCTCTCGTATCACCACGCAACTGCTTCAGAAAATGTCCACAGAACATGGCGTAAAATTATTCTCTGTCACGAGAATGACAGAACCCAAACGGATCCACTGGATGTTTAAGGATGCCTCAACATACAACTCAACATATACATCATACAACAGATACATAGCTCACTTACATTTCTTATTACAGGGGGGATAACAAGACATTGTGGACATCCTGTAGTATGTTAGGGTGTTAGTTGTAGCATAAGCAAATAACAGATACCTACAACGATTTAACACTAAAACCTGACAACTGAACGTCACGTCTGAATTCCCTAGGGTTTGTATTGGGTTGAAAAGAAAGTAACGTCTGCAAAAACAAGGCAACAGAAAAGTGTTGTTTACCGTATATACAAGTACAAATCAGTACAAAATGTAGTCGCCATCGTTTGCCACGACCTGCTCCCATTATCTGGGCAGCTGTTGGATACATTCCGTGCAGAATTGTACGCATAAACCACTGCACCACTAGGAACAGTGGTTTAAGAGCTGGCCTTTGCAATTTTTCCATTCCACAAATGTGTGTATATAAACGCTCACAGTTTTATCTCTAGGAGAGGGCAAAGAGAAATTCTAATTGCCAAAATGATACAGAAGAGCACTTATTTAAATTTTTGCTATCTCACATATTCCTTAATCGGGTTTGTACATAAACGAAACACTCAGACACTCGATTACGAAAAAGACCTGGAAAAATAAAAGAAAAGATAGAAATTAATTGGACACCAAAAATACAGAACTGTCATGAAAGCTACTGGTAAGCGAAATTACGTATAGTGCGCTAGAATAACATGTAAATTGCTTTGAATAATTTACTGTAAGTTATTACTTTACATAACAAAAACTATAGTAGTTTCTGCTGTAAATCGGCGATTATTAGCGTCCTAACAAAACTCTTCGTAATCGATCCAAAACAGCCTCCCAGGTGGCCCAGTGGCCTAAGCGCTGGCCATTGTTACCATTTTTCCGAGATGGGTGCGGGATCTAATCACAATGAGACATGGATGCTGTGTTAGTTTTATGGCATTGACTCTCTCCCTTCGCTCTGAAACTAGTTCTCCTATATTAGGGATGGGCGATTGCTTATTATAGTCCATCGAGTAGCTCAAGGTGGACGATAAAAGACAAAACAAAACAAAACAAAACAAACCATCTTAACATTTGCAGTGGTATCCTAAAATATCCAGGGGGAGGACAAGTTCCCTTTGTTTCCCCCTTATATGGGCACCTACATGTGTGATTGCATCTACGAGTGCATATGTCTATCATCATGCACCGAGGAGCCAAAACATTATGACCAGCTCATCTATATGCAAATTGAAACGACGGCTCGTGTGAATGCCACGAAACGGCATAAATGACACCTGTACTGAGCTCTGTTAACTAGGACAAGCCGTCAACGGTAACCGTTAACTCGGGTACAGTTGGCAAATTTTGAACGAAGCTATTACAAAATCTAAGCTCATTAAGGTGTCTATTATAACAAATTCTAAAAAACGAATGCGTAAAATTTATGACTTCCAGAACAAAAGTACGAAACATTCTAATAAAGAAATGTCTAAAACTTATCATGAATTACTTTCCTTCACGCCTTCACGTTGGTTGTGATCAGGATGCATGTAAACAAATCGGAAAGACACACTCAGATCGGTAACCACGTTTTTCATTCTGTATCGCGAAAGACGGACACACACAAACTTCCTTTTATTTACGCTTTCCAACCGTAGGTTGAAGAAGCGTATATGCTCCAGCTTTGTCCGTCCGTCTGTCCGTCCGTCTGTCCGTCCGTCCGTCCGTCAGTCTGTCTGTCGGCACGATAACTCGCGTAAAAATGGTTCGATTTCGATGACATTTTAGTATGTGGTACGGGACCACCTGGGGACGAACCCTGTTGAAAATAGACGAAATGGGGTCAAAGGTCACGGCATAGGAGCGGGATCCATTCCATTGCCCTTATGCATCATAACTTGCGTAAATATGGTTCGATGTCGACGAAATGTTAGCATATTGTAGGGGACCACCTGGGGATGAACCTTATTGAAAATGGGTGAAGTGGGGTCAAAGGTAACGGCATAGGAGCGGGATCCATTCCATTGCCCTTATGCGTCATAATTTTCGTAAATATGGCTCGATGCCGATGAAATTTTAGTATATTGCAGGGGACTACCTGGGAATGAACTCTGTTGAAAATGGGTGAAGTGGGATCAAAGGTCAGGACATAGGAGCGGAATGCATTCCATTGCCTTTATCATAACGTGCGTAAAAATGGTTCGATTTCGATGCGATCTTACGACGTCACAATCTCGCGCTTACGATGTTCACGCGCGGTCACGCCATCTGTCTCATTACGTCACGCTTTGTGTGTGGATCCTATTAAAGTTTCATGAAGTCACATTCTTGCGAGCAGATGGTTGCGATTCCCATCTGCCTCATTACGTCACGGGTTGTGTGCGGATGTCCGTCCGCACGATAACTCGCGTAAAAATCGTTCGATTTCGATGGACTTTTAGTATGTGGAAGGAGATCACCTGGGAAGGAACCCTATTGAAAGTGAATAAAATGTGGTCGAAAGCTAGGACATAAGAGCGGGATCCACTCCACTGCTTTTATGCGTCATAACTAACGTAAAAATTCTTCGATTTGGATGAAATGTTAGTATGTTGTAGAAGCCTGCCTGGGAACGAATCCTATTGAAAATGGGCGAAATGGGGTCAAAGGTTAGAACAGAGGTGCGGAATCTATTCCATTGCCCTTATGCATCATAACTTACGTAAAAATGCCTCCATTGCGACAAAACTTTATCATGTTATTTCGGAAGTATACTGAACCGGTTCTGTTAAATATAATCGAAATGGGATCAAAGGTCAGGGCACAGGACCGAGATTTATTCCACAGCCATTATCCTCATAACTTGAGTAATGATTTCTGGTATGTTGGAAAGCGTATTATAATCAATGCATTGCATGATTTTACTAACTTGTTATTATAGATTAAGCAAGTGCTGAGCTAACTGACGGAGTCTGTCCATTTGTTCGGTTTTCAATTCAAACTATTTTTTAAAATTAATGTTAGTGAGCCGACTTTCGTGAAACGGTTCTAGTAAAAGGCAATTTAGTTTTAATTGAAATTCCTCAAGGACACAGAATTTCGGGAATCGGAAGGCGTCGACACATGGCAAACCATGGACGATGTCCAATCGCATGCCAAAAGTCACGGTGATCGGATGTGTCATGTCGTTGCTACCCAGCAAAAACACAAGTGCTGGAAAACTGCTGGCCACCAGCTGGCAGTGATGGATCACTGATGGCTGAAATCTGCCACTCACGGCCCGGTAGTGGTCCGTTGGTGGTAGCGCTATCAGTTGGCGAGCCATTGATGGCCCTGCATCATCGCCGTGAATTGTGGGCCTCCAAGCAAGTGCCACTAGTGGCCCGTTGCTGGCAACCAATGCAACCCCCAACAGCAGGTGGAAGCAACGGGACTGCGCATGCGCAAAGGCAACACTTGCTGTGTCTCTCATGGTACCAGTTAGTTGAAGACGACGCTATCGCCATCGTGTTATTTTAGTGTTGTTAAGAAAAAATCCCTATGTGGAGAGGCGCATTAATTTCCTAATGAAATTTTACGTCGACGAAGATATCAGATTAAGCTGTGAAATACTAGATTACAGCCATGAAATACACCCACTTCATTCCCATGAATAACAATTCATGGAATGGAGTGGATGAATAACAAGAAAAAATTTGAAACCGCTTGAAACAAATATCCTGGAAAACCATTAAAACAACGTTTATTGGGGGAAAAAAAAAAAAAAAAAAAAAAAAAAAAAAGGAATTATACGCGTACAAAATTTATTAATTATTTGAAAGAAAAAAAAAGCAACGCTATGTGGTGTACTCATCCATGGGTTGAATACACAAGACTGGGAGAATTCGCTTCTA
The DNA here is from genome assembly GCA_039090855.1 of Macrothele yani. Lineage (NCBI taxonomy): Eukaryota > Metazoa > Arthropoda > Arachnida > Araneae > Macrothelidae > Macrothele > Macrothele yani. The sequence continues at coordinate 79,226,858 of CM077023.1, read as the reverse complement.
AAAATAACGAGAAGTAAAATAAAATACCTTTTACTCTTTAAAACAAATGTAGCTTCGGACAACGGAAAGGAAAGACATAACGTTAAAAATGTAAGAGAATGTGACATGAACCCGGGTAAATATATATTTATTCAACAATCTCGTTTCAAGACGGCAAGGACAGTACAAAACTTTGGAAAGCGACTCTAAGTATGTACACGCCTTGAAAATGAGTGAAGTTCCCTTAAGGTAAAAAAAAAAACTATCGTTACGTTGAAAGAATTAATTTATCAATTATATGAAACTGACTTTTATGAAAAATACCTCGCAATATTGTAAAATGAAAGAGGGAAGCATTCCGATTACAAATTGCATACCAAACAGATAGCTTCCAGCACATATCTGAGCGTAGTGAATTAGTCCGGTCGATAGCGAGCGCGGCTTCCACGCAAACGGCCTAGGATCGAAACTAGTCAGATGCAAACGGGCGTTTTTCCGATCTGTCGAGAAAATTTCCCCAGCGCAGTGCGTTAATTCCCAAGCTTCGTAAGTGTAGAAAAAAAAATTGTAGCTTTAGGAAACTGCGGTTATCCTTGCTTTTTTATTATTATTATGGCTACTACTGGGAAATTGGCGGACAAGATTCGGCAAGCCACCAGTTGCGTTACGTGGTTGCTGGCTGCCACTAACGGCCCACTAGCGGACCACATTAGGCTAGCCACCATTTCTGGCACGTGCTTGCAGGGCCACTGAAGGGCCACTTGTGGCAGCTACTGCCTGTGATGGCCCTGTTGTAGCACATGACAACTGATGGGGTGCCAACTGTTGGCCTGAACTGCTGGCCCTTCTGTTGGCCGCCCGGACATTTTATTCACGGCTTAATCTGATATCTTCGTCGACGTAAAATTTCATTAGGAAATTAATTCGCCTCTCCACATATGGATTTTTTTCTTAACATCCACTAAAATAACACGATGGCGATAGCGTCGTCTTCAACTAGCTGGTACCATGAGAGACACAGCAAGTGTTGCTTCTACGCATGCGCAGTCCCGATGCTTCCACCTGTTGTTGGGGGTTGCATTGGTTGCCAGCAATGGGCCACTAGTGGCGCTTGCTTGGAGGCCCACAATTCACGGCGATGCTGCAGGGCCTTTAATGGCTCGCCAACTGATAGCGCTGCCACCAACGGACCACTACCGGGCCGTGAGCGGCAGATTTCAGCCAGCAGTAACCCATCACTGCCAGCTGGTGGCCAGCAGTTTCCCAGCACTTGTGTTTTTGCTGGGATGCCACTCACCATGTCCTTCCCTTTCTCTGTGGCAAGTGTCACCGTAATCGGCTGAAGATCTTTGGAGGAGATAGGTAAAACACGACCCCTTCTCAAAACCCGAAAAAAAAACTGAAAATGCAAGTTTTTGGACGATTATTCCTGAATGACACGGAATTTCGGGAATCGGATGGCGTCAAAACCTGACCATGGGCCTATATCCAATCGCATGCAAAAAATCACGGTGATCAGATGTGTCATCTCGTACTTATGCCCGAACAACTAATTGTCTCGAGTCTCGTAAAGAGAGCTCCGCTCAATAAGTGTTATTATTGTTCTTCAGACGGGAAAGGCAACGTATTTAATTAAGTTTGACGAAGGCCAAATTGTAATGGCCATACGACTGGGTCGCAGCATTTCCGAGCCGGCAAGGCTTGACCAGTGCTCACGGTCAGCCGTGGTTAGTATCTTCAAAAAGTGATCCTAGGAGGGGAATAACCACGAACCGCTTGCAAGGTGTACGCTGACGTTGGCTCAACGATGCCAGAGAGGAGCAAATGTACGATCCAATCGTATGGTGTGTTCTAGAGGTGAGCAAATGCACGATCCAATCGTATGGTGCGATCTAGAAGTGAGCAAAGGTACGATCTGTCCCGTATGGTACGATCCAACAGAAGGGATACTGTGGCGCAACTCGCCAGTAATTTGAACGCTGATGACGGGAGTGACCTGTCACAACACACAGTCCATCGAACCTTGCTGAAAATGGGACTATGTAGCTGTAGGCCGGTCAGAGTGCTCACGCTAACCTCGATTAACCGCCGAAAATGCCTACAATGGGCACGCGAGCATCAAAACTGGACCTTGAATGATTGGTCCGATGAACCTCATTTTCTGTTGCACCATATAAATGGCCAAGTACGTGCGCATCGTTCACCTAGGGAAGTGTTGGCTCCAGGATACACCGTGGGACGAAAACAAGCCGGTGGAAAAAGTGTAATGCTGGGAAACCCTGGATCCAGTCATTCATGTGCAGGAAACTATGGCTTCTACCTCCGACATAAGCAACATTGCAGACCAGGTGCATCTTTTCAAGGCAACAGTATTATCCTCTACAATTGCCTCCTTTTAGCAGGAAGAAGACTTCTAGGTATTGCCCTGGCCTTCAAATTCCCCAAGCATCAATCCAATCGAGCATCAGCGGTTTGTGTTGGAACAGCAAATCCGATCTGCTGCGGTTCGACCACGTAACTTACAAGAGTTTGAAGGATGTGTTGGTAACGTGTTGTACCAGATACCACAATACACTTTTAGAAATCTTGTAGCGTCTCTGCTTTACCGGATAAGAGCTCTTTTGGCGGCACTTGGATGACCGGATCATCAGGTGGTCATAATGTTTTCGCTATTCCGTGTATGTGTATAAATAATTCCTATTCGAATTACAGTAGTCCCCCAACTGACAGACATTACGAGTTTAAAAGTTTTTAAGTATGATTCACTAGTAATGACGTGTGGGCAGATGAAATTTGTGAATAAAGCAATTCACTTTTTTCAATAAGCTACTTTGTGCACAATGTTTTTATAAACTGGTGATAATGTTCTCGAAGAGTGTATTATTTTTCTGAGCATATATACACGATCGTATCAGAATAATATGGCCACCCGCGGAATCACAGAGTTCAAGCCCAAGCGCGTCACAAAGGACACGTGCCGAGGTCGACTACATGGAGATATAAGCGGCCGGCCAGGACAGATGAGCCATAGTGAGTTACGTGCGCACAGTGGGTAGAGGTAGAGATTTAACGGACGTTCAAAATGGAATGATCGTCGGCTACCGCGCCAAGGGTGGAAGCATCTCAGAAACAGTAAACTTCGTGGGCTGTTCGCGAGGTGCTGTAGTAAGGGTGTACCAAAAACGGACCGCTGGCACACAGACTGCCTCCCGACGCCATAACTGTGGAGCCACAAAGGCCATCGACCCCAGAGGAGAACGTTGACTGGTAAAGGGCAATCGACGCCCAACAGTGCAGCAATTGACCATGCAAATAAACGCTGGGGCACCCAGGTATGTGTCCCCGATAACAGTAGAGCGAACCCTGTTACGCATGGGTTTCCGGAGTCGACGCTGCGTCAACGCGCCCATGTTAACACAGGCCCGTCGGCAACGACGTCTGCAGTTCGCACGGAACATTGGACAGTGGAAGAGTGAAAAAGGTTGCCTTCTCCGACGAATCGAGGTTTCTACGCCACAGAAGTGACGGGCGGTGGCGGATACGGCGTCAGACACACGAGAACTAACACCCGGACACGCTTGTCTGTCAGGTATAGGCCAATGGGGGCAGTGTGCATGTCTGGGGGATGTTTTCCTGGTATGACCTTGGACAACTGGTACCACTGGATGGGTCTCTGAACGCCAATGGCTACCTGCCGATCCTCACTGACCACATGCATCAGTTTATGTTGGACGTTTACCCTGCTGGTGATGGTGTCTACCAACAGGAAAATGCTCCGTGCCACATTGCTAAGGGGGTACATTACTGGTTTCAGGAACACGACAGCGATGTCTCCGTTCTCCCTTGGCCGACGAAATCGCCCGACCTCAATCCCATAAAGCACTTGTGGGACTATTTGGATCGACAGGTTCGACGTGCTGACCCACAACCACGTCATCTCCGGGACCTCCGTGCTCTAATGCAGTCCGAATGAGCACGTGTGCCTCAGGCAACCTTCCAGGGCCTCATTGCGTCTATGCCATGCTGTCTCGCCGCTGTCATCCGGGCCAATCGTGGTTATTCCCATTATTAGGTATGTGGTCATATTATTCTGATACGACTGTGTATATACTTCATAAAAATAATAATAACACCCAACAAAACAAAACAGTATTTTGAAAATCAAAATGCGCTTGTAGTTGCAAAAGAGAATTTTAAAACACACGCACACACACACACACACATTACGACCTGGTCTGATTTGTTTATTTTCTTTTCTGATTAGCAAATTTCCACGATTCTTTTTTCTTTGATGTCTGTATACAGGACACAAATATTAAAATTTTGTTCTTTGGTATTTTACAGAAACGCAGATGTATTACAGAATCTAAGGTGCTCCAAACCTCCCTGCGGAAGCACACTTGCTAGAATCTGAAGTTCAAGAAGAATCATTCCACTTCGACGCCGCAGTTCAAGACGAATTATTATTTTTCCTCACAGAAACTGGACATTTAATGAAAAGTGTTCTCTCGAAGTGTGCCATAAAGCTAAGCTCTCACGAAACTTATGGAAAATTCATGTTGGAATAAAACCATGATCATGGTGTAAAGTCTTTTTCAGAAAGGGGTTTGTTTCTGAATTTAACTGTATTTAAATTGAAAATTTTCATTTTTAACCTTAACAGACTTTATCAAAATGTTTACTTTGAGCAGTACATGATTAATTCCATAATGAAAAAATCTTCACCATATAAAGAATCAAAATAACCTGCAGACAATGGAGTATGACTGTTGAACTAGTGTTAAGGCTATCCCCGTGGGCCAGTGGTTCGAGATGTGTCCGGGATGGAATCCCGGTGAGGCATGGATGCTGTGTTTGTCTTACGGCAGAGGCTCTCTCCTTTCTCTGGAACCAGTGGCCCTAAATTAGGGACAGGCGACAGCTTATAGCCCGTTGAGTTGCTTACGGTGGTCGTTAAACCTTCAATCCAGAAAAAAATGCTTGCGGCTAATTTAAGAGACAGTAAACCGAGGATTCACTTTCGCTGTTAGAAACTTTTCTTTTTCTCATTTTCAATTTTTCCATAAGTGCAGTTTTGTCCTCGACCTATTCACTTCTATACTTGTGAGCCATCAAATTGTGACCACCTACCTAAAAGCGTGGTAGAACCTTTTTCGCCGTAATAACAGGCTACCTCCTACGTGGCATCGACTGCACTAGACAGCGGGAAGATGGCCTCAGGTATTCAGCATCAGCTGGAAAGAATAATTTCCGGGAGTCTGGCGACGGAGCCTCTGCCGTGGACTGACGAATGTTGTGTTCCACTGCTTCCTACAAATGCTAGATGAGATACAAGTGGAAGGAATTTGGGGCAAGAGAAGCACTTCAAATGCTTGGACGAAATCTTCGAACCATCCCTGCACAATGCAAGCGTTGTGACACGGGGCTTTGTCTTTCTAAGAGAGAACAATGCTACTCTGATACACGGACACACATCATGTAAAGCAACACTTGGTTCCCAAACAATGCCAACTACATATACAGCCCACTGAATTGGAAACTTTTATTCAATACAGGGTTGGACCTCCTTTAGCCCAAACTACAGAACGTATGCGTTTCGGCATAGATTCCGCAAGCCGTTGTAGTGCATCTACGTCTGCAGTATACCAGGCGTTCACCAGACAGTCCTTTAACTGGCTCAGATTTGACGGAAGAGGGTTTCGTTCCCGGAACAGTTTTTCTAACATAACTCGTACATTCACAATGGGGTTCAGATCCGTGCTTTGTGGTGGCGAGGAAAGATGTTGGAATTCTTTGTCATGCTCACTGAACCCCTGGTGAACACATCTTGTGATATGCACAGTATAGCATTGTTGTTTATGAAACAGCCGTCACCTTCTGAATAAAAAGTCAACATTACAGGATGGACGAGGACTATCGACCTTCCAGCAATATCATTCCGTACCAACAGGACATGCCTTACAACATGACACCACTCCAGAACCTTGAGTTGTGTTTATAAGTCAAGCTGGACCCATTGCTTCTTGGGACTCCCGCCAACCTGTCTTTCTTATGTCGGTACAGAACGAGATGTACCGGGAGTTGTCAGAACATGACTTCTTGCCGGTCTTCCAATGTCCATTCACGGTGTTCCTGATGCCACTGTAGACTAACTTTTGGTTTTCATTTACTCATGCAACTGTCAGTACCGATCCTCTTAAATTCCCTGCGCATACTTCGCGGAGATATGGGTTGGGACCAGAGAGTGAATGCTTGAGTCAATTGTTGCACACAGGAAGTCCTGTTTCTCCGTACAAGCCTTCTCATAGGACGGCGATCTCGTTCCTGACACATTAACGTCGCGCCACAGTTATGTCTCTTAGACAAGCAATGTGGATAATTTTTCCACTGAGAGAAGACCTGGTTTATCTGTCCTTTTCAAAATTGTTGCTCCAGCCAGACGAGCACCCACAATAAACCTTTTATCGAACTTCCAAAAGTCCTTTGATTTGCTGCTACGTTTTAAAGAAAATACCTGTAATTTTAGTGCAGCTATAATGTAATAATACTCAGTTCAATGGTTCACTTGAACAGGTTATGTTTTGTTTTACCGTCTATACACGATGAAGATATTTGAATCTAGATATTCAAATCTGAAAAATGATCTTATAATACCTGAAACTTGATAAAAAATCTTTATTTGATTATTCACACACACTATTAGGTTTTTTAAAACGCCAAGCGTTTCATCTTCTGGTAGTATGTGATCAACAAAGAGATAGAAGCACTATGTTTAGATTACAGCAGTTCGAAAAATGTGTAACGTATTTTACAATAATAAGCGCGATGTCATTAGCGCGTGAGTTATTACTCAGTAACATACAATTGCGAGAATTCTTAGCTCGCACATTTACTGGTCGAAAGTAAGTCTTATTGTGTTTATGATGGGGTTTGGCTTCGACGAAACAACGTCGTCCATGGAATCGGGATCGTGACGGGTTGGTCCTCATTGAAACACTTTTGTATCATATTCGTAGATAAAAAGACTTTCCATAAGCAGCAGAGATCTTCGGGTGCTAGTTGTTGCCAATATTTTAGACTCATTCCAAACTGGGGTGTGCGTTTCATTGTTTACTGTTTTAGATAATGCAGATTCATCAGAATGAATTGTAATGGCATATTTATGTTCCGAAAGTCTTGTATGCCTGGATCACTTCCTGTCCGGAAAACTGTTCACGACAGACAACGAAGTTCAACGTGCAGTTGATGACTTATTCGGGTCCCAGCCACAGGACTATTTTCGTTCCGGGATCATGGCCTTGCCGGGCAGAAGGCAACTATGTGTCGATGCCGATGGGGATTATTTTGCCTAGATAATTTGTCCTACTTTTCCGTTTTCGCCGTCCACGTGTGCTGGTCATTTGCCGGACATTTCATTCGTACCAACCCAAAACATCATTTTTTTGGGAAGAGACATGAAGGTTTAACGACCACCCTAAGCAACTGAATGGGCTATAAGCAGTCGCTCGTCCCTAATTTAGAGTTAGTAGTTCCAGGAAAGGGAGAGAGTCAGTGCCGTAAGACAAGCACAACATCCAGGCCTCACAGAGATTCGAACCCGAACCCATCTCGGACGAATTATCAGAAGCCATTGCTTAGACCACTGCGCCACCTGGGCGGCGTACATCTATTCGATCATGGAAAGCTGGAAACTTATGTAGTGACCTAATGTACAGGTACGACCGTTTCTTTTAACGTATATAATACCAGGGAATTTAGATAAAATAGTCAGAGTGGCAAATCATTGAAGTAGTCCTCTCATATCTTTGTACTGAACGTTTTGTGACACAAAAGCCCTAAAAATACAATGATTCCATCTGTTATATTAAGAATTTTATGCCCAACCAACTTGCAAATTTTTATTTCTTTCGCGTATTTTCTCTTTAATTTGTCTCTGAGTTACTTGATGAACACTGTCATACACAAAGCATAAATTATTCGAATGTACGTTCCAATAACGTACACATAAAAAATGCAAACGTTCTACCTGAATGTAGCCTTTCTAAATGATGACTTAATGATGTTTAACGATATATTTCATGATACAGTTCTCCACTGCACAACCTGCGTAACCCAGCATCGGAGCAAGCTTCTTTCTTCTCTGGGAGAGCGAGACTTGAAATCACACTCCTTCGAATTCAAAAGTTGACTCAAATAGTACGCAATTTTTACTACCTCATACCTCCGTTATAGGAAAGTATTACCTCACTTCCGGATTTTGACATAATTTTATAAAAAAAAAAAATTGTAAAAATGTAAAATTACCCAAGAACCAACTGTTGTAAATATTAAGTAAATTGTAAATGTTATGTGAACACCGACAACGTAACACTCCACAGAAATGCAGAACGAAAAACGCATCAGCACAGAACGAATGAGTATCAGATAGTGAACGTAACAATAGGAAGAAGCTTTCAGGGTAGGGCTTGGAAAAATTCCGTTCAAGGTTAAACGCTCAGAGAACTTTCTGCTACAGAGCACAAATGAGTTATTAGATCTTCGTCAGTCGACAGCGTGTTCGGAAAGGTCTTGGAGATTAAATATATCCCCTGTAGCATTTGTATGTAGCTGACTTACTAAACACTACATGTATCAGTTCTCAAAAACTTCACCTACAATGAAACAAGAGTCACTAAAATAAAGTTCAAGAAGTAGTTACTTACAGTTCTTTCTTTTATTTCGGTAAACACTCCGTATAGCAAGGTGAAAGGCCCACACTACATTAGTCGTAGACTGATAATTACAATTTGCACAACACTAAATCCACTCGTTACTTATGCAGAGCCAGTACGATCAACATCCAAATGCTTTAGCGTTATTAACTTTAATTATCTCGTCGTAAAATCATCATCTACCCACACACAGTTGCTGCTTAGCTACTATATATATATATCGTCTTGTTCTTATCACAACAAGCATACGTCACTCTCACAAACCTCAAGTGTTGCCAACCGTATTCGTGTGAGAGAGAAGATATCACGTTAAGTTTGAAAAATGGTAAGGAAAACGAATTCAAATTTACATAGAAAAAGGAACTAAAAATGAAAGTTAAATTAGAGTATACATCACACCCCATATTGTTTAACATGCCGCCATCAGTGCTGTTTCGGACAATTTTTTCCATTCATATGGGAGCCTCACACCTCACATTATATGTTACTCTATACCCGTAGCTGCCGGAAGGGCAGGGGGGGGTTGCTCTTCCAGAATGGTCATTACAGATGCGTAAATTCATGCTCTGTGGGATGTAAAAAATAAAATTTGTAACTAAAAAAAAGAAAGTTACACCACTCAGTATTTTCTTTTTAAATACTTTAATTAATCTCATGCAGTATTCCATACAGTAACTAGTGTACAGAGTAACATACACTATGAGGTGTGAACATATCATATCCATGAAAGGAATTTTCCAAAACAGTGAATGGAGGCATAGAAAATAATATAATACGCTGCATTGCCTAACCTCTATTAGCTTTCCGAACACGTTGTTAGCATGAAGAGCTAATTTTCTGCTCTGCGCAGAAAGTTATCTGAGCGTTCAACCTTGAACCAAATTTTTCCAAGCCCTACCTCTGAAGCTTTTCCTATTGTTACGTTCACTAACCGATACTCATTCGTTCTGCGCTAGTCTGTTTTTCGTTCTGCATTTCTGTGGAGTGTTGTGTCGTCGGCGTTCCCAAAAAGTTTACGCTTTATTTGGCATTTACAAGCTGTGGTTCTTGGTTATTTACCTAGTTTTTACGTTTTTAATAAAATTACGTTAAAAACGCGAAGTGCAATTTTTTGAAGGATCATAATACTTGCTTATAACGGTGGTGTGTGAGAAAATAAAAACCACGTGTTATTTGAGTGGAACTCGAAGGGGCGTAATTTTGAATTCGAATGGGCGTAATTTCAAGTCTCGCCCTCCGAGATAAGAAAAGCTTGGTACGGTCCTGCTCCATACTCTAGTTAACTGCGTGGAATACTATGTGTGGCTAACGTAAGCTTTTAAAAAAAGAAAATACTGAAGAGTGTAACTATCTTTTTTAGTTACAATTTTCAGTAAATTTATTCACACGCTGTGTATTTCTTTTTTTTTTTTTTTTTTTTTTTTTGTGTGTGTACATCAAATCATGAAATTACGCCCCTGGTATAACCGTTCCGGAAGGGCAGTTGCCCTCCTTGACCTCCCCGTAGCTACGGCCCTGGTATAACTTATAGAAAATTATAATTGATATAGCAGCAAAGTTGCAATGCTCTCATGGGAAAACTGAAACGCAATGATTTAATACATGTTTTCATTTAGTGCAATAGTGGCAATCCACTATTGCACTAAATAAACACATGTATTTAAGTTAGGAAATCCATGTCTGAGATATACATGTTATTCCCTCAACCATGACTAAAGTTAACGTAGTAGGGAACATTTGACAAAATAATAATAATAATAATAATAATAATAATAATAAGCATTGCCAGCACCACCCGAAGTCATCAGTAGAAAGGCTGACCATTGGACGGGTAGAAGAAAGACGGGGAATGATTGATCTCCTGAAACACCAAGACAGGGAAATCAGCAGCCTCAGAAAATACTTCCAAGAGAGCAAGAGGCCCATTCACCAAGCGATAAACCAGAGTGACAAGAAGTACATAGCCCTAGACATCTCTACTCAGAAGATTGAGATTGGAACGAGGGAGCCAAAAGAGGAAGCTTGGGGCAAGAAAGTCCTACACGGAGGGCACTACAACGATCTGCAATCCGACCATGTGGATAAGATTGCCTCCGATGCATGGCTAACAAACGGATCACTCTTCCCCGAGCCCGAAGGGTTCCTGGTGGCTATACAAGATCAAATTGTAAACACCAGAAGCTACCGGAAGCATATCCTGAAGTACACGTCAGTGGAAAGAGACACAAGTAGGCAATGCCATCAAGCGCCAGAGACCAAAGAACATATCACAGCAGGATGCAGAGTCCTCACACATACAGAGTACACGAACAGAAACAATCAAGTCGCCAAGACCTCCATCAAAAATTGGCAAGAAAGCACCACCTCATTACAACTGAGCCTGTCCCCTACTAGAAGTATGAGCCAAAAACGCTTCTAGAGAACAACACCCACACGATGCACTGGGTCAGATCGATCAGAACAGATAAGACAGATAAGACCCCCGCCTCCTCCTCACACACACAATCGGACCGACATCGTCCTGGTACACAAGGAGTAGAAGTCATCATACCTCATTGACATAGTCGTGCCCAACACGTGCAACATCCAAAAGATGCACGGAGAGAAGCTGTCCAAGTGTAATGACCTACGATACGAAGTCAAGGTAGTGTGGCATATGGAGAACGCCACCACCTTCCCCATAGTAATATCAGCCACAGGAATTGTACTTAAGATCCTTCACAGCTCTACACAGACACTAGACCTTCAACCTAACACCTACATGAAACTACAGAAGGCAGCTATCCTGAACACTTGTAGGATGGTAAGGAAGTTCCTGGACAATTGAGAGAAAACAAATACCACTTCCCAGGCTTCGTACGTCGTACCCGTCCCGGAAGGAAGAGACAAACCTCAGGAAGAGGTGGAATCTTTATATATAATAATAATAATAACCTCACCGAGAATGCCGCCTTGTCGCGGTGGTGGGGCTTGTGTGTCTCGATGTGGTTGAGAGCTCTGATGGCGGTTGCATTGCTACCAGCAGAGCCACCCAAGCCAGACTAAGAGTACCCAACAACCATCAACCATGATGAGATGAAACAAAAATAAATCCATACCGGATCGGTCGTTGCCCGGGTCAACAAGGACCACCTCAGGTGCTATGGCTCTTGGACACCTGTCGACAAATGGGCTTCAAGGTTCAGCAGATCCTGTTGAGGAACCAGGACAGGCTGCTGCAGTGCTACTGGAACAAAAGAAACTGAAAACTTGGACAGTTGCTGAAAATCGAGAAATCGTGCAATGCTATTACCAGGCAAATCCATCAGCCCGTGGTTTTAAAAAAAGAATGATGCAGGTTTGGAAAGGAAAACATCCAGACAGTGGAATTACAGAACAAATAATAATGAATCAAAGAAGGTTTATCATTAGGAACAAGATATTTACGCAACTGGAATTGCAAGAAATGGAGAAATTGGCAAAAGAAGAACCAACACGAAATAAAGACCACTTCTTGGAAAACATCATGCTAGAAGAGCCTGAAGATAAAGTAGAAGAAAATATTTTACCCGAGGAACAATCCGTGAAACAACCTGACAACCATAAATTGACACAGCAGCAAGGCCTTCTGAAAGAGAAAATTTTAAACCATATCAGACAAGGTGAGGAACGACAAAGACTTCCCGTAATTCGCCAAATACGAAACAAACAAGTGAGAGATTTGTTAAAAACTGCAAATGATGTCATGGACAAAATTTCAACTCATACTTTAAAGGAAACAAACCAGCTCATGTACAGTACAGCTGCCATAGTAACCATGGAACTTGGTTACAAGATGCGAAAGAAGAAAGTGCCTGGAACTCCTACGTGGAAAATTCGGCTAGAAAATAAAATAAATAAACTCCTTAGTGACATTAGCAACTTAAAATGCTTAAAAGTTGGTAAGCTCAAAAATAGAAAAATAAAAGATGGACTCAGCAAAATATACGACCTGGAAAGAAAACGAATTGTTGAAATTATGGAAGAATTGAAACAACGGGTAACAGCTACTGCAAAGAAATGTGAAAGATGTAATGGACGTATAAAACAGTACAAAGAAAATGTGCGATTTCGGAATAAGCAACAAGTATTTTATAAATCACTGAGACAAAAGGCAATCCAAATAAACATCAGACCATGTAAGGACGATGCCTTAAAATTTTGGAAAGAAATTTGGGAAAGCCCAGTTGAACATAGAAATGCCTTGTGGATCAACAATGTGTAAAGATCTGAAAAGAATACACATAGATCATCTGATGATAACAACTGATATGATTACACAGCAAGTAAAGAATGTGAAAGCCTGGAGTACGCCTAAACCAGATGAATTGGACGGATTTTGGTTAAAGTATCTTACAAGTCTTCATCAACGTATAGCTATGCAATTCAATGTATTGCTGCAGAATTCTACCGCAGAAGATTGGATAACAAAAGGTCGCACATTCCTTACAATAAAAGATCAAGAAAAAGGCAATGAACCTACTAACTATCGCCCAATTACATGCCTCCCAACAACATTCAAACTATTCACAAGAGTACTAGCAAGATCAATATATAACTACTTATGGTAAAACAATTTGTACCCAATAGAACAAAAAGGGGGACTCCAAAAGGTCAAGAGGCACAAAAGATTAGCTGCTAATTGACAAAATGGTACTAAAAAACTCCAAAAGACGAAAAACGAATTTGAATATGGCATGGATAGATTGTAAAAAAGCCTTTGACTCCCTGCTACACAGCTGGATTAACACTTGTCTGGAACTATATGGAATTAGCAAGAGCATCTGCCGATTCCACAAAGGCCGCCTCGGTGGCGCAGTGGTCTAAGCGATGGCCTCTGATCATTCGTCCGAACGGGGTCCGGGTTCGAATCCCGGTGAGGCATGGATGTTGTGTTTGTCTTACGGCACTGATTCTCTCCCTTCCCTGGAACCAGTGACCCTAAATTAGGGACGGGCGACTGCTTATAGCCCATTGAGTTGCTCACGGTGGTCGTTAAACCTAAAAAAAAAAAAGATTCCTCAAAGAAAATATGAAAAACTGGAAAACAATGTTACATGCTTATGGTGAAGAACTCGGAGAAGTTAATATCAGGAGAGGCATATTTCAAAGGAATTCTTTGTCGCCTTTATTGTTTAATGGCTCTCTAATCCCATTGTCAATGATTTTGAATAAAACAAAAAGGGGCTACCACATTTCGGACCAACATGGAAAAATAAACCATCTGCTGTACATGGATGACCTTAAATTGTATGCAAAAAGTGCTGCCGAATTTGAAACTTTGCTGCATACGGCGAAAATATTTAGTGATGATATACAAACGGAATTTGCACTGGAAAAATGTGCAGTACTATCCATGCGCGGGGGAAAAGTCCAGAATATAGATGGAATAGAACTAGAAAATGCTAATATAATGAAATCATTGTCAGAAAATGAAAATTACAAATACCTTGGAATTCTTGAGTCAGATAACATCTTGCATACAGAAGTCAAAGGTCTGACTCAGAGGGAGTGAATCAAAAGAGTACGAAAAATATTGAAATCAAAACTAAATGGTGGAAATACAATCAAAGCCATAAATACACGGGCCATTCCAGTAATCAGATACTCAGCTGGAATAATTTATTGGACCCAAAGTGAATTAGAAATACTGGATCGGAAAACTCGAAAGTTATTGAACATGCATCATGCACTCCATCCAAAAAGTACTGTTGACAGATTACATTTACCTCGGAAAATTGGAGGCAGAGGACTACTACAAGTACAACAGGTAATAGAAGGGGAAAAAAGAAGCCTGAAAGATTACGTCAACAGGAGCAGAGAAAATCTACTTCAGGCAGTGAATAATGAAAATATGTTAAAAACAACAGAAAACAAGGCTGAATACAAGAGAAAGCAGTTTGAAAGCAGATTAGATGGTTGGAAGAACAAGCCACTGCATGAACAATTTCTAAAGAATATTGATGGAAAAAATGACAACAAGTTGACTTGCGTATGGCTGAAATTGGGTTCCATCAAGAAAGAAACAGAAGGTCTGATTTTTGTTGCACAATAACAGGCATTGCAAACAAATGTTATGAAATCTAAAATCCAGAAAGTCAGTGATAATCCAAAGTGTCGACTTTGTCAAGCAAAAGATGAAACTGTGTATCATCTTATATGTGGATGTAGCAAAATTGCACAGACAGATTACAAAGCTAGACATGACAGGACTGCAAAATTGATTCACTGGTCATTATGCAGAAAGCACAATCTGCCAGCATCGAAAAACTAATGGGAATATCAGGCTGAGAAAGTCATAGAAAATGATCAAGTCAAGATCTTGTAGGGATTTTCGAATTCAAACCGATCGACACGTAGAACATAATACACCAGACATAACAGCCATAGAAAATCGGAAAGTCTGGATAACTGATATAGCGATCCCTGGAGATGCCATAATCGATGAAAAAGAACTGGAAAAAATGACTAAATATAGAGACTTGGCTATAGAAGTTACCCGATTATGGACTAAACACACAAAAGTAGTCCCCATTGTAATTGGAGCACTTGGAACAATGTCAAAAAAATTATGAATCATTTTGAAAAATTGCTGCTTTCTGATATACCACTTAGAGAACTGCAGAAGACAGCTTTACTTCGGACATAATATATTTTACGCCGATTCTTGACTGATACCCAAGTCTCCGGTGGAAACTCGTATCAGCTCAACAACACTAGTCATGATAATTGTTGTTTATGTTGATTGTCATAGGTTGTGCGAATAACGAAGATGATAATAATAATAATGATATTAAATAACTGTGCTCTTCAGTAGTGTTTATAACCAAATCTTACTTAATCATATTTTTTGAAAAATTGATCGATGCCTCCGCCATGGCTCAGTGGTCTGAGCGCTGGCTTCTGACCATTCGTCCGAGATGGGTTCGGGTTTAAATCGCGGTGAAGCATGAATGTTGTGTTTGATTTACGGCACAAGCCCTCTCCCTTCCCTGGAACCAGTGGTCCTAAAGTAGGAACGGGTGACTGCTTATAACCCATGGAGTTGCTCATGGTAGTCATTAAACCTCGAATAGAAAAAAAAAACAAAAACTGATCGATATATAATTTCCTGTACGTATGTTTCAGAAGTATGAAGGAGAGCTTTTCCCACATTTTAGTTTAAACTTATTTTGTTGTCTCTTGCAGTTTTTTCAACGCAGATATTTATTTTACTATATTCTGTAACGCAGCTTTTTTTATATACAGAGTTGCACACGGTATATAAAAATACTTTTCATTTTATATGATTTATCAAAAGTTGTCATGATTCCTTCTCTTATCCGGTGTGTTAAAAATGCAGCGCAACTTTAGATTTGAGTTTCAGGGTGTTTTTTAATGCTGACACTCCGTGTCTGACAGAGATGAAATGTCGGTCCCGTTTCCATCGTTGTAACTTTCCGTAACAATGTGTTACATTACATTCGTGCTGAGTTTTAAGTGCGTCCCCCACAGCGGTTGAAAATGCTTATAATTTTTCAATCGCTTGATTTTTTTAAATGTCTCCTGCATCTTGGTTACGTGTTGGCGCTTTTGTTTGCCCTTGTTTCACTAATGATTTACTGATGTCTTCACATTATTAACAGCATTTCTCTGTTCACTGGATTTAATTTTCATTGGCGCACATAGTCAATCACGAAGTTTTGAAATGTGAACACTTGAATTTGTTATCAAACGGAATGGATAAGGACGCAAAAGAATATAGTGCAATTTGTTGGAGTAATTTCTTTGTTTGTGTATTTCTGTTTCAGGGACAGTAAACACAAACAGACAAGTATTTCCACTTCATTTATTTATTATGCATCATTATATGTCATGACTAATAACATCTTCCATGCACAGTCAAGTTTATTCAGGCATTTCAAATTATGGTGCGCTGAAAAAGTTTGAGGGTGTTGTAAAGATTTCGAGGGGTTCGTTGGATGAAAGAAAAGTTTTCGAAGGCTGAAAAGTTTTATAGTGAAAAATTTGGGGTTAACACCTAGGATTAAAAACAGGGGAAACTTCAGAAATATAAAACTGCTGAATTTTTATAGTTAAGAATGGTTAAAATTTCCTTTTTTCTCCAAGATTACACACTATTATTTTGTTTTTGTGTTGCTGTTATTTTTTATTTCTCACGTGTAAATGCTTCCCTGAACAAGGTAAAAGCTAAGTACGAGGGTTGTCCCAAAACAAGTGAGAATGTACATTTTGAAGATGACAATCCGTTATTTTTTGTTTTTGTTTTTTTTTGTGTAAATATGACAAGGATGGTCAGTCAGATAATATCCGAAAACTTGAAAATTTCGTCGCCCTGGAGCGGTAATCGAACCCGAGTCTGCCAGATAGCGCCCGGATCCAGTATTCCATTCATGTAGTGAGAATAATAAAAAAAATATATATATATGCATACCTTAATTATCAAAGAAGTGTTTGTCTTTTTCGAAATACTGTCCATTGCATCGAATACAGGAGTTCCAACGTTCATTCCCCTTTTTGAATGTCTTCCGGGACTCTTCTGAAATGCTGTTGAAGCACCCCTGCGCAGATGTAATACGTTCTTGATCAGTCTCAAATTGTCGTCCCTGTAATGTATCTTTTAAAACAAGGAACAACCAGAAGACACATGGTGACATGTCTGGACTATGTGCAAGTTGGGGCATCAACTTAATATTCATTTTCTCCAAATGAGAAACGTCAGAACTGGCCATCTGCGGTCTTGCATTGGGTCACACATGAAAAGAAATGGGGAACCCAAGTTGAACAAGCTCGTTCCAAATGCTTGGTTAAAATTCTGTGAATTGATGATTTTGAAATGTGAACCATATCGTCGATATCTCTGGTTGATAGGTGTTTGTCTTCCCGTATAATAACACCTATTGTATTGAAATTTACCTCTTTAACACTCGTTGAAGGTCTTCCTCCATGCACGATTAAAGCCGCCGACACACGACCATCCATAAATTTTTTATGCCATCTGTAAATTATTGATTTTACTAAACATTCATTTTTATAAGCCTTTTTCAAAAGGCGGAAAGTCTCTCCGAATGACTTCTTAAGTCGACAGCAAAATTTAATGGCGCATCTTTGTTCCTCTTTTACATCCACTTTTTCGAAAAATCACAGCGCGAAAACACTTGTTAGGGGTTCACGAAACAACGCTTATTAAACAGCGAGCTACCGTCGACGCATGCGTGATAAACAGGTGTGGACTGTGGCTATGGTTACTACAGCGACTGCCGTTTTTTCGAGACTCGTACCAAGATCGAAAGCAGCATTGCATATTTTTTTATAAAAACTTTCTCAGTTGTTTTGGGACAAGCTATGTATTAACTCGGGCTGCTGAAACTGTAAATATTGATATGTTTACATATATTGCGCATGCTGAAATAATGCAAAATTTGTAACAGACTAAAGTGAAGAGATACGTGCATACGTTTTGTGGTAGTAATGTCTGACTTTAAACATATGCTTTACACAAGATAAACTAAAAAAATGTGTTCTCTTAAAACTAAACTAAAAATGTTCCCTTCACGTGTGTGTGTGCATGTAGAAATAAAGCTGAAGAATTCATGTAAATTCTAATTGCTATTGACATTTGTGCTAGCTAATGACAAAAAGGACTAACACTTAAAAATTAAAAAAATACATATATAAATGTGTGTGTGTGTGTGTGTGTCGCACACCTTCAGATCGAGGATGGTGAGATTTTGAGATTGGGGGGGGCGAGGGGACGTGTCTGAGAAATTTTTGGGGTGTGTAAAAATCTCTGGTCGTACACATTTACGTGAGTTAATCATATATTTTATAAACGTTTCCACGTTCATAAACAAGTTCTTGTTTCCTCAGTCTGCTAGTTTCGCATGTACTGATGTGTGGCAGCACATTTATACGGTATAATAGTTTTAGTTTTTCGCACCTCACTGTTTATGAATTATGTATAGACATGTATTCACATTGCACTCTTTGTAGGGATTAATATACGCGTGTTCCCTTCACCTGTGTATGTGCATGCAGAAATAAATGCACTCATACACACACCACAGATGTGCGCCAGTGGTTTAACTACCACCTCCGCAACTGCGGGGGAGGGGCGCAGGTAACGAAGGGGCGTACTGCAGTTGTCAGTTATAGTTTTATGAAAAAATTCGAACACGCACAATAATTAACCCAAAGATTCATATTTTGCTTTAAGATATATTTAGCTTTGCCTAAATAAATGCCTACTTTCACTTTTAAAACACTGAATGCCCTACCGATTGAACGTCTTCGGATCGTTGACTTCAGGTTGTAATACGATTGCTCTGCAACGGGTTGCAAATAATACGATCTCTCTCCAATCGCCCTCTCTCTCTGCGCTGCTATGGAAAAGCTTGAGTCCACCGTGGAATTACCCGTGGAGAATGGGGGAAAACCGTCGGTTACCTAGGATTACGTGCACGACAGGCGTCAACACTTATTCACAGCAGTCGCAGATCTGCTAAGTGTAAGAGGGTGATTTCTTTAAGTGATTTATTTTAGTTTTGAACAAAGCAATTACAAGTATTGTCAAATCTATTACATACAAATTTAAAACTATTGGGCTCTAGGTATCACCATTACTTTTGCAGACAGTTTCCCTGACTTCCCGACCCCTCCCTCTTCCCAAACACTGCACACACTGCGAAAAATGCATGAAAAATGGGTCCAGTGGTCCATTGCCAACATGCGAATTTGAAAACACGCGGAAAGTTTTTTGAATGTCCCTCTTGACCTCTAAGCGTACACGAATCGGTGACCATGTTCCGATCTCCGCCTTAATCTTCAAACGCCGAATTCAAATTGTGCCTAAGCGACTCTGGCTGCAGAATTTAATTTGGAGATGCTTCAATTCATTGTGACATTTAAATATGACATTCAAATATAAAAAAATTTGATAGTTTTTTGTGAAAACTACAGCGGCCATGCAGCACATAGCAAAATAAAGTAATACAGCTTGTGGATCTGGAGTCAAAATTTAACATTTAGCAAATGAAGTCTATAGTTAGTAATTTTTTTCTTATGTTTTAGGTTTATTTCTCATACTGTAATTTTAAAATCAATTCTATTAACCGCACATTCTCGTTTAGCTGCGTACTGTAAAATATTTTCTGAAATTCACGAGCCTCTTTCCGTCATTTCTTTAGTGAATTAACGAAGCATATTTCTGATACAACTTTTTCCGTGAAATGACGGGGGAAAAAAACCCTCTGAATTTCACGGATTTTTTGTACGTCAGGAAAATTCTGAATTTTCATTAACCTTTCCGCAATTTCTTTCTTATATTGACGGTAAATTACCTTTTTCAAGATGTGTTAACGGAAAATTCTGAATTTTCAGAAACGTTTCCGCAATTCCGTTCTTATGTTAACGGAAGAACTCCGTTCTCACTTTTTCCGTACCCATATGACGAAAATTTTCCGGTAATAGGAGAGGTCATGGCAATGCTTGGGGGTTGATTAACTGCTAAATTTCAATAATCTGTAGAAGTATTTGAGTTTGAAGTTCTGTAGCGAGATCGGATATTGTGAACAGTATATCGCATGAATTTTGGTACTGTGGCACAGGATATTTCTTCTCCTCTTTCACATTTTGTGCATGAGCTATTATATATTGTACTACCGTAAGAAACCGGGTACTTAATTTATTGTACAGGTGATTGTGCTATGTCTATGTATCAGTCTGTGGAGTCCTTAAGACAAAATCTATAAAGTTATCAAGAGTAAATTTTATATTTAAAAGTTTTGTGAAATATTATAAACCAGTACATTACACCATCTCTTAAATATAATTGAAAGTTATTTTCAGTCAAAAAAAAAAAAAAAGATCTCAAACTTCAAGTTATTCTGTTGCTTCGAAAAATCACGATGTAATTTGCAATAGACCTCCTAGAGTACAGGAAAAATAAAATTGTTACAAACGTATTAAAAAAAATATGTATGCTCCAATACAAAATAACATGACTAAATCACTCGCATTATGAAAAAAATCGTCATCGCCCAATTAGTTTTACCTTGAACGTGAGTCTGATTTCTGTGACTTTCTGGCTCAGTGGTTAATAGCGCTGCTTTAACCCAAACGACCTGAGCTCGATCACCGGTGCAAAAGGATTCTCTCGGGTAAGTGCTGAAGTATTCTGTGTGTTGGATTTTGCGAAATTCCTGTCTAAATACGGAAAAACTTGAAACGGACTTTTCTGAAATAAGCGGAATTACTGACTATGGAAAATATGTGAAAATACGGAAGTTAAAAAAAACCGGGCACTTTTAAAAACCGAAATTCCATTAAAAGACGGACACTTACCGGCAACTTTGCAGAATGTTATTCTCAGAAATTTTCCGTGAATTCACACCACTTATTTTTTACAGTGTACTGCGTAAAAAGTCAAACTGCACAGTCGTAAAAGTTTAACAAAAAAAAAAAAAACGAAAACTAACACTTGCAGTTGGTATGGAATGTGACGTGCCTGCACCGCAGGACGCACATGAGATAGCAGCGAGAGCACACGTCCGCGTAGCTCAGTTGGGGGGGGGCGACTTATTCCGGAATGAGGAGGCCTGTGTTCGATTCCCGGTGTGGACAAAAATGACTGAGAAATTTACTTCGTTATAAGAATTTTAAATAAGTTTCGCGAGACAGAATATCCTAAAAGCAAACTGAAAGTGACAACTCATTTGAAGCACTGAATGATGCCATCAGTTGTTTATTCAAATGTATTTCGTCCATCCCCTTGATTTTTGATAAAGCTGAGCAGAATTTTTTTTTTTTTTTTTTTTTTTTTGTCAGCCTGCATACATACCGCACATATACCCATTTAAAACAGCCAACGATTTGCTGCCCTTCCTCAGTTTATACCCTCCACATTTAGGAAGGAATATGAAAAAACGAGTCTCATATCCATATTCCCGAAAAATTAGGAATGAATGGTGATAAACAGGATTGCTTTGCTGAGATTTTATCTGGCTCAACATTGCTTAATGCATTGCTTCCTTACAATTGTTATTTCTGCAGTTGCACCACTACCGAGTGTTCTTTTCCATGAACAGACCATAAGGGTATGACTTGTAGAACCTCTCAGAGTATGTATAAATACGAATATATATATATATAGTATGCATGTATACGAATATATAAATTCGTATTACCATTCAGTTTATTTGTAATGAATGTCTATGTTGTGCTGCTCATGTATATTATGACTAAAATATTTTTTGCTTATTTCCGTACTTGCAGATGAATCAATGTGTTTCTTTTTGATTTCTGCACAAGATAAATCTTTCTTCTTTTTCTTTTCTTTTTTTTTTTTTTTTGCCGTTTGTTCTGCATATTTTTATAATCAGAATACCTTATGTTTTTTTTAGATATCGGTGTGCATACAACCTCAATCTAAAAACTGAAATTTCATAACTTCAGCTGCAGGAATAATATACCACCAAATTTCTTCCAGCACGGAAAGTAAAAGAAAATAGAAAAAAATGATGTAAGGAACATTTCCAGATATTCTCATTGACTTTCTTTTTGTTGCTATCAACCAGATATGAACTTATTAAAATCATATAAATTTCATTGATTACCTCGTAAGAGATTTAAACAAGAAAAAAATGCTGTTGTAGTATATCTGTGTTTATTAAACATTTTTAAACAATGGAATCCCAAATATATTTTTCGTGTGCAATCCCTGTTAAAATTTTCTTGAAAAAATGGTGGACAGACCAGTATAACAAACTGGTAAAGCTGCCACTGGCACTGTGCAAAGGTGTAGGCTTTGCACAGTGGCAGTGTTTCCAGCTGAATCATTTTTCATTGTTGTTATCGTAAAATAAGTATGGTACATTTTTTAATAGTTTCACGGAACCCCGACGATCCCTTCTGGGTGCCCTGGTTTTCGGCAGGAACAGTTTAAGAAACACTGTGTTGTATCATTCTTTCTTTTCTACTCGATAGTATTAATGTTTTTTAAGTCGTCGTACACTAAAAATCCTAATATTTGTATTGAAACAACTGATATATCATCAAAACTTCCAGTATTTTCATGATGAGATTGTAAACTCTGCCACAACCGTAGGCGACTTCATATGTTTAAGGAAATGCAGATTATTCTTTATCATATTTTTTCGAACCGGCGAATTTCGGTGGAATTTATCATATTTTCTAAGCGTCTCAGAAAAAAAAACCCCGGAAAACATCAACTTCTCAGTGGATTATCAAAAATTGTTGAAGAGCTAAACACGAAACTGTGTGAAAATTGAAATAAATTTATAGAAAATGTAATAGGAATCACAAACATGAAAGGAAATAATCTGTGCAGTTAGGAATTCGAATGAAATAAAAACATCTGAAACGAATCAAAGTGAATTGCTCATAAAATAATGCTAGTTTGCCGTAGCACAAAGACCGTTCCAAAAAACTGAGAGTATTTTTTTTTTTTGAGTTGGAAACAGTGCGAAGGGGGGAGGGGGGAACCACGCAGACGACTACATGAATTAAGGATGTATCTATGGCAACAGTTATTAGACGTAGCAGACTATTCTGGTTTTGTTATTGCGCAGTTGTTTAAGGTGCGACTGCATTTCACCATACAGCTGTGGAGGTGATTGATTCAGAGTTAAGAAGTGAAATGCGTTGTGCGATCAAAAAATTGTTATTGTTTGGGTAAAACGGCTCCAGAAACAGTTGATTTACTGAAAAAAGCTTACAAAGATAAATGTTTGGGTGAGTCAATGAGTTTTAGATGGCACCATGATTTCAAAAAAGGGCGTTTGTCGACAGAACTCGCTCCTAGGCCTGGTTGACCTGAAAGTGTTGTTACGGAGCGTGTTGTTTGGGCAATCCTGCAAAAAGATCGACGAATAACGTGTGAAGACATAGAAGCGTCCACTAATATTTCAAAAACGTCGGCATTCCGCATTCTACGCCACAAATTACTGCTGCGCCGTGAGTGTTCCAGATGGGTACCTCATCACCTGACGAGAGAACAATTGTTAGCCAGAGTTCAGGTGTGTCATGAGTGGAAACAAATTATTGCCAAGGATCCGAATTTTCTAAACACAGTGAAATCTGCCGATGAAACATGGGTCTACTATTTCGACCCCCTCATGAAGCGTGCAACGAGTGTCTGGAAACACAAAGGCTCGCTACTTCTGAAAAAAGTCCGCCGAACCAAATCAGCTGCGAAGATGATGCTGATAATTTTCTTTGATTTTAGAGGTGTAATCTAAAAGCATGCCGTTCCTCCACAAATTACTGTTAATGCTGAGTATTACATTTCAG
The DNA here is from genome assembly GCA_039090855.1 of Macrothele yani. NCBI lineage: Eukaryota > Metazoa > Arthropoda > Arachnida > Araneae > Macrothelidae > Macrothele > Macrothele yani. Next base: position 79,202,841 of record CM077023.1, on the reverse strand, counting down.
TCTTGAAGCGTCTGCGACGACACATATCGATTAAGCGACCGCAACTGGTGGGCGAGTTGACCCTACACCATGATAACGCCAGCCCACATGTGGCTGCTTGTGTTCAACAGTTTCTTACGAGATGCAGTATTGAAATCATGCCACAGCCTGCCTATAGTCCTGACCTCACCCCGTGCGATTTCTGGTTGTTTCCAACAATGAAGGAGAACTTCCGTGGCGGAACATTCAACGCAGATGCTGACGTTATTCAAACTGTACAGGGGTCGCTAAAGCAGCTTCCACAAAAATGCCTTCGTCGTATGCTTTGAAAAGTGGACCGAACGATGGGACCGTAGCATATCATCCGAGGAAAGATACTTTGAGAAAGAATATGATATATTTTGCTGTACCTATATTTCTTCATTTTGTGTGATATTACTCTGTTTTTATGGAACGGCCTTTGTAGTTATACTTGTCTCCGCTTTTGCTAAGTGCTTCAAAGAACAAAGAATTTATGCCGCCCCGGTGGCCGAGTGGTGCGAACCTTTGACTTTTAACGATTCCCCTGAGATGGATGGGTCTGTGTTCGAATCCCGGGGAAGTAAAGGGTGGTGTGTTTGCCGGTACTGGATATTTTTCCTCCGTGGAAGTAGTAGCTCCAAATGAAGGACGGGCTACTGCGTATAACCCAGTGAGTTGCTCACGATGGTCATTAACTCCTGCACACCCTCTTCCAAAAGCAAATAGAAAATATCTAAAGAGATATTATGGGGACTAACGGCTTTCAAAATCTGTAGTTTGACAAACTTTCTCTTCCTCATACAAAAATTTTACAAAAATATATCAACATCTTAAGAAAAGTGTTGGATACAATGCCAGTAAGCGATCCGGCTGTATTCAAGATTGTCTATGTCCCGATGAGCCTTTACATGTACTACAAGAACCATTTTGGGGGAGAGGGGTGGTTGTAACGACCACCATGAGCAGCCCTGCAGCCCTGCGGGCTACAAGCAGATGAGCAGCCCTGTCGTCCCTAATCTGGGGTCACTGATACCGGGAAGTGGGAGAGCCACCGCAGCGGGACACACCTCATATACATACTACAGTATATTGACAAAAGTCACCAGACACCTGGAAGAGAAACACAATATAGCATTTATTGACAAACATTAGTACGGTGTCGGTCCATCTTTGGCCCTAATGCATGCATTGACTCTTCGAGACATGCTTTCGACAAGGTTTTGGAACACAGAGATAGGTATGCGCTTCCATTCAGTACATAATGCTACTGCTAACTGTTGCTAGTAGTAGGCCTTGGTTCCAAACTTCTTATGCGGCGCTCTAATTCATCCCATAGGTGTTCTATGGGATTAAGATAAGGGCTCTGTGCTGGCCAGTCCACACACGATAAGGGATTATCGTCAAACCACGCCATAACAGTCCTTGCTTTATGGCTCGATGCATTATCCTGCTGGTACCAACAAGGCTCGGTTCCATAGTACTGCCATTGAGTTGGACGCGCTGGTTAACAGGTTCGTCCACGATAACCAATGGACCGGGACCATACTTCAAAAAACACGCCTGCCAGCTCCAAACTTGACCGTAGGAACAGTACACTGTGGTAAATAGCGTCCCCCCGGCTGCCGCCATACCCACACACGGCCATCAGACTGATGGATCGTGTATCTGGATTCATCAGTCCATAGGACCTGTTTCCATTGATCTACGGTCCACGATAAATGTTATTTACACCAAGCTAAACGACGAGTAGCATTCCGAGTGGAGATGAAAGGCTTATGAGCAGCCGCACGAAAACAGTAACCTATGGAATGAAGTTCTCTGCGAATGGCACGTGTACATACCGAGGTTCCAACATTTTTACTCACCTGTACACTGAGGTCTTGTGCAGTACTCCGTTGATTAGCTGTAATGACACTCCTGAGGCTTTGATGTCCTCTATCACTGATTTTCTTTGGTCTGCCGGTACGTTTTGCTGCTTCAGTCACGCCATGTGTCTTTCGCTTATTCAGTACATCCAGAACAGTTGACTTGAGTATGTTTAAACGCCTCTCGGGGTCTCTTATGGACAACCTACTAATATAACACATAACAATTTTTCCTTTCTCAAAGTCAATTCTCTCCCGCCGCGACATTTTCAATTTACCTCACAGTGCGAAATGATCGCGGTCAGCTGCAAGCTTGTTTTTATACCGTTTGCAGCTGTACCGCGCATCTTAACAACGTAGCGGATCCGTTCATTTGCCTTTGAAGGGGTGTCCGGTGACTTTTGTCAATATAGTGTATATATGATTGATAATGGTTGACAATGATGATGATATATAATGAACCATTGTCAACCCATTGGTTCCATTGTCTCTTCTATAATTATCTTTGTCTAAAACGATTATCTTCCATGTCACTCCAGCATGCTTTTGAATTTCATCCTCCTGTCTTACAAATGATCTTCTTTCGTGTCTTCTCCTGACCCTTGGTATCCAGTCTAGTATTTCAGTTGTCTGACTGTGGTCAGATCTAGAAATATGTCCAACCCATTGCCACATAAGCTTCTTTACTTCCATCACGATATCATCCACTCTTGTCATTTCCTCATCCGTAAGTTCTTTTTCCTATCTTTTTTTTTCGTTATACCAGGTATGTATCTCTCCAGGCTTCTTTGAATTGTCCGCAACGCTCGTATTTCTTTCTATGTTAAGATTGGTGTCTGTGATCCATAAGTAAGAACCGGACGGATGCGTTGATTAAATTTGTTTCCTTTAAGACATAATGGCAAATTACGTTTGGAAATTGTACCATTTCTTCTGAATAATGAACTACAGTCAAGCTTCATACGCCAATTAATTTCTTTTATAATGTGGCCCTAGCTTGATATCTATTGTAGAAGGTTGGTGTAGGCATCAGTTACTTTTAAATTTGTTCCAACAATCTCTAAAACTTTAGTTCTTGTAAAGGTATTGTACATAAATTTTGTTTTCTGTAAATTATTCTTCAATTCCACTTCTTTACTCTTGTCAGTAAGTTCCTGGATTATACTCCACAGCTCTAAGGGGATACTTGCAAATAAGACTATATCGTCAGCAAAGCAAAGATGGGTTAAACTATCTCCATTAATTAAAATACATGTATATATATATATATATATATATATATATATATATATATATATATATATATATATCTCAATTTCCGTGCATCGCAACATCGTTATTTCACAATTAGTTCGAATTTGTAGAATTTGCAATAATTCAGCTAATGTTATAAAATATTTCCAAATCCTGTATCTTCAATTGCGTAACAATCGACTGTCACTTCGTTTCCTCAAAAAATATTTTCAACTGTTCCTCACCAACTACAATACGACCATGCACACAAATTTTGACCTTTACATCATTATTAACCCATGATCCTACAATATTAATTTACAGGGTTTTCAAAATGATGTTTGATGGATGGCTAACAGCTACCGATACTAACCTCCCTCCCCCTACCTTCTTTTTTTCAGATTTCGTGCACTACTATTTCCCCAACACTACAATGTAACCGTCCACGTCACACCAAACACTTTCCGACTATTTATATGCTGTTCGGGGTCTCTCTTTCTTTCTTTTGTTTCTGCGTTCTGTCTTGCATTAGAGTTAGCAGCTTAGAGATTACTGTCCGTGGGTATTTGGTTTTTTACCTACCTTTCACTGACATCAGAAAAGCTGCTCTCCCCATGTACTGGTACTCTCTTGATGAAGACAGTTCATGGTTTACCGTTTTATGTTCCATCTTTTTGTTCTTTGTCTATCCGTCGAGGATTTTTGAATTGTCATTATGTACACTTCATATACATGTAAACTGAAAAGCAATTGAATTAGAGATACCTGTCTAGTAACGTGTAGCATCACCTTTCGCCCTGATGACGGCGGCGATTCGTCTCGGCATGGACTCGACAAGACACCGGAAGCGTTGGGAAGCCATACAGATCCACGACCCCTGAACAAGCTCCCACAGTTCACGAAGATTTGATGGAGGGGGGGGGGACAGAGCCTCGAACATCTATCCAGATGGCATCCCAGATGTGCTCGATGAGATTGAGGTCAGGTGACCTAGCTGGCCAAGGAAGCGAGGTCACGTCGGTGGAGTGTTCATCCAACCATTCGGATACAATTTGGGAGCGATGGCACGGTGCATTGTCTTGCTGCAGGATGAGGTCCCCAGTGGGATGTTGAAGACGCACAAACGGGAGCAAATGGTCGTCCAGGATATCCCGGTAACGTTGACCTGTGAGGGACGATGTCACACGTACCAGGGGTCCTATTTCAGTCCACGTAAACAGTCCCCAGACGAGAATGCCACCCCCACCAGCTTGAAGAGTACCCTGCTGGCATGAATGATCCATCCCTTCGTGTGGTTTGCGCCGTACTCGTATCCTGCCATCCGCATCTACCAACGTGAATCTCGACTCATCAGTCCAGGCAACATTTTTCCACATGTCTAGGGTCCAGTGGCGATGTTCCCGCGCACATGCTAATCTTTGCACCCTATGGGGTACAGGACGATGGCTTCTGTACCCCATAGCGAGGAGATGGTTCTGGATGGTGTGGCTGCTTACACGTTTTTGTGCACCAGCGTTCAATTGCCGAGCGATTTCTTGCACTGTGGCCCGTCTATCCGCTGTTACAATGCGAGCTAGCCGACGATGACCCCGCTCATCCACACGCTGTTGTCCACGGCAGTTGGCCCTTGCAGGGATGGTTTTACCGGATTCGATGTACTCACTGTGCACCCGTGACACAGTGGCTCGTGAAAATCCCAGTGCCTGCACGACTTCCGAGATGGAGTGACCCAATCGTCGGGCCCCGACAATTTGCCCACGATCAAATGCGCTTAGATCTTTCGTCTTACCCATACTGCGTCCGACTCTTACTGATTCCTGTCGCATCACTCCTTATATTGTCGGATCACTGCATACGTCATGCCGTTTCCGTTTACAGGGCCACCCACAGCGCCACATTTGCATAACGCCAACTGTCTCTAATTCAATCGCTCTTCAGTGGATATATACAGTGAAACCTCGATTACACATTTTGCCCTGGGATGGCCTTAGAAAACGTATAAACGAAATTTCAAAATGGTAAGTACTATTTAAAGATTTATGCTTCAAAGGAGTATAAAATGTTCTTGAATAATGATTCATTTAAAGTAGAATTGGCGGCGAAAGGTAAAAAGGCGTCACAAATTATAACATATTCTATCGTATTGCAAAAATCATAAAGCCTATGAAAATCGAACTTCTCTTTTGACGATTCTATCTGACTATAAAAATCCTGATTCCAGATAAAGTGAAATCCTCACAACTAAGAATATGCGACCAGTGAATGAATATGGAACTTTTGAAATAACAGCTTTTTTTTATTCTGCGGATCCCGAGTGCATCCATTTGAAAGCACAATGTTGAATATTAGCGATACATTTAGGATTCTATGCTACTACGCCACGAAATAGTAAATCCAAAAAGTTACGTCTCAGAGATTTATCAATTTTTTAATACCTCATCCATGCGTGAGTCATGGAATGCAAAACCAGTTTTTCAACCAAACCGAAAGTAAATAACATACCCTTCTCTGATGGGAGCCAGGTTCAACTTTGGCTGCATCAAGAAAGAATACTACAACACTGTCTCAATTCTCTCAAAGTTGTGATGTACCGAGTTACGTATAAAAGAATAAAAAAAATGTGTATTTTTGATAACCTGAAATTAAAATTTTAACGTTTAGTCTCAAAAAGCGTATAAATGAATTACATATAACCGAATTGAAAGAGCGGTAGAAACTACAGTACAATAACGGGGAATTACGAATAAAAGTGAAAAAATGTGTAACCGAGGTTCCTCTCTCTCTCTCTAAGTATCTTTTTCCACTTACACAATTTTTAAAGAGACAATCTCCAAAAGAGATAACACTATATGTATTAATCATGTCTTTCATTTGCGTGGTTTTATAGACAGCGGACGCCATGTTTCAGCTTTTTCTGTAAATTTCTACAACTCTTATTTGTAGCAGATTTTCCATAAAAGTGTTATTTCCCGAATTCTAGAATTATAATGTTTCTTCAAGTAGGCATAATAAGAAATGCGTAGTGTATTAATTATGCTCGTTCTAAGCTTTTAGCTGCAGTGAAATATCTTGTTGTCATTAAGCACTTTGAAAAGACTTGTATGAAAAATGAAAGAAGAAAACTGCGCAAAATATTTTAAATTAGGTAAAATTTGCTAAATATAATTTGCAGTTTAATATACAAAAGATGCGTGATTCATTTAAATGAAAAAAAAATTGAATAGATATTTCGAAACGTGCTGTTGGGATTTTGATGTCTTAGCTTCATAATGTACTCTGTGTATTAGTGTTCATTTTGTATACTCATCGTTAAAAGAGGTTATTCTTTTTCCGCTACAGCGAGTGTTGTCACATATCTTTCCTGTGTTTTGATACCGTATGGTCAACCAATCCTTACGATCGTTTTCTTGTATTGCATAGATGAATTCCTCTTTTAAATGATGAAACGAAGATGTCAGACTCCGCCTGCTTAAAAGCCACCACGAACCAGTACGGACGACTACTTGGTAGGAAGATTACGCTTCCAGGAAAATTTATGCTTTGGTAGGATTTAACTCTTTTCTTTTGATAAAACTCAGCTTCAAATTCGGTGCAGAAAAATACTTTCATTTCGTTCCTACTGTATGTTTCGTCTACAAATTTTGTATGATTTCTATTTAGGAGAGTATGTAGGAAACAGATTACAATGCGCTTTCGGTAAAAATGTTAGAAAATTTCACTCACATTCCCATATATTTCCCAATTAATAAGTAAAATGAAGAAAGATTTTCTTATTCCGATAGTTCAAACTCTGACAACAGAGTTAAAATTTCGACAATCTTATTTCATTATTTGTGTCAAAGAACTAAAATCCCTTTTTCACGTTAAAGTACTTATAATATTTTTCTTTTAATTTATTGATTTTGATTTCATCTTTTTATCAATTTGTACTTTATTCTTTTAAATGATTTTCAGTACTAGTACAGTGTATTACCATTTTGTCGGAAATAGACCAGTTAAAGATCCACTACGATTTTTTTAATCGTTATAAATCAATAAATTTCCATTTATGAATTCCAAGAGGCTAAATGAAAAATGCATACATGTGCCGTAAATTTACTGATTGCTTTTCTATCAAACTTAATAACCAACGTTGATTACCACTTTTCATATTTCCTTTGCATGCAATTTAAAGCATCCAATATCAAAAGTATGTTAAATCCTAATTTCAGTAGTAATAAAACTCTGCCACCAATTTAGTGAGAACTCAATAATCTAATTCATCAAATAGGAGCTCATACTACCTTAAAGTACCAGCACAAGATCAGGTTACAAATATACAAGATTCAGTTACTTTGCATTCGGACCACTTTAGCTTCGCGAAAACTTTTGGCAGCCATCACCGTTTTGAATTTTATTTAAAATTTTCTACACTTATTTCGGCCTTATCAGTATGTTGAGATGAAATGCTAAATTTAAAAAATAACTTTGTGATTCAATTCCGGGAAGGAGTTGCTTTTCAAAACGAAATTTTAGGACAAAATCTTAAGAGGGCCTTAACTTACAGCGAAGCACCGGCGTAATTGTAGGTGCCACAGATTTTGATATAACCTTTACGACATAAGTAGTAACTACCCCATGTAATTAAGAAAAAACTGAAACAATTTGATTTTATTTCAGAGCATACCGGAGTCAGGTGATGCGAACATCAACTTAGCACTAAAATTTTTCATGAGCAGTTTAAAAATAAAGTAATTATGCAACGGAGTCAACATGAAAAATAATTTAAAAATCGATAAATATGGAATGCAGTGACCTAAACTTAAGTACCTAGTATTTTATCTTTTTTTTTTTTTTTTTTGATTGGAGGTTTAACGACCACCGTGAGCAACTCAATGGGCTATAAGCAGTCTCCCGTCCCTAATTTTGGGCCACTGGTTCCAGGGAAGGGAGACAGCCAGTGCCGTAAGGCAAACACAACATCCATGTCTCACCGGGATTCGAACCCGGACCCCATTCGGACGAATGATCAGAAGCCATTGCTTAGACCACTGCGCCACCGGGGGTCGTCGCAATTTGCATAGACACGAAAGACTAGGTGACCTTATCATGCTAATTTATAATAGGATAGAAAGAGCCGCCCTGGTGACCGAGCGGTCTGAGACGTTGGCCCATTCTTCCGAAATGGGCTAGTGTTCGAGTCCCGGATGAGATATAGAGGAAGTGTTTTCCTGATGACGCCAGCTCTGTCCCCTCCCAGGAACCAGCGGCCTTAAGTTACAGACAGGCGCCGCTTATAGCCTTAAAAGTTGCTCATGGCAGTCGTTTAGCTTCGAAAAAAAAAATCCTAGTACTAATAAGAAAGATCAGATAAAAACACATTGTTCAACAAGAACGGAAACGAAGGTGGTCTTCGTGAATAATACTAACCGCTTAGTCCTAAAGAGGTGTTTTTCACTTTGCCAGAGTTCGAATTATTTGGTGGTCCGCTGGTCAAAAACCACTAAAAATCGAATCGGACCACCAAACTGAAAATACCAATGAACCTATGGACCAGTCACTGTATTCAGGTAGCGTCCCTTAAAATGAAGCTGCAAAATATATTTCCTCATGGTAGATAGTGAATAACTTGATTAGTTCTTACTATCCGCTCTTAAGTCCAGGGGATGAAATTTTAAAATTCAAACAGCTAGGATAGAAGTTGAAAAAATTTCCTTAAAAAGAAGATATCTTCAATTTTTTTTTTATTCAGTGTTTAACGACCACCGTGAGCAACTCAGTGGGCTATAAGCAGTCGCCCGTCCCTAATTTAGGGCCACTGGTTCCAAGGAAGGGAGAGAGCCAGTGCCGTAAGGCAAACACATCATCCATGCCTCACCGGGATTCGAACCCGGACCCATCTCGGACGAATGATCAGAAACCATCGCTTAGACCACGGCGCCACGGAGACGGCGTTTACTAACTTGTCCAAAGGTAAAATGAATTTTCCGCATGTACGACTGCAGATTATTATGAAACCGAAAGTTATCACAAACATTCCATTCGTCACTACCGGTTACAATTTTTAAAAGTTCACAATCGTACTCGCACACACACACACACACACACACACACACACATGTTAAAAACAAGCAGCAATCACGTACCTCTTCACCTACTGACCGACGGATTGCTCCGGACGACCTACCTCAGCTGCCTGTCCAGGTTGCAACCTTTAGGCAGCACACACTTGCACATACAACAGAAAAAGTCTGACATTAATTACGTACCTTTCAACAGACCGATTGGCTGATTAGTTTTGGAAAAACCTACCTCTCTGTGCATTGCTCCTGAATGACTTAACCTTACATGTACATATGTTTAAATTTAAAAACAATTACAATTCTGATGGGCACACTTCGAAATCATGGTATCTTTTAATTTTTCATGAACAATGGGAAAACTTAATGCTGTCGTGTGCACATGATTTTTTGGTTATCTCAAAATAAAAATGGTTAAGATAATTACATCCATTAGTTTAAATAGATCCAGCCCAAAGTTGCTAAAACAAATCAATGCTGATTTTAGCAGGTATTCTACCACTTTCAAATATTTCGTCAGCTGATTGCCCAGAGAAAACTGATTTGAGAAGTGTGAACTCCTAAATCTTAATTCGTGAGAATAACTCAAATCATCATTCATTCTTTGTGCGTAAAATATACATTATGGAAATTTTGCTTGGTAAGTTTAAATCCTTCTTAACTAGTCTGTTCACAATTCCTAAAGGGCAGCTATAATTTACCTACGTCGAATTCTTATTTTAATTGTTTCCAATTAAGTATTAAAAAATGCTCAAAATTTATTTCGCATTCCAAGAAAGGGAGGAAATGCAAACTACGTATTATACAACGCGTAGCAACATTCCAGATATAGGTTGATAAAAAATGTCAGATTGTGAAGTAAATTTTTTTCATTCTACCGCAACATTTCTATACCCCGAAAAAATTGGCGTTGAAATTCTTAAATAGAAGTTGTATACTATGTGCTAATTTGCCAACCTCGTAAAAAATCTAATGAAATTAAATAGGTCATATAAGACACCAACAACAAGGAAGTTTAAATTCAAATGCTTTGCTCCGAACTTCATATCTGCGTTTGAAACAAGAAGTGTGCTGTTATGAATTACAATTCGGACCGTCAAGTTTTAAAGACACCCGATTATTTCTCTTAAGGTAAAATTCTGGAACAGGTCTCATTATGTGCTGCTTTTTCAAGGCAGAATGCTTTGTTGAGTCTTGCAAGCAACGAATATATGTGCACCCATTATGTAAAGAAAACTGTAAATATTTTACCCTTTATGTAAAGAAAGTTAGAAATATTTTACTATAAATATATAAACATTTTAGAAAATTATAAATACTTTATTTTATACTTTATTTTAGTTCTAACCGAAATTCTCATGTCATTAATTCACTTTTTTAAGTCTGAAAATTATGTTTTAGTATTTGACTTCCTCAACAGAGAAGGAAGAAAAATGCGGTTTTTCTTTCATATTTTAAAGTTTTTGAGTGAGCCAACTTGTGCCAGCATCAGGGGATAATTTGCGAATTTGCCACGGACAAGAGAGGTATAAAGTACATCTAAACGAAATCTTGTTCGAATGTTATAAACAAGCTACAGACTAGGAAAATCGTGATTTATAAAAATTCAAGGGCTTTCATTTAAGGAATAAGTGGGCAGGGACATCATTGTTTCTCATAATTCGAGACATAAAGTGAGAAGCTTGAAACGAAACAATGCTTTAAAAATTCCCCAACTACACTAGCATCAAATTGGCCGAAATTGGGAGTTGATACTAAATTAAAGAGTTTTTATTTTAATAGAGTTATGCCTTCTTACCATATCTCCACAAGGTCCTCTCTTCCAGGAAATGGCTGATGATTTCCGGAACCATGAGTGTACTGTAGGCTTTCTTTCTGATGGAACTTCAGAGCCTCCTGTTCGTATACTGAGTGTATCCTGATCATCATCTTTTCCGGTATACCTTCAGTATACGTAACAGACGACGCCGTTTCTTTACCTTGACAGGATCTTGTGGATCTTCCAGAGTCTGGAGCAGTTTTGGAAGACTTCTTGACCTTCAGTGAGCCATCATGCCTTCGGCTTCAGGATTTAGTCAGAAGAAAAATTTACATCTGTAAAAACTGAAAAATTTCTCCGAAAAGCACTTCAAGGATAGTAGCGCGCAAGTAAAATTGCGTATACATCATGTCGAATGAAAGGTGAAGTGGTTTGTTTTTACTGTTTTTGCATCTGCTTTCAATTACGTTTCGAAAACTGAAATGCAGATTGCATCTGCAAGTGAAGCTAATTTGGGATTGTTAAGAAACGCGAAATACTAAAACATTTGAACCGTCACATAATTTTCTTCATAATTTACTTCCGAAATACAAGTTTTAATTCAATGTTGCCTGGAATTCCACATTTCATTTGCTGCTTTAAAGGAAAATGAATCCCGTGTTCAGTTTCTGAGTTTTCATTTTTTAAATTATAATTATAAATTTGAAGTAGTTCATTACTGTAACTGGTAAGAAGATTAATCTTTTGAGAGCTAAATTATTGTTTATTACAGCATGTATATACCACTCTGTAAATAGGAACTTTTGAATGTGTCAGGACGAAAATTTGCTTTTACGACATGTTCAAAACAATAATACAAACTATGGAGTGATTTCTTATTTGCGAGAGATATTTTTTGCATCCAAAGGATTAGTTTTACAGAGACTAAATTTTTTTAATTGAGTTTTTACAGCGACTTAATTCAGTAAAATGGTGCATTTCTCAAATTGTCTCAGAAACTTTTGCTTAAATATTTTAATGTGAATACTCAGTGGCTTCATATGTGCAATCTTAATGAAATTGAAAATTACATAAATTTATATTTATCGGGTGTCCTTTAGGGAAGAAAGCGCATGTTTTTGTAATAATCTTTCTGTTTAACTAATTAATTTCGAGTGATTAAGGCGAAAGTTCTGATACGCGCAATATCATCTTTCTCTGACTAAATCTTACCTGAATTTAAATGTCCAGAAATCAAAGCCTTAGGTATTAACGACTGATAAATACTTCAAAACATATCTTTTTTCTAACAAATGGGTGAAAGATATTAAAGAATAGAAAAAAGTTTAAATAAATAGAATTTTCGCAAAATTTTCTGGCAAACCTTTTTATCAAATTCTGCGATCTAAGATGCTTATCAATTGACATTAAAAGAGTAATATATATGTATGAAGGAATGCTCATTACATTTTAAAAATATTTACAGTATCATCTGCTCGCGATCTGTGTGTGATAAGTATATCTGTTATTTTAAGAGATTTTAAAATATCTCGTTATTATAAATATATATATATATATATTCTTTTTGAAGTACCGGCAATCAATATACACTATTTATGTTAAATCAGTAAGTAATGAAAGCTTTTTTTCCCCATTCCATAAGACTTTCTCGCTCAAAGTGAAATGAACATCAGGAAGAACACAAAAAATAAAATTCTATACTCACCGTGATAGGAATACGCATTTGACGCTGCAAAACATTTTTAAACAAGAAAGTTGAAGCTAAATCTCGAGTTGCTGTAAATTATTTGAATGGAACAGGTAAGAAAAACCTTTAAAAAAAGTCAAAATTTTAATTTTATTTTATAATTTACAATTCATTTTTCTATTGCAAGCAATCGTAGTACGGAAAAGCATCTAAAATACGGTATAACAAAATCATGATAAATGCAAGGAATTTTAAGAACGTAATGAAAATTTGAATACCATACGGACGATGCAAAATATTAAGTTTTATCGAAAATTGGCGTCCGCTATTCATTCCTGAAAATTTTTTAGAACATTTACAAACGATTAAAAAGAAATGCAGAGAAAATCGTTCTTGGATATCTTTAGGGTATAAAACACCAAGTGTATCTTTTTTTGAAGTAGATTATTTTTCTTTATAATGAAGCACTTCTAGAAGAGGATTAAGATGACTAGAATTTCTAAATGGAAAAATTTTGTATTTAATGAGTTAAATCGCAAGAATTTCATTATTGATTTCTTGATACATTAACTTAGACATACATTTTTAAATTAATTGCTAAAAAATAGTACTTAGACTTTAGGCTGAATCTAGTCGATTTGCCACGCAGCTTGTAAAATATGCATTTAATTCACGAAAGACAGCTCTGAATGCTTTGGCATACCAGAGTCGGATACAACTACTGGCTAGCATCATATCAGCAAGTTTAAAAAAATATTCTATAAGCTTCTGGTTTAACACCAACAAATAAATAAATAAATAAATAAATAAAAACACGACGTAGTTTTTGCAGAAGTTAATAAGTGTTATCTTAAGATGAAGCGATAACACATAATTGCCCCAGAAAATGCTGCCCAAACAACGGAGTGCAGAATTTTTAAAGGCATAAACATGGGAATTTAACTAAGTAAGTATGAGCTCCTCTTTAAACTTGAAAATGAAGTAAGAAAATGTTAAAGGAAAAGAGTGCAATTCCAAAATCTTCCATAGAGAAAAAGAAGAAGAAGAAACAAGCTGTTACAAACTTACAGAAATTTACGATAAATCCGGGGCGACTTTTAGTTACTTGCAACGAGATAACGTTGCAGCCTTGTTGCATAAACGAAAATGCCCTCACGCTTTCAGAGTTTAAAACATATCGCACACGAGATAATTTTTTAAGTAAAGAAAGTGTATTAAGAATCCTTCTTTCTTTAAAAAAAAATCTTAAGTTTTAAATCAATTACTAATTAAAAAAAAACAGGAAAAAATGAAGGGATGTATGTATAAATGTCAGCAGGAAATAAATAAAAAAATAAATTACCGAGGGAGTTGAAGTTTTGAAAATTATTGAAAGCCTAATTGATGCAGCATTCCCAGTGGAATGAAATCAAAGAGACTCCTGTAACGAAATGTTGCTTGGAAAATCAAGGAATGACATTTGATTTCAACTGAAGTCCAAAAGAGACCGGAAAAAAAAAATAATAATAAGCACTGTAGAGAGATGCCCAAGAAACAAAGCAGGGAAAGTTCAGAGCGAAGAAAAGTAACAAATGAGCACCAGACATTGCAGAATGACAAGTATGACGGACAAGTGAAACTGCCTAGCCTTATTTTCGTATCTCATACGTCATCCAGCGTTCGAAACTTGCGATCTGAGACCGAAGTATTGTTTCGGAGACAAAAGCAAGCGTCTAAAAAAGATTAAAAGTAGAAATTCCAGTCAATTTCTGATTTCTTCGACATTAAGAGAAAAACAAAAGTTTGGACAAAGAAAGGGAGTTGCAAAATTTTCATAAGAAAAGACGAGAACTGCAACACTTACTGAAAGAGAAGTTCAAGAATGAAAACAGCGTAAGCGAGCAGTGAAGATGAGAGCACTGCGGCAGAGAGGAGCTGAAGGAGCACAGCGCAGATGCAGAGGACGTTGGGAGATAAGGCATCATTGGCTGTGAGAGGAAGCAAAGTGCCCGTTGGTTGGGTACCACTGAACCCTATATAACGCCGCAATGGGGAGGGGGACCTCCCAGCATCCCCCTCGTCACCGAAAATCTCCACTTCAGATGAGGGGTGGAGATTTTGCCATCAGCACTGCTGCTACTTTTCTTGAATTGCCCCTGTCTTGTGCTGGTGCGGAAGTGGGAGTCTTCAACCCCTCTCTGTTGCCTTCTCTTTCTCCCCTTTCCCCTTTTGTTCTCGCCCGTTGTTCTCTTCCTTATTTCATCCCCCATGAAGCTCAAGGACATCACTGGCTGATATAGAAGACAAAGAAATGATGAAACGAGATGAAGGAACGAGGAAAACGATGATAAGGGAGCAAACAGAGAATGGCTTTTGCAAATGCCGCACCTCTCATCAGGCTTCATCCATTTCCTTCACATATCCAGACTATACTTCTTTCACTGTCTCCACTGATCCTACATTAACGTCAGAATTTAGGATGGGAATGAGAAAGGGGAGGATCTGTGATTGGGAAATGCCGCGGGCGGGGGAGAATAAACTGAGTCACCCTTCGTGACCGCTAGATGTCTCTTGTGATAAGTGCTTTGCTGATCTTGCTTTTGCCTAGTGCTATGTGACAAATGAGAAATTCAATTGTTTTCACTAAGCGAATCGGCAGCTCTTTAATGAATATTCCTGATTCATCACTTGTGGTCATTCGATAGAAATTCATCACATTTCTTTCTTCGAGATACAGAAAGGCTTTATTTCTAACCTAAGATGAAAACTTACGGTGTTGATCAGTCAGATTTTTTCTCTTAATCTGGAATCAAACTGATGCGCAGAAATAAAATAAAAAAATCATGAGAACAACTATCTTTCCGATACAAATTAGATCGTTAAACCGAAGAATTCGACAAACAAACCAGCTATAGTTTATTAAGAATGTACAAATGAAGCAGAGCATTGCATTAAAAAATGATAATAATAACCGCTTCAGTCAGTGAGTCGGCCCTTTTTTTAAAAAAAAGTAGAATTCTATTGATCCTGTTTTTAATGTAGAATTTATCATGACACTCACAATACCGACATGGCTCCGTAATATTAAATGCCCCCTCAGTTAAATATCTTCCAATCGCTTTGAACACAGCTTCATATTATATAAAATAACACAAAATGTCGAAATCACGTATCTTGCGTTTGTAGGAGTTTAAACATCACTCAAAAATCGTCCGGGGATATTTTGGTGATAGTTAACGGGAATCGGAAATTAGGGAGGAGAAGACAGTAATTTTTTACTGTCTCTGTGTGATGTACGTTGTAATTCACTTGTGGTCATTCGATAGAAATTATCATGAGGACCATCTGGTTTTTTTTTGTTGGATTTGTGTGTGTGTGTGTGTACATTTCCGTTTTACTGATTCATAACCTATGCTCATAAAATTGTGCTCATTTCTGAGTATGAAGCAGACAAAAAAGACATAAAGCATGAAACGTAAATAGCTAATTTTAACTGAAAGAAGATCGTGCCTTTACAGCCATGGCTGGAACACCTCTGTGCGTTATGTCGAACACTCAAAGATTATAGTGAAAAACTGCATGAGCTGCTCAATGATTTTACCATTATGTTTTCAGTTGCCAAGATCGTACAAACATGCATAACCATGTATCAGAAGCAGATCCAACTGCGGGGGAGGGCGACTGGGGCGATCGCTTCTCCCCCAACCAGATTTACCTTTTCAAAAGGACTAATATCTGAATAATTAATGCACTTTTTTTCGTAAAATTATAGTAATAAATCCACAAGTTTAAGTTTTCATGACAACTGAAATTTGTTGTAAATTTGGAGATAAAATATTCTGTCCTAGCTTCTGAAACAGAGAAAGATAAGAGAGGAAGTGAAAACAGATTTTGACTGATCATAAAAGGCACTGGGTGAGCTTTTTTCTTAAACAGTATAACTGTACGAGTGATCCGAAATTTCTTGGTGTAGAACAGAAATCAAAGTTTCCAAGCTTTCGCACATCAACCAGATGGCTTTTGCAAGAAAAGTACACAGCAAACTGCAAACTGAATAATAGAACGCTTCAACAATTTGTACGCGGTGACTTAACTTGACAATAACGAAGAAATGCGAACGTAATCAGGTATTCAAAGACACGAGGCGTTATGCTTGTTTAGCACGCGGAATCATGGAAGGAAAACCAAGAAGCAATCACTATTTGAAGAACTGGTTCCAAACTCGTGGCAACTCCAGTGAGACTCGCTGTTGGTTATGATCTCCTAAGTTTCGCGAATGGCAGTAGATTTTGGGATGGTGTAGGAAGCTAATTTCTTTACGTCATCGCACATAAATCCACAGAACTTGAATTCACGTTCAAGTTTCTTGAACTTGACTTCAATTTCAAGTTCAAGTTCGCTGCTCCTATGTGAATGCCTGATGACGTTCGCATCTCTTCGTTATTGTCAAGTCAAGTCACCACGTTCAAACTGTTGAAGCGTATTGTTATTCAGTTTGCAGTTTGCTGTCTACCTTCCTTGAAAAAGCCATCTGGTTGATGTGCGAAAGCTTGGAAACTTTGATTTCTATTCTACACCAAGAAATTTCGGATCACTAGTACAGTTACCCTATTTAAGTACAATTAGTGTATAGTTCCTTGTTATTTAATTATAAGCTTTTTTCTGTTTTTTTTTTTTCTCTCGCATGAATAGTAATTACGAGCTGGGAATGTCACCGTGTAGGGTAGACTTTAAAGTTGGAAGTGTGTGCGAAATACTATGGGTGACAGAGCAACAAAGTACGTGACACGATTGGGCCATAAACAAGAACTAGTAACAAATTTCTAAGCGGCGAATCTCTTCTATTAAATTAACCCATCTAAATAGAAGGGATCAAACTTTAGTTTAATAAATTTTATCCAGACGTGAGGTTTAAAAAGCATTAAATTTGTTTCTTCGGAAAGCAAGAAATTGAAAATAATGCCGCTTTTTTCAGCAGCACCATGAAAATAATGTTGATTTTTTTCAGTTCTTGTGCGCAGTTCGTGATTTAAAAATTTAGAGCCGTTTTTTAATGGAAAATTTGGAAAAACCCTGCGATGCCAGGAAGCGCAGCACTGTGTGTGGTGCGTGTGTGTGCCCTTCACAAAGTCTCTCTATTTTTTTTAGACTGGAGCAAACGCCCCCCCCTCCGAGATGAGCTTCCAGATCCGCTACTGGCATATATGTAGAAATATGCAGTAATACTTAGTAATAATAAATATCTTATGTGAAAGAATATTTTGCAAAGAATGAAGGTTACCTTGGCCAAGCCAGACTGCGGCTTCTGAATTTCTAAGGATTATCATACGTTGACCTGATGTTAATTAAGGTCGGGTACCCATGCTGTAATGAACAGCATAAAAGAAAAGAACTTTTATTTCAATGAACTCAAAAAGCAGTTTGTTTCTCTTAGGTTTGAAATGCTACAAGCTGTAACTTTCAGTGAAAATTAACCAGGTGAAGACATATAAAGCTGCAGAAATGGGCAAACTGACAAAAGCAGTTGGTGCGACATTTGCTCAGGGGGATGCAGAATGGATGTTGGGTGACAGTCCGTCTTGAACAGCGGCGAAAAACTGCAGTATGTCTGATAACTGCTGAGAACTCTTGAAAGTAACACCCATAATAATATCGCCAGAAGAAACACTTCTAGTATGTGACTAGTAGGTTTGAATAAAACAAATGAACGCCGGCTTTTTGCCAAAGGAAATGCTCTTTCCTGCATAGCATCAAGAAGTTTTCCGGTTCTTTTATCATGATCGCCATTCAGCCGCGTGTTCGTTTGGAGCTTCTGAAACGTGCCTGCGTTAAACAATTGATATTTCCCCCAGTGAAAAACAAACTATAATTGGTTACATTTTCCCGCTTACGAACTTGTTTTTAAATTTGATACATGTATATACATTGGCGTGCAAAAATTAAGGAGGAGACGGTTTTTCGAATGTAACGTCGTGCAGAAGTGCTCCACATCGACTCAAATCATACCATAATATCCTCAAGATGTAAGAATATGGGATAAGTGAGCAAAACCGTCCAAACAAGGAATCCAAAGGATACAAAGGCACTTTATTGAAAAGGTAGCTACGAGCACAACTGGACAGAAGACAGAAACGTCCATGTGACAGGCGGCTTTAGTAGGGGATATGATCACCCCTGACTGCGTTGCAGGATTTACAACGTCTGTCCATGCTGAAGACGAGGTTGTCAAGGAGCTGTTGAGGCATCGCGGCCCATTCCTCTTGTAGCGCCAATCGCAGCTACGGAATCGTTGCTGGCGGCTGGTGACGTGCTGCCAAGCGTCTCCCGAGAAGGTCCCACACGTGTTCGAGTGGATTTAGGTCCGGGGACCTTGCGGGCCAATCCATGCGGTAAATATCTTTACTCTCCAACAGCTCTGCGACAGCCACTGTATGATGAGGTGTAGCGTTGTCGTCCATGAAGAGGAACTCAGGACCCGCAGCACCTCTAAACAGACGCACATGAGGCAGGAGAACCTCGGTACAAGAGCGGACACCAGTGACTGAACCTCCTTGAAAGATGTGGAGGTCAGTACAGCTACCAAGCATGATACCGCCCCAAACGAGACCTCCACCTCCAAACCGGTCCATTTCGATGATGTTGGAGGTGTGATTGCGTGTTCCCCGCTCTCTCCAAATGTGTATACGTCCAGAATCGCTCGTCAGACTAAATCGGCTCTCATCCGTAAAAAAACTCGACCCCATTGCTGATGTGTCCAGTTCTTGTGTTCCTGGCACCACAGAATCCACCGTCTCCTCCGATGAGCAGGCGTTAATGGCACACACCGTACTGGTCGTCGTGCAAACAGACCACCTTTGTGCAGCCTCCTGGCCACGGTAAAACGCGATAACGGACGTCCAGTTGTCTGTTGCATGTGCCTTGCGATTTCTCCCGCTGTCTGCAGTCTGTCTCTTCTCGCCTGTAGGACAATATACCGGTCGTTCGCCGCCGTGGTTGCTCGTGGACGACCACTGCTAAACTCTCGGACAGCTGTTCCTGTTGTTTGAAATGCTCACCAAGCCCGTGAAACGATGCTGCGATCCCGAACTCCTCGGCCCCACTAGTCATACTTCGACCTTCTTCCAACTTTCCAATGACGCGACCTCAGGTAAAGTCATCCAGATGTCGTCTACTGGATTGCCAGTTGGCCATATCACACGGTGGCAGCAACTCAACGTCGTTCAAACCGATGTACACCGTGCAATAACTTTCACCGAATTGCTGAGCGTACACCGCCCGTGTGCTTAATACCCTTCCGACACTCCCCCCCCTATGTCATGCTGCATATATGCGCATGCCCTACCGTACCGGACCCTAGTCTATCTCCTGAGTGGTCATTCGGTCCGTTTTGCCTGCTCGTTCCGCTGTTATGCTAATTTCTCCTCTTCGTCCTTAATTTTTGCACACCAGTGTATATATACATGTAAAATCCCTGAAATGGCAATGGGCTGGACATATTCCGAGAACGACATACCATCGATGGACATCCGAAATTTTAGACTGGATTCCAAGAGACAGTAAAAGACCCAGAAGAAGACCACGTGTGAGATGGGTGGATGAAATTCGAAAGTATGCGGGAGTAACATGGAGGGCTCGGCACAAGACAGACCGTTGTGGAAGAAACTTGGGGAGACCTTCGTCCAGCAGTGGATTGATAATGGTTGACAATGATGATGATGATGATATACATATAAGTATATGAAGTGTACATAATGTCAATTCAAAAAACCTTGACGGATAGACAAGGAACAAATGATAAAACATAAAGAGCTAAACCATGAACTGTCTTCATCAGGAGAGTACCAGTACATGGGGAGAGCAGCTTTTCTGATGTCAGTGAAAGGTAGGTAAAAAACCAAATTCCCACGGACAGCACTCTCTAAGCTGCGAACTCTAATGCAAGACCGAACGAAGAAACAAAAGAAAGAAGGAGAGATGCCGAACAGCGTATAAATAGGCGGAAAGTGTTTGGTGTGACGCGGACGGTTACATTGTAGTGTTGGGGAAAAAGTAGTGCGGGAAATCTGAAAAAAAAAAAAAGAAGGTGATGGGAGGGAGGTCATTAGTACTGGTAGCTGCTAGCGATTCATGAAATAGCATTTTGAAAACCCTGTAAATTAACATTGTAGGATCATGGGTTAATAATGGTGTGAAGGTCAAAATTTTTGTGCATGGTCGTATTGTAGTTGGTGAGGAACTGTTCAAATTATTTTTTGTGGAAACGAATTGGCAGTCGATTGTTACGCAATTGAAGATACAAAATTCGGAATTTTTTTATAACATTAGCTGAATTATTGCAAATTCTACAAATTCGAAGTAATTGTGAAATATTAATAACGATGTTGCTGTGCACGCAAATTGAGATATTTGAGGTCCAGTATGGATATTAGTTAATTTTGAAGTGAAAATTACGAAGTTTATCGTAGACATCTGTCTCAACACTTTTACCGTCAGTGAAAGAAATGTCGGTATCCAAATAATGTACATGACCATTTTGCATGGAAGATTTTTCAAGTGTCAAAGCTAATGGTTATATATGTTGAACTTGAATATTGAAGATCGGATTATTAAATACAATAAGATCATCAATATAGCGAAACATACGGCTGTAATCTTGCTAAATAGTAGTTATAAAATCCTTTTCATATACATGTAAATAAAGATTAGCGAGAGTGATTGAAAAAACACCTTTCGTTATATTACCAATACTCGGGCTGTTACAACTGGAAAGCCGGCAATGTCTTTGAAAAATCTTTAAAACTATTGTATGGTAGGATTCACGATTCCTAGATCATTGATAACACTGCAGCGTTATTAAATTACATCACTACAAATCAGGACCTATATAGCATTGAAACTTTTGATTTTTGTAACTTATTCACGTCTATGCCTATTGCTGGATTAATTGCTGCCTGTGCTGCTTATTTACAAAATATGGCAATGTGATCAAGTATACCTCACAGTTTTGGAATAGTTTAGTCGATTTCTGTATCAACCACAACTACATTTGTGTGGGCAAAAAAATCTACCGACAAGTTACTGGTATACCCAGGGGCAGTGTTTTTTCAAACACTCTCGCTAATATATTTTTTATATCTATATGTAAAGCATTTTATTACTACTATTTCGCAAGATTACGGCCGTATTTTTCATTATATTAATGATCTTATTGTATTTTATAATCCGATCTTTAATATTCAAGCTCAACATATACTGTATAACCATCAGCTTTGACACTTGAAAAATCTTCCATGCAATTAGGTCATGTACATTATTTGGATATCGACATTTCCTTCACTTACGGTAAAAGTATTGAGACAGATGTCTTCGATAAACGTCGTAATTTTCCCTTCAGAATTAACTATTATTCACACTGGACCTCAAATATCTAAATTTCCGCATATCGCAACATTGTTATTTCACAATTAGTTCGAATTTGTAGAATTTGCAATAATTCAGCTGATGTTATAAAAAATTTCCAAATCTTGTATCTTCACTTGCGTTACAACTAACTGCCAATTCGTTTCCTCAAAAAATATTTTGAACAGTTCCTCACCAAATACAACACCACCATGCACACAAATTTTGACCTACACACCATTATTAACCCAAAATCTAATTCGGGACTATTGGTTCCAGCAAGGCAGAGAGCCAGTGCCGTAAGAGAAGCACACCGTCCATGCTTCTTCCGGGATATGGGCTCGAACCCATCCCGAACGAAAGATCGGAAGCCAACGTTTCGCATTAGAGATGAGCACGGAACCGGGCTATGACAGAAAACCCAGAACCGGATCCAGTGGCGCCCTAAGCCCGGGCGGGCTCTTTTATCTAGTTGTTTTTACTAAAACCCGGACCCGCACGGACTCGGGCTCAAATTTATTCTTCCTTTCACTTTTTAATTACTTTTATTTAACACTGCTAACCGAGTTAACTAATGCAATGGGAAACGCACAACTGAATGGTTAGGCTATATAGTCTCTCTTTTGTTCTTTGTCTAAAATTCTTAGTTATTGTTTTTTGTGTGCTGTAGCGTTCATTACTATTTGTAGCCTGGAGAACACTACTTAAAATGTCCACGTCTTATTTACATACACAGTACACTCTCTCTCTCTCTCAGTGAAACAAAGTCACTCAAATAAAGTTTCAAAAAGACTTACACTGTAAAAAATTGCAGGGTCTAATTACGGTAGATACAATAGCAGCTGAGTGGCCAGCCAATACACCGTAATTTTACAGTACCATACCGAAATGTTCATTAACAATCTAATGACCGAGAAATAAAAACGTCTAATGACCATAATGTTCATTAACATGTCTAATGACCGGGAAATAAGTACGTGTTGCCCACAGAGGTGTTGGCAGTCGACTGATTGCACGTGAAAAAACAGGTATATAACCACTTTAAGAAGAACGTTGCCAGATTGTCAAGGTTAAAATACAGTAACAATTCAAACAGTTCAAACACTGTGAACATGTAGTTTATTTACTGAAAATTGATGGTTGACCGCCAGGTGGCGTGCTACGATCTGTAAACTGTCTTAATCCGGGCGAAACACTGACTATTCACGGCAATTTTTTACAGTGTATACTGTTCACTTTTCTTTATTTGTTCCATCAACATCGTAAGAGCACTTTACTCGCATGTTCCAAAATCCGTGATGAACTAATCACAATAGTATTAATATTCCAACACTGATAACATCAGTTAGTAAGCACAAAACTCGATTATCTCCAAACACTAAATACATAACAACATAACTCGAATACGCAAACTCTAAGTAAACACAGTTTCACCCTCCTACAGCTTCCACCACCACCCTTTATGGCCGCTGCTTCAACATTAATATATCTCTCGTTCTTATCTATCAATATGCATATGCCACGCTCTCTGATATCAGTATTGTTGCCAACATCATTCCGTGAGTGAGAAGATATAACGTTAAGGTTCAAAAACGCTAACAAAGAATGAAATCAAATTTACATAGAGAAAGCAATTAAAAATGGAAGTTAATTTTGAGTATACGTCATAGTGTTTCGCGGGCATTTCGTAACTCAAAATAGTCCGTGAGTGTTTTAAGTAACAACTAACGAACTATATATACACTATATTGAGAAAAGTCACCGGACACCTAGAAGAGAAACACAACATAGCATTTATTGAAAAACATTAGAACAGTGTCGGCCCACCTTTGGCCTTAATGCATGCACTCACTCTTTAAGACATGCTTTCGACAAGGTTTTGGAACACAGCGATAGGTATGCGCTTCCATTCAGTACATAATGCTGCCGCTAACTGTTGCTTAGTAGTAGGCCTTGGTTCCAAACTTCTTATGCGGCGCTCTAATTCATTCTATAGGTGCTCTATGGGATTAAGATCAAAGCACTCTGTGCTGGCCAGTCCACACACGATACGGAATTATCGTCAAACCACGCCGTAACAGTCCTTACTTTATGGCTCGGTTCATTATCCTGCTGGTACCAACAAGGCTCGGTTCCATAGTATCGCCACAGGGTTGGTAGGGGATAATTGTCTAGAATATCGAGGTAGACGTGCTGGTTAACAGGTTTGTCCACGATAACCAATGGGTCTGGACCGTATCACGAAAAACACCCCCACACGAGTACACTGCCAGCTCCAGACTTTACCGTAGGAACAGTACACTGTGGTAAATAGTGTTTCCCCGGCTGCCTCCATACTCACACACGGACATCAGACTGATGGATCGTGTATCTGGATTCATCAGTCCATAGGACCCGTTTCCATTGACGTAATGTCCCCTATAAATGTTCTTTACACCATGCTAAACGACGAGTAGCATTCCGAGTGGAGATGAAAGGCTTTTGAGCAGCCGCATGACGACGGTAACCCATGGAATGAAGTTCTCTGCGAATGGTACGTGTACATACCGAGGTTCCAGCATTTTTACTCACCTGTACATTCTGTCGATTAGCTGTTACGACTCTCCTGAGGCTTCGACGTTTTCTATCCCTGATTTCCTTTGGTCTACCGATATGTTTTGCTGCTTCAGGCCCGCATGTGTCTTCCCCTTATTCAGTACATCCAAAACAGTTGACATGGGTATGTTTAAACGCCTCTCGGTTTCTCTTATAGACAAGGGAGGATTTCCGACTAGGCGTACTAGGTGGGCGTCTAGGGCCCCAGTGTTTGAGGGCCCCCGAAAACGAATAAATGAATTGCCAGTTTTGTTTAGGTTTTCCGGGCCGAAACAAAGCAATCCTGGAAGCGACCACTTTGTTTGTATTGGCAATTGATATTTCACTTTCTGATATTAGTAACATATTTTTTTCGTACTTTGCTGATACTCCAAATTTTCTAGTTCTTATCG
The DNA here is from genome assembly GCA_039090855.1 of Macrothele yani. Taxonomy (NCBI): domain Eukaryota; kingdom Metazoa; phylum Arthropoda; class Arachnida; order Araneae; family Macrothelidae; genus Macrothele; species Macrothele yani. Next base: position 79,177,873 of record CM077023.1, on the reverse strand, counting down.
ATTTACTTGTTTCGAAAGGAACAGTTAAAATAATTTAACCTTCCTTTTAGTGGTAAGTAAAAGGAAGGATTCACGCTTTCCACACTTTTCATTGTTTAAGGCGAATACTTAACTGGCCTGTTGTTATATTGGGTTGATGCATAAGTTCATGCCAGTTTTTTCACCGCACTACAGGAATGTATTACATCAGAAGGGAAAACGGAATCAGTCAACTATGTATTTCCCCTCAATGCTTACGATAGTGTCCTAACGTCTAGATAGGTCGGCAATGCCATTCTTGAAAAAACGTGCAGGTTTTGCTGCGAAGAAATCACCAAGGAAATTCTGGAGATCAACATCATTGTTGAACGATCTGCCACGGAGTGCATTCGACGGAGATCGGAACAGGTAATAGTCTGAAGGGTCGACATCTGGGGAATAGGCCGGATGTGAAAGGATCTCCCATTTCATGTCCTAAATGGCCATTTTGGTCATGTTTGAATTGTAAGGGCGTGCGTTATCATGTTGGAGAAGGGCACCATGGCGCCGATGTGGCCGTTTCTGTTGAATCGCTCCCTCCTCACGGCGGAGTTGCTCACAATAGAGTGCAGCGTTGATGGTCCGATTCCTCGGCAGCATTTCCCAGTGAATAATGCCTTCCATGTCCCACCAGACACACATCATGATTTTCGCAGGATGAAGGTCATGTTTTCGACGTGGTGTGGGCATCTTGTTTGGGCTTAGTCATTCCCTCCGATACCTGAAATACACGTACAGGCACCACTTTTCATCTCCGGTAACAATATGTGACTGAAAGGGTTTGTGTTGTTGAGAACATTCGCGATAACGGGCGAGCAAGGAACCACATATGGCAACACGCGGATTCTTGTTGTCCTCGGTGAGAGTGTGAGGCACCCAATACCCAAACTTCTGGACCTTTCGCATGCGTTCCAGGTGTTGCACTACTGTGGCCTCCATCTCAGTGGCCAAGTTGTGTGTGGTTTGATGCGCATTCAAGTGGATGAAATGGCTCAAACGATTCTCATCAAAGTGAGATGGACGACTTGAGCGTGAAGAGTCGTTGAGCTCAAAATTGCCACCTCGGAGCCGCTCAAACCATTTGCGGGCTGTCCTCGGAACAATAGCATCTTCCCCATACACAGCCCAAATTTGTCGAGTAGCCTTGGCGGCTGTGGATCCCTTGTTAAACTCGTAGAGGAGCAGATGTCGGAAATGTTCATTCCTCTCTACTTGACACTCCATACTTCCGTACCTGAAAACCAAAAACCCATAAGCCACAATCACACAACGCAATATGAGTTAGATACACGATATTACTGGCTACATTTTGATATGCAACTGGCCATCTGCACCGTCACTACTGACCTGGGAAACACTCGTGAAATAAAACGGCATGAACTTATGCATCAACCCAATATAAATTACGTTTCCCTTTGGGGTAGGGTAATCAAGTTTTTTTTTTGATCCCCCTATAAACCAGCCGAAACCTAAAGAGTTAATATTTAGGCTGAAAAAATAAAGAAATTCGAGAATATCACACTATTTATCTTTTTCTTATTTAATAGGGTTAAAAGAAATTTCTATTGTGTAACTACATTTTCTTATTATTTTCTCCTGCCCTGGTTTAATTATGATAAAGCCATGGTTTTTACTTTTCGATTTTCAAACCGGAACTTCTGCATTTAATTCTTATGCTTCTGTTTGTGATAACTGCAGTGCAGGCATAAAAAAATCTCATGCATCTTTTTAACAGAATAGAAAAGAATGTAGGCCTTCTCAATTTTCCGATGGAAATAAGAAAAATGCTTTCAAGAAAAACATTTTTGCTTTCCTGAACTGACTGATTAAATTCTTACTTCCCAACTTTCTTTGTCCATGGCATTCGTGTATGCCACGGACAGCTGAATCTCTTCGATTAGGGAATTGTTCACTACAGAAAACCTCCTTCACAAAGAGTCATCCACCCTTTTCAAGTGAAGTACTGCGCACAAATTGCATTTTACCAGAATTTTCTAATGTGGAGGACTTTTCCGGTAGCCAATGTCTTCAAGTATTTTATTTTTGCTTGATACCATGCTAGTTGCCTACTAATTTGCTCATAACGTAAAACCAAGATAATTTTCCAAAGCTAACACAATGGAAAGAGCACGTTTTGTAATTGAAACGCTTTCCAATTTTATGACAATTTATACGCAATGTACTCATAAATTTAGAGAAAATCCATTTTCAGGGCCTTAGCTTTAAATTTGCCAAGTAACTTGCAACTGAAAAGGTGCTAATGTAATTAGTTTGCCTAACGTATCAAACTCAGAAAGAAATTTTGCTGCAACTGAAATGGTCTCTTCGTAGCGTAAAGCTAAGACTTACTGAATTTCTACTTTGAGAACTCCTAGCTGAAAATTTATGAACTAGTAGTGAAATTTAAAATAGGCAACATTTAAGGAATGTTTCTTTCTTTTTTTTTTTTTTTTTTTTTTTTTTTTGTTGGGGGTTTAACGATCATCGTGAGCAACTTAATGGGCTTGTGTTTTTCTTTTCTGCCGTAAGAAAAACACAACATGCAAGCATCATTGGGATTCGAACCCGGACCCATCTCGGACGAATGATCAGAAGTCATTGCTAGACCACTGCGCTACCTGGGCGGCCAATGCATGTTTATGTCCTATCATTCGTAAAAATAATTTTTGAAAAATCTGTGAAAACCAAATTCTTTGGACTTAGTGCCACTAGCAAGAAATTAACGAACTAATTGGAAAATTTAAATATTTGAGAAGGAACAATTAATCCAACTGTTTGAGGCATAAAAATATTTTTTTTCTCTAAGTTGAATACTTTGTTCACAGTAGAATTTTAATTTTTTGAATTTTCGACTTTGACAGCCCTTAGCGGCAAATTCATGAAATATATGGGATATTTAATGTGCCAAACTTAAATATCCCTTGATTTCCTATTAACCGCAAAAATATTTTTTGAAATATAATTATGTGTACGGGCAGACAAAGTGATTACAGTAGCACTGTTTCTTACAAAATGTTCTAATACTATAATAGGAAGATAGAATGGCATTTTAAAAAGGGTAGAAACATTTTCCGTGACTTTACTTTTTTTTTTTTTTTTTTAATCTGACGGATCAAAATTTCTGAAGCGATAAGAAGGGGAAAGGGGCCCCTGAATCTCTTAGCGCCTAGGGCCCCAAAAGGTCTAAAGTCGCCTCTGCTTATGGACAACCCACTAATATAACACCCAACAATATTTCCTTTCTCAAAGTCAGTTCTCTCCTGCCGCAACATTTTCACTCAACCTCAGTGCGATATGATCGCGGTCAGCTGCAGGCTTGTTTTTGTACCGTTTGCAGCTGTACCGCGCATCTTAACAACGCAGCGGATCCATTCATTTGCTTTTGAAGGGGTGTCCGGTGATTTTTGTCAATATAGTGTATATATGACACCGGGGAAACAAGGATATCCAGAATTATACGAGGGTTGTACCGAAAGTAATACAAAAGTGGGCATAACTCTTTTTATTAATTGGCACAGGGCGATCAAATTGCACATGTTGGTAGAGTAACTCTTCCTCTATAGTAACCTTTCTTTTTTCATTGCTGGTAAATAATGGATTCCAAGCATAATCAACGTGCCGTCATTGAGTTCTTGACGAAGGAAGGGTGCAGGCTCTCTAACGTCTACAGAAGGCTCCATAATGTTTACTGAGATGACGGCATTGACAAGAGCAGTGTGTACAGATGGATGAAGAAATTTAAAGAAGGGGAAACTAAGATTAAAGACCAACCACGCAGTGGGAGACCATCATCTGCGACCACTGACACGAATCGTCAGCGAGTGGATGAATTGATTCACTCGGAGAGACGAGTCACAATTCGTGAGCTTGTTGCACAACTGGACTGTGGTCACAATGACATGCAGAAGATGGTGGACGACTCAGGGTATTGGAAAGTGTGTGCAAAGTTGGTATCTCGACAGTTGATACCCGCCTTGAAGGAGAGAAGGGTGAAGTCTGCTGTGATTTGCTGGAAGTGTTTGAAGCCAATGAAGATACGTTTCTTTTTGATCTGGTGACAGGGGATGAAACGTGAGCGTATCTTTACGATCCGGAAGCAAAGAATCAATCCATGGAATGGCGTCACAGCTTTTCACCAAGGCCTAAGAAGTTCAAGAGCCAGTGATCAGCACAGAAAGTCATCGTGACTTTTTTGGGGATGGCAGGAGTGTCATTCTCCTTGATTTTCTGGAACACGGACGTACCGTGACCAGCGAGCGGTACATTGAGACACTCAAGGAGCTTAGGGAAGCCATAAGGAAGAAGAGACCAAACAAGAATCTGAAAGGATCCATATTCATCATGATAATGCGAGACCACACACATTTTTAACAACAAATCAGGCGATCAGCAAATTAGACTGGTCGGTGGTCCACCATCCACTATACAGCCCAGATCTGGCGCCCTCCGACTTCCACTTGTTCGGCTCAATGAAGGATAGTCTCCGGGGACAACGATTTGATAACACAGAGAAGGTGAAAGTGGCTGTGAAGAAGTCGGTACAGCAGTCCACACCTGAATTTTTTTCGAAGAGGATTCAAGAGTTGGGTCCAGCGATGACACAAATGCATCACATGTGATAGAGGCTATGTTGAGTAGTACTTTTGTATAGAGAAAGAGTTACTCTACCAACATGTGCAATTTGAACGACTTCTGTCAGTTAATAAAAAGTTATTCCCACTTTTGAATTACTTTCGGTACAACCCTCGTATATATATATATACTGGCATGCAAACATTAAGGACCAGACGGTTTTTCGAATGTAACGTAGTGCAGAAGTGCTCCACATCGACTCAAATCATACCATAAGATCCCCAACATGTAAGAATATGGGACAAGTGAGCAAAACCGTCCAAACAAGGAATTCAAAGTATACAAAGGCACTTTATTGAAAAGGTAGCTTCGAGCACATCTGTACAGAAGACAAAAACGTCCATGTGACAGGCGGCTGCCAAGAAAAATCCAGTCTTTAGCAGGGGATATGATCACCCCTGACTGCGTTGCAGGATTTACAACGTCTGTCCATGCTGAAAACGAGGTTGTTGAGGAGCTGTTGAGGCATCGCGGCCCATTCCTCTTGTAGCGCCAATCGCAGCTGCGGAATCGTTGCTGGCGGCTGCTGACGTGCTGCCAAGCGTCTCCCGAGAAGGTCCCACACGTGTTCGATTGGATTTACGTCCGGGGACCTTGCGGGCCAATCCATGCGTTGAATATCTTTATTCTCCAACAGCTCTGCGACAGCCACTGTGCGATGAGGTGTAGCGTTGTCGTCCATGAAGAGGAATTCAGGACCCACAGCACCTCTAAACAGACGCACGTGAGGCAGCAGAACCTCGGTATAATAGCGGACACCAGTGACTGAACCTCCTTGGAAGATGTGGAGGTCAGTACTGCTACCAAGCATGACACCGCCCCAAACGAGAATTCCGCCACCTCCAAACCGGTCCATTTCGATGATGTTGGAGGTGTGATTGCGTGTTCCCCGCTCTCTCCAAATGTGTATACGTCCAGAATCGCTCGTCAGACTAAATCGGCTCTCATCCGTAAAAAAAACTCGACCCCATTGCTGATGTGTCCAGTTCTGGTGTTCCTTGCACCACAGAATCCACCGTCTCCTCCGATGAGCAGGCGTTAATGGCACACACCGTACTGGTCGTCGTGCAAACAGACCACCTTTGTGCAGCCTCCTGGCCACGGTAAAACGCGATAACGGACGTCCAGTTGTCTGTTGCATGTGCCTTGCGATTTCTCCCGCTGTCTGCCGTCTGTCTCTTCTCGCCTGTAGGACAATATACCGGTCGTTCGCCGCCGTGGTTGCTCGTGGACGACCACTGCTAAACTCTCGGACAGCTGTTCCTGTCGTTTGAAATGCTCTCCAAGCTTGTGAAACGATGCTGTTAGCGATCCCGAACTCCTCGGCCACACTAGTCACACTTCGACCTTCTTCCAACTTCCGAATGACGCGACCTCGGGTAAAGTCGTCCAGATGTCGTAGATTGCCTCTTGGCCATATCACACGGTGGCAGCAACTCGACGTCGTTTAAACCGATGTACACCGTGTAATAGCTTTCACCGAACTGCTGAGCGTACACCGCCCGTGTGCTTTATACACTTCCGAAACTCCCCCCTTACGTCATGCTGCATATATGCTCATGCCCTACCGTACCGGACCCTAGTCTATCTCCTGAATGGTCTTTCGGTCCGTTCTGCTTGCTCGTTCCGCTGTTATGCTCATTTCCCCTCTTCGTCCTTAATTTTTGCACACCAGTGTATATATAGTACAAACAACTGCAAATTGCATTGTGAATAATTCAGTGCTGCACTTGTATTTTTCTACAATTTATTTATTTAGAGCAGCCAGAGTAGAGCGAAACCGTTGGATTCACTAAGTTCCATGCTGTATTACATGCAACTTCACACCTTCTAACTAGCCGAAAACAGTCAAATTTAATAATTAGCCAATAAAGGTTATTACATTTAGAAATAAGAGAACATGTGACAGATTCACCAATTACCAAATAAAATAAATGACAGATCGAGCTCTCTGTTCCAGTAGAGCTAATGGTATAAATTTCCGTGTATTATGAAACACTACGACCTATATATGCATATTTACTCAATCAGCTTTTTGAAAATGTTTCTGAGTCTACCGAATCTAGGTATGGCGCTTTTGAAGAGGTATTTGAGCATACCGAATGCACGATGAAAGTTAAATCCTTATTCTTCTTCGATGCCTCTATGCACTTGCAGCAATAGCATTAGACGACATCTTTTTTCTTTTTCTAGGTAATTCAGTTTATCCGCCATCTACGTTCATATTATTGTGATGTTGTTATTAGATTTCAAGCCCAGTAAAGCATTCTCGATTATTTGTGGGTCCATTTATCACGAATGATTTCGAAGTATTTATCTGAACCGAAATTTGAAAATAAAACGGTGCTCAAACACATTAAACAACACCGATTTAATATCACATTTTGGTCAAATTCCTTCATAATCCATTCACGTAAGGAATTCCTGAGTGTCTGAGTCCCATTACGTGAGATAAAAAAAAAAAAGGTTTTGGAAGCATTAATTTGGACTAACAGTTTAAAACTGATCACGCATGCAAATGTTCGCAGTATATTAGCGCCCACATAGTTATGTAACATGCCGGATAATTTCCATTCTTCATATGTAACCAGAAGCTTCCGAGTGGCAGAGTGGTCAGAGGCGGCTATTCGTCTGAGTTGGGGCCGGGTTTGGGCCGCGGTAAAGGCATGGGAGATGCGTTTGTCCTTCCTACTTTTGCAATTTGAGACCTGCAACCCTAACTGCGTGTCCCCGTGGCAACGAAATTTCACGGAGCTTTGCATTGATGTGACCTCGTGGTGGCACCCCAGGCACTTTGTAGGCTTCGTGTGGATCAAAAAATAAATTAAAAAAAAAATGTTGCCAGAAGTCGGCACTGTGGTCTCTAATTCGAGTAGATCTGTCCATTCTAAAATCTTCCAGTTGGGAACAAGTACAAATGTGCTTCAATTTTTGGACCAGCTTGCTCTCTGATTTATTTAATGATTTTCACTTTTGCCAATCAAAGTCATATGATTTCCAAATGAATTAGCAGCAACATGAAGGATTCTCTCTGGCATATGCAGTTCAAACGAGTTACGATAATCATAAAACTACCTCAACGGTCATCCGCTGTAATTTTAAATTTAGTAAATCAATCTTAGGTAATGAAAACCACTGAAGAAACATTGTTGATAATGCAACTGCACCAACTACACTTTAACAAAAACTGTAGTTGGTACAGTTGCATTATCAACAAAAATCTGTTGGCACAGTCCTCGATCGAATGGAAAAGCAGGTCCAATCACAATAACAAAACCTCTGACAGGATACGCAATAGCCAAAGGACATTATGGTAACAGAAAATGAGTCTTATATTTGTAAAAACTTTGCCTGGATATTCGTGGTTCTACAGTAAATCGCACCCCAAAATGTCAGTCATGGTTAACATAAAATCGATGTTTCATCCCAGATCTAGAGCAGTGAAAACACCTTCTTTTGACCTGTGATTCACGTTTTACTATAGTGTAGCTTGACGATTAAGTATAGGTGACAAAAATTCTAGAAGAGAACCAGATGATATTTGGAAATGGAAATGTTCCCGAAAGAAATTAATTTTTAAGATTGAACTTGGGTCGATTGGTAGCTACACTGGCGTGCGAAAATTAAGAACGAGACGGTTTTTCGAATGTATAGTCGTGCAGAAGTGCTCCACATCGACTCAGATCATACCATAATATCCCCAAGATGTAAGAATATGGGATAAGTGAGCAAAACCGTCCAAACAAGGAATCCAAAGGATACAAAGGCACTTTATTGAAAAGGTAGTTTTGAGCACAACTGGACAGAAGACAGAAACGTCCATGTGACAGGCGGTTGCCAAGAAAAATCCAGTCTTTAGTAGGGGATATGATCACCCCTGACTGCGTTGCAGGATTTACAACGTCTGTCCATGCTGAGGACGAAGTTGTCGAGGAGCTGTTGAGGCATAGCGGCCCATTCCTCTTGTAGCGCCAATCGCAGCTGCGGAATCGTTGCTGGCGTCTGGTGATGTGCTGCCAAGCGTCTCCCGAGAAGGTCCCACACGTGCTCCATTGGATTTAGGTCCGGGGACCTTGCGGGCCAATCCATGCGTTGAATATCTTTACTCTCCAACATCTCTGCGACAGCCACTGTACGATGAGGTGTAGCGTTGTCGTCCATGAAGAGGAACTCAGGACCCACAGCACCTCTAAACAGACGCACGTGAGGCAGGAGAACCTCGGTGCGATAGCGGACACCAGTGACTGAATCTCCTTGAAAGATGTGGAGGTCAGTACTGCTACCAAGCATGACACCGCCCCAAACGAGAATTCCGCCACCTCCAAACCGGTCCCTTTCGATGATGTTGGAGGTGTGATTGCGTGTTCCCTGCTCTCTCCAGATGTGCATACGTCCGGAATCGCTCGTCAGACTAAATCGGCTCTCATCCGTAAAGAGCACTCGACCCCATTGCTGATGTGTCCAGTTCTTGTGTTCCTGGCACCACAGAAACCGCCGTCTCTGATGAGCAGGCGTTAATGGCACACACCGTACTGGTCGTCGTGCAAATAGACCACCTTTTTGCAGCCTTTTGGTCACGATAAAACGCGATAACGGACGTCCAGTTGTCTGTTGCATGTTCCTTGCGATTTCTCTCGCTGTTTGCCGTGTATTTCTTCTCGCCTGTAGGACAATATACCGGTCGTTCGCCGCCGTGGCTGCCCGTGGACGACCACTGCTAAACTCTCGGTCAGCTGTTCCTGTCGTTTGAAATGCTGTCCAAGCTCGTGAAACGATGCTGTGAGCGATCCCGAACTCCTCGGCCACAATGGTCCCACTTCGACCTTCTTCCAACTTCCCAATGACGCGACCTCGGGTAAAGTCATCCAGATGTCGTCTACTGGATTGCCTGTTGGCCATATCACACGGTGGCAGCAATTCGACGTCGTTCAAACCGATGTACACCGTGAAATAGCTTTCACCGAATTACTGAGCGTACACCCCCCCCCTTCGTCATGCTGCATATATGCGCATGCTTTACCGTACCGGACCCTAGTCTATCTCCTGAGTGGTCTTTCGGTCCGTTCTGCTTGCTCCTTCCACTGTTATGCTAATTTCTCCTCTTCGTCCTTAATTTTTGCACACCAGTGTATATACTTGAAATTTTAATTGTCTGTTTCGGCATTTTGAATAACCTTGAACTGTCAATGCCATGGCAGTAATATAAAGGTCGATATTTCCTGCTGTTTTTAGCACGATAACGCATTAGGCCCCACAACTAAGTTTTCACCCATGGGACTCATGTAGAATCAAACAGTTGAAATGGATTGGCCAGTTTCGTCCCTATTGAACATCGTTAAAATGAATTGTTGAGCCGTATCAGAAGAAGGTTGGCTAGGCTCACTTCCTTCATGCAACCGATAAAGCTTTGAAAGGAGGACGCAATGTTTCCTCAGCATACCAAACAAGATTTTTCTGAGTGTATGCCTTGAAAAATTAAAATTCCATTGATTCCAAATATGGGCTTGTATGTTACTACTTTCCAACAAAAATATCTATGATCATTTTTTCCGAGATGGTTCCTGGTTCGGATCCCAGTGAGATATGGATGGTGTGTTTGTCTTTCGGCACTGGTTCTCTCCCCTTCGTAGAAACACCAGTGACCCCAAATTAGGGGCAGGCGACTGCTAATAGCCCAGTGGGTTGCGCACGGTTGTCTTTAACCTCCCAAGACAAAACGCACTTTGGAAAATATACTTGTTCACGTCTGTGTGTACCCTACATTTTTCCTTTTTCTCCCCAGTAGCTATTTTTTAACATGCATTAAAAATACCTTGCAGAAGCTATTCAATATACGTATATGATTAAAGAATGCTTACTAGCTAGCACCCGAACGCATGAACTACTATGTTAGCCTAAAAGTATAGAAACTATTTCTACAAATTCTTCGACGATGGTGAACGCAGAATCGTCTTATGAGAAAATTTGTAGAGTGTTCAGCAGGCTTTTATTTCGTTCAATGGATTGGGCGTATGTTCACTTAAACCTATACCTACCCCCTGATGTTTTAGTCCAATGTGAGGGTGCCTTATAATCCGAACTACAAACGCCAAAATACTTCCAAACCCTTCTTTTTTTTTTTATTGATTTTGGTTCAGCAATCCCATGAGCACTTAAGGCTTTAAAGATTCAGCCATCCCAGATTTAAGGATACTTATTCCAAGGTAGAGACAGTAGGGCAAACACAGCACTAACGAACTGGAATCCGGATCCATCTCGGGAGATTTTTCAGAAGGACTTGCATCTGACCATTCGGCAACTTTGAAATGAGCTAACTTTTTTTTTTTTTTTTTTTTTGATTGGAGGTTTAACGACCACCGTGAGCAACTCAATGGGCTATAAGCAGTCGCCCGTCCCTAATTTAGAGTCACTGGTTCCAGGGAAGGGAGAGAGCCAGTGCCTTAAGACAAACACAACATCCATGCCTGACCGGGATTCGAACCCGGACCCCTTACGGACGAATGATCAGAGGCCAACGCCTTAGACCACTGCGCCACCGGGGCGGCCTGAGCTAACTTCAAATCGTTTCTTATATTTGCTTAAAAGTGAGTAGATCAGGGGCACATTGAATCTTGCTTTCAGATTCATTCATCTTCAGACATCAGCAATAAAAAAAGAAAAAGAAAAGCAATTGCCTCGTTTCAAATAAGCGCTTTGAAATTTGCATAATTAAAAGAATAGATTATTTCGATACCTGCCCTCCATAATTTTATAAATATTTTTTGGTAGTAACTCGTTAATTTTTTCCTGTTTACTCAGCCAGTGAAATACTCTTTCTTAAAATACCGTTTCTTCACTTCATACTAGTCCTACTACAGAACTTCGCAGTTCCTCAGAATTGAAGTGGGAAGTCAACCAATCTAACGCATCCTTGGAACATTCTGTTCATATACCTGTCTAGAGATATCTGAAACATCTAATTGGCACGCATTTCAGATGGTATGGAACATGTTCTCCGCACATATTACTAGAGTATTTGCTGTAAAATATGCGGACAATGTGCAGAGATATTATGGAAATATCCTTTGGATATTTCAGGGATAAAATTAGGAGATGGCTTTTCTGAAACTCAACCACTGGGTATTACTATGCTATAATTCCAGAATATTTTGCAAGACATAAACATTAATAAGAAACATAGCAGGGCTAAGCTCTAAACATTTCTTGGGCATTCTGTGGGAGGAGTTTCTTATATTTTGTTTCAGTTAAAATTTTCAGACATTTTTCTGTTTGTTTCGAAGCTTCACCACCTTCTTGAGAATATAAAGCTGTAAGGAATCTCTTGTCCCTAATTTAGGGATACTGGTTCCAGCTAAAAACAGAATTAGAGTCGTAAGACAAACACGACGTCCATGTTTTATCCGGAACTCGAACATGAGCCCAGCTCAGACGATTAACCAGAAACCCAGGCCTCGAACCATTCGGTCACCTGGGCGTCTCTCTAGTACTTTTTCGAATGTCCCACTGGTATTATATGGCCCTTCAAGGGTACCCAGAATATCCGAACATCATGTTTTTGAGGTTGTTCTTACCCAAAGAGGGAGGTTCTTTGCGAAGTTTCGCTTTACTTTGGTTTCACTGCTATATAAATATATGTTTGATCTTTCGAAATTACATTTTGGCACCCATTGCTTAGAATATATATCTATGAATATTTTCTTCTCAGTGAAGGACAAAACGATCAGGAATTTATATTTTTGTTGAAGACTGAAATGAGTCATATGAATGGTTTATCGCAATTCTCAAATTAATAGCGAGGATACATCAATCAAGTAGAAAATAGTAAAACTACGCTTGTAATCCTATTTATTGGCGTAGGAATATATAATATTATACAGTATATATATATATATATATATATATATATATATATAGGAATATATAATATACATGGCGTAGGAATATATATTATATATTGCCGTAAGAATGCATAAAATGGACACAAAATACGGTAAAGTAACCACAGCCCTATCCAGAGAAGTCAAATTCAAGTCCGCTACTCTTATGTGGGATGATATAAAGAAATTAGCTACCTATTCTACCCCTAAATGTACAGCCATTCAGGAAACCTTGGAGATCATTACTAACAGTGATATTTGCAATGATAACGTCTCAGTGGAGTTGCCACGAATTTGGAGTCAGTTCTTCAAGTAACGCCGTCTTCCTACCAGGATATCGCGTGCACAACCAACGTGATGCCTCGTGTCTTTAAATGAATATTATGTCGTATCTATTTATTGGCAAGTCAAGTCCCTGCATTCAAATTATTAAAGCGTTTCATTATTCAGACCGCAGTTTCTGTTCATCTTCCTTGAAAAAGCCATCTGGTTGATGTGCGAAAGCTTGGAAACGATTGTTTATATATTCCAACGCCAACAAATCGGATTACTAGCATAGTTGCACTCTTACCGCAATTCTCTTTTCGTTAGGGTGCCAATTCCTTAGAGATACAAGCGATCACCGAGGTGAATTCCCTGTTATGTTCAGTAGGTCTGGTTAAGTGTTGCGTGTATGTGCGTGCGTGTGTGTGCAGCCGACATAGTTTTCTTCCACGACTACCCACACACACGCACACATTCTCTCTTCCGTTTTCTTTGTTGTCGCAAATTGCAGTTGTTTTTTGACAGGCATTTGCATTTTCCGGAAACGAAAGATTCCGTGGAAAAGCATATTATAATTTTACTGCAAAAATACGTTTAAGCCACATGATTCTACCCAGTAGAGGGTCCAGCTGGGGGAGACTGGGGCGATGGTCCCCTTCTAAAAGCAGTCTATTTTTTTTAAATGGCCAAGATCGTAAAAAAATAATGTTTTCACTTTTGTAAAATTAGAGTAAGGAATGCTGAGATTTTCATAAAGGTTTTTATAACGATTAAAATGTGCTGTGAATTTGGAGATTAAATGCTTTTCTGAAACACATTCATTGGATATTAATGCAATAATCTATATGTTCTAGTTCCAGAGAGAGAGAGAGAAAGATATATATATATATAGAGAGAGAGATGGCAGAAAAAGAAAAAAAGACCAAGTTTGAGAAACAAAGGAATATGAGAGCGGAAGGGAAAAGAGATTTTGACTGATTTGACGCAATGTTTCCACAAACTTCTGAGAGGAAATCGCCAGTAACACAATGAATGGCTTAGTAATGACTTCATGAAGTGAAGGAAACGGAAGTTCCTTTCCAAAGAAATGGGAATCATGCATTGCGAAAGAATAAGCGAATATTTTAAAAAAGAATTACCGGTCATGTTACTTAGAAATGATTCGATGATTCAAACTGGATTTTTTTTTTTTTTTTTTTTGTGTAAAATTAAGCCGCCCGAATAGAAAGGCTCAAATTTATTTTGAAAGATTCTATCTGGGCTTGATATTTAAAAAGCATAGAGCTCGTTTCCTTGCAAAGCAATCCCCTGAAAAATTGGTTTAGTTAAAATTGTTAGGTAGGTTTCTAGTCATTTTGTTTGCGTTGTTTTAGGACGCAACTTTAATTTTTAGAGACTTCTGCGCTCATTATCTTATAAATTTCATCGTTTTGGTGCAGAGAGCGTTTCTGCTAGTGCCTGTATTGAACCTGCTTTATGTAAATTTTAAGTATTATTATTTTTTATGAGGACTTTTATGAGGACTTTGCTAGGTTTTGTTTCAGGGATGGGGTCGAGCTTATTATTTTAAATTTTCTCTACTTTAATTAAAGTCCATTCATTCGTTAATTCCTTGCAAAGCAGGCAGTTGAACACCAGAAAAATTGTCTGTTTTTCCTACTTTGTGATTTAAAAATTTAGCACATTTTTTTTATGGAAAATTCCTTAAAAAACAGTTCAGTGCCAGGAAGGGGGGGGGGTGGCTGTGCCAGTGCTGTGTGTGTGTGTGTTCCTTTCCCACAGTCTCTCTTTAGTCTTTTTTTTTTTTTTTTTTTTTTAGACCAGAACAACCGCCATCTGAAGGTAAACTTCTGGATTCGCTCCTTATTCTGACATTGGTGAAGTGACGTGCATTTAAAGTTAACTTTAAAAAGGCAGTTTTTGCTGACTGTTTCGAAAGATGCCTTCGAAACATTCAGCAAAAACTGACTTTTGCAGTTTAAAGCTTCTGTTATTTAACGCCCGCTCATTAAAAATTTTATCACCACTGCTAGAAAACTCTACCTAAAGCAGCTCTTTCCTGAGATATGCATATATTCAAACTTTTGGTCTAAAACTAATATAATAATAATGTTCAAACTTCAAATCTAAAACTATGGTCGTGGTACAACCACAAAATCAAAAAAGAAAAAAAGGCGGATAGCATGTGCTGATTTTTCAGAACACCAGAAAAATTGTCTGTTTTTCCTACTTTGTGATTCTGTTATTTAACGCCCGCTCATTAAAAATTTTATCACCACTGCTAGAAAACTCTACCTAAAGCAGCTCTTTCCTGAGATATGCATATATTCAAACTTTTGGTCTAAAACTAATATAATAATAATGTTCAAACTTCAAATCTAAAACTATGGTCGTGGTACAACCACAAAATCAAAAAAGAAAAAAAAGGCGGATAGCATGTGCTGATTTTTCAGCTAGCTAAAAACTAAGAAAACTAAGAAATCACACATTTTTATATTAAACCGCGATTAGATTTAGATTTACACACTTAAAATGACAGTTACATTTAGGTAATTACCGGATATATTACATTACGGCTAATTATCGCGTCACTTCATTTTCAAATGCTTCCTGCTGTGATACCCGTCCAAAGATCTCATCAGTTCAATCGCAGAATCTACAAGATTGTTCGGTCTAGAGCTCACCTGAATGTTTTGAAACTTACAAACTCTGCACTCACAAATCAGTAATCTTCTGACTGTGGCAATCACTTAACTTCCGGTTCAACGAAACTCCCACATCCACTTAATGCCAGATCCCTTTCACTGCAGCGCGTGTCTAATTATCTGGTGCATCTAAATGCCGTATCTGCTCAGTTTTTATGTACCTAGTTATTTCCTCCATGTATGCCAATCTTAAAAAACGGATTTAAGACTGGGAAGTGATATCTATTCCCAGAGTTCATTCATGAGTGCACTCATAAATAAAATAACCTGATACACATGCAAATGAAGAAAGAACGGAAAAGAAAAGGGACAAGGTTAACTGGCGCAACAGATTTACAAATGAGTGCGGTGCAATATACGTGATTAGAAAAGCAGATGACTAAATGTTCATTGTACTCAAGAAAACAGATAAAACGTTACATGAAGTCATGGCGATAGCACGTGGGTATATATTAACTGTATGCAACGAAACTCTTAGACAGTGGTAAATGTTTTAAAAACTGTCCGACTCTGAGAGTGGTTGTACGACAGGAGGGCGAGCGGAACTGTGTGATGCGAAAGGAGTGAGACAAAAGAATAATTCATTGAAAGTGGCGACGTTGGAGTCAAGAAAAATTCTATAAACCCGACGGAGAAATGTAGACATCTGCTTTGCATTACATGGCAGGATAAAGTGACGGAAAGTTTGCAATATGCGCAGCATTGATGGCGGTTACAACGCCGTGTCGTTATTCAGAGAAACTCGAAACTGCGATTCCTTAAGTGGTCCTTGAGAACATATACGCATGCGCAGTGTACTGAGTTAGTCCAACATTGCCTTTCAAATGGAATCTTTTCTAGTGACTAGTTGACATTTTTCCTCAAATGCAGTTATGGATCTCAATAGGTTTGCCTTCACGTGGATGAATGGAATGCCTTAAAATGAGTTCAGCACATACATATTGAACATGTCACGTTCTTCATGGTCACTCACAAGTAGCAGTATTCTGCTGGCACGCAGCCTACAGAAAGGAAGAAAAATATTAATCATTAGAGAACATGACAGTTTCTCCTCAATGATTGTAAAGTTCTGTTAGAATGTCCGCCCGATTCTTAACCTTAAATATGAACTTAAATCTCGTGCATTGCGAAAGACTACATAATACTAAACATTTGACATATTCATATGTTTTGTAAATTACGTGAGTTTCTTCCATCATATAAGTGCTACATTTCTCTATGTCACTGCGCATATAAAAATTTGGGCCCGGAGGAAGCTGTATCTTTTAATTTCTTTTCATGCGCGAGAATAAACGATCTCATTTTATCAACATAATAAAAAACCTTAGTCTGTGAATATGAGAATGTACGTAACTGCATTTAGTTCTGTACGTATGAATACATGCATTTTATATCTCGTTCTGTACTGACAATATCAGTTAACCAGAAATATTTATCGAAATATATCTGTGATATGAGCAGCATACAACTGCAGCAAAACTGTGAGGATTTCACCCATTAAATTAATCACACACAGATAACTGAGGCTTTAATGAAATTATTGAATATGTACCGAGTTTTATAGTAACCTCATGAAATAGATGTAAATAGTACATCCTGTGTTTCAGAATAGTAAAAATACCCCTTCTTATTTATCTGCTTTGAAAAAGGAAAACTGTGAAAATATTCTAAAGCTGCGAGCACAAAACTGTCATTGTTCACTTTCTGCATAAATTATACGACCTACACTGTAAAACAAATTTCTGAAAATCACGAGCCACTTTCCGTCATTGTTTTCGTGAATTAACGAAGCATATTTCTGATACAACATTTTCCGTGAAATGAAAGAAAGAAGCCTGAATTTCGCGGACTTTTCGTACCACAGGAAAATTCTGAATTTTCAGAAACCTTTCCGCAGTTTCTTTCATATATTGACGGTAAATTGCCGTTTTAGAGATGTGTTAACAAAAAATTTTGAATTTTCAGAAACCTTTCCAAAATTCCTTTACTATATTAACGGAAAAACTCCGTTCTCACTTTTTCCGTTTCCGTATGACGAGAAATTGCCGGTAATAGGAGCGATTGGGGAGAATACTTGAGGTTTGATTAACTTTCAAATTTCAATCATCTGTCGAATTTTGAAGTTCCGTAGCGAAATCGGATATTTTGGATAGCATATCGCATGAATTTTGTTTATTGTGGCACAGGATATTTCTTCTCCTTTCCCGTATTTTGTGCACCAACTATTTAACATATATATTGTGCTACTGTAAGAAACCGGGTACTTAACTTATTGTACAGATGGCTATACGATGTCTATGAATCAGTCTTTGGACGACTTAAGACAAAAGCTATTATAGCCATAAAGAGTAAATTTTATATTTAGGAGTTTTTTTCTTTTTTTTTTTTTTTTTTTTTTTTTTTTTTTTGTGAGATAATACAATAAAAAAGTACATTTTAGCTTTTTGTAAAGATAACTGGAAGTTATTGTCAGTTTAAAAAAATCAAGTTGCAAAGCATTTTGTTGCTTCGAAAAATCAGGATCAAAAATGTTTAATTTGCGAAAAGTCCTCTTATAGAAAAAAAAAAATATATTACAAACCTATTCAACAAAATAATAAGCTCCAACAGAAAATAAAATGACTAAGTCACTCGTATTAATAACAAAAACGAATTTCATTGTCGCGCTCTTTGTTTTACGATGTACGTGATTCGAATTTCCTAGTGTTTGTGGCTAAAGGCGTGAGTTACCTGTTCAACCAGCCCAAGTGGCGCAGGCTCAATCCTGACTGGAGCAGAAGGATTATCTGGGGAAAGGGCTGAAAAATGCAGCGTTGTCGCGCGGTTTGGCGGAATTTCAGTTTAAATGCGGAAAAACATGAAATTGATTCTTCTGAAATAAGGGGAATTTCTGACTACGGAAAATATGTGAAAATACGGGTTAAAATAAACGGGCACTTTTAAAAACGGAAATTTCTGAAAAGCACGGATACCTACCGACAACTTTGCTGCACGCTATTCTCAGAAATTTTCCGTGAATTCACACCGCTTATTTTTTACAGTGTAGACGAAGAGAAAAGTGTTGATCCTGATGGAATGCTACTGAAGGGTATTTATTTCGTGCAAGCGCAAATACTGAAAACACGGGGTCCGAAACGAAAGATAGGTAGACCCCTGCTTTCGTGCATAATTGTTTCCGAAAAATATGTACGAGTGTTGTTTCGGAGTTTATGCACAACTCTAAGGGCTATAAATAGCCGCCGTCCTTAATACGGTGTCAGTGGCTCCAGGGAAGATACAGAGCCAGAACCATAAGACAAACACACCACACATGCCTTATCCGGGAATCGAACCAGAGCTCATCTCAAATAGTCAGAAGGCAGTGCCTCAGATCTCTCGATCACCGGGCGCAACTACGAGTGTCAAACTATAGAACTATTTGTTACAACTAAAGTTCCGGTCTCGATGCTTAGAAATATATGAAAAAAATTGTTTACAGGCAACAAAAACAGTTATGCCAATAACTGCAATACTAGAATTCAGAAGAAAGTAATTATATTTACTTTCAGAGAAACACACATTAGTGGATACCCAAGATATTTCCAACTGTGTTGTAGAGGAATGGAGAATTAAAGTCATTCTTCAAAACACATCAGTAAACTTAACAATACAAATAAATATATTTCAGTATTCTTTTTTTAAACGAGATTTTCCTTATAACAACGACCACATATCATGATTCACGTCAATTTATCATCTATCTGTCCGTGTTATTATATGTACATTGAAGCCTGGATGGCCAGCATCAAAACTCACGTACTCGGGTTACGAAACATAGAAAATATAAAAAAAAATTCTTGAAGTTATTTCTAACCCCGAATTCTAGTTGTCTCAGCTTACTTTTTTTTTAATTTAGTAGAAACACTCATACAAAACGTGTTTCGACGTTTGGACGAAGTGCTTGCTGATGGAGGCTTATCAGCTATCTTGAGAAATTTATCTAGTGAAAGTTGAACACCTACCCTTTTCATTTGACAAAGAAGTCTGCAGCAAGCTGAACCCCTAACAACAACTCTACGTACTTGTGCACTTACCTCTGCATTTGAATCATACTCTTCAATGATTCTTAAAAGCTGTTCAAGGTACGTGAAGGTATCATCCATTGTCTTCACAGGTACATTATTCGTATTATAGCTAAACGTCATATTCTCTGACGATTCAACTACTTTACTGAAGCAAAGTTGAGTTTTTTTTAACAGAACCCTGAAATTTCAAAGATTTATTCCCCGCATATTTTAATTTCTCCTATCATGCGATAGATTGAAATCCTCGCAAACCTTTCTCAATCCACTGCTGGATGAAGGGCTTCTCAAATCTCTATACCATAACTCTCTGTCTCGAGGAATTATTTTGTTACCGCGACATGTTTTCTAATTTCCCTTCCCATCCCTCACGTGGTCTTCTTCTGGGTCTTTTCCTGTCTCTTGGTATCCCGTCTAGTATTTCAGTTGTCCATAACAGTGGTCAGTTCTTCTCATTTCCGGTTGTAGGTCTTTACTTTGATCGTGACGTCATCAACACTTATTTTTTGAACCATTAGTTCCTTTCCCTACCTTTCATCGTTAGACCAAGCATGCATCTCTTCATGCTTCTGTCAGTTGTCCGCAGCCTCTGCATGTCCTTTTTAGTTAAATTACATGCGTAGTATTCTTTGGTTTTAATGACTTAAATACACGTGAAAAATGTCAGTTAAACTAGAGCACCACCTTACACGTGAAGCTTGTTTTTTTTTTTTTTTTTTGATTGGAGGTTTAACGACCACCGTGAGCAACTCAATGGGCTATAAGCAGTCGCCCGTCCCTAATTTAGGGTCACTGGTTCCAGGGAAGGGAGAGAGCCAGTGCCGTAAGACAAACACAACATCCATACCTCACCGGGATTCGAACCCGGACCCCAGACGGACGAATGATCAGAGGCCAGCGCTTTAGACCACTGCGCCACCGGGGCGGCAAGCTTGTTTTTAAATACCGTAGCTGGTTTAAATAATTAAGAACCCGGATAGCTTAGCTTCAATATCCTTAAAATGCCAATAGTTCTATTTACAGTTTCTTTAACTCTTTATTCGAGTCAGCCAATCAGTAGTCAATATTAACATAACGTTGATAACGAATATTAACTCAGTAATAATGATGCACTTTTCAAGAATCAGCTCAGACGCTGAACATATGACATCAACTACTCGTAACGATATTAACAAGAACTTGAATTTTAATTTAACGTGAGTTAGTAAATATAAAATTGGATTAACGAAACTCCTTAAATGAATTACACTATATTGACAAAAGTCACCGGACACCTAGAAAAAAACACAACATAGCATATATTGAAATACATTAGTTGGTTATCGGTCCACTTTTGGCCTTAATTCATGCACTGACCCTTCGAGACATGCTTTTGACAAGGTTTTGGAACACAGTGATAGGTATGCGCTTGCATTCAGTACATAATGCTGCCGCTAACTGTTGCTTAGTAGTAAGCCTTGGTTCAAAATTCTTATGCGGCGCTCTAATTCCTCCCATAGGTGCTCTATGGAATTAAGATCAGAGATCTGTGCTGGCCAGTTCACACACGATACGGAATTATTGTCAAATCACGCCGTAACATTCCTTACTTTATGGCTCGGTGCATTATCCTGCTGGTACCAACAAGGCGCGGTTCCATAGTATTGCCACAGAGTTGGTAGAGCATAATTGTCCAAAATATCGAGATAGACGTGTTGGTTAACAGGTTTGTCCACGATAACCAATGGGCCGGGACCATACCACGAAAAACACCCCCACACGAGTACACTGCCAGCTCCAAATTTGACCGTAGGAACAGTACACTCTGGCAAATAGCGTTCCCCCGGCTGCCGCCATACCCACACACGGCCATCACACTGATGGATCGTATATCTGGATTCAGCAGTCCATAGGACCCGTTTCCATTGACCTACGGTCCACGATAAGTGTTCTTTACACCATGCTAAACGACGAGTAGCAGTCCGAGTGGAGATGAAAGGCTTATGAGCAGCCGCACGACCACGATAACTCATGGAATGAAGTTCTATGCGAATGGTACGTGTACATACCGAGGTTCCAGCATTTTTACTCACCTGTACACTGAGGTCTTGTGCACTACTCCGTCGATTAGCTCTAACGACTCTCCTGAGGCTTCGACGTCCTCTATCACTGATTTTCTTTCGTCTGCCGGTACGTTTTGCTGCTTCAAGCACACAATGTGTCTTCCACTTATTCAGTACATCCAAAACAGTTGACTTGGGTATGTTTAAACACCTCTCGGTTTCTCTTATGAACAATCCACAATATTTCCTTTCTCAAAGTCAGTTCTCTCCCGCCGGGACATTTTCACTCAACCTCACAGTGCGATATGATCGCGGTCAACTGCAGGCTTGTTTTTATACCTTTTGCCGCTATACCGCGCATCTCAAGAACGCAGCGGATCCGTTCATTTGCTTTTGAAGGGGTGTCCTTAGACTTTCGTCAATATAATGTATATCCTAAAACAAGTCAACCTAACGCAAATCAGATTAAACTAAGACAGCTCAACGAAAAACAGCCTAAAGCAAGACAGCTAGCCCTCACTCCAAACATTACAAAACATCGATTTTATCTTAGTTTTTTACGTACGTCATACTACCTCTGACTTCAATACTCGTTGCCAAAAACATTCGGGCGAGAGAAAAATTTAAACATTAAGCGTGCAAAATGCTTAAAAGAGAATTTGTCAAATTTACATAAAGACAGAGGAACTAAAAATGAAAGTTATATATTAGAGTAAACGTTACGCTTGCCTATGATGCATATGTTTGAACTGGAAGGACTTTGGTTTTAGGGCATAATGGTAAATTGCTCTTCGAAATTGTGTTGTTCTTCCAAATGCACTCTAACCGAATTTCCCACCCCCATCAATTTCTTCTTCAACAATTAATTCAAACACTCGACATGGATCAGGAGCACCAAACAGAAATCATCGCTCTTTCCACGTTAATAAGTGAGTCACGGAAAAAATCTCGTCGGCCGCCACCGGGAATCGAACCCAGGGTCTTCCAGTTACGCGCCGGGCATGCTACCACTGCACCACAGCGGCCTCGAATTCTCGAGACTCACATGTGATTAACTGCCAAACTACATGGCAGGTTGCTTCATGGAGCCCCGCACCATGCTGGGGATTCACCAAAGATGGAAAGCAGCAACAGAACAAATAACTAGGAGGCGAATGAATAATTGATTCAAACACTTGACGTGGATCAGGAACACCGAACAGAAATCATCGCTTTTTCCACGTTAATAAGTGGGTCACGGAAAAATTCTCATCGTGGAAAGAGCGATGATTTCTGTTTGATGTTCCTGATCCACGTCAAGTGTTTGAATTAATTATCTATTCGCCTCCTAGTTGTTTGTTCTGTTGCTGCTTTCCATCTTTGGTGAATCCCTAGCATTGTGCGGGGCTCCATGAAGCAACCTGTCATGTAGTTTGGCAGTTAATCACATGTTAAGTCTGGAGAATTCGAGGCCGCTGTAGTGCTGCGGTAGCATGTCTGGCGAATAACTGGAAGACCCTGGGTTCGGTTCCCGGTGGCGGCCGATGAGAATTCCTCCGTGACTCACTTATTAACGTGGAAAGAGCAATGATTTCTGTTTGGTGTTCTTTTTCGATATCATCCATGCTTGATATCTTCTGTCCAATTTAGATGCAGGCATCAATTACTTCTAAATTTGTTTCATCAAGCTCTAAACCTTCAGTTCTTGTAAAAGTATTGTACATCAATTTTGTTTTCTCCAAAAACATCTTTCATCTGTTTTCTTTACTCTTGTCAGCCAGTTTCTGGATCAAATTCCAATCTTGAAATATTAATTCGTAAGTTGATGAACGATAGTTTGGGTAGTATTTTGGGTGGTTCAAGACCCTACACATACACGGTATAAGAGGAGATGTTGGGCGATTTAGATGACACATTATGATACTGCATATTTTTCATATTGCATCGATAGTTTCTGCAGTCTTCGTACCTGATGTGATACATTTACAGAACAAAACACAGTTCGTTGCTATGCTGTAGTAAAACACACCTGGAATACACAAATTGTTTTTGAATGGCGCATGTAAACTGTATAAGAACACTTGTAATACGCTACACAGATTTGAGCATTGCATTTGTCATAAGATATTTTTTTTACTTAGAAATTTAAAAAAATATTTTTGCTAGACGTTGTATTTACGCAATGTATGGCCCAGTTTAGCTGATACTTTAGGTGGGAATTGCATTTGATAGCGATAAATCTACATTCCCTGATACCTGTGTCAGATTTAATAAAATGTCTACTGCTATGCAGTGTACCGCGAACTATCACAGAATGAAAGGACTTTGTTAAATTTATTTAGATATGTAATTTATAAAAATCTACAGATAGGTTGCATAGAATTATTGACGTGGAGCAATAAGCACAACTGTGCTAGAATTTCAGTAAGTCTGTCATCACAGAGCTGTAATTCACAACATTGCAACTTATCAACATATAAGAAACATGAATTTTTAATAACGTAATCAAGTAGGGAACATTTCGCTTTGTCTGTTAGTCTTGTATCGACAAAATAAACCTGAAACTAAAACACTGAAGTACAGAACCAAACAACAACTTAAGTACAGATTAATTGCACGTAAAGAAAAGCTGTTAAAATTACCTTATTTATTCCTTCGTTGTTTCCCACAAAACAAAGCTGTCACAACATTGTAAAACAGGTGCGCAGTGAGTTCATAGGCATCTTTGTGCTCACCGAAACTTTTGCCTCAGATTTTAGGAGCTCTACTTCGAAACTGTTACGTAGGCGAATGTTTCCAATATTTGCAACTCGGAACCTACAGAAAGAAGAAAAATTATAGATATTCCGTTTAAAGACACATATTGCAGCAACAAATGCTTTGGTGAGAACAAGACATATACTAAACATTACATTGACAAAGAATGAAAAACAAAACTTTCATGTGAAGCCATAATGATCACCCATTAGGAAAACACAAAAAATCCAGTGTCAGAGAGCATCATTTAAAATAATGAAGTAAAACTAAGGAGAAAAATATACTGTTACGGAACCACGAACGCATCAGTTTATTATACGGAAGTCCTGAGCTCACAAAACCTCTCTGATGTTGTCCTGCATAATCTCATCATTTTCACGATCTTTTTAAGTGATTTGGTTTGTGTCCGACTGATTTATAATGTTTGGCATAAAAGTCTATGGATGTAAATAAGATTTTTGTGTTTCTTGGGGATTTTGATTTCTTTTACTTTTTTTTTTTTTTTTTTTTTTGTGGATTAGAGGGAAAAAACTATCTCAAGAACAGTAACATCATTGTCTGTGAATCAGCGCTGCCCCAAAACAGGCGGTGTTCTTATTAGGGTCCTTATTTTGACGGAAGATGCAATTGCATTGAAAGCCCCAGTAATTCAGAAAGGAAATGAAATCATGTAAAATATAGTTATCAATAATAATGGAAATGTAAAGTATGTATAAGTAACAAAAGTGATGTAAAACACATAAAATCTGCTCCAAATAGGTGGTGTTCTTAGGGTTCTAATCTTGACGAAATGTACGATTGCGTTGAAAGACCCCAATAATCCATAAAGCATGTGAAATAATGTAAAATATAGGTATTGATAATAATGAAAGTGTAAATTATAGGTATAAAAAATAATGCTAAATATATAGAATCTACACCAGACAGGTGATGTTCTTAGGGCTCTTATCTTGACGAAAGATACGATTGCGTTGAAAGCCTGAGTAATCCAGAAAGGAAATGAAATAATGTAAAATATGGGTATCAACATGTGCAGTCGTGCAGCCTTTGGCACAAAGGAGATTTTCGGCTGGTTTCTCCGCCATACATTTGCATATTACAAAACTTCATGTGCGGATTAGTAAGACTACTGTAATATAAGGTGACCAGATATTGGAACAGTGATTTGAGGACAAAAGGGCGTGGCGTCCCCAAATCAGCAGTTCATTTGGGGACAGATACGTATTCAATATAAATATGCAAATCTTTATGTCAGGAAACTGCAATGCTTCAATAAGTGTGATTTGCATATGAAAATTTGGTTCTTAAAAGGATATTTCTTGTAGAATGTTGGTAATTTTTATTGACAAAGTAGAACTATGAAGACGAGAACATATTAGCAAAAGTAAAATGCTTTACCTTAGGTATATGTGCCGAATTAAAATCAAGCTGCACACCAAAAAGTTTTCATTTAGCCAAAGTTCTTCGTGGAACTCAAAACAAGTGCAGTCGAAATTTGACCGTACCAGTGGTGCAGTGTCTTAGTGCTGGTCACTGACGATGATTCGTACAAGTTGGCGCGGGTTCGAGTCCCGAATGAGGCATGGGTGGTGTGTTTGTCTTACAGCACTTGCTCTCTCCCTTCCCTAGAACGAATGTCTCTAAATTAGAGACCGGTGACTGCTTATAGTCCTCTGAGTTGCTCGCGGTGGTCGTTAAATTCGGAAAGAAGAAAAACAAAAATAGGCAAAATTTGTTTTCAGAAGAAGCATGTAGGAAAACTAGTACAACAAAAACTACTTTTAAGAACATTTTTTTTTAGAAATCTAACGAGCTAATGAGGAAGTGTAAATTCGAGGACACTTAAGGACGAACATCAAAATTTTAGGACAATTTGTGTCCCCAAAGGCATCAGGCGTTTTGGGGGACAGTAAACAAAATTCAAGGACTGTCCTCAAGAATTGGGGACTTCTGGTCAGATTACTGTAATAGCCTCTCCGGTGGACGAATAGTTGGCCGTGCTGGCTTCTGGCTAATTATCCAAGCCGGGTCCAGATTCCAACCCAGAATGAGGTATAACGTGTAATGCGGAGGTGCGATAGCCTTACAACGTTGTTTTTACCTCTTCCTTGGAAACAGTAGCCCTACATTTGAGATGAAGGTCTAGTTATAGTTGTAGATCCTCACAGGGTACTTAAACTCCGAAGCGGCCGCCCCGGTGGCGCAGTGGTCTAAACGATGGCCTCTGATCATTCGTCCGACCGGGGTCCGGGTTCAAATCCCGGTGAGGCATGGATGTTGTGTTTGTCTTACGGCAGTGGCTCTCTCCCTTCCCTGGAACACCAGTGATCCTAAATTAGGGACGGGCCACTGCTTATAGCCCATTGAGTTGCTCACGGTTGTCGTTAAACGTCCAATCAAAAAAAAAAAAAACTCCGAAGCAAAAGAGGAAAAAATAATACGTTGCTGTAACACCTTTCCTGCTGACTTTCATAACAATTTATGCCCACGGATATTTACATCTGTAAATCTTTGTTTCGTCTGATCAAATAACCTTCTCACAGTTTCGCGAGGTACGAAATCTTTGTCTGCGGCAGCTGGTGCTGATCCTCTTTGCATCGGCGGTTTTGTCGACATATTACCCTTTTTCGCATTGATTTTTAAATTTTTAATAAAAGGGCACGCAAATGACTACCATATTTTTTTCTAATATGCACACTGCTCATTTCAAAAAAGTATATTAAAGCTCCTCTTGCAGTTTACAGCAGTTTCAAGATGTTTCGCGTCCTGCTATGCGAGTTTACGCATTGTATTATCAGCAGGATTTTGGAGAAAACTGTTCTTAGTAATTTGGGGCATTGAGGCAATGCTCACCCTCGATAGCGTGTTTCTTGAGTTTTAATCGAGTTTAAGACCAAAAAAAGGAAAGTTGAAATTAAAATAAAAAATGAAAAAAACAAAAAACAAAAACGAGACAGAGAATGAGTTAGGAAAAACAGAAAAAAAAAGAAGAAAAAAGTAAAAACAAGCCGTACTTTCAGTTTTTTTAACTACAATTTCTGACTACCGCGCGGAAACACTCAGAATTTTTAGGCTCATTTACATAAACCATATCGTTTTGGGCATTTTCCATACAGTAGTGGACAACATATTTTTCTTGCTTTGAGATAATTTAAAATCACTGTTTCGGTTTCGTGAAGTACACACACACACACACACACATATATATATATATATCAAAATTTAATGATCCACGTCGTGAGCATTTAAGGTTGTAAGGAGTCAGCTATCCTTAATTTAGGGTAGCTGGTTCTGGAGAAGGGGTAGAGAGCCAGTGTCATGGGGCGGGCACCCCAGCCATGCCTCATCCAGGGCTTAGAAAATTAGCCAAAGATCTACGCTTCTGACCCTCGGTTACCTGGATGTCATAAAAATTTACCTTTTCCGTTCCGAAATGTTGCTATTCGTACATCTGTGACGTACTACAGAAGTAAAGCACGTGTCAAGACGACAGATCTGCAGCGATATGTTTCGTCCGTGTTGCTTAGTTGGGAGAGCAACTTACTCCGGAGTGCGGGGGCGCGACTTTGATCTCCGTCGTGGACAAATTTGTGTTTTCACACATCTCACGGTATCTTCGTGAAGTTAGCACATTTCTGACTTTTCCATGTATTTCAATAAATGTTTACTACATAAAACAATGTCTAAAATCAGATTTGTGTCGTTCAGCAAATCAATAATGTTACACTAATTTTTCTATGACTATACCACGCCGTTTCTATAGTTACGCTTTGTTTTATCGAGCAGATTTATGTCATTCTCGAAATCTGTTCGTCTCACGTTTGGCAAGCATGAGGGGCAAACAGGAGTGATCAAATATTCGAGCAATTCTATATTTGTTTTAACTGGAATTTAAATCCCAAATGATGATGCTAAATCAAAATAGCATTCAGAAATACAGTTTCACACATTCATGAGACTACTTTCTTCTTTTAGAAAAAAATCCGCCTTCAGTTTAGTATATCTTAATTAAATGATAGATACAAGCAATTCAAGGAGTGAGATGTCATCTTCGCATGTCAGAAATAACAAGACTTAAAGAATTCTTACACTTCCAGGAGGAAATATTTTGGAACATGATTATCGAGATCTTTAGTTGTATCAGTTCTTATGATTTTTATCATTTAAATGAATCACATAAAAAAAACTTTTAATCCTAAGAGAAGCTTACCATACAAAGTAGTTTTTGCTTCCGCTTTCATTTTATCCCCCCCCCCTTTCTTTTTTTTATTTTCTTTTTCTTCTCAAAATATGAGCAAATATTTGTAAGGAAGCGACGAAAGGTTTCAATTCTGAGTTTCTGCAACAATGATCAATTAAAACTCACTAAGCGGCATTAACAAGGATTTGCTTTTCTTCCAGATTGTCTTTATAATACGAAAGCGAGATATTCACCTCAGCAATTTACTGTGAAGTGCATGCTCTGACATGCGATCACACTTGACCGAATTTGAACGCATTATTCAAAAGTGATATTATTGTGCGGATGCATGGCTTCATCTGATTTAGGGTGTTGTTCTTGAAATTTATTGTCTTTAAAATAAAAAGAAAGTATTCTGGCCATTTTAATAGTAACGATGAGTGTAACATATCTGGCAATTTTTTTTTTATGCTAAATGCAGTCAGTTAAAATTCGCTCAGTATCCGCCACATGTCATTTAACAAACTAATTCCAAGGTGGCTTCTGGCTGTTTTAGTGCCGTTCGTTTTGCGTGTTTTGCATAGCTTTGATCTTGAAGCTCAAGTGCGGGACTCTTAAATTTTTACTAAATATCTAGCATGGTCTAGCTACATAAAACGGTGCTCAGAATGGATACTGATTCTACAAATAAGATTTGATTTTAAAATATTTCTACTCTGCATGTAACGACTGCTGGTTTTTCTATGTTCGACTGAACGTTATTTGTGTGTTCAGTTGTATATTTGTGGTTCAAGTTTGGATTTGTTCACTAACAGGACTAAAATGACTCTCACATTTTCTTAAAAATTAGATTAGAATGTAATCTCCTCATCAGCAAAATGGAAGTGAGAAAACATGCATCCCATCCCGTTCATGAAGCAAACTTGGCTCGAAGTTGTTGGAAACGAACACAAGGAATGTTTTCTGAAACTGAAGAAAAAAAGAAGGAAATGAAGAAACGATTGAAATAACTACTGAGTAATGGTAAGCTTATCTTCAAGAATTTATGCTTACCTTTAACTGCGAAACGCAATTATAGTTTTGCTTTTTCCTTTCGTATATATATATACTGTATATATATATACCAGCAGTGGATTGATAACGGTTGACAATGATGCTGATGATAGATATATATATATATATATATATTTTTTTTTTTTTTTTTTTTTTCCAGGGAGTGTTGCTTGCATTGCAGGGGGCTAAGCCTCCTCTAGTTCCTTGCTAGCTACGGCCCTGTTCAAATTCATTACACTGTTTCCATTCTTGTTCAGTGATAGATCAAAGCACTATTGATGTTACAAGGTACCAATGAATTTCAGACATCGTGATTAATATTATTAACGACGTTCCATCATAACAAAAAAGTTGGTAACCTGGTTTTTATTGCAAAAGAATTTTACCTGAATCAATGAGCCAAATAATTATGTTTTGTACCTTATACCTGTAAAGGTTGTAAAAAAAAAAAAAAAGAAAAAGAAAAGAAATGTTATTGCAATTCCAGGATTGTTAGCATTTCTTTTTCATTGATATACTAGCTATTTTCTCTTTAAAAATGCTTTCGGGGTCTTTTTTAAGGGCGTTTCGATTTTCCATGCAGATCTCGATCTCTCTCAGGGTTTTCTTTAACGGGGGTTTCGATTTTCCATGAAATCTTTAATGCAGATTATGCCCAATATTTTTGATTTCGCCAACTCCAGTTCCAAATTCCCCTTCCCTCAAAAAGTGTCCTCCTTCCGATTTGCATTTGATCTTAAAGCGTGGTATAGTGCTATTTGAAAAAGTACAGGAACGCGCACTGCCTTTACGTCTTCAAAACTCTTCCCTTATTGCTCTTACCCCCTCTTATTCCGCCTATCCCCTTTTACTTTCTTA
This sequence comes from Macrothele yani, assembly GCA_039090855.1. NCBI lineage: Eukaryota > Metazoa > Arthropoda > Arachnida > Araneae > Macrothelidae > Macrothele > Macrothele yani. The sequence continues at coordinate 79,147,447 of CM077023.1, read as the reverse complement.
TATTTATAGTATAAGAAAGTAAAATGATCGGTCAAAACCAGACTTCCGAATTGACACGCTTTCACAATCAACGAACAAGATTTCGCCATTTTGATAAGAAAACACTGAAATGTTGGGGACCAATTTGGGGCCATTTTGGGATGCCAAAAACTAAAATCAGCCCCATATTATCGAGTGCGATGTCGTTGGAAGCGGAAACTAATTTAGAGAGCATGTTGAAAGCCTTTTATCATTAGGAGTCTTAGTTCTCGAGATATTTGGATAGGGGCACTTTGGGTACAGCACGAACCTTTCCATAGTACGCCTGAAAACCTGTGCCTTGAGATTTATTGCTTCAACGGACTCTTTTTGCCTGTGTGAAACAGGCCGAAAGCTCCAGAGAGAAAATGATCTCCCCGGCTTCCAGCGTAATTAAGGGGCATTCGTAACTGGACTAAATTCACTGAGACTCACAACTACACTCCTTAATAATGACTAGATTAATTGAATTCCCAATTACAATAATTACCTTCCTGCAATATCCCCACATTACCGTTCTTAACAACTGTAGAACAAGGGGTTTCAACAGACTGCCAAGTGAGAATAGATTTAGAGACTGACTCTACCTTCAAACAAACATCGAACGTTAACTCCGCTCTGCTGTTTTTCTGGTGCATTTTTGTTATTGGAAAATAATTTTAAAACATTCGCATTTAAAAAAGAAAAGAAATTAGGCTTTATAGGGTTTACCGGGACGTGTGCCTGTTAGAAAAAAAGTACCGGAACGCCGGTCCGGCCCCACTACACCCACGATCTTAACATGATCAAAAATTCAAACTTAAATAGTGGTGCTGGTGCTTCCAGATGCTCAACAGGCCATACAAAGCGTTACTAATGTCCCGAAATTTGCTCCACCGTCTTGTGTGGTTTACAATTTGTAGCCAAACATATTCCTCTTTTTTCTCACTTAAAAATGGGAAATAAGGAAAACGAATTTTACCAGCTGTGATGCATCTCTCACTCCGATTGCAGCATTTTCTAAAAATACGCTATGTGGATCAGCGCCAAACTTAATTTTCCGCATCAACCATGGCGCTCAAGAAAAAAAAATGTCTACTAGTTTTAGTAACACACTTATTTCAATTGAAAGCATTTGTTCATTTAGTGAATTTTGTTGTATGTCTGCGAGGAATATCGGCACTCATAGGAAATGCATTCCGTCAGCTAAAAGTTGTGGTCTTCAGAATAAACAAAGGTCGATTTGATATTTCCAAGACCTCAAGTTTATTGCTAACAGATTTTAATTTCAATGAATATTCCAAAGAGTTCTATGGGAAGTTAAAAAAAAAATAATTTCATCTTATATGAATTCATGCTTCAAAAAAGGTAACATTTGTAACTGAATAAAAACAAAAGAGACATTAGAATAATTTTTATTTAATACGGCAGATCTAAAATTGCTAAATATTTTGCACAATTACAAAATCGTTGCAAAATTCCAATTCCATTATTTGCTTAATTAAAAACGAAGCTAATTACGAGCAAATAATTTATTCATTAAGGCGCTATAATGTTTAAGAAATGTGTTTGTGAGATTTTTTTTAATAAAAAAATCGTTTCACTTGAAGCCACTGCAACAGTCCGGTTTGAGTTCAAAATAATATATACAGCTTAACTTTTCAAAACGTAGACGAAATGAGAGTTATCTCAGGAAAGAAGCAGACGAGACTAAACGCTGACAGCGCACGTCGTGCACGAAAACGAGCAAATGAAACAGCAAACAGAAGGAACACACCTACGACTAAACTCACACCGAGAAGGAAATCATGCTGAAAGTAAAAGATAACGTTACTTTAACACACCAGGCATCGTCGTAGCAAAAGTTATTGATACATTATACTCAGTAATGAAGTTATTGGAATAATCCGACTTATTAAAAATGACCGTTCACTTTCAAAAGGAAACAGTATTCCATACATGATAGGATTTTTCATGTCAACCAAGGCCAAATTTTTTGGTAAATTTTGTCTTTAAATACCTAAGCCTATTTTTTCTCGTGGTCAGTTATATGTTGTTCTGCCAAGAGTCATGTCAATTGATTCATTTATGATGGTAATAAAAAAAATTCCTAAAACCTACATTGGATATTCACAAATAAACCGATTAACTTCAGTTCTGAAAACCAACGTGTTACTGTTTAACTTAGAAACTTTTAGCACTACTAGGTCAGCATATGTTAGGCCGGATATGGATAGTTAGTTTTTCCGTTTTGAGGTTTAACAACCGCAGTGAATAACTCGATGGTCCACAAGGAGTCGTCCGTCGCTAATTTAGGGCCACTGGTTCGAGGGAAGGGAGAGAGCCAGTGCCATAAAACATACATAACATCCATGTCTCACCGGGATTCATACCCGGACCCCATCTCGGGCGAATAGTCACAGGATAGCGCTTAGACGACTGCACCACTGGAACGGCCAACAGGTTGTATAGATGTCATGTAAAAACTACTGAGGATTTCGGTTCTTAAGCGGTGTCACCAGGTTTATTATTGTTATTATTTATTTATTTTTTGAGGTTTAACGGCCACCGTGAGAAAACCGATGAGCTATAAGCAGTCGTCCGTCCCTAATTTAGGGTCATTGGTTCCAGGGAAGAGAAAGAGCTGGTGCCGTAAAACAATGCCACACCATGATTCGAACCCGGACCCATCTCGGACGAATGGTCATAAGCCAGCGCTTAGGTTTCAGCGAACAGAAAGAACTGGTGCCGTAAGACAAGCGCAACATCCGTGCCACACTATGATTCGAACCCGGACCCCATCTCGGACTAATGGTCATAAGCCAGCGCTTAGACCACTGCTCCACCAGGCCGGTCAGTGTCACCAGATAGACAACTTTATCCTGTCCCTCTCTCTTAGTATATTAGCGATGTATTTTGAGCAGTGATTTTTGTTCACATTTACTGAAACAATGGTTCGCGTATTTGTCTCCCAAAACTTTGCTAAAGAATGTTCATCCATTCAGAAAAAACTCACTACTGGAGCCTAAAACATTCACTTAAGGTGATCACAACACTATGAAACTAGAAACAAACATATGAAGCACTTCATTGCAATAAAAAATGCCGCTTTACATATTTTTCCTAGAACTCCAAATCAATACAACAAAAGTTCAAAAGACATTCCTTTTCTTATTTATCCCCACTTTCTCAGTTACGTGGAGAAGTTACAAAAGAAATTAAGCTGACGTTTAATTCACCTGTATTTTGAACGTGTCCTGAAGTATCAGATAAACTGCTTTAATGTCGTTTCTGTTTTACCGTAATGTATTTTGCATTTTTTAAGGCGTTTTCCAAAAATAAATATTATGGTGTTAAATTTGTCTGTTGAATGAATGGTACATATGCGCAAGGCATTTTAACTAGTGGAACATAGAATTAGAATTTCAGAGAGAAACAAAAAATGTATGCTTACCAGTTCTGCGATGTCATGTTCGCATCATTGTCAAGTCGGGATCCTTGTGCAACATTTACCGTTTGCGAATCTCGGCACGTGTTGTCTTAAGATCGAACTGAAGTAAACTTGCGTTGGCCGGTTTTCGTGACGTAAATTTTTACATCATACCGTGTGCGAACAATACCAAATCAACTTGTTTTTTGATATTTTTCCATCTCTCCGCTCTTACCCAGTTAACTACGTCATTCAAGGACGAATATGATCAACTTGGAAGACGTATATCACCAACTGGTAAATTCGGTTGTATCCATTTCTAATGTGACTCATCATAATAATAGCTACGTTCTGTATGATAAGGGAAATATTGTACGGCACGTAACTGTAAGTAATAGCAGAAAAAGTGGTAAACGGAATTGCAGAGGATGTTCACACATTTTCAGAACGATTTCCCAGCAATATATTAATGTTTAAAATACAATTATTTTTTTCTTAAATGTTCCATCTGATAGCCCTTTCTCTGGATATGAACCTGCATCTAGATTTCCAAGATAACAGGGCATTTCTTAAAATTGGTAGTGGTATTTTATTCCACTTTTCTTCCACTGCTTTCCATAGTCCAATCATTGTTTTGAGTCTGCATTTAGAAAGCGCTCTTTTTAGCAGTCCTAAGGCACAATAGTCCATTGGTGACACATCAGGGGACTTTGAAGGAATATGAGCAAAAGGACTTGATACCCGTCTCTTTTTTCATTTTTTCAAAAAGTAGGGTGGTAGATTTGGATGTTTAACTGGTAGCCTGATCCTGTGAAGTCCTACTCTTTGAAGGCTCTGTGGATAAAGGAATAGTGTTTCCTCTTTAAATATAGGAGTTAAAACATTGTTTTGGTAATATGTAGAATTGATTTTAACATTCTTTTCAACTTTTCTTAACTCTAATTTAACATTGTTTGAGAAACCAGCAATAAACATGAATCCTTTACTGAAACTTTCTTTGGATTCTTGGAACCAAGTTTGTAAGTCTTTTTCTGCTCTTTTGCGATAGTAAATTGAGTTGTTTTTTGTTTTTTTTTTTTTTGTTACAGTCGTTTAAATAGATCAATGTTTCATCAATAGTCACAATAAATTTCCATCTGTCTCCGGGTAAGCGATATTCATAAAGAAGTCAGCACCGTGTTCTGCGCTCAGCCACGTTCTAAGCAAAAAGCGGTGACATTGTTTTTTTTCAGATTCGAATTTTTGTTTATTACCTTATTTACAGTTGATGCGGAGATATTTACCAACTTCGCGATTGCTCTTTGTGTCGGTGGATTTTTTTTTAAGACCAGAGACCTTACTTTTGAAATAGTTGTAAAAGTACGTACCTTCTTTAGATATTCGTTTCATGTCTTTTTTTTTTTTTTTTTCAGTTAAAAGCAATGCTTTACGATTTTTCCTTCTATTATTAATAACATTTCTTATTTTACATTTTATAATGCTAACTCAATGATTTTCATAGCGTTTTTAATTACAGAAAATGAACATTTCTTTTCGTAAAGAGCAAAAACATTCTATTCACAGCTTGTTTACGTGCGCCATTTTTTTAGCAGACGATATTTAACAGCAACAAATGTTTCTTTTGTGTTCATCTAACACGGTGTTGCCAGTTTCAGTTCTTTGAATTTCTTCTACTTTCGGTAATTTCTTATCGAAAACGTTCTGAAAATGTGTGTGAACATCCTCTGTAGAACAATATGCTTTGAATACTAAGGACTATCCAAGAGTAAAGAAACGGGCTCATAAATAAACTTACAGGAAACAAAATTGATGTGCAGTGCTTTTACAAGAAATGAAGATTTAGCGGTTGATGGAGCAAATCTAGAAGTAATAAATGCCAACATTTACCTCGGACAGTAGATATCAAGCAAGGGCCAGATCGAAGAAGAAAATAATAGGCGTGCTAGACTTGGTTGGAGGCATTTGAAGAAACTATAGTTTTGAAGAGCAATCTGTCATTATGTTTATTCTAAATGCATCCTTCCACTTTTGACCTATGGATTACAGATATGGGCATTACCTAAGAGAGACATTCAGAGGCTGCATACAACTCAAAGAAGCATGAAGAGGTGCATCTATAGTGGCCAGAAAAGTTAGTAAGAGGTACTCACGAACAGAGGCGGATTGGCCCACCGGGACAACGGGATATTTCTCGGTCGACCACTCAAAACTGACCCACTATTTCTCGTATCCTCTTTGACTGGATTATTTGGAAAGAAAGAATAATTATTTTGGTACTTGTGAATAAGAATCGTTAACTTCATTTGAGCTTAACATTATCTATCACAAAACGTTATTGTCTTAAAAAGAAATTGGGGATGATGTATTCTATCTATCAGGACCGTAGCAAGCTTTTGTTATCTGGGAGGGCGAGACTTGAAATTGCGCCCCTTCGAGTTCCTCTCAAATATAATAAAATGTGGTTTTTAGTTTCTCACACACCGCCGTTGTAGAAAAGTATCATGATCGTTCAAAAATCGTACTTCAGGTTTTCGACATAAATTTATTAAAAATGTAAAAACTAGGAAAATACCCATTAATCACAGGTTGTAAATATCAAGTAAAGTGTAAAGCTCATGTGAACGCCGACAACACGCACTACAAAGAAATGTAGAATGGAAAACAAACCAGGGCAGAACGAATGAGCATCGGATAGTGGACGTAACAGTAGGAAGAAGCTTTAACGGTAGGGCTTGGAAAAAATCCGTTCAAGGTCAAACAGTCAGAGAACTTTCTACTACAGAGCACACATGATTAATTAGTTCTTCATCCCAACGTCATGTTCGGAAATGTCATGAAGGTTAGGCATAGCAGCATATTGTTTTGTATGCCTCCATTCACTGTTTTTGAAAATTCCCTTTATGGATATGAGATGTTCGTACCTCATAGTGCATGTTACTCTGTACCCTGGTCAACTACATGGAATACTGTTTGAGACTAACTAAAGTATTTAAAAAGAAAATAGTAAAGGGTGTAACTTTCTCTTTTAGTTACAATTTCTATTTTTTACATAGCTCAGAGCATGAATTTACGTCCCTGGAATGACCATTCTGGTAGGCCAACCACCTTCCCTGCCCTCCCGGTAGTTACGGCCCTGCTATATATCATCATCATCATTGTCAACCATTATCAATCCACTGCTGGACGAAGGTCTCTCCAAGCCTCTTCCACAACGGCCTGTCTTGTGCCAGTCTCCTCCATGTTATTCCAGCATACTTTCGAATTTCATCCGCACATCTCCCATGTAGTCTTCTTCTGAGTCTTTTCCTGTCCCTTGGAATCCAGTCTAAAATTTCCGCTGTCCATCGATGGTCTGTCCTTCTGGCAATATGTCCAGCCCATTGCCATTTCAGGAATTTTACTCTGGTCATGATGTCTTCCACTCTTGTCATTTTTCTCATCCACGAGTTCCTCTTCTTATCTCACCTAGTTACACCAAACATGCATCTCTCCATGCTGCTTTGAGTTGTCTGCAGCCTTTGTATGTCTCTTTTAGTTAAGGTCCACGTCTCTGCACTATATGTAAGCACTTGAAGGATGCATTGTTTAAACACTTCCCTTTTAAGACATATTGCCATATTGCTCTTGAAAATTACACAGTTTCTTCCAAATGCTTTCCCGGCTAGTTTCATACGCCGATTAATTTCTTCATCAATATGACCCTCACTTGATATCTGCTGTCCAATATAAATGTAGGTATTGGTTATCTCCAGCTTTTCCCCATCAATCGATAAATCTTCATTTCTTGTGAAAGCATTGTACATCACTTTTCTCTTCCGAAAGTTCATTTTTAATCCCACTTCTTTACTCTTGTCAGCAAGTTCCTGGATCATACTCTGCAGCTCTGATGGGATAGTTGCAAAAATGACTACGTCTTCAGCAAAACGAAGGTGAGTTAGAAAATCTCCATTCATCTTTATAACTTTGTTTTCCCAGTTCAGTGATTGAAAGACATTTTCCAATGCGGCATTAATGAGCTTGGGAGATATGGTGTCAACTTGTCTCACTCCCTTTCCAACTTTTATGTGTGCGGTATTCTCAAACAGCCGAATCTTTGCACTTGCATTTTTATAGATGTTATTAATCATATTAATGTATGCATCTTCAATACCGATATATACGTCGTATATCATCATCATCATCATTGTCAACCATTATCAATCCACTGCTGGACGAAGGTCTCCCCAAGTTTCCTCCACAACGGTCTGTCTTGTGCCAGTCTCCTCCATGTCACTCCCGCATATTTACGAATTTCATCCACCCATCTCCCATGTGGTCTTTTTCTGGGTCTTTTCCTGTCCCTTGGAATCCAATCTAAAATTTCGGCTGTCCATCTATGGTCTGTCCTTCTGGCAGTATGTCCAGCCCATTGCCATTTCAGGGATTTAACCCTGATCATGATGTCTTCCACTCTCGTCATTTTTCGGATCCACGAGTTTCTCTTCTTATCTCTCCTGGTTATACCAAGCATGCACCTCTCCATGCTTCTTTGAGTTGTCTGCAGCCTTTGTATGTCTCTTTTAGTTAAGGTCCACGTCTCTGCACCATACGTAAGCACTGGAAGGATGCATTGATCAAACACTTTTCTTTTAAGACATAATGGCATATTGCTCTTGAAAATTATGCTGTTTCTTCCAAAAGCTCTAAAGGCAAGTTTTGTACGCCGATTAATTTCTTCATCAATGTGACCCTCACTTGATATCTGCTGTCCAAGATAAACATACGTATCTGTTATCTCCAGTTTTTCTCCATCAATCGATAAATCTTCATTTCTTGTAAAAGCATTGAACATCACTTTTGTCTTCTGAAAGTTCATTTTTAATCCCACTTCTTTACTCTTGTCAGCAAGTTCCTGGATCATACTCTGCAGCTCTGAAGGGGTAGTTTCAAAAATGACTACGTCATCAGCAAAACGAAGGTGGGTTAGATAATCTCCATTAATCTTTATCCCTTTGTTTTCCCAGTTCAGTGATTGAAAGACATTTTCCAATGTGGCATTAAAGAGCTTCGGAGATATGGTGTCACCTTGTCTCACTCCCTTTCCAATTTTTATGTGTGTTGTATTTTCAAACAGCCGAATCTTTACACTTGCATTTTCATAGATGTTATTAATAATATTAATGTATGCATCTTCAATACCGCAGGATTTCAGAGCCGTGGTAATTGCTGATGGTTTCACCGAATCAAAGGCTTTTTCATAATCGATAAAAGCCATGCACAATGGAAGTTCATATTCCCTCGCTCTTTCAATTAGTTCTCTCAGTACGTGGATATGATCTATTGTGCTGTAGCCACTCCTGAATCCAGCTTGTTCTCTCGGTTGAGCCATGTCCAGTGTTACCTTCAAGCGGTGTGAAAGAACTTTAGTGAAGATTTTATAAACCACTGATAGGAGGCTGATAGGTCTGTAGTTCCTGAGATCCTCAATGTCACCTTTTTTATGTAGCAGGATCATTGTAGCATTGTTCCAATCCTCAGGAATCTTCCCTTCATTAAGGCATCGAGTGAAAATTTGGGCGAGTACTGTTTCGATTTCTCCACTTGCTTCTTGTATGATGTCTATAGTAATTCCATCTTCTCCTGGAGCTTTCCCCCGCTTCATGTTCTTGATTGCATGAGCAACTTCTGCTGGGAGGACTGGAAGAACTCTGGTACCTTTCATGATGTCTGGAGTACATGTATCATCCCTTTCATATAATTTGGAGTAGAAATCTTTCACTCTTGTCAAAATTTCGCCTCTATTTCTTGTTATAGAACCATCTTCTTTTCTCAGAGCCATAATCTGTTTTCTTCCCTTACTGAGATGTCCCTTTGCTATCTTAAGGCTTTGGTTGTTTTCAATTGCTTTCCTCACTAGCTCACAGTTGAATTTCCTTACGTCTTCAGTGATACTTTTTCGTGTTGTCTTGCATAGCTCTATATATTCCACTTTGGAAGTCACATCTTCTTTAGTTGTCCTCATCTCTCTTCTTTTTTGCATCAACATTTTGGTTTTTCCTGATAATTTGTTCACATGCAACTTGTTCTTAGACCCAGCTAATTTTGTTGCTGTTTCCATTAGAGCTTTGGTTACTTTTCTGTTAACTTCCGAAATATCCACTTCTTCCGATGTTAGGCCTTCTAAAGCAGAGAATCTGTTCTTCAGTTCCAACTTGAAAGTATTATGGTGTTTTTTAAGGTTGGTTATGCCAATACATTTTGTTTGTCTTATGAGCTTGCCACGTTCCAGTTTAGTGTTGAGGTGCATCTTACATCTCACCAATCTATGGTCACTACCTGTGTTGAACTTGTTCAGCACACTGCAGTCTTCGATGACGAATTTTTTGTTACACATAATAAAATCAATTTCACTTGTCGTTCCAATTGGATGTCTCCATGTCCATTTCCTGTACGTCGTATATATATATATATCATCATCATCATTGTCAACCATTATCAATCCACTGCTGGACGAAGGTCTCCCCAAGTTTCCTCCACAACGGTCTGTCTTGTGCCAGTCTCCTCCATGTCACCCCTGCATACTTTCGAATTTCATCCACCCATCTCCCATGTGGTCTTCTTCTGGGTCTTTTCCTGTCCCTTGGAATCCAATCTAAAATTTCAGCTGTCCATCGATGGTCTGTCCTTCTGGCAGTATGTCCAGCCCATTGCCATTTCAGGATTTAACTCTGATCATGATGTCTTCCACTCTTGTCATTTTTCGGATCCACGAGTTCCTCTTCTTATCTCTCCTGGTTACACCAAGCATGCACCTCTCCATGCTTCTTTGAGTTGTCTGCAGCCTTTGTATGTCTCTTTTAGTTAAGGTCCACGTCTCTGCACCATACGTAAGCACTGGAAGGATGCATTGATCAAACACTTTTCTTTTAAGACATAATGGCATATTGCTCTTGAAAATTATGCTGTTTCTTCCAAAAGCTCTCCAGGCAAGTTTTGTACGCCGATTAATTTCTTCATCAATGTGACCCTCACTTGATATCTGCTGTCCAAGATAAACGTACGTGTCTGTTATCTCCAGCTTTTCTCCATCAATCGATAAATCTTCATTTCTTGTAAAAGCATTGAACATCACTTTTGTCTTCTGAAAGTTCATTTTTAATCCCACTTCTTTACTCTTGTCAGCAAGTTCCTGGATCATACTCTGCAGCTCTGATGGGGTAGTTGCAAAAATGACTACGTCATCAGCAAAACGAAGGTGGGTTAGATAATCTCCATTAATCTTTATCCCCTTGCTTTCCCAGCTCAGCAACTGAAAAACATTTTCCAATGTGGCATTAAAGAGCTTCGGAGATATGGTGTCACCTTGTCTCACTCCCTTTCCAATTTTTACGTGTGTTGTATTTTCAAACAGCCGAATCTTTGCACTTGCGTTTTCATAGATGTTATTAATAATATTAATGTATGCATCTTCAATACCGCAGGTTTTCAGAGCCATTGTACCTGCTGATGGTTTCACCGAATCAAAGGCTTTTTCATAATCGATAAAAGCCATGCACAATGGAAGTTCATATTCCCTCGCTCTTTCAATTAGTTCTCTCAGCACGTGGATATGATCTATTGTGCTGTAGCCACTCCTGAATCCAGCTTGTTCTCTCGGTTGAGCCATGTCCAGTGTTACCTTCAAGCGGTGTGAAAGAACTTTAGTGAAGATCTTATAAACTACTGATAGGAGGCTGATAGGTCTGTAGTTTCCGAGATCTTCAATGTCACCTTTCTTATGTAGCAGGATCATTGTAGCGGTGTTCCAATCCTCAGGAATCTTTCCTTCATTAAGGCATCGAGTGAAAATTTGGGCGAGTACTGTTTCGATTTCTCCACTTGCTTCTTGTATGATGTCTACAGTAATTCCATCTTCTCCTGGAGCTTTCCCCGCTTCATGTTCTTGATTGCATGTGCAACTTCTGCTGGAAGGACTGGAGGAACTCTGGTACTGGTATCTTTCATGATGTCTGGAGTGCATGTATCATCCCTTTCATATAATTTGGAGTAGAAATCTTTCACTCTTGTCAAAATTTCGCCTCTATTTCTTGTTACAGAACCATCTTCTTTTCTCAGTGCCATAATCTGTTTTCTTCCCTTACTGAGATGTCCCTTTGCCAATTTTAGGCTTTGGTTGTTTTCAATTGCTTTCCTCACTAGTTCACAGTTGAATTTCCTTACGTCTTCAGTGATACTTTTTCTTACTGTCTTGCATAGCTCTATATATTCCACTTTGGAAGTCACATCTTCTTTAGTTGTCCTCATCTCTCTTCTTTTTTTGCATCAACATTTTGGTTTTTCCTGATAATTTGTTCACATGCAACTTGTTCTTAGACCCAGCTAATTTTGTTGCTGTTTCCATAAGAGCTTTGGTTACTTTTCTGTTAACTTCAGAGATGTCCACTTCTTCCGATGTTAGGCCTTCTAAAGCAGAGAACCTGTTCTTCAGTTCTAACTTGAAGGTATTATGGTGTTTTTTAAGGTTGGTTATGTCAATAGATTTTGTTTGTCTTATGAGCTTGCCACGTTCAAGTTTAGTGTTGAGGTGCATCTTACATCTCACCAATCTATGGTCACTACCTGTGTTGAACTAGTTTAGCACACTGCAGTCTTCTATGACGAATTTTTTGTTACACATAATAAAATCAATTTCACTTGTCGTCCCATTTGGATGTCTCCATGTCCATTTCCTGTGTGGCTTTTTCTTGAAGAAGGAGTTCAAGATGAAAAACCCTTCTGCCTCTGCAAACTCAACGAGAGTATTTCCACGCTGGTTTCTGTTGCCATGACCGAATTTACCTACTGAAGTTTCATTATGTTGCCGTTGCCCTATTTTTGCATTGAAATCTCCCATAATTATTTTCAAGTGCTGCTTACCTTTATTATTTAGACGACAAATTTCCTCATAAAATTCTTCAATTTCTTCTCCAGGATGACTTGTGGTGGGTGCATAAGTTTGAATAATCTGAGCGTGGTATCTTTTCGAGAGTTGGATAACAAGTCGTGCAGCTCTGTCAGAGGAACTTTCAACTTCTACAACTTTATCCTTCAGTTTCTTGTTTATTATAAATCCAACACCACTAGTTCTGCCAGTATCTGTCCCACGATAGTAGAAGAGATGTCCACTTTTCAGTTCGATGAGATCTTCTCCTTTTCTCCTTACCTCACTTAGCCCCACGATGTCCCACTTGATCCTTTGTAGTTCCTCTTCCAATTCAAGAAGCCTTGAATCAGAAGATAGGGAGCGTCCATTGTAAGTAGCCAAGGTCAGCATCAGATGGCAGCCTAGTCCGGTCCTCCGGGGATTCTTAGCACCCTCTGCCTTCATGTCGCACTGGCCGCTGCCTTGGCCAGGTACATTCCAGCTGCCGGAGACTGAGGGCCAAGATTTAAGTTGTGGAATCATTTTGGAGGGTTTGGCCATAACTCACTACGCTGGCCAAGCGGGTTGGTGAGTGTGGGATAGAATTTCCTCTAATCCCGATGGTATAGTTATACCGCTATGGGCGGTCGTCAGAGCCCCTTTAGTGGGAACAGGATGCACCACGAGAAGGCGGGGTTGACAGTTGTCAAGGAGAGGATATATATATATATATATATCATCATCATCATCATCATTGTCAACCATTATCAATCCACTGCTGGACGAAGGTCTCCCAAGTTTCCTCCACAACGGTCTGTCTTGTGCCAGTCTCCTCCATGTCACTCCCGCATACTTTCGAATTTCATCCACCCATCTTCCATGTGGTCTTCTTCTGGGTCTTTTCCTGTCCCTTGAATCCAATCTAAAATTTCAGCTGCCCATCGATGGTCTGTCCTTCTGGCAGTATGTCCAGCCCATTGCCATTTTAGGGATTTAACTCTGATCATGATGTCTTCCACTCTTGTCATTTTTCGGATCCACGTGTTCCTCTTCTTATCTCTCCTGGTTACACCAAGCATGCACCTCTCCATGCTGCTTTGAGTTGTCTGCAGCCTTTGTATGTCTCTTTTAGCTAAGGTCCACGTCTCTGCACCATACGTAAGCACTGGAAGGATGCATTGATCAAACACTTTTCTTTTAGGACATGATGGCATATTGCTCTTGAAAATTATGCTGTTTCTTCCAAAAGCTCTCCAGGCAAGTTTTGTACGCCGATTAATTTCTTCATCAATGTGACCCTCACTTGATATCTGCTGTCCAAGATAAATGTACGTGTCTGTTATCTCCAGCTTTTCTCCATCAATCGATAAATCTTCATTTCTTGTAAAAGCATTGTACATCACTTTTGTCTTCTGAAAGTTCATTTTTAATCCCGCTTCTTTACTCTTGTCAGTAAGTTCCTGGATCATATTCTGTAGCTCTGATGGGGTAGTTGCAAAAATGACTATGTCATCAGCAAAACGAAGGTGGGTTAGATAATCTCCATTAATCTTTATCCCTTTTGTTTTCCCAGTTCAGTGATTGAAAGACATTTTCCAATGTGGCATTAAAGAGTTTCGGAGATATGGTGTCACCTTGTCTCACTCCTTTTCCAATTTTTATGTGTGTTGTATTTTCAAACAGCCGAATCTTTGCACTTGCATTTTCATAGATGTTATTAATAATATTAATGTATGCATCTTCAATACCGCAGGATTTCGGAGCCATTGCAACTGCTGATGGTTTCACCGAATCAAAGGCTTTTTCATAATCGATAAAAGCCATGCACAATGGAAGTCAATTAGTTCTCTCAGTACGTGGATATGATCTATTGTGCTGTAGCCACTCCTGAATCCAGCTTGTTCTCTCGGTTGAGCCATGTCCAGTGTCACCTTCAAGCAGTGTGAAAGAACTTTAGTGAAGATTTTTTAAACCACTGATAGGAGGCTGATAGGTCTGTAGTTCCTGAGATCCTCAATGTCACCTTTTTTATGTAGCAAGATCATTGTAGCGTTGTTCCAATCCTCAGGAATTTTCCCTTCATTAAGGCATCGAGTGAAAATTTGGGCGAGTACTGTTTCGATTTCTCCACTTGCTTCTTGTATGATGTCTACAGTAATTCCATCTTCTCCTGGAGCTTTTCCCCGCTTCATGTTCTTGATTGCATGTGCAACTTCTGCTGGAAGGACTGGAAGAACTCTGGTACTGGTACCTTTCATGATGTCTGGTGTACATGTATCATCCCTTTCATATAATTTGGAGTAGAAATCTTTCACTCTTGTCAAAATTTCGCCTCTATTTCTTGTTACAGAACCATCTTCTTTTCTCAGTGCCATAATCTGTTTTTTTCCCTTACTGAGATGTCCCTTTGCTATCTTTAGGCTTTGGTTGTTTTCAATTGCTTTCCTTACTAGTTCACAGTTGAATTTCCTTACGTCTTCAGTGATACTTTTTCGTACTGTCTTGCATAGCTCTATATATTCCACTCTGGAAGTCACATCTTCTTTAGTTGTCCTCATCACTCTTCTTTTTGCATCAACATTTTGGTTTTTCCTGATAATTTGTTCACATGCAATTTGTTCTTAGACCCAGCTAATTTTGTTGCTGTTTCCATAAGAGCTTTGGTTACTTTTCTGTTAACTTCAGAAATATCCACTTCTTCCGATGTTAGGCCTTCTAAAGCAGAGAACCTGTTCTTCAGTTCCAATTTGAAGGTATTATGGTGTTTTTTAAGGTTGGTTATGTCAATACATTTTGTTTGTCTTATGAGCTTGCTACGTTCGAGTTTAGTGTTGAGGTGCATCTTACATCTCACCAATCTATGGTCACTGCCTGTGTTGAACTTGTTTAGCGCACTGCAGTCTTCTATGACGAATTTTTTGTTACACTTAAGGTGGACCTCAAGTAATTTTGCTTCCTATACTTCCAATGGGAAAACTTCTGTACATATTTTCTTCACAATTAATGCGTTCTCAAGGATGAAAATTTGAACATTGATTAAAATAGCTTCATTTTATAACTTGGAATACCTAATATTTTCTAAAACATAATCATAATTATGCACTCCAACATTTGTTTGTCTACTGACGTCACCAAAGTACAGGTGGCGCCATCTTTATTCTGGTTTCAACACCACAAAAGGAAGCGTTATTAATTTTTAATATAATAACGGTTATGTTTTAGAAAATATTAAGTATTCCAAGTTATAATATGAAGTTATTTTAATCGATGTTCAAATTTTCATCCTTGGAAACGTATTAATTGTGAAGAAAATGTGTACAGAAGTTTTCCCATTGGAAGTATAGGAAGCAAAATTACTTGGGGTCCACCTTAATAAAATCAATTTCACTTGTCGTCCCATTTGGATGTCTCCATGTCCATTTCCTGTGTGGCTTTTTCTTGAAAAAGGAGTTCAAGATGAAAAACCCTTCTGCCTCTGCAAACTCTACGAGAGTATTTCCACGCTGGTTTCTGTTGCCGTGACCGAATTTACCTACTGAAGTTTCATTCTGTTGCAGTTGCCCTATTTTTGCACTGAAATCTCCCATAATTATCTTCAAGTGCTGCTTACCTTTATTATTTAGATAACGAATTTCCTCATAAAATTCTTCAATTTCTTCTTCAGCATGACTTGTGGTGGGTGCATAAGTTTGAATAATCTGAGCCTGGTATCTTCTCGAGAGTTGGATAACGAGTCGTGCAGCTCTGTCAGAGGAACTTTCAACTTCTACAACTTTATCCTTCAGTTTCTTGTTTATTATATATATACATATATGCTAGGCGTTTGCTCTAAAATGATAAAGCAAAATTATCTCTTCGTAAGTGAATAGTTTGTAGTCGAACCACAAGCAAAATTACAAAATGTGGTCCTGCCCTCTTTTTGTGATCTTGAATGAGATACTAGCAATGATTTTGATAGTCCATCATATCCACACATTTATCTACTTACAGACGTAGAGCACAAAGCGATTCTTCGGTTGAGATGTTCCGAAATCTGTGTCCCACCCACATTCACCTTAAGAAAAAAAAAAAAACGATTTATCGGCACTGGTTCATGGATCAAAATGATAGTTCATGAGTCAAAATAACGGGTAGACTTAAAAACAAATGCGTGTATTCAAGGAGAATGTGTGAATGGCGTTGCGCAGTAAACGATCAGTGACCAAATAAATATAATTATCTGGTACAACACCCCGTTTTGAGCATGGCTGCATTTGGATTTTTAAAATTCTTTCACCCTTAAGTTGCTGCTAAATTTGTTCACGACAATGCGTATTTCATGAACTCTCTTTGATCCAGGAATTAACAGATTTTTTTCCATGAGGAAATATATGAGATGTTCCTCTGTGGGTAAGTGTGTTTCTGTAGTGGACCACAAGACCAAAATTCCCAGCTTGATTTCGTCGACTCAATCTGCCCCTGCTCATGAATCAGAAATATGAGAATAATTGGTGACATCATGATCAAGGGGAAACCCTGAAATGGCAATGGGCTGGGCACATTGCTAAAACTGATCACGATTGGACAACTGTGAACACCCAGAAGAAGACCATGTGAGCGATGAGTGGATGAAATTCGAAAGTATGCTGGATTGATATAAAGGAGACCGGCTCAAGACAGAAAATTGTGTCAGAAACTTGTGGAGACATTCATCCTGCAGTGAACTGACAATGGTTGATGATGAGAATAATGATATACTGTATTTCCACCTCTGCGCTCTTCCAAAGTCAGTTTTGGAAAATTAGATAAAGAAAATGACATTGAATCAGGAAACTGACACGAATTGATGACATCACGATCAAGGTGAAAACCCTGAAATGGCAGTGGGCTGGGCATATTGCTAGAACTGACAACCGTTGGAGAACTAAAGGCCCTGTAACGTACTACAGAGGTGGTCAAGACGACAAATCTGCAGCGAGACATTCTGTCCGCGTAGCTCAGTTGGGAGAGTGACTTACTCCGGAGTGAGGGGACACGGACAAACCTGTGTTTTCACAACCCAGAAAAGGACCACGTAAGGTATGAATGGATAAAATTCGAAAGTACGCCGGAGTGACATGGAGGAGACAGGCTCAAGAGAGAAAGTCGTGGAAGAAACACTGGAGACCTACATCCAGCAGTGGGTTGATGATGAGGATAATGACATGCAGTAGGAGCTGTTGCTGTTACGAGCAATTTTTGCGTTGCGTTTTCTGTGTTGCTTTATGTATTCCTGAATGTCTAATGCTTATTTTAAACCTTAATTATAATATTAGCCTGGAAGGGCGCTTTGCCGTTGTAGTGGTCAGGTAAAAGTCGATATATTGTTTTATTTCTTACACCTGATTTTTGAAAAAAACACTATCAAAAACCATAGAAATCTGCAAATATTTCCCTTGCTTTTGGAAATAAATAGTTCTTTTTAAAACAGAAATTTCCCAGCACGAAGTGATCAAGACGAAGACTTTTAGAAGTGGGTTGAAATTTAAGCATGATTCTGCAGCATTAAATTCAGTGAATGCAAATCTTAACTGGAATCTTTATTGTTATTGCAACATAAGCCAAGATTTTGGCCTCAGATTGTCCTCTTTTTTCTGCTTCCTTTCTTCTTCAATGAGAGCAGTAGCAGCCAAACTTAAGTTAGACTAAATTTTCGACAATTTTGCTCATATTTGCTGATGTTATATTTCACTGGATATACCTGCTCTTCAGATTTCAACTAAATGCTTCTTTTGCGAACGATATTAAGAACTAAGGCCGAGAGAGCCAAAATGTGAAAACATTGTTATAGTTTGCAAAAACGTAAGGAATATTTTATTTATTTACGAATTTGGATTTTATTTGTTAATTTTATTATTTCCTTGTTTTGAGAAAATTAATCTAACCATGCAAATCGTTTTTTCGAAAATAAATCCTTACCATGAAATGGCATATCTGTACAATTGCCTTGTACACAAACTCATATATTTTTGCCCGAAAATGAGAGACGTTGTGCTTGAAATCAAATTACACACATTAATAATAGCTGTATGCAAAAATAAATTTTCTGATGTTGACGAAAAGAATTTAAAGTTCAGACAACACAGGGAAAAAAAGGGGTAGCCCGTAAACTTTTCTTTGAAACAAAATAAGAGCGTGCAAAGAAAAATTATCAGTGGAATAAGGGAAATAAAAAACGAACGCAGTTTTAAAAGGCTTTTAGACAGAAATGTGCATTTTTTAATTGCTCTTTTTTTCCATTTTTTTTAATTTCCGTTTTTTTTTAAACCATTTTTCAGTGGTGAAAAAGCTGTTGTAAAAGTAAAATGATTTAGCAGAATTCGGTATCTTTGCATTCAAGGTTCACGTAACAAATGCTTTTCTGAGAAATGGGTACTTCCACTGTGTAGAGTCATCTTTGTATTCAATAGAAGGAAATAAAAATCAAAGACCAAAAATTGAAAGAATTTCATAAAAGCAAAAATAGATATATAGCGTTTGTAAATGAGTGAAATGAAAAGTAACACACCCTGCAGAGAAAAAAGATATACAAGACATTCGTTGATTTCTCAGAATTGTCAAAAGTTAAGTACAATCGAGTTTAACAGAGCGAGGTTGCTTTGGATTAGTTCTGAAATAAGTGGTGTAGAAACAGTCACTGTCAGGGAAGAAAGTTCCTTTCTTTGGAATTTCAAGAAATTTTATTTCTTTGGAATTTCAAGGAACTTCCTTTTTTGGAATATATGCCACCAATAGAATTCATTTGCGCATCTTTTGTACACAACTCTGCTACCAAAAGTATAAAAATGCATTTCGACACAGTTACTTTTTCCTTTGAAGGGCCTCGAGTTGTTGATTTCAGAAGCAATTCGAGATCTTCAGTTTTTCAGACAGCCCCCCCCTCCGAAAGAAAAAAGAAACCCTACATTGTTAGCAAGATTTAATTCTCCAAAAAAAAAATACTATTCAAGAAACAAAAGCAAATTATTTTAAAGATAAAATGGAGATACTTTAAAAACACGTGTGGCCGCCCCGGTGGCGCAGTGGTCTAAGCGATGGCCTCTGATCATTCGTCCGAAAGGGGTCCGGGTTCGAGTCCCGGTGAGGCATGGATGTTGTGTTTGTCTTACGGCACTGGCTCTCTCTCTCTTCCCTGGAACCAGTAACCCTAAATTAGGGACGGGCGACTGCTTATAGCCCATTGAGTTGCTCACGGTGGTCGTTAAACCTTCAATAAAAAAAAAAAACACGTGGAAATTTTACCTGAAATGGAATAGTTCTTGCCCCGGCGTTTCAAGGAACTTTCAAATGTGCTTCTAATTCCAGTTCAAATGCTTGAGATTTCCTCACAGTCGTGGTGTCCATTAAGCATAGCAATCTGATAGAGACATGATGTATATGACTAGGGATTTTCCGTTTTAAACGTTTGCCACTGACCACCTGCAAGAACTGTTTCATGACTTGACATTAACTTTATTTAGTTATTTATTTTAAAGTATGGTAAACAGTTGTGCATCATTGCGTTTTTCATGTACTTCCCAAACCTACTAGATAAACGTGTACGTGTTTCGTGTCCATACTCGTTGCGAAACAGGTTCGAGGGCTACTGGCACATGAACGTGGCATCGCAAGTAATAGGACGTGAGTTGCAAGCAAATGGTATATAGTTTCCAATGGTGATGTGATGTTGGTCTCTTTCCGGAAATACACACACTATCAATGTTAAGCTTTTCTACGAAACTTCCCTCTTCGAGCGAAACTAATTTTTGAGTGCCACGCTTATTTTATTGTATTCTTTAGATGAGTATTGTTTTGCACTCTCACTAAAGATATAAGACATGGCGAAATACTCAATTCAGTAAACACAGGCATAGAGAAATACCTAATTCACTAAACATTGCATGTTATTCAACACATACTTATCACGAGAGAACTGGTAGTGTTGTAGCAGTATCTCAACTGTTTTTAAATTTGTCAAGGCGAGACAGAAAATATTAGAAACAACAAGAAATTTGTCGTTTTTAAAATTGATTTGAAGTAAAAGTATTGCAGACCTTACAGGCAAATTTCTGTTCTAAAAGAACTAAAAGTAGTAGTGTAACTATTAAGACGTCGTTTAAACTGACCTGTGAGGAAAATATTTACAGAAAATTGTTACGTTTATAAGAGCGTTGTACAGAAGATACAAAATTTAAAACTGGGCCCTTCTGGTAATTCTTTCCCTTTATAAAATAAGTACGGGAAAAAGTGCAGTTGTCTCTGAACGGAAAGGGAATCAGAAAAGATGAAGATATTCTCCGATGTAGTGTTTCAACGGGATAAATTCCTGTCTACAAAACCTAAATTGCCTTTGGATATGATCTATGGTCCAAAATTTCAGAAAAAGTTTAAATTGCGAGGAGAAAATAATTGGAAAAGAAAGGATAAAGATAGCTTATAACCGCTTGCTGCAGTACATCCCTGCTCGTTGATATATGATAAGAGAAAAAATGAAACACAGATTTTGTGTCATTTAGTTTTGCACGGGCAAAGCTTTAATACTTCTCCCGACTGATTCAAATATACTTAGTTCTTTTTGAACTACGTATGTGTGAATCTGAAGAAAATAATGAAATGTTTTCAAAGCTAAATAAAGCGACCTCACACAACAAAAAACTTCCATTTCGATTAACAGTTCCGTAATACTAAATGGTCGGAAGGTAAATAAAAACCACTTCGCTCCTAAAGATGTGTCGTGATAGCACGACGATTTACTGATTGTATTTTGACACAAGGTATCTTGATGATCTATAACTGAAACACGCTTATCTATGAGAGCGATATTGTGAATAAGTCAACGAAGGTCTTATGGCGCTCACAGAGGAACTTCGAATACGGACGAGTTGTAATTCAACAACCAGGAATCAGATAAACGAAGTTTTGTAACTTTCATTTCTTACTATTTCTTGCTATATCGATCCCTGAGACCATTAGTGGTAGTATAGGTAAATGTTATGTTAAGAATTTAACAATATTTCAGCACACGAACCTAAAACATTCTGAAAACGATCCAAACATTACATATAATGAATATAATAGTTTTATGCTTATCCGTAGTGCAGGACTGGACCTTTCGGCTAAAGTGCCGTGGGATCCTTGAAACATAAACTCTCTAGATACCCAAAAGTAGAAACACTACGCTAAAAGGAACACTGTAATTTTCCTGCATTACAAAAATCGTTAAGTTCCTTGAAAATTTTATATTTGTTAGTTATTCGGCACTTTATTCAATAAACATTTTTAAGGAAAAAAATTAGCAGAGATACAATATAATGGTTGCGGTGTCCTTGAATTTGTCTTAATTGTGGGGAAAAAATGAAAGTATTGTTTTCAGAAATTCGATTATGAACTACTTTTCTTCTGATATACTCTCTGCACCGAACGCACTTAAGTTAACATCAGAGTTGATCTATGGCGTAAACTAGCAAAATTATTTGTTACTAAAATGTAGGTTATGACGGAAGTGGTAGAGGTGCCTTTGAAATATTTGGTATGGAGAAGCTCAAAAAGGCATGCAATTTGCAAAAATTTTGAATAGTTCACTCTGTATTCTTAGTATTCCACTGATACAGGAGAATCATTTCAACTGAAAGTTCATAAAGATTCGAATACCTTACATAAAAGAGCACTGAAAACATGTAGGTTCTAAGTAATGTTTCTTAACATAATGTAGATTTGTTTTTGTCTCTGTAACTGGAAAGGTTACTAAATACATATGCCCTTAAATGTAATGGAAAGCGTGTGTTCCTGGGTGGAGCGTAGCTTCGTAACATGCGATCAGGCTTCATAACAGAAAATACGCCGATTCTTAGAATACTCGTCTATGTTCAAGTGAAAGTTCCTATGAAGTATCGGAAGCTCCGCTATTACTAAGAAGACTCACCTCAGGACTTCCTGTAAACGATTTGCCTTGCCATCTTTAATTCTCGAAGAAAAAAAACTCGTAAAAAAAGGTGACATGCTATGTAGTATTTACGACACTTCGTGATGATGACTAAATGACGATAGTCTTTTGCTGAAGTGACCCTAGGACGTCCTTGAACATGTTATTAAAAGATATGTTAGGGATCTGAAAATCAATTTCGACTGTGTGATTTACATCTGGCCACTTCCGCCTAAATTCAGCCTGCCTTTCATTTACTACTTCAAGGATCCATACAAACATTGTCTTTGTAACATTTCAGAATGATGGATAATAGTCCTTTTAAATTTTACAATATACAGAACAACTGCAAACTAAGAGTTGCCCCTGACCAGGTTGCTTTTATCTGAAAACTCGATTCATCAGTATGATTACTAAAGGTATAGTTGTGCGGCGCATCAGAAGAACTGAGTTTTAAAAAGTGTTCTTAGATTGGTTGATTTATTCAATTACTGTGCATACTTTAGTGTCTGTGACATACACTGATGATTTCAGGGCATTAGGTTCACCTGTAAAAGATCAGGTAATGAAGCCCTGGGTTCCAATATTTAGACACCAAACAGAAATCATCGCTTTTTCCACGTTGATAAGAGCGATGATGTCTGTTTGGTGTTCCTGATCCACGTCGAGTGTTTGAATTAATTACTAATATTTAGAAAAACAGAGTTCTAATATATTGCTTCGCGAAATGCACACTCTACTAGACTACCTATACCGTTTTTATTGACTTATATGCAAAATTCTGGATTACTGGTATAGCGATATTTATATCGTATCCTTCAGGCTTTCTGTCTTTCTTCATTTTAGATTATTCGTTGGTGTCTTCCTTCTGCCCTTTAATATGTCCTTTTTATTGCAGGTCGTTTTCTATCAACGTTTGATCTTAAGTTTCTTTCCTCAAAATATTTTATTTCCCGCCCCTTGTACATAACATCTATTCGGGAACGTCTTTACTCGGCGAAAACCAGGGATGAACATCTGCGAATTTATATCATGTATCTCTGATGAAAGGAAAATCCAAACTACACCTGGCCATCACCATCACTTCGCGAGGGCCAGCAAAGAACAGGGTATTTGTGAAACAGCAGAACAAATCCTATGCACCTGAGCTCAAAGGAAAGTACGAAATACAAAACGGCGATACATATATGAACTGTTGCCAGTTATGTGTGACACGTGACTAAAACTGTTGTGCACAGACAGTCTTAGTGCACTTGATAGATAGATAGATAGATAGATAGATTATAAATCTAAATTTAATGAGTACAAAGAATTTAAGATCCTACAGTCCCTTCATGATGAAGTACTGACATTCATTACGATTCTGGTATGCAAACAAGGAGGAGAAATGAGACTTCTAAAAACAAAAGTATGCAATAAATAACAGTCTATGGATCAGAAAGCATAAATATGGGAATGAATAAATACAGAAACAAACAAAAAATACTGAAGTCGTTGACGAAATTCGTGCCAATAACATAAATTGCTAGAATGCAGTCGTTGCACGCTATAAGATGAAATTCAAATTTAACGATGAAAAATTGACTTTTCTTTACACTGAATCAAAAGCTGAAAGTCAAAATCACATCACTAGATCTTTCATGCTGGCTCCCAGCAAATCCTCAGGGGAATTCTAAAACAGGTATCGTAAAAATTTGAAAAAGAGTCCACCGTGGAACGTCGCTTTTGTTTATATACATCGCGTTCAGCTCCCGAATGACTTCAAAAAACGTCACCATACTTTGACTTATGATTGTTGTGTCTTAATTGTTATTGGGTGAGTTCCGAAATAAAGTTCGAGTTATTGGTTTATTTGCTTCTTCTTGTTCGAAATTAACTGCATCCAAGTTGGAGGTATGAATCTGGGTACTTCATCGTTACAACATTTATCAGCGTTATTGACGATGTGTAAACTCTCCGCTAGCAAAGTCGCATTTTTGTTTTTGTGAGAAGAAATAAATCTTGCCTCATTCCACAGAGGGATGTGAGCTCCCTGGTTAACTAATCTTGCAAGTGCTGTAGAGTTTGAATGTGTTTTGACACTGTACTTGTGTTCCGCAATACGAAAGTTCAAATTCCTCATGGTGGATCCAATATAAATTCGATCTATGTCAACAGTATCCAGGGCCTGTAAAGGTATTTTGTGAACTCCAAATCTGCTATTACTCGGAATTAGGTCCCGATCTTTTTTAATAGTTGACATTAGGTTGTTTGTTTTAATTCCAAAATCCAAGTTGTATTTTTTACAGGAAGATTTAAGTATATTCATAACTTTCGGAATATAATCCACTGACCCAACATATTTGCGTTGACTGGATTCTTTAGTTAATGTAGAAAAGTTTGTGTTTCTTATTTTTCGATGGATCCGGTTTACAATATACCTTTACAGGCCCTGGATACTGTTGACATAGATCGAATTTATATTGGATCCACCATGAGGAATTTGAACTTTCGTATTGCGGAACACAAGTACAGTGTCAAAACACATTCAAACTCTACAGCACTTGCAAGATTAGTTAACCAGGGAGCTCACATCCCTCTGTGGAATGAGGCAAGATTTATTTCTTCTCACAAAAACAAAAATGCGACTTTGCTAGCGGAGAGTTTACACATCGTCAATAACGCTGATAAATGTTGTAACGATGAAGTACCCAGATTCATACCTCCAACTTGGATGCAGTTAATTTCGAACAAGAAGAAGCAAATAAACCAATAACTCGAACTTTATTTCGGAACTCACCCAATAACAATTAAGACACAACAATCATAAGTCAGAGTATGGTGACGTTTTTTGAAGTCATTCGGGAGCTGAACGCGATGTATATAAACAAAAGCGACGTTCCACGGTGGACTCTTTTTCAAATTTTTACGATACCTGTTTTAGAATTCACCTGAGGATGTGCTGGGAGCCAGCATGAAAGATCTAGTGATGTGATTTCGACTTTCAGCTTTTGATTCAGTGTAAATAAAAGTCAATTTTTCATCGTTAAATTTGAATTTCATCTTATATCGTGCAACGACGGCATTCTAGCAATTGAAAAATAAAATAAAAACAATAGGCACTATAAAGACTCCGTCGAGTACATTAATGGATAAATCAGTGGAATATATGCCCTTAACACTACATAAAGGTGTTACCGGAACGGATCTGGAACTCCATTTGCACAAACAAGGACTATAACCTTTGATAAAGATGAAATAGGATTTCTTAATGCTAAAGAGTACCAAATATCTGTAGAATATGCGCTTATTGAAGTAAATAATGAATACAACCTTCGAGCAGATCCTCGAATCCTTAGTAAGCAATGGATGCTGTGTCCGTTAGCTTGCGGCAGTGGTTCTTCCTAGGACTAGTGGCTTTCACTTCGGAATGACTAGATGTTCATTAATGAAAGTACATAAATTCCCTTTCGCCCATCTCCATTTGCAACAATAAATTCAGATGACACGCCAACTAATTATATTGTGCTAACCAAGTTGACCGAGCAAATAACTTTCTGCTATTTTTCTTTTCCCTCATAATTGGTCATTTGGTCGTTTGTTATATGTATATGACTCTTGTGTAACAAAATCTCAGTACTCATTCACTCATTATGACCAACTTCCTTCTCTTTCTTCAGTATTTTTTAAACCTACATTTAAAAGCGTTAAAAGTGAAAAAGAAACCAATAATGTCACATATTTTTTTGTGTTCCTAATTCGGTGAAACTTTACGCTGCAGGGTCAAGCTGTTTATGAAATAAATTGTTGCAATTTCTCATAGTATCCACATTCAGTTTTACACAAGCGTTAATCCAACAAGTCTCCATAGTTTTTTTTTTTTCGCTCTCAGAAGGTCGATCTTTCAAAAATAATGAATACGTCTGAACCAGTGTTTTTCTAATGATGTTCCACAGAACTCTGGTTTGAAACTATTGATCTAGATATATTTCTTATTTTCAAGAGAAAGAACCCAAGGGTTCCGCGAAACTTTTTAGGTCGGTATAAATTTGCGTAAAGCTATCAGTGATAAAAAGTTATTAAGAACCATTTTGTGAGTTTTATGTTTTTCGTGTCATGTTGTATTCTACACGCTAGTTTAAACAATCCAGCAAAAATTATATTAAAAAAAATATTATTTGTTTGGTTATTTCACTGTGTTTAGTGTAATAATTAATTCTTAAAGGTATGTCTGGGGTTTCGCAAAATAATGCAATAAAATACCAGGGTTTCTCTTCCCCAAAAGACTGAGAACCACAGATTTGGACTAAGCCCCTTTTAAATGATTTTACTAAATAGCAGTAAATGATTTAAGTGTTTGAATTAATAGAAAAATCGAAGTGTATTTATTTCTGAATTGTTTTAAGCAACTATACTCTCACGGCAATAACATTAAATGCAGTACTGAAATTAAATAAGATTTTCCTTATGCTTTTCAACGCGCATGCATATCTAAAAAAAATTGCTGATTTATTCTAACTCCCACTTTTTATCTAATAATTGGTTTTGGAGTGGTTAATGTTTTTTTTAGTGGGTTTTAGTGGATAATGACATGCATGTTGAAATAACACCACGCCAAAATCAAATTTTACAGAAGAAATCTACTTCGACAATTTTCAGCGGAAGAGTAAAATCTTTGTCACTTCTCCAGCCAGGAGAATGACGGAAACTTCACTCAAAAAGTTTATAGCAAATGTTTTCTTATCGGTAAGGCTCCTATGTTGCAAAGTGAAATTTCTTATTTATGATAAAAGAGTTATTTCGGGACAACAGATGCTCAGCTTGTTCACTGAGAAAAACGTTTTGTTAATTCAGCCAAAAAAATTGTTGAATCCACCAAACAAAAATTTGTCCGATATGCAGTCAACAACAATGTTTGTTGAATTTACAAAAGTATTTTGCTGAAAATTATTGTTGATTCTACAAAATTTATTGTTATCATGACAAAACGTTTTGTTCATTTAACAAAATGCCTAGGTCGATTTTTGAGAATTTGTTTGATCCAACAATGTGTATTGTTACCGTGATCAAACCTTTTGTTGCTGCAACCAAACGTATTATTATCGTGACACAGTAATTTCTTGCTCCAACAAAATTTAGAGTTATGTAGCTGGGCCACTTTGTCCTGGCAACACTTTGCCGGTGCAGTAATTTCAGGCGGTGCCTTTCGACCCTAGGTGTCCATTTTTTATTTCGGAGGTGTCCGCCATTTTTTTTTCCTGCCGTATTTATTTTCTGGTGGTGTTTAAATGAATTTGAACGGTGCTACGTCACGAGGAAATTTTTTCAGAGCCAGCGAAAAACCTCTTACCGAGCGGTTTTTCGCTGACTCTGAAAAAAAAAAACATTTCTTACGTTTTTGCAAACTAGAACAATGTTTTCACATTTTGTCTCTCTCGGCCTTAGTTTTTAATATCGTTCGCAAAGAACCATTTAGTTGAAATCTGAAGAGCAGATTTCAACTAAATTTAGGAGCAAATTCTTATCTGCGAATTCAGCATTTGAAGGTCAGTTTATTACCTTCTGGAATGTTCACGGACGATTTATACTTGACATAACGATGTATTGACACTATATTGGTGCGTGTGTAATATATTTCTAAATCCGATTTCTTTTTAAAAGTTTTCCTTAATTTTTGATGAAACAAATTATTGACATTTTTGGTTAGACAAAACAAAAATCGTAATATTTTTCTTAACGTTCTATATGTTCCAGGGTACTATCACCATTCAATCTTTGGTTGCCTCACGAATTTTGAAACACCCTGTATATATAGCCTATACATGAAATCAAGCTCTATACATAAATTGCAACTCTTATCATTACCTTATGTGCAAATTTTTATTTGCGATCAGGAACCGATCGCAAATAAAAATTGGCAGTCAGCTTTAATTCAAAACGAAACCTTAAGCGCAAAACGAGATTCTTCTATTCAGTGGTAGTCTGGTAGTGCCCGTATGGAGTAGCTAGTAATCACGTGCGCTTTGGCGTAAGGTCGATGCCATCTCCATATAGTTGAATTAACAAAATATAGCCAACGAAATATTTTTGTGTTGCCAACAAAACAATTCCGATGGAGTTTGGCTAAAGCAACAAAATAAATCGACAAAACAGGTCAACAAAACTATTTTGTTGTTTCAAACACATTTTTTTTATTAGTGTTGAAAGTATAATTTATTTTTTGTCAGATAAGAAATGCTTATCTACAATTTCATAATTTGAGCTCTGCAGATATGCCATAATTCGAGCTGCATGTCGATCCAACTAAGGTGCGAACTGAGGTGCTGACGATCAGTAAATCTGTAAGATGAGATGCTGAAGATTTGTAAGATGAGATGCTGAAGATTTGTAAGATGAGATGCTGAAGATTTGTAAGATGAGATGCTGAAGATCCGAACTGAGATGCTGAAGATTTGTCTGAAATCTGTAATTTACCGAGAGATTGAATAAAAAATATCGCCTGATGCAGGAAGAGATTAATAGTTTTTTAAAATCCAACAACAGTTAGATGAGAAAGTACCCTTAAAAATTAAAAAATGATATGAATTTGATAAATAATTTCTACTTGCTAAAGCTTCATGGGAGGATCAGCCCCCCACGAAAAACGGACGTTGTAAATTCTCTGAACTTTTATTTTCGGTGATTTATGAAAATCAGTTTTGTATTTCAAAGTAAGCATAGATGCTTTACCTTATTTATTCGTGTATTTCACTTTAAAAAAAAAAATTGAAATGATACAGCACACACGATGGGAAACTCAAAAGAAATTACTTCTCGGAGTGAATCAGGAGAAACAATTGCGCCAATGATTCTTAACCACACAGCCACAGAGCTTGTTGGTGTCAAAGGTCAGGGAAATAGAAATGCCCCCTTTTTTTCTCAGAGCGTAAAATATGGATGAACGTTACAAAAAGAAAAAAAAAAGAAGAAGAAGAAGCCAGAGCTGAAGCACCGTTCGTTACATCGTAAGTGAGATGCTAAGCTGCTGTTTAAAAAAATCCTAGGTAGTTAATTGCCTAAAATAAAGTGCTGTAGATGGAACATTTCAGCTAAATGTATCACTCTAGGCGTTGGAAAAGAGTACTGAAGGGAAAACTTTGTGCAAGAGAAAGAGAGAGAGAGAGAGAGAAAGAGAGAGAGAGAGAGAGAGAGAGCTTTCAACTTATTCAGGTTCAACTTTTTCCGGCTATTAGGAGCAGTTTCAAGATTCGGGCATGAGAGAAAAAGGGTTTGCTACGTTTAATCTGAAGGTTCTTGGTTTTTGTGAGGGGAAGGGAGAAAGTTTGCTTATTGACCTCGGTAAGTTGAAGCTACCTCCGTGCACCAGCGAAGGAGATTGCGCAATTAAAAATGAAGAAAAAAAAGTGGAACCGAAGAAGAGGTGTAGAAAGAGTTGAAATGTGATATCATAACTCCTCGATTGTATTGCGTGTATCCACAGAAAGGGGCGAGAATAGTAAACTAAAGAAATACAGTGGAACCTCAGTTATACCTTTCCCGGTTATACGTTTTTCCCTTTTACACGGGATTTTGCGCTAGTCCAGATATTTTACTGTAATTTCTATCGCCTTTTCAATTCGGTTATACATAATTCATTTATACGCTTTTGACTATTATACGTCAAATCTGGAATTTTAGGTTATCAAAAATACACGGTTCCTTGGTTCTTTTATACGTAACCCGTTATATTCAAACTTTAGGAGAAATGAGACATCGTTTCTTGCAGCCATGAAACAGATGAAGCAATAGAAAAATTTACTAAATAGCGTTCACGTTTCTCTTTCTTCTCTGAATTCAAGAAATTTGAAGTAAGCAAAGATTAGTGAATATTTTTCTAGTCACTTATGCTGAATCTAGTGGACAAACAGCTTTGAAAACAGCGATGGTTATAAGTAAAAGATGCGTAATTCGGATACGTATAAAACAAAATCGTATGCGGATTTTCTGCTTAGTGCTTCAAAGGTAAGTTTTGTTTTTTCATATACTAAAAGAGTACGAAATCGTATAAAATTTCTTAACTTGGTTTTTATAATGAAATTTTAATAAAAAAATATAAAAGTCAACGTAGATATAGGCTTAAGGTGGCAAGCGAAGTATTTATGTATATACATACGTGTGTCTTACATCACGAATTAGCGTAATCTAAAATTGCAAGTCCCTCTCTTGTTGTTTTTTCTTGTTGTGGGCATTCAAAATCTTGCAATAGTATTTAACATTTTGAAATTTCTTGTATACGTTTTTTTTTTTACATTTATACAATACTTGCATTTAAGGCCATCCCCTAGAAAAACGTATAACCGAGGTTCCACTGCGTATTTCTTTTCCATGCTAGTTGAGAGTCAGTTTGCTTCCGGCGATAAGAAACCTGCAATTCAATCACTTAAGAGATAGTGATTAATTTTTTATATTTCAATCACTGTAAAAAATGTGTAGTAGGTTGCACCGAAAATTGGTGTGACTCCAGCTTTTGGGGCAAAGGTAAACCATTGTTTGATGCATGAAACAAACAATAAAAATGCTGCAATGGGTGCAGCTTTGCACCATTGAGGATGAATACCACATTGTGGTGCATAATTGCGCCATGTTTTTGTGCATTTTATGCATGACACAATGCTTTATCTTTTCCCCAAAAGTGGTACAGCTAGTGTTGCACCACTTTTTGGGGAAACCTACAACAATTTTTTAACAGTTAGGGGGTTCAATTTTCTTTTCCCCGCTTTTTTAATATTTTGTATTTTACTTTATTGTCTTTACTCTTTGGATCGAGGAAATTATTGGCTAGTAAAGAAAATTAACAAAAGAAGCTGAGAAAACAAAGCAAAACTTGTATCTATAGATAAAAGTATTTTTCCACGAATATATATATTCGTGAAAAAATACAATTTGTAGTTGAACGCAGAGCTCTCACTCTGCTGACTGTTCAGTGTTCATTCTCCTTCCCCGGTTTCGGGACGTAGCTACTACCCTGGAATTAACTGAAATAAAAGGAATTTTTTTCTGGAAAGAGCCAGATTCCAAGAAATGAAAAATTTTGTTATATAGAAATTTAGAGTTGTTTTCTATAACAAAATGTTCCTTATTTAAGGAACATCAACACAAAGTAAAACCTGTTGAATGTCCAGGAATCATATTTTCAGTTTTAATTGCTTATTACTACAGCGTAAAAAATTTATTTCGGAAAAAATGCACAAAACAAAATTGAGGTGCTATTCATAACATCATTCCTTACCTGAAATTGTTGTATTGATGTGTGTAACTCACTGTCATATCTTCTTTCTTTTCAGATATATCTGGAGAGAAAGCACTAAAGCAAAGAGGAGGTTTTTGAATTTCTCAAAGGAAGTTAGGTTAAAGAAAAGGATATCATGCACGGTTCTCGTAGAGAAGTTGACCTTCTTGTCATCAAGGGATGGACTTACACAGGGACTATGTGCCAATATATATAAATGATAAGACATGGCTACCACACGTGCTTGTTCATGGTGGTCTTACATGTATGTCCTCTAGTTTACTCAGTAAAAGGAAGAAGAAAGCTAAAGCGAATGAGGCTCTTATTTTGTTAATAGCCCCTAGAAGTTTATATCAGCACACTGACAGCATAAAAATGCAAGAGATGTTTATCAAAACACGCCATTTTGAAAGCTGGCAGAAGTAAACACACTGATAATGGTGGTCTGTTCAACAATTATCACTCCTTGCTTTTCCTTTTTTTTTTTTTTTTTAGTTTCATTTATCTCGGATGAGGTAATTAAAACTCTCACATCAAAGATCCATCAGCTTGGTAAACAACTTTCTCCATCTTGTGAGGCATATTTTTCTTTTCTTTTGCTTCTTGAAGAAAGATTTTGGATTGATACCGAAGATAACGGAAACGTTTCCGCTTACAAGACTAAACAGTCTTTATGAACTGGCAGTTAATTTATTTCCTCAAAATATTAGACCAAAAAGAAAAAAATAGTACGTATTTCTAAACATTGATAGGTGCAATATCAATCCCTGCTAATAAATAGAGAGAGAGAGAGAGAGAGAGAGAGAGAGAGAGAGAGAGAGAGAGAGAGACAATAGCCCCACAAAAGCATTATCGAATGTGCACATGAAAAATATCAGACACACAGTGCTGAAATTAAATGCAGTTAATTAAAGCTTACGTAATTTTACTTCAGGCGCGTTTAAGTGGGTAGTTTTCTGGAATTAGAACTTACACATATTGCATACGCTTCATAAACCCAAATATTACTAAACAAATGATTTCTTGAATATGCATCTCTGGTTTAATATGGAAATAAAGGGATAAAAATGCAATAGTTGCACTCTGATGCAACTACTTTCTCAAACTTTGGTTTCACAATTTCCATGTAAAAAGGTTTATTTTTATTTATTTATTTTTAGCGTTTTGTCATCTCACAACCTGCAAATATGAACTGTTAACATTTTGGGGTAATCGGGTATAATTTAATGACTCACATGAAAATGTGAACCTAAATGGAATCACCGTCTCTTATTTTGAGCCACTGCTCTCAAGAAATGACAAGAATCAAGGCAATAACAATGAATATTGTTTTACTGGAGATTCGAACTCAAGCAGGACAGTACGAGGTGTTGTGTACTCAGGCTTTTGACCCCAAGATAGTTGTCTTCTCCTCGACAAAGTTAAAATCATAAGGAAATTTTTAGCTACATATGAGGGTCATTTCAAAAGTTTTGCACACCGTGGGCTATCTCTTAAAAAACGAATTTATTTCACAACATACCTTTACAGGCCTTCGAAGTAATCTCCATGTTTCTTTATGACAGCGGCCTAACGTTTGAACAAGTCTTGTATTCCCCTTCATTGTTGAGGCGTCGGGTTACTCGGGTCACCTCATTAGAAACATCCTCAATCGTACTGAATCATTACATGCGGAGTGGGTTCTTCAGTTTTGGGAATAAGTCAGAGTCCGGTGGGCTCCGTATGGCGCGTGGAGAAGCAATTCCCATCCATACTTTTCCAGAATGTTTCTTACTCTACGGGCAACATGCAACCTCGCGTTGTTGTGCAAAATGATGACACCAGCTTCGAGCATGTTGGGCCTTCTTTAGCGAATCTTTGGGCGCAAAACATTTTGCAAAAACCTTCTGTAGTACTCCGCTCTTACAGTGGTCCCTCGGGCACTCTGTCTGTTGCTATCACTCCAACCTAGGCCATAACCATCATCAGCTTTACCTTCGATTGTTGGCGGTGGAATTTTTCTAGCGAGGTGATTCTGGATGTTTCTACTGAGTGGACTGAGATTTCAGTTCTGGTTCAAAATATCGTACCCAGGTTTCATCTATAGCAACAGTTCTGTCCAAAAACTGCTCGCTTTGTGTCTCGTACCGCTGAAGCAATTCTTCTGCGATTCCTTTGCGAACTGCTTGCTGCTCTTTACTCAGATTATGCGGAACCCATTTGACAGCCACTTTTCTCTTCTGTAATTTTTCTGTTAGGATTCTGAAAACCGAAGCGGTAGACATGTTTGCTTAACATGCAGGCTCTTCACATGTTTTCCGTCAATCTTCTTCCAAAATGCTGTTGACGATAACCACAGAAGTGTTGTCCGTTGCATCTGATGGCCGGCCGCTTCTTCGGTCGTCTTCAATGCTTTCCCGACCTTGGGGGAAACTAGAAGCCCACTGTGACACTGTGCCCCAATCCACTACATGCACTAACTCCACAAACTTTACACAAAGCTTTATGGATTTCGGTAGAGGATTTTCCTCGCAAAATTTCAATTTTAATGTAGGATCGCTGGTCGACCTGACTCACTTTGTTCCTCCATTTCTAGGCAGAATTTTTCGGAACAGGAACAAATTAGCAAGCAAACGTAGACACAACTTTGTATGCTGAAGTCTGACTCATAACTGGCGCAACGATTAGAGCAATTGCATCATCATGGGGGCAGCGCCTGCGCAGTGTACAAAACTTTTGAAATGGCCTACGTATATTACAAAAAAAAATTACAAAATTGTTATCAGAATTTCACATATTGACAAAAAGAAAAGAAAAAAGGTAATCATAAATACACCGCACTGGGAATACTCAAGAGACGCAAATAGCGTATTAAATCCGTTTATTTTTGCGGCGTAGTAAGTACAAAGATTCGCCAAGTTTCCGCACTCCACTGGGAGGCTTTCTCAAGGCAATGGTAGACATAAAAATGCAGGGAATTGGAACACGTAAAAAACAAAGACGATTTCTGAAATAACGCGGGTGACATCACGAGCGTATTACACGAATTTTCATCACGCAGTTACACGGTGTGTCGCGATGTGTTTCCATCTTTTAATAATGCATGCCAAGCTCTTGGTAGTTCAGTAGAAACTATATCATTGCACGCTAGTTTGCTGGATAGGATTTCGACTGTTTCCCTGATGGCAATTCTTCTAACACAGTATATCCTCAATGGAATAATATTAGAAGAATTGCCCCATACACGAATTTTAGAGACTGCCATCAGGGAAACAGGCGAAATCCTATCCAGCAAACTAGCGTGCAATGCTATAGTTTCTACTGAACTACCAAGGGCTTGGCATGCATTATTAAAAGATGGAAACACTTCGCGACACACCGCATAATTGCGTGATGAAAATTCCTGCAATAATCTCGTGATGTTACCCGCGTTATTTCAAAAATCGTCTTTGTTCCTTACGTGTTCCAATTCCCTGCATTTTTATGTCTACCATTGCCTTGAGAAAGCCTCCTAGTGGAGTACGAAAGCTTGGCGAACCTTAGTACTTACTACGCCGCAAAAATAAACGGATTTAATACGTTATTTGCGTCTCTTGAGTATAAGAAAAAAGCGGAAGAACAGCAACAAATTTCATTTCTAAGTCATTTGTAAAATATGAATTGAATAATAAACCATGATTACTTTAAATGAAGAAATATTCTGTATAAAAGGAATATAAGTAAATACGAAGCACTATTATACTGTGACGCATTACAGTGGTAAAGCACATGTCAAGACGACAAATCTGCAGCGATACATTCTGTCGGTGTAGCTTAGTCGTTTAAAGCAACTCACTCCGGAGCGAGGAAACGCGGTTTCGATCACCTAGAAATTTAGGTTGTTTGAAAAATGTGAAATATTCTTTCCACACATCGTCTTTTTTGGCTTAAAAAAAAATAAGCGGGAGATGATGTGACGTACTACAGAGGTGAAGCACGTGTCAAGACGAGAAATCTGCAGCAGTACATTCCGTTGGTATAGCATAGTCAGTTAGAGCAACTCACTCCGGAGCGAAGAGACGCGATTTCAACCTCCTTCGCCGACAAATTCCTGTTGTATTATTACACTAAGTAAATACAAACTTTTACAAACATATCCGTTTTATTAATAGTGAACATGCGCCAAGCTTTCGCGCACCTACGCATGGCTTTCTCAAGGCAAAATAATACAACAAAACTTATGCAGGAGAAAACAGAATATGAGAAAGTAAACTTCAAAATGAATTCGTTTCTTTCATTAAAATGAATTATTTCTTTGCAACACTATATATTTTCTCTCAGGAAAGAAATCTAATTCATGTACTAATGCTCTGTACTAGCACATTTCCATATTTTCTCATATGCTGTTTTCTCCAGCATAGATTATTGCTGCGTTAGTTTTCCTGGAGAGAGCCACATGTAAGTGTCAGAAAGATCGGGGCACATCCGTAACTACGCCAATAATACAAAAATGTATTTGCAATGCTTTATATAAAAATATCTGTTTCTGACAGCAAAACAGATTATTCCAGTCAACCACATTTATTTTTTTTGTTTCTCATGATATTCCATTATATTTGCTTCATGGGGCATTTTTTTTTTATGTCATTTTCCTAATTGTTTATCTAGCAACGAAAACTGCTGCTACAGAAAACGATAGTATTTGCCTGAACCAGAGAGCACATTATGCTAAGTCCTTTTAATTTCTTACTGAAGCTACTTTATTATCACTTAATTCAACTACAATGTTTTCGTAAAATACCTATACAAAGTACCTATACACCTATGTCAAAGCAAAGAATTCTTAGTGTTACTTTGTTTTTGTCCATATTTATTTACAGTAACTATACACTTATTGGAAAGTAACCGAACACCTATTTTGAAGCACATACACAAAGAAATATATTATCTTAATATTACAATTTGTTTGTCATTGACCATAGTTACTTACAGTAGCTGTACATCGATCGGAAAGGAACCAAACACCAATTTTAGAGCAATGAAATGTATTGTCTTAATATTATAATTTGTTTGTAATATTTACTTACAGTGGTTCTGCACCGATCGGAAAGTAACAGAACACCTATTTCAAGGCAATGAAATGCATTATCTTAATATTATAATTTGTTTGTTATTGACTATTTTCACTTACATATTCAGTCCATTACAACAGATTTTGAAAATGACCACAAACACCCAAACAAGCCTAAACCCGTTTTATATTGTTTTGGAAAACCTTCATAAGCTCTTCTTGTGGTATGCTTCTGACGTAAGTAGTTGCAGAGGCTTCGATCCCTGGAAATGTATGCGGTTTTTCTTGGTAATATTTTTCGCTACTCCTCAAAGAAAAAAACTCAGGCGGGCTCAAGTCCGTTGAGCGAAGGGGCCACAGACTTTTTAGATTATCCGAGCTCCAAAAATTTTGTACAGGAGCGTTATCGATGGTGTAGCAGTATGAGCCGTGGAGCCGTCTTGTTGAAACAACTTATTGCTGATGTTCTCCTCATCGAGTTCGTTGATGAATTGGTAGAGAATATTCGAACAGCAACATTCAGAGTTTATGCTTCGTTGAAGAAAATTGGGCAGATGAGTCTTTTTTTTTTCTTTTTTTTTTTAGCAGATTGCAACAAAAACACCAAGCTTCTGCTGATGCAGAGGCGTCTCATTTAGCCTCTCTGGATTTTAATTGGTTGTTTTGAGCATTCACATACAGCGATAAATGAAACCACGTCTCATCAGTCAAGAACGTATGATCCAGAATACCACCAGTAGTTTCAGTGGTAAACTGTTGAAACCAGTGGCAGAAATGCTTTTGGAGATCTGCTGCTTTTAATTCTTGTACAGCTGTAACTTCACCTGGGAATAGACAGATCTTACATTTCTTTGCTATCAAATAGACGTATAGTTACTTTTCGAACACCCTGAATAAAATGGATTTACATTCTCTTCTGCAGCTCACGAGGATGTTTGGATTTACACGTACTTTCTGCTTAACGGAGTATGCCCCATCTGATGAGAGGATGATCTTTTTTCCATTCACGGACACCTATTTAGTTTGCTTGGTTTAGTACCAACAACAGATATTTTTAATTCGTTCACTTCGTAGAATGAATTTGCAACACCATACGGTTTCTCCCCGAAAAAAATTCTTTCATATATATTAGTGCTTTGTACGAAAATATTTCCATAGTTTGTATTATTCTGTTTGTCAAAGCATTATTCAAATTTCCCTCAATCTGAAAAGAAATTAATTTTATCATTTATATATATATATATATACATATATACTTAATAGAATATATACATATATATATTTCGTAGGTGCCATTTGTCAAAGGGAGTAGTTTTTTTTACGAATGGATTTTGAGCGTGCATCTTCATTTTGCTGATAATTTTTATTTCAAAAAAAAAAAAAAAAAAAAAGGAAAAAAAGGGAAAAATAAGTTTTCACGAACGGAAATTATGAGACTCATTGCTACTGGGATCTTGATATATATATATTAAATTCTCTCTCAGGCGAACTTGGCAATTGGTTATTACTGAACATTATTTATGGTTCATTATGTCACTCTTACAACTTGAGTTTCTATAATCATCTTCTTTCTGTTTAATAGTAACAGATGAAGAGCATGGGTCGGGCCAGGAAGGTTATGGATACAAGCTAAATTGTTAACTAAAGCTTGGTCATACAACTCTGCGGAGGTCATGACATATATATATATATAATTTTTTTGGCGGGCTTATTACTTGCATCCATGACTTTGCAGAAACCCATTTCCAAATAGGTCTTTGTGGAAGTGAGAAAATGCAGAGTTTTTGCTGGTCTTTGATAAAGCCAAGGCTCAGTATTCTCGACACTTTCTGCATTCGGTTGTTCTTTTTTTCTCTTTTTACTCACACCGGTCAATACGTAACTTTTTCTATGTTGTACTTGGTATGAGTCAAAAAATTTTTTTTGCTTCAGTCTCTTCTTAATAGAGTGTGAATTCTGAATTTTCATAACTGCTGCGTTGCGCGTTTTGAACTTCAGGTTAATTTGGCAACTTTCGTTTTAAATTAAAATATTTTTCTTATGTCTTCGGCTTTGCTCTTTAGTATATATATATATATATATTTTTTTTTTTTTTTAAATATTTGATACTTTTTTTCAGGTGGTTTAACGATCCTGTGAGCATTAATAGTTATAGGGACGCGCCTGTCCTTAATTTGGGGCCGATGGTTCCAGTTGAGAGCAAAATTAGGGCAATAATACAATCGCATCACCCATATCTCATCCCAGACTCGAACCCCAGCCCAGTACAAATTATTACCCACAAGCCGCACCTTTGGCCATTCGCGGTCACCTAGTAGGTTCCCACGTAGATAAAAATCGTAGAAGTATCAGACAAGAAGAAGTTAGTGATCTAAGACAGGAAAAGTTCTAAAACTTTTCAACTTGATATAGTGGGTAGTGTATTCATGCTTGCCAAGATCCTTTAAAATACGTTTCATGACTATTTTTTATTTTCCGTAACTTTAGAGGCATGTACCTGCGTCATTTTGGAATGGCGGACGGTGGCTCCGAATCTAACACACAAATTCAGATATTACGAAGAAGAAATACAAAGTGGACGAAATCACGGTAACCTAAAATCCCGGAGGTTGCACCAAAGTGCCTCTGAAATTAGGAACAATATACAATGTACTCTAGACAGACTTGTCATGGAAATTGTGTCTGATTCTATTTCATTGCCTTCATCAAGCTGTGGAAAGCCTTCAGTATGTCATACCAGCTGCATGCCACTGTGACTGGTCACAAAAGCCAAAAAAAAATAAAAAAACCAACAACAGTGACTGTAAATCAGGGACAAGCTACTCCCCATACTTTTCGACGCACCACGCACACACGCAGGGGTCATTATATTCCCAAATGAAAAGATAATAATAAGTAGCAGTAATTCTTTGCCTCTTTAGAACACAAGCTGTGCGTCATATTTACTTATGTAAAATAGAAAATATGTGAATTTTCACAAAATATCATCTTTAATATTCTCACAAGCACCTGTGCCTGTCATTAAACAGTTTTTAAAATATCTAGAAATATTGTTTTGTAACATACCTTCTTTTATCGTTTTGATTATATTTTTAAAGGTGTTTAGAACAACAAAAACTTATTTATAAAAGGGAAATTCATTCACAAAATATCGTGAATGTACTTACGTCTGCGAATAAAAACTATCCTTCCGCTGTGATAAAGGTGATTTTCAAAATCAAAATGCAGTAACACTGTAGCAAATCAAACCCGAAATGCAATGACTATGCTTATGCAATATTTTTGATGGGCAATTGAAGGATTCAGAAGAAAACAAAGAATATGGAAACGCAAGTGAGAGAGAGAGAGAGAGGGAGAGAGAGATAAAGGTTTTCGGGTTAAAAAAAATAATCATTTTCCCAAGATTTACAAAATGCAATAATACGCTATAAACATTTTTTGAGAGAAAGCGATAAAAAACACCAGGAGGTGAAATCTGTTCCTTCGGAAATGCGAATACTCACACAAGAATTTGTCGCGTAAGGTACACTGCATTACTAGGAATGAGATATGGTTTACTTTTTAAAATGAAAAGAATAAGGGAAGAAAATATACTGGGAAATGTGATAAAGCAAAAGAAAATAAATCATAAAACAAAAATTTGATAGTGAAAGAAGAGGACAGATAAGACAAACTACGCATAGAAATTTGAAAGCATTTCATCCTTTTCTTATTTAAGGTTATTTCCATTAGGTGAACAAAGAAATTGTACAAATGAAAAAGCACATGAAGTTTGATGAAGCTGAACCAAGTTTGATTCGTACCACATGAGATAGCTGTTGTCCACTGCATACGTTTACACTACACCTGAATTCAAGTGATCAGAGCTGTTTTACGATGCCACCTAACAGATATCGGATTCTACAAGAATGAATGATACTCCAGCAGAGTTCGTTTGTATTAGTCCGTCCCCAAAAGGTTTAAAATTCCCAACAGTGGACTGAAAGATCCATGTAAGCAAAAAAAATCTGTACAACTGATTGGACTAAACTATTACTGGTCAGTTTTCACTTTGAATTACTTGAAATTGCTATGAATTGGAATTTTACAGTTTTTTCTTTATTTTTTTTAAACATTATGTTTTGTTCTCGGAGCGTACGTACATTTCAGTAACGTTCCTATCATGGATTTATGCAACTCCCAACACTTTTCCAACAGCTCCTCCAATTTTCTCACACAGACAACCCCCATAAAAAATTTCAGCATACATGCTTTTTAATTTTTAATTATTAGTCCTTTTTATTTGATATATTACAGTTGTCAGTATCAGTTATCATTTATATAAATTCCTCGGCTTTATCTTAAACTATGTTCTACTACAATGCAATAACCTTTTCCCTTTTGTTTTATTTGAAGTTTATGTATACAACAGTCTAATGTTTCTTTTAGTTTTTCTTATTTAAAGCATATGTTTTAAGTCAGTCGTTGCAACCGTAAAACGTGTGTACGTATATCTTTACTTTAGTCTGTCACAGATTTTGAAAATATACTTCTGAATCCTTTCAGCATGCACAAGATTTGTGAAAATATCAATATCAACTGTTTCAGCAAACCATTTTATTATGTAGTTGCTTTTATCTTGTTTAGGGAAGCATTTGCACATGAGAGATGAAAAACATAAACACCACAAAAACAAAATAACCTGACGTTGTTTTGAAAAAGAAATAGATTCTCAGTTTTAAACATTCTTTACAATAAAAAAAATTGACAGTCTACTATTTTTGAAGTTTTCCCCAATTATAATCCTTGGTGCAAAATCCAAATGTTTTACTATAAAAATTTTCAGCCTTTGAAAAATTTGCGATTATCCAACACCCTCCCAAATTTTTTAACTCGACACCAAAATTTTTAGCAGCCCCTAATCTGAAACTTCTGGATAAACCTCTGATTTATATTTCGCCAGCGTCCTTGAAATTATTCTTCTTAATTATTATTTAATGCTACTTTTTGTTTACTGTTCGTACTTCCGCAGAATATGTAAATCCGATCTGACAAAAGATTTACTACCCTACACTATATGAAAGCTCAATTATTAATTTTTTCGGAAAGAAACTTCTAAAAATGTTTGTTGGTTATCGTTTCCCGATCAGACTCTAGAAGTTTTTTTTTTTTTTTAAACAACTACCTCCTTCTCAGCTCGGAGTCTTAGCCTTGCATTAGTATCACTCCCGAAAAAATATTCGTATCGATACAGGGGTCAGGAAAAATTTAAAGTTTTCTCTTTGAACACGTATTTCAGTAAACTAAAGCAGATACTGTGGAATTATACGTGAACTGCCTTTGTTGAATATATTTTCGTTGAACAGCCGTTCTGACTGTCTTCTGTTGTCTCTGCAGTAAAGGTCGAACGCGAGAACATGACGTCACCATCTATCAAAGGGAATGGAAATATGAGAGAAAGACATCTCGTAATTTTGCTGAGTGGAATTTTGTGTCTGAGTCCAACATATTGGTGAGAGAGTTTTGATTTTGTTGTACGTAACCGAGACTGATGGCCACAAAGTAGCATTGCTAGAAATGTAAAAGCTTGCAAAATGATTTTTTTATTGTTTCTTTGTGAAAATCTAAGGCATCTAAAGAATTTAAAAAACTATAGTTTTCGCAATTAATGTTTATTTGCAGCTAACGTAATAAGACCTTAATATTGCTTAAGATTTCACTAAAAATGACAAAAATGATAAATTTAAAAATCATGATCTGCCTACGCCTTACTTATGAAAGAGCTATCACCAAATGCACATTAACAAAAAGAAAAAC
The DNA here is from genome assembly GCA_039090855.1 of Macrothele yani. Taxonomy (NCBI): domain Eukaryota; kingdom Metazoa; phylum Arthropoda; class Arachnida; order Araneae; family Macrothelidae; genus Macrothele; species Macrothele yani. The sequence continues at coordinate 79,105,148 of CM077023.1, read as the reverse complement.
TAAAAGAAATATGTCAAAAGAAAGGCTCCATTAAATAACAGTTTTAAAACTTTACACCACTTACTATGGATAAATTTGGAGTAGGGAGTTAAACGACCATCATGAGCAACTTTTAAGGTTATAAGCAATATACCGTCCCTAATTTAGGGCCACAGATTTCTGGAGAAGAACACAGCCAACTCCATCATATAAGCACAGCACCCATACTTCGCCCGGGACTCAAACCCGTGCCCATCTAGGACGAATGATTTGACACCAGCGCTCAGAAAACTCAGCCACCGAGGCGGCTAGACAGAATTTGGGAGTCGTGATCTAACGCACCATCCTAAATGTGTAGGAATGCTTAAAAATTAAGGTATAAAATTATCCTTAGTCTCAGCTATGTTCTCCAAAATCAGCTATATTTTACTTAAGCAGATATAATTTACCATTGGTATAAGTATAGGTTAAGATGAATAGCACTGATGAATAAAAAGCCCTTAAATGTACAGCCATTCGGGAAACCTTGGAGATCATTACCAACAGTGATACTTTCAATGATAGCGTCTCACTCCAGTTATCATGAATTTGGAGCCAGTTCTTCAAGTAACGTTTTCTCCCTACCGGGATACCGCGTGCACAACCAACATGATGCCTCGTATTTTTAAATGACTATAATGTAGTATCTATTTATTGACAAGTTAAGTCACCGCGTTCAAATTGCTAAAGCTTTCTATTATTCAGATTGCAGTTTCTGTCTAACTTCCTTTAAAAAGCCATCTGGTTGTTATGCGAAAGCTTGGAAACGCTTACTTATATAATTCCACGCCAATAAATCAGATCACTAGTATAGTTTTACTATTTTCTGCATTTGTTTTTATTTACCCATTCAGGTCCGTGAAATTTTGATTAATTTTAATTTTTTATCTGGTGTAATTAAGCTGAACGATAAAGGAATTAATATTTTAACTAACGCAAATAATAACAAAAAAGTGGCACACAGACACTCATCAAAAACTGCACACACATTCTTAAGAAACATACCCGAATTTTAAAAGGCTATCTTATCGTTTCTGAAAAGTGCGCTTTAAAAATGCCTGATATTAATATTAATATATTTATTAATTTTCCTAGATTACACGCATGATTAATTTAAGCAACATGTATTTACAGAATTTATACTTACTGCGATCTTTTTCAAGGCATTTACTCATTTGCATAGAGTTATTTAAAAAGTTCGCTGACATACATCGTGAACAATTTCCAACGCATATTTTCTCCCTCGTTGTTCGAAAAGGATGCACATATTGCGCAACATGGCAAATGAAAAGACTTTACATTGCTGTAGGCTAGATCATGTCCACAAACGGCTGCCCTCGTTTGTGACCAGTCACAGTGACATGCAGCTGGTATGACGTCTGTCATGGGGCGATCAAACTGTCACTAAAACAGGACGCTCCCCAACGCTAATCTGCTGCAAACCGAACATTCGCTCACTGCATGGTGCAAGTAGTTGAAGCAGGAATGGCATGCCCGGAATTCCCGTAAATATAACGCAAGAGATTTTCGTGGTGAGTTTCAAGAGCCTTTCCTCTTTTTTTTTTTTTTTTTTTTTTTTTTTGTTTCATTATTCTTTTTTTATGTTATTATCTAGCGGACAGGTAAGAAGTACCGTCAAGTATAAGAAAAAAACCGTGTGAAACTGAAAAAAAGAATTAAAAAAACTGCATGTAATTGTAAAGAAAAAATCTTAACTAGAGTAACGGTCTCTTTCTGCCATTATAAAGTCAGTCTTGGGCAAAACTTCTTCTTCGCACAGAGTTCAGCTTCATTCGTCGACATAGCCCAATTATGAGCTGTGAGTTTAAACTTAATGACAGTTTATTGATCCACTTTAAGCTATATACATGCCAATGCCATTAAATCACGAACACCGTGCAATGAGCATTTTGGTTCTCTGTGTCTCCATATAAACATCTTGATTAAAACAGATACAAACTTATCAAAAGGGAGCCGCCAAATGTTTGCTACCGTTAGAAACAGGGAGATCTGAATATTTTGTTGTCCAGTTTTAATGCCGAGCGCAAAATTCGTTATAACTTGTCGAAATGCAAACCAGATTTAAGCTTTTTAATGCAAACCAGATTCAAGCTTTTCAAAAATCAGTCGTCATTTTGGGAAATCCTTTTTGATTAAATTTCGTCAGCTATGGGGCTAGCTAGCACAATTTGTTCGTGATTTTAACTCCGGGTTATATATTAGTAAAAATTTAGTCACCGAGTAGATGTGAGCCTTCTATCTCGAAATATGAAGCTTCATGCGCACCTAGAAAGGCTAGCAACTGTTAGTTCAAATGCTAATAATAACCCTGGCTTCACTTGATTTTCAGCACAATAAAATAAAATGTTTGTTAAATATATATACATAAAATAATTTTACTAAATGTTTACTGTATAAATATGTATATTTATATATATGGCTTTTACCCTTTCTTTCCCTTATTGCCACTCTCTCTGCTCCGCTTTCTCACTTATTCTTTATCTCCCCCCCCCCTTCTCTCTCTCTCTCTCTGTCTCTCTCTCTCTCTCGTACTCGCCTAGTACCTCTCTCACTTACCGAAGCAAATCCAGGAATATGTTATTGAAACACATATCATGAGTTCTCACAGCAAAAAAAAAACCTACTTTTCAAAAATTTTGGAATTATACATTAATGATAAATACGCAATTATTGTCAAGATTTTTTAAAGACCGAGTGAGCCTGGCATATCGCACTTTTTTAATCTTTTTAAGAAAAAATATTGAAATGTATATTCTAATAAAAATATTAGTTTTCAGTATCAATTACAACTTGTTAAGCACAAGTATTTGTGCTCAAAAGTAGATTTTTTTACTCCTTCACTGAATCAGTACATAACAATGAGGGCCAATTACTTTTCACATTGATTAAACTGCTGGTTTCAAGCTCAAATTGTATGACTAAAACTAATTTTCCTTTGTGAAAGTTTCTTATTCAGTTATTTTCGTAATGCTTTCTTGTATTTAAAGGTTTCCTTACATGGATAAAATTTATCCTGTGAATGAATGATACAGAACGTTTATCATACGTTCATCAAGTTCGAAACCAGCCTATACTTAAGAGTTTTTCCAACTTCATAATTAAGTGGTTTTTTCTAGATGGCGGAAAACGTAATTTTTTATGAATCCAAAAAAATGAAAATTCATTTTCCTAAACCTCTACTTAGAACAGTGTTAAAAAAATTTATTCAATAATTAAACATGAAAATTTGAGCCAGTAGCAGGATTTCAGCATGAAATACTAAATTTGAAATTTGATGCTTGTATCAGACTACGTTTCCATTTCTGAAATGAGTCATAATTGAAATCAAATGCAAGTACAGTGAAAATCTAGAACAAAAGTGTTATATTTAATAATTTTATCCCTGCATAACGATAAGATTTTGTTCTTTAAAATAATGGCTGCACACGCACGCACACACACTCACACAAGGTATAAAAATGGCGGGGGACTTCCTCTGCATTGGTTCTCTCTCACATTTTACTACCTCCCTTTCTCTCTATGACTTCTACATTCTCACACTCTTCACTCTATCCCTCTGTCCGTTGCTCCTTCTCCCTACTTCATTCTTACTTTCCTCTCTCTCCATTACCTCTTAACTCTCTCTCCATCATATACACAGCGCGCATACCTCTCCCGGGACTGGGGGAGGAAACAGTACTGGGGTTTGGGGAGAGGACCTGGGCTATCTCACCCGTCCCTTCTCCCCCCAGTACTGCTTTTTTTAATTGCGAAGTTTAATTTTTAATTGTTAAGTAATAGAAGTAACTTTCTTTCTAAATTTTAGGTACATGCCATTGCGTACATGATACCAAATAAATATGAGGATTAGGATTTGAACACTTATTTGTACATGAACTCCATTCTTCCTTCCTCTTGTGTGAACTTGAGTGATACGTTTTCATAAAATGTTTCTTCCGAGTACTTTTTCATATTTAAAAAGAATGTTTTTCTCTACTGACAAAACAACTAAGTTTTTCGAATGTGCATGTCCGTGTGTGGCTCTAAGATATATCTTGATTCTTTTTAATGCAGAAAAACTTCTTTCAGCAGTTGTTGATGGAAAGCTTAATATGAGGTCTGCTAATTTGTACACTTCACTAAACACTATGTCCAATTTATTCAATTAATGTCTCTTACTGATTTGTTTTTTTATTCATCAAGGGAATAAAACACCTTCAGTTCATTTTTTAGTCGAGCTGTATCAAAATTTAAGCATATGGTTCTTTAAGTTCTGACAGTAGATGCTCAGGGAAACTTTAACAAAATTTATCAAAACAGTTAGAATCCAACAAAGCCACGAATTTAAGATATAATATCTCTGATTTTAATTCACACATTGACACTTCACAAAAACTGAAACAACTCTCGCGAAACACTTTTATGGGCGGGAGTATGCGAGTGCCTGGGACAGTCTAAGTCTTCTCTATTCTGAGCGAACCGTTTCCCAAAGCAATGGCCCATTTCCCCGTACCAGTTGATTCATGTTGTCATGGAAACGCTAGCAGGCGATATTACGGAAGGTTTTAGCATCAGAACTGCGAAGACTGGAAGAGCTGCTTTCGTTGTGCCGTTGGTTTTCGCTCGCCAGACTGAGTCAAAGAAGTGAATCCGCACACGTTTTTTTTTTCTTTTCCGCAGCGAAAGCATCGACACATTTTAATACCGTTGATAATTGACTTTTATTTGCGTATATTTAAATCAGTTTTATTTGTGCGTTCTCTGGGCTTCGCAGCTAGCTTAGCTAGCGTCGAATATACGCCACTGCTTTACACTATTATATTTTTAATATAGTCCGCTGTCGAGACATTTTTTTAATTCGTACACTGCCGTGCTATTCTCGATCCTATATATATATATTTTTCAATTATGGTATGACGTATACTCTAATTTAACGTTCACTTTTAGTTTCTTTCTCTATGTGAATTTTGAGTTCATTTTCTTTAAGCGTTTCAACCTTAACGTTATATTTTCTTACTCACTGAAAGTATGTTGGCAACAGTCTTGAGGTCAGAGTGCGTGAAGTGTGTGTGTGTGTGTGTGGACTTGATAAGAACAAGATATATAACGTTGTAGCAAGTAGCGAAAAAAGGGGATGAGGTGTGATGTTGTGGCGTGCTATTGATAAAGTACTGAAGCAAATTGTTGTAACTGGTAGATCAGGCGTGAACTTGTCGAACAAATTGTTGGTTAGAGGTTCAATATTCTGTATTGTGCTAATGACCTGTTTTGTTGAAGCTGCGTCCCGGAAGTGCCCTGAAGTTATTGCAATAAGGATTATTTTTCTTGTAAGTTGTTTTCAAGTCGTGTAATTAAAATTGTTTAGCTCAGTGTGTAATTAAGATTTGTTTATGAACTAGTTATCGAGGCTTTACAGGACGAAGTTCCGCTGATACAACTGACGGTAAGAAGGTAATGTTTAAGTAGTGACATATTAAACAAAACAACATTACAATGAAAAAATAAACTTTTCGAATGAAAAGACTTTAAAATCTGCCTTGATTGTGTAATATAAATAAAAAACTGGAAAGTTTTGAGAATCTGTCATGCATGGGAATAAATAAAACATGCCTTTAACTAAAAAAAAAAGAAAAAGAAAAAAACGTGTGAAAAGTCCGTACGTCAAAGCAAATTTCTTCAACATTGAGAAAAGATTTGAAAAAAGCATTTATTAACAAAAATAAACAAAGGAAAACGAGCAAATAATTGAACTCCCAGGCAGACAAAAATGTAACAAATATAGCAAAACGAAAATGCCTTATACTACAAGGAACTCAATGAAAAGCCTCCTGTTAAAAATGATAAAATTATGAAAACGTAAAATGAAGTAACAGGATTTAGAAACAATCATTTTCTTCATATTTTTAACGTATTATTCTTATCACTTGGGGGGAAGGGGGGCTAAAAGATTGTGCATTTTCTCTGCCTCCTTAAATTCATGATTGATTCCAAATTCTGTCTCATATGCCGCTGCTGTTAAACGTTTTTTGAGTATTTAACACTCTTTTCTGAAAGCACTACTTGGCCTCATCAGTGAAGTGATTATATCATATCAAGAAGCTCTTCTCTTTGAATTTGTTTTTCAACTAAAAATGCTAGAATTAAAGTTACGAACCTAGGGGAGAGTAAAGTACTACTATTTTGTGATTAAAAATGGCCGGCGACAGCAATTGTATACTATAACTCTAAAAGGCAGCTTAAGAGCAAAACTGAAGACTAAGGAAAAAATTTTAGAATTTAACACGAAGGGTGCAAAATAACCTGAAAATCAAAACGCGCAACGCAGCAGTTTTGAAAATTCAGAATTCACATTCTATAAAGAAGATACCTAAGCAAAAAAATACATATATAATTTTGACTCACACCTAGTACAACATAGAAAAGGTTATGTATCTACCTGTGTGAGTAAAAGGAGAAAAGATAAAAAAATAAAATAAAACAACTGAATGTAGAAGGTGTCGAGAATACTGAGCCTTGGCTTTATCAAGGACCAGCAAAAACTCTGCATTTTCTCACTTCTACAAAGACCTAGTTGGAAATGGGTTTCTGCAAGGCCATAGATGCAAGTAACATTCCCACCTAAAATAGTTTAAAATATATATATATATAAGTCATGTCCTCCGTAGAGTAGCATGACCTAGCACTAGTTAACAATTTCGCTTGCATCCATTAACCTTCATGGCCCGACCCATGCTCTTCATCTGTTACTATTAAACAGAGAGAAGAAGATTAAAGAGAACTCAAGCTGTGAGAGTGACATAATAAATAGAAATGATTTTCAGCTATAACGAAATTCCAAGTTCGTTTGAGAGAGAATTTAAACCTGAAAAACAATGCAAAAGAAATCCAAATTTTACATTGCAATTAAAAAAGGAAATGTTAATTTATAACGAACAGATTTTTGAAAGAAAACTTGAGTCTAAAACCCCCTACTCTACAACTTATGACAGCACGAAAACGAGAATAAGTTAAAGATAATAATTAACTAAAGAAAACTTTGTGAAAGTTATATACCTTAAACAGTTAGTTGCAATATGTACAAAGTATTTCAGCAGTGCTTTATTCACAGTTCATCATACAGAAATTGTAGGTGCTACACCTTTAAGCTTAAATAAACATATTGTTCCTGATTTTAGAGGACTTGTGACACTTTTCTCTCTAAATTTAACTTCCTTTTGAGTTTCTGTAGTTATACTGTAAACATTTTTTCTGAAATTCACGAGCCACTTTCCGTAATTCCTTTGGTGAATCAATGAGGCATATTTGTGATATAACTTTTCCCATGAAATGACGGAAAGGAACCTGGATTTTATGGGTTTTTTCGTACTCCAGGAAAATTCGGAATTTTCAGAAACCTTTCTACCATTCCTTTCGCACATTAACGGGAAAGCTCCGTTCTTACCTTTTCCATATCCATGTGACCAGGGGCGGATTAGCCCACCGGGACGCCGGGACATTTTCCGGTGGACCATTCAAGAAATAGCCCACTTTCTCGTATATTTTTTGTCTGGATTATTTGTTTGGTGTTTAACGACCATAGTGAACAACTCGATGGGCTATAAGCAGTCGCCCGTCCCCTAATTTAGGGCCATTGATTCCAGGGAAGGGACAGAGCCAGTGCCCTAAGGTAAACACAACGTCTATGCCTCACCGAGATTCGAACACGGGCCCCTGGATATTTTTGGAACCAACGAATAAATTTTTGATACTTATGAATAGCAATCGTTAACCTCATTTGAGTTTTATTTCTGCCAAAGAAGTTACCTCCTTAAAAAAAGTACCAAAAGTTTCCTTCTATCTATATCTTGGGCTTTTGCTCTTAAATGACGTGTCAAAATTATCCGTACTTATGTGAGAAAAGTGACATCGGGCCAAGCACGCTATTTTAAGTTAATTACGCTAAAGCTAACTATAGTTAGACGTCTGTCGTTGCGCTTGGAGACCAGGGTCATTGGTATGCCGTACCCTCCTTTAGAAATCTTGGAGACTATAACGAAGTAAATTTCTCCGTCATTTCTGTCCACGCCAGGATTCGAACCCGGATCCCCTCATTCCGGAATAAGTCACTCTACCAATTGAGCTACGTGGACGTTCATTCTGATTGCTATGTGCCTTTATGTCGTGTGCGTCCTGCTGGCAGGTACTGAATTTTTAGATTATGTTCACAACTGAATTAGTTTTACATTACATATTTCAACAGCTTTCTTCCATCCAGTATCTAACAGATTTTTTCCGTGAGAGAATTTATAAGGTGTACCGCTATACGTACGTAAGGTGTTAATGTAGTAAGGTGTTCCGCTATAAGAAGACCATATATATATATTCTATTAAGAACAAGTTGAAGCTAAAAAAATTTTTAACAGCAGAAACCCATTTCCAAATAGGTCTTTGTGGAAGTGAGAAAATGCAGAGTTTTTGCTGGTCCTTGATAAAGCCAAGGCTCAGTATTCTCGACACTTTCTGCATTCAGTTCTTTTTTTTTTTTTTTTTTCTTTTTGCTCACACCGGTCAATACATAACCTTTTCTATGTTGTACTTGGTATGAGTTAAAAAAATTTTTTAGCTTCAGTTTGTTCTTAATAGAATGTGAATTCTGAATTTTCATAACTGCTGCGTTGCGCGTTTTGATCTTCAGGTTGTTTTGCAACTTTCGTTTTAAATTGTAAAGTTTTTCTTATGTATTCGGCTTTGCTCTTTAATATACATATACATGTATATATATGGTCTTCTTATGGGTATTTTCCTGTGCTTTGGAATCCAGTCTAGAATTTCGGTTGTTGTCCATCGGTGGTCCGTTAGCACATGGGAGTTGGTGGGTGAAATTCGAAAGCATGCGGGAGTGACATGGAGGAGACTGGCGCAAGACAGACCGTTGTGGAAGAAACTTAAGAAGACCTTCATCCACCAGTGGATTGATGTTGGTTGATGATGATGATATATAGTGGACTGCAAGACCAAATTTTCCCACCTGGTTTGGCTGACCCGATCCGCCCCTGCATGTGACGAAAAATTTCGGGCAACAGGAGCGATTCGTCGGAACACTTGAGGTTTGGTTAACTTTAAATTTCAATTATCTGTCGAAGGATCTGTTTATGAATTTTTGTAGAGAAAGATCGGATATTGTGGTTAGCATGTCGTATAAATTTTGGTTATTGTGGCACAGGATATTTCTTCTCTCCGCCCCGGTTGCGCAGTAGCCAAGCGATGGCTTCTGATCATTCATCCGAGGTGGGTCCGGGTTCGAATCGAGTTGAAGCATGGATGTTGTGTTTGTCTTACTGCGCTGGCTCACTCCCTTTTCTGGAATCAGTGACCCTAAATTAGGTACTGGCCACTGCTTATAGCCCATTGAGTTACTCACGGTAGTCGTTAAACCTCCAACCATAAATAAAAAAAAAAAAAAAAAAAATGTGTATATATATTTCTTCTCCTCTCCCCTATGTTGTGCAAAAGCAATTATAAATATATTGTGTTACCGTAAGGAACCGTGTACTTAAATTATTGTGATGATTGTATGATGTGTATGTATCGGTCTGCGGAGCCCTTAAAACAAAAGCTAGTATAGCTATCAACAGTAAATTTTATATTTAGAATTTTCTGAAATAATAATATAAAACAGCACATTTCACTCTTTTTTTTACAGATAATTGAAAGTCATTGTCAGTTTAAAAAGATCTCAAGTTCCAAGACATTCTGCTGCTTCGAAAAATCTTGATAAAAATAATACTTAATTTGGTATAAGGTCTACGAAAAAAAAAAAAAATTACAAACCTATTCAAAAAAATAATGAGCTCCAACAGAAAATGACTAAATTCCTCGCATTAATGACAAAAAAATCCTAATCGTGCAATTAGTTTTATCATGAATGTGATTCACATTTCCAAGTCTTTCTGGAACAGTGGTCAAGACGCGTGTTATCTGTTGAATCAAACCAGAACTGAAAAATTCGGCGATTTCGATTTTGCGAAATTTCTGTATAAATACGAAAAAACCTGAAACGGACTTTTCTGAAATAAAAGGAATTTATGACTTCATAAACTCTGTGAAAATACGGAAGTAAAAAAAGACTGGCACTTTCAAAAACGGAAATTTCGTTAAAAGACAGACACCTGCCGGTAACTTCGTTGCACGTTATTTTCAGAAAAGTTTCGTTATTTTTCAGAATTCACACCACATATTTTTTACAATGTAGGTAAATTATGTTTCTTCTTTGTTATATGTCATTCTTCATAGAATGTATAAAGCCTACAAATTTCTTTATATGTTTCAGCAAAGGCTGACAGTGAGTCAAAGTAAATAAAAAGCCACACCCAATCTTTACATAAGAAGAGATACTGCATAAAACGGACCGCAGGTTATCTTCGATATTACTAAAATCAAATATGATCTGTACGTCGAATAAGTGTTAAAATGCTATCTCATAATAACAGATACGTTGTTAGTGTTAACGTGGGTTTGTGTCTGCAAGCTGTAAGTCTACAAGTAAAGAATTCAAGTACGAATTGGATGCTTAAGTAAGTAGTTCCTAGTTGAACGAGCACTGGCCGTTAGATTATATTTGTCTAAGTTCTTAGCGTTTAAATGACTGTTTAGAAACAAACACCTGCACACAAAAGCTAAAAAACTTAAAACATTATCAATTTTGTATTTCTGAAGCACCTATAACTTTACTGATACATCCCAGTGAAGAAATTTTTGAAGAATTATAACAATGACGTCTTTCTCCAGATTCCATTCTGACCAACCTTCGGAATCAGTATTGTTGATACAATTTTCCCAAATCAATTTACAGCACAATAGTTTTTATATGGTTTCATCATCAACCACAGGTGCAATTCCCGTAGGTGTATGTTGCCATTTTAACTATATTGTCCCACTGAAGTCTGTTCATTGCGGAATGGCTCAGTTCTTGAAGAGTTCCACCGCGCTAGTCTTTAATCTCGTCAGCCTACACACGGCGAGGGCGTTCTTTTTCATTTCTTCCGTTCATTAAGCCAAACACCAATGTCTTTATCTTCTTGCCATTTTTCATTCTGCAGATGTGTCCAAAAAGTCTTAGTTTTCTCTGTATGATTTTTTGGAACATGGTCTCTTTTAGTTGTATTCTTCTGTACACTTCTTCATTTCTTATCCTCTGGGTCCGTCCGATTCGTAAGATTTTACGATAGCACTTTCCTTTGTCAGTGTCCAAGTCTTGCATCCATATAGCATGCTGCTGAAGATGCATGACTCGAGAACGCTCATCTTAGTTTTTAGGCTAATAGCTCTGTTTTTTCCAATTTTTAACCATGGCTTTTAACAGTGTTATATACTCAACCGAGAGAACAAGCTGGATTCAGGAGTGGCTACAGCACAATAGATCATATCCACGTGTTGAGAGAACTAATTGAAAGAGCGAGGGAATATGAACTTCCATTGTGCATGGCTTTTATCGATTATGAAAAAGCCTTTGATTCGGTGAAACCATCAGCAGTTACAATGGCTCTGAAAACCTGCGGTATTGAAGATGCTACATTAATATTATTAATAACATCTATGAAAATGCAAGTGCAAAGATTCGGCTGTTTGAAAATACAACACACGTAAAAATTGGAAAGGGAGTGAGACAAGGTGACACCATATCTCCGAAGCTCTTTAATGCCACATTGGAGGGTGTTTTTCAGTCCCTGAGCTGGGAAAACAAGGGGATAAAGATTAATGGAGATTATCTAACCCACCTTCGTTTTGCTGATGACGTAGTCATTTTTGCAACTACCCCATCAGAGCTGCAGAGTATGATCCAGGAACTTGCTGACAAGAGTAAAGAAGTGGGATTAAAAATGAACTTTCAGAAGACAAAAGTGATGTTCAATGCTTTTACAAGAAATGAAGATTTATCGATTGATGGAGAAAAGCTGGAGATAACAGACACGTACGTTTATCTTGGACAGCAGATATCAAGTGAGGGTCACATTGATGAAGAAATTAATCGGCGTACAAAACTTGCCTGGAGAGCTTTTGGAAGAAACAGCATAATTTTCAAGAGCAATATGCCATTATGTCTTAAAAGAAAAGTGTTTGATCAATGCATCCTTCCAGTGCTTACGTATGGTGCAGAGACGTGGATCTTAACTAAAAGAGACATACAAAGGCTGCAGACAACTCAAAGAAGCATGGAGAGGTGCATGCTTGGTGTAACCAGGAGAGATAAGAAGAGGAACTCGTGGATCCGAAAAATGACAAGAGTGGAAGACATCATGATCAGAGTTAAATCCCTGAAATGGCAATGGGCTGGACATACTGCCAGAAGGACAGATCATCGATGGACAGCCGAAATTTTAGATTGGATTCCAAGGGACAGGAAAAGACCCAGAAGACCACATGGGAGATGGGTGGATGAAATTCGAAAGTATGCAGGGGTGACATGGAGGAGACTGGCACAAGTCAGACCGTTGTGGAGGAAACTTGGGGAGACCTTCGTCCAACAGTGGATTGATAATGGTTGACAATGATGATGATGATGATGATATACCCTTTGCAATTCTAATGGAAATTTCTTTTTTGCTGTTTAAGTCATATGTTATACAGCTTCCGAGATGAGTGGATTTTTCCACATTTTCAAGTTCTTTGCCTTCCAGAATGATCTTTTTCTTGATCTCTTTTCAGCCAAATATCATTGTTTTTGTCTTTTCTATGTTCATTTTTATATGTTTTACATTTGAAAAATGCATCGCTTAACTGCCATTTTTACAGTGTTAATACAAAATTGCGGCAACTGGGGCATAAATGCGTGTTTTACAAATGCATCTTCGTGATTGATATCATTTAAAAAATATGTTGTTATCACTTCTCAGAGAAAAATTAACGCTTAAGATGTTTGACGATGTGCTTACCGTTCTTGTTGCTTCATCAGACGTTTTTAATTGTGAATGGTGAGTTTTGTTTTAAATCTAGTATTACACCTATCTTGCAAAACATAGTAACGGAAGTTTGAGTTTTAACTTCTTTTCGTACTACAGTACGCCGAATTAGCGCGCTCAGTCGGTAAACTTCGTATAACACTACTACAGTGAATATTCTGAGTTAAACGACTTCCATAAGCATCTGAGGCTAGGAGGAAGTTTTCGTTTCTAATTCAGGGCTATTGTTCAAGGAAGAAAGAAAATTAACACCATACATACGTTGAACAGGCCTTGGAGTTCGGAACGTCAACCATTCGACCACCGAGCGACAGAGTATGAATGAACGAGATGGACGTTCAAGGTGAGGTCAGTCGGAAAAAGTATTCTGATGTTCAATTTATCTAATTTGAGGTACTGCGACTGTGATAATAAAAAAGCAAAAAAAAAAAAAAAAGAAACCCACTCAAAAGTAGATTTTTTCTTTTTTTTTTTTTTTTGGCAATAACAGTATTACATTTTTGAAAACAACAAACAAGAAAAGGTTAGATAGACTAACATTTTGAATAAACTACATATTTAAGAAAAAAACCCAGAACTGCTTATAATTTTGCAATTTACAAGTCATTCATAAATATAACCTCAAAAACGGGGATCAGCTGCCTTAAAAAAATGCACCAACACTAAAAACAAATATCCAGAAATACAGCTTATGCTAACTCGTGGCAGAACTTTTAGTTGGTCTCATTTGTCCTGACGATTAGAATGAAGAATTACACTTCACAAAGAAACAAACTGAAGAACGTATTCACCGGTATATTGTAAGATGTCAGAGTGCCAATAAGTTTGAATCTTTTTGACCCAAAAAAACAGTAACTAAATGCTATAAATAATGAAAAACGGGTGTTATTTTTAAGAAGTCGTGTGCGAAGCATTTGTGTTCATTCAGACTCGTAACAAATGCATTCAGTCTTTCCATTCACTTCACTGTTTAATTTTATTATATTTAACGTCTTTCGGGAGCACCTATAGCTGAAACAATATTTTATTCCTAATTTAAAGTATAACGAAGTAAATTTCTCCGTCATTTTTAGTCTACGCCGGGATCCGAACCCGAGGCCGCTTATTCCGGAACAAGTCGCTCTACCAACTGTGCTACGCTGACATTTGTTCTGATTCCTATCTGCCTTTATGTCGTGTGCGTCCTGCTGGCAGGTACGTCACATCGAATTTATAGTTCAAAGTAGATTTGTCCGGGTCTCGTCCGGGTCGAAAATTTTTGACCCGTTTCCAACTCTGGCCCGTGGATTCCCTTCCCTCATGAAAGCAGCAGCCACACCCCAATGATCCTAAATGCTCATGGAGTTCGTTAATCCCCAAGGGAAAAAATTATAAACAAGTCAGTTTAATAACAAAATCATATGCACGCAATAACAATATTTTATTTCATTCATGCTTTATTTACCAGTTTTCCTGAAAAAGGTACAGAAACGATGTAGCTTTAACCGGAAAGTTTTGTTACCAATCACCGCCTGGTAGAGGTGGGCTTAACAGTGATTTTCCTGTCATGGTACCTACTGCTCTCACGGAAAATTGAGTTCGATAGAATTATTATCAGCAAAATACCTGCATACATTTACGCATATAAATAGGGTGATTATAAAATCTTTGTGCGGCTAAAAAGTTTAATAACTGCTGTTCTATGGTAGATAAAATCAATCTGTGGAATGTTTCAAAAAATCAGTTTATTCAAATTTTAGTATATTTAATCTCGGGATTGTTATGTCTCAACATGTTTACCATCATTACGGATGCTAAGCATGATACGTTTTCGAAGTTTCACAAACACGTTGTGCATTTAGGTTACAGTTATGGCATTTATCGGATCACTTATTTTAGCACAAAGATCGCCTACAGAATGAGGTGTTAGATGAATAAAGAACACTTTCAATATGTCTTCGTAGAGAAAAGTCCAGTAAGAACAAATCCGGTGATTGAGCTGGCTAAACATCTCGCCCAGAAATTGGCTAACACTACAAGCAAAGTGACAAGGTGCACCACCTTTGCACAAAAGCATTATTGTCTATCATTCTAAAACTTTTAGAAAATGCTTGTCCTACAGATCCCGCAGTCACCTGGCTTATTCCCTGTTTTCCAATTTGAGGTACATCCTTAACGGAAACAGTTTCTTTAAACTTCCTTATCCACTTGGTAATCGAATTCCTGTGTGGTACTTCCTTATTGTAATAAGACAAATTTTATTCTAACTGCTGTTGAGGATTTTAATTTGGCTAACCAGAGAACACAATCCACTTTCTCTTCCATTGAAGCTATTTGGTATTGCACAGGGTAGATTATCCGAAAAACTAGTAAAGAAAAATTTAAATAAAAGAATGTCTTTATTGTAAACAAAAAAACATGAATAAATTACTGTTTTCAGGCATTTTACAGATTGCTTTTATCTCCTACATAATAGACGTTATTAATATTTTAAACTGCAAAAGGATTTTATAATCAAGGTGTTCGCAAAAGTCGCAACTCACTTCGATAACTCGAAAATGAAATGGAGCAGGGAAACAGAATCAACGGGTATTGATAAGAGACGAAATAATCTATTTAAGAGATAATGACCCTCAAGACCTTCTAATTGGGGGGCCTGGAAAGCTATCTCGTAAATGAAGAAAGCTAGAAAAAGTTTTGGATTGCAAAGTTGTAGAGCCTACTCACCTAAGTGTAAGTCAGCAGAAAAATTTCCAACAAATCTCGAAGATTGGGCTGTGCTTTCTTGAGCAATAGCATAGCTACAAGGAAAAGTTGTTTCTCTGCAACTCTGGCAATGTTTTTGCCTTTGCCTGAGCATAGGAAGGTGTGGTCTGAGAGGATGATTTTCAAGGTAGAAGTTTAGGGCCCTAAACACACCCCTCACCAAAATAAGATCCCAGAATCTCTAAACGCACCCCTCACCAAAATAAGATCCCAGAATCTCTAAACGCACACCTCACCGAAGTAAGATCCGAGAATTTCTCCAGTTTACGCCAAGAAGCTGTGAGAGCACCTAATGCTTCGCTTAAAATCCCGCTATGCAGTAAATTTAGGATTCCAGTTCGGAGGTTTGGAAGGAAGTCTGAAAGATGAAATTATGACCAAAATGTCTTCTTGAAATGAATTATTCTCTATGAGAGACTTTAAAAGTTTTATGTGGGATAGGAATAAAACTGGATTTTAATAAAAGGGGCTGGAGAATGTAATTTTTTTAACAGAGGGATTGATTTTGAACAAATTTTAAAAACTTTAAAAGCTGCATTTGGAAATAGGCAAAAAGTTCCGCCTTGCTCGACCCAAAATACCTTTAAAAAAAAAAAAAAAAAAAAAAAAAAAAAACGTGATGGAAATCAAAACAACAAAACAAAAATCAAAAATAAAGAAAAAATATGTATACAGGGGAAAAACAAGACTTGAACGAAATCGGTGTTGTAAGTTGTTTACTAAAACAAAAAACAAAACGGGAAAAGAAAGACAAGAGGTTAAGCACAAAACAAAATTAAATATGTCATCATCATTATCAACTATTACCAATCTACTGGTGGATGAAGGTCTCCCCAAGTTTCCTCCACAACGGTCTGTCGTGAGCCACTGTCCTCCATGTTACTCCGGCATGTTTTCAGATGGCAGCCTAACCCGGTACTCCGGTGATTCGTAGCACCCTCTGCCTTCATGTCACACTGGCCGCTGCCTTGGCCAGGTACATCAGTTTAAAGTCATTTTTTGGGGGAAATAACTCACCACACTGGTCAAGCAGGTTGGTGAGTGTGGGATAACATTTCCTCTAATCCCTGTATTATAACAGTTACGCCGCTATGTGGTAATCATCAGATCCCCTTTAGTGGGAACAGGATGCACCACGAGAAGGCGGGGTTGACATTTGTCAAGGAGAGGCGAGACCATGATAAGTTTGCGCAATATATATATACTGTATATATACAGTATATATGTATATATATATATATATATATGGGATGCAAGGTCAGGCGATGCGCTAACATAGCATAACCTCTCCTTGACAGATGTCAATTCCGCCTTCTTCTGGTACATCCTGTTCCCACTAAAGGTGCTTTGGCGACTGCCACATAGCAGTATAACTATAGCATCGTGATTAGAGGAAATGCTATCCCACCCTCACCAACCGGTTTGGCCAGCGTTGTTAGTTATGGCCACACACCCCCCCCAATATTATTTTATACTGAAAACTTGGACCTCAACAGAGGGTGCAAAAATCACGGGAGGACCGGACTAAGCTGCCATCTGATGCTAACCTTGGCTACGTTCAATGGACGATCTCTATCTTCTGATTCAAGGCTCCTTGAATTGGAGGAGGAACGCCAAAAGATCAACTAGGACATTGTGGGACTAAGCGAGTTAAGAAGAAAAGGAGGGGATCTCACTCAACTGAAAAGTGGACATGTCTTCTACTATCGTGGGACAGATACTGGCAGAACTTGTGGTGTTAGATTTATAATAAACACGAAACTGAAGGATAAAGTTGTAGATGTTGAAAGTTCCTCTGACAGAGCTGCACGACTCGTTATCCAACTCACGAGAAGTTACAAGGCTCAGATTATTCAAACTTATGCACCCACCACAAGTCATCCTGAAGAAGAAATTGAAGAATTTTATGAGGAAATTCGTTATCTAAATAACAAGAGTAAGCAGCACTCAAATATCATTATGGGTGATTTCTATGCGAAAATAGGGCAACAGCATCAGAACGAAACTTCGGTAGGTAAATTCGGTCACGGCAACAGAAACCAGCGTGGAAATACTCTTGTAGAGTTTGCAGAGGCAGAAAGGTTTTTCATCATGAACTCCCTTTTGAAGAAAAAGCCACATACGAAATGGATATGGAGGCTCTCCAATGGAAGGACAAGTGAAATTAATTTTATGTGTAAAAAGAAATTCGTCATCGAAGACAGCAGTGTGCTAAATAGGTTCAACACAGGCAGTGACCTTAGATTGGTGAGATGTAAGATACACCTCAACCCTAAACTGGAACGTGGCAAGCTTGTAAATCAAACAAAATATGTTGATACGCCTAACCTTAAAAATCATCATAATACCTTCAAGTTGGAACTAATGAACCGATTCTCTGCTCTAGAAGGTCTAACATCAGAAGAAGTGGACATCTCTTAAGTTAACAGAAAACTAATTAAGGCTCTTATGGAAACAGCTACAAAAATAGGTGGTAAAAAAACAAGTTGCATATGAAGAAAATATCAGGAAAAACAAAAATGCTGCTGCAAAATAGAAGGGAGATGAGAACAAATAAAGAAAACGTAACTTCCCAAGTGGAGAATATAGAACTACACAGTGCGTCAAAGAATTTTTAAGACTGGCGCTAGATTTCAGCCTACGGTGGCGCCACCAGTGTAATCGCGAATGCGTTATTAACCGTGACCATCTGCTTGCTTTCTGCCAAAAGTACTGCGCAGTTGTTAAAGTAACTCAAACGAAACGGCCGTTCATTAGAGAAGTAAAATTTTTTTCATATTGAATTATTAAGATGGAACAAAGGGCTGTTATTAAATTTAACGCAAAACTTGGTAAAAGTGCCTCGGAAACGTACCAAATGATGAAACAAGTTCACGGTGAGTTTTGTTTAAGTAGATCAAATGTTTTCCTGTGGCACAAACTTTTTTTGGACGGAAGAGAGACGCTAGAAAATGATAAGCATACCGGAAAATCAAGTTAATCTAGGACACCGGAGATTATTGAAAAAGTGCGTGATTTCGTGGAAAACAATCGATGTGCGTCACTAAGAATGATGGAAGAGTCTTTAAACATCAACAAAGAAACGATTTGAACCATCCTGCATGAAGATTTGGGCAAAACAAAAGTCTGTGCTACATTTGTTCCACACACGTTAACCAATGAACAAAAATCAAGGAGAAGTGCACATTGCAGAGACATCATTTCAGCCGCTGAAAATGATCCAAACTTCTTAAAACCGATTGTTACAGGTGATGAAACGTGGTGTTTTCAATATGATCCTAAAACAAAGCGACAAAGTGCGGAATGGAAGTCAAAAAACTTGCTACAAGCTAAAAAAACAAGAAAAGTTCCATCGAAAATCAAAACAATGCTCATTACATTCTTCGATAGTAAGGGTATCATCCCCAAAGAATTTGTTCCAAGTGGACAAACAATTACTGGTGAGTTTTATTTAAATGTTTTGAGGCGTTTGTTGGGCAGAATTCGTCGCATTCGTCCAGAATATCGAGATGAAAACAGTTGGTGTTTGTTGCACGATAATGCACCCAGTCACACCTCACTTCTTGTTCGTAGATTTTTGGCGAAAAATAACGTCGTGTGTTGAATAATCCACCGTATTCGCCTGATTTAGCACCCTACGACTTTTCTTTGTTCCCAAAACTTAAAATGACGTTAAAAGGGTGTTATTTTGATGATATTTCGACCATACAAACAGCTTCGACGCGTGCTTTGGAGGCAATTCCGCAAAGTGAACTGGAACAGGCATTCGAATCATTATTAAATCGCTGTAACAAGTGTATTGAAGCCGGGGGGACTTATTTTGAATAACAAACCAAAACAAATTATAATTCCTTGTTTCTATTTCATTTTACAGACCCAGTCTTAAAAATTATTTGACGCACTGTGTATGCATGACAGTGCGAAAACGTATCACTGAAGAAATAAGGAAATTCAATTGTGAACTAGTGAGAAAAGAAATTGAAGACAACAAAAGCCTGAAGAGAGCAAAGGGACATCTCGGTATGGGAAGAAAACAGATTATGGCACTGAGAAAAGAAGATGGTTCTGTAACAAGAAATAGAGGCAAAATTTTGACAAGAGTGAGAGATTTCTATATAAAACTATGTGAAAGAAATGATACACCTATTCCAGTCATTAAGAAAGGTACCAGCAACAAAGTTCCTCCAGTCCTCCCGACCGAAGTTGCACATGTAATTAAGAGCATGAAACGGGGAAGAGCTTCGGGAGAAGATGAAATTACCTTGGACATTATACAAGAAGCAAGTGGAAAAATAGAAACTACACTCGCCCTAGTTTTCACAAGATGTCAATGAAAGAAGGATTCCTGAGGATTGGAACAATGCTACAATGATCGTGTTACATAAAGAAGGTGAGGTTGAGGGTCTCAGGAACTACAGGCCCATTTAGTTGGATGGGTAAGCAAAAAAAAAAACTGCACTTTATGAGGAGAGCACCAAACTTACCATACATCATGTCCACACCCATTGTCAATGTTTAGGAAGGGGAGGCACCTGAAAGCTACCCCCAACAAAATGGCGGTCATGTTTCCTAAAATGGCCGCCATAAAATTTAACTTATCTGGATTCTTTTAATTTATGGAAGTTAGGTGTCTATTTATATGTTTTTAGGGTTGCTGAATTCAAAAAAAGGCTCTAAAACGTTTCTGGAAGTCCATAGGACGAGATATTCAACATGGCGGCCAAAATGGCGGTCCTAAAATTTCAGTTTTATATTTCATTTGTGTAACCAAAATAATAACTCAAATTTCTCTTTTATTTCCTTTTCATCATATTTACCAGACAATTGCTGGTATTTTTTTTTATTTTATTTCTTATTTTTATTTATTTATTAATAATTGATATACACAGCCTAGTCACATTATTGTGATCACCTACTGCTTTTGACGTCAACAGCGTGTAGTCAATGAAAGAAGGCACGTGTCGTGAGCTGGCTTGAAGGGTTTATAAGGTGCGCTGTAGGCATTCTGAAAACATATCACTCGTTGCTGTCATATGTAAAAGGAGCGATTTATCAAATTTGCAAAAAGGGATGATTGTCGGCTTTCGGGCCAAGGGTGGCAGTATTTCTGAAAAAGCGCAGTCTGTGACTGTTCACGTGCTGCTGTGGGTAAAGTGTATCGTGGTTGGAGAAATGGCACCATTGCGAATAAGCGACTGGAAACTGCGGAGCACCACGTGCCATTGATGTGAGAGGTGAACATTGGCTTCGAAGGTGCTTGAGGGCTGATCGATAAGCTACAGTGGAGCAAATTACTGTCCGAATGAACTATGGGGCTACCAGAAGTGTGTCTAAAATGACAGTTCAGCGAATCCTTCTACAGCTCCGATGCAGATGGATGTTCACTGCACCTATGCTAACGAAGGTACATCGACAGAGAAGGCTTACATTTGCAAGGCAGTATCGGAATTGGACATCCGCTGATTGGCAAAGGATTGCCTTCTCCGAAGAGTCACATTTTCTGCTTCATCGAACGGATGGACGTTGGCGTATAAGACGAGAAACATCGGAGAACAAACACTCTTCAACCAATGCTGGCAGAACACAAGGGTGGGGGCAGCGTTATGGTCTGGGGAATGTTTGCGTGGTATTCCCCGGTTCCACTCATACCCGTGGAAGGCACTATGGACTGAATTCATTATAAATCCATCCTTGCAGACCATGTACACCTATACATGCTGATTATCTTCCCTGGGGCGGATGTGATGTTCCAGCACGACAATGCGACGTGTGACAAAGCTAGAAATGCCCGAGAGTGGTTGGAAGAGCACAATCAAGACTTCAAGGCACTTCCCTGGCCCTATAATTCCCCAGACGTAAACCCATTTGAGGATCTGTGGGACCAACTCGATCGTGTTGTTCGCTCTATGGATCCTCCTCCACGCACCCTCCAGCTGCTGTCAGATGCACTGCAGTCAGCATAGCTCCACATACCTGTGAACACCTTCCAGCACCTTATTGAGTCACTCCCAGCCCGTCTAACTGCTGTCCGCCCTGCACATGGCAGTTACTCTGGATATCACATGGTGGTCACAATAATGTGACTCGACCAGGTATTTTTCCAGATCGAATGGTAACCTTCAGAATGAGTGCTAAAAGATTGAAACTTTCATCAGGTGATACATGAGCTGTGTCACAAGGCCGTATGAACCGGAATAAATGTTGCATATGCCAGATTGATTCCAAAAAAGAACTTATTGGGCCATACAGGAATAATGATCAATCAAAGGTGACTGCTAGCTGCAAATCACTTTCAGATAATCTCATCGGATTCTAGGAGATCAATTCTCTTCCTGCATCTTTCGATATCTCTCTATTTGATGAGGGCGCGGAAACTGAAGACACCCTCAATTCACGTCAAGGAAAATAGTATAAGACCTGTAGACTTAAATACAACAACACAGAACTAGAAAGGGCCAAAAAGGCAAAAATAATTGATCGATCTGCTTGCAGTGTTTTTACACAAAATGATGATTTACCCATGTCATCTACATAAACCCGTCGTTATCAACGACACCATGGGATTTAAAAGAAGATATTTACTTCATCTGCAATGACACCAGTGTTATAACCTCTTTACCACATCGTCAATATTGACGTAACTGAGACTTTGAAGAAATGGGCATTCGAGGTAGGCAGATTTGACTTGGCAGGCGTAATATCAAGAGGTCATCTAATTTCCCAAGGAGCTAAATATCACAAGATCTGCCACACGCGGTTGTACAACCAATACAGGGCTAAAGGTAATGTAACATCAATGGAAGGACAATGTCATGGAAATGAAAGCTTAATTTTGTGTTCCACTATGGCTTTTGAACGTATTGCTCAGTTCATTAGGGATCAACTCAACAATGATTATACCGAATACATTTTCAAAATGACAGATCTTACTACTGCATACAAGAATCGATTTATAGATCTGCTAAGCCAACATGCTGGTGAAATGCCCACTATTCACGCAACACGTCTTCGCGAGCGAATTTTATTACATTTTTTTCTGAACTACCAGCACAGAAGTCAGGAAGAGAGTACTTACTTGTGCGGAATGGTGCCAATGTTTTCCGGGATGTTTCTTCTGAAGATGTGTCAGATGCCGATGCTGCAGCATTCTTTAAATTCGTAAGAAGTTTGCCGAGGAAAATTTCCTGTTTCTTCTTTCGATGTAAAGTGAGAGGATTGTTTCATTCTTGTCCATATTCCATCTTTGTCCTCTACTGGATTGTTTCAGAACGGTTGCCAATTGGCTTCTGTGCCCCCAGGTTTACTTGTGGTGACCAACCTTCTTATGTATGGATGCACACTGGGAAGTGTGACTCCATCAACACAGGTAGCTGTTACAGTCAGCCAACTCACTGTATTAAATATGAGAAACCGGGCCCAAAATCTGAAAAATCTGAATCACGTTTTGAACGACACAGTCAAGAACATGAACTTTTTCTCTCTATGTATATGGTTTTTTCTGCGTACTCCAAGTCTCGTAGCAGGAAAAAGATCGATGCACGAAACGAATTAGGAATTTCAGTATCATCAGATTGAGTGGATAAGGTCACATCTGCTCTCTGCCAACTTCAGGTACTGCCAGCTAAATAGGAAGGTGTCCTCTGTCGAAGCTACCTGCGAAAGTGATTTTTCACTATGGGAGCATACGGCAATATAGACCACAATCCCTCTCACGTTACATCGCAAGAATATTTCCATGGCACTAGCCTGTCCATCTTTCAAGTGCTTACACCTACCCAACAGGCAGAAAGAAGGAAGTTTGCTTCTAATTTCTGTGATGTAGATTTGAAGACTACGAGGGTTCCTGAGCTCCCTGAGGAATATGGCATCGTGAAGGCGAGGTTCCTACCAACCAAAGCACCAGTTCAGTCGAAATGCACACAAGATGTTATAGACATCCTTATTCCATCTTTGTCCGTTAGTCTTGACTATGTGAAAGAGAGGGGTTGGTTGGAGCATGTCTTCGTGCATCATACCAAGGAGAAGAACATCCATGACAAGAACTTGGATATCTCATGGGCTGCATTTCATGACTTCAGTGGTTACAGGAATACAGGCACTGTTACCCCTGTTTTACGAGTCATCATCATCAATATCAATGATCCGTGATGGCATGGGTATCATTCGCAGGATTACATCATTCTTGAACCCAGGCCAGACCGCTGATAACTGTCGATCAACCACTCTTTACATTGTGCAAAATGATTAAGTAGAATTGGCCAGATGTTTATGGAGTGGACAAATTTGTTGTCTTATTTGCACCATTCCATGTGGAGCAAGGATGTTTGAGAGTCTTAGAGAAGGTCCTTGAGTGCTGTGGATGGACTGTTCTCGTGGCGAAATTTGGAATTTCAACAAAAACAACGGCTGACAGTGTGGCTTTCGTAACATGAGTCACTTTACGAAAGCCACAAAGTTTCACTAATTCATTGCTACCACTCTGTACGTTCTTTTGAAAGAAGCATATGATTCTGAAGCTCCTGAAAAATCAATGGAACTGGGGATGATCAGACGCTCAGAAGAGAGTCCAACATTCTAGTTTTGGCTTCTTGTTTTGTATTTACAGAGCCTTCTTCTGAGTTTTTTTTCGTTCTATACGTGAAGGAAAGTACGACCTCTTCAAGGAGTGTATCTAGTCAATGTTGCCGTGGTTTTTTTCTGCTAGACCATGTTCACTATGTGAGATGGCTGACTGTTCATGTAAAGGACTCGGAGGAGCTTCCATTGCGCTCACCAGCCGTTCATGTGGAGTTTAAAGGAGGACATTTTGTTATATGGAAGTCATCCAATCCTTTTTCTGCTATTGCAGTTAACCAGGCTCATGAGCAACACAACAGGTTTTTGACTGGAGACTTCATTGCGTGCCATTGACTGTACAGTAATGCTATTTTAAATAAAACAGTCATTTCAAAATTGTTGTACCATTTCTTTAAAAATGGCACCATTTCATTTACTACACCCTCACATTAAAAGCCAAATTTTACCTTCAAAGTACTTAAAATTTACAAAAAATAAAAAAAAAAAAAGGATTGAATATGTTTCGTAAAATACTTCAGCCGAAATAGAATAAAAAAGAAACACTATCACATTATATTTATTACAGGACGGCCATTTTGGTCGCCATGTTGGATATCTCGTCCTATGGACTTCCAACAACGTTTTAGAGCTTTTTTTTTCAATTCAGCATCCCTAAAAACATATAAATAGACACCTAACTTCCATAAATTAAAAGAATCCAAGTAATTTAAATTTTATGGCCGCCATTTTAGAAAACATGACCGCCATTTTGTTGGTGGGGGGAGGGAGAGGTTTCAGGTGGCTCTCCTTCCTAAACATTGACAATGGTTGTGGACATGATGTATGGCAAGTGTGGTGCTCTCCTCATAAAGTGCAGTTTTTTTTTTGTAAAATATGGTTCTTTCTCTGGCGACTAACAGCCTCCTTTCAGTGGTCTATAAAATCTTCACAAAAGTTCTTTCACATCGTTCTTTCAAATCGTGTGAAGGTAATATGGGGCATGGCTCAACCAAGAAAACAAGAAGCTGGATTCAGAAGTATCTACAGCATCATTGATCATATCCATGTACTAAGAGAACTAATTGAAAGAACGAGGGAGTATGAAGTCCATGCATGGCTTTTATTGATTATGAATGATTCTGTGAAATCATCACCAGTTACAATGGCTTTGAAATCCTGCGGTATTGAAGATGCTTACATTAGTATTATTAATTACATCTATGAAAATGCAAGTGCAACGGTTGGGATATTTGAGGATAAGGAACCAATAAAAATTGGAAAGGGAGTAAGACAAGGTGACACCATATCTCCCAAACTTTTCAATGCCACATTGTAATGTGTCTTTCAATCATTTAACTTGGAAAACAAAAGGGATAAAGATTAATGGAGATTATTTAACTCACTTTCGTTTCGCTGATGACGTAGTCATTTTTGCAACTACCCGTTCAGAGCTGCAGAGTATGATCCAGAAAATTGCTGACAAGAGTAAAGAAGTGGGATTAAAAATGAACTTTCAGAAGACAAAACAGATGCACAATGCTTTTAGAAATGAAGATTTTGCGATTGATGGGGGAAAGCTCGAGGAAACCAATACCTACATTTACCTTGGACAACAGATAAGAAGCAAAGGTCGCATTGACGAAGAAATTAATCGCCCAATAAAACTTGGCTGGACAGCTTTTGGAAGAAACACTACGATTTTTAAGAGCAATATGCCACTATGTCTTAAAATAAAAGTGTTTAATCAATGAATCCTTCCAGTTCTTACATATGGAGCAGAGACATAGACCTTAACTAAAAAAGACATACAAAGGCTGCAGACAACTGAAAGAAGCTTGGAGATATGCATGCTTGCTGTAACTAGGAAAGATAAGATGAGGAACTCATGGATAAAGAAAATGATGAGTGGAAGACGTCATGATCAAAGTAAAACCCCTGAAATGGCAATGGTCTGGGCATGTTGCCAGAAGAATGGACCACCGATTAACAACCGAAACTTTGGACTGAATACCAAGGGACTGAAAAAGACCCAGAAAAGACCACACGGGAGAAGGATAGATGGAATTCGAAAACATGCCGGAGTAACATGGAGGAGAGTAGCTCAAGACAGACCGTTGTGGAGAAAACTTGAGAAAACCTTCATCCAGCAGTGGATTGATAATACACTGCCGGACAATTGCTAAGGACGGATGACAATAGCAACGATAGCAACCATAAAATGGAAGGCAGGAAAATGTGGAAATTAGCATAAGTGCGGGATACAGTAAGACGTGTTGTTTTGGATTGCCGAACTTGTTCGTGACGTCATAGCGCTGATAAGAGATATAAAGGATTTGACGCGTATTGACCGTTGTTGTTCAAACGCAAAGTTGAAAGGGAAAGAATCAATTGACGAACTTGCAATTTTCAGTATGTCTTCCCGACATCACCTAGATGATTTTACGCGTGGCCGTATTATTGGCAAGATTGAAGAAGGGCGAAAAATAACAGATGTTGCCAGGGAGTTCGACGTCAGCCACAGTGTTGTTTCAAGGCTTTGGAAATCATTTCAAACAAATGGAGAGTGTAGCAAACGTCACGGGGGAGGTCGTGTTCGCAGTACGACACCTGCAGAAGATCAGTACATAGTGCTATCAACAAAAAGACACCGGCGCAGCACAGCTAGTGAGGTAGCAAATCAGTTTATGGCTGCTACTGGCAAGCGGATCTCCCGAAAAACTGTCGCCAGACGTTTGCATGAAGGAGGACTCTACACCCGCCGTCCTGTTGTGTGCATCCCATTGTCCAGACGTCACCGTACCGCCCGTTTGCAATGGTGCCATCAACATCGCAAATGGACTGATAACGACTGGTCTGCTGTCCTCTTCTCAGATGAGAGTAGATACAGTCTATCGTCTGATTGTCGACGACAACTGATCTGGCGTGATAGTGGTACTACATATTGCCGAGCAAACATACAGGAAAGGGACCGACATCCGACATGTAGTGTCATGGTATGGGCTGGCATCATGATCAATGGCCGTACGTCCCTCTATATGCTTCCAACTGGGACTATCACTGGCCAACGATACATTAATGATGTTCTGCTACCTCATGTTCGCATGTTCCGTGGTGCTGTCGGTGATAGATTCATTTTCATGGAGGACAACACAACATGTCATCGAACAGTCGCTGTCCAGGAGTGTCTTGAGAGCGAGGATATTCAACGCCTCGTATGGCCAGCACGTTCTCCAGATCTGAATCCCATTGAAAATGTGTAGGATGCTTTGGGGAGGAGTCTTGCTGGTCGCCAATGCCCTCCAATAAACAAGGACACCCTCATCCGTGCACTGACAGAGGAATGGGATAAATGACCCCAACAGCTGCTTGATAATGTTGTGCAAAGCATGACACGACGTGTGGAATCTTGCATCGCCCTCCATGGTGGCCATATCCCGTATTGACATCTTACGCCGGAACGCCTGCGGAGGGTAATTGCATTTTTTTCACGTTTGCGTATTCTGCACAAAATGGCCTGTTTGTCCCTTGAACACGTTCCAAAGCCTTCTGGATTTCAGAGCACAATAAATTGTCTTTCTTGTAATGTCCTGGCATTCTGACATTATTTTATTTCACTTGGCATCCAACCACACTTACATTTTTATGCGCTATATAGCCGTTTATGATCCGTCCTTAGCAATTGTCCAGCAGTGTAGTTGACAATGAGGATGAGGATGATGATATGTATGTCATCATCATTGACAACCATTATCAATCCACTGCTGGACGAAGGTCTCCCCAAGTTTCCTCCACAACGGTCTGTCTTGTGCCATTCTCCTCCATGTCACTCCCGCATACTTTCGAATTTCATCCACCCATCTCCCATGTGATCTTCTGGGTCTTTTCCTGTCCCTTGGAATCCAATCTAAAATTTCGGCTGTCCATCGATAGTCTGTCCTTCTGGCAGTATGTCCAGCCCATTGCCATTTCAGGGATTTAACTCTGATCATGATGTCTTCCACTTTTGTCATTTTTCGAATCCACGAGTTCCTCTTCTTATCTCTCCTGGTTTACACCCAGCATGCACCTCTCCATGCTTCTTTGAGTTGTCTGCAGCCTTTGTATGTCTCTTTTAAGTAAGGTCCACGTCTCTGCACCATACGTAAGCACTGGAAGGATGCATTGATCAAATACTTTTCTTTTAAGACATAATGGCATATTGCTCTTGAAAATTATGCTGTTTTTTCCAAAAGCTCTCCAGGCAAGTTTTGTACGCCGATTAATTTCTTCATCAATGTGACCCTCACTCGATATCTGCTGTCCAAGATAAACGTGCGTGTCTGTTATCTCCAGTTTTTCTATATCAATCGATAAATCTTCATCTCTTTTAAAAGCATTGAACATCACACTTTTGTCTCCTGAAAGTTCAATTTTAATCCCACTTCTTTACTCTTGTCAGCAAGTTCTTGGATCCTACTCTGCAGCTCTGATGGGGTAGTTGCAAAAATGACTACGTCATCAGCAAAACGAGGTTGGGTTAGTTAATCTCCATTAATTTTTATCCCTTTGTTTTCCCAGTTCAGTGATTGAAAGACATTTTCTAATGTTGCATTAAAGAGCTTCGGAGATATGGTGTCACCTTGTCTCACTCCCTTTCCAATTTTTATGTGTGTTGTATTTTCAAACAGCCGAATCTTTGCACTTGCATTTTCATAGATGTTATTAATAATATTAATGTAGCATCTTCAATACCGCAGGATTTCAGAACCATTGTAACTGCTGATGGTTTCACCGAATCAAAGGCTTTTTCATAATCGATAAAAGCCATGCACAATGGAAGTTCATATTCCCTCGCTCTTTCAATTAGTTCTCTCAGTACGTGGATATGATCTATTGTGCTGTAGCCACTCCTGAATTCAGCTTGTTCTCTCGGTTGAGCCATGATCAGTGTTACCTTCAAGCGGTGTGAAAGAACTTTAGTGAAGATTTTTTAAACCACTGATAGGAGACTGATAGGTCTGCAGTTCCTGAGATCCTCAATGTCACCTTTTTTCATGTAGCAGGATCATTGTAGCGATATGCATTATATATCATCGACAACCATTATCAATACCTCAAGGTCTACCAAAGTCTCCTCCGCGAATTTCTCTCTTGAGCCAGTTTGTTCCAAATTACTACAGCACGCTTACGAATTTCATCCATCTATCTTCCACGTGGTATTCTTCTGGATCTTTTCCAGTCGCTTGGTATTCAGTTAAGTATTTCAATTGTCCAACGGTGGTCGGTACTCCAAGAAATGTGTAAAAACATTTTTATAAGAAAAATTTATAAGAAGTGGTCAGGGAAAGTCGGGGAGAAAGTGAGAAAAGAAAGCGGCATTCTCCACCCAACTCAAAGAAAATAAAAAGGCAATTTTTTATTACACGAGAGCGCGGAGTAAAAAAATTCATCTGTCTTAGTGGACAGCTGTATATACACTGAAGAGCAATTGAATTACAGACAGCAGGCGTTATGCAAATGTGGCACTGTGGGCGGCCCTGTAAACGGAAACGACATGGCGTATGCTGCGATCCGACAATATAAGGAGTGATGCTACGGGAATCAGTAAGAGTCGGACGCAGTATGGGTAAGACGAAGGATCTAAGTGCATTTGATCGTGGGCAAACTGTCAGGGCCCGACGAATGGATCACTCCATCTCGGAAGCCGTGAAAACACTGGGATTTTCACGAGCCACAGTGTCACGGGTGCACCGCGAGTACATCGAATCCGGTAAAACCATCCCTGCAAGGGCCAACGGCCGTGGACAACAGCGTGTGGATGAGCGGGGTCATCGTCGGCTAGCTCGCATTGTAACAGCGGATAGACGGGCCACAGTGCAAGAAATCGCTCGGCAATTGAACGCTGGTGCACAAAAACGTGTAAGCAGCCACACCATCCAGAACCATCTCCTCGCTATGGGGTACAGAAGGCATCGTCCTACGAGGGTACCGCTGCTAACCGCACATCACAGGGTGCAAAGATTAGCATGGGCGCGGGAACATCGCCACTGGACCCTAGACATGTGGAAAAATGTTGCCTGGACTGATGAGTCGAGATTCACGTTGGTACATGCGGATGTCAGGATACGAGTAGGGCGCAAACCACATGAAGAGATGGATCCTTCTTGCCAGCAGGGTACTCTTCAAGCTAGTGGGGGTGGCATTCTCGTCTGGGGACTGTTTACATGGACTGAAATGGGACCCCTGGTACGTGTGACATCGTCTATCACATGGTCAACGTTACCGGGATATCCTGGACGACCATTTGCTCCCGTTTGTGCGTCTTCAACATCCCACTGGGGACCTCATCCTGCAACAAGACAATGCACCGTGTCATCGGTCCCGAATTGTATCCGAATGGTTGGATGAAAACTCCACCGACGTGACCTCGCTTCCTTGGCTAGCTAGGTCACCTGACCTCAATCCCATCGAGCACATCTAGGATGGCATCGAGAGAGATGTTCTAGGCTCTGACCCCCCTCCATCAAATCTTCGTGAACTGTGGGAGCTTGTTCAGGGGTCGTGGATCCGTATGGCTTCCCGACGCTTCCGGTGTCTTGTCGAGTCCATGCCGAGGCAAATCGCCGCCGTCATCAGGGCGAAAAGTGGTGCTACACTTTACTAGACAGGTATCTCTAATTCAATTGCTCTTCAGTGTACATCGACTATAGTTTCTCAGAGCGTTTGGCCCGGTATCATCTATAGTCATCTATAGTCTGGAAATTATAGTTGATGTATAATAAACATTTTACTGTGAGAAACGTTACTATTTTTATTCTACAGTATCTTCAGTTCTATTCATTGTACGTCGGTTTCGTTTCCTGAAAGCTCATTGTTAAACAGACTTCTTTGCTTCTGTCAGCAAGTTCCTGGATCATACACTGTAGCTCTGAGGAGGTTTTTGCAAAGATGACTATGTCACCAGCAAAACGAAGGTGGGTTAAATAATATCCGTTAAACTTTATTCCATTGTCTACAAAATTCAGTGATTGAAAGACATTCTGCAATTTGGCATTGAAGAGTTTAGGAGATATGGTGTCATCTTGTCCTACTCTCCATTTTTTTTCAAAATGCTGTGTGAAGTTGCTAGTTCCACTTAACGTCGTAAGTAGCGATCAAAAGCTACGTTGTTAATAATGAGGAGTACGTTAAATGTTCATGAAGTGATTCTAATCTTTTAAAAACAGTTTATTCTTCTCATCTATTCGGGGTTGGTTGTCCACAGGGGTCTCCCTACACTTTTTTCGCAAACAACATGTTTTTACTCCCTAATGATATCTGTTTCGATGACTTTCTACCCTTTTCCTTCCCACCTGAACGCGTGCCCCAAGAAACCGCTCTAGTGTCCTTTCACGACCGTTTACTCCTATTCCTCAGCGCTGACTGTTCTTCTTCCCTCTTTCTCCCCACGAAGTGACCTCGCTTTCTCCAACACTCGCAGTGGTATCTCTGACGGATTAAAGGCGGCTTGATATTCAAAAGCTCAAAGCTGATTTAAATCGCCTCCCGCGTCCCTTTTGGAAACTCTTGAAGAGAGAGCACCTTGAGCAACCCATGGTGAGGCTACAATGCACAAACCTATGTCTTCAAATGGCTCTCTCCATTTTGATATCTTTGGAGAGTAATCCTAAAATGCGACTCGAAGGCGCCATCTAAAATCCGTCACTTTCTGACTAGGGGAAAAAAATAAAACTTTCCAAGACCCAAAGACAAAGAAAAACACAAGGTAAAAGAAATGTTACGAAGAAAGATTTAATATTTTGGCCAGAAATTCCTATATTAAGTCTCCGTAACTGCTGTTTAAAAAAGAACACTTGGAAAGGGAGTGAGACAAGGGGACACCATATCTCCCAAGCTCTGCAATGCTATATTGCAGGTTGTCTTTCAATCATTTAACTGGGAAGGCAAGGGGATAATGACTAATGGATATTATTTCGTCCCTCTTGCTTTTGCTGACGACATAGTCATTTTTGCAAGCCCTCCCCTTAGAGCTACAGTATAATGATCCAGGAACTTGCTGACAAGAACAATGAAGTAGGTTTAGAACTGATCTGTATTCATTCATCATCATTATCATTGTCAACCATTATCAATGCACTACTGGAAGAAGGTCTTCCCAAGTTTCTTCCACAACTGTCTGTCTTGAGCCAGTCTCCTCTATGTCACCCCCGTATGCTTTCGAATTTCATTCACCCAGTTCATACGTGGTCTTCTTCTGGGTCTTTTCTTATCCCTTGAAATTCAGTCTTAAATGTATGATTACAGTAACTAAGTTTAATTCGATTTAATACTCTCAAGGAAAGCTATAGTCAAAGCACCTGTAAACAGCCGAAGTAAACATTTGACAATTACCGCAATTTACTGAAAAAGGAGCAATTCGAATAAAAATGTTTGTGAGTTCATTGACATACATAAATCTTTAGTGGAAGTGTACGTAAAGAATGCAACTGTCCACAAAGAAAATCTAACTCTGCACGAGCACCGAATGGAAATGAGTTAAATCGTTAAAAATAAGGCGTGAAACTAAAGACGAGGGACTTCGGGAGAGATAAAAGATGAAAAAGAAATTCAGATTTCCATCCGTATCCACACATAAGAAAAACGTAGAAATCTTTCATATACACGATAATACTCGAATTCCGCGCAATATGGTGCAGATTAATACTAAACTGCTTCTTCTCAACGATTTAGAAATAATAAATCGCCATCTTAATACAGGAACTGAAAATTTCAGCCATCTTATCCTCGTCATAAATATGTTTTCAAAGTTTATTTTATTTTTTTATTTTTTCAGTTTATTTTTCAGAACCGTGCTTTATTTTTCAAACTTGCAATTTCCTGAACTTCGATAATTTCATTCAGAGATAAGCAGCAATTGCATTTAAAAATCAGGATAATACATAGTTTGACGAACTAAGAATAGTACTGTAACTTCTTGCTGAATGAATTTCGGTACATCATTCCTGATACAATTACTGTAAAAATGAAAGATTTATCACTATGAGCTGTGGAAGGCACTTATGCTGAAGTTTAGCAAAGACCATTATTTCGAACAGAAGAAATGACTAAAATTTTATTCTGCGATGGTTCAGAATACACACATATTAAACGGTGGCTTTCGAAAAGTTTGATTTGAGCAGTCTAACTTCCGAAATATTCGTTTAATTAAAGGATCGTTTTCTAATTGTTCATTTTGTTGAAGGATCATTTTAAAAAAGTCAACTTTGTTATTTTGGAAAAATCCAATTTGATATACAGTAAGGTAGTCTGGAAATGTAGAATTTGTAGTTTTGAAAATCTTACTTCATTTAAAGTGTATAATTCCGATAAATGAATGTCGATTTTTTTTTTCAAATTCATGAAAAGAGGGTATTTTAATAAGATTGTTTTATGAAAGGCGAGTTTTTGAATGCCTAATTTTTGTGTTCGATTATTTCATAAAATTTCGATTTTGATTTCACAATAGCGTAAAGTATGCACTTACCCGTCAGCACCTGTTGAACTCATTTCAAAGATTATATTATATAATGAAACTTGAACATCCCAATTTACGTATGAGTCATAATTATATTAATTATGCTGATAAATTCTAGAAAATTTTTCGCTGGATTGTAAACATGAAGGATATATAAACTTCTTGGGTATAATTAATAAACACTTGGAAAAGTTCTTAAGGTTAGCATCTTAAATGTCCTTAGGTCGTGTAACATGTAACTTTCGAAAAACTGAAAGTTTCCTAAACAACATGTGGATAAACTTGTTTGTCTTGTGGGAAATCGTAAGGGATCAGTCCAATACGAAGCAGCAGAGAAATAATGTGAAATCCAAATACGAAATTCTTCTCATTTTGAGACAAGTGGCTTACTTCCAGAGAAGAATCTTCTGTGGTTTCGGCACAATGTGAGCATGAGGAAGTAAAACTACAGGATATATCAATATAATGGAAACACTTACTGTTTGTGGAGAACTTCTAAATAGGCTGTAGGACCACTTCGAACATTCAGAACAGGAGCAATTCGATAGACTTACACAGCTCATGTACATGAGATAATGGAATTTGGGACCATTCTTCCTGTACAATACTTTTCAACAGTTCCAGTGATTTTGGAAGTGGAAAGTGTGATCTGAACTTTCGCTCCAGATATTCCCATCAATGTTCAATAATATTGAGATCTGAAGATTAAAGTGGCCACTGAAGCTGCTGTACATTTTGTTGCATAGATGCTGGTAATAAGAGGCTTGTGGATTGCAGCACGGCTATAAATACGGGCACGATAGAATTCCCGACAAACAGTTATCATGGAAACGGGATCATTCCTACTGGTCTTTAACTCTGCTGCAGCTATTTGTGGTCTTGTGCTTCCGTTGTGCAATCCATGCCAACGCCCGCCTATCCCTAATTGACATATTCGTATGGCGTCTAAAATTTGCACGTTTGGAGGCAATGCCGTGTTCTTTTTTATGGGTAGTCATAATCTTCAATACAGATCCTCGTGTTGCACTTACTATTTCTGTCGTTTTAGTTACAGATGCTCCTTGAAGACGCGCACCAATGATCAAACCTTTTTTTAGTGTCACTGAGATATGACATTGTTGACCATTATTTCACAACATCATTTTCACCTGCGACTGTGGCCCTGGTACGTGATGGCGGACATCGTGATGCACCAGTTTATTTACCTAACATCGCGTGTGACGTCATCCCTGTGATTTGCATATGTATATGTGCTCCAGTTGCAGTTGTTGTTTCCCTTATTTTGAGAAACCCCTGTACGTGCAGCAACTTAGGTCAGAGTCACTTCAGCCTGGAAACATTACACTCCCAAAAGAGCCATGAAAAAGGAAACTAAAGTATCAGTATATTGCTTAACGTTTTACTAAAGCTGCTCATGAATGTAAAGAATAAATGAATACAATTGCCATGGTGTTTCGAATGAGAAGGCTGGACGGTGAGCCGATAGAAGAAAACTATATTGTCAGATGAGAGTTCCTATTCACTGTTTCACACTCATGCCCGGATAAAAGTTTGGCGCGATCAGCATGAAGCTATGGACTCAGGGTATCTACACTGAGTGTTCAATGAATTCCGACCACCACTGGGCAAAATGAGTTAAAACCGATACTGGCTTAATGAGGAAGAAAAATGTCACTATAGTCTAAAGGGGTGCACGTAAGATGTTGGCTGCTCAGTTGAGAGGGGAGTTACTGACGTGACGGGTAAAAGTAAGGATTAATCAGAGTTTATGAAAGGTCGAACTGCGGGAGCGTCAAGGGTTGGCGCGCCCATTGCGGAAACGGCGACATTTGTGGGTTGTTCGAGGGTCTCTGTGTTTAACTTGAACCGGCGTTGTCAAAATGGCGAAACAACTAGCCGGCGACACAAGTCAGCAAAAGGTGGATTCCAAAGGTGAACAAAGGTGAACAAGGCCAGCAAAACGTGGATTCCAGAGGTAAACAAAAGGTAAACAAGGGTAGAAAATGTGGATTCCACAAGTGAACAAGGGCAGCAAAGGTGGATTTCAGAGGTGAAAGAAAAGTGAACAAGGGCAGCAAAAGATGGATTCCAGAGGTGAAAAAAAGGTGAACAAGAGCAGCATAAGTGGATTTCAGTGGTGAACAAAAAGTGAACAAGGACAGCAAATGGTGAATTCCAGAGGTGAGCAAGAGCAGCAAAAGATTGATTCCAGAGGTGAACAAGGTTTGGCGAAAGGTGGATTTCAGTGGTGAACGACTTGCGCGTCGCCTCTTGCAGGGCAGTCGGCGAAGAACAGTTTCTCATTTGATGGTCAACCAGAAAAATATCTCGCGCGACTATGCGTCGTACACTGCCATGGACAGGCTACAAGAGCAGACGCCCTACATGCCAACCTCTCCATCGACGTAAGTGACTCTTCTGGTGCTAACAACATGCAGATTGGACAGTAGAAACAGGTGTGCTGGTCCGAAGAATCACAATATGTAATCCATTCTGCTGATGGTCGAGTCGGTATCTGGCGACAGTAGCTTAAAGCTATGGATCCATAATGTCTGTCAAGGCTTGTGGAGAATGTTGTGTGATATGGGGCATGTTTAGCTGGCATAAACTGGGATCCCTGGCGCGTGTGGATAAACGTATGAATGCCGACTACTACCAGGAACTGTTTATAGACTAGGTACACTCCACAATGGTACACCTCCACCTAGAGGGGTATAAGATCTTCCAGGACAATAATGCTCATGTCATCCTGCCCGTCTCTTGCAGGAATGGTTCAACGAACGCCGTGCTGATATGATACATCTCGGAAGCCCCAAAACTCACCTGACCCAATTGAACATCTGTGGGATCTTGTGGAGCATGGAACACCAGGTGAGGCAGCCGGACACACGATCTCGCTCCATACCAGAACTGTGGACCGCAATAGAAACTGCTTGGTTGCAGATCCCCACACAACTGTACATATACCTCGTGGAGTCGGAGCCATGACTGATGGCGGCCGTTCTCAGGGCGAAAGATTGTCCACGAAGTATTAGCCAAGTGGTCGCAATTCAGTGAGCACTCAGTGTACAGTCAACTTACCAGGTCGATTATGGCAGTGCTTCCGCATGGAGCCCACTCTGTTGTCACAGGTTTGTTCCGTGTATCCGAGCGTATGAGGGCCTTCTGAGGGACTACACATGTTCTCGTATCTTGAACTTTTATCCCAAAAAATCGGTGTATTTCGAGGACCACAGGGTTGTCCATCGGTACCGAATCAATACTTTATGTTGTTAGAGCGATGAACGATAACAGGCTCTTACACACCTTCCATATTCACTTTTGTACAAAGTCCTCTGTTCTGTGCAAAATGTTCCGGGCTTGTTGGAACTAACTTTTTGCTGTTTCTCCCCATTGCCGACGATTACGAGCTAGCAAAAAGAAATGCTGCTGGTGGAATGAATGGTTAGCCCTCGGTCTTTGTGCTATTCCATAAATCGTAGAACCTGTGCACTTATTCGTTACTGAGTCAAGGTTCTTAATTTCGTTGATCAGAGTGTGTGCTGTTATGTAATCTTGAAGGAAAGTAGATATTATGAAAACATCTGCAAAATTCCGGAGAAAATCTCAGTGCTAATTAAAGATTTCTGATGAAAGCTTTACCTTTTTTAAATAAAAGTTGAACAACTGCAGATGTCGCGCATAATTCAAATAAACGTTTACACCATCTATCGGGAATTTTTTACTTGAAGTAAGACTCTGCATGGCAAATCTTGGTTATGATATCAGTTGATCTTTTGAAAAAGAGTAATTCGATAGTTTTTTCAAATGAGAAGGCATCTTATCAACTGCAAACATACTGTTACTCAATGAGAAAGTTGCATACTTGTAAATTGAAAGCTCTGGCTGGGAAATGAAAAAAGTCTGGTTAAGAAAATAAATTTTATAACCAGATCTAAAAAGGTAAGATACAGTAACAAATAGAAATATTAATTTACGCCACCTTGAGGGAAAATTTTGCAACAGAAAAGGCTGGAAAATACAAAGAAAGGTTTTTTTTTTTTGGTGTATACTGCTACCAGACACAAGAATTTTTCAAACAAGATTTTTGGAAACGGAAATTCAGTCACAAATATTATAAAAATCCATTTAGGCTACCTCGCACAATTAATGAGTTGCTTCACAAGTGGAGAAATTCTGAACCGTAGGAAGTGCGTAACCGTACAAAGTGCATAAAACTTCTGCGGCCTAGGAACATCGTTGAAGCTCGCACAATGAATTATTTCCTTCATCACGAGGAGATATTCTGCCCCGCAGAAGTCCATGAACAGTAGGAAGTGCGCGAGAAATTTTGGTAGGCATTACAGCTAACTCCCCCCCCCGTCCAAATCAAAACGACTTTTAGAAGTGTCGATATCTTGTCAAAAAATAACAACAACAAAAAAATAACTCAGTTGTTCCAGCTATCAGGAAAACTGTTCATTATTAAAAGAGGAAATGTTTTCAAAATTCAAAGTCTATAGACACCGGTCAACCACGCTTTCTCGTATTATATCCTGTTCACACTGAAGGAGCTTTAATGAGATCGGATAGTAGCTGTATAATTATACCATCGTAATTAGGGCAAATACTCTCCCACACTCAATAACCTGCATAGCAGCGTGATGAATTACGGCCACCCCCTTCTATGCCCGACAGATGACTTCAAAACTCAAAAAGTTGGCCCTCAGTTTCTGGTGACTGTAGCATCATGAACAAAGTAAAGACACTCAGGCAGGAGCGGATTGGCCCACCGAGATACGGGAACATTTCCCAGTGGACCAGTCGAGAAATGGCCCACTTTTTCGCATTCTTTTTGTCTTGATTCTTTGGAACGAACGAATAAATTGCTTTGGAACATATGAACAATAATAATCGTTAACTTTATTCGAACTTTATATCTGTCTGAAAAGTTATTTCCTTAAAATAAACAGGGAGGGAGGGGTTTAAGGAAATGCAGTATTTATCATGTGTTAGGCGTTTGCTCTGAAAAATGATGGTAAAATTATCTGAACTCACGTGAGAGCAACGCCTCTGGATTATAAGCGCGCTGTTATATACACTGCCGGACAATTGCTAAGGACGGATGACAATAGCAACGATAGCAACCATAAAATGGAAGGCAGGAAAATGTGGAAATTAGTATAAGTGCGGGATACAGTAAGACGTGTTGTGCGTATGCAAATTTTGGATTGCCGAACTTGTTCGTGACGTCATAGCGCTGATAAGAGATATAAAGGATTTGACGCGTATTGACCGTTGTTGTTCAAACGCAAAGTTGAAAGGGAAAGAATCAATTGACGAAATTGCAATTTTCGGTATGTCTTAACGACATCACCAAGTTGATTTTACGCGTGGCCGTATTATTGGCAAGATTGAAGAAGGGCGAAAAATAACAGATGTTGCCAGGGAGTTTGACGTCAGCCACAGTATTGTTTCAAGGCTTTGGAAATCATTTCAAACAAATAGAGAGTGTAGCAAACGTCACGGGGGAGGTCGTGTTCGTAGTACGACACCTGCAGAAGATCGGTACATAGTGCTATCAACAAAAAGACACCGGAGCAGCACAGCTAGTGAGGTAGCAAATCAGTTTATGGCTACTACTGGCAAGCGGATCTTCCGAAAAACTGTCGCCAGACGTTTGCATGAAGGTGGACTATACGCCCGCCGTCCTGTTGTGTGCATCCCATTGTCCAGACGTCACCGTACCGCCCGTTTGCAATGGTGCCATCAACATCGCATCGCAATTGGACTGATAACGACTGGTCTGCTGTCCTCTTCTCAGATGAGAGTAGATACAGTCTATCGTCTGATTGTCGACGACAACTGATCTGGCGTGATAGTGGTACTTCATATTGTCCAGCAAACATACAGGAAAGGGACCGATATCCGACATGTAGTGTCATGGTATAGGCTGGCATCATGATCAATGGCCGTACGTCCCTCTATGTGCTTCCAACTGGGACTATGACTGGCCAACGATACACTAATGATGTTCTGCTACCTCATGTTTGCATGTTCCGTGGTGCTGTCGGTGATAGATTCATTTTCATGGACGACAACGCAACATGTCTTCGAACAGTCGCTGTCCAGGAGTGTCTTGAGAGCGAGGATATTCAACGCCTCGTATGGCCAGCACGTTCTCCAGATCTGAATCCCATTGAAAATGTGGGGGATGCTTTTGGGAGGAGTCTTGCTGGTCGCCAATGCCTTCCAATAAACAAGGACACCCTCATCCGTGCACTGACAGAGTAATGGGATAAATCACCCCAACAGCTGCTTGATAATGTTGTGCAAAGCATGACACGACGTGGGGAATCTTGCATCGCCCTCCATGGTGGCCATATCCCGTATTGACATCTTACGCCGGAACGCCTGTGGACGGTAATTGCATTTTTTTCACGTTTACGTATTCTGCACAAAATGGCCTGTTTGTCCCTTGAACACGTTATAAAGCCTTCTGGATTTCAGAGCACAATAAATTGTCTTTCTTGTAATGTCCTGGCATTCTGACATTATTTTATTTCACTTGGCATCCAACCACACTTACTTTTTTATGCGCTATATAGCAGTTCATGATCCGTCTTTAGCAATTGTCCAGTAGTGTATTAATTACGTTAAAGCTAACTCCACTTAGGCGTAAGTTGTTTGACTTGGTTGGTTGGTTGGTTGGTTAGTAGATTTTAATGGCGCAAGGGCCATGGGAGGCCAAAGAGCGCCAAACAAACGACATCAAAATAGAACAAAATCAATAAAACACGTACACAAGGGTAAAAACAGGATGAAACGGTAAAAGTGAAAGATGGAAATGAAAGCGGTAAAACTAGATGAGTGTAAAAAAGTCAATTTCTTTAAAAAATGAGAACACTGTGGTCAGATCGCAGTCCTCACCAATGAGAGTCTGCAGCGTAGCTGCTCCTTCGTCCAACAAATGAGAACGAAAATAACGAAAACGATGATCACAAAAACTAACACAAGTACACAAAGCATGAAGGACGGTGAGACGACAGTGGCACGCCTCACACATCGGGGCACTGTCGCCACACAGCAAAAAGCGGTGAGTAAAACGACAGTGCCCAATGCGGAGACGCGCAAGAACAACGTCCTCACGACGGTTTTTCCACAAACTAGACTTCCATAATCCGATCTGTGGTTTGATGGCATAAAGTTTATTGCTGCCCTGTTGAGACCACAGGGACTGCCACTCATCCAAAACAGTTTTCCGGATCAAAGGGCGAAAATCTCGGAAAGACAGTGGCAGCCGAGCTGGCGACATGGAGGAAACAGACCTGGCAGATAGATCTGCCAGCTCGTTACCCCGGATCCCAACATGGCCAGGAACCCAACAGAATCGGACCAGGAAGCCATCACCCTCCAAATTTCCAAGAAGACGACGGACATCACGGATGACAGGTGAGTCCGTGTCCTCTGGAGAAGATAAAACTTGGATGACGGACTGGGAATCGGAGCAAATCAAAGCGCAACGATGAGATCTAGACTGTATGTGACACAAAGCGAGGTGTACCGCACGCATCTCTGCCGAAAAGACGGTGGATTCAGGCGGAAGCCTCTCAGCATGGGAGGTATCACCACACACGAATGCGGATCCAACAACCTCACCGGATTTCGACCCGTCAGTAAATACAGGCACGAAATCCGAGAAGAGAGACTGTATCTCGGCAAAGAGCTGCTGGTACACCAGAGCAGGAGTGGAAGACTTTTGCCACACACAAAGGGAAAGGTCAGCCGTTGCTTGAACCGGCTGCCAAGACGGTTCATTGTAGAACCGGGTCAAACCAATCCTTGACAAGTCTAGACCAGCATCGCGCACTAAGGTCGACAACCGAATCCCAAACGTCGGAACACAGGAAGGTTGGTGTGAGAATAGGCGGACACATTGCGGTTGGAAAATGGAAACATGCAGTGGATGATCAGGAAGAGACTTCAACTTGGTGAAGAATTGAAGAGACAGCTGCTTACGTCGGATGCACAACGGCGGTTCATGGGCCTCGACATACAGGCTATGCACGGGAGAGGTACGGAAAGCACCAGCGCATAGCCGCAGAGCCTGGTGATGGACAGGATCCAGAGGCCGCAACACGGAAGGACGTGCCGAACCGTACGTTATGCAACCGAAGTCTAACCTTGACCGAATCAGGGAATGGTAAATGCGAAGCATTGAGCACCTGTCAGCCCCCCAAGATGTTCGAGAGAGGACCTTCAAGTTACTCAATGACTTTCGTGTACGACACCTTCAAAGACTGAATGTGAGGTCGGAAGGTGAGTGCTCGGTCAAAAGTTAGCCCAAGGAACTTGGCTTCTGACACCACAGGAATGGTGGTACCATCCAGACGAAGACTAGGGTCTGGTGAAGGCCCCGTTTGCGGCAAAAATGCACGCAAACGGTCTTTTGGGTCGAGAAGCCAAATCCATTGTGGGAGGCCCAGGTAGAGATCTTATTAATGGCCGGCTGCAGCTGCCGCTCAATAGTGCGCATGTTGACAGATGCGCAAGAGATCTGCAGATCATTTACGTACATGGTGCCACGGACCGTCGGAAGAAGTAGGGTGAAAAGATGATTAACACGAAGGATGAAGAATGTCACAGAAAGAATGGAGCCTTGAGGGACACCCTGCTCTTGTGGGTATAACGCAGAGAGGGTCGATCCAACGCGCACATGGAACATCCGGTTCTGGAGAAATCCGGCAATGAAGGTTGGCAAATTTCCCCGCAATCCTCAGTCATGCAGATCACGGAGAATGCCGTATCTCCAGGTTCGATCGTAGGCTTTTTCCATATCGAAGAACACGGAGACCAAGTGCTGACGCCGGACAAACGCCTCCCTGACAGATGTCTCAAGGCGAAGATGATGATCTGAGGTGGATCGGAATTTCCGAAATCCACTCTGATGAGGTGAAAGAAGGTGACGTGATTCCAAATAAAAAACTAAACGAAAATTGATGATGCGCTCTAGAACTTTGCAGAGGCAGCTCGTCATAGCAATTGGTCGGTAGTTCAGTGGGTTAGCGGGATCCTTACCAGGTTTGAGAACAGGAACGACAATGGCAGTGCGCCAAGATTCGGGAAAGTCACGCTCGTGCCAGATCCTGTTAAACAGGACCAGCAGACATTCAAGAGAGGACGGAGAAAGGTGCTTCAGCATTTCATAATGGATGTTATCCGGTCCGACAGATGTTCGGTCGGACCGATTCAGGGCAATCTTCAGTTCGACGGCAGTCAGCGGGCTGTTATAATCGGTAGCGGAAAACGGTCCAAAGGAAACCCTGGACCGTTCAAGCCGCGGCTGTGCCTGCCGGAACGAAGCAGCGTAATTGCGGCTGCTGGACACTGAAGAAAATGCGGCGCCCAGACAGTCAGCAATACCCTGAGCGTCAGCAACCGTTCCTCCACCACTCTCAAGAATGGAGATTTCCCCAGAAGGGTACTTACCCCGAATCTTGCGGATCCTGTCCCAAACGATCTTAGAGCTGGTAGTGGTGTTAATCCCGGATACGTATCGTATCCAAGATTCCCGTTGGCTACGACGACGTACCAAACGCGCGTAAGATTTGGCTCTTTTGAAAGGAAGTAGGTTCGCGTCGGTGGGGTACCGACGAAACCTACCCCAAGCCCGATGTTGGGCCTGACGAGCTGCCTTGCAAGTGGAATTCCACCAAGGTCGCGGGCAACGTGGAAGTTTAGTCGACGTCCTGGGGATGGTAGATTCTGCCGCTTGCACAATACAATCCGTTACCGCCGCAACAGCTTCATCGATCGTACCTGAGGTCACCATGTCTGGAGTAATGGTCGCTGAAGCCGTGAATGAGTACCACTTGGCTCGATCGATAGCCCATCTAGCAGGGCGAGTAGGATGACGGTACCCGTCACCTGCTAGACGGAGAAAGATGGGAAAGTGATCACTGCCAAGGGGATCATCAGACACGCTCCAGGACCAGTCAGGATATAACTATGGCGAACTCAAGGACAGATCAATGGATGAGTACGAGCGGGTGGGTTCATGAAAGTAAGTGACTGCCCCGGTGTTGTGGAGACAGAGGGACGTGTTGGAGAGAAGGGACTCAACAACACGGCCCCTGGAGTCTCGAGTGGTAGAACCCCACAACGGATGTGCATTGAAATCTCCTAAGATGAAGAAAAGAGGCGGCAGCTGGTCAACTAAATCTTCCAAATCCGAAAGGCTTACAGCTTCATCTGGTGGTATGTAGATGGAACACACTGTGAACAGTGTGTTCACAGATAGTCTTACTGCCACTGCCTGCAAAGTGGTCCGAAGGGCAACTGCAGTGACAGGAATACCATGAGTAACAACGACGGCCACTCCTCCGCAGGTGATAACGCCGTCCAGGTGATCTTTGCGGAAAAGGGAATGTCTCCGCAGCGAAGAAGTGTCCGTCGTGCGAAGCTTTGTCTCCTGAAGACACGCGCACACAGGTGTGTGCGAAGACAGTAAGCCTTTTAAATCATCAATGCGTGAACTCAGACCTCGGCAATTCCACTGAATGAGCGTGGCCATAATGAAAAAATGAAACTAAAGAATGAAGACAGACGACTAGAAAGTCTCCATGTCGTCCGTCACCTCCAATCCATCGGCAGTGTCTGGAGGTAACACAGGGCTGTGTTTACCCCTGTGTTGAGAGGTGGTTTTTGCTTGCTCTGTTTCGGGGAGGATGAGCCGGGTTTCACCTTTTCTGGCTTCTTCTTTGCAGTGCCCTGGACCTGGGTCCCTGTGATGGCCGAAGATGTTTCCGGCGTAGAAGAAGGTTTAGGCGACGACGTAGATGTCGCCTTGCATGCAATGCGGCGGGACTTCAGTGCTTCCAGCCCAGCAGCGACGATGTCCTCAAAATCATAAGGACAACGCGCCGGGATGGTCACCTCCGTCTGAACAGCAACAGTAGCCTTCTGCACCACAACCGAGGCATAGGAGTGCCTGCCGGATGGAAGAGGAGCTATCCGCCGCCTGGCCTCAGGGTATGACAGATGTTCAGTGGTCTTCAGGCGTTGGATAGCCTGCTCCTCGATCCACTTGGGACACTGCTTAGAAGACGCAGAGTGGGAACCCTCACAATTCACACAGTGATCCGCCTCAGCG
The DNA here is from genome assembly GCA_039090855.1 of Macrothele yani. Taxonomy (NCBI): domain Eukaryota; kingdom Metazoa; phylum Arthropoda; class Arachnida; order Araneae; family Macrothelidae; genus Macrothele; species Macrothele yani. The sequence continues at coordinate 79,060,267 of CM077023.1, read as the reverse complement.
GAGCAGTCCGCCAAAGAGTGTTCAGTTGAACCACAGCGCCCACACTTTGCCACATTACGGCAAGACTGCTGGGAGTGACCGTAATGCTGGCATTTGAAACATCTCAAAGGGTTCGGTACGTATGGCCGAACATCTAGACGCAAGTACCCCGCCTTGATGGAAGTTGGCAGGGTAGGTGAGTCAAAGGTCAGGACGATGTTCCGGGAGGGAATAGACTTCCCATCCCGCCTGAAAAGGATACGCCCAACCCCAGTGACATGTTGGTCCCCAAGTTCAACCAACAATTCCTCATCACTGCATTCGAGCAGGTCGCTGGAGTTGACGACACCGCGAGAGAAATTGAGGTATCCATGGGGCGAGATCTGTACAGGAATGTCCAGCAGAACGGTCGTCTCCAGCAAGGTGGCACTGTGACGTGGATGAGATGTCTCCACAAGAAGATCCCCTGACGGGAGCTTCTTAACACTCTTTGGAGAGCCCGCAACGGCCTGAAGAGCCTTATTAATCCAGAAAGGACTCTTCGAACTGAGAGACTGAGCAGGATCAACTGAATGAATGAGAAGAAACAGAGCATTGCAGTTGGTAGTTAGTAGTTTCTTAGTGGAGGAGGGTGTCCCTTCCTCCACACGGCGCTTCAAATGTACAGCATGGGAAACACTTTGGTTTGCCATGAGAGAGAGAAAAAGATTCATCCGCCAACCTCCCCATACACTACCGAGCCCAACGAGGGAGAGCCGGAGGTCCGCAAGCCCAAGAGGACCCAGGACACGGCTCTAGGGATAGTCAGCGGATATAGCAAGTTGGTAGGGCAGACACAGGCTCGGCGTGCACCCAGACTTTCCCGTGCCCGGAGAACACCCCTTTGGCATGCCCACCCTACCCCCAAACTCACCCAGCCGAACAGAACGACAAGCCGCTAGAAGTCTGGACGCCACTCGGCCACAGACTTCCTGACTAGGAGTGGGTTAGCTCCCAGCCTCCCGTTTAGGGTGAAGCAGAGGGCAAAGAGGAGTGTTGGTATCTGGAGACACTACAACCCGGCCCCCAAAGACCTCAGCCTCCAGCATCCTCATTTCCACCTGTACGGGTCACCGCACACGGCAAACATGCAGGTAGGTCTAAGCTAACCAGCTCCGGAAAAGCAGAAAATGTAACATAAAAGAGAAAAGACAGGGAAGGGAACGAGGAACAAAACCCGGAGCTGGCGCCTCATCACAACCTCAGCAGCCCACAACTGAGGCTGGTACATGCCAAGATATGAACGAAAGACGAAAAAAGCAAAACAATAAGAGAAAACGGCTCGGGCCGTGGGGACGCCATCCCCCATCAGCTGGATGAACAGCTGTCCCTTCGGTGATGTAATCGTCAAAGCCGCAGAGGCAATAGAAACCGACACAAGGTTAGCTCGGGCCGTGGGGCGCCGCTCCCCAAATAACTGGAAAACCAGTTATCCCCGTGCGGGGTGTTTGACTTGGAGCCCAGGGTCATTAGTAGGCCCTACCGGTCTTCTCTAGTGCAATTGCTATGTCCCATTATCTTCACCCATTTATCCACAGACTGGCACGCAGCCAAAAGCGATTTTCGAACAGAGAAATTCCGAAATCCGTGTTGCATCCACCTTTATCTTAAAAGAAACAACGATTTACCTGTACTGGTTCATGGGTCAAAATAATGGGTACACTCACAAACAGCATATAGTCGAAAAGAAGGTACTAGTACCATTTCGCAATAGGTGATCAATGTACAAACAAATATAAAAACTAATTTCGAAGGAAAATTCCTGTTGCTTATGCACATTTCAACTTTCAAACTGATCTTCATGCTACTTTGTCTTCAAGAGACACCACATTTTTTCTTTTTTTATTCAAAATAAAATTTTTCAAAGAAAGTAATCTGATACAACAGCCTGTTTTGAGCATGGTTTGATGCTAGATTCAATCACGAGCAGATTTTTAAAATTCTTTCGCCGTTAAATTCTTGATAAAATTTCTTTACAACTGAATTCGTTTTACAATGCGTATTTTCAACAGTTCTCTTTCATTCAGGATCTAACAGATTTTTTTTTCCTGAGGGAATTTATGACGTGTTCCTCTGTAGGCATGTGTGCTTTTGTAATGGGCTACAAGACTGAAATTCCCGATCTATTTTGATTGTCCCAATCCGCCCTTGCACTCAAGTGGCAATCGGATGGACATTGCTAACCGCAGCTGGACAAATGAAATACCACACTGGAAACAAAGGCACTGGAAAAGACCCAGAAGTACATCACGTGGGAGATGAGTGGATGAAATTCGAAAGCATGTTGGAGTGACATGGAAGATAATTGCTCAAGACAGTTGTTGGGGAGACCTTCATCCAACAATGGATTGAAAATGGTTGATGCTGATGATGATTTTCGATTTCGACTTACTATGTGAAAACTTCTTGTAATTTATATGAATTTATACCTTGAAAAGAGACAGATCATCATTGTATATAAATGCAAATACGGGGATTTGTGTCTACAGACAGGTTACTACGGTATAGGTATGTCAATTCTTAAAATGTATATAAACGTGGGGAAAAATGTTGAAATTAGTGACTTCCTAGGAAGCCTCACTGAAACAACGTTTCCACTAAAGCATGCATGGCATTAATTCAGGAATGCGACACTGAATCACAAAATACACGGTACAGAAAAATTATTCAAACACGAAGAACTACATAAATTTTCCTTCAGCAAAATTCCAAGGGTTAAAATTACATTCTGTGCGGGAAAAAACACATCTTACCAAAGCATCGAAACTAGTAATTGTTTAAGTTAAAAGAAAGAAAAAAGCAACAGTTACTGTTCTTTTCAAGAACTGGTGGCAGCTGGCAGCTTTCTGTTTCTGAAGGATACACACACCGGCCACTGAATTAGAAACCTTTATGCAGTCGTACGTAAACGTCACTTACGCAGCGTATATGCAAAATACGCGGTCACGTGCGTCATCACAGGATCTAGGCAACAATTTAAGACGGCTGTTCGTCAGTAGTGGTCATAATGGGAGAAACAAAGGATCTTTCGCAGTTCGATAAACAGCTTCTTGTATGTGCTCTTTTAGCTGGAACAATGATTTTGCAAACAGAAAAGTTGATTTGTTTCTCAAAAAGTAAGATACACTGGGAGTTTAATCAGTTGAAAAATAACCCACGTTGTATGACTAAAAGACGCGACACTGGCGCAACGTCATCTGTCAGGAACGAGATCGCCGCCGTCTGAGAAAGCTTGTAAGGAGAAACAAAACTTCCTGTGTGCAGCAATTGATCGAAGCATGCAATGAAGGCTGTTCCGGACCGATATCGCAGCTTACTTTGCGCAGGAAATTAGAGATGATCGGTATTGGCAGTCATATACCTACACGGAAACCACTGATTTCTGCAAAGAACCTGACAGTTCATCTATAGTGGTGTCAGAAACACCATGACTTTATATTGGAAGACTGGAAAAAAGTCATGTGGTCCTACGAGTTGCGGTACACCTTATTCTGTACCGACGGTAGGCAGAGAGTTTAGCAGTAGCACCATGAAGCAATGGACCCAGCTTGCCTTCTAAACACAACTCAAGGTTCTGGAGGTGGTGTCATGGTGTGGGGCGCGTTCTGTTGGCAAGAAACGGGTCCCCTAATTCTGCTGGTAGGTGAGATGTCCTCCAAGGGTTATCTGAACATTGTTGCCGATCAAGACCAACCTGCAATGTTGACTTTTTATCCAGACGGCGACGGCTGTTCTATGGACGACAATGCTATTGTCCATCGCTCAAGATATGTTCAGAAGTGGTTCAGCGAGAATGATGACAGCGACTTCCACAATCTTTCCTGGCCATCACAAAGCCCGGATCTGAACCTCATTGAAAATGTATGGACATATTAGAAAAATAGATCGAGGAGCAAAGTCCTCTCCCGTCAAATCTGAGTCAAAAGTTAAAGTACGGTCTGGTGAACTCACTGGTGTGCTGTATACGTAAATGCACTCCAGCACTTTGTGGAATCTATGCTAAACCGCATACGTGCTGTAATTCAAGGTAAAGGATATCCAACACGGTATTGAAGAAAAGTTTCTAAACCAGTGGCGGGTATGTGTACATACATCAATAGCCGAGCTCTTGGCTTTGTCGGTGACGTATCAAAATGTATAATCTTGCACAAACACAGTGCTGACGTTATCCTAACAGGACTGTCCATAACGTGTAGTTTAAATAATAAATAATTTGCATAAATTACATTATGACTGACATCATAATTCTTTATTACCCTAAAACGTGTTGCTGTTGTGGCATTTTCCCCAAAACTGCATTAGCGAATTGAAACTATTCGGATAGAAAGATCAAAATGTTCACAGAACAAATACCCGTTATCTGTATTCCATAATTTAATAATTAACGGGACAGTAAATCGTATCGTCATCGTCGTTATTCAGTTTTCTTTTAACATAGGTTAAAACGCGGAAAAACATTTGTTCTAATAAAGTCGGTCTGTATATTTTTCTCAAGGGCGCTTTAGTTTTGCACAAGTCTTCTGAAAACCTGACTTCACTTGCAGCATCTTACCTTGGGGCACCACAAAAATACTGGAGCAGCTGGAAAATAAGTAGTTACTTAGTGAAACAGAAATTGGCCCATCAGCAATCTAAGATAGAAATAATTTGGTAGGACCTCAGAAAAGCCCTGTCAAGAAGGAGCAATGTCAAGACTTCTGCAACTTATGAATATCTGATGTCAGTTGTCGTCTTCAACTGGGTGAGCAAAAGAAATTCTGAATTTAACAGCTTGAAATAGGATTTTTCGTAAAGAATGACATGAAGGTGAACCGAATTCAAGAAATGGAATGTGTTCGGGCATCCACGAACAAACAGCATGAAACTGGTGCTATTCATCTTCTTAGAGAGAAACTTAGAAACCCCTGTACTTCCTACTTAGAAATGGGGTTTTTTTTTCAGCTTCAGTAGAAATGGGATGGATAGGAATTGGATAGTTCCTTGTTCTAAGTGTGGCAAGACCTGACAGAAAATAAAAAAACTGCGAAGAGATTTGCGAAGATTCTTACGAGATTTGCGAAGATTCAAGCAAATTTCCTGACATTTTGATAGTAACTTCAGCAGAGTATAACAATGTTCTCTTGAAATCTTGCGAGACTGTAACATCTGGAAGATGCTTAGCCATGACCTGGACGGATTAGAGGAACTTCCCTAAACAAAGTGACTTTCTACAACGAACTGAGTACGCGGCTTGCCTGTGCTAATTTACAGTTCTGCAGGAAAAGTCCCAATATACTGGCAAAGTTTATAACTAAAGTGTACGCTCCAATCTGGTTTGCTTCGAATTAATATATACTTTACTAGTCAGAGCCAAACATCTCTGGAGGCAGATGAACAGTTCTAAACTTCTTTAGAGTACGTAGCTTAGCCGTGAAAAAATACAAATACTGGATGAGAACTATGCTCTTGGTCTATGATGCATTTTGAAAGCCAAGGTAGAAAACATGCCTGTTATTCGACAGTTTGAAGATCTATCCCTTTAATTTTTCTGCTAGTGATTATATCCATCTAATTTACCCGACAAAATGTCGCATAATGGATCCTTCTCCAAATTTCACACTTCATAGGTCAGAAGCTGCGAGAATGCTTTACACTCCTTTTTACATTCTGCGTAAAAAGGGGTGTAAAGTTAGCGACAGTAGATCAAAGCGGTCGATGTATCAGAATGGAGATACAAATCAGCATACCCGTATTTCACACTAAAATGAACGAAAACCCACAGAGTGCGCATATGCACTCAGTAGACAAAACATTAGACATATGGGTGATGAGCAGTTGACATGGGCATCCCCGAGCAGAGTGGAACAGACCCAAACCGAACGCCGGTGATAAATAAGAAGACAACAGGGCTCTCCAACAGTGTATCGCAATCGACGAAGATGGGTAAATGAGGTGATCTGAGCCACTTTGATTTTGGACACATTGTCAACGCAAGACAGATGGACAATTCTATCACCCAGGTGGTAAGAACCCTCGGGTTTCCGAGGGTGACCTTATCAAGGGCGTACCGCGAGTATACCATCGACGGACGTACCAACGCCCTGACAGCAAGCGATAGCCGACCACATGCCATTGATGAACGGGATCGATGTAGACTATCGAGATTCGTGCAGACCGATCTCTTGGCAACAGCGACGCAAATCACATCCAGGTAAAGGTCAGAGGCCAAGCAATGTCAGCGAGAGAACAGTACGGGGCACACTACACACCCTGGGTTAGCTAGCCGGCGCCCTATTCATGTTCGTGTGCCACTTTTTTGTTGTTGACTGCTCGTCATAGGAAATTTCGCCTCCCCTGTGATGGGAATATCAAAACCTCTACAGATTTTGCGCTGCATCGTGGGTTCATATGAATCCAATTTTCAGCTGTACCGAGCTAACGGGAGAGTGCGGGTGTGGCGTCTACAGCACGAGGCATTAGTCCTTTCGTGCTAGGCCAGCTTTGTTTAAGGCGGTGGTGGCTCTGTGATGGTTTGAGGAGTCTTCTCATGGGGCACATTATGTCCCTTAGTGTGTCTGGAGAGTCTTAACCAGCATGTGCTGCTGATCAGCAACATGCTTTTATGACCGTGGGCTACGGGACAAGACGCCCTATTCGTGTGCCACTGGTGACTGCTCGCCCATTCTGAGGCGCCAATGGTCTGCTTCAGCAGACAGTGCGCCGCCCCACCGGGCGCAACCACTCAGACATGACTCGAGGAACACTCAACTGAGTTTGGAACCTTCCAGTGGCCCCCGAGGTACCCGGATTTAAACCCTGTGAAAACTCTTTGGAATCCGTGGAGCGGAACATCCGTTCCATGGATCCTGGTCAGACGTCTAGGGTGGAGTTATGGACAATTCTGCAACAGGCATGGCTGGCATTGCCTCCGGAAACCCCCGGCATCTGGTGCAGTCGATGCTTATGCGTGTACAACCTGACATTTGCGCTAGAGGAGGACTAAGACGTTATTATATATGTATAGAGTGTATTACATAGCAAGGTAACTGGGGTGAAAGAGAGAGTTTAATTTTGTTAATTTATGGTTCAGAGTTTGTATTTTGAGGTTACCACGTGTATCATCATTATCATCAGCTATTATCAATCCACTGCTGGCTGTCTTTCCAAGTCTTTCACAAATCTCTATCTCGAGCAGTTCTCTTCACTCCGGCGCCACCACCCACGTGGTCTTCTAGGTCTTTTCAGCTCCCTTGTACCCAGCTTTGTATTTCAGTTGTCCAACTGTGGCCAGTTCTTCTAGCAATATGTCCAGCCCATTTCCCTTCCAGGGTTCATACTTTGATCATGATGTCACATACCCACTCTTGCCATTTTCCTGATCTGTGAGTTGCGTTTCTTCTTTTTCCTGGTTACACCAAACATGCACCTCTACATATTTCTTTCAGCTGTTTGCAGCCTCTGTATTTCTTTTCAGAGTTAGGGTCCATGTATCTGATCCATAAGTAAGAACTTGAAGAATGCATTGATCAAACACTTTTTCTTTATTCCTTTGAGCGGCCGATGTACCTGAACCAAATGGTGCCGAAAATTTCCTGCACTCCCCAAACAGAAACGTTCACATAGCGGCAGGTTTTACAAAAGCTACGGAAAAAAGTGCTAGTCCCCGTGACACGGACATCATGCTACTGGATGGAAATAGGTTACTAAAATATCTCTTTTTACTTTCTTACAGTAGATTCGTCGCCATTGTTGCAGACTTTCTAGTAGTAGGTAATCAGACAGAAAAGATTAGGTCAATCACCCCTCCTAAATGACCACTTGGGATCACAAAGCTAAGGGGAAAGCAACGTTTTTTCATGCGCAAGTTCACTCCTTCCAACTGTGTTATAGTCTCACTTCTTAGACAGTGAATGCTTTCCTTCGAGCCGATTTCAGCTCATTTTGCTCACCCCGAGTCAATTCGTTCCAGCTAGTTAAATTGTTTAAGAAATAATGAATTTATCTTTAAAATTGTACTATTTCTTTCTAATACGCCTATGAAGTTTTTCTTCAATGTGGTGTTTGATTGACATCTATTGTCCAAGGTATAGGTATCGATTACTTATTAATTATTTACTTATATGCCGCCCCGGTGGCGCAGTGGTCTAAGGCGCTGGCCTCTGATCATTCGTCCGTAAGGGGTCCGGGTTCGAATCCCGGTCAGGCATGGATGTTGTGTTTGTCTTACGGCACTGGCTCTCTCCCTTCCCTAGAACCAGTGACCCTAAATTAGGGACGGGCTACTGCTTATAACCCATTGAGTTGCTCACGGTGGTCGTTAAACCTCCAATAAAAAAAATAAAAAATTACTTATATATTTGCCCCATCAACCGTCAAGTCTTCAATTCTTGTAAAAAACATTGTACATGAATTTTTGTTTCCTGTAAGTTCACTTTTACAATCTCACTTCTTTACTCTTGTCAGTAAGTTCTGGATTATACTCTGCAGCTCTGAAGAGGTACTCGCAAACATGATTATGTCATCAGCTAAACGAAGGGAGGTTAAATAATCTCCATCCCTTTGTCTTCCCAGTTCAATTATTGTAAGGCAATTTCCAATGTGGCACTGCTCACTGCCATTAAAAAAACTGGACATCGTTTTTCAGAAATCATAAAAATAAAAATGAAGCAGCAATTTAATGGTTGCACACTTTCAGTTTCCTGAAATTTCCAAAATGCAGAGGATCAAACTGCCAGCGTATGCAGGAGTCAATTTAGAGCAGGTCATGCGGAACACTGTGTTATTTTAAGTTATGTAATAGTCACAAAAGCACTTAAACTTAGCTTATCATTTCAACAGTTAAGCAAACGGTTCAGGTCTCACAGCAATATAGAAATGAAAATGCATTTGAAGTACTAATTTACAGTTTTAGCTAATGGATTACCACTCTTTATTCTTACTTCTTTTAGTTCTACAACACACAGATGGAAGATCCGCGATGCATGATTCACACAACATACATAGTATCACAATGGAGAAAGACTAACACTTATCCGTACAACTTACAACAAGTAGCCGTAATATCGTTGAACAAGCCCGTGAAGTTAACTCCGAGAATATCTTGTCACCTCTCAAACTTCATACACGAGATTTCTTCGTTTTGTCTCTCTTGTTTACACTTTTGACCCGCTACCACTGTTGACACATGAATAGAAATTATTGGTAGTTCAGATATGACGTTAAGTTCGTAAAATGTAAACGAGATATGAAAAATTTACATAAGCGATTTCGTACAATATACTTGTGTAATATGTTTCGGACTCAAGCCTTTGTGCAATACGTTACGTATTACGTTTCGGAGATTGGTGTAACATTTAACAATAGCCGTAATTTGTGCAATGCGCCTGCGCAAATTTTTCTGAAAGTATATAACATTTTGGAGTTCTCGGTGACTTTTCGTAGCTTAAAAGGCACATAAAGAATTCTGATGTCGGTGTAGCGTGTTTCACAATTTTGTTATAATTAATTTATTTGGTGTAAGGCACACGAGCAGCTTCCATCGGAATGTTCATGACGTTTCAGATTCGCGAGTAACTTTTCTTTGAATTTCAGTTCATTTGACGAAAGGCTACCTTCTACTGAGGGTGTTCATGAAGTAACGCCTCGATATTTATATACAAGCCCAGTGGCAAGGTATCAAATTGAAACAAAGCAAAAACAAAGCTTAGAATTTCTTTAATTCATATTTTTTTTTCTACGTAATCCCCCTCACGCTCGATACATACACGTCAAAGTTTAACAAGTTTTTTAAACCCTTCTCTATAAAAATCTTCATGTTGTTCTCGGGACTATTTCCTCGTAGCGGCTTGAATGAACATCTTTGTCACTGGTGAACTGAATTCCTTTCAGATGTCTCTTGAAAGCAGAAAAGAACCAGAGGTCGAACGGCGCCAAATCTGGGCTGTAGGTAGGGTGTTCAAAAATTTCAAACCCGATTTTCTGCATGGCCTCTGAAGTGAAAGCCCTGGCATGGGGCTTGGTGTTGTCATGTTGCAGAAATATTGCCCCCCCCCATGCACGCGGTTTAGTCTTTGCTTTAACATTTTTTCAGGTATGCGCGTAGCTCTTAGAGTTGATAGTCGTCCCTTTGACCATGTATCCCTAATGAATAATGCCTCTGTAGTCCCAGAACACAGTGAACATGCACTTATCGGCAAAATTTTGAGTTTTAAATTTTTTTCGCTCGAGGAGAAGATGGGTGTCAATATTGCAGTTTTTGATTTTTTATTTCTGGGTCATAATGGTGAACCTAACTCTCATCACCAGTCACAATGCTTTGCAGAAAATCACTTCCATATTTTTTATAGCTAGCAAACAACCTTTGGCATGTTGCAAGTCTTGATATCTTCATTTCAGTCGTTAGGTGACGCGGTACCCAACGAGCACACACTTTGTTGTATCCAAAAACGTTAACAATGTCATTGACACTACCTAAATTAATATTCAGCTTATCTGCTATGGTTCTCTGAGTTAGACTTCGATTTTACCTGGTGAGCCCATCGGCTTTTTGCCTGTTCAAATCGCAAGTTGCGATTACGGCCTCCCATTCCGCGGCTGAGCCTTTGCGGTCAACATTCCTCCATTATCCTTTGATTTTCTTGCCCAACGATGAACAATGGGTCCAAAGTTCCAAAACCATAAATTGCCACTAATCTAGCGTGAATTCTTTTGTGACGTACATTTTCATGAGTTAAAAACCTTATAATTGATCGCCGTTTGACACCCGTCGGCACAGCTGAAAAAGAATCATCCATTTTAAACACAATTAAATACGAAGAAATAGATTTACGGCATTCTATGACGTAGTAAAATCAAGCTAATGGCACAAAAAATCGTTTGCCGTCTGACTGGTTGCTAAGCAACAAATCATGCACGAGACACTTGCGCGGAGACATTACTTATTGAACACGCCTCGTAGTAAAATATTTCACAGCTCAGCGTAAGTTTTAAGAGTTTTGGCTTTTCTTAAATTTTAATTAAATTTAAAGCTGTAGTAGTTGGTTCACATGCTTAGTTGCTTAAATGTATTGTCTCTGCAATAGTTTGCACTGAACTTTGTGAACATAAATACCGTATATCCTCCGGCATCTGGTGCAGTCATGAATATAATACTGAAACCCTCCGGACAGGGTAACGAATCAACATAACTTACGTTAGTCCATTTGCACTTCAGGATACGCTGATCAACTCTTGCCACAATGTGAACTTACTGGCTTCAATTCAGATAATAATCACAATACACTCTGAACAACTGTAATTCGTTGTAATTCAGAATAGCATTCGTTCAACGTATTTTTTCAAATATATTTTTCATGCCTCTTTCTAATATGCCCTCTTTCTAACAAGCCTATCATGTACATTCAACTTTTACCTTTTGTCTTGCTCCGACTCGCTGTTAGTGATGCTAAAATGAAAAAGCTCTTCACGGAATTACTTCCGTGTAGCGTTCATTCAGAAAACGTCGAACGAGAAGCAATCAAATTTTCATAGGAACACAGAAACTCAAAAAGGATAAATGGAGTGCTGCCCCCCCCAGGTAACATAAATAAGGGCGTCTTCCTCCCCCTTTCTACCTCACTTTCGTGTCACTTTCCTATCGGGCACTCTAGCCCAAATCTCCTAGCTTCCTATTTCTAAAGGTTGTTTAAGACCTGGGGGTCAGACACTCCCTTCCTAAAATCCTCTACATATGATCTGATCTGATGTGAGCCACATTATTGTGACTACCTCCTACTTTTGACGTCAACAGTGCGTCCAATGAAAGAAGGCATGTGTCCTGAGCTGGCTTGGAGGGTATATAAGGTGTGCTATAGGCATTCTGAAAAAGGAGCGATTTATTAGATTTGCAAAAAGGGATGATTATTGTCTTTCTGGCCAAGAGCGGCAGTATTTCTGAAACAGCGCAGTTTGTGAACTGTTCGCGTGCTGCTGCGGTTAAAGTGCATCGTGATTGGAGAAATGGAACCATTACGAATAAGCGAAGTGGAAACTGCGGAGCACGACGAGCCACTGATGTGAGAGGTGAATGTCGGCTGCAAAGGTGCGTGAGGGCCGATCCACACGCTACAGTGGAGCAACTCACTGGCCGAATGAACCAGGGGACTACCAGAAGTGTGTCTGAAACCACAGTTCAGCGAACCCTGCTACGTATGGGGCTCCGATTCAGACGGTTGGTCACTGCACATATGCAAATGAAGGCGCATCGGCAGAAAAAGCTTGCATTTGCACTGCAGTATCGAAATTGAACCTCCGCTGATTGGCAAAGGATTGCCTTCTCCGATGAGTCAGGTTTCCTGCTTCATCGAACGGATGGACGTTGGCGTATAAGGCAAGAAACGTCGGAGAACAAACACTCTTCAACCATTGCTGGAAGAACACAAGCTGGTGGGGCAGCGTTATGGTCTGGGGAATGTTTTCGTGGCATTCTCTGGGTCCACTCATACATGTGGAAGAAACTATGGATCGAATTCGTTATGAATCCATCCTTGAAGACCACGTGCATCCATACATGCTCATTGTCTTCCGTGGAGCGGATGGAGTTTTTCAGAACGACAATGCGACGTGTCACACAGCTAGAAATGTCCGAGAGTGGTTGGAAGAGCACGATAAAGACTGCAAAGTACTGCCCTTGCCCCTTAATTCCCCAGACTTAATCCCAATTGAGCATCTGTGGGACCACCTCGATCATGTTGTTCGCTCTATGGATCCTTCACCACGCACCCTCCAGCAGCTGTCAGATTCACTGCAGTCAACCTGGCTCCACATGCCTTTGAACACCTTCCAGCACCTTATTGAATCACTTCCAGCCCGATTAGCTGCTGTCCGCGTTGTACACGACAGTTACTCTGGTTATTAGCTGGTGGTCACAATAATGTGACTCGACCGTGTTTTATATATATATATATATATATATATATATATATATATATATATATACTGTTTTTCCGGAGTTTTCCGTAGACTCTCTGTGTTTGGAGACGCGAATGCGTGTAGATGGTACCCTGTAAAGTCGGCCCTGGACGAACTTTGTCCCTTGTCCCGATTTGCAGCAGAGGAGTAGCGAGCCCGCTGCATTAATTCGCTACATCCTCATAGATGGAATCTTCATCTCTGAGGAAGTCAACCCGCCTTGAGCGGAAGAGGGAAACAGACAGACAGAATATTGATGAGCTGTTCGAGTGATGAGCCTTAGAAATCAACAATGTCTCTTTGTGTTTCTGTAAGTATACTACGCTCTTCTGGCAGTTAGAAAGCCTAATGTTGTTCTTTGTGGTATAAAGAATTTTGTGCTAGTTATCCGGAGTATAACGTTGAGAGCTCCAGTGTTACAAGTATCTCAGATGCTCGAAAAATAATGTTTTAAGGGAGCAGACTTTCAATCCCATAGCATAAATACAATTATATGCATTAAAAACGTTATAACTGCTTCCCAAACTTTTTCGAACGAGAGTCAAGTCTTGTCCATAATATCTGATGAAGGTAATGAATGTGGCGACTCGTGTGAGGGCCATGTGAGGGCCATCTCTCACGGAATCTATATACACTGAGTGGCCACTTTATTATGACCACCTGACAGGTTTAAGCAAATGAGCTATGGCTGCACGCTGTTCCCTCCATAGGGCGAGGCTAGTATAAAAAGGGAAAGCTTAGTGCTTGCGACAGTAGTAGAAGTGATTTTTGGGTGACGAGATCGGAAAAAAAGCAATTTGACGGACTTTCAACGTGGGATGATTGTAGAAGCTCGAAGATGATTGTAGAGCAGCTGTTGTTAAAGTGTTTAAAGACTGGACTGTCAGCCAAAAAACTGGTTCTCTACGTGCAACGTGTGGTCGTCATCGACTAGTGACTGCTCGGGCGGAACGGAGAGTGTCCAGACTGGTAACAGACAACAGAAGGGCAACAGTGCAGCAAATTACAGACCATCTTAATCAAGGATACCCTCAAATGATCTCTGCAAGCACTGTTCGTTGTACACTGCATTGGATGGGATATGGCAGCCGAAGGCCTGTTCGAACACCTTTGTTGTCTGCAGTTAACAAGAGAAAACGTCTCCAGTCGCACAGGAGCACAAGGATTGGACAGTCGATAATTGGAAACAAATTATGTTGTCCGACGAATCACGTTTTCAGTTGCACCATGCCGATGGCCGAGTGAGAATTTGGCGGAAACAGCACGAAAGCATGGACCCCAAATGCATCGCTACAACCCTTCAAACTGGTGGAGGCAACGTTATGGTTTGGAGAATGTTTTCCTGGCATGCTTTGGGCCCTTTAATTCGTGTTGATCAACGTCTGACTGGCACATCATATCTAAACATCGTTGCGGACCAAGTGCATCCTGTCATGTGGATGGTTTATCCCAATGGCGATGGCTACTTTCAACAAGATAATGCGTCTTGCCATAGTGATCGCATTGTATAGGATTGGTTTCAGGAACATGCCGGTGAGTTTACTTTGCTTAGGTGGCCCCCACAATCTCCAGATCTGAACCCCATTGAGAATTTGTGGGATGAAGTTGAACGAGCCATCAGACAGATGGATCCACAACCCTACAATCTCACACTCCTGGAAAGTGCTATTCATCAAGCATGGTCTTAGATTCCCCAAACCACCTATCAACATCTCTTGGAGTCCATGCCACGAACAATCGACGCAGTATTAAAGGCAAAAGGTAGCCCAACGAAATACTGAGGGGGTGGTTATAATAAAGTGTATAGTCCTCGACGAAGGAAATTATATGAGTCCTGCGGGTCGGATATGTCTGATTGGCAATGTGACGATTTTGTCAACAACGTTCCCAGAAGGTCAACCGCAGTTCCTCTGATAAATAACACAGTAGAGCGTCAACCTTGAAGTAGGTATACTCAAACGGCGGTACGGAGGAGTAAAATTTTGTCTCATTGTGTTCCACATGCAAGTTCGATTATTTTCAATGGTAATGGAGGATTATTAAAATTCCTTTCAGATTTAGAAGATTATTTTGACCTCTGTAATATCCCAGATGATTGCAAAATTCAAACAGGATGAACATGCTTCAAAGACGCTGCCAAAACCTGGTATCGGCAGTGAAGAAAATTAAATCAAGGGGCAGATTACGAAAATTTGCGGTCAGACTTTTTTGGAAGTGTTCTCTTACTATGTACTCAACAAAGCAAGAATTCTCCAGAAACTGTTCTCCAGGCGGCAGAGGGCTACAAATAGTCCATCTCGTTTTCCTGAAAGCAACCAGACTCTACAGTTTGTGGGATCCATCTGCTACTATTTCTGCCTTTCTGCGGATACCCTCCTCCAGCAGCTTGACCCTTTTCTGCAAGACTTTATTGAAGTCAGAAAGGTTATAGTATAAATACAATTGTGTGCATTAAAAACATTATAGAGTTTGCTGTAGATTTGCCCAATGTTTCGGAATTTCCTATACAATCTTCAGAATTCTTTGAAGTCAGTTTCTCTGGCGTGAGGTGCATGTGTACCTTTCCGTACCACTTTTCCCGAATTTTTCATGTTTATTTTGGAATGTTCCACAAAATAAGCCTGCCGCAGTGTTTTGGACTTCTTCAAAAATGCAAGGAGCACTTGTTGGGATTTCTTACACAACGTTTTCAAAGAAGTTGTGGCAACTAAACTTCCACCTCTTATCCCCATTTTTTCGTGTAAAGTACCATACATTATTTTTTTTTGTAATTATTGGAACTTCGTGTCCTAAGTGAAACAGTAGCATGCTGCTAAATAAATCGGTAGATGTGGGTTCGGTTCCCTCTTTGGGGCAATGCAATTTCCAAGTTTCATGAGGAAATGTCACCCGGTAAGTCGTGAACTAAAAGCAATTCAGAACCGTATTCTTATTGTTGGAGATAATGTACATGTGGTTTTTCCGGTGTATTTGTGAAGAATATTTCTGCCTTAATTTTTATCACGATAAAAACTGAGTGTTTTTCTGGACTGTGAAATGCCCTATCATGGACCAGAACTATTACATTAAAGAAATAATTGACAGTGTTCTTCAACTTTTCAAAATACAGAGACTTTGATTCTAAAACTTAAAAAAAAAAAAATTATCCACGGGAGCGGACTGGGAAAATCAAATCGGCCCGGTTATTTTTAATTTTTAACCGGCTTGGTATTTCTATTATATACTAGTGTTACGAAGATTTTAGAAATCATTCATTTCCAAGAATATGGAAATTTCAGCAGTAGGTCTCTTTGTCAGTCAGCATGGGAAACTTCGACAACGCTTTCAAGAAAATGCTTATCGGCAACAGTCATTAGTAGCGTTATGAAACATCATTTCCCAGGTAATCGAGCTTAGTACGTTAGCTAAGTGTTTTACCAGTAGTAAGTCTCTTTTCAGTCAGCGGTAGAAAACTTCGACGGCCATTTTGGGATGTTATCTGTCAGGGCGGCAATAAGAATTAGTAGGTGTTGTAAAAACTCAGTACATAGACTCTAAAGGCTATTATATATTTTGTAGGCCCACGCAGACATTAGTGCACTGTAATAGATAAAAGCTCCCAGACGGCATACTGAGTTTATTGCTTTCGAGGCGTCAGAGAAACGCGGGAAAAAGAGGTGTTGAGAAGAACAATTGGAGTGGTTGGACAAGGAGAACAGAAGTCTTTTGGGGCGAGACGTAATAGGCCAGAGAGCTAGGAAAGAGATTATGAAGCATGGCTTCCGAGCTGGAAAGCGTGAATAATAAGGCAGAACGTGCAGATGAAATTAGGCAGGACGTGCATATGACAAATGTAAAGTAAAGTAATCATAATCATTCAACAATCAAGATACTGGGGGTACCGAAAGGTAATGTCTTTTTGGGGGGAGGCCTAAGTTTGGGGAGCAGTTGTGAGGTATTTATGTACGTTCAACGTAAAGTAAGTGTATGTACAAGTCAATAAACTATTCGCCTTTAACTTCTGTAGGTGTTTTTGTCTTCCAGATTTGCAGAACAAAATGAGTGACATGCATAAAACCCGAGGAGAGCCATGTTCGTCATTGTATGCTGTATGAATTTCACAAGGGGAAAAATGCAATCGTGGCCACCAATAACATTTACGCTGTTTATCCGTATGCGTCAAATGTCCGCAAGTGCCAGCGTTGGGCCGCCCAATTCCGGTAGGCAATTTTACCTCTCGTGCAGGTAGGCCTATGGAGCTGGACAATGACCTGATGCGGGCAGCCGTTGTGGCAGATCCTCGTCAAACCATTGATGAATTATCCCAACATCTTAATGCATCATGGTCTACTGTTTAAGAGCAGCTGCAACAGATAGGGAAGGTCTATAGACAAGGAGTTTGGGTCCCACATCAACTTTTACCTTACAACAAAGCCCTGCGTTCCACCATCTGCAACTCTTTGCTCGGCTTACTGGAAAAGGATCCATTTCTTCATCGAATTGTCACTGGAGATGAAAAGTGGGTTCTTTACGTGAACAACGAACGCAAAAACCAGTGGCTTTTTCCAGGTCAGACACCAGTTCCTACACAAAAACCAGCCCTACACCCCAAAAACGGGGTGTAGGGCTGGTTTTGCAAAATTCAAACAGGACGATCATGCTTCAAAGACTGTCGCCGGCATAGCTCACTTCGAGCTCTTGGAACCTTCGCAGACTGTAACGGCAGGCCTCTATTGTCATCAACTGGACTGTTGAAGCAAGCTCTTACTGTAAAACATCCAGCACTGGTCAACAGAAAAGGTGCCATCCTCCAGCATGACAACTCGAGACCTCACCCTCCGAAATGGATTCAGCAGTCGATCAGAGATTTGGGCTGGGAAGTTCTGCCTCATCCCCCTTATTCCACTGACATTGCACCATCTGATTACCATTTGTTCAAATATCTGCTGCACTTTCTTAATGGGAAAAGATTCCGCAATATTGATGATGTCAAAACGGGGCTCTCGGACTTCTTCGCATCACAGCCAACGTCTTTTTATAAAGACGGCATTGAAAGTTTGGTTTCACGATAAGCAAGTGTGATCGATAATGATGGCGATTATATAATTGATTAAGAACTAAATTTCTTCTGTTACAAACAGTGTTTCTCTTCTTTTCCGAAAACGATATTACTTTCCGGTCGTCCCAATAATTAATTACAGGACAAAATGATTAAATGATCATATGTAGAGGATTTTAGGAAGGGAGTGTCTGACCCAAGGTCTTAAACAACCCTTAGAAACAGGAAACTAGGAGATTTGGGCTAGAGTGCCCGATAGGAAAGTGACACGGAAGCGAAGTAGAAAGGGGGAGGAAGACGCCCTTATTTATTACCGGGGGTCCAGTACCCGGGGTCCGACGGCTTAAAGTACCCATCCCACGCACGGCGGATATTTAGTGGATCGGGCGTTCGTACCTGCCTGGGATCGAACCTGAGGTCCTTTCCGTGGCAGTGAAAAACGTTGCCCACTAGGCCACCCGCGGTCCTAATTCCAGGACAAACCAATAACAGAATTAGATAGTAATAAAGAACAGATTTAATACCGCTTGTTTTCAATACTTTTTGTGAGATACAATTCCTTCGTAACTCCCGCAACGATCTACAATTAAGTTTAAATTTTGAACCCGAACCGGAAGCGTAGTCCTGCCAACAACCACAAGCTTACAACAGAAAGCTTACAATACAGTATGTGACGTATATTCTAAATTAACTTTCCTTTTTAGTTTCTTTCCCTATGTAAATCTTGAGTTTATTCTCAGTTATACTTCACTCTTAACGTAATACCTTTTCTCTCAAACGAATACTGTTGGTAACATAATTGAGATTGAATGAACGTGAAGTATGCCTGTTTTGATAAGAACGAGAGATAAAAACTACGAGTAAACTGTTGCTGAGAGCGTTGCTAGAGAGCGTTGTGCTGTAGAGCGTTGTGTTAAGAGCTGTGTGGTGTACGGAGCGTTTAATGCAATATGCTATGCTATGTTACGATGTGTTGGCTACATCCTTGAATAAAGCATCTTTTCCGTAAGTTTGACTTCTGTTGTTTACATGTTTCGTCTGGCCGTTAAGGTTTAATATAGGAACTATTTCATCTTATGGTTATGTTTGTAAAATAACGTAGAAGTACGAAAAGACTTTTACGTCATAAGTAGTTCTAGTAAAATTTCTCATAACAGTTGGCTTTGGAAAATTAAGGACATGTCTTAGTTTGATTAATAAATTGTCATCGTTATACATAAAAAAAACCAATCACAATCGAGCTCACTACTAAATTAATTTACACAAACCATTTCATAAGAAATCCTAAGGGAAAGTCCTCCAATCAAAAGTGTCCTTCTTTTATCCTTTCTCAAGTCATAATCCTTTCTCTGTTCATTCCACACTTATCAAGGTTAACATAATTTTCATTAAACCAGTTAATAATATTGACAGCTTTCTTTTTATAGGTTATAATATTTATCAATCATATTTGTAAGCTAAGGTATGATTTTCATTTTCCAAAGGCAACTTTTGTGAGAAATTTTATTAAGACGTACTGTACAATGCGATTTTTAATTAAATAATATTTGAAGAATCAGCCTTCAACTGGCGCTCAGTTAACCCTGCCCGGTGATTACAGCGGACGGCTCTATATGACTAGTTTACCCATATCCACATTCTAAAGCCTATGGAAATTCGAGTAAATTCCTCCAAATCGTCGTGCTCATACTCATGCATACCAAGGAAATTCATCCGGAAATAATTACACTTGTAATGGTGTTTTAGTGAAATTTAAGAGAATAAACAATAAAACAGAGCGTACATATCTCCCATTTTTTGTTTGTTCTGAGTATTTGGCAACTAATTCTGCTACATTTATCGCTGCAGCTCATTTTGCCACCAAGCACCTTTTCATTCAAATTTAATTAAAAACAAACATTTCTGAAACTTGAATCTGTTCCTTCACATGATGTGAAGCAGAGGCATGTTTTATTTTTTTTTATTTTTTTTTCCTTGGGAGGGAAGGTAATTTTGAAATTGTATTTATAAATTGAATAGGCTTCTTAGTGCTTAACACGTGAACTCAATGTTTGACACAAAATATTCTAAAGAACTTTTTTTTTAATTCTTTAAATGTATTCGAAACTACTGAAGGATTTTAGAATGTTAATTTAACAGATTTTGATATAACTGCCCTTTTGTTTTAATGAAAGAGCTCATTTGTTGTAATCTTCTCAGATGCTACAATAAGCTTCATCTTTGCAGGAACAGACACAAAACATTTTCGAATTCTCAATTATGAGCATTATGGAAATAACGTTTGCATTAAGTTGCTATCATCAGCTAGCATTCCTTTAGATAGCATCAAAAGTAAAAAACACGGACGTCAATGAATGTCCTGTTACTTATGAAAATCCTGTCGCTTATGGAAATTCTGTCGTTTTTGAAAATCCTGTCGCGGACGCCAGAGAATGTCACAGTGCTGTTTTCACTCTTTATTTCTTGAACCGTTATTTCGTTAAAACAGAATATCACAAGGTAAATAAGTATTAATTAAATAAAAGCGATTTTGTGGCTGATATGAAATTCTGTATTCGGGCAATCTATTTAAACTGATAGCGGGTCTAAAAATATTCATTATTCAGGCAATCTATTTAAACTGATTGCTATTATTCCAATGAATTCTGGGCTGGCCTCACGCACATGATCAGTTAACTGCCTGCTTCCTCAATGACTTTTCGTGCGTGCTAATACCATCTCCCCTTCTCAAAAACTCCTTTCTCAAAAATATCCACCTCTCTCACGCTCTCTCAGTCAGCAACTCCCCCCGCAAAAAGCGTCATTTTCCTCAAGGTACTTAGAAAGAGGTGATTTTCCTCCTCCTCAAAGAACCCCTCTCGACAAGTCTCCCCTTACCAACTTCCAAACTCTTGCCTCTAGCGCTGACCGCCACCCGAACTTCGTCGAAAAGGTCTTTCTCATTCTCCAAAAATGTCCACGGCTTAATTGCACATTATACTCCGAGTCAACCTAAGAGTGTACCGCTAAGTAGGGAGAGAAACAGCTACCTTCGCTACGAAAAGTAGTCCCTAGAGTATAGAGGGAAAACTAGTAGAAAAATTTCTCAGAATCCATTTTTGTTTGCTCAGCAGTTTATCAGACAAAATAGCCATTCAAAAATCGTTCAAGAAGTTACTGCGCCTTTGGAAATAAATTTGTTATGAGAAGTTGCTAAATCAAGAGCTTCGCACGTTCGGCTGCTTCTGCCCACTTGTAATACAACTCAGACAGGGGTAAGGGGTGGAAGACCACTCTCAACATTAGCAACACACAGACAATAAATTGACAATCGGGGTAATTCGAAGGATAGGTTACTTAAAGAGGCAGTAGGGAAATCAGTTCGGCCACCACCAGACCCCACTCCAGCGACGTCGTCAGGATTCGAAATCAGGATGGGCGACGGGTGGGCGAGCACTATTTTTGCTGGGGCAAGATTGATAGCAACGTTTTTTTTACAAACGCTGAAAGAACGAATTTTTAAAGCTTTTTTTATTGAAGGTTTAACGACCACCTCAATGGGCTACAAGCAGTCGCCCATCCCTAATTTAAGGTCACTGATTCCAGGGAAGGGAGAGAACCCGTGCCGTAAGACAAACACAACATCCATGTTGCACCGGGATTCGAACCTGGACCCTTCTATAACAAATGGCCATAATCCAGTGCTTACACCACTGCACCTCCGGGGCGGTTTTAAGGTTTTTCACTACAGGCTATAAAGGAATTCGTGCAATCCCAACCTCCTCCACCTGGACACACATACATTCACGGATCTGACTGTACTTTGATTAACCCTAAGATGACACTGAAGGGGAAGGCACGTGAAACCTATCGCCGCGACTGAAAGAAGTTCCCAACATTTTCCGTAAAACCCAACGCATTTATTGCCCAGAATCATACTTTATATTATCCTTCCTGTTTACTTATACACTGAGTGGCCACTTAATTATGACCACCCCCTCAGTACTTCGTTGGGCCACCTTTTGCCTTTAATACTGCATCGATTGTTCGTGGCATGGACTCCACGAGATGTTGATATGTGGTTTGTGGAATCTGAGACCATGCTTGATGAATAGCACTTTCCAGGAGTGTGAGATTGTAGGGTTGTGGATCCAGCTGTCTGATGGCTCGTTCAACTTCATCCCACAAATTCTCAATGGGGTTCAGATCTGGAGATTGTGGGGGCCACTTAAGCAAAGTAAACTCACCGGCATGTTCCTGAAACCAATCCTGTACAATACGAGCACTATGGCAAGACGCATTATCTTGTTGAAAGTAGCCATTGCCATTGGGATAAACCATCCACATGACAGGAAGCACTTGGTCCGCAACGATGTTTAGATATGATGTGCCAGTCAGACGTTGATCAACACGAATTAAAGGGCCCAAAGCATGCCAGGAAAACATTCTCCAAACCATAACGTTGCCTCCACCAGCTTGAAGGGTTGTATCAATGCATTTGGGGTCCATGCTTTCGTGCTGTTTCCGTCAAATTCTCACTCGGCCATCGGCATGGTGCAACTGAAAATGTCATTCATCGGACCACATAATTTGTTTCCAATAACTGACTGTCCATTCCGTGTGCTCCTGTGCGAACTGGAGACGTTTTCTCTTGTTAACTGCAGACAGCAAAGGTGTTCGAACAGGCCTTCGGCTGCCATATCCCATCCGATGCATTGTACGGCGAACAGTGCGTGCAGAGATCATTTGAGGGTATCCTTGATTAATATGGTCTGTAATTTGCTGCACTGTTTCCCTTCTGTTGTCTGTTACTAGTCTGGACCACTCTCCGTTCCGCCCGAGCAGTCACTAGTCGATGACGACCACATGTAGCACGTAGAGACCCGATTTTTTCGGCTGACAGTCCAACCTTTAAACACTTTAACAACAGCTGCTCTGGAACATTTTACGAATGCGGCGGTTTCGGTGATACTCGCTCCATGGCTCCGAGCTCCTACAATCATCCCACGTTGAATGTCCGTCAAATCGCATTTTTTCCGATCTCGTCACCCAAAAATCACTTCTACTACTGTCGCAAGCACTAAGCTTTCCCTTTTTATACTAGCCTCGCCCTCTGACGGCAACAGTGTGCTCATTTGCTTAAAACTGTCAGGTGGTCATAATAAAGTGGCCACTCAGTGCATAAGTACATATAGTTATTTTAGACAAATCTAAAAATGATCTGTTTTCAGAAATTAAGTTTTAAAATTAGACCAACACATGCATGCGTAGGTAAGGATGATAATGAGTTGATGGGGAAGTGATTGACAGCTGCAAACAGCAGGACACAGTGGGGAGTGACGCGGATGAACATAACTCTCGTCCATCCCCGTTGTTTCAGTGAGTGCGTAGGTTCTTGTACCTTAAACTGCAGTGTCATCTTAAGGTGAATCGAATTATAGTTACGCCACTGGTGTAAGATGCAAGTGTTGGTAGAATGTCGCCTTCAACTTTTTGCTTGCTCTGAATGCACTGTCTTCAAATGCTTTTCAAAATTTTGCATTTTTGCTTACAAAAATAGTACTGTATTTGAACAATTTAATTAAATGAAAATGTTGTTTTTGTTTATCTAAATCAAATTTTAACGTCGTGCCACGCAGACACAATACCTCCTCCTTCCTTAACTACCTTCCTTTAAGCTAGAGACATCGCCTTGCACTCCTCTCCTGCAAAGCAGTCGTCAGCCACTTTCTGCACTTTCACCGTCCCGGGGCAGTCTTAAGAGCGCTGGTGTAGCTTTAGATTCCTCTTTGCGCATTGGAATCTCCTGTTTTGTAAAGAAAACAAACAGCAGAGCAATTAATAGTGACCCCCTTTAGTGAATTCTTATCCACCCTCCTCATTAGCCCCATGGCCATACAAACATGAAAAAGAGAATTGGAAAGGTGGAGAACAATTAAATTTTCATAGCCCAGCGGATGCTATTTTGATAACTTTTTTTGGAGACGTAAACAACGCACTTCCTAGGGGGAAATACGTAGGGCTACATGAAATAAAACACAAGTTAATAAAATCATGCAATGCATTGATTATATAATACGCTTTCCAACATACCAGAAATCATTACTCAAGTTATGAGGATAATGGCTGTGGAATAAATCTCGGTCCTGTGCCCTGATCCCATTGCGATGATATTCAACAGAACCGGTTCAGTATACCTTCGAAATAACATAATAAAGTTTTGTCGCAATGGAAGCATTTTTATGTAAGTTATGATATATAAGGGCTATGGAATTGATCCCACTTCTGTGTCCTAACCTTTGACCCCATTTCGCCCATTTTCATCAGGATGCGTTCCCAGGCAGGCCCCTATGACATACTAACATTTTATCCAAATCGAAGAATTTTTACGTAAGTTATGACGCATAATGGCGATGGAAGTGATTCCGCTCCAATGTCCTGACCTTTGACCACATTTCGTTCAGTTTCAAAAGGGTTCCTTCCCAGGTGATCTCCTTCCACATACTAAAAGTCCATCGAAATCGAACGATTTTTACGCGAGTTATCGTGCGGACGGACATACGCGCACAACGCGTGACGTAATGAGGCAGATGGGATTCGCGACCATCTGCTCGAAAGAGTGTGACGTCATAAAACTTTAATAGGATCCACGCACAACGCGTGACGTAATGAGACAGATGGCGTGACCGCGCGCCAGCATTTCAATCGTGAGATTGTGACGTCATAAGATTTCTAAGCATGGGTAACATTAATAGGACGCCATGACACTAAAACGTGGTAATTCGGGGTGGTTATTTAACGCACTAAACGAATTTTCCTAAAGTCGAGATTAAGCTAAATCGATTTCTAGTACCAGAAAACGGTAGGTTAACGACTTTCATCAAATTCCTTAAAGCCGTTTTCAAAATAAAATTTACATACATACAAGAATTGCTCCTTTAATAGTATAGGATAAGGACGATGGAATGGATCCCGATCCTATGTCCTGACCTTTGATCCCATTTCGTCGATTTTCAATAGGGTTCGTCCCCAGGTGTTCTCCTACCACATATTAAAATTTCATCGAAATCGAACCAATTTTACGTACATTATGACGCATAAAGGCAAAGGAATGCATTCCGCTCCTATGTCCTGACCTTTGACCCCACTTCACCCATTTTCAATAGAGTTCATTCTCAGGTGGTCCCCTTCAATATACTAAAATTTCATCGACAACGATCCATATTTACGCAAGTTATGACGCAACAGAGTAATGGAATGGATCCCGCTCCTTTGCCGTGACCTTTGACCCCATTTCGCCCATTTTCAATAGCGTTCGTCCCCAGGTAGTCTCCTAACACACACTAAAATTTAATCGAAATCGAACCATTTTTACGCGAGTAATCGTGCCGACAGACGGACGGACGGACGGAAAAAGCTGGAGCATATACGCTTCTTCAACCTACGGTTGGAAAGCGTAAACAAGACTTATTTTTTACTTGGGAAAGTTCAGATTATATTTTAAAGGGAAATATGCTGAAAAAATGGCACATTTTGAACTGGGTGGGCAAGACAAATTTCAGGGTGGGCTTAAGCCCACTCTCGCATCTTCTTGGCGATGTCCCTGACCCACTCATAATCCCCACTGCTTGTGAGAAGTATGGGTGGGTGGGGAAACAGAAAGGAAACAGTAGGAGAGAATATTAACAGGGATGGGTACCGTTCTTGCGTTCCACGACGAGTCTTGATAAGGCTCTACCGCCTTTAACAATAGTACACTTTTAGGGAGACTTGGAGTATGGACCCAAGGACCCCCTTACGAAAGTACTGATGAATGGCCCTAAAAAGTAATCTTCTGTTGTAGATACAGGTGTTAAGTTGCTTATGTTAACTTGCAAATTTTGCGTATTTGAAAACAATAAAAAGGCTTAACTAATAATTTTTCGCAATTCTTTTAAAACTCTAATGGCGCACTTTATTATTTTCTTTGCTTAATCGCAGAAAGGTTGTCCACCAGCTCTGTAATTCTTCCTCGCTGTTCCCCTGAAACTCACATTTCCTTCCCTAAATCCCCCTGTGGTCATTTCCTTCGTGCTGCCAAGAATACTTCCATTCTCCGGGTAAGCTTAAGCCCTGCTTCCCCAACACGCCAGGCCCTTCTTCCTGCCCTCGTTTTGATGCGACCGTTCGCTTTCCAATCGTAGAAGTGACTCCTTAACTCCCCCCTCCCCCTTCTGCTTTCACCAAACTCACCCCTTTGCCTCACGAAGCCCCATGGGAAAAACGCGCCGGCTTCGGCTAATACAAAGCATCAAGGTAAAAATTAAGAGGGCCTGCTCTTTCATTCTGCTCCTTTGAAATTAACGAAACCAATGGATCAAACCAGCACGACCATACAAATCCGCTTGCAACATACACTGGCGGGTTAAAATTAAAGACGAGACGGTTATTCGAATGTAACGTCGTGCAAAAGTGCTCCACATCGGCTCAAATCATACCATAAGATCCCAAGATGTAAGAATATGGGACAAGTGAGCGAAACCGTCCAAACAAGGAATCCAAAGGATACAAAGGCCCTTTATTGAAAAGGTAGCTTCGAGCACAACTGGACAGAAGACAGAAACGTCCATGTGACAGGTGGCTGACAAGAAAATTCAGTCTTTAGTCGGGGATATGATCACCCCCGACTGCGTTGCAGGATTTACAACGTCTGTCCATGCTGAGGACGAGGTTGTCCAGGAGCTGTTGAGGCATCGCGGCCCATTCCTTTTGTAGCGCCAATTGCAGCTGCGGAATCGTTGCTGGCGGCTGGTGACGTGCTGCCAAGCATCTCCCGAGAAGGTCCCACACGTGTTCGATTGGATTTAGGTCCGTGGACCTTTACGGGCCAATCCATGCGTTGAATATCTTCACTCTCCAACAGCTCTGCGACAGCCACTGTACGATGAGGTGTAGCGTTGTCGTCCATGAAGAGGAACTCAGGACCTACAGCACCTCTAAACAGACGCACGTGAGGCAGGAGAACCTCGATACAATAGCGGACACCAGTGACTGAACCTCCTAGGAAGATGTGGAGGTCAGTACGGCTACCAAGCATGATAGCGCCCCAAACGAGAACTCCGCCACCTCCAAACCGGTCCCTTTCGATGATGTTGGAGGTGTGATTGCGTGTTGCCTGCTCTCTCCAGATGTGTATACGTCCAGATTCGCTCATCAGACTAAATCGGCTCTCATCCGCAAAGAGAACTCGACCCCATTGCTGATGTGTCCAGTTCCTGTATTCCTGGCACCACAGAAACCACCGTCTCCGATGAACAGGCGTTAATGACACACACCGTACTGGTCGTCGTGCAAATAGACCACCTTTGTGCAGCCTCCTGGCCACGGTAAAACGCGATAACGGACGTCAAGTTGTCTGTTTCATGTGCCTTGCGATTTCTTCCGCTGTCTACCGTCTGTCTCTTCTCGCCTGTAGGACAATATACCGGTCGTCCGCCGCCGTGGTTACTCGTGGACGACCACTGCTAAACTCTCGGACAGCTGTTCCTGTCGTTTGAAGCACTCTCCAAGTTCGTGAAACGATGCTGTGAGCGATCCCGAACTCCTGGGCCACACTAGTCACACTTCGACCTTCTTCCAACTTCCCAATGACGCGACCTCGGGTAAAGTCATCCAGATGTCGTCTACTGGATTGCCTGTTGGCCATATCACATGGTGGCAGCAAATCGACGTCGTTGAAACCGATGTACACCGTGCAATAGCTTTCACCGAATTGCTGAGCGTACTCCGCCCGTATGCTTTATACCATTCCGACACTCCCCCCCGTCATGCTGCATATATGCTCTTGCCCTACCGTACCGGACCCTGGTCTATCTCTTGAATGGTCTTTCGGTCCGCTCTGCTTGCTCGTTCCGCTGTTATGCTCATTTCTCCTCTTCGTCCTTAATTTTTGCACACCAGTGTACAAAGGTGCAGACTCTAAATTGAGACAAACTGGCGTCTCTAAATAAACCGTGTCTCCGATGTTTCATAGAGGGCTGAAACATCGAAATTTCTCTCACGCTTCATGGAAACAAAAGAAAAGGAGCACTAAAGCGAAATAAAATTTGCCAAAAGAGACTTGAAATCTATGCCTAAAATCTAGAATTAAATATCCGTGACACAGGAATCCGGCGTCCGGTGCATTATCATTCTCAAGAAAGTTGGCCGAGATGCTAATTAATTTAGAGGACTTGCTGCCTCTGCAAATAGAACCAAAAATACATTTTTCGAAAGTTTCTCACGATTTCAACTTTTTAAAACATCCTTAAAATGCATGATTCCTAATTATTTACATATTAAAATGAAGCATTAATTCTAATGTCTTGCAAATACTTGGAAACTTTTACCACTAAGGTTTCTAAGTATTTACACGACATTAGAATTCATAAACTTAACATTATTCTCACTAGCCAGTTCCATTACAGTTATTACTAATGATTATTCACAATTACCAAGGTTTTTTTTTTTTTTTTTGATTCAGTGCAGTATGTAATAAAAAAATTGAAATTCTGAAAAAGTGAGAAGAAACGTAAAAAAAATATATTGCATTAATTTATACTTGGTTCTTGCAACGAATAAGTTTTTAAAAAGCGAATACACAAGAGTTCGTACTAACTTATGGTAACTTAAGACTGCAGTTAACACAAGTCAAAGTTGCCATAAAATATGTACCGTTCTCTTCTTTGGCTATCGTTATGGTGGAGATGCGGACTTTCTGCTCCATGCACTAGTTTCGGAAAGGATTTCTTTTTTCTTTTTCTTTTTTTTACTTTTTTGTATTACAGTGTACCTTCCTTTGCGTACACTGATGCTTTCATTTTTTTTTTAAATTCTGCTTTCTTTTGTAGAATAAATATAAACCCCAAGGACTGTGCCGAGAAATGTTACGTCATCAAATGAAATATGCGAGGTCACAAAAAAAAAAAAAAACCTTTTCCATACGAATGGCGTTATCGTCTTGAAAGATAAAATCATATATCATAAAATAGAACTATTCACTTCACCGATTTTACTTCCTAGCTCAGTTTATTACTCGCGACAAAGGACCTAAAATATTTTTAGAAGTTTCAAATTTTTTTTAATGTAGAATTTCCTATTTTGCTCGCTGAATAAACACAAAGTTTTACCACATAGTTCTCGTCTTTTCTCCTATCGTAAGTGTAAATTCTGTTCAACCGAACTTTCTTTTATTACAAAGAAAAGTTTGAGTATAAAAGGAAACTATGAAAGCTATAAAAATGCAAGAAGAATAAAATGAACAATAACAACGTATAATATTATGTCGTCGTGCGCAGTAAAACCGCATGGGAATCTTGGGAGGAAATTGTGTATGCGCTGTGAAATGGTTGCTTCCTTCGAAGTACGGTCGCCTTGCCACCATTGGTGAGCATTTTGCTATATCAACCAATGGAGACTGCCGAGCTCTTTTTCTTCGGAAATGCTGCCGGGCAACGATTGGCTACTGCTGCTATTCAGGCCATCTCAGCTTGGAGACACGGCCTTAGAGAATTACGGGAATTGTTGGGATTTATTCGTGCAGCTTTATGTGAGGATGCATTTAGATTGCATCTTTGGGCAGAGTATATGTTTCTAAGGCGGAGCCAAATTTACAACTAACGAAACTATTCAATGGCCACAACATTTTTGACTCCATACTCTAAGAGGGAAACTTAATAAATCTCAAGACTTTTAATTTCGGAAGAAAACCTACCTATTAAAATTGTCCACTAAAAACGCTTCATTCGGTCATGCTAAAAATCATTATTAAAAAAGCAGAAGCAATACTCACATGAAATAAGAATGGAATTATTTTCTTAGAAAGATTCCTGAAACACTTTTGCAAATTCTGTTGCAGGCATCACTGAATTCCGAAATAAGACATTACTTTCTTCACCTTCTTTTTCTTTCATTTCCAGTTAAAAAGCTCTTTTCGACATTTTTCTCTTCTACTGCCTGGATTTTCTGTTTCACATTTCACGTACCTTAACTGGGAGTTCCAATTTTCATAGAAAAGGTGATAAATATTTGAACCCCACTGGGTAATTTTTTAAACCGCAAAATGTAGTCACTCGTACAAAATAGTAAATAAAAATGCCGACGATAAACGAAAAAATGAATCCGTCAAGTAAACCAAACAATATCACATCAGTTATATTATCAGGTACTGACTTTAAAACCTTAAAATCTAAAATATAAACACATATTTTTAAATGCTTTATGACACATAAAATGTTTCTTCAGTTGGAAGAGGTGTCTAAAATCTAAAGTAGTTTTAAATACTTCAGTAAAATATCCTGAACATAAAATAGCAAACAAAATTTTTGACTCTCAGTGTTGCATTTAAATTTCCTGCTAAATTTGAAGATGGTAAGATATCATCGTTTTAAATCTTGGTTTCAACAATCGCAAAGTAAAAGTTTTCTTAAACACCATTAGACAAATATTTTTCTCATGACATCGTAGAAAATGCTTTACAAATATTTGGAGAACTAAAGAACCATCATCTTATGACCATCAGAAAGCCACTACATACTAGATAAAACTCCTGAAATTGTACTTCTTTGAGAAAACGAATCTGGGAAATAACTGAACTGAAAAATATTTGTCAAAAATATCCAGATTTAAAGTTGGTTATTTACTAAAATTATAAGATTATGAGAGCACAAGATTCTTGAATTTATCAGTGGGTAGAAATCTCAAAAATGAGTCCCTCACGTGAGGTTGAGTGAAAATTGCTCAAACGATAACTATATTTTTTCGTTCCTGATTAAACAGAATGTTAAATACGTAATCCATAAAGTGGAGACTAGATTTTCTTCATTTAAGTTCCTATGTTTTGAAAATCCAGTGAGCTGATTCTAATCTTGTGCCTTTTAGACAGCTTTTCTTGTGTTCAGCTATTCTTCGAGTCACTTTTCATATTTACTTTCTGAGGCTGTGAATAATGTGAAGGTTCCTTTCCAAAAATATAAAAAGCGGACTTTTTTTTTTTTTTACTTTTAAAAGACGTGTTGAAACTATTCTTTTGAAATTCATTTGAATTGCTTCTGTTGTTTGCTATAAAAGACAGAAGTAATGTTTTTTTTTTGTTTTTTTTTTTTGAGACGGTGGGGGAGGGGAGTTTAACGCCCAGCCTGAACAACTAACTCCAAGGGACATAAGCAATCGCCCATCCCTAATTTGGAGCCACTAGCTCCGTCGAGGGGGGGGGGGGGGCAGTGACGTACGGCACACGCATCACCACCCATGCTTCTCCCGGGACGAGCTTCTTGCCTGAAGCTGAGGCCTCTGACCACTCGTCCGCCGGGGCGGAAAACAGAGAGAGATAGTTTTGGCAGTGCAAATATAGTTTACCAAAACACCAAAAACATCTTGCATGCAAACAATGTACAAAATCACTTAAGCTTCATCTTTGGAGAGTACTAAACTGCGGAAGTTTGTTCGACCTTTTTAAATGGCAATTCTTGCCATTGCAATGGTACCTCCATTTGTTTTGTTTCAAAAGGAAATGATATTTAACTTCGGCAAAAAAGACTAAGAAAAAAATCTCATTCGCACCTATTGAAAAAAGTTGTGACGTACATCTCTAATGAACCACCCTTTTAGGTTTTTATTTCCTACGTAAATTTTGTTCTCCGTTTGATTTCCTTCTGAACGGCAATTTATTTCCTTGACTTTTCTCGTTCGTTTTTTGGCAACGCTGACAGTGGTTAAATGTAAATAAAACGTTGGCGAGAGCAAAAGTGGTGTGGAGTGGTGCAGAGATCGCACAATGTTGATATTACCGTCAGATGATGAATCGTTTGCTACTGTTAATTGCATGCTACCAAAGTGTGATTTTTTTTTTTATTGGAGGTTTAACGACCACCATGAGCAACTCAATGGGCTATAAGCAGTCGCCCGTCCCTAATTTAAGGTCACTGGTTCCAGGGAAGGGAGAGAACCAGTGCCGTAAGACAAACACAACACCCATGCCTTACCGGGATTCGAACCCGGACCCCTTTTGGACGAATGATCAGAGGCCCTCGCTTAAACCACTGCGCCACCGGGGCGGCAAGAAAGTGTGATTGTTGCTGCATACCATTATTGTTATAACACGTTCCATAAGAGTGCGACTGCTACGACTTTGGAAGAATAAACAGTTGGAGTTATTACGTAAGTTGATCATTTCAGTGACCTTGGGTGTCATGTGAAAACCCAGTTTTGCCAGTCGTGAAGCTCAAGCCCACATCCTTCTTCGCCGAAGCGGGACCGCTGCAACCCATGCTTGAAGTAAGAATTCTGATTAATTCCAGACGATTAATTCCAGAAGAAGCATCACACATTTTTCAATACCAGTGGGAGGGTGCTGCATCCTGTTGGAAAATGAAGTTGTCGCTATCTTCGTGCCGTTGAGACCTCAACCAAATAATTAGCATATGGAGATAAGAACTTCCCGTTAGTGGTTTTTTTTTTTTATGTTCTTTATTTGTTTTTGTTATCCGGAAAAGGAGGAACCATACACTTTTTTACGGGAAATACTGTAGCACAGAACACATTAACCTTTGGGGAATCCGCAAATAATGAACTTTTGCTCTTGGATTTTCAGTTCTCCATATGTGAATGTTATGTTTGTTAACTTTCCCACTCATGTTGGAATGCCGCGTTGTCGTTGAAAATTTGACGTTCACTAAAACCATTTTCTTCAAAACGCTTCTGCATTTTCTGTACAGAAATCGCAACGTACGGTTCTGCCATTGTCACTTAGACTTTGCAATAACCGAAGTTTGTAAGGAGTCATTTTCAGCCACTTCCTCAAAATTTTCTATACAGTCGGTTGTGGAATTTGTAACTACCGGCCCGCCACTGTTGTGGATTTCCTTGGGTTGCGTTTCTTAATGGCACGAACACGGTCCACTTGTTCATCAGATAGACGTGGTCTCCCTGGACTTTTACCTTTACACAAACATCCTGCTGTTTCAAATTTCTTGTGCCAGTCGTAGATGGATTGTCTATTCGGCGGTGATTTCTCGAAACATGTTGTTCTAAAGCGCCGTTGCACAACAGTAACGGAATTCGTTTCCCTTAATTCAAGCATACAGAACGCCTTCGCCACAGCATTTGCGGCCATCTTGCCTGACTGCTCACGTGACGGTGAGAACGTACTGTTACAGGGCTTGGTGCTGAGTTGTATCCCAGCGCCCTGTGCTATCTTTTAGTGACGCCATCTATATAATTGAATCGTTACTATTGGAGATGGAATTGTGAGTGGCAAAATTTTACATGGTTTTTGGTTTTATAAAATGTTGAAACTATCTATCTCATTGGTAGTAACCCTGTATACTAAACCACTTGGCTTACAACCATGATTTATCTGAGGTACAGTCAGTTTTTGAGCATTTTTCTTATAAAGTGAAACCTCCATTAACGGACACCTCCGAACAACAGTAACCTCCGAGCAACGGCAAGTTTTGATTGGTACAGACCAGCTGCCGTAGGATTAACATTAACAATAAGCTCCAAACAGCGAAACCTATTAACAGCCGCAAACGGACACCCCAGTCAGTCCCGAAAGATATCTAACGAGTCCTTTAGAATTTTACGGAGTTTGCTTCGGTTCTTCGGTGAAAAGATAGGAACAAAGAATGCTACTAAGAATTAAGAATCCTACGGTGCCTCCAGCTCGATGGGTTTAATTACGGCGAGTGCTTAAGTGAAAAGAAAGGAGTTAAAGATTAGTTCTATGTGAGGAGAACTCCAGCTCTTGTGTATGTTTCACTCGCAACCTGGGAAGGGTAGTAGCTGGTGCGTGAAATGTTGGCGGCGGTATATCTTTGATTGATCCCTGTGGTTCCGTTCTTAGTTTTCAGCGGGCGCCTAGCAAACTGTGTAGCTCCACTTCATTGTCTAGCATTTTATTTTTCTTCCCTTTTACGTCGTACCCTAAACTTAACCTCTTAGCTTGACATTTCTAAAGGGAAGTTTGAGACAAAGGGTCACACACCACTTTCCTAAAATCCTCTATACCATGATTTTATTTTAAATTGTTTTATTGAGTTTCATTCGACATTTTACTTTTGGAGATGCTTTGAAACCGTTTCCTTTGTGCGTTAGCTTTGTACAATTATTCTCCTTTTGTGCCAAAGCAACGGTCTAACAATGTTAACCTAGGCCTAACCTCCGAACAGCGGCACCTCCCAACAACAGGCACTTTTTCTCGGTCCGAGCAGCGACCGTTATTCAGAGGTAGTAGTACGTATTTTTCATCCTGACTCTGGGTAAAATAGTTCATTTATTAATTTTACAGAAGACAAAATTGACAAAATACTCATATAGTTGCGTGAACAGCAGGGGACGTCATCTAGAAGGATTATGCAGCACTAGGTAATAACCATGTCATTAAAAAAAAAAGAATTAAATAGGTATACGACTCTTGAATTTTATTTTCCCGGCATATCAATGGCTTTTTTTCTCTCTCTTCTCTGAGCTTTTAGCACTCCAGCATATTCCACGTATAGGATTTCTACCAGCTCCTTCACTTTGTATGCAACGCAACTTTTTTGCCCTTTTTATAAATAATACGCTCTTTTTATAGTTGATTTGTGTTCTGCTGCGCATGTTAATCAAAATGTTATGGCACCCATTAGCAGAGTTCAGGGGGAAGCTTAATGTTAAACACAGAACTTTGGCAATCATTGGGGTAAAATGGGTGGATTAATCAACTTAAAATGTGGTATACTGGATGAACTATTCATCCTTAGTAAGTATGCAAAATTTCATTTGCTACAATTTTGTGAGTTTTGGTATACAGTTACTCTGTTTTGTCTCTTTTTGTGGAAGCGAAGGGCGGCAGCCAGTGAAGATACAGACCCCGTTGGTGGCTCATAGGAAAGATCTTGATCGAGTTTTTGGAGCCCCTGACACAAAAAATTTATTTTTTTAAAAATTGGAGATACCGAATTTGAAAAAATAACTAATTTTAGATTTTTACGCCTATTTCTCAGTGACGATTTGTCCGATTACAGTCAAATTTAGCCTGATGTTTTTTTTTACTTTATAGAAATTTTGTATACGAAATTCATTTAAATAGACAAAATTTGATTTGAAATGCCCTGGTGAATTTTGAAATGCACATATCCAGTTTGGTCACTTATTTTTTCTTACTAGGTTTAACGACCCCCATAAGCAACTCTGAGGGATATAAGCAGTAGCCCGTCTCAAATTTAGGGTAACTGGTTCCAGGGAAAAGATAGAGACCGTGCTGTAAGACAAACATACCACACATGCCTCAGCTGGGATTCTAACCTAGGCCCACTCGGACGAACGATCAGAAACCAGTGCTTAGATATTGTGACATCACTCTTTTGTGGGAGAAATTTTACTGCTGATGGCTACTCTTATCGCAACGAATTAGTTGCAACTGCGCACGTAAAGGCTGTTTCCATAGCAAAAAGAACAGTTTGTTCATTAGTAAGCAAACATGACATCAGCGCTGTGTTACGTCACGCGTTCCGATCAATCTCATCCTGGCATGCAGAAACAAATGGATTCATAAATAATTCATTTCTTGTTCTTCAGTTCTCAGTTTTTGATCACTATGAAGAACTTTTCGGAAACAAATAAATGAGGATTTATAAATAATTTAAAAAGATATTTCCTTTCGCTTCTTGTATAGCTAGCTGTACACAGGTACAGATCGGCGTGAAAAAATACGCAGAATTACGTTACACTCTCGTTTTTATGACACCAATTCAGAAGTGCAACTGACTGACTCACTCACTCGGGAATTGTATTCTTAAACGCAATTTGAAACACGTCAGCCGCAGTGTTCTAAGCGATGGCCTATGATAAATCGTCCGAAAGGTGTCCGGGTTCGAATCCCGGTGAGGCATGGATGTTGTGTTTTGTCTTACGACACTGGCTCTCTCCCTTCCCTGGAACAAGTGACCCTAAATTAGGGACGGGCGACGTACTGCTCATAGCCCATTGAGTTTCTCACGGTGGTCGTTAAACCTCCAATAAAAAAGCAAAAACAAAAAACACGCCAACTCAAAAACTTCCACTATTTGCTTATTTTCCTGTGTATTTATTCTTTAGGGAACAAGCGAAGTCCCAAAGCAGATAACGCCTGAGAACAATTAAGGAACTAGTGAAACTAGAAAAGACTAAGTACAGCTCAATGGAGTAAGTTGAGCTTTAGTCGGCGCCATTATTTTTAGGTTCTTTCTCACCAGGCGCTGAGTCTTTTACAAAAAAGCTTGAGGCACACTTCTGACATACACATTTTGCTGTGGCCAGCATACGATTTCATGAGACGGGTTGGGCTCTAAGAGACACCTAGGGATAATTCTGTACATAACGGCTGTGTGTCCCAAGTGCTCCTTCGAAGAAAACTCAGCCCTTGGTGAAAGAAGAACCAATGAGAAATAGCGCGGAATAAAGCTCAACTAACCCCAATGACTTCTACTTAGTCTTTTCTGGTTTCACCAGTGTTTCCGTGAATTTAAAACATTGCATTTCAGTTCACTATAGGAAAAGACGTAAAGAGAAATTGCTTTTCAACTGAATGTGAGGGGAAAAATACTTTTCCCCTGACACTCCAGTGCCGACTTCTTTCACGAACGGTAAAATCAAACAAAATAGACCTAATTAAAAAAGAAGATATTTAATATCAAGCAGAAGTGGAAATATTCTTAAAGGGAATTTTCGCCACCCTCAAAGTCACTGTAAAAAAAACTCTGAAATTCACGGTCCACTTTCCGTGATTTTTTTCTTGAATTAACGAAGCATATTTCTGATACAACTTTTTCAGTGAAATGACGGAACAAACTCTGAATTTCACGGATTTTTCGTACGGCTGAAAAATTCTGAATTTTCAGAAACATTTCCACTATTTCTTTCTTATATTAACGATGAATTACAGTTTTCAAGATGTGTTAACGGGAAATTATGAATTTTCAGAAACTTTTCCGCAATTCCTTTCGTGTATTAACGGAAAAACTCCGTTCTCATTTTTTTCGTAACCACATGACGAATATATCTGGTAATAGGAGAAATTCACGGGAATACTTGGGAGTTGGATTAACTGTTAAATTTCCATAGTCTGCCGAAGTCTTTGATTTTGAAGTTCTCTAACGAGATCCGATATTGTGGATAGTATATCGCATGAATTTTTGTTACTGTGTCACAGGATATTTCTTCTCCTTTCTCCCATTTTGTGCACCAGATATTGTGTTACCGTAAGAAACCGGGTATTTTATAATATTTCTCATGTATTCTGGAGAGTTAATTCTGCTCTTTCTGATCATACAGGTCCACAGTCTTAAGTATATATATTTTTTTCTCTGGTTAAAATCTCCGCGAGTTGGTTTCTTTCAGTGTGAGGAGGCCATCAGCCCCACCCACACTGCCCCCCAGCGACTAGGGAGTGGCAGAGGTGTTTGGACGTTTGGGGAAAAGGTCAGCCATGTTTCCTCTTGTGTGGAGAAAGTTTAGTTGCATAAGAGGTAAGCTCTCTTCATTGTCTTTGGGTTTTAGGTTTTATAAGTTCAATGTTTGCACTTCTTGTACTTTTTTTCTCTGTTGTTTTTTGCTTTTTTAGCATTTAGGCACTGGCTAGTCTGTTAACATTTTTGCGGGTTTTAACTCTTTCTTTTCTTGGTAACTTTGCGCGTCTATTAGGAAACTTAGGCCCAGCAGCTGGCTAAGCATAGTTCCTTTACTTTGCGCTGTATTTTCAAAGTAGTTAAGTTCTTAATAACTACTTAATTATGCACTTAAAGCACTGCTGAAATACTTTGTACATATTGCAACTAATTGTTTATGTCATATAACTTTCACAAAGCTTTTCTTTAGTTAATTATTATCTTTAATTTATTCTCGTTTTTGTGTTGTCAGAAGTTGTGGAGTAGGGGGTTTTAGAATCAAGTTTTCTTTCAAAAATCTGAGTTTTAAAAAATTAATATTTCCTTTTTTAATTGCAATGTAAAAATTTGGAATTCTTTTGCATTGCTATTCAGGTTTAAATTCTCTCTCAGGCGAACTTGGCATTTCGTTATAGCTGAAAATTATTTCTAATTATTATGTCACTCTCACAACTTGAGTTCTCTTTAATCTTCTTCTCTCTGTTTAATAGTAACAGATGAAGAGCATGGGTCGGGCCATGAAAGTTATGGATGCAAGCTAAATTGTTAACTAGAGCTAGGTCATACAACTCTGCGG
Source organism: Macrothele yani (assembly GCA_039090855.1). Lineage (NCBI taxonomy): Eukaryota > Metazoa > Arthropoda > Arachnida > Araneae > Macrothelidae > Macrothele > Macrothele yani. The sequence goes on along the minus strand of CM077023.1, from coordinate 79,022,085 downwards.
AGGTCATGACATATATATATTTTTTAAAACAACTTTTGGTGGGCTTATTACTTGCATCTATGGCTTTGCAGAAACACATTTCCAACTAGGTCTTTGTGGAAGTGAGAAAATGCAGAGTTTTTGCTGGTCCTTGATAAAGCCAAGGCTCAGTATTCTCGACACTTTCTACATTCAGTTGTTTTATTTTATTTTTTATCTTTTCTCCTTTTACTCACACCGGTAGATACATAACCTTTTCTATGTTGTACTTGGTATGAGTCAAATATATATTTTTTTTTTGCTTAGGTCTCTTCTTAATAGAATGTGAATTCTGAATTTTCATAACTGCTGCGTTGCGCGTTTTGATCTTCAGGTTATTTTGCAACTTTCGTTTTAAATTCTAAAGCTTTTCCTTAGTTTTCAGCTTTGCTCTTCAGTATCTAGAGGAAGTTTTATATTTAGAAGTTTTGTGAAATAATACTATAAAACAGTATATTGCAGCTTCTCTTAAAGATAACTGAAAGTTATTGTCAGTCGAAAAAAGAAAATTCAAACTCCAAATCAGTTGATTCGAAAAATCACGATGAAAAAATGCATAATTTGTAAGAGGACCTCGTATAGAAAAAATAAAACTATTAGAAACGTGCTCTAAAAAGTAACAAGCTCTAATGGAAAATAAAATGACTAAATCACTCGTATTAATGATAAAAATCACCATCGCGCAATTAAGTTTTACGTTGAACGTGAACCTGGACTCTGGTGGATTCTGGCTCAGTGGTTAAGACGTGCGGCTTCAACCTAAACGGCCCGGGTGCGATCCTCACTACCGGCGTAAAAGGGTTTTCTTACGTAAGGGTGGGAATGTTCAGCGTGTTCTATTTTGAGAAATTTCAGTCTAAATACGGAAAAACTTGAAATGGACTTTTCTCAAATAAACGGAATTACTGACTACGGAAAATCTGTGAAAATACGGGTTAAATAAAACAGGAACTTTTAAAAACAAAAATCCCGTTAAAAGACGGACAGATACCGGCAACTTTGCTATACGTTATTTTCAGAAATTTTCTGTGAATTCACACCACTTATTTTTTACAGTGTATCTATCTGGGAGGGATTCTTAGAGGCTTGAAGGAAATGCTGCTCCAAGCCAAAATTTAAAAATTAGAAAAATCGAAGGGTCTTTGTTGAAACTCTCAGGCTCTTCCAAAGACAAAAAAAAAAAAAAAAGAAAAAGCTTTGTAGTATATAATAAATAAATGAGAAAGAAAGTGAAACTGGGAAAAAAAAAAAAAAAATCGGATAGTTTACCAAGGATTTGAGCAACCCACCCGCTTTACCAGTGGACGTAACTGTTACAATAGTAGTTGCTTCAGAGGTACTTGTCTGCAGTGCTTCGCAAACTAGATTAGACCTGGATTTTCGGGAACAATGACAGAGTTTTAGAGGCGTTGAAATCAACAACTGTCTAATCTGTTGATACCTACGATTTTAAAAACCTATTCACTTCGATTTCATTGAAAGGTTTATGGCAGGTGGCCTTAAATTTACACACGAAGCTTGAGTCCGAGGTTACAGAACAGTTTTGGCACTTTTTAGTGGACTTCTGTATTAATAACAATTTCGTTACCGTGGGCGATGGGCTCTATCTCCAAACTCGTGGTATTCCGATGGGCAGTCGCTTCTCAAGTAGCTTGGCCAATCTCTATCTGCACATTTTTGAAGATAGATTTACTGCTATTTGTCCTTTGCCTGGTATCGTTCTGAGGTATGTTGATGACATTATTGCCATTAACATGCCAGACTTTTTGCGATGCGCTGTTGACTAGTATCTTGAAGACCTCAACCTAAAAAAAACTAACAGCTTGTAAACACACAAACGCACACACTGAGTGATCACTGAATTATGGCAATTTTTCATAAGGGCCTCCTTTCGCCCTCAGTACAGCAGCTATCCGACGTGGCATCTATTTAATAAGATGCCCGGAAGCAGTTTGGAGGTATGGCCAACCAATCTGTGTGTAATGCGGCCTTCAATGCAGCTATGGAGGTGATTGGTGCATCCAGACGCCTGATATGCCGTTCCATAGTGTCCCATAAGTGTTCTATGGGATTGATATCTAGGGAGTTCGGAGGCCAGTCGACATGCTGGAGGTCTTCAAACCATTCCTGCACAACTTTCCTCAAACCATTCCTGCACAAACTTTCCTTACACCAGTCCTGCACAACATAGGGCCTGTGGCTTGGTGCATTTTCATCTTGGAAGACACCGTCGCCGTTTGGGAAAAGGGTCAACATTGTTGGGTGTACAGAGTCAGCAAGCAATTCAGGATAGTGGGCACCAATCATACGTTGTTTCATATGCGCGAGGGGTCCAAGTTCCTGTCAGATAAACATGTGCCACACCATGCAACCGCCTCCACCGGGTCGCACTGTGAAGACGCTACTCGTCAAACCTATACACTGTTTTCAAGTCATCCGACGTCCAGCTTGCATGATCTTTGCACCAGGCCAGTCATTTGCACCGATGAACGTAATGATGTCGTAGAGGTCGTCTGCTGTTATAGACCATACGTGCAAGCGTGCAACGCATTGCCATTACAGACACTCCTCCTGGTTGGTCTCTGTTGTATTGGTTATTCAACTGTTGAGCAGTTAAATAACCAATACAACACCCTGTACGAATTACCGGACACCGCACTCACCTTTCACATCAGCCTTTTGCTGTCCTATGCAGTTTTGCTATCGGGTCGTTGTTTGACCATTTTCACCCCAGTCCTGATACACTTTAACTACGGCGGCTCGCGAACAACGCACCAATTCAGCCGTTTGGGAAATCGAGGCATCCGCTCTCCGAGCACCCACAATATGTCCTTTTTCAAAGTCTGATAAATCCACCCGTTTACCTATCATGCTCCAAATTTTACTACCTACGGCTCCTCTTGTATCTTATATATGATACGTCTGTCGACTAATCGTGCCCTCTCGGAAATCACGTGTCAACGGGCCTCATCTAATTTTGATATGGGCGGTCGTAATTCAGGGATCACTCAATATACATTGGCGGAAAGTGAAAAAAGAACACCAAGAAGGAGACGTCTGATACCAACGAAATTTATACAGCATAATAACGGAATACAGAGGATAACGTGATCAAAACATTATGGCAAAATACAGCTGTATTTGCTGCTAAACTGAAAAATAACATTTCCATGTAACATGGTTAGTACGAGGTTGAACCGTTATGAACTACGTCACACTGTGCAATTCTGGCATGGAGTCTGTCGTACAGATGTTGGATGTAAGTTTGGGGTATTGAGTTCCAAGCATTCTCAACCTGGACGCGTAAATCGGGGATGGTCGTGGCTGGCCGTGGAGACCGGATAAGTCGCTGTCCCATAAAATCCCACACGTGCTCAATGGGGGACAAATCCGGTGAACGTGAAGGCCATGGAAGTTGTCTCACACCCTGAAGTGCATGTTGCGTTGCACGTGCCGTGTGTGGGCGTGCGTTATCTTGCTGGAAAGCACCACGATAGACCGACCTTACAAATGGCACAACAACGGGCTGAATGATGTTGTTGATGTAGGAGGTGCTGTTTAACATACCCGGTACAAACACTAGTTGTGTACGGGAGTGATAGCTGATCGCTCCCCACACCAGGAGACCAGGTGTAGGCCCTGTGTGTCGCTGGCGGATGCAAGAAGAGTGGAGACGCTCCCCTGTGCGTCTGCAAACACGCATACGGCCATCGGAGGCTCCCAAGCAGAATCTGCTTTCATCGCTGAACACGACAGATCGCCATTGCGTTCTCCAGTGCAGACGTTGGCGACACCAGTGCAGACGTTGGCGACACCACTGCAGCCATTCTTGACGGTGGGCTGGAGTCAGAGGTACACATGCCAGAGGCACACGTGCACGTAGTCCTGCATCCAGTAGACGGTTGCGGATTGTTCGCACAGTCACCTCAGGTGCAACGGCAGCTCGGACTTGCGTCGCAGTGGATGATCTGCTTGACAACGCCGCTCTTCTTATGCGTCGATCGGTCCGCTCATCAGTCCGTCTGTGACTCCCGGTTCCACGTCTTCTCGTGTGGAATATTCCTCGGACCATCTACGCCACCATCGTACCACCACCGATACTTCCCGTCCAATTCGCTCCGCAATAGGACGATACGACCAGCCGGCCTCGCGGAGTCCGACTAGACGACCTCGCTCAAAGTCCGATAACTGCTGAAATCGTACACGTCTTCCATGTCCAGGCATTGCAGCTTCTCCAGGGTCTTCGCACGTGTCCGTAAGCCGACGACTGATTACATTCGCTTCGCCGTACTCCTTAAATACCACCGACGACAATTTGCATATTATGCCATACTGTGGCGTAAGCGCTCACCGGTTGGTCCCGAAATTAACATCACACCTACGTAAACTTGACGCCATTAACATATGTAAATTTCATGATCGTCCGCCAATTCCTTCTTGGTGTTCTTTTTTCACTTTCCGCCAGTGTATATACTGGGAAAAAACGGGAATATGACATGAATACTGTTTGATGCTTTTTTGCTGAATATCTTTTTTTCTTTATTTTTCCAAAAACACACGGCAATGGCTCTTTGGAGCTGGGAAATCCTACATTTCATTACGTCGAATCAGTCATTTACCAATTTTACAAAATTAGCAATTTGTTTTCTTTCAGGGAAAAAATACTCCACAGCTTTGCTTACGTTGTTAGATTGCATCTGGGACGCTAAAACTAATTCTCTGTCTCATGGGGACTCTTACATTTGTGTGGATCCATTTTATTTTATGAAACACCTTTAATTCTGAGTTATTACGTTCCAGCAAAAGGTCAAATATCTGGCGAGTTCTACACTACATCGTGTTCCGCTATCAAATATATGATTTTGGAGAAGTTTAATTAGATGGGGCACATCGGCAAACATCCATATTTTTCGATCTTCATTTACTGGATTTGAAAAAGAAGACAATATTGGGGTTATCCCAAGCTGCCTCCAAACTTTGATACCCCCCCATTCCCAAGATCAGGTACCACTCCATGCACTAAATAACCCGATTGCAAATTGGCTCGAATTATGTCAGTTAACAGCTTTCGATCCATCTGCTTATCAAAGGAATAATACAGTATATGGTTGTTTCCAAGCTTTCCAGAAGCCTCTCAGCATAACTACTAAAACGTTACTATGCGGTCCTAAAATTTTATCTGCAGCAGCATCATAACAATATCGCAATCAACGCTCATTTCACCAAAAGATAAAACTGAAACTTTGTCGAATTCCGTTAGGTGTACAGCATTCATTTTCATCACCTTTAAAACGGGCTCAATTAAACCACCGGTAACACAAATTTACCACGCCACCGTTTCAGAGAGGAAATGCTTGGAAGCAGTATGTGCATTTTATTTTTGATGAAAAGATATGCTTTTCGAGAAATGGCATGCAAAACAAGTGCTTGACTTATATCTTCTACATTCCGTTTTGCTGGTCTCTTTTTTGACACAAGAGTTTGAATTTGCACTTCATGTGAAACAATGGCCAAGCAAATTTATGATAGCTGGCCACCTTTCACTGTTGCTCAGCAAATTTCTATTCTTGCAATTGCGTTTCATAATATTAATTTTCGTTTTCAGGCTTCTTTTCTCGTGGCAAAAGCATTGTTTTACCATTACCAACTGTTTTCTTACGTTTGATATTTCTTCCCGTAGTGAATTATTTTCACACTTCAGTTGCATTATATTTTTGTTCTGATGTCACTTTCATTGTGACCTGTGATTTGACGTTTAATTGGAGATATACTTTCAATTTGATTTAATGCATTTTTTTTTCTGACATCTCCGATCTTAAACCGTTCACTTCGAACCATCTGCTAAGACATATTTTTTGTAGGCACGGCATCTTTTCTCAGTTTTTTTCTGGGAGGCAAGTTCAGCAATTTATTTCTAAGATCTCGCTCTAACTTCGAGACATCAAAGTGTTCTGAACACATTCGTGCTTTCTTTGCATCGAATACATCGTTTCGACAGCATTTCGCTACCCATTGCTTCAAGAAATCTCTATCCGATGGGAAAACACGGTATGTAACATCTAACTTCCTTTCCTTTGAACTGTTATTACGACAAACTGCAACAGCGTATCTAGGTATTTTCGAGAGAGTTGTACACAGGAAACAAATGAAGAAAAAAATGAATGAAACGACAAAGCAGGTCTAAAATTGACAAAGAAATGCAGCGAGTAATCGACACTACAGCACAAGCTCTTAATGCTCAAGAGATCGTTTATGGCCACTGTGACGTCACACTCCAGCTCGTAGGGTGACAGCTCGCCGGCGGCACGGAAACAAAGGCGATTGGACCTACCTCTCCTCTTTCTAAGTACCTTGATTTGTGCCACCATTGCCAAGCGGTCGGTGTGTACATGCCTGGATAATCAACGGCGTGTGGTCTAACACCGCTTGCTTTCTGAGCGCTGGTATCTCCATCGATGGTATACTCGCGGTACACCCTTGATATGATTGCCCTCAAGAATACGAGGGTTCTTACCACCTGGGCGATAGAATGGCCCATCTGTCTTGCGTCTGCAATGCGTCCACAGTCAAAGTCGCTCAGATCACCATGTATATCCGTGTTCGTCGATTGTGATATACAGTTGGGAAGCCTTGCTGTCCGACTATTTATCGCCTGCGTTCAGTTTGGGTGTGTTCCACTCTGCACGGGGGATGCCGATGTTAACTGTCCATCAGTCCTATCTCTAATGTTTTGTCTACTGTGATATATCTGGAAGTGACCGTCTCCCACATGGTATGTTTTCATTTTTTTTAAATAACTCAAATCTATGACACCTTGGAATTTTATACCGAGAAGGTTTATCAAGAACTCATGGGTTCTTGATAAACCTTCTCGGTTTATTAGAAAATCTTATAGGAGCAAATTCAAATATGGGTGGCCGGGTGGGAGGGGGGGGGTCATAAAAATTTGGCCTAGGGCCCCAAAAGCCTTAAATTCGGCACTGGGTTCTAAACTTGGGGTACGCGGTAAAGTTTTTAGGGGTACGCCGTGAGAGCTGTACAAAAAGTAGAGAGAGTCAGCGAGATTTCTTTTTCGAAATTCTACGTGAATGAACTGTGCATGCGAAAACAAGCGCAACCATGTCATTGATTACAGAGTTTTTTTTTCGATTGGAGGTTTAACGACCACCGTGAGCAACTCAATGGGCTATAAGCACTCGCCCGTCCCTAATTTAAGGTCACTGGTTCCAGGGAAGGGAGAGAGCCAGTGCCGTATGATAAACAACATCCATGCCTCACCGGAATTCGAACCCGGACCTCTTTCGGATGAATGATAATAGACCATCGCTTAGACCACTGCGCCACCGGGGCGGCCTTGTAAATATCTATAATTTTATAAGATTTGTTAAATTTTGTATATTACTCTTTGTGTTTGTCGATATATGTAATTTTCGAATACGAAATTTAATGTACATATATGTATATTTTTTTATTTTATTCCCATTGTTATACTACAAAGGCCGTTCCATAAAAAGTACAATAATTTTTTTTTGAGTTGGCAACAGTGCAAAGAGGAAAACTAACCACGCAGACGACTAACTGAATTAAAGAAGTATCCATGGCAACAGTTATTAGCCGTGGTAAACGATTCTGGTTTTATTATTGCGCAGTTGTTTAAGGTAACTCTGCATTTCGCCATACAGCTATGGAGGTGAGTGATTCAGATTTAAGAAGTGAAATGCTTTGAGTGATAAAATTTTGCTATCGTTCGGGTAAAACGGCTCTGGCAACAGTTCATATAATGAAAAAGCTTACAAAGGTAAATGTTTGAGCGAGTCAACGATTTTTAGAAGGCACCATGATTTCAAAAAAGGGCGTTTGTCGGCAGAACTCGCTCTTAGGCCTGGTCGACCTGAAAGTGTTGTTACAGAGTGTATTGTTAACACTCTTTAGGCAATCCTGCAAGAAGATCGACGAATGACACGTGAAGATAACGGCGTCCACTAATATTTCAAAAACGTCGACATTCCAGATTCTACGTGACAAATTGCTGCTGCATCGTGTGTGTTCCAGATAGATACCTCATCACCTGACGAGAGAACAATTGTTAGCCAGAGTTCTGATGTGTCAAGTGTGAAAACAAATTATTTCAAAGGATCCAAACTTTCTAAATACAGTAATAACTGCCGATAAAACATGGGTCCACTATGTCGAACCCCTCACATTGCACGCAACGACTTCCTGGAAACACACAGGCTCGCCTCCTCCGAAAAAGTCCACCAAACCAAATCGGCTGGGAAGGTGATGATGATAATTTTCTTTGATTTTAGAGGTGTAATCTACCAGCATGCCGTTCCTCCACAACTGTCAATGCTGAGTATTACATTTCAGTCTTGAAGCGTCTGCGACGACACAAATCGATTAGGCGACCGGAACTGGTGGGCAAGTGGACCCTACACCATGATAACGCTCGCCCACATGTGGCTGTTTGTGTTCAACAGTTTCTTACGAAATGCAGTACTGAAACCATGCCACAGCCTGCCTACAGACCTGACCTCGTCCCGTGAGATTTCTGGTTGCTTCCAACCGCGAAGGAGAAGTTTCGTGGCGCAACATTCTCCACAGATGCTGACGTTATTCAAGCTGTACACGGGTCGCTAAAGCAGCTTCCACAAAATGCCTTCACCATATGCTTTGAAAAGTGGATTGAACGATGGGACCGTTGCATATCATCAGTGGGAAAATACTTTGAGGAAGAATAACATATATTTTACTGTACCTGTATTTCTTCACTTTGTGTGATTTTACTCTCAGTTTTTATAGAACGGCCGCTGTATAATTATAGTTTTCTACATTCAGATATGCTATTTCTTTATTTCCTTTTTACTCATGCCTGTTGGGTTTGGGGTTTTCTTTGTTGTTTTTTGTTACTTAGTAATGTATAGTTTTATCTATCTATACAAGGGGTACGGCAGTTGTACTCACATTTGCATGGGGAACGTGAAGCATAAAAGGTGGAGAACCACTGGTCTATAGAGTTATATCGAGAGAATACAGGCTGATTACATTTCTTTTGAAACTGCAGAACTGGAAGTCTCTTAGAATTTTTTATTTTTTTATTTTTCTGTTTATTAGCTGTGAGGTAATAGCACCAGTTTAATAGACTGACATTTCCCTTAAAGACCCCGAACATGGATAAAACAGATTAATTATTTCGTTAAACCAGCTGTTCCAATACCATTTTGCTTGTATGGTAACAGTCTTGTTATTTCCTCTAAAACTGGACTGAATGACGAAACAGAGACTTCCAAAAAAAAAAAAAAAAAAAATAGGCGGACTCATCATACTAAATTATTAACTGAAAAGCAAAATGTTCTAAGCAAATCTGCAAGAAATAACACCCCACTGAGCTCAGTTGTAGTGTAGTATTGAGTTTTATTACTCTCAGGATGGTTTTAAGTTAGCCTGCATGTAAGTAAGCAAGTCAATTAATACTTGTCGATGCCATACTTCGAGTTCGAGCGCAGTCAGGCTCCCAGAAGAGCGAATTTATCATTAATTTTAAGTTGTTTTTTGGTTTGGTTTTTTTGAAACAAAAAGTAAAAGCAGTTCTTTTCGTAAAGCCTTATTTTTCGGGTCCTCCAGCATGGTGGGACCCAGCGTTTGAGAGATTTCTTGTAAATCTGCTCCTGAGTTCCGTAGAAAAGCATGGCGAAAAAACTCATGTAAATCGAAAAATTAAATACAGAAATGTCTTTTGTTCCTAATTGGTTCCCATACGTTATTTGCGGAAACACTGTTATCAGTTGACAAAAAGCTACTAAATCTATGAAGACGGATTTCTTTTTTTTTTTTTTTTACTGTAAACTTTACGGTGTATCAGCTAGAGCCAGTTTTTACCGTATGAAATCAAACGAGAATCAACTTTGCATCGCTAAAAATAAAGCCTGATGTATCCGAAATTGGCGGCTTTCGAGCGATTCCTAGATATTGGCAAAATCAGAATTTTCAAAAGCTTGAAAACACACCTAATACGATTAATTATGTGTTGTCGATAATTAAATGCTTCACAGTAACTGTCATTAGTGTTTTACTTCAACGAAAAGGTATTCCACAGCTCGTGACAACAAACATTGACTTCGTTATTGCAGAATTATTGACAAATTGTGTCTCATCGCGGAATTTCAAGCATTCGTCATATGGGTCCGAGTTCGAATCCCGGTAAGGCATGGATGCTGTGTTTGTCTTACGGCACTGTCTCTCTCCCTTCCCTAGAACCAGTGGTTCTGAATTAGGGACGGGCGACTGTTTGTAGCCCATCGAATTGCTCACTGTGGTCGTTAAACTCCCAAAACATAAACAAAACAAAAGGTATGCCTCATTTCTTGGACGAACTAACATATCGCTCATATTCGAAGACATTACGGAGCACTAATTTCTGGCTCTTTATCCATTTTATAAGTATGATCAGTTCAAATGAACTTACATATTCAGTGTTGCTCATTACGGATTTTCGAAGAACCATTGCGCAGGCGCCGACTGCGGCATGCTCGATTGTTTGAGCATGCCCCTCAGAAATCAGGAGCAACCAAAATTTTCTTTTGGTGACAATTTATATCTTGCAAATAAAGTTTGATTTTGTTTTGGCAGGATATTCATGTATTTAGTATGAGAAGGTCTTTGATTCTGTGAAACCATCAGCAGTTACAATGGCATTGAAATCCTGCAGCGTTGAAGATGCTTACATTAACATTATTAATTACATCTATGAAAATGCAAGTGCAAAGGTTCTGGTATTTAAGGATACAGCACCAATAAATTCGAAAGAGGGTGAGACAAGGTGACACCATATCTCACAAACTCTTCATTGCAATGTGTCTTTCAATCATTGAACTGAGAAAACAAGGGGATAAAGATTAATGGAGATTATTTAACTCACCTTCGTTTTGCTGATGCCGTAATCATTTTTGCGACTACCCCTTCAGAGCTGAAGAATACGATCCAGGAACTTGCTGACAAGAATAAAGAAGTTTGATTAAAATGAACTTTCAGAAAAACAAAACTGATGTACAATTCTTATACCAGAAATGCCATTTTGCGATTGATGGGGAAAATCTCGAGGCAACCGATACCTACATTAACCTTGGACAACAGATATCAAGCAAAAGTCACATTGATGAGGAAATTAATCGGCATATACAACTTGGCTGGAGAGCTTTTGAAAGAAACACTACAATTTTCAAGAGCAACATTACATTATATCTCCAAAGAAAAGTGTTTAATCAATGCATCCTTCCAGTTCTTACATATGGAGCAGAGACATGGACCTTAACTACAAAAGACATACAAAGGCTGCAGACAACTAAAAGCAGCATGGAGAGATGCGTGATTGGTGTAACCAGGAGGATAAGATAAGGAACTCGTGTAATAGAAAATAACAAGAGTGGAAGACATCATGATCAGAGTAAAATCCCTGAAATGGCAATGGGCTAGACATATTGCCAGAAGAGCGGACCACCGATGAACAACCGAGATTCTAGACTGGACTGCAAAGAACAGAAAATGACCCAGAAGAAGATCATATGGGAGAAGGATGGATGGAATTAAAAAACATGCCGGAGTAATATGAAGGAGTGTGGCGCAAGACTGGGTGAAGGTCCCCCCTCCAGTTGTGGGGGAAATTTGGGCAGACCTTCATCCAGTAGCGGATTGATAATAGTTGACAATGATGATGATGATTATATACACTGCTCCGCAGAACTAACGTTACACTCCAATGTTAACTTTATGGGGAAAGCACAATCAATTACGATGACTGTTCTGCTTTTTTCACAACTATTTCAGACTTTCAACCTTCGGTACCACATGAAATGGACTAACTGCAGGAAAAAGTGGTGGCTTGCTGTCTTAGTAATGTTCAAATACTCCCCAAGGAATCTTCAGCAATGTCAACGACATTCTTATCTTGCAACATACGTACAGCCGCGACTTCATTTCTGAATGTGAGCAAAGTACATTACCTGAACTTTTTGAGCAAGAAGTGCTAATTTTAAGCTGCCAGGGATGCCGAAAATTGTGAGATATATAAGGAAAGTACGTAATGGACTAGAGTAAGAAACGGATCAAAAGTATTGGACCCGGACCTAACCCGGACAGATCTGCTTTGAATTATAAATTCGAATATATCGTCACCATTGCCAATCATTATCAATCCAATGCTGGATGAAGGTCTCCCGATGTTTCTTCCACAACGGACTGTCTTGGGCCAGTCTCCTCCTTCCACACATGTCCCACGTGGTCTTCTTCTGGGTTTTTTCCTGTCTCTTGAAATCCAGTCTAAAATTTTGGTTGTTCATCGGTGATTCGTTCTTCTGGTAATATGTCCAGCTCATTGCCATTTCAGGGATTTTAATCTCATCGTGATGTCTTCCACTCTTGTCATTTTCCTTATCCACGATTTCCTCTTTTTATCTTTCTTGGTTACATCAAGCATGCATCTCTCCATGCTGCTTTTAGTTGTCTGCAGTCTTTGTATTTCTTTTTTAGTTAAGGTCCACGTCTCTGCTCCATACGTAAGCACTGGAAGAATGCATTGATTAAACTGGTTTTTTTAAGACATAATGGTGCATTGCTCTTTCTTCTAAAACTTTCCAACCAAGTTTTTTACGCCAATTAATTTCTTCATTAATGTGACCCTCGTTTGATATCTGTTGCCTAAGGTAAATGTAGGAACTGGTTATCTCCAGCTTTACCCCATCAGTTGATATATCTCCATTCCTTATAAAATCATTGTACTTCAATTTTGTCTTCTGAAAGTTCATTTTTAATCCCGTTTCTTTACCTTTCTCAGCAAGTTCCTAGATTAAATTCTGCAGCTCTGAAGTATTATTTTAAAGACTTCTGAAGAGTTTGTTGAAATATTTTTTTCTCTTCAAAAGTATAACGGAAGTAAAACCGGGTCGAAATCGGGTCAAGAACACTTTGAGACAACCCGTTTGACCCCCAAAAAAAGTCTCGACTCGGTGACCCGTTGATTTGCTGACCCGTGCGTGACCCATTTCCATCTCTGTAATAGACAAATGACAAAATATGGGGCGAATAAATTCTACCAGAAACTGATGTAAAAGTTTCAATTCCAGTTTTAATCAGTCTGTAAGCAGTGATTTTTGCGCGCTTTCGTGAGTTGCTTCCGGAGCAGCCCTGCCCCCTGCCCTGCCCTGCCCTAGTTACGCTTGTGCTCCCCAGGTCCATGTTTTACCTACGTATAAAATTATTGGCTTGACAAAGATATTATATACTTTCTGATAGCATGTTCTTCAAGTGGTCTTACCAAAATGACAATAAGTAGCTCCACTGACTCATAGAACTTAATTCATTCGTTTTCTAAATCCATTTCACTATCAAGCCTCAATAAATTACCCAAGTATTTGAATTCCCTCACTTGTTCCATTCGAAAATTACCCATCGCTATTTTGCTCCCAAATAATTTCTTTCCCTCTGAGAGCCATCATTTTTGTCTTGTCGAGTGATAATTTAATGTAAATTTTTATTATTTGAGGTAATTGGTGTAGATATTTTGAAGGTCCTTTTCTCTTCTACAAGGAGGGCCTGACCATCTGCATGATGTGACATATTTATCACAAATTTCTACTCCTTTTACTGACCTTGGTTGTCAGTTGCGGTTGTTGTTTTCCAAACATGAATAAAATAATGCTTGCAACAGATCACTGCTCTTAGCTAATATAATATTTGTTTTTATTGCTTTGGAAAGATTGCAATTTGTTTTAATTTTTATGCAATGTTTTAAAAGTGTGGCTCAATTGCTTCTGTAATTTGCTTCGGAAAACTGAAGCTTATTTGGTATTGAATCAAAATTTTTTATTTACTCTGTCATGAGCGTTTTTTTTTTAATATATGAGGGCTATGCATATGGGTAAATCAAACACATTTCTTTTTTCCCATCAGTTGTTTAATAGCAAAAGTATGATCAGTTCATGATCCAAAATTTCAAAAGTCATGCGGTTCTTCGCTAATCATTCCACACGCAAGAGAAGAGATTTTAGTTTTCACGATATTCACAAAAGTTGAATTGTATTGCTTACAGTTCAGCAAACGGCTATGATTTACTTGGTTTCCAACTCTTAACTTTTTATTGATGACACTGACCCGAATTTGCCTTTTAGTAAAAGAATTACTGATAGCATACTAATATACAGCCACAATTCGCATGACAGGGATTAACAAACCTGTTTTTAGGAAAAGGAGAGTTGCAACCGCAACATCACTCAGACATGCCCTACAGGATAGAACACTCTGCAATGTCCCAACCCCAAGACCCAACCCATTCCAAATTAATTCAGTTAAGGAAGACTGGGACATCCGCTCACCCACGCAAAGGGACCAACTCAGTCCTTTATTAGTAGTAAAAGAATAAATAACAAAGCAGCATATCATTACAATTTGCACTGGTAGTAATCGAATAAAAAAGCCGCATATTACTACCGTCTGCACTTGTAGCAATAAAATAACAAGCTGCATATTATTTTCACTTCTAGTAAAAGAATAACAAAGCCGGATTTTAGTGGGAACATATTTCACTTTCATGCAGTTATCCTCATAAATTCTGATAAAACAGAGAACACGGTGAACTGGCTGTGAGACCTAGCTATTCTCGATAAAGGATTTTATATTAACGTCCAAGTTCTGGAATAATCTCACTCGCGGTAATGGAAACTGTAAGATTACAGGCATCTTAAATGGCCAGCTTTAAAGATTTTAATACTTAAGTTGCGTACTATGGCGAAGACGTGAATCACGTTCAAAGGTGAAATTGGGAGCTAAAGTTAATCTTGCATATAAAGTGGACGCTCATAAACCCAACAATAAACATGAATATCATTAAAGTCGTACCTGTATTACTTGCACAAGTTGGAGGCTGGAAAAGGGGCCAAGAATACAAGAGATGATTGAAACACACCAGGGATCGCGGCCAAGCTGGTGATCTGCGAACCGTCTCCATGGGCATTAAAAGGTGAGTCAAAAGACTAGGTCTTACACGTTTGCTGGAAGGATAGCTGATACTAAAACCCTGTACGTATAAGAAAAGAAGGATATATATAAAGAGAGGTAAAGGGAATAGGTTTCTTGCAAAAATTATGTAGGAGGATATACAGAACGAACACCTACGTTGTCTGTGTCCCCGCCTCCTCCCTACCTTTAAGCTTTCCCCTCATGGCACATGCTCTGATGTTTATTACGGGTTCCAAAGTTGTAAAATGCTGCAGCGTTGATGATGTAAATAACTGGAAAGGCGACTGCTCTTCTGTTAGACGCTGAATTTTACAGCGGTGTTAAATCTTCCTTTGTCCATAGCAGCAGGACGCAGTCGAAGCCATGAAACTAGGACCAATATCTTGAGCGAAAATTTATTGATCTGGCGTAATTCAAGAAGAGACGTAAAGAAAAAAGAGGTGCGGATCATAAAATTTCTGGAAGTATTTTCCAACCACTAACTGGGTCTTCTAATCTGCAGGGAGCCAAAGAAGTAAAAGCGAAGGCGGAGAATTCCGCTCTTTATTTGTTTATTTGTCATCATAATTTTTTTGCCTGCTGTTTTGATAACTCCTCCTCTCAACAATATTTAACCAATGAAAGAGAGCGGGCACTGCATTCATACTGCCATACTCATTTGCATAAGCAAAAGTTCGAAGAATTTTGGAAAACGTTTTTTTTATTCGTCCAATAACAGAAGCTTTTATTCACAAATAGTTAGTGAACGGAAATTATTATATCTATCAGATTTAAGAATAGTGAAGCAGATTTAAAGAATGCTATCAAAAGAATGAATATTTTATTTCTTTTATATAATGTACAAGCTGCAGGACCGTAGCACGCTTTTCTTATCTGGGAAGGCGAGACTTGAAATTACGCCCCTTCGAGTTCAAAATTGTCCCCTTTCGATTACACCCCTTCGAGTTCCACTCAAATAACACGTTGTTCCCACTTTCTTACATATAGCCGTTATAGGAGAGTACTATGATCGTTCAAAAATCGCACTTCAGGATTTTGACACAGTTTTCTTAAAAATGTAAAACTAGGTAAATTCCCAAAAACCACAGGTTGAAAGTAAAGCGTAACCGTTATGTAAATACCGACAACACAACACTCCACAGAAATTCAGATAGTGAACGTAATAATAGGAGTAGAGCTTGGAAAAATTCCGTTCAAGGTTAAATGCTCAAAGAACTTTCTGCGACAGAGCACAAATGATTAATTATCTCTTCATCCTAACAACATGTTCGAAAAGGTTATGGAGGTTAGGCATATCAGCATATTGTTTTCTATGCCTCCATTCACTGATTTGGAAAATTCCCCTTATGGATATGAAAGGTTCACACCACATAGTGTATGTTACTCTGTACCATGGCTAACTGCATGGAATACTGTGTGAGACTAACTACAGTCTTTAAAAAGGAATTACTGAAGGGATTAACTTCCATTTTTCTTTTCATTACAACTTCCATTTTTTACATACACAGAGCACGAATTTACGCGCCTAGAATGACCATTCTGGGAGGGCAACCGCCTTCCCTGCTCACCCGGTAGCTACGGCTTTACCAAGCTGAACATGTTTATTACGATGGTCTAACAAAAGGTACAGCCGAAGACAGCAACTGATGACAATCGTCGTAGAATAAAAAACACCAACAAATAATCACTAATGTTGTTAACTTCAGGAGCCGACAACAACTACAACAGCTTTTGAACGTAAAAGCGTCGAAGCAAATCAGACAGTCTTTTCGACCTCAGCGATTTGGTTGCTAGCTCTCACATCTAACTCATAACACACTCTTTTAGCTACATGGCCTTGTTTATATCCAAGTCTGCATGACTTGACTGACTGCCAGTGTGACTTAAAGAAATAAACTCTCGGGAGTTCCAACGTGACGTTCAGTACAAAATCGTAAAAAGAGGTAACCAAAATGCACATAAGAAAAACTAAACAAAAACGTAAGATAAGAAATACATAGCATGCGTCACGGCTCACTAACAACCTAATAATGTTTACAGCAGTTTTGTCGCAGAAAAAGCTTTGAAGGCATGTGATTTGAAAGAAAAAGCATTGTCATCGAATTAGACGGTAGCAGAACAAACATGATGAAACAAGAAGCATTACTTATATTGAGCTTTATGTTATATCATAGACACCGTAGCAAATTTGAGATAATGAATATGTTATGCATTTTTTTCGTTTTTGTCCATGCTATAGAAGTATCAAAAAATATTCCAATAACAATACTTGTTCTTAACTATAAATTAAAAAAGCATTTAAGTACTTCTACACTAATAAAGCGGAGTGAATAAGTAAAACAAACAAATCACATATTCCATAAAACTGCTTCTTCCGTACACAATGAAACAAGAAAGATGACACCGAATTTTCGGGTGTAATAAACACGTCTTTAGAATCCGTTCTGACGCAAATTAAATTTATCAAAGCTATTCAAAGGCAATGGAACCGGTATGGAAAACAATAGTATCTGACGGAAGAAGGAAGTTTTTCAATCGGGTCTTTAATCCCTCAGATATTGCTTCAAACGGAATCTTGAGCTTAAGAACTCATAAAACAGAGTTATCGACAAAAATAAGATGTAACTTTACGTCCCCTGGTAGGAAAACCATGCATTATTTTAGGAAGAAAGTATTCGCAAAAGGTTTATCCATATGAGCGGTATCGGTCCAAGAAAAAAAAAAATTTAGTCGAGTTTTCAGGAGCCCAGATTTTGCTACAAGTATGTCAGAAGTAGAACTTAAAACTTATGACCGCTGGTGGTCAAACCATTCTTTACAAAACATTAGAAATTATGTGACAAATATTTTCCATCTGGTCTTGTATGCGATACAGGAAGAATTTTTCAAATCGGAGTTTTAGGAGCAGAAAACGCAATTTACCTTTATGCGCCCTAGCGGAAAGTCTTAAATGATTTACGTGAAAATTTTGAATTTATAGGAAAAACATTTCGCATCGGGAACACTATCCAACAACGAAGGAATTTTTCAAATTGGACTTTTAGAAGTAGAGATATTGACAAAAATAAGATATACATCTACGCCCCCTCTCGTAGAAACCATGAATTATTTCAAGAAGAAAATATTCCTAACAGGTCTGTCGACATGAGTAGCATCGGTCAACAAAAGACTGTTTTTTTCCAATCGAGATTTTAGAAGCTCATATTTTGCGGCAAATACATCAGAAGCGGAAATTAAGACGTACGTACGTCACCTGGTGGCCATACCATTTTTTTACAAAAATTAGAAGCTATGTGCAAACGATTTCCCATCAGGAGCTATATCCGGTGCAGAAAGAATTTTTCAAATCGGAGGTTTAGAAGCAGAGAAGGAGTGGGAAACGCGATTTACCTTTACGCCTCCTAGCGGAAAGTCTATGAATTACTTGAAAATTTCGAATTTATAGGAAAAACATGTCACACTAGAAACACTATCCAACAAAAAAGGAATTTTTTTAAATCGGACTCCTAGAAGCCGAGATATTGACAGAAATAAGATATGCGTCTACGCCCCCTGGCGCAGAAACCATGCACTATTTTAAGAAGAAAATAGTTTCTAAAAGATTTGTCGACACGAGTAGTATCGGTCTACAAACGACGTTTTTTTCAATCAATAATTTAGAAGCTTATATTTTGCTGCAAATACATCAGAAGCGGAAATTAAGATTTACACTCCCTGGTGGCGAAACCACTTTTTTTTACAAAAATTAGAAATTATGTGCAAACGATTTCCCACCAGGAGCTGTATCCGCTGCAGAAAGAATTTTTCAAATCGAAGATTTAGAAGCAGAGATATAGGGAGAAAAGCAATTTACCTTTACGCCCCTAGCGGAAAGTCTATGAATTACTTGAAATTTTTTAAAATATATGAAGCACATGTCACACTGGAAACACTATCTAACAAAGAAGGAATTTTTCAAATCGAACACCTAGAAGTAGAGATATTGACAAAAATAAGATATATATCTACGCCCCCTGGCGTAGAAACCATGCACTATTTTAAGAAGAAAATGCTTCAAAAAGGTTTGTCGACATGAGTAGTATCAGTCTACTAACGATGTTTTTTTCAATCGAGAATTTAGAAGCTCATATTTTGCTGCAAATACATCAGAAGCGGAAATTAAGATTTACGCCCCCTGGTGGCCAAACCACTTTTTTACAAAAATTAGAAATTATGTGCAAACGATTTTCCATCAGGAGCTGTATCCGGTGAAGAAAGAATTTTTCAAATCGAAGGTTTAGAAGCAGAGAAAGAGTGGGAAACACAATTTACCTTTACGCCCTCTGGCGGAAAGTCTATGAATTACTTGAAAATTTTGAAATTATATGAAAAACATGTCACACGGAAAACACTATCCAACAAAGAAGGAATTTTTTAAATCGGACTCCTAGAAGTAAAGATATTGACAAAAATAAGATATACATCTACGCCCCCTGGCGGAGAAACTATGGGATATTTCTGGAAGAAAATATTCCGAAAAGGTTTGTCGATGTGAGTGGCATCATACCACGAAATAATTTTTTCAATCGATATTTTAGAAGCTCAGATTTTATGGCAAATACATCAGAAGCAAAAATTGGTGGCCAAAGTATTCTTTACCAAAAATTCGAAATTATATGCTAAATATTTTCCATTAGGAGATGTATCCGCTGAAAAAAGATTTTTCAAATCGGAGTTTTAGGAGAAGAGTTATCGGGAAAAATTAAATTTACTTTTACGCCCCCCAGCGGAAAATCTATGCGTAATTTGAATAGGAAACTATCTAAAACACTCTTCGACATAAATGGAATCGAAAGATAAAAGAATTTTTTCAATCGGATGTTTAGAAGCAAATATGTGGATTAAAACGTAATTTTGAATTCGACATCATCTGCATTTACGCCCACTAGGGGCAATATTGTACATCGTAAAAAAAAACAACTAAATAAAGGATCATCATTCGCATATTTCAAGCTTCCGACTGCAAAAATAATTTTTCAAATCGGACTAATAGTTGCAGAGATACCGTGGGTACAGGCGGACGGACGGACAAACCGATAATCTTTTTTTACAAACGACATTTTTTTACAACCACGATCTTTTTTTACAAAAGACATGCTAAAAAAATCCCCGTTTACCTCCAAAAAAAAGAAAAAAAACAAGTTTTAGTCTCGTAGGATCTTGAAAAAAATGTCATTTCTCATTCATTTTTCTGTTATTTTGAATTCTGACGGGAAAGTAAGGCTTTTTCAAATTTAAAACAGTAAAAGTGAGAAGGGCAGTGTACATCTGAAAGACTTTTCACACCAATGAAAAAAACATGCTCTTTTTACGACTTTTTAATGCAGTACTTTTGGAATTGTGTTTTTATGTTCTTTGCAAAAACAAAACATAAACGTCCAAAAAATTACTAGAAGCTGTTAAAATCAAAAGGAATACTTAGAAATTGTGTTACTTATCAAGAAAACAGATATCGCAATTACTAATTTCACAGTGACGTAACGAAAAAGTCAGAGCAGTTCCTATTAAGCATAACGTTTTACACATAATAATAAAATTAGGTGATGGAAAAAAATGGCAGGTTTCTGTTTTGTACATTTAGCATCATCCATGGGAGACCAAACAAAACTGGAACAGTTTTGCTTGGTCTCCCATATTAACGCCACGAATGAAGACCAAACAAAACTGGACCAGTTTTGCTTGGTCTTCATTCGTGGCGTTAACCTGTCTGGTCTGCCAGTAAGCCTTTTTAGCACGTCTTTTGTAAAAAAAGATCGTGCTTCTGTTATCGGTTGTCCGTCCGTCTGTACCCACGGTATCTCTGCAACTATTAGTCCGATTTAAAAAATTCTTTTTGCATTCGGAAGCTTGAAATATGCGAATGATGATCCTTTATTTCGTTTTTTTTTTTTTTACGATGCACAATTTTGCCGCTAGGACGTAAATGCAGATGATGTCGAATTCAAAATTACGTTTTAATCCACATATTTGCTTCTCAACATCCGATTGAAAAAATTCTTTTATCTTTCGATTCCATTTATGTCGAAGAGTGTTTTAGATATAGTTTCATTTTCAAGTTACGCATAGATTTTCCGCTAGGGGCGTAAAAGTAAATTACATTTTTTCCTATAACTCTTTACCTAAAACTCCGATTTGAAAAATCTTTTTTTCAGCGGATACATCTCCTAATGGAAAATCTTTTGCATATAATTTTGAATTTTGGTAAAGAATACTTTAGTCACCAGGGGGAGTAAGTGTTAATTTTTGCTTCTGATGTATTTGCCATAAAATCTGAGCTTCTAAAATATAGATTGAAAAAATTCTTTCATGGACTGATGCCACTCACATCGATAAACCTTTTCGGAATATTTTCTTATAAAAATATCCCATAGTTTCTCCGCCAGGGGGCGTAGATGTATATCTTATTTTTCTCAATATCTCTACTTCTAGGAGTCCGATTTAAAAAATTCCTTCTTTGTTGGATAGTGTTTTCCGTGTGACATGTTTTTCATATAATTTCAAAATTTTCAAGTAATTCATAGACTTTCCGCTTGGGGGCGTAAAGGTAAGTTGCTTTCCCCCTATATCTCTGCTTCTAAATCTCCGATTTGAAAAATTCTTTCTGCACCGGATACATCTCCTGATGGGAAATCGCTTGCACATAATTTCTAATTTTTGTAAAAAAAAATGGTTTGGCCACCAGGGGGCGTAAACCTTAATTTCCGCTTCTGATGTATTTGCAGCAAAATATAAGCTTCTAAATACTCGATTGAAAAAAACGTCGTTTGTAGACCGAACTACTCGTGTCGACAAACCTTTTAGAAACATTTTCTTCTTAAAATAGTGCATGGTTTCTGCGCCAGGGGGCGTAGACGCATATCTTATTTTTGTAAATATCTCAACTTCTAGGAGTCCGATTTAAAAATTCCCTTCTTTGTTGGATAGTGTTTCGAGTGTGACATGTTTTTCCTGAAATTTAAAAATTTTCAAGTAATTTATAGACTTTCCGCTTGGGGGCGTAAAGGTAAATTGCGTTTCCCTCTATTTCTGTGCTTCTAAACCTCCGATTTGAAAAATTCCTTCTGCGCCTGATACAGCTCTTTATGGGAAATACTTTGCACATAATTTCTAATTTTTTTACAAAATGGTATGGCCACCAGGTGGCGTAAGCCTTAATTTCCACTTCTGATGTATTTGCAGCAAAATATGAGATTCTAAAATCTCGATTGAAAAAAAATCTTTTGTTGACCGATGCTACTCATGTCGACAAACCTTTTAGGAACACTTTCTTCTTGAAATAATGCATGGTTTCTACGCCAGGGGGCGTAGATGTATATCTTATTTTTGTCAATATCTCTACTTCTAAAAGTCCAATTTGAAAAATTCCTTTGTTGTTCGATAGTGTTCCCGATGCGAAATGTTTTTCCTATAAATTCAAAATTTTCACGAAAATCATTTAAGACTTTCCGCTAGGGCGCATAAAGGTAAATTGCGTTTTTTGCTCCTAAAACTCCGATTTGAAAAATTCTTCCTGTATCGCATACAAGACCTGATGGAAAATATTTTTCACATAATTTCTAATGTTTTGTAAAGAATGGTTTGGCCACCAGCGGTCATAAGTTTTAATTTCTGCTTCTGATGTATTTGTAGCAAAATCTGGGCTCCTGAAAACTCGACTAAATTGTTTTTTCTTGGACCGATACCGCTCAAATGGATAAACCTTTTGAGAATACTTTCTTCCTAGTCGAATTTGAAAAATTCCTCCGGTTTTCCCACCAGGGGACATAAAGTCACATCTTATTTTTGTTGATAACTCTGTTTCTAAGAGTTCGTAAACTCAAGACTCCGTTTACACCAATATCTGAGGGATTAAAGACCCGATTGAAAAACTTCTTTCTTCCGTCAAATACTATTGTTTCCATACCGGTTCCATTGCCTTTAAATAGCTTTGATAAATTTAATTTGCGTCAGAACGGTTTCAAAAGACGTGCTTATTACACTCGAAAATTCGGTGTCATCTTTCATGTTTTATAATTTTTTCAGTGTTTACATTCTTGTTTTTTGAATTCTTGAGTCTGGGTTGGTGTTTGATCTGGTGGCCTAGGAAGCATGGCCAAACGACATTTTTGGTTATCCTTGTCGTTTGTTGGTACTCGAACGGCCACTCCCGCAGGTTGATGCTCTCCTGATGACGGCAACCTGTTTTTTGTTTTATATTTTTCGGTTTTCAATTCTGAACTTATATTTTGAATTTAATTCTGCATTTTTTACAAAATTCTAATTTTTAACAATTCACTCTATATACGTATATATACAGTATCAGTGGCGTGTCTTGGGTCCGATTCCTTTGCATATCTTACCCCCTCCCCTGTTTTTTTAAAAATTGTGAAGTTTAATTTTTAATTGTTAAGTAATAGAAGTAACTTAGTTTAAGTACATGCTATTGCTGACATGATACCAAATGATTATGAGGATTAGGATTTGAAAACTTTATTTGTACATGAGCTCCATTCTTCTTTCCTTTCGTGTGAAGTTCAGTGTTACGTTTTCATAAAAAGTTTCTTCCGAGTACTTTTTCATGTTTAAAAAGAATGTTTTTCTCTATTGACAAATCAGCCAAGTTGCTCGAATGTACATGTCCTTGTGTAGCTCTAAGACATATCTTGATTCTTTTTAATGTAGAAAAAACTTCTTTCGGCAGTTGCAGTTGTTGATGGAAGCTTTAATATTAGGTCTGCTAATTTGTACACCTCACTAAACACTATGTCCAATTTATTCAACTTTATGTAACAAGTAATGTCTCTTACCGATTTGTTTTTGTATTCATCAAGGGAATAAAACACCTTCAGTTCATTTTTTAGTCGAGCTGTATCAAAATTTGAAGCATTGAGTTCTGAAGTTCTGACAGTAGATGTTCAGGGAAACTATCACACAATTTATCAAAACAGTTCGAATCCAACAATGCCACGAATTTAAGATATAATATCACTGATTTTAATTCATTGATACTTCACACAGACAGAAACAATTCTCGTGAAACACGTGCTGTACAGGCGGAAGCATGCGAGTGACTGAGGTAATGGAAGCCTTCTCTTTTCTGAGCGAACCGCTGCGCAAAGCAACGGTCCATTCCCCTCCATACACCCATTCATGTTGTCATGGAAACGCTAGCAGGCGATCGTACCGAAGGTCTTCGAATCAGAACGGCGAAGACTCTGGAATAGCTGGTTGCGTTACGCCGTTGGTCTTCGCTCGCCAGACTGAGTCAAAGAAATGAATCCGCACGTGTTTTTTTCACAGCGAAAAAGCATCGACATATCTTAATACCGTTGATAATAATTGACTTTTATTTGTGTATATTTAATTGACTTCTGTTTGTGCTTTCTCTGGGATTCGCAGCTAGTCTAGCTAGCCCCGAATATACGCCACTGATGTATAAATATCGCTACAGTCAACATTTTTGAGTTAAGTACCTTATTGTATGTTTAATTTCAGTTTTTGCTGTTTTCTTGATAACATATCAAGCTTCAGAATATGTTTCACAGCAACGCCAATTTTTACCAGTTTTTAATGAGTTGAAAGTTTCCAAAATGTGGATGTTGATTTCATCATTGACCCACAGAAGAAAGGAACACTCATGAAATCAACATTATTCACATTGTGGAAACTTTCAATTCATCACAAGCTTGTGGAAATTGGTGTTGCTGTGAAACATATTCCAGTTTCTTAATTTGACGAAACGACTTCTTGAATTCACCCTTCCCCTTTTTGTTTTGAACAGGCACATATTTGTTGGCCTCGACGCTTTTTCAATCTCCTTAATATTAAATTCATCCATATTAACAAATAAGGTATTAATTCCGACACGACACGCAATGGAACGGGATGTTAGCACGTCAAACAACACCTCTGAATGCTCAATGCAAAAGATGCAATGTGAAAAGTAACTCTCAGTCTTACAACGTGACACGCGGGGTATGAGAGAATGAATCACCAGAGAAGCAGGCGACAGGCCTATGCCGGTATCTTGCTCCGGACAATCGCCACAGTATTTGTCATTTTCTTGTAGGACTTCCGTCCACAGTGAGTAGAGTTTAGGTCCCGGCCACCTACAGCGAGATCGCTTTTTGGGCAGAACACAGAAACGGAAGAAATGAGAGCAAGTCTAGCGACTTTGACAGAACAGTTTGCAGTGAGATTAGAGTACAGCAGATGGGGCAACCGTACAAGTACGATGTTGCACAAAGAGGGGTGAGAGAATTTCAGGAGGGGTTTAGGAAAGGACACCCATTTAACCAGTGGGTCCAGCCTGGGGGCCGTCACTTAACGTGCTCGTCCGATGCACGGCGGATATTCAGCGATTGTCAGTAAATCACACCATCTCTGAAAGATCAGCCCAGGTTCGAACCTGAGGACATTGCATTGATAGTCTGACTCGATAACCACTAAGGCATCAGCGCACTGAAAATAAAAGCAAATGAAGTATCGTTTTACGATATGATATCGGTGAGTCTTGCGTCTGTGCCGTATCATCTGTCAGTGGAAATCTTCGTTGCTTTAAGAAAGAGACGGCAACATTTTTGTATGACAAATCATTTTTCACTTCGTTGGCACCAGTATCGAGCCTATAATTCCACAGTAAGCATATTTCTTTTCAGAAGAAAAAAAAAAGAAAAAAAAAAGAAAAGAAAAGGAACGGAAATAAAACCAGGTCGAAATCGGATCGAGAACACCTTGACCCGACCCGTTTGACCCGCTGACCCGTGATCCATTTCCATCTCTGCTATGTAAGGCTTTTCAGGGGAGCTGTTGGTTCCAGTTCCTTTCTATGGACGACAACGCTCGTCCCCATCGGGCTCGGCTAGTCGTCGAATACCAGAAGAGCGAGGGTATTCACAGGATGAAGTGGTCAGCGAGATCTCCGGATCTGAACCCGATAGAGCATTTCTGAGATGTCCTGGGAAAAGCAATTCCAGAAGCCGCCATCCAGAAAACTCAGCAAGCCTCAGAAGCCATAGCAAGCCAGAAGCCGCCTTCCAAAACCCTCCCGGTACTCCGACGCGCCTTGCAAAGCAAGCCAGAAGTCACCCTCCAGAACCCTCCCGGTACTCCTGCCGCCAAGCTAAAGCAAGCCAGAAGCCGCCTTCCAGAATCTTCTCGGTACTCCGACGCGCCTTGGTGGAGGAGTGGCATTTGCCCCAAACTCTCAATCACAGCCTTGTAAACAGTATGAGGGCTCTTTATGCAAGCTGTATCGCTGTTTGGGGTAATCAAACTCCTTATTAGCCCCTCGAAATCCGTGCCACTTGCTGCATCACTTTTAGACTGTCATCCTGTCATGCGCATGCTGCCTCCTCATGCTGTGATGGCTTTTCTTTTCTGTTGTGTATTGTTGCGTCATTAATACATGTATGCATGCCGGTACCAACTGTCATTAAACTATGTCGTTTGGATCTAACGTTATTCAATATTTTCTGTTTGTCGCGTAAATTTTGGGCACCAGTGTATCCGATGAGCCATTACATTATTACCACCCCCAGCCTACAGAAATGTGCGCCCCTGGTGACCGAACGGTGGCGCAGGGGAAGTTCACAGAGCAGTATATATACAACCCGAGGACCGGCTCTCCGTTAGTAGAGTGTTCGGAGTCAGAATGGGAAAAGCTGCGGATTTATCGGAGTTTGATAAGACAAATTGTGATGTGAATTTAAGATTATTTCCACTTCACGCAAAAGGAGTTTGAATTTTAACAGGCAGACGTGTGTGTGTATAGTAAGCAGCTGCATTTTTAGTGGAAGATATTGAGCAGATAAATTTATTCATGAATGCGTTTCTGAAAATCATTTCGTAGAAAAGTAGCGCTGTATTAAATTTAAGCACTTATGCATGTAAACTGAAAGCACGTCCATTCTTGCATATATTCATAGTGATTACTGAATATATAACTGTGTTTAACATCCCAATTGTAAAAACACTATAATGTTGAACTGCAATTTTTGAGAGTAGAATATCAGAATTTTGTAATCTGATTTTTTAGCTCTGTAATTTCGGTTGACTGTGTTAAGCAGGAACATTTCTTGGTATTTCGTATCTCTGAGATTACCATCATGGTGTATTATCCTTCACATGAGATACAATACATGCTGCTGATTGTCAGGAATTAGATTTCTTTGACTTAGAGCAGAGAATTTGTTCGGCCAATCTGCATTCGGTTCAGCTCCATCCAGCCACAAAGAAAATCTCAGTGGAAAGTTGTTAGGAACCGAAAACAGTTTCGAATGATCGCCTAATGAAGACGAAGAGGTAATTCCCTAATCATATAAATCACTCACGAATCGAACATAAACGTCCATTTAGAGCAAGGGAGGAGTTTCGTTCTTCGGTTCCGACAAACAGGGACCAAACCGATTGGGTGAGCGGTTTCCCTGTCATGTGACTCAGTAGCGCCCAATCAGGGGTAAGTCTTCGGAAAGAGAAATCATTTCCTCAAAGAGCCTTTGCTCTCTCTCCGCGTGAACCAATAGACGAAGCAGAAAGGCAGTTCCTTTCCAATCATTTACCCTGCCTTTCCCAACACAGAAATAAATCGAAACGATTTAGTGATTTTTATTGTCTTGTGGAACAATTTCACGATTACTCTCTTCCGAACATCTGCTCCCTCTAATTAAAAACACAGGAAACCACTGCAAGTAAAAAAAAATTAAATAAAAGAATCTACGACTAAGAACAAAAATGCCCTTGTAAGAAAAAAAAATTCTCTTCGTAAAACTCAATGGAGTTGAAATCTCGAAAAAAAAAAAAAATGAAACACATCTAAAATTTCATTAATATGTACTATTTTCCATATTGCAGTGGTTGAAATGTTCATAATTTCGATACTTTGTTTCATATAACTTTTCACTAATTCGCAAAATTTAATATGTTTAATATAATCAGTGTTTTTGAAATTACCCCTGTTAACGATATAATGACATCATCAATCATTATCATTCCACTGCAGGACAGAGATGGAAACAGGTCACGGGTTGACAATTTCTAGCGGGTTAAATGGGTCGGGTCAAGGTGTTCCTGACCCGATTTTATTTCCGTTTGTTTTTTTCAAAAGCAAAAAAAAAAAAAAAAAATTCTAAGAAAAATGCGCACTGTGGAATTTTGTGCTCGATACTGGCGCCCGCGGACCAAAAAGTAATTTGTCATGCAGTATAAAGGAAAAGTGTCCCTTTCTTCATAGGAGCAATGATGAAAATAAATAGCCCACATTTTGGAAACTTAGACCTCATCATAAACTTGTGAAAACTGGTGTTGCTGTGAAACATATTCTGAAGCTTGATATTGTATCAAGAAAACAGCAAAAACTGAAATTAAACACGCAACACGTTGCTTAATTCCAAAATTTTGACTGTAGAACAACCTTAACATTACTGCGGAAAAACTTTTTTACTCTCGTAAATGTGTTTGAAATCATGTGTAAAACAGGTAGGTTATGTCTTGCAAATGAAGGACGACAGTTTCAACACTCCCTGTAAGTGAGTAAATTATACGTTCCTATAGTACATTTGTTTGATTTCCATATAACCTCTGCGGAGAGACTTTTTCAGCGCCCTGTATGTATATATATAAATATATATATAAATTCATTTGCAAAAGTAAAAGAAAAACAAATCACAAAAATAGAACAAAAACATAGCTAGTACAATGAGAAGCGCCAAAGGCAGCTATACTCATGTAGTAGCATATATAGAGTGAATTGTAGAAAATAAGAATTGCAAAAATTAAATTCCATAAAGAATACTGAATTAAACTCAATAATGGAAATTCAAAATTGAAAACTAAAAAAAAAAAAACAAACAGGTTACCGTCATTAGGAGAGCATCAACCTGCGGGAGTGACCTTACCAGCAAACGACAAGGAGAACCAAAAATGTCGGTTGGTCATGCTTCCTAGGTTACCAGACCAAACGCCAAAACAGACATTTAAATTCAAAAAACAAGAATATAAACACTGAAAAAATTATAAAAAAGGCTTACCAAATCGGTCAACGCCATGAATGAAAATCAAACTGAACTGGACCAACGACCCACAAGAACCCAAATACAGTACATATGCTAACGTTAAAGTGGTCGCGGTTAGATAACATCCTAGCAAGCCAAAAGAATATGTAAAATGACGAGATGCAAAACTGTGTATGTAAATAGAAGTCTTCAACCACTAGGGACCCACCAAGTGGTACTTTATATTGCCTGACTCACTTAATATTGTAAGGTCCTAGATTAGTAAAGCGTGTCAATGTGCAATTTGAAACTTTTTGAAACCGAATTAAAATTTGAAATTAAGTGTTTTGAATAATGCTTTAAAAAATTACTGGGAAAGTTGTTAGAATGCAGTCTAGATAGAAGTGTTTTAAGATTTTTTACAAGTAAAAACTGTGTGGAGCATATTTTTGCTGTTCTATGAAATTGAGAAAGGAGTAGATTACGATGTACTTCTTTAGAAATACTGGAGGACCAATGAGTGTAGTAAATGACGTTTGCTACCTCGATTTGGAAGTACAGGTGGACGAGGGAGGAAGGCCTGGTCGACCTGAAAGTGTTGTTACGGATCGTATTGTTAACACTGTTTCGGCAATCCTACAAGAAGATCGACAAATAACGTACGAAGACATAGCGGCGTCCACTAATATTTCAAAAATGTCGGCATTCCGCATTCTACGCGACAAATTACTGCTGCATCGTGTGTGTTCCAGATGGGTACTTCATCGCCTGACGGGAAAACAATTGTTAGCCAGAGTTCAGGTGTGCCGTGAGTGGAAACAAATGATTGTAAAGGATCCAAACTTTCTAAACACAGTAATAACTGCCGATGAAACATGGGGCCACTATGTCGAACCCCTCACGAAGCGCGCAACGAGTGTCTGGAGGCACACAGGCTCGCCTTCTCCGGAAAAAGTCCGCCAAACCAAATCATCTGGGAAGGTGATGATGACAATTTTCTTTGATCATAAAGGTCTAGTCTACCAGCATACCGTTCCTGCGCAAATTACTGTCAATGCTGAGTATTATATTTCAAGCTTGAAGCGTCTGCGACGACACGTATCGATTAACCGACCGGAACTGGTGGGCAAGTGGACCCTACACCATGATAACGCCCGCCCATATATGGCTGCTTGTGTTCAACAGTTTCTTACGAAATGCAGTGTTGAAATCATGCCATTGCCTGCCTACAGTCCTGACCTCGTCTCGTGCGATTTCTGGTTGTTTCCAACAATGAAGGAGAAGTTTCGTGGTGCAACATTCAACACAGATGCTGATGTTATTCAAGCTGTACAGGGGTCACTAACGCAGCTTCCAGAAAATGCCTTCGCCACATGCTTTGAAAAGTGAACTGAACGATGGGACCGTTGTATACCATCCGAGGGAAGGTACTTTGAGAAAGAATAAAATATATTTTTCTGTACCTCTATTTCTTCATTTTGTGTGATTTTACTCTGAGTTTTTATGGAACAGCCGTTGTAGATTTTTACTTTGCAGGTGACTAGGTACTAAAGTGGCGCGACACTAGCTACACCACCATTCAGGGATGATGATGCAGACAGAAACATGATGTAATGGATACAGCGTTGCACCAGTCAGGAATTTTGGTTTGTGGGTTTAACGACCATCGTGAGCAACTCAGTGGGCTAGAAACAGTCACCTTTTTCTAATTTAGAGCACTTTGGTGGCAGGAAAGGGAAAGAGGCAGTGTCGTAATACAGGTACACCACCCATGCCTCACTCGGGATTCGAACGCGGTCCCGTCTCTGACGAATGGTCAGAAGCAGACGCTTAGACCACTGCGCCCACAGGGGTGGCCCAGTTAGGTTTGATACCACAACATGTTGCATAATTGATTCTTGTTGACGTATGTTTCCCATACCACACAACGGGGTGTTATGTCGCACCAAAAACTGATGCTATACTTTTTTGGTGCAACATGCCACAAAATTTTTAGCATTGTATGGTAAGAAAAATTAATGAGAAAGATATGAAAAATGAGCATTACACAGTACAAGTAAGTGCTCACTGAACTACGACAACCTACTTAATTCTTCGTGGGCCCTCCTTTCGCCCGGAAAAGGGCCGTCACCCGGCGTGGCAGCGACTCCACCACGTGTCTATTCAGTTGCGTGGGAATATGTAACCAAGTTGTTTGTATCGCGGTCCACAGTTAGAGTATGGATCACGGTGGTGTGCCTATCTCACCTGGCGTTCCACAACATTCTGCAGATGTTCAGCTGAGTTGAGTTCAGACGAGTTAGTGGGCGATTGGAGATGTCTCATAACAGCATTGTGCTTCTTGAACCTTTCTTGCACTAGATGGCCACGATGACACAGGGCATTTTCATCCTGGAATAATCCATTCTACTCTGGGTGGAGGTACAGTTATTATAAGGTGTAACCATCAAATACGTGCAGACGCGTACTAATTAAATGCTGCTTTTGTACGATAACTTAAAACCATGATGTCGCAATTGCAAAGTTAAAAGATGACATTTATTTACAATTAAAAAACATATGAAGAATACGACAGCAGAATCTTTCGAGGTTGCTATAATATCATCATCAGCCCTAGTGCCACAGAAAACCAATGGTACAAGCATTAAATATAGTATGATGTCCCTGAATGCAATGGTCAAAGTGATGCCATAACATTAAACTGAAAAAGAAAAAGGTGATTAAGTTCACTATTCGTTAGTAGATATGTCATCATCAAGTGGTAAAAGGTTTCCAATTAACAACCTCCAGGGGAGCGGAAGATATGTCCGTAAATCTTTATTGCAACAAAGATTAGAGTACCTAGAAATAAGTTTACTTTCAGAAAATAAAAGCATGTGTTTGTTATGTGCTGAGGTGAGAATCACAGCATTCTCCCAGTCGGGAACATGATTACCTTGATCAAAAAGGATCGTGATCTAGTACCCACTAATCTCAGACATGAAGTGTACCGCATTCCTCTAATCCCTACCATAATTCATTCTACAGGCCTTAGAAGACAAAGAAAGTCCTAGCTGAATTTCCTTTAAAACCATTTCTATTCATTAGGTATGTAGACGATATTTTGGTCTTTTGGCCACACTCTGCGGATAAACTTAATTTGTTAGCGGAGTCTCTATCATCTCAATACCCATCTTTAAATTTCCCCTTAGAACTCGAGCAAGAGGGAACTATTCCTTTTCTAGATTTCTTACTATCCCGTGATCATTCGTCTAATAAGATCACTTACTCTGTTTGCAGAAAACCAACTTTTACCCCGGTTCTTATGCCAAGCTCCTCTGCCCACCCACTTAACTACAAACTATAAGCATTTCGGTTTCTTATAAAGCGAGCATTCACGCATTCCTCTACTTCAAAACTTCGTCAAGTTGAGCTAACGAAGGTTCTTTCATATGACTGTCACTTGTGGCTATTCACGAAAAACTTTCGATAGACTAGTCAGCAACCAACTCCGTTCGTCATTTACCAGCCTTCAACGGGACGTACGCCACACCAGGTATGTTGTTTCTATAGAAAATCTGCCACCTATTGTTTCTACATTGAAGAGCCTTTGCAGAGAACGTTAACTTCACTTCGGTGTTTGAACCAACAATATTTCTTTCCCTCATCAAGAAGGATAGTGATCGAGCACCCACTAATCTTAGACATGGTGTGTACCGCATTCCTCTGATCCCTACCATGCCCTCTGTACCTAAGAAGATCTACATAGGATCTACTCTCAGGTCGCTTGGTTTCAAAGTGAATGAACACAGATACAACATTCGCACTGTATCCTTTTCCACTGCCTTGGTGAGAACAGTGAATCAAGGTAATCATGTTCCCGACTGGGAGAATGCTGTGATTCTCACCTCAGCACATAACAAACGCATTCTTTTATTTTCTGAAAGTTTACTTGTTTCTAGGTACTCTAACCTTGCAATAAAGATTTACCTACATATATTCCGTTCCCCTGGAGGTTGTTGATTGGAAACCTGTTTTCCACTAGATGATGACGTATCTACTAACAAACAGTGACCATAACCATCTTTTTCTTTTTCAATTTAATGTTATGACATCACTTTGACCATTGCATTCTGTGACATCACACTGTATTTAATGCTTGCACCATCGGATTTCTGTGGCACTAGGCCTGATGATGAGATTGTAGCAATCTCGAAAGATCTTGCCTGTCGTATTCTTCATATGTTTTTTAATTGTAAATAAATGTCATCCTTTAACTTTGCAATTGCGACGTCATGGTTTTATGTTGATGGTGTAAGTTAAAAAACTAAGAAAAGATTTGCAACGGTAACTATGTTCATAATCGACAGACTCCTAAAATGAAAATTTACCGTTATTTATTCTTGACTAAACACACAACTAAAACGCTAATGAAAGTTGACTGATAATACTAAACATAAAACGAATGAGTTATTAATCAACAACGAACTTTGCTTTCTATTTAGTCTGTTTTAAGCAGTCTTACCGTAATCCTTTGGCTTTTGACACAAAGACAGTTTTTTCCAGCGATAGTCCTTTTATCATCGCTCTTTTAGAGCACTTTTGTATGGACAACAAATAACGTGTTCACACACATCGAAGCGACGCCATCATCTTTGTCACTTGTCCAGGGTCGTGATCCCATAATTCTCTGCAACGAACCACTAACTGGCTGCTCGGCATCAACGCAACTGAAACTCACAAACATAAATTTGCAGCAGGTGTTCGATGAAAATAAAAGAAACGAGCAAAGGACGCTAATATCCAACATATGTTATCGCACAAAGACAGCATTTAATTAGTATACGTCTGCACGTATTTGATGGTTTAAGTTCTGTACAAGAATTGCCTCTTTTTAGCTCGTATGGTTACATGGTCTGCAACAGTCCCTGGTAGTAGTCAGCGTACGTACGTTGGTCACCCCCACGAGGGGTCCCAGTCCAAGCCAGCTAAGCATGTCACATATCATACGACCGGCCGCATCGGCCTGGATAGTCGATGCTATACTTGAGGAATCCATAACCTCATGCTTCTGACACTAAATACGGACTCGACCAACAGCAGAAGGGAATACATGTAGTGATTCATCGGACCGCATTCTTGCTTCCAATTTTCTATTGTCCAGTCTACGTGCTGTTAGCTCCAGGAGAATCGTTTAAGTCGATGGACTGTTGTTAGGATAGGGTGGAGTATAGGGCTCTTGCTGTTGCAGCCCATCTGTGCCAGCGGCCGTTGCATAGTCGCCCGGTATATTGTTTCTGGTTGATCCATATTGTATTTGGCCGCCAAATGCGAAACTGTGCATCTCCGATTGCCCTGTAGAAGGCATCGCACCTGTCGTTCACCTTTGGAATTCATCTTTTGCTGCCCTTCACAATTGTGGCACTGAATGGGTGTTTCGCCATTTTGGAACCACTCTTGGTACACGGACGACATCGAACAACACACAAGCGTCGCCGTTTCGGAAATGGTCGCACTAACTCTTCGGCAGCACACAGTTTGGCCTTTGGTAAACTCTGATCAAGCCTTGGGTTTACCCGCCACGTCCGGAACTTTGGTCTCAGCCGGACCACCAACCTTTTACATACACCCCTTTAGACTAAAAGTCACGCCCTTCGTTACGCCAGTATCTGGTGTAACTCACTTTTCATAGACGTGGTCGCAATTCTGGTAGTGTATATGAATATAAAAAAAAGGTGAAATACCTGTGGGATGCCGATAAGAAATTCCTACGAGTGGAGATGATGGAGAAATCGCATTATGTGAAAATTGTGATTCATTAGCAACAGAAATGGATCGAGACCGTAGATTCACAGGTGCTAAGAAGAAAACTAACAGAGCACATGAGATTGATGCTTAGAAAAGATCATACAGACTATCGAGAAAAGAGGGAATATGAAATGAAAAGCTTTAAAAGTATTATGAGTGTACAGGAAACTGTACTGGTAGATGTACAGAAGAAACAATATAATCGTGTGAGAAGAATGTCTCTAATGAAATACTTCCTAAAACTGCTACGGAATAAACACTAAAAAAATCTGAGAGGATAACCTAGAAGAATATCTTGTGATAGGGTTTGAAAGACACTGGATGACATCAATCTTGTGGTGGAATGGTGCTTAGATACACACACCGGCCACTGAATTAGAAACTTTTATGCAGATGTACGTAAACGTCACTTACGCAGCGTATAAGCAAGATACGTAGTCAGGTGGGTCACCACGTAACCTAGGCAGCTGTTTAAGACTGCTGCTTGTCAGTAATCGTCAGTAGTGTTGATCACAATGGGAAAAACAAATGATCATCCGGACTTCGATAAAGGGCTTATTGTGGGTGCTCGTCTGACTGGAGCAACGATTTTGAAAACAGACTAGTTTCGTAAAAGGTGAGATATCCTGGGTCTTTAATCAGTGGAAAAATTACCCATATTTTTTGTCTAAGAAACATAATTGTGGCGCGACGAAATCTGTCAGGGCGAGATCGCTGTCGTTTGAGAAGGCTCGTACGGAGAAACAGGACTGCCTATATGCAGCAACTGACCGAAGCATTTAATAAAAGCTACTCACGGCCCATATCTCAACGAGCAATGCGCAGGGAATTGAAGAAGACCTGTATTGGTAGTCGCATGCCTATACGGAAGCCACTGATTTCTGAGGGAAACCGGAAAGTTCGTCTAGAGTGATGTCAAAAACACCATGATTGGACACTGGAAGACTGGAAAACAGCCATGTGGTCTGACGGTACCGCCTTGTTCTTTACCGACAGCAGGCAGAGAGTTTGGTGGGAGCTCCATAAAGCAATGGATCCAGCTGGCCTTGTTAGCACAACTGAAGGTTCTGAAGGTGGTGTGATAGTCTGGGCCACGTTCTGTTGGTACGGAGTTAGTCCCCTGATATTGCTGGAAGGTCGCATGTTCTGCAAGGATTATTTGAACATTGTTGCCGATCAAGTCTATCCTGCAATGTTGACTTCTTATCCAGAAGGTGACGGTTGCTTCATGGAGCACAATGCTACTGTCCATTGTTCAAGATGGGTTCAGCAAATATAACAGCGGCTTTCACCATCTTACCTGGCCACCACAATGCCCGGATCTCAACCCCATTGAGAATGTATGGGACATGTTAGGAAAAACTGATGAGAGAGAGAGAGCAAAGTCCTCTTCCTTCAAACCTGAGCCAGTTAACAGACTATCTGGTGAACGTTTGGTATGCTGAAACCGTAGATGCACTCCAACACCTTGTGGAATCTATGACAAACTTCATACGTGCTTTAATTCTGGCTAAATGAGGTTCAATTCGGTACTGAATAAAAGTTTTTAATTCAGTGCCAGGTATGTGTAGATTCCTCCCGAAATGAAATCGTGTCTGCGCCACTGACAGGAAGGCAACGACAGACTCCACAAACTGAATATATATGTATAACACTTTGATAATAGCTTTTATACAAAACTGAGTGGTTAGATGCGTGGGATTCTGTCCTAGTTGGGCGTCTTGGTTTGAGTGTCGTATGTGACATGGGTGTTGTGTTCGTCCCACTAACTAATTTTGTCCTTTCTCTGGAGCTAGTGGCTACAAATAGGTGCAGGTGATCCCTTGACGCTGCTCGCGGTAGTCGTTATACCCTGAAACAAAAAAGCCAAAAAACTTCTATGTGGCATTCGCATTTTTCTGTTTAAGGATTTAATTTATCTATCAATTTTACAGACATTCGTTGTGTTTCACTCTGATCATTTCGAGAAAGAGATTAAATAGCGTCAAAGTCTCGGTAAATACAATAAGACCCCTTTTATTAGATCTAACTGTGACCATCGTAACCTTCAGAAAATCGAAAACTTCTGATAATCGAGAATAGTCTTCGTGGGTAACCAGTTACAGCCAAGCAAGGGAGAAATTAACGTGATATAAAATGCCTTATTCATTAACTCCTTAACGACCACGATCCTAAAATGTTTGTCACTCAGAATACCATAATGCCCGAAAATGTCTTCTGCCCTTTTCCGAGTTTCATTCCCTTTCCCTCCTGCAGTAACAAAGAAGGATTACTGGTGGGTCACTACTCGAAACTTCCGATCTCTACGTTTGATATACACTGGGCTTCGGACGTTTCCCTGGGGCAAGCAGTGCATTTTTCTGCTGAGAGCCTTAGGCAGATAGGAGCGAGTGGTAAGAGATGGAAAATATTGTTTACTTTACCCTTTTCTTGTTCTATATGGTAAAAAATATGCTCTCAATCTCTTTATTTGGATTGAGCAAAATGAAAGAATTTTTACGACAAATTTCCCCCTATAAACTCCGTTTTTGGGACAATGCAAATAATCACAGACAGATAGACGAATCACGTGTCAACACAGCAAGAGTTCTACTAGCGATGACAGAAGGCTGAATGATATAGGCCCGGGACAAACCAACTCTTGATTCACTTCTTTGTTTAGTGACAACAATGGCGACTGAGGGCGACTTCTGATAATCCGTCGGTCGCTGTGGAAATTCAAAGGAGGGGAGGGGAGTAGGAAATCTTACTCATTATATCCGGGCGACTCGGGCGCTTGTAGTTGTTTGCATGCAAGGGAGCATTGGGTGCTATGGTCGCGAAAGAGTTAAATTTACAAGGCATCCTACCTTTCTGACTGCTGATTGGTTGATGTTCCGGCAGTTGAAGAGGGAGATAGGGAAATTGGAATGGTATGTGACCTTGACACTTAACCGCACCAGGAGCACGGGCGGAAAAGTACGAAAAAAAAAACACACCTAACACGGAAAGCGGCAATCAAGAGAGAGTTCCGAAAAAATAAGCGCCATTTAAAAGAGGTTGTACTGTAATAAAGTCACAATAACTAAATTCGTGCGCAATGTTACGAAGAAAGTTAAGAACCTTGTCTATATCGATATAAAACAGCGGTGTTTAGCAAGTCTTCCGCTCGTGAAGACTATTTTTTTGATGACTTTTTGAGTTTTTCAATATATTTTTTCGTGTTTTTAGTTCATCATAAGCCGATAATTTAAGAACTCAAGTATTGACTTTGAATTGGAACCACGGCGCCAGTTCATGCAAGTAAGTAATGGATATCGTCTTAATATTTTCTCTTCCCATATGAAAAAAACATTTATTTTTTGTATAATCGTCCTTCCGGCACTCAGTTGTTGTGTACTTCACTATAGGAAGCTCGTAAATGCATGCACACAGAGTATATTTAAACACCTTACTTATCTGCAGTTTATAGGATAGGACAGATTCAGGGGCGAAACAGCCTGGACGCTAACCGATAGGGGGCTGCAAAGCGGAAGTTGAATTCATTCAAAATGACAGTGTCATCTGTCAAAATATACGTTTTCTTTCTTCTGCCCCGAGGGCTAAAATATTTTGGCCCGGACCTGTTTATACAGGTAATTTGTTTCTATAAGTTGTAAGTTTGCAACCATGCACACTAAGGTTTTAAACTAGATGTCAATGAAGATAATAGCAAAAGCGACTTACAAGAGATGTCCAACGTTCTTGCAAGTCGGTTTTTCTCATGTTCATTGACATCCGGATGACTTGGGCACCAGCAAAAAGAAAGTAGTATTCGCTCACAAACACGAAGAAATAACCCGTTGATTAATTAAATCACAATTGGAAACAGAGTAACAGATTGTTAACGTTGAAGCTGCAACACACTACAACGTCGTATATTAATAAAAATCTCAATGATATTGTTACCCTGAACTCGTTAATTTCAGCGAGAGTTGATATTAATAACCTGTGACGTATACTCTAATTTAACTTCCATTTTTAGTTACCTTTTCTATGTAAATTTAAGTTCATTCTCCTTTAGCGTTTTTCAAACTTAACGTGATATCTTCTCTCTCGCAAGAGTATGGTTGGCAACATCTTGAGGTCGGAACGTAGTACGTGTGCATGTGTCCGATGAGAACTGAACTTTAAATAAGGTTTGAGCAGCAGCAGTGTGGGGAGATGGTGAAAGTTGTGTTAATTGTGGAAGAAACGTTGTCAAATTGAAGTTTGAGCTATTTGAAGGCTGCTTATTTTATTCTAGTGTTGTCGTTGTTTTCTTAACCAAGTGTTATTAATATCAACTCACGTTCCTTTTATTACGATAGTAATATTAAAAAAAGAGTTGTATTTAAGCCTTGTCAAAGTGCCAAAGGATTAGTGGCTGAATAAAGACTAATCGTAAGTAACTTTTTCTCGACGATTTCTTGAATGACTCCTGTTTCACTGTAGGTGAAGTTTTTGAGAACTGATTTATGTAGTGTTCAGTCAGCTAGACATAAACAAACATTACAAACTATCTTGAATACCATCTCACAAGATGTAATCATTTCTGCCGCCCCGGTGGCGCAGTGGTCTAAGCGATGCCTTCTGATCATTCGTCCGAAAGGGCTCCGGGTTCGAATACCGATGAGGCATGGATGTTGTGTTTGTCTTACGGCACTGACTCTCTCCCTTCCCTGGAACCAGTTACCCTAAATTAAGGACGGGCGACTGCTTATAGCCCATTGAGTTGCTCACGGTGGTCGTTAAACCTCCAATCAAAAAAAAAAATCATTTCTCTTTTTGTTAGTGTTTCTGAGGAGACTGTGAGATGGTTTCTTCACTATGCTCCAATTCACCCTAAAAGTGTACTGTTGGTAAAGGCGCGAGAGCCTTATCATGACTCGTCGTGAAACGCAAGAACGATATCCATTCGCGTTAATGTGCTCTTCTACTGGTTCGTTTCTGATCCCACCACCCACCTATACATCTCACAAGCAGTAGGGATTGTGAGCGGGGGCCTGGTGGAGGTCGAATTGCTTCTTCTACAGCCTGTTTAATTAACCACCCCTTCGAGTTCCCCCGATTATCAATTTATTATCTCTGTGTTGTTCATGTTGGGAGAGGTCTTCCACCCCTTCCCCCTGTCCGAGTTGTATCCCAAGTGGGCAGAAACGATTATCTCCCACTTCCGTACGTGCCATTTCTGTACAAATGGAATTTTGTCCCATTTCTGTACAAATGGAATTTTGTCCCATTTCTGTTCATAGCAGATTGGTTAGTGCCATTTCCGTACAGTTTCACCGCGCCTGGTATCACACGGTGGGAATGCTAAGGGAGAAAGTAAATGCTGATCCCCTGTCGAATTCCTCCGACGTCACAGATATCCCCATTTATTGTTTTCGTCAACCAATAGGCGCTCATGGTACTGTAAGCGGGAACAGCAATAAAAACTGAAGGGCAAATAAGCTGTCCATTAATGCCATCTTTACAGTCTTCAGTATTCGTCGCAGATGTTTAATTTTTGAAACCTGCTAAAAAAATGCTTTTCTTTTTAATATTTCGTTCAAAGTTGCCGTCAAAAATTCTGAGTTATTTCTTTAACCAGATTCATATGGAGTTTCTACAAAAGATTTTGCGAAATAATTTCCTTGAGGCTATAGGCTCTTATAGCCGTGAACCCTCCCTCAGTAAGGAGGGGGTTGCGGGGCTATCAGTACGCCCTGATCCTGCGTTTTCCTTCACGCATATCTCACTGCTTACGGACCATCACATCAGTTTACGGAAATGGCAGTAGATGATATGGATGTGTACGGAAATGGCAGTAGATGATATGGATGTGTACGGAAAAGGCAGTAGATGATATGGATGTGTACGGAAATGGGACAAAAATTCATTTGTACGGAAATGGCACGTACGAAAGTGGGATTACACGAGCAGAAACAGCCGAAAGTGCGAAGCTTTGGATTCAGGAACTTCTCATAAGAAATTTATTTCCAAAAGCGCACTAACTTCTGGAACTTTTTTTAGATGATAAACTGCTGAGCAAACAAAAATGGATTCTGAGCAATAATTATACTGGTTTTCGCTCAAAACTCTAGGGACTACTTTTCGTAGCGGAGGTAGCTGTTTCATACCCTACACAGTGGCACACTCTTAGGTTGACTCGGAGTA
The DNA here is from genome assembly GCA_039090855.1 of Macrothele yani. Classification (NCBI taxonomy): domain Eukaryota; kingdom Metazoa; phylum Arthropoda; class Arachnida; order Araneae; family Macrothelidae; genus Macrothele; species Macrothele yani. The sequence continues at coordinate 78,981,106 of CM077023.1, read as the reverse complement.
TAATTTCAGCCAGCCGTTAATGAGAGGGAAGAGATGACCACTCCCTGTGATTGCTCGATGTTACGAGAAAGCACTATATTATTGGCCGTTTCCCTGCATCGACTTTTCGTGAAGTTCAGTTTGGGATTATTATTTTTTTTTTTTTTTTGAATTGGAGGTTTAACGACCACCGTGAGCAACTCAATGGGCTATAAGCAGTCGCCCGTCCCTAATTTAGGGTCACTGGTTCCAGGGAAGGGAGAGAGCCAGTACCGTAAGACAAACACAACATCCATGCCTCGCCGGGTTTCGAACCCGGGCCCCGTTCGGACGAATGATCAGAAGCCATCGCTTAGACCACTGCGCCACCGGGGTGGCAGTTTGGGATTACTTTGTTGCTCTGGAAATGGTTTAACAGCATTGTTTGGCGCTCTCAGGATTCATCCCCTTTTTCAAAAGGATGGAAAGGAACAATGACTCACACATAAGAGGAAGGCGCAATGATGATAACGCTCAGGGACAAAGTAAGCTTCAAATGAAGGGATGTGAGAGGGGTGAAAGTGACATTTTGTCGACCTGATGGTTTCAGGAGGTGACACGCAAAGTGGACTAAAAGGACAAGCCCACGCTTTTTTTGTGAGGGAAGGGAAAACAGCGGAAAACAGAGTTTCGATCTGGCACTTGAAGGTAGTAGAAAGTAGATTTGGGGTTTCCCTCGCGCGACGGATGGAGTTTCCGGCTCCCCGAGAGAAAGACGGGAAGACTTCTTTTATGCCGAGATAGAAGATAGAGACAGAAATTCGATTTGGAAAAGGAACTTCGCAGGAGGTAACCGAGAGAAGCGCCGGATAGAATAAGCAATGGGTAAACTATGAAAAGGGTAATGCTGAATATAGAAATCAGGTCAAGTAATATATACATACTCATGACCTTCCGCATATACGAATAAATAGCACCCCTGCAAAAGAGCAAGTTCTCATTTAGCTAGTGGTTCGTTAATTCCATTATCAGGAGAATGTAGCTAAAACCCAAGAACTGCTTAAATTCCGTATACAAGTGAAGGCCTGACCAATCCACTCCATAGAGAACTCAAAGAAATCCAGTAAACAGCCCTGTAACAATATAGCGATCAGTGAACTATCATAATACACTGCTGGACAATTGCTAAGGACGGATCATAAACGGCTATATAGCGCATAAAAAAGTAAGTGTGGTTGGATGCCAAGTGAAATAAAATAATGTCAGAATGCCAGGACATTACAAGAAAGACAATTTATTGTGCTCTGAAATCCAGAAGGCTTTGGAACGTGTTCAAGGGACAAACAGGCCATTTTGTGCAGAATACGTAAACGTGAAAAAATGCAATTACCGTCCGCAGGCGTTCCGGCGCCTGCGGACGGTAATTGCATGATGTCAATACGGGATATGGCCACAGATGTCAATACGGGATATGGCCACCATGGAGGGCGATGCAAGATTCCACACGTCGTGTCATTCTTTGCACAACATTATCAAGCAGCTGTTGGGGTAATTTATCCCATTCCTCTGTCGGTGCACGGATGAGGGTGTCCTTGTTTATTGGAGGGCATTGGCGACCAGCAAGACTCCTCCCCAAAGCATCCCACACATTTTCAATGGCATTCAGATCTGGAGAACGAGCTGGCCATACGAGGCGTTGAATATCCTCGCTCTCAAGACATTCCTGGACAGCGACTGTTCGATGACATGTTGCGTTGTCGTCCATGAAAATGAATCTATCACCGACAGCACCACGGAACATGCAAACATGAGGTAGCAGAACATCATTAATGTATCGTTGGCCAGTCATAGTCCCAGTTGGAAGCACATAGAGGGACATACGGCCATTGATCATGATGCCAGCCCATACCATGACACTACATGTCGGATATCGGAACCTTTCCTGTATGTTTGCTGGACAATATGCAGTACCACTATCACGCCAGATCAGTTGTCGTCGACAATCAGACGATAGACTGTATCTACTCTCATCTGAAAAGAGGACAGCAGACCAGCCGTTATCAGTCCAATTGCGATGTTGATGGCACCATTGCAAACGGGCGGTACGGTGACGTCTGGACAATGGGATGCACACAACAGGACGGCGGGCGTATAGTCCTCCTTCATGCAAACGTCTGGCGACAGTTTTTCGGGAGATCCGCTTGCCAGTAGCAGCCATAGACTGATTTGCTACCTCACTAGCTGTGCTGCGCCGGTGCCTTTTTGTTGATAGCACTATGTACCGATCTTCTGCAGGTGTCGTACTGCGAACACGACCTCCCCGTGCCGTTTGCTACACTCTCCATTTGTTTGAAATGATTTCTAAAGTCTTGAAAAAACACTGTGGCTGACGTCGAACTCCCTGGCAACATCTGTTATTTTTCGCCCTTCTTCAATCTTGCCAATAATACGGCCACGCGTAAAATCATCTAAGTGATGTCGGGAAGACATACTGAAAATTGCAAGTTCGTCAATTGATTATTTCCCTTTCAACTTTGCGTTTGAACAACAACGGTCAATACGCGTCAAATCCTTTATATCTCTTATCAGCGCTATGACGTCACGAACAGGTTCGGCAATCCAAAATTTGCATACGCACAACACGTCTTACTGTATCCCGCACTTATGCTAATTTCCACATTTTCATGCCTTCCATTTTATGGTTGCTATCGTTGCTATTGTCATCCGTCCTTAGCAATTGTCCGGCAGTGTATTAAAACACCTAACGCAGTAGTAATTTAACAACTCTCACCTAGACATCGTGCAAACTAATTTTACTCATTGTCTGACCTCTAACGGACTGCCAGTGTTGCTACGAAGAACATACAAACTTAAGAATTCAAACGTGATATTAAATTCAGAAAGTATAACAAGAGGTAACGAACATTTACGTGAGACAAAAAACTAAAAGGGAAAGTTAAAATAGATAGCATACGTGACAAATTCGTGTTTTACATTTTTGTAAAGTGAGCTGTAAGTCAATGAAGCTGTTATGATTTTAGTAAAAAATTACATGCATTCTGAAATCATCGTGATTTTGGTTTTAAAATTACTCCTATTCTAAATTTCGCCACAAAGAATGACAAAATTTGTCTTTCCGTTGTTTCAGATGTGGATAAATTTGTTTCTAAGAAACAGAAGAATAAATTCGAAGAAATTATCAGCTCAACTGATATTAAAGAGAGATGTGAGAAGGGTATAAAAACATTCAGCTAAGGAGAACCAAAATTTGGAAAAATATTGCACGGAAACATCGGTGCCATAAAAAAAGGAAAGTACAACTGGGGTATAGACTGTGAAAAAGGGGGGGAGTGAAAAAAAGATAAGTACATTTTCACTTAATATTTACAGTTTTAAAACTTCTCACTTTTGCGCTTTGTTCTAAATTCTTACGGAGTTTCTGTGAAATAATGCTGCATGCAGAAAATAATATTTTTTACCATTTGGAGAGCACAGATATGGACCACTCCTAACACTGGAAAAAGCGCGAAATTTCTGCTAAACAGCCCTCGTGTAGGAATTATTTAAACTAGAATGGCAAGAGTTTGTTAGTCAATTAAATTAAGCTAAGAATGGAGGTAATTTTAACATGGGTAGATAAATCCAGAAAGCATGATGTTTAGAAAAAGCTGCATTTCTTTTAGAAAAGCGCTCAAAAGCCAATACTTCTTCCAAATTCTTTCCTGTTTACTTTTTAAATTGCATAGCTTCACTCCACACTGATCCACTTTGCCACGTATGAGACCGTAAATCACGGGATCAAATTCGAGCAGAATGTAGGTTTAAAAATCCTTTACAGCGTTTTTTCGAAACTTTGGGGGGGGGGGGGGGGGTGTTAGAAAAAGCTTGAAACGTGTCCAGCAAACCACACACACACGTGCAGATTTTTAAACCCAAAGCACGAACGAGATAGAAGTTAATATCGGACATTTTTTAATGTCGTTGTGAGAGGATATAATGAAGTTAATCTCAATTAAATTTGCGACGATTGTCTAAAGTTGCGTGAAAATGTACCAAAAAGAAAACAACAGCTCCGAATGACTCATACACCAAACAAGCGTCTTATTTCTGGCTACAGATCGAGGAAGACAGCTTTTCTAAATACTGAGCACGTTTCCACAATGTACAAAATGCCTCTCATGCATCCTGTTCTTATCAGATTCAGGCCTATTTGGAACTTTTTAAGAGTAACCTTGAAATATTACGCATTTTCAGGACATTGAGTCTGTTATTCGGTTGTTGGGCTAGCAGTGCTCTGTGATGTTCTGAAAATTCTATCGAGAAAAAATTTGTCTGTCCTGTGGCTATTATTATTATACACTGGTGCAGAAGAAACGTATAAATTTTCTTGGTTTAGCGGCTGTAAGGGGAGTTCTCGCGGTTAGATTGTTGCAGAAGCTGAGCAAAGGAATTCCTTTAGATGATCAGATATTCGAAAAAAATAAGGAACAGTGTGTTTTATACGCAAGCATGCTCCTGTTTTAACCTGATGTTGTATTTCAATTATGAGGATAGACAGATGAATCACACTAGGGCTTCTCATGCATTGTAAGGGTTCTAGTACAACATCAACTTCTTTTTGTAGACAATAGTCCTTAGAATAAGATTATAGAAGATGGCTGCTCCATTAATTAAGATTGCACCGCTCAGAAGGAAAACAGCAGAGAAAAATAGTACAAGAATGAAGGCTAAGGGACAAGAGTTTTATAGTTTCTGGAAGGGTATTTATACTAAAATATTCTACACTTGCTCCAATAAAAGTAATCCCTTGTGATGTACTACAGAGATAAAGCACGTGTCAAGACGGCAAATCTGCAGCGACACATTCCGTCCGTGTGGCTTAGTTGGGAGAGCAACTTACTTTGGAGAGAGGGGCGCCAGTTCGAACCCGTCACGGACAAACTTGTGTTTTCACATTAGCACTCGAACGTGAAAATGGAAGTACTGGCTGTTGGGTTCTTAGAAAAATGAGTGGTTTGTTCCCCACATCGTTTAGAATTAATGAAAGTTCGTTCTTCGCTTACAAAAATTAAAAAATAAATAAATTAAGTGGGAGATGATGTGACGTACGGCAGAGCTAAAGCACGTATCAAGACGACAAATCTGCAGCGATGCATTCCGTCCATGTAGCTTAGTTGGGAAAGCAAGTTACTCCGGAGTGAGGGGTTGCGGATTCGATCTTCGACAGGGACAAACTTGTGTTTTCAAACCCCGTACTTCATTCTCTGATCCTTTATGGGCAACACATAAGAAATTTCCTACATCTACCTAATTATTACACGAAAAACTTATAATCAGAGATTTGATCTCTATCTAAATCTACTAATAATCTCACTATCATCTATCTAATAATCACAGATTTGAATATGCTAATTGTACCTATTTAGCGTGACTAATACATTTTACTCACACTGAATATTTAGAATATGTGAAATGTGTGAAACAGCAGTATTTGAAGAAAAACTTAAGAATATGTTCTTACCATGTGACACCCACATAATATGATTCCACACATACCGGCCCCTGAATTAGAAACTTTTATCCAATACTGGACCTCCTTTAGCCCGAATTACAGCAATTATGCGACTTGGCATAGATTTCACAAGGTGTTGGAGTCCATCTACTTCAACAGCATGCAAGGCGTTCACCAAACGATCTATAAACTGGCTCAGATTTGATGGAAGAGGACTTTGCCCCAGGACTGTTTTTCTAACATGTCCCATACATTTGCTATGGGGATCCGGGATTTGTAGTGGCCAGGGAAGATGGTGAAAGTCGCTGTCATGCTCGCAGAATCACTGCTGTACACATCTTGCGGGATACACAGTAGCATTATCGTCCATGAAACAGCTGTCAGCTTCTGGATAAAAAGTCAGCATTGCAGGATGGACTTGATCGGCAAAAACGTTCAGATGATCCTTGAGAACACAGGACCATCCAGCAATATACTGTAGAAGTGGTCGCCTTTGCGGAAGGTGCGGAAAGAGCTTTTGGGCCTGTTGGGACTTTGAGAGGTGTCGTGCTTTTTGCGGACGTGCCACTTGCGGACAGTGCCAGATGCTGACAGAGCAGTTCCTAATGGCATTAAGGGTCATTCTTCACCCCGACAGATGGCACCATATGTTACCCCAAAAATCCGTGAGTATGCGTAAACGTGCTTCTGTTCATTTGTCTGTATCTGTGGAGCAGTCAACTTCAGATTTTTTATTCCTGCCTGTAAACGTGCTTCTGTACATTTGTGCTGTATCTGTGGAGCCGTCAACAGATTTTTTATTCCTGCCTGAATCTGTGTTTTATAACCATGGAATCTTTGTCAGTTGAATTATTATCAACAACAAAAAACAAGCCTTCTTTAGTTCTAAACGGTTACCTTCATAGAACGCACAGGAAAAATAAAGTGCATTCGTGGGTGTGTTCAAAAGATAAAAAGGAAAAATGTAAGGGACGTGTAAAGATAGATTTTGGGCATAACGTGATAACTATGACCACGAATTCTTGTGTGCCGAATATTACAAAAATGGAAGTGAAGAAAACGATAGAAAAATGCAAGAAAATAGTTGAGGAAGAAATATCGTCGCCTGTCCCTCGAATTTTTCAAGACATTTTGGAAATTTATAACAAAGGCTGTGATTTAGTTTCTGAAACGCCGCAGTATAGAAGTGTAAAATCGGCATTATATCGAGAAAGAAGAAAAGTATTGGGAACTACTCAAAATCCAACAAGTAGCACAGAAATTCAGTTTCCAGAAGAAACACTTCGCCTGCCAAACAATGAGTGTTTCCTTCGCTTCGATTTTGTGACTGATCAGGGAAAAGAATATTTTTTTTTTGCCTGCGAGAATGCTGAATATCTTTTAAAAAGTGGGGAAGGTTTTTTTTTTTTTTTCTTTTTGGGTTCTTTTTGTTGATGGAACTTTCAAGAGTTGCCCTAGACAGTTTACTCAAATATATGCTGTACCCGTGGACGGTGGAAGTACAGCATCTGAAACAAATATTTATCCTGCAGTATTTGCCTTCGTGCCTGACCAAAAGGAAGCTACACATTCTTCCTTATTCAAAGAAATTAAGATATGGTGCCCGGAATGGAATCCCAAATTAATTAAAATGGATTTTGAAAGTGGAGTATTTAAAGCAACACAAATGGAATTTTTTAAACTAGAATGTCAGTTAATATATATATCAAATACGTGGAGATCATGTAAATGGACGATGTCATCGCTCTTTCCACTCGACTAGTTATCGAGAGTTCTGGGGTTCGATCCCAGCGGTGCCGGAATACAATTTTTCAGTCGCTATGCGTTGTTTAAAAAATAACGTGGAAAGAGCGATGACATCGTCCATTTACATTATCTTCACGTATTTGATATATATTAACCATTTCTATCGCCCTTTGAATTTATCAGCTACAATTAAATAGCTGTTGCGTTAAATGCCACCAGGTGACGACATCTCAGTTGCTGAGACCATCAATACGTATTCGTGTAGTCAGATGCTGACTGATAAACCACGCATGGCGCTGAGAATGGTTGGCGCCGTAGCGTAAATTCGAACGCACTCGACTAGTTATCGAGAGTTCTGGGGTTCGATCCCAGCGGTGCCGGAATACAATTTTTCAGTCGCCATGCGTTGTTTAAAAAATAACGTGGAAAGAGCGATGATATCGTCCATTTAGAATGTCAGGTTGCAATTTCCATTTCAGCCAGTGCTTATGGAGGAAAATTCAAGAAATAGGACTCTGTATTCTATATAAAGAAAATGAAGAAGTGAGGCAAACATGCAGGATGTGTTCGGCTTTGGGTTCTTTTTGTTGATGGAACTTTCAAGAGTTGCCCTAGACAGTTTACTCAAATATATGCTGTATACCTGTAGAAAATATATGCTGTATACCTGTGTATACCTGTAGAATACGTTGATGAAGCTTGGTTTATTATTATGGAAACTGCACCCAAAAATGATAAGCTATCAATATTTTTAAACTACTTTGTTGAACACAGTGGTTGGACAACCAAAATCTTCCCCTTCATATATGGAATGTTCATCGTCAACGTCATCAAACGAATAATGCTGTGAAAGGGTGAAACTCGAAATTTAATAAGATCACCGGTAAGAAAGAGCCATTTAGTAGTACAAATTTCAAAATCAGAATCTGAAAAAATATAGTATGTTTTGAAAATGAAAGAATTAGGAGAACCGGTAACAAAACGGAAGAAAATGTATGTAAAAATTTATGAAAGAATTGAAAATGCGAGCATTATTTCAGCATTTGAAGAAACCAAGGACTTAAAAAGGTGCTTAAAAGCCTTAAGTTTTGTAACAAATTTTGATCAAATTTGAATTTTTTTTTCTTTTTTTTTTTTTTTTGAATTTTGTAACAAAATTTATTTTGTAACATAATTTGAAATTCGTAACATTTAAAAGACATAACGAATTATTCTCCGGCAATTTTTAAACCGCCAGTGTTAGCTTGGCATTGCCTAGTCCCAAGCCTGGGAGAAAAGTGTGAGGGGAAATTTGCATGGGGGAAAAAGGGAGAATTCGCTAACAGAAGCAGGAATTGTCCGTATCTAGCAGATCAGATCATATGTAGAGGATTTTAGGAAGGGAGTGTCTTACCCTAGGTCTTAAACAACCCTTAGAAATATATAGGAAGCTAGGGGATTTGGGCTAGAGTGCTCGATAGGAAAGTGACACGGAAGCGAAGTAGAAAGGGGGAGGAAGACGCCCTTATTTATTACTGGGGGGCAGTACCCGGGGTCCGACAGCTTAACGTGCCCATCCGACGCACGGTGGATATTTAGTGGATCGAACATTAGGTCCTTTCCGTGGCAGTCACGAACGTTGCCCACTCGGCCACCCGCGGCCAACGAACCCTTCCAATCTATCTAGCACAACGAACCCTTCCAATCTATTCAATTTCGGTTTGTCGTGCAACTGGCACGTCCGCAAAATGCAGGTAACCTTTTGAGATTAAACAAAACTGCCCCCTTTGTGTCTTTCAGACTTAGCGATTTCCTAGGAGTGTCCGTGCCCTTTGTGTCTTTCAGACTTAGCGATTTCCTAGGAGTGTCGGTGCCCTTTGTGCTGTTCTCAAACCACTGATTCACCTATCTGTGCTTCCAGGAGAGGTATGGGCATTTAAAAAAACTTTCTTTAGCATACCTTATGCTATGAAGAATACTTTTCGTATATTTTCCACCTTTTCATTATTCAAAATTCTTCTGCTAGTTAGCGTAAATTTATAACATGTTTTCATCTGTATCTCTTCTTTTAACTGTTGGACGTGAAAAGTCCTTTGTCTCTGATATCTTCCTTCATCTAAGATAAACTTTTTGTGCCCAATTTGTTAGTTTTCGTGACATGCTTTTCAGCCGCTAGTGGGAGAAAGTAACTATTTCTATTTCTAAATATTTTATCGACTGTAAAAATCTGCTTGCTTTTGTTTTAATGGGTTCCATTGATTATGAATGACTTTGAAATATTTTATTCTTGTCGGAAAGAATTTAAAAGACGTGCTGCTGAAGATGCGAAACGTTGTACATTCAAAACGAATTGTAATGGAATTACAGTCCACGTGTCGCATCAGGCTGGCTGATTTTTAAACCATACGATGTCTAGCCTTCCTCGGGAAATCAGTGGTGAGGGAACAACACAGAAGGTACGGACACTCCTGGGAAAAAGGAAGCGTCAAAATACCAACGGGCGCAAAAGCTAGGTTTTCGGCACCGGCCGCAAAAGCTACACCACCACAATATGAGAGGACTCGTCCCGCACCAACAGAACGTACCCCACACCATCACACCACCTCCAGAACTTTGAGTTGTGTTTACAAGGCAACTTGTAAACACAACTCAAAGTTTTTAAGAAAACATTGCTCAAATTAAGGAATTTCAAGAATTGACAAAAATAATTAGTTACAAAAATTTAATAAAACTAAGCAATGAAACAAAAAATCAGATTTTTCATTGGTTTTGAAAATTTTGAAGGCCTTCTTCCCGGGTTGTTTTCACCTAATTCGTTCACCGCTGAGGTTCTTTTTCTGTTAGAACGGCATCACTGTCTAAAGGACGCGCTGAGGGACGTTTTTTTTTTTTATTGGAGGTTTAACGACCCCCGTTAGCAACTCAATGGGCTATAAGCAGTCGCCCGTCCCTAAATTAGGGTCACTGGTTCCAGGGAAGGGAGAGAGCCAGTGCCGTAAGACAAACACAACATCCATGCCTGACCGGGATTCGAACCCGGACCCCTGACGGACGAATGATCAGAGGCCAACGCCTTAGACCACTGCGCCACCGGGGCGGCTGAGGGACGTTTGGCAGACATCCTTTGCAAATCTGTCTACAACAGACTAAAGATAATCTAAATTGTATACTAGAAAGTTTGTGTACATATATACACACACGTGCTTCTGTGCTTTAGTGTATCTACATTTCAACCCTTCTGATGCTTTCTATACAACCCATCTGCCCATTCCAAAGAGCATACTTCTTAGTTCAAGATTCCCTGGGCACATTCAACGTTGTATGTATATTTTGCTCTGACTCAAAGCGTTACTAAAATGTACAAGCTGCTCAGGAAAGTAACGCGCCGTTCAGTAAGAAAATCTTAAACTAAGAAGTAACGAAATTTATATAAAAGAACAAAAACTCAAAAAGAAGGTTAATTAGCGATGTACACTATATTGACAAAAGTCACCGGACACCTCTTCAAAAGCAAATAAACGGATCCGCTGCGTTGTTAAGATGCGCGGTATAGCTGCAAACGGTATAAAAACAAGCCTGCAGCTGACCGCGATCATATCGCACTGTGCGAGGTTGAGTGAAAATGTCGCGACGGAAGAGAACTGACTTTGAGAAATGAAAGATTGTTGGGTGTTATATTAGTGGGTTTTTCATAAGAGAAGCCGAGAGGCGTTTAAACATACCCAAGTCAACTGTTTGGATGTACTGAATAAGTGGAAGACACATGGAGTGCCTGAAGCAGCAAAACGTACCGGCAGACCAAAGAAAATTAGTGATAGAGGACGTCGAAGCCTCAGGCTCAGCGGTCACGTTCATGCGAGTTCCGTATATATTGGTTTGTGTTGTGTGATATCAAGTGTTTCTTCCTTACCTGTTTATCGTCGTCGATTCGTGAAAGTCCGGTGATTATTTTAAATCTACTCCCGAGCGGGTGAGTTTCTTTCTTTTGCTATTATCAGTTTGTTTACGTTCGACCTTGCAGGTCGGCGATGCACACTTCATCAAATATGCAAATGGCGACTTCCGGCGAAGAGAGGCGGAGCCCAGCCCTCGCTTCCCGTGGTACATCATCATCATCATCATCATCATCATCATTTTCTACTGATGCCAGCGTCCCTGCGCTGTCTTCCCTAGCTAGCACTGATGCACTACCCTCTCCGAATGGTGCGTTCAGTAGCCTTTCGGGTGTCAATCCGTTGACTTCCCCAACTACGTCAAACCTTTCAGCTTCTGCTCCAGTTGATGAAGCCATGGATATTACTGGTGGTGAAGCCTCTTCCAGTTCTTCTGTGCCCGTTCAGTCGCCTGCCACGTATTCTAAGGTTGCAGCCTCTTCTACTCCTCGACAGCTTTCCAAGGATCTGTATGCAAGTGCTCAAGCTTTGCATACTTATATTTATCGTGCTGGAAACAACATTCTTCTTGAAATTCCAGCAGGCTCACCAGCCGCCACTGCTTTCTTTGAAAACCTGGCTAAGGGAGTTAGTTTTGAGGCTCTCCCAGATACACCGATGCGATCTATGCCGATGCCCTTCAAAGCCTGTTTCCCCCAGACGCAATTTCGCATATGTTCCGGCGGGGCCGGACGGTTGTCGTTTATCTTGCCAAGATTGAATATGCCAAATCTGTCCTAACGACAGGCCTAACCATAGGAGATCGCCAACTTACTCCAGAACCAGTGGCCCAACGACCAGTAAATGTTTCATTTTACCCTGTACCCCCAGAGGTGACTGACGTCATGTTATATGCTGTGCTTTCATCTCTGGGGCGAGTCATTGGAGGGATTCAAACACACTTTTTTTTTATTGGAGGTTTAACGACCACCGTGAGCAACTCAATGGGCTATAAGCAGTCGCCCGTCCCTAATTTAGGGTCACTGGTTCCAGGGAAGGGAGAGAACCAGTGCCGTAAGACAAACACAACATCCATGCCTCACGGGATTCGAACCCGGACCCCGTTCGGACGAATGATCAGAGGCCATCGCTTAGACCACTGCGCCACCGGGGCGGCTCAAACACACTTAGCTGCAAAGAACGACCCGATGCATGATACCATCCGTGGAGCCCGTCGAGTTGCACGTGTCGTTTTTCCTTCTCAAGAAGCTATTGCTCAGCTCCCAACTCACTTCACAGTTAAGTGTGATGGTCAGACTCGCCAAATCTATCTATTGACAGAATTCCATTGCAGTCAGTGCAAGGAAGTTGGATATTTCTACAAAGAGTGTCCTATTGCACGGCCATCAACTGGTTCTTCTGCACCACGGATGGATACTCACTACACCCCTGTTGGTGCCTCATCACTATCTTCGGCACCTGCTGATCCTCTTCACATGGAGATCTCTCCTAAGTCGACTGCCTTACCACCTCCTGCTTCTGTAGAGCATTATCCTGAATTACCACCGACATCACCTTTCCTTACTCCTGCACCACCTGGCGACATTACTGATGCTGATGTAGGGGTGTTGTCTGATACTGAAACTTCCAATGCGGACACCGACACCGCTTACCAGAGCGTCAGTGACCACACCTTAAGTGATGGGTCGGACGCGACCTCTAGGTCTCGCACTGACAAAAGAGAAGCCCCAAAGGCCCCCCACGATTCCTACAAGCGGCGGAAGCCTCAAGCGAAATCGCCACTTTCTACTCGATCCCGTACGTCGGCTTCTCGTCTGAAAGACTGTGATTTGTCTTCGAACCCTGAAGACTTTATCTTACCTTATGAGGATTTTCTTGCAAGACTGCAACAACATGTATTTCCGTCGACTCCTTTATCATATCCGGAGTTATATGACGTTTTCTGTCGGAAATCGTTGCCTGGGGGATTCCCTCCTTTTGTCCAGGCACATACGGCTCAGCTTCCGGCGGTGACTGTGCAGTTGACGGAGTTGGACTGCATCTATCAAGCGCTTCGTAGTCCGTCTTCTAATGATGTTGCTGCTGTGAAAATGATGCATCGTCGATACACTAATCTTCGAGACCACTTGCGTAAAGTGCTCACTCCACCTTCTGATTTAGTGCTTTCACGGTGACGACCTTCAACTGTCGCGGATTTGCGACCCCTGATGTGAATGCCCTTGTCTATGAGGACCTCGCGGCGGATGCCAGTGATGTCCTCCTCCTTCAAGAGACTCGATGTTCAACTGATACGCCGACACACAGATGACGGTCGTGGCCTTACACATTCTACCATGCGTACCGCCAATCTAGGTCTGGTGGCATTGCCGTCGGTGTACACCGTCGTTTAATGCACCGTATATCTTCTATTTCTGTCAATAACTTATATTCAGAATTATTGCAATGCCTTACTTTCTGTGTTGATACTATAACTTTTCATGTGTTTAATGTGTATATACCAACTGAAGAATCATTTGTTGATCCACTTTTTCGGAGTCTATGTGCAGCGATTGCTGCGATTCCCTCCGGGGATTTTTTCATCATTGGAGGATTTTAACTGCACGGTGCGGCCCTCTGTAGACCGCTATTTGTCGCACGGAGAACACCGTGCGAATCTAGTCTCCAAGTTAACACAGTTTATTGCTGATTTTCAGCTTGTTGACTCTTTTCGCCAGCTAAATCCTCAAACCATTTCATTTACTTGGTGCAATTCCCCGACGCAGTTTATTGCTGCCGCTCGATTGGACCGTATTTATGTTTTTTTTTTTTTTTTTTTATTGGAGGTTTAACGACCACCGTGAGCAACTCAATGGGCTATAAGCAGTCGCCCGTCCCTAATTTAGGGTCACTGGTTCCAGGGAAGGGAGAGAACCAGTGCCGTAAGACAAACACAACATCCATGCCTGACCGGGATTCGAACCCGGACCCCTTACGGACGAACGATCAGAGGCCAACGCCTTAGACCACTGCGCCACCGGGGCGGCACCGTATTTATGTTGTCTCTTCTTTGATTCCCACTATTACTTCGGCACGGCACCTCCACACAGTGTCCTCCGATCATAGCGCCGTGTCTCTCTCTGTTTGTGTCTCCCCATCACCACCTTCGGCTCGTCGTGGATGGAGTTTTGATGATACAATTTTACAAGATCGGTCTTTCTGCGATACAGTTGAGCAGTTCCTTGCTGCTAGGAAACCTCTGCTAGCTACTACTCCGAGTGCCCTGCGCCTGTGGCTCGACATTAAACAAGACCTTCTATTATTGGTACGACGCCTTTCATTTTCCATCACTACCACTCGTGCGATGGCGATCAGCAATCGTCGGGGTTTGCTTTCTTCGTTACAAATGTCGGATCCACAGTATTCAGTAGTTCACGATGAACTACACGCTCACCTACAACCGCTTGCCCAACAAGCTGTGAGTCGACTTCGACTTCTGCATCTATCTCCATCGACACAAGCCTCTGAAGTTCTTTCCAAGATGGAATCATCGAGACGAGCGTCAACCTCACTTCGACATCTTTGCCTTCCTAACGGCTCCACCACGTTCGACACATCTCTTATTTGCTACCAAGTCCGTCACTTCTTTTAGGAGAAGTTCCGAGCGGTCCCGCAGGTTACTGATCTTTCTTCTTCTTCCCTTCTCCCTTCTCTCCCTCAGGTCCCACCTTCTCTCTGTGCTCCCCTCACTGCTGAGTTTTCTTTGCCTGAACTTCGAGAGGCGTTTTCCTCCCTGAACTCCCATGCCTCCCCGGGACCTGATGGTCTTCCGCTGTCCTTCTGCCGTGCTTTTCTTCCGTCCCTTCTACTTTTTCTTTCTGCTGGTTTTTCTTGTGCTCTTTCTTCTTCTGCGCTTCCGCCGGAATTTACAGTTGCTCATGTCATCCTCCTGCCAAAGAAGGGGGACCTCCTGAATCTGACAAATTGGCGCCCTATCTCCATCCTTAATATTGATTATAAATTTTTCACGAAACTCCTTTCTCGACGTCTTAACTCTGTCCTTTCGTTTCTTGTTTCTCCCGACCAGTCATACACTGTGCCTGGTCGGTCTATCGCTAACAACATTTCTTTTCTTCCTAATCTCAATTTTCTTGCTCGCAAACATTCAGAACCCCTAGCCCTATCTAACATTGATCAACAGTCTGCTTTTGATAACGTTTCCCATGACTATCTCTCTGCTGCTCTAACCCATTTTGGCTTTCCTTCTACTTTTGTCTCTCTCCTTCTCAGTCTTTATCGGGGCGCTCATTTTCATGTTCGGGCGGCCTCATTTTTGACGGCACCCATCCCTTTCCAACGAGGAATCTGGCAGGGTTGCCCCCTCTCAGGGCAACTCTTTGCCCTCGCATTCGAACCTTTCTTGATTGCCAGCCGTTCATCTCTTTCTGCATTGCCGTTTACCGTTTCTAGCACCAGGCATCACCGTTTCGTTGTTTCAGCCTATGCAGATGACGCCACTTTCTGTCTCCGACGAGATGAACAGTTTGATATTCTACACTCCACGTACCAACAGTATGCAACTCTCTCTGGTGCGTCCTTGAATGTGCTCAAGAGAACCGGGTTGTGGTGTGGGTCTTGGATGGGTCGCACCGATGCCCCATGGGGTGCGGTGTGGTCCTCCTCAACCCAGAAAATTCTTGGCACCCAGATTGGACATCCATTCACTTCTGGAATTATTACCTGGAATGGACTCCTTCCTCGATTACAATGCTCAGCTGCGTTTTGGCGATTCACGCATTCTTTCGCATCTTACATTCAGAGAGCGCAAATTGTCCAGCAATACCGTCTATCTCAATGCTTGTTTTCTTGGAACTCATCGGTGTTTATCTCGGCTCGTCTCTCTACTATCAACAGCATCTTTACTTCCGTGATTTGGTCAGCAAAGCATTGGGTTGCTGCTACGACTCTCACTCTTCCAGCTTCTTTGGGAGGAATTCGCCTACCGGATGTACGCCTTTACTACCGAGCCTTTCGCATCGTTTCATTCCTTCGCCTTTTTCTCACTCCTACTCCATCACTCTGCTCTACTTTTGATATTCTTGTCTCTCTCCGAGATCCATCCTTTTCTTTTCTCTTATATCTTCGGATGGACTCTTATCCTTCTTATTTTAATCAATTTCCACCCCTCATTACTCAAGCTCTAGCGTTCTTCCGCTCACTTCCACTTCTTCGCGCAACTCCCTCTACTAATCGTGATCTTCTTGCCGAACCACTTTTATTTTCGACTCTGATTCACCCTCCTGATCAACCCTACTTCATCTTCCCTCCTTGGGTCCGCTCCGGAATCTTAACTGTTCAAGCTTTAGTTACTGCTGACCTCTCCTGAAAGCCCCTTTCCTCTCTCTTCCCCGCTTCTACTCCCCTACTGGAGGAAGATTATGATCTCCTTCGTTCTACTCTCTGTTCTCTCTTCCCTTCCCTTGTTTCTGATTTTGGTCTCATCTCTGTTTCTGGTCCTAGCCTCTCTATTCCTTTCTTCCTTCCTCTTCGTGCCTCTGTTGCCATCCCATTTCTTCTTTTTCCACCGGTTCGATCTATACTCTTCTTAGCACACCCCTCGCTATTCCCCACCCACTCCCGGATGTTTCTTTTTCGCTTTCTTTGACAATCTGGTCTGCATCTTCTTCGCCGCTCTCCTCCCCGTTGGAGCTTAACCTTCAATGGCGGTTTCTCCACCGTCGCCTTCCCGTTCCTTCCTCTCTCTTTCGTATGTATATTTCTTCTACTTCACTCTGTATTTTTTGTGGTTCTGAAGGCGATGTTCCACACGTTTATTGTCACTGTCCCATTCTGCTACCGCTGCTTCATACTGCTTTTCGTCTTGCTGGCATTATTTGTTCCTGGGATCTTCCTTTCCAATCATATCCATGGCTACTTCTAACTAAGCATCCTCCAACTAAACTTCTGGATGCTTCTGCCTACCTATTCGTCCTTGTGAAGCACGTTATTTATCTTTACCGCCTTTCTATACGATCACGTTCTGCCACACCTAGCATCCTTTCTGCAGGTGCAGCTCTGCGGAAGATTTTTCGGAATCGCATCTTGGCTCATCTCCGGCTGGAGTACTTTGCAGCGTCCACCCCCCAATCTCTGGCTTCCTTCCGGTCTGCCTGGGCGCAGGAAACCGGGTGGTTCCGAGTTGACGGGTCGACGCTGTATCTTTCGTTTTAATTGCGTTGTGCTTTCTTCTCTTACTTTTCCATGTGCCTTTTGGGACACAGTGTATATTTGTAATTATATTTTGTTATTTTGTTGGATCTGCATTTCTTTGTGTCTGTTCTCTCAAATGGCAGGTTATGTAGTTGTCCACCGTGGCGTGCCTTTCTTGGCATAGGTTTTGCGAATTGTTAACTAATGTGACTCGTTTTCTTTTGTTTGGGTACAGGTTTGTACCCGAGTCTAAGTTGCATGTTCCACTTTTTTCATTTTCTTCCTGGTGTTTTATGATATATATGTAACATATCTTATGGTCACCTTATTGCTGTCAATTGGCGTGGTATTGTTGGTTGCCTGTAATTGTATGCTGTTGTATCCTATCTTCATTGTACATAATTTCTGACATTGTCACTTTTTTCGTATCTTGGATTGCCATGTACCCTGTTTGTTGTAAATTGTTCGTCCATTGCTTCTTTTTCCCTACTGTTATCTGAGACAGCGAAGTTCTGTTCTCTATGCTTGTAATTTATATAGCATGCACATTGTGTATACTGAAGTTTTACATCGTTCCTGTTCACTGGACCATTGTACTGTGTATTATGTAGTGTTATGCAACGAGGAACAGCGCTTGCTGGTTCGTACCTCTCACTCGAATGTTCTGTTTCCCTGTGTACCCAGTGTGCTTATTCCTTGTTTTCTTTCCAGTCATGTAATGTTTGGCTTATCACAGGGTTTATGTTAGAGTCCGAAGTTCCCGGACTCTCGTTCCCCTGTTGTATTTGTGTTATGTGAAAGTGACCTCGCTACACACTTTTCACGCTCTTCGTTCTGTTTGAGTTGGTGAAAGTTCATTGACCTGTAAATACTGTATCATTTTATACGATTTTCTTTTTCATGCTTTCGCCGGTTAACGCGAGCGTTCTGCTTCTTTTTTTCGCACCCGCTTGAGGTGTTTTTTTTTTTTTTTTTGATTGGAGGTTTAACGACCACCGTGAGCAACTCAATGGGCTATAAGCAGTCGCCCGTCCCTAATTTAGGGTCACTGGTTCCAGGGAAGGGAGAGAGCCAGTGCCGTAAGACAAACACAACATCCATGCCTCACCGGGATTCGAACCCAGACCCCTTACGGACGAATGATCAGAGGCCAGCGCCTTAGACCACTGCGCCACCGGGGCGGCCTTGCGGTGTTCATCACGGATAAGCTGATAATGTGTACCGTGTTGTTCATGCCTTGTTCTTGTGTTTCTTGAATTTGTACAATTTTTTCTGTTTTCTTGTATGTATACAGGGTACTTTTCTTCGGCATTTCTGTTGGTACCAGTTCCTTTGTGATTCTTTGATCCTTGGTTGAGTCCAAGGTCACTATAAATTTTGTATCAATGTTGATTTTTGTGAATTGAGCTTACCATCAAGTGCGAGTTGTAATTTTTATTGTTCTGTTTTTGTTTAGTTGGCGCTTGCCATTCACCTGTAGTGCGTATTATGTAACTTACCGTAATCTGCATTATTTCTCTGGTACTGTGCTTGCTGTCATTATCAACTATCTCTCACGCGTATTTTTCCTGTTCACAGTGCTATTTGTAATTCTTGTTTGTTTTGTATCCCCGATGTGCCCCGGGGGTTTTGCACTTGCGTTTTTGGCTTTTTGTATTGTTCCTTCCAACCTCGTGCGATTTCTGTTCGAGTCTGTGTCATTGGGCTCACATTTATTTTACCGTTTTTCGAATTGTGCATGATGCTATGTTGTTCCTTTATGTTTTCCCCTCTATGTTCTTGAGTGGTGATGCCCGTTCACTTGTAGATCTGTTTTCTCATTGTTTAGCGTCGCTCAGTGTAGCACGCCTTAATCTTGTCTTCAGAATCACTCACTTGAGTGGTATTCGTGTGAATTTTACCGGGTTTGTTGCGCACTGTTGGTGTATAGTGCTTACTGTATTTATTGTTTCTATTTCCGGTTTTCCTGATTGTTAATAGAGTGCCGTGTTGGATGTCCTTTTCTGTTGTTAGGCGTTCCTCGATTACATCCTGGCTATTGCCAGTGGCAATTGTATTTGCTTTCGTGTACTTTGCTGTCTCTGCGTATCGTGTATTTTACCACCTTGTTGTGGTTTTTAGCATTTTTCATATTATCTTGACCGGCGTTGCCGCACTCATCTGTTGATAATGTCATTACTTTCATTCATTGTTTAATTATTGTTTTTTCCACTTTGTGGTGCGCCAGTATTATTTTATGCCTAAGAGTTCAATAAAATTTGTTAATACTCAGGAGAGTCGTTACAGCTAATCGGCGGAGTACTGCACAAGACCTGAGTGTACAGGTGAGTAAAAATGCTGGAACCTCGGTACGTACACGTACCATTTGCAGAGAACTTCATTCCATGGGCTACCGTGGTCGTGAGACTGCTCATAAGTCTTTCGTCTCCCCTCGGAATGCTACTCGCCGTTTAGCATGGTATAAAGAACATTTATCGTGGACCGTGGATCAATGGAAACGGGTACTATGGACTGATGAATCCAGATACACGATCCATCAGTCTGATGGCCGTGTGTGGGTATGGCGGCAGTCGGGGGAACGCTATTTACCACAGTGTACTGTTCCTACGGTCAAGTTTGGAGCCGGCAGTGTACTCGTGTGGGGGTGTTTTTCGTGGTATGGTCCCAGTCCATTGGTCATCGGGGACAAACCTGTTAACCAGCACGTCTACCTCGATATTCTGGACAATTATACCCTTCCAACTCTGTGGCAATACTATGGAACCGAGCCATGTTGATACCAGCAGGATAATGCACCGAGCCATAAAGCAAGGGCTGTTACGGCGTGGTTTGACGATAATTCCGTATCGTGTGTGGACTGGCCAACATAGAGCCCTGATATTAATCCCATAGAGCACTTCTGGGATGAATTAGAGCGCCGCGTAAGAAGTTTGTAACCAAGGCCTACTACTAAGCAACAGTTAACGGCAGCATTATGTACTGAATGGAAGCGCATACCTATCGCTGTGTTCCAAAACCTTTTCGAAAGCATTATCGAAGGTTCAGTGCATACATTAAGGCCAAAGGTGGTCCGACACCATACTAATGTATGTCAATAAATGCTATGTTGTGTTTCTCTTCTAGGTGTTCGGTGACTTTTGTCAATATAGTGTATATCTGCTGGCAAAATAGAGACTGAGATGTGATATAAACCGTTGATCCTTTTATCTCCACAGCTTATTACTGATTCAAATTTGATTTTGTAAAAGGAAAAATAAAATTTAATTTACACTCGAAAGCTGATTTTTTCGAAATGCATATATTTTAATAGATTTTTTCATTTCATTTTGATTCTTTTTATAGAAATATAGCCGTCCTTACAGTCTTTCTCTTGCAAACGTCGTCTTTATCTCACCACATCGTCTTTCTTACACAGCCTTTCTCTCACCACATCGTCTTTCTTCTACAGCCTTTCTCTCACCACCATTCATACACCTGTTCCGAAGCAGTTAAGAAAACTGAACTCTGGAAACGTTGAAAGGATTTATTTTCTCACTGTGTGATTATTTGTGCTGCATTTAATTATCCTCAAAAAGGTGTATGAAATCACTAATTACCCTTAATTATCCTTAAGAAGGTGTCGAGATCACTGTGTGAAACGGAAGACACGGAAATGCAAAGGAACCGCAAATGCTAATTAATTACAGCTGAAATCAACTGTCCGGGCTAGAAGATGAAAGTCTTAAACTGGCCGGGAAATGCTGTAGTTGTTAAGTGTGAAACAGGCAGGACTATCTTATACATGAAACACAAAACGTCTGTTTGTCTGAAGCAGAAAAAACTTTCGAACGCCGAACTGTGGCATCGTGAAATTTGCATAGCTTATTAATACTGGAATTTCTAGGTCAACGCAACTATTTTAAGATCTCTACGTTGTTCCGTTCGCGATTTATGAATTAATTAATAAGCTTACCAATAAAGTCAGCGTCGTTTGCTACGTCATCGTTATCTGAAAGCATGTGACTGCATTCATCGCCGTGGCACATCCACAGGTGTTTTTATTCTTTGAGAACTGTGCATAAAAAAATGCAAAAACGAACTTTGCGAAATCTTAACGAAACGGGCTGAAATTTGCATCAACACCATGAATTGGTAATAAGAGGAGTAACTAAAAATTTCACAGGAATCTGGTCAATTTTTTTTTAAAATAGGCATGGAATTTCTAATACATCGGTAAACAGAAATATATACGCAGAAACGGCTAATACAATTTTGACGGCTAATTAAAAAAAGTTATTTACCGATTCAGGCGAAATTTGGAGGTCATATTCTTATTAACGATTTATGGCGTTCATTAAAATTTCAGCCAGCTTCATAAAATATTCGCAAATATGCGTTTTTAACTTTTTTATCCCAGAGACTCGCCCCTCAAAGACGTCTGAAATTGAAAGCACGTGACGCATTTAATGCTTCTCACATGGACAGCTGTATGTTGGGGGTATCGTTCATTTGATCGAAAGGTCACTTGACCGAAAATCACTTCGTCGAAAATCACTTGATCGAAAGGTACATTTCACCGAAGGGTCACTTGACCGAAAATCACTTCGTCGAAAATCACTTGATCGAAAGGTACATTTCACCGAAGGGTCACTTGACCGAAAAGTTCATTTCATCGAAAGGTCATTTCACCTAAAAGTTCATTTCATCGAAAGGACATTTGATCGAAAAGTTCATTTCACCGAAGGATTACTTTACCTAAAAGTTCATTATATCAAAAGATCATTTCACCGAATGGTCAGTTTATCGAAAACTTAGAATTTTGTTGTTAGAGATCTGTTGGAGTGTGGCTACTGAACGTGTTTTTGAAAAACTGGCCACCTAAACATTATTGGATTGTATAAAAAATACTCATCATAGAAATTAAAAGTGTAAGTTTTTCGAAATATAACATTAATTATAAGGCCTAGATCTGTGCCTTTTTGTCAAAGTTTAATCCTCCGAGCACATATTTATAATGGTACATAGCAAATCAAGTAAATGTTCCACTTTTACTCAACCACAAAACATTAATTTTTTTACCGTAGGCCTAGATCCAGGTCATTTTAAGATTTTAACCCTACTCATAATAATAAGCATTACATAAAATGCAAAGTAACTTTTTATGTAAACCTTATGAACATAAGCACGCACGGTTAAAATTTGCTGAAATAGCCTAAGCCTAGACCTACGGACCTAAAATTGATTCTTTTTGCCTGAAAAAACGTGCAACATTATTAATTTTGCTTTTTATGTAAACCTTATGAACATGAGCACTGAACATGACTTATGTAAACCTTATGAACACGATTAAAGTTTGCTAAAAAGGCCTAAGCTCAAACCTATGGTCTTAAAAAAAAAGGTTTGTCTTAAAACTAAATCGTGGCTTACTGTGGGACACGGAGAAATCAAAAGTGCAACTTGAGAGTGATCCCTAAACGTTTCGGTGGTCTGTCTGCCAAACTTGCACCATGCTTCAACAGATCCTGTAATGAAATCCAAAGTTTTCGATAAACTGACCCTTCGGTGAAATGACCTTTGGATGAAATGAACTTTTATGTAAAGAGACCTTTCGGTGAAATGAACTTTTCGATCAAGCGACCCTTCGGTGAAATGTACCTTTCGATCAAGCGGCCCTTCATTGAAATGTACCTTTCGATCAAGCGACCCTTCAGTGAAATGTACCTTTCGACCAAATGACCCTTCGGTGAAATGAACTTTTAGATCAAGTGATCTTTTGGTGAAACAATCTTTTCGGTGAAGTGATTTTCGGTCAAGTGACCCTTCGGTGAGGTAAAAGTCGGGGAAATGAACCAGACCCGTATGTTGGAATGTCAAGAGCAAAGGATCCAACAATATTATATTTTGTCGCCGATGAAGGAGGAACCAAAAATGTTGTGTACGGTCAAGTGCTGAAATAATCACACTATGAATAAATAATTTGTAATGACCGAATTTGTGAAATCAGCGTTTTTCTTTCTTGCCAGCATCAATTTTTTTCCCGATTTTTTCAGTGACATATTAGGGAATATGAAATTAATAAGCCTAAATCCCGGGCAAATCCGGGCAGTAAAGCTAGTAAGTTGATAAGAACGAAACATGACGTGGTGGGGGGTCGGGGGGATTTAAACGTTTGGATAGGGCCAAGGCAGATTTCTGAAATTAAAGCCTGTGACTGGCAAAGGCAATCCTAAATGTACTTGTAACGTATACACTAATTTAACTTTCCTTTTGACGTAGAACTGCGTCTTTCTCGGCGCTGGGTCTGGGGTAACATCGGCAGCACGGATGCAATGAAAACATGTCACACTTTGAACGCTTATATCTTCGAAACTATAATCGTAGAGAAATAAATAATACATCGTTAGATAGTTTATAGAGTCCCATTTATAACAAAACAAGTTTCAACCCTCCACCTCTTAACCCTTCGATACAGTAGCGTTAGAAATTTGTTTCGCCGCACGCCGTTTTAAGGTTGATAACTAGTGAATAGATAATGATAGCGATGAACTCAGCCCCGCATTAGGTAGCTAACGGTCAGAGCTAACGGATGTATGTGATAAAACGAAATAAAGTGGTTTTAAAATTTATTTATATTTTAAATAAAAAAAATTTGGTGACGAAAATTTAGAAATGCCGCGAAAATCCAGGGAAAATTACTGTAAGAACCGACGAAAGTTGAAGAAACAGCTAGAAGAGAACGAGGTGAGTCCGAAAAGGCCAACTAAGTCATCTGTCAAAAGGTCACGGGAATGTAGGGAGCGTCAAAAGTCCGCTCGCCAGGATGCGTTTCATCCGAGTTAGACTCTAGAGCCACAACCTTCCATTTAAACTGCACAAATTGAGCAAGAACAGATGGAGATTGATGTCACTGATCCAAATTTTCACAACGAGCGTAGAATACTAATGTACATCGCCAGTCTTTACAACGTCACTGGATAATAAATGAATTTATTACGTCTCAAACTTATACACCACCGATGCATTCTAAATCTAGACAAGAGCAACAACAAGAAGAGTACATTAGGCCCGAGATGTATCGTCAAATTTATAACAAGGCAACTAAGGAGTCTGAAAAATTGTTTCTGAAGAACGATTTCTTCAGAAACAATTTTAGTAATAACTACTGACAACGATTATACTACGCCTTCTACTTCTACTAACATTAATTTATAATCAGCATAAGTTGCTTTTAAGTAAATAAAGTAAAACATTTCTTTCGTTTTATTTCTTAAAAATGTTATATCTGAAAAAAATAAAAAGGGCACAGTAGCAACAGTGCCGCAACCTACAACATAGGGCTACGTCAACTGTCCTTCGCCAAATACTTTAAGGACGTAGAACTAGTGAGATTGTGCCATTGTAAATAGTGGCAGTTGACGTAGCTCTACGTCGTAGGTTGCGGCACAGTTGCTACTGTGCCTCTTTTATTTTTGGTTTCTGTTATTTTACGTAAGTCTTGGTTTACTTTCCTTAATCATTTTCTGATCTTAACGCAACATTTTCCCTCTCGCTGAATGTTTTTGTGACAACATTACGTGAGGTCAAAAGTTGAATGACGTATGTTAAGGAGACTGATAAGAGTGATGTTTACGAATGTAGCAGGGCTCTCGTGAGACGTCGGCTAGAGTGTGAGATCATTGTTATTGCTTTGGAGAGAGATTGTTTAGAGAGCCCGAATTGCGTAAATATTGTATGATTAGAGTTTGATGTTGATATTTCCTTTGTTTTATCGTTGAAGTCTCAAATTATTATCGATGTAATGTGACTTGGATACTATTTGGTGTTTCGAGTATTGAATTATCCAGCTATTGAAGAAGCCATTGATTAAGTACGTTTGAAGTGACTTCGGCAAATGATGTCGTGCTAACGTATATGCCTGAGTTGGACCTAAATAAATAGATGTAATGCTGTAGAGAGATTAGAGATATTTATGTAGAGAAGAGAGCGTCTGACCGCAGGTCTTAAACAACCCTTAGGAGTAGGAAGCTAGGAGATTTGGGCAAGAGTGCCTGTCAGGAAAGTTACACAGAAGCGAGGTAGAAAGGGGAGAAAGACGCCCTTATTTATAGCCGAGGATCCGACGGCTTAAGATGCCCATACGATGCACAGCGGATATTTAGTTGTTCAAGCATTTGTACCTGCCTGGAATCGGTCCTGAGACTTTTCCGTGGCAGTCACGGACGTTGACCACTAGGTCATCCGCAGCCAAGATTTAATACTGTAGGTACAGAACTTATTATTTATACTTGGCCGTTAATGCCATTTAATGCCTAAGCTTGCATTAAGTATTTAGTTAAACTATCCGGAGCGCGACTTAAGTTTACGGAACGTTTCAGTACGAAGCGTATTTGCTTTGAAGTAATGCCAGTGTTTTGGTGTTACATAGACAATAAACTGTTATCTGCAATCAATTACTCTGAAAATATTACATACAATACTTCCTGTTTCACTTCTCGTGACGTACATTTGAATTTTCGATATCAATGTCTCTTAATTATATTAGCACTCTTTCACATTTGTAGCTCTGGAACAGCTCATGAAATTAACTACTTAAGTTCTTAACACAACCCGACACAATTTCTTCCTGTTTCGGCAGATAAATAAATTTCTTTGCTGTTCATCCTCATATATTTTTACCATAATCTCTATCTGTTCCTGTGTCTTTCTTTGAGCCCTTCCCAACCAATTCTTCAGTCTTTCTTCGATAATCAGCCGCTTTTTATCTTGGAGTTGGCACTTAACTAAAAACTTTCAATAGATATTCAATGATATTTCCATGCCACATTAAGCTTTTCAAAATGACCACAACTTCTTTACCACGATTTATTTTTTCTAGTATTCATGTAAAAAAATTATTGGGTTCTATTTTCATGTCTCTCAGAAATAATCCAGTTTTCTGTTTTACAGATTAGATGCAAAATAAGTATGGTCCATATAATTGCAATTTAGAATTTTGCGTGACTTATATGAACACAACAGGAGAGAGATCCTTTCAAGAGAAGACGAAATTTGGAGCAAATTTCACCTGATCTGTTATAAAGAAATTATCCCGAAAAGTTAAAAAAGGAGCAGGTAACCATGCCTTTGTACAGCTTCTTTGCAGTAGCGGAACTAGTAAGATTTTTAAAAATTTCATTCGGTTTAATTCTTCACAAGTGTTATAAATGAGTTTGTATTGTTTGAAACAACATGTTCTGTGTGTGTGTGTTTACGTCAAGTTATAGCCATCTGCTGAATTTATAAATCTCTGAAATTGTGCTCCAAAATTCCAGACTTCTAAGTTATCAAAAAAAATCTCAGAACCATAGGCACCCACTATGGGCGGCAAGGTAAATCTTTCCCCTCCAACAATTTTACTAGGGGGACCGTGCCCACTCAATTATTTTTGGCCATGTTTAAATTAAAAAAAAAATTGTGTGTGTTTGTGTGTGTGTGTGTGTGTGTGTTGCGTATGTCCTTTTTGAAATGCGTGCGTTGAAATATTTTTACAGAGAAAAAAACGCTTTCCCATGCTATTGAGGTCATCGCACGCAGTGCTAATTGCAAAAAATACATATTTTTCCTTTATAGAAATGTATTATTTTTTATAAGATGGACGAAGCTCCAACTTATGAAGCCAAAGCGATTTATTTCCCAAAAAAAAAATAATCAATAACAAAATACGTTAACTCTTTTTTCCCATTTATAGCATTGCTCATTTGTTAAAAACTTGGCTGTCAACCCCGTATTGCGTTTGACATGTTCTCGTGATATGTGGTAAATGTTTAAGACAATTATCAAAAATAAAATTAATAATTAAAAATACGTACAGAAACGTATAATCTCTACCGCCTTTATTTATCTATTTTTTGCGCTTCTTGTCGCGCTAATTTTTTATTTTTTTTTATAAACGCTTGGAAATAAAATCTCTCTGGGTATTTTTATAAAATCACGAGCTGAATTATATTTTTAAAAATAATAATGAGCAAAAGAATATTTCTGTTGCCTTGTTCATTTGCTGATGAGCAATTACAATTGTATTTTAAAATATACATTGAATCTCGTAGTCTTATCGTCTGCGAAGGGTCCGGGTTCGAATCCCGGTGACGCATGAATGTTGTTTTTGTCTTACGGTACCGGCACTCTTCCTTCCCTGGAGTCAGTGGCTCTAAATTAGGGACGGGTGACTGCTTATAGCCCATTGAGTTGCTCACGGTGGTCGTTAAACCTCGTATAAAAAAAAATCTCTTAGTTTAATTTTTTCGCCCTTTGTTTTTCGTCCTGACAGTAGACAGGACGTGTCCCCTCCCACGTTTGATCTCTTCACACTTGCTCCCCCCCAATAATTTGGTGAAGTCGGCGCCCCTGCTCACAACACGCCTTTAATGATAAAAAAAAGTTCACTAATATCAGCGGGCTATTTTTTTATTTCATTACTGAAATCAATGCCCATTTAGTTCTCTGGATTTATTGCAAAATGTGACGATTTACTGAAGTCTTAAGCTTGACAGCACTAAGAACGCGATAGCAACATACTGTATCAAAAGATCTTTAATCTGTACAAAAGAAAGACACTGAGCCATACAGTTGCAGCAAGTGTGGTGATAGCTGTCTCTTCTCACGGACCAGCACTGTAAAAAATTAGTGGTGTGAATTTACGGAAAATTTCTGAAAATACCGTGCATGAAAGTTATTGGTAGGTGTTCGTCTTTGAACGAAATTTCTGTTTCTAAAAGTGCCCATTTTTCTTAACCTGTATTTTCACAGATTTTCCGTAGTCAGTAATTCCGTTTATTTCAGAAAAGTATATATTCCAAATGTTTCCGTATTCATACAGAAATTTTGCAAAATCGAACACGCGGAAATTTTCAACCCTTACGCCAGAGAATCATTTCCCGTTGGGGGGCTGGGATCGAGCTCAGGTCGATTGGGTTAGGTCTACACAAGCCGTGCGTTTTAACCACTGAGCCAGAATCTCTTAGGAAATGCACTCACGTTCAAGGTAAAACTGATCTCGCTATGATATATATATATATATATATATATATATATATATATATATATATATATAGGTATGAGCAAACAATATAATAAAGCAATAGTAAACCTGAATGTAGAAAGTGTTGAGACTTCCGAGCCTTGGCTTTATCAAGGATAAGCAAAACTCTTTATTTGCTCACCTCCACAAAGACCTAGTTGGAAATGGGTTTCTGCAAAGCCATAGATGCAAGTCTAAAGCCCACCCCCAAATTTTTTTTAAATTGGCAAAACCTCCTCAGAGTTGCATGAAGAATAATTTAGTCATAGTTTTTGCATGCATCTATAACTTTCCTGGCCCAACCCACACTCTTCATCTGCCACAAAAAACAGAGAAACGATTACAAAAACCACAAGTTGTGAGAGGGTCTGAACAAATTATCAGAATTATTTAGTTAAAATACGTTGCAGAGTAACCAAGCCGTCTGAGAAAGAATTTAAACTTTAAGAACAGTACTAAAAGTACTACTAAGTCTTATTTTTTGCTGTGAAAAAAGTTTTACCTAAAATGCCATAAAATAAAAAGCAAAAGATTAAAAATTTTCAACAGAGTTAGGAGAGTAAACAGGATTTTTGTACCCACAACTCCCGCAAAATACGGACATCATAAGAACAAAAAAATAATAAAAATTTTAAAATTGATGCTTTGGAAAAATTATTTGTAATTAACAATAAGTTACTCCGTTGAAAATTTTTAATCATTTTTTTTTTATTTTTATTTTATGGCATTTTAGGTAAAACTTTTTTCACCACAAAGAATAAGACTTAGTAGTACTTTTAGTACTGTTCTTAAAGTTTAAATTCTTTCTCAGACGGCTTGGTTGCTGTGCAACGTATTTTAACTGAATAATTCTGATGATTTGTTCTGACCCTCTCACAACTTGTGATTTTTGTAATAGTTTCTCTGTTTTTTGTGGCAGATGAAGAGTGTGGGTTGGGCCAGGAAAGTTACAGATGCATGCACAAACTCTGACTAAATTATTCTTCATGCAACTCTGAGGAGGTTTTGCCAATATAAAAAAAAATTGTTGGGCTTTAACTATGGCTTTGCAGAAACCCATTTGCAACTAGGTCTTTGTGGAGGTGAGAAAATGCAGAGTTTTGCTGGTCCTTGATAAAGCCAAGGCTCGGCATTCTCGACACTTTCTACATTCAGGTTTACTATTGCTTTATTTTATTGTTTGCTCATGCCTGTTGGGCTTTGAAGTTTTCTATGTTGTTTTAGTTCTTATTTAATAATTTTTTTACTGTCTCTACTTAGTAGTGTGTGAGTTCTGAATATTCATAACTGCTGCGTTGCGCGTCATGATCTTCAGGTAGTGTTTTAAGCAAATTTAGTTTAAATTCTTAGGTGTAAAATTTAGTCTTTTGACTCTGCTCTTGAGTATATATATATATATAGTAATAAAGTCAACCTCAGATAAATTATAATCCTAATACAGAACCCAAAATAACACCCCTAAATTCCTGATAAGATAATTTTTTTCCAAAGACCCCCCCCCTCCCCCCAAAAAAAACCATCCCCCTACCAAAAAAAAAAAAAAAACCTAACAAGCATTTTTAGATTAATGCACCCCGGAACACCAGACCACTCATCAGGAAAAGACATCCGGTGCCCCGGGGTTGAGGTTCAGGTTTCATGAGAGTCAAATTTTGCAACCAATAGACAGATATCTTAATAAATTTTGTAACAAATATATATCTCTCTTAGACACTCTGTCTTCCCTACCTGAACCTTATGTAGAGCTTAAAGAACATAAAACAAATAGAACTTACTTGTAACTCCTAAGTGAACAACATATAACCTGATATAGAATGGTGAAACACGTAAACTCAAAAAACTCAAACTCAAACTCCCCAAGACAGTAAAGTAAATACACCTGGCGGTTAAGGTGGGTAATCACTTTTTACTGTGAACTTTAATTCGATCGAGGTACTTTCCGAAAATAATGTAAAGATGTTATTACGTCATGGATGAAAGTTCGGGCTGTTAGAGCTCTCCGGGGCGACTAGGAGGAAATGAAATTTTTTTGTGGGCCTAAGAACAGGTTAATAATAAAGTAATTAAGATGGTGTAATGTTACAAAACCTAATTGAAAAGACTGAATTAGAATTAAAAGATGACAATAAATTTTGAAAGTGGAACTTGCAGAAATTAGGAGGATAGTTATTTTTCAACAAATTAGAATATACTAATTTAAGAGCTTTTATGGTACTACTTTTACTATTGCAAATATTTGAAATTCTTAAGAACTGTGAAACAATAATATTCCGGTGAATTGTTTTGGGGATTTTTGAGATCCAAAAACCTAAAAGTAAAGGAACAAAATCAAATTCTGTTCTTTTATCGAAAAGTCCCGTGAGAACTCCTTTACGCGTCCGAACTATCACCAAATCCAACAAGTAGTTCTGAAACCCTTACTTATTTTTACCAAGACTAGTCCTGATGGGTAAAAGGTCTCTAGTGGGAAAACTTCCTTATCATTCTGAAAACTGATTAGGTCATCTATGCATCTGAAATTTGTTACTTTATTAGACATAATATTCCTTTCATAGTAATGTTTGAAACCTGCAGCAAGGCACGGTATTGCAGAAATCATATTGCACCCGTTTGCAAGTTACCGCTATTTTAAGTTTTGTGATATATATATATATATATATATATATAGAATAAAAATATTACAGAACAAAAATACAAAATTTCAAAACAAGTAAAAAACTGGAACAGGTTGCCGTCATCAGAAGAGCATCAACCTGTGGGAGTGGCTTTTCTAGTACCAACAAAGCAACATGGCAAGCCAAAATTGTCGGTTGGTCATGCTCCCTAGGCCACAAAACCAAATTCTAATAAGCACAAAAAATTACAAATATCAAGTTTAAAACAGAAGAATTAAAAGCTTACCGGCAGAACAGAAACCGCCACGACAAAGAGTCAAACAAGACTGAACAGAGCACCCACAAGAACCCAAATATATACACTGATAAGAAAGGTGGTCACGGTTAAACAACTACCTGGTAAGCCAAAAATGTGTGAGTAGACAAGATGCAAAACTGTGTATGTAAATAAGATCTTCAGCTATTAGGGACCCACCAAATAGCACTTTATGTTACCTATATATTTAAAATTGTTAGGTCCTAGGTTAGTAAAGCATGTCAATGTGTAATTTGAAACTTTTGGACACAGAATTAAAGTTCAAAATTAAATGGTTAAAATGATGCCTTAAGAAATTTTTAGGAAAGTTGTTAAATTGCAATTTAGAAAAAGAGCTTTCAGATTTTTTGCAAGTAAGAGCTGTGTAGAGCAAATTTTAGCCATTCTATGAAACTGGGAGATGAGTAGATTACGATGTATAACTTTTGAAATATTGGATGACCAGTGAGTGTAGTGAATGATATCAAACTCAAAAGAGTTTCTTTTATCAAATAAATTCACCACACCTCTTCCCTCCTCGTCTACCTGAACCTCTAAATCGAGGTAACAAACATAAGTATAGACGATCTGTTGGTTTTTCTAGGATAAGGTCGTCAGGATACAAGTCAGCGGCGCAACGTAAAAAGTCCGGAATGTTAATGACAATAATGTCATCAACATATCTTAGAGCAATCCCAGGTAAAGGATGATTGGCAACATATCTATCCTCAAAAAAATGTAGATAGAGATTAGCCAAACTGCTAGAAAAGCGACTGCCCATCGGTATACCACGGGTTTGGAGGTAGAGCCCATCGCCCACGGTAACAAAATTGTTATTGATACAGAAATCCAGTAGGGAATGCCAATACTGTTCTGTAGTCCCGGGCTCGAACTTCGTATGTATATTTAGGGCTACCTGCCACAGACCTTTCAATGAAATTGAGGTGAAGAGGTTTTTAAAATCGTAAGTATCCACAGATGTGTCAGTCACCGAGCCAAGTGTCTCCAAGACTCTTTTATTGCTCCCAATAATCCAGGTCGAACCCAAACCGCGAAGAGCCACGGACAAGTATCTCTGAAGCAACCCACCCGCTTTTGCTGTTATAGCAGTTGCGTCCACTAGTAATAAAACGGAAGGAAACAGGTTCCTTATGAAACTTAGGGATGGCATAAATAAAAGGAAAGTTTAAGTTGGACACATTAAGCTTTATGCTTTTATGCAGAGCGATTATTTTCTTAACAATATCTTTATGATTTTGAGAGACCGGAGTGTAAGTATCTGTAGTATTCATCTCCTGTATCAGGAGATCCTGATAGAATTGTTTACAAAAAAAGGCAAAATTATTACCAGCCTTATCCACTGGAGAAACAGTGAATAAGTTTTGAAGTTCACAGATTTGTGAATTAATCAAAGCAAAATTATGCGGCTGCCGGGTACAAACACCAGAGCTCTTGAACTTGTCCAGCTCATGACGAATGTCAAATAATACAGAATCCAGCCATTCGTTAAAGGCTTCGAGGGGCAAACCAAACTCATACGAAAGTTTTAGTGCGCATTGTAAAAAATTACTGCGTAGAATAGAGACACATTTTTTAGTTTTGAATCGAGGTGTCTGTATTTTGTGCCCAGAGACATAAGTGCGCGTAATTCTCGAAAAGGCACTATGTCCAGGTCACCGGTAACGATATGACCGTGGTAAGGGTTGACAAATTTACTGAATTTGTCAAGATGACAGTAACAGGTGTCATCCTCATTGCCGCTTATAGACTTTAAATCAGCAACGGTTTGCCTGTAGTTAAAAATACGGCGACCAAGCGGTTTATCATAGCGGAAACAAGTCACCAAATTCACTTCATTTCCTAGAGGGAAAAGATCCGAACGCTTATGCAAAATTGACTTTAAGCCAATAGAATCAATGGCCTCATGACAGTAATCAATAACGCAATACTTCCTGACAAGGTGTGCTCCTGTGAATTTACTACGAAAAGTGGAAAGTCGGTACGCAAGAAGGTCACCGATCAAAATTCCAATGTGTTCAGAGCTGAAGGCATAATTTCGAAGCAGTTGGTCAAAAACCCTGATTTTTTTTTACTTAGCTCAAAGATTTTGGAACGACAACGCTTAACGAAGTAGCCTTCAAGGCAATCAAGCTCATGAACCAAATCACCGAAGCTCACCCGAACCGAAGAGTTCTTTCTGCTACCTCTACTACCCCTTGTTTTTCTTTGAGAAACGGCAAAAGGTTTAAATCTAAAATTGAGATAGACACAGGTATCTTGATTCAACTGCTTACCATTGAATAGCTCGTTAAGCCCATACGGAAAGAGAGTTTCGAATTGCAGCATGCACAGGTTTTCAAGTATTAACCTGTTTTCCAGCACGGACTCAACGAACAAAATTCTAATGGAAACATTGCTGAAATCGTGTGACTGAAAATGTTGAATCTCACGATCGGATTTCCTTTTCAAGGTTCTTATGTCAGACCTATGACCGTTAATACGAATATGCAATGGATTACTGCTCTGACCAACATAACCACATTGGCCGGTTTCACAAGTAATCAAATACACACAATTGACAGCTTTACAAAAATTGGATGAATGACCTTCACCAAGATTAGAAGAATGAGCACGACAACAAGTCTTGCACCTGCCATCATTGCATTTAGAAAATTTTAACTGAGGAATAAATTGGGTTTAGAAAATTTTAACTGAGGAATAATTTGGGGAACTGAAAAAAAAAATTGGGGAACTGTGTTAAATAATTTATTTATAAAGTTATTTTTGATTTATTTATGTATTATCTATTATCTATGTGCTCCTCCGGATTGCTGCTTTGCGCATTCGGAGCTGCATATTCACTATTATTTTTCTTACGCTATTACGCTCTAATAAGGTAACCATACCACATCGGTCTTCGCGTGGGTTATCAAGGACCGCGCTTGACCCTGAGGCAGGGGGGGGGTCACAGCGAAAAGTGTGTTACAGCCTCCGGTGCCTGGACCTGAGGCAGAGGGGGCCAGTGTTACTTCTAAGCTACGGTCTCCATTTCAAGTTAATTTTGTTGAAGGTTATGCTTTTTCAGTTCCCCAATTTATTCCTCAGTTAAAATTTTCTAAATGCAATGATGGCAGGTGCAAGACTTGTTGTTGTGCTCATTCTTCTAATCTTGGTGAAGGTCATTCACCCAATTTTTGTAAAGCTGTCAATTGTGTGTATTTGATTACTTGTGAAACCTGCCAATGTGGTTATGTTGGTCAGAGCAGTAATCCATTGCATATTCGTATTAACGGTCATAGGTCTGACATAAGAACCTTGAAAAGGAAATCCGATCGTGAGATTCAACATTTTCAGTCACACGATTTCAGCAAGCTTCCATTAGAATTTTGTTCGTTGAGTCCGTGCTGGAAAACAGGTTAATACTTGAAAACCTGTGCATGCTGCAATTCGAAACTCTCTTTCCGTATGGGCTTAACGAGCTATTCAATGGTAAGCAGTTGAATCAAGATACCTGTGTCTATCTCAATTTTAGATTTAAACCTTTTGCCGTTTCACAAAGAAAAACAAGGGGTAGTAGAGGTAGCAGAAAGAACTCTTCGGTTCGGGTGAGCTTCGGTGATTTGGTTCATGAGCTTGATTGCCTTGAAGGCTACTTCGTTAAGCGTTGTCGTTCCAAAATCTTTGAGCTAAGTAAAAAAAAAATCAGGGTTTTTGACCAACTGCTTCGAAATTATGCCTTCAGCTCTGAACACATTGGAATTTTGATCGGTGACCTTCTTGCGTACCGACTTTCCACTTTTCGTAGTAAATTCACAGGAGCACACCTTGTCAGGAAGTATTGCGTTATTGATTACTGTCATGAGGCCATTGATTCTATTGGCTTAAAGTCAATTTTGCATAAGCGTTCGGATCTTTTCCCTCTAGGAAATGAAGTGAATTTGGTGACTTGTTTCCGCTATGATAAACCGCTTGGTCGCCGTATTTTTAACTACAGGCAAACCGTTGCTGATTTAAAGTCTATAAGCGGCAATGAGGATGACACCTGTTACTGTCATCTTGACAAATTCAGTAAATTTGTCAACCCTTACCACGGTCATATCGTTACCGGTGACCTGGACATAGTGCCTTTTCGAGAATTACGCGCACTTATGTCTCTGGGCACAAAATACAGACACCTCGATTCAAAACTAAAAAATGTGTCTCTATTCTACGCAGTAATTTTTTACAATGCGCACTAAAACTTTCGTATGAGTTTGGTTTGCCCCTCGAAGCCTTTAACGAATGGCTGGATTCTGTATTATGTGACATTCGTCATGAGCTGGACAAGTTCAAGAGCTCTGGTGTTTGTACCCGGCAGCCGCATAATTTTGTTTTGATTAATTCACAAATTTGTGAACTTCAAAAGTTATTCACTGTTTCTCCAGTGGATAAGGCTGGTAATAATTTTGCCTTTTTTTGTAAACAATTCTATCAGGATCTCCTGATACAGGAGATGAATACTACAGATACTTACACTCCGGTCTCTCAAAATCATAAAGATATTGTTAAGAAAATAATCGCTC
Source organism: Macrothele yani (assembly GCA_039090855.1). NCBI lineage: Eukaryota > Metazoa > Arthropoda > Arachnida > Araneae > Macrothelidae > Macrothele > Macrothele yani. The sequence goes on along the minus strand of CM077023.1, from coordinate 78,945,325 downwards.
TGCATAAAAGCATAAAGCTTAATGTGTCCAACTTAAACTTTCCTTTTATTTATGCCATCCCTAAGTTTCATAAGGAACCTGTTTCCTTCCGTTTTATTACTAGTGGACGCAACTGCTATAACAGCAAAAGCGGGTGGGTTGCTTCAGAGATACTTGTCCGTGGCTCTTCGCGGTTTGGGTTCGACCTGGATTATTGGGAGCAATAAAAGAGTCTTGGAGACACTTGGCTCGGTGACTGTCACATCTGTGGATACTTACGATTTTAAAAACCTCTTCACCTCAATTTCATTGAAGGGTCTGTGGCAGGTAGCCCTAAATATACATACGAAGTTCGAGCCCGGGACTACAGAACAGTATTGGCATTTCCTACTGGATTTCTGTATCAATAACAATTTTGTTACCGTGGGCGATGGGCTCTACCTCCAAACTCGTGGTATACCGATGGGCAGTCGCTTTTCTAGCAGTTTGGCTAATCTCTATCTACATTTTTTGAGGATAGATATGTTGCCAATCATCCTTTACCTGGGATTGCTCTAAGATATGTTGATGACATTATTGTCATTAACATTCCGGACTTTACGTTGCGCCGCTGACTTGTATCCTGACGACCTTACCCTAGAAAAAACCAACAGATCGTCTACTTGTGTTTGTTACCTCGATTTAGAGGTTCAGGTAGACGAGGAGGGAAGAGGTGTGGTGAATTTATTTGATAAAAGAAACTCTTTTGAGTTTGATATCATTCACTACACTCACTGGTCATCCAATATTTCAAAAGTTATACATCGTAATCTACTCATCTCCCAGTTTCATAGAATGGCTAAATTTTGCTCTACACAGATCTTACTTGCAAAAAATCTGAAAGCTCTTTTTTCTAAATTGCAATTTAACAACTTTCCTAAAAATTTCTTAAGGCATCATTTTAACCATTTAATTTTGAACTTTAATTCTGTGTCCAAAAGTTTCAAATTACACATTGACATGCTTTACTAACCTAGGACCTAACAATTTTAAATATATAGGTAACATAAAGTGCTATTTGGTGGGTCCCTAATAGCTGAAGATCTTATTTACATACACAGTTTTGCATCTTGTCTACTCACACATTTTTGGCTTACCAGGTAGTTGTTTAACCGTGACCACCTTTCTTATCAGTGTATATATTTAGGTTCTTGTGGGTGCTCTGTTCAGTCTTGTTTGACTCTTTGTCGTGGCGGTTTCTGTTCTGCCGGTAAGCTTTTAATTCTTCTTTCTTAAACTTGATTTTTGTAATTTTTTGTGCTTATTAGAATTTGGTTTTGTGGCCTAGGGAGCATGACCAACCGACAATTTTGGCTTGCCTTGTCGCTTTGTTGGTACTAGAAAGGCCACTCCCACAGGTTGATGCTCTCCTGATGACAGCAACCTGTTCCAGTTTTTTACTTGTTTTGAAATTTTGTATTTTTGTTCTGTAATATTTTCATTCTATATAAGCTACTGCATGAGGTTTAGCTGCCTTCGGCGCTTCTCATGGTATTAGCCTTTTTGGTCTATTTTTCTTGTGTTAAATAATTTATTTATAAAGTTATTTTTTTGTTTTACTTATGTATTATCTATCTGTCTATATCATCATCATCATCATCATCATCATTGTCAACCATTATCAATCCACTGCTGGACGAAGGTCTCCCCAAGTTTCCTCCACAACGGTCTGTCTTGTGCCAGTCTCCTCCATGTCACTCCCGCATACTTTCGAATTTCATCCACCCATCTTCCATGTGGTCTTCTTCTGGGTCTTTTCCTGTCCCTTGGAATCCAATCTAAAATTTCGGCTGTCCATCGATGGGCTGTTATTCTGGCAGTATGTCCAGCCCATTGCCATTTCAGGGATTTAACTCTGATCATGATGTCTTCCACTCTTGTCATTTTTCGGATCCACGTGTTCCTCTTCTTATCTCTCCTGGTTACACCAAGCATGCACCTTCCATGCTGCTTTGAGTTGTCTGCAGCCTTTGTATGTCTCTTTTAGCTAAGGTCCACGTCTCTGCACCATACGTAAGCACTGGAAGGATGCATTGATCAAACACTTTTCTTTTAAGACATAATGGCATATTGCTCTTGAAAATTATGCTGTTTCTTCCAAAAGCTCTCCAGGCAAGTTTTGTACGCCGATTAATTTCTTCACCAATGTGACCCTCACTTGATATCTGCTGTCCAAGATAAACGTACGTGTCTGTTATCTCCAGCTCTTCTCCATCAATCGATAAATCTTCATTTCTTGTAAAAGCATTGTACATCACTTTTGTCTTCTGAAAGTTCATTTTTAATCCCACTTCTTTACTCTTGTCAGCAAGTTCCTGGATCATACTCTGTAGCTCTGATGGGGTAGTTGCAAAAATGACTATGTCATCAGCAAAACGAAGGTGGGTTAGATAATCTCCATTAATCTTTATCCCTTTGTTTTCCCAGTTCAGTGATTGAAAGACATTTTCCAATGTGGCATTAAAGAGCTTCGGAGATATGGTGTCACCTTGTCTCACTCCTTTTCCAATTTTTATGTGTGTTGTATTTTCAAACAGCCGAATCTTTGCACTTGCATTTTCATAGATGTTATTAATAATATTAATGTATGCATCTTCAATACCGCAGGATTTCAGAGCCATTGCAACTGCTGATGGTTTCACCGAATCAAAGGCTTTTTCATAATCGATAAAAGCCATGCACAATGGAAGTTCATACTCTCTCGCTCTTTCAATTAGTTCTCTTAGTACGTGGATATGATCTATTGTGCTGTAGCCACTCCTGAATCCAGCTTGTTCTCTCGGTTGAGCCATGTCCAGTGTCACCTTCAAGCGGTGTGAAAGAACTTTAGTGAAGATTTTATAAGCCACTGATAGGAGGCTGATAGGAGGCTGATAGGTCTGTAGTTCCTGAGATCCTCAATGTCACCTTTTTTATGTAGCAAGATCATTGTAGCGTTGTTCCAATCCTCAGGAATCTTCCCTTCATTAAGGCATCGAGTGAAAATTTGGGCGAGTACTGTTTCGATTTCTCCATTTGCTTCTTGTATGATGTCTACAGTAATTCCATCTTCTCCTGGAGCTTTTCCCCGCTTCATGTTCTTGATTGCATGTGCAACTTCTGCTGGAAGGACTGGAAGAACTCTGGTACTGGTACCTTTCATGATGTCTGGAGTACATGTATCATCCCTTTCATATAATTTGGAGTAGAAATCTTTCACTCTTGTCAAAATTTCGCCTCTATTTCTTGTTACAGAACCATCTTCTTTTCTCAGTGCCATAATCTGTTTTTTCCCCTTACTGAGATGTCCCTTTGCTATCTTTAGGCTTTGGTTGTTTTCAATTGCTTTCCTTACTAGTTCACAGTTGAATTTCCTTACGTCTTCAGTGATACTTTTTCGTACTGTCTTGCATAGCTCTATATATTCCACTTTGGAAGTCACATCTTCTTTAGTTGTCCTGATCACTCTTCTTTTTTGCATCAACATTTTGGTTTTTCCTGATAATTTGTTCACATGCACTTTGTTCTTAGACCCAGCTATCTATCTATCTATATCTATATATATATATATATATATACACATGTATATTCTTTCATTAATGCGAGTGATTTAGTCATTTTATTATTATTCATTATTTTGATTGTCTGTAATAATTTTATTTTTTCTGTGGGAGAACTTATCACAATTTTTTTTTCAGCGCGATATTTCTAAGCAACAGAATGCTTTTGAACTTCAGATCTTTTTTTTTTAACTGACAATAACTTTCATGCAGTGTATCTTTAAGAAATGGTCGCTGTTTCATAGTATTATTTCACAAGACTTCTAAATAAGAAATTTTCTCTTGATAGCTATAATGGCTTTTGTTTTAAGGGTCCCACAGACTGACACATAGACATCGTATAAATCACCTGTACAATAATTTAAGTACCCGGTTTCGTACGGTAAAATACTATAAACTCACGGACAATGAAATTTGCGCACCAAGAAGGAAGCATCGGATTAAACTGAAATTTTATGGACGTAATGATGCAGATGAATGATACACATGATGGCAAAAACAGAGCAGCAGGACAATTACAGAGGGATATGTGAAACGCAGTCCGGTCAGCTTCAATGGCGTGTCGTACCGCCTCGTGCGGCGATACATGCTGCAATGCGGTCCGGCATGGAGGCGAACAGACGCCTGATGCTGTCCTGCGGCAGACTGGCCCACACGTGTTGGACGGTGTGCTCCAAATCCCGGATAGTGCGACACGGCGGCAGCCAGCGTTTCAACTGGTCCCACACATGCTCGATAAGGGACATGTTCGAGGAGCGGGCGGGCCATTGAAGTGTCTTTACATGACGTAGGCAGTCCTAGGTAACTCGAGCAGTGTGCTGGCGGACATTATCCTGCTGGAATAGTGCACTTGGAATCCCGGCCAGGAATGGGAGCACATGGGGCCGTAAGATTTCATTCACATACCGCTGGTCCGTCAATGATCCACGTACCACTACCAGAGCTGATCGGCTATCGTAGGCAGTGGCTCCCCAGACCATAATGCCTGCAGTGCGAGAGGTGTGACGCTCGATAGCGAGGTTGGGATTGTGCCGTTGACCCTGGGACCTCCACACGCGGACACGATAATCATCGGTCCCCAAAACGAAGCGGCACTCATCGCTAAACACCACACGTCGCCTGTTTGTGGCGTTTCACGTTGTTCTGGCGTGGCACCACTGCAAACGGAGCCGGCGATGTTCCGGTGTTAATGATAGCACACGTAAGGGGCGCTGGGATTACAGATTCGCTTGAGCAAGGCGTCGGGAAATGGTTCATAGGTACACAGGAGCCGCTCCATCTGCCTGTATAGGGGACCGGGTCCCCGTGAGATCCGTTTGTGCCTGGCGCATGATCCGTCGATCCCCTCTACTGGTGGTCCTCCTGGTCCATCCGGAGCCGCTCCGCGTGTGGCAGTGCCGTCATGTGTCCACTGCTCCCAACACAGTCGGACAGTAGGGTCAGAACGATCCACGTAGTGGGCTATACGGCGCACCGAACAACCTGCGGTTTTCAGCCCGATGATCAGGCCTCTCTCAAAGTCCGTAAGTTGCGTAAATTGACGTCTCCGGCGTCTACCCGGCATTCTTGTCACTCTGTGCTCTTGCTTGCGTCGGCCGGTGCCTTTCGCTTTCATAGGGCATCGACTACACGCCGGTTTATAAGGCTGCCGGTTCGTGCCTCCGGCGCCACCACAGGGTGTGTGGTCATGCGCAATCGCACAAAACGTAAATCATTTTCATACCAGCAAGCACTCTAAGCTATTTGCAAAGTTTTTCGCGGTTGTAGCATGTTTTCTTCAAGGAGCGCAAATTTCATTGTCCGAGAGTGTATATATAAAGCTGGTGCACAAAATGGGGGAGAGGAGAAAAAAATTCTGTGCTACAATAAAAATAATTTCTGCGATATGCTGTCTGTCAACAATATCCGATCTCGCTACAGAACTTCAAAATCAGATTCTTCGCCAGACTATAGAAATTTAACAATTAATCTAACCTCAAGTATTTCTGCTAACTTCTCCAATCACCAGAATACTTTCGTCTTATGGATATGGAAAAAGTGAGAACGGAGTTTTTCCGTTAATATACAAAAAAATATCGGTTAACACATCTTAAAAACCGAAATCTACCGTCAATATAAGAAAGAAAATCGGAAAGGTTTCTGAAAATTTAGAATTTTTCTGTCAATCGAAAAATCCGTGATATTCAGATTTCTTTCCGTAATTTCACGGAAAAGGTTGTTTCAAAAATACACTACGTTAATTCACGAAAGAAATCACGGAAAGCGGCTTGTGAATTTCAGAATTTTTTTGCTGTGTGCTTTCTTCACTTGGATGCTAAATCCGATTCTTTTTGCTCAGAATTAGCATATAGCGACAGAAGAAAAAGGATGAGAATCCATTTTTTTTTTCTGTATTTGAGCATAATACACTGCTGGACAGCTGCTAAGGACGGATCATAAACGGCTATATAGCGCATAAAAAAGTAAGTGTGGTTGGATGCCAAGTGAAATAAAATAATCTCAGAATGCCAGGACATTACAAGAAAGACAATTTATTGTGCTCTGAAATCCAGAAGTCTTTGGAACGTGTTCAAGGGACAAACAGGCCATTTTGTGCAGAATACGTAAACGTGAAAAAAATGCAATTACCGACCGCAGGCGTTCCGGCGTAAGATGTCAATACGGGATATGGCCACCATGGAGGGCGATGCAAGATTCCACACGTCGTGTCATGCTTTGCACAACATTATCAAGCAGCTGTTGGGGTAATTTATCCCATTCGTCTGTCAGTGCACGGATGAGGGTGTCCTTGTTTATTGGAGGGCATTGGCGACCAGCAAGACTCCTCCCCAAAGCATCCCACACATTTTCAATGGGATTCAGATCTGGAGAACGTGCTGGCCATACGAGGCGTTGAATATCCTCGCTCTCAAGACACTCCTGGACAGCGACTGTTCGACGACATGTTACGTTGTCGTCGAACATGAGGTAGCAGAACATCATTAATGTATCGTTGGCCAGTCATAATCCCAGTTGGAAGCACATAGAGGGACGTACGGCCATTGATCATGATGCCAGCCCATACCATGACACTACATGTCGGATATCGGTCCCTTTCCTGTATGTTTGCTGGACAATATGCAGTACCACTATCACGCCAGATCAGTTGTCGTCGACAATCAGACGATAGACTGTATCTACTCTCGTCTGAGAAGAGGACAGCAGACCAGTCGTTATCAGTCCAATTGCGATGTTGATGGCACCATTGCAAACGGGCGGTACGGTGACGTCTGGACAATGGGATGCACACAACAGGATGGCGGGCGTATAGTCTTCCTTCATGCAAACGTCTGGCGACAGTTTTTCGGGAGATCCGCTTGCCAGTAGCAGCCATAAACTGATTTGCTACCTCACTAGCTGTGCTGCGCCGGTGTCTTTTTGTTGATAGCACTATGTACCGATCTTCTGCAGGTGTCGTACTGCGAACACGACCTCCCACGTGACGTTTGCTACACTCTCCATTTGTTTGAAATGATTTCCAAAGCCTTGAAACAACACTGTGGCTGATGTCGAACTCCCTGGCAACATCTGTTATTTTTCGCCCTTCTTCAATCTTGCCAATAATACGGCCACGCGTAAAATCATCTAGGTGATGTCGGGAAGACATACTGAAAATTGCAAGTACGTCAATTGATTCTTTCCCTTTCAACTTTGCGTTTGAACAACAACGGTCAATACGCGTCAAATCCTTTATATCTCTTATCAGCGCTATGACGTCACGAACAAGTTCGGCAATCCAAAATTTGCATACGCACAACACGTCTTACTGTATCCCGCACTTATGCTAATTTCCACATTTTCCTGCCTTCCATTTTATGGTTGCTATCGTTGCTATTGTCATCCGTCCTTAGCAATTGTCCGGCAGTGTACCAATTTTTGAATGACAGTGGTTGCTTTTTGTGTTTCGCCATCACTAATAAAATAGCTTCTTACGAAGTTTGGTAAGTGAATGGGATGAGTGATTTTTTTTATTTTTATTTTTGAACCGATACATTCGTTTTGCATTAGAACGCATGCCAAAAACGTACACATTTTTTTTTTTTTTGGTAGACGGCTCAAAAAGTGGCCTTTCCCACACCGTAAAAGATTTACTGAAATTCACGAGCCATTTTACGTGATTCCTTTCGTGAGTTTGTTACAGAGCTTGGTACTGAATTATATTTCAGTACCCTGTGTGAAGGGTTCTTAATTTTTAGCTTGCAGAGAGTTTCTATATCGGGTGTTAAACCCGTATATTACCTGACTGGAGCATATAAATAAAATATAAATAAAATATCAACTAAAGTTATAACTCGCTCTTGCAGTGAGGAAAGTGTTTATTCAGTTGATATGGGGAAGGCTTCAAGCTTTGTCCCAATTTCTATTTATTCTTTACCTTACTAACTTGTTGATCTCCTTCCTGTTGCGGCCGGTATTCGCTTTTTCCTAATCACCAGCGTTCATTCCTTTTCCCTTTATCTCGGTTTCTCACCGACCAGAGAGAATATCCCACCTCCTTCTCCACTCACTTACAACCGACTCCTCCCAGAAGAGAAGTCAAATCCACGGCTAAGAAAGACCCAGGTAGTATCCCCTTATTCCTAGAAGACGCAGAAGCTCCCTGATTGCCTTCCTATGTGACCCCTCAGAGATCATTATCCAGTTCCTCTCTTGCTAGCAACAAAACCCCATAAATCTCACCTTTCCTCGGATGGGACGCTGAGAAGTGAGAGCCAGACCCATTGACGCAGCTGCATCGAAATTGCAAAAACGGCACTAACGAAAAGAAAGATGATTCAAATTCACTATCCTTAAAATGGTTACTTCCTGACAAACATTGATGTCAGGGTTACAAGTTAACGAAGCATATTCCCTATTCAACCTTTTCCGTGCAATGACAAACAGACGGACGGACGCGCAAAGCGATACTATAAGCACATGCTTTTGTTTATAAAAAACTTGCTAAAAATGCCACGAAAGTGACTGTAATCCATAGTCCCCTTCACTGCAGCACAATCTTCTTGGAGCTGATACCACACTGAGAAAAACGTTTTGTTAATTCAGCAAAAAAATTGTAAAAAACTTTTGTCGATATGCAACCAAAAACTTTTGTCGATATGCAGTCAACAAAACTGTCTGTTGAATTTACCAATATATTTTCCTGAAAATTGTTGTTGATTCAATAAAATTTATTGTTATCATGACAAAACGTTTTGTTCATTTACCGAAATGCCTAGTTCCATTTTTGGGAATTTGTTTGATCCAACAATATGTATAGTTATCGTGATAAAAACGTTTTGTTTCTGCAACCAAACATATTGTTATCGTGATACGGTAATTCTTGCTCCAACAAAATTTAGAGTTATAATGCTAAAACGTTTAGTGGTACCAACACAATTTATTGTTGTCATGACAAAACGTTTTGTTGCTGCGACACATTGTTATCGTGACACAGTATCATGACAAAACATTTTGTTGCCCCAACAGAATTTACTTTTAATTTCACAATGAAACTTTTATTTGGTTTAACAAAGCGTGATCATTTGTGTGCATTTGGTTGATCCAAACAAATAAGGGATCGACGAAATGCACAAAAATAAAAGTACATTATTTGTTTGGATTATGGAATTTTTGAAAATATATTGTCAAAATTACAATAAATTTTGTTGAAGGCCTTGAGATTTTCCAGTATACACCACTGGATATGTATGAAGTTCTGTGCAAGATGTATGACGAAAAGTTGGTCTGATTGTCCGGATAGTCGCCATAAAATACGTAACCACTACATTTAACTTTTGAACCACGAATAATTTATACCTATGGGTAAACATAAATTTCTCATGTCAATTTAGAAATTTAAAGCCTTTTAATACATTAAATATTTAGGACTGAGCTGCATACTCTAAAAATCGTCCCTATTTGCCTAATATTGTATCTGTGTGTAAGCGTTAGGGACACGTAACGCAGATTTCATGTTACAGATATTGATACTTCCAATCTTCAAAACAATCTGAACTGGCAGATTTCTGCGTTGAAAACTAAAATTAAAGCGTGGATTCTGTTGAACGTAATTAAGAAAATGAGTAAAGATTTACTCTGTGATATTTCATTGTTGCAACTATGTCTTACTGTGACTGTGTTTATCTTGTAAAAATCTGGCAACTGAATTTATGATGCCAATGTTAACTAACGACTTTTCTACCTTATGAATGGCGTGCAGTCACTCAAAACTTTGGGTACGGGATCTCTAGGGTTCGTACAGCAAAGTCCAAAACTTTTCCCAGGACAATTAAGGACTTTCCAGGACTAATATACATCATTTTTCAGGACTACACTTTTTCATCACAATACTTAATATACCCCCGTATATACTACCGTACATAACCTTCTCTGAGTAGTTTGCAGAATTACTCAGAGAAGCATGGAGAGATGTTTTCTTGATATAACTAGGAAAGACAGGAAAAGAAACAAGTGGGTTAGGGAACAAACAACAGTCCCATATACTGTATTATCACAGTAGTAAATGCTCTGAAGTGACAGTGGGCTGGACACATCGCGGGAAGAACTGACTAACTTTGAACTACAGAAATTCTTGACTGCATAACAAGAGACGTCCCCCCGCAAAATGGGTAGATGCCATAAAGAAACTAGCTGGTGCAACATGGAGTAAACTGGCTCTGGATAGAAGTTTGTGGTAGAGATTTGAGGAGACCTTCATCCGGCAGTGGATTGAAAATGGTTGAAAATTATCATATACCTGTGTATAGGTCCAAAAACAAATCCCTCAAAAACGTCAGTGTTTTGAAATATCTATGTCAAATCATTGACAATGATTTTAAAAATCTCCCGATCGATTTCTAGAACTTAAGGCCAAAAAATACAATTTTCCAGGACTCCAGAAGAAGATCAAATTTTCAGTTTTCAAGAGTTTCCAGGCCTGGAAATTAAAAATTTCATTTTCCAGGATTTCCAGGTCGCGTGCAAACCTTGGACGAACTCCTTGGAGAACGCATAACTATTCGCCTTATGGTATTGTCATCACGGGGGGTTGTTTTCCTTGGACGTCCACTTCTCTTTCGGTCGCTAAATTCACCTGTATCTCGATATTTCATGATCGTATAATGAATAGCAGTCTTGTTCATATTCACCTTTCTGCTTATGTCTCGTTGGGAGTATCCTTCATGATATAAAGTCAGTATTTGTGACCTCTGAGTAACACTTAATAATGCTTTTTTGCCCATTTTTTGCTATATAGAAAATACGTACAAAGCCTCTCAGCATGAAAACTAGAAGCAAACTGACGCTTGCATGCTTCCCCCAACTCTTTCAACAGCTACCGCTGTAGAATGATGCAACACTGACAGGAAGTTGAGTAATACAGACAGTAGCTGACGCAATCGGCAGAAATCTCCAAATACCAACAGGTGGTCTTAAACTTTTTCAAATGACTGTAAATATACATTTTAACATGCATAGTTTAAACGAACAGTAATTTAAATAAGCTGCTGACAGAATTAAGAGGATAATACTAACGCGTTACAGGCAAAATAATTTGCAGTACAGTAAATTTACCTTGTGAATGCTTTAAGGCCGCGGGTGGCCTAGTGATTACGACGCGTAACTTGGAAACGAAGGCTCCCGAGCTCGTGTCTCGCTACTCCTAAACGCTAGCCTCCGTTTGGAAACCACGATAAACCGTTTGTCCCGAGATACAAACTTCTCCTTATAAACAAATCTCGATAAGTTCCTTAAAACTCCGACGCGACGCTTCCCTATTTTGCTTTCTACATATTTTAATCAGGCTGTCTTATCTGGCATGTTAGTATTTCCGTTTCCGCAATACAAAAATATCCGAAAGATGAAGGAAGTCAGAACGAAACGTACCCACAAATTCGATATCATACGAATTGGGAAAGCTTTAATTATCAGACAGAAATTTTGTTTGTTTGTTTGATTGGGGGTTTAACGACCACCGTGAGCAACTCAATGGGCTATAAGCAGTCGCCCGTCCCTAATTTAGGGTCACTGGTTCCAGGGAAGGGAGAGAACCAGTGTCGTAAGACAAACACAACATCCATGCCTCACCGGGATTCGAACCCGGACCCCGTTCGGACGAATGATCAGAGGCCATCGCTTAGACCACTGCGCCACCGGGGCGGCCAGACAGAAATGAAGAAGCTTAACTCATCTGAATAAAGCAGTCTCATGCAGCAAAGAGAGTTCCAGGAATTCAAACAGGTTAGTCAGAAAATGGCTAATTTTTCGAAAGAAAATATTACTAAGGGAAATAGGACAGTCAATGCTACAATAAAAGGATTGACCATGCAAATGTAGTGACATTGGCTTTACGTTTATCGAAATTGTGAACAACAATCTTTACATGTTCGAAATTACCATGACTTGATCGAGCATACTTATCAATATTTTTAAACTGAAAAATTGTCTTATTTTCCCAATAAAATATAGCTCTGAGACAGTTAGCGTTTTGCTTCTAGCGTAAGCATAATCGAAAATTCCTATTTCCGTTCTTATATTGATGGTAAATTTCGGTTTTTAAGATGTGTTAACCGAAAATTTTTCGTATATTAACGGAAAAACTTCGTTCTCACTTTTTCCATATCCATATGACGAAAGTATTCTTTTGGTTATAGGAGAGATTCGCAGAAATACTTGAGGTTAGATTAATTGTTAAATTTCTATAGTCTGTCGAAGAATCTGATTTTCAAGTTATGTAGTGAGATCGGATAATGTGGACAGTGTATCGCAGGAATTATTTTTATTGTAGCACAGGACATTTCTTCTTCTATCCCCGATTTTGTGCACCAGCTTTATATACACTATATTCACAAAAGTCACCGGACACCTAAAAGAGAAACACAATATAGCATTTATTGACATACATTAGTACGATGTCGGTCCGATCCCTTTGGCCTTAATGTATGCACTGACCCTTCGAGACATGCTTAGGACAAGGTTTTGGAACATAGCGATAGGTATGTGCTTCCATTCAGTACATAATGCTACCGCTAACTGTTACTTAGCAGTAGGCCTTGGTTCCAAACTTTTTATGCGGCCCTCTAATTCATCCCATAGGTGCTCTATGGGATTAAGATCAGAGCTCTGTGCTGGCCAGTCCACACACGATACGGAATTATCGTCAAACCACGCCGTAACAGCCGTTGCTTTATGGCTCCGTGCATTATCCTGTTGGTACCAACAAGGCTCGGTTCCATAGTATTGCCACAGAGTAGGCAGGGCATAATTGTTTAGAATTTTGAGGTATACGTGCTGGTTAACAGGTTTGTCCACGATAACCAATGGGCCGGGACCATACCACGAAAAACACCCCCCACATACGAGTGCACTGCCAGCTCCAAACTTGACTGTAGGAACAGTACACTGTGGTAAATAGCGTTCCCCGGCTGCCGCCATGCCCACACACGGCCGTCAGGCTGGTGGATCGTGTATCTGGATTCATCCGTCCATAGGACCCGTTTCCATTTATTTACGTACGGTCAGCGATAAATGTCATGCTAAACGACGAGTAGCATTCCGAGTGGAGATAAAAGGCTTATGAGCAGCCGCACGACCACGGTAACCCATGGAATGAAGTTCTCTGCGAATGGTACGTGTACATACCGAGGTTCCAGCATTTTTACTCACCTGTACACTGAGGTCTTGTGCAGTACTCCGTCGATTAGCTGTAACGACTCTCCTGAGGCTTCAACGTCCTCTATCACTAATTTTCTTTGTCTGCCGGTACGTTTTGCTGCTTCAGGCACGCCATGTGTCTTCCACTTATTCAGTACATCCAAAACAGTTGACTTGGGTATGTTTAAACGCCTCTCGGTTTCTCTTATGGACCACCCACTAACATAAGACCCAATAATCTTTCCTTTCTCAAAATCAGTTCTCTCCCGCCGCGACATTGTCACTCAACCTCACAGTGTGATATGATCGCAGTCGCAGGCTTGTTTTTATACCGTTTGCAGCTGTACCACGCATCTTAACAACGCAGCGAATCTGTTCATTTTCTTTTGAAGGGGTGTCCGGTGACTTTTGTCAATATAGTGTATATACATATTGTGTTACCGTAAGAAACTGGGAACTTAAATTATTGTACAGGTAATTTGTACATTCAAGGATAGGCGGGAAGATTTGGAAAATGACGAAAGGCCAGGTCTAACTCCTTGAGAAAGTGCGCGAAAGCATAAAAAGTTATTACCGTTGTGTGACCTTGAAGATGCTGGAATGTGAGCTCGGTATTAATAAAGAGACGATTCGTCAAACTTTAGTGCAACATTTTTGGGGGAAAGTTTTGTGTTCGTTTTGTTCCGCAAGCTTTGTCAGACGACCAGAAATATGCACGGGTGGAGTTACACAAAAGACATCCTGGAAACTGCAGAAACATTGTAAACATTCTCCAAAACATTGTGGCAGGTGAGGAGACGTGATGTTTTCGTTATGATCCTGAAACGAAACGTCAGAGTGCTCCGTGGAAGTCGCCACAGTCACCCAGAGGAAAGGAGATCAGGTTACAGAAGTTCGAAAGTAAGACAATGCTAGTATGCATTTACGGAAACAAGGAAATTCTGCATCACAAGCTCCTTCCTGAAGGTGCAACTGTCACCTACAATGCTTCTACATCCATTTTAGAACGATTGTGGAAGAGGATTGTTCGTGTCAGGCCTGAATACAAAAAGGGTCAAAGGTTCCTTCTTCACGACAACGCACATGCACGTAGAGCCGTCAGTGTACAGCAATTTCAGACACGAAAACAAGAGTGTGTACTCAATCATCCAACCCCCCCCCCCCATATTTTCCATATTTGTCACCGTGTGACTACTTTCTATTCTTTAAATTAAAGAAAGCTGCCTGTAAAAGGAAAAGGTTTTACAAAGAACTATGACATCAGCTCTTCACTCAACACCAAAAGATGACCTCTGAAAGTACTTTCTTTCGTTTGCTGATCGTGTCACTTCTTATATTCACACAGGAGGAATATATATGTGCACGTCTGAACTCATTGAGAGAGAGAGAGAGAGAGAGATAAAGAGTAGGAACTCAAGAGAGAGAGAGAGATATATTCAGTAGGAACTCAAGCGCGCGCGAGAGAGAGAGATTATATTAATACGCTAATGAAATTATTTATTACCTACTACATTATTACATATAGCACACATAAAAATCACTTCTGTGGAAATACAATTAATTGCTTTTAATGACCATTTCGTTCCAGCTTGGAAAATATCCTGCAAAATTTTATTAAAATGGCATCACAGTTTTGCATAATTTTGCCATCAGTGAGCAACTCGACTTATGCTGGCCTAAAAACCTCATAGCGATTTCTGTCGTGAAGATGGATGTTCATTTGATAAAAGTAGTCACTGTGTGACTACTTTCTATTCCCTAAGTTAAAGCTGCCTTTAAAAGGAAAAGTTTTTCAAGACATTAAAGACATACAAAGAACTGTAATATCAGCTCTTCACTCCATACCAAAAGACGACCTCTTCAAGTCCTTTCTTTCGTTGGCTGATCACTCCTTATATTAACGCAGGAGGAATGTATTTCGAATAAAATGTATTCACGTAAGTTTCGCTGCTTTTCCATTTGTTTTATTCAGTCTAACTACTTAATTACCGCGCTGTTTAAATGCAAAATAAACTCTAAGATATTCTAAACAGAGATAATGTGATTAAAGGGCGTAGAGGGAAGGAGATAAAAGACATTTGCCCAGGAAATGTATCTATGGTAAGCAAGGGGTGGTAGTAAAAAAAAAACTAAAACATTTTTGTCTTCACGCAAACTAACCTGTCTGTAAGGGGAACCACGGAGTGTTGTCAACAGCAACAAATTCCTAATTTTCGAGTAACAGAGAAAGGGATAAAAACTGGATGATTGCCATTCGTTTTGTTTGCTGATAACCGTGAATCTCGATATATATGTTTTTTTTTTCAAAAATGTTCGTAATATGTAGCTAAAATAACCAGGGTGAATATTACGAAGTTCAAGATCTATAAAAACATCGGGTTATGTGGAACTTTGTGTTATTCAAGCTTGTTATGTATACGTGGGTTCAAGCTTATGGGAAATTAGTTTACCAGCTCTCTGAATACCAACTTCGCAGTTTCTCCCACCCATCTGTTTCTCCAGTTAATGTCTCCTCCGGTGAATGAATCACGCAGGGAAGGAAAATGTATCCACCTCCCGCTTTTTATGAAAGTCGTAACAGCTTATTATTTTATTCTAGCCGTTCTCCCACCCTGAGAAATTACATTTTGTTATGAGTGTGAGAGCGAGGAAGGTAATATATTACAAATAAATCAATACACAGAAATAATATAAAGACCTTTTCGAAGTACTAGCGTACATCAGCACTACTGTTATGGCTGAAGAGAATGTTGACCCAACTTACCCAAGACGAAGCACATTGCTATACCCCATTATGCAAAAAGACATAAACTAAAATCCAGCAACTTCATACGAGGATTCTCTGGTTTTAATACCAAGGCAGCCAATAGAGGCGCTTTAAGACAATCCTCGGTAGTATCATAATCTTCCTCTATCGGCCGGCACTGTTACGCTGTTTTGTTAGAAGAATATTAAATTCCTCCCGTAAGGCATCTGAAGATATAACTTCCATCTTTGTTAGTATTTATAGGTGGACATAAAAACCTTATCAATTGCGTTTTTGCGTCGTCCTCATCTTCTGTTGTTTTATGGTTATTCTGTTTTCACTTTCCTTGAAAGAAAAGCTGATATGTCGTAAGTGTTCGGCTTACTACAACCGAAGGAAATATATATATTTTATGGCATTAACTTAGGTAAGATATGAATTGCGATGTGTATAAAAACATAAAGAAAACACTTAAGTTCCTTGTGGCATGAAACACTCATATTCTTAGATCAGTGAATTTTAGTATCTCAGCAAGGAAAGTTGAGTTTCACAACATTAAATGGTCGAACTTAATGAGAATATACTGGAAATATAATTTTCAGGGCATATAATTTTGGAAGGCACCGTTTCTATTGAACGTGATCGATGTGTAGAATGCACAGCTCTGTCGTGTGTACTGATTCTCAAAACTACATTTCTTGTTTTGACACAATGGCAAAATTATCGTTTCAATACAATGCAAAGAAAAATCTGAAATTCACGATTCATTTTCCGTGATTCCTGTCGTAAATTAACGAAGCATATTTCTGATACAACCTTTTCCGTGAAATGAGGAGAAAAAACATGAACTTCACAAATTTTTTATACCGTAGGAAAATTCTGAATTTTCAGAAACATTTCCCAAATTCCTCTCGTATGTCAACGGAAAATTGCAGTTTTTAAGAAGTGTTAACGGAAAATTCTAAATTTTCAGAAAACTTTCCGCAATTTCTTTTGTGTATTAATAGAAAAGTTCTGTTCTCATTTTTTCTGTATCCAAATGTGGGAAAATTTCCGGTATTGCGCGATTTGCGGGAATACTTGAGGTTTGATTAACTATTAAATTGATTGTATGATGCCTGTGTATCAGTCTGTAGACCCCTTAAGACAAAAACTATTACAACTGTCAAGAGTAAATTTTGTATTTAAGAGTTTTGCGAAATAATGCTATAAAGCAGTGCATTTCACCTTTTCTTAAAGACAATTGAAAGTCTCTTGTCAGTTCAAAAAAATCTCAAGTTTCAACGCATTCTGTTGCTTCGAAAATTCACGATGAAAAAAATCGTAATTTGTAACAAGTCCTCCTACAGAAAAAGTAATATTATTACAAAACCTGTTCAGAAAAATAATAAGATACAACAAAAAATAAAATTACTAATTCACCCACATTAGTAAAAAAATATTTCACCATCGAGCAATTTGAGATCTACCTTAATGTGAGAGGGCTTTGCACTACCCACTGGCTCAGCGATAACTACCCCATCCCCTCCTGTAAAAAATAAGTATTGTGAATTCACGGAGAATTTCTGAAAATAACGTACAGCAAAGCTGCTGGTAGGTGTCCGTCTTTTTCAGAAATTTCCGTTTTTAAAAGTGCCCATTTATTTTAACTTCCGTATATTTACAGATTTTCCGTAGTCAGAAATTCCGTTTATTTCAGAAAAAATCCATTTCAGGTTTATCTGTATTTACACTGAAATTCTGCAAAATCGACGACCCTGCGTTTTTCAACCCTTACCCCAGACAACTCTTCCAGGACAGTCAGGATCGAATCTCCGTCGTTTGAGTTGGTTTAGCAGGGTAGGCGCGCTTCTAACCGCTGAGCCACGAACGTTCGGAAAGCCTTATCACGTGCATCGTAAAACAAATTTGGCGATGATCAATTTTTTTTGTCATTAATGCTAGTAATTTAGTCATTTTATTTTCTGTTGGAGCTTATTATTTTTCTGAAAAGGTTTGTAACATTTTTTTTTTTCTGTAGGAGGACTTTTTACAAACTAAGCAATTTTCATCGTGGTTTTTTGAAGCAACAAAATGCTTTGCAACTTGATTTGTTTTAAACTGACAATGGCTCTCAGTTATCTTCAAAAAAGGTGAAATATACTTTTTTATGGTATTTCACAAAAAAACAACAACTCCTAAATATAAAATTTTCTCTTGATAGCTATAATAGCCTTTGCCTTAAATTGTCCAAAGACTGATACACAGACATCATGTAATCAAAAGACTGATACATAGACATTGTCATTGCCCAAAGACTGATACACAGACATCGTTAATCTGTACAATAAGTTAAGTACCCGGTTTCTTACAGTAACGCATTATATAATAAATAGCTGATGCACAAAATAGGGGAGAGAAAAAGAAATATCCTGTTCCACAATAAACAAAATTCATGTGATATGTTATCCACAATATCCTATCTCGCTACGGAACTTCAAAACTCGACAGACGATTGAAATTTAAAAGCAATCAAACTTCAATTACTCCAGCTAATCTCTCCTATTACCGGAATGTTTTCGTCTTATTGATAGGGGAAAAGTGAGAACGGAGTTTTCCGTTAATATACGAGAGGAATTGCGGAAATGTTTCTGAAAATTCAGAATTTTCCATTCACACATCTCTGAAACGGTAATTTACTGTCAATATAAGAAAGAAATTGCGGAAAGGTTTTTGCAAATTTAGAATTTTCCCGTGGTACGAAAAATCCGTGAAATTCAGGTTTCTTTCTGTCATTTCACGGAAAAGGTTGTATCAGAAATATGCTTCGTTAATTCACGAAAGAAATGACGGAAAGTGGCTCGTGAATTATAGAAAATATTTTACAGTGCCGTTCAGAAGGTCGGTGGTTCAGATGCCACCAGGGACGAATAAGAAAGGGCTCTTTAACTTAGCATACGCCAGGAAAGAAAAAGGCTGAAACAATCAGAATAGAATGGAAATTTCAGTAAAAACACGGAAAACCTCCGAAGTATGGATTTTTCTGAAATAAACAGAATTATTGACTGCGGAAGAGTTCAGTCAAAATACTGAAATTAGAAGTAACGGAAAATTCGTTAGAAGTAACGCGAATTTAGTTAAAAGACGGACACCTACTGGCAACTTTGCTGCGCATTATTTTCAAAAAATTTCCGTGAATTCGCACCACTTATTTGTTTGCAGTGTATGTGTAAATGTAAGAAACGTATACGTTTCTCCTTCCACGGGTTCGAAAACAGTCGAAATCTAGCTACCTTGTTAAGCTTGAGGATTTTTAAAAATCTTTTTCTTCATAAAATGTTTATGTAATGCTTGAGTTCAAACACACAAAGGAGCTAAGCTGGTGCTTGTATACAGAGGGTCAGAAATCATATTTAAAACTAACTGCAGTCGCGCCCGTTTATAACAAAGTCCAAGGGACCTGATGAAAACTTCGTTATAAAAAAATTACTGATTAAATGAAATAGTTCCGTAGTACGTAGTATGTATACAACAATAGTACATGCGTATATACGTAGTTCATATAGACAGGAAAACTCATCATATTCTTACTTTTTTAATGTCCACGTATTTAAAGAATTTAGCTTCTTCCCAACACGTGACGTTATTAAGCTTCCTATAGAATCGTTTTTACTGCTGTACTAGAGGTATACATGTTGTGTGACACCAAAAATCTTGCTACGGTGTTCAATGAAGATACTGCAGATGAGTCTTGCCAGAGACTTTTGCCTGAAATCAATAGATTGCAGCTGAAAAAATCAGTAGAAATCATTAGATCAAGTTTTTTTCTTGAAGTATTGCACCACTCGATAAATTTAACGTAGCATTCGATGTAATCTCAATGCAAAGGAACATTCAAAACTCGTACTGGTATTTCAAATAATGTCAGTACTCCACACACTTCTATTCAGCATCTTAATGCAAATCAAACCTACATGACCATGGATTATTCAAAGCAGTCAGAATCGTGTACTGAATTGCCTGTAGTGTAATGGTCTCCATGTAACACCCCAGAAAACTTGAAACTTACACCGCCCTGGATCGGGATTCGAACCGTCATCGATGTAATTTTCAAGTTTTCTGGGGTGTTACATGGAGACCAGGCAATTCAGTACGCGATTCTGATTACTTTGAATAATCTAGTGAATCTCCCATGTATTTCTGAGAAATATTTCTTCTTTAATTTCAAATATGACCCTGGTTCACTTTTTTACAAGATATTAAAATTAATTAAAGCGGGGTCAATAAATACGCTAGCTGGAGCACTCTCTGTACCAGAAGAATGAAAATTGATAGATGGTGAGCTCAGACGTCCCCAAAAAGTAAAAGTTAAGACAGACCTAAAAAGCTCCCATAAAATTCCCAGAAACATACCTAACAATGTTGATCTAACCAATTTTGCAGGGAATCAGGAAAAAAAAAGCGAAAAAAATAAGAGTAGTCATGTCTCATTCCCTCCGCTCTAAGCACCAAGGAAATGAGGCACCAAAGAAGGCAGTAAAAGTGATTACTGCGAAACATAGGAAAGAATGCTCGGACAGTGAATGGACCAATACAGCAAATTTCCGCATCAAGTATCCTTATCAACAGCACTTCACCGCCGGAATATGAGGCTGCAGTGGACGGAGGAATATTCCTACTGGACTGTAAAATATTAGAAACGGGTAGTGAATCGATATTCCAATTTCAGCACACCAACGATAGGGTGCAAGTGTTGCGTAGACCACAAGAAGGCATGGACCCCAACTGTTAAATTGGAGTATTATAGGAAAATGAAGGCGGTGTAATGTTCTAGGGTGTGTTTATGTGAGCTACCTTGCAGTCCCTTGTACCTATTAAGACTACCATCGCCGCACAAGGCTCTCTTGAAGCACTTTTTCACCCCTTGCATCAATTCATGGCTATCCATTTCCCCCAGAAGAATGCCTTCTTTTAACGAGACAACGCCTCGTTCCATTGCTCCCGTTTGGCTAAGGTCTGTTTGACGGAGAGTTCCAATGAGCTCGTAACCCGGCAGAAAATGTCATCCTTCCTTGCTGGCCCGGTGGCGCAGTGGTCCTGGCTCTGGCCATTCGTCCGAGATGGATCTGGATTCGAATCCTGGTGAGGCATGGATCTTGTGTTTCCCTTACGGCACTGTCTTTCTCCCTTCCCTGGATCCAGTGTCCCTAAATTAGGGACGGCCGACTGCTTATCTTTAAGAAGGTGAAATGTACTGTATGTGCCAATTCAATTATCATTAAGAAGGTGCAATGTACTGTTTTATAATGTTGTTTCACAAAACTCCTAAATAAGAAATTTACTCTTGATACCTACATAGCTTTTGTTTAAAAGAGAGCCGTCTTTGCACGATGAATGATGACTAAAATTACAAGCCAAAAGGGCTTTAATTCGATAAAAACCATAGTCTAAATTTACACAATTTGTCAACGCAAAAACCAATATCAACTTGCTCCAATTGGTCCCCAAGGCAGAAGGTATTGTAAGTGCTTTTCCCATTGCTGAACAGCATAATGCACGGTTTAACCTTGCTAAAGCCATTTCAAAGCACAATGCTAACAGAGCTCATTCACAAAATCAACAGTTTCAGCAAGAATGCACTCAACTTAAAATATTGCTTGACAACAAGGATGTCGCTGTGATTTCTGCAGATAAAACCAATTAAATCATAATCCTCGATTCAACAGACTATCTTTCAGCAGTGCAATAGAAAAAATTCCTCATTCTATCCAGAAATCCGATCCAACTTCAGCTACTGTAGCTGCTATTAGTAAACTAAAAAATCAATGTCATCTACCACTATGTATTACTCAAAATATGCATCCACTCTATGGACCAAGAGTCCCTAAACTCTTTGGAAAGGTTAAACTCTACAAGGAGGGCAATCCAGTTCGCCCCCTTGTCTCCGGGTACTCTAACCCCTCAAGAACTCTTGAGAAAACCTTAGCAACCTTTCTTTCTCCTTTGGTTGCTTCCTCAAATTACTCCGTTTCCAGGTCTAATCAAGCCCTTCAAAAAATCCGGGCTTTAAAACCCGAGCACTGTCCTTTTATCTTAGCATCTTTAGATGTTGTATCTCTTTAACCGAACGTTCCGGTCACCAATGCTCGCGAATTGATTGAATCTAAATTAACTGCACAGGGTTCTTTATCTTGCCATGCAATCCAAGTTATTATGGATGCTTTACGTTAAATTTCAAGCGTACTTTCTTCAAATTTAATGGTATTATTTACCGAAAGACTGAGGGAGCTCCCATGGGTTTCCCACTCTCCCCCCTCCTTGCTGAAATAGTACTACAGTCATTGGAAGAAGTGATTTTGTCAGAAGCAAGTCTTATTCCTTGTTTATACATCGGGTATATCGACGACATACTTCTATTTTGGCCACATGACCAAGATTCCCTATTTCAATTTGCGGCTCGCAAGTCTCAGCATGATTCAATAAAATTCACTGTGGAACTGGAACAGAATTCATCGTTACCTTTCCTTGATTTTATGTTACAGCGGACCCGTTATCTCAGAAGCTATCATACTTTGTTTTCTGCAAACCCACCTCCTGCCAAACACTTATACCTTCATCTTCAGCTCACCCTGTATCTTACAAATTACCTGCTATAAATTTTCTTATAGGCAGGGCCTATACTCATTTCTCCACCTACAGATCCCGTCAACTTGAACTAAACAAAATGAAATCTCTTGCATGTATGTGCACATGTTTATTCCGAAGACTTAGTGGATAAAATACATCGTAAAATACGCCTGTCGACCCACTGAACTCTGCAAAGATTGAATGTCAAAAGCAAATTTGCAGGTTATTTGGACTATTTCCCAATAGTGACAACAGTGCTTAAAAAAATATGTAATAAACACAATTTGGATTTTAGCTTGAAAACATTTAATCTAATGTTTTTAATTAAAAATAGACCGTGATTTTATGCCTACAAAAAGTAGACATGGTGTATATTTTGTAACTATGAAGTCCATGGACCCAACAGAAGAAGACAACGTTTATTATGACTCCACGCTCTGGACTTTAGGCATTAGATTGGGTGAACACAAATATAATGTTAAAAATAACTCTAATTCCACCGCACTATCAAGGCTATCAAATAAAGGAACTCATTACCCTCTTTGGGAAGAGGCTTATGTGCTAGCTAGTCCCAACTCAAAATCTGCAAATTTATTAACTGAAAGTTCGTAGATTTACAGTAACTGTGGCTCATGTTGTAACGACGAACTCCCATGTCCTATTTTTTTACCATGGAAACCACTATTTTGGACTGCCGGAAGAGATGGAAGACCTTAGCCTTTTACTTAAAAACTGTAACCACCCTATGAACTAAATAGCTTCTTCCAGTTGTCTCTACACTTGTGGGCATGTTCCTTTGGTTTGCGCAATGAACCTCTAATGAAGGTTATTTAAAATCTGTATTGTTCATGATGTAAGTTTTTTAACTCACACCTCATGATGAACCACATCGTGGTCTCGAAAGATCTTGTGTAAATTTTAACTATGGTTTTTATTGAATTAAAGTTTTTTCGACTTGTAATTGTACTCATCATTCATCGCGCAAAGACGTCTCTCTTTTAAATAGTGTGTTGTGCACGAAGTTGCTCTTTGAAGCATATAGCTTTTATCTTGAGGAATCCACAGACTGATACACAGACATCGTACAATCATCTCTACAATAAATAAAATCCCCGGTTTCTTACGGTAACAAAACGATGCAGTAGCTGGTGCACAAAATGGGGTAGGGGAAAAGAAATATCCTTTGCCACAGTAACCAAAATTCATGTGATATACTATCCACAATATCCGATCTCGCTACAGAACTTCAAAATCAAATACTTCGACAGACTATTGAAATTTAACAGTAAATCAAACCCCCAAGTATTCCCGTGAATCTGTCCTATTACTAGAAATCAATTATTCGTCATTTGGATATGGAAAAAAGGGAGAACGGAGTTGCTCCTTTAATATGAGAAAAGAATTGCGGAAAGGTTTCTGAAAATTCAGAATTTTCCGTTAACACATCTTAAAAACGATAATTTACCGTCATTATAAGAGAAAGGAATCGCGGAAATGTTTTTTGAAAATTCAGAATTTTCTGGCGTACGAAAAATCCGTGAAATTCAGTTTTTTTTCCGTCATTTCACAGAAAAAGTTGTATCAGAAATATGCTTCGTTAATTTACGAAAGGA
This sequence comes from Macrothele yani, assembly GCA_039090855.1. NCBI lineage: Eukaryota > Metazoa > Arthropoda > Arachnida > Araneae > Macrothelidae > Macrothele > Macrothele yani. The sequence goes on along the minus strand of CM077023.1, from coordinate 78,921,134 downwards.
ATCATGAGAAGTAGCTCGTGAATTTCAGAAAATTTTCTGTGAATTTCAGGTCTTACTGGTTGGTTTCCACTTGTGTATTTATTCACATGCGTGTTTAGTCAAAATGACAATTAGCATACATGTTGAAGCAATGCTCGTACTCATAACAAACTTTCTAACAGAAAATAAATACAGCATAGTTTTCAAGGAACTTTCGGAACTTCAATTTTCATTTCAAAATTGAGAATCCTTTCCAGTGGTGAAATTTCATACAATAAAAACAGTAATATGAATAAATAAAAAAAAACACGAGTTTGCAAATCATCGTCGGCCGCCCTGGTGGAGCAGTCAAAGCGATGGCTTCGGGTTCGAATCCCAGGGAGGCATGGATGTTGTTTGTCTTACGGCGCTGGCTCTCTCCCTTCTCTGGAGGCAGTGGCCCTAAATTAGGGACGGGCGACTGCTTGTAGACCATTGAGTTGCTCACGATGGTCATTAAACCCCCAATCGAAAAAGAAGAAAAAAAAAAAAAAGATTGTCACTGGCGTCCAGGCAACATTTTTCACGAAGACCAGCTGATATCAGAAAAATCGAACCAATCAGGGAAATCGGAGTCAATCGCTTTGGTATTTTTTGTTTGGGGGGTTTAACAACCATCTTGAGAAACTCAATGGGCTACAAGTAGTCGCTCGCCCCTAATTTAGGGCCACTGGTTCCAGGGAAGAGAGAGAGAGCCAGTGCCATAAGACAACCACAACATCCAGGTTTCACCGGGTTTCGAGGAGCGGCACTTTTGCATTCAGAGTTGGATAACATGTATCCTAGGTCAGATTTCAGCAGAAACAAATGAAGCACAAATAAATCACAACTGTTTGTCAGTTGATTCTCTCTTACCGAATAAAAAGCTTAATTACTTGACTTTTCCAAAAATTACTGCTGAGTAAAAACAGTGTGGCACAAAAAGCCTGTGACATGATTTTCACGAATAAGAGCAACCTTCATTTGTATACTTAATTTCGATATGTATAGTTTTTCTGTAGTTTTGAATCAGTTCTCCGTGCTCAGATTTGGGTGATGATTTTGCCGATTGAATTTCATAAAAACCCAAACATGCCATATCACATAAATGATTTTTTTAAGACTTTCTTGTATTTCATTCTTACACTAGCTTAACTAGACGACATAATCCAAAAGTATATGTTAGGGCGTTAAAACATTTTGATCACGTTGCTTCAAGTTGCTTACATTGTTTTGGTTCTTCTGGCTTAATTAGAACGAAGAGTATTAATGCGTGTCGTATGGCTTATGTTTCAGCGATTTGACATGTTAAATTTCAATCCGATTTCAAAAAGGCTGAGTACCTACACGTTATCCGTTTTAGGGAGCGGCTGTCAATATTACTTACGCCGATAAGCCATTACATCATGACCACCTACCTAATAAGCTGAAGGACCCCTTCAGCCCGCAAAACAGCCGCCACTCTGCGAGGCATCGATTCCATGAGGTGGCGATAGGTATCCTGGGGTATCTGGTAACATAAAGTCAACGGCAGGCCCTTTAATTCCCGAACATTTCGGGGTGGTGGTGCACATTTCTAGGTGATGGTGATTTAGCGTGAACCAGCTTTTCCAAGTCGAACCAAAAATGTATGATTGGGTTCATGTCAGGTGAATTTAGAGGCCAGGGGCTTTAACAGAAAGTTCACCAGCATGTTCCTCGAACCACTCCTTGACGATTCTGCAGTGTAGCATGGCGCATTATCTTGTTAGTAATGTACAAGGAACACAGTTGCAATGAATGTGTGAACTTGGTCCGCAACGATGATAACGGGGCCTAAAGTGTCCCAAGAAAGCATCGCCCACAGCATAACACCGCCGCCGCCAGCCTGTTTTTGCCCAAAAGTGCGTCCAGGTTCCATAGCCTTAGTTGGTAATCGGCGTATCCACGCTAAACCGTTTAAGTGATGTACTAGGAATCTTGATTCGTCAGACCAGGCTACTTTCTTCCAATCATCCACGTTCCAATCTCGATGATCTTGGGCCCATTTCATGTGTTGTTGGTGATGACGTGCATTGAGCATGGGGACCCGGCTCGGTATCCGGCTACGCAGGCCCATGCGCAGAAGGCTGCAATGAACTGTGTGCTGTGACACATTTCCCTGATCACCACTGTTGTAGCTGTGGGTGATTTATTGCACTGTGGCCATACGGTCGCTGTGAACAATGCGCGATAGTCTGCTCTCCCCTCTGGCATCAGTGAACTGCGGACGACACACGGCTGGACACAGTTTGTCTTTTGGCTATCTGTGCACCACTTTTGATACGTACTCACTACAGCGGCACGTGAACAACCCGCAATTTGCGCCGTTTTCGACATCTTGCGGCGCCGTCACAATTTCTCCTTTATCAAACCCCGATAAATCGGTAGCTTTTCCTATTCGGACTCCGAACACTCTACTAACCGAAAGCCGGTCCTCGGGTTGTATATACAACTGCTCTACGAACTTCACCTGAGCCACCGTTCGGTCTCCAGGCGCGCTCATTTCTCTAGGCTAGGGTTGATCATAATGTAATGGCTCATTGGTGTATGATATGCTTATTTAAGAAATGTGATTAAAAAGAAGTGTAGTGTTTTTTATTAGCTGAACGTTGTTTTTAGTTGGTGTCTTTAACTAAACTTCATGATGAATGAATAAACTGTTGCACTTAATTAATTCGTTAAACATATATCCCGCACTCTAGAAATAACTGCACGAAAAAACTGCCAGAGTGAAAGAATCAGCAAAAACGTACGTAACATCAACTATTTATTCTCCACGCACTGCAAGTTACGGTCATCAAAAGGGTATAGTCACAAATTCGCACCGCTAACAATAACAATCTTCTTTTTTTTTTTTTTTTTTTTTTTATTGCAGGGTTAACGACCACCGTGATTAACTCAATGGGCTATAAGCAGTCGCCCGTCCCTAATTTAGGGCCACTGACTCCAGGGTAGGGAGAGAGCCAGTGCCGTAAGACAAACACAACATCCGTGCTTTATCGGGATTCGATCCCGGACCCTTCTCGGGCGAATGGTCATAAGCCAGCGCTTCGTCCACTACGCCACGGGGACGGCGTATAACAAGCTGTTGTATCAACATATACGGGGGGTTGTACAGAAAGTAATGCAAAAGTTGGCATAACTTTTGTATTACCTGACACAGGGTGTTCAAATTGCACATGTTGGTAGAGTAACTCTTCCTCTATAGTAACCTTTCTTCTTCATTGTAGGAAAATAATGGATTCCAAGCAGAAGTAACGTGCCGTCATTGAGTTCTCGACGAAGGAAGGGTGCAGGCTGTCCGACACCCACAGAAGGCTTCAGAATATTTACGGAGATGACACCATTGACAAGAGCAATGTGCACAGATGGATGAAGAAGTTTAAAGAAGATGAATTGATTCGCGCGGAGAGACGAGTCACAATCCATGAACTTGTTGCACAACTGGACGGACTGTGGTCACAATGCCATACAGAAGATGTGTAACGTACCAGGAGATGTGACGTACCTGCCAGAAGGACGCACACGACATAAAGGCAGATAGGAGTCAGAACAAACGTCCGCGTAGCTCAATTGGTAGAGTGACTTGTTCCGGAATGAGGGGATCCGGGTTCGAACCCTGGCGCGGATAAAAATGACGGAGAAATTTACTTCGTTATAATGGCGCCCGAACTATCCGGATGACCCGACCGTTCAAAATCTCGCATTGGTGTGATGTTCTTTCCACACCGCGAGATAGGAAAAATAAGAGAATCCCTTCTCCAGCACTTCGAAAAAAATACAAAAAAATAAGGGGGAGATGATGTAACGTACCAGGAGATGTGACGTACCTGCCAGAAGGACGCACACGACATAAAGGCAGATAGGAATCAGAATAAAAAATCCGCGTAGCTCAATTGGTAGAGTGACTTATTCCGGAATGAGGGGATCCGGGTTCGAATCCTGGCGTGGACAGAAATTTACTTCATTATAGATGGTGGAAGACTTAGGGTATCGGAAAGTGGGCGCAAAGTGGGTACCTCGGCAGTTGACACCCGCTTTGAAGGAGAGAGAAGGGCGGAAGTCTGCTCTGATCTGCTGGAAGTGTTTGAAGCCAATGAAGACACGTTTTTTTTCGATTTGGTGACAGGGGATGAATCGTGGGCGCATCTTTATGATCGAGAAACGAAGAATCAATCCATGGAATGGCGTCACACCTCTTCACCAAGGCCTAAGAAGTTCAAGAACCAGCGATCAGCACAGAAAGTCATGGTGACTGTTTTTTGGGATGACAGGAGTGTCATTCCCCTTGATTTTCTGTAACGTGGCCGTACCGTGGTCAACGAGCGGTACATTGAGACACTCAAGAAGATTAGAGGAGCTATAAGGAGGAGGACACACAACAAGAATCTGAAAAGGATCCTCATTCATCATTACAATGCGAGACCATACACATATTTGGCAACAAATCAGGAGATCAGCAAATTAGGCTGGTCGGTGGTCCTCCATCCACTGTACAGCCCAGAACTGGCGCCCTCCGACTTCCATCTGTTTGGTTCAGTGTAGGACAGTCTCCGGGGACGACGATTTGATGTCACAGACTAGGTGAAAGTGCCTGTGAAAAAGTGGGTACAACAGTCTACACCAGAATTTTTTCAAAGAAGATTCGAGTGTTGGATTCAACGATGGCGCAAATGCATCGCTTGTGGTGAAGACTATGTTGAATAGTACTTTTTTATAGAGAAAGAGTTACTCTACTAATGTGCAATTTGAACGACCACTGTCAGTTAATAAAAAAGTTATGCCCACTTTTGCATTACTTTCGGTACAACCCTAGTAGATATTAATATGATAGTTACAACAGTTATTCCTCAATTCACATAAATCTACAATAAATTTCAACTTCTTTTGCTGTTTCAAGTATATCGCCGCCGTCCCGGTGGCGCAGTGGGCTAAGCGATGGCTTCTGAACATTCGTCCGAGAAGGGTCCGGGTTCGAATTCCGGTGAGGCATGGATGTTGTGTTTGTCTAACGGCGCTGGCTCTCTCCCTTCCCGGGAACCAGTGGCCCTAAATTAGTGACGGAAGAATGCTTATAGCCCATTGAGTTGCTCGCGGTGGTCGTTTAACCTCAAATCAAAAAAAAAAAAAAAAAAAGAAAAGAAAAAAAGTATATCCCCAATTATTCACTATCTCCACATTTTTTCATTCAATGTTGTCTATTTTTTTTTCCTGACTCACAGTCCGCGTTGCCAAAATGTACGAGCTGTTCAGGTAAGTAATGTGCCGTTCCGTGAAAAAATATTTAACGGCAAATATTTTGTAGCAAAGTTACCGGTGACTGTTCGTCTTTAACGGAATTTCCGTTTTTAACAGTTCCCGTTTTTTTTGTTTTTTTTAACTTCCGTATTTTCACAGATTTTCCGTAGTCAGTAATTACGTTTATTTCAGAAAAGTCCGCTTCAAGTTTTTCCGTATTTAGACTGCAATTTCGCAAAATCCAACACACTGAATATTTTAGCCCTTACGCGAGAGAATCCTTTTGCGCTGGCAGTGAGGATCTAGCCCGGGCCGTTCAGATGGAAGCCGCGCGTCTTAACCACTGAGCCAGAATGCAACGGGAACCAGGCTCATGTTCAAAGTAAAACGTAATTGCGCGATGGTGATTTTTTTTTTCAGTAATGCGAGTGATTTAATCATTTCAGTTTCTGTTAGAGCTTATTATTTTTTTTTAATACGTTTCTAATAATTTTATTTTTCTGTACGAGGTCTTATTACAAATTGCGTATTTTTTTCATTTTGATTTTCCGAGGGAAGCAACAGCTGGAGTTTGAAACGAAATATTTTTTTCAACTGACAATAACTTCCAATTATTTTTAAGGGAAGGTGCAATGTACTGTTTCATGATATTACTTCACAAAACTTCTAAATATAAAATTCACTCAAGATAGCTGTGCAACTTTTGTTTTAAGGTTTCCACAGACTGATACATAGACATAGTACAATCACCTGTGCAATAAATTAAGTATCCGGTTTCTTACGGTAACACAATATATAATAGTTGGTGCTAAAAATGGGGTAGAGGGGAAGAAATATCCTGCGCCACAATAACCAAAATTTCATGCGATATACTATCCACAATATACGATCACACCACAGAACTTCAAAATCAAATACTTCGACAGACTAGTGAAATTTAACAGTAAATCAAACCCTTAAGTATTCCCGTGAATCTGTCCTATTACCAGAAATTATTCGTCATTTGTATACGGAAAAGTGAGAACAGAGTTTTTCCGGTAATATAAGAAAGGAATTGCGGAAAGGTTTTTGAAAATTCAGAATTTTTCTGGCGTACGAAAGTCTGTGAAATTTGAGGTTTTTTTTCCGTTATTTCACTGAAAAAATTGAATCAGAAACATGTTTCGTTAATTCACGAAAGAAATCACGGAAAGTGGTTCGTAAATTTCAGAAATTTTTTTTACGGTGAAGTAACGAAATTTACATGGGAAAACAGAAACTCGAATGGAGGATTAAATTAGAGTATGCCTATACGTCAAAGGAGCAAGTTTGCCATCTAGCCAAGGTGTTGTAGGGAAAATGTAATAGCTGAAAGTATACTTTCGAATCCCAGATATAAGCCTTTATTCTACCTACTGGTTTTGCCTTGGTGTTGAAGCCTGTACGGTTAAATCAGACCAGTCACCATGCATAGTTTTAAAATTATTTTTCCCGAAAATGTCTAGGTGTTGTATTATTTCCTTAGAGGGTTCCTATTTTGTTCATATTCTCTCCCTCTCTCTCTCTCATTATACGTAAATATGAATACGTTTGATGAAAAGTAAGATAAAAACAAAACCAACCTGTAAAACAAAAGTGCTATTATCATTACCGAATAAAAAAAATTACGGATACTTCAGAAATGATTCGCTTTTACCTGTTCTCCGCATGATACGTTCTTCTTTACCGGAAGGAAGTTTAAACTCTGATATTTTTTCCCCAGTTCTAATGCTTTCTTTAATTGTTTTGCTCTAAGCCAGTCTTTCTCAGCTTTATTTGGTAGCCTGGAGTCTCGTTGATCCATTTGATGCAGAGGTCGCCTTACGAAGTCTCGCTGATCGGAGAATTTCGGAGCACCGCTGACACCGCGGAAAAAATAGGAAGAACCGCTAACTCTGCTGACACACTGCCCAGAGACAACACGTAGATTTTGAATAAAGAGTTATAGACTTATTTTCTTTCTATTTCTGAAACATTGCAACACCACCTCTCAAAATTTGTTAGAAAATATAAAAATGGAAGATCTTTCCGTTGTGACACAAACATTCTCTGTTCTAGAACAGGGAAATGCGATCTAAAAGATTCGATTTTTCTGCGATTTAAAATCCAAAACCTAATTTATGATTCAACGCTGCATATAATAAATTAATTAATTCTTTCTGTCAGAGTTTTTTGGTAACAAATTCATCGTGTCCTCACTGGAGTAAAAGTGCATCTTGTATACATGAATGAAAACAATTTATCTTTTCTGTTCTTACTGAAGTCATCACCATAAGTCCTTTTTCGCATAGAAATTTTTACAAGCTTTCCACTCAATGAGGAACATTCGTTCCTAATGCTCTTTTGAAATTTAAAAATGGGTAAGTGTTGCTTCAACAATTCAATGAATTACCTCTTCTAAAATTTGAAAAGCGATTTCTGCCTGAAGCTTGTTTTTGATGCTGTCAGTGTTCGGTTCAATGAATTCACTCTTCCAAAATTTGAAAAGCAATTTCTGCCTGAAGCTTGTTTTTGATGCTGTCAGTGTTCGGTTCAATGAATTCACTCTTCCAAAATTTGAAAAGCAATTTCTGCCTGAAGCTTGTTTTTGATGCTGTCAGTGTTCGGTTCAATGAATTTACTCTTCCAAAATTTGAAAAGCAATTTCTGCCTGAAGCTTGTTTTTGATGCTGTCAGTGTTCAATTCATTGAATTTGCTCTTCCAAAATTTAAAAAGAGATTTCTACCTAAACCTCCATTTTCATGTTGTTGTTTTTTCAATGTGTGTGTTTCGAGGTTTAACGACCACATGAGCATTTAAGGCTGTTGCCTGTTCCAAATATGGGGCCACTGCTTCCAAGGGAGGGAGGGGGGGGGCTGCGTGAGGCAAACCTACCTCGGACGATTAGCCAACGTCCTGTGCCTCTGACCACTCGTCCACAGGAACGCAACCCCCTTTTTGAATATGCTGCCTGTGGTCAAGTCAATGAAATTTCTTTTCCAGAATTTAAAAAGGGATTTCTGCCTAAGTCTTGTTTTTGAGTGTGCTGTTCTTGCAATTGTGAGAACTGGATGGCAGGTTACTGCATGAAGGGATTTCGAATTCATAACATATCGTTATAAATAGCTTCAGATGCTGAGAATTAGCCTTCAGATTTTTTGTTGTTTTCAGATACGTTTTGGCTATAGCACTAGTTTTCCTTTCGTCGGATGCATCAGATGCCATTCGGAAGAAATGAAAAGACATATCGTAAATACACTGATTTCCATAAACTTAGGAAAAAACAAAAAAATAACGATAACTCAAAAAATACACGATAAAATTTTTGAATTCATTAGTTTTACTATACTAAATGGTCAACTTGATAATCATGTGAATATAAGTTCACCCAATTTAACAGTGTGAACGCACTTTTAAATTTCTGTTTAACACGCACATGCAGCAGCTGTTCTTGTTGATGTTTCCAAATAATAAATATATCGTCAACGTATCGGCCAAAAGTGGAAGGTTGTAATATACTGTCGTTTTTTAGTAGCAAGTTTTCAATATTTTGAAGTGTGGCTTCTGCTAGTAAAATAGATTGAGGAATTCCACTGGAATTCCATTCATTTGTCTAAAAATTGTTTTTTGAAATCTGAAGAAGCTATTATTATTCACAACGTTTAGAACTTTTATAATGTCACCGACTTGAGTTATTGGAATATTGTACTGAATTAATTTTTCTTCAATTAGTGCTATGGCATCTCCCGTAGGAGTGTTAGGGTATAATGAGACAACTAAACTAGCCAATAAACAGTTGTTATTATTATTGTCTGGTTTAACTTGTTAAATGATCTCTTCTGCTTTATTAATTAAATATTTATGATTGCGGTAAAATAGTTTAAGGTATTTATATAAAGCTCTCTCTAGGTCAATGTTTGGTGCTATATATTTTGCCACTATTGGTCATACCGGTTGGTTATCATTACGCGTTTTTAATTTGCCAAATATTTCCGAAACTGTTGATCCAATTGAACGGTAGTCTTTCTTTTTAATAGATTCTGGTCTGGAAAATAACTGTGGTTTTTGAAAGTGGCTGGTTGTTCCAAAATTCTCACAGTTGGGTCTTTTTTAATTATTCCTGTTTGATGCTCATCAATTGCTGTATTCATTTTTATATTGTACACACTTTTATTCATTATAATCAATTGGTTAATTTTATCTGCCATCGTAATTTTTAGATTTGGATTATTGCTTAATTCTAACAGAGCATTTCTTTCTTATATTTTCATATTTGGTTTAATATGACTTTTATCCATCATATGCTTGCTTGCTATTCGAGAAAACATACCGGTAGACCAAAGAAAATAAGTGATAGAGGACGTCGAAGCCTCAGGAGTGTCGTTACAGCTAATCAACGGAGTACTGCACAAGACTTCAGTGTACAGGTGAGTAAAAATGTTGGAACCTCGGTATGTACTCGTACCACTCGCAGAGAACTTCATTCCAAGGGTTACCGTGGCCGTGCGGCTGCTCATAAGCCTTTCATCTCCACTCGGAATGCTACTCGTCGTTTAGCATGGTGTAAAGAACATTTATCTTGGACCGTAGATCAATGGACTCGGGTCATATGGACTGATGAATCCAAATACACGATGCATCAGTTTGATGGCCGTGTGTGGGTATGGCAGCAGCCGGAGGAACGCTATTTACCACCGTGTACTGTTCCTACGGTCAAGTTTGGAGATGGCAGTGTAATCGTGTGGGGGTGTTTCTCATGGTATGGTCCCGGCCCATTGGTTATCGTGGACAAACATTTTAACCAGCTCGTCTACCTCGATATTCTGGAGAATTATGCCCTACCAACTCTTTGGCAATACTATGGAACCGGGCCTTGTTGGTACCAGCAGGACAATGCACCGAACTATAAAGAAATGACTCTTACGGCGTGGTTTGACGATAATTCCGTTTCGTGTGTGGACTGACCAGCACAGAGCCCTGATCTTAATCCTATAGAGCACCTATGGGATGAATTAGAACGCCGCATAAGAAGTTTGGAGCCAAGGCCTACTACTAAGCAACAGTTAACGGCAGCATTATGTACTTAATGGAAGCGCATACCTATCGCTGTGTTACAAAACCTTGTCGAAAGCATGTCTCGAAGGGTCAGTGCATGTATTAGGGCCAAAGATGGACCGACACCGTACTAATGTATGTCAATAAATGCTATGTTGTGTTTCTTTTCTAGGTGTCCGGTGACTTTTGTCAATATTGTGCATATACACTGACGGAAAAAAATCCCAACACCACGAAAAAATAGTTGTAGAGGAATGAAATGGCGGCGATACATTTGTATAGGTAACATATTTAATCGATTGAGGTTTCAAGATCACAGCTTATTGTAAGCGCGAGAAGAGCCATTTTAAATGTGAAATACTGGTACATTAATAACCGGTGTAACCGTCAGAATGTTGAATGCAAGCACGCAAACGTTCATGCATTGTGTCGTACAGGTGCTGGATGTCAGTTTGTGGGATGGAGTTCCATGCCTGTTGCACTTGGTCGGTCAATACAGGGACGGTTAATGCTGGTTGAGGGTGACGCTGGAGTGTCGTCCAATGATGTCCCATACGTGCTCGATTGGTGAAAGATCTGGTGATCTAGCAGGCCACTGCAACATGTCGACACTTTGTAGAGCATGTTGGGTTACAACAGCGGTATGCGGGCGAGCGTTATCCTGTTGGAAAACACCCCTGGAATGCTGTTCATGAATGGCAGCACAACAAGTTGAATCACCAGACCGACGTACAACTGTTCCGTCAGAGTGCGTGGGATAACCACGAGAGTGCTCCTGCTGTCATAGGAAATTGCTCCTCTTAGCCGCCCCGGTGGCGCAGTGGTCTAAGCGATGGCCTCTGATCATTCGTCCGAACTGGGTCCGGGTTCGAATCCCGGTCAGGCATGGATGTTGTGTTTGTCTTACGGCACTGGCTCTCTCCCTTCCCTGGAACCAGTGACCCTAAATTAGGGACGGGCGACTGCTTATAGCCCATTGAGTTGCTCACGGTGGTCGTTAAACCTCCAATCAAAAAAAAAAAAAAAAAAAAGAAATAAAAAAAAAGAAATTGCTCCTCAGACCATAACTCCAGGTGTAGGTCCAGTGTGTCTCGGCCGCAGACAGGTGTTGGTTGCAGGCGCTCACCTGGCCTTCTTCTAACCAACACACGGCCATCACTGGCACCCAGGCAGAACCGGGTTTCATCAGAAAACACAACATATCTCCACTCCGTCCTCCAATGAGCTCTAGCTTGACACCACTGACTTCGCAAACGGCAGTGGTTTGGAGTAAGTGGAATGCACGCTACAGGGCGTCTGGCTCGGAGCTGTCCTTCAAGTAACCGATTTGTAACAGTTCGTTGTGTCACTGTGGTGGCAACTGCAGCTCGAATTGCTGCCGCATACGTGGTACGATGCGCCACGGCCATACGCCGTACACGGCGGTCTTCCCTCTCAGTGGTGCCACGTGGCCGGCCGGAACCCAGTCTTTTTGAGGCCGTACCTTCCCTTGACCACAGCTGCCAACAATCATGCACAGTGGCTACATTCCTGCCAAGTCGTTCTGCAATATTGCGGAAAGCAAATCCACCTTCTCGTAGCCCTATTACACGACCTCGTTCAAACTCCGTGAGCTGTTGATAATGGCTTCTTCGTCTTCTTAAAGGCATTCTTGACTAACATCAACACACTACGTCGAATCTCAACGATAACTAACGCTCACGAACGTTACAACGGTAATTTACAGCAAACCTGCTTTGCATGTTCCGAGGGGCGCTACTAGTGCCACACGTATGCGCCGAGCGCGAAATTTGCATAGACGTCATCTTACAGATGTACTTTCACCGCCTACCAACTGTCGTTTATCTAACACAACCCCTTCTTGGTGTTGGGATTTTTTTCCGTCAGTGTATTTGACAAAGTTACATTGTAATCAGACATTTTGAGCCTCACGTACAGAGTTCATGCTGTAGAAGCCATTTGAAGTGTAGTGCTGTGGAATGTTACAAAGTTAACCCGTTGGTTACTGTTAATAATATACTGTTAATAATTGTTAACTTTGATGAGCTGTTCGAAGGATGTGTCTTAGAGACCAATAAAGACTCTTTCTGTTTCTGTAAGTAGACTACCTACCCTCTTCTGGCCGCTAAAAGGCCAAATGTGTTATTAGGATATTGTGCCAGTTATCCGGAGCAGGATGTTAAGAATCCCCAGTGTTACAAGTATCACAGATGCACGATAAGTAATGTTTTAAGGGTGCAGGCTTTCAAACTCATAGCATAAGCGTAATTATATTCATTAAAAGCATTATATGTTGAATTAGGTGAACATTATAAAATGTTATTAAATTTGTTGAAAACCTGTATCATATTGCACATTAGAGGAGGACCGTCCTAAAGCATTTTGTAAGAAACTCTTCTTTCCGACAAAAATGGCTACACGCAGAACCAGGAGAAAAATAAGGTGTCGAATAGCCAAAGTGTCTCAATAAGGAGTGTGGTCACCCTTCACAACAGTGCAGGCCTCACAACGATATCTCATGCTGTTGATAGTGGTGTTTAAGATCTCATTTGGTAGTAATGACCAGTGTTTGTTCGAAGCTTGTCTGATCCCCTCCAGATCTTGCGTAACAAAGTAGAGCGCAGCAGCATGTTTCCCTAGAGCGTCCCAGACATGCTTGATCGGGTTATGGTCGGAAGACCTGGCTGACCAATACATACGGGCAATAGTTTGCTCTTGAAGATATTTTTCTACCAGTTTCGCTGCATGGAGACGAACGTTATTGTCCTAAAGGAGAATTTCATCTGCGTAAGGGCATATATGGGGATCCAAGAGATCATTGTTATAGCGTCGAACATGCATGGTTCCTCTTGCAAGCACTTAGAAGTTTGTGTGTATACCTAACGAGATGCCATCCCAAACCAGCGCACTACCACCACCATAAATGTCCCTTTCACGGGTCATAGAGGGATGACAACGTGTCCCTCGTTCTCACCAGAACAGAGCACTACTGAAATCGCTCTGAAAGCAAATCTGGACTCATCTGTAAAGAGTACTGATCACCGTTTTTGTTTGCTTGGGGGTTTATCGACCAACGCGAACAGCTCTATTGGTTATAAGTAGCTGCCTGTTTTTAATTTAAGGACAATATTTCCAGGGAAGGCAGAGAGCCAGTGCCGTTTACATCCATGCCTCACCGGGATTCAAACTTGAACCCATCGGGGACGAATGGTCAGAAGTCAGGGATTAGACCACTGCGCCACCGGAGTGGCCAAGCTGCTGTCCAGAAATTCGGGTTTAACCAAATTCCTCACCGCGCATTCTGCAGAAAACCAGTACCCCAAGGGGTATTATTCCGCTGGGTAGAAAGAACTGATTCAAACATCTTCTTTCTCCTTTTTTAAGTTCGTCGCCATTGTTATAGCTCTTTTAACTGGTATTCAGTCAGATACGATTAATGTCAATTATTCTCCTAAATGAACACTTTGAATAACAAAGCTCATGCAAAATCAACGCTTTATGATGCGCAGGTTCACTCGTTCCAACCGCGTTTGGCCCAATTCATAGACGGCGAATATACTCGTTCGAGCTGATTTTATTCTATTTTGCTCACCCCGAGTGAATTCGTTCCAGTCAGTTAAAGGGTTAATCACTCCTATACTAGCATAGATGACAGAAATCAAATCTGCTAAGCTGAAATAGTAGCTTTGCCTCCTTGTGTAAACCCAATAGAAGAACTCGTTTGTTCTTAATATTACTTTTCTAGTCGATTTTTGGTGCTGGGACTTGTAACGTACCAGGAGATGTGACGTACCTGCCAGAAGGACGCACACACGACATAAAGGCAGATAGGAATCAGAATAAAATGTCCGCGTAGCTCAATTGGTAGAGCAACTTATTCCGGAATGAGTGGACCCGGGTTCGAATCCTGGCGCGGATAAAAATGACGGAGAAATTCACTTCGTTATAGACTTTTTAATTAACTTTGATATTTTTACATAAATGGAGATGTTTTTGGATAGAAGTAACGTGACTGAACTAAACCATTAGACTTTTTTAGATTCGGCTCTCGGGCACGTGAACTTTGTAGCTGCACATATCTTCCATTTGTACGTCATAGTTTTTGTGCCTTTGCCTTCTCTCTTGCCCGTTTTTTAGCTCGGTGAGTCACAGGCTAAATTTTCCTCTCTCCTTTTCTGTTTTCATGGTTCTTATGGAAACTTTCTCCTTACCGTTCATTAACACATGACTTATGACACTCCTGTGATACTCTGTTTCGTCACACCCCTAGCTGGGAGTTAAAGCCAATGACAGTGACTACCATTCATTATGGAGTTCGTGGACATTTCTCTCATACATGGCCATCAGTAACTTAAGAGCCAAATAAATAAAAATAACATCGGCAATTCATACCGTGAAAACTATACTTAGAAGCTGGAATTCATAATCAGTATCACACTCTAAAAACGGCTGCGTCGCCCCGGTGGCACAGTGGTTTAAGCTCTGTCTTCTGACCATTCGTCCGAGATGGGTCCAAGTTCGAATCCCGGTGAGACATGGATGTTGTCCCTGGAATCAGTGACCTTAAATTAGGGACGACTGCTTATAACCCATCGAGTTGTTCAAGGTGGTCATTAAACCTCCAATAAAAAAAAAGGCTATCAACCGGAAATAAATAAATAAGATAATAAGGGGAACAATACTCGGAATTTTTTATATTCGCTCATTCAGTTACCGAAAATAACTAAAAATGTTATGAAATTGTGGAAGAATGACTTTTAGAATGTGCAGGCTGTTCAGCAAACGTGTTCCAATGTTACTTGTTGTAGCTCTTGCATTGGTTGCCAACAGATTATAAAATTTTGGGTTGCGGCGGCGCTTATTTCTTTGCTGCTCTTACAACGAACGTGTTTCCCAAATAGCGACGACTTCCATCAGGTGTGGCTCTTACAACGAATTTCTTTCTCAAATAGTGGCTACCGTCAGGAGTGGCTCTTACAACGAATTTGTTTCCCAAATAGCGACTTTTGTCAGGTGTGGCTCCTAGCCCGAAAATTACAGACATTGCTTCATTATCCCTTTTCCAGCTTTGAAGAAATTCTGGCATAACAAAATTCATATTGAAATTTAACATAGAAGCTAATGATCGAGAAGGGCGATGCCGATTTCTTCCAATACTTAGTCATCTCGGCTGCGTGAATGTGTAAATACAGAAAGTAATAAACATATAGAGAATGAAAACGCTGGTGATGCACTTGGGAATGTATATGAGTATCTCACAGATCGACTGCATCCAGTCATTCACGAAAGATGTAAATTTAAAGATATAAAAGCAATTAATAAGGTGACTACTTCTCGAACTAAGTGTAATAAAAGTGCATGCAGTCCAAATAAGAATGTGAAATCATGCATAAGAACGAAAGTATTTGAAGGTTTGCTACAGACTTGTTACCCACTCCTTGAACTACGGCAAGGAGACGAAAATCAGTGAAAAGTGTTCGTTGATTTCTGCGTAGATAAAAATGCAATGCATGGTCGCTTTGTTTCATTGATTTTCTGAATGCTTCGATGAGCATGCTCTTTATACTCTCAAGAAGAGGCTAAAATGAGATACGCACTGTTAACCGCTGGATCAGAAGAGAGATCTGGATGATTTTCACTACCACTTCCTTAACACACGAAAATAGGAATTCAAAGTCACGCACTAGAATGACAAGCAGTTGAAGGCCTGCTTTCCTGAAGATTTACGTCCCTTTTTTTTTTTTTTTGCTGTCTACGATGAAACATTGTGTTTCAGAACGATAAGAACTTGCAAACAAATAATGAGATGCTAAAAGCATAATGTAACGTAATGTGAATACTGCTGAAACGGACAAAGGCTAAAAAATTTAAACGATTCTGAAAAATGTTCCGCATCAAGCAATGATAAAATTGAGATTTAACCAATAAAACTTTTTTTTACGAACGTGTTTCATTTTTTTTTACGAACGCGCTATATGGAGAAAACGGATATGGCTAAGATATATATCTTGAGACTGGGGACTAAATACTTAAAAACGTAGGTAGTCCAAACTTGAACTCGACTATTTCTTGTAGAACAGAAACAAATAGGAATACACTTACGAAACTATGGGTCCTTATCTAGGTGCTCTCTTTTAACATTAACACATCTCCATGGAAGGTTCTGTATTCCAGCCATGTAGAAGGATTTGGGTTGCTATCGTAGCCATTGTAGAGCACACTCTTGTAGTTGTTCATCTACAGTGAATTTCTTCCCTCCTGTATGTTCCTTAAGTGGGACGAACAGGTGACAATCACTTGGAGCCAGATCAGGACTGTAGAGGGGATGGTTAAGTGTTGGTACTCTCCTTCAACATTAACACATCCCCATTGAAGGTTCTGTATTCTAGCCATGTAGAAGGATTTAGGTTGCTACCGTAGCCATTGTAGGACACACTCCTGCAGTTGTTCATCTACAGTGAATACCTTTCCTCCTAAATTTCCTTAAGTGGGACGAAGAGGTGACAATCACTTGGAGCCAGATCAGGACTGTAGGGGGGGGTGGTTAAGTGTAGGTACTCTCCTTCAACATTAACACATCCCCATGGAAGGTTTTGTATTCCAGCCATGTAGAAGGATTTAGGTTGCTATCGTAGCCATTGTAGGACACACTCCTGTAGTTGTTCATCTATAGTGAATTTCTTCCCTTCTAAATGTTCCTTAAGTGGGACGAACAGGTAAAAATCACTTGGAGCCAGATCAGGACTGTAGGGGGGATGGTTAAGTGTAGGTACTCTCCTTCAACATTAACACATCTCCATGGAAGATTCTGTATTCCAGACATGTAGAAGGATTTGAGTTGCTATCGTAGCCACTGTAGAACACACTCGTGTAGTTGTTCATCTACAGCGAATTTCTTTCCTCCTGAATGTTTCTTAAGTAGGATGAACACGTCAAAATCACTTTGAGCCAGAACTGTAGAAGAGATGGTTAAGTAGGACACACTCCTGCAGTTGTTCATCTACAATGAATTTCTTCCCACCTAAATGTTCCTTAAGTGGAACGAGCAGATGGAAATCACTTGGAGCCAGATCAAGGGGGAATGGTTAAGTGTTCCTAGCAAATTGATGCAACGTATATTGTTGTCATGTAAGCCGTGCATAGCCTTGCGTCGTCATGCAAGTGGATGGCCTGTTTCGACAATTTTTCTGGCCTTTTCTTTCGGTGGTAAGTCAAAGTTTCTCTTTTGCGATGGTAGCGTAATACTGTGTATTCATTCTTGCTCACCGTGTCAGAACTCCACCAGGAGTACCCCGTTTGTATACCGAAATACTGTGTCATTAGCTTTCTGCAGACGACACCTTCTTCAGTCGTGAGGTATCACTTGCAGAGCCATTCACACCTGGCTCATTTGGTTTCTGTTGTAAAATAATTAACGTAAGTATCGCCAGTGGTAACAATCTGTTGCAGAAATGTATCTTCAGACTTAAAGCTATGTGCAGATGATGACAACATGAAACGACTTTTAATCAAATGTCAATGCCCTTGATGCCCAACGTGAACTCACACCAGCAGGTGTTTGCATGACTTGTTTCACACTACCAACACTGATGTTGACTATAGCAGCTGTGCCACGTAATCTTACCCCTCTGTTTTCTAAAATAACCTGTCATACACGATTAATGTTCACTTTGTTCAAGCAGCAGAAGGTATTCATGCGGTTTACTTGCTACACTTTCTCTACCCTCGAAACACTTGTTGCACCAATCGAGCACACTTACCTTTAACATTGTTTTATTCCCATACCGTGATTGCAATCTTCACAAAGTTTCAGCGGGTTCTACCTTCTCCTTCACGAAAAATTTAATGATACAATGTTGTTTCACACTTGCCGACACCTCTACAGACTCAATGCTTCCCACAACACTCTGGAACGTGCCACGTGGACGATATCACTACTTATGCGTAGGCGAGACTCGCATATATTTACGTATGGATTCTGTGGCGATCGGTTCAGAACATGGAGAGCTACAAAACAAAGTCCAGGTCAACCTCTAACCATCCTCGTATAATGACACGAGGTCCTTCTGTCCTTAAACACACTGTGGAGTATGTATCTATTTTAACTTTTCTTTTTAATTTCTTTTTTTAAAGTAAAATTTGTTATCGCTTACGTACGCTCTCCTTTGAACGTCACGTCGGACCTTAAAACTTTCACAAATGATTTGGCAACAAATGGCAGCAAGTCAGTAGTGAATAAAAATCTACTCTCGGAGTAAAATACGTGAATGGTGACGAGATAGCCTGTCAACTACCAGGGTGAATCAAAAGTTCGTCCCGTTTAAGGCTGCACATTATATTGGGCATTCTCCGTTCCTGTGCGAAAAGCGCTCCAGCGACGACTGGGTAACGCAATGAAGGGAAACACACGAGGATGATGACGTGCATTTGGCGCGGAGCCACAATGCGTTATCAAGTGAGCAACGGATGGAGGTCAATAAATGTGCTGTTCGGGTACTCCTATGCCATTATTGGAAAAAAAGGCTTAACGCACCAGCTGCAGCCAGAAAAATTTGGGCAAGTGAAGCCGAAGAAACAGTCGACAGCAGCACTTCACGAAAATGGTTCCGGCGTTTCACTACTGAGGACATCAGTCTCGAAGACAAGCCGAGGTCAGGACGTCCAACGACCACCAAAACTGACAGTTGCAGCTGTGATAGCGAACCCGGGTACCAGTACACGACAATTAGCAGTTGAGGTGGGGTCTTCGCAACTCATCATGGTTACAGATGACGAATCATGGTCTTCCGCCAATGACGCTCTAAGAGGCGTCATTGGCGGAAGAACGTGTCGCAGACTAGTATCAAATCTATAGGACGGTAGGTTTTGAAAAGTGGAAATTCTTACGTTATCCTACCACTGGGAACAAGTGGCTGAGGCCACAACACGAAGCACCAGAGAGAGAGAGAGGCCATCTCGGTGGCGCGGTGGTCTAAGCGCTGGCTTATGACCACTCGTCTATGAAGAGTCCGGGTTGAAATACCGGTAAGGCATGGATGTTGTGTTTGTCTTACGGCACTGGTTCTCTCCCTTCCCTGGAACCAGTGACCCTAAATTAGGGACAGGCGACTGCTTATAGTCCATTGAATTGCTCACGGTGGTCGTTAAACCTTCAGTCAATCAATCAAGAGAGAGAAAGAGAAAGAGAGAGATAGAGAGACGTTCTAGAGGAAAGTCATGCTGTGCATTTGGTGAAATTGTGAGGGTCCTGTACGTTGGAAACTTGTGCCAGATGGTCAAGCTGTGGATGGAGCTGTTCCAATCAACTGTAGCAGGTCCATGATGCTTTGCGCCAACGTTGCCCAACACTCATCAACATGAAGCTGGCATTGCTTCAAGTGGATAATGTCCTGAGTTAAACTTCCGTACGGGTCTACAGGAAACTACAGGAACTGGAAGTGTTTTAGATCTTACCTCATCCTCGATGCAGTCCGGATTTCTCCCTATCCGACTACTATCTGTTTTGCCCTCTGGCCGATTTCCTACAAGGACGACTCTTCATTTCAGTGGTGGATGTGAAATCTGGCATCAGGGAGATTTTATCGTGGAAACGTACCGAGATGTACCGCTGTAGGATCGTGGATCTGGTGGAACGTTGGCAAAGAACTGAAGGAAACAACAGACTGTTCTCCGCAGAATGAGGCGCGCGTGTATATAGCTTTCTTGCATCACTAAACGTTTTAGCTGAAAACGGGACGAACTTTGACTCGCCCTAGTAAGTACTATCTGTTATTCTGTGCAAGTGTTTCAGTGTTTTGATCTGATCTAATATTAATCGATAAATTCTTTATTTAGCCGATTATTATGAGAGTGAATTCCGAGCTTCTGTTGTTTTGAGAAGCAAGCTACGAATAAAAGATTAACTACCATTAAGTAGTAAGTCCTTTTTTTATATATATAATCCTAGTGCTGAACTCTGAGATATTTATAATTAAAACTTTATGACGTTCTGGAAATGTCGTACAAGTCATTCATTTTCAGCAATGGTTTTAACTTACAGAGCTATTTTGGATTACTTCCGTAATTTTATCTACTTCCCTTTATGAGTTCCGTTCTGCTCTCTGTTACGTATCCGGTTGAAAATTTGTGCTTTCACAATTCATAAAAATGCTGATACAAGCCCACTTCTAGCTTAAAAACGAATTACCTTATTTCCCGGCGTCGTGGAAGCTTTTTTTTTTTTTTTTTTCTGAAATAAATCTCGAAAATTTACCGTGCGTCCTGGAGACCGAAGGTTACGTTTTTCGTAGGCCTATGTTAATCAAAGAGGAATATTATATATGTTAAAATGTTTACCGGTAAACCTTATTAATAACAAGACTGCCTTCGTCGTGAAACGCCATGGTAAGACTAATATGTTTTATTTCGCATCGCTTTTGCTGGGATGCATTTACGATAAACCACGTGGTCTTCACTACTAGACCGATACACACATATGGAGTTCTAGATCAAAAGAGCCGCCCTGATGGGTTTTTGCCAAAACGTGTAAGCAATTTTAGCTCGCCTATTTGAAAAGCTTTTCTCACAGTTGTAGCTGGAAAACAGGTGGTATCTTCGCTTGGCAAATCTTCATGAAAATGCTGAGACCTTAATTTTTATGTTTATTCTTTTTTCTGAAAATTTTGCATTTTAAAATTGGGGTGCGTCCTTTACGTCGGAGCGTCCTTGACCCCGGGAAACACGATACTTCAAAATGTGATTAAGCTTTCCGTGAACGGTCCACTTACCATCAGTTAATTATCCTTGAACCAAAAATTTATGAAGGAAATAAGCACAAGAGTAGAACACTGGAAAGATAATTAAAGGATTATATTTTTTCTAAGCAAGTTAGGAGATAATAAAGGCAAGGACATGGAGGCATTCGAATTCGGCACGGATGAGTTTACTAGAGTGTTAACTGAATTTTTCGCTGAAGAAATTATCATGTGTGTTTTAAACATGATACCTCCTCAGGAGAAACTTATTTGTCTCGTTTATTAAATCCCGGGATCTCCCAGAAACGTTACTTCTTCAAGCAAATATAACAGAGCGTACTCTTTGCAAAAACAATCTAACGGTATAACTATTACCGTTTTACATCCTAACTTCTTATTCTTTGCTGTTTATTTTTTAGTCTCAATAATTTTCTCTTCTCCATCGTTTCCATAAGCTTTATTTTCTGTAACATTTCCTTTTGATCAAAAGTACGATATTTCCTACAGGTAGGAGGACCTCCTAATTGATTTGGAATCCAAAAACTGTTTTCTTCCCTGCAAAAGGCAAACAGATGCTTTTGGAGCAGCCTGCGAGGTGTTGTACTAGTAGGACCAAAAACTTGTACAGAACTGGAAAAGCAAGAAATTCAACAGAGAAATCACAAACTACGGAGGGTGAGTCGAAAGTTTTGCAATATTTGGATCACTTTATGTCTTCATACGTACCTTTACAACGAAAGCTGACTAGCATTCAAAGTATAGGACATTGTGTTGCACCGTCTTTAGCTATCTGCCTGCCAGTTCTTCGATTCCGCGGCGTTACCAGTACTTGTCCTTCGAGGCGAAGATGTCTTTCACCCCAACTGCCACCTCCTCCTGGTTGTTGAAATGCCGCCCGCGAAAGATGTGGTTCATAGACCGGAACAAGTAATAATCCGACGGGGCAGGGTTCGCACTATATGCTGGGTGTGGCATCAGTTCGATGCCCTCAAGTTCCTGGAGTTTTGCCCGAGTCGTTCGCGAGGTATGAGGCTGAGCGTTGTCCTGCTGTAGGAGAGCGCGCTTTCTGTTCCCCAGTGCCGGGTACTTCTCCTCCAAAACGGCATACATCCGCTCCAGCTGTTCAGAGTAGAGGTTGGCGTTGATGGTCTGACCGTCTGGAACAAATTCGTAATGGGTTATCCCCTCGATATTTCACTAGACGCAGAGCATCATCTTGTGCTCGAAGCGCCCACGTTCGGCAATAGATTCAGGAAGTTGGCCATGCATCAACCACTGCCGCTGTGTGTTAGGATTACGGAAATAGACCCGCTTTTCATAGCACGTAACAATTCTCTTGATGAAACGTGCATCGCTCGGGTTTTCTAGAAGTTTCGTGCACACTTCCACTCGGCGGTTTGCTTCAGC
The DNA here is from genome assembly GCA_039090855.1 of Macrothele yani. Taxonomy (NCBI): domain Eukaryota; kingdom Metazoa; phylum Arthropoda; class Arachnida; order Araneae; family Macrothelidae; genus Macrothele; species Macrothele yani. The sequence goes on along the minus strand of CM077023.1, from coordinate 78,898,685 downwards.
TGGCGTCAGTTCGTGAGGGACAATGCGGCAGCTCCTGTAGACCTCTGCCGAGGTCCTGCGTTTTGGCCGAGCTATAACTCGTAAAGCAAAATTTCCCTAATTAGCCGGTTGTGGCTGTTCATCTTTTAGGCGTCCCAACCACTGAGAGAAACGACGACATGCAATGCTGTTCCAGCGACGACTACCACTTCATATCCCTTTCTACTGACTGCAGTGCGCGACTTGAACTAGTTTAAACACGTGACATACCTGCTGCAGCACATGCGTTTATGAAAATATTGCAAAACTTTCGTCTCACCCTCTGTAATTCCTTTCCTACTGAAGGGAGTTGAGGATAGGTAAGGGTCCGGATACTTTTGATTAGACACAGAAAGTTTATCTTGATTCTGAGATACACAAGTAAGCCGGCCGGATCTTCTGGCTACTCGTCCGAGTTGAACCCAGATAAGGTATCGCTGACATGTTTGTCCTATGGCAGTGGATCTGCTCCTTTTCTGGAAACAGTGGCCTTACTTTAGGCACGAGCAGCTCCTTTTCGCTCTAAATGCTCATGATGGTGGTTAAACCAGGAAAAGAAAAGACAAAATTAATAAAAGGTAAACAGAAAAGTAACAGAATTTTTGTACATTAGGTAGAAATGATAAAAACGTAGGCACTGTTTTTTTCAGGTGGAATGGGTTAACGCTCACCGAGAACAACTTGAATGGCTACAAGCAGTTGCCCGTCGCTAATTTAGGGCCACTGGTTCCAGGGAAGGGAGAGAGCCAATGCCGTAAGACAAACACAACATCCATGCCTCACCGAGATTCGAACCCAGCCCCATCTCAGACGAATGGTCAGAAGCCAGTTCTCAGACCACTGAGCTTCAGCTCTTAGACTTCGTAACGGGAAATGTTGTAGAAAAAGAAAGATTGTAGTATCCTAGTGCAAATAAATTTGTTTCAAATGTGACTAGTGTCATAATACTTAAATATTGAAAATGCTTTGCACGGTGAGGTGGAAGCAGCACTCATTTTAAGTAAGCCACACCGGTGACCGGGTAGTCAGAGGCGTAGGTTTCCATCAAGTAGTCCGAGCTCGGCCTGAGTCCCGGACGAGGCATGAACAGCGCGCTTGCCTCACGGCGCCGGCAATCTTTCTTTCTTAATACCAGTGGCTCTAAATTAGGGATATATTACTGTTTATAGCACTTAGAGTTGCTTATGTTTCTCGTTAAACCCCGAAACAAAAAAAAAAAATTAAAAATGATAAATCCTCTTTAACTAACTTTTCGATATAATACAATCAAAGATTGCCTATTTTACCAAATGTAAGTCTTTGCCTTATATTTTCTTTGCTTTTGCGATGCTTTTCGAATTTATTTGTTATACAGAGCTTAAGGTCTTTTCTTGAAAAATCTGCGGAATGGCTTTTCGTTGAGCTTATTTTTTACCACGCGTGTTTCACAGGACCGTGAGTTCATAATGATTTTTTCTACAGTACATACAATTAATTCAACTGCATAGCAGTGATACCTGATTTATTTTGAGAAGATTTTGTGCGTTTCAAACTGAAATGTACTTTTCGAAATGCGTGAATATTTCCTGAGAATTAAATTTGCAGATATTGTCGCGCGTTTTAACGGGAAGACCAAACAAGTATTAATTGTTCACTTCCAGTAACTTCCGCAGAAGGTTTCTACTTTTAAGGATTTGAAAAAAATCCCATTTATTTTTTACAGTATTCGATAAACGCTATATGCGCTATCTTTAAATTTACATAAAAAAATGTAGCCATATTAGTCTGCAAGCAAAGTTCGAGATTCAAAAACTTTTAAGCAAAAGCCCCCCCCCCCCAGTGGCGCAGGCCTGGTGATTTGTCCAAGAAGGGTCTGGGTTCGAGCCAGAGTTGGAAACGGGTCAAAAATTTTGGTGGACCCGAACAAATCTGCTTTGAACGATAAATTCGAATTCATCGTCATCATTGTCAATCCTCTGCTGACGATAAATTCGAATTCATCGTCATCATTGTCAATCCTCTGCTGAATGAAGGTCTCCCAAGTTTCTTCAACAACGGAATGTCTTGGGCCAGTCTCTTCCATCTACCCACTTCCAACGTGATATTTTTTCTGGGTCTTTTCCTGTCCCTTGGAATCCAATCTAAAATTTGGTTGTTCATAGGTGGTCCGTTCTCCTTGAAATATGTCCAGCCCATTGCCATTTCAGGGATTTTATGTGATCGTCATGTCTTTCACTCTTGTCATTTTCCTTATCCACGAGTTCCTCTTTTTATCTTTCTTGGTTACACCAATCTTGCACCTCTCCATGCTTCTTTCAGTTGTCTGCAGTCTTTGTATGTCTTTTTTAGTTATGATCCACGTCTCTACTGCGTACGTAAGCACTGGAAGGATGCATTGATTAAACACTTTTCTTTTAAGACATAATGACACATTGCTCTTAAAAATTGTACTGTTTCTTCCAAAAGCTTTCCAACCAAGTTTTTTTATGCTAATTAATTTCTTCATCAATGTGACCTTTGCTTGATATCTGCTGCCCAAGGTAAATGTAGGAATTGGTTATCTCCAGCTTTTCCTCATCAACTTATAAGTCTTCATTTGTTGTGAAAGCATTGTACTTTAGTTTTGTCTTCTGAAAGTTCATTTTTAACCCCATTTCTTTACCCTTCTCAGCAAGTTCCTGTGAAGGGTTCTTTGAATTTTTTTGTTCTTTTAAAAAATAAAACGGAAATAAAACCGGGTCAGAAACACCTTGACCCGACCCGTTTGACCCAGAAGAAATTGTCGACCCGTTGACCCGTTTCCATCTCTGGTTCGAATCCCAGTGAGGCATGGATGTTGTGTTTGTCTTACGGCGCTAGCTCTCTTCCCTTCCCTGGAACCCGTGACCCTAAATTAAGGACGGGCGCCTGTATATAGCCCACTGAGTTGCTCACGGTGGTCGTTAAACCCTCATACTAAAAACAGGAAACCAAAAGCTTCGTTGAAAAGCGAGCTGAGAAAAGTTACGGTGCTCACTTTAACGTGTTAAAATTTAACATCAAATATTTTCCAATTACTCTACAAGATTATCCTCTGTAGTGACAATATTTTGTTATTGAGTTTTATTAACATCTGAAGGTTCTGTGCGGACTAGTTCGTAAACACTGAATAATGATTCACGTAATAAGCACGTTTTAAAATAACAAATTAATTCCCTACGTTTAAATATTTAAGATTTTTAAGTTCATTAGCTCTTGAGAAAGAGAGGGACAGTTCTAATAGACATATTAGACATATTTGCAATTCACTATACAACTGGAGCTAAATCCAAATAGCCCCTCCCTTCCCCGGTGGTTGAGTAGTCTGAAGCGCCAGCTTCTGACCATCCGTTCGAGATGGGCTCGAGTCCCGGATAAGCCGTGGGCGTTATGCTTGTCTGACGAAGCCATCAGCTCTTTCCTCTTCCTGGTCCCAGTGACCCCAAGTTAGGGACAGGCGACTTCCTGCAGCCTTAAGAGTCGCTCATAGTAGTCGTTAAACCCAGAAAACAAATGAATGTTTTAAGTATGGTTTGTCGGACATTTTTAGGTCATTTTCCCAAGAGCATTCGAAGTAACTAAAGTTGTTGAAGATTGTACCCATGAACTGAAAGATAGGTCGAGTCACACAAAACTTTTGCCAACTCTAGGCTCCATACATCTGTTATTTTCGCCATAAATCTTTCGTGACATAAGTATGAAAAGATGCACCTGCACGACTTATAAAAGTTACAGTTCATTTGTTAGTGTTTAGTTTGTATGATGCTATATGATGCTTTAAATATATGTTTTAGTGAGCATTCCTACTGCGCTGTTAAGTAAAATTCAGATTGTATTGTCATGTCTCTCTGACGCAGAGAGAGAGAGAGAGAGAGATGAATTTAGAAGACAGAGAACTGGCCTTTTTATGTATAATAGAAAAGTGAACTACACCGTGTTCGATTTCATGATAAATTTTTCCAACCTTCAAAAGAAATTCGTCTGCCGAGGGTGAACGAGATTAACATTATTGAACTGGGGGAACATCTTACTCGAAACTGAATTCAACTTTTTACCGGAAATGGAGATGAATGAAAGTGCGGGACCCTACTCTCTGAGGTTATATACGTAACCCTCTGGGCATCTAAGATTAAAAGAGGGAGTTTTTAGAGATTTATGTAGAGGATTTCAGGAACGGAGTGTCTTACTCCAGGTCTTAATCAACCCTTAGAAGTAAGAAGCTAGGAGATTTGGGTTAGAATGCCCGACAGGAAAGACATACGGAAGCGAGGTAGTGATGAAGAAGACGCCCTTATTAACCGGGGAGCTAGTACCATGGGGTCCGACGGCTAGACGTGCCCATCTGGAGATCCTGAGTATGTCGCTGTTCTTAAAAGAAAACTAGAATTCGCAGAAAACGTAATACGAAGTTCTGATTTTAGGGGTGTCAATGACTAACATTTCCAAGTTGTTGTTTTTTTTTGTTTTTTTTTATCGTCAACACCACCGTGGCCAGGGGCGTACTGATAGCCGCCGCAACATCCGCATCGCGGGGGTGGGGGGCTCATGGCAAAGAGGGTCTCTGGCCTCAACAAAAAGATTTTACAAAATATTTTGTTGAAATTTTATATGAAACTGGTTAAAAAAATAGAAGGCCTTTTTGAGAGCAGCTTTGAATGAAGCATTAAGAAGATTTTTTTTGATTTTTTATTTCTCGCGGTTTTAATTTATTAACTGTATGGCGGAAAAGCATCAGCTCTTCCAGACAACTTGAGGCCCCTTTTCACAGTCATAAGAACAGCTCCTATACATGTTTATAAGAAAGAGAATGTGAAAGAAATGTCATTTTGAAATTATTATGCCAATGAGGATACCGGGTATTACAATTGTTTGCACATAACTACGCATCCATCAGAATATAATGAACTAAAATATATTCTTCGCGAGGACGAAAAAATAGACATGTCATTTTTTTTATAACAGTATCAAGAGAAATTTTTTTTTAACTATGTGCAAAACATAGTAAAAGTTGTGGCATTATGTTTTTTACATTCAAGAGTAAATGATTTGAGTAGCTTTACTTTTTTTTGTGTCACAATTCTTACTTGTTTATTTGCTTACTTACAGTACGTTCTGTATTTTCGTATAAATCGGAAAAGGTCATGGGACACTGTCACACGGCAGTTACGGGTTTTGTGTGGGACCGTGAGGCATTTCAAAGCGGATGGTTTGCTGAAAAAACATTTTTTTTTTATTGAAGGTTTAACGACACCGTGAGGAACTCAATGGGCTATAAGCAATCGTCCGTCCTTAATTTAGGTCGCTGGTTTCAGGGAAGGGAGAGACGCAGTGTCGAAAAACAAACAGAACATCCATGCCTCACCGGGATTCGAACCCGGACCCTTCTCGAACGAATAAGTCATAAGCCATCGCTCAGACCACTGCGCCACCGGGCGGCACCGAAAGAAAGAAATTTGCATGATGTGTGACGTAACTGCTTTCTAGTATTTTTTTATTGGTATAAAATTTGAGCCGTCATTTTAATTACCACGTGAGCACTTATGTTACGCGCAATAAAGCGCAGTACTTTTGGTTTTATGAAAAAACCTGGAGGTTCCAAAAAAATTGAATTATTAAAACGCCCGTAACACATAGTTAATAGTATGAAATTTAAAAATTTCAGTCATCCAAAGCTAATAAATTTTCGCAAAAGGGCTTCGAAGATATGGGGGGGGGGGGGAGGGTGCTCGAGTTTTTTCGGTACGCCACTGACCGCGGGGACTTTCAAAAAAGATTTTTTTATGAGTGGAGCTGAGGCAATCGGTTCTCTCAGAGATAATTTAATTTTAAAATATGTTGAGCATCATCTCTGTATTGCCTTTTGCTATGAAAACGCAGCATCAATGTTTTAATGCAAAACAATATTTCATATTACCACAGATAAATTAATGAAGGAAGAAATATTCCTCATAACACATGCGGGAAATCGATAGAATATTCAAAGCAAACAGAATATAAATTCTGTTTGCTTTGAATATGCATTTGCTTGTAACACTTACTGGTTATCCATGTAACATTTCTCAGAAAACTTGGAAATTTCATCGCGCTGGAGCGGAAATCGAACATTGTCTCCCGATTTCTGTTCGAGTATGCTAACCGTTACAGCACCCAGGACAGTGAAGTTCCAAGCAAATGAGACTAAGCAAATATAGCTTAGGAATCTGAACATCCTGAGATTTTTGCTAGTCGAAGCATTGTTGCTTCCTCATAGTGTTTTGACCCATCTCCCATCCAGAAACAGATGTAGGTCGGAATTCACCAGTACCACAGATAAATCAATGAAAGAAAAAATATTCCGCATAATACATGCGGGAATCGATAGAATATTCAAAGCAAACAGAATAAAATATTTCATATCGACATGAAAACTTGGATTATACCCTCCTTAACATATACTGAGTCTGCTTCTGTTTTTGTTTTATTCATTTGCTGTCATAATTTTCACGTCAGGTGCATGGCTATGTCTTTTACATGCGAATTCCATTACACTGGCCATGCATTGTATAAACCACTGATCGACTTTAAATGATAATGTGTGATAACCAAAAAAAAAAAAAAAGAAAAAAAGAAGGTAATACGTAAAGAAGCAAAAAAAAAAAAAAAAAAAAAAAAAAAAACGAAGCAAAATGATTTGGTGAGACTTCTCGCAAATACATATGGTATTCCAGGATTAATGAATTAATGAAACTCAGAAATTCCTGCAGATCTCAGAACTCAGTAATTAGAAATAGAAGATTACATTCTTATTAAAACAAATCTTTAAAATATTGTAACTGTCGTGATAATTTTATAGCCTTGGTTTGGTCGTCCCCCGAATATCTGGAAGTGAGGACCTTTAGCCAATAGCTCCATCTGTGACAGGGACCGAGCCCTGGATGAGACATGGGTCTTGCGTATGCTCAACGGGGACTGGATCCTTTCCTTCCTTGGATCCAGAGTCCCCTAATTTGGGGTGGGAGACTACTTTTATATGTTCAAAGAAATCGATGACCCCCATCAGCAGAAGAAAAGATTCTTCCCTGTGAAAACAAGTATATTTAACATTCATAATTATTTTCTTGAAAGTTTAACATATTGATATAACATATAGAGAGGGACAGATACTTCTCTTTCCATTTAGTTAAAATTTATTTTTGATAAACTCTTACGAGCTACGAACATTTTTGAAAAATCAGTAAAGAAAAATTCCTCTCTTGCAAGAACGTAATTGATATTGCTTGGGTAAATTTAGCTCTAGAAATTTAGGAATGTATAGCTTGTTATGCTGTAGCATAATAATAATAATAATAAAAAAGGAGTAAAAAGAGCAAAAAATGTCTCACCTGTGGGAGCTTATTTTTTGTTGTTGTTGTTTCTCTCCCCTGTACTCTGGGATTTTCCTCGCTGTGTATCACTGTTCTAGGGCACGTCGAAGGATGATCACCATGGGAGAAAGAACGATTAGGAAAGAGTACATGAGGAAGGCTGAAACCAAAGCTAAGGTAATTGTGACAGGTGGGCAGACCTCATCTCTGTGGAATCTCTGAGTTGGGCTGCGGCCTCCGCAGATGAGTGGCTTCGGCCGAATGGTACGCCAGTTCGCGGTCACCGCACACGATCGTAAAATTCACCATTCGCTGTAAGGCCATAACTGAAAACAGGAAATATGCAGATATTCCTAAGCTTTTATTATTCTTACTCGTCGGTGTCCAAACTGGTCATTTCCCTTGCTTTTAAATCAAAGATACGATATCTTGATGCTCCTAATCACTTAACCAGAAAATAAATAAATAAATAAAAATGAAATAAACCTTAGTAGAAAGCACTGAAATGTGTATGCAGAATTAAGGTTAAAATATTCAAGGTTTTAGAAATACAGTATTCATTAAAATCAGGCGTTTTTGAAGATCCTCTGCAAATTTTCTCAGTACCTTATATTGATGCACTAGTACTTCAACCCGCAGTGACCTTTATTGGTGTTATCACAATATCTTTTTGCTTTTTTGAACCGTTGTATGTAAAAGACCGTCCTTTTTAATTCTCAAATTCATTCTAGGCAAAGGTTTTTAACTTTATGGTCACTACATAACTACATTTCTCAACAGTTTACAGAAAAGTTTTTGTTTAGTCTAGCCTCTAATTTGCATACGACATTAGCTGTATTCCATGAAATTTAATTACATTGCGACGAATGCGATTTCAATCGAAAATAACTGAAATAATATCAATTAAAGCCAAGAAGCAGAACTGATGGCCATAATTTTAATTCATATACATTGCATTTATATTGCATCCCGAAAATGCCACAACGAGATTCAACGAGATTTATGTCTGGTCCATTTTTTTAATTCCACAAATTCATATTTAAGCTAATAAGTGCATATTTTGTTCTGTTTTTAATTCGTTTTTTCACCCTGCGAGTGAAAGCCTTTGTTGACAAGAGCAAATATATTCATGTGTAATTCAATGATAACGTTTCTACTTCACCATGATATTTGTATTCTGCCTCATCTTGTGACCTAGGGTGCAAGTAATTTTGGGCCCGGTTCGGGCACTCTTTACATAACACGTGGGGGTTATGTTCGCTCATATTCTCGGTTCTGTATAACTGAAATCCTTAAACTAGAGAAGGGTGATTCCTTTTTTTTTTTTTTTTTTTTGTGACGTACTACAGAAGTGAAGCACGTGTTAAGACGACAAATCTGCAGCGATACATTCCGTCCGAGCAGTTTAGTAGGTTAAAACAACTGGTTCCGGAGCGAGGAGGTGACGTTCGACCCTCGTCACCGACAAATTTGTGTTTTCGCGTTTCTTAGATGCAAATGATTATTATTCTTCCAAAAAATAATAACACGAGATATAGTGGCAGCATTTTTCATTTTGGCATGTTTATAATTTACGAAAACCCCACTTTAATATGGCATATTTTTCATCATGATATTCCTACTTTACCGAGGCGGTATGCTTATTCTTCATGGTGTTTCCATTTCATATCATGGCACAGTTATTCTTCATAATTTCCCCACTTTACCATGAAACACTTATTCTTCATTAAAGTTTTAATCGTTCCTCAACTTACAACTTTACCATAGCATATTTCTTATGCACGACATTCCTACTTTACCGTAATATTACTAGATCGTGGAACACTAGAAACTAGTTATTTAGTGTAGACGCAAGCTCATTGTCAATTCTGGAGCAATACTCAAATCGAAGACTGCAATGGTACGGACGATTTTGTAACATCAAGTTCATCCTTTCAAAGCGTTTTCGCTGGGCAAGAAGCGGTTCAAAAAAGTTCGAGCTATCTGAGACCTCAGAAACAATAATCGAATAATTGCTTTATAAGGAAAAACGTGGACTTTTACTGCCACCCAATTTTTAATCTGTATTTCTTTGAAAAAAAGAAAGAAAATTACTGAAAAGACTGTGCCGTGATTTTTTTTAAAGATATTACTATTTTAATTTTCCTTTTCAGTTTTTTTTTCTCGTTTTCAATTCTGAACGTTTTATCGAAACCGCTAAGTTTCTCCGATGTTTTTGCAATGGTTGGCTGCTAATCAGAGAGTAAATTTAACATTTAGCTCGATGCAGAGAGAACAAGGTGAAAAGCGAACCTGTCAAACAAATGTTATCTGCGACTCAATGATATGAAATACTCTGTCAATTGTAGTTGGTCTTGGGTTATACGTTACGACGAGTTGTGTTTATTTGAAATTGTGTTATTTACGCTTTCCAACCGCAGGTTGCTCCAGCTTTGTCCGTCTGTCGGACAGCACGATAACTCGCGTAACAATGGTTCGATTTCGATGAAATTTTACTATGTGGTAGCGGACAACCTGGGGACGAACCCTATTGAAAATGGGCGAAATGGGGTCAAAGGTCAAGACATAGGAGCAGGATCCATTCCATCGCCCTTATGCATCATAACTTACGTAAAAATGCTTCGATTGCTATAAAACGTTATCATGTTGTTCCGGAAGTATACTGAACCGGTTCTGTTCAATATAATTGAAATGGGGTCAAAGGTCAGGCACAGGACTGAGATTTATTCCACAGCCATTATCCTCATAACTTGACTAAAAAGGCTTCTATTGCGACAAAACTTTTATATGTTGTTCCGGAGGTATACTGAACCAATTCTGTTTAATATCATCGAAATGTGGTCAAAGGTCAGGGCACAGGAGCAAGATTTATTCCACAGCTATTATCCTCATAACTTGAGTAAGTACTTCTGGTATGTTGGAAAAAGTATCATAATCAATGCATTGCATGATTTTACTAACTTGTTAATACGAAATCATAGTTCTCCGAGTGGAATTGAACAGCTATTGCATGCGAATAGAGAAGTTTGGATACAGTGTCGCCTTCAGTAGGGGTGGCTCAGAGGTCTGGGCCGTGCCCCATTAGGCATCACTTGGTCTTTTGTTATTAGTTTCTTATTTTTAATTTATTTGTATATATTTTTAAATATCTATATATCTATATATTTTATGATTAATTACAAATGGGCTTCAATATGGCGGAGTTATTTTGATCCCAATATTTTGGGAAATGTTTTTTCCTATGTGTGTGTGTGTGTTTTTTTTTGTTTTTTTTTTCATTTCGAATATTCAATACTTTGGGCCACCCCCAGAAAAAAAAAATGTTTTCTTTGTGTGTTTTTCCCAAAGAATAGTGAAGTGATTTTTTTAAAGAATAGTGAAGTGATTTTTTTAAAGAATAGTGAAGTGATTTTTTTAAAGAATCACTTCACTATGAGATTCTTTTAGTGCTCCTTAAATGAGTGATTCTAAATTAATTGTACAAAACCTGTTCCGGGCGGTTTTTCCTGGTCAGCCTCCCCCCCTCACAAAATTGATGTGAAAATTCTGTATGAATGAATAATCTGAACTAATTATAACAAATTTTATGTAATTTTTTATTGGATCCATAAGGACTTAGATTGTGTATTGGATGAAAGGTGGATTTCGATTTGTGTTCCTTTGGTTTCTTTTTTAACCTGGAGCCTTTTATTTTTAAATACTTATGATAGTTTTATCTAAATAAATAAGTGGTCTTTATAAAATTTAAATTACTAAATGAGCAAATGTTATGAAAGAGTGTAAAAGTTGTGTATAAAAGTGAAATAGGAGAAACAAAATCATAAATCCTTACCATTTTTTTTATTAATCCCTCATGGTCGGCTTTCAGTTAAGTCGGGCATAAGAAAAAAATTAAAGAAACAGAAATACTAGCTGCGCCAGTGCCTTAGAAAGGGCTCTTTCTCTGAGTTACGATTCCTGTGTTCGTTAGAAAGTATTAGTATTGTTGTTATCTTTACCCAAGAGTGCCGGTGTTAACTAACCTAGCAAATTATTTGTGAACAGCAAATAACTTTAAAAGGTTATAAGAAACACAGTAGATGTACGACTTTTTGCTTTTGCTTCTCGTAGGCTACATCTTTTTAGGATGCCATTAAGTGAAGATAAAAAAAAACAGCTTTTCTGATTTTCCTTCTTTGCAGTGAAGGTTGGTATTTTTTCCACTGGCTTTACAAATAAAACGTCAGTAAAAAAAGGAGTAAGATGCAGTCAATAAACAAAACGGCAGGAAAAGTTTCCTGGGTTGAGTGAAAAGCAGAACATCTAAGAATTGCTAATTCAATCGGATTTCATATTCGGCATTTTGGACAACGTGACGTATGAGTCAAACGGGCAGTGAAGCAGCGAAAAGCCTGCCGGTGTAGTTCAATTGACAGAATAGCCACTCCGGAATTGGGAGATGTGGGTTAGAATCCCACTGTCGACTAACGAAGGGTTATAATTACAGGCTACAGAACACTGCTTCATATATTCAGTAACTTTTATATAATTTTTTTATTTTAGTTTCCTATCATTGAGAGGGAAATGTTACCCGATCTGACTGAAAATTGGTTTTTTAACTATTAAGAACCATGCACGTTTTTCTGTTAAAATTAGTAATAGGGCCACCAAGTCAATCTTTGACTAAGCCCGCCGAAGTACTAAGGACGAGACCAGGCCTGGACTGGGCCTCCGGGATACCAGGAGAATATACGGTGGGCAGCCGTATTCTGGGCCGGAAGGCCTTTTGTTAACTGAAGAAAAAAAAGTATACCTGTATGTATTTATACTTGTTCTTCAATATTCTCGTAGAAGAATACCAAGTTATACTAAAATGGAGAAGTTTGTTTACTACTTTAGGCTTCAGGAAAAAATAAATAAATGAATAAACTAGTAGCAAGTGTTCTATTGAGCTAAACACTGTTTTTGATATACCAGTTCCCCTTTATCGACTTTCAAATTTAATTCCCATCTCTTTGGGCTGATGTCCTCTACGGCTCTACCTCGGCCCGCCTTTGCCAGTTGCACTTGTAGTGAAATGATCAGTACATTCTAATCAAATATGCTATCAATAGCCTGGGATACAAACTCCAGATTCATTGCGTGCATTAATGTATTTCACCACTACGATAAAACTTTTGGTTGCTGTTTTTTTTTTATATATCTTCATTTTTTTTATGTATATCTTCTTCTTCTTCTTTTTCTTTTTTTTTTTTTTTTTTAGCGAGATCTGTATCTGATTTACTGCATTTTAAGCATTACAGCTACACGGATTCTTGAACTGTAGTTCTGGAAAGTGTTTCAGGTACAGCAAGAATTCCTTTTCCCGTCTGAAAATAATTAAAAAAAAGTAATTTTCGCATTCCTTAATTTCTCTCACCTTATAAATTTGCAGTGAAAATCTTGCAATTCTGGACATTTCACTTTTTTCAAGAAGTTTTTCTTTTTGCTAATTATTTTATTAATGTAAGTCTTAAAAACCAAATCAATTTTAGGAACATTTGGGTTTCCGTTCTCACCAAAAGCAAAGAAACTATTGCAAATCCTGAATACAGTTACCGCAGTAAAATTCATAAGAATGGAATAAAGTCTTGGACAGTCTCTTTCAGAGAACATACCGTGTCTGTTGCTTCTCAGCAACGAAAGTAATTTTGTAATTTTTTTTTTACGTTAAATTTTACAAGAGATTTGCCGCCCAGAAAAATGGGTGAAATGTTGTTAATTATTGCCTCAATAAAAAAAAAAACAGAAGCAAAACTACAATGATGCATAGATTTGTGCTGAAAAGACCTTTACACAGCAAACCGTAATGCTGACATGCTGTATTCTTAGGGATGGGATACCTCGATAATTTTTTCAAAAATGGGCCGCACAAAATAGCTTCCAGGGCCGTTTGTGGATAGCCAGTCCGCCAGTGGGCGAGACTACAAATACTGTAATACCGACTGCTAGGAAAATTAACAAAATTGCTCGGACCTTTCACGCTAGCCAGACAGTTAACGATAACAGTTACAGGGGGAAAAAATGGTTTCACGTACATCGCGCGAGCCAGTCTTAGGAGCTTATTCGACAACTATTAGAGAATCTGAATTATTTTTTCTTTATAATAAAAACAACAAAACTTCATATAAGGAATTTTGTAGCTCGTAATCAGTGCATTCCTTTATGTTTAGAGGCAAAACTTGCATTCGCACGTGATGTCTATATGGCAGCAGTTTACCTAGTTTTATCTCTGACGGCATTCAAGCTCACAAGATTTCAAGTGTTTTATTAAGGAAACTGCCGCACAGGAATTGCAGATAAATTTCACATTAAAAGAGCTTATCTGTTTTTATTTCCTTAGAGACCTTTCATTGACAAACAGAAATTTTTGCGTTTTTTCTCTCTCGTCATCGCTATAACGTATTTTAAGAGAAGCACGGAAATTAGAGAATTTCTGAAAGATTCTGAAAATAGGTGAGGAAAATTTTGTTGGAGAAATTTTTTGGTGAGCAATTTGATGTCTACCAGTGTGTTGTTCACGTGTGTATGTGTGTATTAATCAAAACTTTTATTTCAGCCAGCTTTTTCAGAATTACAATTTTCAAGGAAACCGCTTCTCTTCCAGGCAATTCTGGCATTCATATGCGCAGCGCAACACATAATATAACTCGACTATAGAGGAAAATTATGTTTATTTTAATAGCTTGTTTCATGTACTATAATTTTAAGATGCACAATTTTTACACGCGGGTAATTTCTCCTTGCGATTCAAATTCCTTTCGAATTTTCCAGTGTTCCACACGGAAGCCTGTAATTAAAAATAGATTCGTTTTAACGAAAATAATCCAACGAAATGTTCAATGTAACGAACACTGTGATACTTCCCCACACTCTTTTTTCAAGAAATCCTAACGATTACCCTATTTCAACTCTGAGTGAAAAATATGTCCATTAATCTTTCATTGGGCTCTCAAGGATCTATTAAAGAGCAAGAAGTTGGAAGCACACGTGAAATCTGAAACGTCATGCACAAACAACCCAAACGCTTCTTTCGCTGTTCCACCTATCTAGTTTGCTCACAAATTCACTCTTCGCAGAAAAAAACAAAAAAAAAAACAAAAAAAAACAAAAAAACACAAAGTACCAAAACGAATCGATGAAAAAAATAAAAAAAAATGTCTGGCACAAAAAACGAATCGATGAAAATTAGTATGTGTAATGCACACATAGGAAAGAAAGTTATTCCAATTCCAGAGCAGTTGGGCCATTTATTCGGATAAAACAGTTACACCAGCGAAGCAGGTCAGTACGTTGCAGCACCACCTCAGGCTCGGATACAAGCGATTATCCGGCGTGGCATAGCCGCATACAGTTCACGGATACTGTCTTGAGGTATAGCATTCCAGATGATGTCCAAATTGCGAGCCAATTAGCCGATATTCTGGAATGGGCGTAGGTGGTGTCCCGTCATATTCCAAACATGTTCGATCGGTGAAAGGTCGGGCGATCGGGCTGGCCATGGAAGGGCGTCGATATTACGGAGACAGGTCTGGGAGTGCAAAGCCACATGGAAGGGTGTCGATATTACGAAGGCAGGTCTGGGGAGAGAACGTCCACTTCCGTACCTGTAGACGACGCAACGCGTGTGTGGCCGGGTATTATCCTGTTGAAAAATTGCTCGGTGATGCTGCGAATGGAATGGTAACACAACAGGAAGTACAATATCGTCAACGTACCGTTGAGCCGTGAGGGTGGTACGGAGGACTACCAAGGGTGTCCGGCTATCGCATGAAATGGCTCCCCAGACAGTCACTTCAGGTGTACGAGCTGTAAGCTGTTCCACGGTAAAGGTAGGATCCGTGCGCTGGTCGGATCGCCTTCAGACACCTATGCACTGGTCATATGCGCCAAGGGTAAACCGTGACTCATCAATGAAGACAACACGACGACACTGGATTCTATCCCACGTTGATCGGGTCCGCCACCTCTGCAACCGGTACCGGCAATGATCGAGGCGGCGAAGTGGCTTCCTCGAATGTAGTCCCCCTGGCGAAAGTCGTCTGGCAACAGTCAGAACGGCCACTTCCGTACCTGTAGACGACACAACATTGGCACGGATGGTTGAGAGCGACGAATTCAGTCCTGTTCGGGCAGATACCTCGCGTTCTGTCGTTGCCCTCGGCAGTGCACTGCCCGCGTGCAGCTGAGTAATGCCCTCCTCGGCCCTTTGGCTCCAACATAGTCCGATTGACGCTCTGACCCAAATGCCTGGCGATATGGCGACTTGAGTAACCGTCCTCTCTTGGCCCAATTATACGTCCTCTCTCAAACTCGCACCACTGCTCGTATTGTGCGCAAATCCTACGTCGAGGCATCCTCACAGTCCATGGCAGTTAATACAACCGCAATCCGCTGTCACAATTGTTCCTGCGTTCGACCTTTGCTCTTGATGTACCTTCCTCGATGCGCGGTTCCCATGCGCTGTGGAGAGCCACTATTTCGTCATTGGTCGTTATTTTTAAACCATTTGCATATTGGGCCCTTGAGGTACTTGCACGCGGAGTTTTATCAGGATCAAACAACTTTCTCAGAGGGGCTTCGTTTTTTTTTTTTTTTTTTTTGTTTTTGCTAAGAGTGTAGTTGACTGTTTCAGTATGGCCGATCGCTTCTTGTCAGGGGAGAATTCAATGTTTTCAAAGGCTCAACAATATTCATCGGGTGATGTTTATTGCTGGAATTTTACACTTTTCGTCGATTTATCATTCTGGCTCACAGAGATGCACTAGAAATTCTCCTCCTCGCCGAGGCACTTGCAGCTCTATCTCGTGTCGTTAGCACAGTTTTTTCGTTCATGTTTTCCTATTCATTTAACCCAGAAATGAATAAAAAAGGGCAGAACAGCAATGCTTTCTGAAAAAAAAAAAAAAAAAAAAAAAAAAAGAAAGAAAAGGACGGTGACGTTGCGCAAAAGTTTGGCATATAGCTTCTTTAATAGTCTTTAACAGATCGCGTTAAAATTTAACACAAGACATAAGACAAAGCTTTAGCACCTCGGCACTGAAAAATAAAAAATGCACTACATTATGCCACAGATAGAGTTGTTTTTCGCCTGTTTCAAGATATTCGTGCAAGCATCCAAACTGGGGGCGCTATGAGCCCCCATAGTTTTCAGGAGGGAGCAAAAATGGAAATTGTAAACACAAATAGCATAAACAAGCAACATATGTAAACTCTCACCGTGCCATCTGTATCCTCTAACCACTGTTACCACACACACCCCTAGATAATTAATTGGGTGGAACTATAAGAAAATTTATTTGCTGTTCTTTTGGGCATTGCGCTTTTGAGCCACTTTTGTCCCATGCACCACAAAACCCAAGTGATCATTCGATTGATCATGAACCTGGATAAGCTGCCCCGGTGGCGCCGTGGTCTAAGCGATGGCTTCTGATCATTCATCCGAGATGGGTCCGGGTTCGAATCCCGTGAGGCATGGATATTGTGTTTGTTTTACGGCACTGGCTCTCTTTCTTCCCTGGAACTAGTGACCCTAAATTAGGGACGGGCGACTGCTTATAGCCGGTAGAGTTGCTCACGGTGGTCTTTAAACCTTCAGTCAAAAAATAAAGGAAGAATAAAAACACCCCCAAGGAAAAGTTCTGGAAAAATGTTGGGGAACTCTTTGTCCAGCAGCATATGGCCGTTGTAGAGCATGGATGATATGTTTTTCATTTCTTTGTCTTTCCACACTGCTGCATACTGTACTCATATATGCTGTGATCCAACATGCATTAACAAATTTCAATATTTTTACTTTCTGCTGAAGATTCCCAATGTTTTTACTAAACGTACACGCCTTCAAAAGTTCAACATAAAGTGTAACAATCAGAATTATTGTAACGGCTAAAATCTTTGTAGTTCCTCCCCAAAACTGAAATGACAGACTTCCAGGGGAGGGCAAGTGCCCCCTCTTGACCCTTCCTATGCACGCCCATGGGTGGCGCACAACAAAAACATTACGTTTAGCTAAATAACTTCAACGAAAGAATTTTCAAGCGAATAATAGCGTTTCAATAAAGAATTTGCATCTTAATTTTACCTAAATGCAAGGAAATTACACTGTTGAAAATTTTGTGGCAGGTTGCACCAAATTCTTGGTGCAACCTACAACGAAATTTCTAACAGTGTATGCCTACTCGGGAGCTGAGTGGTCAGACACGTGGACTTCAGGCTTAGCATTGGAGTTACATCCAGGCTAGAACAACGGGTTCTGTGTTTGTTCTATACTCTGTTCCTTCTCTCGTGCCAGGATAGTGTGTTGTTAACTTGGTTTATTTCTTCCAGGTTAACGTTGTAAATAATGATCACAGTGCTACGCAGTTGATGACAATAATAATAAGTAGGACGCTTAAATATTCATAGAATGCTTCAGTACCGTTCAAAACTATTTATTTCTCTTTTTGATTTCGATTATACTTGTCCGAAGGATTTTATTTAACTTCTTATCCTTTTCCCCAAACAATATATTTCTATTCCCTATAATCTGTGTTTCCGACGATTCTCTCGTCTTTCTCCTGTTTCACGGGGAAATCTTAAATCCTCCCGCTACCTTAACGTCGTGCCCGAAAAACCAAGCCCGCTGGCCATCTCATGACAACTAGCTCCTAACCCGTCGCGTTGACTGTCCAGCTACCCCTTTGTTCCCAGGCAAATTCATCCCCTTCGCTTCCACAAAAACTGCGGTCTCTCCCAAGGAATAAAGGCGGCATAAAACACAAAGCAAGCTGAGATTAAACGCTTCCCACGTTCCCTTCGGTTACTTTTGAACACACACGCCGAAAAGTGCTAATTGCCTTTGACAATACCAATGCGGCTACGAAACATCAAGCCAAGTTTTCAAATGGCTTTCTTCATTGTGATATCTTTGCAAAATAAAAGCTAAAGACGCGACAGTTTGGAGCCCTCTGAAAATCCCTACTTCCTGACAACGTGAAAAAAGTGAAACTTTCCCAGGCTTGGAAAACAAAAGAAAAGGGAACACGAGACGAAAGATATATTGCGAATGAGATTTAATATTTTTGCCTAAAATTCTTGTACTAACTCTCCGTAACAATATCTTGAACGTGGTTATAACATGATTTTTTCTAGCATTTTACCTTTCGATAATAAGAAGCAGCCCGCGGACAGTCTTTAGTTTAGTGGTCCAAGGCTTGAGCTGCTAATCATCCGTACTCGTTCAGTCTGGGTTCGAATCTCATTTATGAAAGAATAACATCTCGTTTCCTTTTCTTCTTGCAGCAAAAGAATTAGCCACCCCTATAACGCGCATCCTTACCCAGCGCTAAACTAGAAATGCTTGGCATCTACAGAAGGATGGCTGCGGGTAGACGTAAGGACGTTTTGAAAAATGTAAAAGCAGACACGTTTCTGAATATCGCGTGAAAGACAATCGGGCTTCTGCGAAAAAAACTTTTACCATAACCCGTCGGCAGATAGTAAAGTCAGACCTCAAAACAAAATTTATGGCCCTTGAAAGTTTTTAGCACGTCTTTTCCAAAAAAAAGATCGTGCTTATACAGTATTATCGGGTTGTCCGTCCGTCTGTGGACACCACATCTCTGAAACTAACAGTCCGATTTGAAAAATTCCTTTTGCATTGGGAAGCTTGAAATATGCTAATGATGATCCTTCATTTCGTATTTTTTTCTTTACAATGTACAATTTCGTCGCTAGAGGGCGTAAATGCAGATGATATCGAATTCAAAATACATTTTATTCCATGCATTTTCTTCTAAACATCGGATTGAAAAAATTATTTTACCTTTCGATTCCAGTTGTGTCGAAGACTATTTTAGGTATAGTCACTTTTTCAAGGTACGCATAGATTTTCCGCTAGGGGCGTAAATTTAAATTGCTTATTTCTCGATATCTCTATTTCTAAAACTCCGATTTGAAATTTTTTTTCTGAAGCGGATACAGCTCCAGATGGGAAATCGTTCCCATATAATTTCTAATTTTTTGTAAAAAATGGTTTGGCCACCAGGGGCGTAAGTGTTAATTTGCGCTTCTGATGCATTTGCAGCAAAATCTGAGCTTCTAAAACTTTGATTGAAAAACTCCTTTAGTGGACCGATACCACTCACGCCAATAAACCTTTTTGGAATATTTCCTTCTTAAAATAATGCATGGTTGATCCGTCAGGGGGCGTAGATGTACATCTTATTTTTGTCGATATCTCTGCTTCTAAGAGTCCGATTTGAAAAATTCCTTCTTTGTTTCATACAGTTTCAGGAGGGAAATGTTTTTTATGTAATTTCAAAATTTTCAAGAAAAAGTCCGGTTTAAAAAATTCCCTTTTTAAAATGATTTTCACATGATTTAAAATTTCCAAGAAGAGTCCGATTTGAAATATTTCTTCTTTGTTAGATACAGTTTCAGGTGGGAAATATTTTTAATATAATTTCAAAATTTACAAGAAATTCACAGATTTTCTGTTAGGAGGCGTAAAGGTAAATTTCATTTTCCCAGATATCTCTGCTTCTAAATCTCCGATTTGAAAAAAAATGTGCACTGGATGCAGCTCCTGATGGAAACTTATTTGCATATGGGGGCGTAAGAAATTAACGCTTACGCTCCACCAGGAGGCGTAAGCGTTAATTTCTGCTTCTGATGCATTTGCAGCAAAATCTGAGCTTCTAAAATCTCGATTGAAAAAATTCTTTTGTGGACCGATACAGCTTTCATCGATAAACCTTTCGACAATACTTTCTTCTTAAAATAATGTATGTTTTCTCCTCCATGGGGCGTAGATGCATAGCTTATTTTGGTCCATGGCTATGCTTCTAAGAGTCCGATTTAAAAAATTATTTCTTTGCTGGAGAGCGTTTCCGCTGAAAAATGTTTGTCGTATAAATTCAAATTTTTCTTAACGCACAAGCCTGCCACCAGAGGGTGAAAGTTCACATGTTCGTTTACAGCAATATCTTCGGGACTAAAAGCCCGATTGAAAACTTCTTTTCCTATCAGATACTACTAAATTGAATGGAAACCCTGTGTGCGTATTTTCTTCCCGAAACAATGCACAATTTCTCCGCTGGAGGGCGAAATGCTTAATCTGTTTTTCTCAATATCTTTGCTTCTGCATGTCGAATTTAAAAAATCTTTCAACACCGGATGCCATTTACCTCACTTTAGGCTAGTATTTGAGGAATTTTGTAGTTCACATTTCTGTCGGTAAGTGATGTTTGTGTACTTCAGTTTGCAGCTGTATCTCAGCTTCTAAAAACACTGTTGAGAAATTTATTTTTTACTGTGTGCCATTCCCTACGACAGAGATGTGGAGCATTATCATCTTTAACTAATGCAAAGATTTCCCGGTAGGTGCGTAAAGTATCGAAACATTTTGTTATTTCGCTATCTCTGCTTCCGGGAGAGGTATTTGAATTTTTTTTTTCCTTAGCATAGCTTTTTCCATGCGGAATGTTTTCCGCCTATTTTCAATTATTCCATTATGCAAAATTCTTCCGCTAGAAGGCATGGAGTTATACAAAGTTTCCTTCTCTCGTATATTTCCTCTTTTAACTGTTCGGTTTGAATTTTTTTTTTTTTTGCTTCTGATACCTTCCTTGTGCTATGAGAAACTTTTTGTTCGCCATTTGTTAATCTTCGTAACATGCTTTTTAGCCGCTTTTTAAGTAGATGTTTCTTTTTGTGGATGTTTTACCTACTGTGAAAGCCGGTTGATCGTTTTCCTAACTGGTTCCATTGACTATGAATAGCTCTGATAAATTTAATTCTCGTCAGAACGAATTCAAAAGACATGTTCATTACAACCGAAATTTCCGTGTCATATTTCTTGTTTTTCCTTTTTTTTTTTTTTTTTTTTTCGCACGTTTCATAGTTCACTTCATTAGCAAATAATTTCTCCATATCAAAAAGTAAAAATCCTAAAATTAAATAAAAAATACAAAATGAAAGCTATAAACTGTCTTGAAATATTAAAAGTAATTCAAGTCTGTTGTTTTTAGCACGTCTTTTGTTAAAAAGATCATGCTTATGCAATCGGTTTGTCCTTCCGTCCGTCTGTGGACACCATATCACTGCGGGAGTGATGGTCCTTTATTTCGTTTTTTTTTTCCCACGATGCACAATTTTCCCGCTAGAGGACGTAAATGCAGATGATATCGAATTTAAAATACATTTTGTGCCATATATTTGCTTCTGAATGTCCGATTGAAAAAAATGTTTTGCTTTTCGATTCAATTTATGTCGAAGACTATTTTAGGTATAGTCATTTTTTCAAGTTACACATAGATTTTTTGTTAGAGGGCGTAAAAGTAAACAGCGTTTCCCTCGACATCTCTTTTAAAACTCCGATTTGAAAAATTCTTTCTTCAGCGGATACAGCTCCTGATGGGAAATCTTTTGCATACCATTTCTAATTTTTTGGTAAAAAAGGGTTTGGCCTCCAGGAAGCGTAAGTGTTAATTTCCGCTTCTGCTGCATTTGCAGCGAAATCTGAGCTTCTACAATCTCGATTGAAAAAATTATTTCGTGGCCCGATACCGCTCACCTCGGAAAACCTTTTGAGAATACTTTCTTCTTCAAATAATGCATGTCTTTTTTTCGCTAGAAAATCTCTGATAGCATTGAGCCGCGGATGGCTTAGTGGTTAGCATTCATAATTACTACAGGAAAAGACTTTGGTTTGATTCTGGGTGGTGACAAGTGTTAAACTACCTCTGAATATTCGCTGTGCCTCGGACAAGTGCGTTAAGTCGACGGACCCAGGGTACAAGCTTTCAGGTTGTACATTAAAGGCGTGTGTTCCTTCCCGCCTTTCTCTGCCTCCCACGAACCCACCGAGATGTACTTTGATGTCGTGTGACGTCAGTCACTCCTGCTACGTATGCTAGTGGCTATATCTACTGTTCTCTCTCTGTCTATCTACTATCCTAGACTTCTGCTTCCATCTCCTGCCCAAAATTTTCCGTTTCAAAAATTTTGCATGAACATTCTTTAGTACTCAGATACAATGTAGGAGCAAAGCGTCCTTAATTCTTTATCTTGAAACTTTTTGTTTTGTAAGGCGCACGGAATCTTGTTGGAAGAGGGACGCCACGCGGAGAGTCTTATCGATATTACGAAGCAGCTGTTTTTCCAAACTGGAATAGAAAGTCCATCATAGAAACTGTATTTCACAGGAAAAAACCGGTTGTAACTGGAGTGGGCCTGACTCTGTAGAAGTTACGTATTCATTCTCATTCAATCAGTACACGCTGAATTAGCCTGCATTGTTCGCTCAAAACGTCGTAAAGAAAATGCCTGTCTTTTGCGGATAGAATGAAACTTTTAGATGATGTTGATCAAGAATAAAGAAGAAAACTGTGGCTATAAAACGTTAAAATGGCAGTAGCTGACAGACAAAGGAAGTGTTGAAGAAGGTGCAGAGCTATCTGATTTTCTCAAAGTTGTTGAAAACGTTGTGATCGCTGATTATCCTACAGAGGATGACATCTTGGAAAGTGCTATAAAATGTAGTAAAGAAACTATAATGAATGATGAAGCCGCGGATGGCCTAGTGGTTAGCGAGTCGGACTGCCAATGCAAGGTTTTCAGGTTCGATCCTGGGCTGATCTTCCACAGATGGTGGGATTTGCTAACAATCACTGAATGTTCGCCGTGCATCGGACGAGTACGTTGAATGACAGCCCCCGGGTTGGGCCCACCGGTTAAAGGTTAAATGAGTTTTCATTCCTACCCCCCCCCATAGCTATGAGCAACATCTGCTTGTACGGTGGCGCCATCTACTGTATTCTAATCTCACTACAAGATGTTCTGTCAAAGTCGCTAGACTTGCACCCATTGTTTCTGTGCCCTGCCCAAAAGGCGAACTCGCTGTAGGTGGTTCGAGCCTGAATCTACCCACTGTGGACGGAAGTCCTACGTGGAAATGACGTCATACTTATAGCAAATGTTGAAGAGGCTGTCAGAAAACTTTCACATGAAGAAATGCTAAAAGCTTTCGATACGATTCGACGAGTATTATAGTTTCAAGAAAGTGTAAACATCGAAATGAAACGTTTTTGTAAACATCGGAATGTTTCGTTGTTTACAAAAATGTGAAACTTTTATGAACAAAACACTTTTTACAGGAAATTTGTACGGAGCAGAATTACGGATTTTTTTACGATTTAAAATAAGCACACATATTATTAGGATAATGAAAAAGAGAGGTAAGCTTTAGTCTTCGTTTCCTTCTCTTCATTAATTTGTTTATTCAGACAATGTGTTCTACTTCTACGAATATATGTATAAAAAAAGATTTTAACTTGTTTACGAAAAGTTTCTACTCAAAAGTTCAATTTACTGTCCAAGTTCAACTACATTTTAAGATATTTTTCATTTTATTTGATTAAGTTTTTACAGTTTAAGTTTATTTGTATTTAGCGAATTTTCTTTATAACGAAATTTTTAAATCGAACGATGGGATTTCGTTAAATATAGACTACTATAAATTAACAAAACTT
This sequence comes from Macrothele yani, assembly GCA_039090855.1. NCBI lineage: Eukaryota > Metazoa > Arthropoda > Arachnida > Araneae > Macrothelidae > Macrothele > Macrothele yani. The sequence continues at coordinate 78,874,798 of CM077023.1, read as the reverse complement.
CCAGTCTTACAAAGTACCGTATCCAGTGTTATCACTGGAAATAGTTTTAAATAAACAGGAATAATGTATTCAAATTGGAGTCTGTAATGAAGTGCAAATTACGTATGAAGTCGCTCAGTGTATATTGTCCGTTAAAAGATATAGCGCCAGTCTGCTGTAGGAAGGAGCAGATTGTGAAGTCATTCAAGGAGCAAGGTCAGCCGTTTCCATTTCCAATAGCGGTTAAGAAGCACCGAGAGTTCTGTTGATTACGGTTGAGCGCGAATCCGAAGGAACACAAGAGCTCTTCGATTACTAGAACTACTAAAATTTAAAACCAAGAACTAAAAGCATTAAAAACCAATCTAAAAATTATTAACGTTTTCTAAATTATGATGGAAAAAATTGAGAAGCAAGACTCACTTCTTTGCTAAAAACATTAAAAACCGATCTAAAAATTGCTAACGTTTTTTGTCAGAAATTATGATGAAAAAAAAGGAAATAATTGAGAAAGACGACTGACTTCTTCGCTGAAAACATTTAAAATGAATTTAAAATTATTAACGTTTTTTGACAGAAATTATGATGGAAGAAGAGGAAATAATTGAAAGAGAAGACTTACTTCTTCGCTAAAGACATTAAAAATCAATCCAAAAATTATTTTCGCTTTCGGACAAAAATTATGATGAGAAAAATGAAATCATTGACAGAGAAGACTTACTTCTTCGCTAAAAATATTTAAAAAACAGTCTAAGGATTATTAATCTCTATATTAAAACCCAATCTAAGGATTATTAATGTTTTTTGACAGAAATTATGATGAGATAAAGGAAATCATGGAGAAGGAAGACAAACTTCCTCGCTAGAAACATTAAATACCAATCCGAAAATTATTAACGCTTTTTGACAAAATGATGAGAAAAAGGAAATCATTGAGAGAGAAGACACACTTCTTTGCTAAAGACGTTAAAAACCAGTATAAAAATCATTAACGTTTTCTGATAGAAATTATGATGGGAAAAAAAGGAAATAATTGAAAAAGATAGGCTTACTTCTTCGCTAAAACATTTAAAAAACAATCTAAAAATGTAGTGCGCCACTTCACGATTATTGGTATTAGTTTCCATTTAGTTTCCCTATCTATTTTTAAATTCTTTGAATTCAGAATGATTACAGTAATTCTGGTATAGAAAATACGTTGTTGTGTTTTTATACTTTTTGTAGAGACAAATTTAAAAAAATAAAAAATATGGAGATTTGTGCTTATAATACCTTTTCACCCCTTCAAAGAAACCTTGGGAAAGAAGCAACATAAAACTGAGGTTTAATTATTATAAAAAATTAAACGACAATAGATCCTGGTAACACTATCGAAGAGTAGTGTTACCAGGATCTATTTAAGAAGTGGGGAGGCATTACGCCTCCCCACTTCTTATAACATTCTCTGCAATATTCATGCGTACTTTTCTTCGTGTTCTAGAATAATGAATTTCGATTTATTTGGTCGTACATGACATAGAATTAAATTGCGTCTTACGATCACACTCTTTTTGCATAATCATCCTGATAACGTGAGGGTTAAAAAAAACGAATTCAAATTTTCTTAAATACTTTTACCGATACAAAAAGAATTTATTTATTTGCAAAACATCAGTCGAACGATTGTTGCAAATCATTTTTTTGATGTTATATTGAACTAAGCACAGAGCTGTGGCAGAAGAGGAATTCTTGAGCTAAGTAGTCAGTTTAGGTCTTTTCAAAAAGTTTGGAATCAGCAAAACTCTCGTGCAATGTGCAAACTCTCGTGTATTTCTTATATAAACTGAGATTAAAACATCGACAGTTTTCGAATTAAAATGCTTTCACTAGTTATGATAACATCCAAATGAATTTACCAAAATGGTTCTCAACCGCTGATACAAGATTCTCACGAGAACTTCCTTAGATTTGAAGTGTGCAGTCTTTAAAAACGCACACAAAGGGGAAATGTTTTTCGAACAAAGGAAGAAAAAGAAATTGCAGTTATTTCTCTGTTTCTGTTGAGGAAAATCGGTATTTTTTACGACAATGTACAATACTCAATAGGAGTATGGCATGTATGCACTGTAGATATGATGAGAACATGCTAGTTCTTTGTTCTAAATGATGTTTTCGTTAATACTGAAATCTGTATTGACACTGCTATTCACTAGAAGTGTTTTCCATTTCGAAGTTTTCACACAGCATATTTGAAGTAAACATTTACACTTCAGTGAAAAAATACTGTATAAAATGCAATACAACACGATCAGTGAGCACCGAAAAAAAACATATATATATATCATCATCATCATCATTGTCAACCATTATCAATCCACTGCTGGACGAAGGTCTCCCCAAGTTTCCTCCACAACGGTCTGTCTTGTGCCAGTCTCCTCCATGTCACTCCCGCATACTTTCGAATTTCATCCACCCATCTTCCATGTGGTCTTCTTCTGGGTCTTTTCCTGTCCCTTGGAATCCAATCTAAAATTTCGGCTGTCCATCTGTGGTCTGTCCTTCTGGCAGTATGTCCAGCCCATTTGCCATTTCAGGGATTTAACTCTGATCATGATGTCTTCCACTCTTGTCATTTTTCGGATCCACGTGTTCCTCTTCTTATCTCTCCTGGTTACACCAAGCATGCACCTCTCCATGCTGCTTTGAGTTGTCTGCAGCCTTTGTATGTCTCTTTTAGCTAAGGTCCACGTCTCTGCACCATACGTAAGCACTGGAAGGATGCATTGATCAAACACTTTTCTTTTAAGACATAATGGCATATTGCTCTTGAAAATTATGCTGTTTCTTCCAAAAGCTCTCCAGGCAAGTTTTGTACGCCGATTAATTTCTTCACCAATGTGACCCTCACTTGATATCTGCTGTCCAAGATAAACGTATGTGTCTGTTATCTCCAGCTTTTCTCCATCAATCGATAAATCTTCATTTCTTGTAAAAGCATTGAACATCACTTTTGTCTTCTGAAAGTTCATTTTTAATCCCGCTTCTTTACTCTTGTCAGCAAGTTCCTGGATCATACTCTGTAGCTCTGATGGGGTAGTTGCAAAAATGACTATGTCATCAGCAAAACGAAGGTGGGTTAGATAATCTCCATTAATCTTTATCCCTTTTTTTCCCCCAGTTCAGTGATTGAAAGACATTTTCCAATGTGGCATTAAAGAGCTTCGGAGATATGGTGTCACCTTGTCTCACTCCCTTTCCAATTTTTATGTGTGTTGTATTTTCAAACAGCCGAATCTTTGCACTTGCATTTTCATAGATGTTATTAATAATATTAATGTATGCATCTTCAATACCGCAGGATTTCAGAGCCATTGCAACTGCTGATGGTTTCACCGAATCAAAGGCTTTTTCATAATCGATAAAAGCCATACACAATGGAAGTTCATATTTCCTCGCTCTTTCAATTAGTTCTCTCAGTACGTGGATATGATCTATTGTGCTGTAGCCACTCCTGAATCCAGCTTGTTCTCTCGGTTGAGCCATGTCCAGTGTCACCTTCAAGCGGTGTGAAAGAACTTTAGTGAAGATTTTATAAACCACTGATAGGAGGCTGATAGGTCTGTAGTTCCTGAGATCCTCAATGTCACCTTTTTTATGTAGCAAGATCATTGTAGCGTTGTTCCAATCCTCAGGAATTTTCCCTTCATTAAGGCATCGAGTGAAAATTTGGGCGAGTACTGTTTCGATTTCTCCACTTGCTTCTTGTATGATGTCTACAGTAATTCCATCTTCTCCTGGAGCTTTTCCCCGCTTCATGTTCTTGATTGCATGTGCAACTTCTGCTGGGAGGACTGGAAGAACTCTGGTACTGGTATCTTTCATGATGTCTGGAGTACATGTATCATCCCTTTCATATAATTTGGAGTAGAAATCTTTCACTCTTGTCAAAATTTCGCCTCTATTTCTTGTTACAGAACCATCTTCTTTTCTCAGTGCCATAATCTGTTTTTTTTCCTTACTGAGATGTCCCTTTGCTATCTTTAGGCTTTGGTTGTTTTCAATTGCTTTCCTTACTAGTTCACAGTTGAATTTCCTTACGTCTTCAGTGATACTTTTTCGTACTGTCTTGCATAGCTCTATATATTCCCCTTTGGAAGTCACATCTTCTTTAGTTGTCCTCATCTCTCTTCTTTTTTGCATCAACATTTTGGTTTTTCCTGATAATTTGTTCACATGCAATTTGTTCTTAGACCCAGCTAATTTTGTTGCTGTTTCCATAAGAGCTTTGGTTACTTTTCTGTTAACTTCAGAAATATCCACTTCTTCCAATGTTAGGCCTTCTAAAGCAGAGAATCTGTTCTTCAGTTCCAATTTGAAGGTATTATGGTGTTTTTTAAGGTTGGTTATGTCAATACATTTTGTTTGTCTTATGAGCTTGCTCCGTTCGAGTTTAGTGTTGAGGTGCATCTTACATCTCACCAATCTATGGTCACTGCCTGTGTTGAACTTGTTTAGCACACTGCAGTCTTCTATGACGAATTTTTTGTTACACATAATAAAATCAATTTCATATTTATATATATCATCAATATTGTCAACCATTATCAGTCTACTACTGGATGAAAGTCTCCCCAAGTTTCTTCCACAACTGTCTGTCTTGAGCCGGTCGTCTCCATGTTACTCCTGCATGCTTTCGAATTTCATCCACGCATCTGCCACGTGGACTTCTTTTGAATGTTTTGCTGTCCTTTGGAATCCAGTCTAAAATTTCGGCTGTCCATCGGTGGTCTGTTCTTCTGGCAAAATGTCCAGCCCATTGCCATTTCAGGGATTTTACTTTGATCATGATGGGCCGGGGATGGCTTAGTGGGCAACGTTCGTGACTGCCACAGAAAGGACCTCAGGTTCGATCCCAGGCAGGTACGAACGCTCGATCCACAAAATATCCGCCGTGCGTCGGAGGGGCACGTTAAGCCGTCGGACCCCGGGTACTCGTCCCCCGGTAGTAAATAAGGGTGTCTTCTACCTCGCTTCCGTGTGACTTTCCTGTCGGGCAATCTAGCCCAAATCTCCTAGCTTCCTATTTCTATGGGTTGTTTCAGACATGGGGTCAGACACTCCCTTCCTAAAATCCTCTACATATGATAATCATTTTTTATGACTTCCACTCTTCTCATCCACGAGTTCCTCTTCTTATTTTTCCTGGTTACACCCAGCATGCATCTCTCCAGGTTCCTTTCCGTTGCCTGTAGCCTTCGTGTGTCTTTTTTAGTTAAGGTCCGTATCTCTGCTCCATATGTAAGAACTGGAAGGATGCGCTGATTATAAATACTTTTCCTTTAAGACATAATGGCATATTGCTCTTGAAAATTATACTGTTTCTTCCAAAAGCTCACCAACCAAGTTTTATACGCCGATTAATTTCTACATCAATGTGACCCTTGATATCTGTTGTCCAAAGTAAATGTAGGTATCGGTTACCTCGAGATTTTTACCATCAATCGCAAAATCTTCTTTTCTTATAAAAGCATTGTACATCAGTTTTGTCTTCTGAAAGTTCATTTTTAATCCCACTTCTCAACAAGTTCCTGGATCGTACTCTGCAGCTCTGAAAGGGTAGTTGCAAAATTGATTACGTTATCCACAAATCCTCACAACTAAAAATATGAGCATGGAACTCATGAATTAACAGCTTTTTTTTTTTTTTTTACTGGAGATCCCGAGTGCATTCATTTGAAACCAGAATGTTGAATATTGATTATACATTTAGAATTCTATTGTACTACGCTACGAACTAGTAGAGACACAAAGTTACGTCCCAGAGATTTATCAATTTTTAAACATCGCGTATATGTGTGAGTTATGAAATGCGAAACCAATTTTTCATTCAAACGGAAAGTAAACAGCATACGCTTCTCTGATAGGATCGTTTTTTATTTTTTTATTTCACGTTTAACGACTACCTTGAGCAACTCAATGGGCTGTAAGCAGTCGCCCGTCCCTAATTTAGGGTCTCTGGCTCCAGGGAAGGGAGAGAGCTAGTGCCGTAAGACAAACACAACATCCATGCCTCACCGGGATTCGATCCCGGACCCCTTACGAACGAATGATCAGAGGCCATTGCTTAGACCACTGCGCCACCGGGCAGCTTAACTTCGGCTGCACTAAAAAGGAACACAAAAACGCTGTCTCAATCCTCTTAAAGTTGTAACATACGGAATTACATATAAAAGAGTCGAAGAACCGTGTATCTTTGATAATCTGAAATTCAAATTTTAACGTATCATCGCAAAAAGCGTATAAATGAGTCACTTATAACAGAGTTTAAAAATCGGCAGAAACTACCGTGAAATATCGGGACTAAAGCAGAATTGCGTGTAAAAGTGTGTGACGTAAACTCTAATTTAACTTTCATTTTTTAGTTACTTTCTCTATGTAAATTTGAATTCATTCTCTTTTAGCGTTTTTCAAACTTAGCGTTATATCTTCTCTCTCGCAGAATGAGGTTGGCAATACTTCTGAGGTCAGAGAGTATGACGTATGCATGTGACCGATAAGAGCTAGAAGATATAATAATGTTTAAGCAGCATCCGAAAGTGTTTAGATGGTGGTACGATGTTATACTGTAATAGTGAAAGCGGCGTTGCTTACTTGAAGTTGTGTCTATTTGAAGGCCGTGTTGAGTTGTTATATATAGGCCTATTTAGCGTTTGGTTTTAAAAGTGTTCCGCTTAATTATATCTGAAGTGTTAATACCAGTGCGATTAATTTAAGCTTGTTCGAATAGTAACCTTCTGCATGAACCGTATTAATGAGCTTTTGACAGAATAAAGGAAAATATCTGTAAGTGACTATTTCTTTGGACTTTAATTCGAGTGATTCCTGTTCCACATCAGGTGAAGTATTTAAGAACTGATTGTATGTAGTGTTCAGTAAGTTATACTGTATATACGCGAACATTACAAGTGAAAAATGTACAAATGAGAAACGTATAACAGAGATTCCACTGAATACATATCATCATTGTCAACCATTGTCAATCCACTGCTGGACGAAGGTCTCCCCAAGTTTCCTCCACAACGGTCTGTCTTGTGCCAGTCTCCTCCATGTCACTACCGCATACTTTCGAATTTCATCCACCCATCTCCCATGTGGTCTTCTTCTGGGTCTTTTCCTGTCCCTTGGAATCCAATCTAAAATTTTGGCTGTCCATCGATGGTCTGTCCTTCTGGCAGTATGTCCATCCCAGTGCCATTTCAGGGATTTAACTCTGATCATGATATCTTCCACTCCTGTCATTTTTCGGATCCACGAGTTCCTCTTCTCATCTCTCCTGGTTACACCAAGCATGCACCTCTCCATGCTTCGTTGAGTTGTCTGCAGTCTTTGTATGTCTCTTTTAGTTAAGGTCCACGTCTCTGCACCATACGTAAGCACTGGAAGGATGCATTGATCAAACACTTTTCTTTTAAAACATAATGGCATATTGCTCTTGTAAATTACGCTGTTTCTTCCAAAAGCTCTCCAGGCAAGTTTTGTACGCTGATTAATTTCTTCATCAATGTGACCCTCACTTGATATCTGCTGTCCAAGATAAACGTACGTGTCTGTTATCTCCAGCTTTTCTCCATCAATCGTTAAATCTTCATTTCTTGTAAAAGCATTGAACATCACTTTTGTCTTCTGAAAGTTCATTTTTAATCCCACTTCTTTACTCTTGTCAGCAAGTTTCTGGATCATACTCTGCAGCTCTGATGGGGTAGTTGCAAAAATGACTACGTCATCAGCAAAACGAAGGTGGGTTAGATAATCTCCATTAATCTTTATCCCTTTGTTTTCCCAGTTCAGTGATTGAAGGACATTTTCCAATGTGGCATTAAAGAGCTTCGGAGATATGGTGTCACCTTGTCTCACTCCCTTTCCAATTTTTATGTGTGTTGTATTTTCGTATTAATACATATATATGGAATTAAATGCGAATGTGCAAGCAAATTTTATTTTACTGAACTGATTTTTTTATGTTCTGTACTAGCTGGTAAAACTTATCAGATGAAAAAAAAATACAAAACTATTTTTTTTTTTTCAGGGAACCTGAAGACAGCGAAAAGAAAAGGAAACTTCACAACGTACGAACCCATAAAGATTAAAAAAAAAATGTGAATCTTATTAGAATTAAACTCCGGAAATATTGTTTTAGAAACCGGCGAAGTTTTTTAGTTCTGTAAAACGAGCGCTCTAAAATACATCGAAATGTAAAGTACGCCAACATTTCATGAAGAATTCGCAAGGCCACTGAATGCATTGTAAAAAAATGTTTTACCTAATTGTTACTTATCTCTTGTATCCAAAATGACAGTCACTAAAACATCAAAGCTATCACCACGGAAACTACCTAATTGTCACAAGGTACGAAGCCAAGAAAAGTATTTACTAAGTATTTGTTGACAAAACTTTTATTCTTGGTATGTTTCACAAGACACTTGGAGCGGAATTTGCTCTCATGGACTCGGACATATTATCAAACTGAAGAACAGACTTTTTGACACATTACTATAATATAGCATTAGCATAATAGGGGACACTCGTAATAACTACCACGGAAAATAACACATGCGGTTTAACTCGAAGCAAATCTCGTATCACCGGCACATACACCTCTTTCACACATGATGTGACTTTTCATTTATAATGTGACTTTCTGTCAGCCGTTGCCGAAAACTATGCAGAAACTTGAAGACTCCAGCGTGCCGTTCAGAATGAAAATATGAATAAAAAGTAACAGAATTTAAGAAACTCGAAAAGGAAGGTAAATTCAGCGATGAACATCAAAGATAATTTAAAATATCCTGCCTTACCCGAAAAGGTAAAATATCATGCCTCCGGAAAAACTCTTGTGAAACTTTACATTCCGAATGTGAACAATATTTTTGCTTGGATCAAAATTTAAAAAGGTATTTAAAATTTTCCTTGTCTAGTTTCACAAAAAAGGGAACCTAAATGATGATTTACCCAAAAGAAAATGAAACTTAAGATCTGCAAAACGAATTTTTTTCATTGGTGATTTTGTCATTTATTGGAATGAATCGACCAGTAAATGAGAGGAAATCGTGCTCATGTCTATATTCGAAGTTTAACTAAAAACTGTAAAGAAGATCAAATGGCTGTCCCCGTGCCGCAGTGGTCTAAGCGATGGCCTCTGATCATTCGTCCGAACGGGGTCCGGGTTCGAATCCCTGTGAGGCATGTATGTTGTGTTTGTCTTACGGCACTGGCTCTCTCCCTTCCCTGGAACCAGTGACCCTAATTAGGGACGGGCGACTGCTTATAGCCCACATCAACTGCTTATCTCTGCATGTTGATGTGTTTGAAACTATGTTGAAATTTCTCAAAGCAAATGATCGAGACAGAAAATGATTGAAATTTGAAGTGATAAATCACCATTAACGCAATGTTCACTATCAGGACTTTGGGAAAAACCGTCGATAAAACAAACAAAAAAACCCCGCTTCCTTCGAGGATTCATAGCATCATTCACTTAAAAAAACTCTGTCTCTAAAATTACTGAAGATTTATTTGCAAGTCCTTAGCTTTGCCATTGTCGTAATTTATTATCAGGAGGGATTATACATAAGCTGAATGGGCCAATTATGTATACACACCTACTTAACAACGCGTTGATCCCCCTTTTGCTTTCACAATAGCAGCCAGACGTCTTGGTAAAGACTCAGTGAGGTGTTATTGCCGCCCAAGAAGCGAGGATCGTCTGCCGTAGAGCATCCACAGTTGCCGGTGGAGGTTGACGGGCTCGAATAGATCTTTCCAATTCATTCCACAAATTCCCAATGGGGTTGAGATCCGGCGATCGGGAGGGGACCATTCGAGTGTGGTAAACTCATTTGAATGTTCTTGGAGCTAATTGGTCGCCACTCGGGAAATATGCTGTGAGGCGTTGTCCTGTTGAAATATGGCGTAATGGTGCTGAAAGAGAATGAGTGGAGATGGTGGACGAGGATATTCACATGACTTGTGTCGGTGACGGAAATTTCAACGAGTACAAGTCCCCAAGAAAGCCCATATAAATGCGTTCCAAACGGTTACACCGCCTCCACCTGCCTGTATGACCCTAAACCGGCAAGCTGGGTTCATCGCTTCGTGTGGTTTACGTCACATACGCACCTCCCATCTGCTTAAGTGAGTTGCAACCTTTATTAGTCAGACCAGATGATGTGTGTCCAGTCCTCTGTCTCCAGTTGCGATAAGCCTTTGAAAACTGCAGCCTGATATTTCGGTGCCTTACAGTCAACAAGGGGACACGATGTGGATGTCCACTGCCATATCATATTTTTTCCGGGGTACAAAGCAGGTTGTTAAGTCACATGCAAACTGGTTCGAGCATCATTCAAATACCAATGGAAAACTGTGTTTTGGACTGTGACTCAGGGTACGGCAGTCTACCAGTCTGACAGTCGTCCCTGTGTATGGCGAATGCGAAGAGAAAGACGCTTTTCGAACTGCTTCGTTCGGACCATAAAGTTTGGTGGACGGAGAGTGATGGTATGGAAATTTTTGTTTTCATCTTTCGTAAAAATGGGTCGCTACATGGACACTTCTCGTTGGACAGTGCAGAAAACTTTGAGCACCATCTGGTTCAGGCACATCGGCCGTTTAAAGTGTTAATTACCGAATGAAAATTTTAATTCGCAATCTGGAAGTGTAATTGTGATTTTTTGTTCACCATTTGTGTTCTGTATAAATATGCTTTTCGCCTAAGCACGATTCATGTCTTTCTCATGATATTTGAGATATTGCTGTGATTGAAACGGTTTTGTAATAAAAATTCCTTACGCTCAAATTCGAGAACGTATATGTAATCTTAATAACTAAGGCAAAGGCTTACATTACGGATTTAGGTTCTAATCAGATTCTTTTCTATTTAAACCATTCCTGTGGAATTCGAAGGTAATAAATACTATTTAGACGTAATTGTGTGTAATATCTCCAGATAACAGCAGCTTAGCTAATTGTGTGTGTGCTATTTTATTTTATTAGGGGTTTACGACTACCACGAGCGACTTGTGACGTATACTACCTCTTTAACCTTCCGTTTTTGCTTACTTTCTCTTACGCAAATTCTAATGTCCCCTTATTACGCTTTCTACACCGAACGGCACTTCGGAACTCCCAAGAGTTTATTTCACTGAACACAATGGCAGTTAGTCAAGTCAAGCAGACTTGGTTAAAAACAGGACAATATAGCTGAACACGTATATAAAGTGCCAGTGATCTGCGAGCTATCAGAGTTGTCGATGCGATAATATAATATCGTTACCACAATAGTTATTTTGTTTAAACGTTATAAAGTTGTTGAGTTTAAAGTTAACTACGTTTGTCATTAGTTGAGACTGATCTATGACCACCGGTACAACCAGAATAAGGTTATAAGAGTTGAAAACCCCTCCACAGACCAGAGTTGTTTTTTTATGCTATGCATCTTTCACAGCAGTAGTAAAGTAAATCCCAAGTAAAAAATTTCGGTGTAACGAAAATGGGTAATGGCACTTCGTTGTCAAAACCATTATTGGAATCTGCTCGTGCCGCGTGTTGTATCATGACGTGACGCAACAATAGTTAATTTCCTTGTTACTCAACAATACACTTTGCTAAACTATTGTCGAACATTATTTCATCACGTTTTACATAAACGTAACAATATCTCATGGCAATCTGCGTAAATTACGAGAACCTGATGGTAAATGTGGTAAAAGCCATTACATAAATGTATTTTTTATGCTATGAAAACGGTGCGCCATAGAGAAACTTGGCTTCCTCTCGACCGGAGGTTACTTGCTATTGACGAGAGCTTTAAAATTATATATAACACGATGGGGTGTAACCTGTAGATATCTTAGACCAAAAGTTATCAATCCACTTCGCTAACAAACTTGTGATTCAGGATTTCTTTCTACTTGAGGTTAGATTTCCGCTTGCGCATGCGCAGATATATTTTCGTAGCTACATCTCATTGCATCGGTGTCAATGTCGTTCCTTACGTTCGTGTAAATCTGAAAAATAAATAATAATAATAATAATAAATATTCTTTTTGAAAAACTGAACGGTCGACATACTTACTATTCCCACACGTAGTTTAGTAAACATTTACTTTTATGCCTCACATATCCTCTTTCATTGGTTTTATGACAATAACGTTCATTAATCCACCTATACCTAAGTACTGCTCAATGTGAGGAATTAGTAAACCTTATTGTTTGTTGTTATGATTTAATTCCACTTAGTATGTACCAGACTGTGGCTCGGTGTGGTCGTGAGTGAGGCGAATAAACGCAAAGTGTTGTACGTAAATAAATGTATACTCTCGAAGCACTCGTTTTATTTCACAACCACAAAGATCTTGGCATGGGAAAGGTGCTTAGCATAAATTATATACAAAAAGTATCATGGTACTCTATCGATTTTTTTTCAGGATCCGCATTAGCAGAGCTATTTTACTGTCTCCTGTATTTCTACCTCAGTTTCATTCAATTTCCTTCTCCACTGAGCGCTTCTATGAAAAAACTGTAAATCATTTGTGTTCTTACACTGTCAGGCATTCTATATATCTGTAAGCTGACACTAGAGCACAGACCACACAGTTACTCGACTTTTTTTCCACTGCCGCACACTTGTAGACAAAACATTAGAGACAGGGGTGGTGGGCAGTTGACATGGGCATCCCCCGCGCAGAGTGGAACAAACCCAAACCGAACGTAGGCAATAAATACACTCATGTCCAAGAGGTTAAGCATAATCAATATACCTGTGAATTTTTCAAGAACCAATCGTCGGAAAAGCCCGAAACTGGGTATGCTTGTGTAATAACATATTGCAGGTGAAACAGCAGACAAAAACAAGTTATGAAACAAAGTTTATTGTATTACTAATGCAAATTTACAAAAATCAACAACACAGTGATTTTCGTGTTGAGCACATAAGGGATGTGCTAACAACCCCTTGCAGCCACGTAAGCCTCGCATCGACTTCTCATGGTGCTTATCAGGTTGTCCAAGAGCTCTGTGGGCAACAAATTCCATTCCTGATGAAGAGCAGTTCGGAGCTCCGGAATGGTCCTTGGTGGAGGTGGACGGGATGCAACTCACCTCCCTCGTGCATCCCATGCATTCTCTATCGGATTCAAATCCGGAAACCTTGCTAGCCACTCCATGTGCTGGATATTTTCACTTTGGAGAAAGTCATCCACCAGCTGAGCCCTGTAGCGGAGTGCATTATCGTCCATGAATACTAGCTATGGACCCACTGTGCCTCCGAAAAGTCTCGCATCAGGTTCTAGTAGCGTCTCTGTACTTCAGAGCAGTAACGGTACTTCTATCGAAGATGTAGTTCTGTGCGTCCATTCAACATGATGTTTGCCCATGTCATGACTCCACCATCACCAAATTGGTCCCTTTCCATGATATTATTGGGATTGTAACAAGTTTTCCCTTTCTTTCCGGAGAGTAGTTCAAAGAGAATCAGTCTGTAAACTGAATCTGGACTCGTCAATGAAGAGCACATTGCTCCAGTGATTCGGTGTCGTTTCGATGTTCCGGACTAGAGTTTAAACGAGCTCTCCTGTTCGCAGGGGTGAGCGGGACACAAAGTACTGGACGTCTGGCACAGAGACCAGTTGCTCTGAGCCTCCTGTAAACTAAACAGTTTGTCCTGAAACTCTTGGTCCTGAGGCGGTCGCAAGCTGTGCAGAGAGTTGCCTGGCAGACATCGTTCTATGACGTCGTGCACATAATGCACGTTGCCGGTCCTGCTGAGGGACTGTGACTCTTGGACGACCTTGTACTGGTTGGTGTCTAACCTCTCCTGTGTCTTGGAACCTTTTCCAAAGCCTGCAGATGACACTTTCTGCACATTCAGTGATCTGGAGACCGCAGTCTGTGACTGTCGTGATTCGAGCCTTCAGATTATTCTACCCTGTAAAAAATGATCAACCTGGCGTCTTTGTTCCATATTACGGTCCTGATCACCATTGACAACAACTCTTCTCACAGGGATTGCAAGAAAGTGGAATAAGACACTCAGGGTAGGGTAAGCTGTTTTTACGGAACTGCGAGATATTTGTATATCGAACGTCAGAGTACGTTATTTGACCGTGCACTGCGATTTGTTTAGGTGTGTGACTAATGTATCCCACGTAACACAACCTTGCAATTTAACGTAGGCCCAACAACCCAACACTGAGCCACCGTCTTCTATTCCTAAAAGACGCTGGCTCAACGTTGGGCCTACGTTAAATTACAAAGCTGTGCTACCTGAGTACATACCAATGTCCGCTGTTTGTTCTATCGGTTTGTCCCTTTACTTTGTATGTTTTACCACCAGTGTAGACGGACAGCAGGGCTTTCTTACAGTGTAACGCAATCGACAAACATGGGTACACGTGGTGATCTGAGCGACTTTCGTCGTGGACGAAAGTCAGCTGGGTCTTTCTATCGCCAAAATGGTGAGAACACTAGGGTTCCCAACGGGAACCGTATCAAGGGTGTACCACGAATATAGCATCGACGGACGTGCCAGAACCTAGAGAGCAAGCTGTAGCCGATCACACGCCATTGATGACCGGGGTCGACATAGACTATCCATGTTCCTACAGATCGACCGCTTGGCAACGGCGGCGTAAATCACTTCCAGGTTAAATGTCAGAGGCCCAAGCAGCGTCAGCAAACGAACGGTACGACGCACGTTGCATACCTTGGGCTACGGGAGCCGATGGCCTACTTGTATGACACTGTGGACTGCTCGCGCCGGACATTACGCTTCACCTGGTGCCTGGAACATCAAAAGTGGACCTCTGCAGAGTGACACCGCGTCGTGTGGCCAAATGAATCCCGTTGTAAGCTGTATCAAGCTGACGGGATTGTGCGGGTGTGGCTTCGACAGCATGAGGCTATAGCCCCTTCGTGCCAGGTCGGCTCTGATCAAGGAGATGGTGGCTCTGTGGTGGTTTGCGGAGCTTTCTCGTGGGACACATTAGGTACCTTAGTGTGCATGGAGAGGTCCTCAACCGCTGTGTCTGAACAGCATGTGCTGGCTGATCACCTGAACGTTCTCATGACCTTTGCGGATCCTGCGGCCGATGATCTGTTTCAGCAGAACAATGCGCCGCCCTACCGGGCAGCAACCACCCACGCATGGCTCTAGGAACAACATCATCAAGTGGTAGCCCCCAAAGTCCTCGGATTCAAACCCTGTGGAAGCTCTCTTGGATGCCGTTGAGCGAAATATCAGACCCATGGATCCTGGACCGACGTCTCAGCTGGAGTTGTGGACAATGCTGTAACAGACATGTCTGTCATTACCTCCGAAAACCCCCGTCAGCTGGTGGTCTCGATGTCTCGGCTTGAACAGGCTGTTATTTGCGCTATAAAAGGACTAACATGCGCTATTAGATAGGTATCTCTAATGTTTTTTTCATTGAGCGTAAATCTTATTGAGACAAAACCGGGGATAAAATTGTTCTTTTGAAGCCAGCTAACCAGGGCAGTGGCCATTATGACCTCTTACCCTTAGCTGTTCTAATCCACTACCGAATGATCCCTAACCTTAGCTGTTCTAACCCGCTAGGACAGGGTAAGATGAAGAGTTTTCAGCAATTTCTGTTACCTGCGGGTCCGCATAAAAATTCTTCCGGCAAAGTGAATGTCTGTGGTCAAGCTTCTAGGTCCATAACCAGCATTTCTCTTTTCTAGAAGTAATTAAGCATTCAACGAAACATACCATCAGAATAATAAAAACAAGAAAGATGACACCGAATTTTCGGGTGTAATAAGCACGTCTTTTGAATCCGTTCTGACGCAAATTAAATTTATCAAAGCTATTCAATGTCAATGGAACCGGTATGGAAAACAATAGTATCTGACGGAAGAAAGAAGTTTTTCAATCGGTTTTTAATCCCTCATATATTGCTGTAAACGGAATCGTAAGCTTACGCCCTCTGGTTGCAGACTTGTGCGTTAAGAAAAACATGAATTTATATGAAAAACATTTCGCACCGGAAGCGCTCTCCAACACAGAAAGAATTTTTCAAATCGGACTCTTAGAAACAGAGATATCGACAAAAATAAGACGTGACTTTACGTCCCCTGGTAGGAAAACCATGCAATATTTTAGGAAGAAAGTATTATCAAAAGGTTTTTCCATATAAGCGGTATAGGTTCAAGAAAAAAGAAATTTAGTCGAGTTTTCAGGACCCCAGATTTTGCTACAAATGCGTCAGAAGCAGAAATTAACACTTATGCCTCCTGGTGGCCAAACCATTCTTTACCAAACATTAGAAATTATGTGAAAAATATTTTCCATCAGGTCTTGTTTGCGATGCAGGAAGAATTTTTCAAATCGGAGTTTTAGAAACAGAAATAACGCAGAAAACGCAATTTATTTTTGTGCTCCCTAGCGGAAAGTCTATTATTTACATGAAAATTTTGAATTTTTAAGGAAAACATTTCGCATCGGAAACACTATCCAACAAAGAAGGAATTTTTCAAATCGGACTCCTAGAAGTACAGATATTGACAAAAGTAAGATATACATCTACGCCCCCTGGCATAGAAACTATGCATTATTTCAAGAAGAAAATGTTCCTAAAAGGTTTGTCGACATGAGTAGTATCGGTCAACAAACGACTTTTTTGCAATCTAGATTTTAGAAGCTCATATTTTGCTGCAAATACATCAGAAGCGGAAATTAAGGTTTAAGCCCCTGGTGGCCAAACAATTTCTTTACAAAAATTAAAAATTATGTGCAAACGATTTCCCATCAGGAGCTGTATCCGGTGCAGAAAGAATTTTTCAAATCGGAGATTTAGAAGCAGAGATATAGAGGGAAACGCAATTTACCTCAACGCCCCCTAGCGGAAAGTCTATGAATTACTTGAAAATTTTGAAATTATATTAAAAACATGTCACATGGAAAACACTATCCAACAAAGAAGGAATTTTTCAAATTAGACTCCTAGAAGTGGAGATATTGACAAAAATAAGATATACATCTACGCCCCACCTCGGAGAAACTGTGGAATATTTTAAAAAGAAAATATTCCGAAAAGGTGTATCGATGTGAGTGGCATCAGTCCACGAAAGAATTTTTACACTCGATATTTTAGAAGCTAAGATTTTATGGCAAAGACATCAGAAGCAAAAATTAACACTTACGCCCCCTGGTGGCCAAAGTATTCTTTACCAAAAAATTTGAAATTATATGCAAAAGATTTTCCATCAGGAGGTGTATCCGCTGCAGAAAAAAATTTCAAATCGGAGTTTTAGAAGAAGAGTTATCAGGAAAAATGTAATTTATTTTTACGCCCCCTAGCGGAAAATCGGTGCGTAATTTGAAAAAGTAACTATATCTAAAATATTCTTCGACATAAATGGAATCGAAAGATAAAATAATTTTTTCAATCGGATGTTTAGAAGCAAATATGTGGAATAAAACGTATTTTTGAATTCGAAATCACCTGCATTTACGCCCTCTAGCGGCGAAATTGTACATCGTAAAAAATGAAATGAATGATCATCATTCGCATATTTCAAGCTTCCCAATGCAAAAGTAATTTTTCACATCGGACTAATAGTTGCAGAGATATCGTGGGTACAGGCGGACGGACGGACGGACAAACCGGTAACATTAGCACGATCATTTTTTGCAAAAGACGTGCTAATAAAATGCAGTTGCCACTGTTTATTCCGAAACGATATACCCCAGATAGAAGACACACAGTTCTTCAGTATATTGCCTTTATGTTACAGATATATTTATGATAAAGTGCTTGCATTGTTTTTATCTTATCATTCCTAATGGAATGCATTCTTCATCTTTTTTTCTTATAAAGTACTTTGTTAATGAATGAATATAATATTATCTGACTTACCATTCATGTCATATTTACACCAATAAACGGATTCACAACTTCAAAATTTGTAAAGGGCTTTGTTAATATCTGTTGTTTAATTCGCTCAATAATGATGCTTATTTTGGTTATACCATTTTAATATCTAGTCAATAATACACTCTTTGTAAAAAAACAGAACGACAACAACAACAACAACAACAACAACAACAAAAAAAAAAAAAAAAAACGAAGCACCAAAAGGAATTATCCAATCAAAATGAAAATTAGTGTGTATAGTGTATATGTAAAGGAAAGGAAATGACTGCAATTCCAGAGCAGTTGACCCATTTATTCGGATAAAACAGTTACACGAGTAGAACAAATCAGTACGTCGTAGCGCCACCTCTGGCTCGGATACAAGCGTTTACTCGGTGTGGCATAGACGTATACAGTTCGCAGGAACTGTCCTGCCGTGTAGCATGACTGATGGTGTCCAAAATGCGGGACAGTTCGCCGACATTCATGGATGGGCATAGGTGGCATCTCATCAAGTCACAAACATGTTCAATAGGTGAAAGGTCGGGCGATCGGGCTGGCCATCCATGGAAGGGTATCCACATTACAAAAGCAAGCCTGGGAGGGCCGTGCTGTGTGTGGTCGGGATTTAGCCTGTTGAAAATTGCTCGGTCATGCTGCAACAGGTCGTAGAATGTCGTCGACGCGCCGTTGAGCTGTGATTGTGGTACGGAAGACTACCAAGGGTGTTCGGCTATCGTAGGAAATGGCTCCCCAGACAGTCACTCCCAGTGTGCGCGCCGTATGCCGTTCCACGGTAAAGGCAAGATCCGTGCGCTGGCAGGCTCGTCTCCAGACACGTATTCGCTGGTCATCAGCACCAAATGCAAACGTGACTCATCACTAAAGACAACACGACGCCACTGGACACTATCCCACGTTGATCGGGTCCGACAGCACTGCACCCGGTGTCAGTGATGCTCCCTCGTCAGTGGTTGGCGGCGGAGTGGCCTCCTAGAATGTAGTCTCCGTGTCGCAAGTCGTCTGGCAACAGTACAGATGGCCACTTCCGTACTTGTTGACGACGCAACATGGCCACAAATGGTTGAGAGCAACGAATTCGGTTTTGTTGTTGCTGCTCTCATAATCGAACGATTCTCGCGTTCTGTCGTTGCCTTCAGTCGTCCACCGCCCTCGTGTCGTTGAGTTGTGCCCTTCTCGACACATTGGCGCCAACATCGTCTGACTACCGCGTCGCTCCGACCTAAATGCCCGGCGATATGGTGACTTGACCAACCGGCCTCGCTCAGCCCAATTATACGTCCTCTGCCAAACTCGCTCAGCTGCTCGTATTGTACACTGATCCGACGTCGAGGCATCCTCACTGTTCGTGGAAGTTAATGCAACCGCAATCTCCTGTCACAATCGTCCCTGCGTTCGAGCTTTGCTCTTGATATACCCTCGTCGATACGCGGCCCAAATGCGCTGTTGAAGGCCACTATTTTGTCATTGGTCATTATTTTTTAATCATTTGCATATTCGACCTTGAGGTACTTGCATGTGGTGATTCATCAGGATCGAACTACATTCATGGGGCGTTTCGTTTCTTTTGACAAAGATTGTATATCGATATTAATTAATATATCAAATTATTTTTTTGATTTTTTTTTTTTTTTTTTTTTTTGATTGGAGGTTTAACGACCACCGTGAGCAACTCAATGGGCTATAAGCAGTCACCCGTCCCTAATTTAGGGTCACTGGTTCCAGGGAAGGGAGAGAGCCAGTGCCGTAAGACAAACACAACATCCATGCCTGACCGGGATTCGAACCCGGACCCCTTACGGACGAATGATCAGAGACCTGCGCCACCGGGGCGGCATATATCAAATTAATGGAGTACTGTTCATATGTTAATAGATGTCATGAACATGATAATCCGCCCCAGAAAAAAATTGCAACTGTGCATACGACGGACGCTGTGAATTACCGTCAAATTCATCCGATGGTGCACCGTTGTTTTACCTACGAAATAAAAGTTTTATTTTGGGACAGTGCTCGTAAGATAACTTTGATTTTGTTATCACTCTTTTTTTAGCGTGAGCACTGAAACACTAAGGGTTATAAGCAGTCGTCCTTCCCTAACTTGGAGCCACTGATTTCAGGGAAGGGGAAAATCAAAGTTATCAGACAAACCCACTAATTATGCCTCGTTTCGGGGTTCGAGTTCTGGTCCATCTTGGATGAACAGAGCTTCATACAACTCGGCTACTGCGGCAGCACTCTAAAGTTTGCTCCAGATATGATATGTTTTTTCTTTTTCTAATCTGGAGAATGTGATTGCAGGGAAGGATAAAAAATATAGAACGAGCATTTTTTTTTTTTTTTTTGCTATGAATTTATATAGATTCAGCATTCGGTGGAATTTAAAACGAAAATATGTTACTCCGTTCTTTCTTATGTATGTTATGTATGTTTGTATTTAGTTTTTCACTGTGTTCATTTTCATTCTGCTACAGCACAAAGTCCATTTCCGGCAGTGAAGAAGGGGACTAACATGAGTGCTTTGCAGATAAAAATTGAAAATAATATCAGGATTCAATCTGAAATATTTCACCAGTCACGAGCATCTTAAACCAATCATAACGCATCGCCCTGATATTAAGTTACTGCATAGAAGTTTTTGCGCAAGAAAGCGCCACGCCCTGCTAAGAATATGCGTTTTTGCCCAATGATGCAGTACAGACAACTTTTCTTTTTATGGTCATGAAAACTTTCTTTGACCATTGGCATTGGCCCGTAAAATCCAGAAAACGCCTCCTGAGCAAAGCCATTATATTTTAGAGTTCTTCTGTGGAGAGAAGAAGAAAAATAAAACTTCATTCCCAAATGAGTTTTTCCTGATCGCCAGAACGACGGAGTAGCCTTGGAGAGAAATAAAATATCTCTCAGGGCTCACGTAAGAGTTTTGTGAGTTTTATAGTTCCCATCATCGAAAGCAATCGTTAACACTTGCGGCATAGCTCCGCCGTCCCAGAAGTCATTTCAGCGACCTTCACTCATGGAATCTGAAATAATGCATCAGTAATAAAAAAAGATAGGAGTTTGGAGTTCGAAATTTGAAATCGAAAAATGCAATTGACATTGTTTCATTAAAACTCTATATATGATACATGAGAGAAAAAAATCATTTATAAAATAAAACTTTCCAACTCAGGAATAGTTTCTCTTGTACTTTTATAAAAATGCATTAATTTTTCGAATAAATGAATGAGCTGGGGTAATTTTCTACACCTTTGTAGATGAAAAATTAGTCTTGTCGCCGAATGGTCAGAAACTAGTTTCTTACTATTCGTCCGAAATAGGCCCAGGTTCGAGTCCGAGATGAGGCAAGAGTGGTGCGTTTGTCCTGTACAGCTCAAGCCCTCTCCCTTCATTGGAACTAGTGGCCCCAAATTAGAAACTAGCAATTGCTTATAGCTCTATGAATTGTTCATGGTGATCGTAAAACCCAGAAACAAAAAAAGAAATCATTCTCATTCGTTATACATTCTTACATTTTAATATGTTCAGTAACGAGCGAGAAGAAGATATTTTTATTATTCACTCAACGGACAAAACATTAAAGATACCTAAGCACACCGGACAAAAATTAGTCACCCCTATCAGAACGGGTGACGGCACCTCTTGCCTTCATAACAGAATGAATCCGGTGTGGTAGAGACTCCACAAGGTTGTGGATGTATTGAACATCGATTTGCAGTCACTCGTGCGTCAATTGGTCCCGAAGTTCCGCCAGAGTACGTGGGTGTCTATTCCTGCGTTTCACCTTCTGTTCCAAATGATCCCACAGATTTTCAATAGGATTTAAATCTGGAGATTTGGCGGGCCAGTCGGGGTGAGACAGTGTTGCTGATTGTTCGTCGTGCCACTCAGACACAGTTTTAGCCCTGTGTACGCGGCAAGACAGGAGGGGCAATGGGATGCTGCTCCTGGAGATGTGGGGCAAAGGGCAACACTTCGTCATTCAGAATGTGGAGGTACGCATGCTGGTTCAAATTAATCGTCACTGCAACGGGAGGGCCCATTTCGTGGTACGGAAAACATACCCAAAACATCGCAGAACCCCCTCCAGCTTGAACAACACCTTCGACACAATCAGGATTAAAGGCTTTATTGGGTCTGCAATGCACTCGTCGCCTCCCACACTGGAGTACAAACAAAAATCAGACTAATCAGGCCAAATTACTCGTTTCCAATCCTCCACAGTAAAGTTTTGGTTCCTCTGAGCCCGTTGATAACGTGCGACTTGCTGTTAAAAAAACCTCTTCCGTGGAACTCTGCTCCAGATGTCCATTGCATTCAGTTCTCGTTGCAATGTCCTTTCGGAAATTAGTTGGAGTGGACTTTCATTGACTGTTTGGAGCAATTATTGCCTGGTTTGAAACCGATTTGCAGTTACTAGGCGTGAAACATGGCGGCGGTCCCTGTTGGTGAGAATCGTTTTCCGGCCACAGTTACGTCGCCGATTTTCAATTGACTGCGAACTACACTACTGTTTGTAGACCCGCTGGACAGTACGCTTCGACACACCAACAAATTGGGCGACTTCATTCACTTTGTGTCCGTGGGCACAGCCAATCAGGATGGCTCTTTTTTGCCACTCAGTCATGTCTGTCTTACGACCTATATTGCAGACAAAATTCAACACACACGTTGCCCTTCACCACTGCACGAGACAGAAATGATCCTGTAGACCACGTTAGTGCTATTTATCTCCCAACAATGCTATCACGGCGCCCTCTGTGCAACCGGTAACTTCCTACTGTCATTTCTGTTAGAGGTGACTAATGTTTTGTCCGGTGTGCTTACCTAATGCGAGTTGGTCCTCCTCTAGCGCGAATAACAGCCTGTGCGCGCCGAAGCATCGACTCCACCAGATGTCGGAGGATGTCCGGAGATAATGCCAGTCATGCCTGTTGCAGCGTTATCAAAAACTATGCCGGAGACGTCTGTCCAGGGTCCATGGATCTGATGTTCCGCTCCACGTCATCGTAGAGAGCTTCAACAGGGTTTATATTCGGGGACTTTGGAGACCACTGGATGGTCCCAAATTTAGCTTTGTGTTTCTTGAGCCATGGTTGAGTGATTGGGGCCCAGTGGGGCGACGTATTGTGCTGCTGAAACAGTCCATCGGCCACAGGATGCGCGAAGGTCGCGAAAACATTTAGGTTATCAACCAATACAGGCTGGCAGCGCGCAGCGGTTTCCAGACACACTAAGGGACTTAATTTGTCCAATGAGAAAGTTCCTCAAATCATCACAGAGCCACCACCTCCTTGAACAGAGCCGACCCTGCACGACGGGGCGATGGCCTCATGCAATCGGAGCCACACCCGAACAATCTCGTCAGCTCGGTACAGCTGAAAACGGGCCACACGACACGGCGCCACTCAGCAGAGGTACAGTTTTGATGTTACCGGCACCTGGTGAGGCGTGATGTCCGATGGGAACAGTTAGCAACGGCACACGAGTAGGACGTCGACTCCCGTAGCCAAGGTGGGCAGTGGGCGCAGTCCAGCTTGCTCGCTGACGCTGTTTGGGTCTCCGTCATTTAACCTGGATGTGATTTGCGCGGCTGTTGCCAAGAGGTCGGCCTGTAGGAGTCTGGATAGCTTACGTCGATCCTGGTCAACAATGACGTGTGGTCGACCACCGCTTGCTCTCTGGGCGCAGGTACCGTTGATGTACCCTCGCGGTACACCCTTGACACGCTCACCCTCGGGAACTCTAGGGTTTTTAGCACTTGGGAGATAGAGTAACCCATCTGTCTTGCGCCGACAATGCGTCCACGATCAAAGTCGCTCAGATTACTACGTTTACCTATGTTCTTCGATTACGATACTCTGTTGGGAACCCTGCTGTCGGACTGTTTTTTCCCTGCGTTCAGTTTGGGTCTGTTCCACTCTGCCCGGGGATGCCCATGTCAACTACCCGTCACACTTATCTCTAATGTTTTGTCTTCTGAGTTCATACTGTATATCGTATATATAGTCAATTTTCACTGTTTTTGAAATGAATTAAACTAACAAATACAAATAAAATGCTTTTTTTGCTGGAATTCATGCGCTGGCTTTCATAACATTTAGTTTATACCAAATAACTAAATACAAGCCAAACAGTGAATAAGCACGAGGCTTGAAGATATGTATTAAAATCAGGTTTAATAGATACCGTAGAGATAACTGCTGAGCTTTTGCTCATATACAGGCTCTTCGTCAAGGCACAAACAACACACAGACTGTAACTGAGAAATTCTAATTAAAATAGAAATTAAATTAAAATAAACGGCGTTCGTCCATTTCAAACGAAATAGCTCGCGTGCAGTTCCTGGTGATGCAATTTAGATAAAGTTTAGCTTGAATCCAGGTCTAACAGAATAGCCCATGTAGGTGCTAATTGAGTTGAAAGGTAATGATTACACGCCGCCTGGTGAGAAAGTGTTTTAGTAGTCTCTCTTATTAACATTCCTTTAGCGGAAGTATACGGTGCAATATGCGCCAACTCATTCCAGAGTATTTGACGTACTACAGAAATGACCTACATGTCAAGACGGCAAATAGCCGTGAAAAGCACGCTCCGGTGTAGCTTAGTTGGGAAAGCATTCGACTCCGGAGGTTCGATATCACCACTGGCAAATTTGTGTTTTCACATTGGCGTCCGAACGTAAAAATGGATCTACTGTCAGTTAGGTTCTTCGAAAAATGTGGGATGCTTCTTCCTCACATCGTCAGAAATTGGTGAGAATTACTTCTTCTGTAGAGTGTTACTTCAAACATGGTTTGTGGCTGACTCGAAACCTGCAATGTCGTGCCACCACCTTTCTCAAGAGGTGGATATATGTGACGTTCTACAGAGGTGACTTACATGTCAAGGTGGCAAGTAGCAGTGATAAGCACGGGCCGGTGTAGCTTAATTGGGAAAGCATTCGGCTCCGGAGCAGAAGGATGCGGTTTCAATTACTCGCTACTGGCAAATTTGTGTTTTCATAAGTGGGATTGTTCTTTGGGATGAAGCTTCCCTTGGCAACGCCATGGTAAGCTTGCATTCGCTCCAGCCTTTAACCGGCTGGAACGAATTAACTCAGGTCCAGCAGATGGGCTAAAATCTGCTCAAGCGAATACATTCGCAGTCTAAGAAGTGGGCTGAACGCAGGTGGAGCGAAAGAAACTCAGCATCAAAAAAGTTGCTTTCCCCTTGTCTTTGTTATTCAGAGTGGCCATTAAGGGGTGAATATTGACACTATTCCTTTCTGAGTGTTCACCTGCTATAAGGGCTATTATAACAATGATGTAGAACCTAAGAGAAAGAGAGAAGATGTTTGAGTCACTTGTTTCTACCCAGCGAAAAGGTGTCCGTGTCGGTGGACTTCACCTTGCCCACCATGCCTTCCATCATGGAGCAGAGAATAAATGACTAGAAGGAAGCACTTACTACCACATCCCCAGTGACAGTTGTGTGATCGATACTGCAGAGATGCGGGGATGGAAGGCAATTATTTTTCTGTAGCTTTCGCAAAACCTAGCAGCTGTGTAATGTGACGCACTACAGAGGTGAAAACATATGTTAAGACGACAAATCTGCAGCGAGACAATCTGTCCGCATAGCTCAGTTGGGAGAGCGACTTACTCCGGAATGAGGGTAACAGATTCGATGCTCGCTGTGGACAAACTTGTTTTTTCACATTGGCGCCCGATTGTGGAAAATGGATTCAGTGGTCGTTGGGTTCTTCGAAAAATGTGTGATTTTTGTTCCACACATTGTTTGGAATTAATGAAAAATTCCTACTTCGCTTCAAAGAAAAAGAACATTAAGAGGGAGATAATGTGACGTACTACAGAGATTATAACATGTGTCAAGAAGACAAATCTGCAGCGAGCCATGCTGTCCGAGTATCTCAGTTGGGAAAGCGACTTACTCCGGAGTGAGGGGACACGGACAAACTTGTGTTTTCACATTAAGCATTCCTATTTGGGGAGCGCAGAAAATTTTCGGCACCATTTGGTTCAGGTTCGTCGAACGGAGCCATCAGAGTACAATACAGGGTGGAGTAGTTCCTGGCGCATTCACAAGGAATTGGCGTAGGACTATGGTGGTTAAAAAAATCAGTAATGCGTCCTGGTGAACTCACCTGCACTATGCTACTATACGTTGCATAAAAAATATCTCAAAGTGAAACCGTTTCGAAAAAAGCAAAGCAGAGCAGTCATGAACATTTTCATAAATATCACTAAGAAATTCCACTAAAATTAATATTCCCCGGCTTTTTAGTATCATGGACTTCAGTACCGTAGTAGTTCCAGAAAAGGTTTTCGCTACGAAGCCAGCTTCGTCGTGTCGAATGCTTGGGTTCAAGTTCTTGGTGAAACAAACGCTACTATTTATGAAAATTGTAACACCATGAAGGACTGCTGGTATTACTTTGAAACTTACAAGAAATGTACTACAGATTAGGACATGCAAATGATTAAAATGTCGGGGGAAATCCGCATGCGTTTTCGGGCCAGCAGCTTCTGAACTGTCCGGTCTTGGGTATAAAGAGCTAGCTCAAACGAGATGCTGCATTCAGTGAAGAGCTGACATTGAGTCGAAAGGGTGCCTCTTGTGTCTCACTATGCCCCGTTGCCAAAGATAGTCGCATTATGAACACCTGACCGACTTTGAGCGAGGAAAAATTGTTGGGGTGAGTGAAGCTGGATTTTCCAACCGTGAAATTGGCACTCGTACGGGACGAAACGCCATTACAGTGATGCGAGCGTGGCGTCAGTGGACAGAAGAGACTCAGACGCACAGAAATCCGAGAAATGGACCGCAAAATCGTACGACTGCACGGGATGACAGATACCTCCACCGCATGGCAGTGACCGATTGCACAGCACAGCGATATCCACGGTAATAGCTCAGCAGTGGAGCACTGTCGCAGGTCAGGTTTTGTCCTTCAGTTCAGTTCGACGTCGTCTGCTTACCAGAGAACTGTTCGCTAGTAGTCCATTGCTGCGCATTCCTTTGACCTTTAACCATAGCAGATGCATCAGACTGCAATGGATTTTCCAACACAGACATTAGCGCGATGATTGGCAAAAGGTCGTGTTTTCTGATGAGTAGCGATTCAACTTGATGCACCATGATGATCGCATACGTGTTGGAAGACATCATATTAAACGCACTTTGCAGCGTCATAATCAGCCAAACACCAAACGTCATGATTTGGGGCGCGTTTGGTTCATTTCATGGTTGCTTCCAAAGCAAACGTCATGATTTAGGGCGCGTTTGGTTCATTTCATGGTTACTTACAAACCAAACGTCATGGTTTGGGGCGCGTTTGGTTCATTTTATGGTTGCTTCCGAACCAAACGGCATGGTTTGGGGCGCTTTTGGTTCATTTCATGGTTGCTTCCAAACCAAACGTCATGGTTTGGGGCGCGTTTGGTTCATTTCATGGTTGTTTCCAAACCAAACGTCATGGTATGGGGCGCGTTTGGTTCAATTGAGGGAACCCTCAACATCCAGCGATACATTAGAGATGTTTTAGAGGCAGAGGTGATACCCTTCCTTCAGAGTCATCCTGGCTCCATATTCCAGCAGGACAATGCTCGGACACATGTGGCCCGGAATGTCAAAGACCGCTTATTCCCTGGCCTGCGCGTCCGACGGATATATCCCAGATCGAACATGCCTGGGACATGGTAGCTAAGCGACTGGCTTGTCAAGCACCTTTGCCAGTCACCAAAAATGAACTCTGCTCTCGCATAGAAGCATCCCCAGGGCCATATTCAAAACCTCTTACACTCATTGCCACGCCGTGCAGAGGTTGTTATTGTTGCTCGAGGTGGCTTCACACGATACTGACTTTTGAGGCGAAAAGAGTCTAGTATAGCTCTGCAAATGTAAGCATTTGTTTCTTGTAACATGATGAATGTGTGATATAAATTTCAGTTGAATAGCGCGATTCTTTCGTTGTGCTGTAATTTTCACAAACAGTAGTGTGTGTATACACACAGACGAGCCATTCCATTATGACCACCACCAGCTTAGAGAAATAAGATGGTCTGGAGACCGAACGGTGGGCCAGGGGAAGTTCACGGAGCAGTATACAGGGTGCATAGGAAAGTTCCTTTAGCCTGGAATAACTTGCGGACGGAGAGAGGTGCAGTTATGCAAGTGAGATAACGGTATAGTAAAACGGCTACGCCCGATCGAATGCAACCAATAACAGCGCCCCTAGTAGCGAAATGCGGAAGTTAGCCATTGTAAATCGAAAACGAAAAAAGATAGAGCAAAATTTCCAATTACAAAGTTGTAGTTAGTACAAAACGACATTTGTTTCACACGGATACGATAAATTGCCGCCTGAATACCCTAAAATGTCCGAAATCGATGCGCGACCTTTTTGTGTGAACGTTTGAAGGGAACAGGCATAGGTATGAGCAAATACACACAATTTATTGCATAAATGAGTACTTATATCAATTCAGTTTGATGACGTCAGACAAAACAAAAACAGAAAAGGCAAACTGGCGCACAGTGATAAAAAGTTAATGTCGAGTATGTTCGAAGAGTTCGCCATTTCCCACGATACACATTTGTATTCGTGAAAGTAACTCTGTATGCACATTCCTCAGCATGGAAGGTGTCACACTATTGCAAGCATCTGTAACACGACGACGTAGATCCAGCAGACTTGTAGGCGCTGTTGCATACACCTGATTTTTTACGTAACCACAGAAATCCGAGCTCGCCATTCTCACACAGCGTACGTAGACCTAAACTTATGATCAGGGCACATCCTGCTATTGGTTTTTATAGCGTAGGTGCGGTACAACGTCACATTGTAAGGTATTCATGCGACAATTTATCTTATCCGTGTGAAACAAATGTTGTTTTGTGCTAATTAATTGATGCTCTACAACTTTGTAATTGGAAATTTTGCTCTATCTCTTTTCGTTTTCGATTTGCAATGGCTAACTTCCGCATTTCGCTACTAGGGGCGCTGTTATTGGTTGCATTCGATCGGGCGTAGTCGTTTTACTATACCGTTATCTCACTTGCATAACTGTACCTCTCTCCGTCCGCAAGTTATTCCAGGCTAAAGGGACTTTCCTATGCACCCTGTATATACAACCCGAGGACCGGCTTTCGGTTAGTAGAGTGTTCGGAGTCAGAATGGGAAAAGCTGCCGATTTATCGGAGTTTGATAAAGGACAAATTGTGATGGCATGGTGCCTCGGAACTACGATCGCGGAAACGGCGCGGCTTGTGGGTTGTTCACGTGCCGCTGTAGTGAGTACGTATCAAAAGTGGTGTACAGATGGCCAAACGACGAACCATCGTCCAGCCGTGAGTCGCCCGCAGCTCATTGATGCCAGAAAGGAGCGGAGACTGTCGCGCATTCTTCACAGCGACCGAAGGGCCACAGTTCGACAAATCACCCGCAGCTACAACAGTGGTGATCAGCACAATGTGTCACAGCATACAGTTCATCGCAGACTTCTGCGCATGGGCCTGCGTAGCCAAAGACTGAGCCGGGTCCCCATGCTCACTGCACGTGGGACTAAGATCATCGAGATTGGACCGTGGATGATTGGAAGAAAGTGGCCTGGTCTGACGAATCAAGATTCCTGGTGCACCACGTAGACGACCGTGCGCGGTTACGTCGATTACCAACGGAGGCTATGACAATTGGATGCACTGTTGGGCGGAAACAGGCCGACGGCGGCGGCTGCGGTGTTATGCTGTGGGCGATAGGTTCTTGGAACACTTTAGGCCCCATTATCCCAATAGCGCAATCCCTGACAGCTGTCAGGTATCTGAGCATCGTTGCGGACCAAGTTCACCCATTCAAGGCAACTGTGTTCCCTGCTGATGATGGCCATTACCAATAGGATAATGCGCCATGCCACAGTGCCAGAATCGTCAATGATTGGTTCGAGGAACATGCTGATGATTTTCTGTCAATGCCCTAGCCTCCAAATTCACCTGACATGAACCCAATCGAACGTTTATGGTTCGACTTGGAAAAGCGGGTTCGTGCTAAATCACCCCTCCCCCCGAAATCCTATCGCCACCTCATCGAATCGATGCCTTGCCGAGTGGCCGCCTTTTTGCGGGTTAAAGGGGGTCCTACAGTTTATTGGGTAGGTGGTCATAATGTAATGGCTCATCGGTTTACATTTTATATTTAGCAGTTTTGTTAAATAATATTGTAAAACAGCATATTATTGCACCTTTTCTTATTAAAGATAATTGAAAGTCATAGTCTGTTTAAAAAGACCGCAAGTTTCAAAGCATTCTGTTGCTTCTAAAAATCACGATTAAAAACATACGTTATTTGTAATAAGTCCTCCTACAGAAAAAAAATAAATTATTACGAACTTATTCAGAAAAATAATGAGCTGTAATAGGAAATGAAATTACTGATTCCCCCCATTAATAACAAAAAAAAATTATCATTGCGCGATTAGGGTTCTTCCTGATACGTGACGGTGCTTTACTTGGCTTTATGGCTTTTCAGCTGAAGCAGACGAAGCAGGTTCGGTCCACACCAGGCGCAAACGGAACGGATCTGAAAATGTAAAAGTTAATAACAAAAAAAAAATAAAAAAATTCATTACTGCGCGACTAGGGTTCTTCCTTATACGTTACTTTGCTTTGCGTGGCTTTATAGCTTTTCAGCTGAAGTCGGATGAAGCTGGTTCTATCTACACCATGCGCAAACGGAAAGGATCTGAAAATGCCAAAGTTGAAGGTTTTGCGAAATTTCTGTATAAATACGGAAAATCCCGAAACGAATTTTTTTTTTTATAAATGGAATTACTAACTATATAATACCTTTCAAAATTAGGAAATTATCAGAAACGGGGACTTTTCAAAACGGAAATTTCGTTAAAAGACGGACGCCTACCGGCAACTTTGCTGCATGCTATTTTCAGGAACTTTCCGTGAATTCACACCACTTATTTCTTAGAGTGTGCATCAATCAAATGGGGTTCAAAATTCAAGAACTGTGAGTTAGGGAACCCTGTTACGCTGCCAGATATTATAAAGGACTGAAACTGTAAAGCGCTGAAATATTAAAAATCTTTTTCCACTCCATTCGGAGTGTGGGAAAAAAAAAGGGGGTATTTTTGTAGCCGTATTGCTGGAGTATTATTCCATTCAAAATTGTTACTTTCGTATAGGTTAGCAATAAATTCCGTCAACTAGTACAAAATTCAAGCTTGTTTTACATCGTATGTATCTCAGCAAATGTAAACATATTTGCATGAATATCTGAGCTTCTTATTATGCCGGCATATGTGTCTCACAGCGTATACAGGGTCCAATATTTTTGTGCGATTCAAATTACGAACTAAAGAAAAGCGTCAGGTGTGTTGAATTTTAGAAATCTATATTTGACTTCAAGATATCTGCAGTAAAAGTGAAACATTAAGTTTCCTATGTTAACAACAAATTCCGCACAGCCTTTTGTGAAACTGTCGATATATACAAAAACAGCTGCCTATTTAGAAAATATTTAGACAAAATCTTCTTCTTCTTCCAACCCATTTTATATCCAATTGAGTTTATAGGTTTCCTTCATCTCTTTCCAAATGTTATTGTCTGGGACTTGTCTATTCCACAGCTTTCCTACAGTTTTGTTTATATCATTCATCCATCTTCCCTGTGGTCTTCCTGCTCCTCTCGTTCCTTTACACGGTCTTCATTCTCTTATTATTTTAGTCCATCTATTATTTTCCATTCTTGGCCGCCCGGTGGCGCAGTGGTCTAAGCGATGGCCTCTGATCATTCGTCCGGCCGCCCCGGTGGCGCAGTGGTCTAAGGCGCTGGCCTCTGATCATTCGTCCGTAAGGGGTCCGGGTTTGAATCCCGGTCAGGCATGGATGTTGTGTTTGTCTTAAGGCACTGGCTCTCTCCCTTCCCTGGAACCAGTGACCCTAAATTAGGGACGGGCGACTGCTTATAGCCCAATGAGTTGCTCACGGTGGTCGTTAAACCTCCAATCAAAAAAAAAAAAAAGAAAAAAAAATTCCATTCTTGCTGTATGCCCAGCCCATTTCTATTTCAAACTGAGTATCTTTTTCACCTATGTCTAAAAATTTTGTTCTGGATCTTATATCTGTATTCTTTACTTTTTCTTGAAGTCTTATATTTAGTAGGGATCTTTCCATTTTACGTTGTGTTTCTTGCAATTTGTCTAAGTTATTTTCTTGACAGGCCAGGTTTCAATCCCATATGTCAGAATGGGCATTATACATTGAAACGTCTTACTCTATTTTTCGGCTTGTTTTACTACATAGAACAAAATAAAAAGCTTAATTCGGAATGTCAGGGTGGAAGAATTCACGAATTCGTAACACAAGTGAGATTCCAGTTTGAGTTTATTTTTACTTCCCTAATGTTTTATGATTTTCATGTTTTCTCTTCTTTTTATTTGATATGTTTGCCTGTTTACAATAGCTCGTTTGTTGCGCTATATTTGTCGATTTCTTTCTCATCTACGGGCAGAAAATGAAACGAAAATGTCATAAATACCATTTGTGTTCATCACATCCTTGCAAGAACATAACGCAGAGATCTTTTCTTCCACATATGTAAACATAACGCTGACTTTTACGACAGAATGACAAGTATACTGTACACAAATCCAAGTAGATTTACAGCTGTCGGCATACGGAAAAGCGAAAAAGATCAGCGGTTCCGCTTTTATCTTTGAACATGCTATGCTTGCCAAGGATTTTTATAGTTATTGAATAGCAGAGCAAAATGGCGTAGTAGATTAGATAACAGTCAACATTGCTCCGTGTTAACGAAATCAAGGCAAAGAGACGGCAGAAATTTCGCTATTGGCTTGTGGCTTTCCTTCTATATACATTTCTACAGAATTCGATGCAGTGTTCTCAGAGTACGGGAAGCAAACCAGGATTACAAAGCCATTTGCTCGAAATTATGTTAATGATTTCTTGTCAAAAATGGTTTTGCAAATATAATACCTCCCTTTTGAGCAGCGGACACTGTCATATTTGAAGAAATCGCAATTTTCGGGTTTTCTGAAAAAAGAAACCAAAAATTGAAAAATGAGAATAATCCCTACTGATAAAATTACCATGTCTCTCAGTCGCCTACCGAAGAAACTACTGAAAATAAAAGTTTGAAATTCGGCCGAAATCTGCAGAGGCGCTGAGTATGTGCACCCACAGTGTAAAAAAAATTCTGTAATTCACAAGGCATTTTCCGGTATTCCTTTTGTGAATTAACAAAGCATATTCCTGATACAACCTTTTCCTTGAAATGACGGGGGAAACTTTGAATTTCAATGTTTTTTCGCACACCAGGAACGTTTTGAATTTTCAGAAACCTTTCCGTAATCACTCTTGTACACTGATGTCCAAAATTAAGGTCACAAACATATATTCTGTGATATCTTGAAAACTAAATGGTTTATTACAATGAAATTCGGTACATAGATGCCTCATACTATGAGACATGCAATAGCAACATAACAAAATGAACAGGAGGTAAATTGCGTGCGACATGCAGATTAGACCAAAAACGTTCCAAACATGATGCATCATATCTCGAGAACGGTCCGGTTGATAGGGAGTGTGGCCACCCCGCACAGCTTTACAAGTCGCACAATGAGCCCTCATACTGTAAATGAGGTTGTTAATACCAGCTTGTGGCAACAAATCCCATTCTTCTGAAAGGGCTTATTCTAATGGCTGGAGGGTCCTGGGAGGTGCTTGACGTCGTGCTTCCTAGAGCATCCCAAACATGCTCCATAGGATTTAGGTCCTGCGAATTCTCTTGCCACACCATACGGCGAATATCCTCTCCCTCCAGAAAATCGTCGACAAGCTGAGCTCTGTGTGGCCTCGCGGTATCGTCAACAAAAATGAAGTTCGGTCCGAGAGCTACCCGGAAAAGCCTGGCCGTTCAACATGATGCCTGCCCACACAAGGATTCCACTTCCACCAAAGTGGTCGATATCATTTATGTTGGAGGGATAATAGCGGGTCCACGCGAGCTACTTCCGCTTGAGACTGGCCAGCTTCAAACCCGCCGATGGCTCTCCACCTCAGTCCATCGTCTAAAAGATTCCGAGCACTCATTCCAACTAAGATCAGTCAATCTTGCGATTTTTTTGCAAGAAACACAACTCTGAAGACAAAATTCGCAGATGCAGAAAACGGTCACTTTCACGTTCTCTTACCAAACTCACACCGTTAAACAGTGGATGCTTACATTAGATTCAGATCAGATCATATGTAGAGGATTTTAGGAAGGGAGTGTCTGACCCAGGTCTTAAACAACCCTTAGAAATAGGAAGCTAGGGGCTAGAGTGCCCGATAGGAAAGTCACACGGAAGCGAGGTAGAAGACGCCCTTATTTACTACCGGGGGACGAGTACCCAACGGCTTAACGTGCCCATCAGACGTACGGCGGATATTTGGTGGTTCGAGCGTTCGTATCTGCTGAGATCGAACCTGAGGTTATTTCCATGGCAGTCACGATCGCTGACCACTAGGCCACCCGTGGCCCATATATTAGATTCTGATCAGATCTGATCATATGTAGATGATTTTAGGAAGGGAGTATCTGACCCCAGGTCTTAAACAGCCCTTAGAAACAGGAAACTAGGAGATTTGGGCTACAGCGCCCGATAGGAAAGTGACACGGAAGCGAAGTAGAAAGTGGGAGGAAGACGCCCTTATTTATTACCGGGGGCCAGTACACTGGGTCCGGCTGTTTAACGTGCCCATCCGACGCACCGGGGATATTTAGTGGATCGAGCGTTCGTACCTGCTGGGATCGAACCTGTGGCCCTTTCCGTGGCAGTCACGAACGTTGCCCGCTAGGCCACCCGCGGACCATACATTAGATTCAAACTACACACGAACGAATTGTACCTTACACCCGAACATGTCTTTACGTGTCGTTCTTTTCAATCATTACGTGTCTTTGTGTTTCAATTCATTGAAGACGACCTCGTATAACGAAGTAAATTTCTCCGTCATTTTTGGTCTACGCCGGGATTCGAACCCGAGTACGCTTATTCCGGAACAAGTCGCTCTACCAACTGAGCTACGCAGACATGTATTCTGATTCCTATCTGCCTTTATGTCATGTACGTTCTGCTGGCAGGTACGTCACCCCCCCGAAAGAGGGCCGGGCCCACGGGTCAGCCGTGATCACGAATCGTTGCAGGCAGACAACCACTGAAGAACGTGCACTTGAGAACTCTCCGTCAATCTGGTGTGTGGAATGCAACGTCACACACATTTATTTTTCGAAGCACTGGAGAAGGGATTCTCTGATTTTTCCTATCTCGCGGTGTGGAAATAACATCACACCAATGCGAGATTTTGAACGGTCGGGTCATCCGGGTAGTTCGGGCGCCATTATAACGAAGTAAATTTCTCCGTCATTTTTGGTCTACGCCGGGATTCGAACCCGAGTACGCTTATTCCGGAACAAGTCGCTCTACCAACTGAGCTACGCAGACATGTATTCTGATTCCTATCTGCCTTTATGTCATGTACGTCCTGCTGGCAGGTACGTCACACTCGGTTCGAGCTCCACCGGAGGCAAAGGGAAATGATTCGTTAACTTTGTACGCCAGAAAAGAAGAATATCTGGGGAAAATGCCTGAAAAAATCGAAGTAGAAGTTTTCGCGGAATTTCTGTACAAATACAGGAAACCCCGAAACTGACTTTTTTAAGTAAACAGATTTTCCGTTGTTAGTGGTTCACTAACTACGGAAAATCTGACAAAATACTGCAGTTAGATGAAACGAAAAAACTACTGAAATTTTGTTAAAAACCGGACACCTACCGTTTAACTATACTGCACATTATTTTCAGGAGCTTTCCGTGAATTCACATCACTTATTTTTTGCAGTACAGTAGAACTCCAATTATCTGTACTCCAGATATCCGGAACTCCAATTATCCGGATAGCTTGTTCTTCTTTCAAGACCAAGTAAAATTAAGATTTTTGTTGATTTATTTACGTGCTTTTAGTTTTTTCGTTCATTTAAATAATGCAAAATGATAATGCAGTACAGTAGACATTTATTTTTTAAGCTGTATAACATTTGTTATTTCAAAATAAGATAAACGAAAAAGTTAAATATAATAAAAAAAATAATTTGAATACCTCACTTCAATTCATAAATACGTATTTGGCCTACAGAAAAAAGACAACCCAATTATCCGGATTTCCCGAATATCCAGATGGACTGTGGTCCGAGTTAATCCGGATAATTGGAGTTCTACTGTATAGAAGCCCCTTTTAGTCTTTTTTGAAATTCATATTGTAAGATTTTAATTAATTTTTAGAGCATCACGCATTGTTGAAAATTGGAATTGTTAGCACGTCTTTTGTAAAAAAAGATCGTGCTTATGTTATCGGTTTGTCCGTCCGTCCGTCCGTCCGTCTGTACCCACGATATCTCTGGAACTATTAGTCCGATTTGAAAAATTCTTTTTGCATTGGGAAGCTTGAAATATGAGAATGTTGATCCTTTATTTCGTCTTTTTTACGATGCATAATTTCGCCGCTAGAGGGCGTAAATGCAGATAATGTCGAATTCAAAAATACGTTTTACTCCACATATTTGCTTCTAAACATCCGATTGAAAAAAATCTTTTATCTTTCGATTCCATTTATGTTGAAGAGTATTTTAGATATAGTTACTTTTCCAAATTACACATACGTTTTCCGCTAGGGGGCGTAAAAGTAAATTATATTTTTCCGGATAACTCTTCTTCTAAACCTCCGATTTGAAAAAATTCTTCAGTGGATACACCTCCTGATGGAAAATCTTTTGCATATAATTTAAAATTTTTGGTAATAAATACTTTGGCCACCAGGGGGCGTAAGTGTTAATTTTTGCTTCTGATGTATTTGCCATAACATCTGAGTTTTTAAAATATCGATTGAAGAAATTATTTCGTGGACTGATGCCACTGACATTGATAAACCTTTTCGGAATATTTTCTTCTTAAAATATTCCACAGTTTCTTCGCCAGGGGGCGTAGATGTATATCTTATTTTTGTCAATATTTCTACTTCTAGAAGTCCGATTTAAAAAATTTCTTCTTTTTTGGATAGTGTTTTCAGTGTGACATGTTTTTCATATAATTTCAAAGTTTTCAAGTAATTCATAGACTTTCCGCTAAGGGGCGTATAGGTAAATTGCGTTTCCCCCTATATCTCTGCTTCTAAATCTCCGATGTGAAAACTTCTTTCTGCACAGGATACAGCTCCTGATGGGAAATCGTTTACACACAATTTTTATTTTTTGTAAAAAATGGTTTGGCTACCAGGGGGCGTAAATCTTAATTTTCGCTTCTGGTGTATTTGCAACAAAATATGAGGTTCTAAATTCTCGATTGAAAAAAAACGTCGTTTGTAGACCGATACTACTCATGTCGACAAAGCTTTTAGAAGCCTTTTCTTCTTAAAATAATGCATGGTTTCTACGCTAGGGGGCGTAGATGTATATCATTTTTTTGTCATTATCTCTACTTCTAGGAGTTCGATTTGAAAAAAATCCTTCTTTGTTGGATAGTGTTTCCAGTGTGACATGTTTTTCATATAATTTCAAAATTTTCAAGTATTTCATAGACTTTCCGCTAGGGGGCGTAAAGGTAAATTGCTTTCCTTCCATATCTCTGCTTCTAAATCTCCGATTTAAAAAAAAATTTCTGCACCGGATACAGCTCCTGATGGGAAATCCTTTGCACATAATTTCTAATTTTTGTAAAAATTGGTTTGGCCACCAGGTGGCGTAAGTCTCGATATCCGCTTCTGATGTACTTGCACAAAATATGAGCTTCTAAAATATCGATTGAAAAAAAATTCTTTTGTTGCCCGATACTACTCATGTCGACAAACCTTTTAGGAACATTTTCTTTTTGAAATAACGCATGGTTTCTACGCCAGGGGGCGTAGATATATATTTTATGTTTGTCAATATCTCTACTTCTAAGAGTCCGATTTGAAAAATTCCTTCTTTGTTGGTGAGTGTTTCCGATGCGAAATGTTTTTTCAAGTAAATCATAGACTTTCCGCTAGGGGGCACAAAGGTAAATTGCGTTTTATGCGTTATTTTTGCTCCTAAAACTCCGATTTGAAAATTTCTTCCTGTATCGCATACAAGACCTGATGGAACATATTTTTCACATAATTTCTACTGTTTGGTAAAGAATGGTTTGGCCACCAGGGGACATAAGTGTTAATATCTGCTTCTGATGTATTTGTAGCAATATCTGGGATCCTGAAAACTCGCCTAATTTTTTTTTCTTGGACCGATACCGCTCATGTGGATAAACCTTTTGAGAATACTTTCTTCCTAAAATAATGCATGGTTTTCCCACTCGGGGACGTAAAGTCACATCTTATTTTTGTCGATATTTCTATTTCTACGAGTCCGATTTGGAAAATTCTTTCTGTGTTGGAGAGCGTTTCAGGGTACGAAATGTTTCTCGCATAATAATTCATGTTTTTCTTAACGCACAAGTCTGCAACCAGAGGGCGTAAGCTCACGATTCCGTTTACAGCCATATCTGAGAGATTAAAAACCCTATTGAAAAACTTCTTTCTTCCGTCAGGTACTATTGTTTTCCATACCGGTTCCATTGACTTTGAATAGCTTTTATAAATTCAATTTGCGTCAGAACAGATTCAAAAGACGTGCTTTTTACACCCGAAAATTCAGGGTCATCTTTCTTGTTGTTTACTACGACGGAAGGACACAACAATATTTCATTACACTTTTGCGCAAACTATGAGAACCTCACGCCAAAGGTAATAGAAACGACAACTTAGTAGAGTGTACCAAAATTTGGGGGATGGACTTCCGCGGTTTTTTTTTTTTTTTTGATTGGAGGTTTAACGACCACCGTGAGCAACTCAATGGGCTATAAGCAGTCGCCCGTCCCTAATTTAGGGTCACTGGTTCCAGGGAAGGGAAAGAGCCAGTGCCGTAAGACAAACACAACATCCATGCCTGACCGGGATTCGAACCCGGACCCCTTACGGACGAATGATCAGAGGCCAACGCCTTAGACCACTGCGCCACCGGGGCGGCTTTCCGCGGTTGTATGTGTATCCTTCCGAAGCAGTCTCCTGCTGTTTTATTTTTGTTTTGTTTCAAACCGCAACTCTCCGTCTGTTACTACGCTCAATCAGTAGCTCCATGTTATTTTTGCGGGAAGATTTTGACTCAGTTTCTTCAACCATAATTTTGAATTGGACACATGCCCGTGGTTTACAATTTGAAATTTGATCTTGCGGTTTTTATGTTATAAGCTCTCGCAACAGTATTTCATTGCAATTCTGCGCAATCTTGAGGGTAGGGGGTGCTAGAACGGCCATGGGGACCCGGGCAAAATTTTTTGGAGGCCCTGTTTATATAAGCAGTTTGATTAAAAATGTATTACAAAATTCGTGGGCCCATTTGAGGTGTGCTGATCTATCGCTGAAGATTTAGAGTAGTGGGTAGAGAAAAATTATGCTTGGCTAAATGTTGGACATGTAATGTCATTCTTTTAAGAACATCACGCCAATGTTCTATTTCGGCATTTGCTTATCTTTATTGCATACGATAGATTGATTGTTTGGTGTTTATTCTGCCTTCGTCAGATTCTAGCAACTGCATATGTGTTGTTGTTTTTTTGTGTGCAAGTGATGTTTCATATTTTTTAATCTAGAGACTATGTGTTTCCAGTCGCAGATATACCCTCATTGCCCAAAACTGATTTTGAAACATGTAACACTAATAACAAAATCCTTTGTCTTTGAAAAGCCAGTTTCTACAGTTTCCTTTACGTTTGAAGGTATCGTGGCGTAAAATGAGTTACTAAATTTTCTGCCATATCCATCTAATGGAAAATCGTAATAATTAGTTTTGAACTATATTATGTTTCTCTAGAAATATTCTCACGCTATCGGTAGGGTGTGATGGCCATTTGCCAGGATCGTCCAAAAGTAAAGCTCCAGAAATTTCTTCTGTTAGGTTCACTTTGCCCACTTCATGACAATAAGTATCTTCATCATCTAATGGGTTGGTTGGATTTGTTACTTCATAGATGCGAATTATATACGAATAATTTCCATTCTCATTCTCATCTGAAATTAAACCTTCATTTTCTAAAGAGCATGATGTTGCAGGAATTTCCTCTGAGTTATTCAAATGCTGGATACGATGGAATAAGCTTTATTTTAATTTCCATCTTTGTGATTAGTAACTAAGTTTTTACTGGCTATAGAATTTGATTCATGCTCAATAGGAGTCTGCTCGATTTCATTGTTTCTAGTTTTTAAAATTTCGAGTGGACTCGCTCTTTGCAGATCTATTTATTTTCAGCTTTCTCTCTTTTCTGAGCACCACTTTCGTATTTTCTATTTCTAAATCGCCTTGTACTCATTCTCAACTACCTAAAGAATTAGAAAATAAAGTTTTAATGTATTCAAAGCATATTTTTTAATATTATTTATTGTGTTGGAAGTATGTGTTTAGCATAACCTCAGATACAGTCATCAAAATTATAATTTAACGAAATGAAATCAAGTGGAAATACGCTTCAGTTGTTGATACAAACTTATAACAATATTTTCATATTAAAAGTTGCACTGTACCTTGTTTTTTCCAGTATTATTTGCTAAGTTTGAACACACACAAACACGAAAAGCAAAAAAAAAAAAAAAAAAACAATACGTGCGGGGATTCGAGGCTATCAGAATCCGGAACAGTCCCGTCTAATTCAGGATAATCGGCCCGGGTTGAAGGGCGGTCGTGCTTGAAAGAAACAAGCTAGGAGAACATCACTGCAAACGAGATAAAAGCGGCAATATTATTAAAAGGTTGTAACAAAATTTTGGAGCTGGATTTCCGAGGTGTTACGCGTGTCCTTCCGCGCAGATGCCGGCGAGTTTGTTTACGTTTCGTTTCAGACCGCAGCTTTCCGTCTATTACGCACTGTAAGTACACTATCTATATACCAACAACTAATTGGACACCTGTGATAGCAAAGGAAAACGAAGTTTATTCACCTTCAATAGTTGGTGGAACCTCCACGAGCGGCGATTACAGCTGCGACCCTCCGGGGCATACTCTCAACAAGGCGTTGTACGACGGCTAGCGGTATTTTCTTCCACTCGGCTGGCAGAAGACAGGTCAGTTCCTTCACCGATTTCGGACGGTGGGGGCACCCCTTAAGTCGACGCTCCAACTCGTCCCAAAGTTGCTCGATAGGGTTAAGGTCCGGGCTCTGCGCAGGCCAGTCCATTCGATTAACCCCATTGTCACCATACCAAGCCATGGTGGACCTCGCAACATGACAGGTGGCATTGTCATCCTGAAAGTAACATGGTTCCACCCCGTAAAACTGCAACAACGTAGGAAGCGCATGGTCACCCAAAATGGTGCAGTAGGTCTTGGCGTTGAGTCTACCAGGAATTGCGACCAAGGGACCCGTGCCATACCAGGAGAAACACCCCCATAGCATAATTCCACCGTCGCCGAACTTCACAGTTGGCACAATACATACGGTCCACTGTCGACGTTCTTTGCACCACGTTAGCCGAGCAGCGCTATTGGACTTGGTGATCAAAGGCTTGAGGGCGGCAGCACGTCCATGATAACCGAGCAGATGGGCTTCTTTACGGATGGTATTCATCGAAAAAACACTTCAGGATGCCCGTTGAAACTCCTCGCGGATGTGGCCTATCGATTTCGCACGGTTCTTCCCAATTTCTCAGGCCAGCACCCGTCGGTCTCTGACTCCCAGTTTTGTGGGTCTGCCGGGTCGGGGCACATTCCGACAGTCACCTCTCATCTTCCACTTTCCAATCACGTAGGCCACTGTCGATTTTGGGTACTTCAACTCGCTGGATATGTCACGTATGGATCGGCCATTTCTGTGACACCCGACGATTACACCTTTCTCGAAATCAGAGAGCTCCGAACTGCGTGGCATTCTGCATGCGACTGGCTGCGTTGTTGTTTCCCACACGATATTTAACGGCGGCGGCCGTGACGTGTATCAGGACCGCAGATATTGTCGATTGCAGGGGTGTCCAATTACTTGTTGGTAGATAGTGTAGTTCCCCTAAGCACTGTAAGTAGTTCCACTACTTAAAAGAATTAATTCCGCGATATTTTTTGAGATGACATGTACTTGAAATGCATATAAAACAAAAGAAATGAAATGCGAAAATAATGTTATTTTTGAGCATTTCTTTTTTTTTTTTTTTTAGTTGGAGGTTTAACGACCACCGTGAGCAACTCAATGGGCTATAAGCAGTCGCCCGTCCCTAATTTAGGGTCACTGGTTCCAGGGAAGGGAAAGAGCCAGTGCCGTAAGACAAACACAACATCCATGCCTCACCGGGCTTCGAACCCGGACCCCGTTCGGACGAATGATCAGAGGCCATCGCTTAGTCCACTGCGCCACCGGGGCGGCTTTGAGCATTTCGTTTAATTTCTTCAAAGCTTAGCATTGCTGTTTTTCTGTTAGCGCATTCTTCTACCTCATCTTGTCAATTTGTTCATTTT
Source organism: Macrothele yani (assembly GCA_039090855.1). Classification (NCBI taxonomy): domain Eukaryota; kingdom Metazoa; phylum Arthropoda; class Arachnida; order Araneae; family Macrothelidae; genus Macrothele; species Macrothele yani. The sequence continues at coordinate 78,832,311 of CM077023.1, read as the reverse complement.
ATTTTGAAGTATGGGTGATTCGCCGCCTTAATGTGTGTGTGTGTGTGTGTGTGTGTGTGGCCCTTATTTAATTATGATATACCAGATCGCGAACCTTATCCTCTTTAAATAATGCACGGTTCTGTTTTTTTTTTTTTTTTTTTTTTTTTAATGGCGTAAAACGTTTCTCTTGCTATTCATTTTAGAGCATATAAACATTTTGCTTGCTATCTCTGCTTCTAGAGGTCGCATCTGATGATGTCTTATTCCATCGCATAGCTCCCTCTGTGACGAATGTTTTCGCATGTATTCTACTTTTTCATATTTCCCAGTTCTGCCACCATGACGCGTCAGGGAATATTTTCATTTCCCAGCTTATGTGCGATTCTAAAAATCTCTTGGAAAAAGCCTTTCTCGGAAGTATACCCTGAACTACGAAGAATAGTTTGGCCTTTTTTTTTTTTTCTCATATAACGGAGAGTTTTCTTTCGGAGGTGAGGGTATAAAGTTATACTCTGTTTTGATCTATATTCCTTCTTCTAAGTGTTCGCTTTAAGAAAATTTAGCTTGCCTCGGATATTCTTCGTTATGAGAAACATTTTGCGAACAACCTGTGATCGTTCGTAATTTTTCTGCCGTTATTGGGCTACAGTAGACACATCGATGAGCCATTCCATTATCAACACCTGCCTAATAAGTTGAAGGACCCCCTTTAGCCCGAAAAACAGCGGCTATTTGGTGAGTCATAGAGACGATGAGGTGGCGATAGGTATCCTGGGGTATCTGCTACCATAATGTCAACAGAAGGACTTCCAGTTCTCGTACATTTTGGGGTAGTAATGATTTAGCGCGAACCCGCTTTTCCAAGTCGAACCACAAATGTTCGATTGGGTTCATGTCAGGTAAATTTGGAGGCTATGGCTTTAACAGAAGGTCATCAACATGTTCCTCGAACCATTACTTGACGATTCCGGCAGTGTGAAATGGCGCAATATCCAGTTGGTAATAGCCATCATCAGCAGGGGACAAAGTTGCCATGAATGGGTGAACTTGGTCCACAACGATGTTCAGATATCTGACAGCTGCCAGGGATTGTGCTATTAGAATAATGGGGCCTAAAGTGTCCCAAGAAAACATCGCCTACAGCAAAACACCGCCGGCCTGTTTCCTCCCAACAGTGCATCCAAGTGCCATAGCCTCCGTTGGTAATCGGCGTATCCGCTCTCGGCCGTATACGTGATGCACCAGGAATCTTGATTCGTCAGACCAAGCCACTTTCTTCAAATTATCCACGGTCCAGTCTCGATTATCTTGGGCTCATTTCATGCGTTGTTGGCGATGACGTGCAGTGAGCATGGGTACCCGGCTATGTCTTCGGCTACGCAGGCCCATGCGCAGAAAGCTGCAATTAACTGTGTGCTGTGACGCAATGCCCTGATCACCACTGTTGTGGCTGCGGGTGATTTGTTGCACTGCGGCCCTGCGGTGGCTGTGAACAATGCGCGACAGTCTCCGCTCCCCTCTGGCATCAATGAGTGGCGGACGACGGTTCGTCGTTTGGCCATCTGTGCACCACTTTTGATACGTACTTACTGCAGCGGCACATGAACAACCCACGAGCTGCGCCGTTTCCGAAATCGCAGTCCCGAGGAGCCGTGCCATCACAATTTGCTCTTTATCAAACTCCGATAAATCTGCAGCTTTTTCTATTCTGACTCCTAACACTCTACTAACCGAAAGCCGGTCCTCGGGTTGTTTATATACTGCTCTGTGGACTTCACCTGCGCCACCCTTCGGTCTCCTAGCGCTCCCATTTCTCTAGGCTGGGGAGTCGTAATGTGACGACTCATCGGTGTATTTCAACTCATGTGGTTATTCTACCAATTCTAGAAATCCCGATAAAAAAAAATCTGGTAACTGGTTCCATTCACTACAAAGAACACTGCACACATTCCGCATATTTGTTTCATTATGGGGGCGTAAATACATAAACTTTTATCGTTTATTTTTTTCCTTTTGCTAAAAATGTGCCTGGAAAAAAAAATCGTGCCGGAAAGGATTCAAAAGCCGTGGTCGTAACATGCGAGAATTCGGTGTAATTTGTTTTTCTTTTTCTGTACCGGAGTTTCACGAATACCAGAAATAACTCTAAAGATTGTAACCAATCACCCACCCTTAGTGTACGTCCACTGGTTCTAGGGAAGACGAGCGCCACCCATGCCTTATCCGGTAATCGAAATCGGACCCATATGGGATAAACGGTCAGATATTAGTGCCTCACACTACTAGGTCACTCGAGTTAGTTTTGGTTTTTAGCACGTCTTTTGCAGGAAAAAGTACTTGCTTATGTTATCACTTTGTTCTTCTGTCCGTCTGTGGATACCATACAACTGCAACTATTAATCAGATGTGAAAAATTCTTTTTGCATCGGAAAGCTTGAAATGTGAGAACAACGATCCTTACTTCCCGGTATTTCTACAATGCATAACTTCGCCGCTAGATGGCGTAAATGGAGGTGTTATCGAATTCAAAATATATTTTATTCCATATAATTGGTTTGGAACATCCGATTGAAAACATTCTTTCTTTCAATCGATACCATTTATAGAGACTGTTTTGGGTAAAGTTTCTTTTTCAAGTAGCATAGCTTTTCCGCTATGGTCGTAAAGTTAAATTGCCATTTCCCCAATATATCTTCTTCTAAAAATTCTAATTAAAACTTTTTTTTTGTATTGGATAGAACTCCTGGTGGGAAATCGTTTGTGTATAATTTCGATTTTTTTGTAAAGAATGGTTTGTCCACTAGGGAGCGTAAGTGTATATTTTTTGTTTCTGATGTATTTGCAGCAATATCTGCGCTTCTGAAAACTCGATTTAACAAATTCTTTGGCCATCAGATACCACTCACCACGTCAAACCTTTTGAAAATACCTTCTGCTTAAAATAGTGCGTAGTTTTTCCACCAGGGTCGTAGATGTACGTATATCATATTTTTGTCGATATCTCTGCTTCTATCAATCCGATTTGAAAAATTCTTTCTTTGAGTGTTTCTAGTGCGAAATGTTCTGCATGCTATTTAAAAATTTTCTTAACGCACAAGTTCACGTTTCCGTTTCCGTTTGCAGCATATTAGCAGCAATATCTGCGAGTCTAAAAACCCGATTGAAAAATCCTTTATCGATGAGATACTTCAGACGGCTAAACCATTTTGTGTAGATTTATTGCCAAAATAATGCACGATTTTTTCGCTAGGAGGCGTAAAGGCAGTTGCTGTTGAACTCAAAATTTATTTCATTTCATATAATTGCTTTTAAAAATCATATTGGTGCAATTCTTTTATCCTTCGATACCATTTACGTCGAAGAACGATTTTCGTAGTGAAGAGACGCATATAGCGCATTAAATCCGTTTATTTTTGTGGTGTAGTAAGCACAAAGATTCGCCAAGCTTTCTCACTCCAATGGGAGGCTTTTTCAAGGCAATGGTAGACATTATGTCTACATTGCTTTGAAAAAGCCTCCCAGCGGAGTGCGAAAGCTTGGCGACTCTTTATCTTGAAAAAGCCTCCCAGTGGAGTGCAAAAGCTTGGCGAATCTTTGTGCTTACTACACCACAAAAATAAACGGTTTTAATAAGCTGTTTGCGTCTCTTGAGAAATTACAGTCTGGTGTATTTATAACAATGTTACCGATTTGCGTAGAGTTTCTGCATCAAACAGTGCAGTTTTCCCGCTAGATGACGAAAAAGCATATTCCACCCCCACCCCCACACCCCACTGGCCATTTCCAAATGTCCGATTTAGCAAATTCCTTTTGCGTTGGATAGTATTTACGTTGAAAAATAATTTGCATATAATTTCTAGTTTTTCGTTATGCACGATTTTGCTACTATTAAGTACAAATACTCTGTGCCAAAAAAAAAAAAAAAAAAAAAAAAAAAAAGGGAGACACCCCGAGAGAGTTATTCGATTCTGATGAAACTCCGCATGCAAGTATCTTATGCCGAATATGCAATGATTAAAAAATAACGACGCTTGACTAAATAGTGGCCACAGCGCATGAGAACGGCGCATCGAGGACGGTATATCAAGAGCAAAGCTCACACACAGGAACAATTGTGACAGCGAATTGCGGTTGCATTAACCTCCACGCACTGTGAGGATGCCTCGACGTCGGATCCGTGAACACTACGAGCAGTTGAGCGAGTTTGAGAAAGGACGTATAATTGGGCTGAGAGAGGCCCGTTGGTCAAGTCGCCGTATCGCCAGGCGTTTGGGTCGGAGCGACACAGCAATCGGACGATGTTGGTGCCGATAGCTCAAGGAAGTCACAACCCAGTGCACGCGGGCAATGGACCGCCGAGTGCTACAACAGAACGCGAGAATCGAGCGTTTGTGAGAGTAGCACGAACAGAACCGAATTCGTTTCTTTCAACAATCAGTGGCCATGATGCGTCGTCTACAGGTACGGAAGTAGACAACAGGATTGCTGCAGGACTACTTGCGGCACGAGGACTCCACTCGAGGTGGCCATTCCGCGCCTACCACTGAGCAGAGAGTATCGCCGGCACCAGTTGCAGTGGTGTCGGGCTCGATCAACCTGGGATAGTGTCCAGTTGCGTCGTTTTGTCTTCAGTGATGAGTCAAGGTTTGCACTTGGCGCAGATGATCAGTTCATACGTGTCTGGAGACGAGCAGGCCAGCGCACAGATCCTGCCTTTACCATGCGAATGGCACACGGCTCTCACACCGGGAATGACTGTCTGGGGAACGATTTCCTACGATAGCCGAACACCTTTGGTAGTCTTCCGTGCCACACTCACGGCTCAACGGTGCGTCGACGACATTCTACGACCTGTTGTGTTGCATTCCTGTCGCAGCATCACCGATCAATTTTTCAACAGGATTAATACCCGGCCGCCCACGGCACGGCTCTTCCAGGCGTACTTCCGAAATGTCGACTCCGTTCGATGGCCAGGCTGATCGCCCGAGATCTCCCCGATCGAACATTGTTGGGACATGATGTGACACCACCTACGCCCATCCTGGAATGTCAGCGAACTAGACTGCAATTTGGACACCATCTGGCCTACTATACCTCAGGACAGTATCCGTGAACTGTATGCGTCTAAGCCACGACGGGCAACCGCTTGTATCCAAGTCAGAGTTGGCACTACAACGTACTGACTTGTTCCACTCGTGTAGCTGTTTTATCCAAATAAATGGCCCAACTGCTCTGGAATTGCAACAAGCATTGTGACTTACTCAGATACTACTGGACGGACAAAAGATTTTGTGCATGTTTTCTGCTTAAATAATAAAACGTTTTTTTTTGCGCAAAAGCCGCAACTTCAGGTTGTAAATTAAACTCGCCGCCTGTGGCGTAGTGGTTTAAGCGGTGACTTCTGACCGGTCGTCCGAAAGGGACAGGTTTCGAGTCCTGAATGAGACATGGGTGGTGTACTTGTCTTCTGGCACTGACTGTCTCCCCTCCCTGGAACAAGTAGCCGTAAATTAGAGACGGGCGACTGCTTATAACCCTTAGAGTTGCTTATGGTGGTTGTTAAACCACGAAATAAAAAAAAATGCGCAACAGCAACTTCACAGGCAATCATATGCTGACGACGTTATGGAATAAATAGGATTAGTGTAAACCCCATTCACTCGACCTCAGCGCCTCTAATGGCTAATACTGAAACTATAATAGAGCAAAAATGTCATTTGAAAAGTTGGAGAACATCATTCGTCGGCTATAAATTAGTCATAAAAGTGGAAGTCAAAGGGAAAATTTAGGCTATACGCTGAGGATGAGAATGTTGATCTATGAAATCCTACAACCAAAGGAGTAAGAGCGCAACTGTGGAAGTGCTACAGGAAAACAATTTGTATGAACAACAAGCTAAGAATGAGTCGAAGGCATTTGAAACACTTATCGTGCAAGCAACTTATGCATATAACCACGTGCTGCTCGTCGTTGCCGACAAAGAAGAGCCAGTTTGTACACTACAAGAAATATTTCTCTCACGTGTCAGTGTATTCCACGTGTCCACCACCTACTGTAATGCATAAGCTGTTCCAAACTGTTGATAATTGTGCTACGAGCTTGACGAATCCTCAGCTGAAAATCCTGCATCCCACCTGCTGCAATCAGGGTGTCACAGACCATGGATTTATGGTAACCCCACAAGAAAAAATCCAATGGAGTTAGGCCTGGTGACCTAGGAGGCCATAAGAGGACCGTAGCCCAGTGTGTATCAGCAGAATGTGATGGTGTGAAAACTACTGACTGCTGCAGTGACATGTGCGGGCGCGCAGTCTTGTTGAAACCACATGGCAAGATCGTAAATGGCGCGAAATGTCATCGAAAATGTCTGTTATGGTATTACAGAGCCCCTGCAGATATCCTTCTGTAGTAACAGTGTTTTAGAAGAACACTGGTCGGACGAGGGTGTTATTGCAGATACCACATCCTCCGTTTTCCGACCAACGTACATGATGAGGGAATTCCTATATCTGTCGGGAATTGTCCATTCGTCAGTGATAGTGGTTGTGTATGCTATGATATCCGCTACGTGTGGAGGTGGTTTCATCTGTCCACAGTATATTCTCTAAAGAACAAGATTCGTCTTCTTTTAATTTTTTGATCACTAGAATAGGTGATCTGCTGCGGTACTAGTGCACACTGAAGTGCCAAAGTCATGGGATAGCAGTATGCAAAATTTTAACTGGCGCTGCCGTCGCAAAAAGGCTTCGACGCATGCCACGATTTTTATCAGTTGCGAGGTATAATCTCGTGAGTCAGGTTGAACAGCACCAGTAGGATTATGGCAAGCCGACATGAATTATCCGAGTTTCAACGAGGCATGATAGTGGCAGCCAGACAGATGGGACATTCAATTTCCGAAGTTGTGCGAACATTCAATATTCCTCTATCCACGGTCTCACGTGTGTGCCAAGAATACCTGATGGAAGGCATTAGCACCTACCGTGGACACTGCAGTGGCAGACCACGGGTGCGAAATGACCGTGACCAGCGGCTTCTGACCAGAATTGTCCATGCTAACATACAAGCAATACTGGCTCAGATAACATTCACATTCAATGAAGGAGGTACCAGAGATATATCCACCAGGTCGGTGTAGCGTAATTTAACGTCCATGGGGTATGGGAGCAGAAGACCCACCAGTGCCTTTGTTAACACAACAAAACCGGACACAACGCCTTCCCTGGGCTCGTGAACACTGTAATTGGACCGTGGAAGACTGGCAACATTGTGGCGTGGTCGAATGAGTCACGCTACCAGTTATTGCAAGCTGATGGTAGGGTTCGGGTGTGGAGCAGACCTCATGAGGACATGGACCTCAGCTATCAACAAGGCACTGGGAAAGCTGGTGGTGGTTCCATACATGTGTGGGGTGTCTTTACGTGGTACAGTTTGGGTCGTTTGGTTCTCGTAAACACGTCATTAATCGGTAATCGCTTTGTTGCTCTGCTGGGTGACCATTTACACCCTTCGTGGACTTTAGTTACCCCAACAACTGTGGAATTTTCCAGGCGGACAATGCACCATGTCATCGGGCCCAAGTTGTCCAAAATTGGTTTGAGGAGCATTCTGGACAGTTCCGACTGATGGTGTGGCCACCACGTTCGCCCGACATGAGCCCAATAGAGCGCTTATGGGACGTGGTGGAAAGGTCCATTCGCACCCAAGATCCTGCACCTACAAATATCAGGGAACTGTGGGCGGCTGCTCAGACGGCATGGCTCAACATCTCACCAGAAATCTTCGGGCTACTTGTGGAATCGATGTCACGCCGATTTGTTGTACTTTGCCGGGCTATAAGAGGTCCTACACGATATTTGGTACGTATCCCATGACTTTTGGCACTACAGTGTATTGTACGGATGAAGCCCATGATGATGCAGTATCTGCCCCATACTTTCAATAGTCAGGCCACAGGCCGTACCCGTAGGCTTCACTGATGGTGGGAAAGTGCATAGACTACAACATCTTAACAGTAACTCTATTCGAGGATTGATGTGGTGTACCAGAGGGTTTTTGTGTCATCGTACTGCCCGTTTGAGGGAGCCACTGTACAAGGAAAATGACCGAGCAAGACGAAGGACATGGACCACTTGGGAAACGCTGTTCGTACAGCCAAGAAGGTTCATGAGCATTTCGGTTACGCTCTCGGTATATCAACACCTTCTCACAGTGCTGTTGAGTTATCAAAATTTGGCTACCTTGGTGGTATGCGTAACTCGCTTGTACGATGAATGTTTCGAATGTCTACAACTCATTCTCAGCTTACTATTTTTGCACCTTGTTAACCTATCACGCCACGACAATAGTGCTGTTTATTCATCGATCCTGCCGTTTCATATGTTAGTCGTCTCAGTGTACAGTCTAAATTGGCCCGTTGGCCTTCACTTTTTATGACCGTTGTGCAGCAAACAAATGACGATCTCTAACTTTGCTATGGACATTTGGCCGCCCCGGTGGCGCAGTGGTCTAAACGCTGGCTTGCTATACGTATATATCCAAGTTGGTCCGGGTTCGAATCCCAGTGATGCATGGATGTTGTGTTTGTCTTACGGCAATGGCTCTCTCCCTTCCCTGGAACCAGTGCCCCTGAATTAGGGACAAGCGATTATTCATAGCTCACTGAGTTGCTCACGGTGGATGCTAAAATACAGTAAAAAAGACAATTTTGCTCTGTCCATCACAGCTTTGGGATTCGGGGAGCTAAGCTTGTGATATCGCCTCTAGGGATGCCGACGTCGAGCTTATGTGATCGTCCCTCAAGCACTTGCACCAATCCCACTGGTTCCACATCACTACCAGCCTCTGTTCTTCTGTGAAGCAGCTTTACTGTTTTTTTCGATATACCTACTTCTGAATGTCCTATTTGAATTTTTTTTTAGCGTTTACAATGAAGGATATTGTGGATAGAATTTCTACTTTTTTCGTGGTTTACAATTTCGCCAATAGAGGACGTAAGCTTATATCTCTGTTCACAACTTGTTTACAGCCATATCTTCACCTCTAAAAACCCTATTGAAAAACTTCTGTTTTTTTTTTTTTTTTTTTTTGATTGGAGGTTTAACGACCACCGTGAGCAACTCAATGGGCTATAAGCAGTCGCCCGTCCCTAATTTAGGGTCACTGGTTCCAGGGAAGGGAGAGAGCCAGTGCCGTAAGACAAACACAACATCCATGCCTCCCCGGGATTCGAACCCGGACCCCTTACGGACGAATGATCAGAGGCCAACGCCTTAGACCACTGCGCCACCGTGGCGGCCTTTTTTTTGTTGTTACACACTACTCGTTCGCTCACTGCGAAAAGCAGTTTATGCATTGTTTCTGCTCAAAATAGATTTGTTTCCCAGCTAGGAGGCGTAAACACATAAATAATTTCTCGATATCTCTCCTGAAATTTCGCTTTGGGGAACATTTTGAACACCTAAGACACTCCTCTCGGGGAACATTTTGTACACGGCTTCGAAATTTTTATGAATAGTTCCGGCACGGTGAAAGTGTGTTTTGGTTTACTACACGATAAAAATCCGACTGAAAAAAATCTGTGTGCAGCGTTACGCCCTTCGTATAATATCATATATGACAAAGATAGCGAACAGTATGGACTTTGCATAATGAACAATTTTTTCGCTAGGGGGCGTATACGTATAAATTGGCCATGTTGAAAAAATCACTTCTTTTATAAGCCATAGTTTAAAAATTCTTTTATCACCGACACATCCTTCTCTATGAAGAATATTTTGCTTGTGTTTTTTACTATTTCAGAACGCACAGTTCTGTTTCCTGGGGAAATCAGTTTATATGTATTTTTATTTTTAAGAGTAGCTTTGCTTCTCCAACACCACTGGAGAATTCGTTTCTTGGTCGAATGCCCTAGACTACGAAGAATATTTTGCCCCTATTTCGTAAATAAATCACAATTTTCCCACCAGGTGGGTAAAAGTTGTCTTACACATTTTTTTACCATATTTCTTCTTCTGAATGTTCGATTTGGAAAAGTGCCTTTTTGTTTTCCGATATCTTCCGCTTTGAAAAGCATTTTACGAAGACTTTGTGAGATTTCGTAAAGCATATTTTCGGCCGTAAGTAGCTATTTCTCCTTTCATACCTCGCCGATTCTGTAAATCCGGTTGAAAAAATCTTTTTGTACCTGGGTCCGTCCACAATGAAGACAAGTGCTCATATCGCACACTTTAACAAATGTGGTGTTTTTCCGCAATGGGGCATAAATTCATTATCTTTATTGCTGCCATATTCCGAAGGTCCGGTTTGAAAAATTCTTTTTGCTTCGGAAAGTACTCAAAAAAACACGTGATTGTCACATTTGGCAATTCGGTGTCATCTTTTTTTTTTTTTTTTTTTTTTTTGTAGCATATCTTTTGAAATAAAGAATATGTTTGCAGTATCCCTATGTCCATTCCATCCGTCTGAACAGCATACTGGCCCGATTTGAAAATATTCTTTATCGCATTACGAAGCTTGAAATGTGAGAAAGCTGCCCCGATGGCGCAGTGATCTAAGTGTTGGCTTCTGACGGTTCGCCGAGTGGGCCCAGGTTCGAACCCCGGAGGAGGCATGGGTGGTTCGCATGCCCTTACGGCATCGGTCCCTTTCCGACCCTGGAGCCAATGGCCTTAAAATAGGGACGGCGGACTTCTTGCAGTTCTTAGAACTACTCACAGTGTTCGTTAAAACCCGAAAAAAAAAAAAAAATGTGGGAACGAAGATCCGTATTCTTTAATCTTTTTTTAATGCAAACCTTTCCGCTGGGGGCGTGAATGCAGATGCTATTGAACTCAAAATACATTTTATTTCGTATCAACGATTACAAGAATACGATTGAAAGAGTTGCTTTCTCCTTGGACACCTTTTACAACGAAGGTCATTTCATACACCGTTTCAAATCCAAATAACACACAGTTCTCCCGTTAGGAAGCGTAAATGTACATTGTATTTTATGCGATATCTCTGCTTCTAAATTTCCGTTGTGAAAAATTCCTGTTCGTGCTCCGTAGCGTTTATGTTGAAGAAAAAAAGGTAGCATATAATTTCGGTTCTCTGTTAAGAAAACTTTTGCCACTGGAGGAGGGGGGGCAGAGGGCGTAACGGTATATCTCTTGATAGAATATTTGCAGCTATATAAACCCTTCAAATGACTAGAACGAGAAAGCTATGCTTTGGTCAGATACCACTCACAACAGAAAACATTTTATACACGTTTCGTGCTTAAAATAATGTGCAGTTTTTCCTCCAGGAGGCAAACTCATGTAGTATTTTTCTCAATATACATGTAGCTGCTTCTACACGTCCGATTTGGAATATTCTTTTTGCGTCCGACAGCATTTTCTCGGCTGAACTACGCCGGTAAGATTTATTTCTGCAACATTGCCGATTTGACCTATACATCACCGCAGTAATACGTCATCTACATCGTGTCACCTAGTACGTTAGATCCCTCCCAAGGGGGGGGGCACGAACGAGCGTATTTTAGTTTATAATACGTCGGTGGAGGTTTCGAAGACACGTCTTCATACTCTGGATCGTCTCTTTTTCCCAACTAAAATACGCCGGCGTTGGGATCCGAAACCACGTCCTCCTATTCTGGAGCGTCTCTTCTTCCAACTGAACTATGCCGGTAGGCTTATCGCAGCAGCGTTGCTGAATTGACTTATACGTTTCCTCAGCGGTACGCCATCTACGTCATATCACGTAGTTCGTCACTGGTGAAAAATATTTCTGCAGATTAAAATAAAGCACTGTTTTCACCCCATGTGGCGTTAGAGCGTATTTTAGTTCGCAATACCTTTGATGCTTCTAAAAACATAACTAGAAAATTTTTCTTTGCTCAGATAACACTCGTCTCGGATAAACTTTCCACGCTTATTTCAATCTCAAGGCATTGCAGTTTTCCCGTCATGGAGCATAAATGTACATTATAATTTTCTAGATACCTCTTCTTCTGATAGTCCAGTTTGAAAAATTCATTTTGCAAAAAATACCATTCACCACTGGCGATGTTTTGTATATGTTTTAAAAATTTTCATAGGGCAGAGTTTTCCCGCTAGATGGTGTAAGCGTGAATTTTTTTTTTTTTTTTGGATATGTATTTCCGCCTGTAAAAATCCCATTGAAAAAGTTACATTTGGGCTGTATGCTTTCGCTATGGTGCAGATTTCCAACATTGTCCACTTTAAATAACACAAGTTTTTGCCGCTAAGAGCATATAATTGCAAACTCTTGTACCTATTTCTGCTTCTAAGTCACAATTAAAAAAAAAATAAAAAAAATAAAAATCCATCGCATAGCCATCCACATTTTACTTACATATATCTACCCCACATTTTAAAAATCCATCCCGCATTTTACTTACATATATCTACGGGGGCCATTCAAAATATAAGGATCCCATTTTTAACCGCCCCCTCCCCCAAAGAAATCCAGCACTGAATTGGCAAGCATGGGTTCAGTTAGTATATATAACTACCACCAGGTGGCAGTAGTAGCTCGCTCTTTAGATGATTAGAACCGACTTAGAAGTAACTTCAAGATGATGACCTCACTGAAAGAATTGATAAAGGAAGAAGGTCGTTCTGCAATTCGTTTTTATGGTCAAACAAGAAGTTCCTTTTGTTGAAATTCATCGTAAGATAGTGACAGTGTATATTTATTGCTAACGTGATAGGAGTACATACAACATGTGCGCTAACGGCTCAGGCAGTTTGACATTGCTCGACCTCATAGTGCTGCCGCAACCGTTAGTCTCTTAAAATCCTGAGGCGAGAAAATTCTTCCCCACCACCATACTGCTCTGATCTGGCACCGTCGGACTACTTTCTCTCCCAAAGCTGAAAATCACCTCAGAGGTCAGCGATTCCATTCCAGTGAAGATTTTCAAGAAAGGGTTACTGCCCAGGACGGTTTTTTTTTTTTTTTTTTTTACCTGTGAAGGACTCTACAAGTTTATTTATCGCTTTGATCAGTGTCTAAACAGACTCGTTGACTAAGTGAAAATCAAAAGCTAATGTGTTCCTGTATATCACCACTATGCGTTACTTGGTATGCGATTTTTTTTATATAAATAAAAATTTGGAAACTTTATTTTTGAATTACCCTCGGCCGCCCAGGTGGCACAGTGGTCTAAAGCGCTGGCCTCTGATCATCCGTCCGTAAGGGGTCCGGGTTCGAATCCCGGTCAGGCATGGATGTTGTGTTTGTCCTACGGCACTGGCTCTCTCCCTTCCCTGGAGCCAGTGACCCTAAATTAGGGACGGGCGACTGCTTATAGCCCATTGAGTTGCTCACGGTGGTCGTTAAACCTCCAATCAAAAAAAAAAAAAATATTACCCTCGTACATTTTCATAGTGCACAGCTCCGGTTGCCGAGTGGTGAGAGGCGCAGTTTCCTGACTCGTCGGCGGCGTTGTTCCCGAACTCAAATCCAGGATATGGCAAGGGTGTTGTGTTTGTCTTACTGCACTGAATCTCTCCCTTTCCTGGACCAGTGCCCCTAAATTAGGGACGCGCGACTGCATATAGAGAAGAAAAAGGCAAAGATTCCTTTTCTCTTTGTTGTTGGCTTTGCGTTGAAAGAATGCTAGAAGTAAAGTATTCAACCATCCATGTTCTTACAGGATCATTGTCATAACTGTGGTCTACCATTCTTTAAATATGCAACAGGGTTTCTGGAATGGTTCACTTCGAAGGATTAAATACATAGCTTCTGGCAATCTGGTGGAAGTATATAAAAAACTAGATGCCCGATGTAGAGTGGTTTAAGGAAGGTCTCCTGGCTTCTCGTAATGCTGGGCCTCAGGTCGAATTCTAGATAAGGCCTGCATGCTGTCTTCATCATTACAGAGCAAGTTCTCACCGTTCCTTGGAGCCAGTCTCCTTAAATTAAACAAGGGCGGCTCCTTCCAGTTTGGTCTTCCTAAAGGAAGATAAAAACTAACAATTACCGAGCTGTAGCTTCTCAGTCTTAAATATCTGTCTTAGTAAAAACAGATGACCCCACATTGGCCGGTTTGTGTTTCTGATCACGTAATAAATGAGCAAAAAACGCTGGAGCTTCGTAATACTGCAAATTCGATAATGCCCAATTCTTTTAAGCAATGAAATCTAAAAAGTACTTTCGGGTCGTAGTAAAACTTTTGACTTAAGGGACCGAGAGGTAGCTGTTGATGTTCCTTTAATCAACTGAAAGTATTACGTAGAGCATTGAATTCGGAATATTTTTTTCTATTCAAGTGTAAAATGCTTTAAATCTTGCTAAAGAGCTACTCTTCCAAACAGACTGAAATGCTATCGGCTCCGAAAAAGATATTTAAATGTGTCCAAACGCTTGGCTCTTCCTGCTGGATCAAATGAAGGACCAGATACTGCAAAACTGAGATCAATGAGAAATTGAAATAATGCAGAATCCGTAATAGACGAGCTTTAAGGGTTGTTTCGTACTCGCCAATATATATATTTTTTAATTCTTGCCTTTTGTTAACAGAGGTAAGCGAGTTTGCTTTTTTAAAGGCAATAAGCCATTTTTGTGGAAAATAGTTCTCCTGTTGTAAGGAACCCCAAAAGAATTTCTTTTTCAAAACTTCGCAAAGATTTTCCCCATAAAGGGGCGTGTAATGTTTTAGTTGTTACAGCTTTTCAAACTGAGCCTCATTAGTCTGAAGGCCATCGAGATATATGGTGAAATTTAAAATAGTTCATTTAATCAGTAAGAGCTTAGCTTCATTCTACTCTAGATAAAATGAATAGTGATTCCCTTTTCAACAAAGGTACTCTGTTTTGCATCATTGCAGAAGTCAAAAGTATTTCTCATTCAGTTCTCAAGCGGCACGGTAGATTCAGCCTTTCAACTCAAGGTATACTTCCACGGAATCTCTTATTTAAAATAAAAATGGCAGAGAAATACTCTGACTTCAAACTCAGTTTTGACTTGAGAAGTAAAGCAAACAGCTTCGTTTCAGCCAAAGGCGATTTTCCGAATATTAATGGGTGTGATACTGTTTGTCCTTTCATTATCCATCACATAAAAAAGGGAAGTTGAAGGTCCGCATCACTTTACGACTTTCTGTTGATTCTCCCAACCCACGTTCCTTCATTTTCTCTCCGTCTTCATTGTCAAAATCCGGACGTTCCTTTGCTTGGGACAGATTCAGAATCTTCGGACATTTTACTACCCTCGTCAATACCTTTGATGGCTGTAGGGCCTGGAAAGCTGTAATGGGCGGTGCAACGCATGCACATTTATGGCTTAAGCTCCTTTTACTACAACCCTTTATTGGCAATAAAATCGCCTTTCCAGCCAATGAATTTTGCAGACTAGGAATAGGAGGGGCCTGGAACAGATTTCGCTGCTATCATAAAAGAAAAACTTTGCATAAATCCTAAACTGCTCACCAATGAGAAGCCATTTCGTTGCTGCGATGCATGAATAATACCGGGGACAAATGTTCATCAAACTGAAAGCCCACGAGAAAGGACTATTCGAGCTGGTATTATTGTCACCAACGGAATTTTCTTTTGTTCACTGTTTTTTCGATGCAAGCGGTTCCTCCTGTTTACACTCATGTAGAAAAAAAAACATAAATTTTACAGATATCTAAAACTCTGTCATTTATTTCAGAAACGAAGACAAAATTAAAAAAAAATTGATTTTGCTTCATACACGCAAAATTGAGCCTGCATATCGGAAGTTAAACCGATAAATGCATTTAAATATTTATTATAATTGTTATTATAACGTATAAAGGTTAAAAAATATTTGCCAGTAGGAAAGTGAGTGTGTAAATTTATAGGCGAAAAGGCGACGAAAAACTTTTTGACCCCAGCTAAGCAACAGCACAAACCAGTTGTTAACCTATCATTATTGCTACAGTGAGAAAAAGGGATTAGCGTTTAATATTTTTAAAATCTATCTCCGTCGCTACATACAAAATAACAAACGAACTCGTAAGAATGAGCCAGTAACTTTGCAAAGCATGACTGGGATACCAGTTGAATACAGCGATAACGTCAACAACGCGACGGGGCTTGGACTCCACGAGCTCTCTGTAGTACTGTTGAGACTGTGCTCACCATGCTTTCTGAAGAGCGTCCCACAATTCCGTAATATTCGCCTGTGAAAGATTCCTGGCATAGACGGCACGTTGAACAGCATCCCAAAATGTGTTCGATGACGTTTAAATTCGGCGAACGAAGCGACCAGGTCAGGATGCCAAACTCCGTGGAATGTTCCTCCAGCCACAATCGGGTCACTATGGACGTGTGTGATTGTCGTGTTGAAAGTAGTTGCACCCGTCGGAGTGGTTGCATGACACGAACTGGTGCAAATGATCCCAGTGATGGTTACGTAGCCTCCACTAATCAGAGCGGTCCGCAGACGTATGAGGGGTCCTAATGCGTGCCAGCTGAAAACACCCCACACCATAACAGGTCCACTGCCGGCCTGCGCTGTCCCTTGTAGTCATGAGGGATCCATTGCCTCGTGGGGTTGTCGCCCCACCCGGAGTCGGCCATCTGCCCGAAACAGTTGGTCCCGGGATTCGTCCGACCAGGCGACACGTTTCCAGTCATCTCGCGTCCAATGGCAGTGCCAAGAACTCGAAGCACTAGAGAAAAAAATGAACTTTCGGCGTTTTCAATGAGATACCAGTCTATTACATACACCTACCTACTGTTTTTTGTCAGCGCCGAGAATCGAATTCGCGCACCCTCACTCTGGAGTAAGTCGCTCTCCGCACTAAGCTACACGGACAGAATGTCTCGCTGCAGATTTACCGTCTTGACACATGTTTTCACCTTTGTAGCACGTCACACTACCTTGTAGCATGTTGAGCCGGCCTTGACCAGCAAAACAGCACGAATTCGTCGAGGCATGGAACATATCAGATGCTGGAAGCGTTGCGCAGAAATGTTGCACCATGCGGAAATAATCGAGTTGCTCTGCTGCTCCAAATTAGACGGCGGCACGGTTTCTCAGCTAAATGTTCGTTCCACCTTATCCCAGAGATGCTCCGTGAGATTTAAATCCGGGAGATATACAGGGTGTCCGAGAATTATTGGACACATTACAAAATTATGTACTGTACAAAACAAACTATGAGCATTGTCTGTTTTTCTATGTCACGTATTACTAACACGGTTTCTATATTTTTGTTTTGCAGAATTGTTATTCCCAGAATCCGATAGATGGCGCTAGGTGTGGCCTGATGAGGAATGTATGAGAAATGCGCAATCAGTAGTCATGTCATCCGTACAGAAGAAGGCGATGTGTGTGCTATGGCTTGCGGAATTAAAGTCTGCCGTTAAAGTTAAAAGACGGTACGGTTTAGAGTATGGTTGTAATCCTCCGTCAACGAATTCAATTAAGCGGTGGATGAAACAGTTTAAAGAAACTGGCAATGTGGAACATCGTGGAGGAGCCGGTAGACCTAGCGTCAGCGGTGAGACGGTTGACCAAGTTAATGAAAGTTTCCGACGAAGCCCCAGGAAATCCGTTCGTAAAGCAAGCAGAGAATTGTGCATTCCGAAATCGACAGTTCACGATATCTTGCACTAGAAATTAAAGTTTCATGCTTATAAAATTCAAATAGTGCAAAGATGCATGTAAATGATCACACTCTGTGATACGATTTCGCTGGGTTTTTTTTTTGGTTTTTTTTTTTTGATTGGAGGTTTAACGACCACCGTGAGCAACTCAATGGGCTATAAGCAGTCGCCCGTCCCTAATTTAGGGTCACTAGTTCCAGGGAAGGGAGAGAGCCAGTGCCGTAAGACAAACACAACATCCATGCCTCACCGGGATTCGAACCCGGACCCCGTTCGGACGAATGATCAGAGGCCATCGCTTAGACCACTGCGCCACCGGGGCGGCACGATTTCGCTGTGGATATGCTGAATCGAGTGGAAAACGACGAAAACTTTCTCAGTACTGTAATTTTTAGTGATGAAACCACATTTTATGTATCAGGTATTGTGAATCGTCACAACTGTAAGATATGTGGCAGTGAACCGCCTCATGCTGCTTTTGAACTGGAACGTGATTCTCTAAAAGTTAATGTTTGGAGCTCCCTATCAAAAAGATAAATGATTGGCCCTTTCTTCTTCTGCGAAAAAACCATAAATGGTGACATTTATTTGGATATACTAGAAAATTTCGCTATACCCCAGTTGAAAAGATATGACAACGCCGTTTTCCAACAAGACGGCGCGCCTCCGCATTTGGTCAATGTGTGTACGTAAGTGCCTAAATGAACATTTCCCCAACAGATGGATTGGGCGTGGTGGTCCCATTCCGTGGCCTCCTCGATCTCCAGATCTAACTCCATTGGATTATTTCATGGGGGGTTATGTGAAGGATCGTGTCTATCAGACGCCTTGTACTGATTTGCAGGAACTGAAGCAGCGTATCACAGCTGCTATTAATTCCATAACTCCTCAGATGCTTGCCAATACATGACATGAAATCGAGTATTGCTTGGACGTACTACGAGCAACCAAGGGATCTTACACCGAAAATTATTAACTTGTGTAGTTACATTGTAAATTGGTACAGTCAGTTTCTTTCTATCTGTTTAATGTTTTGTTTTATATAATTTTGTAATGAGTCCAATAATTATCGGTCACCCTGTATAATCCGCTGAAGCAAAGAAAGCACGGTGACATTTTCCTTGAACTATTCGGTGAAGGTACGAGCCTTATGTGCTGTTGTGCTATCTTTCTGGACGTGTCCATCTGCTGGAGAATAAACCGTAGCCATAAAGTGTAACGCATACTCTAATTTAACTTTCTTTTTTAGTTTATTTCTCTATGTAAATTTGAGTTCATTCTCTAGCGTTGTTGAAACGTAACGTTATATTTTCTTTCTTGCAAGAGTACTGTTGGCAACACCTTGAGGTCGGAATGTATGACGTGTGTATGTGTTCAATGAGAGCTGAAAGATATATAATGTTTGAGCACAAGCAAAGGTGTGCAGATGGTGGATGTTATGATGCTATAATCGTGGAAGCAGGGTTGTTTAATTGAAGTTTGGTTGTTTTATTTGAAGGCTGTGTGTGTTATATCTTCAGAGTTGGTGTTTTTCCTCAACCAAGTGTTCTGATAATTAACTTACGTTAGTTGGATTAAGTTAATATAGTATTGAAAAGTGAGTTGTAGTTGTGCTTTGTTAAAGTGCCAAAAGAGTTTTGGCTGAATAAAGACCAACTGTAAGTAACCTTTTCTTGACATTTTTGGGTGACTCCTAGTTCACTATAGCTGAAGTATTTAAGAACAAATTTATGTAGTGTTCAGTCAGCCATATATACACGAACACTACAAAAGTTATGAATTTGGTTGGTAACGTTGTTCAGATACACTATGGTATTCAAATTTGGTTGGTAACGTTGTTCAGATACACTATGGCGTTCAAATGTGCATCGACGGGTATCAGAAGGCCTAATGCGGGCCAAGAAAAATTCCCCGCACTAGCATACCGCGGCCATCGTTCTTCACTGTTGGTACCTGACAAGTAACTCCTTTGCCTCTCACGTTGATTTCTCCAAATTTTGACCCTGCCATTTATATGATGCAGAAATAACCATGATTCGTCCGTCTAGTTGATCTTTCCTCAGTTCTGAACGGGGACAGTGTCGATACTACCGCTCCCACTGGATGTGCTGTTATGTCTTCTGCACTGAAAACATAGGTAATCTGCAAACCAAATAGCGATTCGTGCTTATGATAATGCAAAGATGAAAGACAAACCGTCATAACACGATTATTTAATGCAATAAAAGAGGATATATATATATATACAAGTTAAAAACTCCATGAGTATTTTCGGAGTGACGATCACTCCATCCTCAGATGAGAATAACAATACGAATGTTGCACATATACACTGAAGTGCCAGAAAAACTGGTACACCAGTCTAATACGTGGTAGGTCCCCTACGGGAACGCAGAACTGCAGAAATAGGACGGGACATGGACTCCACTAGCTTCTGGAAATATGCTGTAGGCAAGGCACGCCATACTTTCTGCAGAGAGTTCCACAATTCGGGTGTATTCCGAGGTCTCGGATTCCTGTGTTCGACAGCGCGTTGCAATGCATCCCAAATGTGTTCTATCACGTTCAGATCTGGAGATTTGGGTGGAATGGCAACACCCCAAACTCAGATGAATGCTCCTCTAACCATAATGTGGCATCCCGACACTTGTGTGGAGATGCATTGTCCTGTTGGAACAGGCCCAACCTATCAGCATGAATGCAAGACACGAACGGGTGTACCTCGTCAGAAAGGATGCGCACATAGCGTTGGCCGGCCACAGACGTTTGTAGACGTACCAGGGGTCCTTGGGAAGTCCAGCTAAACACACCCCATACCATTACGGACCCACCCCCCCCCACCAGCCAGCACAGTTCCCTGTTGACAGGCGGGATCCATGGCTTCATGGGGTTTGCGCCACACACGAATCCTTCCATCTGCCCGATGCAGTTGGAAACGCGACTCGTCAGACCAGGCTACTTGTTTCCAGTCATCAAGTGTCCAGTGGTGGTGTTGCCGTGCCCAAGCGAGGCGCATAGTTCTGTGTCGTGCACCCATCAAGGGGACTCGAGTTGGGCGTCGGCTCCCAAAGCCCATATCGTGCAGGGTACGTTGCACAGTCCGGACGCTGATGCTTGTTGAGGCTCCAGCATTGAATTCCGATGATACCTGCGAGAGTGATGCACGCCTATCGCGTGAAACGATTCTTGACAACCGACGATGGTCACGTTCACCCAATGACTTTTTACGGCCACACTGGTATCGTAAGTTGGAAGTTTTGCCGGAATCTTTGTAGTCACGGTACACCTTTGCAATGGTCGTCCGTTAAAATCCGAATTTAGTTTCTACTTCCGAAATACTATGACCCATCGCAGGAGCGCCAACTATGACACCGCGTTGAAAATCGCTTAAATCGTTATTACTTGTCATTCTCATGCCGAAAACAGCTCTGACAGCTGGCAAGGATGTCTATGCTTTATATACGCACTGGCGGACGCAACCGAGTACGCGCATAGGTGACGTTGCTATGTATTTTGCATAAGCTCGTCTGTACCAGTTTTTCTAGCACTTTAGTGTATATACTAGGATCATATTGCATTATGCGTGAGAGACCGACAATGCAGTTGCCATTGCACTATTACAAATTGTAACACAAATTTTGACGTGGGGACATTCACAAATAACATACATGATTTCGACCTTATCCACAAAATAAAATTATTAACGGTCAATGCTATAATTCAAAATAATTTAGTTGTTATGAAAGTTCAAAGTGTCTAAGTAATTTTTCCAGATACACTGACGGAAAAAATCGCAACACCACGAAAAAATAGTTGTAGAGGAACGAAATGGCGGCAATACATTAGTATAGGTAGGCCCTAACATATTTAATCGATTAAGGTTTCAAGATCACAGCTTATTGTAAGCGCGAGAAGAGCCATTTTAAATGTGAAATGCTGGTACATTAATAAATGGTGTAACCGCCAGAATGTTGAATGCAAGCACGCAAACGTTCATGCATTGTGTCGTACAGGTGCTGGATGTCAGTTTGTGGGATGGAGTTCCATGCCTGTTGCACTTGGTCGGTCAATACAGGGACGGTTAATGCTGGTTGGTGGTGACGCTGGAGTTGTCGTCCAATGATGTCCCATACGTGCTCGATTGGTGAAAGATCTGGTGATCTAGCAGGCCACGGCAACATGTAGACACTCTGTAGAGCATGTTGGGTTACAACAGCGGTATGCGGGCGATCGTTATCCTGTTGGAAAACACCCCTGGAATGCTGTTCATGAATGGCAGCACAACAGGTTGAATCACCAGACCGACGTAGAACTGTGTCGTCAGGGTGCGTGGGATAACCACGAGAGTGCTCCTGCTGTCATAGGAAATTGCTCCCCAGACCATATCTCCAAGTGTAGGTCCAGTGTGTCTCGGCCGCAGACAGGTTGGTTGCAGGCGCTCACCTGGCCTCCTTCTAACCAACACACGGCCATCACTGGCACCCAGGCAGAACCGGCTTTCATCAGAAAACACAACAGATCTCCACTCCGTCCTCCAATGAGCTCTAGCTTGACACCACTGACGTCGCAAACGGCGGTGGTTTGGAGTAAGTGGAATGCACGCTACATGGCGTCTGGCTCAGAGCTGTCCTTCAAGTAACCGATTTGTAACAGTTCGTTGTGTCACTGTGGTGGCAACTGCAACTCGAATTGCTGCCGCAGACGCGGTACGATGCGCCACGGCCATACGTCGTACACGGCGGTCTTCCCTCTCAGTAGTGCCACGTGGCCGGCCGGAACCCGGTCTTCTTGAGGCAGTACCTTCCCTTGACCACTGCTGCCAACAATCATGCACAGTGGTTACATTCCTGCCAAGTCGTTCTGCAATATTGCGGAAAGAAGATCCACCTTCTTGTAGCCCTATTGCACGACCTCGTTCAAACTCCGTAAGCTGTTGACAATGGCTTCTTCGTCTTCTTAAAGGCATTCTGGACTATCATCAACACCCTACGTCAAATCTCAACGATAACTAACGCTCACGAACGTTACAGCGCGTATTTACAGCAAACCTTCTTTGCATGTTCCGAGGAGCGCTACTAGCGCCACACGTATGCGCCGAGCGCGAAATTCGCATAGACGTCATCTTACAGATGTACTCTCACCGCCTACCAACTGTCGTTTATCTAACACAACGCCTTCTTGGTTTTGGGATTTTTTTCCGTCAGTGTATTTGGTAATTCACTTGGGCTATGATCGTTGCAGCATTGGTTACCATACTCTGCGATGTACATTCTTTCAGTCACAAGTAGGGAGTATACAGAGGCGGGGATTAAAAGAAACCTAATATTAGTCCAATCTGGTTTTAGGTTACCACTGCTAACATTTCTTGCGAGTGCAATGTTGCAGTGTTCTTATGGTCAACTCGAATATCATACTTATGTTCTTGCACTCTTAAACCTAAGTTTCTTTTTGTTGAACCGACGTAATTGCTCGTGTGCTCCCCTGTTACAGGATCTAAAAAAGAATGCTATACACACCCGATTTCATCAACGTCTCTGTCTTGTCTCTATCTTTTTTTATACGATAAAACAGATTCTCAGTTCGAGTTCCAAATTGCAAACCATGTCGTGAGCAAATTATCGACAATATGCTGGTAATACCCAGGTAGTATTCCGATGTACAAACAAATTTCTTCTCTGGTTTCCGCTCCGCACTCAAAGTCGTAAATCTGGAATTCTGTATTTTACATAAGATGCGATGTACTAAGTGAGTAGGGTAACCATACTTGCTTGACTAATCAAAAATTAACTAGATTTTCGTCTTTAAGGACTGTACTGTGGATGAATGTGAATAAGCCCTTCTAAACAGAAAGTTGATAGCAGATAATTAGTGCTGCACAAAGTGTGATTAATTAAAAGGAATTAAATTGTTGTTGGCTGTGGGCATACGATAAACAGAGTATGACAAACTACAAGTTGCAGGGTCACGTTGATTACAAAAATCTAAAAACGGTAATGAATAGTTTGATTCTAACTCCACAGTGAGCCTGATAGTGGAGAATACCGAAGAAAGTGCGTCGACGAACCTAGTTAAATCATCCTGTGCATGAGGCCAAATTACCAGGATGTCGTCGACGTACCTAATATACAATTCGGGAAGAAGCGGAAATTCGCTGAGAACTTTGTTCTCGATGTGCTATAACAGAATTTCTGCAAGAACGGCTGAAAGTGGGGAGCAAATCGCTGAGCCCTCCACGTGCTGATAAATTCAATTTTGAAATTTGAAGTATGAGAGCTGTTTAACAAAACGAAGTGCGTTCATGATAGCGGAAATTTCAGAAGTGGGAACGCGGAGATCAGCGAGCTATGCCTCAATAATTTGGTGAGTGGCGTCCGTTAAGGTACAATGACACTACATCAAGTGAGGCAGGAATGAAAGGCTTACTATGTGGTTGAAATATACTAAACCTTTCGATAACCCTGGTTGAACTCTTAATAGAAAATTGTGAGTTAGAAACAAGTGTTGCAAGGTACTGGGCTAAAGCTTTTTTGAAGGGTCTGGTCGGGCTAACGTAGCCAGCAACCAGGGGCCGAATAGGGTGCCCCTCCTTGTTTCAGTTTGAGACGGCCAAAAACATCAGGCACACAGTGACCTGGGGGAGGAATGAATGCTTTAGAAAAGAAATCTGGAAAATTGTAGGTTCTTTTTAATCTATTAAGTGCAGTAATAGTTGCCATAGTGGGGTTTCGTTCTACAATATCGTGTGGGATTGTTGAGATTGCTTCCTACATTTTCTAATGATATGTTGAACTATCTAACAGGATTATTTGATGCGATTTATTAGCTAGAATAATTGAAACCGCACTGTCCCTTCTTATTAATGAGAGCTGATACTTTTCCTCGGCAAACTGTTGTGAAATGGCAGGTTGCGTTTGTGTTTTCAGTTTTTTCATAAGATGGTTGACCTTAGTTCTAGAAAAGTCACGCTCGCTCAGGGCGGTATTTAATGATGTTCTCCATTTGCAGTACTATGCTGAAGGCCTTGTAATTCTGTTTGGGATAGACACACTTGGTGCCCCTTTCTCAGGCCCTATGCTGAAACGGATTAAGTCTATAATTGCTGAGGTTAACCACGTTGGAGTCGGTATTGCTGAGACGGGTGTTCGTCTGCTTTTTGATTCCCTCTGCTGCTAACTTCTCTGTCCACCAAGAATCTTAATTTTCCGATGTGAGTTTTAATTAACAGGTTAGTCGCATATTTAGCAAGAACCGTGGTCAAAACAAGTTCCCGGTTCACTATTAGGGGGTGTTCACTGCGGATCAAATTCTGGTACGAGTAGTAACATTTCCGAGAAAGATAGTCAATAAAAGTACGCTTACTTCTTATGGAGCAAAGCAACCTCTTCCTTTCCGCATTCTTGATGAAATTGCCATCACGGCGCGACAGCACCGTGGTGTGAATACTTAGGTGCCTTGGCACGGCATTCAGTTCTCTACAATTCATCAGGAACCCAAAGTGAGTTGATTCTTTTACAAGCTTTGTGCGATCCTTCCGGAATAGCTGCGTTGCGGTTTTTAACATGATTCGTATGTGCATATTCCCATTACATTACTTAACGTGGCGAAAAAGTAAAATGCATACCAAATAGCGATTCGTGCTGAAAATAACTCAAAGGTGAAAGACAAACCGTCATGGAACGATTATTTAATGCAATAAAGAATGATATATATATATATATATATATATATATATATATATATATTAAATTTAAAGTCTCCATGAGTACTTTCACAGTGGCGGTCACTCTATCCTCAGATGTGAATAAGAACACGAATATTGCATATATATACATGTATTAGGATCCTCCCAGCAGAAGTTGCTCATGCAATCAAGAACATGAAGCGGGGGAAAGCTCCAGGAGAAGATGGAATTACTATAGACATCATACAAGAAGCAAGTGGAGAAATTGAAACAGTACTCGCCCAAATTTTCACTCGATGCCTTAATGAAGGGAAGATTCCTGAGGATTGGAACAATGCTACAATGATCCTGCTACATAAAAAAGGTGACATTGAGGATCTCAGGAACTACAGACCTATCAGCCTCCTATCAGTGGTTTATAAAATCTTCACTAAAGTTCTTTCACACGGCTTAAAGGTAACACTGGACATGGCTCAACCGAGAGAACAAGCTGGATTCAGGAGTGGCTACAGCACAATAGATCATATCCATGTACTGAGAGAACTAATTGAAAGAGCGAGGGAATATGAACTTCCATTGTGCATGGCTTTTATCGATTATGAAAAAGGCTTTGATTCGGTGAAACCATCAGCAGTTACCACGGCTCTGAAATCCTGCGGTATTGAAGATGCATACATTAATATTATTAATAACATCTATGAAAATGCAAGTGCAAAGATTCGGCTGTTTGAAAATACAACACACATAAAAATTGGAAAGGGAGTGAGACAAGGTGACACCATATCTCCGAAGCTCTTTAATGCCACATTGGAAAATGTCTTTCAATCACTGAACTGGGAAAACAAAGGGATAAAGATTAATGGAGATTATCTATCCCACCTTCGTTTTGCTGATGACGTAGTCATTTTTGCAACTACCCCATCAGAGTTGCAGAGTATGATCCAGGAACTTGCTGACAAGAGTAAAGAAGTGGGATTAAAAATGAACTTTCAGAAGACAAAAGTGATGTTCAATGCTTTTACAAGAAATGAAGATTTATCGATTGATGGAGAAAAACTGGAGATAACAGATACGTATGTTTATCTTGGACAGCAGATATCAAGTGAGGGTCACATTGATGAAGAAATTAATCGGCGTACAAAACTTGCCTGGAGAGCTTTTGGAAGAAACAGCATAATTTTCAAGAGCAATATGCCATTATGTCTTAAAAGAAAAGTGTTTGATCAATGCATCCTTCCAGTGCTTACGTATGGTGCAGAGACGTGGACCTTAACTAAAAGAGACATACAAAGGCTGCAGACAACTCAAAGAAGCATGGAGAGGTGCATGCTTGGTATAACCAGGAGAGATAAGAAGAGGAACTCGTGGATCCGAAAAATGACGAGAGTGGAAGACATCATGATCAGAGTTAAATCCCTGAAATGGCAATGGGCTGGACATACTGCCAGAAGGACAGACCATAGATGGACAGCCGAAATTTTAGATTGGATTCCAAGGGACAGGAAAAGACCCAGAAAAAGACCACATGGGAGATGGGTGGATGAAATTCGTAAATATGCGGGAGTGACATGGAGGAGACTGGCACAAGACAGACCGTTGTGGAGGAAACTTGGGGAGACCTTCGTCCAGCAGTGGATTGATAATGGTTGACAATGATGATGATGATGATTAGGATCATGTTTCATTATGGGTAGGAGACCGACAATGCCGTTGCCACTGCACTATTTCAAATTGTAACACAAATTGTGACGTGGGAAAATTCACAAATAACATACATGGTTTTGATCTTATCCACAAAATTATTACCTGTCAATGCTATAGTGAGTTGTACCTAAATAATTTGGTGAGTGGCATCCACTCACCAAATTATTGAGGCACAACTCGCTGATCTCCGCGTTCCCACTTCTGAAATTTCCGCTATCATGAACGCACTTCGTTTTGTTTAACAACTCTCATACTTCAAATTTCAAAATAGAATTTATCAGCAAGTGGAGGGCACAGCGATATACTCCCCACTTTCAGCCGTTCTTGCAAAAATTCTGCTACAGCACATCGAGAACAAAGTTTTCAGTGAATTTCTGCTTCTTCCCG
Source organism: Macrothele yani (assembly GCA_039090855.1). Lineage (NCBI taxonomy): Eukaryota > Metazoa > Arthropoda > Arachnida > Araneae > Macrothelidae > Macrothele > Macrothele yani. The sequence continues at coordinate 78,804,966 of CM077023.1, read as the reverse complement.
AAATGTATATTAGGTACGTCGACGACATCCTGGTAATTTGGCCTCATGCACGGGATGATTTAACCCTTTAACGACCATAACGCCCGAAACGCCCGTGCTTGCAAACGGCCGTAACCGCCCGAAACACCTCTCTAGAGTGAGTCACATTTCGTACCCTTATCTGTTCTTCAAATTTTCTCGACAGATGAGGGATCAGCTGGAGTCACCCTCAGTCACTGTTATTGTTATTAAACAAAGAAGTGAACCAGTAGACAGTTTTGGACGTTATGGTATTTGGAGTGATAAAAGAAATTGAGGTCATGGTCGTTAAAGGGTTAACTAGGTTCGTTGACGCACTTTCTTCGGTATTCCCCGCTATCAGGCTCACGGTGGAGTTAGAATCAAACTATTCATTACCGTTTTTAGATTTTTGTATTCAACGTGACCCTGCAACTTGTAGTTTGTCATACTCTGTTTATTGAATGCCCACAGCCAACAATAATTTAATTCCTTTTAGCTCATCACACTCTGTGCAGCACAAATTATCTGCTATCAACTTTCTGTTTATAAGGGCTTATTCACATTCATCCACAGTACAGTTCTTAAAGACGGAAATCCAGTTTATTTTTTATTTGGCAAGCAGGCATGATTACCCTACTCCCTTAGTACATCGCATCTTATGTAAAATACAGAATTCCAGATTAACTACTTTGAGTGCGGTGCGGAAACCCGAGAAGAAATTTGTTTGTACATTGGAATACCACCCGGGTATTACCAGCATATTTTCGAGAATTAGCTCACGGCATGGTTTGCAATTTGGAACTCCAACTGAGAATCTGTTTTATCGTATCAAGAAAGATAGAGACAAGACAGAAACATTGCAGAAATGGGGTGTGTATAGCATTCTTATGTTGGATCCTGTAAGAGGGGAGCGCACGAGTGATTGCGTGAGTTCAACAAAAAGAAGCTTAGGTTTAAGAGTGCAAGAACACAAGTATGATATTCGAGTTGACCATAAGAACACTGCAACACTGCACTCGCAAGAAATGTTAGCAGTAGTAACCTAAAACTAGATTTGACTAATATTAGGCTTCTTTTAACCTCCGCCTCTGTATACTCTCTACTTGTGACTGAAAGCATGTACATCGCATAGTATGGTAACCAATGCTGCACTGAATTACAAAATATCTGGAAAAAATCACTTGGCCACTTTGACTTTAATAACTAAATTATTTTGGATTTACAGCATTGACAGTTAATAATTTTGTGGATAAGTTCAAAACCATGTATGTTATTTGTGAATTTCCCCATGTCACAATTTGTGTTACAATCTGTAATAGTGCAGTGCCAACTGCATTGTCGATCTCTTACCCACAATGCAACATAGTCCTAATATACACTATCTACTAACAAGTAATTGGACACCCCTGCAATCGACGATATATGCGGTTCTGATACACGTCACGGCCGCCGCCGTTAAATATCGTGTGGGAAATAACAACGCAACCAGTCGCATGCAAGATGGCACGCAGTTCGGAGCTCTCTGATTTCGAGAAAGGTGTAATCGTCGGGTATATCACAGAAATGGCCGATCCATACGTGACATATCCAGCGAGTTGAAGTACCCAAAATCGACAGTGGCCTACGTGATTGGCAAGTGGAAGATGAGAGGTTACTGTCGGAATGTGCCCCGACCCGGCAGACCCACAAAACTGGAAGTTAGAGACCGACAGGTGCTGGCCAGAGAAATTTGGAATAACCGCACCAAATCGATTGGCCACATCGGCGAGGGGTTTCAACAGGCATCCGGGAGTATTCTTTCGATGAATACCATCCGTAAGGAAGCCCATCTGCTAGGTTATCATGGACGTGCTGCCGCCCACAAGCCTTTGATCACCAAGTCCAATATCGCTGCTCGGCTAACGAGGTGCAAAGAACATCGACAGTGGACCGTTGAACAGTGGAAACAGGTTCTTTGGAGCGACGAATCAAGGTTCACCCTCTACCGTTCGGATTGCAGGGTCTGGGTTTGGCGTCTGCCTGGAGAACGCCTCCTGCCGGAATGTATTGTGCCAACTGTGAAGTTCCGCGGCGGTGGAATTATGCTATGGGGGTGTTTCTCCGGGTATAGCACGGGACCCTTTGTCGCAATTCCTGGTAGACTCAACGCCGAGACCTAATGCACCATTTTGGATGACCATGCGCTTCCTACATTGTGGTAGTTTTACGGGGTGGACCCATGTTACTTTTAGGATGACAATGCCACCTGTCATGTTGTGAGGTCCACCATGGCTTGGTATGGTGACAATGGGGTTAATCGAATGGACTGGCCTGCGCAGAGCCCGGACCTTAACCCTATCGAGCACCTCTGGGACAAGTTGGAGCGTCGACTTAAGGGGTGCCGCCACCGTTCGAAATCGGTGAAGGAACTGACCTGTCTTCTCCAAGCCGAGCGGAAGAAAATACCGCTAGCCGTCGTACAACGCCTTGTTGAGAGTATTCCCCGGAAGGTAGCAGCTGTAATCGCCGCTCGTGGAGGCTCCACCAACTATTGAAGGTGAATAAACTTCGTTTTCCTTTGCTATCACTGGTGTCCAATTACTTGTTGGTAGATTGTGTTATAAATATATGCAACATTTGTATTGTTATTCATATCTGAGGTAAGAGTGACCATAAAACGGAAATTACTCATGGAGTTTTTAACTTGTATATATATATCATCTTTTATTGCATTAAATAATCGTGCCATGACGGTTTTTCTTTCATCTTTGACATAGGTAATCGACAGAGTTTTTGGCTGTTGTCCATTTACGATACAGTGCAGTACGTGGTGTGTTCAGGTTTAAACGTCGGCGCAACTATGTTGAATTCTGCTATGGGTTACCAGGATTACAAGGATGTTATGGTTACTTTAGGAAAGTATTTTTAGTACGTCTTTCGAAAAAAAGATCGTGCTTATGTTACCGGTTCGTCCGTCCGTCTGTGGACATCATATCACTGAAACTATTAGTCCCATTTGAAAAATTATTTTCTGCGTTAGGAAGCTTATAATATGAGGCAGATGATCCTTGCATTCCGTTTTTATTTGCGATACACAGTTTCGCCGCTAAAGGGCGTAAATGCAGATGATATCGAATTCAAAATACATTTCGGAAATATGACGGTAAACACTATAATTCGTGCATAAATACTAGTATTAAGAGAAATTTGTCTTGTTGCACGAATATATTTATTCAGCTAAAAAACGAAATCTATGTACAGGTTTAAAAAACATGAGCACTTTCGGTGTCACAGTGACACCTTCATCAGATGTGATTTCCATCATGTGGTTACATGCTGGTCTTAAATACGTGGAGCAGATGCATCATGGGAAAGGTAATGTCAGTGTCACATGATACACCAGATAACAAGAAAGTCGAAAAAGCATAATTAGCCAACGAAAATTGCTCAACAGAAACAATAGTAATTGTGCTGCCTCCCTAATCAGATTGCTCCAGGGTTCAGATAAAACACAAGGATAATAGTCATTACAGCAACGTGTATTATAAGCCGAAATATAGAGGCTTTCTGTAAATAACAAGGAATAAACAGAGTTTAAACAGGCAAAATCGCAAGGCGGGTGTACCCGCTCGAAATATGCAAATGATGTTAACCCGGAAACGATGACGTCACATGCTCGTGAAATAAAGGTGCCAGCAGCAACAGGGATGGTAATGTGTGGTCGCTGGTGGAAATATCGTGGGCATTTCAGATTTCTTGTCTGTGCTGGAAAACTGTTCAGCGAAGGCCGAAAATGCCGGGTACTCGCCGTCGGCAGGTTTATCGCCATTTGGATTCCTTTCAAAGAGGAAGAATTGTAGCTCCGTGTGAAGTGGGCTGGGCGATACGTCGTATCGTTGCGCATGTGCAACGGGATGCACGAACTGTTTCGGACGCTTTTGGTACCAGTGGCTACAGGAAAGTTCGTACGTGCGTCGGGGCGGCAGCAGCTCGACAGACGTCAGCATGCCTGGACCGACAGATTGTTCGACACGCTTGTTCGTAACCGGAATGCACTGCAGCCGATATTCGACTGCTGTGTTATCGGCCATGGACATCGTCATAACGACCCAAACTGTAAACCAAAGTTTACATTTGGCAAACCTGCGCAGTAGGCAACCGTTATGTCGACTGCCATTGAAGGTCAGCCATCGCAGCGCTTATCTTGCTTGGTGCCGAAGTCATGTGAACTGGGGTCACGAATGGACCACTGCGGTCTTCAGTGATGAATCCCATTCATGTCTGGGTGCTGACGATCAACGAATCCGTGTCTTGAGACTCACTGGTGAGGGGACGGATCACGGTATCGTTCGAGACCGCCACACCGCCCGTCAGGCAGGCATCATGGTATGTGGGGCTATTGCGCATGACAGCAGGCCACCTCTTGTCCGCATCACGGGCACACTGACAGTTTCACGATACGTGAGAGAGGTTCTACAGCCCATTTTGATACCGTTCCTGAATGGCCTACAGCACCCCATTTTCCAGCAAGATAACGCCCATGTACACACCGCTCGGGTCTCCTGACAATATTTGCAACATGTTCAAAGATTGCCATGGCCAGCAAGATCGCCTGATTTATCCTCAATCTAAAACCTGTGGCACCACATTGGACGTCGTCTGCAAACGAATCGGCTTGCGCACGATCTCGATGGATTATTATGGGAGCAAGTCAACCGTACTTGGTGTTCCATTAATCGGGACAATATCAGTCGACTTTATGACTCATTGACACGCCGTATTGCTGCCTGTATTGCCGTTTGCGGCTGTGCAACCACTTACTGAGGCGTACCCATTGTGCTGCATTACCTCATCTGTACGTGACTGAAAATAACATCAAGGTAAACCCTTATGTATTCCTATTTACATGCTGAATTTTACCGCACTATCCTTATTTCTTCTGGGTGGGACAATTTCAATGTCGAACAGTGTATTTGCTTCTAAATATCCAATTGAAAAAAATATTTTAAATTTTACTGATGACTGCTACAGTCATTTTTTAAAGTTACGGGCAGATTTTCTGTTAGTGGGCGTAAAAGTAAATTGCGTTTTACCCGAGATCACTGCTTCCGAAACTCCGTTTTGAAAAATTCTTCCTGCACCGTATACAGCTCCTGATGGGAAATGTTTTGCATATAAAGTCTAATTTTTGGTAAAGAACGGTTTGGCCACCATGGGGGCTGCGTAAATGTTTATTTCTGCTTCTGAGGTATTTGCAGCAAAATCTGTGCTTCTGAAAACTCAATTGAAAAAATTCTTTCGTGGCCCGATATCGCTCAGCTCGGAAAAACTTTTGAGAATACTTTTTTCTTAAAATAATGCATAGTTTTTCCGCCAGGGGCGTGGATATATATCATATTTTTGTCGATATCTCTGCTTGTAAGAGTCCGATTTGAAAAATTCTTTCTTTGTTAGAGAGCGTTTCCGCTGCGAAATGTTTCTCATATAAATTCAAATTTCTCTTAACGCACAAGTCTGCCACCAGCGAACGTAAGTTCAAATTTCCGTTTGCATATTTGCATAACAAAAAACCCGATTGAAAATCTTCAGTCAGATACCATTAAGGTGCGTCGCATAAATATAGTGACAGTCGACTTTGCTCCGTGAACGCAATGCGAATATAGGTAGGAAGCTGAAGTGGTACCTAATTAGACATAGCCCTGCAACAAACGTTTCGATCCGTCGAGATGACCGGATTGTGTGAAAAGAACACCACAAAGTGAAATAGTGTAATTTTAGGTGTCTCATAAATATAAAGACAACTATGTAAAGTAGTCACATGCAAATAAGATATACAAATTAGCATGTTGTACGCACGGACATGGTCTGTAATTCGGTCCAGTCTACAAAAGACAGCGGACCTGCCGTCAGACATTCACTTGCCGAAATGCCACGCAACAGTCAACTTTCCTGTGAGGAGGTGCAGAAAATTTGGAGACTGAGAGAAAATGAATTGCCTGTAGCGAAGATTTTTAAAGCCATGGGGAGGAGTAGGGCAGTCATTTATAAGACTTTGTCGAAACACGGTTCGTTAACTGCCAGAAAACGGCCTGGAAGGCATCGAATAACAACCAAACGAGATGATCGTGCCATCATGCGTTTAGTTTCATCCCAAAGGTTATCACTACGTCAAGTTTCTCGTACTGTTGGTGTCACCGTCTCAAAGGACACAGTTCATCGACGAATCAAGGAAAGTCGCAACGTTGTGCTCCGTAAAATACGCCGTCTGCCACAACTCACGCGGCGCCACAAGAAAGCTAGATTGTTATGGGCAAACAGACAAATGCACTGAACGGACGAGTGGATCACAACTATTTTCTCCGATGAGAAAAAGTTCAACCTGGACGGCCCTGACGGTTGGAACTGCTATTGGCATGATTTACGACGTGAGTAACGCACCTTCTTCAGCAGACAGAAAGGAGGAGGATCTGTGATGGTCTGGAGAGCTCTTGCGCTCAACGGATATCGCGTTTCTGAAAAGCAGGCAAAACTCCGAAACGTATCAGGACATACTCAGCAGCCAACGTCTACCGTTTGCCGAAACTCTAACGGGTATTGATTATCTGTTCCAGCAAGACAATGCCTCTATCCATCGGTCTGCATCAACGAAAAGCTGGTTTAACACTCATCATGTGACCGTAATGGATTGGCCAGCACGCAATCCAGATCTGAACCCTATCGAGAACCTCTGGGGTATCCTAGCTCGTGATGTGTATGCGAATGGACGGCAGTTCTCAAGCGTGGTGGCATTGAAAGAACAGATTGAACGAAGCTGGTACGCACTACGTCCAGAACACTTACATCACTTGGTGGACAGCATGCCCAATCAGGTTTTCAGTGTTATTCGGAACAACGACTCAACTACTCGTACCGGAGGTACTCATAACTAGTAAGTCGTTATATTTTTGAGACAGCGTATTTATGTGTTTTTCTTGTACTTGGCGTTGGAATTGTTATGTTTCCGTCAAACTATTATGCAGCTGCGTGTCCTATGCTATTTTTGCTATAAATATGAGGTGTACATTTCAGCTCGTTGTTGTTTCTTTTTTATTCGAGAATTTGTTCTTTCTCTATATTTATGCGACGTACTACACTGAAGAGCAATTGAATTAGAGATACCTGTCTAGTAACGCTTAGTACCACCTATCGGCCTGATGACGGCGGCGATTCGTCTCTGCATGGACTCGACAAGACACCGGAAGCGTTAGGAAGCCATACCGATCTACGACCCCTGAACAAGCTCCCACAGTGCACGAAGATTTGATGGAGGGGGTCAGAGCCTCGAACATCTCTCTCGATGGCATCCCAGATGTGCACGATGGGATTGAGGTCAGGTGATCTAGCTGGCCAAGGAAGCGAGGGGACGTCGGTGGAATGTCCATCCAACCATTCGGATACAATTCGGGAGCGATGGCATGGTGCATTGTTTGTTGCAGGATGAGGTCCCCAGTGGGATGTTGACGACGCACAAACGGGAGCAAATGGTTTTCCAGGATATCCCAGTAACGTTGACCTGTGAGGGACGATGTCACACGTACCAGGGGTCCCATTTCAGTTCACGTAAACAGTTTCCAGACGAGAATGCCACCCCCACCAGCTTGAAGAGTACCCTGCTGGCAAGAAGGATCCATTGCTTCATATGGTTTGCGCCTTACTCGTATCCTGCCATCCGCATGTACTAACCTGAATCTCGACTCATCAGTCCAGGCAACATTTTCCCCCATGTCTAGGGTCCAGTGGCGATGTTTCCGCGCCCATGCTAATCTTTGCACCCTGTGATGTGCGGTCAGCAGCGGTACCCTCGTGGGACGATGGCTTCTGTACCCCATAGCGAGGAGATAGTTCTGGATGGTGTGGCTGCTTACACGTTTGTGTGCACCAGCGTTAAATTGCCGAGTGATTTCTTGCACTGTGGCCCGTCTATCCGCTGTTACAATGCGAGCTAGCTTCATCCACACGCTGTTGTCCACGGCAGTTGGCCCTTGTAGGGATGGTTTTACCGGATTCGATGTACTCACGGTGCACCCGCGACACAGTGGCTCGTGAAAATCCCAGTGCCTGCACAACTTCCGAGATGGAGTGACCCATTCGTCCGGCCCGACAATTTGCCCACGATCAAATACGCTTAGATCCTTCATCTTACCCATACTGCGTCCGACTCTTACTGATTCCCGTCGCATCACTCCTTATATTGTTGGATCGCTGCATACGTCATGTCGTTTCCGTTTACAGGTCCGCCCACAGCGCCACATTTGCATAACGCCATCTGTCTCGAATTCAATTGCTCTTCAGTGTATAACTATGCAAACTCTGGTGTGTATTTTCTTCCCAAAATAATGCACAGTTTCGCCGCTTGGTGGTGCAAATGCTTAATCTGTTTTTCCCAATATCTCTTCTTCTACATGTGCGATTTAAAAAATTATTTCAACACCGGATGTCATTTACCTTGTAGAACACTTTAGGTTAGTATATGAGGAGTTTTACAGTTCACAATTCTGTCGGTAGGTGGTGTTTGTTTACTTCAGTTTGACGCTGCATTTCTACTTCAAAAAATGCTGTTGAGAAATTTTTTCTTTATTGTCATTTGCTACAACAGAGATGTGGAGCGTTATCCTCAATAATGCACAGATTTCCCGCTAGAAGGTGTAAAGTTCGAAAACTTTTTCTTGTTATCTCTGCTTTCAGGAGACATATTCGAAAAGTTCTTTTTTCTTACCATATCCTTTTCCATCATATATACAGGGTGATTCAGTTAAGCGTGTGCAAACTTCTGGGAGCGGTAGGTTGCACAAAGACAAATCGGAATCACATAGCAATTCAGGGTCGGAAACGTCATGTTCATGCGGTAGATGGCGTTGTTCGGCCGCGAGACTGCTCATACGTTCTTTCAGGATACCGTCATTTCACACGGGAAGGTTGCTTCAACACACATAACGCACATGTATGGATGGTGGAGAACCCCATGCTGTACGACCACGTGCAGCACAAAACCGTTTTGCTGTTAATGTTAGGGACGGCATATTCGGGGACCACTTGATTGGCCCATACCTCATGCCTCCTTGTCTGGACGGAAGGAGTTACAGGATATTTCTGGAGGACGTCTTGCCAGAGCTACTGAACGAACAACAGGTCCCTCCGTCGCTGCGCCGTGCAGTGTGATTCCAGCACGATGGGACCCCCGCCCATTTCAGCAATGACGTTCGTCATGACTTAAACATGACATTTGGACATCAGTGGATCGGGCGTGTTGTTCCCGCTCATTGGCCTGCAAGATCGCCGGACTTAACATGCCTTGATTACTTCTTCTGGGGTTACATACATCAAAAGACTGGTGTACGACAGCACCGTTTAAAGTGATGAGGACCTTGCAGCACGCATCTCTGTAGCTGCTTGTGAAGTCCGAGAAACGCCAGGAATTTTTCAAAATGTACGTGATTCCATGCGCCAACGATGTCAAGCGTGTGTTACAGCTCATGGTCGCAACTTTGAACACCTTCTGTAACCTCAATGCATTTCGCAAATGTCTTGTGAGTAATAAAAAGCATTTTGTTCTCTTACGTGCTGCTCTTTTATTTCTCGTCCTCTCTGTATACTAGCACACGAAGATGGCGTTTCCGACCCTGCATTGCTATGTGATTCCGATTTGTCTTTGTGCAACCTACCCCTCCAAGAAGTTTGTACACGCTTAGCTGAATCACCCTGTATATATACTGTATATAATTTTTTTTTCATTGAAGGTTTAACGACCACCATGGTCAACTCAATGGGCTATAAGCAGTCTCCCGTCCCTAATTTAAGACCACTGGTTCCAGGGAAGGGAGAGAGCCAGTGCCGTAAGACAAGCACAACATCCATGCCTCACGGGGATTCAAACCCTGACCCATCTCAGAAGAGTGATCGGAAGCCAATCCTTAGACAACTGTGCCACCTGGACGGCGTATATTTTTCGCCTATTTTCAACTTTTCCATTATGCAAAATTCGTCCGCTAGAAAGCGTAGAGTTATATCATGTTTTCTTCTAAATGTATATCACAGCTGAAACGGGCTGAGCCCGAGCCCAGGCCCCGGGCTCGGGCTTGGGTGGGCTCAGGCTGTAGAATATTTGGTGCGGTTTGAGCTCAGGCTCTGAGAGAGAGGGGGGGGAAGGGGAGAGAGAGAGACAGAATTTTTTATATATATAAATGTGATTTTATAAGATTTAGCATATGAGACACTACTTTGTAGTTGGTAAAGATAATTGTTCGGCAACTGGTTCTGGTTGGGGAGTGGGCACTCGAGATGGCTATTTATTCCGGGCTTGGGTAGAAAATGCCATAGGCCGCGCATTAGTGTGTTTCTGCAGACAAGAAAAAAACTTTTTCAAGAACTATAGATATTCGATAATTTGTAGCATTATTATTTCTATAATAATAATGCTATCAACTATATATCTTTACTTCTTTAGATATGAACAGCATTTACTCCCTATCTCCTTGCAATAGCTCCCTGCCAATTCGATTGAGCAACGTGCATATTGCAGCGCATTATGGCGCGATAATATTAGCATTATTTGAGCAACATACAATTGCAGTGCCGCTCGAAGCGCTTCAGATGGAAACGAATGGGCAAGGAAAATCGTACAGTTACACTATAAAAGTAGATAGAGGTCCCTTTCCCACTCCTCTTTTTAGAAATAAATTCGTTAATTGCAGGAGGTGGAGAGAGGGGAAGTGTGGAAAAGGAGGTGTTTTTTTTTTATTAATGGTTGAACAGGTTAGCTAGTTTTCGGGCTCGTTCGGGAACGGGATCTATCTTGCAATATAAAATTCAGGCTCGGACGTGCTCGAGTTCCGAAAATTGAGCCCGAACTCAGCACTGATGTATATATCTTCTTTTAACTGATCAATTTGAAATTCTCTTTGTCTGTAACACCTTGCTTGCGCCATGAGAAAATTTTTGTGCGCCGTTTGTTAGCTTTCGTAACATACTTTTTAGCCGTTGGTGGAAGTAAGTAGCTGTTTCTATTTCTGGATAATTTATCGATTGCAGAAACCCGGTTGATTGTTTTCCCAATCGGTTCTATTGACTTTGAATAAATTTGATAAATTTAATTCGCACCAGAAAGGATTCAAAAGACGTGCTCATTACAAACGAAAATTACACTGCTGGCCACCCAAAATGCAACACCAAGAAGGACACGAGATAGCAAAGCCAGATTTACTGGACACATTACAACAGATAAAAAGATGAAACGATTGAGCTCACAGGCCCGTGCGACTTGCAGAACACGCAGACTTCAATAGCTCGTGTGCCCCCATGGCTGGCAACAACGGTCGCTACACGCCGCGGCATCGAACGGAAGAAGCTTTGGATGTGGGCTTGGAGTACGTCGGTCCAGGCTGCTTCCACGCGTTCCCACAGTTCATCAGGCGTAGCCGCGGGTGGTGCTTGCCGGGCCACTCGGTTGCCGATCAGCTACCAGACGTGTTCGATGGGCGACATATCGGGAGAACAGGCGGGCCACGGCAGCAGTGACACCTGGTGAACCGTGAAGAATTGTTGCACGACGCGTGCCACGTGCGGGCGCGCATTGTCTTGTTGAAACGTGGCCGCCGGCAGGTCCCACAGGCTCCAAAACGTCGGATATGTAGCGGTGGCTGCTGAGTGTACTGTTGAGGGGTGCGGGTGTCATATTCAATTGCGCCCCAAACCATCACGCCAGGCGACGAACCGGTATGGCGATGCATAATGCAGGCGTCATACAGTCTATCGCCGCGGTGCTGCCTCACGCGGATCCGATCATCGTGGTGTTGCAGGCAGAAGCGGGATTCGTCGGAGAAGACAATATCGTGCCATTCCGTAGTCCAGGTGCGGCGTTCAACGGCCCATTGCCTCCGCACTCACCGGTGGTGTAATGCCAATGGTAATCGGAGCAATGGGCGCCGTGCGACAAGTCCCCGCTCCTGCAGACGACGTCGAACGGTACGTGCTGACACAGGTTGTTGCGCAACACACCCTAATTCCTGCGCTAACGTTCGTGATGTGGTGGTGCGAGCCGTCAATGCCCGTCGCACAACATGCCGGTCCTCTCGTTCGGTGGTGTGCCGCGGCTGCGGCAATCGCTCACGTCGGTCCGTCCGTCCCTCCTGCACCCATCGAGTCCATACTCGCCTCACTGTGGCTGGATGTCGTCCCACACGGCCACCGATGTCTCGGTACGATAAACCGCTGTCGCGATAAGCCACTATTCGTCCTCTGTCGAACTCAGAAACGTGCTGGAATGACTGCCGTATTCTGCGACGAGGCATCAGGAAGCTTCTCATGCACAGGTCCGGCCGCGCAACACACTTCCACAACTTACACCCCGCTTTCGGTGCACCCTACTTATAGTGCTTCTCGGTGGCGTGCCGGGCGCACATGATTTGCATATCCCCTGCAATGCTAATCGTTTGCATGTCCTCTCGCGGGCGACGCATGCTGCGAATTTCAGGCCAATCGGATGCTTCCTTCTTGGTGTTGCATTTTGGGAGGCCAGCAGTGTAGATGTCATCTTTCTTGTTTTAGGATGCTATGGTTATTTGACCTGTATTGAAATCTGTAATGGGTTACCGGATTTTGGCCAGTCTGTTTACTTGCACGATTGTCGCCAGTCTCCTTTGACCCCTCTAAAACACCAACAGTTTCCGTCCACAGTAACTCCGATTGCTGGAAGTATTTTGCATATCGTATCAGTCACGGTAAACCCTTGCAACGATTGTGCGTACAAAGCCCAGGAGGGCGGCAGCTCGAAGCTGTAGCCAAATATCATGTCCCATTCAAAGTCGCCCAGATCATTCGTTTGCCAGATCCGACCCTCCATCGCACGCTATCTCATGCTCGACGAGTTTGTCTGCCTGGGTTTTACTGCAAATCACGTTCACAAGCCGTCTTACTTCTTGGAGTGAGCAATTTACATGAGGGTAGATGTGCCAAAGCCGTCTAAAAAGTACAAGGCCATGAGATCAGAGAGATGTTATTTCTCTTTTTGTGACGTCACTCTCAAGTTACATGATCTCATACGTCGATGTCCTGTTAGATGTCACACACGGCAGCGTTGTAAACCCATCGGAAGCCTTCGTATTCGCGTGACGTCATTAAAAGAGGGAACTCATCTTTCTGTCATGGCCTTATTCTTTCTAGACGGCCTTGGGTGTACCTAATAAACTGGCATCTCCGTGTGTTTTCAGTCTCATGGCTCATGGCTTATTCAGATATTTATCTCTGCCAGTCCAACGTTGTACTTAATAGGTAAAATAAATCTAGGCTATTCGCAAACCATATAGAAATACGCTCTTTGCCAAAAACATGAAGCACCAGAAAGAATCATCCAATGGAGATGAAAATTGGTATATGCAATGCACATATATAGGAAAGGAAATTATTGTAATTCCAGAGCAGCTGGGCCATTTATTCGGATAAAACAACTACACGAGTGGAACAAGTCAGTACGTTGTAGAGCCACCTCTGGCTCGGATACCAGCGGTTACCCAGCATGGTACCGACCCATGCAGTTCACGGACACTGTTCAGAGCTATAGCATGCCATATGGTGTCCGAATTGGGGGCTGATTTGCCGACATTCAGGGATGGGCGTAGGCGGTGTCCCATCACGTCCCAAACTTGTTCGATCGGTGAGAGGTCAGACGATCGTGCTGGCCAAGGATGGGTGTCAACATTTTATGGATGCAGGTCTGGAAGAACTGTGCCGTGTGTCGCCGGGCATCATCTTGTTGAAAAATTGTTCCGTGCTGATGCGACGGGAGTGGCAAAACAACAGGTCGTAGAATGTCGTCGACGTGCTGTTGAACCGTGAGAGTGGTACAGAGGACTACCCTTGGTAGTCCTCTGTACCACAATAGGAAATGGCTCTCAAGACAGTCACTCCCAGTGTGCGAGCCGTGTGCTGTTCCATGGTAAAGGCAGGATCCGTGCACTGGCCGGTTCACCTCCAGACACGTATGCGCTGATCATCTGCGGCAAGTGCAAATCGTGGCTCATCACTGGAGACAACACAACGCCATTGGATACTATCCCAGGTAGATCGGGCCCAACACCACTGCAGCCGGTGCCCGTGATACTCGCTTGTCAGTGGAGGCGTGGAGTGGCTTCGTAGAATGTAGTCCCCATGCCGCAAGTCGTCTGGCAACGGTCCTTATGGCCACTTCCATAACAGTAGACCACGTAACAAGGCCACGAATGGTTGAGAGCGACGAATTCGGTTCTGCTCGTAAGGCTCTCACAATCACTCGATCTTCAGGTTCTGTCGTTGCCCTCGGCCGTCCACTGCCCGCTTGCCGCTGGGGTTCCTCCTCGACCCATTGGCGCCAACATCGTCCGATTGCCGCTTCGCTCCGAACCAAATGCCTGGCGATACGGTGACTTGACTAATCGGCCTCTCTCAGCCCAATTTTACGTCCTCTCTCGAACTCGCTCAACTTCTCGTATTGTGCACGGATCCGACGTCGAAGCATCCTCACAGACAGTAGAGGTTTATGCAACAGTAATCCGCTGTCACAATTGTCCCTGCGTGCGTGCTTCGCTCTTGATATACCCTTCTCGATACGCGGTACCCATGCGCTGTGACGGGCAACTATTTCATTATTGGCAGTTATTTTTTAATCATTTCCATATTCGGTCCTAAGGGACCTGCCTGCGGAGTTTCATCAGGATCAAACAACTTTCTCGTGGAGCTTCGGTTTTTTTTTTTTTTTTTTTTGCAAAGATTGTGTCCCTCAGTTTCTCAACCACGTGCCCTTGTGAACCAGGCATTGGGCCTGCAACTGTCTTAAAAATCAAACAAAGGATTTGGATGGATTTAAAGAAGTGTGTACTAGTTCCGATATCAGAGTAGAACAGCATTTAAAACACTGAATAGTGTTTTTCCACTTCTTGTTTGTCGTTTAAACCTGTAGTTTTTTTTCATATTTAACGGAAATTTGCATTTCATGTATGCATTAATGTTTATCTTGGTGTGCATATAACGTTACTACTGAAGTAAAACACTTTGCTGTAAAAGAATAATTCTGAAACAATATAGCTTGATTGCTCTTTTTATTGAACTGATACAGGAATACAATCAAGTTAAGCAATGTCACTGGATACCTTCATTGGCAAAAGTCACCGGTCACCCCTTCAAAAGCAAATGAACGGATCCGCTGCGTTGTTAATATGCGTGGTACAGCTGCAAACGGTATAAAAACAAGCCTACAGCTGACTGCGATCATATCGCACTGCGAGGTTGAGTGAAAATGTCGCGGCGGGAAAGAACTGACTTTGAGAAAGGAAAGATTGTTGAGTGTTATATTAGTGGGTTGTCCATAAGAGAAACCGAGAGGCGTTTAAACATACCCAAGTCAACTGTTTTGAATAAGTGGAAGGCACATGGCCTGCCTGAAGCAGCAAATCATATCGGTAGACCAAAGAAAATCAGCGATAGAGGACGTCGAAGCCTCAGGAGAGTTGTTACAGCTAATCGACGGAGCACCTCAGTGTACAGATGAGTGAAAATGCTGGAACCTCGGTATGTACGCGTACCGTTCGCAGACAACTTCATTCCATGGGTTACCGTTGTCGTGCGGCTGCTCATAAGCCTTTCATTTGCACTCGGAATCCTACTCGTCGTTTAGCACGATGTAAAGAGCATTTATCGAGGACCTTAGATCAATGGAAACGGGTCCTATGGACTGATGAATCCAGATACACGATCCATCCGTCTGATGGCCATGTGTGGGTATGGAGCCAGCCGTGGGAACGCTATTTACCATAGTGTACTGTTCTTGTAGTCAAGTTTGGAGCTGGCAGTGTACTCGTGTGGGGGTGTTTTTCGTGGTATGGTCCCGGCCCATTAGTTATCGTGGACAAACCTGTTAACCAGCACGTCTACCTCGATATTTTGGACAATTATGCCCTACCAACTCTGTGGCAATACTATGGAACCGAGCATTGTTGGTACCAGCTGGATAATGCACCAAACCAAAAAGCAAGGACTGTTACTGCGTGGTTGGATGATAATTCCGTATCGTGTGTGGACTGGCCAGCACAGAGCCATGATCTTAATCTCTGAGAGCAGCTATGGGATGAATTAAAGTACCGCATAAGAAGTTTGGAACCAAGGCCTACTACTAAGCAGAAGTTAGCGGCAGGATTACGTACTTAATGGAGCACATACCTGTCGCTGTGTTCCAAAACCTTGTCGAAAGCATGTCTCGAAGGGTCAGTACATGTATTAGGGCCAAAGTTGGACCGACACCGTACTAATGTATGTCAATAAATGCTATGTTGTGTTTCTCTTCTAGGTATCCGGGGACTTTTGTCAATATAGTGTATGTTCACTAAAACAAATTAAAATGTTTTCAAGAAAAGTAAGCAGATGGATTTTTACCTGCTTTGAAATCCGCATACACACTTACCATATGAAAGTGAACAAGGAGAGAGGATGTACAATTCTTCACGGCCCACCAGGTGTCACTGCTGCCATGGCCCGCCTGTACTCCCGATATGTCGCCCATCGAACACGTCTGGTCGCTGATCGCCAACCGAGTGGCCCGACAAGCACCACCCGCGGCTACGCCTGATGAACTGTGGCAACGTGTGGAAGCAGCCTGGACCGACATACCCCAAGCCCACATCCAAAGCCTCTTTCGTTCGATGCCGCGGCGTGTAGCGGCCGTTATTGCCAGCCATGGGGGCCACACGAACTATTGATGTCTGCGTGTTCCGCAAGTCTCACGGGCCTGTAAGCTCAATCGTTTCATCTTTGTATCTGTTGTTATGTGTCCAGTAAATCTGGCTTTGCCATCTCGTGTCCTTCTTGGTGTTGCATTTTGAGTGGTCAGCAGTGTAGTTTGAGATGCTAAAGAGCAACGCCCTGGTAATCTGAAAAATATGATACAACGAGATTGGTTTGCATGTCTTTGATGGAAACAGGTGCATATTGACCACTGTTGAACATATTTTGTGCAACGAACAAGTTATGTTCAGCTACGGACAGTAGCATTGTCCTTCTGTGAAAACACAAGTTTGTCCGTGATGGGTTTGAACTCGTGTCCCCTCACTCCGGAGTAAGTTGCTCTCCCAACTAAGCTACACTGACAGAAGGTATTGCTGCAGATTTGTCGTCTTGACACGTGCTTTACCTCTGCAGTATGCCACACTCCTTGAAACAGCAATCAACTTTGCAGGATAGACTTGATCGAAAATAACGTTCAGGTAATCGTTGTAGGACACCCTACCTCCCAGTAATATCAAGGGACTCGTTCTGTATCAACAGAACGTGCCCCACACCATGACCCCATCTCCAGAACCTTGAGTTGTGTTTACAAAGCAAGTATCTATTGCTGCATGAGGAACCAGCCAAACTCTGCGCCTGCTGTTGATACAGAACAAGGTATACCGCGATTCGTCGGACCACATGACTTTTTTTCAGTCTTCCAGTGTCCAGTCACGGTGTTCCTGACATCACCGTACAGTGTCCAGTCACGGTGTTCCTGACATCACCGTTATGTGTCCAGTAAATCTGGCTTTGCTATCTCGTGTCCTTCTTGGTGTTGCATTTTGAGTGGTCAGCAGTGTAGTTTGAGATGCTAAAGAGCAACGCCCTGGTAATCTGAAAAATATGATACAACGAGATTGGTTTGCATGTCTTTGATGGAAACAGGTGCATATTGACCACTGTTGAACATATTTTGTGCAACGAACAAGTTATGTTCAGCTACGGACAGTAGCATTGTCCTTCTGTGAAAACACAAGTTTGTCCGTGATGGGTTTGAACTCGCGTCCCCTCACTCCGGAGTAAGTTGCTCTCCCAACTAAGCTACACTGACAGAAGGTATTGCTGCAGATTTGTCGTCTTGACACGTGCTTTACCTCTGCAGTATGCCACACTCCTTGAAACAGCAATCAACATTGCAGGATAGACTTGATCGAAAATAACGTTCAGGTAATCGTTGTAGGACACCCTACCTCCCAGTAATATCCAGGGACTCGTTCTGTATCAACAGGACGTGCCCCACACCATGACCCCATCTCCAGAACCTTGAGTTGTGTTTACAAAGCAAGTATCTATTGCTGCATGAGGAACCAGCCAAACTCTGCGCCTGCTGTTGATACAGAACAAGGTATACCGCGATTCGTCGGACCACATGACTTTTTTTCAGTCTTCCAGTGTCCAGTCACGGTGTTCCTGACATCACCGTACACCAACTTTCTTGTTCTTTGCAAAAATCAGTGGTTTCCGTATAGGAATGAAACTCCCAATGGCGATCCTCTTTAATTCCCTGCACATAGTTCTCTAAGATATAGGTCGGGATTAGCCTTCATTGACTGCTTCCGTCAATTTCTGCGTACAAGAAGTCTTGTTTGTCCATACAAATCTTCTAAGGCGACGGCGATCACGTCCCTGACAGATAGTCATTGCCCCACAGTTACGTCTCATAGACAAGCGATGTGGGTTTTGTATGCAAGTCCTACCCACCCCCTGTAAAAAGTATTGGCCAAGTATCTTTACCCTTTGACATCCAATTCATGTTTTTCAATTAACAGCTCCGTTCAGGCTTCAGAGCGGATCCTCACTTTTCGATATTTGGGAACACCTTTCTTAGTGGCTTCTTTAAACGTTGTCTCTTTGTTTCCTAATGTTCCTTTAGATACAGTTCACGACCTTATTGAGTAGAAACTCTAGTCCTCTGGGTTGCCCAACAGGAGGCACACTATATCATTTGTGCTCTCAGATTAATTCAAAATCGTTCCCACTTCCGGTTTAATAGCACCATTTATCGTCAATATGGAGGGTCCCCATGGGTTCCCCACTCTTCCCGTTATTGGCCGAAATTATTCTACAGGCGCTGGTGGACAAAGTATTGAATGAATTTCAAACTGGGCCGTGCTTTTATATCCGATACGTAGTGGACATTCTTAGGTTCTGGGCTCACTCGGAGGAAGAACTGGCCACTTTTGTAGAACTCGTGTCATCTCAATATGCTTCATTAATTTCACCGTTGAAGTTGAAACTAATTATACCATTCCATTACTGGACATCTTGTTGAAACGAAATCCATCCACTGGCTCTTTTCAATTTTCTGTCTTCAGAAAACCCACGTCATCAGATACCTTAATACCGAAGTCTTCAGCTCATCCTCTCAGCTATAAACTGTCTGCTATTCGCTTCACGGTACAACGAGCTGTTACACACTCTTCAAGCACCAAACTACGTAATATCGAAATAGGCGGAACTAAGGAGATTGTAAAGATTCATGGATACGACGCACATATCGTTGACAACATTTTAAAAAACTGAATGGATATACATGCACCACCCTCATTAGAGAATCTAGACATTTCAAATACATTATATTGACAAAAGTCACCGGACACCCCTTCAAAAGCAAATGAATGGATGCGCTGCGTTGTTAAGATGCGAGGTACAGCATCAAACGGTATGAAAACAAGTCTGCAGCTGACCGCGATCATATCACACTGTGAGGTTGAGTGAAAATGTCGCGGCGGAAAAGAACTGACTTTGAGAAAGGAAAGACTGTTGGGTGTTATATGAGTGTGTTGTCCATAAAAGAAACCGAGAGGCATTTGAACATACCCAAGTCAACTGCTTTGGATGTACTGAATAAGTGGAGGACACATTGCGTGCCTGAAGCAGCAAAACTTACCGGCAGACGAAAGAAAATCAGTGATACAGGACGTCGAAGCCTCAGGAGAGTCGTTACAGCTAATCGACGGAGTACTGCACAAGACCTCAGTGTACAGGTGAGTAAAAATGCTGGAACCTCGGTATGTACACGTACCATTCGCAGAGAACTTCATTCCATGAGTTACCGTGGTCGCTCGGCTGCTCATAAGCCTTTCATCTCCACTCGGAATGCTGCTCTTTGTTTATCATGTTGTAAAGAACATTTATCGTGGACCGTAGATCAATGGAAACGAGTACTGTGGATTGATGAATCTAGATACGCGATCCAACAGTCTGATGGCCGTGTGTGGGTATATCGGCAGCCTTGAGAACGCTATTTACCACAGTGTACTGTTCCTACGGTCAAGTTTGGAGCTGGCAGTGTACTCGTGTGGGTGTGTTTTCCTGGTATGGTCCCGGTCCATTGGTTATCGTAGACAAACCTGTTAACCAGCACGTCTATTTCGATATTCTGGACAATTATGCCTTACCAACTCTGTGACAATACTATGGAACCAAGCCTTGTTGGTACCAGAAGGATAATGAACCGAGCCATAAAGCAAGGACTGTTATGGCGTGGTTTGACGATAATTCCGTATCGCGTGTGGACTGGCCAGCACAGAGCCCTGATGTTGATCCCATAGAGCACCTATGAGAGGAATTGAAGCGCCGCATAATAAGTTTGGAACCAAGGCCTACTACTAAGCAACAGTTAGCGGCTTGACACGTGCTTTACCTCTGCAGTTTTGTAACACAGCGATAGGTATGTGCTTCCATTAAGTACAGCAATATGTACTTAATGGATGCGCATACCTATCGCTGTGTTACAAAACCTTGTCGAAAGCAGGTTTCGAATGGTCAGTGTATGCATTAAAGCCAAAGGTGGTTTCAAAATATCTTTATTCAAGGTAGAAATCAGGAGACGAACTAATAAGGACGTCTAAATACAAATAAAATACGATCAAAGATCGTTAAACTACTAAAACCTATATAAAAATATACAGCATAGTGCACAAGTTGAAAAATGGAGCAAAATTACAGCTCGTGATAAATGAACAGCGACAAGCATGTCTGGGCATGTAGGAAGGATTTTAACAAAAAAACGATTAACAAACTTGTTCAAGAAAATATTGAGAGCTTCAGGAGACAACATTTCTCTTGAAAAAAAAAATACAAATCAATAAGACAGTAAGGTGTAACACATCATAGTTACAAGAATGTACAGTACAAAGCAATTGACAAACTGATCATAAGACAAATCAATGAAATGATGAATATCAGGAGAAGAACAAACTTGGACTTCCTGGTGTAAATATAATATATTACCTGTTCGGCAATATTCAGAAACAATGTACAGATATACAGCACAGTGTCAACATGTTACAAATCAAAATCGGACCATATACAGAAATGTAACACTATTCTGTTGACCAGATAGAAAATGTAAGTATAATAAGAAAACACACGATGAATAAAGCTTTAACATATTCTCACTATCCATATGTAGTAATAGAAGAATGATAGTACCAAGCATCACCTCACACAAAAGAACAAAATAGGTAAAATGTTTTTCAAAATATATTACTCATGAGTACAACACCATGCAATTGACTAACTTGTGCAAAAATAAATACAGTAAGAATCATTAGTCAACATGTCTCTTGAAAGAAGGTGCGATATGACAGTGAGTTTTAACACAACATATTTACAAGGATGTACAGTACTATGCAATTTAAAAAACTGATTATCAGACAAATCATTGGAATGTTTAATAACAGGAAATAACTAAACTTGGACATCCTGATGCAAATAAGATGGATTACTTGTTCCGCAATATTTTTAAAACTATGTACAATTATACAGCACAGTGCAAACATGTTCGGGAAACAAAATAGAACAAAATTACAAAAAACTACACTGCAGAAACAATTTCTATGTTTATACAGCACTATGCTAATGACTAACTGCAGTATTTATACTCAAAATGTAAACTAAAGACGAACTAACTTGAACGTCAATGTAAGAAAAAAAAATACAAGATGAGTGTCACAAAAAACAATTTGCTGTGTAAACACGTACAGCCCTTTATAAAAAAAACCATGCGGTAAATTTCCAAGCTGTGCAAAGATCTTGAAAACAGATTGTTGATATTTACATATGCATTTCTGATTCAAAAAGGTCAAATACCAAATCTGCCGACCGTCAGGTACAATGACGCTGGCGAGCTGGTAAACCATGAGGCAGCCGGTGACCAGGTGGCAAGGAACTGGCTCCCCCGACGCTGAGTAACTGCAACAGAATACTCTAGCCGAAGTCGAGATGTCAGACGGTCGCGGAAATGGCATAATAATGCCGTAGAAGCTTCATGCACAGTCAGAGGAGTAGTCAAATATCAGCAGCGTTGATGAAACACGTAGATTACATGCCTCGCTAAAATAAAAATATAGGCACAGACTGATGGGAGCTTGACTGGGGATAGTTCTGTAGCAGAATAGTCCGATATGCATCAAATGTAAGATCTGCTGTAATGGAACATTGGGCGATAGTAAATGCCAAGTTCAGCATTGGGAGTAATATAACACAGTGTTGATAGACATGGGAGACATCAGCCTCCCGAGCACAGAAAGGGCAAAGAGGGGAATCGATAAGAGACATTCGGAAAAGAACGGAGGGAACAGGAAGGCGGCGATGGAGGAAAAGCCAATGGGTATTAATTTCTAGAGGAGCAGAAAGAGGAGACAGGGCGGCTGACCACACCGTAGCAGTGGCAGCAAGGGGAACATCAGGAATGGGGAGAGGAGGAGAAGAATGGGACATAGAGAGGAACCGATAAAGAGCTGACACCGAGAGAGAAGAAATGGGATGAGCTGAGCCAGAAGTAAGCAAGAAAAGAGGAAATGGGAGAGAAGCAGAAGGAACAAAGGAAAGACCTGATTGGGAAGCAAGATGAGGAAATTGAGAAATGATAGATGAAAGAATAGAGTCGTAGATGTCACGAGAGGAGGAGGAGAGGAGAAGAGAGGGAGGGAGGCTGGCGAAGGGTCGCCAAGAAAGGTCAGGGTTAGTGAGATCTTTAACTGTTACCACACCTGCTCGGAGCCAGGTAGGATAGGCAAAGGACGGAAGATTAGAGGGGTGAATAATCGAAGAATAAAAGAGGGGTTCAGCAAGGAGCTCAGTTGTGGAATCAGGTGGAGAACGAGAGAGAGGGAGGGAACGAAGGAAAGTTAGAGCTTTACGGTAAACAGGGGGAAGTCGAATGAGGGTGAGGGGTCGGTGGTCCATGAGTAGTAAGGAGAGAAAAGAAAAGTTAGGGTTGCTCGGGGAGGCGATGACGTCCCTAGCTAAAACGGCATCTGGTACTGGCGACGTGAAGAGACGGAGAAAAGTAGTAATTCTGACGGCCTTGTAGTACTCCTGTGTATCAAGGAGTCCGATGCCGCCGTGATCCGGAGGGAGGCAAAGCTTTGTGACACTGACCCAGTGGTGGCAGGTCCATATCAGAGAAGTAAGACATCGGGTAATTTCATGAAGGCGGAGTTGTAGAGACTTGACACCAAGCCAAGAGTGTGTGCACAAGGAAATCAGGTAAGTTCGAGAGAGGCGAGCTCTCTGGAAGAATGATGAGCAGAACTGGGCTCTCCTCCAGGAGGCAGTTGACCTGAGCAAGCGTGGGTGAATAGCATTCCACGTGTAGAGGGGGGCAGCTTGCAAGGAACCAAGATGAACTCCAAGGAAGCGCTGTGAGATGGACGACCAGCCTGCTCCCCAAGGGGTGTCTACACGATGTGCCCATGGGCCGCACCATAAACCAGTGCTTTTAGATGAGTTGAGCGCTGCACCGGAGCATGAGGCATAAGCTGCGAATAGACGTTGGAGACACGGAAACTGTGAGTCATGACGGATGCAGATGGTGACATCATCTGCGTATGCAACAGAGGTAGTGGCATGATGTCTTGTGCAGGCAGAGAGTGGTGGCAGAACTGCTTTAAAGGATTGGTGTACAGAGCGGAGGAAGGGTTCAATTGAGATTGCAAAGAGTTGTCCGGAGAGTGGGCAACCCTGCCGCGCTCCCCGGCGGAAGGGAATGGGTGCTGTGAAAAAGGTGGGCAGCTTGACCTGGAGAACGGCGTCTTGATAGAGTGAGAAAAGAAGAGAGACGAAGGAAGGAGGAAACCCGAAGTGAAGGAGTGTAGCCGATAGATAGGAATGTGAGATATTATCAAAAGCGGATTGTTGGTCAAGAGAGAGAAGGGCGAGGGGTTCAGAGCGAGATCGGGCAAGATGGATTAGATCATTTAGTAGATGGATGTTATGAGAAAGTGAACGGCCGGGAACTGTGTAAGTTTGATTTGGGGAGAGAATGTGAGTGAGAATGGGGTTAAGGCGTTGGGAAAGAAGTTTAGCATAAAGTTTATAATCTAGATTTAAGAGGGAGATAGGGCGCCAATTCCCCAGGTCAAGGAGATCACCTTTCTTAGGGAATAGTACAACATATGCTACTGTGAATCGCCTTGGTAGAGGGGAGTGATTGAAAGCAGCAGAAAGTGCAGAAAAGAGAAATGGTAGAAGGAGAGGTAGAAAGGTTTTATAGAAGAGGAAAGTGAGGCCGTCCGGACCCGGTGCGGCCCTAGAGTTTAAAGAAGAAAACGTAGAGGATAGTTCAGAGAACGTGGGAGGAATGAGGAGGGAAGAGGCAAGATGGGGAGGAACTTGTGGTAGGTTAGAAAGAAGTGATGCCAAAGCTGAAGAGGATGGCGGAGGAGATTCACAGAACTTCTCTGTATAGAACTTTCGGACCTGGGAACATAGAGTGAGTGGATCATCAGACACCTCTCCAGATGCGAGGCGAAGGTGCCGAAGTGAATTCGATGCTGTTCGTGTTTTTTCCATGGATGTAAGGAAATCGTAATTGGATGCGTCTGGCGATAGATGTTGTAGCCGGAGACGTCGTAGAGCTTGTTGAGCCAGAGGAAGGAGGATTGATCGCAGTTCTTCTTGATAGTGGCAGAAGAGAGGATCACTTAGGCTTAGGATGGAGAGCATGGAACGGACATGGTTGAGACGCATGTTTTGAAGCGTTTTTGCTTTAAAAGAAAGTTTGCGAACGTGGAGAACGAGTTGCTGTTTAATGTCCAACCAAAAAGTCAGACCACAAGGAGCTGATTGAAGTTGAGGTCGTTTGTCCTCAAGGAAGGAGCGTACTGAAGTACAGAAGTCTGGATCTGTAAGAAGAGTGTCGTCAAGAGTCCATGGACGAATTGTACGGGGTTGTGCTGGAACTGCTTGAATAATAAGAACGATGGCACAATGGTCAGAAGAAGCTGTAGGAGTGATAATAGATTCTGTCACAGCTGTAAGCAGAGTAGATGAGGCGTAGTATCTGTCAAGGCGAGCTGTGTACGGATTTTGATTATGTTGCGAGCGCCAAGTATGTACAGTCGATGAAGGATGGAAGTGACGGTGAACATCAATGAATGAGTTGTCGGAGACCACTGACTGAAGAAGATTCACCAAGTTAACACGGCGTTCTCTGGTGGAAGGAGATCGGTCCAGGGTAGGATTCAGAGTGCAATTGAAATCCCCTCCAATTAAAACATGATCTATGGGAGGAATGCGAGACAAGGCACGACGAAGGCGAGTAAAAAGTATTGTCAAGTGGGTTGAAGAGCTTGGAATATAAATATTAAATATATGATAAGATGTGGAAGCTATGGTGAATGATGCACACTGTAATAGGTCTCGACATAAGTTTCGAAAAGAAAAAGAGGTGATTATGGAGTTGAAAGTATGGCGGATACCTATAGCTAGACCACTATGGGATGATAGTTGGTAGGCGTGGTGAAATGTGTAGTTCCACTGGCGCCATCGTGAGAATATCGTAGTGGATTGGCAATTCGTCTCTTGTAGTAAGAGAAGATCAGCTCCTAACGGAGTGAGGTCTTCATGTACCAAGGCATTAGAAAATGGGGATGCAAATCCCCTGCAATTAAGAGATACAATCTTGAAGACTTTTTCCATTAATGCTTGCTGAAGAGCCTTCACAACAGGAGGAAATGATTTGAGTCGATTAAAATAGGTTTTAGCCCACGGATGTTCCTTGCGAATGCGAGAGATGCATTGATTAAGGACTTGGATCTGATCATGCACTAGAGGGAGAAACGATGCATACTTTGAGAGTAAAGCATGCGTTGTGGAGTGGTCTGTCTTATGTGACAGGTATTGATGTAAATCTTCAAATGAAATCGGCCCAGTAGGAACCGAGCCATCCTTAAAATATTCGACAAGATCCTCAAATTTAAGAGGAGGCTCTTCGTCGGCCTGGACAGAAGAGGTAGCAGCCTTTGATGGTGAATTCTTTCGAGAGGTACTACCAGTACGGGGAGAGGTGCGGGGTGATGCGGCAGTCGGCTTCTTCGGTGGGCGTCTTCGAGAAGAACCACGACGTTTCAGCGAAGGCTCAGTTGAGCTCTCATCAACTCGAGATTCGTGGCCAGAAAATCCGTCATCAGCAGATTTAGAAGTATCAATGATAAGGGCAGTGGAGAAACCCCTGAAGGGGACTCCGCTACAGAATGACGACGCATGGGAAGCGAACAATTAAGTGAGGGAAAATCCAGTTGCTGGTCGAAGGATAAAGGGTCCGTAGACACGCGTTGACCAACTCCTGCAGTCGACTTTTGTGAAAGTTTCGATTCTGAAGCTTTCTGTGCAGTGGAAGAAGGTGTTGCTCGGCTCAGAAGAGGACCAGAAGTTGTAGGAGAATTATTAGGAGCCTGTGATGCTAGATGTGGGCAATGCACACGTAAATGATTCTCTCCGTGGCAAAAAGTGCAGTGGAGGAAGGTAGTCACTTCAATTCTCCTACGTTGCTGTCCACAACGAACGTTGAGCACCTTTGGGCAGGCGAGCAAATGTTCATCAGATGGAAAGATTACTCTTGCACTTCGGCGAAATCCTCCTATGGATTTATCGTCTGGATCTCTCGGCGCGGCTGAAAGAGTAGTAACTGGCCCAACAACTCGGCCGAACTTACTGAGTACAGTGCACAGCGCAACGTCTGACACCTCAGGTGGAACCGGATAAAATGTAACCTGGATTGGACGCTGAGAGACAGGTTCTGGTAGAAGATGGACGTCTTTGAGGGACAAACCTTCTGTCAAGACAAGATCCGCATGCTCTTTAAGAGCAAAGTACACCAACACAGCTCGAGGTTTTCGAGCCATGTGAGTAATACTGGCTCCAGCTGGAAGTATCTGCTTGAGAGCCATACTATATTCTTTCAACTTTGTGTCTGGGAGCGCATCAAAACACAATCCGAAGTCCATTCTAGAATAGAATTGTTTTCCGGCTGGGGAATCTTCGGAAATATCTATGGTGGCAGTAAGGCCATCAACAATGACGTACGAGTCTGGTAAGACTTCTGCAACAAACTTGGAAGGAGCTTTTGTTCCAGTAAGAGCGGCAGAGTATGCCCTAGGAGCAGGACTCGAGCGTGAGGGCTGCAACGCAACCGGCTGTTTGAACTGAGTTGAAGTAGAGGGTAAATTAGCAGCGCTGTCAGACACATCCATGTCTTCAGTTAAAGCAACAGAGAGTTGCGCTGCACTGACGTCACTGGTCGAAGCAGGGCAAGAAGCTTGAGCTGTAGTTAAGGAGTCACTTTCCCCTTCTAGTGGTTGGGTGACGTCACCTACAAGCATTGGAGGAGATTGGTCTCGTGTCGAAGAGGAGGCGGCAGGAAATGCCTCGCTGATATGGGCGTGGACATCGCTCTTATCAGCAGCAGCCGCCGCCATTGTTAATGACGAGGGCCGCCTGAGAAATCGACCAGCTCGGTCGACAATTCAAATGATGATAACAGAAAAAATAAACTACTCACCAACTTGGGAGATGTATCAAAACAAAGCACGAACCTTCAGCTTGAAGGAACACGAAAGGAAAATGACGAATCACACGATAAAACACACTAAATAGGCACACAACACGGAGCTCAGAAAAACGTGACTTAGGACAAAGGTGGACCGACACCGTACTAATGTATGTCAATAAATGCTATGTTGTGTTTGTCTTCCAGGTGTCCGGTGACTTTTGTGAATATATTTACGTAGGCTCTATGAACTTTAACCCAATTATAACTCCCTTGTTATAAAATGTATGCAAACGCCATAATATTGCTTTTGGTGTAAAAACTCAGAATATTTTATCGATTTTAAAAAAAGATGTGGATGAGGTAGAAACAGAAAATAAATTTGGAGTTTATAGCATCCCAACGAGAGCTGTGAACCCATCAGAACCATCACAAGTATATATCGACTCCACAAGACGAACTTTAAAGACTAGACTTAATGAACACATTTATAACGTACATGGTGGAGCATTGTCTACAGCGTAATCACGATTGTTGAACTGTGGTTCACATTTTCCAGTGTGGAAGGAGGCTTCCATACTTGCTAATCCATGCACCAAATCGTTACTACAATTTACTGAGAGTTTATTCATCTTCAGTCACGGTAAGTGATGTTATAACGAAAATATGCCTCATATTATCTCACAACCTTAGAAAACTTTGATTCCTAAGAGCCAAATTGATGTCCCAGAAGATACCATCCCTACGACATCGTAATCATAATCATTATTGCTCAGTCAATGTAACAACTATCTACTGAAAATGATATCTGCACAGATTATACATCAGAGATTAATCGTATTTTGTTATACACTGAAGAGCAATTGAATTAGAGATACCTGTCTAGTAACGTGTAGCACCACCTTTTGCCCTGATGACGGTGGCGATTCTTCTCGGCATGGACTCGAGAAGACACCGGAAGCGTTGGGAATACATACGGATCCACGACTCCTGAACAAGCTCCCACAGTACACGAAGATTTGATGGAGGGGGGTCAGAGCCTCGAACATCTCTCTCGATGGCATCCCAGATGTGCTCGATGGGATTGAGGTCAGGTGACCTAGCTGCCCAAGGAAGTGAGGTCGCGTCGGTGGAGTGTTCATTCAACCATTCGGATACAATTCGGGAGCGATGGCACGGTGCATTGTCTTGTTGAAGGATGAGGTCCCCAGTGGGATGTTGAAGACGCACAAACGGGAGCAAATGGTCGTCCAGGATATCCCGGTAACGTTGACTTGTGAGGGACGATGTCACACGTACCAGGGGTCCCATTTCAGTTCACGTAAACAGTCCCCAGACAAGAATGCCACCCCCACCAGCTTGAAGAGCACCCTGCTGGCAAGAAAGATCCGTCGCTTTATGTGGTTTGCCCCGTACTCGTATCCTGCCATCCGCATGTACCAACGTGAATT
Organism: Macrothele yani; assembly: GCA_039090855.1. Taxonomy (NCBI): domain Eukaryota; kingdom Metazoa; phylum Arthropoda; class Arachnida; order Araneae; family Macrothelidae; genus Macrothele; species Macrothele yani. The sequence goes on along the minus strand of CM077023.1, from coordinate 78,775,929 downwards.
TCGACTCATCAGTCCAAGCAACATTTTCCCACATGTCTAGGGTCCAGTGGCGATGTTCCCGCGCCCATGCTAATCTCTGCATCCTGTGATATGTGGTCAGCAGCGGTACCCTCGTGGGACGATGGCTTCTGTACCCCATAGCGAGGAGATGGTTCTGGATGGTGTGGCTGCTTACACGTTTATGTGCACCAGCGTTAAATTGCCGAGTGATTTCTTGCACTGTGGCCCGTCTATCGGCTGTTACAATGCTAGCTAACCAACGATGACCCCGCACATCCACACGCTGTCGTCCACGACAGTTGGCCCTTGCAGGGATGGTTTTACCGGATTCGATGTACTCACGGTGCACCCGTGACACAGTGGCTCGTGAAAATCCCAGTGCCTGCACGACTTCCGAGATGGAGTGACTCATTCGTCGGGTACCGACAATTTGCCCACGATCAAATGCGCTTAGATCCTTCGTTTTACCCATACTGTGTCCGACTCTTACTGATTCCCGTCGCATCACTCCTTATATTGTCGGATCTCTGCATACGTCATGTCGTTTCCGTTGACAGGGCCGCCCACAGCGCCACATTTGCATAACGCCAGCTGTCTCTAATTCGATTGCTCTTCAGCGTATATATACCTGTGTACCTGAAACACTTGTTGTCACATCTGATGATGAACCTTTAGAATGGCTCGGAAGTTCTAATGTTTTTTTAACTTTTTTAACGTTTCAGTAATAAATTTCTTAACTTGCATAGTGTTTACTTTGCTGAAGTTTTAATCGTGTAGTGACGGTCATAGGGGACTTCCTGATTACACGATTATTTTCCCACTGATCAAACACCTGAAATATCTCGTTTTTTGAAACACCAGTTGTGACGTACCTGCCAGCAGGACGCAGACGACATAAAGGCAGATAGGAATCAGAATAAAACGTCTGCGTAGCTCAGTTGGTAGAGCGACTTGTTCCGGAATAAGCGGCCTCGGGTTCGAATCCCGGCGTAGACCAAAAATGACGGAGAAATTTACTTCGTTATACAGTCAGGTCTGCTGTTTTCAATATCGTCGCTCCAGCCAGATGGACACCCACGATAAGCCCTGTACTGAACTTCGAAAGATTCTTTGTTTTCCCCATTGTGATCAACATTACTGACGAGCAACAGTCTTAAATAGTTTCGTAGATCACGTGGTGACGTACGTTACCACGTATTTTGCATATACCCTGCTAAAATGAGGTTCACTCACATCTGCATAAGGGTTTCTAATTCAGTGGCCGGTACTACCTGAAATGTATCAGGCGCAACCCGGATGTATATTGAATATATCTGCCCACATCCCATTAATGGCTCACTCCAACAAGTGAATCTGCACGTAAGTGCGGTGTGAAGTATAAATCAGGCTTACCACATCGTGGAGTTCGATATCCTTCGATTGACGGTTGGAATAGGTAAAACAAAGAATCTGAGCAACTTTGAACGCCCCATGATGTTTGACTCCAGAAGTGGCAATTCGAGCATGTGTCCAAATGCCGTCCCCTGGTATTTTCATGCACAACCGTAGCAAAGGTTTACCATGAAGGGTTCGACACCCAAGAAAATCCCTGCAGCAATCGGCAGTCCCGTGGACGAAAACAGCCGGCAATTCAGAGTGGTTGAAGAAGACTGGTGACATGGTCGTGGGCCGTGTAGCTCATTCGCGAAACGGTCAGATGCGTGGTACTTTTGGAGAGGACTCTCGGCATACCAGTGTTGAATTTTGCAGTGATTTGTTGTGTTGTAGCCAGTTTCTTCGTTTTCACGATTGTTGCCAATCTCTGTTGACACTTCGTATGCAGTAGCTCTTTTCGGATCTCTGACTGCTGGAAGATTTTTGCATGCTGTAGCATTGATGCTAAACCTTTGGTACGGGGATGCGTGAAAAGCTCAGGACGACAGCCTTTTGGTTATGCTTGAACCGGTACGCTTGGCGCCAACTATGCCGTACTATAAAAAGATAGGAACTAATAAAAAAACAAGTAATACAAAAGTCATTTTTTGTTTGTTTTTATTTGGGGGTTTAACGAGCACCGTGGGCAACTCAGTGGGCTATAAGCAGTCACCCAGCCCCAATTTAAGGTAATTGGTTCCAGGGAAGGGAGGGAGCTAGTGCCGTAAAACAAACACAACATTCATACCTTACCGGGATTTGATCCCGTACCCACGGGGACGAGTGGTCACAAACCAGCGTTTACACTACTGCACCACCGGGTCAGCAAAAAATATAATCGAAACAGCTGCTTTCTTTAGATTCAATTTTCATTTTAAATTCAAATATTGGCTACTGGAGAACAACGAATGATTTTTCTTTCGTACACTTGGTAAATATCAACCCAGCTTATTTTGATAGATTCGGTTTATTTCATTACAAACATAACACGTTCTATCAAGAAAAAAATGTAACACCAGGAAGGAGTAATGCGATTTACGTGCGTATTAGAAGACAATATTGTAACGTACAGATATTCAAATTATTCCACTATACTGTAGAGCCACTCCGGCAAAAACTGAAGTTGTTAAAACAGCGCGAATGGGGTGATTCCCGAGTAAGTGATCGACGAGTCTTTTCCAATAACGCTGAAACTTATTGTTAAAAAATTACTTCTGTACGTAAACCATCGCTGATAGAATGCCGAGAACTCGTTATCCCGTGATTATCAAAGGCTAACGAACTTTGAAAGAGAACGAAAATGATGACGGCTGGTCGACTTGCATATTGCGTCACATACTGGCCACTTCGACGCTACTGTACATCATTGCTGTACACGGTGGATGGGATAAGGCATGTACAGCCTTCGGTTGGAAACGGTTGGCTTAGAACGACTAAAGGATGAAAAGGCCGTTTGATCCAGCTATAGGCCTGCAAAAATGACTCTCTCAGCCATGAGAAGAGCTGTGATTCTGAGCACCAGGCACCCAATCTCATGGAACCATTTCAAACCTTCTACGGGAAGCAAGCTTGAACGTAAGGCGTCTGTCGCGTTGCTTAACATTGACCGTTATCGTCCGTCATCTCTTCGTCGAGTGATGTAGCTCTCGCGAGTGATGTAGCTCTCGAGTAACCTAAGTTGAAGATGGCTTCATATTGTTCATAGATATGAATCTCTCTTCTGCCTTCAACCAGATAATCGTCAGCTACACGCTTGGCGCTGATGTGGTCAACGCAACAATCCAGAAAATCTCATCGAACGACACACCACCCGAATAGCGAGCATTATGGTTAGGGGAACTATCTGCTATGATTTGTACCCCAGTTCAGTTTCTATTTCAGAAACTGACGGCTCATATGGATGTTGAAGAAATCTTCGAACCCGTCGCAGTACCGTTCGCGGCAGGGTTAAACAACGAAATTTTTCAGCACGATAATGTATCAACATGCTACAGCCAGATATCCAGATTTGTCGTTGATAGGGCATGTCTGGCGCAAGCTGGAACGGCTCCTTCAGAATCTATGTCAACCACCACCAATAACGGGACACCAACTCGACGAAGCGTGATCGTTAGTGACTTAGGACTCTGTAAGAAGTCGGTTCAACCTCATTTCGTGGAGGGTATGAGGTTGAACAGACTTCTTATATCATTTTGCTCATCAGAGAGGATTTACTCTATACTAGTAAATTATCGGTCTTCTTTTCCAGCATCAGATTTATTTCATTTTATCTAAAAATGGCATAAACTCTTAGGTATCTACTATCGTGTGTACTCAGTAAGTTTCGCAACATTTGCGACACTTTTTCTTTGTGCTGCAGTTTGTTTTTGCTTTGTTTTCTGAGAAATTGCATTTAGCACTTGGTAAGTACCTATCAAAGTACCCTAATATGTAAAAATCAGTGGTACTGAATTTCGTTAAAGTGTGCGAGTGGCCAGCGAAGCTGGCTGCTGGTCATGTCTCTGTGAAGGGATCGTGTTCGAGGCGCAGATGTGACATTTGTTTTTACGGAGGAGTTGACGACCACCATGAGAAACTTGTAGAGCCATAAACAGCCGACTGTCTCAAATTTGAGGCAACTTGTTCCCGAAAAGCAGCAGAGCCAGCAGACAAGCATATCACCCATGCGCCATCGAGACACCGTCCCGGGCCCGTGTCGGACGAATGGTCAAAGACCAGAGCCGCAAACCACTCTGCCATCGAGGCACAGCCATGAGGTATGAGTGATCTGTTTGGTTAAGACGCTGCCTCTGTTCCTTTCCTGGAATCAGTTGCCCTAAATTAGGGAGAGGCGATTGCCTATATCCCCGCGAGCTGCACACGGTGGTCCTTAAACTCCGAAAAACAGAACAAAAAAGGCATTTGTTTTGAAATTCACAAATTAGTAATAATTGCCCTCTACGCTCTACTTATATTTATGTTATATTTTCAAAACAACTGGCCATAGATACGTAAACACACTGGCCACTGAAGTAGAAAATTTTATGCAGACGTACCGAAATGTCACGTACACAGAGTATGTGCAAAATGCGTGGTCTTGTGCGTCACCACGTGATCTAAGCAACTATTTAAGACTGCTGCTCGTCAGTAGCATGGATCCCAATTGGAAAAACAAAGGATCTTTCGGAGTTCGATAATGGGCTTATTGTGGGTACCCGTCTGGCTGAAGCGACGATTTTGAAAACTGACTGGTTTCTCAAAAGGTGAAATATCCCGGGTCTTTAATCAGTAGAAAATAACCCACGTTGCTTGTATTAAGCAGCGCAACTGTGGTACGACGACAATCTGTCAGGAGCGAGATAGCTGTCGTCTGAGGAGGCTTGTACGGAGAAACAGGACTTCCTGTATTCAGCAATTGACCGAGGCATTCAATGAAGACTGTTCACGACCCATACCTCTGTGAATTATGCGCAGGGAATTAAAGAGGATCTGCATTGGCATTCGCATACTTATACGGAAATCACTGATTTCTGTGAAAAACCGGAAAGTTCGTCTACAGTGGTGTCAGAAACACCATGACTGGACACTGGAAGACTGATGTGTTTAGTTAAGGACGCTGGCTCTGTATCTTTCCTGAAATCACGGGTCTGACGAGTCGCGGTACATCATGTTCTGTATCGACGGGAGGTAGAGGGCTTGGTGGGATCCCCATGAAGCAATGGAACCAGCTTGTCTTATAAAAACAGCTCAAAGTTGTGGTGGAGGTGTCATGGTGTGGGGCACGTTCTGTTGGTGCGGAACAGGTCCCTCGATATTGCTGGAAGGTCTGGTGTCCTCCAAATATTATCTAAACATTGTTGCCGATAAGTCCATCCTGCTACGTTGACTTTTTATCCAGCAGGTGACAGCTGTTACATGAACGACAATGCTACTGTCCATCGCGCAAGATGTGTTCAGCAGTGGTTTATCGAGTATGACAGCGATTTCTACCATCTTATCTAGCCACCACAAAGCCCGAATCTTAACCCCACTGAAATGTATGGGACATGTTAGAAAAACAGATCTCGGAGCAAAGTCCTCTCCCGTCAAATATGAGCCAGTTAAAGGACTGTCTGGTGAATGCCTGATATGCTGTAGACGCAGATGCACTCCAACACCTTGAAGAATTTATGCCAAACCGCATACGTGCTGTAATTCGGGCTAACGGAATTCCAACCCGGTGTTTGAGAAAAGTTTCTAATTCAGTTCCCGGTATGAGTAGATTGCTCCCTAAATGAAATCGTGTCTGCATCACTGACTCTAGGACAAATTTTAAAAATTTTTACACCGAAAACCGAAGAATGTATGATATACAGAGTGTCCATAAAGTCTTTCCCATATTACAAAAATTTATATAAAAAATCTATGTTAGTTAAAATAGAATGGTTGGAAATATAATATAGCAGCAGTCATAAAGTTTTTTTTCAGTTCTTTAAGTGAGCGCTACTGTTGAATGAGAAGAGCATTTCATCAATAATGGCTTTCATGCAAAAAAAAGTGCGTGGTTCCATGACACCAAATCACCAGTTACTGTTCAGCGTCATTTTAGAAAAGAGTATAGAAGATCACCAACGGACCAAAAGAGCATAAAAGCTTGATATAAAAAGTTTAAAGCGACGGGTAGTGTTGGCGATCTCCCACGAGTGGGCTGACCACCGTTTACACAAGAGACAACTGCAGCTGTTCAGGAGACATTTCTGCGAAGTCCCAGGAAATCCATTCGTCGTGCTTCACTGGAAGCTGGGATTCCCAGTGCCACGGTTCACAAAATTTTCCACAAACGTCTTCATCTGTATGCTAATAAGGTACAGATCGTTCAAGCTCTTCAGCCAGATGACCGGCCTCGCCGTGTGCGACGGAGATGTCGCAGCGCATAGCTCATGATAGTGATTATCTGCACCGTGTCTGTTTCTTAGATGAAGCCACATTCTACGTCTCTGGTACAGTAAATAGCCACGATGTGCGAATCTGGGGATCAGAAAATCCCCATTATGCCACCCAACAACATAGGGCTAACCCGAAAGTGAACGTATGGTGCGGCCTGATGCATGACAGAATAATCCGACCCTTCTTTTTTACAGAGCCCACAGTAACATGTAACGTGTACCTGGATGTGCTGGAACTTTTTGTAGCCCCCCAATTGCATGCACTCCAACTTATGGTTATTTTCCAACAAGACGGTGCCCCAACACATTGGTCGATAATGGTTCGTGAGATCGTGAATGCTACATTTCAGGACAGATGGATTGGCCGCGATGGTCTCATGACATGGCCACCTCGATCGCCCGACATAACCCCTCTAGACTTTTTTCTGTGGGGTTATGTGAAAGATCATGTTTACTCTCGCAGTATTCTGGATGTCGAGACGTTGAAGAGCAGAATAACGGATGTCATTGGTACTGTCTCTGCTGAGATGTTAAACAAAACATGGCGTGAAACCGAATATCGCTTAGATGTCCTCCGGGCCAGAAATGGCACCCATGTGGAGGTGTACTGAAACTGGGAAAATAACTTGACTTGTGCACCATCATTTTCGTGCCATCCCTTTCTTGTACCTGTAATACATTTTTTATAGTAATTTTTGTAATGTGGAAGAGACTTTATGGACACATTGTATTTCCTTTTTAGGGAGTGTGGGAAGTGGGGATTAACGGCCACTACGAACAACTGTAAGGAGTATAATATGCAGTCTCACGTTTCTAATGTGGGGCCACTTGTTCGAAGGAGGGAGGGCGCTGGCGCGCTTCCTTTACCTCATCTGGAACCATCTCGGAAGAATAATCTAAAACTAGCGCCTTATACCACTGGACCACCGTGGCAACCGATTTCTTTTTACACGCAAGTTTCCTCATGGTTCACTTCAGGGGGCTTGATAATGGTGGCACACCATGGAATTCACGGGACGACGTTCTAACTGTTTTGTTCTGGTGCTAAGAACATAATTTCGGTACTGACGCATACTTCTGGTGTCCCAAAGATGTGCGTCATAACCTCTATATTAAATTCTGTATTGAAGCCAGTCCATGCTAAAAACACAAGATGGCGCCACATTTCTTGAAGTACACCGTCAAAAAAATCCAACAATAATTAGCCCTAACAAGATCTGAGAATAAGCAGACACCACCCGCCGAGTCGCCTAAGGGTAAATGAATTGCACTGAAAAAAAAAAAAAAGACCTCCTAGTGATCCGGAACTTTGCCATGCGTCCCGCTGAAGATCCTGCCGTCAAGAAAGATCGGGTGAAATAATTTGGCCCACAAGTTTATCTCTTTATCTGCTACTAATATTTTCTTATGCATCCCATACTTCGTTACTTGAGCGTGTTCCGTTAGATTACTTGTGTGTGAACTTTCAAAGGAAACGTTATTCGCCTGGAAGGCTGTCTTATAACTTATACGCTGCTTCGTGAAATATGTTGAGGATGCCCCTTGTCTTAATGAGTTTGTACATTACATTTTAACGAGCATTTTCATAGTAAATATATATATATATATTCATTCCATATGTAAATATATAAATTTCCTGTGCCACATTCGTATGTCAGGAAGCTCGTTTTGCCCCAGTTGTAATTCTGCTGTCTGGCGGTTCAAGTAGCTGTGCACTGTGAGCACAGGTTGACTAAATAGGCAAACTGTTGAACATACGTTTTTTATGTTACCGTGAGATTTTTTATTTATTATTTTACAAAATGCCGTAATACTTGCTGCTAATATGTTATAACATATCTTTTTCATTATTATTTTTTGTAAGACGTAGAATTTCATCTAAAACGCCTGAATGAAAAAAATAATTAACGAAGTGTTTATGCACTTTCCTCTTGTGAACGTGGGCATAGCATTTATAACTATGCGGGTAAACCTTAATGCCACCTGAGTAAAAAAAAAAAAGTAAAAAAAAAAAAAAAAAGAACGTTGCTGCTCCGACACCATAAATTTGATTAAATGATCATCAAAACCTTAATGAATTTATTCATCAAACCCACCCCTATCGTTTTGTTGATAACATAGTCATTTTTACAAGAACCCCCTCAACAGGGGCGGATTGGGACCACCAAACTAGGCAGGGCATTGTAGTCCTGCGGTGCACTACAAAAGCACACTTTCCTACAGCAGAACACCTGCTAAATTCCATTGTGACATACACTGAGGCAACGCATGAGTCAAAACGGCAAGTTTCAGCGGTAATCCTTGCCGGCGTAGTTCAGTCGGGAGAACATTCCTCTCCAAAGTATAAAAACGAAGATTCGAACTCCGTCACCAGCTAAAAGGATAGAAACTATTCCCTCACGAACAAGGTTCTGTCAGATTCTGGATAAAAGAGAACTGTTGAAAATGCATTGTAAGACGAATTCAGTAGTGGAACAAATTTAACAACAATTATACGGTGAGAGAATTTTAAAAATCCTTTCACGATTGAATATAAAATCAAACCACGCTCAAAACAGGGTGTTTTATCATATGATTGTTTTTCTTTAAAACATCTGGTTTAGATGAAAGAAAAGTTACGTGCTACTTGAAGACCCCTCCCCCCCTCCCTTTTTTTTTTTTTTTTTTTTTTGAAGGTTTAACCACCACAGTGAGCAACTCGATATGCTATAAGGAGTCACCCGTCCCTATTTTAGTACCACTGACTCCACGGAAGGGAGAGAACCAGTGACGTAAGACAAAGACAACATCCATGCCTCACCGGGATTTGAATCAGGACCCTTCTCGGACAAATGGTCACAATCCAGAGCCTAGGCCACTGCGCCACTGGGATGGCGACCCCATTTCCAAATAAATCATTCTGCAAATTGCAATGCCGCCCCGGTGGCGTAGTGGTCTAAGCGATGGCTTCTGATCATTCTTCCGGCACGGGCCCGGATTCGAATACTGGTGAGGCATGGATGTTGTGTTTGTCTTAAGGCACTGGTTCTCTCCCTTCCCTGGAGTCAGTGCCCTTAAATTAGGGACGGGCGACTGCTTATAGCCCATTGAATTGCTCACGGTGGTCGTTAAACCCCCAATCAAAAAAAAAAAAAAAAAAAAAGGGGGGAAGTTGAAATGTGGGCATGCCACATAGCAAGTTTCCTACGCAATTAATTCTTATATTTATTTGTCCACTGATTGCGTACGTCATAATGATACCGGTTCCTCGTCTTTGAGTAGACTCCTTTTTAAATCTACCACTTATTTTGACATATGATTCGCCATTTTGGTCAAAGAACCGGTACTGGTAAGTCTTTTTCTTTCAAGATAAATGTGGATGAGACACGGATTACGAAATACCTCTGCCGGAGAATCGCTTTGTGCTCTGTGTTAGTCTGTGGATATGAGTTTGGGGATGATGGACCATCACACTGGATACTAGTCTCTCCTTCAAGATTGCAACAGCAGGACAGGGCTTACCAATGACCCTGCGCACCAAGTCCAGCGATTTATGTTACGAAAATGCACACTTACGCATGTGCTTGGTATGGCAGCACTTTCCTTTCATAAGAACGGAAAATTTTACCATCATCATATAGATAGATGGAAATGCCTCTGCCGCCCCTGTGGCGCAGTGGTCTAATCGCTTGCTTATGACTATTCGTCCGCCGCCCCGGTGGCGCAGTGGTCTAAGGCGTTGGCCTCTGATCATTCGTCCGTAAGGGGTCCGGGTTCGAATCCCGGTCAGGCATGGATGTTGTGTTTGTCTTACGGCACTGGCTCTCTCCCTTCCCTGGAACCAGTGACCCTAAATTAGGGACGGGCGACTGCTTATAGCCCATTGAGTTGCTCACGGTGGTCGTTAAACCTCCAAACAAAACAAAAAAACAAAGACTATTCGTCCGAGAAGGGTCCGCGTTCGAATCCCGACAAGGCATAGATGTTGTGTTTGTCTTACAGCACTGGTTCTCTCCCTACCATTGACCCTAAATTAGGGACGGGCGACTGCTAATAGCCCATCGGGTTTCTGACAGCTGTCGTTAAAATTTCAATCAAAAAAAAAAAAAAAAAAAAAGGAAAGGAAAACGCCTCTCTCTCTCTTTTAGGAAATTAATTTTTCTAAAGCTCAAAAGAAGTTAAAGATAATTATTCATAAGAACCAAAGTGATTATTCGTTCGTTCCAAAAATTCAGACAAAAAGAACATGAGAAAGTAAGCCATTTCTTGAGTGGTCCACCGTGATATATCCCGGTGGGCCAAGCCTCCCCTGTCTCCCTCAGAGCTACAGAATGTGATCCAGGAACTTGCTGATAAGGAAGTAGGATTTTTTTTTTTTTGATTGGAGGTTTAACGACCACCGCGAGCAACTCAATGGGCTATAAGCAGTCGCCCGTCCCTAATTTAGGGCCACTGGTTCCAGGGAAGGGAGAGAGCCAGCGCCGTTAGAAAAACACAACATCCATGCCCCACCGGGATTCGAACCCGTACCCATCTCGGACTAATGATCAGAAGCCATCGCTTAGACCACTGCGCCACCGGGGCGGCGAAGTGGGATTAAAAACTAAACTTAAAGAAAACAAAATGTATGTACAAAGCTTTTTTTTTTTTTGATTGGTGGTTTAACGACCACCGTGAGCAACTCAGTGAGTTATAAGAAGTCGCTCGTCCCTAATTTAGTTAGGGCCACTGGTTCCAATGATGGGAAAGAGCCAGTGCCGTAAGACAAACACAACATCCATGCCTCACCGGGATTCGAATTAGGACCCTTCTCGGACAAATGGTCACAAGCCAGCACCTAAACCACTGTGCCACCGGGATGGCAACCCCATTCCCAAATAAATCATTCTGCAAATTGAAATGCTGCCCCGGTGGCGTAGTGGTCTAAGCGATGGCTTCTGATCATTCTTCCGGCATGGGCCCGGATTCGAATCCCGGTGAGGCATGGATGTTGTGTTTGTCTTACGGCACTGGTTATCTCCCTTCCCTGAAGTCAGTGCCCTTAAATTAGGGACGTGCGACCACTTATAGCCCATTGAATTGCTCACTGTGGTCGATCATTTCTCGGACGAATGATCAGAAGCCATCGCTTAGACCACTGCGCCACAGGGGCGGCATAATGCTTTTGTAAGAGGTTGTTGAGGCAACTCTAGAAGTAATCGATCGGAAAATTTAAGAATGTCTCAAATTATACTTCAAGGAGGTATAACACCCACACACACGCGCGCACGTACAACGTTTCGCTCTTTTCCACATGAAACTGACTGCTCAAAACACTCATGAAAATGTTTAGAATTCTGTAAACGTGAGAGCAGACTTCTGTAGTCATTACAATTTATTGCTCACAGCAATTTCAAATTTTCCAGAATTTTTTAAAATGAGAGGAAGATTCAGAGGTCTTAGAACTGAACTTTCTTTTTCTTACAAAACAGAACGGGGATTTTTGTCTTCAAACAAGTTTAAAGATATCAAATTTAATGTTTGTTGGATAATGATTGCCATGAACAAATAGAAAATATCGAAAAAAAGGAGCTGTTTTAAAGGAACACATTAAATTCATTGTAACGTACTACAGAGATGAATCCCGTGTCAAGACGACAAACATGCAGCGATACATTCTGTCGGTGAAGCTTAGTCGGTTAGAGCAACTCACTCCGGACTGAGGAGACGCGGAATCGATTTTCGTCACTGACAAATTCATGTTTTCACATCTTAGGAATGCAATTTTAAGGGAGTTAATGACCCCCATCAGAGGTTTTGGCTACCAGAAGTAGCCATTCCCAATTTATCGCCACTGGCTCCAGGGAAGGAAAAGAACCAGAGTGGGAAAAAAATACAACATCTACGCTTTGCCCCAGGACTTGCACCCAGACCTGGTAGTGGTCAAGGTTAATTAACAGTAAGGTTTGCTCAACCCGCCTTCCTCGCAGACGAATAATCGTGACGTCACTGAGTGACATCACCGTCCTAACATGTGAATTGTAGATCCGAACTGTAGCTACGGAAGATGTCTTGTCAACAATTTTTATAACTCAAACACAGAACAAAAGCTTATGCAAAAGCACGTTTACACTAAATACAGAAGAAATTCACAGTCATGCGAATATTTTAGTAACGGAGATTTCAAAAATAAGTAACACACATTTTTGTTACGTAAAGGACAGAGAAATGGTTATACTTTTAAAAGTTAATTTTGTTACAGGGGGAATTTTTGCTGTTTTTTTATATATTTAGAAAGGAAAACGCACAGCAGGACATAATATTGTCATACAGTAAAGAATTTTTTATGATGAATAGGAAAAGCCTCTCGGCAACATTCCGCAACTTTTCAAAATTAAAAATTGAAAACTTTATGCATTAAAAATATGATAGAATTTATGCAGATTATTCCAGCTGGTTTACTACTAATAATTGCTACACGCTGCTATGGTGCAGATACGACGACTTGCTCCTAACCTAGGTTCAGAGTCTCGCTTCCAACAGCGCGCTACGCCTTTTGGCAGGAGAAATATAAAAAAAATGTATAAAAGGAACGCGGCGATTATGTAGTGATGTAGCGATTTGGACAGTGACGTCACAAAGCAATCAACGGAAGTGCAGGATGAGCATAACATTGTCATCTATTAACTTTGGGCAGTGCTAAGGTCAAACACCCACGCTCAAACCAACTCGATAACTAATTTTTTTTTTTGCTTTTGTTGAAGGAAAGAGAAATTTAACGACTTCCCGTGAGTATGGGCAGTCACCCGTCCCTAATTTGGGCTCACCATTTTCGGGGAAAGGGCAGCCAGTTGGCCAGAATCCCGTGTCTCGGACTACTCGGCCACCAGAACGACCTTAATCCCTGAACCCAACTTTAGGTAAAAGAAATTGCTTCTGAAATCTAAATTCAAACCAATGAGACAGTCTTTCTTTTCATTTCTCTTTGTTTTAAATGTTTTAAATATCTTTCATCAGATATTTTAGCAAAATAACGAAAATAAATAACTTAATCGCGAAAACTTCCAAACTTCCTTTCGCTGTAGAAATAACCTTTGCATGAAGCACTGCTTAAGACTTCATTAAATAAACCAGCTTTATGATGCAAAAATTCCATAAGAGTTGGAGCGAGGGACCTTGCAATGCCAGAAAATCCTTCATTGGGCGAGAAATGTCAAACCCTTAGAAATTTTGAATGAGTTATTAAAAACATATTTTCATTATTAATCTTTGGTATGACTGCATACTTTAATCGCCCAAAAATACTACTCCCTTTCCCTCCTCCTCACACTCACACAAATCATAATTTGCTAGTCACGATTATTACTTTTAGACTTTCGGAACCCAGCTCATGAAAATGAGCAAGATCTTTGTTCGTCTTCACTGCGAGGAAGTGGGGCAGAAAGAAAAAAGAAAGTTTGTGGGGGGAAGCGAGAAACTGTTCCTAGTTGAAGCCTCTATCTAAACGGACTGCCATGTGGGCACGGCTCTATCTCTCTCGGATGTTGCTGTTAGTACTGACAGCCTGTGAAGGTACAAATGTAGCAAGAGACGAATTTACGAGTATCGTTTTCTCTGGATAGAGTAGGGCTACACAATAGGAATAAAGCAACGCCAGCTGCTCCTATGCGGCCCTCGCAACCACCCTCTGTCCGCTCACATTCAAAGGGCACTCGCTGTTGAATTCTCTGTTTTAACCCCTCGTGTGACGCCACTGGTGCCCGTGGAACTCTCATGGTCAGAAAAACCGTGCAAAGCTTGAGGAATTCTTTTTAAAAGGCACTGGACGCCACATACACTCCTTTTCGCTTCACAAGGCATTCATACATCTTCCTACTTTTTTTTCTTCAACTTCCAAAGCGGCGACTTCTGAAAGAAAAAGGTTGAGAATGAAATTTTCATTTTATCCTTACAACTAAAACACACTTTATTTCTCCCAGATTCACTGAAAAATAATTGTTCTAGAGATTTATTGGTTCTTTGTTTTTCATTTTGCAAGCCCAGTAACTCGTTTACGAAGATCTAACCACACGTCCTGTTTCAAAAGCTGAAGTACGTGTATAATTCAGATGTGTAATACACTCTGGCTGTTGAAATGATTTCAATCTGACTTTTACATTTATAAATAATAAAAAAAGAGGAATATTAGTAGCTTTTTTTTTTTGGAGGTTTAACGACCACCGTGAGCAACTCAATGGGGTATTAGCAGTCGCCGTCCCTAATTTAGGGCCACTGGTTCCAGGGAAAGGATAAAGCCAGCGCCGTAAGAGAAACACAATATCCATGCCTCAGCGGGATTCGAACCCGGACCCATCTCGGACGAATGATCAGAAACCACTGCGCCACCGGGCGCGGCATATTAGTAGCTTTAAATACGCCACCCCGATGGCGCAGTGGTCTAAGACGATGGCCTCTGATCATTCGTCCGAAAGGGGTCCGGGTTCGAATCCCGTGAGGCATGGATGTTGTGTTTGTCATACGGCACTGGCTCTCTCCCTTCCCTGGAACCAGTGACCCTAAATTAGGGACGGGCGACTGCTTATAGCCCATTGAGTTGCTCACGGTGGTCGTTAATCCTCCAATCAAAAAAAAAAAATACTCCCAACAAGTATCTCATCCCCTCAAAAAGTACTGACATAAAACAACAAGCTTGGGTAAATAAATCCATCGTTCTTTCCACGTTAAGCAACGCACAGCAATCGAAAAATCGTTATTCGGCAGCCGTCGGGGAATCGAATCCCGAATCTCTCGATATCTAGCCGAGAGATTCGGGATTCGATTCCCCGACGGCTGCCGAATAACGATTTTTCGGTTGCTGTGCGTTGCTTAACGTGAAAAGAGCGATGGATTTATTTACTCAACTGACGCCACGTATTTAGATGATTTCCAACAACAAGCTTGTCAGTACTGAAGCACGGTCTGCTAAAAAAAAATTCGTAATACTATTTCATTCTGAGTTGGCGTTTTCACTGAAGTATATACTCTGTTTCTGCGATAAGTAGTTCCATTTTCACAGGAATAAGTCATAGGGAAAGACAGATTGTGACGTACTACAGAGGTAAAGCACGTGTCAAGACGACAAATCTGCAGGGATGAATTCTGTCCGTGTAGCTTAGTTGGGAGAGCAACTTACTCCGGAGTGCGGGGGCGCAAGTTCGATACCATCACGGACAAACTTGTGTTTTCACATTGGCGCCCGGAACGTAAAAATGGAAGTACTGGCCGTTTGGGTCTTCGAAAAATGTGTGATGTTTGTTCCACACATCGTCTGGAATTAATGAAAAAATTCCTACTTCGCTTCCAAAAAAAAAAAAAAAAGATTAAGAGGGGATGATATGACGCACTACAGAAGTAAAGCACGTGTCAAGACGACAAATCTGCAGGGATGAATTCTGTCCGTGTAGCTTAGTTGGGAGAACAACTTACTCCGGAGTAAGGGCGTGCGGTTTCGAACTTCGTCACGGACAAATTTATGTTTTCACAAGGGTGTTTTGCTCATAGCAAAAAATATCTGTTCACTTATACTGAAAACGAAATTTTGAAAAATGTTTTGCCTCCCTCGTGAAACAACTAGTAACGCATAGAAATGCCGCTAGAGTAGAAGCTCAGTTTTCTTCCTATGAGCGGTAACATAATGTCGTATTCAAAAAACTGTTTCGGGAAATCACGGCCGTGCCGTAGAATCATATGTGGACGTGTCCCCCTAAACTTTTTCTTAAGTTGGGACCGCCCTCATCAACTTTTGGTTTTAGTTTGACACCCAAAATACTAACATACTATGCTTCCTAAATTTTTCAATTTCAAAAGATCGTTACTTCTACAAATTAGATTCGGAATAATTGTGTACTACATTTTCCTAAAATACCAAATATTTTGTTGTTTGGAGGCTCAACGACCGTCGTGAGAAACTCGATGGACTATAAGCAGTCGTCCGTCCTTAACTTAGGGCTCCAGGGAAGGGAAAGAGGCAGTACCGTAAGACAGACACAACATCCATATCGCACCGGGATTCGAACCCGAACCCATCTGATGATCAGAAGCCAGCCCTTAGACCACTGCGCCATGGGGGAGGCAATACCAAACGTGTCGTTGTGAGGTTATCTTTTGTTTTCATACAAGTGTGTGTAATGAAATCACATGGGAGTGGGATTTGCTCCTGTTTATATACACTGCTGGCCACCCAAAATGCAACACCAAGAAGGACACGAGATAGCAAAGCCAGATTTACTGGACACATAACAACAGATACAAAGATGAAACGATTGAGCTTGCAGGCCCGTGAGACTTGCGGAACACGCAGACATCAATAGTTCGTGTGGCCTCCATGGCTGGCAAAACGGCCGCTACAGACCGCGGCATCGAACGAAAGAGGCTTTGGATGTGGGCTTGGGGTATGTCGGTCCAGGCTGCTTCCACACGTTGCCACAGTTCATCAGGCGTAGCCGCGAGTGGTGCTTGCCGGGCCACTCGGTTGCCGATCAGCGACCAGACATGTTCGATGGGCGACATATTGGGAGAACAGGCGGGCCACGGCAGCAGTGACACCTGGTGGGCCGTGAAGAATTGTTGCACGATGCGTGCCACGTGCGGGCGCTCATTGTCCTGTTAAAACGTGACCGCTGGCAGGTCCTGCAGGTAAGGGCGGACTACAGGCTCCAAAACTTCGGAGATGGTGCGGTGGCTGTTGAGTGTACCGGCGATGCGTACCAGAGGGGTGGGGGTGTCATATCCAATTGCGCCCCAAACCATAACGCCAGGCCACGGACCGGTATGGCGATGCATAAAGCAGGTGTCATACAGTCTCTCGCCGCTGTGCCACCACACGCGGATTCGACGATCGTGGTGTTGCAGGCAGAAGCGGGATTCGTCGGAGAAGACACTGGCGTGCCATTCCGTAATCCAGGTGCGGCGTTCAACGACCCACTGCCGCTGCACTCGCCGGTGGTGTAACGTCAATGATAATCGTAGCAATGTGCGCCGTGCGACAAGTCCCCGCTCCTGCAGACGACGTCGAACGGTACGTGCTTACACAGGTTGTTGTGCAACACACCCTAATTCCTGCGCTAACGGTCGTGATGGGGCGGTGCGAGCCGTCAATGTCAGCAGCACAACATGCCGGTCCTCTCGTTCGGTGGTGTGCCGCAGCTGCGGCAATCGCTCACGTCGGTCCGTCCGTCCCTCCTGCACCCACCGAATCCATACTCGCCTCACTGTGGCTGGATGTCGTCCCACACGGGCGCCGATGTCTCGGTACGATAAATCGCTGTCGCGATAAGCCACTATTCGTCCTCTGTCGAACTCCGAAACGTGCTGGAATGACTGCCGTATTCTGCGACGAGGCATCAGGAAGCTTCCCATGCACAGGTCCGGCAGCACAACACACTTCCACTACTTACACCCCGCCTTCTGTGCACCCTTTTTATAGTGCTTCTCGGTGGTGTACCGGGCGCACATGATTTGCATATGCTCTGCAATGCTAATTGTTTTCATGTTCTCTCGCGGGCGACGCATGCTGTGAATTTCAGGCCAATCGGATGCTTCCTTCTTGGTATTGCATTTTGGGTGGCCAGCAGTGTATTTGTGCAATCATTTTGCGGAGGATTGGCCACAACTGGCTACGCTGAACAAGCAAGTGGCTGTGGGATAGCATTTCCTTTAATTCCGGTGTTATATTTATACCGCTATTTTTTCCTTTTTTTTTTTTTTTTATTTTGATCGAAGGTTTAACGACCACCGTGAGCAATGGGCTATAAGCGGCCGCGAGTCCTCAATTCAGTGCCACTGGTTCCATGGAAGGAACCAAGACAAGCACAACATCCATGAATATGAACCTGGACCCTTCACGGACGAATGGACATAAGCCAACGCTTAAACCACTACTCCACCGGGGTGGCGTAGATCCTTTAGTGAAACAGGGCACATTGTAAGAATGAGGGGTTGACATTTTTCTAGGAAAGGCTGGACGTTGCACTTACTTAAAAGTTGATGGGACAAAACTGGAAGTAACCAATGCCTTTGGGCAACAGATATCAAGCAAGAGTTACATCGAAGACGAAATAAAAAGGCGTATAAACATGTTTGGGGAGCTTTTGGAAGAAACAGAACAATTTTCAAGAGCAATTTACTATTATGTCTCAAAAGAAAAACGTTTAATGAATGCATCTTTCAGTTCTTACTTATGAATCAGGGACATGGACCTTAAGTAAGCAAGATATTCTGAGGCTACAAACAACTCAGAGAAGTATAGAGAGATGCTGGCTTGGTATGACCAGGAAAGATAGGAAGAGGAACACCTAGATTAGGGGAATGAGAAGAGTTGATGACATGATCAGAGTGAAGACCCTCAAATGGCAATGGGCTGGACATATTGCTAGAAATACAGGCCACCGTTAGACAACTAAAATACTAGGTTGGATACAAAAGGACAGTAAAAGACCCTCTAATTGTAGAGCCCACGTGGGAGATAGGTGAATTAAATTCGAAAGCACGTTGCAGTGACTTGGAAGAGACTGGCTCAAGATAGAAAGTCGTGGGAAAGACTTGAGGAAACCTTCATTCAGCAGTGGATTGATAATTCTTGATGAGATAGATGTGTACATAAATAATATACATATCATTTTTACTGGGTGTTAAACGACCACTGTGAGCAACTCGATGCGCTATAAGCAGTCGCCGTCCCTAATTTAGGGTCACTGGTTTCAGGGAAAGGAGTGAGCCGGTGCCGTAAGACAAACACAACATCCATGCTTCACTGGGATTCGAACTCAGACCCATCTCAGGCAAATTGTTAGAAGCCAGAGCCACCGGGCAGCGTATATTCAATCTCTTGGGAAAATAAACATCGGTACACGTATTAACCAGAACCCTACAATTAAAAGGATTAGTTTACACGAAATACCACTTGACAGGGCCTTTGTGGCCGAAGATGCATTCATACACAACTTACATATAGCCACTGCCGCCTTGGTGGCGCAGTGGTCTAAACGCTAGCTTCTGACTATTCGCCCAAGATGGGTCCGGATTCGAATACCGGCCGCCCCCGGTGGCACAGTGGTCTAAGGCGCTGGCCTCTGATCATTCGTCCGTAAGGGGTCTGGGTTCGAATCCCGGTCAGGCATGGATGTTGTGTTTGTCTTACGGCACTGGCTCTCTCCCTTCCCTGGAACCAGTGACCCTAAATTAGGGACGGGCGACTGCTTATAGCCCATTGAGTTGCTCACGGTGGTCGTTAAACCTTAAAAAAAAAAAAAAAAACTTCCAATCAAAAAAAAAAAAAAAAAAAAAAAAAAAAAAAAGATTCGAATACCGGTGAAGCATGGATATAGTGCTTGTCTTACGGCGCTGGCTCTCTCCCTTCCCTGGAACAAGTGGCCATAAATTAGGGACGGGCAACAGCTTAGATTCCATCGAGTTTCTCACGGTGGTAGTTAACCCCCCAAACAAACAAAAAATCTAGCTACTACTCACTCTGTTATACCATATGTGCTTGATAGTCATCCCCCATGTTTCACTAGAGTCCTCTTTCATCTGTTCAGCCATTTTGCTTAACTGCAACTAGCTTAAATCCAGCTCGATGTGTCAATCCGTATCTAAGCTTACTTTACACAGAGCGTGGTCGATGTTGTTGGTTCCGTTTTCAAGCTCAGGTTGTACGTTTCGGGGTGTGGTTTATGCGTAACTTCTACCTACAAATTCAATGTTGTCTTCCGTGTAGGTTTCGTCTTCAAGCTACGGTTGTACTTTTCAAGGTATGTTTTATTACGTTTTATGTGTTGCTTCTTCCTTGGAATTCGGTTAGTTCTTCAGGCGTCGGGAGCATGGTCAGACTACCATAGAGCTACCCTGGTTGTTTTCTGACACCAGAAATGCCACTCCCGTAATAGAAGTGATGCTCTTTTGATAAAGGCAATTCTGTGAGTTATTTGTTTTCAGGATTACTGAAAGGAAGCTGACTCGTCGAGTTTCGATTACTTTATTTTTTCGTTATTTAGCTTAAAATCATATGTGCTTGATAGGCATCCCTCATTTTTATAAATAATTTTCTTATATATTTTTATTTTTGACATCCCCATTGTGTGTGTGTGTGTATATATATATAGCCGCCCCGGTGGCGCAGTGGTCTAAGCGGATGGCCTCTGATCATTCGTCCGAAAGGGGTCCGGGTTCGAATCCCGTGAGGCATGGATGTTGTGTTTGTCTTACGGCACTGGCTCTCTCCCTTCCCTGGAACCAGTGACCTTAAATTAGGGACGGGCGACTGCTTATAGCCCAGTGAGTTGCTCACGGTGGTCGTTAAACCTCCAATCAAAAAAAAAATATATATATATATATATATATATAGCTTTTTGTTTTCTGTTGCCTGTAGGTATTCTGATGGTTAAAGCAATTGCTGTTATTCCTAGATTCCGACAATACTATTTTGAAGATTTTTTTTTAATTCCTCCTTAAGAGTCTATTTGCTCCTTTTATTGTTTTGGGATGGGAGAGGGGGGGCGAGTAGCTGGTTCAACACAGTAGAGGAAAATATATAAATATATGTTGGCTAGATGAAAGATCTCAAAACTAGTGAAATACTGGTGAGATGACCACCAAGTTTTTGTACCGAAGCCGGTATCTTACGATTCACATATCTAATATTTCAAAATACCAGTTTTATTTAGTTCCCAGCAGCAGCGCGAAAAGATTTTTATGGAAGAAAAATTTTGCACCGATTTTTTACACAGTACAAAATACAAATTTGTTTCTACGCGATAGATCTTGAACAAGTTTCATAAAATATACTTCAGCACCTCCTATAATGTACCGAATTAAATGTGTGCCGCCCCGGTGGCGCAGTGGTCTAAGCGATGGCCTCTGATAATTCGTCCCAAAGGGGTCCGGGTTCGAATCCCGGTGAGGCATGGATGTTGTGTTTGTCCTTCTGCTCTGGCTCTCTCCCTTCCCTGGAACTAGTGGCCCTAAATTAGGGACGGGCGACTGCTTTATAGCCCATTGAGTTCCTCACGGTGGTCGTTTGGTCGTTAAACCTCCAATCAAAAAAATAAAAAATTAAATGCGTGCTGATAGTAGTTTCTATCAGCTCGAAATACTAGGGGATTTTTGAAAACTCGTATGAGTAATATGAGGTTATAAGTCGCCCATCATTTGATTTAGGTTTAACAGCATAATGAAAGTGTCTTTATTTCGAATGAGGCCGGAACTGTAAATAACCAAATACTTTGGATAAAAGAAGTACAAGTCCTAAAGTAGGTGAAGTAAGAGCAAATATAATGAGCAATAGGTGCTCCACTCATGCAGCTATCCTGAAGAGGAAACCAATAGAAGTAAGTTTCTTCAGTTTCCTGGGGCAAACACTTGAAAGCAACGGAAACGAGACTGAAGGAGAAGTTTCAGCAGCCCTGATTGCAGTTGAAAACTTAAGTGATAGAAAATAAAAGGGAACAACGCACATTTCTCCCGAAGGCAGAGAGAAGGCTTTCAATTGATGAGTACTTCCAAACTTAAAAATATGCTGAAGACACTAAGGGAAAAACAATCAGGAAACACACAATTTCCGCACATTTGTTTCTTCTACGAGATTTAGCGACCACCATTCATTATTGATTGATTATATGTAGAGGATTTTAGGAAGGGAGTGTCTAACCCCAGGTCTTAAACAACCCTTAGAAATAGGAAGCTAGGAGATTTGGGCTAGGGTGCCCGATAGGAAAGTGACACGGAAGCGAAGTAGAAAGGGGGAGGAAGACGCCCTTATTTATTACCGGGGGCCAGTACCCGGGGTCCGACGGCTTAACGTACCCATCCGACGCACGGCGGATATTTAGTGGACCGAGCGTTCGTATCTGCCTGGGATCGAACCTGAGGTCCTTTCCGTGGCAGTCACGAACGTTGCCCACTAAGCCACCCGCAGCCTTTAGCTACCACCATAAGCGACTCTGTGGGATTTTAAGCACTTGCCTGTCCCTTGTTTAGGGCAACTGTTTCCAGAAAGAGGAGAGAGACAGCGCCCCAAAATGGGCGCACCATCCAAGCTCCATCTTGGCTCTTGCCACCCGGGGTAGCACCAAAGTGTGATGGCAAAAACGTTTGATTTTAAAGATAGCAAAAGAAACGCGTTTGCAAAGCAATACAGAACGGCATGTAAAGCTGCGAAATGGAAATAGACAGACGACCTAGCCTGAAATAAATAAGAGCAGAGGGTCTAGTAGACTGACTATATATGGACCCATGATTTTGTGACTCACAAAAAAGTAAGACACTCTTAGATGGTTAGTAAGGTTCAATGGATTGCGGCAAAAGAATGAAGACAGGAGCCAAGTACCGACAGCTGGGGGAAAACATAAGCAGGCTTCATCCAGCAGCGAATCGAATAAAGTTGTCAAGAAGAAACACCCTTAAATAGAAAGAATCAAACCCAAAGAATAACTCTCATATCAAACCCTGACTTATGCTTACAGAATATTAAACATCAAATTGCTCAGTACGAGATGGTTGAGCTGCGCGACAATTTCAGCTTTCATGAAATCTAAATGCAACTGAAGTTTCCTACAATTTGCAGGCATGACTGTCATGCCTCACAAAGATTCTGATTTCGATAATGTCTTCCATCAAAAAAACCATTCAAAATGAATGATTTCAGTGAAAGTTTATCTATGACTTCTAAATGAGACAGCCATATTTCCTGCAAAATTTATAACATTTCTTGTACTACTCACATTGTACAAAATGTCAATTTCGTACTGTGTGGTGGATCTGTAGCACATGATACTGATTTTGACAGAACTTCATAGGTGTCCATGTAGCACATAAATATCCACTGCGTATATAGTGTTACATACGGAATTATATGAAACACCACTTATTCCTAAACAAAGATTTTGAGTACTTGTGACCAATGTACTTCACATAAACTGTGCTTCTTGTATTTGTGTTCCACGTAATGATTTGCTATTACAAAAATTTCGAATGAAACTTATACTTTGCACTTTAAATGTATTGAGAATGAACATTTTCTGTAATTGTTGCCTACACTAACTTCAAAATATGCTTCAATACCCATGTGTTCTGAAAAGGCTTGAATTTCACGTATATTTTATGTTGATATTAATACATTATTTTATACCTGTATATTTTTTGTCAATAGAACAATAAAAAAACCTAAATCATTGCTGTGAGATTCCAAAGAAATGACCGATTTCAATGAAATTTTCTTTAGCTTTACAATACGGAATTATGAGAGATACGCTTTGTACTAGGTGCTCTGTTATCCGTCAATATGAAAGAATGCCTCTTGTGCACCAGTCCACCAGTTTGCCTGCCTCTTCTGTCCTAGTCCACCAACTTGTCTGCCTCTTCTGTCCTAGTCCACCAACTTGTCAGCCTCTTCTGTGCGGGGCCGCATATTTTCCGTCAAGGTGAAGAACGTGTTATAAGCAGTGTCCTTCAATCAATTGAATCCACGGGCTTACAATCATTTGTGGACGGGCGGACATGTCCTCCTCCTATTTTTCTTAAATAGTCCCCTTCAAACTTTGGCATTTAGTTTGTCACCCAACACATACCAAACTTTCCAAACATTTTCAGTTTCAAAATCTCAGTTCTAGAATGTAAACTAAAATTCAGGATAGTTGAGTAATACATTTTTCTAATACCAAATATATCGTTGTGAAGCTATTTTTGTCTTCATACTAATATGTGTGAAATGTAATCGCATGGCAACGAGATTTGCTGGATGACGTGGGTGAGCAGAGCATGGTCAGAGCTCCGAGCCACTGCCCTATAGCATTGCTTGCTCTGGATCTCTTATACAATCTGCAGAACCAGAGTGTGACCTTTCTATTTCATGGCATGCCATTCAATTGTCCCTTCCGTTTTTATGATCTTCTCACCGCTCACCACAGTGAGAATGGCAGATCATTTTCACTCTTTCATGAAAAAGTATGTATACATATCATAATCGTCAACAATTATTAAACCACTGCTGGACGATGATCGTCCCAAATTTATCCTACAAGTATTTGTTCTGAACAAGTTTCCTCCATGTCTTTCCGCATGCTTTCGAATTACATCCAACTGCCCAGCTGGCGCAGTGGTCTAAACGATGGCTTCTGACTATTCGTCCAGGCTCAAATCCCGGTAAGGCATGGTTGTTGTATTGTCTTACGGCGCTGATCCCCCCCCCCTCCCAATCATTCCCTGGAATCAGTGGCCCTAAATTAGGGACGGGAGACTGCTTATAGCCCATTGAGTTTCTCACGGTGCTAAAGCTACAATAAAAAAAAAACATTCGTCTACCTACCTCCCACGTGGTCGTCTTTTGAGACTTTCTGTATTTTGGCATCCAGTCTAATATTTCAGTTGCCCATCAGTGGTCAGTTCTTCTAGAAATATATCCAACCCATTTCCATTTCAGAGATTTAACTTTGATCACGATATCTAGCACTCTTGTTATTTTCCTAATCCACGAGTTCTTATTTTTCCTGGTTGCACCAAATATGCAGCTCTGCATGCTTCTTTCAGTTATCTGCAGTCTCTGTATGTCTTTTTTTAGTTCTAGTCCATGTCTCTGTTCCATAAGTAAGAGCTAGAAGGATGCAATGGTTAAACCTTTTCATCACATTTTAAGACATAATGGTAAATTTTCTTGAAAATTGCAGTTTCTTCCCAATGTTCTCCAAATAAGTTTTATACGGCGATTAATTTGATTAACTTTTCTACTTAAGAGATTTAACTTTCATCATGATGTCTGGTACTCTAAACTGCTTTTCTTATGTATACCGATGGGCCATTCCATTATGACCACCCCCAGCTCAGAGAAATGAGCGCGTCTGGGCACCGAACGGTGGCGCAGATGAATTTCACAGAGCAATATATATACAACCCGAGGACTGGCTTTCGGTTAGTAGAGTGTTCGGAGTCAGAAAGGGAAAAACTGCCAATTTATCGGAGTTTGATAAAGCAAAAATTGGGATGGCACGGCACCTCGGAACTACGATCTCTAAAACGGCGAGGCTTGTTCACGTGCCGCAGTAGTGAGTACGTATCAAAAATGGTGCACAGATGGCCAAACGACGAACCGTTGTCCAACAGTGTGTCGTCCGGTGCTCATTGATGCCAGAGGGGAGAGAAGACTCGCGAATTGTTCACAGGGCCACAGTACAACAAATCATCCGCAGCTACAACAGTGGTGATCAGGGCAATGTGTCACGGCACGCAGTTCATCGCAGCCTTCTGCGCATGGGCCTGCGTAGCCGAAGACCCAGCCGGGTGCCCATGCTCAATGCACGTCATCGCCAACAACGCATGAAATGGGCCAAAGATCATCGAGATTGGACCGTGGATGATTGGAGGAAAGTGGCCTGGTCTGACGAATCAAGATTCATGGTGCATCACGTAGACGGGCGAGCGCATATATGCCGATTACCAACAGTCTATGGCACCTGGGTGCACTGTTGGGCGGAAACAGGCCGGCGGCAGCGGTGTTTTGCCGTGGGCGATGTTTTCTTTGGACTCTGTTATCTCAATAGCACAATCTCTGACAGCTATCAGGTATCTGAGCATCGTTGCGGACCAAGTTCGCCCATTCATGGTAACTGTGTTCCCTGCTGGTGATAGCCATTGCCAACAGGACAATGCGCCATGCCATAGTGCCAGAATCGTCAAGGAGTGGTTCGAGGAACATGCTGGTGACTTTCTGTTAATGCCCTGGCTTCCAAATTCACTTGACATGAACCCAATCGAACATTTGTGGTTCGACTTGGAAAAGCGGATTCGCGCTAAATCACCACCTCCCCGAAATGTACGGAAACTGGAGGACCTGCTGTTGACATTATGATACAAGATACCCCAGGATACCGATCGCCACCTCATCGATTCGATGCCTTGCCGAGTAGCCGCTGTTTTGCGGGATAAATGTGGTCCTACAGCTTATATTAGGTAGGTGGTCATAATGTAATAGCTCGTCGGTGTATATAAGAATAGCAGTTTAGAGTGCCAGACATTAAAATAAGTAGGAAGGAAAAGAATGCAGAAATTTCGAGATTGCTAGCCATGGCTATTTCAAGGACCAGCAGCCAGCATGGATAACATTCTCTCGTTTCTGCTATGGAATGCTTATATTTACAGCAGTTAAATGAAAGGTGTCAGTTGGCTTTTATTTAATTGCTCTAATACAAGCGTGTCGTAGCAGAAACCCAATTTCACTAGTTCTTTGTAGAAACGAGAGAATTTTATCCATGCCCGGCCCTTGAAAAAGCCATAGCTAGCAATCTCGAAATTTCTGCATTATTTTCCTGCTTATTTTTCTTACTAGCTCCTGGTTTTTTTTTTTTTAGTTAGGTTATTATACCTGCTGTTTTATATACCTATTCAACCTGATTATTCTTATATGCTGCTTTTGCGAAGTTAGAGTTTCATGGTTTTGCACACCAGATTAGAAAAAACTTACATTCCAGGGCTCAATTTTCATTTATTTTGGTTCCATTAACTCAGTGTGAAATTTTCCTTTTCAAAATTGTTACAAGTAGTTTA
Source organism: Macrothele yani (assembly GCA_039090855.1). NCBI lineage: Eukaryota > Metazoa > Arthropoda > Arachnida > Araneae > Macrothelidae > Macrothele > Macrothele yani. Next base: position 78,749,086 of record CM077023.1, on the reverse strand, counting down.
ACCTAGACTGCTAAAGTTAAGAATGTTCATTTAATTGAACAGAATGGAAAAGCAAATGTACTGGTATGCATGATAGTCAAATAAATGTTACAGGCAGATGGGTGCACAATTGGATTGTGTAAGGGTAACATATTCGAACGTAAATCGGGAGATTCGGGTTTGATCCCAATTCCGGGACCATGTAAGTTTCAAGTTTTTTCAGGCACGTCCACCTGAACTACTAGTATGCACTTTAAATTTCAATGTGAAAACCGAATACGATTTTAAAACGATTCGTATGCTAATTTTTAAACTGCTATTCAGTGACAGCAATAAAACATTACATATGTTATTCGACTTTTAGATCGTTGATCACTGGTACAATAAGATCAGCCTGTGACGTATAATTCTAAATTAAACCTTCCTTTTGAGTTCGTGATTTCATGTAAATTTGGTATCTTCTCGTTTAATATTGTTCTGACTTAACGCCACAGCTTCCTTCTCGATGAATTTGATGTTGGAAACAGCCTGACAGTAGACCAAAATGAAACTACGTAGTAAGACTCGAGAGATAAGAGCTTGAGTGTGCAATGTAGCTTAAACGATGATAAAGGAGACTTATACTATGAGCTATTTGTAATCTTGCATGAATACTTACTGTACGAATTTCTACATATTGAGGGGGTAGATATTATATTCGTTATCGCACTGTTGTGTAGAGAGAATTTGAATGACCTCTATGTGATACGAAATACCGTTGTATTAGCGAATTATCTTCAATGCTGCTTGAGTTACTACAACTTACTGATGAACATTTGAAGTGCTGGAATCCTGATTAATAAACAATTTGGACTCATAAGTAATCTTGTCTCTGAAACCTAATCAATTTTCCTGTAGTGACTTTATATGCCAAATTAAGTTTTCAGCAGCTACGAAAGACTGAGATATCCTGAAAAGTAGCCTTTAAGTTAAGAGGAAATTTTAAGTCTCCAGTGAAGCACTAATTTGAAGTTAAATTGTTAAGATAATAGTTACAAACAAATCAACATTCAACTTTTTTAAAAGCAAAAAGGTAAAACGTGTGCAGCAAGACATTAGGTAAATATAGGGTCTACTTCTTTTATTTTCATTTATTTGTAATAAACCCTGACATTTTCTCGGTTACTCAATTTCAATAAGTATTAAAATAAAACAGACATCCAGACACACAAGTTACTTTTATTTCTGTAGTTTACAACACAAATATATCACACTCAACTTATGGTATATTTATATACTTTGCGAAAAATGTAAGAAGTTACTGAATGTTTCATGTCAGGTAACTCGCTGTGTGAAATATTTTTCAAATTTGTCCGCTTCTGATTTATGTAAAATATTCTTAGTATTATTACAAACTGTTATCACTTGTACATAATTGCAAAAGAGTTTTCAACTCACAAATACAACAAATGAAACATACAATAAAAACTAACTATAAATTAGTTGGAAAGCCTTATTTCCATTTTAATGAAATCAGGCCTTTCTTGCACATTTTTTTCGTTTGAATTGCACAGTTAGTATGGAAACAAGTTTGTTTTCAATTGGAACTAATGACATGAAATATCCTTTTATTTTAACGAATTTTACTTGAAGTTTCCAGCATGACCAATTTGTTTCACCGCTAGAACTTTGCTCAAATGACAGTTAATAATCAAGGCCTTCACTTTACACGTGTTAGCACAACGAAATGTAGCACTCACTCGCAAACTGATAATTTGTGTTTGCATCATGTGTAAATAGCTTTCTAGTTTGAAACGCTAAATCTCATTTTTAACTTACCGCATATGTGAAACAAGCTGTATATCTTACGTCTTACTTAGCTGCTGTTCAGTAATATAGTCAAACACGTATAGAACGAAGTTGAGGGGAAAGTTAAAAATATTCGTTATGTGCGAACTTCGCTATAACAAGACAGATGAAAAATGGGCTGCTTTTGAAATACTGTATTATGTCAACTTAAAACCATTCAATCATGAACTGTTTATCAATATCAAACGTAATTAATACTTTAAATCTTCAATAAGCAAAATTTTTAATGTAAAAATTAAAGTAACTGCCAACATTTTTTTTATTTTAGCTGTTGCATTTCATTCGCTGTTAAAACGATACGTTGGAAATGAGTCAACTGCTTGTTTTGTGTTTGTCACGACAGCTGTTTTAAATGTTTTACAACTTCCACTAATGTAGTGGTTGAAATGTTTCTAAATGCAAAATAAACTCTAAGATTTTTTTTAAACAAATTAAGTAATTGAAAGGTGGAGAGGTGAGGGAATAAAGATAACGTTTGCCCAGGAAGTATACACAGACGTATCAGAATAATATGACCACCTACCTAATAATGAGAATAACCACCCTTGGTCCGGATGACAGTGGCTAGACGGCGTGGCATGGACGCAATGATACCCTGGAAGGTTGCCCGAGGCACACGTGCCCTTTCGGACAGCAACAGAGCACTGAGGTCCTGGAGATGACGTGTTTGTAGGTTGGCACGTCGAACCTGTCGATCGAAATAGCCCATGTGCTCTATAAGATTGAGGTCAGGCGATTTCCCCAGCCAAGGTAGAACGGAGACATCGCTGTCGTGTTCCTGGAATCAGTTAGGTGTACCCCTTAGCGACGTGGCACGGCGCTTTGTCCTCTTGGTAGACACCTTCACCACCAAGGTAAACATCCACCATGAAGGGATGCATGTGGTCAGCAAGGATGGACAGGTAGCCATTGGCGTTCAGGAACCTATCCAGTGGAACCAGCGGTCCCAGGTCATACCAGGAAAATATCCCCCAAACATGCGCACTGCCCTCGCCGGCCTATATTTGACCAACAATCGTGTCCAGGTGTTGGTTCTCGTGTGTCTGACGCCGTAGCCGCCACTTCTGTGGAGTAGAAACCTCGATTCGTCCGAGGAGGCAACATTTTCCCATTCTTCTATTGTCCAATGACTGTAGTCCCATGTGAACTGCAGTCGTCGTTGCCGATGGACCTCGGTTAACATAAGCGCCTTGACGCAGCGTCGACTCCGGAGACCCATGCGTAACAGGGTTCGCTATACAGTTATCGGGGACACGTACCTGGATGCCCCAGCTTTCATTTGCATGGTCAGTTGCTGCACTATTGCGCGTCAATTGCCCTTTACCTGTCAACGGAGGCGTTCTCCTCTGGAGTCGATGGCCTTTTTGGGCTCAACAGTTATGACGTCGGGAGGTACTTGGTGTACCAACCGTAAATGAGGTCAGGTGATTTCCAGCCGTCCATTCTTGGTACACCCTTACTACAGCATCTCGCGAACAGCCCACAAAGTCTGCTGTTTCAGAGATGCTTCCACCCTTGGCGCGGCAGCCGATGATCATTCCTTTTTGAACGTCCGTCAAATCACTACCTATGCCCATTGTGCTCACGTCACGCCCTATGGCTCATCTGTCCTGGCCGGCCGCTTACATCTCCATGTGGTCGACCTTGTCAAGTGCACTCTGTGACGTCCCTGGGCGGGTAGACTGATTCCTGGGGTGGTCATATTATTCTGACACGACAGTGCATGTATGTCAAGCGAAGAATGCGGGGAGGGGAGCGGGATCTAGCAAAAAAAAAAAAAAAAAATTCTTCATGCAAATTGAGTCTGTAAAGGAAACCATGCAATGTTGTCAACAGCAGGTAATTCCTAATTTTCCAGTGTAAGAGGAAGGTTTAAAAACTGGGTGAATACCACTTATTTTATTTGCTGATAACCGTGCTGAGGCTCTTATATATGCGATTTTTCCAAAAAAAAAAAAAAAGATAATATTCCATTAAAACAAAGTAGAATGGTACAAAATTCAAGGGATCCATAAATGCAGTAATACGTCAATTATCTATGGTAATTGGGCAACGCTAGAGCCCGGATAATTGAAAAATTAGGTTAATCCAAATCACGTTTTATTGGGTTAAATACATAATATTTAAACCATAAAAACATAAGGTAAACGGTCTTTTATGTAAATACAAAACTGAGCATTTTAAAACTTATTTAGAAAGTCTGTGATTTTTGCTTTTCTGTCATTTTACGAATCCACTTGAATAGAGAATTAAAAAAAAAAAAAAAAAAAAAAGAAAAAAAAGATTATGTCCTACAGAAGACCACGGTTTATCCGTATATTGAGCCCAGGATAATCTACGTTTTACTGCACTTCAATTTATGCTGAACTTCGTATTATGCTGCGAGCTCATTATGTGTCGGCTAAATTGTATTAATTGCTGTTGTTAAGTGTACCTGTTTTGGTGATGAAAAAACAATAACATTATTTGCAACGAAATTTCTAATGCTAAGTTTAATAAGTATTAAACTAAAATAGGGCATCCAAGAAGCGAGCGTACCTAGCGCAGATGGAATTTCATGACATTGTTTCGCATATTGTTTTTCCCTGTTATTTGTTATTCTTTGCAATTGTTAGTTTGGCTTTGATTTCACTGGGAGTAAAATGGAAGATATTTCTGAACATATTCATTTCCTCCTTTGTCTATTAATACGATAATCATAAAATTCTTACGCGAGTAGAAAAACATGCAAAGAGGCTATTTTTGTGAGTCATCCAATTTGCATCTCACCACTGAGATATGGAAAAGGATATCAATAACAGGCCGTATAATCAACCAGTGATTAGAATGCTGTTCAAGGATTTTATATTGTTTAATTTGTGTTAATGAAAATTTATTAATTCTTTTTTTAAACTTCCCTCTCAATTTTCACTTGAAAGGATTACGCGGTTTTTTATTCGACATAAAAAAAAAAAACTTTTCTTGATCAGAATTAAGGTGCTGGTCTTAGAACAAAGGCCTTAAACAACAGTTCCGATGAAGAATGAAAAATGCACGTAAATATTTAAAAAAAAAAAAAGTCCCACCTATCTAGAATTCCCTTGTTCGGAACAAATTACGAATTCATATGCAGTTACATGCCAAACATACCAAAACACACAGTTGTGGGGGGAAAAACTGTCGCTATGTTTGATTCCACTCAGAAAAGAGAAATAAAATGGGGGACATAGGTTTACAAAAAAAAAAAAAAACGAAAAAAAATTGTGTGCGATATAGCACTCATATTAGAAGAGTCAGTTCTCCAAATGTCGACGTGAAACTCTATCAAGCAAACGAAGATGCAGTTAGCATTTAAAAAGGACGATTTTGATGAAAAGACCTAGGCTTGAAAAGTCTAGAGCATTTAGATATGTGAAATAACCTAAAACAAGCAAAAATAAAGAGTAAATAACAATTTGAGAGTGGAATGTATTACAACGAAATGAAAGCTATTAGTAGCATACGTTATTCTCCTGTTGCAAATAAATAAAAAAAGTTACCTTTGTCAAAGAAGAAATAAAAGCAATTGTTTACTTTATCTGGTTAAAGAGCTTTGTTAATATTTAGCTATGTTATCAGGTAATTTCTGCTTGAGGAAATAAGCACACAAAAATAAGAAATTTCATTCCACGGATGGAATTTTTTTCTGGGGGCGGGTTTAACGACAACAGCGAGGAACTCAATAGGCTATAAGCAATCGTACATCCCTAATTTGGCCCACTGGTTCTAGGAAGGGTGGAGGGTCAGTAGAAAAAGACAAAACCACCATCCATGCCTCACCTTGGATTCTGGCCTGGACTCCATCAGGGACGAATGATCAGAAGCAACTACTTCGTACCACTCGGCCACAGGAGCGGCCCGCAGGTGAGATTTTGTTTTCTAACCTTACCCAAACATAGAGCTACCAAACTATATAAAAACGTAAATGAAATCGGTGTAAGTAATTGAATATGCCAACCCCCCCCCCCCGGTGGCTGAGAGGTCTGAGGAAAAAAATGGTCTGCAAGCCTCTGACCATTTATCCAAGGTGTATCCAGGGTCGAGTCCCTGATGAGGCATGGGCGTTGTCTTGGTCCATTTCCTTGAACCAGTGGCTCTATATTATGTACGAGCCACTGCTTATAGCCCATTCGAGTTGCCCATGGAGGTCATTTTAACCCTGCAACAAAAACAAGTACTTGATTAAGAGAATAACTTCAGCTATGTAGAGTTGCCGAAATGTAAGATCAAAACATCATATGTCTATGTGAGAGGGATTCCCTTATTTTTTAAAGTAATTGCTGAATCGGCTCTTCAAGAAAAAGAGAAATTGCTGTTACTGCTTTACAACAAAAGAATTTCTTCCCGAGGAAAAATTTCAACACGCAGTGTGATGACATTCAGCGAGGCAGCCTAATGATAAAAAACAACGAACGACCAAACAAGTGCATCGAGATTCGCATTACTGCGTTTCAGTCGCTGATAGCCTACGCATGACATCACGAAACGAAGATGAGCAGCTCATTAATAGATTTTTCGAAATACTGTGCTATTCTTAGAAAATTACTTGGTAGTATGCACCGTCATAATAAAATTTTCATTCGTGATGAGCAAATAACTACGCATAGTGTTTTATAGGTTGTAGAGATGAGTGGAAGGAGCTGAAGGCTTGCAATGAGGTGCAAGGGCTTTGTTCCGAAAGTTCATTTGAGAAAATCTAGCCGTTGTGACGTATATCCCTAATATAACCTTCCTTTTGAGTTTTTGTTCTTAAGTAAATTTTTCTTATTTAGTCTCCTGGTTGTCGATGTACACTCTACTGCGATTCCTATTTTCACACTTCACAAAGATTCGTTCGAATGACAATACGCTTTTAACATATCTGTTTCTGCAAGACCACGATGTACGTACGTGATCATACGTCAACTCTTCGTTAAAATGCAAAAGGATATCAGACTGAAATTACAACTTGGGTTATACCATTTCTGCTGCACGAAAAGCAAAAGATCAGCGTGTCAAACATTTCAATTCCTGAATCTAAGAAAGAAGGCAACGTTAATGCAAGTGAGCGTAGGAATTGTTTTCAAATCACATAATGATATTACCTTACTACATAAACCATACTGTATACTTAACAGTACTCATGCGCTGCAAAACGTTTAGGTTTATACAAGAGAAAGAAGCCGTTATTTAAAAAAAAATTCATTTAGGTCCAAAAGATCTCATTTAAAAGTTTCAAACTGTTACCATGTGGATTCAGAGAGAGAAACTTTCAGGAGTCTTTAATTTATGAAAGTCTATCATTTAGTATCAACAGTGTTTGGACTTCGAAAAGGTGTCATTCTAGTTTCCAAAATTACCATTTATGTTTAGAATGGTGTGTTGAGGAAGCAGCAAATCGCAATGTCTTCCACGAAAATAAATAAAAACTATACCATGAGTTTCTGTCGTCGATACGCGAAGAAAGATGTTTGGCTACTGTTGTTTATGTAAAGCAGAACCTTTGGACATCTCAGTTTGAGAACTGTACCTTGTTGACAAGGCACAAGACTGGTATGCTTTAGATTTTTGTTCGTTTCTGTGAGTAATTCTATGGGCTTTAAGCAGACACCCATCTCTAATTTCGGGCCACTGGTTCTAGGACGGGTGGAGGGCCAGTGCCAAAAGACAAGCACACCATCCATGATTCATCGGGGTTCGGACGAATGATTACAAGCTAAGGCTTCATTCTACTTCTAGACCCAAGATTTTGACTTTGTAGTAATACTGCTGGAGGAAAAAATGAACAGAAATCTAAATGCTTTCACCAAGCGTCGGTGTACGTATAGATATCGAAAACACCATATTCTTTAGAATTAACATCTGATTTTTCCACTATTTTGCCTGAAACTGTTGTGAAGCTCATTACCGCGAGTTTTGCTTGCATTTACCAGTAGTTCTGTGGGAAGTGGTAACAGGAGCTTGTGTGGTAAAACATACAGACAAAATGACTAATCTGCAAATATTCTGAGAAGTGAATAAGCAAATACCTTCGCCACCAATGAATTCTTTGTGTCCCAATATAACACCTGGAAAGGGAGGTTAATGAGCACCGTGAGCAACTGGTAAGGGCTATAAGTAGTCGTCCGTCCCTAATTTAGGGCCGCTAATTCTAGGAAAGGGAGATACCCGGTGTCGTAAGACAAAAACACCATCCATGCCTCATCCAAGATTCGAGCTCGGATCCATCTCTAGCAAAAGATTCGAAGTCAGTAATTAAGCCAGTGAGCCAAAAGTGAGGCTCAAGCTTTTCTTCCTATAGCTTCCCAAAGTTTATTTAAAGGTGAAACCTACAAAAATAGAAATATATTGGTTCAATCCCTAAGGGAATATGTAGGGAAACTTTAAATGTGTTATTGATTCAGAAAACCTCAATAGAGTTTAAATAAATTCTATGGCATTCTGCTCAGCTTTTTGTATAAAATAAATATTCACGGCTTTATGATGAAAATTTATCACACTAGCTGAGAGATAATTGAGCTCAACATAATTTAGGTAGGGTGAAGTCTCTATAAATATTCAGATAAAAGATAAATTTTTCGTTTATCTTTTAAGGCTTATAAAGATATGCATACATTACAATACGCATTTCTTAAAGTCTCAATTCATCTGGTTAAGCAATTACGTTGGCGAAAAAAATGAGATGTCATCATAAAATTGATATCGATGAAATCTGATATATCAAGTTTTGGATAATATAATATGCCCTTTGTAGTTAATTCCAGCGCCTCAGCCAAATGGCGTTCCCGTACTTCGGGCTAACTTTTACAAGTGCTATATACTGTAGTAACATGGAGCTTTTTAGCTAAATATGGCGATTGCGCCATAAAACTCATGCACTCAAACATTAGTCAAATGAATTAGGAAGGATGTATTGGTCATAAACTTTGAAAATATTTGTGCTGTCTAATTTTAAATAAAATGTGTACCAATTTCAAAAGTCGACATTTTTCTTAACCAAATGTATGTGTTAGGCTAGCGAAGCCAGATGGTTATTACCTATTTATTTATAAATAAGCACACACGCAGTGAAATTCAAAGATGTATATGCGTATGAACTCAAATTTAACAAGATAAGGTAGTGGAGGGATTTTTTCAGAAGGGGGGGGATAAACTTTACTTCGGAAGTGTAAGTTCTGTGAGAACTGATGTGTACAAATAATGTAACTGTATTTGGCTTCTAAGTATTTAGCTTGTGTGAGACGCTCTTCGATTAGTCGAAACTCAGACATTGTATAAGCAAGGAAAATGTCTGAACAAAATCAAGCAGAGTAAGTCACTTCTGAAATCTTGAAAGAAACAAGGGGAAAAACTCAGATCCAAGCATGCCTGCTGCTATGTTAAACTTTTGTGCACACTTCTGAATGCCTAGAAGTACTCGACGAAACAAACACTTAAAGAGACGGTTGATTCTTTAATGAGATTCTGCAGAGTTCCCTTCAAAAACGTCCCACATGTATATGTACTATCGCAAGTAATAAAGCATTCACATCAGATGGTGACATGTGCAGGCTTAGGGGAACTTAATCCCTGCACAAAAGCAAAAATCATGACCAAAAAAGTGGGCAGACAGTAGGTGAAGTGCGGGAAATGTACTTTTAGGGGTTTGCTACATGCGTGATGCCACTACAATCTATTTTAGAAATCACTTTATTTTGGATGGGTGTACAGAAAGTATATTGGCACATCTCGCAAGTGAATTTAGCGAAATGTGTTCTATTATACAGTTAGATGAGAAACAGGCTCAAGTGTCCACTAACAATACCTCATACTTTCATCTGTCTGCCGTCCCAGTGGTGCAGTGGTCTAAGCGATCGTTCGTCAGAAAGGGGTTGCCGCCCCCGGTGGCGCAGTGGTCAAAGGCGCTGGTCTCTGATCATTCGTCTGTAAGGGGTCCGGGTTCGAATCCCGTGAGGCATGGATGTTGTGTTTGTCTTACGGCACTGGCTCTCTCCCTTCCCTGGAACCAGTGCCCCTAAATTACGGACGGGCGACTGCTTATAGCCCATTGAGTTGCTCACGGTGGTCGTTAAACCTCCAATTAAAAAAAAAAAAAAAAAAAAGGGGTCTGGGTTCGAATCCCGGTGAGGCATGGATATTGTGTTTGTCTTACGGCACTGGCTCTCTCCCTTTCCTGGAGACAGTGGCCCTAAATTAGGAACGGGCGACTGCTTATAGCCCATTGAGTTGCTCACGGTGGTCGTTAAACCTCCAATCATCTGTCTCTCTAGTGGTAACAAGCAAAGCACCATTTCGCAAACGGATTTCATGTGTCCGTAATACGTATTTGCAGATACATGAAGGGTCAAAACTGTTATACTCAAACGAGAGGGACCAGGTCAATGAGATCGAGGAAACTAATCCGTTGACACCCTGTTAAGTTCTGCTGAATAGTCGCGCCAGTACTGTCTGTAGGGCCGTCAGCCGAAAGTAGGTTCTTTTGTATTGTAGTCAGGTGTTGTGACATGATTTTACAGTGCAAAACATGTCAAAACCAGTTCAAATATGGCTGGCATGGGCATAATACGAAGTGGATTTGATTATCATTCTTTTCTGGATGTGAAATTAAGGGTAACAAAATTGTGTGCTAATCTGCTAGGGTCTGAAACCTCAAATTAAGCTCAACATGTTAAAATCCAGCATGTAAAGTAACTTGAATTTACTGGTTGCTGTGGAAAATTTTTATTCCCCCTGCAGTGATATATTTTTATGAAACTGGCAGCTTCGTGGTGTCATGTTCCTAAGTTTTTGAACGCTTTACTTCTGGCGATCAAATTGAGTTTACACATAGCAGCTGTAACTCCACCACATGAGAGTAAGCAACACTGCAAAGTTCATGCCGAATGTGCCTTACTATTTAATATCCTTAAAAGTTCTGAAGTTCAAATTTTGAAGATAATTAGAACATTCGGTTAAAATAAAAAAATGTTTGATGTAATAACAGCAGTCTGCACTTCGTTCTCTGCCGATGTATCGAAAGCTCAGATTTAAAAAATATCGTCTTAAAGCTCAATTTTAACTCAAGAAAGCTTGAGAGTTAGAGCTCTACAGTGCATGGGTTTTCTTCTTTCGTTATTTTTTGATATCTGTAAATGAGGAAAAGTTCCCAGATGGTCATTTTTGAAAGTTTTAATGAAAATCTAATGGTTTTTCTGTGTAGCATAATTTAAGACATGCTGCGCGGAAAAATTTATTATTTATTTTTTTTCGATCGTTTTCAAAGATTTGTCGGGTCATATCTGAAGAAGTTTTGCAACTGAAACCCTGATATCATTTGAAAAGTCGAACTAAGTTTAGAGTAATTGGTATACACTACCCTCAGATGTCCAGACTCCTTACTGATAGTCTTATGGACGCTCCTTTCAAACCATGGGCTCAGTCTGGTAGATAAGGAAGCAATATGAGCCCTATGTTTGTTATGCTTGCCATAGCACCTATAGCCAAGTTCACGGGAGAGCCTTTGCCTGTAACTGTTCAAGCACTTGAAGACAGCGTGCATCTTCCAAAATTGATTACCGGCGGTGAAAGCCCAAAGATACCACCACAGTCCAATAGCGTACTTGGAAGACCATGAAAGCTAATCCCACTTGTCTGGATGGTATTAGGCAGTGTGTTACGCCAATTTTCTTAGTCATCCCTGTAAAACTTCAACCACGAGCTGCAGACCTCAACAGGAATTGAGGTTTGTATAAACACACTGCAAACCGAACTCTACAGCACAGATTATCATGGAAATTAGGTGACCCATAAGCCTAACTTCAGCAACCAAAACTAGAGGTGTTCCTTTACATAGTGGGAAAAAGGCGTCGATTGATTCCTTAAGCAATGGAAATTGGTCCTACGCAGTGAGTTATCACGCCAATCAGAAGGGTGGGTGTGATGGGACCAAATGCTGCGGAGGTACACGTGGCACTTCAGAGGTACTTCTGGTTTAAGTGCTTACGTCATCAGATCTGGTCGGGGCCAAATGCGGCCGAGTGGGTGTGATGGATAACTACTGAACGCGTCGCTGCCTGAGTGCTTCTGCCAACAATGACGTTCAAAGTAGACTGCGTGATGGAGTGGAACTGTTTCTCATTATACAGGTGAAAACTCTTCCCTCGAACCTTTAAAGGTTGAACCCTAAACCATTAATGCAAAAGCATACCTTAAAAACTTGGACAGTTCCGCGCTAGTTCCGATCTGGTATCACTTTGGTGAAGTCCAATGTTTGTTTTAAAAACATAATGCACCTTGCCATAGCTCAGGTGCTGCTACAGACTGGCTCATGGTTATAAATGTGCAGAAAGCCGATTAGCGCGCGCAGATATTCGATCATTATTGAATAACTATGTGATGATCTAGACGATGAGATTAGCAGCTTCCATAAAGGTAGCTAACTTGCTCATCGCTTTGCAGGAAGAACGAAAGACAATACCGGTTGTAATCTTTCGTTTGCTGGTAAAGTGCCTGCTCAGTGAAGTATGCCGTAGTAACTAGAGCGAGACAAACACGCTACTGAGGTGACTAACTGTGAAACAAATGTGTCTATACTCTTTTCGGAGGCTAGTGTATGCATTTACACTATTGGGACATATCCCTAATTACTGTTCCTTTCTTCACGAGTGGACGTATCCCACAGCACGTAGCAGTATCTCCATCAAGCAGCGCGGAAAATTACGTAGGCTACACAGGAAGAGCGTGTCAGTCCGCCAGGAGGTAGTTCGTGCGATGGGGAAAGGAAAAGACTGGTTGAAGTTTGAACGGGAATTTATTATCTGTGGCGCGAGAAGGACGGGGACCAGAATAACAGCATCCGCAGGAATTGTTGAAAAGTCGCCGCAGTGAAGGTGTGACGCGAATGGTCCGAAAACGGATACATCTATGCAACATCTATATAACCAAAAGACACATCATGGACACATCCATATAACCACAAGCCTCATATACCGGGAAGGGCAGACCTCCACTGTTGACAGTCGAAGTGAAAGCCAGTTAGTGCATGGTTACTGTAAGGGATGCGACCTTTCACAATGCCTCAGTTAACAATAGACTACAACCCAGGACACATAGAAACGTTTTCAAGAACATAATCCAGCTGGACGCTCTTTCGGATGGGAGTAAAGAATCTGCTGTCCGTTCATGTGCCCATACTGACTGACCGTCAGCAACAGCTCAGCGTGAATTGGGAACAGAAGCACTGTATATAGACATGGGACATTAACTCACCTGTCTCATTAACCTAAGATATTTTCCTCCTGTCTCAGATGAAAGATACAGGCGAAAACTCTTCACGGTGAAAGTTAGATCTGTGTTTCGATGTCATAAGGGATTTTGGAATACCCGTTCATATTATACAAGAACCATTCGCAGAATGCTGCACGCAATGGGTCTGCATGATCATGCCACCATTCACAAGCCTCATATAACTCCATAGAATGCAGCTGTTTCGTTTAGCATGGAGCGTCGGTATTGGGGATCTAAATCAATGGAAAAAGGTCCTAGAGAAAGATAAATCATGGATCACGATGTACCAGTCAGATGGCAGTAGATTAATATGGAGAATGCTAGAACGGTTCTTACCGGAGTGTACTGTACCCATACACAAGTCTGGAGGTGGCATTGTTCTTGTGTGTGGATGGAGGGTATTTCTCGCGGAACGGGCTTGGACCATTAGTGGTTTTGCGAAAACCTTTTAATGCAGAAACTTACCTAGAACATCCTAGACAATTTGACATTTCCAGAACCATGACAGTACTACGTAAATAAGTCTTGCTGGTATCAGAAAGACGACGCACCTTGCCACGTAACACTCGTTGTTGCTAACTGGTTTACAGAAAATCAAATTTCATCTCTGAATTGGCTAGCACGTAGCTCTAATTTGAACACCTGTGGACGAACTGGAGTGTAGTATCAGGACTAGAAAATCTTCCTGTTTCACCTCAAGAGCTGGCGAAGGCATTATAAGTAAAATGGAAACACATTCTGCACATACTTTTCAACATTTAGTGGAATGCAAGCCTAGGAGCCTTAACGCATGTATATTCTCCCAATAAGTTATCTTTATTGTTTATGGCTCCTGTGTCCGAAGAATTTTGTCCACATAATGTATTTTGCCCATAGAAATGACTTTCAAAATCAAGACTCGATTACTTTTCCTCTCACTTTCTGCTTCTGTTTTTAGATTCTTCAGCAATTTGGTGTATAGGAAAGAATTTGTATGTGTCTCAGCATTTTATTGCATCGGAAGAGAATAAATACACCCCAATTCAATCACTATTCGCACGCATAATCTGTCTCAAAAGAAATTAGCACTATAACACTTTATCATATGGCTATAACTGTACACTGAAGTGCCAGAAAAGCTAGTACAGACGAGCTTATGCAAAATACATAGCAACGTCACCTATGCGCGTATTCGGTTGCGCCCGCCAGTGCGTATATAAAGCAATAGACATCCTTGCCAGCTGTCAAAGCTGTTTTCCGCATGAAAATTACAAGTAATAACGATTTAAGCGATTTTCAACGCGGTGTCATAGTTGGTGCTCGTGAGATGGGTCATAGTATTTCGGAGGTAGAAACGAAGTTCGGAGTTTCACGGACGACCATTGCAAGGGTGTACCGCGACTACAAGAATTCCGGCAAACTCTCCAACCTACGATACCAGTGTGGCCGTAAAAAGACATTGGGTGAACGTTACCATCGTCGGCTGTCAAGAATCGTTTCACGCGATAGGCGTGCAACACTCTCGCAGGTGTCATCGTAATTCAATGCTGGAGCCTCAACAAGCATCAGCGTCCGGACTATGCAACGTGCCCTGCACGATATGGGCTTTGGGAGCCGACGCCCAACTCGAGTCCCCTTGATGGGTGCACGACACAGAGCTATGCGCCTCGCTTGGGCACGGCAACACCGCCACTGGACACTTGATGACTGGAAACAAGTAGCTTGGTCTGAGGAGTCACGTTTCCAACTGTATCGGGCAGATGGAAGGATTCGTGTGTGGCGCAAACCCCATAAAGCCATGGTCCCCGCCTGTCAACAGGAAACTCTACCAGCTGGTGGGGGGGGGTCCGTAATGGTATGGGGTGTGTTTAGCTGGGCTTCACTGTGACCCCTGGTACGTCTACAAACGTCTGTGACTGGCCAACTCTGTGCGCATCCTTTCTGACGAGGTACACCCGTTCGTGTCCTGCATTCATGCTGATGGGTTGGGCCTGTTCCAACAGAACAATGCACCTGGACACAAGTGTCGGGACGCCACATTATGGTTAGAGGAGCATTCATCTGAGTTTGGGGTGTTGCCATTCCCACCCAAGCCCCCAGATCTGAACGAGATAGAACACATTTGGGATGCCATGCAACGCGCTATCGAACACAGGAATCCGAGACCTCGGAATACACAAGAATTGTGGAACGCTCTGCAAGAAGTATGGTGTGCATTGCCTACAGCATATTTCCAGAACCTATTGGAGTCCATGCCCCGTCGTATTTCTGCAGTCCTGTGCTCCCGTGGGCGACCTACCAAGCATTAGACTGGTGTACCAGTTTTTCTGGCACTTCAGTGTAGTTAAACAGAAATTAAAAAATTGAGCGGTAGCTTATTGTTCCCAAAATGTAGTTAAGGACTCTACCTCCACTACAAATTTAGCAGTAGAGTAACACCTGAAAAAATTTAAATTTCGTAATTACGATGCTTTACGTATTTTTTTATATTTTACTTGAAAATCAACCATAATTTTTAATAAATAAACATCATACTTTCGAAAAAGGAAAGGATTCAATCGGCAAGTTTTTTCAAATTAGTTTGAGACACTTTGTTTTTGTTTTTTTGTAATGTTTTAGTTAATATGTGTTGTGTGCACAAGTATTTGAAAGTGCAAGGACAAAAGTTTATTGTTCGAGCAGTTTAATTATTTCCTGAAATATTTTCACATTACGTTCAGAAACTCGGAAGGTATAATAGCAACTTCAAATGAAATATTTAAATGAATTCCGTAATCACCTGCATTGGATAATCAAATGAGGTGGAATTTGTACTCTACGATATTTTGTTTAGTTTGACAGCTTTTCTATTGAAACGGCTGATTAGATTTTTAGATGAGTGATGTGTAGTCACTATGTTTTGCAAAATACTTTCTTCTCACCTGAAGTGCTATTCTCATCTGAATGACTGCTAATGAAAATTAACACTGTATACGTAACTTTTCTGGCAGTTTTCGGGAATCCATGCAACAACTCGTAAATAGAAGTGAATCAAGAAATTAACATTTATAAAATTGCAATAAAATATATAGAACAAATAAAAGCAACAATAAATGTAATAGAGCGGATTAAATTTTTCGATTTTGCTGGA
The DNA here is from genome assembly GCA_039090855.1 of Macrothele yani. NCBI lineage: Eukaryota > Metazoa > Arthropoda > Arachnida > Araneae > Macrothelidae > Macrothele > Macrothele yani. Next base: position 78,732,888 of record CM077023.1, on the reverse strand, counting down.
TTTGGAGTTATTCAAGTTAAATTTTTTCTTAAACTCTCCTAATAACTTTTCATTCGACAATGTGAATACATGGAGACAAACGCTATTCTTGGCGCTGACTGGGATCTTTAAAGAGGCCCTTCAAGGGAAAATCTATTTTACACCTGCAACATTAATTTGTTCTATGTATATTTTCTCCACAACTATTGCGTTCTTGTCTTTTGAACTCGTATAAATAGTCATTAGCTAATATATACCGCAACTGTCATTTCGAAAAAATTGTCAAATTTTGTTTTAAAAAATTCAATTTATCTCAATCGGGAAGTATTCCGATTTCGCACCTAAAATAAAATGAGTTAAGTTTTTTTAACTCATTTTATTACAGCTAGGACATATGTTAGTTTAAGGACTTCATTTATTTGCACTCGGAATTTTGAAGACCAGAACGCAATAGCCTTTGAGAAAATGTGCATAGAACGAATTTAAATTGCAGGTATAGAATCGCGTTTTACCCTTGAGGTTCCCCTTAATAAGACACTTACATGCCATTTTATTTGGTACACCTGTCCTCGTCGTATAAATGGTTCACTCCACCACATAAGACGAGACATGAACGATATGTGCAATATAAATCAAGGAAACTAGTAATAGCCGCCCCGGTGGCGCAGTGGTCTAAGGCGCTGGCCTCTGATCATTCGTCCGTGAGCTGTCCGGGTTCGAATCCCGGTCAGGCATGGATGTTGTGTTTGTCTTACGGCACTGGCTCTCTCCCTTCCCTGGAACCAGTGACCCTAAATTAGGGACGGGCGACTGCTTATAGCCCATTGAGTTGCTCACGGCGGTCGTTAAACCTCCAATCCAAAAAAAAAAAAAAAGAAACTAGCTAATCGAGCATTGCTTAGAGTTTGATTGAGGTTCCGAATGGGAAAAGCGAGTGACACGAGAGGATGCTGAAAAGTTCTCGGCCTAACCCACTTCCTGTAATTGTAGCATTATTTTGTCACTGCAGCCCGAAAGTGTTCTTTTGTATTGTAAAGTGCCATAAATATTTAAATGAGTGTTCCGTAATCACCTGCATTGGATAATCGAATGCGAAGGTATTTGTACTCAAAGTAATAGCTCTCTTATTTTTTTGCAAATGTTTGACGTCCTGAACTGAATCATGTCAATGCAAAGTGTTGAATTTTCGAATGTGGAACTCCGGGCTGTCACGAAATTTCTGTTTCCTGCAGAAGAAAACTGCAAAGGAAATCTATGATTGTATGAGGCAAACATTAAGTGAAAAGTGCCCTTCGTATTCCACTGTAAAGAAATGGTGTACCAACTTTCAGCGTGGAAACTTTGAGACCGAAGATGCAGCAAGATGTGGGAGTCCTTCAACAGTGACAACATCCCAAATTGTTGATCGCATTCATGACATGATTTTGCCAAATCGGCGAATCTCGGCTTAAAACAATAGTCAAGACACTGGAGATATCCAGGGAACCTGTTGGGTTCAAAATTCACGAGCACTTAGATATGCAGAAGATATCAGGAAGTGGGTGCCCAAATGTTTAACGTCGATGAGAAACGAAAGCGAGTGGACATTTCCAAATCGGTTTTGCAGCATTTTGAGCGATCTGGTGACAATTTTTGGCAGCGACTTGTCACTGTTGATGAAACGTGGTTACATCACTACTATCCAGATACGAAACAACAGTTCCCTGCAGTGGCGACACTCGGGTTCTCCACTGCCAAAGAACTTCAAAGGTCTGCAGGAAAGGTCATGGCAACGGTTTTTTGGGATTCGGAAAGCGTTTTACTGACTATCTCCCGAAGGGCCAAACAATGAATGCTGAATACTATTCCAACTTGCTGTGCCGATTGAAGGAGGCGTTGAAGGAAAAAAGGCGATGAAAACTGTCTTGCCAGCCTTGCGAGCCGGTGCATTGTCATGCGTCGCCTCGCAAGGCCGGCAAGACAATGAATGTTTTGAAGGATCTGGGGTTTAAGTGCATAGGCCATCCACCCTGCTCACCAGACCTTGCTCCGTCGGACTATTTCCTTTTCCCAAACCTTGAAAAAGTTTGAAAGCGAAGCAGTTTTCGAATGATTCGGAGGTGATATCAACAGCAGAGCGGTATTTGAGTGATCAGACTTCAGAATTGTTTTTGGAAGGGTTAAAGAAACTCCAGAAACGCTGTGCCAAGTGTGTTGAACTTTGGGGTGAATGTGTGGAATAGTCTGTAAGTTTCATGGCTTTAGCCCATTTCCTTCATGGTGAGGCCGAGAACGTAGCAGCATCCCCTCGTATGAGCTACTTTGAATGGAGCACTATAGCTAGCGCCAGGCGTGCCGGTCTGAGAACATTCGAATCCTCCCTAACTGTTGCCTTCCTGGGATTTTACCCGCACAACCGTAGCAAGGATTTACTGTGAATTGTGCGACAAGCATACATAAAATCCAGCAATCGTCAATCCTGTGGACAAACACAGCTGCTGGATTAGAGGGGTTAAGGGGGACTGGGAAGAATCGTGCAAACTAACAGCCCAAACCCCATCAAATCACTGAAGATTTCAGCAATGGTGTTCCGAAGGTAATCTCCGAGCACACCACGTATCGAATTGTTTTGCGAATGGACTACAACAGACGACGATCATGTAGCTTGCCGATCTCCTTTGATCTCTGATACACCAAGTGCCTTCGTCCACAGGATCGCCAATGATTGAAAATGTTTTGCTCAGCGCATCATTCAAGGTAAACCCTTGCTACTGTTGTACATAAAAATCCTAAGAAAACGGCCGCTTTGAACACGCTCGAACTGTCACGCTTAGCGCCAACTATCATGCTACGTTCAAAGCTGCTCAGATCCCTCGTTTTGCGCATTCCGACATTCAATCGAACGCTAATGCTCGACGAGCTGGTCTTTCTGATTTACTCCGCGGTCACTTGACGTCTTATGTGTTGGAGTGAGTCATTTATATGAAGAGGACAAATGTATCAAATAAACTGGCATCTTATTGTATGTTTTGCAAACAGAACGAATGTATGTTTGATGAGTTCGATACACAAATATTAATAATAGGCAGTTTTGTCTTAGAGGTTCAACGTGATCACCTGGCACGTTCTGTGACTAGCATTCTGAAGACTTTGCTGGAACTACTGAGGCGTCGAAGGCACGTTTTTGAAAATTTGCGTCGTAGTCGATTTTTTCTTTCACTGGTTTCGTTTTTGCTCTTTGGTCATATATAGAGCGAAGAAAAAGGGTCTCGAGTGCAGTACCTCATAGTGAGAGGTTAGCCACAACAGAGAGAGCCCAATAAGTCAGTCCAGTGGAAAACTTTTAAGTAGCCTAATGTCGAGCTAACATAAGAGTAATGAAGGAACTCTTGTTTTGCTCCTGTAGATAGTATCTGATTAGCGATGTGAACGCATGGATTTTTCTGTCGGAATGCTTCATACTACTCATGAACAGAGAGTTAAGTTGCGTTGCAGTTTATGTACCATGCGTAACGATGAATTGTGAGCTGGACCAGAGAAAAGAGCTCTCCGATTCATAACACAGAGTGTGAATCACGTATGCCCTCAAAGTAGACATTCATAGAGTTCTTGCGAGCGTTTACACCCCACTGTCTAACGTCATGCTGTACTGAACAGTACCTAGTAGCATCAAAATGCAATATATCTTGCTATTGTTAAAGGCTTCGGTCGACTCTGATTCGAGATATATGAAGTCGCAGTTCTAATAACACAATAGTGTAAGCTGTAATCGTCCTGCACACAGAGACCTAACCAAATAACAGCAGCTAACACATCCATGTTTATTGGCTGGAGATAAAATAAGCATGCTGTTACCTAGCAGTGTAATATTGTTGCGTTTGTTCTTGCAGCAGTATTCACTGAATGATGGACACCCGAAGATACCGGTGATGCACATGGAAGGACCAAAATGGCAAGTTTCTCGAATGACACATCTTAACACCACTTGTGTAGCAAGTGCTTGGCTTGCCCCCAAAATATCTTGCTCTCTATTAAATAGTCTTCTACCGACTCAATGATATGTGTTTTCAGCGTGGTCTGGCTGTTGACATCTGAGGCAGTGTATTCTTTGAAGCGTTATATGTATTCGAAGGGTCATTTTGACATCACGTTGTATCTCGGTAATTCAACTGATCACCCTGCGATGGTGTTAGTATATGCGTGTGTTCACCTTTGCAATTCAGAACAATATTTCCCGAAAATTGTGTTGAGTATTTAAATGTAATTCACACTGTCTTCCGATTTATAAGGATACTTCTAAACATGAGACATTTTAGGATACTTCTAAACGTGTGGTAAACAGAAGCGGAAGTAGTAATGTTATCCCGTACCCGAGGAGTGGGAGGACAATTTTTCGAATGTGCGATTGTTTTCTAGTTTGATAGGTATTCTACACTTCAAAACCATCAAATCATAGAAACTTCTGAAAAAAAGATATATGGTCCACTAATTTGAGAGCTCAGTTCAGCCTTTTCACATTTTATAAACACGATAGAATGCGCGAATATTTAAATTCCTTCTTTAACGTACAGCCTATAACATTTATAAACACAATAAACACACGTTACCAATGATTTTTATTATATTAATAAATGTGCTTTGCTATGCTCAGTACAGTAACTCAGAGTTACGGAGAATTTAAAAAATGGTCATAATGATGCAATGTGATGGTAGTGGGTCGCTTCGAGTCTATACGCAACGCCCCTGGACTAAATAATTTTCTAGCTGACAACGTCATATACACACATTTTCAATAAAATAAATCAAGAGATGGGTCATTTTCATATAAAAAAATCAAAATCCTGTAAAAAATCGAAGCAATCCAGCATTAATATCCGCTATAAATATTAATAGCGATCTGGTATATTCGGGCCAAAACAAGTTAATATTAGTTCTAATCAATTTTTTTAAATTTTTAAATTAGATATTTTTCCTTATTTATGATCTACCTCAGCGCTTTTATTTTAGCAGGAGAAAAAATTAACTCAAATATTTTATGCAAATAGCCAGACTAGGGAATAAATATCTTCTGTTAAACGATCCAATGCGTGGCGTGATATAGCCACTTAATGTTACCATTTTGACTCTAGGCTAACGAAAGGATGCTAAAGGATTTTTGCAGCTTTCAATAGTATGCTTCTAAATGTAGTTTCACTCAAAATATAATGTAATACTCGTTACTATAATCATAAACTGAATTCTGTAATGAGTTTTGACCTCACAAATACAATTGAGTATTTAGAAAAGTTTCTTCAGATAAAAGCAAAAATGTATTTTGTAAAATGTTTCTCAATTATGGGAAATATTTGTCATGAAATCTGTAAGAAAGTTAAAAATGAAAGCTAGTTGTTCCTTTAGAGAAGCAAAACTTTTCATTTCAGAAGACAAAACTTTTTTGTGAATTAAGAGGAAACACTTGAATATCGCGCAAGCAAAGTAATTTAAGAACAGCTGTAATGTACCACTGTATTTATTAGATTTTACGGGTTACTAAATATGATTATATTAACTGCTTTCACAGTACTGCAATATGAATCAAGAAATTGTTTAACTTTTTTTTTAAACAATCTTTTCTCTTTTGCCCGTTTTGAGAAAGCAAGGCAAACGCATTTTGTGGCCAAATTGTTAGAACCAGTGGTCCATTTTGCGCAAATTGCCTGATACGTAATCTATTCCCATCACAATACTACGGCTGGATAAGCACGTGAACGGGAACACTCCCAGAGGTAGTTCGGAATACGCAACCGAAGGCCTAATTAGAAAGCGACGCGATATAACGGACTCTGAGAGTGGTAAGATTGTGGGTTTTCTGTGTACTAGGGCTCGTATACACACACTCTGTTTGGGAAAATTGCGACACCATGAAGGTCTGCTGGTATTAGCCTGAAACTTACACGATATACACTGAGTGGCCACTTTATTATGACCACCTGACAGTTTTAAGCAAATAAGCTATGGCTGCACGCTGTTGCCGCCAGAGGGCGAGGTAAGTGTAAAAAGGGAAAGCTTAGAGCTTGCGACAGTAGTAGAAGTTATTTTTGGGTGACGAGATGGGTAAAAAATGCGATTTGACGGACTTTCAACGTGGGATTATTGTAGGAGCTCGGAGCCATGGAGTCGTATCACAGAAACCGCCGCATTCGTGAAATGTTCCAGAGCAGCTGTTGTTAAAGTGTTTAAAGACTGGACTGTCAGCCAAAGAACTGGGTCTGTACGTGCAACGTGTGGTCGTCATGGACTAGTGACTGCTCGGGCGGAACGGAGTGTGTCCAGACTGGTAACAGGCAACAGAAGGGCAACAGTGCAGCAAATTACAGACCATCTTAATCAAGAATCCCCTCAAATGATCTCTGCATGCACTATTCGCCGTACACTGCATCGGATGGGATATGGCAGCCGAAGGCCTGTTCGAACACCTTTGCTTTCTGCAGTTAACAAGAGAAAACTTCTCCAGCTCGCACAGGAGCAAAAGGATTGGACAGTCGATAATAGGAAACAAATTATGTGGTCCGATGAATCCCGTTTTCAGTTGCACCATGCCGATGGCAGAGTGAGAATTTGGCGGAAACAGCACGAAAGCATGGACCCCAAATGCATTGCTAAGACCCTTCAAGCTGGTGGAGGCAACATTATGGTTGTGAATGTTTTCCTGGCATGCTTTGTGCCCTTTAATTCGTGTCTGACTGGCACATTATATCTAAACATCGTTGCGGACCAAGTGCATCCTGTCATGTGGATGGTTTATCCCAATGACTTTCAACAAGATAATGCGCCCTGCCATAGTGCTCGATTGTACAGGATTGGTTTCAGGAACATGCTGGTGAGTTTACTTTGCTTAGGTGTCCCCCATAATCCCCATTGAGAATTTGTGGGATGAAGTTGAACGAGCCATCAGACAGCTGGATCCACAACCCTGCAATCTCACACTCCTGGAAAGTGCTATTCATCAAGCATAGTCTCAGATTCCACAAACCACCTATCAACATCTCGTGGAGTCCATGCCACGAAGAATCGACGCAGTATTAAAGGGAAAAGGTGGCCCAATGAAGTACTGAGGGGGTGGTCATAATAAAGTGGCCACTCAGTGTATGCAACAGATTGGGGCATGCAAATGATTAAAGTATCAGTGAAAATGGGCCATGCGGTTTCGGAGACGCGTATTCTGAACTGTCCGGTCTTGGGTAAAAATAGCTGGCTTAAACGAGATATTACAATCAGTGTAGAGCTGATATTGAGTAGAAAAGGTGTCTCACTATATCCCGTCGCCGAAGAAGCTCGCATTATGAACACCTGACGGACTTTGAGCGAGGAAGGATTTTGGGGATGAGAGCTGAATTTTCCTATACCGCGAAATTGCCACTCTCGTGCGGGGACAAAACTCTAGTACAGGAATGCGAACGTGACGTCACTGGACAGATGAGTCTCGAACGCAAATTCGAGACTCATCTGTGTATCGCACGACTACACATCATGACAGACACCTCTACCGCATGACATTCACCTCTACCGCATGACATTGACCGATCGCACAGCGACATCCAAGTTGTTAGAGCAGCAACGGAGCACTGTCACAGGTCAGGCTTCGTCCTGCAGCACAGTTTGACGTCGTCTGTTAAAAAAGGAAACTGGTCGCTAGCAGCCCATTGCTGCGCATTCCTTTGACCCTCAACCACAGACGCCTCAGGCTGCAATGGGATCTCGAACATTAGCAACAGGTCATGTTTTCTGACGAGTCAAGATTCAAGGACCATGATGGTTGCATACGTGTTCGAAGACATGGCTCTGAACGCCACGTTGCAGAGTACATTTTACAGCGTCATACCGGTCCAAAGCCAAGCGTTATGGTTTCGAGCGCTATTGGATTCAATTAGCGATCTTGCCTGATGCGAATTGAGGGAACCATCAACAACCAGGGATGTTTTAGGGGCACACCCTTCCTTCAGAGATGTCCTGGCGCTGTATTCCAGCAGTACAATGCTCGGCCACATGTGGTCCGGAATATCCAATTCCTCTTCCATGCCCTGAAAAATATCATTTCGTCACTGGCCTGCACGTTCGCTGGATATGTCACCGAGTGTACATGTCTGGGACATGGTAGCTAAGTGACTGGCCCGTCAAGCGTCTTCGCCATTCACCACAAATGAACTCTGGGCTTGCAGAGAAGCAGCATGACAGGCTATTCCCCAGGACGATATCAGAAATCTCTTCCATTCAATGTCACGCTGTGTAGAGGTTGCTATTGTTGCTCGATGTGGCTTCATACGATGTTGAGTTTGGAAGTGAAAAAGTCTTGCACAGCTCTAGAAATGTAATCAGTTTTCTCCTGTAACATGAGGAATCTTTAATATAAATTTCATTTGTATAGCGCGATTTTTTTCTTGGTGTTGCAATTTTCACAATTAGTATTAGCAAAACTGCTATGTGTAAGAGGAACAATTAGTATTAGCAAAACTGCTATGTGTAAGAGGAACGGTAGTAATGTTATACAGAGTGGTTGATGCAGCATGATACCGGTAGTGAATGAAAGATCTATGGTCGCAAACGGCCAGTCGATGGGCGAAATGAGCAGTGGACAGCTAAACATGGACAGCTAGAATTTTTGCTATCTTATTCAGATAACAAAAGTTGAGAATCAGGAACAATACCAAATGCAACAGGGGAACACCTGTCTGTACATATAAATGCTACCTTAAATTAGGCCGGTAGAAAACTGCTAGTTGAGCGTGGGATGATAGTGGGTTCTCGGAGGACTAGTGTTAGTATCAGAAAACTGCTATGTGGTAGAGGGACAGTAGTAATATTATACAGTGTGGCTGACGCAGCAAAATACCGATAGTGAGTGCATAATCTGTTGTCCCAAACGGCTGGTCGACGCCCGAAGTGAGCAACGGGCATCTAAAACTTTTGCTATTTGACACTTTATCAAATAACAAAAGTTTTGAATCAGGAGCAATACCAAATGCAGCAGGGGGAACCCCTGTCTGTACATATAAATATCTGTATATGTATGTACTTAAGCCGCCTGAATGGCGTAGTGGTCTTCGTCCGAGATGGGTCCGGGTTCGAATTTCGGTGAGGCATGTATGTTGTGTTTGTTTTACGGCACTGGCTATCTCCCTTCCCTAGAACCGGTGACCCTAAATTAGGTACAGGTGACTGCATTATAACCCGCTGAGTAGCTCACGGTGGTCATTGAACCTCTAACTTAAAAAAATGGTAGCAAACTGCTAGTTGAGCATGGGATATTAGTGGGCCCTCGAAGGACTAGTGCTCGTATCAACAAAACTGCTAAGTAGAAGAGGGACAGTAGCAATATTACAGCCAGTGTGGTTGACGCACAAAAAAACCGGTAGTGAGCGTATATCTTGTGGTCTCGGAGAAAGCTAGAAGACGCTCGTGGTGAGATGAGGATAGTCAGGTTTGTACGAGACAACATATGCGCAATAGTGAGTCTAATAGCAGAAGATTTGAACCGGCCAAACTCCATCCCAGTGCAGCATGATCCCAGCGCAGCAGGCGTCTGGTGTTTTAGCTGTTAAAACAGATAAACACCTGTCCGCACACCATTATTATCTGCAGAAAAAACATAAAACGCTTCCAGCTGGCTCTGAAGCATCGAAAATGGACGCTAAATGACTCAAAAAGGATCATGGGGGTCTGACGAATCTCGTTCAAAACTGCACCATGTTGAGAGAAGCTTGAGAATTTGAAGACACCATGAGAGCATGGATCCATCTTTCAAGGCAGAGAAGGCATACGTGGTATGAACCATCTTTTAATGGGAGATTACAGAGGGTGGTCCTTGTTTCCAACGAACCCACGCCTTAATGTCCGAGGGCATTTAAACCTCATTACTGATTAAGTTCATCCACCCAATATCCTCGTAGCACAAGACACTTCCAGTAGGTCTGTCCAACATGCCACAATGCCGGCATTATCTCGGAGTGGTTTCGCAATACGATGGGGACTATTTCCTTGCTTCATTGGTCACCTCAATACCATGGAGAATTTGTGGGGTGAAACTGAACTGGACATCAAACGTCTCAACGCACTGCCATCCAATTTGTGTGAATTGTAAGATGCTATTCGTTATGCGTGGGCCAACAGCTCAGCGGAAAGTTACCTAAACTTATTCGAATCAATGCCGAGGAGAACTATTGCAGTTCTAAGGCCCAAAAATGGTGCAACACATTATCATGTAGCTGGTCCTAGTAAATTGGCCACTCAGTGTATATATAGTTAAAGTAGCATCAGACATCAAAAAGATGTTTAATGACATTTTAAAACAATTTGGTACTTAGCGTCTGAATTCTTGAGAAAAGTGAGCCAAAACTTTTTTGAAATACTACAGATTGAATGTTTTTGTGTGTGTGCAATATTTCCTCTGATAATGGTACGGCTAAACATTACACTGGAATGCCAAAAGTCAAGTAATAGCAGTATGCAAATTTTTAACTAGCGCTGCGTCATATAAAGGCTTCGATGCACGCCACGATTCTTATAAGTTCTGAGGTGTAATCTCGTGAGTCAGGCTGAACAACGGCAGTAGGATTATGGCAAGCCGACGTGAGTTATTGGAATTTGAACGAGGCATGGTAGTGCAATCCAGACGGATGGGACATTCAGTTTCCGAAGTTGTGCGAACATTCAACATTCCTTGATTCACGGTGTCACGTGTGTACCGAGAATACCTCATGAAGGCATTACCACCCACCGTGGACAGCGCAGTGGCCGACCACAGGCAATGAATGAGCGTGGCCAGCGGCGTCTGACCAGGATTGTCCATACTAAAAAACAAGACACTAGCTCAAATGACATCCACATTCAATGCAGGAGGTACCAGAGACATATCCATAAGGTCAGTGCAGCGTAATTTAGCGTCCATGGGGTATGGGAGCAGAAGACCCACCAGAGTGCCTTTTGTTAAAACCATGATATCGAACACAGCGCCTCACCTGGGCTCGTGAACACGATAATTGGACAGTGGAAGACTGGCAACGTGTGGCGTGGTACGATGAGTCACGCTACCAGTTTTTATGAAATGATGGTAGGTTTCGGGTGTGGCGCAGACCCCATGAGGCCATGGGCCTAAGCTGTTAGCAAGGCACTGTGCAAGCTGGTGGTGGTTCCACACATGTGTGGATGTCTTTACATGGCACGGTTTGGGTACTTGTAATCACGTCATTAACCGGTAATTGCTTTGTTGCTCTGCTAGTTGACCATTTTCAGCCCTTCATGGACTTCATGTACCCCAACAACAATGGGATTTTCCAGGCGGACAATGCACCATATCATCGTGCCCAAATTGTCCAAAATTTATTCGAGGAGCATTCTGGATAGTTTCTACGGATGGTGTCACCACCACGTTCGCCTGACATCTACCCAGTAGATCACTTATGGGACGTGGTGGATGGTCCATGCTCACCCAAGGTCCAGCATCTACAAATACCAGGGAACTGTGGGCGGCTATTCAGACGGCATGGCTCAACATCTCTGCAGAAGTCTTTCGGCCACTTGTGGAATGGATGCCACGTCCAGTTGCTGCACTTCGCCGTGCTAGTCCTACATGATACTAGCTACGTATTCCATGACTTTTGGCACTTCAGTGTGCTACAGCTAAACATTATATTGTAACTCTTGCTTGTGATTATATATATCCTTTTTGTTTGAGCAATCTTTCCCTTGAGAATGTAGCAGCTTTACTTTTCTTATATTTATTTTAAATACAATAGAACTAATATGACGGAGATCTGCGTGTCAACTCTATTAATTCTTCAGCAGCCTTGGCTTGTGCTTAAAAAGCTTTTATTTCTTTAAAACAGTATGTTTTTCCTTTTCTTAAATAACAAATCTTGGAGCAGCTTTAGTACGCGTTTAAGAGATTTTCCTTGTTAACCCTTTAACCGACTGTAACCCGAATTAACCCGCGGTTAGCAAAATGGGATGAAATCAGCACGTACCAATGTATTCGTTTTCTAAGAAGTGGGCCGAACCAGGCAGGAAAAAAGAATAATCATGCGCATCAGAAAGCGTTGTCCCCCCCCCCACCCCCTTAGATTTGTTATTCACAGTGGTCATTTAGCCGAATTGTTGACTCTAATCCTGTCGGACTGATTACCTGCTAAAAGGACTATAACTATCGGCGGACCTAAGTAAGGAGAGAGATGTTTGAGTCATTTTTCTACCCAGCAGCATGATGTTCGTGTCAGGGAAACTAGCCCTTCCCCATCATGCCTTGGGTCATTGAGCAGAAAATGGCGGACTGGATGGTAGTGATTAATATTATAAGTGGCATGAGGAGGGGCAAGAAATTATTTTGCCGTAGCTTTTGTAAAACGCGGATGATATATGAAAAGAGCGGATGGCCTAGTGGTCAACGGATGCTATATGAAATATGACCGCGAATGGCCTAGTGGTCAACGTTTGTGACTGCCACGGAGAAACCTCAGGTTCGATCCCAGCAGGTACGAACGTTTGAACCACTAAATATCCGCCGTGCGTCGGTTGGGCACGTTAAGCCGTCGGACCCCGGGTACTGCCCCCCGGTAGTAGGAAATAAGGGCGTCTTCTACCTCGCTTCCGTGTGACTTTTGTATTGGGCACTGTAGCCCAAATCTCCTAGCTTCCTATTTCTATGGGTTGTTTAAGACCTATAGTCAGACACTCCCTTGCTAAAATCCTTTACATATGATCTGATCTGAAAAGAGCGCAGAAAATTTTGAACACAATTTGGCTTAGGTACATCGGCCGCTTAAAGGGTTAAAACAACATACCATTTTATTAAAGCAGCATGATGCCAAAAAAATGGCTTTAATAAAGGGCGCTTATTTAGTGCTCTCTCATGTCTCATTCATGAATACAGTCTGAATTTCTTTTTACCATTTTTCTACTTCAGACTCATCAGCATGTTGACGTTGTATCAGAGTATCTTTTAACTATTTTTTTAATGTAAAAATGAAATTCTGAATGTTTCCGTTTCAGGTTTTCAAAGAACAAACATCAGAAGACGAAATATAGCCATGCAATATGAGAACCTGGGATTAACCCAGGTTTATCTGTAATTTTAAACTTAACACAGATCAATGTGTCGAATGTTTTTCATGCACTCAACTTGGCAACGGAATTGCTATGCTGTTGACTGTTGCTGTTGCTACTACTGTCCACAACGTTGTTACTTGCGTTGCGGTTGTTTTCAGAATTCCTTTGAGTCGTCTTCTTACTCTTCATCCTCCTGTTCTGGAACCAAATCTTGACCTGTCTCTCTGTGAGGTTCAGATTGCGGGCCAGTTCCCAACGCTTTTGTTTAGAAACATAGGCATTAAAAAGAAACTCTTTCTCTAACTCGAGAGTCTGAAACTTTGAATAGGGCTTGCGTTTCTTCCTTATAGTGACGGTGCCCGTCCATTCCAACGGATTCGATGTGGTCATTTGGTCAGTCACTGAAAAGAAAACGAATATATTTAGAGCTCAAGTCAGAAATTTGTCACTGGAAACACTAAGATTACATATGAAATTAATAATTAATATCTACAGTAATACGATCACAATACCGAAATAACACCATAATAAACAGAGGAGAGGAACTGATAGTCAAGTCCCTCTTTACACGGATTGGTTATTATAAACTCATGGACCAGATCATTATGGCCATGTCTGTCTCCATGAGTGGATGCATCTCACAACACGTCGCAATGACGTCCATAACCGGCGCAGAACAGACCCCCCCCCCTGCACAAAAATTCGGGTAGGTAGTACCGATGAGGTTTTTGGCGGAAAATGTCTTACCCATGCGGTGTTGTCGGGGCGGGATGTTTATAGGGTTGGTAAGAAAGAAATGAGCGCAACAAACTTGCATGTGTTTTATTTTATTTATTTCTCACAATGCTGGCTAATTCATAAAAAAATTTTGAAGACAGGACAGTGGTACGAGTAGTACGTTATGTAAGACTTACATGCTACACTTATATCTCTAGAGTACGTTAAGTTTATCGTGGTATTCTTAAAAGTTGTAATGTCAGTTGGATCCGTGGCCAACAGCAATCTGAACTTGTCGTTCAGAAACTGTTTCAGACGATTGTTCGACACCTCAATGTTAAAGTCCCAGGTGAGCAGAAGCGGTATGTTGGGATCGCAGGGCCAGTCGCTAACTATTGTTCTGACATGGTCTGTGTAGTAAAGCATTAGTTGAAAGAGAAACATCTTGATGTAGTTGAGTGGTGTCTGTGGATGAATACAGACTGACACTAGAACGAATTTGAATTGATTGGGTATCTCAATTTCCACTAGTACACCTTCGCCGACATGAATATCCTGTAAGCAATTGAATCCAGAATACTTGGGTATTGGCCGTCGTAGAACGGGTCTAGCGACACGAGCCCTGCAAGTTTTCTGATTCTTGAAGACTGCCGTGCCACCGTAGAGTCCACTACGCTTATTCCTGACAGTGCCATGACTCGTACTGAGCTGTTGGTCGTCATCATCGCCATGTCTGTCGCACTCTTTGCCCTCAATGTGTTTGAAGCCGGTTATGCCGACGGTTTTGTCTTTATCCATCCAAGTCTCCGTGAGTGCCAAGTAGTCGGAGCATGAAGTGACTGGGTCGCGGCTCTAGTCCAAGTACTGCGCCGTTTGAAACGCCCATCAACACGACACCAATCCACTGTTGTTGTAGAACTTGTACAACGGATGTTCGACTAAGAAACGAAACCAAGCTTTCAATACAGATTTCTTAACGTGACGGCTCAAGTATACCAACTTGTGGATTATACTTTTCTTCAAGTTAACATTAATCGCTTGGTCGTAGTCCAAGTGTCTTGGAAGTTGCTTGACCACTTCATCCACATCGCAGGACATGTTAATCACTTGGCCCACAATACCGTAGTTGCCCTCATAACGAAGACGCATGATCTGCATAAACGGTAGTCGCAGAGATATTTAGACGTTCGCTGAGTAGATCAACGGCGGCAAGTGTGTTTGATTCGGTGGATACGTGAAGCCGTTACTCTTACTCAACGTTGGCACCTGTTTTTCCTTTACTGATGTCCAGCAGTTTGAGCACAACATAAACTGTTGAACAATTTCATCTGTGAATTCCTGTTGTAAGAATTGCAACTTAGCTGCATTGGGCCGTTTTAAATCATTTTGGAGCCATATCCTATCACAAACTCCATAAACAAAACCCAACTTGTTACCATAAAACGACTTTTCAAAGTGCTTCGTCTCCAGACGCCAATGAGTTATAAACGGTAAATCTCGATTTTGAAACGTCTCATCTGCTTATATTTCGTCGTATTCCATCGGTTCTATCTTACTGTCGACATCCATTGCCTGTGAACTGGCGTTAGGCGTCTGCGCGACTGGTGCTCGCCTCAACTTGTCGACGCTGCTTCATCCTTTTCATTCGTTCTGCTGCTGTCATAGGGGCCTTTTTGAATTCTTCATTTATTCTTCTTTCACTTTGTAAGCGTTTACGATAGGCATTTACCTTTTTTTTTTTTTTTTAAAGAGATTTCGACATTTTTGAAATTTTAACGAAACTTTGTTCAAGTTTAACACTTTGTTGCTGTATATTTTTTCAATTTCTTTCACTATTGTCACTATGAGTGTTTTATTTCATAGTGCTCGTCGAGCTCTGTTAAACGACACCTCACACAACGTCCTACGCGTACGCGTTCCTGAGCTATACTAATTTTTGCCTCGCGGCGAACCGGTAATTTTCCACTCCAACTTGGAAACCATCTTGTAGCGGCGTGTGACGTCACGCGCTCAAATCTAATGTTGCGTGACATTCTTTCATCCTTGACCATTTAAACCATGTTGCTTATTTCGATATGCGTTATACCTTGCTGGACAATTGCTAAGGACGGATCATAAACGGCTATATAGCGCATAAAAAAGTAAGTGTGGTTGGATGCCAAATGAAATAAAATAATGTCAGAATGCCAGGACATTACAAGAAAGACAATTTATTGTGCTCTGAAATCCAGAAGGCTTTGGAACGTGTTCAAGGGACAAACAGGCCATTTTGTGCAGAATACGTAAACGTGAAAAATATGCAATTACCGTCCGCAGGCGTTCCGGCGTAAAATGTCAATACGGGATATGGCCACCATGGAGGGCGATGCAAGATTCCACACGTCGTGTCATGCTTTGCACAACATTATCAAGCAGCTGTTGGGGTAATTTATCCCATTCCTCTGTCAGCGCACGGATGAGGGTGTCCTTGTTTATTGGAGGGCATTGGCGACCAGCAAGACTCCTCCCCAAAACATCCCACACATTTTCAATGGGATTCAGATCTGGAGAACGTGCTGGCCATACGAGGCGTTGAATATCCTCGCTCTCAAGACACTCCTGGACAGCGACTGTTCGATGACATGTTGCGTTGTCGTCCATGAAAATGAATCTATCACCGACAGCACCACGGAACATGAGGTAGCAGAACATCATTAATGTATCGTTGGCCAGTCATAGTCACAGTTGGAAGCACATAGAGGGACGTACGGCCATTGATCATGATGCCAGCCCATACCATGACACTACATGTCGGATATCGGTCCCTTTCCTGTATGTTTGCTGGACAATATGCAGTACCACTATCACGCCAGATCAGTTGTCGTCGACAATCAGGCGATAGACTGTATCTACTCTCATCTGAGAAGAGGACAGCAGACCAGTCGTTATCAATCCAATTGCGATGTTGATGGCAACATTGCAAACGGGCGGTACGGTGACGTCTGGGCAATGGTATGCACACAACAGGACGGCGGGCGTATAGTCCTCCTTCAAGCAAACGTCTGGCGACAGTTTTTCGAGAGATCCGCTTGCCAGTAGCAGCCATAAACTGATTTGCTACCTCACTAGCTGTGCTGCGCCGGTGTCTTTTTGTTGATAGCACTATGTACCGATCTTCTGCAGGTATCGTACTGCAAACACGACCTCCCCGTGACGTTTGCTACACTCTCCATTTGTTTGAAATGATTTCCAAAGCCTTGAAACAACACTGTGGCTGACGTCGAACTCCCTGGCAGCATCTGTTATTTTTCGCCCTTCTTCAATCTTGCCAATAATACGGCCACGCGTAAAATCATCTAGGTGATGTCGGGAAGACATACTGAAAATTGCAAGTACGTCAATTGATTCTTTCCCTTTCAATTTTGCGTTTGAACAACAACGGTCAATACGCGTCAAATCCTTTATATCTCTTATCAGCGCTATGACGTCACGAACAAGTTCGGCAATCCAAAATTTGCATACGCACAACACGTCTTACTGTATCCCGCACTTATGCTAATTTCCACATTTTCCTGCCTTCCATTTTATGGTTGCTATTGTCATCCGTCCTTAGCAATTGTCCAGCAGTGTAGTTTTAAAGTTAAGATTTGTCTGGTATACACAAAATTTTAACATCGACTTTCGCATAATAGTTTCCCCAGATACCGGACCCGTGGGGTAAGACATTTTCTGTCCAAAAAATTGAAGCACCCTGATAAAATAGTCCATCGACGACGGAACTCAGCATGGAAATATATGCTGGCCATGCATGCAAATGATTAGAAATTCGACGCACACATACCGGATCCTAAGGCAGTGGCTGGCCCAGACAAACAACTGTAAGGGGATATCGTGCGGTAATGTGGGCAGCCAGAATGACACCGACAGCATCGCTGTCTACCATCCGAAGACACGTAGATTCCTCCAATATCAACACGCGCAATTGGAGGACGACTCGCAGCGTCGAAAAACTACATTCTCGCTGCCTTTTTACTACGGCTACCATTCAAGTCCTGATGAATTCATCCCGTAACGCCAACAAAGGCATGACCATTAAACACTGAACGTCGGGGTAGTAATGTAGCCGTCGTAAAAAGTAACAAATTATATAGTAAAAATTTTGATATTTTTAAAATATATGGCAATATCTAATTTTACAATATATATACACTGTCTCTCCCAAAAATTACTAAGCTTTATAAGACAGTCACCGATAATAAACACCAATATACGCAAATGTAGGAGTCACTTGGGCTGTGTCGCTTTGTTTTGTTCTTTATAGAGAGAGTACAGATTATTCATCTGTAGAATGATCATGTAAGCACATGGAAAAACTTAGGACTTTTCGGAATTCAAAAAAGGTCTAACCGCAGGCGTACGTTTTGCTGAAATCGTGATTAACAGAACAAAAAGAGTGTTTCCTCAAAAGTAACCATTTCGAAGGTGTTTACCGACTGGAAGACAAGCAAATCTTTTATATCCAAAAGGCATAAATGTGGCTGAAAAACTAGACTTGAAGAGGGTGCCCTACGTGTTGCTAGGAGGATTTACGAAAGAACAGCCCTTACAGTGTACAGCAACTGGGTGCTGAATTCAGCTAAGGCCAGGAACAGCCCATTTCGATCCGAACTATACGTAGGAAGTTAAAACAAACAAACAAAAATGCTGGGTGCTGAAAGTCATCTTACCATTCAGAAGTCATTTGTCTCAGCAAAAACAGAGAAAGCAGCTTATAGTGGCTCCGAAAACGCCGTGAAGTGACAGTAGAGCAATAGAAAGAAGTGATGTGGTCAGCTAAATCACGCTATACATTGTTTTGCAATAATAATCATCACAGACTGTCTTCCCTAATGAAGCGATGGACCAGGAGTGACTAGTGAACACAATCCAAGCATCTCGAAGTATCGCCATGTTATGTGGGATGTTCGCTCAGTACGAACTATGCCAACTGATACCAAATGAAAGGTAAGATGGCATCCAGAGAATACCTGAGTGCTGTAGCGGACCAAGTGCACACACAATGTTACTCTTTTCTTGCATCCGATGCGATCTTTATGGATGACAACGCAACATCACATCGTGCCAGAGTCGTGCAGAAATGATTTGATGTGTACGAGAAGGACTACGATGTCTCCCCTGATCTCCACAGTCCCCTGATCTCAATCGTATTGAAAATGAGTGGGACATGGTGGCAAGAGTTGTTCGGCGTCGATATTCTTTTCCGTCAACACTGAAAGTGTTGCGCGATATTTTGCTGCAAAAATGGCTCTTTTTGGACCTAAAAGAACTCTAGCACCTCAGAGTCCATGCCGCGTCGCATACCTGCTTTCATTCGCAACAAAGGTGTCCCTGATTGATACTTAAAAAAAGTTTGCATTTTTGTGGCCATATGTGTATATAAAAACGCAACACCAAATCGTGCCAGAGTTGTGCACTAATACGCAAAATTAAAATTCATTCATTTTAAGTTTCTACACCTAGTTCAACCTTCAGGGAAGTTCCGAATGCTGCAAATGCCCTCACAATTTACAGATCAGCAGGTCGATGGCATCCTGTTTCCTATAAGAAAGAATCTATGGAGGGTGAAGTGCATGCAAGTTAACACCTCTATACTTACCACTGATTTTTGAGTGGAATGGGAAAATCCTAAAGTTAAACCTTGAATTTCTGCGACACTAGAATACAGTTCAGCTTCTATTCTAATAGCATCGAATGAGGTCCGCTGCATGGCAACTGCATCGAATATGTTTGAAGCTCAAAATAGTACCGAATGGGGTGAGTGAATGGGTGTGAGGCTTAATGTGCAAGATTTGATATTTTTTGAACAAGAGATAGTTTCCAAGTCCACTCCTGATGAATCTACCATCCCTTGCGATTGTTGACAATAGCTCCTTCTTTCTTTTCAGTTTCCGATTTTTCTTTCAAATTTTGTTCAGCAAAATTTGACTGATGACTGTGACGTACATTTAAGGCACTCTCACTTCACGTTTGGTCAGTTACCCAAGGCGCGTCATTTGTTGGGTGCAAGATCAGATTGAGATGTGAGAGACTTGTCTTCAAAAATTTGGGAACATGGATATCCTGGAGGACTGCAACAATCCAAATGAAAAACATAGGATCTTGTTAATCGAAGTGCTGAACAAAGACATTTCAGCAAATTTTGCTTTACCACTCGGATTTTCACTACGTTTTTCTTATGTGGCTTTACAGTGGATTGGCAAAAACTATCTGATTTCAAATTGAATGCGAAAAACTGCAATTGAATTATCAAAAACAGATTTCCTATTTCAGAGCATTATTTTGCATTGTAACTTGGAAAACCGAATTTTGAATTCCTGTCATACACTGGCGGAAAGTGAAAAAGAACACCAAGAAGGAGACTTCTGATACCAACGAAATTTATACAGCATAATAACGGAATACAGACGATAACGTGATCAAAACATTATGGCAAAATACAGCTGTAATTGCTGGTAAACTGAAAAATAACATTTCCATGTAACATGGTTAGTACGAGGTTGAACCGCCATGAACTGCGTCACACTGTGCAATTCTGGCATGGAGTCTGTCGTTACAGATATTGGATGTAAGTTTGGGGTATTGAGTTCCAATCATCCTCAACCTGGACGTATAAATCGGGGATGGTCGTGGCTGGCCGTGGAGACCGGATAAGTCGTTGTCCCATAAAATCCCACACGTGCTCAATGGGGGACAAATCCGGTGAACGTGCAGGCCCTGGAAGTTTTCTCACACCCTGAAGTGCATGTTGTGTTGCACGTTCCGTGTGTGGTCGTGCGTTATCTTGCTGGAAAACACCACGATGGACCGACCTTACAAATGGCACAACAACGGGCTGAATAATGTTGTTGATGTAGGAGGTGCTGTTTAACGTACCCGGTACAAACACTAGTTGTGTACGTTAGTGATAGCTGATAGCTCCCCAGACCAGGTGTAGGCCCTGTGCGTCGCTGGCGGATGCAAGAAGGGTGGAGATGCTCCCCTGTGCGTCTGCGAACACGCATACGGCCATCGGAGGCTCCCAAGCAGAATTTGCTTTCATCGCTGAACAAAACAGATCGCCATTGCGTTCTCCAGTGCAGACGTTGGCGACACCACTGCAGCCGTTCCTGACTGTGGGCTGGAGTCAGAGGTACACATGGCAGAGGCACACGTGCACCTAGTTCTGCATTCAGTAGACGGTTGTGGATTGTTCGCACAGGCACCTCAGGTGCAACGGCAGCTCGGATTTGCGTCGCAGTGGATGTTCTGCTTGACAACGCCGCTCTTCTTATGCGTCCATCGGTGCGCTCATCAGTCCGTCTGTGACTCCCGGTTCCACGTCTGCTCGTGTGGGAATGTTCCTCGGACCATCTGCGCCACCATCGTACCACCACCGTACCACCACCGATACTTCCTATCCAATTCGCTCTGCAATACGACCACCCGGCCTCGCGGAGTCAGACTAGATGACCTCGCTCAAAGTCCGATAACTGCTGAAATCGTACACGTCTTCCATGTCCAGGCATTGCAGCTTCTTCAGGGTCTTCGCACGTGTCCGTACGCCGACGACTGATTACATTCACTTCGCCGTACTCCTTAAATACCACCGACGATAATTTGCATATTATGCCGTGCTGTGGCGTAAGCGCTCACCGGTTGGTCCCGAAATTAACATCACACCTACGTAAACTCGACCCCATTAACATGTAAGTTTCATGATCGTCCGCCAACTCCTTCTTGGTGACATGTAAGTTTCATGATCGTCCGCCAACTCCTTCTTGGTGTTCTTTTTTCACTTTCCGCCAGTGTGTTTCAGATCTTACAATATATCATCATCGTCAACCGTTATAAATGCACTGCTGGATGAAGGTCTTCCCAAGTTTTTCCACAACTGTCTTGACCCTGTCTCCATATTACTCCGGCATGCTTTCAAATTTCATCCATCCATCTCCCATATGGTCTTTTTTTTTTTTTTTGGGTCTGTTTCTGTCCCTTGGAATCTAGTCTAAAATTTTGGTTGTCCATTCTTCTGGCAATTGTCCGGCCCGTTGCCATTTCAGGAATTTTACTCTGATCATGATGTCTTTCACTCCTGTCAGTTTCCTTATCTACGAGTTCCTCTTCTTATCTTTCCTGGTTACACCAAGCAGGCATCTTTCCATGCCGCTTTCAGTTGTCTGCAGCCGTTGTATGCTTTTTTTTTTTTTAGTTAAGGTCTTTATGTAAGAACTTGAATGATGCATTGATTAAGTACTTTTCTTTTAAGATATAATGACATATTGCTCTTAAATGGTACTGTTACTTTTGCAGTGTTATTATATACACAGTAGAGTCACATTATTGTGACCACCACCTACTTTTGACGTTAACAGTGCGTATCCAATGGAAGAAAGCACGTGTCGTGAGCTGGCTTGGAGGGTATATAAAGTATGCTGTAGGCATTCTGAAAACATCACTCGTTGCCGTCATGGATAAAAGGAGCGATTTATCAGATTTGCAAAAAGGGATTATTATCGACTTTCCGGCCAAGAGTGGCAGTATTTTTGAAGCAGCGCAGTTTGTGAACTGTTCGCGTGCATCTGTGGTTAAGTGTATCATGATTGGAGAAATGACACCATTGAGAATAAGCGACGTGAAAACTGCGGAGCATCACGTGCCACTGATGTGAGAGGTGAACGTCGGCTGTGAAGGTACGTGAGGGCCAATCGACACGCTACAGTGAAGCAACTGACTGGCCGAATGAACCAGGGGGCTACCGGAAGTGTGTCTAAAACGATAGTTCAGCGAATGCTGCTGCGTATGGGGCTCCGATGCAGACGGATGTTCACTGCACCTAAGCTAACGAAGGTTCATCGTCAAAAAAGGCTTACATTTGCACAGCAGTATCGGAATAATACCTCCGCTGATTGGCAAAGGATTGCCTTCTCCGAAGATTCATGTTTTCTGTTTCATCGAACGGATGGACGTTTTCTTTTAAGGCGAGAAACATCGGAGAGCAGACACTCTTCAACCACTGCTGGAAGAACACAAGCTGGTGGGGGCAGCTGTATCGTCTGGGAATGTTCTCGTGGGATTCTCAGGGTCCACTCATACCTGTGGAAGGCAATATGGACCGAATTCGTTATGAATCCATCTTTGCAGACCACGGACACCCATACATGCTGATTGTCTTCCTTGGGGCGGATGGGATCTTCCTGAGTGACAATGCGACGTATCACAGCTAGAAAGTCCGAGAGTGGTTGGAAGAACACAATGAAGACTTAAAAGTACTTCCCTGGCTCCCTAATTCCCCAGATTTAAACCCAATTGAGCATCTGTGGGACCACCTTGATCGTGTTGTTCGCTCTATGGATCCTCCATCACGCACCCTCCAGCAGCTGTCAGATGTACTGCAGTCAGCATGGCTCCAAATACTTGTGAACACCTAATACCTTACTGAGTCCCTCTCAGCCCATCTATATATATCTAGTCTATATTATCTACGAGAACGTTGAGATATACTGTATATATCTCAACGTCCTCGTGAGAATTCGACCTCCCATTGCAACCTGTACACCACTGCTTTCAAAGCAGCGAAGACATTGCTATTACAGTCAGTCACAAAAGTCTACATAGAACCTCCAAAACAGCATTATTAGAAAAACTACGTGAACTTGAGAAATTATACATTTGTTACAGCAGAAGGTTTACTATATACAGATGTGTTTGTCTAAGAAAAGGAGAAAACAACAAGCTGATATACAAAACAAATATATTTTTAATAAATGTATCATATGTATGTCACAAAAGTGTGCGTGCAAAGGAAAGAAAATTAGAAATGTGATTGATTCAGACTTCTGGGAAGTAAATTAATATGGTGTAGGCCCTCTTTTTAAATCAGTCACTACTTGTAATCTCCTGGGCATTGACAGCACAGGAGATTTTGTGGTATACGATGTAATTTCAGACCATGTATGCGTCAATGCTTCCTTCAAGGATTCTCGGTTAGAGATGGTGTGTTTTCGATCTCTGCTCTAGAGTTCATCCCGTAGGTGTTCAATTGGATTTAAGTCTGGTGACTGGGGAGGCGAGGTTAGCTGTTCAGGTACTTAATAAAGCAGCCACTACCTGACAAACTTGGTTGTGTACTTAAGATCATTATCCTGCTGAACGACCAAGTTCCAAGTCCTAAGCTGTCGACAAATGTCTGCAAATTAGCCTGCAATATCTTTTAAGTATTTTAGGCAGTCCATTGTACCCTCGATGAAAACAAATTTCCCAACCCCAGCCGCCGTCATAGGTCCCCAAACCATTACATTTCCTCCACCGTGCTTGATTGTGAGAACCAAATTTTATTTCTTCATTTTTCCATCGCCAATTCTTTCTACGACAGTAAGGTCCAAAAAGATTGCATAATATTTGCTTTCGTCAGTAAAGTAGGACTGTTTTCAAAAAATCAGTCTTTGTTGATATACTTTTCAGCAAAGTTAAGTCTTTTTGTCTGATTTGTTGAGGTTATTAGAGGCTTTCTTTTGGGAACTCTCTCATTATATCGTTTAGATCGAAGAATTCTTCGTACAGTCTTGGCATGCACAGTTTTACCAGTCGTGGTTATTCCGGCTGCTCCAGTGGAGCAGTGGTCTAAGCGATGGCCTCTGATCATTTGTACCAAAGGGGTCCGGGTTCGAATCCCGGTGAGGCATGGATATTGTGTTTGTGTTACGGCACTGACTCTCTCCTTTCCCTGGAACCAGTGACCCTAAATTAGGGACGAGCGACTGCTTATAGCCCATTGAGTTGCTCACGGTGGTCGTTAAACTTCCAATCAAAAAAGAATATATATATATTCCGTTAATTTTGGAGCATATATTTTCGGATTTGACTTGACTAGGTTACATCTCGATCACTTAATACTCTGGGGACCACTTCGAGCTTTGTTGTACGCATCTTCGTCCGATTCGTAATTCCTAATAACAGTTTGGACACTTGTGAATGGCTTTTACCAACAATTTTTGAAATCTCACCGACAATTTTTCGTCCTTTCGCAACAGTTATTATCGCATTTTTCATGTCCAAAGAAATTTCTTTTCGTGATGCCATTTTTACAGTAATACACAAAAACAAAACACAAAAAACTTGACTAACATATACACAAGATTAACTTTTCATTCAGCAGTGTGATGCACTACAGTTTCCTGCTTGCTTAAATAAGAATGAGTTCGTATGACGAAACAGAAATACAGTGCTGTATGCAGATTTTTGTGACGTGATTTTCGAAGTTATTTGCATATTCTTGTTATTTTATTTTGTTTCAATCATTTATTTTACTGCACGGTTGCACCTGTAAGATATAAGGTTACTAATCATGTAAAGTTTCCTAAACGGTCATGATTCTTTAAATGGTTACATTTTAAAGCGTTGTATGTTGACTTTTGTGACTGACTTGTATGTACATACTTGGTGCCAGTTTTGCAGTACTTCTTACCCCTTGATCCTGAGAAATGACTTCTTTGTATCCAGCAAGTGCGTACTGACCTTGTGTACACTGTAATTTCACATAGAGCTGTTTAGCCAAATAAGGCCCTCACGTCATAAATTCTAAATGAAAAGAAAGAATGCCTTCTTTTTTTCTTGGTTTGACTACCCCATTTAACATCTAAGGTTATGAGGAGTCGCTGGCTCCTAATTTAAAGCCACTGATTCCAAGGAGGGGACAATGCCCGAGCCGGGAGTCAAGCATATCATCCAATCATCATACATCTCAGGCGAATGTCCGAAAGCCCTAGACTGTGACATTTGTCACCTGAACGGACTTCCACACTTCATTCTATAAAACAGAATATATATATATATATGCAGTTGGAAAGCAAATAATCTGAAACTCTATGAATAAGGAGTCACTGATCCCATTTTGAAAAGATTTCACGAGTTCCCTGGCATTCGTTGCAAACGGTTATGTCTGATGTTCGAAACTGCTTGTCCGGCGTATGTACACCAACTTAGAGATTTTTTTTTTTTATTTTTCGTAAAGTACTCACAATGCAAACGCGTCTACTAATTTTTGAAGAAATTTGGCATTCCTAAGCAAATCTTCTTCTCCTTACGTAAGCACTGGCAGGAAGCATTGATTAAACAGTTTTCTTTTAAGACGTAATGGCATATTGCTCTTGAAAATTGTACTGTTTCTCCCAAAAGCTCTCCAACCAAGTTTTGCACGCCGATTAATTTCTTCCTCAGTGTGACCTTCGCTTGACATCTGTCCAAGGAAAATGTAGGTATCTGTTATCTCTAACTTTTCCCCATCAATCGATAAATCTTCATTTCTTGTAAAAGCATTGTACATCTGTTTTGTCTTCTGAGAGCTCATTTTTAATATCACTTCTTTACTCTTGTCAGCAAGTTCTTGGATCATACTCTACAGCTCTGCGAAAATTGCCACGTCATCAGTAAAACGAAAGTGTGTTAAATAATCTCCATTAATCTTAATACCCTTGTTTTCCGAATTCAATATTGGAAAGACATTTTGCAATATGGCATTAAAGAGTTTGGGAGATATGGTGTCAACTTGTCTCACTCACTCACTTTTTATTGGTGGTGTATCTACCCTTGTACTTTCATTTTGAGAGACGTTATTAATAACGCTAATGTGTGTAATTTCAGTACCGCAGGATTTCAAAGCTTATGGTAACTGCTAATGGATTCACGGAATCAATCAGCTTTTTCATAATCAATAAATCCTTACATAGCAATTCATTTTCCCTCGTTCTTTCAGTTCTCTCAATACACATATGCGTATAATCTGTACTGCTGTAGCCACTCTTGGATCCAGCTTGTTCTCTCGGTTGAGCCATGTTTGTGTTACCTTCAAGCGATGTGAAAGAACCTTTGTAAAGATTTTATAAACCACTGATAGGAGGCTGATGGGCCTGTAGTTCCTGAGATCCTCAATGTCACCTTTTTATGTAGCAGTATCATTGAAGCATTTTTCCAACTCAGGAATCCTGCATTCATTGAGACAACTAGTGAAAACTTAGGCGAGTCTAGTTTCAATTTCTCCACGTGCTTCTTGTGCACTATCTACCAACAAGTAATTGAACACCTGTGATAGCAAAGGAAAACGAAGTTTATTCACCTTCAATAGTTGGTGGAGCCTCCACGAGCGGCGATTACAGCTGCGACCCTCCGTGCATACTCTCAACCAGGCGTTGTACGACGGCTAGCGGTATTTTCTTCCACTCTGCTTGAAGAAGACAGGTCAGTTCCTTCACCGATTTCGAACGGTGGGGGCACCCCTTAAGACGACGCTCCAACTCGTCCCAGAGGTGCTCGATAGGGTTAAGGTCCGGGCTCTGCGCAGGCCAGTCCATTCGATTAACCCCATTGTCACCATACCAAGCCATGGTGGACCTCGCAACATGACAGGTGGACCTCGCAACATGACAGGTGGCATTGTCATCCTGAAAGTAACATGGGTTCACCCCGTAAAACTGTCACAACGTAGGAAGCGCGTGGTCATCCAAAATGGTGCAGTAGGTCTCGGCGTTGAGTCTACCAAGAATTGCGACCAAGGGTCCCGTGCCATACCAGGAGAAACACCCCTACAGCATAATTCCCCCGCCGCCGAACTTCACAGTTGGCACAATACATTCCGGCAGGAGGCGTTCTCCAGGCAGACGCCAAACCCAGACCCTGCCATCCGATCAGTAGAGGGTGAAACTTGATTCGTCGCTCCAGAAAACCTGTTTCCACTTTTCAATGGTCCACTGTCGACGTTCTTTGCACCTCGTTAGCCAAGCAGCGCTATTGGACTTGGTGATCAAAGGCTTGTGGGCAGCAGCACGTCCATGATAACCGAGCAGATGGGCTTCCTTACGGATGGTATTCATCGAAAGAACACTCCCGGATGCCTGTTGAAACTCCTCGCGGATGTGGCTCATCGATTTGGCGCCGTTCTTCCGAATTTCTCTGGCCAGCACCCGTTGGTCTCTAACTCCCAGTTTTGTGGGTCTGCCGGGTCGGGGCACATTCCGACGGTCACCTCTCATCTTCCACTTGCCAATCACGTAGGCCACTGTCGATTTTGGGTACTTCAACTCGCTGGATATGTCACGTATGGATCGGCCATTTCTGTGATACCCGACGATTACATCTTTCTCGAAATCGGAGAGCTCCGAACTGCGTGGCATCTTGAATGCGACTGGTTGCGTTGTTTCCCACGCGATATTTAACGGCGGCGGCTGTGACTTGTATCAGGACCGCAGATATCGTCGATTGCAGGGGTGTCCAATTACTTGTTGGTAGATAGTGTATAATGTCCACGGTAATTCCATCTTTTCCTGGAGCTGTTCCCTGTTTCATGTTCTTAATTGCATGTGTAATTTCTGCTGGGAAGACTTGGAGGGACTTTGTTACTGGTACCTTTCGTAATGTCTGAAGTAAATGTATTATCACTGTCATATAGTTTTGAGTAGAAGTCTTTCACTCTTGTCAAACTTTTGCCTCTATTTCGTATTATAGTACCATCTTCTCATGACCATAATCTGTTTCCTTCCTTTACTAATGTGTCACTTTGCTCTCTTCAGGCTTTGGTTGTTTTCAGTTGCTTTTCTCGCAAGCTCACAATTGAATCTCCTTATATCTTTAGGGATACTTTTTTGTACTGTCTTTCATAGCTCTATATATTCCATTTCGGAAGTTACATCGTTATTTGTCCTCATCTCCTTTCTCTTTTGCATCAGCATTTTTGTTTTTCCTGCTATTTTCTTCATATGCAACTTGTTCTTAATACCACCTATTTTTATTTCTGTTTCCATAAGAGCCTTGGTTAGTTTTCTGTTAGCTTTAAGAAATGTCTACTTCCGAATTTAGGCCTTCTAAAGCAGAGAATCTGTTCTTCAGTTCTAATTTGAAGGTATCATGATGCTTTTTAAGGTTGGCAATGTCAATACATTTTGTTTGCTTCATGAGCTTGCTACGTTCTAGTTTAGTGTTGAGGTGCATCCTACATCCCACCATTCTATGATCACTCCCTGTGTTGAACCGGTTCAGCACACTCCAGTTTTCAATGACAAATTTCTTGTTACACATAATAAAATCAATTTCACTTGTCATCCCTTTGGGATGCCTCCATGTCCATCTCCTATGTGGCTTTTTCTTGAAAAAGGAGTTCATAATGGACAACTTCCTGCCTCTTCCAACTCTACGAGAGTATTTCCACGCTTGTTTCCGTGACCGAATTTTCATTCTGTTGCTGTTGCCCCATTTTCGCATAGAAATCACCCATAATGATCTTTTAGTGCTGCTTGCTTTTGTTATTTTGATGCCAAATGTCTTCGTAAAATTCTTCAAATTTTTCTTCACGATGGCTTGTGGAGGGTGGTGGAGGGTGCGTAGGCTTGAATAATCTGAGCCAGGTGTTTTTTTTTTTTCTTTTGGGGAGTTGGATAATAAGTCTCGCAGCTACGAGGAATTTCAAATTTTAGATCATTGTTTTTCAGTTTCTTTGTTTATAATAAATCCAACACCACTAGTTTTGCCAGTATCTGTCTCGCAATAGTAGAGATGTCCACTTTCCAGTTTAATGAGATCTTCTACTTTTCTTCTTATCTCGCTTACCCCGACGATGTCCCACTTGATCCTTTGGAGTTTCTCCTCCAATTGAAGGAGTCTTGAATCATAAGATAGAGACCGTCCGTTAAACGTAACCAAGGTCAGCATAAGATGAATTTCAAAGTTGATTTTTTTAGTACCATTTGAGTAGTAATTTGTTCTACAGACACACAGAATCAACCCTCGATTTACCGCCACCCTTCAATAACGCCAGTCCTTGTGTCTGAACACACGTGCTCTATATAAAACATCCTTTGATCCCTTGATATATATATCCACACCTTTGGTATCCGCCAATGCATATTACTGCGCCAAAGTGCCTTTCCCAATATAAAATATATTTGATATACCACCACTTCTGTCTGAGAATTTCCTTCCTGCTTTTTCGGACCATGATTTAATGGCGAACCTTAATGTTAAGATACTGATTCAATCAAAGATGGGAATCAGTGCCTTCTAACATTAAGAAGATTCTTTGAAGCAAACTCGATGGATGGCGATATTTCAAACTCGCTTGTTAAATTTTATTGTGCTCTGAAAATAATTGGATTGAATTCTAAAATACAAATGAAAATACACGAGTTTTTAAAAAGATACCAAGGTATATAAAATGATTTTATGTAATGATTTTCGCTTGATAAAGTTTCAGCAACGCAACATGATTTTTTATTCATTTCTTTATAATTGAAATGTTAATTTTATCTTTCTACGAAACAAAGTAAATTTTCTCATTTTATCTATTGACTAAGCTTTCGAGATGGAAATGGGCACTTCGAATTTCGGTGCACACGAAATACACAACATATTGGTGCGTTTTTTCTGATTAACATGTTTTTAGTTTAATGCTAATTGTTTCCAAAAAAACATAACTAACAAAATTTGGGTAATTTAGAAATAATTATCAAATTTGAGGTAACGCCAACCTTGATTTAACGCCACAATGTCATGAAACAAACTGTGGTGGTACAAGGCTTGACTGAATATACAGGGTGAGCCAAAAGTCCCTGTGCACCTGACTTACTGTGATAGAAAAAATAATAAGAAATCTATAAAGTGTAATTACCGCACACGTACATGAAATATTGTGAATGGAGAATGTTCGTGTGTTTGGGGCGGGGTTACGCCCCAAACACACGTTAATTGTTAATGGTTACTTCCAGCAGGATTCCGCTACGTCCCATACAGTTCATGCCTCCATGGCGTTGTTGACTGATGTGTAGAGAAACAAGATCATCTCTACAGGCATATGACCGCCACGTTCGCCCGATCTAACGTCTCCAGATTATTATCTGTGGTGTTTACCGAGAAATTCTGTTTACAAGAACAATTCCCGTTCTCAGCCGGAACCGTTCAAGCTATCACCACAGTAATCAGCAACATTTCTCCGTTGGACCTTTCACGTGTCTTTAATAACATGATCAGACGCGTGGATGCATGTTTACACACAAGAGGGAACCGTTTACAGCATTTATTGTAGCCAGGCACACTTGTAATTGTTGTACGTGTATTCTCTTGCCAGATGCACAGGGAATTTTGGCTCACCCTGTGGCGTTACATCAAGGGTGGCGTTATATGAAATTTACATATGTATATATACATGCTTTAAAAAATTGGAAAGGGAGTGAGACAAGGTGACACTATATCTCCCAAACTCTTTAATGTCACATTGGGAACTGTCTTTCAATCACTGAACTGGGGGATTAAGATTAATGGAGATTATCTAACTCCCCTTCGTTTTTCTGATGACGTAGTCATTTTTGCAAATACCCCATCAGAGCTGCAGAGTATGACCCAGGAACTTGCTGACAACAGTAAAGAAGTGGAATTAAAAATGAATTTTCAGAAGACAAAAGTGATGTACAATGCTTTTACAAAAAATGAAGATTTATCGATTGATGGAGGAAAGCTGGAGATAATCAATACCTACATTTATCTTGGACAGCAGATATCAAGTGAGGGTCACATTGATGATGAAATTAATCGGCGTATAAAACTTGCCTGGAGAGCTTTTAGAAGAAACAGTA
Source organism: Macrothele yani (assembly GCA_039090855.1). Classification (NCBI taxonomy): domain Eukaryota; kingdom Metazoa; phylum Arthropoda; class Arachnida; order Araneae; family Macrothelidae; genus Macrothele; species Macrothele yani. Next base: position 78,701,506 of record CM077023.1, on the reverse strand, counting down.
TAATTTTCAAGAGCAATATGCCATTATGTCTTAAAGGAAAAGTGTTTGATCAATGCATCCTTATAGTGCTTACGTATGGTGCAGAGACGTGGTCCTTAACTAAAAGAGACATACAAAAGAACTACAGACAACTCAAAAAGCATGGCGAGGTGCATGCTTGGTGTAACCAGGAGAGATAAGAAGAGGAACTCGTGGATCAGAAAAATGACAAGAGTGGAAGACATCATGATCAGAGTAAAATCCCTGAAATGGCAATGGGCTGGACATATTGCCAGAAGGACATACCATCAATGGACAGCCGAAATTTTGGACTAGATTCCAAGGAACAGGAAAAGACCTAGAAGAAGACCACATGTGAGATGGGTGGATGAAATTCGAAAGTATGCGGGAGTAACATGGAGGAGACTGGCACAAGAAGACCGTTGTGCAAGAAACCTGGGGAGACCTTCGTCCAGCAGTGGATTGATAATGGTTGACAATGATGATACATGCTTTATTCTGTAATTAAGAGTATTTGGAAACTTTTCGTCACTATAAAAATGTTTTATTAGTGAGTAAAAGGGATACACCTTGGGCGGAGAGACAGTACATCTACGACTTTGCACTGAGATGAACATCTGAATGCTCTGAAAGAAGAGTCAAACCATTCAGTCATTGCAGTCCACTTTTGTTTTCTTTAAGACGGTTTTAGCCTTATTCATCACAGAAAAGGACTGTCTATTTACCGTTAAGACTGTGAGCTAACCCCCGGATCTTAAATTTGTTTTCATACAGTCATTGCCTCCGAATATTAAGGTAGAATTCCTGTTCACAGGCGACAAGAGCTGTAGTAACGTAGGTGGGTATTAATTTTTCTGGTTTGTGTTCCCTTTCGAATTTCTCACGCCAAATAAAATATTTTGACTTTACTGTTACATTAACCAGAGATTTTCACAATAAGGCTCTAATCGATACAGTAGATAAACTTTATCCAGGTATACTTTATAGCCACTACTGCACAGAGTCCGTTGTGTTCTTGCACAAGTAGACAGAGAGAGAAGCAAGAGAAGACAGCGGGCATGAAAAGTGTAATGATCAGAGAAAGATAGCCTGAAGGTGTAACATATGTATCCAAATTTAGTAAATTGTATATACATTATGCTGTACGTTCAATATTTTTCTCTCTAAGGTATGCAGCTAACCCAATTAATCTTACGAACTGAGGAGAAAAACAATGCACAAACTCTGTATAATTATGTCGTGAAAAGTGCGTATTTTGAAATGACTATGAAAATAATAAAGCAAAACAGTACAGGTGTAAAATTTCGGGAGGGGTCCGTTCTCCCAGTACCTTCCCCTTCGCTACGTCCCTAATAACGGTGTATCTATTTCCATTGGGCCGCCCCAGTGATGCAGTGGTCTAAGCGATGGCCTCTGATCATTCGTCCGAAAGGGGTCCGGGTTCGAATCCCGATGAGGCATGGATGTTGTGTTTGTCTTACGGCACTGGCTCTCTCCCTTCCCTGGAACCAGTGACCCTAAATTAGGGACGGGCGACTGCTGATAGCCCATTGAGTTGCTCACGGTGGTCGTTAAACCTTCAATAAAAAAAAAAAAAAAAAAAAATTCCATTGGCGTACAGGAAAAACTTGCCTCCTCTTCGAGGCCATTTTGTGACAATCTTTTAGCTTATAATTACTAAAAGTTTTAAGTTCGGTATTATAATTAGGTTTTATGGGCGTTTAAATAATTCAAATTCTTTTGAACGTACAGGTGTTTTTCGTATAACCAAATTTATTGCACTTTATTGCGTGTAACACAAATGTGCACGTTGTAATTACAAAGATTGCCCTAGTTTTTTACCATTACAAAGATTGCCCTAGTTTTTTACCATTACAAAGTACACTACAAAACACTTACGCCAAAGTCATGCGAATTTTATTTTTTTTTAGAGAACAAAGGTTAGAGCCTCGTTGAAATGCCTCACAATCGCAAACACACATAAAACACGTTAACTGCCGTGTAATGATAATGTTCAATGACCTTTTACGATTTGTACGAAAATACAGAAAATAAGTAAATAAATAACAAATAAGAATTACAGCACACAAAAATTAAACTGAAGTTATTTACTTTTTAATATATAAAAACGTTAAACATAAAGTCATAATGTTTTGCACATTGTAGGAATATTTTTTCTTGACTCTGTTTTTAAAAAAAAGTGGCACAGACCTCTGTTTCTTCGTCCTCGCGAAGAACAACTTTCAGTTCATTATACTCTAAAGGATGCTTTATGTGCATACAAATGTAATATATAACAGCTAATCCTCATTGGCATAATAATTTAATTTAATGAGCTGATGTTCTTTTTATTCTCTTGTTAATATGCACAATGCCGCAATTAAGTTATGCGACTGAGTTTTTTCAAATTACCGTTAAAACACACGAGTCGGAAAAACATGGATTTTTAACGAATCATTTGTCAGCTATACGGTGGCAACAGCGTTTGCGTGAGAATGGACTTTATTCACCTCGCATTGCATCATGGGAAAGATTTCCGTGGCCGCGGACCAACAACAGTTTGTTTACATGCGTTTTCCCATTGCTTAACATGGCGTTGCGTTGCAGGGGTTCAGGAAAATCGCGATTTTGTTTTATAAATTTATTAACGACATGTCTAACTTTTGCTGATCGTATGGCTGTGCTAATAAATCCTGCCACCTAAATTGTATAGAGGAAGGAATAACTTTCCATAATTTTCCTCTGAAAAGGACGAAATTGTTAAAGCAAGATGGAACGCGATGATTTCAATCACAATGTTTGTTCTCCAATATGTTCTGCCCACTTTAACGAAAAAGATCTTGGATATTATGACACTACGAATCAAAGGCAGTTGAAACTTCGTAGCCTTTCTTCACATTTCAGTTTCAAAAAAAAAAAAAGTAGGAGAAAATTGATGGCATATTTGGATCAGTAAATTACGAATTAAGTTCTGCGTTCTTTCCCCAAAGAACGAAACAAACATATCTATAATTTTTCTATTTTTAAGCAGATTGCCTAGCGTGCGAACCCTAGTTTGTTTCCATATCACGCATTTGTCTGGGTTTCTAAATGTTTTGTTTTGCAAATAAAGGTTCCCAAGTTTATATTTCAGATATTTTTCCAATGTCTAGCAACACGAACATGAAAAATTAATATACCGTGTACGAGGAATGTTTCATTAAAAACTTCATGATGACTAATGGCGATGTTCTCCTGCGTCATGCTAAATAATCATCGAACACAAAATTGCCTTGGTATATTTTTGCAACCCCGATTTGTTCTAAGAAATTAATTTCTTCTTCTTCGCCGTGTACCTCTATATTGATGCGTTGGCAAACTCCATGACGACAACTGTACGGGATAATCAAATAGCGACAACATTGAATCAGCAGCCATGTTGGTCCGCATAAATCCACATCTCACGTCACATGAATAACGTCCATTGCGGACATAAATATTTACGCTGTGCATGACGTCATTCGGTGGAAGAACATTGAAACAGTTCTGTCATGGAGCAGAGAGCAAATATCTGGTTCTGTTTGAAAACCGGTAAAACTGCACCTCAGACAGTTGAATTGTTCCGCCATGTGCATGGGGCTGATTGCCTATCTCGTGCACAAATATTCCGAGGGTATGCACGTGTCAAGGATGGGTGGGAAGATTTGAAAAATGACGAAAGCCCGATTTCAGTGCGCACTTCGGAACTCATTCAGAAAGTTCGCGAAAGGATAAAAAAGTGATCGTTGTGTAATCTTGAGGATTTGGAATGTGAGCTCATTATTAAAAAGGAGAGACGATTCATCAAATTTTAGTACAAAAATTAGGGATGGGGATTTGTGCTCTTTTTGTTCCGCATGCTTTGTCAGACGACCAGAAACTTGCACCAGTGGAGTACGCAAAAGACATCCTGCAGACTCAATGCAAAATTTTCTCCAAAGCATTGTGGTAGGTGACGAGACATGGCGTTTTCGTTGTGATTCTGAAACGAAGCGTCAGGGGAAGTCGTCACACTAGAGATGAGCTCGGGCCCGGCTAAGGATCGGACGGGCTCAGAATTCATTAACTACCGAAAAGCCCGGGCTCGGAATTACAAGTTTTGAATTCCATTACTGTAATTAATTCAACACTTGCAATTCCGAGCCCGGTTGAATTACACGTGTTGAATATCATTGTGGATTTGTTACCATGTTGGAAGGATTTTCAATTTCCTAAGCTAGCTGCCATTGCAAGACAAATTTTGCTTAGCAAGACTTGCATTGCCCAAAGCTATGGCCTAAGCAAGGATTAGTTTAAGGAGGTCTGGTATCGAAAAAATCACATTCCCATTTTTTGTATTTTATTAAAAATCAAGAATCTTATCTTTAAAATGATGTATTAATTTCCAAAATTGTACAGTTAGAAGTATTGTTATTTTTTTAAATTTCCTCACTCCCGCGATTTTTGGGGTGACGTTGGTTTTTAATGCAGCAGGTCGAGTTTTAGAGAGAAGATCAAGTTGAAGCGCTGAGGCATTAGATGCAATTCTCTCTTTTTTCACGATGAACTTGATCTGGAAACTGCATACACATATGATAATATTGTGATTATTATACTATTTAAGCGCAAAGCTTTGTTAATGTTACAAAATGCAGAATAATCTGGTCTGATACGCTTTTACGTTGTTTTTTTTTTGTTTTTTTTTTTTTTAATTTTTTGGAAATTTCCCTACATGCTTTTTTTTTTTATATTCTACTACATCACTCTAAACTACCTTTACCAATTAGCATATATGTGAATTATATTGCAAAGATTAGTTTTCTAGAGTCAAAATTTCAAACACTTGCAACTGTCTGTACGGCGTTTTACGTTTTATAATACAATTGATTCACCATAAAAGTAAATTTAGAAATCAAAAGAAATAACGACTAACATTTTTTGTTTCTAAACGATTTTCTTTTCTTCAGCTTTTACCAAAATTACTGATTCCCCTGATACGGTCGAAGGGCACGTTGATTATTTATTTTCAGATCCACATTTTAGTACATTTGGCTTTATGCGTAGTATTTCTAAAAACATATTAATATTGTGAAGTGGATTAACTGAACTAAACTTTTTAAACTAATGATTTTTACCTAATCCTTGCTTGGGCCATATCTTTGGCCAGTGTATAATGCAAAAATGCAAGCCTTGATAAGCAAACTTTTCCAAGAATCCGACCGCGGCTCAGCAAACACATGTAATCAAAGAAAGCGGCCCGGGCGGGCCTGTGCTCCTAAAATTGAGCCCGAACTCATCTCTACGCCACAGTCACCCAAAGAAAAGAGGATTAGGTTACAGAAGTCCAAAATCACGACAGTGCTTGTGCGCTTTTACGACAGCAAGGGAATTCTGCATCACGAGATCATTTCTGAAGGTTCAACAGTCACTGGAAATGCTAACACATCCATTTTGGAACCATTGTAGAAGAGGATTGTTCATGTCAGACTTGAGTACACTGTTAAAAATTTCATTTCAACGTTTCACCATAGCATGGTCGGATTGAATGAGTTTCGCCAAAAATTGTTTATTTCAAAATTAAGGAAGCAAACACTTTTGGTGAAATCAAGCTGGTCTTGGGTGAAATCATATTTGCTAGCGATTCAGTCATTTAGGTACAAAATTTGGTTCAACCAATGGGTCCAACCTATGGTCCAACCCCTCAACCAATAGCACGGCTGGAACTCATATATAATGGAGTTTGAGAGCGGTTCTTCCTTCAACGGTCGTCGTTAATTCTAATAAAGAATTTACCTTATTATAGAACACGCACATGTAGGAAAGCATGTGTGCATCATAGACAGAAAACATGTGAGTAGATACTTTTTAAAATTAAGTTTAATTACAGTTTGATAAAAATAACGACATCGGTTACACACGTTAGATATTAGGCTTACGAAACTGTGTACATGTATTGCAAAGTTTCACTCTTAGAAATAAACATGGCTGAAGCAGCACTTGGATTTGATATAAAGCCTAGTTTTAATCGTTACGTTGTGAACAGCGATGTAAATTCTTGAAACATCTCTTTAAGAGTAGAGATTATATGTGAAAGGGGAAGATTAATATGTTGATTCTCAAATTCGTAGCTATTTATATCTATGGGCCTAAAGGCTAAGCACTTCAGAAATCACTTAGGAATTGTTAATAATCAGGGCTTAAAAAATAAGTAAAGCTAGTTGTGTGTGTGTGCCCAGGAAAATTTATCTTTTAAGATATGCATTTTCGTTTTAAGGGTCTGTGCTCAAAATGTTCACTGCACAAATGCGTGTAACTCAAGTTTTAAGATGAGGCTGAAATTAGTATTTCAGAAATTTAGTGATTCTGCCATGTTCCTTTTTGTTGAAGTTTTTACCTTTTGTCAATAAACACAGGAGGCTAGTTCCATCAGAGGCATGCATTCAGCCTCTGATGGAACTAGCCTCCTGCGTTTATTGACAAAAAGTGAAAACAAGATTTGGAGCAGAACTGCATAGGCTTCTGATTTCTGGACTTAGAGCATATAATTAAATAAGTTATATTCTTTATCCTTGGCACCCTAAAACAATAACTTCCAGTGAGTAGCAGTGAAAAGCAACATGACATGCGATGACTGTCTTTTTTTCTTGTAGTAGAAAATTCTATTCCAAACTTTATTTGTAAATCTTGTTGCCCAGCCTGGGTAACTAGATTTTTTATTTACCAACCCAGGCCACTGATTCACATGCCTCGGGCATCTTGGCCATGGTATTTTTCAAGCCCTGATTCATATAAGTAAAATTATAAACAGTTCATAAATTTATACATGTAGATTAATTAAAGCTTACATATTTCATTTCTACTTTAGCAAAAACTTCCCATCACAAAGATTTTTGATCTGTACAGAATTGATTTCACTGATCTAAAATTATGCAACTGCCAATGAATTGCAGAACTAGTAATCTGGTTCATTTTTCCTTCGTAGCATCCAATAGCACATTTGTTGACACCTAAATGATTCCTGAGCTTAGAGTGTATAAATCCATAAGCTGAGCTGGCAGGACTTTGCAGCAAAAGCGTTGCTAGTTCAGCAAGTTTAGAGGCAGGCTTAGTTGTAAAGCCATTAAATTTAGAAATTCTTTTCCACCAAATCATGGGATTCCTGTTCCTTCCAGCGGCACTGGAATAAGAAGGGGGGATTTGTCAGTTTCATATGCAATCAGCACAGTCAAACACCCAAATGGATGAATAAAGTCTGGATCCCTTCTTGGGAAACCAGGGGCGCAAACAGAATTTCCTCAAGGGGGGGGGTCCGACTAAAAAAGATGCACAGGACAAATGAAACTAGAAATTGGGCACACACATATGGATTATATATATATATATATATATATATGTATATGTCTGTGTGTGGATTATTTTTGTTAGCATAAATCAGCACTGAGGTGTTCACAGGTTAAAATAACCTTACTCTTTTGAATAAGTCTGCTTAATTAAATGTGCATTAATATATCCATTAATATTTATGTAAGACCTTAAGACGTACAGAAAAATAAAGTTTAAATCGCTTCTCTTACTGTAATGCAGAAACATTTTCATCTAAGCTCACTTTAAATAATATATATAAATTATTTACACACGTTAGATATTAGGCTTACGAAACTGTGTACATGTATTGCAAAGTTTCACTCTTAGAAATAAACATGGCTAAGGTCAGGTGATGCGTAACATCACAGCCTCTCCTTGACAAATGTCAACCCCGCCTTCTCGTGGTGCATCCTGTTCCCAATAAAGGGGCTCTGACGACCGCCAATAGCGGTATAACTATACCATCGGGATTAGAGGAAATTCTATCCCACACTCACCAACCCGCTTGGCCAGCGTGGTGAGTTATGGCCAAACCCCTCCAAAATGACTCCACAACTTAAATCTTGGCCCTCAGTCTCCGGCAGCTGGAATGTACCTGGCCACGGCAGCGGCCAGTGCGACATGAAGGCAGAGGGTGCTAAGAATCCCCGGAGGACCGGACTAGGCTGCCATCTGATGCTGACCTTGGCTACGTACAATGGACGCTCCCTATCTTCTGATTCAAGGCTTCTTGAATTGGAAGAGGAACTACAAAGGATCAAGTGGGACATCGTGGGGCTAAGTGAGGTAAGGAGAAAAGGAGAAGATCTCATCGAACTGAAAAGTGGACATCTCTTCTACTATCGTGGGACAGATACTGGCAGAACTAGTGGTGTTGGATTTATAATAAACAAGAAACTGAAGGATAAAGTTGTAGAAGTTGAAAGTTCCTCTGACAGAGCTGCACGACTTGTTATCCAACTCTCGAAAAGATACCAGGCTCAGATTATTCAAACTTATGCACCCACCACAAGTCATCCTGAAGAAGAAATTGAAGAATTTTATGAGGAAATTTGTCATCTAAATAATAAAGGTAAGCAGCACTTGAAAATAATTATGGGAGATTTCAATGCAAAAATAGGGCAACGGCAACAGAATGAAACTTCAGTAGGTAAATTCGGTCACGGCAACAGAAACCAGCGTGGAAATACTCTCGTTGAGTTTGCAGAGGCAGAAGGGTTTTTCATCTTGAACTCCTTTTTCAAGAAAAAGCCACACAGGAAATGGACATGGAGACATCCAAATGGGACGACAAGTGAAATTGATTTTATTATGTGTAACAAAAAATTCGTCATAGAAGACTGCAGTGTGCTAAACAAGTTCAACACAGGTAGTGACCATAGATTGGTGAGATGTAAGATGCACCTCAACACTAAACTTGAACGTGGCAAGCTCATAAGACAAACAAAATCTATTGACATAACCAACCTTAAAAAACACCATAATACCTTCAAGTTGGAACTGAAGAACAGGTTCTCTGCTTTAGAAGGCCTAACATCGGAAGAAGTGGACATCTCTGAAGTTAACAGAAAAGTAACCAAAGCTCTTATGGAAACAGCAACAAAATTAGCTGGGTCTAAGGACAAGTTGCATATAAATAATCAGGAAAAACGAAAATGTTGATGCAAAAAAGAAGAGAGATGAGGACAACTAAAGAAGATGTGACTTCCAAAGTGGAATGTATAGAGCTATGCAAGACAGTAAGAAAAAGTATCACTGAAGACGTAAGAAAATTCAACTGTGAACTAGTGAGGAAAGCAATTGAAAACAACCAAAGCCTAAAGATAGCAAAGGGACATCTCAGTAAGGGAAGAAAACAGATTATGGCACTGAGAAAAGAAGATGGTTCTGTAACAAGAAACAGAGGCGAAATTTTGACAAGAGTGAAAAATTTCTACTCCAAATTATATGAAAGGGATGATATATGCACTCCAGACATCATGAAAGATACCAGTACCAGAGTTCCTCCAGTCCTTCCAGCAGAAGTTGCACATGCAATCAAGAACATGAAGCGGGGAAAAGCTCCAGGAGAAGATGGAATTACTGTAGACATCATGCAAGAAGCAAGTGGAGAAATCGAAACAGTACTCGCCCAAATTTTCACTCGATGCCTTAATGAAGGAAAGATTCCTGAGGATTGGAACACCGCTACAATGATCCTGCTACATAAGAAAGGTGACATTGAGGATCTCGGAAACTACAGACCTATCAGCCTCCTATCAGTAGTTTATAAAATCTTCACTAAAGTTCTTTCACACCGCTTGAAGGTAACACTGGACATGGCTCAACCGAGAGAACAAGCTGGATTCAGGAGTGGCTACAGCACAATAGATCATATCCACGTGCTGAGAGAACTAATTGAAAGAGCGAGGGAATATGAACTTCCATTGTGCATGGCTTTTATCGATTATGAAAAAGCCTTTGATTCGGTGAAACCATCAGCAGTTACAATGGCTCTGAAAACCTGCGGTATTGAAGATGCATACATTAATATTATTAATAACATCTATGAAAATGCAAGTGCAAAGATTCGGCTGTTTGAAAATACAACACACGTAAAAATTGGAAAGGGAGTGAGACAAGGTGACACCATATCTCCGAAGCTCTTTAATGCCACATTGGAGGGTGTTTTTCAGTCGCTGAGCTGGGAAAACAAGGGGATAAAGATTAATGGAGATGATCTAACCCACCTTCGTTTTGCTGATGACCTAGTCATTTTTGCAACTACCCCATCAGAGCTGCAGAGTATGATTCAGGAACTTGCTGACAAGAGTAAAGAAGTGGGATTAAAAATGAACTTTCAGAAGACAAAAGTGATGTTCAATGCTTTTACAAGAAATGAAGATTTATCGATTGATGGAGAAAAGCTGGAGATAACAGACACGTACGTTTATCTTGGACAGCAGATATCAAGTGAGGGTCACATTGATGAAGAAATTAATCGGCGTACAAAACTTGCCTGGAGAGCTTTTGGAAGAAACAGCATAATTTTCAAGAGCAATATGCCATTATGTCTTAAAAGAAAAGTGTTTGATCAATGCATCCTTCCAGTGCTTACGTATGGTGCAGAGACTTGGACTTTAACTAAAAGAGACATACAAAGGCTGCAGACAACTCAAAGAGGCATGGAGAGGTGCATACTTGGTGTAACCAGGAGAGATAAGAAGAGGAACTCGTGGATCCGAAAAATGACAAGAGTGGAAGACATCATGATCAGAGTTAAATCCCTGAAATGGCAATGGGCTGGACATACTGCCAGAAGGACAGATCATCGATGGACAGCCGAAATTTTAGATTGGATTCCAAGGGACAGGAAAAGACCCAGAAGAAGACCACATGGGAGATGGGTGGATGAAATTCGAAAGTATGCAGGGGTGACATGGAGGAGACTGGCACAAGACAGACCGTTGTGGAGGAAACTTGGGGAGACCTTCGTCCAGCAGTGGATTGATAATGGTTGACAATGATGATGATGATGATATAAATTATATGCTTGCCCTGACAGTACTGTCCGTTACACTGTTAAAGAGCAGACACATTATCAATGGAAACGAAAAAGTTAAGCAAACAATAATATTTAACTCACCTAAGTATTCCTCATCGAACTTTGAAAACTATTACAGTTGTCGAACTACCTTTTCAGACAAGGAATTGAATAAATCAAAAACTGAATAATCCATGAGTTTACAATGAAGCATACTTCTGAGTAAAAACAGTCGTTCACGGACCCACCCCGTGTGTGGGGCGCCCCTGTGGGAAACTAGAACTTCTGTTTTATTTTCAGATTGACAATCTGTTTCCCCACTAGTGTGTTACAGTGGCAAGCTATTTTGCAGATTTGTTGTGGAGACAAAGTTGGAATGCTATTTCGCTCGGTTAACAAAATTTGTGAAGGAGATCATGCACTGCTCTTTAGGTCCAAAAAAAAAAAATGCCCCCCCCTCCTATAAACTTCTGGAGGGGGCCCACAGAGGAAAAAGCCTTGAAATTGAGATCAAGTGATCCAAGGTGCTAGTGTGTTCTAAATCTCCTGAATAAACAAATAGAGCTAAGAATACCTAAATACTGCTAAAAGGTGAAGGTGATCATACACTACATTTTTTCTGCAAGAAAAGCCTCAACACCTCCCACCCCAAAACCCATGGAGGTAGCACGGAGCAGGGAAAAGCCTAAAGTAAATAATGCAAGCGGTAAATAACATGATCGCTCTACTTAAAATAGAAATGATCCTGAAATACAAGAAACGGAAATTTGGGTGATAAATACCATGTAGAAAAGGCTGCAAAAATAAAAAAAACCCAACCCCGAAATCTCCACATGAATTCAGTGAGGTATGAATCCGTTCCTCTTTGTTTTTTATTTCAACATTTGCATGAACTCCAAAGTCTTTCAATATTCTGAGTATGAACTCCAGTTTCCGGATCAACGAAATGTAATTTATGATTAACGGTCAGATTAGTATAACCAGCATCATACAAATCGTGTGTTTTATATCCTTTTTAGCAGTCAGTATGTATAATTGAGCCAGGTAATACATTTTGTTGTATTACTGATGCTAAGCAATGTGTACTTCGATTTACTACTTTTTTTTACAAAGCATTCTTTTATTTCATGGAATATTCCTCCAACCACCCATTGCTCTGGCAAAATACGTCCAGCTTGATTCTTATGTTTAGTAAACAAAGTTTCTTCAACTTCTACAATTTTACCTTCACCTCTCCGATTTTTTCCTTTGCATGTAAAAAGCCTCGACTATAACCTCTCGCAACTGCTCCAGTCAACAGTTGTATTTTTTGACATTGACAGATGTTTTTCACTAAATTTTTTAGAGCTCAAACCCTCACACCAATCTCTCTCTCTCTCTCTCTCTCTCTCTCTCTCTCTCTCTCTCTCTCTCTCTATATATATATATATATATATATATATATATATATATATATATATATATATATATATATATATATATATATATATATATATATATAAGTGAAAGTTCGTTTGTTTGTTCCGTATACGTTCCTGAACGGTTTGATAGATTTGCACCAAAATTGGCACACATACTCATCATCACCCAGATTAAAATACAGGTGAGGCGATTTTTAGAAATTCCATTCCTAGGGGGTCAAATGTGTTTTTACGGGGCCCTCTATAGACTGGGTGCAAGTCAGCTGTTGCGGTATTACTCCGTAAAGCTTCGGCGGTTCAGGCATACGGGGGAAAATCCGAATTTTGAAAACACAACGCACCGGCTGAACATATTGTCATAAGTATTTTTTTCTTTTATGTTACCATGGCATTTTCTTTGTAAGGATTAGGTTTCATTCGACTCCCAACAATTGCCGCAGGAGTCTCAAATATGGGTGGAGCTACAGATTCCCACTAATAGGCGTGGTCGTCTCAAATAGCATCAAGGTTAAATTGAAGTTAAAACAGACGGTCTTCTTCATACATAAAATTTAAATACAAGATTGGTGTTAGTATAGATAAAAGAAATAGCCTATATCCACCGGAAAGAAGTAAGCTTCCCAATGGTGAAAAAATTATCCGAATCTGTTTAGTTTTCGAGATTAGAAAAAAAAAAAAATTCCGTATATTATCGTGAACTACTTTTTCACGTTGGGTGTGATCAGGTTGTATGTAAACAAAGCGGAACGATACATGGGAAATTGGAAACTACTTGAAAGCGATGTTATTCGGTAGTACAGCCAAAAATAATAATAAATAAACGAAATAGCCTATGTCCTCCGGATAGCTTCCCAACGGTGAAAGAGTTATCCGAATCTGTTTAGTTTTCGAGATTAGAAAAAAAAAATTCCGTATATTATCGTGAACTATTTTCTTTTACGTTGGGTGTGATCAGGTTGTATGTAAACAAAGCGGAACGATACATGGGAAATTGGAAACTACTTGAAAGCAATGTTATTCGGTAGAACAGCCAAAAATAATAATAAATAATATTAAATAAACGAAATAGCCTATATCCTTTGGAAAGTTTCCCAACGGTGAAAGAATTATCCGAATCGTTTTAGTTTTCGAGATTAGTAAAAAGAATTCCGTATATTATCGTGAACTACTTTCTTTCACATTGGGTTTGATCAGGTTGTATGTAAACAAAGCGAAACGATACATGGGAAATTGGAAACTACTTGAAAGCGGTGTTATTCGGTAGTACAGCCAAAAATAATAATAAATAAACGAAATAGCCTATGTCCTCCAGAAAGCTTCCCAACAGTAAAAGAATTATTCGAATGGGTTTAGTTTTCGAAATTAGTAAAAAAAAAATTCCGTATATTATTGTGAACTACTTGCTTTCACGTTGGGTGTGATCAGGTTGTATATCTACATCCCAGTCTGGGCAACTAGATTTTTATTTACAAACTTAGGCCAATGATTCACATGCCGTGGGCATCTCGGGCATGGTACCCTGATACATATAAATAAAAATATATACCGTACATAATTTCATACGTATAGATTAATTAAAGCTTATATATTTCATTATTACTACTTTAGCAAAAACTTCCCATTACAAAAAACAAAATTACCTGCTTGTCTCTATGGGCACTATTTCGCAACTACAGCGTTGCAATCTTATGCGTAATGAAAATTTCCGTTGTACATACTAACTTTTTAATGAAAATTTCGTAATGTTTTAAGGAAAATACATTGCTACAGATTTTTTCTGTCCCCCCTTGAATTTCGTTATAACAAGCTTCGACTGTTACTCTTTTTTTTTTACTGAATCTGGTAAATGCTGGCCATGAAAATGACAGGAAGCTATATCATGTACAGTTTCTTTTCTTTGTAAATGTAATTAATGTTAAATGAAAAAAAAGCGAATGCATTCTAAATTTCTGTGAGTGAAATCTTTACCTGTGTCACTTTAAACAGGACTTGAAAAATATCTGAAATGTCACAAGCCCAGCTGGTATGTACACAAATTTACGTACCAGGATAGTAAAACCTGAATGCCCAGGAAAATATTATATTTTAAGATAAATCAGAAGCCAATTCTTTTTTAAGTTAAAAGATATGAATTTTTTTTACATGTTTTGCATTTCTGTTTTAAGATGATAGTGCACAAATTGGTACAAAATGATACGATGAAATTGTTTTTTTGAGAAATTTAGGGATTCTGCCGTGTTCCTTTCATTGAAGCTTTTTTGCCCATTGTCACTAAACACCTGATTTGTACATCAATGAAAAATTGTTTCACTATCTTCAGGTATTCCCAAGATATTATAAATACAACTATTTAATAGCATTCCAAAAGGTTTTTGTGTTTCGAAATGGTTTCCTTGTGGCAACACACCAAGGGAAGGGGCCACCTTAATCACTGAAGTCATTTCTAAAACATCCCAAACAGGAAAATTTAACATTTTAGAAATATTGATGATATCCGTTAATGTTTTAGAATGACTCGTTCAGAATCAGGGTCTAAGCAAGCGTTTCTTCTCTGGGTGGGAGTCTGAGATTTGAAATGATGCGCCATCAAGTTCAAGCTCCCACTTCTATTTAAGTATTTTTTTTTTTTTCTGAAGCCTTAACTATGGGGAAGCAATATGACCTTTCAAAAGCAGCCTTTCCAGTTTTTGATATAATTTTACTAAAAATGTGAAAAGTAGGTAAATATCCAAAAATTAGAAATAAGAAACTACCGTAAAAGTTGTGGAAAGACTGACAACACAGTGCTCAGTAGAATGTAAAATGAAATAGCACACAAGGTAGTGAATGTGAAAACAAGAAAAACATGATAGTACTAGCCAAAACCTTAATGAAAAACCAACTTGGACACCATTGTGGATTGAATAACCTATAGACACAATGTACTCTGTTAGCAGTTCGTAGATCTGTTTGCCATTAATATAATGTGTAAATATAAGAATACGCCTGTATGTGGCTTTACTACATAACTGTCCTTTGTATTCATTTATGCAAATACTGTATTAGTGAATGTGCAAATTAAAATGTTTAAAAGAAACAGTGTATTGTTCAACCAGTTGTGTGTACAAAGTTCGTAAAGCCTAATGTCAAACAAATATGTGTGTAACTGATGTCATTATTTATCAAATTGTAATAAACCTAATTTAAGATATGAAAATATTATTACTCACATTTAAAACTGAATTGATTGGTAATAAACCAAGAATCAAACACTTTCACACTCGCACACTTCCACAAAAAAACATGCATTTACCTGCACACACTTCCACAAAAAATGTGCATTTACTGTAAAAGTCGGGTGGCTACTTGCCATGAGGCTTAACTAAATATGGTCAAACTTTATAAATACAGGGATTGCTCTGAAATTCAAATGAGCAAGGTCAAACTGTTTAATTTCAGATTACGGCTTAACTGAGTCTTAGCTGAATATGATGAAACTGTATTTTTAAAGAACTGCTCTTCAAATTACAGCCGAACTGAAAGCGGTCAAATTTTATTTTTACGAGCATTGCCCTTCAAATTACAGGCTTAGTATTTACCGTTGAGATCGTAATTTTACTGGCTTTCACAAAAACGGGCCAAGCCGTAATTTTACGGGCAATGGTCGGACCCTTTGCTGCCGGGCGCTGCTCGTAATCTAAAGGCGAAATTTTTAACAGTGTGTAAGGGTAAGTTTACTTGTTAAACTATTTATTTTTTAAGTGACCCGTGCATGTTTTAAAATGTGATGTTTTAAGTTTATTTTAAGCACTTATACAGAACGGTAGATCACAAACCCTAAGCCTTATTTGTTACTAGAAAAGGTATGGCCACTGTTTATTTTTTTTTATTTTTTCAAATCTTATGATTGTAATAATTATTTTATAGCCTAAAATTATTACATAATTTTTTTAGAACAATTTCCCAAATACCTGTATTCCATAATTTTTCGACTGCCATCTGGCGGAACCCCCATCCCCTCAAAAAATGGCAAGCAATGATCTATTTACAGTGTTAAAATTAGAAATAAATCTTCTACAGGCCCAGCGGACCACTCTAATTTTCAAATCACTGGTCCGCCAAAAAGAAAAAAACAGTACACATTTACAGCATATGTAGAAAATAAGGTATCGTTTTCATTGGAGTAGTATATCGCAAATTTAGAACAATGTGTGCATGTACACATGAAGATATTTCTAATAAATAAAACAAAACATGGTATGTAGTGGGAGAAATTTGAAAAAAAAAAAAATTTGACCAGTGTATACCAAAAGTTGGTAGTTCCCTCCTTTTTATTGGTCCAGAAATTGCCCAAAATGTACTAATACACTCCTGCCAACTTTTACGATTTATCTGTAAAATTTATGGATTTCTGCTTCATTTTACTGATTTATGGATCCAGGTCTTTTTTTTTTTACGGATTTTTTAATATTTCGATTGCTCAATCGAAATGATTGCAATGAAATTATCAATGAAAACTCAATCAAAATTATGTTCAATGATTGCTCAATTGCTAATCATTGCACATATTGCAATAAGAAAGGTCACCCTAAAAATGAATGCTGGCATACTTACACCTAAATATACCTATTTAATTTAAATATAATAGTATTTGATTTTATATTTGACAGTAGCTTACTTGCAGCTAATAAATCATTTGATATGATCTTTATTTACAGCCCATTTTATATAAATAAGGATCAGTACATGTTATCAGGTTGAACTGAACATGTACTGATCCTTATTTATATAAAATATGCTGTAAATGAAGAGCATAACAAATGGGGGGAAAAAAATTCGGCGTTAGGTTGAACCATAAGTAGGTGTCAGGTTGAACCAAAATTTGGTGTTAAGTTGAACCATAATTTGGTTCAACCCAACTTCAAAAAAAGGGGAGTTTGAACCAAATTTTGGTGTTAAGTTGAACCATAATTTGGTTCAATGTAACTGCAAATTATGGTGAAGGTTGAACCAAAATTTAGTATTAGGTTGAACCATAATTTGGTGTAAAGGTTGAACCATACCTTGGTATAAAGGTTGCCCCAAGTTATGGTTGCAGCTAATTTTTTCTTACTTACTACATGTTTTGGTGCAACCTTTCACCAAATTTTTAACAGTGTATAAAAACGGGCAAGGGCTCTTCACGATAACGCACCCGCACACAGAGCAATCAGTGTACGCAATTTCTGGCACCAAAACAAGTGTGTGTACTCGGCTATCCCCTATTCACCAAATTTGTCAAGGTGTGATTGCTTTCTGTTTCATAAATTAAAGCTGCCTTTAAAAGGAAACGTTTTTCAAGACATTGAAGGCATACAAAGAACCGTGACATCAGCTCTTCACTCCATACCAAAAGATGACCTCTTAAAGTTCTTCCTTTCGTTGTCTGATAGTGCCACTTCTTGTATTACCGCAGGCGGAATGTACTTCCAATAACATATATTCACGTAAGTTTCGTGCTTTTCTATTTTTTTAAATTCAATCTCATTATTTAATTGCCGCACCGTGAACATGTATAGGAACTATTGCTATGACTGTGAAAGGGGACCTCAAATCATCTGGAATAGCTGCTTTCTTGTCATCTAGTTTTTATAAACTAAAGCTGTGAAAAATTTTTAAATATATATTGAAAAAAATATCGAAAATCCCTTTGATTTTTATTATCCTATCAAAGCAGCCGTAAAAAAATCCTGGCAATTTTTCTAACCAGCTTCATACGCAGTTTCCACAAAAAAAAAAAATAAAAAATAAATAAATTGTAAAATCTTTTTCCTGAGGTTCGAGTCCCTCTTTGCCGTGAGGGCCCCCTCTCCCAAGCAATGCAGGGGTTATCACTACTCCCCTGTCTATTTCCATGCAGCAATTTTAATTCTCAGCGCAATTCTTGCAGCGGTACTAAACTTCATAATATCTTAAAATAAAAATGTGCGGAGTACTCCCAGCAAAAGCGAAACATAGCGCTGTTTAAACACCGTAAGTTGTTGGAAATGTAGTTGAAGCCACTGATAAAGAAGAAAAATTAATTTATATGTGTTTATGCGCATAAGTCAGGTCACAGAGGTAAGCATCAACTTTTATGACTTCCGGAAGTTTTGCTCAAAGATGCCTGATGTTTTCTATTGTATTTGTGCATACGAGTAATGAGTATACATTAGGGCGGAGCGAAAAAACCCAAATTTTTTTTATTCTCAAACGCCCTAGTGTTTAAAAATTGTAATTGGTGGTCAGTATGCTGCAGCTTAAATCGTTTTTGATTCAGAGAATGGCTTCAGTCTGCGCTTTTACATCAAAGTTTCGAATTTTCAGCCAAAAATCGAAAATTTTAACTAGAAGCTAATTACGTCTCACTTTCGCAGGTTTTTCATTTATGCACCTCAGGTAAGTAAAATAAGACTATAAAAATGTTTCATCTCTTCACAGAAGACCCCTGGGCTCAGGGGCGTAACGTTCATTCCGTTGGGAAACCTGTCCATTTACGTCTGATTCGGGGTGTGTTTCAGCAGACAGGCACATGCTACATTCTTAGAATTGCACAGATGAAATATACGGATTATTGATACGACGCAATGCGTTCTCGCAAAACACCCCATTCGTTCTTCCCCCCTCCACTCCCCAGAGTAAGCGCCATTAAGCTTGGGGGCAGGGGCGTGCCGAGAGCATTTGCCGCCTCTTGTACGAGAATATTTTTCAATTTTTATTTATTTTTTTACATGAAATCAATACCTTTAGCAGCATCATTTTCTATTTCCCGTAAATTAAGAGTTTTCATAAAACACGACTTCTCATATAAAACTGAAGGAAATAAAATCTTTAAAACTCTAGTTCAGAAAACGCTGCGAGTAAGCCAAGTTAGCTTCCTCTCTGTCAATTAACCCAAATGTCCACAATTTCTAGAGAAATGTTTTCGTCGTTATTTACGATCAGATTTAAAGTATGAGCCGCTCAAAGTACATTAAAATGCAAAAGGGTTTTACGTCGAAAAATTGTTTTTTCAAGTCCATTGTGTTTTTCCATCATATTGGCCCCACTGTCATAACGCTGACCACGCATGTCATGAATGCTAAATCTTCAAGATTTGAAAAAAGATTTAGAAAAAGAATTGTTAGTCCTTCGCCCTCGGTATCAGTTACTGAACAAAACAATAAAAATTATTCTCTGATTTCAAGTCGTTTTCTATTGAATTATATTATGAATTATTTTTACTAAAACAATAACGTGTCCCGTAGCATTATGATTTGTCACAGTAAAACGTTTTCTTAAGGTGGATCCACCTAAAATCTTTGCCTTGTGTTTCCAATGGGAAAACTTCTGTAGCCATTTTTTTCACAATTAATTCGTTCCCAAGGATGAAATTCTGAACATCGATAAAAGCAACTTCCTATTATAGCCTAGTATACTTAATATTTTCTAACACTTAAACATAATTATATTAAAAATCAATAACTTTTCATAGGGTGGTGTTGAGACCAGAAAATAGATGGCGCAACCTGTACATTGATGACGTCAGTAGACAAACAAATGTTGGATTGCTTAATTATGGTCAAATTTTAGAAAATATGTATACTAGGCTATAACATTAAGTTATTTTCATTGATATTCAAATTTTGGTCCTTGGGATCGCAATACTTGTGAAGAAAATGCCTACAGAACTTTGCCCATTGGAAATACAAGGCAAAGATTTTAAGTGGATCCACCTTAACTTCTCTCACGTTACTGATATTAATTTATCAACCGTAAAATTTGATTCAGGCGTACTGCTGCCCCCGGATTCTGGCGCCCGGACGCTTAGCACCCGTTGAACACCCGCTTGGCGCGTCCCTGCTTGGGGAGGAAGGGTCTTAGCGGCTTACACAGCCTAAGCGACCCTGGACAACATGATGCTCCCATGTCGTCCACATTCACTTCAGAATTACAGGTAAGCGCTTTGTTACATTTTTTTTTTTTGACGTTCTCATCTCCTTGAGATTTTCTTGCATCTCTTTTTTGCAGCATAGCTGTTGTCGCCTTATCCAGTTGTCTAATTTCTTCCATTCTTATCGATCTTTGGTCTTGTAGAAAATTTATCTCAATTCTCGGCACTTTCAAATCCTTTCCACAGGTACATTTGTACATCTGTTTGCACTTGCAAGCCGCTACATCAAACAGTTTTTCCATTCGATCCCCATATTCACTCACCTTCATTGCAAAAAATTCTTTTTTGTCTTTGTGTGTGATTTGTTTAACTTCTGGTACGTATGAACCTCTGACTTTAGCATTGCGTTGATCGCTGACCACAGGAATTGACGTTTTAGTCCAGATTTCTTTACTCTCGCAACAATAGTATCTCCGACTTCTGAGAATGACGGGTCTTCTGCTCTCTCCACATTCATAGAAGTAAATAAGATGAAAATTCGTGCTGAATGTACCACTATATAAACACACCACTCTGTCTAAGCACGATTAAAAAACTTAAAAGTGTTGCAGAATAAAAGCTGACATTTATTTACTCTAAAAACACAGGTAACTTAAAAACAACAGATGGCAAAATCTTTCAGGGTTAACTGTGACCCAATCCTCAGGCCGAATGCACAAATAAAGACAAGCACGAAGACATAGATTCACATATCACCCATAATGCACTGGAAACCTGGGTGTTGAGGGTTGCCATTAATGAAAGAGAAACTCGCTTACCGAATATAGTTACAAACCATTACGCAGTTGGCACGTCATCACCATCCCTGCCGAACTGATCCCTTATAAGTGAACGCCACGGTGCCGGAATGAGCACTGGGTAGTCCTCGTTACAACAAATTGATGAGTGTCTGTAAATACATACACTGTAAAAAGTTGACTGTAGATTTTATGGATTTAAACCGTTTTCCAGGATGCCAACACAAAACCGTAAAATCTACAGTTTTATGCAGTGTTGGAGCAAAGCTATAGCTTTGCTCCAACACTGCATTTAATGAAGAAAACAGAACAGAATTTGGCTGGAGAGAGTCACAGGCCAAATAATCACGAAAACATAAAAATTTGGCTGGAACGAATGTGTTGGAGCAAAGCTATAGCTTTGCTCCAACACTGCATAAAACTGTAGATTTTACGGTTTTGTGTTGGCATCCTGGAAAACGGTTTAAAACCGTAAAATCTACAGTCAATTTTTTAGTGTAGGCTCTCCACAAAGAGCAAGGTAGCTTTATTTGCAGCAGACATCATACCTTTGGACTGTTCCCAATTGGGTGTATGTTCACCCCTCGCTACAGTTCGAGTCAATGAAGTTGAAGACGACGCCCCGGTGGGGCAGTGGCCTAAGCGGTGGCTTCTGATCATTCGTCCGAGATGGTTCTGGGTTTGAATCTCGGTGAGGCATAAATGTTGTTTGTCTTACGGCGCTGGCTCTTTCCCTTCCCTGGAACCAGTGGTCCTAAATTAGGGACAAGTGACTGCTTATAGCCCATTGAGTTGCTGATGGTGGTCGTTAAACCTGCAATAAAAAAATTGAAAAAATGCCCGAACGCACGGCATACTTATGCTCCAACAGTCTCACTCACAGAGAGCGCATAGTCGACCCAATGTAGATTTTTTCATTCATTCCCGGGGTATTAGAAACGAGAGGCACTCAATAAACACCATGTCTGTTAAGTCTCCACATAGTCCCGGTCTTTACGAACTAAAGAATAAACATTAGTAGTCCGTATACCAAAGTTCAACTGATGTTTCCGACAAAAGTTCTTTAGCACATTCACAACCGGCGGAATGAAGTCAACCGTACCCACAAAACAAGTAGTCCGCACATTTCGTTGCAGGGAAGTGAAATCAAGGCGGTTTATTTCGGGGACAGTCCTTTTATAATAACCAAACATCACTGCAATTTCGATTATTCTCGCTAACTCTCGGCGCTGCAGGCGCACGGAGTTAGCGAGAATTCAAAGAAGTAATACCGCAACACATTTCCACGAGAGGGTAACACACGATCGCCGAACTTCAGATCTCGCGCAAAACTAAACTCCATACTCAACTGAAAACGTGCGTTGACTGCATTCATCTTCACAAGTTCAATTACGACAAAAACAAGCACTCCTAAACAGCGTCATTCGCCCCGCCGCATATTTGTGTTTCTCAGACCGCTTAGATCCTCCGCCCCAGCTTAGCGGCGCTTACTCTGGGAAGTGGGGGGGGGGGCGTATGGGTGTTCTGCGAGAACGCACTGCGTCGTATTACAATAAAAAAATCCGTATATTTGATCTGTACAATGCTAAGAATGCTGCTGCATGTGCCTGTCTGCTGAAACACACCCCGAATCAGATGTAAATTGACTGGTTTCCCAACGAAATGAGCGTTACGCCCATGTGCCCAGGGGTCTTCTATGACGAGATGAAAACATTTTTTATACTCTTATTTTACTTACCTGAGGTCTATAAATGGAAAAACCTGCGAAAGTGAGACGTATTAGCTTCTAGTTAAAATTTTCGATTTTTGGCTGAAAATTTGAAACTTTGATGTAAAAGTGCAGACTGAAGATATTCTCTGAATCAAGAACGATTTAAGCTGTGGCATACTGACCACCAACCACAATTTTTAAACACTAGGGTGCTTGAGAATCAAAAATTTTGTCTTTTTCGCGCCGCCCTAGTATACATGTGTACTGCAAAAAGAAAATAAAAGAAAATATCCGCCTCTCTTAAAACTTAGTGGGGATCGTAGGTATCAAAAATAGTAATCTCGGCAATCTGCATGATGAGCAGATTTAAATCTACCAGTATTGTTCGTAAAACGAAAATCAGAAAGAGTCTACAAACAGACCGTTACAAATGAATAATCGGTGATAATGGTCAAAATCTTTTAGTAAAAACTGATGAAAAAAAGATATGGTTCAAAACCTTACATACAGCTGAACAAGCAAAAAGTCGTCTAACGAGCTAAAACATACATTATTAACAAATGCCATGTTTATTGATTTTTAAGGCAGCTGCTTGTTTAAACAAATCCACGTACTGTATAATTCAATAATTCTTACTTTTAGTATGTTCTGGGAATGGTAAACGGTATATATGACACTATTCTGCTGAAGTATTTGCTGATCACACACGCGACACCATTTTCTTGTGAATACGTTGTTTTTATTGTTATTGTTTATATCAAACTCTAGAGATAAATGCTGTTTTTAGAATGAAGCTAAAGAAAAAGTTGTCAGGACAAAATATTTTTTTTAATTTTTTTTATTTAAAAGTGATCACTAAATCGAATAACTGTACTACGCTCACAAAGAAATTGTACAAAAATGGGTGTTACAACCATGATATGAACAAACAATATCTATTTACGTGTATATTGGTACATAGCTGTGAAAACAGATAAATGCAACAAACTGGATGAAAATGTTACTGCATCAACGTCTTTGCAAACTGGCGTTCCTGCAAGCTCATCCAATTTGTCTTCTAGGATGTTCCACTTGCAACGTGTTTCTGAGATAAATATCCTGTCTCAAGTTTGTGTTTTTTAAGTCACTGAAATAAGAAAAAAACATTGCGATTAGACACTCATTATTCTTTAATATACACAGATTTCCAACAATTAGTGCGAAACGAAGAGAATATGTACATTTCGAAATACATTTTTGATGCTATGCATCTTTCCCTACAACAGTAGAGTAAATCCCATGCAAAAAATTCCGATGTAACGGAAATAGGTAACGGAAGTAGTCAAAACCATTGCTGAAACTGATCGTACCGCATGCTGTCCCATGAAGGGAAGCAACAATAGTTAATTGCATTGTTACTGAACAATATATTTTACTAAACTATTCCCGAACATTATTTCATCACGTTTTACATAAACGTAAACAATATCTCATTGCAATCTGCATAAGTTACGAGAACGTTATGCTAAATGTGATAAAAACCATTACAGAAATGCATTTTGAATGCTATGAGAACAGTGCGTCGTAGAGAAATTCGGCTTCCTCTCGACCGGAGGTTACTTGCTATTGACGAGAGCTTTAAAATGATGGGGTGTAATCTGTAGATATCGTAGACCAAAAGTTACCAATACCACTCACAAACATAGTTGCAGTTCAGGTTTTCTTTCTTGAGGTCAGATTTTAGATTGCCAGCAAGCAGATGGGCTTTTGTAGTTACATCACATTTCATCGGTGCCAGGATCGTTTTTTACGTTCGTCTAAATCTGAATAAAATGTAACAACAAATATTGTTTTAGAAAAACTAAACATTCGAAATACTTACTATTGCCACCCCCATAGTTTCGTAAATATTTACTTTTATGACCCGCATATCTTTTTTCAATAATGTTACCACAATAACATTGATTAATCCCTCTACCGCTTAGTGTCAGGAATTAGTAAACCTTATCGTTTGTTATGATTAAATTCCACTTAGTATGTACCGGACTGTGGCTTGGTGTGGTCGTGATTAGAGCTGAGGTTGGACTCAATTTTCGGAGCCCGAGCCCACCAGAGCCCGAATTTTATATTGAAAGGTAAAGCCCGGGCCCGAACGAGCCCGAAAATTGGCTGACCTGTTCAACCATCAATAAAAAAACATCTCCTTTTCCACACACTCAAATTCTCTTCTCCTATTGCAATTAACCAATATATTTCTCAAATAGGGAAAGAGGAAGGTACCTCTATCTATTTTTACAGTGTAACTGTAAGATTTTCTTTGACCATTCCTTTCCACCTGAGTGTTTCGTGCGGCCGGCCATCAAAAATGATTCTGCGGTGCTACAATTGTATGTTGTTCAAATAATGCTAATATTATCGCGCCATAACGCGCTGAAATATGTACGTTGCTATTTAGAATTAGCAGGAAGCTATTGCGTGGAGATAGGGGTAAATTATCTTCCGCAAGCTATCAACTGTCCCCTGCATAAACACACTAATGCGTGGCCTATGTCATTTTCTACCCAAGCCCGGAATAAATAGCTATCTGGAATGCATGCTCCCCAATCAGAACCAGTTGCCGAAGAATTCTCTTTACCAACTATAAAGTGTCTCATTTGCTAAATCATATAAAATCACATTTATACATAAAAAAATATTTTCTCGCTCTCCCTCTCTCTAAGGGCCCGAACCGCAGTAAATATTCTACAGCCCGAGCTCGATTCGAGCCCGGGCTATGCTTTGGTCTCGGGCCCAGCCCGTCTCAGCTCTAGTCGTGATGCAATGTGTTGTATACGTAAATAAATGTATACTCTCGAATCATTAGTTTTGTTTCACACCCACAAAAATATTGGCATGCAAAAGATGCATAGCATAAATTATCTACAAAGAGTACCAGGGTATTCTCTCTCTCATTTTCTATTTTTTAGGATGACTTCAAGATAGCGTCCCGCATTTAACTGTTGCTTCCTGAAATACGTTTACACACACACGCAAACATTTATACACACATTTACCACGCATATGTGTGTGTTTACATATACTGCTCTACCATTAATACCTGAAAACTTGCATATCTACAAATGATCCTGATTCACAGAAAATTTAATATTGTGTGCTGAAACCTCAAATCTTCGTGGAATACTCTCCCCCACTTTTTTTTTGTAAATGTTCACCCATGTGTTCCGCCATTCGGACAAAAAAGAAGTGAACAGGTCAACCTTGTTTGTTGGGCGATCTCTCGTTCCACTCCCGCTACTCTCCAATTCCTACTAGAGATTATCTGTCTGGTTCAGGAAAGGACTCGCAGCTGGCCAGTCCAACTCATTTGTAGTACAGATTATCTGTTGAGTTCGTGATAGGACTATCAGGGGACCAGTTCATCTCACTGGTACTAGAGATTCTCTGAGTTCAATATAAGACTCTCAGGTGGCTAGTTCATCAACTGTTCTATACAACCATGTCCTCAAACCAACGCGAGCAGTATGACATGGTGCACTGTCCTTCTATAGAGGTATAGGTCCCCCCCCCAAAGTACTGCCACATTGTTGACAGTGCACGATTGTCCAGGAAGTCAAGCTAGAGCTCAGTATTCATGATTTTGTACAAAATGACTAATAGGGCCAAAGTGAACCACGAAAAACAGCTCCATGCCATCGCGCTTCCTCCACTAAACTTTTGTGACGCGAAGATACTGTCCGGAAGCAACCTTTCTCCCGGCATACGACACACAAAGTAAAGGCTATAATCTAGTCGACTGCGTAACGTGACTCTTCAGTCTAAATCACAGTTTCCCCGTTGGTCTAAAGTCTGAGATCGAAGTTTTTTACACCACGATAATCTGTGTGTGGCATTAATCCAAGTGATTAGAGGCTTGTGGATGGCAGATTGACCATGGTAATCCGTGTCGTGCAGCGCACTATACTGGTGCTAACATCAGTCCCAATAGTCTCACGTAGAGTTTGCTTGATTTGAGATAATCTTGATTTGCATTTAGAATGGACAGTCCTTTGCAGAGCTCTTGTGTCACGTTCTGTTAGCTTCGGAGGTTTACCGGGTTGTTTGCCTGCCGGGTCAGCTCCAGTGTGCTTCCATTTTGCATAACACATCAACTGTCGACCGACCAATGGATCCTCACCGCCGCTGAAAAGTCACGTACGGAGCGATTGCCTATGTGGTACCCTTTTATCAATGCGCGCTGGAAATCAGTTAACTCTGTCGATCGAGGCATCTTGCATCCAGAATCTTGCTATAGCCTCATAGCTCCATGAGCATATTTGTAGTTGGATCTGTGTCGTAGTACTTGCGTTGGACCTAATTCACTATCAATAGAGAGATGTCCGGATATTTATGGTAGGACAGTGTATATTATATATATGAACGCTCATGCACATACATGGGTATAGGTATGACACAGGGATCATTGGACCGTATAAAAAATTCTAAAAGCTGCACTTATAAAAAAGCTGCAAAGCAAAATCAAGCTACATGCATTCAAGTTTTTCAAAGCGCTAAAGGGACAACATTGCAGTCAAATAAGGACATTTGCTCCTACTGACTTTCTTCCACGTGAACCTCCTATCGGGCACCCTGGCCCAAATCTACTTATATAAGCGCTGTTTAAGACCTGCGGTCAAACACTCCCGTCCTAAAATTTTCTATCTCAATCATTCGAGCCATGAGGACTCTATTCGCAAAGATGATTTTTTTGTTGTTGTTCTGAGTGTATATGTGCCACTGAAATAACTTTAGAAAGATTTTTTACTATAAAAAAAAAGGAATACATCGCTTTTGCACTTTCTCCAAAACCAGAGGCCGCCCACGTGGCGCAGTGGTCTAATCGATGGCTTCTGACCAATCGTCCGAGAGGGTTCGAATCCTGGTGAAGCATGGATGTTGTGTTTGTCTTACGGCACTGGCTCTTTCTCTTCCCTGGAAACAGTGGTTCCAAATTAGGGACGGGTGACTACTTATAGCCCATTGCGTTGCTCACGGTGGCCGTTAAACCTCCAACCAAAAGAAGGAAAAAATACCTCAAAACCAGATACCATATTTCGGGAAAGAGCAACATTTACAAAGCCAACCAAGGAACAAAACAATGGATCATTTCTGTCTGCGATCTTTGAAGGGGGAGAAATTCTATCTTTTAAAGGTCTCCTTCAGCCTGGTGCTGACTGTTCGTAAATATAAATCTCCGACAGAAGAATAGACCATGGCATTGAGTGAGCGCATTGCTGTTCATTAAGAAGGATACGTAGGGATTTCAATTCAATCTTCAAAAGACGGATCTGCTGCCTGAGAATGTGTCTACTAATGCTGCATTGTTTATGAATTCTTAAATTAAGACTCCGTTACTGTTTTCGTCAGATGAAAAAGTTACATGCAAAACTACCCGGCAATGAAATGTAAGAAACTTATTTTACATGTTCTTGAAATCAGATACTACAGGCTTGGGACGATTATACTATATATATATTAAGACAATATAACGTTTGTCAGAAATATTTTATTTTTTCACTTCGACCAAGGTTTTGCTGGGTTCTGACCTACCTTCATCAGGACGAATGGACTTGGTGGACTTGAAAAAATAAAATATTTATAACAAACGTTGTATTATCTTAATATTTATTTTACTTGTGCTAAAGATTTTATATATTTCCGGCTATGCACAGCGTACAGATTTGTTGCATTTCAAACGATACCTTTTATTCAATTAAACTCACTTTTCTATTTCTTTTCATTTGTTACTCAGATTTCCGAACCGTTTATCTGTGGATGAACTCAATTGCTTAAAAAGTTGAACCAGAACGAAACAATTTTAAGATTTAATCCAATGCCTACAGTTAGTTACCTTCGAAAACAGATATCAAGCAAAAACCACATCGAAGAAATTAATCGGCGTATAAAGCTTAGTTGGAGAGCAATTTGGAAGAATAATAGAATTTTCAAGATTAATTTATCATTATGTTTTAAGAGATGTGTTTTATCAATGCATCCTTCCAGTTCTTACTTTTGAATCAGAGACGTGGATTTTACCTAAAAAAGACATTCAAAAGCTGCAAACTACTAAAAGAAGTATGGAGAGGTGCATGCTTGGTGTGATCAGGAAGGATAGGAAGAGGAACTAGTGGATCAGGAAAATGACGGGAGTTTGACATCACGATCGAGGTAAAATCCTTGAAATGGCAATGAGTTGGATGTATTGAAATAACTGACTTCCGTTGGACAACTAATATACTAGACAGGATTCCAAGGGAGAGGAAAAGATCCAGAATACGACCATGGGAAGAAGCTTGAGGAGATCTTCATCCAGCAGTGGGTTGATATATATACATGAAGGATGTGTATATATCATCAACCAGTGTGTGTGTGTGACAGACAGAAAATGCCCATTCATATTTTTTTGTCTCTATCCCACACTTTTTTTTTTTATATAATGTGTGCAAATTGCGGAGGGCAGGAAAACTATTTCAGTTTTAAAAATCCTGTTCTTTGGAGCAGTAATGTATTTCCAAGAGTAAAAAGACAGATTTTTTTCTGCGATTGTACAGGGCATCATTTTATATGCTGTGGAGATTTTATATGCTGCTACTTCTTACTATCTTGCTACAAAACTTCATCAACCTATCAACCGCAGCCTCTGTAGCGCAGTGGTCTAAGCGGTGGT
Organism: Macrothele yani; assembly: GCA_039090855.1. Classification (NCBI taxonomy): domain Eukaryota; kingdom Metazoa; phylum Arthropoda; class Arachnida; order Araneae; family Macrothelidae; genus Macrothele; species Macrothele yani. Next base: position 78,672,140 of record CM077023.1, on the reverse strand, counting down.
TTAGACCATTCATCTGTGATGGTTTAGAATCCCGGTAAGGCATGGATGTTGTTTGTCTTATGGCACAGGCTCTCTCCCTTTCCTGGAATCAGTGACCCTAAATTGGAGACGAGCGGCTGCTTATAGCCTATTGAGTTGTTCACGGTTGTCGTTAAACCCCCAAACAAAACAAAACAGCAAAAAAAGAACGATCAACCAACCTTGAAAATAAAACGAATTTTTTCTATATTGTTGACCAAAAAAGGGTTTCAAACAAATCGAATGATACTGGCAGAGATTTCTTAAAAGATGACAAAGTTGAAAATTAACTTTTGTTTTTACTTCCCTTTGGACACGTGATTGACGTCAGTCTTTATGCGCTTCTTTACAATTATTACAATGGACAGGAAATGATTTCTCAATGACAATACGTAATAAGGCTTGTCATGAGGCGCGTCGCACAGTGATGCTTTCATATAGAGGCGTAACAAAGGAGGGGCGGCTGCCCTGAGCACAGCTCAAAAGAGGGCGTAAAATTCAATGCGTACAATCTGATGAAAACCTGAATTGAAACTTTTGATCTAGTTCCTGGTATACATTTTTTGTACCATACTTTGCCGTTTGTCCGTTTGCAGAATTTGCTTATATTTTTCGCCAGTTTCGGTAGCCTTGGCTGCTTAAAATTTCCATTTCTTCCTCAAATTATTCAGGAGATGTTAATTTCTCACAATCTGAAACGAAAGCGCGGTTTTTCGTACATTGGAATATAAGGACGCCGTTCACATGGCTGAAGATTTTGTGGGGGCAATTCGATCATTATTACCACTACTACACGCTACAGTATATTCCTGCTGTTTAATGTAGTACCGAAAGTCTGAAGTCCGAAACAGTTGGAAACCTTACCCGTTCTCTGCATCTTCTATATTTTACAACCATAGCGGTGTTCCGCCTCCAGTTCACCTTCCAGAATGAACTTGATGTAATGGTAAGGAAATGCACGAAACCCTTCTGCTGAGTACTGACCCTTCACCTAACTTCTTCCGACGCAGTTAAAGAGAGTAAAATTGCGTTCCCATTTGGGATAAGAAATGACACCTAGCTCCATAATAAACTATTTACTGCATCATACCCCAATAGAAAATATTTAAGCAATCTGTTAAGTTGCAATGAAAATGGCAATAGGGGAAGCGGTATATTTGCAAAGATCTTCCTCTGGTCCGCTGAAAGACTGGCCTGTTCTTAAAATATATTGCATATAGCCTTTAATTATTAATAGTTATCAGTTAACTACAAGAGAATGTTACAAAAATACTGTATATATAAAATTCAGTGTGAAGTGAAATGTCTGAGAGAACTTCGAGTGGCTAGTGTTAGTTATTTTGAAATATCGTAATTGAATATGCGTGTGGATACTTAATAAGGCAAACTAATGCGTAATCAACACAAACGAGTTTTACCTAAAAATTCATCCAATATGCATAATTACAATATTTAAAGCACCAAGCGCTAAATATTTTTGGTTTTAACGACTTCGGTGGGAGGGGGCGCAATATTTTGTGGTTTGCCCCGGGCGCAGAAATTCCTAGTTAATCCTCTACGTTCACATCTCTTACAACCTGAGGTTCAATAAAGGTGTTGTACTCCTCTAATGAATGAGAACTTTTAGACTTTCCACCAACCTGTAGAACAAGAAAAATGACAAATTTTCTGCATGGAGCATTAGCGTGTTTCTTCATCATTCATACCAGATTGTGTTTTTATTGTTCTTTTTGCCATCTTCCACGAACTATTCAAATAGTAGTGCAGTTATCATCCCACCTTTTGACGTGAGATAAAATTTTTCCACCACTGAAAAATGCACTTGCAGAAAAAAGTTAAGTCGCGAACATAAAAGCTGGCGTAGCAACATAACTACTTGATCTACTTTATTGTAGTTCCTGTGAGAGTACATCAGACAATTAAAAAGAGCATATGCAAAAGTGCAAGAGAAAAAAATGTGTTGTTCCGGTGAGCAATATGGAGTAAGATCGCCCTTGATCACCAAGCGTGCTGCACAGCATAATGTTTCTGCTGCTGTTGAAATGTGTGGGACCTCTGGCTCTTTGGCCTACTAAGGCCCCTGCACCATTAAACTTCAGACAACCAACCAGCCAACGCTGGGAATGAAATGAATGAGATCAGATGGCAATAAACGCCATTATTCCGATAGCCCAAATTGCAGCTCTAGGAGGCTTCCTGAAGGAGGAGCAGAAATGTGCACCACCCCTGAGCGTCCTAGGTATGCTTCATAGGTCCTGGTGATCTGGCTGACCACTCCGCCGTGTGGATATCCTCACTTGAGCCAATCGCTGAACAGCCGAGCTGAGAATGATTATTATCGTCATTTATAAAAATGAACTTATGTCCTACTGAATCACCAAAAAAGCCTTACGTAGAGTTCAGAGATCTTTCCTATGTGCCACTGGGCATGCACGGTGTCTCCCTCTAATATATAGAGTGGGGTACGACAATCCAGCGTTATTCCTGTCCACACCAGAAAACCTCCTCCTGAATATTGGTCTTGTTCCTATATTTTGCAGGGATGGTTGCACTTTCCGCGTTCTTTCCAAATGAGAACGTATCAGAAATGTGTAGTCTGACTGAAAAGGAACTCATCCAGGAAAAGCACATGAGCCCATTGCTGTTGTGTCCTCGTTTTAAACTGCCTACGCCAAGTCCTATGAGCTCTTCTTTGAGAAAGGTTGAGATTGAGGTAAACCATCAGTCTCCCAGCATAAACATCCGTCTAAAGAAGTAGTCCGGGCACGTGTTCTCCTTGACAATATCGTGCCTAAAGCACAAACGAGCTTGATAAGTAGTTCTCTGGGTGTCGTCTCTCTATGTTTTTTCACTGTTAAATCAGATATCGACCCTTATCAGACATTGTGGCCATTTAACAGCCGGTAACTGGTACCTTTCCGGATTATTGCTATTGTCGCCATAATCTGGAGATGCCTTTCTGAGAAACATTGTGCGCTCTGGCTAATGAATGATTCAGTTATCCAGCTTATTGAATTCGTCAAGAGACTCCGGGTGTTCGTCTGCATATTCTCCAACACCTCTTGCAAGCTAACAGCTTTTGGGGCGTGAAAGATGCTATATGAAGGGTACCGTATCTGGACTCTTTTGTTACATGTTTTATGTGCTTGGCGGTTTGCATGTACCTGCGCGATTACTGATCACCTGACATTCCTTATTTTGCATATGTTCTTTGTCATGATCTGATGTATTCTCTCACTTTAATTTTATGAAAGCCTATCAAATCGTAATGTTGCCGTGTCAACTTTTAAGCCCGTCACTTGATTTTTGCTCATCAGTGTAGATATTTCAGCAAAATGTTCGCTTTCCCAGAAGACGGCGATTTGGTTGAACACAATCTTCGTTGCAGCCTCGATACAAAAGTTTTCATGTGATACAGGTACATTTTTTTCTAACCACTCATAATCAAAGCATTCATTTTTGTGCAACATATCTTTCTAGAATGAATATTTCCCAGAAAGTAACGTAGCGAAAAGGAGATAAAAAAATCGTCACCTTTTAAAGCGATGAGGTACAACACTCAAACATTAACTCTCTAGAAAATGGTACTAGAAACATGTCTATACACACAAGAATTACAGCGGGGAAAAAGAAATAACGGTACAGGAGCGTGGTGTAAAATGTGCGACAAACCTAACGACATTCCATTGCTCTCATGATTTTGTGAAGGATATGCTATATTGACACTTAAAAGACACAACCGAAACTTGTTACTTTAAAGACAAACATGTAACCAAATGTTTTACGATACGAACTTCAAGATAAATTTTATGTACACTGCCCTACTATTAATATAGTGGCCCTGCATGTCGATAAATATTCTTTATTTACGGAAAATTTAATACTGTGTTGAAACCCTTTGTCCCTTATGACTGCCTCTAGTTTTCGTGGAACACTCCAATACTATTTTTGTAAATGTTTGCCAATATGTTGCGCCATTCGTCCTTCGAAGCTTTGTTTTTTTTGGGGGGGAGGGGGGGAGGATCTCTTCTTCCACGCATCCGACGATCTGATTCGTCTCAGATTCTTTATTGGGTTCAGGTCAGACTCTGGGCTGGCCAGTCGACCTTCACGTCGCCAACGTCCTCAAACCAATCCGTAAAAGCGTGAGCAATATGACATGGTGCGTTTTCCTCCTTGATAATAGTAATGGGATTTTCCCAAAGTACCGCCAAAATGATGGAAATGCATAATTGTGTGGGATGTCTAGGTCGACCTCAACGACTCGTGGGCCCAAGACGGAACCAAGAAAAACAGCTGTATACCATCAAGGTGCCTCCACCAAACTTCATTCTATGAGACGACACAGCAAAGAAGATACCTTTATCCCGGCATCCGCAACACCTAGGAACGACCATCAGGCTATGACTAGTTAGTCCATAGCACAGCTTTTATCTACTAGTCCAAGACTGACGTTCCTTAAACCATGCTAATCGGTGTGTGGCATTTGGTCGAAGTGATTAGGGACTTGTGGATGGCCACTCGACTGTGGTAACATATGTCACGCAACTTCCTACACACTATACTGGTGCTAGCATCATCCCAATAGTCTCACATAAGGTTTGCGTGATTTGAGACAACTTTGATTTGGTTTTCTGAGCTGATAGTTCTTTGCAGATCTCTTCTATCACGGTTCTGTTAGTTTCGGAGGTTTCACGGGTTGTTCATTGGCATATTCAGCTCCAGTTCGCTTCCATTTGCACATCGCATCCAACTCCCTTGATCGAGGTATCTTGCATTCGCGATCATGCTATTGTCTCACCATATCCCTAACAGCATACTTATAAACTTTGGTACAACATCCGTTGACTTCTTATTGGCTTAAAAACAAAACTGATATTGCCGGGCTTTCGCTCACCAACGGATAGCTTTTCAAAGGCAGACTGATACCAACCTATGCGGAGAGAACTAATAGTAAACGTTAACATGATGTTCAGTGCTGCATTTGGCCACCCGGTGGTGAGCGAAAGTTCGGCAATATTAGTTTGTTTTACGCCAATGAAAAGACAACGGATTTTATACCAAAGTATATTAATTTGATGTATTCGTGCTCCTTGATTATTATTTATCTGAGCATATTTATAGTTCGGTCTGTTATATATATTTATAGTTCGGTCTGTGTGCTTGCATGGGACCGTATTCACTAACAAAAGAGGGGTGTGCGGAAATTAATGACAGGGCAGCGGAGTTTCACAGTGCAAACACGGCTTCCAATATAAAGGGAAATACATTTATCAAATTATGAGCCTGATACAAAATTTAAAAAGCAGGAAACTTTTCCTCTTTCTTTTTAACCTAAAACGAAGTACTGTAGGACCTCACTGGATCGTTCCCTAAGTCAGTCTTTTTTATCAGAGAAAAGTTATCAGAGCAACCGATACAGTAGTCTAAAGCTTCTGTTACTGACAATTTTCTGTCAAAAGGACATCGGTTACGAGTTGTTACACAGCAAATGCTGCATTGAGCACCATGTGTAGTTCCACCTTTCCCCTTGGTTTAAAAAACTGATGTTTCTTAGTTAGTTCTTCTCTCACTACGGCTCTTTCTGTGGTCTACGTCATATAACTGCAAGTAAAAATTATATCCGCCAGCGTGCTTCAGTAAAGATATCTTCCTCTCAGGAGCAGCCACTTTAATCAAACCCTGCCAAATCACGCTGGCCACAAAGTTTTTGTGCAACAGTAGATCTACTTCAAAGGACCTCGCGATATATTAAACCTCCTAAAACTCAGATATATAAACGCACCGCACAGTTCATTTTTATTTTCTCTTGCGTCCCAGCCATGCTGAACGCAAAGTTGATCTTTCAAGATAGTTAATATATCTGCCTTCAAATTTGAACTAGGACACCATAGTAATAATTGAAAGCAGCTGAATTTTTCTTTTCTGAGCCAGATATCAGATCATAAATGGCTCAGGATTGAGGATCTGCAAAATCCGGAATTGCGTTAAACACCAATCAGCGCCAGAAAAGGAATGATATTTCATGATGCGATGCGGTCCGAGGAAGAGACTAATTTTGTTTCAGAGAGAATTGAAAATTTTACCCCAAACCATATGATTAGAAAACTTTCAACTTCATTCCATGCGAAAGAAGAAATAGCTCCGTAAGAGAGAATCTGCAGCCCGTCGGCTTCCCACATTGTTTACAGAAGAACACGATGCCAAGCATAGTAAAAGGAAATAATTTACTTACGCACACGCACATAGGTAAAGAGACTTAAGGCGAAATTATTCGGCATGTGCATAATCATTTTTCTCCTTCAGTGTTATTTATCATATGATATTGGTTTATCACATTAATACAGGAATACTTCATCTGATTTTTAATGCCTTTCTTCAGTTTGTCGAGGGCAGCATGTACAACAGAAACATTTTATGGAGACTGACGGGATCGACACATATTTTAATAAAATTTATCTTCAAGATGGTTCTACAGGAGGAAATTAAGTGATTCTGAAGAAACCTAGTGTTCGAAATTTTTTTGCAGAGCCTTAGTCTAGAATGATATTTTGCTGTGTTCTCAACACGATACCCCCCGGGAGGTATATAGAATGAAGTTCATTAAAAATTCATGACAATCTGTCGAAAAGTCTTACTGACTCAAAATAATGGATTCGAGTAAGAGGCCAGTTTAAAATTCTAGAGATGGATATCAAAACATGTGTACCAACTTGAGGAGCCGTCAATCTTTCTAGCAGTTAAACGTACGGCTTCAGAGGGTACCTCAAGATGGCAAAGTTCTCCGGTAAGACTGGGAAGAACCAAAACCTCTGCTTAGATGCATCTCACTATTATGGAATTACCCTGAGTTCTATTTACAGGAGAGAATGGCCAGAGTAGTAGTACAGTAGTCTATTTTAAGTGATTAGCCAGGTTATTAAGAATTTGACTTCGGGATTTTCTTTCCAGCATCACTGACGAGCACACACACTAGGGCCGAAAAATGCGAAAGACATAAATAAAAACCCAGTACAAAAGATTGAGAAATCAAACACCAGTACATAAGTGGAACCTTAGTCGGAAACGGAAGTGCGATTTTGTCAGAGTAATAAAATCCCTGAAATGGATAAAAATCGTGAACAAATTCATATCACAGGACATGAAGCTGGAAATAAATGTTGAAATAATATTCAGCAAAAGCCACAAATACAAAAAGACAAGAAAGGTTATACGGAGTGCCGATGATGGTCGAGTAGTCACAGTGAGCAAACTTTTGGTTCTTGCATCAATTCCTGGGCAAGCACGCATGTACTGTAATAAAAAAAAAAAAAAAAAAAAAAATTCACGAGCCACTTTCCGTGATTCCTTTCGTGAATTAATGAAGCATATTTCTGATACAACCTTTTCCCTGAAATTCTGAAATGACTGAAAGAAACCTGAATTTCACAGAATTTTCTTAAACCACGAAAATTCTGAATTTTCAGAAACCTCTCCCCAATTCATTTCGTATATTAAGGAAAAATTCTGTTCTCACTTTTTCCGTATCCATGTGGTGGAAAATTTCCTGTAACAGGAATGATTCGTGGGTTTAACTGCTAAATTTCAATTGTCTATCGAACTACTTGATCTTGAAGATCTGTAGCGATATCAGATATTGTGGATAGCGTATCGCATAAAATTTTGGTTATTGTGGAACCGGATATTCCTTCCCCTCTCCCCCATTTTGTGCTCCAGCTTTTTCATATTGTGTTGCCATAAGATACCTGAAAATTATTGTACAGGTGATTGTGGGATGTCTATGTATTAGTCTGTCGTCCCCTTAAGACGAAAGCTATAATATCTATCAAGAGTAAATTTTATATTTAGGAATTTTATGAAATAATACAATAAAGAATTACATTTCACCGTTCCTTAAAGATAATTAAAAGTTACTGTCCGTTTAAAGAGATTCCAAGTTCCAAAATTCTATTGCTTCACAAATTCACGATGAAAAAGATAAGTATTTTGTAATAAGTCCTCCTATGGAAAAAATATTGTTACAAACCTATTCAGAAAACTCCAACGAAAAATAAAATGACTAATTCACTTACATCAATGGCAAAAAAAAAGTTTATCACGCAATTAGAGCACTACATTGAACGTGCATGTGATTTCTGAGTAATTCTGGCTCAGTGGTTAAGACACCCAGTATCTGTTGAGCCAACCCAAACGACCTTGGATCGAATCCTACCGAGACGAAAGAATTATCTGGTGCAACGGCTGAAATTTTCAGTCTTCGATTTTGCGAAATTTCTGTATAAATATAGAAAAACACGAAACGGACTTTTCTGAAATAAATGGAATTACTGACTGCAGAAAATCTGTGCAAATATGTAAGTTAAAAAATCTAACTTTTAAAAATCGAAATTTCATTAAAAGACGGTCACCTACCCGTAACTTTGCTGCACGTACGTTATTTTCAGGAATTTTCCGTGAATTCACACAACTTATTTTTTACAATGTGGTGTTCTTTTTTCATTTCATTCTAGTTTCGTCTTTTCCCTGAAAGCACTGGCCCTATATTAAGGCAGGGTACCCTTTATAACCTTGAATGCTCTCCGGGGTCGTTAAACACAGGAAGAAAAAAGGTTAGAATAGTGGTAATATAGGGCCTATGGTAGTTTTCCATTCATTAGTTAGGCAGGGGTCTGACTCATGAGCTCATAACTGGAAAAAGTTATGATTTAAAAGGTCAAACAAGATACTTTTCCACCTTTTTATGACTCTGAAGAAAATTATTCTTACTAAAAAAGTAGGAAAACAAACTGAAAACATGGCATTTTTTCCAGTAAGGCTTAGCAGTCAATTGTGCAGGCGTTTGGCGGCCATGAATATCCCACTTTGATGACCGCTCCTCTGTCTGGGCGCAACATATACGGACTTGGAATGAATGTTGCCTCCTCTGCAGATCCAAGCATATTCTCAGTGAGAAGTATCGTGAATAATAATAGTGCTTGAAAACCTTCCGATCGTGTTGATTTAATCAAACCTAGCCGCCTCGGTGGTGCAGTGGTCTAGGAGCTGGCTTCTGACCATTCCTCCGAGCAAGGTTCGGGTTCGAAACCCGATGAGGCATGTATGTTGTGTTTTTCTTACAGCACTGGTATTGTTATACCGGTTCTCAAACCTGGTAAAGATCCGACGAACCGTTCAATTACCTACCGATGACTATGACGAGCTGCTTCTGCAAAGTTCTCGAACGTATCATCAATTTTCGTCTCATCTTTTTTCTTGAACTCCATCAACTTATGTCACCAGAACGGATACCGTCGTCTTCGCTCTGCCACTGATCATCACCTTCGCCTTGAAACATCTATCAGGGAAGCGTTTGTACGACATCAACACATGGTCTCCGTGTTCTTTGACATGGAAAAGGCGTACGATCGCACTTGGAGCTATGGCATTATCCGTGATCTGACGACTGCGGATTGCAGGATAACTTATCAACTTTTATTACTGGTTTTCTCCAGAACCGGACGTTCCGTGTGCGCGTCGGTTCGACCCTCTCTACGCTTTACTCTCAAGAGAGCAGGGTGTCCCTCAGGACTCAATCTTATCAGTCACTCTCTTCATCCTTCGTGTCAATCACATTTTCACATTGCTTCCTCCGATGGTTCGTGGGACTATGTATGTGGATGATCTTCAGATTTCCCATGCTTCTTTCGAAAATGCGCACTATTGAGAGGCAGTTGCAGTCTGGCATTAATAAGACCTCTTTTTGGGCTTCTCGCAATGGTTTCGGCTTCTAGTCCCAGAAAACTGTTTGTGTGCATTTTTGCCGCACACGAGGTCTTCACCTGGACCCTCACTTCCGTCTGGGCAGCAATACTATTCCTGTGGTTCCAGAGGTTAAAGTTTCTGGGAATAACCTTCGACCGCACACTCACCTTTGTACCTCACATTCTATCCTTGAAGTTAAAGTGCATGCGTTCATTGAGTATCCTGAAGGTACTCTCCGGTACGTCGTGTGCGGCTGACAGGTGCTCGATGCTTTGCATTTATTCACTCTCTTGTCCGTTCAAGGTTGGACTATGGCTATGTGACGTACGGATCAGATCAGCATTCTGTCTTAAAGCTTCTCGATCCCGTTCATCACCAGGCTCTGCGCCTTTGCATCGGAGCCTTCCGTACGTCTCCCGTGTACAGTCTTTATGCCGAGTCTAATGACCCGCTATTATGCCTTCGCTGTCAGCAACTGTCTCTCCAGTTCTATACCAAGCTGAAATCTCTACCTGATCATCCACTGCATGCTCCCGTATTCCAGCCACAATGTGTTTGCTTGTTTTCCAACCGCCCTTCTTGTATTCCCACTTTTGAGATTCGTCTGTCGAACATGGTGCGCGGTGCTGGCCTTGATCTGTCGCTGATTGGTGTGGCCAAGGCTTTTATTGATCCCCCTTGGCAGCTAGTTCAGGCAATTGCTGATCTTTCTCTTTCTGTGTGGCCCAAGTCTTCCCCGCCTGCACAAGTGTGCCAGCAAGTTTTTTTCCGAGCATCTTTCGCTCCATCCCGATTTCGTGCCTGTGCTCACCGATGGCTCGAGATTCGGTGATGTTGTAGGCTCTGCATTTGTGTGCGGTGATACGACCTGTGCTGAGAGTCTTCCTTCGGAAGTGGCAGTCTTCTCGGCAGAGATTCATGCGGATCTCCTCGCCTTGCATCACATCCAGCCTGGACCACATCGTCGCGCCAAGCTTTGCATTGACTCCCAATATGTCATCCAAGTTGTATCTTCTGAGGGCAAGGATTCTCCAGTCACCAGAGATGTTTGTCACCTCCAGCGGACTTTGACTGATTCTGGATTCCTGGTCCGATTCTGGTAGGTTCCGGGCCATGTTAGGATTCGGGGTAACGAGCTGGCAGTTGCCTATGGCGCTGTTGTTTAGAGTTTTTCGTCCTGGCATCCGGGCATTCATCATGGCTGGTCTTTCTAGTCTCAACAGGGCAGGAACAAACTTCTCTTCATCAAACCACAGATCGGACCATGGCCATCTAGTTTGCGAACAAACCGTCGTGAGGAGGTTATACTTGCACGTCTCCGCATTGGGCATTGTTGTTTCAACCGACGCTTCTTGCTGTGTAGCGATACTGCGCCGATGTGTGAGACATGCAATTGCCGACTCACTGGCACTCATATTCTATGTTGTTGTGTTAGGTTTCGTGATAATCGCTTTCATCATTTCTGTTCCCATTTGTTAGGCGATAGCACAGCCACGCTGCGGAGGATCTTGGGTGACCAATGTGATACATCCTCCGTCTTTTTGTTTTTAAAACACATTGATTTTTTTAAACTGATCTAGTTTTTAATCTTTTCCTCGGTCTCATTTTTTACTTTTACGACATCAGCCTGTTTTTAACTCTTATACCATGTTTTTAAATATCTTTCTTTGATGGTCTTGGGCCTGGCGCTCTTTGGCCAAGCATGAATGACCCTTGCGCCATAAAAATCAGCCAACCAATCTTACGGCACTGGTTCTCTCCTTTCTCTGGAACCAGTGACCCTAAATTAGGGACGAACGACTGCTTATACCTCATCGAGTTGCTCACGGTGGTCGTTAAACCCTCAATAAAAAAACAACAATAAGAATCAAGCCTAATAGATATATGACAGTTTCATGCCTCGCTTCTATCGTACAAATGTGATTAGTTCTCATTTATTTAGAAGTGACTAACGTTATTTCTCATTGATTATTAATGCCAGAAGTGCTCAGAAAAGCTGGTATTTGTATTATAATTTTTTTAGTTTTAATAAAGATAACTGTAACAGTCACGAAAAAATAATCATGCTTTCTTTTTCTCGGGTTGTTTCTTGTAAGTTTGCCTAATATGTGAAGCAACTTTTTCCTTTTAACATGCTTTTTTCTTCTCGGATTAAACAAATGTAGTTACGCAATGTAAGCATTGTATCTTTGAGCTCCATCGCTTGCGATAAATTTCGAATTTATTTCATGAGATGTCTGAGATCGTGAATCTCTCTTTGAAATTAGATTGGTCAATAGATTTGCAGTTACACATGTTAACATCACATAATTTTAATAATTCACTTCTTTGAAAATATTTCAGGAATGACATGCTCATTAACTTAATTGGCTTTGTTACGAACCTTTTCTGTTGATGCGTTTTTATACACTATATGGACAAAAGTGGTTGGACACCTCCACGCAGGCACAATGGTGTGCTCCCGCAGCAGACACGTGGTCGATAAGGTATAAAAACGGCAACGGGAACACGCTCAGATCAATCGGGCGGTGGGTGGCCTAGTGGTCAGCGTTCGTGACTGCCATGGAGATAACCTCAAGTTCGATCCTGGGCAGGTACGAACGTTGGAAACACTAAATACCCGCCTTTCCTCAGATGGGCACGTTAAGCTGTCGGACCCCGGGTACTGGCACCCCGGTAGTAAATAAGGGCGTCTTCTAGCTCGCTTCCGTGTGACTTTCCTATCGAGCACTCTTGCCGAAATCTCCTAGCTTCCTATTTCTAAGGGTTGTTTAAGACCTGGGGTCAGACACACTCTTCCTAAAATCCTCTGCATATGATCTGATCTGCTCAGATCAATCGCTGATAAAATGGCTAGCAAGAGAGCTCTCAGAGTTCGAAAAGGGCGTTCTGCTGAATTGGAGGTATGAGCATATAAGAAGCATTGCTGATGTCAGACAGGTCACTAAATCGACAGTGGCCTTTGTCATCAACAAGCGGAAGAAGACGGGGCATTGCAGGAATTCACCTCGCCCTGGAAGAGCCACGAAACTACAACCCAGGAACCGGAGGGTTCTTAAGGAGGAGATCCGGCTTCTCGTCCCAGAAAAAATGCACACAATAGCCCATCAGTTCCAGATGGCCACAGATGTTGTGGTCTCCACCAACACACTTCGAAGAGATGCCCATGCACTCGAGTATCACGGCGGAGTAGCCACCCATAAACCTCTCATCACAAAGACCAATAAAGTCCTGCGGCTACGATGGTGTCAGCAGCACAAAAATTGGACATTGGAGCAATGGCTGCAGGTGTTATGGAACGGCGAATCCCGCTTCACATTATTCTAATTGGATGGACGTGTCTGGGTTTGGCGGTTACACAGAGAACGTCTGCTTCCGGAGTGTACAGTGCCGACTATGAAGCACGGAGGAGGTGGAGTTAGAGTATGGAGCTGTTTCAACTGGTACCATGTAGGTCCACTGGTTGTCATCCATGGCAAAATAAACCCTGTGCTGTACAGAGATATCCTGGATAACTCAATACTCCCAACGTTGTGGCAACTCTATGGACACGACGATTGTCTCTTCCAGGACGACAATGTCACTTGCCATTCTTCTAGGGCTACAATGGAGTAATATGAGAAAAACCAGGTCTCGCGGATGGACTGGCCTGTTCAGAGTCCGGATCTCAATCCCACTGAACACCAATGGAATCAAATTGAACGACGGGTGAGGTCTAGACCAACACGACCATCTTCACTGACAGTTAGTTGGTCGATGTACTAAAGACTGAATGAAGGAGCATGCGACTCTCCGTACTCCATTGACTTGTGGACAGTTTACTTTGACGGGTGGTTGCTGTAATCTCTGCAAATGGAGGACTTATCCGCTACTGATGTAAATACAATACTGTTTTTCTATTTACTTAGTGTCCAATCACCTTTTCCACACAGTGTATTAAGAATGTGGATATGTTTTGACTCTGGAATATTCAACTAGCCTACCAGGCATTTTTTTCAAAACACGCTATAAGCGATTGACGAATCACTGAAATAAACATAGTATAATGTAGTACTTGTTATAAATGGGTACCGCATGAATGGATATCGTAATTTTTGGTGCTCATTTAAACCCTTCGTAAGTGACTGATAAAATCATGGCGTTTTATGAATAGTGATAAGATGCACCTTATCACAGTGAGAAAATGATATTTTAATTCTTTTAATTCAGTTTCTGTATATTAAAAAGAAATCCAAATATGACTCAATCTCTCGTATTTCGGGGTTCGACAGTTTTGTGAGCTTTTCGTTTTATTGATGCAACATGCTTACTTGGGCCGTAGAATTAGCGTCATCCCAACTGCCACAACACACTTTGCTCCAGATTTCAGAAAATGATCTCCCTAGTGTGTGCTAAATTTCTTTCACAGGGCATATTTGTCGAGATAATGCTGGCAAATATGCTCGGAGAGCAGAATTTTTTTTTTTAGTCCCGAGGTTTATGTTATATTTATTTTTTATTGATTTTTCTAAAACGCTTTTGTGGCGAATTTTCAATGGTGAGTTTTCCGAATACTTTCAAAAGGAAATACTGGTTCGGAAGAATTTATTTGTATTTTAAATTTTTTGCATGCTCTTGATCTCTTAAATTCCATTTTTCTTTCTTTTGTTTTTAAATGAGGTCAGACTTTTGCTTCGTAAAATTCAGCATTAAAAGATATAAAATATATGACGTACACAACTTCTGATTTTGAAATGATAAATGTCTTGGCAAATAAAGTCTGCATAACGATTTTCTCATTTAACTTTTTTAACGTTTTCTTTCTCTCTTGTGCCCACAACATAAGTCAGGTTAATATTTTCCTCATTAATCAACTTATTTTATATATACAGTTTCTTTCAATTATTAGATCGTGAAATAGGAATCGAACTTTATTTTTCCTCGAGTATGAAGCATAAACATGTTATCACTCTAGTGGCACTTGCCCGGTGGTTGTTCTTTCTTTTCTTTTTTTTTCTCGAAGAAGGGGGGGGTTAAATTCTTCTTGTACCTCTTTTTAGCACGTCTTTTGTAAAAAAAGATCGTGCTTCTGTTATCGGTTTGTCCGTCTGTACCCACGATCTCTCGGCAACTATTAATCCAATTTGAAAAATTCTTTTTGCATTGGGAAGCTTGAAATATGTAAATGATCCCTTATTTCGTTTTTTTCTTTATGATGTACAATTTCGCCGGTAGAGGGGCGTAAATGCAGATGTCGAATTCAAAAATACGTTTCATTCCACATATTTGCTTCTAAACATTCGATTGAAAAAAAATAATTTTCTTTAGATTCCATTTATGTCGAAGAGTAATTTTAGATATAGTTCCTTTTTCAAATTACGCATAGATTTTCCACTAGGGGGCGTAAAAGTAAATTACATTTTCCCCGATAACTTCTTCTAAAACTCCGATTTGAAATTTTTTTTCTTCAGCGGTTACATCTCCTGATGGAAAATCTTTTGCATATAATTTCAAATTTTTGATAAAGAACACTTTGGCCACCAG
This sequence comes from Macrothele yani, assembly GCA_039090855.1. Taxonomy (NCBI): domain Eukaryota; kingdom Metazoa; phylum Arthropoda; class Arachnida; order Araneae; family Macrothelidae; genus Macrothele; species Macrothele yani. The sequence goes on along the minus strand of CM077023.1, from coordinate 78,656,858 downwards.
GGGCGTAAGTGTTAATTTTTGCTTCTGACGTATTTGCCATAATATCGGAGCTTCTAAAATATCGATTGAAAAAATTATTTCGTGGACTGATGCCACTCACATCGATAAACCTTTTTGGAATATTTTCTTCTTAAAATATTCGTTTCTCCGCCAGGGGGCGTAGATGTACATCTTATTTTTGTCAATATCTCTACTTCTAGGAGTCCGATTTGAAAAATTCCTTCTTTGTTGGATGGTGTTTCTAGTGTGACATGTGGTTGACATAATTTCAAAATTTTCAAGTAATTCATAGACTTTCCGCTAGGGGGCGTAAATATAAATGGCGTTTCCCCCTATATTTCTGCTTCTAAACCTCCGATTTGAAAAATTCTTTCTGCACCGCATACAGCTCCTGATGGGAAATCGTTTGCACACATTTTCTAATTTTTGTAAGAAATGGTTTGGCCACCAGGTGGCGTAAACCTTAATTTCCGCTTCTGTTGTATTTGCAGCAAAATAGGAGCTTCTAAAATCTCGATTGAAAAAAAAATATATACACTGCCGGACAATTGCTAAGGACGGATGACAATAGCAACGATAGCAACTATAAAATGGAAGGCAGGAAAATGTGGAAATTAGCATAAGTGGGGGATACAGTAAGACGTGTTGTGCGTATACAAATTTTGGATTGCCGAACTTGTTCGTGACGTTATAGCGCTGATAAGAGATATAAAGGATTTGACGCGTGTTGACCGTTGTTGTTCAAACGCAAAGTTGAAAGGAAAAGAATCAATTGACGAACTTGCAATTTTCAGTATGTCTTCCCGACATCACCTTGATGATTTTACGCGTGGCCGTATTATTGGCAAGATTGAAGAAGGGCGAAAAATAACAGATGTTGCCAGGGAATTCGACGTCAGCCACAGTGTTGTTTCAAGGCTTTGGAAATCATTTCAAACAAATGGAGAGTGTAGCAAACGTCACGGGGGGAGGTCGTGTTCGCAGTACGACACCTGCAGAAGATCGGTACATAGTGCTATCAACAAAAAGACACCGGCGCAGCACAGCTAGTGAGGTAGCAAATCAGTTTATGGCTGCTACTGGCAAGCGGATCTCCCGAAAAACTGTCACCAGACGTTTGCATGAAGGAGGAATATACGCCCGCCGTCCTGTTGTGTGCATCCCATTGTCCAGACGTCAAGGTACCGCCCGTTTGCAATGGTGCCATCAACATCGCAATTAGACTGATAACGACTGGTCTGCTGTCGTCTTCTCAGATGAGAGTAGATACAGTCTATCGTCCGATTGTCGACGACAACTGATCTGGCGTGATAGTGGTACTGCATATTGTCCAGCAAACATACAATAAAGGGACCGATATCCGACATGTAGCGTCGTGGTATGGGCTGGCATCATGATCAATGGCCGTACGTCCCTCTATGTGCTTCCAACTGGAACTATGACTGGCCAACGATACATTAATGATGTTCTGCTACCTCATGTTCGCATGTATTGTGGTGCTGTCGGTGATAGATTTATTTTCATGGACGACAACGCAACATGTCATCGAGCAGTCGCTGTCCAGGAGTGTCTTGAGAGCGAGGATATAACGTGCTGGCCTGGTATGGCCAGCACGTTCTCCAGATCTGAATCCCATTGAAAATGTGTGGGATGCTTTGGGGAGGAGTCTCGCTGGTCGCCAATGCCCTCCAATAAACAAGGACACCCTCATCCGTGCACTGACAGAGGAATGGGATAAATTACCCCAACAGCTGCTTGGTAATGTTGTGCAAAGCATGACACGACGTGTGGAATCTTGCATCGCCCTCCATGGTGGCCATATCCCGTATTGACATCTTACGCCGGAACGCCTGCTGACGGTAATTGCATTTTTCACGTTTACGTATTCGGCACAAAATGGCCTGTTTGTCCCTTGAACACGTGCCAAAGCCTTCTGGATTTCAGAGCACAATAAATTGTCTTTCATGTAATGTCCTGGCATTCTGACATTAATTAGTTTCACTTGGCATCCAACCACACTTACTTTTTTATGCGCTATATAGCCGTTTATGATCCGTCCTTAGCAATTGTCCAGCAGTGTAGTTTGTTGACCGATACTACTCATGTGGACAAACCTTTTAGGAACATTTTCTTCTTGAAAAAATGCATGGTTTCTACGCCAGGGGGCGTAGATGTATATCTTATTTTTGTCAATATCTCTACGTTTAAGAGTACGATTTGAAAAATTCCTTCTTTGTTGGATAGTGTTTCCGATGCGAAATGTTTTTCCTATGAATTCAAATTTTCAAATAAATCATAGACTTTCCGGTAGGGGGCACAAAGGTAAATTGCTTTTCCGCGTTATTTCTGCTCCTAAAGCTCTGATTTGAAAAATTCTTCCTGTATCGCATACAGGACCTGATGGAAAATATTTTTCACATAATTTCTAACGTTTGGTAAGATTGGTTTAGCCACCAGGGGTCATAAGTGTTAATTTCTGCTTCTGAAGTATTTGTTGCAAAATCTGGGCTCCTGAAAACTCGACTAATTTTTTTTTTCTTCGACCGATACCGCTTATATGGATAAACCTTTTGGGAATACTTTCTTCCCAAAATAATGCATGGTTCTCCCACCAGGGGACGTAAAGTCACATCTTATTTTTGTCGATATCTCTGTTTCTAAGAGTTCGTAAGCTCAAGATTCCGTTTACAGCAATGTCTGAGGGATCAAAAAGCCGATTGAAAATCTTCTTTCTTTCTTCAGATCTATTGTTTTCCATACCGGTTCCATTGACTTTGAATAGCTTTCATAAATTTAATTTGCGTCAGAACGGATTCAAAAGACGTGCTTATTACACCCGAAAATTGCCCGGTGGCGCAGTGGTTTTAGCGATGGCCTCTGATCATTCGTCCGAACGGGGTCCGGGTTCGAATCACGGTGAGGCATGGATGTTGTGTTTGTCTTACGGCACTGGCTCTCTCCCTTCCCTGGAACCAGTGACCCTAAATTAGGGACGGGCGACTGCTTATAGCCCATTGAGTTGCTCACTGTGGTCGTTAAACCTCCAATCAAAAAAAAACACCCGAAAATTCGGTGTCATCTTTCTGGTTTTTTATGTGGGTTACGACCATCATGAGAATCTCTGAGGGCTATAAGCAGTTGCCAGCTCCAAATTTGGGGCCACCGTTCCAGAGAGAGGAGTGACCCAGCGCCGTGAGGCAAACGCACCAACCGTGCTCCATCTCCGCCGTGAATCTGGACCTAGCTCGGACGACTATTCGAAAATTACGTCTCTGACCACTCGGACAAAAGGGGTCGTACAATCCCTTACCTCCGGCATGTTTGATGTTTGAAATTCAGAACCTAAGCATTAAAATGAAAAAAAAAAAAAAAAAAAAAAATCCGTTACTAGTAATGTTCCAGTATTTTTTTTTTATCTGCTTTTTTTCCATGCACATTAATGCAGAGGAATTTTCATTATATCTAACGGCATTTCATTATATCTAACTCCTCCATGTCACTGTCGCATGCTTTCGCATTCCATCCATCCACCTACCACGTGGTCTTCTTCTGGGTCTTTTGCTGTCCCTTGGTATCCAATCTAAAATTTCGGTTGTTTGTCCTTCTCGCAATATGTTTCGCACATTGCCATTTCGGAGAATTTACTCTGATAATTATGTCTTCCACTCTTGCCATTTTCCTTAACCACGAGTTCCTCTTATCTCTCCTGTTTACACCAAGCATGCATCTCTCCATGCTTCTTTCAGTTGCCTGCCGTCTTGTATGTCTTTTTTAGTTAAGGTCCACGTCTCTGCTCCATACGTAAGCACTGGAAGGATGCATTGATTAAGCACTTTTCTTTTAAGACACAATGGCATATTGCTCTTAAAAATTGTACTGTTTCTTCCAAAAGTTCTGCAACCAAGTTTTATACGTCGATTAATTTCTTCACAAATATGACCGTCGCTTGATATCTGCTGCCCAAAGTAAATGTAGGTATCTTTTTCTGTTATCTCCAACTTTTGCCCATCAATCGATAAACTTTCATTTCTTGTAAAAGCGTTGTACATCATATTTGTCTTCTTTCTGAAAATCCGTTTTTAATTCCACTTCTTTACTTTTGTCAGCAAGTTCTTGGATCATACTCTGCAGCTCTTGAAGTGGTAGTAGCAAAAATGACTACATCATCAACGAAACGGAAGTGAGTTAAATAATCTCCATTAAGCTTTATCTCTGTTTTCCCAGTTCAAAGATTGAAAGACATTTTGCAATGTGTCATTAAAGAGTTTGGGAAATATGGTGTTACCTTTCTCACTACCTTTATAGTTTTTATTGGTGCTGTACTACTCTCGCCAAGTAGAGGTACGATGAAAGAACAACAAATCTGTTCAATTTTTTTCCGACAAAAATGTCAATCTTTTTCATATCGGACATTCTTGTAAAATAACGCGCATTTAATTTCAATGACAAGCCTACTATCGACACTTATACATTTCGAAAAAGTACTTTCTTTTTCATATACGTTTATCAGAATCCTTTAAAGCGGTCTACTGTATTCTGCATTGAATTATCTACTACTCATGGTTAATTAATGTGGCAATGAACAAAACAAGAACAAGATTTTTTTTTTCTTGAATTGCTGTCAGCATTCAAGTAAATCTCAGGTGGCAGAGAAGAAAAAACTTGCTCCATTATTCAAGTTTCAGCGCAATAAAAGCAGAAATATACTGATATTCATCATAAAATACTCTTGGTTCTAAAAATAAAAGTCACTAAAGTGAGAAAATTACGGTATCTTCTTAAAAGAACTGAACTAAAAATAAAAAAATAAATTAAGAAATGCACCTTGGCACAAAAGACCCTTGACAGAGCATTCACCGAGAATCCTAAAGAAAACAATGCCCAAACAGGAGCCTAGGGCTTTCCACGTTCTCTCTGCTGAATGGCTTTTAAGTAAGAGTGGATTCTTTTTATTTTCCCCTGTTATACGTTCACAATAGCAAGAATGTCGTCCGTCCCTTTTCCCAATTGCTTCCTTGCGGCATGTGAGTAAAAGTGCAGGTGAACAATTTTTCGTGCATGGGGAAGGTAAAGGCCACTCCAAGGGAATGTATTTACCTAAGGCTGCGGCATTCGTCTCAACTTCCTTTTATTTCTTTACGATGAGAGAAACGCTGGCCTGATTTATTCTGTAAAACTGCTGTGAACGTTTATTGTATCCGAGTACTCAAACCATTTGCTTGACGCTTCTCGAAACATCATAACTATCACAAGGCTTAGGGAATATCTCAAAATTTTATCAGTACGTCAAGTTTTAGTGAAAGGAAAGTTTGCGAAAAATATATTTCCTTGAAGATGGGAAACGCCAATACAACTTTTCAAGCATCTTTAATATGCCAACAAAAATTCCATTGTTTGTTTGCAAATGTTTCTCAGTATTATGGAATACTGAACTCTAAATCCTTCTCTTTCATTCTGAGGCATGCGCACACACAAAGTTAAACACAAGTCAACGATGTCTACGATCGCACTATTAAATCTGAAATACTAACTTGCAAAAATCTCGCTCTGAAAGTAAACCGGAGCTGATAAAATCAACCGAAAACAACCTAATTCCGTGTAAGTTTATTACTTAACAGCATTCAAAGAATATAAAGTCTCAAACATATGTCGTATTATTACTGAATGAAACTTATACACAAACTGGTCATTCGTAGAAATTTTAACAATTTTGTGTGAAACAGCGTTCACAAAAAAGTGGAAAAGGATTTAATCCATAAAAAAAAAGCAGTGTTTCTCTCTTATAATGCCCAAATCTGAGCTATCATCTTGCGATACCTTGTAAGGTAATAGATACAAACTTTTATGTATCCGTGCGACATTATTCTGATTTAGAGTTTGTAGTGTTTATCCATTTACTTATGTAGGATAAATTAATATCCCAGAAATATTCGCAACGAAAAGTCCTGCTGTGACCGAAGAGCAAAATATTATCAGGATATCGGAGTCAGTCGGAAGCAGTAGGAGCTTAAATATTAATGTTTCCAGATAGTTACAATAAGTACAAACTATATACATTTTACAATAAATAAGATAGTTTACAATAATTGCGAACGTCAGTCTTTACATTTCGTTTGTTAACCGATTGAAATGGATTCCACCTTAAAACTAATTTATCTGCAGTAAACTACTAAAATCAGTTTCCAGGAGGTAGACAAAAAGTTTACCCATGAAATGAATTCCTGAAACATTTAAAATAATTTTTGGCATCATTCAACTTTTCACCTCACCAGACATACTTTACGTAGCTTTTGAACTTTTCATAGCCCCCGGTGGTGCAGTGGTCTAAGCGATGGCTTCTGATCATTCCTCCGAGGTGGGTTCGAATTCGTGGATGCCGTGTTCGTCTTACGGTGTTAGTTCTCTCCCTTCCCTGGAACCAGTAGCCCTAAATCAGAGATAGGCGACTGTTTATAGCCCACTGAGTTGCTCACGGTGGTCGCTAAACCTCCAAATAAAAAAAAGAATAAAAAACCTTCATAACAAGGGTATTGATCGACTAGTCTCTTTGGGCTGTGCAGTTCCTTTTGTGTGTGCCCAGGTACACATCTACTGATGTTGTAACAGCACCCAGGCTGGCATTGCGAGCTGGTTGAATGCAAACAGGATTACCATAAACAGACTGTTGAGATAATTTCCAAATAGTAGAAATGTTGCGATACGATTTGTGCTTGGGAAACTCAAGGTTATAACCCCGACAGAAGATTTTGGCTCAAGCTTTACAGAACCACAATTGCCCTCCAACTGTCTTTGGAAACAACCATATATATATATATATGGGATGCAAGGTCAGGTGATGCGTAACATCACAGCCTCTCCTTGACAAATGTCAACCCCGCCTTCTCGTGGTGCATCCTGTTCCTACTAAAGGGGCTCTGACGACCGCCAATAGCGGTATAACTATACCATCGGGATTAGAGGAAATTCTATCCCACACTCACCAACCCGCTTGGCCAGCGTGGTGAGTTATGGCCAAACCCTCCAAAATGACTCCACAACTTAAACCTTGGCCCTCAGTCTCCGGCAGCTGGAATGTACCTGGCCAAGGCAGCGGCCAGTGCGACATGAAGGCAGAGGGTGCTAAGAATCCCCGGAGGACCGGACTAGGCTGCCATCTGATGCTGACCTTGGCAACGTACAATGGACGCTCCCTATCTTCTGATTCAAGGCTTCTTGAATTGGAAGAGAGGAACTACAAAGGATCAAGTGGGACATCGTGGGGCTAAGTGAGGTAAGGAGAAAAGGAGAAGATCTCATCGAACTGAAAAGTGGACATCTCTTCTACTATCGTGGGACAGATACTGGCAGAACTAGTGGTGTTGGATTTATAATAAACAAGAAACTGAAAGATAAAGTTGTAGAAGTTGAAAGTTCCTCTGACAGAGCTGCACGACTCATTATCCAACTCTCGAAAAGATACCAGGCTCAGATTATTCAAACTTATGCACCCACCACAAGTCATCCTGAAGAAGAAATTGAAGAATTTTATGAGGAAATTTGTCATCTAAATAATAAAGGTAAGCAGCACTTGAAAATAATTATGGGAGATTTCAATGCAAAAATAGGGCAACGGCAACAGAATGAAACTTCAGTAGGTAAATTCGGTCACGGCAACAGAAACCAGCGTGGAAATACTCTCGTTGAGTTTGCAGAGGCAGAAGGGTTTTTCATCTTGAACTCCTTCTTCAAGAAAAAGCCACACAGGAAATGGACATGGAGACATCCAAATGGGACGACAAATGAAATTGATTTTATTATGTGTAACAAAAAATTCGTCATAGAAGACTGCAGTGTGCTAAACAAGTTCAACACAGGTAGTGACCATAGATTGGTGAGATGTAAGATGCACCTCAACACTAAACTTGAACGTGGCAAGCTCATAAGACAAACAAAATCTATTGACATAACCAACCTTAAAAAACACCATAATACCTTCAAGTTGGAACTGAAGAACAGGTTCTCTGCTTTAGAAGGCCTAACATCGGAAGAAGTGGACATCTCTGAAGTTAACAGAAAAGTAACCAAAGCTCTTATGGAATCAGCAACAAAATTAGCTGGGTCTAAGAACAAGTTGCATGTAAATAAATTATCAGGAAAAACGAAAATGTTGATGCAAAAAAGAAGAGAGATGAGGACAACTAAAGAAGATGCGACTTCCAAAGTGGAATATATAGAGCTATGCAAGACAGTACGAAAAGTATCACTGAAGACGTAAGAAAATTCAACTGTGAACTAGTGAAAAAGCAATTGAAAACAACCAAAGCCTAAAGATAGCAAAGGGACATCTCAGTAAGGGAAGAAAACAGATTATGGCACTGAGAAAAGAAGATGGTTCTGTAACAAGAAATAGAGGCGAAATTTTGACAAGAGTGAAAGATTTCTACTCCAAATTATATGAAAGGGATGATACATGCACTCCAGACATCATGAAAGATACCAGTACCAGAGTTCCTCCAGTCCTTCCAGCAGAAGTTGCACATGCAATCAAGAACATGAAGCGGGGAAAAGCTCCAGGAGAAGATGGAATTACTGTAGACATCATACAAGAAGCAAGTGGAGAAATCGAAACAGTACTCGCCCAAATTTTCACTCGATGCCTTAATGAAGGAAAGATTCCTGAGGATTGGAACACCGCTACAATGATCCTGCTACATAAGAAAGGTGACATTGAGGATCTCGGAAACTACAGACCTATCAGCCTCCTATCAGTAGTTTATAAAATCTTCACTAAAGTTCTTTCACACCGCTTGAAGGTAACACTGGACATGGCTCAACCGAGAGAACAAGCTGGATTCAGGAGTGGCTACAGCACAATAGATCATATCCATGTGCTGAGAGAACTAATTGAAAGAGCGAGGGAATATGAACTTCCATTGTGCATGGCTTTTATCGATTATGAAAAAGCCTTTGATTCGGTGAAACCATCAGCAGTTACAATGGCTCTGAAAACCTGCGGTATTGAAGATGCATACATTAATATTATTAATAACATCTATGAAAATGCAAGTGCAAAGATTAGGCTGTTTGAAAATACAACACACATAAAAATTGGAAAGGGAGTGAGACAAGGTGACACCATATCTCCGAAGCTCTTTAATGCCACATTGGAGGGTGTTTTCCAGTCACTGAGCTGGGAAAATAAGGGGATAAAGATTAATGGAGATGATCTAACCCACCTTCGTTTTGCTGATGACGTAGTCATTTTTGCAACTAGCCCATCAGAGCTGCAGAGTATGATCCAGGAACTTGCTGACAAGAGTAAAGAAGTGGGATTAAAAATGAACTTTCAGAAGACAAAAGTGATGTTCAATGCTTTTACAAGAAATGAAGATTTATCGATTGATGGAGAAAAGCTGGAGATAACAGACACGTACGTTTATCTTGGACAGCAGATATCAGAGTGAGGGTCACATTGATGAAGAAATTAATCGGCGTACAAAACTTGCCTGGAGAGCTTTTGGAAGAAACAGCATAATTTTCAAGAGCAATATGCCATTATGTCTTAAAAGAAAAGTGTTTGATCAATGCATCCTTCCAGTGCTTACGTATGGTGCAGAGACGTGGACCTTAACTAAAAGAGACATACAAAGGCTGCAGACAACTCAAAGCAACATGGAGAGGTGCATACTTGGTGTAACCAGGAGAGATAAGAAGAGGAACTCGTGGATCCGAAAAATGACAAGAGTGGAAGACATCATGATCAGAGTTAAATCCCTGAAATGGCAATGGGCTGGACATACTGCCAGAAGGACAGATCATCGATGGACAGCCGAAATTTTAGATTGGATTCCAAGGGACAGGAAAAGACCCAGAAGAAGACCACATGGGAGATGGGTGGATGAAATTCGAAAGTATGCAGGGGTGACATGGAGGAGACTGGCACAAGACAGACCGTTGTGGAGGAAACTTGGGGAGACCTTCGTCCAGCAGTGGATTGATAATGGTTGACAATGATGATGATGATATATATATATATATATATATATATATATATATATATATATATTCGACGCCGAATAGCTCAATAATCGCCGCCTCGGCAGCCGAATGGTCCAAGACGCTCGTTTCTGACCATTCGACCGAGATGGGTTTGAGTCCCAGATGTGATATGGGTGGTCTCATTTGTCTGATGGAGCGGGCTCTGCTCCCTCCCTGAAACCAGTAGCCCTAAATTAAGGACAGGCGACGGTCTATTTCCCTAAGAACTGCTGATGTTTGCCGTTGAAAACAGGAGTCAATCCTTGTATCTTCCGGGATGTCAAATTCTTTGCCTAAAATTTAAGGGATGAAGAAGTTCATCCACATAAAGCAAACTCCGTTAAGAAGTACCTGGAAAGCGAGGATATTACGCGACTGGAATGGCCAACTCGTTCATCGATACAACATGCATAAAGCGGGACGCTCCGCAGCTCAGACTGCAATACCGCCCAGAATTGGCAGCCATAGTTCCATAACCCCAATGTAACCCTGATATGTAAACGAGAATCCTTGTCTGTGAGCTTAGTGGGTAATTTGTTTCTCGGCACGGAACGGCGTTGCACAGCCTACATTTCACTAAGAGGAAGTCATGCCTGATATTAGACTTCGCCAACGCATTCACACGAATTTTCTGGAATCCCACTATGTGATTCATATCGTGCGTTTCCTTTCTTGCTGTGTATACTGCATACGGACAAAGCAGAAATGCGTTTCCTTTCAGCTTAATGTTAAATACAATATTACGTATAATTGTGTCTAATAATTATGTGAGAAATAGATTTAGGTATGGTGTTTTTCAGATTTGTTAACTTTTGTGCAATATTGCATATATGTATTACATACAGAAATATGTATTTCCAGTACGGTCACTTTAAAACTAAACAGTCAGCTATAGACAACATTCTTCGCTGGTTTTGTCCTATTTCCACTGCTAACGCAGATTGCCTAACTGCGTCTAACTCTGGAGTTCAGGTGACATACCACCCTCGATAGTCTGACGTGTCCCCAAATAAACTTATCTGGTTCATGAGCTTTTTGTTATTAAAGCGAACACTCAGTCCCATTCTTCAAGACGTGGCATATTCTTCACGTAAGTTCTTGTATCTATGTTTTTCCCCATTTCCGTTTACGTGATTATTAAAAGAAGTTTCTTGCATTCATTGCATCTCTTGGGTTTCAGGTTGCTTTCCCACAAAGTCCACAGCCAACGCCTCTCGTGCAACTCTGTTTTCTATTTAGGGCTAACTTCCGGCCGTGCTTAACTGAACGGGGAGAATGCGGAACTTCATTAATTGTTGTGCCAGAAAAGATCATGTTATCATTTCTGTTTCAAAAGAGAACTGCCTACTTGTTAAAAAATCTATGATTTCCTAGCACGAACTGCCAGTTCTGAGACCAATGCTTTTAACGTAAGTTTCATTTCGTTTATATTATTTTGTAAACCCATGCCCAACCTCACAAATTCCCTCCATTTTGTTATCCTGGTCATAACTGATTTTGGTTCTGCAAACTGTTTTCCTCTAACATTATTTTTCTCTTTCTTGTTATTTTGAAGGAAAAGTGATTTCGTACGTTATGAAAATCGCAGGAAATGGATTATGCATCAAATTTAAAAATCGTTTGCTTGCTCATCTTTACGCATTTCTTACCTAATTCCACACCAAAAATGCTTAAACTTATCTTGCGTAATCGCATGAGTCTTTTACAATTCGTACTTCATATTATACTGTATATTTACACTGAGGTGCCAACAGTCATGGGATAGCAGTACGCAAATTTTTAACTGGCGCTTTCGTCGTATAAAGGTTTCGACGCACGACACAATTTTTTATCTCTTGCAAGGTGTAATCTCTTGGGTCCGGTTGAACAACCGCCAGTAGGATTATGGCAAGCCGACATGAATTATCGGAGTTTGAACGATGCATGGTAGTGGGAGACCGACGGATGGGACATTCAATTTCCGAAGTTGTGCGAACATTCAACATTCCTCCATCCACTGTGTCACGTGTGTACCGCGAATAGCTCATAGTAGGCATTACCACCCACCGTGGGACAGCGCAGTGGCAGACCACAGGTGCTGAGTGACCGTGACCAGCGGCACCTGACAAGGATTTTCCATACTAACAGACAAGCGACACTGGCTCAAATAACATCCATATTCAATGCAGGAGGTACCATCAAGTTAGCGTCCATGAGGTATTGGAGCAGATTTACCACCACGACATCGGACGACACAGCGCCTCACCTGGGCTCGTGTACACGGTAATTGGACCATGGAATACTGGCGACATGTGGCGTGGTCCGATGAGGTAGAGTTCGGGTGTGGGGCAGACCCCATGAGGCAGTGGACCCAAGCTGTCAACAAGGAACTGTGCAAGCTGGTGGTGGTTCCATACATGTGTGGGGTGTCTTTACGTGACACGGTTTGTGTCCTCTGATCCTCGTAAACACATCATTAACAGGTAATCGCTTTGTTGCTTTGTTGGGTGACCATTCACATCCCTTCGTGGACTTCATGTACCCCAACAACGATAGGATTTTGCAGGCGGACAATGCGCCATGACACCGAGCCCAAGTTGTCCAAAGTTGGTTTGAGGAGCATTCTGGACAGTTTCGACGGATGATGAGGCCACCACGTTCGCTCGATATGAACCCAGTAGAACACTCATGGGGCGTAGTGGAAAAGTCCATTCGCACCCAAGATCCTGCATGTACAAATACCAGGGAACTGTTCTCAGACGGCATGGCTCAACATCTCTCCAGAAGTCTTCTGGCCACTTGTGGAATCGATGCTACATCGAGTCGCTACACTTCGCCGGGCTAGATGAAGTCTTAAACGATACTGGGTACGTATCCCATGACTTTTGCACTTTAGTGTATTTTTTTATTGCATACTTGGTTAACCAGAAAAGATAAGAGGAGGAACTCCTGGTTAAGGAAAATAACAAGAGTGGAAGACATCATGATCAAAGTAAAATCCGTAAAATGGCAGTGCGCTGGACATGTCCATCGGTGGTCCGTTCTCCTCGCGATAACTAAAATTTTAGACTGGATTCCAAGGGACAGGACCCAGAAGATGACCACGGCCGCGCCGGTGGCGTAGTGGTCTGAGCGATGGTTTCTGATCATTCGTCCGAGATGGGTCCGGGTTCGATTCACGGTGAGGCATGGATGTTGTGTTTGTCTTACGGCACTGGCTCTGTCCCTTCGCTGGGGTCAGTGTCCCTAAATTAGAGACGGGCGACTGCTTATAATCCATTGAGTTGCTCACGGTGGTCGTTAATTTTTTTTTTTAATTAAAAGACCACGAGAGAGATCGGTGGATGAAATTTGAATGCATGTGGGAGTGACATGGAAGAGATTTGATCAAGACAGTTCTGTGGGGAAAAAATTGGGGAGACCTTCATCCATCATTGGATTGATAATGGTTGACAATGATGATATACAGATGTATATTACTTAGTCAAATGTTACGTCATCCAAACAAGATGTAGAGACTGAACCAAAAAAAAAAAATCATGCAATTTCAATACGTCGGAAAGAGCGAGGAATTCAGCCCAACTAAAGAAACAAAGGTTTTATTTTCCTATAACACACCGAACAATCGGAATATTATGACCACCTGCCTAATATGATGTTGGTCCTCTACGTCTTTTACCTGGCGAGATATAGACGCTACAAGATTTCAAAAGGCGTCTTGTGGTGTCAGGTACCAAGACGTTACCAAGAGCCGCAGATGGCTTAGTGGTTAGCGAGTCAGACTATCGATGCAAGGTCCTCAGGTTCGAACCTGGGCTGATCTTTCAGAGATGGAGTGATTTACTAACAATCGCTGAATATCCGCCGTGCATCGGACGAGCACGTTAAGTGACTGCCCCCAGGTTGGACCCACTGGTTAAATGGGTATCCTTTCCTATGTACCCCTGAAATTCTCTCACCCCTCTGTGTGCAACATCGTACTTGTACGGTGGCGCCATCTACTGTACTCTAATCTCACTACAAACTGTTCTGTCAAAGTCGCTAGACTTGCTCTCATTCCTTCCGTTTCTGTGTCCTGCCCAAAAGGCGATCTCGCTGTAGGTAGCTGGGACCTAAACTCTATTCACTGTGGACGGAAGTCTACAAGAAAATGACAAATACAAAATACAAGACGTTACCAGCAGATCCTTTAACTTTTGTAAGTTACGTGGTTGAGCCGCCGCAGGTCGAATTTGCTGTACCAACACAAACCACAGATGTTCGACTGGACTGATATCTCGAGAATTTGGAGGCCAGAGCCATACCTGGATGTCTACATCATGTTAGGCGAACAATTCTCGAACAATTGTGGCAGTGTGGCATAGCGCATTATCCTGCTGAAAGAAGGCACTACTACAGGGGAATAAATACCTTTGCCATGAAAGGACCACTTTCTTAAGGTATTAACCACGGTCTGCAATGATGTTTAGGTAAGTGGTAGACGTTATAGTTTCCAGCATATAAATGACAGGGTTTCCCAGCAAAACATTGCCCAAGGCATTACACTTCATCCACCGGCTTGTTTTCGTGTCATGGTGCCTACGCTTCCCCAGGTAAACGACGCACGCATAGCCAGCTGTCGACATGGTGCAACAGCAACGAGATTCATCGGACCAGACGACCTTTTTCCAATCATTCAAGGTCCAGTTTTGAGGCGATTTCGACCGTGAACCGAGGTTAGCATGGGCACTCGGAGGTCTGCGGACACGCAGCCCCATTTTTAGCAGGGATCGATGTACAGTGTGTTGTGACACATTACTCCCGTCACCCGCATTCAAATTGCCGGCGAGCTGCGCTACAGCATCCCTTCTGTTGCCTCGTGCCGTACGAGATGACATTTCCTCACCTCTAACATCAATGGGCAGTTGTCTTCCCACACCTTGCCGCAGGTTCGTGGTTATTTTCTCTTCGGACCACTTTCTGAAGGTATTGACCACGGCTGACCGTGAGCATCATACAAACCTTAGTCGTTTGACCATTACAATGGCCAGACGACTAAGGTCTGACCGAGTCACGGCCATTACAATGCCCAGTCGACTAAGGTCAGTCTCGGAAATTCTCTACAATTTGACTTCTGTCAAACTTTCTTATGTTCACTGCCTTTTCCATCTGAAGAACAAGCAAAACACTGATTAACAGAGCTCAGTATACAGGTGTTATTTATACCGCTTCAGGACCTTCTCACTCGCCTGCAGTTGCTTCGATTTGCATAAAGACGAGCTGGGCCGCCCGGGTGACGCAGTGGTCTAAGCGCTAGCTTATGACCATTCGTCCAAGAAGTATCCGGGTTCTAATCCCGGTGAATGCATGGATATTTGGTCTGACAGCACTGACTTTCTCCCTTTTCTGGAACCAATGGCCCTAAAAAGGACGGGCGACTGTTTATAGCACATTGAGTTGCTCACGGTGGTCGTGACACCCCCAATTAAAAAAAAAAGATATATATATATATATATACTCAAAATTACGTACTTCCGTAGTTTTACCCCAAAATTTGTTCTACTTCAAACTGAGTTCCAACTAAAAGCACAATTTTACAGTTTTGAACTATTTTCACACTACACGTTTATACACACGACGTTTAATACGGACGTTTTTCATAGTTTTGTTCAGTAATTTTAATGTCTGAAGTTTATACTGAAAACCATAATTTCGAAAGATCTCTCCCAGTGTCTGAGTTGACCTGGGCAAAAAGCTATTCGTCCGAGAATGGTCAAGGTGAGGCATGGGTGGTGTGATTGCTCACGGCACTGGTCCTCCTTCCCGGAACCAGTGTCACCAAATTAGGAATGGGAGGGAGACTTCCTACAACCATATGAGTTGCTCATGGCTAAACCCGAAGGCGAAAAGGTTTCAGAAGAAATTGCACGAGAAAAAAGGAAAATATGCCACCGAATAAGTATATTTCTGAGGATCATATGTAGAGGATTTTAGGAAGGGAGTGTCTGACCCCAGGTCTTAAACAGCCCTTAGAAATAAGAAACAAGGATATTTGGGCTAGAGTGCCTGATAGGAAAGTGACACGGAAGCAAGGTAGTAAGAGGGAGGAAGACGCCCTTATTTATTACCTGGGGGGGGGCAGTACCCAGAGCCCAACGGCTTAACGTGCCCATCCAACGCACGGCGGATATTTAGTGGTTCGAGCGTTCGTATCTTGATGGGATCGAACCCGAGGTCTTCTCCGTGGCAGTCACGAACGTTGACCACTAGGCCACCCGTGGCCTAATTTTCTGAGGGAAAATACTGTCAACATTTGATTTTAAAGTTTTGCAAACATTGGTGCGAGCTAAAAGAAAGTCACTATCACCCCAGTGGTTCAAGGCTTGTAGGTGCAAAGAAGCTTTGTACGGCATAAAGAATAATATGTAAGTCTCAAAAAAGTGTTTTTTTTTTCTTTATTATGATTTTATTATATTTAATACTAATTTTGTCACAAGATTCGTCAGATAATTTGTTAGCTTACAACGTAATAGACTCTGTTATTTAAAGAGTCAAAGCAGTTTCTCCATCACTAACTTGCAATTTTTTTCAAAATCACGATGCTTTGACCTGGAATTAATAAACTCTGAATTTATGATTCTGGGTATCTAGGTTCAATTTCAGTTCAATTAAAATTGACCAAAAATTTTAAAACAAACCATCGGGCCCATTCGAATGGATGTTACTGTGACTGCAAAGGCAATCAAAATATTCTTCATTTCTTGATCAATGCTCAACCGAGAGAACAAGCTGGATTCAGGAGTGGCTACAGTACAATAGATCATATCCACGTACTGAGAGAACTAATTGAAAGAGCGAGGGAATATGAACTTCCATTGTGCATGGCTTTTATCGATTATGAAAAAGCCTTTGATTCGGTGAAACCATCAGCAGTTACAATGGCTCTGAAATCCTGCGGTATTGAAGATGCATACATTAATATTATTAATAACATCTATGAAAATGCAAGTGCAAAGATTCGGCTATTTGAAAATACAACACACATAAAATTGGAAAGGGAGTCAGACAAGGTGATACCATATCTCCGATGAAGCTCTTTAACGCCACATTGGAAAATGTCTTTCAATCACTGAACTGGGAAAACAAAGGGATAAAGACTAATGGAGATTATCTAACCCACCTTCATTTTGCTGAAGACGTTGTCATTTTTGCAACTACCCCATCAGTGCTGCAGAGTATGATCCAGGAACTTGCTGACAAGAGTAAAGAAGTGGAATTAAAAATGAATTTTCAGCAGACAAAAGTGATGTTCAATGCTTTTACAAGAAATGAAGATTTATTGATTGATGGAGAAAAGATGGAGATAACAGACACATACGTTTATCTTGGACAGCAGATATCAAGTGAGGGTCACATTGATGAAGAAATTAATCGGCGTACAAAACTTGCCTGGAGAGCTTTTGGAAGAAACAGCATAATTTTCAAGAGCAATATGCCATTATGTCTTAAAAGAAAAGTGTTTGATCAATGCATCCTTCCAGTGCTTACGTATGGTGCAGAGACGTGGACCTTAACTAAAAGAGACATACAAAGGCTGCAGACAACTCAAAGCAGCATGGAGAGGTGCATGCTTGGTGTAACTAGGAGAGATAAGAAGAGTAACTCTTGGATCCGAAAAATGACAAGAGTGGAAGATATCGTGATCAGAGTTAAATCCCTGAAATGGTAATGGGCGGGCATACTGCCAGGACAGACCATCGATGGACAGCCGAAATTTTTGATTGGATTCCAAGTTACAGGAAAAGACCCAGAAGAAGACTACATGGGAGATGGGTGGATGAAACTCGAAAGTATGCGGGAGTGACATAGAGGAGACTGGCACAAGACAGACCGTTGTGGAGGAAACTTGGTGAGACCTTCGTCCAGCAGTGGATTGATAATGGTTGACAATGATGGTGGTGATGATCGTGTACATAAGATGTTGAACTCTTGTATCGTGTAAAACAGTGGTTCCCAATTGGTGGAACTGCCTACCAAGGGAGTTCACGTAACCCATCCAAAAAGTCCGTGCCCCCATTCATGTGAAATAACTCCATTTTCTCTCTCTAAATCTAAAATGTTTGCATGGGAGAAATAACTTTTTCAGTATTTTGAAATGCGCGCCCCCCCCCCTTTTTCGGCAGTCTTCATAATGAAAAATTTACGTGAGTCATAAGAGTATTGTTACCTGAGAAACGCATCTGTCGGAGAAACTAAGATGGCGGGCCTTTGTGATCCGTGGAAACCGCCGGAAGTCTCGAATTGTCCAGTTCGTTCGATAATAAGCATACAAGGGTGATACATTGCTGGACAATTGCTAAGGACGGATCATAAACGGCTATATAGCGCATAAAAAAGTAAGTGTGGTTGGATGCCAAGTGAAATAAAATAATGTCAGAATGCCAGGACATTACAAGAAAGACAATTTATGGTGCTCTGAAATCCAGAAGGCTTTGGAACGTGTTCAAATTACAAACAGGCCATTTTGTGCAGAATACGTAAACGTGAAAAAAATGCAATTACCGTCCGCAGGCGTTCCGGCGTAAGATGTCAATACCGGATATGGCCACCATGGAAGGCGATGCAAGATTCCACACGTCGTGTCATGCTTTGCACATTATCAAGCAGCTGTTGGGGTAATTTATCCCATTCCTCTGCCAGTGCACGGATGAGGGTGTCCTTGTTTATTGGAGGGCATTGGCGACCAGCAAGACTCCTCCCCAAAGCATCCCACATATTTTCAATGGAATTCAGATCTGGAGAACGTGCTGGCCATACGAGGCGTTGAATATCCTCTCTCTCAAGACACTCCTGGACAGCGACTGTTCGATGACATGTTGCGTTGTCGTCCATGAAAATGAATATCACCGACAGCACCACGGAACATGAGGTAGCAGAACATCATTAATGTATCGTTGGCCAGTCATAGTCCCAGTTGGAAGCACATAAAGGGACGTACGGCCATTGATCATGATGCCAGCCCATACCATGACACTACATGTCGGATATCGGTCCCTTTCCTGTATGTTTGCTGGACAATATGGAGTACCACTATCACGCCAGATCAGTTGTCGTCGACAATCAGACGATAGACTGTATCTACTCTCATCTGAGAAGAGGACAGCAGACCAGTCGTTATCAGTTCAATTGCAATGTTGATGGCACCATTGCAAACGGGCGGTACGGTGACGTCTGGACAAAGGGATGCACACAACAGGACGGCGGGCGTATAGTCCTCCTTCATGCAAACGTCTGGCGACAGTTTTTCGGGAGATCCGCTTGCCAGTAGCAGCCATAAACTGATTTGCTACCTCACTAGCTGTGCTGCGCCGGTGTCTTTTTGTTGATACCACTATGTACGGATCTTCTGCAGGTGTCGTACTGCGAACACGACCTCCCCCGTGACGTTTGCTACACTCTCCATTTGTTTGAAATGATTTCCAAAGCCTTGAAACAACACTGTGGCTGACGTCGAACTCCCTGGCAACATCTGTTATTTTTCGCCCTTCTTCAATCTTGCCAATAATACGGCCACGCGTAAAATCATCTAGGTGATGTCGGGAAGACATACTGAAAATTGCAAGTTCGTCAATTGATTCTTTCCCTTTCAACTTTGCGTTTGAACAACAACTGTCAATACGCGTCAAATCCTTTATATCTCTTATCAGCGCTATGACGTCACGAACAAGTTCGGCAATCCAAAATTTGCATACGCACAACACGTCTTACTGTATCCCGCACTTATGCTAATTTCCACATTTTCCTGCCTCCCATTTTATGGTTGCTATCGTTGCTATTGTCATCCGTCCTTAGCAATTGTCCGGCAGTGTATTAACCGACGTAGTTAGCTTTTTCGGCATCGATTGTGAAGTGATTTCTTAAAGAGATATACTGACAGAATGATTGAGAATGTCTCGGGTTGTTTATATTTATCTGCGGTAAATTAAATCGTTACTTTGACTGAGTGTTCTCGTGACTTTGTAGCATAACTCTGGAGATAGACTTGTTTCGTGTCGCATGCCGATAGACTTATTTCATAATCTTAATGTTTCGTGTCACATGCTGATATCGTTGTACGTATGTTTTGTGTTCATTTTTGAAGTTAAACGTGTAAAAAAAAATGAAAGCGTTGTTAGGGACCGGATCTTTGAAAAGACCAAGATGTACTACACAAGAGGAAACTAGACTCTCAGCTACTGTCATCCGTTAGTACTGTTGATTCTGAGACTAGGTCCAGTACGTCTACATGTGTTAAATCTTAATCACAGAAGACAAAAAAATCGTTTAGTACAGCGATAACTATCTTCAGTATGGATTTACTCGGGCTGAAGGATCGTATTTGGAGCCAAAGTACATGTGTAATTTATGATGTGAAATTCTGGCTAATGCGTCTCTGAAGCCTGCTTAATTTACTCACCAGTTGGAGACAAAAGACACGCACTACAAAAATAAATCAGATTATTTCAAGATCAAACTTGCGGAGTTTAAGAAGGGACAAAAAAATTTCAGGTGTTAGTGCTCAGTAGAATGCAACTTTAGCTTCTTATGACGTGGCAAAAATCATTGCCAAAGCAGAGAAGGCTCATACTGTAGGCGAGGAAGTGATTCTACCTGCTCGTGTGACATATGCAAACGAGTACTTGGCATGTCGGCGGCTAGAGAAATCAACACACCACCTCTTTCGAACAACACTGTGAAACGAAGAATATGTGATACGTCTGTGGTATAAAACAGATTCTCACTTTTTAAGGGTCGAGACTTGCAACTTCTTTTAATCGCAAATTGATGAAAGCACTGATATTACAAAGGTATCAAGCTAGCGTATGTATAGGAATGAAATAATCATGAAGGATATTTTTTATTTTCGTATGAACTTTTACACACTACAGCAAAGTGTATTTTTAAATCCTTAAGTGATTTTTTGCTGAGAACCACATATCATATGGGAGAAATGTGTGTCTGACAATAGATGGTTCTTTTTCTGTGTCAGGGAAAAATCAGTGGACTTGTTGCTCTGGAGGAGATTGTAGCACCTTTAATGAAATGCACCCACTGCTGCATTCGCCGAGAAGCATTGACTACGAAGATTTGACCCATTAAAAAAGGTCCTCGATGAAGTAGTCGCGAGTATTAATTTTATCAAATCTCGAGTTTTTGAATTCGAGGATCTTCTCAAACTCGTGTGAAGAAATGCGAAGCCAATATACGCAGCTACTTTTGCATACAGAAGTGCGTTGGCTGTCAAGGGGGAAATAGTAAAGCAATTCTTTGAGTTACGTGATGAAGTATGACTTTTTCTTACAGATTCAAAATTTCCATGTGGCCAACTGAAAAATGTTGCGTGGTTGTGTATGGTCGCTTATTTAGCATATGTTTTCGCGTACTTGAACACTCTCAACACAAGCCTTCAAGATAATGATGTAAATGTTTTTACGTTGTAGATAAGATTGAAGCAGTGATAAAAAAAAAAAAACGTACGGTTATAGGCAAGCCGAGTTGAAGGTGGTAGTCTCACTAACATCCCAACACTGGAACATTACCGGAGTCCGCTGACTAGGAATTGCTCCCAGAAGTTGAACGTGATGAAGTATGAACACACCACAAGCCTTGCAGTCTAAGAAAAGCTCTGACCCTGGCCATTATAATTTGGCCTTTGTCAAACTCGCAGCCTTCCCTATCTGAAAAACAAGGATAACACTGATTAACAGAGCTCATTATCAGGTGCTATTTATAACGTTTCATGACCTTCACGCCCTCCGTCCATTTACCTGCAGTTGCTCCGATTTGTATAAAGACGCACTGGTCATAATATTTTGACTCTTTATCCGGGATGTGAGATCTATTCTAGACAAATGTTAACACCGCCTTCTTGTGGACGATCCTGTTTTTATTGAAAAGGCTCTGACAACCTACGAATAGCGATGTAACGATGCCACAGGGATCAGAGAAAATGCTATCCCACACATCCCAATCCTCTTGGACAGTGTGGCGAGTTACGGTAAGTCACCAAATTATTTCACAGCTCAAAAAATTAGCCATCAGTCTCAATAGGTGGTATATGTCTTCTTCTTGATAACGAAATAGTCATTTTTGCAAATACACCGTGGGAGCTACATAGTATGATCCAGGAACTTGCTGACAAGAGTAAAAAAGTGGGTTAAGGATGAACATAGAGAAAACAAAACTGAAGTGCAATGCATGTACAAGAGCTGAAGACATAGATATTGATGGGGTAAACTTAGAAGTAACTGATTCTTTCACCTACCTTAGAAAACAGATAGCAAGCGAGGGCCGCATTTAAGAAGAAATTAATAGGCGTATTAAACGTGGTTGGAGTGCATTTGGAATAAACAGTATAATTTTCAAGAATAATTTACTATTCTGTCTTAAAAGAAAAATCTTTAATTAGTGCATCCTTCCAGTACTTACTTACGGATCGGGGGCAGTCGTCAACTACAAAAAGACAGACAGAGGCTGCGGATAACTAAAAAAAGCATGGAGACATGCATGCCTGATGTAACCAAGATCGATGGGAAAAGGATATCATGAACCGAGAAACTGACAACAGTTGATGACATCACGGTAAGAGTAAAGACCCTCAAATGGCAATGGGTAGACATATTGCAAGAAAAACTGAGCACTGTTCGACAACTGAAATACTAGACTGGACACCAAGGGACAGAAAAAGAGCCAAAACAAGACCACGTGGGAGATAGATGGGTAAATGAAATGCGATAGTGGTCCGAAATGACATGGAAGAAAATTGTTCAAGGCGGCAGAGCTTTGTGGAACTCACCCAGCCGTGTGTTGAGGATGATATATATTTCCACACAGATTTGATCTAGAAATTATTTACCAGGAAACACGGTAGAAAGCAACTGCAGATATCTACCAACTTGATTATATCAACTATTTTCAATCCACTGCTGGATGAAAGTCTCTCCAAGTTTCTTCCACAAAGATCTGCCTTAAGCCAGTCTCTTCCATGTCATTACGGTGTGCTTTCGAATTTCATCCACCCATCTTCCACGTGGTCTTGGTCTTTTCCTGTGTCTTTTTCAGCCACTTGTCATCCAGTCTAAAATTTCGGTTGTCCATCGGTGGTCCGTTCTTCTGGCAGTATGCCCAGCCCATTGCCAATTCACAGAATGCACTCTAATCGTGATGTATTTTGCTTTAGTAATTTTCCTGATCTACGAGTTCCTCTTCTTATCTTTCCTGGTTACACCAAGCATGCATCTCTCCATGCAACTCTCGGTTTTCTGCCGTGTTTGTCTTTTTCAGCTAAAGTCCACGTCTCTGCTCCGTATGTAAGCACTGGAAGGATGTAAGCACTGGAAGTCCACGTCTCTGCTCCGTATGTAAGCACTTTTCTTTTAAGACACAATGGCATATGCCTTATCAATATAATTATAATATTCCACTATTTCCACTTTTGGATTTATTGTGCGATAAGAATGATTTTTTTTTATTGAAAGTTTGAAGTTGGAACTATTAGTCTTCCGTTCTCTTAAACGAAGTAAGTTCCTTCGGCTAGTTTTCGACGTCATACTTTGCCAGCCTTTCCGCTTGTTTACGAAACGATGGCGTTTGAACTAGGGAAGTAAATCATAAGCATCCTCGCTCCCTAAAGCTTCACAATTGCTGCCGTGGACTGCAGAAGTTTAAAAATTCTGGGAGCATAAATAAGAAACCTAGCATTCGAAATGAAATCGTCGTCACCAGCGGTCAATTTAAACATTTTTTTAGTAAATATTATTTGCCTGAAGAACATTTAACTGTATATGCTTTCAAATAAGCATAGGCAACTTTTCAAAAGCTACACTTGGGAGCAGCATATAACAACACTTAAATCCTACCGTTAACGATAACTTAGTGGGCCTGTTTCAAGCAGAATCCAAGCTTGTGAACCTGCAGGTCATCATTTCCATTCTCAAAGATTAATTAAAAACAGAATGCAATCAATGATCGCCACCGCATAATACATGTAAATGAGAAAACAATAAAAAAAACTGAAACTAGGAAATTGTGGAAGTTAGTTTATTATTCAATACTCATGGCTGATATTTGATATGGTTTAATTGCATAGCACATATGTAAATGAAAATATGATTGAGTTTAGCTTTCATCGATTGTAGGAAAGGGTGTTATTTCAAATGGAGTCTCAACTTTCCTATAAAATTTCTCGGGCAGTATGTTTCATAGTGTTTTCAGTGTGCATTGCCCAGTTCCAAACCGCATTTTTACAATGCCCAACTGAAGATATTTATAGCTTGGATTAAACAGGTAAACGAACACTAAGATCCTCACCTATATAACTACCGAAACAACTGAGAAATGCAGTTTGGTACTGCCATATACTTTAACTCAAAATTAATCAGAAATGTAAATCGCTCATAACAGATTTTACCATACGACACACTTGATATAAAGCATTTTTCAATATGTTACAAATCAAACTCAGATATTTAGTTCGACAGAAATAAAAAAAAATATTGTTGTCTAAAACTACGCAGAATAATAAACTATTCGATCAACTGCTTAATAGGATTTTTTTTTAAATACTCTTAGGTGTTCTCATTTTTTTCTTTTAAATTAAAGGCCGAACTTTTTTCAAACAAAAAGCAAGGTCCCGAAGAGAGCAAATATCCGTGAAAGTTTTGTCAAATTCAGAAAAAAGGGCTGAAGTTTATAATAGAATGAATGTACTTCAGCTTAGGATGAGTGCGAAGAATTCGGTTTTCTAGTTGAAAATACATTGTAGACACTTTGAAGGTGTTTTCACTCAGCTTCGAGATCTGTGCATAGTGATTATACTCATTTTCTCTCTGTGAAACTTTCATTTTTGCATGGCATGTTTGGAGTTTTTTTGTGCATTCATAGATATCTTTAACTTTTTTTTTTTTCATAACAGCTCACCATCATACAGCTGGATCGTTTTACTCTATGGAATTTCCCTCTATTCCTCAATATATCTACTAGAATAATACAGTTGATTTATTATACGGAAATGTCATACAGTTTTGTTGAAGCACCTAAGCAATTTGCTGAAGTACGCGTTTATATTTGTTATCTCCAACACTGCAGAATTTAGAGGATATATGCTGAACAAGAGTTACTGTACGAATGATTTGTGACGTACTACAGAGGTGAAAACATGTGTCAAGACGACAAATCTGCAGCAAAACATTCTGTCCGCGTAGCTCAGTTAGGAGACCGACTTACTCCGGAGTGAGGGAACACTGTTTCGATGCTCGTCGCGGACAAACTGGTGTTTTCACAGATTCATTTATTATTAAAATAATTCGCTGTGAATCTGCCATGAGGTTCGTTTCAAATTTGGAACTTCGAGTAAAATGACGCAGAAAATAACGTTATCCATGGACGTAGACGTTTATCAAAAGTTGGGAGGACGGGGACGGTTGTTAGGATTAAACAAAATATTTCGAGTAATATTAACCTGTGTAATTCTCTTTATTTGCTCTTATGCAATTTGCAAAGAGTGACCCTCCTATTTTATGGAATATCGTTCAATTAGTCCCTCCGTTTGATGATGATCTCGCCGTTCACCACCATGAGAAGGACCGAAGGCAGCAGCCGCCAATTTCACTCTTTAAAGAAATATAATTATATATACGAGGTAGGAACCAAAAGTTTCCGGACTGGGTCCGTAACTCCGTAGATAGTTACAAAGCTGAAGCACACTCTCCTTCAAAGTAAGACCTTCTGGCAACAACACACTACTGCCAGCGGCTGTAGAGTTTGTCGAAGCACTTTTGGAACCAATTATTTGCAATGTCCTTCCGGGCAACGAGCGATGCGTTTTTCACTACTTCTGCGCTCCAAAACCGACGAGCCTGAAGTCGACTTGTCAGCTTAGGGAAGAGATGGAAGTCGCAGGGGGGTGAGTACGGTGGGTGTGGGAAGGCAACAGTTCTTGTTCTGGCGAGAAACTCACGATCGAGGAGTGACCTGTGTGCCGGTGCATTGTCGTGCAGCAGCACCCACGATTGATCGCCTCACAGTTCAGGCCTCTTCTTGTGAATCGATTCACGTAGACATCACATGAAGTCCAGGTATAGCTCCTTGTTGACAGTGTGTCCTTCAGAGATAATTTCAAGATGAAAAATAACGTGGATGTCGAAGGAAACCTCTAGCATGATTTTGCCTATGCTGCGATCTCGCGGAATTTTTGCTTGAGTGAAGACGATGGCGATTTCCACGTAGCTGGTGCCCGCTTAGTCTGTGGGTCGAAAAGGAGGCATTATTTTTCATCCCTCTTTATGATTCTTCTAATTTGTGGGTCTTGGTCGGCGGCGGTTACCAGATCTCCCGCCATTTCTATCCGTATGGTCAAACTGATATTCAGTTAACATGCGTGAGACGATGTGTTGACACACCTGGTGCATCTTCGGACCATCTCTTAGTATCCGTTGACACGTAGTCTCCGATATCCCAGCATCCTCTGCTATTTGCTCAATCGTCTGTTGGCGCGTACGATGACCGTAACCTTCGAAATTTTTTAACCCGTGCGAGCTATCACTGCCCGCCTGCTTCGTTCGTAGTGTTTGACCTCCTGTCTGCCTTCTCAGAGGCGTCTGTGCCAATCTAAGTTTTTGACCGCGACAGGGTGTTTTTGCCAAACACTTGCTTCAACATCTCGTAAGTTTCTGTTGGACTTTTGCCCAAACGAAGACAAAATTTAATGTTAAAGCGCTTCTCAAAAAATGCCATTTTTCATCAATCGCCAAACACTGCGCAAGTTGCTCACAATACCCGGATGTGCCGCAGCTACCGCGTAACGTAGGCGGACAACCCCAATTTCCCTGTGAGAGGGGATAATGTTGCAACGTAATCCAATGATCACCGTGGGCCGCCCCAGTGGCGCAGTGGTCTAAGCGATGGCCTCTGATTATTCGTCCGAAAGGGGTCCGGGTTCGAATCCCGGTGAGGCATGGATGTTGTGTTTGTCTTACGGCACTGGCTCTCTCCCTTCCCTGGAACCAGTGACCCTAAATTAGGGACGGGCGACTGCTTATAGCCCATTTAGTTGCTCACGGTGGTCGTTAAACCTCCAATCAAAAAAAAAAAAAAAAAAAAAAAAAAAAAAATCCCCGTGGGTACACGATACACGTACTTTGTCGTACAGGCGCAGTCAGAGAACTTTAGGATCCTACTAATATATACAGGGTGATTCAGATAAGCGTGTACAAACTTCTGGGAGGGGTAGGTTGTGCAAAGACAAATCGGGATCACATAGCAATGCGGGGTCGGAAAAGCCATCTTCAAGTGGTAGATGGCGTTGTTCGGCCGCGAGACTGCTCATACGTTCTTTCAGGATACCGTCTTTTGTAAACCGCCCGCAGAGGTGGTAGGATGGCTGAGTTCACGGACGCGGAAATGGCTGATATGCACCTCGCATACGGAGCAGCGTACTGTTTTCCTGTTAATGTTTGGGCCGGCATTGGCCCATACCTCATGCCTCCTCGTCTGGACGGAAGGAGTTACCGGATAATTCTGGAGGACTTCTTGCCAGAGCTATTGAACGAACAACAGTCGCTGCGCCATGCAATGTGGTTCCAGCACGACGGGGCCCCCGCTCATTCCAGTTATGACGTTCGTCATCACTTAAACATGACATTTGGACAACAGTGGATAGAGCGTGATGGTCCCGTTTATTGGCCTGAAAGATCGCCGGACTTAACATGCCTTGATTACTTCTTCTGGGGTTACATCAAAGGGCTGGTGTACGACACTCCCATTGAAAGTGATGAGGACCTTGCAGCACGCATCTCTGTAGCTTCTTAGGATGTCCAAAACGTACGTAATTCCATGCGCCGACGACTTCAAGCGTGTGTTACATCGCATGGTCGCAACTTTGAACATCTTCTGTAACCTCAATGCATTTCGCAAATGTCTTGTTAGTAATAAAAAGCATTTTATTCTCTTACGTGCTGCTCTTTCATTTCTCGTCTTCTCTGTACACTAGCACATGAATGTCGTTTCCAACCCTGCTATGTCGTTTCCAACCCTGCTATAAACATTGCTATGTATGTGCTTCCGATTTGTCTTTGTCAAACCTACCCCTCCGAGAAGTTTGTAAACGCTTAGCTGAATCACCCCGTATGTGTGTGTGTGTGTATATCATCATCATCATCATTGTCAACCATTATCAATCCACTGCTGGACGAAGGTCTCCCCAAGTTTCCTCCACAACGGTCTGTCTTGTGCCAGTCTCCTCCATGTCACTCCCGCATATTTACGAATTTCATCCACCCATCTGCCATGAGGTCTTTTTCTGGGTCTTTTCCTGTCCCTTGGAATCCAATCTAAAATTTCGGCTGTCCATCTATGGTCTGTCCTTCTGGCAGTATGTCCAGCCCATTGCCATTTCAGGGATTTCACTCTGATAATGATGTCTTCCACTCTCGTCATTTTTCGGATCCACGAGTTCCTCTTCTTATCTCTCCTGGTTATACCAAGCATGCACCTCTCCATGCTTCTTTGAGTTGTCTGCAGCCTTTGTATGTCTCTTTTAGTTAAGGTCCACGTCTCTGCACCATACGTAAGCACTGGAAGGATGCATTGATCAAACACTTTTCTTTTAAGACATAATGGCATATTGCTCTTGAAAATTATGCTGTTTCTTCCAAAAGCTCTCCAGGCAAGTTTTGTACGCCGATTAATTTCTTCATCAATGTGACCCTCATTTGATATCTGCTGTCCAAGATAAACATACGTATCTGTTATCTCCAGTTTTCTCCATCAATCGATAAATCTTCATTTCTTGT
Source organism: Macrothele yani (assembly GCA_039090855.1). NCBI lineage: Eukaryota > Metazoa > Arthropoda > Arachnida > Araneae > Macrothelidae > Macrothele > Macrothele yani. The sequence continues at coordinate 78,628,053 of CM077023.1, read as the reverse complement.
AAAAGCATTGAACATCACTTTTGTCTTCTGAAAGTTCATTTTTAATCCCACTTCTTTACTCTTGTCAGCAAGTTCCTGGATCATACTCTGCAGCTCTGATGGGGTAGTTGCAAAAATGACTACGTCATCAGCAAAACGAAGGTGGGTTAGATAATCTCCATTAATTTTTATCCCTTTGTTTTCCCAGTTCAGTGATTGAAAGACATTTTCCAATGTGGCATTAAAGAGCTTCGGAGATATGGTGTGAAGTTGTCTCACTCCCTTTCCAATTTTTATGTGTGTTGTATTTTCAAACAGCCGAATCTTTGCACTTGCATTTTCATAGATGTTATTAATAATATTAATGTATGCATCTTCAATACCGCAGGATTTCAGAGCCGTGGTAACTGCTGATGGTTTCACCGAATCAAAGGCTTTTTCATAATCGATAAAAGCCATGCACAATGGAAGTTCATATTCCCTCGCTCTTTCAATTAGTTCTCTCAGTACGTGGATATGATCTATTGTGCTGTAGCCACTCCTGAATCCAGCTTGTTCTCTCGGTTGAGCCATGTCCAGTGTTACCTTCAAGCGGTGTGAAAGAACTTTAGTGAAGATTTTATAAACCACTGATAGGAGGCTGATAGGTCTGTAGTTCCTGAGATCCTCAATGTCACCTTTTTTATGTAGCAGGATCATTGTAGCATTGTTCCAATCCTCAGGAATCTTCCCTTCATTAAGGCATCTAGTGAAAATTTGGGCGAGTACTGTTTCGATTTCTCCACTTGCTTCTTGTATGATGTCTATAGTAATTCCATCTTCTCCTGGAGCTTTCCCCGCTTCATGTTCTTGATTGCATGAGCAACTTCTGCTGGGAGGACTGGAAGAACTCTGGTACCTTTCATGATGTCTGGAGTACATGTATCATCCCTTTCATATAATTTGGAGTAGAAATCTTTCACTCTTGTCAAAATTTCGCCTCTATTTCTTGTTATAGAACCATCTTCTTTTCTCAGAGCCATAATCTGTTTTCTTCCCTTACTGAGATGTCCCTTTGCTATCTTTAGGCTTTGGTTGTTTTCAATTGCTTTCCTCACTAGCTCACAGTTGAATTTCCTTACGTCTTCAGTGATACTTTTTTCGTGTTGTCTTGCATAGCTCTATATATTCCACTTTGGAAGTCACATCTTCTTTAGTTGTCCTCATCTCTCTTCTTTTTGCATCAACATTTCGGTTTTTCCTGATAATTTGTTCACATGCAACTTGTTCTTAGACCCAGCTAATTTTGTTGCTGTTTCCATTAGAGCTTTGGTTACTTTTCTGTTAACTTCCGAAATATCCACTTCTTCCGATGTTAGGCCTTCTAAAGCAGAGAATCTGTTCTTCAGTTCCAACTTGAAAGTATTATGGTGTTTTTTAAGGTTGGTTATGTCAATACATTTTGTTTGTCTTATGAGCTTGCCACGTTCCAGTTTAGTGTTGAGGTGCATCTTACATCTCACCAATCTATGGTCACTACCTGTGTTGAACTTGTTCAGCACACTGCAGTCTTCGATGACGAATTTTTTGTTACACATAATAAAATCAATTTCACTTGTCGTCCCAATTGGATGTCTCCATGTCCATTTCCTGTGTGGCTTTTTCTTGAAAAAGGAATTCAAGATGAAAAATCCTTCTGCCTCTGCAAACTCAACGAGAGTATTTCCACGCTGGTTTCTGTTGCCGTGACCGAATTTACCTACTGAAGTTTCATTCTGTTGCCGTTGCCCTATTTTTGCATTGAAATTTCCCATAATTATCTTCAAGTGCTGCCTACCTTTATTATTTAGATGACGAATTTCCTCATAAAATTCTTCAATTTCTTCTTCAGGATGACTTGTGGTGGGTGCATAAGTTTGAATAATCTGAGCCTGGTATCTTCTCGATAGTTGGATAACGAGTCGTGCAGCTCTGTCAGAGGAACTTTCAACTTCTACCACTTTATCCTTCAGTTTCTTGTTTATTATAAATCCAACACCACTAGTTCTGCCAGTATCTGTCCCACGATAATAGAAGAGATGTCCACTTTTCAGTTCAATGAGATCTTCTCCTTTTCTCCTTACCTCACTTAGCCCGACGATGTCCCATTTGATCCTTTGTAGTTCCTCTTCCAATTCAAGAAGCCTTGAATCAGAAGATAGGGAGCGTCCGTTATAGGCAGCCAAGGTCAGCATCAAATGGCAGCCTAGTCCGGTCCTCCGGGGATTCTTAGCACCCTCTGCCTTCATGTCGCACTGGCCGCTGCCTTGGCCAGGTACATTCCAGCTGCCGGAGAGTGAGGGCCAAGATTTAAGTTGTAGAGTCATTTTGGAGGTGTTTGGCCATAACTCACCACGCTGGCCAAGCGGGTTGGTGAGTGTGGGATAGCATTTCCTCTGATCCCGATGGTATAGTTATACCGCTATTGGCGGTCGTCAGAGCCCCTTTAGTGGGAACAGGATGCACCACGAGAAGGCGGGGTTGACATTTGTCAAGGAGAGGCTGTGATGTTACGCATCACCTGACCTTACATCCCTGTATATATCATCATCACCATCATCATCATTGTCAACCATTATCAATCCACTGCTGGACGAAGGTCTCCCAAGTTTCCTCCACAACGGTCTGTCTTGTGCCAGTCTCCTCCATGTCACCCCTGCATACTTTCGAATTTCATCCACCTCTCCCATGTGGTCTTCTTCTGGGTCTTTTCCTGTCCCTTGGAATCCAATCTAAAATTTCGGCTGTCCATCGATGATCTGTCCTTCTGGCAGTATGTCCAGCCCATTGCCATTTCAGGGATTTGACTCTGATCATGATGTCTTCCACTCTTGTCATTTTTCGGATCCACGAGTTCCTCCTCTTATCTCTCCTGGTTACACCAAGTATGCACCTCTCCATGCTTCTTTGAGTTGTCTGCAGCCTTTGTATGTCTCTTTTAGTTAAGGTCCACGTCTCTGCACCATACGTAAGCACTGGAAGGATGCATTGATCAAACACTTTTCTTTTAAGACATAATGGCATATTGCTCTTGAAAATTATGCTGTTTCTTCCAAAAGCTCTCCAGGCAAGTTTTGTGCGCCGATTAATTTCTTCATCAATGTGACCCTCACTTGATATCTGCTGTCCAAGATAAATGTACGTGTCTGTTATCTCCAGCTTTTCTCCATCAATCGATAAATCTTCATTTCTTGTAAAAGCATTGAACATCACTTTTGTCTTCTGAAAGTTCATTTTTAATCCCACTTCTTTACTCTTGTCAGCAAGTTCCTGGATCATACTCTGCAGCTCTGATGGGCTAGTTGCAAAAATGACTACGTCATCAGCAAAACGAAGGTGGGTTAGATAATCTCCATTAATCTTTATCCCCTTGTTTTCCCAGCTCAGTGACTGAAAAACACCCTCCAATGTGGCATTAAAGAGCTTCGGAGATATGGTGTCACCTTGTCTCACTCCCTTTCCAATTTTTATGTGTGTTGTATTTTCAAACAGCCTAATCTTTGCACTTGCATTTTCATAGATGTTATTGATAATAGTAATGTATGCATCTTCAATACCGCAGGTTTTCAGAGCCATTGTAACTGCTGATGGTTTCACCGAATCAAAGGCTTTTTCATAATCGATAAAAGCCATGCACAATGGAAGTTCATATTCCCTCGCTCTTTCAATTAGTTCTCTCAGCACATGGATATGATCTATTGTGCTGTAGCCACTCCTGAATCCAGCTTGTTCTCTCGGTTGAGCCATGTCCAGTGTTACCTTCAAGCGGTGTGAAAGAACTTTAGTGAAGATTTTATAAACTACTGATAGGAGGCTGATAGGTCTGTAGTTTCCGAGATCCTCAATGTCACCTTTCTTATGTAGCAGGATCATTGTAGCGGTGTTCCAATCCTCAGGAATCTTTCCTTCATTAAGGCATCGAGTGAAAATTTGGGCGAGTACTGTTTCGATTTCTCCACTTGCTTCTTGTATGATGTCTACAGTAATTCCATCTTCTCCTGGAGCTTTTCCCCGCTTCATGTTCTTGATTGCATGTGCAACTTCTGCTGGAAGGACTGGAGGAACTCTGGTACTGGTATCTTTCATGATGTCTGGAGTGCATGTATCATCCCTTTCATATAATTTGGAGTAGAAATCTTTCACTCTTGTCAAAATTTCGCCTCTATTTCTTGTTACAGAACCATCTTCTTTTCTCAGTGCCATAATCTGTTTTCTTCCCTTACTGAGATGTCCCATTGCTATCTTTAGGCTTTGGTTGTTTTCAATTGCTTTCCTCACTAGTTCACAGTTGAATTTTCTTACGTCTTCAGTGATACTTTTTCGTACTGTCTTGCATAGCTCTATATATTCCACTTTGGAAGTCACATCTTCTTTAGTTGTCCTCATCTCTCTTCTTTTTGCATCAACATTTTCGTTTTTCCTGATAATTTATTTACATGCAACTTGTTCTTAGACCCAGCTAATTTTGTTGCTGTTTCCATAAGAGCTTTGGTTACTTTTCTGTTAACTTCAGAGATGTCCACTTCTTCCGATGTTAGGCCTTCTAAAGCAGAGAACCTATTCTTCAGTTCCAACTTGAAGGTATTATGGTGTTTTTTAAGGTTGGTTATGTCAATAGATTTTGTTTGTCTTATGAGCTTGCCACGTTCAAGTTTAGTGTTGAGGTGCATCTTACATCTCACCAATCTATGGTCACTACCTGTGTTGAACTTGTTTAGCACACTGCAGTCTTCTATGACGAATTTTTTGTTACACATAATAAAATCAATTTCACTTGTCGTCCCATATACTTAAGAACAAAACTGAAGACTAAGGAAAAACTTTAGAATTTAAAACGAAAGTTGCAAAATAACCTGAAGATCAAAACGCGCAACGCAGCAGTTTTGAAAATTCAGAATTCACATTCTATTAAGAAGATACCTAAGCAAAAAAATACATATATAATTTTGACTCACACCAAGTACAACATAGAAAAGGTTATGTATCTACCTGTGTGAGTAAAAGGAGAAAAGATAAAAAAATAAAATAAAACATCTGAATGTAGAAGGTGTCGAGAATACTGAGCCTTGGCTTTATCAAGGACCAGCAAAAACTCTGCATTTTCTCACTTCCACAAAGACCTAGTTGGAAATGGGTTTCTGCAAGGCCATAGATGCAAGTAACATTCCCACCTAAAATTGTTTTAAAAAATATATATATGTCATGTCCTCCGCAGAGTTGTATGACCTAGCACTAGTTAACAATTTCGCTTGCATCCATTGCTGAAATACTTTGTACATAATGCAACTAACTGTTTAAGTCATATAACTTTCACAAAGTTTTCTTTAGCTAATTATTGTCTTTAACTTATTCTCGTTTTCGTGCTGTCATAAGTTGTAGAGTAGGAAGTTTTAGACAAGTTTTCTTTCAAAAATCTGTTTTTTAAAAATTAATATTTCCTTTTTTAATTGCAATGTAAAAATTTGGATTTCTTTTGCATTGATTTTCAGGTTTAAATTCTCTCTCGAACGAACTTGGCATTTCGTTATAGCTGAAAATTATTTCTAATTATTATGTCACTCTCACAGCTTGAGTTCTCTTTAATCTTCTTCTTCTCTCTGTTTAATAGTAACAGATGAAGAGCATGGGTCGGGCCAGGAAGGTTAATGGATGCAAGCGAAATTGTTAACTAGTGCTAGGTCATACAACTCTGCGGAGGACATGACATATATATATTTTTTAAAACAATTTTAGGTGGGAATGTTACTTGCATCTATGGCCTTGCAGAAACCCATTTCCAACTAGGTCTTTGTGGAAGTGAGAAAATGCAGAGTTTTTGCTGGTCCTTGATAAAGCCAAGGCTCAGTATTCTCGACACCTTCTACATTCAGATGTTTTATTTTATTTTTTTATCTTTTCTCCTTTTACTCACACAGATAGATACATAACCTTTTCTATGTTGTACTTGGTGTGAGTCAAAATTATATATGTATTTTTTTGCTTAGGTATCTTCTTAATAGAATATATATATATATATATATATATATATATATATATAGGGATGTAAGGTCAGGTGATGCGTAACATCACAGCCTCTCCTTGACAAATGTCAACCCCGCCTTCTCGTGGTGCATCCTGTCCCCACTAAAGGGGCTCTGACGACCGCCAATAGCGGTATAACTATACCATCGGGATTAGAGGAAATTCTATCCCACACTCACCAACCCGCTTGGCCAGCGTGGTGAGTTATGGCCAAACCCCTCCAAAATGATTCCACAACTTAAATCTTGGCCCTCAGTCTCCGGCAGCTGGAATGTACCTGGCCAAGGCAGCGGCCAGTGCGACATGAAGGCAGAGGGTGCTAAGAATCCCCGGAGGACCGGACTAGGCTGCCATCTGATGCTGACCTTGGCTACGTACAATGGACGCTCCCTATCTTCTGATTCAAGGCTTCTTGAATTGGAAGAGGAACTACAAAGGATCAAATGGGACATCGTGGGGCTAAGTGAGGTAAGGAGAAAAGGAGAAGATCTCATCGAACTGAAAAGTGGACATCTCTTCTACTATCGTGGGACAGATACTGGCAGAACTAGTGGTGTTGGATTTATAATAAACAAGAAACTGAAGGATAAAGTTGTAGAAGTTGAAAGTTCCTCTGACAGAGCTGCACGACTTGTTATCCAACTCTCGAAAAGATACCAGGCTCAGATTATTCAAACTTATGCACCCACCACAAGTCATCCTGAAGAAGAAATCGAAGAATTTTATGAGGAAATTTGTCATTTAAATAATAAAGGTAAGCAGCACTTGAAAATAATTATGGGAGATTTCAATGCAAAAATAGGGCAACGGCAACAGAATGAAACTTCAGTAGGTAAATTCGGTCACGGCAACAGAAACCAGCGTGGAAATACTCTCGTTGAGTTTGCAGAGGCAGAAGGGTTTTTCATCTTGAACTCCTTCTTCAAGAAAAAGCCACACAGGAAATGGACATGGAGACATCCAAACGGGACGACAAGTGAAATTGATTTTATTATGTGTAACAAAAAATTCGTCATAGAAGACTGCAGTGTGCTAAACAAGTTCAACACAGGTAGTGACCATAGATTGGTGAGATGTAAGATGCACCTCAACACTAAACTTGAACGTGGCAAACTCATAAGACAAACAAAATCTATTGACATAACCAACCTTAAAAAACACCATAATACCTTCAAGTTGGAACTGAAGAACAGGTTCTCTGCTTTAGAAGGCCTAACATCAGAAGAAGTGGACATCTCTGAAGTAAACAGAAAAGTAACCAAAGCTCTTATGGAAACAGCAACGAAATTAGCTGGTTCTAAGAACAAGTTGCATGTAAACAAATTATCAGGAAAAACGAAAATGTTGATGCAAAAAAGAAGAGAGATGAGGACAACTAAAGAAGATGTGACTTCCAAAGTGGAATATATAGAGCTATGCAAGACAGTAAGAAAAAGTATCACTGAAGACGTAAGAAAATTCAACTGTGAACTAGTGAGGAAAGCAATTGAAAACAACCAAAGCCTAAAGATAGCAAAGGGACATCTCAGTAAGGGAAGAAAACAGATTATGGCACTGAGAAAAGAAGATGGTTCTGTAACAAGAAATAGAGGCAGAAATTTTGACAAGAGTGAAAGATTTCTACTCCAAATTATATGAAAGGGATGATACATGCACTCCAGACATCATGAAAGATACCAGTACCAGAGTTCCTCCAGTCCTTCCAGCAGAAGTTGCACATGCAATCAAGAACATGAAGCGGGGAAAAGCTCCAGGAGAAGATGGAATTACTGTAGACATCATACAAGAAGCAAGTGGAGAAATCGAAACAGTACTCGCCCAAATTTTCACTTGATGCCTTAATGAAGGAAAGATTCCTGAGGCTTGGAACACCGCTACAATGATCCTGCTACATAAGAAAGGTGACATTGAAGATCTCGGAAACTACAGACCTATCAGCCTCCTATCAGTAGTTTATAAAATCTTCACTAAAGTTCTTTCACACCGCTTGAAGGTAACACTGGACATGGCTCAACCGAGAGAACAAGCTGGATTCAGGAGTGGCTACAGCACAATAGATCATATCCACGTGCTGAGAGAACTAATTGAAAGAGCGAGGGAATATGAACTTCCATTGTGCATGGCTTTTATCGATTATGAAAAAGCCTTTGATTCGGTGAAACCATCAGCAGTTACAATGGCTCTGAAAACCTGCGGTATTGAAGATGCATACATTAATATTATTAATAACATCTATGAAAATGCAAGTGCAAAGATTCGGCTGTTTGAAAATACAACACACGTAAAAATTGGAAAGGGAGTGAGACAAGGTGACACCATATCTCCGAAGCTCTTTAATGCCACATTGGAGGGTGTTTTTCAGTCGCTGAGCTGGGAAAACAAGGGGATAAAGATTAATGGAGATTATCTAACCCACCTTCGTTTTGCTGATGATGTAGTCATTTTTGCAACTACCCCATCAGAGCTGCAGAGTATGATCCAGGAACTTGCTGACAAGAGTAAAGAAGTGGGATTAAAAATGAACTTTCAGAAGACAAAAGTGATGTTCAATGCTTTTACAAGAAATGAAGATTTATCGATTGATGGAGAAAAGCTGGAGATAACAGACACGTACGTTTATCTTGGACAGCAGATATCAAGTGAGGGTCACATTGGTGAAGAAATTAATCGGCGTACAAAACTTGCCTGGAGAGCTTTTGGAAGAAACAGCATAATTTTCAAGAGCAATATGCCATTATGTCTTAAAAGAAAAGTGTTTGATCAATGCATCCTTCCAGTGCTTACATATGGTGCAGAGACGTGGACCTTAACTAAAAGAGACATACAAAGGCTGCAGACAACTCAAAGAAGCATGGAGAGGTGCATACTTGGTGTAACCAGGAGAGATAAGAAGAGGAACTCGTGGATCCGAAAAATGACAAGAGTGGAAGACATCATGATCAGAGTTAAATCCCTGAAATGGCAATGGGCTGGACATACTGCCAGAAGGACAGATCATCGATGGACAGCCGAAATTTTAGATTGGATTCCAAGGGACAGGAAAAGACCCAGAAGAAGACCACATGGGAGATGGGTGGATGAAATTCGAAAGTATGCAGGGGTGACATGGAGGAGACTGGCACAAGACAGACCGTTGTGGAGGAAACTTGGGGAGACCTTCGTCCAGCAGTGGATTGATAATGGTTGACAATGATGATGATATATATATATATATATATATATATATATATATATATATAAACACACACTGCTGGCCACCCAAAATGCAACACCAACAAGGACACGAGATAGCAAGGCCAGATTTGCTGGACACATAACAGATACAAAGATGAAACGATTGAGCTTACAGTCCCGTGCGACTTGCGGAACACGCAGACATCAATAGTTCGTGTGGCCCCCATGGCTGGCAATAACGGCCGCAACATCGAACGAAAGAGGCTTTGGATGTGGGCTTGCGGTATGTCGGTCCTGGCTGCTTCCACACGTTGCCACAGTTCATCAGGCGTAGCCGCGGGTGGTGCTTGCCGGGCCACTCGGTTGCCGATGAGCGACATATCGGGATAACAGGCGGGCCACGGCAGCTGTGACATCTAGTGGGCCGTGAAGAATTATTGCACGATGCGTGCTACGTGCGGGCGCACATTGTCCTGTTGAAACGTGGCCGCTGGCAGGTCGTGCTGGTAAAGGAGGACTACAGGCTCCAAAACAGCAAAGAGGTAGCGGTGGCTGTTGACTGTACCGGCGATGCGTACCAGAGGGGTGCGAGTATCATATCCAATTGCGCCTCAAACCATAACGCCAGGCAACTGACCGATATGGCGATGCATAGTGCAGGCGTCATACAGTCTCTCGTCGCGGTGTCGCCGCACGCGAATCCGACCATCGTGGTGTTGCAGGCAGAAGCGGGATTCTTCGGAGAAGACAATGTCCTGCCATTCCGTAGTCCAGGTGCAGCGTTCAACGGCCCACTGCCGCCGCACTCGCTGGTTGTGTAACGTCAATTATAATCGGAGCAACGGGCGCCGTGCGACAAGTCCCCGCTCCCTCAGACGACGTCGAACAGTACGTGCTGACACAGGTTGTTGCGCAACATACCCTAAGTCCTGCGCTAACGTTCGTGATGTGGCGGTGCGAGTCGTCAATTCGCGCCGCACAACATGCCGGTCCTCTCGATTGGTGGTGTGCCGCGTATGCGGCAATCGCTCACGTCGGTCCGTCCCTCCCTCCTGCACCCACCGAATCCATACTCGCCTCACTGTGGCTGGATGTCGTCCCACACGGGCGTCGATGTCTCGGTACGATAAACCGCTGTCGCGATAAGCCACTATTCGTCCTCTGTCGAACTCCAAAACGTGCTGGAATGACTGCCGTATTCTGCAACGAGGCATCAGGAACCTACCCACGCACAGGTCCGGCAGCACAACAAACTTCTACTACTTACACCCCAACCCTGCCTTCTGTGCACCTTTCTTATAGTGCTTCTCGGTGGCGTGCCGGGCGCACATGATTTGCATATGCCCTGCAATGCTAATCGCTTAAATGTCCTTTCGCGGGCGGACGCAGGCTGCGAATTTCAGGCGAATCGGATGCTTCCTTCTTGGTGTTGCATTTTGAGTGGATAGCAGTGTGTGTATATATATATAAACTATTGACAAAATTCACCGGGCACCCCTTCAAAAGCAAATGAACTAATCCGCTGCGTTGTTAAGATGCGCGGTACAGTTGCAACCGCTGTAAAAAGAAGCCTGCAGCTGACCTCGATCATATCGCACTGAGAGGTTGAGTGAAAATGTTGCAGCGGGAGAGGACTGACTTTGAGAAAAGAAAGATTGTTGGATGTTATATTAGTGGGTTGTCCGTAAGAGAAACCGAGAGGCGTTTAAACATACCCAAGTCAACTGCTTTGGACATAGTGAATAAGTGGAAGACACATGGCGTGCCTGAAGTAGCAAAACGTACCGGCAGACCAAAGAAAATCAGTGATAGAGGACGTCGAAGCCTCAGGAGAGTCGTTACAGCTAATCGACGGAGTACTGCACAAGACCTCAGTGTACAAGGGAGTAAAAATGCTGGAATTTCTTTATTTAAACGTACCATTCGCAGAGAACTTCATTCCATTGGTTACCGTGGTCGTGCAGCTGTTCATAAGCCTTTCATCTCCACTCGGAATGCTACTCGTCGTTTAGCATGGTGAAAAGAACATTTATCGTGGACCGTAGATCAATGGAAACGGGTCCTGTGGACTGATGAATCCAGATATACGATCTATCAGTCTGAAGGCCGTGTGTGGGTATGGCGGCAGCCGGGGGAACGCTATTTACCACAATGTACTGTTCCTACGGTCGAGTTTGGAGCTGGCAGTGTACTCGTGTGAGGGTGTTTTTCGTGGTATGGTCCCGGTCCATTGGTTATCGTGGACACAGCTGTTAACCAGCACGTCTACCTCGATATTCTGGACAATTATGCCCTACCAACTCTGTGACAATGCTATGGAACCGAGCCTTGTTGGTGCCAGCAGGATAATGCACCGAGCCATAAAGCGAGGTTTGACTATTATTCTGTATCGTGCGTGGACTGGCCAGCACAGAGCCCTGATCTTAATCACACAGAGCAACTGTGGGATGAATTAGAGCGCCGCATAAGAAGTTTGGAACTAAAGCCTACCACTAAGCACTTTGTCGAAAGCATGGCTGGAAGGGTTAGTGCAAGCATTAAGGCCAAAGTGGACCCGCCGCCTCAGTGGCGCAGTGGTCTAAGCGATGGTGTCTGATCATTTGTCCAAAAGGGGTCTGGGTTAGAATCCCGGTGAGGCATGGATGTTATTTGTCTTACGATACTGTCTCTCTCTCTCCCTCCCCCCTCCCTCCCTCCCCTGGAACCAGTGACCCTAAATTAGGGACGGGCGACTGCTTATAACCTATTGAGTTGCTCACTGTTGTCGTTAAACCTCCAATCAAAAAACAAAAGGTGGACCGACACCGTACAAATGTATGTCAATAAAAGCTATGTTGTGTTTCTCTTCTAGGTGTCCGGTGACTCTTGTCAGTATAGTGTATATACACACCGATCAGTCAAAACATTAAAACCACCTCTGAGTTATGCAAATAAACCCGCGTTCAGCCAATCCGCGTCATGTGCCAAGGTCGCGAATGATGTACATACCTGGGTCGGAGCCCTGTCAGTGTTTTGTTTCGTCTCAACATCGGAAAAGCAAAGGATTTACCCGATTTCGACAAAAGCCAGATCGTTATGACAAGACGCTTTGGTAACAGCATCTCCGAAACAGCGCCGCTAGTACGTAGCTACGCTCATGCTACGTAGTAGTTAGTAGCTATCAAAGATAGTCTGAAACAGGTGACACTTCGAGCCGTCGACAAGGCGTGAGCTGGTCACCGCCTCATTGATGCCAGAGGTCCGCGCAGGCTATCTCTTCTTGTCCTCAGCAACAAGAAGGCTACTGTGGCTGATATTACCCTTAATTTCTACTGTGGTGAAGGGCCCATGTGTCCTAACGCACAGTTCATCGTACGGTTTTGCATATAGGTCTTCGCAGCCGCTGACCCATTCGTGTATGTCTATGCTCACAGCCGTTCACCGTCGTCAACGCTTGCAGTGGGCACGTGACGACAGACGAATCCCGTATTCTGTTACACTACGTCGACCGACCAACTCGTGTACGACGTTTATTCCAGGAAGCCTTCTCACCTGATGGAGGGAGTGTGATGGTCTGAGCAATATTTTCTTCGGGAACCCTTGGACTCATTGTTCCTGTAGAGTGTACTCTGAAATCTACCGCTTGCATGAACATCGTGGCTGACTAGGGGTGCAATCCTGAAGAAAAAAGTGGCCTGGGGCGCCGAATACCGGCACCGGAGTTATCGACTCTAGCAGGTATGGGGGAGAGATTGAAAAATCTGTAAAGAAATTTCACATATAATTCCACTGTAAATATGCATATCATACACTGGTGTGCAAAACTTACGGACTAGCCAGGTTTTGACCTGCAGGGGCGCACAGGGGCGACCTGGATATGTGAAATTCAAACCATAAGAACTCCATTACTTACCGAAATGATGACGGAAATAACACTGATATAATTGCAGATGCTAAAGGTCATAGTGGAATTTTATTCAGAATTGGCTATATACACTGGGTGCCATGATACAGATGCATCACTGCCAAAGACGCACGAAGGGAAGAGATCATCAGTAGGGGATATGATCCCCCCTAACGTTGATGAATGATTTGTACAGTCTGTCCATGCTTCGTACTAGGTTGGCTTATGAGTTCTTAGGGTAACATTGCCCATTTTTCATCAGCACCGTCTTCTGTTGCAGCCAGATCGTCCCAAACGTGTTCTATGGGATTTTGGTCGGGAGAGCGAGCTGTCCAATCCACCCGTTGAATGTCTTCACTTTCCAACAGCTCATCAACACTCACTGTACGAAGAGGTGTGGGGTTATCGTCCATTAACACGAACTGTGGGCTACTGGCACCTTGGAACAAACGAGCGTGGGGAAGGATTTCCTCATTGCAGCAGCGAGCACCGGTTACAATACCTCCTTCCAGTATTTGGAGCTCCGTACGTCCATTGATAAGAATGCGTTCCATACGAGAACACAGTGGCCGCCAACTCTATCCCTTTCATTGATGTTTTCGGGGAGATGCAGAGTGCCTACTTCACGCCAGATTAGTCTCAGGTGAGCAGTTGTTCACGGAACACATCGTACTGGTAGTTGGGCAAACAGTCCACCTTTGTGTAGTCCCTTGGCCACTGTAAACCGCAATATTGTGCGTTCTGTGCTAATATTCATTTGTTTTGGAAGCTATCTTCTTTGGTGGTGATCTCTCTTGGCCTGTAGGAGCAGTTAGCCGTCAGCCGTCCTCACGGGGAGGGGGGGTTGGTGGACGATCACCATCGGTCTTTCGCACAGCTGTACCTGTAATAATGAAGGCCGACCACAAACGCGATACGATGCTATGGGCGATACCAAACTCCTCGGCCACACTCATTGCAGTTCGCCCCCTCCTCGGGCCAATCAATTACTCGACCACGACTAAAATCATCAAGATGTTCTCGACGAGTCATTTAGTAGTCTTTAGTACACAACAAATACATCGAACGTCTGTAACACTCGTGCACTTCGTCTGGTCGCTTCAGTTCAACTGATGCTATTGGACTGCGCGAGCACATTTTTTCTCACGTCACGCAAACTATACGTCATGCTGCATTATTACGCATATATTGTATCTCCTGTTTTAATTTGTGTTTGGGTGCTGCTATTTACGGCGTTATTTTACTTTTTACACTTCGTCCTTAAGTTTTGCACACCAGTGTAAATATACATTCACCATTAATTTAAAACTCATTTAAGGATAAACATAAGTAAAATCACTGACTATATTAACACCTTTCACATAAATGCATTTAAAATTATTTTGAATGCTTACCTGTGAAATTAGGCGCCGACTTGATGATCCTCGTAACAACATTTCATCACTTGTAAGATACCCACCATACAAACGATGGTGGAAAGAAAACACATCTGCGCCGCGGACTGAAAGTCTGAAATACAAAAACTTGTCATATCTTGTTCTTAGGAAAGATGAACTACGTTTTCTCTATAAAATGAGCTTAATATGTTTTGTAGCATGCAGATTCCTTTCGCCAATTCTAGCCTTTTTTTTTCTTGCTGTTCATTTAATTGCAGCATGCATTGACACTAGAGAAAATCACGTCACTGTTTCTTTGTCACCGTTAGTGAAAAATCACGATTAGTTTGACAAAAAAAAAAAAAAGAATAACAGTTCCAAATTCACTGATAACAATGCCGCCGTTAGTCGTATCCGAGCAGTGCTTGGGATCCAAAATCGTACTTACTTTATGGTTTCAGTTGCCATGTCACCATATCTAAACAATTTGTCTTCTTTTTTGTTGAAACATCGTAGAGGTTGCTAGTGATGTGAGCTTTCTTTCAGTCTCCCCTCTTTCCCACGCTTAAGATACTTTTTGTTTTGGCTTTCGCTGTGCGTTCGCTGGTAAACGAAGAATTCAAAGCGAACCAATTTTAACCGATTTTTTCATGTTACAAGTGAGACGGTGACTCTCCGTCCGTTACTGCTCCGTCACCATTGTCGTAAACAATAATTTTATCACTGTTACCAGCGAGACCGTGACTCGCAGTTCCGACATCTTTACAGCTCTGCCACCGCTGTCGTAAACGGTGATTTTGTCACCGTTACTTCCGTGGAATTGTCACTGTGACCGGAAAATCACTGTTAAACCCACCCTTAATTGACATTGAAGTTCGCAAGATACTGATACGAATATTATTCTTGTAGCTTCAATTATTCATATAAAATGTTAGCTTTGCTTCCTCTGTGTTTAGCCATAAGAATGTCTGTTGGAGCAAAAAATAATTTTATCGCGCTACAGATATGTTTGAAACATGAAGTTTCATAGCGTTTTGTGAAAAGATTAAGTTTTCATCTTATGTTGGTTTTTTTATACAGCGTTGTCTTGGTCATGTTCCACCTATCCTAAAATGTTTAATACTTGATTTTTTTGGAGATAACTAATCAGTTATTACCGAATAAATATTGATGACGTTTGATTTTCTTATGTGACATAATGTTTTGTGTAATTTTTGAAACGTAAAATATGTGCGGAAGAAACCCAGCGAATGTTTTGACAAAATTTAACATGATAATTGAATCGTGGCCTCTCGATACCCCCAAAGGAACAGTAAGACAGCATTCTAGAAAGGTTCAGTCGCTGAGCAGCGCCATCGAATAAGAAATAGCGATAATACTGGAAGAAGAACCTACTTTATGTTCCACATCCTAACTCGTGGGAAGCACCATATAAAGTCCACAATTATGCATTGAGTTTACAAGTAAATGAATTAAACGCACCAAAACACTTATATGTGAAGAGAAGACACTCCAAAACAAGAAAGGAAATTTAGCAGTACAAATGCTAGAACTTGTGAAAAAATGTTTTAGGTGAGTTAGCATATTTTTTCATGTCTTGTCAAACCAAACCGCTGTTCGGAACACAACTTCTAATAACAAGAAGCTACAGGGTCTTCCACTAATGAGCAGAAAACTCATGGGGAAAATGTTTTAACTTCTGTAGAAATTATTAGTGTTACAGCACTTTTGGGGGAAGGCTGGGAGGACGCAGCGGAGTGTTTGTGACTAATTCTTACACTACAGGTAATTCTCGGATTAGTGAAATAAATTTCCCACTCAAAATTTTCCCTTACGGTGAAATACACTCTGTTGACAAAACATTAGATATAGGGGTGATGCGCAGTTGACATGGGCATCCCCCGCCCAGAATGGAACATACCCGAACCGAACGCAGACGAACAGCATTACTTCCCAACAGTGTATCGCAGCCGGGGAACATGGGTAAACGTGGTGATCTGAATGACTTTGATCGTGGACGCATTGTCGGCGCAAGACCGATAGGTCATTCTATCGCCCAAGTGGTAATAACTCTAGGGTTGACGAGGGCAACAGTACCAAGGGTGAACCGCGATTATACCATCGTCGGACGTAACAGAGCTCAAAGAGTAAGCTGTGGCTGACCTCACGACGTTGATGACCGGTCCCGACGTATACTTTTCCAGGCTGATACAGACTGACCGCTTAGCAACGAAGGCGTAAATCATATCCAGGTTAAGACTCTGAGGCCCAAGCAACTTTACCGAGCGAAAGGTGTGGCACACTCTGCATACCCTGAGATGCTGAGACTATGCCCTACTCGTGTGCCAATGTTGACTGCTCGTCATCAGAAATTACGCCTATCCTGGTGCCGGGAACATCAAAACTGGTCATCTGCAGAATGGCGCCGCGTCGTGTGGTCAGATGAATTACCGAGCTAAAGGGCGAGTGCGGCGTCGACAACATAAGGCCATAGCCCCGTCGTGCCAGGTCGGATCTGTTCAAGGCAGTGGTGGCTCTGTATGGTTCGGGGAGCCTGAGCATGGGACATATTAGGTCCCTTAATGTGTCTGGTGAAGTCTTTAACTGCTGCGCGCTACCAGCATGTGCTGGCTCATAAACTACATGCTTTCGGGCATCCTGCGGTCGATAGTCTGTTCTAGAAGAACAATGAGCAGTCCCATCCGGCCACAACCACCCAGGAATAGCTTGAGAAACACTCATCTGACTTTTGAAACCATCTAGTGGCTACCAAGGCCCCCGGATTTAAACCCTGTGGAAGCTCTCTGCGATGCCGAGGAGCTGAAGATTAGATCCATAGACACTGGACCGACGTCTCTGGCAGAGTTGTGGACAACGTTGCTGCAGGCATGGCTGGCATTATCTCCGAAAACCCTCCAACATCTGGTGGAGGGCATGTACAGGTTGTTATTCGCGCTAAAGGAGGACCAACATGCTATTATGTAAGTATCCCTAATGTTTTGTCCATTTAGAGTAGTAATTCAGTTTCATCTTTAAGGACTGGAACTAAATCATTATAGGTACTCAACTGAGAAAACAATATGTACCACGAGACCTAAAGGAAGAACTATATACTGTGTTTTCTTGGCCAACTGGTGAACGGGAAACTCATGTTGCTAAGATATATACACTGCCCTGCCATTAATATCGTCAGAGACCCAAATATAAACATACTCGTAGAGCTACGATGAGGCAATTGCACGACGCTGAATGCACTATGCCTCGATCGGTAGAGTTAGGTGACTTCCAGAGAGGATTGTTAATAGAATGCCACGTAAGCAAACACTCCGTAGTGACATTTCAGTGGCATAGAAGATCCATTGGTCGATGGTTGGTGATGTGATATGCAAATGGCAGCAAAATGGGGCTGAATCTGCTAAGAAAAGACCCGATAAACCTATGAAGCTAACAGAACGTGACAGGAGAATACTGAAAAGGAATGTTCACTCAGAACGCAAATGAAGAACGCTTCAAATCATACAAACCCTGTGTGAGACTATTGGGATTGATGTTAGTACAGTACTCAGGTTGCTGCACGACATGGATTTCCACGTTCAAGCAGCCCTCCACAAAGCGTTAGTAGCTTTAATTAATGCCATACGCCAATTAGCGGCGTGGTGTAAGGAACGTTGATCTTGGACTGCAGACCAATGGATAAGTACGATTTGGATTAACGAGTCAGGGTACACAGTGTACCATCTGATAATCGATTCTGCTTATGGTGGATGCCGGGGTATGGGTACCTTTCGGACTGTATCGTCCCAAAGATGAGGTTTGGTGGAGCCAATGTGATGGTATGGAACTTTGTTTTTGTAGTTTGGCTTTTGTGGCACATTATTCGTTTTGGAAAACACCGTGAATGTTGAGCTCCACCTAGGCGTTTCAATTATGCACTACCAGAGTTGTGACAGTATCTTGAGAGAAGGCTCATACCTCTGTCAGCAGGACAACGCACCATGTCATACGACTCGATTTGTTGCAGATTGGTTTGAAGGCATGAGCGTCAAGATGCTGTAATGGCCAAACCAGAATACTGACCTGAACTCTACGAAGAATCTCCGAGACAAATTGGATCGCCTGATTCATGGAAGAGATCGCCCAACAAAGCTGAACTGGTCAGGTCATATGTAGAGGATTTTAGGAAGGGAGTGTCTGACCCCAGATCTTAAACAACCCTTAGAAAAAGGAAACTAGGAGATTTGGGTTAGAGCGCCCGATAGGAAAGTGACACGGAAGCGAAGTAGGAAGGGGGAGGAAGATGCCCTTATTTATTACCGGGGGCCAGTTCACGGAATCCAACGGCTTAGCGTGCCCATCCGACGCACGGCGGATATTTAGTGGATCTAGCGTTCGTACCTGCCTGGGATCGAACCTGAGACCCTTTCCGTGGCAGTCACGAACGTTGCCCACTAGGCCACCCACGGCAGAAAGCTGAACTGGTCACTGCTTTCAAGGCCTAGTAGCGGTCATTTTAAAAGAAATTGGTGGAAAGTATTCCACAAAGACTATAGGCCGTCATAAGGGCCAAAATGTTCAGCACAAAGTATTACATTTTCAGAAAATAAGGAGTATTTGTAGACATGAATAAACGCATGCAAAATTTCTGAAATTTTAAATTACTTCAAAGTGGACCCCGTGGAAGAAACGGGTTTCACTAATTACGTAGAACAAGATCAGGATTTTAGCAATCAGATAAGTTTTCTTAAGTGAATGATTTAGCAAATCATTAACCTCAGAAAACTTGAATATTACATCGTCCTAGAGCAGGAATCCATCCCGCATCTTCCGATTTTGATTCGTGACAGCATGCTAGAGCCGAAATCGGAAGATGCGGGCTTGATTTCCGCTCTAGTGCGATGTAATTTTCAAGTTTTCTAAAATTATGCCACGTAATGAACAGTAAAACTAGCGATTCAAACATATTTTATTGCTAAAATCCTTACTTTTTAAAGTGATTTTACATTTCTTTGTGTGCGTGTGATCTAATATATTCTCTTTATTTCCCATAATTCGTGTTTTATGGATTGAACTCAAACATTTCTCTGCGGAAATGATTTTTAACAATTACTTTTAAAACAACTTGAGAGAACAATGGACTTTTATTTTATCAGTAGATTAGGTTTGTACATAAGCAAAACCGCATTAAATTTTTGTAGCGCGAAATCTAATTAAAAATATTCCGAAAACAAACTGACTGAATTAGTTTTCTCAAAGATACGAATGTTTCTTAAGTTGTTCAGGAAATCACCGACAAACCACTCTTCTTTCTCGTATAGTTGTAAGTGATAATGTACTGCAGAATAACCCAGATATGTGATAATGTACTGCAGAAAAACTCTTGAATATTAACATTCTGAAGATGTAAATGAATATGATTTAAGATCCAATTGGATGCTAATGAAAATACGACAGTGGAAATTTATTGTGACTCTTGATGAAACATGGATCTACCTAAACGACTTGTAACAAAAAAGGTCAATTTATTATCGCAAAAGAGCAGAAAAAAGACTTGCAAATTTGGTTCCAAGAATCCAAAGAAAGGTTCAGTAAAGGATTTATGATTATCGCTGATTTCTCATACAATGGGGAATTAAAGTTAAGAAAAGTTGAAAAGCATATTAAAATCAATTATACGTATTACCAAAATAATGTTTTAACTTCTATATTTAAAGAGGAAAAGCCCATTCCTTTATCCACAGACCCTTCAAAGAGTAGAACTCCATCAGGATAAGGCTACCAGTCATACATCCAAATCTGCCACTGTTTCTTGAAAAATGAAGAAAGAGACTGGTATCAAGTCTATACCTTTCGTCATATTCCATCAAAGTCTCCTGATGAGTCACCAATGGACTCTTGCTCCGTCGGACTACTAAAAAGAGCCCTTTCGAAACGCAGACCTAAAACAATGACTGTGGAAAACAGTGGAAGAGGAGTGGAATAAAATACCACTACCAATTTTAAGAAATGCCCTGTTACCTTGGAAATCTAGATGTAGATTAAATAGAAGTAATCGCTCTTTCCACGTTTATAAGTGAGTCACGGAAAAATTCTCATTGGCTGCCACCGGGAATCGAAACCAGGTCTTCCAGTTGCGCGCCGGATATGCTACCACTGCACCACAGCTGCCTCGAAATTCTCCAGACTCACATACGACAACTGCCAGTTTGTACTGGTAATTTGTCGTATGTGAGTCTGGAGAATTTCGAAGCCAAACTGCTAGTTTGTACCGGCAGTTTGTCGTATGTGAGTCTGGAGAATTTCGAGGCCGCTGTGGTGCAGTGGTAGCATATTTGGCGCGCAACTGGAAGACCCTGGGTTCGATTCCCGGTGGCGGCCAACGAGAATTTTTCCGTGACTCACTTATAAACGTGGAAGGAGCGATTACTTCTATTTGATGTTCCTAATCACCGTCAACTGTGTATTTATTATTTAGATGTAGGTTTATATCCAGAGAAAGTGCTACCAGACAGAACATTAAATAATTTTATTTTAAGCATTAATTATATTGCTCGAAAATCGAGGATGTGTGAACATCCTCTGTAACTTGATCCGGAGAAAACTGCGCTTATGGGTTTGAAAATCCCTTTGAAATTTGAAGTCTTGAAAACCTTTCTATTTTGAAGTAAATGTCTAGTAAAAATGGGAGAACAACTGTGCCCTCAAGAGTTATATTCGTCAATATATTTATCAAGACTTCCAAAATTTACTAACATATGTGTTTATAAATGAAGGATTCTATCCTTTTTGTGCAGCAGTGCCTTTTCCAGATTTTCTGCTGCAGAATGTGCATGATTTTCTGCTGCAGATTGCACATTATACGTAAGCATGAAAAAAACTGCTCCGGTAGTCTAGTGGTCTGAGGTGCTGGCCTGTGGTCATTCGACCAAGTTGGGTCCTGTCTCTAGTCCCGGATGTGGCATGAGTGATGTGCTTGTCCGATAAAGGTAGCTGTGTCCATTTCCTGGAACCAGTGACCCTAAATTAGAGACGGGTGACTGCTTATAGCCCTGTGAGTGGTTCATGGGGTGGTTGTAAAATCTCAAAACAAAATAAAAGCACAAGTTTTGTTGTCACATGCATGTATTGCATGGTATAGCTAACTATATATATATACACTATCTACCAACAAGTAATTCGACACCCCTGCAATCGACAATATCTGCGGTCCTAATACAAGTCACGGCTGCCGCCGTTAAATATCGTGTGGGAAAACAACAACGCAAACAGTCTCATGCAAGATGCCACGCAGTTCGGAGCTCTCTGATTTCGAGAAAGGTGTAATCGTCGGGTATCACAAAAATGGCCGATCATACGTGACATATCCAGCGAGTTGAAGTACCCAAAATCGACATTAGCCTACGTGATTGTCAAGTGGAAGATGAGAGGTGACTCTCGGAATGTGTCCCGACCCGGCAGACCCACAAAACTGGGAGTTAGAGACCGACGGGTGCCGGCCAGAGAAATTCGGAAGAACCGCGCCAAATTGATGGGCCATATCCGCGAACAGGCATCCGGGAGTGTTCTTTCGATGAATACCATCCGTAAGGAAGCCCATCTGCTCGGTTATCATGGACGTGCTGCCGCCCATGAGCCTTTGATCACCAAGTCCAATAGAGCTTGCTCGGCTAACGTGGTGCAAAGAACGTAGACAGTGGACCGTTGAACAGTGGAAACAGGTTCTCTGGACCGACGAATCAAGGTTCACCCTCTACCGTTCGGATAGCAGGGTCTGGGTTTGGCGTCTGCCTGGAGAACGCCTCCTGCCGGAATGTATTGTGCCAACTGTGAAGTTCGGCGACGGTGGAATTATGCTATGGGGGTGTTTCTCCTGGTATGGCCCGGAACCCTTGGTCGTAATTCCTGGTAGACTCAACGCCGAGACCTACTGCACCATTTTGGATGACCATGCGCTTCCTACGTTGTGGCAGTTTTACGGGGTGGACCCATGTTACTTTCAGGATGACAATGCCACCTGTCATGTTGCGAGGTCCACACTGGCTTGGTATGGTGACAATGTGGTTAATCGAATGGCCTGGCCTGCGCAGAGCCCGGACCTTAACCCTATCGAGCACCTGCGGGACGAGTTGGAGCGTCGACTTAAGGGGTGCCCCCACCATCCGAAATCGGTGAAGGAACTGACCTGTCTTCCCCAAGCCGAGTGGAAGAAAATACCGCTAGCCGTCGTACAACGCCTGGTTGAGAGTATTCACGGAGGGTCGCAGCTGTAATCGCCGCTCGTGGAGGCTCCACCAACTATTGAAGGTGAAGAAACTTCGTTTCCCTTTGCTATCACAGGTGTCCAATTACTTGTTGGTAGATAGTGTCTCCTCCATGTCACTCCCGCATGATTTCGAATTTCATCCACCCATCTCCTATGTGGTCTTCTTCAGGGTCTTTTCCTGTACCTTGGATTCCAGTCTGGAATTTCGGTTGTGCATCGGCGGTCCGTTCTTCTGGCAACATGTCCAGCCCATGGCCATTTCATGGATTTTACTCTAATCATGATTTCTTCCACTCTTGTCATTTTTCTTATCCATGAGTTCCTCTTCTTATCTCTCTGGTTACACCAAGCATGCATCTCTCCGTGGTTCTTTCAGTTGTCAGCAGTCTTTGTATGTCTTTTTTAGTTTATGTCAATGTCTCTGCTCCGTACGTATGCATTAATCAACACTTTTCTTTTAAGACATAATGGCATAGTGCTCTTAAAAATTGCACTGTTTCTTCCAAAAGTTCTCCAACCAAGTTTTATACGCCCATTGATTTCTTTATCAACTTAACTTTTGCTTGATATCTGCTGTCCAAGGTAAATGTAGGTATCTGTCATCATCAGCTTTTCCCGTCAATCGATAAATCTTTTTTTTTTTTTTTTTTTTTTTTTTGTAAAAGCTTTGTACATCAGTTTTGTCTTCGGAAAGTTCACTTTATATCCCACTTTACTCTTGTCAGCAAGTTCCTGGGTCATACTGTGCAGCTCTGAAGGGGTAGTTGCAAAAATGACTACGCCATCAGCAAAACGAAGATGAGTTAAATAATCTCCATTAATCTTTATCCCTTTGTTTTCCGAGTTCAGTGATTGAAAGACATTTTGCAATGTGTCATTGAAGAGTTCGGGAGATATGGTGTCACCTTGTCTCACTCCTTTTCCAATTTTTATTGGTGCTGTATCCTCAAATATCCGAACCTTTGCGCTTGCATTTTCATAGATGTTACTAATAATACTAATGTATGCATTTTCAATACAGCAGGATTTTAAAGCCATTGTAACTACTGATATATTCTGGTTCTTTAGATAACAACGTTTTGGATGCTGAGGTAAGGAAATGACGAATGTTTCGCTGCATAATGTATTTTATTCTGAGTGGAAAATGGGAACGCCCAGAAACGGAAAGCAGCCATTACTGAACTTTCGAATTTTCTTTTTCCAGAGAATAAATGAATCATTTCCTTGACAGATCCACGAGTTGATAAAGGTGACAAATTGGAAAAGTTTCTTTTACAAAATACTATATGAACAATTCACCCAGCACTTGCTAAAGTACGCTTCTCGTGTATGGGCTTCTGTTGAGACAACAAAAAGTTTTCTGAGGGATGAGGCAGTTCAGTTTGACCCAGGTTTCTGCAAGTTGTAATAATTCTTCTATGATACTTCATGTTGTCTGTAGTATTGTTTTAAGAAATGTGTTATTTTAGAAGGTAGATATCTCCTTTCACATGAACGTTTTAAAACTAAAAATTCACCAGATAAAACTGCTTTTTCCCAAGAGGATAATTTTAGTTAACGTAGAAACTGAATGGAGAATTTTCATGTTGTTTTTTTTTATTGTTGTTTTTATTTGATGGCATATGTTGGAAAATCTTTAGGGCAAAATCTTGGAGAGCTGATACGTTTGTCAACTACAAAATGTTTGTCGATTTGGTTGGCAAGCATATATATCAGCTTACCATGTTTTTGTCGAATTAAAACTAAAGCTGAAGACAAGCTTGAACATTTGTCAACCTAAAATCTGTATCGATCGAAAGCATGGAAGCTACGAACTAAGCGTTGCGCCGCCCGGGTGGCCTAGTGGTCTAAGCGTTGGCTTCTGACCATTCGTCAGTGATGTGTTCGGGTTCGAATACCGGTGAGGCATGGATGCTATATTTGTCTTACAGCACCGGCTCTCTTCCTTCCCTGGAACCAGTGACCCTAAATTAGAGACGGGTGACTGCTTATAGCCCATTGAGTTGCTCACAGTGGTCGTTATGCACCTAAACAAACACCATGTTGCTTTTCACAGGAAGAAACACAAAATGTCTTTCGTCTTGAAGAAGCTAGTCATTTGCATAGAGAAGTTGAAGTCGGTAACTACAGGAAACAGCATTCACCAGGAATTTTCTTTGTTTTGTTTGAGGGTTTAACAGCCATTGAGAGCAATTCAATAAGCGAGAAGCAGCCGCCTGTCCCTAAATTAGGGCACCGGTTCCAGGGAGCTAGCCACCGTAAATCAAATACACCGTCCATACTTCACGCGCGATTCAAACCCGGACCGATAGCTAGAAGCCAGCCTTTCGTACTACTCAACCACTGAGGAGGCTCACTCACCAGGGAAAAGGTGATATCTTGTTTAGAAAACTGAAATTAACATTAAAATGAGAACACTGCTCCAAACATCGGGTGTCTTTAATTTGGTGCTTTGTTTTAGTCACCGGACAGCCCTTCAAAAGCAAATGAACGTATCCTCTGCGTTGTTAAGATGCGCGGTACAGTTTCAAATGGTATAAAAGCAAGCCTGAAGCTGATGGGGATCATATCGCACTGTGAGGTTGAGTGAAAATGTCGCGACGGGAGAAAACTGACTTTGAGATAGGAAAGATTGTTTGGTGTTATATCAGTGGGTTGTCCATAAGAGAAATAGAGAGGCGTTGAAACATACTCAAGTCAACTGTTTTGGATGTACTGAATAAGTAGAAGATGCATGGCGTGACTGAAGTAGCAAAACGTACCGGTAGAACAAAGAAAATCGGTGATAAAGGACGTCGAAGCCTCAGGAGAGTCGTTACAGCTAATCTACGGAGAACTGCATAAAACCTCAGAGTACAGATGAGTAAAAATGCTGGAACCTCGGTATGTACACGTACCATTAGCAGAGAACTTCATTCCATGGGTTACCGTGGTCGTGTGGCTGCTCATAAGCCTTTCATCTCCACTCGGAATGTTACTCGTCGTTAAGCATGGTGTAAAGAATATTTATCGTGGACCATAGATCAGTGGGTCCTTTGGACTGATGAATCCAGATAAACTATCCATCAGTCTGATGGCCGTGTGTGGGTTTGGCGACAGCCGGGGAAACGCTATTTGCCACAGTGTACTGCTCCTACGGTTAAGTTTAGGCAGTGTACTCGTGTGGGGGTGTTTTTCGGGATATGTCCCGGCCCATTGGTTATCGTGGACAAACCTCTTAACCAGCAAGTCTACCTCGATATTCTGGACCAATTATGCCCTACCAACTCTGTGGCAATACTGTGGAACCGAATCTTGTTGGTACCAGCAGGATAATGTACCGAGCCATAAAGCAAGGAATGTTACGGTGTGGTTTGACGGCAATTCCGAATCGTGTGTGGTCTGGGAAGCACAGAGCCCTGATCTTAATTCCATATAGCACCTATGGAATGAATTAGAGCGCCGCATAAGAAGTTTGGAACCAAGGTTTACTACTAAGCAACAGTTAGCGGCAGCATTATGTACTGAATGGAAGCGCATACCTATCGATGTGTTCCAAAACCTTGTCGAAAGTATGTCTCGAAGGGTCAGTGCATGCAAATTAAGGCTAAAGGTGGGCCGACACCGTACTAATGTATGCCAATAAATGCTATGTTGTGTTTCTCTTCTAGGTGTCCGGTGACTTTTGTCAATATAGTGTATTTTCGTTGAAATGTGAGCTGAAAGAACAGAGACTTAACGTAGGAGGTCGAAAAGCTGACTTATGATCATTCGTCCGAGATGGGCTCGGGTTCGAGTTCAGGCTAAAGCCCTTGCTTTACGGCCCCAGCCCTTTCCTCTCCCTGAAACCAGTGGCTCGAAATTAGGTACGGGCGACTTATAATAGCCCTTAAAATTATTCACGGTGGTCACTAAGTTCCGAAAGTAAACGATCCGTAACCTTTGATTTATTCAAAGGTTTCAAAAAATGTGTGGCATAAGCACATACGACGACGAAATTTGTCTAATTTATGTATACTTAACTCAGACTTATCTTTGCCAAAAACAGTCATTTGTTTTAGGGGGGGGTTAACAAAGGATACTACAATGAAGAAATGTTTCATATAAAGACACATTTTCAGAGCATTTTTCAGCTTTTCACTGTATAAAGCCGCCACACCCTTTGAAATGTTAAGAGTGAATGTCTTTGACAAATTTTGTCGAATGCTAAAATGTTTAAATGATGCACCCTTTTAAAAGATAATGATTTGTAAATTTGCCTCGCTATAGATGATACATGGCATGAGTTATGTATAACTTTCAGTAAACAAACTAATGTACAACGCTTTTACAAGAAATGAAGATTTATCGATTGATGGGGAAAATCTGGAGATAACCAATACCTACATTTATGTTGGACAGCAGATATCAAGTGAGGGTCACATTGATGAAGAAATTAATCGGCGTATAAAACTTGCCTGGAGAACTTTTGGAAGAAACAGTATAATTTTCAAGAGCAATATTCCATTATGTCTTAAAAAAAAGTGTTTGATCAATGCATCCTTCCAGTGCTTACGTATGGTGTAGAAACGTGGACCTTAACTAAAAGAGACATAAAAAGACTGCAGACAACTGAGAGATGCATGGAGAGATGCATGTTTGGTGTAACCGGAAAAGATAAGAAGAGGAACTCGTTGATAAGGAAAAGGACAAAAGTGGAAGTTATCATCATGAGAGTAAAATCCGTAAAATGGCAGTGGGCTGGACATATTGCCAAAAGGACGGACCACAGATGAGCATCCGAAATTTTAGACTGGATTTCAATGGACAGGAAAGGACCCAGAAGACCACACGGGAGATGGGAGAATGAAATTCGAAAGCATGCGGGAGTGACATGGAGGAGACTGCCTCAAGACAGACCGTTCAGGAAGAAACTTGGGGAGACCTTCATCCAGCAGTGGCTTGATAATGGTTTATTATGATGATAGCAGTGTATAACTGTGTATGAACATTTTCCTACTGCAAGAATGCAAACTTCCAACAGAATAGCAGCAATAATGAATAGCAAACATCCTGAATGCTGTTCAGTTGTCAAAAATAAAAAGGGGGGGGGCTGAACTTTAAAATATCCGTAGCAGATTTTCTATACAAAATGCCACATTTCGTAATACCCAGGTTGCTATGTTAAAGGTAATGTGTCCATTAATCTATTTTAAAATTTAATTACAGTACATTGAGTGACAACTTTTATAATATACAGACAGCACTTGACAATATGGATCATGCATTGCAGTGTGTAGTCTTAATGCTAGCATAGTGCATTTTATGTTATAAATCACACTAAGTCATTTAGTTTGTGGTGCTGTCGGTGACTTTAGGGAGAAGATCCGTTGATAGTAGTAAAAGGCTCTGGAATTTTGGTACCCAAATGGTTGGACTTTGCCCCAAAAATCTTTAGTAAGTTATTAAATGTTTAGTAATATTAAAAATCATAAAATTAATTAAGTAACATTTATCTACCGGGAATGGTAGATCACTATTAAATATTGAGTAAGGCTTTGCAGCCCAAAATAACTCCAATGGTAGTCTAAAGAAGCCTACAACCGACAAAACATTGAAATTGTGTTCAAAGAGCAAGGAGAGAAAACTACACCATCCAGCTATTTAAAATGATAGCAGAATCATACATTATAGAACTTGAAACAAATACCAGGATTAAAAATAACAAGTAAAACTTTTGAACTTTTAAATCGCTGAACTGCTATTCAATAACTTAAGAGGTAACGATCTATTAATATGTGAACCCCGCTTCACTAATTTACAAACTGTTGTCATCTCGAACATCAGGAAAAATTCACTTGCTTTGAAGCAGAGATTTGCAAATTAAATGCTGGTACCAAGATGTTCAAGTACCTTGCTTTCCGACAGATAATGCGCTCGTTACCTATACAAAACTACTACATCACAGACAAATGATTAATCAGTCGTTCCTACAGACCATAATGACATCCGAATAGTTAACCACAGATATAATATCAACATAGATACAGTACTCCATAGATAAGAAAAAACATATCTAGAAGCCCTGCATTCTGATTATGCTCACTCACAGAAATGTAGTCGAATATAAATATTTATGGAAAAAAATCCCAAAATTTCAATCCAAGCAAAGAAAGTAATTACATCCGGTACTTTTTGGTACTTTAAGCAGATCATTATTTCTTCGAGTATATTTTTAAAACTTAATGTCCTCTTTTAAGCATCCTGAGAGCTCAAGGCATGTTTGCGCCCCGATACAAAGTACCACTTCGGCGTCCTTTTTTGAAGTTTTGGCTGGAAAAAAAATCTGCATAATGTATTCACATGCGTTTGGCTGTTCTTTCCCATTCCACATCGGGGTTGGGTTGGGGGTTTAACGACCACCGTGAGCAACCTGATGGGCAATAAGCAGTCGCCCGTCCCTGCTTCAGGGATGCTGGTTCCAGAGAAGGAAGAGAGCCAGTGCCGTAAGACAAACACAACATCTGTACCTCAACGGACTTTGTACTGGGACCCCCATCGCGGACAAATGGTCAGAAGCCAGTGCTTAGACCACTGCGTCAGCGCAGCGGCCCATTCTACTTTGAAAGACTTAGAGATAAGGTAGCATCTCAAGTACTTAGTAACGCAAATTGCCACGGAGTAAATGGTGTTTCCATTCTTCTTAAAAAATATTGGATACGAACTGCCCTTTTTCGTAAAATTATTGGGTGTATTAGATTCACCTAGTCGGATCAACGCTGCTAATGCTTCTCTCTACTTGAAATAAGGAGGTAAAAATATGAAAGTAATTACTCAATGTCCTTGCATTTATTCATGCGAAAACAAAAGTGCATCGTAAAATTTTTAGAGAGCGAAATTCCGCCCCAACGTTAATTACAGCTTCAATCAGCTGCTTCCTTTGTTTGATGGGAAATACAACACTGCTTGGAAGAGAGCTTCAAGCAAATAAACACTGTATTGCGTTTCCTCAGAAAAGTAAGAGAGGAAAGATGATGTGTTGACCATGCGATAAAAGAAAATAGCCTGTAGCGAAAGAGGGAGGCAGGCTAAATTGGCCTGTAGTGCATTTAAGTAAAACCTACTTCCTTTTCTGAGCTGTGAAACGAAATAGGTGGATATAGGAGCTCAAGAAATATATTTTTTCTCCCACACAAGGTATTCAACCTTTAAAATTTTACAAGAGTTGCGTTTTCAAAGACACCCCTCAAGAGAAAGCTCCCAAGATGCATTGCCTCCCTAGCTTACTGGTTTGAAATGGTCCTGCCTCATAACTTCCCGATTTCAGTTTTCTTTACCGACTTTCACCATTTCCAATATGATTGTATCATTTCCAAATTTGTTTCCCGTAGCAAAAAGCTTTGAATAATTGTTTGCAACTAATTAGAGCTGATTGAACAAATACGTTCGTGTCACTTCATGACTCTCAAGTTATAGGCGAAAAACACCAAATCAAAAATGCCTGAGAATAGCATTACATGATTTATCTGTATATTTGTTCCCTTGCGTGTGATTTGTACAGTCTCATTTATCTTTTTTTTTCTTACGACAATTCAATTTTAAGTCCAGAGAAAGCATGGCATTAACTTTCGAATGGAAGTCAACCAATGATCGAAGATTAACTAAAATGCGTGATTCTGTTCAAACATAAATCCAATGACTTTTGAAGAAAACTTAATAGGTTATTTGTGCTGATTGTGATGTGTCAATCCAAAAATTTCCGAACTACAGCTTACTGAATTTAGTGTCCAGAATAATGGCGCATTTCTCAAGATAAGCAATGACATGCAGGAGCAGTCGAACTATCCGACTCGAGATTGTCGACACCAGCTCTTTTACAGCTCTTGTTGAAAGGGCTCAACTTGTTATCTCGTTTAAGGGTTCAACTATGTAAACTCGCAAAATACACGGGTGTGGGCCAGTGATAATACCCACGCCATCCATGAGGAGCCATTGCATCCAGCGAAAATCGGTGCCTGGTGTGCGGTGTCCCCACGCCGTATCATTGGGCCAATCTTTTAAAAAGACACTGTGAATACCGACCAATACTTGGAAATCTTCAATGAGTTTTGAACCAGCTGGATGAGCAGGAACTTGCAGATGGTTACTTTCAACAGGACGGTACAACGTGCCACGCCTCCAATAAGAGCATGGCAGAAATTTGCAGCTTTTTCCAGGTCAGGATTATCTCCAAAGACCTGTGACGCCTAGGTCTCTCGACGTGACACCCTCAGATTTCTTTCTCTGGGGACTTTTAATAAGCAAGTTTTATGCTAACACAAACCAAGGTCGATTGAGGAACTGAAAGACATCATCACACTTGAAATTGCTGCCATCGATGTCTATACGCTGCATCGCACATTCGCCAATATGGAGCGTCGGGTTGAATATGTGCACTTCCAGCACTTCTATGAGGCATTCCGTTTTGTCATGGATCAAGATATGTTTTACATTAATTCTATTCAATTGTGCTTTTGCAATCGTGAGTTAATTAAAAAAAATGAGTGTTCAGTCCCGAGTGAATCACCCTGTAGTTCTTATTGCGATGTCCGGTTACTGAACTAACTCCCTGCGTTTGTTTACATCGATCTTTGTTAGAATTAATTTTTATAGAACACACAGTGCAATAAATGTACGATGTCTCCTGAATTTCAGTTTCTGTCATTTCACAAATCTTAGAACAATATTTTTCTTATTGTTAGTAACTAAGTTACTTTATCATCACGTGCATCTAAGTTCGGAAGATGGGGCTCATTTCTAATTTAGAGAAACTGGCAGAAAAGGATTGATGGAACCAGAGCAGAAAAAATACCCATATTTCATCTAGCGTGGACCCAGATTTTAGGTGATCGAATTTTTACACCTAACCAACCTATCCCTGAGAGGCCAGTTGTGACACCTTTCTCGAAACTTTTGGTTGAAAGAGTACATAAGTGTGCTTGAGTGAAACGCGTAATGTGGACACTGAGTTAGCTTTCCATTAGGAACACCTACTAATAACGCGTTGGTCCACCTTTCTGTGCAATCACGCCTCGCAGTCGCCTAGGAACAGATTCTACAAGGTGTCGAACATCCTCCATACGTAACTTGATTCATGTCAGCTGCAGTAGTTCTGTCAGTTCACGCCCCTTCCGTGGGGGAGCAACAGCAGTTGTCATACCCCGTTCTAGCATATTCCACAAACGTTCAAATGGGTTACCGTCAGGGAAGTTTGAGGGCCGAGAAAATGGGGAGAATTCGTTGTCGTGTTCCTCCAACCATTCAGTAGTTATACGAGCCCGATGACACGGTGCGTTGTCTTGTTGAAAGATGGAGCTGTGGTCCTGGTAAACCTTCTGCAGATAAGGATGGAGATGGTCCCCTAACAGGTTCCTGTAGCGTTACCACCATTCAGTGTTTGTGATGATGACTTGCCAGGAAAAAGCTGCCCAGACCAGAACACCACCTCCACCAGCCTGTTGAAACCCAACTGTGCAGCCAGGGCATAGCGCTTCATGCGGTTTATGCCATATACAAACCCGGCCATCAGCATGGTGTAGCAGGAAACGGGACTCCAGACGACCTTCTTCCATCTGTCGAGAGTCTATTGCCGACGTTCTTTTGCCCATTACAGGCGTTGTTTGCAGTAACTGGGCGTCATCATGGGTATACTCGTTGGTCTCCGGCTGTGGGACCCCTGGCGAAGCTAGGTACGACACATGGTGCGTGTGGAAATATGTCAAACTGCACCGCTGTTGTACTGGTGGGGGAGTTGGGCAACTGTTGCACGTCGTTTCTGAGATACCAGTTGTGACACCCGAAGCTCCCCTTTAGGATCAATTGCGCGTGGATGACCAATGCCAGCTCTTGGTGGATGTCTGTGCATGGTTAATTCAGTCCTGGTACACCCTTGATACGGTAGTACGGGAGCAACTAGCAAGTGTGGCTGTTTCCAAAATATTGCCCTCCGGGCCCCAAATATCTGACAGAGGTCAGATCGGCTTACGTCTCCACGTTTCCCGATTACTGGCAAACGTTTACGGATTACGTACAGAGGATAGGTGTGCACAATCTATAGTAGCCACACGTGACGTTGATGTCACGTGGTACTTAGTTATCGCTCAGAATATGTAAAACGAAGAATGTTCCTAATGCAAAGCTAAAACAGTGTATAAGTAATTACCGAATAGAGTAGAGATCGCAGAAACCTGCTGCTATCGCGCGTAGTAGGGGTATGTGGAGTATGTTTTGCATATGTCATTAGCATGTGTTGACTATACACTGAAGTGCCAGAAAAACTGGTGCACCAGTCTAATACTTGGTAGGTCCCCCCCCCCTGGAGCGCAGGACTGCAGAAATACGACGGGGCATAGACTCCACTAGCTTCTGGAAATATGCTGTAGGCAATGCCCACCATACTTCCTGCAGAGCGTTCCACAATTCGGGTGTATTCCGAGGTCTCGGATTCCTGTGTTCGATAGCGCGTTGCATAGCATCCCAAATGTGTTCTATCACGTTCAGATTTGGGGACTTGGGTGGGAATGGCAACACCTCAAACTCAGATGAATGCTCCTCTAACCATAATGTGGCCTCCCGACACTTGCATTGTCCTGTTGGAACAGGCCCAACCCATCAGCATGAATGCAGGACATGAACGGGTGTACCTCGTCAAAAAGGATGCGCACATAGCGTTGGCCGGTCACAGACGTTTGTAGATGTACCAGGGGTCCCAGTGAAGTCCAGCTAAACACACCCCATACCATCACGGACCCCCCCTCCCTCCACTCCCAACCCACCAGCCGGTACAGTTCCCTGTTGAGAGGCGGGATCCATGGCTTCATGGGGTTTGCGCCACACACGAATCCTTCCATCTGCCCGATGCAGTTGGAAACGCGACTCGTCAGACCAGGCTACTTGTTTCCAGTCATCCAGTGGTGGTGTTGCCGTGACCAAGCGAGGCGCACAGTCCTGTGTCGTGCACCTATCAAGGGGACTCGAGTTGGGCGTCGGCTCGCAAAGCCCATATCGTGCAGGGTACGTTGCACAGTCCGAACACTGATGCTTGTTGAGGCTTCAGCATTGAATTCCGATTATACCTACGAGAGTGTTGCACGCCTATCTCGTGAAACGATTCTTGACAGCCAACGATGGTCACGTTCACCCAATGTCTTTTTACGGCCACACTGGTATCGTAGGTTGGAGGTTTTGCCGGAATTCTTGTAGTCACGGTACACCCTTGCAATGGTCGTCCGTGAAAATCCGAACTTCGTTTCTACCTCCAAAATACTATGGCCCATCTCACGAGCGCCAACTATGACTCCGCGTTGAAAATCATTTAAATGGTTATTACTTGTCATTCTCATGCCGAAAACAGCTCTGACAGCTGGCAAGGATGTCTGTCGCTTTATATACACACTGGCGGACGCAACCGAGAACGCGCATAGCTGACGTTGCTATGTATTTTGCATAAGCTCGTTTGTACCAGTTTTTCTGGCACTTCAGTGTATATGTATAGTCACAAACACTGTCGGTACGGGAAAAAGCCGTTAATGGTGAAAGATGGAAATCGATAAACCCACAGTCGGTATGCTATACTGTAAGAGTGTAAGAAAGAGAGAAATGCAGTGCAGGCTTAGAAAAGCATCACCAAATTGAAAAGAGAAGTTAACTTATCAGTAAGTATTTGGTGCAATTGGTCGGAAAAATTTCATAACCTGGCAGTTTCTCGGTAGGCCATTGGAGCATGATGAAGACATGGTGAAAGCGAAACAGAGTTCATACCTTCAACTACATTTATTGACGATAATACACATGCAAGTTGATGAACTCGTTTGGCGCCGCCCCGGTGGCGCAGTGGTCTAAGGCGATAGCCTCTGATCATTCGTCCGAAAGGGGTCCGGGTTCGAATCCCGGTGAGGCATGGATGTTGTGTTTGTCTTACGGCACTGGCTCTCTCCCTTCCCTGGAACCAGTGACCCTAAATTAGGGACGGGCGACTGCTTATAGCCCATTGAGTTGCTCACGGTGGTCGTTAAACCTCCAATCAAAAAAAAAAAAAACGTTTGGCTGGACGACTGCTAATAGCCCATTGAGTTGCTCACGGTGGCCGTTAAATATTCAATAAAAAAAAACTCATTGGGAGTGGTCGAGGTGTGACCTTTCAAGAGATCTGTGATTCACTGCATTGTAGTCATAGTGCTGTGGAAGCAATGATTCATAACCTCGAATACCGGAAAGTATATGCGAAATAGGTGTCACGCCAATTAACCTAGGTTCATCTGAATCGAAGTGTGCAGAGATCTGTTCCGAAAGATTAAGGGACCAGGACACATTTCTTTCCAATGTGGTGTCTGAAGATTACACTTGGGCATACCTTTATGACTCAGAGATATAGTCCATGGAATGTTGGCATAAGACCTTGCTTATCCACCTGAAGAGTTCAAAATACCGTGTTCAACAAAAAAGTGATGGTGACAATTTTATGGGATGTCAGAGGCATCATCCTTGAACAAGGTGGCACTGTCAACAATTGGTTAGTAGAGTCTAAATTTGCTTGTAAAACGAAGAAAAGACGTCATTTTTGGCAATGAGTAAAGTGCCCAATGAACTGTTGTTGCGAAACATCGTTCAGTGTGCCGATACTTGGCCCTTTATATTTTAGTCAAGACCAAACTGATAATGGATTGAACGAAGCAGTTTAACACCCTCGCAAGCCATAGATGATCTGCACCAATCACGCTCAGCACCTAGTGGGGCATCAAAGGAATTATTCACTTCTGAGTTACCACCAGTACGAATCCATTACGTCTGAGATATATTGATATGAACTTCAGTATCATGATTCACCAGAATAAATCTCGCTCCCATATAGTAAAAAGAATTATTCAAAAAATCAGGCTTTGGCTGGGAACTAATGAACTGCACACCATATTCGTCGGAACTTGTTCCAAAGGGCTTTTATGGTTGTCGGAAAAGTTATGACGTATTTTAGCCATGTTTTGCAAAGGTCATGTATTGATAGAAAGAACAAAGATCAATCAATGATATAATGCCCGTTTTGTTCGATAACCTTTTGCCATCTGTCAGTGAGCGCAGAATGCCTCGTTCATAGGACCTGTCTTTCGTGGCGAAAAACTATACAAGGTGCTGATTTACAGCCTCCTCTGAATTGAACATTATACCACGCAAGGACTGTTGAAGAGAGCGAAACAAGTGGAAGTCTGACGGCGCAAGATCAGGCGAGTATGCTGGGTGTGGCAACACATCCCACCCTAGCTCCAATAATTTGTGGCGGGTGATCAAACTTGTCTGTGGTCTCGCGTTGTCGTGTTGGAACAAAACACCTTTACGATGAACGAGCTCTGGACGTTTCTGGATGATGGATTCGTTCAAACTGTCTAATTGCCGACAGTACACATTCGAATTGATTGTTTGGTTCCGTGGTAGGAGCTCGAAAAACACGGCACCTTTAAAATCCCACCACACTGAGACCAGAACCTTCCACTGATGAATGTCTGCTTTGGATGTCGTTTGAGGCGAAGCAGCACGTCGGGACCAAGATCGTTTGCGCAGCACAGTTGTTGTACTCAATCCATTTTTCGTCACTAGTTATCTGTCGCTTCAAAAAAAGGATCGTTTTCCTCACGTTTTATGAGCATATCGCCGATGTTTATACGCGCCGTCAATTGAGCTTCTTTGAGTTCATGAGGAACCCACACATCGAGCTTGCTTACGTATCCCAGCTTCTTCAGGTGGTCGTGAACGCTGGAATGATGGATGTGCAATGTGTCTGCAATCTCTCATGCCGTGTAATGTATGGGTTTGACTCGATCAATGCCTTGATTTGGTCGTCATCAACCTCGGTTGGCCTCCCGGACCGAGGAGCATCGTTGATGTCAAAATCACCAGCACAGAATTTTGCGAAACAACGCTGGGACTGACGTTCTTGTAGATCATTATCACCGTACACACGCAACTTTTCACAAGCTTGACGCGCGTTCTTCCCTTAACGGAAGTAAAACTAAAATATGGCGAAAATGCACAGTTTGGTCTTCCATCTTCAACTTCATGTCAAATCTCCGCGAATCAACCAAATCGCTCACTATTCCTTTTAGACTGCAGCTGGAACTGGCACCTGTCGAATGCCATAGCGATAACAGAGCTGCGCATACCTCTAGTACTTCCAAAACCGCCCAGCCGCCCCGGTGGCGCAGTGGTCTAAAACGATGGCCTCTGATCATTCGTCCGAAAGGGGTCCGGGTTCGAATCCCGGTGAGGCATGGATGTTGTGTTTGTCTTACGGCACTGGCTCTCTCCCTTCCCTGGAACCAGTGACCCTAAATTAAGGAATGGGGCAACTGCTTATAGCCCATTGAGTTGCTCACGGTGGTCGTTAAACCTCCAATAAAAAAAAAAAACCGTCCAACCGCCATCGGGTGTCAAAATACGTCATGACTTTTCCGACAACCCGTACCCTAAATCTGCAATTTTTTTTATCTAGCAGCATTTGAAAACTTGTGTATATGATTGCAAGATGTCATTGATTCCGGCATTTAACGAATTGTCGATTAAACATGATCTTTGTTTATCATAGGTTCTGTGCTTCTGGTTTGAAAAAGGCAAACATTTTAGGGGACACCAATAATGCAATACGTAATAGTGATAAATCTCTTATTCACTGTATACATTTTCTCTCATCTTGATTGACACTTCATACATATTCTTTGTGTACAAATGCTTGGATACATCGAACAGTGTCAGAATTTTTTTTTTTTTTTTTTTTTTTTGTTCACTGATTAATACTTCTTTGACACATTTGTGCATGTAGTTATCTTAAAGAAAATATATTTCCTTGTTCCTTATGTGGGCAGACAAAATTCTGTACACCATGTTTCATGGGATTTCTTAAGATTTTAGATGAACATACAGTGCTCGTAAGCCATTATTAACCCTTTATCCAACTGGAACGAATTAACTCGGGGTTAACAATATGGGATGAAATTAGCTCAAACGAATATATTATCTGTCTAAGAAGTGGACCAAACGCGGCTGGAACGAGTAAATCTGCGCATCAGAGTGCGTTGCTTTCCCCCTTATTTTTGTTATTCAAATTGGTCATCTAGGGAGAGGATTGACACTAATTCTTTCTGACTGGTTACATGCTAAAAGGGTTATAACAATGGCGAAGAACCAAAGAAAGGTGTGAGAAGGTGTTTGGGTCACTTGTTTCTACCCAGTGGCATGATGTCCGTGTCAGGATGACGTGCCCTTCTCCATCATGCCTTGGGTCTTTGAATAGTGAATCTATGTCTAAAAGCGAAGGCTCATCATTTGTGACAGGTTTATGATCAGGTACTGCTCAGAGGGGGAAGTCTTGCAGTTTTCGTAAAAACCCGGCAGCTAAATGAGCGTTTCTGTTTGAATAGCGCATAAAACATTGGGCACCATTTTGTTCAGGTACATTGGCCGCTTCAAAGGTTAAGAATTCTGTTTCCCTATTTCTGATTTGGGCCCTTGAACTGTGTTAGCAGACCATTCCGAGCAAGTTCACCATAAAAAAGTTGTTCGTATCAAATCTCAAAATCTTTTAGTGATTTCTATAATTGTGCGTTAAATTTCGAAAGGTTTTTTCATGGTAGTAAGAAAAGGAATGAAACATGTGGGCTGATACTTTTACAGGGAGTATAACAGGCTGTGACTGGTATGTATATAGTAACGCATGACCGCACGATGACACGCGTATGACGTTCCAGTGGGCGCCACACATAGACTCGAGGGGCGATAGTCGTGAAGGGCAGATAAGAACAAGGGTATAAAAGACCTTAGCTGCTGTTAAACTGCACGTAAAGGACATGCTGTCATCAAAATGTCTCGCAGACACCGTTTAAGCGATGATATGCGATAGTGGGAGACTGGAAGCTGAGTTATCCCAAACAGAGACTGTAAGTTAGCTTTGGGTGTCTCGAATGGTTGTCAACAGACTGTGAAAACAGTTCCAAAATACAGGAAGTGTTCATAAACGACCTGTACCAGGTCATCCAAGACTAACTTCCGTCCCCGATGACCGCTTTCTTGCCTTAACTGCAAGACGCAACAGAAGCATGACATTTCTTCAGCTGGCTTCAGAGCTGACAGCAGCAACTGGACGATCAGTATCTCGCTTGTCATTGACCAGAAGGCTTCAGGAAAACGGCCTTTATTTTATGCCAGAAGACCTGTGGTGTGCGTTCCGCTAATATCTTCCCACAGAACGATTACGCTGGGCTCGGGAACATCTGTAGTGGACATGTGAACAGCAGTCTAACGTCCTTCTCACGGATGAGTCGCGTTTCTCATTGCAAACGGATTCCGAACATGTATTCATCTGGAGAGAACGTGGCATACGTTACCATTCATCAAACACCCGAGAGAGGGATACATATGGAGGCGGTCACTGTATGGTGTGGGCAGGCATAACGGACGAACCGACCTGCACCTGTTTTTCAGAGGTTCCATCAATACTATCGAGATAAGATCGTAGCACCTTATGTTTGCTTCTTCGTAGCTGCTGTCGGCCCAGAATTTGTTTTAATGCAGGACAATGCCCGAATCCATACCGCTCGACTGGTGCTGAAATACCTTGCGCCACCCCGGTTGCGCAGTGGTCTAAGCGATGGCCTCTGATCATTCGTCCAAACGGGGTCCGGGTTCGTATCCCGGCGAGGCATGGATGTTGTGTTTGTCTTACGGCACTGGCTCTCTCCCTTCCCTGGAACCAGTGACCCTAAATTAGGAACAGGCGACTGCTTATAGCCCATTGAGTTGCTCACGGTGGTCGTTAAACTTCCAATCAAAAAAAAAAAAAAAAGAAAAGAAATACATTGAAAGTGAAGATGTTGAGGTCATGGAGTGGCCAGCAAGGTCTCCGGACCTTAATCCTATAGAATTCCTGTGGAACACTTTAGGGAGACGGGTAGCTGCTCTGAGAACTTCACCAAGAAACGTACAGTAGTTGCGAAGTGCTGTTGTACAGCAGTATGACAGATTTCCCTCAGAACTTATTGACTCTCCTTTGGACAGCATGCTGCGACGCTGTCAGTGTGTCACCATGAGAGGAGATGATACACCGTATTAAGGCCCAAGTATATATCTCTCTCTGGTATGTTTCTTAATTTGTACATTTACTTTTCTTTTGCTTAATAACACGGTTTATTCAAATGCATTAAGTGCATTTTGGTGTATATTACGTGTTGTTGCCCATGTTACCGCGTTCGGTGTAATATCTCTGTTTCCTCACAGTGTTTGTATTGGTGTTTGTAACTTAACTTTTGCACATGAGTGCATTATGTTGAAATTTCTTTAGCTAAAATAATATGAATTTGCACTGAGTTATTTCACAGTTAGATGAGTAGTAATTTTAGATGGTTTCTAGATCTATTTGGTAGATATAATCTTAAATGTGAACAAGGTTTAATTCCCAAAGTGATTAAAGATCAACGCAAATAAACAAGTGCAATATTTAAGCGACAAAATAGCTTTATTTGATTTAGAGAAACAGATCATTTGTGCTACAGCATGAAAAAAGGAGCATCAGTTCTTCTTCAGGCATAGTTTTCTCATCGAAATGTTCAAAACTTCACTTGTCACAAATGGTTTGTTCACAGGATTAATTCTGTCTTTGCTGCGTTCAAACTTGTTTTCTAACGATTTAAGACTTCAAGATATAAAACAGCCGAGGTATTCCTTTGTCCATAAAAGTCCTTACCATGTCCAATAAACAAAGATGCTGTATCGTCTTGAAGAGTCATCGTCTGCGCAGCTTTTACCGCAGTTTCGGATACGATAAAAATTTTCAATACGGCGCAGGATGGAGTACAATCTAACCTTATGCTCGGGTATATGGTCCAGCGTAATTCATTCTTTCGTGAAAAATACGATCACTACTGCCAAGGTGCTTCCCATTTGCAATTTTTCCATCGCTATCAATTAAAGAAAAAGTCAACCTACCGAACTCCAAAAACAGGAGCTGGCTTCTGATCATTTGTCCATGATAGGCACGGGTTTGAGTCTAGGTGAGGCATTGGTGGTGTGTTTATCCGATGGCGCTGTCTCTATCCCTTTCCTGGAACCAGTGGCCTTAAATTCGGGATTGTCGATTGTTTATACTCATAATAACCCTCAGAGTTGCACATGGTGACCGGTAAACCCCCAAACGAAACAAGAAAAAGAAACTCCAGTACGCCGCCCCGGTGGCGCAGTGGTCTAAGACGTTGGCCTCTGATCGTTCGTCCGTAAGGGGTCCGGGTTCGAATCCCGGTCAGGCATGGATGTTGTGTTTGTCTTACGGCACTGGCTCTCTCCCTTCCCTGGAACCAGTGACCCTAAATTAGGGACGGGCGACTGCTTATAGCCCATTGAGTTGCTCACGGTGGTCGTTAAACCTCCAATCAAAAAAAAAAAAAGAACTCCAGTAGCTGCTAGCATGTGGTCTCTCGTCATCTTTATGCCAGCCAATGGACGATTCAATTCACCTCTGACAACACAGGCTCTTGCGAATTACCGAAACATACACCACATCCATCCACCAACCTGACCTCCGCAGCCACCAAGAGGATGCCCGCCGCGTTCTGAAGGACGAGTCTAAGGACCTGATAGGAAAGTGAGGGTGCCGCCCCGGTGGCGCAGTGGACTAAACGCAGGCTTGTGACCATTCGTCCGAGATAGGTCTGAGTACGAATCCCGGTGAGGCATGGATGTTG
This sequence comes from Macrothele yani, assembly GCA_039090855.1. Classification (NCBI taxonomy): domain Eukaryota; kingdom Metazoa; phylum Arthropoda; class Arachnida; order Araneae; family Macrothelidae; genus Macrothele; species Macrothele yani. The sequence goes on along the minus strand of CM077023.1, from coordinate 78,586,629 downwards.
TTTGTTTTACAGCACTGGCTCTCTTTCTTCTCTGGAACCAGAGGCCCTAAATTAGGGACGGACGAGCGACTGCTTACAACCCATTGAGTTACTAACTGTGATCGTTAAAACCCCAACTTAATAAAAAAAAAAAGTCAGGGGGACAGGTAGACGTAGTTGGATGTACCAGATGTGAAAGTGAGTACTGACATTGTCAGGCGATACCAGAACATGGAGTGCACTTCGAGAGGAAAGGAGTAGATGACCTAATTTTTAATGGTGGCTCCAATTCCGCGGGGTTGTCGGCTTAACAAGCGCTGCGAGTCTTTGGGGCGGTCATGCTGGGATCGGGCCCTTAACTAACGAGCTGGGAGTTGCGAACTGACATCGTGGCAGAGTGCCAGGTGATACTAGAGCGGGTGTTGCACTTAAAGAGGAAAAGAACAGTGAGTCCAATGCCCTAGGGCTGTCGGCTTAACGTGCCCTCCGAGGCACGGTGGGTCTTTTGTAGTTGGTGTGGTCATTCTCCCGCCACTGGGCTATCGCCGCCCACTGCATTTACATACAATGCTTTATATGCGGTGTAGATTTCCAGGTACTGCAGGCGTCTTCGGGTAACTGCTCATACATGCTGTGGATAGTTTTTGCTTATTTGCGTTTATTAGTGATGGACCATTCATGAACGATTCGTTCACAACGAATGACTCTTCCCCGTGAATGGTGAATGGTTCTCTCTCACCGTTGGGAATGATCATTCAATCCGCTATTACTGCGACACACAAACTGAAATCGCATCGTTTAATTTTTTTCCGCCAGCATAAGTTCGGCAACGAATTGCCAATAAGAAAAGTAATGTCGAAAATTAATGAGTAGTAACGGTTATGTTATTGAGCAATCAGCGCTCAGCGAGGAAATAATGGTGAAACTTAAGAATGGGAATGATACTTTGAAGGGGCAATTCATTTGAATGATGTGCCCGAATCGTTCGACACACGAATGGAGATTCATTCGTCGTGAACGAATTGTGAATGGATCTCCTAAGCTCTCGCTCTTTTTGGCAAACTGCCAGAAAGAGATGTGAGCGCGCTAGTTCCCCACGAGCTAGCTGATCATTCGTCGAGAACAGTGATTGGTGGAGATATCCTGCTCTTTCGGGCATTTAGCCGCTTTTCGCTTAACCTCAAGTATAATTTGCTCAGTGAGACAACCGGAAGTAGAAAGTGAATGACTCTTTTGCGTGAATGATGAACCCCCAAGAATGAATGACTTAAGCCATCACTCTCTAGTGTTTATTTTCAAAACCTTTATTTATTTTTTATACTATGTATGTGGTTGGCTTCAGGGTGGGAAATTAGCGGGCGCAAAATGAGACCGTAATTTTTCGTTCTGCGACAAGTATTTTGCGCCCAGGCGCAAATTCGCGACTGGAAAAATTTAAGTACATTTCTGTTTTGTTTTTTTAGACATTATTTTGATATGTTTTCCTTGGTGAAGTGAAGAGAAATCTACTATAAAATTAAAATAACTGCGGGAAAAGTCACGAAATGACTTTAAAAAATACAACAGTCAAGAAAGTTATCAAAGATCTGCTGGGGTCTTAAGAACCCCTAAGGCCATAGGAAGGTTAATGAATCTTTGCTTTGCGACACAAATACGTACAACGGTGTCTGGAAAACTTTTGTAACTTTTGGTAATTATAGTTTGTCATTTTTGATGTACGAACTAAGTATGTTAACTTCCGTGACTCATGTAGTGTAGCTGATGAAAACTCAGTAAATGGCTGATGATTTTCGGCTCCTTTTTTTTTTTTTTTTTTTTACAAATCTGTGAGAATTTGAGAAACGTGAATTCAGGCATGCTGTTTTTTTAAGTACAAGAAGCTGAATATGGTGGACCTCAATTCCCAAATTATGAAAATACAGCAACTTTCAATATAGTTTAGGTGTTCATAGTATTTATTGTACAGTACATCTGATGGAGGAAATAAAGAACATTTTACTGGTAAAATAAAAGTTTTAAACTGCAGTTGTAACGTACCAGGAGATGTGACGTACCTGCCCGAAGGACGCACACGACATAAAGGCAAATAGGAATCAGAATAAAACGTCCGCGTAGCTCAATTGGTAGAGTGACTTATTCCGGAATGAGGGGATCAATTGGTAGAGTGACTTATTCCGGAATACTGGTAAAATAAAAGTTTTAAACTGCAGTTGTAACGTACCAGGAGATGTGACGTACCTGCCCGAAGGACGCACACGACATAAAGGCAGATAGGAATCAGAATAAAACGTCCGCGTAGCTCAATTGGTAGAGTGACTTATTCCGGAATGAGGGGATCCGGGTTCGAATCCCGGCGTAGACCAAAAATGACGGAGAAATTTACTTCGTTATAATGGCGCCCGAACAATCCGGATGACTCGACCGTTCAAAATCTCGCATTGGTGTGATGTTATTTCCACACCGCGAGATAGGAAAAATAAGAGAATCCTTTCTCCAGCACTTCGAAAAAAAAAAAAAAAAAATAAGGGGGAGATGATGTAACGTACCAGGAGATGTGACGTACCTGCCCGAAGGACGCACACGACATAAAGGCAGATAGGAATCAGAATAAAACGTCCGCGTAGCTCAATTGGTAGAGTGACTTATTCAGGAATGAGGGGATCCGGGTTCGAATCCCGGCGTAGACCAAAAATGACGGAGAAATTTACTTCGTTATACAGTTTACAGTGCGTTTTGATAAAATGTGGTTTAGAAACCTACAAGAATTATCCCCGACTCCATGCATAAAATTTGTCATTCATATACTGTAGGTCAAATTTCAAACATATAAGAGGATTCACCAAAAACCCCATATTTAATTATTTAATTCACAATTTCTTTTAAATGACATGTGAGCTCCTCTATGTTTTTCACTCGAAAAACAGATTTTGCGCATGGTACAGTAAGATTTGCGACTAAAATTTTAACCACAGGCGCGACTTTTGCACACGCCAAATTTTTCTAATTTCCCACCCTGGTAGGCTCGTATCTCGTATTTGTTTAGCATCCATAAATTGTGTTTCTCATTTGTTTCACTAACTTTCACACGTCTGCATGCTTATGAAGGTAATATGTGTGTGAATGTGTGTTAATTACACAGAGGAAATAACTTTACTTTTTTAGTACAAATACACAATTTAAGTGAACGAAATTTAAAATTCGTTACTGTAGCAATTCTCCCCTTTTATTTGACAGTTTTGAAGTTATTTCCTTTATAACGCCTTTAAAAAAAATGAATAGCAAATGCAATAGATACAATTTATTAAGAAGTCAGCACCAAAGTTGAATTTCCATAAGGCGCCAAATTGGAGTTATGTTCCGCATGGAGCCGTTGTGATTTCACCTTGCGCTTTTGCAAATTGCGCAAAATACCTCCTGCAACGCAAGTAAGATACAAAGTCTTCCCTTTTTTTGTTTTCTTTTTGCGTTCAGGATAGGGTCCAAAGATTTTAATAAATATCGTGCAGATTCCGTTACCCTGCTTTCTCCTTCCTCATTAGGCACGGCTGTTCTTAATTTTTTTTTTTTTTTTTTTTGGACCCAGTTCCACTGGTTTTGGGGATCCCCAACAGTTACCACATCCTCTTACTCTCGTTTTTCCAATCTGCAGTTTCCGCTTCATTTAAGAACTGAATCTTCACGGAGCTGAGGTATTTCTGCAAGATATAAATGTTTAAGGGATTCCTCACATATTATAACTACGCGAAAGATGTTTCAAAAGCGACAGCTGTTCAGTGTAAGTGAAACAATTAATCATTTTACAGTTCGTTCTGTACTGTCGAGTCGATGAGTACGTTGCAAAATTCTTATATAAAAATAAAAGTTTCGGGAGAACATAATTTTTTAAAACGCTTTTATACATCAGACTACAGGAATGTTCGAATCTTGAATATTCCCCATTTTTAAAAAGTCATTCAGAGAAATTAATTTAAAATGGGAAAATGCAGAAACTTTCGGTGAATTAGTTTAATGAGGACGATGAGTACGTAGTAAAACTTTTTAGATTTCATCACACTGGAGAAAATATTTGCAGTCAACGTAAACTGAGTAGTTAACTTTTATTTAATATGCACAATCTTTAGCTAATTTATAAGATTTCTTATTTCCCGTTCATGGTTACGTCCGTTCCCTACTAAAGTACTTAATTTGTATTTATATATCGAATCGCTGAATTATTGTAATTGCGAGTGAATAAATCACCAAATAAGTTAAAGACCTGAATTACGGTAACACCAATTTCAGGTGAGAGTTCAAAACAAACGGTACTCAATAAAATTTCAGTCTTCTGAGAAATGTCTATCCAAAAAAGAAAAAAAAAATGATTTTGTTAGAGAAAGAAAAGAAATCGAAAAAGTAAAGGAATACATTTATTTATGTCAGGTAATCAGTTTTAAAGAAAGAAAAGAAATAGAAATCAATAGAAGAATTACCCAAGGTAATGAGCCTTTTGGAGACTTAAAGACTATTTAGCCGGCGATCTTCCCTTGTGTTTAAAAGAAAAATCTTCAATGTATGTATTAACCCCGTATTTACTTATGGAAGTGAAACGTGGAGTATCATAGCGCCAACGTGAAAAAAATAAGAGTATCGGTAAGAAAGTTACAAGAATGTTGGGAATAACAAGAAGAGACAGAGTTAGAAATGAACTTATAAAAGAAAGAACAGGAATAATAGATATTATAAAAATAATAAAAGAATCAAAGTGGAGATGTGCTGAACATGTTGTAAGACTGAAAGATGGGCAGTGGGCACGGTTAATAACAGAACGGCTACCGAAAGATGGAAAGAGACGGAAAGGGGCGCCAGAGAACAAGATGGAGAGCTGACCTTCAGAACTTTAGAGGTGCTAAATGATGGACTGAGGCTAAGGATCGAGCAAGTTGGAAAAGACTGGGGGAGGCCTATACCCTGCAGTGGGTATCAACAGGCTAAGAAGAAGAAATTTTGTATGATTTATCACTACTTCTAGTTTATTCTACGTAAAAAACAACAACAAAACAAAATGCCTGGAAGAGACTCACAGAAGGAATACGAATAATAGCTTGTGCTTACAAAAAAACAAGCACTGTTTATTCGTTAAAACTTAACGAGGCCATAACACTTAATAACGAAAAGCGTACAAATATAATTCATTGATTTACGGTGAGAGATTAGTTTACTTCTTACAAGCCAGGAGACTTCTACATAGGAATTACACTTAGACGGCGCACGAGCAGCAAAGCTGGCACGAAGCTGCACAAAAAACTTCCTGGGTAAAAATATAAATTGGCCAATCGCTGCAGCGTTGCCGTTTTGATCACATGCTCAATGGATGGAAACTCTATGTTCAGGTAATGGGGAAAATACATAGTTTCTTCTTCTGATGGCGAAGATTGGCTGGTGTTTATTAATCTTGACCTCCGGCCTCCTGGGGAAAGGAGATGGCTTGCAGAATGGAGAAACCTCTTTAGCCATTCACAAACACTTTGCTCAAACAAACAAACAAAAAAAAACACCACTGTCTCACTTCTAAGTAAGCTCAGAGCGCCGAAAAATTGGTTCCGCCATTAAAACTGCCGATCAGGAATTTAGTAGTAATTTAAATGCGAAGAAATTGTGAGAGATAGATTTGAGAAAAGGACGCCCGGTCAATTTCGAATTCACCCGGATTTGGATTACCAATTATACTGGTTGGTGTAGATGAAATGTCCGTTATCAGCGGATGAACATGTTCGACCCAATGGTGTCGTCCAGCAACGACACGGGGCATACGTCACAAGGTCAGTATACATCTGGTGTACGCGTTGAGTGCCACATTTCGTGACAAGGTTCAACAGCGAGTGCACAGGCTTCGGTCAAAGTGGACCATGGAGACAGGTCAGTTGAGCAGGTTTTTTTACTGTATGAGTTCAAACTCGGGCATTGCGGGGGCATGGCGGCCCGAAACATTGATGCGGCGTTTGGGCAGGGTATTGCGAATGAACGCACCGTACGCCGATGGTTCGGAAAATTTCAAGCAGGAGGCACGTCCCTTCGTGTGGTCGTCCACCAGCAACTGTAACAGATGAGGAGCTGAAAAATATCGTGGAAGCTGACCCACGGCTAAGTGTCCGTGAGCTCGCAGTGAAGGTCTTGTGTATAAGTTGACGGTTGTCCGGTGACTGGTGGCCCTGGGGAAGATGAAAACTTGGATGTGTGGGGTGCCACTCGAATTGACAGCAGTCAATAAAACACGTCGCCTGGAGGCGTGCGTTTTCCTCCTTGCCTGGCACAGACGGTAGGGATTCCTACGTCGGGTCGTAACCTGCGATGAAAAGTTGTAAGCGATCAGCACAGTGGAAAGATACCACGGAGCCACCTAAACACTGTCGTCCAAGCCACTCCTACACCCGTCGAATGCGCTGGCTCTCGGATGGTAGTGTGATGACGGCTTGACCAATCCATTCGTTTTTCCATCTAAATGAGACCATCAATTCGGACCACTATTGCCGTGATGAAACACAGCAGATGCAGAAAAGGCCACGTACAAAGCAACCAGTCTTTCTTTAAGATGCATGGGGTCTTTATGTTGCACGACAGCGCTCACCCACATGTTTTCCAAAGGATAGTCCAATAGATCCATCAGTCCGACAACGAAACTCTGCGTAACCCTGCATATTCCCCAAGCCTTGCTTTGCTGCCAGTGATTATCACACCTTTCGACATCTTGTTCAGTTTTTGGCTGAGACCTTACCAACCGACCAGGCTGTGTGCCAGGCCATTGCCACTTTTTTTGCCTCACAGACTCCGGAGTTTTATCTCCGTGGAATCCACAGCCTTGTAACCCGTTGACAAAACTGTGTCGATGCAGAGGGGAACTACTTTGACTAGGCGGGTAGGTGCTTTCTATTTTTATAAGGGTTCATATGTGGTACTTCCATTTCAGACATATCATCTGCACAAACCCAATACTGTGCATACCATAAAAGTATAGTTTTAGTAGTTTAATAGCAAATTTCCAAAGTGCTTTGATTATTTTATTAGCATGTCTCATATACTCGGTGCAGGCCAAATGTGCTGTGTTTTGAGCCCGACGAATTTCTATTGCTCTTCTGAAGATTTACGCACCAAAAATCATGCCTCAATTCATGATTACTCTGTACATATGGGTACATATGGCACACTGAATAGATGCGATAAAACAATGTATGTCTTTAAAATTTGAAGCATTTATGACATGCAAAATCGCACTTAATTTCATAGCCAAGAAAGACTCAAGTCTATCTGTACCTTAAATGGGCAGGAAGGCAGCAGGAGAGCAAAATCTGGTAAAGGCTTTCCATTTGTTCCTACTGGTTGCTTGCATAAATCATTTTTTTTTATAATATAAAGTTTTGATGCTATGCATCTTTCCCGACAGTAAATCCAACGTAAAAAATGTCGATGTAACGAAAATGGGTAACGGGGTGTCTTTGTCAAAACCATTGTTGAAATCTGATCGTGCGGCCCATGAAGTGCGACGCAACAATAGTTAATTTCTTTGTTAACATATTTTACTAAACTATCGCCGAACATTATTTCATCACGCTTTACATAAACGTAACAATATCGCATTGCAGTCTGCGTAAATTACTAGAACCTCATACTAAATGTGATAAAAGCCATTACAGAAATGCATTTTTGATGCTTTGAAAACAGTGCATCGCAGCGAAATTTGGCTTTAAAACTATTTATAACACGATGAGATGTAACCTGTAGATACCCTAGACCAAAAGTTACCAATCCCCCTCACTAACACACTTGCGATTCAGATTTTCTTTCTATCTATAGAGGTCAGATTTTATCTTGACTTTCGTAGCTACATCACATTTCTTCGGTGTCGGGGTCTTTTCTTACGTTTGTCTAAATCTGAATAATAATATTGTTTTTGAAATACTAAACAGTCGAAAACTATTGCCGCTGCCATAGTTAAATAAATATTTACTTTTATGACGCACATATCTTCTTTCTCCTTTATTTTACGACAATAACATTAATCAAATACGCCTATGTAAAAATTAGTAAACTTTATTGTACATGATTTAATTCCCCTCAGTATGTACTGGACTATGGCTCTGTGTGGTGGTGAGTGACGCGAATAAATGCAATGAGTTGCACGTACACTGAAGAGCAATTGAATTAGAGATACCTGTTTTGTAACGTGTAGCACCACCTTTTGCCCTGATGACGGCGGCGATTCTTCTCGGCATGGACTCGACAAGACACCGGAAGCGTTGGGAAGCCATACGGATCCACGACTCCTGAACAAGCTCCCACAGTTCACGAAGATTTTATGGAGGGGGTCAGAGCCTGGAACATCTCTCTCGATCGCATCCCAGATGTGCTAGGTCAGGTGACCTAGCTGGCCAAGGAAGCGAGGTCACGTCGGTGGAGTGTTCATCCAACCATTCGGATACAATTCGTAAGCGATGGCACGGTGCATTGTCTTGTTGCAGGATGAGGTCCCCAGTGGGATGTTAAAGATGCACAAACGGGAGCAAATGGTCGTCCAAGATATCCCGGTAACGTTGACCTGTGAGGGACGATGTCACACGTACCAGGGTCCCATTTCAGTCCACGTAAACAGTCCCCAGACGAGAATGCCACTCCCACCAGCTTGAAGAGTACCCTGCTGGCAAGAAGGATCCATCGCTTCATGTGCTTTGCGCCGTACTCGTATCCTGCCATCCGCATGTACCAACGTGAATCTAGACTCATCAGTCCAGGCATCATTTTTCCACATCTCTAGGGTCCAGTGGCGATGTTCCCGCGCCCATGCTGATCTATGCACCCTGTGATGTGCGGTCAGCAGCGGTACCCTCGTGGGACGATGGCTTCTGTACCCCATAGTGAGGAGATGGTTCTGGATGGTGTGGCTGCTTACACGTTTTTGTGCACCAGCGTTTAATTGCCGAGTGATTTCTTGCACTGTGGCCCGACTATCCGCTGTTACAATGCGAGCTAGCCGACGATGACCCCGCTCATCCATACGCTGTTGTCCACGGCAGTTGGCCCTTGCAGGGATGGTTTTACCAGATTCGATGTACTCACGGTGCACCCGTGACACAGTGGCTCGTAAAAATCCCAGTGCATGCACGACTTCCGAGATGGAGTGACCCATTCGTCTGGCCCCGACAATTTTCCCACGATCAAATGCGCTTAGATGCTTCGTCTTACCCATACTGCGTCCGACTCTTACTGATTCCCGTCGCATCACTCCTCATATTGTCGGATCGCAGCATACGTCATGTCGTTTCCGTTTACAGGGCCGCCCACAGCGCCACATTTGCATAACGCCAGCTGTCTCTATTTCAATTGCTCTTCAGTGTATACTCTCGAATCACTCGTTTTGTTTCACACCCACAAAGATCTTAGCAGGCGAAAGGTGCGTGGTATAAATTATTTACAAAGAGTACAAGGGTACTCTCTCGACTTTTTTTTAAAGCCGTTCGGATGGATATAAAGTGCTGACGCTTTATTTAAGACTCATGCGCAGCATATTCAGATAATAAGATCATTTAATATATTTAAGAAATTTATTAAGTGCTTTCAAAGCCAAGTCACCTATGTTGCCCTAAACTAATGGAGTAATTTTTCTCTACAGCTTAGCAGCTGATGGAGTGGTTAAATTTGTCTCAATGTATACTTACGTACGCAGTCTGCGCAGTGGCGGTAACTACCACTCCCGCAGCTGCGGGGGGAGGCGCACGTAATGTGGGGTGTACTGCAGTTGCCAGTAATTGTTTTATGAAAAAATCCGAACACGCACAAAAACAAACAAATAATTAACCGAAACGTTCACATTTTCTTAAAATATATATTTAGCTTTGCCTGAATAAATATAAAGTTTTACTTTTAAAACACTGGATGTCCTACTGATTGAAGCTATTCGGGCGTTTGGCTCCAGGTTGTGATACTGCTCTGCAATGTGTTGTAAATTATACGATTGCTCTCCAGTCTCTCTCTCTCTCTCTCTCTCTCTCTCTCTCTCTCTCTCTCTCTCTCTCTCTCTCTCTCTCTCTCTCTCTCTCTCTGCTCTATTAAGTAGAAGTGCGAGGCCCCATGGCGATTCTCCGTGAAGGATGTGGGAAAACAGTCGTCACCTAGGATTACGTACATGATAGGCGCCAACGTTTATTCACAGCAGAAACAGATCTGCGATGTAAAAGAGGGTGATTTCTTCAAGTGATTTATTTTAGGTTTGGGCAAAAAAATTACACGTTGCCATCGCTTTTAGTTTTCTGTATAGTGAATATACCTCATTCACTGTATGGAAACTTTAGTACACAAGCGAACGACATCCGTCCCCAAAATGTCGCAAAAGCGCCTAAGTGGAACGCAGTATCGGCGTTTGAAAAAGGAGAGCACCCAAAGAAACTTCCAAAACTCGACCGGTTCTTTCTGCCGCAGAGTCAGTTAAGCTCAAGTGCCGTTTCCGATGAAAACAATTACGATTTGTTTAGCACGTCAACTGATCAAAGTTTAGAAGCAGACATTTTACAAAAACCAAGCACTTCAGAAACAAATGAAAGTAAAACGGGTGATTATGAAGGCTTATAGTTATTAACCTTAACCATTTAAACACGGTATATTTTAATATATTTTACTGAATTCGCTGCTTGCGATAAAATGTATATTCATGCTCAAGCACTGGTCCGCGCGCCGTGTTTAATTCTGATTGGCTAATTGATAACCTTATATTATGTACTATTCGAAAAATTGCTTAAAAAGTTAAAACTAAAGAGCTCTATCTAGGTATCTCCCTTACTCTTCCAGACACACTCCCTGATTTCCTACCCTCTCCACCACCACCATCACCACTACACACACACGACAAAAAACACATCTTCCCTCGTGTTCGGAAACCTGGAAAAATTACTGTGCACAGGGGTGCTCAAGTAAATCTTGCGGGGGACATACGTTGTGCTAGTTACGCCCGTGAGTCTGAGTGCATCCTGTGCTCATAAAAGCTGTTACGGCAAACGTTACCAGAAATGATGTTAAAGTTGATAGAAATTATCAAGATCTCCACTTGTCATAAGCACCACAAATTCTACGCTGTAAAAAACAAGTGGTGTGAATTCACGGAAAAGTTCTGAAAACAACGTGCAGCAAAGTTACCGGCAAATGTCCGTCTTTTAACGGAATTTCCGTTTCTGATAAGTGCACGTTTTTTTGTTTTGTTTTTTAACTTCAGTATTTTCACAGATTTTCCGTCGTCAGTAATTCCATTTATTTCCGGAAAGTCCGTTTCAAGTTTTTCCCTATTTAGGCAGAAATTTTGCAAAATTCAACAATCTGAATGTTTCAGCCCTTACACGTGAGACTTTTAGCGCCGATGATCGAGCCCGGTCGTTTGGGTTGAAGCCGCGCGGCTTAAACCACTGAGCCTGAAAGTCACAGGAATCAGACTCCCGCTCAAGGTAAAATTAACTGGTCGATGAAGATTTTTTTTACATTAATGCGAGTGATTTAGTCATTTGAATTTCTATTGGAGCTTATTTTTTTAAATACGTTGGTAATAATTTTATTTTTTCTGCAGGTCTTATTACAAATTACGTACTTTTTTTATGATTTTTCGAAGCAACAGATTGATTTGTAGTTTGAGATCTTTTTCTCCAACTGACAATAACTTTCAATTATATTTAAGAGAAGGTGCAATGTGCTGTTTCATAATATTATTTCACAAAACTTCTAAGAATAAAATTTACTGTTGATAGCTATAATAGCTTTTGTCTTAAGGACTCCACAGACTGATAAATACACATCGTACAGTAAATTAAGTACCCGGTTTCTTACGGTAACACAATATATAATAGTTGATGCGCAAAATGGGGAGGAGAATAATTATCCTGTGCCACAGTAACCAAAATGCATGGGATATACTATCCATCATAGGCGTCACCGTCTTCTGATTATTGGGGGGCACAGATATATCTTCCCTTACCTTCCCAACTCTCTTGTTCTTCTCACTATAAAACAATGTATTATTTTTTACTTGACAGCTCCCCTTTCCCCCACCCTGTCAATTTATCCACCTTTAGATACTTCATGATGCAATAACAGGAATTGATGTCAGCTGTATTGTACAAGTAATTAGGGGTAAAATCATGACATTGAACTCTTTCAAAGGTGAGTGTCAACAATGTATTTATTCAGTTAAAGTAAACTTTTTCACATATACTTTAATGACATTTAATATGTAGACCTAGTTTATAGAATAAAATCTTTTTCTATAATACATAACCTTGATTTAGAAGCAGGATCATAATAAGTCTATAGTTTCCATTTAATCACAAACTGAACCAAAAACGCTCCTCCTCCCGTCCCTGTTTGATATGAAAATTGCCACTTTGTCAAGGTCGACAGTATCGAGTATGTTCTGGTGGACATAGCACAACGCTACGTGGTTAAGCCGTATTAGTGTATTTAGTACAGTAATAAGAAATTCTCAAGGTTTTAATTGATTTGTAAAAAATATTCTCAAGGTTTTAATTGATTTGTAAAAAATATTCTCAATGTTTTAACTGATTTGTAAAAATTTTATCCCACGACAATGTAGCCTGTCTTTCGGTTTCCCATTTGGCAAAATATTGGGGGGACACGGCCCCGAATCCCCATAAGCCGTGACGGCCGTGCTATCCACAATATCCGATCTCGCTGCAGAACTTCAAAATCAAATACTTCGACAGATTATTGAAATTTAACAGTTAATCGAACCCCAAGTATTCCCGTGAATCTCTCCTATTTTTCGTCATACGGATACGGAAAAAGTGAGAATGTTTTTTTTTTGTTAACATAAGAAAGGAATTGCGGAAAGGTTTCTTAAGATTCAGAATTTTTCTGGAGCACGAAAATTCCGTGAAATTCAGTTTTTCCCGTCTTGTCACGGAAAAAGTTGTATCAGAAATATGCTTCGTTAATTCACGAAAGAAATAACGGAAAGTGGCTCATGAATTTCAGAAATGTTTTTACAGTGTACGTTTGAAAGATAGCAATGAAAATACTTTTAAAACCACCTTTTGAAATCGTAAAAGCTAATTATCAAATATATGCATTTTCCATTCACGACAAATACAAAAGTGATCATTAATTTGGCAGGGTCATGAGCTTTTCAGAGGAAAATCATATCTAGAAGGATAAATTCTAGCTTCTTTATCAAAGCTTTTGCTGTGAAAGCATCGCAGCTATATTACATGTTTGTAGCATTGGCATACAGCCCAGAAATAAAAGCAGAAACATAAATAAAAGAAGGCAACTTTTGCAAAGGGCGAAACAAGTTTTCACAGCCATGATTGGTGGACAGTGACTAAAATTATCAGCACAGGTGTACATACACGATTGAATTCGTCGGGAGAAAGAGATATGATGGGGCAGCAGCAAGCAGGTGTTGTTTAAGCTGTTGAACGTACCGAAAGAAACTTCCAAAAGTCGCATACACGTGTTAATACCGATGGCTAGACATTTGAGCGTAACACCTGCGGTGAAACCACCAACTACTTTGATTTCCAGGACAGCGATGAAGTTCGATCACGTGACCTCTTCATTCCCACACTCATTCAAATGCAACGGAAATAAAAGAAAAACGTCAGATAAAAAAGTCCCCCCCCCCCCAAGTGTTCCTCTCTTTACGAATACAGACAAAAATTCGCAGCCAGTGTACAACGATAAAGATTACCATCATGGAGTAAGGGAATCACATTATCTTCATAGTCCATTTTCTAAAGCTATTTACACCAGGTGTCAGGTACGCCTAAATTCCTTAAACCAGTAGATTTGGATTTTGAAAAAAAAAACAGCAATAGCTGAACTAAATACCGACGGTGATAAAAACCGGTAAAAATCGTAAGACAGAATTTATTTTTCTGAAATATTTAGAAATATCTTACATTAGTTGCTCTGCTCTTTAGCAGCATACTAACTGAAAATCCATTTTTAAAAAGGCCTCAGATGGTTAATTTTTATTTCAGAGATTTTTCAACTTCTAAATAACAGCGTGTTGGGCCGTCTCTTGATGCGATAATTGCTTGCATGGCATCGACTCCACTAGACAGCTGAAGATATTCTGAGGTGTTCTGTACGAACTGGAGAGAATAACGTCCCGCAGTTTAGCAACGAAGCGGGGCACTGAGCGTAGACCGGCCGAATAGAACTGCATCCCACAAATATTCGATGAGATTCAAATTGGGGTAATTTCGGGGCCAGAGAGCACACAAAATGCTTGGACATATCTTCTAACTACTCCTGCATAATGTTGACGTTGTCGCGTGTGGCGTTGTCTTGACGAAAGAGTCCAGTACTATTCTGATACACGACCATATAGGGCAACAGTTGGTCAGAAACAATGCCTATGTAAGATCTGATGGTCAGGATGTGTTCAAAGACGATAAGGAAACAGAGTGATAAGAGAACCCTACCAATTATACCTCCGCCACTGTCCTGTTTCCAACCTAACCTTGCAGTCTGGCTGCAGTTCTTCACTGGCGCTGCATCGAATGTGGACCATAAGCATGCTAGAGCTGGAAGTAACGATCGTTTAATAAGAGCACATGAACTAGCCGCCGAATCCTTAGGTCAGTCCGCAAGAGCCCCGCTGGATTGTGTGTTAGTAAACATTGATCTATGTGCCCTGGTCGTAGTTTGCCGTTAACCGAAGGATTGATTCTCGAACATGATGGGCCGACAGGCGTTCACCTCGATTGTCGGCTAGTGTTGGTCTTCCTTTTCCTGTACGTTGAATGGGCGTGCGCCTCACTTCGGGTTATTCCCTCCACACTTTCACTACGGGGGCACTCAAACACCTAACAATTCTGTGGGTGCTGAGATGCTGCGCCGATAATCCTTCCACATGCAAACTCCGGCAAACCCTTCACTTTCCCCATTGCACGGGTTTCGTTCTGGCGACCTGACACTCCCTGTCCGTGCCGTCTATATACATCACCCGTCGATCGGTGACGTCACCTTTACTTGTTGTGGGGTACGCTTACTCACAGACGTAGGGATCGCCATAATGACCTGGCCCGTGAATGTTATGAGAAAAACCTGTTGCACTCTTCCTCGGAATTTTTTTGTTTTACCACTTTAAATAACCTTAATTTTTCAGTGCGCCGTGTTGACTAACTTGACGTTTTGACTGAATCTTGCTTAGAAACTTTTATTTATTTAGCACACTTATTTAGTACCTTAATCTCGAAAGTGAATTTTAAACTGAATATCATTTAACTTCCCCACTTTTATAACGTCACTTTTATTTTGATCTACATAACTGTTCATACCTACTCATAAATTATATGAATCGAAAGGGAAAGTGCGTTTCTATTTCCTTCGGGTTCCTTGTATGCCTCAATAGGCACTGAATTGTTTCATTTGAATGAGAGCTTCGATTTGTAATAAGTTTGATGTCGGAGGCAGTACAAGTGATGAAACAAAGTCTGATTGTCAATCAATACTAGGCCAAGCTTTCAGCAAATAGCTGATTTATCGCTTTTACTCCTCGCTGAGTAAAAAAACGTAATTTTTCTCGAAGTAGATGGTATACATATTCAACCAAAAGAGCTAGGAATAGAGCTTGCTGCAAAACACATGTCGCACAAATTTGGAAGTGCTATCACTTTTTTATAAGCATGGTATCCATACAAGGCAGTGGTCTAAGCGCGGAATGCTGACCATTCGTCCAAGATGGGTCCGGGCTCAAATCCTGGGGATGCATTAATGTTGTGTTTGTCTTATGGCATTGGTTCTTTGGTTCTCTACCTTCCCTGGAACCAGTGGCCCTAAATTAGGTACAGGGGGCGATTGCTTATAGCCCATGGTGTTGCTCACGGTTGTCGTAAACCTCCAAACAAATAAAAAATCCGAAGCCATACTTCTTGCATACTGAGAGAGAAACCTTTTTTGCCTTTATGACCGCCTCCAGTCTTCGTAGAATACTCTCCATCAGTTTTCTTTTTTTTTTTTTTTTTTTTTTTTTGTAAACGTCTGCCGATATGTTCTGCCATTCGGCTTTCAAAGTAGTGACTAGTTCATGTATGTTTGTTGGACGATCTCTTTTTCCACTAACCCGATGATCCAATTCGCCCAGAGGTACTCTGTGGTTCAAGTCAAGATTCCGGACTGGCCAGTCCTACTTTTCAACACGCATATCCTCAAACCAATCTGTACCAACGCGAGCAGTATGGCAGATGCGCTGTTTTTCTGACAGATGTATGGGCTTTCCTCAAATTGCTACCACAACATTTGTAATGCATAATTGTACAAGACGTGGTAGAGTTCAGCATTCATGGTTTCGTCCAAAACTACTAATGGGTCCAAGCAGAACCAAGAAAAATAGCTCCATACCATCCCGCTGCTTCCACCAAACTTCATTGTCGGGACGACCCAGTCCGGAAGGCACCTTTCTCCCAGCATCCTCCACACCCAGGAAAAACCACCAGACTGGAATATTGTGTCCCGTGACTTATCAGTCCAAAGTACAGTTTTGCTTGGTCAACAGTCCGAGGTCAACATTTCTTACTCCACAGAAATCGGCATGTTGTATTAATCAAAGCGATTAGCGGCTTGAGGATGGTTGTTCGGTCGTGGTAATCCACGTCGTGCTGCAGCATCCTGCGCAATGTACTGGAGCTGACATCGGGACCAATAGTTTCGCGTAGGGCTTGTGTGATTTGAGACATTGATTATTAAGCGTTGTGAGCGGACGGTCTATTGCAGAGGTCCTGTTAGCATCGGAGATTCACCGGTCCGTTTCTTGACAGATTCATCTAAGGAGGTTATATTACTGGAGACACTACTCCTATCCACGCAGCATTGGCCGCCATAAGTCACCGTACGTGCTGCAAATGACGTCATGAGTATGCACGACGCAGCCGCAGAAAAGAAGCTGCTTTGAAACTAATAAAACAAAAACTTCTAAGCGTATAAACAGATAAAATGAGTAATTTAATAATCTTTATCAATGATACACAAGCTTACTGTTTTATCAACGGTATAATTTAGTTCGTTTTTGCCTGCTTGTGACGCCACACCACAGATTAGCTGTGACCTATGGCGGCAGAGCCAGTGGTGTCTCCAGTAATTTAACCTCCTTGGATTCATCCCCAGTCAGTTTCAATTTGCATATCATATCACCAACCTGGGGATCTTCAGTGCCGCTAAAATGTCTCGTAAGAAGCGATTGCTTATGTGGCACCTTATTTTTCATCCGCGCTGGAAATTAGTTAACTCCGTCAATCAACGCATTTTGCATTTACAGTGTTGTATTGTGTCGTCGTAGCCCTACGAGCATATTTATACTTGGGGCTGAGATGCGATGTGTACATAAGACCTAATTCACTATCCATAGAGGTGTGTCCGAATTATAATAATAGGACAGTGTATTTTCCATTAGGTTCGTATTAAACGCATTTCATATTTTTCAAGAAAATAATTGATCATGGCTTCATTGCCTTCGTTAGGTTCCAGGCTCTAATGGAATAATACATTTGTTTTCATAAATTATGGAATAAATGGCAAAAAAAGCAACAGTGGTATCATCGAACTACAATGATAAATTGCATGAAAGACATACATTTTATGTGAAGTACAAAGTAGAATTGATGCATGTTATGGAAATTAATGGCGTTGGCGACTGACTATGCATATGCGTCGAACTTTAAATGCAGGAGTTTCAAAACTATTCACCAGTTTTGCGAAGTACCAGGTCGATTTGTCAAGATACCTTGCTTGTTTGCTATGAGCATCAGTGCGTTGGGTAACCATAAGACAGCTCAAAACAGGTCAAAATCTATCAGATGTCGCCCAGTGGCTTTCTATGAGATTCCAAAAAGCAAATTGTGTATCCAGACGAATCATTAGTAAACTGTCGTGGGCAAGAACTCGAAAAGAGGACAGCAGTCTGGTGGTGTGCATCCGGAGGAACAACAGAATCTCAATACCAGATCAACGGGAATTGGATTTCGGTGCAGCTAGTAGAACGGCGATATATTTGCTGCTACTGTACAATGAAGACTTCACTAAATGTGCCTGTACGATAAGCTACCAGTAGTATGCCCAATCTCGATAATGTACCACAGAAATATAATCTAAACTGGTGCAGACGCTATGTCAAATGAACTCAGGAGCAAACGTTAAGGTCCATACTCTTCTACGATGAATTAAGACTTCCTCCATAACAATTCGTGGTGTTAGTCGATGTGTAGAGAACCAGAAACACACTATCTTGCCACAAATATCCGTAAATGTGACATCTACGATGGTGGTCGTGTCATGGTCTGGGGAGGGATAACAGATCTGTACAGTATACCCGGTTAAAATGTTCCATCACAGGTCGGAGGTACAGGGATGAGAATATGGGATCTTTCGTAGAATATATGCAGTAGATGAATACTTTAACCGCCGCCCCGGTGGCGCAGTGGTCTAAGGCGCTGGCTTCTGATCATTCGTCCGTAAGGGGTCCGGGTTCGAATCCCGGTCAGGCATGGATGTTGTGTTTGTCTTACGGCACTGGCTCTCTCCCTTCCCTGGAACCAGTGACCCTAAATTAGGGACGGGCGACTGCTTATAGCCCACTGAGTTGCTCACGGTGGTCGTTAAACCTCCAACCAAAAAAAAAAAAAAGAATACTTTAACCCGTACAAGTGAATGCCAAAACTGAATATTTTAAAGTCTTGAGACTAGAAGTAAATTTATGGACAGTACAGTTTCGGGTAGTCTAGTATATCTAGGGTCCACGCTCGAGTGCCGGATATGCTATAGGTGGTGCGTTTGTCTTACGGCGCTGGATGTGGCCCCTCCCAAGAACCAGTGGCTCTAAATTTGGGACGGGCGACTGTTTATAGCCTTTAGATTTGCTCATGGTAGTCGTTCAACTCCGAAATAAAAAAATATTATTGTCTGAACAAAACTGTATGTACATATATTGCGCACACCAGTAAACATGATTCATGATTAGAAAATGAATATCGTAATAAGAAATTTTAGGAATAAAGTTAAAAATCTATTATTGATGTAGTGTATAGAGAGAGTAAATGAGAACTTTGGGACTCTCACATACGATTTCACAGATTCTTCAAAGTCAACATTTAATGAGGTCGAAGATATTTTTAGTCTTGAAGATGACCTTCAGCCAACCTATTTTCTTGCAAGGATCTGAGTGCCTTTATTGAGAATGAAAATTTATACGTGTAATTCATGTCATTTATTATATCTGCTGTTACAGATTCCTGATTTATTGTTACATTATTATTTATCTGTTTTTATAACAACAGGGAATAAATAAATATTCTAAACACAAATATTCCTACTAGAAGAGTTGCTTATTCCCGGGAATTTATCACTTGGACCCCGTTTTTAGAACTTTGTTTCTGTTGCAAGCTATTGATGGAAGATGGGTCACTTTACAGGTCACCTAGCTCCAGGTGAATGCTGGAGCTAGGTGATCTGCTTCAAATGGCAATCGGGAGACATTTGTAGTGCCTACAACTTTCTGCGAAAATTACAGCTTTGCGGACTGTTTGTCAAGATTATTATAGTTACTGAATTAATTTTCCAGTTTAGGTACCTTGCAGAGGATCCCAAAAATGATAATGGTCCACGGGACGCTAGTTGGGCAAAAACGTTCTTCACCACGGTAACACTCGTTTTCCAGCATTGTCGATCACTATCTGTAGAATGGCACTAGTAAACATGACCAGTCCTGTCCTAAATCAGATAGAACATGCATGAGACTTTCAGGAGACCAGCTACTTTCCTGAATCCCGTTCATGGAAGCCTGTTGGAGCTTCGAGGTACTTTGGATGAGCGACAAAAACTTCTGCTTGCAGTTCTGCTGGATAGTCATCAGTAGCATGAGACATCGTTGTGAGGCCTAGACAGCTATAAAAGGCGTCCTTCAGTACATCATACTGAATGACATGGGTTACCTCAGTTGACTTTTACCATGTGCCAGCAATCATTCATATATAATTTTGGGAATTGAAATTGTTGCTTCATTTTAAAACGGCTTATTTTGCGCACAGTATTTGAATACACAAATCTTCCTATTTATACATAGAAGATACAAAGGCTTTTCTGTAAAAACTTCATCCAGATTTTCCCCTGATTTGTAAAAATCAAAGCATGTAAAACAAATCTTTAGAAATCATTCTTGCTTTTTATTGCATATGTAAGTCTAATTAAAAAAGGAATCAAAAAGTTATCATTAATAATTGTGCATGTTCTTTTAACTTAACTGTATTTTTGCTTCTTTTTACTTTTTTCCTCATTGTATAATTTTTGTATCAAGTACGCCGCAAGCTTGATTCATGGAAAAAGCAACAAATTTTCTTATTTTCATCCTCTTTCTAAAATAATTGTGAATGCGTTCCTGATGCTAGTTATATACAACTAAATTAAAACGGTAACTTCGCTTTTTTGACTGCGTGGGCACGTCTTATTGTTTTCTTTTTCTTTTTTTCTTTTTTTTTTCTTTAATGTTAAAATGCTTTTCCGTGAAGTTATCGTGGAAACACATATACGGAAATGAAAACCGTATTGGGAGTTTTCCTAATTTCAACATTATTTTGTGTAGCTGCTACTTTAAACAAAAATTCCTATTCGAACACATCATATATATACAGTTTCTTTCTGGAGAAAAAGGTGCCGGAACTTTTAAACATAAGTTATTCAAAAAGTTGTGGGGGGTTTGACCTAAAAATAGCAGTTCAATTTCTTGAACAGTTTCTATTAAGCCTTATCATAATTGTATGGTACAAACTAAAAGCACATAATTTACATGTTCATATTATATTAAATTGCTGTATTAGAAACTAGCTGGTAATCAATAACAGTTTTATAGTACTTTGCAAATATTACGTTATTATAATTAATTATCCCAAACTCTCAAACCTCCCAAAAATTATGCATGCTTGGTGTAACTAGGAGAGATAAGAAGAGGAACTCGTGGATCAGAAAAATGACATGAGTGGAAGACATCATGATCAGAGTTAAATCCCTGAAATGGCAATGGGCTGGACATATTGCCAGAAGGACAGACCATCGAAAAACAGCCGAAATTTTAAACTGGATTCCAAGGAATAGGAAAAGACCCAGAAGAAGACCACATGGGAGATGGGTGGATGAAATTCGAAAGTATGCGGGAGTAACATGGAGGAGACTGGCACAAGACAGATCGTTGTGTAAGAAACTTGGGGAGACCTTCGTCCAGCAGTGGATTGATAATGGTTGACAATGATGATATATTGTCAACAATTATCAACCAAATCCATTGCTGGATAAAGGTCTCTCCAAGTTTCTCCCACAATCCTCCATGTTATTCCGGAGAGCTCTTGAATTTCACCGACCATCTCCCACGTGGTCTTTTTCTGGGTCTTTTCCTGTCCTTTTGCATTCAGTCTAAAATTTCGGTTGTCCATCGGTGATTCTTTCTTCAAGCAATATGTCCACCCCATTGCTATTTCAGGGATTTTACTCTGATCATGATGTCTTCCACCCTTATCATTTTCCTGATCCACGAGTTCCTCTTCTTACCTTTCCTGGGTACACCAAGCGTGCATCTCTCCATGTTGCTTTCAGTTACCTGTAGCTGTGGTATGTGTTTTTTAGTTAAAAGTCCAAGTCGCACCTCCTTACGTAAGAACTGGAAGGATGTATTGATTAAACACTTTTCTTTTAAGACATAATGACTTTTCTTGAACACTGTACCGTTTCTTTCAAACATTCTCCAACTAAGTTTTATACGCTGACTAAATTCTTCATCAATGTGACCCTTGCTTGATACCTGTCGCCCAAATTAGATGTAGGTGCCGATTACCTCTAGATTTCCCCCATCAATCGATAAACCTTCCTTTATATGTACACTCAATGGACAAAACACTAGAGATACCAATACCTAACAGCGTGTTTGTCCTCCTCTAGCGCGAATAACAGCCTGTACATGCCGAGGCATCGGCTCCACCAGATGCCGGAGGGTTTCCACGGGTAATGTTAGCCATGCCTGTTGCAGTCTTGTCCACAGCTCCGCCCGAGACGTCGGTCTAGAATATATGGATCTCATGTTCCTCTCCGCGACATCCTAGAGAGCTTCCACAGGATTTCAATTCCGGGACCTTGGAAACCACTAAAGGGTTCTAAACTCAGATAAGTTTTCTTTGAGCCATGCCTGGGTGGTTGCGGCCCAGTGGGGTGTCGCATTGTCTTGTTGGAACAGACCGTGGGCGGCAAGATGAACGAAGGCCATGAAAGTGTGTATTTGATCAGCCAGCTCATGCTGGTAACGCGCAACAGTTAAGGACTCTCCAGATACACTAAGGAACCTAACGTGTCCCATGAGAAAGTTCCCCAAATCCTCATAGGGCCACCACCGCCTTGAACAGAGCCGCCCTGGAACGATGGGGCCATGGCCTCATGTTGTCGATGACACACCCGCAACCTCCCGTCAACTTAATACAGTAGAAAACGGGATTCATCTGACTACAGGACTGAGGTCCTTTTAACTGACTATTCAACTGAGGTCGTTTCAACTTCATCTGACTACTCAACTGAGGTCCAGAGGGTTTGCGGAGGTAATGCCAATCATTCCTGTTGCAGCATTGTCCACAACTCCGCCCGAGACGTCAGTCCAGGATTCATGGAGCTCGTGTTCCGCCCCACGACATCGCAGAGAGTTTTCGCAGGGTTTAAATTCGGGGACCTCGGGGGTCATTGGATGGCTTCAAACTCAGATGAGTGTTCCTCGAGCTTATGCCTGAATGATTGCGGCCCGGTGGGCGGCGCATTTTCCTGCTAAGACGGACCATCGGTCGCAGAATGCTCGAAGTCTATGAATGCGTGTAGGTGATCAAACAGCGCATGCTTGTAGCGCGCAGTGGTTAAAGACCTCTCCAGACACACTAAAAGAAGTAATGTGTCCCATGAGAAGGCTCCCCAAACCATCAGAGAGCCACCACTGCCTTGAACAGAGCCGACCCCGGCTTGGCACGACGGGGCCATGGCCTCATGCTGTCGAAGCCACACCTGCTTCCTTCCGTCAGCTTGGTACAGCTGAAAACGGGATTCATCTGACCACACGACGCGGCGTCACTCTGTAGAAGTCCAGTTGTTGATGTTCCCGGCAGCAGGCGAAGCGTAATATCCGATGACGAGCAGTCAACAGTGGCCCACGAGTAGGGCGTCGGCTCCCATAGCGCAGAGTATGCGACGTACCGTTCGCTTGCTGACACTGCTTGGACTATCAACATTTAACCAGAATGTGTTTTGCGTCGCCGTTGCCAAATGGTCGGCCTTGTACGATCCTGGATAATCTACGTCGACCCCGGTTATCAATGGCGTGTGGTCGGCCACCGTTTGCTCTCTGGGCACTGGTACGTCCGTCGATAGTATACTCTTGGTACACGCTTAATACGGTTGCCCTCGGAAGCCCAGGGGTTCTTGGGCGATAGAATGACCCATCGGTCTTGCGCTGACTAAGCGCCCATGGCCGCCCCGGTGGCGCAATGGTCTAAGCGATGGCCTCTGATCATTCGTCCGAACGGGGTCCGGGTTCGAATCCCGGTGAGGCATGGATGTTGTGTTTGTCTTACGGCACTGGCTCTCTCCCTTCCCTGGAACCAGTGACCCTAAATTAGGGACGGGCGACTGCTTATAGCCCATTGAGTTGCTCACGGTGGTCGTTAAACCTCCAATCAAAAAAAAAAAATAATAATAAGCGCCCATGATCAAAGCAGCTCAGATCAACTGGTTTTTCCCATGTTCGTCGATTGTTATATACTGTTGGGAAGTCTTGCTATCCACCTATTTATTGCTTACATTCGTATGGGTCTACTCAACTTTGTGCGGGAGATGCCCATGTCAACTACCCGTCACATCTATCTCTAATGTTTTGTCTGAGTGTGTGTGTGTGTGTAAATATTGAACCACTCAAATAATACGGGAGAAACACAAATTGATCAACTTATTATCATACTTCTCGAGCACGGTAATTTAAATGTATTAAAATATTTTTTTACTGGCCGAATTTCATTTCTTAATTTGATGAATGTCGAAGGAAAACAGAAAAAAATATCATTGTCGCCAACCTGTTCGTGGTAGAGCACTACTTTTGGTATTAATAAAACGATCGCGGGCAAGAATGCAGTGATTACTAAACATTATAGGTTTTACATTTAAAGACATAAATGAGAAAATATACCACATTTTTTCGTTATATAATCCGCGGATTCTCTGTTAAAAAAGTTATAACTTTAGGTTCTGCTGATTATATGCCGCTTTAAAAAAAAATGTTTTTGCGGCACTTCGATTTCAAAAAAATTTGCGTCGTAATTACCATAACACGTAACGCAACATTTCGAAAATTACCAGGAAACGTAACGCAACATTTGGGAAATAACAGCAAAACGTAACTCAATGCGAAGGAGGTCCGCTAACAGTTGAAAATATATATATATATATATTTTTTTTTTTACTTATGAGCATTTTGACAGAATATACGATGCAACGAAGACTATATTAGTCCCGAGAACGATCACGTGTTGTGGGAAGCTCAGCGTCATTCACGTGCGTGGCTGCCTCAGGTCTAACTATACGGAATTGCAGTAATGCTGAAAATGCTCAGAATTTCAGCTCTTTATTTTACTTGAAAGCAAAAGAAAAGCATTCAAAATGAGTTTTTTTTAATAAAATTGTTTCTTTACCTAGTTTTTGGACTGCTAGGTCATCCCGTGAATCACGAATTTTCTGTACGAAATTACTCTGAGAAATCAGCATCGTGGGTATGGATTTTTTTTTACCCAAATTTTCAAGGCCTGCGGATTATGCGCCGCCGCGGTTTATACAAAGGAATCGTTTTCCTTTTGCTAAATTTGACGGTCTGCGGATTATACACTGGCGGAAAGTGAAAAAAGAACACCAAGAAGGAATTGGCGGACAATCATGAAATTTACATATGTTAATGGGGTCGAGTTTACGTAGGTGTGATGTTAATTTCGGGACCAA
This sequence comes from Macrothele yani, assembly GCA_039090855.1. Taxonomy (NCBI): domain Eukaryota; kingdom Metazoa; phylum Arthropoda; class Arachnida; order Araneae; family Macrothelidae; genus Macrothele; species Macrothele yani. The sequence goes on along the minus strand of CM077023.1, from coordinate 78,561,627 downwards.
CCGGTGAGGACTTACGCCACAGCACGGCATAATATGCAAATAATCGTCGGTGGTATTTAAGGAGTACGGCGAAGTGAATGTAATCAGTCGTCGGCGTACGGACACGTGCGAAGATCCTGAAGAAGCTGCAATGCCTGGACATGAAAGACGTGTACGATTTCAGCAGTTATCGGGCTTTGAGCGAGGTCATCTAGTCTGACTCCGCGAGGCCGGCTGGTCGTATCGTCGTATTGCGGAGCGAATTGGACGGGAAGTATCGGTGGTGGTACGATGGTGGCGTAGATGGTCCGAGGAACATTCCCACACGAGCAGACGTGGAACCGGGAGTCACAGACTGACCGATCGACGCATAAGAAGAGCGGCGTTGTCAAGCAGAACATCCACTGCGACGCAAATCCGAGCTGCCGTTGCACCTGAGGTGACTGTGCGAACAATCCGCAACCGTCTACTGAATGCAGGACTAGGTGCACGTGTGCCTCTGGCATGTGTACCTCTGACTCCAGCCCACAGTCAGGAACGGCTGCAGTGGTGTCGCCAACGTCTGCACTGGAGAACGCAATGGCGATCTGTCGTGTTCAGCGATGAAAGCAGATCCTGCTTGGGAGCCTCCGATGGCCGTATGCGTGTTCGCAGACGCACAGGGGAGCATCTCCACCCTTCTTGCATCCGCCAGCAACGCACAGTGCCTACACCTGGTCTTCTGGTGTGGGGAGCGATCAGCTATCGCTCCCGTGCACAACTAGTGTTTGTACCGGGTACGTTAAACAGCACCTTTTACATCAACATCATCATTCAGCCCGTTGTTGTGCCATTTGTAAGATCGGTCTATCGTGGTGTTTTCCAGCAAGATAACGCACGCCCACACACGGCACGTGCCACGCAACATGCACTTCAGGGTGTGAGACAACTTCCATGGCCTGCACGTTCACCGGATTTGTCCCCCATTGAGCACGTGTGGGATTTTATGGGACAACGACTTATCCGGTCTCCACGGCCAGCCACGACCATCCCCGATTTACGCGTCCAGGTTGAGTATGCTTGGAACTCAATACCCCAAACTTACATCCAACATCTGTACGACAGACTCCATGCCAGAATTGCACAGTGTGACGCAGTTCATGGCTGTTCAACCTCGTACTAACCATGTTACATGGAAATGTTATTTTTCAGTTTACCAGCAAATACAGCTGTATTTTGCCAAAATGTTTTGATCACGTTATCCTCTGTATTCCGTTATTATGCTGTATAAATTTCGTTGGTATCAGACGTCTCCTTCTTGGTGTTCTTTTTTCACTTTCCGCCAGTGTATGATGAAAATACGGTAATTTCTATAGTACATACCCTGTCACACATATAATTTATTTTTTAAATAATAAAATAAAATTTAATATATTTGTGAGTTCACTTCTTCGTTACCGATTATTTTAGATGACGTCTGGTAGACTTTGTGTGCGTAGGCTACGATCAGCTGCTTTAAGCTAATTTAGATAGCGAATTCATTTTTGCTACGCAATATTATCTTCAATATAAGAAAAAGATGTTAGAGTTTCGTAAACTGTTTCACCCTCTGTATATTCTTATGCTAGAAGAGTATTTTTTACACGGACAGCTGAAAACCATTCCGGGTGGCGCAGTGGTCTAAGCGATGTCCTCTGATCATTCGTCCGAACGGGGTCCGGGTTCGAATCCCGGTGAGGCATGGATGTTGTGTTTGTCTTACGGCACTGGCTCTCTCCCTTCCCTGGAACCAGTGACCCTAAATTAGGGACGGGCGACTGCTTATAGCCCATTGAGTTGCTCACTGTGGTCGTTAAACCTCCAATAAAAAAAATAAAAAAAACATTCCGGATGGCGCTCCCTGGTATATATGAACTCAGCCCATGTAAAAGAGATGGGGGACAATATTGCCCTTCCCCTCAAAAGTTTTGGGCAAAATCGGGGCGGGGGGACCTGATCCTGGGGAAAACTGTTCTTAAAAGTGTGGGCGTCCGAAATATTGCAATTTAATAAGCCATTGTACACTATATTATCAAAAGTATTTTAACACCACAATGTTTTAAGATAGATGACTATATCGCAATTAGCCGCCCCGGTGGCGCAGTGGTCTAAGGCGTTGGCCTCTGATCATTCGTCCGAAGGGGTCCGGGTTCGAATCCCGGTGAGGCATGGATGTTGTGTTTGTCTTACGGCACTGGCTCTTTCCCTTCCCTGGAACCAGTGACCCTAAATTAGGGACGGGCGACTGCTTATAGCCCATTGAGTTGCTCACGGTGGTCGTTAAACCTCCAATCAAAAAAAAAAAAAAAAAATATCGCAATTAGTAGTTAGTCGGTCCACCTTTTGCTTTTATGACAGCAGCAAAACGTCGAGGCCTACCAACCAATTTCCTGTAGGCCTAGACAGAAATGGCTCCCCATTCGTACTTCAAAGCTATTGCCAGAGTGGAGAGCGAAAAAGGTCGTTGTCGTCGATTTCGTATCCGTCGCTCCAGCTCATCCTAAAGTTGTTATATGTGATTAAGATCAGGACTCTGAGCAGGCCAGTCTCACAATTCCCCTCATTTTCATGAAACCAGTCCTGCTCATGCCGTGCAGTGTGGCAGGCAGTTCGATCGGAAGAGAACAGTCATTTCCACAATATTGCAACATTGTTGGTAGGGTAGAATTATCCAGAACGTCGAGGTACACTTCAGAGTTCATGGTTTGTAGTATAATAACCAACGGGCAGAGTCCCATCCACGAAAAACAGCTTCATACCATGATGGAGCCTCCGCCGAACTTAACAGTTGGAAGAACGCAGTCCGACGAAAAACGTTCGCCGGGCTGTCGCCAAATCCAAACACGCCCATCAGGTTGGGAGACTGGAACGCGTGACTCATCAATGCAAAGAACAGCTTTCCAAACAGAGATGTAGTTCTAAATAAAAAAAAATAAATAAAAAAAGCCTTCGCGGGGAACGGACTAGGAAAAAGCACCCTCAAAATCTGATTCGTTGTTTTTATTAATTATTGTTACTTTTTAATTTTCATTACTAACTACCAATATCAATTTCCTATATTAAAACTGCGTAATCTGAGCAATTTCAAATAACGGTAAGAATGTAACGTGAGAAACATATGCTAGATTATATATTTTTTTTATTTAAATATAGCTGTGTGTCGTTCTGTAAGATATAAATATGCATTAGAATATTTGTGAATTAACAGAGTAACATCAAATCCATATGACTAATGCGCCGTTTTTACTAAGATTATGTGGTACATGTGAAAGATTTTGTGTTGCACGTTAAGGATTCAAAGAGTGAGCTCAGGGGATTACTTTTATTGGAGCCGATACCAGTGGCGAGTTGTTTAATATAAATGTCCATCACTACGGTTTTCACTCTGAGCATTGCTGCCTTAACCCCACGGAGTAGCCACTCCTTCAAATTTATTTTGACTCTCGTCTAAACAAGGGAGTTCACATTCTCTTTGTGATGCAATCTTATGACTTGTGGGACACCATACTGCGTTATCCAACTCTGGATCAATCTGCACAGTATTTTTTGTTTCTTTTTTTTTGTTTCTGGGTTTAACAACTACCATGGGCAACTCGTATGGCTATAAGAAGTCGCCAGTCCCTAATTTCGGGTCACTTGTTCCAGGGAAGAGACATATCCAGCACCTTTGTCCATGCACACCACCCATAACTTATCCGGGGTTGGGACTCAGTCTTAATTCGGAAGAATGGTCAGAAGCCTGCGCCTCAGACCACTGTACCACCTGGACAGCCATTTCTATTGTATGAACCTTCGGTTAAGATAGGAGTATGTTTGCATACAGAACACAGTTGTCCCTATTTTTGCATTCATGTTGATTTGAAAAAGTTCCATTGCCCAGATTCTCTTGCCATGTAACCACGAAAAGTGTCTTAGCGCCACTAAGGCGCTCTAAGCCCCTTCTTAATCACTGTTTCCTATCGCCCACAGTCCAGGAACGACGGGAGACACACTGCTCCAAACGGTACTTTGCATTCACGGTAGTGATGCGTGGCTTGTGTGCCGCTGCTCTACCATAATAACCCACACTGTGCAACTTTCTGCGGATATAGTTATGGTACTCACCGAGCCATTACAAGCATTTCCTACCTCAGTAGCGATGGAAACGGCAGAGGAAGAATGGGATTTCTGAACATTTCTTACAATGGCTCTTCTGTCACGTTCCGTCAGTATGTGCGGTCTTCCTCAACGTTTTTTGCGGTAGTTGCACTGTCCTGCTTCCATCTCTTCACGAAATCACTTACAGTCGATTTTAGTATGTTTAGTTTCGCTACGATGCTCCGTATGGAAACGTTACTCAAATAACCTCCTATGACCAGCCCACGCTGGAACGCGGAAAGTTCACGTCCACGCGGCACATCCGCTTCATAGTTACTGGTAATACGACACAGCTCACACAGTATTTGTCATTTTCTTGTAGGACTTCCGTCCACAGTGAGTAGAGGTTAGGTCCCAGCCACCTACAGCGAGATCGCCTTTTGGGCAGAAGGAAGAATGACAGCAAGTCTAGCGACTTTGGCAGAATAGTTTGTAGTGAGATTAAAGTACAGTAGATGGCGCCACCGTGCAAGTACGATGTTGCACACAGAGGGGTGAGAGAATTTCAGGGGGGGCATAGGAAAGGATACCCATTTAACCAGTGGGTCCAGCCTGGGGGCCGTCACTTAACGTGCTCCTCCGATGCACGGCAGATATTCAGCGATTGTTAGTAAATCACACCATCTTTGAAAGATTAGTCCAGGTTCGAACCTGAGGACCTTGCATCGATAGTCTGACTCGCTAAGCCATCCGCGGCTCACTGGTAGCACGACAGAATATCTCAGCTTTATATACCTAACTCCCCACTTAACAGCGCACCATCCTGCGCAACCGTTCTTTGCACTTATGCAAATATTTGTTAGTGTCCGAATACTTTTAATAGTATAGTGCATATGTATTTGATGCTTTATATCAGTCATGACAAGTTCAACTAATCTTCAATGTATTTCTTCGTGTGAAACGGTTTTTAAAATACTTGTACTGACTATGCTGGTTTTATTGTTGTTGTTTTTTTTAAATATAATTAGAATAATCCTAGCAGCGTAGCCAGTTACAGTGTAAAAAACAACTGGTGTGAATTTACGGAAAATTCCTAAAAATAACATGTAGCAAAACTGCCTGTATGTGTCCGTTTTTTAAAAGTTTCAGTCTCTTCTAATTTCAGCATTTTGACAGATATTCCGTAGTCAGTAATTCGGTTTATTTCAGAAAAGTCAGTTTCGAATTTTGCGTCTTTATACATAAATTTTGCAAAATTCGATTTTGACACCTTTTCAGTTGTTTTTTTTTACCACAGATTCTTCTTTCCCGGCTTACGAAGTTAACGAATCTTCTCCGTTTGCCCCTGGGGTCAGGGGAATTAGAACCGGGTTAGTCTTCAACGTCAGCCCCGCGTGCTACCGTTGAGCTAGAAAGACCCGTAACGCACTGTCACGTATAAGATAGAATTCTAATCGCGCAATGAATTTTATATAAATGTACTTTAGTGCGGTGAATTAGTAATTTCATTTTCTGTTGGGAAATGAAGATTTTTTTCATTTCCAACAGGAAATGAAATGACTAAAATTTTTCTGAATAGGTTTGTAATAATTTTATTTTTGCTATAGGAGGACTTATCAACAAATAACGTATTTTTTTCATCGTGATTTTTCGAAGCGCACTTTGGAACTTGAGATCTTTTTAAACTGACAATGACTCAATTATCTTTAAGAAAAGGTGAAATGTACTGCTTTATATAATTATTTCAAAAAATTCCTAAATATAAATTTACTCTTGCTGCTATAATAGTTTTTATCTTAAAGGATTTACAGACTGATGAATAGACATCATACAATCACCTGTATAATAATTTAAGTACCCGGTTTCTTACGGTAACACAATATATAATAGCTGTTGCACAAAATGGGGAAGAAAATTAAGAATTATCCTGTGCCACAGTGACCAAAATTCATGCGGCATGCTATCCACAATATCCGATTTCGCCATATAACTTCAAAATCAAGTCTTCCGATAGACGATTGAAATTTAATAGTTAATCAAAACTAAAGTATCCTGCGAATCGTTCCTATTACCGGAAATTTTCCGTCATATGGATATAGGAAAAAGTGAGAACGGAATATTTCTGTTAATACATGAAAGGAATTGCAGAAAGGTTTCTGAAAATTCAGAATTTTTCTGTGGTAGGAAAAATCCGTGAAATTCAGGTTTTTATTCCGTGATGGCACGGAAACTATTGTATCAAGAATATGCTTCGTTAATTCACGAAAGGAATCACGGAAAATGCCTCGTGAATTTCAGAAAACTTTTGCACTGTAGGATATATTTAATGAAACTCCACATGCAAGAGTGATACACGTTGGATAATATTCCGTGGGGAAGAGAGCAAGCTAGATGGAGTGAGTGCCGACATGAAAATTAGACCAAATACACCAATTTAATGAGTATTGAATTTAAGTGATTACAGTGTCATAGGTTTTTCAGAGTTTCCAACAAACGCTCGGGGCAAATACGGAAACTCAATAACCAGACGCTTACCTTTGTGCATTCCTTTTAGATAGTTTTTCATATGTTTTGCGGCAATCGGATGAAATCAGTGACCATCAAAGATTTAGCATTGAGAAAGTACATGAGAGAGAGAGAGAGAGAGATTGCTTCCAGTCTGAAATACAGATTCCCCTTTCATCGTATTTGTTGCGATGAGCTGTATTCGTAAATGTGATGTGTTCTTCCTCCGTTATGTCAAAGTAGATGCTGTCGCAATCAAAACAAACATTTCTTTAAAAAGTTTACTTAAGTTCTTCCCCAGCATTTGATAAAATACAGTGAAATCTCCATTACCGCACACCTCCGAACAACGGTAACCTCCGTGCAACGGCAAGTTTCGATTGATACATACCAGCAGCCGTAGGATTAACATTAACCTCTTAACAGCGGTCAACGGACACCCCAGTCAGCCCCGAAGGAGATCTAACGGACATCCTGTCCCTTGGATTTTGCATAGTTCCTTCGGTACTTCAACAAGAGGGATAAGACAGAAACAAAGAATATTTATTGCTGAAAGCATAATGGGTTCGATTACGGTTAGTACAGTGGTATGCTTAAGTGAAAAGAAAGGAGTTAGAAGTTGAGTTCCACCTGAAGCGAGCTGTAGCTTTCATGTATGTTTCATTCGCCCCGGGACTGTGGAGAGGGTTGATGGGGCTTGGAATTTTGCTCTTTGGGGCCGATGTTTCTTGGTTTGGTCCTTGTGGGCTCTGTTTCTGCTTTACATTGTGCTGACGGATAACTGTGCAGTTAAGGTTTATTATTTAACATTTTTCTTTTTTCTTTCCTATAGCATACCCATATCTCCTAGCTTGCTATTTCTGAGGACCGTTTAACACCAGACGTCAGACACTGTTTTTTTAAATCTCCTACACCATCAATTAATTATTTAATTATTGCGTATGTGCATAAGTTACCTGTTTTTGTAGGCTACAAAGAAAGGAGGAGAACACAACAAATAACGTACCTAGGATTTCACATAACTGCCATCATTCTGTATGACTTCTTGCCATTTATCTATGAGTAGGTGAATCCCACGATACAAAAACTCCTGTGTTTTAGAGTCAAAAAAGTCATGTAATGCCGTTTTTACATCGTCTACATCATCGAAGGTTTGGAGAGCGAAAGAATTCTGTAACGATTTAAAAAGGTGGTAGTCCGTATGTGCCAGGTCGGGGGAATACGCGGGCTAAGGAAACACTTCCCAACCAAAGTAAAGTAAATTTTACCGAGTGATTAAAGCAGCATGAGGTCTGGCGTTATTATGAAGGATCACGCCTTTGCGATTGACGAGTGCTGGCCATTTCGAGGTCAGTTGTTCTCGCAATCTGTCCAACTGTTAGCAGTAGAGGTCAGTATTTATCGTTCGGTTAGATGCCAACACCTCCCAATGGATTATTCCCTGGATATCCCTCCAAACACTCAACAAAACCTTTTTGGGATGCAGTCCTCCTTTTGAGGTCGACGGAGCAGGCTCCGCACCTTGGTATACAGTTTGTCGACGCTTTACATTACGGTACAGTACCCGTTTTTCTTCACCCGTTACAATTCGTCCCAAAAAACGGTTCATTTCTGTGACGAGAAAGCAAAGAAACACAGGTACGAATTCTTTCCTCTCGTTGCTTTGCAGAAAGCTGATGCGGAACCAAGTTATCAAACTTGGTGATGAACCCAAGCGCATGCATCCGTTTTTCGACTGTTGTTCTGTGTACCGACAACGTTTCTGTAAATATCGGAACGGTTGGATGTGGGTCATTTGTTATGGCTTGGTTCACATCCTCGTCAGAAACCACGGATGGACGTCCAGGACGTGGTTGATCTTTACAGCTTCTGTCTCCTTCCCGGAATTACCGAAATCAACGGCGACATGTGCTGTCATCAACTGCATCCTCCCCATACACTTGAAAGATGTTGCGGGAAGCTGCGGCTGCAGTACTGCCTTTATCGAACTCGTACAGTAAACAATATCTAATGTACTGCTTATCGCATGCCATGTTACACCAGCCGTTAATTTCGTTACGAATGACTTACTCGGACAAACCTAGTGTCTCTATATGCTCTACTGCTCTACGCTTTATTGGCCGAAAATTCGGCATCGCAGCGTCATCTGTGGCGTAACTACTCCGATCGCAATTCGCATCTATTACAAAAACGGGTAGAACTTTTGCACACACCCAATATTCAGTTTTATTCAGCAGTCCGCATTTGGAAAAAGCACTCCAACGTTTTCTTTATTGTGCTTCACATATTTATTCTACTTTTGCAGAAACGCAACGGCCTAGGAATGTTAACTGAGGCCTAACCTCCGAACAAGGGCTACCTCCTAACAACGGTCCGAGCAGTGACCGTTATTAAGGGGTTGTTTCACTGTAACTAAAGAGATCTTTTTTCGTTCACTGTAATATATATTTCAGAGAAGAACGTTTAAAACACTATGATAATTTTCAATATGATAAGTTGTTCAAAACAGAATATGTCAGATCTAGAAAATATATACATTTTTGTTCTTCAAGACAAGCTAAAAAATTTTCAACATAGCCGCGCTGGCGTTAGTATTATTCCTCAATTTAGGGCTAAAACTGGAGGTCGTGGATGTTTCGGCTGGCTAAATTGTTCTGTTTTCAGCGTCTTTCATCGATGCAGTAATTAATATGGAGACACTTTCACAACAAAGATTATCCTAGAATCATCGCTTATCGCTCTCTCCTGCCTCTCTAAGGTATCGAACCTAAATCAATAGTTTGGGGTGTCTTTTGTCTGGATAAACAAAAAAACTAAAAAGCTTTGGTTAACAATTTCAGACTTCTGACATGAAGTGCTTTCCCGTCATGAAGTGCCAGCCAGCTTGTTTATTTTTGTGGAAAATACGTACTCAGGCCAATAGCTAGTAGGAGGCTAGAGAGGGATCAGCCTCCCCCTCTAAGGTAAGCAAGCCCCTCCCCCTCCGAATATCAACGTTGTACTAAATTTTCACAACTTTTATTTACGGGCGTTGATGAAAATTACTTTCGCATTCCATTATAAGCATAAATACTTTGCTTCATTTTTCTGTGTATTGTGATTTTAAAAAAAAAAAGCGAAATTGAAATTATACAGCACAAACGATAGATAATTCAAAAGAAATTACTTCTCGGATCGAATCAGTAAGAACAGCTGCGATAATAATTCTCTGCCGCATGGGCATAGGGCTTGTCAATGTCAAGGACCATGGAAGAGAGAAATGTCTGTTGGTTTTTTTCGTTTTTCCTCGGTGAAACGTAATATTTTGAAGTGCACTGAAAAAAAAAAGGGGGGGGGGATATTTCGAAAGCACTGAAAATTTTTCGAAAAGCACTAAACATGGGGGATATTTCGAAAAGCTCTGAAAAAAAAGGGGGGATTTCTGGGGAAGTAAGGTGGAAGCGTAGTTGAGCAGAAGGCTGAAACACTGTTCGGCACCTACTAAGTGGCTATGACAGATGTTAAACTGCTGCTAAAAAAACTTTCAGGTAGTTGACTGCCTACAAAGTGTTTTTTAGCTAAATGTATCCCTCTAGGCGGTGAAAAATAGCGCAAAAGGGATATTCTTGTGCGAGAAAAAAAACTTTCAACTTCTTCCTGTTTTGCTGTCAGTAGGAGTGGTTTTACTATGCGTTTATGGAAGGAAAGTGGTTTCTTGGAGGGAATCTGAGTACTCTTTTGTTTTCCAGCAAGGAAGGAAGGGAGGGGGTGTGGCTGTTAACCACGGTAAGAAAAGGCTATCTTCGAACACCAGCGAAGAGGAATGCGCGATGTAAAAATGTAAAATAGTTGATAAAAAAGTAGTTGAAAGATGTAAAAAAGTAGTTGAACCGAAGCGTAGGAATAGAAATAGTCTAATTACGATATCAACAACTCCTCAGTGCCATTGCGTGGATCCACGGAAAGGAATAGTAAACTAAACAAAACTTAATGGTTTTTCCATGCTATTTGGGGCTTATTCTGTCTCTAACGACAAGGAACCTGCAACTCAACCATCAAGCAACTTCAGATAATGTAATTATTTTTTTTTTTTTAATTTCGAAGGAGTTTAGATTTTTTTTCAACCCTTTTTTCATATTTTTTTTATTTTACTGCTTTTTGCCTTTTGACATGGAAACATTATTCGTTAGCGAATTAAATTTAAAAAAAAACGGAGCTGAAAAACAAGGCAAAATGTATTCGTGGAAAAAGATCGTTTGATGTTGAACACAAAGCCCTCCCCCTTCCAGATGACCCCCCCCTCCCGGTTTTAGGACCTAATTACGACTCTGTACTGCGTGCTCTAGGAAAGATTTAATTGGTTTGGAAATGAGATTACATTTTTCACTACCCAGAACAATCCAGGCTGTTAAACATAACAACGATACAACAATGAATAGAAACGAAGCACGGCGAAAATTGCGTGAATTAATCGATTGCATCAAGAGCCAGGTGTGTCCATACAGCGTCAAACACAAGGCAAACGAGGAAAGAAGTATTCATCTCAAGTTCTCAATCAACTGGTACTCTGCTTTGCTCACTACGGTGTTACACACTCGAAACTATCAAACTATATTAAAATCGACCCAGATTGAAACAGCAAAAGTATACTTTACAAATTTTTAGTCGGAAATTACTTCTTTGATTCCCACAAACAAGTCTCTTGCATAGTGATGGGCAGAGGCATAACTAGAATTTCTGCGCCCAAAGGTAAACAACAAGATATTGCGCCCGAGGCAAACGACAAGATATTGCGCCAGAGGCAAACGACAAGATATTGCGCCTCGTCTGTCTGTCTTTGGTTGCTGTTTTGTTTAGCGGTTTACCGACCGTCGTAAGCAACTACAAGGGTTACGAGCTGTCGTTCGTCCCTAATTTAGATCCTTAGTTCCAGGAAAGAGAGACAAACTCACCACCTATGCCTCATCCGGCACTGGAACCCGGACCCATTAGGACAAGGTCAGAAGCCCATCTGTCTTTCTATCTTGTATATGTACAATGCTAAAAAAAAGAAGACATACCGCAAAGTTATCTCTATGCGGGAGCCACAGATTTTTTTTTCAAGGGAACGAGGCGCTGGCTTCTTACCATGTGACCGAGGTGGCTTCAGTACGAATCTGGATGATGCATGGATGGTGTGTTTTTCCTATGGCACTGGCCCTCTTCATTCACTGGTACCAGAAGTCCTAAATTAGGGACCGGTGACTGCTTATAGCCCATTGAGATGCTCACGGTGGCCGTTAGCCCCTCAAACAAGCAAACGAAAATCAAAGTTGGGACTGCTTGTGCAGCTTTTCCCAACTGCTTCAGAGTTCAGACCTTCCGTACCACATCAGATGGACCGTATGCAGCTCGTAGTCGCGGTTCGCAGCCGCAGTAATGATGGAATAGCCTCCAGAGAAACTTCAACAATGTGAATGACATTTGAAGGTACGTACAACCCCACCTTCATTTCTGAATGTGCACAACTTCCAATTTTAGTCACATTGTAGGCAATGAGTTTTGCGGCCACCCAGGTGGCGCAGTGATCTGAGCGCTGACTTCTGATGATTCGTCCGAGTTGCGTCCGGGTTCGAATCCCGGTGGGTCATGGATGTTGCGTTTGTTTTACGGCACTGGCTCTCTCTCTCTCTTTTCCCTGGAACCAGAGGCCCTAAATTAGAACGGGAGACTGCTTGTATCCCATTGAGTCGCTCACGGTGGTCGTTAAACATCCAATAAAAAAAAAAAAAAAGTTTTGCGCCCTCTCTTGTGCTGAGCCCGCGGCAACTCCCCACTCCAGTTACGCTTCTGGGGATGATAGGGTTTTAGGACTGGATCAGTAAAGAGAGGAAGAACGCGAAAGCAATTTTGGGAACATAAATAACCTACGTAACGTCATGCTTGTGAAACCACCGCTTGGCTCCAATTACAGATACATTTATTCGTAACTGCTTATGAAACAGCATGATAGATCCTTTGTAGTATTACAAGCAATTAACAGAGATACGCATGAGGTGAAAACAAGTGTTGCAAGCATATTTGAACCATTGAAGTTTATGTTTCGGGAGTTTCATTCATCGTCAAAGAGATGCTTCATGAGATTCCCCGTTTACTAGTAATGAAGTGGCTACCACTACGGGTTGAGAAAACCTTACCAGATTGCTTCTAAATACACACAGACGCAAGAATGGATAACATAGGTGTATAACAGTTTTATTGCTTGAGAGTTGTTGCCTGCGTTGCTCATTAATATCGATATACTGGTTTCGAAAATAGGGCTTAAACATTTCCATCACGTACTTTCTAGAAAAAGAAATTTTTAAATCATGGAAAAAAAAAAGGTTCTACAAGTCCCTGATTCTCTTCGATCCCTTACAAAATAACATTGCCACTCAAATGTGCTGTGTAACAGGTTTGAACATGAATCTCGTAGCACTTTGGGAAGGGAAGAAGAATTAGTGATAGAGGTAGGACACCGAAACATCTAAAAATAGAGTTCAAACCTGCCTGGACCGTCCCGGTGGCTCAGTGGTCTAAGCACTGGCTTCTGACCATTCGTCCGAGATGGTTCGGTTTCAAATCCCAAAGAGGCATGGATGTTGTGTTTGTTTTACGACATTAGCTCTCTCCCATCCCTGGAACAAGTGGCACTAAATCAGGGACGAGCGACCGCTTATAGCCAATCGAATTGCTCACGGTGACCGTTAAACCCCTAAACACTCGGAACAGTTTTCTAATGCATTTGGTTTTCATTTGAATGTAGTGAGTGGTAGATTTTTATGACAATGGCTAAATGAGAGTGTATAAACTGCCTGGACAGTTTTTGTTATATTTGTGGGGAGTTTGTCATTAAGAAGCAACAGAGGAACATTTCAGAATTTGTAAAAAAAAAAAAAAAAAAAAGCTACTTTGGAGTAAAACCGGGGAGCAAGGCGAATCATGGGCTCCGCGCAAGGCCGGAATAACCCTTTAACGACCAGGGTCCTGAAATCTTGTGTCGCTCAGAATCCCATAACGCCCGAAACTATCTGTTGCTCCTTTCAAAATTTCTCCCCTTTACAAGTTAACAAAAGATTAGTGCTCGGTCACCACACAAAACTTCCTACCTGTAGTCTCTATGTGCATTAACAGAGGCGTAGCCAGAGTTGCCCCGAGCGCAGTGGAAGCCAGCTCACAGTTTGACAACTGAAATGCTAGATTGAATGCGAAGGGATAGGAAAAGACCCAGAAGAAAACCATTGCGGGAAATGGATGAATGAAATTCGAAAGCATGCTGAAAATAAAAAGTGGTGGAAAAGGCTTGAGAGACCTTCATCCAGCAGTAGATTGATAATGGTTGATGATGTTATATAAGATAGAAAAACAGATAGGAGGGGCGCGTTATTTTGTGGTTTGCCCCGAGTTCAGAAGTTTCTAGTTTACGCCACTGTGCATTGACTTCAGACGTTTTCCGGGGAGCGATCACAGCATTCTTCCACGAAGAAGGCATGCGAAGTCATGAAAGTAAATAATATTGCCCTGGGAGATGCCGACGCCTGCTTTACTTATTAGTTTAGCGACAACATTGGTGACTTCTGCTAATCCCGTAGAGACCGTGTAAAATCAAAGGGAGGGGGGTAGGAACTCGTACTCACTCTAGATGGGTGCTTTCGGGCAGTCGTGTGTTTGCATGTTAGGGCGTTATGGTCATTATTGGGGAGGGGGACTTTGGGGACTGAAGCCTCGGGCCGTGACCTCGGTGGTTTGTTTTTTGTTTTGTTTTTTCAGAGAAACGTAAAATATTAAAGGACATTACCAAAAAAAAAGGGGGGGGGATGACGAAGGTGGAAGCGTAGTTGTGCAGGAGGCTGAACCCCTGTTCTTCATTTGGTAAATGACGATGTGATGCTGAGCTGCTATTTAAAAGCTTCCAGGTTGTTCGTTGACTACAAAGAAGTGCTGCCATGGGGAAATTTTAATTAAATGTATCTTTCTACGCGTTGGAAAATAGTGCCAACGGGAAATCCATGCGCGTGGAAAGAGATATAAACATTTTATCGTTCATTGTTTTTCGTTCAGTAAGAGTGGTCTTACGGTACTTGTGCTAGACAAAAGAGGATTTTTTTTTCGGCGGGATTTTGGTGCTCTTGGTTTCTGAGAGGGAAAGGGGATATAGCTATTGACCACGGTAAGAAGTGGCTACCGCTGAGCACCAGAGAACGAAAATACACGATTAAAGATGGAGAAAAAAGTGGAACCGAAGAATAGGAGTAGAAAAAGTTGAAGTATGACATCAGTAAATCCCGATGCCATTGCGCGGATCCACGGAAAAGAGACCAGAACAGTAAACTGAACAAACTACAAGAAAATCACGCTAGTTGGGAGTTATTTTGACTCCAGCTATAAGGAACGCGCAGATCAACCACCATCAAGCAAATTCAAAAAATGTGATTTTTTTTTTTAATTTCGATGGAGTTCTGTTTTCCTTCTTCCCCTTTTTATTTCCCAATTTGTATTTCATCTAATTGTTTTTACTTTTTTGGCATAATTATTCTTTCGCTAATGAAGTAAATTAACCAAAGGAGATTAAAAACAAAGTAAAACTTACGTCTGTATTCGTGGGAAACTGCAGTTTGTCGTTGAGCATAGAGCCCCTCCCCCCATAACCCCTCACCACCCCCAGTTCTGGGATCTAGCTACCACCCTAAAACAGCCCCGACATCACAGCCAATGCACAAAATAGCCCCCGTCAAAACAAATTGTATGTATAATATATAACATGTGTATATGCTTCTACTAAATTGCCAACTGAAATAAAAAGGAAAGAATTTAAACAATATTCTGTAAAAATAATAAAAGAATTTAAACAAATTTTAGTAAAAAAAAAAAATCTTTGATCAAATGAAATTATCACGTTGTGAGAAATTCCACGCAGACAGACCAAAATATTGGTAGCATGATAACTTTGCATAGTTTTAAACATTTTTTTAAGAAAAATAATGGTTTTAAACAAGTGAAGTGATGAGAAAGCCACACAGATAGTCCCAAAACACTGGTGTCACGATAATGCTGCACAAGTGTTTTAAGTCGCCGATCTAATTGCACGTACTTTTGCTTCAATACTTCTGGTTGCTTGAAAACGAGCTAAATCAATTTCAACTAGATTCTGTTCTTTTAGAAATTGATGTATAAGTTTGTACACTGATGAGGAGGGTGGCATTTTCTGCTTTGTTAAAAAAAAGCGTGATGAAAAGAACGATGCCATCCTTCAAGCGAGTTATTAGTGTGAGGAAGATTATTGAGAACTCTACTGTAAACGTTCATGGAAATTATAACGTAATTCGTAAAGGAAATGGATAAAAACTTCACTGTGCTTCACGGCGTCCGCATTGTGTCTGGAAGAAATATTCCAACTGTAATTCCGAGTAGTTCTTGCGGACGCCATGCAATGCAATTAAGTTGTGATCCATTTCCTTTAGGAATTATGTTATTAATCAAGAGGCAGAGAGTGGCGTATCCATATGGGTCTGCGGTAGGCACTTTTCTCTGGAGGCTATTTTGTGTATTGGATGTGATCAGGGCAGGATTAAGGCCTTAGTGGGCCCCTAGACTAAGACATCTGAGTGGGCCCCAAAAAAAGTTATGACGGGGAATCCTTATGAAGTCCGTTAAAACACGAAACTGGAGCAATATGAATGTGATAATACGTAGTGCATTCTTCAAACTAATACATTATCCGCGGAGTCTTCATAAGAAATCACTGTATTTTTCATTGTTCTCATAAGAACATGAGTTAAAAGCTTAAGATTCCTAGATTTTGTCTTGGATTTTTGTTAGATTTAGCATTGTATAATTTTATTGGTACATCTTTTTAGCAATGCACTGTGAAGCCACAAGGGACTTCGCCCATTAACATTTCCAAGTGCGAATTGGGAGGTGTGGGTGGATGATAGTGAAGAGCTGAAACTGTCTCGCCGACCCCGCTGTACACAGAGACATGAAACCTTTACCCTTGGTAAGTCACTGCCTTGAAATCTGTTCATCTTCCAGCCTCTGTTTCTGACCAAGTGGAAAACATACGAGACAAAAGTAAAACTAATTATAAATCGCTCTCTCTCTCTCTCTCATTTGCCCAGGCATGATTCCAGGGCCCTTGGTAATGGTGGGCCCCATGGCTATAGCTCCTATAGACCCCTATTTTGTCGGGGTACTGGTTTCAATGCAAGGAGGCTTCGTGCATATTGTTTCGGTCCCACTGACATACCTGTTACTTTTCCTAAATTAATTTTCCTCTTGTTTCTCAGTGGCCAAACCTGACCTTTGCTCCATTAAGCATCAAAGAACCAACGAGCAAATTAATTAGTAACGTATTTCCTGTGGTTTAGACCTTGACAGGAAAAGTTTATGTGTTGGGTATATGAGGTGCCAGTGTACTAGTTGCAAATGCAAAACCGCGTCCTGATTTCAAAGTGTGTGCAAGGTTTGATCTCGAGTAACTATCCGCCCACCACCACTGTGTCTCTCACATGCATTCCCTTGCCGTGATTACATTGAAGCAGCCAGCTGGTAATACTTTGTTATGTGTTCAAACGATGAGCAATATTCAACTGCCTAATTTAGTTTTACAACATTTGTTCAGCTCTAATCACGTCGTCTTGGCTAAAGGACTGCAAGCCATTTACCATGAGAAATAACGTTCTAACATCTCTCAGGGCCCATTCGTGCAAATCGCGAAAACGTCTGTGCCATTTTCGTCACTAAGCAGCTCTGGTTAATACGTTTCTGATTTCCATACGACAGCTGGCTTATACGACGTCAAGTGGGTTTTAATTTTTCCAGTTTCTTGCCTGCCTGACTGATTCATCTTTAGTTACTGAGTGACTGACTTACCTCCTGACTTCATTGCCTATTTACTTACCTCTTGAGTCCCACGTTAATTGCGTGTTTACTTATTTCTTCTTCATCGTTTCTGTTTTGTTGATCTTTCCACCTACCTCAAAATTTGCGCATTTACGTGCGCATAAGCTTATTGGTAAATCCACGTCTGCGTTTAATTTGCTCATTAGGTACTTAATACTCATTAATTTACTTACTCACTTACCAAACCTCTTCACTACGGACCTGCTTACTTATCTACATACCTTCTTAATAATTCGCCTAACAACTTACTTAGCTATTTCGTTTCAGCTTGGATAGGGTAAACAAACCCACTAAATGCTGCAGGAAGCCAAACAGAAAAATCTGGAAACGCTGGCATTGAGTGTCTGAAGGAAACCCTGAAAGCTGCACCTATTCCCCATGACCATCCAATCACTGGACTGTAATACCATCTGCGTCCCTGTTTCGGAATACTCGTCATTTGGGGGATTTCTAGTGAGCAAAGGTAAAGAAAAAATCGCGTATCATAATTTGGAAAATAATAAATCAATTTTAGTTAATATTGTAAGTGAACCGAGAAACTTAAAATTGAGAAACACCATAGACATTTACAGCCAGAATGGGCATATTTAGATTTCAGGTAGAAATTTTACTCACAGGGTATTTTATAGACGTCACTAATCGTTCTTTGATTCTAATATCCTCATCTTTAAACTCGACGATTTTCACAATAAAAGCAGTTAAAAATGACGTTTATGCACTTGCAAGGTATTTAATTTTCATATGTCATTTCCAGTGCCGAAATAATTTTTGGCCACTTTGATATCTGTATAACAAAGCTCCATAGTGTTTTCTTAGAAGGAAAGAGATAAACTGTTAATTTAAAATCCTGAGAAGTATACTTTAAATTATAGCCTTCTAATACATTTCTGACACTAATAATGGGCTACACAGGTGTCTGAGTACAGTCTTGGGCGTTCTGTTTGTAGATAAGACGGGTTTCCTTGTTAAATTACTGTCGCTGTTCTCCGATACAACACAGTGCACGGCAATGAATTTCTGAACTTAACTGCAGTTTTGCTGAGCTTTTTGTCCATTTCGCTGGTAATTTAATGGACGACTGATTCTCATGAAATTAAAATCAAACGACAGCGATTTGAAATGCTTTTAAGGATTCTACTTTATATGGCCAAGGATTAGTAAATGATGTACTTCCTAAACTTACATAAAAAAGAAATAGGTTAATTCTTCAGCTGTTGCAGAGAGCAGACTAGCTCTTGTTTGTTTGTTTCTCGAGAAGAAAAAAACGGATGAAGTTTTGAATTTATTGGAAGACAGTTCTGTTTCAGGGCATCAAGATAAGAAAATTCGTGCACCATACATTTTTTTTTCTAATAAAAGGGGGGGGTTAGATTTGAAAAACTGAATCAAAGTTAAGTGGGAAGCAAATTTTCCGAATGAATGGATAAATATGCGAATTTCTGATGCAAGATAAAGAGCCTAAAATCTCCTAGCTGTAGGAGTTTCTTGTAGCTACAAGACAGCTGTTGCGATCAAGAAAACTCAATGTGAGGAAAGGTAACAGCTTTTTCCGAGTAGCTAGAAAATCATCTAATCTTCAAATCGTCCTTCTGGATGAAAAATAACACCCACAGGAAAGAAGAGAAAATCTTGAGGCAAATAAAGTACCTTTGATTTTGCATTTTCTGACACAACAGCTAATAGTGTTTTGTTTTACATGACGTACCTAAACTTGAGACTAATTCCACAACTAAAGTGGTTACATACCTGTCGCTGAATTTAGGGTAATTTGATTGTAACATATAAGTTGCAATAAAATTATCATCTATCGAGTGTGTAAGTAGCCAACGAAAATATACACAAGTAATCGTGAATTTCCCTCATTTTTCCTTTTCTGACAGACAGAAAAGGAAAATAAATCATGAATGTAATTAGTGCCTCATCTTTTAATTAGAATGGTGCCTAAAAGCTGTTTGTTTGTTGTTGTTTTTTTGGTTGTTTTTTTAATGTCTACCAGATTTTTTAGCTTCAGCTTTTGGCAAAGTTAAAAAGAAAAGTCATCATGAGGATATTGAGAAAATAGATACGAAACTATTTTACTGGTCAAATACCAAAAAAGCTAGAAAAAAGTTATCAAATCTCCTGTATCAAATGTCGAAATAAATAGTAAACTCGTGCTTTACCAAACATTTAAAGCTAAGAAAAATGCTAAGAGAAAGATAAAGGTCAGACACCTTGCTTTACAAATAAACGCAAACCAAAGTGGTAAGACTGGGCAGGGTGATGTCAATAATGCATGGTAAAAATGAACAACAGGTAATATTTAAGAAAATTTACTTTAATGGTCATCAACTCCAACCCTCAACCCCCCCCCCGGGATGCAATGCACTTTTGGTATCTTCGTATAACTGCTGGAAACTATGGAAAAGTCCTCCTTCGTTATCGTCCGTAGCTGATCGTCACGTTCGCTTGAATGTTCGAAATGTCAGCAAATCTCTTCCCTTTCATTTTTTAACGACCACCGTGAGCGACTCGATGGGCTATTATAAACAGTCTCCCATACATAAAATTCAGTACCAGTGGTTCAAGGTAAGGGAGAGAGCCAGTTCTCTAAGACAAACACAACATCCATGCCGCACCGGGATTCGAACCTGGACCATCTAGAACCAACGCTCAGAAGCCAACGTTTAGACCACTGTGGGTGGTAGTGCGAAGTTTAGTCGGGGAGAACAGTCTTCCGGTACCAGATCGGGAAAGTACGGTGAGCGATTCAACGCAGTAAAGACTCAATTTGCAGCAGAATTTTATATTGGTTCTTTGCTTCCATTTTTACCCACTAACAACGTGCACCTACATCAGCTGCCGCGACACATTTTCTCTGCCACGCCCTTTCTCACAGCTTCGTGACGGTTACGGACATGTTCGCTCATGTACTTGACTGCGTAGTGCAAGTTACCACACCTTGCACAATCTTTCCTTTTACGTGTTATGACGGCATTTTCCGAAGTTTATCGACACATCTTGTACTGTAGAAAGCAGAATATTGACTAGGTATTGTTAGCACGGAATTCAGTAGTGATATGAAGTGGGACTAGGCGAATTAGCTTGTGTACCTACGAAGTGCAACAGGAAAAACAAGTAAAGTAAAGAAGTTAGTCAAAAAATGAAGTTAATTTTGAAAATCATATATTCTTTAAGTGGGTTGGTTTCACAAGATGAATGAACTGTTAAATAAGTTTCGAACGGAAGTTCATGAAAATGCAGTTGCCCTGGAACAATATTCCTACTTCATTGAATGATAGTACAGCCTGGGTATTTCATAAAAATTACAAAAGGTCAGTTGTATGCTGGGGAGATGCGTTCTTTGGCCAAAATCTTTTTGAATCACGTGTAAAATAAAATGTGTTCTGCAAGTGTGAAAATATCAAGTAAATTCTTCAGTAAAGTGGAAACTTCATAGCTCGGTAGTTTGGACGTATGGAAAGAATAAAGGATTAAGTGCTACCTTTAAAGATTTGTTCAGCCCAAATCACTAGAAAGAAACTTGAAGGAATATCAAGACAAAAAAGTGAGGGTATGAGATAAAGAACGCGTGTAAGACGGAACTTTTTTGATTAGTGTTTGTTGCAGAAAATGTGTAATGAATTTTGCTGTTTCAGAGTTTAAGCACCACAGTGAGTAACTTCAAGGGATATAAGCAGTCGCCCATCCCTAATTTAGGACCACTGGTTCCAAGAAAGAGCCGTAAGACAAATACACCACCCATGAGTCATCTTGGTCTCGATGGAATTTAGACCACTGCGCCCTCGAGGCAGCTTTGGTCTAAACGTGTACGAAAAGCTCAAGTTGTGTGCCGAGATCAATTTAAATGGGTCAGTTTGGAACTCATCGTTAATTACACTGCGGCAAAGCACTGGCAAAAATAGGCATATTTATTCGTAATGATTCAAAAGAACTAACAAAATTTAGATATTTCATATGAAAAAACTGTGCTGATTTCAAATCTATCTACAGAGAAAATTTGCGTAAAACAGCAGCTTATGCGAAGCAGTTAAATAGAAAGAACATATTAACATACAGTATATAGAAAGAACCTATTAGTGCGTACGTTTCATTTCATGTCAGTCTCATTCTCCGAAATTCGAGAAAGATGATGAATCGAATATATCATTCGTGTGGCAAAATAAGGTGGAAAGCAATAAAGAGCCTCGAGGCCGAAAGTTGGTCTGAAATATCCAGATGGCTAGATGTAAATCGTAGCGTCCATAGCCGCCCGTAGATTCGATTTAAAACAAGCCCAAACATCTCTAAAACACCTGTTCTTCGACGCCCTAGGGCTATGTTGACTAGGGAGAGCAGTTACCAGCTCTTAAATGTACGACGCCGCAGAGCTTATACAACACGGCAGGTCGCTTTAGACCTGGAGGCACCCCCGATAAGGTCTGTTTCTTAGCAAACTGTTCACTTAATGGAGGTAATCTAAAAAATAAGCAGTTGTGTGTGTCCCTTTGATGTCCTTCCAGAGGAAATACAGATTGAACTGGTCGCGACAACATCGCAACTGGACAAAAATTCAGTGGCCGGAAGCGCTCTTCACGGATGAGTCCCGATTTAATATTCAAAATGTTTCCCGACGGCTATTGGTTTAGAAACAACCTGGAGCCAGAAATCGTTCCGCTAACATCTGGGAAGAAGAGACTTTTGGAAGTGCTGGTGTGTTATTATGAGCAGACATAACTACCAATGGACGTACAGTCCTCATGCTTTTCCAAGAGGGACTGCAACGGCTTTAAAGATAACAGCGAGATCCTCAAACTTATTTTAACCCATTTCTCGCAGCAATAGATCCTTGTTCTGTTTTAATGGACGATAATACTCACCCTCACAGATCCTACTTAGTAGAATAATACAGTGCAAAGAAAATGAAACCACATAAACCGTATGGAATGGCCATCCAGATCTCATGATTTTAATTCGATGGAATATGATGGCACTCATTTTTAATTGTTTTTGTGTTTAAGTGCAAAACTAATGACATACGAACGGAGAAATTTTTCGCACTTACAGATACTCCAGTTGTAATCGTTGTAGATTAAGCCATAGGCTTTCATGTACTGGAATACCTAGCAGCTTCACTCGAACCGAAGCTTTGAGGTTGGGGCTTAAAGCTGTCATTAAAACAACTGACAACGAACACTACGATGTAATTAACACCACACAATGTTTTAATCTTTATTCATCTGCAATTTATTAAACGGAAGGGTGTACAGCAAAAGACATTTCAATTTTTTGTATGGTTCGTACAGCATTTTTTTTAATAAAAAAGGACAGTTATTTGTTGCTCGAGTACGTCTTCCTCTTCATATATGTGTGTGAAAAGAAGAGAGTTCTGAAAGATACATGGGGAGACCCTTCATCAAGCAGCAGATTGAGAATGGTTGATGATCAACCATTTTCAATCCACTAAACTTCTAAATAGAAGAAATAGATCTCTAATTATTCTGCTTTTAAATGTGAAAATAATTAATAGTCTGTAAACTGACATGCTATTACCCAGCATGCTAGTAAGTTCAATTTCATTCTCTAGTAAGAACTTTTGTCACTTATCTAACCGACTATAACGCTTGTAAAAACCCGTGATTTTAGCAATTTTCATTTCAGTAAAAGCGTTTGTTAATGATATTTAACTTTTCTACAAAAGTGAGAGAAAGGGAATCAAATTAATTCAGGAAGCAGAGTTTAGCTTTTTTACGCTTTCCAACCGTAGGTTGAAGAAGCGTATATGCTCCAGCTTTGTCCGTCCGTCCGTCCGTCTGTCAGCACGATAACTTGCGTAAAAATGGTTCGATTTCGATGAAATTTAAGTATGTGGTAGGGGATCACCTGGGAATGACCCCTATTGAAAATGGGTGAATTGGGGTCAAAGGTCACGGCATAGGAGCGGGATCCATTCCATTGCCCTTATGTGTCATAACTTGCGTAAATATGGTTCGATGTCGATGAAATTTTAGTATATTGTAGGGGTCCACCTGGGAATGAACCCTATTGAAAATGGGTGCAGTGGGGTCAAAGGTCAGGGCATAGGAGCGGGATGCATTCCATTGCCTTATGCGTCATAACGTGCGTAAAAATGGTTCGATTTCGATGAAATTTTATTATGTGGTAGGGGACCACCTGGGGACGATCTTATGACGTCACAACTCGCGCTTGATATGTTGGCGCGCGGTCACACCATCTGTCTCATTACGTCACGCGTTGTGTGTATCCTATTAAAGTTTTATGACGTCACACTCTTTCGAGCAGATGGTCGCGATTCCCATCTGCCTCATTACGTCACGCTTTGTGTGCGTATGTTCTTCCGCACGATAACTCGCGTAAAAATCGTTCGATTTCGATGAACTTTTAGTATGTGGAAGGGAATCACCTGGGAAGGAACCCTATTGAAAGTGAACGAAATGGGATCAAAGGTTAGCACATAGGAGCGGGATCCATTCCACTGCTCTTATGCGTCATAACTAACGTAAAAAAGGTTCGATTTAGATTGAATTTTAGTATATGGTAGAGGACCACCTGGGGACAAGCCCTATTGAAAATGAGCGAAATGGGGTCAAAGGTCAGGACATAGGAGCGGAATCACTTCCATCGCCATTTATGCGTCATAACTTACGTAAAAATTCTTCGATCTGGATGAAATGTTAGTATGTTGTAAGGGCCTGCCTATTAAATGGGCAAAATGGGGTCAACGAATCCTATTGAAAATGGGCGAAATGGGGTCAAAGGTTAGGACACAGGAGCGGAATCTATTCCATAGCCCTTATGCATCATAACTTACGTAAAAATGCTTCCATTCCGACAAAACTTTATCATGTTATTTCGGAGTTATACTGAACCGGTTCTGTAGAATATCATCGAAATGGGATCAAAGTTCAGGGCACAAGGCCGAGATTTATTCCACAGCCATTATCCTCATAACTTGAGTGATAACTTGAGTAATGATTTCTGGTATGTTGGAAAGTGTATCATAATCAATGCATTGCATGATTTTACTAACTTGTTTTATTATTGTTACGAGAAGTCCCTGTTTTTCAAGGTATTACATTAACTTGAAATGTATTGTTTGTGCGACCATTGCTTTAGACTCTGTGCTGATAGATCCTTAGCGCAATGTGAGTATTCGTGTTATCAGTTGATAGTTACATTGTTAAGAAATAAATTCAAGTGTGTAAGGTGTCTTCATAATTGGGGTCTATGTCACAGTCCTGTACTTTGACATCGACACAGTTCCTGCCGGTAAGATATTCTCTAGCTTTTGTACGAAGAAACCAGTTCATCTGGCATCTTTTTGCTCCTTCAGTGAGGCTCCCTTCACAGAGACTACTTACTTTTTTTCAGGAAACGAATCCGTGAAACTCATTTTCTTCGTATTTAACGTCAATTATGCAAGCTAGAATGCTGAAAACGTTTTAATAGTGTCTTTTCTGTGTCTTGCTGGGCAAATTTCTTCAAAAGAGATGCTATTTTAAATTTAGAAACGCGAAATTAAACAAGGAATTATTATAAAGCCGAGTTAGCAAGGCTAAATGAAGGAAATGCTAGCTGCCTTAGAAAATGAGGGCAAACAAAATAAGTTGTGTAAGAGAGCTTGTCTTGAACTTTAAGGGCAGGAACGGATCCCTGGAAAGAGGGTGGTTGCATTTTTATGGCAAGACGTCCACCCGGTAAAAGAGTCAATCAATTAAGCAAATGGCTGGAGCATCTGTGTTTGGGAGTCTTCTAGAAGACGCAAGACGCAATCTCTCTCGATCTCTATCTGGATCTCACGTCTCTGCATTAAGCTTAGACTGAACATATATTTAATCTTTTCATCCTTTGGGCTGGTAATCACACTTGTCTTCACTTCGATGGGGTGTGGAGGGAAAGAGCTGTCGTGCTTCTCCAAGCAGGCTCCACGAACTTACTCTAAGTTATAGGAAATTTAATAGCCGGGAAATTTAGGAAACTGCTATCCGGAAATCCTCCGCCCAGAAAAATTTTACTTCTTTGCTTACATTTTGCACTCTGAAATCAGCCTGTATTTAGTTGTTGTTGTTTTTTGTTTTGTTTTTTTTTTCCGACAGGAAAAAAATATACAACGGCCGTTTCATAAAAACTGAGAGTAAAATCGCACAAAATGAAGAAATATAGGTACAGCAAAATATATGTTATTCATTCTCAAATTATCTTCCCTCGGATGATATGCAACGGTCCCATCGTTCAGTCCACTTTTCAAAGCGTGTGGCGTAGGCATTTTGCGGAAGCTGCTTTAGCGACCCCTGTACAGCTTTATAACATTAACATCTGTGTTGAACGTTGCGCCACGGAACTTCTCCTTCATTGTTTGAAACAACCAGAAATCGCACGGGGCGAGGTCAGGACTGTAGGCAGGCTGTGGCATGATTTCAATACTGCATTTGGTAAGAAACTGTTGAACACAAGCAGCCACATGCGTGCGGGCGTTATCATAGTGTAGGGTCCACTTGCCCACCAGTTCCGGTCGCTTAATCGATTTGGACCCGTGTTTGCTCACCAGTTCCGGTCGCAATATTAAATAGTGGACCCGTGTTTCATCGGCAGTTGTTACTGTGTTTAGAAAGTTTGGATCCTTTGCAATCATTTGTTTCCACTCATGACACACCTGAACTCTGGCTAACAATTGTTCTCTCGGCAGTTGATGAGATACTCATCTGGAACACACACGATGCAGCAGCAATTTGTCGCGTAGAATGCGGAATGCCGATGTTTTTGAAATATTAGTTGACGCCGCTATGTTTCACACATCATTCGTCGATCTTCTTGTAGGATTGTCCAACGTTAACTATTGTTAACACTGGGCAATCCTGCAAGAAGATCGACTTTTAGGTCGACTAGGCCAAACAGTGTTAACTATTGTTAATACTGTTTGGCCTAGTCGACCTAAAAGTGTTTTTACGGTCCGTAACAACAATTTAGGTCGACTAGGCATAGGAGCGAGTTCTACCGACAAACACCCTTTCTTGAAATCATGGTGCCATCTAAAAATCGTTGACTCACCCAAACATTTACCTTTGTCAGCAGTTGATTTTCATTAAATCAACTGTTTCTGGACCCGTTTTACCCAAACGATAGCAAACTTTTATCGCACAACGCATTTCCCTTCTTAACTCTGAATCACTCACCTCCATAGCTGTATGGCGAAATGCAGACGTACCTTAAACAACTGCGCAATAAGAAAACCAGAATCGTCTGCCACGGCTAATAACTGTTGCCATAGATACTTTCTTAATTCAGTTAGTCGTCTGCGTAGTTATTTTTCCCCTTTGCACTGTTGCCAACTCAAAAAAAATTATCAGTTTTTTATGGAACGGTCTTTGTATATTACTTGCAGCCAAAGTTGAAGTACAGGGTGTCCCACTAGCTGCGTTTTCCAAGTTTTTATTAATAACATCGTGAATAATTCCAGTAATTGAAGGATAATTAGTGAGAACATACCTTCATCCATGGAAAACAGAATCATATCATAAGAGATGTTGAATATTTCCGCCCTGTGCATCGAAACAGGCTTGAATATGAGACTACATATTTCGGAACGTTCACGGCAGTTGCTCCGGCGTAATCGTTGCCACTGCCTCGCAGATGTTGTTCTTCAATGCCTCAAGGGTTGTCAGCTTGTCTTGAAACAGCACTGATTTGAAATAGGAACGGAGAAAGAAATCTGGGGGTGTTAGATCAAGAGATCGAGGTGGCTACATTCCTTAAGAAATCATGCGATCTCCAAAAATGAATCAATATCAGCCAAACTCACATCTGATGTATGGCAAGTTGCCCCCTCTTGTTGAAAATATCCAGTGGTCAGATCTTCAATTTGCAGTTGGTTAACGAATGCCTAAAAAATGTCCATGTAGACGGCTGTTGTTACCGTATCCTGAAAGAAGATGGGCTCAATTATCCGCCGACGTGTCAGTGCGCACCACACTCCAATTTTTTTTTTTTTTTTTTTTTGTGCGTGAAGTGGCTTCTCGATAAATGCGCGAGGATTTGCCGCTGCTTACATACTCGTGTTTTGTGCGTTTATTTTTAGGCATTGAAGAACAATAGTGACAGCAATTACGCCGGAGCAACTGGCGCGAACTTTCCGAAATATGGAGTCTCGTGTTCAAGCCTGTCTCGATGCACCGGGCGGACACTTTCAAATATCTTTTACTTCTCTCGGCAGTTGATGAGGTACCCATCTGGGTATGAGGTTCTCATCAACTGATGAGGTACCCACAAATATTTACCCGGTATTTCCCGGGTTCGTGGAATCACCAAGTTCAGCGAGTGAAATTTTGTGAATGAAAAATATATTCCTGTAATTTTCCCATTAATACCAAATTTGGTGATTCTAAATTGAAAACTGCAGAACTTTTTTCGAAAATTTTGTACGGGTGGGAGGCTTGACACCCCCTCCAAGCTCCGACCCCTTCCAAAAACTGTCTACGGTCTAAGTCAGAGTATTATGATATACTATACCAAATGTGGTGGTTGTAAATTGAAAACTGTAGAACTTTTTACGAAAATTTTGTATGGGGGCCCTTTGACCCCCGGGCTCCGACCCTTCCCAAGACCGTATACGGTCTAAGTCAGAGTACCATGTATACCAAATTTGGTGGTTCTAAATTGAAAACTGCAGAAATTTTAACTAAAATAACGAACATTTTGTATGAATGACCCCTTGACACCCCCCGGGCTCTGATCCCTTCCTAAATCCTTCTACGGTCTAAGTTAGAGTACCATGAGATAGTATACCAAATTTGGTGGTTCTAAATTGAAAACTGTAGAAATTCTAACTAAAATAACGAAACTTTTGTATGAGGGACCCCTTGACATGGCTCTGATCCCTTTAAAAATCCTTCTACGGTATAAGTTAGAGTACCATGAGATAGTATACCAAATTTGGTGGTTCTAAGTTGAAAACTGTAGATTTGTATAGCGGACAAACATACAAACAAACAAATATACAAACTTTCACTTTTATATACCTATATAGATTACCAGATTTTTCTTTCAATTTTTCTAAGTCTTGAAAATCGCTTCCCAGAGCATAGAAAAACACTTTTTATTGAAGAGTTACTAATTGCTCACTAATTAGTGATCTCACTAAATTACCATGTAAAAGAATATGCCCGATGAGAAATTGTTATATGATTCTAATGCCTCTAACTGTTGTATGGTAATGGCGCTTCGACCAAAAACGAAGTAATAGAAAATATTTACTATTTGCACTTCTGGAAAACTTTTCGCGTCACCTTCGAAAATACTTACATTCAGCAGCTGGGGATCTTTTCCTTCAATCTCATTAATTTTTTCCAATACCGCATTTTGTACTCAAAAGTTAAACTTTCAAAGTAAGACACCATCATTTCACCGGGGACCGGTTCACTTACATGACGTTACTAAGGCTCGTTGCCATGAAGAAAGTCACGTGTCTGCTGCATTCTCATAGGCAATGGAAGCCACGAAAGAATGCGAACGGCGGTTTTTTCTTTAGCTTGTCACTAAAATCGTTACTGTTCGGCTCCCTTTTGTCATAAATTAATGTTTCATACACCTAAACCTTCCTCGACAAATGCTCTATGGAATGGTGAAAACCGCATCAAAATCCGTCCAGTGATTCTCGAGATTAGCCCGAACAAACGGACAGACGCCTACCGGGGACTTTATTTTGTACTATGTATAGATGATATGGTTCTGTTTTCCATGGATGAAGGCATATTCTTACCAAATATCATTCAATTACTGTAATTATTCACGATATTATTAATAAAAACATGGGTAAAGTACCGAGTGGGATACCCTGTAGTTCACAAATACTGGCTTTCTAAATTGGAATTAAATAATAAAAAAGAGTCCATGCGCTCTCACACACACACACA
Organism: Macrothele yani; assembly: GCA_039090855.1. NCBI lineage: Eukaryota > Metazoa > Arthropoda > Arachnida > Araneae > Macrothelidae > Macrothele > Macrothele yani. Next base: position 78,532,240 of record CM077023.1, on the reverse strand, counting down.
TATATATAGCGTCACTCAGAATTTTAATTAGAGATAATACCTTTTTGTTAGACAATGTTCGGATCATGAACTTTTAAATGTGAACGCGATGTAATTTTCAGTACCAGATGGATAAAAAATTAGCGCTTATTGTACAAGTTAATAAGCGTATAAAAGCTGCAGCTCTGTATTACAAAGGCGCAATGAAATGTTCGTTGATACCGCAGATTAAGGAGGAGGGCGAAAATTCATTTCTTATAGAGAAACGAAAATATACTCGTGGGCCACTTCATTATGACCATCCCCGTCAACAGAAGTGGGTGTATCCTACAGCAAAATCAGTAACTTCACCGAACTACACGAAATATACACTGCCAGACAATTGCTAAGGACGGATGACAATAGCAACGATAGCAACCATAAAATGGAAGGCAGGAAAATGTGGAAATTAGCGTAAGTGCGGGATACAGTAAGACGTGTTGTGCGTATGCAAATTTTGGATTGCCGAACTTGTTCGTGACGTCATAGCGCTGATAAGAGATATAAAGGATTTGACGCGTATTGACAGTTGTTGTTCAAACGCAAAGTTGAAAGGGAAAGAATCAATTGACGAACTTGCAATTTTCAGTATGTCTTCCCGACATCACCTAGATGATTTTACGCGTGGCCGTATTATTGGCAAGATTGAAGAAGGGCGAAAAATAACAGATGTTGCCGGGGAGTTCGACGTCAGCCACAGTGTTGTTTCAAGGCTTTGGAAATCATTTCAAACAAATGGAGAGTGTAGCAAACGTCACGGGGAGGTCGTGTTCGCAGTACGACACCTGCAGAAGATCCGTACATAGTGGTATCAACAAAAAGACACCGGCGCAGCACAGCTAGTGAGGTAGCAAATCAGTTTATGGCTGCTACTGGCAAGCGGATCTCCCGAAAAACTGTCGCCAGACGTTTGCATGAAGGAGGACTATACGCCCGCCGTCCTGTTGTGTGCATCCCATTGTCCAGACGTCACCGTACCGCCCGTTTGCAATGGTGCCATCAACATCGCAATTGGATTGATAACGACTGGTCTGCTGTCCTCTTCTCAGATGAGAGTAGATACAGTCTATCGTCTGATTGTCGACGACAACTGATCTGGCGTGATAGTGGTACTGCATATTGTCCAGCAAACATACAGGAAAATGACCGATATCCGACATGTAGTGTCATGGTATGGGCTGGCATCATGATCAATGTCCGTACGTTCCTCTATGTGCTTCCAACTGGGACTATGACTGGCCAACGATACATTAATGATGTTCTGCTACCTCATGTTCGCATGTTCCGTGGTGCTGTCGGTGATAGATTCATTTTCATGGACGACAACGCAACATGTCATCGAACAGTCGCTGTCCAGGAGTGTCTTGAGAGCGAGGATATTCAACGCCTCTTATGGCCAGCACGTTCTCCAGATCTGAATCCCATTGAAAATTTGTAGGATGCTTTGGGGAGGAGTCTTGCTGGTCGCCAATGCCCTCCAATAAACAAGGACACCCTCATCCGTGCACTGGCAGAGGAATGGGATAAATTACCCCAACAGCTGCTTGATAATGTTGTGCAAAGCATGACACGACGTGTGGAATCTTGCATCGCCCTCCATGGTGGCCATATCCCGTATTGGCATCTTACGCCGGAACGCCTGCGGACGGTAATTGCATTTTTTTCACTTTTCCGTATTCCGCACAAAATGGCCTGTTTGTTCCTTGAACACGTTCCAAAGCCTTCTGGATTTCAGAGCACAATAAATTGTCTTTCTTGTAATGTCCTGGCATTCTGACATTATTTTATTTCACTTGGCTTCCAAAGACACTTACTTTTTTATGCGCTATATAGCCGTTTATGATCGGTCCTTAGCAATTGTCCAGCAGTGTATATATAGGCGACCCTTGCAGGGAGTATCAGTTCGCCAATACGAAGCTCGTGCAATGGAGGAAGGGTAGGACTTGTCAAAGTTTGAATAGGTAATAATTATCGGGGGGAAATGTCTGGGGACAGCATCACAGCAACCTATGGAGCTGTTGGCAGCTGTTCGAGGGACAGGAAAAGAAGGTACCAAGGGAAGAGGAAAAGACCCAGAAGAAAACCCAATGGGAGATGGGTGGATGAAATTCAAACGCATGCCGGAATGATATTGAAAATTATTGATCAAGACAGATAACTTCCTGTCTGTTGTGGAAGAGATTTGGGAAGGCCTTCATCCAGCAGTGGATTGAGAATGTTTGATGCTTATATGATTATAGACGTGTGTAATTACGTGTGTAATTTACAACGATAATGTAAATCTACTATTGGATGAAAGCATTTTCTGAATAAGAATATTAATCAGTTGTTAAAGACATGTTATGCATTTACTTACTTTCTAATCTGAAGAAGCTCTGTCGTCGTAGTTCAGAGAAAGCCTGGAGTTTATGCATTTATAAATACGTCGCAATAAAACGAGTTGAATATTTTGTTTTTCCAGTCTTGTAAGATAGAAATAAACAACAAAAAGTATTCCTGAACTTGTTTATGCATATCAGCAGTGCTAAAGCGCAGTCTTTGATTTCAATTTCCCTTTTCGATTTCTTCATCGGAGTTAGTACATTTGTTCCAAATTTCTTAGCGAGTAGTAAATTTATTTCAAAATTTCTGATTTACTATTTTATGGATACATAAGTGTTCACAGAATTCGAAAGATATGGATATACGATTTATCAGTGAGTGTTAAAATAGAAATTTCTTTAGACCGAATTTTCATTTCACAACAGATAGGTCTTAAGTGAAATTATCTGATTTCCTCTTTCGGGCTAGTGGTTACGCTCCAAATTCAAAACCTCGGTGCACATTTTTGTAATTCTCTTTGCAGCAGAATCTAGAAAGTTCGAGCACAGTATTAAAATATAGTGACTTGAAGATAAGCAGTACCAAAACGGAGTGCATGTACATCAAATGGGAAGGAAATAATCGAGCTATCGTTGTTTAAGGCCGGAAAGAAGTAATAAAAAGGGTATGGAGATTTGAATACTTAGAATTAGTGATGGAGATAGATGGAGGTACAAAAGGAGACGTGGATAGCAGAATGCAGGCAGGATGGAATAACTGGAGGAATCATCAGATACAGGATTAGCTGCTATAATGGACTGCAAATAAAAATTTTCAAGGCTAAGTAAAACCAACAATAAAACTTGGTTCAAGACAAATAAAAGAAAGAGAAAGACAATATAATATGCTAAAACTTGGTTCAAGACAAATTGTGTGAAAAGATACTTGGGTGAATTAGCATACAGTACTACACCATCTGCAAACAACCTGATACACGATGCTATTTTTTTCATGTCTGCTTTTGCCACATCAAGAACAATGCCAAGTAAAAATAGGTTTAATGATAATCCTTGGTGCATTCCAAGTTTCACGTCAAAGTGCTCGGTTTGCCTTACGCTGCTTCAGATACATGTGTAGAAACCTCTGCACATTTACTTTTCAACTGAACGTGTTTCTTTGGTACCATCTTCTCTCTGTCAGCTGCATATTTCTGGCCTGAAACTCTAATGAGTCATTTCCAGATCAATAAACACCGCATGAACGATGTTTTCCTTTTCTGTGTTTCCTCATGAGTCGCATCAGGCAAGTATGGCACATGTTCTACTTCTTCCTGGCATATATCCAAACCACTATACTTCTGTCAGTCTTTTATCCACTGTCAATTCCCATATTTTCACGTTATGCAAAATTAGTTTTGTACTCAAGTAATTGTAACGGTCCTGAACATTCCCAATTTATTTATAAATTGGTCTCAACATACGATCCTTTCCTTCATATGAAATAACTCCCTGCTCTCGTGTCTTTCCCGTTGGATCCCACAACATGTCAGTACTTTCAGCAATTAATGCGTTCCATACTTCCACAGGTAATTGCCTGTCTCACAGTACTTCTCATTTTTTACACTTCTTGATGCGTCCAGTACTTCTTTCCTCATTACCCCCATATTTGGAATTTCTTTCTCAGTGTGTTAGTGTTGGGAAAAACAGCTTATCTTAGTGAACTGTAAACCCTCGTCGTCACGTGATTTCGCTTATATTCACTGAAGGTGCTCCGAAGAAATAACACGGAGTATGAGAAAATATCACATTTATCCCTCCGCCTGGGGATCAACAAGCCATTTGATCCACCAAGCTCGGATAAAGGAGATGGTTAAGAAGAGAAAGGGCATCCAGTGCAAAATCTTGCTACAACTGTAACGTGTACTCTAATTTAACTTTCCTTTTCGGTTCCAGTTATTTTATGTAAATTTTGGTTCGTTCTCCTTAAGCGTCTTCTGAACATAACGCTACATTTTCACTCTCGCTGAATATTTTTATGGCAACCTGACTTGAGGTCAAAAGTTGAATGACGTGTGTTAACGAGACAGATACGAGTAATGTTTACGAGTGTATCAGAGCTCTCATAAGAAGTCTGGTAGATTGTGAGATCGTCGTAACTGCGTTGGAAGAGATGTTAGGAGAGCTTAGTCTACTACTTAACGATTAATTCCTTCACGTTGAATATTGTGCTTCGTTTATATTGAAGCCTTAAATTGTTATTTATTTCATACGAGACTGGAGAAGTGTTCTGTATACTGAGAATCTGACTCATCTCCTTGTTGAAGATATTATTGCGTACGAAGTGAATTCCGTTTTGATGTGCTAACTTAAATACCTGTCGAGACCAATAAAAGGTTGAAATAGTAAGTAGACTTGACATTTCTGGCCGTTTGCTATTTAGCGCCTAAACTTGTGTTTAGTTAAGCTATCCGAAGGGCCTGATCCGAAGCACGACTTAACTCCCCGGAACGTTTCAGTACGAAGAGTATTTACATTTAAGTAATGCTAGTGTTTTGGTGCAACATTGACATTTAACTAATATCTGCAACCAAATGCACTAAAAACATTTTGCGAGATGCAGATACAAAATTGTTCTTTTCTCACATTTTCTTTTGTTGTTCGCGCTCCCCGAAAATTCTGAATTCTGAAAATTTAGATTTCTGTCACTGACCGCAAATGGTTGCTTTTTAGGAAATTTTCAACTTCACAGCATCTACCGAGGCACCTAGTTGAAAATTCCTGATTCCCGAAGTTCGACGGGGGGTTGGGGGGCCTAATTCTTCCGTAACGTTGGAAATGATTTAGCAGTATTGTAGAAAAGTTTCACGCAGACACCTCTGCTTCTTCATTTCCAAGGAACCCCCGGTGGTATAGAAAGTTATTTCAGTTTTTTCGGTCAGAAGGATAAGATATAACAGATAGACGAAGTGCTGACTAGGGCGCTCAAAACTGGGAACTCACAAAGTAAAAAACATTTCGGAGAAATAGGTGTCAGACATGTTGGCTGCCATTATGAGTCCAGAACATGCCTTTAGAAAGCTTTATATCGAGGAAATGAAGAAAACAACTACTGAGAAAGAATTAACGAATCTTTCAGTGGTAAGCTGTATTCTAGTCTACCCGATTTGAGCACATCATTTCTATTATATCTAGCTCTTCCTCTGAGGACGACTTTGACTCAAAGATGACTTTCAAAACTGATAAACTTAACACGATGAGTGAATCATTATTAAGCCAGTGGTCTAAGCACTGGCTTCTGATCATTAGGCCAAGATGGGTCCAGGTTCAAATCCAGGTAAGGCATGGATGTTATGTTTCTCTTACGGCACTGGCTCTCTCCCTTCGCTGGAGTCAGTAACCCTAAATAAACTAGGGACGGGTGACTCTATAACCAATCGAGTTGCTCACGGTGGTCGTTAAACCTCCAAATAAAAAAATTAAAAAAAATCTAGACTATGTGCTCTAAAAGTTTTTAAGCATTGAATGCGAAGAAACTCGGAAAATAGACAAATCATAATACATTAATTCTTCATTACGAAGTAATGACGCCATGGAACACAAAATTTTATACAGCTGTGGTATTTGCATGTTCCGGATTTCTTCTAATAATTGATACCAAGATCATTTGTATCAGTGTAGTGGCACTCACATTATTTAGATCGCAGATTAACAAGTTGGGGATATCAAATGAAGTTTTGAAGCTAAACGTATTTGTATAATAAGTAGTGTAAGTCATAGCTCTATAGAAGCCCAAATTTGCCGGTGATGGATTTCTAATCCATATCTTCTTTCTCAGAAGTCAGATATTCTACCGCTTGGACTACATCGAGAAAGGGGAAGGCTTATCACTGCAGCTTGTCGTTATAACATGTGCGTCACGTCTGAGGTAGGTACGTTACATATACCTCCCCTTTGAGAAAGATGGGGGCACGAAATCGCGGGTTTAGGATCCGCGGACAAACCACGCTTGAAGGAATTCTATGCGGAGGAACGAATTCTGATTAATACCAGACCGTATGTGGAAGAAGCATCACACATTTTTCAAAGCTCAAGAGAAGGAATTCTCATTAATTCCAGACTATGTGTGGAAGAAGCATCACACATTTTTCAAAGCTCAAGAGAAGGAATTCTCATTAATTCCAGACTATGTGTGGAAGAAGCATCACACATTTTTCAAAGCACAGAAGAAGGAATTCTCGTTAATTCCAGACGATGTGTGGAAGAAGCTTCACACATTCTTCAAAGCGCAGAAGGAGGAATTCTCATTAATTCCAGACGATATGTGGAAGAAACATCACACAGTTTTCAAAGCGCAGAAGGAGGAATTCTCATTAATTCCAGACGATGTATGTGGAAGAAGCATTGCAAATTTTTCTCAAACCTCACGGCCAAGAGGTTCATTTTACGTTCTTGATCCAATGTGAAAATAAAGCCCCGTTTTTCCGGTGATGGGAATTGAATCCACATCTGCCTTCTCCGGTGTGGACTGTTCTACCGATTGAACTACACCGACGAAGCTTATCGCTACAACTTGCCGTTTTGACATGTGCGTCCCCTCTGAGGTAGGTACGTCAAAGTGAAGTGCTGTCTTGTGTTTTCTGACACTCTGACCCCTGTATGAATTCCTGCAATGAAATGCCACTAAAAATTAACATATCGTATTTATTAGCTTCACTAAAGTTCTAATGATATACTGCAAACATTATTGTAAAACATTACACTTCACTGCCTGTTTCATGATAAAATGCTTACTGAATCCTTGGTAAGAGATCTAAGATTTTCTTCTCATTAGGTTAGGCAGCCGATTATGGAGGCGTGAGAGTTTCCCTAACAGTATGTCTACTACTGTGATGTAATATTTGTACCTATATACCTAATAATTTTTCAGTTTCTCAACAGTGATTGCCTACTCTCCAAATTCTAATTCGATTACTGTTTTCATGATTTAACGATTCGCGTGGGTATCTAAGGACATAATGTATCTCACTTCCTTAATTTTGGGGTGCTGGTTCCAGGGAAGGAACTTAGAACAAACACACTACTCACTCCTCATCCTTGACTCAGCCTATCTCGGGCATTTAGCCAGCAGAAACCAGCGTCTCTGACCAATCGAATATTCTAGATTTTACCATTCAGTCGGATGTGCGTAATAAACGATAAATGTTAATTTTTAATTTCCAGATATAAAGTACTACATGAGAGTACTACGTTCAAAGCCACGGGTATCCAGGTTTCCGACAAGAAAAGCATCAACCGAAATTATAAAATCGGGAATTCAGAATATTTTCCAATTTTCTAATGTAACGTATACCTCTATTTCAACTTTCGTTTTGAGTTTCTGTGTTCTTATGTAAATTTGGTTTCTCCTCGTTAAATATTTTGTAACTTAACGCCACAAAGTTCCACCCGACGAGTCTGAAGCTGGCATCCTGACAATGAGTGAAAGGCAGTCAAAGTAAATAAAGTGTTCTGAGATTAAGCTCAGTGTGCAGTGCATATATTTAATGAGCGATTCTTGTTCGAGCAATGTTGATATGTAAATAGAGAGAGAGAGAGAGAGAGAGATTGTATTCGACGAGTGACAAGTGACGTTTATTTTGAGACTTCACTGATTATGTTCTTTTCAGCGTATTGTATTGCGAAAGACTTCTTTATATCAGACTGTGTGGAACCCAATTTTGCCGGTGCGATACTCGAACCCACATCCTTCTGCTCCGGAGCCGAATGCTCTCCCAATTGAGCTACGACGACAAGGGCTTATAACTGCTACTTGCCGTCTTGACATGTGCGTCACCTCTGTAGTACGTCACAACTGTTTTGACTTGCTCAGATACTAATAAAAGGATTTGGATCCTGTAAGTGGCATTCAGTTGTTGAACTCTGGCATTATATTTAAAGTGATATTTATGATTAATTAAGTCTTCAACAAAAAGAACAAGGTGAAAAAATCCGGGTATCAGAGTGAAGCGAACTAAGCTTTAAGCGAAGTTAGTGTGAAGTTCAATTCTACAAATACCAATGATAACGCATATTTTATACTACACTGAAATGCGTGTTTAGTTTAGAAAATGTTCTACTGTTCATGCCAACATAAGTTTTTTGCATGTTGCGATTACAAAATCTGTGAATTTTTTTGTTAGTACAGTAGAACTCTAATAATCCAGCCTCAGAATACAGCCATTCCGGATATTCGGAAAATCCGGATAATTGGGCTGTCCTTTTTCTGTAGGCCAAATACGTATTTATTAATTGAAGTGAGGGAATTTAATTTTCTCGTTTATCGTATTTTATAATAACAAATGTTATACAGTTTAAAAAATAAATATCTACTGTACTGCATTATCATTCTGTATTATTTAAATGAACGAAAAAACTAAAAACAGGTAAATAAATCAGCAAAAAAAAATTATTTTACTTAGCCTTGAAAGAAGAACAAGCGGTCCGGATAATTGGAGTTCCGGATATCTGGAGTCCGGATAATTGGAGTTCTACTGTACTGGGAATAAGTACTGCCAGTTGTAAAATAAAAATATTAATTAGGTTTAACTGGTTGTAATTGTAAGTTTTAAGCTTTGTGGTAGCAGCTGTAAGATTTCACTTTTTAAGGTTTACGTAAACTTAAATGCTTGCGTTGCTTAAATTATGAACTTTATCTCTGAACTTTTGAACATAAATATCAAGAGCTATTAAATATAGAAATCGCTAACGGTAAAGGTAGTGAATCAGCTGAAACAACTTGCGTTAGTCCACGTTTATTCTCGTCAGTAACACTTAAGAACAGGTAGATTAACAACAGCCAGAATACGAACTTGCTGGCTTCAATTCATTCACAATTCAAGCGTTTCTTGCAGACGCTATATCGAACTGCACCCTTTAACAAGTCGTTATATCAAATGCTCTTACCAAAATACACACCTAACAAGTCGTCCTCGCAAGCGCACCCAGCCACACCTGTAGCGCAGTGGTCTAATCGCTGGCCATGGGCGGTGTGTTTGTCTTCTGGCACTGACTTTGTCCCTTCCCTGGAGCCAGCGACCCTAAATTAGAGACGGGCGGCTGTGTATTTATAGCCCATTCAGTTGCTCCTCCTCCCGGTGGTCGTTAAACTCCTAAATAAAAAAATGGACTCTTACAACATTCAATGTTGACATTATATTGACCTTTAACCTGCTCTCAGTGCTGCCAAGCTTAGAAAGCTCTTCGGGAACCATTATGTGACATCAAGTTCAGGAGGCGTTCAACGCGAAAAAAACAAATTTATAAACAAACTCAAAAGAAAGATAAAGATATATGTCACACAAAGTACATATCAGAATATCACGTGATTCGAATTTTCTGTTTCGTTCATTCCCATTCCGAAATTGCAACAAATATGGAAACGTGAAATCTCTTTATTTCGCTTTTTGGGGGAGGAAGCGGTACCTGCGGAAATTCTAAAATATACAATTGGGATTTTTTTTTAATGTACAATCAACCCCCGATTTATAGCCACCCCTTGGATCTGAACAGATGTAAAACATTCCTTGATCTCTTGAAATTTCGCCACACCCTTGACAACCGCCAATACATTGGGTTAATGCTTTAGTTCATGCCGTTTTATTTCACGAGCGTTTCCCAGGTCAGTAGTGACGGTGCAGGTGGTCAGGTGTATATCAAAATGTAGCCAGTAATGTCGTGTATCGAAATCTTATTGCGTTGTGTGATGTGGCTAATGGCTTTTTGGTTTTCAGGTCCGGAAGTATGGAGTGTCAAGTAGAGAGGAATGAACATTTCCGAATCTGCTCCTCTACGAGTTTAACAAGGAATCCACAGCCGCCGAGGCTGTGTATGGGGAGGATGCTATTGCTCCGAGGACAGCCTGTAAATAGTTTGAGTGGTTCCGAGGTGGCAATTTTGACCTCAACGGCTCCCCACGCTCAGGTAGTCCATCTCACTTTGAAGGGGATCGTTTGAACCATCTCATCCACTTGGATCTGCATCAAACTACAGGCAAAGTGGCCACTGAGATGGACTGTAATAAAGCCACAGCGGTGCGACACCTGGAACGTATGGGAAAGGCCCAGAAATTTGGGTCTTGGGTGCCTCACACACTCACCGAGGACAACAAGAATCAGCGTGTTGCCATGTGTGGCTCTTTGCTCGCCCGTTATCGCAAATATTCTCAGCAACACATACCCTTTCTATCACGTATTTTTACTGGAGAAAAAAAGTGGTGCCTGTACGTGAATTTCAGTTATCGGAGGGAATGTTTAAGCCCAAACAAGACTCCCACATCACGTCCAAAGCACCCCCTTAATCCTGAGAAGATCATGTTGTGTGTCTGGTGGGACATGGAAGGCATTATTCACTGGGAAATGCTGCCGAGGAATCAGACCATCAACGCTGCACTCTATTGTGAGCAACTCCACCCTGTGAAGAGAGCAATTCATCAGAAACGGCCACATTGGTGCCATGGTGTCTTTCTCCAACATGATAACGCTCGTCCTCGCCGTGCAAACATGACCAAAATGGTCATTCAGGACATGAAATTAGAGATCCTTCGACATCCTGCCTATTCCCCAGATGTCGCCCCTTCAGACTATCACCTGTTCCGATCTCTGTCGAATACACTCCGTGGCAGAAGTTTCGACAATGATGTTGATCTCCAGAATTTCTTTGATTTCTTCGCAGCAAAACCTGCACATTTTTTCAAGAATGGCATTGCAGCTCTATCCAGATGTTGGGACACCATCGTAAACAAATAGGGGAGGGATACATAGTTGATTGATTCCGTTTTCCTTTCTGATGTAATACACTGACGTGCAAAAATTAAGGACGAGACTGTTTTTTGAATGTAACGTCGTGCAGAAGTGTTCCACATCGACTCAAATCATACCACAAGATCCCCAAGATGTAAGAATATGGGACAAGTGAGCAAAACCGTCCAAACAAGGAATACAAAGGATACAAAGGCACTTTATTGAAAAGGTATCTTCGAGCACAACTGGACAGAAAACAGAAACGTCCATGTGACAGGCGGCTGCCAAGAAAAATCCAGTCTTCAGTAGAGGATATGATCACCCCTGACTGCGTTGCAGGATTTACAACTTCTATCCATGATGAGGACGAGGTTGTCAATGAGCTGTTGAGGAATCGCTGCCCATTCCTCTTGTAGCGCCAATCGCAGCTGCGAAATCATTGCTGGCGGCTGGTGACGTGCTGCCAAGCGTCTCCCGAGAAGGTCCCACACGTGTTCGATTGGATTTAGGTCTGGGGACCTTGCTGGCCCATCCATACGTTGAATATATTCAATCTCCAACACCTCTGCGACAGCTACTGTACGATGAGGTGTAGCGTTGTCGTCCATGAAGAGAAACTCAGGACCCACAGCATCTCTAAACAGATGCACGTGAAGCAGGAGAGCCTCGGTACAATAGCGGACACCAGTGACTGAACCTCCTTGGAAGATGTGGAAGTCAGTACAGCTACCAAGCATGATACCGCTCCAAACGAGAACTCCGCCACCTCCAAACCGGTCCCTTTTGATGATGTTGGCTGTGTGATTGCGTGTTCCCTGCTCTCTCCAGATGTGTATACGCCCAGAATCACTCGTCAGACTAAATCGGCTCTCATCCGTAAAGAGAACTCGACCCCATTGCTGATGTGTCCAGTTCTTGTGTTCCTGGCACCACAAAAACCGCCGTCTCTGATGAGCAGGCGTTAATGGCACACACCGTACTGGTCGTCGTGCAAATAGACCACCTTTGTGCAGCCTCCTGGCCACGGTAAAACGCGATAACGGACGTCCAGTTGTCTGTTGCATGTGCCTTGCGATTTCTCCCGCTGTCTGACGTCTGTTTCTTCTCACCTGTAGAACACTATACCGGTCGTCCGCCGCGGTGGTTGCTAGTGGACGACCACTGCTAAACTATCGGACAGCTGTTGCTGTCGTTTGAAATGCTCTCCAAGCTCGTGAAACGATGCTGTGAGCGATCCCGAAATCTTCGGCCACACTAGTCACACTTCGACGACCCCCAATGGCGCGACCTCGGGTAACGTCATCCAGATGTCGTCTACTGGATTGCCTGTTGGCCATATCCCACGGTGGCAGTAACTCGACGTCGTTCAAATCGATGTACACCGTGCAATAGCTTTCACCGAATTTCTGAGCGTACACCGCCCGTGTGCTTTATTATCCTACCTGCACCCCCCTTCCTACGTCATGCTGCATATATGCGCATGCCCTACCGTACCGGACCCTAGTCTATCTCCTGAGTGGTCTTTCGGTCCGTTCTGACTGCTCGTTCCCCTGTTATGCTATTTCTCCTCTTCGTCCATAATTTTTGCACACCAGTTTACATTTCCGTAGTGCGGTGAAAAAAATGGCATTAACTCATGATGCATCAACCCAATAGATTACTGCGCCAGCCTGCCTTTCCCAACACAAAACATACTTGATGTACCACCACTTGCAAGCTAAGCTGTGTGAGAATTTCCTTCCCGTTTTTTCGGGCAGTAATTCAGTTGGGGCAAACCTCAGTTAATGGCACCGATTCAAAGATGCGAATTTGCCGCCCCGGTGGCCCAGTGGTCTGAGCCATGGCCTCTAATCGTTCGTCCGAAAGGGGTGCGGGTTCGAATCCCGGTAAGGCATTGGATGTTGTGTTTGTCTTACGTCACTGGCTCTCTCCTTTCCCTGGAACCAGTGACCCTAAATTAGGGACGAGCTACTGCTTATAGCCCATTGAGTTGCTCATGGTAATCGTTAAACCTCCAATCAAAAAAAAAAAAAAAAAAAAAAAAAAAGATGCGAATCAGTGTCTTTTAATACTAAAGATTCTTTGAAGCAAACTCGCAATATGGCGATCTTCCAAACGCACTTGTTAAATTAAATTGTGCTCTGAAAGTAATTCGATTGAAATCTAAATCACAAGTGAAAATAGGCAAGGTTTTTAAAAGAAACGAAGGTAAGTAAAATGATTTTATGTAATGATATAAATATTCACTTTATAATACAACGGCCGTTCCATAAATACTGAGAGCAAAATCACACAAGATGAAGAAATATAGGTACACAAAAATATATGTTATTCTTTCTCAAAGTATCTTTCCTCGGATGATATGCAACGGTCCCATCGTTCAGTCCACTTTTCAAAGCATGTGGCGTAGGCATTTTATGGAAGCTGCTTTAGCGACCCCTGTACAGCTTGTATAACATCAGCATCTGTGTTGAATGTTGCGCCACGGAACTTCTCCTTCATTGTTTGAAACAACCAGAAATCGCACGGGGTGAGGTCAGGACTGCAGGCAGGCTGGGGCATGATTTCAATACTGCATTACGTACGAAACTATTGAACACAAGCAGCCACATGTGAGCGGGCGTTATCATGGTGTAGAGTGCACTTGCTCACCAGTTTCGGTCGCTTAATCGATTTGTGTCGTCGCAGACGCTTCAAGACTGAAATGTAATACTCAGCATTGACAATAACTTGTGGAGGAACGGCATGCTGGTAGACTACACCTTTATGCTCAAAGAAATTATAAGCCCACGTGTGCCTTTGTGTTTCCAGACACTCGTTGCGCGCTTCGTGAGGTGGTCGAAATAGCATACCCATGTTTCATCGGCAGTTATTACTGAGTTTAGAAAGTTTGGGTACTCTGTCACCAATTGTTTCCATTCGTGACACACCTGAACTCTGGCTAACAATTTTTCTCTGGTCAGGCGATGAGGTACCCATCTGCAACACACACGATGCAGCAGCAATTTGTCGCGTAGAATGCGGAATGCCGGCATTTTTTAAATATATTAGTTGACGCCGTTATATCTTCACACGTCATTCGTCGATCTTCTTGCAGGATTGTCCAAACAATGTTAGCAATACGCTCCGTAACAGCACTTTCAGGTCGACCAGGCATAGGAGCGATTCCTGCCGACGAATGCTCTTTTTTTGAAATCATGGTGCCATCAAAAAATTGATGACTCACCCAAACATTTATCTTTGTAATCTTCTTTTCATTAAATCAACTGTTTCTGCAGCCGTTTCACCCAAACAATAGCAATATTTTATCGCACATCGTATTTCACTTCTTAACTCTGAATAACAAAACCAGAATCGCCTGCGACGTCTAAGAAGTGTTGCAATTGATACTTTCTTAATTCAGTTAGTCGTCTGCGTGGTTATTTTTCCCCTTCGCACTGTTGCCAACTCAAAAAACTTACTCTCAGTTTTTATGGAACGGCCTTTGTATTTTAGTAATGTAACATGATTTTTTTTGTTCTTTTTTCTTATAACTGAAATGTTAACTTTGTCTTCTGTGAAACCTAAATTTTGCCAGTGACGGAACTCGAACCGACATCCTTCTGCTCCGGAGCCCGAATGCTTTCCCACTTAAGCAACGCCGGCAAAAGTTTATCGCTGTTACTTGCCGTCTTGTCTTGTGCGTCACATCTGTAGTACGTTACATATATCTCCCCATCACCGTTGTGAAAGGCGGGGGGCACGAAATGGCAGGTTTCGGGTCAGCCGCAAACCATGCTTAAGGTAACCCTCTGTAGGAGAAGGAATTCTTACTAATTCCAGAAGATGTGTGGAAGAAGCATCACACATTCTTCAAAGCGCAGAAGGAGGAATTCTCATTAATTCCAGATAATGTGTGGAAGAGGCATCACACATTCTCCAAAGCGCAGAAGGAGGAATTCTTACTAATTCCAGACGATGTGTGGAAGAAGCATCACACATTTTTCAAAGCGTAAGAGAAGGAATGCTCATTAATTCCAGAGGATGTGTGGAAGAAGCATCACACATTCTTCAAATCGCAGAAGGAATCTCATTAATTCCAGACGATGTGTGGAAGAGGCATCGCACATTCTCCAAAGCGCAGTCGAAGGAATTCTCATTAATTCCGGACGATGTGTGGAAGAAACATCACACATCTTTCAAAGAACCTAAGTGCCAGTTGATCCGTTTTTACGTTCGGGTGCCAATGTGAAAACTGAAATTTGCCGGTTGTGGAACTCGAAGCCACATCATTTTGCTCCGTAGCCGAATGCTTTTCCAATTAAGCTACGCCGGCAAGGTCTTATCGCTGCTATTTGCGTTCTTGACATGTACGTCACCTCTGTAGTATACGTCACACTCCTTACAATGCAAAGTAAATTTTCTCATTTAGTGCCCACCAGAAGCTTCAGAGATAAACCGGAAGCGCACTAAGTACACAACATATAACTGCATTTTTGTCTAATTAACATGTTTTTTACTTTGTTAATAATGATATTTTCGGGGAACCATAATTAATTAATTTTGAGATTACTTAAAAATTATTGGCAAATTTGATAGAACGACACCCTTGATGTAACCCGCAATGTAATGTAACAAAGGGTTAGCTATCTTAGCGCATGTGCATATGTATGAGGTTGGAGTCCTTTGCGGAAGCGGAAATGAAATCTCATCAGAAGTACAAGAAATCAAAACCGACAAATATGATGATCTTCACAAACGTAAACAACAGCAGGCGAGAGCATCACGGAACAGTGCAAGAAAAAAGCTGCCGCATTCTTGGAAAACAAAAATAGCGACCTTTAGAAGCATTCAGGATTCCTCAGTTCGCTTTTTTTTTTTTTTTATGTTTAAGAGAAGTCGGTCTATCGCATCATTATTTTCCATAGGCTTGAAAGCGTTTTCAAAGAAACTGTCCTTCTCGAAACGCTTTGTGGAGAAAGACAACTACACCAATTTTCTTCTGCCTAAAGGTCAGCTTAACGTATGAGCAAAGCACGGCAGAAACCTTGACATCATACCTTAAAGAACAGATTCAGAATCACCTGACAGTTCTACTAGACGCCTTTCAAGGTTACTTCAGCTTCAGAAAACCAAATCCTCGAAATTTGCGTGCTTTTTTGCTTTTTTTTTTTTTTTTTTTTTTTTGTTTTTCAACAATTCCGTGAACGATGACGATTTATGAGGAACTAGAGACGACCCTTCAGAAATGACAGGATAATAATAGAAATCTAAAAGTAGAAATTCAAGCTTGCTAAAAAATTCTTTGGAAATACATAAAACAAATAAAAAAATATCTGTTTTGAAAGGTTTTTTTTTTTCGGAAATCCCCCCCCCATTTTTTTCATCCGAGAAATATTGGAAAGAAAATGGTCAATAAATCAAAAATAAGCTTTTCTTTAGAATACTAAAAAATATTCGTCACAAGGAGTCATCGTTGGAGTTCTCGGTAGGCTATTTTACCAGTGTACTTCTGCATAAACTTGAAAAGGTCATGTGCAAAATTTTCGTCGGAGCAACGGGACCTGTTTAAAACACACACACACACACAAAAGTGAAATGCACCGATTTTTCGTTTATCCTGTTTTGTGAAAACCCTCGCTCCTCATGTTACTAATAAACTAATTAGAACGTTCTTGGTGTTATTTTACGCGTACTTTTATACTCTACAAAAAGGTCTATTGTGCATCATGTGTGTAGAACTAACGGTTTCAGGGGGAAATGCGGGAAACCGAGCGAAAGTTCCGCTCGTCCTCTATTTTATCAAGATGACGGCAGTAACTCAACTTGGACTTTTTGTACGTTATTCAGGGTCTAATAGAATATTTGTACCAAAAAAAAAGTTTAGTCCGAATTAGTTCCCCATCTGTCCTAAAATCGAGTTAATTTTCCTAGACAAATAATGCCAGTAATTCGGTCAGAAAATTAAACAAACATTTTGTAACACAGTTGTTTTTCTCCAACTGATACCTTAACAGATTTTCTTGGTGTTCAGATGTTCTTCTTGAAATAATTTTAACTCAAAACTTAATTTCGTTTGTTTACTTGCTCGAATTTTAGTGTTGGACTTTTGTACGTTATTCAGGGTCTGTTTTCTTTAGAATACACATGAACGGGCGAAAGAGCCTAGCTTTGTATGTTTATGGGGATATAATCGAATTGGATTCCTGGACGTACTGATAGCTCATGTAACTTCCCGCAATGCGGGAAGGGGGGGGCTCACGGGTAATAAGGCCTCTAGCCTCAGAAGTAGGATTTTTCAAAAAATTTCCGGTAACTTTATATGAAACTGGTTAAAGAAATAGCCAGCAGTTTTTGACGGCAGCTTTGAATAAAGTATTAAAAAGAAAAGGATTTTCGGGGGCTTTCTTCAGTAAATAAGTAAAATATTCTAGAACGCATTTTCGCTTTGGTTTGTGAAAACTGGGTTACGGCAAAGTAGCTATTCTAGAAGACGTGAGGTCCCTTTTCACAGTCATAGCAATAATTCCTATGTTAACAAGAGAAAGTGAATGAATATCGGTTGAATAAATGGAATTTTTTTATGGAGGAGAATAAGGCGTTATACCTAGGTTTATTACACTTGCTTACACATAACTACGCATCCTTCAGAATATAATGAGCTAAAAGGTGTTCTTCGAAGAAACGAAAAAAAAAAAAACAGAGACTTTTGACATTTTTTTATAACAGTTAAAAAAGCAAAGACTTTTACTATGTGCAAAATATTTTGACATTATGTTAAGTGTGTTTTTTAGTATTCAAGAGTAAATAATTTAAGTAATTTTACTCTTTCGGTGCCACAATTCTTAATTATTAATTTTTTATTTGCTTACTTATGTTCTGTATTTTCGTATAAATCGGAAAACGTCGTTAGACACTATCACACCGCAGTTACGTGTTTTGTGTGTGTGATCGTGAGGCATTTAAAGAGTCTGGCCTTAGTTAGCTAAAAGAATAAAATTTGCACCATGTGATTAACTTCGACGTGTTTTGCAATACATACTTTGTATTGGTATAGAACTAGGGCAATCATTTTAATTGCAACGCGTACATTTGTGTTGCACGCAATAAAGTGTAATAATTTTGGTTTTACGAAAAATACCTATAGGTTCCAAAGAATTTGAATTATCAAAACGCCTGTAAAACCTAGTTAATAATATGGATTTTGGAAACTTCAGTAATTGAATGCAAATAGATATTTGCAAAACGGCCGCGAAATTACGCGGGGGACACTGTGTTTTTCGTGTACGCCACTTACTGGATTAAGAGCAAAGGGCAAATTGAAAAACAAATTTCACTTAAAAATATCATTAAATTTTGGCGTCCTTTAGTCAGATCTTATCTTTTTCCTGGCTAAGAGGGTTTATGATTGCTTCTACTACTACGAACTTTCGCGAGCCAGTCTTCACACTATCACATGGTAGTGAAAGGAATTTTAAAACCGAACCTAGTCTTGACTCGAGACCTGACGCATTTTGCAAGCTCGAAAATCTTGGCGAGTTTTGCTCTTAGTTTGGCTTAATCAAATTAAATGCTACGATTATTCCTATCTTCGATTGAAAATTTACCTTTGATGCTTAATTATTTAGAAAAATCTTGATGCTTTTCAAATTATGGGTTTTATATAATTTTATTTCTAGTTATAAGATCCAATTGTTGGAAACTGGTTTGCATTAATTTATTAGCAAGTTCCAAAACTGCCTTGTTTGATGAGAGAAAGTCCAAAGCGTGCAACATAAAAAAAGTAATCACTGAGCCAAAAGTTACACCTACAATGTAGTTTTTCGATTTTGTGGAAGCGTCCCATATGAAACTAACAATTTTCGCATTTAGTCGGGAAAGAACCCGAAATCCGAATTTCTCCATGTGCTACAAAGCTGAAAATTAGTATTTGATTTTCTCTACGTATTTGTTCTCATTTTGGTGGTCTACTTAGGTAATTCTGAATATGGTGTTCCAGAGAATTGTCCTTCAATTTTTTTAAAAAGTGGTGAACCCTCAAGGTTTTCGGAAAACATGCAATGCTCCGTCCAGAATTCAATCCCCGTTTTCTGGGCCCAAAAGAAGTGTTAGTTATAGGTGTTCATAACATATCACTTAAAAAGTATATATATGATGTGGGGCTACATTATTCTGCGACGTGATTTTTCTTTTGTTTTGCTTGGGGTTTAACAAACACCATGAGAGCAACTCAGTTGTCTGTAGGCCGTCATACGCCCTTAATTTACGATCACTGGTTCCAGGTAAGTGAGAAAACCAGTGTCGTAAGACAAACACACTATCCATGTCTTACGCGAAACTAGACCCATCTCGGACGAATGAGCAACGCTTAAACCACTACGTCACAGGGATTCGGCCTGCTCTAATTCGGAAAAATGTCTAGCAGGTAATTGCTTTTAACATCGCGCCTTTTTAATTGTTGTAATCTATACCACGTAAAAGCAATGACGATTATGTTTAACTTATTTCACGAGCTTATAACCTTATGTTCCTACGATATGGGTGTGTTTCCGGAAAGTTTCAGGGATCACTCTCATTCACAAGCAGTCTGAAAAAGTGCGCGCCAGCAGCCTTCTGTTACTCCTACCCACCCTCATATACAAAAAGCGCGCAGTTTGTGTTATTAAGCTTCTATTACATTCGGATAAAAAATGGGCATGCTTTGATTCGGGGCCTAGCGTCGAAATGTTCTTCTGTGCTAATGTTCTCATATACAGCATACAACACAACCGCTTCGGCTGGTATCTCTAGGAACGAATTACACATTTACTCGTGTGAAATATTTAGACCATGTGTACATAAACTTCTGAAAACAAATGCAGGTAGTCTCAGTTTTGATTGAGCAGTCAGTTTGGAACGTAGGGCTACGACCTGCAGATCGGAGAGTTGAAAAGAGCTAGTAGAGTATGGTTTCAAAGCGTTTATTTAATTTATTATAGCCAACACAGGTCTATGATATGGAAAGTAGCTTACATATTTTTTACAAATAATGCTGGATACATTGCGAACACAAAGCAGATCGATACACAAATTACCCAACGTATTGCTCTGTCTTCTTGGGCTTCTTACATTCCTCATCACTTGCCTCTCGTTTTGATTTTCTCCACTTTTGCTTGCGTTCATTCTGCAAATTCCGTAGCATTGTCGGAAAAGTTTAACCCGTTCACACGAAAACAGTTCCTTAAAATTTTAGTTTAAACCACTGCGATATGTTCTTTATATATTTGAATAGATCTCGTCGAGAGCTTTAAAACGATACCACGCATAATCGTTTTGCAATCACGGTTGTCCAGATAAACCGCGATATTGTCAAAAGTGTTCACCGGTTCACAAGAAAACAGTTCTTAAAATGTTCATTTGAAACCACTGCGAAATTTTCTTCGTATATTTAAATAGATCTCGTCGACAGCTTTAATGCTGCGCTCACGGTTGCCGAGACACTGAGTCCAAGGCGGCGGCACACCCAGAAATATTGCATTATCTCCCCGGCGCACAGGGAGCGAGGGAAGCGTCGCGCGCCCGATGTATTGCGCAGTACGCGAATTGGACTCCATGCTGTTTACGAATATGCTAACGCGATTAGTGTGCGCCACGTATTTTTAACGCTATAATGATTTCAAGTGGGACTTATTTTTGTCACAGACGATCGACCTTCCCCCATATTATCCTACGTCGAAAAAAAGTATCAAAACTGTAGTTACTGGTCGTCCTTGCACTGTAAAAAATTTTCTGAAATTCACGAGATATTTTCTGTGATTCCTTTTATGAATTAAAGAAGCATATTTCTGATACGACCTTTTCCGTGAAATGACGGGATAAAAAAAAACCCTGAATTTCACGGATTTTCCGTACGCCGCAAAAATTCTGAATTTTCAGAAAACTTTCCGCAATCTTATATTAACGCCAAATGGCCGTTTTTAGGAGGTGTTAACGAAAAATGCTGAATTTCCAGAAACCTTTCCTGAATTCCTTTCGGATATTAACAGAAAAATTCTGTTCTCACTTTTTTAGTATCCGTGTGAGGAAAAATTTCTGGCAACAGGAGCGATTCGCGGGAACACTTGAGGTTTAAATAACTAAGTTTCAGTCGTCTGTCGAAGAATCTGTTTTTGAAGTTCTGTAGCGAGATCCGGATTTTGTAGTTGTGGCATATCATATAAAATTTTAGTTATTGTGGCACCGGATATTCCTTCTCCTCTCTCCCATTTTGCGCAAGTATCGTGTTATCGTAAGAAACCGGGTACTCAAATTATTGTACCTGTTATTGTATGGCGTATATGTATCAGTTTGTGGACTCGTTAAGACAAAAATTATTACGGCTATCAAGAGCAAATTTTATATTTACGAGTTTTGTTAAATGTTATAAAGCAGTACATTGCATCTTTTCTTAAAGATAATTGAAAGTCATTGTCAGTGAGTTCCGAAGCATTTTGTTGCTTCGAAAAATCATGATGAAAAAAATACATAATTTCTAACAAGTCCTCCTACAGAAAAATTTTAATTATTACGAACCTATTAAGAAAAATGAGCTGCAACAGAAAATAAAATTACTAAATCACCGGCATTAATAGCACAACAAAAAATTAATCATTGCGTTATTAGAGTTTTATCTGACATGTGACGGCGCTACGTGGCTTTCTGGCTGAGGCGGTAACAGGCGCATATTCCGTTGGAGACTAAGCCGGACGAGGATGGTTCGATTCCCATCAGATGCAAATGGAGAGGATCTGAAAATACCAGATCTGAAATTTTTGCAAAAGTTCTGTATAAAGACGGATAAACTCGGAACGGACTTTTCTGAAATAAGCGGAATTACTGATTACGAAAAATCTGTGAAAATGAGGGTTAAAAGAAACGCGAACTTTTCAAAACGGAAATTTCGATAAATAGAACGCCTACCAGTAACTTTGCTGCAAGTTATTTTCAGGAATTTTCCGTGAATTCACATTACTTATTTTTTGCAGTGTGCCATATAAAAGGATTATTGGTCAATATAATCCAAAAGCACGTTCCAGTTTGGCAATTGACTGGTCTCGCAGGCAGCTCCATCGAACGTTTCTCTTTTCAATCGTTCTGTAAATTGTTCAATCAAAACTGAGTAGCAAAGATTTAAAGAACTGCATTAAAAAGTACGAGAGATTAAACTACCTCACTGTAAGCATCATGAGCGGTTTCAAACACTTAACAACATATCCTTCTAAGGCGTCTGAGAACCACCTTTCAAGCTCAACTTTGGAAATCGCCACCATCTCCTTCGTCTTTTTGTTTAGCTGCTTCGACATCATCTAACCTTTAAGATTTTTGAGCTTTTTAAGGAACAGGAAAAATGAGACAAAATCCAAACTCCCCTGACGTAAGGTGAAATGACGTAAATGTCCAGAATACAACACACCGGTTCAAATTCTACATGTTTGCAGCTTCAAAATTCGAAAAACATTCCTTGAAATTAACGAGCGTTATACAAAAACTGTCTAAACATATGACCAGGCTACGTAAACACATATTTATAACATGTCGAAAAACACATATTTATAACATGTCGAAAAACACATAGTGGTGCAGTGGTTTAAGCGCTTCTGCCCGTTTGTTTGACCGTCCGAGTGGGCACGGATTTTGAACAACGGATGAAGTGCAGGTAGTGTGTCTGCCACGGTGTACCGGCTCTCTCCCCTCCCTGAAGCCAGTGACCCTAAATTAGGGACAGGCCACTGCTTGAAAAAAATTGATCGAATTTGCCCTATCGCGCAGTTCAACTGACAGTAGACACAAATTAAGCTTGGGTTTTTTTTTGTCGTCAGTCATCTTATATGCATGCAAGCACATACATGCGCACCATTTCTAAAATTCATTGTTTCAATTGCTAAGACCTCACATACACCTTCTTTTTTTCTAAATATATTTGACTGTCTAAATTTTACTCTTATACTTAATCTCTATTGCTAAAATTTCGGCATAAATTTCATTTATTTCGTTCGCAAATTATTTTCGATCCGTATGAAAGCATGAAAACTTACAGTATAATGCGCATTTCTAATTTTATTTTTCCCGAGGTATGTGCACAGATTAACTGGCACTGTATTTAAACAGTAGACTTCGTCGACGTGCCTAAAATGAGTTAGTTTCAGACTCTAAAAAAATTCAGAAGAGAGCGACTTATTTTACTTTTTTTCATTTTTGCCGGTATACGCAAGTACATACAAAACATCCGAAAATTTGGTTTTCGCACCCTGCGAATAAATATGACCATTCAAGATAATGCATCAAAATCTGTTCAGTTGTTTCTATTGCGTACTGAAAATGTATTCTGAGTCAATTTAATTCTTCCGTGGGTGTAAGCGCAGCAAAATATATTAACACATTCAAAAATCGAGCAATAAAACTGACTACAAAAGTTCAACGAATTTCAAAGTGAATTGAAACACTGTTCCAAAATCATTTTTAACCGGCGCACATACTGCGACTAAGAACGATTAAGGTGCTTTTTTATTTTTATTTGCTTTTTAAGTTGATGAATATATTATAACACAAGACTTAAAATGAGTCTAAAATCTCTTTTATTGGCGTAAACACAAACACTCAATATTTGCCAAGCTTCCGCAGTCCTTTGGGAGGCTTCGTCTGGGCTTGTTTTTCAGAGCTTAAACGGTTATAAGACAATGCTGCAACAATTCAGCTGTGTCTGTTAACTTTCTATGAATTGTTTCAGCGTTATCTGTTACCGTTCTATGAACTGTTCAAGCGCTGTATGTTACCGTTCTATGAATTGTTTCAGCATTGTCCAGTGAAGGAATTTTGTAGCTCTGACAATTGAGTCCAGATGAAGCCTCCCAGAAGAGGGCGAAAGCTGGGCAAATAAAGTAGATTCCGGTTAATTTGGACACATCGGGACTAGGACATTTTAGACCAGTTAAGCAGTTTCCTCCATTATGCAAAGCTTTATCCCAAAGAGCTAATTTGGGATGTTCAAGAATTGTCTAAAATAAACTGCTGCCCCGATTAACCGAAGGCCCAATTAACTGGAATCGACTGTATTGAGTGTTGGTGTTTACGCCATTAAAGGAGATTTTAAAGTCATAAGTCTTTGTTATACAGATAGCGTAGTGTATTCGGTAATTCATTAACATATGCACATCAGCAAATCCTGCAGATGTTAAAATCTGGCTTCCGTACATACAAAAGAATAAGAATTTTCTAAAAAAGAGGAAAATATATACAAAACAGCCTCAGCAAAATTGATGCATTCGGTGTTGTGCACATGCGACATATCACTTGAGCCAAAAATCGTGATGCAGATTTGAAATTTTAACTTTGAGGGGCATAACTAGAGAAAACAAAAATTAGATACAGCATGGAAAATTCCTGTTACAATCGACGCGGCTATTTTTTTTAGTGAATACCTGCCCCAGTGAAGGAATTTTGTAGCCATTGACGCCAGATTTAACCATAGAGTGTTAAACAAAGAACAGGTTTGAAAAGTTTAAATATCACAAAGGTTAGAGTCCTGTCGGGTCCTGGAAGTGCCATCACCGATTTTTTCTTTTATCGTGGGTTCAACGGTCACTGGGAGCAACCCAGTGCGCTACAAGTAATCGCACGTCCCTAATTTAGGGCTACTCGCTCCAGGAAAGGGAACACAGCAAGTTTCGTAAGACAAGCACACCACCCATGCCTCACAAGAGATTCGAACCAATCTAGGACGAATGGCTAGAAGCTCGCGCCTTGTACCACCCGGTCACCGGGGTCGCAGGTTATTCACTTCGAGTACAGGTCAACATATTATCCGTCAGATGACGACCTCTGAAATCAAAACGTTGAAGTCAAATGCTTGAACAAAGTATACAGCCTAAACGAAGGTCTCCGCAAATCATTTCCAAAATTCATCTCTTCTAGTAGTTCTTTTTATATGGGTCCGCGGATGGCCTAGTGATCAACGTTCGTGACTGCCACAGAGAAATCTCAGGATGGACCCTAGGCAGGTACGAACGCTCGAACTACTAAATATCCGCCGTGCGTCGGATGGGCACGTTAAGCCGTCGGACACAGAGTACTAGCTCCCATTCTCGTTACAAATAAGGGTTCCTTTCTACCTCGCTTCCGTGTGACTTTCCAGCCAGGCACTCTAGCCCAAATCTCCTAGCTTCCTACTTCTAAGGGTTATTTAAGACTTGGGGTCAGACATTCTTTTCCTAAAATCCTCTATATAAATCTAAAAGTTGACAGAAAATCAATAGCTCGTAGCAGAACATTGAATTGTGAATCAGAACATTGAATTATTGAATTATACTGTATGTATATATATATATATATATATATATATATATATATATATATATATATATATATATATATACTAAAGAGCAAATGCTTAGGTATCTTCTTTATAGAATATATATATATATATATCATCATCATCATCATTGTCAACCATTATCAATCCACTGCTGGACGAAGGTCTCCCCAAGTTTCCTCCACAACGGTCTGTCTTGTGCCAGTCTCCTCCATGTCACCCCTGTATATATATATATATATACTTAAGAGCATAGCCGAAAACATAAGAAAAACTTAAGAATTTAAAACGAAAGTTGCAAAATAACCTGAAGATCAAAACGCGCAACGCAGCAGTTATGAAAATTCAGAATTCACATTAACGCTCGAACTACTAAATATCAGTCTCTTCTATTAAGAAGAGACTGAAGCAAAAATTATTTTTGACTCATACCAAGTACAACATAGAAAAGGTTATGAATTGACCGGTGTGAGAAAAAAAGAGAAAAAAATAGAACAACTGAATGTAGAAAGTGTCGAGAATACTGAGCCTTGGCTTTATCAAGGACCAGCAAAAACTCTGCATATATATATAATGCAATCAGTTTATTAGAAATAAATCCGAAAAAAACGATAATGTAGGTTAAATTGCGATTTTGTGTGGGTGCGCACCTAGCACACCTCGAATATTCGCCCCTGATATAGTATATATATATATGCATTATATTCATACACACAAACACGTACATACTTATACATTCACTGAGATGCCAGTTTATAAGGCACACTTTCCCTCCGCAAATAAATGGCTCACTCCTACACGTAAACCGGCACAGTGTTCGGTATAAGTCAGGCACTCCAGCTAATCGAGCATCAGTTAACATTCAATTGAAGATCGCAATGGAGAAAACGAGTGATCTGAGCAACTTTGAACGTGGCATGATACTTGGCGCCGGAAGTGCCGATTCGAGAATCTTCCGAACGCCCGTCGTCCTAGGCTTTTCACTCAGGACCGCAGTTTGCCTTGCATGGCGTGACACGCAAAAAGCTTCCAGGAATCGCCGATCTTGTAGACAAAAGCAACTGGTTAGTCAGAGGAGTCAAAAAGGACTTGCGAGAATCATGCAAGCGAACAGACGGAGATTCAATCTGACAAGTCACTAAAGATTGCAACACTGGTGTGTCGAGGATCATCTTCGAACTCACCACGGATCTAACCATTTTGTCAATGGGCTACAATAGCCGATTACGATGTCGCCATTATCCTTTGTACCCTCAGGTCACCCTATTCCGGTCCCTCGTTTTCGTCCACAGGATCGTCGATTGCTGGTGCGTGAAAAGACCAGGCTGGCGGCCGTTTGCAAAATGCTAGAACCGACACTCTTGGCTCCAATATTATCATGTCACGTTCGAAGTCGCCCAGATCACTCGTTATGCCCATTTCGGTCCTCGATCGGAAGCTAACAAATGCTCAACGAGCTGCTCTGCCTGATTTATACCGTACACCGCTCTCACGTGTTGGAGTGAGCTATTTATGTAACGTGGGCAAGTGGACCTGATAAACTAGCATCTCAGTGTATATGGATGTACTGTATAAATACAGTGTTTTTTTCGTCGTTAAAAAGAATAAAAATAAAACGGGTATCAGCACTTCTTCCTTGCTATCAGAAAATGCTGAAGATTGTACACATCACATGATGCGCCACCGTTAGGAGCCGTGTCAATACGTATCGTACCGTGACACCAAAAAACGGCTTAGTGGTCTAAGCGCTGGCTTCTGACCATTCGTCCGAGGTGGGTCCGAGTTCGAATTCTAGAACTACAGGCCATAAATTAGGCATGGACATCTGCTTATCCTCGAGTTGCTCACAGTGAACGTAACCCCCCCCCCCCCCCAGAAAGACAGGAAAAACACCAAAAATTACCTTTTTAAAATAAATGCATTACACAGCATATTAAAATAAGTACTGCCGCCCCCAGGTGGAGCAGTGGTCTAAGCGATGGCCTTTGATCATTCGTCCGAAAAGGTTCGGGTTCGAATCCCGGTGAGGCATGGATGTTGTGTTTTTCTTACGGCACTGGCTCTCTCCCTTCGCTGGAGCCAGTGACCCTAAATTAGGGACGGGCGACTTCTTATAGTCCATCGAGTTGCTCACGGTGGTCGTTAAACCTCCGACTAAAAAAAAAAAAATACTCCCAAGCGGCTAGCTCCTGCCACTTGGGAGTATTGATACTGACAATGATATAAGAAACATTCCCCTTTTTCATTATCCATGTCTCCCCCCCCCCTGCTATCTTTTAACAGTCGTTGTTTATTTCGTTTATCTCTGCACATCGTTCTTAGTTCGGACCCATGTAAGTGATCATTAAGCGAAAGCTGTCAAAACTAAATGACGAAATATTTTTTTTCTCGGTAATGTTTCTTTTGAAAATATATTAATTTTCCCTAGTGATATCTGATAAAACTTCCTTTGTCTCCTCTTGAATGCTGCTTTTAATTGATTTTTTTTTTTTTTTCAGACTTTCCAAAATTTATTTTGTAAGGCTTTCAAAGCTCCAGAAAGCCCCGTAAATCAGGCAAGTTGGAATTTTTCTTATGAACAAAGACATAAATATCAACCACTTCGAAATTAACTCCATCTCAAAATCAGTTTGTTCCATGTAAGAATCATCTCGAAATTCACCTTTCTTCTTTCCCTTCAAGTAAAAATGTCATGATCTTCAATAATCTGCAATTCTGAAAGGTTATTAGTGGCTAAATCCCTCTGTGTCGTCAGCGAAGAGAGATGCTTGCAATGATGTTGTCAAGAAAACGCTAACACAATTATCCCAGCTAATATGTTCTTTTGTCGTACCATACCCAAATGTCTGACTTGAAAATGTTTGTATCGCATTAAAATGCCTGGAGTTAGAGAAACTGCAGCGCACCACTGAGGTGACGCAAGTCAAAACGGCAAGTTGCAGCGATAAACCTTGCCGGCGTAGTTCAATCGGTAGAACACCCGCTCCGGAGTAGGAAGACGTGTGGCTTGAATTCCACCTCCGGCATTTTGTTTTTGGCTAGTGAAAAAGGACAGTTTCGCTATAATATCTTCTCAATCCCCTCCCTCCCTTTTCATTTTACATGACTTTAGAAATGCAAAAGTTTCAAGCAATGAAAAGATTACAAAAACTATAAAATCGGAGGAAAGAGTTGCAAATATCCATTCGAAACTTTTGGACACTATTATGTTGCTGCTTTTCTCTCCTGTAACCTTTAATTTCAACACGTACTCTTTTATGTATGTTTCCAAATACAGGTCTTTCTCGCTATCCGAAAACAGAACGTTCCCATGAAGCTTTTCGCAAGCCGAAATGACGTAAAGTGAAGAAGCAATTACCATTCATTTATAAGGGGAAATTTTTTTTCCCAGAGCCTCCCAAAAAATAACCTACCAAATATAACACGTAAAACCTAAATAGCACTTAAAGTATAGTAAAAGCAGGAATGATCTGATAAATACACAGCCCCTAAACAGCAGAAATTATGTATGTACAGTGTAGTTTCATTTACCAGAATCAGGAAGATAGAGAGTATACTGTGGAAGGCTGAGAGGTGGTGATGGTGTGTGTGTGTGTGTGTGTGTGTTAATCTGGATCGTCGGAAGTTGGGATGGTGGAAGGTATAGGAGACTAAGATGTTGGAGAGAGAGGGTCATTTATTAACATCTCATAGTCGTCTGAATCTACCAGGGCAGGCAGATCACTAATGACTACATCTTCTATGTCTGCCTGCCTCAATATCGATGTTCGTCTTCTGTTGTGGCAGATGTGGAAGGCTTGAGATACGACAGTATGCTTGACTGTTTAGCCTCACGCATTTTTCTATCATACAGTTCCTTTTTAGGCACTCAAAACATCCTGCAAACCTACCCTAAACCCGTGCCCTTTCAAAATTAAAGTCCTACTTTTCTGCAATCATTGCAGCAGTGTCAATCATAACGGAAATTTCCCGCAAGTGCTTCACGTTTTGTTCCTGGACGACTTCTCTTTCGAGCCGTTCGCTCTGCGTTAGTTTTCGATTCTTATCCTTTCCTCTTTTAATCGCATCAGCTCTTCATTTGTCAGTCCTTTGTTATGTGGGATTCCAAAACCTCTTCAACATCATCTTGGTCAACTTCCACAAACCCAGCCTCCTTAGCTAAACTCACTATTGCAGTATTTGTTGTCGTTGGTTTGAAGCCTTGGGACACAGTTTCCTCCAAACGCCATTTCTCGTGGAGACTGTTAGCCTACCGAGAGCATCTCCAAGGTTGGCGATTGGCAGTTTTATGTTGTAGTCTTTCCAGATCTCTCCCAAAGATGTTTCGGAGTTGCTCTCTCTGTTAAAGTCACTTACAATAAAACGAATCGCATTTTGCATATATAATAACCCTTGATTGTGGCTATTAGGCCTTGATCACACGATTTCAGCAACAACGTCGTATTTGGGAGTAAGAACACAATACGAATGTTGCCGCCATACTCTGTAGTGCCAGGTGGATGAGCAGCACAATGATCGACAATCACAAGACACCTATTATCAAGGTTATTCTCTCTACAGAATTTTTCAACAAAAGTACTAACGTATCCTGTAATGCACTGCCTCTATAACGGCTCGCTGCAAAACAAACGCTGAGTACTCTTTTCGCCTTTTTTCTTACAAGCGAGAATCCTCTTCGTATTTCTTTCGGTTAGCGAAAACAGGTGTTAATAAGGGCCGTAGCTACCGAGATGGCAGGGAGGGTGGTTGCCCTCCCAGAATGGTCATTTCAAGGGCGTAAATTCATGCTCTGGAGGACGTACAAAATAGAAATTGTAACTAAAAAAGAAAGTTACATCCTTCAGTATTATCTATTTAAGGACTTTGGTTAGCCTCATACAGTATTCCATGCAGTTAACCAGGGTAGAGAGTAAAATACACTGTGAGGTCTGAACATCTCATATCCAGGAAGGAAATTTTCTAAAGCAGTGAATGGAGACATAGAAAACAATATCCTGATATGTCTAACCTCCATGACCTTTCCGAACATGTTGGGATGAAGAGCTAATTAATCATCTGAGCTCTGTCTCAGAAAGTTCTCTGAGAGTTTAACCTTGAACGGAATTTTTCCAAGCTCTACTCCTAAAACTGCTTCCTATTGTTACGTTCACTATCCGATACTCATTTGTTCTGAGCTGGTTTGTTTTTCGTTCTGCATTTCTGTGGAGTGTTGTGTTGTCGGCGTTCACATAACGTTTACGCTTTACTGAGTATTTACAACCTGTGGTTCTTGGGTATTTACTTAGTTTTTACATTTTGAATAAAATTATGTCAAAAACCTGAAATGCAGTTTTTGAACAATCATAATACTTCCCTATAACGGTGGTGTGTGAGAAAGTAAAAACAACGTATTATTTGAGTGGAGCTCGAAGGGGCGTAATTTCAAGTTTCGCCCTCCTAGATAAGAAAATCTTGCTGCGGTCCTGGTGCTAATGTAGGTCTTTCGTAAAACCGAATTGGCGTAAAGCGTGCTTTCGGTAAGCGGGAGAAACCTGTATATCACTGTAGAAAATGTTCGTGCCTCTGAGTTTCAAAGGTTGTTTGGTAACTAAAGATGTTAGGGCATTTTTATTTTATTTCGTTTGTTTGGGGGTGTAATGACCACCATATGAGCAACCCAGTAAGTTACAAGTTGTTGCCCGTCCCATTTGGTACCACTGGCTCAAGGAAAGGAGGAGGAGCAACGTCCCCCCCCCCCCCACCTATAAGACGAACACGCCGGCCATGCCTCACCAGGGGTTAGAACCCGTACCCATCTCGGAAGAACGATTAAAAGTGAACACTTTGTACCACTCTACACCGGGGTGGTAAGACAAAATCAAAAGCCCGCTCGCAATCAATAGTTGTAAAATATTGTTTTCTACGAGCTATGTGACAATTTATTGAAAATTTCACGAAGAATGGAGATTAATTACTGATACGTTTTCATCCTCATTATTATTATTTTTTTCTAAGTAATAGGATCACCACACTGTTGCTCCAGACAACATAAGTTCTCTCTTCTTTGCGGCAACTTGTAGAAATTAGCGAATACATAGTTTCTACTTCTTCACTGACTTCCTTTACGATAACAAGCGTAATTCCATCCTTCACAGTTGCCTTGCTTCGTATTCCTAAATGAATTAGCCATTTCCTTCTTCTCCAAAAGAACTCACGCCAGGCCCGTAGCTTAGGGAACGCCAGGGGAGGCTGAACCTCCCTTATGAAAGAATCAGCGAACATAATGATAATATTTCACATGCGATATTTAAAAAAAAATTAGCAAAGTAATTTCAATATCACATTTAAAGTTCTATATGCTGTCCCGGTGGCGCAGTGGTCTAAGTGATGGCTTCTGATTATTCGTCCGAGATGGGTCCGGGTTCGAATCCCGTGAGGCATGGATGTTGTGTTTGTCTTACGGCACTGGCTCTCTCCTTTCCCTGGAACCAGTGGCCCTAAATAAGGGACGGGCGATTGCTTATAACTCACTGAGATGCTCACAGTGGTCGTTAACCTCCAATAAAAAAAAATCTATATATCGATCTAACTGAGAAATAAAAGCTCGGAATTCATCTGCCAGAAATCATGTCCGTCGAGTCATCAATATAGAAATTGGAAGTTTTAAAACAGTGAAGTGTTTTAACAGAAGCTTTTTTAAGACACAGAAATGCACCTTGCAGATCAATTTTTCGCTCTGACTTACATGATAAACTGCTGCAATCGTGCACCGTATACACGTCCGTTTTCCCGTAAGCCTTATGATATACTCATTTTTGAAATGCTTTGCATTTAGTGAGGTCCGTTGCAAAAATTTAGTAGCAAATAAATATCGACGCAAGAACCTAAAAATTCAAAGCAACACAGACATTGAAAAGTAAGTGAAACATTTCAGGCTGTGTGTCACTGCGCAATCGGCAACCAATGCGTGAAATGGATACACAGTTACGGAAAAATTAATAGCCACTCTGGAAATTTCTAACGTTTTGTGGTTTTCAGTGTTGCTGCAAAAGTAAATATGCAGATAAACTCACAATATATATATATATATATATAGAGAGAGAGAGAGAGAGAGAGAGAGAGAGAGAGAGAGAGAGAGAGAGAGAGAGAGAGAGAGAGAGAGAAAACACGAACAAGCTGGATTCAGGAGTGGCTACAGCACAATAGATCATATCCACGTGCTGAGATAACTAATTGTAGGAGCGAGGGAATATGAACTTCCATTGTGCATGGCTTTTATCGATTATGAAAAAGCTTTTGATTCAGTGAAACCATCAGCAGTTACAATGGCTCTGAAATCCTGCGGTATTGAAGATTTTTCAAGAAATGAAGACATCGTGATCAGAGTTAAATCCCTGAAATGGCAATGGGCTGGACATACTGCCAGAAGGACAGACCAACGATGGACAGCCGAAATTTTACATTGGATTCCAAGGGACAGGAAAAGACCCCGAAAAAGACCACATGGGAGAGAGAGAGAACAAGCTGGATTCAGGAGTGGCTACAGCACAATAGATCATATCCACGTACTAAGAGAACTAATTGAAAGAGCGAGGGAATATGAACTTCCATTGTGCATGGCATTTATCGATTATGAAAAAGCCTTTGATTAAGTGAAACCATCAGCAGTTACAATGGCTCTGGAATCCTGCGGTATTGAAGATGCATACATTAATATTATTAATAACATCTATGAAAACGCAAGTGCAAAGATTCGGCTGTTTGAAAATACAACACACATAAAAATTGGAAAGTGAGTGAGACAAGGTGACACCATATCTCCGAAGCTCTTTAATGCTACATTGGAAAATGTGTTTCAATCACTGAACTGGGAAAACAAAGGGATAAAGATTAATGGAGATTATCTAACCCACCTTCGTTTTGCTGATGACGTAGTCATTTTTGCAACTACCCCATCAGAGCTGCAGATTAGGATCCAGGAACTTGCTGACAAGAGTAAAGAAGTGGGTTTAAAAATGAACTTTCAGAAGACAAAAGTGATGTTCAATGCTTTTACAAGAAATGAAGATTTATCGATTAATGGAGAAAAGCTGGAGATAACATACACGTACGTTTATCTTGGGCAGCACATATCAAGTGAGAGTTACATTGATGAAGAAATTAACTGCCGTACAAAACTTGCCTGGAAAGCTTTTGGAAGAAACAGCATAATTTTCAAGTACAATATGCCATTATGTCTTAAAAGAAAAGTGTTTAATCAATACATCCTTCCAGTGCTTACGTATGGGGCAGAGACGTGGACCTTAACTAAAAGAGACATACAAAGGCTGCAGACAACTCAAAGCAGCATGGAGAGGTGCATGCTTGGTGTAACCAGGAGAGATAAGAAGAGGAACTCGTGGATCCGAAAATGACAAGAGTGGAAGACATCATGATCAGAGTTAAATCCCTGAAATGGCAATGGGCTGGACATACTGCCAGAAGGACAGACCATTGATGGACAGCCGAAATTTTACATTGGATTCCAAGGGAAAAGAAAAGACCCAGAAGAAGACCACATGGGAGATGGGTAGATGAAATTCGGAAGTATGCGTGAGTGACATGGAGGAGACTGGCACAAGACAGACCGTTGTGGAGGAAACTTGGGGAGACCTTCGTCCAGCAGTGGATTGATAATGGTTGAAAATGATGATGATGATATATATATATATATATATATATATATAGGGATGCAAGGTCAGGTGATGCGTAACATCACAGCCTCTCCTTGACAAATGTCAACCCCGCCTTCTCGTGGTGCATCCTGTTCCCACTAAAGGGGCTCTGACGACCGCCCATAGCGGTATAACTATACCATCGGGATCAGAGGAAATTCTATCCCACACTCACCCACCCGCTTGGCCAGCGGGGTGAGTTATGGCCAAACCCCTCCAAAATGATTCCACAACTTAAATCTTGGCCCTCAGTCTCCGGCAGCTGGAATGTACCTGGCCAAGGCAGCGGCCAGTGCGACATGAAGGCAGAGGGTGCTAAGAATCCCCGGAGGACCGGACTAGGCTGCCATCTGATGCTGACCTTGGCTACTTTACAATGGACGCTCCCTATCTTCTGATTCAAGGCTTCTTGAATTGGAAGAGGAACTACAAAGGATCAAGTGGGACATCGTGGGGCTAAGTGAGGTAAGGAGAAAAGGAGAAGATCTCATCGAACTGAAAAGTGGACATCTCTTCTACTATCGTGGGACAGATACTGGCAGAACTAGTGGTGTTGGATTTATAATAAACAAGAAACTGAAGGATAAAGTGGTAGAAGTTGAAAGTTCCTCTGACAGAGCTGCACGACTCGTTATCCAACTCTCGAGAAGATACCAGGCTCAGATTATTCAAACTTATGCACCCACCACAAGTCATCCTGAAGAAGAAATTGAAGAATTTTATGAGGAAATTTGTCATCTAAATAATAAAGGTAAGCAGCACTTGAAAATAATTATGGGAGATTTCAATGCAAAAATAGGGCAACGGCAACAGAATGAAACTTCAGTAGGTAAATTCGGTCATGGCAACAGAAACCAGCGTGGAAATACTCTCGTTGAGTTTGCAGAGGCAGAAGGGTTTTTCATCTTGAACTCCTTCTTCAAGAAAAGCCACACAGGAAATGGACATGGAGACATCCAAATGGGACAACAAGTGAAATTGATTTTATTATGTGTAACAAAAAAATTCGTCATAGAAGACTGCAGTGTGCTAAACAAGTTCAACACAGGTAGTGACCATAGATTGGTGAGATGTAAGATGCACCTCAACACTAAACTTGAACGTGGCAAGCTCATAAGACAAACAAAATCTATTGACATAACCAACCTTAAAAACACCATAATACCTTCAAGTTAGAACTGAAGAACAGGTTCTCTGCTTTAGAAGGCCTAACATCGGAAGAAGTGGACATCTCTGAAGTTAACAGAAAAGTAACCAAAGCTCTTATGGAAACAGCAACAAAATTAGCTGGGTCTAAGAACAAGTTGCATGTGAACAAATTATCAGGAAAAACCAAAATGTTGATGCAAAAAAGAAGAGAGATGAGGACAACTAAAGAAGATGTGACTTCCAAAGTGGAATATATAGAGCTATGCAAGACAGTAAGAAAAAGTATCATTGAAGACGTAAGGAAATTCAACTGTGAACTAGTGAGGAAAGCAATTGAAAGCAACCAAAGCCTAAAGATAGCAAAGGGACATCTCAGTAAGGGAAGAAAACAGATTATGGCACTGAGAAAAGAAGATGGTTCTGTAACAAGAAATAGAGGCGAAATTTTGACAAGAGTGAAAGATTTCTACTCCAAATTATATGAAAGGGATGATATATGCACTCCAGACATCATGAAAGATACCAGTACCAGAGTTCCTCCAGTCCTTCCAGCAGAAGTTGCACATGCAATCAAGAACATGAAGCGAGGAAAAGCTCCAGGAGAAGATGGAATTACTGTAGACATCATACAAGAAGCAAGTGGAGAAATCGAAACAGTACTCGCCCAAATTTTCACTCGATGCCTTAATGAAGGAAAGATTCCTGAGGATTGGAACACCGCTACAATGATCCTGCTACATAAGAAAGGTGACATTGAGGATCTCGGAAACTACAGACCTATCAGCCTCCTATCAGTAGTTTATAAAATCTTCACTAAAGTTCTTTCACACCGCTTGAAGGTAGCACTGGACATGGCTCAACCGAGAGAACAAGCTGGATTCAGGAGTGGCTACAGCACAATAGATCATATCCACGTGCTGAGAGAACTAATTGAAAGAGCGAGGGAATATGAACTTCCATTGTGCATGGCTTTTATCGATTATGAAAAAGCCTTTGATTCGGTGAAACCATCAGCAGTTACAATGGCTCTGAAAACCTGCGGTATTGAAGATGCATACATTAATATTATTAATAACATCTATGAAAATGCAAGTGCAAAGATTAGGCTGTTTGAAAATACAACACACGTAAAAATTGGAAAGGGAGTGAGACAAGGTGACACCATATCTCCGAAGCTCTTTAATGCCACATTGGAGGGTGTTTTTCAGTCGCTGAGCTGGGAAAACAAGGGGATAAAGATTAATGGAGATTATCTAACCCACCTTCGTTTTGCTGATGACGTAGTCATTTTTGCAACTACCTCATCAGAGCTGCAGAGTATGATCCAGGAACTTGCTGACAAGAGTAAAGAAGTGGGATTAAAAATGAACTTTCAGAAGACAAAAGTGATGTTCAATGCTTTTACAAGAAATGAAGATTTATCGATTGATGGAGAAAAGCTGGAGATAACAGACACGTACGTTTATCTTGGACAGCAGATATCAAGTGAGGGTCACATTGATGAAGAAATTAATCGGCGTACAAAACTTGCCTGGAGAGCTTTTGGAAGAAACAGCATAATTTTCAAGAGCAATATGCCATTATGTCTTAAAAGAAAAGTGTTTGATCAATGCATCCTTCCAGTGCTTACGTATGGTGCAGAGACGTGGACCTTAACTAAAAGAGACATACAAAGGCTGCAGACAACTCAAAGAAGCATGGAGAGGTGCATGCTTGGTGTAACCAGGAGAGATAAGAAGAGGAACTCGTGGATCCGAAAAATGACAAGAGTGGAAGACATCATGATCAAAGTTAAATCCCTGAAATGGCAATGGGCTGGACATACTGCCAGAAGGACAGATCATCGATGGACAGCCGAAATTTTAGATTGGATTCCAAGGGACAGGAAAAGACCCAGAAGAAGACCACATAGGAGATGGGTGGATGAAATTCGAAAGTATGCAGGGGTGACATGGAGGAGACTGGCACAAGACAGACCGTTGTGGAGGAAACTTGGGGAGACCTTCGTCCAGCAGTGGATTGATAATGGTTGACAATGATGATGATGATGATGATATATATATAATTTTAAAGCACATTTCATGCAGAAGCCAAATCAGTTTACAGAATGGGAATATCTTTAACAGAACATTTCAGGCTGTGTGTCACTGCGCAATCGTCCTGAAGGCACCATCTTTTCCTGGAGGATGCTTCTGTACACCTGTGCATTAACAGTGCTCTCACACACATGGATTCTGCCCACTCCAGCAGCAGCAAAGCATCCCCAAATAACAACGCTGCATGGATACTTTCTTGTCTAAGTGTGCAAGAGGGACGCAACGCCTCGTTATTTCGTCGAAACACTCTGCACCCCACGTCGTTACCGTCGATGCTCAATTTTGTCTCATCACTAAATAACACTTAACGCCACTTATCAGTGTTCCAGTCCTTATGTTCCTTTGCCCATTCGAAACGCTTCCTGCATTGTACATTGGTTAGCAATGGCTTCTTTACCGCCATATCAGACGTCAGACCCCATAGAACGTAACCTGTTCCTCACTGTTCGAGGACAAACAACAGTACCACAGCTCTCCCGCAATTTTTTGGCAAGAATTGTTGACGAGACGAACCTTTTTCGCAGACATAATCTTTCAACGCGTTGTTACTTCTAAGAGTTGTTTTCATTTTTCGGCCACATTTACCCAGCCTGCCATTCTTGATTCCACCCATATCACGGAGCTTCGCCAGCTGCCGTCCAACTGTACTCTTGTGCACCCCAGTCATCCGGGCAATTTCTGCATTGCTTTTCGAATTCACTTAAACTCACCATTCGCGAAGCTTTTCGTGCTGAAATATCACCTAATCGTTCCATAAGTGCAACACAGTTTGCACAGAATAAACGAAATGCGCTCTAAACTTCAGATTTGCACTGCAGTCCACAGGATTAACGACTACACACTCACCAATGCAAACGAACTACGTACGCGCACTGCGAAAACGTCTGGAATAATCTCCACGAACTGAACTGAAAAGTCCTAACTTAGGTTTAGAGTGCAAATCCTTCAGCGCTTTGCGTCTTTTGGTAGGAGAAAAAGAAATTACTTACAGAAACGGGACCCAGGGTGCCCTGATAGCAAAAGTAAAAATTGATAAGTACGGAAAAAATAATAACCCCACGGAACAGAATGGAAAAGTCTTGACTTAGGTTTAGAGTCCTTCAGCATAAAAATTCAGCGCTCTGCGCCTTTGGTAGGAGGAAAGGAAATTAATTACAGAAGCGGGACCAGGTTGCCATGAAGTAATAACAGAAAATTACGGGGGAAAATGTAAGAGTATACGCTTTCCCGTTAAGTGAAGTTTTTAAGCTGCCCTACATACTTCCACGCACATCGCCTGCCCTTTATATCGCCTGTACGCGGACGTACAAGTTATCTCTGTCGGCTTGTAGCAATGACGATAACATTTCACATAACGAAGTGTGCTTCCTTCGCAGCACATTTCTGGTCATAACATAAGTTCTGTTAAATATATTCCCATTCTGTAAACTGAGTTGGCCTCTGCATGAAATGTGCTTTAAAATAATATACATATTGTAAGTATTATCTGCATATTTACTTTTGTAGCAACACTGAAAACCCAAAAACGTCAGAAATATCCAGAGTTGCAATTAGTTTTTCCGTAACTAATTATACATATAGTTATGGTGTGAAAGGAGGAGATCTACATGCCTCAAAAGTTTAGACGCAACAGAAACGTGATGCAAAACAGATTATTTAGACCTGTGTCAGTTCAAAAGCACGTTTTTCTTGTATGAATTAAATTCTGTAGTGTCCGGTTAATACAATTTTAATTTAACAGTTAATTAACTATTCATCTTATGAAAATTAATCAGTGTGTTGTCTTGGGGCTTTTTTGAATGGTTTTCCTTTGGAGTTCTCATAAAAACATTTTGTCAACTTAATCCTAGAACTGCGTGTTTTAACTTTTACTCTGCGTAAATAAACATCGCTGGAAAACGACAGTCAGGTATTGTATGACATCCGAAGACCCTGACTAATGTCAGATTCCCAGTCATTATCGCATTTTACATGAAATCTTTACAGCAGTCAAGCTGACCGCTGCCGAAATTCTAGGTTTGAGTGATCATAAGTGAATTTCCTTTCCAAATTATTGCATGCTCGAACTGAAATCGGGAGATGAGGGTTCGATTTCCGCTCCAGGGTGATGTAATTTTCAAGTTTTCTGATGCGATAATGGTACGAACTGAACAGTAGAACTGGCGATTCAGACATATCTGATTGCTAAAATCCATTTCGTCAGATTTTTTTTTAGAAATCGCCTAGACTAGAGGAAACAACTGTGTGGCATTATGTAAAGAATACTTTCGTCGAGTTGCAACCAAATCGGCCGCTAAATGTTTTCAAATACAGCATGGCAATATCAAATTTCGAAATTTTGTCTTCTCCGGTCAAGCAGTTTTACAGCATTGAGTCATTTCATTCTTAAAAACTTCCCGAGGGTACCTCCTCATTTGGTGCCATTAAGAGCACAAAAAAAAGACATGCTTTCGTGATTACATTTATATTAATTTACCCAATTAATAAAAGCTTTACTAGCCTCCCTACATTACTAGTAGCCTCCCCTAGAATTTATCACTAACTACGGCCCTGACTCACACTTGCGTTTTTGCAAATGTATCAGGTAATTCCAAAAATACTGTCGTTTTTTCAACGTGTGAAGAAAAGAAAGAAAAACGTACCTGGAACAGGTGTATAATAAGTGACCCTGGTAGTTACAACCTTCTCCCATCGATCGACAAGGTTTTGAATCACAGACTTGTGGAATTCCATGGGTTTCGATGCGAGAAAGGCAGAAAGGGCTCCCAGTACCTCCTCCACATTTCGAAGTGTAGTCCCATCAAGATGGTTTTGCAGGCTGCGAAAGAGGTGGTCGTCGGATGGGGCGATGTCAGGGGAATATGCTGGATGCGGAAGTTTTTCCCATCCGAAGTATTGCTACGTGGCACTGGTCATTTTCGCTGTGTGTGGTTTTGCATTGTCCTTCTGCAGCAGCACGCCTTTACGATTCACGGGCGCTGGACGTTTATCCTGCAAAGCAGTGCGTAGACGCTGCAGCTGCTGACAGTAGACTTCCCCTGTAATGGTTTTGATGGGTGGCAGCAGCTCGTAATGGATTATGACTTGCATATCCCACCACACAGACATCAAAACCTTTTGTGGGAAACACCCTGGTTTCGCCACTGCTGTAGGCACATTCCCTTTGGGAAGCTACTGCTGTTTACGCTTAATGTTGTGATAAACAATCTATTTTTTGTAATTATGTGCAACAACGGCTCCCTTTTTTCACGGGAGAGCAAAGAAGTGCAAATGTCCACACGCTGTTGCAGCTGTTGTGGAGTGAGATCATGGGGTACCCACTTATCCAGTTTCGACACATAACCGAGGTCCTGCAGATGCCGGTGAACAGTGGAATGGGTTGAATGAACAAGTGTGGCCAATTCCTCGACTGTTACCTGCTGATTTCCTTCAACAGCAGCTTTCAGCACGTCGTTATCCAGCAAAACAGGCCATCCGGGTCGCTGCATATCCTTCAGGCTTGTGTCCCCCCTCAGAAATTTCTGGAACCAGCTTTGGCATTTTCTGACCTCCAGGGTACCCGGCCCATATACGGCATTGATGTTTCGTGTTGCTACTGTCGCTGAATGTCGATGGTGGAACTCATACACCCTAATGTGCCTAATGTGGTCTTCTGACACTGCATTTCCTATATGCGGTTTAAGTGGGTATCGTTCACTTGATCGAAAGGTCACTTGACAGAAAATCACTTCGCCGAAAATCACTTGCTCGAAAGATACATTTCACCAAAGGGTCACTTGACCGAAAAGTTCATTTCCCCGAAAGATCACTTCACCGAAAAGTTCATTTCCCCGAAAGATCACTTCACCTAAAAGTTCATTTCATCGAAAGGATATTTGATCAAAAAGTTCATTTCACCGAAGGATTACTTTACCTAAAAGTTCATTATATCGAAAGATCATTTCACCTAATGGTCAATTTATCGAAAACTTAGAATTTTTGTTCTTAGAGATCTGTTGGAGTGTGGTGCGGGTTTTTGAAAATCTGGCCACCAAAACATTATCTGATTGTATAAAAAATACACTTTTAATTTCTATGAAACTCCTCCCCATGAGTAGGTTTTTCGAAATATAATATTAATTATAAAGCCTAGATCTGTGCCTTTTTGTTAAATTTTAATTCTCCGAGCTCATATTCATAAGGGTTACATAGCAAATCAAGTAAATAATGTTCCACTTTTACTCAACCACAAAACATTAATTTTTTGACCGTATGCCTAGATACAGGCCATTTTAACAGATTTTAACCCTACTCATATTCATAAGCATTACATAAAATGTAAAGTAACTTTTTATGTAAACCTTATGAACATGAGCACGCACGGTTAAAATTTGCTAAAAAGGCCTAAGTCGAGATCTAGGGCCCTAAAATAGATTTTTTTTTTGCCTGAAAAAATGTGCGACATTATTAACTTGACTTTTTATGTAAACCTTATGAACACGAGTTCATGCGAATAATATTGGGGAAAAAGGCCTAAGCCAAGGCCTAATGAACTAAAAGTTATTCTTTTTGCCTGAAAATATGTGCAACATTATTAATTTTACTTTTTATGTAAACCTTATGAACATGAGCACTTAACATGACTTTTATGTAAACCTTATGAACATGATTAAAATTTGCTAAAAAGGCCTAAGCCGAGGAAAAAGAAGATGTGACTTAAAACTAAATCTTTGCACTCTTTGTGACATGGAGAAATCAAAAGTGCAATTTGAGTATAATCCCCTAACGTTTCGGTGGTCTGTCTGCCGAACTTGCACCATGCTTCAGGAGATTCTGTAATGAAATCCAAAGTTTTCGATGAACTGACACTTCGGTGAAATGACCTTTCGATGAAATGAACTTTTAGGTAAAGAGACCTTTCGGTGAAATGAACTTTTCGATCAAGTGAACCTTCGGTGAAATGTACCTTTCGGTCAAGTGACCCTTCGGTGAAATGAACTTTTCGATCAAGTAATCTTTCGGTAAAACAATCTTTTCGGTAAAGTGATTTTCGGTCAAGTGACCCTTCGGTGAAGTAAACGTCGGGCAAATGAACCAGACCCGGTTTAAGTACACAACGACTGCACCTAGAACTCCCGTTTGCGGTCTCAAGTGGCTTCAAGGTCAGATCAGATCATATGTAGAGAATTTTAGGAAGGGAGTGTCTGGCCCCAGGTCTTAATCAACCCTTAGAAATAGGAAGCTAGGAGATTTGGGCTAGAGTGCCCGATAGGAAAGTGACACGGAAGCAAGGTAGAAAGGGGGAGGAAGACGCCCTTATTTATTACCGGGGGGGGGGAGTCCCCGGGGTCCGACGGCTAAACGTGCCCATCCGACGCACGGCGGGTATTTAGTGGTTCGAGCGTTCATACCTGCCCAGGATCGAACCTGAGGTCATCTCCATGGCAGCCACGAACTCTGACCACTAGGCCACCCGCGGCCTGACTTCAAGGTCTGCTCGCGTGATCCCTCTTATACTCACTGTGGTCGACGTCATAGTCTGGGCACCAGGGGGATCATTACTGTTGGGCTTGCGCAAAACGACGTTACTTCTGGGATGACCTGATATTTTCTCTTTAACATAATGCTGTACAGAGTTCGTCAGCTCTTTTTAATACTTCCTCATGATTTGCAGCTACAATACTGTATTCATTTGATGCTGTTACCTTTCTTCCGTTATTTAGTATTTTGTCTCATTCAAACCTTGGCTAATGTCAAGGATTTTACTAACCAATTTAAAATAAACTTCCTGACGTCTGCAGTTATACATATCATACCATTTTACCTGTGCTTTGGCCCTTCCAGCAACCTAGTCTACCTTACAAATAGCTGGAACTTGTCAGATTCCTATAGGGAAGCTGCTTTTATTTCGCATAGAATGTGGGAAAGTTGGGAGAACACATCATGATACTGATTCTGTTAGCTTCTACGTTCCTTCAGATTTATCGCACCTCTTCGTAAAACCTATACAGTACTTGGCATAAAGTGGATAGGTTTTTAAGGTGCCAAATTTTTATAGGGATAAGCGAAATTTTGTTTGGGCCTCTTGCCTTTACAAGTAAGTTTTCTAAACTCATGTCTAAGTGTCTTGGCTGTGTTACAGCAATTCCGTGTACTCATGTTCAGATTCCACTAAAAATTTAACTTTAAAAACAACAAAACGCAGGTAGAATTTTTAATTGCTATGTAAAAAGAACTCGATAAATTATAAATCG
The DNA here is from genome assembly GCA_039090855.1 of Macrothele yani. Lineage (NCBI taxonomy): Eukaryota > Metazoa > Arthropoda > Arachnida > Araneae > Macrothelidae > Macrothele > Macrothele yani. Next base: position 78,488,669 of record CM077023.1, on the reverse strand, counting down.
AATGTTTCTTCACTATTAAAGAAATAATGGATTCTCCCTTCTACTCCGAAGGCAAAATAAGCAACATATAGTATTCCTTTTTTCTTTTTTTTTTTTACACTCAAAGGACGAAACCCAAATTATTTTGTTTAAATCCTTATGTCACGGCTGGAAAATTTCCGCGATTTCTCTTTCCGTCTGAGTGAGGCATATTTTATAAGAGTTCCGTAAATATTTACGCTAGATTTAAGGCACATCCTTGTGATAAGGGCAAACATTTTTTTGAATTATTAACTCTCTCTCTCTCTCTCTCTCTCTCTCTCTCTCTCTCTCTCTCTCTCTCTCTCTCTCTCTCTCTCTCTCTCTCTCTCTCTCTCTCTCTCTCTCTCTCTCTCTCTCTCTCTCTCTCTCTCTCTCTCTCTCTCTCTCTCTCTCTCTTTCTCTCTCTCTCTTTCTCTTTCTCTCTCTCTCTCTCTCTCTCTAATAAAATTATTTTATTATGCTAAGGCAATTACTTTCACAGCAATAAAAACTCTGGTTTCATTATTACGAAACTATTTATTTATTCAAATCTTCTGGGGCAAGTTTCATATGTGGCTAAAGAGCACTAGAGATTTAGAAAAATTTATGTAGAGGATTTTAGGAAGGAAGTGTCTAACCCGAGTTCTTAAACAACCCTTAAACCCTTAGAAGTAGGAAGATAGGAGATTTGGACTAGAGTGCCCGACAGGAAAGTCACACGGAAGCGAGGTAGAAAGGTGTAGAAAGACGCCGTTATTTATAACAGGGGGAAGGAGGGCAAGTACCCCATCCGACTCACAACGGATATTTAGTGGTTCCAGCGTTCATACCTACCTGGAATCAATCCTGAGACTTCTCGGTGGCAGTAACGGACGTAATGAGAGCTAAACACAATATACATTTAGGCTACAAAAGTTGGCTCGGGCGGTGAGGATAGCTATACCGCAATACATATATAGCTACCGCTCTGTCAATTTTCCTAATATAAGCACTACAATGGAGCTTCGGTTCATTTACGTCAGATCCAGAGTAGAATATCCTTCACTCATTCGGATTTCTTACCAGGATGTTCATGGAAAGATATCTATATTTTTTACTATATTTTTTATTATTTTGTTTGGGGGTTTAACGATCAACTTGAGCAACTCTATAGCGGTCGTCCTTCAATACTTTAGGGCCACTTCGGCTGTTTGAAAATACAACACACATAAAAATTGGAAAGTGAGTGAGACAAGGTGACACCATATCTCCAAAGCTCTTTAATGCCACATTGGAAAATGTCTTTCAATCACTGAACTGGGAAAACAAAGGGATGAAGATTAATGGAGATTATCTAACCCACCTTCGTTTTGCTGATGATGTAGTCATTTTTGCAACTACCCCATCAGAGCTGCAGAGTATGATCCAGGAACTTGCTGACAAGAGTAAAGAAGGGGGATTAAAAATGAGCTTTCAGAAGACACTAGTGATGTTCAATGCTTTTACAAGAAATGAAGATTTATCGATTGATGGAGAAAAGCTGGAGATAACATACACGTACATTTATCTTGGACAGCAGATATCAAGTGAGGGTCACATTGATGAAGAAATTAATCGACGTACAAAACTTGCCTGGAGAGCTTTTGGAAGAAACAGCATAATTTTCAAGAGCAATATGCCATTATGTCTTAAAAGAAACTTGTTTGATCAATGCATCCTTCCAGTGCTTACGTATGGTGCAGAGACGTGGACCTTAACTAAAAGAGACATACAAAGGCTGCAGACAACTCAAAGCAGCATGGAGAGGTGCATGCTTGGTGCAACCAGGAGAGATAGGAAGAGGAACTCGTGGATCAGGAAAATGAGAAGAGTGGAAGACATCATGATCAGAGTTAAATCCCTGAAATGGCAATGGGCTGGACATGCTGCCAGAAGGACAGACCATCGATGGACAGCCGAAATTTTAGATTGGATTCCAAGGGATAGGAAAAGACCAAGAGGAAAACCACATGGGAGATGGGTGGATGAAATTCGAAAGTAAGCGGGAGTGACATGGAGAAGACTTGCACAAGACAGATCGTTGTGGAGGAAACTTGGGGAAACCTTCGTCCAGCAGTGGATTGATAATGGTTGACGATGATGATATATATATATATATATATATATATATGTTCAATGCTTTTACAAGAAATGAAGATTTATCGATTGATGGAGAAAAACTGGAGATAACAGATACGTACGTTTATCTTGGACAGCAGATATCAAGTGAGGGTCACATTGATGAAGAAATTAATCGGCGTACAAAACTTGCCTGGAGAGCTTTTGGAAGAAACAGCATAATTTTCAAGAGCAATATGCCATTATGTCTTAAAAGAAAAGTGTTTGATCAATGCATCCTTCCAGTGCTTACGTATGGTGCAGAGACGTGGACCTTAACTAAAAGAGACATACAAAGGCTGCAGACAACTCAAAGAAGTATGGAGAGGTGCATGCTTGGTATAACCAAGAGAGATAAGAAGAGGAACTCGTGGATCCGAAAAATGACGAGAGTGGAAGACATCATGATGAGAGTTAAATCCCTGAAATGGCAATGGGCTGGACATACTGCCAGAAGGACAGACCATAGATGGACAGCCGAAATTTTAGATTGGATTCCAAGGGACAGGAAAAGACCCAGAAAAAGACCACATGGGAGATGGGTGGATGAAATTCGTAAATATGCGGGAGTGACATGGAGGAGACTGGCACAAGACAGACCGTTGTGGAGGAAACTTGGGGAGACCTTCATCCAGCAGTGGATTGATAATGGTTGACAATGATGATGATGATGATATATGTATGTATGTACATCATTCTAAGTAAAAGTGATTGAATAACAGCCATTTGTCTCAAAAAAGGTAAACATGCTGTTGCAATAGGAAAAACTCTATGGAAGTAAATGTGATGTAAATGTTCTACAAAAGTGTCTAATGTAGCAAAACTTATGAATCACTGCTACAAAGATTTGATGAATACCATAAATCATTACGTGGAAGACTAGGTTTTTCTTTAAAAGATGATTTAAAGAGTAATTTTGACATAAAACTACTCATGTAACAGAACTTTGTAGAGTCCACATCTATTTCTCATAATTTTGACCAGATACTTAGACGGAAAGTCTAAATTCAAACCTCGGCATATTTTTTTCCTTTATTTTACTTGAAACCTTTTTTTCCCATTTCTAAATATGCAATACTTTCAGCATCAGTTATCTAAAAAAGAAATTACCTCTAAAATTTGTCCTATAGGCCAAATTTAGGCAATTCTTTTTTTTTTTTAATCAAGATTTCCCTTTACCTGAGAAAATTGTTGCAAATATATTTGCTGTAGCAGTTAATACTTCCTAAGAATGGTTAACCCCAATATAAACCTATTAACCTATCATAGTTACCTTTCAGTAAGGGAAGCAAATGCCCTGGAAAACTTGGCCTGGAAAACAGCAGCTATATGAATTTATCCCTAATCCCTGGGGAACTAATACGATAGCAATGTCTTACCCAATTTTCGAACCGAATTTCAATGAGGCAGACCTTAATCATTTGATGACCAGCGTTCAAATTCAGGCAACAAAAATTATTAATTTTTTTGTGAGTGCAAATGCACAGGAATCGGGGAGGAAGCATTTAATACAGGACTTAAGGCATCGATTTTAAAATTCGAAAGAAAAAAATGTTTTGGGAGTTCTGACGAAACTTCTGGATGAATTAAAGCATTTAACTTCTTAGAAATGCTTTGATTTCAGTAATGCTTGGTGATATCATATCGCATTTGTTCTTTGTGACAACCACGGCAGCTTAAAATGTTCGGTTAATTTATTCACCTCGTATGATTCTCACATTGTCTTATCTTGAAACTACACACTAATTCAGAGCAAGTGGTTTCGGAGCTATAAGACAAGAAGAAAATAAAAATGATGGATGACACATTGGATGAAACTACAAAATAAACGAACTGCTGAAGTGATCAGATCAAAATTTTCCTAAACAAAAAGTGCGTGCTATTCAATTTCCTAGTAGAACCGCAATCAAAGAATTGCTTCCTTCCGTAAGTTTTCATCTTCGACCTTTTTTTTTGGGGGGGGGGGAGGTCACCGGTTCGTTTAACGGTCACCGTGTGCAGCTCAACGATCTCAGGCACGTAGCTAGGTCCCAGACCTAGGAGTTGGGCTGAAGGATCACATGGGGGGGGGTGAGGGGGAGACTCGGTGTTCAATTACAAACTAATGTTTTCTACCAATACACACGAAAGTTTTTGTTTTTCCGGTCCCTTTATTAATTTACTTCACTAGTGAATAATTTTTCAATGCCAAAACGTAAAAACAGTAAAATAAAATACAAAATATGAAAAACAAGGGTTTAAAGAAAACTGAACTTTCTTGAAATATAAAAAATCACATTCTCTGAATGTATTTGATTGTAGATTCTTTTTTGCTGAAGAAACAATCTATCAGGTTGTAAAGAAAGTATCCGGAAAATAGTGAAGCATATATTTCAGGCTTAAAAAATCGTGCAAAACATTTAACCTTATCGTCCAGGTTAGTCCCCATTGGAACTGATGACCTCGTTCCACCGATCTACGAGTTGCAATATCCCATTGAGATAGAAGTTTCGGGAGGGGGACTTTAAGTTATCCATGCAACGTTTCACATTATCGTCATTAGCAAAGTTTTTCTCAATGGAAGGAAATTCGACAAAGACCGGAAGAGATGAAAGTGGATGGGGCAAGGTCCAGGAAATAAGGAGGGTGTGACAATAATTCCCCATTCCAGCTCGTGTAATTTTTTACTGGGTCCGTAAAGCGACATATGGACGAACGTTCTCCTGGTTAAAAACAACTCCATGACGATTAATCAACGCTGGGCGCTTTTCTTGCCGTGCAGCTTAGAGGCTGTCCAACTGTTAAATGTAAGCATCCACTGTGATAGTATTGTTCCGCGGTAAGAGTTCATAGTGAATCGCACTGCCACAATCCCACCAGTTGTATTTTGACTCTTTCTACTCCTCGTCTTCGATACCACTCTTTCTCCATCTTTAATCACGCATTCTCTTTTACTGGTACTCTGTGGTAGCCTCTACTTAACGTGGTCAACAGCCAAAACCCCCTCCCTTCCCCACTCAGAAACCAAGAGCACTGATATTCATGCCAACATATCCCTCTTTTCACACACACACACACACACACACGCACGCACGCACGCACGCACGCACGCACGCACGCATCGCAAAACCCCTCCTACTTGACCCCAAAGTAATGAATCTAAAGAAGTCGAAAACCCTTTCTCTCTCTCGCACGAGAATTTCCTTTTAGCACTATTTCCCAATCCTAGGGGATTAGTTACCCCCACAGCCTCTCCCCTCAACAATACTTCTTTGCGGGCAATTAAGTACATGAAAACTTCTTAAACAGAACTTAGCATCTCGTTGTCACTTACCGAGTGAGGAACAGTGTTTTAGCTTTCTGCGCAACTACTCATCCATCCACCTCAGTCTCTATTTTTACTTTTCCTTCTTATTTTATTTTTGTAATGTTCTTCCATGCAAAGGACTTGTTAAGACCAACAAGTCCTTTGCCTGTGTGATTGATAATCACTGGCGCAGCTGTTTCTACTGATTCACCCGAGAAATAATGTCTCTTGAGTTATCCATCGTTCATGCTGTATCTTTTCGATTTTGCTTTTTTTAAAAAAAGTTCAATACATGAATAAGTAAGGTATTTACGCTTATAATGAAATACAAGATTAATTTTCGAAAACCTCCGAAAATAAAAGTTCAGAGAATTTACAACACCCACCTTCTAAGGGACCTTGTTTGCTTTTAAGGAAGAGAGGGTCTGAGCCCCTGCTAGCTATGGCCCTGGCCCGTCCCTAATTTGTGGCATTGGTTCTAGGGAGGGGAAAAGGGCCAGAGTTGGAAACGGGTCAAAAATTTGGGGCCCGGACCCGACCATCACGTCACATAATTGGACCCGACCATCACGTCACATAATTGGACCCGACCAGCACGTCACATAATTGGACCCGACCCGGACAAATCTGCTTTGAACTATAATATATATGGGGTATTCAAAACGTCTCTCCGCAGTGGGTATCTTAGGTTATATCGAAATCAAACAAATATGTTTAGGAAAGTATAATTTATTCACTTAATTACAGGGAGTATTGAAACCGTTGTCTTTCATTTGCAAGACATAATTTGTTTTACACATTTTCCAACACATCTGCGAGAGTCAAAAGGTCCCTCGGCAGTAATGTTAAGGCTGAAGTGAAATGGCAATCCGTTTAATTGGCGTAAGAAGCAAAATACAATTTGCCGAGCGTTCGCAAATTTACAGATGACTTTGTCAAGGCCTTGACAAAGCCATCGGTAGATGGGCAAAAGATCATCTACGGATAATCCGTTTGATTCGTATTAAAGTGGTAATCCGTTTAATTGGTCTTGCGCCAATTAAACGGATTACCACTTCAATCTTATATACTTGGTGTATTAATCAGGTGAACTATTTAATGTTAAGGCTGTTCCACCTAATTTTGATGGCGATACAGTTAATTTTTTTGAATTAAGCAACTTGTATTTTTAATTTCACTTTCTACTGTTTTCTTGATAACACAACAAGCTTCAGAATATGTTTCACAGCAACACCAACTTTCACAAGTTTATGATGAGTTGAAAGTTTCCAAAATGTGGATGTTGTTTTTCTCATTGCCCGTCAGAAGGGAGAGACGCTTTTCCTTCTGAGGACACGGACACTCTTTCATATTGCATGACAAATCATTTTTCAGTCCGCGGGCAGCAGTATCGAGCACAAAATTCCACAGTGCGCATTTTTCTTTGCAACATTTTTTTTTTTTCGCTTTACAAAAATAAAACGGAAATAAAGCCGGGTCAAAATCGGTGAGGAACACCTTGACCCAACCCGTTTGACAAGCTAGAAATTGTCAACCCGTTGCCCCGTGACCCGTTTCCATCTCTGGAAAAGGCCAGTGCCGTAAGACAAACGCACCATCCGTGCCTCACCCGAGATTCGACCCTGAACCCATCTCTGGCAAATGGTCAGAAGCCAGGGCTTAGATCACTGCGCCAAAGGGGCGGCCATCTTCGACCTGACAGGAGCCATGTTTGGCTGTGCATCTAATTTAACTTACCCGGCTTTAAGGTGAATGTCCAATAACAAAACGAAAAGTTGAGCTCGGAAGCAAATTATAATCTTTATTTTTCTTCAATAATTATCACTTGTAACTCAAGTTAGAGATGTTTATTTCAGTGTAGCTAACGCCTGAATAAGAATGCAAATTTCTTCTTAATTAACGATAACGTTGTTCTCGCTAAAATAAGATCTGAAAGCTATTACCAATCTTCTTAGAAGTTCCTTCAGCAAATTCGGTAGATTGCCGAGATGCTTCTTTTTAGGTACTCGCACGGTACAGAGCCATGGGGCATGGGCTTACCCTGTCAGTTTTACATCATTTGTGTTTAAACAATTATTTTAAACAAGGAAAATATGATAGCTTTGTAGGGAAAATACAATTCGAAGTTTTTGATACAGAGTTTTATTATGCATGTGCATATATTTTCAATTATTATTTTTAAGCCTCGTTCAGTTCAGAATTAAAACCGCAGTACAACCAAAACCATAGCTTCAAATTTGATTTCATACTAAAAAAATTTGGCTCAAACTTTACTTCTTTAACTATTGAACAACAATTTTGGTTATATAGTTAAAAATAAAAAGGTTAAGATAGTGATTTTTATTTTGCAGCTGCCATGAGATATTGCATTTTCCGTCATACAGAAAATATCATTTAATTAGTAAGTAAAAAATATACATTAAGTACAAGCGTGTTTCTTATCTAATAAGCAGTAGTACACGATTCATTCCGAATCTCAATTTCATTCTTATTCGGAAATCTTCAAACAGAAAGACATTTTAGGAAAATTCTCAAAAATAATATGTTCCGTCATATTCTACGAACGGTGAATCTATAAAATCATTTTTTGAACATAAAATTAAAGAAAGGGAAAAGGAATTAAAGAAAAGAAAAATAATTTAAAATCTGTAACTGTTTTACGATTTAGAATATGGTCGTGAAGTCAATGCATACGGTTTGACGGTAAAACAGTAGCAGGCTTTGGCGCCCCTTAATTTTAATCAAAATTTCATGGAATTTTTACAGCATTTCAACATTTCTGTCATAATTTTCTATAAACCTATCAGCATTCTGAACAGTAAAGCTAAGCCACCCTTTTGATTTTTTGGTTTTTATAGGCTTTTCTAGCTGTAGAAGTGGTAGAAAAATTCAAGCAGACAATATTCCAAAGCCACCTTTTTTAATTTTTTTGGTTTTCAGAGTAGACTTTTTTCTAGCTGTATAAATGTGGTAGAAAAATTAACGCAGACAATATTTCGAAGCTTTCGTTTTGATTTTTTTTCGGTTTTCGGACTTTTCTAGGTAACTGGACCTTAAAACCTATCAGCATTTTGAACAGTGAAGCTAAGCCACCATTTTGAATTTTTTGGTTTTTAGACTTTTCAAGGTGAAAAAGTTGTAGAAAAATTCAAGTAGACAATATTCCAAAACCACCATTTTTATATGTCCTTTTTTTTTGGGGTGGGGGGTCGGACTTCTCTGTGTGTGGACCTTAAGATCTATCAGCATGCCAATTTTCAGTTCTCTATGCCATTTAGAAGTGGTCGAACAATTCGCGAAAAATTCAAGCAGACAGTGTTCCGATGCCGCCATTTTGATTTTTTTCGGACTTTTCTAGATATACGGTTGCTAAGACCTATCAGCATGACAATTTTCAGATCTCTAGGTCAAACAATTCGCGGACGGAAAAACTCGCATTTACCCATTTTCCCACTCTTTGCTTATATGTAATTAAGAAATGTACCAGCACCGAAGTTCCTCCAGTCCTGCCGGAGCAAGTTGCACATCCAATTAAGAATATAAAGACGGGGAAGAGCTCTAGGGGAAGATGTAATTACCGTGGACATTATACACGAAGCCAGCGGAAAAAGAGTAATTACACTCGCCAAGTTTTCACTACATGACTCAATGAAGGAGATTCCTGATGATTATAACAATGCTACACTGATCCTGCCACATAAAAAAGAGGACACTGAAGATCTCGGGAACTACAGACCTGTCAGCTTCCTATCAGTTGTTTATAAAATCTTCACTATGACACTATCGCATCGCTTGAAGGAAGCACTGGAAATGGCTCAACCAAGAAAACAAGTTGGGCTCTGGAGTCGTTACAGCACTATAGATCAAATCCATGTACTGTGTGAAGTACTACAGATGTAGCGTACATTTCAAGACGGCAAGTAGCAACGATGAAAACTCATCGGTGTAGCTTAATTGGCTCCGGAGCAGAAGGACATGAGTTCGATACCGCCACCGGCAAAATTTGCGTTTTCACATTGTCGCCCGAACGTAAGAAATGGATCTACTGGCCGTCAGGCTCTTAGAAATATGTGTGATGCTTCTTCCACACATCGTCCGGAATTAATGAGAATTCCTTCTTCGCTTCGAAAAATGTGTGATGCTTCTTCCACACATCGTTTGGAATTAGTGAGCTCCTTCAAGCATGGTGTGCGGGCTGACCCGGAAACCTACGATTCCGTCCCAGCCCTTTCTCAATGTATGCCTTTTATTGATTACCAAAATGCTTTTGATTCTGTGAAACCATCATCAGATATACGGTCTTTAAAATCTTACGGTATTAAAGACACATATATGAATATTATTAACATTTATGAAAATGCAAGTGCAAAGGTTCAACTGTTCGAGGACACAGCACTTGTATAAAAATTGGAAAGAGAGTGAGACAAGGTGACATCATATCTCCCAAGCTCTTCAAGTGCCACATTGCAGAATGCCTTTCAGTCATTGAATTGGGAAGACATGACATAAAAATTAATGGAGATTATTTAACCCACCTCCGTTTTGCTAACGAAATAGTCATTTTTGCAAGTACAGCTTTAGAACTGCGGAGTATGATCCAAGAGTAAGGAAGTGTGCTTAAAAATTAATTTACAGAAAACCAAATTGATGTACAGTGCATTTTCAAAAACCGAAGATTTACCGATTGGTGGAGCCAGCTTCATAGGCGTGTAAAACTTGAGTGGAGTGCATTTAGAAGAAACAATACAATTTTCAAGAGCAATTTACCATTATGTCTTAAAAGAAAAGTGCCTAATCAATGCATCTTTCTACTTCTTACTTATGGATCAGAGATATGGACTTTAATGAAAAAGACATCCAGAGGGAGAAAACTACTAAAAGAAAAGCATGGTGTGGAGCATGCTTGGAATAACTAGGAAGGATAGGAAGAGGAACTCGTAGATTAGGAAAATGATTGGAGTTGATGACATCATGATCAAGGTAAAATCCTTGAATGAGTAGTTATAATTCCCATATCTTAGAAAAGTTAGAGAGAAATTCATATCACCTTCACCACATTTGGTGTGTACAGGAGCAACAGTTCTTTTAACTTTTAGTTATTCTAATCGTGCATAAGACGGCAACCTTATTTTATGACTAACTGAGCACGAACTTTTCATCTATTTTAAAATTCTTTCAACGTCTTGCAACGCTAATCAGCATATCTAAACAGAAGATCCGTGGTCCCGGTTGCGAAGTGGTTTACGCGCTGGCTTCTAACTGTTCGGCATAGGCGGCGGAACCCAATAATTTCAGGGGACGATCAACTTCTCCGAAAATTAAAACAATAAAAAAAAAGAAAATATATATATATATATATATATATATATATATATATATATATATATACACTATATTAACAAAAGTCACTGAACACCTAGCAGAGAAACACAACATAGCATTTATTGACATACATTAGTACGGTGTCAGTCCATCTTTGGCCTTTAATGTATGCACTGACCCTGGAGATATGCTCTCGACAAGATTTTGGAATACAGCGATAGGTATGCGCTTCCATTCATTACACAATGCTGCAGCTAACTGTTGCTTAGTAGTAGGCCTTAGTTCCAAACTTCTTGTGCGGCGCTCTAATTCATCCCATAGGTGCTCTATGGGATTAAGATCAGGGATCTGTGCTGGCCAGTCGACACACGATACGGAATTATTGTCAAACCACGCCGTAACGGTCCTTGCTTTATGGCTCCGTGCATTTATCCTGCTGGTACCAACAAGGCTTGGTTCCATAGTATTGCCACAGTTGGTAAGGCATAATTGTCCAGAATATCGAGGTAAACGTGCTGGTTAACTGGTTTGTCCACGATAACCAATGGGCCGGTACCGTAACACGACCCCCCCCCCCACACACACACACACACGAGTACACTTCCAGCTCCAAGCTTGACAGTAGGAACAGTACACTGTGGTAAATAGCGTTCCCCCGGCTGTTGCCATACCCACACACGGCCATCAGACTGATGGATCGTATATCTAGATTCATCAGTCCATAGGACCCGTTTCCATTGATCTACGGTCCATGATAAATGTTCTTTACACCATGCTAAACGACGAGCAGCATTCCGAGTGAAGATGAAAAGCTTATGAGCAGCCGCACGACCACGGTAACCCATGCAATGAAGTTTTCTGCAAATGGTATGTGTACATACCAAGGTTCCAGCATTTTTACTCACCTGTACACTGAGGTCTTGTGCAGCACTCCGTCGATTAGCTGTAACGACGCTCCTGAGGCTTCGACGTCCTCTATCACTGATTTTCTTTGGTCTGCCGGTATGTTCTGCTGCTTCAGGCACGTCATGTGTCTCTAACTTATTCAGTACATCCAAAACAGTTGACTTGTGTATGTTTAAACGCCTCTCGTTTTCTCTTATGGACAACCCACCAATATAACACCCAACAATCTTTCCTTTCTCAAAGTCAGTTCTCTTACTCCGCGACATTTTCACTCAACCTCCCAGTGCGATAGGATCGCGGTCAGCTGCAGGCTTGTTTTTATACCGTTTGCAGCTGTACCGCGTATCTTAACAACACAGCGGATCCGTTCATTTGCTTTTGAAGGTGTTCCCGGTAACTTTTGTCAGTGTAGTGTGTGTATATATATGTATATATATATATATATATATATATATATATATATGGGATGTAAGGTCAGGTGATGCGTAACATCACAGCCTCTCCTTGACAAATGTCAACCCCGCCTTCTCGTGGTGCATCCTGTTCCCACTAAAGGGGCTCTGACGACCGCCAATAGCGGTATAACTATACCATCGGGATCAGAGGAAATTCTATCCCACACTCACCAACCCGCTTGGCCAGCGTGGTGAGTTATGGCCAAACCCCTCCAAAATGACTCCACAACTTAAATCTTGGCCCTCAGTCTCCGGCAGCTGGAATGTACCTGGCCAAGGCAGCGGCCAGTGCGACATGAAGGCAGAGGGTGCTAAGAATCCCCGGAGGACCGGACTAGGCTGCCATCTGATGCTGACCTTGGCAACGTACAATGGACGCTCCTATCTTCTGATTCAAGGCTTCTTGAATTGGAAGAGGAACTACAAAGGATCAAGTGGGACATCGTGGGGCTAAGTGAGGTAAGGAGAAAAGGAGAAGATCTCGTCGAACTGAAAAGTGGACATCTCTTCTACTATCGTGGGACAGATACTGGCAGAACTAGTGGTGTTGGATTTATAATAAACAAGAAACTGAAGGATAAAGTGGTAGAAGTTGAAAGTTCCTCTGACAGAGCTGCACGACTCGTTATCCAACTCTCGAGAAGATACCAGGCTCAGATTATTCAAACTTATGCACCCACCACAAGTCATGCTGAAGAAGAAATTGAAGAATTTTATGAGGAAATTTGTCATCTAAATAATAAAGGTAAGCAGCACTTGAAAATAATTATGGGAGATTTCAATGCAAAAATAGGGCAACGGCAACAGAATGAAACTTCAGTAGGTAAATTCGGTCACGGCAACAGAAACCAGCGTGGAAATACTCTCGTTGAGTTTGCAGAGGCAGAAGGGTTTTTCATCTTGAACTCCTTCTTCAAGAAAAAGCCACACAGGAAATGGACATGGAGACATCCAAATGGGACGACAAGTGAAATTGATTTTATTATGTGTAACAAAAAATTCGTCATAGAAGACTGCAGTGTGCTAAACAAGTTCAACACAGGTAGTGACCATAGATTGGTGAGATGTAAGATGCACCTCAACACTAAACTTGAACGTGGCAAGCTCATAAGACAAACAAAATGTATTGACATAACCAACCTTAAAAAACACCATAATACCTTCAAGTTGGAACTGAAGAACAGGTTCTCTGCTTTAGAAGGCCTAACATTGGAAGAAGTGGACATCTCTGAAGTTAACAGAAAAGTAACCAAAGCTCTTATGGAAACAGCAACAAAATTAGCTGGGTCTAAGAACAAGTTGCATGTAAATAAATTATCAGGAAAAACGAAAATGTTGATGCAAAAAAGAAGAGATGAGGACAACTAAAGAAGATGTGACTTCCAAAGTGGAATATATAGAGCTATGCAAGACAGTACGAAAAAGTATCACTGAAGACGTAAGAAAATTCAACTGTGAACTAGTGAGGAAAGCAATTGAAAACAACCAAAGCCTAAAGATAGCAAAGGGACATCTCAGTAAGGGAAGAAAACAGATTATGGCACTGAGAAAAGAAGATGGTTCTGTAACAAGAAATAGAGGCGAAATTTTGACAAGAGTGAAAGATTTCTACTCCAAATTATATGAAAGGGATGATACATGCACTCCAGACATCATGAAAGATACCAATACCAGAGTTCCTCCAGTCCTTCCAGCAGAAGTTGCACATACAATCAAGAACATGAAGCGGGGAAAAGCTCCAGGAGAAGATGGAATTACTGTAGACATCATACAAGAAGCAAGTGGAGAAATCGAAACAGTACTCGCCCAAATTTTCACTCGATGCCTTAATGAAGGAAAGATTCCTGAGGATTGGAACACCGCTACAATGATCCTGCTACATAAGAAAGGTGACATTGAGGATCTCGGAAACTACAGACCTATCAGCCTCCTATCAGTAGTTTATAAAATCTTCACTAAAGTTCTTTCACACCGCTTGAAGGTAACACTGGACATGGCTCAACCGAGAGAACAAGCTGGATTCAGGGAGTGGCTACAGCACAATAGATCATATCCATGTGCTGAGAGAACTAATTGAAAGAGCGAGGGAATATGAACTTCCATTGTGCATGGCTTTTATCGATTATGAAAAAGCCTTTGATTCGGTGAAACCATCAGCAGTTACAATGGCTCTGAAAACCTGCGGTATTGAAGATGCATACATTAATATTATTAATAACATCTATGAAAATGCAAGTGCAAAGATTAGGCTGTTTGAAAATACAACACACATAAAAATTGGAAAGGGAGTGAGACAAGGTGACACCATATCTCCGAAGCTCTTTAATGCCACATTGGAGGGTGTTTTTCAGTCACTGAGCTGGGAAAACAAGGGGATAAAGATTAATGGAGATTATCTAACCCACCTTCGTTTTGCTGATGACGTAGTCATTTTTGCAACTAGCCCATCAGAGCTGCAGAGTATGATCCAGGAACTTGCTGACAAGAGTAAAGAAGTGGGATTAAAAATGAACTTTCAGAAGACAAAAGTGATGTTCAATGCTTTTACAAGAAATGAAGATTTATCGATTGATGGAGAAAAGCTGGAGATAACAGATACGTACGTTTATCTTGGACAGCAGATATCAAGTGAGGGTCACATTGATGAAGAAATTAATCGGCGTACAAAACTTGCCTGGAGAGCTTTTGGAAGAAACAGCATAATTTTCAAGAGCAATATGCCATTATGTCTTAAAAGAAAAGTGTTTGATCAATGCATCCTTCCAGTGCTTACGTATGGTGCAGAGACGTGGACCTTAACTAAAAGAAACATACAAAGGCTGCAGACAACTCAAAGAAGCATGGAGAGGTGCATGCTTGGTGTAACCAGGAGAGATAAGAAGAGGAACTCGTGGATCCGAAAAATGACAAGAGTGGAAGACATCATGATCAGAGTTAAATCCCTGAAATGGCAATGGGCTGGACATACTGCCAGAAGGACAGATCATCGATGGACAGCCGAAATTTTAGATTGGATTCCAAGGGACAGGAAAAGACCCAGAAGAAGACCACATGGGAGATGGGTGGATGAAATTCGAAAGTATGCAGGGGTGACATGGAGGAGACTGGCACAAGACAGACCGTTGTGGAGGAAACTTGGGGAGACCTTCGTCCAGCAGTGGATTGATAATGGTTGACAATGATGATGATGATGATATATATATATATATATATATATATATATATATATATATATATATACACTGCTGGCCACCCAAAATGCAACACCAAGAAGGACACGAGATAGCAAAGCCAGATTTACTGGACACATATCAACAGATACCAAGATGAAACGATTGAGCTTACAGGCCCGTGCGACTTGCGGAACACGCAGACATCAATAGTTCGTGTGGCCCCGATGGCTGGCAATAACAGCCGCTACACGCCGCGGCATCGAACGAAAGAGGCTTTGGATGTGGGCTTGGGGTATGTCGGTCCAGGCTGCTTTCAAACGTTGCCACAGATCATCAGGCGTAGCCGCAAGTGGTGCTTGCCGGGCCACTCGGTTGCCGATCAGCGACCAGACGTGTTCGATGGGCGACATATCGGGAGAACAGGCGAGCCACGGCAGCAGTGACACCTGGTGGGCCGTTAAAAATTGTTGCACGATGCGTGCCACGTGCGGGCGCGCATTTTCCTGTTGCAACGTGGCCGCTGGCAGGTCCTGCAGGTAAGGGAGGACTACAGGCTCCAAAACGTCGGAGATGTAGCGGTGGCTGTTGAGTGTACCGGCGATGCGTACCAGAGGGGTGCGGGTATCATATCCAATTGCGCCCCAAACCATAACGCCAGGCGATGGACACGTATGGCGATGCATAATGCAGGCGTCATACAGTCTCTCGCCGCGGTGCCGCCACACGCGGATCCGACCATCGAGGTGTTGCAGGCAGAAGCGGGATTCGTCGAAGAAGACAATGTCGTGCCATTCCGTAGTCCAGGTGCGGCGTTCAACCGCCCACTGCCGCCGCATTCGCCGGTGGTGTAACGTTAATGGTAATTGGAGCAATGGGCGCCGTGCGACAAATCTCTGCTCCTGCAGACGACGTCGAACGGTACGTGCTGACACAGGCTGTTGCGCAACACACCCTAGTTCCTGCGCTAACGTTCGTGATATGGCGGTGCGAGCCGTCAATGCCCGCCGCACAACATGCCGGTCCTCTTGTTCGGTGGTGTGCCGCGGCTGCGGCAATCGCCCACGTCGGTCCGTCTGTCCCTCCTGCACCCACCGAATCCATACTCGCCTCACTGTGGCTGGATGTCGTCCCACACGGACGCCGATGTCTCGGTACGATAAACCGCTGTCGCGATAAGCCACTATTCGTCCTCTGTCGAATTCCGAAACGTGTTGGAATGACACACTTCCACTACTTACACCCCGCCTTCTGTGCACCCTTCTTATAGTGCTTCTCGGTGGCGTGCCGGGAGCACATGATTTGCATATGCCCTACAATGCTAATTGTTTGCATGTCCTCTCGCGGGCGATGCACGCTGCGAATTTCAGGCCAATCGGATGCTTCCTTCTTGGTGTTGCATTTTGGGTGGCCAGCAGTGTATATGTGTGTGCAAGAACTCGTACAATCGCACAAGTCGTCGTTAACTATCATCAATCACCTGCTGGATGAAGGTCTCCCTCTTTTATAACTTTCTGTCTCCGCATATCTCTTCCACGTCACTCCAGCATACTTTCGAATTTCATCCACCCATCTCCCAGGTGGTCTGTTCTGGTGAAATCCAATCTAATATTTCAGCTGTTTGACGGTAGTCAGTTTTTCTTGCAGTATATCCAGCCCATTGCTATTTGAGAAATATTTAACGATCTTCTTCAAAGTGAAAAACACAACGGTGAGTAAACTTTTCAACTTATTTGTGCAAAATTAATTTTGAAAGTTGTACTTTTAAGTGTTTTCTAGGAAACTGCGAAACGTGGTGACGGTCTCCACGAAATTTTCATAGAAAAAAGTTTCATCATATGTGAACCACAAATTTTTAAGATGTTTCATGGTCGCCCCCCCCCCCTAGTGAGGGGACCATGAAATTCCAGGGGTTCCCCGTGTCCCCCTACCTTCCGCCGTCCGTGGTGTCCGGGCCCCAGTTTCGGATAAGGCATGGGGAGGGAGGTACTTGTGTACGGCACTGACTCTCTCTCCTCCTCCTTTTGGAACAAACTGCCCTAAATTAGGGAGGAGCGGCTGCTTATGTTTTTTTTTGTTTTTTTTTGGGGGGGGGGGGGTTTAGGGATAGTCGTTAAACCACAGAACAAAAATATAAGAAATCCACGGCGGCAGCTGCCCTGCCTTTATGTGATTAACTGCTTGCTTGCAACTGAAAATTGTAAACAATAAACATGAATTTGCTCCTGTGCTCTAACATCAGGAGAATTTAGTATTTTAAGGCAAAACAGCTCCATTAATCCTCTTGGATAGCCTGCCGTGAACTAAAATGCAACCATATTGAAATGGAGAAACTGAACCCATTCTCTTTGAACAGGCACCGAAAAGAAACAAGAGATCGAATTAAAATTTACACTGCAGTTACGTCGTTTCTACCGAATCCTGTGGTGCAGTGGTCTAAGCGCTGGCCTCTGACTGTTCATCCAAGTGAGTTAGCCTCCGGGACGAGGCATGGGTGGTGCCCTGCTCCCCTCCCCCGTCTAGAACCAGTGACCTCAAATTAGGGACAGGCGCCCATATCCTTTTGGAGTTTCTCACGGTGGTCATTACAAAAAAAAACCCAGTTTCTAAAACCCGAAAATATTTACTTCCATATCTCTTTTCAAAGGTTTTTGAAAAATCAAAACTGGAGACAGAGAGAGAAAATTTGCATTTCTTAAATATAATATTAGTTAAATACTACTAGTTAAAAACTAAATCAAGTTTGTTATTTGTTTTTAGTTTCCAACACAGGAGAATCACACTGCAGTTAGGTGGCTTTTTCTTGGTTCACAATTCGAATGCATTGAAGTTTAAAAGGACTTCTTTAGAGGAAAGTCAGCCACAACATTGTTTGGCAAAAATTTCTCTGTTCCAGTATACCGGGCTTGTAGCATTATAAGCTTCAATCGTTTAGGTGTCCAACCTCAAAAACCACGGGATTAACTGTTCACGTGAAGAAGTAAAATATTCGGAAATAGGTTAAGACTTTTCAAGTTCAAAATTTGAGATGTGTTCAGAGAGAGAGGACGTAAAAACTATGTATAGGTTAAATATCATTATGCAAATTGGTCTTCTAAGTCAAAGTTCTCAAGTTCAATAATGCCAGTAAAAAATATCGAGCCAATTTTAAATGAAATGGCTGGAACTATGTTTCATTTAAAAAGAAAACTCATTCAAGTGCACATAACGTGTGATGGTATCAGGATAGCTTGAACTAGAAACTTAATGAGAAGCTGAAAAATTTGAACTGGAAGCTAAAATGCAGAAGTACAACTGAACAAGCGTCCTTTTAGTGTGTATGAAATCGGTCAAATGTGATTCAGCAAAAAACTCAGTCAAACTCTGGATATTAAGAACATAAAACGTTTCTCACAAATTTTTTATTCTTCAAGTCGACCAAGGTTTCTTTGGGTTCTGGCCTAGCTTCATCAGGACGAATGGCACGTGAATATTCAAATCGCATGTGACGTCCTCAAAGGTGTTTACAGTCCCGGGTTTTAGTTAAATGCTTCCATGCGCTTGATAGAAATGGTGTGGATGCCATGTCATTAACAACTTGCGGAGAATTCTGATACATCTGGAAAGCTTCGAGAATATCGCGTTTGGTGGTTGTTATCGGCTTGTCAATTAGTTTCGCTTTTTCAAAGAGAAATTTATGGTCATTTTCGTAATAGTGTTTAGCCATCGACGACTTCTTTAGGTCATAGTTGCAAGTGTATGTCTTGTGTTCCTTCAACCGAAAACGCAAGGCTCTACGGGTCTGTCCTATACATACGAAGCGCCGCATTCACATGGAATTTGATAAATTCCCCGCGAGTTTTTATCCACAACATAGTCCTTTGATCCAAAACAATTCATTTTGTTTAAGGATTTAAGAATCACTTTAAAATTAAAAGTTTTGAGAATTTTCGAATTGTTCCATTTTCTCGTGACTTTGCTTTCAAAAATTCTCAAAACTTTCAATTTTAAAGTGATTCTTACACCCTTAAACAAAATGAACTGTTTTGGATCAAATGACTATGTTGAGGATAAAAACTCATGGGGAATTTATCAAATCCCATGTGAATGTGGCGCTTCGTATATAGGACACACCCGTGTAGAGCCTTGCGTTTTCGATTGAAGGAACACAAGACCTACGTTTGCACCTGTGACCTAAAGAAGTCGTCGATGGTTAAACACTGTTACGAAAATGACCACAAATTTCTCTTTGAAAAAGCGAAACTAATCGACAAGCCAGATTCAATCACCAAATTTGATACTCTTGGAAGCTTTCCACAAATATCAAAATTCTTCGCAACTTGTTAATGACATGGCATCTACATCATTTCTATCAAGCGCGTGGAAGCAACTAACTAAAAAACGTGACTGTAAACACCGTTGATGTCACATACGATTTGAATATTACGTGCCATTCGTCCTGATGAAGCTAGGCCAGAGCCCAGCAAATCTTTGGTCGGCTTAAAGAATAAAACATTTGTGAGAAACGTTGAATGTTGTTAATATACATAGGCATCACAAAGACCGCTGTAGTCTCCGATTTTATCGAATCAGTCAAGCTCTCTTTAAGTACTGTTTTTTTTTTTTTAATTTGGCGGTTTATGTACTGTTTTTTTTTTTTTTAATTTGGGTGTTCAACTATCACCTGAGCAACTCAATGAACTATAAACAGTCGCCCGTCCCTAAGTTAAGGCGATTGGTTCCAAAACAGGGTGAGAGCCAGTGGCGTAAGACAAACACAGCATCCATGCGTCTCCTGGAACTCGAACCCAAACCCATCTCGGACGAATGGTCAGAAGCAGGACCACTGTAGAGTCACTGTATGGAGTGACAGTGGAACTTGGAAATGACTGGTGATTAAACTTAAAATCAAAATTTAAGGCCTGCTTCAAACAAAATAAAAAAAAGCGATTAATTTTGCAATAATTTAGTCAGTGAGAGAACTGGTATAAGTCGAGCACGTAATTAATTTTTCTAAAAACTGAGCAAAGGAGACTAGATTCTGAGAAAAAATGGCCTAATTAGCATAAAAATACCTTACATAAAATATAAATGAATGCTTGTTTATACGTGTTTTTAGAATTGGTGAAGGTAAAAAAGATTTAAATTAATTACTTGGGTTTACTGCAAAGTGATAAGAATCTTGCTCATGCTGAATGAACTCGGTAAAATGGCGTTTGATTTTAAATGAAATGAGTTGAATGAGTCCTCAATTTCAAATAAAGTCGGTGAACTGAAATGCTGTTTAAAACGAAGATGTCAAAAGTAATTATGAACTGTAAGATTTAAAAGTCTGAATCTAAATTTTGCATTTAGGAATAACAGCCCGATATACTTGAAGTCAACAAACTGGTCCTGTTTCAATGTAAAATCGAACAATTTAGCTGTGTACAATGGAAGTATCAAGGAGATTATGTTTGGATTTCTAGAACTGTTATTCAGGAATTCTGTGCAAAGTTCTGTCTTTCAATATAGACAATATGTAAGAACATAGGAAACACTTCACGTAGGTTTTATTAGTGCGTTAAATGTCTGTGAAAGAAACAGAACAGTTACCTTAAATTTTGAGCCACAGTGGATATCTGCTGTCACAACCATAACTGAGCCATCCCTGTTTTTAGGGGAGAAAAGGGCTCAAACTACAAAACAGTAAATTTTCAGGGTGGGGAGCTGTGAAATTACAAGTGTCAGAAAATTTGTATTTTACTGTTACCAAACGTGGGGAGATTATTAAGGAAGATGAAAAATTTCGCAAATTTATATACTGAGTTTTTTTATTATTTTGTTTTTTATTGATAAACAAATTTAGCTCTCCCAGCATTTTTCTTATCATGATGAGATGCATGAACCAAGAAAGATAAGAAAAGAAACTGATAGATCAGGGAAATAACACGATTAGATGTCATCATGATCAAAGTAAAGACCCTAAAGGGGCAATGTACTGGACATACTGGTACATGAAC
Source organism: Macrothele yani (assembly GCA_039090855.1). Lineage (NCBI taxonomy): Eukaryota > Metazoa > Arthropoda > Arachnida > Araneae > Macrothelidae > Macrothele > Macrothele yani. Next base: position 78,467,413 of record CM077023.1, on the reverse strand, counting down.
TGACCATGGGTTGAACAACTGGAACACTAGACTGGATAGCAAGGAACAGTAAAAAGACCCCATAAAATGACCACGTGGGAGATGGGTGGATGAAATTCGAAAGCATGCCGGAGTCACATGGAAGAGGATTGTTCAAGTTCTGAAAGACTCGAGGAGACTTCAGCAATGGATTGAAAATGATTGACGATGATGGTTTTTCCTATCCAACAGTGAATTTCCGTCGCAATTTCAATTTTTGGTTGAAAATCGAGTTAGCTCTTTTCAAGAAAAAGTAATGCTTGAAGGTAATTAAAATTATTTTATTTGCGCAAAAGTGAAAATTCAAGGAATGTCAGTTGTTCCCATGGTACACCTGTGCGGAAGCAGCTTTCCAAACGTAAGATCGTGTACTGATATCTTTGTGGAGGTTAACTACCCCCACACGCATCTAAGGTTGTACAAGGAGTTGCCTATCCCTAATTCAGAGCCGCTAGTTCCAGGGAAGATGGAGAATCAGCGCAGGAATAACTAACACAGCACTCATATCTTGCCACGGGATTCTCACTTAGTGCAAGAAGTTAGCACCCGTACCCTAGACCAATCAGAACTCAGTCTTTCAGTGTTACACATGGAAGACTGATATTCCTCGAAATACGTGAAGAGAAAATACTCATGCTGTTCAGAAATATAAGGCTCATGTCCTAAATTCTTGAGGGCAGTCCTCGAATTCAATGTACTGTCAGCAAAAGCATCTGATGGCGGTGGGAACGCAAACTGCCCTCGAATTTTGATTTTGTCCTCAAATGTTCTCAAAATTTAGACGTTATCGAAAGCCCGTTACGTTTCTAAATGAAAAATGCGCTTAAAAATTAGTTTCCCTTGTGCCCACCTGCCAACATACATATTGTAAAAACAAATTTTTACTGTACTTGTTCTGCGTTCCACCAAAAGCTTTTACAAAATGAGAAAATTCTCCATGCAGCCCGTTCTTCAGTAAAATATAAGAACCATGCAGCTTACTCTTAATTCAGCGTGTGTCTAAGGTAATATATTTCATTTTTGCTGAATATGTTTCTCTGTCACAGCTCAGCTTTGTCCATACAAATTGCCAACATTCTACGAGATATATCTTTTTAAGATAAGTTTTTTGTGTGGGGATTTAACGACCACCGTGAAAAACTCGGTGGGCTATTAGCAGTTGCCCGTCCCTAATGTAGGGCCACTGGTTCCAGGGAAGGGAGAGAGACAATGCCGTAAAATAAACACAGCATCCATGCCTCATCGGGACTCAAACCCTGACTTATCACAAATAGTCAGAAGCTAGCGATTTGGCCTCTGCGTCGCCGGGGCGGTCTAAAAATTTTCAGATGCAATACCACACTTAGTAAAACAATATAGTTTTATGACAATTTTCCTTGCGTGGGTGTGCGCGGGTGTGTGTGTGTGTGTGTGTCCCTAAATTAGGGGATACTACGCAATTTTGTCCTCATCAGTGTTCCAATGTCTGTTCACTTTACTCATATAGAATAGCTAATACTACTTGAAGATTAATGGTGAACTCAGAACAGCCTAATAACAAGCATCTCACACAATATGGATGCAAGTATGAAAAGTGTACATTATTCAAACTTTTATTGGCCTTACTGAGGAATACTAATGATATTGTAGTTTCCCATTATGATCAATGAGATATTTATGAACATCCTTTATATAACTCCATTTTGACAAACGAAAAATGGTTTTGCTTACGATACCTGTGTATTAAAAAGATTTTCTGTGCTAATTGTAAAAAAAAAGAAAAAAATTGTTGGTGTAAATTGTCACCTAAGATACATGCTGAAGGGAAGGGTGCTTTAAATCCTGCAAGGGACAATTGAATATATTTGGATTTATAGATATAACAAGCAACAAAGGTACACAAATGAAAACACCGTGTCCGCTGAAGTACATACTAATAATAAACTTCTAAATAACGTATTCTTGTGAAAACTGTGCTACAGAAAAAACATAGTAGGTATTAAGCATAAGTGTTGTCTTATTTTTTCTCACTTCCTTTCTATTTTAATTTTAAAAACATGGAAACTTCAAGACCGGTCCACTCTCTATTTTGGATAACGTCTTTAAATTTTGGTTTAGGCTGACAAGAAACAATAAGCGTTTATCATCTAGATTAGAGACATTCAGTCTACGACGGTTTGGCTTCGATTTGTTCTGCCCACAAACCAACATCTCATCGGTAAAAATTAATCACTTGACCGACCGATATAAAAGTACATAGTTTTGATATAGATCCGTAGTTTCACATTTAACATTTTTAAAAATATGTCGTTTACGTTTTTTATTCCTTACAATTTCCTCTTTCTTGAAATGCAGTCAATTAATACCAGCTGAAGTAATATCAATTAATGCTTATGCTCGTGGTTTAATTTCAGTGTATGTGCGTGGAAACACATTTTCGAAGAAAAAATATGTGGTATCTAATCAAATATTGACTGTTTCTGATGGGCATTTATAATCTGTTCTGATAACGGGGAGAAACAACTTCTCACTTATCCTAAAATTATATTTCCTTAATTCTAAACATGCGTGCGATTCATATTTGAGAGTTTTCATACGTAAAAAAATAATTCGAAACGACTTTTTGTAAGCTGAAAAATTTGAGCTTTCACACGTAAAAAAACATGAAACACTTTTCATAGGCTGAGAAATTTTCTGAATGATTTCTTATGATTATATCATTGTTTTTGCAGAAGCATGATTCAGAAATCAATACGACACTTACAAAGCAGTTTTTTTTACTGAGTTTGCATATATCAAATTTAATAGTAATCACGAAGCCCCGTCAAAATTCTGTAATAACAATGCCCTCGTCTGATCAATTTTGGTACCCGTGATCTAAATAAATACACTCAATTGAAAAGATTAGCGCATTTCAAAGCGGAATTAATTTATTTAAAGAATCCTTTCGGATTTTTTGAAAAATCCTTGATGCTGAAAAAAGGCGCATTAATTAAATAGATTTTCCCTAACTCAGCTTTAATGCAAAGCAGTTTTCCTGTGAAAATGAGTTTCACTATTTCACATAAACAAGACATGAAATATTTTTTTAGACTACGTAATATTACATTGCTAAACAAAAGCTAGGCTACATTCAATGATTTGTCTGTTATAAAGGCACATCCAAAACATAGTAAATGTTAAAACACTTTTATAAAAGAAACACTAAAGTAAAGTTGCCGAACTCTAAAATCGATCTGTAGCACCATATCGGTTATAAATTACATTACAAGAATTATGAGCGTTTAAATTTTTGTAGCTTCTTCCAAATTTTAGTAAACCGATCTCAACAAAATCTTTATGTACTTGCGCTTAAACATTCAGTAAATTTATTCATATAACAGCCATGGAATTTCCTTCAGATTTTAAACGATTTTACTACCTGTAAAGAAAATAATAGATTCTTTACCTTTGATCCCCCTTATTCAGTTAATTTGGTAAAAAGCTGATTGTAGAATTTTGCTGTTTTTGAGTGTTGTTTGATGTTTTTTCACAAGAAGGTGTTATTTCACGATTTATCGAATTTCGAGTGTGCTTTGCTATTTATGAAAAATGGAATGATGTTCAACTTTTGCCTAGCACTGTACATAAATGCAATACATTAGGCAAGCAGCTGAAGAGACTATGGGAAGATGCATGTTTGAGACAGAAAACGGAAAAAGAAAAACTTATGCGTCCGTGAAACTATGATAGTGGCAAATATTATCAGTTATAAAGGTTCTCTAGTAGAAATATTCTGGACACATCTTAGTTAGAGCGCTCAGAGCTAGACAACATAAATACTGACCAACAGGCCAGAATCAAGAGCAAGGAAACGACCATGTAAATGATAAGTTGGCAACAGAGAGCTTTCTGGACGAAAATAGCAGAAAATTGAAAAATAAGGGAGAGTCGAGATACAGAACTGGGGAGGCTTTCGCCTGGTAGTATGTCGTGGTAAAAATTGTGTGCTGCGTGTGTCGAAGCAGCTGTTCCTCGTACTAATATTAAGATGCGAAAGCCGAATACACAATTTCGTCCCATATTTTAACAAGATCACAAAAATAACTACACGGGCACGTTCGAATGTTTTATGTTTCAACCCAGTTTGGGGAAAATATAAAAATATAACGTAACTTTTTAAGGTCGTTCTAATTATGTCTACGGAAAAGAACCCTTTGTAAGTGTGCAGGTCTGATGTCTTTATTAATATGTGTGTAATTGCTGAAGTAATAGTTTCATGAAAGAACTGAGTTTAATTGATTTTTAACTGGGCAAAATATCTTATTATTCGTGTTTCGAGAATGTACGAAACTCTATATCAGTTATCTGTCTCATAGATTCGATGACTAAATGAGATAAAAATGAGGGGGAATACAGCAAAATTATTGTTGTGTCAATCCAAAAGAAGTGCAAGAATGTGTGGACAACATTTGTTTATCACTCAAACCTTGGGAAAAGATCTCTATCAGGGAGAAATTCATGTTTAAAGTTCTAGTGTTACCCTTATTAAAAAAGAAACCGATGCCAAATATCGGTGCTATATAGATTATATCTACTCTTCAGGATACATTTTCTCTAGAAACTTTTCCAAAATATTACCTGACCAGGAATACTCATCGTCAGGTAACATTTATAAAGTGCCCTCTCAGTGCTCTTCCTAGAGCAGAAAACACATTTCACGTGAGAGAACACAACCCTTTTGATTTTTGCTTCCAGTGTGGCAAACAAGTAAAATCAGATTTGAACTGACCTTGTTCCAAATGAGGTCATTTTTTGTGAAATTACGTATTGCTGCACACTGAGGATATTTTCTAAGTCCTACACGGTAAGTGTATTTTCCTATAGTTGAGTAATTAGTGTACTCAGAGCCCGATCATGGGCATGTGAACCTCGGAGCCTAACTATGACGGCCACAATGAGGCTACATTATCCGCATTATATTCAAACTTCCATTGTTCCCTGTACATTTGATGTTAAAGTTTAGGACACTCAATGAAAACTATTTTCAAACTAAAAACTTTAATATGAACAATATTTTTTAAATACCTAAATGAAAAATTAAAGCTCTTTTTTCTCTGAAAATGTATTAAGTCTCCCGTGAGCAAATTATTTACTGATATATGGATAAGTAATTAATGCACAAACGACAAGCAAATAGTTCCACACTACATGTAAATAGGAGGATCCAGTACAGGAACTTCAGGCACGTTTTCAGTTTTGAAGGGTAATTGCAATCAAGTCAACTTTCGTGTTAAGTCAATGCACACTTTTATAAAATCTTGTACATCACAATATTAGTATTATAAAATATTTGTCATCCATTTGTTTATAAGAAATAAGCCAGTAATAATTCTAGTATTTGTATGGTTGGTGATATATTTTACATGTAGAGTACATAAATGGTGAAAGAATATTATGATTAGGTCTTACTGACCAAGAAAAGACCTAGTAATATTTTTTCAGAAAGGACTGTACTTAACTGCTGATAAAAATATTAAAAATCAAATGGAGGAACATGTTTTCCCTTATGAATGAACAGGTTTTCGAACAGCTGCCCATGTCTCAGCAGTTAAACTTTAACTTTTGCAAAACACATATGTGTTTTACTTTTTTCGCGTATGACCAAAATTTTCCCTGAGCAGTTTCAGAGAGAGAAATTAAATTACTTGCGCAAATTTAAAATAGCTGTAAAGAAAAAGCCAGCGTAAAAAGAAAAGTATAATATTATAGTGATTTGGGTTTCCTCTTGGGATTATAAGGACCAAAGCCTGGGATTTGGACACCTTTCCGATGATCAAACCCTGGTGGACTTTCCTATCATTATCAGAAAAGTACATTCATCGTACTTTTGGACAGCGGCACACTCAGTACATTTTTCTAAAGTGTCACACTGGGAGTACTTTTAATAAATTCCGGTAGATAAAATATGCTTCTGTAGAAAATTGTAGCCACAATGATGTGTAATCCATACACACTTGTTAAGTAGCGACTCGCGTAGAAAATGACAAATATAATAGTTTAAGCATTATTTATCACATGCGCACACCGTACGTTTATTAAAACAAATATGTATACATGTTTCATCTATCACTAAAACTTACCATAGCAAGAAAGAAATAATAAGGTTTAAACTTCCGATCAAAATTGCTTAAAGTTTTGAAATGTATGTGCATCCTCTTGGTCTAGGCGAGTTCTCGAAGAAATCAAAATATGAAGAGGCTGTATGCTTTTAACAAACACGCTGTATCCATCTGATGTTTGCCGAAAACTTTATTTTTTTCACATGTCAGCATATGTAGGCAATAAGCAAGTTTTTCCTGTATTAATTTATAAGTCGCCACATAAAATCGTTGTGTTGATATGACTACATTAATTCACATGCACTTAATAATGAGATGTGATGAATAATGTTCATGCGGTAACTGACTGAAAAGCATGCACAACAAGAAATCTCATAGCTTTATCGACATGTATTCTTTCTATGTAAAATTTAGAATTTAGTTTAACATATGACAATTTTGAAAGTAATTCTTCACTAATATTTTTAGCATACAACAAAAATTAAATTCGTTACGTATTACCGGTTAAAAAAAATACGAGAATATATGCACCTCGTGTTTCCTATCAGAGCTTCAGAATAGCAGTCAGGGCACACACACCACACATGTGTTTTTCAGAAAAAGTAAAAACACGAGTAAGAAATATTGACCATTAAATGTATGTGGTCACTAAAAAATAAAGCAATTCGACAAAGTTTTAACTGCAAAATGAGATTAAAGAAAAGTAAGGAATTAAATTCTTGCCTTTGGTTCACACTAGATGTTGAATTCTTACATGTGGCATGACTGAAAATGTACTCCTCTTTAGAATAAAACATCTCACCGTCTTAAGGAAAATACATGTAGATTACGTACTAACTGAAAAGGGGAATGTATCATTTGTTCCAATTTATTCATTTGTACATTATCCAGCGCGAAATACAGCACTGTGTAATCCTAAATAGCTGCAAGACAAAAACAATGAACACTAAAAATAAAATCTTAACTTTCATTCAGAATATTAAATATTTAGAATCGTGTAATGTGCGTATATGCTACCTTAAAAACATAGGATTCATGTTTTTCCCGAAAACAGTTTTAGTGTCAAATAAATGATGAATATTCTTTTTCTTGAGGGTGTGGTTCCAACGGAGTAGTTTGGGAGAGAAAGATATAGGGAGTGGGCGAATGAAGTGGCTTTTAGGAGCTTGATTTTTATTAACATTTTACGACATGTTTTACAAAGAGACAGGCACTTACGACGGCTATAAAACACAGAGAGAGAAGCTTACCTGTGCCTGAAGGGACGTAGGTCGTCGGACAGTGGACATCTGTGGAGAAGGTCCTTAGGGTATAACCGTCGGTCGGGGTATAGCTGTCCATCGTGGATGTCCTGTTCCTGTCTTCGGCCGGAAAATACGGCATGTGTTGCGGCGCGTGCGGATCAATGTGTCCGTGTACGCGTCCAGAGTACGGTGTATAATTGCACCACGTCTGAGGAGCGAAAGATTGGCAAGTGTCTGTCGGAGCAACTGTGCTAGGCCCACCCGTATTTGGGATGTCGTAGGAATTGGACCAGAATTTTATGGCAGAAGGTTTCCGATCGACGGTTCTCGCTGCATGGTCGGGATAATAGTAACTAGTGGCAGATACCCCGTCGCGCACATTGCACAAAGTTTGGTTGTATTGAGTATGGTGAGTGTCCATGAACGCTGAGTGATTTTCTGGAGAGTAGGTGCCCCAGGGTTGACCATTGTGACCATGACGAATGACTCCCGATGTCGAAGATGCTGGGTCTACACCGCAGGCTGGCGGGGAAGGCGCATAAGTGACACCCAAGCTGGTCGGGGTCAGTCTCTTAGCTGGAATGTGCAGAGGCTGGAGAGATGGAACGTCCACGCTGTTTCGACTGTTGTTTGAAGTTTCTTCATAGAGAGTGCCGTTCATCGTTTTCCTTCAGAACTGATGATAACTCTTAAAACATGTCCAGAAGAGGGGGCGGAGAAGATGCTAGTTACGAGATGATCACCGCCACACTAATTCGCAGTAACATGTTTCTTTACTTAGCTTGCCGACAATATTTTTTTTTTTTTTACATCAGATTATTATTTTTCTAGTAAGCACCGGTCCGGAAGGTAAAAAGAGAAAATGTATTTTTGAATCGGGTGTTTACTGGAATTCAACAAGCTATGTTTCTTTCAGTAGGGGGCTGATGATCTCTCCTCTCAGTCTCTGTTCCACTGTGGGGCTCACATAGCTATACTCCGTTTGTTGGCTTTCTTCGGCGTCTCACTCTCAACGAGGAGAAGCGATAGGGGAGTTTGCACACGGCTCTTATTGGTCGCTTTCAGCCACGTGACACACGCGGCGGTGGGAGGTAAACAGATTTGCAGAGCTCCTGTGCGCACCCTGCCCAACAATTACACATTAAAAAAAAAATAGAAACAGGACGAGAACGATAGCCCACGAAGTTTCAGGAAAGCTTTGTAAAATGGAAACCTATCGCCATTTTTTTTTTTTAAATCAAACGTGCATGATATTCCTTTCAAAGTTTTTACCTTCTCAAATGCAGTGTTTCCCATTTATAGTATCGTATAGTTTGATTAATTTGTCGCTATTTCGATCTTAAACACAAGCGAATTTTTATCTCGCTGATTTAGTTTTTTTTTTGTTTTAAGTTATAAAGTGATATCTCATAATTTTTATCTTTAAAATCCGAAAATCTATTCAAAAATTTTGTCAAAATTTATTGAACATGTGAGAAATTTGGTTTAAAATTACGGATATAGTTTTAAAAGCGTGGAACTTTAATGCTTGAAAAAATATCAAGTTGCTCTAGTTTAATTGTGCTAGTATTGGTTTTTGAGTAAATGTAGTTAAATCTGCATGATTTCAATGAATTCCATCAAGTTTAATTTTCAAACAGTGCAGTATTCTTCAAATTCATTTGTTTGCCCCGAAATTACTTCAGTCATGAAATAATTATTAATTTTTCTTTTAACGAAAATGCGAATTAACTCCCTTGAAGTTTTGAAACACCATTTCTGATTTTGCCGGGCACATACAACTTAATAAAGCTACATAGGTAAACTATAATGTCGGTTATTAAGCAAAGAATAAACTGAAAAGCATGTTAATACCCGAGGTCTGTCAATAATTCCTTTAGTGTTTCACTATTTCTTAACAGAACAGGAAAAAAAAAAAAAAAACTTAATTTGAAATGTCATGTTTTTTATATTCATAGAAGTACATAATCTGATTTAGAACACGAATTTCAGTACGATGTAGCAATATTATTATTTGCTTAGTAGAACGGTATTATATGGCCTGAATATACACGCTTTCCTTTTTTATGACCGCTACAAAAGTGATAGCATCTTTCTAAATGTTCAAATTAAATTCAAGATTCTTTGTATCATAATGCATCAGTTCCCCCCCCCCAAAAAAAACTGTGACGTATCGAGAAAACGCTATATTTCCCTCATTTCATCGGATTACTGAACATGAAAAGTTATTGTGATTACTAATACAATATTTAAGCAACAACCTATTAAGTAATGCACATCAAGAAGTTGGAAGACAGGAAGAAAAACAAGGGAATCACTCTAAAGTTTATAGTGGTGCCATCTATTGTTAGAAACTGGAGTCGCAATACTGAATTTATTATCTCACGGATATGCATTGCGATCAAGAAAGGAGATAATCAAATCAATCATGCTCAAAATGTCTTCTAATGAAGTGCCGAAGGGCCCAGTACACTTTCATTGACACATGTAGGAAATTTTCTGCTCTTTGAAAGTAATAGAAATAAAACAGTCATATAACTTAAAACTGGGAAGACGTTTGTCAAGAAAACGAAAGATGAACAACTCCGTTCTTGCTTTCACCATGATCTGTGTATATCATCGTGATCAACCATTATCAAACCACTGCTGGACGAAGGTCTCCCCAAGTTTCTTCCACAACGGTCTGTCTTGTGCCAGTCTCCTCCATGTTACTCCAGCATACTTTCGAATTTCATCCACCCATCTCCCACGTGGTCTTCTGAGCCTTTTCCTGTCCCTCGCAATCCAATCTGAAATTTCGACTGTCCATCGATGGTCTGTTCTTCTGGCAGTATGTCCAGCACATTGCCATTTCAGGGATTTAACTCTGACCATGATGTCTTCCACTCTTGTCATTTTTCAAATCCACGAGTTCCTCTCCTTATCTCTCCTGGTTACACCAAGCATGCACCTCTCCATGCTGCTTTGAGTTGTCCGCAGCCTTTGTATGTCTCTTTTAGTTAAAGTCCACGTCTCTGCACCATACGTAAGCACTGGAAGGATGCATTGATCAAACACTTTTCTTTTAAGACGTATTGGAATATTGCTCTTGAAAATTATACTGTTTCTTCCAAAAGCTCTCTGGGCAAGTTTTATACGCCGATTAATTTCTTTATCAATGTGACCCTCACTTGATATCTGCTGTCCAAGATAAATGTAGGTACCGGTATTCTCCAGATATTCCCCATCAATCGATAAATCTTCATTTCTTGTAAAAGCATTGTACATCACTTTTGTCTTCCGAAAGTTCATTTTTTAATCCTACTTCTTTACTCTTGTCAGCAAGTTCCTGGATCATACTCTGCAGCTCTGGTGGAGTAGTTGCAAAAATGACAACGTCATCAGCAAAACGAAGGCGAGTTAGATAATCTTCATTAATCTTTATCCCTCTGTTTTCCCAGTTCAGTGATTGAAAGACATTTTCCAATGTGGCGTTAAAGAGCTTTGGAGATATGGTGTCACATTGTCTCACTCCCTTTCCAATTTTTATGTGTGTTGTATTTTGAAACAGCCGAATCTTTGCACTTGCACTTTCATATAGGTCATTAATAATATTGATGTATGCAACTTCAATACCGCAGGATTTCAAAGCCATTGTAACTGCTGATGGTTTCACCGAATCAAAGGCCTTTTCATTATCGATAAAAGACATGCATAATGGAAGTTCATATTCCTTCGCTCCTTCAGTTAGTTCTCTCAGTACGTGGATATTATCTATAGTGCTGTAGCCACTCCTGAATCCAGGCTGTTCTCTCGGATGAGCCACGTCCAGTGTTTTCCTTCAAACGGTGTGAAAGAACTTTAGTGAAGATTTTATAAACCACTGATAGGTGGCTGGTAGGTCTGTAGTTCCTGAAATCCTCAATGTCACCTTTTTTGTGCAGCAGGATCATTGTAGCATTGTTCCAATCCTCAGAAATCGTCCCTTCATTAAGGCATCGAGTGAAAACTTGGGCGAGTACTGTTTCAATTTCTGCACTTGCTTCTTGTATGATGTCTACAGTAATTCCATCTTCTCCTGGAGCTTTTCCCCGCTTCATGTTCTTGATTGCATGTGCAACTTCTGCTGGGAGGACTGCAAGAATTCTGGTACTGGTACCTTTCGTAATTTCTGGAGTACATGTATCATCCCTTTCATATAGTTTTGAGTAGAAATCTTTCACTCTTGTCAAAAGTTCGCCTCTATTTCTTGTTACATAACCATCTTCTTTTCTCAGTGCCATGATCTGTTTTCTTCCCTTACTGAGCTATCCCTTTGCTCTCTTTAGGCTTTGGTTGTTTTCAGTTTCTTTCCTCACGAGTTCACAGTTGAATTTCCTTACGTCTTCAGTGTTATTTTTTCGTACTGTCTTACATAGCTCTATATATTCCAATTTGGAAGTCACATCTCCTTTAGTTGTCCTCATTTCTCTTCTTTTTTGCATCAGAATTTTGGTTTTTCCTGATAATTTGTTCATATGCAACTTGTTCTTGGTACCAGCTAATTTTGTTGCTGTTTCTATAAGAGCTTTGGTTAGTTTTCTGTTAACTTCAGAGATGCCCACTTCTTCCGACGTTATACCTTCTAGAACAGAGAATCTGTTCCTTAGTTCTAATTTGAAGGTATCATGATGTTATTTAAGGTTGGTCATGTCAATACACTTTGCTTTATGAGCTTGCCACGCTCGAGTTTAGCATTGAGGTACATCTTACATCTTTCCATTCTATGGTCACTATCTGTGTTGAACTTGTTCAGCACACTGCAGTCTTCCATGACAAATTTCTTGTTACACATAATAAAATCAATTTCACTTGTCAATCCATTGGGATGCCTCCATGTCCATTTCCTTTGTGGCTTTTTCTTGAAAAGGAGTTCATGATGAAAACCCCTTCTTTCTCTGCAAACTCTACGAGAATATTTCCACGCTGGTTTCTGTTGCCGTGACAGAATTTACCTACTGAAGTTTCATTCTGTTGCCATTGCCCTATTTTCGCATTGAAATCTCCCATAATAATCTTTAAGTGTTGCTTGCCTTTATTATTTAGATGACGAATTTCCTCATAAAATTCTTCAATCACTTCTTCAGGATGACTTGTGGTGGGTGCATAAGCTTGAATAATCTGAGACTGGTATCTTCTCAAGAGTTGGATAACAAGTTGTGCAGCTCTGTCAGAACTTTCAACTTCTATAACTTTATCCTTCAGTTTCTTGTTTATTATAAATTCAAGACCACTCGTTCGAAAAAGGTGTGGTCAGTAGGAGTGGTTTTACGATGCGTGCTTGCGTACGTGGAGGAAAGAGATATCTTGGCGTAAATATGAAGGCTCTTGGTTTTTGAGTGGGGAAGAGAGGAGATTTGATTGCTGACCTCGGTAAGAATGGGCTACCGCCGAGCACCAGCGAAGAAGAATGCGTTATAAAAGATGGAGGGGAAAATGGAACCGAAGAAGAGGAGTAGAAAGAGTCAAAATCGACATCAGTAACTCCTCGATGCTATTGCATCGACCCACGGAAAAGTATCAGAATAGGAAATTTAAAAAATAGTTTTTCCAGCCATAAGGAACCTACAACTCCACCATAATCAAATAAATTCAGAGAATGTAGTATAATTTTTACATTTCAAGAGAGTTGGGTATCCTTTCAACCCCTCATTTTTAATATTTTGTATTTTATTATTTTTACGTTTTGGAATTAAGAAATCATTCGCCCGTGAAGTAAATGAAAAAAGGGGTGAAAAGCCAAAGCAAAACTTGCATCTGTATTCGTGAAAAAACATAGTTTGTAGCTTAACACGGAGCCCCAAAATGACTCTTCAGCCCTCAACCCCCAACTGTCTGGGACCTGACTGACCTCTGGCAAGCCGTGCCTGGTTGTTCACCTCGTCAGATCCAGCCTTAGAACTTCGGTGGACCATAGGTAAAAACTGACTTGGGGGCCCCTCATAGTATTTTTGACTCAAAAACGTGCATGGTTCTTAATCGTTAAAACATCAGTTTCCAATCAGATTTGAGCAAAGACATTGGAGGGGAATAGACTGACAAAATACATGCTACTTCCGGCATGCATTGAAAGCCGCCATTGTAGGGAGTAACCAGTGTGCCCACCAGGGACGTCGCTAAGGGGGTTAGAGGCCCACCCTGAAATTTGTCTTGCCCACCCAGTTCAAAATGAGCCATTTTTCAGTATATTTAACTTTAAAATATAATCAGGACTTTGTCAAGTAATAAGTCTTGCGTTTTATTACATGTAGCCCTACTAATTTTTCCGTGGGAAGTGCGTTGTTTACTTCCACGTAAAAAGGTTATTAAAATAGCATCTGCAAGGCCATGAAAACTCAATTGCCCTCCACTATTTCAATTCCTTAATTTAAGCCTCTTTTACATGTTTGTATGGAAAGAGAGACTAATGAGAATGGTGCATAGGAATTAACCGAAGGAGTCTTTACTAATTGCTCTGCTGTTTGTTTGTTTTTACAAAATAGGGAATTTCAACACGGAAAGTGGAGTCTAAAGATACAGTAGCCCTCTTAAGACTGCCCTTGGGCAGTGAAAGTGCAGGAAGTGACTGACGACTGCTTTGTAGGAGAGGAGTACAAGGCAAAGTCGCTGGCTTGAAGGAAGGAAGTGTTAAAGAGGGGAGGGGAGGTATTGTATCCACTTGGCATGACTTAAAATTTGATTTAGATAAACAAAAACGTTTTCCTTTAAATTGTTCAAGTAAGTACTATTTTCGTAAGGAAAAATGCAACATTTTGAAAAGCAATTTAAGACAATGCATTCAGATCCAGCAAAAAGTTGAAGGCGACATTCTAGCAACACGTCTATCTTACACTAGTGGCGTAACTAGTCAGACCCGGTGGAGGGTAGGGAGGATTGCACGAATCCCTTTGTAGTGGGTAGTGAAAAGCAATTCAGCCGCCCCGGTGGCGCAGTGGTCTAAGCGATGGCCTCTGATCATTCGTCCGAAAGGGGTCCGGGTTCGAATCCCGGTCAGGCATGGATGTTGTGTTTGTCTTACGGCACTGGCTCTCTCCCTTCCCTTGACCCTAAATTAGGGACGGGCGACTGCTTATAGCCCATTGAGCTGCTCACGGTGGTCGTTAAACCTACAATCAAAAAAAAAAAAAAACAATTCAAAATTAGTTCTTTCGGTGTTTAGTAAAAAAGAAAAAAAAATTGCTCACAAGCTTGCCCCACCAAAAATAATGCTCGCTCACCCGTCGACAAGGGCGGATTGGCCCACGGGGACACCGGGATATTTCCCGGAGGACCATTCGAGAAATGGCCCACTTTTTGCTATCCTCTTTGTCCGGATTGTTTGGAAAGAACGAACAGTTATTTTGGTCCTCATAAATAAGAATCGTTAATTTCATTTGAGCTTATCTGTCTAAAACGTTACTGTCTTTAAAAAAATTGGTGTTTCCTTCTATCTATACATACAGTATGTTGGGCGTTTGCTGTGAAATTACAAAGAAAAATTCTCTATATTTCACTGATAATTTTGCCGCCGGATCAAGCACGCTGTTATAAATAATATAGTTTAGCATAAGTCGTTGGACTTGGAACCAAAGGGACATTGGTAGGCCCTACCTGTCTTTTTGTAATCTTGAAGGAAGCACTAGTAACAGTTTTTATGGTCCATCATCCCGACACCCATATCCGCGTACAGACATAGAGCAACCACATTATCTCAAAAGAAAGAACGATTTACCGTTACTGGTTCATGGGCCAAATTGGTAGATGATGAGTCAAAATAATGGATAGACTTTAAAAAGGCGTATATTCAAGCAGGTGGTGATAGGCATTGCGCACAGTAGGCGATCAGTGACCAAATAAATATAATTATCTGATACAACATCCAGTTATGAGCATGGTTTGATATGGCTACATCCAATCATGAGTGCATTTTTTAAATTCTTTCACCCTTAAATTGCTGTTAAAATTGGTTCACGACTTAATTAGTTTTACAATGCATTTTTCAACAGTTCTCTTTCATTCAGGATTAGCAGAATTTTCTTTTCATGAAGGAATTTATGAGGTGGGTACATGTGTTTCTGTAGTGAACCACAAGACTAAAATTCCCGGCCTGGTGTCGTGGACCCAATCCGCTCCTGCACGTCGCCCATCCTGATTTCGAAGTCTGGCGACGTCCCTGGTGTCGACGTGCTTGAGCGAGTATTTCAGTTCTAAATTTTTTAAGATTTTGATATATCTTTAAGATTTAAGTGTATATGGCACGAAATTTTCCTGTTTAGTAGTTTCTCTTTTTTTCATTTGTCTGTTCTGTATACGGCCAGCGGCGATATAGCCTTGTATTTTCCTGCTTACTAATTGTGTTCGTTTTTTCGCGGATATGAGCACTTGCTAAACACAATTTGACCTAGAAAGTTCTTGGGTCATACGCGAACATTCTTTCTACGTAAGTTCAGCACTACATTATGAATTGAATCAAACATTCTTGCTTTCCTTTCACTGCCAACTCCCCACCCATTCATAGATGGCGCTTCATGTTCAATCGGTTTCCGTCGTTTCAGAACCGCTAGCATTACGTTTGCCAGTCTGTGCTACTCAAATGTCTCTGGATTTGAGTATCATATTTCTGCCTGACTGACAGGAGACAAATTTAAAAGCAAAAGCGTATGAGGTATTGAATATACACTGAAGAGCAATTGAATTAGAGATACCTGTCTAGTAACGTGTAGCACCACCTTTCGCCCTGATGACGGCGGCGATTCGTCTCGGCATGAACTTGACAAGACACCGGAAGCGCTGAGAAGCCATACGGATCCACCACCACAGAACAAGCTCCCACAGTTCACGAAGATTTGATGGAAGGAGGTCATCTCTCTCGATGGCATCCCAGATGTGCTCGATGGGATAGAGGTCAGGTGGCCTAGCTGGCCAAGGAAGCGAGGTCACGTCGGTGGAGTGTTCATCCAACCATTTGGATACAATTCGGGAGCGATGGCACGGTGCATTTTCTTGTTGCAGAATGAGGTCCCCAGTGGGATGTTGAAGACGCACAAACGGGAGCAAATGGTCGTCCAGGATATCCCAGTAACGTTGACATGTGAAGGACGATGTCACACGTACCAGGGGTCCCATTTCAGTCCACGTAAACAGTCCCCAGACGAGAATGCCACCCCCACCAGCTTGAAGAGTAACCTGCTGGCAAGAAGGATCCATCGCTTCATGTGTTTTGCGCAGTACTCGTATCCTGCCATCCGCATGTACCAACGTGAATCTAGACTCATCATTCCAGGCAACATTTTTCCACATGTCTAGGGTCCAGTGGCGATGTTCCCGCACCCATGCTAATCTTTGCACCCTGTGATGTGCAGTCCGCAGCGGTACCCTCTTGTGACGATGGCTTCTGTACCACATAACGAGGAGATGGTTCTGGATGGTTCGGCTGCTTACACGTTTTTGTGCACCAGCGTTAAATTGCCGAGTGATTTCTTGCACTGTGGCCCGTCTATCAGCTGTTACAATGCTAGCTAGCCGACGATGACCCCGCTCATCCACACGCTCTTGTCCACGGCAGTTAGCCCTTGCAGGGATGGTTTTACCGGATTCGATGTACTCACGGTGCACCCGTGACACAGAGGCTCGTGAAATTCCCAAGGCCTGCACGACTTCCGAGATGGAGTGACCCATTCGTCGGGCCCCAACAATTTGCCCATGATCAAATGCGCTTAGATCCTTCGTCTTACCCATACTGCGTCTGACTTGCTGATTCCCGTAGCATCACTCCCCATATTGTCGGATCGCTGCATACGTCATGTCGTTTCCGTTTACAAGGCCGCCCACAGCGCCATATTTGCATAACGCCAGCTGTATCTAATGCAACTGCTCTTCAGTGTATAACTGTATCTTTTTTAGTGATTTTGTTTACAAGACGTGTTCAATAAGTAATGCCTCCGCGCAAGTGCCTCGCGCATGACTTGTTGCCTAGCAAACCTCATGCTAAAAAAAGGCAAGCGATTTTTTCCCTATTGAGCTTCATTTTTAAATTTTATGATCGCTAATTCATTTTCTTATTTTTGAATTATGTAACGTTGAATTTAGTTACTAACAGAACTCCGTATACATATATATATACCCATAAGTAGAGTTAATGACAAAATTTACAACCTAAAATTTAAAATTTAAAACCAAATTTTTCAACAAACAATCTGAAGATCAAGACGCGCAACGCAGCAGTGATGAATATTCAGAAATTACAAACTACAAAGCAGGGACTGAAACAAAAATTATTATTTTACAAGGACAAAAAATGCAAATTAAACCTCAATACCCAACACGCATGAGTAAAAAATAAATTAATAGCAAAACCAGAATGCAGAAAGTGTCGAGAATGCCGAGCCTTGGCTTTATCAAGGACCAGCAAAACTGTGCATTTTCTCACTTCCACAAAAACCTAATTGGAAATGGGTTTCAGCAAAGTCATAGATGCGAGTATGAATCCCACAATAATTTTTTATTAACATAACCGCCTCCAATGGTGCGGGAAAAATAATTTAGCTAAAGTTTTCCATACATCTATAACTTTCCTGGCCCAACCCATACTCTCATCTGTCACAAAAAACAGAAAAACGTTTTCAAAAAGACTCAAGTTGTGAGAAGGCTTTCGCAAACCAACAGAAAATTCAGTTAAAGCACGTGGTTGAGCAACCAGACCCCCAAAGAGAAGTTCCAAACGTGAAACAAAGTACTAAAAGCACTAAAATAATGGCATTCCTTGTGGGAAAGAAAGCTTTTCCGAAAATACAATAAAAATAAAAATAAAAGAACAAAAATTACAACAGAGACATGTAATTAAAAAGGAACTTTTGTACGTACAGCTTCCACAAAAACGGAAGCCATTTGAACAAATAATTGAAAGAATGCTTTGGAAAAAAATACATAAAGTAACAAATAGTTGCAATATTTACGAAATATTCCAGGAGTGCTTTAAGTGTACATAAAGGGAGAAATTTTGCCCCAACCAACTACGACAAAACATCGTTGACCACTAGGTCGAGCAAACTGCACAATCAAAGTGCACAAAAACGCGCACAATTTACAATATTAAGTGAAAGAAGAAACTCAAAAGGTTAGAAAAACAATTTGCACCAAAGCCGAATAAGAAAAATATATTTACCGCTTTTAACGAACACAATTAAAACAAGATAGAAAAATTGTACAAGAACAAATTGTACAATACCTTAGTGTACTTCTACAGACACAACCAGTAACCTATTTATTTTAACGTAAGTTTAAAATAATTTTTTTTTAGGTTAGCTATTCTAGAGAGAGAATACCTAGTTTACTTTCGTCACCTAATGACTGAAATGAAGAAATCAACAGTTAAAACATGCCAAAGGTTGCTTGCTCGTTATGAAAAATATGGGAGTGATTTTCTGCAAAGCATTATGACTGGTGATGAGAATTGGGTTCACCATTATGACCCAGAAATGAAAAATCAATCACTGGAATACCCACATCCATCTTCTCCTCGAGCGAAAAAGTTCAAAACTCAAATTTCTGACCGTAAGCGCATGCTCACTGTGTTCTGGACTACAGAGGCATTATTCATTTGGAGTACATGGTCAAAGGTGCTACTTTCAACTCTGAGAGCTACGTGCATACCTTAGAAAAGTTCAATCTTTTTTAGTGGTTGGGAAGAAAAAAAGAGAATGATTCCGCAGCACAACACCAAACCCCACGCTAGTGATTTCACTTCAGAGGCCATAAAGAAAATTGGGTTTGAAGTTCTTGAACACCCTACCTACAGTCCAGATTTGGCGCCGCCCAACTTCTGGTTGTTTTCTGCTCTCGAGATACATCTGAAAAGAATTTAAGTTCACCTGTGACGAAGACGTTCGAGCCGTTAAGAGGAAATGGTTCCGAGAACAACCTGAAGTATTTTACAGAGATGGGTTTAAAAGACTTGTCAAAGGTTGGCGTAACTGTATCGAGCGGGGGGGGGGGTATTATGTAGAAAAATAAAATTTGTAAATTTGTGACGTACTATAGAGATGAAGCACGTGTGAAGACGACCAATCTGCAGCGATACATTCCGTCGGTGTAGCTTAGTCCGGTATAGCAACTCACTCCGGAGCGAAGAGCGCGGTTTTGATCGCAACCACTGACAAATTCCTGTGTTTTCACATTGGCGCCCGAACGTAAAAAAATAGAACTACTGGCCGTTGGGTTCCTCTGAAAATGTGTGATGTTTGTTCCACAGATCGTCTGGAATTAATAAAAGGTTCCTTCTTCGCTTCAAAAAAAAAAAAAAAAAAAGGGAGATGATGTGACGTACTACAGAGGTGTGAAGCACGTGTCAATACGACAAATCTGCAGCGATACATACCGTCCGTGTAGCTTAGGCGGTTAGAGTCAAGGCACTTAGAAGAGTAACTTGCTCCAGAGAGAAGAAGGCACGGATACTATGCGTCACCGACATATTCCTGTTTTCACAAATTAAAGTAGAAATTCTGAGCTTTGATCTTGCTTTGTTTCAATTTGATACCTTGCCTCTGGGCGTGTATACAAATAAGGAAGCTTTACTTTCTGAACACCTTCTGTATTTATTTATTTTGTCTAAACTGAAAGAGATTAAAATTTGGATATTCGTAAAAAATTAGCACCTGATTATATAACTCCGCCTGCCCTGGAAATTGCTTAGGTGCTCGCCTATTCTAAAGGACAGCCTTACATATCGTACGCGAAGAAAGCGTAGGAGATTGAAACTTCATGTCCTACTAGTGTTTCAAGGAATTATGAGCGGCTGCCCCAATGGCGCAGTGGACTCCGCGATTTCTTATGATCATTCGTCAGAGAAAGGGTCCGGGTTCGAATCCCGCTGAGGAATGGATGTTGTGTTTGTCTTAGTCACTAACTCTCTCCTTTCCCTGGAAGCAGTGGCCCTAAATTAGGGACGGGCGACAGCTTATAACCCATTGAGTTGCTCTCGGTGGTCGTTAAACCTTCAATCAAAAAAATTAATAAATACAATTATGAGTGATAAGAAGGGTAATGTAAATGAATATTACTGATAATAAAATCAGGACCTAATCTGAGCATGTACAGTCTTTACTAATCAGCAAGAGGCAAGAAGGTCCGGGAGAGTGCCGCATGTCAGAGAAGAACCGATCATCATACTCTGTAGAGGTGTAACAAGGGCGAGCAGGCGGAGCGATAGCCTCAGGAGCAGCTCAAGAGAGGGTGGAAAAATCACGTTTTACAATCTGATTAAAATTGAAACCTTTGCACCAGTTTCTGGAACTCTTCTTTCGTTCCATATATTGTCATTTGTTCTTTACAGAATTTGCTTATGGAAATATAACATCCGCATTCGCTAGTTTCGGGGTAACGTTCATACATACATATCACTAAGCTGTGTTCTGTGATTCACAGGTTAGCTCCACAAAAAAAAATACAAACTACCAGATAGTTTTTACTTACTGTTGCCGAATCAAAACTTCTCCATTTACAGCGATCTTGACATACAACTCGGGCTTCACTGACATTCATTACACGCCGTACACAAGATCTTCTATACTTCATACTCATGATCTTTATCTCATGCAGACACTCCTGAATTGCCGCCCCGGTGGCGCAGTGGTCTAAGCGATGGCCTCTGATCATTCGTCCGAACGGGGTCCGGGCTCGAATCCCGGTGAGGCATGGATGGTGTGTTTGTCTTACAGCACTGGCTCTCTCCCTTCCCTGAAACCAGTGACCCTACATTAGGGACGGGCGACTGCTTATGGCCCATTGAGTTGCTCACGGTAGTCGTTAAACCTCCAATCAAAAAAAAAAAAAAAAAAAAAAAAAAAGAAGACACTCCTGAATCTGATCCTCCCATGACTTCCTTGTCCTTCCTCTGCGTTTCCTTCCTGCGACTTGGGCTAAAAATATTTTCTTAGAAAGCATCTCATCACCCATTCTTTCAAGATGGCCAAACCACCGAAACATATTAGTCTCCACCTGGCTGACAACATTTTGCTTCACATCACATAACTGCAACACATCTTCATTCCTCACACTGCCAGAACGTGTCTTGCCACAAACCCCCTGTAAGTAACGCATTTCACCAGCACACAAACGAATCCTATGTTTCTTCTACAGTACCCAGGTTTCACTGCCATACATTAGAATAGGAACAATTACACTCTCATACATAGCCATCCGCGACTCTCTTGAGAACTCATCATTCCTGTGAAAACCTCCCAGAGCAGCCATGACTTTCAATGAAAAATTCACTCGCCTACTAATTTCACCATCCAATTTGTTCTCTCTGTCAAACATGCCTCCTGAGTACACAAACGCACTCACCTGGTCACTCACTGTGCCATTTACACTTACATTACATTCAGTACTACCAGTTCCTCTCTCAAAAACCATAACTTTGGTTTTCCCCCTTATTTATACTCAGTTTGAATTTCATCCAAACTTCGTACATCCGGGACAACATACTCTGCAACTCACTTTTGCTCTCTGCTAACAGGACAGTGTCATCAGCATACAGCAATCTGCACACACGAATATCACCAAGGCATAAACCAGTATTATCTATTTTGGCATCACGCATGCGCACATCCATAAATATATTAAACAGCCATGGTGACATTACACAACCTTGCCTGACTCCTGCACCAATAGAAAACCATTTTGATAAAACACCATTCGCTCTTACACAGGCTCTACTGTCAGAATACATGGCTTTTACACTATTAAGTAGATTCCCAGTAACACCATATTCATTCAATATCTGCCACAAAAGTGTCCTATTTACTCGGTCGTAAGCTTTCTCTAAATCTATGAAGGCAGCAAAAACTTTCTTACCAACAGCCAGATACTTTTCAATCATTATGCGTAATGCAAAAAATCTGGTTAGTGCAGCCTTTACCAGGCATAAAACCACTCTGAACATCCCACACTTTCTCTGATGTAAGACCCCGTACTTTTTCAATAACAACCTTACCAAACACTTTCCCTGGCACACTCAGTAGGCTAATACCACTATAGTTCTTGCAGTCAATCTGATCCCCTCTTCCCTTATACAAGGTAGCTATGATAGCATCCCTCCAATCCCAAGGGATCATTCCTAACTCCCAGCACAACTGGCAAATTTCAGTTAACCAATGAATTACAGAGTCACCACCATATTTCAGCATCTCGGCAGCTATGCCATCAACTCCTGGAGCCTTACCATTCTGAAGAGATTTTAGAGCTTCACACACTTCTTCTCTTGAGATCCCTCCTGTGTTTTCATCCTTCCCTGAGCCATCATCTGCATCAGTCCCAGAATCATCTTTGCTTTCCTGATCTAAAAACTTACAGAAATATTCAACCCATCTTTCACTTAACTCATTGGGCTCCCATATCATTTCCCCGATCTCATTCTTCAGAAAACTTAACATTTTGTTTCCCCTATTTTTCCCTGAGTCTCGTGTACTTCCAGAAAGACTTCCTATCTTTTCAAAAAGCCAATTCATGCCTTTCCACCTTCTCCTTCCTATCTTTTGAATTACTATGGCGAACCAGCTTAGCAGCTTCACGCTTCTTACAGCGATATTCATCCACGGAAACTCTACCTTACAGCATCCCCAAATAGGCTTCCTTCTTTCTTTTTACTGCCTCTTCAATCTTACTATTAAACCAAGCATCACCTCTATTGTCACGCATTATTGCGGTGCCACAGACCTCTTCACCAACAGTGACTACCCAGTTCTTAAAACATTCCCACTTCTTTTCTACATCCCTCTCACAAGACTTCAGCTCTTCAGTCGTTCTCTTAGTACGTCAGAATAACGCTGATGATTTTCAGGGAGCATGTTAATCATTATTCTTTCCATTCTGGGCTTCTTCCTATTCCTTTTCCTCCAACCAACATTCAGTTTCACTCGTGACACTACCAAGTAATGATTAGAGCCAACATCCACACCTCTCATCACAAGAGTGTCAACAACTAAGTGTTTCAGACGCTGATCATAGACAACCAAATCTATCACACTCTTTTAACCAAGAGTACGATTTTCCCAAGTATAAGTGTGGATATATGTACTTGTGGTTGAAAAATGTAGTAGATACATACAAACCATTCTCAATGCAGAGTTCAGATAATCTTTCACCATTATCATTCACATAAGGATCATTAAACTTACCCAGAACATTGTCAGAAATTGCATTCTGCACACCTACTCTAGCATTGAAATCCCCTGATATTATAACTTTCTCTTTAGCACCAAACTGGCTCAAAACACCGTTTAGCTTGTTCTAGAAATCTTCCTTCCTATCAGAGGGTTCCGAGTCACAAGGAGCATACACTACAACAATTACTATTCTCTAAAGTTTCACTTTCAAACGAATCCAAAGAATTCTCTCACTTAGGCAGCTATAGTGAATCAAGTTGTTTTTCATCTTTTCACTTAAAACCACACCTTCACCAGCCTGTCTTCTCACATTATCCAATACTCCAGAGCACACGCTCACTGTTCCATTCACTTCTACTATCCCATTTTCCTTCTTTTTAGTTTCACTTAAACGCAGCACATCCAGTCTATACTTATTCACTTATTCATCTCTTCAATCACCTCATTCATCTTGCCATTTACACTGAAGCGCAATTGAATTAGAGACAGCTGGCGTTACGCAAATGTGGCGCTGTGTGCGGCCCTGTAAAAGGAAACGACATTACGTATGCAACTATCTGACAATATAAGGAGTGATGCGACGGGAATCAGTAAGAGTCGGACGCCGTATGGGTAAGACGAATGATCAAAGCGCATTTGGTCGTGGGGAAAATTGTCGGGGTCCGACGAAACCATCCAGTCTATACTTATTCATCTCTTTCATCACCTCATTCATCTTGCCATTTACACTGAAGAGCAATTGAATTAGAGACAGCTGGCGTTACGCAAATGTGGCGCTGTGTGCGGTCCTGTAAACGGAAACGACATTACGTATGCAACGATCGGACAATATAAGGAGTGATGCGACGGGAATCAGTAAGAGTCTGACGCAGTATGGGTAAGACGAAGGATCTAAGCGCATTTGATCGTGGGAAAATTGTCGGGGTCCGACGAATGGGTCACTCCATCTCGAAAGTCGTGCAGGCACTGGGATTTTCACGAGCCACTGTGTCACGGGTGCACCGTGAGTACGTCGAATCCGGTAAAACCATCCCTGCAAGGGCCAACTGCTGTGGACGACAGCGTGTGGATGAGCGGGGTCTTCGTCGGCTATCTCGCATTGTAACAGCGGATAGACGGACCACAGTTCAAGAAATCCCTCGGCAATTTAACGCTGGTGCACAAAAACGTGTAAGCAGCCG
Source organism: Macrothele yani (assembly GCA_039090855.1). NCBI lineage: Eukaryota > Metazoa > Arthropoda > Arachnida > Araneae > Macrothelidae > Macrothele > Macrothele yani. The sequence continues at coordinate 78,442,730 of CM077023.1, read as the reverse complement.
AACCATCCAGAACCATCTCCTCGCTATGGGGTACAGAAGCCATCGTCCCACGAGGGTATCGCTGCTGACCGCACATCACAGGGTGCAAAGATTAGCATGGGCGCGGGAACATCGCCACTAGACCCTAGACATGTGGGAAAATGTTGCCTGGACTGATGAGTCGAAATTCACGTTGGTACATGTGGATGGCAGGATACGAGTACGGCGCAAACCACATGAAGCGATGGATCCTTCTTACCAGCAGGGTACTCTTCAAGCTGGTGGGGGTGGCATTCTGGTCTGTGGACTGTTTACGTGGACTGGAATGAGACCCTTGGTACGTGTGACATCGTCCCTCACAGGTCAACGTTACCGGGATATCCTGGACGACCATTTGCTCCCGTTTGTGCGTCTTCAACATCCCACTGGGTGTCTCATCCTGCAACAAAACAATGCACCGTACCATCGCTCCCGAATTGTATCCGAATGGTTGGATGAACACTCCACCGATGTGATCTCGCTTCCTTGGCCAGCTAGGTCACCTGACCTCAATCCCATCGAGCACATCTGGGATGCAATCGAGAGAGATGTTCGAGGCTCTGACCATCCTCCATCAAATCTTCGTGAACTGTGGGAGCTTGTTCAGGGGGCGTGGATCCGTATGGCTTCCCAACGCTTCCGGTGTCTTGTCGAGTCCAGGCCGAGACGAATCGCCGCCGTCATCGGAGCGAAAGGTGGTGCTACACGTTACTAGACAGGTATCTCTAATTTAATTGCTCTTCAGTGTATACCTCTAGTATGCCATACACTAATCTTACACTCACTCAGACGAGGTCTCTTTCTTATACACCGTTTAGAAAGTCTAGGTCGATTCCGTGGTGGACCGTCCTTCTCAAGTGTGGTAGGTCTACCATATCCCACACTTTAGTCATTCTTAATATTTCTTTTTGTCTTTTTAATCAGGTAAGTACATCAGTGGGGGGATTAGTCCACAGCTGACGGTTCCAGTTGGACATTTAACCTAAAGATTCTGGAACAAAACCCAGTGAGTGTGGGTCTTTTCGCCAATGTCACACAGAACTAGCTGGCACCTTTCCATGATTCACAGAGACCCTAGTTGCCGTTGTGTGTGCCATTGTTACCACGGCGCGCCCCGAGGAGGCAAACCCAACTCTCACTAAAACCGCCCGCAAATGAAAATTCGCATTTCTTTCTCATAATGTCCAGAAGTACGTTAGATTAGTAATATACACTGCCTGACAGAGAAAATGCTACACCACGAATTACTAAACTCAGCGCCTTGCAAATTGCAGGGAGGGTGCACACGTACAAGTTATGCAAATGATTGCATTTGCAGGCCAATTGTACGAACGTCGCGCGGGATATAAGCGGTCAACCAACCCGTGAGGCCATCAGTCCAGACGTCGTCACGGCCGCGAGGAGTGAGTGGTTCTGCTGTAACCGTGTCTGGAGAACGAACAAGGGATGCCAATGCCGTTAAGATGCCGTCGTACGCGATTTCGTGAAACGGATGAGTTCACGAGAGGTGTCGTCGTAGGCCTTCCTACCACCGGATGGTCCTTGCGTCGTATTGCGGAAGAAACGCAACGTGATGCCACAACCGTCAGTCGCATTTGGAGACAGTGGTCCTAAGAAGGATCTGTGCAACGTCGTAGGGGGACCGGAGCACGGAGACGGACGTCCGAACGCACCGGTCGTCGCATCCGACGTCATGCCGTAGCCGACCCGCAGGCCACAACGGGCGACATTTTGCTGAGTGTACGAGGAGGCTTGGATTCTCCGATATCGACGCGGACAGTGTCGCGCCTATATCGGAGCATCCAAGCCTCCCCGTACACTCAGTGTTCGCACAACTTTTCGGTTGTAATGAGCACGTCTTTTGAATGATTTTTGACGCGAATCAAATTTATCAAAGTTATTCAAAGCCAATATAGCCGATTAGGAAAACAATCAACCGGGTTTCTACAATCGCATCCAGAAATAGAAACAGCTACTTACTTCCAGCAGCGGCTAAAAAGTATGTTACGAAGATTAACAAATGGCGCACAAAAAGTGTCTCATATCACAAGGAAGGTATCGGTGACAAAGATATTTTCAAATGAAACAGTTAAAAGAAGAAGTAAACATGAAGGAAACAATATGTAACTCTACGCCTTCTAGCGGAAGAATTTTGCATAATGGAAAAGTTGAAAATAGGCGAAGAATATTCTTCATGGAAAAATCTATGCTAAGAAATAAAGAACTCTTTAAATATGTCACCCGGAAGCAGAGATAGCAAAGGGAAACATTTCGGCTTTTCGCCCCCTAGCGGGAAATCTGTGTATTATTGAGGATAATGCTCCACTTCTCTATTGTAGCGAATGGCATACAGTAAAGAAGAAATTTCTCAATAGTGGTTTTTAGAAGCGGCGATACAGCTGCAAACTGAAGTACACAAACACCATCTAGCGATAGAACTGTAAAACTCCTCATATACTAACCTAAAATGTTCTACAAGGTAAATGGCATCTTGTGTTGAAATAATTTTTTAAATCGCACATGTACAAGCAAAGATATTGAGAAAAAGAGATTAAGCATTTGTGCCACCTATCGGCGAATTTGTGCATTATTTTGAGAAAAAAAATGTACACAGTTCGCATAGTTAGTAGTATCTGACCGAAGAAAAAAGTTTTTCAATCGGCTTTTTAGTCCCGCAGATATTGCTGTAAATGGAAACGTGAACTTACGCACTTTCGTGGCAGACTCGTGCGTTTAGAAAAATTTTATGAAAATGTTAACAAGTTCTTTTCATCTTTATTATAGTTGTTAACTTGTAATTGCTAATAACTCCGTAGTGGTTGTTGATAGTTATTAATACGTAATAACCAAATGACAATAATTGTATGCAAATAATTCTTGCGATTCGCAAATATGTCTAAGAAACTTTTATTCTTTTCTTCATTTAATTGCCTGCAAAGGTTGTCCGTTAGCTGTGCTATATTTCCTAACTCTCCCGCTTAAAACTCCAATTCCTTTTTTCTTAAGTCCTGCTTTTCTTCACCTCTCGCGCTGTCGTGAAATCCCCTAACCTGCCGGTCCACCTGAGACCTACCCTGGGGCAATCACCGTGTCGTACTTTTCGTGAACGCTCGCTTCCTAAACCTAGAGACAACTGTTCTCTCACCTCCCTCTCTTGTCTCCAAAAAATTGCCCTTAAGCATATCCTAATGCTCCCCGAGAGAAAGAACCACACCGCTTTCGGTAAATCTTAAGCCTCAAAGTAAAATGTGAGGGCTAGTGCATTGTCGGCACCATTGATATTGAAACCCGAAAAGCATCAAAAGAGGCGCGATAGAGTTAATCTCCATTCAACATACAAAGTGCAAATACTAAGAATAGACAAAAAATCGTCTTAGTAAATAACCGTGCATCCGATGTCTAACGGGGAACTGACTCTGAGAAATTTCTCTCACGCTTTGTGAAGACAAAGGAAGTGGAGCACGAGATAGAATAAAAGTTGCATTTTGTGATTTTATATGAAATCCTAAAACCCCGTATAAAATCTCTGTAACAAAAAAAAACATTTCGCAGAATTTAAAATTTTTTTCAAGAATTTTCCAAATCGGACTTTTTTTTTAATAAGAGGCAGAGATATCGACAAAAATAAGATACGTCTCCCTAGCGGAAAAATCATTCGTTATTTTAAGAAGAAAGTATTCTCAAAAGGTTTTTCGATGTGAGCGGCATCGGTCCACGAAAGAACTTTTTCAAGCGAGTTTTCAGGAGCTCAGATTTTGCTGCAAATACATAAGTGGAAATTAACACTTACTCCCCCTGGTGAAAAAATCATTCTTTACCCAAAAATTCGAAATTATATACCAAACATTTGACATCAGAAGCTGTATCCGGTGCAGGAAGAATTTTTCAAAGCGGAGTTTTAGAAGCAAAGATCTCGGGGAAAACGCAATTTACCGTAACGTCCCCTAACGGGAAGCCTTGAATTACTTGAAATTTTTGAAATTATATGAAAAACATTTCGCTCCGGAAACTAGCCAAAAAAGAAGGAATTTTTCAAATCAGACTCTTAGAAGCAGAGGTATTGGCAAAAATAAGACACACATCTACGCCCCCTGGCGGAAAAACCAATTCTTTTAAGAAGAAAATGTTCCGGAAAGATTTATCGACGTTTTTCTTCGAACAACTTTTTTCAATCTGGATTTTAGAAGCTCAGATTTTGTTGCACATACATCAGAAGCCGAAATTAACGCTTACGCCCCCTGGTGGCCAAACCATTATTTACCAAAAATTGGAATTTAAATGGAAATCTTTTCACATCAGGAGCGGTATCCCATGCAAGAATAATTTTTCAAATCGAAGTTTTAGAAGCAGAAATCTCGGGGAAAACGTAATTTACTTTTACGCCTGACTGTACCTGAAATTGTCTTCTGTAGAAATGGAATCGAAAGGTAAAAGAATTTCTTCAATCAGATATTTAGAAGAAAACATATGGAAGGAAATGTATTTTGAATTTGATGTCATCTGCATTTACGCCCTCTAGCGGCGAAATTTTGCATCGTAAAAAAAAAAAAAAAAGACGAAATGAAGGATCATCATTCGCACATTTCAAGCTTCTCAATGCAAAAAGAATTTTTCAAATCGGACTAATAGTTGCAGAGATATGGTATCCACAGACGGACGGATGGATGAACGGTCAAACTGATAACATAAGCACGATCTTTTTTTAAAAGACGTGCTAAAAAGCGAGGTATTTTCTCAATCTACTCTCGAATATCAGGAGAAGCGAGAGAGAACAACATACATATTTCTTTTTTTTTTTTTTTTTTTTACCTACCACAGCCAGTAGAAGTGAAGCTCAACAAAATGAACAATTACTGGCTTGTTTGCTCCCACTCTCTCTATATATATAAAATGAAGTGCCAGAAAAACTGGTACACCAGTCTAATACTTGGTAGGTCCCCCACGGGAGCGCAGGACTGCAGAAATACGACGGGGCATGGATTCCACTAGCTTCTGGAAATATGCTATAGGCTATGCACACCATACTTCCCGCAGAGCGTTCCACAATTCGGGTGTATTCCGAGGTCTCGGATTCCTGTGTCCGATAGCGCGTTGCATGGCATCCCAAATGTGTTCTATCACGTTCAGATCTGGGGACTAGGGTGGGAATGGCAACACCCCAAACTCAAATAAATGCTCCTCTAACCATAATGTGGAGTCCTGAAACTTGTGTGGAGGTGCATTGTTCTGTTGGAACAGGCCCAACCTATCAGCATGAATGCAAGACACGAACGGGTGTACCTCGTCAGAAATGATGCGCACATAGCGTTGGCCGGTCACAGACGTTTGTAGACGTACCAGGGGTCCTTGGGAAGTCCAGCTAAACACACCCCATACCATTACGGAATCCCCACCAGCCAGTACAGTTCCCTGTTGACAGGCGGGATCCATGGTTTCATGGGGTTTGCGCCACACACGAATCCTTCCATCTGCCCGATGCAGTTGGAAACGCGACTCGTCAGACCAGGCTACTTGTTTCCAGTCATCAAGTGTCCAGTGGTGGTGTTGCCGTGACCAAGCGAGGCGCACAGTTCTGTGTCGTGCACCTATCAAGGGGACTCGAGTTGGGCGTCGGCTCGCAAAGCCCATATCGTGCAGGGTACGTTGCACATTCCGAACGCTGATGCTTGTTGAGGCTTCAGCATTGAATTCCGATTATACCTGCGAGAGTGTTGCACGCCTATCTCGTGAAACGATTCTTGACAGCCAACGATGGTCACGTTCACCCAATGTCTTTTTACGGCCACACTGGTATCGTAGGTTGGAGGTTTTGCCGGAATTCTTGTAGTCACGGTACACCCTTGCAATGGTCGTCCGTGAAAATCCGAACTTTATTTGTGCCTCCGAAATACTATGGCCCATCTCACGAGCGCCAACTGTGACACCGCGTTGAAAATTGCTTAAATCGTTATTACTTGTCATTCTCATGCCGAAAACAGCTCTGACAGCTGGCAAGGATGTCTATCGCTTTATATACGCACTGGCGGACGCAACCGAACATGCGCATAGGTGATGTTGCTGTGTATTTTGCATAAGATTGTCTGTACCAGTTTTTCTGGCACTTCACTGTGTGTGTGTGTATATATATATATATATATATATATATATATTTAACTAGTGTTTTGTCATGTAACTCTGAAGAAGTAATGATATTTTTAAAAAAATTTCGGTGGGCTTATTACTTGCACCTATGACTTGGCAGAAACCCATTTCCAACTAGGTCTTTGTGGAAGTGAGAAAATGCAGAGTTTTGCTGGTCCTTGATAAAGCCAAGGCTCGGCATTCTCGACACTTTCTACATTCAGATTGCTATTATTTTATCCTCTTTTTACTCATACCTGTCAGTATATGAGTTTTTTTTATGTTGTTTTTGGTATGAGTTAAAAAATTGTTTTTACTTCTGTCTCTTCTTAAAAGTATTTATATATATATATATATATATATATATATGGGATCTAAGGTCAGGTGATGCGTAACATCACAGCCTCTCCTTGACAACTGTCAACCCCGCCTTCTCGTGGTGCATCCTGTTCCCACTAAAGGGGCTCTGACGACCATCAATAGCGGTATAACTATACCATCGGGATTAGAGGAAATGCTATCCCACACTCACCAACCCACTTGGCCAGCGTGGTGAGTTATGGCCAAACCCCTCCAAAATGACTCCACAACTTAAATCTTGGCCCTCAGTCTCCGGCAGCTGGAATGTACCTGGCCAAGGCAGCGGCCAGTGCGACATGAAGGCAGAGGGTGCTAAGAATCCCCGGAGGACCGGACTAGGCTGCCATCTGATGCTGACCTTGGCTACGTATAATGGACGCTCCGTATCTTCTGATTCAAGGTTTCTTGAATTGGAAGAGGAACTACAAAGGATCAAGTGGGACATCGTCGGGCTAAGTGAGGTAAGGAGAAAAGGAGAAGATCTCATTGAACTGAAAAGTGGACACCTCTTCTACTATCGTGGGACAGATACTGGCAGAACTAGTGGTGTTAGATTTATAATAAACAAGAAACTGAAGGATAAAGTTGTAGAAGTTGAAAGTTCCTCTGACAGAGCTGCACGACTTGTTATCCAACTCTCGAAAAGATACCAGGCTCAGATTATTCAAACTTATGCACCCACCACAAGTCATCCTGAAGAAGAAATTGAAGAATTTTATGAAGAAATTCGTCATCTAAATAATAAAGGCAAGCAGCACTTTGAAGATCCTTATGGAAGATTTCAATGCAAAAATAGGGCAACGGCAACAGAATGAAACTTCAGTAGGTAAATTCGGTCATGGCAACAGAAACCAGCGTGGAAATACTCTCGTTGAGTTTGCAGAGGCAGAAGGGTTTTTCGTCTTGAACTCCTCTTTCAAGAAAAAGCCGCACAGGAAATGGACATGGAGACATCCAAATGGGACGACAAGTGAAATTGATTTTATTATGTGTAACAAAAAATTCGTCATAGAAGACTGCAGTGTGCTAAACAAGTTCAACACAAGTAGTGACCATAGATTGGTGAGATGTAAGATGCACCTCAACACTATACTCGAACGTGGCAAGCTCATAAGACAAACAAAATGTATTGACATAACCAACCGTAGAAAACACCATAATACCTTCAAGTTGGAACTGAAGAACAGATTCTCTGGTTTAGAAGGCCTAACATCGGAAGAAATGGGTATTTCTGAAGTTAACAGAAAAGTAACTAAAGCTCTTATGGAAACAGCAACAAAATTAGCTGGGTCTATTAACAAGTTGCATGTGAACAAATTATCAGGAAAAACCAAAATGTTTATGCAAAAAAGAAGAGAGATGAGGACAACTAAAGAAGATGTGACTTCCAAAGTGGAATACATAGAGCTATGCAAGACAGTACGAAAAAGTATCACTGAAGACGTAAAGAAATTCAACTGTGAACTAGTGAGGAAAGCAATTGAAAACAACCAAAGCCTAAAGATAGCAAAGGGACATCTCAGTAAGAGAAGAAAACAGATTATGGCACTGAGAAAAGAAGATGGTTCTGTAACAAGAAATAGAGGCGAAATTTTGGTAAGAGTGAAAGATTTCTACTCCAAGTTATATGAAAGGGATGATGCATGTACTCCAGACATCATGGAAGGTACCAGTACCAGAGTTCTTCTAGTCCTCCCAGCAGAAGTTGCACATGCAATCAAGAACATGAAGCGGGGAAAAGCTCCAGGAGAAGATGGAATTACTGTAGACATCATACAAGAAGCAAGTGGAGAAATCGAAACAGTACTCGCCCAAATTTTCACTCGATGCCTTAATGAAGGGAAGATTCCTGAGGATTGGAACAACGCTATAATGATCCTGCTACATAAAAAAGGTGACATTGAGGATCTCAGGAACTACAGACCTATCAGCCTCCTATCAGTGGTTTATAAAATCTTCACTAAAGTTCTTTCACACCGTTTGAAGGTAACACTGGACATGGCTCAACCGAGAGAACAAACTGGATTCAGGAGTGGCTACACACAATAGATCATATCCACGTACTGAGAGAACTAATTGAAAGGGCGAGGGAATATGAACTTCCATTATGAAAAGCCTTTGATTCGGTGAAACCATCAGCAGTTACAATGGCTCTGAAATCCTGCGGTATTGAAGATGCATAGATTAATATTATTAATAACATCTATGAAAATGCAAGTGCAAAGATTCGGCTGTTTCAAACTACAACACACATAAAAATTGGAAAGGGAGTGAGACAATGTGACACCATATCTCCAAAGCTCTTTAACGCCACATTGGAAAATGTCTTTCAATCACTGAACTGGGAAAACAGAGGGATAAAGATTAATGGAGATTATCTAACCCACCTTCGATTTGCTGATGACATAGTCATTTTTGCAACTACCCCATCAGAGCTGCAGAGTATGATCCAAGAACTTGCTGACAAGAGTAAAGAAGTGGGATTAAAAATGAACTTTCAGAAGACAAAAGTGGTGTTCAATGCTTTTACAAGAAATGAAGATTTATCGATTGATGGATAAAAGCTGGAGATAACAGAACACGTACGTTTATCTTGAACAGCAGATAACATGTGAAAGTCACATTGATGAAGAAATTAATCGGCGTACAATACTTGCCTGGAGAGCTTTTGGAAGAAACAGCATAATTTTGAAGAGCAATATGCCATTATGTCTTTAAAGAAAAGTGTTTGATCAATGCATCCTTCCAGTGCTTACGTATGGTGCAGAGACGTGGACCTTAACTAAAAAGAGACATACAAAGGCTGCAGACAACTCAAAGCAGCATGGAGAGGTGCATGCTTGGTGTAACCAGGAGAGATAAGAGGAACTCGTGGATCGGAAAAATGACAAGAGTGAAAGACATCATGATCAGAGTTAAATCCCTGAAATGGCAATGGGCTGGGCATACTACCAGAAGGACAGACCATCGATGGACAGGCGAAATTTTAGATTGGATTCTAAGGGACAGGAAAAGACCCAGAAGAAGACCACATGGGAGATGGGTGGATGAAATTCGAAAGTATGCGGGAGTGACATGGAGGAGACTGGCACAAGACAGACCGTTGTGGAGGAAATTTGGGGAGACCTTCGTCCAGCAGTGGATTGATAATGGTTGACAATGATGATGATATATATATATATAGAGAGAGAGAGAGAGAATTGTAGAAAATAAGAGTTGAAAAAATTAAATTCGATAAAGAATACTGAATTAAGCTCAATAATGGAAATTCAAAATTGAAAACCAGAAAAAAAATGAACAGGTTGCCGTCATCAGGAGAGCAACAACCTGCGGAAGTGGCCTTTCTAGTACCAACAAACGATAAGGAGAACCAAAAAATGCCGGTTGGTCATGCACCCTAGGCCACCAGAGCAAACGCCAAAACAGACACTGAAATTCAAAAAACAAGAACATAAACACTGAAAAAATTATAAAGGCTTACCGGCAGACCAAGCCGGTCAACACCATGAATGAAGACCAAACTGAACTGGACCAACGACCCACAGGAACGCAAATATATATACTAACGTTAGAGTGGCCGCGGTTAGATAACATCCTAGCAAGCTAAAAGAATATGTAAAATGACGAGATGCAATAGTGTTTATGTAAATAGAAGTATTCAACCACTAGGGACCTACCAAGTGGTACTTTATATTGCCTGGCTTACTTAATAGTGTAAGGTCCTAGATTAGTAAAGCCTGTCAAAGTGCAATTTGAAACCGAATTAAAATTCGACATTAAGTGTTTTAAATAATGCTTTAAAAAATTACTGGGAAAGTTGTTAGAATGCAGTCTAGATAGAAGTGTTTTAAGATTTTTTACAAGTAAAAACTGTGTGGAGCATATATTTGCTGTTCTATGAAATTGAGAAAGGAATAGATTATACGATGTACTTCTTTAGAAATACTGGAGGACCAATGAGTGTAGTAAATGATATCGAACTCAAAAGCATTTCTTTTATCATAAAGATTTATCACACCCCTACCTCCCTCGTACACCCGTACCTCCAAATTGAGGTAACAAACGTAAGTAGACGAGCTGTTAGTTTTTTCTGAAGTGAGATCTTCAGGATACAAGTCAACAGCGCATCGCAAAAGTCCGGCACGTTAATGACAATAATGTCATCAACGTACCTCAGAACGATACCAGGCAAAGGGCAAGTAGCTGTATATCTATCCTCAAAAAAGTGCAGATAGAGGCTGGCTAAGCTACTTGAGAAGCGACTGCCCATCGGAATACCACTAGTTTGGAGGTATAGCCCATCGCCCAGGGTAACGAAATTATTATTAATACAGAAGTCCACTAAAAAGTGCCAGAACTGTTCTGTAAACCCGGACTCAAACTTTGTGTGTAGATTTAAGGCCACCTGCCATAAACCCTTCAACGAAATTGAAGTGAAAAGGTTTTTAAAATCGTAGGTATCAACAGATGAGACAGTTGTTGAGTTCAACCCCTCTAAAACTCTGTCATTGTTCCCGATAATCCAGGTCGAATCTAGTCTGCGGAGCACTGCAGACAAGTATCTCTGAAGCAACCCATTCGCTTTACTATTATAACAGTAGCGTCCACTGGTTATGAAACGAAAAAAAAAACAGGTTTCTTGTGGAATTTAGGAATAGCATAAACGAAAATAAAATTTAAGTTAGATACTGTAAGCTCAATCCTTTTATGCAGAGTAATAATTATAACAACATCCTTACGGTTTTGAGACGCCAGAGTGTATGAATCCGTAGTGTTCATCTCCTGTAATAGGAGACTCTGATAAAACTGTTTACAGATATTGGCAAAATTATTAGAAGTCTTATCCACTGGGGAAACAGTGAATAAATCTTGAAGTTCACGAATTTGTGAAGTAATCAAGGAAAGGTTACGTGGTTGCTGGGTGTAAACCTTAGAGTTTTTTTAATTTGCCAAGCTCGTGACCAATGTCACAAAACGCCGCCCCGGTGGCGCAGTGGTCTAAGGCGTTGGCCTCTGATCATTCGTCCGTAAGGGGTCTGGGTTCGAATCCCGGTCAGGCATGGATGTTGTGTTTGTCTTACGGCACTGGCTCTCTCCCTTCCCTGGAACCAGTGACCCTAAATTAGGGACGGGCGACTGCTTATAGCCCATTGAGTTGCTCACGGTGGTCGTTAAACCTCCAATCAAAAAAAAAAAAAAAAAAAAAATGTCACAAAACACACAATCCAACCACTCGTTGAAGGATTTGAGGCATAGCTTCAGTATATATATATATATATATATTCTATTAAGAGACTGAAGCAAACATTTTTTTTTTTGACTCACACCAAGTACAACGTAGAAAAGGTTATGTATTGACCGGTGTGAGTAAAAAGAGAAAAATAAAACAACTGAATGTAGAAAGTGTCGAGAATACTGAGCCTTGGCTTTATCAAGGACCAGCAAAAACTCTGCATTTTCTCACTTCCACAAAGACCTATTTGGAAATGGGTTTCTGCAAAGTCATAGATGCAAGTAATAAGCCCACCAAAAAATTTTTAAAAAATATATATTTTAAAGAATATATATAAATGTCATGACCTTCGCAGAGTTGCATGACCAAGCTTTAGTTAACAATTTAGCTAGCATCCATAACTTTCCTGGCCCGACACATGCTCTTCATCTGTTACTATTAAACAGAAAGAAGAAGATTATAGAAAACTCAAGTTGTAAGAGTGACATAATAAATCAGAAATAATGTTCAGCAATAACAAATTACCAAGTTCGCCTGAGAGAGAATTTAAACCTGAATAGCAATACAAAAGTATTACAAATTCTTAACATTGCAATAGAAAAGGAGATATTAATTTTTTTAAAACACAGATTCTTCAAAGAAAATTGGATTATAAAAACCCCCTACTCCACAACTTCTGACAACACAAAAACGAGAATATAATAAAGACAATAATTAATTAAAGAAACGCATTGTGAAGGTTATGTGACATGAACAATTACTTGCAATATGTAAAAAGTATTTCAGAAGTGCTTTAAGTGCATAATTAAGTAGTTATTAAGAACTTAACTACATTGAAAACACAGCGCAAATTACAAGAACAATGAAATGGCCGGCTGTTTTGGCCTTAGTTCCCTAAAAAACGCACAAAGTTACCCAGAAAAGAAAGAGTTAAAATCCGCAAAAAAGTTAATAGACTTGCCAGTGCCTAAAAGCTGAAAACAAAAAAAGAAAAAAAGTACAAGAAGTTCAATCATTGCACTTGGAAATCCCAAAATCCAAAGACAATGAAGAGAGCTTACCTCTTATGCAACTGAACTTCCTCCTTTCTTGAGGAAACATGGCCGACCTTTTAACCCAAACTTCTAAACCCCCTTTATGGATGCTAGCTAAATTGTTAACTAAAGCTTGGTCATGCAACTCTGCGGAGGTCATGACATTTATATATATTCTTTACAATATATATTTTTAAAAAAAAATTTTTGGTGGGCTTATTACTTTCATCTATGACTTTGCAGAAACCCATTTCCAAATAGGTCTTTGTGGAAGTGAGAAAATGCAGAGTTTTTGCTGGTCCTTGATAAAGCCAAGGCTCAGTATTCTCGACACTTTCTACATTCAGTTGTTTTATTTTTCTCATTTTACTCACGCCGGTCAATACATAACCTTTTCTATGTTGTACTTGGTGTGAGTCAAAAAATGTTTTTGCTTCAGTCTCTTAATAGAATGTGAATTCTGAATTTTCATAACTGCTGCGTTGCGTGTTTTGATCTTCAGGTTATTTTGCATCTTTCGTTTTAAATTCTATAGTTTTTCTTACGTTTTCGGCTTTGCTCTTTAGTATATATATATAGATATATATATATAGAGAGAGAGAGAGAGAGAGAGAGGAGACAAAAACAAAAGATACCACCCAAGAATTTAATACGAAATTTGCAAGATAACCTGAAGATCAAGACGCGCAACGCAGCAGTCACGAAAATTCAGAATTCACATACTATTAAGAAGAGACAGAAGCAAAAACAATTTTTTAACCAATATTCCAAAAACAACATAGTAAAACTCATATACTGACAGGTATGAGTAAAAAGAGGATAAAATAATAGCAAACTGAATGTAGAAAGTGTCGAGAATGCCGAGCCTTGGCTTTATCAAGGACCAGCAAAACTCTGCATTTTCTCATTTCCACAAAGACCTAGTTGGAAATGGGGTTTCTGCAAAGCCATAGATGCAAGTAATAAGCCCACCAAAAATTTTATTTAAAATATCATAACCTCCTCAGAGTTGCATGATGAAACACAAGATATTATTTTTGCATGCATCTATAGCTTTCCGGGCCCAACCCATGCTCGTCATCTGCTACCAAAAAACAGAAAAACGATTACAAGAAAAACCACTAGTTGAGAGAGCAACTGATTGAATCAAAAGGATTATTCAGCAATAACACTATGCCAAGTTACCTAGCCGCCTAAGAGAGAATTTAAACTAGAATAGCAATACTAGAGTATTACAGATTCTTATGCTTTGTAGTGAAAAACCGCTTATTCAAAAATGCCATATAATAAAAAATAATAAATTTTTAAAAGAACAGATTCCCGAAAGAAAACTGGAATATTGAACCCCCTACTCCTCAACAACTGACTTCACAAGAACAAAAAATAGAAAATGATAATAACAAACTAAAAAAATGCTTTGTGAAGATTATATGACTTTAACAATTAGTTTCAATATATACAAAGTATTCTAGGAGTGCTTTTTAAGTGCCCAATAATGTAGTAATTACGTTCTTACCGACATTGAAGCACATCGTTGACTACAAGAACAATAAAACTGCCAGCTACTTTTCCTAAGTGCCCTAAAAAACTCCGTAAATTTCCAAGTAAAGTGAAAGAGAAAAAAACCACAAAGTTTATAGACTTGCTTGCACCTAATTGCCTGATGCGAAAAATAGAAAATAACTGCTTAAAAAGTTCATAAATTGAACTTGGAATTCCCAAACTACAAGAACAAAGAAGAGAGCTTACCTCTTATGCAACTTTTCTGCCACCACTGCCAAAAAACATGGCCGAACTTTCTCCCCTAACTTTCTCCTTGTTTTATTTTCGTTTATTAATTTTTATTGTTTTTTTGTTTAGCTTGTGTGGCTGACGTTTTTTTTTTTTTTTTTTTTTGGAGTGTAGTTAATGCTCGAGTTTTGGTAATATCCTGGGCTGCTTATTTCCTAGAAAGTTTTTCCTAAATGGTTTGCTCGGAATTTTGTATGTTCGGCCCAAGTGGCGTATTATGGACGATGAATGGATTTGGAGGTCAATTCAGATAAGTCGAGTCCTCCCTCTTGGATAAGCTAGCACCCTTTCCCATAGTGTATGAAATCGCCGGCAAAGTTAATCTCAAGTTATGAAATGACAAACGTTGTTTGACATGTAAATCAGTGGATCCTAACCTGTATTCTTCTATTACAGATGATTGCTCCAACAAGTTTTGCAAAGCATACAATACCATTTATAAGCTTACCTGTACTGTTTGCAGTCTTAGCTATATTGGCCAAAGCAAAAATCCACTTCATCTTAGGATTAATGGTCACAGGTCTCTAGTTAACAAGTACTCTGCAACTGGTGTGAACCCCTCCACTAATGCTAGCCAGTACTCTACCTTTGAGTTAGAGCATTTCCATTATCATGGTTTTGACAAAGTGAAAATAGAGGTACTACATATCATCGCTGACCTCTATGCTCGACTTGAAACTGAATCACTTGAAATTCTGAAGCATCAGTCTCTATATCCCTATGGTCTTAATTTCACACTTTCTGACAATAAACATAATCCGCATAAATTTTCTGTCCGTGAACTTTTCTTTCTTGTTACCAACAAGATCTGCACTAGAGGTAAAAGAGGGCAGAGGTTATTTCGTACTTCTAGCAAGGTTGATTTTGAAAGCTTGCAAATAACTCTGGGTAGTTTTAAAAATGAAACAAGTTTTGTTAAAAATACTTGCAAAATTCTTAAGTCCTTTAAGCACTCTGTCCTAAAAAGTTTTTTCAAATTCTGGAAAGAAACTGCTAATCAAGTTGATACACATGTTTTTGTTTTGGTTCTAGACATTCTTAAGCATACACTTAAATATAAAATTTATCTTAAAGAAATTTCCAGAAATTATGTGGTTTCTCAATAAAACCTATGATCATCTCAATATAAGGAAGCTGTTCTACAATAATGCAGTTTTTTTCCCATACACAGGCACTAGTCTATTGTAAGTTTTAAATATGTTAAGACCTTAGGGTCTACTGTTAAAAACTACAAACTTAATTCTTCGTGTTCCATACCTGTAGTAACTGCATGTTCTTGTGAAGAACATAAAGACACAGTTCACTATGATAAGAATTAAAAGCATATTATCACTGGTAACTTGAGCTTTGTTGAAAATGACAAGCTTAGGTATTTATAAGAGTATGGTACTAAATTTAGACCTTCTTTCAAAATCTTCAAAGAAAGAATTCTAAAAACGTTACAGAAGATGTAAATAGGTACATAATTAAAACCATTTTAGCATACAATCAGCCTATTGAGGCCTTCGCAGAATGGAAATATAATGTAATTAATAGCTTCTCTAATAAGTTGGCAGGTCTTGATTTATGTTTTGACAGAAATCTTTTTTTCTCTGGAGATGCTAAAAGGTCACTCTCCTCTCTACAAGACCTATATATTTTTACCACTACAGATAAAGCTAGCAATAATTTTGCAATTATCTGTAAGAAATTATATTTTGAATTGTTAAATATAGAACTCAACAATAGAGTAACCTACGAGCCCGTAAGTTACAGTACCAATCAGTTAGAAAATCGTTTTAAGGCATTCTTCAACAAATTTAGAATTCCACAAATGAGAAGATATGAGCCTGAATTTCCCTTTCTTTTTGCAACTGTCAAGTTTCATAAAGATCCGGTAAAATTTAGATTCATAGCTAGTGGAGTAAGGAGTCATAAAAAGAAAATTTATCTAGCTTTTGAAGACATCTTGAAGAAGGTCTGGAAACACATTAGTAACTGAAGTGATTTGAAGTACAGAGATTTTTGGATAATAATTCAGAAGTAATTTTCACTCTTCTCGACATTAATCCCATAGATATAAATAGTTATGATTTTGAGAACCTATATACTAATCTGCCTCTATCAGATATCATCACTACCTTTAAAGAGCTGCATGTAGAATTTAAGCTTAGCCAGTTTGTTAATGTAGGAGCCTGGAACTCTTATCTCAATTGCTGCATAAACAATAACCATATTTTATATAATAATACTCTCTTATAAGCAAGTCAACGGTATCCCTATGGGAATATCTCCCTCCACAAGTGTAGCAAATCTATTCCTGTTCTTTAAAGAATATAAATTCATTAAAAATAGCTCCTCTTGCTCAGATAACTACCTTTTCACTTTTAGATATATTGACGATATGCTTTGTATAAATAATTCAGAAGTTATAGAAAGTGATTTTGCAAATATCTATCCCAGCTCTCTTAACTTATGTAAAACCAAATACAGTAATTAGGAACTGGAGTTCCTAGACTTAAGCATTAAACTTAACAGAAGTAACCCATCTATCAGCCTTTTTGATAAAAGAGTTAATTTTCCTTTCAAAGTAATTAAATATCTGCACTGGAACAAATAACATCTCAACCAAAGTAATTGAGAATGTACTAATTTCTCAGGTACTTAAAATATCAAGAATTTGCAGCAACAATTTGGACTTCAATAACCACATTAGAATACTATTAAAGAGTTTTCTAGAAAACAAAATTCCAACATCTTTCATCAAAAGAACTTTAAGAAAAATTATTCTGAATAATAGAGTAAGGTTAGCAGATCCGGTTTAATTTCTACACAGTTAATAAAATGATTCTGGCCAATGAAAGCCTTTTTTGGAAGTTTGTCTAGAGGATGCATATTAACTACAAAAAGGAACCTTAGTGCTATGGACAGGACAGTCCTATTAAAAATAAAAAAATAAAATAATACAGATAAAATCACACAAAAAACTTTAAAATTTGATTATAAAATAAAATTAAAATAAATAAAAAGAAAACTAGGTATTCACTCACTAGAATAACTAAACTAAAAACAGCAAAACTAACGTTAAAATAAATAGGATTATGAATTGTTTGTAGAAGTTCACTAAGGTAATTAAATACATGCTCCCAAAGTAGAATATATAGAGCTATGCAAGACAGCACGAAAAAGTATCACTGAAGACGTAAGGAAATTCAACTGTGAGCTAGTGAGGAAAGCAATTGAAAACAACCAAAGCCTAAAGATAGCAAAGGGACATCTCAGTAAGGGAAGAAAACAGATTATGGCTCTGAGAAAAGAAGATGGTTCTATAACAAGAAATAGAGGCGAAATTTTGACAAGAGTGAAAGATTTCTACTCCAAATTATATGAAAGGGATGATACATGTACTCCAGACATCATGAAAGGTACCAGAGTTCTTCCAGTCCTCCCAGCAGAAGTTGCTCATGCAATCAAGAACATGAAGCGGGGGAAAGCTCCAGGAGAAGATGGAATTACTATAGACATCATACAAGAAGCAAGTGGAGAAATTGAAACAGTACTCGCCCAAATTTTCACTCGATGCCTTAATGAAGGGAAGATTCCTGAGGATTGGAACAATGCTACAATGATCCTGCTACATAAAAAAGGTGACATTGAGGATCTCAGGAACTACAGACCTATCAGCCTCCTATCAGTGGTTTATAAAATCTTCACTAAAGTTCTTTCACACCGCTTGAAGGTAACACTGGACATGGCTCAACCGAGAGAACAAGCTGGATTCAAGAGTGGCTACAGCACAATAGATCATATCCACGTACTGAGAGAACTAATTGAAAGAGCGAGGGAATATGAACTTCCATTGTGCATGGCTTTTATCGATTATGAAAAAGCCTTTGATTCGGTGAAACCATCAGCAGTTACCACGGCTCTGAAATCCTGCGGTATTGAAGATGCATACATTAATATTATTAATAACACCTATGAAAATGCAAGTGCAAAGATTCGGCTGTTTGAAAATACAACACACATAAAAATTGGAAAGGGAGTGAGACAAGGTGACACCATATCTCCGAAGCTCTTTAATGCCACATTGGAAAATGTCTTTCAATCACTGAACTGGGAAAACAAAGGGATAAAGATTAATGGAGATTATCTAACCCACCTTCGTTTTGCTGATGACGTAGTCATTTTTGCAACTACCCCATCAGAGCTGCAGAGTATGATCCAGGAACTTGCTGACAAGAGTAAAGAAGTGGGATTAAAAATGAACTTTCAGAAGACAAAAGTGATGTTCAATGCTTTTACAAGAAATGAAGATTTATCGATTGATGGAGAAAAACTGGAGATAACAGATACGTATGTTTATCTTGGACAGCAGATATCAAGTGAGGGTCACATTGATGAAGAAATTAATCGGCGTACAAAACTTGCCTGGAGAGCTTTTGGAAGAAACAGCATAATTTTCAAGAGCAATATGCCATTATGTCTTAAAAGAAAAGTGTTTGATCAATGCATCCTTCCAGTGCTTACGTATGGTGCAGAGACGTGGACCTTAACTAAAAGAGACATACAAAGGCTGCAGACAACTCAAAGCAGCATGGAGAGGTGCATGCTTGGTATAACCAGGAGAGATAAGAAGAGGAACTCGTGGATCCGAAAAATGACGAGAGTGGAAGACATCATGATCAGAGTTAAATCCCTGAAATGGCAATGGGCTGGACATACTGCCAGAAGGACAGACCATAGATGGACAGCCGAAATTTTAGATTGGATTCCAAGGGACAGGAAAAGACCCAGAAAAAGACCACATGGGAGATGGGTGGATGAAATTCGTAAATATGCGGGAGTGACATGGAGGAGACTGGCACAAGACAGACCGTTGTGGAGGAAACTTGGGGAGACCTTCGTCCAGCAGTGGATTGATAATGGTTGACAATGATGATGATGATGATGAAACGTTATTAAATACACTGCCTGTGTATTTTATGGTAATTTTCATGTATTCTGGAGAGTTAATTCTACTCTATCTGAACAAACAGGATTACATTCTTAGTTGTATATTTCTCTTGTTTAAAACTCCGCGGGTAGGATCCTTTTCAGTGTGTAGAAGATTTCAGACCCACTCACGCTGCCTCCCAGCATCTAGGGAGTGGCCAAGGAGAAAGTTAGGGGAGAAAGTTCGGCCATGTTTTTTGGCAGTGGTGGCAGAAAAGTTGCATAAGAGGTAAGCTCTCTTCTTTGTTCTTGTAGTTTGGGAATTCCAAGTTCAATTTATGAACTTTTTAAGCAGTTATTTTCTATTTTTCGCATCAGGCAATTAGGTGCAAGCAAGTCTATAAACTTTGTGGTTTTTTTCTCTTTCACTTTACTTGGAAATTTAGCGAGTATTTTAGGGCACTTAGGAAAAGTAGCTGGCCGTTTTATTGTTCTTGTAGTCAACGATGTGTTTCAATGTCGGCAAGAACGTAATTACTACATTATTGGGCACTTAAAAGCACTCCTAGAATACTTTCTATGTATTGCAACTAATTGTTAAAGTCATATAATCTTCACAAAGCATTTTTTTAGTTTGTTATTATCATTTTCTGTTTTTTGTTCTTGTGAAGTCAGTTGTTGAGGAGTAGGGGGTTCAATATTCCAGTTTTCTTTCGGGAATCTGTTCTTTTAAAAATTTATTATTTTTTATTATATGGCATTTTTGAATAAGCGGTTTTTCACTACAAAGCATAAGAATCTGTAATACTTTAGTACTGCTATTCTAGTTTAAATTCTCTCTTAGGCGGCTAGGTAACTTGGCATAGTGTTATTGCTGAATAATCCTTTTGATTCAATCAGTCACTCTCTCAACTTGTGGGGGTTTTTTGGGGGGGGGGGGTTTGTAATCGTTTTTCTGTTTTTTGGTAGCAGGTGACGAGCATGGGTTGGGCCAGGAAAGCTATAGATGCATGCAAAAATAATATTATCTTGTGTTTCGTCATGCAACTCTGAGGAGGTTATGATATTTTAGATAAAATTTTTGGTGGGCTTATTACTTGCATCTATGGCTTTGCAGAAACCCATTTCCAACTAGGTCTTTGTGGAAGTGAGAAAATGTAGAGTTTTGCTGGTCCTTGATAAAGCCAAGGCTCGGCATTCTCGACACTTTCTAGATTCAGTTTTTTTTCTGTCTCTTCTTATTAGTATATATATATATATAAACACACACACACACACACACACACACACACACACACACACACACACACACTGAAGTGCCAGAAAAACTGGTACACCAGTCTAGTACTTGGCAGGTCCCCCACGGGCGCACAGGACTGCAGAAATGCGACAAGGCATGGACTCCACTAGCATCTGGAAATATGCTGTAAGCTATGCAAACCATGCTTCCTGCAGAGCGTTCCACAATTCGGGTGTATTCCGAGGTCTCGGATTCCTTAATAAAGCTCTTCAGGCCGTTGCGGGCTCACCAAAGAGTGTTAAGAAGCTCCCGTCAGTGGATCTTCTTGTGGAGACATCAAATCCACGCCACAGTGCCACCTTGCTGGAGACGACCGTTCTGCTGGACGTTCCAGTCCAAATATCTCCCCATGGTTTCCTCAATTCCTCTCGCGGTGTTTTCAACTCCCGCGACCTGCTGGAATGCAGCGATGAGGAATTGCTGGAAGAACTTGGGGAACAACATGTCACTGGGGTTCGGCGTTTTCTTTTCCGGCGGGATGGGAAGTCTATTCCCTCCAGGAACATCGTGCTCACACTTGACTCCCCTACCCTGCCAACTTCCATCAAGGCGGGGTACTTGCGTCTCGATGTTCGACCATACATCCCGAACCCCTTGAGATGTTTCAAGTGCCAGCATTACGGTCACTCCCAGCAGTTTTGCCGTAATGTAGCAAAGTGTGGGCGCTGTGGGTCGCCTGAACACTCTTTGGCGGACTGCTCCGCTGACTCGGATCACTGTGTCAATTGCGAGGGTTCTCTCACCCGGCTTCTTCTAAGCAGTGCCCAAAGTGGATCGAGGAGCAGGCTATCCAACGCCTGAAGACGACTGAAAACCTGTCTTATCCTGAGGCCAGACGGCGGATAGCTCCTCTACCAACAGGCCGGCGCTCCTATGCATCGGTTGTGGTCCAGAAACCTACTGTTGCGGTGCAGACTGAGGTGACCATCCCAGCGCAGTGTCCTTATGTTTTTGAGGACATCGTTGCTGCCGGATTGGAGGCACTGAAGTCTCGCCGCATTGAATCCAAGACGCCATCAACATCGACGCCTAAAACATCATCTGTGCAGAAAACATCCTCTGCCAGCACTGGGACCCAGGCCCAGGGCGCAACTAAGAAGAAGCCGGAAAAGGTGAAACCAGGATCCTCCCCCTCGAAACAGAGCAGGGCAACACCACCAAAACCCCCGGTAGCGCAGCCCTGTGTAAGTAAGCACAGCCCTGTGTTGCCTCCAGACATTGCAGATGGTCAGGAGCTGATGGACGACTCGGAGACATTCTAGTAGTCTGTCATTTTCGTTTTTCATCCTTTCCTTTTATTTTTCATTATGGCCACGCTCATTCAGTGGAATTGCCGAGGTCTGCGACCACTAATTGATGATCTGAAAGGCTTACTGTCTTCGCACACACCTGTGTGCGTTTGCCTCCAGGAGACAAAGCTTCGAACAACGGACACTTTTTCGCTGCGGAGATATTCTATTTTTCGCAAGGATCATGAGGACGGTGTTATCGCCTGCGGAGGAGTGGCCGTTGTTGTTCCTCATGGTATTCCTGTCACTGCAGTTGCCCTTCGGACGACTTTGCAGGCAGTGGCAGTGAGACTATCTGTGAACACACTGTTCACAGTGTGTTCCATCTACATTCCACCAGATGAAGCTGTAAGCCTTTCGGATCTGGAAGATTTAGTTGACCAGCTGCCGCCTCCTTTCTTCATCTTAGGAGATTTCAATGCACACAATCCGCTGTGGGGTTCTACCACTCGAGACTCCAGGGGCCGTAATGTTGAGTCTCTTCTCTCCAACACGTCCCTCTGTCTCCACAACACCGGGGCAGTCACTTATTTTCATTACCCACCGCTCGTACTCAGCCATTGATCTGTCCTTGAGTTCGCCATCGTTATATCCTGACTGGTCCTGGAGCGTGTCTGATGATCCCCTTGGCAGTGATTACTTTTCCATCTTTCTCCGTCTAGCAGGGGACGGGTACCGTTATCCTACTCTCCCTGCTAGATGGGCTATCAATCGAGCCAAGTGGGACTCATTCACGGCTTCAGCGACCATTACTCCAGTCATGGTGACCTCGGGTACGATCGATGAAGCTGTTGCGGCGGTAACGGATTGTATTGTGCAAGCGGCAGACTTTACCATCCCTAAGACTTCGACTAAACTTCCACGTTGGCCGCAACCTTGGTGGAATTCCGCTTGCAAGGCAGCTCGTCAGGCCCAACATCGGACTTGGGGTAGGTTTCGTCGGTACCCCACCGACGCGAACCTACTTGCTTTCAAGAATGCCAAATCTTACGCGCGATTGGTACGTCGCCGTAGTCAACGGGAATCTTGGATATGCTACGTATCCGGGATTAACACCACTACCAGCTCTGAGATAGTTTGGGACAGGATCCGCAAGATTTGGGGTAAGTACCCTTCTGGGGAAATCTCCATTCTCGAAAGTGATGGGGGAACGGTTGCTGGCGCTCAGGTTGTTGCTGACTGTCTGGGCGCCGCATTTTCTTCGGTGTCCAGCAGCAGCAATTACCCTGCTTCGTTCTGGCAGTTACGGCTGCGGCTTGAACGGTCTTTGGACCGTTTTCCGCTGCCGACTATAACAGCCCGCTGACTGCCGTCGAACTGAAGATTGCCCTGAATCGGTCCGGCCGAACATCTGTCGGACCGGATAACATCCATTATGAAATGCTGAAGCACCTTTCTCCGCCCTCTCTTGAATGTCTGCTAGTCCTGTTTAACAAGATCTGGCACGAGCGTGACTTTCCCGAATCTTGGCGCACTGCCATTGTTGTTCCTGTTCTCAAACCTGGTAAAGATCCCGCTAACTCGTTGAACTACCGACCAATTGCTATGACGAGCTGCCTCTGCAAAGTCCTAGAGCGCATCATCAATTTTCGTTTTGTTTTTTATTTGGAATCACGTCACCTTCTTTCACCTCATCAGAGTGGATTTCGGAAATTCCGATCCACCTCAGATCATCATCTTCGCCTTGAGACATCTGTTAGGGAGGCGTTTGTCCGGCGTCAGCACATGGTCTCCGTGTTCTTCGACATGGAAAAGGCCTACGATCGAACCTGGAGATACGGCATTCTCCGTGATCTGCGTGACTGCGGATTGCGGGGAAATTTGCCTACCTTCATTGCCGGATTTCTCCAGAACCGGATGTTCCGTGTGCGCGTCGGATCGACCCTCTCTGCTTTATACCCACAAGAACAGGGTGTCCGTCAAGGCTCCATTCTTTCTGTGACATTGTTCATCCTTCGTGTTAATCATATTTTCACTCTACTTCCTCCGACGGTTCGTTGCTCCATGTACGTGGATGACCTGCATATCTCTTGCGCATCTGTCAACGTGCGCACCATTGAGAGGCAGCTGCAGTCGGCCATTACGAAGAATCTGGGCTTCCCATAATGGATTTGGCTTCTCGACGCAGAATACCATTTGCGTGCATTTTTGCCGCAAACGGGGTCTTCACCCAGACCCCAGCCTCCGTCTGGGATGCTCTAAAATCCCTGTGGTGTCAGAAGTCAAGTTCCTTGGGCTAACGTTTGACCGAGCACCCACCTTTCGACCTCACATCCAGTCTTTGAAGGTGAAGTGCACGAAGTCGTTGAGTATCCTGAAGGTCCTCTCTCGAACATCTTGGGGGCCTGACAGGTGCTCAATGCTTCGCATTTACCATTCTCTGATTCGGTCAAAGTTAGACTTCGGTTTCATAACGTACGGTTCGGTACGTCCATCCGTGTTACGGCCTCTGGATCCTGTCCATCACCAAGCTCTGCGGCTATGCACTGGTGCTTTCCGTACCTCTCCCGTGCATAGCCTGTATGTTGAGGCCCATGAACCGCCGTTATGCATCCGACGTGAGCAGCTGTCTCTTCAATTCTTCACCAAGTTGAAGTCTCTTCCTGATCATCCACTGCATGGTTCCATTTTCCAACCGCGATGTGTCCGCCTATTCTCACACCAACCTTCCTGTGTTCCGACGTTTGGGATTCGGTTGTCGAACTTAGTGCGCGATGCTGGTCTAGACTTGTCAAGGATTGGTTTGACCCGGTTCTACAATGAACCGCCTTGGCAGCCGGTTCAAGTTGTGTGTGGCCAAAGTCTTCTACTCCTGCTCTGGTGTACCAGCAGCTCTTTGCCGAGAAACAGTCTATCTTCCCGGATTTCGTGCCTGTATTTACTGACGGGTCGAAATCCGGTGAGGTTGTTGGATTCGCTTTCGTGTGTGGCGATGCCTCCCATGCTGAGAGGCTTCCGCCTGAATCCACCGTCTTTTCGGCAGAGATGCGTGCGGTCCACCACGCTTTGTGTCACATACAGTCCAGATCTCATCGTCGCGCTATGATTTGCTCCGATTCCCAGTCCGTCATCCAAGTCCTATCTTCTCCAGAGGACACGGACTCACCGGTCATCCGTGATGTCCGTCGTCTTCTTGGAACTTTGGAAGGTGCTGGATTCCTGGTCCGATTCTGTTGGGTTCCTGGCCATGCTGGGATCCGGGGTAACGAGCTGGCAGATCTTTCTGCCAGGTCTGTTTCTTCCATGTCGCCAGCTCGGCTGCCACTGTCTTTCCGAGATTTTCGCCCTTTGATCCGGAATATTGTTTTGGATGAATGGCAGTCCCTGTGGTCTCAGCAGGGCAGCAATAAACTCTATGCCATCAAACCACAGATCGGACTATGGAAGTCTAGTTTGCGGAAGAACCGTCGTGAGGAAGTTGTTCTTGCGCGTCTTCGCATTAGGCACTGTCGTTTTACTCACCGCTTTTTGCTGTGTGGCGACAGTGCCCCGATGTGTGAGGCGTGCCACTGTCGTCTCACCGTCCTTCATGTTTTGTGTACTTGTGTTCGTTTTTGTGATCATCGTTTTCGTTATTTTCATTCTCATTTGTTGGACGACGGAGCAGCTACGCTGCAGACTCTCATTGGTGAGGACTGCGACCTGACCGCGGTGTTCTCCTTTTATAAGGAAATTGACTTTTTTAACCTCATCTAGGTTTTACCGTATTCATTTCCATCTTTCACTTTTACCGCTTCATCCTGTTTTTAACCTTGTGTACGTGTTTTATTGATTTTGTTCTCTTTTGATGTCTTTTGTTTGGCGCTTTTTGGCCACCCATGGCCCTTGCGCCATTAAAATCTACTTACCAACCAACCAACCATCCGAGATGTTGGGTAACTTGGTTGACTCCATGCTCAAGAGATGTGCAGCGGTCGTTAAATCCAAAGGTGACCCAACAAAATATTTGGGACGTTATTTCTTTTCATGTCATCCCGTTATTTTGCCATGATTTCTATTTCGCAGCACATTTCTGCGCATAACCCGAGTTCTATTTAAGCTGTTCCCATTCTTAACCTGATTTGGATTCTGCAGAGAATATGCTTTCCAATGATGTACATATTGTCCGTATTCTCAACATATTTTACTTTTGTAGCAACACTGAAACCTCAAAAACCTCCTAAATTGCTATTAATTTTTCCCATACTGTATTTTTCCCCACTAGGAAATTTTACCACGTGACGTCACCACGCTGGGGAAATTTTTCACTCAAAGTGAATAAAAATCTATCGCTATTCAGCTCAGGATCGAACCCCTGGTCATCAGATCGCTGAATTCAGCCTTAAGCCACTCGACTATGAAATCAAGTACGGATCCATGCTCGAAAAAGGGTGTCTTTCCTGCACAATGCGCAATTATGACGTCACCAGTCCTCCACGTGGAGGGTTTATGTGGGTGTGGTGTTATGACATCACCACTCTAGCGGTCTGCCCAACGTTTGTCTGTTCAGCACCATTTTTCTTCACCACGTGATTAACTATGACGTCAGTGACGTCGCTTATCTCTTGAGATGGAGAGTATAAAAGTTCGACTCCATGCGCTTTTTCCTTCCATTCAGTTCTAGGTTCTACTCCATGCTCTAGGTTCTACTCCAGTCTGAAAGTCTTTTTCTTCGACATTTCCGAGCTTCATTTTGCTGAGTTTGTGGAAGTTCATTTCCAACGATATTCTGTTAGTTGTGAAATAATAGTGGGATTTTGAAAAACTTCAGTGCCATGGATTCTTATTCTGCCAGGAGTCAACCCAGCGCTTCCAGTGACGATGTAAGTTGATTTTGCATGATTTATTCTTTATGCACGAGTGTATTGTTAATGTTCTAAGGTTTCATACAAGTTTCATAAAATTTATTTGGGAGGGAGTACATTAGAAGCCAAACTAGATGGTGTGGGTTTATGTGGGAGTCTATAAAATCATTATGACAGTAAAGTTTGAAAAAACGTGTTTTTACTTCATCATCGCTTCACCTTATGATTCCATTTCTGTTATATGCTTTCTAGGTACGATATACATTAGAGAGTTACTTCCAAAAAATAGTGAAAGTAAAATCTGAGATTCAGTTTAAAATCTGAGATTCGAAAAGATTAACTCCATTTCCATTAACATCTTCGGGGTGGATGACAAAGCAAAAATATTCCCCATTAAGGTATGTGAGGAGGAATTAGAAGACCATCGTGATATTTCATATTTAGAAGATGGTGCTCGATCCCATTACTTCTACATCTCCAACTTTGAACGGTTGATTTCCTCCCAGTTGTCAAAGCATGAACATCAAGCCACCATCTGTAAAAAATGCTTCACTACCTTTGATGGGAGGTATGAGGGGGAAGAAAAACTCAGGAATCATCAGCTCCTTTGCTAGAAAAATAAGCCAGTCGCAATCCAGATGCCGGAAGATAACATCCTAAAATTCAAGAACCATCAACACACTTTAAGAGTACCATTCGTCATTTACGCTGATTTTGAGTGCGTACTCAATCCCATCCAGCGACCTACCTGCTCAAGATCCGGAAATGTCCTCCACCACGCCCGTGAACTCATGTCATATGGCTATTACATCAAGGATGAATTGGACGACTTTTCATTCTATAGGAGTTATCGGGCTGAAGACGGTGTCGTCCATCACTTCCTCCATTCTTTGAAGGAAGATATCCTCAAGATCCGAGAATAAAATACAAGAAAAACATTCCCATGACACCATTCAATGATGAGGAAAAAATAACATTCCGATCTGCATCAACATGCTACCTACCTCTGCGGAGAAGCATTCACAAAATCCAGAGGCATGCACAAGGTCGCAGATCATGATCATCGGACGGGAGCATACCGGGGTAACATCAATTACAGAAATCCAAAGTTTGAGCCGGTCTTTTTCTACAATTTATCTGGATATGACTCCCACTTCATCGTCAAAGAACTGGAATTTACTGAAGGGAATATCAAGGTCATCCCGGAGCCTACGGAGAAGTTCATCTCCTTCTCCAAATTCATCGAAGGAATGGAGGTGACGTTTTTAGATAGCATGCGATTTATGCCTGCAGGACTCTCCAGCCTTGCGAATAATCTCCCATCGAACCAATTCAAAATCACAAGGGAGCACTCCCTCAAGACGATGAATTTCATCTCATGATCAAGAAGGGGGTGTTCCCTTATGAGTATGTATCATCATACGCCAAACTTCAAGATTCCTGCCTCCCCCCCCAAAGTCATCTTTTTACACCAGTCTCACAGAATCAGATATCAGCGATGAAGAGTACAACCACGCTCAACATGTGTGGAGAAGAATGAAGATCAGCAGCTTGGGAGAGTATTCTGATCTATATTTGAAGACGGATATGTTGATTCTCTCCGACGTTTTGAAAATTTTAGAGATATTTGTCAAGACACATATAAATTGGATCCGGTATGGTTTTACAGTGCACCATCCCTAGCATTCAAAGCCATGTTGAAGAGCACCAAAATAAATCTTGAATTGCTCACGGATTACGAAATGCTGCTTTTTTTCGAGCACGCAAAACGTGGAGGGCTCTGCCAATGCATCAAACGCCATGCCATTGCAAACAACAAATATATGCCCAATTATGATCCTAGCAGATCCTCCACGTTCATCAGCTACCTAGATTGTGTGAACCTCTACGGTTATGCAATGTCTAAAACATTCCTTATGGCCAATTCAAGTGGATGGAAGAGGGGGAACTTGAAGAATTAGACCTCACCAAAATTCCCGATGATGGACCATTTGGTTGTTTCCTAGAGGTCGACATCGAAGTTCCTGAGTCGCTCCACGATCTTCATGCTGATCTTCCATTCTGCCCAGAGGTGGGGATGGTTCCTGGAACCCGTCAGAAAAAAACTTCTTACAACATTGAATTCAAAGGAAAAATATATTTCGCACTACGGTCTGCTGAAACAGGCAGTTGCAGCAGGTTTAGTGATGACAAAAATCTATCGAGGCATCTCCTTCAGTCAATCAAAGTGGCTCCAAGTCTATATTTCTTTAAATACTGACAAAAGAAAAGTAGCCAAAAATGAGTTTGAGAAAAAAAAATTCAAGCTTATGAACAATTCAGTTTTTGGAAAGACGATGGAGAACATCAGGAACCGTACTTCGATCGAATTAGTAGATGATGAAAAAGGATTGGAGAAAGTGGTATCGAAACATGATTTTAAAGATAGAAAAATTCTAAAAAATGATTCGGATACAGACTTCATGATTCTATGTCATCTTGATGTGGTCAAACTAACCTTCAACAAACCCATCTATGTTGGAATTGCGATTCTCGATGTGCCGAAAACAAAGATGAATTCGTTTCACTACGATGTAATGAAACCCATGTATGGTGAAAAAGTCAAAATTCTTTATATGGATACGGACAGGTTTTTCGACGAGACACAAACAGACGACTGGTATCAGGATATGCAGCCCATTTCTTTACTGCTTGATACGAGCGATTTCCCACCCAACCATTTCCTTCACAGCAATGTCAACAAAAAGGTTGACATTGCTGTGAAGGAAATGGTCAATAAAAGGAAAATACCAGGATGAAATGAATGGTGGAAATCATCCAAGAATTTTTTGGCCTTCGGGCAAAATTGTATGCGTTCTGCGGCATTGACCAAAAAGAAACAAAAAAAGCAAAAGGCATAAAAAAATCAACCGTGGAAAATAAAATCACCTTCGCTCATTATAAAGATTCCCTCTTCAACAAAAGAGAAACTAGGAATTCCTTCTCAACCATTCGTAGTTTACGACACACACTCTTTACCGTATACTCCGTTAAATCGTCCCTCAGCCCCCACGACAACAAAAGAATCATTATGGAGGATTTTATTCGTACTCTTCCATACGGGCATTATGTGTTGGATCAGTTTGTGGAACCACCACCAGCAAAAAGAAGAAAAATGTAAAAAAACAAAGCCCTTTTTTAGGAAAAAAGTTATTTTTAGAACTAATAAAAAAAGTCCTTTTTCGGAAAAAAAAATATTTTCAGAACCAAGGAAAAACGTTCTTTTCAGAACTAATAAAAATGTTTCCCCAAATCTCTACACAAACCAGTCGTCTGTTATCACGTGCATTTTCTCAAGGCTGTCTGACTCATTCTCACTTCGCTACTTCTAATGTCCTCCACAAACCAGTCGTCCGTTATCTCAAATCTGTATGTGTCATTCCTACTTAGTCACTCAATGCGAAAGGTCATCGATTGCTGCTGCTGTCTGTTTAGTTGAGAAAAAAATGCTTTCTTCTACGATGTATCATAAGGATGGTCTCCATTTTTCCTATGAGAAATTATTTTCTGATTCTGAAGCTACAGATTATCTTAACCGCCTCGAAAATGATGTTGAATATTTTGGTAATGATCTCAGCAAAATTAAGATTTATGGAAAAACATATAAAATTCTTAGATAACATGTGGCCTACGGTGATAATCATCTCCATTACTCATTTAGTGGATTGAGTGTGCAGGCTAAACCTTGGATACCAGTACTTCGTGAAATCAAGGATGCTGTTGAGAATGTATGTGGAGAAATATTCAATTTTGTGTTGATTAATAAGTTTTTAAAATGGAGATTCCTGTATCGGTTTTCATAAAGATGACGAATGTGAAATTGTAAAAAATCCATGCATTGCCTCAGTTTCTCTAGGCCAAACAAGGGACTTTGTTTTTAAAAGAGATGGTTTTCAGCCTGTCGTCATAGCTTTGGAATGTGGATCGCTTTTACAAATGCTACCCCACACGAATGAGTCATGGTATCATGGTCTGCCACGTTGCAAGAATTCTCCCAATATTCGTCTAAATCTGACCTTTAGAAAGATAACAGGGTTACCCTTATCACGTGACTATGCAATCACGTCATCAACAATCGAACAAGAATCTCTTATCAGGTTTATCTGTGGAGAGACAAGCACAATCATTCTGTTCTCGATTATCGAACTGCTCACACGTTGTGTTACCTGCCTCTTCATTGTACGGAATATCGTCGCTACAACCTATAGTTACACTTCTCCAGTCTACCACGAACTTAGTTACTCATCAGGTCTTCAACTTGAAGCAATCTATCGAAGATTCCTCTGCTACTGCTGTGAAGAAAGTACGTGTTCCTATAAAGCATGAGTCTCATGTCGAATCAGGTATTTCATTAGAAAACATTCATCCACATCATTTTTCCTTGGGTGGAAATAAGTTAGCAAAAGTGACTGATTTCACAGGCACTGTGAGAGTACACATTCGAAGTTATGTTGTGAAAGAGGAAAAACTGTTTCCTTCCAAGTACGGGGTCACCATGTCAGCTAAAACATTTAAGAAATTTATGGAAAACTGCTATATGTATGATGGAAGTAATAAAATCGCGGTTTTCAACAAGGAATTGATGATGAACTGTTTCCCTTTTCCTCGTGAAATTGCTTATCGTTTTCAACAACTTCACGTTCTGCCTGATGATTCGTTTATGTTGAATCGAGCATCAGTGTCATTAACATGTGACCAATTTGAAACTCTGAAAGATGCATGCAAAAAGCTTTGGATCAGTGTAAAAAAATTACAGTTTGGATCCACCTTCCAAAATGCCGTGTTACAACATCAAGGAACTTTGACTACTTTTTCCGTAGACATTCAAAAACTGAAAGACGTTCTCGTGGAAGTGTAAGAGCTACCATTAAGGAAAATGTAAAAAAAGTATTCTACTGTAGGGAGATCATCTTCCAGTGCTTCTTATGTCAAATAATCCGCTAGGTCATGACTGTATGAATTCCACAGCAAGCGATCGGTGGTATAGATGCTTTGACAAGGCATTTGCACTTATTGAACCCAAAGTACTTGGGATTGCTTACGCCAATGCCTGCTCAGTTGCAAAAGTTTTAGTTCCCAGATTTATTCTTGAACATCTTGATGTTTGTGAAATTCTAAAGACTGTTCAAAATATGGATTGTGATGATGATTTCGAGGTTTAAAGAAAAAAAATCCTTTTTAGGACTACAAAACAGTCCTTTTTAGGAATAAAAAACAGTCCTTTTCAGGACTACTTTATTTCAATATTTTTTCATTCATTTATATTTTTTTCTGTTTGAATGTAAGTGTATGTGAACGAAGAAGGTCACTGACGTCGGCTTAATTGCTCCGTAAACTTTAATGTGTTTTTCCAATATTATGGAACCATGTTTGGTGAAGTTCACCACCTCTTTTGCTACAAGAAGGCAACAACGAGGGATTTGGTCGTCCTGATACCTCCATCTTTGAATGGCTAATACGAGCATTGGTTGAATAACTCGCTCGGGGGACCTTCAGCCGTAGCAAATTCTTTGCATATGTATAATTTCAGTTTTCTTTCCTTGATGTATATTTCTCCTGTTTGATTAACACTAAACGAAATTTAACTCTCTCGAAACTAACCGTACCTAAAATGAAGTTTAAAAAAATAAAAATAAAACACAGTCCTTGTCAATTATGAACTTTTTAGAAAACTCACCCTGTCACTTTTCAAGTGAAAATATTTCGCTCTTTTAAGATTTCTAACATGTCTGAAAACGCTCCTTTAAGGCAAATGATTTCCCCATGTTATCTATGGGATTTTTACCTGCTTTTCAAATTTATGTTTTCCCAAAACCACCTCTAAGTAAAATCAAGTGACACATTTCTCCCCCGCAAAAAGAATGAATGTTTCTGAAAATGACTTTAACAAAAAATCTTTCAAACAAAAATTTAACACATTGAAAAGAAGGTAAAGAGAAAAAATATATTTCAACTCAAAAGAAAAGAGACTTTATTTTTTCATTTAACTTTTTAATAGGGAATCCAACGAATTGATACAGAGTTTAGTTTGTTTACAATCTTTTTCTTAATTTTTGGTTTAGAAGTTACAACAGAATTTCCTTCTTGTACAGGATCTTTTATCATTTGTTTATTTTTTATGTATTTTTTGGGCAAATTAATGTCTTTTAACACTTTTACAAATTCAGGAGGTATGTGCAGCTTAGATCCCTTGCTTCGAAACATAGAGTCTATGTGGTCGATAATATTCGTGTTTTTCACAATGTGTCCTCGGACCTGACGTTCTGACTTAGGGGTCCATCCAATAATTCAGGGTTCGTTTTAAAGACGTCCAGCCAGGGGCGGCTGCTGCTGGGGGCTGCGGGGCTGCAGCCCCACAGATATTACGAAGCACATGTTATAATTTTTTTCTCTCCTTCCTGCCGTTCATAGTTCCCTGACGGCCTAACCTTATTTAGTTTCCGTGTACATTGTACAACTGCAATATAAGCAATGCGCGAGACTGCAAAATTCGCAGCTCTTTATCTAAAGAGAGTGGCGAGGGGCTGAAATTCCCGTATGTAACATCTGTGTGTTTAAACTTACAAGGTGGGGATACAACTTCACCGGGACTGGTATCTCTGCAGCCCTCGCTTCGAAATATCTTTTCATTGGCTGCCGTTAAAACAAACTTCGTGGCTCGTGATGTCGATCGCCTAGGGGTGGGGATAACTTGTGCAGGGATCAGAAAATCTAATGAAGGGAAGCGTCCCTCTCTGAACCCCCACTGCAATTCCCGTTCCCCAAAAGCTTTGGAAGACTGAACGGTGTGTGGGGGGGGGGGGGAGCGGGAGGTCACTCGAATGCATTTCTTGTTTTTCATCGGAGACTGCAGTTCCTGCAGCCCTTAGTACTAAATCCGTTTTCACTTGCTGCCGTAAAAACAGTCCTCGTGG
Organism: Macrothele yani; assembly: GCA_039090855.1. NCBI lineage: Eukaryota > Metazoa > Arthropoda > Arachnida > Araneae > Macrothelidae > Macrothele > Macrothele yani. The sequence continues at coordinate 78,408,934 of CM077023.1, read as the reverse complement.
TGACGATCGCCTAGGGGTAAGCTGGACGGGTAGGGCGCATAGGGCGAGAGTGGTGAATAGAGAAATTTCCCGCTCAGAACCCGTTCTACGATTCGTCTTAAGCTTTGGGAACATGAAAGAGAAGGGAAGGGGGTCACTCCAATATATTCCTTTCCGTGTTTCTCCGGAGAAGAAATGTTGATTATTTGACATTCGCATTAGCAGTCAGTTTGCTTTTGCTGTTCGAGAGTTCAGTTCGAAACGTTATTTATTGTCCCTTGCGTGTCATCAAATTCTGTAGTTAGTATGGCGCAAACTGTGGAATATCTGAAGCGTATTCAGTTCAGCAATTTGACATTTCAAGAAAAATTATACTTGAAAAACTTTGGTAGACCGATGCCTGATTTGAAAATAACGCAGATAGCACATAGCCGAAATAAAAGTTATCAGCGTAATTTTAACACTAAGATGTACATGGAAAATGACTGGATTTGTGGATGCGAAGTCTCAAACTCCCTGTTTTGCTTTCCATGTCTGTTGTATGGTGGGGACTCTGTGTGGACCAAAACAGGTGTGAACGACTTAAAAAAACTCCGTGAAAAAATGAAAAAGCATGAAAATTCTACGAAGCACATAAAAAGTTCAGTGGATTTCGCGATGTTGGGGAGTGTCCATATTGCTACGCAAATGGATAGTGCGTACAAATTGAGCACTGAACGCCACAATAAGGAAGTCGAGAAAAACAGGTCAGTGTTTTCAAAAATTATTGATTGCATCAAATTTTGTGGAAATCACGAGCTTGCACTAAGGGGGCATGATGAAACATCGGAATCCTCTAATTCCGGAATATTTCGAGGTTTACTGGATTTTGCTAGTCAGTTAGACCCAACAGTCAGGGAACATTTGGAGAATTCAACAGTCTTCAAGGGCACATCAAAAACGATCCAAAATGAGCTCTTGGATTGTATGTTAGACATTTAACGCCAACAAATAAAACAGGAAATTGATTCTGCACAGTTTTTGTCCATTATGGCAGATGAAACCACAGATGTATCGGAAATAACACAAATAGCAATTGTATTCCGATATGAGTTAGAAGGTTGCGCTGTCGAGCGTTTCTGGGGCTTTTATAATCCTTCTAGGCAGGATGCAGCTTCCATTTCAGGATGTCTTCTAAAAGTGTTGGAAGAAATAATTCCCAATGAATCTCAGAAATTAATAGCACAGAGCTATGATGGTGCAGCTGTGATGAGCGGTGCAACTTCAGGTGTCCAGACCAGGGTGACACAGATATATCCTAATGCTTTTTATATTCATTGCTATGCTCATCAGCTAAATTTAGTGAAGGAGAAAGCCGCATCACAAAACACTAAAGCCAGGATTTTTTTTTTTCAAACTTATCTGGAATACCTACATTTTTTTCACGTTCACCACAAAGATTAGCAGCTCTTAACACCGTAGTTGGAAAGAAAATTCCACACTCGGTGACGACCCGTTGGAATTTTAATATTCGTACTGTGAATTCTGTTTTCGAACAACAAGTCAATCTATTGGAATGTTTTCGATCACTCAAGGAAAGTAGTACATCTCCAGCAGTTACAATAAATGCTGCAAGTGGGCTTGAACGGCTACTGAAAGATCCGGAATTTAAATTCTGGTTGACATTTTTTCATAATCTTATGCCTCACGTAGACATATTATACCACCAATTGCAGAATCGTCAAACGGATGCAGTGAAGACAAAACATTGTGTTTCAGCTTTCATTAACGCTGTGCAGAACATAAGGGCTCATATGCCGACTGACAATACAGACTGTTCTGAGGACGAAACTCCGGATCAGCCTCCCCCTCCAAAAAAGAGACTGGTCGAGCAGAACAACAATATTAGAATAGTTGCCGCAAAAGAAGTATGTGATCTAATTACCACTCAAGCCACTCAACGGTTTCATTTCACAGATCATCTTGAAGCTGCCAAACTTTTTTTACCTGAAAATTTTGCCAGTTACGCTAAGCAGTTTCCAAACCATGAGATGGACATTGCAGTAAAACGTTTTGGAGTGCTAGAAAAGGAAAAGCTGTATTCGGAGCTCAGCGTGTTGTATAACCGAAACGATTTCCACAATATTACAAGTGCGACTCAGCTGTTACAGTTCATGCTGAAAAATAATTTGGAAGCATCCTTTTCGGAAACTGTGAAACTTCTTCGCATCTTAGTTACTATCGCAATGACCACATCAGAGCCAGAACGTTGTTTCTCGTCCCTCAAGAGAATCAAGAATTTTTTAAGGAACAGTATGGGACAAGATCGACTGACAGCACTTGCAATGTTGTCAATAGAAAAAAACATTATTGCTAGCACCAAGAAATTCAACGAACAAGTTATTGATATGTTTGCTACTCGTCGAGATCGGCGCATGGAATTTATTTACAAGTGACAGGTATGTATGTTATCACTGCTAAAAAAATTTGCACGCTTTGCTAAAAACTGCTAACATTTTTATTTTGTGTGTATTTTTTGATCCTATGTGGTGCCCTGTTTGGTGTTGATCACTATAAAATATTTTTAATATCTTATATCTCAAACAGAATAACTTTTTTTTTCTAAAATTTAGAAACATTCTTTTGTGACCGATAACATTTAAAAATCATAATGTTTAGGTACAATTAAATTTGCAACATATTTCATAAAGGAAATTAGAAAATTTTTAAGTCACATTGGAACAGGTATTTTAGGTGAAGCCAAAATTATCGGTATGATTGATCCTGAAGCACAATAACAGTTTGTTTGATACGGTAACATTTCAAGTAGTTCTTAAGCCCCCCCCTCCCATCCCTAGGAGTGATGAAAGTCCTGCATACTCGTATCATTAAACTTACGTTTCTAAACAGTCTTCGCTGCTTTAAAAGTTCGTTAACATCTAACATGCACTTCGTAAAACATAAATTTACTAATTTAAGCAGTACTGAAGTTTTAATTACGGTGAAAATCCTTTGTATCATATTTATTAATCAATTTTAAAAAAATATTTTGATCTCCCTATCACTGCAAGTCATTTCTCAATTTTAACGCTAGGAAGTAAATTTTTTATTACTTTAATTAAAATTAAGAACCGTTTAAAAATTCTTAAAGCACTTGAAGGAAGTAAGAAACTTAAATTTGACATTATTGACATTTCCCGCTTGCACTGCAAATTTTCCGCGGCTTCCGCTAAATATCAGTAAATTACGCAAACCATGTGTTTTTGTTACAAAATGTATTCTTGATATTCCTTGAGCAGTGGAAAGTTACATAACTGCCAGTATTCAAATACGGAGTGCGCTGGGCCGAGGTAGCTCAGTGGCAGCATGCTCGCCTCCCGACTTGAAGGGTTCGAGTCTCGTTGCCGCTGAAGACCCGTCGTGGTTCGGAAGTGATGTTAAGCCGGCGGTACCGAGGTAATGACTCCTCTTTATAAATAAACCTAACTCCCATCCTCCGATGTTTGGCCCGGGCCGTTTAGCCCTCAGTGTAGCATAAATAATCACCGGTGGGGGTCAGCTAATAATGTTTTATATATATAATGGAAAATAAACCAGCAGGCAACCGGTGAAAGAAAACATCAAAGTGATTTACTTGCATTTGGAAAATAAGTGTATAAGTGCAAACTGGATATCTTTTGCTTGTTAAACTTTTAATTAATCATCTCTGTTAATGTAAGTATCGGGAGGGAAAAAAGCTGAAGTGTATCTGTGAAATTAAGCTCTAAGCATATAATATTTTTTATTCATTTCAACTGTATCACACAAAAAATTTGGCTGTATGTGTACACAACACAGCAATAAATAACCCTTACCAAAGCACGAACAGAAGCAAAAAAATTTATCTTTGAGAAAGATATCCATAAAATTCGGATGCAGCCCCCTTATTAACTAGGCACGAGCCGCCACTGCGTCCAAGCACATTTCTTGCATTTCGTTTCAAGTTAGTAGGAACGGATTGAACGATAAGGTCTTCCACAACATCTTTTATTTTCTCGTCTTTGACATGTTCTTCTTTCACTGGTTCTTCAGTTCTCGATGGTGTTTCGTGAGATGTTATTGGAGGATTGAAACTGGAAACATGAATGCGCTTATTCAAGACTTGATTATATAATTTCACTTTTACTTCGTCAGACTCTTTGCTTAGTAGAATTTTTTTCATTTCTTTGTCTAAGTCCGTCAGCGTTTCGCCTGATGGCATATGACGGGAAATCCGTTCTTCGAGAATCAGAACCATTTTCTTGGCGAATTCCATTATTTCGCAAGCAGAGTCGTTAATACACTGAGAGCAGCAGGAATCAACACACCTAAAAGTCCCCCTTTTTGAATGAGGAGTTTCCTCTTTTTATACAGAGGTGTGTTTTGTTTTTTTGTTTTTTCGAGAGAATGCTCGCAAGGTGTGCTTATGCCGTTGTAATGAATGTTTCTGAGCTGGAGTAAGCGGAACATTTCCTTTTAACGTATTCATACAAACTTCGCATATAGCTTTAATTCCATTTTTTCTACACTTCGATATTAGGTCTTTTAATACTCTTTTTGGACAGTGTTGAATCATACATAAAAGTTGGACCTGTTGCTTAGACAGCGTTATGATGAAAACTGAGACTTATTTCATTTCACCGAGGTTGATATATAACTTGAATGTCTCCCGGAAGTATCTGGGAGCGTAATCTTAATTCTTCCTTTGTCTCAGGTTTAAGATCAATCAATAAATAGCTGTAAGAGGATTTTGTCGCATCCATATACACTTCTTGAAAAAATTTAAGTTTGCTAGGGTACAGCTGCCTCCCTAAATGAGTGATTTCATTCACATCTCTTCGGGATTTAAACAGAAACATGTAATGGGCATTCAGTGAAATTTCTCGCATTTCTTTGCCTTTATGAAAAATATTTTGAGTAATGAATATCACAGACACATTGAAATGAAGGCTTCCTCTAGTGAACAATTGAGTTAATTTTTTATCGCTTCCACATTCAGTCATGAGATCGTCAATGACAAGCAGCGTTCTACCTTTCACATAGTCGCGGAAATTGGAGGGGAGACCTTCCACAAATGTTACGTTTTCTATTTCGTCATACAATGTTTGATGAATCCCGTAGAATCATACCACGTGTTCGGGAGGGGTAGAGATGACTTCACCTTGATACTGAAGTAAGCGTCTTACAAACTGAGTTTTCCAACATCCCGTAGGACCTGCTATCAGAGCTGTGAAATGATGTTGTAGTCTGGGTACTTCCATATTGTCAACTGATGTCATTAGAAAAGATGCATAACAATTTAAAGACAAGACGCATTAAATAAAGTTCAATCAATTTTCATTTTAAATTCTAAATTTGTTACAATTCCAAATTTCTTTCGAACAAAATGATAGACGCGCATATCGTTTGTTTCAGATTTCCATCGAAAATTTCTTATAATGGAGTACAAGCTTTTTCCGCGACATCTAGAATAAAGGGAAAAAATACAAAATTGACCACATACGGCTGTAAATGAGCTTTGAAGGGGTACGTCGTTAAAATTCACTGTATCAAACTTTGTGACAAATCGTTCAATAGGTCCTTGAAAATATTCTGGAGAATGTCCAAAGGAATCAAAAAATTCAATTGTTCTTTGGTTTGGCATATACATAGCCAACCAGTGTTTCCCAGGATTTCCATGTCGATCCGTATTCAAAACGAGACAGGATGAAAACTTGTGAATTCTCTTGGGAAGTTGATCGCAGGCAAACACTCCGATGAAGGAACGTCGGGTCACGTGATCTTGCTTAAGGGACTTGGTTATTTGCATACTGTTCATTTCTTCAGTTGGAGAAATCACAAAGAATAATTCTGGACTTGGAAATTTCAATAATGTTCTGGAACTCTGCGTAGATTAGCACCGAAATGGTTTTTGTTAAAGCTTTTCCAAATTTGATTTCCACTCTTAAATTTACTTGCTGGATCAGGTTCATATGTCCTCCATCGCATAGATCGGGACTGAGATCGAATGCGTAGAGAGTGTATCCCTTGGAAAATTCTTTTTGGTTAATGAAAGTCCTCTATCTTGACCCAGTTTCTTGGTTCCTTGAAATAGGCTGTGGTAGGAACGAAGCGTGTTTCCCTTTTCAAAATTGGGTTCTAATGGTTTATGAGGAACTGGCTGTCCGTCGACGTACGTGGCGATAAAGTTGACATCATAATGTTTGAATTCAAATGGGTTTAATTTATATGTACCATTAAAAGCGGCATTATCAACACATCCAATAACCAGTCTTTTGGGCATTTGTCCGAGGAATACGTTGTCTTGCACGAAGAACATACTTCCTTGAGAAATGGAAACTTTGCATAAAACACGATCAATGGGATACTTGGCAGGAGATTTTTCTAAAGCTTTCGCATGACCGATGGCAACTCCTGGATTGACTTTCTTTTCTCACAAAAAAAAAAAAAAAAACATTTTATTAGTTCCGATGAGAACTCTGTAATTGGAGGTTCCGGGGAGGAAACGAGGCAGAAATCCGGTTTGCTCCGATTCAGTTTGATTTTCACATCCACTAAATTGAGCAGCAGTCTGTTTTGAAAAAATAAATCACAGTGCAAGGTTCCAATCATATCCAGCGTCTTGCTCTCTTTTACGATTTCGTAGCGTTGGTGTAATAACTTGTTCGTTGTAGCAATCGAGAGATTAATTTCATGCAGATGTCCTGCTGTATCCTTGTAAAAACCTTCACATGCTAAATAGATTTTCTTTGCTTCTTCTCCATAATTCAGTAGTTTCAATATAAGCTCTATAGGGATATGTGTTGCTTGATGACGAAATGACTCTTTCGTTTAAACTGATGTCGACTTGAGAAAACAGAGAATGAAGAAAACAGTTAATGGGACCCACGGGCTCTTTGTCAGGCAGGTCAGAATTGTCAGCTTTCACAATTTTGATTTTCACATAGAGTTGACTGGAAGACAAGTCCATGTATTCTTCTCCACTTCCTGAAATATTAAATTCCAGGGTCCTCCATCTCGAATATTGGCTAAAGGGTGATACTCAATCCATTGTCCTTTTTCTATGCTTGTTTGAGTAGGTTATAAAGCAAATAAATCCAGTTCCGACTTGAGACATACGGGAGAATGACTGTGAATCAAAGCCATGGTTTACGGATCAAAAATATCGCGTGCTGTCCTCTTGACTTTCTTTGAACGAATGATACATGTCTTTGATTTCTTCTTCCTTTTAACGCTTCCTCCTAGCATCTTCACTTTGTTGGCTGCTTTGTCGGTGAGTATTTGTCCTGCTTCTTTAGCTAGTTGTTTGGATGCCGTTTTCACATCTTTTCCTTGAATAACATCCGTGGCGAGATCCATCCCCGTTCGTAAGACTTGTTTTCCGAGCGATTTAGCACCTTGTTTGAATAATGGCACTGTCGCTCTAAATAACGAACGAAAGAGACCTCCAAGTCCACCCTTTTTGCAGTGGCAGACCATGATAGTAAACTATTCCTTTTCCACTCTGACTGACATAATAATCCTCAAAGGATTTCGTACAGCAGCGGTATGGTTCGTACATGATTACAGATGCTTAAGACGAAAATGAAGTTTCACGATCGCTGTCCCACGTTCAAATGGTACTAATTGGCCTATGTGATTCCTTATAACGATTTCGATGGTTTGGAATTTTTTTCTTGCAAGAGGCAAATAATGAGGTCGATCGAACAAGGCGCTCACCATCTCTCCATCCACACCACGCACTTTAACGATGCGCAGGAGAGGAGCAACCTCGTCTCTTACCGGTTGCAGTTCCGCAATATCGCTGTACACATACAACAGAGAAAACCGACCATTTAGATCTGCGATAAATTCACCATTTACCGAGAGAGCTCCTCTCGCAGCCGAAAGTTACATGGGTTGGTAACCTAAGATTTCCGCGATACCTGGGGAAAACTAAGCGAGTACCTTTAAGAAGAGTTTACTTGACCTTTTGAGTCGCTTTATTATAATTCAAAAAGATTTTATTGGCAAAGTGATTGCTCGTGGATTTAACAATGTCCGCTATAGACTCGTAATGACCTGGAGAGATTCTTCCCGTCTTAAACTGACCTGTTCCCAAATCGGATTCGAAATGGCTGGAATTTTTCGTGATATTATACCACGAATGTGGGTAGATGAGTTCGACGAGTCCCACTTCCCGGTCTCCATTCAGTTCGATTGGGGAAGGAAGACGCGTTATGAAATGAGATATTTTGTTGTCTAAAAAGTAGCCGAGAGAGCTATCGCTAGGTAGTGTCAGATAGAAACTCATCTTGACGAATGAGATGCTTCACCGAAAAAACGTGTGGTTTTTATAGCAATGTTAAGTCTTCCGCAGGGATCCATGCATTGAATTTATCGGGGTAGCCTTTAAATTTGACAAAGTATTCCATTTTTTCTTTTCTTTTGCGTTTTTTAGAACACGTTCCACAGAAAATGTCTCTGAAAGTGTTACTTTTTGAAGCTCTTCGGTATAAAATGTTCCTTCCAGCTCTTCATTCAATAAATCTTTTACTTTGTACACGGGCGGTGATCTTGGAATGAGGTCGCTCACAACAAATATTTCTTCCGTCCAATTTGATTCGTATCCTTTTTCAAACGTTAATTTGATTTTGCTAATCCTTACGTGATCACCGATTGGAAATTTATAGGAGTGATTTTCCCTCTTGAGGTCACTATACAGATTTTGAAACACTTGCTTTTCATTGTTTTCGTTCACATCCACAGCTTTCAGTTTTATACTCCGATGTGTGGAATGATTGTACCCATGAACTTAAATCATCGAGCACATCTATGAATCTGAAGGTGTTTTTGACTTGTAAAGTAGCGCCACGTTCTAGTTTTGAGCGTACGATTGAATCTTTCCACAACACTTGCTTTCGTCTCGTTGTTCGTCGTAAAGAAATGCACTTCTTGTTGTTTTAAAAACTTTTGAAACTCTTTGTTCTTAAATTCCATTCCTTTATCTGTCTGCAGTTTCAATGGTTTTCTACGTTCAAAAATCTTGGACGATGAGGGACCCCACTTTTGCTTTAGGGGAATCACCCACACATATTTGGAAAATATATCGATACATGTGAGTAAGTAGCGAAATCCATCGTTATGACGGCTCAAACTGGGGAGGTCAACCAAGTCTGCTTGAAACGGTTGGTCTATTTTATTCACCAACACTCTATTTCTCGAAAACGACGTCTCACCGGTTTGTGAAGGGTGTACGTTTTCTCCCCCTTCAGCCATTTTTCGACGTCTTTTTTCTTGATTCCTTCTTTCTTGACAGCACGGAATAATGCATTAACACCACCGAAACTTCCTTCTTTTGGGGTTGTCAGATATGCTTGTCTCATTACATCCTCCATTACAACAATTCACCGAGAGTTGTTCGACAGTGACAGAAAAACTCATGTTGCCACCATCCCTCACATAACTCAAATGATGTCAATTTTCCCTCCCACCCCATTTTAAATATCCTCATGAGCAAAAACAGTCGAAATAGAAAAAAAAAAAGACTCCCTCTATCAACCACCTTTTCTCAATGGTAGGGTGGTCGGTCAAGTGGTGATGTCATAAGACCACACCCACATAAAACCTCCACGTGGAGGACTGATGACGTCATGATTACGCATTGGGGAGGAAAGACACCCTCTTTCAAGCATGGATCCGTACTTGATTTCATAGTCGAGTGGCTTAAGTTCAGCGATCTGATGACCAGGGGTTCGATCCTGAGCTGAATAGCGAAAGATTTTTATTCACTTTGAGTGAAAAATTTCCCCAGCGTGGTGACGTCACGTCGTAAAATTTCCTAGTGGAGAAAAATGAAATGGCGAACAAAAGATGGTGACTTATCCCAAAACACGTGGGGGATAAAATAACCACGTGGAGGGAATAAAAATTTCCCGGTCAAGACAAAATAAAAATGGCGCTGGGCAAGTAATCTTCTCGAATCAATCACTGGCGGTGGTGTCCTTCCCTCCTCCTCCTCCTGACCACACGTAAACGTAGGCGAGCATCCAAGATGGCGTCCGAGAGGACACGTGGTCATCTTATGGTTGCAGTGGGTGGAGGTCCGTGGGCAGCAGTGGTGGGGCTGGGGAGGGTCGTGCACGTTTTCCTTTGTCACAGAATCGGCCCTTTTCCTCTACTCACATCAACGAGTACGTATCAAACATGGTTTTTACAGTATGCTAGATGACCAATGTACACAGAGAGACAGCGTTGATCAAGTAACACATTGAGAGCCAGTGCCGAAACACAAACATCCATGCCTCACCGGGACCCAACTAGGGCGAATGGTCATAAGCCAGCGCTTAGACCACTGCGCCACCGGGGTGGCTTTTTCAATTTTAACTTCAACTGTTTTAACATTTATTCGTAAACATCGTTATAATTCCTCCATTGTATGCAATGCTAACACGACGCGAGAAACAGAAATTAACGAACTTTCACATGTTCGTATATATACATACCATGACAGTTATTACATTGTCTGATCACCTTAAAAAATGATAGCATCCCTCTGATCCCAAGGACCAACTGACAAATTTCAGTTAAAATGCCAGTCACCGCCACCATATTTTAACATCTCAGGTATAATTCACATTACCATTGTGAAGAGTGTTTGCTTCACTCTCTGCTGCATCATCTGCTTCTTTGCTCACATTTTTTAGTAACCCAGACAAGTATTCTCTTTCGCCCTATCTTTCACTTGACACATAATGTGCTCATATCATTTCTCTGACCCTATGCTTTGCACAACTTAGAAATCCCATGTTCCCCATTCTTTCTACATCTTGTGTAACTTCCAGAACAATTTCATATCTTTCCAAAAAGCACATTGCCTGTCAACTTACCTTTCCCACATTTTTTGCCGCCTTCTGATAAACCAGCTCTGCTGCATCAAAAAACAAACTAAGAACCTGCTTTATAGTGAGATCACTACGCGGGAAATTTCACTTCAGATCCAATGACTAGTGACTTTGTTTTATCTCTCACAAAACCTGATGTTACCAGAACAAACAGACCTAACCAGCAGTGGCGGCCCGTCAGATGAGGCAAGTGAGGCGCCGCCTCACCTGAAATTCCGCAGAATGAGAAGTGAAAGAAAAAAAAAACCTTCTGTCAGTAACAAAGATATAAGAACTTTGCAGGATAAATGAAACACTGAAATTCACATTGTGATTCATGAATGGTTAAAGAAAGGCTTTCGAGAAGAGGAATGAATCATTATTTTTGCAAAGCAGCTGCATGTTTTAAGCGCTTAGAGGCGACCGGCTGAATCGTCTCGATGAGAAGCCGGTTTTGGGAACTGGGGATCAGAGAAGAGCCCTACAGACTGAAACCCCCCCACCCCCACGGTCCGAGGTCTACCTAAAGAGGTGCCGGACTTCCAGTAAGAGAAAGGAAATTTCTGAGGCGACCCTCCATTTCGCTTAAACTGGAATCGCATCTCCGCTGTTATTGGAGAACCCAAGGATTGTGTATCCAATGGGCGCGGGAAAATGAGCAGATGACCCTTGTGAAAAGTGGTTTCACAGGCGATGACGCCGTTCGCCTCTATACGCTTTGGAGTACGAAGATTTCTACGTAGCTTTAACTATTCGTCAGAGTGTATTTGAATCTAACTTTTTGTAGTGTGTTTTCAATCCTCTCTTCTGCGGGTGTTTGCTAGTTCATAGTAATGTTGAGTTTTTCTTTTTTCATTTTGTTATTGTTACTAAACAGCATATTTTGATTTTGGTTGGAAAATATGAATGGCCCAACAAGCGACGTGATTTGTGTTCTGGAAGAAATTCCTTTTAAACACTGGAAAGATTATGATAACAAGGATGTTCTCATATCTGGAAGACCGACACCTATAATAAGTTCAATATCTAAAGATAAGAAGTGCGGCAAATCGTTTTTTAGGTCTTTCAATAAATCATAGTACGAGATTTTTCCCTGGCTTTCTGATGCTATTACAAGCAAACTCTCTTTTGCTGGCCATGTTTACTTTTGAGCAATAAGAAAAATGTGTGGAATACAACGGGTTGTTTTGATCTAAAAAACTTTTCTCGTAGTGCAAAATTGCACGAAAGCTCTAAAGAGCATAGAACTAACCACGTAGGTCTAAAACGAATGGGAAAAAACAAACACTATTTCTGATATGCTCAAAGAAAATGCTGCTCTTCATAAAGTCAAGTTTAATGAAAAGGTCAGACTAAATAGGCTTTTTATGGAACATATAATTGATTTAGTTGTCGTTCTAAGCAAGCAAGAACTGCCTTTTCGAGGACATGATGAAACTATTTCCTCATTAAATAAAGGTAATTTCAAGGAAATGTTCCAAATGTTACTTCGTAGGAGCACCCCAGAATTAAAAGCACATTTTGAAGAAATACGAAGCTTATTTTCTGGACAATCTAAAACGATACAGAATGATTTAATTGAGTGTATTCATGAATATATAAAAGTCCAAATAAATACCAGATTTGAAGATATGGGAAAGCTCGAGTTTCTGCAGCTAGTTGACAGCTCAAAATACCATAGTTATTCAGAGTCATTTCCATCCAGTGCCCTTAACACTCTCAAAAAAATTTATCCAAACATTTTTACAGACACACAACGACTAAAAAACGAATTAGATTTTTTATATAATGATCACAACTTCAGGGAACTCAGTTTTCAGAAAACCTTGAAAACAATGAAAGAAAACGAGCTGAAAGAGGTGTTACCAGAAGCCTACAAATTATTTTCTCTTGTATTGACACTGGCGTCAACAAGTTCTTCTGCTGAAAGGAATTTTTTCTTGTTTGAAGAGAATTAAGACTTACCTCCGTAATACAACGGCACAAGATCGTTTGTCTTCACTCGCTAAAATTTCAATCGAGAAAGAATTGCTGAACCATCTAATGTCCATTCAACCATTTTATGATCTGATCATAGACAAATTTGCAGCCAAAAAGGATCGCAGAATTGAACTTATTTATAAAAAATAAACTGAAAGCATTCTGTTCGAGACCAAAGCAAATTAATATCGTATTCCCCTGTTTTTAATTCCAGGTTTAAATTATTTTATACTTTTTTTATATAGAAATGTGCTTCCTTAGCTTGACTTCTCCTGTACATAGTTATCACGAGCCTGGACTTCAGTTTGTGACCCGTGCTAAATGCACCTTCACTAATATGCCAATCGAACTGTGACTTTTATTCAAGCTCAAGAAACACTTCGTGAGAAAAAAAAATTATATTCAAATGATTTACTTTGAATTTTTTAAGAAGTGGATCTCCGATTGGCGTTGGGATGTGAGTGACGCATTGACTAGCTAAAGAAACCGCGCAAATTGCGTATTTTCGCTCAAGTGTATTACATAAAAGAATACTGGTGAAATATTTCTTTCTTTGTTGTAAAATTATCGAATAATTGTTTTCATAAAAATATTGTTGCAAAAGTAGCGTATATTACACACACACATATATATAGAGGTATATGTACATTTTTCCTCTAAAATTTTTGGATTTTTTCGTGAAGAAAGACTCCCCACGCCGTGTTTCATATATTTCTATAATTTTATTCCATTACTGTTTAATAATATCTGTATATAAGGGCTAAATGACATGGGATGGAGCCCTAAGGGATGGGGTTTACAGCTGTTAATAACAAGGCGCCGCTTACCCTGGACCAATGGCTTAACGAGACTTCCGAATCTCAGCGGATTTTAATGATTCAGCCGACTCGAACCCAGGACTTCAAAGATATCCAATGGGGGATACTGCCTTTGACATGAAACTTTTTGAAGGGGGAGGGGTTCTGCACTTCTGCTGTATAACTGTGTATAAGTACATATAACAATTTGGGGGGGGGGCGCTTCGACAAATATTTTCCTATTGGTACGTACGCACATCTTGAATATTAATACAAAATGAAGCTAATTTAATAAAATGAAGAAAATGCAATAAATTATAGTTGTTTTAATAAAAATTTAATAAAGCAACTTCTTTGGCCGCTTTGCTTTACTTTCTCTTCTATTATCAAGAAATTACATTGCTTTCCGAGTTATATAAAAATCAAAGAATTTAAATAGGGAAATTATCTATAAAACGTACTTAGAAAAAGCTAACTGTCTCGCCTAATAAGGGGTGTGCAAACCACGACCCCCCCTGCTACGCCACTGATATATATATATCATCATCATCATCATTGTCAACCATTATCAATCCACTGCTGGACGAAGGTCTCCCCAAGTTTCCTCCACAACGGTCTGTCTTGTGCCAGTCTCCTCCATGTCACCCCTGCATACTTTATATATATATATTCGTATAACGTTATACGAATTTATATATTTTTCAATAACATACGTTTTACTGTTTTACATTTACATCAAGACCGTTCGCCTCACCAGCATTTTACACCACGAGCCGCCACTGCTAACCAGTTACACATACATGTTAATTCTTCAGAGCTTTAGCTTAATACAGTAGCGCAGCCAGGATTTTCTGTTGGGAGGGGCTTACTATCAGAAGGGCGCATTAGCCGTAATCAGGTCAGTTACGCCAGCCCAGATGCAAACAGCATGAAACACACCTTGGGTTATCCATGTTTTATTTGTTATATAAATAAGCCACAAATCATTCAATGCTTCGTTAATTATTAAATACTTCGTTTTCTAAGATACAAGTGCACTCATGAAACAATAGAAATTACATACTGCGAGTTACACATAAATAGAGATGTAAGTGTAACTACAGAAATATGCGTTAAAATTGAATTTCCTTGGATAGGTTGATTACTAATTAACTCGTGAATCTAATACACTACACTTTACTTAATCAAGTAGTACGATTTAATTAGAAAATATTGAAGGAAACAGTCAAAAGTTTTTAACAACTAGTATTGAGCAAACAATCATTGTAGTTTGGGTGTACGAGTTTCACTTTGACTCATTCTCACACTGTACGAATATATAGAGAGATTAAAGTTCGACATTCACGTTTAAACTTAAAATTAAAGTACAAAATTTAGTCTACGATTCTTCCTTATTGCAAGCTTGTTAATGATGCACTCAATGTTTCTGTGAGCGGACATTAACGCTAAGCCCGATAAGCGGTTCTTACTCATGCTGGAGCGCATATATGATTTTAGCCGTCGTAAAGGGCTGAAAGTTCTTTCAGCTGTTGCTGTGGTGACGGGTAGGACAGAGAAGATATTCAACAGTTTAGCTATGCTTGGAAATAATACAAATAATTCTGGAACAGTTGATAATGTTTGTAAAGCTGTGCTTGGTCGCTGATACTTTGAAATTTTGCCCCATTTCTTTTTCCATAATTCGAATTCTCCTTTTACGATAGATTCATCGTTGCATAAATCGGATGAATACAGTTTTACAGCGTCAGATATGTCGGCAAAAGAAACTTGAATGCAGAAAAATAGCAAAAGATACTGCAGTTTTGCGGCAGTAGCCATATTACCTTCGAACCTCTTTTCCAGCTCATATATCAGTTGGTCCAGGTATGGAATGAACAAGGAACTTCTATATTAATTTTCTACAGTTTCCGCAGGATAATTCTGTTTTTTTGTCTTCTAGACAATCTTGGTATTCTGATTTCAAAATCGTGCTCCTTACTCAAATTTACAGCTTTCTCAAACACCGAAGAAAATTTTTCTTTGGCATTTTCGCGTATGTCTGCAAAACATTCTTTCGTATCCTTCACTACTTTTACAGCCCGAATGAGCTCTAAACTTTGTAATTGTAGCAGCTTAGAAACGGGAAGCTAACGCGGTGCATACACAAAAGAGCAATAACAAATTGCCCGTTGCAAACTGAGGAAAGGAGAGATGTTGCTTTTTGAATGTTATCAGCCTTTTCTTCGGCTGACATCTTTTCAAGCGCCAAGAGAACAGCTGGCAATAGTTCAAGAAATATAGATACAGCTTCATGTCTTTGTACCCAGCGAGTTGCACAGAGATTTTAACCTTGAATATGAACTTGTGGGGCAAGTTTCATTAATACATTCTTGCAATAAAGTTAGCCGATGCGCCGAAAAAGAACATATTTCTCCTACAGTTCCTAAGGCATTTTTAATAGCCAAAAACATTACAGGCATAATTCACAACAAGATTTAAAATGTGGCTTGCACAATGGGTAAAGATTGCCAATGGACATTCCTTTTTAATAAGGGCTTGAACACATTTTATATGCCCGCTCATTAAAGTTCAACCATCATAACCTTGACCACGCATATACAATTTATCAATTCCTTTAGCATCCAAAGTCTCTAAAATAACTTTCAAAATATTCTTCACAGTACAATCGTTAATACTTACGAAAGCAAGAAAGTTTTCAAGCAATTTTCCATTTAAAATACACTATTTACCAACAAGTAATTGGACACCTATGTTAGCAAAGGAAAACGAAGTTTATTCACCTTCAATAGTTGGTGGAGCCTCCACGAGAGGCGATTACAGCTGCTACCCTCCGGGACATACTCTCAACCAGGCGTTGTACGACGGCTAGCGGTATTTTCTTCCACTCGGCTTGGAGAAGATAGGTCAGTTCCTTCACCGATTTCGGACGGTGGGGGCACCCCTTAAGTCGACGCTCCAACTCGTCCCAGAGGTGCTCGATAGGGTTAAGCTCCGGGTTCTGCGCAGGCTAGTCCATTCGATTAACCCCACTGTCACCATACCAAGCCATGTGGACCTCGCAACATGACAGGTGGCATTGTCATCCTGAAAGTAACATGGGTTCATCCCGTAAAACTGCCACAATGTAGGAAGTGCATGGTCATCCAAAATGGTGCAGTAGGTCTCGGCGTTGAGTCTACTAGGAATTGCGACGAAGGGTCCCGTGTCATACCAGGAGAAACACCCCCATAGCATAATTCCACCGCCGCCGAACTTCACAGTTGGCACAATGCATTCCGGCAGGAGGCGTTCTCCAGGCAGACGCCAAACCCAGACCCTGCCATCCGAACGGTAGAGGGTGAACCTTCATTCGTTGCTCCAGAGAACCTGTTTCGATTGTTCAACGGTCCACTGTCGACGTTCTATGCACCACGTTAGCCGAGCAGCGCTATTGGACTTGGTGATCAAAGGCTTGTGGGCGGCACGCTCATGATAACCGAGCAGATGGGATTCCTTACGGATGGGATTCATCGAAAGAACACTCCCGGATGCCTGCTGAAACTCCTCGCTGATGTGGCCCATCGATTTGGTGCGGTTCTTCCGAATTTCTCAGGCCAGCACCCGTCGGTCTCTAACTCCCAGTTTTGTGGGTCTGCCGGGTCGGGGCACATTCTGACAGTCACCTCTCATCTTCCACTTGCCAATCACATAGGCCACTGTCGATTTTGGGTACTTCAACTCGCTGGATATGTCACGTATAGATCGGCCATTTCTGTGATACCAGACGATTACACCTTTCTCGAAATCAGAGAGCTCCGAACTGCGTGGCATCTTGCATGAGACTGGTTGCGTTGTTTCCCACACGATATTTAACGGCGGTGGCCGTGACGTGTATCAGGACCGCAGATATTGTCGATTTCACGGGTGTCCAATTACTTGTTGGTAGATAGTGTATATCGAATTGTAATGCTCATTTGCTGTTCAGTAGAACAATCTGTGGTTTCATCTACTGAAATATTTAGCTTCGGCAACCTCTTTAACAATCCCTTCTGTAATGTATTGCCCGATTTCTTCAATAATAGAATTCTGCGTGTGCTAACTAATATATGTAGCGTTTGCCGACGCCGTTTTTAGGTGGTTTTTCAGGACATTATCTCCAGAATCCATTCGAAACGTTAAAGCCTCTCTGAAATTTCCCTTGTTCGCTTCCGGCAAATCTTCAAAAGGCCCACAATCCCGATGTCCTCGTAGTGCCAGTTTTTGGCGCCCACAAAAGACTATTGTTTTAATAATAGACTTTAAAATCTTTTTTTTTTTTTTTAACTTCATTTCTGGTTGATTACATTTTTTTTTTTTTTTTTTTATCGTGAACAAAACTTACAGTTAGAATAGCTCTCTACAGAATTTTCGTGATAATTTGTCTGTGCATGCTTTGCAAAATCTTCCATGGCATTTTTGTATTTAGTGTAAGGCTCTCTAATCAAGCTTTGCAAGCTGACTTTTTGGGCACCTGCTGATTCAGGGGCAAACAATACACAATATTTACACATGGCCCTCGTTTCAACTTCATTATACTCAAACCAATTAAAGCGCGAAAACCATGAGTACTGAAAGCCCCTGTTACTTTTCGGACACTTTGGAAATGAATAGGCATCATTAGGTTTCCAAAATCCTTCGCCAATTAGTTGTTTTTTGGTTGCATCATCAATTAAATCTTGCCTTGTAAACAAACCAATATCTGAAGTTTTTATGTTAGAATGAGGAATGTTCTTTACACCAGGAGATGATACCAAAGAAGAACTTACTTTTGCGATAGTGGGTGATTCTGTCAACAATACGTAGTCATTCTTGGTTTCTCCACTGGTTCTTGGGGAAGGACATCTGCTTCTCGGACAAACGAATCCTCTAATGCATGTTCCTCTACGTGAAGTTCACTTTGACTTTCATTTTTTTTTTTTTTTTTGATTGGAGGTTTAACGACCACCGTGAGCAACTCAATGGGCTATAAGCAGTCGCCCGTCCCTAATTTAGGGTCACTGGTTCCAGGGAAGGGAGAGAGCCAGTGCCGTAAGACAAACACAACATCCATGCCTGACCGGGATTCGAACCCGGACCCCTTACGGACGAATGATCAGAGGCCAACGCCTTAGACCACTGCGCCACCGGGGCGGCAGACTTTCATTCGATGCAGAATCATTAAGTTCTCGAAGACAATTTTTGGATTTCAGGAATTGAAACAGTGTTCTTTCTGCCATAAGACGTTTCGATTTAGCTTGCTGAAATTCATTACCAGAAGGTTTTCCTTTTTTATCGCCTTCCATTTTCCGATGCAGTGCTAAGTGTACTTGCTTTGGCTAGACAAACGACGTTTTGGAATGGACCCAAACCCCTAGCTTTCTCCAAGAACAAGTCGGGCGAAAGGAATGTTGCAAACCTGTTTCCCCATTCACTTGGGTAGATTTCTTAGCGGTCATTAGTAACTGGAAACGTCTCCTGTGGCACTACGGAGGGATGTGGGGGAGGCTGAATAGGGAAGGAGTGAAAGCCTTCAATAGAAGGCATGTTTCCGTTTGTTCCACGGGGAATTTTTAAAGGTAATGTATGAGGGCGCTTCAATAGGCTTCTGGGGGCTGAAGTTCACCCCCCACCACCACTGGCTTAATAGACTCACTATCACCTTTTGGCAGATGTACAGAAGCCTTCATGGTACTCACAACTGAGGTAGCCAGTTAAGAGATAAATACCCCATTCATTGCCTTGAACTTAGGTACAAATGATTATAAACCTATGTCCCAAAAGATCACTTCACTATCAGATGAATCTTACATAACACTTCTGTGGCACCAAATCCAATCTCAACACCACTATAAAAGTTTATGAAATTCACAACATACTTGTATTACTTCTAGACCATTTTTTAATAAGAATAGCCACTATCATGAGACAATTTCATTTTCAAAAAATCTATGTTTATTAACTAGAACATAATGCTGCACAGTTTTTCTTTTTGAGAGTTACACATATAATATAAAACAGTTTTTCAGGAGAGTTCAAAATTCACAAACTAAAGTGCCATCTTATCATCATAAAAAACAAATTTTTGGGGAAAGGGGGAATAAATATTGCAAATGTTCAGTGATTTAAAAACTGTATACTTGAATATACAGAGATTGCACTACCTACTTACTGTTCGGTGCATAAATTTAAACAGTGTAAGTAAGACAATACTAGATCAAAAATAAATCAATTTTTTTCCTAGCTTGATATAACGTGCAGCATAAATTTCACAGATATAACATATGAGAGCTACTTACATTTTATCAAGCTGGACTTCACAGAAATATGGCTCGCATTTTAGATATATTATGTGATTGCAATACTTTCAATGATTTGAAACAATGAGCAGTCCTATCACAACAAGGAACATAAACAACTTACATATACATACAATTTTATTAATACACCAAAGCAATCACGGGGTGCTACCATATGGACTATGCAAAAGTATTAACATCACAGTTGTAACAAGCAGCACAAGTTATACACACAAGTGTTTAACATACTGACGGCAATGAAACATTATCCTCTGTACAATCTGCAGGGTACACAGGAAAATCACAAGTTGCTGTGACACTCTTCATGCACCCCTAGCTATCTTTAAACTGTGTTACGCTCCTCCGTCAGGTGTGCCATGGGATTATATCTGAATAGATGCCTTTTTTTTCCCACTTCATAGTTAACCTACAATACCACCAACAACTGGAAACTTCAAGTATCAGAATGGTCAACTCTGTTGAGCACTTTCTCTATAATAGTATTAACACTGCTGTATTAATCGTTACCAAGCAAAAAGTAACTTTGACATCAATGCACTAAAACTGTTATCCTTATGGAAATTCAGTACAACACCAGAATACAAAACTTACTCTCTAACCATGTGTTCATCGCATCAGAAAGATAGATACAGTACAACAATGAAATTGCACACAACCAGAGGCAGTAAATGGATCTGTCTCAAGGTCAGCATGTGCACAGTGTAGAATATATGCAAACCATTGTTTCTACAAAATTCATGAAACCAAAATAAATCTATAGGAGATAAAAAGGAAGACAATTCTACTAGGGAAAGTTTCTTGTTGTCAAGAGTCAGAAAGAAAAGAACTGAACTTTTGAAAAGTTTGATGCAGTAAACCAAAGGCTGACATGTCTGCCAACTATACCACCAACTGGAGAAGTTCAAAAGATGGCAAATAACTGGATTTAAAAAGGATAAATGGCTATCCCATTCAATTATGGCATATGTTGGCTGTGATGCAAGAATTCTAGATCTGAAGTGGCTGAACAACCCAAGAGACAGCATGATTTCAAAACTCAGTGCCACATCATTGTCAACCACATGAGTAATAACTCTAGCTGTGACCCTCCACTAGCACCATCTCAAGGCATGTTTGCACACCCCACTTTAGCATCACTGGAGAAAATTTACATGTTTATGAATTTAAATATTCCACTTTTAAAAATTTAGAGATAAGGTGCTTTAGTATCTTTCAAGTAATTAGTGACACAATTGTCATACGGCAAAGGGGGATTCTGTTCAAGTTGAAAAATATGGGGTAGGAACTGCCCCCATCATAAAATCATTGGGTGTACTAGATTCACCTAGCCAGGCGGGGCACCCCTGATGCTCCTCTGAACTCAAGAGTAATTCCAAACATGGTATCTCAACAATGTAAGGACTCTCCCTTCCTCTCTCTCTCTCTCTCTCTCTCTCTATATATATATATATATCATCATCATCGGCAACAATTATCAATCCACTGCTGGACGAAGGTCTGTCTTGTGCCAGTCTCCTCCATGTCACTACTGCATACTTTCGAATTCCATCCACCCATCTCCCATGTGGTCTTCTTTTGGGTCTTTTCCTGTCCCTTGGAATTTTAGATTGGATTCCAAGGGACAGGAAAAGACCCAGAAGAAGACCACATGGGAGATGGGTGGATGAAATTCGAAAGTATGCAGTAGTTACATGGAGGAGACTGGCACAAGACAGACCGTTGTGGAGGAAACTTGGGGAGACCTTCGTCCAGCAGTGGATTGATAATGGTTGACAATGATGATATATATATATATATATATAGAGAGAGAGAGAGAGAGAGAGGAAAGGAGATTCCTTACATCTATTGTTGAGATACCATATACTCTGCAATTTAAAAGTAGTGTTACAAAGCTTGGGGTTACTTGTAATGACATTCAGTGATACATCTATATCTTATTCTAAAATAATAATTATTTCAGGTTACCCATAGATAACTCGTAATTAACTTGCTGCAAAAATATGCAGAATAAGTAAAATTTCTTTGTTGCTAAATTTGGGGAAAACAAACTTGAGAATATTCAATTGAATAGAGGACATGAAATACTTCTAATATACTAAGTGAGGCTATCTTACCGTCTTGCTCTGTTAACTAAAAATCCTACTCTCGCAATACTAACGCTTATTACTTCCTAAATCCTTTCCTAAAATCTTTCACTGCCCGGTTATTAAAACCCGGTGATCGGAGCTCGGGTTCCCTAATTTCCTCTCCTCGACCAAACTGGCTTTTGACTCCTGCGAAAAACTGCTCTTGTATATATATTACATCAATGTATTTAGAAATGAAGCAAGAAAAACCCAGTATAACAAAATTTTGTAATACCGTCATAGATTTTAGAAACGCATGTCTTAATACAGATGAAAAATTTAGATTTGCTGAGTCAGCTGTCATAAAAAAAAACTTGGTTTCAATTGCAACTCTAACAATTTTATACTGAAAGTGCAGAAATGCAATATGTCATTCCATATCAAATTACAGAACAATAATAATAATAGAAAAGTTTAATGCACCACTTCAGTTTTTTAAAAATTACTATACACCTGCAGGAGAAACAAAAATGTGCCAAACTTTTCCTCATTGTCGTCTTGTTAAAAAAATGCTTAAAATGCTAATTTTTTGTTTTTGCATTTTTGACTACTCCCTTCCAAATGAAATGGCCTTTTTTTTTTTTTTTTTTTTTGATTGAAGGTAACGACCACCATAAGCAACTCAATGGGTTATAAGCAGTCGCTCGTCCCTAATTTAGGGTCACTGGTTCCAGGGAAGGGAGAAAGCTAGTGCTGTAAGACAAACACAACATCCATGCCTCACCGGGATTCGAACCCGGGCCCCTTTCGGACGAATGATCAGAGGCCATCACTTAGACCACTGCGGCAGCTGAAATGGCCTTTTGTTTGATATATATATATAACATGAGAGGGTTTTTCCCAGAAAATTTTTCCTGGCCAAATGTTAAAACAAAAACTTTTACCTTGAACTCTCTGAAAAATGATCCATTTTTTTTTTTTTTTTCATGTTTTAGAGCACATGTTAATCCTCTCGCACTTGAAACAAATATAGCAACAGCTACATTTCATCCCAAAATTCATATTAGGCATGTACTGTTTTCCAATTACTACACAGAACTAAAACATACTGTTTTCTTTTTTAAGTATAAGTACTGTAACCAGATAGATGGTTAAAACTTTATGCTTTTTTCCTCTAAGATCAAGTCCAAGGAAGGCTTCAACTGGAGCGAGTACACCCACTCATTGCTGACTTCTATGAAGAATCAAATACTGAAAATGCCGGTACCATGATACTATAGCTGGCTAAATTCAAGAACAATCTCTACATTTAGCATATGTAAGATTTTTGTGATGGTGCTGCTGCTGCACAAAATTATAAAAACCATGAAACTTTAAGGACTTATGTCCTCTTAATGAAAAATTTTGTGTTGGTGCTAAATGGCACTGCTTTTTTACATCCCACAGAAAGAGGCTTTGAGAGAATATCAGCAGTATTGTGAAAATGTGTAAAGCTAATGAGGTGTCATAAGACAAATTATGACACCTCATTAGCTTTACACTGGGCAAAGGGAAATATTACACAAGTTGCATTCCAATACACCACAAACGAAGAAGAAAAACTTCTGAAATTTTATTTTCAAAACTAATTCACACAGTATTCTTTTTTATATTTTCCACTTTCTCTGATTTCCTAGTACATTGCACAATATTTCCACTTCTAACAGACAGATTATAAATATTCTTTTGGCATTAAACTACAAGCAAAACTTACCGTTTTCCACACATTACATGGTGGATAATTTTCACTACTAGGAGGCATGTATATTTCTGCAAGATGACACAAATATATATTTGCATTTTGCACAATATCACTGCTTCTAAGAACTATAATTGTAACCAATTTTCCCCAAGCATTTTTGCATTTACAATTTTTCCCCCATGTGGTGAAAATTTTTACATTTAGTTGAAAGATATTGTCATCAATAACATGGATTTGAAAAATCTTTTTAACATTGCCTTGTTGTGACCATGTAACTTTAATTTTCAAGGAGTACTATTTTCTGCATTAGAAGTCATAAGAATATATTTGTATTTGGCACTACAGTTTGGCTTCTAATATGCCAAGTTTCTTTAAAAACTAATTTTACATTTCATTGCTGTGGCCATAGATTCCCAAGAACTGTGTTATCTTTCCTACAACTTCTTAGTTTTCAGATCTGATTGTATAAATAAATTCAAAAGGCAGTGTATTTCTTTCTAATAAGTTGCAATTACTTAATATAGACATATGAGATAATGGTGCTATTCACCACAAAAACTTGACTGTGAGCTAGGAGGGATACCATGGCAACAAGATAATGTGCTTCGGATATGTAACCTATAAAAACGCTGCTAAGGATGATTTGCCAGTTATGACTGAAAACATATGCAGTCAGAAAAAAAATGTTTCAATACACCTGCACAACTAAGATCTGTGCTCTCACATTTAAAATCAACATATTTATATGCATATGCAATATGTTCAGAATCTTGTTTCCATTCACTTCTTATTAGTTATCCATTGATACACATTTTTAATTTACTTTAAGTAATTGCATCATCTTATTTTCATGAATTTCCTTGGCCACACAGTTAAATTTCTACATAACAGGCAGTGTGTTGGTATCTAGCTATGATCAGAACAAATACATACTCTTCAGCTCATGATACTTAGAAACCTCTTATCTATATAAAGTGAAAAATCTAGAAAATTCTGAATTAAGATACAAGCTCTCTTTGATTTTCAAGGAAGCATAATATTTATAGAAGAGTTAATAAATTACATATTGTCTGTTACTTACTTTGAAATGTAAGTCAGAATATTTTATGAATGTGTGTGTGAAACAAATACAGAACCTGGATATGGATAATAAAATAAACATGGAAAAGGCTGCATTTACTTATAAGAAAACACTAGACCTATCACCACAGTTTTTAAGTAACTGCACATTCTTTTACCCCATTCCCCCTCCAAAAGAAATAAAGATCACTGATTCCTCCCAGTTGGCATAACTTTTGCAAACTTTTTGACATGTTACATCCTTAAAAATTGTACTGAGAACTTTCATGACTGTTTAAAATGTAACAAAATAGTAGTAGATTGTTTAACACATTAAAAATTTGAATGGCAGCACTTCTGCACACCTTGTGTGGAAAATCAGAAACTATGGTCAATTATTTGCCTAGTTTCTTCATGAGCTGTTGCTGCACTGATCTTAGCTTTTTTGTTTCAGAGAATGATTCCCATGAGTGTTTAAGGCTATAAGGAGTTGTCCATCTATCCCTACTTTAGAACCACTAAACTCTAGAAAAGGAACAGAACTAGAATCATATGATAAACACAGCACCCATATTTCTTCTGGGACTCAGACCCATGGCTAATTCAGGTGATTAGCCAAAAGCCTGCACCTAAGGCCACCAGGGCAGCCAAATTTGGCTACGGAAAAGTTGTCACACAATGAGAGTTCATCATGTCCAGTACAACCGTGAAATGGGGAGGTATGGATTCATGATTTTTGCTATGGTCATATGGATTTTTTCCCCTCTCACATTAACAACTTCCAGGGTAAGGGAACAGTGTGAAGCTAGTCATCATTTGCATTTAGTGGTGCTACAAACATATACTGAGCTCATATACCTAATTTAAAATTCAGGATCATTCCTGCAGTTGGGAAAGAGTCTGTTTGCTTGTACAGGCAGAAAAGGACATTGGAACTGCACATTTTTAATTTTTTACATAGTCTTTTTGGGAGAGAAAAAAAAAAGGCATGCTCATACATTACCACTATGCCAATTAGCACCCCCCCCTTATTAGTCCGATTTGAAAAACCAGAAATATAAGAATGATGATCCTTGCCTGTGGGTCTTTTGCTGCTACGGAGAGTAAATGCAGATTAAAATATATTCCATTCCATGTCACTGTTTCAAAAAAATTCAATTGAAACAATTCTTTCTCCTTTGGTACCTTTGTAAACCGTATTGGCGGGTGAAGTATTAATATCACCATTCAATATCTATTATAGACAAGTTGCATAGATAAAGAATACTATTAAGGGAAACTTACCTTTTATGAGGTTTACTTCCGTTTAAATGTACACATAAAATATTTCTAGCATGTGGAGTCATATTGCAGTTCTTGAAATGCCTCCATGGGGACAATCATACACAAAAGCCTCAAAACTTATTAATAAAATAGCTAAGTAAAATATGCAAAAAACTTACTATTTTCAACTTAAGTACCTAATATTTACAATTTAACCAATTTTATAGGCACATATCTTTTTTTCCGTTCGTTTACCTAATGTCAAACCTCACACTTTCAGCATTCAATAAATTAGTTAAAAACTAATTACAAGTCACCACTTCAGCATTCAGTTTGGACATTTGACGTTCAAGTATCCTAAGGAATACACTTGCCCTTTACCTGCATCTACGTTGTAATGGCTAAGTCTGAGTTGATATGGGTCTCCCGCCGGCAAAGTGAGCACAACACTGCAGTGGTGGCTTCATCTGACGTATAAAATACTATTTCTTTCTGAGAATGCTTTTTTTTTTTTCCTTTTTTATTAATTATTTCCATTGGACAGCTAAGGTATTTGGTTCATTATGATTGCATATCTAACATATATGTTAGATCTTTTTTTTTTTTTTTCAATAAGAATGGTTTCCGCAAATCTTTAATGTTTTTCTGTTTCTGAGGTGGTTAATAATTTAATTTTATCAAATTTTAGAAATAATCTGTTTTCTAAACAATATTGTATTAAAGCTGTTTTTGCCTCTTTTTTTCTGCCAGTTTTTAATATGTTGTGATGTTTTATTTTATTTTCTGTACTCCCTATATATGATATAGGTGGGCTATTATTTATGGGAATTTGATATACACCAAATTTTTTCTAATATTTTTATCTTTCCCCTATTATTCATTTAACATTTTTTTATAGAATTAATGCTATTGCCCAGTTGTATGCTGTATTTCTGACTTAGCTTGTTTATTTTGCTGGTTATACTTTATATATATGGAAAAATTCCAAAAAATATTTTTTTTTGTCTTTCTGTGCATTTTTTTTAACTTCTGCATTCCAGTTATTTATTACATACATTTTGAAATATTTTTTTGTTGAAGAATGAGAAAAAGCTCTTTTAATCAATGTTTTAATGCTATTTGATTTATGTGCTGGTGGATGAGAAGAGACACACTGCTGGACAATTGCTAAGGATGGATCATAAACGGCTATATAGCGCATAAAAAAGTAAGTGCGGTTGGATGCCAAGTGAAATAAAATAATGTCAGAATGCCAGGACATTACAATAAAGACAATTTATTGTGCTCTGAAATCCAGAAGGCTTTGGAATGTGTTCAAGGGACAAACAGGCCATTTTGTGCAGAATACCTAAACGTGAAAAAAATGCAATTACCGTCCGCAGGCGTTCCGGCGTAAGATGTTAATATGGGATATGGCCACCATGAAGGGCGATGCCAGATTCCACACGTCGTGTCATGCTTTGCACAACATTATCAAGCAGCTGTTGGGGTAATTTATCCCATTCCTCTGCCAGTGCACGGATGAGGGTGTCCTTGTTTATTGGAGGGCATTGGCAACCAGCAAGACTCCTCCCCAAAGCATCCCACACATTTTCAATGGGATTCAGATCTGGAGAACGAGCTGGCCATACGAGGCGTTGAATATCCTTGCTCTCAAGACACTCCTGGACAGCGACTGTTCGATGACACGTTGCGTTGTCGTCCATGAAAATGAATCTATCACCGACAGCACCACGGAACATGCGAACATGAGGTAGCAGAACATCATTAATGTATCGTTGGCCAGTCATAGTCCCAGTTGGTAGCACATAGAGGGACGTACGGCCATTGATCACGATGCCAGCCCATACCATGACACTACATGTCGGATATCGGTCTGTTTGCTGGACAATATGCAGTACCACTATCACGCCAAATCAGTTGTCGTCAACAATCAGACGATAGACTGTATGTACTCTCATCTGAGAAGAGGACAGCAGACCAGTCGTTATCAGTCCAATTGCGATGTTGATGGCACCATTGCAAACGGGCGGTACGGTGATGTCTGGACAATGGGATGCATACAACAGGATGGCGGGCGTACAGTCCTTCATGCAAATGTCTGGCGACAGTTTTTCGGGAGATCCGCTTGCCAGTAGCAGCCATAAACTGATTTGCTACCTCACTAACTGTGCTGCGCCAGTGTCTTTTTGTTGATAGCACTATGTATCGATCTTCTGCAAGTGTCGTACTGCGAACACGAACTCCCCCGTGACGTTTGCTACACTCTCCATTTGTTTGAAATGATTTCCAAAGCCTTGACACAACACTGTGGCTGACGTCGAACTCCCTGGCAACATCTGTTATTTTTCGCCTTTCTTCAATCTTGCCAATAATACGGCCATGCGTAATATTATCTAGGTGATGTCGGGAAGACATACTGAAAATTGCAAGTTCGTCAATTGATTCTTTCCCTTTTAACTTTGCGTTTGAACAACGGTCAATACGCGTCAAATTCTTTATATCTCTTATCAGCGCTATGACGTCACGAACAAGTTCGGCAATCCAAAATTTGCATACGCACAACACTTCTTACTGTATCCCGCACTTATGCTAATTTCCACATTTTCCTGCCTTCCACTTTATGGTTGCTATTGTCATCCGTCCTTAGCAATTGTCCGGCAGTGTATAACTGTTTTATAATGTGTATTTATTTTTCATAAACAAAGGAGCCAGAAAATTAGATATATTATTTTCCCAGTTTAATTAATGGAGATTTTTGCTTAAATACTATTATTCATAGTGGAACTTCTGGTTTGTGTTTTTTGCTTTCAGAGAAGGCAGAAGGCACCTTGGCCTCCATGGGGGTGGGGGGTGGGGGTATGCTTTATTAATTTCATTATGTAAGCTACTGTGATTTCTAACCCAGGCCAAAAATCTAATTTGTTTATCAGTAGGATCTGTGGGAATAATCTCACAATTCAAATCATTAATAGCTTCTATCATTTTTTTTTATTATAATCTGGTGTATTCATGAGGGCAATTTGTCCTTATTTATCTGCTTCACAAAATTTTAGTGAAGGATCAATAAATAAAAAATGTTATAATGAATAATAGGGTAAAGATAAAAATATTAGATAAATCTGGTGTATATCAAATTCCCAAAAGTAATAACCCACCTATATCATATATAGGGAGAACAAAATATAAAATAAAGCATAGGTTACCACAACATATTAAAAACTGGCAAAAAAAAAAAAAAGAGGCAAAAACAGCTTTAATACAATATTGTTTAGAAAACAGAATATTTTCAAAATTTGATCAAATTAAATTATTAGCCACCTCAAAAACAGAAAAACATCTAAGATCTGCAGAAACCATTCTTATTGAAAAAAAATAGATCTAACGTATGCAATCATAATGAACCAAATACCTTACCAGTTCAATGGAAAGAATTAATAAAAAGAAAAAAGCATTATTCTCAGAAAGAAATAGTATTTATTTTACATGCCAGATGAAGCTGCCACTGCAGTGTTGTGCTCACATTGCCGGCGGGAAGACCCATATCAACTCAGATTTGGCCATTACGACGTGGATGCCGGTAAAGGGAGAGAGTTCCTCAGGATGCTAATGCTAGCCTGGTGAAGTACTTGAACCTTAAATGCCCGAGCCGAATGCCAAAGTGGTGACTTTTACTGTTAAATGCTCTTAATGGTTTTTAAAATGTTTCTTTCAATTAGTTTTTAACTAACTTATTGAATGCTGAAAGTGTGAGGTTTAACATTAGGTAAATGAACAAAAGAAAGGATATCTGCCTATAAAATTGCTTGAATTGTAAATAATAAACTTTTGGGATATTTTACTTAGCTATTTTATTAATAGGATAAGTTTTGAGGCTTTTGTGTATGATTGACTCCACGGCTGCATTTAAGGAACGGCAATATGACACCATGTGCTAGAAATGTTTTATATGCACATTTAAGGATAAATGAACCTTATATAAAACATAAGTTTCCCTTAATAGTGTTCTTCCTTTGATACCTTTTACAACAAAGTCCATTTTATGTATAAAGAGACTTTCTTCTTCAAATAATGTACAGTTTTCCCGACATCTCTGCCTCTAAAAAGTCTGATTTGAAAAATTATTTTTGCATCAGGTGGTGAATATTTCGCATAAAATTTCTCATTTTTCAAAACTCACAATTTGGCATAAGAGCATATTTGCAGTAGTACCTGTGCTCCTAAAAATTGTTTTCTAGTCAGATACCATCCACAATGAGAAACATTTTGTGCATGTTTCTTAAAGGTTTTCCAGTAGGGAATGTAAATGTTTGCCCCATTTTTGTCAATATCTCTGCTTCTATCTGTCCAAGTTGAAAGGTTCTTTTCATGTCACACATTGTTTATGGTGAAAAACATTTTGCATGAAATTCCCAATTTTCCCATTACAGGGCATATACATCTGTTTACAGTCATATCTACCTGTGAAAAAATTCTGTTTGTACAGTATGCATTCTGGGAGGGGGTGGGGTACAATTTGTGATGGTGAAGATATCCTTTCTAAATAGCACACTGTTTTCCAGCTAGGGGGCATATATGTATAAACTGTTTTCTTGCTAACTCTACTCTAGAAGACACATCACAAAAGCTTTCACTGAAAAGAATATTTTGCACACATTTCCTACTTTCTGATAACCAGGGAGTGTCTGTTTATATTCCTATTTCAAAGAATATGTCCAATTCTAAAAATCCTTCACTATGAAAAACATTTTGTGCCCATTTTTCTTTTTTTCAAATAACAGTCAGTTTTTCAGCGAGGGGAATGTAAAGTCGAAACCTGCTTTCCTCCATACTTCTTTTGCGTAAGGTATCATCTTCTGCTGTGAGTAACATTTTGTGAAATTTCCTTTGCTAGTGGATGTAAGTAGCTACTTGTGGATGTTTTTACTGATTCTAAAAATTTCGATTGAAAAAAAAAATGTTTAGTAACTAGTTTGTATTCACTAAAAACACTAACATTGTATATTTTAAATAATGTGCAATTTTTCTAATAGGGAGGAGTTTGCAAATGTATTCTCTTCTCTAAAAATCTACTTTGAAAAATTCTCTTGTCAGAAAAGATTCAAGTGACATTCTCCTTACACCCGAAAATTCAGTGGCATCTTTCTCGCTTTTTTTCTTTTAATCTTGGACATGTTCCTCTATATGAGTTATAAATGAAATAAGTACTGCTAGCATAGGTGCAGTTATTAGTAATATCACCTACAAGTGGTATAATGAATAATCACAGCATTTTTTTCTAACATTTTTTATAAGTAAACTGATGCTAATTATTTTAATTCCAATACCTGTGAGCATCTAAATCTATAAGGATCTTACTTTCCCAAAAGAACAGACCAATGATATATCTCACAATATACACATACCCTGGAAGTTGCTAATGTGAGAAGGAAGAATCCATACAACAGTGGCAAAACACAGTAACCAGGATCTCACACTTCATAAATGTATCAGGCATGATCATCCTACAGCCAAGATTAATGCAGCAAACAGTTCATGTGATAATGAAAACTATGCATGAAGAAATAAATAATCAATCACAGTGGCTGAGGATGCACATAATGCAGTGCAAAAGCGCACCCACTCCAATTCAAATATTCATGTGAGAAACAGACTGCTGCTATTTGTCACTTACATAATTCAACAGTTTTTAATTTATATATTTTTCTTTTCATATATGATGTTTCACAGGATCTGAACATTGAAGTTCAAATACTGAAAAGTTTATTAATACACATGCAAAAAAAGAACATCTGTTGATGTCCATGAAAGTCACTCCACTATTTCTCATGTTTGCTTTGCTGTTAACACAGGGTTTCAAGACCACCGTTTTAAAATATTATGTGAGAATAGAAGCTCTCCTTTTTGAATTATCTGTTCACAAACTACTTTTGTAATGATGAATTTTGATCTGTTGGGACCTTGACAATCATTAAGTCATCATCTAAGTCCAGCTTGCGTTTACAACCTTTAGACTTTATCTCAGCCTGCTTCACATCTATTTCGTCATCAGTTTTACGTAGCATCTTAACTTTAGATTGTTTGGGTGGAGCCATTGTAGTTACTGGGGTGGTGTCTGGAGATGGGGTACTTCTGCAGTCAGGAATGACTACAAAATAGCTACTATCAGTTATTGAATGAGTTTCCAGCACAATAGGCATGAAGTCCTCACCACTTTTGCTATCGCCATCAGACTGAAAAGCAATGTCATTAAAGGGAGCTTGCACAGATGTGCTCTCAAGTTCCTTTGTATCCATAATGGGAGTAACTTTGCCACATGAACATTGAGCAGCAGGAGATTTAGAACGCCAGTACTGCAGTTCTGTTTTGCAGTGGTTTAATTCTTGTAATACTGCATTTAGTTTACGAGAGGCACTCTGAAATTTTTTGTCATAGTCTTCAAAACGGGTTTTTAAGTCATGGATCTGCTTTTGTTGAGTGAACATCTTTCTTTTCGTGGTTTTCAGTTCTTGCTTCAATGCATTCACTTGGCCATTATTCCTGCAATAAATATTTCACACCAGTTAACAAGAATTATAATCATTTATAATAGAATTCTACTGCAGTAAACAGCTTAACCCTTTCACTCCTATAGGAGCATATACACCAATGAGCCATTACATTATGACCACCTACATAATAAGTTGTAGGACCCCCTTTAGCCTGCAAAACAGCAGCCGCTTGGCGAGGCATAGATTCTATGAGGTGGCGATAGGTATCCTGGGGTATCTGGTGCCATAATATCAACAGCAGTTCCCGTATATTTTGGGGTGTTGGTGATTTAGTGTGAACCCACTTTTCCAAGTCGAACCACAAATGTTCAATTGGGTTCATGTCAGGTGAATTTGGAAGCCAAGGCATTAACAAAAAGTCACCAGCATGTTCCTCAAACCACTCCTTGACTATTCTGGCAGTATGGCATGGCACATTATCCAGTTGGTAATGGCCATCACCAGCAGGGAACACAGTTGCTATGAATGGGTGAACTTGTTCTGCGATGATGTTCAGATACCTGACAGGGATTGTGCTATTGGGATGATGGGGCCTAAAGTGTCCCAAGAAAACATCGCCCACAGCATAACGCCGCTGCCGGTCTGTTTCGGCCCGACAATGCATCCAGGTGTCATAACCTTCGTTGGTAATTGGTGTATGTGCGCTCAGTCATCTATGTGATGCACCAGGAATCTTGATTCGTCAGACCAGGCTACTTTCTTCCAATCTCAATGATCTTGGGCCCGTGTCATGCGTTGTTGGCAATGACGTGCAGTGAGCATGGTGACCCGGCTGGGTCTTCGGCTACGCAGGCCCACGCACAGAAGGCTGCAATGAACGGTGACGCATTGCCCTGATCACCACTGTTGTAGCTGTGGGCGATTTGTCACACTGTGGCCCTGTGAACAATGCGTAACAGTCTCTGCTCCCCTCTGGCATCAATGAGCTGCAGACAACACACGACTGGACGACGGTTTGTCGTTTGGCCATCTGTGCACCACTTTTGATATGTATTCACTACAGCGGCACATGAACAACCGCGAGTCATCTATGTGTCTATGTGATGCACCAGGAATCTTGATTCGTGAGACCAGGCTACTTTCTTCCAATCTCAATGATCTTGGGCCCGTGTCATGCGTTGTTGGCGATGACGTGCAGTGAGCATGGTGACCCGGCTGGGTCTTCGGCTACGCAGGCCCACGCACAGAAGGCTGCAATGAACTGTGACGCATTGCCCTGATCACCACTGTTGTAGCTGTGGGCGATTTGTCACACTGTGGCCCTGTGAACAATGCGTAACAGTCTCTGCTCCCCTCTGGCATCAATGAGCTGCAGACAACACACGACTGGACGACGGTTTGTCGTTTGGCCATCTGTGCACCACTTTTGATATGTATTCACTACAGCGGCACATGAACAACCGCGAGCCGCACCGTCTCCGAAATCATAGTTCTGAGGCGCCATGCCGTCAAAATTTGTCCTTTATCAAACTCCGATAAATCGGCAGCTTTTCCCATTCTGACTCCAAACACTATGAACCGAAAGCCGGTCCTCACGTTGTATATATACTGCTCTGTGAACTTCACCTGTGCCACCGTATGGTCTCCAGACGCGCTCATTTTTCTAGGCTGGAGGTGGTCATAATGGAATGGCTCATCTGTGTATATCCCGGAACATACTAAAATACAGTGAAGATATTGAATGTGCCTCATAAAAGGAAAAAAAGTATGTAGTATTATTTTTATAGATTCCTGTATATAATACCACTGGAACAGACATGTCTCACCTAAAAATACCAATGAGACACATACATCCCAACCTTCCAGTTCCCCCTTTGGTAACAATTCTCTTTTTAGCCAACATAATATCATAAAATATGTGCTTGTTGAAGTGAAAACACAATGTTAGATTGTACATTTATTAAAAATACAAAATTGGTAGCGAAAGGATTAATGAATATATTATTTAAAACAGGGGCGCAACTAGGATCTTTGTCACCCAGGGCAAACTAAGATACCAGCGCATCACCCATTTAACACGTTCGCTGCCGCCGTACTATATCAGCGGCAAGCATGCAGTGCCAGTATAAAACCCATGCAAATCTCCCATGACGCCACAAGGCATCACGCGGCACCACGATTGAGCTTTTATGCGTTTGGACCAACCAGCCATGTGTTCGCATCTCATAGCTTTGTATGACTTAGCAATTCTAAAATACGAGAAAATTTATCCATAATTGATATTAGTAATTATAATTCTGCCAGCAATAAAATAATATTCCAATACTGAAGTAGACATTTACTAGATACATATTTCGAACATTGTTGCATATAAAACAAGAGAAATAATACTTACAAATGCCAAAGAATTCCATAAATAGTGCCATGATGCATAACTGGATAAATACAAAATCCATACAGTTTGATTGGGGTAGGGTAAAAATCCCACACACACAAACATGCAGTTTGACTTGGAACATACTTTTCTTTAGCAAAATAGGAAGACAAAATATTTATTCCTTATCTACGATGATATAATTCGAAGCACGGCTGAAAGCACAGTGCAGGATTTTATGGGCACTTGGCGCAGTAATAGAGTGTCCCTGTGAATCCCTTTGGCAGAGCATATTTTGCATAGTCTCCTCAAAAAATGTCCCATTTTGTTTTTGTTTTTTTCACTGGAAGATGGCCACATACTTTTAATGATTTAGATATCTTCGCTCGGGAAGTTAATGGCTCTTGATTCAAAAGTTGATGTACAATGGATAGCCTAAAATCGTAGTGGCTTTTCTTCCCTGAGAATTTATTATACAAGTTGTGGGAAGTGATTATCACCATATGAAATATATAAATTCTTAGCTTCTTGTACCATCTTATGGTTTTCCTTTCACAAGGATAGTACGCTCTTCGTTACCACGGAGTTTGGTAATAGTACGCTCTACGCTCTTCATTACCACCTAGTCACCCGGGCAGTGGTGATC
Source organism: Macrothele yani (assembly GCA_039090855.1). Lineage (NCBI taxonomy): Eukaryota > Metazoa > Arthropoda > Arachnida > Araneae > Macrothelidae > Macrothele > Macrothele yani. Next base: position 78,373,365 of record CM077023.1, on the reverse strand, counting down.
TTGACAATCTACCCCTGACATAAATTTATTATAGTTGATAACAGCCTTTGGTTTTTCTTTTATCTGTCCCCTTTTATTTATAGTTTGAACTAAATCATCCTCAAAATCTGTGGTAATGAAGAGAACATCCCATTTATCTTTCCATTTGCACACTACAACAGCATTAGAATATAGGCATTTCCGTTCCCCCTTCAAAAGTTTAGCTTTCGTGACATCCTTAGGAAGATCTCATTGGTCTGCATGGAGAGTTCCAGTGCAATAAGTGCCATTGTTCAACAACTGCAATGCAAGATTGTAACTATTATAAAAATTATCCATATAAATAGCATGACCAACATTTAGCTTCCCTTCCATCAATTTTAAAACTACATTAGCAGCATGACCCCCCCCCCCCAAGGGAGTCCAGTTGCCCTGTGTAAAGCAAAGCTTTTAGAATCATACCATTTGGTTCCGTTAGCATATAAAGTTTCACATCATATTTATGCCGTTTTCCTATCAAATGACCTCTCCATAAAAACCATTGATTCATTATTCGTAATCCAGTAAAGGCATTATTTTTGCAAGGCGGTTGGTTGTAATCGCTTCACCAGGTTGAGGATTTCTTGCAAAATGAAGGCACCGCATGATCAGAAGGAAACGATTCCTGCTCATATTTGAAGAAAAGCAGTCCATTTTGAATAATGGATCTGTTTTACAGTAATCTTGGAAATGGGGCATTTGTACGATGCCCATATGAAACAGAAGGCACAGAAAAACTTTCATCTCATCAGCCGACACATCCTTCCATTCATTTATTCGTGAACCTTCAGTAACTCCCGAGATAAACACTTCTACAGCATATGCATTACTTTCCCTAACTAATAAATCATAAAATTCCTCATTTGCAAAAAGATTTTTAAAAAATCGATTGGCTCAGTACCCATCATATTAATTTTCAGCCCTGGTATACCAGTGAACGGAATTCTTCCCATGATGTCGGGACCATCACACCAATGTGTAGCCAAAATCCGTTGAAGCGGAGTATGAGAAAGAACGTGGCATTCTTCATTCTCACTTTCATTGCTGGTTTTACTACAGCTAGTAAAAGAATACATTTCTGTACTTGACGACAGATTATCGGCATGATCTCCTATTTTCACGAAAGAATGTGCCCGCCGAGGAACTTTTGGTTGAGAGGGACCGGCGATAGCACTTCCGAATATATCCATTGTTTCCGCAAAACTAAATATTGAAGTGAATATGGGTTTCTTTGAAATCCCTTTAGCCTCCTCAATAAGCCTCCCTGTGACATATAAACTCTAAGTAGCAAATACTTTTTATTGCCACTCACGTATTTATTTATTGATAGTTCCCTTCACTGCAAAACCAGTGACGTTCAAAGGAAAATAAACATTACAGTAAAAAGCGTGCGCTTTTATGGGAAGTCAACTTACTTTCCCTTCTCTAAACCGTGTGAAAAAAAATCCGCTATCCCATAACCACGGTCACTTTTAGACAGTTGGAGACTCATTTTCAGTGCCAGTAACAAAATAGATAACTCTATTCAACTGCCGAAGGTTTTAGGAAGCGAAATATGAAGCCATGATCACGGCGCTGTTCGGCGTCGTGCAGCAGCAAACGTGTTAATCTAACATTGTGTTTTTCGAAGTGAAAACACAATGTTAGATTGTATATTTATTAAAAATACAAAATTGGTAATGAAAGGATTAATGAATATATTACCTAAAACACTGGCGTAACTAGGATCTTTGTCACCCGCGCAGTGGTGGCTCTAGCCCTTGCTGGGCCCTGGGTCTTTATGGGGCCCATCGCAATCACAATGACTCGAATCCATCGCAATAACCCCTTTTATATACGTAAAAAATTACATGTTGCTTATTGTGATCGTAAACCAGCCGCTCGGTGGTGGGGGGGGGGGGGGAGTGTTCTCACCACACAAACCCTCACTTGGTTTGAATGTGATCCCAAAGCATTTTTTTTTAATTGGGAATTGTGGTATTGATTTATATTAAATAATCATGATGTAATACAATATATTGTTTACTAATATAATTAGAATTCCAAAATAAACAAGGATAGCTGTATAATTATAGGATAAGCCTATTATTTAAAAAAGAATTCTGCAACTTTTCTTGTGGCTGAAGTCTTCAATCAAATCACCACAGTCCAGAGTAGATGCCACGTCGGTTTCTATGGACAGAAGAGCGAGAGATGACAGCCGGTCTTGGGTCATGGTGTTCCTTATAGGTAGGTCTTGATGAGCTTCAGCTTAGAAAAGCTCCTCTCGGTAGACGAAATATTAAAATTGGTCATTTATTTGTATATGATCGTGAACTACAATATTTCAGGTGACGCCAGACAAAAATTACTAATTGATTGGCGGCGGTTGGCCGGTATGCCTGTACTTGGGGCCGCCACTGCACCCCCCCCTATTCCATGAATGGGGGTCGGGGATACAGAGTTTTCAAATTATAATTCCATTTCTAATTTTCTTTATTTCCTTAATTTAAGCATCAAAAGATTATTTTTAAAGCCATATTTCACTTCACGTACATTGTTTAATTTAATTTTAGTTTAAAATATTTTAACTTTTGTTTAAAATAAAAATTATTTTAAACTGAAATACTTAAGGTTTTGAGAAGTAAAACATGCTTATCCTAATTAATTTAATTACAAAGAGAAAATTGTCGGTCAAAATTCGGTACAACATTGTCTACATAATATGAATGTGTACATTTATTATATATAAAATGACTAGAAAATCATACGTTTCAAGATTGAATAAAAATTTTCAAATCTTCGCTTATTTTCTATCAAGATTATACTCAAATTTGTCAGCCTCTTTTCCCCTATGGTGGTCCTTAAGAAATTTTTATCAGTTTTAGTTTACTGAAACTTCTTTCACCAGAGGCAACAGAGACTGGAAGGGTGAGAAGTATTCTTAACGCTGAGTGTTGTTACGTTTGGATATACCTCTTCGAGCCTATTTTTATAAATCAGGACCAAGATGGTCTCTGCCGGGACAGTTTTCTATTCTTTGTCAAATTTTAAAGCATAGTACTTTAAGCTTTTACATTTCCTGTACAAACTCTTCTTCATTAATATCATCGTAAATCTCTGCTAGTTCCTTTGCCTTAAATCTTAACTTTAATTTCCATTTTTTGGATCTCAGCACCATGCAGAAAGCTAAACTTTTCACTTATTTTTCCAATGCCTGGAACCTGGTTTTCAGCTCACTTATGATTCTGTCAAGAACTTCCAATAACAAGACCCTACACAAATCCTCCTGTGAGTCTGAAATATGTTGACAGCATTCATCAAACATTTTTTCTTCTTGTTGTTTCTTTGAAGTCAGTTGCTAGGTGGTTATTCTGGGCTATGACAGCTTCGGATGCAACACTGTCACTCGTGGATTGCAATAAATTTAAAAGGACATGAATATTTCTCACTGACTTATCAATCGTCATATCATCTCTTTGAAGAAATTCGTTGACACGGTTGATCTACTTCAGTACTTTGTACCAGAAACAGGTTACAGCAATAAACTCAAATTTGCTAAAGTTTTTCAGCAGAGTTAGCCGCAGACTTTGTTTCTGGAGTACACAGAGGGCTAGTTGCCAGTTCCTCCAATGCCTTGATAACCTTATCAAAGTATTTGTATACATCTTCAACTCCAAACAGAAATCATTGATCTTTCCACGTTAATAAGTGAGTCACGGAAAAATTCTCATCAGCCGCAACGGGGAATCAAACCTAGGGTCTTTCAGTTACGTGCAAAACATGCTATCACTGTACCACAGCGGCCTCAAATTCTCCAGACTCGCATGCGATTAACTGCCAAACTACATGGCAGGTTGCTTTGTGGAGCCCTGCACGATGCTGGGGATTCACCAAAGACAAAGATGGAAAGCAGCAACTGAACAAATAACTAGGAGGCGAATGGATAATTAATTCAAACACTCGACGTGGATCAGGAACACCAAACAGAAATCGTCGCTCTTTCCACGTTATTAAGTGAGTAACAGAAAAATTCTCATCGGCCGCCACCAGGAATCGAACCCAGGGTCTTCCAGTTATGCGCAGGACATGCTACTGGAAGACCCTGGGTTCGATTCCCGGTGGCAGCCAATGAGAATTTTTCCGTGACTCACTTATTGACGTGGAAAGAGCGATGATTTCTGTTTGGTGTTCATGATCCACATCTTCAACTGCTTCCACTTTCTCTGACCATCTTGTATTGCTTGGGGATTTTAAGGAAATTGACACATTTTTTAAAAAGTGTCCCTCCTTGACATTGAAGCAGCAAAAAACAAATATAAGCTGTGAAGTGTTCCAAAGAATGTGTTTCAGCAGATGCATCAGCAGCATGTGCTCCAACTAAACTTAGAGAGTGGGCTGCACATGGTACAAAATATGCCAGTTTGGTTTCCTCAAGTATCCTTGATTTTACTCCAGCCATATTTGCTCCATTATCATAAGACTGCCCCTGCAGTTCTTCATATCCAGTCCATCAGACCAAGACCTGTCGTTTCACAGACGTTAAAGAAATCAGTGAAGCTTTCTAAAATTTCAGGGTCACATTCACTTATTTTAACATAACAAATGATCTGAGTAATTTGCTCGTTGTAACTTATATCAAGTGTACAATCAACCAAGAGTGAAAAATATTTGGCCTTTAATGCATTGTTCAATATATCTTGCCTTATTTTCCCAGCAATTGTATCCAGGAACTCATCCTGAATTTTTGAGGAAAAGTAACTTACTTTTCCTTTCTTGAGTCATTCAATGTGTTCACGCAAAGGAGCATGGTAGTGCCATATAAGCCCAATGGTGATTAAAAATTTACCACTGTTAGGATCTCCAAAATCACACCTATCTTGTGATCTCCTTAACGGACTTCCCTGTTTGGCCAAGAACATTATGGCATTGACAGTGCTACTGTATATAGGACTGCTTTCCAATTACTTTCTTCTTTAGCTATTTGGTCTTACAGTTCTCTGTCAATACCACCCATTCCTAGTGAGGACTCAAGAGTCTTCCAAGAACACAAACAAATTTATGATTTTTGGGAATTTTCATGGCCTGGAATCCTGTCACTGAGCTTTTTCCAATGCACAAACCCCTCTTCTTTAGCCCAAAAGGACGATTTCGACTCTGTTTCTGTTACAAGGTCTGAAAAAACAGCCTACATGGTACGCAGAATAAAGCAAAACAGTCATACTACCAATGCAAGAGATGAACCACGATCACCAAAACAAACATTCAAGAGAGTCTATCACAAAAGAATGAAGTGCCAGCATTAGTCATTTCACCTCTCATGAACATGTCTGCTGACACGCCCCGGCAGGTCAGCAGCACAGCGCACGCGCCTCCACCTCTTTCCTGCCAACATTCTATGCCTTCTCTGGGACCCCCCTGCAACACGGTGCCCAAGGCACGTGCCCTTCACCCCTATTTGCGGCCCTGCTCAAAACATAGCACACACAATTTGAATCGCATACACAAATACATATAACTGTTTCATTAAGTAAACAGCCTGATGTAAGTCTTAATTGACACTGGAGGCAGTCACGTTTACGGTGTCAATATTGATCATATTAAATGATCATTTCAAGATTCAATTTTCTCTGGCAGATACTTATATGCATGCGGGTGTAGTGAGCGATGGGTTTGCCTCCTCGGGGCACTCCGTGGTAACAATGGCACACACAACAGCAACTAGGGCCTCTGTGAATCTTGGAGAGGTGCCAGCTAGTTCTGTGTGACATTGGCGAAAAGACCCCAACTCGCTGGGTTTTGTTTCAGAATCCTTAGGTTGAATGACCAACTGGAACCCTCAGCTGTGGGTTAATCCCCCACACTGATGTACTTACCTGATTAAAAAGACAAAAAGAAATATTAAGAATGATTCTAGTGTGGGATATGGTGGACCTACCACACTTGAGAAGGACGGTCCACCTCGGAATTGACCTGGACTTTCTAAACGGCGTAGAGAGAGATCTCGGCTGAGTGAATGTAAGATTGGTGTATGGAATACTAGAGGTATAAATGGCAAGATGAGTGAGGTGATTGAGGAGATGAATAAGTATAGACTGGATGTGCTGTGTGTAAGTGAAACCAAAAAGAAGGAAATTGGGGTAGAAGAAGTGAATGGCACGGTGAGTGTGTGGTCTGGAGTATTGGATAATATGATAGGACAGGCTGGTGTAGGTGTGATTTCAAGTGAAAAGATGAAGAACAACTTGATTCACTATAGTTGTGTAAGTGAGAGAATTTTCTGGATTTGTTTGAAAGTGAAACTTCAGAGAATTGTAATTGTTCTAGTGTATGCTCCTTGTGACTCGGAACCTTCTGATAAGAAAGAAGATTTCTGGAATGAGCTAAAAGCTGTTTTGAGCCAGTTTGGTGCTAAAGAAAAAGTTATAATAGCAGGGGATTTCAATGCTAGAGTAGGTGTGCAGAATGCAATTTCTGACAATGTTCTGAGTAAGTTTAATGATCATGGTGTGAATGATAATGGTGAAAGATTAATTGAACTCTGCATTGAGAATGGTTTGTGTGTATCTAATACATTTTTCAACCACAAGTATATCCACACATATACTTGGGAAAATCGTACTCTTCGTCAAAAGAGTGCGATAAAATTTGTTGTCTACGATCAGCATCTGAAACAATTAGCTGTTGACACCTGTGTGATGAGAGGTGGGGTTGTTGGTTCTGATCGTTACTTGGTAGTGTCACGAGTGAAACTTAATGTTGGTTGAAGCAAAAGGAATAGGAAGAGACCCAGGATAGAAAGAATAAAGGTTGATAGGCTCCTTGAAAATCATCAGCAATATTCTGACTTACTCAGAGAACAACTGAAGGAGCTGAAATCTGGTAAGGGGGATGTAGAAAAGAAGTGGGAATGTTTTAAGAACTGTGTTGTCACTGCTGCTAAAGAGGTCTGTGGCACCACAATAGTGGCTAACAATAGAGGTGATGCTTGGTGGAATAGTGAGATTGAAGAGGTAGTAAAGAGAAAGAAGGAAGCCTATTCGGGGATGTTGCAAGGTAGTCTCTGTGGATGAATATTGCTGTAAGAAGCGTGAAGCTGCTAAGCTGGTTTGCCAGAGAAAGTGGAAAGGCATGAACTGGCTTATTGGAAAGATAGGAAGTCCTTCTGGAAGTACATGAGACTCAGGAAAAATAGGGGAAACAAAGTTGTAAGTTGTGTGAAGAATGAGATCGGGGAAATGATATGGGAGCCCAATGAGTTAAGTGAAAGATGGGGTGAATACTTCTGTGAGTTATTAGATCAGGAAAGCAAAGATTATTGTGAGACAGATGCAGATGGTGTCACAATGAGGGATGGAAGCACAGGAGGGATCTCAAGAGAAGGAGTGTGTAAAGCTCTAAAATATCTTCAGAACGGTAAGGCTCCAGGAGTTGATGGCATAACTGCAGAGATGTTGAAATATGGTGGTGACTATGTAATTGACTGGTTAACTGAAATTTTCCAGTTGTGCTGGGAGTTAGGAATGGTCCTTCGGGATTGCAAAGATGCTATCATTGTTCCCTTGTATAAGGGAAAAGGTGATCAGACTGAATGCAAGAACTATTGTGGTATTAGCCTACTAAGTGTGCCAAGGAAAGTGTTTGATAAGGTTTTTATTGAAAAAGTACGGGGTCTTACATCAGAGAAAGTGTGGGATGTTCAGAGTGGTTTTATGCCTGGTAAAGGCTGCACTAACCAAATTTTTGCATTATGCATGACGATTGAAAAGTATCTGGCTGTTGGGGAGAAAGTGTTCACTGCCTTCATAGATTTGGAGAAAGCTTACGACCGAGTAAATAGGACACTTTTGTGGAAGGTATTGAATGAATATGGTGTTACTGGGAATCTACTTAATAGTGTAAAAGCCATGTATGTGGGTAGTAGAGCTTGTGTACAAGTGAATGGTGTTTTATCAAAATGGTTTTCTATTGGTGCAGGAGTTAGACAAGGTTGTGTAATGTCACCATGGCTGTTTAATATATTTATGGATGCATGCATGCGTGATGCCAAAAATAGGTAATAGTGGCTTATATCTTGGTGATATCCGTGTGTGCAGATTGCTGTATGCTGATGACACTGTCCTGTTGGCAGAGAGCAAAACTGAGTTGCAGGGTATGTTGACTCGGATGCACGAAATTCAAACTGAGTATAAATAAGGGAAAAAACAAAGTTATGGTGTTTTAGAGAAGAACGGGTAGCACTGAATATAATGTAAGTATAAATGGCACAGTGATTGACCAGGTGAGTGAGTTTGTGTATTTACGAAGCATGTTTGACAGAGAACAAATTGGATGGTAAAGTCAGTAGGTGAGTGAATTCTTCTTTGAAAGTCATAGCTGCTCTGGGAGGTTTTCACAGGAATGATGGGTTCTCTAGAGAGTCCCGCATGGCTGTGTATGAAACTGTAATTGTTCCTACTCTGATGTATGGCAGTGAAACCTGGGTACTGCAGAAGAAACATAGGAGTCGTTTGTGTGCTGGAGAAATGCGTTACTTACGTGGGGTTTGTGGCAAGACACAGTCTGATTGTGTGAGGAATGAAGATGTGTTGCAGTTGTGTGATGTGAAGCAAATCGTTGTTAGCAAGGTGGAGACCAATATGCTTCGGTGGTTTGGCCATGTTGAAAGAATGAGTGATGAGATGCTTACTAAGAAAATCTTTTTAGCCTAAGTGGCAGGAAGGAAAGGTAGAGGAAGGCCAAGGAAGACATGGGTGGATCAGATTCAGGAGTGTCTGCATGAGAAAAAGATTATGAATATGAAGTATAAAAGATCTTGTGTACTGCATGTAATGGATATCAGTGAAGCACAAGTTGTATGTCAAGATCGCTGTAAATGGAGAAGTTTCATAAAAACAACAGTAAGTAAAAATATCTGGTAGTTGGTATTTCTTTTTGGAGCTAACCTCTGAATCTCAGAGAACAGCTTAGTGATATGTATGTATGTATATACTTATATAAGTGGCACTGAGTATAGGTAAGATTTTACAGAGTGAGACTGGTTGCCAGATTTTCATTTCCAAGTTCTTCATTTTAGGTGTTGCCAAACAATATGAAAGACTTCCAACCAATCAAAGCACTTACCTACTGTCTAATCCCTTCCTTTATAGAAAGCAGACTGGTAAGTCTCTACTGAATGCAAAGATGCCAAAAGGTATTGCATGACCTACATCCTTTTTTAACATTATAAGACTACCAATCACATGGAACAGCACCACTAACTCAACACATGAAAATCTTGTTACATTCACTTTTAGATTTTTCAGGTTCAGCTGTTGATTTTGCTCACACAATTGGATTTGGCATTTTCTTTCCTGAAGATGCAGTAGTGAAATGCTTCAACAATCTGGCTGCCACATAGCTGCTCAATCCCAAAAGGTAGTGCTGGAGGATGATGAACAACTGGCGGAAACTCTCACAGCCGCTACTCTGTGCAGTCTTGCCTGGATGGGATCCAGATACTGATATGTGAGGAGTCACAGTTACCTAGTTACCAGAAGGAGATTAATGACTCAGGCGAGTAAGACTAGTTTTTCTACCACGTGTTTCATAAAATCATGAAACGTAGCTTTTACCACAAAATGGGAAAAACAATGACAAATCATGTGATGTGGCTCACATAATTTCAGCCATTTCTACATTGCCTTGTATCAATATCTAAAGCTTATATATTAATCTTTATGCTGAAAGTGGGCAATTTACATGTTTCTTCTGACAAAAACACAGATCTTCATTTCCCTAGACATCTGTGGTATTCATGTTGCCTGCCTCCTTGAAATTTAGATTGCCAAAGAAGATTGCACAGTTTATATTCATTAAGTATTAAAACACACTAAGGTACAAAAGCTTTCAACTGATAACATTAGTTATCACCAATCTTGTAATAGAAGGATGATTGATGGTGGTGGTAAGTTGTTGCCAGATCTGTTAAGTCATGCATATTTGTTTATTTCTTTTCCAGAATTGATTCCCATATAAATGGAAATCAAATTGCAGTTTTTGGGGCTGAGAAAAATTTCTAAACTTTCCTGATAACATAACGAAAAACAGTTAAAGACTGGGGCAATTCATTTGATGACGCCAAAGAGGTTCAGCACAAGTGTCTTCCAAAGTTAGAGATGCCAGTGAAGTGTTCGAGTTTCCTTTATGGACATCGTTTTGTGCAGCACAAAAACAAACTGGCTCTGTGTGGTTAGAATTGGTTAACACATTTCATTACAGTCACGGTGGGAAATTGGCGGGTGCAAAGTGCAAAATGTGCTGGTAATTTTTTGTTCAGCGACAAGTATTTTGCGGACGAGTGCGAATTTGCGACCACACAAATTTAGAAGAAATTGAAGATTTGGATTAGTTCAGTTTCCAGGCAGGGGCAGATACAGAGGGGGGGGGCACACCCTACCCTCAGGACCAAAGAAATGCTTCGATTTGTTAGGTTTTAATAACAAATTGAATATTTTTTTGTTAAAGAAAGTATTACTTAAAAGTATATTACTTTCCTTAATCAATTGGAAGAATTTATAGACATAAGAACACTTTTTCATTTTGAGAAAAAATATCAGAAAGGTCCCCGGTTACTCCCTGACACCAGAAGAGATTTCCAAATAATTGGAATAATGAAGGGTGCATCCAAATTACAAGAGTTTTTACTGAAGAAAATTTCAATGTTTTCCCTGTAGTGTAATGAAAATTTGTTTGAGAAGGGTGCTGGTCCAGTTTGGAGAGGCAGAGGTATCTTCAAATGTCAGAAGAGAAAGTGCAGAAGTAGGAAGGCTTTTTCTGACATCCCCTTTACATTCCACAATTCTGCAGTTGATTGAACAAAAAGTGCTACCAATATATTATTTTTCGCCTGAGAAAGTATACACATGGACTTTTTAGAATTTTCAAAAATTTAGGTTACAGGTTTGCAATCAATCCTCCTCCTCCTACTACTACTACCATTCAATCAATATTTAAAGACAGATCCTTTAGTACAACTTACGTTCGGAGAGTTCATCTAACGAACTAATCGAACCATTAATATGTGGCTTTATGTTATTCTATAGAGTCTGTCACTAATGTAGATCGTGACGGACATAGTACTGTTTCACACGTTATTCATTAGGAAATTGATTACCCGTGGGAGGATGAAATATATAAAGTGTACATTGTAATGTCAATCATGGATTTAATTTATTAAAATGCACTCACCTGGCTTCTTCTTAGCTGTGTATTCACTTTGGGTTATTGTTGTAGAGCCCGGATATTAGTCTTTTTATTCGGAAGGGTTGTCTGTCTGATGAATGACGTAATTTAGGAACAAGAACTGGAGTGAAATCCTGAACTGAAGTAAAATTATGAATTGACATAAAAGCATGAACTGAAGTAAAAAGTCGAATTGTAGTAAGAAAAAAGTTAACTAGTTGTCGCCGAGGATATCGTGAAGCAAAGGAGATTCCATGAACAAGCAAAAGTAAAATATCGAGAAGAAGGAAAGTATGAAGTGGTAATGAATCCATGAACAATGGATTATAAAAGAAGTGCTGTACGACCTTAAAAAACGATGAACTAGAACAAGTGAATTGAACAATTCAATGAAAGAGCCAGGTACTCCTGCAGGTAATATGTCCAGACTAGTTTCAACATTTTATATCAGAGTCATTGTCGGTGGGTAGTTGTGTGTTGATTGCTCATTGTTACAAAGCCAGATTCACATCGCTTTCTCAACCGGACTATGCCATGTCGACGCTGTGTTGCATCATATCTATTGTTCTTATCTGTGCAACTTTTATTGCACCGCTGGTAGGGTGTTTTCAAATTCATCCAAGCAGGTAGGTATCCCGCAATTCATAGACGTGTGTGGCGCCATCTATTGTTGCGGGTATCCAAAACTGCTATTAAGGAACATTTTTTGAGACTTTGGTTTATATTTTCATTTGAGTTACTGTTTGCTTTCTTGCTCAATTAGGTACCTCCAGGGAGAATGCAATTCAATAGCGGTATTATTGTTGCAATTGTATTTCTTAGTTTTTTCAATAACAAGTGCCTCGGAGGTTAATATCCGGCTATGGGTTCGATGTGAGGTGAGTATTTTTGCATTCGTCCAATCAGGTTCGGTATTATTTGCAATGCAATATTGCATCAAAGAGGTTTTTTCTCCTTTATGGTTCCAATTTTTTATATGTTCATTCAGACTGGATTTGAATCTTCATTTTGTGCTATGAATGTACATTTTATTATTTGTTCGATTGTCAAAATTGCTGCATGTTGGAATAGCGTACACTCCAGCACAGTCCAGAATCGATTTCTTGTTATTTCTATTGGTTAGTAACACAGCATTATCGATTACTGTTTCGGCAAGCTGCATATTATGTTTCTTACATTCATCTCTCAGGATGCTGGTGATGGGTTGTATATATGGGACAGATCCACAGTATTGTTGATTTTCGGTTGGTTTAGATGTTCTAGTAGTAAACAATTTTTTAATATTTTTGTATATTGAGTTGATCAGGCTTGCATTATATCCAAAGGATCTTGCAGTGTTTTTAATCCATCATAATTCTTTTATTTCTTTGCTCTTATCTGATGAATGTGTAATAGCCCATCTAACGTAATATTGGAAGGCCGATGTTTTATATTTCCAGGGGTGATATGAGTTAGCTGGTACAATTGCAGAGATGTAGGTAGGTTTCCGGTATACGGCAAATTCAACCTGATTATTATTCTTTATTAATGTTATATCTAAGAAGTTTAACATTTGATTACATTCTTTTTCAGCTGTTATTTGAATTGACAGATAGTAGTGGTTAAACTTATCAATATAATCGTTTAGTTTTTCTTCTGAATGTGGCCAAGACATCATACTATCTCAAATATAAATAAGGGTGATCGTGACTTGTATTTTTCAGGTCATTTTCCATCTCTTGCAGTACAACTTCAGCAAGTAGGCCAGATAGTGGTGAGCCCATGGGTGCACCTTTTAGTTGTTTGTAGATCTGTTTATCATATTATTGTAATTATTGTTATTTATGAAGTTTAAAGCCCTGATTGACACTGGTTTTTTATTTATCTGAGATATTTTCTTTGTTAAGTTTTTCGTGAATGATTTCAATAGACCTTTCAACCGGTGTGTTCAGATAGAGAGAAATGACGTCCAGACTAAGCATGATGAAATCAGTTGTATTAATAGACTATCTTTTCCATTACTTCGATGGAATTATTAATAGTAAATTCATGTTTACTGTAGAATTGTTTTAGATATTGGAATAATGCTCTTTTAAAGTTAATTGTAGAAAGCTTTAGTCTTATGTAGAATTGGACTTATAGGTGCATCTATTTTATGAGTTTTTATTTTTCCAAAGATGTGGGGCAGTGATTTTACTGCAATTCAATATTTTACCTCAACTGAAGATTTCACTCCAGTTCTTGTTCCTAAATTACGTCATTCATCAGACAGACAACCCTTCTAAATAAAAAGACAAATATCCGAACTCTACAACAATAACCCAAAATGAATATACAACTAAAAAGAAGCCAGGTGAGTGCATTTTAATAACATTAAATCCATGATTGACGTTACAATGTACCAATTTATATATTTCATCCTCCCGCGGGTAATCAATTTCCCTAATGAATAACGTGTGAAACAGTATTCTGTCCGTCACGATTTACATTAGTGACAGACACTATAGAGATCCTTCAGACTGTCCTGGGGTATACCTAATCCCTGTGCCTATTTCCTCAGGTGAAAAATGTTATATTGGTACCACTTTTTATGTTGTTGATGTTTAAGGTCTGTCAATGCTATTTATATCAGACCTTAAACATCAACAACAAACAGTGACATGATGTGGGTAGAGGCTCTGGTGCAGACGGGTGACTTTGCATCAGAATACCACATGCTTCTTTCTAGTGCTGTCATAAATCATTCCATCTTGGGAGTAAATTTAATATTCACATAAATGAAAATTCAACTTCCAGGTTGTACTCACCAAGTAAATCATTCAAATCATTCATTGCAGGGATCTTGTGTCTACACAACCAAAGCACTTTCAAAGCTACAGTTTGGAAAACTGCCAGAAACAGTGCAAGCTCTTCAGCATTCACAATGAATGATTTGCCACAAGCTGGCTTGTGGCGAGTGATTTAGACACACCATTCAAATGAATGACATTCATATATCATAATCATTCTTAGGTTTCACCATTATTTCCTAGCTGACTGCACATTCACATAATGGTCGGCACACACTAATTCTCAACATTACTTTTCTTAATGGGAATTTGTTTTTGAACTTGTGCAGGCGGAATAAAGTTAAAAGTGCTGTGACTTCGGTGTGTGACATAGTAATGGAGATTGGATGATCATTCACAGTGGTGAGAGCAAACCATTAACCATGAAGTCATTTGTTGTTTACAAATTGTCCATCACTACTACTTTCCATACTGTGCATCACATTATTTGCCCTATCACTGCACATACCTCTGAATGAGACCATGTTTCCAGGCAGGTCATCATTTTCACTTGAATCTTTTTTATTCAAACTTCTGGGCCAAACAATGCCCTCTACTCAGGAGTGCAATGACATTGGGAAACACTGATTTACATATCCTTAATCTGCCATCAAAGGTCACATGTGAAAATATTGATGAAGGGGAGGAGGGATTCAATGGTTTACAGAAGTACACTCATCAGCAAAAAAAAAAAAAAAAAAAAAAAAAAAATAGTTCCACCCAGAAGGATGTAGGTAAAGGTTACCAGGAACAATAAATGATTAAACATTGAGACTGATATGAGCAATATTTATTGAGCTACACACCCATAAGTAGTGTCTCTCAGTATGTTTGCTCACACAGCATGCCAGACGTCTCAGCATGGAGTTGTACATGTTCCTAATGGTGTCCTGCGATAAGCCATCCATGCAGCTTGAATCTCCTCGCGCAGTTCCTGCGGTAGGGGTGGAGTGTGGATAGCGTGTCCAATAGCATCCCAAACATTTTCAATCGAAGATGCGGCTGGCTATGGCAGAGTGTCAGTGCCTTGAAGACAAGCTCTCAAGACAGCAGCAGCTTTATGCGGACAAGTGTTGTCCTGTTGGAAAATCGCACCGGAGTGAGCATTCAGAAAAGGTAGGGCCACTGGTTTCAGGACCTCATTAACATAACGTTGGGTTGTCAAAGTTCCTGTAATGAACACCAAAGGTGATCTGGCATCATAGGCAATTGCACCCCACACCAGGACACCAGGCCTTCTGGATGTGTGACGCTCGACAACAAACTGTTCATCTCGCGCTGACAAGGGTGCCTCCACACACAGATTCGGTGGTTGTCTCCTCCAACAAAAGTGGGACTCGCCATTGAAGATCACCCGCTGCCATTCTGAGTGGCTGCACGACACAATTGCAGTCTTTGGCGACGATGCATAGGTTTTAAGGGCAGTCGTTGTGAATGGTCTGCATGCGTGCAGTCCTACATCCTGCAGCCATCTGTCAATGGTGCTGGCACTAATCGGACAATGCATGGAGGGCACCACGGCTCGCCGAATATCCACAATCCCGGCTGTTGGATCACTACGCTCATGTCAGACAACCTGTCGGTCCTTTCACTCCATGGTTTGTCTAGGTCTCCCAGACCCTTCCTGTCGCTGTTGCGTGCCTTGTGCTATCCACTGCCACCAACAGCGTGCTATGGTGATATCCACATGACTTGTATGGCGCACAATACGCCGATAAGACCATCCTGCTTCCTGGAGACCAATGATGAGGCCCCTCTCAAACTTCTCGAATTGCTTCCGAACTTTTCTCCAAGGCATACTTCACTTGCAAAGGATACAACCATCACAACAGCATGAGTAAGAATGGCAAGCACATGCAATGGGATGACCTTATATAGCTAGTCAAGCACCATGCAATGGGATGACCTTATATAGCTAGTCAAGCACCATGCTACGACCCCTCCTTGCTTGCGCCACATGCATGTTCGAGCGTGATACTTGAATAATTTGCATGTCTCACGATGTCAAAGCTACCCACCAAGTTTCATTCCTGTCAGTTGCTTCCTTCAGGGTGCAACTATATTTTGGACGATGAGTGTACATAGCAAAGGGGTGGTTCTGAGGTATGAGTCCCTCTACCCTTGAGTTTTATTTCATAGGTCCAGAAACATACACCACCATAAGTGTTTTCTCACAATGTTTTTCTTTTCATTAAAACATTTACATTTTATTACACACACACACACACACACACACACACACACACACACACACACACACACACATATATATATATACAAAGTTAATGAAAGGTTGTTTGGGCATGCATGTTATATGGGGAACACCTGCTGCCATGGCAAAAAAATTGCTATGGCAGCAGGTGTTACAATGCAAACTAGCTGGCTGGAATCGAAGGGAATGGTAAAGTGACAGACAAGAAACAGTAATTTGTCAAAGACAGGAAGCCTTGCGTAAGAACATTCTCAGTGACTGAAAAGACTCTGAGAATGTTCATATGTAATTAGTTTTAATTTTTAGTATTCTGTCCTCATAACCTGGCTTTATGTGTTGTACTCAGACCTGCCAATTTTCAAGAACTGAAATCTGTAAAACATTTTTATTTATAACAAAATAACAATTGAACATCTTATTTGATATGTTTAATTGACTGATGTATCAAACATAATATTAAACATATCAATTAAAAGTCGATTTATTATGCAAACAATTTTTCAATCTTAATATCTGGCATTATTTCCCGATTACAGCAATTTAAATGCAACTGATACATATTTATTTCATTAGGCATCATCATCATTGTCAACCATTATCAATCCACTGCTGGACGAAGGTCTCCCCAAGTTTCCTCCACAACGGTCTGTCTTGTGCCAGTCTCCTCCATGTCACCCCTGCATACTTTCGAATTTCATCCACCCATCTCCCATGTGGTCTTCTTCTGGGTCTTTTCCTGTCCCTTGGAATCCAATACACAGATAAAAAAAAATTCATTTGTTATCTGTGAAAATACGGTTCTAGTAACTTTGAGGGTCGCGGGTGGCCTAGTGGGCAACTTTCGTGACTGGCACGGAAAGGACCGTAGGTACGAACACTCGATCCACTAAATATCCACCGTGCGTCAGATGGGCACGTTAAGCCATCAGACCCCGGCTACTGCCCCCCGGTAATAAATAAGGGCGTCTTCCTCTCCCTTTCTACTTCGCTTCCGTGTCACTTTCCTATCGGGCACTCTAGCCCAAATCTCCTAGCTTCCTATTTCTAAGGGCTGTTTAAGACCTTGGGAGGGGGGGGTCAGACACTCCCTTCCTAAAATCCTCTAGATATGATCATATAGCCAACATTCTAGAATACCTTTCAAAAATGTGAGTTTATGTGAGGCTGATATTTTTCATTTCTTTTTCTCTCTCAGCAGTTATTGCCAATCCTAAAGCATTTTTACCAATTCAAAAAGTGGGGAATATTGTTATCAGGTAAATCAAAATATTTAGGAACAGTAGTCGTTGGGGCTACTGATTCTCCCCTCAAAATTATACTAACCTGGAACCCCCTCCCTCCTCCCCCAAGAAAAAAAATGGAAATTTGTAAAGTAGGTTGTTCATAAGCCATAGAACAAGTAGAATTCCGTAAACTCCATGGGTAAACCGTAAAACTTGGTAGGTATGTGTACCGCATCAACCTGAATACTTCTTGGTATGCAGGTGTGATACAAGAATAAATGAATCAGCTCCTCTCAAAATTATACTAACCTGGACCCCTTCCCCAAGAAAAAAAATTGAAAAAGACTTGACTCAACAGAAGAATTGCAAAAATTAATTTTCACCTACAATCATTACAAAATTATTTAAAAAATGAAAAAAAGAATGTCGTTCTTAAAGAAATAAAAGTTACCCAAAAGACTTATTAAATCCCTCAAAAAAAGAATAATTAAGATGTTCAACATATGACTTGTACTAGCTCTTAAAAGTACAGGGAAAAAATTTCCACAGCTTACACTTTGCCAAATGGATTTCTGACTTAAACAAGGAATTACTATACTGCAGAATTTAGCTATGGTTGCCATATATAGGAGCAACATGTTGACAATTGAGAACTCCTTTGAAAGAATATGTATCAGAAATTAAAAAGCATGCACAATGAAACTGGATTAGACAGACATAAGAAACTGGGATTCATTTGAAAATATTAGTCACCAGAAGGACACTAGGCATTGCCCTTCAGTCACCATTAGCCCCACGAGACGCTAAAAAGGAGCATATTCCCACAGATTGACTGCTACTACAGAGGGAGAGACAAAAGTTTTGCAATGTTTGGATCACTGTCTTCATATGTACCTTTATGACGAAAGCTGACTTGCATTCAAAGTATAAGCCATCATATGTTGCACCGTTTTTAGCCATCTGTCTGCCAGTTCTTCGATTCCGCGGCGGTACCAGTTCTTGTCTTTCAAGGCAAAGAACTCTTTCACCCCAGCTACCACCTCCTAGACCCACTTTTCATCGCACGTAACAATTCTCTTGATGAAATGCACATTGCACGGGTTTTCTAAGAGTTTCGTGCACACTTCCACTCAGCAGTTTGCTTCAGCTGGTGTCAGTTCGTGAGGGACAATACAGCAGCTCCTGTAGAACTTGCCGAGGTCCTGAAGGTGACGAACCATGGTGGTCTGTGATATGCCCAGCTCGCCTGATAATCTTCGATGGTAGTTGTTAGATTTACCTCTACGGCCTGGCGCACAACCTCCGAATCCAAGATTTGAACCCTACCTGACCTTCGCTGATTGTCAAGGTTTCTGTCACCTGAGCGAAATTTCTTGAACCATCTGGTTGCGGTGCTGTGATCTGCGGAACCTTCTTCTTTCGCATGACAAATGTTTCGTGTTGCTTCAGCAGCGTCATGGCAGAGTTCAAACTCGTAAAGCAAAAGTCCCCTAATTAGCCGGTTGTGGCTGTTCATCTTTTAGGCGTCCTAACCACAGACAAAACGATGACATGCAATGCTGCTCACAGCAACGACTACCACTTTATATCCCTTTCGACCAACTGCAGTGTGTGACTTGAACTAGTTTAAACACATGACATACCCGCCCCAACACATGTGTTTATGCAAATATTGCAAAACTTTCAACTCACCCTCTGTAGAAAAGTGGCATTGTGAGGTTGATCACAACCACTGCACTGACGGTGGTGTGGTAGAGAGCACTTGAAAAATATCTGAAAAGTTACATGCCCAGCTGGGCATGTGCAGAAATTATTTACCTGCCCAGGTAGTAAAAGCTGGATGCCCAGGAAAAATGTACTTTTAAGATAACAAATATGATTATTTTTTTACATGCTTTGCATTTCTGTTTTAAGGGTCTGTATTCAAAATGTTCAATGCACAAAAGTGTGTATTTCAAGTTTTAAGATGATGATGATGCTGAAATTAATATTTGAGAAATTTAGTGATTCTGCCATGTTCCCACTGTTGAAGTTTTTGTCCTTTGTCAATAAACAACGAAGGCTAGTTCCATCAGAGGCATGCACTCTGCCTCTGTTGCCGACTAACAACATTTGGTTCCAATTTCTGGACCTAGAGCATAATATAATTAAAGAAGTCACATTCTTCTGCCCTTGGCACCCGTAACAATAATACAATTTTCAGTGATTAGCAGGGAATTGAAACAACATGTGACGACTGTCTTTTTTGTTATAGTAGGAAATTTTATTCCAAACTTTATTTTGAAATTTAGTTGCCTTGTCCGGTCCACTATATTTTTTGGTTTACCTGCCCAGGTCAATAATTTACATGCTCCAGGCATCTCGAGCATAGTATTTTTCAAGCCTTGGGTCTGATAATGAAAATATACTGTTTCTTTTTTTTATATATATTTGGGGTTTGACGGGCTATAAGCAGTCGCCTGTCACTAATTTAGGGCCGCTGACTTCAGGGAAGGGAGAGAACCAGCGCCATAAGACAAACACAACATCCATGCCTCACTGGGATTCACAACCAGACCCATCTCAGACGAATAATCAGAAGACATGCTTAGAACACTACGCGATCGGGGGCAGTTGTGCTGTTTTTAAAAATTAGCCTAAAAATAATAATAACCATATATATATATATATATATATATATCATACGTGAGACTGATGAAGAAAGAAAAAAAAGCTGAACTTTTTAACTGGGTAAAAAATCTGAATGCATGACGAAACAGTGTGAATAAAACACAGCATATATAAAATTAGCATTTAACAACACAAGATAAAGGAAGCATTACGTGAAGGGGGGGAGGTAACGATTACGGGCGAAATCTTCGCACCGTCCGACTTCCGTTCTCAGAAATGTTCTGTATATTTTCAAGCTGAAATACACATCCAGTCAATAAAATTATATTTAACAACAATACCGAGAAAAAGTATATAGGAAGAAAAAAAATTACGATTACAGGAGAAATCTTCACTCCATTCTAACTTCCGATTTCGAAAGTCGTACTTTCATTCACCGACGGAAAACGACCTTCCCCCAAATTCTGTTCAGTTATGTAGATCTCAAGAACCACACAAATGATGATAAAAACGCCAAAATACCTCGAATCCGTCAAAAAATCTCGTGCCTGAAGATCAGAGGAAATTTCCATGCCGTCTAACTTCCGTTTTCAGAAACTTTTCCTCCATTTCTAAGCTGAAATATAAATATTTATGGAATAAAATTATACTTAACAACAATACTGGGCAGAAGAAATATCGCTAGAAAAGGGCATTACGATAACGGGGAAAGCCTTTTCTCCGTTTAACTTCCGTTTACGAAAGTTTTAAAAGATGAACGCTTTCTGATGGCTAACTAATACCCCCAAAATTTCTCTTCGGTTTTGCATCGATCTTGAGGATGACCCAAATGATGATGAAAAAAGCGGAATCAGCGGAAGAATCTCGTGTACGATATCATCATCATCATCATCATTGTCAACCATTATCAATCCACTGCTGGACAAAGGTCTCCCCAAGTTTCCTCCACAACGATCTGTCTTGTGCCAGTCTCCTCCATGTCACTCCCGCATACTTTCGAATTTCATCCACCCATCTCCCATGTGGTCTTCTTCTGGGTCTTTTCCTGTCCCTTGGAATCCAATCTAAAATTTCGGCAGTCCATCGATGGTCTGTCTTTCTGGCATATATATATATACAAATAATTTCTTTTTGAAAATTAACTTTTTTTCTCTCTCAGCTCTCATGACCAAAGCTATGAAGATTTGCCCAGTCCTAATAGTGTTGCCAGATTTCAAAAAAGGAAAGAACCAGACAGTACAGAAATTTGTTTGCAGGGATCATAGCATACTTCTGGAAAATTTTAGGTAGGAATTTTAGGACTTTTTAGAAAAATTTTAGGAAAATTTTAGGAGTGTATTTCAATAAAAACTAGATGTATATTTGTATACATCTAGTAAAACAACTTTGTATACATTGTAAAGAGTTTGCTTCACACCCTTCAACCATATATACTGATAGACTGCACATGACATCAAAATTTCTGGCTCCAACATAAAATCACATGACAACAGTCAAAAAGATGGGTTACACCTGCTGTGCTTATGGTTGCTCTGAGCGATATAGTACAGAAAGTTCTATGATTTTTCATGGGTAAGAAACTAATTAAATACCTAAGTCAATAAAGTTCAATTACTTAACCAGAAACTTGCAGCTATTGATATAAAAATATAGTAACTTAAGAAAAAAAAAATGAAATGCATGTTCCAAATTCTTCGCAAATGTTCATCACATTATAAATCACAAAATGTAAACAACCCGATCATGCATGTATATAGCTCATAAGTAAACTTACCTGAAAGAGTTTTCATTATATATGAGGCGCATTCACATAATACACCGAAAACACTGAAGTTCTGCAGCGTAAATTAGTAATCATAACAGCATTTTTACACGAAATTTGGAGTCTGATGATGACATGCCCAATGTTTGAGCCATGGCGACTTTGATGCAGCTATTGCCAATGCGCAGTCCATTAGTATATATGGTCGAAGTTCACACCCAAATTTTTTGCATAACGTCTAATGTCTAAAGTTTAAGTATGATTTACTTCTAATGTTCAGTTCTTATCTTTTCACGTGTTATTATCATATTCAAGTATATTTACCACATTCAAGTTTCACTTTGAACATTAATATGCTGTTGAACCAGAAGCAATTCACGATTTTCACAGTAAAGTTTTCAGGTTTCACATTAAATTATAATATCCTAAAAAGGTAATTGAAAACCAAGAACTATGTACAATTGTTCACTGAATTACTTTTTTTCATATTATTGTTTTAACCTTTTCCTGATTAGCCTATCTTTTTCTGCTTCCACCACAACTAATTTACTTTCAGTTTTCTTTATTTCAGCTGAACCTTGTATGATCAAGTTAGAGGCAACTGCTATTTCAACAGTATTTTGTTTTTCTACAGCTTTTCTCATTCTTTCTGTTCCCTCTTGAATTACTGCTAGGGAGGCTTCTTTATCTTTTTTAAGCCTATTTATTTCTGCATCATTTTCTTTTATTTTGTCATCAAACTCAGCTTTTCTTTTTTCTCTAGCTGCTTTTCCTTATTTTCCCTCTCTTTCTGCTTCCTTTCTTTTACCTTTTTTTTATTCTTCTTCCTTCAGCTTATCAACATACTCTTTATAAAATTTATGTGAATCACGAACACTATTTAACAAATTTCTTGTTATGGGAACTTTACTTACACATCCATAGTGTTTAATGGCCCCTTTAACTATTCTTAATGATGTTATAGTTGAGTCTTTTTAAGTTAGCCTTGTCCTTCCTTAACAGAGTAGTGTTAACCGAAAATCCCCTTTCTGCATCAGCATTACCATGAGGTAAAACTAATATTGACTTGATGAGTTTAGCAAGATTTGAGTATTTTCTTTTCCGCTAGAGTCTTTAATACTAAATATATTACGCCAGTAATGATCAATCCGCACTGGAATATGCCCTTCCTCTGAAAATTTCACTAGTTCATCTAGAGTTGGCTTATCGCAATTTAAAAGTTTCCACTCTTCTCTTACTCTATCAATTTGTTCCTCAGAAAGATGCAAAACACTTGAAATTCTGGTTATTTCCAAAGTCCGTCAGTGACTGAAAGTTGAGTTGACTCTTTCTTTGGTTCTTTTACCTTTAAAACTTCTATGTCTCTTAGCTTTTGATTGCAGAATGGCAAATTTGACTTTAAATATTTTGTGGTTGCAATTAGTGATGATCTTACATCTAAGAGAAATAATTTCTGCCTGGTCTCCTGAACATTCCTGAGGAGATTTTTGTCTTCATACCAACTTCTAACTCCCCTAGTTTTTTCCATGAATTTTTGTTTTCAAAATCTACATTCTTTAGGTCTTCTCCAAATTTCCCTGCAATAACGTCATCTTGGATAAACTGAGCCATAACATTCCTCATTAAAGTATTTAAATCAGAATATAACTGGTGTATTTTTGGTTCTTCACTCTGATAACATAATGAAAACTTTTCAAAATTTTGGTGTGAAAATGAAATTAATGCTAAATAGCAAGGAGTTAGCTCATTTTTCAGGAAACAGTGAATTCTTTTATACCTTGCCGAATTGCATAGTTGTTTTTCAAATATTTTTTGAGATGGCAAGAAGTTTAAAAAATATTCTGTAATATTTAGCCATTGATCCAAGAGCCTCTGGGCTACAGAACCAACGGTTAACCATCTGTTGCTGACATGGCGCAAAAAGAAATTTGGCTGTGACCAATGTTATATCCTCGACAGATTTATAATCCTCTCGTCTTGCAGCACTACTCTTTAAAAAGTAATGCATATCAGTAGCAAATTTGTCAAAATCTATATTTAAGCTTGTCAAAAAATTTTTAAATGCATTACTAACAACATGCAGGTTGCAAAAACCTAGTTCCAAAGATTTCTGGCCTGTTTCTTGTTTTACAACTTCATTGAATTTGCATAAAAAGCATTTATTTACATTTGGGCTGTCCATGGATACACAAATAATTCTGTTCAACGAAATATTGAAAGATGATAACACATCAAGAATTTCTTTTAGCAAAATATCTGCTGTTATATGACCCAGAAAAACGCTTGTTAGGTATCGGCAAGAAACTGAATTTATTTCTGAAGACCAGTACCTGAGATACACATCCAACTGCCATTTCACTTGTGTATTTGTAGTTTCATCAAATGCTATTTCATCAAACCTTTCCTGGGCTACTAGATGCAATGTCTTTTTTCAAATCCTCTTCAAAATATTTTGACAATCCACGTGATATCACATAAGCAACTTTTTTTCTTTAAGTTGCATTTTGGCTGCAATAGCAGAATCAGGAAACATTTCTTTGAAAAGTTCAACTGTTTCAGTGCATGAAACAAAAGACATATTGTCCTTAGCAACTTTCATGGCCCATAATGCTTCGGCTTTAGCCAACTGTAAATCATGACTCAGTACTTCACTAATATTTGTTTTGGGCTGAAGATCCCGTCCTCCAAAGGCTTTCAAGGATGGACTTACTTTGAAATTTCTGCAAATGTTTTTTTCCTTTATGATGCGCTTTTACTTGTGAAAAGCCACTCTTAGAAATGTTGAAAATTTCTGAACACAATATACACTTAGCAGAAAATATTGTTTCAGTTGCAGAACACCATTCTTTCAACTTCACTCCGTCCAATTCTTTGGCGAGCCACGCATCTTGAAATTTCGTTTTGGATTTAGGCATCTTAAACACTTGTATTACTAACCAGAAAATGAAAGGGAAGTACAAAAACACGTTCCAATATTGCAAAACCAGACAACTTCCCGAAATTTGGCTGCGAGGA
The DNA here is from genome assembly GCA_039090855.1 of Macrothele yani. NCBI lineage: Eukaryota > Metazoa > Arthropoda > Arachnida > Araneae > Macrothelidae > Macrothele > Macrothele yani. The sequence goes on along the minus strand of CM077023.1, from coordinate 78,348,516 downwards.
TGTCAGAAGATGGAAAAAAAAAAAAAAAATAAAAGCAGGTCACCACTAGAGAACTGAACCTCCACACAGCACAGAGAACACCATAAAAGACGCAAAACCAGAAACTATCATACGCATCTCACGCAAGTTCAGTCAAAGCGAGTCGGAGCCGAGATATATTGCGCATCGAAGGTCGCTGTCACCGACGCACGATCGAAGGTCAATGATCACGTGCTCTACTGCCTGCCACGATAACACTCAGCTACCATCCCATCGTCATTACCGGAGGTTACGGAAGGAGACCACATGTTTCCTCTTTGCTTCCACCCACCTGCGGTTTACAATAACAAAACATCAGCAGAAAGAGGAGGTTCCACAAGGCATGTACAAAAATAAAGTATGATTTTCTGCGTGCCACGGAGTTCGTCTGCAAAGCACAAACCCAGGGTAAAATGACCCCTCCCCTTTTCCCTTAGATCTCTTGCTACTCTCGAAAACTGTCCGAAGGCAAAAAAGTGGAGCGCCCGCCCCGATACAAGTGCATCTCGATGGCGTCATTTTCCCTCCCTTCAGCAGCAGCACAGCATATAGGCTGTGTTTCTACAGGTCTTTTTACCTCACCGTAATGGTAAATTTATTGGCGTTAATAACGGTTGTATTTTTAATAAATAAGCTTACGAAAATTTTAGGATGAATAGCAAATTTTAGGTATAATTTTAGGAATTTAAGGAGGGTCACAAAATTTTAGGAATTTTAGGAGGAATGCGATCCCTGTGTTTGTTTCACCCAGAAATCAAACCACAGACACCAAATGACAGAAAGTTATGTGGCAAGAGTTAAAAAGAACCTGTGAAATTGAGAATTTAAATAAATTCCACAGGACCTTACATATAAAAAAAGAACAAAGTCAAATATGCTACAGTATATACATAACAGCTCCACCAAAAATGATAAAATGAACTATACACGATGTTTTCAGTACAATTTTTACACACTTATATTTAAAAAGAAAAAAAGTGATATGTGCAAAGGATAATAAAATGTGATCAAATACAAACCTAGAAATACTTGAAAAACAGTGGTTATTGTGCTCACTGTTCTACAATTACTTGTTTTGTTGTTTAGCAATTTCTTCTCTTTAAATTAAATTTGGAAAAACAAAAGTAGGATATTGACAACATGCAAAACACACATTTTTGTTCAACATTACTAATAAAATTCACTCATTATGATAAATTTGGGCATAAGCGCACAACTATAGAAAAAAAGCCAGTACTAATAACACAAAAAAACATGCTTAATTTACAAAGCAGGTCATTCATTAAGGTAACTTCAGTCTTCAATATTAATAAGGATGGCAAGTGGTTGCCAGATGGATAATGTTGGTCTGCTTTTCTCTTAACATTGATTTTCAGATTAATGGAGTGTAAAAAGAAGGATCAAAATTGCAGTTCTTGGGCAAAAGAAAAATTCGCAGTTTTAATACTGTAGATGAATGCATCTTGCAAATTCTGTTTTTCACATTGTATATGTTATTAGGGCGGGAGTAAGCTTATATGCTGTTGTATATACCTAGTACAAGACAAATTTAAGACATGAAAAATGAACAAGTAAAAAAAAAAAAAAAAAAGACAACATTTTTTAAAAACTCATCAATTTTTTCAGTCGCTGTTCCTAATTTATTATCGTTGCCGAAGCATATCCAGTAGGCACAAAACCCGAAAGATATGGAAGATGAATAAAATTGAGTTTAAAACCACTGATGAATAAAAAGTGGCTAAAAACCATGAAACAAAAGAAATCAAGTTGAAAAATGATTAAAAATGGATAATGAAACAAAGGAAATCAAGCTGAAAAAAAGTTTGATTTTTTAAAAAAATTTTTACTTTTTTTCAACTTTAGTTCCTTTGTTTCATGGTTTTTAGCCATTTTTTATTCATCAATGGTTTTAAACTCAATTTCATTCATCCTCCATAACTTTCAGTTTTTGTGCCCACTGGATATGCATCAGCAATGACGATAAATTAGTTACAGCAACTAAAACAAGAAAGATCACACCGAATTTTAGGGTTTAATAAGCACGTCTTTTGAATCCGTTCTGATGCAAATTAAATTTATCAAAGATATTCAAAGTCAATGGAACCGGTACGGAAAACAATAGTATCTGACGGAAGAAAAGTTTTTCAATCGGGTCTTTAAACCCTCAGATATTGGTGTAAATGAAACGTGAGCTTACGAACTCTTAGAAACAGAGTTATCGACAAAAATAAGATGCGACTTTACGTCCCCTGGTGGGAAAACCATGCATTATTTTAGGAAGAAAGTATTCTCAAAAGGTTTATCCATATGAGCGGTACCGGTCCAAGAAAAAAAATTTAGTCAAGTTTTCAGGAGCCCAGATTTTGCTACAAAATACATCAGAAGCAGAAATTAACACTTATGACCCTTGGTGGCCAAAGCATTCTTTACAAAACATTAGAAATTATGTGAAAAATATTTTCCATCAGGTCTTGTATGCGATACAGGAAAAATTTTTCAAATCGGAGCGCTAGGAGCAGAAAATGCAATTTACCTTTATGCACCCTAGCGGAAAGTCTATGATTTAGGTGAAAATTTTGAATTTATAGGGAAAACATTTCGCATCGGAAACACTATCCAACAAATAAGGAATTTTTCAAATCGTACTTTTAGAAGTAGAGATATTGACAAAAATAAGATATACGTCTACGCCCCCTGGCGTAGATACCATGCATTATTTCAAGAAGAAAATGTTCCTAAAAGGTTTGCGACATGAGTAGTATCGGTCAACAAAAGACTTTTTTCAATCGAGATTTTAGAAGCTCATATTTTGCTGCAAATACATCAGAAGCTGAAATTAACACTTATGACCCCTGGTGGCCAAAGCATTCTTTACAAAACATTAGAAATTATGTGAAAAAAAATTTCCATCAGGTCTTGTATGCGATACAGGAAAAATTTTTCAAATCGGAGCGCTAGGAGCAGAAAATGCAATTTACCTTTATGCACCCTAGCGGAAAGTCTATGATTTATGTGAAAATTTTGAATTTATAGGAAAAACATTTCGCATCGGAAACACTATCCAACAAATAAGGAATTTTTCAAATCGTACTTTTAGAAGTAGAGATATTGACAAAAATAAGATATACGTCTACGCCCCCTGGCGTAGATACCATGCATTATTTCAAGAAGAAAATGTTCCTAAAAGGTTTGCGACATGAGTAGTATCGGTCAACAAAAGACTTTTTTTCAATCGAGATTTTAGAAGCTCATATTTTGCTGCAAATACATCAGAAGCTGAAATTAACACTTACACCACCTAGTGGCCAAACCACTTTTTTACAAAAATTAGAAATTATGTGCAAACGATTTCCCATCAGGAGCTGTATCCGGTGCAGAAAGAATTTTTCAAATCGGATATTTAGAAGCAGAGAGATAGTTAAAAACGCAATTTACCTTTATGCCCCCTAGCGGAAAGTCTATGAATTACTTGAAAATTTTGAATTTATAGGAAAAACACGTCACACTAGAAACACTATCCAACAAAGAATTTTTTAAATCGGACTCCTAGAAGTCGAGATATTGACAAAAATAAGATATGCATCTACGCCCCCTGGCGCAGAAACCATGCACTATTTTAAGAAGAATGTATTTCAAAAGGTTTGTCAACAAGAGTAGTATTGGTCTACAAACGACATTTTTTTTCAATCTAGAATTTAGAAGCTAATATTTTGCTGCAAATACATCAGAAGCAGAAATTAAGATTTACGCCCCGTGGTGGCCAAACTATTTTTTACAAAAATTAGAAATTATGTGCAAATGATTTCCCATCAGGAGCTGTATTCGGTGCAGAATTTTTTTTTCAAATTGGGGATTTAGAAGCAGAGATATAGGGAGAAACGCAATTTACCACTACGCCCCCTAGCGGAAAGTCTATGAATTACTTGAAAATTTTGAAATTATATGAAAAACATGTCACACGGAAAACACTATCCAACAAAGAAGGAATTTTTCAAATCGGACTGCTAGAAGTAGAGATATTGACAAAAATAAGATATACATCTACGTCCCCTGGCGGAGAAACTGTGGAATATTTTAAGAAGAAAATATTGCGAAAAGGTTTAGCGATGCGAGTGGCATCAGTCCACGAAAGAATTTTTTTAATCGATATTTTAGAAGATCAGATTTTATGGCAAATACATCAGAAGCAAAAATTAACACTTCTGCCCCCTGGTGGCCAAAGTATTCTTTACCAAAAATTCGAAATTATATACAAAAGATTTTCCATCAGGAGATGTATCCGCTGAATAAAATTTTTTTCAAATCTGAGATTTAGGAGAAGAGTTATCGGGAAAAATGTAATTTATTTTTATGCCCCCTAGCGGGAAATATATGCATAATTTAAGAAAGAACCTGTATCTAAAATACTCTTCGACATAAATGGAATCGAAAGATAAAAGATTATTTTCAATCGGATGTTTAGAAGCAAATATGTGGAATAAAACGTAATTTTGAATTCGACATCATCTGCATTTACGTCTTCTAGCGGCGAAATTGTATATCGTTAAAAAAAAAAAAAGCGAAATAAAGGATCATCATTCGCATATTTCCAGCTTTCGAATGCAAAAAGAATTTTTCAAATCGGACTAATAGTTGCAGAAATACTGTGGGTATGGACGGACAGACTATCAAACCGATAGCATAAGCACAATCTTTTTTTTTTGCAAAAGACGTGCTAAAAATAGATGCAGTGAGTTTTTTAAAAAATTTGTCAATTTGTTTTACCTGTTCGTTTTCCATGTCTTCAAAATTTTCTATGAATATACAACAGCATATAAGCTTAACCCATCCTAATAACATATACAATGTGAGAAACAGAATTTGATCTATGATATTAAAATGTTTTATCCATATTTTTGCACTGAGCTTAGCTTTAAGGTTACTTGCTTAGAATGAAAAATTCCCAAACTTTTATGATAGTGAAGCACAAAATGATTGATGAAAGGTGTAACTTGCTTGGTATCATTCCATTCAGGTTCAGCAGAAGTATTCTCCAAAGTTAAAATGGCCAATAGTGTTCAGAATTTTTATTATGGACATAGTTTTTGTTCTCTACCAAATGGCTATTGATGCTACAGTGAATGTTTCTAATGTAACAAGTTTCAATGGAAGATGCTGAAATTGGGATCGGGTCACCTTCAAGAAGATTGAGGGAAGTTATTCATCATGCCAATTGTCTTATACCTACAAGCTTAAAACAAATTTTCAAAAAGTTTGGTTATCATTTAGTCATCAAATGCAACCATTCTATCAGCAAATTAATAATGAATGATAAAATAACTTCCCTCTCTTCCTGGAGTTCACCTCATATGAATTTTAACATGTTTTAATGAAATGTGTTTAACTGGAAGCACTTGCAAGTGTCTACAACACGTCACATCTTAAAAGTTGTTTGAGTTATGTTGCACATTTGTGGTGCTGACTGTAAATATGATTTTAGTTTTGGGCATTCAGTATCAAATAAACCAATGAAATAGCCATTTTCACCCTTACCTCTTTTAATTTCCTTAAAATTTAGTTGATTGATAGGCAAAGTATGCTTATGCGCAAATCGGCTAAGTATACTTATGCACAAATGCCTAATTTTAGCTTTGTCCACCCACAGGGTTTCAAATTACATGACCTTGAAAATAAGAAAATCAGGACCTTCATACATCATTACGAAATTGAACTAGAAAGTTGAAATTTGCATATTTTTTACAGTATTTTATATGAGCTTTGATATCATGCACTGAAAAGTGAAAAACAAATCATGCTGGCCTTTTCAAAGTCACAGAAATAATCTGTGATCAGTTATTGACCAGGCAAACAAGTTTGTATATTTGGGAAGCATGTTTGACAGAGAGAACAAATTAGATGGAAAATTAGTAGACGAGTGAACTCTTCATTGAAAGTCAAAGCTACTTTGGAAGGTTTTTGCAGAGGAATGATGGGTTTTCAAGAGAGTTTCGAATGGCTGTGTATGGAAGTGTAATTGTTCCTGCTCTGATGTATGGCAGTGAAACCTGGGTACTACAGAAGAGACATAGGAGTTATTTGTTTGCTGGAGAGATGCGTTACTTACGAGGGGTTGGTGGGAAGACACACGCTGAACATGTGAGGAATGAAGATGCGTTGCAGATGTGTAATATGAGGCAAAATGTTGTTAGCATGTTTTATAAAACATAGTGCAGCAAGGAAGTAAAGGGAAAAGGCCAACAAGGCCTGACAAAGCCCCGAGCTTCCTAAATATTCTTAGGTGGTTTGGCCATCTTGAAAGATTGAGTGATGCTTACTAAGAGAATTTATCCAGCCCAAGCAGCAGGAAAGAAAGGTAGAGGAAGGCCAAGGAAATCAAGGGAAGACTAGATTCAGGAATGTCTGCACGAGAAAGAGATGAGTATGAAGTACAAAAGGTCTTGTGCGTGGCGTGCGATGGATGTTAATGAAGCGCACGCTGTGTGCCAAGATTGCTATGAATGGAGACTTTTGGATACAGCAACAGTAAATTCTTTCTGTGAGGAGCTAACCTCTGAATATCAGAACGGCATCATCATCATCATCATCATTGTCAACCATTATCAATCCACTGCTGGACGAAGGTCTCCCCAAGTTTCCTCCACAACGGTCTGTCTTGTGCCAGTCTCCTCCATGTCACCCCTGCATACTTTCGAATTTCATCCACCCATCTCCCATGTGGTCTTCTTCTGGGTCTTTTCCTGTCCCTTGGAATCCAATCTAAAATTTCGGCTGTCCATCGATGATCTGTCCTTCTGGCAGTATGTCCAGCCCATTGCCATTTCAGGGATTTAACTCTGATCATGATGTCTTCCACTTTTGTCATTTTTCGGATCCACGAGTTCCTCTTCTTATCTCTCCTGGTTACACCAAGTATGCACCTCTCCATGCTTCTTTGAGTTGTCTGCAGCCTTTGTATGTCTCTTTTAGTTAAGGTCCACGTCTCTGCACCATACGTAAGCACTGGAAGGATGCATTGATCAAACACTTTTCTTTTAAGACATAATGGCATATTGCTCTTGAAAATTATGCTGTTTCTTCCAAAAGCTCTCCAGGCAAGTTTTGTACGCCGATTAATTTCTTCATCAATGTGACCCTCACTTGATATCTGCTGTCCAAGATAAACGTACGTGGCTGTTATCTCCAGCTTTTCTCCATCAATCGATAAATCTTCATTTCTTGTAAAAGCATTGAACATCACTTTTGTCTTCTGAAAGTTCATTTTTAATCCCACTTCTTTACTCTTGTCAGCAAGTTCCTGGATCATACTCTACAGCTCTGATGGGGTAGTTGCAAAAATGACTACGTCATCAGCAAAACGAAGGTGGGTTAGATAATCTCCATTAATCTTTATCCCCTTGTTTTCCCAGCTCAGCGACTGAAAAACACCCTCCAATGTGGCATTAAAGAGCTTCGGAGATATGGTGTCACCTTGTCTCACTCCCTTTCCAATTTTTACGTGTGTTGTATTTTCAAACAGCCTAATCTTTGCACTTGCATTTTCATAGATGTTATTAATAATATTAATGTATGCATCTTCAATACCGCAGGTTTTCAGAGCCATTGTAACTGCTGATGGTTTCACCGAATCAAAGGCTTTTTCATAATCGATAAAAGCCATGCACAATGGAAGTTCATATTCCCTTGCTCTTTCAATTAGTTCTCTCAGCACGTGGATATGATCTATTGTGCTGTAGCCACTCCTGAATCCAGCTTGTTCTCTCGGTTGAGCCATGTCCAGTGTTACCTTTAAGCGGTGTGAAAGAACTTTAGTGAAGATTTTATAAACTACTGATAGGAGGCTGATAGGTCTGTAGTTTCCGAGATCCTCAATGTCACCTTTCTTATGTAGCAGGATCATTGTAGCGGTGTTCCAATCCTCAGGAATCTTTCCTTCATTAAGGCATCGAGTGAAAATTTGGGCGAGTACTGTTTCGATTTCTCCACTTGCTTCTTGTATGATGTCTACAGTAATTCCATCTTCTCCTGGAGCTTTTCCCCGCTTCATGTTCTTGATTGCATGTGCAACTTCTGCTGGAAGGACTGGAGGAACTCTGGTACTGGTATCTTTCATGATGTCTGGAGTGCATGTATCGTCCCTTTCATATAATTTGGAGTAGAAATCTTTCACTCTTGTCAAAATTTCGCCTCTATTTCTTGTTACAGAACCATCTTCTTTTCTCAGTGCCATAATCTGTTTTCTTCCCTTACTGAGATGTCCCTTTGCTATCTTTAGGCTTTGGTTGTTTTCAATTGCTTTCCTCACTAGTTCACAGTTGAATTTTCTTACGTCTTCAGTGATACTTTTTCTTACTGTCTTGCATAGCTCTATATATTCCACTTTGGAAGTCACATCTTCTCTAGTTGTCCTCATCTCTCTTCTTTTTGCATCAACATTTTCGTTTTTCCTGATAATTTATTTACATGCAACTTGTTCTTAGACCCAGCTAATTTTGTTGCTGTTTCCATAAGAGCTTTGGTTACTTTTCTGTTAACTTCAGAGATGTCCACTTCTTCTGATGTTAGGCCTTCTAAAGCAGAGAACCTGTTCTTCAGTTCCAACTTGAAGGTATTATGGTGTTTTTTAAGGTTGGTTATGTCAATAGATTTTGTTTGTCTTATGAGCTTGCCACGTTCAAGTTTAGTGTTGAGGTGCATCTTACATCTCACCAATCTATGGTCACTACCTGTGTTGAACTTGTTTAGCACACTGCAGTCTTCTATGGACGAATTTTTTGTTACACATAATAAAATCAATTTCACTTGTCGACCCATTTGGATGTCTCCAAGTCCATTTCCTGTGTGGCTTTTTCTTGAAAAAGGAGTTCAAGATGAAAAAACCCTTCTGCCTCTGCAAACTCAACGAGAGTATTTCCACGCTGGTTTCTGTTGCCGTGACCAAATTTACCTACTGAAGTTTCATTCTGTTGCCGTTGCCCTATTTTTGCATTGAAATCTCCCATAATTATTTTCAAATGCTGCTTACCTTTATTATTTAGATGACAAAGTTCCTCATAAAATTCTTCAATTTCTTCTTCAGGATGACTTGTGGTGGGTGCATAAGTTTGAATAATCTGAGCCTGGTATCTTTTCGAGAGTTGGATAACAAGTCGTGCAGCTCTGTCAGAGGAACTTTCAACTTCTACAACTTTATCCTTCAGTTTCTTGTTTATTATAAATCCAACACCACTAGTTCTGCCAGTATCTGTCCCACGATAGTAGAAGAGATGTTCACTTTTCAGTTCGATGAGATCTTCTCCTTTTCTCCTTACCTCACTTAGCCCCACGATGTCCCACTTGATCCTTTGTAGTTCCTCTTCCAATTCAAGAAGCCTTGAATCAGAAGATAGGGAGCGTCCATTGTACGTAGCCAAGGTCAGCATCAGATGGCAGCCTAGTCCGGTCCTCCGGGGATTCTTAGCACCCTCTGCCTTCATGTCGCACTGGCCGCTGCCTTGGCCAGGTACATTCCAGCTGCCGGAGACTGAGGGCCAAGATTTAAGTTGTGGAATCATTTTGGAGGGGTTTGGCCATAACTCACCACGCTGGCCAACGGCATAGTGATACGTATATATGTAAAAATAACCTCTGACCTTGAATACTGTTTAAAAACTGCAATTTTAAAATTCTGAAAAAAATTATATGCATACCAGTATTCCAACTTTCAAGTTGGGACCGCAATAGGATCACCATTTCTGAAATATTTTACTGAAGTGAAACTTAACCAAAATTTTCCAAAAGTTACTAAATGACATTTCACAGCTGCTTGGCAAGTAATTGACAAGTTTAACCTGACATATTCATAAAATGCAAAGTTTGCCCACCATATGATACACTAAATGCATCCTTTCAGTGGAGTGAAAATAAAAGAGCCATGCTAAGGCTAGAACATTACATTATGAAAATGGGCATTTTTGTGGGAAGCTTTTTCTCTCTTCTTTATGTGTGTCCCCCCTAATAGTACAGGATTTCAAATTAATTTATTTTTCCAGGTTTGTAGCAAAACTATTCATGTTTCCTGACATTTCACTGATACTTTTGGGATTAATCGACCCCCACCACCACCACCACTATATTTCCCTGTTTAATGGAGTACCAAACAAATTCTTATCCCTTCTAAATCAGAGGCACCTTGAGTTTTGATCAACAGCAGGTTTAGTTTTCAGTTCGCTTTTGGCTTTTTCTCACCCAATCACAGCTTTGTCTACCTTCATTAGACAAATGCAACAGTCAGCAGCAGCCACCTCACACTTACGGTTTCATACTGTTACTTGTTACAGAAATCTTTAATGTGTTACACTCTAAGCTGTTATGTTTTGTTTTTTCTTCTGGTCTTGAAAGGTATTACACCAAAAACATATTGCATGTATTTAAAAAAAAAAAAAAAAAAAAAAAGCAGTGCAAGAATTTTTCTGAAGAAATTTATAAATTGATAAAGCTCACTGTTTTTTATTTTCAACCCTCTTGATCTGGTAGTTTGTATTTCTTTGTGGAGCTAACTTCTGAATATCAGAGAACAGCTTAGTGATATGTATGTATGTATATATGCTGATAAGTTAAAATGTCACAGATTTCAGAGAGCACTTTGTTGTAACCCTTTTCCAGAAATGGGACGCTATAATGTGAAAAAGAATGTATGCTCTGTTTGTCAGTGTATGGTTAAACTTTCTATTCATAAAAAATATTGGTGACAAGTTATGAAAACGTTTACAGACTAAATATGCTTGTGGACTTCAAAACTGATGACACCCATTCAGGAGTGCAGTCGAGGCCTAGGGATGACCAGCGACATTTTATCTAACTGAATTGGACTTTTTAAAATTTATTTATTCAATTGTCGCCCATCAAAAATGACATTTTTTTTAACACAAATAATAACTGATTTTTTTTCTCTTTCTTCTCTGTCTTTTTTTTTTCGTGGTGGCTATGAACAAATTCGTAGATTTTTTGTTTACTAAAACCACCTCAGAAATAACCAGTGAAGTGAGTACCAGACAGTATATACATATATTCGATTTTAAAGGTTTGTCCCCCCCCCCCCTTGCATACCTGCTGGAGGTCTTCGGAGTGCCAGGCCACTACTTTTTTCAGGACTGCACCACTGCAGACAATCATGTTCACATGTTGATGAAGCTGATACTGAACCTAGCACAAGCCTGATTAGTAGTGAAGGTAAGCTAAATAAGGACATTTCTGAAAGTGCATTAGAAAGTTTGAATGTATCCAAGTGTGCTTCCTAGATTTTTTTTTACAGCTGGACGGCAAACATTTTTTAGCTGGGTGGTACTTTTAACAACCCTTTCCCTAATCGAGAAAAATATGGATGTTGTTTTGCTTAACATTATTATTCTTAGTAAGCATCTTCAGCTGTGTAGCAGGAATTTATATAACATAACATGATAAACAACATTAGAAAATTGTTCATAAATGATGAAAAAAAGTACTTAACTAATAAATCATTTTCGACACAGATTTCAGCCAGTTTTCATCAATATTTATGGTGTGTGTGTGGGGGAGGGGGACTTTTCCACTCTTTCTAAAACATTCATTAAAGGAAATTTAGCTGGGTAGCAGAGAAAATTAGCTGGTGGGAAGCATTAATTAGTGTTTTCTAAGGAGAACACTATATTTTAACTATTGGTGAATCTCCTGTAGAAAAAAATACTGTATGAACTCGCGCAAATTTGGAAAAAAATATTACATGTTCTCTACAGAAGTGTTATTTTAATCTCAGCTTACAATGGGAATTCCCAACACATTTGACCTGGATACAGGAATTTTTCCTTAGCTTAACAAAAACTTCAATGATACAAAGTCAAGAGCTCAAAAAAGTAGGGAGTTTGCAAAATTTGCAGGATGAGTTTGGTACTTCACATTACATGGCAAGAAAGACAAAAATACTTGTAAAGGAACAGGGAATTCCATTCACTCCAAACCTAAAATTTATTTAAAAAAACAGGAGACAGCTGATCTGGTGTAAGATTTGGCTAATTGGCTAGGCTGCGTAACTTAAAAAGATAAAGTAAAGGAAACTTTAACTGTTAATTTTCTGACCTAAATGGTCCATCTGTGTCATTTGCATATCCTGAAAGTCCAGACATGCAGACTGTACATAAAACACAGGTGTCAACTGTAGTCAGCCCATGTACAGCACTAGGTGCATATACACACAATCATAAGAAGAGATGCTGAATGCATTCAAAAACAATGCTATGATACAGGTGAAGCACTTCAAGATAGACAAATTGTTTTGTTCTTTAGTTAGTTCTTTCGAGATATGTCACTGTTTCTGCAAAGGACAGATTATGCTTATGACATTCTTTTTTAAGTACGCTGGATATAGGTGGAACAAATGGAAATTTACCAATATATTTCGTATTGTTGTTGTGTCAATTCTGGGTTTTAAGCTTATTGTAAATAGAGGTAATGAGAGATTTATTATAACCAAAGTCAATAGCCAAATTCTTTATCCAGTCTATTTCTTCTCTTTCTGCTGCCCTTGTAGATGAATGGGTAACAGCCTTTTGGGTACAAAACTAAAAGGCTGAGATCGTGTATTTCCATGGGTGATTAGAGCAATATGGAATAATTGCTGGTATGTAGGAAACTTACGATATACTGTGTATTGTATTTTTGGAGCTTTATTAAATAAAGGAATGTCCAAGTGATTTAGTTGTTGATTAAACTTCTTTTTCAACGGTGACTAATGGATGTACAGGGTGATCCATCTAAACCAGTACCCTGAAAAAACCTTACATTTTTGCAAGGGATCACACAAGGAACTTTTTTCAATAGAAGCAGCAACTTCTGGAGAATGAAAACCGCCACCGTGAAGAAGATTGTTAACCGTAACTCAGCTCGTGATTTGTTTGTTGTTGCGTTGTCATTCACTTTCGTGCATTCGGAAACATGCAGTACTCTGTTCCAGAGCGTGTTTTTAGTGAAATCGTATTCGGTAACCAATTCTGTCATCAAAACGCAACAAGCATTTCGAAGAGAGTTTGGAGTTCGAAAAGTGCCAAGGAAGTCAACAATTCTGTCGATGGCAAAAAACTGGAGCAAACCAGTTCTCTTCTCAGCGGTAGCGGTAGACATCACCCTCCGATGCCCCAAACGCGTGTGGACGATGTTTGGCAACGTTTACTTCAATCTCCGACGAAATCGTTGCGCAGATTAAGCCAACAGACAGGATATTCATACGGAACTTGTCAAAGGGCAGCAAAAAAAAAAAAAAAAAGGCGAATATTCGACCATTTAAAGTGCACGTAATCCATCAGCTGCAGGAACCGGACAAGGGAAAGAGAGTAAGTTACTGCAAATGGTTTCAAAATTTTCTTAATTTGCGATCTGATATTCTCTCCATCACATGGTTTACGGATGAAGCCTGGTTTCATCTGTCAGGCTACGTCAATTCGCAAAACAGCAAATACTGGGCTGCCGAAAGCCCACACGTTATGTGTGAAAACACCGATGCATTCACAAAAGGTTGGTGTATGGTGGGCGGTTTCGTCTATGAAAATTATTGGCCCCATTTTTTTCTCTGAGACTGTCAACACTAACGTTTATTGCCGCATATTCAATGAATTTGTGGAACAACTTGATGACATTGAATTGACAGAGGGTTACTTTCAGCAGGATGGCGCTACGTGTCACACATTGAAAGTCTCAATGGAACTCATAACCAGCTTCTTTGAAGACAGATTAATTTCAAAAAACATATGGCCTCCCCAATCTCCGGACTCAACTTCCCCTGACTTTTTTTATATGGGGCTACTTAAAGGATAGAGTTTACAAAACCCATCCAAAAACATTGGATGCGTTGCGTGAAACAATCACGACTGAAATTGGCAATGTTACTGCTCGTACTCTACATGAGACATCACTGAATATGGTGCGGCGTGTTCAACTGTGTTTACAAGAAAATGGAGGACAATTCCAACATTTGCTTTGATAAAATTATTCTCCAATACCACATGTATAATTCTCAACTTACTGTATGATTTTGTTGTTATTTATAAAAAGTTAAGTAAATCACATGGTACTGGTTTAAATGGATCACCCTGTATAAAAGTTGTTATATTTGTTAATAAAGTTGTTCAAATCATCTTCGGAGTGCTGCCACAAGATCAAGATGTCGTCTACATATCTGAAAAACACATCAGGTAGGTACAGGTTGGTATTTGAAATTAGTTTTTCTTCTAAGTTTTGTAGTATAACTTCAGCTAGCAGGCCTGATTAGAGGCAATGCAGCAAGCTTGCATTGCAGCAGCACATTCCGAAGCAGCCATCCAAAGAAAGGTAAGTTTACCCTTTTGAAAGTCGTTTGAGTCGTTAACCCTAGTTCAGGGGAAAGTTGACCTGATGTCTGAAAGACTACTGGCATGTGAAACAGTATTTAATTCAGCTTATAAGCATCATATATAGCTATTACGTTTAATCTTCAAGCCACGTAATGTTTATTGTTCGAGTCTACACAACACAGACAAGAATATTGAAAAAGGTCAATTTTTAATTTTTTTTTAGCACATGTCAAACACTCATACAAAATGTGATATAAAGAAGGATTTCAACCTTCTGGCACAATTAGATATAACAAGACACAACTACTCACAAAGACTGTCTGAACTTAATTGACACACACCGTCAATGCACAATGATTTAATACTAAAAAACGACAGATATTATAAAGTTAAAAAACCCATGAGCACTTTCGGGATGACAATTACCCCCGTCTTCAGATGGAATAGAGGATTGCTGCTCATGTGCACCAATATATACAGCGGAATATGATGACGCATTGTAGGTAAAGCTTCGGCGCAAGAGTGTCCCAGCTGTTCCCATCGCAACACCCATCAAGTATACCAAAGTGGGTACACTATGGATTGGGTGTATATGGTACAATAACATATACACTGAGTGGCCACTTTATTATGACCACCTGACAGTTTTAAGCAAATGAGCTATTGCTGCACGCTGTTTCCGCTAGAGGGCGAGGCTAGTATAAAAAGTGAAAGCTTAGTGCTTGCGACAGTAGTAGAAGTGATTTTTTGGTGACGAGATGGGTAAAAAATGCGATTTGACGAACTTTCAACGTGGGATGATTGTAAGAGCTAGGAGCCATGGAACGAGTATCACCGAAACCGCCACATTCGTGAAATGTTCCAGAGCAGCTGTTGTTAAACTGTTTAAAGACTGGACTGTCAGCCAAAAAACTGGGTCCCTACGTGCAACGTGTGGTCGTCATTGACTAGTGACTGCTCCGGCGGAACGGAGAGTGTCCAGACTGGTAACAGACAACAGAAGGGCAACAGTGCAGCAAATTACAGACCATCTTAATCAAGGATCCCCTCAAATGATCTCTGCACGCACTGTTTGCCGCACACTGCATCGGATGGGATATGGCAGTCAAAGGCCTGTTCGAGCAGCTTTGCTGTCTGCAGTTAACAAGAGAAAATGTATCCAGTTCACACAGGAACACAAGGATTGGAAACAAATTATGTGGTCTGATGAATCACGTTTTCAGTTGCACCATGCCGATGGCCGAGTGAGAATTAGGCAGAAACAGCACGAAAGCATGGGCCCCAAATGCATTGCTACAACCCTTCAAGCTGGTGGAGGCAACGTTATGGTTTGAGAAATGTTTTCCTGGCATGCTTTGGGCCCTTTAATTCGTGTTGATCAATGTCTGACTGGCACATCATATCTAAACATTATTGCAGACCAAGTGCATCCTGTCATGTGGATGGTTTATCCCAATGGCGATGGCTACTTTCAACAAGATAATGCGCCCTGCCATAGTGCTCGTATTGTACAGGATTGGTTTCAGGAACATGCCAATGAGTTTACTTTGCTTAGGTGGCCACCACAATCTCCAGATCTCGACCCCATTGAGAATTTGTGGGATAAAGTTGAACAAGCCATCAGACAGCTGGATCCACAACCTGCAATCTCACACTCCTGGAAAGTGCTATTCATCAAGCATGCTCTTGGATTCCACAAACCACCTATCAACATCTCGTGGAGTCCATGCCACGAAGAATCGACACAGTATTAAAGGCAAAAGGTGGCCCAATGAAGTACTGAGGGGGTGGTCATAATAAAGTGGTTAAAGTTCAAAAGTTAACTATGATTATTGTTATTAAAGCTCATAGCCACAATATGGCATTTCCATATTCTGGGTAAGTCAATGGGACTGTTGTCATTGCAACAGCAATCCCCAAAAGCTTCAATGTACAAGCTTTCAGTAATGTGTAATGAGTGTGTGGATGCTGGAGTATTTAACAATTTGGCATTAGCCCAGTCTGGTTGAACAGTCCCACATACAATGTACCTGGCAAGTGCTGTGTTGCCATCGTTGACACGAATGTCATACTTGTGCTCTTGCACTCGAATGCCAAGGCTACGTTTTGTGGATCCCACGTAATTGCTTACACTGTCACCAGTGGAAGTATCCATCAAGAGATATTGTATACACCCCATTTACACAAGGTGTTTGTCTTTTCCCAATCATTTTTAATGTATGAAAGAAGGTTCCTGGATCTAGTGCCAAACTGAATGTCATATTTTGAGCAAATGCATGACAGTACATTTGTGATATATGGGTACTGTTCTAATGTGCCTACAAATCGTTTTGTAGGTTTATGGTCTTTAGTCAGACATGTGGATGTATCATTCAATATTCTACGGTAGATTCAATTGACCAGATATCTGGGGCACCTGTAGTTAGCTGCTAAATCGAATATGAATTCTATCTCAGACTTGAGTAAACGATCAGCAGATGAATGCATGAATGCTCTTCTAAGTAAGAAGTTAATAGCAGACAGCTTGTGTGGGACGGGCTGGGAAGAATTAAACGGAATTAGGCTATTACTGGTGGTGGGTTTTCCATAGACAGAGAAAGATAGGTTGCAATTTTCAGAGTTACGAAACATTCAAAAGTCCAGGAAATGCAGAGAAAAGTTAGATTCAATTTCTATCATGAGTCCGATAGTGGGGAAAACAGATGAAAGCATGGCGGCGAACCTAGTTAAGTCATCCTGTGAATGAGGTCAGAACACAAGGATGTTGTCAACGTACCAGATACAAACTGGGTGTAAGGGGAAACTCACTGGGAACTTTGTTTTCGATGTGTTGGAGCAGAATTTCTGCAAGTACAGTGAAAAGTGGAGAGCCCATGGGTGAGCCCTCGACTTGCTTATAAATGTTATTATGGAACTTAAAGTATGAACATTGTTTAACCAAGCAAAGTGTGTTCATAACAGCAGAAATTTCAGAAATGGGGGCTTGGGACTCAGCAAATTTAGCCTCTATAATGAGATGGGTGGCGTCCACAGGTACGTTAGGGTACAGTGAAACAACATCCATAGAGGCAAGAATGAAAGGCTTAGTATGTGGCTGAAACATTCTAACTCTTTAAATTGCCCTAATGGAACTCTTAACTGAATAAGGTGAGTTCACAGCAAAATTTGCTAAATACTGGGCACAGGCTTTTTCGAGAGGTCAAGTCGGGCTAACATAGACTGCGACCAAAGGCCGAATAGGGTGCCTCTCCTTATGCAGTTTAAGACGCCCAAAGATGTTGGGTACACGACAGCCAGGTGGGATGGGTGGGGGGGGTGAAAGCACTGGAAAAGCATTCAGGAAAGAAGTAGGTACGTTTCAGTCGAGAAAGTGCCAAACATGTTGCTCTGGTTGGGTCACGTTCAATAACAGTGTGTGGAATAGAGAAGATGGCTTCATACATTTTTTCTTGATATGTTGAGCTATTTAAATAACACAGTTTGGTGCGATTTATCGGCTGCCAAAATAGAGATTTTCTCATTATTTTTGATTGACAACAGCTGATGTTTTTCTTCATTGTAAACTAGATATGATTCAGACTGTTGCGTTTTGCATTTCCGTAAGCGCCTATCAATTTGTACTCTTGCATGTTCATCCTGTGGGAGATCCTTAATAATGGCTTCAGTTTGCAGGATATTTTGAAAGGCATTTAGATGGTTCACAGGGTAAGCAAATTTTGTACCTCTTTTGAGAGCTTTAATTTGGATGGGATTCAGCTCATGGCTAATTAGATTGACGACGTTAGAAATAGGGTTAATCTGACAATAATTCCCTTGCCCTCTTCATAGTCTACAAGAAACCTTAGTTTCTTGATGTGAGTTTCAACCAAAGAACTGATGGAATCTTCGGTTAGAGCTTCAGTAATAATAAGTACACGGTCCATTCGGATGGGGTGTTCACAGCAAGATAGGTTTTGGTATGAAACATAGCATTTACGGTTAAGGTAGTCAATAAGAGATCTCTTACTTCTGAGGGCGCACATCAACCTGTTCCTTTCGGCATTTCGAAGTGTACAGTTGTCACGCCTTGATAGTACTGTTGCTCAAACGCTTATGTGCTTCGGTATGACGTTTAGATCTCTGCAACTGGTGATGAACCCGAGGGGGTATACTCCCTTGCGAGCTTTACTCGAGTGGATTGGAACGTCTGCATGGCAATATTTCACATAGCTGCATTTAGGTGCACAATACAACGATTCTATGCGGTGAAGAAATCATAAGTGCAAGTGAATTTCGTTCTACACATAACTTAATGACACACACCGTTAATGCACGATGATTTAATACTAAAACGACAGCCACCCCGGTGGCGCAGTGGTCTAAGCGATGGCCTCTCATCATTCGTCCGAAAGGGGTCCAGGTTCGAATCTCGGTGAGGCATGGATGTTGTGTTTGTCTTACGGCACTGGCTCTCTCTCCCTTCCCTGGAACCAGTGACCCTAATTCAGGGATGGGTGACTGCTTATAGCCCATTGAGTTGCTCACGGTGGTCGTTAAACCTCCAATAAATAAAAAAAAACCAACAGATATTTACAATCATATTATTTGCAACTTCTTTGGCAATAATTACCAATTAAGTTGAGGTAAGTTTGGTCTTTCCATTTGTGTAGATATTTACAAGTTAAAAACCCCATGAGCACTTTCGAGGTGATAATCACCCAGTTTTCAGATGGAATAGAGGATTGCTGCTCAAACCCCAACCAGAGCAACGTGTTCAGCACTTTCCAGAATGAAACGAGCCTACTCTCTTTCTGAATGCTTTTCCAATGCTTTCACCCCCACCCCGGGCTGTCGTGTGCCCGATATCTTTGGGCGTCTCAAACTGCATAAGGAGAGGCACCCTATTCGGCCTTTGGTTGCAGGCTATGTTAGCCCGACTTGACCTCTCGAAAAAGCCTGTGCCCAGTATTTAGCAAATTTTGCTGCAAACTCACCTTATTCTGTTAAGAGTACCACTAGGGCAATTGAAAGAGTTAGAATGTTTCAGCCACATGCTAAGCCTTTCATTCTTGCCTCTCTGGATGTTGTCTCACTGTATGCCACCCATCTCATTATAGAAGCTAAACTTGCTGAGTCCCAAGTCCCCATTTCTGAAATTTCTGCTGTTATGAACGCACTTCACTTAGTCAAACAATGTTCATATTTTAAGTTCCATAATCGTATTTTCAAGCAAGTCGAGGGCTCACCACTTCACGCTGTACTTGCAGAAATTCTGCTCCAACACACTGAAAACAAGGTTCTCAATGAGTTTCCCCTTGCACTCAGTTTGCATATCAGATACATCGACGACATCCTTGTCTGGCCTCATTCACATGATAACTTACTAAGTTCGCAGGTGCGCTTTCATCTGTTTTAACTATTCTCTGCCTTTCCTGGACTTGCAACCGCTGTCTATCGAAAACCCATCGCCAGTAATATCCTAATTCCGTTTAATTCTTCTCAGCCTATCCCACACAAGCTGTCTGCTATTAACTTCTTACTTAGAAGAGCATTCATGCATTCATCTGCTGATTATTTACTCAAGTCTGAGATAGAATTCATATTCGATTTAGCAAACTAAATATGGCTACCCCAGATATCTGGTCAATTGAATCTACCGTAGAATATTGAATGATACAATAGATCCACATGTCTGACTAAAGACCATAAGCCTACAAAACGATTTGTAAGCACATTAGAATAGTACCCATATATCACAAATGTACTGTCATGCATTTGTTCGAAATACGACATTCAGTTTGGCACTAGATCCAGGAACCTTCTTTCATACATTATAAAAAAACAGGAAAGAATGAACACCTTGTGTAAATAGGGTGTATACAATATCCCCGATGGATACTTCCACTGGTGGCAATGTAAGCAATTACATGGGATCCACAAAACGTAGCCTTGGCGTTCGAGTGCAGGCACACAAGTATGACATTTGTGTCAGCCATGGCAACACAGCACTCGCCAGGAACGTCATATGTGGGACTATTCAACCAGACTAGACTAATGTCAAATTGTTAAATACTCCAGCATCCATACACTCCTTACACATAACTGAAAGCTTGTACATCGAAGCTTTTGAGGATCGCTGTTGCAATGACAACAGTCCCATTGACTTACCCAGAATATGGAAATGCCATATTGCGGCTATGAACTTTAATAACATTAATCATAGTTAACTTTTGAACTTTAACAACCTATATACACTATACTGACAAAAGTCTCCGGCCACCTAGAAGAGAAACACAACATAGCATTTATTGACATACAGTGCATTAGTACGGTGTCAGTCGACCTTTGGCCTTGATGCATGCACTGACCCTTTGAGACATGCTTTCGTCAAGGTTTTGGAATACAGTGATAGGTATGCGCTTCAATTCAGTACATAATGCTGCCGCTAACTGTTGCTTAGTAGTAGGCCTTGGTTCCAAACTTCTTACGCGGTGCTCTATGGGATTAAGATCAGGGCTCTGTGCTGGCCAGTCCACATACGATACGGAATTATCATCAAACCACGCTGTAACAGTCCTTGCTTTATGGTTGGGTGCATTATCCTGCTGGTACCAACAAGGCTCGGTTCCATAGTATTGCCACAGAGTTGGTAGGGCATAATTGTCCAGTATATCGAGGTAGACTTGCTGGTTAACAGGTTTGTCCACGATAACCAATGGGCTGGGACCATAGGACCCGTTTCCATTTATCTACAGTCCACGATAAATGTTCTTTACACCATGCTAAATTACGAGTAGCATTCCGAGTGGAGATGAAAGGCTTATGAGCAGCCGCACTGCCACGGTAAACCATGGAATGAAGTTCTCTGCGAATGGTACGTGTACATACCGAGGTTCCAGCATTTTTACTCACCTGTACACTGAGGTCTTGTGCAGTACTCCGTCGATTGGCTGTAAAGACTCTCCTGAGGCTTTGACGTCCTCTATCACTGATTTTCTTTGGTCTGCCGGTACGTTTTGCTGCTTCAGGCATGCCTGTGTCTTCTACTTATTCAGTACATACAAAACAGTTGACTTGGGTATGTTTAAACACCTCTTGGTTTCTCTTGTGGACAACCTACTAATATAACACCCAACAATCTTTCCTTTCTCAAAGTCGGTTCTCTCCCGCCACGACATTTTCACTCATCCTCACACTGCGATATGATCGCGGTCAGCTGCAGGCTTGGTTTTATACCATTTGCAGCTGTGACGTGCATCTTAACAATGCAGCGGATCCGTTCATTTGCTTTTGAAGGGGTGTCCGGTGACTTTTGCAGGGTTGCCACTCATATTGGCTTTTAAAATTCCCGAGTTTTCCAGAAGATAATTTCGCAGGGAATTTCAGGTAAAATTTGCAGATAATGATTTTCAGGAGTTTCAGTACATTCCAGAACTTCCTTTTTGACAAATTTTTTCAATAACTGGGAAATCAAGTCATACAAGGCTTAATACAGGAAAGGTACCATCAGTTTCGGAGTCTGGAACTTTTTAAGAAATGATTCTAATATTGACGCAACAAATGAAAAAAAATGCCAACTTTGCTAAAATAAGTTTATCAATGCAAGCTTTTTTAACTTGATCACAAGTAAAAGTATTAGGTAGGGATCGAATACTATCTGTGTACTTTTTAATGTCTGGAAAGACCTGAACAGCTCGCTGAGAAACAGCTGCATTTTCCACCCATCTGACCTGGCAAAACTTCAGAAGAAATATAGAATTTCCAGTAATGGCAAAATAAGCAGCACGCCTATGCATTAAAATGATATTGAATAACAATACTGGGCAGAAGAACATTGCGAGAAAAAGAAATTAGGATTATGGGGAAAATCTTCACTTCCGTTTTCGAAGGTTATGAAATATGATTTTTTTTTTCTTTTTCAGTTTTGCAACAATCCCGAGAATTACCCAAATGATGATGGAGAAAGCGGAATTCTGCGAATCCACAAAATGAATATCACATATGAGTAAGAAGTGACTAAGAAATGGAAAAACACGAATTTTATGGAAAATTAAAGTGAAAAATCGATACTGCGTTGCTCACTCTGCCATGAAAAAATTTTACAGGGCATGGAAACGGCGCGGATTCCACCGCGGACAGATTAAGTACTGATCTAGAAATTTAGTTTCATTTAATAAAAAGGAAATGGGCGAAAACGATTGGTCTCTATTGATTAGTTTTGAAGATGTATGTATTAGAAATAGGGAAACATGCATTTCATTTGAAAAAGTCTTCAAAAATACAAGGTCACTCCTTTTCGCTATTACCGAAGATATCAAAAATGAGGAACATGATCAGAAAACATAAAAATATAATCAGGCAAAAAAAAAAAGAAAAAAATGGAAACTTGGACGGAAAATTTATTATGCGGAAACAGAAGACGAAGTGACTTCTCAACACCCAAGAAATATTCCCGAAAATGTTTAACAAGTGTTAGAATCTTGAAAATAAACTTTTCACAGATGTTTAATAACGTTATTTCACTGAGATTTTTATTTCTATAGCATACTCGACGTTTTCCATTGTTCGTAGCGGACTGACGATTTCGATAGCATACTCTATGTTTTCCGTTGTCCGTAGCGGACTGACGATTTCGATAGCATACTCTATGTTTTCCGTCATCCAGACCGACAATTTTCATACCACATTCGATATTTTCCGTCTATCATAGCGGACCGATGATTTCTATAGCATACTCTATATTTTCTGTCGTCCGTAGCGGACTGATGATTTCCATAGCAGACTCGCTATTTTCAGTCGTCCGTAGTGGACCGACGATTTCCATATCGTACTCATGTTTTCTGTCGTCCGTAGTGGACTGACGATTTCCATATCGTACTCATGTTTTCTGTCGTCCGTAGTGGACAGACGATTTCCATGTTGTGGCGGAAATCTTAGCCACGTTAAGTAAGGTGATTATAATAGACAGCCAAAAGTAAACTTGAAGGAAAATTTTGAATTTAGACTAAAATTTAACTTTGGGAGATGGGTGGATGCATTTTGAAACAGCCAAATAATAAAAATTTATAAGAAGAAACTTTGAGATGTCATATTTGTTATGGCACACATGAGTTTTCACCTGTGATTACTGAACGTTTTTTTTTTTTTTTTTTTTTTTCACACCTGAGGAATAACTATAGCACTGTGTTTTTGGTACATGTGTGTCAACTCACAGAGACCGTATTTATGAACTCGTGTTGGTAAGCATGGAAAAAAATTATCAGACCGTAATTATTTTAATTACTAGGACATTATCATTATTTAAACAACACCCAAGGGACTTCCTAGCCAACGTCAGAGCGTTGGGTGATGAGTGCCATTGCTCAGAAATTTGGGAGACATCAAGAAAACTGAATTGCCAATTCTTACCAAAAATTTGGTTTTTGAAAGGCTAATAATGCCTATATTTATTTGTAAAACACTAACAGCATGAGGTATTAAAATAAAACAGTAGAATAAAATTGCACTAATATTGTATCGAGGTCAATAAATTTTTTTTTTTATGTCATAGCAATTCCTGTTGATACATTTAAGCCTGTTTCACATGCCTCTCACATTTTCAGAATTTTTGAGGCCATTACAAAAAGAACATCGTGAGTGATTTTAATTATCACCCATTCTTATCTAAAGAATTTTCATTTCGTTGAGCTATACACTCGACAAATGCTGTATTTATTTTCTTGTCAGCTACAGTTTCCTCCCCTCATAATGCTTCGTTCTTAAATTTTTCAGCAAATTTTTACCCTCTAACAAAAACTATTAGCCATATTATGATGATAAAAGCCAATAAAATACAACTTATATACATAAACAAGGGAGACATCCATCGTGGTGTCCAGTTGTTTCTTATTGTTATTATTAGCACATCCCATACAGTCAGCTCGCAGGGAGTAGTTGCAGTCCGAAAAGCTTATTTTCACCCAAAATTTTGGCCGGCCTGTTGGTTTCGCTGGTGGTTTCTCCAGCTGTCGTTAGGTCGACATTTCTGTGCGATTGTATTTGATGACAACGCTCCTCCGCCTTTTCTTTTGATATCGCGGGTTCCAATGGTAAAAGCATGCAGCGCGACATTAGGGTTAGGTACTATATGGGTGCATCGGCTGTTACTAGTCAGCCACGACGTGTTTCAGGGTGCTTATTTAACCCTAGGGTTAGCTCCTCTCTGAAACTATTCTGGCATGGGCACTCCGGAGGACTTCAGCTTCGCAGGGCATCGGCTGCAAGAGGTGTGGTCGAACAAAAGACAGCACAAACCCCAGAGTTCTCGGTGGTGGTGTCATCAGCATTGTGGTGGGAATGTTTCGGAAGCATTCTCGGTGATGGTATTATCAGCAGCTATTCTGCACGTTTCCGGCAAATTGTAGCTCCCAAGGTGGCGGATACCCCCTAGCCTCACTCTCTGAGGCTTAAAAAGACTTCTGAGCCATCTTTTTTCTTGACTCAACAGCCAGCCACCTTTTTTTCTGCCTTCCTCTAGCAGTTCATTTTTACAAGAGAGCTTCTCTCCGAAAATCAAAATGGACACTCAGAACTCCTCTCCCCTTGGGAGGGTCAAGCGACCAATCGGATCAGGCAGAGAGGACGCCAGCCATCCCATTGGCTGCTTTTTTTGGGGGGGGAGGTTTAACGACTACCGTGAGCAACTCAATGGGCTATAAGCAGTCGCCCGTCCCTAATTTAGGGTCACTGGTTCCAGGGAAGGGAGAGAGCCAGTGCCGTAAGACAAACACAACATCCATGCCTCACCGGGATTCGAACCCGGACCCCTTACGGGCGAATGATCAGAGGCCAGTGCCTTAGACCACTGCGCCACCGGGCGGCTTGGCTGCTTTCAGCCAACAGCATGTGAAATGCACGTGTTAGACACGTGACAGCTGAAGGCTTCGCAAGGGTCCACATTTCGTAAACAACCCCATAAATTTTGGCGCGAGAGGCTGCTGCTTCCTACTTTTGGCCATCCCTTTTCGAGTGTGTTCCCAGGGTATCTATTTCAGTTCGCTAAGCCCCTTCTCGGCTAGTGAGATTTGCCAGACCACGGGGGAAAAAGAATGTTGGTTACTCCTGGTGGTTTTTTTCCTAGGAAAGAAATTCTCTGAAAGGGATTGAAAGAATTTACTACCTTCCAGCCCTTTTCTGGGAAACTTAGATCATTGACCGCTACCTGTTAAAGGAAGGGGACTGTAGCTGGCTTACAAAATGTTTTTAACACGTTACTTCATATACTGAACAAAGCAAGAAATACAAAATATTCTTCTTTTTCTCATAATTATTATCATTATTTTTAATGAGCATAGCCCAGGTTTATTCTCTTGAATGTTGCGACATCGCACCTTTTGGGTGCTGCGTCGTATAAATGCTACATTTTGTTCATACACATAGAGAGAAGGAAAAAAATTTTTACACTGCTCTTACTTTAATTCTGCCGAGTAATGTTTTTTTCTTTTCCCTCCTGCTGGGCTGAGTAATACCAAAACAAAAGGAACAGCATTGTGACTGCCAGTTCACACTATATACATTTTTTTTCTTTTGTGAAAAAAAAAACGAAAACCTTTCTCTCAGGCCCCCACAGAACAAAGAAGGGAAAAACAAAAAAAAACAAATGAGAAATAGAATTTCTGTAACTTTTTCTTGACTTTCTCTCTCTGGATCCAAAGATCGAACCCAGTGGAGGTGAAATCTAAGTTTACGAAAAGTTTAACAGCAAATCACTCTAGGGAAGAATCGTCACCCTTTCCTGAACTGATCACTATTACCCCTTCGATTAATTTTTTTCTTTCAAGAAAAAAGTGGATAATGTTGATGAAAATCTGAAAACATTGATCAGGTGTCCACAGATTTTCAGCAACATATCACATAGTAATTACGTAAAACCCTTAGTACTTTGAATTGCTGAATCTTTCTTTCCACCGCATGGTCTTACTCAGCGTCAAGCGGAACGGTGTCCACGGAGAATTTAGTGTGCGGAAGTACCGACAATGACACCGGAGCACCGGGATTCTGGTGCAAAATCTGCCTTTTGTAGCAAGATGGCGCAATATTTTTGTTTTGGCGCAGAATTCCTATCTATGGTAACTGTATACGCATTATGCAAAAAATTATCAGTTTAATTATCCCGGACATCTCCAGGTTTTTGCTAAAAATTTTATTTCTCCAAGTTTTCCCTGATTTTCGGATTCCCTGATTTTTCCCGGTTTTCCTGGTCGGCTGGCAACCACCTTGCTTTTGTCAATATAGTGTATGTTATTGTACTATATACACCCAATCTATTGTGTACCCACTTTGGTATACTTGATAGATGTTTCAGCTATGTAGCGATGGCAACAGCTGGGACACTCTTGCGCCGAAGCTTTACCCACAATACGTCATGATATTCCGCTGTATATATTGATGCACATGAGCAGCAATATTCTATTCCATCTGAAGACTGGGTGATTATCACCCCGAAAGTGCTCATGGGATTTTTAACTTGTAAATATTTGTCGTTTTTTTAGTATTAAATTATCATGCATTGACTGTGTGTCTCATTAAGTTATTGTCTGAACATCACTATTTTCAAAAAGTCATGTAATTTGAAACTCCAAGGGCAGACAGAGCTAAAATTTGAGGTTTAGTCATAAGTCTACATATGCCTAACAACCACACCATATTTCAAGGAAATTAAAAGACTGCAGGTTGTGGCCCTTGTTGATTTCGCAAGGAATTAATTACCCTTTTATCCTATCACGTAAGGTTTATTTCACAAAACAAGTAGCACTTTGGGCAGTAATTTTAGTTATTGAAGATACACCCATCATATTAAAAGCATTTATAGTATACACATTTTTTGTTTTTAAATCTAACAAATTTCAGACACCTTGTAAAATCTTTGTCTTTTCCCCTTCAAAACCACACTTCTTACACTTCCATATTTTTGTTTCTTGGGTGGTGTCCCTCTGTGCAACATCCAGCAGTAGTCCCCCCGTCATAATGACACTTTAATTTGCTTTGGCAACTACTCTTCATCTCCTTCATATCTTGGTGCAACTTTTCACTTTGCTCTTTAATCAAAGCTTCTATATTTTCCAGAAAGTAGCCCAAATGAGCATCCAGGAATTGTACTTTAGGCTCATATTACACCCTAACGCCCTGTTCTTCTCCAACACTGTGTTGACAATTTCTTTGGAGTCTGGGTCCTTTTTATTACCAAAGAACTCTTTTATGACACCTTTGAAGGGAATCTATGCATCTCTTTCAATGTCAAGCAGTGAGTTTTCAAAATTCTTGTCCTGAACTAGTTTCCTTACGTTGGGTCCTTGTAGTTACCTAAGTACTCTTTTATAACATCTCTGAAGGAAATCCATACATCTCTTTCAATGTCAAGCAGCAGGGGAAAAAATAAGCGGTATCGCATCGCAGTTTGCGATGCAAATTCATATTTGAATCGCAAAACCATGATTCAAAGTTTAAAAATGAAATTTCCATTATGCTGTTCAATCTGTAGACCAACTCGCTGTTTATCGAAAATGCGATTTTGCTTAAACGTGAAAAAAATTAAATTCACGTATTCATAACTTTATGAATACTTTCGGCTGGAAAAAGCTTCTTCTAGCTATGCAGTGATGAGGTGGTAATCGTCCGACCGCAGATAATCTATGTTTGGTTTCACGCTCCCGCCTGCCTGTACCAAGAGTCATTTAAGAACAGATGCTCTTATTGCTGTTTTTGTTTACATTTTGGTTTGGCCGCCACTTAATTTTAGGAGAATGTGAGTTTTGTTGTTTTACTCTTTGTTATTTGAAATAATGGCTACCAAAGTGAAAATATCAGCCATGAAAAGGTGGATGGAGGAATTAGATCCAAAAGGTAGTTGGTTACACTATGATGCTGACGCTGATAAAATCTCCATCCAGCGTAAATATTGCAAACTTTGTCGCAAGAATGTTGTCAGCATAAAAAAATTTCAAAATTTCAATTCTTTTATTGATGGAGTTTCTGGATTCATTACTAAAAAGGACAATGTGGTAAAGCACACCAGACCACAAATTCACCACGCTAGTGTCTCCAAGGCAGAACATAAAGGAAAATCTTTCGCTGATTTTTATCAAAGAACATCTATTGGCAAGTCAATGATTGTTGCTTCCAATGCATCTAAAAGCTCGAATTGGATAATTAATTGGCATAGCATATATGATTGCCAAAGAGAAAATTCCAGTTTCGAAATTTTCTAAAATTATTGAGTTAGAGAAACGCCACGTTGTTGATGTAGGGCAAACTTACCATTCGTCCGTGGTGTGTGCTCAGTTCACGGAGTACATTGCTAATGTTTTTTAAACTGATTTACGCAATGACTTAAGAAAGACAGACTATTTTATCTTATTTATTGTAGCAGTACAGATGTTAGTGTATCTGAAATGAAATTATTTGTATCCTGTATGTCAATGAAGCAGAAGATACCAAATTTCTATTCCTGGCATTAAAAGAACTGAAAAATGCTGATGCTAATGGTATCAAAAATGCAATTATAGAGCCTATTGTAAAATTTGGAATAGTCAATTTTGAAAATAAATTAATTGGATTTTTAGCTGACAGAGCAAATGTTAACATGCGACAGAAAAAGCATGTTGCAGTTCTTTTGAAGAAAAACTGCCCTTGTTTGGTGTCAGTGTGCTGTTTAAGCCATCACTTAGAGCTAGCTCTAAAATATTTTATGCTGTCAACATATTTTCAAGAGGTACATAAGTTGATGGAAGACATTCATAATTTTGATAAAAAAAAAAAAAGTGTCAAACGAATTAGAGACTTTTGTGAGCTCTCAACAATATTAGATGAAGATGTATCAGATACACCAGTTTTGCGAGTCTATGGCACCTGATGGGTTTCACATATGCACAGAGCCACTGACACACTTTAAAAATTATTTTGTTATTGTACAACAACTAGAAAATGCCAGGATTACAGGCATTTTGAGAAAAATTAAGTCCATCAAATTTGTAACTTGGCTGCTGTTGCTTTGCAACATTTTATATTCTTTGTCAAAATTACCTCTGTCTCTCCAGTTGGATGACATGGATGTACCTTGTATTTTGAAAGTATGAGAAAAATTCTATCCAAATTATGAAAAAAAGAAAGTTTTCGGCCGACCTGTCCAAAATTTTACAAGACTTAGTAAACGTATCAGCTTGTGATTCCAATGACTGACTATGATTCAGTGAAGACTGTAGAATTTCGTGGCATTGAACTGAGCTGTAATTTGACAGTAGATGTATTCTATGAAAATTGTGAATATCTTTTAAATCATATTCATCAGTGTGTACATACCCGGCTTGGTGACTGGTGCGAAAATCAAGTTTTTAACACTGCCAAGCTGTTAGAACCTAAGCTTTGGCCAACAGACAAATCTACTCTTGCAAATTTTGGTGATGATCAAATTACTGTATTAAACTGAACAATTCAGTGAGTTGTTGCTGCCAACATTATTGACAACGATAAAATTCCAGAGGACTGGGATTATTTCAAAACTTTTTGGTTAAGAAAACTGCAACACCTGTCAAAGCAACAGTTATGGAAATGTTTGAAAGAAAAGTATGCGAATGAATTACCAAATC
The DNA here is from genome assembly GCA_039090855.1 of Macrothele yani. Taxonomy (NCBI): domain Eukaryota; kingdom Metazoa; phylum Arthropoda; class Arachnida; order Araneae; family Macrothelidae; genus Macrothele; species Macrothele yani. The sequence goes on along the minus strand of CM077023.1, from coordinate 78,318,560 downwards.
TAAACCACATGATAAATATCATGAGATTGCCTCTTTCCAATGCTAAGGTTGAGCCTTTTCTGCGGTGAAAATAATCACGACAGATTTCCGTATTCGGATGAATTCTGATGCTTTGAACCATCTATTGCGAATAACGCTGGAAAAAAAGCCAGAACTATGCGAATTTCACCCTGAACAACAAGCAGTGGAGGTATTTTTTTTAAAAGAAGACCCGACGCACAAGTGTGAAGTCTTATGTCAAAAGAAAGAGAACAGACGCAGAACCTGAAGCTACCACAAGTTCAGGAGTACTCACACTGTCAAGTGATAATAAGTAGCTGCTGCAATGTGTGGCCAGGTAACATTTCACCATGTATCCATAGAAAGAAAATTTGTACTTTTTTACATATCTACTAAAATATTTTTAAATTTTACTTTTCACTGCTGATTAGAGTATTTTCGATAGATACTGAAAGGTGCTAGTAATTTAATAATAAATTATTAGTCACTTAAATCAAAAGAAAAATATGTCTCAAAAGTGCTCCACATAATTATCCAATTGCTCCGTAATGCTAAATTTGAGAAGCAAAATTGCTCCCAAAAATTTCAGTTATTTTTCACCTTGTCAAGCAGTGAGTTTACAAAATTCTCATCCTGAAATAGTTACCTTATGTCTGGTGTGACATATATGCCTTCTTTGAGCTTCCCATCAGACTATTTCAGAAACATTTTGAAGAAAAACTTGAAACTATTTCCATGTCATGGTAATGCTTTCTCAAATTATTTCGTTAAGTCCAGTTTAATAACATAGAGGGGGAAGACTACCTCTCTTGTATCAATCAAACTCTTTCATATAACATTCTTTGTTTCTATGTTCAGTGTAGACACTTTGTTCGACTATATCCCATTCATACAAGAAACGTGGAAACTTTTTGTATCCCGACTGTTCTTAAGGTGGTTCCACCTAAAATCTCTGCCCTATGTTTCCAATAGTAAAACTTCTTTACATATTTTCTTCACAATTAATGTATTCCCAAGGATGGAAATTTGCACATCGATAAAACTAACTTTAAGTTATAGCACGAGATACTTAATTGCTTGCTAAAACATAACCATAACTAAGCAATCCAACAAGTTGTTTGTCTACTGATGTCATCAATGTACAGGTCGCGCCATCTATTAACAGGACTGAACATTACTCAAGCAAAAATAATTGATTTGTAATATAATCATGGTTATGTTTTATCAAATATTAAGTATCCCATGCTATAACTTAAAGTTCGTTTTATCGATGTGCAAAATTCCATCCTTGAGAATACATTAATTGCAAAGAAAATATGTAAAGAAGTTTTACCATTGGAAACATAAGGCAGAGATTTTAGGTGGAACCACCTTAATGCAGCATACAAAGTAGTTGAAGTCCCCACACATCATTCACCGGCGGTCTTTAAAATTAATTTTAGTTAGAACGAGGGACAGATTTCAATAACTTTCCTTCAATTGCACAGAATGGCCCAATATAGAAGTATACTTGCTACTACTGTATAAAAGAACTGCCTTTAGACACTATAATTGGCATATTTTCACTGTATTCCATGTATCCACTTCCTTCAGAAAACTTGAAAATTTTTATCGTCCTGGAGTGGGAATCGAATCTGCACCTCCCAATTTCCGGTCAAGCATTCTAGTCATTACACTACCCAGGACAAGGAAATTACACGCAACTGAACATAGATATCTGAGAACCTTCAGATTTGCGCTAGTCGAACCTATTCCTGCCCCATTGTAGCGTCTCAAGACCTTTTCTCACATCCAGGGTTGGAATGTAGGTTTAGTTGCTTGGAATTTCCTTGTCCTAGGTAGTGTAATGACTAGCATGCTCAACTAGAAATCAGGAGGTGCGAGTTCAATTACCACTCCAGGACGAGGAAAATTTTCAAGTTTTCCGAAGGAAGCAAGATACATGGAATACAGTGAAAATATGTCAATTATAGCATTACAATGCCTACCCTGTGTTTATGAAGAATTATTTCTTCGGGGAAACTTGTTTCTTAATTGTATGACGTGCCTTTAGACTTTTTTTTTTTTTTTTTTTTGAAGAATTGAAGGAGTCTCCACTCATCCACATTGTGCAAAAATACCAAATTTATCTGTTAAATCAATAACATCTGTACAACACACTAAGTCATCTTTTTGAACAATATATGGAACAAATTCTCTCTCTCACTCCTGATACAGAGTGAATGATGTGCCATGTGCAAATAATTTTCATTTCAGTGTGGAACCTAAAAATCTGTGCAAAATCTTCAGTAAGGCCTAATTCTCACCAGACAATTAAGCTATTTGGAGAAAAAATAAAAATTTCTGTGTTATAGCCATCACAGTGGAACTCCATGTTCTCGGTTTTTGCTGCTCAGCTTAAAGTAGCATCTTCAAGGGTTTAAGGTGATATTGGCACTGATATACCTGGTCCACAAGCAACAGAATAAGTTTTTGTGCGTAAGCTTCTGGACATGGCCCGTATTAAATTCCAACATTATCTGCAATGGTGTAGGACAGTCTATGCTCCCCACAAGAGTCAACTGCACATTTATGACATTTTTCTAATTGGTTGGAAGTTTTGCTGTATTTCACATAGTGTTGGTATACACATATGATGATCTGACATGGAAATCCCAACAGTTCAGCAGTTGCGGCGATTGAAAAACTGGTTTTTCTCACACTTACTTTCTGGCCACAGTCAAACTCATTTATGCTGTTGCTTTGATTACTTTTCCAAGGCTGGTTGCTAATGTGTAGAGACCAGCTCTACTTACAGGCATTACCAGTTTCAGCATCCATGTGACTGGAAGTGACACTTCTGTTTTGTATATCATTATTGGGGTGTATATAATCATTTGTCCATTCAGTGTAGACTAGAGCAAACCAATACTAGACAACAGAAATACAAATTGAATACCACAGATAATGGAAAAGACTCACAAAAACACAATGCATGAGAGATGGGCATGTAAAATCAGACAGAATTTTAGGAAGGAAGCATGAGAACAGTTCTAAGGAAGAAATTATAATTCCATAATTTTAGACAACATCCTAATTAATCAACATTCTACAATATAGCAGTTCACAAGGACTTACCTTGAATTTAAATATTCACATATGTGCAAACAAGTGTCATTTTGCCTCCAAAAAATGTGCCTTTCAAATACAACACGATATAAAATAACTACCTTCAGCATAAATTACAGCTAGAACTCCATATCTCGAAATTACATACATATAAATTTTCTATATAATCAAAGTTTTTTTTTTTTTTTTTTTGATTGGAGGTTTAACGACCACCGTGAGCAACTCAATGGGCTATAAGCAGTCGCCCGTCCCTAATTTAGGGTCACTGGTTCCAGGGAAGGGAGAGAGCCAGTGCCGCAAGACAAACACAACATCCATGCCTCACCGGGATTCGAACCCGGACCCCGTTCGGACGAATGATCAGAGGCCATCGCTTAGACCACTGCGCCACCGTTTTGTTAATACCCATAATCATTACATAGAAAAACTGTTTCTATATATAAAAAAAAATAAAATTCTCCTCAGAGCACTCCATGGGAACAATGGCACACATAACAGCAAAAAAGGGCCTCTGTGAATCTTGGAGAGGTGCTAGCTAGTTCTGTGTGACATTGGCGAAAAGACCCCAACTCATTGGGTTTTGTTCCAGAATCCTTAGGTTGAATGACCAACTGAAACCGTCAGCTGTGGGCTAATCCCCACACTGATGTACTTACCTGATTAAAAAGACACAAAGAAATGTTAAAAATGACTCAAGTGTGGGATATGGTGGACCTACCACACTTGAGAAGGACTGTCCACCACGGAATCGACCTGGACTTTCTAAATGGCATATGAGAAAGAGATCTCGTCTGAGTGAGTGTAAGATTGGTGTATGGAATACTAGAGGTATAAATGGCAAGATGAATGAGGTGATTGAAGAGATTAATAAGTATAAACTGGATGTATGTGCTATGTGTAAGTGAAACCAAAAAGGAGGAAATTGGGATAGAAGAAGAGAATGGAACGGTGAGTGTGTGGTCTGGAGTATTGGATAATGTGAGAGGACAGGCTGGTGTAGGTGTGATTTTAAGTGAAAAGATGAACAACTTGATTCACTATTGCTGCATAAGTGAGAGAATTCTTTGGATTTGTTTGAAAGTGAAACTTCAGAGAATAGTAATTGTTGCAGTGTATGCTCCTTGTGACTCGAAACCTTCTGATAGGAAGGAAGATTTCCGGAATGAGCTAAAAGCTGTTTTTAGACAGTTTGGTGCTAAAGAGAACGTTATAATAGCAGGGGACTTCAATGCTAGAGTAGGTGTGGAGAATGTGATTTCGGACAATGTTCTGGGTAACTTTATTTTAAATACACCAGAGCTGAATAATAATGAAGGAAGAGGCCCAAGGATGGAAAGAATAAAGGTTTAAAGGCACCCTGAATATCATCAGCATTATTCTGATTTACTCAGAGAACGACTGAAGGAGCTCAAGTCTTGTGAGAGGGATGTTGAAAAGAAGTGGGAATGTTTTAAGAACTGTGTTATCACTGCTGCTGAAGAGGTCTGTGCACCACAAAAGTGGGTTACAATAGAGGTGATGCTTGGTGGAATAGTGAGATTGAAGGAAGCCTATTTGGGGATGCTGCAAGGTAGAGTTTCTGTGGATGAATATCGCCGTAAGAAGCGTGAAGCTGCTAAGCTGGTTCGCCAGAGTAAGGCAAAAGATAGGAAGAAGGTGGAAAGGCATGAATTGGCTTTTTGGAAAGATAGGAAGACTTTCTGGAAGTACATGAGAATCAAGAAAAATAAGGGAAACAAAGTTGTAAGCTGTGTAAAGAATAAGATCGGAGAAATTATATGGGAGCCCAACGAGTTAAGAGAACGATGGGGTGAATACTTCTGTGAGTTATTAGATCAGGAAAGCTAGGACGATTCAGAGGCAGAAGCAGATGATGTCACAGGGAAGAGTGGAAGTACAGGGGGATCTCAAGAGAAGAAGTGTGTAAAGCTCTAAAATATCTTCAGAATGGTAAGGCTCCAGGAGTTGATCGCATAAGTGCCGAGATGCTGAAATATGGTGGTGACCCTGTAATTGACTGGTTAACTGAAATGTGCCAGTTGTGCTGGAAGTTTGGAATGGTCCCTCGGGATTAGAAGGATGCTATCATTGTTCCCTTGTATAAGAGAAAAGGTGATCAGACTGACTGCAAGAACTATCGTGGTATTAGCCTACTGAGTGTGCCAGGGAAAGTGTTTGGTAAGATCGTTATTGAATAAGTACGGGGTCTTACATTAGAGAAAGTGTGGCATGTTCAGAGTAGTTTTATGCCTGGTAAAGGCTGCACTAACCAAATTTTTGCATTATGCATAATGATTGAAAAGTATCTGGCTGTTGGTAAGAAAGTTTTTGCTGCCTTCATAGATTTAGAGAGCTTACGACAGAGTAAATAGGACACTTTTGTGGAAGGTATTGGATGAATATGGTGTTACTGGGAATCTACTTAACAGTGTAAAAGCCATGTATGCTGGCAGTAGAGCTTGTGTACGAGTAAATGGTGTTTTATCAAAATGGTTTTCTATTGGTGCAGGAGACATAAGGTTGTGTAATGTCACCATGGCTGTTTAATATATTTATGGATGCATGCATGTGTGATGCCAAAATAGATAATACTGGTTTATGTCTTGGTGATATCCATGTGTGCAGATTGCTGTATGCTGACGACACTGTCCTGTTGGCAGAGAGCAAAAGTGAGTTGCAGAGTATGTTGTCTCGGATGTACGAAGTTTGCATGAAATTCAAACTGAGTATTAATAAGGAAAAAACCAAAGTTATGGTTTTTGAGAGAGGAACTGGTAGTACTGAATGTAATATATGTCTAAATGGCACAGTGATTGACCAGGTGAATGAATTTGTGTATTTAGGAAGCATGTTTGACAGAGAGAACAAATTGGATGGTGAAATGAAATTAGTAGGCGTGTGAATTCTTCATTGAAAGTAATGGCTACTCTGGGAGGTTTTCACAGGAATGATGGGTTCTCAAGAGAGTCCAGCATGGCTGTGTATGAAAGTGTAATTGTTCCTACTCTGATGTATGGCAGTGAAACCTTGGTGCTACAGAAGAAACATAGGAGTCATTTGTGTGCTGGAGAAATGCGTTATTTACGGGGGTTTATGGCAAGACACGTTCTGATTGTGTGAGGATTGAAGATGTGTTGCAGTTGTGAAATGTGAAGCAAAATGTTGTTAGCAAGGTGGAAACTAATATGCTTTGCTGGTTTGGCAATGTTGAAAGAATGAATGAATGATGAGATGCTTACTAAGAAAATCTTTTTAGCCCAAGTGGCGGAAAGGAAAGGCAGAGGAAGGCCAAGGAAGTTATGGGAGGATCAGATTCAGGAGTGTCTGCATGAGAAAAAGATTGTGAGTATGAAGTATAGAAGATCTTGAGTACGGCATGTGATGAATGTCAGTGAAGCCCAAGTTGCAGACGTGCAAACCTTCAAAATCTAAAAATCAGGAAATTTTTTACAGCTCATAAAATCACATGAGTGCTATTTTTTATCAACATTTTTCAGATGCAGGAGCAATATTCCAGAAGTAGTATTATTGGTACAAAGCATTTTTAATGTTTAAAAAGTTATTCTAAATGCAGACTATGTTTATATGCAAAATAAAAAGCATAGTGAAAATAGTTGCCAACCAGAAACAATTAATGACATTAATAATTAATACAAGATATGTACTTAATTTTTAATACATTATTTAATCACAATTAATCTTTATCCTTATTTAGTGAATGTACAGTAGCCAATTTAGCTCTCTTTAACAAAGATCTACAAAAGTTTTGTTCAAAGCATTTTTCTTTCATTCTGGACTTAATTGTCAGCAGTTTTTCTAGTGTTGGAATAGAGTGAGACAGAGGTATGTGTCAAAACAAATGTGGAAGTGTCAAGCTTTCTTCTTAGTTGGAGGTTTAACGACCACAGTGAGCACCTCAGTGGGCTATAAGCAGTCTCCCATTCCTAATTTAGGGCCACTGGTTCCAGGGAAGGGAGAGAGCCAGTGCCATAAGACAAATACAACAATTCATACTTGCCAACTTCGGAAAATGTGCATCAATAAAACTTTTGTTGAACCGCCATTTACCACAAAACATAATTATATTAATAAATATGCAGTAAAAAATATCTGCATATGCCACAATAACTAAACTAGTATTATGTGTGTTTAAAATAATAATTTAAAAAACCATAAAATAAAATCTTAATATTGTTCAATGTTAGCCTTGCAAACCTGTGGGGTTTCAATACTAAACTAAAATTTGCATTTGCTGATATCTTTTGCTGATATCTTTCATATATTTGCTGATATATTATTCCGAAAGTTATGAATATACTTAAATCTTCCTGTAAAAAATACAACTTGACTTTTGGAATTAAAACAAACAACCTAATGTCAACTATTAAAAAAGATCGGGACCCAATTCCGAGTAATAGCAGATTCGGAGTTTACAAAATACCTTTACAGGCCCTGGATACTGTTGACATAGATCGAATTTATATTGGATCCACCATGAGGAATTTGAACTTTCGTATTGCGGAACACAAGTACAGTGTCAAAACAGATTCAAACTCTACAGCACTTGCAAGATTAGTTAACCAGGGAGCTCACATCCCTCTGTGGAATGAGGCAAGAGTTATTTCTTCTCACAAAAACAAAAATGCGACTTTGTTAGCGGAAAGTTTACACATCGTCAATAACGCTGATAAATGTTGTAACGATGAAATACCCAGATTCATACCTCCAACTTGGATGCAGTTAATTTCGAACAAGCAGCAGCAAATAAACCAATAACTCGAACTTGATTTCGGAACTCACCCAATAACAATTAAGACACAACAATCATAAGTCAGAGTATGGTGACGTTTTTTGAAGTAATTCGTGTGCTGAACGCGATGTATATAAACAAAAGCGACGTTTCACGGTGGACTCTTTTTCAAATTTTTACAATACCCGTTTTAGAATTCACCTGAGGATGTGCTGGGAGCCAGCATGAAAGATCTAGTGATGTGATTTTGACTTTTAGCTTTTGATTCAGTGTAATAAAAGCAATTTTCCATCGTTAAATTTGAATTTCATTTTATATCGTGCAACGACGGCATTCTAGCAATTGATATGACATAAAATAAAAGAAGCACATTAATCTTCTACAAAATGCGACGAAGAAGGGAAAAGAGACAAACATGGTGCAAAACAAGAAATAAAAATCTCCACAGTAAAGCAAAACTGAAAAGCACTTCGCAAAACTCTGAAGAAAACATAAACAGAGCTCGCAGCTAAGAGCGGGGAGACGTGAAAAAATAAGTAGGTCACAGCTGGCGCGCGAGTGTGTTTGTAACCAACATAAAATAGACCACTGCGCCACCGAGGGTGGCTTTCTTTTGCAGATATGAGGAGAGGAAAAGTAAGATACTGATGACTGTAAATGCCATCTTGCATCGACGCAGAAAGAAAAAGATTTCACAAGCAGTTCGAAATCTTTTTCTTCTGCGTCAATCCAAGGCGGTGGTTGATGGAATTTCGACCATCATAACAGCTAATTATCGGTGAAAATCAGGAGAATTTGATATTTATCCAGAGGGCAGGAGGAATGGCTGAAAATCCGGAGTCTGCCACCTAAATCCGGAGAGTTGGCACGTCTGGAGTTGTATGTCAAGATCGCTGTAAATGGAGAAGTTTGATACGGCAACAGTAAGTAAAAATTGCTTGGTAGTTTGCATTCCTTTGTGGAGCTAACCTCTGAATATCAGAGAACAGCTTAGTGATATGTATGTATGTATGAAAAAAAATTCTATATAAATTTTTTTCAAGACAAATTGAATATGAATTTGCAAGCACATCCACAGATGAACTGGCAATGACAGATTGATATAAGAGCTCACTTGTCCACATGCACACATACAGTATAAATGTTTAACAAAGGCAGAACAAGGACAGTTATGTACAATTTCACAAACCTCTGCATGTTTTCCCTCAGTCTACGGAGCCTCTTATTCATGGCAGGGCTGACAGGAGGACAGGGAGGCAAACTTTCAATTACAGAAGGTGGCTTGCTTGTGCCTGATGAACTACTGGAAGGGTCATCCAACAATGAAAGCTGCAGCTTTGGTGAAGCTGTGGGGAGGGAAGAAATTTTTCATGAAAGAAATGTTGTTAGTGCTGCTAGTACTGACAGATAAGATGTATTAATGGATATATCTATCAATATTGTGTTCTTTTACCTCAGTATTTCTTATACAGCAATTGCAGCACAGCACCATAAGTTTTGTAAATAATACTCAATACATACCTTGTGATAAAAATAATATGCCCCTTAATTACAAATTATGGTACAGTTATTTAATTGATTTCACAATTAATATTACTTGTTATATCTAACATGAATGGTCTTACTTAATATTAAAATAGATTTAGTGAAAACACTATTAATCTTTACCACTTAATCAAGTCAGAACATACATAACCTGAAAGAAACAATATTATTCATTCATTCATCATCTTTTCACTTTAGTGCTACACAAGCAATGTGTAACCATAAAGGAATGAAACGTAATATGAATAATGAAGCATGTTAACAAGGTAACATTTATAGCAACAGGTAAAATATATGGTTCAACTGATTAAAAAATAAAAAGACAACTCAGAGATGTTACTGAAAATGGCTTTTGATGCAGTATACTTCAGTGCATCATATTAAGATTGCTTTAAAATACTTAGAATGGAAAATTACCTTTCAATTCACCTATATCATTGGTTATTTTAATATGATGTATATTACTAGAATTCATAAGTAAGCCAATGAACTCACTCTTCTTCCAGATGGGAGACAAGCATTTACAATGCACACATTTTTTTCTCCAACACCTTCCAGGTCATACAATTCAATTAGTGTTTAAATTTATAACTTAATTTCTAATTTAAAAATACTTTTAAAACAATTACTTTAAAATTATTTGAAAGCTAAAAACACTTCTATATATACTTGCATTCTGGAGAACTTACAAAACCATGTGGTTGCAAAGAGCCATTATCTTAAACTAAATTTGAACCATTATTTTAACTTTTATACAAAATATTAAAAAGGTATATTTACTTGCAATGAATTAACTTAAAAGAAGGATTAAGAAAGAACTAAAAAGAATACAAAGATATGGCCTGAACTCTTTTGGAACATCAATACGCTTTGCTAAGCCTTTTTATCCAACACTACAGATGCCATCAAAACATCGTCTTCCTGTTCCAGGGAGATGTTGATAGAGACATTGGAGCATACATCATCACAGCATCAATGTCTACCTGTTAAGGCGAACCAGCTGAATGGTTCACCTTAATTGGGAAACACCGATGCTTCGACGATGTTCATAGTATAGGACGAGAGGCTTAGCAAATTATATTGAAGTTCTGAAAAAGTACAGGCTGTATCTTTTTGGCTGTTATTAATTTTTTCTAAAATCCTTCTTTTAAATTGACTCATTGCAAGTGAACACATTTATGAAAAAGTTAAAACAATGGTTGAAAACTCAGGTTAAAATGTTTTTTTGCAACCACATGGGCAAATGTATATATAAATGTTTTTAACTTTAACAAAGAATTTTAAAATAACTGGTTAAAATGTATTTTAAATTAGTAGTTAAGCTATAAATTTTAACAAATAAATTGAATGTGTGGCCTGGAGGGTATCAGCAAAGAAATACATATATTATAAATGTTTGCCTCCTGTCTGGGACAAAAGCAAATTCACTGGCTGTGCTTACAAATTATGGTTGAAAGTAGCACGTTTTTAATATTTAAAGTTGTGTATGGACCTGAATATCATACTTAATTCTATACTACTTTCAAAGTCTTTTTTGGGAATTATACTTGACTGATAATCCACAAAAAAGGGAACTTATCTTAAAACTTTAAATGTTTTTCTCATGCATTTTAATTGTTTTTGGCTCCTTGCTATTCTCTCACACAAAATATCACATTTCTTTTTTAAGCAACTCGTTTTTAATACAGTAATATTTCACTCACACGTCAACACAAGGGACCAAACAAAAAGGATGCACAAACGAGAGTGACACATAAGTGAAAGTTAGTGTAATTCGAGCCAAAATTAAGTTTAAAATGTAATTAACATGAGAATAACATACAGAATAAGAAAAATATCAATGACTGGATTTACTTAGTTAAATTTAACACTTAAAAAGCTTAAATTACTCTAAAATGTAAAGTATATAATCTCAAAATTTAAATTACATACCTTATTTACATTTATGGCTTTTTAAAGAAGTGTAAAATTGAAGATTGTAAAAAACACCACTTTCGTATTGCTTAGTTTGTTGAAATGGGAATGTGTGGCGTTAGATGCATCGGTAAGTTATATGTAGTGATGAAAAGTTTTCAAAGCTTCAACTGCTTTCGTAAAAGTCAGGGAATCTTTTGTTAAATCTTCTTCATTACCTGTCTCTTCATCGTCATTGTCATCCTGAATTTCACTGGCTATTTCTTGAATATCCCTCAATTCCACCATTACTATATTTTCATCAATGTCCACAAACTCTTTAAAACTAATCAATCCACCTGAAATGGCACTCCAATCTTCATCTATTACTTTTTCATCATTGGCAGACAATTCATCATTTTCTGACGGAGAAAAGCTTGCTTTCCTGAAATAATTTGTAATACAAGTTTTAATGATATCTTTCTATGAAGAGCATCACGGATGGAAACTTGTTTCAGTTCACTTGATGTGCGTTTCAGTTAAAGAGCAGCGAGAATTCTCTGAAGCAAAATTTTCCTGTAGCGAACTTTCACACAACGAATAATCCCCAAATCCAGTAGTTGAGGCTTACTCGTGCAATTTGCAGGGAAAAACACCACTTTCGTATTGCTTAGCATCGAGAGATCAGGAAGGTGAACAGGACACTGATCCATGGACAAAAGCACTTGCCATTTCTCTCTTAGCATTTTCCTATCAAACTTCTGAAGAAATTTCAAAAAGATGTTCAAAGTCATCCGCACTTTTTTGCTGTTAGCTTATTCACATGGCAATTTTTTCACGTTTCCGAAGAAACAAGGACTTTGATTTACTGATGACTAAAGGGGATAATTTTTCAGAGCCATTGGCATTGCAGCAAAGTAGAACCCTAAGTTTATATTTTTTTTTTTTGTTGCGCCATGACACTATTCACCCTTGAAAGCTCAAGTTTTCTCCGGCACCATTCTAAAAAAGAAAAAGTCTAGTTTCATTGCTGTTTAAGATGTCTGTAGGTTTGTAATTTTTCACTAAATTTGTCAAATCAGTTATCCATTCTTCAACACTACCTTCTTCAATGCTTGCACTTTCACCACTTATGATGCAAGTACATAATCCATGCCTTTTTTCAAGTTTATCCATATGACACAGAAAAATGTTCTATTTCTAAAGTCTGTGCTAAGGTTACTGCTTTCTCTCTTTGTAACTCACAGTTGACAGGTAGATTGGAGCCGTGAACTTCTTTAAAACATTTCACTAAAGCACTTTCCAGTTGGTCGAACTTTCCACTTTGTATCCTGCTCAGTTTCTTCAAATGAATTCGAAATTCACTATAGGCTGTCCTAATAGCATCTTTGTTCCTCTCCGTCTTAGAATTGTTTCGGAACTTTTGAAGTGTTCTGCTAAAAATTTCTTCGATGCATTAGGCATCTCCTCAGATTTTTTACTCACTTGCATTTTGAATGAAATTGATGACTTCATTTGCTTACCCATTTTCTAAACTGAAAAATCACTGAAAAGGTTACCCCGACAGCAGTGAAAATGGACGACTTTATCTTAGCAAAGTTGCCAGATTGGTTGTCATTAATCCTTTCTTCAATTCTAAAAAAAAATCCACCCCTCGTAAACAGGTGGGCAGGGGTATGAATCACAGCTGAAAGATAACGCCCTGCATGAGAGAACAGATTCCATTCTTCAATAGGAATAGGGGAAAGGCGAGGGGGGATACAGAGAGACAGCCATTGGTACGGAATTTTCTTTGGAAAAGCCTATTCAATTAATGGAATTTCCTTGGAAAGGCCTATTTCAATAGGAGGGAATGTTGGGAATGTGAAGTGATTTTTTTTCTTTTTTCCGTAGAATATAACTGAGAAGTTCCTATCAAATCGAGACACACAAATGAAAATCAAGTTACATTATTTCGCCATACCTTTGGCCGGGACCACTGAAAATTGATGTATAACTGAGAGAGAGACATAACAGAGATGACGTGTAAGTGAGATATTACTGTACTTATATTTTGCACATTTAAAATGTGTGTGAAAAAATATGAAAGTTTTTGAAGTTTTCTTTTTGGTGTATTGTCAGAAGAGTATAATTCTAAAAACATACTTACTAGATTGATACTAAGATGACATCATCACGTCATCTATTCACTTTTGTGCAATACAAGCAATGTGTGACCATACAGGAACAGCACATAATATGAAAAATGAAACGTGTTAACAGGTAACATCCATAGCAACGAGAATAATATATGGTTCAACTGATTAAAATCAAAACAAAAGAAAGACAACCCATGGATGCACCAGATAATGGCTATTGATGCAGTATACCTCAATGTACCATACTATACTTCGATTCACCCTAAGATGACACTGAAGGGGAAGGTACGTGAAACCTATCTCCACGACTAAAAGTAGTTCCTGACATTTTCTGTGAAAACCAATGCATTTATTGTCCAGAATCATACACGATATTTTCATACTCGATATTTATACCTATATACAGGGTGCATAGGAAAGTCCCTTTAGTCTGAAATAACTTGCGAACAGAGAGAGGTACAGTTATGCAAGTGAGATAACGGTATAGTAAAGAGACTACGCCCAATCGAATGCAACTGATAGCAGCGCCCCTAGTGGCGAAATGCAGAAGTTAGCCATATCAAAACAAAAAGAGATAGAACAAAATTTCCAATTACAAAGTTGTAGAGCATCAATTAATTACTACAAAACAACATTTGTTTCACATGGATAAGATAAATTGTCGCCTGAATACCCTAAAATGTCCAAAATCGATGCGCGACCTTTTGTGTGAACATTTGAAGGGAACAGGCATATGTATGAGCAAATACACACAATTTATTGCATAAGTGTGCACTTATGTCAATACAGTTTGATGACGTCAGACACAACAAAAACAAAAAAAGGCAAACTGGCGCACAGTGATAAAAAGTTAATGTCAAGTATGTTCGAAGAGTTTGCCATTGCCCATGATACACCTTTGTATTCGTGAAAGTAACTCTGCATGCACATTCTTCAGCATGGAAGGTGTCACTCTATTGCAAGCATCTCTAACATGACGACGTAGATCTAGCAGACTTGTAGGCGCTGTTGCATACACCTGATTTTTTACGTAACCCCCAGAGGAAGAAATCCAATGGAGTGAGATCCGGTGATCGTGGAGGCCATTCAACAGCACCACCATACCCGATGATTCAGTGCCCAAAACTATCTGTGAGCAAGTGTTGCACTGCTGCTGGCTGGTGTGCAGGGGCACCGTCATGTTGGAACCACAAGGAATGTAATGCGGACAGAGGAATGTCCTCTCAAAAGTCAGGTATGATATCCTGTAATAGTTGGAGGTATCTCTGTCCAATTAATGTGCCTTCGTAGAACACAGGTCCTACTAAGCGGTTCTTCCAAATACAATACCACACCACACGTTAATGGACCCATGCCTTGATGTCTGGTGGATCATCCCCAAGAGGGATTGTCCATCGCCCAGTAGTGGGCGTTGTGTCGGTTTAGTAATCCAGTACGGTGGAACACTGCCTCGTCCGACCAAAGAATGTTGGATAAAAAGTCTGAGTTACCTTCAACATCAATCAATGCCCAGTTGCACCAATCAAATCGACGCTCATTGTCCTGTGGTAACAGTTCTTGCTGCGGAGTAATACGATAGGGATGTGCACCTTGAGCATGCAGTATTTGCCATACACGGCCCTGTGTTAAGCCACTCGCCCTGCTGATATATCTTGTACTACTTTGTGGATGGGCTGGCGCACATGCCAAAATGTCCTCTGCCATTATACACATACCTGCACCCACTGGTCTGCCAGAACAAGAACAACTTTTAGTGCTTCCTGTCTCCCTGAACAGTCTCACTACACTTGCGATGGTAACCGCACTTGGATGTGGCCCAGCTGGAAAACGAACGGCATATTCGCGTTCAGCTAGCGCCGTGTTTCGTTGACATTCGCCGTAAATAAGCACCATCTCACAATATTGGGAGTGAATGAAGCTCGCCATTCTCACACAGCGTACGTAGACCTAAACTTCTGATCAGGGTACATCCTGCTACTGGTGGTTTATATCATAGGCACGGTACAACATCACAATCTGCATTCGGCTACATTTGCGAAATGTGAATATGCTGATTCGAATTGTCACGCATCGATTTCGGACATTTTAGGGTATTCAGGCGAGAATTTATCTTATCCATGTGAAACAAATGTAGTTTTCTACTAATTAATTGATGCTCTACAACTTCGTAATTGGAAATTTTGCTCTATCTCTTTTCGTTTTCGACTTGCAATGGCTAACTTCCGCATTTCATCACTAGGGGCGCTGCTATCGGTTGCATTCGATCGGGCGCAGTCGCTTTACTATACCGTTATCTCACTTGCATAACTGTACCTCTCTCCATTCACAAGTTATTTCAGGCTAAAGGGACTTTCCTATGCACCCTGTATATTATAAGTATATATAGTTATTTTAGACAAATGTAAAAATGATCTAGATTTGTATTTCCAGAAATTAAGTTTTAAAATTAGACCACCACATGCATGCGTAGATATGCAATGTTTGGGAGACAAGGACGCCAATGAGTTGACAGGGGAAGTGACTGACAGCTGCTAACAGCAGGACACAGTGGGAAGTGACGCGGATGAACACAACTCTCAGCCGTCCCCAAAGGCTCAGTGAGTGCATAGGCTCTTGTACCTTAAACTGCAGTGTCATCTTAGGGTGAATCAAAGTATAGATTAGAGTGAAACATGATTTACACTTATGATGTTCATCACATGAGTGAACTCTATGATCAGCATTGCATCACTTTCCACTCTACACATTGTCGTTAGTGTTTTTTTTTTTTTTTTTTTGCAGTCAACAAAACCATTAATTCTGGACAGTATGCAGTGAACTACACAAATAAGCCACAGGCCTTTCCAGTTTAAAGAATTCCACACAAAAATAAGACAAGATTGTGGCATACATAACAGAAAAATGCAAGCATGGCATAACAGAAAATAACATGAATAAAGACAGATCTGTTTAAAAAAACATAATTTGAAAAAGTAAGCCATAATATTACAAATACAAAGTAATATACATCAATGAGCCATTACATTATGACCACGCCCAGCCTAGAGAAATGAGCGCGTCTGGAGACTTAACCGTGGCGCAGGTGAAGTTCACAGAGCAGTATATATACAATCCAAGGACAGGGCTTTCGGTTAGCAGAGTGTTCGAAGTCAGAATGGGAAAAGTTGCTGATTTATTGGAGTTTGATAAAGGACAAATTGTGATGGCACAGCACTCAGAACCAAAATCTCGGAAATGGCACGGCTTGTGGGTTGTTCACGTGCTCATGGGTTGTTCAAACGATGAACCATTGTCCAGCCGTGTGTCGTCCACAGCTCATTGATGCCAGAGGGAAGCGGAGACTGTCGCGCATTGTTCACAGCGGCCACAGGGCCACAGTGAGACAAATCACCCGCAGCTACAACAGTGGTGATTAGGGCAATGTGTCACAGCACACAATTCATCGCAGCCTTCTGCACATATGCCTACGTAGCCGAAGACCCAATCAAGTTCCCATGCTCACTGCACATCATCGCCAACAATGCATGAAATGGGCCCAAGGTCAAGATTGGACCGTGGATGATTGGAAGAAAGTGGCCTTGTCTGATGAATCAAGATTCCTGGTACATCACGTAGATGGCCGAGCGCGGATACTCCGATTACCAATGAAGGCTATGGCACCTGCATGCACTGTTGGGCAGAAACAGGCAGGCGACGGGGGTGTTATGCAGTGGGCAATGTTTTCTTGGGACACTTTAGGCCCCGTTTTCCCAATAGCCCAATCCCTGACAGCTCTCAGGTATCTGAACATCATTGCAGACCAAGTTCACCCATTCATGGCAACTGTGTGTCCCTGTTGGTGATGGCCATTACCAACAGGATAATGCACCATGCCACACTGCTAGAATCGTCTAGGAGTGGTTCGAGAAACATGCTGTTGACTTTTTGTTAATGCCCTGGCCTTCAAATTCACCTGACATGAACCCAATTGAACATTTGTGGTTCGACTTGGAAAAGCGGGTTTGCGCTAAATCACCACCACCCCGAAATGTAGGGGAACTGGAGTACTTGCTGTTGTAATTATGGTACCAGATACCCCAGGATACCTATCGCCACCTCATAGAATCACTTCCTCGACGAGCGGCTGCTGTTTTGTGGACTAAAGCGGATCCTACAGTTTATTAGGTAGGTGGTCATAATGTAATGGCTCATCGGTGTATGAGGCCATTAGAGAAAGGAATACACGAAAATTACATAATTTATCACTCCATGTTTGGATAACAACTTAATTTGGAACCCCATGCAAAATCATCATTTATCGGATACCTTTCCCAAGTTCTGACCATAAAATAAATTTGCTCTTCTGTGACAAGCTACAATACCCCAAACCTGACATATCATAACCTTCCACGGATCAGACACAACAGCAAAGGTTCATCCAAATTGCATACAAATATAGGATTTAATTCATAGAATTATATCTAATTTAGAAATGCAAAAACTTTTGTAAATGCTGATAACAAATGATTTAATTTCAATAAATGTAACAAGTTTTCATTTTTCCCTCCTTAGAACTCCTGCTGTTTCACGATACCTTACCTATACTAATGTGTTGACAGTGATCTTTAAAACAAACACATGGTAATTATCTTAGCTAATTTAGTTCATTTCGTGCCTTCTGTTCAAGATAATTTTAATGAAGACTTCCAACCTGTTAGTGTAGCCCTTGCTATCATATGTATGAATATACTACAGTATTTTCAGAAGCCATAGTACACAATGTAAACGTTTGCTTCAGATACTTTACTACAGGGTGATTCAAAAGTCCCCGAACTCTGAATTCAAATATTTCTACCACGAATATAGTGATGTATAACTATTTTTACATACGGTTATATTGACACTCATACTTACAGGTAATGAAAACCACTTTACAATAGATGCAGGAATTGTCCACCATTCTGTTGAAGACACAAATTCACCTGATGACACACATGTTGGCGGACACTCTTTTCAGCGTGTTGGCTGGCATGTCCCTCACAGCTGTAATAATGTTCTTCAGCAGGTCCTGTACTATCTTAGGGTTGTTGTGGTAAACTGTGTCTTTCAGATAGACCCACAAATAAGTCTGGTGAGCGAGGCGGCCAAAGTTTTTTTTAGATTAATCGATCGTGGAAGAACTCACGGAGCATCCCCATTGTGTCGTTGGATGTGTGGCATGTTGCTCCATCTTGTTGAAACCAACAGTAACATTAGTGTTCTTCCAGCATCGCTACAAATTGATGGATGTCTGCATACACAGTGGAATGTACAGTTGTGTTGAAAAAAAAATATGGCCCTACAATTTGTCATCTAGACATGGCGCACCACACTCCAACTTTCTGGCAGTGAAGTCCAACCTCGTGCAATGCGCGTGGATTCTCCACAGCCCACTGCGAGCGTTTTGGCTATTGACATATCCATTCAAATGAAACCATACCTCATCACTGAAAAAAGTGTTGTTAAGCTGGTTAGTCACATTGTTGCGCCTGAAACTCTTAAACCATTGGCAGTAGGCAATGCGCTTTTCGAGTAAAAAAAACATAGCTCTTGCACTACTTGAATTCTGTATGGCCGTAGCTTTAGACGGTTAGTAGCCCTCTGGCAGGCTGAATACGATGCCCCTAACTCCTGAGAGAGCTGCCAAAGTTACTTCCGGGGAGAGCGCTGCAGGGAAACGTGAATTTTCTTCTGAAACGTGAATTTTCTTCTGAAACGTGGTCGTCACCACGGACAGATGGCAGCTTTTAGGCTTATCCTGAACACTGCCTGTCTCACGAAACCAGTTCACAAGGTTACACACAGTTGTTTCCCTGGTATAGGAGCATCAGGAAACTTCCTTTATAAGAGCTGAATGCAACGGTGGCAAGTTTTTCCACGAAATAAACTTCTAACAAAGAGACTCTGTTCTTGCGAGAGACTCATGGCTGACTGAATGTTACTGCTTGCCAGCACCCGCATAAGCGTAGTGTCACATGGTGCTATCACGTGGCACAGCTCGTTCCCCAAGGTCACACACAACAGCCACAAGCACGATATCTTTCATGGTTCTACAGCAAATATGTTTTAAAATATAGAGTTCAGGGACTTTTGAATCACCCTGTATCAGTGCCCTCTAATGAGACAAGCATTCTAACTGATTTCCACACTCCAGAATTTTTTTTATGGAATCATTAAGAGCATGCATGGTACATATAGTTCATTTTTTGAAAAATCAGTCTTTTTTTATTACTTCTCACCTGCCCCACTCAATCAGATATTATTCAAAACATCTTTTACTGGCTTTCACAGCGGTACGATAAGTTGTAAGCACAAATGACACATGCAATGGAAAAATAATTAATAAGGTGTTATGAAAATTAACTGTACAACTTTTAAAATTAAAAATTTTTTTATTAGATATAAAAATACACCAACTTTCACTGATTTTAAATGATAAAATTTATGTTAGTACAATGTAGGAAAAGCTATAAATGAACTTAGTTGGCAGACTAAGGTGTTAATGACAAATTTATCATCAATCTGGCCTCAAAATTCATAACACAGAGCCATGCAATACTGTAAAATAACAAGAAAACAAGCAATAAAGAATAAAGCATTTCACCTCCAAGGACAGGAAAACAGTACCCAAGAACTTTAAAAATGGGATTAAGTGTTTTCATATGGAGTTATATAATATGTACAGCATTTGCAAATTAATACACAAGTTTTTGAAAAAATGGGTGCTGAAACAGTTGTCCAGTCTTTTTAGCAAGTCTTTTGTAAAAAAGAGCATGCTTATGTTACCGGTTTGTCCATCCATCTGTCTGTGGGCACCATATCTCTGCAACTATTAGTCTGATTTGAAAAATTCTTTTTGCATTGGGAAGCTTGAAATGTGCAAATGATGATCCTTCATTTCGCTGTTATTTTTACGATGCACAATTTCACAACTAGAGGGCATAAATGAAGACATCAAATTCAAAATACATTTTATTCCATATATTTGCTTTCAAACATCCGATTGAATTTTTTTTTTTTACCTTTTGATTTCATTTATGTTGAAGACTATTTTAGGTATAGTCACTTTTTTTCAAGTTATGCATAGATTTTCCACTAAGGGGCATAAAAGTAAATTGCATTTTCCTTGACATCTCATTTTCTAAAACTCCAATTTGAAAAATACTGTCTGCAGTGGATACAGCTCTGAGAAATCTTTTGCATGTAATTTCTAATTTTTTGGTTAAAAATGGTTTAGCCACCAGGGGCATAAGTGTTGATTTCTGCTTCTGATGTATTTGCAGCAAAATCTGAGCTTCTAAAATCTCAACTGAAAAAATTTATGGACTTATACCACTCACCTCGATAAACCTTTTCGGAATATTTTCTTCTTAAAATAATGCATGGTTTCTCCGCCAAAGGAAATAGATGTATATCTTATTTTTGTCAATATTTATGCTTCTAACGGTTCGATTTGAAAAATTCCTTCATTAATGGATGGAGTTTTCTGTGCAACAGGTTTCTCATATAATTTCAAAATTTTCAAGTAATTAATAGACTTTCCACTAGGGGCGTAAAGGTAAATTGCATTTCCCTCCCACTATCTCAGCTTATAAAACTCCGATTTGTAAAATTCTTTCTGCATCGGATGCAGCTCCTGATTAGAAATGATTTGCACATAATTTCTAATACAGTCAAACCTCGATATGTCAAAGTTGAAGGGAGTACAGAAAAGATTCGAGATATCGAAAATTTTCAAAATTTCATAAAAGAACATGCACTGTATTTTTTTAATTTTTTTTTAAATCACTTACCTTATCTTGTAGATAGAAAGAATTGGGTATGTACAGTATTATCCACGTAAACGCTGATAACCAATAAAGCGAAGCTTGAAATGACTGGATCCACATTTTATTATATAGTAGTATGTACATGTATAGTACGTACAAAAAAGTAATCTTACATTTCTTCACTTTTCGAAACAGTCATCTATAACAGTTTGGTTACAGATACTGGATCGTTCAATCACATTTTCGAATTGGGCAAGGGCATGGAAAGTCTCTGGCGTCATATTCGGCATTGACTCGTCAAAATTTCGAAGTTTTTCTATTAATGACTTAGCTTCTCGGCAAGTCACTTTTGGTAGAGGTGATTCCTCAATTTTATCTTCTTCCTCTGATACAACTTTTACTTCAGCAATGATATCTTCATCACTTAATTCCCCGGTCACTGCAACATTTCAATCAACTTCAACAAAATCTTGAAAAGTCCCAATTTCTTTAATATGTAATACCTTAGCAAGACGTTGCCAGTCTTCATTTAGCTGTTGATTATCTTCATTTTCACTGAAAGGATCATCTGGATGCTTTCCATTTTCAGCATTTCGAATGAATCCACCCTTTTTGAAACAATTAACTATGGTTTCTTCAATGACGTCCCTCCAAGCTCTGTCAGAGATATGCATCACCTGCAAAATGTCCACGTTAGTTGACTGTCTTTCATCAATGTCAGCAATGCATTTTTGTACAACTTTGTGACAATATTTCACCTTAAAACTCTGAATACTACCTAGGTCTAGAGGCTGTAATTCAGAAGTTGTGTTTGGTGGCATGATTTACAGATTTTAATTTAGGCACTCTATTATGCGCTGTACAGCTGTTCAAGAAAAGAACAATATCACGCTGTTCACCAGACATTTTTCTGTCTAATTCCTTTAACCAAATTAGTGAAAATTTCTTCAGTCATCCAAGCCTTTTCGTTCGCTAAATAAGGCATTGGAAAAGATTTTATTCCCGAAAAACATCGGGGTTTAGCAGATTTACCTATCAGAATAGGTTTGAGCTTTTCAAAACCATCTATATTAACACGAAACAGCAAAGTCAATCTTTCTTTTCTTCTTTTCCTGCCATGATATGCTTCACCTTTAATGGTCATAGTTTTATCAGGTAAACACTTCGAAAATAATCCTGTCTCATCAGCATTGAAAGCATTTTTTGGATCGTATTTTTCCAGGATTGGTGACAGTACTCTTTTTCCAGTCCGTGCACAATTCTTGGTCAACGCTAGCACTTTCACCACACATCTTCAGAAAAGTTATGTTGTTTCTTTTCTTAAAAGTTCTGGAACCAACCGTTACTCGCTTTAAAATCTGTGTGTCCCAACTTTTTCTTTTACTAGAGTTCCACCAAGAGGCAAGTTCTATGAACAGCATTTGCTAATCCATTTCATTAAGCATGTTTCAACATCCGGGAATTCAGAGCTTCTAATTTTTTTCCTTTTCCCATGGTTGTCATCAAAACTCTTTACAATCTTTTCTTTATTTTTCAGAATTGTAGACATCGTTTTAGCAGCATTCAGATAGGCGTCCGTCGAAAGAATGGAAGTAAAGCTTTCGCAGCCCCAGTGAGTCGCCTTCTTGGGTGGCCTGGTTGCGATGGCCGGGGAGGGTGGGGGTAATCTGTCGATGCTAAGAGGAAGCACTTCACATTCCCACACCTTCTGAACCAACTGTCGCCATTTGAGGTGATTTAAACAACTGCGATTTTTTATGCTTCCCCCGTGTGTGTGTGGGGTGGGGGGCTGAAAGGGTAACTCGGAGGGCTTGAGCTCTCATCAGGTTTCCTACCAGCTTCAAGTTTTTCCTGCGTGACGGTCAAACACGCTTGGCTATTCTAGGAGTTCGTTTTTTGTTTTGTTTTTAATTTTAGATATCGAGAGTGAGATTAGAAAAATTTCGAGTAAACGAGTTTGTTTTACATTAGTTTTCTATTATGCATGTAAGGAAATGAAAATATTTCAACATATCGAGGTTCGACTGTTCGTAAAGAATGGTTTGGCCACCAGAAGGCGTAAGTGTCAATTTCTGCTTCTGATGATGTATTTGCAGAAAAATCTCTACTGAAAATCCGATTGAAAAAATTCTTTGGACAGATACCGCTCACATTGAAAAACAGTTTGAAAATACTTTCTTCTTAAAAAAAGGCATGGTTTTTTTCGCCAGGGGTGTAGATGCATATCTTATTTTTGTCAACTCTCTGCTTCCAAGAGTCCGATTTGAAAAACTTTCTTTGTTGGAGAGCGTTTCTACTGCAAAATGTTTCTCATATAATTTAAAATTTGTCTTAACGCACAAGTCTGCTACCAGAGGGCGCAAGTTCACGTTTCCGTTTACAGCAATATCTGCACGACTAGAAACCTGATTGAAAAACTTTTCCTTGGTCCGATACCCTACCGTTTTTCATACCGGTTCCATCGACTCTGAATAGCTTTGATAAATTTAATTCACATCAGAATGGATTCAAAAGACTTGCTCATTACAACCAAAAATTTGGTGTCATCTTTCTTGTTTTTTCCAAATTGAAGAATCGATGGTAAAAAAATATACATGTTGCATTTATCGTGGGGAAATACAGGTAAATGGTGTTTCTGTCTATCTCCTTCCCCTTTCTCAATTTGCCATTCAATAAAACTAAAGGTTATAGGTCCAGCTATGTCTTGGATATTTAACATTACATAATCAGCTCTGCAAACTGCTGAAAATGGGAATCCCATCTGGAAATTTCGGTTCTCCATACATTTTATGACTTAAAAAAAAAGAAAAAGCCTAGTTTGTAATTTTTAAAACAGTTAAAGATCTGAGCATCAGACAGACAGATCCCTTAGTTTCTTTTCAACAGCAAGGACTTCATGGAATGCAATGTCATGCTGAAAAATTCTGAAAACTTCAACAGTATATTTTCGATACTAAAAATGTAACAACTCACAAAATATATGCAAATTCTCGAATTGTACTTAATTAACGTGCTTATTGTATTAAAACCAATTGAGGTAAACTCACCTTTTTGGGTTTGTTCCTCTTACTAACATTTGCAGCCCGTGTATCTTCAGCAGTCTTGTCACTACTCGTAGAGGTTTTTATGGTCATCACATCTATCGTCCCCGTAGCATCTTGTGTTAACTCTGCTGGTCTTGGAGTCATTTCTGTTATTTCCACTCTTGAGCCAATTCATACATGTACAACATTATTTAAATAACTTTTTTCTCCCTATTTACACACTCACCTACTACACAAACATATTTACAACACATTCACACAGCCACATACCTTCATATTAGCAACTTATTAATAAAAACTGATAAACACTATGTACAATTACATTTATTCTTAATTCATTCATACTCATCTTGTTTTTTATGCTCCATGAACACTATGTAGTTTGCAGAGGTAGCCTTCAATGCACTCCAAAGTCGATGTTCTAACCCTAATCTTCGTGACCACTCCGCCTCAATAGTCACCACATTCACATACCCTCACATTCATTAATAAAAACTTTATATATGTACACTATTTACATATACATTGATTCTCAACTCAATTCACACTATGGCTCGCTGTTACACTCCATAAACCCCACATAGTCCACCAACGCAAACCTCAATGAACTCCACATTCGATGTTTTAACCCTAACTCTCATGACAACTCTGCATCAAGCGCTTTCCACCAAGCTCTGGCCATCTTACAAAAAAAAAAAAATATTTAAATAATGTTGTACACGTATGAATTGGCTCAAGAGTAGAAATAACAAAAATGACTCCAAGACCAGCAGAGTAAACACAAGACGCTACAGGGATGATGGATGTAATGACCATAAAAACCTCTACGAGTAGTGACAAGACTGCTGAAGACACACGTGCTGCAAATGTTAGTAAGAGGAGCAAACACGAAAAGGTGACATGTGGTTTGTGAGTCAAATATTCAATAAATGCTTTTTCTTGAGAAAAGGAAAAGAAAAAGTGTACTGTGGAAACTCCCATATATGCACCCAATCAGTAACATCCTTAAAAAAGAATGCAAGAAACTGAATTATGAAATTGCTGATACTGTTAAGGACATATCAAAATTTTTGACAACTGACTACAATAACCAACCCACGCTAGAAGCTGCAGGAGTATACTCCATCCCTACAAGAAAGGCAGACAACAATCGCGCCGATAAAATATACATAGGCAGCATGAAACGACGATTCAAAACTCGCCTTATGGAACATGTCAAAAATTGGAACAGGAGAGAAATGAAAACGGCATTAATCCAACACTGCCAAGAGAATGATGTTATCCCAGATTGGGAAAACGCGAAAATTTTAACATCACACAATACACACCAACAAATCCTAATGGCAGAGGCAGTATTGATCGAGAAAACTAGTGATATAAATTGTAATGACAACACCCCCTACGACCTGCCATATGCATGGAAATTCTTGGTGGAACGTGAGAAGCAAATAAAAAAATATGATGTCCAAAGAAACCCACGACCATAATATGTATGCGCAATAACAGATAATGAGAACGATCAGTGACCCAGTGATACAACAACCTCTTTGGAAACGCAAACATCGTACACTACTGAGGATGACTCGCAAAATGAAGAGTTGAAACTAGTTTATTTAATGAAACAATACAACGTGTGAAACAGTAATAAGTAACATTGCATACCAATGTGCACAATACCACGAAAAGGTGAGTTTACCTCAATTGCATATTTTCAAGGTTTTGTATCATCTTAGTTTTGCTTATGGCTGGCTATTGCACTGGGTATTTGTTCATTACTATCGGGTGTTAATAATTCACAAGTCTTTTTTTTATAACAGAGAACGGCTTTTTGATGGCTATTATTTCAATGGTTTGACTGATGTGCACTACAGAAACAAAAAAAAAAAAAAAAAAATTGCGACCCCTAGAAAAAGTGATGCAAATGAGATGAATTTGTTCAATGTTGTAGCCCCTATGTAAAAACATAAAAATGATTAGATTGACAAGAAGATTGCACTTGTTGGCCACAAACAAGATGATGTCATAATGGTGGAGCAATAGGGTACATATAAAGGCAACCAATGCTTTGGGGAAATCGGGCAGCACAGTGTTGTAGTACCATGGTGAATCTTTGTTCTGCCTTAGTCAAAATGACAGCAGATGAGTTCATTGCCATTCCAGCAAAATGAATGCTGCTCAGCTTTTGAGACAGAAGCACACAAGCCCAACACCTAGCATTATGGTTTAGGGTGCCATTAGTCATACATCTGGATCTGAGATGGTCATTATACAGGGGTCTTTAACTTGTCAGTGGTAAGCCACTAACATTTTACAGCCAGTGACTGTTTTATTTACTAAAAATCAAGATACCATTTTCCATCAGCATGATGAGTTGACAGCTGCAACAGCACCCTGGAGCTATGCCAACAATTACTGCACACCTGGAACAGTGACTTTGAGATACACAGCAAGATGTCTCACAGGAGACCCTGTAAGATAGCCTTCCCTACCACATACAGGCATATGTTGCAGCATGAAGAGGATTGATACATTACTGACTCCATCCCCTTTCCACCCCAGTAACTTCTATAGGTTTTCATTTTTGTTATTGGTAATGCAATCACGTAAGTATATTAATTCATGCTAACATTTTTCTGAGTTTCATTAAAATATCACCATGCCTTCCAAGTGCTACATTTTTTTCCCCCTGTAATGTATGTATTTGAACTTGACTAAACATATATCGTTGTTCAATTTACGCTAAGTTGCTATGAACATACTTTTTACGTGGCTACGATATTTTAATTCAATTGACATTAAATGTCCGTAAATACTGTTTCACACGTTATGCAAGTTCAGCTATCGGGAGATTGCAAAAGGACGCTAACATAGTATTGGCAATTGAAGTCAAGTATAATAATAAGTATCTGTACTTAAAAATGTTAGCAGAAACTAGTTTGGTGCTAGTTATAAATGTTAGCAGAAACTAGTTTGGTGCTTCGCATTCGGGAGATTTGTATGTTTGTATTTTCTTTTTCAAGATTGTTTATTTTTAAGGTTTTGGCAAAAGTATAATTCATCTTCAGTTTTCATTATGTATCAGGGTGCTTCGCGGTCAAGATTGTCTCCTCTTCAGGATTGTAGTTCGTTTTTAAAAAATTCAACAAGGTTTTAATTCAGTTTCTTATTTCATCGATGTTAATGGATTTTTTTGCATTGTAAAAAATTCATCTTGTTTAATTTTATCTGGTGCAGATTTTACAATATCATGAATTTTAACTTTGCAATTGAAGGAATTCACATTCTTAGATGACGCACATATGAAGCCCCGACAGCCACTATGAATAATGTAAGTACAGATACTTATTATTATTATACTTGACTTCAATTGCCAATACTATGTTAACGTCCTTTTGCAATCTCCCGATAGCTGAACTTGCATAACGTGTGAAACAGTATTTACGGACATTTAATGTCAATTGAATTAAAAAAATTGACTAAACATTTTTGGAGTGCCACGTCAAATTGATGGAAAAGAATTTTTCATTTTGGCTGGGAGGTTAGGGTTTCTAATTTTTGACAGCTTTATTTTCAGCCTAGCTAGATGTTTCTCTATACATTCAAGTTTTTATATCTGTATCACCAAAAATAGCCAAATAAAGATAGTTATCACACACAACAATAACTGGAATAACTGGTATGGGAAAATTGAGTGTCTGGTGGCAAGAACATAACTTCAATGCTCTCACCAACATCAGCGATGCCTGAGGAACATCCAGGTGCATTATCAAGGAGAATTTTTTAAAGTGCATATTTATCCGCTCACAGTAAGCCTTCAGTTCACTGCTGGGTTTAAGTAAGTTGTGCAATTATACAGTTTTGATTTTGATTTCTTGAAATCCCATTGCAGTAAAAACCTGCAAAGTGAGATCTCAAAGTGAGGGATACCTGTATACAATGACATGCCCCTAGTGATAAAACAGTGCATTAAAAAAAAACAAAAAAAAACAGATGGATCATATTGGATATAGCTATAAAGCCAGATGACATTAACAGAATTTTTCCAGTCACACCTCCAGAAGTTGAAATACTGTCAAACTAAAAATCTACATCTATGTTCAACTGAAGCAGCAAGAACATTTCCATCAGAAGATGAAGATTTCACAGTTACAGTTTTTGAATGCAAATGGAATTTTTCAAATCACAGTTTTGGTAGTGAAAATATAGTGCCAAATATGCACATACAATAATAGATATTTATATCACTTTACACAAATGTACACTGACGCCATGAAGTAGGAAATGTCTGCATTTTGCAAAGCGTATGGAAAGTTAAACTCTCTAATACTAACATCAACTACCAAATTTAAAAAGAATTTTTGAAATCAGATCTTTAGAAGGGCAGATATCATGCCAAACATTAAAATATGCTCATATCACCTAGCAGAAAAAAATATATATGACAGAAATTCAAAACACATAAAATGCCAGCCTCAAGGTTATCATATCACTATGCAGTACAAAAAGAATCACAAGGGATCTTACTAATACAAAAGAAGATAGCACGTCAACAGACAGACATGATAGAACAACATGCTTTCCTTCAAACGATTCACACAGCCATGCTCACACAGAATGAAGAACAGCTAAAATTCAAAGAAAATATAAATCCAGTAGGATAACCTCGGGAGTCTAATAATATTACGAATCTACAGTTTATGGCAACCAAAAATGTTTGGATACAACTTGGAAAGCCAATGGAGCCAAAACAACAAATATTTTGACAGCTTATGAAATAACAGACCCACTATTTCACCTAAAGCACACTAAGGAGGCTGAAATGCATGTATAAGGAGACACACTCAACAAAAATGATTTAAGTACACCAATGTTCTTCGCTGAATATTGGAATCACCTCAACAAGATTTTATTTTAACCTGCAAATGGAATTTAACAAAAAACTTTAGTAGCAGAGCAAGACAAAAAGTATTCATTCTGTGTGGCAAGTCTGTGTGAAAAAGTAGCAAGACTAACTCATAACCAAAGGATGCCACATGAAATAATTCATAAGCAGTGGCACACCCAGAAGCAGCACTTTAAGATAATTATGGGAGATTTCAATGCAAAAATAGGGCAACGGCAACAGAATGAAACTTCAGTAGGTAAATTCGGTCACAGCAACAGAAACCAGCGTGGAAATACTCTCGTAGAGTTTGTAGAGGCAGAAGGGTTTTTCATCTTGAACTCCTTTTTCAAGAAAAAAACACACAGGAAATGGACATGGAGACATCCAAATGGGATGACAAGTGAAATTGATTTTATTATGTGTAACAAAAAATTCGTCATAGAAGACTGCAGTGTGCTAAACAAGTTCAACACAGGCAGTGACCATAGATCGGTGAGATGTAAGATGCACATCAATAATAAACTCGAACGTAGCAAGCTCATAAGACAAACAAAATGTATTGACATAACCAACCTTAAAAAACACCATAATAGCTTCAAATTGGAACTGAAGAACAGATTCTCTGCTTTAGAAGGCCTAACATTGGAAGAAGTGGATATTTCTGAAGTTAACAGAAAAGTAACCAAAGCTCTTATGGAAACAGCAACAAAATTAGCTGGGTCTAAGAACAAATTGTATGTGAACAAATTATCAGGAAAAACCAAAATGTTGATGCAAAAAAGAAGAGAGATGAGGACAACTAAAGAAGATGTGACTTCCAAAGTGGAATATATAGAGCTATGCAAGACAGTCCAAAAAAGTATCACTGAAGACGCAAGGAAATTCAACTGTGAACTAGTAAGGAAGGCAACTGAAAACAACCAAAGCCTAAAGATAGCAAAGGGACATCTCAGTAAGGAAAAAAACAGATTATGGCACTGAGAAAAGAAGATGGTTCTGTAACAAGAAATAGAGGAGAAATTTTGACAAGAGTGAAAGATTTCTACTCCAAATTATATGAAAGGGATGATACAAGTACTCCAGACACCATGAAAGGTACCAGTACCAGAGTTCTTCCAGTCCTTCCAGCAGAAGTTGCACATGCAATCAAGAACATGAAGCGGGGAAAAGCTCCAGGAGAAGATGGAATTACTGTAGACATCATACAAGAAGCAAGTGGAGAAATCGAAACACTACTCGCCCAAATTTTCACTCGATGCCTTAATGAAGGGAAAATTCCTGAGGATTGGAACAACGCTACAATGATCTTGCTACATAAAAAGGTGACATTGAGGATCTCGGGAACTACAGACCTATCAGCCTCCTATCAGTGGTTTATAAAATCTTCACTAAAGTTCTTTCACACCGCTTGAAGGTGACACTGGACATGGCTCAACCGAGAGAACAAGCTGGATTCAGGAGTGACTACAGCACAATAGATCATATCCACGTGATGAGAGAACTAATTGAAAGAGCGAGGGAATATGAACTTCCATTGTGCATGGCTTTTATCGATTATGAAAAAGCCTTTGATTCGGTGAAACCATCAGCAGTTGCAATGACTCTGAAATCCTGCGGTATTGAAGATGCATACATTAATATTATTCATAACATCTATGTAAATGCAAGTGCAAAGATTCGGCTGTTTGAAAATACAACACACATAAAAATTGGAAAAGGAGTGAGACAAGGTGACACCATATCTCCGAAGCTCTTTAATGCCATATTGGAAAATGTCTTTCAATCACTGAACTGGAAAAACAAAGGGATAAAGATTAATGGAGATTATCTAACCCACCTTCGTTTTGCTGATGACATAGTCATTTTTGCAACTACTCCATCAGAGCTGCAGAGTATGATCCAGGAACTTGCTGACAAGAGTAAAGAAGTGGGATTAAAAATGAACTTTCAGAAGACAAAAGTGATGTTCAATGCTTTTACAAGAAATGAAGATTTATCGATTGATGGAGAAAAGCTGGAGATAACAGACACGTACGTTTATCTTGGACAGCAGATATCAAGTGAGGGTCACATTGGTGAAGAAATTAATCGGCGTACAAAACTTGCCTGGAGAGTTTTTGGAAGAAACTGCATAATTTTCAAGAGCAATATGCCATTATGTCTTAAAAGAAAAGTGTTTGATCAATGCATCCTTCCAGTGCTTACGTATGGTGCAGAGACGTGGACCTTAGCTAAAAGAGACATACAAAGGCTGCAGACAACTCAGAGAAGCATGGAGAGGTGCATGCTTGGTGTAACCAGGAGAGATAAGAAGAGGAACACGTGGATCCGAAAAATGACAAGAGTGGAAGACATGATCAGAGTTAAATCCGTGAAATGGCAATGGGCTGGACATACTGCCAGAAGAACAGACCATCGATGGACAGCCGAAATTAGGAAACTTGGGGAGACCTTTGTCCAGCAGTGGATTGATAATGGTTGACGATGATGATGATATATATATATATATATGATATATATATATCATCATCAACCATTATCAATCCACTGCTGGACGAAGGTCTCCCCAAGTTTCCTCCACAACTGTCTGTCTTGTGCCAGTCTCCTCCATGTCACTCCTGCATACTTTCGAATTTCATCCACCCATCTTTCATGTGGTCTTCTTCAGGGTCTTTTCCTGTCCCTTGGAATCCAATCTAAAATTTCGGCTGTCCATCAATGGTCTGTCCTTCTGGCAGTATGTCCAGCCCATTGCCATTTCAGGGATTTAACTCTGATCATGATGTCTTCCACTCTTGTCATTTTTCGGATCCACGAGTTCCTCTTCTTATCTCTCCTGGTTACACCAAGCATGCACCTCTCCATGCTTCTTTGAGTTGTCTGCAGCCTTTGTATGTCTCTTTTAGTTAAGGTCCACGTCTCTCCACCATACGTAAGCACTGGAAGGATGCATTGATCAAACACTTTTCTTTTAAGACATAATGGCATATCGCTCTTGAAAATTATGCTGTTTCTTCCAAAAGCTCTCCAAGCAAGTTTTGTACGCCGATTAATTTCTTCATCAATGTGACCCTCACTTGATATCTGCTGTCCAAGATAAACATATGTGTCTGTTATCTCCAGCTTTTCTCCATCAATCGATAAATCTTCATTTCTTGTAAAAGCATTGAACATCACTTTTGTCTTCTGAAAGTTCATTTTTAATCCCACTTCTTTACTCTTGTCAGCAAGTTCCTGGATCATACTCTGCAGCTCTGATGGGGTAGTTGCAAAAATGACTGTCATCAGCAAAAACGAAGGTGGGTTAGATAATCTCCATTAATCTTTATCCCTTTGTTTTCCCAGTTCAGTGATTGAAAGACATTTTCTAATATGGCATTAAAGAGCTTCGGAGATATGGTGTCACCTTGTCTCACTCCTTTTCCAATTTTTATGTGTGTTGTATTTTCCAACAGCCGAATCTTTGCAGTTGCGTTTTCATAGATGTTATTAATAATATTAATGTACGCATCTTCAATACCGCAGGATTTCAGAGCCATTGTAACTGCTGATGGTTTCACCGAATCAAAGGCTTTTCATAATCGATAAAAGCCATGCACAATGGAAGTTCATATTCCCTCGCTCTTTCAATTAGTTCTCTCAGTACGTGGATATGATCTATTGTGCTGTAGCCACTCCTGAATCCAGCTTGTTCTCTCGGTTGAGCCATGTCCAGTGTCACCTTCAAGCGGTGCGAAAGAACTTTAGTGAAGATTTTATAAACCACTGATAGGAGGCTGATAGGTCTGTAGTTCCAGAGATCCTCAATGTCACCTTTTTTATGTAGCAAGATCATTGTAGCGTTGTTCCAATCCTCAGGAATTTTCCCTTCATTAAGGCATTGAGTGAAAATTTGGGCGAGTACTGTTTCGATTTCTCCACTTGCTTTTTGTATGATTTCTACAGTAATTCCATCTTCTCCTGGAGCTTTTCCCCGCTTCACATTCTTGATTACATGTGCAACTTCTGCTGGGAGGACTGGAAGAACTCTGGTACTGGTACCTTTCATGATGTCTGGAGTACATGTATCATCCCTTTCATATAATTTGGAGTAGAAATCTTTCACTCTTGTCAAAATTTTGCCTCTATTTCTTGCTACAGAACCATCTTCTTTTCTCAGTGCCATAATCTGTTTTCTTCCCTTACTGAGATGTCCCTATATATATATATATATATATATTGTATTTTGACTCCGGTATATACAAACGGTATATTTATATACAAACTCTTTTAGTGTTAAGTTGAGAACATGTATTTCAATATTTGCCATAAGGCAGCAGCTTAAATTCTAGCACTATATTTTGGTTCAAGGGAGGGGTTTAACCCCGTAACCCCCCCCCTTGCGCACGCCAATGCTCATAAGCATAACTTTGAATTTTACACACCTGTTCAATACAATATATGGATTTGTAAAAGTACACCTTTTTAATGGTATGCAACTTTTTACATACAAATGATGCAATAACGCTTATGTTTTTACAAAAGAAGTGGAATAACCAACATAAATGTGTAATAACAAGAAAACTGACAGCAAATTCTCAGGTGTAATGAGCACACCTTTTGAATCCTTCCCAACACAAAGAAAATATTCAAAGAACATTTTTATAAGAAAAATTTCAATGAAAAGGAGAATGCATTTACACCTCCTAGAGAAAATCTGTGCATAATTTAAATTGTGCAATGTAAGCAGCTTTCTTCATAGTGTACTGAATTGGTTACAAAAAAAATATGTGAATTGGATTTCTACACAATTGGCAAAACATCCACTAACAGAAATAGCTACTTTGAGCCACTAGAAGCTGAAATGTGTGTTACAAAAAATCACAAATTGCACACAAAGCATTTCTGGTAATGGAAGATATCCAAGGCAAATGGAATATTTTCAAATTGACAAATCAGAAGAGATTTGGAGGAAAACCTGATATAACCTTACACTTTCTAGTGGAGAAGTTGTGTATTACTTAAAGGAGAAAATGGGAGCAAAATAGCCTTCACAATGAAGAATATCCTACCAAGGAAAGATTTTCCATGTGATTTTTAGAATTGAAGTTACTCTTTCATATAGAAATACACACTGATGCAGGCAGAATTGTGAATAGTGGAAAAGTAGGAAATGTAGATATTCTTCATAGCAAAAGTTATGCAAAGGAAAGAATTTTTCAAATATGACTTCTGTATGCAGAGACGGAGAAAAAAAAAGTTTTTACATATATGCTCCCTAGCCAGAAAACTGTATAATTTAAAGAACATAATAATGCCAATCTTTACCATAGAAAATGGCATACAGTACCAAAAGATTTTTTTTTTCAATGGAAGTTTTAGAAGTAGGTATACATTTGCACACAAAAATACATTCCATGTCACCTAGCATTAGATCTAAGCACTTATAAAAACCCAAGCATAGATGCTGTTGGAAATAGTCACAGGGATCATAGCATACTTCTGGAAAATTTTAGGTAGGAATTTTAGGACTTTTTAGAAAAATTTTAAGAAAATTTTAGGACTTTTTAGAAAAATTTTAGGAAAATTTTAGGAGTGTATTTTAATAAAAACTAGATGTATATTTGTATACATCTAGTAAAACAACTTTGTATACATTGTAAAGAGTTTGCTTCACACCCTTCAACCATATACACTGATAGACTGCGCATGGCATCAAAATTTCTGGCTCCAACATAAAATCACATGACAACAGTCAAAAAGATGGGTTACACCTGCTGTGCTTATGGTTGCTCTGAGCGATATAGTACAGAAAGTTCTATGATTTTTCATGGGTAAGAAACTAATTAAATACCTAAGTCAATAAAGTTCAATTACTTAACCAGAAACTTGCAGCTATTGATATAAAAATATAGTAACTTAAGAAAAAAAAATGGAATGCATGTTCCAAATTCTTCGCAAATGTTCATCACATTATAAATCACAAAATGTAAACAACCCGATCATGCATGTATATAGCTCATAAGTAAACTTACCTGAAGAGTTTTCATTATATATGAGGCGCATTCACATAATACACCGAAAACACTGAAGTTCTGCAGCGTAAATTAGTAATCATAACAGCATTTTTACACGAAATTTGGAGTCTGATGATGACGTGCCCAATGTTTAAGCCATGGCGGCTTTGATGCAGCTATTGCCAATACGCAGTCCATTAGTATATATGGTCGAAGTTCACACCCAAATTTTTTGCATAACGTCTAATGTCTAAAGTTTAAGTATGATTTACTTCTAATGTTCAGTTCTTATCTTTTCACGTGTTATTATCATATTCAAGTATATTTACCACATTCAAGTTTCACTTTGAACATTAATATGCTGTTGAACCAGAAGCAATTCACGATTTTCACAGTAAAGTTTTCAGGTTTCACATTAAATTATAATATCCTAAAAAGGTAATTGAAAACCAAGAACTATGTACAATTGTTCACTGAATTACTTTTTTCATATTATTGTTTTAACCTTTTCCTGATTAGCCTATCTTTTTCTGCTTCCACCACAACTAATTTACTTTCAGTTTTCTTTATTTCAGCTGAACCTTGTATGATCAAGTTAGAGGCAACTGCTATTTCAAAAGTATTTTGTTTTTCTACAGCTTTTCTCATTCTTTCTGTTCCCTCTTGAATTACTGCTAGGGAGGCTTCTTTATCTTTTTTAAGCCTATTTATTTCTGCATCATTTTCTTTTATTTTGTCATCAAACTCAGCTTTTCTTTTTTTCTCTAGCTGCTTTTCTTTATTTTCCCTCTCTTTCTGCTTCCTTTCTTTTACCTTTTTTTATTCTTCTTCCTTCAGCTTATCAACATACTCTTTATAAAATTTATGTGAATCACGAACTCTATTTAACAAATTTCTTGTTATGGGAACTTTACTTACACATCCATAGTGTTTAATGGCCCCTTTTAACTATTCTTAATGATGTTATAGTTGAGTCTTTTAAGTTAGCCTTGTCCTTCCTTAACAGAGCAGTGTTACCCGAAAATCCCCTTTCTGCATCAGCATTACCATGAGGTAAAACTAATATTGACTTGATGAGTTTAGCAAGATTTGAGTATTTTTCTTTTCCGCTAGAGTCTTTAATACTAAATATATTACGCCAGTAATGATCAATACGCACTGGAATATGCCCTTCCTCTGAAAATTTCACTAGTTCATCTAGAGTTGGCTTATCGCAATTTAAAAGTTTCCACTCTTCTCTTACTCTATCAATTTGTTCCTCAGAAAGATGCAAAACACTTGAAATTCTGGTTATTTCCGAAAGTCCTTCAGTGACTGAAAGTTGAGTTGACTCTTTCTTTGGTTCTTTTACCTTTAAAACTTCTATGTCTCTTAGCTTTTGATTGCAGAATGGCAAATTTGACTTTAAATATTTTGTGGTTGCAATTAGTGATGATCTTGCATCTAAGAGAAATAATTTCTGCCTGGTCTCCTGAACATTCCTGAGGAGATTTTTTGTCTTCATACCAACTTCTAACTCCCCTAGTTTTTTCCATGAATTTTTGTTTTCAAAATCTACGTTCTTTAGGTCTTCTCCAAATTTCCCTGCAATAGCATCATCTTGGATAAACTGAGCTATAACATTCCTCATTAAAGTATTTAAATCAGAATATAACTGGTGTATTTTTGGTTCTTCACTCTGATAACATAATGAAAACTTTTCAAAATTTTGGTGTGAAAATGAAATTAATGCTAAATAGCAAGGAGTTAGCTCATTTTTCAGGAAACAGTGAATTCTTTTATACCTTGCCGAATTGCATAGTTCTTTTTCAAATATTTTTTGAGATGGCAAGAAGTTTAAAAAATATTCTGTAATATTTAGCCATTGATCCAAGAGCCTCTGGGCTACAGAACCAACGGTTAACCATCTGTTGCTGACATGACGCAAAAGAAATTTGGCTGTGACCAATGTTATATCCTCGACAGATTTATAATCCTCTCGTCTTGCAGCACTATTCTTTAAAAAGTAATGCATATCAGTAGCAAATTCGTCAAAATCTATATTTAAGCTTGTCAAAAAAATTTTAAATGCATTACTAACATCATGTAGGTTGCAAAAACCTAGTTCCAAAGATTTCTGGCCTGTTTGTTTTACAACTTCATTGAATTTGCGTAAAAAGCACTTATTTACATTTGGGCTGTCCATGGATACACAAATAATTCTGTTCAACGAAATATTGAAGGATGATAACACATCAAGAATTTCTTGTAGCAAAATATCTGCCGTTGCATGACCCAGAAAAACGCTTGTTAGGTATCGGCAAGAAATTGAATTTATTTCTGAAGACCAATACCTGAGATACACATCCAACTGCCGTTTCACTTGTGCATTTGTAGTTTCATCAAATGCTATAGTAACCTTTCCTGGGCTACTAGATGCAATGTCTTTTTTCAAATCCTCTTCAAAATATTTTGACAATCCATGTGATATCACATAAGCAACATTTTTTTCTTTAAGTTGCATTTTGGCTGCAATAGCAGAATCAGGAAACATTTCTTTGAAAAGTTCAACTGTTTCAGTGCATGAAACAAAAGACATATTGTCCTTAGCAACTTTCATGGCCCATAATGCTTCGGCTTTAGCCAACTGTAAATCATGACTCAGTACTTCACTACTAATATTTGTTTTGGGCTGAAGATCCCATCCTCCAAAGGCTTTCACAGGATGGACTTATTTTGAAATTTACTTTGAAATTTCTGCAAATGTTTTTTTCCTTTATGATGCGCTTTTACTTGTGAAAAGCCACTATTAGAAATGTTGAAAATTTCTGAACACAATATACACTTAGCAGAAAATATTGTTTCAGTTGCAGAACACCATTCTTTCAACTTCACTCCGTCCAATTCTTTGGCGAGCCACGCATCTTGAAATTTCGTTTTGGATTTAGGCATCTTAAACACTTGTATTACTAACCAGAAAATGAAAGGGAAGTACAAAAACACGTTCCAATATTGCAAAACCAGACAACTTCCCCCGAAATTTGGCTGCGAGGATGTCAGAAGATAGAAAAAAAAAGCAGGTCACCACTAGAGAACTGAACCTGCACACAGCACAGAGAACAAACACCATAAAAGACGCAAAACCAGAAACTATCATACGCATCTCACGCAAGTTCAGTCAAAGCGAGTCGGGGCCGAGATATATTGCGCATCGAAGGTCGCTGTCGCCGACGCATGATCGAAGGTCAATGATCACGTGCTCTACTGCCTGCCACGATAACACTCAGCTAACATCCCATCGTCATTACCGGAGGTTACGGAAGGAGACCACGTTTCCTCTTTGCTTCCACCCACCTGCGGTTTACAATAACAAAACATCAGCAGAAAGAGGAGGTTCCACAAGGCATGTACAAAAATAAAGTACGATCTTCTGCATGCCACGGAGTTCGTCTGCAAAGCGCAAACCAGGGGTGAAAATGACCCCTCCCCTTTTCCCTTAGATCTCTTGTTACTCTCAAAAACTGTCCGAAGGCAAAAAAGTGGAGCGCCCGCCCCGAAGCAAGTGCATCTCGATGGCGTCATTTTCCCTCCCTTCAGCAGCACAGCATATAGGCTGTGTTTCTACAATAACAGGTGTTTTTACCTTACCGTAATGGTAAATTTATTGGCGTTAATAACGGTTGTATTTTTAATAAATAAGCTTACGAAAAATTTTAGGAAGAATAGCAAATTTTAGGTATAATTTTAGGAATTTAAGGAGGGTCACAAAATATTAGGAATTTTAGGAATTTTAGGAGGAATGCGATCCCTGTAGTCATATTCCTGCTGTGCTTCCCCGCCCGTTTAAACAGACGCATTTATGCAAAGACGCAACGCATACACGCGACGTTGACCACCGCCGTCAATCAGTATATAAGACGAACCTTCATGGCACAGTCACGAAGGTGAGCTTCAAGTCAGCTTCATATGCTTCATGTCCTGAAGTCTATAGTTCGATAGTTTGCAGTGATGGTTCCAGTGCCCAATGGAGGATTTCAGCTCCTGAGTGACCGTTTCCTGAAAGTATGCAGAGGTGTCCAGCAGAACAGTAAGTGTATATCTTTATAACTATGTTAAGGGAAGCTTCAAGTAGTAAGTCCTGCTATGTGTCTTTCGTTAGTTCAACCGAACATTGAACAGTGCTACTACATGTAAACAGCATTAGAAGTTTAGTTCAAAGGACTAAAATAGGACTAAAACGAATGTAAATTATTTATGACTTTTTATTTACATTAAATGTACCAAAATGTGTACCAAAAAGTTCCCAAACTGAAGGAATGTTTAATTTTCATTAACTGTAAACATGTGAAGCTACAGATAAAGCTAATTTTCATTCTTGTTAAAGTGTCTCAGTCTCAATTTAGCAGCTTGTGTTGCAAATTTAGTCTTACTCGGTTAGTGTATTCTAACAGGCAGAGTCTATAGAGCTATTAGGAACTCCACACCTTCAACAGATGCAAAATGGTCCACAAAATTAATGGTATCCAGTGCTAAAAGATTATTTTTCACGTAGGACTTTTAAAAGCACAGCTATCAAGAAAAACAAGATTATTTATTTGTGTCCTCTAGCGGTAAATTGAGTATTATTTGAAGCAGGTAAACACAGATAAAAAAAATTTCATAGTTAGCAGTATTTGACTAAAAAAAAAAAAATATTTCAATCACGTTTTTAGATGTGCAGATATTGCTGCAAAAACGTTCCAGACAGACATAAATTTAAGCCTTCTAGTGACAAAATTGTGCTTTACCAAAAATTAGAAATTATATGAAGAATATGATAATTAACACAGCAATCGGACATCTCTGAATTCTAATCAGACATTTGCTGCCATCTAGCAGAGTTTGCTTTGATTAAGAATGTGGTCGGAGAATATTCCAATGCTCTTAATACTCAGATACTTGGGACTTCTTTGACCTGGATGGTGTAACAGTTAGCATGCTCGAATGGTAATTTGGGAGATGCAGGTTCGATTCCCACTCCAGGGCGATGAAATTTTCAAGTTCTCCGAGTGATTGATATTACATGAGAACAGTAAAAATACAGTCAGTTCAGAGATATCTGATTGCTGTGTATCATGATGTATTTTCCAAGTATTATGAGAAGAATATTTCTTCCACATTATATACACTCACGGACAATGAAATTTGTGCACCAAGAAGGAAGCATTGGATTGAACTGAAATTTTACAGACGTAATGATACACATGATGGCAAAGACAGAGCTGCAGCACAATTACAGAGGGATCTGTGGCGTGCAGTCCTGTCATCTTCAATAGCCCGCCGCACCGCAGCGTGCGGCGATACATGCTGCAATACAGTCAGGCAAGGAGGCGAACAGATGCCTGATGTTGTCCTGCAGCAGACTGGCCCACACGTGTTAGACGTGTGTTCCAAATCCAAGATAGTGCTGCATGGCGACAGCTGGCATTTCAACTGGTCCCACACATGCTCGATAGGGGACATGTCCAGGGAGCGGGCAGGCCACAGAAGTGTCTAGACATGATGTAGGCAGTCTTGGGCAACCTGAGCTATGTGCGGGCGGGCATTATACTGCTGGTATAGCACACCTGGAATCCCGGCCAGGAATGGGAGCACATGGAGCCGTAGGATCCCGTCCACATACTGCTGGCCCGTCAAAGATCTACGTACCACTACTAGAGCTGATCGGCTTTCGTAGGCAATGGTTCCCCAGACCATAATGCCTGCAGTGGGGAAGGTGTGACGATCAATGCGAGGTTGGGATTGTGCCGGTGACCTCCACACCTTGGAGACTATCATCATCTGTCCCCAAAACAAAGTGGCACTCATTGCTAAACACCACGTCGCCAGTCTGTGGCGTTCCACATTGCTTTGGCCTGGCACCACTGCACACGGAGCCCGCCATGTTCCGGTGTTAATACACGTAAGGGGCACTGGGATCGCAGATTCGCTTCTGCTAGACGTTGGAAAATGGTTCGTGGGCACACAGGAGCCGCTACATCTGCCTGTATATTGGACCAGATTCTCGTGCGATCCATTCGTGCCTGGCGCACGATCCGTCTATCCTCTCTAACGGTGGTCCTCCTGGTCCATCCGGAGCCGCTCCGCCATGTGTCAGTGCCGTCGCATGTCCACTGCTCCCAACACAGTCAGACGGTATGGTCAGAATGATCCACGTGGTGGGCTATACAATGCGCCGACCAACCTGCAGTTTTCAGCCCGATGATCAGGCCTCTCTCAAAGTCCGTAAGTTGCGTAAACCAACATCTCTGGCATCTACCCGGTATTTTTGTCACTCTGTACTCTTGCTTGCGTCAGCCGGTGCTTTTCACTTTCATGGGGCATCAACTACATGCCAGTTTATAAGGCTGCCGGTTCGTGCTTGCAGCGCCACCATAGGGTTGCAGTCATGCGCAATTGCACCAAACGTGGATCATTTGCATACCAGAACACACTCTAGCTATTTGCAAAGTTTTGCGGTAGTAGCATGTTTTCTTCTAGGTGCACAAATATTGTCCGCGAGTGTACATGAAGAATATTCCTCGCCAGAAACGCTGTCACGCAAATCAAGACTTTTTTTAATCAGATTGTTAGAAGCAGAGATACTAAGAATAGAATACACGTCCCTGACAGAAAACCTGCTCATTGTGAGTAGAAAATATGTGCTAGGGTTTTCTTTCATGTTTGGTTACCTGACTGAAAAACAATTTTGTCACTGGAGTTTTTAGGAACACAGATATTGCTGCAAATACTTTGGAAATAGAACTATACACTTACATTCCCAGTGGAAAAACTGGTAATTAACAAAAATTAGAAATTATATGTAGAACATTCTTCATCATTTTTTCAGCCACAAATTTTTATGAAATCTGACATTTTGAAGCAGAGATACTAGGAAAAACACAATTTACATTTATGCCCTTAGTGAGGAAAGCTGTGCAATTTTAGAAAGAGAAACTGTATTCAAAATGGTTTTCATTGTAAATGGTATCAAAAGAAAGAATATTTTCAATCAAATAATTTAGAAGGAGTAATATGGAATAAAATGAATTCTCAATTCAACAGCATCTGCATTAATGCCCTCTAGCAGCATTTATTATTTCTTGTAGCAAAGTTATACACCAGGAAAAGACCAAAAGGCAAGAATCACCATTCTTTACTTTCACGCTTCCAAATGCAAAAAGAATATTTCAAATCAGACTAACAGTTGCAGAGATGTGATGTCCACAGACTGACTGATAGCGATACTATGAAAGCACACACTCTTTTTTTTTTTTTTTATCTCTTTGTTTAAGAGCTTGAGAACCACCATGAGCAACTTGGTGGTGAGCTGATGTTGTTTTTTGTTTTAAAGACTTGCTAAAAACGCAATTTCACAACATGAATTCATACAAATAATAACCAAAATTATTAACAGCATACTCACCTGCTGACAGAAAAGTACGCACTCCTCGAAGCAAACAAGAGAATAGTTAACTAAATTTAACATCTGGAAATGTTTTCTTCTACAGTAGGATTTATATTTAAATTCTTGATCCATAAATATTCGATTAACAAAAACTAAAAAAAAAAACAACTTGCACCATAAATTGTTAATACATAAATGGAAAAATTAACTTGAAAATGAATGTTTCAAAAGCAATTTGAATGATTTCTATTCATAAACTGCGATTTGAATAACAGAAATGTATAATGAAATATGCACTGTTTCATATTTCTGATTATAATAAACTTCTTTGTAAGAAATAATAAACCAAATATTCCATAAGCTCTGGACTGTTTATTTACATATACGGATGTTTCAAGCCCCTGGATGATATTGATTGTCATTGACAATCTAATTGTCTTGTTTCAGAAGGCTTTTGAAATATGTAAATAAACAGCCCAGAACTTATGGAATATTTGTTTTATTATTTCTTACAGAGAAACACTGTTTAACTTGGGTAAGCTAACTTTATTAGCTTTCAGATAATAAACTTCTGCTGCACACATTCACAAATATTTAATAATGACAACACAGCTTATGTTCTTTGTCAACTTAACATGTAAGTTAACTAGATATCACATGCATGATAACCAGATAATTTCTTTTAACAAGATTTGAAGAACTTGTCTTGTACACCAATTTACCAGATAAAAGTTGAGTTTTGAAAACTAGACATCAAATTACGCAATGTGAGTAAATGGTTTAACAATTAAGGCATACATTCAGTTTAAAGATCCATGTTCACCAATGAGCCATTACATTATGACCCCCTTTAGCTCGCAAAACAGCAGCCACTCAGCGTGGCATCGATCCGATGAGGGGTATCTGGTACCATAATGTCAACAGCAGGTCCTCCAGTTCCCCTACATCTCGGGGTGGTGGTGATTTAGTGCAAACCTGATTTTCCAAGTCGAACGACAAATGTTCCATTGGGTTCATGTCAGGTGAATTTGGAGGCC
The DNA here is from genome assembly GCA_039090855.1 of Macrothele yani. Lineage (NCBI taxonomy): Eukaryota > Metazoa > Arthropoda > Arachnida > Araneae > Macrothelidae > Macrothele > Macrothele yani. The sequence goes on along the minus strand of CM077023.1, from coordinate 78,274,972 downwards.
AGGGCATTAACAGAAAGTCACCAGCATGTTTCTCGAACCACTCCTTGATGATTCTGGCAGTGTTGCATGGCACATTATCCTGTTGGTAATGGCCATCACCAGCAGGGAACACAGTTGCCATGAATAGGTGAACTTGGTCTGCAACGATGTTCAGATACCTGGCAGCTGTCAGGGATTGTGCTATTGGGATAATGGGGCCTAAAGAGTCCCAAGAAAACATCGCCCACAGCATAACACCACCGCCGGCCTATTTACGCCCAACAGTGCATCCAGGTGCCACAGCCTCCATTGGTTATTGGCATATCCACGCTCGGCCATCTACGTGATGCACCAGGAATCTTGATTCATCAGACCAGGCCACTTTCCTCCAATCATCCATGATCCAATCTCGATCTTGGGCCCATTTCATGCGTTATTGGCGATGATGTGCAGTAGGCATCGGGACTCGGCTTGGTTTTGGGCTACGCAGGCCCATGGGCAGAAGGCCATGATGAACGGTGTGCTGCGACACATTGCCCTGTTCACCACTGTTGTAGCTGCGGGTCATTTGTCGCACTGTGGCCCTGCAGTCACTGTGAATAATGTGCGACAGTCACCACTCCCCTCTGGCATCGATGAGCTGCGGACGACACATGGCTGCATGACGGTTCGTCATTTGGCTATCTGTGCACCACTTTTGACATGTACTCACTACAGCGGCACATGAACAACCCACAAGCAGTGCCGTTTCCGTGATCGTAGTTCCGAGGTGCAGTGCCATCAGAATTTGACCTTTACCAAACTCTGATTAATCGGCAGCTTTTCCCATTCTAACTCCAAATGCTCTACTAATTGAAAGCTGGTCCTCTGGTTGTATATATACTGCTCTGTGAACTTCACCTGCGCCCCCATTCGGTCTCCAGGTGCGCTTATTTCTCTAGGTTGGGGTGGTCATAATGTAATGGCTTGTCGGTGTATATCTCACTAAGAACAAGCACTGTATCTTATTCACAGTTTATTCCAATCTCCAGTTAATGTAATATTCTTTGAAAGAAACTCTAGCAACAAAACTCACGGCTGTCTCTAACAATACCTCAACAGTAATTTTTCTTACATTCGAACCTTTTTGCACTGCCAACAGTTGTTTCATGTGCTTTTCTGGTGGTAAGTGAAGGTGGTAGTATAAAGAGGTGGAGTGATAATTACAGAGATTCTTAAAAAGTATTGGGCATGAGGTACGTGTTTCTTAAACATTCATCTTTACATATCGAATGGCTAAAAAAAAATTCCTATACTTAAAAGTTTTTTTGGACAGCAGCTTTTAGAATTTTATCCTCTTTTAATGAAAGTCTGAAGAAACACAAAATGCAGGAAGTTTCTGAACATGTCAATGGGGATGCATAACCAGACCCCCAACAGGTATTACCCCCAATGAAGAGGGATAACCAAAATTTTCATAAGTGAGAAACTTTATAGAACAACATATGAATAAAAAATTACATTTTCTAGCTGTCCTCAAAATAGCCAAGCATTTCCCCAAATACATAATTTCATCTCTAATGACACTGTGTTTGTCATTTATTTGTTCTATACATAATACTAGGGCTTGCCCCAGCTTATGTACGCCTTTTTTAACATGTCTTTTGTAAAAAAAGATAATGCTTATGTTAGCGGTTTGTCCGTCCGTCTGTACCCACGATATCTCTGCAACTATTAGTCCGATTTGAAAAATTATTTATGCATTGGGAAGCTCGAAATAAGCAAATGATGATCATTTCGTTTTTTGTTTTTTTTACAATGCACAATTTCGCCGCTAGAGGGCGTAAATGCAGGTCATGTTGAATTCAAAAATACGTTTTATTCCTCATATTTGCTTCTAAACATCTGATTGAAAAAATTATTTCATCTTTCGATTTCATTTATGTTGAGTATTTTAGATATAGTCACTTTTTAAAATTACACATAGATTTTCCGCTAGGGGGCGTAAAAGTAAATTACATTTTTCCCCGATAACTCTTCTTCTAAAACTACGATTTGAAAAATATTTTATTCAGCAGATACACCTCCTGATGGAAAATCTTTTGCATATAATTTCAAATTTTTGGTACAGAATACTTTGGCCACTAGGGGGCGTAAGTGTTAATTTTTGCCTCTGATGTGTTTGCCAAAAAACCTGAGCTTCTAAAATATCGATTGAAAAAATTCTTTCGTGGACTGATGCCACTCGCATCGCTACACCTTTTCGCAATATTTTCTTCTTAAAATATTCCACAGTTTCTCCGCCAGGGGACGTAGATGTATATCTTATTTTTGTCAATATCTCTACTTCAAGGAGTCCCATTTGAAAAATTCCTTCTTTGTTGGATAGTGTTTTCAGTGCGACATGTTTTTCATATAATTTCAAAATTTTCAAGTAATACATAAGACTTTGCACTAGGGGACATAGAAGTAAATTGCATTTCCCCCAATATCTCTGCTTCTAGATCTCAGATTTGAAAAATTCTTTCTGCACCGGATACAACTCCTGATGGGAAATCCTTTGCACGTAATTTCTAATTTTTGCAAAAAAATGGTTTGGCCACCAGGTGGCGTAAGTCTTAATTTCCGCTTCTGATGTATTTGCAGCAAAATATGAGCTTCTAAAATCTAGATTGAGAAAAAAGTCGTTTGTTGACCAATACTACTCATGTCGACAAACCTTTTAAGAACATTTTCTTCTTGAAATAATGCATGGTTTCTACGCCAGGGGGCGTAGATGTATATCTTATTTATGTCAATATCTCTACTTCGAGGAGTCAGATTTGAAAAATTCCTTCTCTGTTGGATAGTGTTTTCAATGCGAAATGTTGTTTGCTACAAATTCAAAATTTTCAAGTAAATCACTTTCCACTAGGGGCCACAAAGGTAAATTGCGCTTTCTGCGTTATTTCTGCTTTTAAAACTCCGATTTGAAAAATTCTTCCTGTATTGCATACCAGACCTGATGGAAAATATTTTTCACATAATTTCTAATGTTTGGTAAAGAATTGTTTGGCCACCAGGTGGCATAAGTGTTCATTTCTGCTTCTGCTGTATTTGTAGCAAAATCTGGGCTCCTGAAAACTCGACTAATTTTTTTTTTCTTGGACCGATACCGCTCATATGGGAAAACCTTTTGAGAATACTTTCTTCTTAAAATAATGCATGGTTTTCCCACCAGGGGACGTAAAGTCACATCTTATTTTTGTCGATATCTCCGTTTCTAAGAGTCCGATTTGAAAAATTATTTCTGTGTTGGAAAGCGTTTCCAGTGTGAAATGTTTCTCATATAAATTCATGGTTTTTTAACGCACAAGTCTGCAACCAGAGGGCATAAGCTGACGATTCAGTTTACAGCAATATCTAAGGGATTAAAAACCCCGATTGAAAAATGTCTTTCTTCCGTCAGATACTATTGTTTTCCCATATCGGTTCCATTGACTTTGAATAGTTTTGATAAATTTAATTTGCGTCAGAACGGATTCAAAAGACGTGCTTATTACACCCGAAAATTCGGTGTCATCTTTTTTGTTTTTTCTTTCTATAACACTTGCTTTTTAGCGCATCTTTTGTAAAAAAAGATAGTGCTTATGTTACCTGTTTCGTCCGTCCATCTGTACCCACGATATCTCTGCAACTATTAGTCCGATTTGAAAAATTCTTTTTGCATTGGGAAGCTTGAAATATGCGAATGATGATCCTTCATTTTGTTGTTTTTTTTACAATGTATTTCACCGCTAGAGGACGTAAATGCAGATGATGTTGAATTCAAAAATACATTTTATTCCACATATTTGCTTCTAAACATCTGATTGAAAAAAATCTTTTACTTTCGATTCCATTTATGTCGAAAAGTATTTTAGATATAGTTACCTTTTCAAATTATGCATAGATTTTCTGCTAGGGGCGTAAAAGTAAACCACATTTTTCCGATAACTCTTCTTCTAAAACTCCGATTTGAAATTATTTTTTTCAGCGGATACAACTCCTGATGGAAAATCTTTTGCATAAAATTTCAAATTTTTGGTAAAGAATACTTTGCCCACCAGGGGGTGTAAGTGTTAATTTTTGCTTTCGATGTATTTGCCATAAAATCTGAGCTTCTAAAATATCGATTGAAAAAATTCTTTTGTGGACTGATGCCACTTACATCGCCTAAACCTTTCCGCAATATTTTCTTCTTAAAATATTCCACAGTTTCTCCACCAGGGGCGTAGATGTATATCTTATTTTTGTCAATATCTCTACTTCTAGGAGTCCGATTTGAAAATTTCCTTCTTCATTGGATTGTGTTTTCAGTGTCACATTTTTCATATAATTTCAAAATTTTCAAGTAATTTGTAGACTTTCCACTAGGGGGGGGGGGGGTATCTCCGATTTTAAAAATTCTTTCTGCACCGGATGCAGCTCCTGATGGGAAATCCTTTGCACGTAATTTCTAATTTTTGCAAAAAAATGGTTTGGCCACCAGGTGGCGTAAGTTAACTTCCGCTTCTGATGTATTTGCAGCAAAATATGAGCTTCTAAAATCTCGATTGCAAAAAAAAGTCGTTTGTTGACCGATACTACTCATGTCGACAAACCTTTTAAGAACATTTTCTTCTTGAAATAATGCATGGTTTCTACGCCAGGGCGTAGATGTATATCTTATTTTTGTCAATATCTCTACTTTGAGGAGTCCGATTTGAAAAATTCCTTATTTGTTGGATAGTGTTTCCAATGCAAAATGTTTTTCCTATGAATTCAAATTTTCAAGTAAATCATAGACTTTCCACTAGGGGGACACAAAGGTAAATTGCGTTTTCTGCATTCTGCTTTTAGTACTTCGGTTTGAAAAATTCTTCTTGTATCGCACACAAGACTTGATGGAAAATATTTTTCACATAATTTCTAATGTTTGGTAAAGAATGGTTCGGTCACCAGGGGGCATAAGTGTTCATTTCTGCTTCTGATGTATTTGTAGCAAAATCTGGGCTCCTGAAAACTCGACTAAAATTTTTTTTTCTTGGACCGATACTGCTCATATGGAAAAACCTTTTGAGAATACTTTCTTCTTAAAATAATGCATGGTTTTCCCACCAGGGGACGTAAAGTCACATATTATTTGTGTCGATATCTCTGTTTTTAAGAGTCCGATTTGAAAGATTATTTCTGTGTTGAAGAGCGTTTCCGGTGTAAAATGTTTCTCACATAAATACATGGTTTTTTTTTAACGCACAAGTCTGCAACCAGAGGGCATAAGCTCACGATTCCGTTTACAGCAATATCTAAGGGATTAAAAACCCAATTGAAAAACTTCTTTCTTCGATCAGATACTATTGTTTGCCATATCGGTTCCATTGACTTTGAATAGCTTTAATAAATTTAATTTGCGTCAGAACGGATTTAAAAGACCTGCTTATATAACACACCCGAAAATTCGGTGTCATCTTTCTTGTTTCATTTATGATCATTCCTCACTGTTTGTTTAATACATTTCACAAACAAATATGAAACTGATTTGCAATACATTGCTGGCTTGAAGAAATTTTTTCCTTCTATGTATATTAATAAATTAAAAAAATTTCATGGACACTCACGGTAGTTTTCTCCATTGCTGCAGAATTCAGTCGAACATAAGACTGAGATATGAGATCAGGAGTCATACTTTTAACATCCTACTCATGTGGTAGACTGCATCAGAATGCAGTAAATACACTGAGCAGTAAAAAGCTGTTGCTTTTATGAAGAATATCAATTCGTAGACAATACTCCTCTATTCCATCACCCTCAAAGCAATGATGGGTGCTGATGAACCCTCAAACACTATGCACATTAATACCCATGCAGCTTTAAATACAGCAATCCACTCTTGCAAATGAACACCCTGCCATGGAAGGAGGGGGAATGACAAAGTACCTGTGGCTGAGTTTCTTAGAAAGTTCAGTGAACTATTGGGTGTGTGGCTGTGTGCATAAGTTCAACCTATTTTTGTAGGCTACAAAGAAAGGAGAACACAACAAATAACGTACCTAAGATTTCACATAATTGCTATCATTCTGTATGACCTCTTGCCATCTGTCTATGAGTAGGTGAACCCCATGCCAGAAAAACTCCTGTGTTTTAGAGTCAAAAAAGTCATGTAATGCGGTTTTCATATCGTCCACATCATCGAAGGTTTGGAGAGCGAAGGCGTTCTGTAATGATCAAAAAAGGGGGTAGTCCGTAGGTGCCAGGTCAGGAGAATACGCTGAGTGAGGTAACACTTCCGGACCAAAGTCCAGTAATTTTTGCAGAGTGATTAAAGCAGCATGAGGTCTGGCATTATCATGATGAAGGATTACGTCTTTGCAATTGACAAGTGCTGGCCGCTTTGATGCCAGTTGTTCTCGCAATCTGTTTAACTGTTGGCAGCAGAAGTCATCATTTATCGTTCGGTTAGGTGCCAACACCTCCCGGTGGATTATATTATTTGCTGGACATCCCACCAAACACTCAACAAAACCTTTTTGGGATGCAGTCCTCCTTTTGAGGTCGACAGAGCGGGCTCCGCAATTTGGCACACAGTCCGTCAACACTTTACATTACAGTACAGTACCCATTTCGCGTCACCCGTTACAATTCGTCCCAAAAATGGTTCATTTCCGTGACGAGAAAGCAAAGAAACACAGGTACGAATTCTCTCCTCTCGTTGCTTTGCAGAAAGCTGGTGTGCAACCCAGTTATCGAACTTGGTGATGAACCCAAGCGCATGCATCTGTCTTTTGACTGTTGTTCTGTGTACCGACAACATTTCCGCTAATTCCTGAATGGTTGGATGTGGGTCATTTGTTATGGCTTGGTCCACATCTTTGTCAGAAACCACGGATGGACATCCAGGACGTGGTTGATCTTTACAGCTTCAGTCTCCGTCCCGGAATTTCTGAAACCAACGAAGACATGCTATCATCAACTGCATTCTCTTAATACACTTGACAGATGTTGCGGCAATCCATGGCTGCAGTACTGCCTCTATCAAACTCGTACAGTAAACAATGTCTAATGTGCTCCTTATTGCATGCCATGTTGTTACACCATCTGCGATTTCCGTTACAAATAACTTACTTGGACAAACCAAGTACCTATATATGCTCTACTGCTTCACGCTTTATTGGCTGAAAATTTGGCATTGCAGCGTCATCTGCGACGTAACTACTCTGATCGCAATTTGCATCTATTACAAAAACGGGTAGAATTTTTGCACACACCCAACAGAAATAGTAAGAATGAGAATTAAGCTCTTTGAATCTCAAATGGAAGGTGTGTGTGATAAGTTTCTTTAATTCTTTCTGTGCTGATGGCATTCTTTTTTATACTGATTATGTTTTGAAAATATTTGGTACTCTTAATGAATGGGTGGTTGACAGACCGCAGTGCAACAGTTCGAGGGAATTTTCAATGTGCAGGTATTTAGGAAAACCTAATCCAGGGTTATAGCAGGTGATAATCGACGGTGGCAGCTTGAGGAGGATTGTTTTAAAAAAGGTTCAACTGTAAATAGGATTTCTGCTAGACTACAGTTTTTTAAATAACTACTTAAAATTACTATTTAAAATAAATATTTTGAGATCATCACAAAATGAACAGATTGTCTCAATTATCGTTTTTGCAAAAATATTGTGTAAACAAATTCTCCAGTTACTGAGGCTGGTTATGTTACATGGAGCTGATGTGCAACCCATAACAAATTAGTTGTGGCAACCATGTATGTGGCTCAACAGCTATATGCATAATATTCTGCAAGCATGAAACATGCAATATCCAATCAAAGATTGTACCTGATTTGCGGACGAGTACATCAGCACCACTTCCAATGCCTGGTATTCCAAGTAAAAAATCTATAAAGATATGCAAAGCCAGGGGATTAACATTTCTCAAAAATCTACATTTTGAGGTTACTCACCTTTATCCCAAATATCCTTTAGGTAGTTTTTATCTCTTACACACATTTCCAACACGTAATTTTCAGTAGTCACAGCATGGTTCAAGCCCAAAAAACGCACATCACACTCGCACAAAACTTCATTGTTTTGTTGTTTTTTCCCCAATAACTAAAAGCTGATTCAAAATAATCAACTACAATGACACATAATTCAACTCCCTAAAAACGCCTATCTAATTAAAACCTCAATAAAAAACTTATATTACACATTTCCTAAAACATCTAAGTTAAAACTGCAACCCATAATTATTTATAACTGTACACCGGTAATTAATTGAAACAAACCAAACCTGACACAACCACTATCCTCATTAATCTTGGACCTCTCCCCACTCAGTAACAAGCGTACTTTCCTAGCACTTTCAGCCTCTGCCCAAGACATTTTCAAGGAGTGGATGCAACAGATGAACCTCCGTCGTCGCCCTCAAACTTAGCAAATGTTCTAGGTTTTTGCTCGGCATCGTCTCATCATCGTTATTTACTGCTCAGCGCAGTGGCGCCATCTAGTAGCTGACCCATCAGTCTTCTTTTTCTCTTCGTACTTGTAAATATCCGTTCGACAGCCAGCTGCATTTGATTCTTGAAAATTAATCTTATATTCAATCATAATTTTTTTTTAAATATTACTTTAAGTCATTTATTTTTTTCCTTTCCTTACCCCCCCTTTATGTTTTTCTTTGTGGCTCTCCCTTCTGATCAGATCTTTCCAATATGCGTTTAAGCTATTGGGATCGTTAATATTACATAACCTGTGTCCGTTTGTTTTTTTCAATCAATACTGTCTCTGCTAGTCTACAATGCCTTTCCGTACGACAGTTCTTAATAATTTTTATTTCATCAAACTTTGGGTATTCTTTTTATTCGATACAGTACTGGACCAATGCAGTCTTTGCTTCCTTTTTTTGCCAATTCCATAGATGCTGTTGTAACCAATGTTTTAGTTTATTTTTAGTGCTTCCTATATATGATACTGCAGGGCTGTTACGAAATTCGAAATTCCTGTAAGTAACAGCCCTGCGGTATCGTATATAGGAAGCACTAAAAATAAACTAAAACATTGGTTACAACAGCATCTACGGAATTGCCAGTAATGTATCGAACAAAAACAATACCCAAAGTTTGATGAAAGAAAAATTATTAAGAACTATCGTACGGAAAGGCATTTAAGACTAGAAGAGACAGTATTGATTGAAAGAAACTGACATAGGTTATGTAATATCAGAGGTGCCAACCTCAGGGGTGATTGTGAGGTGACACAAGAAACTCAAACTCTCAGCTCAGTGCCAATATACATATAATGCACATTATAAATATTTATATATACAGTATATTGCACACACATAAATTAGCTACACAACAAATACGCCTAGTGCTTGTGCAGTTAAACTTCGCATCTTTTCTTGTACCCAATTTTCTTTCAATGTGGAAAATCCTTCAGGTATTGCATCTTTGAAATCAAATTTCGCAATTCATATTATATGTTAATTGAGGAGTCTATGTGGATCATTTTATTTGAAGCCTACAGTGGATTCCATTCAATTTCTAAAAGTAGCTCATTGGATTAACCGAATCTAATATAATAAAATTATTTGATGTAGATGCAACTTTCAAAATAATGGAAAAAGAGCCTTCCTCTTCCAGCAGGCTGTTATCTTGAGAGCTATAACAAATGAAAAAAGAGCCTTCCTTTCAGCAGGCTGTTATCTTGAGAGCTAGTTTGATAACAAAAGAAACACTCAAGGTGTCACAAAACATCTACATTCACCATTCTCACGGACACGCGGTGTTTTTAATCAAACACTGTAATTCCCAAAGGAAATGGAACTTGAACTTTTAGTTATCATTTCGTAGCATTTTTAGAAATGAAATGTCCAAAGTATCTCAAATTCTTCTACGACTTAAAAACCCGGAATTACGGGTTTGGAGTGTGACAAAAACCCAGAATTACGGGCTACACCCAGATTACAAACAGGTCTGCAACTTCTAGCAAAACGTATCAGTAATCAATAGGGGATTTTTCGGTAATGTTTCAGTAATGGAACACAAACTTTCAGAAACGTAAAACACCATTTTTTTTTCAAAGTTAAGGACAATATTATAGTATTACTGTGTAACCTGTAATACTTGTATGAGGTGCTGACCTTCCGAGGAGCCTATCAGTAATCACCATTCGAAGCCACATCGTTAACACGTGGAAAGGGGTATTTCATGAGAAATTAATGTGTGAAATGTGTAATAACCTTATATGTTTACACTATCCTGATAAAAAATTATGAAATTAAATTATCAATATTGTACTTACCTCGTGTCATTGCTGACATAAAGACTCCCTTGTTGCTTGTTTTGCAGTGGTATATTCTTTTTCAGAAAACTTTTTATAACACGGCTCACCTGAGGAAAATGCTTTACTTTCTGTACAAGGGCACTTAATGTTTTGGTGCTCATTGTTGGGCAGAAGTATGTGAGGTTTTTCTTTACTATACTAAATATTCTCTCTGTAGAGGAATTGCTGTGAGGGATAGTCAATATTGCCAACATTAGTTTAGGCAATGCAGAATACTTGGGAAGGCCAGATGAATCCTTCATCTTAAATATTTCATTCCATGCCACATCTGCTCTAGGATATCCAGCTTCATCAATATCACAGTATGGGAACATAGCATGAAACAAGGGACCAGCACGATCACAGCTTGCTATAGGTAGGTTATGCTCCACAACGAAAGTAGTAAACAGCAATTCAGCATTTATCACGCTATTTTCATTTTTTTGCAAAAAAATTATCCAAAGGCTTTTATTGAGTCTTTCATTTTACATAATTCTCGTGTTTTTTTGTTGTTTTTTTACTGGATATGCCTTCGGCAATAATCTCATCCTACATGGGCTACTGATTACTCTCATACTGTATTAGAAAGCACGCAAGGAAACCTTTATTTCAGCATTTGTAATATTTTTCCATTTCCTAGCTCAAAATTTGGGAGAAAGATTTGGATGTTCCTGGAGAAACCGCTTTGTATATTTATTTGTTTCAGAAACGATAATTCCAAGGATGAACTTAGTAAAAAAACAAGTAAGAATATGCAATAGGTGCCGCATCAGTTGCAGGAGCATGTTTGGGCCCCTGCATTTCATGATAATCAAAAGGATGCTGAGGTTGTTCATCACTTCCCTTTATTACATCCACCCATTCACTTTCAGAACTTTCATGATCTGAAGGTTCACTATCAAAATCTTCACTTTCTGAAGAAGATATTGTCTGCGTGGCACGGTGGCTAGTTTTCTGACTTGATGTTTGTTGCTTGGCCAACATCACTCTCAGATGATTCAAAATCATCACTATCACTTGGCAAACTTTCGCTACAACAAGCCATTTCAAATAACCTTACAAAAAATTTCACGCAGTAGGAAAAAGCAAAGCTCGTCTGCCAGTCTGAGGAACAAGCTGTCAATAAAGTCATCTTCTGCTAACACAAGTTTGGAAAAAGAGGGGGATTCGTAATTCACGGAGTTTTGCAATTGTGTCCGTTTGTTTGGGAAAAAAGAAATGAATAATGTGAAGAGCTTTTAGTAATGAAACACCGCACTTTGTTCTCCTGCGCGACGAAAGTCCGCAAGAAATATAAACTCTCCGTCATCGCGGGACCATGTGTTGAGATGAGTTGCGCGTTATTGCACTTCGAACGGGGCTGGAAAAAGTGACGACAGTACGCTGTCTTATAATTCACCAACAATGCCAAGTGGACAGCCCTGCCTTAACTGCAGTAGGAAAAGTTTTTGCTAAGGTAGCCTTTCTCCCGTCACACCAAGAAAGTTGCTTGGGAAGCCGATAGCAAGCGCAAACTCTTTCACGACACGACACTTTCGTCATATTACCATTCTTTTGATAATATCGCTGTTTAATGATATGATTCATGAAGATTCCATTTCAAAACAATATGTTTGATAAAGGATATGATCATCGACACCGATATCTGCTGTCTGATTCGGGAAATACGCGGATCAAAATCGAACGCCGACAAACAGGCAGCGTCGCACTAAAAGGGCTAATAAAAAAGGATACAAAATTGAGATTCTCCAAAACACACCGAAATCCGTAATTCTTCCAACCTGTCCGTAATCTGACAGTCGAAACTGTAAAAATTATGGACAATCCGTAATAGTTGGCACCTCTGTATGCAATATTAACAATCCTAATAGCTTAAACGCATATTGGAAAGATCTGATCAGACTGGAGAGCCATAGAGAACAACAGAAGGAGGGGGGGGATAAATAAATAAATGATATAACGTAATATTAAAAAAAATTACAATTGAATATAAGAAGATTAATTTTCAAGAATCAAATGCAGCTGGCTGTCGAACGTATATTTACAAGTACGAAAAGAAAAAAAGACTAATGGGTCAGCTACTAGATGGCGCCACTGCGCTGAGCGATGAGTAACTATGAGACAATGTGCCGAGCAAAAACCTAGAATATTCGCTATGTTTGAGGGCGGCGACGGAGCTTAATCTGTTGCATCCACTCCTTGAGAATGGCCTGGGCCGAGGCTGCAAGTGCTAGGAAAGTATGCTTGTTGCTGAGTGGGAGAGGTCCGAGATTAATGAGAATAGTGGTTGTGTCAGGTTTGGTTTGTTTCAATTAATTACCGGTGTGCAATTGTAAATAATTATGGGTTGCAGTTTTAACTTAGATGTTTTAGGAAATGTGTAATATAAGTTTTTTTATTGAGGTTTTAATTAGATAGGAGTTTTTAGGGAGTTGAATTATGTGTCATTGTAGTTGATTATTTTGAATCGGCATTTAGTTATTGGGGAGAAAAAACACGCACAAAAAAAAAAACAAAAAAAAAACAAGTTTTGCGTGAGTGTGATGTGCGTTTTTTGGGCCTTGAACCACGCTGTGACTACTGAAAATTACGTGTTGGAAATGTGTGTAAGAAATGAAAACCTTCTAAAGAATATTTGGGATAAAGGTGAGTAACCTCAAAATGTAGATTGCCTAAATAGCATGTTAATAATTAAGCAGCTATGTGACTTTTTGACAGTTGCAATGCTGTATGAATATATGATTTCTCAAAAAGGTATGTTGGCAGATCGTGGAAGTGATTGCAGGTACTTCTAAACAGTACAGCACACCCAATCCAATGCTAGATGTTTTCAAAAAGGTCTATACAATGGTATGTGGATGAAACTACACAACCTAGAGAATCATTGGTTTATGGTGTGTGAACAAAACCTTAAAAAATCATGTTATAAAAAAAAAAAAACCTCCACACAAAAGTTAATGGATGAAACCTAATATCCTTGGGGATCCCTGCCAAAGCCACAAAAGTGTCTCAATCAACTGACCACAATATCATCCATGTCAAATGGTTGATATATAACCACTTTCCCTTCAGTATATATTATCACACCCAAGATATTTAAAAATAAAACATGTCTCACTGTAACTGTCATCATTACTCACCTTTGCAGTCACAGCAAAAAGGGAAACATTAGTTTACTGGTGTGTATATGCCTCAGAGACTAAGGAATAAGATAGTCTCCGGAGCATATAAGATGTGATCAAAAGGTATCTAGACTGGTTACACAAGTTTAGAATCTAGGGACACAGCAAGAAGCAGTTTGGCACAGATTGACCTTTGCACCTACTACGCATGTGCTGTGAGTCACATCTACCCTGCTCATATAATTTTTTTACAGTTGTGCTTTTGTAATAGTGGTAAATGTAAATAACCTTTAATAATAGTGTAATTGAACAGGAATATTTATTTTTATGAAATGTAATTTAAATATCTTTTAATTGTTGAATTGTAATGAATATGTAAATAATGAAGAATCCTTGCAGTTTTAGAATGTTTTAAAAGTAATCGTGAGAAACTTCTTAAGGATTTGATTTTGAGTTCGATTTGGGAGAGCCAGTATAGCACCGGAAACGATTAGTTATCAGTGAACTTCCTGGAGTGGACAAAACACAGGATTTCGTGTATGGCTAGCTATTATAGAAAAAGGCTTTTTTAGAGTTTTAAAGTGACTCATTAGGAAGGACTTCCGTTCTCGAGAAGGGTTTTCCTTCGGGGAGGTGATTACGAATGGAGATAGAGACGGAATGAGAAGGTGATGTTCGGACAGAGGCTTCAGGCTCGTTTTTGGAAGTAGTGCGGAAGACAACAGGAGAATGAGACTTCGAGGGTAGGAATAATGACGTGTGTTAGGGGAGAATGCGTCTGACATGAGTAGAGCAAAGTGGAGACGTTGAAGGGAAGGAGTAAATTTTGAGAGAAGAGGTTGTCTCCGCGTATGAGTGGTAAGCATGAATGAATAGCGAGGAGTTATAGAGCACAAGAGATGGTCTAATCACAGGTGACCAGGAGCAATAATTAAATTAAGCAAAATCACGACAATAAAGGATTTTACCAAACGTCAACTCTCTTCTGTTACATGATCTATTAGTACTCTATTGATCTGTACAGTGCTCAAGGAACCTGTCAATCTTCTGATTCAAACTTATTTCGATAATGTAAGGAAAGAGATAAAACAGCACTGTGACATCATTGGCACCCGCGACTTATTTGCGACTTGTGTGCAATAAAAAGTTTCATAAGTAATAAGATTGTATTTTCGAAAATGACTGGATTCTTCATAAGCGACTGAATTTTCGTAAGTAACAGGACATTTCCTGACATTCCGGATTTTTACTTCTGCGGCGATCTGGAGGAAGTTGCTTGCTGATGACAATGCCTGGATTTTTTCTCCCATTGCACTGAAAGAGATGCAATCCGACTAGTGACCCAACTCAACTCAAGGAATTTGGCGTGGATGGAAACGGCGGGATTTGTGAAGAAGTTTCATTTATTAGAAGAGCCAAGACCGTAGGTGAAACTATAAAATTTCATACAGGTTGAGTAGAACTTTTCAGCGGGAGTGATTCCCTTTTATACTTTTATGTGGGACTTTTTAGTGCAACTACTTTCAGAGTGAATTAATTTATACTTCATTGTCGTCAACAAGGAAAAAGTCTAAGTAGATTTATCTTTTTTTGCATGCATGACGTAGGAACTATTTATTAGTTTATTTGGTACAAGTAGTTTGGTCAAAAACATTCTTTTCATTTTTTGCATCAGTTAATATTAAAAGGTCATAATCATGACTACACAAGAAAATTCACAGACTCATAGTAACAATAATTATCGTGTTCCAGCTTTAATAGCTAGTTGTGCTCCACTAATCAGAGAATTTAATCCGGCACACGAACATTTCAAAGCCGTGCATTTTTTTTTAATTTGGAGGAAGTTGCTAATTTAGCAAACTGGCAAGATGTGGATAAACTTCTCATTGCAAAATCTAAATTTCGAGAAGCAGCGGCTGATTTTTTGGCTCAAAGTCCTGAACTGAGAGCCATGATTGATTACAGGTGGTTTAAAGATAGCTTTTTGAATCATTTTGAGGTAGAAGAGACACTTGCTGTCAGTCTATCTGCTCTAGCTAACTGCTATCAGAAAGAGAGCGAATCCGTCAGAGAATTTGCTATGCGTTTAAAGGCAGTTGCTTACAAATATTTGCAAGAGAAGCCTGACGATCCTCCATAGTTAAAAGCTATGCATGATAAAACAAAAATGGCGCAATTTGTTCAAGGCTTGAAACCACAAATTAAGTGTTTTGTATTAAATGCGGAAAAACCTGATTTCGAGTCCTGTGTAAAATCAGCTATTGCACAAGAAATGTCTGCTCAGATGTCATTCTATCTAGCGTCAGTAGATGCTACGGTGAGCTATTTACCTCAACATGACACACACAATCAGCATAATTTGGAGCCAATTAACTACCAAGTAGGTAAAAATGACGAGTGTAAATTTATGTTTGAAAAATTGCTCCAGAAATCTCAGGGCACAGACGCGCTATTATGCAGCTTAGCAGATGAGTTCCGTGAGTGGAAAATTCAGCACGAGGCCAAACAACGAATGCGACAGAATCAACCTCACAGAACTGTTGGCGAGCAGCTACATCCATCTATCGAATCCAGAGCGCCACTCTGCTGGTCATGTGGAAAGGCAGGTAATTTTGCCCGTAATTGTCGCTTTAACCGCAGCCATCAGTATCGAGAGGAGCGCTCTCAAGATTATCGGCAGAGAAATTTCAGAAGAAATAACAGAGATCGAACAAATTTTGCTACAAGTCGCAGAAATAATTACGCTGCAAACCATGTGAGCTCTTCTCTGAGAAAGAGCGATTTAAACTAACTTCGGCAAAGTTCGTGGGCTTGAATTTCTCCATGAAGGATGCATTTTCATTATCTTTTTCTGTTGTGTATCCGATAGACTGCCCTCTGCATACCTTTCCTTGTGAGATTGCTAGAAAGAAGATAAATACTTTCCTAGATTCAGGAGCAATGGTCTCCTTGCTATCTCCCTCGTTGGCCAGTAAAATTAGGAACAAAAAATTGTTTAGAGAATTCAAACCAAATGTAGTTATTTGTGGAGTAACGGGTATCCCCACTAGAACCATAGCGGCTTTAGAAGTGTGCTTCACGTTGAAAGGGGTTCTATATGAACATGTCCCTTATGTAGCGGAAGCCGATTTTCACTCAAGCTACGACATGATCTTAGGAATTGAATTTTTGCAAAGCTATGGTGTTATTTTGAATATCGGGGATGGAACGGTAACGATAAATACACCTGAGAAAAAGGAAAACAGGGAGGAAGAAAAAATACAGAAAGAAGAGAAGATAGAATTATCACCATCTGCAGGGGGGAATGTTAATAAAATATGCGTATCTCCTCATTCTCAGCAATGTTTACTCATTCGACATTCCAACCTCGGACAAGAGAAAATATGGTTTTGATCGAACCGAAAAATGAGGCCCTGTACAATGGAATTCATATAGCTCGGTCCATAAATTCTGTAAATGAAGAAGGTTTATACAACATTTTAGCTGTGAAAACTTCAGATGAACCGATATGGATCAATAAAGGAATGAAGCTAGTTTCGGTAGAGCCCAATCATGAAACCGAAATTAATACCTTTCATGCAGATCAGACTAACGGTAGAAAGTCAAACTCTATTGATTTAAGTCTTTTCGACCTAGAACATATTCCGCAGTCTGGAAAGCAGATCATAACATCTTTAATAAAGCAATATCTGGATATTTTTGCCACAAATTTAAAAGAGCTGGGAACAACGGATATTGTAAAGCATGACATAAAGCTCACTGATAATACACCAACAAATTCCAGGGCCTACAGAACGCCTCTTGCCCTAAAAGAAAATATGAAAAACCAAATTGATGAAATGCTAGAGGCAGAAATAATAGAACCGACATACAGCCCTTTTGCGAGTCCGGCAATTCTAGTACGAAGGAGGAAGGACGGAAAATTTCGATTTGTGGTAAACTACAGAAAATTTAATTTAATTACAGAAGTGGACCATTATAACTAGCCCTTGTTACGTGATATAATCGATAACTTAGGACAGGCGAATTATCTGACTGGTCTGGATTTGCACAGTGGGTATCTCCAAATTCAAGTAGACGAGGAGAGCATACCTAAAACGACTTTTACGACAGAATTTGGAACTTATGCTCTTAAAAAGATGCCATTTGGTTTAAGAAATGGACCCTCTACCTTCCAGCAGACGATGGATATATTGTTATCAGGTTTACATCATCTTCATGTTTATTGTTTCATCGATGACATTTTGATAGCAAGCCGTACCTTAGAAGAACATATAAAATGCCTGCACCTAGTTTTCCAGAGGCTTAGAGAGAACACAATTTGAAACTAAAACCTTCAAAATGCCATTTCTTGAGGAAATCAATTATCTATTTAGGTCATGAAATTTCATCACAAGGCGTGAAACCAGATTCCCAAAACATTG
This sequence comes from Macrothele yani, assembly GCA_039090855.1. Taxonomy (NCBI): domain Eukaryota; kingdom Metazoa; phylum Arthropoda; class Arachnida; order Araneae; family Macrothelidae; genus Macrothele; species Macrothele yani. The sequence continues at coordinate 78,257,146 of CM077023.1, read as the reverse complement.
TAGCTATTCAAAATCTGAAAACCCCTTCCAATGTAAGGCAAGTGCAACATGTAATTGGCACTCAATTTTTATCGTGATCATGATCCAAACTTTTCTGAGATTGTTGTGCCTCTGACTGATGCTATTAAGAAAAAGGGAAAATTTGCTTGGTCGAACGAGGCAGATGTGGCACTTCAGCAGATTAAGGAAATTTTGACATCAAGACCTCTTTTAAAACACCCAGATCCAAATCAATCTTATTATCTGTACACTGATGCTAGCTCTGTAGCCCTTGGAGCGGTTCTTAATCAGGAGGATGAATAATGCCAACAAAGACCAATCTGCTATGCTAGTCATAAACTTAAGGATGCCGAGAAAAATTATTCGACTATAGAAAGAGAGGCACTAGGAATAATTTAGGATATAAATCACTTCAGACCTTATCTCTTGGGAATAAAATTTGTTTTGTGCACAGACCATAAGCCAATAACCTATCTCTTAACTAAAAACAACACTAATCTAAGGTTAAACAAGTGGCAAATCCAATTTCAAGAGTACAATTTTGATCTCAAATATCAAAAAGCGGTTACAGATTGTTTAACTCAGAATGTGATTTCTCCGTCAAATGAAAAGCACTCTGAAGAATATTTTGATTCTGCGGATGTTTGTACTACAGTTCAAGAAGCAGAGATCGTTACTTCTATCGTTTCGGAGGAAGAGTTAGCAGAAATGCAGTTACAGGATCTTAAATCAGGACCGATTTTGCGTGGCCTTAAAGAGTATCAACCTGAGGCAATTACTAAAGTTAGTGATAAATTTTTCTTAACAGATGGTTTACTCTATCACTATACCATTCCTAATTCCAATGACATGAGACAAGAAATCACTGAACAGCTCTGCGTTCCTCAGTGTTTAGTAGAGGAAGTGATGAAACAAATGCACAAATCGAAATTTACGAATTGCCATCTCTGATTTGAAAAATCTTTGCTAAGAATTAGAGCGAAGTATTTCTGGTTTAACATGTATGCTAACATCAAAGAATTCATTGCCAGCTGTTACTTTTGTCTCGCCAAGAAGGGATTTAAACGAAATCAGAAAGCGCTTCTACTTAGGATGCCTGAAGTTTCACACTCTTGGCAGCGCGTGCATATCGACATAATGGGGCCTTTACCCATGTGTGAAGATGGTTCGAAATACATTCTTTCCATGCAGGATGCTTTCTCAAAATTTCCTCTTGCTTTTGCTATTCCTGATCAGAAGGCAGAAACAATAGCTAAAATTTTGTTAGAAGAAGTCATACCAATTTATGGAGTAATGGAAGTATTATGCAGTGACAAGGGTGTGAATTTCATCTCAAAAATAAAGAGTACTCTGTGTAAACAAATGCAGATAAAATTTGCTCACACAAGCTCATTTCACCCTAGTTCCAATGGTGAAATAGAGAGATTTCATGGTACGTTAGCAAACATCATCAGTCATTACATAAATCAAAATCACTCCGGTTGGTACAAAATTATTCCTTTTGCTTTGGCTGCTTATCGTACTTCCGTGCATGCTAGTACTAAAGAAATGCCATCATTCTTGATGTTTGGGAGAGACATCCAACCGTTTTTCAGCTCATTACCCCAAAACATAGACAGACATATTTTTCAGTGGATGATTATGTGGAAACGACAACACAGCTAATGGTCAAAGTGTACCAGCAGGTGAAAAATAATATTTCCAAGGCGGCGGAGAAGAACTAGAAGATTAGGAGCCGAACAGCTAAAGTTAAAGATTTATTTGTTGGGCAGCATATATTTTTACATACTCCGCCCAATAAGCCAGGGCAATCTCCTAAATTTGCAAAAAACTCTACAGGACCGTACGAATTGTGTGTCAGATTACTGATTGTAACTGGGAAATAATATTAATTGATAATCCCAGAATTAATAGGTTCGTTCACAGTGACCAAATATTTCCAGTGCCGAGAAGAAAATGTTTTTATCTAGACGACAGTGGGGAACAGCAAAATGCTCATCAGCAGAATACCGACGATTTAACGCCAACCGTGGAAGTCAGTCAAAATCCACGTATTCAACGAAGCTCTCGTGCAGGTGAAATAACACACCCCAACTGGTTAGTGACGGAAGAAATGAAGAATAACGCCACCGCAAATGAGATTTTACACACTCAACAGCAGATCAGTCAAGGTGCTACTGAAACTTCGGTTGAGCTTGAGCACGAATATAATCTATGTCCTAGGAACTTGTACGGAAGAACAGGTACGATAGCTGGCGGATATTGTTAATAGGTGAGAAAAAGGGCTACAGCAGAAACACAAGAAATCATATGAATGTAAATAGAACAGAAACTCAAGAGCAAAGCGCTCTGAAATTGCAATTTCATTATTTTTTTAATTGTATTTTTTTTTTCCTTTTTTTCACACCGGTGATCTTCAGTGCTGTTTTTTTACCACATAGAAGTATTATTACTTCAACGTACACAGACTGTGTATCTAGGGACTAACTGAAAAACTCTTTCAGCCTTGCAGTGAATTTTGATTGAGATTAATATATTATTTCAGTGCTTACATGTGCAAAAACTCAACTCATAGTTGAACTCTAATTTAAGAAATAATTACAAATTTACTCTGTGATTTATGCATAACAACACTTATGATAGTCAAATTGAAGTGCATATTTAATTCAGCATACGCACTACGAAGGTAAGCTGTGAGCGCTTACTAGAACAATTGAAAACAAAAAATGGTAGTTTTCTTCTCAAAAGTGAGAAGATAAGACACAAACTTTGGTGTTATGATATGTGTGTGTATCGAAGAACATTCATTATTGGAACTTTAATCACAAGTACTGATATGTTTTGATTGCATTTAACCTAAGAGTTTACATAATATGTGACCAGACTTATCTGTTCGGTAAATGTTTAGTGTTATGGTGGAAAGAATTATTTTAAAATTATGTTCAAAGCGAATTTTTTTTTTTTTTTTTTTTTGGCACTCTCTCGAGGCGTGTGGTGTTTGTACATAACGTGCCCCTGGGATAGGCTTAGTTTTCCATCGGGTATCGGTTGTACGGAAATTATTGGTTCAGCGTAGTGTATTTTGATGAGAATCGGAAGTTTTAGGAAGTTAAGTAAGGTTTATTCTTCGGTAATTAGTGAGAGAATAAGGTAGTGATATATTTTGTAATGTGTAGTTTAAAGGAATCAGAGAGTTATAGTAGGTTGAAGATTTTATAAGGTAAAGTTCATAGTGCAGTAGTTTCTTTCTTGCTTTTTTTCTCATGTGGGATCACAGCCCAAGGCTTATAAGGGTTTGAGTTCTCATCGGGGAGATGAAGCATAGGTAGAAAAGGTAAGTTATGATCGGAGCAATGAACGAACAGTTTTAGTACGTAGTCAGCATCAAAAATCAAGAGTGTAGCGTACAACGATTAATTAATTTGGGTATTTTAGTTTATTTTAATGTTAAAGGGAGAATGGTACGAAATTTTCGCTAGTTGTATCAATAATTCATTTTTTCTTCTTAAATGTATAGTTATCGTATCTCAGTTGGTCTGTGCCATAATGTTGTTTTACGTGTTGCCATAATGTCGAAAATGCTCACTTTTGAATCAAATTACATATTTTCTTATTTTGAGTGTAACTTCAATAACATCAATTTTCAGCGAAAACTTTTGTGGATCTGCAATTCAAAATCATGAGTGGCAAATGTAAACAAATGTCATCCAATTTGCAACATGATTTAAGTGTGATGTCTTATAATACCCATAATGCTATGTAATCTTGATTATATAAAACTACGGTCACCGCTAGTGAGTTCGGCTTTAAGGCGTCACAATAGCATGGAAAAATAGTCATCTGTGATTCATATTTTTCTTTGTGAGAGGGGGAGAGATGTAATAGTGGTAAATGTAAATAACCTTTAATAATAGCGTAATTGAACGGGAGTATTTATTTTTATGAAATGTAATGTAAATATCTTTTAATTGTTGAGTTTTAATGAATATGTAAATAATTAAGAATCCTTGCAGTTTTAGAATGTTTTAAAAGTAATCGTGGGAAACTTCTAAAGGATTTGATTTTTGAGTTCGATTTGAGAGAGCCAGTATGTCACCGGAAACGATTAGTTATCGGCGAACTTCCTGGAGTGGACAAAACACAGGATTTGGTGTATGAATAGCTATTATAGAAGAAGGATTTTTTTTTTTTTTAGAGTTTTAAAGTGACTCATTAGGAAGGACTTCCGTTCTCGAGAGGGGTTTTCTTTCGGGGAGGTGATTAGGAATGGAGATAGAGACGGAATGAGAAGGTGGTGTTCGGACAGAGGCTTCAGGCTCATTTTTTGGAAGTAGTGCGGAAGACAACAGGAGAATGAGACTTCGAGGGTAGGAATGATGACGTGTGTTAGGGGAGAATGCATCTGATGTGAGTAGAGCGAAGTGGAGACGTTGAAGGGAAGGAGTAAATTTTGAGAGGGGAGGTTGTCTCCGCGTACGAGCGGTATCCATGAATGAATAGCGAGGAGTTATAGAGCATGAGAGATGGTCTAATCACAGGTGACCAGGAGTAATAATTAAATTAAGCAAAATCACGACAATAAAGGATTTTATCAAACGTCAACTCTCTTCTGTTACATGATCTATTGGTACTCTATTGATGTATACAGTGCTCAAGGAACCTGTCAATCTTCTGATTCAAACCTATTTCGGTAATATAAGGAAAGAGATAAAACAGCACTGTAACACTTTGCTTTTACAAGTATGAAGCTGTGTGTCACATTTGTCATGTCAGAAAATATTTATCAATGAATTTGCATCAGATTTTGTCAAAAACTTGGCAAACTTTGCAAAGACAATTAAAATTACAGAAAGTCTATGGGGAGGATTGTATGAGTCGTGCACAAGTTTACGAGTGGTATAAATGTTTTAAACATAGCCGTGAAAGTGTTGAGAGTGATGAATGGTCTGGGAGGCCCACAGCCAGCAAAAGTTTAAACAATTTCGAACTTGCACACACAGCTGTGTGGGAAAATCATCAAGTCACTATTCATGAGTCATCTGAAGACTTCCAACATTAGTTTCAGTTCAGGTAATTTGATTCTTACGGACAATTTTCGGTATGAAATGCATCTCAGACAAATTTGTGCCAAAATTGCTCTCATCTGAGCAAAAGTAGGACTGTGTTTTAGGTGCTAGTGACCTGTTTAAGTGCATTGAAAACTTATCATAATTGGAGATCAATCGTGGGTATGACTATGAAACTAAGGCTTCACAGTGGAAAACCTCTAACTCTCCCAGACCCAAAAAAGCACGATAGAACTGCAGCAATGTCAAGACGCAGCTGTTTTTTTTTTTTTATTTCAATCACGAGGGAATTGGGCATCATGAATACACTCCATCAGGCCAGACAATCAACAAGGAGTGCTACTGTCAAGTTTTGCGGCCTTTGTGGAATACAGTTCTTTGCAAAAGGCCGACATTGCTTGGGAGTGGCAAGTGGCAGATGACTTTAATTACAAACTTTAAAGATTGCTGGCTTGAAAGCAAGACTCCCTACACCACTGAACATTTTATAATGAAAATAGATAATCAAATTATTAAATATCTCTGAATATAATGCTGATTCATTCCTTTTCCTTATAAGTTAGAAAGAATTCCTTTGTTTTATGCCTTGCTACGAGTCCAACAACTCCCTAATAATGTCAACGCCTGAACAATGCAACCAATTATGTGACACATAGTCGCATCAAGATTTTGAGATAGGCGACACGACAAACAAGAATATTTTGTACACAGTCGTATCAGAATAATATGACTACTTCCAGAATTGCAGTGTACCCATCCAGGCGAGTCACATAGTGCACATGACAAGGTTGACCACACGGAGATATAAGCGGCCAGCTAAGACAGATGAGCCATAGTGTGTTACGTGAGCACAATGGGCAGAGGTAGTGATTTGACAGATATTCGAAAAGGAATTATCAGCTACCGCACCAAGGGTAGAGGCATCTCAGAAACAGCAGACTCTGTGGGCTGTTCGCGAGGTGCTCTAGTAAGAGTGTACCAAGAATGGACTGTTGGCACACCGAGTACCCCCCAACATCATAACTGTGCAGCCCCAAAAGGCCATTTGACTCCAGAGGAGAAAGTCGCCTCCGTCAACTGGTAAAGGGGGGGCAATCGACGCAAAACAGTGCAGCAATTGACCACGCAAATTAACGCTGGGGCACCCAGGTACGTGTCCCCAATAACAGTAGAGCAAACCCTGTTATGCATGGGTGTGCCCATGTTAACAACGCCTGCAGTTCGCATGGAACTACCATCATTGGGCAGTGGAAGAGCAGGAAAAGGTTGCCTTCTTGGACGAATTGAGGTTTCTACTCCATAGAAGTGACAAGCGGTGGCGGGTACGGCATCATGCACATGAGAACCGATACCCGGACACGCTTGTCGGTCAAGTACAGGCGGGCGGTGGCAGTGTGCATGTCTGGGGGATGTTTTCCTGGTATGACCTGGGACTGCTGGTACCACTGGATAGGTCCCTGAATGCCAATGGCAACCTGTCCATCCTTGCTGACCATATGCATCCCTTCATGTTGGATGTTAACTCTTGTGGTGATAGTGTCTACCAACAGAACAATGTGCCCTGCCACGTCGCTAAGGGAATGCAAGACTGGTTCCAGGAACACAACAGCGAAGTCTCCGTTCTCCCTTGGCCAGTGAAATCGCCCGACCTGAATCTCATAGAGCAGTTGTGGGACTACTTGGATAGACAGGTTCAACGTGCTGACCTACAACCACGGAATCTCCAGGACCCCCGTGATCTGCTGCAGTCTGAATGGGCACGTGTGCCTCGGACAACCTTCCAAGGCCTCATTGTGTCCATGCCACGCAGTCTTGCCACTGTCAGCTGGGCCAAAGGTGGTTATTCCCATTATTAGGTAGGTGGTCATTATTCTGATACGACAGTGTTTGTGTGACAGCATGCATCATAGCCCAAATTATGTCTGTGGTATATGTGGTTTTGCATATACCGGGATTTCATTCTTGAAAACATTCCCTTGTGCATCAAATCATCACAAGTGCTGGCAAATCCCAACAAACAAACATATGTTCTTTGAAATGTTTTTGTAAGTTGATTTTTTTTTTCATAAGCTCTATTGTTAAACTTGTTTGTGTGTTTCTGAAATAAAGTAACTTTATATAAAAGATGGTAAAAATGCATAATTTGAGAATTAATTTATGCATTCTAAAAGAAAGTTAATTATAAAAATACATAATTTAAAAAGAAATGTATTCTAAAAGTTTTTTTTTTCTTCATACTGACGTCACAAACTACTAGGAAGAACTGGGCTCCAGATTATCAGATCTATGGTTCTCTACTTCTTGAAGGAAGTCAGGCTGTTTCTTATCTACTATCCTGAAGGAAGTGTTAAGCAAAAGTCTTACAGAGAGAACACTTTTTTTTTTTTTGCTTTTCTTCATTTCCTTGCACACTTGTTTGTAGCAAGCCAACTTTCTATTAATGCCATTGCATACAGACTGTAAAACCTCTTCCAGCATTTGAGTCATTACCCCCTACTGCCTTTAAAAGCCACTTCAATTTGACTTAAAGAATCTGCAAGAAGTTTGACTGCCAAAACTTTTGTGAGACAGCTCATCCTATTTTAGTTGTCTTCATCATCTGAGTTCCTTCTGCATTTCCATTCTATTCCCACATTTTGTATTTAAAGGGACATAGAAAGAGGAATTACAAGAAGTGTACATAATTGCCATTCAATATGGCACAGAAAGGGGAATTACCAGGCTAAACATTTTCTGTCGTACATTGTAAAATGTTCGTAAGTCTGGGGTTCTGTGTTCACTAAAGGAGTTGGGAGTTGCAATTTTTATTTCGTGCAATGTTCATAAATATAAATTGTTCAGTTTAGATTTTTGAATGTAGTCTGTTTCTCACCAGATTTATTTCCGACATGGATTACTATTTTAACCCCCGTAATGGAAGCTAGCAAACATGCAATACCAGGATATATGGCTTAACATGTGCATAAACAGTGAGTTTTACGTATAGTTTAGCTGTTTTTCCATTCAAACTGGGTAATGTACAGAGTGTCTATAAATGAAGTATACACCTTCAGTAAGCTATTAAAAATATATATAAAAGATAAAAAACTTATTCCAAATGTCAAGAAATGTGGCAAGTGTTAAAGTTTGTTAAGTCAAATGATAGATAGCGTCAGGTGTCTTGTGTAATGAAAATTCTCATCAAACACAGAATACAACAGACACTGCTTCCCCAGTGGAGAAAGCATTGACGAAGACCCCACACTCCTTTCATGGATCTGTTTTAGTGATGAGTCAACATTCCATGTTTCTGGCAAAGTGAATAAACACAACTGCTGAATATCTGGGGGAAAATCCCCATGTGGTCGTAGCACACGAGAGAGACAGCCTGAAGGTTAACGTCTAGGCTGGCCTAAAGGAAGAGAGTGATTGAGTTATTTTTCTTCGCTGAACCAACCGTTACTGGCATAACGTACCTAGACATGTCAGAACAATTCACAACTCCAGGATATTCAATACAACATTTACCAGCAAGATGGAGAACCTTTGCACTGGTCTTTGGATGTATGCAGACCTTTAGATTACCATTTTTCGGGGTGTGGGATTGGACATGGGGGGGGTCCGACAGCGTGGCCACCACGTTCTCCTGATATTAATGCATGCGATTTTTTCCTTTGGGGCTTTGTGCACAAGAAAAGGGTTACATCTATTGCTAAGCTCAAAGAAAGCATTACTGCATCCTTCCTCCTTGTTACATCTGACATTCTGCAGCATACATGGTTGGAAATGGACTATTGTTTAGACATCCTGCGAGCAACCTACGGAGCACATGTGGAGACCTACTGACATTTAAAAAAAAACTTTCACAGTTACCATGTGTATTGACATTAAAAGTAAGTTTTTATTTATTGTAGTTTTTTTTTTCAATAGCATACTGAAGTTGTATCCTCCATTTATAGACACCCTGTGTTTTCAAATGACCTGCATAACAGAAAATGGCATTCATAAAAGATTGCTCACCTGTACAAGAGTGAGCAATCTCTTGTGAATCTTTTATTTAATGTTGATATACTTCACCCTCCCAAACAAGAAAGATGACACCGAATTTTTGATTATAACAAACATGTCTTTTGAATCCTTTTTGAGACAAATAAAATTTATCAAAGTTATTCAAAGTCAATGGAACTGGTTAGAAAAAATAAATTGGATTTCTACAATCAATAGAACATCCAGAAACAGAAACGGCTACTTACTCTCATCACAATGGCAAAAAAGTATATTATGAAAATTAATAAAGGATGCACAGAAGTTTCTCATAGCAGAAGGAAAGTACCAGAGACAGAAATTTTCAAATCAAGCAGTTAAAAGAAATACAGAAGAAAACATGATATAACTCTATGCCTTCTAGCAGAAGAATTTTGCATACATACATATCACTAAGCTGTTCTCTGAGATTCAGAGGTTAGCTCCAAAAAGAAATACAAACTTCCAGATATTTTTACTTATTGTTGTCGTATCAAACTTTGCCATTTACAGCAATCTTGACATACAACTCGTGCTTCACTGATATCCATTACGCGCCGTACACAAGATCTTTTATACTTCATACTCATATCTTTTTCTCATGCAGACACTCCTGAATCTGATCCACCCATGTCTTCCTTGGCCTTCCTCTGCCTTTCCTTCCTGCCACTTGGGTTGAAAATATTTTCTTAGTAAGCATTTCATCACTCATTCTTTCAACATGGCCAAACCACCGAAGCATATTGGTCTCCACCTTGCTAACAACATTTTGCTTTACATCACACAACTGCAATACATCTTCATTCCTCACACAATCAGATCGTGTCTTGCCACAAACCCCACGTAAGTAACGCATTTCTCCAGCACACAAACGACTCCTATGTTTCTTCTGCAGTACCCAGGTTTCACTGCCATACATCAGAGAAGGAACAATTACTGTTTCATACACAGCCATGCGGGACTCTTTAGAGAACCCATCATTCCTGTGAAAACCTCCCAGGGCAGCTATGACTTTCAAAGAAGAATTCACGCGCCTACTGATTTCACCATCCAACTTGTTCTCTCTGTCAAACATGCTTCCTAAATACACAAACTCACTCACCTGGTCAATCACTGTGCCATTTATACTTACATTACATTCAGTGCTACCCATTACTCTCTCAAACACCATAACTTTGGTTTTTCCCTTATTTATACTCAGTTTGAATTTCATGCAAACTTCGTGCATCTGAGTCAACATACTCTGCAACTCACTTTTGCTCTCTGCCAACAGGACAGTGTCATCAGCATACAGCAATCTGCACACACGGATATGACCAAGACATAAACCAATATTATCTATTTTGGCCTCACGCATGCATGCGTCCATAAATATATTAAACAGCCATGGTGACATTACACAACCTTGTCTAACTCCTGCACCAATGGAAAACCATTTTGATAAAACACCATTCACTCGTTCACAAGCTCTACTACCAGCATACATGGCTTTTACAATATTAAGTAGATTCCCAGTAACACCATATTCATTCAATACCTTCCACAAAAGTGTCCTATTCACTCGCTCGTAAGCTTTCTCTAAATCTATGAAGGCAGTAAAAACTTTCTTCCCAACAGCCAGATACTTTTCAATCATCATGCGTAATGCAAAAATCTGGTTAGTGCAGCCTTTACCAGGCATAAAACCACTCTGAACATCCCACACTTTCAATTATGTAAGACTCTGTACTTTTTCAATAACAACCTTACCAAACACTTTCCCTGGCATACTCAGTAGGCTAATACCACGACAGTTCTTGCATTCAGTCTGATCACCTTTTCCCTTATACAAGGAAACAATAATAGCATCCTTCCAATCCCGAGGGACCATTCCTAACTCCCAGCACAACTGGCAAATTTCAGTTAACCAGTCAATTACAGAGTCGCCACCATACTTCAACATCTCTGCAGTTATGCCATCAACTCCTGGAGCCTTACCATTCTGAAGAGATTTTAGAGCTTTACACACTTCTTCTCTTGAGATCCCTCCTGTGCTTTCATCCCTCATTGTGACATCATCTGCATCTGTCTCAGAATCATTTTTGCTCTCCTGATCTAATAACTCACAGAAGTATTCACCCCATCTCTCACTTAACTCATTGGGCTCCCATATCATTTCCCCAATCTCATTCTTCACACAACTTACAACTTTGTTTCCCCTCAGTCTCATGTACTTCAAGAAGGACTTTCTTTCTTTCCAAAAAGCCAGTTTATTCCTTTCCACTTTCTCCTTCCTATCTTTTGCCTTACTGTGGCGAACCAGCTTAGCAACTTCACGCTTCTTACAGCGATATTCATCCACAGAGACTCTACCTTGCAACATCCCCAAATAGGCTTCCTTTTTTTCTTTACTGGCTCATCAATCTCACTATTCCACCAAGCATCACCTCTATTGTTACCCACTATTGTGGTGCCACAGACCTCTTTAGCAGCAGTAACAACACAGTTCTTAAAACATTCCCACTTCTTTTCTACATCCCTCTCACCAGACTTCAGATCCTTCAGTCGTTCTCTGAATAAGTCAGAATACCGCTGATGATCTTCAAGGAGCCTATCAACCTTTATTCTTTCTATCCAGGGTCTCTTCCTATTCCTTTTCCTCCAACCAACATTACGTTTCACTCGCGACACTACCAAGTAATGATCAGAACCAACATCCGCACCTTTCATCACACGGGTGTCAACAACTAAGTGTTTCAAACGCTGATCGTAAACAACAAAATCTATCACACTCTTTTGACCAAGAGTACGATTTTCCTAAGTATATGTGTGTATATACTTGTGGTTGAAAAATGTATTAGATACACACAAACCATTCTCAATGCAGAGTTCAATTAATCTTTCACCATTATCATTCACACAAGGATCATTAAACTTACCCAGAACATTGTCAGAAATTGCATTCTGCACACCTACTCTAGCATTGAAATCCCCTGCTATTATAACTTTTTCTTTAGCACCAAACTGGCTCAAAACAGCTTTTAGCTCATTCCAGAAATCTTTCTTATCAGAAGGTTACGAGTCACAAGGAGCATACACTACAACAATTACAATTCTCTGAAGTTTCACTTTCAAACGAATCCAGAGAATTCTCTCACTTATGCAACTATAGTGAATCAAGTTGTTCAGCTTTTCACTTAAAATCACACCTACACCAGCCTGTCCTCTCATATTATCCAATACTCCAGACCACACACTCACTGTGCCATTCACTTCTTCTACCCCAATTTCCTTCTTTTTGGTTTCACTTACACACAGCACATCCAATCTATACTTATTCATCTCCTCAATCACCTCACTCATCTTGCCATTTATACCTCTAGTATTCCATACACCAATCTTGCATTCACTCAGCCAAGATCTCTTTCTCATACGCCGTTTAGAAAGTCCAGGTCGATTCCGTGGTGGACCGTCCTTCTCAAGTGTGGTAGGTCCACCATATCCCACACTTGAGTCATTCTTAATATTTCTTTGTCTTTTTAATCAGGTAAGTACATCAGTGTGGGGGATTAGCCCACAGCTGAGGGTTCCAGTTGGTCATTCAACCTAAGGATTCTGGAACAAAACCCAGCGAGTTGGGGTCTTTTCGCCAATGTCACACAGAACTAGCTAGCACCTCTCCAAGATTCACAGAGGCCCTAGTTGCTGTTGTGTGTGCCATTGTTACCACGGAGCACCCCGAGGAGGCAAACCCATCGATCACTGCATTAAGGAAAAATTGAAAACAGGGAGAAAATATTCTTCGTGGCAAAAGCTATGCTAAGGAAAAAGAACTTCTCAAATACGCCTCCTGGAAGCAGGGATAGCGAGAAAAAGGTTTTGACCCTTATGCCCCCAAGTGTGGGAAAGCTGTGCATTATTTAAAGAGGATAAAGTTCCCCATCTTTATTGTAGCAAATGGCATACATTAAAAAAATTCTCAATAGGATTTGCAGAAGTAGAGATACAGCTGCAAACAAAAATACACAAACACCACCTAGCGACAAAACTGTAAACTACAAAACTCTTCAAGTACAAACATAAAGTTCCACAAGTAAATGGTATCCTGTGTTAGAATTTTTTTTAAATCACACATTTTAGAAGCAGAGATATTGAGAAAAACAAATTAAACATTTGTGTCCCCTAGCGGTGAAATTGTACATGATTTTTGGAAGGAAATACACCCAAAATATTTTCATAGTATCTCACTGAAAAACAATTTTTTCAATCAGGTTTTTAGTCCTGCAGATATTGCTGCAAACATGCTGTAAACGGAAATGTGAACTTATGCCCTCTAGTGGCACACACTTGTGCATTAAGAAAATTTGAAAAACATTTCGCGCTGGAAACACTCTCCGATAAAGAAAGAATATTTCAATTTATGTTCCGATAGTTCGTGCAACGGGCTTTTCGAACCATTACTATGTGGCTTATGTTACTTTACGATAGCTGTCAACAATATAATTGTGATGCACATAAGCCTGGCCCTTGCGCCACAAAAATCAACTAACTAACTAACTAACTAATACTGTTTCACACGCTATTCACAGACGTATGCTAAAATACTTGCCTCTCGTCGAACTTGTAGTCAGATCTTAACCTCTGAAGCACTTGTTATTGAAAAAACTAAGGGGTACAATTGTAATAATAATGCCCCAACTGAATTACCTTACCCCTAGAAGTATCTAATTGAACAGGAAAGAAAACAAAAGTTAAAATGGAAAAACAAACCGAAGTTCAAAAATAGTTTACATTAGTAACAATTGAGGATGTCATCGATAACAGATGGCGACTGAATATATCCACGGATTACGTGACAACCACATGATTGGGTGAATGAATATGAATGAATACACCCAACCTGTGGTGCAATGAAAGTTGCGCAGAAAAGAATAGTCCATGAGATGCAACACCACGTTGACGTGACACAGTTGTGACATGGTCCAGAAGTGAATGTGGCGTGAGTCGGGCTCCACAACAACGGCCATTCAACGCGCATACACCCACAGATGATGGCTATGATGGGATATAGCTGAAACTAGTCTGGGCGCATTACCTTCCGGAGTATGAATTGTTTCCATTTAAGATTTTAATTCCTCGGTTCTGGGTTCTTTTGTCTTTTCGAAGTTAAGTCGTACTTTTTGTAAATCGTCCTTTTTTTCCCCGTCAAGTTTTTAATTTTAACAAAAGGGTTTGGTTTTAATGTCGGCTGCCAGTCGCGAGAACTTATCGCTCACCGATTTTATAGTCATTTCATGAATGCCTTCTCGTTTCACGGAAGATTTTTCATTTTTTGGTTTGTGGAATACATGTTTTCAGCACATTACCTGCGGAAGTGCACATTGATTCTATTGAAGATTTTAATTCCTTGGTTCTGGTTCTTTGTCTTTTCGAGGTTAAGTCATACTTTCTGTAAATCATCCGCCTTTTTTCGTAAAGGTTTTTAATTTTAAACGAAAGGGTTTGGTTTTAATATCGGCTGCCAGTCACGAGTATTCATCGCTCACTGATTTTATAGTCATTTCATGAATGCCTTCTCGTTTCACGGAAGTTTTTCCATTTTTCGGTTAGTGGAATGCACGTTTGCTCTGTGCCGCCCATGGCGGCAACAGTTCAATATTTTATTTACTTCACGCCACTCATCATACAAATCTCCTTTTTTTTTTTTTTTTTTTTTTTGATTGGAGGTTTAACGACCACCGTGAGCAACTGAATGGGCTATAAGCAGTTGCCTGTCCCAAATTTAGGGTCACTAGTTCCAGCAGGGATGGGAGAGAGCCAGTGTCGTAAGACAAACACAACATCCATGTCTCTAACCGGGATTCGAACACGGACCCCTTTCGGGTGAATGATCAGAGACCACTGCGCCACTTGGGCGGGATATGAATCTTCATACTTTCAAAACGTACAACATTTGGCCAAGCAAAAAAACGAATATGAAGCACTGCAGTAATATAAAATCTATTGGAATATACAACCAAACTAAAACCTGGTGAGTATGTTTTGATAACATTGATTAATTCTATAATCGAATGCATAATGTTTTATATATTACGTTGCATATGACGTGCTCCCGCGGGTAGTCAACTTGTTCACGAATAACGTGCATCACAATTATATTGTTGACAGCTATCGTAAAGAATACTTCAAATCGGACTCTTAGAAGCAGGGATGTCGACAAAAATTAAATACACATCTACACCCCCTGGTGGAAAAAGTTGGCACTATTTTAATAGAAGATATTCTCAAAAGGTTTGCCAAGGTGAGCTAAATCGGTCCACAAAAGAATTTTTTCAAATTAGCTTTCAGAAGCTCAGATTTTGCTACAAATACATCAGAAGCAGAAAAAAACACTTACGCTCCCTGGTGGTCAAACCATTCTTTATCAAAAATTAGAACCTAAAATAGTGTTCATTATAAATGGCATTGAAACGAAAAAATATTTTTTTCAATCTGATATTTAGAAGCAAATATATGGAATGAAACGTTTAAATTCAATATCATCTGCACTTATCATCTTCCTGCTAGCAGCAAAGATGTGTATCAGAAAAAAAAACGGAATTCAAGGATTATCGTTCTCACATTTCAAGCTTCCTAACGCAAAAAGAATTTTTCAAATTGGACTGATAGTTGCAGTGATATGGTGTCCACAGATGGACAAAGTGATAATACACTGAAGAGCAATTGAATTAGATACCTGTTTAGTAATGTGTAGCACCACCTTTCGCCCTGATGACGGCGGCGATTCGTCTCGGCATGGACTCTACAAGACACCGGAAGCGTTGGGAAGCCATACGGATCCACGAACCCTGAACAAGCTCCCACAGTTCACGAAGATTTGATAGAGGGTGGTCAGAGCCTCGAACATCTCTCTCGATCACATCCCAGATGTGCTCGATGGGATTGAGGTCAGGTGACCTAGCTAGCCAAGGAAGCAAGGTCACGTTGGTGGAGTGTTCATCCAACCATTCGGATACAATTCGGGGCGATGCACGGTGCATTGTCTTGTTGCAGGATGAGGTCCCCAGTGGGATATTGAAGACTGACAAATGGGAGCAAATGGTCGTCCAGGATATGCCGGTAACTTTGACCTGTGAGGGACGATGTCACACATACCAGGGGTCCCATTTCAGTCCACGTAAACAGTCCCCAGACGAGAATGCCAACTCCACCAGCTTGAAAAGTACCCTGCTGGCAAGAAGGATCCATCGCTTCATGTGCTTTGTGGTGTACTCGTATCCTGCCATCCGCATGAACAAACCTGAATCTCGACTCATCAGTCCAGGCAACATTTTCCCACACGTCTAGGGTCCAGTGGCGATGTTCCAGTGCCCATACCAATCTTTGCACCCTGTGATGTGCGGTCAGCAGCGGTACCCTCGTGGGACGATGGCTTCTGTACCCCATAGCGAGGAGATGGTTCTGGATGGTGTGGCTGCTGTGCACCAGCGTTAAATTGCTGAGTGATTTCTTGCACTGTGGCCCTTCTATCCAGTGTTACAATGCGAGCTAGCCGACGATGACCCCGCTCATCCACACGCTGTTGTCTACGGCAGTTGGCCCTTGAAGGGATGGTTTTACCAGATTCGATGTACTCACGGTGTACCCGTGACACAGTGGCTCGTGAAAATCCCAGTGCCTGCAGGACTTTTGAGATGAAGTGACCCATTCGTCGGGCCCCAACAATTTGTCCACGATCAAATGTGCTTAGATCCTTCGTCTTACCCATACTCCGTCCGACTCTTACCGATTCCTGTCGCAACACTCCTTATATTGTCGGATCGCTGCATACGTCACGTCGTTTCCTTTTACAGGGCCACCCGCAGCGCCACATTTGCATAATGCCAGCTGTCTCTAATTCAATTGCTCTTCAGTGTATAAGCACGATCTTTTTTCACAAAAGACGTGCTAAAAAGTGACGTATGGAGAGAATGCACCTAAGGATTAAGTCATATACAAGTTACTGTATTTTTCAGCATAAGGCAAGACTTCTTGCTTCAGAAATCCGGGCCTCAACTTATACGCTACATTAACTTATCATTGATTGGTTCGTTGAAATTCCTGAATAAGAAAAAAATAAAATAAAAAATATTGTGCCTTAAATTTGGTCATGATCCGAGCACCCAAAACGAAACATTATGTTCATAAGAAACCATTCCAAAATGGTACAAAGTGTAATATTCCTTTTACTAAGAATATGCTTAGAAGTTGCTGAAACAGATATTTCCGTTCTACAGAAACACTGTTGTGATCGCTGGAACCAATTTGGAGTGGCAGCATTCGTATGTTAATTGCATTCCTCTCACGAACCCCACGAGTGGCTTCTGCCCCTGCTTTTGCAAAGCCATCAGAACTACAATGGGTGCACTTCATTTATCACACTATGATATCACTGAAACACATCGCTGCCATGTGGTTGATTGGCTGGTGACAATAGTGTCAACAGTTGGCAGCACATGCGCATTAAGAACAGCAAAGACTAGCAGCTAGTGAAGGCAGTCTTTCTTTGCTCTGACACTCTCTCAATTGAATCAATGAATTAAAATCAACTATTGCTTTCCTTTATTATGCTTATTTTAATTAATTTCATGTTTCCGAATGAAATCAAAAGCTGTTCTAGTTTTATTTCATTCAGATTCTGTGAGAAAGCAGAGAATGACAACACCCTGCTGCAAAAGCATCACTATTAATTTGACACACTCATGTGACTTTGGGAGGTTTTTTCACCTTTGTGCAGCAGCTTCTCCAACTCATTGGTCTGAGGGAAGGAATACAATAGCATCGGTTCCCAAGAAAAAATTGGTTTAAAACTCAGGCTTCACGCGACAATAACACACACAGTCATGTATGGTAAAAGGTTCGTTTAGCGGCAGCTTTCGGTCATCCTACGGCCTTGATCACCTGCAATCAACTGGATGGGCTGGTTGCCAGTACTACACTTTGAAGTCGGGGTGTTGGATCAACTTATAAATTGTAGTTCTGGTAACCAGGCCATCCAGTTGATCACATGTGATCAAGGTTGTAGGATGACCGAAAGCTACTGCTAAACTAACCTTTTACCATATGTGACTGTGTGTTTTTGCTCGTTTTCTATGTTTACCAAGAGAGAGAGGGGGAGGGGAGAAAAAAAGCCTTACAAAATCTTTTTGCTGAAAAGAAAAATGCAGAAATAACTTCACTTTTCTCCTTTTCTCCCACCCTCCCTCCCCTCTCTCTCCCTCCCTTCCCCTATCTCTCCTTATCTCTCCCTCCCTCCCCCTCTCTCTCTCCCCTCCCTCCCAATATTTACTTTGAATTTTCCAGTTAGTTCGTTAATTTCCTGCTAGAAGCACTAGGTCCAAAGAATTTGGTTTCCACAGATTTTTTAAACATTATTTTTGCGAATGGTAGGACATTAACATTCATTAAATTTTGCCCACTTTAAATTTTACTACTAGTTCATAAATTTTCCGCTAGGAGTTCTCAAAGTGGAAATTTAGTAAATTTTAGCTTTACGCTACGAAGAGACCCTTTAAGTTACAGTAAAAGTTCTTTTTTAATTTGATACGTTATGCAAAACTGATTACTTTGGCATATTTCCATTTGAAAATTACTAGACAAATTTAACGCTAAGGATGCTGAAAATTGAATTTCTCTAAATTTATATCTGTAGGTTGCGTATAAATTAATTGTCATAAAATTGGAATGTGTTTCAATTACAAAACGTGCTTTTTCTATTGCTTCAGCTTTGGAAAATCATCTTTTTTTTACGTTATGAGTAAATTAGTAGGCAACGATCAGTGTTAAGTCTAATGTCAGTTTGCGTCACTTCTGCATTTTGTATTTTAATATTATTTTGTTCTACATGCGCCTGAGTGGCATTCAGTATGCGAGAGATGTTGTTTTGGTTCTGGTTGTGTAAGGAACTAGGACATGTGTCGCCAGTGAAAGAACGAAGTTGTTTGGAGTTGTGATAACAGATAAAGGTTGATTGCGAATAAATATTTTGTGCTCTAGATCTCTCAAAACCTGTTTTAGTTTATGGATATTTTATGGCTTGTGTAAGCAACATGTGGCGTCCACTAACATGACTCTAGAGGCACTCGGATTTCGATACCTTTCATCGGATGAAAGACTTTGTTCTGAGAAAGTACGGTAAGAAGTAAATTAAGAAAGTTCCTATTTCGAATTCCAAATAACTTTGAATTTGCATGAAAATGGAGTCGCTCAAGTTAAAAAGGAAAACTTTGCGAATGTTATTCAGCAAAACTGCTAAGTTGATTGAAGAGGAATTAAAGATTATCTTAATTTCGAAAGAATTTGTTTGTTGCAGTGTCAGATAAATGATAAAATGGATAGATTAAGTGACATGCAACAACGGATTAGTGACTTACTGTTAGAAACCAAAATTGATTTTCAAGAGGCTGAAAATTATTGAGAAAGATATCTCGAATGTAAAATAAAAATAGAGAGTATTTTACAAGGCCAGATGGTTTCAAGAATACCAGTAGAAAATTATAATATAAGAAATAAGGCTTCTCAGTATAAATTACCTAAGATTGGGCTCAAAAAATTTACAGGTGATCTGCATGATTGGCTTGGGTTCTGGAGTCAGTTTTCTAAGATACATGAAGACACTAGCTTAGCTCCAGAAGACAAATTTCAATATTTAATAGTCTACCCAGGAAGGATCGAAAGCTAGAGAGGTAGTACAGAGTAAAAATTATCCAAAAGTGATAGAAAGTTTGAGGGACAGATTCGGACAAGAGGATTTGTTAGTGGGAGTGTATATAAGGGAGTTGTTAAGATTGCTAATGAAGAATGTTACAAAGCCGTCACCTGTAATTGCTGTTTATGATAAATTAGAATCAGCATTAAGAGCTTTAGAATCTTTGGGTGTTACTGCTGAGAAATGTGCTCCATTATTATATCCACTTGTAGAAAGTAGTTTGTCCGAAGATGTCTTGCGAACCTATAGAAGAAGTGTTGATACTCATCTTGCGCCTACTGGCCGATTAGAGAAGCTTATGAGTTTTCTTAAAAATGAAGTTGATGCAGAACAAAGAATCTCCATAGCAATGGAAAGTTTCGGATTGGGGAAGAGAGAAGGTCAGATTCGAAGTCAGAAATTTCAGAAAGTTGAAGAAGTGACAACAGCGGCTGACCTGTTAGTACATAGAGAAGTTAAAACAACTTGTGTTTTGTGTTCAAAGAGTCACTCCAGTTTGGATTGTTTTGGTGCAAAGAATATGTCATTTGAGGGAAAACAAAAAATTTTGAAAGCAAAGTGAGCTTGTTTTTCGTGTCTCAGAGTTGGTCACAATGCTAAGATATGTAAGGTTAGACTTAAATGTATTATTTGTAGCAGACACCATGTTGTGCTGATGTGTTCCACATTAACAGAGAGAGTGGTGGAAAACAAAGAACATGCTCGCAAAGTGATTGAACAGACTTCTACTTCTCTGACAAGTCTTACCAAAGGCCTTACAGTATTTTTGCAAACACTAAAAGTGAAAGTGTCAGATAAATTTTTGTTTGTGAGAGCTTTGGTAAACACCAGATCTCAAAGATCATATATACAAAGAGAAACCGCTACTAAATTAGGCTGTGTTTTAGTACGGCAAGAAACCATTGTACATTCGCTGTTTGGCGGAAAAAAGACAGATGAAAAGAAACACTTGTCTTACAGAGTGCAACTAGAGAGTGCAGGGGGAGGTTACCTTCATGATTTTGAAGTACTAGAAGTTAAGGGAGGTCCTTGGATGGATGAATTGAAACATTCAAATATTTTGGTTACGGATACGGAGGAGAGTCCAGGACCTATAGAGATATTGATTGGGGCTGACATTGCTGCACAGATTTTAACTGGAAAACAAAGGAATACATCTTGTGGAATTCTGGCCATTCAAACAAGACTTGGTTGGACTTTAATGGGCAAGGTTCAATCGAAAGAGGATGATAATTTGGCCACGACTGTAATTTCCTTGTTTGTATGAGAAGCCTCAGTCGCTGAGCTTTGGAGCCTTGATGCATTAGGCATTACTGATTCAGCCATAAGAAAATCCAAGGAAGAGTTAGATCTTCAAGTGAATTTGAATTTTCAGGAGTCAGTAATTGTCAATGAGGAGGGTCGCTATGAGGTTGCATTACCATGGATAGAAGAACATTTTATACTACCTTCTAATAAAGACTTAGCCCTGCAGAGATTGGAAAAGACTACAAACAAATTACACTGCCAGAATTTGTATTTTACATATAATAATACATTATTAGAATGGCTGTCTTTAGGCATAATTGAAGAAGTGCCACCACAGGAAATTGATGAACATGGCCATTATTTACCACATAGACCTGTTGTAAAACAACATGGCACCACTAAAATAAGGCCCATATTCGATGCATCAGCACGAGAAAAGTCTTCTCCATCTTTGAACCAATGTCTCAATTGCGGACCTAATCTTATTGAACTTATTCCTCAGCTTCTGAGATTTAGAGAAAAAAATATGGTGTGTCTGCAGATATTGAGAAGGCATTTTTACAAATTAGTGTTAGAAAAGTGGACTGAGATTTTTTGTATTTCTTGTGGTGGGGGGAGGATGGAAGATTAAAAGTTTTTCGTCACACCAGAGTGGTGTTTGGTGTCATCAGTAGTCCTTTTCTTCTAGGAGCTGTCCTTGAATATCATATACGTAAAGGTGTCAAAGAGCACCAGTATACAGAAGCTCTGATGGATTGACTTCGACAAAGTTTCTATGTTGATAACTTAGTCACAAGTGTCGACAGTGAGTTAGAACTCTGACAGTTTATCAATGAGGCACAGAAAATAATGGAAAAGGAAAAATTTAATTTAAGAGACTGGCAATATACTGGAAGTAATGAGGCCGCTCTGTCATCAGTCTTAGGTTTGTTATGGGACCAAAAAAATGATGTGTTACAAAAAAAAGGTGTGTTAAAAGATGTTGTTTTAAGATGTGAACATGCAATACTTGGAACATTCTCAGATGGGTACTGTTACAAAAAGACTCATCCTGTCGGTAGCCCAGAGAGTATTTGATCCGATTGGGATGGTGAGTCCTGTCTTCTTGATTCCGAAACTATTACTTCAACGGATTTGGAAAGTGAGAAGCTCGTGGGACACTGAAGTTTATGCTACCCCCTCAAGGGAGTTTTTGAACTGGTTTAAAGATCATTTGTTGAAAGAAGTAGAAATAGAACGCTGGGTTTATGGACCTGGTCTAAGTGAACAACGGATCACTATACACACCTTTTGTGATGCAAGTCAACTGCAGTACTGCTAGAGTATTATAGCAAACATATGTTTCTAATGTAAACTCATTATTTAACATGTTTGCCATTGCTAAACATCAGAATGTTAATTTATTTTTAAAGAACTAGGGGCTGCGCCTCTAGGCTCGCTACGCTCGTTTCCAGAGTAGTGCTCGGTCCCTGCAGCCCGATCTCCAAGTATATCACATGAAATAGAAACTGGAAAATTCATATAAATTTCAATTCTTATTGCATGTCTAAGCAAATAATGCTTGTTATTCTGAAGTTTCAGAGTTTTCTTACTGTCGTTAATATTTGGAAGGTCGGACTTTTGTCGTTTGAACTTAAGGTGGACGTCAAGTAAATTTGCTTCCTATACTTCCAATGGAAAAACTTCTGTACACATTTTCTTCACAATTACTGCGTTCCCAAGGATGAAAATTTTAAGATCGATTAAAAAAATCAATAACTTTTCTTTTGGTGGTGTTGAAACCAGAAAAAAGATTGGGCGACCTGTACTTTGATGACATCAACAAACAAATGTTGGATTGCATAATTATGGTTATGTTTTAGAAAATATTAAGTATTCCAAGTTATAAAATGAAGCTTTTTTAATCGATGTTAATATGTTCATCCTTGAGAATGCATTAATTGTGAAGAAAATGTGTACAGAAGTTTTGCCATTGGAAGTATAGGAAGCAAAATTACTTGAGGTCCACCTTAGCACTTACTAAATTTACCACTAAGAAAAACAAAAGCGGTCCAAAAAGCATTTCCAAAAACCGTAAACCGTTATGCTAAACCGTTAAGCTGGATGTCAAGTAATTTTGCTTCCTATACTTCCAATGGAAAAACTTTTGTACACATTTCCTTCACAATTAGTGTGTTCCCAAGGACGAAAATTTGAACATCGATTAAAATCAATTAAAATAACTTCCTATTATAACTCATAATACTTAATATTTTCTAAAACATAACCATAATTATATTAAAAATCAATAACTTTTCCTTTGGTTATGTTGGAACCAAAAAAAATGATGGTGCGACCTATACTTTGATGAAGTCAGTGAACAAACAAATGTTGGATTGCATAATTATGGTTATGTTTTAGAAAATATTAAGTATTCCAAGTCATAAAATGAAGCTATTTTAATCGATATTCAAATTTTCATCATCCTTGGGGACGTATTAGTTGTCCAGAAAGAAGATGGCGCAACCTGAGCTTTGATGACATCAGTAAACAAACCAATGTTGGATTGCATAATTATGGTTATGTTTTAGAAAATATTAAGTATTCCAAGTTATAAAATGAAGCTATTTTAATCGATGCTCAAATTTTTATCCTTGGGAACGCAATAATTGTGAAGAAATTGTGTACAGGTTTTCCATTGGAAGTATAGGAAGCAAAATTACTTGACGTCCACCTTAAGCAACTGAGATAGCTTTAACAACAAAACATATGCAGCACAACAAATTCTCTGCGTCACCATGGCAACAGGTCATGGGACCAGAACTTTCCTCTGTAGTTATCGTGAAGACAGACAAGTCGTTCGTTTCTCTCCTTTGAGTCTTTAAAAAATGCTTAAAAATCAGAAAATTACTTTTTCTTAATTTTTTTTTTTTTTTTGTAAAAAAGGGATGATAGTTGAAAGTTTATGCTGTAAAAATTGCAATATATTACGATTTACAGTTTGGCATATATCCGTTTTTTAAATGGATCCCATCGCAAAATAGAGAATTTTGTGAAATTTAGAAATTTATTTTCTCGTAAAATAAATAGAAATTAAAAAAAAAGGGCGTCGAGGTGCAAAAATTCGGTCATGGCACTACATACACGCCTACAAAGTTTCGTGGTTCTGTTGCTGTTAGTGTGTCCGGAACGCGAACTGATAGCACTTTTTTGCTTACCTTAAGTTTGAAATACAATAGCTCTTGAAGTATCACCAGAATTGAGAAACGGTTTATTTCAGCGGGTTCTCCAAACAATTCTCTACAAACGATGTAAATTTCATATTTTTGTGTTCAATATGTTTTACGCTGCAAGCTAGGAAAGCAAGAGTGTCACGAAATTTCTAAAACAGCGGCAGCAGTTACTTTTTTTAGAATAGAGACAAACAGACCTACCACCACCAAGTCTACCATTAAAAATGTCTCCTTATTTTCATCATCATTAATAAAAGCGTGTGACCACTAAGCAAACATGGGTACAGCAATTTTGGGGTGGGGGATGGCAATTAAAATCAAAGGAAAGTGTATTTGTCAATATGCATACATAGATTCCTTGTTAATTTATTGGAATGAACATCTGTCAAGATACAATTCCAACATCACTTCAAAAATAAGTAAAAGGTGTATCAGATTGGGCAGCAGGAGTGTGCAAATAAAACATTCATTCACCAAACTGGTACATGCAGTCACACACATTATAAATTTTCCATGTTTATTTTACTACAATTAAAATTTTTAGATATCTTCACTGGATGTAAAAACAAATGGGAATGACTAACTGACATGTATCCTGAACAGTAATACAATGGGTTTGCTGTCATTGCTTGTTATTCAAAATAACTAAACATTATGTTGATAAATTAGAACAAATCAAATCTTATAAATGTACACTTAAGAGCAATTGAATTAGAGATACCTGTCTAGTAACGTGTAGCATCACCTTTCACCCTGATGACGGTGGGGATTAGTCTCGGCATGGACTCTACAAGACACCGGAAGCGTTGGGAAGCCATACAGATCCACGACCCCTGAACAAACTCCCACAGTTCACAAAGATTTGATGGAGGGGGTCAGATCCCTGAGCATCTCTATCGATGGCATCCCAGATGTGCTCGATGGGATTGAGGTCAGGTGACCTAGCTGGCCAAGGAAGCAAGGTCACGTCAGTGGAGTGTTCATCCAACCATTCGGATACAATTCGGGAGCGATGGGACGGTGCATTGTCTTGTTGCAGGATGAGGTCCCCAGTGAGATGTTGAAGACGCACAAACGGGAGCAAATGGTCATCCAGGATATCCCGGTAACGTTGGCCTGTGAGGGATGATGTCACACGTACCAGGGGTCCCCCATTTCAGCCCACGTAAACAGTCCCCAGACGAGAATGCCACCCCCACCAGCTTGAAGAGTACCCTGCCGGCAAGAAGGATCCATCGCTTCATGTGGTTTGCACCGTACTCATATCCTGCCATCCGCATGTACCAACGTAAATCTAGACTCATTAGTCCAGGCAACATTTTTCCACATGTCTAGGGTCCAGTGGCAATGTTCCCACGCTCATGCTAATCTTTGCACCCTGTGATGTGCGGTCAGCAGCGGTACCCTCGTGGGACGATGACTTCTGTACCCCAAAGCAAGGAAATGGTTCTGGATGGTGTGGCTGCTTACATGTTTTTGTGCACCAGCGTTAAATTGTCCAGTGATTTCTTGCACTGTGGCCCGTCTATCCGCTGTTACAATGCAAGCTAGCCGACGATGACCCCGCTTATTCACACGCTGTTGTCCACGGCAGTTGGCCCTTGCAGGGATGGTTTTACTGGATTCGACGTACTCACGGTGCACCCGTGACACAGTGGCTCATGAAAATCCCAGTGCCTGCAGGACTTTTGAAATGAAGTGGCCCATTCGTCAGGCCATGACAATTTGTTCACAATCAAATGCGCTTAGATCCTTCGTCTTACCCATGCTGTGTCAGACTTATACTGATTCCCATCGCATCACTCCTTATATTGTCGTTTCCGTTTACAGGGCCACCCACAGCACCACATTTGCATAACGCCAGCTGTCTCTTAATTCAATTGTTCTTAGTGTATACAAAATAGTGTATGATGGTACATAAAGTCTTTACTTTCTCCTTCTAAAAATTATGATTTTGAATGGATTTAATGTGCACAGTAAATAAGGTTTTGTTAACAAAAGCCTTTAATAGTTCAGGTACAGGAAAATATGTGGGATGCCAGAAATGTAAGCTATCAGCAGAACACTTTTCAAAGCCAGTCAGAAAAACAGATGCAATGTCAAATGACTGAAAATTATTTTCCCACAATGAACATGGCATGTCTGCACATTTTATGGAAGAATACATATTCTACACTGTGTCTCGTTGGGAGATCTTAGTGAGAGATGGGTTTGCCTCCTCGGGGCGCTTCATAGGCAACAATGGCACAAAGAACAGCAACAAGGGTCTTTGTGAATTTTGGAAATGTGCCAGCTAGTTCTGTGTGACAATGGTGAAAGTACCCCAACTCACTGGGTTTTGTTCCAGAATCCTTAGGTTGAATAACCAACTGGAACCATCAGCCCTCACACTGTTGTACTTACCTGATTAAAAAGACACAAAGATACAATTTCCCAGACTCTAGTGCGGGATATAGTGGACCTACCACACTTGAGAAGGACGGTCCACCACAGAAACAATTTGGACACGGAAAATGGAGAATGAGAAAGAGATCTCAGCTGAGTGAGTGTAAGATTGGTGTATGGAATACTAGAGGTATAAATGACAAAATGAATGAGGTGATTGAAGAGACGAATAAGTATAGAGTGGATGTGCTGTGTGCAAGTGAAACCACAAAGAAGAAAATTGGTATAGAAGAAGTGAATGGAACGGTGAGTGCGTGGTCTAGAGTATTGGATAACATGAGAGGACAGGCTGGTGTAGGTGTGATTTTAAGTGAAAAGATGAACAACTTGATTCACTATGGCTGCATAACTGAGAGAATTCTTTGGATTCATTTGAAAGTGAAACTTCAAAGAATAGTAATTGTTGTAGTGTATACTCCTTGTGACTCGGAACCTTCTGACAGGAAGATTTCTGGAATGAGCTAAAAGCTGTTTTGAGCCAGTTTGGTGCTAAAGAGAAAGTTATAATAGCAGGGGATTTCAAAGCTAGAGTAGGTGTGCAGAATGTGATTTCTGACAACATTCTGGGTAAGTTTAATGATCTTTATGTGAATGATAATGGTGAAAGATTAATCAAAGTCTGCATTGAGAATGGTTTGTGTGTATCTAAATATGTTTTTCTATCACAAGTATATCTACACATATACTTGGGAAAATCATACTCTTGGTCAAAAGAGTGCGATAGATTTTGTCTACAATCAGCGTCTGAAACACTTAGTTGTTGAAACTCGTGTGATGGGAGGTGCGGATGTTGGCTCTGATAATTACTTAGTAGTGTCACAAAGTGAAATTGAATTTTGGTTGGGGTGGGGGTATGAATAGGAGGGGGCCTAGGTTGCAAAGAATAAAGGTTGAAAGGCTCTCTGAAGATTATCAGCGTTATTCTGACTTACTCAGAGAACGACTGAAGGTGCTAAAGTCTTGTGAGAGGAATGTAGGAAAGAAGTGGGAATGTTTTAAGAACTGTGTTGTCACTGCTGCTGAAGGTCTGTAGCACTACGTAGTAGGTAACAATAGAGGTGATGCTTGGTGGAATAGTGTGATTGAAGAGAGAGTAAAGAGAAAAAAACGAAGCCTATTTGGGGATGTTATGAGGTAAGGTTTTTGTGGATGACTATCGCTGTAAGAAGTATGAAGCAGCTAAGCTGGTTCGCCAGAGTAAGGCAAAAGATAGGAAGGAAAAGGTGAAAAGGCGTGAATTGGCTTTTTTGGAAAAAAAGAAAGACTTTCTGGAAGTACATGAGAATCAGGAAAAATAAGGGAAACAAAGTTGTAAGCTGTGTGAAGAATAGGATTTGGGAAATGATATGGGAGCCCAATGAGTTAAGTGAAAGATGGAGTGAATAACTTCTGTGAGTTATTGGATCAAGAAAGCAAAGGTAATTCTGAGGCAGAAGCAGAATATGTCATAGTGAAGGAGGAAAGTGCAGGAGGGATCTCAAGAGAAGAGGTGTGTAAAGCTCTAAAATCTCTTCAGAATGGTAAGGCTGCGGGAGTTGATGGCATAACTGCTGAGATGTTGAATTATGGTGGTGATTCTGTAATTGACTGGTTAACTGAAATTTGCTAGTTGTATTGCCAATTAGGAATAGTCCCTCGGGATTGGAAGGATGCTATCATTGTTCCTTTGTATAAGGGAAAAGGTGATCAGACTGACTGCAAGAACTATCATGGTATTAGCCTATTGAGTGTGCCAGGAAAAGTGTTTGGTAAGGTCATTAGTGAAATAGTACAGGTCTTACATCAGAGAAAGTGTGGGATGTTCAGGGTGGTTCTATTGCCTGGTAAAGGCTGCACTAAGTAAATTTTTGCATTACGCATGATGATTGAAAAGTATCTGGCTGGTGGCAAGAAATTTTTTGCTGCCTTCATAGATTTATAAAAAGCTTACAACCGAGTAAATGGAGAAATTTGATATGGCAACAGTAAGCAAAAATTATCTTGTAGTTTGAATTTCTTTGTGGAGCGAACCTCAATTCTGAGAAGAGCTTAATGATACACTGAAGAGCAATTGAATTAGAGACAGCTGGTGTTATGCAAATGTGGCGCTGTGAGCGGCCCTGTTAACGGAAACGACATGACGTATGCAGCGATCTGACAATATAAGGAGTGATGCGCCGGGAATCAGTAAGAGTCGGACGCAGTATGGGTAAGACGAAGTGCATTTGATCGTGGGCAAATTGTCGGGGGCCCGACGAATGGGTCACTACATCTCTGAAGTCGTGCAGGCACAGGGATTTTCACGAGCCACTGTGTCACGGGTGCACCGTAAGTACATCGAATCCGGTAAAACCATCCCTGCAAGGGCCAACTGCCGTGGACAACAGCGTGTGGATGAGCGGGGTCATCGTCAGCTAGCTCGCATTGTAACGGCGGATAGATGGGCCACAGTGCAAGAAAACACTCTGCAATTTAATGCTAGTGCACAAAAACGTGTAAGCAGCCACACCATCCAGAACCATCTCCTCGCTATGGGTACAGAAGCTATCGTCCCACGAGGGTATCGCTGCTGACCGCACATCACAAGGTGCACAAATTAGCATGGGTGCGGGAACACAGTCACTGGACCCTAGACATGTGGGAAAATGTTGCCTGGACTGATGAGTCGAGATTCACATTGGTACATGCGGATGGCATGATACGAGTACGGCGCAAACCACATGAAGTGATGGATCCTTCTTGCCAGCAGGGTACTCTTCAAGCTGGTGGGGGTGGCATTCTCGTCTGGGGACTGTTTACGTGGACTGAAATGGGACCCCTGGTACATGTGACATCGTCCCTCACAGGTCAAAGTTACTGGGATATCCTGGACGACCATTTGCTCCCGTTTGTGTGTCTTCAACATCCCACTGGAGACCTCATTCTGTAACAAGACAATGCACTGTGCCATCGCTCCCAAATTGTATCCGAATGGTTGGATGAACACTCCACCGACGTGACCTTGCTCCCTAGGCCAGCTAGGTCACCTGACCTCAATCCCATCAAGCACATCTGGGATGCCATCGAGAGAGATGTTTGAGGCTCTGACACTCCCCCCTCCTCCATCAAATCTTCATGAACTGTGGGAGCTTGTTCAGAGGTCCTGGATCCGTATGGCTTCCCAACGCTTGCGGTGTCTTGTAGAGTCAATGCAGAGACGAATCGCCGCCGTCATCAGGGCGAAAGGTGGTGCTACATGTTACTAGACAGGTATCTCTAATTCAATTGCTCCTCAGTGTGTGTGTGTGTATGTATGTATGTATGTTACGACTGAGTAAATAGAACACTTTTATGGAAGGTATTGAATGAATATGGTGTTACTGGGAATCTACTTAATAGTGTAAAAGCCACGTATGCAGGCAGTAGATCTTGTGTACGAATGAATGGTGTTTTATCAAAATGGTTTTCTATTGGTGCAGGAGTCAGACAAGGCTGTGTAATGTCACAATAGCTGTTTAATATATTTATGGATGTGTGCATGGGTGATGCCAAAATAGTTAATACTGGTTTATGTCTTGGTGATATCCATGTGTGCAGATTGCTGTATGCTGGTGACACTGTTGGCAGAGAGCAAAAGTGAGTTGCAGAGTATGTTGTCTCGGATGTACGAAGTTAGGATGAAATTCAAACTAAGTATTAATAAGGGGAAAACCAAAGTTATGGTTTTTGAGAGAGGAACTGGTAGTACTGAATGTAATATAAGTCTGAATGGCACACTGATTGACCAGGTGAATGAGCTTGTGCATTTAGGAAGCATGTTTAACAGAGAGAACAAATTGGATGGTGAAATTAGTAGGCAAGCGAATTCTTCATTGAAAGTCATGGCTGCTTTGGGAGGTTTTCACAGGAATGATGGGTTCTCAAGAGAGTCCAGCATGGCTGCGTATGAAAGTGTAATTGTTCCTACTATGATGTATGGCAGTGAAACTTGGGTACTACAGAAGAAACAGTCATTTGTGCGCTGGAGAAATGCTATACTTACGGGGGGGGGGGTGGCAAGACTTGTTCTGATTGTGTGAGGAATGAAGATGTGTTGCAGTTGTGTGATGTGAAGCAAAATGTTGTTAGCAAAGTGGAGACTAATATGCTTTGGTGGTTTGGCCATGTTGAAAGAATCAGTGATGAGATGCTTACTAAGAAAATATTTTTAGCCCAAGTGGCAGTAAGGAAAGGCAGAGGAAGGCCAAGGAAGTCATGGGAGGATCAGATTCAGGAGTGTCTGCATGAAAGAAAGATTATGAGTATGAAGTATACAAGATCTTGTGTACAGCGTGTGATGGATGTCAGTGAAGTCCGAGTTGTGTGCTATGATTGCTGTAAATGGAGAAGTTTGATACGGCAACAGTAAGTAAAAATTATCTGGTAGTTTGTATTTCTTTGTGGAGCTAACCTCTGAATCTCAGAAAACAGTTAAGTGATATATGCCTTCGTTGGCAAGGAGACCGTGAGAAAAGAAACAAGATGAGAATGTACCTGTTCTGGAAACATTTAACTTCTTCCTCAGTAATGCATAAAGAAATATCCCACCAAGAAAATTCCAAACTCAGCGTGACCATTTTATGTAAACACATAGTGTTATGCTTTGGATATAACTTCTGCACATCAGGCAAGATCACCATTTTAAAAAAAACGAAATTTTTTCAACATTTTGAGCTGCCTCTGCCACGCCTTATATTTGACCTAAAACAGTTAAAAACCACATAAAAATGAAGAGTGTGTGATTTTTGATGTCTGTTTTTGTTTCAAGTCAAAAATTTCAACAGGTATTGATATAATATGGAAAGCTCAATTCCTTGTAGCTGCAATTTTTGTAAAACCTCCCAACTTTTCACCTCTCCTACATCTCAAATGCGACAGAAAAACATTTTCTAAAATCATTACTGGGAGGTACCTCACTATGACTATAAGAAATGACTTTTTTTTTTTTTAAGTACAGCAGCAACCAATTGTTTTCAAAGTGAATAAAATTGAATGTAATGACTCGTGCTGACCAAACAGTGCTGAAAGTCGTATCAGTAACACTAATTTTTAGAACTGAAATTTAATGTGCAAATATAATTTCTGTGGAAGAAATATTTTTCTTTAAATATGTGGAAGTACGTTAGAATTATTATGATTCTGATGTACTTCCATGTATTAAGAGAAGAATATTTCTTCCAGAGAATTTATACCAGAGAGAATGGCAATTTCACTTAACTGTAACTACAAGGAAGCAGAATTTGCTTTGACTGGCGAAAATTTGAGAAGGTTCAGATTCTTAACGCTTGGATACTTGGGACTTTGTTGTCCTGGGTGATTTAACAGATAGCACGTTAGAACGGAAATCAGGAGTGCTGGTTTGATTCCCACTCCAGAGTAATTTAATTTTAAAGTTTTCTGATGTCATTGATGTTACATGATGAACGATAAATACAAGCTATTCAGTGGTCTGATTACTGAGTTTATAATTTTTAATATTCACTGCTTTCTTGTGAACATGTAGTCAATTTTTTTTTATTAACACTATTTGTATTTTCTTTATTTATCCTGTTCAAAGCACATAGACAAAATACATAATAACAAGCAGCAATCAAAGTTAAATTGTAAGAGAAGACAATCTTTTAAGACAGGGCAAAAGATTATCCTCTTTACACCCAACACATAAAACTCTTCTGTTTAACAGATGAAAAGAAGAACACACATGTATAATCTTCCGAGTTAAGACAGAAGAAAGCATTAGGTACTCTTTTTACAATGTAACAAGGAATGATCTGTTGATTAACAGATGAAAAGAATGCTCACATATAATCTTCAGGAAATTCTCTCTTTGCAGTTCATGCAATAAGATTGCAGGGTTGCGAACTTTTGAGGTATACCAGTAATTAACAGGAACCAGAATAAGTATGGGACTGATGTCATGAAATTTTTCAAAGTTATAACCGAAAATTACTACATTTATTTTACATCAGTGTTTCAGGCAGTAAAGGGCATTTAATTTTAGAAGCTGAACACCGATAAATATAGCAGGTAGATATAATTTTTTTCTGATACATTAAAAAAATGAAATCCCTGGTAATCACACAAAAACAGATGCTTGCTCTGCTCAGTGGTATCATGCCAACAATTCACTTAAAAGTCAATGCTACATGCTTGTATAGCAGACTTTTTGTTTTCATCAGAAATGTCTTTATACATTGATGTAATTTAACACTCATTATTTTCAGTACAAAAATTTACTTCGAAACTACATTTTTTCTTTTTTAGTTAATTCATGATGGGGTGATAACTGACTTTTCTAGCAACTATGTGAATCAAACAGCAAAAACAATTTTCAAAAACTATTGTTGGTTGCAATTCCTCAAGAAACCCAGCTGACACTTTTAAATGCCTCATCATCAAGATGGCACTACAATGTGCAGAAAATAGTTTTTCTGTGAAGTATTACTTTTCTCAAATTTAGAATTTAAATTGGCTAAGCTTCCACAGAGACCTATACCCAAACTAACTGAATGTTCCCACCACACATTTGCAACCACTCCCCACCATAAATTTGTATTGAACAACAACTGAAACAATCCTACTTTTCAAATATTTCACTTCAGTAATGTATCAGGCAATTAAGAAAAGCATGAACTACAAATTAATGAAATCAAACGAAACAATGTAGTAAGAACTATGAAAATAAACTGGCTCAACCTGCTTCGCTTCCGATCTGTAAAACTGATAATTGCAAAAAGTTCTTGGGTTTCATGTTTTACAAGTTAACCAAGCCTGCTTTTGAAGAAATTTACTGATGAAAAAATTTCACTATTTTCAACAATTTTACATATCTTCTGCATCAATGATTTTGAGAAATGAATCTTATAGATACCAAAATATGAATTTATTTTGTATTCACACTCATTTCCAATACTAAGATGTTATGATGCTCACACACCATCACACAATTCCTTCTTCTATGGATTCAGCATTAGTGGTTGAGGGAGCAATCAACATTTTGTGGCAAATACTGTAAGACACTATTGGACCTGTTAGCAGAGATTCTGAAATATTTCTACCACAGAGACATACCTGCAATTGCTCATATAAATTTATTGTGGGGGTAATGACTATCAATGGAATAGCTGGTAGGACCTGTTCAGGGCAATTACATTGCATAAACTGAATATTATATAAGAATGAGTGTCAGAGCAAAATAAAACCTTTTTTAAAACGCTACCAACTAATTCTCTAGAGTCACCAATGCAGGAAATGAATGAAATTACCAAAACAAGAGAAATTCAACAATAAATTTCTTCAAAATTGGGTGTGTCCAACTTCTAGAAGATTAACATTCTTGAAATATGCCTTTGTTGCTAAGGCAGCAGTCTCGACAAAAGAAAAACTCCAACATTCAGTTTGTCAAAAACGCTTGAACTCAAATTTATCAACTACTGCTTCAGTGCCTACCAAGACAATAAACACAGTGTTGCCATTGGCTTCTCCCACAACAGCTCACACTAAGGAAGCAGCACTGGATATCCATCACAAAGTCCATAAAAAGTTATGTAAAAAAGATGGAACAGCCATTTGGGGCTCACAGTAGTCACCTGAAAATGATCTTATTACAACAGAATTAAGCATTAACACCAGTAGCTGACGGTGGAGCATAAACCTGATCATCAAACAATGAGCTGCTTGACAAACAAGGGTGAACACTAAAGGAGTCCAGCCTAGTGTTGGAAAGAACAAAGACTGAGGTTCCTGCACCAATGATTATTTGATGATAAGTGATTCGTGAGGAGTAAAAGATAACAAATGCAAACATTGTGTAGTGAATATGCTGTCAAATGATCTTCTGCAATTTTTCTGGTGTTGTCCATAATACTGTAAAGTCAGCTGAAAATTTGGAAAAACTGCAGAAAACCTATAATAGTTGGAAGCTCTGAGATTAGATAGGATTCACCCATGGAAGACCATTGATATACTACCCTATGCCAACTCAAGCATTTTATGGTGAAGACACCACTTCCATCTTGTTAAATGAGCAGTACATTGCAGCATGCTAGATAGACCTACCACCAAAATCTAAGCAAAATCTCAGTTAATTAATCCAAGCCATCTAGATAGGCTCTGCAGATTTGTTGGACCAAATTCCTCAATAAGATACAGAACATGTCTTCACTTCAGTAATGAAACCAAAATTGTCCTTGACATTTTTTTCTTAAGTAACAGGAAGCCCCTTAAGCAATGTCCCTCACCTAAGGCTGCTCTAAGACTGCCCATAATCTCGATTACAACGATGAAAATGACAGCATCTCTCTTGAACACAGCTACTCTCTCGCAGAAAGACCATCCTAATTTGTCAGTGATTAGATCAATACTTAGTGATTGAACCATGCCTTTTCAAATGAAGCCACAAGTCTTCATAAGATTCTGTGACACACTGCTGTTGTAAGAGAAAGACTGGGCCCACCCAGAAAGCTTTGTTGCCAACACTATCTATCCTCATTCTGTATTTTGTAGAAAGAGCATATACCTTACTTATGAGAAAATCAATAAACTATTGCCCATTCATAGTACTCATTCCAGATGTAATCCAAGCATGAGCACCTTGTACTTTTGCTGATGTCTTCAATGCAGTAATGCCAACACTTGCATATAAGGTTGCAAAAAGCTGTCTCACCAGTTCTGCAGAATTGTATGAGATGTCTCTATCATATATGTCTAATACGTAACATCCTAACATTAAGATTTTACATAGTAACAAAGGCAAAACTTTGGGTGGTGATGAATTCTGCATAGCTTAAATATGGGAAAAGTAGAGTCTTGGGACCCACCAATGAAAGTTGGAGAGTCCCAATCCACCACCTCTCACTGAAGCATGAAAAAAATAAGTCAAAACATAACTGGGCAGTCTTATTCGAGTCCTAAATGAGTCCACCTAACATATTTAATTAAATTAATCAAATGATGTGGCTCAATAGAGTGACACAAAATTGGCAATGACTAGAAAACAGACTTAAGTGAGTAAAAATTTTATCAAAACTTTGGCTTTGTGTCTCATTGAGTATTACCTAAGATTCAGGTAGCGAAAATGCTGAACTTATGCTGCAACAGGGAGCAGCAAAGCCACTTTTTTTCTTTTTTAACAATACCTAAGCACACTCAGATTAGAAGTTGACAAGCCATTTGACAAAAGAACCAGTCTGTAACCTTTTGAACATAAATGATGTCCTGCCAAGGTTGACTGACATGTGAATAGGTGTAACTAGAATAATAATGGTTTAGTGTGTGTTCTGTCTCATTTGTGAATTAAAATGTATCATTTATCAAACAGATAAGTTCTGTAACAAAAAAAAAAAAAAAAACTTGTGTCACATAAGTGTTCTCGGCTGGTTGTAAACCCCAAACCGAGAACAACTACTACTATACAAATAGGTCAAAGCCTCATGGTAAGAGAGGTAGACTTGTTCATTCTGACAAGTCTGTATCACTGGACTTTAGGTGAAAATGTCAACCCTTATAATGCTGTGCATGCTAACACTTCATTAAGTGAGAATGTTTTCTTAGTAAAATATCTCTTCAAACTAATTACCTATATACATAGTATGCAAATATTTAGTCATTCTTCTCACTGCATAGTAAGATTATATATTTATTGTACTGCTACACCCAGTTAAGTTTGTCAGCAATTGACAAAAAATTACAAATGTTGTGAATCTGAACCCAATTTGTAGTTTTACAAATATTGCTCTTATTACAACCAGGCAAATGGCATCACTTCTGCTTAAATTTTCTTAAGTTTCTTAGTAAATAAACATTACGGAGCCTGATGACAAGTTCAGCAATTCCTGCGGCACTTGCACACATGAGAGAAAAGGTTTTGTTTACTACCTCTGATACTTCATACTAAAAAATGAAGTAACTCTTTCTTCATTTCATCAAGTGTCAGTAGGCCTTGTCAGCTAGTTTCTTACATCCGCTTATGCAACTTGTCATTCAACAGTATGTTTAAAATCATAGACATGTTTTTATATAATAGAACATAAAGCCATACTGAAATGTACATATTTTTGCCTCAAACAATTTTCATTTGCTGATGAATCAACAGTTGGCTGAACAATTTCTTTGGTCAAAAACAACCTACACACAATGTGTATATAACAATGGTGTTATCTTTTTAATAATCTAAAGCAACTTTTATGGGAATTTTATTAGAAAATTTTTTTCATTAATAGCAAATTTTCAGAGAAAACTTCTTCAGGCTGTCTTGTTGTTGTCACTTTTTACTTGTCACTATCACGGTTACGGTTTTCCTTGATGGTTACGGTTAACCTTGACGGTTTAGGTTATTTTTCAACAAATCCTGACAGATGTTAGGCAGGAAAAATCCTTTGCAGTCATTGATGATGGAATTTTGATTTTTCTCAATCTCTATTCCTTCTTTTCAATTCCTTGATTTTTCTCAATCTCTATTCCTTCTTTTCAATTCCTTGATTTTTCTCAATCTCTATTCCTTCTTTTTTATTCCTTCTTTTCTATTCCTTCTTTTCAATAGAGATTGAGAAAAATCAAAATTCCATCATCAATGACTGCAAAGGATTTTCCCTGCCTAACATCTGGCAGGATTTGTTGAAAAATAACCTAAACAGTCAAGGTTAACCGTAACCATCAAGGAAAACCGTAACCGTGATAGTGACAAGTAAAAAGTGACAACAACAAGACAGCCTGAAGAAGGAGAAGAGTTTTCTCCGAAAATTTGCTATTAATGAAAAAATTTCCTAGTAAAATTCCCATAAAAGTTGCTTTAGATTATTAATTCAATTAAACTAGGAAACCATTTCTCAACATGAGCTTTATTCAAAGGTGTTATCTTTTTGTAGTAAGCTATTTTCATTGCAGACATTTTGAGAATGCTATGGATACAACACTGGAACTTCACAAAGAAGTGCAGGGAGGTAACTGTACAAATCTTTTTTTGTACACTATTATTCAGGTTTGTTTTTTAGGATTAAAAAAGCATATTTAAGAATGACTTTTCAGAATGTCTGCATGCTTTGACATGGTTAACAATGGAATAAATATGCTTAGCATCTATGGCTAAACTGAAATCAGCTTTTCCTGACTTCTTGGTTCTATACTGTATATGTCAAGCTGGTTACAACTGATTTATTGTTTCTATACTGTGTCAGACTGGTTGCAACTGATTTATTGTTTCTATACTGTGTCAGACTGGTTACAACTGACTTACTGGTTTGGTACTATGTGTCAAGTTGGTTACAACCTCTACTAACACAAGCTACCGAATTTGCTTTGACTATCTGAAATCTAGATTTTGTAAACCTTCATAACATTTTCGAATTTTTGGTTGTAAGTGGCCAACCATTCTCATTTTCATATTATTCACCATAAAGTCTAAAACACATTTACATAAATACAAAGTTAACACAACACACAAAGCAGTATAAAGCACATGACTGAAGATGAACTTACCTGAAGACGAAGGACTATAATCATAGATCTCTGTACCAAAATAGGTAATCTCTGGCAATGTAGGTTCAATGTGTTCTTTAAAATATTCCATAGCCATAGTAGACAAGTCAAATAGTTCATCTGTCACCTTATAGGCTTTGCTTAAACTAGGTGTAGTTTTAACGTACCATAAAATCCTATATACTTCATCTAGAATCTAAAGCAATAGAAATTGCTGTCTCAGATATGCTCTGTAAACCACATAAACACAAATAACTTGAAACACTGACAGAGCCAAAAGTTTCACAACAAAACCAAAGCAACTTAAATTGTGAATGACATTTGATTAAAAAATTTTTCAACATCATACAGTATTTTCAGAATGACAGAAAAAGATTTTATTTTGAGAATGACAGTTACATTGTACAGATATCTTAACCATGTAACTGTCCAAGCTGTATGCAGTTAACAAGGAAAACTTCAGGCAAGCACCATGGCAGACCCTGAATGAAGTTTTTGGTGTGTGTGTGTGGGGGGGGGGGTAAATGATTCAATATTGCCTGTCAACAACATTACTCCTAACTGCAAAAATATTAAGCTGATAAGCTCCCACCAGAAGCAGGAGCAAACCATTAGTGTGCTAAGGCAATAATGACTGGGAAAAATATTACCACTGTAACAACAATTCACTCACAGAATTATTCCACACTTGGTAATTTTTGGCACAGGAAGAAATGAAAAGGAAGAAAAAGCAAACACAATGCTGAAAATCATCTACAGGCACCAAACAAGATGGCACTCAAATCAGCAACTATAACACACAGAAAAACAGAAACACCATTGGCGTGACATGACAAAAACAACTAGCCATGAATGCTAAGATTTTTCCTTCTACAAGTACCAACAAGAGCACCAAGGATAGCCAAGTACTTTTAAGTCGAAATACATATGCATGATTGAGGGATCAGCTCTTATGTACTTTTTT
This sequence comes from Macrothele yani, assembly GCA_039090855.1. Classification (NCBI taxonomy): domain Eukaryota; kingdom Metazoa; phylum Arthropoda; class Arachnida; order Araneae; family Macrothelidae; genus Macrothele; species Macrothele yani. The sequence goes on along the minus strand of CM077023.1, from coordinate 78,218,011 downwards.
AAAGGTTTTTTAATATCTTCTACATTTTAATTTATTCAGGCTTTTATAGTTTCTCATCCATTAGATTTGTACAGATTTCACATCTCATTGCTTTCATACTTTGGTTTTCAACCTCCACTCATCCTTTTTAAGAATTTTAATCTGCTTTGCATGAAAGCTTAATGGAAACCTCCTTTTCTTAAAAAAAAAAAAAAAAAAAAAAAAACATTGCAATTGTCAGAGTGAATTCAAGCTACACTATGGAGAACTGGTATGTTTGAAAACCTCTAATTTAATTCTAAATTTTAAGTGCATAAGTAGCTATCTGTAAAATACACATTGATGCCAATAACGCATTAAACAAAAATTTGAGTAATAGTAGTATATATCTATGTCTTTCCTTCTTTATGTATATACTTATTTTCTATGTGATTGCAAATGATGAGTACACATGTCTTATCACCGAAATGCAGTGACCTTATATAATTATATATGTGTTTCATAAGCAATCCTAGGCTGCTACTCTTATATTTAGCGACATTTTTGGTTCATGTATGTAACAGAATAAGAACGGAAAGAATAACACATTCAACAAAGAACAATAACTTATGCAGATCAAAATAACATTTTTCTTTTACCTTCTTTTTTTAATCAAATCATTATCAAACAAATAAAAGTCTCTGTCCAATTCTTTAAATTTTTATTGAAGTGAAACAAAACATTACAAACCTCTTACAGTTGTTAAATGAGGCCTGGGATTCAAAAGAAATCCTCTTTATTTGTGTGATCTATTTTTGAAAATATCACCCTCCTCCTGTTTTTGCTTTTATGCTTGATAAGATGTCTTGCATGATTTTGTGTGTTTTCATTTATATTTTTCTTCTGCTGCTATCAAATGACTGTCATATATGTAAATAGAAAATGCAATTTTGTGTGATCTGTTTTTGAAAATACCACCATCCTCCTGTTTTTACTTCTATGCTTGATAAAATGTCTTGCATGATTTTGTCTTATTTTCATTTATATTTTTTTCTTTTGCTGTTATCAAATGACTGTTATATGTAAAGGATAAACACACTCTAGCAGGGACAGCAGAAGAGAAATCGAGCTTGCTTAAATTGTAAGAATGTTTCCAGGGTGTCTGTTTTATGTGTAAAAATATCTGTACAGCCTTTGAGATAGAAACTAGAATAGAAAAGAATAAAGACTAGAACAGAAAAAAAAAACCACAGTACAGGCCAAACTTTGTAACTAAATAAAAATTACATACACTATATACCAGAAAAAAGTAGTTTTGTATACTCAAAAGAATACGGATATATGCTACATGGGCTTAAAAACAGCGGTAATGTCACACCTAAAACCAAAGATGTCCGCAACAAGAGTATGACACTATTCGCATTCTCACATGTCAAGGATCAATCAATTTGAAGAACTCTGAATAAACCACACATTGCACACCAGGGTGAAAAATAACAGAATTTTTTTGGGGAGCAATTTTGCTCCTCAAATTTAGCATTGCGGAACAATTGAGTAATTATGTGGAGCACTTTTGAGACTTATTTTTCTTTTGATTTAAGTGACTAATAATTTATTATCAAATAAAACTTTTAATAGCGCCTTTCAGTATCTATCGAATATACTTTAATCAGTAATGAAAAGTTAAATTTAAAAATATTTTAGTAGATATGTAAAAAGTACAAATTTTCTTTCTATGGATATATGGTGAAATGTTAATTGGCCACACCTTGCAGCAGCTACTTACTGTCACTTGACAGTAAGAGTACTCCTGAACTTGTGGTAACTTCCGGTTCTGCGTCTGTTCTTTTTCCTCAAGACTTCACACTTGAGCGTCGGGGTTTCTTTTCAAACAATACCTCCACTGCTTGTTCAGGGTGAAACTTGCGGTTCTCGTCCTTCCAGCGTTATCCGCAATAGATGGTTCAAAGCATCAGAATTCATCCGATTACGGAAATCTGTCTTTATTCTTTTCATTGCAGAAAAGGTTATTTCGACCTTAGCATTGGATACTGGCAATAATGTCATGATATTTATCCTGTGGTTTAGATTTGGGAATTCATCTGCAAACTTTTCTTTCAAACATTTTCATAACTGTTGCTTTGACAGGTGTTGCAGATTTCTTAACCAAAAAGTTTTGAAATAATCCCCATCCTCTTGAATTTTATCGTTGTCAATGTTGGCAGTCAACAACTCACTGAAATGTTAAGATAATACAGTAATTTGATCATCACCAAAATTTGCAAGAGTAGATTGGTCTGTTGGACAAAGCTTAGGTTCTAACAGCTAGCCAGCGTTAAAAAACTTGATTTTCATGCAAGTCACCAAGCCGGGTACGCACACACTGATGAGTATGATTTAAAAGATATTCACAATTTCATAGAATACATCTACTGTCAAATTACTGCTCAGTTCAATGCCATGAAACTCTACAGTTTTCACTGAATCACAGTCACTGGAATAACAAGCTGATATGGTTGCTAAGTCTTATAAAATTTTGGACAGGTCAGCGGGAAACTTTCTTTTCTTCATAATTTTGATAGAATCACAGAATTTTTCTAATGCGTTCAAAATACACGGTACATCCATGTCATCCAACTGGAGAGACAGATAAATTCGACAAATAATATAAAATTAATAATCTAAAGCAACTTATGGGAATTTACTAGGAATTTTTTCCATTTATAGCAAATTTTCGGAGAAAACTCTTCTCCTTCTTCAGGCTCTCTTGTTGTTGTCACTTTTTGCTTGTCTTCAGGCTCTCTTGTTGTTGTCACTTTTTTGAAGAAGGAGAAGAGTTTTCTCCGAAAATTTGCTATAAATGGAAAAAAATTCCTAGTAAATTCCCATAAGTTGCTTTAGATTATTAATTCAATTAAACTAGGAAGCCATTTCTCAATATGAGCTTTATTCAAAGTAATATAAAATGTTGCAAAGCAGCAGCAAAGTTACAAATTTGATGGACTTAATTTTTCTCAAAATGCCTGTAATCCTGGCTTTTTCTCCTTTGCTTGATGGATCTGCAACCATATTTTCTAGTTGTTGTACAATAACAAAATAATTTTTAATCAGTGTGTCAGTGGCCCTGTGCATATGTGAAACCCATCGGGTGCCATGGACTCGCAAAGCTGGTATATTTGATACATCTTCATCGAGTATCGTTGAGAGCTCACGTCTCTAATTCGTATGGCACTTTTTTCATAAAAAATTATGAATGTCTTCCATCAACTTATGTACCTCTTGAAATTGACAGCATAAAATCTTTTAGAGCTAGCTCTAAGTAATGACTTAAACAGTGCACTGACACTAAACAAGGGCAGTTTTTCTTCAAAAGGGCTGCAACATCCTTTTTCTGTCCCATGCTAACATTTGCTCCGTCAGCTAAAAATCCAATAAATTTTCAAAATTGACTATTCCAAATTCTGCAATGGACTCTACAATTGCATTTTTGATACCATTAGCATCAGTATTTTTCAGTACTTTTAATGCCAGGAATGGGAATTTGGTATCTCCTACTTCATTGACATACATGATAAAAATAATTTCATTTCCAGATACACTATTGACTAACAGCTGTACTGCTATCAATAAATAAGGTAAAATAGTCTGTCTTACTTAAGCCATTGCACAAAGCAATTTTGAAAACATTAGCAATGCACTCCATGAACTGAGCACACATCAAGGACGAATGGTAAGTCTGCTCTACATCAACACCGTGGCATTTCTCTAACTCAATAATTTTAGGAAATTTCAAAATTGGAATTTCCTCTTTGGGAATCATATATGCTCAGGGGTCGATCCAGGTTTTTAAAGATGATACCCAATTTTGTGAATCGTTAAAGTTTATACAACAGTTTTGTTGTAGTGCCATTTACTGTTTCACACGTTAATTAATAGCATTAGCTACCTGGGAGCATTATTCATTATATTTTGAGAACTATATGTAATTATTGAACATATTTACAAACTGAACATAGTTTTTTGTTGTTGTTCTTACCTTTCTTCGGCATAGGTCGATATTCCCACTCTCTATTGTTCAGTCTATGGCTGTGGCCATCCAAGAGCGCACGAAGTATCACATTGAAAATTTGCCGTCGTTGTCACTTCAAGTAATTAAAATATAATAAACTTATTTGAATTAAGACTATGAACAATGAAAAGAACCATTAAAAGAATTTGGATGATATAGTAAAAGAAATATTCGAGACTTTGAATGAGTCAACGACCATATTGGAAGGTACAGACATTAAGTCTATCAATTAATGAAAAGGGTTAAAAGAGGAAATGCCCTTGCTAAAAAACATAAAAGGAAGACCTCAAATGAACGATCACTCCCATGCAGCCGTACCCATACTAGTTTCAACTGTTTTCTTAGTCATCTTCTGTGGGATTCACTACATCTGTCGATTGCGACGTCCGATGTTGAACTGTCAAACCGAGATTCCCTGCCATTCTCATCGCCATGCCACGTCAGCTAGTCTTGCGTTTTTAAGGGCGCATGCTTTCACGTGTCTTCATGCATCATCCTTCTTCCTTGTGGAGCTCTATTGTCCGTGATGTTCATCATGCTTTTGTTTTCATTTTTTCTTGGTTTATTTTTTCTTTCCTCCTCCTTTCTTTGTTCTTGTTGAATCAGATGTTTCCATGCGTACGGTAGTTCTATAGGGCTGTTAGTGTTACAATTATAATTCCTTGTTTTTTCGATTACAACAGCTTCGGATGTTAATATCTGTGCATGTGTTCTATGCGATGTTATTAACTTGGCATTGACCCAGTCATGGGTGGATTTGTTATCCATACAATGTTTAACTAACAATGTTTTTTTTTTTTTTTTTATTGGAGGTTTAACAACCACCGTGAGCAACTCAATGGGCTATAAGCAGTCGCCCGTCCCTAATTTAGGGCCACTGGTTCCAGGGAAGGGAGAGAGCCAGTGCCGTAAGGCAAACACAACATCCATGCCTGACCGGGATTCGAACCCAGACCCCTTACGGACGAATGATCAGAGGCCAGCGCCTTAGACCACTGCGCCACCGGGGCGGCCAATGTTTTTTTTGTTTTTCTTCTTCTTCTTTCTTGTTCCAATTATTATTATGTTCTTTCAGTCTTGATCGAAATCTTCTCTTGGTGCCTACCTACATATATTCTTTTTTGTTCATTATTTCTATCATTTTCATCATAGCTTATAGGAATGCTGTATACCCCAGCTTTATTTAGTATAGATGTTTTATCTTTGTTGGTACTTATAAAATTGTACCATTATCGGTAATTTTTTCAGCTAGTTAGTTGCATATATTGCATTATTTCTTCAGGATTTTACTTATAGGGGGAATATATGGAAAGCTTCCACAAAATTCTTTTGATTCTTTCGTTTTTATATTTGTGTTTTTCATTGATTCTGTGATATTTTTGTGGATGGTCATGATTAAGTTATTACTATATCCATATTCTCTGGCGGTTTTTTTGACGCAATTCATTTCTTCTTTTTCTGTTGTTTTATTGAAGGAATGCGTGATGGCTCTTTTTACATAGTACTGGAAGTCTGATGTTTTGTATCTCCACGGGTGATTTGTATTTCTAAGTATAACTGCTGGTACGTAGGTAAGTTTTCTGTAAACAGAATATTCGATTTTATTGTTATTTTTCAATAAAGAAACATCCAAGTAATGTAGCTGTCCTTCATCTTCTGTTTCAACTGTTACTTGTATAGATTGGTGGAATGTGTTTAATTTATGTATGAAATCATTCAATTTCATTTCAGAATGCTGCCAGAATACCAAGATATCATCTACATATCTTATATACAGTATGGGTATTTCTTGTTTTGCTGCTGTTAATGTTATTTTCGATTTCTTGAAGTACGACTTCTGCCAGTAGTCCTGACAATGGTGATCCCATTGGTGCACCATATTGCTGCTTATATATATTTTTTTTTTATCATACGTGAAGTAGTTATAAATTTTAGGGTTTCAATAATACTTTCCCTTTCATTATCTGTAATATTCTCAGATCGTAATTTTCTGTTGACGAGTTCAATAGACGATTCTGTAGGGGTGTTTGGGTACAAAGACATGATTATGTCCAGACTTACCATTCAGAAATTGGTATTGTTAATGGCCTTTTTTTTATCCATGAGATCTTTTGAATTGCTAATATTGTATTCATGCTTATCATAAAGTTGTCGTAAGAATTGGAAGAGGGCTCTTTCTAGATTGATAGTAGGCGCCATACTCTTGTTCACTATTGGTCTAATAGGACTTACTTCTTTATGTGTTTTTATTTTCCCGAACACATATGGAATTGTTGCTCCTATAGGAGGGTAAGCCTTAAGTTTTATTTCATCCGGCAGTTTGCCACGGTTCTTTAGAAAGGCTAATTGCCTAATGATGGTATCAGTAGGGTCTTTCTGTACAGGTTGTGCTTATAAATCATCTATCGCTTTCTTCATTTTTTTATTATATTCTTCGGCAGTTATTATCACTATCTGTTTAGATTTATCTGCTTGCAAACATTTTATATCTGGGTTGTCCTTTAGTTTTAATAATTCTTGTCTTTCATATTTTATCTGTGGTTGTTCCTTTTTCTTTCTCGTATTATTTATGGTTCTAACCATTTTGAATCTAGTTTGATTTTGTCTATCTCTAGGTAATTTCCTAATGATTTCTTCCATTTGGGGTATCAAGATTTCTGTTTTAGGTATCTTCTGTTCGTATGTGAATTTCATACCTTTATTAAGTGTCTTTCGTTGTAAGCTTGACAATTCAACATCTGTATTATTAATATACAGCTTTTTATCTTCATATAATGTCCTATGTGTCTGTTCTCGTTCTTTGGTACCTATCAAATTTTCGATTTTACGAAACTGTCTTTCTCTCTATGTATGTTGTATTCGCTCTATAATCGCAAAAATGTTTATGAAGTCTTCTTTGGTTTCGTCCTCTTTAACCCTTTTCATTAATTGATAGACTTAATTAATGTCTGTACCTTCCAATATGGCCGTTGACTCGTTCAAAGTCTCTAATATTTCTTTTACTATATCATCCAAATTCTTTTAATGGTTCTTTTCATCGTTCATAGTCTTAATTCAAATAAGTTTATTATATTTTAATTACTTGAAGTGGCAATGACAGCAAATTTTCAATGTGATACTTCGTGCGCACTTGGATGGCCACAGCCATAGACTGAACAATAGAGAGTGGGAATATCGACCTATGCCGAAGAAAGGTAAGAACAACAACAAAAAACTATGTTCAGTTTGTAAATATGTTCAATAATTACATATAGTTCTCAAAATATAATGAATAATGCTCCCAGGTAGCTAATGCTATTAATTAACGTGTGAAACAGTAAATGGCACTACAACAAAACTGTTGTATAAACTTTAACGATTTATAGAGCCACGTAATATGGTTCAAAGTTTTTGAACAAAGAATAAACATTTTTGTGCAATTTGCTTATTTTTGTGAAACTTGGCATATTTTTGAGAAATTTGCCTGGTTTTGTATTTAGAGCAATTTTAAACCTCTATATTATTCTGAAAGTAAAAATTGTCTTATTTCAGTTATTTTTTTTAACTATTAGGAATAAAATAAGATGAAATTAAGAATTTAATTTTATTTTATTTTTAATTGTGGTCCACACTTTCTGGGTTTGCAGAAAGTTCTGTTTCAATGATTGTGCATGCCAGGGCTGGAAAAATAGGTTCCACATCTAGGAGACAGTTCCCACAATACAGGTGCCAGCTGAAGTAAATTCAAATTTTAAAGAACCACACTCAAAAGTAATGTGTCAAGATGATGGAACAGAAAGTTAGTGTATTTTTCTTGTCATTTTTTAAAAACCCAAATCACTTACTGCTAAATAAAATTTCAATTTGGTCCTTACCCCACACCCCCTCCTACCGCCGCGTTTCTCTAGTTCGTGCTCTCAAAAAATTTAAATTTTAGGTTTTCATTTTATTTAAGTATAATTTATTGAAATTGAATTTTGCACATATAAACCCAAAGTATTGTATTTTCCTTCCTATAATTCGGAGCGGCATTAAAACTCGCAGGCTACGAAATTTAGAAAAAAAAAAAACCTTGCGCATAATCTGCGGCGAGAATAAAAAATTCTTACGCGTCATTTTCGGTGGTGTATCGTAACATTCAGAAAAACGTAATTTTTCCGTCATCTAATCCACGTCGACCTATCCACAGACCATGAAATTCAGAAATAAAATATCGGCACCTGTCATGTTGATCCTGTAGCATAATTTCCGACAGAAAAGTCATGATTCATACAATGACCAAAAGTCCAAAGACGTACGAAAGAAATTATCTTATAAAAAAAAAAAGTAACTGTCATTTTTAGGTACTTTTACGTTATTTTCAGATGGAAAAAAAAAAACGAAAATTCCTCGGGGGGGGGGGGGGGGGGTTCAGCATTACCGTTGTTTATTAGTTAGACCTAAAAATCCATAGTATTTTGCATTTCTGAAAATATTTCTCAAAAACTGAAGGACGAACAAAACCCACGACACTAATGTGATAAATGCAACAAATAATGAATGTGATTCGGAAAGTGATTACGCTACTGCAACAATTATATGGTGTGGAATAGCTCAGCAAGCTTTCCAGAGCACTTAGGCTGGCCTGCTGAGCTATTCCACACTACTAATTGAGCGCAAAATATTTTCTGTCAAAACGCACGTAAAAAATAAATGAAAAAGCCACATTTCCATCTCTTTGCGGCTTTCTAACCTCGTACTACGTAACATTTTTTTTTTTTTTTGCTACTGTTAGCGCATTTTCCAACACCACTAGCTAGCTGTCCTGATGCCATGCAGAATTTTTAAAAATTAAAATACCATAAAAACTTGTTATCCGCAGAACTTAACATTTAAACTTTTTAACTGATAATTTGTGGACGAAGAGAGTACGGTATTTACTGCAAATTACGCAACTTGAATCAAAAAACAAAATTTGGGCGTCTGCGAACAAATTTTGGGCACCCGGAATTTTTTAGCCATTATTATTTCTTTAACTATGTTCGAGCTGATCGGGGGGGGGGGGGCAACAAGAAAAAACCCACTCCAGGTTATATTACAAAAGGAAAGTCACCAAAGGTCAAACATTTTTAAGTGCTGGTGGAAATGAAATAACTCATTACGCAATATATATATTTAAAAAAAAAAAGTCCCTAATATGTCACCGATCCCTCATAAAGTGAGCAGTCAGCCAGCCGCTCCCCACCATGTTCCTCTCCTCATAAGAGTAAACACGATTTGCGGAATACCGTTTATTATGGTAAAGTATTTTAAATAAATAAACTTCCCTCCTTGTGTGCAAGAACTGCAGGAACCGAACCTTCTGAAGTGATTAGCACAAGGGGGTTCGGTTTAGAGAGATGGAGACAGAAATCTAAGGTGAAACACTTTTAAATTGCAGCGAAGGAGGAAGGACCAATCACGTTCTCCATAAGAAGATACTCCCACAATCCTTTGGGATTCCTTTCAGCGAGCATGAGCAAGCATCACATAAGCCGCCAGTAGCAATGATGCAGTTTTTGGATAGGCATCCGTCAGCGTCCGTTTTACTGAAAATATTTTTTTATTACATAAAAAGACATAATAGTTAAACATAATATTCAAAATGACTCGTACACTAAAATATTTTTTGCTAAATTAAACTTTTACGGGAAATGAATATACCATTAATTTCGAAATATTTCTGTGAAGATACTGTTTGAGCAAAAAATATTTTTGTGAAAATAACGTTTGAACAAAAAATACTTTTGTAAAGATACCGTCCAATGGTAACAAATCCTGCCTGAATCGACCCCTGATGCTATATCAATTAATTTTCCAACTCAAACTTCAGATGCATTGGAAGCAACAATCATTGACTTACCAATAGATGTTTTTTGATAAAAAAAAAAAAATCAGGGAGCGATTTTCTTTCATATTCTGCCTTAGTGACACTGACACGGCAAATTTCTGATCTGTTGTGCTTTACCACATTGCCCTTTTTAATAATGAATCCAGAAACTCCATCAATAAAAGAATTGAAATTCCGAAAAAAAAATTTATGCTGTCAACATTCTTCCGACAAAGTTCGCAATAGGCAGGCCGGATGGAGATTGTATCGGCATCAACATCATAGTGTAACCAACTACCTTTTGGATCTAATTCCTCCATCCACCTTTTCATGGTTGATATTTATACTCTGGTAGCCATGATTTCAAATAAAGAGTAAATCTACAAAACTTCCATCCCCTTAAAATTAAGTGACGACCAAACCGAAACAAAAACAGCGATAAGAGCATCTGTACTTAAATGACTCGTGTTGCAAACAGGCAGGAGCGTGAAACCAATCATAGAAGCTTTGCGGTCGGACGATGACCACCTCTTCATCACTGCACAGCTAGAGGAAGCTTTTTCCAACTGAAAGCAAACAAAGTATACGTAAAGTTATGAATACGTGAATTTTTTTTTTTTTTCACACGTAAGCAAAATTGTATTTTCGATAAACAACGAGTTGCTCTATGGATTGAACATTTTAATGGAAATTTCTTTATTTTAAACTTTGAATCGTGGTTTTGCGATTCAAATATGAGTTTGCATCGCAAACTTCTATTTTCACATCACAGTTTGCGATGCAATACCGCTTATTTTTTCCCCTGTTGCACACTCAATAAAGGTAAAAGAAATAAATGATTTTCTATCACTAATACTGATCCAAGGGTCATATCAACAAAAATCTTTGTCATACAAAATTATTCAGCAAAAAGCATTCGACTGTTCAGAATGATTTTCAAAGGCAAATCACAAACAACTCACAAAGTGTCACTGAAAACTGAAATGACAAAAGAGATGTTTGTTTTTCTGGTTGCTTAACATACGTTAGCATCAATGGCTAAGAGAAATATCTCAACTCTAACTCAGGTTACTGGTTCCGACAAGGAGACAGAACCAGACCCAAACATCTAAGTTTAACCTACAATTTGTACCCAGTTTCTTGGCATAATAAGCAAGAAACTTAAGCTCTCGGCTACCCACAACAAACAATGAAGGCTCAAATGTGTATACCACAGCATTCACAATTTGAATAACTCTTTTTAGATTATGCAGTTATTGAACATATAATTGAGTCACATACATTAGTGGAAATGTGACCTACCATCATCTCATACCTGGTATGGTGTTCCCCAAAACTTGCACAGCTTTCTTATCCTTCAGAAGTAACTGTTAAGTCACAATGACCCAGTCAATATACACTTGACCAGTTATTTTCATCAGTCCACATGTGAGGATTCAATATTTTATGGCATCTCCACACAAACATTTATTTCCAGCTCTGAAAGGTAGAGAAAGATACCCCCCTCTCACAGTTGTAAGTGACATACACAGGATGAACCAGACTTCATTTATTATCTTTAATATTTACTTATATGCAAGGTCATTTTTCCTGCACCAGCGCAGAATTGTAGTACATTTTCCTTTCACTTGTGTGCTTACAGTCGAAAATGCCAAATAAGCCAACAACATGTCATTTTTGGTTCTTGCTGTAACACACATTGTATCACAGTTAGTATCTATTATTTGCATGGTTAGCATTTGGAGAACCACCTCAAACTCCCATTTCTCAGTGTTGACTGATTGCTACAGGATGCTGGAAAACAAACGAACAAGTACAGGAGAGAACAATTACCAAAACACATGTTCATGACCCTCATGCTTTAGAAGGAGGTGTGTCAGTCTGTCTTAGATGAGTCACTGTTTACTGTTATCAGAGAATGTGGAACAGTTTTTATGGGGAAAAGCCAGGGCTTTAACAATGTCACCAACTGAAATTCACAAAGGTTATCATTGTTTGTTAAATTTTATTCGATAGTAATGATTCGGATTGCTAAAGGCATAGACACCCACTGAAATTTATTAGGGGGCACGAAAAAGCCATTAAGTCAGGTCACCATGACAACTAGAAATTACATCCTGGTGCCTAAATTTTTTTAATTGAAAATTTTGTAATTTTAAGTCACTACTTTTTGTAAACAAAATGTTGTTTCAGCACATGTATTATGACACCGAATTTTCGGGTGTAATAAGCACACCTTTTGAATCCGTTCTGACGCAAATTAAATTTATCAAAGCTATTCAAAATCAATGGAACTGGTATGGAAAACAATAGTATCTGATAGAAGAAAGAAGTTTTTCAATCGGGTTTTTAATCCCTTAGATATTGCTGTAAACGGAATCTTGAGCTTACGCCCTCTGGTTGCAGACTTGTGCATTAAGAAAAATATGAATTTATATGAGAAACATTTCACACTGGAAACGCTCTCGAACACAGAAAGAATTTTTCAAATCAGACTCTTAGAAACAGAGATATCGACAAAAAAATGAGACATGAATCTACACTCCCTGGTGGGAAAAGCATGCATTACTTTAAGAAGGGCGTATTCTCAAAAGGTTTTTCGATTAGAGCAGTATAGGTCCACGAAAGAATGTTTTCAGTCAAGTTTTCAGGAGCTTAGGTTTTGTTGCAAATACATAAGCAGAAATTAACACTTATGCCCCGTGGTGGCCAAATCATTCTTTACTAAACATTAGAAATTATATGAAAAATATTTTCCATCAGGTGTTGTATGCGATACAGGAAGAATTTTTCAAATCTGAGTTTTAGAAGCAGAGATAACGCAGGAAGTGCAATTTATCTTTTCACCCCTAGCGGAAAGTCTATGATTTACTTGAAAATTTTGAATTTATATGAAAAACATTTCGCATCGGAAACGCTATCCAACAAAGGAGGAATTTTTCAAATCGGACTCCTAGAAGTACAGATATTGACAAAAATAAGTTATATGTCTACGCCCCCTGGCGTAGAAACCATGCATTATTTTAAGAAGAAAATGTTTCTAAAAGGTTTATCGACGCGAGTAGTATCGATCCACAAACAACTTTTTTCAATCGAGAATTTAGAAGCTCATAATTTGCTGCAAATACATCAGACGCAGAAATTAAGACTTACGCCCCCTGGTGGCCAAACCATTTTTTACATAAGTTAGAAATTATGTGCAAAGGATTTCCCATCAGGAGCTGTATCCGGTGCAGAAAGAATTTTTCAAATCAGAGATTTAGAAGCAGAGATATAAGGGAAAACACAATTTACCTTTACGCCCTAGCGGAAAGTCTATGAATTACTTGAAAATTTTGAAATTATATGAAAAACATGTCACACTGAAAACACTATCCAACAAAGAAAGAATTTTTCAAATCGGACTCCTAGAAGTAGAGATATTGACCAAAATATAAGATATGCATCTACGCCCCTGGCGGAGAAACCATGCAATATTTTAAGAAGAAAATATTCCAAAAAGGTTTATTGACGTGAGTGGCATCGGTCTACAAAATGTTTTCAATCAAGATTTTAGAAGCTCAGATTTTATGGCAAATACATCAGAAGCAAAAAATTAACACTTACGCCCCCTGGTGGCAAAAGTATTATTTACCAAAAATTTGAAATTATATGCAAAATATTTTCCATCAGGAGCTGTATCGGCTAAAGAAAATATTTTTTAAATCAGAGTTTTAGAAGAAGAGATATCGAGGAAAACAATTTACTTTTACGCCCCTAGCGGAAAATCTATGCGTGATTTTAATAAGTAACTATACCTAAAATACTCTTATACATAAATGGAATCGAAAGATAAAATATTTTTTTCAATCGGATGTTTAGAAGCATATATGTGGAATAAAAAGTATTTTTAAATTTGACAGCATCTGCATTTACGCCCTCTAGCGGTGAAATTGTGCATCGTAAAAAAAAACGAAATGAAGGATCATCATTTGCATATTTCAAGCTTCCCAATGCAAAAAGAATTTTTTAAATCGGACTAATAGTTGTAGAGATATCGTGTCTACAGACAGACGGACGGACAAACCGATAACATAAGCACGATCTTTTTTTACAAAAGACGTGCTAAAAAAAAGGCAAAAGGCTGAAACTTTGAATTTTCAATTTCATTACAATGAAGTTGTTGACCAGCGTGTGATTTTTAAAAGTGCCTAGATCAGACAGTTTGGTCACAGTCAGCAGTACTTTTGACAGTAATCCTGAGTGATATTTTCCCCTTTGCCTAATTCCTGTACAATCCTTCTGATGTCAGTGATCGGAAGTGATGTCTCACTTGGATATTGGCAGTTAGGGATTGGAAATATTTTGTTTGTTTCTGACTGACAGAATTTAGGGGTCACTGTTATTCCAACAGATAACATAATAAAGGTACTAGATTGGAAGTCACCCTTTCATAACTGTAAGCATGCAAGAAGAGTTGCCCAGCATGTCAAGCCACACCTCTTTAACACTTCTTGCAATGAGGCATTTTTGAAAGGGGTACATGACCCCTAGAAAACATTAGGGACAATGACCAATGGGGGATGAAGGTAACAAATAAACTGGCCTGTTCGCTCACAGCCTATGCGTTAACTGTGTAGCCAAAGCTTTGGCAAGCTTAGTGAGCTGATCGCATAATTGCCACCCAGTATCTTTATCATGCTCTCTGTGGTTATTTCACATTTATGTATATTGGCATCATTGTACATCATACACAAGTGGGAAACGAATTTCCCTGAAGAAATAATTCTTCACAAATACATGGAAGGCAATACAGATGTAATCGTTGGCACAAATGTGCCATATTTTCACTGTTTCCATGTAGCAACTCCTTTAAAAAACTTGAAAATTACATTGCCCTGGAGCGGGAACCGAATCCACATCTCCTGATTTCCGTTCGAGCATACTATCTCCAGCGCAATGCAATTTTCAAGTTTTCTGCAGGAGTTGCTACGTGGAAACAGTGAAAATACAGCACATTTGTGTGGTGACAATTACATTTGTATTGTCTTCCACGTATTTGTGAAAAATTATTTCTTCAGGAAGATTTGTTTCCCACCTACATGTACGATGTTTTCTGAAGCACTGGAACTTGTGACCTACATCCGACCCTACATGTGAGAAAAGGTCATGGTGACACTATGAGAAAGCAGTGATAGCTTCGACTAGCGCAAAATCTGAACGGTTCTCAGATTTCTAAGCTACATCTGCTTTTCTTCCGTTGCTTGGAACTTCCTTGTCCTGGGTGGTGTAACAAAGAGCATGCTCGACCAGAAATCCGGAGATGAGGGCTCAATTCCTGCTCCGGGCAATGTAATTTTCAAGTTTTCAGAAGGAGTTGCTACATGGAAACAGTGAAAATATGGCACAATTGTGCCAATGATTACATCGGCATCGTTGTGTATTGGCTTTGAACACAGTTGGGAGTTTGGAAATCATAACTCTAATTTCTGTGCACTGAGGGCCATTGAGTTTCGGAATACCTAGTGCATAGTTATCAACTTCTGGAATGTAGCCTAATAGTTTTGTGTTACTCATACAGAAGTCATTTTGCAACTTATGTTTTAGCACATGCAAATATTCTCAATATTTTTGTATTGTATGCTCGATATATCTTCGTGTTTAGCATGCAATAGCTTTATTTTCCTCTTATTAATCGTAATTCTAGTTTAAAATGAAGCCTGCTGGCATTGCTACTTGACCAGAAAAGTCAAAAACAGATTAAATTAACTGTCTTCTTCTAGCATCCAGTTGTAAAAGATCTTTAACCAGTGATCTTGAAAAATCAACAATCAATGCCAGTGAAACATTAGAGAGAAAAGGTGGACTAGAATCAAGAAAAATGAAGACATATGATGCAACATTTGAAGAAAAAACTAAATTGGAATCAACAAAAGTTGTGACAGAACACACACCAGCTTGCAACTGCAATGAGGAGGGAATTCAAAGAGGAGTGGTGCAAAGAGTTCAAGTGGCTGAAATTTGATAAGAGCATGGGTGTAGCAAGTTATGAAGTATGTGCTATCTTTCCCAATACTGCAGATCTGAAATTGAAAGTAGCGAAAGGTTTGGGATGCCCTTTCAAACCAGAAAACTTTAAGAAGCATAGCAAATCATTTCAGCTTCAGAAAAGTTTTACAGTATGTAAAGCAGTGCAGGCTCCTGAAGCTGCTACTTTGGATGTGTGTGTAAAAAAAATGGACCAAAACAGGTTAGAATATATGGAAGTGCTTTTTAATGTTGCATACTATTTTGCAAAGAACAACAAGCCATTTTCTGACTTTGAAGGTTTGTTAGAACTGACTGGTAAATTAGGAATTGAAGTAAATGTGACCAATACAACAATGACAAAAGGCATAAGGAATTTGTTACATACATGCACAAGCAATAAGAACAGAATTAGTTACTCAGCTACAGGATGCAAAATATGTGAGCTTGATGTTAGATGGGTCAACGACAAAGGTGTTGAAGAATTGGTTGTTATGTGCAAGATAAATTAAGAAAAATGCAGTGAGAGAAGCATTTCTATCTGTACTGCCTCTTGACAGAGTAACTGCTGGTGGATACTTGGACGGAGTTAAGAGTGAATTAAAACAGTGTGGTCTCTCAGATTGGCTATCTTACAATAAGCTTGTTAATCAGCACTGATGATGCACCTAGCATGATTGGAATAGAAAATGGATTAGTGCAAAAAATTAAGCAGGAACAGTCATGTAATTGGCATTCATTGTGCTGCACATCATTTGAACTTAAATGTGTTGAGTGCTGTGAAGAATGCAAAGTATATTGATGATCTTGATCCAGTCAGTTTTATCAATGTTCACCAAAAAGAGAATGCGACAACTGAAGCAAGTTGCAAAAAGTCTTCAAGCTAATATACAGAAATTTCAATATTTCCACAGTGTGATGTTGGTGTTTAGTAAAGTTAGCACACTTTCTGCACTTGTGAAAGATTGGAAATGTGTTCTACTACATCTGGAAAGTGTTGCAGTAGAAGAGAGCAATGCATCTGCAGTTGCAAACAGTTTGTTAAGAAAACTCACTAATTTCAAACTGGTTCATATGTTCAATTTCCTCTTTGATTACCTTGGAATAACTATAAGTCTCTCACTAGTATTCCAGAGAGAACTATTTTTCAGCACCATTAAAATGCACATCAAGAATACAACCATGCATCCCTTTCATCACTCATGAATATTCCAGGAAATCATGAGAACAATTTCACCAGAAAGACATACCTGAAAGTAGTGTATAAAGATGTAGAACTTTGTGGACTTAGCAGTTCCACCAGCACTGCTATCAAAGCTGAGAGGATAATTTGATCAAATATGCAGTCAAGTACTCGTGGAAGGACGATTTCTTAGTCTTCATGGTAGTACTGAAAGGTACACCATTGCTTTTCATACTTTTCCATGGCTGATAAGAAGCAATCTGAAAGATTATGGTGTTCATGAAATAACAGGACTAATGCACAGCATTTCCAGGAACAACTTGAACTATGAAACATGTATGATGAATATGAGCAAGTTCTCTACAATGAGTGGCATGAATTTAAAGTACCTGGACAGGGGGAAAAAATTAGGGGAGCTTTTGTATCTAGCCACAACTAATAAGGAAAGGTTTCCTATACTGGGAAAATTGTTGGTTGGTGTCTGGGCTGTCTGTCTCAACTGTGTGTTGAGAATGAAGTTTTACCCTGATGAATCTCATCAAGAACAAATTCAGGTCGGCAGTGGAGGCAGCAAGCTCAAATGACTTGATGATTAGCAAGAATGGCCCATCATTGGTGGAATTTGATCCATCAAAGGTTCTGGACAAGTGGTACTTTAGTGCAAAAACCACCAGACGTGCATGAAGATTAAAAAAAAAATGCAGGAAAGTTTTTGTATGTTTTAGTTTTATATTGCTGTAGGTGAAATACAATTCATCACACAATTTTAAGATTATTTGAGCATTTGTCTTGACGTCTGGCAAAAACTTCATGTCTTTGGGTTTTGTAAGACTTGTGACATACGCATATTAAATTTTCACAGTGCAACTTGAAATTTTTCTGTGTGCCTCACGTTGCATCTTGAAAGCTGGCAGCTGGCTCCTAGATCCAAGCAAAATTTGTCAAGCCCTGCATTATGATAGTGTAACAATATGAAATTAAAAAATAAACTATAAGCAGGCCATTTTTTTTTATTTTTAGATGGTTAACACTTCTTTTTAAGTACACAGTACGGCAATTTGAAAACAAGACTGATTTTATGATATGAAAGGTGGCACTGCTGTCTATCATCTCAGAACTGCCGTTGAAGTGTTATCAAGATGGGTCCTAAGGACTCGCAGATTTTTAAAAAGTGGGTACTTTGCGAGATATTCTGGGTCCTTTTTAAAAAATCAAAAGAATCAAGAGATAATAAATATTTATACTTACATAAGCAAATGAAAAATAAATGTAATGTACATTGTTCAACACTTCAATTTATGCTCTTTGAAAGCAATCTCTAAAAAAAAAATCAAGTACTGACAGAATTAAATTTTATCATTTTCAGCTAAATTTTATCACAGGATTCCCACTGAATTTCAGAAATGAAATTCCCTGACTTCTCCAGGTTTTCCAGGAAAATTTCCACAAAATTCCAGACCCATACTTTTACAATTCACAGCTCACTTTTACAGTAGAAAAACTAGGATTTCTACTCAATATGCAGTAAAATTGACCTAAGCAAAGATTATCCTACGCATATTAACATAACAGATTAATAATAAAACCATGTACCTTACTAGTAATTAGCAATCAAAATATTTTAAAATACAATTAAAGTTTAATTTTATGACTCAGTGAACTGGCAAAAATAATTGCTAAATTGGGGGTATCATTAAACCGAGGAACTTTAGCAAAATTGGGACCCTAAGGAATTGGCTGTATTAACTTACATTGCTTGGGAAAATAAATTACTCCTACATGTACACAATCTTTCTTTTTAGTTCAGTAATTTCTTCGATTTTTTTTTGCTTTGAATGTTTTTTTCTGTTTCAAGTCTTGCTCTTTTTTGCTGAAGCACTTTAATTTGGTCCCAAGTTCTTTGATATTGAATCCGTGACATTGTCATGCTCTGTAACATCTCAGAGGTTATTGGCACGGATAGTGGACCACCATATGATTTCACGGCATCATATGTGCTATGTAGAGCCATTAAAGATTTTTCCTGTAGATTTTCAACAAGAATGGCTTTGTTTATTGAAAAACCTGCTTTTGACGAGGCATTGCCATGGGAGAAAGTCATAACGATTCTCACTACTTGCCACAGCTTTTTAAATTCTTCGTTATTCAGGTATTTTGAAAAAAAACAACATCTAATCGTGTTTTTCGTACAAAATAAAGAGAAATCTTTTTTCCCACATTGTAAATGTTGAAAATTGCTGCTTGGCACAATCCACTGATAATGCTGGTAAAATGTTACTATCATGAAGAAGTTGCAGTAAGTTATCCATTCGTTTTTCACATAATACAGCATTAGAACATAGTAGATGAGGATCTAAGCAGGACATAGATATCACGGTCAAAAAATTTACTGGACTATTTTCAATAATCTTGCTGGTCATATTAACCAGGAAATTTTTACATTCAGTGACAAATGTGTCCTTCTTGCATTCAGAGGCACTACTTTTTCATGTAGCTCCTGGCAGAAATTCCAATATCAACTCCATTTCTTCTATGGGATTTAATGGTTTATTTAACAGCAATGGAAACCAAACCTAAGACTAAAATTACTGACCATTTTGATTACAAAAACTGACTTTACTGATTTGGACATTAAAAAAAAAAAAAAAAAAGAAAAAAAAACAGACTAAATACTGACTCAAATTTCTCATTAGGAAAGAAGGGTCAAAAGCATTTTTTTTTTTTTTAATCTGGCCTCCACCATCCCCAGCCAACTCACACCTATTTATTGTTTTAATTGTAATCAACATATAAAACTATTACAAAATTACATATAATAATAATAATAAAAAATAATCAGGAAAATCATTGCACTTTATTATATTAATACTGACATGCTCCTATTCAGCACAACTAAAACTAGAAAAAGCTTTAAAGTGCAGCTGTACAGTACCATTTTCAGAATAATACAAACAAAATGTTTACAACTTTGAATTTTTAAATGTAATGTGGAAAATCATCTAGCTTTCTTTACAAAATCAGGTCATTAAGTCTCACTTTGTTTTTGCTTCTTTGAAAAAAATGTTGTTATAACACTGCTTTTTCGCTTATCAACTGCTTTCTGTACCTTCTCTATGCCTTTAATTTTCTTCACTTCTTGTTCCCTAACTTTCGTAGCACTCTCCAACATTGCTTGGGCCACACTAATTCCCACCAAGTCCTTTTTATTTACACTTTGCAACCGTAGGTTGAAGAAGCGTATATGCTCCAGCTTTGTCCGTCCGTACGATAACTTATGTAAAAATCATTCAATTTCGATGAAATTTTAGTATGTGTTAGGGGACTACTTAGGGACCAACCCTATTGAAAATGGGGTTAATGGGGTCAAAGGTCACAACATAGGAGCGGGGTCCATTCCACTGCTTTTATGCGTCATAACTTGCCTAAATATGGTTCGATTTCAATGAAATCGAAGTATGTGGTAAGGGATCACATCAGGACGAACCCTATTGAAGATGGGCGAACTAACTGGGGTAAAAGGTCACGGCATAGGAGCGGGATCCATTCCATTGTCCTTATGCGTCATAACTTGCGTAAATATGGTTCGATTTCAGTGAAATTTAAGTATGTGGTAAGAGACCACATAAGGACAAACCCTATTGAAAATGGGCGAACTGGGGTCAAAGGTCACGACATAGGAGCGGGATCCATTCAGTTGCCCTTATGCGTCATAACTTGCGTAAATATGGTTCGATTTCAGTGAAATTTAAGTATGTGGTAAGGGACCACATAAGGACGAAGCCTATTGAAAATGGGCGAACTGGGGGAACCACGCTGAGGGAAGTGCAAAGAAACAGTCAAAATCGAATCATTAGTCAATACAATATATTTTTTGAAGGTTTATATTTTTTTTAAGGACGAATCATATGCTTTTGTCCTCTTGCATTGTCACTTAAAATAATTCGATTTTTACGCTGACAATTTGTGGTGTTTGGGTATATTCTGGAACTATTCTCACTTAAAATGGCTGAAAACTGTCTTACATTACTCAAGATATACGAGAAGCATTACATTTTCTTAAAGCGTTAAGGTGGTTCTACCCAAAATCTCTGCCTTATGTTTCCAATGATAAAATTTATTTACATATTTTCTTCGTAATTAATGTATTCCCAAGGATGAAAATTTGCAAATCGATAAAACTAACTTTAAGTTATAGCACGGGATACTTAATACTTGCTAAAACATAACCACATAACCATAATTAAGCAATTCAACATTTGTTTGTCTACTGACGTCATCAATGTACAGGTCGTGCCATCTATTAATAGGTTTAACATTACTTAAAGAAAAAATGATTGATTTTTAATATAATGGTTATGTTTTAGCAAGTATTAAGTACCCCATGCTAAAACTTAAAGTTAGTTTTACCGATGTGCAAATTTTCAGCCTTAGGAATACATTAATTGCTAAGAAAATATGTAAAGAAATTTTACCATTGGAAACATAAGGCAGAGATTTTAGGTGGAACCACCTTAAGGTGGACGTCAAGTAATTTTGCTTTCTATGCTTCCAATGAAAAAACTTTTGTACACATTTCCTTCACAATTAATGAGTTCCCAAGGACGAAAATTTGAACATCGATTAAAATAACTTCATATTATAACTTGGAATACTTAATATTTTCTAAAACATAACCATAATTATATTAAAAATCAATAACTTTTTCTTTGGTGGTGTTGAAACCAGAAAAAAGATGGCGCGACCTCTATCTACTTTGATGACGTCAGTAGACAAACAACTGTTGGATTGCATAACTATGGTTATGTTTTAGAAAACATTAAGTATTCCAAGTTATAAAATGAAGCTATTTTAATCGATGTTCAAATTTTTATCTTTGGGGACATTAATTGTGAAAATAATGTGTACAGATGTTTTTTTCATTGGAAGTATAGGAAGCAAAATTATTTGACGTCCACCTTAAGACCAGCAGATGTTTCACCCACGACGCAGCGCAGATGTTTTACGCAACAGAAGTTAATGAATCTGTTTTTCTGTAGCTACGTCATTGTACTGCGAGAAGGTGAGCAGATGGTATTAGCATGTCAAAGCAGGTTAACTTGGCTTTATTAGGATATGCGTATATAATTCAGTCTGTTAGAAAAATTTAATAACAGCCTAATTTTTACGGATGCTGTAGTCGGATTTGCGTTCTTTATTAATTCTTAAAATAATTTTGCATTGTTGCACTTGTAAACTGTTTTTTCATTTATTCATTTATCTGTTGGCAACAGTTCAGCACGAAGCTGCCAGAAAATAAGAATCGAGAGAAAGAAAGTTTTGTTCCTGCTCTATGCCATTTGCCGAGAGGACGGCATGAAGATATCGGTCTTTTTATTAATGCTATGTGAATTCAGACATCGGACCTTTAATTTTATGTGAATGCAGATAAAACAATTCGTGCGCGAGTGTTTATTTGGTAGGTATTATAATTGTGTTTGGAGAATGTACAATAATGGATTTTTTATTTTCTTCATGTACCACAGTCATTATGGAGTGGCGACGAGACTTTACCTTTTTGAATAATTGTATAACAAACTGATAAAAATGTAACCCATGACAAAAGGACTCAGAAGTGCTACTAGGTTTAGAGACGTTTTTTTCATTTTAATTGGATGCTAAATTATTCTGAATATGTATGTAGTACTCAGGCTACAGCTAGTAACTATAAAACAATCTATTTGCTCATCAAAAAGTGGTTATGAAAATGTGAAAGCAATGTTATAGTTCTATACAGCACATATAAGACCTGCATTTTATGCGTATGAACTCCGCAATTAAAAATTATCAATACATTTGATTTACCAGAGATAGTTACGGCAAATAATTGCCCATGTGGAATAACGTGGCTATTGGTCTCTTGGTGTCTGTTCCTCAAACCTCAATATCTCTACCAAAAACAATGCAAATTGCTACTAAATATTTCGTATTTTCAACTATTTCTAAAGTGAACTTGATATTAATACCGTAAGATAGAATTCATAGCGCTTGAATTGATCAGCACTTGATATTATTGGAATCATAAATATTTGCGATTAAAATTACTGATAATTTTAGTACACTAGATTTTTGATGGCCGTTAAAGATAAATCTGTTGAGATAAGTTACTTGTAGCATTAAAATAACCGGCTATGCCAAGAACTAAATGAAACAGCCAACAACAGCGTCGAAATGCAGACACCGCAAGGAAAAGGGTCAAGAGAATGGATGAAGAATATCGAGCAGAAGAACAGATTTGTAACACGGAAATGCACCAAGAACATCACAAAAACCCACAGTACCGAGCAGAAGAACAGATTCGTAACACGAAAACGCACCAAGAACATCGCAAAAACCCACAGTACCGAGCAGAAGAACAGATTTGTAACACGGAAACGCACCAAGAACATCGCAAAAACCCACAGTACCGAGCAGAAGAACAGATCCGTAACACGGAAACGCACCAAGAACATCGCAAAAACCCATAGTACCCAGCAGAAGAACAGATTTGTAACACGAAAACGCACCAAGAACATAACAAAAACCCACAGTACCGAGCAGAAGAACAGATTCGTAACACGGAAGCGCACCAAGAACATCGCAAAAACCCACAGTACCGAGCAGAAGAACAAATTCGTAACACGGAAACGCACCAAGAACATCGCAAAAACCCACAGTACCGAGCAGAAGAACAGATCCGTAACACGGAAACGCACCAAGAACATCGCAAAAACCCACAGTATCGAGTAGAAGAACAGATTCGTAACACGGAAGCGCACCAAGAACATCGCAAAAACCCACAGTACCGAGCAGAAGAACAGATTCCTAACACGGAAGCGCACCAAGATCATCGCAAAAACCCACAGTACCGAGCAGAAGAACAGGCTCGCAATACTGAAACCCGTAGAATGGCTAGAGAAGGTGACGATAACTGGGAAAATTTGAAAAGAATTATGATGAAAAAATAAGGGATGGTCCGATACATGCTTGTGTCTGTTGCGGAAGATTATGGTTCAAGTCATCTGTTAGAACCTTATCCAAAGATTGTTTGATTGAAAGAGGTTTTAGTAACAATTTCATTTCATCTCTATACAGGCTAGATCAGAGAGATGAACATGATATTTTCTGCCACACATGCTATAGAGAAGTTTCTCGTGGTAATATTCCTAAATTATGTTTCAAGAATGGCTTAGACTTTCCTGAATTGCCAGACTGCTTACAAAATTTAACTCCACTAGAAGAGCGTAATGTCGCTGCACGGATACCATTTATGTCTATAAGAGCTTTGGGAGTAGACCAACAGTGTGGTCTAAAAGGATCTGTTATCAATGTTCCAAATCCAGTGGATCGTACTGTGTCAATATTACCAAGAAATTTTTCAGACACGTTTACTATTAAATTAAAGCTAAAACGTCGGATGGCATACCAAAGCCATTACATGTGTGAATCAGTTTGCCCACGAAAAATTTTCGATGCTGCAAAGTATTTAGTAGAACAAGAACTTTACAAGTTAGAAGGAATAACTCTTTCTCATGACTGGCTATTTACAAATGATCTTGAATCTAGTGGAAGTGATGATTCATCAAAAGACAACACTGATGCTATTGTTACTAACGTCAGAACCGTTGATACAGAGGATGAATTTGACGAGAATACACATTAGAATTTTGGAGAAGAAACCTTAATTGAGTCGTGTGAAATATCTGGTATTGCCTTTGCTCCTGGAGAAGGCCAAAAGCCTTTATCTCTCCTTTTAGATACGCATGCTGAAGAACTTGCTTTTCCAACTACATATGGTAGTAAAGTAGAAAACCTACTGTTAGTCTCTCGTACATGGACATATCCAATTCAGAAATTCGTCGCTACGATCGTCGAGCAGCTCGAACTGATCACCTCCTATATGCCTACAAGAAAAACGAAATTTCTAAAATTTCTGGTTCTATTGGAATTGCTCTAAAGAAAAAAAAACAAAGCCTACGGGGAAACTAAGGTAAAACATTTATTAGTAAAACTGAGGTTAATACTCCAACTCAGGCAGATGAAGGATACAAGTTTCTAAGAAACATTAGAAGTGTGCCAGCTCACTGGGAAGCGGAAAAGAAAAAGGTTTGTGCCATGATACGACAGTTTGGTTTACCAACATTGTTTTTGACGTTATCTGCAGCAGAAAGCAAGTGGCCTGAGCTTTTAAGAATCTTACGAATCAATGTGGACAACACAGTAATTACATCTGCGGAAGCACAAAATATGTCATTTAATGAAAAAGCACGATTAATAAAATCAGACGCAGTTACATGCGCATTATATTTCTGGCAAACTTTCAAGGAACTTATGAAAACATGGAAATCAAAAAGAGGCCCTTTTGGCGATAGAAAAGTTGAGCACCACTATTTTTGCATTGAATTTCAACATAAGGGTTCACTTCACGTCCATATGCTCTTGTGGTTAGAAAATGCTCCCAATTTTGATTCAAGTGATGCAGATTCAATTCAGAGGACTGAATCATTTATAAATGAAATAATTACTTGCTCATCAGATGCGTCTAACGAAAAGATCAAAGAGCTATTGCCACTTCAAAAGCACAGGCACAGTCACACCTGCAAAAAACGAACGAGCACTGAAACTGTTTGTCGTTTTGGAATTCCTTTCTATCCAATGGACAGAACCCGAATCCTGCTTCCTCTGAGTAGTAATGAACAAGTTCCAAGTATGAAAAGTAAACTTAGTGATATAAAAGTTGCGCTACACCAAATTTCTCAGGAGAACATGACGTTCGAGCAGTTCCTTCAGCAACTAGGGCTATCAAAAGATACATACATTTTGATAATAAGGTCATCACTTGATAAACCTAAAGTGTTCATACAGAGAAATCTAAGTGAAATATTCATCAATAACTACAACTATAAGATCCTTAGTCTTCATCGTGCAAATATGGACATCCAGTTTGTGCTCGATGCCTTTGCTTGTGCCACATATATAGTTGACTACATCAACAAATCCAACCGAGGAATGTCTAAGCTTTTGAGGGAGGCTTTGGCTGAGGCTCGAGCAGGTAATACAAGTATTCGCCAGCAACTCCGGGCAGTAGCAAATCAATGCATAAATGCTTCAGAGATCAGCATGGAATTTGTTGCGTTTACGTATGTCTGAAGCAAGCGAAGCAGAAATATTTATTCCAACATGCTTGCCGGAAGAGCGAATACGGATCGTTAAAAGTGAGCAAGAACTGCGGGAGATGGATCCAGAGTCAACTGATGTCTGTGTTTCAGGGCTTATTGAGCACTATGTGCAAAGACCAGATAGTCTTGAAGAAGTTTGTTTAGCCAAATTTGCTGCATATTATAATTTCTCTAAAACTAAACGACACGTTGTTTACAATGCACCATATGATGACGAAACTCAACCAATAGAAGGAAACAATGGAGAATGTGAGGATGTTCAAACCATTTTGCAGTTGAAAGATAAATCAGGTTTCCTAAAACTGCGCAAAAAAGCAAAAATCATCAGATATAGAAAGTATAGGCTTTCTCAGGATCCTGATAATTTTTTTAGAGAGCTCTTAATGTTGTATTACCCATGGCGTAACGAGGTTTCAGAACTCATCGACATAAATGTGAAAGAAATATTTGACCAAAATCAAAACATTATATTGGAGAATAGGAAAGGGTTTGTTGCTACTGCAAATGAACAAAATGACACTGAAATTGAAGATGCTATAGCATTAAGAGAAAACTTCATTGTCGAAGATGAGAGAGAGAGAGCGCAGAAGAACAATATTCATGCGATGATGAATTTTCTGCTTATGGTTTTGATTCACATGATTTCCAAGGAGACATTATGACAGAGCTAGGTGAAATTCCAGCACAAACTATTGCAGAAAGTTTCTGTGTACCGCACCAAGTATCTGAAACAGAATATCTTGGGATGATACGAAGACTGAACGCTCGACAGCGTGATTATTTAATGCATGTAATGCATCTTATGAAATCTAAAGATGTACCATTTCATCAGCGGAAGTGCTGGCACAGGAAAAACCGTGCTTATTAAAGTTTTGTATCAAAGTCTCCTGAGGTATTATAATAAGGAACGTGGAACAGATTCGAGTGAGATGAAAGTAGTACTATGTGCACCCACTGGAAAAGCAGCACATAATATTGATGGTGTCACTGTGCATTCGGCTTTTGCTCTCCCAGTAAACCAAATGGGGCACAAAATGACAGATCTGTCAGCTGATATTTCAAATACTTTGGCTATGCTGTTTTCTCGTGTTAAACCAGTCATAATAGACGAAGTATCTATGGTTGGTGCACAAATGCTTAATAATGTAAATCGTCGCCTTCAGGACATTTTTAGGTCCAAGAAGAACTTCGGGGAGTGACAATTTTTGTATTTGGAGATTTTCGACAACTGCCACCAGTTGGCGATGCATTTGTTTTCCAGCCAAGTAGATCTGATATTATTGGTCAGTTAACAGGTCCACCGTCTGCGTTGTGGGAAATATTCAAGCTGTTTGAACTCACAGATGTAATGAGACAAAAAGAAGATTTAAAGTTTGCAAATGTGCTGTGCAATTTATCAGATGGAGTCATGTCTAAAGCTGATATAGCTCTGTTTCCTTCCCACACTTTCAGTGAAATTTCTCTTTCTGATGAAACCAAACGATTCATAAGACTATTTGTTACAAATGTTGAGAAAGATCATTATAATGAAATGATACTGAGAAATATGAATACTGAAGGCACTGTCGCAGTGGTATTTGACTCAACTTTGGGGACTGGTTCCGAGTCTGTCAAGAAAAGAATGCTGTAATCAATAGCAGCAAAAAAAAAAATAATCACAGAAACGTACGGCTAACCGCATTTAGTTTATTTGAAAATTGGAGCCAGATACACGATGACAAATAATATTGATATAGCTGATGGTCTTGTCAATGGTTCAACCGGCACTTTGAAAAAATTTCAATACGGAACAAACAGTAATAACAATAGCCATATCCCTCTTCATGTGTGACTTGAATTTGACAGTGCTCGTGTTGGTTTAAATGCTCGCTCTAAATTTGATACTTACATCCGTGCAAAACACATCCCTCCAACTTGGACTCCAGTTGAACTAATTAAAAGAGCAATATACACCCGCCAGTCAAGCAGTCTTCAAGTAGTTAGAAGACAGTTCCCACTTGTAGCAGCTGAAGGCATGACGGTACACAAAAGTCAGGGAGCGACGCATGACAATGTGGTTGTAAAACTGAGAAAGGGGATGACAAGACAGTCACTGTATGTTGCTTGCTCAAGAACTACAAATGCATTTGGCCTATATTTAATTGGGTCATTTGAAGCTCCACAGGCTCCAAGGAAGTTGGATGCAGTAGCTGTTGAGATGAAAAGATTAAGAGAAAATCCTTTGGTGCCAATATTTCAGTTTTTACATGAGCCTAAGAACGAAATTCAAATATTATTTCAAAATATCCAGAGCCTCTTAAAGCATTTACCAGATGTAGCATGCGACTTATGTTTCACGGAGTCTGATATTTTGCTTTTTTCTGAAACCTGGACATTATCAAGCGACAATATTGTGATACAAGAGTTTGAAGAAATAGCCAGAATAAATTGTTCCACGAAGAGGAAAGCATTTGGTGTAGCAGCATATATAAAAGCATCATTGTTACACATCGTGAAAGACATCAGGAAATTCAGTGATTTTTAGTTATATTCAGGACACTCAGAAGCAGTACAATTTTGTGTAAATGACATTACATTTACAGTCCTTTACTTTTCTCCTAAATGCATAATCGCTGAAATCATCAACGTTTTAGAGCAAATCGCCAAGGTACAGGGGAGGCAAATCATTATTGGTGACTTTAATGTTGACCTTCTTGCATCAAAAACACTGTTGTTATTATTCACAGGAAAAGGTTTTACAAAATTACTGACAAGTGATATATATACTACAGATAGCAACACACAAATAGACGGATTTTTCACAAATTTTATGTGTACAGGCGGTGTATATGAAAGCTTAGTCAGTTATCATAAGCCCTTATGGAGTAGAGTATGTTTTTGAAGTTCTGTATGGATGTATGAACACAACATTCCAGAGAAATTAAATCGAGAGAAGTGATACTGAAACGTATTGAAGAAATAGACAAAAAATCTTCAAAACGCTAACATTCTTGCCCACTCCTAATTTATACAATTTATGACTGAAATGTGTCTTAAGGCTAGTTGAGTTCACCTTACTTGAAAATACCACAGTGGTAAGTGAAATTCACTTAGGACGTGACACTGTGCTCACCATGTTTAAAGTTTATTATTTACCTTATGCTTACTGTTGTTTACCTTATGCTTACTGTTGATATTATGCTCTTTAACTCTAGAATTTCCAGCTGTTTGCAAGCTTAAAAAGTTAAATGCTTTTTTCTTGAGGCATTTACTTACTTTTATGTATAATTTCTTTTTTGCTTTGCAATTAATGTTATATATGTTTTATACATGCTGAACACTTGGTAATTTCTATATTATTTTAGTGTTACAAAATGACTTACCTTGTTTGTGTTATAAAGTACATACTCTCTGTGAAAAAGCACTCTCTTTGAGTTTTTGGAAAGAATGATGATATTGAAATTCAGTTTGAAATTTTACATGTAAAATATTGAAATGCATGCGATGAAATTAAATACAACTTCAAACAATTTCTATGTGCACTATGGACTCTTATTGCTTGTAAACAAACAACGCAAATATTTTGAATGAACAGATATAGAAAATTTCATATTCATGCAATGCATTACATCATATAAATATTCTTTGTCATATGTTTTTTACACTTTCCAACTCTATGTTGAAAAACTGTATATGCTCTGGCTTTATTCGTCTGTCCCTTCTATAACGAAGTAAATTTCTCCGTCATTTCTGTCCACGCCAGGATTCGAACCCGGATCCCCTCATTCCGGAATAAGTCACTCTACCAATTGAGCTACGCGGACGTTTGTTCTGACTACTATCTGCCTTTATGTCGTGTGCGTCCTGCTGGCAGGTATGTCTCACTTCGTCCATCAACCTTTAAGATAACGGGTGAAAAATGATTCAATTTCGACGAAATTGCAGTGTGTTGTTGGAGTTCACGGGACAAACAATATTGTAAATGGTCGAAATGAAAGTCAAATGGTAGAACATAGGAGCGAGAATCATTCTTCCGTCCTTCGTGATAACTTGCGTCAAAATATTTACATTGCACAGAAATTTTTGTGTTTCCGGAGTCACAGCAGACCAATCCTGTTGAGAATCGCCAAAATCCGGTTAAAGGCCACGACATAGGACCAGCTGGATACATTCTACTGCCCTTTTGCGTGATGACTTGCGTAAAAATGCTTCGACTGCGACGAAATACACATTGTTCCGTAACGACTTTGGAAGCAGTTCCGCAAAAAATGTTTTTTGTCAGCAATTGCGGGCAGTGTGCATGCGTGAGATTCATTAGCCTTTATTTTCTCACGATAACTAAAAATTGCCCGATTTAGATGGGGTTTTATAAAACGGCTTACGTGTGGCAGCCCTTGATAGAAATATAGGTAACACAGGCAACAAAGAGATTTAATTTTGATATATGTGAACCTCAAACATTATTCCATAGTTTAGTCCCCTGAAAACCAAGGCATTTTCCCATGATTTCTGGTATGTTGGAAAGCGTATCATAATCAATGCATTGCATGATTTTACTAACTTGTTTATTGTTTCTTTTAAGCACTTGTTTGCATCATCCAGTAATATGTCAACAGTCAATCTTTTCTCCTTTTCTTACCCTTTCATTTTCTTCAGTGCCTGTTCACCGTGTTCAATATTTACTTTTTCTTTTTCAAACTTACTCTTCATACTTGCTTACATTTTTTCTTCTTCCTGTTTCCTCAGTTTTTCATCAGCCACTCTTCTCATCTTCACAGTACTGCTTGTATCTGACATGAGCTGTGCGTGCCAATTGAAGAAGTTCCTGAGTGATAATTACAAAGTGAGCCTTCCCCTCAAACACATTCACCACAGCATCTCTTACAGTCAAATGAGCATCCAATGTTCTTTCACACATATTTGCGGTGTCTTCATTCAAGATGTTCCCCGACAATGAGAATCCCCTTTCTACATCCACATTGCCATGCGAAAGTGCAAGTGCAGCCTTCACAATTTTCGTAACAGTAGGGTATTTCTTTTCTCCAGAGGTATAAGTCTTTTCAAAAAACTGACTCCAGTAAACGTCCACTGGGTTCTTGTCACTACCTGATTTTTCTTTTTCTAACATCAATAGTTTCCATTCATCAACTAGTGCATGTTCACTGTACTCAATTGGAAGAACTGCAACTAATTTCACTATGTTTTTGTATGATCCTTCTTTCACCCTCTTTGCAGGATGCAAACATCGAAGATACCACAACACAGGTTTATCCAAAAAGACTTTTCCAAAATATGTGTACAAGCAGACACGTTCTAGCTTTCATGGAAATATAGCATCTTTCTTGTGCGCTTAGCTTCTTAAGTTATTCACTTTCTCTAGTGTTGAACACTATGTTTTTCAATGGCAAGTAATACTTATCACAAAATGCTTCCAGACTCAATGGAGCAGCACTAACACAAAATCGATTCACGAGTGTTCTGACGAGGTTTGTGAGCTTATTATAGATTAGATGCATTAAAGGATCTCTCTTCTGAAGGAAACCAGTGAATCTTGAACATGTATGAGCACTTGCACAAGCAAACATAATTTCTGCTTTGGTAGTTTTGTCTTTTAATAGTTTAACAATATTCTTGTATTTCAAAGAACTCATCAACTTGCTTTTATGCTGGGGTATGAACTGAAGAAAGTATTTTTCAACAGCTGACCATTGTTCTAAAAGTCTCTACCCAGCTGGTTCTAATGTCAGCCATCTAGAGGAAACATGTTTCATAAACCGATGACCCGGAAAATCCATA
Source organism: Macrothele yani (assembly GCA_039090855.1). NCBI lineage: Eukaryota > Metazoa > Arthropoda > Arachnida > Araneae > Macrothelidae > Macrothele > Macrothele yani. Next base: position 78,185,999 of record CM077023.1, on the reverse strand, counting down.
TCTGATTGTATTTTTCAAAATCTTCCCAACGAGATGTTTGGCCATCAAAAAAATTATAGAGAAACAAGATCATGTCCCTGCACCATACGTAAGCACTGGAAGGATGCATTGATCAAACTCTTTTCTTTTAAGACATATTGGCATATTGCTCTTGAAAATTATGCTGTTTCTTCCAAAAGCTCTCCAGGCAAGTTTTGTACGCCGATTAATTTCTTCATCAATGTGACCCTCACTTAATATCTGCTGTCCAAGATAAACATACGTGTCTGTTACCTCCAGCTTTTCTCCATCAATCGATAAATCTTCATTTCTTGAAAAAGCATTGAACATCACTTTTGTCTTCTGAAAGTTCATTTTTAATCCCACTTCTTTACTCTTGTCAGCAAGTTCCAGGATCATACTCTGTAGCTCTGATGGGGTAGTTGCAAAAATGACTACGTCATCAGCAAAACTAAGGTGGGTTAGATAATCTCCATTACCCTTTATCCCCTTGTTTTCCCAGCTCAGCGACTGAAAGACACCCTCCAATGTGGCATTAAAGAGCTTCGTAGATATGGTGTCACCTTGTCTCACTCCCTTTCCAACTTTTATGTGTGCTGTATTCTCAAACAGCCGAATCTTTGCACTTGCATTTTCATAGATGTTATTAATAATATTAATGTATGCATCTTCAATACTGCAGGATTTCAGAGCCATTGTAACAACTGCTGATGGTTTCACCGAATCGAAGACTTTTTCATAATCGATAAAAGCCATGCACAATGGAAGTTCACATTCCCTCGTTCTTTCAATTAGTTCTCTCAGTACGTGGATATGATCTGTTGTGCTGTAGCCACTCCTGAATCCAGCTTGTTCTCTCTGTTGAGCCATGTCCAGTGTTACCTTCAAGCAGTGTGAAAGAACTTTAGTGAAGATTTTATAAACCACTGATAGGAGGCTGATAGGTCTGTAGTTCCCGAGATCCTCAATATCACCTTTTTTATGTAGCAGGATCATTGTAGCATTGTTCCAATCCTCAGGAATCTTCCCTCCATTAAGGCATCGAGTGAAAATTTGGGCGAGTACTGTTTCGATTTCTCCACTTGCTTCTTGTATGATGTCTACAGTAATTTCATCTTCTCCTGGAGCTTTTACCCGCTTCATGTTCTTGATTGCATGTGCAACTTCTGCTGGGAGGACTGGAAGAACTCTGGTACCTTTCATGATGTCTGGAGTACATGTATCATCCCTTTCACATAATTTGGAGTAGAAATCTTTCACTCTTGTCAAAATTTCACCTCTATTTCTTGTTACAGAACCATCTTCTTTTCTCAGTGCCATAATCTGTTTTCTTCCCTTACTGAGATGTCCCTTTGCTATCTTTAGGCTTTGGTTGTTTTCAATTGCTTTCCTTACTAGTTCACAGTTGAATTTCCTTAAGTCTTCAGTGATACTTTTTCGTACTGTCTTGCATAGCTCTATATATTCCACTTTGGAAGTCACATCTTCTTTAGTTGTCCTCATCTCTCTTCTTTTTGCATCAACATTTTGGTTGTTCCTGATAATTTGTTCACATGCAACTTGTTCTTAGACCCAGCTAATTATGTTGCTGTTTCCATAAGAGCTTTGGTTACTTTTCTGTTAACTTCAGAAATATCCACTTCTTCCGATGTTAGGCCTTCTAAAGCAGAGAATCTGTTCTTCAGTTCCAACTTGAAGGTATTATGGTGTTTTTTAAGCTTGGTTATGTCAATACATTTTGTTTGTCTTATGAGCTTGCCACGTTCAAGTTTAGTGTTGAGGTGCATCTTACATCTCACCAATCTATAGTCACTACCTGTGTTGAACTTGTTTAGCACACTGCAGTCTTCTATGACGAATTTTTTGTTACACATAATAAAATCAATTTCACTTGTCGTTCCATTTGGATGTCTCCATGTCCATTTCTTGTGTGGCTTTCTCTTGAAAAAGGAGTTCAAGATGAAAAACCCTTCTGCCTCTGCAAACTCAACGAGAGTATTTCCACGCTGGTTTCTGTTGCCGTGACCGAATTTACCTACTGAAGTTTCATTCTGTTGCAGTTGCCCTATTTTTGCATTGAAATCTCCCATAATTATCTTCAAATGCTGCTTACCTTTATTATTTAGATGACGAATTTCCTCATAAAATTCTTCAATTTCTTCTTCAGGATGACTTGTGGTAGGTGCATAAGTTTGAATTATATGAGCCTGGTATCTTTTCGAAAGTTGGATAACGAGTCGTGCAGCTCTGTCAGAGGAACTTTCAACTTCTACAACTTTATCCTTCAGTTTCTTGTTTATTATAAATCCAATACCACTAGTTCTGCTAATATCTGTCCCACGGTAGTAGAAGAGATGTCCACTTTTCAGTTCAATGAGATCTTCTCCTTTTCTCCTTACCTCACTTAGCCCGACGATGTCCCACTTGATCAGCAGAAGTTGCACATGCAATCAAGAACATGAAGCGGGGAAAAGCTCCAGGAGAAGATGGAATTACTGTAGACATCATACAAGAAGCAAGTGGAGAAATCGAAACAGTACTCACCCAAATTTTCACTCGATGCCTTAATGAAGGGAAGATTCCTGAGGATTGGTACAATGCTACAATGATCCTGCTACATAAAAAAGGTGACTTTGGGGATCTCAGGAACTACAGACCTATCAGCCTCCTATCGGTGGTTTATAAAATCTTCACTAAAGTTCTTTCACACCGCTTGAAGGTAACACTGGACATTGCTCAACCGAGAGAACAAGCTGGATTCAGGAGTGGCTATAGCACAATAGATCATATCCATGTACTGAGAGAACTAATTGAAAGAACGAGGGAATATGAACTTCCATTGTGCATGGCTTTTATCGATTCTGAAAAAGCCTTTGATTCAGTGAAACCATCACCAGTTACAATGGCTCTGAAATCCTGCGGTATTGAAGATGCATACATTAATATTATTAATAACATCTATGAAAATGCAAGTGCAAAGATTCGGCTGTTTGAAAATACAACACACATAAAAATTGGAAAAGGAGTGAGACAAGGTGACACCATATCTCTGAAGCTCTTTAATGCCATATTAGAAAATGTCTTTCAATCACTGAACTGGGAAAACAGAGGGATAAAGAATAATGGAGATTATCTAACCCACCTTCGTTTTGCTGATGACGTAGTCATTTTTGCAACTACCCCATCAGAGCTGCAGAGTATGATCCAGGAACTTGCTGACAAGAGTAAAGAAGTGGAATTAGAAATGAACTTTCAGAAGACAAAAGTGATGTTCAATGCGTTTTCAAGAAATTAAGATTTATCTATTGATGGAGAAAAGCTGGAGATAACAGACACGTACGTTTATCTTGGACAGCAGATATCAAGTGAGGGTCACATTGATGAAGAAATTAATCGGCGTACAAAACTTGCCTGGAGAGCTTTTGGAAGAAACAGCATAATTTTCAAGAGCAATATGCCATTATGTCTTAAAAGAAAAGTGTTTGATCAATGCATCCTTCCAGTGCTTACGTATGGTGCAGAGACGTGGACCTTAACTAAAAGAGACATACAAAGGCTGCAGACAACTCAAAGCAGCATGGAGAGGTGCATGCTTGGTGTAACCAGGAGAGATAAGAAGAGGAACTCGTGGATTCGAAAAATGATAAGAGTGGAAGACATCATGATCAAAGTTAAATCCCTGAAATGGCAATGGGCTGGATATACTGCCAGAAGGACAGACCATCGATGGACAGCCGAAATTTTAGATTGGATTCCAAGGGACAGGAAAAGACCCAGAAGAAGACCACATGGGAGATGGGTGGATGAAATTTGAAAGTATGCACGAGTGACATGGAGGAGACTGGCAGGAGACAGACCGTTGTGGAGGAAACTTGGGGAGACCTTCATCCAGCAGTGGATTGATAATGGATGACAATGATGATTAGAGAGAGAGAGCGAGAGAGAGCAATTTTTAAGCAGGGTGTCTATTAAATTCCTACAGTAAAATTTACTGAGTATTCCCAGGTCAACATTTTCGTGCTGGTATAAGGCCCCGCCCCGCCCTACACAGTGGTGAACTGCCAGGACACTACAATGTCCAAATTTCACCTCCGTATTATTGTTTTCAGAGAAATTAAAAAAAAAATCAGCACTGATTAGTTAGAAAAAACTTCACAATTAACCAGATAATTATGTAGTTATGGTGGACACAAACTACAGACAGACAGACACACAGAAACCACTTCAAAAATAGTGAAATCGTATTCGGGGACCCCAAAACATGTATTTCCGTTGAAATCTTGAATTCGAATTTTTGCACGATTACAATACTTCCTCATACAAATGTATGAGAAAGTAATAAAAAAAATTATAGGAAATACAGTACAAAGGCTCAAAATATAGGAAATATAAGATGGCTAGGAGCATTGTTTGCGCATATGCACACACACAACTTTTCCCCAAACCAAAATAATACATCTGGCGAGGAAAGTTAACTGAAATTTACTTTTTTGCACTTAGATACCATTCCCAATATAGAGATCAAAAATCACTCTTTAGTGCACAAGGTTGTTAACAAAGTTATAACTCAGAGCCTTCTCAACGGCATTTTCTAATTTTTCAATCCATCTGCCACATAAAACATTACTTTACCAACCACAAACTTTTTCATATCATGAAAATCTTTTTAAAAAAGCCATGGTATAAAACTGACTTTACAGACCAAAATTGAAAAATACAGACTAAAACTGACCAATCTGAAAAATACCGACTTTTGCTGATTTTACTGACCATTTTCCATCCCTGAATGGAAGACATCTATTTTCACTAATTTACAGGGGGAGCTTCCTTTAGTAGTTCATGTTTGACAAATCTTGCCATTATTTGCCTTCACAGATCTGCCAAGGAGCAGTACAGAAAAGGAATCATAGGTGAAAAACTTTGAAACAATTTTAGAAATGGCTCCAAAATAGCAGCAACTATATAAAAATGATATTTTTGCTAAAATTACCTTACTGTTACATGCATCTTCGATGTTTCCAACAGACACAGTTTGTGGTAAATCTTTCTTTGCTGTTTCAAAATATTTTTTAACATGAGGGAAGACCTCCAAGCGCTCTTTCAGCAACCCTAACATTTTCCACCCATCTAATTTGGCAGAACTTCATTGGAAAGACAAGACTGTTTTATAGGAGCAAATTAGCACTCACCACTCGAAAGTGAAACCAGTCCTAACCAGAGATGGCAAAAACTCTCAATATTTTTTAACATCGAAGTTTTGCCACCAATAATCGATGTTTAAACCTCGATATTCCAGAACCCTTTTAGTGCGACGGCAATTGATTCATCGGCCTGTGCGTGTTGTGCTAAAAGCGCTGTGGGCTGAATGATCAGCCCTCGATTTTGACTGAGTAGTTCCCGAATCAAACAGCAGATATCTGCGTGAATGATTATACCATTTATTAATCAATCATATTGTTTTGAAATGAAATATCCATGAATCATACTGTCAAACAGCAATATTATTGAAAAAAATCATTAGGATATACAGTCTGTAAGAATCATATCTTAAGTTCGCGTTTGCTATAGTTTTTCCACACACTTTCCACGTTCGTCACGTGATGCGAGGAAGATGAATTTTAGCAAAACTTTTCCTACTACAGTTGAGGCAGGGTTGTCCATATGAGGCCGGTGAATTATAGAACGTTACACTGTAGGAAATCACTTTTTCGAGCCCCGTTCAAAGTGCAACAACGCACAACTCGTAGTCCAGTGACAACGGCGTGTTTATTTTTCTTGCAGACTTTGCCGCGCAGGAGAACGAAATGTGTTTTATTACTAGAAACTCTTCACGTTATTAATTTATTTTTTCCCAAACAAACCAACACAGTCGCAAAACCCAGCAAATTACGAATCCCCCACATCTTTTTCCAAACTCGTGTTTTACCTGAAGACAAACTTTATTGACAGCTTGTTTCTCAGTATTTGCAGACATGCATTTTGAATCACCTTAGAATAACATCAGCTGGTAAGGAAATCTTGAAATGGTTATTTTTAGTGAGAGTGAAAGTTTGCCAAGTGATAGTGATGATTTTGAATCACTTTAGAATAACATTAATCTGTAAGAGTATATTCAAAATTTAGGGAGTTATTATATATATGTATATTACATTTATAGAAATGTTAAGAAAAATCTTAAAGTTTAGGGGGAAATTTTGGCCCAAAATATTAAAATTCATGGAAAGCACAGCTTTTTTTTAGCTTGCAATTTCTAAGAAAATGGCTTAGCATTTCTGGCATATTCACACACATTTCATGTAGCACTAAAAGGGCTTAAACCTTGATGCTTCAGAAGTTGATACATCGAAAAAACATCGATGTTTCATTACCAACGTTCGAAACTGGTAAAGAAAATCTTCTGCGTAAAGTAAAAGAATTTCTATTTGTTGCATTCTTGTAAAGAGGAAGGAAATACCACATTTTTATGTCGTGAATTGGCTGTTTTGTTCGATGTTTCATCGATGAAATCAAGTTATTTTCCTCGATGCTACAGGAACCGATATATATATATATATATATATATATAAAACTAGGTTTCCACAGATACATCCAGAGTTTTAACAGATATTATATGCACAATTTGATGGCACTTGGAAAGATCGCATTTTGGATACTACGTTCATCGAAATTAACGAAATTGCTAACAAAGAAGCCAACTCCAATAGCGTTACGGTTGATAAAAAATTAAATGCACTATTTGATGAACAAAAATTAAATAAGGAACCCATAAATGAATATAATGTATATGAAAATCGGTCTGATAAGAATTTAAGCTTTACACAAAAAGCAATTTTACAAAAAGGGAAAAAATTTGCCTTTCCACAAGGCCTCCCTAAAACTGAAGAAATCATCCCTTGCCTCGAAGATATTCTCAAAAATATACCAGGCGCAGAGAATAAAACTGAAGTAGAGAACAAATTATATAGAGTTATTCTAAAAGAATATAATGCCAAAAACAACAAAAACTTCTATATAGAGAAAAAATTAAAATATGAAAAAAAACAACTATTGGAATTGAAAAATGACCCAGATATCAAATTCTGTGAAGCAGATAAATCTGGCCAAATCATTATTCTCAACACTGATGAATTTGAACAAAAAATGACAGCTGCAATCAATGGATTAAATTGTACCGAAATTATGAAAGACCCAACTGATAATCAAATTAAATTCTTAGCGGATATAAGAAATCATAGCACCTTACCCGATGAAATCAAGCGCTCTTTTCCACCAATGGGAGCAGGCACACCACGTATCGTTGCAAAGATAAAAACGCACAAAGATGATGCTCCATTGAGACTGATAGTTTCAAAAAAACTCACCATTGATAACTTTAGAGAAAAACATTTATAAATTCCTAGCACCCTTTTTCATGAACAACAAGTTCACCATCAAGAACACATATGAATTTATAGAGAAAATCAAAAATGTAAAAACTGACCTAAAGGACTTAAATATGGCAAGCATGGACGTTAAAGCACTATATCCAAGCACTCCTGTTCCAGATGCTATTGAAATTATCATTAAGAAGTTGCAAAATCTTAAAATTTTAAATAACACACAAATTCATGAATTCAAAAAAGTTTTAGTATATTTATATGAAAATAATATTTTTACATACAAGAACAAAATATTCAAGCAAAATTCAGGAGGCCCAATGGGCTCACCATTATCAACTCTATATGCTGAGGTTGTGATGAACGAAATTGAAGAAAATGTCCTGCATCGTATGGAAGAAAAACCAGAAGTGTACTGTCGATACGTGGATGATATTTTCATTCTATCAAAACTGAACGAAGAAGAATTAAAAAAATTAACAAAATGTTACAGCGCTTTATATCCAACTATAGAACTCACTGTTGAAATAGAAAAAAATAATGCATTAGCCTTTTTGGATGTACAGGTTATCAAATCCACAGATAAGTTATTATACAGGGTTTATCGGAAAAGTTCATTCGTTCCGGTCCTAATCCCGTACAATTCAGCACATCCTTATCCTCAAAAATGCAATAGTATAAAAACCTTAATTAAAAGAGCATATACGCATTCTGAAAATAGTCAGTTCATCAATGAAGAAATCAAATTCATAAAAAAAATTGCAGGCAACTTTGGTTATCCTAACCATTTAATAAAAAAATGGGACACTGAAGTAATAAAGAAAATAAAAAATAATGCTGTAGTAAATAAAAAAGATGTCAAATATTTAAATGGTTTTCCTTACGTAAAAGGTACTACCAATGAAATTAATAACATTTGTAAAAAACATAACATTCAAATTGGAGGAAAAGTAAATACCATCAAAAATATAGTAATAAAAAATGAAAAAATAAAAATGTTAGAAAAAGCAGGTATTTACTCAATTCCTATTACTGAAAATCCTCCAATGGCTTATATAGGAAGTACCAAAAATAAGCTTAAACACAGATTAAAACAACACGTAAAAAACTGGCAGAAAAAAGAAGAAAAAACAGCACTTATCCAATACTGTCTGGATAACCAAAAATATCCTAAATTCGAAAATATAAAAATCATCAAAAGCTGTAAATCCGAAAAACACCTCAGAATAGCAGAGTCGGTAATGATTGAAAAAAATAGGACAAAAGTTTGCAACCACAATGACCCTAATAATTTGAGAAACAGCTGGAAAAATTTAATTAAAATTGAGCAAAAAAATGAAAAAGTTCGAAAAGTGAGATCACTGACCAACAAGAGATGGCGCCACAACGCCCAAGAAGAAGCGATAGCCGATGACAGAAGCAGCCCGCGAGAACCACCGAAATGCCCAGCTGACACGGTCCGTGCTAGTCGGAGCAAAACGTCCCCTCGAAGACGGTAAAGGAATTTTACTGAAAGTACTCGGGTATGAATAAATATTGAAGTAAATGAGGATGCAGCAAAGGAAAAACTCATTTGGTGATGAGACAAAATAAATTCCAATGGGAAAGAAAAAAAGAAGCGGACCCGTGGCCAAATGAAAAACCCCCGTGCGGCATCCACATAACGGAAATAGGAATTGAAAGCCAAGCCCCACGTGCGGTAAGTGTTCATCGAACTTAACCAACTAAAAGTGAAGTTCAAAAATGCAGATATTATTAATTACTCGATTTGATTTGGTGAGTAATCATTATATTGAGCAGAGATTTTACCCACCAATGTTCCCATTTAGTGCTGCAGATAGAAAAGTACGAATTCATTGGCTTATTAGCAAAAACATTGAGGTTTTCACTGATGCGTGGTAGATTTCCACCGATACTATCGATGTTTTGGGAATTAATAAACCCAGAGGAAAAAAGATTTACAAAATGGTTTTTATTTTGGGCAGTGAGTGGCTTTTATGTTCAGATAAAGCCATCCATGTAAATAATAGCAGTTATGTTAAAGTTCCTATTAACCCTGCCCAACTCTTATTTTATTATGCTGGAGGCTTCTTTCTGGCCACTAAGATTTGTTAACTCACCAGCCAGGTAGGTGTGTGTGTGTGTGTGGCCACTAAATTTTTTGGACTTACCGGTCACTGCCACTTAGCTAAAATTCCAGTTTGCACCTAGAGACTGTTTGTAAGGGCTATGAAATTTGAATGCCTTGCTAGACTGTCTTTGAACAATCTATGCATAGCTTGAAATAAATTTAACTTCCACGTTGTTACTCTGTTTCCTCTCTGAAACGCTCCGTGAATTACATGGAGACTACATGTCCCAATATTTAATAAAAAATTACCTTTGTTTTCTTTAAGTTCATCACAAATATGTCTCCAAAATTTAAAATTCATGTGTGGCCTATCCATAGAAATTTGTAAAAGATTTTCCAAATTTAAATCTGATGTAAATCCTGGGCAGTAGAATGGCCATGAAAAACTGAATTAAAAAAAAAAAAACCATCACTTCATTAGAATTTTCAGGCCAGTAACTAATTATTAAGTCCATAAACAGCATTCAGAGCTTCATCAATACACAGTACAAAATATAATGGTGAAATTTCTTTCAATAGCAAAGAATGAAAATATGGGGCCAAACCAAAAGTAATGAAGTATGCCATTTTCGTGGTCCCCAAGGTAATATTCTTCACTACCTCACTATTAGGGAACATGGCTTGAAATATCTGTGCTGCATCCTTAAAGCCATTGTAGGGTGAGTGTGTCATCACTAATTTGAGAGCCCACAAAATTTCGGACGTAAGAGTTTTTTTTTTTTTAGTACATTATTCGCCACTGAAGAACATGCCAATGTCGAGTTTGACTTCTGTCTTTGTATTTTTTATCACTTTCAACACTAGAAGCACCGCTAAACAAGGTAAAAATAGATACTTGCTTTGTACTCTTGACTGACTTCAGGTGCTTAACACTCTTCTCGTGACTAAATATAGCTTGTCTGCTGTAAAATATTCAACTTAAGCAACATGGGCAAAGTCTACAATGTGCTGTACACGGGTCCATGTGTACCGCTTTGATCCAGTTCATCCACTGTGGATTAAATTCTTTATCGGTCCATTCCAAATTGAAAATCGTTTTCTTATTGCTCATTTTGAACAAAATGCTAGCGTGCAACAATGTAAAACAAGCATGAAGATCTTTTAACTCAAAGACTGCTCAAAGCTCATGTGCTTCCACCTGAAAGATAATGCTAAAATGCGATAACTTGTACTTACGGTAGCGTTCTCATTCATTGGAGCAACTTCACATCAACCAAGAGCTGGAGGGGAAAACGAAGCACCACTAGCACTGGCATTCCCTTCCCTCCTATCCTATCCTGAGGAGGACAGAAGAGGCGTGGGAAATCTTCGCCTCAGCGCTCAATCCCCCTTTCTCTCTCTCTCTCTCAGCAAGAACGGCACATGACCTTTTCTCTCCCTCGAACTTCCAGGTTCAGCAGCGAATGGAACCTAGCTAGCGAAGGAGGATTCGGGTACAAAATACAACAAAATCTTAACACTTGGCAGGTCTGACAAGGGATCGCTCATTTTCCAGGATAGTTGTGTGCAGGGCTCCACAAATGCGGTCGCCAGGTCCAAAATATTTTGGCTGAGGACTATGTTTTCAGCAGTTTTAATTAGTAGTTATTTTATTTTTTTTAATGTAATGAAGCAAATTTTGGAATGGTTGTATTTTTATCTTTTACAGAAATCAGTAAACAGAGGCATGCGTGCAGTCCCATGAACTGCAGTATCTCTCTCTCCTATCTGCCTATCCCACACCACACATCACGTGACCAGTGGGAAAGGCTTGCTCCTCATGGTGCTCTCTGTCATGATCTAGGCAGGGTAGGGGCCCCAGAATCCTTTGCGCTGAACAAATCTTAAACTGGGAAGCATGCTTGCTGGCTGCTATGCTGCACAACACAAAATATTTGTGATAAAGGATCTTCTGTCCTAGTCGCACCTTGACCGACTTAACAGGTCAACAAAATAACTATGTTAAGAGAGTTTGTTATGGAAATAAACCGTATAGATTCTCTTTTTTCTTTGTTTACTGTAAAGAAAAAAGTGTTTAGTGATTACATAATTCTGCATAAAAATGTAATAGCTTTGCTTTATCACTTTACAAAAATATCATGCACTTAGAAATTAAACAACTCCGTACTTATTTTTATGCACTGTTAAAGTAAACCAAAGCTCTCCGTCTTACGAAGTGGGATATTATCGGAACTTGTGTCATTGCTTTGTTTCGAGTTAAGAGTTTCGGCTGTAACGACATAGCTTCAGTCCGCTACGCATAGCACAGGTAGCCATCTCGGAACCCGTTGTTCTTTTTTTTTTTTTTTTACCTTGGAGGGGTGGAGATGGGGGCATGGAATGGGCGAAGCAGTAAAAGGGTGGGTTTTTTTGTTTTTTTTTAATCATAGAGAAGCGTGCGAAACCGATTTGCTTTATGCAACTATACATTTCTTGCATTACCCTTGAGGACGAGGTACCAGGTTTTTTTTTTTGGTTTTTTTTAAGTAAATTTGTGATGGTAAGATTACGTAAGCAACGTGTGTTGATTTTTGGAACTCCTTTCCAGAGGTTAGCATCTCGGTATATATTTATACAGCTGTGTGTGTGTGTTAATTATTTATTTGAAAAAGCTAAAAATGCTTTTCTTCGTAATTTTTAAGTATTTATAATGCACTCATAAATTGACTTTTGCACCATATTCTCTTCTTGATTTTTGAAATATCTTCAGGATATTTTTAAGCAGTTTTCTAGATTTTCGCTAAAATTAGTTGGCAGGCATGCAATTAGGAAATTCCCTTCCTTCATCAACTCTATTATTTTTTGGGCACCCAGACTTATGCAGATCTTTGAAGTTGAATGGTTGTTCCTTTTTTTTTTTTTTTTTTCGTGTAAAACGTTGTCGTAACACAGTAGAAGGAACAAGAGATTGAGAGTGTCATCATTCTTTGGTTTCATCTCTCTCCCGGTCACAGGTGTGCCATCTTTTGTCCCACTGGACTTCGGGTGCCAATACCCATGCCGGTCACAGGTGTGCTATCTTTGTCCCACTGGACTTCGGGTTCTGTGCTGTTTAAGTGCTTATGGAGAAGCACCTGTTACTTGGCTGTTCTGATGCTTTGGAAGGATTCCGACTATGATCATAAAAATTTGTAACCAGCTTCATGCAACTTAAAAATATTTGGTGCTATTTGCTTCAAATTAAAAGTGCTTGAATTCCTCAGCTCACTTCAAGGCACGGTTCTTTCATGCTAAAGTTATTTTTATGATGGAACAAAAGAGTCTACTTTCATTTTTTCAGAAGCGACCGCCATTTGGAACTCCGCAAAATGATGACAAAGGTCAAATTGAACAAATGCCTCAGAAAAACAAACTTGGATTGTCTCAAAAGACTACAAGTGAAAATAAGAAAGATGGCAAGAAAAAATGGTGTGAAGAATTTCCATGGTTAGTGTTTGAAAACGATAAAGCTTCTGCAAAATATGCTCAAAATATCCCAATATTTCAAATAAAAACTCAAAATTTGTTCGTGGTTTCCAGTGGCCTTTCAAAATTGAGACTTTCAAGATACTCCAGCAATCAAAAATGCACAGAAACTGCATTGAACATGACCTTGCTGTAGAAAAACCCGAGTGTACACCATTAGCAGTGTGTCACAAAAAGATGGATGAAAAAATGTTTAACCATCTTGAAAAGCTCTTCAACACTACATATTATGTGGCAAAATATAATAAGTCATTTACAGATTTTTCAAATCTGTGTTATTAAATAAATTTCATGTAAATGTGAGTCTTGAACAATATCAGAATGATATGAGGTGTAAAGAGTTCATATAACATATTGCAGATGAGATTAGGCAAGAACTAATGCAGAAGTTAAACAGTGTAACCATGCAACTATCCTTCTTGATGCATCAACTGATAAGTCCACAGTAAAAGAGTTACTTCTTTATATTTGCTATGTCAAAGACAAGAAAGTGAAAGAAATATTCCTGTCAGTAGTACCTTTTCAGTCATCTACTGCTGAAGGGTACTACAAGGTTTTGGATGAAGAAATGAGAAATTTGGGAATTGGTTGGTTAGAAAGACAGTGGTTGGTCGGGCTTGGTACAGATGGCGCGGCAAATATGTTTGGGAAAGAAAATGGGCTAACTACAAAAATAAAGAGAAGCATCCCAGATGTTTCCCAACACTGTGTTGCTCAAAAATTAAATTTGAGTGTTCTGAGCTCAATACAAAATGTTAAATATCTAGATGAATTAGATACTGTTCTCAAAAAGCTATACAAGTTTTACTGGAACTCGTCTACACGAATGGGACAGTTAAGCAATATTGCTAAAATTCTGGAGTCAAAGATTCTGAAATTTCAGTATCTACACAAGGTTCAGTGGGTTTCAAGCAAAGTAAGGTGCTCTTACTGCATTAGTAAAGAATTATAATGTAGTTATAGCTCCTTTAGAAGATGTATCAAATGAGAAAGGGGGTGTGCTGCTGTAGCCAGAGGAATTGTAAAAAAAAAAAATGAAAAGTTTCAGATTTGCTGCAATGCTGCACTTTTTACTAGATTTTTTGCTAATATTTAAAGAAGTTTCATTGATTTTTCAAAAAGAGCAGTTACTTTTAAGCCAAGTTGAGCTACACATTAAAAGATCACTAAAGGAACTTAAGAACTTGGAATCTAGGCCTGCCTCATATGAAAGCCAGTTCACAAATGTGACAACTATCAGTGGAAACTACTTACAAACATTGACAGTAAAAGCTTTGAGTCAGACAATAACAAAATGATCAGCAATGGGTTAAGGTACCTTCAGGAACGATTTTTAGAATCTGAGACTACTTTACAAAAAGCTTCTTCAGTGTTTGACACTTTTGTCTGGCCAGAAGAAAACCTAGAAGATTTTGGGAAAAGTGAAATTGAAGTTCTTGCCAAGCACTTTTAAAGACATCTTTCCTCTCGTAATGAAACCTCATGGGGAAACTAAAATGAAGTCTCTAATGAGTGAGTGGTACAAATTTTAAGTTTTAGGGCGAGGTTTGCAGATTTACTTCAAAAAAAACACTATCTAACCAAGAGAGATTTCCAGTTCTTGGCCACCCACTAGAAATTGTTGCAGTTCTACCAACATGTACTGCATCATGTGAACGTGGTTTCAGTCACATGAATTTGATAAAAACAAACAGAACATCCATGGAAGCATCAACTTTGAATGATCTCATGATGATTCACTTGAATGGCCTCCACTTAAAGACTATAAACCACAGAAAGCTATTGATAGGTGATTCTTTGGATCCAAAAAATCTAGACACACAAGTATGCTAGTAGTTAAGAAGCAAAAATTAGGAAACACAGAATTTGAAGAACTACATCAGAAATAGAATGTTGAGAGATTTTTTTTTCCCCTAGTGGGATGTCCTTTATAAGGCATACTACTACTACTACTACACAAACATTTGAGAATGTGTTAATGCAATTTTCATTTACAGTTTCTTGAACCTTGATTATGCAACATAAATTCTTATTGACATGTTTTCAAAATCCCTATTAACTGTGAACATTTGAAATTGCCAAATGCAACATCTGAATTCACCGTCCATATTACTATATTAGCAATTACTCTTTCTCAATCAATACAATAAAAACTTGTGCTTTTTCGAAAATGCACAGTTAACAAAATGTGCTCCACAAAATTCAAGAGATGAGACCAGACCACCACCCGTTTTTCTTGCAGAATTGTATTCAGTTCTGATCAGTATGCAGTACTTTTTCAGTTAAATGTGAGAATATGAAAAGTGTAACTTTGGACACAAACATTTTAACTTATGTATATTGTTGTACAATTTCTTATTAACATTTATTCAGCATGTTGGAAACATTCTATGATCACTTACTGAAACAGTACAGTCTACTTTATATAATTTCTGATTTCCACATAAATAAATGTATGTAATTTATGTAAAAGCATATACAGTAATTTATACTTGTAACTAAGGTTACACAAATATGTTTGCCACTGGAAACTATGGTTTTAGCAGTTTTATTAGTATATCTTTCCTGCCATGAAATGAGCTACAGCTAAAAAAAAATCTGTGCTATTGATCTACAACAAATCCTCAGTCTGAGAAAAAATAACTTCATGTTTATGCATTTATTCCTTCCATCATATTTTTTTCAATAATGCTTTCGGGAATCTAGGCAAAATGATGCAGGTGTTTCATATCTGTACCCGAGAGCTGTTCCTTTAATATTTTACAAAAGGGATTGAAAATAAATGAATTCTGTAGACTGGTTTTCGTAAAACTTTTAAACTTTTTTGGATACGTTTGTCACAGTAAAAAAAGTCTAGTCAATGAAAGTTATGTTAAATATTTCTAAACAATTAAAATCTATAATTCCTTTAAGTAACGCAGTAAGCCACTTACCAGCTGCAGGAAGATCTATCCTTAGTAATCACACATATAAATGCTTCAAAGACAACACACTAATATTTATTGTATATCTCCACAAAAAGGTAATAACTCACTATTCCAACACGCACACCCTCTACATATCACTGACATTGTTCAAAGATCACCCACTTAGATTACTAACCGACGTGAGCAGCAGAAGGGGATCTTCTCAGGCAACGCTCGCTAGAGTAAACAAATAAAAACGTTTCGAGCAGCGCCACCTGCAATTCTGTTAAATGTTCTCTGAGGAGTCTGGTTGGAAAAACTCTGACAGCCATATTTCTTATAATAATTTCTAACAGTCTCCCACTTGGCTGGAGGAGTTCATTTTATCATGCCTAGTGTCAGTCTAAGTTTTTCAAACTGGGGTCCAACCAATGGCTTGGTGAAAATGTCCGCAACCATTTGAGAAGTATTACAGTAGTTTAACTGAAGAATAGTTCCACTCAATTCTTTCACAAACTGATACTGCACCATAATGTGTTTAGATCTGGAATTGATCTTTTGATTTTCTATAAGATGTATAGTTTATTTGTTATCCTGAAATATTGTAGTGGTTCCAGTCTGTTCACAATCAAAATCCTTGAGTAACTCTCGCAACCACAATAGTTCTTTGCTTGCTTCTGCAGTGACGATGAACTCTGCCTCGGTTGTAGATAAGGCTGTTGTTGACTGCTTACGGCTGGTCCAACATATGGCACTCTTTGCAAGCATGAAAACAAATCCAGATGTTGATTTCCAGTCAGTCCGGTCTCCTGCCCAGTCAGCGTCTGCATAACCTTTCAAAATTAGTGGGTCTTGTGAAGATAGTCTTAATTTAAGGTTTACGGTTGATTTCAAATAATAAATTAACTTCATAATGGCTAACCAATCTTGTTTACTTGGTTTTTCTAATTTTCTGCTTAAGATGCCTATGGCAGTTGAAATGTCTGGTCTTGTTACTGTAGATAAATACATGACAGCTCCCACTATTTCTCTATAAAGTCCATTATCTTTTAGAAGTTCTTCTTCTTGAATGTTCTTTCTGTAGTCTGTACTAATTGGTGTTTTACTTTCCTTATTTTGATCTGTAGCATAACTTTGTATAATTTCCTTTATTTTATTACTTTGACTCAGAAGAAAACTTCCATCATCTTCTCTTTCTATTTGAATTCCAAGATAATATGTTATGTGGCCTAAATGTTTGACTTCAAATTGATTTTTCCAACAAATTTGCAGTTTTCTTTATATTTTCTGTGTTATTTGATGCAATTAATATATCATCTACATAAATAGCTAAATAAGTTGTTTGTTTTTAATCCTTCAGTGATAGTAAGGATCTGTTGTACTTTGTTTGAAGCCCTTGTTGAACAAATATTCTGTTATTGTTTTATTCCAATTTCTGGCACTTTGTTTGAGACCATATATGCTCTTATGCAATTTACGAACTTTTTTCTTCTTTTCCTGATTCTCTGAAACCTTCTGGTTGTTCCATAAATACATCTTCAAATTTTCCATACAGGAAAGCAGGTTTCCATATCAAGATGATGAACATTCCATTTTCTATTTGCTGAAACTGTTAAAAGAGTTCTTAAAGTGGTATGTTTTACTACGGGTGAAAAAGTTTCTTCAAAGTCTAATCCCGGTTGTTGTGTATACCCCTTTGCAACAAGTCTTGCTTTATAGCTTTCGACTTTTCCACTTGCATTGTATTGTTTTGAAAATCCATTTATTCTTAATGGCTTTCTTTCCTTCTGGAAGATCTACCAAAGTCCATGTTTCATTTTCCTTCAATGCATCTAGTTCTTCCTTTATGGAATTCAACCAGTTTCCTTTTTCTACTTCGTTCATGTCCTGGATTTCTTTTAAATTTTGAGAATCCTTTTTATACTGAACTTTTGCAACATATGCTAATCTTTCTGGTGGTTTTCCTTTGTTTATTCTTGAAGACTTTCTTTGAACATTTTCAGGTTCTTCTCTATCATTATTTTCTTTCACAGTTTCTGATGACATTACTTTATTTTGAACGAAAATTTCTTGTTCATCTTCTTTCCTTTCAGCAGGTTTACTTTTTATTATAGCTTGCTGACGTTCATCAAATTTTACTGATCTGGTAATGATTATTTTGTTTGTTTCTTTATTTAATACTCTGTATCCATTAGATCTTTGATCATATCCTAATAAGATTCCCTCTTGTGCTCTATTGCCAAATTTTCTTCTTTGTTACTTTGGTACATATACATAAGCTTTTGATTCAAATACTTTAATATGACCAAGATATGGTTTAAATCCGTTCCATAATTCAAAAGGAGTTTTTCCTGTTGCTTGTGTTGGAACTCTATTTTGTATGTAAGCTGCTGTTATTACAGCTTCTGCCCTGTATTTACCTTCCATATTAGCATCTAACATAATAGTTTTTGTCATTTCTGTCAAAAATCTGTTTTTCTTTCAGCAATTCCATTCATCTGAGGACAGTATGGAACAGTTGTTTTATGTTCTATTCCTTGTTCCACTAAATAATTTTCAAAATCTCTTCCACAATACTCTCCTCCATTATCTGTTTTTATTGATTTTGGCATTTTTCCAAATTTGGTTTTCACTGAAGCTACATATTGCTTAAATTTTACTAATGCTTCATCTTTACTTTTAAGCAAATAGATGTAACAGTATCTGCTATAGTCATCTATAAATGTGATAAAATACTTGTAACCACTAGGACTGGCCTCAACTATGGGACCACAAATATCTGTGTGTACTAATTCTAACACAGCTTTGGCCTTAAAACTACTTTGTTTGGAGAATGGCTTCTGTGTAAGTTTGCCTTTTATGCAAAACTCACAATTTTCTTCCTTTTTACAATTGGAAAGAGTTATTCCTCTTGCTAACTCCTTTTTCTCTATTTGTTTTATCATTTCAATATCCCTATGACCTAGCCTTCTGTGCCATAAATTCAAACAATTCTTATTTTCACATGTAGTGGCCAAATTTGCCTTTTCATCTAATATTTGTAGTTTGTACAAATTATCTGAGGCATCTATTAATCCTATAGCTACAATAGTATCCCCATACTTAATTGTGCATTTTTTATTCTTGAATAAAACTCCAAATCCTTTTTCTGTGACTTTTCTAACAGATAACAAATTAGTGTCTAAATCTGGAACATATAACACATCCTTTACTTCCACTTTTCGAACTTTTCCTTTTTCGATTTTGCAGTTTAAGGTTATATTTCCCTTGCCTTCCGACTTTATCTGAGAACCGTCGGCAGTAGTGATCAGCTCTGATTCACCTTTTGAAAGTTCTTTAAACAGTGTTGCATCATTTGTCATGTGACACGTTGCACCGGAATCAATTGACCAACCTTTGGATATTTTGTTGGGTTTTGACTTTGTTTCTAATGAAAAATTTTCATTTTCTCTTTTTATGTCATTTTGTTCACAATCTAATTTTATTTTTCTTGTCTTCACGGCAATATTACTGTGAGACTCTGTATGTGGGTTTATTTTGTGAAACTTACCAGTGTTACCTTTATTTTGATTCCTTTTGTAATGCCAACAGTCATCTTTGACAAGATTCTTTTTTTACAAAAAGTGCAAAAACTTTCTTGTTTAGAGCTGTAATTTTTCTTTTTATAACTTGTTTTCAAAACAGTTGTGTGATCAGTGTGTGCCTGTGAGTTTTCTTTCCTTCTATTAGATTCATCTATCACTTTACATTTGATAAACTCAAGTGTTAAATCTTCTTCCTGTCTTGCTTCTAATGCAGTAACTAAATTTTCATAGGTACTTGGTTAACTATTTAGCAAGATAGCCCCCAAATGTGTGTCTTTGAATTCCTCTCCCTGTGATTTAAGCTTGTGAACTATTTCCAGCATTCTATTTACATGCTCTTGCATAGTTGATCCATTTTCTTGAAAACGTAAACTATACAGTTTTCTAAGCAAATACAATTTACTACTCAAACTTTCTCTTTCGTAAACCATTTTCAAAGCATTCCACATTTCAGAACTTGTTCTCTTGTCGCATACGTGAATAATTTGATCATCAGACACGCAAAGTGTTATTGTAGCTTTAGCCAGTTCGTCATTTTTCAACCATGCATCACTCTTTTCTTCTGGAATTGGCTCTGAAACAACATTCCATAAATTATCTTTAATAAGAATCATTTCCATTCTTACTTTACAAATTTGATAATTAAAATTATCTAACTTTGTTATACTGTACATGCCGCTTCCTATGAATGACGCCATTTTGTTCCGCTTTCGATTTTCGAATGAGGAACTACGCAGTAACAAATACGCCTTCAATTCACTCGACTCAAATGCTTGATGAATTTGACGAACTTTGCTTTTAATCTTCCTGACAGCAGTGAGATTTCAGTCTCATAATCAATATTGTTAAATATTTCTAAACAATTAAAATCTATAATTCCTTTAAGTAACGCAGTAAGCCACTTACAAGCTGCAGGAAGATCTATCCTTAGTAATCAAACATATAAATGCTTCAAAGACAACACACTAATATTTATTGTACATCTCCACAAAAAGGTAATAACTCACTATTCCAACACGCACACCCTCTACATATCACAGACATTGTTGTTGTTCAGTCAAAGATCAACCACTTAGATTACTAACCGACGTGAGCAGCAGAAGGGGATCTTCTTCTCAGGCAACGCTCGCTAGAGTAAACAAATAAAAACGTTTCGAGCAGCGCCACCTGTAATTCTGTTAAATGTTCTCTGAGGAGTCTGGTTCGAAAAACTCTGACAGCCATATTTCTTATAATAATTTCTAACAAGTTAAGCCTAGTCCCGCACTATTTATGCCGGAAGAAGCGCATGAACAGCAATTCTGTTGGGGGGGGGGGGACTCGTAAATATGTTCTGTACTTGAAAAGGGGGGGGTTTGCTGGCCACTGAAAACTTTTGCTGGCTACCACATTTTTTTCAATTTGTGGAGGCCTGGTTGTGCAGATTTTTCAGGTTTCGATGAAAAATAGCAATTTTCCCCTCACTGTTTCCTAACTCTTTTGAACAAAATCAAATTCCCTGACCCGTGGGAACCCCAGGAACTGTGTGATGACTACTTTTGAACAAAAAAACAGTATTTTTTTTACTTTTAACGAACAATCTTTGAAGTAGACATGCAACTCTTTTAGTACAATATAATCGTTCACAGTGCTCTCTCTAAATGTAAGTTTATTTTCCAAATTTTAAAATTCAGCTGTTCCTATATTGATTAAAAGCTTAAAGGTTTAATAATTAATCAGGACATTTGTATATTTACATAATCTTATATTGTATATTTACATAATCTTGAGGGACGGCGCTGGATGTTTTTGTTCTTTCCCTAATCCTTACAAACAGGGCAAGATTTCATCTTTTTTGCTCACTAGCAAATTTTGCTAGTGACCAAATAGTTTGCTAGCAAAACGTTTGCATGACTAGCAAGTAAAACTAAATCACATCGTAACTTATTTTCTAATAAAGTTACACAGAAATTTAAATATGTGTATAAATATTTTGACTTACCTTTCTGAATAATGAATAGAATGTTAGATAAGTTTAGTGACTATCTTTATTATTAATTTCTAACAAATTCTCATACCACATGAATATATTTCAGACATTCTAATTCAGATTTCTTCCCATATGGTTTACGCTCAGGGTGTCTGACTTTGTCATCATACCATTTTATAACTGCTGACCATGGATTAAAAATCTCTTCTTGTGGCCCTTCTATTTCAATTGTCATCAGAGCATTAAAAGTTTAAACAGACAAATTGTTCCTCCAATCCCCTTGTATTCTTTTTAAAAAACTGAATCCCACCTCACAACATGCAGTACTAAGTGGAAGTATCGCACAAATTTTTGCTAAACTTCTACACACTTCAGATCTGCCAACTACCACACAATGCCGTAGTTTCTACGGAATTAGTTGTCCGACTACGGAACTCACTATCAAAACTACGGATTCTACAAATTTTCATTTTGTTTCAAATTTTTCTTTTGCTATTATTTTTATGATATACACGAGATTCTTACAGGGATTCGCGGAATCCCGCTTTTTTTTTTGTCATCAGTTAGATCATTCTAACTGATGACAAAAAAAGGGGGGGGTCGTTTTCCATCTGGAGATGAAATTTCGTGCTTCGAAACTTTCAAACACAGTACCGAAACGGAGTAAGAACATTTTGCCGTAATCGCAAATTTTTCTCCCAATGTTGTCTTTGTGTCCGCTTTTCTTGTTAAATATCATTTTATTGCATAAATGTTTGCATTTTAGCTTGAAACTGTGGAGAACAATTTGCAAAAACGGAAGTTGGCTGCTGCAAAATTTTTCTGTAATCTTCAGGCATGAGATTCTTTTGCGAATTCAAGGAATTCCGGCTTTTTTCGTTATTATTGGAATTCCGTCTTTACGAAACTAGAAAACGAAAGGTCGACGGAATTCGGATTTTTTCCTTAATCATATTTTTTTTTCTCACGATGTTGCCTCTGTCAAGTATTATTGCTCATTAACATTTTATTGGATAAATATTTGTATTTCAGCTTGAAAATACAAGGAAATTTTCCAAAACCAGAAGTCAGACGAAGCAAAAGTTTCTTCCGTAATAGTTTACCCTCCACGAACACGTTTCGTAAAAAAGCGTCTATCTATGTCACGCAATAAGGCTAGTTACTATGGATAAGACTTTTGCCAGTGTTGGCAGGCTATTTTCCAGTAACATTTTGGTTTGCTTCTTTCGGTTTTGTCTACCATCCGAATAGGTGGAATTATTCTTGCTTATTCATCACTGATCATTAGAGCACAGTATTTGATGTATGCACGACTATCAAGACTTGTGGAAGTAGGAGATCGCTTCGCTTAGGGTACGACAGGAGTTGAGGACAAAGTTCGTGGGGCAAAAGAAGGGAGGGTGGCAGACCAGGTGGTCAAACAACCGATCCATCCCAGAGCTCTGGGTTGCCACAGCAACCATTGCCGACGTCACGTTCAGTTTCTGTAATAGACCAATGAGGGCACGATGGAGAGGAGTTTCAATGCGCTTCTACGACAGTTTGGAAGGAATGAAAGATATGGGGAGGATGGGTATTAAGTGTCAAAAGGAAATTGGCGAAAGAGAATCGCTGATCGTCGCTGTTTTAACAAGTGATAATAGAAACTTATGTAAACTTCGTGGATTAATAATGATTTTTGGTTACTTTAAATAAAGAAATTACCTTACTAGCAATATTTGCTACTGCGATTTTTTTTCACTAGCAAATTTGATTTTTCACTAGCAAATTTGATTTTTCACTAGCTATTTGCTAGTTGCTAATCGGTGAAATCGCGCCCTGCTTACAAATTCTACTTTTGCCAAATGGCATGTTAAAAATTCCGAAATAAAATTTGTGTCCCAAATGATGCATAGAATTTGTAATTATGGGTCCTATTTTTCGTTTTTGGGTAATTTACGTGTTTACAGTGCGCCAGTGGCAGCGCTGCATCTTAGAACAAAAAAACAAAAGAATTCTCTCTCAACACCTGCCGTAAAGGGTCTCTCTGAGTAGTCAGTTTAGAACATGAGGGGGCAAAAGTGTGACATTTAGCATGATGAAGCAAGTGCATGGGGACAGTTGACTATCTCAAGCACGTGCTTTCAAATGGCATAAATATGTTTCTGCAGTGGAAGAGTCACTAGAAGACAACGAACATCCGGACACTGCAAGGATTGTGCAAAGATTAGACATGATTGAAAAGGTGAGAGAAATCATCTCTGATGACAGAAATGCAACCCTTCATATGATTTCAAAATATCTAGAATTGAATAAGGAAACCATTCGACAAATAATAATGTAAGATTTAAAGAAAAGGAAAGTGTGTGCACAAGTTGTACCACATTCTTTAATCAATGATCAAGGATGAGTGAGAGTTGAACACTGCAGAGACTTGATTGCTGCCACTGAAAGAAACCCAAATTTCCTCAATATCATCATTACAGGTGATGAGACATGGGTCTTCCAATATGACCCTGAAACGAAACAGCAAAGTGCCGAGTGGAAGTCGGCAAACACTTCGCAAACCAATAAAGTTAGTCGGTTAAGATCAAAAATCAAAACAATGCTCATTGCCTTCTATGATAGCAAAGGAATTGTGCATAAGTAATTCATGCTCAGTGGACAAACTGTTACTGCTGTGTTTAATGTGGGCATTCTTAAATGTTTGCTGCAAAGAATCTCCATCATGTGAGGCCAGAGTATCGAGAAGAAAGCAGCAGAGTTCTTTTGCATGACAATGCCCCTTCTCGCAAAGTAGTCACCATTCGAGAGTTTCTGGCCGAAAAACAGGTGGTCTGATTGTTGACATACCCTCCTTATTCTCCAGCATTATCTTCGTGTGACTACTTCTTATTTCCTAAACTCAAAGCACCACTTTAAGGGTGCTATTTTGATTATGTACACACCATCCAGAAAGCTGTGACAAGGATTCTTAACAGCATTACTGTAACTGCTTGCCAGCAGTTATTCCATGCACTTTGTGAGCATGCAAACCAGTGTCTAGGTGCAGGAGGAAGCAACTTTGAATAAACCAAGGTTGGTAATTTACTACAGTGGTTCATTATTTTTATCTAGCATAGTCTCGTTTTCAAATTGCCACACTGTGTATCAGTATTTTTACAAAATTATTTTAATATGAGCATACATCATAAACAGAACTGATTTTTAAATCCCTTTAACTCAGTTTAGGGATGATTATGTGGTTCATGCAATTAAGGGAAGTATAAACTGTCTCAAACAAAACTCTTACAAAATCCAGTTTAACAATACTAATGAAGAAAGAAGTGGGAATTATCAAAAATTCCTCTTCAGGAACAAAATATATGCACATGCATATGAGGGAAAATCAGAAAGTAAAGCCAATTTTTGTTGACTTAAATGATACTGCAAGTGACAGCAGCCAACCAACATTAACACACTGTAACAGCAATTGGACAAGGCATCATGCAATGTTACCTGTCAGTCCGACTCCGGCAGTGAGTGAGTAAATGTGGAAGCTCTTGTTTCCAATTGTGCCACTGTTGAACAGCATGCCATAATAGGGTTTTTCTGGGCAGAAGGACCAAAACTTGCTTAAATTTACAGATGAATGGTAGTACAGTATAGTAATAAGTGTACAATCCAGAGAAAAGTTTACAAATGGGTAGAAAGGTTTAAATCTGGCAGAACAGGTGTGACTGACAAAGCTTGATCAGGGCACCTGTTCAAGTAAAGAACTGAAGATCATGTTGATCATGTGAACTATCTGATTCAAGAAGACCAACAATTTACTGTGCCTGCTGTGCTAGACATAAGTTATAGTTATGCCTATGCAATGGTGCACGATGACTTATGATACTAGAAAGTGTATGCCACGTAGGTCGTGAAACAGCTGCCTGATCAACACAGTGTATGGTGATTCCTACCCAGTTTTTTGCAGCTTCATGAAGATCCAGGTTTAGTGGAAACAACTGTCACTGGAAACAAGACCTGGGTGCACCATTTTGACCCTGAAAGCAAGAGGAAGGATGGAGAGGAAATACCACCCTTTGTCCCAAGCAAAAAAATCAGTCCAAAGTGGACTGTGGTCAAAAATTGTTTTTTTATTTTATTATTTTTTGCACCACCACAATGCTTGCCACCAAACAGCAATGCAACCATGACAACATCAAACCCCAAGTCTGAGGTTCTTCCACATCCACCTTATAGTCCAGAACTTGAACCAAGCAATTTTAGTATTATAAATATTTAACGGGAATTATAGAGGATAAATTTATTAAGTACATTACCTCTCAAATTTTCGATCTATAATCTATACACTAGATCAGGGCTTTTCAAATTGTGTGTCGCGGGTTTTGGTCAAGGGAGTCTCCGTCGGAATTCGTTGAAAAGGCCGGAAAGGAAGGGATAATGGCAGCCACACATCACCCCCACCCCCCCAAATAGATGAGCAAACATTCCTAGAGATGCGTCCCCATGTCTCCAGGGTGTCACGTGGCCTCTTCCAAGGATCAAAACAATGTGGGCAAAAGTTATTTGATTGGTTTCTGATGATTCAGTTAACTTTGCAGAGAAGGCACACTTTTGTTGCAGCGCCATGTGAAGACTGGACTCGCTGCCCCGGTGGTGCAATGGTCTAAGCGATGGCTTCTGATCTCTCGTCCGAGATGGGTCCAGGTTCGAATCCCGGTGAGTCATGGATATTGTGTTTGTCTTACGGCACTGGCTCTTTCCATTCGCTGGAGTCAGTGGCCCTAAATTAGGGACGGGTTACTGTTTATAGCCCATTGAGTTGCTCACGGTGCTCGTTAAACCCTCAATCAAAAAAAAAAAGTTGGACTCATTCTTATGCTTACTGTTCATGATAACGGATGTGCAGTGGTTTGTGAGCTTTCCGTATTTTTTGTATTTATGTCCTTTACATTTTAAGAACAGGCAAGATGGATAAATTTTTAGATGCTGGTAAAAAAAACGTGACGTTTTGTAAATAAACAGTTAAAAGATGAGAAGAAGTGAAAATACCGGAAATTTGATGAAGCCTACCTATATAAACATCTAAAATGAGCGAAACACACAGAGTCACGTACGATGCACGTTTGATTTGTTATGTGAGATTTATAGATGAAGATAATAAATTTTTACTGTACGCGACTGTGTTTCGCTCGGTTTAGATGTTTATGTGTTATTGTCGCATGAAGCCTGAGTTTTAGACCAACCTACCTATATTTCGGGTTCACATGTACTGTTGTGGGAAATGAAAAACATCCACAGCGTGTTATCTGTTTTAAAGTACTAGCCGCAGAAAGCATGCTCCCCAATAAAATGAAACGTCATTTGGGAACAGTTCATGGAAGTTTGGTAAACAATCCACATGAGTATTTTTCTTTTAAGTTGAAAGGAATGGCTGAGCAAAAGGCAGCTTTCACCAAACAAGCTACAAGCCCGATAAAGGTTCTTCTTTCATCCTACAAAGTTGCTTATCGAGTAGCAAAGAGCAAGAAACCACACACTATTGCTGAAGGCTCATTTTACCAGCTGCTATGGACATGGTTTCCATTATGGTAGGAGAATCCACTGCCAAGCAACTGCTAAGTGTGCCATTATCAGCTGATACTGTTAGTAGTCGAATTCTCGATATGACTGATGATATAAATGACCAGTTAATTGAAAAACTAAAGGGCAAGGATTTTTCAATTCAATTGGATGAAGCCACTGATAACCATAACGATGCGCATTTGATTTGTCATGTGAGATTTATAGATGAAGATAATAAATTTCACAAAGATCTTTTCTACAATAGTATGACATCTCATACAAAAGCAGTAGACTTGTTTCAGAAAATAGATTCTTTTATGCCAGAAAATTGTGTAGGCGTGTGCACAGACGGAGCCTGCTTTATGGCAGGTAGTTATGGGGGACTGAAGGCGCTCATTAAAAATAAGCTGCTCCTCATGCCATGTGGACACATTGCATCCCCCACAGGGAGGTTCTTGCTTCTAAAGCCTTGCTCTACATGAAGTTGACAGTCACTAATTGAAGTAGTAAACTTCATTAAAACTCAACCACTTTAAGTCCAGATGTTTTGAACAAATGTGTGCAGATATGGGGGCTGAGCACAGTTCTCTACTTTACTACTGCAAATCTTGATGGCTTTCATGTGGAAATGTCTTGTCAAGAGTATTTGAACTTAGGAGGGAACTTCATTCCTATCTTCTTGAGCAGAAATATTCCAATAAGTTTGAAGACAGTGTCTTTCTTTTAAAGCTATCATATCTGTGTGATATATTTTAAAAGCTAAATTCATTAAATATATCCCTGCAAGGTAATGAGATTTACATTTTGCTGCTAATGGACAAAATTTTTGCCTTCGAAAGAAAATTAGCTCTGTGGAAGAAAAAAATGGAAGAGGGAGTTCTAAATGACTGTTTTCCTACATTGCACACATTTTCAAATGAAAATGATTTAAAATTGAATGAAGCCGAGAAATTAGTGTTTCTGGATCATTTTAAGAAGTACTTTCCAGAAGATGTTCAACAACACAATCGGATCAAAGATCCTTTCAGCGCTGATTTTACCCTTAACGTTCTCAACTGCAGAACAAGCACAATTTATTTATATCTCGTCAAACTTGACATCACATTGAAACCTAAGTTTATGTCATCTTTCCTACCAGAATTTTGGTCATCGGTGAAGCAAGAGTACCCTGAAGTAGCCAACAAGGTTTTAAGAATTTTGATTCTCTTTGCATCATCATATTTATGTGAAACGGAATTTTCTGCAATGACTGTCATCAAAACCAAGTACAGGTTCCCAGTGAACATCGAGAAGGAGATGGGAATTGCAGTTTTCAAACTTGAACCAAGATTTGAGCATCTAAAAAAGAAACAAGCTCATCCTTTCCACTGACACTACTTGATTTAATACAGAAATGTAAGTTGATTAAGTTTAAGATGTTCTTTCTTCATAGAAAATATTTGCATTTTTGAACTTCACTTTTAGTTGGTAAAGTTCGATGAACACTTACCGCACGTGGGGCTTGGCTTTCAATTCATATTTCCGTTATGTGGATGCGGCACGGGGGTTTTTCATTTGGCCACGGGTCCGCTTCTTTCTTTTCCCCCGTTGGAATTTATTTTGCCTCATCACCAAATGAGTTTTTTTCCTTTGCTGCATCCTCATTTTCTTCAATATTTATTCATAACCGAGTACTTTCGGTAATACTCCTTTACCGTCTTCGAGGGGACGTTTTGCTCCGACTAGCACGGACCGTGTCAGCTGGGCATTTCGGTGGTTCTCGCAGGCTGCTTCTGTCATCGGCTATCGCTTCTTCTTGGGCGTTGTGGCGCCATCTCTTGTTGGTCAGTGATCTCATTTTTCGAACTTTTTCATTTTTTTGCTCAATTTTAATTAAATTTCTCCAGCTATATATATAACTTTTTTTAATTAAAAATTAATTAAAATTGAGCAAAAAAATGAAAAAGTTCGAAAAATGAGATCACTGACCAACAAGAGATGGCGCCACAATGCCCAAGAAGAAGCGATAGCCGATGACAGAAGCAGCCCGCGAGAACCACCGAAATGCCCAGGTGACACGGTCCGTGCTGGTCGGAGCAAAACGTCCCCTCGAAGACGGTAAAAGAGTATTACCGAAA
Organism: Macrothele yani; assembly: GCA_039090855.1. Lineage (NCBI taxonomy): Eukaryota > Metazoa > Arthropoda > Arachnida > Araneae > Macrothelidae > Macrothele > Macrothele yani. The sequence goes on along the minus strand of CM077023.1, from coordinate 78,156,937 downwards.
GTACTCGGGTTATGAATAAATATTGAAGTAAATGAGGATGCAGCAAAGGAAAAAAACTCATTTGGTGATGAGGCAAAATAAATTCCAACGGAAAAAAAAAAAAAAAAAAAAAAGCGGACCCGTGGCCAAATGAAAAACCCCGTGCCGCATCCACATAACGGAAATATGAATTGAAAGCCAAGCCCCACGTGCGGTAAGTGTTCATCGAACTTTACCAACTAAAAGTGAAGTTCAAAAATGCAAATGCATTAATGCACGTTAAATAATATAACCTCCAATATCGGAAGTAAATTGAAAAAATAGAAAATATTGTTTTCATTTAAAAATTTTATGATTACCTTCCTATTTCTTTTAATAATGAGAAGTAATAATATTTAATTAAAAAAAGTTATATTTAAAATTAAGCTTTTCACACATTTTTGACCAACAAATGTGAAATTATCTATGAAAACATGCATATATGAATTTATAAAATTGGTTTGTATATTTGGGAGCCGTCGCAAATTTATATAGATTGAAGGGAGCCATGGGACAAAAAGGTTTGACAACCCCTGCACTAGATCATCTTCAGGAGTTCTCTACCAACATGGTGCACTATCTCAGCAATGAAGTTCAGAGGAGGTGGTGTGATAGTGGGGGTCTGAACTACTGAAGATGATCTAGTGTATAGATCGAAAATTTGAGAGGTAATGTACCTTAATAAATTTATCCTCAATAATTCCCGTTAAATATTTATAATACTGAAAGTAATAAGAGGAAGCCATGAAGTCAATTATTAGAAGCAATTTTAGTCTCTTTGGTCTCCTTAAAGGAGCATTACATGGTTGGCAGATTGGTAGTGATGAAAAGGTGAAAGACATGGTGCATATATACATACATGGCTTCAGGGGGCATCTGAAAATCTTCTCCAATATAGGACAAGAAGCTTGTGGAAAATTGAAAAAGTGAATTGAACTGCAAGGGAAAATAATGAAAAACACTGAAAAATAATACAAATAGTTATGCAAGTTTCACTTTGTTTTTGGTAAATACAAAGAAATTGCCTTTACTTTTTGATTTATCTTTGTATACAAACTTTCCTCTCAAAAGTATTCAGACAACAGTATTATTGAAGAAAATGTATTTCCATTAAGGAAATCAACATGTGGTCCCATCTTGGCCTGAATGAAAGTAGTGATCCCTCAGGGAAGATTTTGAGTCAATTTAAGATAGTATGGAGATCCTGGTCTGCCAATCCACCTTATCCCAAAGGTGTTCTATGGGTTTTAAATCACAATTCTGGGACAGCAAGGAGAATTCTTGAACTGCATTTTTCTCAAACAGATGTTTATAATGTTGGCTTTATGGCACACAGCATTATTGTGCTAGAGCACATAAGATCCAATTCCACAGACTGCTAGAGTATAGGTGATACAGAGTTGTCCAAAATGTCAATATATGACACAACATTGATGGTGTTTAGCATCATGATCAATGGTCACATGCCCACCACATAAAAAGCACAGACCCTCACTATCACACCCCCTCCTCCTCTGAACTTCATTGCTGGGATAGTACACCATGGTTGGCATCACTCTCCAGCCATTCTCTAAACCCAAACTCTGCCATCAGACAACAACACAGTGTAGCACGACTCTTCACTCTATATCTGCATTACCCTCAGTCTTCCAGCTTTTTACACTAACAGCTACTGTTGACTCTGGAAGGTCCAGAATAGTTTGCTGTGCATGTAACAACAAAATGACTGACACATGTGACAATCAAGCCTATTTGAACTCTGTCAGCTCCTTACTGCAGCTCATACTAACTGCCATGGATATCTCTTTCATACCTGCATATGATCAGCTTCTATTATTCACTTACTTCTGATGAGTGTCAAAAAAGGTTTTGAGAGATAGTGTACATACACTAAAAAAGTAAATATCCATTGCTAATGTACATGTGTGAGAGAAAAGATTGAGAACCCTTCAGAAGTCACATCAAAAATTCCAGAACCCATTAGAATTCTGGGAAGTCAGTGTCTATGACTACAGGTATACTAAATTTGGGTATAATAATGTGACATCAAGGTTTGCAGTCAGTATTATACTTATATTTCTTCTGCAAAGAAAAGCCAGTATTTTTACTATTTGGATTACAATTAAATACAAGTATCCCAGTGTTCTTCCACAAAAAGCATTCATGAAACAGTCGTCACAATTCATTTGTGTATAACTCATTAAACACACTAACCATAAACTTTTAAAAATCTTAACATGTTTTTCAATGCTGAAAAAAACTAACCTCTCCAGCAAAAAAACAACAGTTCTTTCTTTCAATATGTTTGGCAAAAGTCATGTGAAGTAAAGTTAGTCTCATGTGGAGTGTCTCAATTATGTCACTCTCCCTGGCAAGAGGGTGCTTACGCCTGGCAGATTCTCTTCTTGGCATTTGCGATTTGATGCTCTGAAATCGGTGCTGCATGGCAATGCGCAAATGTTGAAATTCAGAATTTAAAAGACAAGATCCAACTGCATTAAAATGTTGACACACCTGAAAATATGATTTCATTAGCTAATGTATCTCATGATTTACTGATTTATTTATTCACTAATAAAATCAAACAATGCATATATTTATTTACTGGAAGAGACAAGAAAGATGACACCGGATTTTCGGGTGTAATAAGCATGTCTTTTGAATCCGTTCTGACGCAAATTAAATGTATCAAAGCTATTCAAAGTCAATGGAACCGATATGGAAAACAATAGACCTGACGAAAGAAAGAAGATTTTCAATCGGGTTTTTAATCCCCTCAGATATTGCTGTAAACGGAATTGTGAGCTTACGAACTCTTAGAAACAGATATATCGACAAAAATAAGACCTGACTTTACATCCCCTGGTGGGAAGGCCATGCATTATTTTAGGAAGAAAGTATTCTCAAAAGGTTTATCCATATAAGTGGTATCAGTCCAAGAAAAAAAAAAAAATTAGTCGAGTTTTCAGGAGACCAGATTTTGCTACAAATACTTCAGAAGCAGAAATTAACACTTGTGCCCCCTGGTGGCAAAACCATTCTTCAAACATTAGAAATTATGTGAAAAATATTTTCCATCAGGTCTTGTATGCGATACAGAAAAAAGTTTTCAAATCTAAGCTTTAGGAGCAGAAATAATGCAGAAAACGCAATTTACCTTTGTGTCCCCTAGCGGAAAGTCTATGATTTACTTGTAAAATTTGAATTTATGGGGAAAAAAAACCTTTCGCATCGGAAACACTATTTAACAAAGAAAGAATTTTTCAAATCGGACTCTTAGAAGTAGAGATATTGACTAAAATAAGATATACATCTATGCCCCCTGGCGTAAAAACCATGCATTATTTCAAGAAGAAAATTTTCCTAAAAGGTTTGTCGACATGAGTAGTATCGGTCAACAAACGACTTTTGTTTTTAATCGAGATTTTAGAAGCTCATATTTTGCTGCAAATACATCAGGAGCGGAAATTAAGACTTACGCCCCCTGGTGGCCAAACCGTTTTTACAAAAATTAGAAATTATGTGCAAACGATTTCCCATCAAGAGCTGTATGTGATGCAGAAAGAATTTTTCAAATCGGAGATTTAGAAGCAGAGATATAGGGGGAAAGGTAATTTACATTTAAGCCCCCTAGCGGAAATCTATGAATTACTTGAAAATTTTGAACTTATATAAAAAACATGCCACACGGAAAACACTATCCAACAAAGAAGGAATTTTTCAAATCGGACTCCTAGAAGTAGAGATATTGACAAAAGTAAGATATACATCTATGCCCCCTGGCGGAGAAACTGTGGAATATTTTAAGAAGACAATATTCCAAAAAGGTTTATCGATGTGAGTGGCATCAGCTTACGAAAGAATTTTTTCAATCGATATTTTAGAAGCTCAGATTTTATGGCAAATACATCGGAAGCAAAAATTAACACTTACGCCCCCTGGTGGCCAAAGTATTCTTTACCAAAAATTTGAAATTATATGCAAAAGATTTTCCATCAGGAGATGTATCCGCTGAAGAAAAAAATTTTCAAATCAGAGTTTTAGAAGAAGAGTTATCAGAGGAAAATGCAATTTACTTTTACGCCCCCTAGTGGAAAATCTATGCATAATTTGAAAAAGGAACTATATCTAAAATACTCTTCGACATAAATGGAATCGAAAGATAAAATAATTTTTTCAATCGGATGTTTAGAAAGCAAATATGTGGAATAAAACGTATTTTTGAATTCAACATCATCTGCATTTGCGCCCTCTAGCGGCAAAATTGTATATCGTAAAAAAAAATGAAATGAAGGATCATCATTCGCATATTTCAAGCTTCCCAATGCAAAAAGAATTTTTCAAATCGGACTAATAGTTGCAGAGATATCATGGGTACTGACGGACAAATCGATAACATAAGCACGATTTTTTTTTACAAAGGACGTGCTAAAAATATCACATAATTATTCACTTAATCATTCATTTAAAGATTTCAATTACTCACTAACATAGCAAAATGTTAATGCTTAGACACAGTAGGAACTCAACTAACATAATGGCAAAACTAGATTTCAGAACAAAACAGCATAACTTACAACATAACATCATTTTACAAATGTTTTCAATGTAGGCACACGAGCAATGCAAGATACATATGCACTTCATTCCTAGAAAGATATCCTAGATTTTCTTGTTTGAATTTCACACACATATAGAAATAAACTAACGCTTTTGACAAATAAAACCTTTCTAATGAACACTTCAGTATTTTTCCTACATGTAAATGGTTACTAACAACCAATTTTAAGGGAAAATCAATTTACAATTCGAGGCATTTATGAAAAGATAATCTACAACATACAAAATAATTACACCACATGCACACAAGTGTGCCTTCCATATTGCCTGAATGCAAGTGTCACATTGTACTACAAAACCAAGATTTTTAGCACGTCTTTTGTAAAAAAAGATCGTGCTTATGTTACCGTTTCGTCAGTCCATCTGTACCCACGATATCTCTGCAACTATAAGTCCGATTTGAAAAATTATTTTTGCATTCGGAAGCTTGAAATATGTGAATGATGATCCTTCATTTTTTTTCTTTTTTTTTTTACAATGTACAATTTCACCGCTAGAGGACGTAAATGCAGATGATGTTGAATTCAAAAATACATTTTATTCCACATGTTTGCTTCTAAATATCAGATTGAAAAAAATCTTTTAATTTTGATTCCATTTATGTCAAAAAGTATTTTAGATATAGTTACTTTTTCAAATTATGCATAGATTTTCTGCTAGGGGGCGTAAAAGTAAATCACATTTTCCCCGATAACTCTTGTTCTAAAACTCCGATTTGAATTTTTTTTTTTTCAGTGGATACAACTCCTGATGGAAAATCTTTTGCATAAAATCAAATTTTTGGTAAAGAATACTTTGCCCACCAGGGGGCGTAAGTGTTAATTTTTGCTTCCGATGTATTTGCCATAAAATCTGAGCTTCTAAAATATAGATTAAAAAAATTCTTTCGTAGACTGATGCCACTCACATCGATAAACCTTTTTGGAATATTGTCTTCTTAAAATATTCCACAGTTCCTCTGCCAGGGGGTGTAGATGTATATTTTATTTTTGTCAATATCTCTACTTCTAGGAGTTCGATTTGAAAAATTTCTTCTTTGTTGGATAGTGTTTCCAGTGTGACATGTTTTTCATATAATTTCAAAATTTTCAAGTAATTCATAGGCTTTCCGTTAGGGGGCGTAAAGGTAAATTGAGTTTCCCCTATATCTCTGCTTCTAAATCTCCAATTTGAAAAATTCTTTCTGCACCGGATACAGCTCCTGATAGGAAATAGTTTGTACATAATTTCTAATTTTTGTAAAAAAAAAATGGTTTGGCTGCCAGGGGACGTAAACATTAATTTCCGCTTCTGATGTATTTGCAGCAAAAAATGAGCTTTTAAATTCTCGATTGAAAAAAACGTCGTTTGTAGACCAATGGTACTCATGTCGACAAACCTTTTAGAAACATTTTCTTCTTTAAATAATGCATGGTTTCTCCCCCAGGGGGCGTAGATGTATATCTTATTTTTGTCAATATCTCTACTTCTAGGAGTCCGATTTGAAAAATTCCTCCTTTGTTGGATAGTGTTTCCAATGCGAAATGTTTTTCCAATAAATTCAAAATTTTCGAGTAAATCATAGACTTTCCGCTAGGGGGCACAATGGTAAATTGCATTTTCTGCGTTATTTCTGCTTTTAAAACTCCGATTTGAAAAACTCTTCCTGTATTGCATAAAAGACCTGATGGAAAATATTTTTCACATAATTTCTAATGTTTGGTAAAGAATGGTTTGGCCACCAGAGAGCATAAGTGTTAATTTCTGCTTCTGATGTATTTGTAGCAAAATCTGGGCTCCTGAAAACTCGACTAAGTTTGTTTGTTTTTTCTTGGACCGATACCGCTCATATGGAAAAACCTTCTGAGAATACTTTCTTCCTAAAATAATGCATGATTTTACCACTAGGGGACGTAAAGTCACATCTTATTTTTTGTCGATATATCTGTTTCTAAGAGTCCGATTTGAAAAATTATTTCTGTGTTCGAGAGCGTTTCCGGTGCGAAATGTTTCTCATATAAATTCATGTTTTTCTTAACACACAAGTCTGCAACAAGAGGGCGTAAGCTCACTATTCTGTTTACAGCAATATCTGAGGGATTAAAAACCCGATTGAAAAACTCCTTTCTTCCATCAGATACTATTGTTTTCCATACCAGCTCCATTCACTTTGAATAGCTTTGATAAATTTAATTTGCGTCAGAACAGATTCAAAAGACGTGCTTATGTACACCCGAAAATTCGGTGTCATCTTTCTTGTTAAATGTACATTTGATACACTGTACAATAAAATATTCTGTTCATCACACATTACTGATATGCATAACATATTATACATATTATTGATATGTACATAACACTGCACACTGTTACAAGTGCAAAATAATTGTACAACAAATATTGCTACAGTGGATAAAACAAACTATAATGAATAAAGAATATAACAAAAAATGAAAGATGTTATAGCTGAGTTGAAAACTGATATTATTAATGTGATAGAACTGAGATAAAACTAGAAAACTAGTTATGTTCAAAAATCAGTTTTTAGCCAGGAACAATAATTAAAAAAAAAAAAAAAAAAAAAAAAGGCATATCCCCCATGGGTACTACAATCCTTGACATTTTCAGAAAGCTCAAAACCTATAAAGTAATTATAAATTTCACTAAATTATGGGTTTTACTCAGAAATAAAGGAAATTACTTGGTGAAATTTTCGGGTAGCACCCCTACCCTTCTTCAAGACTACACTATAGTAGGTGTTGCCATTCATTAGCTAAATTCCAACCTTTCACATCATTTAATGTTGTACCCCCTCTTCTCTCAATTTCCAGTCCTTCTGACAATTTTCTGTTGAAAAAGTGCTGTTGGTGTGTCAGAATTTCTACAGAGTCCCAAAGCACTTTATGTTCTGTATTTTGAACATGTCTGTCCAAACCTGTTTTGTTTGCCAAATTTTTAATTACAGCTTTATGTTCTGCTAATCTGGTCTTAAGCTGTCTGCCTGTTTCTCCCACACACCTGAACCACACTCGCATTTTATGTTGTAGACCACACCTTCCTGTAACAGGATGTTTTCTTCTTTTTGCTTTAATTTTGGAAGGTAGTTACTAATTTTATTTTGTAATCCTGGAGCCAGTGTCATTAGAAATTTTTCACTAATCTTCTGAAGTTTTTCAAATAGTCCTTTATGGTCAGTAACTTTTCTAGTTACCTGAAACAATTTAGTTTTTAGCTTCTGCTTCTTTTCTTTTTATTAAGAATTTTGTTGACTACTAGAGAAGGGTAATTATTATCTTCCAAAACTTTTTTCAGTTTTTCCTTTTCAGCACGTTTTAACAATTCTGAAGAATTTAGAACGTTAATCTTTTCCAAAAATTGAGTGGCCAAGTTTGTTTTTATGTAATTACGATCATTTGACTGATAGTCTAACATTTCATTATTGTTGGTAGGTTTCTTGTATAACCTTGTTTCGATTTTTCCTTTTTTTGTGACTAATGATAAGTCCAGAAAATTGAGTTGATTATCTTTTTGCAGTTCAATGGTGAATTGCAATTTGTCATCCAGGGAGTTGAACCAGTCTGTTAGGTCATATGGAAGAGATATTTTTGTTGTCTAAAATGAAAATATCATCCATATACTTAGCATAAAGACTGAATATTAAAGGAGTAATCGGAACCTTTCTTCTAGTTTTCCTATGTAGTAATTTGCAGGAAATGGTGCAACCGATGAGCCCATAGCCAATCCAGAAGTTTGCTTATAGAAATTGCTGCCAAACTGAAAATAGTTGGATGAAAAATTGCAATTCACCATTGAACTGCAAAAAGGTAATCAATAATATTTTAATTTTAAGGCCTATAAGTGTATAGCCCTTTTGTCAAGTTTTGACCAAATTTTATTCATGAAGTTCATCGTTCTGTAAATATCCAGATATGACGATTGTTGCAATATGAGGACGACGTTTTTTACTTCATTCAATCAAGACTATCTTCTTCTGTGATGATTTTTAACCCTGTAAGGTAACATCTTTTAACACATTGTTTTTTATGCCTAAGATATCTTACCCTATGTCAAGTTTCATCCAGGGTATATCCGTTTAGTTCGTTGTTCAACATTTGTAAATACCCATCATACAAGACAGGAATGTTGTACTTGATAACTATACCCTTCTTTTGTTCAACAGTTGCAAACAAATACTAGTCAATTACGACTAAGATAGTTCACGCATTTTGGACCTGACTATCAGATAATGTTTTAGTGTTCAGCTCTTTGTTACTTTTCAATAGATGAGATTGTGCTTACTAAGTATCATGACAGTATTAACAACAACCGAATTTAGTGTATATTAGATGGCACTCATAACAACGAAGCATACTTGGTCAAGTAAATGGCACGATGAGTTAATTTCCTTCTGTTTTTACAACTATTATTATTATTATTATTATTATTATTATTATAATAGCTACCGCTTACAGTTACAACCTTTCGATGATGTGGTACGGCTTCTGTGCTTCTTAAAAATAACGTGTGAAACAGTATGATAAACTGCAGAATATATACACTGCAATAACGTTAAGTTAATCGTATAGCCATGTTGATAAACAACATTTTGATGTTGTTAAAAATACTGATATTTACCTTGTGGCTAACTGGGTGGGCTGAATCTGATGGAATTATTACTGGCACAAAAGATGGTTTTCTGTACACCTTAAAATCTAAGAAATCAGCATTTTTAATCACTAATAGGAGAATAAGCATTTTTATTTGTCTTTATGAAATAATGTGACATGATAGAAAATAAAACTGATTTCATTTCTGAATTTAGTAGAAAAATTCCATTAAGGATCAGCAGATTTCAAACATCAAAATACATGAAGACCAATATTATATATATTATATTTCTTCCCACATTTTATAAAGACACTAGGTCTGCCAAGTCATCTGACAAAATTTTTTTCAGAATTTATACTTGTATACATGGGGAGCTACAGTATGTATACAAGTATCTTCCCATGGTGGGGAAATTTTGAATGAAGGTAAAAGAAACTTTCAAGGATGGATTCCTGTGACAAAAATGCATTATTTAAAAGTGGCACATAATCCATAGATTTCATGCTATTGGACACCTCAACGAATAGTCAAACCCCAGTACTTGAAATACAGCCCCAAAGCACGACACTTCCACCTCCTTTTTGCACAGCTCTTTTGTTAATACAAAAAAATGAGAAACTCATAATCCTCCATTAAAATTAAATCAATTTCTGATCGTTATTGGTTATTAATAATCCTTTCAAATTAAAGTTAAATCAATTTCTGACCAGTATCGAGAAATAATAATCCATTAAATTTAAATGAAATCAATTTTCCAACAGTTATTGAACCCAATAGAAGACATTTGATGTGAGAATCTCTTTTAGATGAACTAACAACAGTATAAGTGCGCCCGCGCATCTATAATGCCACTAAAAATTCAGACGGGTACAAAAACTTGCCATTTCCAATTCCTTGATGTGTGCATGAGTATGTAAGAACAAAGCTGATGATGGTGCCATGAGATGCACCAAAAACCTGAATTACAAGTTATAAAACCACATTACTGTGTACCTCACATACCCATACTTTTGGTTAAAATTTAGTAAAATTCAACTTAAAAAGTATGTGTGTGCGGAGTTGTATAAAAATAAAATGTATCTGCGTACACAACCATTGAAACAGAAAACATACTGCAAACCAGCAAACCATGCTAAAAATAGAACAATTTAAACAAAAATTAATATAACAAATAATTATTAGAACATTACAGACTGCAGTGAGGACAAAATAAGTACAGTGCAACTGAATAGGCAGCAATGTGCATGAAATAGTCCTTTTGGCCAAAACTTACAAATATTGGACAATGAACCTCATAAAAATAAGAGACTGATTAAAGAACGTTTTTATATCTAGAAAAACAGTTTCGTTAATGAACCTTCAAAAATTATAAATAGCATTTTCAACAACCTAATTCAAAAATAGTAGACTTACAAAATACATAAGGAAATATTTTAATTTAATAACTGGCAACTTCAAGAGGAACCTGGCAATAAAGTTTAAATTTTTTCTGTGTAAATGAAACTTTTGATACAGTTCCTATGCATTGAGAATAAAAATTAAGGCCTTTATAAAATCAAGAGGCCAGAAATGTCTGTAAAAACAAACCCTTAGAAGATGTGAAAAAAAAAAAAAAATAGTTGAACATTCTCACATTAAAATGAAAGTAAATATATTAATCTGAGTAAAGCCTTGAGTAAATGTGTTAATTACTGTAAATAACATTTTTATTTTTTTAATCTACAAGCAAAAACTATCTGCAAAATCAGTTAATAAATTGGAAACTATCTGCGTACGGTGTACGTCTATATTCTGCTACTCTGTGTATGTTTAAAATAACATCTTTCAGCATCAATAATACACTGAAAAGCAATTGAATTAGAGACAGCTGGCGTTATGCAAATATGGCGCAGTGGGCGGCCCTGTAAACGGAAACGACATGACGTATGCAGCGATTCGACAATATAAGGAGTGATGCAACGGAAATCAGTAAGAGTCGGACGCAGTATGGGTAAGACGAAGGATCTAAGCGCATTTGATCGCGGGCAAATTGTTGGGGCCAGACGAATGGGTCACTCCATCTCTGAAGTCGTGCAGGCACAGGGATTTTCATGAGCCACTGTGTCATGGGTGCACCGTGAGTACATCAAATCCAGCAAAACCATCCCTGCACGGGCCAACTGCCGTGGACAACAGCGTGTGGATGAGTGGATTCATCGTTGGCTAGCTCGCATTGTAACAGCGGATAGACGGGCTACAGTGCAAGAAATCACTCGGCAATTTAACGCTGGTGCACAAAAACGTGTAAGCAGCCACACCATCCAGAACTATCTCCTCGCTATGGGGTACAGAAGCCATCGTCCCACGAGGGTACCGATGCTGACTGCACATCACAGAGTGCAAAGATTAGCATGGGTGCTGGAACATTGCCACTGCACCCTAGACATGTGGAACAATGTTGCCTGGACTGATGAGTCGAGATTCACATTGGTACATGCGGATGGCGGGATAAGAGTACGGCACAAATCACATGAAGCGATGGATCCTTCTTGCCAGCAGGGTACTCTTCAAGCTGGTGGGGGTGGCATTCTCGTCTGAGGACTGTTTACGTGGACTGAAATGGGACCCCTGGTAAGTGTGACATCGTCCCTCACAGGTCAACGTTACCGGGATATCCTGGACGACCATTTGCTCCCATTTGTGCGTCTTCAACATCCCACTGGGGACCTCATCATGCAACAAGACAATGCACCATGCCATCGCTCCCAAATTGGTATCCGAATGGTTGGATGAACACTCCACCGACGTGATCTCGCTTCCTTGGCCAGCTAGGTCACCTGACCTCAGTCCCATCGAACACATCTGGGATGCCATCAAGAGAGATGTTCGAGGCTCTGACCCCCCCCTACTTCCGTTGTCTTGTCGAGTCCATGCCGAGATGAATCGCCGCTGTCATCAGGGCGAAAGGTGGTGCTACACGTTACTAGACAGGTATCTCTAATTCAATTGCTCTTCAGTGTACAAGCGGCATCCTGAAAGTAATGCCTCTTCCTTAATAACTTTTGAAATTGTGAAGTCATTTTAATGAAACTGCACCGACATGTACTATGATGTTACCAATGTGGGAACAATTTTTTTTTTTTTTTTTTTCAGAATTGGAAATACAGATCATGAACCACAGAGAAAAGCAGTGAGCCGTAATTGAATTCCTGGAAAAAGAAGAATGCAAGTCTCCAGATATCCACAGAAGACTCCTGGTGGTGTATGGAGCTGCCACAATCAATATCAGTAATGTCTGAAGATGGATGAAGAGGTTTCGAGAGGGAGAAAGTTCAGTGTCGGACAAACAACGGAGTGGAAGACCCGCAAGTGAAAGACCTCATCACAGCTGATCATCACGTCACCACCAAGGAGTTGTGTGATGCAATTCATTGTGGTCATAGTGCTATGGAAACATTAATTAGGGATCTGGGGTACAGAAAAAAATTTTCAATACCAAAAAACCTAACCCATCAACAATGTCAGCAAAGGGTGGACATGTGCTGGAACTTCTTGGATTGTTATGAGAGGGAGCTGAGATGTTTTTATCTAATGCTGTGACGGGGGATGAAACCTGGGTGTTCTTTCATGACCCAGAAACAAAACGTGCATCACTGGAATGGCACTGCATATCTTCACCTCAACAGGAAAAGGTGAAAACAGGTTCTGCAGGGAAAGTATTGGTGACAATTTTCTGGGACAAACGTGGTGTCATTTTGCCTGATTTACTTGAATGGGGTGTAACAATAAACAGCGCTCACTACGTGTAGACATTGAAGAAGCTAAAGGAAGCTATCAGAAGGAAAAGACGTGACATTTCACATCATAGTGTTGTTTACAACATGATAATGCACGTCCCCACATCTCAATGGAGACTTCACAGGCTATTGCCAAAATGGAGTGGATGGTGATGCCCAAACCTCCCTAGAGTCCTGATTTGGCTCCCTAAGACTTTTTCCTGTTTGCCACTTTAAAAAACATCCTTCGTGGGGAATGTTTCGACGATGTGACAGACATTAAACTTGCTGTGAACCCATGGGTGAAACAACAGCCTCAGGAATTTTTCCAAAATGGATTTTACCAATGGGTTCAAAGATGGCGGAAATGTATAGAAAGTGGTGGACAATACTTTGAATAGGCTAGCATTATTAAAAATATATCCAAGTATTTTGCCACCATGTTTCACATTTTTGCTGCTACAAATAAAAATCTTATGAGGCATTACTTTCAGGATGCCCTAGGTACAACTAACCAAGTAAGTATTCTCAAACCACATGATTTTAAGTTAAGTTAAATTTATCAATAGTAACAGATTTTCATTAAACCAAATATCATTTCGATTACAGTATAATAAAGTACTAATATTCGATCTCTCTAAATATATATATATCTTTAATATCAAACAAAAGTGAGTTACATGTGGCTCATATTGCAAATCGGCAAAAAAAAAAAAAGTGCTGTAAAAATAGTGTTATTTCTACAATGAATGTGGGTGAGGTAAATTTCGCACAAATTTATTTACAAAGTTAAATTTCAAGTATTTTTCACATTTTCTGAGTTTTGTTTTTACAGATGTTTCTGATCAATTTTTTTAAATATATTTTGTTGCCAGGTTCCTCTTGCAGTTGCCAGTTATTAAATTAAAATATTTTCCTTATGTATCTTGCAAGTTACTATTTTTGAATTAAGTTGTTGAAAATGCTGTTTATAATCTTTGAAAGTTCATTAATAGAACTGTTTTTCTGGATATAAAAACTCTTTTATTAGTCTCTTGTTTTTATGAGGTTCATAGTCCAATATTTTAATATTTTGCCATAAAGGTCCATTTCACACACATTGAATTGTAATGTACTTAAATGCAGAAAAAACATTCATGCACGTGAACCATTAGGATGAATACTGTCTTAACACGATTTTAATTATCTTAAAATATGAAATATATATACAATTAAAATACTCTAAAACACACTAGCACTTTCAGGGTGACAGTCGCCCCATCATCAGGTGTGATCGGATTTCCCAAACCGTTCAGTATAAATATCAGTAATGCACCATAACAGCAATCGACGTAACAGAATCTTGCGATATACGTGCCATCTGTCCCGGCGGTTAAACCACAATCAGAGCGACACCACATCACAAATCGAAAACATGATTATCCGGAAGCAGAGAAAAAAATATTGATAACTGGTTAGCTAAAGCAGTGGCAGATAAAAACAAGTTTAAGGAAAAATTGAAAATTAAAGAATTTAAATGGTTGAATCCAAAGTTAATGTCTACAGCTCCTGGTCCACAGTTAATACCATCCCCACTAACAAACACGTCATAGATCTGACGGAAGATGGAACCTTGATTAATCTCCTCAATAAGGGATATAATTACAACCTTTCCTCCGCAACACTTGATAAAAAACGGATGCTTATTGATTTAGAAAGCATCTGTAGTAAAGTACAGGGTGTTCAGAAAGTTACTGTGCACCTAAGCTATGCACTTAGAAAAAATGTTCGAAGTGATCTCCACGAGCGTCGATACAGCACTGAGCCCGTTTCAGTTTATTTGCAAACACTTGCTGCAGCTCTGCTTGTGAGATGTTTCTGATGAACGTAGTTATTGCAGTTTGTAATTGATCAAGCGTGCGTGAGCGTTCACGATACACAGCAGATTTTGCTGCGTCCCACAGAAAAGTCTGGTGGAGTAAGGTCCGGGGAGCGAGGGGGCCATAGGTTTTGAGATGACACATTCGCCGAAAACCTCATTCAGAAGTTTCATAGAGGTGTGAGCTGTGTGCGCAGTAGCGCCATCTTGTTGAAACCAGCTGTAGGTGATTTCGTCTTCTTCAAGGCGGCCGATGAAGTCGTGGAGTATGGAACAGTAACTTGCACTATTCACGGTGTCCTGAAAGAATAACGGCCCGACAATGCGCCGTCGGGATAGCTCAACCCACACTCCGATTTTCTGGTCATGCAAGGGTCGTTCCGACACAGCATGAGGAGTCTCTGTGGACCACAATCGTGTGTTTTGTGCGTTAACATACCCAGAGAGGTGGAACCTCGCCTCATCTGTAAAGAAGGTGACATCAAGAACAGCAACAGTTTTCGTTTGAATAAAATTGTTAAACCATTCACAGTACCGGAGTCGTTTTACGTAATCCGCCGGTTGCAATTGTTATACCGCTGTTACTTTGTATGGGTAGAGGTGCAATGATTCTCTCACCGCTTTATGCGCTGTCGCAAGCCCGATATTTTCCTCTTGCGCAATGATTTTGATGGACTCCACAGCAGGGAGTCAGAGATGTCCATCAACTTCCCATCAGTAAGTTTAGTTGGTCTCCCGCTTCGTTCGGCGTCGAACACTGAGCCTGTCGCACGAAATTTCTCAATAAGTCGACGAACTGCATTACGATGAGGTACAGGTGTGTCTGGGAATTCGGCAGCAAATTGCTGCCGCACTAAATCGGTGTATTCATTGCCTTCTCGAAAGACGTATTCAACAAGAAACACACGTTCCACAATTGAAAGAACCATAGTGCGAAAAACCGAACAACAGCACACATGATAACTTCGATACTTACAGTAAGAACGACTCATCTCTGTTGATCTCAGGAACTCAACTGCCGCAATGCGGCAACCGACGCTTCGAGCAGCTTGCTGCGCATGCGCAGTGAGCCCTATGGGTACCCGCGATCGGCTGCGACTGGGAGAATCCACTTTATTACGTTCCGGTGGCACATACTGCACTTGATAACTGTGAAAACAAAACGGTAGCCTAGGTGCACAGTTACTTTCCGAACACCCTGTAGAAAGAGAAGATGAAAATACAGCAGCCACTTTAAGGAAAGAATTCTCAGACTGCGTCTCAAAATTTGTAAAAAAGCCAGTAAAAGTTTCTTAGAATTTTTATAGAAATGCCATTACTGACCTTAAAAAATTCAAAACCAATGATAAAGTTGTAGCATTGAAAGCAGATAAAAGCAAAGTTTTGGTATTGTTCGAAAAAGATAAATATTACAATAAAATGGAAGCTGAATTGAGCAAGCCTTATTATGAAGAACTCATTGGTAACCCTATAGATCAAACTGTCAAAAATCTTAAAAAATTAATCAGCTCTTTAAAAAGTAAAAATCAGCTAAATGAGCTCTTCAAAAGCTTCTCAAAAATCCAGTCAAGAGTTCCACAGATCTATGGTACAATAAAAGTTCACAAAGAAGGCCATCCAATAAGACCTATAATAGACACCAGAAATTCACCACTCTCCAACATTAATTATTATTTACTTGGTCACCTCAGAGATATCTTCCCTTCTCCTCCCTACCTTCTAAGAAATTCCATGCAGCTGAAAGGAAAACTAGACAACTTGCCAGAATTAATTCATCCAGTAATGGCAAGCCTGGATATAGTATCTATGTATACCAACATTAACCTGGACCTCCTGCTAGAATTCATTGCGGATGACCTAGCAGAAAAAATAGTATTCCATAATCACAATAGAGAAATACTACTTGGCATATATGAACTACTCCTATTTTCTTTCAAGAATAATTTCTTCCAGTTTAGAAAGAAATATTACAGGCAAACTTCAGGACTTGCAATGGGTTCTCCACTAGCACCTCTGCTAGCAAATTATTATGTTAGTAAACTAGAGGCAAAAATCCTTGTACAACCCTCAATATTTGCTCTCTGTGTAAAATACATGGAAGACGTCCTAATTATAGTAGATACTATGGACTAATCTCTACCCTCTCAGATTCTGGCAGAATTAAACTTACTAGAAAATACCTTGCAGTACACCCTGGAGCTGGAAAAAGACCATAGCATCAATTTCCTTGATTTAACCTTGACCTCAAAAGAGGGAAGAATATTCACTCAGGTTTTTAGAAAACCCACCAACACAGGGAAGATGTTAGACTTCTGCTCATTCCACCCTGATTATATTAAATCGAATACGGCGAGGCAATTTTTGGAAAAAATTGAAGTCCTGGTCTCTTCAGCTACTCAAAAAGATCTTCACAAAGAAGAATTAAAAGAAATATTGGCAGAAAACAATTACCCCTCCCTTTATACAAAAAACTAGCGGATAATGCTTACCTTGGCATTTCTTTCTAGCGACGAGAACATTTCACGCACGTGTTTTCCGGTCTTTGTTGATGTTATTGTCCTAAAGTCCGTTGTATGCGATGACTGGCTTTACTTCTCACACTTTTCGCTGGCTTTACTTCTCACACTTTTCGCTGGGTATACTCATTGGATCTTTGCCTTAGGATTCAAACATCAATTTTTACCGTTCTTTATACTCGAAATTTTCGCCCATACTCTGGGCATCTTCAGGAGCGTGGCGACTTTACCACCGATGTTCGTGGTTAACTTCGTGCTAATGGAGTCCGATACTCTTTTTTTTTTTTTTTTTTTTTTTTTTAAGTTGAGAAATTATTCAGACAAGTGCCAAAAAAGAAGCAGGAAATAAACAACTTCAAATTCACCAGCAAAATTACGTACCACAAGGGACTTCTTGAAAAACTGAAGAGGATCGGAGCAAAATATAATATCAGGCTTGCTCCAGATCTAAATAACAAATTAAAGAAATTCCTGCCAGCTTTAAAGCAGAAGAAAGTGGACATCCAATTGCACGAAGGAGTAATATATTGCATCGACTGTAACTGCGAACTCAGCTATATAGGAGAAACAGGGAGAAGTATTAATGTCCGAATGAAAGAACACCAAGCAGCTATTAGGAACATTAGTAACAGAACAGGGCTAGACAGACATATACAAGCAAGTGGACACTCCATAAATTGGGACTCAGTGAAAATAATCGCCCACCAGTCAAACTTAGTAAAGAGGAAACTAGAAGAAGGGATCGAAATAGCAAGAAGAAAAAGTACCACAATGAACGATAATTGCGGTTGGACTCTTCCAACTGAGTGGCAGCAACTACTCCAGTGACGTGGTCCTGATGACGAACTAGGCTTTAGTTCGAAAATTTGACAATCAACTTTTTTGAATAATAACCTCTATAAGACCCGTAAAAAAGTTAATTTTGCATGATTATAACTGCAATATTAAGTATTAAAGTCTAAAAAAGGAAGATAATTGTGAGAATTGTCCAACACTTGTAGACAAAAACGTCTCCAAATGTCAGGTGGATCCCAAGGGCAATTATCATTACAGCAACTTCCTTTGAATGCAGAGATGAACAAACTCTCAGTCACCGGTAGCATGTGTGTAGAAGGCTGGTGTTAACAAAGTTTGGCATTGTCCCAATCTGGGATTCAATCTTCTGAATCAATGCACTTGGTAAGGGCTATACAGATATGGCTTGATTTAAAAATCAAGCCAAGTGCATTGATTCAGAAGATTTAATCCCAGATTAGGACAATGCCAAAATTTTGACAACTCCAGCCTCTACACACATGCTACTAGTGACAGAGTTTGTTCATTTCTGCGTTCAAAGGAAGTTGCTGTAATGATAATTGCCCTTGGGATCCACCTGATATTTGGAGACGTTTTTGTCTACAAGTGTTGGACACTCCTCACAACTATCTTCCTTTTTTAGACTTTAATACTTAATATTGCAGTTATAATCATGTTTTTGATTTGTGATGCAGTGTTGCTCTGATCGTGGTTTAACCGCCGGGACAGATGGCGCGTATATCACAAGATTCTGTTACGTCGATTGCTGTTATGGTGCATTACTGATATTTATACTGAACAGTTTGGGAAATCCGATCACACCTGACGATGGGGCGACTGTCGCCCTGAAAGTGCCAAGTGTGTTTTAGAGTATTTTAATTGTATATATATTTCATATTTTAAGGTAATTAAAATAGTGTTAAGACAGTATTCATCCTAATGTAATGTACTTATTTTGTTCTCATTGGAATCTAAGGTTCTAATAATAATTTGTTTTATTATTATTTTTTAAATTACCTTATTCTATTGTTATCATGGTTCACGGGTTTGCAAGTTTTCTGTTTCAATAGTTGTGTATGCAGATACATTTTATTTTTATGCAACTATGCATGCCACACCCGGATCTGAACCTGGACCCATCTTGGACAAAAATGGTCAGAAGCCAGCACTTAGACCACTGTGCCACCAGGTTTACGATTATGGAAGAAAGGAAAGAAAAAGGCCATGGCATTTGTGCTTTCTGTGGTATGAGAGAACCAAGGAACCATAGTGACAGGTGTTATTTTTGCCTTAAAGTGAAAGGATATGGCACAAAAATTCAGAAAGAAAGAGACATTGGGTATCCCAACATTCAATTAGTAATCAGGCCAGTATCTCATGGAGATTATCTACCTATTCCTTTGCTCATTTGTTGTATTAGAGAATGAGCCTTTATACACTGATACATATCATCCCACAATGATTTACTCAGCATGAACTTAAATAACCTGGTGAGAGATTTGAACTTAAGAATCAGAAGAGCTCAGTTCAAGACTCAAATTTAACAATCTTATCGCCAGGGTCACATTTTGTTTGGTATGGGCATAAGGATCAGTTCCATATCTTTCAGGAGATTCAATAGTATTTTGCACAGACATTTGTGGATTGATGAACTACCTTGGTATTGCTTAGTCCTGATTGGTGGTTAATTATTGACTTCTCCAAAACAAGCCTAAAAAGGAGGCTTTTTTATTGGAGGTTTAACGACCACCGTGAGCAAATCAATGGGCTATAAGCAGTCGCCCATCCCTGATTTAGGGCCACTGGTTCCAGGGAAGGGAGACAACCAGTGCCGTAAGACAAACACAACATCCATGCCTCACCGGGATTCGAACCCGGACCCCTTTCGGATGAACGATCAGAAGCCATCGCTTAGACCACTGAGCCACCGGGATGGCAAAAAGGAGGCTTGCTTCATAATGGAAGCATTTCTGCTTCTATCCTTGTCATGCCTTGTCTTTTTGAAGGAAATGTATGAGTGTCTAAAGCTGTGTTTTACTTACTGAGTTACTCAACTTTTGATAGTCAAGTCAAGGTCGGCAGGTGAACGTACATATTGTGGAAATGCTCTCAGAAAAAATATAGGAATTACTAGTTATACACAGAAATTGAAAACCAGGTTGCTGGCATACAATTCTGGTTTGGATAGTGGTATTAACAACTGTGTTGTTATATTCGGTGAGAGTTCGTTTTTCTTCGAAAGTGACAGTTTTGACTCAGATTGGTCCCGGCGAAGATGATTTCAGTGCTTTTTGTGTAGTCTGGATTTATGTCTGTCAACTTGTGGCTGCTACATGGATAAGTCGGATTACATAACTCAGCTTACCTCTAGTTAGTGTAAGTACTATATAATTGTTACTTATTGTCAAGTGCACAGTTCATCTCATTCACGTTGTATGTGAGCCAGAAATTTATCACTCTGGGAGTGATATTATGATTGCCGCTTTCCTCTCATTCCCCTATGCTGGTTTTGCACCAATGACTTGAATATTTTCATGCTTTAAGACAGCACAGGTTATTTGGGGCAATAGTGTAGATATTAAACAGATTTATCAGCTTGGAAATATCATATAATTGTTTTTAATTTTATTTGAATGACTTGTGCTGCCGCCTGTTGTTTACTTGTGAGTTCAATTTCTTTTGCGATTGTTTTCCCATAAGTTTTTGGTATTTTGTTTTGCAGTTGTAAATATCATAGTGACTTATGTCCAGACAGGCCAGGAGTATGGCTAATACTGGTAAACCTAAGTCTACTGCACTACAGCTTTATTAAAACAGCACTGGCTGATATCAAGTTACAACTTAACTCAATTCCTGATATCAAATTGGAATTATTGGAAATTAAACAATCTATGGAATTTATTAGTGCCAAATATGATGACATCTTGAAGAAATGTAATGATTTGGAGCAAGCTAATACTAACCTTAAGAAGCAGCTCTCTCATTTGGAGAATTTGGATAATATTAGGGCACAGCAGATTTTTTTACTAAAAAATGAAATTAATGACTTAAATCAATATCAACGTAACAAAAATATTGAACTCCAGGGTTAATTTGGAGGGACTGAGTAGTGAGGCAGAGCTAAGACACAAGGTTGCCCAAATTGCTGATAAACTACAAATTGACGACTTTCAACCGGATATGATTGACATAGTTCATTCTTTGCCAACAGCCAGACCTTCAACTAATAATGCAACATTATTTGTACAATTTAGGTCCAGAACTTTTAGAAATCAATGGTTGAAAAAAAAAAAAGAATACCTTTAATGAACTCTGACCTTGATCCTTCTCTTCCGGTTTCCAGAATTTATATCAATGAACATTTAACCCCACTTAATAAACATTTATACTGGCAGATGAGAAAACTCTTAAAGAAGGGGTCGTTAAAGTATGCTTGGGTTGCAAATGGCAGCTTATACATTAAAAATGAAGAGGATGGGCAAAAAGAAAAATTTCCTCACTGGAAGACCTTAAGGACTTTGATCTTGAAGTTTAAAAATTGTTGTTTATTTTTTGTCTAACACATTTAATTCATAACAGCCGCCCCGGTGGCGCAGTGGTCTAAGCGATGGCCTCTGATCATTCGTCCGAACGGGGTCTGGGTTCAAATCCCGGTGAGGCATGGATGTTGTGTTTGTCTTACGGCACTGGCTCTCTCCCTTCCCTGGAACCAGTGACCCTAAATTAGGGACGGGCGACTGCTTATAGCCCATTTGAGTTGCTCACGGTGGTCGTTAAACCTCCAATAATAATAAAAAAAAAAATTCATAACACACTATTATTATACTATACAAAGTTTCAACAAAGTTACTAACAACTCACCCAAGTTATTGCTTAAAAATAATACATATTAATGCAAGATCCTTCATTCACAAAGTACCTTTACTTGAATCATTTCTTCAGTTATTGCAAACTGAAATTGATATAATTTGCATTACTGAAATGTGGTTTTTCTTCAGATCACTTTTCACTGCAAATTGATGGCTATCAAATCTGTCATTTAAATAGAACTAATTCAAAAGGGGGTGGTGTAGCAATTTACGTGCATAACAAATTTAAATTTTTCTCCACAATACCAAATTTCTCAATTTCCAAAAAAATTTGCAGAAATCTTAACTATCCAAAACCAACATTATATAGTTATTGTTTGCTATCGACCTCCTCCTACGAATTACAATTATTTTTTTGTTTTACTTACTGAGTTACTCAACTTTTGTAATTATCAGTAAAAAAAAACCATTCCTTCTGGGTGACCTGAATATTGATTTATTGCAGGACTCCTACTCCTCGGTTCAATTAGCTCAGACTTTAAGACTTTAATGGCTTCTGCATTTGTAAACACCATCTCTTGCCCAACCAGAATTACTAACAACTCACGTACCTTACTTGATCTTTCAATAACAAATATATTAGTTGAATCTTGTAATCTCAGGGGTACTAGAATTTGACTTCAGTGATCACTTACCTATATTTTCACTTTATCCTCTAACACAACAAATTGGTGACTTGGTAAATCCTTACTGCTTTTGGCGTTTCAATACTAAAAACATTGACAATTTTAGAATTAACCTTGGACAAATTAACTGGGTCTATGTCTTTTCCGATAGGTCAGTTAATAAAAATTACAAAGTATTTCTCTCTTTAATTAAAAAACTGTATGATCAATGTTTCCCTAAAAATTACATATCAGACAAAAAATACTCGAAAACTCTGAATTACAAATACTATATTAAATCGAATTAATAAAAAAAATAAACTATATTCAAAATTTATAAAAAGTAAGATGCAACAAGATTTTAAAGATTTCAAAAAATACTGAAATAAACTTAACTCGGATATTAGAGCTATCAAATGTAACTATTATATGCGTATATTTTCTCAAAATTCACCCAAATTAACATGGAAACATTTAAATCTAATGCTAGGCAAACAGAAGGGTGTAATGTTTCCTACATACCTAACAGGTACTAACACCACCTTAATTACTAATATACAAGACATTGCTAATACTTTAAATGATCATTTTATTTTAATACCTCAAGTGCTAAAAAATACACTTCCTACTGCACAAAAATCTTACATGAATTACCTATCATCTAACCGTTTAAACACTATGTTCTTCACTGAAATTTCTGAAACTGAATTATTACAAGAATTTACCCACATTAATCCTAATACGGGTCCCGGACAGGATGATATGAAACCACTTGTAATCCAGCGAGTGGCGGACTTAATAGTGGAACCTCTCTTATTGATATGTATAATACTGTATTTCAAACGGCTGAATTTCCTGCTCTCCTTAAAATCTCGAAAATTACTCCAACGCATAAATCAGGATCAAAAAATGATGTGAACAATTACCGTCCTATTGCTAACATGTAGATATTTGCCAACATTTTTGAGAGATTGATTCATACCAGAGTAATTTCATATATATACAAAAATTCAATATTTTTCATTTGAAAAATCAAATGAAATCAAATTTCACAGTCTGAAAAATCAACTGAATCAGCTATCTTATATTTGCAAGCAAAAATTCAATCTAACTTTGAACAACACTCAAACACATTTGTTCTATACCTAGATTTATTAAAGGCTTTCGATACCCTCAGGGATCATAGCATACTTCTGGAAAATTTTAGGTAGGAATTTTTGGAAAAATTTTAGGAGTGTATTTCAATAAAAACTAGGTGTATATTTGTATACATCTAGTAAAACAACTTCGTATACATTGTAAAGAGTTTGCTTCACACCCTTCAACCATATATACTGATAGACTGTGCATGACATCAAATTTCTGGCTCCAACATAAAATCGCATGACATCAGCCATAAAGATGGGTTACGCCTGCTGTGCTTATGGTTACTCTGAGTGATATAGTAAAGGAAGTTCTATGATTTTTCATGGGTAAGAAACGAATTAAATACCTAAGTCAATAAAGTTCAATTACTTAACCAGAAACTTGCAGCTATTGATATAAAAATATAGTAACTTAAGAAAAAAAAAATGGAATGCATGTTCCAAATTCTTCGCAAATGTTCATCACATTATAAATCACGAAATGTAAACAACCCGATCATGCATGTATATAGCTCATAAGTAAACTTACCTGAAGAGTTTTCATTATATATGAGGCGCATTCACATAATACACCGAAAACACTGAAGTTCTGCAGCGTAAATTAGTAATCATAACAGCATTTTTACACGAAATTTGGAGTCTGATGATGACGTGCCCAATGTTGGAGCCATGGCGGCTTTGATGCAGCTATTGCCAATGCGCAGTCCATTAGTATATATGGTCGAAGTTCACACCCAAATTTTTTGCATAACGTCTAATGTCTAAAGTTTAAGTATGATTTACTTCTAACGTTCAGTTCTTATCTTTTCACGTGTTATTATCATATTCAAGTACATTTACCACATTCAAGTTTCACTTTGAACATTAATATGCTGTTGAACCAGAAGCAATTCACGATTTTCACAGTAAAGTTTTCAGGTTTCACATTAAATTATAATATCCTAAAAAGGTAATTAAAAACCAAGAACTATGTACAATTGTTAACTGAATTACTTTTTTCATATTATTGTTTCAACCTTTTCCTGATAAGCCTATCTTTTTCTGCTTCCACCACAACTAATTTCTTTTCAGTTTTCTTTATTTCAGCTGAACCTTGTATGATCAAGTTAGAGGCAACTGCTATTTCAAAAGTACTTTGTTTTTCTACAGCTTTTCTCATTATTTCTGTTCCCTCTTGAATTACTGCTAGGGAGGCTTCTTTATCTTTTTTAAGCCTATTTATTTCTGCATCATTTTCTT
The DNA here is from genome assembly GCA_039090855.1 of Macrothele yani. Taxonomy (NCBI): domain Eukaryota; kingdom Metazoa; phylum Arthropoda; class Arachnida; order Araneae; family Macrothelidae; genus Macrothele; species Macrothele yani. The sequence goes on along the minus strand of CM077023.1, from coordinate 78,131,930 downwards.
TTATTTTGTCATCAAACTCAGCTTTTCTTTTTTTCTCTAGCTGCTTTTTTCTCTTTCTGCTTTCCTTCTTTTACCTTTTTTTATTCTTCTTCCTTCAGCTTATCAACATACTCTTTATAAAATTTATGTGAATCACGAACACTATTTAACAAATTTCTTGTTATGGGAACTTTACTTACACATCCATAGTGTTTAATGGCCCCTTTAACTATTCTTAATGATGTTATAGTTGAGTCTTTTAAGTTAGCCTTGTCCTTCCTTAACAGAGCAGTGTTAACCAAAAATCCCCTTTCTGCATCAGCATTACCATGAGGTAAAACTAAAATTGACTTGATGAGTTTAGCAAGATTTGAGTATTTTTTTTTTCCGCTAGAGTCTTTAATACTAAATATATTACGCCAGTAATGATCAATCCGCACTGGAATATGCCCTTAATCTGAAAATTTCACTAGTTCATCTAGAGTTGGCTTATCGCAATTTAAAAGTTTCCACTCTTCTCTTACTCTATCAATTTGTTCCTCAGAATGATGCAAAACACTTGAAATTCTGGTTATTTCCGAAAGTCCTTCAGTGACTGAAAGTTGAGTTGACTCTTTCTTTGGTTCTTTTACCTTTAAAACTTCTATGTCTCTTAGCTTTTGATTGCAGAATGGCAAATTTGACTTTAAATATTTTGTGGTTGCAATTAGTGATAATCTTACATCTAAGAGAAATAATTTCTGCCTGGTCTCCTGAACATTCCTGAGGAGATTTTTTGTCTTCATACCAACTTCTAACTCCCCTAGTTTTTTCCATGAATTTTTGTTTTCAAAATCTACATTCTTTAGATCTTCTCCAAATTTCCCTGCAATAACGTCATCTTGGATAAACTGAGCCATAACATTCCTCATTAAAGTATTTAAATCAGAATATAATTGGTGTATTTTTGGTTCTTCACTCTGATAACATAATGAAAACTTTTCAAAATTTTGGTGTGAAAATGAAATTAATGCTAAATAGCAAGGAGTTAGCTCATTTTTCAGGAAACAGTGAATTCTTTTATACCTTGCTGAATTGCGTAGTTGTTTTTCAAATATTTTTTCAGATGGCAAGAAGTTTAAAAAATATTCTGTAATATTTAGCCATTGATCCAAGAGCCTCTGGGCTACAGAACCAATAGTTAACCATCTGTAGCTGACATGACGCAAAAGAAATTTGGCTGTGACCAATGTTATATCCTTGACAGATTTATAATCCTCTCGTCTTGCAGCACTACTCTTTAAAAAGTAATGCATATCAGTAGCAAATTCGTCAAAATCTATATTTCAGCTTGTCAAAAAATTTTAAATGCATTACTAACAACACGCAGGTTGCAAAAACCTAGTTCCAAAGATTTCTGGCCTGTTTCTTGTTTTACAACTTCATTGAATTTGCGTAAAAAGCACTTATTTACATTTGGGCTGTCCATGGATACACAAATAATTCTGTTCAACGAAATATTGAAGGATGATAACACATCAAGAATTTCTTTTAGCAAAATATCTGCTGTTGCATGACCCAGAAAAACGCTTGTTAGGTATCGGCAAGAAACTGAATTTATTTCTGAAGACCAGTACCTGAGATACACATCCAACTGCCGTTTCACTTGTGCATTTGTAGTTTCATCAAATGCTATAGTAACCTTTCCTGAGCTACTAGATGCAATGTCTTTTTTCAAATCCTCTTCAAAATATTTTGACAATCCATGTGATATCACATAAGCAACTTTTTTGTCTTTAAGTTGCATTTTGGCTGCAATAGCAGAATCAGGAAACATTTCTTTGAAAAGTTCAACTGTTTCAGTGCATGAAACAAAAGACATTGTCCTTAGCAACTTTCATGGCCCATAATGCTTCGGCTTTAGCCAACTGTAAATCATGACTCAGTACTTCACTAATATTTGTTTTGGGCTGAAGATCCCGTCCTCCAAAGGCTTTCAGGATGGACTTATTTTGAAATTTACTTTGAAATTTCTGCAAATGTTTTTTTCCTTTATGATGTGCTTTTACTTGTGAAAAGCCACTATTAGAAATGTTGAAAATTTCTGAACACAATATACACTTAGCAGAAAATATTGTTTCAGTTGCAGAACACCATTCTTTCAACTTCACTCCGTCCAATTCTTTGGCGAGCCACGCATCTTGAAATTTCGTTTTGGATTTAGGCATCTTAAACACTTGTATTACTAACCAGAAAATGAAAGGGAAGTACAAAAACACGTTCCAATATTGCAAAACCAGACAACTTCCTGAAGTTTGGCTGCGAGGATGTCAGAAGATAGAAAAAAAAAAAAAAAAGCAAGTCACCACTAGAGAACTGAACCTGCACACAGCACAGAGAACACCATAAAAGACGCAAAAGCAGAAACTATCATACGCATCTCACGCAAGTTCAGTCAAAGCGAGTCGGAGCCGAGATATATTGCGTATCGAAGGTCGCTGTCGCCGACGCACGATGGAAGGTTAATGATCACGTGCTCTACTGTCTGCCACGATAACACTCAGCTACCATCCCATCGTCATTACCGGAGGTTACGGAAGGAGACCACATGTTTCCTCTTTGCTTCCACCCACCTGCGGTTTACAATAACAAAACATCAGCAGAAAGAGGAGGTTCCACGAGGCATGTCCAAAAATAAAGTACGATCTTCTGCATGCCACTGAGTTCGTCTGCAAAGCGCAAACCAGGGGTGAAAATGACCCCTCCCCTTTTTCCTTAGATCTCTTGTTACTCTTGAAAACTGTCCGAAGGCACAAAAGTGGAGCGCCCGCCCCGAAGCAAGCGCATCTCGATGGCGTCATTTTCCCTCCTTCAGCAGCACAGCATATAGGCTGTGTTTCTACAATAACAGGTCTTTTTACCTTACCGTAATGGTAAATTTATTGGCGTTAATAACGGTTGTATTTTTAAAAAATAAGCTTACAAAAATTTTAGGAAGAATAGCAAATTTTAGTTATAATTTTAGGAATTTAAGGAGGGTCACAAAATATTAGGAATTTTAGGAGAAATGCGATCCCTGTACCCTAAATCATAAAGCTTTGTTAGACAAACTCTACAACATTAGGATCAGGGGTAAATAACACTATTTAAAAGTTACTTATCTGACAGATTACAATACACTCAAATTGGCCAGCATCCGTCTTCGTTTCAATATGTAAAAATGGGTGTCCGTCCCTCAGGGCTCCATCATTGGCCCTCTCCTTTTTAATATCTACATCAATGATATTTTTTGTTCTATTACTGATATGGATCTTTTACTCTATGCAGATGACATCATTATGTTCACTAGATTTAATAACACAGATTAAGATCTTTTAATAATCAATGCTCAATCTCAAAATATTTTGGATTGGCTAAAATCCAAATGAGTTGATCATTAATACTTCATAAACTAAATTTATGATTTTTTCTAAAAAATCAACTCCTGCCTCATACATATTTAACTTTCACTATGAATAATAAAAATATTGAGGCTGTTACCTCATTATTATACTTGGGTATAACTGTTACCACTGACCTAAAATGGAATACACATGTAAATGTTATTTTACATAAAATCTCCAAAAATATTGGTATTGTCTCCAGAATACTAACAAATCTCTCCCCAAAAATTTTGATTCTTTTATACTATACTTTATTTCAGTCGCATATAAACTATGGGATTTTAATGTGGAGACAGACCACAAAATAAAACTTCAAATATTACAAAATAAATTTATTAGATTAATTGAACTTAAATATCATACACATTTTCAGCTTTCTTTTCAATCTCACTTCAAAGTTAACGCAAATAAATTTAATATACTTACTATTGCCCAACTTTACTACTTTAATCTTGGAAAAATCATGTTTAAAAGAATAAAAAATAATTTTTGTTCTGACCTCATAAAAATCACTCTGAAGGTCACATACATATGACACCCGTTCTAAAACACAACTAATTCCTATCTATGCAAGGACGGAGGCCATGAAACAAAGTTAAAAATTTTCTGGTTCTCACTACTGGAAACTCTTTACCAGTTGAATTAACAACTATTAATAAATTTTCCCTATTTAAAAAAAAAACTTAAGAATATCATGAATTATAATAATTGACTTCTTCACAACTAAAAGAACTACTATAACATTTTTTTTTCTTGTTTACATCTTTTTTTTTTTTTTACCTTACTATTAATTATACTTTGCTTTGTTTACCGGTGCTGATTACTTGCTTGACTTTGTTCTTTTTTGTTTTGTTACTGTAAGGTGGCATAGGGCTCCGTCAGGCCATGTCGGCCTTTTCCCTTTGCTTCCTTGCTGTATGCATTAATTATGTTTTGCTTCTTAATTTTCTGTATTTCTTTTATGCCTCAGCAAAACAATTAAAATGAAATGAAATGTTAAGAATGAAGAACCTGGCTAGTGTTTGTGTGAAGACTTCAAAGTACACTGGCGTGCAAAAATTAAGGACGAGACGGTTTTTCGAATGTAACATCGTGCAGAAGTGCTCCACATCGACTCAAATCATACCATAAGATCCCCAAGATGTAAGAATATGGGACAAGTGAGCAAAACTGTCCAAACAAGGAATCCAAAGGATACAAAGGCACTTTATTGAAAAGGTAACTTCGAGCACAGCTGGACAGAAGACAAACGCCCATGTGACAGGCGGCTGCCAAGAAAAATCCAGTCTTTAGTAGGGGATATGATCACCCCTGACTGTGTTGCAGGATTTACAATGTCTGTCCATGCTGAGGACGAGGTTGTCAAGTTGCTGTTGAGGCATCGCAGCCCATTCCTCTTGTAGCGGCAATCCCAGCTGTGGAATCGTTGCTGGCGGCTGGTGACGTACTGCCAAGCGTCTCCCGAGAAAGTCCCACACGAGTTCGATTGGATTTAGGTCCAGGAACCTTGCGGGCCAATCCATGCGTTGAATATCTTCACTCTCCAACAGCACTGCTTTAGTCAATGTACGATGAGGTGTAGCGTTGTCGTCCATGAAGAAGAACTCAGGACCCACAGCACCTCTAAACAGATGCACGTGAGGCAGGAGAACCTCGGTACAATAGCGGACACCAGTGACTGAACCTCCTTGGAAGCTGTGGAGATCAGTACGGCTACCAAGCACGATACCTTCCCAACGAGAACTCCGCCACCTCCAAACCGGTCTCTTTCGATGATGTTGGAGGTGTGATTGCATGTTCCCTGCTCTCTCCAGATGTGTATACGTCCAGAATCGCTCGTCAGACTAAATTGGCTCTCATCCGTAAAGATAACTCGATCCCATTGCTGATGTGTTCAGTTCTTGTGTTCCTGGCACCACAGAAACCGCCGTCTCCGATGAGCAGGCGTTAATGGCACACACCGTACTGGTAGTCGTGCAAATGGACCACCTTTGTGCAGCCTCCTGGCTACGGTAAAACACGATAACGAATGTCTAGTTGTCTGTTTCATGTGCCTTGCAATTTCTCCCGCTGTCTGCCGTATGTCCTTTCTCGCCTGTAGGGCAATATACCGGTCATCCGCTGCTGCGGTTGCTTGTGGACGACCACTGCTAAACTCTCGGACAGCTGTTCCTGTCATTTGAAATGCTCTCCAAGCTTGTGAAACGATGCTGTGAGCGATCCCGAACTCTTCGGCCACACTAGTCACACTTCGACCTTCTTCCAACTTCCCAATGACACGACCTCGGGTAAAGTCATCCAGATGTCTTCTACTGGATTGCCTGTTGGCCATATCACACGGTGGCAGCAACTCGACGTCGTTTAAACCGTTGTACACCGTGCAATAACTTTCACCGAATTGCTGAGAGTACACCACCCGTGTGCTTTATACCCTTTGACACCCCCCTCCCACGTCATGCTGCATATATGCGTATGCCCTACCGTACCTACCCTAGTCTAGTCTATCTCCTGAGTGGTCTTTCGGTCCGTTCTGCCTGCTCGTTTCGCTGTTATGCTAATTTCTCCTCTTCGTCCTTAATTTTTGCACACCAGTGTAATATGAGTCTGTTCTTAGTTTACAGTCTGGTAACACCAGAATGTCTTGTTTTCTGTATAAGTAGGACTCTAAGGCAAAAAGTCAACAATGGGAAAAGAAAGCATGACAAACTAGTTCTTTTTCACCTGGATCAAAAATGAGATGCTGGTTGATCCTTCAAAGGTTTTGTTGCCTCTCTTATACATTAAACAGGAGTTAGTGAAGCAATTTGTGAAGGCCTTGAACAAAGGCAGTGCTTGTTTTAAATACATTTGTAGCAAGTCCACATCTCTGTAAACTAAGCTCTCTCTATGCATTTCAGGTAATTTTAACTATCTGAGAAAATATGCTGATAACCACCTTTTTAAAAAAAAGTTATAGGATGTGTTAAACATCAATATATATATAAAAAATCTCTCTCTCATGCCAGAGCAATATTCTACAGAGCCTCCCATAAAATGTCTAAATTTTGCTGCAATTTTTCATTTCACCACTAGGTAGACTCATGTAACTAGTGTTTCAAGTAAAATGAAAAGTGTTTTTAATATCTAGGGACCCTTTTCCATGCGATTCCAAAGTTTCATTGTCCTAAATTCAGTACCACATAAACTACAGCATATTATGTAAAATGTGGCATGCTACTGCACAGCTGCAAAAGTGGGTGTTCTGCTAAATTTTGGAGCACTATATTTTAAAAACTATGAGGTTTAAAAAACTGAAACTTAGGATTTTTTCATATCTTTATCAGGTATATCTACCTGCCTAGTTTCATTAAAATCTGAGTCTGTGGGTGACATTTTGCATATTCGGTGATCTGACATGGAATGACCCATTGGGCCTCAAATTTAAAAATTAAATACCAGTCTAGAGTTTGAGAAAACCATACATAAATACGAAAACAAACACAGCTGAGCTTCAAAAAATGCAGTGTGGAACTTCTTGGAAAATACAATGGATTCATAGTACAAGGAAATAGAAGATATGCTAAAAAATCTTTTGAAATCTGGACTGCAACATGGTGTGAAAATGCACTTCTTACACCACATTTAGGTTAATACCTCACAAACCTAAGAAATGTATGTAAAGAGCAAGGAGCAGGCCTTGATTTCATTTTTTTAACAGTAGCAACACTTGCTAGTGGCCTTATTTTTTACTAGCAAATTGCATTATCTACTAGCAAAAGTTTATTAACATTATACAAAAGAAACTTCAACATGCCCCCTCCATTAGTCAACCATGAAAAAGTTTGATTTCACCACTGTAACTGTCACATTGTAATGCTGAAAAGGTTACAAATATTTAGATATAACTCACCTTTTCATGACCTGACATATTAATTCTAACAATTTAATTTGAATGCAAATATTTAAAAAACATTTTATTTAAATTTATTCACAAAATTAAAGAGCACTATTAAAAATATCAAGTTATTTTCCATATGGTTTACAATCTGGGTTTTGGGTCTTTTCATCATACCACTTTAAAACAGCAGGCCTGGGGTCAAACTTGTCTTCGGACGGACCTTCAACCTCAATATTCATGAGAGCATTCAATGCTTGCAAGTTTAAACTGCCCCTCCAATCACCCTGGATTCTCTTCATGAAACTGAACCCAACCTCTCATATTCAGAAGTAGATAAGGGAAATATACTGGATATTTCTACTAGTGCCAAAATGTTTTTATAATATTTGTACTTTTCAATGAACATTAGTTTCCAGAAAGCAGTTGCTCCTTTTTGTATGTGTCTAAAATATTCCACACGTGCAATGCAATGGCGATTTACAGTTCACACTAAAACATTCAAAATCTTTCCACTAGCAACTTTTTGCTAGAACCACTTTTTATCACTAGCAAAATGCATTTGCTTGCTAGCAATTTGCTAACTACCAGTCGAAATCGAGCCCTGGTGAGGAGAGAGATTTTACCAGGGCCTTTAGGAAACAGAAAAGACATATAAGGGACAGTTGAAATGTAGAATGTAAATACACTGGCGGAAAGTGAAAAAATAACACCAAGAAGGAGACGTCTGATACGAACAAAATTTATACAGCATAATAACGGAATACAGAGGATAATGTGATCAAAACATTATGGCAAAATACAGCTGTATTTGCTGGTAAACTGAAAAATAACATTTCCATGTAACATGGTTAGTACGAAGTTTGAACCGCCATGAACTGCGTCACACTGTGCAATTCTGGCATGGAGTCTGTCGTACAGATGTTGGATGTAAGTTTGGGGTATTGAGTTCCAAGCATCCTCAACCTGGACGCGTAAATCAGGGATGGTCGTGGCTGGCCGTGGAGACCGGATAAGTCGTTGTCCCATAAAATCCCACACATGCTCAATGGGGGACAAATCCGGTGAACGTGCAGGCCATGGAAGTTGTCTCACACCCTGAAGTGCATCTTGCGTTGCACATGCCATGTGTGGGCGTGCGTTATCTTGCTGGAAAACACCACGATGGACCGACCTTACAAATGGCACAACAACGAGCTGAATGATGTTGTTGGTGTAGGAGGTGCTGTTTAACGTACCCGGTACAAACACTAGTTGTGTACGGGAGTGATAGCTGATCGCTCCCTACACCAGGAGACCAGGTGTAGGCCCTGTGTCACTGGCGGATGCAAGAAGGGTGGAGACGCTCCCCTGTGTGTCTGCGAACACGCATATGGCCATCTGAGGCTCCCAAGCAGAATCTGCTTTCATCGCTGAACAAAACAGATCGCCATTGCGTTCTCCAGTGCAGACGTCGGCGACACCACTGCCGCCGTTCCTGACGGTGGGCTGGAGTCACAGGTACACATGCCAGGGGCACACGTGCACGTAGTCCTGCATCCAGTTAGTTAGTTGATTTTAGTGGCGCAAGGGCCAGGTTTGGCCAAAGAGTGCCAGACACAGAGCTATAAGTTAAAGATTTTTAAAAGCGGGGTGAAATGATTAATAGCAGACAGACTTGGTAAAGGTAAGAAAAGAGAATAATGAAAGCTGTGAGGACTAGTTAGTTAATTAGGTTTATATATATATATTTATATACATATTTTTATTATTTATTTATTTCTACTATTATTATTATCATCGTTTTTTTCAGTCTTTTTTTTTTCTTTTTTTTTTAAATAAGTTTTAAAACGTTCATCTGTTTTAAAAAGGAAAATACAGCGAGAGTGTCACAGTGGTCGTCCAAAAGCTTTTGAAGCGTAGCTGCGCCTTCATCCAGCAGATGAGACTGAAAATAGTGAAACCGATGATAACGAAAAAGAACACAACTACACAAAACATGAGAGACGGTGAGTAAACAGTCGCACGTCTCACACACCGGGGCAGTGTCGCCACACAGCAAATAGCTATGCGTGAAGCGACAATGCCCAGTAGACGGTTGCGGATTGTTCGCACAGTCACCTAAGGTGCAACAACAGCTCGGATTTGCGTCGCAGTGGGTGTTCTGTTTGACAACGCCGCTCTTCTTATGCGTCGATCGGTCCGCTCATCAGTCCGTCTGTGAATCCCGGTTCCACGTCCTCTCGTGTGGGAATGTTCCTCGGACCATCGTACCACCACCGATACTTCTCGTCCAATTCGCTCCATAATACGACGATATGACCACCCGGCCTCGTGGCGTCCGACTAGACGACCTCGCTCAAAGTCCGATAACTGCTGAAATCGTACACGTCTTACATGTCCAGGCATTGCAGCTTCTTCGGGGTCTTCGCACGTGTTCGCACGCCGACGACTGATTACATTCACTTCGCCGTACTCCTTAAATACCACCGACGATAATTTGCATATTATGCCATGCTGTGGCGTAAGCGCTCACCGGTTGGTCCCGAAATTAACATCACACCTACGTAAACTCTACCCCATTAACATATGTAAATTTCATGATCATACGCCAATTCCTTCTTGGTGTTCTTTTTTCACTTTCCGCCAGTGTATGATGAGATTACCATAGGATGTTAAGGAGGGGCAAATTTCAGAGGAAAAAAAAATTGGAAAGATCGAAAAAAATATTTCATCCGTTTTAGAGCTAACTACATGGAAGTGCAAAGATTAGGCTGTTTGAAAATACAACACACGTAAAAATTGGAAAGGGAGTGAGACAAGGTGACACCATATCTCCGAAGCTCTTTAATGCCACATTGGAGGGTGTTTTTCAGTCACTGAGCTGGGAAAACAAGGGGATAAAGATTAATGGAGATTATCTAACCCACCTTCGTTTTGCTGATGACGTAGTCATTTTTGCAACTACCCCATCAGAGCTGCAGAGTATGATCCAGGAACTTGCTGACAAGAGTAAAGAAGTGGGATTAAAAATGAACTTTCAGAAGACAAAAGTGATGTTCAATGCTTTTACAAGAAATGAAGATTTATCGATTGATGGAGAAAAGCTGGAGACAACAGACACGTACGTTTATCTTGGACAGCAGATATCAAGTGAGGGTCACATTGATGAAGAAATTAATCGGCGTACAAAACTTGCCTGGAGAGCTTTTGGAAGAAACAGCATAATTTTCAAGAGCAATATGCCATTATGTCTTAAAAGAAAAGTGTTTGATCAATGCATCCTTCCAGTGCTTACGTATGGTGCGGAGACGTGGGCCTTAACTAAAAGAGACATACAAAGGCTGAAGACAACTCAAAGCAGCATGGAGAGGTGCATGCTTGGTGTAACCAGGAGAGATAAGAAGAGGAACTCGTGGATCCGAAAAATGACAAGAGTGGAAGACATCATGATCAGAGTTAAATCCCTGAAATGGCAATGGGCTGGACATACTGCCAGAAGGACAGATCATCGATGGACAGCTGAAATTTTAGATTGGATTCCAAGGGACAGGAAAAGACCCAGAAGAAGACCACATGGGAGATGGGTGGATGAAATTCGAAAGTATGCAGGGGTGACATGGAGGAGACTGGCACAAGACAGACAGTTGTGGAGGAAACTTGGGGAGACCTTCGTCCAGCAGTGGATTGATAATGGTTGACAATGATGATGATGATGACATGGTACAGAGCAATGTGTAAATTTATAGACAACTGCATAAGTTTGTTGCAAATATGTTCTCAAATAGCCAATGCAACAATTCAACATACATTATTTCTCTTTGTTTTGTTATACAGCAAAACCACATTTTTATTTACCTTCTTCTCCCAGTTTGCAAATTCCCGTGATGTGCTGAAGAAAAACTAATGAAATTTTTGAAATGAGCACTACAAATAAAAAGTTTCTTTTGAAAAATCCCCTATTGCATTTCACTCATCTGAAGTTTTCTTTTTTTAATAATGCAGGCCAGTATAATAGGCATTCATGAAGTACTTATCCTTTTGACTTGAAAACATTTTATCAATCCAACCTGAAAATAAATTTTTCATGTGGGAATATGGACTACTATGGAAACACCATTTTTTCCTATGCTGGCAAATCATTTTATTAGGAACTTTGAAGAGGAAGTGCCACCTTCATATTTTGCTTATGTGTAAAACATATACACTGTGTTTTCTTCATTACAGACAGAAAAGAAAAAAAACTGCCAGGAAGATTTTTTTTTAAGTCAACTTTATTAGATTACAAGTCATAGCATCCTTTTTTTCTTTTTTTTTTTTAAAGCGATTATAAGACATGAATTTACTGAAAAAATTCATATGTTGCATTTGTTTTAAAAAAGAAAAAAATTTCAGTACTCAGAAGTGCTGAACATTTTAATGGAAGAAGAATGAAAATAATTATCCAGCTATAATTATTAAAAGAATTAAAATGAAAAAAGCCATCCAAAAAGAAAAATCTCACCAGAAAAATAAATGACTTGCAACAGTGGTTGGAACACCAGCACACATATTAAACAATACAAAGAAAAAATAACTTACACAAGAAGTTATTTACAGCAACAAATTAGCTGTGGGTTTCCACACATAGAAGAAACTGGTTAACAGCTGAAAACCCATTAGACAAAACACAAATCCAGGGCTGCCAGCCTATCATATAGTTGCTTTAGTAGCTACTAATGGTAAAAATAGTAGCCTTCACTTATGTTAATGACTAAAATAGTTGCCCAAAAAAGTGTACGAGTTTTAGAATGTTAAGTGCTCCACACCAAAAAAAAAAATTTTGTTAATTTTTTTTTTTATTTATTTCAAACCACGGTGACAAAATTAGCAAATGTTCACATTTTGGTGGGGGAAAAAATTATATGTGTGTATATATATATATGTAAGGTCAGGTGATGCGTAACATCACAGCCTCTCCTTGACAAATGTCAACCCCGCCTTCTCGTGGTGCATCCTGTTCCCACTAAAGGGGCTCTGACGACCGCCCATAGCGGTATAACTATACCATCGGGATCAGAGGAAATGCTATCCCACACTCACCAACCCGCTTGGCCAGCGTGGTGAGTTATGGCCAAACCCCTCCAAAATGATTCCACAACTTAAATCTTGGCCCTCAGTCTCCGGCAGCTGGAATGTACCTGGCCAAAGCAGCGGCCAGTGCGACATGAAGGCAGAGGGTGCTAAGAATCCCCGGAGGACCGGACTAGGCTGCCATCTGATGCTGACCTTGGCTACTTACAATGGACGCTCCCTATCTTCTGATTCAAGGCTTCTTGAATTGGAAGAGGAACTACAAAGGATCAAGTGGGACATCGTGGGGATAAGTGAGGTAAGGAGAAAAGGAGAAGATCTCATCGAACTGAAAAGTGGACATCTCTTCTACTATCGTGGGACAGATACTGGCAGAACTAGTGGTGTTGGATTTATAATAAACAAGAAACTGAAGGACAAAGTTGTAGAAGTTGAAAGTTCCTCTGACAGAGCTGCACGACTTGTTATCCAACTCTCGAAAAGATACCAGGCTCAGATTATTCAAACTTATGCACCCACCACAAGTCATCCTGAAGAAGAAATTGAAGAATTTTATGAGGAAATTTGTCATCTAAATAATAAAGGTAAGCAGCATTTGAAGATAATTATGGGAGATTTCAATGCAAAAATAGGGCAACGGCAACAGAATGAAACTTCAGTAGGTAAATTCGGTCATGGCAACAGAAACCAGCGTGGAAATACTCTCGTTGAGTTTGCAGAGGCAGAAGGGTTTTTCATCTTGAACTCCTTTTTCAAGAAAAAGCCACACAGGAAATGGACATGGAGACATCCAAATGGGACGACAAGTGAAATTGATTTTATTATGTGTAACAAAAAATTCGTCATAGAAGACTGCAGTGTGCTAAACAAGTTCAACACAGGTAGTGACCATAGATTGGTGAGATGTAATATGCACCTCAACACTAAACTTGAACGTGGCAAGCTCATAGGACAAACAAAATCTATTGACATAACCAACCTTAAAAAACACCATAATACCTTCAAGTTAGAACTGAAGAACAGGTTCTCTGCTTTAGAAGGCCTAACATCGGAAGAAGTGGACATCTCTGAAGTTAACAGAAAAGTAACCAAAGCTCTTATGGAAACAGCAACATAATTAGCTGGGTCTAAGAACAAGTTGCATGTGAACAAATTATCAGGAAAAACCAAAATGTTGATGCAAAAAAGAAGAGAGATGAGGACAACTAAAGAAGATGTGACTTCCAAAGTGGAATATATAGAGCTATGCAAGACAGGTAAGAAAAAGTGTCACTGAAGACGTAAGGAAATTCAACTGTGAACTAGTGAGGAAAGCAATTGAAAACAACCAAAGCCTAAAGATAGCAAAGGGACATCTCAGTAAGGGAAGAAAACAGATTATGGCACTGAGAAAAGAAGATGGTTCTGTAACAAGAAATAGAGGCGAAATTTTGACAAGAGTGAAAGATTTCTACTCCAAATTATATGAAAGGGATGATATATGCACTCCAGACATCATGAAAGATACCAGTACCAGAGTTCCTCCAGTCCTTCCAGCAGAAGTTGCACATGCAATCAAGAACATGAAGCGAGGAAAAGCTCCAGGAGAAGATGGAATTACTGTAGACATCATACAAGAATAAATGGAGAAATCGAAACAGTACTCGCCCAAATTTTCACTCGATGCCTTAATGAAGGAAAGATTCCTGAGGATTGGAGCACCGCTACAATGATCCTGCTACATAAGAAAGGTGACATTGAGGATCTCGGAAACTACAGACCTATCAGCCTCCTATCAGTAGTTTATAAAATCTTCACTAAAGTTCTTTCACACCGCTTGAAGGTAACACTGGACATGGCTCAACCGAGAGAACAAGCTGGATTCAGGAGTGGCTACAGCACAATAGATCATATCCACGTGCTGAGAGAACTAATTGAAAGAGCGAGGGAATATGAACTTCCATTGTGCATGGCTTTTATCGATTATGAAAAAGCCTTTGATTCGGTGAAACCATCAGCAGTTACAATGGCTCTGAAAACCTGCGGTATTGAAGATGCATACATTAATATTATTAATAACATCTATGAAAATGCAAGTGCAAAGATTAGGCTGTTTGAAAATACAACACACGTAAAAATTGGGAAGGGAGTGAGACAAGGTGACACCATATCTCCGAAGCTCTTTAATGCCACATTGGAGGGTGTTTTTCAGTCGCTGAGCTGGGAAAACAAGGGGATAAAGATTAATGGAGATTATCTAACCCACCTTCGTTTTGCTGATGACGTAGTCATTTTTGCAACTACCCCATCAGAGCTGCAGAGTATGATCCAGGAACTTGCTGACAAGAGTAAAGAAGTGGGATTAAAAATGAACTTTCAGAAGACAAAAGTGATGTTCAATGCTTTTACAAGAAATGAAGATTTATCGATTGATGGAGAAAAGCTGGAGATAACAGACACGTACGTTTATCTTGGACAGCAGATATCAAGTGAGGGTCACATTGATGAAGAAATTAATCGGCGTACAAAACTTGCCTGGAGAGCTTTTGGAAGAAACAGCATAATTTTCAAGAGCAATATGCCATTATGTCTTAAAAGAAAAGTGTTTGATCAATGCATCCTTCCAGTGCTTACGTATGGTGCGGAGACGTGGACCTTAACTAAAAGAGACATACAAAGGCTGCAGACAACTCAAAAAAGCATGGAGAGGTGCATGCTTGGTGTAACCAGGAGAGAAAAGAAGAGGAACTCGTGGATCCGAAAAATGACAAGAGTGGAAGACATCATGATCAGAGTTAAATCCCTGAAATGGCAATGGGCTGGACATACTGCCAGAAGGACAGATCATCGATGGACAGCCGAAATTTTAGATTGGATTCCAAGGGACAGGAAAAGACCCAGAAGAAGACCACATGGGAGATGGGTGGATGAAATTCGAAAGTATGCAGGGGTGACATGGAGGAGACTGGCACAAGACAGACCGTTGTGGAGGAAACTTGGGGAGACCTTCGTCCAGCAGTGGATTGATAATGGTTGACAATGATGATGATGATGATATATATACTGAAGAGCAAAACTGAAAACTAAGGAAAAACTTTAGAATTTAAAACGAAAGTTGCAAAAAACCTGAAGATCAAAACGCGCAACGCAGCAGTTTTGAAAATTCAGAATTCACATTCTATTAAGAACAGACCTAAGCAAAAAAAATATATATTTTTTTGACTCATACCAAGTACAACATAGAAAAGGTTATGTATCTACCGGTGTGAGTAAAAGGAGAAAAGATAAAAAAATAAAATTAAAACAACTGAATGTAGAAAGTGTCGAGAATACTGAGCCTTGGCTTTATCAAGGACCAGCAAAAACTCTGCATTTTCTCACTTCCACAAAGACCTAGTTGGAAATGGGTTTCTGCAAGGCCATAGATGCAAGTAACAAGCCCACCAAAAATTGTTTTAAAAAATATATATATGTCATGACCTCCGCAGAGTTGTATGACCTAGCTCTAGTTAACAATTTCGCTTGCATCCATAACCTTCCTGGCCCGACCCATGCTCTTCATCTGTTACTATTAAACAGAGAGAAGAAGATTTAAGAGAACTCAAGCTGTGAGAGTGACATAATAATTAGAAATAATTTTCAGCTATAACGAAATGCCAAGTTCGCCTGAGAGAGAATTTAAACCTGAAAAGCAATGCAAAAGAAATCCAAATTTTTACATTGCAATTAAAAAAGGAAATATTAATTTTTTAAAACTCAGATTTTTGAAAGAAAACTTGATTCTAAAACCCCCTACTCTACAACTTCTGACAACACAAAAACGAGAATAAATTAAAGACAATAATTAACTAAAGAAAAGCTTTGTGAAAGTTATATGACTTAAACAATTAGTTGCAATATGTACAAAGTATTTCAGCAGTGCTTTAAGTGCATAATTAAGTAGTTATTAAGAACTTAACTACTTTGAAAATACAGCGCAAAGAAAAGGAACTATGCTTAGCCAGCTGCTGGGCCTAAGTTTCCTAAAAGACGCGCAAAGTTACCAAGAAAAGAAAGAGTTAAAACCCGCAAAAATGTTAACAGACAAGCCTGTGCCTAAAAGCTGAAAAGCAAAAAACAACAGAGAAAAAAAGTACAAGAAGTACAAACATTGAACTTATAAAACCTAAAACCCAAAGACAAGGAAGAGAGCTTACCTCTTATGCAACTAAACTTTCTCCACACAAGAGAAAAACATGGCTGACCCCTTCCCCAAACATCCTAACACTTCTGCCACTCCCTAGTCGCTGGGGGCAGTGTGGGTGGGGCTGATGGCCTCCTCATACTGAAAGAAACCAACTCGCGGAGATTTTAACCAGAGAAAAAATATATATATACTTAAGACTGTGGATCTGTATGATCAGAAAGAGCAGAATTAACTCTCCAGAATACATGAGAAATATTATAAAATACACAAGTGGTGTATTTAATAATCTTTGCATGTATTAAATCACCTTAGTGAGCTTCTATAGATTATTCAGAATCTTATTAATTTTAATGTTAGTTTTACTATTTTTAGTATAGCTATCCTAGTGATGAATAACTAGTTTTCTTTTTTATTTGTTTTTATTTTCTTTTATAAACAGATTTTTAAGCTTTTTTTGTGATTTTGTCTGTATTATTTAATTTTTTGTTTTAATAGGACCTTCATATCCATAGCACTACGGTTCCTTTTAGTAGTTAATAGGCATCCTCTAGCCACCTTCCTTACGGCTTTGATTGGTCAGAATCATATTATTAACTGTGTAGAAAATTAAAGCAGATCTGCCAACCTTACTCTATTATTCAGAATAATTTTTCTTAAAGTTCTTTTGATGAAAGAAGAAGGAATTTCGTTCTCTAGAAAACTATCTAATAGTATATTAATGTGGTAATAGAAGTCCAAATTGTTGCTGCAAATTCTTGAAATTCTTAGGACCTGAGAAATTAGTACATTCTCAATTACTTTGGTTGATATGTTATTATTCCAGTGTAGATATTTAATTACTTTGAAAGGAAAATTAACTCTTATCAAAGAGGCTAATAGATGGGTTACCTCTGTTGAGCTTAATGCTTAAGTCTAGGAACTCAAGTTCCTGATTACTGTGGTTGGTTTTACATAAGTTAAGAGAAACTTAACCGTTGCAAAAAGAAATGGAAATTCAGGCTCATATCTTCTAGTTTGTGGAATTTTAAGTTTCTTGAAGAATACCTTAAACCGATTTTCTAACTGCTTAGTAGAATAACTTACGGGCTCGTACGTTACTTTATTATTGAGTTCCATAGTTAACAATTCAAAATAGAACTTCTTACAGATAATTGCAAAATTATTGCTAGCTTTATCCGTAGTGGTAAAAATAAATAGGTCTTGTAGTTTGGAGAGTGACCTTTTAGCATCTCCAGAGAAAAAGAGATTTCTATCGAAACAAAAGTCCAGACCTGCCAACTCACAAGTGAAGCTATTGATTACATTATATTTCCATTCTGCGAAGTTAATGTAGGAGCTTGGAACTCTTATCTCAATTGCTGCATAAAAAATAACCATATCTTATATAATAATACTCTCTATAAGCAAGTGAACGGTATTCCCATGGGAACATCAACCTCCACGAATATCGCTAATCTATTCCTGTTCTTTAAGGAATATAAATTCATTAAAAATCACCCCACCTGCTCAGATAACTACCTTTACACATTTAGATATATTGATGATCTGCTGTGTATCAATAATTCAGAAGTTATAGAGAGTGATTTTGATAATATCTATCCTAGCTCTCTTAACTTATGTAAAACCAACCACAGTAATCAGGAACTTGAGTTCCTAGACTTAAGCATTAAGCTCAACATAGGTAACCCATCTATTAGCCTCTTTGATAAAAGAGTTAATTTTCCTTTCAAAGTAATTAAATATCTACACTGGAATAATAACATATCAACCAAAGTAATTGAGAATGTACTAATTTCTCAGGTCCTAAGAATTTCAAGAATTTGCAGCAACAATTTGGACTTCTATTACCACATTAATATACTATTAGATAGTTTTCTAGAGAACGAAATTCCTTCTTCTTTCATCAAAAGAACTTTAAGAAAAATTATTCTGAATAATAGAGTAAGGTTGGCAGATCTGCTTTAATTTTCTACACAGTTAATAATATGATTCTGACCAATCAAAGCCGTAAGGAAGGTGGCTAGAGGATGCCTATTAACTACTAAAAGGAACCTTAGTGCTATGGATATGATGGTCCTATTAAAACAAAAAATTAAATAATATAGACAAAATCACAAAAAAGCTTAAAAATCTGTTTATAAAAGAAAATAAAAACAAATAAAAAAGAAAACTAGTTATTCATCACTAGGATAGCTATACTAAAAATAGTAAAACTAACATTAAAATTAATAAGATTCTGAATAATCTATAGAAGCTCACTAAGGTGATTTAATACATGCAAAGATTATTAAATACACCACTTGTGTATTTTATAATATTTCTCATGTATTCTGGAGAGTTAATTCTGCTCTTTCTGATCATACAGATCCACAGTCTTAAGTATATATATATTTTTTCTCTGGTTAAAATCTCCGCGAGTTGGTTTCTTTCAGTATGAGGAGGCCATCAGCCCCACCCACACTGCCCCCCAGCGACTAGGGAGTGGCAGAAGTGTTAGGATGTTTGGGGAAGGGGTCAGCCATGTTTTTCTCTTGTGTGGAGAAAGTTTAGTTGCATAAGAGGTAAGCTCTCTTCCTTGTCTTTGGGTTTTAGGTTTTATAAGTTCAATGTTTGTACTTCTTATACTTTTTTTCTCTGTTGTTTTTCGCTTTTCAGCTTTTAGGCACAGGCTTGTCTGTTAACATTTTTGCGGGTTTTAACTCTTTCTTTTCTAGGTAACTTTGCGCGTCTTTTAGGAAACTTAGGCCCAGCAGAAGGCTAAGCATAGTTCCTTTTCTTTGCGCTGTATTTTCAAAGTAGTTAAGTTCTTAATAACTACTTAATTATGCACTTAAAAGCACTGCTGAAATACTTTGTACATATTGCAACTAATTGTTTAAGTCATATAACTTTCACAAAGCTTCTCTTTAGTTAATTATTGTCTTTAATTTATTCTCGTTTTTGTGTTGTCAGAAGTTGTAGAGTAGGGGGTTTTAGAATCAAGTTTTCTTTCAAAAATCTGAGTTTTAAAAAATTAATATTTCCTTTTTTAATTGCAATGTAAAAATTTGGATTTCTTTTGCATTGCTTTTCAGGTTTAAATTCTCTCTCAGGCGAACTTGGCATTTCGTTATAGCTGAAAATTATTTCTAATTATTATGTCACTCTTACAGCTTGAGTTCTCTTAAATCTTCTTCTCTCTGTTTAATAGTAACAGATGAAGAGCATGGGTCGGGCCAGGAAGGTTATGGATGCAAGCGAAATTGTTAACTAGAGCTAGGTCATACAACTCTGCGGAGGTCATGACATATATATATTTTTTAAAACAATTTTTGGTGGGCTTGTTACTTGCATCTATGGCCTTGCAGAAACCCATTTCCAACTAGGTCTTTGTGGAAGTGAGAAAATGCAGAGTTTTTGCTGGTCCTTGATAAAGCCAAGGCTCAGTATTCTCGACACTTTCTACATTCAGTTGATTTAATTTTATTTTTTTATCTTTTCTCCTTTTACTCACACCGGTAGATACATAACCTTTTTTATGTTGTACTTGGTATGAGTCAAAAAAATATATATATTTTTTGCTTAGGTCTCTTCTTAATAGAATATATATATATATATATATATACTTAAGAGCAAAACTGAAGACTAAGGAAAACATTTTAGAATTTAAAACGAAGGGTGCAAAATAACCTGAAAATCAAAACGCGCAACGCAGCAGTTTTGAAAATTCAGAATTCACATTCTATAAAAAAGATACCTAAGCAAAAAAATACATATATAATTTTGACTCACACCTAGTACAACATAGAAAAGGTTATGTATCTACCTGTGTGAGTAAAAGGAGAAAAGATAAAAAAATAAAATAAAACAACTGAATGTAGAAGGTGTCGAGAATACTGAGCCTTGGCTTTATCAAGGACCAGCAAAAACTCTGCATTTTCTCACTTCCACAAAGACCTAGTTGGAAATGGGTTTCTGCAAGGCCATAGATGCAAGTAACATTCCCACCTAAAATAGTTTAAAAAATATATATATAAGTCATGTCCTCCGTAGAGTAGCATGACCTAGCACTAGTTAACAATTTCGCTTGCATCCATTAACCTTCATGGCCCGACCCATGCTCTTCATCTGTTACTATTAAACAGAGAGAAGAAGATTAAAGAGAACTCAAGCTGTGAGAGTGACATAATAATTAGAAATGATTTTCAGCTATAACGAAATTCCAAGTTCGTTTGAGAGAGAATTTAAACCTGAAAAACAATGCAAAAGAAATCCAAATTTTACATTGCAATTAAAAAAGGAAATGTTAATTTATAACGAATAGATTTTTGAAAGAAAACTTGAGTCTAAAACCCCCTACTCTACAACTTATGACAGCACGAAAACGAGAATAAGTTAAAGATAATAATTAACTAAAGAAAACTTTGTGAAAGTTATATACCTTAAACAGTTAGTTGCAATATGTACAAAGTATTTCAGCAGTGCTTTAAGTGCATAATTAATTAGTTATTAAGAACTTAACTACTTTGAAAAAACAGCGCATAGACAGCGCAAATTACACCCCCCTCCCAAAAAAATTAAATTATATATTAAAAACTACTTACATAAACTAACCTGATACAAACTTTGGAATTACAAAACACCTTCTTTGTTTGTCATTGCTCTGGAGTTCAGATGTTCTCATCTGTATCAAGCCAGTACGGAGATCTTTCTTCTGCGTTTGTGGTTGGTAAAAAAAATTTAAGATTTTCCAAGTGGGTTTCATACACTGTGTTGAAAAAATTGTTGTGTATTTCTTCTTTCAAAGGCTATAGTTGTGGTCATTCAGTGTTATGATGATCACTTGTTTTGTTCTGTACACATAATAATCATAGTTATCTGATATGAGGTATATCAAGAATCTCATTTGAATAGATGAACACTTCGAACTTGTCTTTTGTACAGCTATGACAATAAATATCAAACACTGTGAATGTGTTTAGTATGGAACAAAAACACGAAGCCTAGAACTAAAAAATGAAAATTTGTAGTTTATCATCATCAGGAATGGAATGGGTATGTGTAATCTCCCTCTTCAATAATGGAAACTCTCTAAATAATAATAATAATAATAATAATGGTGGTGCTTAACATGATTTTAAATTATGTTGTAAAAGAGTACATCTTATTTTGATTCCCATATTTGAAAGGTAAACTTGAAAATCCTGTCTGAAACGTCTTCATTTCATTAGGGCATGGACAACTGCCTTACGATTCAAGCTGAAGTCTGGGTAGGTCAGGTATAATTGATATGAAGCATTACACTGATATACACCTGCCTTGATAATGTTATAGTCATTCTTCACAGTGTCCTTGATGCTTTTGAGAAAAATATAAAAAAATTACTTTATCCTGTAAAATTATTCTAACTCATAATTACAGAAATAAGAAAAAAAAAAACTGACTTTCTTCTAATTTGGGTTACTTTTATAACAGCAGACAGTTAAAATCCCTAGATGTTAACCATGATCAATTTTCAAAGCTCTAACAACAGTAAAACTAAGATTATCCTTACACCCACTGATGACAATAATAAAACCAAAGCTCAAATTTTTTGAAAGGATTGTTTTATAACTCTTCTGAAAATTACTGTCATGGGACATCAAAAACTTTTATATGATGCCCCCTCCTCCCAAATATGTATAAACAAACTGTTTATCATTTAGCAATATTAGGGGAGTCCTCTTTAAAGTTTACATTATTCTTATACCATGGTAGCAATTTGGAGGAGTTATATGCAGTAAATTATTTCAAAAAATTGAGTTTGAACTTATACCACTGCCATTGGTGCATATAAGGGTAGGCTTAACAAAAAAAAACTTCCTAATTAACCTTAGATTTATTCATTTTTTGAGGTATTCTGCATAAACGCATCAATTAGGGAGGATTTTCTTTTATGAACTACCCTATTCATTTTTAATGCTTTAAGATAATGTTGTCTTTCCTTTTGTCCGAGTTTCTCTGCTCCTTCTAGAATGCCATGTGCAACTCGTATTGCAGGTATGTTTTTTTTTTTTTCTAATGCTTGCTTTATTCTCTCATTGGCTTCTTTAAGCACAGAGTCTGATGATTCTTGTACTTCTTGAACAAGAATTTTTATCTTGTTTTCCATAGTTTGCCTTCTGCTCTTCAAATCCTTTATTTAGCAATTCTTGTTTCAATCCCTCAGCACTTTCTTTCTCTGCTTTCAGTTGATGTTCCTTTAATCTCTGCTCCTCTTCCAAATGGCTGCTATATGGCCTATGTGCATTAAGTGCTAATTTTATTAGTTCTTTGGTTATTAGCACCTTTGCAACTTTGTTATACATTTTTAATGCATCTCGAATTGTTAGTCTCTCATTCAAGATCTTCTCAGACATAGATGCCTTCTCATTGGAAAGAACTCTTCGTGATACAGAACAGCCTCTCTCTACATCAAAGTTGCCATGTGGCATGCTTTCACAACTTTAGTGAAAGATAGATATTTCCAGTCTCCAGATGCCTTTTGATACATCATGTCTCTCCAAAAATGATCAATCTTAATTTCGCTGTTTCGAATAAATTCTTACACATACAAGTACATTTATACCTAGACCCACGTGATCAGAGGAATGACCTACTCAAATGACAAAAAGTACTGTCTCGTTATTTTTAACAGATACGCAGAAATGTCTCACCAGGTGTGTTTTTCGATTACCACTTAATTTTTTTGTTATGAACAATTCTTAATTTATATTAAACAGTTTGTAGATAATGTAAAATGAGTTTAAATGTCTGTTAGCGAAAACATGCATTTTTCGTGTAATTTGGAAAATAAAGCTGTAAAAACAATCGCGCAAATTTATTTCAATGAACATATTCATGAAATTCTAGGTACAAAATTTTTGACTTAAAATTGATACATTTACTGCAAATAAACTTCAGTAAGCACAGAAAACAGCAGTCTTTCATATGGTGAAGGCAAGATATGTGCTCACTCCTGGCACTGCCGATGGCAATCTCTGCTGTATTCCAAACAGAAAAACGGGACACTTTTTCAGCGGAATATCTTAATTTGAGTAGGTTGTTCCTTTAATCACATGTGGGTCTAGTCTATACTTGCCATTGACTTTCTTCCATGATATTTGCAATAAAGCAGAAAGCAATAAACTGAACAAGACATATCGATAACGATTCGCATGGTTCATACACTTTTTCAATCGCAAAATTCCAGGACTTTTGGATTTTTCTAGGACATACGATCCAAATGCTCTTACTTAAAATATAGTGAAACCATATGTCTGTTCAATTTGTAACCTAAAACAAACAACTTCTTACACACTTGGGCAAACTTAATGCAGAATGTTAAAAATGATGTCTGCTGCAGCTAATCAGAAACTTTGAATCACAGATAAATACTGAAATACCAAAACTATCACTGAAATTGTGACCAGGTTTAATATCTAGTAAACTTTTATATACAGTATACTACACTGATTTTGAGAAAACTTTATCTTTCTACTTTGGCTTTAGTTCAATTATTGAAGCAAATTACAGAATAAAAAAAAACTCCATAAAAACTCAAAAATACATAGGTATGTGGCATTTCTCTTGAAATGTTTTCATATACCACACAATCAATGCATAAAATACTGTTTATATTTAATAATTTGAAATAATGCTTACATTGGAAATTTAAGGGTAAAGAAAGGTGAAATATCTAGAACTTTTTCAAAGGACGAAAGGCGTTATTTCTTACACACCTAATCATGGGAGCAAGTATTTGTTATATTTTATTTAGAAAAAGGAATTTTCAACATAATATCGATGCGGTAGCTATGTTTTAAATTTTTACTCGCCAGCAAGCAAAGTATGCACAAAAATTTCCAACGTGAAATGAAAGAGAACAATGGGGGAAACCTTATGTCCAAAGTTGTGTGCAATTACATTCATTAGTGACCATGGTAAAACTGGGCATGATTAAAAAACTAATTATAGAAGCTCAGAAAATACTAAGAAACAAATAGATTTAAGTTTCTGATATTAGAAAGCAATCTGATTTTATGGCAAATTTCTATATAAAATATTCATTACAAAATTTCAGTAAAGGTAACCCCCTCCCCCCCCCACACACACACACACAAAATCATCTATTTACTTCCACCAGTAGCTAAATAATGTTACGAAAATTAACAAATGGCGCAAAAAATGTTTCCCATAGCAGAAGGAAGGTATTAGAGACAAAGATTTTCAAATCAATCAGTTAAAAGGAGAGATATAGAAGGAAACATGATATAATTATGTGTTTCAGCAAAAGAATTTTGCATAATAGAAAAGTTGAAAACAGGAGAAAAGCATTCTTCATAACAAAAGCTATGCTAAGGAAAAAGAACTTTTCAAATACGTCTCCCGGAAGCAGAGATGGCAAGAAAAACATATTGACCTTTTTTTACAACCCCTAGGGGGAAAGTTATACATTATTTGAAGAGGATCTTCTTATTGTAGCAAAATATCTTATTCACTCTCCATCTTTATTATAGTGAATAGCATAGAGTAAAAAGAAATTTCTCAATAGGGTTTTTACAGGCTGAGATAGCCTGCAAACAAAAGTACACAAACACCACCTAGCAGCAGAATTGTGAACCACAAACCTCCTCAAACACAAACTTAAAGTGTTCCATAAGGTAAATTGCATCTGGTGTTAAAAGAATTTTTTAAATCGGACATTTAGAAGTATAGATATTAAGAAAAATATATTAAATATGCGCCCCCTAGCAGCGAAGTTGTCCATTATTTTGTGAAGAAAATACAAATAAGGAATTTTCACAGTTAGGCATCTAATCGAAAGATATTTTTCAGTCAGGTTTTTAGTCCACAGATATTGCTGTAAACGGAAATGTGAGCTTATGCCCTGTAAAAGCACACTTGTGCGTTAAGAAATATTTGAAATTTTATGAGAAACATTTCGCATTGAAAATGTTCTCCAACAAAGAAAGAATTTTTCAAATCGGACTCCTAGAAACAGAGATATGGACAAAAATAAGATATACGTGTACATCCCCTGGTGGAAAAATTGTGCACTATTTTAAGCAAGAAGTATTCTCAAAAAGTTTTCTGAGTTGAGCGGTATCTGTTCACAGAGAATTTTTTAAATTGAGTTTCCAACTCAGATTTTGTTGCAAATACATCTGAAGCCAAAATAAACATTTACGCCCCCTGGTGGCCTAACCATTCTTTACCAGAAATGAGAATGTGTATGCAAAACATTTCAACCTCAAGAGCTGTATCCGACTCAGGAAGAATTTTTCAAATTGGACTTTTAGAAGCGGAGACATTGGGAAAATCACGATTTACCTTTACGCTCCCTAGCGGAAAATTTATGCATTATTTGAAAAAGGGACTGTAACTAAAATAGTCTTAGATATAAATGCCATCGAAAGGAAAAACAATTTTTTCAATTGGATATTTAGAAGCAAATATATGAAATGAAATGCATTTTAAATTCGATACGATCTCCATTTGCGCCCTCTAGAGGTGAAGTTGTGCATCGAAAAAAAAAACGGAACGAATGGATCATCATTCTCACATTTTAAGCTTCCCAATACAAAAAGAATTTTACAAATCGAACTAATAATTGCGAGATATGGTTTCCCCGGCGGACAGACAAAGTGATAACATAAGCATGACGCAAAAGATGCTAATAACGCAGCTTCAGTCATTCTACCCACGAAAACCGATAGCGCCCCCCCACACACACACATTTTGCAGGGGGTGGGGAGGAAAATTTGTCAGACATAAATTATGTCAGTAGAAAAATTCAACTACAAAACATCATGCAGGGACAAAAAGCAGGAATGGATAAAATTCCAGGAAATGAAACAGAATTTTAGGACATTTCCAGGACAAAATGGAATTCCAGCAAGATGCGTACGAACCATGGATTTGACATATACATATCGATATCAAAGTTGATATTCACGTGTATCAATATTAAAACTGATGTTATACAAGCAGCACATCGATATACGCAACACAAATTATGTTGGGTTTTTTTTTAATAATAGCCTTACAATTAAAATAGTTCAAGGTTTTTCTGAAAATAGTTGCTTTTGGCCGTTTTTTTTATAAGAAATAGTAGCCATAGTCGCCTGTCATCAAAAATAGTAGCAATAGTCACTAGGGTGGTCCACTTTGCAATGGAAAAAAAAAAAGATATTCAAATCATGGCTCCACATAGCGTAATTTTGTCCATTATGATGTAGTAATGTGTGCACCGAATTTTAGCTCGACACGTGGAAGTTTAGTGGTCGCCCAGAAGTTTACTTTTTGGTAAGCTAGCTCAAATTTTTCTTCTTTTCAGGTATAAACAACCATGTTGACATCTAGCTTGAGATCTGCCTTCACTAACTGGCTTCTTGGAAAGCCAATCTCTAACTTCTCTACAGCAAGACTTCTCCATGGATCGGATGTGCTCTGGAGGGTCCATTTTTACCATTTAGAAGAGGGCAAGAGCTTGTCAGTGAGTTACAAATTGACCTGTGAAGCAGTTGCGATTGTTTGGAAGCGTGCGAGGATTCCAACTAAGCTGATTGATTCGTGTGTGAGAAAACTCTCAAAACTTTATGAACAATATTTAGCTGTGAAGCAGCACCGTACTAGTCAAGGAGAAAATGACCGTGTGCGTGAGGATATGCTCAAAAGTGATCTAGAAGAATTGTTTGATGTTACCATGAAAAATGCTATAATGCAAATGAAAAACGACGAAGACCAGGTATTCCTCCAGAAACAAAGAGAAGATGTCTTTTCATGTAGTACGAGTGGTGCTGACTTTAAAACAACAGAAAAAGAAATTAGGAAAAGACAGCGGGAGGAAAAAGATAGAAAGGCGACAGAGAAATATAAAGAAAGAGAGAGCAAATGTCTTCCTGGGAAAACTGCAGAGCTTTCTTCGTCATCTTCACATAGCTCCGAAAGCGAAGGCGAATATCAACCTGTAGCATCCACATCTGCCGCACCTTCTACTCCATTCCCATCCAAACGACATAAAAATATGTTTACGTTACCAGAAGTCATCGGAGCCCTGGATCGAGTCAATCTTCCGGATAGAGGAGCTGTATTCATTGCTGGAGCCGTTGCAGGGGAGCTTGGACACGATATTTCCGAAATCACGCTTTCCCGAAGCTTCATTAGGCGCTCTAGAAGATTAGAAAGACAGAAAGCCACAGCAGCTGAACAAAAGAAATCGTCTTTATAGAGGGGCCTTTTCTTTTACATTGGAATGGCAAACTTTTGCCTGATATTGATGGATCCAAGGTGACAGTTGATCGCATTGCTATACTTCTCACTGGAAATGGCCAAGAACAGCTTTTGGGAATTCCCAAGATAGACAGAAGAACAGGGAAAGCTCAGGCACAAGCTTGCGTTGAAGCAATCGAGAAATGGAATGTTAAGTCTGAAATCAAAGGACTTGTGTTTGATACGACAGTGAGTAATACTGGGCTTCACACAGGAGCTTGCACAACAATTGAAAAAACCCTAGGCAGTGAACTCGTTTGGATTGCATACCGCCATCATGTTATTGAGATTATGCTTTCAGCTGTTTTCTTATGTGTATTCGATTCTACTGGAGGTCCAGAAACTGCACTCTTCAACCGCTTTCAGAAAGGGTGGCCAACGATTGATCAAAGTGCTTATAGTGCAGCAGACATTGACCTCTTTCAGGATCCTATATTAAACAGATTACGACAAGAAATGCTGGAGTATTTACCAAGTGCATTTGAAAAACAGCAACCAAAAGACGATTATCAAGAACTTCTGCGCTTGTCTGTTTTGTTTCTTGGTGGAGGAAGTGGCACGGAAACATTTCGAGCTCCTGGCCCTACACATCATGCTAGATGGATGGCTGAAGGCATTTACGCTCTACAAATATGCCTCTTTCAAAATCAGTTTCAGTTAACACCTCGAGAGATAATAAATACAGTGAATTCGGCTTTGTTTGTAAGCCTGGTTTATGTGAAGTATTGGAATGAAGCTCCACTTGGAATTAGAGCTCCATATAATGATATCCAGCTCCTAAGTCTCCTAAAACTTTACCCTAATAAAAAAATTGACAAGAAAGCTTGCCAGGCACCTTTGGTTTCTTTCTGAGCACTTGGTAGCCTTAGCTTTTTTTGACGATCGAGTGCCCACGAAAACTAAAGAAAAAATGGTCAAGAATCTGAAACGTCCACAGCTGCCCGATTTTCCGCGACATATAGCAATATCTGATGAAAAAGATCTCAATCTAGAAAATTTTGTAACTGAAAGGACTAGCTTCTTCTTCAATGTCCTTCTTGTTGGAGGAATGATTAAATCTAAAGCGTTTCTGAAAATGCAACCCCAACAGTGGAGAAATGATCCTGTTTTCATTGAACTTTGTGAACGTTGCTGTAAGATGAGGGTTGTGAATGACACTGCCGAGCGAGGCATCAGTTTGATTTAAAAAATACAACCAGTCACTTACCAAGGACGAAGAACAAAAGCAGTTAATTCTTCGACTGGTGGCAAATCATAGAAAACAGTTTCCTTCACCATCGAAGACATCATGTCATAATTATTCAATTTTCGAAATTTTTCATTTTCAGTTATGTAGAACCCAAAAGTTAAATATTGGGCGACCCCTAAATATTGTTTTTCTGCAAAACCCTTTGGTGTACTTATCATTCACATACTATGGCATAAAATAAAAGTTGTGGAGAAAGAATATTTAAAACTTTTTTTTTTTTGGACCACCCTAATAGTCACCTGTCATCAAAAAAAGTAGCAATAGTCGCCTATTTAGTCGCCACTGGCAGCCCTGTAAATCTGTAGTTAAAAATATCCATAATAAAACTTTACTAGAAACAGACTAGCAACAAAATGAATTGGAAATTGCTTAAAATCATTGTTATTGGAGTTGGTAACTACCAGAAGATCTCACTGCAGTCGCAATGTGTTGTGGTAAGAACCTGGTGAAGAAAATGGTTCATCTTCCAAAACGCATCCATATATCAAACCACCAATGTGAAATTCTGTTTTAAAATAGCACTGGATATAGCTACCAGTTAATTCATGACTAAAATACCCTTTGCAAGTTCAGAACATACTCTGACATCCAAGAGTGCAGAATTTAATAGAAATCACCATCTTATTCAAAAACTATTTTGACTCTGAAAAGTTTGGAGTAAAATAGTAAGTTTCCCACATTTTTTTTTTTTCTTTATTTTGTCTCAATTCTTCAGCAAGAAATTATTAGTATGGATTCAAAGCTAAGTAACAGCCAACTCATTTAATTTTAAATAACTCTCAATTCATTACAATGCACTTCATATACATCTGTACCACACTGAATTAAAGCTACAGTGAAAATGTATTTAAAAACAAACTATACATCCTGCATATAAGATCATGAACCTCAATATGTGCACACATCATACATTGCACAGTAGCTCATGCATATGCTATACTTGAGGATGAAGAGTTGCGGAGATGTTTGCTAGTTTCACATGTACACAAAAGGGCTTGGCACCAGCAACTGCAGTCTTGCACAATCCTGCAGAAGACAAATGTGATCTGTCTGACACTGAATAAGCTTGATTTTTATCAGTGCATACTTAGTTGAAGCCAACAGCTCTCAAATCATAGAAATCATTCATTTTTACGAAGCTGCTGTCTCAATAGACCTTACAAAATGTAAAGAGAAGGAACCCCCTGTTTCCAAAAGGCAGAACTATAGTATGAATGGTGTACAAGCATACAAGATGTCCATTAATGTTATTTAAAACAAAAAAGGCACTATACTACTTAAACATAACATTTTTTTTAATATTATAACACACAACAGCATCTTAAAAAATTTTACAAGTATCTGCTTCTCCCACTAGAAACTGGAACATGTTTTGAAAAAGCAAAATAACTAATGACAATAATAATGAATGTGTATCTATCTCAACTGAACATAGTATGAAATGGATACTTTTCTGCCTGCAAAGAATCTGAATGGGTGGGTGCCTGGCTGATGATGAGAAATGAAATACAATTTTTCTATTCACATGAGTCATATACAGTACATTTTAAAGGCTTACATTCAGCTTAAAGGTCCTGACAACAAAATCCTGTTGCTTTGCAAGATAGGTCAGTCATTGAATGATGCTGTTTTAGTGTGCAAAGTGTTTTAAATACATGTGTCAAAAATACGTAAGAAAATGTCAAAGAAAAAGCATTAGAAAGGAATCAGCATCAAAAACTTCAAGGAAAAGTTTGTTTTTCAAAGTCAAAATTGATGTTACCAGGCACACAGAAAGTGGTGAACAGCAGTCTAACATGGCTTTTTGTCAGAATTTTGGGGAAATTCTGTCAGGACAATTATGAAAACTTCAGATACAAAAAATTGTTCTCTGGAGACTACTTCACTATCTGCAGATATTCATTTGCAGACATAATACAGAAATATAAGAAATAGAAAGGTTATAACTTTTTGGACTGATGACCTAAGTAAGCCACAAGAATATGTCTATCAGTTAAGATCATAATACGAGGTCCGATCAAAAAGTTCCAAGACTATACCAATATACAACAAAGTACTTACGTTACTTAAGTCTGGCTATGATCTCCCTCAAAGTAGTCTCCTTGGGTAGCGATACACCGCTGTCAGCATTTTTGCCACTGTTGGAACGCTCCCTGGAAGTCCTGTTCGCGAATCATGTCAAGCACCATCTGCAATTCACGCTGGATCTTGTCCACGGTTTCAAAACGGCGACCCTTGAGCTTCAGCTTCATCTTCGGGAACAGAAAGAAGTCGCAGGAGGTGAAATGCATCCAGCGAGTAAGGCGGATGAAGAAGGGTAGTCATGCTGTTGCGGCTGCAAAACTGGCGTGTTGCTAATGCTCTGTGAGCTGCTGCATTGTCGCGATGGAGCAGGAAATCGCCCTTGCACCACATTTCAGGTCATTTGCAGCGAAAGTCCTCTCCAAGATGCTGCAGAACATTGCAGTAAAAAAGGGCAGTGACGGTCTGTCCCTGGGAGACGAATTAACAGTGCACAACCCCACAAATGTCGAAGAACATGAGGAGCATGCTTTTGGTTGCACTCCGGACCTGTCAAGCCTTCTTCAGTCATGGAGATGCCCGCCTCTTCCCCTGTGACGACTCTTGTTTGGTCTTCGGGTCTTAACCATAGACCCAAGTCTCGTCCTCGGTGATGACCCGCAATAGGGATGTTGGTTCCTTCACCACCTGCTGACGAAGATCTTGACAGAGTTCGACACGGAGTGACTTCTGTTCAGGGTTCAGAATCTTTGGCACAAACTTTGCAGCAAGGCGGTGCATGTTCAAAACCGACGTCAGAATTTCTTGCACTGTTCCATATTACACATTGATGATAGTAGCAATGTCTTAAATGGTTCTCCAATGAACCTCGTGCACCAGTTCCCTAATTTTGTCCACACTTTTGGGGGTTTTGCTCGTGGACAGTCGCCCTGACCTCTCCTCGTCTTCCAGTGCCGTTCTGCCACTCTTGAAGCAGGAGTTCCACTCAAAGCACCTTGCACGACTCATTGCTTTATTGCCATAAGCCTGCCGCAACATTTCATGTTTCCCCGTCCCTGATTTGCAGAGTTTGACACAGAATTTGATGTTCGCTCACTGCTCTAGTTTGCAGTCCATACCGAAATCACAGCTGTGTTCTGCACGTGGTCATCAAATACCATGTAGCACAGCCCCGATGTTAACAGAACGACTCCACTCAGCACAATGACTCATGAAGGTCACTGCCCTCGACCGATGCTCGCGCATCCTCATACTGCCATCTGTTAACGCGCTATGTACCAAGTCCCGGAACTTTTTGATCGCACTACGTGATGTAAATAGCATGGAGTCTTTATTTTGATCTTGTAAAATGAAAGAAAGAAGGATTATCTGCAGAGTCGTTTGTGGCCAGTCTTAGTTCAAAAAAATTTAATATTCACAGCATTAGCAATTCTTGAGAAGCTGCTAGTGAAAAGAAGGAATCTGTAGCAGAGTTCCAAAAAATTTTGAATGACCTGGTTTAAAAAGGGTATCCTCAACTGATATTCAATTTTGATCAGACAGGATTGTTCTGGAAAAGAATCCTTGCCTTCAAAAACATCAGTTTTGACAGATGAAAAAAAAAAAAGGGCATCCGGCTTTAAAACTGCAATGGACCATCTAACAATACTTTTAGGGGAGGATGAAACCACTTCTCATATACTCTTCTGAGAATGCAAATGTTATGAAGCATATTTCAAATTCTTCAATTGCTAGTAACTTGGACAACAAATTGAAAAACCTGGATGGCAGCAACACTATGTCAAAAGTGGTATTAGGAACATTTTGCCCAAATATAAAAATGCATTGTGATCAAATGCTTTGCTGATTCCAGACAATTCTCCTGCGTGCCAACAGAACTTAGCTGACCTTCAGACATGAATTCCTGGTCAAAATTATTTTCACACCTCTGAACACTACATTGATACTTCAATCGTGCTCATATGGGCATGTGCAGTGAAAACTAACCTGCACAGGTAGTAAAAGCAGAATGCTCAGAAAAACTTTCTTTATAAGTAACAAATAAGAAGCCTTTTTTTTTTTTTTTAAGTGATGCAGTACTCCTATCACTAACTGTATGCAACACTTCAGGCAAAACAACATATTTTGCCCTAATGTCTAGACTTAGAGTATAAGGTAATTTAAGAAGTAATGTTCTCTTGACCTTAGCACTTTTCAACAATAAATACAACTTCCAAGATTTGCAGTAATATAAAAATTTACATGCAATGACCATCTTTTTTCTAATGGTAAAAAATCATCCATTACAACATCTTTCTTTCAAATCTAGTTGAAACACTAAGCAATTATTTCTTTTAACCTGTCAAGGCCAATATAATTTACATGTCCAGGGCATGGCATTTTTCAAGCCATGACATTATGTCAGATCTTTCAAGTAACTTCTTAATGTTGCTAAAAGAAAACAAGAAAGATTACACCGAATTTTCAGGTGTAATAGCACGTCTTTTGAATCTGTTCTGACACAAATTAAATTCATCAAAGCTATTCAAAGACAATGGAACCGGTATGGAAAACAATAGTATCTGACAGAAGATTTTCAATCGGGTTTTTAATCCCTCAGATATTGTTGTAAACTGAATCGTGAGCTTACGAACTCTTAGAAACAGATATATCGACAAAAATAAGATGACTTTACTTCCCCTGGTGGGAAAACCATGCATTATTTTAGGAAGAAAGTATTCTCAAAAGGTTTTTCCATATGAGCGGTATCGGTCTAAGAAAAAAAATTAGTATAGTTTTCAGGAGCTCAGATTTTGCAACAAATACTTCAGAAGCAAAAATTAATGCTTATGACCCCTAGTGGCTAAACTATTCTTTACCAAACATTAGAAATTATGTGAAAAATATTTTCCATCAGGTCCTGTATGCGATACAGGAAGAATTTTTCAAATCAGAGCTTTAGGAGCAGAAATAACGCCGAAAACGCAATTTACCTTTGTGCCCCCTAGCGGAAAGTCTATGATTTACTTGAAAATTTTGAATTTATAGGAAAAACATTTCGCATCGGAAATACTGTCCAACAAAGAAGGAATTTTCCAAATTGTACTCCTAGAAGTAGAGATATTGGCAAAAATAAGATATACATATACGCCCCTGGCGTAGAAACCATGAATTTTTTCAAAAAGAAAATATTCCTAAAAGGTTTGTCGACATGAGTAGTATCAGTCAACAAACGACGTTTTTTTTCCAATCGAGAATTTAGAAGCTCATATTTTGCTGCAAATATAACAGAAGCGGAAATTAAGATTTACGCCCCCTGGTGGCCACACTATTTTTTTACAAAAATTAGAAATTATGTGCAAACGATTTCCCATCAGGAGCTGTATCCGGTGCAGAAAGAATTTTTCAAATCGGAGATTTAGAAGCAGAGATGTAGGGGGAAACGCAATTTACCTCTACGCCCCTAGCGGAAAGTCTATGAATTACTTGAAAATTTTGAAATTATATGAAAAACATGTCACACAAAAAACACTATCCAACAAAGAAGGAATTTTTTCAATCGGACTCCTAGAAGTAGAGATATTGACAAAAATAAGATTTACATCTACGCCCCTGGCGGAGAAACTGTGCAATATTTTAAGAAGAAAATATTCTGAAAAGGTTTGTCGATGTGAGTGGCATCAGTCCACGAAAGAATTTTTTCAATCGATATTTTAGAAACTCAGATTTTATGGCAAATACATCAGAAGCAAAAATTAACACTTACGCCCCCTGGTGGCCAAAGTATTCTTTACCAAAAATTTGAAATTATATGCAAAAGATTTTCCATCAGGAGCTGTATTAGCTGAAGAAAAAAAATTTCTAATCGGAGTTTTAAAAGGAGAGTTGTCGGGGAAAATGTAATTTACTTTTACGCCCCCTAGCGCAAAATCTATGCATAGTTTGAAAAAGTAACTATATCTAAATTACTCTTCGACATAAATGGAATCGAAAGATAAAATAGCTTTTTCAATCGAATGTTTAGAAGCAAATATGTGGAATAAAACGTATTTTTGAATTCGACATCATCTGCATTTACGCCCTCTAGCGGCGAAATTGTACATCGTAAAAAAACGAAATAAAGGATCATCATTTGCATATTTCAAGCTTCCCAATGCAAAAGAATTTTTCAAATCGGACTAATAGTTGCTGAGATATCGTGGGTGGGGACGGACGGACAAACCGATAACAGAAGCACGACCTTTTTTTACAAAAGACGTGCTAAAAAGGTTGTGCAATACCCACAGACTAAGAAATATCGAGTATTTCACTAATGGTTATTCTGCACAATATAAAAACTGCAAGAATTTTCTGAACTTGTGCTATGATGAACAGGACTTTTTTAGATTGGTAGAAAAGTGGTCATTTTTTGCAACAAGTCATGGCAAGTCACCATGTGATGATACTGGTGCAGTTGTAAAGCTTAACAACAAAAGCTATTGTGGAATAACTTTTTTACGGGTCTTATAGAGGTTATTTTTCATGAAAGTTGGTTGTCAAATTTTCGAACTAAAGCCTAGTTCGTCATCAGGACTATGTCACTGGAGTAGTTGCTGCCATTCAATTGGAAGAGTCCATCCGCAATTATCGTTAATTGTGGTACTTCTTCTTCTTGCTATTTCGATCCCTTCTTCTAGTTTCCTCTTTACTAAGTTTGACTGGTGGGCGATTATTTTCACTGAGTCCCAATTTTTGGAGTGTCCACTTGCTTGTATATGTCTGTCTAGCCCTGTTTTGTTCCCAATGTTCCTAATAGCTGCTTGGTGTTCTTTCATTCGGACCTTAATACTTCTCCCTGTTTCTCCTATATAGCTGAGTCCGCAGTTACAGTCGATGCAGTAAATTACTCCTTCCTGCAATTGGATGTCCAATTCTTTCTGCTTTAAAGCTGGCAGGAATTTCTTTATTTTGTTATTAAGATCTGGAGCTAGCCTGATATTATATTTTGCTCCGATCCTTTTCAGTTTCTCGAAAAGTCCCTTGTGGTACGTAATTTTGCTGGTGAATTTGAAGTTGGTTTTTTCCTGCTTCTTTTTTGGCACTTGTTTAAATATTTTCTCAACATATGGGGAGGGGTAATTGTTTTCTGCCAATATTTCCTTTAATTCTTCTTTGTGAAGATCTTTTTGAGTAGCTGAAGAGACCAGGATTTCAATTTTTTCCAAAAATTGTCTCGCCGTATTCGATTTAATATAATCAGGGTGGAATGAGCAGAAGTCTAACATCTTCCCTGTGTTGGTGGGTTTTCTAAAAAGCTGAGTGAATATTTTCCCCTCTCTTGAGGTCAAGGTTAAATCTAGGTAATTGATGCTATGGTCTTTTTCCTGTTCCAGGGTGTACTGCAAGGTATTCTCTAGTAAGTTAAATTCTTCCAGAATCTGAGAGGGTAGAGATTGGTCCACAGTATCTACTATAATTAGGACATCATCCATGTACCTTACATAGAGAGCAAACAAGGAGGGTTGTATAAGGATTTTTGCCTCCAGTTTACTTATATAATAATTTGCTAGCAGAGGTGCTAGTGGAGAACCCATTGCAAGTCCTGAAGTTTGCCTGTAATATTTCTTTCCAAACTGGAAGAAATTATTCTTGAAGGAAAATAGGAGCAGTTCATATATGCCAAGTAGTATTTCTCTATTGTGATCATGGAAGACTATTTTTTCCGCAAGGTCATCTGCAATGAATTCCAGTAGGAGGTCCAGGTTAATGTTGGTATACATAGAGACTATATCCAGGCTTGCCATTACTGGATGAATTAATTCTGGCAAGTTGTCCAGTTTTCCTTTTAGCTGCATTGAATTTTTTTTTTTTTTTAAAAAGAAGCAGAAAAAAACAACTTCAAATTCACCAGCAAAATTACGTACCACAAGAGACTTTTCGAGAAACTGAAAAGGATCGGAGCAAAATATAATATCAGGCTAGCTCCAGATCTTAATAACAAAATAAAGAAATTCCTGCCAGCTTTAAAGCAGAAAGAATTGGACATCCAATTGCAGGAAGGAGTAATTTACTGCATCGACTGTAACTGCGGACTCAGCTATATAGGAGAAACAGGGAGAAGTATTAAGGTCCGAATGAAAGAACACCAAGCAGCTATTAGGAACAAAACAGGGCTAGACAGACATATACAAGCAAGTGGACACTCCATAAATTGGGACTCAGTGAAAATAATCGCCCACCAGTCAAACTTAGTAAAGAGGAAACTAGAAGAAGGGATTGAAATAGCAAGAAGAAGAAGTACCACAATTAACGATAATTGCGGATGGACTCTTCCAATTGAGTGGCAGCAACTACTCCAGTGACATAGTCCTGATGACGAACTAGGCTTTAGTTCGAAAATTTGACAACCAACTTTCATGAAAAATAACCTCTATAAGACCCGTAAAAAAGTTATTCCACAATCACTATGAATAGAGGTGCCATAAATGCATTTACAACTAGGAACAAAAGCTAGTTTGCAGCGACCTTTAGCACAACAAATAACATCTGCTGCAACAATGTATAACTTCTGCAAAGATAATATAAAAGAAATTACATTTTTCTTTGTGTGTCCAGATGAGATTAGCCAAGTGCATAATCAGCTTAGTTCCCGTTTTGAGAATGTAAAAGCTCTTCCTGGTACACGTACAATGCATCACTTTACACCACTTCCCAATTTCAGAATTCGTGCTAAGCGATTAAGTTTTGATAAATATGACAGCATTATTTCCGAAATCAGTAACTAATTTTCAAGATGAGTTACACGCTAACTGCTACGTAGCATGTGTATACGATTCCTGTTGGTATGTGGGATTTGTTGAAAAGATTAACTATGATGAAGGTGATATGACTGATTCATGCACCCACATGGGTCTTCTCCATCTTTTTATTGGCCTAATAATGATTGTTGTGAAGTACATCTGACACCCACATTATGTTTAGTTGAGGTAAACACTGCAACAGGAAGAACATACAAGCCTATCCCAACAGGCTGAAGACCTGGTTCAGTCAAAGTTTTTTTTCCTATTAAAATCAGTAATTGTGTTTAGTTTTAATTCAAGCTGACAGAGAAAAGAATTCATTTATCTCTTATGTGACCAAGGAAAAGTTAATTTATAAATCATACATAAAAACGTGTCATTCAATGTAAAAATAATTCATAAAATTGTTTGTTCCTGTAGTTTATATTTTTATTAAAATTAGCAAGAAATTTAGAGACACCTAATTTTTGCAGTTGCTTGTATTCTTAAAAAAAAAAAAAAAAAAAAAAAAAAACAGCTTGAGATAGCATAAGTGGCACTTGTCGGTCGCATTTTTCGCAATTGGTGATTATTTTTATGTACAGGGGTGTTAGTGTCCCTACCATGTTTCAGAGCAATTCCTGGAGTGGGAAAATATGCAATTTGGAGTAGAAATGTTGGGTTTTGGAGCGAGAAAATTTGCATTTTGGAGCAGCTAATGATAACATTTTTAATTGTTTAAAGTCCATGCTGTGCTTTAAATTATGTTTATATACTGAATTACCATTATTTTATGAACTATGAAAAATTTTTATATTTCAGGTTTGTTGACATTTTACTGCTTTTCTTATGACTTTTAATTAGCATTTCTGTCGTTCCTACAGTGAGATAAATGGGAAAACAATTATACAACCCACGATTTATTGAAAACTACATGGCCTGCAATATTTTAAGCGTAACACATAAATATCAAAGATTTTCTTCTGAATGCATTTGTTTCGCTGTAACACGAATAGGATGCTGCTGCGTCCAAGAACCGTTGCTATTGTTACTGAATGCTTGCGAATATACACTTAGGAAGAATAAATAATATGTAATTACTGTTTGTTCTTTGGTTAGTTTTTAGCAGCATATTTTTTGAGATTCATGGCATTCAGATGAAAATACATTATTTCTGAAACCAACCAACTGGCAAACCACGCCCGCGTTCGTGGTTTGAGTGTGCATCACAAACTCCTAAGGTTTTCTAAAAGAAAGCGTACCTTCAATATAAAAGGAAAACTAATGGAATATTTAATAATCAAATTGTAAAATCACCTTTCAGCAGTTGTGCCATGATACTTTTCGTACAATGTTTTTCATCCAGTAATATCAATGTCAAACTTTCGTTATTGCTATCAACAATTACAACGGGAACCAAAACTAAGATAACAGTGAGATTTAGTAAAGTTGGTTAGATAAAAGCTGCTTCCATCGCTTAACGCTTGTGCAGTGAAATTTTGGCGCAGAATTGCCCCCCTTCTTCAGTAGTAGTAGAATCAGTTTGACTTTTTTGTTGTTGCTGTCTGAAAGAGCCACTGCTCTTGCATACGTGGAATCCTGTATCTATGGACATGAAGCAGACGATTCCGAGTTAGTAAGTGGTTCAATGCACCTTCCATCTGGAAAAAGAAAAGTGTGAGGGTGAAGATGTTCCCCAAGGTAGGTCAAAATGAGAAAAAGAAAACCTCCTAAAAATTCTGCTCCTCAAACATACGGGGCAAAATTCAGACTTTAAGTAAGAACCAAAAGATTGGTATTCCTGATAATTGATTACAAGTTATGCGATATAAACAATCCTTTCATTTATCCATAGCACTCATGAGTGATTTTAATTAACATACATGAGACTGACGAAAGAAAGAAACAAAGCCTACTTTTTAATTTGGTGAAAAAATCAGACTGTGCAGTGAAAAAGTGTGAATATTACACAGCATGAACAAAACTGAATCGTTCACTGTAATTTATTTATGAAAATATTTAACTAGATCACACCACTGTATTCACAATTATAAAATTACTGAATTCCAAACAAAATAGGGTGGTTTTAAAAGACATAGCCTCAAACAGTTTTTTTTTTTCCTGGTTTTGTTCTTGTACTTGCTAGAAAATCAGGTCTGGTTTCCTCTTGCGAGCAAACCCTACTTTCTTCTCGTCAAGTTCCTCAGCCATATTTGTCTTTTGTTGACTCTGCCACTGCACAGCATCCACTGTTTACTTTTTTCTGCCGATAGTTTTCCCATGCCATTTTTCTTTGTCACTTTTCTCTCTTTTTTCGTTTTTTTTTTTTTTCTTTTTTTCATTCCCCCAGATGACAATGTTATCCATCATGCTTAAAGAACGATTTCAGCCTGAATTCTGATATAAGAGCTTTCACTATTTTCAGACCTCGGCGCAGACTTCATTGTAAAAAGTAATGAGAAAAGTGACTTTCTTTGGAGAAAAAAATGAAAAAAAGTGACCATTTTTTTTTTTTTAGGCTAAATAGTGACTGCTCAAATAATTGAAAACCAGACTAAACCGTTTAAAACAATAGAACACACACACATATATATATATATATCATCATTGTCAACCATTATCAATCCACTGCTGGACGAAGGTCTCCCCAAGTTTCCTCCACAACGGTCTGTCTTGTGCCAGTCTCCTCCATGTCACTCCCGCATACTTTCGAATTCCATCCACCCATCTTCCATGTGGTCTTCTTCTGGGTCTTTTCCTGTCCCTTGGAATCCTATCTAAAATATTGGCTGTCCATCAATGGTCTGTTCTTCTGGCAGTATGTCCAGCCCTTTGCCATTTCAGGGATTTAACTCTGATCATGATGTCTTCCACTCTAGTCATTTTTCGGATCCACGTGTTCCTCTTCTTATCTCTCCTGGTTACACCAAGCAAGCACCTCTCCATGCTTCTTTGAGTTGTCTGCAGCCTTTGTATGTCTCTTTTAGTTAAGGTCCACGTCTCTGCACCATACGTAAGCACTGGAAGGATGCATTGATCAAACACTTTTCTTTTAAGACATAATGGCATATTGCTCTTGAAAATTATACTGTTTCTTCCAAAAGCTCTCCAGGCAAGTTTTGTACGCCGATTAATTTATTTACCAATGTGACCCTCACTTGATATCTGCTGTCCAAGATAAACGTATGTGTCTGTTATCTCCAGCTTTTCTCAATCAATCAATAAATCTTCATTTCTTGTAAAAGCATTGAACATCACTTTCATCTTCTGAAAGTTCATTTCTAATCCCACTTCTTTACTCTTGTCAGCAAGTTCCTGGATCATACTCTGCAGCTCTGATGGGGTAGTTGCAAATATGACTATGTCATCAGCAAAACGAAGGTGGGTTAGATAATCTCCATTATTCTTTATCCCTCTGTTTTCCCAGTTCAGTGATTGAAAGACATTTTCTAATATGGCATTAAAGAGCTTCGGAGATATGGTGTCACCTTGTCTCACTCCTTTTCCAATTTTTATGTGTGTTGTATTTTCAAACAGCCGAATCTTTGCACTTGCATTTTCATAGATGTTATTAATAATATTAATGTACGCATCTTCAATACTGCAGGATTTCAGAGCCATTATAACTGCTGATGGTTTCACTGAATCAAAGGCTTTTTCATAATCGATAAAATCCATGCACAATGGAAGTTCTTATTCCCTCGCTCTTTCAATTAGTTCTCTCAGTACGTGGATATGATCTATTGTGCTGTAGCCACTCCTGAATACAGCTTGTTCTCTCGGTTGAGCCATGTCCAGTGTCACCTTCAAGCGGTGTGAAAGAACTTTAGTGAAGATTTTATAAACCACTGATAGGAGGCTGATAGGTCTGTAGTTCCTGAGATCCTCAATGTCACCTTTTTTATGTAGCAAGATCATTGTAGCGTTGTTCCAATCCTCAGGAATCTTTCCTTCATTAAGGCATCGAGTGAAAATTTGGGCGAGTACTGTTTCGATTTCTCCACTTGCTTCTTGTATGATGTCTACAATAATTCCATCTTCTCCTGGAGCTTTTCCCCGCTTCATGTTCTTGATTGCATGTGCAACTTCTGCTGGGAGGACTGGAAGAACTATGGTACTGGTACCTTTCATGATGTCTGGAGTACATGTACATCCCTTTCATATAATTTGGAGTAGAAATCTATCACCCTTGTCAAAATTTCCCCTCTATTTCTTGTTACAGAACCATCTTCTTTTCTCAGTGCCATAATCTGTTTTCTTCACTTACTGAGATGTCCCTTTGCTATCTTTAGGCTTTGGTTGTTTTCAATTGCTTTCCTTACTAGTTCACAGTTGAATTTCCTTATGTCTTCAGTGATACTTTTTCGTACTGTCTTGCATAGCTCTATATATTCCACTTTGGAAGTCACATCTTCTTTAGTTGTCCTTATCTCTCTTCTTTTTTACATCAACATTTTGGTTTTTCCTGATAATTTGTTCACATGCAACTTGTTCTTAGACCCAGCTAATTTTGTTGCTGTTTCCATAAGAGCTTTGGTTAGTTTTCTGTTAACTTCAGAAATATCCACTTCTTCCGATGTTAGGCTTTCTAAAGCAGAGAATCTGTTCTTCAGTTCCAACTTGAAGGTATTATGGTGTTTTTTAAGGTTGGTTATGTCAATACATTTTGTTTGTCTTATGAGCTTGCTACGTTCGAGTTTAGTGTTGAGGTGCATCTTACATCTCACCAATCTATGGTCACTACCTGTGTTGAACTTGTTTAGCACACTGCAGTCTTCTATGACGAATTTTTTGTTACACATAATAAAATCAATTTCACTTGTCGTCCCATTTGGATGTCTCCATGTCCATTTCCTGTGTGGCTTTTTCTTGAAAAAGAAGTTCAAAATGAAAAACCTTTCTGCCTCTGCAAACTCTACGAGAGTATTTCCACGCTGGTTTCTGTTGCCGTGACCGAATTTACCTACTGAAGTTTCATTCTGTTGCCGTTGCCTTGTTTTTGCATTGAAATCTCCCATAATTATCTTCAAATGCTGCTTACCTTTATTATTTAGATCACGAATTTCCTCATAAAATTCTTCAATTTCTTCTTCACAATGACTTGTGGTGGGTGCATAAGTTTGAATAATCTGAGCCTGGTATCTTCTCGAGAGTTGGATAACGAGTCGTGCAGCTCTGTCAGAGGAACTTTTAAATTCTACAACTTTATCCTTCAGTTTCTTGTTTATTATAAATCCAA
The DNA here is from genome assembly GCA_039090855.1 of Macrothele yani. Taxonomy (NCBI): domain Eukaryota; kingdom Metazoa; phylum Arthropoda; class Arachnida; order Araneae; family Macrothelidae; genus Macrothele; species Macrothele yani. The sequence goes on along the minus strand of CM077023.1, from coordinate 78,088,920 downwards.
CACCACTAGTTCTGCCAGTATCTGTCCCACGAGAGATGTCCACTTTTCAGTTCAATGAGATCTTCTTCCTTTCTCCTTACCTCACTTAGACCGACGATGTCCCACTTGATCCTTTGTAATCAAGAAGCCTTGAATCAGAAGATAGGGAGCGTCCATTATACGTAGCCAAGGTCAGTATCAGATGGCAGCCTAGTCCTGTCCTCCGGGGATTCTTAGCACCCTCTGCCTTCATGTCGCACTGGCCGCTGCCTTGGCCAGGTACATTCCAGCTGCCGGAGACTGAGGGCCAAGATTTAAGTTGTGGAGTCATTTTGGAGGGGTTTGGTCATAACTCACCAAGCTGGCCAAGCGGGTTGGTGAGTGTGGGATAGCATTTCCTCTAATCCCGATGGTATAGTTATACCGCTATTGGCGGTAGTCAGAGCCCCTTTTACTTTATTTTTTGCTCAACAGTGAACAATTCGCTTTATATTTTGTGATAGAACATATATTAATCAATTTTGATCATCTGTTGTAAAAAAACAATATTAAATTGGATGGACAGGTGATTCCTTTCAATATTTTTTCATATTTTATCAGCATGATGATATTTGATGATTTATATACTGCACTAGCAAAATAAGTATGCTCTAGAAATAACACAAAAACAAACTATACTATTTCTTTGAATAAAGCTCATGTTGAGAAATGGCTTCCTAGTTTAATTGAATTAATAATCTAAAGCTACTTATGGGATTTTACTAGGAAATTTTTTCTTTAATAGCAAATTTTCGGAGAAAACTCTTCTCCTTCTTCAGGCTGTCTTGTTGTCACTTTTTCCTTGTCACTATCACGGTTAACTTTGACGGTTACGGTTAACCTTGACGGTTTAGGTTATTTTTCAACAAATCCTGCCAGATGTTAGGCAGGGAAAATCCTTTGCAGTCATTGATGATGGAATTTTGATTTTTCTCAATCTCTATTCCTTCTTTCAGTTTTCTTTTTTGGAAATTGCTTTGGAAACTGATTACTTTAAGGGAATTCCAATCCATGCTGTGCCCAGTTTCTCTAACATGCCTATCTAATCCAGTCTTGTTGGAGCAATTTTTTATAGCTGCTTTATGCTCAGCTATACGAGTTTCTAGTCTGCGACCTGTTTCACCTATGTAAGATAGTCCACAACTACAATTTACTTCATAAACTACTCCTTGCATTTTTAAAATATCTTCTTCTCTTTGAACTATTTTAGGAAAAATTTTTTAACTTTGTTCTCTAAACTTGGAGCTAGCCTAATATTGTATTTTTTACTAATTCTCTTTAAAGTCTCAAATAAACCTTTGTGATAAGAAATTTTTCTAGTTAATTTTACTTGTTGCTTTTGTGGGTTCTTCGTACCATTAAAATTCAGAAGCCTATCCTAAAGAAGAAATTGAGAGGCTTCTGAATTTTAATGGTACGAAGAACCCACAAAAGCAACAAGTAAAATTCACTAGAAAAATTTCTTATCACAAAGGTTTATTTGAGGCTTTAAAGAGAATTAGTAAAAAATACAATATTAGGCTAGCTCCAAGTTTAGAGAACAAAGTTAAAAAATTTTTCCCTAAAATAGTTCAAAGAGAAGAAGATATTTTAAAAATGCAAGGAGTAGTTTATGAAGTAAATTGTAGTTGTGGACTATCTTACATAGGTGAAACAGGTCGCAGACTAGAAACTCGTATAGCTGAGCATAAAGCAGCTATAAAAAATTGCTCCAACAAGACTGGATTAGATAGGCATGTTAGAGAAACTGGGCACAGCATGGATTGGAATTCCCTTAAAGTAATCAGTTTCCAAAGCAATTTCCAAAAAGAAAACTGAAAGAAGGAATAGAGATTGAGAAAAATCAAAATTCCATCATCAATGACTGCAAAGGATTTTCCCTGCCTAACATCTGGCAGGATTTGTTGAAAAATAACCTAAACCGTCAAGGTTAACCGTAACCGTCAAAGTAAACCGTAACCGTGATAGTGACAAGGAAAAAGTGACAACAAGACAGCCTGAAGAAGGAGAAGAGTTTTCTCCAAAAATTTGCTATTAAAGAAAAAATTTCCTAGTAAAATCCCATAAGTAGCTTTAGATTATTAAAACTATACTATGTTTATAAAATGAAAGACTAATAATAAAGAATGAATGTAATGTTTAAAATAAGTACAGTAACCCTTTGCATTTTTAACACTTCACTGCCTGCATTTTCCTACAACTATAATTAACAAATTACATTTTCAACAACGTTTGGACAAATTTGCATGTTTTAGTTAGATTTTGACGAATTTTCACTTATAAACTACTCATACACACACATTTCATCAAACCTTTGTCAGAAGATGTGTTTTACAAGCTAGCTAACACTGGTTAGATACCTATTTCAAACATCAGTGCAATTGAAAATGGAAGCACAGTGCCTTATAGCAATAAAAAGGGCAATTCCGAAGATTTTGATTATAAATCAAAATGGCACCAGATAAATTCAAACTATACTGTTTAACACAAATCTGCAGTAATTTTTTAAGCTAATATTAAATTAATGATGTATTTAAATGGTAATAAGTTTAATATCCTCACTTACCACATCTGCGAGTAATCTGAGACTGATGTGCTGGTGGTTTCTCTATATTTGGTCCTTGGGTTAGTGAAATTGACATGCTTTTTAATGTCAACTTTATGAAGTTTCAATCATTTTCAACTTCGCTGTCTCATAAATGAGTAAAATAGGGAAGTAGACTTCCTTCCCTACATTATGTAAAGGCTCTTTATGTACAGAGTGCTTTCAAGTGAAATCCAAAATGAGTCAACAGAGTCTACGACAAGAAATCTGATTTTATAATTGCAGTTAGCAAGAAATGTAGATGCAAAGCTCGAAGAAAATGTTTGTTCCGATAGCTGTTGAAGATGAAGAAAGACAAGTGGAAGTGTAGCACAAGAATTTGGCATTAATCATTCATTCATATTTGCTGATTTTTACAAACAAATGTCCAACGAAATACCATGAAGCTCTTTACAACATACCCATTGGGAACTGCTGCAGTGGACTATACAGATACAAACACGTTGCATAATAAAAAAAAAAATAAAAAAAACAACTAAGATCAGACTTTGAGCAAAAATTGGCACTTTTGTGATGTTGCAGTGAAGTTTAGCTGAAAACGTTTTGTGCACGTATGTGCGTGAAAGTTCAGTGATACACATTTCTCTCATTTTGCACTATAACATTTATTACCACCTGTCTGTAGTTTGGTACATGGGCTTTCAGATTCTTCATGAATAAAAAATGCTGTCATATGTAGTGCTGAATTCAATTGTCCCTTATCTATGTACTTGCCTCAGAAATCCACACAATTTCAGATTTTCAAATAAATTGCTTAAAATTGTAACCCTCTTTTGTCCACACGTGGGTACAAATATCCACCCATCTTGCACAAAATGAAATTTCTTACAATTTATTCACTTACTTTTGGCAATTTGGAACCTTATTCCAATGAAATCACTCCACCCACCCCAACCACACACCATTTTTATCTGTATTTTATATGAATATATCTTCTTTATTCTAGGGCAATCTTTGGACAGTCAGAAATATAATCATCAAAACCTTCCAAATTTATATAATTATATGAAATTAGTACTTCAGTTTCAATAAATTCAAATTAATTTACCTGCAATTGTTGAAACAAACATATCGGGCTGATATTGAAGATCAAGTCAAAACAAAATTTCAGGTCTGTAAATGAATGTTCATTCTATTTTCCTATCTTGAAGAGAACTAGTAGAACTGACAGCTAAAACGTAATCAATATACACCGAAGAGCAATTGAATTAGAAATACCAGTCTTGTAACGTGTAGCACCACCTTTCGCCCTGATGACGACGGCGATTCGTCTCGGCATGGACACTACAAGACACCGGAAGCGTTGCGAAGCCATACGGATCCACGACCCCTGAACAAGCTCCCACAGTTCACAAAGATTTGATGGAGGGGGTCAGAGCCTCGAACATCTCTCTTGATGGCATCCCAGATGTGCTCGATGGGATCGAGGTCAAGTGACCTAGCCAGCTAAGAAAGCAAGGTCACGTCGGTGGAATGTTCATCTAACCATTCGGATAAAATTCAAGAGCGATGGCATGGTGCATTGCCTTGTTGCAGGATGAGGTCCCCGGTGGGATGTTAAAGACGCACAAACGGGAGCAAATGGTCGTCCAGGATATCCCGGTAACGTTAACCTGTGAGGGACGATGTCGCACGTACCAGGGGTCCCGTTTCAGTCCACGTAAACAGTCCCCAGACGAGAATGCCACCCCCACCAGCTTGAAGAATACCCTGCTGGCAAGAAAGATCCATCGCTTCATGTGGTTTGCGTCGTACTCGTATCCTGCCATCTGCATGTACCAACGTGAATCTTGACTCATCAGTCCAGGCAACATCCACATGTCTAAGGTCCAGTGGCGATGTTCCCACGCCCATGCTAATCTTTGCACCCTGTGATGTGCGGTCAGCAGCGGTACCCTCATGGGACGATGGCTTCTGTACCCCATAGCAAGGAGATGGTTCTGGATGGTGTGGCTGCTTACACGTTTTTGTGCACCAGCGTTAAATTGCCAAGTGATTTCTTGCACTGTGGCCAGTCTATCTGCTGTTACAATGCAAGCTAGCCAACGATGACCCCACTCATCCAGACGCTGTTGTCCATGGCAGTTGGCCCTTGCAAAGATGGTTTTACGGGATTCGATGTACTCACGGAGCACCCGAGACACAGTGGCTTGTGAAAATCCCAGTGCCTGCACGACTTCCGAGATGGAGTGACCCATTCGTCAGGCCCCAACAATTTGCCCACGATCAAATGCGCTTAGATCCTTCGTCTTACCCATACTGCGTCCGACTCTTACTGATTCCCATCGCATCACTCCTTACATTGTCGGGTCGCTGCATACGACATGTCGTTTTCGTTTACAGGGCCTCCCACAGTGCCACATTTGCATAACGCCAGCTGTCTCTAATTCAATTGCTCTTCAATGTATTATCAATATGGAACTTGACCGTCATTTTCTACAATTCAGGTAAACTTTCCGATAGATTTTGAAGAAGAAAAAAGCTTTACTACTATTTATCACACTTTCCGAAAGTTTTAAAGCCACATTATGATAGCTTCAAATTCCCCAGTTTGACAAATTCCTTCAAAAAAAAATCTTGCCTATTTTGTGAGAAATTATGAACAATTTTCATTTTCAATACTGTAATACTTGAGAACAAAAAAAAATTCTGAATTATGCTGTTGCCATAATTTCTACATTGTTTCAATTTTATTTATTTAGTTAACACAAATAAAAAAAATATTTCTGCAGAAATTCAGTCTTGAAAGGCACTGAAAATGGGAGACCCAATCATAATTGTACTCTTGACTTAAAAAAAAAAAAAAAAAAAAAATTCAGATTCGTTTGTATTTTTGAATGATCTTCACATCTTGCTGGCCACCTATCAAAAAAGTGGTAGATGGCTATTAAAAAATCTGAAGCATCTTGTCCAAAGACTTCCAAACTTTGCGATAGGCATGAATTGTGTGAATGCTGCAGGTACTGATATCGATAAGACCTTCTCCTCACACTGAAATGACATCTTCAATGAACAGCCGATTCACATTTTTGTTGATAATTGGACCATCTGCTCCTAGCATTAGCAACTTCACTAAGGGCAAATTAGCACTTTGGATTGCTTCGTGTATTTTTTTATGTAAAATATCTGCATCAGCATGACCAATGAATGCAGCTGATAAGTAACTTTTGAAAACATTTTTGTTTCTGACCTATAACAAATGTTTGTTAAGGGCTCTTTTTGTCTTCCACATTTGAAGTTTCATCATAACATAGTGTGAAGTATGATAGTTGGTTCTCTTCCAACATGGCAGGCGTGGGGAATTACACTTGCCCACTCGCCGATTTCCTGGATTTTAGATCTCTTAAAAATTGCAGCTTATAAAATATATAAAATAATATTGTAGGCTTTCAATATTTTTTACACCTTAAGCTTCTTCATTTATAAGACGGGCAAGTATAATCCGAAATCCGAACTTTGAAGTCATACCTCGCTAGGCAGAGAAGCATTCTACTTTTTTTAGACCGACCCCGGTATTCAATTGCACGAAAGAGCATGCGAAAGAACAGAGCTGACGTCACGGATGCTTAGCAGTCGCTCAGGGCCAAGCTGAATCGCTCCTGCTGCTGGCGGAATAAACCGGTTTTCCCTACTGGAGAACGCTGTGCAACTAAAGCCCTGTGTGCAACTGCCGGGAAGTGTGAGCAAGAAACATTGCTGATGTCCTGCCTGTTCGATCACGTGGTACCCAGGGCTCTCTTCTCGGAGCACCAACTAAATTATTGTTTTGCCTGAACACGCGGTGGAAACCTAAACAAAGTTTTGGTGGACAAAGGGCTTTTGCAACATAAAACTCGCAGTATCATTGAAAATCAGTATGTGATCTCAATATGTTTAATTCCAAACAATCAACTTTACTTACATTTTTCTAACGTAATTCGTCCGAGAGCAATGTAGCAGTGCCATGTGATTCATCCTCTGCGCCACGTGTTTTGGTTGATAGCAATGTGATACAACTCGATCCTGGTTCTGAAAATGTTTTACTTAAAGATAGAAATGATGCTAAAAATTGTGAAAAGCCACAGAACAGGAAATTTCAGGAGAAATGGATAGAAGAATTCTCCTGGATTGTTTATGAAGACGGTCTTGCTGTAAAGCAGATGTGAAAGTCAATACATCACATAAGTTTTCACAGGGATTTAGTGGCCCTTTCAAACATGAAACTTTTAAATTCCATGATAAATCTGTGCAGCATAGAAAAAATTTTGATGTCATTGAAAATTCATCACAGCTTCTTATTAGCACTCCATTGGCCAAACGCATGAAAAAGATTAATGAAAAAATATTTAAGCAGCTCAAAGTATTCAATCTGAGCTACTATTGAGAAGTATTATTCATTTTGGCACCCGATGGCGGTTTTGGAAGTACTAGAGGCATGTGCAGCTCTGTTATCGCTATGGCATTCGACAGGTGCCAGTTCTAGCTGCAGTCTAAAAAGAATAGTGAGCGATTTGGTTGATTGGCGGAGATTTTACATCAAGTTGAAGATGAGAGACCAAACTGTGCATTTTCGCCATATTTTACTGTTTTACTTCCGTAAAGAGAAGAACGCGCGTCAAGCTAGTGAAAAGTTACGTAAAGTGTACGGTGATAATGCTCTAAAAAAACGTAGGTGCCAGCGGTGGTTCGCAAAATTCTGTGCAGGTGATTTTGACCTCAACGATGCCCCTTGGTCCGGGAGGCCAACCGAGGTTGATGACCAAATCAAGGCATTGATCGAGTCAAACCCACGTTACACGACACGAGAGATTGCAGACACATTGCACATCCTCATTCAAGCATTTACGACCACCTGAAGAAGCTGGGATATGTGAGCAAGCTCGATGTGTAAGTTCCTCATGAACCCAAAGAAGCTCAATTGACGGCACGTATAAACACCTGCGATATGCTCATTAAACGTGAGGAAAACCAATCCTTTTTTGAAGCGACTGATAACTGGTGACAAAAAGTGGATTGTGTACAACAATGTGCTTCGCAAACAGTCTTGGTCCCGACGTGCTGCTTTGCCTCAAACGACATCCAAAGCAGACATTCATCAGCGGAAGGTTCTGGTCTCAGTGTGGTGGGATTTTAAAGGTGTCGTGTTTTTCGAGCTCCTATCACGGAACCAAACAATCAATTCGAATGTGTACTGTTGGCAATTGGACAGTTTGAATGAATCCATCATCCAGAAACGTCCAGAGCTCGTTCATCATAAAGGTGTGTTCCACCACGACAACGCGAGACCACGCACAAGTTTGATCACCCGCCAAAAATTATTGGAGCTTGGGTGGGATGTGTTGCCACACCCAGCATACTCGCCTGACCTTGCGCCGTCAGACTTCCACTTGTTTCGCTCTCTTCAACAGTCCTTGCGTGGTATAATGTTCAATTCAGATGAGGCTGTAAATCAGCACCTTGTATAGTTTTTCACCACAAAAGACAGGTCCTTCTATAAACGAGGCATTCTGCAGCTCACTGAAAGATGGCAAAAGGTTATTGAACAAAATGGGCATCATTGATTGATCTTTTTCTTTCTATCAATAAATGACCTATGCAAAACATGGCTAAAATACGTCATGACTTTTCCGATAACCCAATATATTGCAAAAAACAATAAGCCATTTTCTGACATTGAATCACTAGTCATGTTATCCAGAAAGTTACAGGTTTATGTACAAAACCAGTATGCAAACAGAAATGCTTGCAGGGAATTTATTTCTTGCATATCAGAGGTTATAACAGAGTCTGTATTGAAGGAACTAAAGCAGTCCCAGTTCATTAGCATTATTTTAGATGCCTCTACAGACAAGGGCACAATAGAGGAATTGATGTATGCAAGATATTTGAAAAGTGGTAAAATTGAATGTTTTTTGGGGCTTTTAGAATTAGAAAATAGCACATCTGAGTCCTATTTTTCTGCTACTGAGAAACAGTTTGCTTCTCTGAAGAAATATTCTTGAATTGTTGGTATAGCAAACAGATGGGGCAGCCAACATGGTGAAGTATCTGGTTTATGTGCCAAATTTACAGAATTTTTACCATATATATTGTCTGTGCATTGTGTTGCTCGCCGATTGCAGTTAAGCATACTTTATACTCCAGATGAAGAATGTATCATATTTAGTAATGTTTGACTCTTATTCTTATTTTAATATATAAATTTTATGGACGTCCAAAAAAACTGAGGAACATGGATATACTGCACAGATGGTGTATGGACTGCTTGGTAGACTACAGAAGAATAACTTATCTACATTACAACCAGTCAATAAGCGACCAAAGACATTTGTAGGATCAGTCATGTATGACCCTAGGATAATGTTTGCCCTAAAAAGGATCTGTAAAAGACATCTCATTAATTTTGGGGAAAGAACTATTAACTTGCTCTCTTCCTTCAAGAGCGATCGCGATTCAGTGGACTTGACACATAAGCATGGTGTATACCTGATACCGTTGGAGCCTGTGCTGCCCACGGATACAGAAAAGGTATACATAGGATCTACTTTTCGGACTCTCAGGACTAGGTTGGCTGAACATAAGTTTGACGTAAGAATGAAAGCAAATTCAACTGCGATGTCACGTTTAGTCAGCCAGGGCTCCCACGTTCCAGTTTGGAATCATGTTTCTGTACTGAACGTTCCGATGTCCAGATCACATCTCAGGTTTACAGAAAGCATTTTCATTCATTCTTTCGGGGACAGGGTGTGCAACGATAACACACCGGAACTCATACCGCTTCCCTGGAAATCGGCACTTCCTGATTATACCCACCATTGTTCCCAGAGGTATTCCTGTACAAACAACTCTATGACTCCAACAACTACAATATCCAATCAAATTTTGGATTATGTTGACTCCTCCCTGCGATCACGCCAATTATGTTGAGGGCAGTTTCCGTTGCGTATATATATATTTTGTGTATTGTAACACTTGTAACATCTGATGATGGTTCGTATTTTACAATCCAAAAGGTCTTATGTAGGGTTTTATCTATAGCCATTAAAGGTTTTATAGGTTTTTACTCTTATTTTAATCGTGCACAGGCGGTAGTCATTTGAGTGGTTTTGAATTTTATGGACATTCCAGTAAAAAAAAAAATCAAGCACCTGGAAAAAATAGCCAACTTATTAGCACAAAATGTTTTTAAAAATTCAGAAATTGCACCAAATTAGATGGGTGGCATCTAAAGTAGGAGTTTTCAGAGCAATTTTTCATGACTACGAACCAGTTGTGTTGCATTTAGAAAATGAAGCTAATGAAAAACAAGCTAGCAAAAATGCAGAAGGTATAGTAAAGAAAATAAAAGATTTCCGATTTCTGGCCACCCTCAGTTTTCTCCTAGATTTTCTTCAAATCTTTAAAGACTTGTCCCTCGTTTTCCAAAAACAGCATTTGCTTTTATGTCAAGTCAACAACGAAGTTTTGAAAGCAAAAAGAAATTAGAAAATTTGCAGAAAGAAAGGGGAAAATATGAAAAACAATTTTTTAGCTCTTATAAATGGAGAAACTTACAAAAATGTAGTTCTGACAAATGTTGCAAATGGGAAAAAGTTCTTCAAATCTGACCGAAATACTATGATAGACTTTGCAAAAAAATATTTATTGGAAAGATTTTGTGACATTAATTCCCCTGTAATCACTTCAACATATGTTTTTGACACATTCACTTGGCCCACAATGAAATCAAAATTATCTTGCATCATTTTAAGGAAGTAATCAAACTTAAAAATAATGAGAAAGATATCGAAAAAAGTGTGGTAGACGAATGGTTTGACTTCAAAATAAGTAGCCAGAACTTGAAAGTTGATGAACTACTTTTAAAGATTACTGAACATAAGGAGAAGTTTTTTTACATAAGCCAGTTGTTTTAGCTTCTTTGTGTAATACCAGCATCAACCTGTGAACGTGGCTTCAGCCAGATGAATCTTATCAAAAATCACTTGAGGACCTCATTAGTCAACAGAAGTACGAACAGTCTCCTAAATATATGTATTAATGGGACATCATTAAAAAATTTTGATCCAGCAGACTCTATAGATAAGTGGTACTTTGGAGGTGGAACAAAGCATGTACAAGGACATAAGAAAATTTTGTGATGCTGAATAATTGATGTAAAAATTGAAAAGAAACAAAGCTGAACAATCACTTAATTAGGTATGAAATATTTAATTATAAAATAATAAATTGGTGTCATACATTTCCATTATAAATCAAAGGTTTCATGGGGATTTTTTTAATCTGGTATAGCGTATATATGTAATTGTATTACATAGGAGCAAAAATTCAAAATTTGTGTCATATCTTATCTCTGTACACTGTTGTCGTAGTGTGCCTATATTGCGTCTTCTTGACTAGTCCCTGGCTGGTAAGATTTTCCCGGAATTCCCCACCCCTGCAACATGGTTTGAAAAAAAAAAAGGTGAAGTGCATCTGTTATTAGGTAATGCACTTTCTTGGGGTTTAAACAAAACTCTTTAGGGAAATTTTCAGGAAACATTGCTTTAAACGTGTTTACTATATCTTTGCATGAAGCGGCAGAATAATTACAACACACAACTTTCATGCACCATATTAACTCTGCAGTGGTAGCACTATTTTTCACATTGTAAAGACGAACAGTTGAACAGTTCATGGTATCGTTCCACCACTTTCAGTAGTTGAAACATCTTTGGGTAAATGTAGTTGATTTGGATTTAAGACATCCTGAGATCTTTGTTGGTGTTTTGTGCCACTAGAGTGTTGTGTAATTGCTTGGAAGCCTTTCAAAGATATGTTAATTAATGATGCACACAATTTGCAAAACATGGCACTATCACTGTGCTTTTCTGCCCAAGTAGACACAATGTGCCCATTGGCATCTTTACACTTCAGCCACTCATCTTTGAATTAGCACCTCCCCATATTAAGGTAAACCCTTTGGAAAACTAGTCAGCTAGAAAATTTTAATTGCAATAAATTACTCACCAAAATATCACTGAAATTATGAAGAGTAATGCAACACAGGTAGGCTAATGCATCAATTATAAACAGCAGCAAAAGCTGGTATCCAAAACCACAAAAAAAGATGGTTAAAAGAAAAAAATAAATAGAAAACTTTTCCCCCTGCCAATAGCACCAATTGGTATCGCTTACTAACAATAGACGATAAAATCTCAAAATATTAATCCATCAGAGTTCCTCAAATAAATAAATCACTGTATAGTGTGCTGAAAACCAAAAGAGCACATTTACTGACTGAGGGAAGAGGGTCCAGTGGAGTGAGGTTCCACGGTACAAGTCGTACGCTGCCGGGAAGAATTGGAATGTGAAACCAAAACCATCGGATCGCATTGCAAGATGAAGGCCACTGTTGACTCTTCCCTCCTGTTCTCCCAGCGCAGCGAACGAAAACGTAAGCGGGCGCCATGAGATGTTGATAACAAAATAGGACAAGACAGAAACTACCTCATGATATGACAAACCTGCAAAACACTCCTTACAACTTACGTAAAGCAATCTTTGGCATAAAATGTCTGTTGTTTTAAGCCACTCCAGCGGTATCCTTGTAAAACCCTATAACTATAAATCAAAATGTTTGAATATTTGATGCCTTATGAGAATTGGAAGTACAAGGAAACAAACACTTTAGGAAAGAAAAATTGTCAAAATGCAAATGCACGCGTTGTGCCTTTTTACTACTTTTGCCAAACGCATAAATTCACTCCTCATTGATGACGAACACAAAATAGGAAAAGCTTGCAATATATTTAGATTTCGTAAATACTATGTTGAATGTGCTGTCCTTTCTTTATCAGAACTTTTTTTTTTTTTTTTTTGTTAATCCGGAGTAAATCTGCGAGTGAATCATCTTTGTATTTTACACTCACGGACAATGAAACGTGCGCACCTAGAAGAAAACATGCTACAACCGCGAAACTTTGCAAATAGTTAGAGTGCGTGTTGGTATGCAAATGATCAACGTTTAGAGCGATTGCGCATGACCGCACACCCGTGGTTGCACTACAAGCACGAACCAGCAGCCTTATTAACCAGCGTGTAGTCGATGCCCCATCAAAGCCAAAAGCATCGGCTGACGCAAGCAAGAGCACAGAGTGACAAGAATGCTGGGTAGATGCTACATATGTCAATTTACACAACTTATGGACTTTGAGAGAGGCCTGATCAACGGGCTGAAAATCGCAGGGTGGTCAGCGCGTGGATTGTTCTGACCATACCATCCGGTGTTGGGAGCAGTGGACACGTGACGGCACTACCACATGGCGGAGCGGCTCCGGACGGACCAGGAGGACCACCGGGAGAGAGGATCGACAGATCGTGCGCCACACACAAACAGATCCCATGGGGACCTGGTCCACTATACAGGCAGATGTGCGGCTCCTGTGTGCCCACAAACCATTTCCTGATGCCTCGCGGAAGCGAATCTGCGATCCTAGTGCCCCTCACGTGTGCTGCCAATAACACCGCAACATCGCCGCCTCCGTGTGCAATGGTGCCAGGCCAGAGCAACGTGGAATTCCACGTTATCGCTACACACCACACGTCCACAGACTGGCGACGTGTGGTGTTTAGCAATTAGTGCCACTTTATTCTGGGGACAGATGATCATCGTGTCCGGGTGTGGAGGTCCCCGGGTCAACGGCACAATCCCAACCTCGCTATCGAGCACCATGCCTCCCCCATTACAGGCATTATGGTCTGGGGAGCCATTGCCTATGATAGCCGATCAGCTCTAGTAGTGGTACGTGGATCATTGACGGGCCAGCGGTATGTGGATGAGATCCTACGGCCCCATGTGCTCCCATTCCTGGCCGGGATTCCAGGTGCGCCATACCTGCTGCAATACAGTCCGCCTCCATGCCGGACCGTATTGCAGCGTGTATCGCCACACGAGGTGCTATTGAAGATGACCGGACTGCATGCCACAGATCCCTCTGCAATTGTCCTGCAGCTCTGTTTTTGCCATCATGTGTATCATTACGTCCATAAAATTTCAGTTCAACCCGACGGTTCCTTCTTGGTGCGCAAATTTCAATGTCTGTGTGTGTACTACCACTAAATTGAGTTGAAATCCCGACACATGCTGAGAATAATTTAATTGTCCTTTCCACTTCACCCTGCCCCCTTTGATAGAGGGATCCGATAATCAAAGAAAACCTTTTAACTAAGAAAAAGAAGGAAAAAAAATGCTATTTCTGTTACTCAACAATGGGTTTCAAAAGATATTATTTTTCGAAATGTTTTCAAAATAAACTGAATTTTTGATGATCATCATAATTCGGAAACTTATGGTGATCGTTCAAAAATCCCCTGAATCCTTTCAAAAGTTTACAAATTATTATATTACTTTTTTCATTTATTTATTTAATAGCTTTTATGCTTCAATGCCAACAACACACATTTTCCTGAGCAGGGAAGGAGTTTTGTTACTACTGCACACTGGAAGGGACAATAAACACATCCGATGAAAAACATATATAAAATAAAAAAGAAGCGCTAATAAAAACAAACAAACAGACAGGTTCTGTTTGTTTTTATTAGCGAGCCAGAGGCTGATAGATTCGAATGACAGGGACTTACTGGAACTGCTAAACAGTTGACTGATATTGCAACCTGAAGCGTATGTCTTTCTTCGAGAAATTACGACCGGGGGAAGGAGAAGCTCAGAGAAGGAGATAGAGAGAGAGATTGATATCTCCCCAACACTTCCTAGTGCATCAAAGCATTTTATTCCAAAATATTTACTTTGAAAGCTATCGAATCTCTCAATTGCTTCGCGGTAGGCTAATTTTCGTTTCAACTCAAACTTCGGTGATGGTGTCAAGTCCGAACCAACCACTGTTAGGCCAACAGACTTCAAAACTACATCCCATATTCACGAGTTGAAAAGGATGTCCACAGGAGGGTAGTCAGCAATGGGAATCAAACCAGTCACCTCCCACTCCATACTGTTGATGTTTAATCTCAACCGGGCACAGTTATTCACAGAGTTGTCTTAAGACCCATGGGTTGGGTGCATCCAGAGCGGACTTCAATGAGAATTACCCCTGTATTCACGTAAGGACGTCCACGGAAACCGGTGGACAGCACAGCGGGGAATCAAACCCATCACCTACCACTCCGCAGTGTTAAATGAGAAAAACTCACTTGTACCACTTGCCAGAGGTGCCTACATCTGAAGGAAGTTATCAGTAGTCCATATGCATGCAGCACCTGTAGTTTTTCTGTAGTGAAGTCAAGTCAAGTTCCTGCATTAAAATTTGCAGGGTAGCATGCGTATTTCCCAGAGTACACAGCTACATTTTTAGCAACATTTTAATCTGGATGGGGGACAATACTTGGATAAATTTTGGAACATACCTAAGTACCCTTAAAATGGAAAAAAAACTGAGTAAATACACAAAAAATACATATTATTTCAACTCCACCTTTTAATAAATATGTTATGTCATAAGTGTGTGATGCCACACACTTATGGTTATTCCTCTTGTTTTTTAGAGTGAAAATGCTTACCGCAATTGTCTTTTCCTCCGTGTGCGATTGAAAAATCAACAGCACACAGGGAACAAAACCTATGGTTTTCGGATACCCTAGACGATTTTAGACACAGAAATTCCTGCGAATAACTCTCCTTGAATTTTTGATAACTTTTTTGCTTTTTAGATTCAAGAATATTAGTAGAGGCAAGTGACCAATTACCAGACGCTATTGCAAGTAAATTTGCACACCACAAACACGATGGGAGCAAACACCAACGACGCACAGAACAATTAACTATGAAAGGTTTCATGGCTTTATTCTGCAGATAAATAGAAAATTAGCATTAAATGCTTATGATACGAAAAACTAACCAAAATAGGTATTTTAAATTGCATAAATAAATCAATTCTGAAAAAAAGAATAAAATAAAAAGGCAATGCAAATAAAATAAATTACAATAAAAATCCATGCAACGTTTGATTAGTACAATAGAAGTTTCCTGCTAAGATGCGGGGAAATAAAATGACAACTTAATATGCAAGTGAGTAATGAAAATAAAATAATCAAATAAACAAAAGAATTAAAACTGAAATTAAAAGATTCTCAACAAAGAATGATCTGGGGAAAACATTAAACAAACTAATAAGAAATAAAGAAAGTTCCTGTGAATATGACAAGATAAAATAAAACACCACTCTCTTTAGCAGAAAATTTTTACGGGAGAAAAAAGTGCACTTCGCAAATCTGTCACAGTAACATAAACAAATGCTCACTGCTGAGAGCGAGGAACGTGAGAAAACATGTCACACCTGGTGAGCACGCGCAGTGGTAACAGTCACGAAGTAGAAAGTGGAGAAAACAAACACATGCGGATGTTTCTCAACGAGCATCTCTTCGAAGCGTCAGAAAAACCATTACATTAAACATTTGAAATATATACATTGAAAGCATTGGGGCTGTTTAGAACAATTGCACAATTAAGGCATAAACATAAAACACATTTTCTAAAGGTTCTTGACATAAAAATTAGAGGAATTAAACAACACTTTTACAACATTAAATAAAATATAATCTAGAAAGAATCAATATTAATAAATTACAATATTTTATTTTGGATATGATAAGGAAGCAAATGCATGCAGCTGCTGTGGTGGGACGTTTTCTTTGGCTAGTTGCCAAAGACAGAGAGAGAGATTTTCTTTTGCTCTGGGCAAAGAAAATAGTCTGCTTTGAACCCACCCTCAAAGCTTTGATTGCAGCTGTTTATAGTAATCAGCAATGAAAATAAATCATTTTATACTAAATTCTCAGTAGAAAAATTAATTAAATGCGTAACCTGTAGTACGTGGTTGTTAACTGTAGAAACTACGAAGAATCCGTAGTAAACGGCATCTCTGCTTGACAAGGAATGGTCAACTAAATTTGGCCTGAAAAGGATGTAGATGAAAAGATTTGATAAATTAGCAAGTTCATTCTCGATTCTGGAAAGCATAAAACCCCATCATAATTCGCAACTCCTACAATTCTGAAAATACAACACGAATCCCCGGAAAACACAAACGTAATTAAGTTTGCGGTCTCTAAAACTTAATAACCCTGAAAAGATTTAGATTAAAAAAAAAAAGAAAGAAAGAAAAACAGCGAGCTCTTCACGTTTTAGTCACCCCCAACCCGAAAAACGATAATCTCAAATAAAAAAAAAAAAACGTTCAAAAAATATTAAAACAGAAAAATGCTGAAAAAAAAACCCCAACCCCCAACCAATTTTTGCCTGCTATTCCTGTATTTTCAACAGAAATTTTGTTTTTTGAGCTTATATTAAAAATGATGCTGATTCACGCGAAGAACACAATTCCACAACTTTGCTGATCACCCCTGGTTACGTGGTAACGTTTCGGTGGCTTATTTTTGCGGACCAACCAATTTAGAATGAGAGAAGATGGGTTCGATTCCCGTTGCTGACTACCCTGTCCACTGGGTTTTCTTCGACATCCTTACATGAAAGGGGGTCACCCTGGGCGCACCCAGACACCTACCCTCAACACTACCGTGCCCGGTTAGGTTTCAACACAAACATCAGAACTTCACAAAATATTTCATATACGATTGCGTCCGCCAAATTTTTTATTTGGGTGGTGGGGGGAAATAGATTCAAATTTCTGCACCTCCACCAAAAATAAAACAGATTGTAAAAAAAAGAATCAAATAAAATTCCACTGGTTCGCAGAAAAGTTAAAATAATAATTTAAAATGCTGATTGCGAGTAAAAATATGGATGGTACTGTGAAAAAAATTAAGACTTCAAGATCTTCATTTTTTGGCAGCATCGTTACATGCTTTTGCTTACAAGGTAGAAGAAATATTTCGTGCTAAAAGAATATAGTTTGTTGGAGTTAGCTGTCGAAGCATGATGCTACAAGACACACATGCCTTAGTTGAAATACTTTAAAATTTAATGATTAAAATATATACAAGGCTAAAAAACGCACAAGCTCTTTCACACGGGTGCCCCGTGCATCATCAGGTGTAGCGAGTTTTCTTCACCTGATGATTCACGGGACGCCCGTGTAAAAGATCTTGTGTTTTTTTTAGCCTTGTATATATTTTAATCATTAAATTTTAAAGTACACTGCTGGCCACCCAAAATGCAACATTCCATCTTTCCGTTGAAATTCAAGCCGATGCTGAACCTCACAAAAAACATCTCACTCACTCACTCACTCTCTCTCTCACACACACACACACACACACACACACACACACACACACACACACACACACACACACACACACACACAAAATTAATAAAAAAAAATACAGTTACCGATTGTTTGGAATTTCGGAACGATTTTCTAAACGAAAGTCATACCAATGCGGAATGACGCTAAAAACAAACTACCGTTTGCAACCCTCCTTGCTTTTGCAGTGATAAAATTACAACTACACAGGAGTGGGAACATCGCGTGGGGGGGATATAATTACGGAAGAAATCTTTGCTCCGTCCGACTTCCGTTTTTGAAAATTTATCCAACATTCTCAAGCTGAAATACAAATATTTATGTAATAAAATGATATCTAACAATACTAGGTAAAGGTAACCGCAAAAAAAAAAAATTATGATTACGAGAGAAATCTTACCTCAGTCTACTTTCCATTTTCGAAGGATGAAATTCCGTCCTTCGATAAAGAAAACGATCTCCCACACCACCACCACCAATCCTCCCAAAATTTCAGTTCAGTTATACATCGATCTCATGTATGGTCCAAATGATAACAAAAAGACGGAATTCCTCGAATCAGCGCAAGAATCTCTTGGCCGAAGATTACTGGGAAATTTTCGGGTGGCCTAACTTCCGTTTTCGGAAATCATTGCCTACAATTTCACGCTGAAATTATGTAATGAAATTATATTTAACAACAATACTGAACAGAAGCAACATCGCGAGAGAAAAAAAATATTACGAGAAAAATCTGCACTTCGTTTAACTTCAGTTTCCGAACGTTTAAAAAGACAAAACGTCCCCGGATGGAAAACTACCCCCCCACACACACACACACACACACACACACACACACTAATACCCCGAAAATTTCTTCCCTTTTGCATCGATCTCGAAAATGACAAAAAAAAAAAAAAGGGAGGGAACTCTGCGAATCCACGGAAGAATCTCGCATACAAATTAACAGCTGAATGAACCGATTTCGAATGTCGTAAGATTACGCTAAAATATCAATGACCGCTAAATTTTAACTTTTGGCGCAAAATTGGCGCAGATTTTGTCAGAATTTCGATTTTTTAGCAAAATGGCGCAAGAACAAAGTTTTGGCGTGGGCTGGCGCAATTGGAGCAGGTCTGGCAGCCCTGTAAGTATGGCAACTGTAAAGAAACTTCGGCTATTTGACTGGCGATTATGAGCACAGCTTTGCATAGCGTTTAATCAGTTACAAATTGAAATTAGTCAAAATATTAAATTCAACAGTAACAAATATAGTGAGTTGCAAATGCACTCACAGAAATAAGGCTATACATCTAGACAAGTGTTGCTGCTAAAGTTTGTGAGTCACAAACTGTACAATATGCTCTGGTAAGGTTTTTTTAAGGTTTTTTATTCACCTTATGTGTAAATTGTACACATAGCATTTGGTAGTTAAAGGTATTAAAATATAATTCAGACTAAAAAAAATATTTTGAAAACAGAAATAAACAAATATTCATCAGTTTCTGCGCATTTCTGAGTGCTGAAATGTTACCATTTCTCACAAATATTTCAGAGCCTTTTAAACCCATTGGAACTACAAAAGAAACTTATGGGCTTTGTTGAGTAACAGTAGGGGTATCCTTGGTAGAAAAAAGAAATAAATGTTTATCTGGTCCCTTTTTTGAGATCTTTAACCTTGAAATCTGCAAAAGTTGAAAATTTCGTAACTTTGAGGGGGAAAAAACTGGGGAGGGAACAAAACCCAGACTTAAGTTTTCCGTAGCTGAAAACTCTACTAGCCATAGTTATTACACAAAAATTTCCAACTTGGGGTTCCAACTCCCAGTCAGCTTAACAGTCTATCAAAAGTGGTGATTATGCTTGTAAGTACTGCAGATTTAAATGCCATTTTATGCAAGGTTAAAAAAATATTTTTTATCATTTTTATACATTTTCTGTAAGCTCAAAATGTCCTCTTTAAAGGTAGTGAAAACCAAAACTTTCGATCTAAAATAAGAGGAAAGCAATTTCCTTTTTCAAAACCATTGTGAGGCCCTATTTTGGCCTGCTGCAAAATAGGAAAATAAACGTATATCCAAGATGGTGGCAGATAAAAACAAAATAAAAATTGTTTTGTGCTGCTCACCGAAAGGGTTAAACCATGAGGAGGGTGTGTGTATAAAATGGTCAAGCAACCACTTAATAAAAAAACTGGGTAATATCATGTTGGAATGTCCCTACATAAAAAATATGCCATTTTGGAAAAAAAAATTCCTTGCCAAAATTGCGAATTGCCCAAAATATTTTTTTCTCCTGCTGAAAGGTTATGTTATAATTCACATATGAAAATATTTCTAGCAAATTTGAAGTGGGAGCTCATTTTGAAAAAAAATGTTTTGTTTAATAAAATTGTGGCCTCATTTTTCCACACACACACACACACACACACACACACACACACACACACACACACACACACACACACACACACACACACACACACATACATACACACACACATACATACATACATACACACACACACATACATACATACATACATACATACATACATACATACATACATACATACATACATACATACATACATACATACATACATACATACATACATACATACATACATACATACATACATACATACATACATACATACATACATACATACATACATACATACATACATACATACATACATATTCTATAAAGAAGATACACATACATACATACATACATACATACATACATACATACATACATACATACATACATACATACATACATACATATCACTAAGGTGTTCTCTGATATTCAGAGGTTAGCTCCACAAGGAAATACAAACTACCAGATAATTTTTACTTACTGTTGCCGTATCAAACTTCTCCATTTGCAGCGATTTTGACATACAACTCAGGCTTCACTCACATCCATTACATGCCGTACACAAGATCTTCTATACTTTATACTCATCTTTTTCTCATGCAGACACTCCTGAATCTGATCTTCCCATGACTTCTTTGGCCTTCCTCTAGCTTTCATTCCTGCCACTTGGGCTAAAAAGATTTTCTTAGTAAGCATCTCATCATTCATTCTTTCAACATGGCCAAACCAGCAAAGCATATTAGTCTCTACCTTGCTAACAACATTTTGCTTCACATTACACAACTGCAACACATCTTCATTCCTCACACAATCAGAATGTGTCTTGTCACAAACCCCCGTAAGTAACGTATTTCTCCAGCACACAAACGACTCCTATGCTTCTTCTGTAGCACCCAGGTTTCACTGCCATACATCAGAGTAGGAGCAATTACACTTTCATACACAGCCATGCGGGACTCTCTTAAGAACCCATCATTCCTGTGAAAACCTCCCAGAGCAACCATGACTTCAATGAAGAATTCCCACGCCTACTAATTTCAATATCCAATTTGTTCTCTCTGTCAAACATGCTTCCTAAATATACAAACTCATTCACCTGGTCAATCACTGTGCCATTTATACATATATTACGTTCAGTACTACCAGTTCCTCTCTCAAAAACCATAACTTTGGTTTTTTCCCTTATTAATACTCAGTTTGAATTTCATGCAAACTTTGTACATCCAAGACAACATACTCTGCAACTCACTTTTGCTCTCTGCCAACAGGACAGTGTCATCAGCATACAGCAATCTGCACACACGAATATCACCAAGATATAAACCAGTATTATCTATTTTGGCATCGCGCATGCACGCATCCATAAATACATTAAACAGCCATGGTGACATTACACAACCCTGTCTGACTCCTGCACCAATAGAAAACCATTTGGATAAAACACCATTCACTCGTACATGGCTCATTCCATGCCAAATCAACCAATAAAAAAAAAAAAATTTTTGAACCAACATGTTTTAGATTACCATGATTTTTGGTATATAAAATGTACCTGTAGAGCATAATAAAACTGCAAATTTTCAGATTTTTTGGACATGGCATTTTTGTGATATTAATTTTTGAAAAATCGAAAATAAGGCCATTTTTTCACAATCGCGGTTCATATTAATGTAAATATCTTAGCACCTATTTTAGCTAGAAAGCTCATTTTGGGCTCATTTTAAAGCTCTTTTTAAGAGTTTTCTTATGATATGCATCACGATTATATAGAGACCAAAAAAAAGTTCTAAATTAAAAAAAAAGTTGAAAATCTCAAAACTACCATTTTTGAAAATTTTCAAAAATATATATATTACAGAAAGACCTTTTTTGTTAGCACCTGTGCAAAATTTCAGGATGTGACAATCATGGGATCATAGTAAAAAAAATTAGTTCTTCCTGCCTGCATTGGAATTTGATTTTTTTTTTTTTAACATGAGCTGTTTTCTTGAATAGGCCATGTAACAACTCAGTTAGCCTTAGAAAGCACTTTTTGTTTGGGTTGCATTTCAGTTTTGGTTTGGTTTGGCTTTCATTTTAGTTTCAGTTTATTTTTTTACATTTTAGTTTTGGTTCAGTTTTCACTTTAGCTTGATCTGATGCAATCACAGATCTCTAGTCTTCTAATCAGTCAAGAAGATTTGAAAAACGTTTCAGTTCAGATTGAGATCTCATGGCAAAGATAAGTACTATTGTTTTAGTTTGTTTTAAGGAAAGTTTCTGGTGATCTGACCTAGGTGGTAAACTAATTAACTCAACAATTAAACTTTATTTACTTCATTTGCTAGTGAAGTTATATTTCCTGAAAACTGGTTCTATTTTATTTTTATATTGATGTGACTACAAAATAATGGCCAAGTAAACTAAAAACATGTCTGTTAAATACACTTTATCACCATGAGTGATAAGAGAGGAAAGAAATGGTCACTATTTGCTACAAAATGCTTTAATCCTTTTTTAGAAAAAAATCACAAAACTGATGTCAAATTGTTTCCACATGGATGTGTTGTTTAGAAACTTTTGAGATAAAATCAGGAACGAAAATATGTGATAAATGCAGGAAGAAACTGAGTTTAAAATCAAAGAAAGTTCTGTTGAGGAAGAAAATGAAATGGCAGGCCCCAGTAATGAGGACACTCAGTTCATTGATGCAGATACTTCTCTTGAGTTGTTGAGCAGGTCTCTTTCTTACATAGGTGAGTCTCCTGTTGACAAGAAAAAAGTTTCATACTCAACAGTTTATGCAAAATCCAAATTAGAGAAAGTGAGAACAAGCCTTGAGAAAAAATTAATTCCTGTACAGAAACCAGAGCAAGTTCAGTAGTCAGATGACGGAAAGGAAATGTTAGAGCAGCTGAATGAAAAGTTTGCTCGAACAATTTCTCGAAGTGAAAAGTTAACTGTCCTCTCAGTTTTACCTAAAAGCTGGTCTAGAACTAGGATAATGATAGAGTTCAAAGGTGTTACTGATTACATGGAATGTCAAGTAAAAAAAAATTGGTTTCTTTAAAAGGTGTACTCTCCTCACCTGACCCAAAACCTGGCAGGACCCTTGATATAGAGACAGTATTGTTGGTTAAAGAATTCTACAATGACGAAGTCAGTAGAATCATGCCAGGAAAGACAGACGTAGTTTCAGTGCATGAAGGGACTTCAAAAATTCAGGTTCAGAAAAGGCTCATTCTATCTAATTTAAATGAAACTTAACAATTTAAAACCAAATACCCAGGCAAGAAAATACGCTTTTCCAAATTCTGTGAATTGAGGCTGAGAAATTGCACTGTAGCTGGAAAGAATGGGGCACACACAGTGTGTGTATGTCTCACCCATCAAAATGTGACGCTCATGATGAATGGGGCTCATTTTGAACAAATTGAGTTAAAACCTGATAAAGGTTTCTTGAAAACATGCAATGTGTGTTTATCTAAGATCATGTGTAATCCACCTCGAACAGAGTGCTACATGAATGATTGCTCACAATGTCCTGGAGTAGACGAATTAAGAGATGCCTTGGTTACTCATTTTGAAGAATCATTTGTGGAGAAGGCCACATACAAATAGTGGGTAACAGTTGAACGGTGTACAATGGAGACAGTGGTCAAAGGCGTTGAAGAATTTGTGGAAGATTTCTGTCAGTTACTATTGAAGCTAAAAAACTCATGACTTCATAGCCAAGATGCAGAAATCCTTTTATAATGAGCTGAAAGGTTCTCTAACTGAAGAGGAAGCACTTGTAATGTGCGATTTTTCAGAAAACTACAGCTTCTTTTTGCAAGATGAAGTACAGTCTTACCATTGAACGAGTGCACAAGCAACAATCCACCCCTGTGTTATATACTTCAGAAAATATAAGAAGTCAAGCACATGAATGTTGTCTTCATTTCAGAGTGCTTAAAGCACAACTCTGTTGCTGTTTACACCTTCATGAAGAAGCTGATTCTTCCAATCCTAAAATCTAAGATTGTGAATCTAAAAAAAAACTTACTTTTCTGATGGGAGTGCTGCACAATACAAGAACTGTAAGATCTTCTTGAATTTGTGCAACCACCAAAATGATTTTCAATTAGAGGCTGAATGACACTCTTTTGCCTCTGCCCATGGGAAGAGTGCCTGTGATGGGCTTGGAGGAACAATAAAGAGATTGGCTACAAAAGCAAGCCTGCAGCGTCCCCCTATAACGACCAGATCCTGACACCTAGTGAATTGTTTCACTTCACAAAACAAAACATTTTGGGAATCAACTTTCAGTATACAACAATTAAACACTATAAAGAGAGTGAGTATGAACTGACTTCTCGGATCCAGGATGCTAAACAACTTACAGGGACTCAGAAATTCCATAGCTATATTACTAGGTCAGACAGTGAAGTGGTAGTTAAGCTGTTTTCAAGTGACATCAGGGAAGGAAAGGAAGAAATACATGTAGTTTCTAAAAGTGCTGTTTTCCAGAGATCTTGCAAAGCACCAAAGTTGAATTCAGGCTACATAACCATTGAATATGATGATGCATGGTGGGTAGTATGCATTCTTGCAACATATGAGGACACCACCAAGCTGAGAGTAACCTTATACCCTAGAATACCATCACCATCTTTTGCTTACCCATTTATCCCAGACATACATAATATTCCTGCAAGTACAGTGGCAAGTAGAACCTGTTACATCTACTGGACATGTCTACACCCTAAGTAAGGCTGAAAGTCAGAGATCATCACACCTTTTGGCTCAAAGACTAAAACACGCTAGTTAAAAGAAGCTTTTGACATATGAAGTAGCTTTATTGGAGAAATTAACTACCCACAACATTTGTAAGTTTAAGCAGGCCACAAAGGGATTTTAAGTACTAATTAAATTAACTGTTTAAACCAGGTCAACTGTTTCTACAACATGGAATTTAATTGTAAATAAGGCACTAATTAAGTATTTTATATCCTACTGGGTTTAAATAAAGCAAATAAGATGAAAATTATTAAAAATATTTAAATCTTATATTTTTTTTGACAAATTTTAAATTCAAATACATAGCCTAAACTACAAAACAATATCTGAAATTCCAATGCAATGCAGGCAGGAAGAACTAATTTTTTTTTCCAATAAGATCCCATGATTGTCCCATCCTGAAATTTTGCACAGGTGCTTACAAAAGGTATTTCTGTAATACATATTTTTTGAAAATTTTCAAAAATGGTATTTTTGAGATTTTCAAAAAAAAATATTTTTTTTTAATTTAGAATTTTTTTTTTTTGTCTATATACAGTCATGATGCACATCATAAGAAAACTCTTAAAGAGTTTTAAAATGAGCCCAAAATAAATGAGCTTTCTAGCTGAAATAGGTGCTGAGATATTTACATTAATATGAACCACGACTGGGGAAAAATGGCCTAATTTTCTATTTTTCAAAAATTAATATCACGAAAATGCCATGTCCAAAAAACCTGAAAATTTGCAGTTTTATTACGCACTATAGGTACATCCTATATACTAAAAATCATTGAGATCTAAGATATGGAGGTTCAAACCACTGGTTGATTTGGCATGGAGTGAGCCACACAAGCTCTACTCTCAGCATAAATGGCTTTTACACCGTGAAGTCGATTCCCAGTAACACCATATTCATTCAATACCTTCCACAAAAGTGTCCTATTCACTCGGTCGCAAGCTTTCTCTAAATCTATGAAGGCAGCAAAAACTTTCTTATCAACAGCCACATACTTTTCAATCATCATGCATAATGCAAAAATTTGGTTAGTGCTGCCTTTACGAGGCATAAAACCACTCTGAACATCTCACACTTTCTTTGATGTAAGACCCCGTACTTTTTCGCTAATGACCTTACCAAACACTTTCCCTGGCACTCTCAGTACGCTAATACCATGATAGTTCTTGCAGTCAGTCTGATCACCTTTTCTCTTATATAAGGGAACAAGGATAGCATCCTTCCAATCCCGAGGAACTATTTCTAACTCCCAGCACAACTGGCAAATTTCAGTTAATCAGTCAATTACAGAGTCACCACCATATTTCAACATCTCAGCAGTTATGCCATCAACTCTCAAAGCCTTACCATTCTGAAGAGATTTCAGAGGTTTATGCACCTCTTCTCTTGAGATCCCTCCTGTGCTTCCATCCTTCCCTGTGACATCATCTGCTTCTCTCAGAATCACCTTTGCTTTCTTGATCTAATAACTCACAGAAGTATTCACCCCATCTTTCACTTTACTCATTGGGCTCCCATATTATTTCCCCGATCCTATTCTTCACACAACTTACAACTTTGTTTTCCCTATTTTTCCTGATTCTCATGAACTTCCAGAAAGTCTTCCTATCTTTCCAAAAAGCCAATTCATGCCTTTCCATCTTCTCCTTCCTATCTTTTGCCTTACTCTGGCAAACCAGCCTGGCGGCTTCACGCTTCTTACAGCGATATTCATCCACAGAAACTCTACCTTGCAACATCCCCAAATAGGCTTCCTTCTTTCTCTTTACTGTCTCTTCAATCTCACTATTCCACCAAGCATCACCTCTATTGTTAGCCACTATTGTAGTGCCGCAGGCCTCTTCAGCAGCAGCTCTCACAAGACTTCAGCTCCTTCAGTCGTTTTCTAAGTAAGTCAGAATAACGCTGATGATCTTTAGGGAGCCTTTCAACCTTTATTCTTTCCATCCTGGGCCTCTTCTTATTGCCTTTCCTCCAACCAACATTCACTTTCACTCGTGACACTACCAAATAATGATCAGAACCACAACATCTGCACCTCTCATCAAACGAGTGTCAACAATTAAGTGTTTCAGACGTTGAGAATGACAACAAAATCTATTACACTCTTTTGACCAAGAGTACAATTTTCTCAAGTATATGTATGGATATATTTGTGGTTGAAAAACATATTAGATACACACAAACCAATCTCAATGCAGAGTTCAATTAATCTTTTACCATTATCATTCACACAAGGATCATTAAACTTACCTAGAACATTGTCAGAAATTGCATTCTGCACACCTACTTTAGCATTGAAATCCCCTGCTATTATAACTTTCTCTTTAGCACCAAACTGGCCCAAAACAGCTTTTAGCTCATTCCAGAAATCTTCCTATCAGAAGGTTCTGAGTCACAAGGAGCATACACTACAACAATTACTATTTTCTGAAGTTTCACTTTCAAACAAATCCAAAGAATTCTCTCACTTATGCAGCTATAGTGAATCAAGTTGTTCTTCATCTTTTCACTTAAAAATCACACCTGGAGTATTGGATAATGCTCTCACATTATCCAATACTCCAGACCACACACTCACCATTCCATTCACTTCTATCCCAATTTCCTTTCTTTTGGTTTCACTTATACACAGCACATCCAATGTATACTTATTCATCTCTTCAATCACCTCATTCACCTTGCCATTTATACCTCTAGTATTTTATACACCAATCTTACACTCACTCAGCCAAGATCTCTTTCTTGTGTGCCGTCCACGTGTTTTGTCACTAAATTTTTTTAAAAAACTGTTTTTTTAATTCTAAAAATGTGCAGAAACAGGTTGTTCCAAAATGCATGGATCACGCAGATCATTTAAAAAAAAAAATTGTGACTGCAACAATTAGTTGTGAAGTTGAATTTTGTTTTTTTTGTCCTACAGTGTAGTGGTGAAAATTTAGTGCAAAAACAAAGGCAAAGCTATCCAATTTTTAAAGTGGCTTTACTCAAGATCTACTAGACCAACTGACCTAAAATTTTAACAGGTTTCATATCTCACCAGTACAATACTTTGTACCAATTTTCACGAAAATCTGAGACGGCTAGGTGACATGCCCTGGGTGACCTGACTCCTGGAATGACCCTGTTTCTGATATAGCAGGAAGTGAATAAGATAGTGATTTAGTGTGGCATTTCATCACATAAACACAAAATGCGGGATGAGTCACCAGATTTTCTATAACATGATTTGTATCAAATCAATCTTGAAGACTTTTACAAACCAGGATCTACTCAACTCACTGATCACATTATGCCCAACTCCTAGATAATCAATCCATGGAAAAGTGGTTGGAAAACTTGCTCTTAGATAATCTAAGGAAAAGTTGTTGGAAAATCCAAGTTATAGGCAGATGATAAAATCCATAACCAAAAACAAAGGGACATTTATGGTTAATAGGTAACAAACTATGCAAATCACATTAGCTGTGTTTTTAAGCACTCTTAAACTCTAGCTGAAGAAAATGTTTATCATTAACTATTTTATGAAACAGCTGTTTTTGCCATGACAAAACTCCTATAGCTACTGTTTCTATTAAGTCTGAAAGGTATTAGAAACTATCAAGTTTAGGTCACTGATTCCATCTATAGATCACTTGTTTGACATTGAATATTGCTGACCCTTCTCTTCCAGCCACCACCACTTTTTTTTTTTTTTTTTTTTTTAGCTTTTACATTTTTCTCAAATAGGAAAGTTACTAATCCAGAAATAAATCATACACCTACTTGCTTTTATATTAATTTTATATTAATAAGATAACATAACATTTGTGTGCACATGTATGTATGCCTATACTTTTTATCTCACTGAATATAAATTTTAAAAGAAGTCTTCATTTACAGTGGAATTATGAAAACATTCAGTGCAAAAACAATTTTTATTCCCACACAACTATCAAAAACGAAAGTAAAATAAACACACATGCAATTGCTATCACATACAAGTGTTTGTGCAGAAGGAAAGCAAGCTTTTTCATTGTCATTATTCTAGCCAGCTGTTCATTAATAACATTTTCAAATTAAAGGTTGAAATTTCAAAATTCAGTAAAAGGGAGCACACTGTACTGAAAAATCAAACTTTCATAAGCAATGAGCTTTTCTACAACACATGATAAACTGGAAATAGACTAAAACAAGTTTTTACACCAAAATGATGGTGTTTGACATGTATTTCACAACTACAGTTAATATCAGTTCCTTGTAATAAATATCATTATACAAATCCTGTTCAAAAAATTCCATATTAAATGCAGTTATATCTTTTTTTTTTGTCACTTATTTTAAATGCCACAACATTTAATAAGTATTAAACAGCAAACTATATACTTACACGTCTAATTTTTGCAACAGATTCAAAAGGTAAGTTGCGAAATATTGCTTCGATTATCTCAGGAGGAAGATCCAGAAGCTGCAAAGGCCTGTTCCTAATAGCCATAATAGTCCCACTGAGGTGTGGCAACAAAACATTTTCTTCATCAGCATCAGAAGAGTAAATTCCCCCATCACTATACAATGATACTGCAGGAGATGAAGGCTGCCACAAATAATGACAATTACTTGATGAAGGACGACTGGTGTCCTGAAAGCAAAATGGGGAAGTGATAATATTCTGATGGGAAAATAAAGTACTTTCCTGTACAAGGAAGAGCAAATTACCTTTAATACAATTCACACATGGCACAATTGGATACAAATTTAGAAATGGGACACATGCTAAGTTAGAAGATGTAGCAACAAAAAAAAAAAACTTTGTGATGTTAATATTGTGCTTGTATGTTATTCCCATGCCTTCTATTAGTTGTTGCTGTTATTTCAGTTCTGCATACAGAACATAAACATTATCCCAGTTGTCTACATCAAAAATATCGAAGCTTACTCATTTACATACAACATAACACATTCTCTTTGTGCTATATGACCATTTGTGAACTATATTATTCTGAATTCAATATTTCTCTGGAAGTTAGGATAAAAAATATTTAATCTCCCCATTTTATGTGTCAATAGAACAGAATGTTGAACCAAAATTATTATTCCATTCCTTTGGGATGATTGGTACTGATTTTGAAAAAAAAATGGACAGCACAGCATGTAAAACGTAACAATGGAAGTACAATTCGCAACCATTACAAGGAAATAAAGTTTCAACTGAAAGTATTAATAAACTTGAAGGGTATTTCAGATATATTAATGGATTCTTTGTGAAGAGACATATCTTTCAGAAAAACAATGTTTCAGGGTATAACATAATGCTTAAGGGAAACATTTCTCACTACAAAAGTTCACAGTAATATAAGGTGATTTACCATATGAAAACTGCACTCTTGTCTGTCTTTGAAATGCATGGTGAGGATTTTTAAGAAAACTATCTCTGAAAAATTATTTATGAATCCAGCAGTAAGCACATCTGTATTGATGCTTGTTCCAACTGACGTGAGTGGCCACTACAAGTGAATCATTCTAGAATGATATTGGAATTTATACAGTTTTGAAAGGTTCTTTCTGGTATAGCTTGGTTATGCATGCAGGTATTGAAACTATTCCTTTGTTGGTATGCTGATATCACTAAAAGCAACATCCTGGAATAGTATAGAAATTTCTAGAATGCCCTTCGTTTTTTTTTTTTTGTTGTTGTTGTTGTTTTTTTTTTGTAATATAATGTATTTGATAGCGATTTTTTTAAAATAGGCTGTAATATATCTGGCAACAGATGAGGACATTTTTAGAACTGGCAACCATCAGTTGAGGGTGGGATGTCAACAGTGATGGCTGTGTATATCAGGGTTTGAAAAATACAGGGTGCCAGGTTGCCATGGTGACTAAAACATCGAAGCTGGCGACCATAACTTCAGCCTGCTGTTTTTCTTTTAATTTAAAAATAATCGGCACGATAAAAGCTCCAGCTTGCTGTTGCCGATAATATACCAACATGTAAATAGAGAAAAAAAAATTAAACGGCGGCTCATGGCGAGGCTAATGAGAGTAATTATTGTTTGCCTCGCTCGCGGTCACCGCCCGCCTACTTACGCTGCACCGTTAGCGCGCAACGTTCGTAGCGTGGATTTCTGATGTCAGTTACCAGCGCCAGCCACCGCAAAGGATAAGAGACTTTTCTCTCTCTGTAGGTGCTGAGCGCCTTCGCAAGAGAAGGGGAAAGGCATCGTTATTATGAAGCGTTTAAGCTTTTACCGATCCTATTCGGCCCAAAATGAAATGCGCTCAGTTGACTGATTATTTTAAAACATCGTCAAAGGATAATGACATTATGGAAAGCCGAGCAGCTGATGATTTTAATCATTCTGACACCATAGGATCACCTGCTCAGATAACAAAGCAAGTAGTAGTTCGTGGCCACATGGAAAACAGACAGTTCTAAAATGCATGGATAAAGGAGTTTCCTTGGATAGAATATAATGAAGATAATGAAATAGCCAACTGTTCCCTATGCACAAAATGCCCCAATCTTAACTATCAATCTTTTCAACTAGTTCATGGTTTTATGGCACCGTTTAAATTAGAGACTTTTAAGAAACACGGATTTTCACAGCAACATTTAAAATGTGTTGCTGCTTTGAAAGCTGAAATTGAACCCAACAACACTGCTATAGCGAAATGTGTGGAAAAAATTGATGAAAAGATGTTCAATCTATTTGAAAGTGGTTTTTAATGCTGCATATTACCTGGCCAAAAATAATAAGCCATTTACAGATATAAAAGACATTAACTCTAATCAGCAATTGTGGAGTTGAGGTTCTTCAAGAATATGGTAACAATAACTCTTGTAAGGAAATAATTTCTCATATAACACGTACAATTGAGGAAAAATTATTAGCAGAATTGAAGCAGAGTAGGTTCCTAAGCATTTTATTAGATGGTTCAACAGACAAATCTGATGAAGAGCAACTTGTTTATGTACGGTACTTAAAAGATAACGTGATTAAAGAAAGTTTCTTAGGCATAATTCCACTTGAAAGTGGTACAAGTAAATCTTATTTGCATGCTTTGAAGCAGATGCTACAAAAAGCTGGTCTAGAAATGCTTCTAGAGCCCAATTTTCCACTCATGGGAACAGATGGAGCAGCAGCAATGGTGGGAAAAGAAAATGGCTTGGTAAAAAAATTAGGGACTATAACAGGTATGGAACACTTAATTTCAATTCATTGTGTTGCTCACAGACTGAATTTGGTTGTACTAAGTTCAATTAAAGGTGCAAAATACCATTCAAAAATTGACAGTGTACTAAAACAACTTTATAAGTTTTATCAGAATTCACCTAAAAGATTAAAATAGCTTAAAAAAGAGGCAGAAGCTTTGCAAACCAAAATTCCAATATCTTCATAATGTTAGATGGGTAGCAAGTAAAGTAAATGCTCTGACTGCTTTGATTAAAAATTACACTAGTGTAGTTTTACATTTAGAAGATATATCAAATAGAAGAGGCTGCAACTATCAAGGGTTTATTGAAGGATTTGAAACTGTTTCGTTTTGTGAAATTTGTGCACTTTCTGTCGGATTTTTTAAGAATATTTAATTCATTACCTCTTCTGTTTCAAAAATCTGACAAACTTCTACCTTCAATTAATTTGCACGTTAAGAAAGCACAGTTTAATCTAGAGACTTTAAACAGCACATGCAGTGAGATGGAAAATTTAGTTGCATCTGTTAGCGTAAGACCACTACTTATGCTCTGATAGACGTCCAAAAAGAAAGAAAAACTTAAATATAAACATTATTTCTTTTGTAAGTCAAGAGAGGGCGCTCCGATGCAACTAGCTCTCTCGCGCTCAGATAGGAACAGCAACTCTCTCTCTCTCCATGAAAGAAGCTACGCAGATGTGAGTGAAGTTCCTGTCCTGAAAAGTCATATGATTATGCATCTCACTAGAAGTATTTATTCTGTTTCTTCCAAAAGGATGATGGAACTCATATTTACAGAGGTTATGTTCCTGGTCTTCAATATCCCCTTCCTTCTTCAAGAAGAAACTGTTTCTTGGCGATTTTTTAAATGACTAAGAGTGAAGGTCGTATGTTCGCTTCTCACCCAGAGAACCAAATGGTTTATGAAATGCACCTTTTCTTCACAAAGTGAATTATTATTCTTATTATTATTACCTTCAGTTATTAATCATATAATCTACAATTCATATTTTCAAGCATCTTATTTATGTTTATTAAAACGAAGTCATCTTTAACTCTAAAGGTATGTTTTGTTCTTTTTAGCGCTATTCTATTTATTTGAATCAAGGCATCAGCTATCTAAACAACATGAATACAATATTGATTATGAGAGACAACAGTATCTAACACAACTTTAGATGGGAAATTTAAAGAGATGCATCTTAAAAAAATTTATGCAAATGCTTTTGAAAATGACGAGCAAAATGTCCTGAATGATGGTATCCAGTTTTTAAAAAAGAGATTCTTAGAAAATTCACCAATGATTACTGATGCTGTTGCAGTATTTGACACATTTCAATGGCCGGATGGTACAGATTTATTTAATTATGGAAAAAGTGAAATCAAAATGTTAAGCTTACATTATAGAAAATTTCTAAGTAATAAAGGTAAGGCAGAAGAAGAGTTCCTTGATGATCTTTCAACAGAGTGGTTTGATCTAAAAACACTTGGAAAAAAAAAATTTAATATGGAACAATTATTAGAAAAAAAACTCAAGCCATGAAAGACAGATTTCCACATTTAAGTTCTCTTATTAAGATAGCTGTTATACCAGTTTTCACAGCTTCACATGTGAGAGAGGATTTTCTCACATGAACCTGATAAAAAATAAATTAAGAAACAGAATGGAAGTAGACAGTTTACAAAATTTATTGATGATTAATTTGAATGGACCTGACCTAAAGAACTTTAACCCCGATAGAGCTGTTGACCATTGGTATTTTAAAACAAAAGCTGCGAGGCATGTTCATGGACATAAACACAGTGTACATAAAGCCTGTATAAATTTTACATTAACCCACTTAGTATTATCTTATTAGTACTAATAAAAAAATTTAAAAATGACATTGCGCTGACTTTTCTGGCTCCTAAGTTTTCAGCTCTGGCTCCTAACATTTAAAGAGATTTTTCAATCCCTGGTGTATATAGATGGTTGTAATCAGGTGTTATTTATGTAATACTTTATTTAGAAGATTAATAAATTATAGAATGGATTAGGTATGTATGCAGGTAATTATAATTAAAACAAACAAGTGTTAAAGATCAAATGTCTACAAACCATTATTATAGAGACTGGTAACTACATGGTGTCAGGATAAATTCGAACAATCTACTGTTCTATTGTTCTCAAATCTTCAAAATGGAGCAATTATGTGTTCCTGATAGATTGTCATTCGAAGGTAATATTGCCAATAACTGGAGAAAATGGTTGCAACATTTTGAATCGTATGAATTTGCCAGTAGTTTAAACACAAAAGATCCAAAAGTTCAACTTTTTTACACGTTATTGGCAACGATGGTTTGGATATATATAATATATTTACCTTCAAGAATGAAGAAAAATGTAAGCTTGAAATAGTAAAACAAAAATTTACGGAAATTGCATACCTAAGAAAAATATAATTTATGAAAGACATCTATTCTTTTCACGTAATCATAATCCAATGGAAACTATTGATCAATATGTTACAGAGTTCAAAACAAAAACAAAGTCTTGCGAGTTTCAACAGCTAACTGATAGTCTTATTAAAGATATAGTATGTGGTATTTGTGATGATGCAGTTAAGACTAAATCATAGCATGAAACTGACTTAACTTTAGAAAAAGCTTCAAATATATGCAGATCAGTTGCAATAAGTGCATTGCATCTCAAAACTATAAAAAAAGAAGCCAAGACAGTTCATATCTTGAAACCTTTATATCACTGGACCCTAGACAGTTAAGAAGCATTGACAAGAAATGTCTACTCAAAAAGTAGATCTCATGAAATAAAAAGTTACCCAGCTCTAAGAAAAGCTGTAGTAAATGTGGCAAAATTAATGAATATAAAAAGTGTCCAGCATTTGAGAAGATTTGCCACAAATGTAAAGGAATTAATCATTTTGCCAAACAATGTAGATCTAAAGTAACTCATAATGTTGTATTACAAAATAAACAAAGGAGAAAAAGCTATACAGTCAGTAAACGAAGACAGAGAAATAGAATCTGAAATTTATATTGGAGCCATAAGTGGATAACAGTTTGAAGATGATGAATGGACTGTTGATTTAACTTTTATGAATCTAGTAATAAAATTTCAATTAGATATAGATGTGTGGTGTAATTTCTAAAAGCGAAGTAGAAAGGTTAGGTGTGCCTTTACAACAATCATCTGTAAAAAGACTGGTATCGTTCTCCAGCAATAAAATTAATACAGCTGGAAAAGTGCTTTTAAACTGTATGCACAATGGGAAAGTTTATAAATTAGACTTTCAAGTAATTGACAAAGAGTCACCTTCTATACTAGTACTAGCTTCTTGAAGGAAACTTAGGTTAATAATGAAAGTGTTGACAGTTGAAGCTAGTGATATTTTAGAACAGTACAATGATGTATTCCAAAGTTAAAGGGTGAATATTCAATTACATTAAAAAAAGATGTAAAACCAGTAATACACCCGACCAGAAAAATACCAATCGCAGTTCATGATAAAGTAAAAAAAGAACTGCAAAGAATGGAAAAGTTGAAGGTTATAGTAAAAAAGTAAGAGAACCAACTGAATGGGTAAATTCAATTGGTTATAGTAATCAAACCACACAAGATTAGATCCAAGAGATTTAAACAAAGCAATAAAAAGTGAACATTACCCAATGCTTACAGTTAAAGAAGTATATCTAGAATACCGAAAGCTAAAGTGTTTTCAGTATTGGAAGCTAACAATGGATTCTGGCAAATTATATTGGATGAAGAAAGTAGTAAATTATGCACATTTAACACACTATTTGGTCGCTATAGATACAAAAGACTCTCTTTTGGAATTAATTTGGCACCGGAAATTTTCCGAAGGAGATTAAGTCGTATGGCAGAAGGCATTGAAGGAGTCAAATGCATAGTTGATGATATACTAGTCTAGGGTGAAACTGTGGAGGAACATGATAGTAGACTGAGAAAAGTACTGGAAAGTTCTCAATAGAATAACCTAAAGTTTAATAAAGAGAAATGTAAAATTAGAGTTAACGAAGCCAAATACATCGGACATGTTTTGAGTGAGAATGGTGTAAAACCAGAACCAACTAAAATAGATGCAATTAAAACAGATGCTAAGACTGACTAATGAAAAAGTGTTACAAAGATTTTTAGGGATGATAAATTATCTGGCAAAATTTATACCAGGTTTATCAACTATCAGTGCTCCCTTGAGACAATTGATAGAAAAGGATGTCTTTGGCACTGGAGTGAAATTCACAATGAAGCTTTTAAATTAACTAAAGGAACCTGTGGTTAAAGCACCTGTTCTGAAATATTTTGACTTTAATGAAGAAGCCACAATTTCAGTAGATGCTAGTTCAGAGAGACTAAGGAGCTGTTTTGTTACAGAAAAACCAACCAGTAGCATATGCTTCAAGATCCCTTCATCAGTGTCAAAAGAACTATGCACAAATTG
This sequence comes from Macrothele yani, assembly GCA_039090855.1. NCBI lineage: Eukaryota > Metazoa > Arthropoda > Arachnida > Araneae > Macrothelidae > Macrothele > Macrothele yani. The sequence goes on along the minus strand of CM077023.1, from coordinate 78,052,303 downwards.
AAAAAGAGCTTCTAGCTATTGTATTTAGTTGCAAAAAAATTTCACCAATACATATGTGGGAAGAAAATAAATGTAGAAACTGATCACAAACCTCTAGTGTCAATTTCCAGGAAATCATTGTTTAAAGCACCACATAAACTGCAGAAAATGTTATTAAATCTACAAAAGTATATGATATAGATGTACAGTATAAACCAGGAAAAGGCTTTGTGATTGCTAACACATTGAGTAGAGCTTACCTGCAAGGCCCAAAGAAACCCCTAATGAGGAAATTGAAATGCTGACACTTTTTCCAGCATCTGAAAGCACAAAGCTTAAAGAGGAGACCAAAAAAGAAAATCTTACAAGGTTTGGTGAACTATGTAAAAAAGGTTGGCCAGATAATAAACAATCAGTACTTCCAGATATCAGAATGTTCTAGAATTATAGGGATGAAATTTCAGTCGAAAATGGTCTTATACTTAAAGGAGAAAAGTAATAATTCCATGATCAATACAATGTTGAATATTATTCGTGAAGGGCACTTTGGTATCAAGAAATGTAAACAAAGAGCAAAAGATATATTATTTTGGCCTGAAATGAACAAACAAATAGAAGATAAAGTTTCAAAACGTTCAACCTGCAACAAATACAGAAATCAAAATGAACCATTGATATCTCATGATGTATTACTGTGGTCAAAAGTTGTGACTGACTTATTTGAAATTCATAATGACGTCTATCTGCTATTACTATTCAGGTTTCTTTGAAATATACAAGTTACCCGATACAAAAAGCTTGACAGTGATAAGTTATATAAACTTGCATTTTGCTAGATATGGCATACCATATGAATTAATTTCGAATAGTGGTCCACATTTGGAAGTTGCGAATTTGCACATTTTGCCAAGACATTCAATTCAATCATGTAACCAGTAGCCCTAGGTACTCCAAATCGAATGGTTTAGCTGAAAGGTTTGTACAGACAGCAAAAAATATACTAAAGAAGTCCAAGTGTGATAGGATTGACCCATACTTAGCTCTTTTGGCTTACCGAAACACTCCAACTAATGATTCATTGGGATCTCCAGCACATAGACTGATGGGCAGAACAAGAACAATTTTGCCAACTACAAGTGAGCTGCTTAAGCCTAAAATAATAGACAATGCTGAGAAACATCTTTTAGAAAGAAGACATACACAAAAGTTTTATTATGAACGAGATACTAAGGAACTACCCAAGCTACAAGAGGGAGAGTTCATTAGAATGAAACATGAGGACCATTGGAGGCCTGCAGTAGTAGAAAAAGTTCACACACCTCCGAGATCATAGGTTGTGACAGCAAGAAATAGTTTATACAGAAGAAATAGAAAGGACTTGATGACAACAAAAGAAGAATTTAAGATGAATCAGGAATTGTCACAATCTGTGGAAAACTCTGATCCTGAAGGAGTTGACCAAAGCGATGACCATGAGCAGCAAGAACCGGATGTTCATACAAATAATAAGATGGAGGATACTCCGACAGCAGGTGCTGATCCATCACCAAATGAAAGGGACGAATACAGGACCCAAAGTGGTAGACTTAAAAAGGAAGCCGGCAAGGTACAGGACTTAATTTTTTTATTTAGTATTTAAATTAGTTATGTTGACAAGTTTTTCTACTAAGAGCATTTAAAAAAAAAAAAAACGAAGATGAAATATATCTGGCAACAGATGACATTTTTAGAACTGGTGAACTGGCAACCGTCAGTTGAGGGCGAGATGTCAACAATGATGGCTGTGTATATAGATGGTTGTAATCCGAGTGTTATTTATGTAGTACTTTATTTAGAGCATTAAATAATTATAGAATGGATTAGGTATGTATGCTGGTAATTATAATTAAAACAAACAAGTATAAAAGATCAAATGTCTACAAACCATTATTATAAATAGATTGGTTATTACATCTAGGCATATTTCTGATGTGCTTTTGGTGATGGAGTAGATGCATTTCTAATAAAAATAACTGTTCTATGTTTGTGGTAACTAGACTCATTATTAGTTGCATTTGTTTATATTCTCACTGATGCATTCTTTCATAAAAAAAAAACATGGTTTCACAGAAGTCTTGAAACATTATTGTACCTATTTATGAAGAAATTATTTGGTAACAAATATATAATGTTTTTACATATTCAATGAAATTAGAGGTGCAGCATATCTGTCAAATCAAATTTTGTGGGCCCTATTCTCAAGTTAAAAGGTACACAGCATGTTGAAAAAAAAAATCTCTGATGTGCTTGAGAAGCACTTCAGTCATGTTTTCTGGAGTATAGTTAAAAACATGTTTCTTCTTGGCTTATGAAGCCATGCACAAGGATAATTTAATAGTTATTTTTTAGTATATCCCAACAAAATTTGACTTTTTGAAATTTTGATATATATAAATTTGTCATTGGTAATACAGCATTCAAAGCAAAATGAGACACTTTTAAAATCAGCATGTGATATTAAGTTTAATTTTTTTCTGCATTAGGCACCAAGTTAGAATTTCAAAAAGGGTTATTGCAACACTTGTACTGTGACCAAAGCTTTGAAGTTCTGTATTAAAGAAATAACATACAACACTAAAATTTCACTTTATTCCTCTGTAGGTGATACCAAAGAGTGTTGTAGATAGAATTCTTAGGCGCATGGTTTTACTACTTAGTTGAAATGATGTGAACTTATTTTCATTTTTTTTTTTTTCACTTTTGTAGTTTACATGACATTATGCAAACTCGCTAGTTTTACGGACATACAACTGGTAATAGATTTTATTGATAGATACCTAGAAATTGCTAATAAGCTTCTGTTAGTTCCCAGCCAAGTTATTCCTAGTAATCTGCCATAATAAATTGATAAAGTCACTGAATACTACCAGAGAGTTACACTTTGAAGCATAATACTGTAAATATTGAACAGGTATGTGGGCTTGCTACAGAAAAAGGTGCAATATTCCAGTTCCTTTTTTACTGTGTTCTGTTATCAGTTCTACTATTTACAAAAAACTGAGGGATAATCAAGTAACATGGCCTGATCTTTTTCCCAAATATAAAATTTCAGTAAAAAAAGAAAAAATGGTTACAGATCATCACATTAGAAAAGTCTTCAAGAACCACTGGATGTAGAAAATGGAAATGTGTAACAAGATGGCTGCTGTAAAATATAAAAAAGCAGTACAGGTTCAAATTGGATCACAGTGCAGTGCAAATGATTTGATGAAGCAATACAACAGCACAAAAGCACACTGAAGAAGCAAATATCACTTTAATTACTCTATTTTCCTATGGGTCATTTCACATGAAATCAAATTATTATACAAGATTATCTGCCTTCACATCCCACATTTGTTATTTTGTTTTCTGCAACAGGTACTATCAAAATATGTGCAGTGATTTTTGTTCTAGTACTTTCAAGCACTAAAAACATCAGGAGATCAAACCAATCCAAAGTTTTGGGAAATTACTCATTTTTGTACCAAACCCAAATGTTAAAAATTTCCAAGTTAATATTCCAGAATTTACTATCCAACCAACATAATCCTGGTATCAAATGAAAGATGAAAAAAATCTGGTTTCCAAAGAATTCAAAAACACTATTTAAATACACATATATCATCATGGGATGTAAGATCAGGTGATGCACAACATAATACAGCCTCTCCTTGACAAATGTCAACCCCGCCTTCTTGTTGTGCATCCTGTTCCCACTAAAGGGGTTCTGACAACCACCAATTGTGGTATAACTATACCATCAGGATTAGAGGAAATGCACACTCACCAACCCTCTTGGCCAGCGTGGTGAGTTATGGCCAAACCCCTCCAAAATGACTAAACAACTTAAATCTTGGCCCTCAGTCTCCGGCAGCTGGAATGTACCTGGCCAAGGCAGCGGCCAGTGCGACATGAAGACAGAGAGAGGGTGCTAAGAATCATAGGAGGACCGGACGAGGCTGCCATCTGATTCTGACCTTGGCTATGTATAATGGATGCTCCCTATCTTCTGATTCAAGGCTCCTTGAATTGGAAGAACTACAAAGGATCAAGTGGGACATCATCGGGCTAAGGGAGATAAGGAGAAAAGGAGATCTCATTGAACTGAAAAGTAGACATCTCTTCTATTATCGTGGGACAGATACTGGCAGAACTAGTGGTGTTAGATTTATAATAAACAAGAAACTGAAGGATAAAGTTGTAGAAGTTGAAAGTTCCTCGGACAGAGCTGCACGACTTGTTATCCAACTCTTGAGAAGATACCAGGCTCAGATTATTCAAGCTTATGCACCCACCACAAGTCATCCTGAAGAAGATATTGAAGAACTTTATGAGGAAATTCATCATCTAAATAATAAAGGCAAGCAGCACTTGAAGATTATTAGAAATTTCAATGCGAAAATAAAGCAACAGCAACAGAACAAAACTTCAGTAGTGTAAATTCCGTCACAGCAACAGAAGCCAGCGTGGAAATACTCTTGCAGAGTTTGCAGAAGCAGAAGGGTTTTTCATCATGAACTCCTTTTTCAAGAAAAAGCCGCAAAGGAAATAGACATGGGGGCATCCCAATGGATGGACAAGTGAAATTGATTTTATTATGTGTAACAAGAAATTTGTCATGGAAGACTGCAGTGTGCTAAACAAGTTCAACACAGGTAGTGACCATAGGATGGTACGATGTAAGATGCACCTCGACGCTAAAATCGAGCGTGGCAAGCTGATAAAACAAAAAAGTGTATTGACCCTTAAAAAACATACCTTCAAGTTGGAACTGAGGAACAGATTCTCTGCTCTAGAAGGTCTAACGTCGGAAGAAGTGGACATCTCTGAAGTTAACAGAAAACTGACCAAGGCTCCTATGGAAACAGCAACAAAAATAGCTGGTACTAAGAACAAGTTGCATACAAACAAATTATCAGGAAAACACAAAATTCTGATGCAAAAAAGAAGAGAGATGAGGACAACTAAAAGAGATGTGACTTCCAAAGTGAAATATATGGAGCTATGCAAGATGGTACGAAGTATCACTAAAGATGTACGGAAATTCAACTGTGAAGTAGTGAAGAAAGCAATTGAAAACAACCAAATCCTGAAGAGAGCAAAGGGACATCTGAGTAAGGGAAGAAAACAGATTATGGCTCTGATAAAAGAAGACGGTTATGTAACAAGAAATAGAGGAGAAATTTTGACAGGACTGAAAGATTTCTACTCAAAACTATATGAAAAGGATAATACATGTACTCCAGACATTACGAAAGGTACCAGAGTTCTTCCAGTCCTCCCAGCACAAGTTGCACATGCAATCAAGAACATGAAACGGGGGAAAGCTCCAGGAGAAGATGGAATTACTGTAGACATCATACAAGAAGCAAGTGGAGAAATTGAAACAGTACTCGCCCAAGTTTTCACTCGATGCCTTAATGGAGGGAAGATTCCTGAAGATTGGAACAATGCTACAATGATCCTGCTACATAAAAAAGGTGACATTGAAGATCTCAGGAACTACAGACCTATCAGCCTCCTATCAGTGGTTTATAAAATCTTCACTAAAGTTCTTTCACACCGCTTGAAGGTGACACTGGACATGGCTCAACCCAGAGAACAAGCTGGATTCATGAGTGGCTACAGCACTATAGATCATATCCACGTACTGAGAGAACCAATTGAAAGAGCAAGGGAATATGAACTTCCATTGTGCATGGCTTTTATCGATTATGATTCGGTGAAACCGTCAGCAGTTACAATGGCTTTGAAATCCTGTGGTATTGAAGATGCATACATTAATATTATTAATAACATCTATGCAAATGCAAAGATTCGGCTATCTGAGAATACAGCACCCATAAAAATTGGAAAGGGAGTGAGACAAGGTGACACTATATCTTCCAAACCCTTTAATGCCACATTGGAAAATGTCTTAATCACTGAACTGGGAAAACAAAGGGATAAAGATTAATGGAGATTTTCTAACTCACCTTCATTTTGCTGATGATGTAGTCATTTTTGCAACTTCCCTATCAGAGCTGCAGAGTATGATCCAGGAACTTGCTGACAAGAGTAAAAAAGTGGGATTAAAAATGAACTTTCAGAAGACAAAAGTGATGCACAATGTGTTTACAAGAAATGAAGATTTATCAATTGATGGGGGAAAGCTGGAAACAACCAATACCTACATTTATCTTGGACAGCAGATATCAAGTGAAGGTCACATTGATGAAAAAATTAATCGGCATATAAAACTTCCCTGGAGAGCTTTTGGAAGAAACAGTATAATTTTCAAGAGCAATATGCCATTATGTCTTAAAGGAAAAGTGTTTGATCAATGCATCCTTCCAGTGCTTACGTATGGTGCAGAGACGTGGACCTTAACTAAAAGAGACATACAAAGGCTGCAGACAACTCAAAGAAGCATGGAGAGAGAGGTGCATGCTTGGTATAACCAGGAGAGATAAGAAGAGGAACTCGTGCATCAGAAAAATGACAAGAGTGGAAGACATCATGATCAGAGTAAAATCCCTGAAATGGCAATGGGCTGGACATATTGCCAGAAGGACAGACCATCGATGGACAGCTGAAATTTTAGATTGGATTCCAAGGGACAGGAAAAGACCCAGAAGAAGACCACATGGGAGATGGGTGGATGAAATTCGAAAGTATGTGGGAGTAACATGGAGGAGACTGGTGCAAGACAGACCGTTGTGGAAGAAACTTGGGGAGACCTTCGTCCAGCAGTGGATTGATAATTAATGGTTAATGATGATGATGATATCATCATCACATTCACCCATTATCAATCCACTGCTGGATGGTCTTCCCAAGTTTCCATGAAAAACTGTGTATTGAGCCACTCTTCTCCATGTTACTCCAGTGTATTTTCAAATTTCATCCCATATGGTCTTTTTTTACCCCTTGAAATCCAGTCTAAAATTTTGGTTGTCCACCGGTGGTTCGTTCTGGCACCATGTCCAGCCCATTGCCATTTCAGAGATTTTACTCTGATCATGATGTCTTCCACCAGTCATTTTTCTTATCTACGAGTTCCCCATTTTATCTTGCCTGGTTTCACCAAGCATGCATCTCTCCATGTTCTTTCAGCTGTCTGCAGCCTTTGTATGTTTTTTTACTTATGCTCCATATCTCTGTTCCATATGTAAGAACTCGAAGGATGCATTGATTAAACACTTTTAAGACATGGCATATTGCTATTAAAAATTGTACTGTTTCTTCCAAAAGCTCTCTAACCAAGTTTTATATGCCTATTAATTTATTCATCAATGTGACCTTTGTTTGATATCTGTTGTCCAATGTATTGGGTTCGTGTGAATGAAATGTCCAGCACGAATGAGCAGTGGAGACAGGCCCCCACCACAGCGGAATGGAACCACCCACAGGTGTTGCGGGTATTACATCACAGAGTTACTATAAATAGCTCGCAAGTGTGTGAAGAACAAGGTTCAGACGTAGTTTGTTTGGATGTAACATGGCTTGCAAAGGAAACGTGCAGACGCCAGATTTGAGAGTCATTTTCCTGCATGAATTTAAACTGGGCCATTCTGCAGGAATTGCCGCTAAAAACATTAAAGCGTTTGGGAAGAATACAGCTAACGAATGAACCATTCGGCAATGGTTTGTGAAGTTTCGAAGCGGACATATGGACCTGCAAAACAAAGCATGTGGTCACCGACCTGTTGCTGTTTCTCATGATGTTCTGTTACGTGGTTGAAGTGGGCCCCTGAAAAACGTGTCGTGAGATAGCAGCAGTGGTAGGAGTCCACCACACTACAGTTGTTTGGCATCTGGCTGTGCTGGGTAAAATCAAAAAGCTGGACATGTGGCTGCCGCATGAGTTGACAACTGCCAACAAGACTAGGCATTTGGAAGTCTGCACGTTGCTGCTTGCCAGGAATAATCAGGAACCTCTTCTGCATCGAATTGTCACCTGCGATGAGAAGTGGGTCCTTTATGATAATCGGAAACGATCTGCACAATGGTTAAGCAAGGCACAGCCTGCTGGATGGCATCCTAAGCCACCCCTACACACCAAGATGATGCTCCTTGCCTGGTGGTCCACAGCCAGGATAATTCATCGGAGTTTCTTGGCAAGAGGCCAAACCATCACTGCAGAACGTTATTGTGCTGAATTACACCAGATGCATGGAAAATTGCTGCAGAAACAACCGGCTTTGGTCAACAGACATGGTGTTCTTCTGCTCCAGGGCAATGCTCACCCTCATGTCGCACAATGAACGATGCTGACACTAAGTGCCTTGGGCTATGCAGCACTGCCTCATCCTGCCTATTCCCCGGACTTGTCTCCGACAGACTATCATCTATTTCGTCGTATGGATCACTTCCTGTCCAGGAAACAGTTCACGACAGACAACTAGGTTCAACTTGCAGTTGATGACTTCTTTGGGTCCCAGCCACAAGACTTTTTTCATTCTGGGATCATGGCCCTGCCGGACAGATTGCAACTATGTGTCGATACCGAGGGGGATTATTTTGCCTAGTTAAGTTGTCCAACTTTTCCGTTCTCGCAGTCCACATGTGCTGGTCCTTTGCCAGACATTTCATTCGCACCAACCCAATAAATGTAAGTATTGGTTACCTCGAGCTTCTCCCCATGAATCGCAAAATCTTCATTTCTTGTACATCAGTTTTGTCTTCTGAAAGTTCATTTTTAATCCTACTTCTTTACTCTTGTCAGCAAGTTCTTGGATCATACTCTGCAGCTCTGAAGAGGTAGTTGCAAAATGATCCATTTTCGTAGATGTTATTAATAATGCTAATGTATGCATCTTCAATACCATAGGATTTTAAAGCCATTGTAACTGCTAATTTGTTTCACCACAGTTGTAGTTCTATTATGGGCACTCCCATAACTAAAACAAATAAAATGCTTAATGGTTGGAAATGGTTATTTTATTTCAGCAACTGCATATCTTTTGAAAGGCATAAAATGTTTAGATTTCTCCTTTGGTCTTCTATATCTACACATTGTGGCTCCAGATTATTACTTTATTAATTTTTATTTTTCAATAACATACTCTGTATATTTGAAAATAAACGCTTAAACAAAGCTGTATCTTTTGTTTAATCTTTTTCAGCTTTCTTTAACTTATTCTTTTCAGGTCCACCTGTTTCTTTCATGACTATATGCTTCACTACTCACAGATATCTTGCCTTAATGGAGGAATTAGGTGACATAAGACTCTGCTACAAGGCCAAAATATTTAAAAGAAATCATTTTAAAAAACGGTAAAAAAAAAAAAACATGTTGTGGAAACCTCCTAACTACCAAACCTCTTGTGCATTTTAAAATTTTCTTCACTTCTTCCTCGAAGGGCAATTCAATTTACTACAAACCCTGTTGATGTGATTTGTGTGTTTGGATGTTTCACTCACCGCTGTCAATATTTCTCTGAAGCTTTTTAAACTTAACTCTCAGAACTTTCATCTTCAACTCTCAATTTTTTTATTAGTCAGCTGTTTGCTCTACATGACTGTGATGTCCTCTGATGATCATTTTTATTTCCAATTGTCTTACTGCTCTGACAAATCATGAAAAATCAGGAGTACACATCTATCCTAGAATACTATACATTCTTGATTTCTTAGAATTGAACAGCTTTTTCATTGAAAATTCAGAAGAAATTAAACAGGCTAAGAAATAAGTTAAACTAACACATAGGAACTTGGAATTCTACTTTTACCTTTCAAAAAAAAGAAAGAAAATTTTTTTTTCTTTTTTTTTTTTATTGGGGGTTTAACAACCACCATGAGCAACTCAATGGGCTATAAGCAGTTATTCTTCTCTAGGCCACTGGTTCCAGGGAAGAGAGAGCCAGCACCATAAGACAAACACAACAACCATGCCTCACCAGGATTCAAACCTGGACTCAAACCGGGCAAATGATCATAAGCCAGTGCTTAGACTAATGTGCCACTGGGGCAGCAAAAGCACTCCTTGTTCACTACTGTACTGAAAAAAAATGAACCCCAGAATTTGAAAATGTTGAAATTTTGAAACTATATATTAAAAACACGAAACAAGAATCATAGAATTCTGTACATACAAAAACAATAAGAACTATAACTGCAATAACATTATCCTAAATTTAGCTTAACTGAAACAATTAATTCAAGGTGAAATTAACACATAAAAAAGGTAAACATGAAAATTTTCATAAAAGATAAAAATTCAAACACACAAGAAATACAAGCTAACACTAGAGGATTTTACCGTCGTATAAATAAAACTGACTAAACAACGAGTAAGAGTTCAAGACAAACATCATAGGGCAATCAAAATGATAAAACTGAAAATTAATTTCTTCAGTCAAACATTCAGTTTTTCCTCTCACGAAGAAATTAATGGAAATTTCAAAAAGTGTAAAGAATTTCATGTAGTTTGGGACATCTCCAAAGTATCTTTTAATAATTTTTAACCTTTTCAAAATGATTTCTTCTGGATATTTTAGTCATTTAAAATTTTATATCATCAAAACTAACCATTAAGGAAGGACATCTGCAGCATGTAAAGCCCTGAAGAAAACAGATTGAAGACATGAAAAAATAAGTCACAACAAAGCCCACCCCACCCCTTTCCCAAATAAATAAAAGGTATGATGGTTTTATGAAGCTTTTTATTTTAATAATACAGAGGCACAATGTTTATTATTTGTTGCTGAGGACTTTCTAAAGCCTGAATAATTTGATGCAGCACCTGAAATAAATGTTTGATTTTTTTGCCAATAAAATGCATTTAAGTATTTAAACCTAGATACTGCATGACATAACCTATATTTTTTCAGGTTTAAGAAGTCAATTATGTGCAAAATGAGTTTATTTTAACTCACCAGAACTTTTGAAGTCTTTATGCTATGAAATACAAAACAAGCATAATTTTTGGCAAAACCAATAATAATACATGTATTTTCTATTAAATTTTCCTTTGTACGCTTTAGGTGGATGTACTGACAACTGACTGCATAACAGAATGATCCAAACATTTATTGTGATGAAATAGAATACACTGGTGTGCAATAATTAAGGACGAAGAGGAGAAATTAGCATAACAGACCAAAAGACCACTCAGGAGATAGACTAGGGTATGGTACGATAGGACATGCGCATATATGCAGCATGACGTTGAGGGGCGGGTGCCGGTAGGATAATAAAGCACACAGGCGGTGTACGCTCAGCAATTTGGTGAAAGCTATTGCACGGTGTACATCGGTTTGAACGACGTCGTGTTGCTGCCACCGTATGATATGGCCAACAGGCAATCAAGTAGACGACATCTGGATGACTTTACCCAAGGTCGCGTCATTGGGAAGTTGGAAGGTCGAAGTGTGACTAGTGTGGCCGAGGAGTTTGGGATCGGTCACAGCATCGTTTCACGAGCTTGGAAAGCATTTCAAACGACAGGAACAGCTGTCCGAGAGTTTAGCAGTGGTCGTCTATGAGCAACCACGGCGGCGGACGATCGGCATATTGTCCTACAGGCGAGAGGAGACAGACGGCGGACAGCGGGAGAAATCACAAGGCACATGCAGCAGACAACTGAACGTCCATTATTGCGTTTTACCATGGCCAGGAGGCTGCACAAAGGTGGTCTGTTTGCACGACGACCAGTACAGTGTGTGCCATTAACACCTGCTCATCGGAAACTGTGGTTTCTGTGGTGCCAGGAACACAAGAACTGGACACATCAGCAATGGGGTAGAGTTCTCTTTACGGATGAGAGCCGATTTAGTCTGACGAGCGATTCTGGACGTAAACACATCTGGAGAGAGCAGGGAACACGATATCACACCTCCAATATAATCGAAAGGGACTGGTTTGGAAGTGGCATAGTTCTCGTTTAGGGCGGTATCACGCTTGGTAGCTGTACTGACCTCCACATCTTCCAAGGAGGTTCAGTCACTGGTGTCTGCTACTGTACCGAGGTTCTCCTGCCTAATGTGCGTCTGTTTAGAGGTGCTGTGGGTCCTGAGTTCCTCTTCATGGACGACAACACTACACCTCATCGTACAGTAGCTGTCGCAAAGCTGTTGGAGAGAAGATATTCAACGCATGGTCCCCGGACCTAAATCCAATCGAACACGTGTAGGACCTTCTCGGGAGATGCTTGGCAGCACGTCACCAGCTGCCAGCAAACGATTCCACAGCTGCGATTGGCGCTACAAGAGGAATGGGCCGCGATACCTCAACAACTCTTTGACAACCTCGTCCTCAGCATGGACAGACGTTGTAAATTCTGCAACGCAGTCAGGGGTGATCATATCCCCTACTAAAGATTAGATTTTCCTTGGCAGCCGCCTGTCCCATGGACGTTTCTGTCTTCTGTCCAGTTGTGCTCGAAGCTACCTTTTCAATAAAGTGCCTTTGTATCCTTTGGATTCCTTGTTCGGACGGTTTTTCTCACTTGTCCCAAGTTCTTACATCTTGGGGATCTTATGGTATGATTTGAGTCGATGTGGAGCACTTCTGCACGACGTTACATTCGAAAAACCGTCTCATCCTTCATTTTTGCACGCCAGTGTAGTAGCAAAACCAGTGTCTGCAAATGTGCGAACTGCGGCGAAATTGCTTCAATGCAACACTGATGTTTCCAGGAACTAACTGAAGCAGATATGTAGGATAATTTGGGCATCTGAAGCATACACTCCTCTGATTCACATTAAATACCAATGTAAAAGCAAGATGTTTTTAAATTTGTCACTGAAGTTTACTGCATGCAGCATTAACTTCAAATTTTGGTGGCAAATGCTTACATAAACATTGTGCAATCCACAGCTATGAACAGTAAAGCATTCACTTTGTCTTAATTCAAAGAATTTAGTTATGCCCATTTTGGAAGCAGAATGTTCCTTTGTAAGGAAGGTAAAAGACCTCAAAAGACTATGTAGAATTAACAACTTTGTTTTAACTACTTGTTTATTACTACTACTACTAGAAACAGTAGATATTTGATAAGTGTCATCACTTACGCATTCTTTTGCTCATCTGCATATATCCTGATAGAATTTTTTTTCCTTGTGCACAGTGTTTTGAAAGACCACTAAATATTGAAATAATTAACTTGCTTTTTTTCCCTAATATTATGTGGTGGCAAAATACTCAACTGTTTGCTATGAATAGTCAGTGTGCCACGAATATACACTATATTGACAAAAGTCACCGGACACCCCTTCAAAAGCAAATGAATGGATCCGCTGCATTGTTAAGATGTGTGGTATAGCTGCAAACAGTATAAAAACAAACCTGCACCTGACCGCGATCATATCACACTGTGAGGTTGACTGAAAATGTCACAGTGAAAGAGGACTGACTTTGAGAAAGGAAATATTGTTGGGTGTTATATTAGTGGGTTGTCCACAAGAGAAACCGAGAGGCATTTAAACATACCCAAGTCCACTGTTTTGGATGTACTGAATAAGTGGAAGACACATGGTGTGGCCTGAAGTAGCAAAACGTACCTGCAGACCCAAGAAAATCAGTGATAGAGGACGTTAAAGCCACAGGAGAGTCGTTACAGCTAATTGACGAGTACTGCACAAGACCTCAGCGTACAGGTGAGCAAAAATGCTGGAGCCTTAGTACGTACATGTACCATTCGCTGAGAACTTCATTCCATGTGTTACCGTGGTCATGCGGCTGCTCATAAGCCTTTCATCTCCACTCGGAATGCTACTCGTCGTTCAGCATGGTGTAAAGAACATTTATCGTTGACTGTAGATGAATGGAAATGGGTCCTATGGACCGATGAATCCAGATACACGATCCATCAGTCTGATGGGCGTGTGTGGGTATGGCGGCAGCCGGGGGAACACTATTTACCACAGTGTACTGTTCCTACGGTCAAGTTTGGAGCTGGCAGTGTACTCATGTGGGGGTGTTTTTCGTGGTATGGTCCTAGCCCATTGGCTATCGTGGACAAACTTGTTAACCGGCAAGTCTACCTAAATATTCTGGACAATTATGCCCTACCAACTCTGTGGCAATATTATGGAACTGAGCCTTGTTGGTACTAGCAGGATAATGCACCTAGCCATAAAGCAAGGACTGTTAAGGTGTGGTTTAATTATTATTCCGTATTGTGTGTGCACTGCCCAGCACAGAGCCCTGATCTTAATCCCATAGAGCACCTATAGGATGAATTAGAGCGCTGCACAAGAAGTTTGGAACCAAGGCCTACTACTAAGCAACAGTTAGCGGCAGCATTATGTACTGAATGGAAGCGCATACTCATTGCTGTGTTCCAAAACCTTGTCGAAAGTATGTCTCGAAGGGTCAGTGCATGCATTAAGGCCAAAGATGGACGACACCGTACTAATGTATGTCAATAAATGCTATGTTGTGTTTCTCTTCTAGGTGTCCAGTGACTTTTAGTGTATGTTAGAATCTGAATTTTATCTTGGATGGAACAATCTGGAATAGAATATTATTTTTTTCAAAAAACTGCTGTGTATCATTAAGTCCAGGAGCACAATCTTAAGCATCAGTTCTTGTTTTAACAGCATTTGCAACACATTTTGACTTCTTTTAATTTACATTAAACAATATTATGTGACATACACAAGCTGGTTCCAGAAATATTTGCACCAAGGAATAAGATTCCGCCATCAACAAAGACACAGTCTGTCAAGATTTCCTAAGTCATTCAGTGTGATTTCTAAAAAGCTCACAACAAATACATAGACTGTGTTCAAAACATTATTGGTAATAACTTAGATGATATTGCATAAATTCAGCACACTTGGTAAAACAATACCTGGATTTAAAAACACTTGTCAATTAGTGTATTTACAAAATGTACAAGAATGATACTGAATTTTTGTCCACTTCAAATGAGTTTCTGGTGATATCAGAAAGTTCACCCCCTTCTTACAGTGCTATATATTGATAGTGTTATAAAATTCAGTTTATCTACCATTACCTAAAGTTGAACTTTATCCCCTTCTGCTGCATTAGTACTGGTTGGCTAGACTGGACACAACTGGTAAAAACTCATGAGTTTTTAGGTAATAAAACAATCCCTTTTTGCAATCATTCTGTGGTATGCTATTCAGTTAATCTCAGAAATGCTGCTTTCTACCTCACTTTATTATCCAATCAAGGCCTTGATTTTGAATACTTTGCTTAATAACTCAACAAGTTAATTTTCCCCATTATTTTCTTTTATAATTATGGAAAGACACAAAATACCAGTTCCAGTTTTTATGGCTGGCAAGGTTGTGGAAAAAATATTCATGAGGCACTCCACCATACTATACAACACACTACCTATAAAATCATAAATGACAGCCTATTGTTGATTGAGTTTTCAACATTAGTAATGGTGTGACCTATATTAAGTTTCAGAAGCTCTTAAAAAGTTTATATGTTATTAAATCTCGTTTCTATTTCAACTAATGCGGAATGAAATGGATCATTGACAACAGGCCTTGATAGTCATTAAAAAGTAAGAAACATCTGCAAGAAAATAAAATGCTCAGAGAAGTGAACTCTTCAATTAAAAAGAAAACTCAAAAGTTTCAGAAGTATTTGATAACAAAAACCACTCACTTGGTTAGCAGAGCTGCACTTACCACCACACTAAAATGACACACAACATTTACAGGTTAAAAATGGTTTGACAAATCATACCTGATTAGCCTCACCAAAAACAAAACACAATGCATCATAATAATAGCAATAACAATGTGTATGCCAATCTATTTACAGCATGCTAGCCATCAATAACAAAACCCTTTCAAAATAAAAAAAAATAAAAAAAACTGATGTTGACTATGCACAAAAAATCTGAGCAAATAAGGATCAACTTAGCCCTAAAGAAATTCCAGTATTTATGATTAGCACTCTTGGTTACTGCAATGCTGCTAGATCAACCAAACACTGCACTATGTAGGGCATATTGCTACAAGCCAACAGTTTGCAATCAGATAAAGCAGGTGCCTTTAGATATGTCTACAGAATGAATACCACTAAACTACTACATAGTTTCCTCACAAGACTCCAACTGGCACAAAAAGAAGATTAAATCAGGCAGGTCAAAGATGATTTTAACCTTCTGCACTTCACAATCAACAAAAGGCACTCAAGTTACAATGCATAGGTATGCTCAGTGGAGGTTCATTACAAATAGCCTGAATTTGGTAGCTGCAAAGGGATATCTTTCATATCAGTGCAAAAGCTTAAGAAACTGGCATTAAAGGCCTTTAATTTCCATGTAATGCTTCTACATAGATTTGAGTTAGAAAAATAATTTATTAAAATATAAAAATATTATTATTAAAGTGATACTTTAATAATCAAGCTTTGTAGAAGTGTTTTTCAGAAGACTTAATTGACAACATTTGGGTAAACATGTAACAAAGCAATTTCATAAAGTGTTTTTATTATTTTGGTTCCAGTGACAAGCAGAAATGTTTAATAAATGCAGCTGTGTTTGTCTTAAGGTATTGTCCCAGTCCTGAAAGTTTAATGGAGATCTGGCAGGTGGTACCACAGCATTTTTTCATGTATGCAAAAACTGAGATGAAACTTCCAATACAAGCTCTAGTGTCCACATTGGCAAAGATAGCATTGCATGTTATTATGGAACCCAAGAACATAGAATTACGAACACATTCCAGCTTGGCATTGTGGAGTTTGATATTGCTCTGATTATCACTAATAATGTCTTTTCACCATTGATGGCTCTTCCTAAACACCCTACACAATCTTTTAAATCTTGTCAGGGTTTGTTACCCCTTTCTCTATATCAGCAAAGACCGCCAATAGCGGTATAACTATACCATCGGGATTAGAGGAAATGCTATCCCACACTCACCAACCCTCTTGGCCAGCGTGGTGAGTTATGGCCAAACACCTCCAAAATGACTCCATAACTTAAATCTTAGCCCTCAGTCTCCAGCAGCTGGAATGTACCTGGCCAAGGCAGCGGCCAGTGCGACATGAAGGCAGAGGGTGCCAAGAAATCACCGGAGGACTGGACTAGCCTGCCATCTGATGCTGACCTTGGCTATGTATAACGGACGCTCCCAATGAATTGGAAGAAGAACTACAAAAGATTAAGTGGGACATCGTCGGGCTAAGTGAGGTAAGGATAAAAGGAGATCTCATTGAACTGAAAAGTGGACATCTCTTCTATTATTGTGGGACAGATACTTGCAGAACTAGTGGTGTTGAATTTATAATAAACAAGAAACTAAGGATAAAGTTGTAGAAGTTTAAAGTTCCTCTGACAGAGCTGCACGATTGTTATCCAACTCTCAAGAAGATACCAGGCTCAGATTATTCAAACTTATGCACCCACCACAAGTCATCCTGAAGAAGAAATTGAAGAATTTTATGAGGAAATTTGTCATCTAAATAATAAAGGCAAGCAGCACTTGAAGATAATTATGGGAGATTTCAATGCAAAAATAGGGCAACGGCAACAGAATGAAACTTCAGTAGGTAAATTCGGTCACAGCAACCAGCGTGGAAATACTCTTGTAGAGTTTGCAGAGAAAGAAGGGGTTTTCATCATGAACTCCTTTTTCAAGAAAAAGACACACAGGAAATGGACATGGAAGCATCCCAATGGATGGACAAGTGAAATTGATTTTATTATGTGTAACAAGAAATTTGTCATGGAAGACTGCAGTGTGCTGAACAAGTTCAACACAGGTAGTGATCATAGAATGGTAAGATGCACCTCAATGCTAAACTCAAGCGTGGCAAGCTCATAAAACAAACAAAGTGTATTGACGTGACCAACCTTAAAAAGCAGCATAATACCTTCAAATTAGAACTGAGTAACAGATTCTTTATTCTAGAAGGTCTAACATCAGAAGAAGTGGACATCTCTGAAGTTAACAGAAAAGTAACCAAAGCTCTTATGGAAACAGCAACAAAATTAGCTGGGTATAAGAACAAGTTTCATGTGAACAAATTATCAGGAAAAACCAAAATGTTGATGCAAAAAAGAAGAGAGATGAGGACAACTAAAGAAGATGTGACTTCCAAAGTGGAATATATAGAGCTATGCAAGACAGTACAAAAAAGTATCACCGAAGACGTAAGGAAATTCAACTGTGAACTAGTGAGGAAAGCAATTGAAAACAACCAAAGCCTAAAGATAGCAAAGGGACATCTCAGTAAGGGAAGAAAACAGATTATGGCACTGAGAAAAGAAGATGGTTCTGTAACAAGAAATAGAGGCAAAATTTTGACAAGAGTGAAAGATTTCTACTCCAAATTATATGAAAGGGATTATACGTGTACTCCAGACATCATGAAAGGTACCAGAGTTCTTCCAGTCCTCCCAGCACAAGTTGCACATGCAATCAAGAACATGAAGCAGGAAAAAGCTCCAGGAGAAGATGGAATTACTGTAGACATCATACAAAAAGCAAGTGGAGAAATCGAAACAGTACTCGCCCAAATTTTCACTCGATGCCTCAATGAAGGGAAGATTCCTGAGGATTGGAACAACGCTACAATGATCCTGCTACATAAAAAAGGTGACATTGAGGATCTCAGGAACTACAGACCTATCAGCCTTCTATCAGTGGTTTATAAAATCTTCACTAAAGTTCTTTCACACCGCTTTAAGGTAACACTGGACATGGCTCAACCGAGAGAACAAGCTGGATTCACGAGTGGCTACAGCACTATACATCATATCCACGTACTGAGAGAACTAATTGAAAGAGCGAGGGAATATGAACTTCCATTGTGCATGGCTTTTATCGATTATGAAAAGGCCTTTGATTCAGTGAAACCATCAGCAGTTACAATGGCTTTGAAATCCCCCGGTATTGAAGATGCATACATTAATATTATTAATAACATCTATGAAAATGCAAGTGCAAAGATTTGGCTGTTTGAGAATACAGCACACATAAAAGTTGCAAAGGGAGTGAGACAAGGTGACACCATATCTCCCAAGCTCTTTAATGCCACATTGAAAAATATCTTTCAATCACTGAACTGGGAAAACAAAGGGATAAAGATTAATGAGATTATCTAACTCACCTTCGTTTTGCTGATGACGTAGTCATTTTGGCAACTACCCCATCAGAGCTGCAGAGTATGATCCAGGAACTTGCTGACAAGAGTAAAGAAGTGGGATTAAAAATGAACTTTCAAACTCAGACAAAAGTGATGTACAATGCTTTTACAAGAAATGAAGATGTATCGACTGATGGGGAAAAAGCTGGAGATAACAGATACGTACGTTTATCTTGGACAGCAGATATCAAGTGAGGGTCACATTGATGAAGTAATTAATCGGCGTATAAAACTTGCCTGGAGAGCTTTTGGAAGAAATAGCATAATTTTCACGAACAATATGCCATTATGTCTTAAAAGAAAAGTGTTTGATCAATGCATCCTTTCAGTGCTTACGTATGGTGCAAAGACGTGGACCTTAACTAAATGAGACATACAACTTAAAGGAGCATGGAGAGGTGCATGCTTGGTGTAACCAGGAGAGATAAGAAGAGGAACTCGTGCATCAGAAAAATGACAAGAGTGGAAGACATCATGATCAGAGTAAAATCCCTGAAATGGCAATGGGCTGGACATACTGCCAGAAGAATAGACCATCGATGGACAGTTGAAATTTTAGATTAGATTCCGAGGGACAGGAAAAGACCTAGAAGAAGACCATATGGGAGATGGGTGGATGAAATTCGAAAGTATACAGACGTTACATGGAGGAGACTGGCACAAGACAGACTGTTGTGGAAGAGGCTTGGAGGGGCCTTCGTGCAGCAGTGGATTGATAATGGTTGATGATGATATCAGCAAATAAAAAACACTATCATATATATCAAATCTGATATGAAAATCAATGCTTAACTGTACATAAAAGGCTTGCTGCAAATGCTTTTTCTGTTAACCAGTCCATTACTAAATCAAAGAGCACAGGTGGCAGGACACATCCTTTGGAAACTCCTATGCATACTGTGGAAGGCTTGGGTAACTGATTTTGAATCCGAACACAACACAGTGTTTTACTATAGAATTGTTTTTTAAATATTGAATATTTTTACTGGTATTCCATCAGCAGCTAGTGCTGATCATTATGAATTTCTATCAAGACTATCAAATACCTAAGTAGTCAACAAAAACCACACAGGTTGTTTTGCCACAATGCCATTCATTCTTCAATTAGTTGCCTCACTGTAATACATTCCATATGGAGTTGAAAACCTGACTGGTCTACACAGCAGTTAAACTGTTACTATTTTAGCAACCTGATTTAGATTATGGACATCAAACATTGTTCAGTTGTAATGAGCAAGCTTATTCCTCAGCAACTGCAGCAGATAGACTTATCCCCTTTCTCATAAGAGGGTATAATCATAGATTATTTGCAGTCCTCTGGCACTTGTTCAGATTCCCATGTCAATTTATTAATTGATTAATGTCCAAAATCAAGACAACTCCACCAGCTTTAAAAAAATCATTTCTGTTATCACTGTTTCCCATATTTCTAAGATTCTTTATAGCAGACATAACTTTATCAAGTCAGGGGATAGCTCTGAAGCTGGTGTCTTTGACACGATAAACCTGCCTGCGAGCAGGTGACTGACAAGTGATGCTGTGGAACTTTATTTTTGTTTACCTACTTAATAGGTCCATAAAATAAACATCCCAACAGTTCATTTTTCTTTACCCAAGTGAATTTGCATCCTTTTAGGTGATCACTGTTTCTCCCAAAGCTCACTGAGTGTAACCTTAAAATGCTAAAAAGAACTGATGGATGAATAAGTTAATACAAAAAGCTGTGAGACCTATTCAAGGCAATTATTCAGTCCACAATTTTCAAGTGCTTTGTGAACAATCACACACAGACATCATGTGTCAGCCTGTATCTTGTTTTTAATACAACATAAGTTCCCATGATAATTTTTTATGAAATCCAACAAAACCAAGGTAATAGAATATACTTTTTCATCCTGGATGCAAATTGATATAGCATATTTCAAGACAAATTTTGGAGCAGCAAAATTTTTATTTTGGAGTAGCACACGTAAGATTCTTTAATGTTTAATACAATATTTAAGAGGCCAGTTCATTTTCAGCTGCTTTTATAAAATCAACTGGTGGAGTTCTATGAATGCAGTGTATGAGTTCTATAATGCAGTGCTATTAAATAAAGCTCCACAGCACAACTGAGATTTTAAATGCCAGCAGAAATTGATGTAACTTTGAAAATTAATTATAAAGCTCTAAGTTTTTGAACGTGTTCACATGTGTTATAAGTACATTTAGTTTAAAATGTCTTTATAAAATGAACTATTTAGATAGCCACACATTCACATAAAATCCATAGTATTTAATTATTACAAGGTTATGTTTGAAACACATAACTACAACAATTACAATACTTCAAGAAGTAATTGAAATTAAGAACTGACTAGATAATCTATGGAGCAAATCACTGAAGCAGACAAAGTAAATATCAGACACCCATTGTGATCAATCACACATTTAAATTTTAGAATCACTTGCTAAGTATATAAGTATATCAAGAGTACTATGAAAATATTGTGTAGAGAGAGAGGGGGGAAGGAGTAGTAGTTCACGCTATACCCAAATATAAAGGATTTCATATTACCTAAACATGCATATTTGTATATTCAGTGCATGAATAAACATGTTTAAAAGCTTAATATTATTTTCTTTAGCAAATCACTGCTTCTAAAAATATGTTTGAACAAATACTGCATTTACAAAATAAAAATATGGAAAATCTATTTACAAGGAACTGTAAGTAATGTTCGTCAAATTACGAATTAGATCCACAAATGCGATTTATTACAATGCACAATCCTTCAGAAAAACTAATTGAAACAAAGTAAATTTTGCAAAAACATTTAGCTCTTTATGTTTGTTTGTTTATTTATTTATTTACTGACAGCAAAATACTATCATTCACTCTGATTCAAATTATTTGAACTGAGTGGCATTAGTTAAGAAGTTCCTGAACTTTTGTAGAACAAAGTATTCAGATGTACAATATATATAAACAGACATACTTGTATCACCTAAACATTTTTATTTTAACTTGCTGGGCTAAAACAGTGTATGTTGTAATCTATCCATTTATGAAGCATATAAAATCTTCTTTCATAAAACTAGTATCAGACTCTGTGAAAACCTAAGGATTTATAACTTTTTACTCTAAATGAGTTGTTTGTTAAACCAGTTAAAGTAACACAAAGAAAACTGACAGAAAGATCTGCTAACTTTAAAAAATAAAGCTAGTAAGTGGCTGACAAATGGCCAGCATAAAGTTTTAGACTTGATCCTTCCCTGTCTACTTCTTCAATAAGTGATAAAGTTAATGGCTGTGAAAATCTCAAAAACTATGAAACAAATTTTGATAAGGGTACTTACTATAAATGAAAAATAGCTAAATTTTGATGTTAAACAGAATTATGGGGCACTCAGCAGACTTATTTCTATACAGTTGGGTGAAAAAAAAAAAGGCTAGGAAAGTGTTCATTATAAAAAAAGAAAAAATTTTAAAAACAGGAAAAATAAAAGGACGTACACTTAAAAACACTGTAAGGTCTTAAGATTTTCTACTATGACAATGAAATAAGTAAAATTTCATCAAATCGGCACTGAACCTTTCTTCTGCTCTCAAGAAGCATCCTTTAACTCCTAGATCTTTCAATTTAGTCAACTAACAAAAATCAGAAAATCAAAACTCTGTTTATGTAGCTGCATAAACTATTTGACTTTTTAACAAGGACTTTTTTTTTTTTTTTCTGTACAGCAGTTTTGGCACTTGATAAAATTTGGTTTGTTGGTATAAAGGTCCTGGATTATTGCCTACTACTCAGCAATGTTTCCATGGCTATGAGACAATCATACACTGTAGAATCAACTCAGGAAACTAGTCTGAGATTTCAGAAGTGGTGGAATCACAGATTGGATGTCGCAAATGTATTATATGCAGAACTGTCAATAACACTTCAGGTTGCCATTCCCTCCTTTACGGGGGGGGGGTGTCTCAGAAAGTATGAAATAACTGCACTTTGTACACAGCTATAGATGTTCTCTTGCTCTTTGTACATATCTGCCTCCACCACATGCATTGATTTTCCTGAGGAAAGATACAAAAGTTGAGAGTTCCACATTGACTAATATTATTCTTATATGGTACCCAGCTAGCACTAAGTCAAATTCTAATACCATTGCTTATTAATGCTGGTGCATCAGACATTCAATTTTAACATATTCATAAACATTTGTGCTATCCTTGCATGCGGCTTGCTAATTCTAGCAAAAATGCAGGTGAGTTCAATAGGAATACACATTTAATATGTTATTTTACTTATTAAAAGCACAGATTAAAGGAACTGAAAAGATGAATTCACTTTTACTCATAAAATACTTAACTGTATCACAGCCGTTAATTATGCTTCACATTAGAAAAAAGGTTTCACATTTTAGTAATCTTTTAGGTGTTGGATGCATTTTTTTGTTTTAAAGAAATTTACTGATTTTTTTTTTTTAGCAATATTATGTTTCTTACATTAGTGACAGAGAAATTCATTTTGTAGTTATTGAAAAAGGGTTTTATTTTGCAATAACACTCATTCCCAATATCAGATGTAATGCTTCCACTAAAGCTATGCACGCCATAGTTCAGTATAGGCCTGACTGGCTGTTCCGTTGATCATCATCACTTTCATTAAACCAGGTAAAGCATGAGGGGTGTGCTCATCTTACAGTGCTGGCTCTGTCCCTTCACTGGAACCAGTGGCTCCAAATTAGAGATGGGAAACTGCTTATAGCCCTCAGAGTTCATGATAATAATTAAACTTCAACATGAAAAAAATTGCAGCAACAGATTTGTGAAAGTGACCTAAAGAAATAACACAAAAAAGATACTGTACATAACTTTAAAGTACACAAGTGGCCAAAATTGTGGAAACCTTTAGGAAAATTTGCATTTCTAAAGTTTGATGGCTCATAACATCAATCTTTAAGAAAACCATAAAATTATACATCACTATAGAGATAATTTAATGCAGAATGCAATGCAACAAATTGTGGTGAATTATTTTTATTCCATCAAAAGTTGTGTTTTCTTCTTCTGGTTATTTGGCTACAACTGCTTTGTGTAACACAAAACGGATTTCCTTCACTCAAAACTGACTAATGAGACTGATTCTTCTGGGAGCCAATCAGGAGTTATTATGACACAGCATGGAACCAATGAGGTGTTAGTATGAGTCAGCTCTCATTTCTAGGTATCAGAGCTAATAACAGAACTCTTCCTATTCAGTTGTGTGAGTGTCATCAAGTCGGCCACTGGTTTTTTCAAGAATTTTTCTATTCCTTGATAACTTAGTAGAGTTGACTGGTCACCTAGAAAGAGATGTAAAATACTAACTTCATGAGAAGAAGGCTACATTTACAAGGAAATCGTAAGTAGGTGGAAATCTAACCAAAGGAGGTATTTCTAAACTGTGCAAGAGGCATCTGTAGACTAATTCAATTCAAAACTAAACTGGTAAAGGCAAGAAAAGGTGCACAACAGCATGTGGTGATAGAATCAAAAGACTGTTTAAGTGACAGAAGAATACCATCTAAGTCAATTAAAAATTAATAGTCTCAATGTGGTTTGAAGATGAGTGCTAGGGCTGTTAGAAGCAGACTCAAAGACTTAGGTTCAAATTCCAGAATACCATGGAAAAGTCAATTTCTATCTCCCTAACAAAGCAGGAAGGATTAAACTGGGCTAAAAACCATTTTAATTGGTCTGAGGAACAATGAGACAGTCATCTGGAGTGATGCGACCAGAATATCCATATTAAATAGTGACTGAATAAAGCATGTAAGAAGAAAAAAATGGAGATTTGCTGCCTGAATGCTAATTCAGCTACCATGAAGCATCCAGTCAGTGTTATGATCTGGGGTTGTATGACAGCAAAAGGTGTGTGCAGAATTTATGTGATTAACGATACTTTAAATGGCCAAAAATACATCACTGATATACCTTGAGCCAAAACTGAAGCCTTTACCACGTGATCTTGTTCAGAATAATGAAGCCTATATATTTCAACAGGATTCAGCTCCTGGTCATGTTGCTGCTGTGTGCAAAAAGTGGTTTCAGGAAAATCATATTACACTGCAAGAATGGCCAGGTAATATCCCTGACCTAAATCCAACAAAAAATCTGTGGACCTGATTAAAGAAACTTGTTAGTCAGAAGCAAGCAAGGAATAAACACATAATTGAGCAATCATACAGTCTTGGTTTCACATTATAAGCACCTGATGAACTAAAATGCTTGGTTCATTCCATGGGACGTCATTGTAAGGTTGTAACTGCGGCAAAAGGTTCTCTAACTAAGTACTAACAGAAAGGGTGAGAAGTTATGAAATACGCTTTATCATTGTTTTCTGTGTATAACTTTTAAAACGCAATTTTTTTAATAAAGTGTTCTTCATTACATCATTGTCCTAATGATATATAATTTTATGTTATTATTCTAAAAAATACTGATGTTATGAAACATCGAACCTCAGAAATACAAATTTTCCAGGTTTTAACAATTTTGGCTACTGGTGTAAGATACAAACTTTGAAGTTTTTTCTCAACATGCAGATGGGCACTCTTAAAATTATTTGGCTATAGATATACATTATATTGCTGTCATTCAGAAAAGGCTTGGAAGTCATGTTCACACTGACAAAAAACAACCTGAACATCAAAGCAAAAATATGTTCAGCCCTTTCATGTTTTAAGAAATGGTAAACTATCCTTCCTGTAGTTCAAGCAAGATGTTTCCCAATTGCTTTACGAACAAATAAGCACCAATTTAGCATTACAGAATAAAGAAAACAAAAAAACTAGGGTTAAATGTTATTAATTTAGCACCTGTTGCCTTCATTTTGAATGCACAAATGCAAATAAGATACACTGAAGCAATTGAACAATATTCAGTGTTTCTGTTCAATGAGAACACAGTGCAAAGGATTATGGAATTTATTTGCCTAATCTGCCATCCAAAAAGCATGTTGCTCACTTCATGGCAAACCTCTCATAGAGGAGACAACACTCTTACACGTATTTTGTGCTCATCAGGCTGATCAATGGTTTTCGAATGCAAAGAACAGGGTTCCCACTCATTTTCTCCCACGAAAAATAAAGACTTTTTAAGCACCTCTCGCCAAAATTTTTAAAGACCTTACCAATTGCAAACACAACAAAGACATACGCTCAAATACTTTAACTATGCAAATTGATACTGATTGTGTTTGCAATATTTTTCTGTATATTTTAAGTTAGAGATGTAATAAAATTGAACTTATGCAATTTAAAAGAGTTCTGCTGTCCAAATCAGTTTTCCTATGAGAATAATCACACATGATATAAAGGATGTGTAAATTACAGAACTGTGATTAAAGTTATGAGTTCAAGATTTGAATTTTGTGCTTAATCATCTGATAGTTTAAATTACAAAACTACAGTCAAATTTATGAGTTGGAGGATTTCAATTTTGAACTTATTTTTCTCTCAGAATAACTGAATAATTGTTATTTGCATGTACAAAAAAAGGGAAATACAAAAGCGAGTTGTCATTTCCAAAAGATGGTGATGGGACTTGAACAACAATATCCAGAATCTGCTGGGTATGTGTTATTTACAGAACCCATGGTCCTTCAGTTTTTTCAATGAATTACTTATCTCATACTGTCCTGTGCTTTTCCACGGACTTTCAGTTGACATCAACATAGCTAATCAGAAGCAAAGGTTCTAGGCCCTACATCATAATTTGTGGATTTCATGCAGCCAGGCTATGAAAAATAAGTATTTTTTAAGTACCTTTAGGAATTTTTGGTCAAAAAATAATGACCTTTAAGCCCTTTTAAAGGATTTATAAGGACCGTGGGAACCCTGAAGAATAGCACACCAAGTAGAACATCATAGACATGGATTGACTTCTTTTTTGTTGTCATTTTGGGGTTTAACGACCACTGTGAACAACTTGATGAACTATAAGCAGTCATACTGGCCCCTAATTTAAGGTAACTGGTTCCAGGGAAAGGAGAGCCCCCGAACCCGCATTCCGGGAGGGTGGGGGGAGCTAACAGCTAAGAGTGCTTCTAGCCTCAGCAAAACATTTTACCAAATTTTCTTCGGAAACTTCACATGAAACTGGTTAAAGGAATAGCCAAGAATTTAGGCAGCTCTGAATGAAGTACTCAAAAGAAAAAACAATGTTTGCTTTTATTTTTTCAGTAAATAAGTAAAATACTAAAAATCATTTTCGTTGCTTTAGTTCATAACAGCTGGATGACGAGGAAGCAGCTATTCCAAAGGACTTAAGGCCCCTTTTCACAGCAATAGTTCCTATGAATGTATATTAATTAACAAAAGAATGTGAAAGAAATATCAGTCCAATAAATTATATTTTTATACCAATGAGAATAAGATGTTATGTATTACAGTTCTTTGCACATAATTATGAATCTTTTAGAATTTAATGAACTAAAAGGTATTCTTTGCTGAATGAAAGAAGAGGCCTGTGTCATGTTTTGTTTTTTGTAACATGTTTTTCTGCACAAAACATTGTGGTATTATGTTAAGTGTTTTTATATTCAAGAGTAAATAATTTAAGTAGTTTTGTGTTTTTTGTTCTACAGTTTTTGATTGTTACTTTGCTTACTAATGTTCTGAATTTTCGTATAAACCGGAAAAGAGGTTATGGTTATAAAAAGGGGTATAAACCGGAAAAAGGTTACAATGTCTAATGACATTGTAACAAGTAGTTACATATTTTGTTTGTGTGATCATGAGGTATTTGAAAGAGGCTGGCTTTACTTCTCTAAAAGAATAAAATTTGCATGATATGATTAACTTAGGCGCGAGTGTTTTGTAGTACTTTGTACCGGTTATAAAAGCAGTCATTTTAATTACAATGTGCACATTTTTTTTTTTTTTCAATGTTGTGTAATAAATTTTGGCTTTAGGAAAAATACTTGTAGGCTCCAAAGAATTTGATTTATTAAAACTCCTGGAAAGCCTAGTTATTAATATGGAAGCAAAACTCTTTAGTAACGGAAAGCTAATATATTTTCGCAAAAGGGCCCCGGAAAAAAAAAAATCCCCCACCCCTAGTTTTTCTGGTACTCCACTGGCTGTAAGATGAACACATCTATGCCTCGCCGGGATTTGATGCTGGACCCATCTCGAATGAATGGTCAAAAGCCAGCACTTGGGACCACTATGCCACCTAAGTGGCATGTATTGACTTATAAGTGGTAGATGAATACTAGATGACCATTGGTTACAGTACTATGTTATGCTCTTTATGTGCAGTGGTAATTGGAACCTTTTTTTTTTTTCTTTTTTGTTGCAGGTTTATCAACCACTGTGAGCAACTCAATAGGCTATAAAAGCAGTTGCCCATAACTAATTTAAGGTCACTTGTTCCAGGGAAGGGAGAGAGCCAGTGCCTAAGACAAATACAACATCCATGCCTTAACAGGATTTGAACTCTGACTCATCTCAAACGAATGGTCAGAAGCCAGCGCTTGGACCACTGCATCACCAGGCCCTAATATTAGTTATCTAGGATCAGTGCCTGTTTAAGGCATGTTGCACCCCATTGCATAGTGCAATTTTGGTACCCTTTGTGAAATTTTCACTAAAGAAAATTTATGTAATGTTTTTGAATTTCACATACATTTATTTTGCTCTTCTGCCCTACACCCCTTCCAAGAATTTAGAGATAAGGTGTTTTACGGGGGTCATACTGAAAGTAATGCAAAAGTGGGCATAACTTTTTTGTTAACAGACAGAGGTCTTTCAAATTGCACATGTTGGTAGAGTAATTCTTTCTCTATAGTAACCCTTCTTTTTCACTGCAGGTAAATAATGTATTCCAAGCAGAAACAACATGCTGTCATTGAGTTCTTGACGAAGGAAGGGTGCAGACTGTCCAACATCCACAGAAGACTACAGAATGTTTAGAAAGATGACACCATTGATAAGAGCAATACAGAATGTTTACAAAGATGATCATCGATAAGAGCAATGTGCACAGATGGATGAAGAAGTTTAAAGAAGGGGAAACTAGTACTGAAAACAAACCATGCAGTGGAAGACTATCATCTGTGACCACTGACACGAATCGTCAGAGTAGATGAATTGATTCACGCGGAAAGAAGAGTCGCATTTTGTGAGCTTGTTGCGCAACTGGACTGTGGTCACAATGCCATACAGAAGACGGTGGAAGACTTAGGGTATCAGAAAAGGTCATGTGCAAAGTGGGTACCTCGGCAGTTGACACCCAATTTGAAGGAGAGAAGGGTGGAAGTCTGCTCTGATCTGCTGGAAGCGTTTGAAGCCAATGAAGACACGTTTCTTTCTGATCTGGTAACAGGGGATGAAACATGGGTATACCTTTATGATCCAGAAACAAAGAATCAATCCATGCACTAGTGCCCCACCACTTCACCAAGGCCTAAGAAGTTCAAGAGCCAGTGATCACCACAGAAAGTCATAGTGACTGTTTTTTAGGATGGCAGGGGTGTCATTCTCCTTGATCTTATGGAATGTGGCCGTACCGTGACCAGCGAGCGATGCATTGAGACACTCAAGAAGCCGTAAGGAGAAGAGACAAAACAAGAATCTGAAAAGGATCCACATTCACCATGACAATGCAAGACCACACACATTTTTGGCAACAAATCAGGCAATCATCAAATTAGGATGGTCAGTGATCCGCCATCCAATGTATAGCCCAGATCTGATGCTCTTCAACTTCCACCTGTTCGGTCCAATGAAGCACAGCCTCCGGGGACAACGATTTGATGACACAGACAAGGTGAAAGTGGCTGTGAAGAAGGAAGTGGGTACAACAGTCCACACCAGAATTTTTTTCAAAGAGGATTCGAGAGTTGGGTTCAACGATGGCGTAAATGCATTGCTTGTGATAGAGACTATGTTGAGTAGTACCTTTGTATAGAGAGTTACTCTACCAACATGTGCAATTTAAATGACCTCTGTCAGTTAATAAAAAAGTTATGCCCACTTTTGCATTACTTTCGGTACAACCCTTGTAGTATCTTTCATGTACTTTGTGACACAGATTGTCACAGGGTAAATGGTGATTTCATTCAAGACAAAAATATTGGAGAAGTACTGTCCCCGACACAAAATTATTCGATGTTCTACATTCACCTAGCTGGGTCAGTGCCCCGATGCTTCTCTATACTCAGAGCAAAATGAGACAAATACACAAGTAATTTCTTAATGTCATCTACATTTCATTCATGCAATAAAACAAGTCGCTTCGTGAAATTTTCTGAGAGCAAAACTCACCCCCACCATCAACTGCGGCTTCAAGCAGCTCCTTCCTTTGTTTAATGGGAAATACGACGCTACGGGTAAGAGGCGGCTTCAGGCAAATAAACATTGCTTCATTTTGTTTCCTTATAAGAAAGAAAGAAAGGAGCGAAAGAAGATATGTTGACAGATTCGACAAAGCAAGAATAGCATGTGGGTGCTGACGGAGGCAGGATAAATTGCTCAGTACTGCTTTTGGGTCAAAACCACTCCTTGTCCTCAGCTATAAAAATTAAATAATGTTATAGGAGCCCTTAAAATGTATTGCTTTTCCCACAGGGTATTTAAAATTTTACAAGAGTTGCATAGTCAATGGCCTGTTGACTAGCTTGAGCTGGCCCTGTCCAGAATCATTTGCAAATGAACAGAACTGCTGCCAAAGCTTCAAATTGCAGTGAAAAATTAAGCTTTTGGACTAAAAACTGATTTTATGAATGTTCCAAAACATGAAAACAAAATTGGATTCTAAAAATACGAAGAATACCCCGTGAATGCATGCAAAATTCAATCCTAATGTGGAATATAAAGCCACACTGAGTGAAACAACACATGTTAATTGATACCACTCAACATATGAACAAATCAGAATATATTCTGGTTAAGTTCAAGAGGTTGATAATTATTCAATACACCAAGAATTTCAACTAATACAGTCTCTGTTGGATATGAGGTTCCAACATTAAAATTACCATCATAATTATAAAATAACGCTTGTAAAAGGTATACGCAAAATTAATTCCCCGTTAAATTGCATTGGATTAATAATTTGTTGAGAAAATGAATATATGGTAATATATTCCGCATTCGATTCTGCATAGCTTATCAGGCATATTTAGAAGCCATATTCGATCGTCACAAATTTGCCACATAAAATTAATTCAGACATTATTACACCGAAATTAAATTTAATACACCAAATTAAATTTTTGCATGACATTTCGCATTCGAAATTATAGACTGAATGAAAATGCCACATTAAAGGCAAATTTTACAACGCAACGAAAAATTATCTGAAAGGAAATGGCCGTATAAAATCATTTGGCGATGCAGAATAATAATTACAATGAAAATATTCACAGCCTATCGAGAAAAAAATCAACAAATCGAATAGGAAATAAAAAAGAAAGTAACATAGCTACTACCTGAAGCTCCATAGTGCTAAATTAAAATTTCTTCGAGTAAGAAAGTGGCTTAAAACACATTCTCAGTTATCACACCTCACTAAATGATCTCTTAGCAGTCAAAATAAAATTCCACTGTAATAACAAACTTCCAAAAAACAACAGCAACAGTGTACTATCCTTAGCCCCTTAGCTACTAGCTCGCATTGAACACAAATCAAGTAAACACTTAAAACCACCAAACGACGAGCGCAAAATAGCTGGACCAAAACAGTTCCGTGCTGCCGCAATCGCCATCTATCCGGTAAAAATAAGTTCAAAATTTCTTCTACATAAAAACGCAAATAAACACAGCACCACAACACGAATAATTAAATAACTGTGATTTAAAATTAATGTAGAACAACTTACTTCCATGCAAGCTTTTATAGTTTAAGTAGTTTTTATATCAGTAATGTTAAAACAGCTATATTCTGTTTTAATTTTTCTAAAAGGCCAATAATAAAACAGTGCTTTGGACATCAAGATCTCAATTGCACATTGCTCTTAAAATTATAAAATAGAACGTGTAAACGATATTGTTCATTCAACATCTCAAAAAATTGAATTCGAACGTTATAAATTTGATTCATAAAATTAATTCCAGGTAAGTAAAATTCGAATATTAAGAGTTTGATTCATAAAATGTAACCTTCCTAAAATTGGATTCGAGCAGTAAATATTAGAATAGAAGCATAAATGGATGTCTGGTGAATTATTCTTAATTTAAATACTTTGACTGGAAATGCCCTACGAAAAGCTGGTTTTTAAACACTTAGAAAGGTTATGAAAATGACTAAAAAACTATCCTTATTCATTTACCTGATAAAATGAACTCCGGCAATTAAAGAAGCCACATGTATCTAATTCTTACTACTGGGGCAAAAGCTACATTTAATTTTTTTTGTATATAAAAATGACTTGGAAAACGTTATTTTTTATTACACCTATTATAAAAAAAACTTGTCAGTCAAAAAAGAAAGTCAACTGGGATAACGAACTTCCAGTTGAGATAAATGACAGCAACCGCGTGCACTCTTATAAGAACCAGTGACGAGGCGTGGCTTCTCTAGAGTGCAAAAGTTAGAACAATCATCTTTAGTCGTATTATTAAAACCCATATATGTACATATAATTAAAAAATAGCTACATCGGTGGCGCAGTGCTCTAAGCGCTAGCTTCTGTCCATTCGTCCGAGATGGGTCCGGGTTCAAATCCCGATTTTTTTTTATTGGATTTTTAACGACCACCGTGAGCAACTCAATGGGCTATAAGCAGTCGCCCGTCCCTAATTTAGGGTCACTGGTTCCAGGGAAGGGAGAGAGCCAGTGCCGTAAGACAAACACAACATCCATGCCTCACCGAGATTCGAACCCGGACCCCGTTCGGACGAATGATCAGAGGCCATCGCTTAGACCACTGCGCCACCGGGACAGCTCAAATCCCGATTACGAATGGATATCGTGTTTGCCTTATGGCACTAGCTCTCTGGTTTCCCTGAAGCCAATGGTCCTAAATTGGGGTCAGACGACTGCTTATAAGCCCATCGTGTTGCCATGGTTGTCGTTCCCACATACAAATTTAAAAATATATGAACGCACATATGTAAAATATACGTTTCTTCAGATTATGTATTTATAAACATTTGAAGTTTGCGCGCTGGTCTAAGCGTTGGCTTATTTTTTTTTTTTTTTTTTTTTTTTTTGATTGGAGGTTTAACGACCACCGTGAGCAACTCAATGGGCTATAAGCAGTCGCCCGTCCCTAATTTAGGGTCACTGGTTCCAGGGAAGGAGAGAGCCAGTGCCGTAAGACAAACACAACATCCATGCCTCACCGGGATTCGAACCCGGACCCCTTACGGACGAATGATCAGAGGCCAACGCCTTAGACCACTGCGCCACCGGGGCGGCTAAGCGTTGGCTTACGACCATTCGTTAGAAATGGGGTCCAGGTTGGAATCCCAGTGACAAATGGATGTTTTGTTTGTCTTACAGCACTGGCTCTCTTCCTTCCTTGGAACCAGTGACCATATACCAAGGTTAATAGACAGTAAAGTTTGCTCATTCCGCCTTCCTCGCAGACGAATAATCGTGACGTCACTGAGTGACATCACCGTCCTAACATGTGAATCGTAGATCCCAACTGTACCTATGTAGGAAGTTGTCTTGTAAACAAATTTTATAACTCAAACACAGAACAGAAACTTATGCAAAAGCACATTTACATTAAATACAGAAAAAATTCACAGTCATGTGAATATTTAAGTAAAGAAGATTTCGAAAATACTTCGCGCACATCTGTGTTATGAAAAGGGCGGAAAAACAGTTATACCTTTAAAATATTAATTTAGTTACAGGGGGAATTTTTGCTCTTTTTATATAAATCTAGAAGGGAAAACGCACAGGACATATTATTGTCAAATGATAAAGAATTTTTAGTGAGAAATAGAAAAAGCATCTCGGCAACATTCCCCGAATTTTTTTAATTACTAGAGATTGCGCTTCTAGGCTCGCTACGCTAGTTTACAGAGTAGTGCTCGGGCCCTCCAGCCCGATCTCCGACTATATCACATGAAATAAAAACTGGAAAATTCATATAAATTTCTATTTTTATTGCATGTCTAAGCAAATAAGGCTTGTTATTCCGAAGTTTCAGAGTTCTTTTACTGTTGTTAATTTTTGGAAGGTCGGACTTTTGTCATTTGTACTTATAGCACTTACTTAATTCACCACTAAGGAAAACAAAAGCGGTACAAAAAGCATTCCCGTAAACCGTAAGCCATTATGCTAAACCGTTAAGGTTGACGTCAAGTAATTTTTTTTTTTTTTGATTGGAGGTTTAACGACCACCGTGAGCAACTCAATGAGCTATAAGCAGTCGCCCGTCCCTAATTTAGGGTCACTGGTTCCAGGGAAGGGAGAGAGCCAGTGCCGTAAGACAAACACAACATCCATGCCTGACCGGGATTCAGACCCGGACCCCTTACCGACGAATGATCAGAGGCCAAAGCCTTAGACCACTGCGCCACCGGGGCGGCAAAGTAATTTTGCTTCCTATACTTCCAATGGAAAAACTTTTGTACACATTTCCTTTACAATTAGTGGGTTCCGAAGGATGAAAATTTGAACATTGATTAAAATAACTCTATATTATAACTTGGAATACTTAATATTTTCTAAAACATAACCATAATTATATTAAAAATCAATGACTTCTCCTTTGGTGGCGTTGGAACCAAAAAAAAAGATGGCGCGATCTGTACATTGATGACGTCATGTAGAAAAACAAATGTTGGATTACATAATTATGGTTATGTTTTAGAAAATATTAAGTATTCCAAGTCATAAAATGAAGCTGTTTTAATCGATGTTCAAATTTTCATCCTTAGGAACGCATTAATTGTCCAGAAAAAAGATTGCGCGACCTGTACTTTGATGACGTCAGTAGAAAAACAAATGTTGGATTGCCGCCCCGGTGGCACAGTGGTCTAAGCGATGGCCTCTGATCATTCGTCCGAATGGGGTCCGGGTTCGAATCCCGGTCAGGCATGGATGTTGTGTTTGTCTTACGGCACTGGCTCTCTCCCTTCCTTGGAACCAGTGACCCTAAGTTAGGGATGGGCGACTGCTTATAGCCCATAGAGTTGCTCACGGTGGTCGTTAAACCTCCAATAAAAAAATCCAACTTTTTTTTTTTTTTTTTTTAAATCCAACATTTTTTTTTTCGATTGGAGGTTTAACGACCACTGTGAGCAACTCAATGGGCTATAAGCAGTCGCCCGTCCCTAATTTAGGGTCACTGGTTCCAGGGAAGGGAGAGAGCCAGTGCCGTAAGACAAACACAGCATCCATGCCTGACCGGGATTCGAACCCAGACCCCTTACGGACGAATGATCAGAGGCCAACGCCTTAGACCACTGCGCCACCGGGGCGGCAATGTTGGATTGCATAATTATCGTTATGTTTTAGAAAATATTAAGTATTCCAAGTTATAAAATGAAGCTATTTTAATCGATGTTCAAATTTTCATCCTTGGGAACGTATTAATTGTGAAGAAAATGTGACAGAAGTTTTTCCATTGCAAGTATAGGAAGCAAAATTACTTGACGTCCACCTTAAACAACTGAGATAGCTTTACCAACAGAGCATATGCATAACAAATTCTCTGCATCCCCATGGCAGCTGGTCACGGGACCAAAACGTTGCTCTGTGGTTATCGTGAAGACAGACAACCCGTTCATTTTTTCCTTTGCGTCCTTAAAAAATGCTTAAAAAATCAGAAAATGACTTTTTCTTAAATTTTTGTTTTTGTAAAAAAGGGATGATAGTTGTAAGTTTATGCTGTAAAAATTGCAAAGCGTTATGATTTATCCATACATCCGTTTTTTTTTAATGGATCCCAACGCGAAATAGAAAATTTTGTGAAATTCAGAAATTTAATTTCTCATAAACTAAATCGAGATACAAATAAAGGGCGACGAGGTGCAAAAATTCGGTCATGGCACTACATGCCTACAAAGTTTCGTGGTTCTGTTGCTGTTAGTGTGTACGGAACGCTACCTGATAGCACTTTTTTTGCTTACCTTAACTTTGAAATACAATAGCTTTTGAAGTATCGCTAGGCCACCCCGGAGGCGCAGTGGTCTATGGCGCTGGCCTCTGATCATTCGTCCGTAAGGGGTCTGGGTTCGAATCCCGGTCAGGCATGGATGTTGTGTTTGTCTTACGGCACTGGCTCTCTCCCTTCCCTGGAACCAGTGACCCTAAATTAGGGACGGGCAACAGCTTATAGCCGCCTCGGTGGCGCAGTGGTCTAAGGCGTTTGCCTCTGATCATTCGTCCGTAAGGGGTCCGGGTTCGAATCCCGGTGAGGCATGGATGTTGTGTTTGTCTTACGGCACTGGCTCTCTCCCTTCCCTGGAACCAGTGACCCTAAATTAGGGACGGGCGACTGCTTATAGCCTACTGAGTTGCTCACGGTGGTCGTTAAACCTCCAATAAAAAAAACTGCTTATAGCCCATTGAGTTGCTTACAGTGGTCGTTAAACCTCCAATCAAAAAAAAAGTATCGCTAGAATCGAAAAACGGTTTATTTCAGCGTGTTCTCCAAACAATTCACTACAAACGATGTAAAGCCCGGTGGCGCAGTGGTCTAAGCGATGGCCTCTGATCATTCGTCTGAACGGGGTCCGGGTTCGAATCCCGGTGAGGCATGGATGTTGTGTATGTCTTACGGCACTGGCTCTCTCCCTTCCCTGGAACCAGTGACCCTAAATTAGGGACAGGCGACTGCTTATAGCCCGTTGAGTTGCTCACGGTGGTCGTTAAACCTCCAACCAAAGAAAAAAAAAAAAAAAAAAAACGCTGTAAATTTCTAATACGTTTTGCGCTGCGAGCTAGGAAAGCAAGAGTGTCGCGAAATTCCTAAAACAGCAGCAGCAGCGGCAGTTACTTTTTTTAAGAATAGAGAGAAAAACTATAAACATTATCTCTCTGTACTAAAAAAAGTAACTGCGGCCGCTGCCGCTGTTTTAGAAATTTCGCGACACTCTTGCTTCTTTTTTTTTTTTTTTGAGTTTTAACGACCACCGTGAGCAACTTAGTGGGCTAGAAGCAGTCACCCGTCCCTAATTTAAGGTCACTGGTTCCAGGGAAGGGAGAGAGCCAGTGCCGTAAGACAAACACAACATCCATGCCTCATCGGGATTCGAACCCGGACCCATTTACGGACAAATGAGCAGAGGTCATCGCTTTGACCACTGCGCCACCGGGGCGGCACACTCTTGCTTTCCTAACTTGCAACACAAAACATATTGAACACAAAAATATGAAATTTACACCGCTAAAATAAACCGTTACATCGCTGAAATAACTTGGACTACTTAATATTTTCTAAAACATAACCATAATTATACAATCCAACATTTATTTGTCTACTGACGTCATCAAAGAACAGGTCGCGCCATCTTTTTTCTGGACAACTAATGCGTTCCCAAGGATGAAAATTTGAACATCGATTAAAATAGCTTCATTTTACAATTTGGAATACTTAATATTTTCTAAAACATAACCTTATTTATGTAATCCAACATTTGTTTGTCTACTAACGTCATCAAAGTACAGGTCGCGCCATCTTTTTTCTGGTTCCAACACCACCAAAGGAAAAGTTATTGATTTTTTATATAATCATGGTTATGTTTTAGAAAATATTAAGTATTCCAAGTTATAATATGAAGTTATTTTAACCGATGTTCAAATTTTTATCATTGGGAACACAATAATTGTGAAGGAAATGTGTGCAAAAGTTTTTCCATTGGAAGTATAGGAAGCAAAATTACTTGACGTCCACTTTAAGGGTTAGCATAACGGTTTACGGTTTACAGAAATGCTTTTTGGACAGCTTTTGTTTTTCTTGGTAAATTTAATAAGTGCCATAAGTTCAAACGACAAAAGTCCGACCTTTCAAAAATTAACGGCAGTAAAAAAGCTCTGAAACTTCGGAATAGCAAGCCTTATTTGCTTAGACATGCAATAAAAATAGAAATTTACATGAATTTTCCAGTTTCTATTTCATGTGATATATTTGGAGATCGGGCCGCAGGGCCCGAGCACTACTCTGGAAACGAGCGTAGCGAGCCTAGAGGCGCAGCCCCTAGTGCATTAAAAAATCTTGTAGAATTTATGAAGATTATTCCAGCTGGTTTACGAATAATAATTCCGATACGCTGCTATGGTGCAGATACAAAGAGACGAGGCGATTAGGTAGTCTTTCGATGGCAATTTGGACAGTGACGTCACAAAGCAATCACCGGAAGTGCAGGATGAGCATAACCTTGTCATTTACTAACCTTGACCATATACTAGGCACGCGCGACTGCTCATAGCCTATCGAGTTGTTCACTGTGGTCGTTAAACCTCCAATCTACAAAAAACAACCCAACAAACAAAAGAAAAAGACATTTGCCGCACCGGTGGCGCAGTGGCCTAAGCGATGGCCTCTGATCTTTCGTCCGAAAGGGGTACGGGTTCGAATCTCGGTGAGACATGGATGTTGTGTTTGTCTTACGGCACTGGCTCTCTCCATTCCCTAGAACCAGTGACCCTAAATTAGGGACGGGCAACTGCTTACAACCCATTGAGTTGCTCACAGTGGTCGTTAAACATCCAATAAAAAAAAAGACATTTAAAAATTATATACTAACACGCATTATAAAATCTGCAAAATAGTGTATTATTTTCAAGATTTTTTTTTTTTTTGATTGGAGGTTTAACGACCACCGTGAGCAACTCAATGGGCTATAACAAGGCCATCTCAATACCTTACCAGGCCTGCAACAAGGTCACGTGATTTGGTCGGGACGTCACAATCGTAGGGCTACTCTTTTCCAGTAGACCTACAGATTTGACTCGTTTCGTAGTTGTGGTTGTGTTATCAACTTATATTCGTTCTTGTTGGCGAGTTGTGCTATTCCATTGACTGTTGTGTGGATATATACAGCGTGTTTTAAGTTTATTGTGAAAATCCTGTTCGATTAAAAAGATATTTTCAGCGGTAAGGTATGTTTCTTTCCTTTTGTTAGCATTCAGTAGTAAAATTTTATAAATACGTATTGTTGATTGAGCGTTATTTAATCCTTCATGAAGTGCGGATTTTACGTTTTATAAATGTTCTTATTGCTGCGGAATAAAGTGGGATGTAATGTTATACGTTTTGTTATATGCATTATGTGCATGCTTCATATGGTACAAGGTGAAATTGTGATCTAAGAAATGGATACATGATTCTGAAGTTGTCATATGAAAAATTATTTCTTTATTCTGTAAAAGTTAAGAATAATGTTAGAATTACAGGAAATTACCAAATTTTCGTTTTGAATAACATGTTTAATGGTTGTTCAATGAATTTAAAACAGATAGCTTGGAATTTCAAAACATATCTTCTATTGTATGCCACCAGTAATTCTGTATATAACCCTACACACGTAGCTTTAATTTTTGCGTCCTGGGGTTTATTGGGGATACATTTTCGTCTTTTGAAAATTTTGGAGACTTGTTATGATGAAAACTCATTTCTTCCTCTTTTATATTTCTTTTCCCTCCGAGAACTGCGAAAGCGTATTTATATGACTAGGACAAGCCACCAACGGTACCCAATAACTGGGGTACAGTTGGCAAATTTTGAGCGAAGCTATTGCAAAATCTAAGCTCATCAAGGCGTCTATCATAACAAGTTCT
Organism: Macrothele yani; assembly: GCA_039090855.1. NCBI lineage: Eukaryota > Metazoa > Arthropoda > Arachnida > Araneae > Macrothelidae > Macrothele > Macrothele yani. The sequence continues at coordinate 78,012,522 of CM077023.1, read as the reverse complement.
AAAAAATGAACGCATAAAATTTATGACTTCCAGAACAAAAGTACGAAACATTATGAAAAAGAAATGCCTAAAATTTATCATGAACTACTTTCCTTCACGCCTTTACGTTGGTTGTGATCAGGTTGCATGTAAACAAAGCGGAAAGACACTCAGATCGGGAACCACGTTTTTCATTTTGTATCGCGAAAGACAGACATACATACATACACAAACTTCCTTTTTTACGCTTTCCAACCGTAGGTTGCAGAAGTGTAGCATCCAGCTTTGTCCGTCCGTTCGCACGATAACTCGCGTAAAAATGGTTCAATTCGATGAAATTTTAGTATGTGGTAGGGGGCTACTGGGGACGAACCCTATTGAAAATGGGGGAAATGGGGTAAAAGGTCACGACATAGGAGCGGGATTCATTCGTCATATGCGTCATAACTTGCGTAAAAATGGTCCGATTTCAATGAAATTTTAGTATGTGGTAAGGGACACCCTGGGGAGGAACTCTATTCAAAATGGGCGAAATGGGGTTAAAGATCAGGACATAGGAGCGGGATCCATTATATTGCCTTTGGGCGTCGTAACTTGCGTAAAAAATGGTTTGATTTCGATGAAATTTAAGTATGTGGTAAAGGACCACCTGGGGACGAATCCTATTGAAAATGGGTGAAATGGAGTCAAAGGTCACGACATATGAGCGGAATTCATTCCACCACCCTTATGCGTCATAACTTGCGTAAAAATGGTTCGAGTTCGATGAAATTTTAGTATGCAGTAAGGGACCAACTGGGGACGAACCCTATTGAAAATGTGCGAAATGGGGTCAAAGGTCAGGACAATAGGAGCGGGACCCATTCGTCATATACGTCATAACTTGCGTAAAAATGGTTCGATTTCAATTAAATTTTAGTATGTGGTAAGGGACCACCTGGGGAGGAATGAGTATTCACCGATGTGTCCATCCCTAGTTCTGAGTTAACCCTGGGAAATGCACGCGCAGTGAGGCTGACAGAGGGGAAAAATACTTCCATAATGCTTTTGTGGTTCCTTTCAGCGAGCATCGCCTCAGTTGCACGTAACATAGTCACCGCCGGTAGTGATGAGGCAGTGATTGATAGGCATTTGTCAGACAGTTTTACTAAAAACAGTACTAACGGGAAAAAAACCACGGTCCGCGGGTGGCCTAGTGGTCAACGTTCGTGACTGCCACGGAGGAATCTCAGGTTCGATCCCAGGCATCTGCGAACTCTCGACCCATTAAATATGCGCCGTGCGTCGGATGAGCAGGTTAACTTGTCGGACCCCGGGTACTAGCCCCCGGTAATAAATAAGGGTGTCTTCCTCCCCATTTCTACCTCGCTTCCGTGTCACTTTCCTATCAGGCACTCTAGCCCAAATCTTCTAGCTTCCTGTTCCTAAGGTTTGTTTAAGACTTGGGGTTAGACACTCCCTTCCTTCCTTCCTAAAGTACTCTACATATGAGTACTTTTAGGGGGGGTAAAAAAAATCCTTACCTTCTTCAAGGCTGTCAAACACTTTAGTAAATTTACAAGATACTAAAATACAACAAAAATAAAGAAGTTCGATAATTACAATCAATCATTAATATCTAATTATTTTTAAAAAATGCTTTAAAAATGGTTTAAGTCTATTTTAGTGTTTTAAATTTATCAAAAATTTGGCTATACGGTCCCCCTTCCTGCCCCCTTATGGGCGCCCTTGCATATGATCAGACCTGAAAAAATATCCACACATTAGTTAAGTACAACAATATTCAAGATGCCTCTAACACTGAAATATTTTCTTAATATAAAATTTTATTGAACGTGATGATACCCTCACAGTTTGAAGTATTTTTGTGAACATACCACCCAACGATATCAAATGCCGCCTGGATAGACCTCTGGTATGGGAATATAAATAAGAAATCCAGATGCCTGGCTGGGTATGTAAATAAACAAATAAAAAATTCCAATTGCTCTGTTTTGCTTTCACAGCAAAATAAAGTCTGAATCCCCCCAATAGTTACCCACGATAATATTAATATTCAAGATTCCTCTTATGCCAAAAATGTTTTTGTTGAAATAAAATTTTATTTAAAATATTTTGTGAAGATACCATTACAGTTCAAATTATTTTTGTGAAATTACCATTTCAGCTGCAATGATTTTTGCAGAGCTACTCCCAACAGCATTAAATGTTACCTGGATCGACTACATATTATAAATATATATATAAATACAGAGTGAGCCAAAAGTCGCTGTGCACCTGGCGAGACAATACACATACAACAACTACAAACATACTTGCTACAATAAATGCTGGGCCGCCCAGGTGGCGCAGTGGTCTAAGGCGCTGGCCTCTGATCATTCGTCCGTAAGGGGTCCGGGTTCGAATCCCGGTCAGGCATGGATGTTGTGTTTGTCTTACGGCACTGGCTCTCTCCCTTCCCTGGAACCAGTGACCCTAAATTAGGGACGGGCGACTGCTTATAGCCCATTGAGTTGCTCACGGTGGTCGTTAAAACTCCATTCAAAAACAAAAAAAAAACAAAAAAACAATAAATGCTGGAAATAGCCCCTTCCTGTGTGTAGATATGCATCCACACGTCTGAAAATTTTCTCAAAGACGCGTTACAGGTCCGATGGAGAAATGTTGCTGAATACTGTGGTGATGGCTTCCTGCAGTTCCGGCTGGGAACTGGGATTGTTCTTGTAAACAGAATTTTTCAGTAAACCCCACAATTTTTTAACCAATTTTTTTGGACTTTTAATGATGCAAATGGAAATATTCTCCACCATTTCATCTGTTAGCACTCGTGGCCTACCGCTTCTCGGAGCATCTCTCACTGATCAGGTTTTTTTCAACCGGCCACTGTGATGCCTCACTACTGACTGATTCAGTCATGGCCAGATGCCGGAAATACTGGCTGCGTCATTCAAGGTCAGACGGCAGGATGAGCGTACCCCACCCCATCATTCTCCATTCACAATATTGCAATTACATGCACAGCAACTATACTTCATAGATTTATTATTTCTTATCACAGTATGTCAAGTGCACAGGGACTTTTGGCTCACCCTGTATATGTACTTCCATTATAGCATTTTTAGTTCTTTAATAATAAGTTATATTCTTACAGATGCCACGGATGTGCTGTGTTCCAGGCTGTCGTGCGAATTATAAGTCAGAAAAAACAGAGACAATAACAACATTCAAATTTCCCAAGGATCCTGAATTGCAAGAAAAGTGGGTTAAGGCTATCCACAGAGAAGAATTCATACCTAATCATAACAGTGTTGTTTGTGTTCGTCATTTTAGTGATGAACTTGTAATTAGAGTGGATACTGTTTCAAGAGATGATGGTTCGTTGTTGTCAGTTCCTCGAAAAGTACCCAAATTAGCTCCCAATGCTGTACCTCACATATTTCCGAACCAACCATCGTATTTCACTTCAAAGCTTTTGCCAAAACGCAGGTGTCCTAATGATCGTTTCAAAGAACAAGTAGAAAGGGATGAAGCGTCATTTTTGAAGTAGATGGAAGATGATGTAATTAAAGATTTCCCACCTTTTAGATCTTCAGTTCCAAAAAAAATAATTCTGGGTTTCATCATTTCTTTGAAGATGATGCTGTTGTATTTTGCAAGTTACACTTATCAGATTGTCCTAAAATTTCAGTTTCATTTAAAGTTCTCCTAGATCTTTCTGTTGAGATCTGGCATGATAGCCTGTGTGTGCCTACTGTGCAGATGCAGCCTGTTCTAGGTAAAGACTTAAAATTAGACAGATGGTCCAAGTTTGACTCACTGATCAGTCAGTTATCATCCTTCTCTTTGGAGAAAAATTCAGTGAATGAAAGACTAAAGATTTGCTCTCGTGTTATTGCCCAGTGTTCAGAGGAGTTGACAGAAGGTAATAGTAAATTGCTAGCTTGGAAGTTCCTTTCTGAGCAATTGGAAATTTTAACCTTGGGACACCCTAAGTATAGCTCAGAAACATTGACATGGGCATGTTACCTGTTTTTTAGTAATGCTTCTGCGTACTGCTTACTCCGCAGTCTAAGCATTCTTTGTTTGCCTTCTCCTGGTTACCTAAGACAACTCTCAGTGGGGTATGGAACAAAAGTTGGTGTACAAGCTTCACATATAAAATACCTCAAAGAAAAATTCAATGTTCTTGAGCAACATGAACAAATTATTTGCATTCTTTTGGATGAGATATATATCAAACCAAAACTAACTTTTAAGAAAGGCATGATCCAAGGTGCATCACACAGCTCCAGCAGGGAGGCAACGACTATTCAAACGTTTTTGTTAACTTCACTATTTGGTAAAAATAAGAATATTGTGGCTTTTTATCCAGTGAAAAATATGACTTGCACTGAGCTGTATCATATGACCCTGGAAGTCTTAAAGTTGTAACTGATATAGGATATACCACAATTGCTATGGTTTTTGACAAAAATAGAGTGAACAGAAATATGTTCGAGCAGCTGGGTGAGGGTTTGTTGAAGTCTCACATTACAAATCCACATGATTCTAAACAAGAAATATTCTTATTATTTGATTCAGTACATTTATTAAAGTCAATTTGTAATAACTGGTTCAACCAGACTGACTCACTTCAAACTTTCCATATTCCAAAATTTGATGGTTCCTCTGGTGAAGAGACAGCAAGCGTGAATCATTTGAAAAGACTCTATTCTTCAGAAATTGGAACGATTGTGAAGATGGCTCCAAAACTGACTAGGAAAGTGATATTCCCTTCTTCCTTGGAAAGGCAAAATGTTTCTCTTGCCACAGGTCTCTTTCATGAAACGAATGTTATTGCTTTAAAAAATTATATGTTCAAACATAACTGCTCTTGCTCAGGAACTGGAGCATTCCTTGATAACATTATAAAATGGTGGAAAATTGTGAATGTGAAACATCCTTATAAGGGTAGAAACTTACGTGATCCATTTTGTGATCCTGTTCGCACTGAAAATGATGCAAACATAAAGTTCCTGGCTGATTTCATATGTTGGCTTCAGAAGTGGGATAATATTCAAGTTTCTGGTAGCTCTTCTTCGAAGCAACATGGTAAATTAACAAGAGAAACATATGTAGCTCTCCTTCACACGACAAAAACCTTAATTTTTTTATGTAGATATCTTTTTACTGTGCATAATCCAAAGTACATTCTTTTGGGGAAGTTTCAAACTGACAATTTAGAGGGTCGATTTGCACAATACCGCCAAATGAATGGTGGATTTTAATGTATCTGTAACACAGGTGTTAGAGAGTGAAAAAAATTAAAGCTCGTAAGTTTATTGAAACTGCATTCTGCCAAGTGTGGAGAATTTGAAATAAAATCACTGAAAACAAACTGTACTGAAAACACAAATGCAATTGCAAGCTTTGAATATGAAGAGGATGTTTTGGAGCAGTCCAGCAGAGTTAATATAACTGAAGAAAATATGATGGTGTTAGTGTACTTAAGTGGTTATGTCACATACTCCTTAAATAAATTAGTGAGCTGTCAGACATGTATGCAATATCTAATGCGTGAAGAACCAATGGAAATTCAATGCACTATTAAAAATATTTACCACTATTTAGCTCAGAGCACTCGAGGAGGCTTACGGTGGCCTAGTGACTACCTTGTTACTTTGAGTACTATAGTTTTTAAAATTTTTCAGACACTTATTTCAGAAACATTTGAACAACAGTTCTTGCAATCACATAATCACAAAGACATTTTGCAGGTATTCTTTCAGGTATTCTATCAATGGTACAACCTAGATGAAAACTGTTCATGTGGTGTATCCCTTCAAAATTTCTCTGTTAAGTGTGCAAACATTTTCAGCAACCATTAACAATTATTGTATGCTTAAAAATAATGCACTTTTAGAAAACAAGTTAAAAAAACGAAAATTGTCAGTACTTAAAATTCTCTAAAACAAAGCTGGAAGAAGTCTAGAAAATTAGAACTGGGGCCAGTTCCTTTTTTTTTTTTTTTTTACTTCAAATTTTGTATTTGCAGTAAATGTAATTTCTTTTTTTATAATTTGTGGATTATCTGTTAAAAATTAATAAGTTTAGGTACTCAAGTTAATACAAAATTTTCTCAACAGATTGTACAGAATGTTACAGTTCATTGTATTTTTGTGCCTTTTATTTATTTCATTATTGTTTTTTGTTTTTGTTTTGTAAAATGCTGTTCAAAGCTTCATGGTGATTGCTTACAGGTTTTGATGTTGTGCCGTGCAAAACATGTTTAGCATCAACTCTTTTTGTCTGTTATTTTTTGATTGCCATGAACTAGAAATAGTAATTTGACATTCCATAGTGAATTGCATGTTAATTGACCATGATGTTTACGCTAGTCATAAATACTACGAAGTTGAAACATCAAATACCAGATAATAATGTTTCGTACATGCAGCTTTGTATAAATAATTGACAGAATACTAGTATAAGTTTGTTATTATTTTGAATGGTTTTTGGTTGAGTAATGTAATTATTAGCGTTAAATAGATAAAATGAGACGCAGAAAGTGTATTTTCTTTTTCAAATTCTTATCAGTGTTTTTTTCTGAGCATTTATGCATACACATAACAAATCACATTTAGCACCTTGATAATAAACTAAGATTTGTACTTTTGGCATATTTTTTATTTTGACACAGTGTTGTGGATATTTTTCCATATTGAAATAGTAATTCGAATGAGCTTGGTATTATTTGTAACACATGTAAAAGTAATTTTGACAGCTACCAAACACAGAAGGATATTTTTCATACATTACTATAGGTACAGAGGTGTGTTCACAGGATAAAAATTATACATTTAATTTTTGCATACCATCAATTATGACATGCTTAAAATGTGCTGCATAATTGAATTTTTTTAATGTTATGCAGATATAACTAGATTTTCCTTTGTGTTCATTGGCCAAGGGATAAGTTCTGAATCAGAGTAATTTAGAATTTTAATTGCTTATGTTGTTTCATTGTGAAGGGAAAATTTTTTAGTATGTTGTAAATCATATCTATCTTTTGTTATTGTACATTTATTGTAAATTTTCCATAACAGCAGCTGAGTCATTGATTGGTAATATACATCATATTTCCCTAATGTTAATAAAATGTTATTTAAAAAAGATGAATGCATAGTTTGTCTTCTGTTAAATATTTTCACCATTTTACATGAACAATTTTAAAATTGTAGGTCTTCTGAATGTTGGCCAACCCATTCACACACATCAAGCAGTTTCAGTGTGTGAAATTATATCCCTACACTGTGCTTTACATTCGAATTCCTAAGGCTCAGTGTTAGTGTGCCAAGGGATAACTTCATCTAAAAAATGCATAACCAAATGAAATATTTGTGCAAATCATGGTTGAATATTTCCTTAGAAGTTCAGAGTGCAAACCAGAATAATGAATCTAATATTACATAGGTAGTAGCCTTTTTTTGTTTTTTTGTTCCACACACTGCTGTGGTGTGAAATGGATTCATAGCATCAAGCTTCTTTTTCTATGAAAAAGAAGCTTGATGCTGTGAATCATTGCTAATGTTATCTGCATTTTATTTATGCTGTTTCTTCTCCAATGTTCACTAGTAAATACAGAAATTAAGGAAGAAATATTTCTGAGAAATTATCCAGATTCTCTGTTAAAAATTAGGTTCTATGGATACAAATGCGGATAATACGCCGATTTAAAATAAAAAAATTTTGAGGCCCTTTGATTTTTATTAAAAGCTACAGGGTAATTGTTTATGGGAGGAGAAGTAATTGGAAAAGGAAATTTTTTTTTCAATTCAGGAGTTTGTACGGAATGGATAGAGGAGGGAGTGGTGTCATAATGAAAGATTAGGGAAGTTATGGGGAGGGACAGCGGAATCATTTTGTGTTGTTGAGAACAATGCTGACTGTTGTGCCGTCTCTGTTTTTGTCAACCAGCCAATGAAAACATATGCACAGTGCTTGCTGCATGAACCTATGTGTGCCTTTTTTCAAAGTTCCTTGTTTTGGATATCATGTGTGCTGTGCAAGATTTGTCCTTCGCCATTTTGACCAACGTCTTTGCTGCAGATATTTTCCTTCATTGCTATTCATCATGTCTTAAAAAAAACGTTTCAGTTTTTTTTTTATTTGAGGTTTATCGACCACCGTGAGCAACTCAATGGGCTATAAGCAGTCGCCCGTCCCTAATTTAGGGTCACTGGTTCCAGGGAAGGGAGAGAGCCAGTGCCGTAAGACAAACACAACATCCATGCCTGACCGGGATTCGAACCCGGACCCCTTACGGACGAATGATCAGAGGCCAACGTTTCAGTTACACTGCCGATTTTAAACTTACAGTGGGTGCACAGTAGAGGGTATCATGTCCCTGCACAATAGATTTCAGAAAGTCAGAAAACAACCGTGCAGTTAATGGTGGAAAGCAGCTGTGCCATGGTCTAAAACGCAAGCAAATCTGTCAGTAAATTCTACGGAAGAATTCACAGAAGTCTAGCCCTATTTTTTACTGACCCATGTCTCAGCCAATCATCTAACTCTGACAGCAAGATTTCTTCCAAAACTTTCAACTAATATACAATGCAAGTAATGTTTCACCGAAAAAAACAAAAAAACAATTCCAAACAGTCAAAGGTCTAAAAGAAATATGTACACTTTAAAATGTAAAACTTCCTGAAGAAAAGAAAAAGAAGCTTACCTACGGTATTTGCAGCCTAAACTTCAGATCTGCTTACTCTTGCCATTTAGACCATGAAAAGCAAATGTTTGCAGAGGAATGTTTTTTTACATAAATCCACTGCAAAACACTTATTTCAGATAGTCAATGTCCAGGTGACTACATCGTTCATTAGCTGCTGCAAAATGCTTTCCATGGCATGCATTGCAATGTGCTCTAATCTAACGAGAAGACAAGAAACAAAAATTGCTTATGTGTGTGGGGAGGGGGAGGTGCATGGATACATAAAAAGGAGTACAGATATGAAATTTGGTACAGACATATAAGAAACACAAAAGCTATAAAATTTACCAAACTATTAAATACAAGAGATTTACACTGAAGTGCAGAATGGCGCAAATTACGAGCCAATCACATTGTAAGCTGTGGAAAAAATCCATTAAAAGAACTATCACAACTTAATGAGGATTCATATGTATCATAACTATCATTACTTACACAAGACAAATGAAAGTAAATGTGCTAGTTAAAACGTGACAAAATTGAGTAATTAAACCAAAGTGAATATATTAACAAATTCTTTAGCTACCACAAATACCTTGGCTTTACCAATCACAACCTGTTAAAAAATGGCAACAGGCTTGATAGCTGCATTACACGCCACGCCCGTTCCTCAAGCAATCACCTTTTACCTATCGGCGGTGGTCATAATGTCGAAAGTCAAAATGTTGACAGAGTCCAAAAATGTTCACAGTCACAATAGTCCTGACATTTTTGTTTAATTTTTTCTTTTTTTTTTTTACTTCAGATCACTGTGCGTTGGACCATTTCAGCAATTAGTAAGGTTTATGGTTTATATAGGAACTAAAGATAATGTCACATTTTTACGCAGGTGCAAAACATGAATGATAATGCCCTTATGCCTGGGCCTTTTTAGCAGTTTTCAATCTGCTGTGCTAATTTTCATAAGGTTTGCACAACAAGTCAAGGTTTTATCAATGCACTTTACCGAGGTAGAAACGATTAAGCAGGCCTTAGGCCAAAGCCTTTTTAACAGTTTTCAGTCCGCCAAGTTGATATTCATAGAAAATCAAATTAATTGTGTTGAACTTTTACTCAAGCACAAAACAGTAATTGATATACCCAAGGCCTAAGCATAAGAATGTTTAGTAATTTTTTATACTGCAGTGATCACAATCATAAGGTTTGTGTGACAAGTCAAGTTAAGAGCGTTACACTTATTGAAAAATTCTTAAAAGACCTAGAGACTAATTTGGCAACTAAGTGAAAGAACAACATTATAAACTTAACTCGTCATGCAAACCTCATAAATGTGTGCACGGCGATTAAAAACTTCTAGCCTAAGACTTTGTAATAAATATTTTGTGACCCAATACAAGTGCAAAATTATTATCTTAGCTTGTTATGTGACCCTTATGAATATGAGATGTGTTAAGAAATGTTGACAGGATCAAATGTAGAGTTAAAATGTCAACAGGCTCTCAAAATGTTCAAAGTAACAGTGAAATGTGGAATTTTTCCTTTTTCACTTTTATTTTATTTCAGTTTTGACATTTTTATTAAGTTTTGAAAAATTTACACTCTGGCAGCAGGGGTTTTTTTTTTTTTTTTTTCCCATCTTCATTGTGCTTTTGGCAGTATTTACTATATTGTGGCAGTTTTTTGTGTTGATAACATCTTACATAGCGTTTTGTAATTTTGTCATATTTTGGGCAATTTACTTTCGATGCCTACTCACATTTTTTTCTTCGAATATTTGGTTTTCGTTTTAGTTCTAGATTACTTCGGTTTTTAGATGAGTTTCGTATGTACGAAATAATTTGTTAGCTTCGGCATGCCACTGTCATTCAACGAATCTTCACAAAATTTTACACATCTGCTTGAAAAGATTTTCACAAAAATTAATATTTGGGTTCAACTCGTAATTTTGGAACCAAAACGGCTGAATTGGGCCATGTATCTACACTGGGGAATGATGTAGGGGAGGTTAAAACATATAGGGAGCAATGCTTTAGAAAGCCTGTTGTTTACAGTTCTTCACAAAATTTAATACTGTATCAGTGTTGCACATTGAGAGGGTAAGTGCTGGGTTATTCAATAGCTCAGGAATTAAGTAAGGTGCAAGGACACCAAGTTTCAATGACACTCCTTAATTCCATTGACATATTTAGAAAAATGCGAATTTGCTGCTACCAAGTATCAAGACATCTGCCCGAGACCAACAATGATGATTTAAAGGGCCACAAAAGGTAATCCTAGTGATCCTCAGATACGATGGATGTTAAGGGGGAGGGCAAATTTCTTATCTGTTTGTTTAAGAAGCAACAAATTTCAACAGCTGCATATTCTAATTAACAACAGCTGCATATTCTAATTAACAACAGCAAAAATATATACACATATTTAAACCCTGTCGACATTTTGACCTTGTTAACATTTTAACTGTAGACATTTTGCACCAATCGCATCTACCAATGCCTTACTGATTTCTCCATAGCAGTAAAAACTTTAGATATATGATGTTTGTAAAAAGAGTAACAAGAATTAATATCAATAAGAACAGGGAATGAAAACTTAAAGCATATATGCCAGTGCATTAATATGGATACAAATACTTCAAGCACAAAATATTTTCTATTTCTTTTTAACAGCAATAATTTTTATTTCCTGTCAATTACTTTACTTTCTTATACAACTGCCATGTTATAAAATTAATTTGTCATATTTTAAGCTTCATTATTTTCCTTTCCATGTTTCAAGATCATATTTATTTTATGCAACTGACTTTTGCCATGTTTAAGTATTATGGCAGATAACCTGTCACTTATGGTATTGGGGGGGGGATATGTACATGGTAATTTGCTTTCATGCACTTGTTGCCGCGGAACTACTTCGTAGTTCGGGTCACATTGTTTACGGCCTAATTAAAATTTAAAGACCAGGAGTAATTTACCTAAATTATTTTTTTTTACTTAATTTAAATTATTTTTCTTTTGCTCCCTTCCTACCTCATAAACCCCCTTTTCCCCACGGAAGCAGAAAACCCAGGTGGTCAAATCGGTTTGCCGGACACCCGTGAAGAATGACCAAAGGAATTCACCTTCTTTTCACTCGTGTGAGGAAAAGCATGGCATTCGCAAAATCTAAGAAATGTCCCCAGTGGGGAAAAGGGGGTTCATGTTTATATTTATTATTTTTTTACGTTGCTGGTGGGACAATACATCCCGGTATTTCAGAAGGCACAGGCAAGAATCCGGAACGCGGTCAGATGAATAGGGGAGTTGCGGTTCACGACTTCTTCTTGATGAAGGAGGCACTAGCGAAAGTCGTAAAGTACATCGCGGTGTCACAGAAAAGTCGTAACTCGGGCAGCGGAAAGGCCCTTTAAATTCCTCGCCATTCATCTGAGCGTAAAATAGGCCTATGGAATTCACAAAAAGTACCACCTGCACAACAGGCCAGCTGTCGCGAAAAGGTAGCCAACTGGACCAGAGGTCCAACCGAGCACTGGTCAGATCAGCTGACCAATCCGGATCCCAGGCGAAGAGTACGTAGAAGGTTGTAGGCACGCCCCTATCACGTGGAAAATTAAAGGGACGGAAATATATACACAGACACGAGAGAAGAAGGGGCGATCATATGGAAAAATTAGAGGTGGTTAGCTAGAGATGATAGTCGAAGTACAATTTTCAGAGATAGTCGAGGATGAGACGGATGAGGCTTAGTTAGGAAACGGACATAGTACGCGGTCCCAGCCGTGGTAGTCGATAGATCCAGAGTCAACATCCACGCAAGTTTTCATCTACCAGCGTGGGGCTTCAACGAGAGACCACCCTATCCAAAAGGAAGGTAAGATGACGTTATTTTTCCCAAATCCAGTTCCCATGTTAACTAGATATATAAATATGCATGGTCGCTATGCCTCCGCAAAATAGATTGAGGGAGTTACTTTAAAGTTAAGCTCAAGGGTGTGACAGGCGTACGCAGCAGTTGACCAGTACACATGGCTAATTCCAATATTTTTTTAATTTAACGTAACTTCTATTGTGGCCTCCACCTAAAGGATGTAATTGCTTACATATACTTTTTCTATTAATAAACATTGTTAATTACCTAACCTGGTGTAGCTAACTTTATAGGCTGTGTATATTCCTCTAAATTCACAATTTGCGGCATATGGGTTTTTTACGAATACCTCGTAACAAGCCCATATGAAACACAACGCGACGTCCGTAAACTTTGAGATTGGGTTCTTTACTTTTATGGGAACGCAACCTCACTGTTTATCCAATTAGACGAGTAATAAGTATTCCGCGACCACCGTACAACCGGGGTCATGATAATACACTACAGAATTTTCCTGATTTAATTGTTTCCCTTTTATTGGGTGGGTATCATTTAGACTCATAAAGAAGGCAGAGGAATTCATAAGGAAACATTTATTTTAACAAAAAAATTGGAGAGTAAAATGGATACAAAGAACATAGATTTTCTTGGAGAAGAGAAGAAAATCTTATCATTATGATTACAAGGCTTACACTTATTTATTTTTGTACCAACATATACAGGACTGAATAACTGAAAATGCATGTCTTCACTCGGATAATGACTACATTATGTGCAGATCATGCATAAAAAATGTAGTTCTTGAAACAGTTTTTCAAAAATATAACACTGATTGCAACCAAAAAAGGAAAAATTTACCCAAAAAATTTCACTCTCCAGGTACAGCAATCCACCCAGGTACAGAAATGAATGGAAGTCACTTGTACGCATCAGAAAAAGCAGATTATTTAGAAGACAGTCAAAATGCACGGTAAAATGTTTAGTCTTAAAATATATACATATACTGTATTAGAGAGGACTCAGCAAGAAGCAACTAAATCAGGCAAAAAAAAAAAAAACATGATTCCAAAAGTGAATGTATTAGGCTTATAGCTTATTTCTGACATATCAAAATAACTAATGTTCCTGAAATGCTTACTGCTTTGTAAATAAGAGAGCGTGTAATTTTAGAATACCAAACATTGCGATGACTGGATACGAGGATGTGTTGGACATTTTTTACTATTATGAAAATAGATTGCTTTTACCAGAAAAAATTACTCATAGTGACTCAGGCATCACGTTTTTCACTTTTAGTGATACCCACAGCATAGCTGTGAAATGAGTGTATTCACGAGTACATGAGTTTTTACTACACATACACGCACAAAAACATGATTGCTACACATTCATGAATGCCGCCCCGGTGGCGCAGTGGTCTAAGGCGATGGCCTCTGATCATTCGTCCGAAACGGGTCCGGGTTCGAATCCCGGTGAGGCATGGATGTCGGGTTTTGTCTTACGGCACTGGCTCTCTCCCTTCCCTGGAACCAGTGACCCTAAATTAGGGACGGGCGACTGCTTATAGCCCATTGAGTTGCTCACGGTGGTCGTTAAACCTCCAACCAAAAAAAAAAAAAAAAACATTCATGAATTGAGTGAAGCTGCTGCAAAATCTACTGAAGAATCTCCACGGCTTGCGTATCCATCAAAAAATTAGGCACACAAGTGATAGTCAACGTCTCTATTTCTGCTGTATTATCCACGTACATCACGATCATGTATAATTAAAGAGCACGCTTTTCGTTTTCTGTAAAATTAATACTTTTAATATGCACGTATAGTAATAAATACAGTAATATTTCAGTCTGATTGCGACTTCTATTTTCGAAACATGAATAATGACATGTTAGCAACCCGTTTCATCCACATGCTGTCTCCCAATCGCGATGCAAATTTAATTTTTCAGGTGATACTTGAACAAATACTATACACACAAAAGTATTAAGAGTACTACTTACCTTGCTGAAAAAATTGCGTTCCGAAGTACGTAGTTTTTTTTTTTTTTTGATTGGAGGTTTAACGACCACCGTGAGCAACTCAAATGGGCTATAAGCAGTCACCCGTCCCTAATTTAGGGTCACTGGTTCCAGGGAAGGGAGAGAGCCAGTGCCGTAAGACAAACACAACATCCATGCCTGACCGGGATTCGAACCCGGACCCCTTACGGACGAATGATCAGAGGCCAACGCCTTAGACCACTGCGCCACCGGGGCGGCTACGTAGTTCCCAGAAGTACCCGATGACGAGATCCATAACGCATCCCTAAAAATACGATATCAACACTCACTTTTTGTATTGCCACGGAGAGCAAAGCAATAACGGAGAGCAAAGCAATAACGGAGAGCAAAGCAATAGCACGCCGCCCCGGTGGCGCAGTGGTCTAAGCGATGGCCTCTGATCATTCGTCCGAACGGGGTCCGGGTTCGAATCCCGGTGAGGCATGGATGTTGTGTTTGTCTTACGGCACTGGTTCTCTCCCTTCCCTGGAACCAGTGACCCTAAATTAGGGACGGGCGACTGCTTATAGCCCATTGAGTTGCTCACGGTGGTCGTTAAACCTCCAATCAAAAAAAGAAAAAAAAAAAAAAGCAATAGCACCACGATTGTGACGTCATGAATCCTTGTGGCAGGCCTGGTAAGGTATAAAGATGGCCTTGGCTATAAGCAGTCGCCCGTCCCTAATTTAGGGTCAGTGGTTCCAGGGAAGGGAGAGAACCAGTGCCGTAAGACAAACACAACATCCATGCCTGACCGGGATTCGAACCCGGACCCCTTTCGGACGAATGATCAGAGGCCATTGCCTTAGACCACTGCGCCACCGGGGCGGCAAGATTTTAATTTATGTGGTAAAAGCATAAACGTCATTGTGAATACTACATCAATATCCGAAAATATTGCGAGTTTCTCTGCTTCACTATTTGTAGAATAATGCAATTCTCCTTATTTTTTATGCAAAAATATTGATGTCATCATGAAACAAAGGCTCCTTGGTGGGCGATCTAAAAATGGCTTTTTTATTATTATTGGAGATTTAATGACCACAGTGAGCAACTCAATGGGCTATAAGCAGTCGCCCGTCCCTAAATTAGGGCCGCTGACTCCAGGGAAAGGAGAGAGCCTGTGCCATAAGACAAACACAACATCCAAGCATCACCGGGATTCGAACCCGGACCCTTCTCGGATGAATGGTCGTTAGCCTGCGCTTAGACCACTGCGCCACCGGGGCGGCAAAAATGGATTTTCAATGGCGCTGCAGTCCTGTATATGTGAAAAAGAAGTGGGACGGTGAGCAACAATGGATGTTTCAAGTTCTTCATAAAATGCACATTTAGCTGCCCCGGCGGCGCATTTGTCTAAGCGATGGCTTCTGACCATTCGTCTGCGATGGGTCCGGGTTTGAATCCCTTTGTGGCATTGATGTTGTGTTTGTCTTACGGCTCTGGCTCTCTCCCTTCCCTGGAGCCAGTGGCCCTAAATTAGGGACGGGCGACTGCTTATAGCACACTGAGTTGCTCACGGTGGTCGTTAAACCCCCAGACGAAAAAAATGCACATTTACACAATCCAAGTAAAGGCTGAGAGCTCTGACGTTTTGTTTATTGGCATTTTCAGTAGCCTTGCATCCTCCTCATAATAAGCTGAACACGCTTTGAGTTCTGTACAGAAATATTGCAAAAGGAAAGTGGAAGAGATGGGACGCGTCCCTTCCAAGGAGGTTAGAATAAGGAGAAGATGGCAACAGCCGCTCTCCCTGTGCTTAGGGCGTTACGCCACTTTTTATCAGCTGACTACGCCAATGCTCCCAATCCGAGAATCTCCTGTATATCTCTATCGGGAAAATCGCGATTTCGAACGGGTTTTTCGGACCCTTACTCTACCCATACAGTCATGAAAAAAATTGAGGCTGGAGTATTCATTCTCATAATTAAAGAATTCTAGAAAAACTAGGAAAATATGTGTTGGTATTTCTGTAAAAAAATGAACAACATAATGATTTTTTGAGCGGAAGTGCATACTGCACATGGTTACTTGCATACTGCGCATGTGCAATGAACCATGTTTAAAATATAACCAAAACCCTAATGTTGAAAAATACGAAGTCCGAAATATTCTTTGTTTGCGTCCTTATTTTGCATGGTTTGCATGCGCTAAGCGAAACTGCTTTTGGCACAGGAAATGACGTCACGTCTCCGAACTCTCTCAGACTTCCACCACCACAGAGAGAGAGGATCGGAACAGCTGATCTGTTTTGGCTTCACACAAAACGGGTCATTTCACCTCCTCTTCTTCTAACCTCCTTTGTCCCATCGAAGGTTTGTTGTTGTTGTTGTTGTTGTTGTTTGATTGAAGGTTTAACGACCACCGTGAGCAGTTCAAATTCTTTATTAAAACAAGGTATGTTACAATGGGGCCGCGGGAGGCTTAGTGGGCAACGTTCGTGACTGCCACGGAAAGGACCTCAGGTTCGATCCCAGGCAGGTACGAACGCTCGATCCACTAAATATCCGCCGTGCGTCGGATTGACACGTTAAGCCGTCGGACCCCGGGTACTGGCCCCCCGGTAATAAATAAGGGCGTCTTCCTCCCCCTTTCTACTTTGCTTCCGTGTCACTTTCCTATCGGGCACTCTAGCCCAAATCTCCTAGCCTCCTATTTCTAAGGGTTGTTTAAGACCTGGGGTCGGACACTCCCTTCCTAAAATCCTCTACATATGATCATGATCATGGTATGTTACAATGAGTCGCTCGACAGCAAATTAAAATGTCAAAACAATGAGTGACATTGAGATGGTCTATACATGATGCAAATGGGAAACCGTCCCATAAAACAAACAAAAATCGAATGATAAAAGACATTATCGGGTGTCAACACTCGAGGCATACATTTTATGAACAGAACATGGGTAATGCATGTATTATGTATATTGTTATGCAATACAGTTACCGGACAAAATAGAAAGGCAGAAGAGCATGGTGCAAACAATACAGAAGCACATTTGACGAAAACAAAAGTAATCGGGACACACGAGCTTGTGGTCTAAATAGTCAAGAACAAAACGTACAAAATGCGTATAACAAGATTGTAAAGGTATGTACAGAACAATTCACAAAAAGCACAGTGCAAAGAAATTACAGTACATTAGCGAAAAAATTGGGATGTGCCACGAAGGCACATGCACAACACAACAATAAAGGAAGGATTTATGCAATACAGTTTTCGCGATTAAGCATAAGACACGATACCAAGGCATAGAAGCATGGTGCAAACAAAAAACAGGAGCACATTTGACGAAAACAACAGGAATCGGGACTCAAGAGCTTGTGGTCCTGAAAAAACAGGACTTAACGTGCGAAATACATAAGACAAAAATAAAAGAACACATGTACAGGACAATTCATAAGAAACACGTCGCAGAACACAATTACGGAAAAAGCACGGTGCAAACAAAATACAAGGCCCGAACGTAAAAAGAGAACCAAAGTCTGGACACACAAGGTTGTGGTCTCAGAAATTAAGACACAAATCACTCGCCCAGCATTAAAACTGTGCAAGAAAAAGAACCAACGAAAAGTACTAGCAAGGTGAAGAGAACAACCAAAAACCAAAACAAAGACAATTCAAAAGAGGACACAATCAAGTCACCAGTAGGATGTCAGAGCCAGTAATAAAAAACCACCCGGTGCGCTGGGCCCAGGTGTTCGGAAAGGTGCCGATTGTTTGCGTGGAAGTTGCAGCTGTGAGTTCCAACCGGAGGCGCACCACGAGCCGGTCTCGAAAGCAAGCCCGCAGCCGCCCATCGGCCGACAGAAGAGATGGAAGTGCAAGAGAATTCCTGAGAGATTGATGAAATGAGTGAATCACTTGCTTGGCAAGTATCAGGCTTTCGGAAGGCGGGTGGGCGGATGTTTTGTGAGCAACAGCCGCGGATATGATTGAAACGGCAAGTCCTTAGAGAAAATTATGTCAGCTAACCGGAAAACAGTATGAAGAAGTGGCAGCAAGATAGGGCAGTGGCAGTACGTATGAGCGACGTCACCGTCAACGCCAACGCCACAGAAAGGACAGAGAGAAGAAGAGAGAAGAGACATGCGATAAAGAAGATGGGGGACAGGGAGCCGGCGATGAAGGAACCGCTAGTGGGTGTTACATTCTAGCCGAGAAGAAAGGGGGGAAGAAGCAGACCAAACGGCCAGGGAGGAGGAAGGAGAAACCCCGGAAATGGGATGGGGAGACTCAGAGGGCGCGCGGAGGAGACGATACAGGGCAGCGGTAGAAAAAGAAAGGACATGGGTGACAGAGTCACGAAAAGGAAGAAAGAAGGGGAGAGGAAGGCTGGGGTCGGGAACGACGAGGAGGCCGTCGTCAGAAACAAGAGAAGGATAGAGAAGCTGAAGGGAGAAACGGAGAAGAGCATTGTTGTCCTCGAGGGAAGAAGTTGGGGTGGAAAAGAGTGAGTCTAGGGGTTTCCAGGAAAAATCGGGATTAATGAGAACCTGCACGGTTAGGATGCCAGCACGGAACCAGGAAAAAATAGACAGAAAGGTTGATCGGTGAACCAGGGTAGAGAAAAAGAGTGGTTCCGCAAGGAGATCCAGGGTGGTGGTTGGAAGAGAGCGAGAGAAAGGGAGGGAACGGAAAAGTGCTAGAGCCTCAGATAAAATAGTAGGAAAGTTAGAAGACGGAATAGTATAGTAGTCCATCCAGGGGGAAAGAAGGAAAGTGAAGGATGGATCGCGAAGAGAGAGAATAACGTCAAGAGAAAGTGTAAGAGAAGGAGAAGGCGAAGTGACAAGACGAATGAGGGAGGCGATGCGGTATGCACGATAGTAACAGTGAGCATCTATGAGATTAATGCCCCCATGCTTGACAGGGAGATATAGCGTCGGAGCGGCTGACCAGTGCTTTGAAGCCCAGATGACTGAAGTGAAGATGCTGTTGAGTTCCGTCAGTCGGGTTGACAAGAAGACGGTGGAGGTCTAGGAATAGGTGCAGAGGGAAAGTAAGTATCGTCGAACGATGTGAGCTCGCTGACAGTAAGAAGTAATTGGAATCGCAAATCTCCAAAACGCTGCATGGTGACGTAACCTATACTGCAAACTGGTCCATGTCAAAAGGCCGGCGGTAAAGGGGTGACCGATGTGGGCTGCAAGGATCTTCTGGGTCGAGGAGGACCAGACCGCACCCTAGAGGGTATCGGTCCGGTCCGTCCACGACCCACACCACAAACCAGTACTTTTGGGGACATTAAGCGAAGCGCCAGAAACAGTAGCGTAAAGATGGTAGGCGGAGAGAAGGTTGTCGAACTGGACGTCCTGGTGGAGACAAAAGGTTGCGTCATCTGCAAAGGCTGTAAGTACGCACTCATGGTGCCTAGTGCTGGCAACTGTCGGAGGAAGAGTAGACAGGATTGGTCTTCGAGCAGCCAGGAGGAATGATTCAAAGACAACGGCGAAGAGTTGCCCCGAGAGGGGGCAGCCCTGCCGGATTCCTCGAAGAAAAGGTACGGGCGCCGTCAAAAAGGAGGCCGTACGGACGCGAAAGAAAGCACCCCGATAGAGGCTGAGAAGAAGAGAAACGAAGGAGGAAAGAAAGCCAAAACCGAGAAGAATGGCAGAAAGAAAGTCGTGAGAGATGTTATCGAATGCTGATCTCTGGTCAAGGTTAAACAGGGTGAGGGGTTCGGAGTGGGTGCGGGCGAGAAAAACTAGGTGCTGGAGAAAGGAGATGTTGTTAAAAATGGACCGACCAGGCACAGTATATGACTGGTCGGGGGAGATAAGAAAGGGAAGCACAGAGTTCAAGCGGCGAGAGAGAAGTTTAGTGGAAAGTTTATAGTCCAGATTGAGAATAGGGCAGCAAGATGATGTGCGCTACAGTAAACTCCGGCGGTAGTGCCAAAGAGGTTTGGGCGCATGAAAAGCAAGCGAGGCCGCCCCGGTGGCGCAGTGGTCTAAGGCGCTGGCCTCTGATCATTCGTCGTAAGGGGTCCGGGTTCGAATCCCGGTCAGGCATGGATGTTGTGTTTGTCTTACGGCACTGGCTCTATCCCTTCCCTGGAACCAGTGACCCTAAATTAGGGACGGGCGACTGCTTATAGCCCATTGAGTTGCTCACGGTGGTCGTTAAACCTCCAATCAAAAAAAAAAAAAGCAAGCGAGAAGAAAAGGCATCAGAGACGGGAGGAAGGCGCGGTAAAAGGAGAAGGGAAGGCCGTCAGGTCCCGGAGATGCGCGTGAATTAAGGGAGGCAAACGCCTCCCGAAATTCAGCAGGAGAAAAGGTGGAAAGAAGAGGATCACAGAGTTGGGGTGGGACCTGAGGCAGAGCAGAAAGCAGAGGGAGGAAGAGATAGCATCAGTAGGCACCACCACACGGAATTTTCCCTGGAAAAAGCGCCGAACTTCCGTGCATAGACGTGAAGGGTCAGATGATATGGTACCATCAGGTAGGCGAAGGTGGCGTAGCGTTTTCGACGTACGCTGTGTTCTTTCGGTACGTGAGAGCTCCTCGTAGGAAATCTCCGGCGAAGAAAGATGAAGCATCTTCAGCCTGCGAGTAGCCTTCACGGCGAGCGGATAGAGTTTCGCTCTAAAGCATCCTGAACAACAAGGTAAGCGGGATCTTGTAAGGGTATTGCAGCCAAGTAGCACCGGATATTACAAATATCCTTCGCACGTTCGTTACGAATAGCGAACGAAAGACGGCGCACGAGCAGACGAAGATCGTTTTTGATGTCTAACCCTAGACGAAGGGTACTGGGAGCGGTACTGATGAGATGTTGTCGATCAGCAAGAAAACGGTGGACGTCGGAGCAAAACGCCACATCCATAAGCAAGGAATCATTAAAGGTCCAGGAGCGTTGTCTGGAAGGCGGGAAAGAGGAAACGCAAATGGTAAGCGCCACAGCACAATGGTCGGAAGAGGTAGAAGGATGGTGTCTCGCCGCAGTGATCGCTGAAAGCAGCGGTGGGATGACGTATATGCGATCGAGACGTGCTGCCGCCGATCCCTGTGCTGGAGAATTCCGCTAAGTATAAGAAATGGTGTCCGGGTGAAGATGCCGATACGAGTCAACAAAATAGAAATCGGTAATAAGTTGAGTAAGCAGATCGACAAGAAGGGAGCGGTGCTCCCCCCAGATGTGCGGACTAGCAAAGGCTGTAGAGTGCAATTACAGTCACCCCCAAGGGGGACCGCCGAAAAGTAGTCAGAAGGCAATGAAAAAGCGGATGGAGTTGACAGTCGTCAGTAGGAATATGCACATTAAAGATATGATATGGTACACAATTTATGCAAAATGCAAAACATTGTAATTGATCGGTAAATAAGTTGTTAACAGCAACAGAAGTGACGGATGGACAAAAACGGTAATGTATGCCGACAGCGATTCCTCCTGAACGTAGCACACGGTGGGCATGATGGAAGGTGTACTGCCATCGGCGCCACTGATTGAATGGTATTGTAGGCGAGCACCACGTTTCCTGGAGCAGGAGGACATCGGCACTAATTGCCGAGAGGACCTCATGTATGGCGGAATTCACCTCGGGGGACCCAAACCCCCGGCAGTTGAAGGAAACTACCGTGAAAGCGCCAGGTCACCCGGCGACGTGGTGAGCCTGATGATAGATATCTTGAGTCCGTGGATCTGTTTGTGAATGAACTTGGCCGTCTTAGCGGAAGGACCGGATAAGAAGAATTGTCCACAAGATTGTCCAGATCGGAAAGCTGTTGCAGGATTGCAGGAAGTCCAGCTTCATGGGTCTTCGCATACTGGAGGAAGCCGTGTGATTTTTGCGTGTAACAGGTGAGAGCATGCAGCTCCTCATACGCAAGAGGCAAAGACGGGAATGATGTGTCGCGGAGAGTCTAATCAAAGTCCTCAAATGTTACCAAAAGAGAGGAAGGGTCGGAAATGGTATCAAAGTCTTGAAGATACGATGGTTTCTGGCGGGTCCGGGAAGAGGAGCGAGTGGAGCTCCCAGCAGTTCTCCCTCGCTTGGTGGTGTTATGAGGAGGTTTGGGCGCCGCCCTCTTATCTGGGCGAGCGCTGTGATCAGGCTCAGAGTTGTCACTCATGGTCTGTTCTGCACTGGTGTAAGCGCCGTCAGTATCTGCAATTGATACTTCGGTATCTGAGACACGGTCGTCTGCAGAATCAGCTGGTGGATCAGGGGCGCGGAACTTGGACGACTACGGCAGCACTGGAAAAGCGGTCGCGGAGAGAGATAGCGGCGCACCTGTCGATGACGGAGCGCTTTCTCGTCTGAGAGGTGCCTCAGACGATAGTCGTGGAGGCAAGGGCGAGTCAGGGGATTAGAGAGAAGTCACCTGCGGTGAATCTTGTGGGGCTGCAGCAGGATTGGGACACTGCTTGTAAAAGTGCCCAAACTTCTTGCATTTGTTGCAGTGATGTTCAGTGAGCACATCAATATAGCGGATGCCGCCCCGGTGGCGCAGTGGTCTAAGCGATGGCCTCTGATCATTCGTCCGAAAGGGGTCCGGGTTCGAATCCCGGTCAGGCATGGATGTTGTGTTTGTCTTACGGCACTGGCTCTCTCCCTTCCCTGGAACCAGTGACTCTAAATTAGGGACGGGCGACTGCTTATAGCCCATTGAGTTGCTCACGGTGGTCGTTAAACCTCCAATCCAAATCCAAATATAGCGGATCTGGTTACCGCACTTGGCCTTGAATTGAGTCGGGATGGTCTGGATTTCCGCCGGGGAAGAAAAACAACCCTATCCACACGACGACTGCCGAGCAGGGAGCTGTCTCCGGGGTCTTTAGGGGCAGCAGATATGTATGAATCGTTCCAACCACATGACCGAATGGCGCAAGAACCGCAAATAAAACTGCATCGGTTACCTCTGGGGGCATTGGGTAGAAGGACACATTCATCGGGCGCTCGGCAACTGGGCTAGGAAGAAGATGTTGATCGCCGATGGTGAGGCCGGCATTGCCGCCCCGGTGGCGCAGTGGTCTAAGCGATGGCCTCTGATCATTCGTCCGAACGGGGTCCGGGTTCGAATCCCGGTGAGGCATGGATGTTGTGTTTGTCTTACGGCACTGGTTCTCTCCCTTCCCTGGAACCAGTGACCCTAAATTAGGGACGGGCGACTGCTTATAGCCCATTGAGTTGCTCACGGTGGTCGTTAAACCTCAAATCAAAAAAAAAAAAGGCCGGCATTCGTCACTGTACGAGCAGAGTCGGCCTTAGAAAAGTATACGACAATCGTTCGGCCTCGCCGAAAAATGTGTGAAATGGCATGTTTTGGAAATTGTTGCTTTAAAGCGGTGGAATAATCTTTGAAGAAGGTCTTCGGCAAAGATTCAAAGATAACACCTCTGTCTAAGATCGTAGTGAAAGCAGTACCTGCTGGCGAGACCTGGGTAATTTCCAAAGAAATGGTATTTCCGTCTCGTTGTAGTTGTGATTGGAGAGCTTCGGCGACGGCGTACATGCCCTTCAGGGGGCGTTGCACAGTGGAAGAGGCCATGCCATTGGATACGTAATGATGACGTCAGAAGTTTAGATGACATGGGGAAGGTACCGTTGCACGAGACATCCATAGCCTCGTCGTCAGCAACGAAGGTGGTAGAAGCTTGAGATGAGTGAAAAGGCAACTGAACAGCCTGAGGTAAGGGGTTGTTCACATCACGAGTTGAGGGCAGTGCAACGTCGCCACTTAGGGAGGGCAGCGAAACAGCACCCAGGGAAGAAGAAGAGGTTGTCTTCACATCGATGGGACACTGGAAGTGAGGTTCAGTTTCGGGCCCCCCACTGCCGAAAGACGCCATTTGCAATGGCGCCGACTATCGTAGCTCCGACCAGCTCGGCCGAGAGATAAACAAGACGTAATAGGAAAAGAAAAAGGCAACTCACCAATCTGGGAGTATTCACAAACGATAGCGGAACCTTCCAAAGGTAAGTGGTTTGAAACTTGGGATTCACAACTCACTAGAAACACACAAAATACGCACGAATTGACGGAGCTCAGAAGTCGCAACTTCTGCCACCGTGAGCAACTCAATGGGCTATAATTAAGCAGTCGCCCATCCCTAATTTACGGCCACTGGTTCCAGGGAAGGGAGAGAGTCAGTGCCGTGAGACAAACACAATATCCATGCCTCACCGGAATTCGAACCCGGACCCCGTTAGGCCGAATGTTCAGAAGCCATCGCTTAGAACACTGCGCCACCGGGTCATCCAAAGTTACAATAAGATATTCGGAGATGCCCTCGTCCAGGGAGCAGTATCACTTAGCGTGCTTGTACCGCGAGAGGCGGCCTTTTTTTTGATTGAAGTTTTTACGACTACCTTTACCAACTCAATGGACTATAAGCAGGCACGGTCCCTAATTTAGGGCAACTGGTTCCAGGGAGGAGAGACAGACAGTGTCGTAAGACAAACACAACGTCCATGCTTCACCGGGATTCAAGCCCGGACCGTTCTTGGACAAATAGTCATAAACCAGCGCTTAGAGCACTGCTGCACCTAGGCGGCCGGTGGCCATTAAAGTGTGGGAAGTCTGGTGGTGTTCAAGGAAGTAAGAATAAGATATCTGGAGATGCCCTTGTTAATGGAGTAGTACCATTTTGCGTGAAGCCTATAACCGCGAGCGACGGCCGTCAAAATGTGGGAAAGCTGATGGTTTTCAAGGCTATTGCAATGCATTTTGTGTAGGCCGAATCGCCTTCTTCCGTCGCAGATATTTCCGATTTCACATCGTAACTTGCTGTCGATGTGTGAGAAAATGCTGGATTTATAAAATTCTTAAGTATTTTGAGGCTCCTTCACATATTTATTTTAAATTGAAACACACGAACGTTAGTGCGAATTCTAAACAAAACATAACGTTAAAATTGAAAACTTTACTCGTATAAGAAATATAATGCTTTCCGGTTTGATATTAACACAGTTTCTGCAACCAAAAACCGCGCTGTTCCAAAATACACAGAGCCCGGTGGCGCAGTGGTCTAAGCGATGGCCTCTGATCATTCGTCCGTAAGGGGTCTGGGTTCGAATCCCGGTCAGGCATGGATGTTGTGTTTGTCTTACGGCACTGGCTCTCTCCCTTCCCTTTAACCAGTGACCCTAAATTAGGGACGGGCGACTGCTTATAGCCCATTGAGTTGCTCACGGTAGTCGTTAAACCTCCAATAAAAAAAATACACACAATTGAAATTACATAGATATCAGGTAAACAACGTCAATTTCCTACAGTTTTTTTTTTTTGAGTGGAGGTTTAACGACCACCGTGAGCAACTCAATGGCCTATAAGCAGTCGCCCGTTCCTAATTTAGGGCCACCGGTTCCAAGGAAGGGAGAGAGCCAGTGCCGTAAGACAAACACAACATCCATGCCTCACCGGGATTTTTTTTTTGGTTGGAGGTTTAACGACCACCGTGAGCAACTCAATGGCCTATAAGCAGTCGCCCGTTCCTAATTTAGGGCCACCGGTTCCAAGGAAGGGAGAGAGCCAGTGCCGTAAGACAAACACAACATCCATGCCTCACCGGGATTCGAACCCGGACCCCTTTCGGACGAACGATCAGAGGCCATCGCTTAGACCACTGCGCCACCGAGACGGCCCCACAGTTTGCGGCTTCACGATTATGAGGGACCCAGGCATCCGCAGAAGTACTATTCTAACATCTTTGGTTTAGTCCAAGGCTATTGCAATTATTTTGTGTTGGCCAAATCGCATTATTTCGACGTAACTGTTTTCAATTTTGCATCGTAATTGACTGTTGATGTGTGCGAAAATGCTGAATTTATAAAATTCTTCGTTATTTTGAGGCATCGTCCCACTTATATTTTAAATTGAAATGCATGAAATGTTAGTGAAAGTTCAAATCAAAACGAAAAATGCTAAAAATAAAACTTTACTTTCTTGTGGAACGGAAAGCTTTCCGGTTTGGTATTGACATATTTTCTGCAAACAAAACTCACGCAATTCAGAAACATCACACAGCTGAAACTCCTAGGTATTATGTTGTTGTTGGGGGTTTAACTACCATCGTGAGCGACTCAGTCGACTGTAAATAGTCGCCCGTCCCTAATTTAGGTCTATAGGTTCCATGGAAGTGAGAGAGACAGCGCTGTAAGGCAAACACAACAGCTATGCATCACTGGGATTCGAACCCTGATCCATCTCGGATAAATGGTCAGAAGCCAGTGCTTAGATTACTCCACCACTGGGGCGGCGTAGGTATCATGTAAACCACACCAAAATTCCTACACTTTGTGGCTCCGCGGTTAAGAGACGCAGGGCATCTTCAGAAGTTTTATTCTAAACCTTCTTGGTCCCATCTTCACGAAAAGTAACGGGGCCGCCCCGGTGGCGCAGTGGTCTAAACGATGGCCTTTGATCATTCGTCCGAACGGGGTCCGGGTTCGAATTCCGGTGAGGCATGGATGTTGTTTTTGTATTACGGCACTGGCTCTCTCCCTTCCCTGGAACCAGTGACCCTAAATTAGGGACGGGCGACTGCTTATAGCCCATTGAGTTGCTCACGGTGGTCGTCAAACCTTCAATCAAAAAAAAAAAAAAAAAAGTAACGGGGCGGTGTTCCACCATGCCCCCTTCCGACTGCAGACCTGTTTTTTGATTTCTACAAATCCCAGAGAAGTCAATCTACTTTGGGGGTGGGACGGGTAGCATATTTCACAAGTGAATGTACGGAATTGCGATTAAGGCCATTTCCGCCAATCGATTGGTTCAGAGCTTCTTTGGAGGTTGCGAGTAGGCGGGACCTACTCGTAGGGTCATGTGACGGAGACCCATGTAGGCTTTTTTTTTTTTTTTTTGATTATAGGTTTAACGACCACCATGAGCAACTCAATGGGCTATAAGCAGTCGCCCGTCCCTAATTTAGGGTCACTGTCTCCAGGGAAGGGAGAGAGCCAGTGCCGTAAGACAAACACAACATCCATGCCTCACCGGGATTCGAACCCAGACCCCTTACGGACGAATGATTAGAGGCCAGCGCCTTAGACCACTGCGCCACCGGGGCGGCCATGTAGGCTTTGCTGCACTCGCCATTTTAATGTTCGGGTGTTTTCTTTGCCTCAATGGTTACTTTCAGTTGTTTTACCCGTACAGTCGGAATGCGACAGGAGGTAAATAGAGAGTGTACTTTATTGGTAGGGGAACTTTTAAGTTTTTATATCAACATGACTTCATGGACTTTTGACTTATCTTCTGAAGTACCTTCACTTTATTTTTTTTAATAAGACGATGAGGCCTATATGCTGAGCTTTGTGCCTCACAGCAACTAGTTGGCCGAGCGGTAATAGCGAAAATGTCTCCTGATTACTAAGAATCTCGAAGATGCACGACCAGCCAAGGAGGTGAAAATCCTTGCGACCAGCACATGAAGCCACGGCAGCATCACAAAAGCCCATCATAGGACACGCTCATGAGAAGGAAGGTTAGAAATGGAGCGTTCCCAAGGAGAAGCGTCTTGAGAGAGTTATAAATTTCTCCAAGGCCCGAACTTTACGTTTTGCCACAGAAGCGTCCCGAAAGTCCGACAAGGAATACGTTTGAGCAGAGACGGAAGTAATGGAAGGAGGGCCGCCCCGGTGGCGCAGTGGTCTAAGCGATGGCCTCTGATCATTCGTCCGAACGGGGTCATTCGCTGGATGACCCCGTTCGGACGAACGGCCTCATTCGCTGGATGACCAACATGAGCCGGGCACCAAACGAACACAATGTCTTCGTAGAAAGAGCGGAGGCGTTGAAGAGAATCGTGCAGAAGAACGATAATGTCTTGAGATTTGCGATTTAATGCCAACAAAGCCTGTAGAACAGAACAACTATCCGTAAGCAGCAAGAGGCCACCGCACGGGCCGGGAGTAAATTCAAGCGCTGTTATTAGGGCCCACGCTTCAGCCGAGAACACTGAGGAAATAGTCGAGAAGGAGAACGAACGGCTGGAATTGTTCCGTGGAAAAAAAATGCTCGATCACCACCGAGGAGTTAATCTGCGAAGCGTCAATTGCAATGATGTGGTGCGACGCTGAGTACTGGGCCAAGAACACCCCAAAGCAATGTCTGAGCAGCATCGGATGCAGATATCGGTGCTGAAAAGGGAGACCCGAGCAGATAATCGAGTAGCAGGCTGCAGACGAAACAGGTGGGGCCGGTAGAGCCTGAAGAAGATCGCTGTTGACGAAAAACGGCTCCTGTCGAAAGCGACTGAGCACGATTCCAACGGGTAAGCCATGAGATCTCCAAGCGTAGAATGACAAGGCGTCCTCTTTCAGAAGAAAGTGAGCGATAGGCAAACGCTGACCCATCGACAAGTGGCGGCACAAAAATCGACTGTTAGAAGGGTGATTCGAGAACGAACGCTAGCGATTCCACATTCAGCACGCAAGACCGCAACAGACGTCGAACGAGGGAGGTGAATAACTGCATGGAGGGCATGGTTTAGCAGAACTTCTAGAGCGTCGTAGAGTTAGGTGGGGGAGGCGAACAGGACCGGAGCCGCATATTCCAGAATAGGCCGAATCACAGCAACGACAAGGCAAGAGTGTTGGGGAAGCCAAGACCCCACCGGCGATGACAAACAACTTTAACAGCAGAGAAGGCTCGGAAGACTGACTTCTTGACGTGCGTAAGGTGGGAAGACCAGGTCAGAGAGGAGTTAAACTAGACCCCTTAAATCTTGATGGAGGAGTGCCAGGTCACTGAGTCGGAGCCCAGCCGGAAAGGAGGGGCCTGCGACCGGCGCTTACGAGAGAAGTCAACCGCGAAGCTTTTAGAAGGAGAGAGACGTAAATCCCAGGAAGATGCCCACTGAACAATGGAATCCAAAGAGTATTGCATATAGCTAAGTGCCGCCGCCCGGTTGGGACTATAGGAAACAATAAAAATGTCGTCTGCAAATAAGAACATATGCGCATTCGGATGACAGCAATCTACCACATCATCAATGTATAAGTTAAAAAATATAGGCGAAATGGAGCTACCCTGAGGAACACCTCGACACTGCGGAAAGGAGGAGGACACCGTTCCCCGCCAACGAACGCGAAGTCTGCGCCGAGCAAGGTAGTCAGCCAGCCAACGGAGACGTCCACGAACACCCAGAGACGCCAGTTTACCCAGGAGGGCAGGATGACAGACCGAATCATATGCCGCCTGAAAGTCCAAAGACACCAGAAAAACATAATTATGTCTAGCTCGAGCCACCAGAAGATGACGTTGGATCGACAGAAGGCACGCCGATGAGGAACGTCCTGGCAAAAATGCGAACTGCAGTTTGCTGATCCGTTGATGAGATAAAATGAAGTCTGTGAGGCGAGAAACCAGGACTTTCTCCAAGATCTTCGAAAAAACCGATGTGAGAGTGATCATTCGGTACGATGATAAGTCGAGAGCATATTTGTTAGGCTTCTTTATTGGGATCATCCAGGACTCCTTCCAACATGAAGGGTGAACGCCGGCAGACCAAAAGAGGTTAAGGAGGTCAACCAGCCATGATGAATTCCACCTCCATATAAGTCTCACCAGTTCGTAAGTACATCCATCAGGACCGGGAGCACAGCGTCGGGGCGATGCATCAATAGCCGTAGCAACTTCACCGGCTGTAAGTAACGCATCCATCACTAGGGAAGAGTCATCATGGTCAATAGAAAAGGAGTGCACCGAACAGCCTGAGGCTTTGGAAAAGAGATCACCAAACGCCGAAGCCTGCTCCACCGGATCAGCAACAAGGGAATCGTCAATCCGAAGAAGCAGGTGATCCGGGCTCGATCCAACATGAGATTTCAGACGGCGCAAGTGGGAGAAAACGAAGCCTGGCCTCGAGGTGTAGGTGCATTGTGCCTTCCAGTAGACACGTTTCTTAAGTGTGAGGAGGTGGCGAAGATTCCGTTCTTCCTGCCGATATAACGTCCAAGCGAAGAGGCAGCCGGACGATTTGGCATAGCAAAGGAGGCGGCGTTTCTTCAGAAGCCGCTGAGCACAATAAAAGTCTCACCAGGAGACCAACGTCGACGCTGACCGCTGGGCCGACCAGAAGCATAAAGAATCTGGGAAATCCGGTCCAGGATTAGAGCGACACCGTCATGAGTGAAAGGAAGTTCACCTCGGATAATCTTCTGGATGGAAGGCCAAGCCACTGACCAAGCAACTGGCTGCAGACCCAGTGAAGGAGGGGAGGGAGCCAAACATCCCTGCCGCCAATATTGTAATGACAGGATGATGGGTGCTACCGTAGAGGTCACTATCCACTGACCAGGAGCAGTACGGAACCAGCTGAGGAGAGCACATGGTGAGGTCCAAGACAGAGCAATTTGACCCCCTGCAAAAAGTAGATGCCCCCGAGTTTAGGAGACAAAGATCCTGTGAGTAAAGCTAGTCCATGAACTCAGTACCTCCCCGGCTCGGAGAAGCAGAACCCCAGCTAGGGTGATGAATATTGAAATCCCCAACCAACATACAACAATCAGTGAGCAGTTGTTCGATCCGTCCAAGCAAGAGCGCTGAGAGGGGAGGAGAGGGAATGTATAAATTAATAATCCTGATCGCGGTGTCGCCAGAGAAGATATCCGTAGCAAGAAGCTGTTCGTTCGAATCCGAGCTGGAAGATGTCCACCAATCTGAAAGAGATATCTGACCTGATTGTGGTAAGGAGGCCACCCCTCCCCTCCCCCGATCACTTCTATACACCGTACGGGCTGGGAGGGAAAAAGAGATACCAGGAGATAGCCAGGATTCTTGGATAGTCAAGATCGTGGCTGTAGCAAAAATAGAACTGTCGGTGAAATAAGGTCTTTTCGAGCGAAGGGACTGCGCATTACATTGGACCAGCGACCAACTATTCATGAAGAGAAAAGTAATCCGCTAGGCCAGATGCCGTCTTGAACCGCATGGGACAAAGGCTACAAAGAAACTTACCGTCGTCACGATAAGCTTTCAGGTGAGACAGCAAGGCTTGGACGAGAAGAGAAGGGCACGGCGCATGGACGACACGAGAAGGTTCTGGAGTGAGAAAGTTTGACGGATTCCGCAGCAGACTCCACATACGGAACCACAGATTCTTCGCATGACAGGAATTCATCGGCGCTTTGGCCAGTGACAGGAGGTTGCTCAGCAAACACTGAAGAAGCTGGGCACGCTGCAACTGTAGTGGGAGGATTCTGCAAAACTTCAGCCTGTGGCACCTGTGCATCGGTCCAGGTGGGACCGGCATGTAGGGAAGGAGGTGAAAGAAGATTCGTCAATGAGTCAAATCTACTGGTGAGTTTGGAGATAATGTCCAGATGCTGAGGGAAGGCAGAGGAGCAAGCACACGGAGGTTGAGCCGGAGTCGCCGCCACCGCCGCCGCATATGAGGCCTGGTGGACTTGATGCACAGAGTCCCGAGCTTCTGGATAGCTGAGATGCTTCGAAGCCATAATATCTAGGATCCGCTTTTCTTGGAGGTAAATAGGGCAGTTCGTGTCAGAAATAGGATGAGAAACTGGAAGTCCGATGCCGAGCATACCGAAGAGTCGTGTCCTTCACCACAACGAGAACAGCGAGCGGCACTACGACAGATTGACAGCAGATGTCGATAACACTGACAATTTTTACACTGCCAAGGCGAATCCAAGAAGGGTCTGACCGCACATCTGAATTGGATTGGATTGGATTTGGGGGTTTAACGACCACCATGAACAACTCAATGGGCTATAAGCAGTCGCCCGTCCCTAATTTAGGGCCACTGGTTCCAGGGAAGGGAGAGAGCCAGTGCCGAAAGACAAACACAACATCCATGCCTCACCGGGATTCGAACCCGGACCCCTTTGGGACGAATGATCAGAGGCCATCGCTTAGACCACTGCGCCACCGGGGAGGCACCGCACATCTAGAATACCACAGATAGATAGTATCACGGTTAGGCCACCGGGGAGGCACCGCACATCTAGAATACCACAGATAGATAGTATCACGGTTAGTAAAGCCCAGCTCCTCCACTAGGACCGAAAAAGTAGGGACCCTCGAGGAATTTACTGAACGTCGGAACCGAACAACACGAAGACAGTTCACACCACGGTCCAACAATTCCGTAGCAATCTCATCAACAGGGGCTTCAATGTCCACATCTTGAAATAAAAACTTCGTTGTCATAAGCTTAGTGAGGATCTGATTTTGACAGGTACCTGAAGAAAATTAGAAAGTTGACAAATTTCCAGCAAGCAAATGAGATTCGAGGAACGAACCAATAAGTCAGCCGAACGTAAAAACTGAACGTCTGAAATCGAGTCATGCATTGAAATCTTGTCCACGAAGAATCTCTTCAACAGCATAGGACAGACTCTGGGTAGTTTCTCAGAAGTCGCAGAAAGAAGTATTTCACCACGAGTCACTCCGCTCGCAAATGCCCTACGCAGCAATTCCTGAGGAGACCATTGAATCGAACAAACAAAATCATTAACTGGTACTAGCAAACCACCCAGCTGAGGAAGCTCATCACCAGGTGAAGAACGCATCCTTTTAGCCGGAGTCGAGGAATCAGAGTCCCCCATCCCCGCCGGATCC
Source organism: Macrothele yani (assembly GCA_039090855.1). Lineage (NCBI taxonomy): Eukaryota > Metazoa > Arthropoda > Arachnida > Araneae > Macrothelidae > Macrothele > Macrothele yani. Next base: position 77,979,409 of record CM077023.1, on the reverse strand, counting down.
ATCGGCGGTAGCTAGGGCCCACCCCGAATCAACTGACCACAACAGACAAGAGCATGCAAAGAAAAATATTCTACCTTGGATATGGGAAGAACCAATCGCCCGCAAAACTTTAGCAGGCAAAGAAACGAAAATACTGTAGAAGAGGAAACAGCAAGCCGCTGTCTCAAAAATGCAACAAAACAAGAACGCTTTCGCCAACGACAACACACTCAAAACACACGGTATCCTACGGGGTTCACCGATTAGAAACAGGAGAGCCAACTTCACTCCAGCCAACCGTTGCCAATCAGCACAAAAACTCCTTCACTCCATATAGTTATCACAGAGCCGACAGATGTCAGCACGTTAATGCTCACTCCTCCTTTAGTTCAGGATTAGTATTAATGTGTTTTGTATGGATAAGCTGACCAGACGTCATCAATTCTTGAAGATAGTCCTCGAATTTAGTTTAGTGTCCCCAAAAACGTCTGAAGCCTTTTGGGACGCAAATTGTCCTCAAATTTTAATGTTTGTCCCCAAATGTCCTCGAATTTACACTTCCTCATTAACCCTTTAGATTTCCAATGAAAAATGTTCTTAAAAGTAGTTTCCGTTGTACTAATTTTCCAACATGCTTCTTGTGAAAACAAATTTTGACTTTTTTTTCTTCTTTCTGGGTTTAACGACCACTACTAGCAACTCAAAGGACTGTAAGCAGTCACCTGTCTCTAATTTGCAGACATTCGTTCTAGGGAAGGAGAGAGCAAGTGCTGCAAGACAAATACACCACCCGTGCCTCATTCGGAACTCGAATCCGTACCAACCTGTAGTTATGTTCGTGACTTAAAATCAGAATTACCTGGATTACCTTGCAGAAAGAAATTGAAAGAAGATGCTCAATCTTCCAGGTCAAATTGGCCATAAGCATATTACAACTGCTAATCCTCTTGAATCGTCATCCACCGTTCCTAGCGTTCTGAATGTTAGTCCTGCAGCAGATAGATTACATGGAGGTGAAGTAAGAAAACGTTCTTTTTTTTTTTTGGATTGGAGGTTTAACGACCACCGTGAGCAACTCAATGGGCTATAAGCAGTCGCCCGTCCCTAATTTAGGGTCACTGGCTCCAGGGAAGGGAAAGAGCCAGTGCCGTAAGACAAACACAACATCCATGTCTCACCGGGATTCGAACCCGGACCCCATTCGGACTAATGATCAGAGGCCATCGCTTAGACCACTGCGCCACCGGGGCGGCAAGAAAACGTTCATTGGAAACCTTTCGCAATGTGTCTCCAAAGAAAATAAAAATTGATAAATCTGTGTCAACTGATATTACGTCACCATCTTCAGATGATGTTCAACTTCTGAAGACGAAGATAAAGTCATTGGAAATAAGAAATAAAAGATTAAGAGTTGAGTGCACCAAATTAAGAGTGCAAAATAAGTGCCTTAATAACAAACTTGCATCTACTCAAAGGGATCTGCGTGAATGTCTGAATAACTCAGCTTCACAAGTGGCAGCTGACGTGAGTAAAGTTTTACGTAAAATATTTACAGAAAACCAGATTCGTTGTTTGCTGTATAACAAAAAAAGTGTGAAATAGGGAAAGGATGACATATGTAAAGCGATTACATTGCGGGATCTGTCAAATCCTACAACTTCTTGCGATTGAAGATGGGGTTTCCTTTGCCTGGGCTTTCAACCCTGCGTCGATGGACCAATCGTTCATTCCGTTGTCATCCTGGTATTTTGCACGATGTTCTGCAGTTAATGCAAACTCGGGGTGAAAGATTTAATGATGTAGAACGCGTATGTGTAATTTCATTTGACGAAATGAATGTCGACAGCCGGATTTCATATGACCAGGAAGAAGATCGTATTTTTGGACCCTACAGCAATGTTAAGGTGGTTATGGTGCGAGGAATCTTTTCTAGCTGGAAGCAGCCGATATATTAAGATTTTGATGTTTCAATGACAGCGTCATTACTCAAAAAAATAATATCATCCTTACAGGATATTAAATATAATGTTGTTGCTGTAGTGTCTGACCTTGGGCCAAAGAATCGTGCAGTGTGGAAGGAACTCAATGTGTCACACACAAACACAAGCTTTCCGAATCCATCAGACCCCCCAGAAACGGGTTTGGGTATTTGCAGATGTACTCCATCTATATAAGTTGCTCAGAAATCACTTTCTTGATGCGGGATTAACCTTGCCAAGTAACAAGGTCATCACAAAAGCCATTGTTGAGCAGTTGTTATCTTTGGATTGTGGTGAAATTAAAATTTGTCTAAAATTAACATCACATCATCTCACAGTGAAAGGCAAAGAGCGTCAACGAGTACGTATGGCAGTCGAGCTGTTTTCCAACCATACAGCACAAGCCATACGTTATTTAATGCCAAATGAAGAGTCCATTGCTGAATTTATTCAGATGATCAACAATTCTTTTGACGTTTTCAATTCTAGGAACCCCTCTGATGAACGACCCAATGCATGTGGATTTGGTATTCATCATGCTATTCAAGAAAACACTTTAAGGAAACTGTTTGCTTATTGTCAAGGAATGAGAGTTGGTACTACGAAAGTTCTTTTGCCTTTTCAGAAAGGTTTTTTAACTTCTATACAGTCACTGATGGGACCCTTCGGTGACCTTAAACCATTGAACATCAAATATATATTGACGTCACGCTTGAATCAGGACTAACTTGAAAACTTTTTCTCACGGATCCGAGGAATTGGTCACTTTTACGATAACCTGTTACCTTCAGAAGTGAAGTGCCGCATTCGCCTCTTATTACTGGGTAGCAACATATCAGATATTCCATTATCTAGTGCTTCTTCAGTTGCTTCAGATGTTGACGACAATGGTTCCTTCTTAACTTTTGAGCTATTGGGTAGTATTTTGCCAGATATGGCAGAATCACTTTCCATGGTTGAAGGTATCACTGAGATGCGGGACATAGTGATTGATGATCCTATTAATCCTGATCCTCCTTTAGCACGTGTTACTGGAAGTGATAGCTCTGTTGAAGGTTTTAAATACATTGCTGGCTATCTTGAGCATCGTGGGCAAAAATATGATAAAACCTTAGGCACTCCCACTGGGCAATTACCTGCTGTTCCCGGAGATGTCCCATCTTCGTGCTGGATAGGAGCATTGTCACGAGGAGGTCTCCTTATGCCTTCTGATGACTGGTTAAGCAAAATCAGTCAATTTGAGCTGATCTTTACCTCATTTCATAGGCAACATTTTCTGTCACCTGATAAAAATATTGTAAAGAAGCTTTGTAATGTTATAAGTAAAAAAATTCTTGATACTCCACTAGAATTACTCAAACTGTATGTGAGAACAAGAACATTCATAGTAACCGAATGTTTGTTGCCAAGTACAGGGTGTGGCAGAAAAACTGGAATCTGTTATCAAGGTAAACGCTATCTTCTATTAAATTTGAGATACTAAATTTAAGTTAAGCAATTCAGTTAAAAAAATTATGTTGTTTTTTGTGGGCTGTCAGTAACTTAATATCATGTCAACTTAACTTAAGGCAGTCCCTTTCTGTGGATTTGAGCTAGCCTGGGTTGGAAGGAAGATTTAGGCAGATGATGTAGAACGCTTATGTGCAATAAATTCTGCCCGCCATTGCAATAGTATTATATAATTTTTTTCATTTAAATTCTGCCCGCCATTGCAATAGTATTATATAATTTTTTTTCATTTAAATTCTGCCCGCCATTGCAATAGTATTATATAATTTTTGATAGCTTTTTGTGCCACCTATTAAAATAAATTAAAAACAGAACATTTAGTGCGAATTTTTATTTGTATTTGAAGGCTACTAAGTGGAATTCTGGAAACAACAAGATTTATTTTGCAAAAATGAAATGATGAATAATATATTTACTTCTTGTTTGTTTAGCCCGTTAACGGGACTACCTGATGCGCTGATAATCGAAAGACTAGACTTTAAAAAGTTTGGATTTTTAAGAATTTACTTTCGCACTGACAATAAATTTTTGTAAATATAACTTCCTGCGAACTACGGAACTACGAAGTTCAGCAATATGTTTGTTTACAGCAAAGCCCTCATATTTCTTTATACAAAAGCTGTTATTTTTTTTTTTTTTTTTTGCTTTCAAAATTAATTAATTCATGAAAGAGGAAATAACAGATCCCTGATAAATATGTTAATCTTTGAAGTTTGAAATTATTAGTATTTGAAAACATTTTCCGTCGCGTTTATTTACATTCCTTGCTAAAGTGTAACCCGTAGCAGCAATGGCTGCTACGGGTTCTTGGCTCTCGCCTCTGGCTGCTTTGCTCCCAGCGGACGTCATTTCGCCAGCCAATAGCAGCGTTTCCGAAGTAGCTCAACTTAAAGAGATATCTAATAACCTTGATTCACCCTAGAAGACACTGAAAGGAAAAGTACAAGAGCCTACGCACTCACTGAGCATGCTTCTCTGACACAGACACCGTCTGCACAAAGACTATAAACGCTTCGCGTGAAGAAGCTCAACTCTCGTAGAGATAATGTAAAACAGGCGACAGCAGCGCCACCATGTAATGCGGCCGTAGATGCTCTGCGGGAAAGTTAACATTCAGGCGCAAAAAGCGTAGGAGACACGGGACGGGAAGCCTATTTCACGGAAAGGAAGCGAAGCTTTGATCTGCGACTGTTTCCTTCGGTCTCATTGGGTCTACTAAAGCATTTTTTTTTTGTTCTTTTCTGAGTATCCGTCCTGTCCCTTCTTTTGGTGAAACAAATACATACATTAGCAATTAATATTATTTTAAGGAAATTTTAGCAGTTTTATTCTCACTTTAAGCACCGTAGTAATACCAGGTTGCTTGGCATGAATTTCATATTTACAATATACTTTAAATGTCAAAAATGCTGAGGCTGGTTTTGAATTTCCATGGGATTCGTGGTACTTCGTATTAAAAATTGTTTGCATGGAATTTTCAGTAGCAAAACAAAGGAATGGGTTCCCACAAAACGTAAACATTAGGTACCCAGCAAAAACAGTCTTGCTGGGCCAGCACTGTCCGCCAATTTCCCAGTAGTAGCCATAATAATAAAAAAAAAAAAAAAAAGCAAAGACAACCGCAGTTTCCCAATGCTACAATTTTTTTCTACCCTTCCGAAGTTTGTAAATTAAACGCACTGCGCTGGGGAAATTTTCTCAACAGATCGGAAAAACATTCGTTCGTATCTGAGTAGGTTCGAACCTGGGCCTTTGGCGTGATAGCTGAGCTCTCTACCGACCGGATTAATTCCTCACGTTGGAGTGTATGCTTAAAGCTGTCTGTTTGGTATGCAATGTGTAATCGAATGCTTCCCTCTTTCATTTTACAATATTACGAGGTATTTTTCATAAAAGTCAGTTTCATATAATTGATAAATTAATTTTTTCAACGTAACGATAGTTTTTTTTTTTTTTTTAACCTTAAGGGAACTTCACTCATTTTCAAGGCGTGTACATACTTAGAGTCGCTTTCCAAAGTTTTGTACTGTCTTGCCGTCTTGAAAAAGATTGTTGAATAAATATATATTTACACGGGTTCATGTCACATTCTGTTACATTTTTAACGTTGTGTCTTTCCTTTCCGTTGTCCGAAGCTACATTTGTTTTAAAGAGTAAAAGATATTTTATTTTACTTCTCGTTATTTTTAGAAGCGAATTCCTCCCAGTCTTGCCGCCCCGGTGGCGCAGTGGTCTAAGCGATGACCTCTGATCATTCGTCCGAAAGGGGTCCGGGTTCGAATCCCGGTGAGGCATGGATGTCGTGCTTGTCTTACGGCACTGCCTCTCTCCCTTCCCTGGAGCCAGTTGCCCTAAATTAGGGACGGGCGACTGCTTATAGCCCATTGAGTTGCTCACGGTGGTCGTTAAACCTCCAACCCCACCCCCCACCCACCACCCTCCCAGTCTTGTGTATTCAACCTATGGATGAGTACACCACATAGCGTTACTTTTTTTTCTTTCTAATAATTAATGAATTTTGTACGTCTATAATTCTTTTTTTTTTTTTCAGCAAACGTTGTTTTAATGGTTTTCCAGGATATTTGTTTCAAGCGGTTTCAAATTTATTCTTGTTATTCATCCACTCCATTCCATGAATTGTTATTCATCGGAATGGAGTGGGTGTATTTCATGGCTGTAATATAAACGCAGATCTAGATGAGAACAACAAAACCTTTGAACAAAACGCCAACACAAACAAGCGTTTATATTCTTTGAACACAAACACGCATGCTCAGTCCAACTCAGTCTGCTCCGGCATCCTGCGGCATCAGCCTGTAATGTTGGCTTCTGTGTAGTAATTCTTTGCCGCATAATATAGTGGCGCTAGTTACGTCTCGCTGAGCCTTACCTTTGGTCTGCAGCGCCGCGATGCGGCGTGGGACATATTTCCAACGCAGTTTTTGAGTTCGCACGGCACACCTCCCCTTTTAGACGCTATATCCATGCCTCACCACCGATTCGAACCCGGACCCCGTTCGGACGAATGATCAGAGGCCATCGCTTAGACCACTGCGCCACCATCCGTGTTTTACCTCTACACACAAAATATGACTTACCTATAACATTATTCATCCATATGCAGTTAACGACCGTCCAGAAAATACACCACCTTCGTCGATGTCAACAACGAAGTTACAGAAAAATGCACCACTTCACAATTACATGATACATCCCTACTTTCGAGAACGAGAGTACATTACCTCGGGTTCCTCGGGCTTCGGGTTGTTTCCGATCAAATCGTCTCCCTCTCTGAACAGCCAATCACAGCCTTGCGTGGAACCCGTATAAGATTGCCGTGGTGCATTTTCTGGACATGCGCCCCGCCCCGGTGGCGCCGTGGTCTAAGAGATGGCCTCTGATCATTCGTCCGTAAGGGGTCCGGATTCGAATCCCGGTGAGGCATGGATGTTGTATTTGTCTTACGGCACTGGCTCTCTCCCTTCCCTGGAACCAGTGACCCTAAATTAGGGACGGGCGACTGCTTATAGCCCATTGAGTTGCTCATGGTGGTCGTTAAACCTCCAATAAAAAAAAATACGTCCTCTTTTTTTAATTTTTAAGTTGGCCTACTTGATGTGTAAGGACTGATAATATTTGAGAAGTACAATGCGGATATTTTCACGCTTAAAAAATACATTGCAACAACAAACTTATACATCATCGTGATACAGAATGCGGTTTACTCACCTGGAATTGATGGTCTGCATCTCCCCAGCGTACACCGTGGTTTAGAGTGTTTTACCGGTTTTTGCAGAGACATTAGGTCCACCTTAATGAAACATCGCTTTTTAAACTGCTACACAATCAAGGGCTCTTTTAAAACAGGCCTTTTGTGTCAAGATAATCGGGCAATCCTTTATTTAAGACCTTTTTTGTTCTTTTTTCTTCTTTTTTTCAATTTAACCAGGCCTTTTTGTATCAGAAAAATCTGGCAACCCTGCCTTTACCTCTATTTGGGAGGGAACTATCAGTAACCGTAACTGTTCTAATCGTAATAAGTATTTGGGCGCTTTTTTCCCCTCCTTGCTGCTTTTTTTCCCGCCTTGCCGCTTTTAAAATCGATTTGATGCTTGTGTTGGCTTTGTTCCTGAAGTTTTTAGCCGATTGCATTTCTTAAGTTGGCTTTAGAGCACTAATTTGAAGTAAATAATAGTAAGTAAAACATTGCTTAATGATATTTCTGTTTAAGTAAAAAATTGTAATTATAGTCAGTTTGTAATCTGTATTATATGGTGTATATTTATGACTGAAGTATGTGTACACTACATAATTTGCAATTTAACTATTGTAGATCCATTCGAATCATTCGTTATATTCATTACAGCTGTGTTGCAGATCAAATGTTGCCGTTAATTTGCCATTTCTTAATATTCGCACCTTTTGTGTATAACGGAATTTTTAGTTCTATTAATGGTTTTCGTATTTGTTCTTGAGAATTTGTGCAAGATCCATTCGAATTGTTCGTTATATTTCATTACAGCTGTCTGTTGCAGATCAAATATTGCCGTTAATTTGTAATTTCTTAATATTTGTATCTTTTGTGTATCACGAAATTTTTAGTTCTCTTTCTTAACCCCGTAGCAGTATGGCTGCGATGAGCGACTCACGTCCCAGATTTTATTTTGATCGGGACACCTCAGAACCCTTTTAAATCTTTTCTTGCAGGTTCCCAATGATGGATGTAAGTTTCCCATTTTGGGATGGAATTTAGTCTTTCAAAACTTTCTGAAAACGGAAGTTGTGAAGATTCCACCTGTAATCGCCATTTTTTTTTTCACTCGCAATGTTCCCTCTGCCCGGTATTGTTCTTAAATACCCTTTTATTGCATAAATGTTGGTGTTACAGCTTGCAAATGGAGGCAATGATTTCTGAAAACCGAAGTTGGACTGGCACCTGCAATCTTAAATTCTTTTTCTCGCCCTGTTTTCTCTCAGCTCAGTGTGGCTGTTAAATATTTTATTCTATAAATATCTGTACTTCAGCTTGAAAATTGAGGAAATTCTTCCAAAAACTAAAGTGGGACGAGGGGGGGGGGATTTCTCCTGTGAACTTAAAATTAAAGCAAAAATTTTCGACGAAGGTAGCTAAAGTATGCCATTTCTCCCCCCCCCCCCAACCCTGCGGTGTTTTCCTTGCATTGTATTATTGTTTAAACATAATTTAATTACATATATGATTGCATTTAAGATCGATAGTTTCGAGAAAAAGTTTAGGAAACCGGACACGCGGCGGAGCGACGATTTCTCTCTGAATTGCAATTTTTTTTTTCTGGCGATGCATGCACCCACTGTCTTGTGTTGCTATAAAATATAATTTTATTCCATAAATCTTTATTTCAGCCTGAAAATTGAGGCAGAATTTTAGGTACAGAGGACAGAGTGTTCTGGATTCTAGTTATTAGGTTAACCTTTTTTTAGACACAAAAAATATAAGATGGTCAGTTCTTTTGCACCATGATATCTGTCGTAGACTTATCAGGAACTTTCTGCTACAGGGTTTCTTAATGGTTTTTGTATTTGTTCTTGAGAATTTGGGTAAAGATGTTCAAAGATTTGGATCATTACAAAGGAGATGCACCTATTCCTTCAGTTTCATTCTAGAATAAAATGCTTTGCAACCTGTCATACAGAATTCCTATGGAAAATGATCCCTGAAACGTATATAATGTGTTATTTTGAACTTTATTCAGTCATCTGTACTTTAAACAGAAACAACAATGATTTTGCAAAATAAAGGGGGGGGGAGCTGTTATTTTTTCCGTAACTGTCCACGGAAAAAGAACTAAACTAAGAAGGTGGGGGTGCAAAAGCACCGTTCATCTAACACTGCAGATTGTGAGAACGTCAAAAGAACTGGAACGTTGAACTGCTCTGGTTGATTGTTGTCCAGAATCACTAGACAAAATTATACATATTGATGAATATGTAAATTTTGTCTACAGACATTCATATTGATGAATATGTATATTTTAGACACCGTAGACATGGTGCCTACAGCTTAGTTTTCAAGTGGGGGTAAACATAAATTGTGCCATCCTGGTGACATAGTGGTCTAAGCGATGGCCTCTGATCATTCGTCCGAAAGGGCTCCGGGTTCGAATCCTGGTAAGGCACGGATGTTGTGTTTGTCTTACGGCACTGCCTCTCTCCCTTCCCTGGAACCAGTGACCCTAAATTAGGGATGGGCGACTCCTTATAACATATTGAGTTGCTCACAGTAGTCGTTAAACCTCCAATAAAAAAATAAATAAACAACAAATTATAACTATGAATAACAAATACAAACACCATACAGCGTTTGAATTACCAGGTGGTCCGCTGGCCCTTGGCCAGTAAAACTTCCATCGGACCACTGAACTATTGGTTTTACTGGCCCAGATGGCTAGTAAGTTTTTTTGTTTTTTCTAATTTGTCAAGTTAAAACTGAATTTCGATTTCTTTTACCTTGCTGTATTGTTTTCTTTTTAAACTGCAGATCAATGATAGGTTTAAAAACAAATATTTGAGGTAATTCCATTAAAATGATATGTTATTTTTTACATATATTGTAAATGGCTTTAAGGCTTTTTATTTTTTTTTTACGGACCAGTGGTTTGCAAATTCTAGTGGTCCGCTGGGCCAGTAGAAGATTTATTTCTAATTCAAACACTGCCATATGTAAATTTCACTATGCCTTCTTATTATCTAACCATTTTTACCATCTCTCAACACTTAAATTTAATCAAAAAACACAAAGATTAAAACTACATACCAAAGACTGATAGATAAAATCAGGCAGTGTGTTAGAACAATAAGGAAATTTCTTTGTCGCTCTTTTGATCCTTTTGGCACTTATGTCAAGTGCGGTACGAAACCCCAGAGGTCACTTAATTGGTCATCAAGTATGAAAAAATGCCCTCAGGATAAATTTCTGGCAAAACTTTTGAGAGATTTTTGTTTAGCAGTGAATAACTGCTGCAGAGGAAGATATTTCCATTCTTTGCCTTCCATACTTTACTGTACATATGCTGTCTGTTCAGCATGCAATAGCAAATTTTACTGTAGTAGAATCTACAGATTTCTGAATGTAGTAGATAATCTCTACATATATTACATTCAGAACTACTGGATGTAGAGATTCTGCTACATTCAGTAATTCTGGATGTAGGTGAATCTCTACAGAGAAAATTAGCAATCAGAATTAGTATTTGTAGTACCTTCCAACAACAGAAAAGGCATATCCAATTTCCAGGGAAGGGTAAATGTCATTTCATTTCATTTATTTATTCTTTCAGTTGCCACTACAGCAACTAGGAAAAGGAGAAAAAGGCCGTGAGGCCTGACATAGCCCTCCTCTCCCCAGAATACAAAAAACATAAAGCTTAGCAGAAAAGGCAAGCCAACACATATATGGTAGGTACACGTACTTGCTCACAACCAACACATATAACAATGTGTTCCATCAACAATAGTCTTCATTATATCTAGACAAACAAGTATCATATACACTTCACTACATAATCACATATATATTTATAAATAAACAACAAATAATGTTTGCACCTCACTCTATAATTATACTAACCCACATTTCTTCCATTTAGTCGAAATTGCCTATTGTTTGCTAATTATTTCATAAGATATGCCTTTAATTTTATTTTAAATAAGTTAAAATTATTAATTAATGTTAGTTCTTGGGGCAATGAGTCCCAGAATTTTGGGCCACTATAATTTATATTCATTTTAAGTTTCTCAGTTTGTGGGAACATTGGAATTAGTAGTGATCTATTCCTAGTATTGTGGTAATGAGTATGTATATTTAGTGTTATTATATCATTGTTTATACCATTTTTAATTATTTTATACATTATTTTTCCCAAGTTATAATCATATAATTGCTTTATCGTTAAAATATTATATATATTGGGGTTCACTTTTGACCAAATATATAAGATTGGTTGAAAATTATTTGATGTTTTAAGATCTATTAGTCATAAATCTATTTTGCAGTACCTGTAGTTTATTAATATTATATTGTGTGGTTTGTCCCCAGGTTAAAATGCAATAATTTATGTGTGTTTGAATTAGAGTATGATATATAGAAATTAATATTTTTGGTGTTAAGTTTGCCGAAGCACTACTGACCATTCCGATATTTCTAGAAATTTTGTTATTTAAATTTTCAATGTGTTTGTTCCATTTCAAATCATTGTGTATAGTTGCACCTAGATAAGAGTGTGTTGAGACCGTATTAATCCTGACTCTATTCATCAGAATCGGTAAATCGTATAAATGTGAAGCTTGTGAATTAGAGAAAATCATTAATTTAGTTTTATTAATATTAACAACTAATTCATTTGCATTCAGCCAATCTGTTATTAATTTTAGCTGAGTATTAGTTCTTAGTGTAAGCTCATTCATATCAGTTCCCTTTAAAATAATAGTTACGTCATCTGCATATAGGATTGTATCATTATCTTTTAATACTGCAAATAAGTCATTAATATACAAATTAAAAAATAAAGGACCAAGAACTGATCCCTGGGGTACCCCACAGTTTATGATTTGTAATATGGATCGATTCTGATGAATCTGGGTGTATTGCATTCTTTATGACAAGTAACTTTTGAATAAATTATAGCTAGATCCCCGGAGTCCTATAATATTTAACTTATGAAGTAATATATCATGATTTAGGGTATCGAATGCTTTTGATAAATCAAGAAAGACTGCTATTGTTATTTGTTTTTGTAATAGATTTTGTTGAATTATATTTTGTGTATGTAATAATGCTAGTTCAGTTGATTTATTTGGTACAAATCCGAATTGTCTGTGATGAAATATATTATGTCTTTGAATGTATGAAAATAGTCTGGTATGAATTAATTTCTCTAGTATTTTTGCGAAAATTGATAAGTTTGCGATTGGACAATAATTATTTATGTCCTTTTTTGACCCATTCTTATATTTCGGAGTGATTTTGGAGATTTTTAAGGCATCTGGAATTATTCCGGTTTCAAGTATAAAGTTATAGATCTGCAACAACGGCTGAACTATGATATCTGCCACAAATTGTATGGCTATTGGAAAAAATTCATCATAGCCAGGTCCGACATTTGTATTGATTTGGTTTAAAGCATGAGTAAGTTCAGTCCTTGTAATTTTCGACATGTGAAAAGTATTTAGTCTTGAAAGATTTTGTAGGTATTTTGTAAAGTGGATTCCTGAGAATATAAGTTGTTGCTTGGTCAATTGTGGTGACAATATAAAGTGACTGTTGATCTCATTAGCTATAGCCTGTTTATCAGTTATTTTATAAGTTGATTTGGTTAAATATTGCGGCGTAACTGGGCTGATATTTTTCCCCAGTAATAGATTCAGATGTTTCCATGTTAATTTAGGGTTATTTTGAGAGAATATATTAGTGTAATAATTTCTTTTTAACTTCCGAATATCTGAATTCAATTTGTTTCTATATGTTTTAAAATTCTGGAAGTCGACTTGTAGTTTACTTTTAATAAATTTGGAATACAGTCTATTTTTTTTTATTTATTCGATTTAAGAGATTCCTTGTTATCCATGGTTTCCTATTTTTTTCAATTTTATTGCTTTTTGTTATTATTGGAAAAGCTTGATCGTATGAGTCTTTTAACAATATTGTAAATAAGTTATATGTTATATTTGGATTTTCCGCTGGTAGGAAATTTAACCAATTTATAGTTTGAAGCAGGTTCCGAAATTTTTCCAGGTTATTAGAATTTATTAATCGTATTTGTTTGTTTATTAACTGTTTCTCCACTACATGTGTATAAATGTAAACTGTGAAGATTGGTAAATGGTTACTGATATCATAATTTATAACTCCTGATAAAACTGACTCTTGTGGAGCATTTGTGAGTGATAAATCAATAATCGTTTCTGTATTAGGTGTAATTCTCGTTGGATGTAATATTGTATTGATAAATCCAGCAGCAGTTAATATTTGAACAAAGTACTGAGTCTGTGAATTAGTAACAGAAATATTAATATTGAGATCTCCCAATAAAAATCCCCTTTTCCCGGTTAAATTCACATAATTGAATGCCTCTGTTAATTTTTCGAAGAATTGAGTTATATTTGATCCTGGAGGGCGATAGCACACCATTATAATAGTGTGCTGATCTTCTACTGACAAAATTTCTATGGTAGAGTCAGTAAATGTTCAGTTTTTATTAATTGTATAATCATGATAGGTATCCTTAATGTAAATGGCCACTCCACCTCCTCTTGAGTGGGTTCCAGGGCAAGATTTAATCTTTTTTGCTCACTAGCAAACTTTGCTAGTGACCAAATAGTTTGCTAGCAAAACATTTGCATGACTAGCAAGTAAAACTAAATCACATCGTAACTTATTTTCTAATAAAGTTACACAGAAATTTAAATATGTGTATAAATATTTTGACTTACCTTTTTGAATAATGAATAGAATCTTAGATAAGTTTAGTGACTATCTTTATTATTAATTTCTAACAAATTCTCATACCACATGAATATATTTCACTGACATTCTAATTCAGATTTCTTCCCATATGGTTTACACTCAGGGTGTCTGACTTTGTCATCATACCACTTTATAACTGCGGACCGTATATTAAAAATCTCTTGTTGTGGCCCTTCTACAGTATTTCAATTGTCATCAGAGCATTTAAAGTTTCAACAGACAAATTGTTCCTCCAATCCCCTTGTATTCTTTTCAAAAAACTGAATCCCACCTCACAACATGCTAAGTGGAAGTATTGCACAAATTTCTGCTAAACTTCTACACACTTCATATCTGCCAACTACCACACAATGCCGTAGTTTCTACGGAATTAGTTGTCTGACTACGGAACTCACTATCCTATGCATTCTACAAATTTTCATTTTGTTTCAAATTTTTCTTTTGCTATTATTTTTATGATATACACGAGATTCTAATCTACAGGGATTCGCGGAATACCGCTTTATTTAATTTTTTTTTTGTCATCAGATCATTCTGAAGATCGATATTTGGGAGAGGGGGGGGGGTCATCTTCCATCTGGAGACGAAATTTCGTGCTTCAAAACTTTCGAACACAGTAGTGAAACGGAGTAAGAAAATTTTGTCGTAATCGCAAATTGTTCTCCCAATGTTGTCTTTGTGTCCGCTTTTTTTGTTAAATATCATTTTATTGCATAAATGTTTGCATTTTAGCCTGAAACTATGGAGAACAATGTGCAAAAACGTAAGTTGGCTGCTGCAAAATTTTTCTGTAATCTTCAGGCATGAGATTCTTCCGCGAATTCAAGGAATTCCGTCTTTACGAAACTAGAAAACGAAAGGTCGACGGAATTCGGATTTTTTTCCGTAATCAAATTTTTTTTTTTCTCACAATGTTGCCTCTGTCAAGTATTATTGCTCATTAACATTTTACTGGATAAATATTTGTATTTCAGCTTGAAAATACAAGGAAAATTTCCAAAACCAGAAGTCAGACGAAGCAAAAGTTTCTTCCGTAATCGTTTACCCCTCCATGAACACGTTTCGAAAAAAAGCGTCTATCTATGCCACGCAATAAAGGCGATCGCTTGGCTTAGGGTACGACAGGAGTTGAGGACAAAGTTCGTGGGGCAAAAGAAGGGAGGGTGGCAGAGCAGGTGGTCGAACAACCGATCCATCCCAGAGCTCTGGGTTGCCACAGCAACCATTGCCGACGTCACGTTCAGTTTCTGTAATAGACCAATGAGAGGAGTTTCAATGCGCTTCTACGACAGTTTGGAAGGGATGAAAGATATGGGGAGGATGGGTATTAAGTGTTGAAAGGAAATTGGCGAAAGAGAATCGCTGATCGTCGCTGTTTTAACAAGTAATAATAGAAACTGTTATGTAAACTTCGTGGATTAATAATGATTTTTGGTTACTTTAAATAAAGAAATTACCTTACTAGCAATATTTGCTACTGCGATTTTTTTTCACTAGCAAATTTGAATTTTCACTAGCTATTTGCTAGTTGCTAATCGGTGAAATCGCGCCCTGGTGGGTTCTATTTTGATAAAAAATCTTATAGCCATCCAAGCCAACACTATAATTTTCAGTGGGAAACCATGTCTCTGTTATACATAAAATATCTATTTGTGAATTAGTAACCTGAATTAGTGCCTCAATAAGAGTTAGTTTATTTAGTAAGGATCTCGCATTAATATGAATAATTTTCAATGAATTTGTGGAACTACAAGAAAAGATATTATTTATTTGTTGTGTTGTATATAAATTATCTTGCATTAAATTTGTCTATTTGCTTGCTATTTGTTAGTAGGAATTATAATCTTAAGTTGTAAGAGTTCAAAAGCCACTCCCTGCAACATCTATAAGAACCATATGTGTGATTTCCTCTTTTTTTTTTATCAATAATAGGATAGTGTCCATACTTATGGGTATATAAATTAAAAATAGTTGTATATAAATTACCTTGCATTAAATTTGTCTATTTGCTTGCTGTTGGTTAGTAGGAATTATAATCTTAAGTTGTAAGAGTTTAGCAACTCCCTGTAACATCTATAAAATAGATATGTGTGATCTCCCTTTGTTTATCAATGATAGGATAGTATATCACAAAGTCAAGCACAATGCAAATCATTTCACCATAAGCACAAACACTAATCATTCTAACATTTCAGGTAAGTATCATATCTCAATTTGATACACAAAAATATTCATTATATGCAAAAAAAATAAAAAAAAAATAATAATAATAAAAAGAAGGATAGTAGAAAACCTATCTACTCTGTTTAAAAAAAAAAAAATCACAAATCAAAATTTAGTTGGAGACCCAAGAAAGACCCTCATAGCATTTTCAAGGAAAATAAATGCATATTCACAGTGTAATGTTCTGCCAAGATATTTCTAATCAGAAATGAATAGGAAACTCAAAAACCAGTTCTTGAGGCAATTACCAAAATAGAGTCGTTCCTCTATTGAAGATTGAGTGTAAATCATAGTGTTATAGGCACTATGTTAGATTTAAAGTAGGCATATATATTATTAGCACCCTACAAAAAAGAACACACACACACACACACACAGAAACAGTAGGTATATTTCCCTTTTCTGGCAGTATCAAATTACATTAAAAAAATCATACCTAAGTTATAGTTACAGTACATTATAGACATCCCACGAACCATCACACTATGAACACAATGGAAATTATTCTACCAAATATAAAAAAAAAAAAAAATCCTGCCATATTCTCAAACACAATATAAGACCTTCCATCAAGGAACCAGACCAAATTCATATAATTCTTCCAAGAAATACATTTTTTTCCTTGGGTCATGGTCACTCTTTTTTATAAAAACTGCCGTTTTTCACCCATGCATATTTAATTTTCTCTTGCTGCAGTAATTTTCTTGCACTCCAAAATAAATGTCTATAAACTGGGATTAAATTCTCATTGATAAATATTTTAGTTGCTGGCAAAGTAGTATTTATTTCTGAGTTCAATATGACAGTCTTTTTCTTAATTAGCCAACTGTCTCTTGCTGTTCGAGATTTGAATTGTATAATTACAGTTGCATTTGGCTTTCGAAAAGCATCATATTTGAGTGGGTGAATAACATCAATATCTGTTGGATGAAAATTTGTAATCCCAAGTTTATCAGCATATTTATCAATGTAAGTCCTCAACTCAGATTCATTATTGATTAGTGTTAAGTCAAGCCCATGTAATTCTAAATTCTTGTTTCGGTAATATTGACTTAGTTCATTGATTTCAGAGTTTAGTTTCTGAATTTGATGTTGTTTAATATCATTCTCCTTTAGTAAGAAATCCTGTTTTGCATTTAGTTCCTTATTATTTCTTTCATGAGACTCACACCTATTACAAATATCCTTATATTTTACTGTAACAAGGGCAACCATTTTTTTATATTCTGCCAAATCTTTTTTGATTTCTGATAATGGTTCCAGTTTCGCATTTATCTCATCTAATGAGTGTCTGAGATCTTGTTTAACTTCATCATTTGACTGTTGAATTTTTAAATTTATATCACCCAAGGTAACATTATGAGGTCCATGTTTACAGTTCCAGTACTATCAGAAAATGATGCAGCCACTGTGGATTTATTCGAAGCCGCATTTCCTTTTCTACCTGCCATTATATTTAGTTATAATAATAATAATATTTAGCCAGATCACAAATAAACCGCAAATAGCTATTTGAACTTAGTCACTCCTCAATATGTCGGCAGGTGTCAGCACATCCTGTTATAGCCAAGTTGAAGTCTTGTCAGATTATATGTCACAGTTATCAATCAGAAAATACAAATGTAACCCAAAAGGAGTATTCAAGATAGTAGTAGTGGCATATTAACACACTTTATACACTGGCACATGCTAACAGTCTTACAAAATCGATTGGAAATGGTATTTTAGGTCCCTAAGCTTCTGGACGTTCAACTGACATGTATGTAGGTTATAACGACAATTAACTTAACAGAAATTTACCTTGGTTGAGCAACTGCATGTGTTACCTGGTTTATCTTCCACGTTTTCAATAGGTATCCTTCACACATGTGTATTCATAATACTCTATTATTGAAATTTGCAGCGAGTAACACAAACACCTTCTTACCACAACGTGCTTGACTTGACTTCTTGACATGTCCTCCTCCATATGGGCATCCATACACAAATCATTCTACAAAAGTACATCTTATGCCAGAAAACATGTTAAATGATGAATTTCATTTAAACAAAACAAAACATTTTTATGAAGAGGAAGTAAAACTATTACACTGTGTAAATAACAAACCATGGCTGCACCGGTGGCGCAGTGGTGTAAGCGATGGCTTCTGTCCATTTGTGTGAGATGGGTCTGGGTTCAAATCCCGGTGAGGCATGGATGTTGTGTTTGTCTTAGAGCACCGGCTTTCTCTCTTCCTTGGAGTCAGTGCCCCTAAATTAGGGATGGGTGACTGCTTATAGGCCATTGAGTTGCTCACAGTGGTTGTTAAACCTCCAATAAAAAACAAACAAACGTGCAGTACAGCAAATTCAGAAAATACTAATTTGAGTAACCTGTGTGTAATGAAGGAACTGTATGGGGGAATTCAGACCAGGATATGAACTGGCTTTTGAAAACCTTTAGCATTTTAGCTAAAATCTCCAGAAACATCTTAGCATTTTGAAATTTCTTTTAGCATTTTTTATAAATGATTTAGCATTTATTTAGAAATATTTATTTAAAGACCAATAAAAACACTCGAGTTGAAAAAAAAATTATTAAATTTTTTTCATTAATTTACAATGCGATGATGTTTTTTATTTAACCATTTTTCATATGCAATTCTAAAATCGAATTCCTTATAACCTGGCCCTTCTATGTTAATGGTTAATATGTGTTTTACATTTTCTGTTGATGAACGATTTCTAATAAGGAAATTCCGTACGAAAAACAGCAGAAATGTAAAAACAAAACAAAAGAAAAATAAATAAAATAAAATCACTTTGAATGCAAACAACGAAAACCAAAAGCTTGATCCGTTCTGTAAATGTCAAACATAAAATTCTCATCTTCGCTCCGATGAGCAGCAAACAAACAAAAAATGTGAAAAAGTACTTCGCGGATCTTTCGAAGTAACATAAACAACACACTCAGAGCTTTGCTAGTGTGTTTGTTTATGTTACGGAGCGTGCGAAAATGTATCATTACAGCTGGCGCACAAGCACAAGCGCAGTACTGACAAGCAGGAGCAAAATGTGGGAACACACGTAGGTGTTCTTTGCCAATCTTTGCAAACAAAACAGTATAAAAAAAGAAAGGAAGTCACTACTCTGTGCTTTACATGAAAGAAAAGAAGACACATAATATATATACACTATCTACCAACAAGTAATTGGACACCCCTGCAATCGACAATATCTGCCGTCCTGATACATGTCACTGCCGCTGCCATTAAATATCGTGTGGGAAACAACAACGCAACCAGTCGCATGCAAGATGCCACGCAGTTCGAAGCTCTCTGATTTCAAGAAAGGTGTAATCGTCGGGTATCACAGAAATGGCTGATCCATACGTGACATATCTAGCGAGTTGAAGTACCCAAAATCGACAGTGGCCTACGTGATTGGCATGTGGAAGATGAGAGGTGACTGTCGGAATGTGCCCCGACCCGGCAGACCCACAAAACTGGGAGTTAGAGACCGACGGGGGCTGGCCAGAGAACTTCGGAAGAACCGTACCAAATCGATGGGCCACATCCGCGAGGAGTTTGAACAGGCATCCGGGAGTGTTCTTTTGATGAATACCATCCGTAAGGAAGCCCATCTGCTCAGTTATCATGGACGTGCTGCCGCCCACAAGCCTTTGATCACCAAGTCCAATAGCGCTGCTCGGCTAACGTGATGCAAAGAATGTCGACAGTGGACCATTGAACAGTGGAAACAGGTTCTCTGGAGCGACGAATCAAGGTTCACCCTCTACCGTTCGGATGGCAAGGTCCGGGTTTAGCGTCTGCCTGGAGAACGCCTCCTGCCAGAATGTATTGTGCCAACTGTGAAGTTCGGCGGCGGCGGAATTATGCTATGGGGGTGTTTCTCCTGGTATGGCACGGGACCCTTGGTCGCAATTCCTGGTAGACTCAACGCTAAGACCTACTGCACCATTTTGGATGACCATGCGCTTCCTACGTTGTGGCAGTTTTACGGGGTGGACCCATGTTACTTTCAGGATGACAATGCCACCTGTCATGTTGCGAGGTCCACCATGGCTTGGTATGGTGACAATGGGGTTAATCGAATGGGCTGGCCTGCACAGAGCCCGAACCTTGACCCTATTGAGCACCTCTGGGATGAGTTCAACGTAAGGGGTGCCCCCGCCGTCTGAAATCGGTGAAGGAACTGACCTGTCTTCTCCAAGCCGAGTTGAAGAAAATACCGCTAACCATCGTACCACGCCTGGTTGAGAGTATGCCCCGGAGAGTAGCAGCTGTAATCGCCGCTCATGGATTAAATTGCCTAAAAGATTAAATTGCCTTTATAGTAAATGGTATGTGGGTCTATATAAGGTTGCACATTTTTAAATTAGAGCAAATTAGATGACACAGAGTGATCCAAATAGGACAGAAAAAATAGAGATGAAAAATTAAAAGTTATAGAGGCAGAAAAAACTTCCAGGATACAAGGCTGCTTTTTTTTTGTTTTGTATGTTACAAATTTGCTCAAATGTATCAGAGTTTAGTTAGGGTAATTTATTCATTTCAACTAGTCCTAATTTTCAGTTGAGTTATTTGTTCCTTTCCTTACTTTTTTTTTCTGGCATTTCATCTGAAATATGTTTTAATCTTTTGATGTCTTGTAAGATGTGATTTCTGAACAAGAGGATTAGAGTTTTTTCATCTCATAATACAAGTTTCCCACACAACCTGCGAAACAGGAAAACCTGGAGTTCCCAGGGAATTCGAAAATGGTTTCTGGAAATTGAAATCGTGTTATAGAAAAAAGAAAAACTGAAATTAATCAACCCATTCGTTAATCGTTTTTTGTTACACTAGTGGGAAAGCTTGAAAATTTTTCTCAGCTCCAAGAACTGCAATTCTGATTCTCCTTTGATCATACCATTAATATGAAAATCAATTTTAAAAGAGAAATACAGTCAAACCTCGATTTAACGAACTTAGGGACCAACAGTCTTGTACGTAAAATCGAGGAAGCCTTCCGAATTAAGCGTTAAAATTAAGCTAGTGTTCTGTTTCTTTCAGTGAAATTTAAATTATGTATAGTACTTTTAATTATGAAATTTATTATCAAAAAAGGTTATAATACGTACACATTTGCTTTGCCCATGAAATATATAATTTGTAGATATTAGACTTCAATATGTAGCATCAAAATTTAAGTGTACTTTAAAATTGTGAGAAAATATTTTCTAAGAGTTTAGTTGAATAATGACTTCAGTATTATAAACTGCATGAAACAGAACATCAATTAGTACTAATTAACTTACAAAATATGTGTTGATTACCTTTTTACACTGTAGAAAAGACAGGGTTCATTCTAGGATTAGAAAAGGGCAGGGTGCAGACTTTGAAAAAGGGCACTTTTTTAACTGAAAAGGGGCTTAATTCTTTATTTTTATTTATTTAGTTATCTAAATGGAATAAAGTTGCACATACTAATATGCAAAGGTTTCATTATTTGAAAAAGGACACATGCTTTTACTGGAGTTTGGAGAGAACTGTAAATGTTGTGGTTAGCATATCAGTTAATAATTCCAGAGCAAGTACCCTTCAAGTAGTATATTTTCATCAATATTGTGTCAGAAACACACACAGAGAAGTTTTCACACAGTCTGAAGTTCATATACACTGTTGTCCAAAAGTTAAGAACAGATCACATTTTTTATGTAGAAATGAAAAAATTATGTCTGTAGCTAAATTTGGCAGTAGATTAATTGCCAGTCCTGAAGCAGAATCTTTTTCAGGTGTCTGCAATGCAGAAAGGAAAAGCTAAAAACTGTCTGCAAGATAAAGGGAAGCCTAAATATTATTTTTATAAATAAAATGTATAGTCAAACTAGCTTTGCTCTGATAAGACAAAAAGAAAGATTTTATTTTATGCAGAATTTAAACATCATCCCTTAAATGCTTTTGAATTAAAAAAATAATATGGAAGTATAATTAATTGCAAATAATTTGAAATTCATCAAATTATTATTATTATTATTATTACTATTGCATTTAGTTAATCGATTAAACTTTCAACTGCCTCCTTCAAAGGATGATACACATTGTGCTTTTATTAGTTACTGCAGCAATTATGTTTTATTGGGGGCCTCATCTGCTGATGATTTAGACAGATGTGTATGATCATGTCAACTTTGGAAATGATAGTAAATATATATATATATATATATATATATATATATATATATATATATATGTCATTTCATTTGTTTGTGAAACTGGTGCCCATATAGGATTTTTGTTTGGAATCCTTTTGTGCACTGACGGTTTTGAGAAAAATTTACTGAATTTGTGAAAATGTGGTGGGAGCATTTTCATGTATACAATTAAATCCCAAAAAATATGAAATTAAAGTGAGGAACAATGCAAGACTTCTTGTAAAGCAAAAAAAAAAAATCCCTCATCAATGTGAAATAAAATTATTTGAAAGTAAATAAAAAAGGAAAAAATCGTGACCATCAGCTACTGGAATGCTACATAATCAGTGTTTGAAGTGGGCTGGTATGGCATACTACCAGTAGATAACAAACATGGAAGTGAGCATACTGCCAGTTAACCAATCATTATTTACCATTCCGGTATGTAATAAATTATAACCCTGTCACAAACTACGTAAAGAAATTAGGATGATAGCACAAATTTGAATGCAAAAATCGGCAAATGACATTTTTAACTGATGAAATTGATAAATGATTAGCAGCTGGGACTGAAAATACATTAAGTGCTCTGCTGCTACATTACAGTTTTAGTGTAGCAGCAGAGCACTTAACATACTGAAGCAGAATGGCTTTCAATTTAAAATCTTGGTGTCGACCATACCGGCAGTAGCTCTGTGCCACTTCGACCACTGTACATAATACATATATCAAACCGACCATAGGACAAAAAAGCTGAACCTTTTTTACCCAGGTAAAAAGTCAGAACGCACAGCAAGAAACTGAATATTACACAGCATGAGCAAGATGGAATTGTTCACTGTAATTTATTTAGTACGAGCAGACATTAAACTGGTACATACCGCTGTACTCACAATATCAAATTACTGAATTCAAAACAAAATAAAATTGTTTTAAAAGGTATTGCTTCAAAAACAGTTTTTTTTTTATGTACTTGCTAGAATATCAGCTCAACTTTCCTCTTTTGTTGCTTTCTTCTCAGAAAGTTCCACAGCCATATTTGTCTTTTGTTAACTCTGCAGCTGCCCAACAATCTTTGCTTAGTTTTTCCTTCTATTGATGTCATTCCCTTCCCATTTCTTCATTCTCATTTTTTTAATTCTTTTATTCTTTCAGACAACAATAATTTATCCATCATGCTAAAAGAACTTTCAGCCTGAGGACCTTCAATGCATGATATCAAAGCTGTCACCACTTTAGATAAATGGTGTAACTTTCAGAATATGAATACTTTTGAACACCGTGCACCAATTTGAACAAATTTTCAAACTTCGTCACTTCCGTTTTTGGAAAATTTCCCCTCCCTTATCAAGCTTAAGTGCAGACAACACTTGCTGTTTCTACACGATATGATAAAAGACGATGTGGTGACATTAAAAAACTTTAATTAAAATGTTGAAAGTTTAAATACATTAGCACTTTAGGGTCTACTATAGGCCCATCATCAAATTTGAAATAATCAAACTCAGAGATTACGTATGGTTATATATCATGAACAATGCCAGATTACAACTTAAAATTTGAGAAACAAAGATACATATGACATAGTCAATCACAAAATCTGTGCACGAAAGTCAACGCCTTGTGTGAGGGAGCACTGTTTGTTCAAAATAAAGTTCTTCCAAACTCCAGGAATGTAATTAGGGAGATCATCATTGCAACAAGAGTCAAAGTTCTTAAGTACTATAAATAAATGAACTTTCTGTAAATAACAAAGTTGATTTACATGATGGAGTTGCCAGTATTGTCATATTGTCCCAATCTGGAAGAAACTTACCACTGTTAACTGCTCTTGCCAAGGCAGTTGTTTGTGACCCATTCCGAACATTCCTATTTGTGTTCTATAAGTCAGCAACGATTCTGCAGCTGCGATTGGCACTACAAGAGGAATGGGCCACGATGCCTCAATAGCTCCTCGACAACCTTGTCCTCAGCATGGACAGACGTTGTAAATCCTACAACGCAGTCGGGGGGGGGGATCATATCCCCTACTAAAGACTGGTTTTTTTGGCAGCCGCCTGTCACATGGACGTTTCAGTCTTCTGTCCAGTTGTGCTCGAAGCTACCTTTTCAATAAAGTGCCTTAGTATCCTTTGGATTCCTTGTTTGGACGGGTTTTGCTCACTTGTCCCATATTCTTACATCTTGGGGATCTTATGGTATGATTTGAGTCGATGTGGAGCACTTCTGCACGATGTTACATTCGAAAAATAGTCTCGTCCTTAATTTTTGCACGCCAGTGTATTAGTTCGATTTGAAAAATTCTTTTTGCGTTGTGAAATTTGAAATGTGAGAATCATGATCCTTGCATTCCATTTTTTCCCCTGATGCACAACTTCGCCGCTAGAGGGTGTAAGTGCAGATGATATCGAATTCAAAATACATTTCATTGCATCTATTTGCTTCTAAATATCTGATTGAAAAAATTATTTCTTCCGTTTGATGCCACTTATAACGACGGCTATTTTAGGCACAGTCTCCTTTTCAAGTAACGCATAGATTTTCCGCTAGGGGGCGTTAAGGTAAATTGTGTTTTTGTATATCTCTGCTTTTAAAACTCTGATTTGAAAAATTCTTCCTGCGTCGGAAATAGGTTCTCATGGGAAATGTTTTGCATATAATTTCAATTTTTTGGTAAGGAATGGTTTGGCCACCAGGGGTGGTAAGTGTTTGTCTGCTTCTGATGTATTTGCAGCAAAATCTGAGCTCCTATAAACTCTAATAATTTTTTTTTCGTAGACCGATATCGCTCTCCTTGGAGAACACCCTTTGAGAATAACCTGCTTAAAATAGCGTATAATTTTCCCTACAGGGACGTACATGAATATATTCTTTTTCTCGATATCTCTTCTTCCAAGAGTCCGATTTGGGACATTCCACGTCAGATCAATAAAAAAAAATAAGTTTTTGACCTCCCCATTTCTGATTTTGATGAAATTTGGTATGAAGCACACATATGACAAGGTAAGTAATTCTGCCAATTTTCAGATTTTTATTTTGAAAATTGTCCAAGATACACACATAATAAAAATCGAAATTTTCGTAAAAAATGACAAACTCGCACACTTATAAATGGCTGTAACTATTTTCCTAATTGTAGTACAGTGACAATTGAAACACAGCTGCAAAGCTAAAGCATTGAGCTTTCTATAGATACCATACATGACCTTCTTACAACAGATTAAAGTTTCAAGGTCATCCACTGTGACCTTTGACCTTGAATATCTCAAAACATGCCGTCTTAAAAAATTACGAAAAAAATATATTTTATTGCTACAACATTCTTCTACCCATGTGCCAGATATTAGGCTGGCACCACTATGGCAAGGCAGTGTAGGATTAATAGGAGTATATGTCCTCCAGGTTAGGTTCGGACAAATGTACAATAACTGTTTTCCAGATGCATGTATGTATTAATTTCACAATGTGTTACAGGTTATATTAGTGGTGTACACATACAAGTGAACCGCTTGGTTAATAAGGTTGCAAAACAAAAGAATGTGATGCCATCTTGCTAGTGACCATCTCTATTTCGCTTCTCTCCATAAAATATGTCCGACCTGTTGCTGTTCCTAGGTCAACCTTCGTAATGACCGCTGTTTTATCCACTTCTAATATATCTGGCTTCTGTGGGTATGTGAAAGACACTGAAGGTCCATGTGGGTGCAGAAAACTTATCTTAACTTGTTCTGTATGAATGTTCACATCCAAAACACAACCAACCCACCACTGGTTATCATACTCAACAATAACATAGCCACGAATATCCTCCAGATCCAGTTCTATTGGATTTAGCAATACTGACTCAACCTTGTATTCAATTGAGTTTGAATACATCTTGGTTTTAATAGCTGTGCGGCTTACTGGTATTACACAGTGAAGTTTTTGAGTACCAGGAATTGGTCGAGCACTAGCATGACATATCTCGAGGAACTCCTTGTGGTTCTCATAGTCCTTGTCCGTGCTGTATTTAAAATGGCACGAAGGAATGTTTCTGGAAGCCCAATCATACAGTTGTCGCGGTGTCATAATTTGGTCATTGTATGAACACTGAAGGCTGGCACGTGCAGCTAATCTCTTAATGGTGCCTGCCACGCCATCACATGGCCCCTTTCCATGTGAGGTGGCAAAGAAATGCCACTCAGCTGTGATACCAAAATCTACATCATGATGGCACAGATTGACAAAATTCTTCCTGTTCTTATACCGTGAGGCTGCACCGTCTGAGAAGTAATAGATGTGTTCTACTTGTCAAAATGTGATGATATAAACTGCAACAATTGGCTCTGGAAAAGGTGAACACTGATAGTGTCATGCTTAAGACATTCTGAGATGACAACAAGAGAAACATGATCCAACTGAAGTGTGTGTGAACTTTTGTAGTACACGACGAAAGGGTGAATAGTAGCTTGGGAATTGTTCCAGTGGTATCCTTGGACTGCATCCTGCAGTATGAAGGAATAATTCTCAGCAAAATTGCACAACACAACACACTGATTATCATCAAGGTTTTCTTTCAGATTTGACAGAAAGTATGACTGCTGAATAGCTATAAAAGAATGTGGCAATAACAATTTCACTTTTGATTCAAAGGTCTCAAGGAATTCTACAGTGTTACAGACTGTCATAAGTGTTGTGTGATCAGTTGTAGTCCACAATTTATATACAATTTCATCAATCCCATTCATGGTGAATAAGCTACTTATTTGCTCTAGTAAGTGTGCTATACCAGGACAAGAATCACACTTTAAGAAGAAGCATTCTGGAAGAGGAGGGTTACAAGTTATTCTTGCAAGGCAATCTTTGTATGTCCTAACTGGTAATTCATCATTACGAGTTAAGTCTTGCAATTTGCACCCTGCTAGCATAAGTTTTACATTTTCATGAGCACAACACACACAGACACAGTGTGTTCCACTTGCACCAGCCAGCACACAATTCTTTGGGCATAAACCACAGAACTTTGAAAACCCTACTTTGACATTAGGATTCTTGTCTTTAAATCCTTGAAATATCTCTTTCAAATTTCCTAGAATAAGACGTTTATGTTTTTGTACTTTTGATCCTGATTCCATCATTGTAACAAAATCTTTTTTCCTGGTAAACAACGGCTCACTTCATCACTATTATAGTATGCAATAACGTTTTCAACTGTGCTGTCACTGAGAGTTTTCCCAGGCCTAGGATTTGGAGTTGCTAAAATACCCTGCTCTTCCACAAGATTTTTAGACTTTCGTGCCATGTAATATGTTACACCAAATTCTTCCTGAATTTTACGAATACTCCAGGTTCTAGGTAATATTGTTAGTATTTGGACTTTAACACTGCTAGAGTCTGTTTCTTGAAATTTTTCTTTCAACTGTGAAATCATGACCGATTCATCAGACACTGTCACAGGATTATCACATTCTGGAACACCTATGTAGTCTTTTATCACTTCACCAATTTTCTGATATTTCTTCTTACTGTACTGTCCAACACCTAATCTTTTTTTTTTTCACAGGAGATTCGCCTAGAGAAAGTAACGTATCATTCAGACTATCCAAAGTTGTGTCTCTGTCAGTCGATATCTCACTCTTCACCACTCCTTCTGAATTATCTTCACTTAACCGAGGTTGTTCTGCCTCTGCATCTGTTTCAATTATACATGAAGGACCTGGCATTTCAGAGATAGATTTTCTGCATGAACTACATATTTTCTGTTCTAATGTTATATTTGGACATTTCTGAACCATCCAAGGCTGTACTTTTCTCAGATTCTTTCTATACCTTGTGTGTCCACTTTTACCCAGAGGATTGCAACAAAAAATTTGACTTTTAAAGTCCATTTTGGTTAATGAAACTGCACCTGCAAAAAAAAGATAAATAAATATAGTTTGATAAAAAGAAATTGATTAAATAAAGATAACAATAAAGATAAAATAAAATAACAAACAGTTAACAATGTTACAGATAAATTGATAACCACACACTCACAAGCTCAGAATTGAAATAACAGCAAATGTAAAATGGTGTACCAGTAAGATTTCTCATTGGCTGTAATAAGAAGCCTTGTCATTGGCTTTAATAAGAAACCCTGTCATTGGCTCTAATAAGAAGCTTTGTCATTGGCTAGGAAGAAGCCCTGCCATTGGCTAAAATGGGTGGAGTTTAAATCTCTGATCTCAAAGATTTGTTGACATTATTTACTGCTGAAAATTGTGTCTATCAAGTAAAATTGCTGTCACATAGCATATTTCTGATAAATCTGTTGATCTGTTGTAATATATACACATTTCATGTATAATAAACACAAATCCTCAACGTAAGAAATATTTATTGCATGGTATGTCTCTGTGCCTTACTACATACAGAAGGGTGCAGCATGACACTCCTATTAATCCTACACTGCCTTGCCATAGCGGTGCCAGCCTAATATCTGGCACATGGGTAGAAGAATGTTGTAGCAATAAAATATATTTTTTTTGTAATTTGTTAAGATGGCATGTTTTGAGATATTCAAGGTCAAAGGTCACGACCTTGAAACTTTAATCTGTTGTAAGAAGGTAATGTATGGTATCTATAGAAAGCTCAATCCTTTAGCTTTGCAACTGTGTTCGAATTGTCACTTTACTACACTTAGGAAAAAAATTACAGCCATTTATAAGTGTGCGAGTTTGTCATTTTTTTACGAAAATTTCGATTTTTATTATGTGTGTATCTTGGACAATTTTCAAAATAAAAATCTGAAAATTGGCAGAATTACTTACCTTGTCATATGTGTGCTTCATACCAAATTTCATCAAAATCAGAAATGGTGAGGTCAAGAAGGTGATTGATCTGACATGGAATTGCTCATTTAAAAAATAATTTTTTGTTGGAGAGCATTTCCGGTGCAAAATGTTTCTCATATAATTTCAAAATTTTCAAGTAATGCATATAGATTTTTCACTAGGGGGCGTTAAGGTTAATCGCAACTCCGATTTGAAAAATTCTTTCTCCGTCGGATACAGCTCCTCATGAGAAATGTTCTGCATATAATTTCTGATTTTTGATCAAGAGTGGTTTGGCCACCAGGGGACGTAAGTGTTTATTTATGCTTCTAATGTATTTGCAGCAAAATCTAAGCTTCTGAAAACTTGATTGAAAAAATTCTTTCATGGACCTATACTGCTCACCGTAGACAATCTTTTCAGAATACTTTCTTCTTAAAATAATGCACAGTTCTTCTGCCAAGGGCATAGACGCATCTTATTTTTGACGTTATCTCTGTTTGTAAGAGTTCGATTTGAAAAATTCTTTCTTTGTTGGAGAGCGTTTTCACTGCATAATAAATGCCTGTCATATAATTTCAAATTTTTCTTAACACACAGCTGTGTCACTAGAGGGTGTAAGTTCACTTTTCCGTTTAAAGCAATATCTGTGGGACTAAAAACACAATATAAAAAGTTCTTTTTTGGTCAGATATTACTAACTGTGAAAATTCTTTGTGTGTATTTTCCTCCTAAAATAATGCACAATTTTGCCACTAGGTGGTGCCACTGCTTAATCTGTTTTTCTCAATATCTCTGCTTCTACATGTGTGATTTAAAAAAATCTTAAAACTCTGGATGCTGTTCACCTTGTGGAACACTTTAGGTTAATATTTGAGAAGTTTTATAGTTCACAGTTCTGTTTCTAGATGGTGTTTATGTGCTTCTGTTTGCAGCTGTATCTCCTCTTCTAAAAACCCTATTTAATTTATTTTTTACTGTATGCCATTTGCTACAATAGAGATGTGGAGCATTATCTTCATTAAATAATGCACAGATTTCCTGCTAGAGGACGTAAAGGTCAAAACGTTTTTCTGGCTATCTCTGCTTCTGGGAGATGCATTTGAAAAGTTTTTCCTTGGCATAGCTTTTTCTATGAATATTTTTTTCCTATTTTCGGCTATCCTATAATGCAAAATTATTGCACTAGAGGGTGTAGAGATATATCATGTTACCTTATATATATATATATATATATATATGGGATGTAAGGTCAGGTGATGCGTAACATCACAGCCTCTCCTTGACAAATGTCAACCCCGCCTTATCGTGGTGCATCCTGTTCCCACTAAAGGGACTCTGACGACAGCGGTATAACTATACCATCGGGATTAGAGGAAATGCTATCCCACACTCACCAACCCACTTGGCCAGTGTTGTGAGTTATGGCCAAACCTCTCCAAAATGATTTCACAACTTAAATCTTGGCCCTCAGTCTCCGGCAGCTGGAATGTACCTGGCCAAGGCAGCGGCCAGTGCGACATGA
Organism: Macrothele yani; assembly: GCA_039090855.1. NCBI lineage: Eukaryota > Metazoa > Arthropoda > Arachnida > Araneae > Macrothelidae > Macrothele > Macrothele yani. The sequence continues at coordinate 77,948,727 of CM077023.1, read as the reverse complement.
AGGCAGAGGGTGCTAAGAATCCCCAAAGGACCAGACTAGGCTGCCATCTGATGCTGACCTTGGCTACGTATAATGGACGCTCCCTATCTTCTGATTCAAGGCTTCTTGAATTGGAAGAGGAACTACAAAGGATCAAGTAGGACATCATCGGGCTAAGTGAGGTAAGGAGAAAAGGAGAAGATCTCATTGAACTGAAAAGTGGACATCTTCTACTATCGTGGGACAGATACTGGCAGAACTAGTGGTGTTGGATTTATAATAAACAAGAAACTGAAGGATAAAGTTGTAGAAGTTAAAAGTTCCTCTGACAGAGCTGCAGGACTCGTTATCCAACTCTCGAAAAGATACCAAGCTCAGATTATTCAAACTTATGCACCCACCACAAGTCATCCTGAAGAAGAAATTGAAGAATTTTATGAGGAAATTCGTCATCTAAATAATAAAGGTAAGCAGCACTTGAAGATAATTATGGGAGATTTCAATGCAAAAATAGGGCAACGGCAACAGAATGAAACTTCAGTAGGTAAATTCGGTCACGGCAACAGAAACCAGCGTGGAAATACTCTCATAGAGTTTGCAGAGGCAGAAGGGTTTTTCATCTTGAACTCCTTTTTCAAGAAAAAGCCACACAGGAAATGGACATGGAGACATCCAAATGGGACAAGTGAAATTGATTTTATTATGTGTAACAAAAAATTCGTCATAGAAGACTGCAGTGTGCTAAACAAGTTCAACACAGGTAGTGACCATAGATTGGTGAGATGTAAGATGCACCTCAACACTAAACTTGAACGTGGCAAGCTCATAAGACAAACAAAATGTATTGACATAACCAACCTTAAAAAACACCACAATACCTTCAAGTTGGAACTGAAAAACAGATTCTCTGCTTTAGAAGGCCTAACATTGGAAGAAGTGGATATTTCTGAAGTTAACAGAAAAGTAACCAAAGCTCTTATGGAAACAGTGACAAAATTAGCTGGGTCTAAGAACAAGTTGCATGTGAACAAATTATCAGGAAAAACCAAAATGTTGATGCAAAAAAGAAGAGAGATAAGGACAGCTAAAGAAGATGTGACTTCCAAAGTGGAATATATAGAGCTATGCAAGACAGTAAGAAAAAGTATCACTGAAGACGTAAGAAAATTCAACTGTGAACTAGTGAGGAAAGCAATTGAAAACAACCAAAGCCTAAAGATAGCAAAGGGACATCTCAGTAAGGGAAGAAAACAGATTATGGCACTGAGAAAAGAAGATGGTTCTGTAACAAGAAATAGAGGCAAAATTTTGACAAGTGAAGATTTCTACTCCAAATTATATGAAAGGGATGATACATGTACTCCAGACATCATGAAAGGTACCAGTACCAGAGTTCTTCCAGTCCTCCCAGCAGAAGTTGCACATGCAATCAAGAACATGAAGCGGGGAAAAGCTCCAGGATAAGATGGAATTACTGTAGACATCATACAAGAAGCAAGTGGAAAAATCGAAACAGTACTTGCCCAAAATTCCACTCGATGCCTTAATGAAGGGAAGATTCCTGAGGATTGGAACAACGCTACAATGATCCTGCTACATAAAAAAGGTGACATTGAGGATCTCAGGAACTACAGACCTATCAGCCTTCTATCAGTGGTTTATAAAATCTTCACTAAAGTTCTTTCACACTGTTTGAAGGTAACACTGGACATGGCTCAACCGAGAGAACAAGCTGGATTCAGGGGTGGCTACAGCACAATAAATCATATCCACGTACTGAGAGAACTAATTAAAAGAGCGAGGGAATATGAACTTCCATTGTGCATGGCTTTTATCGATTATGAAAAAGCCTTTGATTCGGTGAAACCATCAGCAGTTACAATGGCTCTGAAATCCTGCTGTATTGAAGATGCATACATTAATATTATTAATAACATCTATGCAAGTGCAAAGATTCTGCTGTTTGAAAATACAACACATATAAAAATTGGAAAGGGAGTGAGACAAGGTGACACCATATCTCCGAAGCTCTTTAATGCCACATTTGTTATCTAACCCACCTTCGTTTTGCTGATGATGTAAGTCATTTTTGCAACTACCCCATCAGAGCTGCAAAGTATGATCCAGGAACTTGCTGACAAGAGTAAAGAAGTGGGATTAAAAATGAACTTTCAGAAGACAAAAGTGATGTTCAATGCTTTTACAAGAAATGAAGATTTATTGATTGATGGAGAAAAGCTAGAGATAACAGACACGTACATTTGTCTCGGACAGCAGATATCAAGTGAGGGTCACATTGATGAAGAAATTAATCAGCGTACAAAACTTGCCTGGAGAGCTTTTGGAAGAAACAGCATAATTTTCAAGAGAAATGTGCCATTATGTCTTAAAAGAAAAGTGTTTGATCAATGAATCCTTCCAGTGCTGACGTATGGTTCAGAGACGTGGACCTTAACTAAAAGAGACATACAAAGGCTGCAGACAACTCAAAGAAGCATGGAGAGGTGCATGCTTGGTATAACCAGGAGAGATAAGAAGAGGAACTCGTGGATCCGAAAAATGACAAGAGTGGAAGACATGAAATGGCAATGGGTTGGACATACTGCCAGAAGGACAGACCGTCGATGGACAGCCGAAATTTTAGATTGGATTCCAAGGGACAGGAAAATACCCAGAAGAAGACCACATGGGAGATGGGTGGATGAAATTTGAAAGTATGCGGGAGTGACATGGAGGAGACTGGCACAAGACAGACCGTTGTGGAGGAAACTTGGGGAGACCGTCCAGCAGTGAATTGATAATGGTTGACAATGATGATGATGATAATATGAATACAGTGATGTGCTCCAGCTTAATATTTACATAATAAATTTCAGTGAGCAATTTTTCTTGCGCACGCTGCCTTTTATAATCACGCTGTTTTGCTGCACGTTCTTATTTTTCACCTGTGCGATTAAAAAGTTCAGTCTTTTTTTTTCCTTCATCAGTCTTATGCAGGGCGCGATTTCACCGATTAGCAACTAGCAAATAGCTAATGAAAAATCAAATTTGCTAGTGAAAAAAAATCGCAGTAGCAAATATTGCTAGTAAGGTAATTTCTTTATTTAAAGTAACCAAAAATCATTATTAATCCACGAAGTTTACATAAGTTTCTATTATCACTTGTTCAAACAGCGACGATCAGCGATTCTCTTTCGCCACTTAATACCCATCCTCCCCATACCTTTCATCCCTTCCAAACTGTCGTAGAAGCGCATTGAAACTCCTCTCCATCGTGCCCTCATTGGTCTATTACAGAAACTGAACGTGACGGCGGCAATGGTTGTTGTGGCAACCCAGAGCTCTGGGATGGATCGGTTGTTTGACCACCTGCTCTGCCACCCTCCCTTCTTTTGCCCCACGAACTTTGTCCTCAACTCCTGTCATGCCCTAAGCCAAGCGATCACCTACTTCCACAAGTCTTGATAGTCGTGCATACATCAAATACTGCGCTCTAATGATCAGTGATGAATAAGCAAGAATAATTCCACTTATTCGGATGGTAGACAAAACCAAAAGAAGCAAACCAAAATGTTACTGGCAAAAGTCTTATCCATAGTAACTAGCCTTATTGCATGGTATAGATAGACGCTTTTTTACGAAACGTGTTCGTGGAGGGGGTAAACGATTACGGAAGAAACTTTTGCTTCATCTGACTTCTGGTTTTGGAAATTTTCCTTGTATTTTCAAGCTGAAATACAAATATTTATCCAGTAAAATGTCAAGGAGCAATAATACTTGACAGAGGCAACATCGTGAGAAAAAAAAATTATGATTACGGAAAAAATCGAAATTCTGTCGACCTTTCGTTTTCTAGTTTCGTTAAGACGGAATTTTAATAATAACGAAAAAAGCCGGAATTCCTTGAATTCGCGGAAGAATCTCATGCCTGAAGATTACAGAAAAATTTTGCAGCAGCCAACTTCCATTTTTGCAAATTGTTCTCCACAGTTTCAAGCTAAAATGCAAACATGCAATAAAATGATATTTAACAAGAAAAGCGGACACAAAGACAACATTGGGAGAAAATTTTGCGATAACAGCAAAATTTTCTTACTCCGTTTCACTACTGTGTTCGAAAGTTTTGAAGCACGAAATTTCATCTCCAGATGGAACCCCCCTCTCCCAAATATCGATCTTCAGAATGATCTAATTGATGACAAAAAAAACAAAAACAAAAAACCGGGATTCCGCGAATCCATGTAAGAATCTCGTGTATATCGTAAAAATAATAGCAAAATTGAAATTTGTAGAATCCGTAGTTTTGATAGTGAGTTCCCTAGTCAGACAACTAATTCCGTAGAAACTACGGCATTGTGTGGTAGTTGGCAGATATGAAGTGTGTAGAAGTTTAGCAGAAATTTGTGCGATACTTCCACTTAGTACTGCATGTTGTGAGGTGGGATTCAGTTTTTTAAAAAGAATACAAGGGGATTGGAGGAACAATTTGTCTGTTGAAACTTTAAATGCTCTGATGACAATTGAAATAGAAGGGCCACAAGAAGAGATTTTTAATCCACGGTCAGCAGTTATAAAGTGGTATGATGACAAAGTCAGACACCCTGAGCGTAAACCATATGGGAAGAAATCTGAATTAGAATGTCAGTGAAATATATTCATGTGGTATGAGAAGTTGTTAGAAATTAATACTAAAGATAGTCACTAAACTTATCTAAGATTCTATTCATTATTCAAAAAGGTAAGTCAAAATATTTATACACGTATTTAAATTTCTGTGTAACTTTATTAGAAAATAAGTTACGATGTGATTTAGTTTTATTGCTAGTCATGCAAATGTTTTGCTAGCAAACTATTTGGTCACTAGCAAAGTTTGCTAGTGAGCAAAAAGATAATCTTGCCCTGGTCTCATGTATGAAATATACATCAGCCCCTTGGACCCAGAATACCGTGCTCGCCTTTGGTTACACAAGCCACGTTATCGTATTCGTCCCCTGGTCTCCAGAACAAGTAGCCCGTCGCATCCCCTAGAGTCTGCTTTAGTGAAGTTTTTGGCTCCTCTGACACGATCTTTAACACGTTCTATCAGAAGCTCTACCCAAGCCGTGGATATCATTAAGGCTTTCTCTTTTCAAGGCAAATTTGTTATGGCTTCTCTGGATGTGGAGTCATTATTTCCAAATGTTTCGATCCCCTGCCGTACATAGCATTATGGAGAAGAAGCTTTCCACTTACCCTGGTCTTTCTCCTCTTGAAGTTAAAGGCTATAATGTGAGCTTTACAGCTCATCGCCTCACGTTGCTTTTTAAAATTTAACAATGTCATCTGCCGTTTACAATTCTCGGTGTATAGAAAACCATCTGTGTGTCCCGTATATATTCCTGGAGACTCTTCATACCCCTGGAGCCATAAGCTAGCTGCGTTTAGATTTTTACTCAAGTGTTTACATAATTTACAACTCTTCGAACTCTTGTCTACAATGTGCGGAATTTCAGATGATTTTGACCATTGCTTCCAAGTTTGGCTATTCCTCTGACAATATATTTCGCCTAGACAGAAGGATGAATCGCCTCCACTTCATGACGTTGCAAAGGGAGTCACCCACTACACGAAATATGGGTGCGATTGATTACAATCCATCCATTATTAACATTCTCAGGAATAACTGTGCTAAGTTTCGCACCTGGTTTGGAATAGGTACCTATAATTTATTTAATCTGTTGTGCAAAAATCAAGACAAGGTCCACCCATTACACAGACATGGTGTTTGTAATATTCCACTCGTGCCTGATACACCGGACTCTGAGGACACCTCTTACATAGGCTCTACTCTACGTTCGGTAGAAGTGCGTGATGCGGAGCACAAATACGCAGTACGAATCGGTTCAACGTCTTCTGCCTTAGCCCGCACAGTTGGGCATGGTGAACATTTCCCAGACTGGAGTCGTACCACGCTACTAGTTTCTGCACTTGATAAACAATCTCTGTTACTTGCGGAAAGTCTTTGTATAACACGCTTTTCCTCCAGCTGTTGTAATGCTGCCTTGCCTGTGACCATACCTTGCCCTTGGATCCTGCTGTTGAATCAGCTGAGTGTAACACCTTGTAATTCTCCAGATACGTAAGTTCCATTTACCTATCATTATTATTTGTAGTACCCCATTTTCAGTTTGGCAACACCAGTCATTTGTATAGTTTCATGATTGTATATAACTGCCTGTACCCGTTCTTTCGTGCATTTGGCCCGATGATGAAGCTAAGGTAGCTTTGAAAGTGCTTGCCATTACGTGTGATTTTATCTGTACTTTTAATTTGTAAATAAATGTCAATTTTAATTGCAAGTTCTTCAACTTTTTAATCATGCATCTGGCAGCTCTGGATTATTGACTAAGAGAGAATATATTTGGAAAGGATTATTACCACTTACATCATGAACTATTTCTTGATTGCCAGTGAAGGATACGAAAGGCATTCCTTTATTGAGGTCAATTTTTCTCCATTCTTTAGTAGGCATTCTGGAAGAAACCACTAAATCAACATCAGATATATTTTCCGTTTCATTGGAATCAGCTGATTCTTTTGATGGCTGGCAAAATTGATCTGTCAACCTCCTCAGTGCTGCTGCTTTCAGTCAGAAAACCCTACATTTGAGTACAAAGACCACACTAGTAGAAAGTTCATTGATTCTGCTACATTTACATTTTTTGCCTTGTCAGTAAAAGAAACTAGTATCGATTGCAGAAAGAGAAACATCCGATTTTATCAAGAACTAAGTCGTAACTAATGCCAAAATTGTCGAAAAGAATTTCATTTTTTAAATGATACAATAAACCTGTCATCTCGTGCATTAATTTTCGTCTTGATGCAGGCTAGTATTTATTTATCCTTAGTTCTTAGCTCACACGGTCCTCCCCTTGATCTTTTTATGTCTTTAATGGTGAGGGAACATAGTCAAAATAGTGAGAAGACTGGTATCATATTACCTCTTCCCTTTCAACAGATGCAGGCCGTCTGCAAAGTATTCTTGCATGTAATGGGAGAAGCAGGGGTTGGCACTTCTTCAGACAAAATGTAATAGGAGTTGTGAAGTCTGAAAAGCAGCCATAACCGTGCATGTATTGTGACATACTACAGAGGTTGTGACGTACTACAGAAGTAAAGCACGTGTCAAGATGACAAATCTGCAACGATATATTCTGTCTGCGTAGCTTAGCTGGGAGAATAACTTACTCTGGAGTGAGGGGGGACACGGACAAATTTGTGTTCACATTGGCGTCTGAACCTGAATGTAAAAATGAATGTGCTGCCCTTTGGATCATTAAAAAAAATAAATGTGTGATATTTGTTACACACTCGTCTAGAATTAATGAAAGAAAAAATTCTTTCTTTTCTTCAAGAAAGAAGGAAAAAAAAAAGTGAGAGGGAGATGATGTGACGTACTACAGAGGTAAAGCATGTGTCAAGACGACAAGTCTGCAGTGATATATTCCACCCATGTACCTCAGTTGGGAGAGCAACTTACTCTGGAGTGAGAGGGCACTGGCTCGATCTCGGTCATGGACAAATTTGTGTTTTAATAGTATTTATAAACTAACCTACAACATAACACAAAAACCCTGGGCTGCCAGAACCAGAAAATAATGGTCCAAAATAAGAAACAATGGCAAAAACTTGTTGAGGAGGCCAAGGTTCACACTGCGCTGTAGAGCTAAGAAGAAGAACCTACAACATAAGTTTCGAATGTGTGCGTTAGGTCCCACTGGTGGATCGTTTAAAGATATATACATAAAGTGACTGATATCCACTATAGATTCATGTACACTGAAGTGCAAGAAAAACTGGTACAGACAAGCTTATGCAAAATACATGGCAATGCCACCTATGCGTGTACTCGGTTGCGTCCACCAGTGCGTATATAAAGCGATAGACATCCTTGCCAGCTGTCAGAGCTGTTTGTTTTCGGCATGAAAATGACAAGTAATAACGATTTAAGTGATTGTCAACGCGGTGTCATAGTTCGCGCTCGTGACATGCTCCATAGTATTTCGGAAATAGAAACGAAGTTCAGATTTTCACAGACGACCATTGCAAGGGTGTACCGTGACTACAAGAATTCCTGCAAAACCTCCAACCTACAATACCAGTGTGGCCGTAAAAAGACATTGGGTGAACATGACCATCGTCGGCTGTCAAAAATCGTTTCATGCGTTAGGCGTTCAACACTCTCGCAGGTATCATCGGAATTCAATGCTAGAGCCTCAACTAGCATCAGCTTCCGGACTGTTCAACGTACCCTGCACGATAAGGGCTTTGAGAACCGACGCCCAACTCGAATTCCCTTGATGGGTGCACGACACAGAGCTGTGTGCCTCGCTTGAACATGGTAGCCAATGGACACTTGATGACTGGAAACAAGTAGCCTGGTCTGACGAGTCGCGTTTCCAACTGTATTGGGCAGATGGAAGGATTTGTGTGTGGCGCAAACCCCATGAAGCCATGGATCCCACCTTTCAACAGGGAACTGTACCGGCTGTGGGAGGGGGGGGATCCGTAATGGTATGGGGTGTGTTTAGCTGGACTTCACTGGGACCCCTGTTACATCTACAAACGTATATGATCTACCAGCGCTACGTGCGCATCCTTTCTGACGAGGTTTCCCCGTTCATGTCCTGCATTCATGCTGATGGGTTGGGCCTGTTCCAAGAGGACAATGCACCTCCACACAAGTGTCGTGACGCCACATAATGGTTAGAGGAGCAATCATCTGGGTTTGGGGTGTTGCCATTCTTACCCAAGTCCCCAGATCTGAACGGGATAGAACACATTTGGGATGCCATGCAACGCGCTATCGAACCCATTAATAAGAGACCTCTGAATACACCCATTTTGTGGAACGCTCTGCAGGAAATATGGTGTGCATTGCATACAGCATATTTCCAGAAGCTAGTGGAGTCCATGCCCTGTCATATTTCTGCTGTCCTGAACTCCCATGGGGGACCTACAAAAGTATTAGACTGGTGTACCAGTTTTTCTGGCACTTCAGTGTATATAAACTTTTTTTTTTTTTTTCCTCCTCTGAAAAATGTAGAAGTTATTGCTTTAGCACAGGAGGATAGCGCACATTTCTGGGTGTCACACACGAAACAAACGCGTTACGACCCACGGGTGTGTTCTAACTCAGTGAACGTGTTAATGATGTTTCTATTTCTTTTTGTTCCAGTTTGAAAGATGTTCTATCATTCTTAATTTTATGTTCCTTTTTGTATTTCCTATATATTGTGAGATTTATTATATTATTTTGATCTACAATTGGAATAGAGTAAACTCCTGCTTCAAAATTGAACTTTTTGTTGTTAGTAAGGATTTAATATCTTGTACATTCATTGTAGTAAGGATTTTAATATCTTGTACTTTCGTTGTTGTAAGGATTTAATACCCCTTTCGTTGTTGTAAAGATTTTATATCTTGTACATGGGTGCCAAAGTTCAGATTGTATTTTAAGCACGATTTTTTTCAAAATATTGTTGACTTCTGGTATATATGGTAGTGATCCACAGTATTTGTATTTATTTCTGTTTGGTGTTCTAAGGTTTGTGTTATCTTTTACAGTATGATTAAGATCGACAAAGCATCTGGATAATACATCAGCTTTTAATCTATATATCTGTTTAATACATATGTTTCATACATCAATAAGTTCGATATATACATATCAATGAAATGTTCACTCAAAATATTTTATGGATTTCAATTCCTGAGAGTTGACAGGTCTGGGTAAGTGAGGATGTGAAAAATGCACCATTTTGATTTACCTTGTTGCAAAACATTTTGTAAATAATATGCAAGTTGTTAGTGTTTATGCAGATGATTGCTTCTACTGTTATTTCACTTAATTCCATTCATTCATTCATTTAGAAACAAACTCCTAGCAGTGAAAAGTCTGGTGTTAGTGATAAAGTAAAAGAGCAAAAACCTTTGCATCCCAAAGAAATCCAGCCACCCGAAAAGTGCCTGACAGCGAAACCCCAACCAGAAGAGCCAAGTTCCTCAACTAAGTCAAAACGTAGTGAAAATAAGCATGATGAAAAAGAAAAAGTTCCTGAGAAAGAAAAAGTTGGCAAAGAAAAGACTGTTGTTGAAAATGTGAAAGATGTTTCAAAGGAGAAGAGCCATGAAAAAGTGAAAGATGTTTCCAAGGAGAAAAGCCACCTAAAAGAGGAATGAAAAAGTTCAGTCAAAGCTGAAGAGGTGATTTGAATATATTTATTTTTTGGAAGTTTTTTGTGTGTTATATATTTTGATTTTATGTATATATATATATAGATAAATCACCTTAATACTGAAGATGTAAATACAATACTGCAAGACCAAATAGCATTACTGACCACGGGGAGAAGAAGAGAGGGATATAAAGCTATGGTAAGCTGTTCTGCGTGGCTTTATCAAGGGCCAGGCACGGACAACACCCTTCCTACCTCTATAGAGACCTGAAATGTGTGGGTTACTGCGCGAATCTAGTCTGCAACGCTGCGGCAACGAGCCTATCATTAACAGCAAAAAAAGGGGGGAGAAAAACATGAATCATGAAAGTAAAATTGCGAAAATAACAAATTAAAATAACAAAAAAATCTTTTAAGGAGACCAAACCTAAACACAGCCAGAAAAACTCTGATCCCCTGAACACCCAATAACAACTCTCAAAATAAAAATAAAAAAGAAAAAGATAAAGAAAACCCTAACGTATAAAACAATACATAAAAAAACTGACCCCTTCCCACAGCAGACTACATTCACCGAAGCCCGACCTCACACTCCTACCGAACAAAAAAACGATAAATAACACACCGAGAAGCAAAGGACGCCATTTACAAAGGAAATAAATTGCTACAACGAAACTTGTACTGTAATTATTTACAAGCCTATTCACAGACCTTAAAGTGTATGAAGACTTAAAGTTAGTTGCTTACTTACAAAACACTGCCAAATGTTAATATGAATCCTATGATGTAAAGAGAAAAGGGCAAGTCAACATTGTACAAGTAAGCCTAAGGATGTGCAAAACGAGGTATGCACAATAGACCACATAAACTAAAAAATCCGCTTCCCAAAAACGGAGGAGAAAATTAGCCAACATTTAAAAAATATCTTGGAAGGTAAAAATGTGCACCTGAAACCTAAAAATATTATAAAATACAGAACAAAACAAATTACTAGACAAAAACACTTACCAAGCGCCGCATGTGCTGTCTACTCACAGATCCACATACAAAATGGACGCCACCTGTGTAGCAGCGATAACACTGCCACCTGTCATTCAAGAGGGGAACCACATTCCCCAAAAATCCTGTGTGTGCTGCCAAGTGAATAATTAATTCACTTGGCAGCATGAATAATTAATTCACTTGGCAGCACACACAGGATTATAATTCCGAACAGTTTCCAGGTTAAAATTAACTAGTCAGAATACTCCATAACTTCCAAACGGGAACAGCAGACACTTTTCTAAACTTCTATGTTATAGCTTTCATTTAGATGATTCATTCGGTCTCTAGATTGCTAAATTAGAGTAGGTCTGCAATTCTGACACTATATTTAAGTACAATTTTCCTTAGTGTAGCTTTTAGGAAAGCTTTCAAAACCTGGTTGTCAATAAACTGACTGATTAATAAATGAACATTTTAAATAAAATCTTTTTCCAAGTTGCAAATGCTAGACAACCTAAGGACCTGCAAGATAAAAATGTTCTCAACAACCCTGTTGGAGATATTACTAGACCGAGTTATGAATCAGTGGCAGCTCGTGGGTTATTCAAATGGGGATTCACAATACATAAATTGTAAAAATAAAATTTTCAGTTACGACATAACGTACAGGTTAAAATGCATTTCTGTTTCTACAAGGAAAAAAAAAGCAATGCAAGTAAAAAAACAAAAAAGAACAAGCACTCATACATAGAAAAACTGTAACATTCGACTTTGTACAAAGGAAGATTCTATTACAGTAGTGATTACAATTTACTTCAAAGGTAAACATTCAAAGGAAATGTTGATTACTTAAGTGCAATTTTTGTAAATTAAGTCAATCCGCCTGTCTCTTTTTGAGGCAAACAAATCAATAACATTTTCGTTGAATTTAGGTATGTCATTTATCATGTTTATTTCAATTGAGAACATGGCTAGAGCACTCAGTCTGTCCTCATTTTTGCTTCTTAAAAATGTCTTAACTCGTTTTAAAGTTGAGAAGCATCTCTCGGCCTCAGCAGTTGTTATTAGAATAGTAGAAATAATTAGCAACAGTTTGTAGGTCTCCGAGAACGTAGTGTGTAAGTTATTTTCTGTAACGAACTGTAGAAGTCTAAAGACACCACCCATATTTCTGAAATCTGGTCTTCTGTAAATTACTCCTAGTTCAGTTTTCAGGCAATCCTTCTGTAACATGGGATAAACATCTGTTGTTTGCTCAACAAGCTGATTTGGAAACTTTATCTTGTACCCCTGAATATTTTCAGCTTGGAGGAGAGAAACAGCAGAGTAGTGAGTTATAAAAGAAAATCTTTTACTTGATTCGTGATAACATCACATATCTCTTTAGCTGCCACAGTTTTATTTATGTGAATATTTTCTCTTTTCCTTTTCTTTGATGTTTCCTCTGTTTCTGATATCTTTATGGCCACTGAGCCCATTCTTTTCCTTTCTTTTTCCATTGACTGCTTAAAAGTGTTTACATGCTTTCGAATGAGTGCTGCATCAGTTAGTGTTTTTTTTTTAAGCTGGTTGTATAATACACCCATCCACATGTGGCATAATATTGTGAAAAACTGTAAGCCAAAACACAAATACTGAGTCTTCCAACATACGCCGAAAAGCCTCTGCTTGATTTATTGCTACAGCTTGTTTTGATGATGATTCTATTTTTTCCATGCATTCAGTTAACTGTTCCCTGTATTCTTGCCCTGTATTGATGGTTCAACTCTTGAAATTCCACCTGGTGGCTGAAACGTGAGGTATCCTTTTCTAACAGTTTTATCTAAAATAGCAATCCTCTGTGTAGAGTTACTGAAAAAGTTAGTAATGTCACTTAGGTTGGAAAAAAATACTCGAACTTGTTGATTCTGACTGGCTGCATGGCCGACAATCAAATTGAGCTGATGTGCATAGTAGCAATGCACAAAATGTGCACTCTTCTAGGTACGTTTAATAATAGCCTGAAGCCTTGAACACCTGCTAGGTGACCACTCATCACATTTGTACCGTCGTAGTAGCTCTGGGATATCAATTTCTCAGCTTTGTCTACAACTTTTTTCCAAACTAGCTTGAATACATCCAGCGATAAATTCTGCATCATGTCGAGGGGGATTCGTGAATTCCCAGAATCTCTAGTTTTACATTTCGTCACCTGGATCAGCTTAAGCCTAGGTGTTGGCCTGAGTATTTTAATTTCAATTTTTCTTTCCAGCGGCAACGTTGGAAAATGTAATTGCTTTAGCTCAGAAACACTGATTTTACTAAGTGTCATCTTAACTGTTTACACATGTTCTTACACATAACAATAAAACTAACCTATAAAAACTAATTAACAGATTAATAACTAATAAACAACTACACTAACCACTTGTTGCCGCAAACCAAGAGAGAATCCGGACGAATAACAAACTGCCAATTCATCTGCTTGAGCTCCTGCACTGTGCGAATTAAAAGCCTATAAGCAGCGTTTATTCCTCACACACATGCCTCCTCTTCCAACTGGACAAACTGGTTTTCAAGTAGTTTCTTCTGGCACGTGCGATCGACGTAAGGCTGGCCGACCTGTGCTGCTGACTTTTGAATTTTATACCATTACAGTCGCATCTTGCCAGGGTATTTAGAGGGGGAGGGGCTCGTCCCGAAATTGGCAAAACCTGGAAATGTATTTACTGTTTTATTTTATTTAAATTTGTTATATTTTAATTTCTTACTTTCGTTTTCTCTTTTTCTGTTTTGAGAGTTCACGTGCTCATGTGCACCAATAAAGGAGCCACCACATTTATGAATTTTAAAACTGAAGTTATTTCTCTTATCATACAAGCTAATAACAGGGTTCTCACTATTAAGATTAATAGATAAATCCAGAAAATCAAGTTATTGGTTATTAGTATTAGTTTTAATTAATTTAAGGCATTCTGGATATATTTCAGGAAAATCAGGTTCAAGTACTCCAAAACTATTTATGCAGAGAAGATCACTTATATATCTGTAAGTGTAAAGATAGCTGTCGCTTTTAGAAGGGTTGTTCTTAATGAACAGAAATTCTTTAAAGAACAGGAACAGATTGCAAACGCTGATAGAATGCTAGCAATCCATAGGAATACCATTTACTTGCTTGTAGAACATTATTACAGAAAAAGATATAATTATTTTTAAGACAGCAATTTAACAAAATATTCCAGGACTTTCTGAAATTATGTCAGATACCTTAAACTCCACAAAAAGTAATTTGAGTGTAAGAATAATCTTATCTATTGGGAGGCTGGTATACAAATTTTCAAAGTCATAGCTATCTATATTTACAGGCTTAAAAGTAAGGATGTCAGAGATAACCTCTGCATTGCTATTAATTATCCAAAAATCTCTACTGCTGAAATTTGTACAAGACTTAACTCGACTTAAAACCTGCTTCAAAACTGACTCAAAGTAGTTATCTATTGCCTTCTTGTGACTTTTTGTCCCACTAGCTATAAACCTAAATTGCACCAGTTCCTTATGGAATTTTGCCGTAGCAAAAAGGTAAGGAAATTCAGGTTCATAACTTCTATCCAATCTAAGTGGAAGCTCCTTGTGAAAAGCCTTGAACTTATTAGCAAGTTCCTTACCAGAAACAGGAGAATGGAGTAGGGGGTTTTGTTATGAAGCTCACTATTAAATTAGGTCATAATAAAATTTCTTACATATTAATGCAAAATTATTACTAGCTTTATCAGCTGTTGTAAATTATAGAGAGACTGTTTTAATTCTTTATTGAAAAACAAGCTATTATCTTGAGAAAAATTTAGGTTAGTTAAATTTACTTGAAAATCTTTTAGAACTTTACCTTTCCATTCAGCTAAAGCTTCAACTGGCATATTGTGGGAAAGACTAGTTTTAACAATGTACTTATTCAAATCCTGACAAAAGTCAAACTTAATTCTTTCTTTAGAAAGGTGAAGGAGAGTCTAACCTTAGCCCCTAATCCCAAAAGCTTCCTGAGATTGGGGTTATGATTAAAATCCAGATTACCTGTGACAGCATGTTTATGAAAGTTATAAAAAAATATTGTACCCTGGTATGAAGAACATTCACAGCTTAAATCAGCCAGGTTTTTAAGAGAGGCATGTGATTTGTAATTTTTGACATCAGAACCCAAGGGTTTAACATATTTAAAGCTAGCTTCTGTTTGATGCTTAGAAATGGGAAAACTGCTAGCATTATTATAAAAAATTCTTTTAATTCTAAGACTCATGTAGCTTTTATTAAGGAACCTGATGGTAATGTAGTTCTTAGAAGCTGGTTTGGAGGAAATTTTGTTTTTAGAATAAATTTAAGCACATCTAGAACAAGAAGAAAAACCTGTAGATCTACATTACCGTCAAAGGAAATCCAGGTTTGAAAAAAAAACATTTTAATATAGAGTGTTTTATTGATTTGAGAAATGCAACTGTTCTTTTTATGAAATTGGGATGATTCTTGAAGTCTTCAAGAGACTGCTTTAAAACTGAAAAATCTGTAGGGCTGGAATACTTTACTAGCCTCCTACCCTTATTACCTCTGGAACAACCCTGGTGGGGAGTAAGAGAACAGTTCTCTGTGTTGCAGACTAGATTAGTGCAGAAACCCTCACTTTTCAGGTCTTTATAGAGGTAGGAAGGGTGTTTGTTGTCTGTGCCTGGCCCTTGACAAAGCCGCGGAGTACAGCTTACCATAGCTCTATATCCCTCTCTTCTTCTCTCGGTGGTCGGTAATGCTTATTTGGTCTTGCAGTATTGTATTTACATCTTCAGTATTAAGTTGATTTATATATTAATTTTGTTTTGTCTTTAATGCAGCTTTTGGTGCTTTCGAATTTCAAAACCGCTTATATTTACTTGTTGCCTTTGATTTATATATATATAAACAGATTCTCTGCTTTAGAAGGCCTAACATCGGAAGAAGTGGATATTTCTGAAGTTAACAGAAAAGTAACCAAAGCTCTTATGGAAACAGCAACAAAATTAGCTGGGTCTAAGAACAAGTTGCATGTGAACAAATTATCAGGAAAAACTACAATGTTGGTGCAAAAAAGAAGAGAGATAAGGACAGCTAAAGAAGATGTGACTTCCTAAGTGGAATATATAGAGCTATGCAAGACAGTACGAAAAAGTATTACTGAAGACGTAAGGAAATTCAACTGTGAACTAATGAGGAAAGCAATTGAAAACAACCAAAGCCTAAAGATAGCAAAGGGACATCTCAGTAAGGGAAGAAAACAGATTATGGCACTGAGAAAAGAAGATGGTTCTGTAAAAAGAAATAGAGGCGAAGATTTGACAAGAGTGAAAGATTTCTACCCCAAATTATATGAAAGGGATGATACATGTACTCCAGATATCATGAAAGGTACTGGTACCAGAGTTCTTCCAGTCCTCCCAGCAGAAGTTGCACATGCAATCAAGAATATGAAGCGGGGAAAAGCTCCAGGAAAAGATGAATTACTGTAGACATCATACAAGAAGCAAGTGGAGAAATCGAAACAGTACTCGCCCAAATTTCCACTCGATGCCTTAATGAAGGGAAGATTCCTGAGGATTGAAACAACGCTACAATGATCCTGCTACATAAAAAAGGTGACATTGAGGATCTCAGGAACTACAGACCTATCGGCCTTCTATCAGTGGTTTATAAAATCTTCACTAAAGTTCTTTCACACTGTTTGAAGGTAACACTGGACATGGCTCAACCGAGAGAACAAGCTGGATTCAGGAGTGGCTACAGCACAATAAATCATATCCACATACTGAGAGAACTAATTGAAAGAGCGAGGGAATATGAACTTCCATTGTGCATGGCTTTTATCGATTATGAAAAAGCCTTTGATTCGGTGAAACCATCAGCAGTTACAATGGCTCTGAAATCCTGCGGTATTGAAGATGCATACATTAATATTATTAATAACATCTATGCAAGTGCAAAGATTCTGCTGTTAGAAAATACAACACATATAAAAATTGTAAAAGGGAGTGAGACAAGGTGACACCATATCTCCGAAGCTCTTTAATGCCACATTGGAAAATGTCTTTCAATCACTGAACTGGGAAAACAAAGGGATAAAGATTAATGGAGATTATCTAACCCACCTTCGTTTTGCTGATGATGTAAGTCATTTTTGCAACTACCCCATCAGAGCTGCAGAGTATGATCCAGGAACTTGCTGACAAGAGTAAAGAAGTGGGATTAAAAATGAACTTTCAGAAGACAAAAATGATGTTCAATGCTTTTACAAGAAATGAAGATTTATCGATTGATGGAGAAAAGCTAGAGATAACAGACACGTACATTTATCTCGGACAGCAGATATCAAGTGAGGGTCACATTGATGAAGAAATTAATCGGCGTACAAAACTTGCCTGGAGAGCTTTTGGAAGAAACAGCATAATTTTCAAGAGAAATATGCCATTATGTCTTAAAAGAAAAGTGTTTGATCAATGAATCCTTCCAGTGCTGACGTATGGTTCAGAGATGTGGACCTTAACTAAAAGAGACATACAAAGGCTGCAGACAACTCAAAGAGGCATGGAGAGGTGCATGCTTGGTATAACCAGGAGAGATAAGAAGAGGAACTCGTGGATCCGAAAAATGACAAGAGTGGAAGACATCATGATCAGAGTTAAATCCCTGAAATGGCAATGGGCTGGACATACTGCCAGAAGGACAGACCGTCGATGGACAGCCAAAATTTTAGATTGGATTCCAAGGGACAGGAAAAGACCCAGAAGAAGACCACATGGGAGATGGGTGGATGAAATTTGAAAGTACGCGGGAGTGACATGTAGGAGACTGGCACAAGACAGACCGTTGTGGAAGAAACTTGGGGAGACCTTCGTCCAGCAGTGGATTGATAATGGTTGACAATGATGATGATGATAATATGAATACAGTGATGTGCTCCAGCTTAATATTTACGTAATAAATTTCAGTGAGCAATTTTTCTTGCTCACGCTGCCTTATAATCACGCTGTTTTGTAGCACGTTCTTATTTTTCACCTGTGCGATTAAAAAGTTCAGTCTTTTTTTTCCTTCATCAGTCTCGTGTATGAAATATACATCAGCCCCTTGGACCCAGAATACCGTGCTCGCCTTTGGTTACACAAGCCACGTTATCGTATTCGTCCCCTGGTCTCCAGAACAAGTAGCTCGTCGCATCCCCTAGAGTCTGCTTTAGTGAAGTTTTTGGCTCCTCTGACACGATCTTTAACACGTTCTATCAGAAGCTCTACCCAAGCCGTGGATATCATTAAGGCTTTCTCTTTTCAAGGCAAATTTGTTATGGCTTCTCTGGATGTGGAGTCATTATTTCCAAATGTTTCGATCCCCTACCGTACATAGCATTATGGAGAAGAAGCTTTCCACTTACCCTGGTCTTTCTCCTCTTGAAGTTAAAGGCTATAATGTGAGCTTTACAGCTCATCGCCTCACGTTGCTTTTTAAAATTTAACAATGTCATCTGCCAACAAAAGGGGGAACACCTATGGGTTCCCACCTATCTCCTGTTGCAGAGTTTCTTTTGCAAGACTTAGAAGATACCGCTCTTTCAGTTTTTCCTTACAAATCCCTTATGTATATCTGTTATGCAGATGACATTCTGGTTTTTTGGTCTTTCTCTATTGAACAATTGCATTCCTTTACAGATTTTTATCCTCTCAGGATCCCACGATTAATTTAACGATTGAGTTGGAGGTACAGGGTTCTCCCCCTTTTTTGGACTTTCTTCTTTCATAGTCTTACATGTTTACAATTCTCGGTGTATAGAAAACCATCTGTGTGTCCCGTATATATTCCTGGAGACTCTTCATACCCCTGGAGCCATAAGCTAGCTGCGTTTAGATTTTTACTCAAGTGTTTACATAATTTACAACTCTTCGAACTCTTGTCTACAATGTGCGGAATTTCAGATGATTTTGACCATTGCTTCCAAGTTTGGCTATTCCTCTGACAATATATTTCGCCTAGACAGAAGGATGAATCGCCTCCACTTCATGACGTTGCAAAGGGAGTCACCCACTACACGAAATATGGGTGCGATTGATTACAATCCATCCATTATTAACATTCTCAGGAATAACTGTGCTAAGTTTCGCACCTGGTTTGGAATAGGCACCTATAATTTATTTAATCTGTTGTGCAAAAATCAAGACAAGGTCCACCCATTACACAGACATGGTGTTTGTAATATTCCACTCGTGCCTGATACACCGGACTCTGAGGACACCTCTTACATAGGCTCTACTCTACGTTCGGTGGAAGTGCGTGATGTGGAGCACAAATACGTAGTATGAATCGGTTCAACGTCTTCTGCCTTAGCCCGCACAGTTGGGCATGGTGAACATTTCCCAGACTGGAGTCGTACCACGCTACTAGTTTCTGCACTTGATAAACATTCTCTGTTACTTGCGGAAAGTCTTTGTATAACACGCTTTTCCTCCAGCTGTTGTAATGCCGCCTTGCCTGTGACCATACCTTGCCCTTGGATCCTGCTGTTGAATCAGCTGAGTATAACACCTTGTAATTCTCCAGATACGTAAGTTCCATTTACCTATCATTAGACCGGTCGTTTGTCAGAGGCTGGTTGAGTGAGTACAGTGCTATTGATTGCGAATCAAATTGACTGCAGTTCCGATAGACTGTTAGCAGAGCGAGGGGAGTGGTTTGCTCCCCTCAAAAGAATTTTTTTTTTTTTTTTAGTTTCAAAAAGTGTTTCGGTGCAGTCAGTCCGGACTTAGAATAAAACTGCCCTTGTCAGGGCAAAGTCCAAACTGCGGTTACAGCACTGTGCGCAAGTCTGACATACGAGCAGGTACGTTGTCCCGGTCCCCCTGATCTACGGATCAGGCCAAATCCCGCACTCAGCCAGGACCAGGTGTTGGTTACAGCGGAAGAACCCCAGGGTACCGCTGAGCACTTCGCTTTCGAACGACATAAGTCTGACCGACCAGGGACACAGGTCCCAGGACTTGCACTCGGTTAGCAACCCGAGTATAGAGATGGCAGAGGATGCGGGGGCCCCAACCCCCGGTCCAAGTAGGCCCGTTGTGGCAGACTGTGGCTTGGAGACTCCGTCGGAGTTCGCAAGCACAGTCAACTTCTTCCAGGAGTTGGAGAGGATTCTGGAGAATCCATCAAACAAGGTTCTGGTTAACACCAGAACCAAGATTAGAAAGGTAGCAAACTCGCTACAAGAAGCTTGCACCAAGCAAGTGATAGAGATGAGTCTAGCCCAAGGGAGACTCCAGGAGAGAAGGGAGCACGCTAGCGCGGCTCCAAAAACATATGCCGAAGCGGCTCGGGCAAAGCCAAGCAAGGGGAACACGGCCCCAAGGCAAAAAATTACTAAAAAGGAGGTAGCTAAGAAGGTGGTAGCTAAGAGGGTCGAGAAGAGGCACGTGCTTCTCGTTTACCCGGCATCAGACAAGGGTTCTCCCTCGTCTGATGACGTTAAGGCGGTTGTGCAAACACAGATTTGCCCCGCCAAACTCCAAATTGGAGTAAAGGGAGTAAGAAAAGTGAATGGGGGAGGAGTAATGGATTGGTGGAATGCTCCTCCGCCAAGGAAATAGAGAAGCTGAATTCCGAGCTAAAGAGCAACGAAGTGACCAAGGAAAACCTTCGGTCAAGGTTGCCAGCTAAAAGGAATCCGAAGTTTATCGTCTACGGGATAGACGGAAACCTGTCAAGGCAACAGGTCGAGCAATGTCTCGTGGAACAGAACCCAGAGCTGGAGGAGAGCAGACTCCAGCTCAAGTTCTCATTGAAGGTGAAGGGTGGGAAACGCCACTGGGTAGCAGAGGCGGACCCACTGACCTTCAAAAAAGTGATGAGACGAGGCAAGCTCGGAGTGGGATGGACCGTCCACTCAGTAAGGGAATACCTGAGGGAGGTCCGTTGCTACAGGTGTAACGGGTTCGGGCACTTCAGGTCAAGGTGTCCCGAAGAGCAGGATAGGTGTGCCCAGTGTGGGGAAACCGGGCACAAGCGCCAGGAGTGCAGCAATAGCCCAGTCTGCACTAACTGCCTGGCAAACAACAGGAGATTTAGGCGTCGAGTGGATATAGGCCACTCGAGCCTCGACAAGGAATGCCCAAGCCTTGTCAGAGAACTGGCTCTACTAAAAGAACACACTCATTATGGATAAAAAAACCAAAGAGAGGCGTTAAAGTGCTCCAAATCAATCTGCACCATGCACGGGCAGCAACAGCACAGGCCCTGGTGACAGCCACTGAGCAAAAAGCTCATATTCTGCTATTGCAGGAACCATTCGAACAGGGGGAAGAGTGGTGGGCTTCCCTAACTCCTACCGGATCTACCACCCTAGGATGGAAAAGCCCAGGGCAGCCACGGTCGTGAAGGACCCGTCCCTAGCGGTTCTCGAGATAAAATGCTCCGAGAACGTGGTCGCCCTGGGGGTGGAATGTGGTGATGAGAAATTTTTAATGGTGAACGTATATAGTTCTCCAGCAGGCGATCTGAGAGAAACGCTGAATGAGCTAATGGCTCTATTAGGGGAATTCCCCAGTCATGAGATAATAATAGCAGGCGATCTCAACGCGAAGAGTCCTCTCTGGGGCCAACAAGACGAGGACAAACGTGGCCAGCTTCTAGTGGACTTTGCCAACGCGGCAGACCTGAGTTTCCTGAACGATCCAGAGAGCACCCCGACCTTCCAAGGGGTGAGGGGCTCCTCCTGGATCGACGTGACTCTCGTCAGGGTCTCTCAGCGCAGCCTCGTCCAGGATTGGCAAGTACTGGACGATGAATGCTGCAGTGACCACTTAGCACTATCTTTCGTTTTGGGATCGGAAAAGCCCATCCGACCCAAGCGCAGAAGGTTCTTCATGAAGAATCTCGACTGGTGGGCTTTTAAAGCCAAACTAACTACCCTGTTGGGGGGTAGGAGGGCAGAAGAGGCAGGAGAAGCGTCGGACCTCAACTCCCTCTTTGAAGAACTTACCAGTCAAGTCACAGCGCTATGCAAGAGTAGTAGGGGAAGTAAAAGGGGAGCCAAGGATCCCCACCCCTGGTGGTCGGAGAAACTAAAAGCTCTAAGGGCGAGAGCTAGGCGGAGTAGGAAAGCTCTGCAAAGAGCAAAAGCTACACCGCAAGACAGGGAGTGCACAGAAGTGCATAAAAAAGCTCGTTCAGCATACAGGAGAGAACTGAATCTCTCGAAAATCTCCTACTGGAGAAAACTGTGCGAGTTCCAAACTCCGGCAGACCCTTTCGGGATCCCCTATAAGATCTCGAGGGGATCCATCACCGAACCGCTAAAACTGGCAGCGGTAGAAATGGCAGACGGAAGCCTATCAAAGACTCTTGATAGTACCATGGAGAGTCTTTTGGATTACCACTTCCAAGGAGACGAGAGAGAAGGGGACTCCCCACAACAAAAAGAAATAAGGGATTAATGTTGGATCCCGCCGGACACTGGTGAGGACCCCCCCTTCACAAGAGAGGAAGTGGAGAACGCCCTCTCCAGTCTTAACACTGGCAAAGCACCAGGCAAGGATGAGTTCGACCTCAGCATAGTGAGAAAAATCTACTATGCAAATCCCGGGTATTTTGTGGCGCTCCTAAACGAATGCCTCGGGAGGGGAATCTTCCCAGACTTGTGGAAAACAGCGGTGCTAGTTCTTTTCAACAAGACTGGAAAGAACAAAAATGATCCCGCAGCCTACAGGCCCATCTGTCTTCTCTCTACGTGGAGCAAGGTGCTGGACAAGCTCATAACGAACAGAGCGCTTGGCTCTCATGAAGCAGGGAAAGTTAAACAGGAACCAATTTGGTTTCCTTCCGGGGCGTTGCGCAATGCAGGCAATTC
Source organism: Macrothele yani (assembly GCA_039090855.1). Classification (NCBI taxonomy): domain Eukaryota; kingdom Metazoa; phylum Arthropoda; class Arachnida; order Araneae; family Macrothelidae; genus Macrothele; species Macrothele yani. The sequence continues at coordinate 77,925,672 of CM077023.1, read as the reverse complement.
GCAGCCTCAGAGAGAGAGCAGAGAGGAACAAAGCGGAGGGGCTCCATACCTGCTTCATCTCACTAGACGTGAGGGGGCATTCAACAGTGTCTGGTGGCCAATGGTTTTAACCAGACTCAAAGAACTTGGCTGTCCATGGAACCTGTTCAAGCTGATCAGCAGCTACCTGTCTGATAGAAGGGTCGAGTTCGAAGCGGGGAATGGGCAAGCCTCGCGTTCGTACCACAGAGGGTGTCCGCAAGGATCCAACTCCGGACCGCTTTGGTGGAACATAGTTGCAGACGCAGCTCTGAATCTAGACCTGGGGCCGGCAGTGGAAATTCAAGCCTATGCGGACGATTTCATTCTCATGGTCTCCGCCTCAGGGAGACGTGATCGAAAGGGAAGCGCACAGTGCCCTAGCTGTGTTAGACAACTGGAGCAGAGAAAGCAAACTGTGCTTCGCTCCTGAAAAGACCACTCTACTAGCGATTGCTAAGAGTGGAGTAATGAAAACACCACCTAAGTGCAAATTCCAAGGGTGCACTATCAAGGCGGTGCGTGAAATGAAGTACTTGGGTGTGGTCCTGGATCAGAGTCTATCAGGGCTGCCACACCTGAGGCATCTTCGAACAAGGTGCACGCTGATCCTCAATAGATTGAATGGCATGAGGTTATCGGGCAAAACCAAGAAGGCCATCTATCAGAGAGGAATAGAAAGAATTCTGACATATGGCAGTGGAGGGTGGACTCCCACCGTCAGAATGAAGAAGGGCATAAACCAAATCCAAAGGTTGGCCCTACTAGGGATCACCGGATGCTTTCGCACAATGTCGACCCAAGCACTCCAAGTGCTGGCGGGGTGCGAGCCGGCAGACCTAGTAGTGGAAAGGGAGGCAGCAATGCACTGCCTAAGGTCAGGCGAGGACGCCTACCTTCTCGGTGTGCCACATTGAGCCTCCAACATGGAGCTGGAAAGCGTGGACTAGCAGATCCACCCGGCCGAGGAAATTTGCCCACCGTGGGACAAGGAGAAACCCACGGGAGTTGGGCATGAACTATTCACGGACGGCTCAAAGTTGAAGGGACAAGTGGGAGCAGGCTTCTGTGCGTTCTCGGATGGGAACGAAGCAACTGCAGAATGCGTGAAACTATCGCAGAACGCTTCTGTCTTCCAAGCAGAACTTCTGGCGATAGAGAAGGCACTCACCTGGGCACTCCCCAGGCGTGGTGATGAAAGGATAAAGATCTACTCGGACAGTGAGGCAGCACTGCAGGCTCTGAGTAGATTCAGGGGAAGAAACCCCATCGTCCAGAGGATTAAAACCCTCTTGAGGGCAGAAGGAGATGGGGCAGTTAGTTTCCACTGGGTACGAAGCCATGTCGGAACCCAAGGAAACGAAAGGGCGGACCAGCTGGCGAAGGCAGCCACACTGAAAGGGACGGTTGGCGTGCAATGCAGAACGCCGCAAAGGAGTATCCGCGCAGCATTAGCACGACAAACCATGACTGAATGGCAGGTCAGATGGGACACGGGAGAGACAGGGCGGAAGACACACGGAGTGTTTCCGAAGGTCTCGACCAAACGTGCACAGACAAACAAGTTCCTGAATCAAGTACTCAGTGGCCATGGCATCAGCCCTGAATACCTGGGCAGATTTGCCATCAGGAACTGCACTTGTCCCTGTGGAAATAGGTCGGCAAGCATAGAACACTGCATGCTAGATTGCAGCGGCTTCGCCGAATGGAGAAACACACTGATCCCAGGTGTGCAAAGAACGCGAAGATTGGATCTGCTCATCCAATCCTCCGTTAACAGGAGGGGGATAATAGCCCTGGTTGAGAGGCTAACCCTCCAGCAACATACGATCTTCCCCAGTCAAACGGGGACCGAAGTGCAAGAGGTGCACGTGCACACCGAAAGCGATTCGGAATGAGGGCAAAAGTCTGTGGGCAAGCAGGCAAATTAACTACCAATGTAAATACCTTGTAAATACACTTATTGCTATCTCTTAATGTTGTGAGTCCTAAGCATGAGGACAGTGCATACATGTGTGTAGATGTTTTGTGAAAGTAAATAAAGGGAAATTATTCCCCCAAAAAAGTTCGAGGGCAAGGAAATCTCCCAGTCAACCCTAAATTAATGAACGACCTATCCCGCCATACAGAGCGGGAACCCACTTAAGGTACGCTAGGTCGCCTGCCAGCACGTCACCACGGGCTGGTTTCTGGGCCACAGGGGTGGCTAGGGTCCGAACCAGCGTCTCAAGGCAGGATAATTGTCGCAACATTTCAAAATAAAATCCAAGGTGTTCAATTAGTCCCCGTGGAGCCAAGAAACATTGGCGGAACGGGACAAAGAAATCAGTATCTTACCTATCATTATTATTTGTAGTACCCCATTTTCAGTTTGGCAACACCAGTCATTTGTATAGTTTCATGATTGTATATAACTGCCTGTACCCGTTCTTTCGTGCATTTGGCCCGATGATGAAGCTAAGGTAGCTTTGAAAGTGCTTGCCATTACGTGTGATTTTATCTGTATTTTTAATTTGTAAATAAATGTCAATTTTAATTGCAAGTTCTTCAACTTTTTAATCATGCATCTGGCAGCTCTGGATTATTGACTAAGAGAGAATATATTTGGAAAGGATTATTACCACTTACATCATGAACTATTTTTTGATTGCCAGTGAAGGATACCAAAGGCATTCCTTTATTGAGGTCAATTTTTCTCCATTCTTTAGTAGGCATTCTGGAAGAAACCACTAAATCAACATCAGATATATTTTCCATTTCATTGGAATCAGCTGATTCTTTTGATGGCTGGCAAAATTGATCTGTCAACCTCCTCAGTGCTGCTGCTTTCAGTCAGAAAACCCTACATTTGAGTACGAAGACCACACTAGTAGAAAGTACATTGATTCTGCTACATTTACATTTTTTGCCTTGTCAGTAAAAGAAACTAGTATCGATTGCAGAAAGAGAAACATCCGATTTTATCAAGAACTAAGTCGTAACTAATGCCAAAATTGTCGAAAAGAATTTCATTTTTTAAATGATACAATAAACCTGTCATCTCGTGCGTTAATTTTCGTCTTGATGCAGGCTAGTATTTATTTATCCTTAGTTCTTAGCTCACACGGTCCTCCCCCTTGATCTTTTTATGTCTTTAATGGTGAGGGAACATAGTCAAAATAGTGAGAAGACGGGTATCATATTACCTCTTCCCTTTCAACAGATGCAGGCAGTCTGCAAAGTATTCTTGCATGTAATGGGAGAAGCAGGGGGTTGGCACTTCTTCAGACAAAATGTAATAGGAGTTGTGAAGTCTGAAAAGCAGCCATAACCGTGCATGTATTGTGACATACTACAGAGGTTGTGACGTACTACAGAAGTAAAGCACGTGTCAAGATGACAAATCTGCAGCGATATATTCTGTCCGCGTAGCTTAGCTGGGAGAATAACTTACTCTGGAGTGAGGGGAGACAGGGACAAATTTGTGTTCACATTGGCGTCTGAACCTGAATGTAAAAATGAATGTGCTGCCCTTTGGATCATTAAAAAACAAAAATAAATGTGTGATATTTGTTACACACTCTTCTAGAATTAATGAAAGAAAAAAATTCTTTCTTTTCTTCAAAAAGAAGGAAAAAAAAAAGTAAGAGGGAGATGATGTGACATACTACAGAGGTAAAGCATGTGTCAAGACGACAAATCTGCAGTGATATATTCCGCCCATGTACCTCAGTTGGGAGAGCAACTTACTCTGGAGTGAGAGGGCACTGGCTCGATCTCCGTCATGGACAAATTTGTGTTTTAATAGTATTTATAAACTATCATTAACCTACAACATAACACAAAAACCCTGGGCTGCCAGAACCAGAAAATAATGGTCCAAAATAAGAAACAATGGCAAAAACTTGTTGAGGAGGCCAAGGTTCACACTGCGCTGTAGAGCTAAGAAGAAGAACCTACAACATAAGTTTCAAATGTGTGCGTTACGTCCCACTGGTGGATCGTTTAAAGATATATACATAAAGTGACTGATATCCACTATAGATTCATGTACACTGAAATGCAAGAAAAACTGGTACAGACAAGCTTATGCAAAATACATGGCAATGCCACCTATGCGTGTACTCGGATGCGTCCACCAGTGCGTATATAAAGCGATAGACATCCTTGCCAGCTGTCAGAGCTGTTTGTTTTCGGCATGAAAATGTCGAGTAATAACGATTTAAGCGATTGTCAACGCGGTGTCATAGTTCGCACTCGTGAGATGTTCCATAGTGTTTCGGAAATAGAAACGAAGTTCAGATTTTCACAGACGACCATTGCAAGGGTGTACCGTGACTACAAGAATTTCTGCAAAACCTCCAACCTACGATACCATTGTGGCCGTAAAAAGACATTGGGTGAACATGACCATCGTCGGCTGTCAAGAATCGTTTCATGCGATAGACGTGCAACACTCTCGCAGGTATCATCGTAATTCAATGCTGGAGCCTCAACAAGCATCAGCGTCCGGACTGTTCAACGTACCCTGCACGATAAGGGCTTTGGGAGCCGACGCCCAACTCGAATTCCCTTGATGGGTGCACGACACAGAGCTGTGTGCCTCGCTTGAACATGGTAACCCCGCCAATGGACACTTGATGACTGGAAACAAGTAGCCTGGTCTGACGAGTCGCGTTTCCAACTGTATTGGGCAGATGGAAGGATTTGTGTGTGGCGCAAACCCCATGAAGCCATGGATCCCACCTTTCAACAGGGAACTGCACCGGCTGTGGGAGGGGGGGGGATCCGTAATGGTATGGGGTGTGTTTAGCTGGACTTCACTGGGACCCCTGTTACATCTACAAACGTATATGATCTACCAGCGCTACGTGCGCATCCTTTCTGACGAGGTTTCCCCGTTCATGTCCTGCATTCATGCTGATGGGTTGGGCCTGTTCCAAGAGGACAATGCACCTCCACACAAGTGTCGTGACGCCACATAATGGTTAGAGGAGCAATCATCTGGGTTTGGGGTGTTGCCATTCTTACCCAAGTCCCCAGATCTGAACGGGATAGAACACATTTGGGATGCCATGCAACGCGCTATCGAACCCATTAATAAGAGACCTCTGAATACACCCATTTTGTGGAACGCTCTGCAGGAAATATGGTGTGCATTGCATACAGCATATTTCCAGAAGCTAGTGGAGTCCATGCCCTGTCATATTTCTGCTGTCCTGAACTCCCATGGGGGACCTACAAAAGTATTAGACTGGTGTACCAGTTTTTCTGGCACTTCAGTGTATATAAACTTTTTCTTTTTCCTCCTCTGAAAAATGTAGAAGTTATTGCTTTAGCACAGGAGGGATAGCGCACATTTCTGGGTGTCACACACGAAACAAACGCGTTACGACCCACGGGTGTGTTCTAACTCAGTGAACGTGTTAATGATGTTTCTATTTCTTTTTTGTTCCAGTTTGAAAGATGTTCTATCATTCTTAATTTTATGTTCCTTTTTGTATTTCCTATATATTGTGAGATTTATTATATTATTTTGATCTACAATTGGAATAGAGTAAACTCCTGCTTTCTTCAAAATTGAACTTTTTGTTGTTAGTAAGGATTTAATATCTTGTACATTCATTGTAGTAAGGATTTAATATCTTGTACATTTGTTGTAGTAAGGATTTAATACCCCTTTCGTTGTAGTAAGGATTTAATACCCCTTTCGTGGTAGTAAGGATTTAATACCCCTTTTGTCGTAGTAAGGATTTAATACCCCTTTCGTTGTAGTAAAGATTTTATATCTTGTACATGGGTGCCAAAGTTCAGATTGTATTTTAAGCACGTTTTTTTTCAAAATATTGTTGACTTCTGGTATATATGGTAGTGATCCACGGTATTTGTATTTATTTCTGTTTGGTGTTCTAAGGTTTGTGTTATCTTTTACAGTATGATTAAGATCGACAAAGCATCTGGATAATACATCAGCTTTTAATCTATATATCTGTTTAATACATATGTTTCATACATCAATAAGTTCGATATATACATATCAATGAAATGTTCACTCAAAATATTTTATGGATTTCAATTCCTGAGAGTTGACAGGTCTGGGTAAGTGAGGATGTGAAAAATGCACCATTTTGATTTACCTTGTTGCAAAACATTTTGTAAATAATATGCAAGTTGTTAGTGTTTATGCAGATGATTGCTTCTACTGTTATTTCACTTAATTCCATTCATTCAGAAACAAACTCCTAGCAGTGAAAAGTCTGGTGTTAGTGATAAAGTAAAAGAGCAAAAACCTTCGCATCCCAAAGAAATCCAGCCACCCGAAAAGTGCCTGACAGCGAAACCCCAACCAGAAGAGCCAAGTTCCTCAACTGAGTCAAAACATAGTAAAAATAAGCATGATGAAAAAGAAAAAGTTCCTGAGAAATAAAAAGTTGGCAAAGAAAAGACTGTTGTTGAAAATGTGAAAGATGTTTCAAAGGAGAAGAGCCATGAAAAAGTGAAAGATGTTTCCAAGGAGAAAAGCCACCTAAAAGAGGAACGAAAAAGTTCAGTCGAAGCTGAAGAGGTGATTTGAATATATTTATTTTTTGGAAGTTTTTTGCGTGTTATATATTTTGATTTTATGTATACATACATACATACATACATACATACATACATACATACATACATACATATCATCATCATCATCATTGTCAACCATTATCAATCCACTGCTGGACGAAGGTCTCCCAAGTTTCCTCCACAACGGTCTGTCTTGTGCCAGTCTCCTCCATGTCACCCCTGCATACTTTCGAATTTCATCCACCCATCTCCCATGTGGTCTTTTTCTGGGTCTTTTCCTGTCCCTTGGAATCCAATCTAAAATTTCAGCTGTCCATCGATGATCTGTCCTTCTGGCAGTATGTCCAGCCCATTGCCATTTCAGGGATTTAACTCTGATCATGATGTCTTCCACTCTTGTCATTTTTCGGATCCACGAGTTCCTCTTCTTATCTCTCCTGGTTACACCAAGCATGCACCTCTCCATGCTTCTTTGAGTTGTCTGCAGCCTTTGTATGTCTCTTTTAGTTAAGGTCCACGTCTCTGCACCATACGTAAGCACTGGAAGGATGCATTGATCAAACACTTTTCTTTTAAGACATAATGGCATATTGCTCTTGAAAATTATGCTGTTTCTTCCAAAAGCTCTCCAGGCAAGTTTTGTACGCCGATTAATTTCTTCATCAATGTGACCCTCACTTGATATCTGCTGTCCAAGATAAACGTACGTGTCTGTTATCTCCAGCTTTTCTCCATCAATCGATAAATCTTCATTTCTTGTAAAAGCATTGAACATCACTTTTGTCTTTTGAAAGTTCATTTTTAATCCCACTTCTTTACTCTTGTCAGCAAGTTCCTGGATCATACTCTGCAGCTCTGATGGGCTAGTTGCAAAAATGACTATGTCATCAGCAAAACGAAGGTGGGTTAGATAATCTCCATTAATCTTTATCCCTTTGTTTTCCCAGCTCAGCGACTGAAAAACACCCTCCAATGTGGCATTAAAGAGCTTCGGAGATATGGTGTCACCTTGTCTCACTCCCTTTCCAATTTTTATGTGTGTTGTATTTTCAAACAGCCGAATCTTTGCACTTGCATTTTCATAGATGTTATTAATAATATTAATGTATGCATCTTCAATACCGCAGGTTTTCAGAGCCATTGTAACTGCTGATGGTTTCACCGAATCAAAGGCTTTTTCATAATCGATAAAAGCCATGCACAATGGAAGTTCATATTCCCTCGCTCTTTCAATTAGTTCTCTCAGTACGTGGATATGATCTATTGTGCTGTAGCCACTCCTGAATCCAGCTTGTTCTCTCGGTTGAGCCATGTCCAGTGTTACCTTCAAGCGGTGTGAAAGAACTTTAGTGAAGATTTTATAAACTACTGATAGGAGGCTGATAGGTCTGTAGTTTCCGAGATCCTCAATGTCACCTTTCTTATGTAGCAGGATCATTGTAGCGGTGTTCCAATCCTCAGGAATCTTTCCTTCATTAAGGCATCGAGTGAAAATTTGGGCGAGTACTGTTTCGATTTCTCCACTTGCTTCTTGTATGATGTCTACAGTAATTCCATCTTCTCCTGGAGCTTTTCCCCGCTTCATGTTCTTGATTGCATGTGCAACTTCTGCTGGAAGGACTGGAGGAACTCTGGTACTGGTATCTTTCATGATGTCTGGAGTGCATGCATCATCCCTTTCATATAATTTGGAGTAGAAATCTTTCACTCTTATCAAAATTTCGCCTCTATTTCTTGTTACAGAACCATCTTCTTTTCTCAGTGCCATAATCTGTTTTCTTCCTTACTGAGATGTCCCTTTGTATCTTTAGGCTTTGGTTGTTTTCAATTGCTTTCCTCACTAGTTCACAGTTGAATTTTCTTACGTCTTCAGTGATACTTTTTCTTACTGTCTTGCATAGCTCTATATATTCCACTTTGGAAGTCACATCTTCTTTAGTTGTCCTCATCTCTCTTCTTTTTTTGCATCAACATTTTTGTTTTTCCTGATAATTTGTTTACATGCAACTTGTTCTTAGACCCAGCTAATTTTGTTGCTGATTCCATAAGAGCTTTGGTTACTTTTCTGTTAACTTCAGAGATGTCCACTTCTTCCGATGTTAGGCCTTCCAAAGCAGAGAACCTGTTCTTCAGTTCCAACTTGAAGGTATTATGGTGTTTTTTAAGGTTGGTTATGTCAATAGGTTTTGTTTGTCTTATGAGCTTGCCACGTTCAAGTTTAGTGTTGAGGTGCATCTTACATCTCACCAATCTATGGTCACTACCTGTGTTGAACTTGTTTAGCACACTGCAGTCTTCTATGACGAATTTTGTTACACATAATAAAATCAATTTCACTTGTCGTCCCATTTGGATGTCTCCATGTCCATTTCCTGTGTGGCTTTTTCTTGAAGAAGGAGTTCAAGATGAAAAACCCTTCTGCCTCTGCAAACTCAACGAGAGTATTTCCACGCTGGTTTCTGTTGCCGTGACCGAATTTACCTACTGAAGTTTCATTCTGTTGCCGTTGCTGTCTATTTTTGCATTGAAATCTCCCATAATTATTTTCAAGTGCTGCTTACCTTTATTATTTAGATGACAAATTTCCTCATAAAATTCTTCAATTTCTTCTTCAGGATGACTTGTGGTGGTGCATAAGTTTGAATAATCTGAGCCTGGTATCTTTCGAGAGTTGGATAACAAGTCGCAGCTCTGTCAGAGGAACTTTCAACTTCTACAACTTTATCCTTCAGTTTCTTGTTTATTATAAATCCAACACCACTAGTTCTGCCAGTATCTGTCCCACGATAGTAGAAGAGATGTCCACTTTTCAGTTCGATGAGATCTTCTTCTTTTCTCCTTACCTCACTTAGCCCCACGATGTCCCACTTGATCCTTTGTAATTCCTCTTCCAATTCAAGAAGCCTTGAATCAGAAGATAGGGAGCGTCCATTGTAAGTAGCCAAGGTCAGCATCAGATGGCAGCCTAGTCCGGTCCTCCGGGGATTCTTAGCACCCTCTGCCTTCATGTCGCACTGGCCGCTGCCTTGGCCAGGTACATTCCAGCTGCCGGAGACTGAGGGCCAAGATTTAAGTTGTGGCATCATTTTGGAGGGGTTTGGCCATAACTCACCACGCTGGCCAAGCGGGTTGGTGAGTGTGGGATAGAATTTCCTCTAATCCCGATGGTATAGTTATACCGCTATTGGCGGTCGTCAGAGCCCCTTTAGTGGGAACAGGATGCACCACGAGAAGGCGGGGTTGACATTTGTCAAGGAGAGGCTGTGATGTTACGCATCACCTGACCTTACATCCCACATACATATATATATATATATATATCACCTTAATACTAAAGATGTAAATACAATACTGCAAGACCAAATAGCATTACCGACCACGGGGAGAAGAAGAGAGGGATATAAAGCTATGGTAAGCTGTTCTGCGTGGCTTTATCAAGGGCCAGGCACGAACAACACCTTTCCTACCTCTATAGAGACCTGAAATGTGTGGGTTACTGCGCGAATCTAGTCTGCAACGCTGCGGCAACGAGCCTATTATTAACAGCAAAAAAAAGGAGGGGGGCAAAAGAAAAACATAAATGATGAAAGTAAAATTGTGAAAATAACAAATTAAAATTAAAAAAAAATATTTTAAGGAGACCAAACCTAAACACAGCCAGAAAAACTCTGATCCCCTGAACACCCAATAACAACTCTCAAAATAAAAATTAAAAAAAAAGAAAAAGATAAAGAAAAACCCTAACGTATAAAACAATACGTAAAAAACTGACCCCTTCCCACAGCAGACTACATTCACCGAAGCCCGACCTCACACTCCTACCGAACAAAAAAACGATAAATAACACACCGAGAAGCAAAGGACGCCATTTACAAAGGAAATAAATTGCTACAACCAAACTTGTACTGTAATTATTTACAAGCCTATTCACAGACCTAAAAGTGTATGAAGACTTAAAGTTAGTTGCTTACTTACAAAACACTGCCAAATGTTAATATGAATCCTATGATGGAAAGAGAAAAGGGCAAGTCAACATTGTACAAGTAAGCCTAAGGATGTGCGAAACGAGGTATGCACAATAGACCACATAAACTAAAAAATCCGCTTCCCGAAAAACGGAGGAGAAAATTAGCCAACATTTAAAAAAATATCTTGGGAGGTAAAAATGTGCACCTGAAACCTAAAAATATTCTTTGAATAAAGCTCATGTTGAGAAATGGCTTCCTAGTTTAATTGAATTAATAATCTAAAGCAACTTTTATGGGAATTTTACTAGGAAATTTTTTTCATTAATAGCAATAGTTTTTCACAACAAGGAAAAAAACATATTAGTAGGAATTTTTGAAATGCTTACTTTCTCTTTGCAGAACAACTACTTTCAATTTGGGAAAACTTTTTCATTCAAAAATCGGGGCTAGCTATGGGCTCCCCACTCTCCCCACTCTTAGCTAACTATTATGTGGGAAAACTAGAAGAAAAGATACTAGTACAACCCAGATACTTCTGCTTATATAGCAGATACATGGATGACATCTTATTTATAATAGATAGCTCAGAAATTGTTCCAGAAAGAATTCTAGACTCATTCAATGAATTAGATGATTCCCTTAAGTTCACTATTGAACTTCAAAAAGAAAGAAGAATAAACTTCTTAGATATTACTATCTATTATGAAGATGAAAAATTCCTCACTAGTTGGTATAAAAAACCAATGAATACTAAAAGACTACTGGATTTCAATTCGTATCATCCAGTTTCTATTAAGAAAAATGTAGCAAGTCAGTTTTTAGAAAAAATTAATAAAATAGTTTCTACTGCAGATAAAAAAGAAGCCCATAAAGAAGAGCTTAAAGTCATACTTGCAGAGAATAACTATCCTAAAGTAGAAATTGAGAAGCTTCTGAATTTTAATGGTACAAAGAACCCACAAAAGCAACAAGTAAAATTCACTAGAAAAATTTCTTATCACAAAGGTTTATTTGAGTCTTTAAAGAGAATTAGTAAGAAATACAATATTAGGCTAGCTCGAAGTTTAGAGAACAAAGTTAAAAAAATTTTCCCTAAAATAGTTCAAAGAGAAGAAGATATTTTAAAAATGCAAGGAGTAGTTTATGAAGTAAATTGTAGTTGTGGACTATCTTACATAGGTGTGTAACGTACCAGGAGATGTGACGTACCTGCCCGAAGGACGCACACGACATAAAGGCACATAGCAATCAGAACAAATGTCTGCGTAGCTCAGTTGGTAGAGCGACTTGTTCCGGAATAAGCGGCCTCGGGTTCGAATCCCGGCGTAGACCAAAAATGACGGAGAAATTCACTTCGTTATAATGGCGCCCGAACTATCCGGATGACCCGACCGTTCAAAATCTCGCATTGGTGTGATGCTATTTCCACACCGCGAGATAAGAAAAATAGGAGAATCCTTTCTCCAGCACTTCGAAAAAAAAAAAAAAAAAAAATTAAGGGGGAGATGATGTAACGTACCAGGAGATGTGACGTACTTGCCCGAAGGACGCACACGACATAAAGGCACATAGCAATCAGAACAAATGTCTGCGTAGCTCAGTTGGTAGAGCGACTTGTTCCGGAATAAGCGGCCTCGGGTTCGAATCCCGGCGTAGACCAAAAATGACGGAGAAATTCACTTCGTTATAGGTGAAACAGGTCGCAGACTAGAAACTCGTATAGCTGAGCATAAAGCAGCTATAAAAAATTGCTCCAACAAGACTGGATTAGATAGGCATGTTAGAGAAACTGGGCACAGCATGGATTGGAATTCCCTTAAAGTAATCAGTTTCCAAAGCAATTTCCAAAAAAGAAAACTGAAAGAAGGAATAGAGATTGAGAAAAATCAAAATTCCATCATCAATGACTGCAAAGGATTTTCCCTGCCTAACATCTGGCAGGATTTGTTGAAAAATAACCTAAACCGTCAAGGTTAACCATAACCATCAAGGAAAACCGTAACCGTGATAGTGACAAGTAAAAAGTGACAACAACAAGACAGCCTGAAGAAGGAGAAGAGTTTTCTCCGAAAATTTGCTATTAATGAAAAAAATTTCCTAGTAAAATTCCCATAAAAGTTGCTTTAGATTACTAAAAATATTGTAAAATACAGAACAAAACAAATTACTAGACAAAAACACTTACCAAGCGCCGCATGTGCTGTCTACTCACAGATCCACATACAAAATGGACGCCGCCTGTGTAGCAGCGATAACACTGCCACCTGTCATTCAAGAGGGGAACCACATTCCCCAAAAAATCCTGTGTGTGCTGCCAAGTGAATAATTAATTCACTTGGGATTATAATTATGAACAGTTTCCAGGTTAAAATTAACTAGTCAGAATACTCCATAACTTCCAAATGGGAACAGCAGACACTTTTCTAAACTTCTATGTTATAGCTTTCATTTAGATGATTCATTTGGTCTCAAGATTGCTAAATTAGAGTAGGTCTGCAATTCTGACACTATATTTAAGTACAATTTTCCTTAGTGTAGCTTTTAGGAAAGCTTTCAAAACCTGGTTGTCAATAAACTGACTGATTAATAAATGAACATTTTAAATAAAATCTTTTTCCAAGTTGCAAATGCTAGACAACTTAAGGACCTGAAAGATAAAAATGTTCTCGACAACCCTGTTGGAGATATTACTAGACCAAGTTATGAATCAGTGGCAGCTCGTGGGTTATTCAAATGGAGATTCACAATACATAAATTGTAAAAATAAAATTTTCATTTACGACATAACGTACAGGTTAAAATGCATTTCTGTTTCTACAAGTAAAAAAAAGCAATGCAAGTAAAAAAAACAAAAAGAACAAGCACTCATACGTAGAAAAACTGTAACATTCGACTTTGTACAAAGGAAGATTCTATTACAGTAGTGATTACAATTTACTTCAAAGGTAAACATTCAAAGAGAATGTTGATTACTTAAGTGCAATTTTTGTAAATTAAGTCAATCCGCCTGTCTCTCTTTTGAGGCAAACAAATCAATAACATTTTCGTTGAATTTAGGTATGTCATTTATCATGTTTATTTCAATTGAGAACATGGCTAGAGCACTCAGTCTGTCCTCATTTTTGCTTCTTAAAAATGTCTTAACTCGTTTTAAAGTTGAGAAGCATCTCTCGGCTTCAGCAGTTGTCATTAGAATAGTAGAAATAATTAGCAACAGTTTGTAGGTCTCCGAGAACGTAGTGTGCAAGTTATTTTCTGTAATGAACTGTAGAAGTCTAATGGCGCCACTCATATTTCTGAAATCTGGTCTTCTGTAAATTACTCCTAGTTCAGTTTTCAGGCAATCCTTCTGTAACATGGGATAAACATCTGTTGTTTGCTCAACAAGCTGATTTGGAAACTTTATCTTGTACCCCTGAATATTTTCAGCTTGGACGAGAGAAACAGCAGAGTAGTGAGTTATAAAAGAAAATCTTTTACTTGATTCGTGATAACATCACATATCTCTTTAGCTGCCACAGTTTTATTTATGTGAATATTTTCTCTCTTCCTTTTCTTTGATGTTTCCTCTGTTTCTGATATCTTTATGGCCACTGAGCCCATTCTTTTCCTTTCTTTTTCCATTGACTGCTTAAAAGTGTTTACATGCTTTCGAATGAGTGCTGCATCAGTTAGTGTTTTTTTTTGAAGCTGGTTGTATAATACACCCATCCACATGTGGCATAATATTGTGAAAAACTGTAAGCCAAAACACAAATACTGAGTCTTCCAACATACGCCGAAAAGCCTCTGCTTGATTTATTGCTACAGCTTGTTTTGATGATGATTCTATTTTTTCCATGCATTCAGTTAACTGTTCCCTGTATTCTTGCCCTGTATTGATGGTTCGACTCTTGAAATTCCACCTGGTGGCTGAAACGTGAGGTATCCTTTTCTAACAGTTTTATCTAAAATAGCAATCCTCTGTGTAGAGTTACTGAAAAAGTTAGTAATGTCACTTAGGTTGGAAAAAAATACTCGAACTTGTTGATTCTGACTGGCTGCATGGCCGACAATCAAATTGAGCTGATGTGCATAGTAGCAATGCACAAAATGTGCATTCTTATAGGTACGTTTAAGAATAGCCTGAAGCCTTGAACACCTGCTAGGTGACCACTCATCACATTTGTACCGTCGTAGTAGCTCTGGGATATCAATTTCTCAGCTTTGTCTACAACTTTTTTCCAAACTAGCTTGAATACATCCAGCGATAAATTCTGCATCATGTCGAGGGGAGATTCGTGAATTCCCAATCTCTAGTTTTACATTTCGTCACCTGGATCAGCTTAAGCCTAGGTGTTGGCTTGAGTATTTTAATTTCAATTTTTCTTTCCAGCGGCAACGTTGAAAAATGTAATTGCTTTAGCTCAGAAACACTAATTTTACTAAGTGTCATCTTAACTGTTTACACATGTTGTTACACATAACAATAAAACTAACCTATAAAAACTGATAAGCAGATTAATAACTAATAAACAACTACACTAACCACTTGTTGCCGCAAACCAAGGGAGAATCCGGACGAATAACAAACTGCCAATTCATCTGCTTGAGCTCCCGCACACTGAAGATTGTGCGAATTGAAAGCTTATAAGCAGCGTTTATTCCTCACACACGTGCCTCCTCTTCCAACTGGACAAACTGGTTTTCAAGTAGTTTCTTCTGGCACGTGCGATCGACGTAAGGCTGTCCGACCTGTGCTGCTGACTTTTGAATTTTATACCATTACAGTCGCGTCTTGCCAGGGTATTTAGAGGGGGAAGGGCTCGTCCCGAAATTGGCAAAACCTGGAAATGTGTTTACTGTTTTATTTTATTTAAATTTGTTATATTTTAATTTCTTACTTTCGTTTTCTCTTTTTCTGTTTTGAGAGTTCACGTGCTCATGTGCACCAATAAAGGAGCCGCCACATTTATGAATTTTAAAACTGAAGTTATTTCTCTTATCATACAAGCTAATAACAGGGTTCTCACTATTAAGATTAATAGATAAATCCAGAAAATCAAGTTATTGGTTATTAGTATTAGTTTTAATTAATTTAAGGCATTCTGGATATATTTCAGGAAAATCAGGTTCAAGTACTCCAGAACTATTTATGCAGAGAAGATCACTTATATATCTGTAAGTGTAAAGATAGCTGTCGCTTTTAGAAGGGTTGTTCTTAATGAACAGAAATTCTTTGAAGAACAGGAACAGATTGCAAACGCTGATAGAATGCTAGCAATCCATAGGAATACCATTTACTTGTTTGTAGAACATTATAACAGAAAAAGATATAATTATTTTTAAGACAGCAATTTAACAAAATATTCCAGGGCTTTCTGAAATTATGTCAGATACCTTAAACTCCACAAAAAGTAATTTGAGTGTAAGAATAATCTTATCTATTGGGAGGCTGGTATACAAATTTTCAAAGTCATAGCTATCTATATTTACAGGCTTAAAAGTAAGGATGTCAGAGATAACCTCTGCATTGCTATTATAATTATCCAAAAATCTATACTGCTGAAATCAGGGTTCCCACTCAACCTGGAAAACAGGGAAAACCTGGAATTCTCAGGGAATTTGAAAATGGTTCCAAAAATCAGGGAAAACTCAGGGAAAAATACCCTTTTTTGTAAAAGTCAGGGAAAACTCAGGGAAAATTACCCCTTTTTTTTTTGTAAAAATCAATGGATACTTTATTTTGCCAAAAAAAAAAAAAAATTATTTTTTCAAGATTTCCAACTTTTGCTTGCAATTACTGCCTGCCTAGAATTTGGTAGATCTTACTTTCAGTTATATTAAGTATTTCCTTTATTCTCAAAAAAAAAAAAAGATGCAAAATTGAATTTTTAAAATTGCCAGTTATTAAGCTTTTGTTCAATTTCTGCAGGCAGTTGTTATAACATGGAACAATTAGGCACAGTGGCTCCTGCTTGAAGAAACACTTCACAAGAGAACCAACCAAATGATGGATCAAAGTCCTTTGTCTGTTGGTTCTCTTGAAACATGTTCCTTTGAACAGAGCCATTTCATCATTAAGCTTAGCTGCACTGTGTTATACAAAAACTGAAACTATTCAACTGACACATTTTTTCTTACACATGACCTGTTTCTATGGGAATGCATTTACAAATTCTGTGTGGGTAGTATTCACAAAAGTTCACGGAACTTTGGTACAGAAAATAATGAGCACAGTTAGTTGTTATTAATGAAAAGCAGGTAATTTTATAAAGACAAATTACGTAAAGAATGTACAAGTTTGTGCTTTGGTGAGAAAAATGAATGGAATGGAATGAAATGTAACAATTCTTTGCAACATGCCTCTCTGGAAAACTTTAAAAAACCACCTGGAGAACCTGGAAAAGTCAGGGAATTTTTTTATTACTTTTGAGTGGGAACCTTGTGAAATTTGTACAAGACTTAACTCGACTTAAAACCTGCTTCAAAACTGACTCAAAGTAGTTATCTATTGCCTTCTTGTGACTTTTTGTCCCACTAGCTATAAACCTAAATTGCACCAGTTCCTTATGGAATTTTGCCGTAGCAAAAAGGTAAGGAAATTCAGGTTCATAACTTCTATCCAATCTAAGTGGAAGCTCCTTGTGAAAAGCCTTGAACTTATTAGCAAGTTCCTTACCAGAAACAGGAGAATGGAGTAGGTGGTTTTGTTATGAAGCTCACTATTAAATTAGGTCATAATAAAATTTCTTACATATTATTGCAAAGTTATTACTAGCTTTATCAGCTGTTGTAAATTATAGAGAGACTGTTTTAATTCTTTATTGAAAAACAAGCTATTATCTTGAGAAAAATTTAGGTTAGTTAAATTTACTTGAAAATCTTTTAGAACTTTACCTTTCCATTCAGCAAAAGCTTCAACTGGCATATTGTGGGAAAGACTAGTTTTAACAATGTACTTATTCAAATCCTGACAAAAGTCAAACTTAATTCTCTCTTTAGAAAGGTGAAGGAGAGTCTAACCTTAGCCCCTAATCCCAAAAGCTTCCTGAGATTGGGGTTATGATTAAAATCCAGATTACCTGTGACAGCATGTTTATGAAAGTTATAAAAAATTATTGTACCCTGGTATGAAGAACATTCACAGCTTAAATCAGCCAGGTTTTTAAGAGAGGCATGTGATTTGTAATTTTTGACATCAGAACCCAAGGGTTTAACATATTTAAAGCTAGCTGCTGTTTGATGCTTAGAAATGGGAAAACTGCTAGCATTATTATAAAAATTCTTCTAATTCTAAGACTATCATGTAGCTTTTATTAAGGAACCTGATGGTAATGTAGTTCTTAGAAGCTGGTTTGGAGGGAATTTTGTTTTTAGAATAAATTTAAGCACATCTAGAACAAGAAGAAAAACCTGTAGATCTACATTACCGTAAAAGGAAATCCAGGTTTGAAAAAAAAAACATTTTAATACAGAGTGTTTTATTGATTTGAGAAATGCAACTGTTCTTTTTATGAAATTGGGATAATTCTTGAAGTCTTCAAGAGACTGCTTCAAAACTGAAAAATCTGTAGGGCTAGAATACTTTACTAGCCTCCTACCCTTATTACCTCTGGAACAACCCTGGTGGGGGAGTAAGAGAACAGTTCTCTGCGTTGCAGACTAGATTAGTGCAGAAACCCTCACTTTTCAGGTCTCTATAGAGGTAGGAAGGGTGTTGTCTGTGCCTGGCCCTTGACAAAGCCACGGAGTACAGCTTACCATAGCTCTATATCCCTCTCTTCTTCTCTCCGTGGTCGGTAATCCTTATTTGGTCTTGCAGTATTGTATTTACATCTTCAGTATTAAGGTGATTTATATATTAATTTTGTTTTGTCTGTAATGCAGCTTTTGGTGCTTTCGAATTTCAAAACCGCTTATATTTACTTGTTGCCTTTGATTTATATATATACATATAAACAGATTCTCTGCTTTAGAAGGCCTAACATCGGAAGAAGTGGATATTTCTGAAGTTAACAGAAAAGTAACCAAAGCTCTTATGGAAACAGCAACAAAATTAGCTGGGTCTAAGAACAAGTTGCATGTGAACAAATTATCAGGAAAAACCAAAATGTTGATGCAAAAAGAAGAGAGATAAGGACAGCTAAAGAAGATGTGACTTCCTAAGTGGAATATATAGAGCTATGCAAGACAGTACGAAAAAGTATCACTAAAGACGTAAGGAAATTCAACTGTGAACTAATGAGGAAAGCAATTGAAAACAACCAAAGCCTAAAGATAGCAAAGGGACATCTCAGTAAGGGAAGAAAACAGATTATGGCACTGAGAAAAGAAAATGGTTCTGTAACAAGAAATAGAGGTGAAGATTTGACAAGAGTGAAAGATTTCTACCCCAAATTATATGAAAGGGATGATACATGTACTCCAGATATCATGAAAGGTACTGGTACCAGAGATTTTCCAGTCCTCCCAGCAGAAGTTGCACATGCAATCAAGAATATGATGCGGGGAAAAGCTCCAGGAGAAGATGAAATTACTGTAGACATCATACAAGAAGCAAGTGGAGAAATCGAAACAGTACTCGCCCAAATTTCCACTCGATGCCTTAATGAAGGGAAGATTCCTGAGGATTGGAACAACGCTACAATGATCCTGCTACATAAAAAAGGTGACATTGGGGATCTCAGGAACTACAGACCTATCAGCCTTCTATCAGTGGTTTATAAAATCTTCACTAAAGTTCTTTCACACTGTTTGAAGGTAACACTGGATATGGCTCAACCGAGAGAACAAGCTGGATTCAGGAGTAGCTACAGCACAATAAATCATCTCCACGTACTGAGAGAACTAATTGAAAGAGCGAGGGAATATGAACTTCCATTGTGCATGGCTTTTATCGATTATGAAAAAGCCTTTGATTCGGTGAAACCATCAGCAGTTACAATGGCTCTGAAATCCTGCGGTATTGAAGATGCATACATTAATATTATTAATAACATCTATGCAAGTGCAAAGATTCTGCTGTTTGAAAATACAACACATATAAAAATTGTAAAAGGGAGTGAGACAAGGTGACACCATATCTCCGAAGCTCTTTAATGCCACATTGGAAAATGTCTTTCAATCACTGAACTGGGAAAACAAAGGGATAAAGATTAATGGAGATTATCTAACTCACCTTCGTTTTGCTGATGATGTAAGTCATTTTTGCAACTACCCCATCAGAGCTGCAGAGTATGATCCAGGAACTCTCTGACAAGAGTAAAGAAGTGGGATTAAAAATGAACTTTCAGAAGACAAAAGTGATATTCAATGCTTTTACAAGAAATGAAGATCGATTGATGGAGAAAAGCTAGAGATAACAGACACGTACATTTATCTCGAACAGCCGATATCAAGTGAGGGTCACATTGATGAAGAAATTAATTGGCGTACAAAACTTGCCTGGAGAGCTTTTGGAAGAAACAGCATAATTTTCAAGAGAAATATGCCATTATGTCTTAAAAGAAAAGTGTTTGATCAATGAATCCTTCCAGTGCTGACGTATGGTTCAGAGATGTGGACCTTAACTAAAAGAGACATACAAAGGCTGCAGACAACTCAAAGAGGCATGGAGAGGTGCATGCTTGGTATAACCAGGAGAGATAAGAAGAGGAACTCGTGGATCCGAAAAATGACAAGAGTGGAAGACATCATGATCAGAGTTAAATCCCTGAAATGGCAATGGGCTGGACATACTGCCAGAAGGACAGACCGTCGATGGACAGCCAAAATTTTAGATTGGATTCCAAGGGACAGGAAAAGACCCAGAAGAAGACCACATGGGAGATGGGTGGATGAAATTTGAAAGTACGCGGGAGTGACATGGAGGAGACTGGCACAAGACAGACCGTTGTGGAGGAAACTTAGGGAGACCTTCGTCCAGCAGTGGATTGATAATGGTTGACAATGATGATGATGATAATATGAATACAGTGATGTGCTCCAGCTTAATATTTACGTAATAAATTTCAGTGAGCAATTTTTCTTGCTCACGCTGCCTTATAATCACGCTGTTTTGTAGCACGTTCTTATTTTTCACCTGTGCGATTAAAAAGTTCAGTCTTTTTTTTTCCTTCATCAGTCTCGTGTATGAAATATACATCAGCCCCTTGGACCCAGAATACCGGGCTCGCCTTTGGTTACACAAGCCACGTTATCGTATTCGTCCCCTATTCTCCAGAACAAGTAGCCCGTCGCATCCCCTAGAGTCTGCTTTAGTGAAGTTTTTGGCTCCTCTGACACGATCTTTAACACGTTCTATCAGAAGCTCTACCCAAGCCGTGGATATCATTAAGGCTTTCTCTTTTCAAGGCAAATTTGTTATGGCTTCTCTGGATGTGGAGTCATTATTTCCAAATGTTTCGATCCCCTGCCGTACATAGCATTATGGAGAAGAAGCTTTCCACTTACCCTGGTCTTTCTCCTCTTGAAGTTAAAGGCTATAATGTGAGCTTTACAGCTCATGGCCTCACGTTGCTTTTTAAAATTTAACAATGTCATCTGCCAACAAAAGGGGGAACACCTATGGGTTCCCACCTATCTCCTGTTGCAGAGTTTCTTTTGCAAGACTTAGAAGATACCGCTCTTTCAGTTTTTCCTTACAAATCCCTTATGTATATCTGTTATGCAGATGACATTCTGGTTTTTTGGTCTTTCTGTATTGAACAATTGCATTCCTTTACAGATTTTTATCCTCTCAGGATCCCACGATTAATTTAACGATTGAGTTGGAGGTACAGGGCTCTCCCCCTTTTTTGGACTTTCTTCTTTCATAGTCCTACAGGTTTACAATTCTCGGTGTATAGAAAACCATCTGTGTGTCCCGTATATATTCCTGGAGACTCTTCATACCCCTGGAGCCATAAGCTAGCTGCGTTTAGATTTTTACTCAAGTGTTTACATAATTTACAACTCTTCGAACTCTTGTCTACAATGTGCGGAATTTCAGATGATTTTGACCATTGCTTCCAAGTTTGGCTATTCCTCTGACAATATATTTCGCCTAGACAGAAGGATGAATCGCCTCCACTTCATGACGTTGCAAAGGGAGTCACCCACTACACGAAATATGGGTGCGATTGATTACAATCCATCCATTATTAACATTCTCAGGAATAACTGTGCTAAGTTTCGCACCTGGTTTGGAATAGGTACCTATAATTTATTTAATCTGTTGTGCAAAAATCAAGACAATGTCCACCCATTACACAGACATGGTGTTTGTAATATTCCACTCGTGCCTGATACACCGGACTCTGAGGACACCTCTTACATAGGCTCTACTCTACGTTCGGTAGAAGTGCGTGATGCGGAGCACAAATACGCAGTACGAATCGGTTCAACGTCTTCTGCCTTAGCTTGCACAGTTGGGCATGGTGAACCAGACTGGAGTCGTACCACGCTCCCAGACTGGAGTCGTACCACGCTACTAGTTTCTGCCCTTGATAAACATTCTCTGTTACTTGCGGAAAGTCTTTGTATAACACGCTTTTCCTCCAGCTGTTGTAATGCTGCCTTGCCTGTGACCATACCTTGCCCTTGGATCCTGCTGTTGAATCAGCTGAGTGTAACACCTTGTAATTCTCCAGATACGTAAGTTCCATTTACCTATCATTATTATTTGTAGTACCCCATTTTCAGTTTGGCAACACCAGTCATTTGTATAGTTTCATGATTGTATATAACTGCCTGTACCCGTTCTTTCGTGCATTTGGCCCGATGATGAAGCTAAGGTAGCTTTGAAAGTGCTTGCCAGTACGTGTGATTTTATCTGTACTTTTAATTTGTAAATAAATGTCAATTTTAATTGCAAGTTCTTCAACTTTTTAATCATGCATCTGGCAGCTCTGGATTATTGACTAAGAGAGAATATATTTGGAAAGGATTATTACCACTTACATCATGAACTATTTCTTGATTGCCAGTGAAGGATACGAAAGGCATTCCTTTATTGAGGTCAATTTTTCTCCATTCTTTAGTAGGCATTCTGGAAGAAAGCACTAAATCAACATCAGATATATTTTCTGTTTCATTGTACTGGGTTCCCACGCAACCTGGAAAACCGGGAATTCTCAGGGAATTTGAAAATTGTTCCAAAAATCAGGGAAAACTCAGGGAAAATTGTGTTTTTCCGTAAAAATCAGGGAATTTTTTATCAGGGAACTATAAAGGCAGGGAATTTTTTATTTTGCCAGAAAAATATTTTGTTTCATACTATTGTAAAATATATTTCTGTATTGCTAAGTTTTAAAATAATTCCGAGTTGTTTTATCCTTCGAGGCAACTTCGTAACCCACCCACCGATTAAAGTGCAGCTGTGCAGGGGAGTGCGTCTCTTTGCGGTTTTTCCCGTCTCCAGATGATCTAAACTACAACCGAACAAACATACACGTCAAAGCGTGAAAGAAAGCCATTAATCACACACCCATTTCGCAGGCTCTTTTCTGCTGGCGTTCGCGAAGAGAGGCAGTCATTTGTTCCTGAGTAGGTGCCCCGGTTCTCTGTGTAGACTGGGAAAAAAATTATGAAGAAGCTATTTCCTCAATTTTTTAAATAACCGACTGAAATTTTTACAGTGGGCAAGATATATGAAAATAACGTTCCATTTTAAATTTTGCCGAAATTCATTGGAAACTTTAGAAGTTGAGCTCCCCCCCCCCCTTTGCATGTTCTACGTGTCTTATCAAACCGTACAAAAACATTTTATTTTGTCGGATGTTGGTCATCCTAATAAATCCCCCCCCCTTCCCCTTCAACAGCAGTGTGGATGAATGTTGCAAATTGAGGGCACCTAATTTATTTTGAAAAAGGTTCGTATCACTTACGAACTAAAGCTTCGCTTTTGTAATTCTGTAGCAGAATTGGTACAGTTGGAAAAGTATGTACCTTCAAATGTTAGAACAGGGAAAATATTATGAAATAGGAAGATTCTTCAAAGAGGGGGAAAGATTAATTTTTTTCATAGTACTTACGAGTATTTTGACAAAAAATATATGAAAAATACCATGCAATGAAGCTGGTACTATTGCATACCTACCATATTTCCCAGATTTCACGGCCGTTTTCTAGATTCGTTGTCTTCCGGTTTTACGGCCGGAAAGAGATTTTTTTTTATTCTGTCATATTTCTATTTCATAATGCATGAAGAAATTTATTTATAGCTATTTTAAGACGATATTCCAATTACTGCAAGAGCTGGCTGGTTGCGAAAAATAGGGTAGTCCGACGCCCAGAACCATAGATTTTCACATCTGGGTCATTCCACGCAAAATCGTCAGATATTGAAATAATTTTCCACCAACACATCTCCGATTTGTGCGATTTTTTTTTTTTTTTACGGGTAGCTGCCTCCAAGTTATAAAAAAACCCCTGAAAGTTTCAATTTTTTTTTGTTTCTGATAGATTAGAAGATATTTTTTGAATTTTTGTGCATAGTAGAACCGTTTTCCGTAAAAACGCAAATATCTCCGTTATTTAGAATAAGAAATATAAAATTTATCATTCTCCCGTAATTTTTCCCAAGGTTTCAGCTTATACATAGGAAAAAAAAAAAAATTGCGAGAACAAAAGTTAGACGGGGTAGAAATTTTCTTGTAATCGTCAATTCTTCTTCTTGCGTTGCTGCACCTCACAAGATTTGCATAAATGATTCATTTCACATCTTTACCCTCACATTGCCGAAAAAAAAAAAAAAAAAAATCTACCTAGTTACTACTGATGAAAATCTTTGCCGTGCGTGCTCTATTGGTTTCAGGTTTGTCAGTGCAGGCGCTAAAGCCTCTGTCACCGTTTTGGATGACGTTATTTGTGGGGAGTTACTGCAAATGACCTGAGTGGGCTCCAGACCCTTTCTCGCACTTTGCCTGATCAACATCGCACAAATATATTGCCCTTCGTAAAGATATTGTTAAGTATAAACATGCCACTCGCCGCAGGATGATAAATTATGTTGACAAAAAAGTGTTAGGAGGATTTTATGAGCACACATGCACACAAAACTTCCTCTAATTGTTTCTCGTACAAGTAATTTGACGTAGCGTGGAAATGAACTGTGACCTGCGAGAAAAGTTCAGTACTAATGTTTGCGTCACAAACGTAGCCAATCAATTTTAAGACTTCCGGATTTTGGAAGTACTAATATGAATTGTAGCCTCTCAGGCAAAATGGTATTCCGTATTAACTGTTCGTTTTCCCCACTTGTTGCTTCCATTATTTTTTCTTTATCCCTGGGTTTAATTTTTTTTGCCATTGTGGCATTAGGATCTCTGTGTGCCAACTTATTGGTTATAAAATTTAACAGCACAACATCTAAATATCCTATGCTGCGTTATTTAGAAGCAAATAGCAGAGGTGCCAACTATTACGAATTGTCCGTAATTATTACGGTTTCGACTGTCAGATTACGGAATTACGGACAGGTTGGAAGAATTACGGAATTCAGTGTGTTTTGGAGAATCTCAATTTTGTATCCTTTTTTGTTAAACCCTTTTAGTGCGACGCTGCCGATTTCTCGGCCTTCGATTTTGATCCGCATATTTTCCGAATCAGACTGCGGATTTCGGTGTCTCAATGATCATATCATTTATCAATCATATCGTTTTGAAATGGAATGTCCATGAATCATATCGTCAAACAGCGATATTATCGGAAGAATGGTACCGTAATTTTCGTCGTATAATCCGCGGATTATCTGCTAAAAAAGGTTAAAATTATAAGTTTTGCGGATTATACACCGATGCGGTTAACACGCCGATTAAAAAAAAAAATAATAAAAAATATATATACGACCTTCCGATTTAAAAAAATCTGCAGCGTGATTGTGCAGGGAAAGGTGTAATAATTGGAAAAGGAACTCCCTCGGAAGAATTTTCCTCAGTTCAGGAGTTTGTACGGAGCGGGGAGGAGGGGGAGGAATGTCGTAATGAAAGATCGGGATAGTTGTGGGGAGGGACGGCAGGGGTCATTTTGTTATCGTTGAGGAGAGCTCTGACTGTCGTGCCGGCTCTGTTTTTTGGCAAAAAGCCAAAGAAGTACGCACAGCGCTTGCCGCACGAACCTATGCATTTCTCCTTTCGGATTTCATGTGCGCGACCTTGTATCTAGTTTGCTTTCGTTGTTTTGGCGAACGTCGTTGCTGCTGTTTTCCTTCATTGCTAATCATGATGTCTCTGAAAAGGAAACGTTTCAGTTACACTGCCGAATTTAAACTTGAAGTGGTGGACAGAATTGAGGATATGATCATGTCACTGCGCGATAGTTTTGCGGCAACATACGGAAAGCCTCTCCCATGTAGCACAGTAACGTTGTTTGAACGTTCAAATTTGGGTTTGGTAGTTGATAATTGGTTCTGATTGGTTTAAAACTTTTTTAAAGCGTAGGTATGCGGTTAACAGCTGAACGTGAAAACAGATGACGTTTCAGAACGTTTATGAAACGTTTTAGTAAGTTGATACATTTGTGTTGAAATCGTGGAGTTTTTAAAACGATTTTAAAACGCTGAAAATCAGGCTCAGATCTCAATGTCATCGATCAACAAAACTTAAAAACTGATGATAAACGCACTTAATTTTAATAGAAAGTGGTAACTTTTTTACATAAGTACTATATTTCTAAAAGGATTTAAACTATTATGTGTTGAAAACCCCTCAATTTTTTGGCAGACATATTTTATTTCTTGAGTCTATTCCAGTTCCTTTCATTAAGCATAATCTAGCGCACTCTTTTGGTCTACATGAAAAACCGTTTAATTGAAACCACGTGGCAAAACTTCAAATTGGCACAAGATTTTCTACTGCGTTTTGCATTGTTGACAAGATATGTGAGTTGCTTAAATAACCTTGTACCTGAGCGATGTTTTTTTACGATGAATGTTATTAATTATTTATCTCTAGGACAAAACGACAGTTCTAAATTGTTTTGGCTCCAGCTACTCCAGAAGTTAGTCTTGTTGTAGAGACTGACGAAAAGGCTTGAATCTTCTCCCAAATAAGTATTGGCATATTTAAAGCATAGCAGGTAGTATACCGAGGGACTTTACTGACAATCTACCATCTACAAGCGCATGCAATGATCCCTTTAACTGCAGGAATTTTTGTTTGTTAAATGCTATATGAATGCAGAAGCCGTAAGGTACAATGAAAACGCTATATCAACCCCTATTTAATCAAAAATCTACCTTTCGGAGTTACTTTAAATACGTTAGAAAACAGTTTTTCAACGTTTCATAAAAGTTAAAAATGGTTTATCCACCAGACATCTTGGTGTTTTTTTAATGTATTCTTTTTCACGTTTCTACAACCAACCCGTTAACCATTTCTAAACGTTGAAACAACCAATTTGTGCTACACGGGTCTGTGTCGCGATCTAAAACGTAAACAAATCCGTTGGTAAATTCCACGGGAGAATTCACAGAAGTTTTTTATTGGCCCACGCATAAGACGATCTCTCAACTCTGAAAGCAGGAATTCCTCCAAAAATTTTCGACTTATATGCGAGTACATACGGTATTTCTACGACTTGTTCTGTATCAGCCTTTCGTCATTGGCAGTGTAATGCAATACTCTGGAGCTACATCGGCGTGATCTATGGATGCCACACCCTTTATCTGTTCGGAGATAAAAATATAAAACAGTAACCTTTAAAAATGAATTTCTTCATTTAATAAAATAGTTTTTTCTCTTACTTCTTTGGACTCATGTGTTTCTGGAACGTGGAAAGAGCGACGTATTTATTTATTTACTGACGCCACATATTTGGAGGATTTTCACCTTGGATCTCGCCCTTTGGAATTAACTGCTATAATATATATAGCCAGTGCCGTTAATACCCACCAGATGGAGACGTCTCAGTAGCTGAGCCCATCTTACGGATTTATGATGTCAGAAGCTGACTTAAAAATACACATAGCACCGTGGATTGTTGGCCACCGTAATGTAAAGCTAACGCGCTTGGTTAGATATCAAGAGATCCGTGGATCAATTCCCCGGCGGCGGCTGAAAACAATTTTTCAGTTGCTATGTGTTTCTGGAACGTGGAAAGAGCGATGTGTTTATGTGACCGACTTTTCTGTCGGAAATTCCACTTCTGATTCAACATCTATGATGTGAGGATTATACGGCGATTTTTTTCCCTAAATGTCACAGTCTGCGGATTATACAAAGGATTTTTTTTTTATGTGAATTTTGCGGTCTGAGGATAATACGCCGAAAATTGCGGGTAATATGCCGTTAAGTGTCATCGTAAAAGAGTTTGCGCTTGCTGTCGGTTCCCCACGCAATTTCTCTGTGTGACAGGAGAAAGGTTACTTTAGCCAAAACGTTTCCTACTGCAGTTGAGGCAGGGCTGTTCACTTGGAATTGTTGGTGTATTATAAGACGTCGTACTGTCGGAAATCACTTTTTCGAGCCCCGTTCGAAGTGCAATAACGATCAACTCGTCGCAACGCGTGGTCCCGCGATGACGGATCTTTATATTTCTTGAGGACTTTCGCCGCGGGAGAACGAAGTGCGGTGTTTTATTACTAGAAGCTCTTCACATTATTCATTTCTTTTTCTTAAACAAACAGACACAATCGCAAAACTCCGTGAATTACGAATCCCCCTCTTTTTCCAAACTCGTGTTAGCAGAGGATGACTTTATTGACAGCTTGTTCCTCAGACTAGCAGACGTGCTTTTTCCTACTGTGTGAAATTTTTTTCTAAGGTTATTTGAAATGGCTTGTAGTGAGAGTGAAAATTTGCCAAGTGATGGTGATGATTTTGAATCATCTGAGAGTGATATTGGCCAAGCAACATCAAGCCAGAAAACTAGCCACAGTGTCACGCACACCATCTTCTTCAGAAGGTGAAGATCTTCATAGTGAATCTTCAGATCATGAAAGTTCTGAAAGTGAATGGGAGGATGTAATAGAGGGAAGTGATGAACAACCTCAGCATCCTTTTGATTGTCATGAAATGCAGGGGCCCAAACATGCTCCTGCAACTGATGTGGCACCTATTGCATATTTTTACTTGTTTTTTACCAATTTCATCCTTGGAATTATCGTTTCTGAAACAAATAAATATTCAAAGAGGTTTCTCCAGGAACATCCAAATCTTTCTCCCAAATCTTGAACAAGGAAATGGAAAATGCTGAAATAAAGGTTTCCTTGCGTGCCTTCTAATATGAGAGTAATCAGTATCCCATGTAGGACGAGATGAGATGAGATGATTGCCGAAGGCATATCCAGTCAAAACAAACACCAGGATTGTGTAAAATGAAAGACTCGATCAAAGCCTTTGGATAATTTTTTTGCAAAAAAGAATGAAAATAGCGTGATAAACGCTGAATTGCTGTTTACTGCAATCGCTGTGGAGCATAACCTACCTATAGCAATCTGTGATCATGCTGGTCGCTTCTTTCATGCTATGTTCCCAGACTCTGATATTGATGAAGCTGGATATCCTTGAGCAGATGTGGCATGGAATGAAATATCTAAGATGAAGGATTCATCTGGCCTTCCCAAGTATTCTGCATTGCCTAAACTAATGTTGGCAATATTGACTATCCCTCACAGCAATTCCTCTACGTAGAGAATATTTAGTATAGTAAGGAAAAACCTCGCATACTTCTGCCCAACAATGAGCACCAAACCATTAAGTGCCCTTCTTATACAGAAAAGTAAAGCATTTTCCTCAGGTGAGCTGTGTTATAAAAAGTTTTCTGAAAAAGAATATACCACTGCAAAACAAGCAACAAGGGAGTTTTTATGTCAGCAATGACATGAGGTAAGTACAATATTGATAATTTAATTTCATATTTTTTTGTGAGGATAGTGTAAACATATAAAGTTATTACACATTTCACGCATTAATTTCTCATGAAATACCCATTCCACGCTTTAGCGATGAGGCTTCGTATGGTGATTACCGATAGGCACCTCATACAAGTATTACAGGTTACACAGTAATACTATAATATTGTCCTTAACTTTGAAAAAAAAATGGCGTGTTAATTACTGAAAGTTTGTGTTCGATTACTGAAACATTACTGTAAAATCCCCTATTGATTACTGATGCGTTCTGCTAGAGGTTGGCCCCTCTGAAATAGCATAGATTCGATGTTCTCATTGCCAAGTGCAAGAACTAACATTAGCTAAAATAATTACAATTTTGATTTTTAAATGTCAGCAGTATTTTCCCTGATTGCTAGAAATTGTTGGGATGGTACTGGCACACGTTTTTCCTCAGACGCAGAAATGCTGTCACGATTTCTGTTCTCTCTCTCTTCTTTTTTTTATTTTTTAATAACTGTTTTACTTTGCTTTGTCTTTAAAGATTTTAAGTAAATTCCAATAGAAAATACAAATTGGTAGATCGATTTGATAGAACCGCTCTAGCAAAATGTTAAGAGACTCAGACACTCCCATTTTATCATTCCCATTAGACTTCAATTTCAGCAAACGTTTCTGTGTTGTTTAATATTTATGTAAAATAAGCACTTAAAGGATTTAAAGCTTCAGCATTGTATCATTTAAGGGCAATTTATTCTCTTCAGTCACAATTTTCCCAGCTTGCATTTTTAAACCTAACTGGAACTCTAAATGTTATGAGTCATTTAAAATGTTATTTATATACTTGTGTGCACTTAAAATACAGATGATTCAGTTGTATAATTTCACCTAATCGATTGAAATATTTCATTATATGTAGAATTTAAATTAAGTCTTTGTTCAAATATTCTTTTAAACACGTAAATACATGGTTTACATGTTTTAAAGAATATTTGAACCAACGGTACCAAAAATAATATGCCTCATGCATTTAATTGTTATTAAAAAAAAGCAGGTAATTGTATAAAGGACACTTATTTAAAGAAATAACAAATGTATGTTTTCGTAAGGAACGCAAGAATGTAAGGAAATGCAACAATTTGTCGCAATGTGATTTGATTTGCCGCTCTGGAAAAACTCTCAGGACCACCTGGAAAACCTGGAAAAGTCAGGGAATTTTTTTCTACTTTTGAGTGGGAACCCTGTTGTAATCAGCTGATTCTTTTGATGGCTGGCAAAATTGATCTGTCAACCTCCTCAGTGCTGCTGCTTTCAGTCAGAAAACCCTACATTTGAGTACGAAGACCACACTAGTAGAAGGTTCATTGATTCTGCTACATTTACATTTTTTGCCTTGTCAGTAAAAGAAACTAGTATCGATTGCAGAAAGAGAAACATCCGATTTTATCAAGAACTAAGTCGTAACTAATGCCAAAATTGTCGAAAAGAATTTCATTTTTTAAATGATACAATAAACCTGACATCTCGTGCATTAATTTTCGTCTTGATGCAGGCTAGTATTTATTTATCCTTAGTTCTTAGCTCACACGGTCCTCCCCCTTGATCTTTTTATGTCTTTAATGGTGAGGGAACATAGTCAAAATAGTGAGAAGACGGGTATCATATTACCTCTTCCCTTTCAACAGATGCAGGCAGTCTGCAAAGTATTCTTGCATGTAATTGGAGAAGCAGGGGTTGGCACTTCTTCAGACAAAATGTAATAGGAGTTGTGAAGTCTGAAAAGCAGCCATAACCGTGCATGTATTGTGACATACTACAGAGGTTGTGACGTACTACAGAAGTAAAGCACGTGTCAAGATGACAAATCTGCAGCGATATATTCTGTCCGCGTAGCTTAGCTGGGAGAATAACTTACTCTGGAGTGAGGGGAGACAGGGACAAATTTGTGTTCACATTGGCGTCTGAACCTGAATGTAAAAATGAATGTGCTGCCCTTTGGATCATTAAAAAACAAAAATAAATGTGTGATATTTGTTACACACTCTTCTAGAATTAATGAAAGAAAAAAATTCTTTCTTTTCTTCAAAAAAAGAAGGAAAAAAAAAAGTAAGAGGGAGATGATGTGACATACTACAGAGGTAAAGCATGTGTCAAGACGACAAATCTGCAGTGATATATTCCGCCCATGTACCTCAGTTGGGAGAGCAACTTACTCTGGAGTGAGAGGGCACTGGCTCGATCTCCGTCATGGACAAATTTGTGTTTTAATAGTATTTATAAACTATCATTAACCTACAACATAACACAAAAACCCTGGGCTGCCAGAACCAGAAAATAATGGTCCAAAATAAGAAACAATGGCAAAAACTTGTTGAGGAGGCCAAGGTTCACACTGCGCTGTAGAGCTAAGAAGAAGAACCTACAACATAAGTTTCAAATGTGTGCGTTACGTCCCACTGGTGGATCGTTTAAAGATATATACATAAAGTGACTGATATCCACTATAGATTCATGTACACTGAAATGCAAGAAAAACTGGTACAGACAAGCTTATGCAAAATACATGGCAATGCCACCTATGCGTGTACTCGGATGCGTCCACCAGTGCGTATATAAAGCGATAGACATCCTTGCCAGCTGTCAGAGCTGTTTGTTTTCGGCATGTAAATGACAAGTAATAACGATTTAAGCGATTGTCAATGCGGTGTCATAGTTCGCGCTCGTGAGATGTTCCATAGTATTTCGGAGATAGAAACGAAGTTCAGATTTTCACAGACGACCATTGCAAGGGTGTACCGTGACTACAAGAATTCCTGCAAAACCTCCAACCTACGATACCAGTGTGGCCGTAAAAAGACATTGGGTAAACATGACCATCGTCGGCTGTCAAGAATCGTTTCATGCGATAGACGTGCAACACTCTCGCAGGTATCATCGGAATTCAATGCTGGAGCCTCAACAAGCATCAGCGTCCGGACTGTTCAACGTACCCTGCACGATAGGGGCTTTGGGAGCCGACGCCCAACTCGAATTCTTTTGATGGGTGCACGACACAGAGCTGTGTGCCTCGCTTGGGCATGGTAACCCCGCCAATGGACACTTGATGACTGGAAACAAGTAGCCTGGTCTGACGAGTCGCGTTTCCAACTGTATTGGGCAGATGGAAGGATTCGTGTGTGGCGCAACCCCCATGAAGCCATGGATCCCACCTTTCAACAGGGAACTGTACCGGCTGTGTGTGTGTGTGTGTGTGTGGGGGGGGTTCCGTAATGGTATGGGGTGTGTTTAGCTGGACTTCACTGGGACCCCTGTTACATCTACAAACGTATATGATCGGTCAGCGCTATGTGCGCATCCTTTCTGACGAGGTTTACCCGTTCATGTCCTGCATTCATGCTGATGGGTTGGGCCTGCTCCAAGAGGACAAATGCACCTCCACACAAGTGTCGCGACGCCACATAATGGTTAGAGGAGCAATCATCTGAGTTTGGGGTGTTGCCATTCCTTCCCAAGTCCCCAGATCTGAACGGGATAGAACACATTTGGGATGCCATGCAACGCGCTATCGAACCCAGGAATAAGAGACCTCGGAATACACCCATTTTGTGGAACGCTCTGCAGGAAATATGGTGTGCATTGCATACAGCATATTTCCAGAAGCTAGTGGAGTCCACGCCCTGTCATATTTCTGCTGTCCTGAACTCCCATGGGGGACCTACAAAGTATTAGACTGGTGTACCAGTTTTTCTGGCACTTCAGTGTATATAAACTTTTTTTTTCCTTCTCTGAAAAATGTAGAAGTTATTGCTTTAGCACAGGAGGATAGCGCACATTTCTGGGTGTCACACACGAAACAAACGCGTTACGACCCACGGGTGGGTTCTAACTCAGTGTACGTGTTAATGATGTTTCTATTTCTTTTTGTTCCAGTTTGAAAGATGTTCTATCATTCTTAATTTTATGTTCCTTTTTGTATTTCCTATATATTGTGAGATTTATTATATTATTTTGATCTACAATTGGAATAGAGTAAACTCCTGCTTTCTTCAAAATTGAACTTTTTGTTGTTAGTAAGGATTTAATATCTTGTACATTCATTGATTGTAGTAAGGATTTAATATCTTGTACATTTGTTGTAGTAAGGATTTAATACCCCTTTCATTGTAGTAAGGATTTAATACCCCTTTCGTGGTAGTAAGGATTTAATACCCCTTTTGTCGTAGTAAGGATTTAATACCCCTTTCGTTACAGTAAAGATTTTATATCTTGTACATGGATGCCAAAGTTCAGATTGTATTTTAAGCACGTTTTTTTTCAAAATATTGTTGACTTCTGGTATATATGGTAGTGATCCACAGTATTTGTATTTATTTCTGTTTGGTGTTCTAAGGTTTGTGTTATCTTTTACAGTATGATT
This sequence comes from Macrothele yani, assembly GCA_039090855.1. Taxonomy (NCBI): domain Eukaryota; kingdom Metazoa; phylum Arthropoda; class Arachnida; order Araneae; family Macrothelidae; genus Macrothele; species Macrothele yani. Next base: position 77,891,933 of record CM077023.1, on the reverse strand, counting down.
AAGATCGACAAAGCATCTGGATAATACATCAACTTTTAATCTATATATCTGTTTAATACATATGTTTCATACATCAATAAGTTCGATATATACATATCAATGAAATGCTCACTCAAAATATTTTATGGATTTCAATTCCTGAGAGTTGATAGGTCCTGGTTAAGTGAGGATGTGAAAAATGCACCATTTTGATTTACCTTGTTGCAAAACATTTTGTAAATAATATGCAAGTTGTTAGTGTTTATGCAGATGATTGCTTCTACTGTTATTTCACTTAATTCCATTCATTCATTCATTTAGAAACAAACTCCTAGCAGTGAAAAGTTTGGTGTTAGTGATAAAGTAAAAGAGCAAAAACCTTCGCATCCCAAAGAAATCCAGCCACCCGAAAAGTGCCTGACAGCGAAACCCCAAAGAGAAGAGCCAAGTTCCTCAACTAAGTCAAAACATAGTAAAAATAAGCATGATGAAAAAGAAAAAGTTCCTGAGAAATAAAAAGTTGGCAAAGAAAAGACTGTTGTTGAAAATGTGAAAGATGTTTCAAAGGAGAAGAGCCATGAAAAAGTGAAGGATGTTTCCAAGGAGAAAAGCCACCTAAAAGACAGTCAAAGCTGAAGAGGTGATTTGAATATATTTTTTTTGTAAGTTTTTTGGGTGTTATATATTTTGATTTTATGTATACATCATCATCATCATCATCATTGTCAACCATTATCAATCCACTGCTGGACGAAGGTCTCCCCAAGTTTCCTCCACAACGGTCTGTCTTGTGCCAGTCTCCTCCATGTCACTCCCGCATATTTACGAATTTCATCCACCCATCTCCCATGTGGTCTTTTTCTGGGTCTTTTCCTGTCCCTTGGAATCCAATCTAAAATTTCGGCTGTCCACCTATGGTCTGTCCTTCTGGCAGTATGTCCAGCCCATTGCCATTTCAGGGATTTAACTCTGATCATGATGTCTTCCACTCTCGTCATTTTTCGGATCCACGAGTTCCTCTTCTTATCTCTCCTGGTTATACCAAGCATGCACCTCTCCATGCTACTTTGAGTTGTCTGCAGCCTTTGTATGTCTCTTTTAGTTAAGGTCCACGTCTCTGCACCATACGTAAGCACTGGAAGGATGCATTGATCAAACACTTTTCTTTTAAGACATAATGGCATATTGCTCTTGAAAATTATGCTGTTTCTTCCAAAAGCTCTCCAGGCAAGTTTTGTACGCCGATTAATTTCTTCATCAATGTGCCCCTCACTTGATATCTGCTGTCCAAGATAAACATATGTATCTGTTATCTCCAGTTTTTCTCCATCAATCGATAAATATTCATTTCTTGTAAAAGCATTGAACATCACTTTTGTCTTCTGAAAGTTCATTTTTAATCCCACTTCTTTACTCTTGTCAGCAAGTTCCTGGATCATACTCTGCAGCTCTGATGGGGTAGTTGCAAAAATGACTACGTCATCAGCAAAACGAAGGTGGGTTAGATAATCTCCATTAATCTTTATCCCTTTGTTTTCCCAGTTCAGTGATTGAAAGACATTTTCCAATGTGGCATTAAAGAGCTTCGGAGATATGGTGTCACCTTGTCTCACTCCCTTTCCAATTTTTATGTGTGTTGTATTTTCAAACAGCCGAATCTTTGCACTTGCATTTTCATAGATGTTATTAATAATATTAATGTATGCATCTTCAATACCGCAGGATTTCAGAGCCGTGGTAACTGCTGATGGTTTCACCGAATCAAAGGCTTTTTCATAATCGATAAAAGCCATGCACAATGGAAGTTCATATTCCCTCGCTCTTTCAATTAGTTCTCTCAGTACGTGGATATGATCTATTGTGCTGTAGCCACTCCTGAATCCAGCTTGTTCTCTCGGTTGAGCCATGTCCAGTGTTACCTTCAAGCGGTGTGAAAGAACTTTAGTGAAGATTTTATAAACCACTGATAGGAGGCTGATAGGTCTGTAGTTCCTGAGATCCTCAATGTCACCTTTTTTATGTAGCAGGATCATTGTAGCGTTGTTCCAATCCTCAGGAATCTTCCCTTCATTAAGGCATCGAGTGAAAATTTGGGCGAGTACTGTTTCAATTTCTCCACTTGCTTCTTGTATGATGTCTATAGTAATTCCATCTTCTCCTGGAGCTTTCCCCCGCTTCATGTTCTTGATTGCATGAGCAACTTCTGCTGGGAGGACTGGAAGAACTCTGGTACCTTTCATGATGTCTGGAGTACATGTATCATCCCTTTCATATAATTTGGAGTAGAAATCTTTCACTCTTGTCAAAATTTCGCCTCTATTTCTTGTTATAGAACCATCTTCTTTTCTCAGTGCCATAATCTGTTTTCTTCCCTTACTGAGATGTCCCTTTGCTATCTTAAGGCTTTGGTTGTTTTCAATTGCTTTCCTCACTAGCTCACAGTTGAATTTCCTTATGTCTTCAGTGATACTTTTTCGTGTTGTCTTGCATAGCTCTATATATTCCACTTTGGAAGTCACATCTTCTTTAGTTGTCCTCATCTCTCTTCTTTTTTGCATCAACATTTTGGTTTTTCCTGATAATTTGTTCACATGCAACTTGTTCTTAGATCCAGCTAATTTTGTTGCTGTTTCCATTAGAGCTTTGGTTACTTTTCTGTTAACTTCCGAAATATCCACTTCTTCCGATGTTAGGCCTTCTAAAGCAGAGAATCTGTTCTTCAGTTCCAACTTGAAAGTATTATGGTGTTTTTTAAGGTTGGTTATGTCAATACATTTTGTTTGTCTTATGAGCTTGCCACGTTCCAGTTTAGTGTTGAGGTGCATCTTACATCTCACCAATCTATGGTCACTACCTGTGCTGAACTTGTTCAGCACACTGCAGTCTTCGATGACGAATTTTTTGTTACACATAATAAAATCAATTTCACTTGTCGTCCCAATTGGATGTCTCCATGTCCATTTCCTGTGTGGCTTTTTCTTGAAAAAGGAGTTCAAGATGAAAAATCCTTCTGCCTCTGCAAACTCAACGAGAGTATTTCCACGCTGGTTTCTGTTGCCGTGACCGAATTTACCTACTGAAGATTCATTCTGTTGCCGTTGCCCTATTTTTGCATTGAAATCTCCCATAATTATCTTCAAGTGCTGCTTACCTTTATTATTTAGATGACGAATTTCCTCATAAAATTCTTCAATTTCTTCTTCAGGATGACTTGTGGTGGGTGCATAAGTTTGAATAATCTAAGCCTGGTATCTTCTCGATAGTTGGATAACGAGTCGTGCATACATACATACATATATATATATATGGGATGTAAGGTCAGGTGATGCGTAACATCACAGCCTCTCCTTGACAAATGTCAACCCCGCCTTCTCGTGGTACATCCTGTTCCCACTAAAGGGGCTCTGACGACCGCCAATAGCGGTATAACTATACCATCAGGATTAGAGGAAATGCTATCCCACACTCACCAACCCGCTTGGCCAGCGTGGTGAGTTATCTCCGAACCCCTCCAAAATGACTCCACAACTTAAAACTTGGCCCTCAGTCTCCGGCAGCTGGAATGTACCTGGCCAAGGCAGCGGCCAGTGCGACATGAAGGCAGAGGGTGCTAAGAATCCCCGGAGGACCGGACTAGGCTGCCATCTGATGCTGACCTTGGCTACGTATAACGGACACTCCCTATCTTCTGATTCAAGGCTTCTTGAATTGGAAGAGGAACTACAAAGGATCAAGTGGGACATCGTCGGGCTAAGTGAGGTAAGGAGAAAAGGAGAAGATCGCATTGAACTGAAAAGTGGACATCTCTTCTACTATCGTGGGACAGATACTGGCAGAACTAGTGGTGTTGGATTTATAATAAACAAGAAACTGAAGGATAAAGTTGTAGAAGTTGAAAGTTCCTCTGACAGAGCTGCACGACTCGTTATCCAACTCTCGAGAAGATACCAGGCTCAGATTATTCAAACTTATGCACCCACCACAAGTCATGCTGAAGAAGAAATTGAAGAATTTTATGAGGAAATTCGTGATCTAAATAATAAAGGTAAGCAGCACTTGAAGATAATTATGGGAGATTTCAATGCAAAAATAGGGCAACGGCAACAGAATGAAACTTCAGTAGGTAAATTCGGTCACGGCAACAGAGACCAGCGTGGAAATCCTCTCGTAAAGTTTGCAGAGGCAGAAGGGTTTTTCATCTTGAACTCCTTTTTCAAGAAAAAGCCACACAGGAAATGGACATGGAGACATCCAAATGGGACGACAAGTGAAATTGATTTTATTATGTGTAACAAAAAATTCGTCATAGAAGACTGCAGTGTGCTAAACAAGTTCAACACAGGCAGTGACCATAGATTGGTGAGATGTAAGATGCACCTCAACACTAAACTCGAACGTAGCAAGCTCATAAGACAAACAAAATGTATTGACATAACCAACCTTAAAAAACACCATAATACCTTCAAATTGGAACTGAAGAACAGATTCTCTGCTTTAGAAGGCCTAACATTGGAAGAAGTGGATATTTCTGAAGTTAACAGAAAAGTAACCAAAGCTCTTATGGAAACAGCAACAAAATTAGCTGGGTCTAAGAACAAATTGTATGTGAACAAATTATCAGGAAAAACCAAAATGGTGATGCAAAAAGAAGAGAGATGAGGACAACTAAAGAAGATATGACTTCCAAAGTGGAATATATAGAGCTATGCAAGACAGCACGAAAAAGTATCACTGAAGACGTAAGGAAATTCAACTGTGAACTAGTAAGGAAAGCAATTGAAAACAACCAAAGCCTAAAGATAGCAAAGGGACATCTCAGTAAGGGAAAAAAACAGATTATGGCACTGAGAAAAGAAGATGGTTCTGTAACAAGAAATAGAGGCGAAATCTTGACAAGAGTGAAAGATTTCTACTCCAAATTATATGAAAGGGATGATACATGTACTCCAGACATCATGAAAGGTACCAGTACCAGAGTTCTTCCAGTCCTTCCAGCAGAAGTTGCACATACAATCAAGAACATGAAGCGGGGGAAAGCTCCAGGAGAAGATGGAATTACTGTAGACATCATACAAGAAGCAAGTGGAGAAATCGAAACAGTACTCGCCCAAATTTTCACTCGATGCCTTAATGAAGGGAAAATTCCTGAGGATTGGAACAACGCTACAATGATCTTGCTACATAAAAAAGGTGACATTGAGGATCTCAGGAACTACAGACCTATCAGCCTCCTATCAGTGGTTTATAAAATCTTCACTAAAGTTCTTTCACACCGCTTGAAGGTGACACTGGACATGGCTCAACCGAGAGAACAAGCTGGATTCAGGAGTGGCTACAGCACAATAGATCATATCCACATACTGAGAGAACTAATTGAAAGAGCGAGGGAATATGAACTTCCATTGTGCATGGCTTTTATCGATTATGAAAAAGCCTTTGATTCGGTGAAACCATCAGCAGTTGCAATGGCTCTGAAATCCTGCGGTATTGAAGATGCATACATTAATATTATTAATAACATCTATGAAAATGCAAGTGCAAAGATTCGGCTGTTTGAAAATACAACACACATAAAAATTGGAAAAGGAGTGAGACAAGGTGACACCATATCTCCGAAGCTCTTTAATGCCACATTGGAAAATGTCTTTCAATCACTAAACTGGGAAAACAAAGGGATAAAGATTAATGGAGATTATCTAACCCACCTTCGTTTTGCTGATGACATAGTCATTTTTGCAACTACCCCATCAGAGCTACAGAGTATGATCCAGGAACTTGCTGACAAGAGTAAAGAAGTGGGATTAAAAATGAACTTTCAGAAGACAAAAGTGATGTTCAATGCTTTTACAAGAAATGAAGATTTATCGATTGATGGAGAAAAGCTGGAGATAACAGACACATACATTTATCTTGGACAGCAGATATCAAGTGAGGGTCACATTGGTGAAGAAATTAATTGGCGTACAAAACTTGCCTGGAGAGGTTTTGGAAGAAACAGCATAATTTTCAAGAGCAATATGCCATTATGTCTTAAAAGAAAAGTGTTTGATCAATGCATCCTTCCAGTGTTTACGTATGGTGCTGAGACGTGGACCTTAGCTAAAAGAGACATACAAAGGCTGCAGACAACTCAAAGAAGCATGGAGAGGTGCATGCTTGGTGTAACCAGGAGAGATAAGAAGAGGAACACGTGAATCCGAAAAATGACAAGAGTGGAAGACATCATGATCAGAGTTAAATCCCTGAAATGGCAATGGGCTGGACATACTGCCAGAAGAACAGACCGTCGATGGACAGCCGAAATTTTAGATTGGATTCCAAGGGACAGGAAAAGACCCAGAAGAAGACCACATGGAAGATGGGTGGATGAAATTCGAAAGTATGCGGGAGTGACATGGAGGAGACTGGCACAAGACAGACCGTTGTGGAGGAAACTTGGGGAGACCTTCGTCCAGCAGTGGACTGATAATGGTTGACAATGATGATGATGATGATGATATATATATATATATATGATAATCACCTTAATACTGAAGATGTAAATACAATACTGCAAGACCAAATAGCATTACCGACCACGGGGAGAAGAAGAGAGGGATATAAAGCTATGGTAAGCTGTTCTGCGTGGCTTTATCAAGGGCCAGGCACGGACAACACCTTTCCTACCTCTATAGAGACCTGAAATGTGTGGGTTACTGCGCGAATCTAGTCTGCAACGCTGTGGCAACGAGCCTATCATTAACAGCAAAAAAAAAAGGGGAGGGGGGAAGAAAAACATGAATCATGAAAGTAAAATTGCAAAAATAACAAATTAAAATTAAAAAAAAATATTTTAAGGAGACCAAACCTAAACACAGCCAGAAAAACTCTGATCCCCTGAACACCCAATAACAACTCTCAAAATAAAAATTAAAAAAAAGAAAAAGATAAAGAAAAACCCTAACGTATAAAACAATACGTAAAAAACTGACCCCTTCCCACAGCAGACTACATTCACCGAAGCCCGACCTCACACTCCTACCGAACTAAAAAACGATAAATAACACACCGAGAAGCAAAGGACGCCATTTACAAAGGAAATAAATTGCTACAACCAAACTTGTACTGTAATTATTTACAAGCCTATTCACAGACCTAAAAGTGTATGAAGACTTAAAGTTAGTTGCTTACTTACAAAACACTGCCAAATGTTAATATGAATCCTATGATGGAAAGAGAAAAGGGCAAGTCAACATTGTACAAGTAAGCCTAAGGATGTGCGAAACGAGGTATGCACAATAGACCACGTAAACTAAAAAATCCGCTTCCCGAAAAACGGAGGAGAAAATTAGCCAACATTTAAAAAAATATCTTGGGAGGTAAAAATGTGCACCTGAAACCTAAAAATATTGTAAAATACAGAACAAAACAAATTACTAGACAAAAACACTTACCAAGCGCCGCATGTGCTGTCTACTCACAGATCCACATACAAAATGGACGCCGCCTGTGTAGCAGCGATAACACTGCCACCTGTCATTCAAGAGGGGAACCACATTTCCCCAAAAATCCTGTGTGTGCTGCCAAGCGAATAATTAATTCACTTGGCAGCACACACAGGATTATAATTCCAAACAGTTTCCAGGTTAAAATTAACTAGTCAGAATACTCCATAACTTCCAAATGGGAACAGCAGACACTTTTCTAAACTTCTATGTTATAGCTTTCATTTAGATTATTCATTCGGTCTCTAGATTGCTAAATTAGAGTAGGTCTGCAATTCTGACACTATATTTAAGTACAATTTTCCTTAGTGTAGCTTTTAGGAAAGCTTTCAAAACCTGGTTGTCAATAAACTGACTGATTAATAAATAAACATTTTAAATAAAATCTTTTTCCAAGTTGCAAATGCTAGACAACTTAAGGACCTGCAAGATAAAAATGTTCTCGACAACCCTGTTGGAGATATTACTAGACCAAGTTATGAATCAGTGGCAGCTCGTGGGTTATTCAAATGGGGATTCACAATACATAAATTGTAAAAATAAAATTTTCATTTACGACATAACGTACAGGTTAAAATGCATTTCTGTTTCTACAAGTAAAAAAAAAGCAATGCAAGTAAAAAAACAAAAAAGAACAAGCACTCATACGTAAAAAAACTGTAACATTCGACTTTGTACAAAGGAAGATTCTATTACAGTAGTGATTACAATTTACTTCAAAGGTAAACATTCAAAGAGAATGTTGATTACTTAAGTGCAATTTTTGTAAATTAAGTCAATCCGCCTGTCTCTTTTTGAGGCAAACAAAGCAATAACATTTTCGTTGAATTTAGGTATGTCATTTATCATGTTTATTTCAATTGAGAACATGGCTAGAGCACTCAGTCTGTCCTCATTTTTGCTTCTTAAAAATGTCTTAACTCGTTTTAAAGTTGAGAAGTATCTCTCGGTTTCAGCAGTAGTCATTAGAATAGTAGAAATAATTAGCAACAGTTTGTAGGTCTCCGAGAACGTAGTGTGTAAGTTATTTTCTGTAACGAACTGTAGAAGTCTAATGGCACCACTCATATTTCTAAAATCTGCTCTTCTGTAAATTACTCCTAGTTCTGTTTTCAGGCAATCCTTCTGTAACATGGGATAAACATCTGTTGTTTGCTCAACAAGCTGATTTGGAAACTTTATCTTGTACCCCTGAATATTTTCAGCTTGGAGGAGAGAAACAGCAGAGTAGTGAGTTATAAAAGAAAATCTTTTACTTGATTCGTGATAACATCACATCTCTTTAGCTGCCACAGTTTTATTTATGTGAATATTTTCTCTCTTCCTTTTCTTTGATGTTTCCTCTGTTTCTGATATCTTTATGGTCACTGAGCCCATTCTTTTCCTTTCTTTTTCCATTGACTGCTTAAAAGTGTTTACATGCTTTCGAATGAGTGCTGCATCAGTTAGTGTTTTTTTTGAAGCTGGTTGTATAATACACCCATCCACATGTGGCATAATATTGTGAAAAACTGTAAGCCAAAACACAAACACTGAGTCTTCCAACATACGCCGAAAAGCCTCTGCTTGATTTATTGCTACAGCTTGTTTCGACGATTACTCTATTTTTTTCATGCATTCAGTTAACTGTTCCCTGTATTCATGCCCTGTATTGATGGTTCGACTCTTGAAATTCCACCTGGTGGCTGAAACGTGAGGTATCCTTTTCTAACAGTTTTATCTAAAATAGCAATCCTGTGTGTAGAGTTACTGAAAAAGTTAGTATGAAAATGTTGCTTTTAAACCAAGGCTTATTTAGGTTTGTTGGTGAGACATAGCCAGAACCTGATGTTTCTGCTAAGGATAGGCATCAATTTGACATTGGTAGTGCAAAAGCCTTGTGTACCATTTGCTTAGGTATTGAAGAAGATTTAAAGAATCTTGTCGTAGAAGTAACCACTGCTAAAATGGCTTGGGAAGCAATTTGTAATGCATTTGAACCCACCACCGGTGCTAGAATTGCTGCTTTACGAACTGAGTTTGAGTATTCGGTTTAAACCCCCTGAGACTGTGAGTATGTATTTAGACCATTTACTTAGAGCAACCAAAGACCTTTAACTGACAGGGGAAAATATCCCAGATGATGAAATAGAATATCAGATGTTATTCCACTACGACGGGCGGTCGTAGTGAGCGATGGGTTTGCTTCCTCGGGGCGCTCCGTGGTAACAATGGCACACACAACAGCAACTAGGCCTCTGTGAATCTTGGAGAGGTGCAAGCTAGTTCTGTGTGACATTGGCGAAAAGACCCCAACTCACTGGGTTTTGTTCCAGAATCCTTAGGTTGAATGACCAACTGGAACCCTCAGCTGTGGGCTAATCCCCTACACTGATGTACTTACCTGATTAAAAAGACAAAAAGAAATATTAAGAATGACTCAAGTGTGGGATATGGTGGACCTACCACACTTGAGAAGTACGGTCCACCACGGAATCGACCTGGACTTTCTAAACGGCGTATGAGAAAGAGATCTCGGCTGAGTGAATGTAAGATTGGTGTATGGAATACTAGAGGTATAAATGGCAAGATGAGTGAGGTGATTGAGGAGATGAAGAAGAATAGACTGGATGTGCTGTGTGTAAGTGAAACCAAAAAGAAGGAAATTGGGGTAGAAGAAGTGAATGGCACGGTGAGTGTGTGGTCTGGAGTATTGGATAATATGAGAGGACAGGTTGGTGTAGGTGTGATTTTAAGTGAAAAGATGAAGAACAACTTGATTCACTATAGTTGCATAAGTGAGAGAATTCTCTGGATTCGTTTGAAAGTGAAACTTCAGAGAATTGTAATTGTTGTAGTGTATGCTCCTTGTGACTCGGAACCTTCTGATAAGAAAGAAGATTTTTGGAATGAGCTAAAAGCTGTTTTGAACCAGTTTGGTGCTAAAGAAAAAGTTATAATAGCAGGGGATTTTAATTCTAGAGTAGGTGTGCAGAATGCAATTTCTGACAATGTTCTGGGTAAGTTTAATGATCCTTGTGTGAATGATAATGGTGAAAGATTAATTGAACTCTGCATTGAGAATGGTTTGTGTGTATCTAATACATTTTTCAACCACAAGTATATACACACATATACTTGGGAAAATCGTACTCTTGGTCAAAAGAGTGTGATAGATTTTGTTGTTTACAATCAGCGTTTGAAACACTTAGTTGTTGACACCCATGTGATGAGAGGTGCAGATGTTGGTTCTGATCATTACTTGGTAAATGTTCTGGGTAAGTTTAATGATCCTTGTGTGAATGATAATGGTGAAAGATTAATTGAACTCTGCATTGAGAATATTTTGTGTGTATCTAATACATTTTTCAACCACAAGTATATACACACATATACTTGGGAAAATCGTACTCTTGGTCAAAAGAGTGTGATAGATTTTGTTGTTTACGATCAGCGTTTGAAACACTTAGTTGTTGACACCCGTGTGATGAGAGGTGCGGATGTTGGTTCTGATCATTACTTGGTAGTGTCATGAGTGAAACTTAATGTTGGTTGGAGGAAAAGGAATAGGAAGAGACCCAGGATAGAAAGAATAAAGGTTGATAGGCTCCTTGAAGATCATTAGCGGTATTCTGACTTACTCAGAGAATGACTGAAGGATCTGAAATCTTGTGAGAGAGGTGTAGAAAAGAAGCAGGAATGTTTTAAGAACTGTGTTGTCACTGCTGCTAAAGAGGTCTGTGGCACCACAATAGTGGGTAACAATAGAGGTGATGCTTGGTGGAATAGTGAGATTAATGAGGCAGTAAAGAAAAAGAAGGAAGCCTATTTGGGGATGTTGCAAGGTAGAGTCTCTGTGGATGAATATCGCTGTAAGAAGCGTGAAGCTGCTAAGCTGGTTCGCCACAGTAAGGCAATACATAGGAAGGAGAAAGTGGAAAGGCATGAACTGGCTTTTTGGAAAGATAGAAAGTCCTTCTGGAAGTATATGAGACTCAGGAAAAATAGGGGAAACAAAGTTGTAAGTTGTGTGAAGAATGAGATTGGGGAAATGATATGGTAGCCCAATGAGTTAAGTGACAGATTGGGTGAATACTTCTGTGAGTTATTAGATCAGGAGAGCAAAAATGATTCTGAGACAGATGCAGATGATGTCACAATGAGGGATGAAAGCACAGGAGGGATCTCAAGAGAAGAAGTGTGTAAAGCTCTAAAATCTCTTAAGAATGGTAAGGCTCCAGGAGTTGATGGCATAACTGCAGAGATGTTGAAGTATGGTGGTGACTCTATAATTGACTGGTTAACTGAAATTTGCCAGTTGTGCTGGGAGTTAGGAATGGTCCCTCGGGATTGGAAGGATGCTATTATTGTTCCCTTGTATAAGGGAAAAGGTGATCAGACTGAATGCAAGAACTATCGTGGTATTAGCCTACTGAGTGTGCCAGGGAAAGTGTTTGGTAAGGTTGTTATTGAAAAAGTACGGGGTCTTACATCAGAGAAAATATGGGATGTTCAGAGTGGTTTTATGCCTGGTAAAGGCTGCACTAACCAGATTTTTGCATTACGCATGATGATTGAAAAGTATCTGGCTGTTGGGAAGAAAGTTTTTACTGCCTTCATAGATTTAGAGAAAGCTTACGACCGAGTGAATAGGGCACTTTTGTGGAAGGTATTGAATGAATATGGTGTTACTGGGAAGCTACTTGATAGTGTAAAAGTCATGTATGCTGGTAGTAGAGGTTGTCTACGAGTGAATGGTGTTTTATCAAAATGGTTTTCCATTGGTGCAGGAGTTAGACAAGGTTGTGTAATGTCACCATGGCTGCTTAATATATTTATGGACGCATGCATGCATGAGGCCAAAATAGATAATAGTGGTTTATGTCTTGGTGATATCCGTGTGTTCAGATTGCTGTATGCTGATGACACTGTCCTGTTGGCAGAGAGCAAAAGTGAGTTGCAGAGTATGTTGACTCGGATGCACGAAGTTTGCATGAAATTCAAACTGAGTATAAATAAGGGAAAACCCAAAGTTATGGTGTTTGAGAGAGGAATGGGTAGCACTGAATGTAATGTAAGTACAAATGGCACTGTGATTGACCAGGCGAGTGAGTGTGTGTATTTAGGAAGCATGTTTGACAGAGAGAACAAGTTGGATGGTGAAATCAGTAAGCGAGTGAATTCTTCTTTGAATGTCATAGCTGCTCTGGGAGGTTTTTACAGGAATGTTGGGTTCTCTACTAGAGAGTCCCGCATGGCTGTGTATGAAACAGTAATTGTTCCTATTCTGATGTATGGCAGTGAAACCTGGGTACTGAAGAAGTAGCATAGGAGTCGTTTGTGTGCTGGAGAAATGCGTTACTTATGTGGGGTTTGTGGCAAGACACGATTTGATTGTGTGAGGAATGAAGATGTATTGCAGTTGTGTGATGTAAAGCAAAATGTTGTTAGCAAGGTGGAGACCAACATGCTTCGGTGGTTTGGCCATGTTGAAAGAATGAGTGATGAAATGCTTACTAAGAAAATCTTTTCAGCCCAAGTGGGAGGAAGGAAAGGCAGAGGAAGGCCAAGGAAGACATGGGTGGATCAGATTCAGGAGTGTCTGCATGAGAAAAAGATTTTGAGTATGAAGTATAAAAGATCTTGTTTACGGCGTGTAATGGATATCAGTGAAGCACGAGTTGTATGTCAAGATCGCTGTAAATGGCGAAGTTTGATACGACAACAATAAGTAAAAATATCTGGAAGTTTGTATTTCTTTTTGGAGCTAACCTCTGAATCTCAGAGAACAGCTTAGTGATATGAGTAATAATATTCCAGTTACCACAAAATTATGATAATGTGGTTATGCAACTATATCAATTATCTGATAAGGACTTTAGCTCTTCAAATGTAAGACAGGCATTATTAGCAGAATATGATAGGATTCAGCATCGAGATGGTTTGCCAATAGTTCTGTTAAAAATAGTGCTTTTATTTTTCATGAAACAGGACACAAGGGGTGGCACACCTTCATTTATGCATGAAAAATATCTAGAAACTAGATGTTATCAGTGTGGATCAGTTAAACACTTGGCAAAAAATTGTCGGAAACCTAAGAGGTTTCAACAAGCAAATGGGTAAAAGTGTACCAAATAAATGTGACTCTGCTAGTTGTGCAGTTTTTGCATTAGCACATATGTCCATAACATGTACTGTAGACTAGATTATTGATACAGCAGCTACAGAACATTCTTGCAATGACAAAAGTTTATTTATTGGTTTTTGTGCCACACCTAATAGAGAAGCAATTATTGCTTGAGGGGTCAACAAAAATATTGGGATATGGAAATGTGCAATTATCTGTTTTACAAGATAGGGGCAAATTATCACTACTTTTGAAAAATGTATTGTATGCTCCAGGGATGAGTAGAAACCTAAAATCAGGTAGATTGATTGATGTAGCAGGTTATAGTGCACTTATCAAAAACAAAGAAATTGTTATTAAGAAAACTAAAAATGAAATTTCTTTAAAAATATCATTAATTGAGTTCTATATAATTATAGCATTTGTGATAAAGAAATCAGCTACTGTTGAAGCTCATGTGGCAAACAGAAATAATGTTATGCTATGGCATACAAGATTTGGGCACTAGAATGCTACAGCTTTAAATGAATTTTCCAAAACTAAATGGTTTTTGGTCTAGAAAAATTAGTTGGTACCATTAAAAATTGTGAATTATGTAATCTTGCAAAAGCAAAAAGAGCACCATTTAAAGGCATTGAACATATCAGAACTTCATAGGTTCTTGAATTATTGCACATGGATGTTTGGGGTCCAGCACCTGTGACATCTATGGGAGGTGCTCAATATTTTTTCACAATCATTGATGATTATTCTAGATTTTCAGTTGTCTATTTCTTAAGACAGAAGAGTGAAGCATTCAAGTTTTTCAAGATATATAAATCTGAAATGGAAAGGCAGACAGGAAAAAAATATTAAATGTATAAGAACAGATAATGGAATGGTATTCTTTGCTAACTATTTTGAAAATTATCTGAAACATGAAGGTATTAAGGTTGAGAGGACAAACCCCTATTCCCCCGAGATGGAGTGGCGCTGGAAGATTTAATTGCACTCTAGTAGAAGGTGCAAGGGCATTGCTATCGCAAGGTCATTTACCTAAATCATTGTGTGCTGAAGTGATACATGAACAGAATTACTTATGAAACAGATTTCCCCACAAGAGTTTAAATGTCAAAGCTCCATTGAATGTATGGTCTGGAAGGAATTTTTCTGTTCGACATTTAAAAATAATAGGAAGTTTAGCCTATGTTTTCATTCCAAGGCAACATAGAGATAAATTAGATAGTAAAGCAAAAAAAGGAGTTTGGGTTGGATATGCTAAGAAAACAAAAGGTTATAGAATTTGGTTTCCTGGTACAAGTGAAGTTATAGAAACGAAACATGCGAAATTTAATGAGTTTGTTTGGGGGGAAATAATTAAGTCTGAACCAAAACAGGACCTTAACAAATTCTTATCCATCGTTACACCATTGACAGATTTAGAAAACTCAGTTTGAAGATGATATAACCTCAAAGTTTGAAGCTGGTGAAATATCAAAAATTGATAGTCCACATGTCATCTGAAAAACCTATTAATTGGGAAAGAGTTGTTACTCGTCAGTCGGGAAAATCTGCTGGGGGAAAAAGGATGTCTATTATTATCTCGAAAAGGGTGTGTGACTAAGGAGTAAAAATGAGGTAAAAGGCTATTGTGAAAAGAAAAATATTATTTTTTAATCTGGCGGAATTTAATTTTTCACCCAGGCTTGACTATAATGAAGAATCTCAATTGAGTGACCATTCAGTGTCTGACTCTAATTCAGAGGCACATTGTGTTGAGGTAGAAATTCCAAATACTTTTTCTGAATTTCAGAAGTTACGAGAAGAAAGGGCATGGTATAAGGCAATGGTTGAAGAACTGGATATACATTGAAATTGCGTGATGTTTATGAAGTTGTTCCTAAACCCGTGGGAGGAAAAATCTTGGGAAATAAATGGATATATACCATCAAGAAAGATTCCAGAGGAAAAATCTGACATTTTAAAGCACGACTTGTTGTTCAGAGGTTTAGGCAAGTGGAAGGTATAGATTATTTTGATACATTCACCCCAGTTATTTGTTTTACACTAGTAAGAGTGTTTATAGTGCTATTAGTTATTCTGAAAGGATGGACTCACAGTCGTCTGAATATAAAATGTGCATATCTTTACAGTACACTAAATGAAGTTATATATATGAAACAGCCACAAGGGTTTTCTATACCACATTTGGAAGATCATGTTTTAAAAGTTAAAGAAAGCATTGTATGGACTACATCAAGCAGGAAGAGAATGGTTTTTTGAATTAGATAAAACCTTCATTAATTTAGGTTTTGATCCTAGTGTACGTTGATGATCTTGCTATTTTTGCAGTTGATGAGAAAACGATAGAACACACAATTGCATTAATAAAATCCAAATGTGATATCAAGGATTTAAACTTGATCTCACAGTTTTTAGAAGTTGAATTTGAGAAGAAAGAAGGTAAACTATTGATGCACCAGCACAGTTATATTCAAAAGATGCAACACACATTTGATAAGATATCTGAAGGTCGTTGTAAATTGCCTATGAACTGTTGAGTTATTGTAAAATGTTCATGAGAACATGATCGCCATGCAGAAGATGTGCCTGCCTTACAGAAATTTAATCGGAAACCTACTTTACTTGGCATCTAGAACACGACCAGATATTATGTTCCCTGTGATTTTGTTGTCTCAGTATTGTAGCCAACCTTCAGAAATGTACTGGAGAATGTTGTGCCAAGTATTCCAATATGTGTTGGACATTTCTGACTACTGTATTGATCTGACGAATGACAAGAATTATGAATTAACAGCATATTCAGATGCCAGTTGGCATCAGATAGAGATGATCGTAAATCCGGGACTGGATATATTGTTTCACTAGGAGGTGTACCTATTTCATGGAGAACTGTAAAACAGAAAACTGTTGCATTATCCAGTATGGAAGCTGAATTTAGTGCATTGTCTGAGACTGTAAAAGAAAGTGTTTGGCTGTCTCGAATATTGAAAAACTGTGCGTTTTTCGTTACCATTGACACTACATAAAATCTATTGTGTTAGTAAAAGTGCTATACTCTTTGCACGAAATTTTGTTGAGAAACAAAGGACTAAACATAGACATTCGTTATTTCTTTGTAAAAGAATGTTTATCCCGGGGAATTTTGAACTTTTGCATGTTTCAAGAAAACAGAATATTGCAGACTTATTAACAAAACCTATGACTACTGACAAGTTGCAAATGTTCTGTAATTGGTTATTTGTGAAGTATACACATTAAACTAGTTTATTTAGTTATACCAGAAAATCCTGAAAACAGGAGTAGTTATGTTAGGCATGTTTCATGTACTAAAGAAAAAAATTATATATATTTTTGTTGTTTCCATGATTTCTGGCAAGTTTATAATTAGTTAAAGGTATTTTGTTTATTATTATTGCATGAAGAAAGAAATAATGTGTGCACAAAATCTCTTCCTTATTTCAACCATGTATGCTCAAACATGCAAATGAGCATTTGCTTCTGATAGTGATGTATCAACAGCAGCAAAAGAATTTATTTTTGTAGAATGGCAACAGTCCTGTTGTCTTGTGTTACAGTAGGGTGTGGTTGTCTGTGATGTTTGGTTGTTCTGCTGGGTGGTTTGGCTTTTTATCTCACTGCCATGAGACGTGTTGTGTGGTAGTAATTGTCTTGAATTCTGCTGTTAAACCTTAAACATGTTAACCTTTGGAGCAACATATGGTATTAAATGCATTATATACATATTTTGTTGCAAGTCTCATGTATTGTGGGAAGTGTGATTTTTACCTTAAAATTAAGGATTTTCACTTCTGTCTGGGGTCCATGGATGGAACCTCCAATAGATCAAAGTGCAAAAAAGGTCTTGAGCGACATGTCATTTGCAGTAACCCTCCAAACATCTAAAAAGGAGATTCTTCATTTCGTCCGCAAGACAAATCTGAAAACAAAGCGCAACAGAACTTTTTATCCAGGTATACATACATACTCGCGAGAATAAAAAAAAACTGATTAAAAATACAAGAACCCCAAAATTAGCCGAAGAAATTTCTCCGGGATATCATAGAGTGTCGAAAGGGCAGAAGAAATGTCTTAAAATCGTTGGTCTCTTGTCTAGAGTGAAAGCATTGGCAGTAATCCCCCCCCCTCCTTCCATAACGATCTAGACTATGACACAAAATGCGTGAAAATCTTGCAAAACACTAAGATCTTTTGATGTTAAATGTTATGATAATCACCAAATTTGTTGGGGGGGGGGGTGCGTTTCCTGGAAGGTCAACTTCCTGTTGTCTGATTTGATCAAATCTAATCAAAATCAGACATAAAAGTTGATCGCAGCTTTGTGAGACATCGAAATATAAACATCGTTCATGAACTAATCGTGCTTTTTTTAAAATAAAGAATTCCTTTCATTTAAAACATGAGCTCAACAATACATGCGTCCGCGCAGTGCGATTGCTTCTTGCGTGCAGAAGAGATGCCGTTCTTCTTCCGGTACCATGTCTCCGCACAGCTATGGCCACAACACAGCGTGGTTCGCCGACTGCATTGCCACCGTGGCAATGCACTGGCCATGCACCATGTTTTAAAATTATTTTCTCGGCGCTCAGGCGAAAGCCTAATGTTTTTTTGTTTTGTTTTCTTCCTTTGATAGGTTAAGAATAACTGCAGCTTTCTATGTGCTGTACTACACTGCCTTTTTAAGCATTGCAAAAAGGCTCTCGTTGCTCTTAACTCAAAAACTAAAGCAGATAAAAACTCGTTGCACCAATGGATTCCTTGGTAAAAATTAAGAATGATGATTTATGTATTTCTTTTTATTCTAAATAACGGAGATATTTGCATTTTTGCACAATGTCTGCCATGCACCAAAATTAAAAAAAATTATATCTTGTCTATTGGAAATTTAAAAAAATTGAAACTTTCAGGGTTTTTATAAGTTGAGAGTAGCTACCCATTGAAAAAAAAAATCATCAGAATCGGGGATGTTTTGGTGGAAAATTACCGTATATACTCGCGTATAAGTCGACCCCCACTTTCAGAGGAAAAAATCATAAGAAATTGGAAACTCGCGTATAAGTCGATCCCGGAATGAGAAAAAAAAAATTTCAATTAATTTATTCAAAAACATTTGAAAACGAAAAAAATTATATATATAATACTAAATTTAATTTGCATACCCAAAAACTTCATCGGAACCCTTCAAAATCCGATTCCGAGTCAGACTCGCCAAACAGTTAAAAAAAGTCTTTCTCCGTCATCGGCTCGTCATCATAAACATCAGTATTCCCATCTATGCCTGTGTCATCAGAATCAGTGTCATCATCACTCATAAAAATGTCATCATCCTCTGTGCCATCAAGTTTGTTACTAATGCAACATTTCTTGAATGATTTCACGACCATTTCCGCAGGTATCGCATCCCAAGCATCCTTGACCCATCGCGCAATCAAAACGATATCCGGCTTCTTTAGTTTTCCGCCCTTGGTTTCAGTCGGCAAATCGGAACTTATCCAATCTGCCCAATACCTCCGCACATTGTCCTTGAAGGGCTTATTAAGGCAGACATCTAGTGGTTGAAGAACAGATGTCAACCCACCTGGGATGACAGCAAGAGTTGTTTTTGAATTTTCTGCAGTTTTTTTCACTTCTGCACAATGGTGTGCAACAAACATATCCCACACCAAAAGAAAAGGTTTCCTCAAAAGTGCACCTGGCCTTTTGTTCCACACATTCTTTAACCGGTCAATTGTTCCGGATTCGTTCATCCATCCTTTTTCATGGGCACGAACGAGCACACCAGACGGAAAGACAACGCTTTTCGGCAGAGTTTTGTGTTTGAAAATAATTGCCGGAGGTAGCTTACTGCCGTCGGCCAAACAGGAAAGAACAACCGCGAAACTGGATTTTTCGTGGCCAGTCGTTTTGATCAAGATATTTTTTTCGCCCTTTTGGTTCACCGTCTTATTTCCAGGAAGGTCGAAACGCATTGCGGTTTCATCCATGTTCCCTAATTGGGAAATTTCAAAAGCAGTCTCTTTTCTCTTTTGAATTACCGTAATTTTCGGCCTAAGAGCCGCATCGGCATTCTTTTTGGTGATGAATTGAGAAACATTATGAGACTGGGAGTCAAATTCAGACCGAATGCTTATATCCCTTATTCTACTATAAAAAGAAATATTACAAGATGCCTTTATTGTTTCGTATACAGAATTTCTGATAAATTCAAGATTCCTGTTCAAGAATTCTTTCATTGGAATACCACTATACTACACAGGATTTATACCTATCTGAAAAAGTTCTATAATAAATCACAATTCCTTAAAAATTAGAAGAAAATTAAGATATATATTGAAAAGTTAAAAAATAAATTTATCAGTACACTAATAGATAAATGTGGTAATGGATTTGCAGAATGTACTTACAAGGGAACTTGATATTGAAACTATTTATAGATCAGTAAATAAAGTGGAATTTAAATCTGCACCTAAGAGAATCTTAGGTTATCTTAAACTTCTAAAGATCAAGGAATACAAGGTGGAGTTCCCATATATGTTCTTTATTCCTAAGTTTCATAAAAGCCCAGTAGGATTTAGATTTATAACTTGTGGCTCAAAAAGCTATAATAATAAAGTTAGCAAGATATTTCAACAGTTGTTGCAGATCATCAATGATAATATCAGACAATACCTGGATTGTTAATAATTCCAAAATTCTGCAATTCATTAGAGGTAATCAAATAAATGTATGTAGGAAATATAAGGACTTGACTTCACAAATGTATTTACATCTATAAACCTAGAAGAGCTAAGTCGGATTCTGGAAGTCTATTATGAGGAATACAGCTTCTGTTTAAAGGTGAGCAGGGAATATTGGGCAACCATCTGCAGGTTCTGCTTATTCCAAAACTACATTTTTGATAAAGGAAGGCTTTTAGTCCAAAAATAGGGTATACCAATGGGTACTTATGCACACACTTTTATGAAAGATCCATTAACCTCAAAGCAATACACAATTTTAGGTATATATTGATGATCTATTTTACTTCAATACTAAACCTGAGGTAAAATATACATAATATCAAAGGTATTGATGCGAAAATTGGGTCTAAATTAGTAACTATTAAAAAGGGGGACGGTCTTAATAGGCTTGGTTAAATTATGTTGATAATTAAATTAAAATATTTGGCCTATTGCAAATTAATTGGGAAATTAACTTATTTTAATTAGGGAAGTGTTGTAATTCTCTTTGTCTGAATGAGAACAAAGGAATTAGTGGATCATCTCTGGGGGTCTGTGAGCATCATGGGACCACACCAGACGGCAATTGAGAAGCACTCAGACTCCCATAAAGACGATTTCAAGAGGGACATTAATGCCAAAAATCGGTAGGGAACGGAGAAATCCTAGCCTGGGGTGGGGAACGCGATGCGTCGCCCCCTTAGTGCGTGTCGATCAAGTCGGATAGCCATTAAAGTGTCAACAGATCAGGAAACTTATGGCGTTTGCTACTCTGAACCTTGGCAAGACAAAGGAGTGTTAGTTAAGTTATGTGTTTTCCGTACTTTTCAGGAAGTGGGACCCACCACATATTCCGAATGCAGAGACATGTATTTCATACCACTTCACCGCGCCAAATGCTTTGAGGCTGACAAGAGAGTTTAAACAGACCCCTAAGAAGAACAACAAGGAATCTGTGAAAGATGTAAACAAGCGAAAAAGAATAGTCTGGTTCCGAGCCGTGAAGGGAAAGGGGCCGGTGACGCGGATCCAGCTCGAAGGAAGAGCTTCGGACCGAAGATGCCGGCCAGCTATACAAGGAGCGGCCGAGCGGTTGATATTACCGCGAGGAATAGGAGAGAGGACGATACTTCTTTTCCTGGTGCTAGAATGCACGTAAGAGAAAGCCAGTATCCCGGAGGTCACACGATGTGATGGAATTACAGCCCTGAATGACGGAGATGTCGACCGATGATGTATGCGAGAATCACCTTTGGAGAGACGAACGGATCCTTCTACATGTCAGCGGCTTCGTTCCACCACGACATTGGTGCGCATAAATGCGTCCATGATTTCATGCAGGTGAATGCGGTGCACGAGAGAAAGTGGGAGATGGGGTTCGACTTCCCTCTCCATTGGTTATAGTGCGCGTTCTGAAATGGGCGTGTCATCACACAGGTGCGCTTCGAATATAAATACATCAAACATGGATACCTGAGGAAACAGCATATCTGTAAGTACAGAACTTATGTATGCATGCCCGTTGTGATTAGATTGGCTCCGATCAGCCAATAGACTCTCGTCGGCTGAGAACTGTTTTTAAAGCCGGACTGTATAGGCCAACTAATAATCATTGACTTTAATGATAAATTCAGCCTCAGAGCTATCCCGAAAGGGGCGAGTCTACTTGTTGACACCCCTCCTTCACAATCCTCTGTACATAGACGCCTTCATCATTATCCTCATATTTTGTTGTTAATTGATTAAATGTCTGTTGTCTCATGCCAGTACTGAAGTTGCATGATTAATTAATGAGTGTCAGAATTTCTTGGTTTTAATTGGCTAAACTGCAGGATTAATTCCTTTCACCAGTACATAAGATTTCGGCGATAAAAAGAGCTCCCAAATATTATTCTAAATTCTACTATCTACCTCCGGGCCGTCAGCCATTGCCTGACATCCTGACATCTAAATTCTTAAAGCTTGTTTTTATTCGATAATCTGGCGACCCGGGGTGGGGGGTAGCAACAGTATTATTTACCTGATATTGGCAAAGTATTTCGCACGTTGTTGCTCCATGACTTCCCAGCCCGAGAGGTCAATTATGTTAAGGGTTTTTTTTTTTTTTTTTAATTTTTTTATAAATAAAACAATTAGGTCATTCATTCGCACAATCAAACGTTTTAAATTTACTATTAATTAAAAGATTGTATTAGAGAAAGTTATACTCATCGGGTCGGGAGACTTCTCTCGAGAGACTCTTCGTCACGTTACGGTGAACGCTTTCGGCGCATCCTGAGTGACATCGTCGGGCCTTCTACTATCTACACAAGGTTTTTTCTCGCGTATGTGTAGCCGCTGGAGTTGTGTCCTGTATGTGTTAGGCGATTGTTTCTCATGTGTCGCCATCTATTGGATGAGTTGGTAGGTATATCAGTCATAAGTACAATTTTTTCTCTTTTAGTGTAGATATTTTTGAGCTTTTATTATTTATTTGTAGAAACAGGTGTATTATTTTTAGTCCTTTATTAAATGGTGTGACTTTTTGTAATGATTTTGTCTTTTTTATAGATTTTTTTCGCTTTTTATAAGACTTACAGGCATTATCTAGGGTGGTGGGGTCTTGTAAGTTGCATATTTTATCTGTTTTTTTTTTTTTTTTTTTTTTTTTGTTCAATTATAACACTTTTAAAAATCCTTAATTTTTTTCATTTGTGTGGGTTGTTAGTAATTTAATATTTTCAAAATCAGGATATTGTTTATGATTGATGCAGTGTTGAGTAAGTACAGTTTTTTCTTTTTTGTTCCAGTTTTTTATATGTTGATGTAATCTTTTTATTAATCTATTTTTTGTGCTACCAATGTAAGAGGTGTGGTCTCCGGAACTCTGTGAAGCAATAGGAATTTCATTTGCTTCACGCAAGAATTTCCTATTGCTTCACGCAAATGTGAAGCAAATAGGAATTTATGGGAATCTATTTAAAGCAATAGGAATCTATATGAAGCAATAAGAATCTATTTGACGCAATAGAAATTCCTATTGTTTCACAGAGATCTGAAGACCACATTTCTTACATTGGTAGCACAAAAAAATAGATTAATAAAAAGATTACATCAACATATGAAAAACTGGAACAAAAAGAAGAAAAAACTGCACTTATTCACACACACTGCATTAATCATAAACAATATGCATTAATCATAAACAATATGCTGATTTTGAAAATACTAAATTACTAACCACCCACACAAACGAAAAAGAATTAAGGATTTCTGAAAGCATTATAATTGAACAAAAAGAAAAAGATAAAATATGCAACTTACAAGACCCCACCACCCTAGGTAATGCATGGAAGTCACTTATAAAAAGCGAAAAATCCATAAAAAAAGACAAAAAAAAAAAAAAAAAAAAGAACATTACAAAAAGTCACACCATTTAATAAGGACTAAAAATAATGCACCTGTTTCTACAAATAAATAATAAAAGCTCAAAAATATCTACACTAAAATGAGAAAAAATTGTACTTATGACTGATATACCTACCAACTCATCCAATAGATGGCAACACATGAGAAACAATCGCCTAACACATACAGGACGCAAAACTTTCCCTTCGTTTCCTGACATGCAACTCCAGCGGCTACACATACGCAAGAAAAAACATCGAGTAGATAGTGGAAGGCCCGACGATGGCACTCAGGACGTGCCGAAAGCGTTTCGCTGTAACAACATGACGAAGAGCCTCTTGAGAGATGTCCCGACCCGATGAGTATAACTTTCTCTAATACAATCTTTTAATTAATAGTAAATTTAAAACATTTGATTTATGCGGATGAATGAATGTTGAACTGATAATAATATAACCTATTTGTTTTATTTATAAAAAAATTGACCTAACAAAAAAAAAAAGAAAAAAACCCCGTAACATAATCGACCTTTTGGGCTGGGAGCATGTGCCTCACGGAGCAACAACGTGTGAAATACTTCGCCAATATCAGGTAAATAATACCTTTTATATTATGTATATTTAATCTAAAGCATGTTTATAACATAAGACAACCCCTAAGATTGTCTCGTGAATTACATATTTCGTAAACCTGACGTATTTGATGTACTGAATTGTTACCCTGAAGACCAGTGGAAATATAGATATCAAAATTACTGTAAAAAAAGGAAGACTAATAACCAGCGTTTTTGATAAAAGAAGTAACTGCAACTTTAAACCTAAATTATTAATTGAATGGAATTCAAAAATTCCTACATTATTTCTCAGGAATCTCATCATATCACAATTTCTACATATAACCAAAGTTTGTCGCAACAGAGTAATACCGTAAAATTTCTTAAACTTCTATTTGAAATATTATTAAAAAATGCATATCCGATGAATTTTTGTAAGTTCCATTTTATTTAGTACTGTAATGTATGAGTTTATTAAACTCATTACATTATAATACTATTTCATGTTCTAAAATTTTTTATTGTAGTATCATACCATCTATCACTTTGAATTAACCCATTTTAGAGCTACAAATATGACTTTCAATTCTACCGAGCAGCCCCGGTAAAATTAACATTATTTACTTACAACCACTAGTTAACCAAAATTTCCCTTAGTTGATAAAAATACTTTTCGAACACACCCAGAAAATGAACATGTATGTTGGTGATGTCCTTGAACATGACTTTCTGTTACTGTTTACGTTTAAACGAAAGGGATCAGCTGTAATTTACCAACTTTCAATTTTATATTTTACAAGTTTTGTACTTTTCAGTTAGAAGGTTTTTTAAGTTCAAATAGGGAAAACAGAGTGCAAAAAATTTTAGCTTCTCAAAGTTTGATATTGACGGCTCATTTTGCATATTTGGGGATATTTAATCACTCATAAAGCCTGAACTCCTGACTGAGGTGCTGCACACGTTTTCCCCTGCAGATTGGTCTGGAGCTCCTGAGCCTATTCCTGTTTTCATTTTTGCTTCTCATTTGACTTATTTGCTTCTTCTTGCTAATCTTTGTATATGTCTTCACATAATTTCGCTTGAAGCTTGATAGGTCGTGTTCTTCCTGCGATGTGTTAAGGCAACAGAGTAATACTAAATATATATATATATATATATATATATATATATATATATATATCATCATTGTCAACCATTATCAATCCACTGCTGGACGAAGGTCTCCCCAAGTTTCCTCCACAACGGTCTGTCTTGTGCCAGTCTCCTCCATGTCACTCCCGCATACTTTCGAATTTCATCCACCCATCTCCCATGTGGTCTTCTTCTGGGTCTTTTCCTGTCCCTTGGAATCCAATCTAAAATTTCGGCTGTCCATCGACGGTCTGTCCTTCTGGCAGTATGTGCAGCCCATTGCCATTTCAGGGATTTAACTCTGACCATGATGTCTTCCACTCTTGTCATTTTTCTGATCCACGAGTTTCTCTTATCTCTCCTGGTTACACCAAGCATGCACCTCTCCATGCTACTTTGAGTTGTCTGCAGCCTTTGTATGTCTCTTTTAGTTAAGGTCCACGTCTCTGCACCATACATAAGCACTGGGAGGATGCATTGATCAAACACTTTTCTTTTAAGACATAATGGCATATTGCTCTTGAAAATTATACTGTTTCTTCCAAAAGCTCTCCAGGCAAGTTTTGTACGCCGATTAATTTCTTCATCAATGTGACCCTCACTTGATATCTGCTGTCCAAGAAAAACGTACGTGTCTGTTATCTCCAGCTTTTCTCCATCAATCGATAAATCTTCATTTCTTGTAAAAGCATTGAACATCACTTTTGTCTTCTGAAAGTTCATTTTTAATCCCACTTCTTTACTCTTTTCAGCAAGTTCCTGGATCATACTCTGCAGCTCTGATGGGGTAGTTGCAAAAATGACTACGTCATCAGCAAAACGAAGGTGGGTTAGATAATCTCCATTAATCTTTATCCCTTTGTTTTCCCAGTTCAGTGATTGAAAGACATTTTCCAATGTGGCATTAAAGAGCTTCGGAGATATGGTGTCACCTTGTCTCACTCCCTTTCCAATTTTTATGTGTGTTGTATTTTCAAACAGCCGAATCTTTGCACTTGCATTTTCATATATGTTATTAATAATATTAATGTATGCATCTTCAATACCGCAGGATTTCAGAGCCATTGTAACTGCTGATGGTTTCACCGAATCAAAAGCCTTTTCATAATTGATAAAAGCCATGCACAATGGAAGTTCATATTCCCTCGCTCTTTCAATTAGTTCTCTCAGTACATGGATATGATCTATTGTGCTGTAGCCTCTCCTGAATCCAGCTTGTTCTCTCGGTTGAGCCATGTCCAGTGTTACCTTCAAACAGTGTGAAAGAACTTTAGTGAAGATTTTATAAACCACTGATATAAGGCTGATAGGTCTGTAGTTCCTGAGATCCTCAATGTCACCTTTTTTATGTAGCTTCTTGTATGATGTCTACAGTAATTCCATCTTCTCCTGGAGCTTTTGCCCGTTTCATGTTCTTGATTGCATGTGCAACTTCTGCTGGGAGGACTGGAAGAACTCTCGTACTGGTACCTTTCATGATGTCTAGAGTACATGTATCATCCCTTTCATATAATTTGGAGTAGAAATCTTTCACTCTTGTCAAAATTTTGCCTCTATTTCTTGTTATAGAACCACCATCTTTTCTCAGTGCCATAATCTGTTTTCTTCCTTTACTGAGATGTCCCTTTGCGATCTTTTGGCTTTGGTTGTTTTCAATTGCTTTCCTCACTAGTTCACAGTTGAATTTCCTTACGTCTTTGGTGATACTTTTTCGTACTGTCTTGCATAGCTCTATATATTCCACTTTGGATGTCGTATCTTCTTTAGTTGTCCTCATCTCTCTTCTTTTTTGCATCAACGTTTTGGTTTTTCCTGATAATTTGTTCACATGCAACTTGTTCTTAAACCCAGCTAATTTTGTTGCTGTTTCCATAAGAGCTTTGGTTACTTTTCTGTTAACTTCAGAAATATCCACTTCTTCCAATGTTAGGCCTTCTAAAGCAGAGAATCTGTTCTTCAGTTCCAACTTGAAGGTATTATGGTGTTTTTTAAGGTTGGTTATGTCAATACATTTTGTTTGTCTTATGAGCTTGCCACGTTCTAGTTTAGTGTTGAGGTGCATCTTACATCTCGTCAATCTATGGGCGCTACCTGTGTTGAACTTGTTTAGCACAGTGTAGTCTTCGATGACGAATATTTTGTTACACATAATAAAATCAATTTAACTTGCCATCCCATTTGGATGTCTCCATGTCCATTTCTTGTGTGGCTTTTTCTTGAAAAAGGAGTTCAAGATGAAAAACCCTTCTGCCTCTGCAAACTCAACGAGAGTATTTCCACTCTGGTTTCTGTTGCCGTGACCAAATTTACATACTGAAGTTTCATTCTGTTGCTGTTGCCCTATTTTTGCATTGAAATCTGCCATAATTATCTTCAAGTGCTGCTTACCTTTATTATTTAGATGACAAATTTCCTCATAAAATTCTTCAATTTCTTCTTCAGGTTGACTTGTGGTCGGTGCATAAGTTTGAATAATCTGAGCCTTGTATCTTCTCGAGAGTTGGATAACGAGTCGTGCAGCTCTGTCAGAGGAACTTTCAACTTCTACAACTTTATCCTTCAGTTTCTTGTTTTATAAATCCAACACCACCAGTTCTGCCAGTATCTGTCCCACGATAGTAGAAGAGATGTCCACTTTTCAGTTCAAGGAGATCTTCTCCTTTTCTCCTTACCTCACTTAGCCCGACAATGCCCCACTTGATCCTTTGTAGTTCTTCTTCCAATTCAAGAAGCCTTGAATCAGAAGATAGGGAACGTCCATTATATGTAGCCAAGGTCAGCATCAGATGGGAGCCTAGTCCTGTCCTCCGGTGATTCTTTGCACCCTCTGCCTTCACGTGGCACTACTAAATTATCCCAGAAACTTTCTGAATTGACTGTGTATGTACAAACTTACACTTAGCAAATGGTTAGTGCATGTTGCTTTAACATAATTTATTTGTAGGGCTTATTACATTGCTTCTTCAAATTTAAAATAAAAATAAATTCTATAAACAGCTCTTAGATTTAGTAATGGGTTCTCTTTTGGCTCTCTTTCTGGTAAACTATTTTGGAAATCTTAAAGTAGTCCTAAACCAACTGTCATTATTGTGCCTGTATGTGAAACATACGGATGACATTCTCATAATAATTGACAGCAATGATGACACGCTCTCAGAAAATGTACTCAACTGTTTAATATATCCTGAATAATTCTCTGAAATTAACTTTAGAACTACAGCATGATAATAATATGAACTCCTATACTTGACCCTTATAGCTTCAAAAATAAAAATTGCTACTAAATTATATAAAAAGACTGCCAGTACAAAACAAAGTTTTGAACTAATACTCTTGCCATCTCACCTGCATGAAATTTAATGTGGCTACACAATTCTTTAAAAAAAATAGAGGCTCTGGATTCTTGAGAAATATCAATGGAACTCCATGATAATAATTAAAAAGTACACTTGCAGAAAATGATATCCTTCTACAATAGTAAAATCTTTTGAGCAGAAAACCAAATTAAATAGGAATCCATATTATTAAGCTACCCAAGAAAGTCACCTCTCATAAAGAGTGAAAAAAATTCAGAAAATTAGCCTAAAATTCTGTCTTCAACTTGCTCCTGGCCTAAACAATTAAACAGTTTTTTTTTTATGAAATAACAAATAATAATTACATAGCTATTGAACCCCCCCCCCCCCACACACACACAAAGCAAAAAAAAAAAAAAAAGTGTCCTGCTACAAAAAGGAGCCGTGTACAGTGTAAACTGCAGATGTGATGGAAGCTACGTAAGAAAAACTTTGTAGACAACATATAGCAATGTAAGAAATGTTACCAGCAAAGTAAGACTTGCTATATACGCATTCAAAATCCTGGACATTCAGTTTTAACTGGAACTTCATAAAAAAATATAAAAAATTATGTCAAAACAGCAGCGCTTTGTGAAAAGGAAGTTGGAAGAAGAGGAGCATAATTAATGAACAGAAATACTAGGTATTACCACATGAGTGGGAACTAGGGGTGCAATCCAAAAATTTTCTAACAACAAAAAATGTATTCCAGTAATCCCTGTAAAACTAAAGTGGTTGTTATGAGCCATCAAACCCCAAGAATACACTTTTTCCAAAAGGTTTCCACAATTTTGGTCACTGCTGTATGTTTACTGCATTACACTTTTGCCCTGTGTAAAATCCTCATTACTTTTCGAAAGACCCTCGTATGTAAAGATCATCCAAGAGCCTCCTCACATGATCTGTATCAGCAGTATTTACCACAGAATCAACGGCAGACAGGCTGAGTATAAAGTCAGAATTACAAACAGAAATTCATGAATTGTCTAGGCTTCTGTAACTTTGGATTACACTTCTGAAGAATTTTGTGGAGAAGCCAGATGGCATGCTTTTATTTCTGTACGTGTTTAAAATTCTGTTTATTTTGTGTATCTAATGATCTCTGAGATGTGTGAGTTTGAGAAATCAAAGGTTTCCACTAATTTAGATACCATATACTGTAAACTTTTATTAAAAAGAGATTGGATTTTAAGGTGGAAGAGGCACTGGAAGGGTACCAATTTGGATTTAGAAGAGGAAAGGGTACTAGGGATGCGATTGAGACCCTGAGATTCTTGGCTGAAAGAATGATCGACAGGGGACGCTCCCTCTACATATATTTCATTGATTATGAGAAGGCCTTCGACAGAGTGACTTGGACAAAACTTTTTCCAATCCTAGAGAGACTCGGCATGGATGATAACAGTATCCAGCTTATCAAAAATCTGTGTAAATCAGGAAGCATTGATTTCAATTCCAGAGGGAATGGCTGATCCAGTCCAAATAAGTAAAGGTGTAAAGCAGGGATGCTTGTTGTCACCTGGCCTTTTTGGTATTTATGCCGAAGTTATGATGGAGCAGGCCTTGGGGAGTGCCAGTGAAGGAGTTTGGGTTAATGGAGAGAGAATTAAGGCCATTAAGTTTGCTGATGACCAGACAATTGTTTCAGGATCAGCCAAATCATTACAGCGCATGTCAAAAACACACAAAAATGTGGATATCTATGGAATGAAGATAAATAAAAATAAGACAAAATTAATGGTAATAGGGAAGGATCCAAAACAGGCTTTCCTTAAAATTGAAGGACAATGCATTGAACAAGTTAAATCATTTCGTTATTTGGGTCAAAAGATTACTGAAAATGCGAGATGTGAAAAGGAAATTAGAATGAGACTGGGGATGGCAAAAACAGCTTTTAGAGAGAATCAAAATCTACTGACAGCCAACAATATAAATCTACAAGGAGTGTTCAAATGAAAAGGTACGAAACGACACTGTGGGTATAAATGAAGACTTTATTCAAAGTATACACCATAGGCCGTAGCACAACGATCCCATTGATTAACGAGCCGAAGGATTCCTTTTTCCCAGAATTCCTGTGGCCGTGACGAGACCTAGTGCTGCACAGCGTCCTTGAGTTCGGCGTCCGAGTGGAAGCGCTTCCCTTTCAGATGTTTTTTCAGGGGACCAAACACATGGAAATCGCAGGGCGACATGTCCGGGCTGTAGGGCGGATGGTCAAGCTGCTCCCACTGGAACTTGGTCAGTTCCGTGTGTGTGTGACCCTGGAGACGGGTGAACGCGCGTTATCATGGAGAAGAACCACACCCTCCGCGATGAATAGCGGCCGGTTTAACACCTTCCACTGTCAGAAATTGGATAACGCCTCGCTGCTCCTCAATCGTCGAATTTTGCAATGTGAACGCCATCCTGTCCTCACGCGCACTGCCGCGTCAATTGGACGGCGCTCTTTATAAGAGCCTCTGCTCTCTCCTGCGCATGTGGGCGCCCGCGCATGCTTCGATCCACGCCGGCGACTCCAATCGCATCCCTAGATGTGTCGCTACGTTCTCCCATAGCGGCATCAGCAAATATGTTAACGGTTACGTTCTTATGACGTTTCGTACCTTTTCATTTGAACACCCCTAGTAAAACTGAGGAAGAGAATTTTAAAGGCATATGTTTGCTCTTAACAGTTCTGAGACATTGATACAGAGGGAAGTCAAAAGTCTGGAGGCATTTTAGATGTGGAGCTATAGAAAAATGAAGAGAATAAACTGGCTCGATAGAAATATTAATGAGGAGATTCTGGAGAGAGTGAGAGGACCCAGGAATCTGATCAACATGTTAAAAATAAGAATGTTATGGATGGGACACACATTGCCCCATGGAGTCCCAATTCTGAAAGTTTTGGAAGGTAAAATTCAAGGCAAGAGAAGAAGAGGACGACTAAGGAATGGTTTTGTGGCGCAGTTACTCCAAGACACCAATACTGGGACATACTGTGACTTGAAGAGAATGGCAGAGAATAGAGAGGAATGGAGAGACAGAGTACATCTACTGAACATCCAGTCCTTGGACTGAGTAACCAAGAAGGAGATACTGTAAAAACATATGATGCTTAGATTCTTTGTGGCAAAGTGCCATTATCAGTCCAGCATCATTTAGTTTATTTTTACAGTTTGAAATTATGAATTCACAGTGAAAATTATGAAAAAAAAATGCTGCTCAGCAATTCACTAGTATGATTTAATTCTAAACTTTTGCATGAACATGTATGTGTGTTTTTGTTTTCTGAATATTTTTTCATAAATTTTATTCATTGTTGAATTTTGATATTTCAGATTTTGCCACTTTATCAGACTGCCTCAACAAAGTTTCATATCTCGATGGTTCTAACAAGTATCTCTGTCCACATTGTGCTAATCTTTCTGAAGCAAGGCTTAGTGTAAAATTTAGTTCATTGCCACCAGTCTTGTTACTGCATTTAAGTTGGTTGTCAACATTTAGGTATGCCTTTCTTTTTTAACCAAAAGTGATTTGCATTTTTTATTGATGTCTGTACTTTAAAATTTTCAAGTTATATACTTGAACTGCTGATAGTCTTTTATCTCACACAGATGTTTCTTATGAATTAATTTCAGTTAAACATACTGACATGCACACCATGTCAACAAAAATATTTGGACACTTAGGCTGAACGAAAAAAAGTATTTTTTAGCTAAAATCAGTACACAGTCGGCCAATCTTATTATGACTGAAGCGACCCTTGTAGGCATGCTTTCCATGAGATACCAGTAGGTTGTACTGGAAATTTCCTCCATTCCTCCTTCAAAGCTTCTGCCAGAGCTGCTGTGGAAAAAAGTTCTTACTGGCTGAAATCAGATTTAGCATTCCAGCTCATTCCACAGGTGCTCTAAAAGCTTTAGATTAGGACTTTGGGCTGATGGTTCGTACGCTCCTTAAAAAGTCCTTTAAAAAAAAGTTAGTCCTTGAAAATACTTGGAAAGGTTAAATAGTACTTGAATTTTTTAGTTTTGTTTTTTAAGTAATGACATTAAAAAGTGTGTCTAAAATAATTGTCTGTGCTAAAAAGTTGTATAGGAATTCCTGTGTAGTTTCGATAAAAACACCAAGCTGATCGAATAAATGCAGAACTTGCGTTCAATTCAGGGGGTGCGTGGACAGCTGGTACCTTTGCTATGACATCACTACAGAGTAAAATGTCAGAAATGGGAGTAAAATAAGTGGAATGATGTATTTGCAAATTGTGATGGGCTTCTGTTGACTGGGATTGAAGACACATTCTTACTGGAGGATGGAACTTCTAGAAATTGCTTGTGCTTCATGTGTGGACCTTCATCTCCTGGCTGCGTCAAAGTCATGCATCAAAAATGAAAAGTTAAAGCAAACAATAAATATCATACAACAGATGAATATGAAAATAATGTACCCTTTCAAAATATTCCACACATATAAAATTATTTTAAAGAACACTAAAACAGAAAAGCAATTCAAAGTTAATAACATAAACCAATGGGGGTGGGTAACAGGCAGGTCATTACTTATGATAATTTGGTTTTGAAAAGTGCTTGAACTTATTTTGCTTGGAAGAGTACGAACCTTGGGCTGACATATTCAACACGTAGACAACCTGCTCCTCAAACGAGGCCTGGACAAACCTTGCAGTATGGCAAGGCCCTAGATCTTGCTGAAACGGGATGGGATCTGTGCCAAAGTACTGCTGCAGTGTAGGTAGTGCGGAATTGTTCAGAATGTTTTCATACCTGGTAGCCATTAGGCTGGAGAGCACCACAACCAGATGACCGAGTTCTTCCCAGCAGAAACAGCATCACACCATCGCAAATTACCATGCAAACTTGACTGTAGGGACAATGCAGTCAGCCTGACAATATTCTTTGGGCAAATGTCACAACCAAATACACCCATCTGAGTAGTGTGATAGTCACTCCAAATCTCTTTGCTCTACCCTTTGACAATGTTCCCTCTTCCACTTTTCTGTTATCCATGAATGTTGAGCGAGGCATCACTGCGATCATTGTTTGTCATTGCATGGGGTGATGCAGCTTGTGCACAGCTGATGTAGCATGGAAACTATGGGCATGCTGCTCCTGACAGACTGTTCTGGTGCAAATAGCTGTTCCAATGGCATGTGTAACATTGACGGCAAGGTCTGTGGCAGAGAATGTCACCTTCCACAGTAAGCTTCAGGGTATCTACTGAACATGAGAATCATGAAAGTCACGAAAAAAATCCCGAATTCAATAATAGGTCATGAAAGTAAAAAAAAACCATGGATTTTGCTTTGAGGTCCTGAATTTCTTTTTGTTTTCAGTAAGTGTTCCTTTTTTTTGGCAAAAATCTTAAGTAGCTCTATGCACTGACCACATAAGGTGTAGATGTAGTTTCTGTCCAACAATTTAAGTGTCAAAAAAGGGGGGGGTAGCTCTTGTTCCCTCCTCTTCAAAGAAAACTGAGAGCAAAAATGTCCTAGCATAGAAATACAGGTAAATAATGTTAACAAAATTTTGAGATAAATTTAGCAATTTAAATTATGCTACTTATGGAGTCAGAACATTTTTTAGGTATAAATGTTAAGGAAGGTAATAGTAAGGTCACCAAGAAGGTGCTTAAACAAGTTTGGTTTTTACAGTAAGGTTTTAATGTCACAGAAAATCTAACCAGATGACTGTCACAAGAAGTGCAACTATGAGCTGCATATGTTTTTAAACTCTATGGCTGGCACAGAACTCATATCCTAGCAGCTCTCTGGGCATGTCTGATGAGAACGCAACTGTCTTTCTGTAAGATGCCCTTTGGTCATTCGGTGTGTAATGAAATCTTGTGCACTCATTTTTTTCCGTAGAAAGAAAAAAGAGGTGGCACAGTGCACCACCACTCTCTTTAATGTATGTGTGTGTACTTGTACCTCAGCCGTGGATCGGTATACATAGATACACGTGTCTTTTAAAATGGTCATAAACATTTTTTATTTGTCATGAAATTGTGTTTCCCAAATTTGGTAGAAACCCTGAGCTTCATTTGGCACCAGTTGCTTTTCATTGATGAAGAATATTAGCAACAGTGGATTTTGGCTGGTTGTCTGTTCCACACTAATTTCAACCATTGTAGTAAGAGTTCAGAGGTCCTCTAGCATTTTTCATTGCATCAAACATTATTGCAACAGACAGCCTCTCCTTAGGAAGGTTCTTTTTAAAATAGTAAACAGTGGCATCTTTCCTCCATCAGGTAGCAATGCTATCATCACTGTTATCCAAAGTTACTCATTCCCAGTGGTCTTGACTAAAACAAATTTAGTGTCCATTTTATCCACTGTCTTGTTGCAAGACATGTTGAAATATTTGGGTGCAGTGATGCCAACTTTTACGAATTTTCTAGTTTGTACAGATTTTCACTCTATCTTACGGTTTTGCAGAAGTCACCTAAAAAACTATGGAAAAGCCCACACACACAATTTTCTATTTTTTACTGTCTTTTGGTCGAAAAAACGAAACAGGTAATCCCCATACACCTTTGATGTTCTGACTTACCCCGCCAACGGAGGCGGAGCTTTTCATGTGCTGTTTGTCACGTGATTCCCCATACAGCCATTTTGAGAGTGCTGTGCGCAAAAGTCGAGAGGGTGCTCAGCTCAGCGCCTTTTTGCAAACCCTTTACATTGATTACATGTGACTTTCTGCTTGTGAAAATTCTGGTGCAAACGTAAAACCCTTTCCGCTAGACTGTCAGTCAGGTGACACCAGACATTACGAAATCGCCGAATAGCTCGCATTGCAGGTGTTGCCTGCCACGCTGATGCCGCCTCTATAACTAGCATATTGGCGGTCGCAAGACATTTTTTTGCTAAATAGGTCAAGTGTCATCCGCCACACTGATTACGCCTCTATAGCTCGTATGTAGGGGCTCGCGAGACCTTTCTTTTTCACCGAATAGATAAAAAGAAATGTCGTCGGCATGCCGATGACGCCTGTATAGCTCGCATGTTGTGGTACTCACGAGGAATCCCCCCCCCCCCCCCATAGTTTGCGTGCCTGGTATCATCTGTCATGCCTATGAACACCTCTATAGCTCACACGTTGGCGCTCGCGAGAAATTTCTTTTTCGCCGTATAGCTCACGTGTCATCCACCACGCCTATGATGATGCCTCTATAGCTCGTATGTCAACACTCACGAGACAATAAGAAATGTCATATCGGCATGTTGGGTAACACCCAACATGCCAATGATGCCTCTATAGCTTAAATGTCGGCGCTCGCAAGGAATTTCTTTTTCACCAAATAGCTTGCAGTGTCGAGTGTCATCCGTCACACCTATGATGGCCTCTGTAGCTCGCAAGGAATTTATTTTTCGCCAAATATCTTGCATGTCAGGTGTTGCCTCTAAAGCTCGCATGTCGAAACTCGCGAGACATTTCTGTTTCGACCGGGGTTGCTAAATTAAGAGATCCGCGTGAAACCTGTCAGTGGCTCAGCCGCTGGGTGCATCCTCCCCTGAAGATTGGCACTTAATGGCTGATCGTGTATTATTTATGGTTGTAATAATGCTAATTTAGTTCTATAGTGCTTGTAGCATCTGTGTTATTTATGTATTTCATATATATACATTGTATATATAATTTGTAAATAACACTACATTTTGGAACTTATTCATTTTATTAAAAAGTGTTATAAACAGTTCTGAGATTTTAAATATTTTTGATATACTGAAAATCTTATTGAAAGTTGAATAGGGTGTCCACATTCTGGAAAGTCAGGGAAATCAGGGAAATGCCTGAAATGTTGGTAAAAGTAAGGGAAAATCAGTGATATTTAAAAAAAAAGTCAGGGAAATTTCAATCACAGTTAGACTACAACTAGTTTTAACCTGGCGTCAGGGAGTGATACCCTCATCACCCAACACACTGGCACTTGGTGTTGCAGACAGTCACTAACTTCCCCTTCCTATTATTGTAAGTTGTGTTACATTACTTGTTAACATTTCTTTTTGTTTTAGGTCAAAGGAGTAGAAGAAAATTTGTGATATAAGTTATACCTTGTTAAAAGGCAATTAAGACTGCAGCAATGTTGTGTTGTGTGTTTAATGAACAATGGTTGGATGAACAATTAAATCCTGAGTTTTCTGGTTGGATAGCTGCTGCGAACGGCGACAATAATTCAGCATTTTGTAAAGTGTGCTCTAAAACTTTCAAGCTCAGCAACATGGGGCGTCAGGCAGTCTCCAGCCACGGAAATAGCCCTAATAATTTGAAAAACATCCGTGCTAAAATGTCTCAGCCAAGTTTTGCTTCTTTCACTTCCTCTGTGAAAAAGAACTTTCTTTGTAATAATGAACTCTTGCCATCAACAAGCTCAGGAAATGTGGAATCAGTACTTCTAGGAAATATTAAGTCTAATGACTCAAATACTTATGTTGTGAAAGATGATGTGAAGCCCAGTGACCTTAATGCTTATGTAGTGAAAGATAATGTAACAAAGTCGGAAATAATATGGGTCATGGAAGTGTTGTCCAAGCGAATGTCTCTGAACTCTTGTACACATATTAACAAAACATTTTAGTTAATGTTTCCTGACAGTGCGATAGCTTCAAAATTTACTTTAGGCAAAAGCAAAGTATCTTATGTGATAATGGATTGGCACCACATTTCAAAGAGTGTTTAATAGACGATCTGAAACAGTGCACTGACTTTGTAATTTGTTTTGATGAATCACTAAACAAAATTGCTCAGTGTGGGCAAATGGATCAGTTTGTTCGTTATTGGGACGTCAATCTGCAAAAAGTTTCCACTAGATACTTAAGTAGTGTGTTTTTAGGACAGGCAACAGCTAATGACCTTTTAGAGAAATTCATTAAAGGTGCACCTTTCTCCTTGGATAACATTCTACAAGTGTCAATGGATGGACCTAACGTTAATCTCAGCGTTCTTCAAAAGCTGAAAGATGAACTTAGAACTGAAAATCCAAATGGTAAATTATTAGTTGACATTGGAGTATGTGTTCTTCACGTGGTCAAATGGAGCTATGAAAACTGGACTTAAGGCAGTGAAATGGGATATACATCACTTTCTGCGTAACTTGTACCAGTGCAAATTCTACTATACTTACTGGATGTAAAGATTTCCCTTTGAAATTTTGCACTGTAAGGTGGTTAGAAAATGTCAATTGTTTGACTAGGGCATTGCTTGTCTATGATCATATCAAGAAATATGTTAAAGAGTCATCGGTTGCCAGCAAAAACAGCACATGTTTCTTGCAGAATTCATGGAAAGTCCACTGTTGAAATGCAAATTGGCTGCATTTAGGACTATAGCTTCAGAGTGTGGATCTTTTTTGAGAAGGTTCCAGAGCCCAAAGCCTTTAATTCCTTTCTTACACACTGATTTGCTGGATCTGATGAAAAAAATGATGGCACGAAGCTTGAAGCCTGACAAATTAAGTGAAGCTGATAATGTCTCAAAACTGTTAATTTTAGATGTATCAAAAAGTGAAAATCTTCTCTCAATTGAGAAAGTTGATATTGGATTTAGTGCTAAAAAGCTATTAAAAGAAGTGAAGTGCTCAGAAATTAGAGTTTAAGCTTGAATTTAGGAAACTTGTGACCAGTATGATTGAAAAACTTCGTGAGAAAAGCCCACTGAAATTTAAGTTTGTCCGTGGGGTAACTTGTTTGGACCCAAATATTATAGTGCAGCAGCCAAGTCTAGGCAAGAAGAGAGTGGAAATTGTGCTCGAAGTTTTACTTAGTGCAAACAGGATTTCAGATGACTGTGCTGAAAAAGCTAATAAACAGTACGCTTCATTGTGTGTAGAAGCTCCATCTGCTTTAAAGTCTCAGTTTGATGAATTTTTAGACAATCATGATGATTCCATTGGATTAGACAAATTTTACAGTGCTCTACTTGACAACCAAAAACAATTCGGTGTACTTTGGGATGTAATAAAAATTTGTCTCATTATTTCTTATGGAAATGCTTCAGTGGAAGGTGGTTTTTCTGTCAATAAGTCTCTTCTTGTGGAAAATCTCCGGGAAGAATCCCTGATTTGTCAGAGAACAGTTTTGGATGCCATTAAAAATGTGGGAGGAGTAGAACACATTGCCATCAATAGAAGGCTTCTTCTTTCTGTAAGAGCCTCCAGACGAAGATATCAGGATTATCTTGAGAAAAAAAGTGTTCTTCAAAACAAAGAAGAAAGAACACTGAAGGAAAAAAGAAAAATTGATCATGAAATAAAGGAATTGAAGGAAAAAAGACAAAGTATGGAAGGAACTAGTTGGAAGAAGCAGCTTTGCAGGCGAAGATTTCAGATTGGGAAAAGAAAAAAAGTGGTGTGTAATATAAAAACAGTGACTGTTCTTACTGTAATATTTTTATAGTAACTGTTCTGAATATTGTGTATGGGTTTGTTTGAGTGTTTCTTTAATAAATGTAAAACCAT
Organism: Macrothele yani; assembly: GCA_039090855.1. Lineage (NCBI taxonomy): Eukaryota > Metazoa > Arthropoda > Arachnida > Araneae > Macrothelidae > Macrothele > Macrothele yani. The sequence continues at coordinate 77,852,760 of CM077023.1, read as the reverse complement.
GAAAAAAAGAGTAAACTTAAAATTAAAAAGGTGTGAGTTGGACGGCTATTAGGAAGGTGGAGGCAGATACATAAAAAAACATAATAATTAAAGGAATCAGTTATTTGGGAAACTTTGTAGGTCAAACGGAAACACTTTTAAATAATATAAGTTTCTCAATTATCCAATTCAATTTTATTTATTATCATGGCACATATATTGAAAAACTCAAATAAACCTATTTGTTTAAGGTCAGGGATTTCTTATATATTTGGTCAGGGAAATCAGGTTTGATAATTCTGTGGATGATACTCTGTTGAAGCAGTTTTACTTGAAAACTTCGGATTTTTTTTATGACCCCTTTCTCAGGTTGGCATCTCTGTGGGTGTTTCATCAGCATTTCCTATTTGAGACACCTAAACAAATTCTGTTGCTGACAAAAATGAATTATGTTCCTCTGGTATTTCACTTTTTTTTTTTTTTTTTTCAAAGTAGTTAGGCAGCTTCTCTGCCAGTGAAGTTCTACAAAATCCTAGGCCATGCCTCAGCATAAATCTGACAGTCCATCCTATGCTGACCTTAAACTGCTCTCATGGAATTTTGCATTGGAATGCTTCCTCCAGTGCTTTTGTCCTTAATGTTTCCTTTAAGATAAGGAATCTGGTCATCCATTTCTCATGCAAATAGTGCAAAATGATCTTCAACAGTTCTTTAAAAGTGCCTTCTTTTGTTCCTTGAAATGCCTAACATGTTGAATGGTTGTGCTTTTTAATACTTCCTTTGAATTTCTCCAATGATACACGTTGGCTACGGTTACAGTGTATGTTCTGGCTGCAGCTCAGTTATAGCTTCTATCTTTACATCTTAATGCAACAAGTTTAAAAAATAGCATCACAGCTACAAGGAATTGATTTCAATAATTGCATTACTGTAAATGCTCTTCTCTTAATGTGGTCAGCCTTGCCATAATAATGCATTTAAAATTCTAGTACACTAACACTCGCTTTCATGTTTAGTGTTAGAGAACAACTGGGCAAGCACGTGTAATGCAAGGCAGTGATACCACTGAAAAGCTTGATTTTGAATTGCAGTACCCTCTGATATAAAAATATTGACTGTTGTATACTACTGCGTATGCTAAAACATTGACTCTGATGGGAAAAAAATTCTAGTATGTGAATATGAGACAGCTCATGATTTTGGGAGGACTAAATGCAGGAAAAAAACGCTCGTGTTATATTAGGGTAAATACCAGTGGCGTCACGTGCCCATTTAGGTTGGGTGTGTGCTGTTGATGGGAAAAAACACGCAAACATTTTATTATGTATCCCGAGCTGCAAACTTTGTGCATTGGTTTTGAACATACAAAAAGCATTTCTTTTATTTAGCTGTCGTCTAATAACTTACGGTAATAAAGATCTTTACGTACATTTCATCGTTAAAAAAAAAAAACGAATTTCCTGTGCAAATAAATACTAAAGTGATGAACGAATTTTCGGTATCGTTTTCTTTATATATATATGTTTTAAATACAGCACGAGACTTACTTTCTTTAACCCGCTTTACACAATCTGCAAAATCTCAGGCAAAAATGGGACACTTAGTACATCGTCAACCTAAATGGTTGTCAAAATTCAAATTGTATATGGATGTCGAAATTGAATTGTATCTGTGCTCATAAACACACAGATTCACACTGATGAAAAGATAGAAAACTTGTAGCAGAACGATGAAGTGTGTTTGACTCCATGCTGTTCCAAACGTAAACAAGTGTGACCAGTGGTGCTTTTTTAAGCATGCACACCCTAGGAATTTGAACCTCTGCGTTGGATCCACGAAGAAATAAAAACATGACCTGTAGCGCCATCTGGAAAGCTTTGAATTACAATTGCTTTAATGACTTTGGGTGCCCGCTGTTAAAAAAGCACCCCTGCAACTGCAAGTATTATTTACTGCGTTTTGTTTACTGCACGAAACAACGAACCTTCTCCTCTTCACGAAAATATTGAACAAGGGAATTAAGTTTAGCGGACAAACTTCAGCGAGTCTTACTGGAAATACATATAAAGAAAAAAAAAACAAAAAACAATACAACAGCAACTGGCTGCTCCGTGAGACTCGAGCAGTGCTGATTTTGGGTAGCACACCTTGAGAGTTCCGCTGGTACGTTTTAGGCCACAGGGAAATAAGAATGTGACCTGCAGCGCCGTCTGGGAGCTCTTGTACCACAGCTGCTTCAAGGTTGTCGGATGTGCTCACACAAAACAGTCCACCCTGGGATTCTAGCGCGAATGCGATATGCTTACTGAATGAACCTTCTCTTATTAATGAAAACATTATGTGGGGAAATTAATTTTAACCACCACTAAAAGCCTTAAGACGAACTCTGGCGAGTTTTATTAGAAACAAATCCGAAAAAATATCGATAATATAGGTTGAATTGCGATATCTGTGTGGGTGTGCGCAGCACACCCAGAATATTTGCCCCTGGTAAATACGGTGTTTTATTTAAAAGATGTGTTCATTACAGCCATGAATTCAGTGTAATCTTTCTTGTTTTATTTGTGAAGGGAAACTGTTTGAAGATAGTTATTTAGCATCAGATATTTAAATAGGTGTTTCTAATAATGCTTGTACTGATGACTTAGAACTAATTTTGTAGGATATAAATAAGTTACAGCATCTTACTTTTTGAAGAAGATACTGTAACGCGCACATATTATAACAGCTAAGATGTTGAAATAAGGTAATAATTTTGTCCTTGATTGTTTAACTGCAATTCATCAGTTACGTTGGGAGTTGTTGCTCAGCATTATAGGAATGCTAGCATTGTTGTTGCCTAAGGGTAATGGTGATCAGACACTGAGTGTAAGGACTATCGTGATATCAGCCTGCTGAGTGTGCCAGGGAAACTATTCGAAAAGGCAATTGATTTGGTATTAGGCTTTACAACATAGGTGTAGGATGTACAGAGTGGTTTTGAGCTTGGTAAGAGCTGCACTAACCAAATGTTTGCATTATGTATGATGATTGAATAGTATCTATCAGTGCTTGAAAATTATATTGCCATATATGCCAGATACATGTACTTGGAGTGTAACTTTTTCAAAATTAAAAATGAATTCTGCCAAAGTTTTGTACTAGTTTTGTACACCCAAAAGAAAATTTTGTACACCATCGGAAGCAGTATTTTTGGTTCTCCTTAGTGGCACTCCAGCATGTATTTGGAATGCCACTTTTCCAGAATGTTGTACTGGTTTTGTACAGTTCTATACACCCAAAAGAAAATTTTGTACTCCACCAGAAGTGGTTCTTTTTGGCTGTCCTTAGTAGATCTCCAGCATGCACTTGGAGTGCCACTTTCCCCCAAATCAACGTGCTCGTCTCAATCTTGAATATTCTGCAGCAACCACCTCGTGCTCTCTTGCAGCTTTCCAGTCAACCTGGTCTCAGGATGCCGGGTAGTTTCGTTCTCTGATTCCAAAATCTATCTAGTGTGAATTGCCGGGTCATTTCCTTTGGTGGATTTCACTCGACAATGTCTTTAGTGACATTGTGAGTTCTCCTGGTGCTCATCCCCAAATGTTTTGCTATAATGTCATGTGTTGTCTTCCCTACCGAGGTAGGGCCCTTACCCTTTAAATTGAGTATTCTTTTTTTCTTGGATGTATCCCTTGTGTTTGATCATGCCATTTTGTGAATCACCTAGAGTTCAGCCCTGTGCTAATATGTGTTTTACACTATGCCTGCCTGATTGGCAGACTTGTCTCTTGTACTTACTCTGCGTGTACTCCCGCTTTTGTACTACTCTGCCTGTAAATACCCAGTACATATGTCTTTATTATATTGGTGTTCCTGTGCAAGTTCACTTTCTGATGCAAGATCAAGACGGTCTCTTGTGAAATTCTATTTTCTACTGGTACGTTCGAACCGGTTAGAATATGGGTACATGGCGGCACATGCTTCTGTTTTTGCACCATTGCCTGTATGTCGTTTTCTTGAGTTATCTGTGTTCGGGTGACCTGATTTTTTTTTTTTTATTATTTTTTTTTTTTTTTTTTACTTGCAATTGTTCTGCATTTTTGTATGTGCATTTACCGTCTCTTTTCATTGGTATCTCTCTGTTTTTCGCCTTTACTGTGCAGTGTGAAAGTGTGCTACTAGAATTTTATCCTTAAATTTCCAATACTTCCATTACCATTCTTTTTTTGTGTGTTCTAGAAGCACTGCCCCTGTATGTGTACGTATATTGCATGATTTCGTATTATTTTATTGTTTCGCATAGTAGGTGGAGAGCACCTGTTGTTCTCCCTTAAGTTTTGTGATTTGCCATGCTGCTAGATGGTAAATCTTTCATTAATGTGTACCGTGACTTTGTTTTGCATTGTATTTAAGTTTTGTTTGCACTGTGCTTTGCTATCTCTTTCCTTTTAGTATACACAGTGTGTATTTCTACATCATGTGCATACTTTATCGGTCATGGTCATCTGTTAATTTAAGTGTGTCTAGTGATCTGTGCGAAACCTCTTTTTCGTAGTGTTCGCAGACTGTATTTTTATTTATAACTTGTGTAAAATGTGCAACATGCCCTATCCACTGTTTTCTTATTTGTGCACAGTGACCCTGTTCTCTTTGCATTGTGTTTATAATTTTAGAATGTTTTGCATATTGTTTGCATTCTTTGTCTTTCTGCATTAGTTCGGCTGTTTTACTGCACACGAATCACTGGTCTTTGACGTTTGTCTATTTATGCGAACCTTGTGAACTATGCTTGAATTTGTACTGTGGTTTTAATAATGTCTATAATTTCTTGGCTGGCAAGACCCCATTCATTTGTAAATAGTGTCGCATGTCACACCCCACGTTTTTCCTTATTTTATCGCCGAGTGTGGCGGACCTGTATATATATATCATTTTTTGATGGTAAAGATTTGTTTGATCTCCCCAAATCAAAATAAACACTGCCAAAGTGTTTACTACATTTGTACACCACTAGGAATGGTTCTTTTCGAATCCCCTTAGTAGCAACTCTGCCAGAGTGTTGCACTAGTTTGGTACACACAAAAGAAAATTGTGTGACCGCCAGAAGTAGCTCTTTTTGGCTCTCCTTAGTTGCTCTCCAACAAGTACTTGAAATGCCACTTTTCTAAATCAAAGGTAAACACTGCCAAAGTATTGTACTAATTTTATACACCCAAAAGAAAATGTTGTACTCCATAGGAGGTGGTTCTTTTCAGCCCTTCTTGGTGGCTCTCCAGTATGTATTTGTCATGCGATTTTTCTAAAATCGAAAATGAGCATCGCCAGAGTGTAACATGAGTTTCGTATGGTTTTGTACCCACAAAGAAAGGTTTTGTACACCACTGAAAGGGAACCAGTCACTTAGTACCCCTAAGCAAACTAGTATCCGATTTGCTAGAAAGCCATCATAGAAAAGTTTTTCCAAAAATGAAAATAGACTCCACTAACATTTTGTATTATTTTCTACCTGAAAAAGTAAAATGTACCAGTCTGTGCAAATATTGCTGTATTACGATAAAAATAATTTTGTTTTGCATTGGGCTTTGCACTCTATTGTGAATGTGAAATAACAAGCATTGTTAAGTATCAGGAAATATCGGGGAATTTTGAAATAAGTTTTGGTTGGTCATGCTAATTATTATCAGGGGAAATGGAGAGATTTCAGGGAATTCTGAAATGATTTTTGACTGGCCACCATGAAGAAAGTCATACATGCGTGGGTGTTACCAAAATAGAGTACTAGTTTACATCTTGAAAATTTCCATGTGCACAGGTTGCTTGCTGTATGCTGGTGACACAGTCCTGTTGTCCGAAGGTGAGTCACAGAACATGTTTAGGATGAGCAAAGTATGTATGAAGTTCAAACTGAGTATAAATATGGGGAAAACTAAAGTCACAGTCTTTGAGCAAGGAACTGTTAGCCGCCCCGGTGGCGCAGTGGTCTAAGCGATGGCCTCTGATCATTCGTCCGAAAGGGGTCCGGGTTCGAATCCCGGCGAGGCATGGATGTTGTGTTTGTTTTACGGCACTGGCTCTCTCCCTTCCCTGGAACCAGTGACCCTAAATTAGGGACGGGCGACTGCTTATAGCCCATTGAGTTGCTCACGGTGGTCGTTAAACCTTCAATCAAAAAAAAAAGGAACTGTTAGTGAATCTGAATGCAAGATCAGTCTGAACAGTACAGAGGTTAGACCAGATGAATGAGTTTGTACATCTAGGAATTAAATTTGACAGAGAAAACAAATTAGATGGCAAAATTAGTAAGAGAGTGAATTTGGCTTTGAAAGTCATAGCTGATGTAGGATCACAAGACTAATGGGTTCCCGCAGAGAGATCTGGAATGGTTCTGTATGGAAGTGTAGTTATTCATACTGTGATGTACATTAGTGAAAACTAGGTACTACAGAAGACCAGGAGTTGTTTGTGTGCTAAATAGATATGTTATTAATGAAGATGTTTGGCAAAAGTCATTCTGATTATGTATGGAACAAAGATGTGTTGCAAATATGTGATTTGAAGCAAAATGTTAGTAGGATGTAGGCAAATGTTTTACTGTGTCTAGTAGTGTTGAAAAAAATGAGTGATGAATTGTTAAGAGAATTTATTTAACCCAAGTGGCAAGAAGGAAAACTAGAAGGTCGACGAAATCATGAGAGGACCAGAATCGGGAATGTCTGCCAGATAAAAAGATAATCAGTATAAAGTACAAAAAGTATTGTATGAGATGTGTGATGGATTCCAATGGAGCATGAGTTTAGTTCTAAGATCACACTGTAAGTGGAATATCTGATTCATCAGTAATTTTGATTTGACAGTCGATTTAGTTTTGAGGAGCTAATCTCTGAAACCCAGACAAGAGATTAATGATATGCACTTATGTACAAATATGTCAGGATTTGCTCATCCCCTGGAATCCAGGAAAGTTCTTGATTTTTCATATTTTTGTGAAAGGTTCTGGTGCAAGATGTTTGAGTACCATATTTCCAGCAACCTTGGTTTGTGTTATAGCAGTTGGGAGTAGCTGAAGTCCTAACTAGCATGTGGAAAACTTCCTGCGAAACCAAGATGTTCCTTCTATCATGCACTTTCCCCACTGAAAGTGATTGATATCTGTCCTTCATGCCACCAATGTGCAAGGGAATGGATAACTGTGGAATAGGTAATTTTCAGTGCCATGGCAAAATTGTTTTGTTATGTCATTGTTCTAAGTTCTAGATTGCTTCATATAAGTTTTATACAGAGCAGTTTTTATACAGGGTAATTTTGCCACTTTATTGAAAATAACACATTGAAGGACACTCTGTAACAGTGGAACCCATAGGACTTCATAAGAATTCTACATGAACAGTAAAATTTCACTGCAGTTTGCAAAATATAAAACAAAGCACTATGGTCCTAGCAAAAATTTAAGCTCCTGGAATTTTTTTGAACTGCTGGAAAAGTCCTAGAATTTATTTTTTGTAAATGTGTACAAACCCTGGTGTGTACTTTCTGAGAATGGTGCAGCAGTTTCACTTATCTCCTTGGTTTGTTATCAGGAATAATGCTTCACCCAGTTTAAAGTCGCAGACAAACTTACCACAGAGGAATTTCTGTTTGACGACAGTTCCAACCCCGCCCACCACTGATGTGGCAACAGAGTAAGTATATATTGTATGACTTCATCATTGAAGATAAATGACACAATAAAGACAAGCATTATGAAAACTGTTGTTTTTTTTACCAGCAGAACTGTTTTTTGAATTACATAAATTATAAATACTGTCTTTTGAATAAATTCTAATATACTGTCCACAAACATAAATTATGTAGAAAAATAGTGCACACTTCATCAGCATATTTCAATTTGCATAGTTAAGTCATGCATAAAGTTATGTTTGTGTGCATGTCATTCCTAAAAAGCATATAGAGGGTGCTTAAAAGTCCTTAAGAAGTGCTTATTTTTTGCAGGAAATAAAGAGTAGGAACTCTGTCATACTTTTTGTAAGCATAAGATTATATGATGAACATACTTACCCTACTTTCTTGTAGGAAGACCACTATATGTAGCACATTGTTGTCAACTCATGACATGAACGTCGTGTACCTTTTTTTTTTTCTTTATATATATATATATATATACATACACGGTCGTATCAGAATCATATGACCATCTATCTTCCTATTAATGGGAATAACTACCCTTGGCCCAGATGACAGTGTGGCATGGACGCAATAAGGCCTTGGAAGGTTGCCCGAGGCACACGTGCCCATTTGGACTGCAGCAGAGCACTGAGGTCCCTGAGATGACGTGGTTGTGGGTCAGCACTCTGAACCTGTCAATCCAATAGGTTCCACAAGTGCTCTATGGGATTGAAGTTGGGCGATTTTGCCGGCCAAGAGAGAACGGATATATCACTGTCGTGTTCCTGGAACCAGTCATGCATCCCCTTAGCAACATGACAGGACACGTTGTCCTGTTGGTGAACACCATCAGGGAAAACGTCCAACATGAAGGGGGATGTATGTGGTCAGCGAGGATGGACAGGTAGCCATTTTCGTTCAGGAGCCCATCCGGTGGTGCCAGCAGTCCCAGGTCATGCCAGGAAAACATCCCCCAGACATACACACTGCCACTGCCTGCCTGTATCTGATCAATAAGTGTGTCTAGGTGTTGGTTCTCATGTGTCTGACGCCGTATCTGCCACCGCTCATCACCTCTGTGGAGTAGAAACCTCAACTCATAGGAGAAGGCAACATTTTTGCACTCTCCAGCGATGGTAGTCCCATGCAAACTGCAGGCATTGTTGTCGATGCACCTGGGTTAATATGGGCGCATTGACACGGCATCAACTCCGGAGACACATACCTGGGTGCCCCAATGCTTATTTGTGTGGTCAATTGCTGCAATGTTGTGTGTCGATTGCCCTCTACCAGTCGACGGAGGCGATGTACTCCTCTAGGGTCGATGGCCTTTGGGGCTCCACAGTTATGATGTCGGGAGGTACTCTGTGTGCCAGCTATCCATTCTTGGTACACCCTTACTACAGCAACTTGCGAACAGCCCACGAAGTCTACTGTTTATGAGGTGCTTTAACCCTTGGTGTGGTAGCCGATGTTCGTACCTTTTTGAATGTCTGTCAATCACTACCTCTGCCCATTGTGCGCACATTACACACTATGGCTCATCTGTCCTGGCCGGCCGCTTATATCTATGTGTGGTTGACCTTGTCACGTGTGCTCTGTGACGCGCCTGGGTGGGTACACTGTGATTCCGGGGGTGGTCATATTATTCTGATACAACTGTATGTACAGTGTATCATACATGAGATTTTTCAGCAGCATTTGTCCCCACCACCACCACCACCACCACCATCTCAAGGTCAATGCAGAACTGAAGAGAAATTTGGGGGGTGGCTGGGAGGGATTCTTTTCTGTCTGGAGAGACAATATTTTTTTTTTTTTTCAAAATATTTGAAATCTGAAGTTAAATGGAGTGAAGATTTTTCCCCGTAATCGTAATATCTTTTTTCTCATGATGCTGCCTCTGTCCTGTATTGTTGTTAAGTATAATTTTATTGCATAAATGTTTAAAGGAAGAGGAAAAGAAATGGGATGGGAATGATATAAACAGAAAGAAAAAATATTTCAGCATGGAACTGTGTGCAACGATTTCTGAAAATTGAAGTTAAAATGGCGCGAAGTTTTTCATGTAGTCTTTGAGCATGAGATTCTTCCGTGGATTCGTAAAAGTCCACCACTTCCATTATCATTTCGGGCATTCTCTAGATCAATGCACAATTGAACAGATTTGGAGGGGGGGTCGTTTTCCATTTGAAGATGGAATTCCGTCTTTCGAAAACAGAAAGTTTACAAAAAACAAAAATTTCTCCTGCAATAGTATTTTTTTTCTTTCTGCGATGTTCTCACTATCCTGTGTTGTTGTAAAATGTTATTTTTTACCTATAAATGTTTTCAGTTAAACTTGATAAGAGGGAAAATTTTCCATTATTGGTAGTGACGAAGTTTGAAAATTTGTTAGAATTGATGCATGGTGTTCAAAAGTATTCATAAAGTTACGCCATCTTTCTAAAGTAGTGAAAGCTTTGATATCGTGCATTCGTGGTCCTCAGGCTGAAAGTTCTTTCATCATGATGGATGAATTATTGTCATCTGAGGGAATAAAAAGAAAGAAGAAAAGTGATGAAGAAATGGGATGGGAAAGATATCAATGGAGAAAGAAAAACTAAGTGAAGATTGCTGTACAGCTCCAGTCGCCAAAAGACAAATATGGTCGTGGAACTTGCTGGGAAGAAAGCAACGCAAGAAGAAAATTGAACTGATACAAGTACAAAAGAAAAAAAAAATGTGTTTTTGAAGCAACGTCTTTTAAAACAACCAATAAAAACAATTTTGTTTTGAATTCAGTAATTTTATATTGTGAATACAGTGGTGTGCTCTAGATATTTATATAAATAAATTACAATGAACAATTCTATCTTGCTCGTGCTGTGTTATATTCACACTTTCTCATCGCAGGTTCCAATTTTTTCACCCAGTTAAAAAGTTCAGTTTTTTGTTCCTTGGTCAGCCTCATATATGATATTCTTTAGAAATATTTATCTCAAATATAAAAAAAGAAAATTACGCGACGTTCGAATTGTGAGTTGACAGCAACGTGCTACATATAGTGGTCTTCCTACAAAGAAAGTAGGATAAGTGTATGTTTATCATACAATCTTATGCTTACAAAAAGTATTGTTAAATCCTTTTAACATGCTAGGTTTACCTAAAAAAAAATTCAGGTGTTTTTTTTTTTTTTACTTTTACATCAATGAGTCAAAAATAATTGTTACGAGGTCCGATCAAAAAGTTCCGAGACTAGGCCGATATACAACAAAGTACTTATGTTACTTAAATCCGGCTATGATCTTTCTCAAAATAGTCTCCTTGGGCAGCGATAAACCGCTGCCAGCATTTTTGCCACTGTTGGAATGCTCCCTGGAAGTCCGGTTCGCAAATCGTGTCAAGCACCATCTGCGATTTGCGCTGGATCTCGTCCACGGTTTCAAAACGGCGACCCTTGAGCTTCAGCTTCATGAACAGAAAAAGCTGCAGGGGGCCAAATCCAGTGAGTAAGGTGGGTGTGGAAGGGTAGTCATGCTGTTGTGGCTGCAAAACTGGCATTTTGCTAACGCTTTGTGAGCTGCTGCATTGTCGTGATGGAGCAGGAAATCACCCCTGCGCCACATTTCAGGTCGTTTCTGGCGAATGTCCTCCCTAAGACGCCGCAGTAAAAAGGGACTGACGGTTTGGCCCTGGGGGACGAATTCACAGTGCACAACCCCACAAATGTCGAAGAACACGCTTGATTTTGGTTGCGCTCCGGACCTGTCGGGCCTTTTTTGGTCGTAGAGATGCCGGGCTCTTCCACTGCGACGACTGTTGTTTGGTCTGAGGATCGTAACCGTAGACCGAAGTCTCGTCCCCAGTGATGACCTGCTACAGGAAAGTTGGATCATTCACCACCTGCTGATGAAGATCTTGAGAGTTTGACACGGAGCACCTTCTGTTTGGGGGTTCCGAATCTTTGGCACAAACTTTGCATCAATGCAGCGCATGTTCAAAACCAATGTCAGAATTTCTTGCAGTGTTTCATATGGCACATTGACGATAGTAATAATGTCTTGAATGGTTCTTCGACAATCCTCATGTACCAGTTCCCTAATTTTGTCCACATTTTGGGGGTTTTGCTCATGGACGGTTGCCCTGACCTCTCGTTGTCTTCCAGTGCCGATCTGCCACTCTTGAAGCACGGGTGCCAACAAAACACCTTGCACGACTCATTGCTTCATTGCCATAAGCCTGCTGCCACATTTCATGCATCTCCGTTCTCGATTTGCCAAGTTTGACGCAGAATTTGATGCTCGCTTGCTGCTCTAGTTTGCAGTCCATACCGAAATCGCAGCTGTGTTCTGCACGTGGTCACCAAATATCGTGTAGCACAACTCCCGATGTTCACAGAATGATGCCATTTAGCACAATGACTTATGAAGGTCACTGACCTCGACCGCTGCTCGCGCATCTGCGTACTGTTGGCACGCTACGTACCTAGTCTTGGAAATTTTTTATCGCACTACGTTATAAACTATAGGATTTAGATCTATGTTCTTATTAATTTTTTTTAATGGTAGCAAGAAGTGATTGTGAAAGGGGAAAAGTGAGTGGTAATTGCAAATATGAAAATATTAAAAAGTGGACTAAATTTCAAAACAGGATTTGGTAATGCAGACATTGAAACTGAACTGGGTGTTCTTCAGTGGAGGAAAAAATTAATGAGAGTATATTGAAGTGGTTAGGAGGTATATATTACACAGGAGATGAAAGATCACCTAAACGACTGTATGGTAGTGTAGTGAACATGGTGTTAGGCTGCAGTAAAAGTATGTGTTAGCCTGGCCCTTAGGCCCACCCAGGATTGGTTTTGTTTTTTGCCATGAGTTAATTGAAAAATCCCAGGCTGGACCTGTATTGGAGGGTTTGGCATTTTACTCCTATATAAATAAAAAAATGTTTCCTATCACAAAACAATAACTGACTTGTTAAATAATCAGATGGCAAAGGTCGCTGAATGAAGCGAAAGAATGAAAGTGCACCCCCACCAGATGCATTTATTATTTACAGCTGAAATCAACAAGTCAGGCTATAAGATGAAATTATGAAATGAGATTGTTTATTTATTTAAAGGTTGAAACCAAAGTACATTTTCACTTTAATGCCTTTAATTTCCCTTAACCCTGTGACCATGGCTATGGTCAGGATGTGAGTAACTACCCTACACACAATTTTTACACATGGTACAGTTACTTCATAACTGTGATATTTTTTGAAATTCATATTTGGGAGGAAAACTCACTTATGACCACTTATATAACATAATACAACTATATTAGTAATCTGATTTATTGGCTTATAAATAGAAATAAGCATTTTCAAGCTCTCGCACATCAATCATGTCTTTCGCAAGGAAGGTAGGGCCACCCCTGTAGCGCAGTGGTCTAAGCGATGGCCTCTGATCATTCGTCCGAAATGGGGTCCAGGTTCGAATCCCAGTGAGGCATGGATGTTGTGTTTGTCTTACGGCACTGGTTCTCTTCCTTCCCCAGAACCAGTGACCCTAAATTGGGGAACGGGCGACTGCTTATAGCCCATTGAGTTGCTCACAGTGGTCGTTAGACCTTCAATCAAAAAAAAAAAAAAAAAAAAAAAAAGGAAGGTAGACAGAGAACTGCAATTTGAATAATACAATGCTTCAACAATTTGAATGCAGTCAAATGTTAAATCAACTAAAACACAAGTTTTTTTACTTAGAAATATTTTCTTAAACAGACTTTTCAGCTACACAAAACCAGATAGCCGAGCTTCTGGCACAATTCATTGTTACAACAGTGATGAAGTTTGAAGGATTTGTGGAGATCGATGCAACCTTGTTTATACTTAAATGTAAAGGAGGAAATGGATTTACATTTGTAACAGAAGTGTGTAGTCAGGTTGAAACCTTACCTGTGGGAGGAATTCCCATGAGAAATCACATGTTTCTCTGTGTTACAACCTGTTTACTACTGAGGTAGCTTAGCTCAGTAGAGCTGCTTTGTTTCCCCGAGAAAGCCTTGCACTATTTGAAATATGTCACAGAGAATGCAGAGCAAAATTCCAAAATGGGCCAGGCAGTAAGCTTAAAAGGTCTGAGCTGGGCCTGAGTTAAAGTTTGGGGCTACAGACTGAGAGGTAAGGTTGAGCAGGTTTGTTTTAGGTGTATGTCTGTCATTAGCAATTAAGCATATAATAAATTAGAGCTAGAAAACCTTTCAACGGAATAAAGATGAGAAACGTTATATATGTGTTCAGTATATAAATACATGGTCGTGTCGGCATAATTTGACCACCCCGGGATCACAGTGTACCCGCCCAGGCGTGTCACCAAGTGCACGGGACAAGGTCAACCACATGAAGATATAAGCGGCCAGCCAGGACAGATTAGCCATAGTGTGTAACATGAACACAGTGGGCAGAGGTACTGATTTGTTGGACGTTCAAAAAGGAATGATCATCAGCTACTGCGCCAAGGGTCTCAGAAACAGGACTTTGTGCGCTGTTCGTCAGGTGCTGCAGTAAAGGTGTACCAAGAATGGATTCCTGGCACACAGAGTACCTCCCGACATAATTGTGGAGCCCCAAAGGCCATCGACTTCAGAGGAGAGAATCACCTCCGTCGACTGATAAAGGTCAATTGACACACAGCAGTGCAGCAATTGACCATGCAAATGAACGCTGGGGCACCCAGGCATGTGTCCCACGATAACAGTAGAGCGAACCCTGTTACTCGTGGATCTCCGGAGTTGATGCGTCAAGACACCCATGTTAGCCCAAATCCATCAGCAACGACACCTACAGTTCGCATGGGACTACCATCCTTGGATAGTGGAAGAGTGGGAAAAGGTCGGCTTCTGTGATGAGTCGTGGTTTCTACTCCACAGAAGTGACAGGCAGTGGCTGATAACGGCATCAGACACACGAGAACCAACACCCGGACTCACTTGTTGGTGAAGTACAGGCTGGCAGTGTGCATGTCTGGGGGATGATTTCCTGGCATGACCTGGGACTGCTGGCACCACTGGATGGGTCCCTGAATGCCAATGGTTACCTGTTCATCCTTGCTGACCACATGCACCCCTTCGTGTTGGACGTTTACCCTGGCAGTAATGGTGTCTTCCAACAGGACAATGTGCCCTAATGCCGCCCCGGTGGCGCAGTGGTCTAAGCGATGGCTTCTGATCATTCGTCCGAAAGGGGTCCGGGTTCGAATCCCGGTGAGGCATGGATGTTGTGTTCGTCTTACGGCACTGGCTCTCTCCCTTCCCTGGAACCAGTGACCCTAAATTAGGGACGGGCGACTGCTTATAGCCCATTGAGTTGCTCACGGTGGTCGTTAAAAATTCAATCAAAAAAAAAAAAAAAAAAAAATGTGCCCTACCACGTTGCTAAGGAGATGCACGACTGGTTCCAGGAACACGGCAGTGATGTCTCTGTTCTTCCTTGGCCAGCTAAATTGCCAGACCTCAATCCCATAGAGCATATGTAGGATTATTTGGATCGATAGATTCAACGTGCCGACACACAACCATGTCATCTCTGAAACCTCCATGCTCTGCTGCTTTCCGAATGGGCATGTGTGCCTCGGGAGCCTTCCAGGGCCTCATTGCATCCATGCCACACTGTCATCTAGGCCAAGGGTGGTTATTCCCATTAATTAGGTAGGTGGTCATATTATTCCAACATGACTGTGTGTATATATATATATGCACTTGAAAACAAGTACAGATGTGCCAACTCTCCGGATTTAGGCGGGAGACTCCGGATTTTCAGCCATTCCTCCTGCCCTCCGGATAAATGTCAAATTCTCCCGATTTCCGCCGATGATTAGCCGTTACGATGGGTGAAATTCCATCAACCACCGCCTTGAATTGACGCAGAAGGAAAAGATTTTGAACCGCTTGTGAAATCTTTTTCTTTCTGCATCGATGCAAGACGGCATTTACAGTCATCTGTATCTTACTTTTCCTCTCCTCATTTCTGCAAAAAGAAAGCCACCCCCGGTGGCGCAGTGGTGTTTTATGTTGGTTACAGAAACACTTTCGCGCCAGCTGTGACCTACTTATCTTTTCACGTCTCCCCGCTCTTAGATGCCAGCTCTGTTTTTGTTTTCTTGAATTTTGAGGAATGCTTTTCAGTTTTGCTTTACTGTGGAGATTTTTATTTCTTGTTTTGCACCATGTTTGTCTCTTTTCCCTTCTTCGTCGCATTTTGTAGAAGATTAATGTGCTCCTTTGTTCATCTCTAATTGCGAATCTGTTATTGTCAGCTTTAATTGTTTTATCTTCTATTGTAGCGTTTTGTGTACACTTAGTTTGTGATTTTTTTTTCCCATTCCTTTCGCTTTTTGCGGGAGATTTTTCCTTTTGCATTACGCCACTTTCACGGTTTTTAATGTTTTATTTTATGTCATATCTTTGGCAATTTGTTTCTTCTTTACATATTAGCTGTTATTGTCTTTGCTGCATAATAAAGTTGTGAAACTGAGCGCCGGCATTTGACAAATTGTCCGAGAGGGGTCCGGGTTCGAATCACAGTTGGGCCTGGATGTTGCATACATGATAACTTTTACGGATTTCTGCTTAATTTTGCTGATTTACGGATAGAAGTCTTTTTTTATGGATTTTTTAATATTTTAGTTGCTCAATCGAAATATTTCAATCCCCTGCAACCATCCATTTAGATTTTCTACTGGACCTTACGAGTGCCGTGTTACGCGATGTTGTCATCTTTGACTCGCCGGCTTCGTGCGCAGCCATCAAGTACTATAACGATGGCTTCACTTCCTGGGGTCGTGCGGTAGCTCTCTCTCTCTCTCTCTCTCCATGAGAGTGCTCAAGTGACGTGCCGACCAGAGTTCTCCAAAATGCGTAATTTAATTATGCGTTTAGTACGCATCGAAATTTTATCAATGCGTAAAAATACGCATTGTGAAATTTTCGCGGCACGTAAAATTACTCACTGAAGAATTTTACAAATTCGTAAAAATGCTCATCGGGACGGTATTTCGTCTTTCAGAGACTGAAGTAAACGAAATAAAGATTTTTTGTAATCGTCATTTATTTTTCCTGTGGTTGCCTCTGTCCAGTATTTTTGTTATATATAATTTTATTCCGTAAATATTTGCATTTCATTTTGAAAAGGGAGGAAAAATTTCCGAAAACGGAAATTCAAGGGAAAAAAATTTCGCTGTAATTTTTAAGCATGAGAGTGCAACGGCTTCGAGTAATTTCTCCTTTTCCGTCATAATTTGGGTTATCCACGAGATCGATGCATAACTGAATAGAAATTTTGGGGCAATTTGTAGTGGTGGAGGTTGTTTTCCGCCTGAAAATTTCTAAACTTTCGAAAGAGGAAGTTTTCGTCTTTCAAAACTTTCGGAAACGAAAGGTAGATGCAGTGAAGATTTCTCCCGTAATCGTAATTTTATTTTTCAGGTGATGTTTCCTTTGCCTAGTATTGTTGTTAAATATCATTTTATTTCATAAATATTCGTACTTTCACTTGAAAATGGAGGGAAAATGTCCGAAAACGGAAATCAGACGTAGCAAAGATATCCCCTGTAACTGTAATTTGTTTCCCCCAACGATGATCAGAACATGTATTCTTAAATATCCCCTTCCCCCTCAAAAGTTTTGCATTTCAGTTAAACAGGGGGAAGGGGTCCGAAAACAAAAGTGACAAAGCTGAATTTTTTTTTCAATTAATGCATGGTGTTCAAAAGTATTTATATTTTCAAAGTTACACTGTTCATCTTTTGTCTAAAATAGTGAAAGCTGTTAGCATTCATGATGATAAAATTGTCATCCAAGGGCATTAAAAAAAAAAAAATACTATAATAAAGAAATGGGAAGGGAAACAAAGATATCAGCAAATGAAAATTTTAGTTTAGTATTGAAACACCACAGGTTTGCAAGGCTAACATTGAACAAAATTAAGATTGTATTTTATGGTTTTTTAAATTATTATTTTAAACACAGATAATATTAAATGCAGAAAAAACATTCGTGCACATAGATCATTAGGATGAATACCGTCTTCACACGATTTTAATGATCTTAAAATATGAAATATATATACAATTAAAATACTCTGAAACACACTAGCACTTTCAGGGCGACAGTCGGCCCATCATCAGGTGTGATCGGATCTCCCAAACCGTTCAGTATAAATATCTGTAGAGTGCCATAACTGCAATCGACGTAACAGAATCTTGCGATATACGCGACATCTGTCCCGGTGGTTAAACCACGATCAGAGCGACACCACATCACATATCAAAAACATGATTATAAATGCAATATTAAGTATTAAAGTCTAAAAAAGGATGATAGTTCTGTGGATTGTCCAACACTTGTAGACAAAAGACTTCTCCAAATATCGGGTAGATCCCAAGGGCAATTATCATTGCAGCAACTTCCTTTGAACGCAGAAATGAACAAACTCTCAGTCACCAGTAGCATGTGTGTAGAGGCTGGGGTTATCAAAATTTTGGCATTGTCCCAATCAGGGATTAAATCTTCTGAATCAATGCACTTGGTAAGGGCTGTACAGATGTGGCTTGCTTTTAAACTATATTTATGTTCCTGCAGCCTGAGGCACAGTTTCCGACTAGTGGAGCCTATGTAATAGTTAATACTCTCATGCGAGTCATTATCCAATAGTGGGATGCAATAAACACCCGACCTCTGTGAATCTTCAATTCCTGGGTGGAATTTCCTCAAAACAGATGATAGGTTGTTAACTCCCACGCCAAAATGTAGCCGGTATCTAAAGCAAATTTTTGACATTAAGGTAGTAAAACCAGGTAGGAAATCCATTTTTCCAACAAACTTTTTAATAACATGTGGATCACCGACCAAAATTGAAAGAGGTCGACGGGATGCATAAACTCGACGAAAATTTTTACAATCTGTCGAGGATAGCCGAACGAGTGAGCTAAATCTAAAATGTAATTGATTTCCTGATTAAAGAAAAACCTAGTGGAAGAATGTGTAAATGCTCTATGAAACAAAGAGGTGCAGCAACTTTATGTTGCATAGGATGAAAGGAGGCAAATGGGATTAAGGAACCCGGGGCAGAAGGCTTGCGATAGACCGAAAAAGATAAGTGATTCGAAATTGGGTGCCTGTGAATACAAAACTCTAGAAAAGGGATTTCACAGTTAGACTCAGGTTGTACCGTGAGCTTTAATAGTGGGATACTTTGAAAAAAGTACGTCGGCGAAACAAAATAATTCATCTTGGGAGTGAGGCCACGCTACCAAGATAGAGCCGGGGAGAAAGGGAAATTCACTAATAACTTTGCTCTGAAGATCCTGCATCAGGATCTCAGTGAGAACTGCTGAAAGAGGGGAACCTTCAAGTTGCTGATAAATGCAGCTTTGGAATTTAAAAAATGAATGTTGCTTAACAAATTGCAAAGCATTCATAATAGCCAAAATTTCGAGGTGGGGGGACGCGGGTGTCAGCAAGTTTAGCCTCAATAATTTTATGTGTAGCCTCTATGGGTACATTAGGGTACAATGCTACAACATCTAAAGATGCCAAAATGAGAGGCCCTGGGTGTGGCTGAAGTACCCTAAGCCTATCTAAAGCCTCAACGGGACTCTTAATTGAGTCAAGTGAACTCCCGGTAAATTTGGCAAGATAATTGTCCAAGGCTTTTTCTAAAGGTCTGGTGAGGCTAACATAGCCCGATACCAGAGGACGAAACGGGTACCCCTCCTTATGCAATTTAATGCGACCAAACATGTCAGGCACACGGTAACCTTGTGGTGGAGTAAACGCAGACGCACTCCACCCCAGGTTACCCGGAACAGATGGCGCGTGTATCGCATTAAGGTGGTTTTACTACCTTAATGTCTAAAATTTGCTCTAGATACCGGCTACATTTTGGCGTGGGAGTTAACAACCTATCGTCTGTTTTGAGGAAAGACCGCCCAGGAATCAATGATTCACAGAGGTGGGGTGTTTATTGCATCCCACTACTGGATACTATTACATAGGCTCCACTCGTCGTAAACTGTGCCTCAGGCTGCAGGAACATAAATATAGTTTAAAAGCAAGCCATATCTGTACTGCCCTTACCAAGTGCATTGATTCAGAAGATTTAATCCCTGATTGGGACAATGCCAAAATTTTGATAACCCCAGCCTCTACACACATGCTACTGGTGACTGAGAGTTTGTTCATTTCCGCATTCAAAGGAAGTTGCTGTAATGATAATTGCCCTTGGGATCTACCTGATATTTGGAGACGTCTTTTGTCTACAAGTGTTGGACAATCCACAGAACTATCTTCCTTTTTTAGACTTTAATACTTAATATTGCAGTTATAATCAAGTTTTCGATTTGTGATGTGTCGCTCTGATCGTGGTTTAACCGCCGGGACAGATGGCACGTATATCGCAAGATTCTGTTACGTTGATTGCAGTTATGGTGCACTACATACATTTATACTGAACGGTTTGGAAGATCCAATCTCACCTGATGATGGGGCGACTGTCGCTCTGAAAGTGCTAGTGTGTTTTGGGTATTTTAATTGTATATATATTTCATATTTTAAGATAATTAAAATCATGTGAAGACTGTATTCACCCTAACAGATAATACTAGTTTAGTTATTGCAGCATATGCAGAGATTTTTACTGCATATTTATGTTTTGTTTTGTGGTAAATGGTGTTTGCACAAAAGTTTTACTGCTGCACATTTTCCAAAGTTGGCAAGTATGATGTTGTATTTGTCTTACGGCACTGGCTCTCTCCCTTCCCTGGAACCAGTGGCCCTAAGTTAGGGATGGGCGACAGCTCATAGCCCACTGAGGTGCTCACTGTGATTGTTAAACCTCCAACCAAGAAGTAAGCTTGACACTTCCACATTTGTTTTGACAGATACCTCTGTCTCTCTCTATTCTAACACTGGAAAAACTGCTGACAGTTGTCCAGAATGAAAAAAATGCTTTGAACAAAACTTTTGTGGATCTTTGTTAGAGTTAATTTGGCTACTGTACATTCACTAAATAAGAATAAAGATTAATTATGATTAAATAATGTATCAAGAATTAAGTACATATTTTATATTAATTATTAATGCTATTAATTGTATCTGTTTGACAACTATTTTCAGTATGCTTTTTATTTTGCGTATAAACATACAGTCTGGATTTCGAATAACTTTTTAAACACTAAATGCTATGTACCAATAATACTACTTCTGGAAAATTGCTCCTGCATCTGAAAAATGTCGATAAAAAAAAATAGCGCTCATGTGATTTTATGAGCTGTAAAAAAATCTTGTGATTTTTAGATTTTGAAGGTTGGCACATCTGCAACTATGTATGTATATTGTGTTATTGCTTGTGCCATTAATGTGCCTACTCACCAATTGGTGTTATAACTTCAATACTTGGAAATAAAACAACACAGAATTGTAATTGATTTATTTTTGTCATTATTTTAGTGCTGCAACTGACGTTTGCAAAAGTCAGACTAGAGTCCTCTTACCAATGGTGTTGGAGTCTTCAAAAGATTTTGAGCAAGTCCACAAAGGATGAAGATGTCACTTTTGCCCTACGTGCTGTAATTCTTCACATGGGCTCCAAGCCAACTTCAGGACACTACACTGCCCTTATAAAAATCAACACTGAACAGGTACCAGAAGACAAGGAGCAATGTTGTTCCATCAGAAATGTGTTTAGTGAAAAAAAGATTCTTGGTACCTATTTGATGACAATTTAGTGTCAGTTATCCATGTGGATAAAGATTGTAAGATATTTCCACATTGGAAGTTTTCTAGTCTTACAACTTCACCTTGTCTCATATTTTACCATAAAATGTAATATTACTTTTTATTCTTATAACTAAAGCAAAATTTGTTTCCTGTGCACTAGACTATCAAATAAAATTTAGGGAACAACAAATTGCTGACAAGGAATGTTTAAAAAATTTTTTTGCCTGAATATGAAGTGCGTATTTTATTGTTTATTTTGACAGTGTTTTTCTTCTTATACATTCAGGTTTGGAGTCAATGTAGTTTTGTCAATATGTACATGCTTTTACTGCAGAAGCTTTGCCGTTGTTGGACAAGGACATTTTTTCCATTCAAGTGTTGTTGTTTTTTAAGTGGGGAATGGATGAAAGTCGCACGCAAATGGTAAATCTGTGATCCAGGGTTTCAAAACTGCATTGCAGCAGTGGCAGACCTATGAGTAAATATGATGGCATGGTGGAAAATAACTCTGGAGCTTCAATGAGTGTTTGTTTGTTTTTTGTTGTTTTCTTTCAAACACTTCACAGGGTTTGTGTAATGTGGCTAAATGACTGTGTGGCCTTTTTTTTTTTTTTTTTTTTTTTTGAAAGCAAACCACTGGCAAGATCCCATTTGCATCTCAAAAATATGTCACCAATTTTCCCGAAGAAATTAAATGGCTTTTTATTTGATTGGGAAATTCAGTATGTTTCCACTGTGTGTGCTGTTCCTTTGTCTTTGGCAGAAATCAGTGCTGCTATTACATGTGATCCAGTATTACAGACCTTCCCAAGGAATTTGCTGGATCTGCTTATAATGGATGCATTTTCATTACGACCTGACTGCTGTTGTGAGTTTAAGATTTGCTGTTAACAGCTTTTGGATCCATCATGCTTGATACCTTCTGCATACCCAGAACACTGCAGATGTGCAGTATTTCCCCTGATTAATTTCTCATTTTCAATTTGGGCTATCTTCTAAGCTCACCCTCCCATGTTTAAATGGAATCCTTTGCTGAAGGAGATGTCACTTCTGATTCCCTCACTGTGTGGAATTGAGAGTAACATCTCCCTTCAGAAATGCAACCATTTATTTCATCATGAGGGGGCTACTGGTTTATCCTCTTTTTCTCCCCCAAACACTGCTTGGGACTGATTTTCTCCAGCTTTCCTCACTGGTTCAACTTCAGATCCTGCTCATAAAAAAGGGGGGTCATATTGCACCAAACAGATGGTACTTGGGAGGGTAATTATAGGAAGAGATTTATGGATATAGAAAATTACAACAATGTATTACTACTGCAATCGTACTCGGACCACAAAATTTTAAAGAACCTCTCACATAGAGGTTCTTTAAAACTTGGCGGACACACTTTTCAGCGTGTTGGCTGATATGTCCCTCACGGCTGTAATGATGTTGTTCCACAGGTCCTGTACCATCTTAGGGTTGTTGTGGTAAACTGTGTCTTTCAGATACGCCCACAAATAAAAGTCTGGATGACTCAAGTCTGGTGAGCGAGGCGACCAAAGTTTTTTCAAGATTAATCGATCGTGGAAGAACTCGCAGAGCATCTCCATTCTGTCATTTGATGTGCTCCATCTTCTTGAAACCAACAGTAATGTTCGTGTTCAGCATCACTGCAAATTGATGGATGAGTCTGCATACACAGCAGAATTTACAGTTGTGTCGAAAAAAAAATGGCTCTATAATTCACTGTCTAGACATGGCACACCGCATTCCAACTTTCTAACAGTTAAGTCCAACCACATGCAATGCATGTGGATTCTGCGCAGCCCATATGTGAGTGTTTTGGCTGTTGACATATCCATTCAAATGAAACCATGTCTCGTCACTGAAAAAAGTGTTGTTGAGTTGGTTAGTCATATTGTTGTGCGTGAAACTCTTAAACCATTGGCAGTAGGCAATGCGCATTTCCAAGTCCAAAGGACGTATCTCTTGCACTACTTGAATTCTGTATGGCCGTAGCTTTAGACATTTAGTAGCCCTGTGGCAGGCTGAATATGATGCCCTTAACTCTTAAGACAGCCGCAGAAGTGACTTCCAGGGAGAGCGCTGCAGGGAAACGTGAATTTTCTCCAGAAATGTGGTCGTCACCACAGACAGCCGCTTTTAGGCTTATCCTGAAAACTGCCTGTCTCGCAAAACCAGTTCACAAGGTCACACACAGTTGTTTTCCTGGCATAGGAGCATCAGGAAACTTCCTTTAAAAGAGTTGGATGCAACGTTGGTAAGATTTTTCCGCAAAATAAACTTCTAACAAAGCGACTCTCTGTTCTTGCGTGACACTCGTGGCTGACTGAATGTTGCTGCTTGCCAGCGCCCGTGTAAGCGTAGTGTCATGTGGCACAGCTTGTTCCCCAAGATCACACACAACAGCCACAAGCATCCATACTCTGATATCTTTTATGGTTTTACAGAAAATACGTTTTAAAATATAGAGTTTGGTAACTTGAATCACCCTGTATCATATATGGTATAAAAAATGATGTATATTAGTCCTGGAAAAAGTTTTAAACCCTGCTGTATAAACCCTGGTTTTCATTTCTTCATTGTACTACAGTTTTTTTTATTCTGTGTAGCGTGTTAATATCTGGTAGTTTGTATTTCTTTTTGGAGCTAACCTCTGAATCTCAGAGAACAGCTTAGTGATATGTATGTATGTATGTGTTATTGTTCAATAGACTTTTTACACTGCTTGTTGTTATGTTTCTTGACATCATTGTTGTCTTTTTTTTATTTTAGTTTTGTTATGTTATATTTTATGCTGTACTGGTCTTTTTGTTTTGTATTGTTTCATTGGCCATTTACACCATTTGTTGTTCCGTTTTGTTACTTTTTTTTGTTATTGTTTTAATACTGTTTTTATTTTAATCATTTGTTATTGTTTTAATACTGTTTTTATTTTAATCATTTTTGTTTGGCCCATTAAGTCCCTTGTGCCAATAAATACTTGCCAACCAACCAATCACTTCTAAGCTGAAGCTTTGGTTTGGTAATTTTGCAGAAAAGATGGTATAGTTGGAAAAAGTATGTACCTTCAAATGTTTGAACAGGGAAATATTATGAAATAAGATTGTCTGCAAAGAGGAGGAAATATTTTTTTTTCTTTGTACTTGCGACCCTGGGAGCAGAAACAGCGTGACACCCGTCGCAGATTCTCAGAAAGGTGTGCAGACTGTTTTTCTGTTTTCTTAATATTAATTGTTTCTTAAGATTTCTTTAAATTTTAAAAACAAAGGAAGGGAAATTTTCACACATTTTTAACAACTCCTGTTCCAGACATAAAGCTGTATAATCGATAGATCACGCAGGCAACTCCCCCTCCCATTTTATTTTAGCTTTCATTCTTCCATATTTTTCAAATGGGTAACTTAAACTTGATAAGATATAATTGCTTTTTTTCTGCTGTGAATCTAGGAAGCCATATTTTTATGCATGTTTAACGCATCACGCAGGCTTGGTATGGTGTGGCTTTTCAGAAATAATGGTCGCAGTTTTTCCTCCCCCCCCCCCCCATCGAGGCCTAAACTCTCATCTAACTGAAAGTTAGATTAAGGTGTTTTTTTTTTTATTCTCTACAAGCAATATATTTTTAAAGCGTTTTCTCCGTTTCCGCAGCTGGCGGCATTCCGTAAGTTGACATAGCAACTTTTTTTTTGCTTCCAGATAGTTTGACTTAAGTTAGATTGATAAGGTGGGGTTTTTTTTCTTCTTTTTGTTTTCTTTCAAAAACCGTATTTTTACACATTTTTATCGTCCATCTTCCGTTTTCCACAGTCGCATTATGAGGCATTCCGAAAGCTGATGTCGCGATTTTTCCTTTTTTGACTTCCAGATAGCTCCATTTCGGTTAGATTAATGCTGATTCTTTCTTTACTTTTTTTTTTACAAAATCCATATTTGTTAAGCGTTTGCAACATTCCATTTTTTCGTCATCATTTGAGTCATTCTCAAGATCAATGCAGTACCAAATAATTTTTTTGGGGGGGAGGGGGTGTTTTTCGTCTGGAGACTGTATTTAATCTTTCAAAACTTTTTTTTAAAAACGGAAGTTAAATAGAGTGAGGAGTTTTCCCGTAGTTGTAATTTCTTTTTTCTCACGATTTTGCCCGTGTCTAGTATTGTAGTTAAATATCATTTTATTGCATAAATGTTTGTATTTCAGCATGAAACTGTGGGCAACGATTTCCGAAAACAGAAGTTAAGACAGTGCAAAGATGTCCCTATAGTCTTCAGGAATTCGAAGAATTCCGCCGTTTCCATTATCATTTTGAGCATTTTTGAGATCAATGCACAACTAAACAGAAATTGGGGGAGGGGGTCATTTTCTGTTTGGGGACGGAATTCCTGCTTTGAAACTTTCAAAAATAGAAGTTAGATGGTGAGAGGATTTCTACTGTAATCGTTGTTTTTTGTTTGTTTTTGTCGTCTTTTTTTTATGCAATGTTTCTTCTAGAAGCCCAGTATTGTTTTTAAATATCCTTTTATTCCACAAATACTGCATTTCAGCTTAAAAATGGAGGGAAAAGTTTCCGAAAACGGAAGTCAGTCGAAGCAAAGATTTCTCCCCTAATCATATTTTTTCTTCCTGCGATTTTCTCACTGCCCTGTGTTGTTGTTAAATGTTACCCCCCACCCCCAAATGTTTGCACATAAGCTTGATAAGGGCGTAGAAATTTTCCAAAAACGTAAGAGACGAAGTTTGAAAATTTGTTAGGGTTGATGTGTGGTGCTCAAAAGTATTCCTATTCTGAAAGTTACATCATTTATCTAAAGTAGTGAAAGCATTGATATCATGCACTCATGGTCCTCAGGCTGAAAATTATTTCAACATTATGGATAAAGTATTGTCATGTAAGGGAATAAAAGGGGAAAAAGAAGAAATGGGAAGGGAATGGTCTCAACAGAAAGAAAACCTAAGCAAAGATTGTCGTGCAGCTGTAGAGTCAACAAAAGACAAATATGACTGTGGAACTTACAGGGAAAAAAGCAACACAAGAGGGAAATTGAGCTGATTTTTTTAGCAAGTACAATAATTACCCTGGGGAACAAAAAAAATTGTGTTTGGAGCCAGCAATTTTCAACCTGATTCTGAGTAATTTTGTGCCGCTGATTCCGTAAATGGTATCCTTTTTGTTCTAACAGCTCTAGTCTTAGAGATATTGTTAGCCTTATTACGGAGTATTACGTTATTTTCCCGCCAGCATTTGTACCTGTTGATATATTATTGGATTGTCGGAAAAGTCATAACATATTTTAGCCGTGTTTTGTAAAGGTCATTTATTGATAGAAAGTACAAAGATCAATCAATGATATAACGCCCGTTTTGTTCGATAACCTTTTGCCATCTTTCAGTGAGCTGCAGAATGCCTCGTTCATAGAAGGACCTGTCTTTCGTGGCAAAAAACTACAAGGTGCTAATTTACAGCCTCATCTGAATTGAACGTTGTACCACGCAAGGACTGTTGAAGAGAGCGAAACAAGTGGAAGTCTGACGGCACAGGGTCAGCCAAGTATGCTGGGTGTGGCGACACATCCCATCCAAGCTCCAATAATTTTTGGCAGGTGATCAAACTTGTGTGTGGTCTCGCGTTGTCGTGATGGAACACAACACCTTTACGATGAACGCGCTCTGTGCGTTTCTGGATGATGGATTCGTTCAAACTGTCCAATTGCCGACAGTACACATTCGAATTGATTGTTTGGTTCCAGGGAAGGAGCTCAAAAAACATGACACCTTTAAAAACCCACCACACTGAGACCAGAACCTTCCGCTGATGAATGTCTGCTGTGGATGTCGTTTAAGGTGAAGCAGCACGTCAGGACCATGATCGTTTGCGCAGCACATTGTTGTACACAATCCACTTTTTCGTCACCAGTTATCAGGCGCTTCAAAAAAAGATCGTTTTCCTCACGTTTAATGAGCATATCGCAGATGTTTATACGCGCCGTCAATTGAGCTTCTTTGAGTTCATGAGGAACCCACACATCGAGATTGCTTACGTATCCCAGCTTCTTCAGGTGGTCGTGAACGCTTGAATGATGGATGATGTGCAATGTGTCTGAAATCTCTCGTGTCGTGTAACGTGGGTTTGACTCGATCAATGCCTTGATTTGGTCGTCATCGACCTCAGTGGGCCTTCTGGACCGAGGGGCATCGTTGAGGTCAAAATCACCAGCACAGAATTTTGCGAATCACCACTGGCACTGATGTTCTTGTAGAGCATTATCACTGTACACTTTACGCAACTTTTAACAAGCTCGACGCACATTTTTCCCTTTACGGAAGGAACAGTAAAATATGGCGAAAATGCACAGTTTGGTCTTCCATCTTCAACTTAATGTAAAATCTCCGCAAATCAACCAAATCGCTCACTATTCCTTTTAGACTGCAGCTAGAACGGGCACCTGTCGAATGCCATAGCAATAACAGAGCTGCGCATGCCTCTAATACTTCCAAAACCGCCCAACCGCCATCGGGTGCCAAAATAGGTCATGACTTTTCCGACAACCCGATAGTTGACAAAATTATTGCTAAAAAAGAAAATAACTCAAAGACCAATTCTGGAATACTTGTTAACTAGAAATATCACCTACCACAAAGGATTATTTGAAAAACTACAGAGGATTAGTAAAAAATTTCAAATTAAACTAGCTCCAGGCTTGAACAAACTCAGCAACTGCCTGCCAAATTTAAAACAGAAAAAAACTACTATCTTATTACAAGAAGGAGTAGTCTACAATGTCAAATGCGAATGTAATTTCAGTTATGTGGGAGAGACAGGCATACAGCTTAAGACTAGGCTGGCAGAGCATAAAGCAGTTATTAGAAACATGACGAACAAGACTGGACTGGACAGACATGTTCAAGCCACTGGACATAAAATACTTTGGGACTCAGTAGAAGTTCTATCCCACCAGCAGCACTTCTTCAAGAGAAAACTCTTGGAAAGTCTAGAAATAGAGAAGAGAAGAGGCACTACATTAAATGATTTTAAAGATTGGAGTTTCACCCAAGGTTGGCAACACTTACTCTAGTGTAGTCCTGATGAAGGGCAGGGGTTCTGCCCAAAAATTTGACCATTAAAAAACAATTTTTATTCTTAAGTAACCCCATAATCAGTTACAAAAGCCTAATGTCAAGAGGCACTTTTTTAAATTCAGTTTTGATAATGTTTTGGGAATTAAGGAATAATGCAATATATTGAAAGTAAGATTTATCAAATTCTAGCCAGGCAGTTATTGCAAATAAGTGTTAATCTGAAATGAATACTAATAATGTTTTGAAGAACATCTTTATTTACTTGTGTTTATCAATTCACAGTGAAAAAATTGCAAACATTTTTGCAGGTTAAAAGTGGTTTATCTGCCTTCAACAAAATACAAAATATTCTTTAAACATACACAAAACCGACTAAGGAACAAATAAGCTGAACTTTAAAAAAAAAAAAAAAGGTTGAAAAATCAGAACATGCGATGAGAAAGTGTGAATATAACAGCAAGATCAAATGGTTCCCTGTAATTTATTTATATAAATACTTAGAGCACACCACCATATTCATGATATAAAATTACTGAATTCAAAACACAATAAAATCATTTAAAAATATAATTTGCTTCAAACACAGCCTTTTATTAATAACACTGGGGAAACACAACATTTGGTGCCTAAGATGTTAGACCTTTTTTTAGGGTATTTTGGTGTCGCAGATTCCGAAAATGGCATTAGTTTTTGTCCATCAGATTTGCTTCTCACGATATGACATATGCAGAGAAATCCCAAGAAGCCTAGAACACGAACAACAACACATAAGTTTCGTTATTTGAGACATGCTGCTGAACCCGCGTTTCTGTGATTTCCTGCGATGCGATGTTCCTGGACATTCGCGGTGGATGCTCCAATAATAGTCTGCCATCCTATGAATATCCCATCGTCCACGATACCGTTCTTCCATGACCCTTATTTCCTGGTGAAATCACTCCCCTTGTTCTGTTCATCGCTGATATCACCAAGACAATGTGGAAATCAATCCAAATGACTGTGGGGGTAATGCAATTTGATGCTCATGTTACAACCAAGAAGTGTACAAAATGCAGAGAGCATATTCTCCACAAGTTCACAGTAGTTAGCGGCCTTATGGTTCCCAAGAAAACATTTTACAACCATACAAAATGACAACCACGCACATGCCTCATTATTGTCCATTTAGTCTTGGAAACGCTGGTTTTTCTTGAGTTCTCGGATTTGTGGTCCATCGAATATACCTGCTTTTATTTTCTCCATGCTCAACACTCGAAATTTTCTTCATATGTAGCTGAAACACACTCCATCTCTCTTAAGTGCCTTTACAAATTGTTTCTCACAGGCCATTTTCTTTTCACCCAGTATTGATCTTTAGCTCTACTGTCCCACAGACATACAAAGCACAGGTACTTGGTGTACCCAGCCTGCTGCCCTAGGAGAAAATTCACCATCTTCAAATCCACACAAAATGACCCATTGGTGATCACGGTATGTTATCTTCTCCAGGACGATATGGCTATTGTCACCCGATCTTGCCGCATACCAACTGAGTGACCGATTGGGATTGATCTGTATCTGTTTCCATTATGTAAAAGTACACATTTGAGGCTGCGTTTGGAGCAATCTATGAATAACTGCCATTCACTGGGTGTGTATTCCCGTATGCCCAATTTCATCAACAATCCTGGCACATTGAAGCAGAAAATGAATTTGTTTTCTTTTGCAAATAATGGCAGAAACTCTTCTCCGTTGCGATACACTGTGATTTTTGTTCCCAGTAACAGTACATTTTTTTCTGCCAGCCTGGAAGCTAACAATTCAGCTGCCTTCTTTGGAAGACTTGGTCCCTTATGCAGTTGTTCAATTCCATTTCACTGAAATCTGATGCAGCTGATGAAGGTCCTTGGAAATCACTGTCATGTTTCTCAGCATAGCTTTCTTTCTCACCAGCTGATTCATCTGACTCTTCAGAGAGCTCTGGAAGCCTGCTACATGTTGGGGCAGGTATCTCTTCTGAATGTGGAACAGGGCGTCTAGCGGAGGCTAGATCAGAAAACATCAACTTACTCCAGTACTTCCCATTGATGCCCTTTATATTCACCAGACAAAAGTAACAGTCATCACTGTGGTTGCTCTGTTCACGCCATACCATTGGTATACCAAATTTCATGCACTTCCTTTTCCCATTCGTCCACGGTCGCAGGTGCTCTGTACATGTTTTACACACAACATGCGGTGGCCAAGACTTATCTTGGTCCCCTAGTTTTACTGTGAAGTAGGCAAAATAAGCTCTTTTCACAAAGTCCATTATAGCTTTCTCTGTTGAGTGAAAGCATACTCTCTGCAAATGTAACAAAAAATCCAGATGATTGACACATTTTCATCGTGATAAATTCATGTCAATGCCTGAAACAGAAATAAAACACGTCTGAACATGTAACATGCACACGCAAACACAGACGGCAACATAAAAATTCAAAAGTATGTATTGGGTTGTCGAAAAAGTCGTGACGTATTTTGGCACCCGATGGCGGTTGGGCGGTTTTGGAAGTACTACAGGCATGCTGTTATCGCTATGGCATTCGACAGGTGCCAGCTCTAGCTGCAGTCTAAAAGGAATAGTGAGCAATTTGGTTGATTTGCGGAGATTTGAAGATGGAAGACCAAACTGTGCATTTTCACCATATTTTACTGTTTTACTTCCGTAAAGGGAAAAACGTGAGTTGAGCTTGTTAAAAGTTGCGTAAAGTGTACAGTGATAATGCTCTACAAGAACATCAGTGCCAGTGGTGATTCGCAAAATTCTGTGCTGGTGATTTTGACCTCAACGATGCTCCTCGGTCCGGGAGGCCCACCGAGGTTGATAACAACCAAATCAAGGCATTTAAGAGTCAAATCCACGTTACACGACATGAGAGATTGCACATCATCCATCATTCAAGCGTTCACGACCACCCGAAGAAGCTGGGATACATAAGCAAGCTGTGGATGTGTGGGTTCCTCATGAACTCAAAGAAGCTCAATTGATGGTGCATATAAACATCTGCGATATGCTCATTAAAAGTGAGGAAAACGATCTTTTTTTGAAGCGACTGATAACTGGTGACGAAAAGTGGATTGTGTGCAACAATGTGCTGCACAAACGGTCATGGTCCCGACGTGCTGCTTCGCCTCAAATTACATCCAAAGCAGACATTCATCAGCGGAAGGTTCTGGTCTCAGTGTGGTGGGATTTTAAAGGTGGCGTGTTTTTCGAGCTCCTACCATGGAACCAAATGATCAATTTGAATGTGTACTGTCGGCCATTGGACAGCTTGAATGAATCCATCATCCAGAAACGTCCAGAGCTTGTTCATCGTAAAGGTGTTGTGTTCCATCACGACAATGCGAGACCACACACAAGTTTGAGCACCCACCAAAAATTATTGGAGCTTGGGTGGGATGTGTTGCCACACCCAGCATACTCTCCTGACCTTGCGCTGTCAGACTTCCACTTGTTTCGCTCTCTTTAACAGTCCTTGTGTGGTATAACGTTCAATTCAGATGATGCTGTAAATCAGCACCTTGTACAGTTTTTCGCCACAAAGGATAGGTCCTTCTATGAACGAGGCATTCTGCAGCTCACTGAAAGATGGCAAAAGGTTATTGAACAAAATGGTCATTATATCATTGATTTATCTTTGTTCTTTCTATCAATAAATGACCTTTGCAAAACATGGCTAAAATACGTCATGACTTTTCCGACAACCCATTAGAAGAGCAGGGTAATTATTCATCTGGAGAATGTCTTTTATTCTCATTTGGAGTTCATTTATTTACTTCAGAAGAGTTGAACCCATCTACTTTTTCTTCAAATTGAGAGATTACATTAGATTTTAAGTATTCAGGATCGTTTCAATGAAAATCCAACATTTTATTGGTGTTAGTGGGGTTTTTGTAAGCTCTAGTAACTGTTTTTCTTCCTTGTAGAATCAAAGATAAGTCCAGAAAATTAAGTTGGTTGTCTCGCTGGAGTTCTAGAGTGAATTCCAATGAGTTGAACCAATTAATGATGTCTACCATGAAAATAATATCATCCATATATCTTGCATATAAACTGAAGATAGACGAAGTAATTTGAACTTCTTCTTCAAGCTTCCCCACGTAGTAGGTTGGAGTTTCACCCAAGGTTGGCAATACTTACTGTAGTGTAGTCCTGATGAAGGGTAGGGGTTCTGCCCAAAAATTTGACCATTAAAAAACAATTTTTATTCCTAAGAAAATCCCATAATCTGTTATATAGTCTAGCGTATGTGTTCTAGGAATAGCAATGACTTCAATTATTACCAGAATTAAGTCTTTATTTGGTTTCTGCAGATAGTTTGCTTCATGTCTTGTTACACGAAACAATTTAGGCACAATTGCCTGATACACTTCTGCTTGGAGAAGCACATCACAAGAGAACCAAGCAAGCAATAGATCAAAGCTTTCTGTTGATTGGTTCTTTTGCAGTGTTTCTTTGAACAGGAGCCCATTCGGTCATTAAGCGTAACTGCAATGTGCTATGGAAGAAAGAAAAAACAACCTATTCAACAGACAGTTTTTTTCTTACATATGAACTTTTTCTATGAAAATGCATTAACAAATTCTATGTGGACAATATACCACTGGGTTCAGAAAAGATCTTGCAATTACGGTACCAAAAATAATATGCCTCATACATTTATTTATTAATAAAAAGCAGGTAATTGTATAAAGAACAGTTATTTAAAGAATTGACAAATGTGTGCTTTGGTGAGAAATGCAAGAATGTAAGGAAATGTAACAATTCATCACAACATGATTTGATTCACTGCTGTGGAAAAACTCTCAGGACTGCTTGAAAAAAATCGGGGAATTTTTGAACTCTGTGGCAGTAAACCTATGAAACTGATAAAATACAGAAACAATGAAATAGTAAGCATTCTTAATGTAGAAGGTTTAAAGTTGCTTTTCAACTGGGTGAATGGAAAAATAAAAACACTATTTTTTTCAACCCTTTGCCTATAATTTTGTATCTTTGTCAGTAATGTTAAGTATCATGAAATTTTAGAGAAAATACAATAAAACACTGTGATATACCTATTGGGCTTGGATAGGCTCGGGCTCTTAAAATTGAGCCCGAACTCAGCTCTGTTGGCTGCCAAATAAAGGCCTCTTATGCATTGTTTCCATTGGTGATAGCATCCATGCTGGACAAAACTAACCATTTTAGCAGGTGACCACCAGCACAGGTTTCACTGTATATGAAAGTGTAATTGTCTTTACCCTGATGTATGGTAGTGAAACCTGGATACTGCAGAAGAGACAGGAGTTGTTTGTGTGCTGGAGAGATCTTATTTACCAGGAAGGTTGTGGCAAGACAGGCTCTGATCATATCAGGAAAGAAGAGGTTGTTGCAGATGTGTAATATGAGGCAAAAGGTTGTTAGCAAGGTGAAGACATATTCTTAAGTGGTTTTGCCATGTTGGAAGAATGAGTGATGAGAAGCTTACTAAGAGAATTTATATTAACTTTCTTTCCTGCTCATGTGGCAGGACAGAAAGGTAGAGGAAGGCCAAGAATTCATGGGAACACCAGATTTAGGAATGTCTGCATGCATCAAAAATAATGCTCGTGAAGTACAAAAGGTCTTGTGTGAGACATGTGATAGATGTCAGAGAAGCACGAGCTATGCTCAAAAATTGCCGAAAATGGAGACGTTGGCTGATCAACAGTAAATTCAGAATGGCCAAACTGATGAATTTTTCATTTTCTAGGAAAATCTACTAAAACCAGTTAAATAAAATATTAGAAAGGGTTGAATTGTGATGAAAATATCATATTTAAACTAATTATCACAAGAAATTGATTTAAGATGTAAACAGCAGAGAAGAATGGTTAAAATGACAAATATTTATAATTTGCCATTTTTAAATTTACCAAATTAATCTTTCTGCTCAGCTTATTTTAAAAGAAATTCAGTTATGTAAACAACAGGCAAACAAAAATACACTGTATTTGAAAAAAACTAAGGAACAATTGGGCAAAATTTCATCTCAAATTTCCTTCGGAATTGTAATTACAAAAGAGCAGAAAAAGAAGACAAGAAGATATCTGAAATCATGAAGCTATGAATTCATTCCAGTTGGTTGAAATTCAAATTGAAAAGTTTTCCTACAAAAATAACTATTTTTCAAAAATCATGTTCTTACAAAAATAACTATTTTTCAAAAATCATGTTCCTACAAAAATAACTGTGTTTTGGGAAAACATGTCCTAACAAAAATAACCATTTTGCTAGCAAGAGTGATCCAGCTGAGTTATCTCAATAAAACTAAAAAAAACAACTGGTACCTGTTTGAAATATATATCAACAATGAAAGAAAAATTTTCATCTGAGACATCACAGCTGCCCCGGTGGCATAGTGTTCTAAGCGATGGCTTCTGATCATTCGTCCAAGATGGGTCCGGGTTCAAATCCCGATGAGGCATGGATGTTGTGTTTGTCTTACAGCACTGGCTCTCTCCCTTCCCTGGAACCGGTGGCCCTAAATTAGGGATGGGGGACCGCTTATAGCCCAGTGAGTTGCTCACAGTGGTTGTTAAACCTCAAATTAAAAAAAAATCACATAGTTCACTGTACTTGATTAACAGAAATGGAACAGTATTCAGGTATGATGTCCAAGCATCATACCTGAATGAAATTTTGTTTTAATAAAGCTTAAAGTTCTGGAGACTGTGGGAGTCAGTTTAATACTTTGAATCACTATGTAACGATCCAAGCCTTGTGGCCGCAGTGGTCTAAGCGATGGCTTATGATCATTCATCCGAAAGGGTTCTGGGTTTAAATCCTATGAGGTGTGGGTGTTGTGTTTGTTTTATGGCTCTGGCTCTCTCTCCCTTCCCAGGAACTAGTGGCCCTAAATTAGGGACGGATGACTGCTTATAGCCCATTGAGTTGCTCATGGTGGTCGTTAAACCTCCAATCAAAGAAAAAAAAAAAAAGCCTTGTGGCATTTAGTACTATCCTGTTGGAAGCAGCCCCTCATCCATTAATGTGTGATTTTTTTTTTGTCTTTTTTTTTTTTTTTTTTTTTTTTTTTTTTGTGGGCTTTAACAACCATCACGAGCAACTCAATGTGCTATCAGCAGTCACTTGTCCAAATTTTGGGCTGATAGACAAAAACATAACATCCATGTCTCACTAGGATTCAAACCCAGACCCATCTCAGCTAGATATGTGGTCAGGAGCATCTATCACTGTACAATTCAGATTCCTGTGATGACTAAGAAAATCACACACATTATGCTTTACTTTAACAATTTGGCAGATGTTTTTCATCTTTGATGCAGAAACACACACAGCAAACATGGAGTCGTTTTTTTTTCTAAAAGTACAAAACTTTTCTGCATAAATATTTCATCTTCTGCAAATTAGTTTGTCTAAAGAACAATCTACTTATCACCATCAGTTGGAATGGAAGGACATGTGTTAATACTTTCAGCCATGTTATTTAATCGCACATAAAAGTTTTGCATTTTCTGTGTTTGTTTTTATGGTTAACTTTAATTCTGTCTTAATGCACTGTAAGCACTTAGAATAAAAAGTACTTTTTTTTTTTTTTAAGTATGTAAATAATGTGAAACAGAGGCAGTCCTTGATACTGATGACACTTATGGGATGCGTTTTACTCATGCTTGAAATCTAAAAAGAGTGAAAACAAAGAGTAAAAATAAATTGCTATTTTGTTCTGCATTTCTACTGAGCAACAATTTGCAGTGTCACATGGTGCGTAATCTGTGATTTTAACTTTTTCCAAAACCATTAACTGCAATAAGAAAATCCTCCAAATATGTGGCGTCAGTTGAATGAACAAATACACCGCTCTTTCCACATTTTACCAACACACAGCAACGGAAATATTCGGTCACCGTCGAGAAAAACGCGCTCGGCTAGATATCGAGAGATTCGGGGTTCGTTTCCCTGATGGTGACCGAATGACAATTTTTCGGTTGCTGTGTGTTGGTAAAACGTGGAAAGAGCGATGTATTTGTTTATTCATTAACTGCAATGATGGTACACCTTACAAAATACCATTAACCTGGAAATTACTAATGCATGAAGTAAAGAATCATAAACATGGACTAACATTTCAAAAGCCATATTGAACAAGACCCCACACAACAATGAACTTAAGAACCAAGATCATTATGGCCAACTTAGGGATAATGGTGAAATTCATTCAGGTTCTTCACACTGGACAACTTTATAGTCTTTCAAGCTTCATAAGATAGTTATATATACACCCTAGGACAGTAATTCTCAAACTTTTAACCTGTGCCGTCCCCCCAGACAAGAGAAAATACTGTCTTCCCCAACCTGTTTTTTTTTTTTTTTACCCAAATAGAAATCATAGTAAGTCTGATGTTTTATTCAGCTTATTTTGTGCTTTCCTACATACTATATTTTAATTTTTATGTGTAGGAAAGTATGCTGTCTCATGAAAGTATGCTATCTTATGAAGCTGACAGCTTCATAAGATAGTTATATATACACCCTAGGACAGTAATTCTCAAACTTTTTACCTGTGCCGTCCCCCAGACAAGAGAAAATACTGTCTTCCCCAACCTGTTTTTTTTTTTTTACCCAAATAGAAATCATAGTAAGTCTGATGTTTTATTCAGCTTATTTTGTGCTTTCCTACATACTATATTTTAATTTTTATCTGTAGGAAAGTATGCTGTGCCCCCCCCATTCAATCCCGCTGCACCCCACAGTTTGAGAACCACTGTCCTAGGATGATTAAATGGCATGTACATAATTCTGGGTGAATGTAGTGGGAACTTTGTTTTAGTTGCCTAAGAATCCATCCTTGCCTTCCTTACCTAAAGCTCATGTTTTTATTGGTTGCTTACATAACCACTGCAGAGTTTTTACAATGATGTACCAGGTTCTGTTCAGCCTGTATATTGGAACCTAACTCAATACACACACACATGCAAATAAAGTGTGTGTGTGTGTGTGTGTGTACCAGAGTACTATAGCTGTAATGATCTACAGGCTTATATATCCTATGAAGGTTCTATGTTATGTATATGATTTTGAGTAAATGTAGAAGCAACTTGCTTTTAGCTGACAGGGAATCCATCCTTACCTGATGCTCATGTTTTCATTCACTATTTACATTGCCAATGCACAGCTTTTATGTACCAAGTGCCAGTCAGTCTGTATACTGAAAGCTAACTTCATACACACACACAAACATATGCAAATAAAAAAAACTGTACCAGAATGCTACAGCTCTAATGCTCTACAGGCTGTGGTACAGCTATGGAAAAATATAGTATATCTCAGTAGTGATGAGTCTCATTCTATGGTCCTTCTTATAGTTTTCTTAAGAAACAGAGAACTATAGCTCTATTGATCTACAGGCTTACAGTACATATCCTATGAAGATTCTATGTTATGTACTTGATTTTAACTGAATGTAGAGGCAACTTGCTTTTAGCTGACAGAATCCATCCTTACCTGATGCTCATGTTTGCATTCATTGTTTATATTGCCAATACACAGCTTTTATGTACCTAGTGCAAGTCAGTCTGTATACTGAAAGCTAACTTCATGCACACATATGCAAATAAAAAAACTTCCAGAATACTAATGCTCTACAGGCTCTGGTACAGCTACAGAATAATATAGTATATATTGGTTGTGATTACGATGTCTCATTCCATGGTCCTACAGCTTTCTCAAGAACTCTAGTGCATAAAAACATACACTGACGGAAAAAAAAATCCCAAAACCATGAAAAAATAGTTGAAGAGGAATGAAATGGCGGCAATACATTTGTATAGGTAACATATTTAATCGATTAAGCTTTCAAGATCACAGCTTAATGTAAGCGCGAGAAGAGCCATTTTAAATGTGAAATGCTGGTACATTAATAACCGGTGTAACCGCCAGAATGTTGAATGCAAGCACGCAAACGTTCATGCATTGTGTCGTACAGGTGCTGGATGTCAGTTTGTGGGATGGAGTTCCATGCCTGTTGCACTTGGTCGGTCAACATAGGGACGGTTAATGCTGGTTGGGGGTGACGCTGGAGTTGTCGTCCAATGATGTCCCATACGTGCTCGATTGGTGAAAGATCTGGTGATCTAGCAGGCCACGGCAACATGTCGACACTGTAGAGCATGTTGGGTTACAACAGCAGTATGCGGGCGAGCGTTATCCTGTTGGAAAACACCCCTGGAATGCTGTTCATGAATGGCAGCAAAACAGGTTGAATCTCCAGACCGACGTACAACTGTGCCGTCAGGGTGCGTGGGATAACCACGAGAGTGCTCCCCAGACCATAACTCCAGGTGTAGGTCCAGTGTGTCTCGGCCGCAGACAGGTTGGTTGCAGGTGCTCACCTGGCCTCCTAACCAACACACGGCCATCACTGGCACCCACCCAGGCAGAACCGGCTTTCATCAGAAAACACAACAGATCACTCCGTTTTCCAATGAGCTCTAGCTTGACTCCACTGACGTCGCAAACGGCAGTGGTTTGGAGCAAGTGGAATGCACGCTACAGGGCGTCTGGCTCGGAGCTGTTCTTCAAGTAACCGATTTGTAACAGTTTGTTGTGTCACTGTGGTGGCAACTGCAGCTCAAATTGCTGTGCAGACGCGGTACGATGCGCCACGGCCATACGCCGTACACGGCGGTCATCCCTCTCAGTAGTGCCACGTGGCCGGCCGGAACCCGGTCTTCTTGAGGCAGTACCTTCCCTTGACCACCGCTGCCAACAATCATGCACAGTGGCTACATTCCTGCCAAGTCGTTCTGCAATATTGCGGAACGAAAATCCACCTTCTCGTAGCCCTATTACACGACCTCTTCTTCGTCTTCTTAAAGGCATTATTGACTAACACCGACACACTACGTCGAATCTCAACGATAACTAACGCTCACGAACGTTACAGCGCGTATTTACAGCAAACCTGCTTTGCATGTTTTGAGGGGCGCTACTAGCGCCTCAAGTATGCGCCGAGCGCAAAATTTGCATAGACGTCATCTTACAGATGTACTCTCACCGCCTACCAACTTTCGTTTATCTAACACAACCCCTTCTTGGTGTTGGGATTTTTTTTCCGTCAGTGTATTTATGCACATTAATTCCTTGATCCCACTGCTAAAACATGTGATAATAATTGGTATTATTTTGCATGCTTGCTTTAAATTTTACCAAAGAAAGAAAATGGTGGGTTGCATGATAGATAGAAAAAATGAGAATTTTGATTGAGCAATATTCTTACAAGAATATATGAAGTGAAGCACTATGCTGAAAATGTGTTGCCTTTCTTTTTCTGTTGGTGAATGTTTAACTGAACACACTTTTTCATGCCATATTTTAAAATATAATTTTATGCATGATTTTACAGCACATGATGGGTAAAACTACATTTGCTACTTTTTTTGTATATTTTTTTCAAATATTTAATTGATCACAAGCCACATAAGAAAGATGATGCAAGTAAAACTGAATGTGATTCACCACAATGCCTACACGAAGAAAGGGTGGTTGAAATACATGAAAAGTTCAGTAACTGTATTCATAAAATGTTCACTGTTGTTGCTAAACAGGAAATTGGAAAACTGATACAATTAGCTGCTATTCTGCCCACCAGTGAACTTGGAAATATTGATACAAAACATGAGATGGATTCTTATATTTCCTACTCTGCTTCTGAAATGGCTAATTCTTCTGATTTACATGTGTCAGATTACACTGATGTTGATTATTATACTATGCTGAAACCTTCTGCTATGAGCAAGGCACATGATTCCACTTATTCTTCTAATGATACACTGACTACAGGTGTTGCCATACAGGCATTAGATTCCATTACTTTCACAATACCAACAACAGCTGGAGCTATTGAACATCTGTCTCAGTTTGATGTTCCTTATTCTTCTAACATTCAAGAGGCTGATAACCCCCACAAAAAAGAAACCTGCTTTCACTCTGTTCTGCGTGACCACTGGTGCTGTAGAACACGAGTCACTTTTCACTGTTTCCTATAGTTCTGACACAATTACTGCTGTGAAAGAACAAGAAGCTGTCCAAAAGAATCTTAATTTGACTTTTTCCTCTATGAGCAATGGTTATAGCATGGTGGTTGTTACTGCTGTTGGTAAAAATAGACACACAAAATTTTTTTCTGGTGCTACATATCCTTGCCCTTCTGAAGCAAGTATTTCCCTATTGGTATAAATCTACTGCATTCAAATTCACAGTTTTTATGCCCCCGTATAGTCGGCGCCTATGAGTTACACCTCTGTCTTTGGAAACCTATGGGTATTTTTCGTAAAACCAAAATTATTGCACTTTATTGTGTGAAACACAAGTGGGCACGTTTAAATTAAAATGACTGCCCTAGTTTTTTTACCAATGAGAAGTTCTACGAAACACTTGTGTGCACAACTAAACGGACGCATGGCCCCTATTCTTCCTATTTTATTTCTGATGTGATTGCTACTAAAAAAGCAACTGCTTTCATTCTTTCTCAATCTCTTCCTCAAATGACGGCTGCTTTTACAGACCAGTTACGAAGCTCATCAGCTGGTTTTCCATTCGTCTGAAAAAATGTTAGCTGTTACACAACGGGCACCACATTCCATTGCTCCATTTAGTTCAATTAGAGAAATGACCACTACCAAACAGCTGCCAACACCATGGGCTGTTTATTCTTCTACCTCTGGATTAACTACTGGTATTACCAAGGTATTAGATTCTAAAACATTCTACTCTTCTATCACTGAACAGAATGTTTCAGGATATGCAATTTTTCTTTCGGTGGTTTAACACTTGACCTCACAGATGCAGTTACTGGACAGCCATCTCGGTTTGATGTTTTTTATTCTTTTAACGTTCAACAGACTGATAACCCCACAGAATAAAAACCTGCTTTCACTCTGTTCTACTTGGTCACTGTTTCCTATAATTCGGACAGTTGCTGCTGTGCAAGAACAAGAAACTATCCAAGAGGAATTTAATTCTACTCTTTGCTATTCTATGAGCACTGCCCAGCAAAAACACAAGTGATGGGAAACTGCTGGCCACTAGCTGGCAGTGATGGGTCACTGCTGGCTGAAATCTGCCGCTCACGGCCCGGTTGTGGTCCGTTGGTGGCAGCGCTATCAGTTGGCGAGCCATTGATGGCCCTGCAGGCAAGTGCCACTAGTGGCCCGTTGCTGGCAACCAATGCAACCCCCAACAGCAGGTGGAAGCATCGGGACTGCGCATGCGCGGAAGCAACACTTGCTGTGTCTCTCATGGTACCAGTTAGTTGAAGACGACGCTATCGCCATCGTGTTATTTTAGTGGATGTTAAGAAAAAATAAATATGTGGAGAGGCGAATTAATTTCCTAATGAAATTTTACGTCGACGAAGATATCAGATTAATAAGCCGTGAAATACTAGATTACAGCCATGAAATACACCCACTCCATTCCCATGAATAACAATTCATGGAATGGAGTGGATAAATAACAAGAAAAAATTTGAAACCGCTTGAAACACATATCCTGGAAAACCATTAAAATAGCGTTTGTTGGAAAAAAAAAGAATTATACGCGTACAAAATTTATTAATTATTTGAAAGAAAAAAAAAGCAACGGTATGTGGTGTACTCATCTATGGGTTGAATACACAAGACTGGGAGGAATTCGCTTCTAAAAATAACGAGAAGAAAAATAAAATATCTTTTACTCTTTAAAACAAATGTAGCTTCGGACAACGGAAAGGAAAGACACAACGTTAAAAATGTAACAGAATGTGACATGAACCCGGGTAAATATATATTTATTCAACAATCTTTTTCAAGACGGCAAGGACAGTACAAAACTTTGGAATGCGACTCTAAGTATGTACACGCCTTGAAAATGAGTGAAGTCCCCTTAAGGTAAAAAAAAAAAAACTATCGTTACGTTGAAAAAATTAATTTATCAATTATATAAAACTGACTTTTATGAAAAATACCTCGCAACATTATAAAATGAAAGAGGGAAGCATTCGATTACAATATGCATACCAAACAGATAGCTTCCAGCACGTACCTGAGCGTCGTGAATTAGTCCGGTCAGTAGCGAGCGCGACTTCCACGTAAACGGCCCAGGATCGAATCTAGTCAAATGCAAACGTCGTTTTTCCGGTCTGTCGAGAAAAGTTCCGCAGCGCAGTGCGTTAATTCACAAGCTTCGTAAGGGTAGAAAAAAAATTGTAGCTTTAGGAAACTGCGGTTATCCTTGCTTTTTTTATTGCTACTACTGGGAAATTGGCGGACAAGATTCGGCAAGCCACCAGTTACGTCACGTGGTTGCTGGCTGCCACTAACGGCCCACTAGCGGATCACATTAGGCTAACCATCATTTCTGGCAAGTACTTGAAGGGCCACTTGTGGCAGCTACTGCCTGTGATGGACCACTGACGGCCCTGTTGTGGCATATGACAACTGATGGGGTGCCAACTGTTGGCCTGAACTGCTGGCCCTTCTGTTGGCCGCCCGGACATTTTATTGACGGTTCGGCAGCGGCAACATAGTGCTGGGCCAGTGCTGGCTGCCAGCAATGGCCCACTGTTGGCCCAGCAATACTGTTTTTGCTGGGTGGTTATAGCATGGCGGTTGTTACTGCTGTCAATCAAAATAACATGCAGCAGAACTATCCCTACACTGCTTTCATTCTTTCCCAATCGTCTCTTCCTGAAATGACAAGTGCTTCTACAGACCAAATACCAAGCTCATCAGCTTGTTACTCCATCAGTGATTCAACTGCCTCAGATTCTTCTAAAAAAATATTAGGTGTTGCACATGGAGCTCCAGATTCCATTGATCTATGTAGGTCCTTCAGATAACTGACCACTACTAAACAACTGCCAATAC
Organism: Macrothele yani; assembly: GCA_039090855.1. Classification (NCBI taxonomy): domain Eukaryota; kingdom Metazoa; phylum Arthropoda; class Arachnida; order Araneae; family Macrothelidae; genus Macrothele; species Macrothele yani. Next base: position 77,809,404 of record CM077023.1, on the reverse strand, counting down.
CATGGGCTATTTCTTCTACTTCTCGATTGACCACTGGTATTACAAAGATGTTTGATTCAACAACATTCTACTCTTCCATCACTGAACAAAATGTTTCAGGACAAGCAAATATTTTTTCTCATTTCAGTGGTTTAACACTTGACCTTACAGCTACTGGAAATCCATCTCAGTTTGATGTTCCTTATTCTTCTAACATTCAACAGGCTGATAACCACGTAGAGAGAAATCTGCTTTCATTACATCCAATTTTGCCACCAGTGCTATGAAACATGAGTCACATTTCACTGTTTACTATAATTTTGACATAGTTGCTGCTGTGGCAGAATATCCAACAGAATCCCAATTCTACTTATTCCTATTTTGCAAGCATGGTGGCTGTTATTGCTGCCAATAATAAAAACACACAACAGAATTATCTTTACACTATTATAATTGGGATTTTAAGAATAAGTACTGCTATCATGATTGTTCCTAGAGCTGTTTTCTTAAGGGAAAATCCAATCAAAAGCAGTACCTTAATTTGTCCAAAAGGAATACAAATGATAATTTCAAATGTGAAATACACTGGCGTGCAAACATTAAGGACGAGACGGTTTTTCGAATGTAACGTGCAGAAGTGCTCCACATCGACTCAAATCATACCATAAGATCCCCAAGATGTAAGAATATGGGACAAGTGAGCAAAACCGTCCAAACAAGGAATCCAAAGGATACAAAGGCACTTTATTGAAAAGGTAGCTTCGAGCACAACTGGACAGAAACGTCCATGTGACAGGCGGCTGCCAAGAAAAATCCAGTCTTTAGTATGGGATATGATCACTCCTGACTGCGTTGCAGGATTTACAACGTCTGTCCATGCTGAGGACGAGGTTGTCAAGGAGCTGTTGAGGCATCGTGACCCATTCCTCTTGTAGCGCCAATCGCAGTTGCGGAATCGTTGCTGGCGGCTAGTGATGTGCTGCCAAGCGTCTCCCGAGAAGGTCCCACACGTGTTCGATTGGATTTAGGTCCGGGGACCTTGTAGGCCAATCCATGCGTTGAATATCTTCACTCTACAACAGCTCTGCGACAGCCACTGTAAGATGAGGTGTAGCGTTGTCGTCCATGAAGAGGAACTCAGGACCCACAGCACCTCTTAACAGACGCACGTGAGGCAGGAGAACATCGGTACAATAGCGGCACCAGTGACTGAACCTCCTTGGAAGATGTGGAGGTCAGTACGGCTACCAAGCATGATACCGCCCCAAACGAGAACTCCAAACCGGTCCCTTTCGATTATGTTGGAGGTGTGATTGCGTGTTCCCTGCTCTCCAGATGTGTATATGTCCAGAATCGCTCGTCAGACTAAATCGGTTCTCATCCGTAAAGAGAACTCTACCCCATTGCTGATGTGTCCAGTTCTTGTGTTCCTGGCACCACAGAAAACGCCATCTCCGATGAGCAGGCGTTAATGGCACACACCGTACTGGTTGTCGTGCAAATAGACCACCTGTGTGGAGCCTCCTGGCCACGGTAAAACGCAATAACGGACGTCCAGTTGTCTGTTGCATGTGCCTTGCGATTTCTCCCGCTGTCTCTTCTCGCCTGTAAGACAATATACCGGTCGTCCGCCGCCGTGGTTGCTCGTGGACGACCACTGCTAAACTCTCGGACAGCTGTTCCTGTCGTTTAAAATGCTCTCCAAGCTCGTGAAACGATGCTGTGAGCGATCCCGAACTCCTCGGCCACACTAGTCACACTTTGACCTTCCAACGATGCAACCTCAGGTAAAGTCATCCAGATGTCTTCTACTGGATTGCCTGTTGGCCATATCACACGGTGGCAGCAACTCGACGTCGTTCAAACCGATGTACACAGTGCAATAGCTTTTACCGAATTGCTGAGCGTACACCGCCCGTGTGCTTTAACACTTGACCTATTGCATCACAGTTTTGTGCCCTCGCTCGAAGGATCCTGCGAAAGCCAAGTTATCTGATTTGTTTCCTCTCGTCCGTGATCATGCCCAAAGTATTGATTCTGCATGGCCAGAATAGCCATTCCTTTGTATTACGTGGTCCAGAACGCTCTTCAAATCCTCGGTGAGATATCCGGATGTATGGATGGCCTTCCACAGGTTCCGTGCTCGATAATGACAATGAGAGTGTGATCTTATAAGTGAACCACATGAGCGCATAAACTTCACAACAAATTCTGCCAGAATTTTAAGTGAATCCGAAGGCTGCAAAGTACTAATATAAAGGTGCAAAATATGATTAGCCATCGTGTATGGCTGATTTTCCCTGGGTGCTTATGTGCCAGGCTTGACGATCACATACGTGTTGCCACATTGTGGCTAATGTCCCACAGGTATTTCTGAGACGTGTTAAGATCCCTTGCAATTTTTTCATTACGTTCAGGAAAACCTGCTTCAAATTTCAAACCCGGTAGATTTTTGCAGCCCTCCAGCTGTTTGCCGATTTTCCCCTGAAAATGTTTTTGGGCCACTCTTTTGGCCATCCAAATGTTGAATTAAGTGATGGAGTGTCGGCTTGTTTCCGTGCAACTGGCATATGCTGCACTGAAGAGGTTTTCGGTATTGGATGTTTGATAATTATATGTGATATGAAAAATAGAATGATTATCTATGCACTTTATCGTTAAAGCCTTTCGGAAGCAAGTAGCGCACCGCTCCAATGGCAGACATAACTTCGGAAAAGAAGAACTAATGCATGCATGAATGAAACTCACCTTGAATAACTGTATCGTGAGTTGAAGAAAAAAAAACCGAACTATTTAATAAAATAACGTAATAAAAGCACTATACACAGAACTAACAGGATCACTTATTACAGCTTGCAAACATGGCAGCTGATGAAGAACAACAATAACGTCATTATAAGTGCTGTCTCCACTAAACGTGTGCGAGTTCACGTGATGGACCACACTCGATGCAACGAGAATTTCAAAATAATTATTTCTCCTCTTCTGTCGGATAGACTTTAACCATTCGACTACTGCAAAGCGCGTCATACCTTTCCTTGTATTTCCAACAATCTCCCACTCGATGAGCTGTAGTCGCATGTCATGCCAAGTTTAGTCTTTAACTTTTCATGCTGGTCTCTAGGTAGTGGTTTTGTCGTGATATCTGCTGTCATGTCTTTCGTATTACAGTACTCCAGTTTTAGTGTTCTATGCTTGAAGGTCCCTGACGAATTTTAATTTCACATCTATGTGTTTTGTTTGAGTGCTTATTCTCTCATTTTTGATGAGATTTATGCATGACAAATTGTCTTCAAACAATATTGTTTGCTCTGTTTGTGGATAATGCAGATCACCTAGTAAAGTTTGAATAAAAATCAGTTCTTGACAAGCATGAGCTGCAGCGACTTATTCTGATTCTGTTGATGAAAGAGCTATGCAATTCTGTTTCTTGGAGTTCCACGATATGGTGCTATTCTCAAGTTGGATACATATCTGCTGGTAGATTTTCGGTCCTTGACATTACCTGCCCAATCTGGATCGGCGTATCCCTTGAAAACGGGTTGGTGTTTTGCACTGAGATGAAGTCGTATGCCAATCGTAGTTTTCAGATAATTAATTATTTTCTGTATGGCTTTCCGTGATGATGGATTTTCTACTCAAAGTGCCAACTGCAGTTGCTATATCCGGTCTTGTGACTGTGGAAATGTACAGCAAGGCTCCCACTACTTCGCGGTATACGGAATTATCCGTGAGTGTTTCTTCTGCTTGTTTGTGTTTTCCAAAGTCTGTAGACATTGGTGTATAACTTTTCTTCAGTGGCTCTTCATCATATTTGCTGATGACATCCTTTATTTTTACACTTTAGTGAAGTTTGTAACTTCCATCATTTTCTCTTTCCACCTGTATGCCCAAATAATTTGTCACCTTCCCCACATCTTTTATTTCAAACATGGTTTCAAACACTTTTCTAGATTTGTTGATATTTTCCATGAGATCAGATGCAATTAAAATGTCGTCCACATACACGCTTATACGAGTATATGTGAAGGAATCCCCTTCCTTGCGTGTGAAACAGCATGGGTCTGCTTTTCCTTGGACGTAACTTTTTTCAGAAAAGAAATTTGCAATGGTTTGATTCCATACCCTGGCAGATTGCTTGAGTCCATATATTGATTTATTAAGTTTTCATACTTTCGTTTCTTGGCCTTTTTCTATGTATCCTGCTGGTTGAGACAGATAGATTACTTCTTCTAGATTACCGTACAAAAATTCAATTTTTATATCAAGGTGGTGTACATGCATCTTTCTGTATGCTGCTATTGTAAGTAGGATGCAAATTGTAGTGTGTTTTATGACGGGAGCAAATATTTGGTCATAATCTTCACCAGGCCTTTGATTAAAACCCTTTGCTACAAGTCGTGCTTTGTATCTACCTATGTCCGTCCCCATTAGCATGGTATTTTATTTTAAATGTCCATTTGCAACCGATGGCTTTCTTTTCTTTAGGGAAATCAGTAAGTTCCCAGGTTTTATTCTTCTTTAGAGATTTAATTTCTTCATTTGTGGCTTCTAGCCATTTTCGTCTTTCTTCTGGTAATTTCTGTATTTCGTGCCAATTTGTAGGCTCAGGCTTAGGTTTCATTTTGGCAATGTATGCTAACCTGCCACGCAGTTTTCCTCTTGCGACATATGTGCTCCTATGGAATCTATAACTCCTGGAGGGAAAAGATACTTCGTAATCTTCATGCCGCTAAACACATTTATATGTCCTATGTAAGGCTTGTTTATTTTAACATATCCTAATGTTAGTTCATCCTCATGATTTGCGTCAAGAGCTGTTACAAGTGCGTCATAGTAGACCACACATGATAGTTGCAAGGTGTGAATCTTTAAATTCTTCACCTATTGATTTTAATTTATTTGCAATTTCTAATATTTGGTTGATGTGTTCTTACATATTTTCGCAGTCATTGTATCTTTTACTGTACAGTTTTCTAAGCAGATAGAGCTTACTGCTCAGGTTTGCTCTTTCATGAATTCTCTGCAAGGCTAACCACATGTTTTGTGCAATCGTTTCATTTATGACATTTATTATTTGTTCATCAGTCAAAAGTAGACTTATGGTTAATACTGCTTGTGAGTTTTTCTTAATCCTGCCCTCAGTTTTAACTGTAGGTTCCTCTTGGGAAACAACATTCAAGTAACTTCTTTAATGAGAAGCATCTGGAATTTAAATTTCCAAACCTTATAATTTTCATCATTCAGTTTTGCGATGGAAAAATTTGTCGCATTTATTGGACTAGAAAACACCATTTTTTATTGTTTAAGAACAACAGTTTCACTTCTTTATCAACTACACATGCAATATGGCTGATACAATGAACAGCTTAACTTTTTACTTTCAGTCTCGGAAAACCTTTGTTAGCGTTTATCGTTATTGCATTGCATTTAACATTTCAATCTGAGTTATTTTTTATCTCGTCCATGGAACAGTTCAATCTCATAATCAAAATTATTGGATGTTTGAAAATTATGTGTGATATGAAAAATAGAATGTTTATCTATCTACACTTTATCGTTGAAGCCTTTCGGGCCGCCCCGGTGGCGCAGTGGTCTAAGCGATGGCCTCTGATCATTCGTCCGAAAGGGGTTCGAATCCCGGTGTGGCATGGATGTTGTGTTTGTCTTACGGCACTGGCTCTCTCCCTTCCCTGGAACCAGTGCCCCTAAATTAGGGACGGGCGACTGCTTATAGCCCATTGAGTTGCTCACGGTGGTCGTTAAACCTTCAATAAAAAAAAAAAGGCCTTTCGGAAGCAAGTAGCGCACCGCTCCAATGGCAGACTTATAACTTCGGAAAAGAAAAACTAATGCATACATGAATGAAACTCACCCTGAATAACTGTATCGTGAGTTGAAGAAAAAAAAACGAACTATTTAATAAAATAACGTAATAAAAGCACTATACACAGAACTAACAGGATCACTTATTATAGCTTGCAAACATGGCCGCTGATGAAGAACAACCATAACGTCATTATAAGTTCTGTCTCAACTTTAGTGTGTGTGAGTTCATGTGATGGACCACATGCTCGATGCAACGAGAATTTCAAAATAATTATTTCTCCTCTTCTATTGGATGGACTTTGACCATTCGACTACTGCGAGCGCGTCATACCTGTCCTTGTATTTCCAACGTTTGGCAGACTAGCTCTACAATGAGAATTGCCGCTCCTTTACACCCAGTATTAACGACGGTTCTGTTGCAGCCTATCACCAACTGTTTCATTAGGTTGATATTCTTGGCATGTAAGAAATCCAGCAGACATTTGGCAATGTCCTTTGCTGTGGAAGATGTAGGAGTGGTATGCCCAAGATATTTACTTCCAGCATAGTCACTTGTTCTTCAGTAATAATTTTTTTGAACCGCTTTCCTTTCCCTTTCTTTATACATTATGGTTTGATCCTTACGCCCGTCGAAATATTATAGTCCTGTAATAACTTTACGTGCAGTCAGATTATCGTTTTGAAGCTGTTTTCTCTGTGTTTTTTCTCTGCCTTCTGATTTTGTGCCTATCTATAACACTTGAACTATCAGCTTGAGTTATCAATCCCACATCTTCCAAAAGTGCCCTTGCAAGGATGGCTCCATACATCCAGATATCTCACCCAGGATTTGAAGAGCATTCTGTATCCAGAGGAATAGCTATTTTGGCCGTCCAGAATCAATACTTTGGCTATGATCACGGACGAGAGGAAACAAATCAGATATCTTGGCTCCGCAGGATCCTTCGAGCAAGGGCACAAAACTGCGATGCAATCCGTTTATTTGAAATTCCTCAGTTCAACTTCCAGGGGGAAAATTATTTTGACCTAATTAAATGGCAATCATGCGACTTAAGCGAACCGCCATTGGACTGCTCATTTAACCGACGAAATAATGAACCTATGCAACAGTGACTATAAGGACATTGTTCAGCGATTGGGCACACAAAAACTTCTCATGTCACAATGAGGGAGTGGAGCGATGCGTTAAGTTGACAACAGAATAATCAGCCGCTGTTTGCGAAGAACAAAGGGATGGATTTATCAGAGTACGGTTGGAGGCACTTCAAGTAATGCCAGCCTTCAAAATTAAATCAGATTTCAGGGTAAAATTTAATGAACAGGAAATTGAAGATTAAAAAAGAACAGAAAATTGATTTGCCCTAATGGTTGGGTTGGGCACAGTCAGAACTTGCTCTGCAGCCACCTCCTCATGATGGGTTCTAAAACATGAAAAATGTGAAGAGCTGCACCATTTGCAGTGTGTACATTTTCACAATATGTTGTGCTTTCAGAGCAGTAGTGCACACATTAACACAACTAGAAAAAAATTTACATGCTGAACACTAGGTGTCAAAGTATTGCAATTTTCCTTAAACATGGAGTATTGTTGCATTAAATTGGAACCATAAGATTTTAGTTGCTTTGCCTAAAAAATTTTGCACATCGTTTAGGTACCAACAGATAGTTTTTGCGCACTAGGAAAAGTCTGTAACGAACACTGTTCTTTTCTCACAACAGACATGAAAATGTGACGATTTTGCCCGAATATCGAAATTTTGGAGATAAGGTGGAACCGTAAGATATTATTCGAATTTCGCTTAATTTTTTGCACATGGTTTACGTAGCAATACACAACTTTTCTGCGTTAGGGCATATCAAAACTCGAAAAAAAAAATTATGCTCCGGCCCCTTTTGCGAAAGTATTTGTAAGTACTATACAAAATCTAATTTATTTTTTAAAAAGTCCGAGAACTCCCTGACTTTAATTTACTGTGTGCTCCTTTACAAAGCCACCATTTTTAATAAGTCAGTATCACCAGTTGGCCGCCCCGGTGGCGCAGTGGTCTAAGGCGTAGGCCTCTGATCATTCGTCCGTAAGGGGTCCGGGTTCGAATCCCGGTCAGGCATGGATGTTGTGTTTGTCTTACGGCACTGGCTCTATCCTTTCCCTGGAACCACTGACCCTAAATTAGGGACGGGCGATTGCTTATAGCCCATTGAGTTGCTCACGGTGGTCGTTAAACCTCCAATAAAAAAAAAAAGTATCACCAGCATGAGTAAAAAGGAAACTGAAATAAAATCGAGAAGTAGTAATGGCAATTTTTAGGAATCGAATGAACTGAGAATGTTATTTGCTTGAAACATTTGAGTCTTAGCTTGAAGTTTTATACACAATCAAATCACATTATTGTGACCACCTCCTACTTTTGACATCAACAGTGCGTAGCCAATGAAAGAAGGCACATGTCGTGAGCTGGATTGGAGGGTATATAAGGTGTGCTGCAGGCATTCTGAAAACTATTAGGCCGCGGGTGGCCTAGTGGTCAGCGCTCGTGACAGCCACGGAAAGGGCCTCAGGTTCGATCCCAAGCAGGTACGAACGCTCGATTCACTAAATATCCGCCGTGCGTCGGATGGGCACGTTAAGCCGTCGGACCCGGGTACTGCCCCCCGTAATAAATAAGGGCGTCTTCCTCCCCCTTTCTACTTCGCTTCCGTGTCACTTTCCTTTCAAGCGCTCTAGCCCAAATCTCATAGTTTCTTATTTCTAAGGGTTGTTTAAGACCTGGGGTCAGACACTCCCTTCCTAAAATCCTCTACATATGATCATGATCTGAAAACTATTGGGCCGCGGGCGGCCTAGTGGGCAACGTTCGTGACTGCCACGGAAAGGGCCTCAGGTACGAACGCTCGATCCACTAAATATCCGCCGTGCGTCGGATGGGCACAATAAGCCGTCGGACCCCGGGTACTGGCCATAACGGCGTCTTTCTACCTCGCTTCCGTGTCACTTTCCTATCGGGCGCTCTAGCCCAAATCTCCTAGTTTCCTATTTCTAAGGGTCGTTTAAGACCTGGGGTCAGACACTCCCTTCCTAAAATCCTCTACATATGATCATGATCTGAAAACTATCACTCATTGTTGTCATGGATAAAAGGTGCGATTTATCAGATTTGCAAAAAGGGATAAGTAGCGGCTTTCAGACCAAGGGTGGCAGTATTTCTTAAACAGTGCAGTTTGTGAACTGTTCACATGCTGCTGTGATTTAAGTGTATCGTGATTAGAGAAATGGCACTATTGCAAATAAGCAGGTGGAAACTGCGGAGCACCACGTGCCATTGACGTGAGAGATTATTGTTGGCTTCGAAGGTGCGCGAGGACCGATTGACATGCTACAGTGAGCAACTCACTGGCCGAATGTACCAGGAAGCTGCCGGAAGTGTATCTAAAACGATAGTTCAGCGAACCCTGCTGCATATGGGGCCCTGGTGCTGATGGAAGGTCACTGCACCTTTGCTAACGAAGGTGCATCGACAGAAAAGTTACATTTGCACGGCAGTATCAGAATTGGATCTCCGCTGATTGGCAAAGGATTGCTTTCTCTGATGAGTCACGCTTTCTGCTTCATCGAATGGATGGAAGTTGGCGTATGAGACGAGAAACATCGGAGAACAAACACTCTTCAACCATTCCTGGCAGAACACAAGCTGGTGAGATAAGTGCTATGGTCTGGAAAATGTTTTCGTAGCCTTCTCTGAGCCCACTCATACCTGTGGAAAGCATTATCGATGATTTCATTATGAATTCATCCTTCTAAAGAAATAAATGTACCGTCTAATGCACGATAGGTTAAAACTTTAATTAAAACATTTACAAACGTTTACTTCTTCGGACGTTCTAAAGAAGGATCTAAAGTAGGCCTGAAAGGTCTAACGTTGTGCTTTTAACTGAGAGAGTGCTTTTAATTAGTAATGTAATGAAGTACTTTTAGCCTGTAAATGTTTTAATTAAAGTTTTAACCTATCGTGCATTAAACGGTAAATTTATTTCCTTAGTACTACTAGCACGAAATTTTCTTATTGAATCCATCCGGCCGCCCCGGTGGCGCAGTGGTCTAAGCGATGGCCTCTGATCATTCGCCCGAAAGGGGTCCGGGTTCGAATCCCGGCGAGGCATGGATGTTGTGTTTGTCTTATGGCACTGGCTCTCTCCCTTCCCTGGAACCAGTGGCCCTAAATTAGGGACGGGCGACTGCTTATAGCCCATTGAGTTGCTCACGGTGGTCGTTAAACCTCCAATAAAAAAAAAAAAAAAAAAGAATCCATCCTTGCAGACCATGTACACCCATACATGCTGATTGTCTTCACTGTGTCACACAGCTACACTGTAAATAATTTCCGTGAATTCTCGGTGTTTCAACTGTATTAAAACAGTTTACGGACCGTAAGCACGCCAACGGGCGATGAACCGTAAATTTTCGGTAGATAAACTACATGTTCACAGTGCTTTAAACTGTTTTAACCGTTACGGTATAAGACCTGTTTTTTTACGTTCTGTCCAATGGCAACAGACTCAAAGAATACTGGACATGCGTCCGGGGACGGCCGAAAGTTATGTTCATGTGCGTCACTCCCCACTATGTCCTGCTGTTTGCAGCTGTCAATCACTTCCCCCATCAACTCATTGGCACCGTTACTCACACTCTCCCCGGTTTAATTTTTGCTGATGAGGGCGTTTTAAGGGGCGGATATTTTTTCTTCTCAATAATGCTTCAAATTCGTTGATATTTTATCGTATGATGTTTAGCAACAGTCTGAGCCTACCTTTTAAATTTCGCCCGAATATGGTTTAAACTTCCCGAGTTAATTTTTTTTCCCATCTTTTAAACTTTTATCAGCGATTCTTTCGATGCCGCTCTAATGGTTACTATATATTTTTTTTATTAGAAAGATTCAAAGTGGGGGAATTATGGGAAAGGCGGATACCTTCGTTCCATTCATATACCACTCAGTATACACGCGAGCACACACATACACACCGACATGGACGTGTGTACGCGTGTGTTTGTGTTTCATGATGCTTTGTTGTTGTTGTTTGTTTTCTTTTTTTATGTAACTTTTCTTTTTTAAATTTATTCTTTTTTATCATCTTTTAATTTTTCTCATTTATTTGCACATAAAAAATTTGACAATGATTACGCAATATTTATCATAGCAATAATCTGAATTACATTTTTTCCCAATTTCTGAAAAAGTTTGCTCTATTTTAGCAGTCATTTTAGTCCATTTCCTCAATACCGCTCATATCCTCCAAGTCATCGGAATCACTATCATCTGAATTTCCAATATTAATAATTAAATTTTGGCTTTCCATTATTTCTTCAAAGATACCATTCATTTTCCACAGTTCGCTTTCTTTTTTCACCACATGGGTAATAATGCAGGCTTGCCATCTTTCTGCCGTCACTTGGTTAATTGCTTCTCGAAGAAGTTCTTCAACGTCTTTATTTTTGAAGCTGTTGTTCTTCCCTGAAACGTGACTTTTCACTTGGCTCCATATAAGTTCAATCGAATTCGGTTCGCTATGATACGGAGGAAAGCGTAAAACTGTGTGACCCTCAAGACGGGCGATGGTGTCAATTCGAAAGGCATCATAATTGCTCTTTACGATGCCAGCTTTGTTCATCAGTTCAATTTTCAACATGTCTTGTTCCCAGGCAATACTTTTACTTGTTAACCACTGCTGAATTTTCGTTTTTGTCCATGTTTTTGTGGGCCCCTTTTCCACTTTTACCGAATGGTACGGAGCATTGTACATCACTATAACGCTGTTAGATTTCAAACTTGGCAAAAGTTTGGTTTCAAACCATTTTTCAAAATGGTTACCATCCATTTCTTCATGGTAGTCGCCGATCTTGTTGCCCACGAAGACATCTACTGCATCTTTGACAAAACCATCTTCACTCCCGGCGTGTGTTATAATAAGGCGGCTGCCTTTTCTGTTGGGACTTATAAGACCAGTCGTTAAATTGTTTCTTTTCGCTTGCTGGCTGCTTTTAATTGTTGTATCGACCCACACTTTGGTCCTTGTGTATATCGCATTCACCCAAGTTTCATCCAAATAACAAATATTTTTCTTCAGGTCTCTATATTTTTTTATGTCTCGAAGATAGTTTCTCCTCCACAAAACAATATCTTCTCTTTCAATTAGCGCTGCCTGTCTGGCACGCTTTTTGAAGGAAAATCCCAAGTCTTTAAGGCTCCACGAGACCCGTCATCTTGTATTGCTGCCTTTTCTTATTAACCAACGGGCAAGCGTATTTCACAAATTGCTCGGGCAATTTTGCACATTTTGGAACACCGTTTGTGGCTAACGCAAGATATATGATAAATAAAGAGTTCCCTGGTTTCAGAATTTTTATTGACCTTTCCCTTCATTTTTTATCTGCAGCGAAAGTCGTGCCAAGGCGTCTTCCATAGTTTTATTAATTAATAAAAAATACTTAAAGGGTCCAATATGAAAATCTGAAACCAGGGAACTCTTTATTTATCATATATCTTGCGTTAGCCACAAACGGTGTTCCAAAATGTGCAAAATTTCCAGAGCAATTTGTGAAATACGCTTGCCCGTTGGTTAATAAGAGAAGGCTGAAATACAAGATGGCGGGCCTCGTAGAGCCTAAAGCAGTCGATTCAACGTTGATTTACTAATTTTCTCTGGGGAAATATCTCGGCCGCCCCGGTGGCGCAGTGGTCTAAGCGATGGCCTCTGATCATTCGTCCGAAAGGGGTCCGGGTTCGAATCCCGGTCAGGCATGGATGTTGTGTTTGTCTTACGGCACTGGCTCTCTCCCTTCCCTGGAACCAGTGACCCTAAAATTAGGGATGGGCGACTGCTTATAGCCCATTGAGTTGCTCACGGTGGTCGTTAAACCTCCAATCAAAAAAAAAAAAAAATATCTCGCTCGTTGTTTAGGTCCAGCTTTTTAAAGGTTGTTGAGGGTAGGAATTTCATTTCTCATGTAAAAGGAATGTACTTTTCGACGAATGCATGAGAGTGTAAAATTGTCATATCGCGATAGACGGGTTTTATGGACTGCACCTGGTCTTTTTTTACGGGGTGTGGAAGGATATTTTCCGGTCACTGCGCCGGCCTTAATTCTGTAGATCGTCGAACGTGACACTCCAGTCAACTTCGCAGTTTTACCGGCAATGCTGCTGATACTTTCCAGTGGATTTTCTTCTCTCAGCTTCGAATAGACATTTAAAATACTTTTTCTCGCAGAACTCTGCAATGGCTTTCCTTTGACACTTGACAAAAAGAATCGTTCAGGAGAACCTGCGCTCGTTGACGCCATCGCTAACGTTTCGATCACAAAATAAAAAGATAAGACAATAATTACAGAAATGACTGAAAGGCGCAGTGAAACAATGAACTGCGTTTCACTTGTTGATTTTAAAATATTATAAAATACAAGCTACTGTTTCTTTCCAATCGAAAAAACAAAGAATATGAGACAAAAATACCAGTAAATGAGAACAGCTATGTGAATGTCGGAAAAAGAATGAGTGAGTTACTGAAATGATCATGATCATATGTAGAGGATTTTAGGAAGGGAGTGTCTGACCCCAGGTCTTAAACAACCCTTAGAAATAGGAAGCTAGGAGATTTGGGCTAGAGTGCCCGATAGGAAAGTGACACGGAAGCGAGGTAGAAGACGCCCTTATTTACTACCGGGAGGGCCAGTACCCAGAGTCCGACGGCTTAACGTGCCCATCCGACGCACGGCGGATATTTAGTGGATCGAGCGTTCGTACCTGAGGCCCTTTCTGTGGCAGCCACGAACGTTGCCCACCAAGCCACCCGCGGCCTTTACTGAAATGACATGCACAATCCTTCCTTTATGCACAACCCCTGCTTGGACAAACTGTTTCGGCACAAAAGTCGCTCCAGTCTCAACCCCCCCGCCTCCACATAACACCAGCTTGATGGGTAAGCAGCGATTGTCACAGGATTAGTGGTGGTGGAGGTGGGGGGGGGGAGGAGCCTTGTCACCCAAACACTGCATATGTATGCATGCGTGGGTTGGTCTAATTTTGAAACTTCATTTCAGAAAATAGATCATTTTTATTAGATTTATGTCTAAAATAACTATATGTACTTATGAGTAAACAGCTAGGGCAATATAAAGTATGATTCGGGCAATAAATGCGTTGATTTTCACGGAAAATGTTGGGAACTACTTTTAGTTGCGGAGGTAGGTTTCACGTAGCTTTCGCTTCAATGTCTTCTTAGGGTGAATCGAAGTATAGACATTAGGGGTGTGAGTGCCCTAGGCAATGGGTGTTCTCGTTCCAGGCATTGTTCCAGGAGGGAGTTGGAATGGAAAGTACCTACGATACGTGAATTTCCGATCCGAAATCTGAAGGCAAATGTTTGATGCTTTTCTATAGCTTTGTGAATTTGTCATAGAAAGCATTTACCCCGTACCGTATGTTTGTTTGGGTGGGCTTGTTTTCATTTCTCGGTACGCAGTACTTAGAAGTGGCACTAATATACGTATTCGTGAAAAATGATTAGGAAGATTACCTGATGTGAATTGAACGTGACAGAAATTGAAAAAAAAAAAAAAAAAATTGAGTAAAATTTCGAGAACTATGTAGTTGCGTTTTTTTTTTTTTCTCTTCAATTGTGCAAATGAATTCTCGGATCCACAACTGTTAGTGGGACTACAGAATTTGGGCTGCAGAAAGTTGGAATTTTCAGAACTCTATAGGTTAGGAATATGTTTTTGCTTCATTTTCCAAAAATATACTGAAAAAAGAAACAGCCGAGGAGAAAATGCAAGTGTTGGGAGATTAGAATTCTAAAGAGAACATTGTAGAATCTAGAATCCCTTCCCTGGAACCAGTGGCCCTAAATTAGGGACGGGCGACTGCTTATAGCCCATGGAGTTGCTCACGGTGGTCGTTAAACCTCCAATTAAAAAAAAAAAATCTAGAATTTGAAAGAACGCTTTTTTTATTTTAGTGTATCTTTAAATTGATAACAGCAGGATTCTTACGTAAAATGTAAGAAGAAAGGCCACTATAATATTTTTTGAAAACGTCCCATTATCACTGCGTATTCCTAAAAAAATCTGCTGATCTTCCTTATATCATTTGTGTATTACATACTGTTGTTTCATAGTCATAACATTACACCGATGAGCCTTACATACCTAATAAGCTGTAGGACCCCCTTTAGTCCGCAAAACAGCGGCCACTTGGCGAGGCATCGATTCGATGCGGTGGTGATAGGTAACCTGTGGTATCTGATACCATAATGCCAACAGTAGGTCCTCCAGTTCCCGTACATTTCCGGGTGGTGGTGATTTAGCGCGAACACGCTTTTCCAAGTCGAACCACAAATGTTCGACTGGGTTCATATCAGGTGAATTTGGAGGCCTGGGCATTAACAGAAAGTCACTAGCATGTTCTTCAAACCACTCCTTGGCGATTCTGGTAGTGTGGCATGGCGCATTATCCTGTAGGTAATGGCCATCACCAGCAGTGAACACAGTTTTCATGAATGGGTGAACGTGGTCACCAACGATGTTCAGATACGGGACTGTATTGGAATAATGGGGCCTAAAGCGTCCCAAGAAAACATCGTCCACAGCATAACACCGCCGACCAGTTTCCGCTCAAAAGTGCATCCAGGTGCCATTGTCTCTGTTGGTAATCGGCGTATCCGCGCTCGGCAGTCTACGTGATGCACCAGGAATTTTTTTTTTTTTTGATTGGAGGTTTAACGACCACTGTGAGCAACGCAATGGGCTATAAGCAGTCGCCCGTCCCTAATTTAGGGTCACTGGCTCCAGGGAAGGGAGAGAGCCAGTGCCGTAAGACAAACACAACATCCATGCCTCACCGGGATTCGAACCCGGACCCCTTACGGACGAATGATCAGAGGCCAGCGCCTTAGACCACTACGCCACCGGGGCGGCCCAGGAATTTTGATTCGTCAAACCAGGCCACTTTCTTCCAATCGTCCACGGCCGCCCCGGTGGCGCAGTGGTCTACGGCGTTGGCCTCTGATCATTCGTCCGTAAGGGGTCCGGGTTCGAATCCCGGTCAGGCATGGATGTTGTGTTTGTCTTACGGAACTGGTTCTCTTCCTTCCCTGGAACCAGTGACCCTAAATTAGGGACGGGCGACTGCTTATAGCCCATTGAGTTGCTCACGGTGGTCGTTAAACCTCCAATCAAAAAAAAAAAAAAATCGTCCACGGTCCAATCTCGATGATCTTGAGCCCATTTCATGCGTTGTTGGCGACGACGTACAGTGAGCATGGGGACCCGGCTGGGTCTTCGGCTATGCAGGCCCATGCGCAGAAGATTGCGATGAACTTTGTGCTGTGACACATTGTCCTGATCACCACTGTTGCAGTTGCGGGTGATATGTCACACTGTGGCCCTGCGATTGCTGTGAACAATGCGCGAGTCTCCGCTCCCCTTTGGCATCAATGAACTGCGGACGACACCGTCTGTGCACCACTTTTGATACGTACTCACTGCAGCGGCACGTGAACAACCCACAAGCCTCGCCGTTTCCGAGATCGTAGTTTCGAGGCGCCACGCCATCCTGTATTAAACTCCGATAAATCGGCAGCTTTTAACATTCTGACTCCGAACACTCTACTAGCCGAAAGCCGGTCCTCGTGTTGTATATATACTGCTCTGCGAACATCACCTGCGCCACAGTTCGGTGTCCAGGCAAGCTCATTTCTTTAGACTGGAGGTGGTAATAATGTAATGGGCTCATCGATGTATATCTCACTGTTTTCAAAAATACATTTACCTATGTATTCATGCTGAAATTACGCCTAAAATTAGCAATTACTTGTAGCCCGGATTCATTCAACGTCTGCCACCCAAAAAATGATGAAAAAATTAGTTTACCACTTAACAGATACGCCCGCAGATATGTCATGATTTTCACTTACGCTTTGAAGAACAGGAAACTGTTAGTGAGGAAAATTTATGGATAAAAAACAATAAAAAGACGCGACATATGCGGTGGCGATATCAGCAGTTCAAAGCTGTAGGCGGAAGGACTAAAGTGCCTTGTTGGAGATGGAGATGTCCTGAAGAGTTTGGAATATTTTACCGAGGTAAATTTTGTTTGATGGTAAAGACGAAGAACATGAGTTTACTGCAATGCTCGTCAAGTTGAGACATGTGGTGGCCTGGGGTCAATCACGAACATTCATGGGCGCCTATATAGGGGGGGGGAGAGGTGGCATTTGCCCTCTCCTGGAAATCAGGCCATGTGCTTTCTGTTTTTGAAGGCAGGGGTTAACTTGTGCCGGAGCGCACCGGAGCCTTTTCCTGCCGGAGCTGAGTTCCCCCACTAATTTGTAACGAACCCTCGTCTCACATTTACATCTGGGTTGCAAATTTCCAAGAGTTTGTGGTGTGCTGTGAAAAAAATATTTTAATCTGTCAAACTAGAGCATCTTCAAGCAAGTAAACAACACACTCCCGGTGTTATACTTATGAGGAACTATAAGATTATGGGGAACTTATAACGCAAGTGAAAGTTTTATGTACCAGCTACAGGCCTGATTCTCGAGATATTTTGTATGGGGAAAAGGAGCTGGAAAAACTTTGTTACCGTTTTAAAATAAACGCTAGAGCTAGAGAGGTGATTATAAAGATTTTAGAATATATAAGTCCACTGCCGGGAGAGGAGTAAAAAACAGCTTGAAAACCTTGAATTCCATTGTGAACTGTATCCCCATATCTACTGCAGGATGTGAAAGGGGCTTCTCTGCAATGAACAACATTGTAACGCCACAGAGAACCTCATTAAACACTGGCACAGGGTCCGAACTAATGTTCTTAAAATTAGTTGGGCCTTCACTAAAACATTTCAATTCAACAGAATACGTGAAAAGTTGGCTGGCAAAGGGGCATCACACTGCTGATGATTTGAACTGCAGAGTGGCCAGTAAAAAGGAAGAAAATTCGGAAATGTTAACCCTGTGGAGTTTTTTGTGAATTATAGTTATATGGCCATTACTCTGGTAACATTTTAAAAGTTCCATAATTCCGGCAAGTTTTGCATTTTGTAATTGTAAACAACAGTTTCTGCATTTTGTAAACCATACCAATGATTTTAGAGAGAGAAAAAAGAAATTGTCAAATTGCTTTAAATAAATGTAAAGAAATTTCATGATTTGCATGCATGACAGCAATACTGTACCAAAAATTAGCTATTTCATGAGAAATGTCAAAATTTCAGTCTTTATTATTTATCAATTATATATATTCCAACAAAAATGTGTTTACATAGGCAGTAATTAAATGTACAGTTTAAAGAACACAAGAATATCAAACTGAACAACAGAAGTAACCCCCCCCCAGGTACTTTTCTTTTTTTTTCCTTTTTTTTTGGAGGTTTAACGACCACCGTGAGCAACTCAATGGGCTATAAGCAGTCGCCCGTCCCTAATTTACGGTCACTGGTTCCAGGGAAGGGAGAGAGCCAGTGCCGTAAGACAAACACAACATCCATGCCTCACCGGGATTCGAACCCGGGCCCCGTTCGGACGAATGATCAGAGGCCATCGCTTAGACCACTGCCTTCAAATAAATCTTTATTATTAAAAGCTAAACACAACATACAACAAATCACGGTGAACAGAAGGTGCGCCAAGGCACACCGGCAACATAACACCGCAGCGCAAACAAAAAGCAACTACATCGCAGCATTCCAAGACGTAACTAACAAAGATCAAGTAACATAGAAGAAAAACCAACACATAGACATAGTAAAAGGCAAAAAAGAAAAGAAGAGAAATGCGTTGACCAACGGCTTGCGGTCGACGTAAAACACAAAAAGAATACAGCGACAGACTTAGCTGCACACAAAACTAAAAAACCCCGAAGGGACAAAAAAAAAAAAACCACCAAAAAATAAAATTGAATACGCACAGTACATGAATACAAACACCAAAACAATGGAAAAAAACACACACAAATAAAATATCACACAGCACGAAACACAAGTCAGGAGCATAAACAACAAACATACGAAACGTACAAAAACGCATTAATTCAGGTGAAAACAGGGTAAAACAAGCAAAGCTGACAAAGATACAGAGAAAAGATACAAACGCAACACTGGGCAGTAGGCCAGGAAACCGACAAACAACGGCATAGAAACATCACAAAAAGTCACCACAGGGGTGCAGTCCAGGCAAGTAACAATAAACTGTTTAGGAGCGTAGGCGACGAAAGTCGTATAGGAAAGTCCAAAGGTCCTTACATGCAGAGATACGATCAAGCCCTGGGTCAGGAAAAACCCAACATTCTTGTCTATCGAGCAGGAACACGTTGTTACAATAATCGAGGAACACCTTTGTAGTGTAGCGGAAAGTGAAATCAGGCAATTCCGGGCATGGCTGACGAGGACGCGGGGACACTCGCCATTGAAAAAACGTAGCAAAGTGGCGCCAGATGTTCACACGATCAGCAGGATTCGCACAGAAGGGAAACCAAAGACGAAGATCCTTCCAGCTGAGTCGAAAAACCGCACAGAGAAGAAGAATAAAATCCGGAGTGGCAATTTCAACCGCTAAGGGAGGAATCTCGCTGGTATCAGGGAGTGCTGGGAAGCCGGAAGGGGCGATCGTCAGATCCACCAGGGCTAAGGTGCCCAACGCTTCAGCAGATGGTAAAACCTGTCGAGAAATGAACGGCGTCCAATTGTAGTCTGAGTTGGCAAGATGGGGAACCATCTCGGAGGTAAGTGAAACAGAGGGACAAAACGGGGGGACGGGGTCAGAAGCAGGAGACTCTGGGGAGGAAACAGCTTCCATGGGATCCGTAGAAGAACAATCATCAGACACAGGAGCGGGCGCATCAGAAGGAATTGAACCAACTTGTTCAACCTGGTCCGCCCAGCTGGGGGAGTAGGATCATGCAGTGGAGATGGTGGTAAGACTGAACGGGAACCTAGAAAAACAACAGAAGCAGTAGTAACTGGCGCTGTAAGAAGAGACGAGGGAGGCGGGGAAGCCGAGATAATCGTCGAGTAAGATCCGGTGCTAGAAGAAATGGGGTCAGCAACACTTGATACCGGGCGAACTGAATGAAGAAGAAGACACTTCCAAGGAAGGAAGGGAAGAGGCAGGAGGTTCCGACGAAACAGGCAAAGCGGTAATAAGGGAGGGTTCCGAAGATGGTGGAGCACGTTGGGTCACAGAAGACGATCCAGGAACATCAGCCGACGCAGAAGCAGGTTTGCGTAGAGGGACGAGATGAGGGCACTTGGAACGGACGTGCACAGTACCCTTACACTGGAAGCAACGGAGATCTTGGAACACTTCCACACGAAAACGTTGACTACCAATTACATATTCAAGCACCGAAGGACAGGAAGCAGCATCATGATCATTAGCAAAAACCATCCGCACTTGGCGACGGAGACCGAGGATAGATTTATCCTCTGGATCGTTCGGAGCCGCGGAAAGTGATCGGATCGGACCGATCACCCTCCCGCACTGAGATAGCGCATGGCGTAGCAAGACGTCAGAAAGCTCTGGTGCAACCGGGAAAAGCGTCAAGAGCACCGAAGGCTGAGAAACCGGGACACCAAACAAAGTTCGGCGGCGAACGACAATCCCGGTCGTTTGCACTAGATCAACGTGAGTCATGGTCGAAAAGTAAACCACCACAGAACGTGGCTTACGAGCCATATGTGTCACAGCACCGGTAGGGAGAATGCGACGCAGGGCTGTCGAATACAGCTTTAAAGGAGTGTCAGGCAGGGCCTCGAAAACGAGGCCAAGTTGCTGGCGAGAAAGTAAATCCTTACCTTCTGCGGAAGAGTCTGGAACTGTGATGCGAAGAACATCTTGCACTCTGACACACGAGACACCAGAACTAATAGCAAGGGGAACACGTGATGCATTCGAAGTCGAAGAGAAGCCCGAAGCCACAGCAGCGTAATCCAGTTTAGCGCCGCGCTGAGAAGCCGAGGAAGATCTTGAAACAGTAGCAAGAAGAGTCGGAGACAGAGAAGGAAAATCAGCGGCGCTCTGAGAGCTCTCCATTGAAGTCAAAGGTGTGGCCGCCCCGGTGGCGCAGTGGTCTAAGGCGCTGGCCTCTGATCATTCGTCCGTAAGGAGTCCGGGTTCGAATCCCGGTCAGGCATGGATGTTGTATTTGTCTTACGGCACTGGCTCTTTCCCTTCCCTGGAACCAGTGACCCTAAATTAGGGACGGGCGACTGCTTATAGCCCATTGAGTTGCTCACGGTGGTCGTTAAACCTCCAATCAAAAAAAAAAAAAAAAGAAGTCAAAGGTGCAGGCGTAGTACGTCAATGACGTCACCAACAGCAGAGCGAGACGGGGAAGACAATCGGTGGAACTTGGCAGGACGAGCGGACGGCGAGTAAGAACCCGCTAGAGTAGCGGCATCATCATCATCATCATCATCGGCGAACATCTGCAAGCTTTAGGCCTCGCACGAAAGGTAAACAAACCCAACGCGGAGGGATGAACTTAAGCGAAAGCAAAGACGCTTATCGCAAAACGAAAGCAGGACACAACACACGCAACAATTACCAACTCGGCAAGGTTGCAAAAAGAAACACTTGATGAGCTGAAACGCAAAAGTCCAACACAGGCGTAGGTCAACGACAGCGTGTCGTCGAGACAAAAAATAAAACAGTCACAAAACGTAAAAGAAGTACTTACAAGGCAACTCGCCAGGAGAAACTGGTGCACTAACCATTCAGATACACAAAATAACAAAAATAACGAACGTAGAAACGGCAAATAACACACAAGCTCGATCCAAAGACGGGAGCGAGAAAAAACAGCTTCACCACCACTGCGCCACCGGGGCGGCCACGTACTTTTCACAGAACAATTACCGAGATAATTTTTATCATTTCGGTCTATCACTAATTCACGGTACGATATCCCGTAATATTTTTAGAGCTCCGGTACTTTTTTCTCTAGAATTTTTTCTGTGAACTTCGGGATGAGTGTGCATGGCGTAAAAATAGGAAACACGGGAATTCCCAGTAGAAAAAAAAAAAAAAAATGGAAATTTACAGTAGAAAGTAAAAATGAAATTTTTCATTGCATGGTGGTGAACTGCATATACATTGAAAAGCAATTGAAATAGAGACAGCTGGCGTTATGCAAATGTGGCGCTGTGTGCGGCCCTGTAAACGGAAACGACATGACGTAAGCAGCGATCCGACAATATAAGGAGTGATGCGACGGGAATCAGTAAGAGTCGGACGCAGTTTTTTTTTTTTGATTGGAGGTTTAACGACCACCGTGAGCAACTCAATGGGCTATAAGCAGTCGCCCGTCCCTAATTTAGGGTCACTGGTTCCAGGGAAGGGAGAGAGCCAGTGCCGTAAGACAAACACAACATCCATGCCTCACCGGGATTCGAACCCGGACCCCGTTCGGACGAATGATCAGAGGCCATCGCTTAGACCACTGCGCCACCGGGGCGGCAGTCGGACGCAGTATGGGTAAGACTAAGTCCATTTGATCGTGGGAAAATTGTCGGGGCCCGACGAATGGGTCACTCCATCTCGGAAGTCGTGCAGGTACTGGGATTTTCACGAGCCACTGTGTCACGGGTGCACCGTGAGTACATCGAATCCGGTAAAACCATCCCTGCAAGGGCCAACTGCCGTGGACAACAGCGTGTGGATGAGCGGGGTCATCGTCAGCTAGCTCGCATTGTAACAGCGGATAGACGGGCCACAGTGCAAGAAATCACTCGGCAATTTAACGCTGGTGCACAAAAACGTGTAAGCAACCACACCATCCAGAACTATGGGGTTTACAGAAGCCATCGTCCCACGAGGGTACCGCTGCTGACCGCACATCGCAGGGTGCAAAGATTAACATGGGCGCGGGAACATCGCCACTGAACCCTAGACAGGTGGAAAAATGTTGCCTGGACTGATGAGTCGAGATTCACGTTGGTACATGCGGATGGCAGGATACGAGTACGGCGCAAACCCCATGAAGCGATGGATCCTTCTTGTCAGCAGGGTACTCTTCAAGCTGGTTGGGGTGGCATTCTCGTCTGGGGACTGTTTACGTGGACTAAAATGGGACCCCTGGTACGTGTGACATCGTCCCTCACAGGTCAACGTTACCGGGATATCCTGGACGACCATTTGCTCCCGTTTGTGCGTCTTCAACATCCCACTGAAGACCTCATCCTGCAACAAGACAATGCACCGTGCCATCGCTCCCGAATTGTATTCGAATGGTTGGATGAACACTCCACCGACGTGACCTCGCTTCTTTGGCCAGCTAGGTCACCTGACCTTAATCCCATTTAGCACATCTGGGATGCCATCGAGAGAGATGTTCGAGGCTCTGACACCCCCCTCCATCAAATCTTTGTGAACTGTGGGAGCTTGTTCAGAGGTCGTGGATCCGTATGGCTTCCCAACGCTTCCGGTGTCTTGTCGAGTCCATGCCGAGACGAATCGCCGCCGTCATCAGGGCGAAAGGTGGGGCTACACGTTACTAGACAGGCATCTCTAATTCAATTGCTCTTCAGTGTATATACACGGTCCTATCAGAATAATATGACCACCTACCTAATAATGAGAATAACCACCCTTGGTCCGGATGACAGCGACGAGACGGCGTGGCACAGACGCAATGAGGCCCTGGAATGTTGCCCGAAGCACACGTGCCCATTCAGACTGCAGAAGAGAACGAAGGTCCGGGAGATTACGTGGTTGTGGGTAGGCATGCCGAACCTGTCGATCCAAATAGTCCCACAAGTGCTCTATGGGATTGAGGTAGAGCAATTTCGCCGGTCAAGGGAGAACGGAGACATCGCTGTCGTGTTCCTGGAACTAGTCACACAGCCCCTTAGCGACGTGGCAGGGTGCATTGTGCTGTTGGTAGGCACCATCACCACCAGGGTAAACGTCCAACTTGAAGGGATGCATGTGGTCAGCAAGGATGGACAGGTAGCCATTATTAGCGTTCAGGGACCCACTCAGTGGTACCAGCAGTCCCAAGTCATACCAGGAAAACATCCCCCAGACATGCACACTGCCATCGCCGGCATGTAGTACCGACAAGCGAGTCCGGATGTTGGTTCTCGTGTGTCTGACGCCGAATACGCCACCGCCCGTCGCTTCTGTAATGTAGAAACCTCGAATCGTCGGAGAAAGCAACCTTTTCCCACTCGTCCACTGTCCAATGACAGTAATCCCAAGCGCACTGGAGGCGTATTTGCCGACGAACCTGGGTTAACACGGGCGCTTTGAAGCAGCGTTGACTCCAAAGATTCATGCGAAACAGGGTTTCGCTGTTATCGGGGACACGTACCTGGGTACATCAGCATTCATTTGCGTGGTCAGTTGCTGCACTGTTTCGCGTCGATTGCTTTTTTATACCAGTCGATGGCGGCGACGTTCTCCTCTGGGGTCGATGGCCTTTGGGGTTTAACAGTTATCACGTCGGGAGGTACTCGGTGTGTCAGCGGTACATTCTTGGTACACGTTTACTACAGTACCTTGCGAACAGCCCACGAAGTATACTGTTTGAGATGCCTCCACTCTTGGGGTGGTAGCCGATGATAATTCCTTTTTGAATGTCCATCAAATCACTACCTCTACCCATTGTGCTCATGTTACACACTATGGCTCATCTGTCCTGGCCGGCCGCTAATATCTCTGGGTGGTCGACCTCGTCACGTGCACTCTGTGATGCGCCTGGGAGGGTACACTGTGATTCCGTGTGTGGTCATATTATTCTGATACGCCTGTGTATGTACTTACAATATGGAAAAGTGTGAAAGGTATACAGGGTGTTCGTAAACTGTTTTGACGAAAAAAGAGGGGTGATTGTACCCATCAAGACGAACAATATTTACAATGGAACCTATAGGGCCGCATTCCACTCTGAGTGTCAGAAAAGAGTAAAGTTAGATGTCCAAGTTGAACTTTCAACAGTGCAAAGAAAGAGAATTAACGACATCATAAGTTGCACAATCCTATTTATGGAGATCAGGGACAGACTCAAAGTAGATGCTCAAAGTGAGGGCCACAGGAGCCCTTGCACAATTCACACCAGCGAATGAAAGACTGGCGCACTCACTCGAAGATTCCTGGTGTCGTGTTTATCCTGTACGCTGTAACAACGATTCTCGCGACGAGATCTTCTACGGAGTCCACAGGCGTCTCGTACACCAATGATTTCATGTGCCCCCAGAAGATCATGATCATATGTAGAGGATTTTAGGAAGGGAGTGTCTGACCCCAGGTCTTAAACAACCCTTAGAAATAGGAAACTAGGAGATTTGGGCTAGAGAGCCCGATAGGAAAGTGACACGGAAGCAAAGTAGAAAGGGGGAGAAAGACGCCCTTATTTATTACCGGGGGCCAGTACCCGGGGTCCGACGGCTTAACGTGCCCATCCGACGCACGGCGGATATTTAGTGGATCGAGCGTTCGTACCTGCCTGGAATCGAACCTGAGGTCCTTTCCGTGGTAGTCACGAACGTTGCCCACTAAGCCACCCGCGGCCTATGTTCCCCCAGAAGAAGAAGTAGTATATAGGGGGTACTATGGCACACACCAAAATCACATAAAAACCTCAAAATCAGGCATTTTTTGATTTTTCAGACCTCAATAATCACGAACATTTTAAGGCTTTTTATGATCAAAAACACCATATTTTCATTAAAAATCATTGATTTTTAGGCATAAAATAGTCAAAAACATCAGATTTTTGAAAATTGAAGTTTTTACTCTGTTTTTTCATAAAAACAGACATCATAAAAACACACATTTTTGATGATATTTGACGACTTTTTTGAACAATTGCAATCATTTTGAGCTTTGAATAGCTTTGAAAGTGATGAAATGATGGATTTAGTGATCAATAGAAAAGTTGTAAAACAAACTACTTTGCAAAGTCCTTTTTAAAAATGCATTAAAAAAGGGGTACCCAAAATGGATACCCCTTATAGAAAGATTAAAAATTTAGGAAGATTAAACAAATTCAAGATTTAATTAAAAATATTACAAAGATTTAAACGAATTCAATAATATAAGGTTTTGTTATATAGTACTTCATTTCTATGTTTCTCTTTAAAGATATGTCCTATTTTATTTTCTGTTTCGGTAATTCTTCTTTTGAACCTCTCTCGATCAACTGCATATGTTTCCCATATACCTTTTCATTTCCTACATATATGACATTAGGATCGAAGTGAACTTTCATTTTAATAGAATTCGTTTTGTTAAGTTTTTACTAATTCATAATCATAATATAGATCATCAATTTTACCTCTGAATCTGAATATATAATTACCTTTATTAATTTTTTAATTGCACTGTCAGATAGTTTTCCGTGACATTTTCTAAGATAATATTCTCTTTCTTCATCATTGACTTCTATTTTTGCAATAGTTGCATCTCCGAATTTCGTTTGGATTTTTTTCAGTGACATCAATTTATAATCTCCAGGATTCAAATCTTTTAATTTCTGTGTTTCTGTAAATAATCTGATGCTATTGAACTCATCCATTTATAAGATTTTATTTTTTTAAAGGTTTTTGAATACATGTGATGAGAACTGTAAATTACAATAACTTACAAACTCATTTAAAATTTCTAATCCTTTGTTTTTAATTTCCTCGTTTTTTTCTTTTTTATCAATTATTCTTTTTACCTTTTTTAAATATTTATAAACTATAGTTAGAATATCTGAAAACTTGTAATTATCTCTATACATATGAATCAAGTCATCACAAAAATGAGCGAATTGAGATATTTCGTTACTATATTTTTTATCTGAAGAACAGTATAGAGCTCTTAGGTCACCCATTAAATCCATTTATAAGTTTTCATTTTTTGAAATATAATTCTTATAATGCATACATCTATACATAGAGCATCCGGGGCCTAAAACTCTTGGACATTTAGGTATATCTAAATCAACAGATGGAATATCTTCAAGCATCTCTTTTTCCATTACTCCTCCTTTATATGCAAATGTACCACCATAAATATGGTACAGGTTTTTAATATAGTTCTTTACCTCACAATTATTAATCCATAGTTCTTTGCTATTTGGATATCTTTTAAATCTCAGTCCATGCACATCTAAAACACACTTACGTACGATATTCAATTCTTGTTCATCTAATTTGCAGTCAGGTGTGAACACTGATATTGTTTCACCAATATTCAGTTTTGAGTGTACCCAACTTATCTCTCTTGCTATCTTACGATTTGGGAGTACAAATCCTTGAATATTTATAATCACAATTATATCATTCATTGTTTATATTTACTCACTTTTTTAAATACATATCCAAAAGGTACAGTATTCAAATCATCTAGAATTCTTCTTTTATCAAATCCAAACATGTATTTCTTGTTCAGTGTATCTACAGCTATATTTCTATCTTTTTGTATCTTAAACTGATTATTTGATATTTCTAAGTAATCTGTTTCACCTGTTATTACTTTCATTCTATCATTGAAATTCAAAATATTTTCATTCTCATAGCTCATTTTAAATCCTTTAACTTTACC
This sequence comes from Macrothele yani, assembly GCA_039090855.1. Lineage (NCBI taxonomy): Eukaryota > Metazoa > Arthropoda > Arachnida > Araneae > Macrothelidae > Macrothele > Macrothele yani. The sequence continues at coordinate 77,782,014 of CM077023.1, read as the reverse complement.
TTTTACAGTTCCATCATTTAGTATGTATCCATAGTCTTTTGGTGCACCAGCTATCCAGGATTTCATATATTTGTCCTCTCCCAATTCATCTGTCCATTCTCCTAACATGCATCCTGTTTTGATTTTATTAGTTCCATCATCTATATACACAACACTATCTGTGTCTTTATAAATACTTTGCTTTAAGCTGAAAAGCTTGCTGCTTTAAAGTCTTCCCAGATCTTTTCATTTTTTGGATTTATATTAATTTTAATATCATTTGATATATTACAATAGTCACAAATTTTTTTAATAAAATATGCATATTTTAAATTTTTCTCATAGTACATAAAATCTAGTAATTTTAAAAATAAATCTTCTGCTTCCTTATTAAATTTAAGGATATTTTTTCTTTTAAACTGATTAAAATATCTTATTCTACTAACATATCTACTTTTTAAACATTTATTATAATCTACATAATAACAGTCTTCCTCTTCATCATATTTCATTCTTTTTATTTGTTTCATTACTTTTTTAAAATTTTCAGGAATTTCAATTTGTTCTTCTTCTGAAGATGAAAAGTAATTCGCTTCTTCAATATCATTATCCATTTATTAGATATCATTTTATTAAAAACTTTTTAGAACTTAGTTATTCTTTTAATAGCCTCTTTTAAATTATCAATAGTATGATCATTAACAATATTAAGATGATTAAATTTAGTTTCTATGTATGATATATTTTCTTTAACTCTGTTAAATAAATTAATAGAATTAGGATTATATTTTATTTCATATACTGTATTTAAATCTGGATACTTTATTTTTAAATTACCAATAGTTTTATTCATTTTATCTCTTTGACATCTGATTACATAATAAGGATAATCAGAGTTTTCTTTATTTTTCTGTATGATAGTAAACATATGAAGCTTTTTAGAATTAGCAGTTTTAGGTGTTATATCCTCTTCTACTTCTTTATATTTTTCATTTTCAAGTTTTAATTTTTCCATTTTCTTTTTTATCTTATTTAATTTCTTATTTAATTTTTCATTATCATTCTTGTATTTATCATTTAATTTTTTAATGTAATAGTCTTTAACAATCTTGTTAACTTTATCATAAAAATCGTTTGAAACCCAACAAGATATATTTAAAATTAATTCCTGCTTAACATATGTTCCATTAATAATATTCTTACCTGTTCCTTCTCTTATTTCATACATTTGATCATTTTTATGGCGGCCCGAATTCGGGCCACCACAATTTTTATAATATTTTATTAATTCTTGAGATTGTTTATTCTCTAACCATTTTTTAAATTTTTTACCACCTTGTTTGCATAATTTTGTAGCATTAAAGTATCCAGTATTTTTATCTATTATAATTTTAAAATCTCCAAATAGACCATACCAGTAATTATCTTTGATTTGTTCATAACATACATCTTTTAATGAAGCCATTTATTAGATATCATGTTATTAAATACTTTTTCACGTATATCTTATTTTAAATCGTTAATAATTCCTACCTAAGAAATTATATCTTTAAATACTGAAATACAGTTTTTCTTTCACATATAGATGGTAGCACAAGCAATTAAATCTCTTTCTTGCTTAGATGTAGTCATTACTGATAAGCTGCGAGCGAAAATGTTTACATAACCAGAGTTGAACAGCTGCCAAAATACTCTCCACGGCGCGCGATTATGTCCTCGGAAAGAAGCAGTTCTTCCGTTACGTAACAACTTTGGATCATCGCCAAGTTTCTCTTGCCGTAAATATATGTTTCAAGCAAGAATTTATCGGCCTGTGTTGGCCGATTGGTAGCGAGTCAGGCATGCATGCAAAAGGTCTCAGGTTCGAATCTCGGTACGGTAGAATGGCTCCCTGTCCTAAACTTTGAAATCAGAGTTTGGGTTCACGGTAGAGCGTGTGCGTGAATAACATCTGATGGTAGAGAGTGTGTGCGGTGGAGGGTCGAAAGAGTTAACGCCCACCTGGCTGGCCAGGTACAAATAAATAAAAAAAAATGAAGCATAGACCCTCCACCGAAAGGGCGTTTTGCAAAAATTTTTCAAATTACAACCCAACTGTTAAATTCATCAGGATATCCCAACCATTTAACTAAGTATTTATTTCCTTTCTTTCTAATAATTTTTTCAATCTTATAAACCTCATCTTTCTTATCATATTTAACCAGTTCCTTTTCATAAAATGTTCCTGTAATTTCTTCATTATTTAAATCTTTTATTTTATATGTCGGAGGATCTGTGTTCAATATATCGGAAATTATAAATATTTCTTCTGTAAATGTTGGAAGATAACCTTTCTTAAATTCTCTTTTATATTTTGAAATTCTTATTTTATCTCCTTTTTGATATTTTGGTTTATTTTTCTCTTTTTCTTTATACAAATTATTATAAACTTTTAATTCATTTTCTTCCTTACTTGCTTCTGTAGGTGTCATTTTAATGGATCTATGATAAGAATTATTATAATTCTTAATTAATTTATCTAGTACATTTAACCACTTTCTAGTATTATTTGCTGTGAAATACTTCCACATTTTAGTCTTTAAAGTTCTATTGAATCTTTCAATAACAGCACATTTAATCTCAATATTCTCAGTTGTAAACCAGTGAATATTTTCATCCTTGAATAACTTTTGAGTTTGTTTATTTATAAACTCTGTACCCTTATCTGTTTGAAGTTTTTCTGGTTTTCTTTCTTTAAATATTTTTTAAATGCTCTAGTTACCTCTTCACCTGTTTTTCTTTTAATCGGAATTGTCCAAGCATATTTACTGAATATATCAATCACTGATAAAATATAATTTGTGTCATTATTAAAGGATTTAAATTCTTGTATATCTATAAGGTCAGCTTGAAATTGGTCATTGACATGAGAAACATAAATTCTTCTTCTTTTAAATCTATGAATAAGTGGTTTATGTTTTGTATATACATCTTGTTGATGTAAAAACTCTTCTATATCTTTCCTGGGTAATTTAGTTTTTCTTTGTAATTCATTAATACCACAATAACCAGTTTCTGGTGTATAATAAATATTTTTAAGGTCTACGTCTTTAAAAAAACACTCTTTTTAGATCCACAGACTGCACATATTCCTTTTGCCATGCGTCTTCCATTTTTAGCTACTGTTTCTTGAATATCTTTAGTTTCAGTTTTCTGTTTGCATTTTAAGCAATACATATAGGATGAAATTCCTAAACCAAATGTTTTCTTTGCTTTTATAATTGGTTTTATAACAGCTCTAGCTTGTTTCTCTCCTAATGGATAGAATCCACTTGTAGTATTTTCAATTGAATCTAAATCGTTTAAGAGTTCTTGATCAGCAATATGTCTCTGTTTAGTATCTTTAGTTTTACTATAAGCTACATCATGTTTTTTACAAGCTTTATCAACTCTGTTAATTCCTGGATCACCTCTTTTTAATCTCTTTTCTAATTTTGTAAATGGACCACAATACTGGTAACCAGGTATATGCATTTCAGGTGGATTTAATTTATCTTGTAACCATCCTACTATATCACCTCCTTGTAATTCCATTTATTTAAGTGTAAATCTATTTTACATATCTATAACCATTTAGTTGCGTTTGTTTTACATATTTCTCTAAAGGAAAATACTTCATATTTTTTATAAAATCCTCTTCTCTAACGTAAGCATCCTGTTCTGAAATTGAATTAGCGTTTATTAAATTTAATATCTGTTTATAAAATTTGTAAGCTTGTTTATATTCTTCTTTTCTTTCTGAAATATTTAGAGTTTTATCAACAACTTCAATGACTCCTGCTCCTAAAGAAAGTGCTGCTAAAGGAATAAATGCAAAAGCTGATAAACCTGAAGCACTAAATATAAATTTGCCTACTGATAATGATATACTAATTTTATTATAGTAATTAAAACTTTTTCTGTATACATACATTTTCTTTTCTAAATATTCTTCCATTTATATAGGATCAAAGTTATGTCTGTATCTCATATGAGGATTTTTCAAATCTAACATGAAGAAATCATAAGGTTTTTTAATACTTTTTTGATAAGGATCTATATTAAAATCACCATCAATTTCTCTAATAATTTGTTTAATTTCTCTGTGCTGAAGTTTAAAAAATATAAAGTAATCACAGTTTTTTCTTATATCAATAGGTGTTGAATAATAGGTCTGTGATAAATAAATAATGGATGCATTTTTCTTCCTTCCTCTTATAAAAAATTTTTCAATTTCGTTTTGATATTTTTCTTTTACACAGTCATCAAAAATAACTAGATTTTTTAATGAAGGATCTAAGTCATCTACAGTAATAAATTCATTTATGTCTGAACTAAATAATGTTTCTTTCTTAAACTTTTTAAATAATTTTAATAACTTATTTTTATTCTTTCCCTTTATTTCTAAAATGTCTTCCTCTTCTATATCATCAAACATTGAGTAATTTTCTTTTAATTTAGAGTATTTAGGTTCGTTAATATCTTTTGCACATATGAATAATGCATCAAAATTTAAATGATCATATATTAAATTTAATAGTAAATTTGTTTTTCCACATCCTGAAGATCCTGTTATTAAAAGTTTAAAAGGATGAATAGGTAATATTGGATTTTGATTTGGATCTATAAATTCTTCTGGTTCTGAATAATCTTTTAGTTTAATGCTGCAAGGCTTAATCATATTTATTTAATAGAAATTCAGCATCTTCAATAAACATTTCAGCTTCAAATAATAAGTCTTCAGCTGGTATTCCTTGAGATAAATAACATTCAGCTAGATATAATGCCATTTCAGCAAAAGATAAATATTCTTCAATTTGTTCTTCCATTTATATAAGTAAAATAATTTACTTGGAAGTAAAATAATTTGCTTGGAAGTAAAATAATTTGCTTGGAAGTAAAATAATTTGCTTGGAAGTAAAATAATTTGCTTGGAAGCAAATTTTCAGTTAAATAAATGAGTAAAGTGATACAAGATTTATTAAAATTAGCAAAAGTAAATGCTGAACTAAGAAAACGAAATAAGGAAAAGCAATTAGAAGATTTAGGATATGAAGAGGCAATCACAAAATTTCATAAACCTATAGTTGAAAAATTAGAATATCAAGATGTATCTAGAAAAGAAAATTTAAAAGCTATTCAAGATGCAATTGAAGAACTTTCATTTCAACCAATTGCAGAATCTTCAAGATTTCCTGCCTTAGAAGATGTTGAAGAACCTATTTCAGATGCTAAAGAAATGTATGAGAGAGAAGCAGGAATTCATAAAATTAACTTAAACAAAAACTTGAATGTATCAGTTATTAAAAAAAAGTTAGGATTTGATTTACCTTCAGAATTAGTTAATAAGTCTGATGAAGAGATTGATGAAAAAATAAAACAAGCAAATGAAAAAATCAGTGAAATCGGACGTCTAAAAGGTCCTCAAGTAAAAGCACTTAACAATGCTAAAGATGAAGAAAAAAGAAAAAATTAGAAAAAAAATTGATCGTTTCGATTATAAAATGGCTGAGGTGCGAAAATATATTAGAGCATTAGAAGCTCTCAAAATGGGGAATTACTATATGGGTGAGGGTCTTAATATTTTAGATAAATTAACAGATAAAATATGTAAGGGAACTAAAAATAAGAAAGTATATAACCAAGTAGTTCAAATACTAGATTTATTATTATTGAAAGAGGGTAAAATGACTAATGAGCAAGTAAAACAATATTATTCAAAGTTTCTATCTTAATAAATGAGTAATTATATTGTATCAAGAATTTATTTGAGTGAAGGTCAGAAAAACAAATTAAAATCAGCAGTTAAGAAAGGTGAAGAAATTACATTGCAAATTGATAAAACTAAAAGTGCTAATCATGATATGTATTTAACAAAAACTCAAATTACTCAAATTAAAAATGGTAAACGAATAACTATAAGTAAGACACAATTAAAGAAAAACGGAGGTATTTTACTCTTTTGATCCCTATCTTAGCTGCTCTTGGTACTGGTGCTTTATCTGGTGCTGCTAGTTTTGGTGTGAATAAAGCTTTAAGTAAAGTAACTGGATCAGGTTGTAAACCGAAAGGTTCACACCTTAAAAAAAAACATTCTGGAAAGGGAGTTCTTCAGAATTACGAGGTATATCCAATAAAACGATAGAACAAAATATGAAAGATGTAAAAGGATTCAGAGGTGTATTTACATCAGATTTATTACCTAAAAAGATTAAGAAATTTGAAAGTGGAATTATTAATTTAGATATATCTACAGGACCTGGGACTCATTGGGTCTGTTATTATAATGATCCTAAATATAATTTTGAGGAATATTTTGATCCATTTGGAGAATATAAATATAAAGACATTAAATTGAATAACATTTTCATACCTAAAAATATTGTAAAATATCTTGAAACATCTAATAAAGGAATTAGATATAATTCGAGTTTTTTACAAGAACCAACATCTGTTAAATGTGGTTTTTATTGTATGAAATACATAACTCAAAGGAATAAAGGTAAATCACCTGTTGAAGTTTTATATTCTTTTACCCAAGAACCAAGTGGTTATAATGAAGATTTTGTGCTTAATAAATGTTAATTTTAGATTCAAAAAATTTTGAGAAATCAGAAGATTTTACAATTGAATATGTCCCTCCTATTCCTGTTAATGAAAATTCAAAAATAGCTTTAAAATCTATGTCTATGTGGGTTTCATGGAACAATATTGATGAAGAAAATAATACATTTAAGTATTTTGATGGTAGTTTATGGCATGAAATAACTTTAGATAATGGAAATTACACATTAAGGGAATTAAATAACTTTTTAATAAAACGATTTGGAGATGAACCACCAATTAAATTTAAAGCTAATTTCGCTACACAGCGCTTTATAATTGAATTAAAAGATGAATATAAAATTGATCTTAGAGAGAGTAAATTACATGAAATTTTAGGATTTGAATCAGAAATATATGAAGATAATCATCAAGAAGGAAAATATATGGCAAACATTTCTAGAGGAGTTGATGACATACACATTCATTGTGATGTAATTACAGGAGCTCTATATAATAATATTAATTCAGATATTTTATATTCTTTTACGCCATCTAATCCTCCTGGTAGTTTAATAAAAATTGATGAAATAAATCCTTTATTTTTACCCATTAATAGACGAAATTATATTCATAGAATTCGAATGTATATCACGAATCAAGATAATGAACTGATAGACTTGAATAATATGAGAGTTTTATATAGATTAATTTTAGCTTAATAAATGAATTATAACAAACATAGATTATATGCAAAACGATATGGTGGTAATATCTTCACTGAAGGAATTAAAACTTTTGGAAAAAAATATTAGAAGTTTTAGGTAAATCAGCAATTGAAGATAAAGCTAAAAAAGTTATTCAAAATAAACTTGAAAATATATTATCTGAACCTCCTGTAACTGTTAATGATATATTAGCTAAAACGAAAATTCAGGATGGATCTGGTTTGAAACGGTGTAAATGAGTTTTTTATCCTAATAAATGGAAAAACTTTGGGACTTAAAAGCTATTCCAGATTATTATAGTAATAAAATTGCTAAGTATGAATATATAAAACATAATGAAGATAGTACTAATGTAAAAGAATCTGATCAATATAAGTTTACTATTAAAGATACAAATTCACCTATATTATATAGTAACGGTTATATATGCTTAGAAAGTAAAATAGTAAAAAATAATAATGATACTATAGGAACTGATAATGTTACATTTGTAAATGGCGGGAATCTGTTTAGATCCGCTTCATTAACTATAGGAAAAGAACAAACTGATTCTAATATTGAATGTGCTTCATTAATTCATCAAATTAATGGACTTATAAATTTCACAAAAGATTATTCCACTTCAGAGGCTACAAATATGATGTATTATGTTGATACATCAGAATCAGCTGATAAAGATAAAATAGTAATAGATGATCCTGATAAAGATGTAAAGAAAGGATCAGATATCAAATTAAAAGAAAATGCCTCTTATAATAAAGGATTTAGACAGAGATGGCTTTTAACAAAAAACAGTAATGTAATAAAATTTTGGATTCCTTTAAGACAACTGTTTGGGTTCCTCAACGATTTTAGAAGATTAATTTCTGATATAAAAGTTACATTTGAATTTCAAAGAAATAGTCATAATGATATGTTATACACAGATGTTGCAAATCCTAATTATAAAGTTATTATATCTGATTTTCAATTATGGTTACCTTATGTAGAGTTGTACCCATCCATTGAGGCTGAATTTAAAAGTATAGCTTTGAATTCTACACCTATTGAAATTACTTGGTGTTCTGCTTCAATTGAGAAAAGTAATCAGCAAACAACATCAAGTGGTGCATGTCATATAAGAACTACATCTGATGAGGTGTTAAGTGTTCTTGTCATTCCACAGTATGTAGAAAAAGAAAGCAATCAAAATCAGAACAATATGGTTTTTGATAATTTAGATCTCCTTGAATGCTGGATATTATGTAATAATAAAAAAGTTCCAGAAGAAATTTATAAAACGAATTTTAAAGATGGACAGTTAGATTATAATAGATGTTATTCTGAATTATTAGCAGCTGGATTAAATACTCATAATACTGAAAGTGGATGTCTTATAAGTTATGTAAATTATGCGAGATTGTATCCAATCTTTTATTTTAATTTATCTAATCATCCAGAGTATACTAATATTTCGAATTTAAGACTAGAATTTAACTGGAGATTAGGATCAAATCCAGGTAAACCATATAGATTTTATTTCATCGTGAATGAAACAAAAAGAGGATCACTTAATATGGCTAATAAGGAATTTAAAACTTTGAAAACTTTAGATTAAATAAATGAATTGGTACCCTTTTGGTTCGTCTTATGAAGAATTTGGAATTGGACCATCTGGACCTCCTGGAAATGGATTTAAATTAACAGATGATGGTAATTATGATATGGAAGAAAAAATTTAAAAAATTGTAAAGAACCTATAGATGAACATGATGTTACTACAAGAGAATATGTTTTAAAACAAATGAGAGAGAATAATCTGGAAGTTAAAAGTGAAATAGAAAAAAATATTAATGGTAGTTTTTCAGATTTTGTTCAAGAAACTGCTGTAAGAATAAGAGATTTAGATGCTGTACTTAAAGGTGAATTAAGTAATTTGGATCAAAAATATTTACATATTCAAGATGGGAATGTAATTAATGCAAAAGGTAAAAGAATAGGAAATGTTGCTGATCCTACAGCAGATAAGAATGCAGTGAATAAGAGGTATTTAGAAAACAATGTTTTAATTTTAAAAGATGAAAAGTTTGATGTTCAAAATAAAAGACTAGTGAATATTCCATCTCCTCAGGATATGTATGACGCAGTTAATAAAAATTACGTGGATAATCAAAAATGTTATGCAACAATTCAAGAAGATAAAAAAGCATATAATACTCTTGGTGCTATGCGTTACTGGGAAACAGTCGTTTTTATGAAATTTAGTAGCAATCTCCTTGACAGAAATATGAAACTGAGTGAAAATATGGATATGAAAATTACATTTTATTTACGTCCTAATTATACTAATGGGAAATCAGAAGTTTTAATTACACTTGGCGAGAATATATTATTTAATAGTGATGCCTACACAGATAAACCTTTAATACTCTTTGCATCAGGAAAAAAGAATGATGAATTAAGCATACAAGTCATGTCTTATTTAGAATTAAACATTTTTAAACCTTACTTAGAAATTGAAAAAATAACATTCCATTTATAAAAATTCATTCTATATAAATGGATAGGTTAATTAGGAACAATATTAATTGGGATTCATTTTCTAAAGATAATGAACTTTCAGAAGATATAATTAGAAGTGTAAAAGATGCAGTAAATTGGGATTTAATATCAGAATATCAAAAAAGATTTTATTTCAGAATTTCATGATAAAGTGAACTGGGATAAAATTTCTCAATATCAGATTCTTTCTGAATATTTTATGAATAACAATAAATTAAACTGGTCTTTGATTTCTCAATATCAAACACTTTCTGAGAGTTTTATATTAATGAATATTGATAAATTAGATATGAGAAGAATTTCTATGTATCAAAAATTAAGTAATGATTTTATAAAAGAAAACTTTCGATTCTTAGACATGTCAATAATTCCAATAAAACAAAAATTAAGTGAAGAAACTATAGATTTTCTTAGTGATTTTATTGATTGGAAAGAAGTTACAAGAAACCAAGAATTAACAGAAGATTTCATTATGAAATATAAAGATAAAATTAACTGGTGTGATATTGTTATCAACAGAAAATTCTCTGATGATTTTATAAATGTAAACTATAAAAAACTTGTTGTGTATTTACTTGCAAAGATATGTCATAAAATTTAAATATTTTTTAATCTTCCTAAATTTTTAATCTTTCTATAAGGGGTATCCATTTTGGGTACCCCTTTTTTTAATGCATTTTTAAAAAGGACTTTGCAAAGTAGTTTGTTTTACAACTTTTCTATTGATCACTAAATCCATCATTTCATCACTTTCAAAGCTATTCAAAGCTCAAAATGATTGCAATTGTTCAAAAAAGTCGTCGAATATCATCAAAAATGCGTGTTTTTATGATGTCTGTTTTTATGAAAAAACAGAGTAAAAACTTCAATTTTCAAAAATCTGATGTTTTTGACTATTTTATGCCCAAAAATCAATGATTTTTAATGAAAATATGGTGTTTTTGATCATAAAAAGCCTTAAAATGTTCGTGATTATTGAGGTCTGAAAAATCAAAAAATGCCTGATTTTGAGGTTTTTATGTGATTTTGGTGTGTGCCATAGTACCCCCCATATACTACTAGAAGAAGTCCAGTGGGTTTAAGTCCGGTGAGCGTGGAGGCCATGCCACAGGTCTGCCACATCCAATCATCGTGCGGGATATGTGGCAATCAGGAAGTGTCTACTGCACTTTGATAAGCCAATCAGCTGCAACTGTCGATGCTGCGTCTTTTCTCTGGCAATTTGCATACGGTAAATGCTTGACGGGGATGTTCTGACGATGTGCTATTTCTCCCGCACGAAAGAAATGACGTCTGAGGTGACGCTTGTGCTTGTTGGACGTATTTCGAAGTTACTCTTCACTGACACTCAGAGTGGAATGCGACCCTAGGTTCCATTGTAAATATTGTTCGTCTTGATGGGTACTATCACCCCTCTTCTTTTGCCAAAAAAGTTTACGAACACCCTGTATATGGAAAATACACTTAGAAGTGGCGATACAGCTGCAAACTGAAGTACACAAACACTGCATACCGACAGAACTGTGAACTACAAAGTTCCTCATATACTAGCCTAAAGTGTTCTACATGATAAATAGCATCCGGTGTTGAAAGATTTTTTAAATCGCACGTGTAGAAGCAGAGATATTAGAAAAACATATTAATAATTTGTGCCCCCTAGCGGCAAAACTGTGCCTTATTTTGAGAAGAAAATATGCACACAGAGTTTGTATAGTTAGTAGTATCTGACCGAACAAGGAAGTTTTTCAATCCGGTTTTTAGTCCCACAGATATTGCTGTAAATGGAAACGTGAACTTACGCCCTCTGGTGGCAGACTTGTGCATTAAGAACATTTTTAAATTATATGAGAAACATTTCGCAGCGGAAGTGCTCTTCAACAAAGAAAGGATTTTTTAATCGTACTCTTAGAAGCAGAGATATTGAGAAAAATAAGATATGCATCTATGCCCCCTGGTGGAAAAGCCATGCATTATTTTAAGAAGAAAGTATTCTCAAAAGGGTTTTCAATGTGAGCAGGTCCACGGAAGAATTTTTTCAATCGAGTTTTCAGGAGCTCAGATTTTGCTGCAAATACATCAGAAGCAGAAATAAACACTTACGTATGGCCCCTAGTGGCCAAACCATTATTTACCAAATATTAAAAATTATATGCAAAGCATTTTCCATCAGAAGCTGTGTCCGGTACAGAATTTTTTTTTTTCAAATCAAAGTTTTAGAAGCAGAGTATTGGGTAGAAATGCAATTTACGTTTATGCTGCCTAGCGGAAAGTCTGTGAATTACTTGAAATTTTTTTAATTATATAGAAAACATTTTGCAATGGAAACTCCATTCAACAAAGAAAAAGTTTTTAAAATCGGTCTCTTAGAAGCAGGGATATCGACAAAAATAAGATATACATCTACGCCCCTGGCGGAGAAACAATGCATTATTTTAAGAAGAAAATATTCAGAAAAGGTTTATCGATGTGAGTGGTATTGGTCCACGAATGAATTTTTTCAATCATGATTTTAAAAGCTCAGATTTAGCTGCAAATGCAACAGATGCAGAAATTTAGGGTTACACCACCTGGTGGCCAAACCGTTCTTTACCAAAAGTTAGAAATTATATGCAAAAGATTTCCCATCAGGAGCTGTATCTGTTGGAAAAAGAATTTTTCAAATAGGAGTTTTCAAAGCAGAGATATCGAGGGAAACACAGTTTTACTTTTACGCCCCCTAGCAGAAAATTTATGCGTAACTTGAAAAAGTGACTATACCTAAAATAGTCTTCGAAATAAATGGAATCGAAAGGCAAAATAATTTTTTCAATCGGACGTTTAGAAGCAAATATATGGAATAAAATGTATTTTGAATTCGACATCATCTGCATTTGCACCCTCTAGCGGCAAAATTGTTCATCGTGAAAAAAAAACAAAAAAAAAAACGAAATGAAAGATCATCATTCACGCATTTCAAGCTTCCCAATGCAAAAAGAATTTTTCAAATCGGACTATTAGTTGCAGAGATATGGTGTCCACAGATGAATGAACAGATGGACATATTAATTCAAACACTCGACGTGGATCAGGAACACCAAACAGAAAGCACAGCTCTTTCCACATTAATAAGTGAATCTCAGAAAAATTCTCATTGGCCGCCACGGGAATCGAACCCAGGGTCTTCCAGTTACGCGCCGGCCATGCTACCACTGCACCACAGCGGCCTTGAATTCTCCAGACTCACATGCGATTAACTGCCAAACTACAATGGATAACATCAGCACGATCTTTTTTAAAAAAGACGAGCAAAAAAGTGTGAAACAATTAATTTTCCGAATTTTCCATTAAAAGATCTGAATTTTTCATAAATGCCATAACTGGATCATAAGGTTACCCTGCAAATTTCACTACAATCAAATTAAAACTTTTTCAATTGCGCATACATTTTTTTTTATTATGACGTAATGCCAGCAAATGGAAATGTAATTAAAAATTTTAGTGTCTAATTTTCACAATTTTTATCCGCTTCACACAAAATTTGATGGGTTTGTTCCTTTTAGTAATTTATTAAGCGTATTAAATTTTCAGCTAGTTTTGTTGAAATTTTGCATAGATAATCACATTTTTTTATCCCAGTAGCGTGCAGGAGATGCTCATCAGTCAACGGGCCGCAGGTCCCGTGCACCTGTTTAAAAGACAAGGAAGTTTCTGCAACCCCCTTCCTTCCCCCACTCTCTCCCTCCATTCCACAGCTGGAAAAGAACTGACGTTTCTGATGTAACACTGGCTGCAAATCTTTTAATAAAACTAGTTCAGCATAAAAAGAAATACAATCATTCCAGGAGTCATTAAAATTTCACTTTTTCCAGGGCCTTGAAAAATAAAAATTTATTTCCAGGAGTTTTCCAGGAAATCCACCAGGCGTACGAACCCTGTTTATCTTAAAAGAAATACCGATTTGCCAGTATAGGTTCACACGAGTCAAAAAGGCATTTTACTTAAAGAGAAGACACAGATACGATTGCGCAGTAGGCTAACAGTGACCAAATAAATATAAAAATTAATTTCATAGGAAAATTGCCATGTGACATGTGTACGTTTGAAGTTTCATCTAGTTGAAAATGTGGCTTTCAAGAGACTCAAGTTCTTTTTGTAAAAACAAAATTTTTAAAAAGGAAATAATTCTTTGAATAAAGCTCATATTGAGAAATGGCTTCCTAGTTTAATTGAATTAATAATCTAAAGCAACTTATGGGAATTTACTAGGAAATTTTTTCATTTATAGCAAATTTTCGGAGAAAACTCTTCTCCTTCTTCAGGCTCTCTCTTGTTGTTGTCACTTTTTGCTTGTCACTATCATGGTTACGGTTTACCTTGACGGTTACGGTTAACCTTGACGGTTTAGGTTATTTTTCAACAAATCCTGCCAGATGTTAGGCAGGGAAAGTCCTTTGCAGTCATTGATGATGGAATTTTGATTTTTCTCAATTTCTATTCCTTCTTTCAGTTTTCTTTTTTGGAAATTGCTTTGGAAACTGATTACTTTAAGGGAATTCCAATCCATGCTGTGCCCAGTTTCTCTAACATGCCTATCTAATCCAGTCTTGTTGGAGCAATTTTTTATAGCTGCTTTATGCTCAGCTATACGAGTTTCTAGTCTGCGACCTGTTTCACCTATAACGAAGTGAAAAAAAGAAAACTGAAAGAAGAAAACTGAAAGAAGGAATAGAAATTGAGAAAAATCAAAATTCCATCATCAATGACTGCAAAGGACTTTCCCTGCCTAACATCTGGCAGGATTTGTTGAAAAATAACCTAAACCGTCAAGGTAAACCGTAACCATGATAGTGACAAGCAAAAAGTGACAACAACAAGAGAGAGCCTGAAGAAGGAGAAGAGTTTTCTCCGAAAATTTGCTATAAATGAAAAAATTTCCTAGGAAATAATTGTCGGTTGGAAAACCATGTTTTGATGCTACATTATATCGAGAGGGTTTAGAAAATCCTTTCACTGCTAAATTTCAGTTAAAATTTGTTCAGGACTGAATTTGTTTTACTATGCATAGCATATTTCAGCACAGTTTCCTTACAATCCAAAGTCTAAAACAATGATTTTCATGAGGAAATTAATGAGGTATTCACCAGTAGATACATATGTTCCTATGGTGCAGGGGTTTACCCAGAAAACTTTTGGGGGTGTTGAAAAACTTTTGGAGGAGTGTTTGATAAAAGGAAATTTTTCAAAGGATGAAAATTTTTATTGTGACATATTTAAGCTTGAGATCTAGGATTAAAAATGCAAAAAATATTAAAAATGAACAACTGCTTAATTTTTAACAGTTAAGATGGTTATAGCCTGGCTAAGAATCTTTTTTCTAAAAACTACATGCAGTATTTTGTTTTACGTTTGTTTTTGCTTTTTTCTCTATCGTTTAAGGTGTGTAGCTGCTGAAAGTGCCTATTTGGAAAAAAAAAAAAAAGGTTGTGTGCTATGCCTCTTTTATTATTACCCTCCAAATATTTTACGAACGACTTGGTATAAAAAAAACCTCTTACTATAACATAGATATAGCCCAACACACAGTTAATAGCACTACAGAAAGTAAGCCAAATATTTCCATAAATGCTACATTTATGCAAATTCATTAAATAATTTTCAGTCAACTAACCCATAAACAAATCTTACTTTTAAATCCTTGATGCAGTAGATACTGTTTTCTAGAAAAGCCTTCACATATCTCTACAATATGCTCTTTTATAACAATTTGAAATAGAAATATGAGTGCATTATTCATAAGAACATCTATGCACTACAATATTCTACCTGAAATAGTATGAATTCAAGCAGGAACCTAGTGTTGACGAACTGGTAGTCTTCAGGCAATTCAAAATATAAGTTCAGATACACTCTAAATAGAAACAACCATATGAATTACACAAAATTAAAATCTCACATTAACAAGAGAAACCAGGTATTTTAAACCATGTAACCAAACAACTTAACTTCTACATCCTTGATACTATATATGCTTGTTCCTAGCAACCCCCGTGGCCACTTGATACTGTACAAGATGTTTCCTTACTAGAAATAGAAATATGAGTGCAATATCATATGAACATTACTGCACCTCAACATCCTATCCTAAATAGTCTGTGCTACGAGTATCCACTAATTGGAAGGTTCCAGGTGAAGCCAAATATATTATTCAGATACACTGTAAATAGAATCATCCATAACATACTTGCACAACATATACATATTTATATTTACAAGGAAAACCTGAAATTTCCATTGGAATACATATAAATCATGTGGTATGCAAAATTCAAGTTTCCACTATAAATGATGGAATTAGAAGACACACTCTTATAAAAAAATACTATTCAGCAGTGAAACTTTTCACGTTCATTTCAATCCAATAAACTTTACGCATGTTTGATCTTGGAGGGTATGAATTTAAGGTGAATACAAGCGAATATTAATCTATTTTAGGGTAAGTGAAACTCATTTATGAACCTTTTATAACTCTTAAGTTGTGTTCCAAATACGTAGGACAGTCAAAAAGTTATTCACATTCGCATGTAAAAAAAAAAAAAAGCTTTTTGGAAAAGAAAATGTTTATACTTACGTAGGAAATACAATAGAAGAGATATTTTTTTATGCAATTGCCTAGTTTATTTAAACATTTATTGTAGCGTGGCACGAGTTTGGCTGTCCTTTTTTGAAAAAATTGTAGTCCAACTTGTGATAACCATTCTCACGTCGCATTTCAGCCATCTTCATCGGAGTGATATTGCCACTACCCCGCAGGGTCATTTTCCCTGGGGCCAAACACATGGAAATCACAAGGCAAAAAGTCTGGAATGCAGGGAGGGTGTTTCCACACCTGCCATTTGAATTTGTCAAGAAGGGCTTTCGTGGCACGTGCCAAATGAGGTGTCGCGACATGCAGGACAGTGCCACTTGGCAGTATTCCTGGCTGTTGATCTTTAATCACCTTTCGCAGTCTCTTAAAGGTTTCAAAATATGTTGCTGCTTTAATTGCAATACCCTTCGGCATGAATTCATAATGCACATCACCTCGATTGTCAAAGAAAAGGGTGAGCATAACTCTTCCCGCGAAAGGAACAATTTGGCACTTTTTGGGAGGTGGAGAATATGAATGTTTCCACTCACATGAAGTCTGCTTTGTCTCTGGGGAGTAGTGAAGGACCAAAGTCTCATCACTGGACAAGATACAGCACAAAAATTCATTTCCTTCTCTGTGATAATGATAAAAAACAGCGAGAGCTACTTGAAAACATTGCATCTCAATATCTTTTATACACACACACACACACACACACAAAATTATGGGCACATACAACTAAATTTTTGACTGCCACTCGTCGTATGTCATCTGATACCTCATTCGGCGTAAATGCATACCCTCCAAAATACAACATGCATCAAGTTTAATAGATTGAAACAAATGTGAAAAGTTTCACTACGAAATATTGCATGTGTTATGCTACTACACTTACTTTTTTTCATTTATTATTGGAATCAACAATGACAGATTTTTTAGTGACATTGGAAGTTGTCAAAAGCGACTTTGTATGACTCAGAGAGCAAAATTTTTAATGCAATATCAATCTTTTTGTAAAATAAAATGACCTTAACCCCATTTAGTTTAAAAGCTTCATTGCCACATCACAGCATGGTGCCATGGCGGAGTTGCCTTTTTTTTCGATCCTAAGAAACATTTCTTACATTAACTGTATTCAGCTAGAACAAATAGCAAAAACAGCTGCAAGTTCATTTAATGTATTTTACACTGCGGGCCACCCAAAATGCAACACCAAGAAGGACACGAGATATCAAAGCCAGATTTACTGGACACATAACAACAGATAAAAAGATGAAACGATTGAGCTTACAGGACCGTGTGACTTGTGGAACACGCAGACATCAATAGTTCGTGTGGCTCCCATGGCTGGCAATAACGGCCACTACGCGCCGCAGCATCCAGCGAAAGAGGCTTTGGATCTGGGCTTGGGGTATGTCGGTCCAGGCTGCTTTCACATGTTGCCACAGTTCATCAGGCGTAGCTGCGGGTGGAGCTTGCCGGGCCATTCGGTTGCCGATCAGTGACCAGACGTGTTCTATGGGTGACATTTCGGGAGAACAGGCAGGCCACAGCAGCAGTGACACCTGGTGGGCCGTGAAGAATTGTTGCACGATGAGTGCCACGTGTGGTGGCGCATTGTCCTGTGTGAAATGTGGCCGCGGGCAGGTCCTGCAGGTAAGGGAGGACTACAGGCTCCAAAACGTCGGAGATGTAGCGGTGGCTGTTGAGTGTACTGGCGATGCGTACCAGAGGGGTGCAGGTGTCATATCCAATTGCGCCCCAAACCATAATGCCAGGCAACGCACCAGTATGGCGATGCATAATACAGGCATCATACAGTCTCTTGCCGCGGTGCCGCCACACGCGGATACGACCATCGTGGTGTTTGCAGGCAGAAGCAGGATTCGTCGGAGAAGGTATAAAAAAAAACCCTCTTACTGTAACATAGATATAGCCCAACACACAGTTATTAGCACTACAGAAAGTAAGCCAAATATTTCCATAAATGCTGCATTTATGCAAATTCATTAAATAATTTTCAGTCAACTAACCCATAAACAAATCTTACTTTTAAATCCTTGATGCAGTAGATACTGTTTTCTAGAAAAGCCTTCACATATCTCTACAAGATGCTCTTTTATAACAATTTGAAATAGAAATATGAGTGCATTATTCATAAGAACATCTATGCGCTACAATATTCTACCTGAAATAGTATGAATTCAAGCAGGAACCTAGTGTTGACGAACTGGTAGTCTTCAGGCAATTCAAAATATAAGTTCAGATACACTCTAAATAGAAACAACCATATGAATTACACAAAATTAAAATCTCACATTAACAAGAGAAACCAGGTATTTTAAACCATGTAACCAAACAACTTAACTTCTACATCCTTGTTACTGTATATGCTTGTTCCTAGCAACCCCCGTGGCCACTTGATACTGAACAAAATGTTTCCTTACTAGAAATAGAAATATGAGTGCAATATCATATGAACATTACTGCACCTCAACAACCTATCCTAAATAGTCTGTGTACGAGTATCCACTAATTGGAAGGTTCCAGGTGAAGCCAAATATATTATTCGGAAACACTGTAAATAGAATCATCCATAACATACTTGCACAACATACACAGATTTGTATTCACAAGGAAAACCTGAAATTTCCATTGGAATACATAAAAATCATGTGGTATGCAAAATTCAAGTTTCCACTATAAATGATGGAATTAGAAGACACACTCTTATAAAAAAATACTATTTAGTAGTGAAACTTTTCACGTTCATTTCAATCCAATAAACTTTATGCATGTTTGATCTTGGAGGGTATGAGTTTAAGGTGAATACAAGAAAGTATTCATCTATTTTGGGGTAAGTGAAACTCATTTATTAACCTTTTATAACTCTTAAGTTGTGTTCCAAATACGTAGGGCAGTCAAAAAGTTATTTACATTCGCATGTAAAAAAAACAACAAAAAAAAAAAAAAAAAAAAAAACGTTTTGGAAAATGTTTATACTTACGTAGGAATTACAATAGAAGAGATATTTTTTTATGTAGTTGCCTAGTTTATTTAAACATTTATTGTAGCGTGGCACGAGTTTGTCTGTCCTTTTTTGAAAAAATTGTAGTCCAACTTGTGATAACCATTCTCACGTCGCATTTCAGGCATCTTCATCGGAGTGATATTGCCACTACTCCGCAGGGTCATTTTCCCTGGGGCCAAACACATAAATCACAAGGCAAAAAGTCTGGAATGCAGGGAGGGTGTTTCCACACCTGCCATTTGAATTTGTCAAGAAGGGCTTTCGTGGCACGTGCCAAATGAGGTGTCGCGACATGCAGGACAGTGCCACTTGGCAGTTTTCCTGGCTGTTGATCTTTAATCACCTTTCGCAGTCTCTTTAAAGGTTTCAAAATATGTTGCTGCTTTAATTGCAATACCCTTCGGCATGAATTCATAATGCACAACACCTCGATTGTCAAAGAAAAGGGTGAGCATAACTCTTCCCGCGAAAGGAACAATTTGGCACTTTTTGGGAGGTGGAGAATATGAATGTTTCCACTCACATGAAGTCTGCTTTGTCTCTGGGGAGTAGTGAAGGAACAAAGTCTCATCACTGGACAAGATACAGCACAAAAATTCATTTCCTTCTCTGTGATAATGATAAAAAACAGCGAGAGCTACTTGAAAACATTGCATCTCAATATCTTTTACACACACACACACACACACACACACACACACACACACAAAAATTATGGGCACATACAACTAAATTTTTGACTGCTACTCGTCGTATGTCATCTGATACCTCATTCGGCGTAAATGCATACCCTCCAAAATACAACATGCATCAAGTTTAATAGATTGAAACAAATGTGAAAAGTTTCACTACCAAATATTGCATGTGTTATGCTACTACACTTACTTTTTTTTCATTTATTATTGGAATCAACAAGGGCAGATTTTTTAGTGACATTGGAAGTTGTCAAAAGCGACTTTGTATGACTCAGAGAGCAAAATTTTTAATGCAATATCAACCTTTTTGTAAAATAAAATGACCTTAACCCCATTTAGTTTAAAAGCTTCATTGCCACATCACAGCATGGTGCCATGGCGGAGTTGCCTTTTTTTCGATCGTAAGAAACATTTCTTACATTAACTGTATTCAGCTAGAACAAATAGCAAAAACAGCTGCAAGTTTATTTAATGTATTTTACACTGCGGGCCACCCAAAATGCAACACCAAGAAGGACACGAGATATCAAAGCCAGATTTACTGGACACATAACAACAGATAAAAAGATGAAACGATTGAGCTTACAGGCCCGTGTGACTTGTGGAACACGCAGACATCAATAGTTCGTGTGGCTCCCATGGCTGGCAATAACGGCCGCTACGCGCCGCAGCATCCAGCGAAGGAGGCTTTGGATCTGGGCTTGGGGTATGTCGGTCCAGGCTGCTTCCACATGTTGCCACAGTTCTTCAGGCGTAGCCGTGGGTGGAGCTTCAGGCGTAGCCGTGAGTGCCGGGCCACTCGGTTGCCGATCAGTGACCAGACGTGTTTGATGGGTGACATATCGGGAGAACAGGCAGGCCACAGCAGCAGTGACACCTGGTGGGCCGTGAAGAATTGTTGCACGATGAAGGCCACGTGGGGGCGCGTTGTCCTGTGTGAAATGTGGCCGCTGGCAGGTCCTGCAGGTAAGGGAGGACTACAGGCTCCAAAACGTCGGAGATGTAGCGTTGGCTGTTGAGTGTACTGGCGATGCGTACCAGAGGGGTGCAGGTGTCATATCCAATTGCACCCCAAACAATAATGTTAGGCGACGCACCAGTATGGCGATGCATAATGCAGGTGTCATACAGTCTCTCGCCGCGGTGCTGCCACACGCGGATACGACCATCGTGGTGTTTGCAGGCAGGATTCCTCGGAGAAGGTATAAAAAAAACCCTCTTACTGTAACATAGATATAGCCCAACACACAGTTAATAGCACTACAGAAAGTAAGCCAAATATTTTCATAAATGCTGCATTTATGCAAATTCATTAAATAATTTTCAGTCAACTAACCCATAAACAAATCTTACTTTTAAATCCTTGATGCAGTAGATACTGTTTTCTAGAAAAGCCTTCACATATCTCTACAAGATGCTCTTTTATAACTATTTGAAATAGAAATATGAGTGCATTATTCATAAGAACATCTATGCGCTACAATATTCTACCTCAAATAGTATGAATTCAAGCAGGAACCTAGTGTTGACGAACTGGTAGTCTTCAGGCAATTCAAAATATAAGTTCAGATACACTCTAAATAGAAACAACCATATGAATTACACAAAATTAAAATCTCACATTAACAAGAGAAACCAGGTATTTTAAACCATGTAACCAAACAACTTAACTTCTACATCCTTGATACTGTATATGCTTGTTCCTAGCAACCCCCGTGGCCACTTGATACTGTACAAAATGTTTCCTTACTAGAAATAGAAATATGAGTGCAATATCATATGAACATTACTGCACCTCAACATCCTATCCTAAATAGTCTGTGTACGAGTATCCACTAATTGGAAGGTTCCAGGTGAAGCCAAATATATTATTCGGAAACACTGTAAATAGAATCATCCATAACATACTTGCACAACATACACAGATTTGTATTCACAAGGAAAACCTGAAATTTACATTGGAATACATAAAAATCATGTGGTATGCAAAATTCAAGTTTCCACTATAAATGATGGAATTAGAAGACACACTCTTATAAAAAAATACTATTTAGTAGTGAAACTTTTCACGTTCATTTCAATCCAATAAAGCCCTTCTTGACAAATTCAAATGGCAGGTGTAGAAACACCCTCCCTGCATTCCAGACTTTTTGCCTTGCGAGTTCCCATAGTGTTTGGCCCCAGGAAAAATGACCCTGCGGAGTAGTGGCAATATCACTCCGATGAAGATGGCCGAAATGCGACATGAGAATGGTTATCACAAGTTGGACAACAATTTTTTAAAAAAAGGACAGACAAACTCGTGCCACGCTACAATAAATGTTTAAATAAACTAGGCAACTAGGCAATTGCATAAAAAAATATCTCTTCTATTGTAATTCCTACGTAAGTATAAACATTTTCCAAAACGTTTTTTTTTTTTTTTTTTTTTTTTTTACATGCGAATGTAAATAACTTTTTGACTGCCCTACGTATTTGGAACACATCTTAAGAGTTATAAAAGGTTAATAAATGAGTTTCACTTATGAGTTTAAGGTGAATACAAGAAAGTATTCATCTATTTTGGGGTAAGTGAAACTCATTTATTAACCTTTTATAACTCTTAAGTTGTGTTCCAAATACGTAGGGCAGTCAAAAAGTTATTTACATTCGCATGTCAAAAAAAAAAAAAAAAAAAACGTTTTGGAAAATGTTTATACTTACGTAGGAATTACAATAGAAGAGATATTTTTATGCAATTGCCTAGTTGCCTAGTTTATTTAAACATTTATTGTAGCGTGGCACGAGTTTGTCTGTCCTTTTTTGAAAAAATTGTTGTCCAACTTGTGATAACCATTCTCATGTCGCATTTCAGCCATCTTCATCGGAGTGATATTGCCACTACTCCGCAGGGTCATTTTCCCTGGGGCCAAACACTATGGAAATCACAAGGCAAAAAGTCTGGAATGCAGGGAGGGTGTTTCTACACCTGCCATTTGAATTTGTCAAGAAGGGCTTTTGTGGCACGTGCCAAATGAGGTGTCGCGACATGCAGGACAGTGCCACTTGACAGTTTTCCAGGCTGTTGATCTTTAATCACCTTTCGCAGTCTCTTAAGGGTTTCACAATATGTTGCCGCTTTAATTGCAATACCCTTCGGAATGAATTCATAATGCACAACACCTCGATTGTCAAAGAAAAGGGTGAGCATAACTCTTCCCGCAGAAGGAACAATTTGGCACTTTTTGGGAGGTGGAGAATATGAATGTTTCCACTCACATGAAGTCTGCTTTGTCTCTGGGGAGAAATGAAGGACCAAAGTCTCATCACTGGACAAGATACAGCACAAAAATTCATTTCCTTCTCTGTCATAATGATAAAAAAAGCGAGAGCTGCTTGAAAACGTTGCATCTCAGTATCTTTTACACACACACACACACACACACAAAATTATGGGCACATACAACTAAGTTTTTGACTGCCACTCGTCGTATGTCATCTGATACCTCATCGGCGTAAATGCATACCCTCCAAAATACAACATGCATCAAGTTTAATAGATTGAAACAAATGTGAAAAGTTTCACTACCAAATATTACATGTGTTATGCTACTACACTTACTTTTTTTCATTTATTATTGGAATCAACAAGGGCAGATTTTTTAGTGACATTGGAAGTTGTCAAAAGCGACTTTGTATGACTCAGAGAGCAACATTTTTAATGCAATATCAATCTTTTTTGTAAAATAAAATGACCTTGACCCCATTTAGTTTAAAAGCTTCATTGCCACTTCACAGCATGGTGCCATGGCGGAGTTGCCTTTTTTCGATCCCAAGAAACATTTCTTACATTAACTGTATTCAGCTAGAACAAATAGCAAAAACAGCTGCAAGTTCATTTAATGTATTTTACACTGCTGGCCACCCAAAATGCAACACCAAGAAGGACACGAGATATCAAAGCCAGATTTACTGGACACATAACAACAGATACAAAGATGAAACGATTAAGCTTACAGGCCCGTGTGACTTGTGGAACACGCAGACATCAATAGTTCGTGTGGCTCCCATGGCTGGCAATAACGGCCACTACGCGCCGCAGCATCCAGCAAAGGAGGCTTTGGATCTGGGCTTGGGGTATGTCGGTCCAGGCTGCTTCCACGCCCGTGTCCCGTGTGACTTAAGCTTACAGGCCCGTGTGACATGTGGAACACACAGACATCAATAGTTCGTGTGGCTCCCATGGCTGGCAATAACGGCCGCTACGCGCCGCAGCATCCAGCGAAGGAGGCTTTGGATCTGGGCTTGGGGTATGTTGGTCCAGGCTGCTTCCACATGTTGCCACAGTTCTTCAGGCGTAGCCGTGGGTGGAGCTTGCCGGGCCACTCGGTTGCCGATCAGTGACCAGACGTGTTTGATGGGTGACATATCGGGAGAACAGGCAGGCCACAGCAGCAGTGACACCTGGTGGGCCGTGAAGAATTGTTGCACGATGAGGGCCCACGTGCGGGCGCGCATTGTCCTTTGTGAAATGTGGCCGCTGGCAGGTCCTGCAGGTAAGGGAGGACTACAGGCTCCAAAACGTCGGAGATGTAGCGTTGGCTGTTGAGTGTACTGGCGATGCGTACCAGAGGGGTGCAGGTGTCATATCCAATTGCGCCCCAAACCATAATGCCAGGCGACGCACCAGTATGGCGATGCATAATGCAGGCGTCATACAGTCTCTCGCCGCGGTGCTGCCACACGCGGATACGACCATCGTGGTGTTTGCAGGCAGAAGCAGGATTCCTCGGAGAAGGTATAAAAAAACCCTCTTACTGTAACATAGATATAGCCCAACACACAGTTAATAGCACTACAGAAAGTAAGCCAAATATTTTCATAAATGCTGCATTTATGCAAATTCATTAAATTCATTAAATAATTTTCAGTCAACTAACCCATAAACAAATCTTACTTTTAAATCCTTGATGCAGTAGATACTGTTTTCTAGAAAAGCCTTCACATATCTCTACAAGATGCTCTTTTATAACTATTTGAAATAGAAATATGAGTGCATTATTCATAAGAACATCTATGCGCTACAATATTCTACCTCAAATAGTATGAATTCAAGCAGGAACCTAGTGTTGACGAACTGGTAGTCTTCAGGCAATTCAAAATATAAGTTCAGATACACTCTAAATAGAAACAACCATATGAATTACACAAAATTAAAATCTCACATTAACAAGAGAAACCAGGTATTTTAAACCATGTAACCAAACAACTTAACTTCTACATCCTTGATACTGTATATGCTTGTTCCTAGCAACCCCCGTGGCCACTTGATACTGTACAAAATGTTTCCTTACTAGAAATAGAAATATGAGTGCAATATCATATGAACATTACTGCACCTCAACATCCTATCCTAAATAGTCTGTGCTACGAGTATCCACTAATTGGAAGGTTCCAGGTGAAGCCAAATATATTATTCGGAAACACTGTAAATAGAATCATCCATAACATACTTGCACAACATACACAGATTTGTATTCACAAGGAAAACCTGAAATTTACATTGGAATACATAAAAATCATGTGGTATGCAAAATTCAAGTTTCCACTATAAATGATGGAATTAGAAGACACACTCTTATAAAAAAATACTATTTAGTAGTGAAACTTTTCACGTTCATTTCAATCCAATAAACTTTATGCATGTTTGATCTTGGAGGGTATGAGTTTAAGGTGAATACAAGAAAGTATTCATCTATTTTGGGGTAAGTGAAACTCATTTATTAACCTTTTATAACTCTTAAGTTGTGTTCCAAATACGTAGGGCAGTCAAAAAGTTATTTACATTCGCATGTAAAAAAAAAAAAAAATAAATAAATAAAAAAACGTTTTGGAAAATGTTTATACTTACGTAGGAAATACAATAGATGAGATATTTTTTTATGCAACTGCCTAGTTTATTTAAACATTTATTGTAGCGTGGCACGAGTTTGTCTGTCCTTTTTTGAAAAAAATTGTAGTCCAACTTGTGATAACCATTCTCATGTCGCATTTCAGCCATCTTCATCGGAGTGATATTGCCACTACTCCGCAGGGTCATTTTCCCTGGGGCCAAACACATGGAAATCACAAGGCAAAAA
Organism: Macrothele yani; assembly: GCA_039090855.1. Lineage (NCBI taxonomy): Eukaryota > Metazoa > Arthropoda > Arachnida > Araneae > Macrothelidae > Macrothele > Macrothele yani. The sequence goes on along the minus strand of CM077023.1, from coordinate 77,755,753 downwards.
GTCTGGAATGCAGGGAGGGTGTTTCTACACCTGCCATTTGAATTTGTCAAGAAGGGCTTTAGTGGCACGTGCCAAATGAGGTGTCGCGACATGCAGGACAGTGCCACTTGACAGTTTTCCAGGCTGTTGATCTTTAATCACCTTTCGTAGTCTCTTAAGGGTTTCACAATATGTTGCCGCTTTAATTGCACTACCCTTCGGAATAAATTCATAATGCACAACACCTCGATTGTCAAAGAAAAGGGTGAGCATAACTCTTTCCGCGGAAGGAACAATCTGGCATTTTTTGGGAGGTGGAGAATATGAATGTTTCCACTCACATGAAGTCTGCTTTGTCTCTGGGGAGAAATGGAGGACCAAAGTCTCATCACTGGACAAGATACAGCACAAAAATTCATTTCCTTCTCTGTCATAATGATAAAAAAGCGAGAGCTGCTTGAAAACGTTGCATCTCAGTATCTTTTACACACACACACACACACACACACAAAATTATTGACACATACAACTAAGTTTTTGACTGCCACTCGTCGTATGTCATCTGATACCTCATCGGCGTAAATGCATACCCTCCAAAATACAACATGCATCAAGTTTAATAGATTGAAACAAATGTGAAAAGTTTCACTACCAAATATTGCATGTGTTATGCTACTACACTTACTTTTTTTTCATTTATTATTGGAATCAACAAGGGCAGATTTTTTAGTGACATTGGAAGTTGTCAAAAGCGACTTTGTATGACTCAGAGAGCAACATTTTTAATGCAATATCAATCTTTTTGTAAAATAAAATGACCTTGACCCCATTTAGTTTAAAAGCTTCATTGCCACTTCACAGCATGGTGCCATGGCGGAGTTGCCTTTTTTTCGATCCTAAGAAACATTTCTTACATTAACTGTATTCAGCTAGAACAAATAGCAAAAACAGCTGCAAGTTCATTTAATGTATTTTACACTGCTGGCCACCCAAAATGCAACACCAAGAAGGACACGAGATATCAAAGCCAGATTTACTGGACACATAACAACAGATACAAAGATGAAACGATTAGGCTTACAGGCCCGTGTGACTTGTGGAACACGCAGACATCAATAGTTCGTGTGGCTCCCATGGCTGGCAATAACGGCCGCTACGCGCCGCAGCATCCAGCGAAGGAGGCTTTGGATCTGGGCTTGGGGTATGTCGGTCCAGGCTGCTTCCACATGTTGCCACAGTTCTTCAGGCGTAGCCGTGGGTGGAGCTTGCCGGGCCACTCGGTTGCCGATCAGTGACCAGACGTGTTTGATGGGTGACATATCGGGAGAACAGGCAGGCCACAGCAGCAGTGACACCTGGTGGGCCGTGAAGAATTGTTGCACGATGAGGGCCACGTGCGGGCGCGCATTGTCCTGTGTGAAATGTGGCCGCTGGCAGGTCCTGCAGGTAAGGGAGGACTACAGGCTCCAAAACGTAGGAGATGTAGCGTTGGCTGTTGAGTGTACTGGCGATGCGTACCAGAGGGGTGCAGGTGTCATATCCAATTGCGCCCCAAACCATAATGCCAGGCGACGCACCAGTATGGCGATGCATAATGCAGGCGTCATACAGTCTCTCGCCGCGGTGCCGCCACACGCGGATACGACCATCGTGGTGTTTGCAGGCAGAAGCAGGATTCGTCGGAGAAGGTATAAAAAAACCCCTTTTACTGTAACATAGATATAGCCCAACACACAGTTAATAGCACTACAGAAAGTAAGCCAAATATTTTCATAAATGCTGCATTTATGCAAATTCATTAAATAATTTTCAGTCAACTAACCCATAAATAAATCTTACTTTTAAATCCTTGATGCAGTAGATACTGTTTTCTAGAAAAGCCTTCACATATCTCTACAAGATGCTCTTTTATAACAATTTGAAATAGAAATATGAGTGCATTATTCATAAGAACATCTATGCACTACAATATTCTACCTCAAATAGTATGAATTCAAGCAGGAACCTAGTGTTGACGAACTGGTAGTCTTCAGGCAATTCAAAATATAAGTTCAGATACACTCTGAATAGAAACAACCATATGAATTACACAAAATTAAAATCTCACATTCACAAGAGAAACCAGGTATTTTAAACCATGTAACCAAACAACTTAACTTCTACATCCTTGATACTGTATATGCTTGTTCCTAGCAACCCCCCGTGGCCACTTGATACTGTACAAGATGTTTCCTTACTAGAAATAGAAATATGAGTGCAGTATCATATGAACATTACTGCACCTCAACATCCTATCCTAAATAGTCTGTGCTACGAGTATCCACTAATTGGAAGGTTCCAGGTGAAGCCAAATATATTATTCAGATACACTGTAAATAGAATCATCCATAACATACTTGCACAACATACACAGATTTGTATTCACAAGGAAACCCTGAAATTTCCATTGGAATACATAAAAATCATGTGGTATGCAAAATTCAAGTTTCCACTTTATATGATGGAATTAGAAGACACACTCTTATAAAAAAATACTATTTAGTAGTGAAACTTTTACGTTCATTTCAATCCAATAAACTTTATGCATGTTTGATCTTGGAGGGTATGAGTTTAAGGTGAATACAAGAAAGTATTCATCTATTTTGGGATAAGTGAAACTCATTTATTAACCTTTTATAACTCTTAAGTTGTGTTCCAAATACGTAGGGCAGTCAAAAAGTTATTTACATTCGCATGTAAAAAAAAAAAAAAAAAAAAAAAAAAAAACGTTTTGGAAAATGTTTATACTTACGTAGGAATTACAATAGAAGAGATATTTTTTTATGCAATTGCCTAGTTGCCTAGTTTATTTAAACATTTATTGTAGCGTGGCACGAGTTTGTCTGTCCTTTTTTGAAAAAATTGTGGTCCAACTTGTGATAACCATTCTCATGTCGCATTTCAGGCATCTTCATCGGAGTGATATTGCCACTACTCCGCAGGGTCATTTTCCCTGGGGCCAAACACATGGAAATCACAAGGCAAAAAGTCTGGAATGCAGGGAGGGTGTTTCCACACCTGCCATTTGAATTTGTCAAGAAGGGCTTTTGTGGCACGTGCCAAATGAGGTGTCGCGACATGCAGGAGAGTGCCACTTGACAGTTTTCCAGGCTGTTGATCTTTAATCACCTTTCGCAGTCTCTTATGGGTTTCACAATATGTTGCTGCTTTAATTGCACTACCCTTCGGAATGAATTCATAATGCACAACACCTCGATTGTCAAAGAAAAGGGTGAGCATAACTCTTCCCGCGAAAGGAACAATTTGGCACTTTTTGGGAGGTGGAGAATATGAATGTTTCCACTCACATGAAGTCTGCTTTGTCTCTGGGGAGAAATGAAGGACCAAAGTCTCATCACTGGACAAGATACAGCACAAAAATTCATTTCCTTCTCTGTGATAATGATAAAAAGCGAGAGCTGCTTGAAAACATTGCATCTCAGTATCTTTTACACACACACACACACACACACACACACACAAAATTATGGGCAGATACAACTAAGTTTTTGACTGCCACTCGTCGTATGTCATCTGATACCTCATCGGCGTAAATGCATACCCTCCAAAATACAACATGCATCAAGTTTAATAGATTGAAACAAATGTGAAAAGTTTCACTACCAAATATTACATGTGTTATGCTACTACACTTACTTTTTTTTCATTTATTATCGGAATCAACAAGGGCAGATTTTTTAGTGACATTGGAAGTTGTCAAAAGCGACTTTGTATGACTCAGAGAGCAACATTTTTAATGCAATATCAATCTTTTTGTAAAATAAAATGACCTTGACCCCATTTAGTTTAAAAGCTTCATTGCCACTTCACAGCACGGTGCCATGGCGAAGTTGCCTTTTTTTTTTCGATCCTAAGAAACATTTCTTACATTAACTGTATTCAGCTAGAACAAATAGCAAAAACAGCTGCAAGTTCATTTAATGTATTTTACACTGCTGGCCACCCAAAATGCAACACCAAGAAGGACACGAGATATCAAAGCCAGATTTACTGGGCACATAACAACAGATACAAAGATGAAACGATTAAGCTTACAGGCCCGTGTGACTTGTGGAACACGCAGACATCAATAGTTCGTGTGGCTCCCATGGCTGGCAATAACGGCCACTACGCGCCGCAGCATCCAGCAAAGGAGGCTTTGGATCTGGGCTTGGGGTATGTCGGTCCAGGCTGCTTCCACGCCCGTGTCCCGTGTGACTTAAGCTTACAGGCCCGTGTGACATGTGGAACACACAGACATCAATAGTTCGTGTGGCTCCCATGGCTGGCAATAACGGCCGCTACGCGCCGCAGCATCCAGCGAAGGAGGCTTTGGATCTGGGCTTGGGGTATGTCGGTCCAGGCTGCTTCCACATGTTGCCCCAGTTCATCGGGCGTAGCCGTGGGTGGAGCTTGCCGGGCCACTCGGTTGCCGATCAGTGACCAGACGTGTTTGATGGGCGACATATCGGGAGAACAGGCAGGCCACAGCAGCAGTGACACCTGGTGGGCCGTGAAGAATTGTTGCACGATGAGGGCCACGTGCGGGCGCGCATTGTCCTGTGTGAAATGTGGCCGCTGGCAGGTCCTGCAGGTAAGGGAGGACTACAGGCTCCAAAACGTCGGAGATGTAGCGGTGGCTGTTGAGTGTACTGGCGATGCATACCAGAGGGGTGCAAGTGTCATATCCAATTGCGCCCCAAACCATAATGCCAGGCGACACACAGTATGGCGATGCATAAAGCAGGCGTCATACAGTCTCTCGCCGCGGTGCCGCCACACGCGAATACGACCATCGTGGTGTTTGCAGGCAGAAGGAGGATTCCTCGGAGAAGGTATAAAAAAACCCTCTTACTGTAACATAGATATAGCATAACACACAGTTAATAGCACTACAGAAAGTAAGCCAAATATTTTCATAAATGCTGCATTTATGCAAATTCATTAAATAATTTTCAGTCAACTAACCCATAAACAAATCTTACTTTTAAATCCTTGATGCAGTAGATACTGTTTTCTAGAAAAGCCTTCACATATCTCTACAAGATGCTCTTTTATAACAATTTGAAATAGAAATATGAGTGCATTATTCATAAGAACATCTATGCAATACAATATTCTACCTCAAATAGTATGAATTCAAGCAGGAACCTAGTGTTGACGAACTGGTAGTCTTCAGGCAATTCAAAATATAAGTTCAGATACACTCTGAATAGAAACAACTATATGAATTACACAAAATTAAAATCTCACATTCACAAGAGAAACCAGGTATTTTAAACCATGTAACCAAACAACTTAACTTCTACATCCTTGATACTGTATATGCTTGTTCCTAGCAACAACCCTTGGCCACTTGATGCTGTACAAGATGTTTCCTTACTAGAAATAGAAATATGAGTGAAATATCATATGAACATTACTGCACCTCAACATCCTCTCCTAAATAGTCTGTGCTACGAGTATCCACTAATTGGAAGGTTCCAGGTGAAGCCAAATATATTATTCAGATACACTGTAAATAGAATCATTCATAACATACTTGCACAACATACACAGATTTGTATTCACAAGGAAACCCTGAAATTTCCATTGGAATACATAAAAATCATGTGGTATGCAAAATTCAAGTTTCCACTTTATATGATGGAATTAGAAGACACACTCTTATAAAAAAATACTATTTAGTAGTGAAACTTTTCACGTTCATTTCAATCCAATAAACTTTATGCATGTTTGATCTTGGAGGGTATGAGTTTAAGGTGAATACAAGAAAGTATTCATCTATTTTGGGGAAAGTGAAACTCATTTATTAACCTTTTATAACTCTTAAGTTGTGTTCCAAATACGTAGGGCAGTCAAAAAGTTATTTACATTCGCATGTAAAAAAAAAAAAAAAAAAAAAAAAAAAACATTTTGGAGTTTTGGAAAATGTTTATACTTACGTAGGAAATAGAATAGAAGAGATATTTTTTTATGCAATTGCCTAGTTGCCTAGTTTATTTAAACATTTATTGTAGCGTGGCACGAGTTTGTCTGTCCTTTTTTGAAAAAATTATAGTCCAACTTGTGATAACCATTCACACGTTGCATTTCAGCCATCTTCATCGGAGTGATATCGCCACTACTCCGCAGGGTCATTTTCCCTGGGGCCAAACACGTGGAAATCACAAGGCAAAAAGTCTGGAATGCAGGGAAGGTGTTTCCACACCTGCCATTTGAATTTGTCAAGAAGGGCTTTCGTGGCACGTGCCAAATGAGGTGTCGCGACATGCAGGACAGTGCTACTTGACAGTTTTCCAGGCTGTTGATCTTTAATCACCTTTTGCAGTCTCTTAAGGGTTTCACAATATGTTGCTGCTTTAATTGCACTACCCTTCGGCATGAATTCATAATGCACAACACCTCGATTGTCAAAGAAAAGGGTGAGCATAACTCTTCCCGCGGAAGGAACAATTTGGCACTTTTTGGGAGGTGGAGAATATCAATGTTTCCACTCACATGAAGTCTGCTTTGTCTCTGGGGAGAAGTGAAGGACCAAAGTCTCATCACTGGACAAGATACAGCCCAAAAATTCATTTCCTTCTCTGTGATAATGATAAAAAACGAGAGCTGCTTGAAAACATTGCATCTCAATATCTTTTACACACACACACACACACACACACACACACACACACACACACACACACACACACACACAAAATTATGGGTGCATACAACTAACTTTTTGACTGCCACTCGTCATATGTCATCTGATACCTCATTCGGCGTAAATGCATACCCTCCAAAATACAACATGCATCAAGTTTAATAGATTGAAACAAATGTGAAAAGTTTCACTACCAAATATTACATGTGTTATGCTACTACACTTACTTTTTTTCATTTATTATTGGAATCAACAAGGGCAGATTTTTTAGTGACATTGGAAGTTGTCAAAAGCGACTTTGTATGACTCAGAGAGCAAAATTTTTAATGCAATATCAATCTTTTTGTAAAATAAAATGACCTTGATCCCATTTAGTTTAAAAGCTTCATTGCCACGTCACAGCATGGTGCCATGGTGGAGTTGCCTTTTTTTCCATCCTAAGAAAGATTTCTTACATTAACTGCATTCAGCTAGAACAAATAGCAAAAACAGCTGCAAGTTTATTTACACTGCTGGCCACCCAAAATGCAACACCAAGAAGGACACGAGATATCAAAGCCAGATTTACTTGACACATAACAACAGATACAAAGATGAAACGATTGAGCTTACAGGCCCGTGTGACTTGTGAAACACGTAGACATCAATAGTTCGTGTGGCCCCCATGGCTGGCAATAACGGCCGCTACACGCCGCCGCATCCAGCGAAAAAGGCTTTGGATCTGGGGCTTGGGGTATGTCAGTCCAGGCTGCTTCCACATGTTGCCACAGTTCATCAGGCGTAGCCGCGGGTGGTGCTTGCCGGGCTACTCGGTTGCTGATCAGTGACCAGACGTGATCGATGGGCGACATTTCGGGAGAACAGGCAGGCCATAGCAGCAGTGACACCTGGAGGGCCGTGAAGAATTGTTGCACGATGAGTGCCACGTGCGGGCGTGCATTGTCCTGTGTGAAATGTGACCGATGGCAGGTCCTGCAGGTAAGGGGGGACTACAGGCTTCAATACGTCGGAGATGTAGCGGTGGCTGTTGAGTTTACTGGTGATGCGTACCAGAGGGGTGCGGGTGTCATATCTAATTGTGCCCCAAACCATAATGCCAGGCGAGGCACCAGTATGGCGATGCATAATGCAGGCGTCATGCAGTCTCTCGCCGCGGTGCCGCCACACGCGGATACGACCATCGTGGGGTTTGTAGGCAGAAGCAGGATTCGTCGGAGAAGGTATAAAAAAACCCCCTCTTACTGTAACATAGATATAGCCCAACACACAGTTAATAGCACTACAGAAAGTAAGCCAAATATTTCCATAAATGCTGCATTTATGCAAATTCATTAAATAATTTTCAGTCAACTAACCCATAAACATATCTTACTTTTAAATCCTTGATGCAATAGATACTGTTTTCTAGAAAAGCCTTCACATATCTCTACAAGATGCTCTTTTATAACAATTTGAAATAGAAATATGAGTGCATTATTCATAAGAACATCTATGCACTACAACATTCTACCTCAAATAGTATGAATTCAAGCAGGAACCTAGTGTTGACAAACTGGTAGTCTTCAGGCAATTCAAAATATAAGTTCAGATACACTCTAAATAGAAACAACCATATGAATTACACAAAATTAAAATCTTACATTTCACAAGAGAAACCAGGTATTTTAAACCATGTAACCAAACAACTTAACTTCTACATCCTTGATACTGTATATGCTTGTTCCTAGCAACCCCCGTGGCCACTTGATGCGGTACAAGATGTTTCCTTACTAGAAATAGAAATATGAGTGCAGTATCATATGAACATTACTACAGTTCAACATTCTATCCTAAATAGTCTGTGCTGCGAGTATCCACTAATTGGAAGGTTCCAGGTGAAGCCAAATATATTATTCAGATACACTGTAAATAGAATCATCCATAACATACTTGCACAACATACACAGATTTGTAATCACAAGGAAAACCTGAAATTTCCATTGGAATACATAAAAATCATGTGGTATGCAAAATTCAAGTTTCCACTATAAATGATGGAATTAGAAGAAACGCTCTTATAAAAAAATACTATTTAGTAGTGAAACTTTTCACGTTCATTTCAATCCAATAAACTTTATGCATGTTTGATCTTGGAGGGTATGAATTTAAGGCGAATACAAGAAAGTATTCGTCTATTTTGGGGTAAGTGAAACTCATTTATTAACCTTTTATAACTCTTAAGTTGTGTTCCGTATACGTAGGGCAGTCATAAAGTTATTTACATTCGCATGTAAAAAAAAAAAGAAAAAAAAAAGCATTTTGGAAAATGTTTATACTTACGTAGGAAATACAATAGAAGAGATATTTTTTTATGGAATTGCCTAGTTTATTTAAACATTTATTGTAGCGTGGCACGAGTTTGTCTGTCCTTTTTTGAAAAAATTGTAGTCCAACTTGTGATAACCATTCTCACGTCGCGTTTCAGCCATCTTCATCGGAGTGATATTGCCACTACTCTGCAGGGTCATTTTTCCTGGGGCCAAACACATGGAAATCGCAAGGCAAAAAGTCTGGAATGCAGGGAGGGTGTTTCTACACCTGCCATTTGAATTTGTCAAGAAGGGCTTTCGTGGCACGTGCCAAATGAGGTGTCGCGACATGCAGGACAGTGCCACTTGACAGTTTTCCAGGCTGTTGATCTTTAATCACCTTTAGCCATCTCTTAAGGGTTTCACATTATGTTGCCGCTTTAATTGTAGTACCCTTCGGCATGAATTCATAATGCATAACACCTCGATTGTCAAAGAAAAGGGTGAGCATAACCCTTCCCGCGGAAGGAACAATTTGGCACTTTTTGGGAGGTGGAGAATATGAATGTTTCCACTCACATGAAGTCTGCTTCGTCTCTGGGGAGAAGTGAAGGACCAAAGTCTCATCACCGGACAAGATACAGCCCAAAAATTCATTTCCTTCTCTGTGATAATGATAAAAAAAAGCAAGAGCTGCTTAAAAACATTGCATCTGAATATTTTTTACACACACACACACACACACAAAATTATGGGCGCATGCAACTAACTTTTTGACTGCCCCTCGTCGTATGTCATCTGATACCTCATTCGGCGTAAATGCATACCCTCCAAAATACAACACGCATGAAGTTTAATAGATTGAAACAAATGTGAAAAGTTTCACTACCAAATATTACATGTGTTATGCTACTACACTTCCTTTTTTTTTATTTATTATTGGAATCAACAAGGGCAGGTTTTTTTAGTGACATTGGAAGTTGTCAAAAGCGACTTTGTATGACTCAGAGAGCAAAATTTCTAATGCAATATCAATCTTTTTGTAAAATAAAATGACCTTGACCCCATTTAGTTTAAAAGCTTCACTGTCACGTCACGGCGCATGGTTCCATGGTGGAGTTGCCTTTTTTTTTCCATCCTAAGAAACATTTCTTACATTAACTGTATTCAGCTAGAACAAATAGCAAAAACAGCTGCAAGTTTATTTACACTGCTGGTCACCCAAAATGCAACACCAAGAAGAACACGAGATATCAAAGCCAGTTTTACTTGATACATAGCAACAGATACAAAGATGAAACGATTGAGCTTACAGGCCCGTGGGACTTGTGAAACACGCAGACATCAATAGTTCGTGTGGCCCCCATGGCTGGCAATAACGGCCGCTACACGCCGCAGCATCCAGCAAAAGAGGCTTTGGATCTGGGCTTAGGGAATGTCTGTGCAGGTTGCTTTCACATTTTGCCACAGTTCATCAGGCGTAGCCGCGGGATGTGCTTGCCGGGCCACTCGGTTGCCGATCAGTGACCAGACATGTTCGATGGGCAACATATCGGGAGAACAGGCAGGCCACAGCAGAAGTGACACCTGATGGGCCGTGAAGAATTGTTGCACGATGAGTGCCCGGTGCGGGCGCGCATTGTCCTGTGTGAAATGTGGCCGCTGGCAGGTCCTGCAGGTAAGGGAGTACTACAGGCTCCAAAACCTCGGAGATGTAGCGGTGGCTGTTGAGTTTACTGGCGATGCATACCAGAGGGGTGCGGGCGTCATCTCCAATTGCGCCCCAAACCATAATGCCAGGCAGTGCACCGGTATGGCGATGCATAATGCAGGCATCATACAGTCTCTTGTCGCCTTACGCGGATATGACCATCGTGGTGTTTGCAGGCAGAAGCGGGATTCGTCGGAGAAGACAATGTCGTGCCATTCCGTAGTCCAGGTGCAGCATTTAATGGCCCACTACTGCCGCACTCTCCGGTGGTGTAACGTCAATGGTAATTGGAGCAATGGCCGCTGCGCAACTAGTCCCCGCTCTTGCAGACGCCGCCGAACGGTACGTGCTGACACAGGTTGTTGCGCAACACACTCTAATTCCTGCGCTAACGTTCGTGATGTGGCAGTGCGAGGTGTAAATACCCACTGCACAACACGCCGGTCCTCTCGTATGGTAGTGCGCCGCGGCTGCGGCAATCGCTCACGTCGGACCGTCTGTCCTTGCACCTACCGAATCCTTGCGCGTGTCTCTGTGGCTGGATGTCGTCCCACACGGGCGGCGATGTCTCAGTACGATAAACCGCTGTTGCGATAAGCCACTATTCGTCCTCTGTTGAACTCCGAAATGTGCTGGAATGGCTGCCGTATTCTGCGACGAGGCATCAGGAAGATTCCCACGCACAGGTCCTGCAGCACAACACACTTCCACTACTTACACCCCACCTTCTGTGCACCCTTCTTATAGTGTTTCTCGGTGGCGTGCCGGGCGCACATGATTTGCATATGCCCTGCAATGCTAATCGTTTGCATGTCCGCTCGCGGGCGACGCATGCTGCGAATTTCAGGACAATCGGATGCTTCCTTGGGTGGCCAGCAGTGTAAATGTGTCAACATAGTAATTATTTCTTTTTGCTCAGTAAAACATTTGGTTGTTATGCTCTCTCCCACCAGAAGTGTTTCTTAGACAGTGAGGTTTCCCAGTTACAAAAAGATCTATTATAACTGGGTTGGAACCCTGGACAGTAGCAAATACATAAAAAATGTAATATGTACACATCTGATGATCAATTATCTCAGGAACAGAGCAAGATGCATTTTTACTTTTAGATCAGCCATTGTAAATCCCTATTTAGTTGAACCCAATGAGCTTCTTCAATTTTAAATACCTCTACTTGACAAGAACGCCCCCCCAAATAAATGCTATTAAAACACTGCCTACTGAAAGACATTAAAAAACTAATAAGCAAAATGAACACTGGTATCAGTATTCAAATGCATATTCAAATTAAGTGTCACAGAGACTTGAAATTGAAATGTTGAACTCTACCTCAGCATTTAAATGCATATTCAAATTATGTGGTGCAGAGACCCTAGAAAAATAAACTCTACCAGTCCTGAAATCCTTCCAACTGGCTAAGTGTTGCGGAGACCTTGAACTCTATCTATGTGCTGCAAGTAGCTGTGAACGGGACTAAGAAAATTGGGACATTAGTTAAAGAGTTAATCCATTATCAAGTGGTCCACAAAAAAAACCATAATTGGTTGCTTGAACATTTAAAAAAAAAAATAAATTTTGCATGCTGTTGACCTTATATGTTGACAGTTCAAAACCACTATTGTTTTATTTTTATTCACATTGCTTTCAACATAGTTGCCATTTTTGTTTCTTGGTGTATGGCATTTTTGGCATATGTAAGGGTTAGCGGTAACTTCATTATCTCAACTGTGGTAAGTCCTAGGACGAAATTTCAAATATTGTTATGCTAAGCACATTGTAAGGTACTATTTTGTCAAATATACTATGCTTCTAAAAATGTTCCTTCACCATAAATTTTTTATTCAAAGTTTTGTATCAACATTGCTAAAAATGTCCTTTTGGGGGTGTTATTAAGAAGGAAGACAATTTATTTAAGATTTGAAATTTTTTTTGGAAGTACATATATACAAACAGTCTCAGTTAAAAATTATCTTAAACTTGAGAGTTGCATACTTTTTTTACATGGCAGTAAAAATGTACTTTTTCAAAAAATTGCCAATTTTAGAGTTTAATATCTCTGGTGGACAGTTATTTAAAAATTTGAAATTTATACACATTAAAGGTACTCTATTATACGTAATTTTAAGTAAAATTTTGAGTTTGAGATTCAAGTGCTTTAAGAGATACAGCCTTGCAAAAGTCGTAAAATTTATTGAATAAATCATACTTATTACTGTGTGTTTATTACTTGTCTTCATACATATTTGTTGGTATTCATGGTGTAAATTAAGCTTTGGAATGTAAACAGGCATGATCACAATTGATAAAAAATACAATGATGAATTTTAATTATTTAACAGCCTTAATTAAAATAAAAAAACGGGGGCATAGGTGTTAAATGCACTTAACAAAGTTCATTTTTCAAATAGTTCAGATGGAATCACAATGCTTATATAGTTAGCAATTTAGAACAAGTGAAGCCATAAAATACTCATCTTATTTTATATGCTTGTTTAACAACAATGAAATTTCTTCACAGAGCGATGCTGATATATGTTTTATATGAACATTCAGTTCCTGTGGATAGTTCTAAGGGGCTGAGCTTCTTAGTACATTTGTCAGTGGTACCCATACTTTGTCCTCACATGACATTTTGAATGAAGTTCTAGGTCCAGATGGGTGATAGAACTTCAAAAATATATCTTTGTTCTTTAAATTGATGCCCACAATTACTCCTAGCCACCTCTGTTCCTCGTACACACAGGTGATGATGTCATTGTTTCTAAGAGTTAGTGGGACAGCTTTCATTATAGGAAGATCCTCATATTCTTTTGAATTAGATGTTAAATAGCATCTCATACTACTTTCCAAATTTGGAACAAAGCGATGAAATGTCCGTGTCCCAGGAAGTCACTGGCAGTTGTCAAATCTCTTTATCAAATCTTCTTCTTGAGTAAGTATTTCTTCCTCTTTAACTTAAATGCATGTGATCCTTTTTATATTTCTCTTGCAAATGTTATACACATGTTCAGGGGTAATAATGCAATTATTCAGAGGCCTTTGTAGACTAGACTTAGTCACTTCTCGCTTTATTGATACACCACCACCATCATAAGCATTCTTTCCATGTGATGAAGCAAAGAAAGTCCATTCAGCATCAAGACCAAAATCTTTCTTGTGGTGGCATAGGTTAATAAAATCCTTGCATTTATATTGGCATGATGTTCCATTCAAAAAGTCAATTATTTTGTTAACATTGGGGACAATTTGCTTAATGTGTGTCAGTAAATGTGTTTGGAACATGTGCACTGCAACAATGTTGTGGTCCAAGTTATTTAATTACTAATCACACAAATGCATGAACAGATTTTTTGCTTGTTAATGTTGGTTTACCCAGTGTAGTAACTTTAGATCTCATCTTGAACTACAAAAGTAAAGTTTTCTGCAAGGTCTGCAAGAATAATACATTCAGTTTCATTGAATTCTTCTTTTCTTTCAGGAACTGAGTCTGTGCTTTTGCTGTAAAATGGTGAGTCTTAAGTAAAACAAGCTTTTCAGTGAGGGACAGAAAAAAATCTTTTATTGGTTGAACAACAGTGATCATTTCAGCCCGATCTGTAGTGGTCCACTGTTTAAAGACTATATTGTTTGGCATGGTATCAGTATTTTCAAATTCTTGTATCAAATCTTGGAGGGCTTCCCTTCCTGGACATTTAACACATTTGCCCATCATACAGTTATAACTATTCATGTCACAAACACAAGCATGTCAAGAAGGTCCTTTTAATTAATGCTAAGGTTTGCACCATCAATCGTGAACTTAACATTTTGATGGTACAAACAAACACAAACAGTATGAGTTAGGAACCAGCAATGACACACCACTTAGGTCTGAGTTTTATGAATTTTGATCTTCCAATTTGGATTTTTCACTTTGAACTCCACAAACAGTTCATCCAAACTGCAAAAGAATAAGTCACTTCTGCTTCTTAACTTTAATATTATTTCCTTTTATGGAGAGTCTTTTTATCTGCGCAGAGTAGGCTATACTCATCACCATCATAAAACTCATGGACAATAGCTAATGTCTCTGGTTGAATGCCAGAACCCAACTTCCTTCCTAGCTCTGGTAGAATACCTTGATGTTTAACTAGATCTCTTGTCAATTTTACTAGACAATCGGATACGCTAAACTCAGTATTTATTCTTTTTTGAGCCCAAGAACTAGGTAGTAAGTTAATTATTTTTACCCTCTCTCCTTTGTCAATTACAGCACACTTCTCCTTCAGTTTTGTAATTCCTCAAACTAGTCTACTACATCCGCATTTTCTTCAGGCTCTTCTATAACCGTATCAAAGGAAATCTTAAATTTCTTTTCAATGAATTTGAAACTTTCTCTGTCTTTGCTTTTAAGGCCTGCAATCTTCTTTCTGAGGTTGATTTTCTTATTTTAGATGGAGGTGAAATCCCTAATAGAGCACAAGCAGAGTCTACATTTGGTAAATGCTCAGTAGGAGCAAACTCTGCATCCTCTTTTTCGACATTTTCTAATTGTAAAAATAATTTTGTAACAGGTAGGACACGATGATTTACCAGGGACAAGCTTTAGGATGCAGCTCATTTTGTTTGAAATATTCTTTTCGCATAATTTCCTTAAACTTTCGATAAAATTTTAGCAAATTACGCACATTTTTTTAAGACTCCATGATTAGCTTAGAAAAACAGATTCCCCAAATTTTGCCCAAATCCACCAATATCTTTTAAAGTTACACCTAGTTTTTTTTTTATTAAGAAATCTGTACCCTTCTACCTTAAGACAAAAATTCAGACTTACAGGGTTCCCACTCAAAAGTAATAAAAAAAATTCCCTGAGTTTTCCAGGTTCTCCAGGTGGTTTTTAAAGTTTTCCAGGGTGGCATGTTGCAAATAATTGTTACATTTCATTTCATTCCATTCATTTTTCTTACCAAAGCACACACTTGTAAATTCTTTAAGTAATTTGTCTTTATAAAATTACCTGCTTTTCATTAATAACAACTAACTGTGCACATTATTTTCTGTACCAAAGTTCCGCAAACTTTTGTGAATACTACCCACACGGAATTATTTGTAAATACAATCCCATAGAAACAGGTCATATGTACGAAAAAAATCTGTCAGTTGAATAGTTTCAGTTTTTCTATAACACAATGCAGCTAAGCTTAATGATGGAATGGCTCTGTTCAAAGAAACATGTTTCAAGAGAATCAACAGACAAAGGACTTTGATCCATCATTTGGTTGGTTCTCTTGTGAAGTGTTTCTTCAAGCAGGAGCCATTGTGTCTAATTGTTCCATGTTATAACAACTGCCAGCAGAAATTAAACAAAAGCTTAAGAACTGGAAATTTAAAAAAATCAATTTTGTATCTTTTTTTACAGAATAAAGGAAATACTTAATATAACTGAAAGTAAGATCTACCAAATTCTAGGCAGGCAGTAACTGCAAGCAAAAGTTTGAAATCTTGAAAAAATAAGTTTTTTTGGCAAAATAAATTTTCCATTGATTTTTACAAAAAAGAAAGGGTAATTCCTGATTTTCACAAAAAGGTGTAATTTTCCCTGAGTTTTCCCTGATTTTTGGAACCATTTTCAAATTCCCTGAGAATTCCAGGTTTTCCAGGTTGAGTGGTAACCCTGAATTAATTTTAAAAGTTATCAACGCATTTTGGCTAAATTTGGGGCATCCGCTTTTCTCAGAAAATCACAATATCATACCTACCAACTTTCAGAAACCGAAATCCGTACAAAAAAAATTAATCGATATATTCAATGAAATTACTTGTCGCGCATATTGATTAAATGTACTGAACATATCGATTAAAACGATATGTTACCTTTGAAACAAGTATCAACTTTTAATTGATATGACTACAGATGTTTGAATTTATCGGCACGTTTATTTCGATTAAAATAGAATCTATACATAATTTCTCATTACTATGCTATCATGATCTATAAAGAGATACAAATTTATTTTTATGGAGGTTTGCATCTCAAGGAAAGGATGTTCCACCCTTTGACCCCCAAATCCAATAGGATCGTATCCCATGCCTTCACGGAACAAACGAAAATGTTTTCAAAAACGAAACATTTTCATGCTAGGATTATCTTACGGAGAGACGGACGATGAGACAGTCAAATGCAATAAATGAGTGACTCAGGGACACTAATTGGTAAATAAATTATGCTCAACTAAAAACGAAGTGAACAAACACTTCGCACGAATCGCATCCAGTTCATTATAACTTTTAAAAAAGGAAGTTAATTTCGTATTTTTTTTTTCCCCACGCAGTCAACATTATATTTATGCTTGGCGCTATATGATTAGTAATATAATTCCTTTCACCACGCGAAACGCTGAAATTACATCGACACGTAGAGCAAAATGCATATTTTTCATTTTTTGAAGATTTTGTAATACACAGGAAACTCCGCATAATACGCATCACAGAAAGTTTTATAGTACTCCCCCCCCCCTCTTTTATATTACTGCTCATAGAGAATCACTAACACTAGAGTTTTTGACACTTGAAAAAAAAATGCAAGTAAAACTGCTATAGTAAAACAGTAACAATTTAAAGAGATGCAATTTGCAGAGGAAAAAATAGTACCACAACATATTAATTTGGTTGAATCAAGCCAAGATATCTTTACGCACGTTATCGAGAGACGAAAAAAGCACGGTTGGAAGGCGTACAAACTTACCAACGGACGAGCAAAGTAAATCACTGCCTGAGAAGCACTGGTCGAATGAACATTGGACTTGCCTTTTTTTCCTTTTAACTTCCTCCTAGCATTCTTTCGTTAGGTCAAATTTATTACGAAAGAAGATGTTACGAAACCATGACCTAATGCATTTTCAATTTCACAAAACTGACAGCTTTTGCTTAATTTCGTCATGGTGGATATAGATTTGGGCTTAAAAATTACACAGATTTAAAATCCGTTTGAATTTTTTTCTACGATAACTACGTTTTGAGATCGCATTTCGAACTGGGAATCGCAAAAACACCTGCTCTCAAGTGCTTGCTCCAATGCGACTGGTCGCACCCCACTTCGGCCTCCTCAGAATTTGCGACCCGGGGGACAAAGAATGCATAACCTGAAAAGGAGAGGGGGGGGAGAACCAAGCCAGGTTAAACAAGCCCAACTGGTTGTTATCCTTATCAGTTTACGCGGAGCGCAAGTTTTAGCGTTTGAAACAACGCAAACCCAATACGTGGGGAAACTGCTGCAAATGTTCCCACATAAACACATTATGAATAAGTTTATTATAATAACTGAAAAGTTGTTCGTAGCTTACATCGGCGCTTTACTTTGAATAGATTAATAAAAAAGTTTGAATAGCGGGTGCAAAATCATCAGAAAAGGGAAAATAAATCACGGGAAATCACCAAATTCGTAAAATTAACATTTTGCCCGTAAAACAAGTCACGTTTCCGTAAATTCTACGGGAAAATCGTAAAACCTGGCAGGTATGCAACATCTACAAAACAATTGCATAAGTTGCTGAACTTTTCAGAAAAAATAAGTTTTTGCATTTTAATTTTCAATAGAGGGGGGGGGGTTCACCACAAGCTTCCGAACTAGGAGTTAGCGATTGCCCAGAATGTGCAAGCAGAAGGCGTCGGAATAAGGCTAAGTGTGGGTGGGGAGAGTTTAGGACATTTGGGCACAAATCTTGAGGGGCCGTACAAAAATTGCCGGTTTTTTTTTTCGCTGTGAGGGGAATTGAATGGAGAAAACGTTTCCAGTAAGACAAACGACAATTATAATTGAATTAAAAAAAATATTACAATGCACAAATTTTGATGACAATACGTTTTTTCGGATGTAAATATGACAAGCCGAAAACTTGACAATTTCGTCGTCCTGGATCGGGATTACATAGCTCATAATCATGAATATGGATTACATCATGTTCATGATTACATAGCACCAAGGGTGTCCATGGGGGAAGACCCCCGTTAATATAGCCAAATTTTTGATAAATTTAAAACACTAAAATAGACGAAACCTTGTTTAAAATAATGTTTGACAGCTTTGAAGGAGGTAAGGATTTTTGTTAGCCCCCCCCAGCACACATAATTTCTTATTTTATTATAAGTCCGTAATTTCGTATTTTATTATTTACGATATTTTTCTATGAACTATAACTAAACAAATTCTCTGCGAGTATGAGCAAACCCAGGAAACTTGGGGGGAGGGGGGCTTAAAACCTAAAATATGAAATATAAGGAATTTCTGGTCCAATTGGGAGATTTTCAGCCATTACAAGCTACAAGTCATCGAATTGCCCGAGGGCGTCTGCTGCCTCAGGAAACTAGTGTGTGTGTGTGTGAAGGGAGGGGGGGGTACCAAAAGTGTAAAATATGAAGACTTTCTCGTCCGATCGGGAGATTTTAAGTATTTACAAGCTGCAGTTCGACAAATTTTCTGTTCTGAGCGCATGTGCCTACGCAGCAAACCCGTCTGGGGAGGGGGGGGGGGTAATTTCAAAAGTGTAAAATATGAAGAATTTCTCGTCCGCTCGGCAGATTTTTGGCATTTACAACTAGACACATTATTTGAGGGTATGTGCCTACTCAGCAAACCTGTGTGTGTGTGTGGGGGGGGGGGGGGGCATACCAAAAGTGTAAAATATGATGGATTTCTCGTCCGATCGGGAGATTTTCAGCATTTAGCAGCTACAACTCGACACATTATCTGAAGGCATGTGAATGATGAAAATCTCCGGGTAGGAAGAGAAATTCTTCATATTTTACACTTTTGGCAATCCCCCCCCCCCCCCCGACAGGTTTGCTGAGTAAACATATGCCTTCAAATAATGTGTCGAGTTGTAGTGCTGAAAATCTCCCGACTGAACGAGAAAATTTTCATATTTTACACTTTTGGTATTGACCACCCCACCCCCACCCCATTGGGTTTACTGAGTAAGCACATGCCCTGAGTTAATGTCTCGAGTTGTAGTTTGGAAATGATGAAAATCTCCCGGTCGGAAGAGAAATTCTTCATATTTTGCACTTTTGGCAGTACCCCCCCCCCCCCGACAAGTTTGCTGCGTAGACACGTGCCCTCAAATAATCTGTCGAGTTGTAGCTTGTAAATGCTGAAAATCTCCCGATCGGACGAGGAATGTTTCATATTTTACACTTTTAGTATTACCCCCCCCCCGACAGGTTTGCCCAGTGGTTCATGCCCTGAGATAATGTTCCCAGTTGTAGTTTGTAAATGCCGAAAATCTCCCGTATTTAACCCCCCCCCCGACAGGTTTGCTGAGTAGGCACGTGCCCGTAAATATTTAGTGCCTAATTAACTTACGGCGAACATTTTCTCGGTCAAACTCTTACTATTGGGCCAAGAAGCGGCAATTGTTGTACGGCCCCTTAAACATTTGTGCCCAAATGTCCGGTGCCCAAATTTCAGACAGAAAATCGTAAATATGTCTCAATTTCTTAATGATTATGAGATATAAGTGAAAAAAATTTTGTGCACACCACTTGCTCAAGTAGGGAGAAATATAGGAACACTAATTTTTAACGCAGCGCAATTTCATTGCTTTAAAAGGGAATGTGCCCAAATGTCCGGTGCCCAAAAGTCCGAACCCCGTGGGTGGGAGTGTGATGTGGACATAGCCATGCACTAGTTGTAAATATGTTTTCTTATTTTAAACTGGAATACCTGCAATTTTGATGCATTAAAAAAACATGAAGGAAAACTTTTACCCATGCTGTAACTGTATCATACCACAGTACTCTCAAAACTTCCTGGAAATAATACTTTTCTTTTGTTTCTATGCTGCTGTCTCCCATCACAAGCCCTAGGAATCATTTTAAAATGGAAACCTATAATCATCATCATCATATTACGGATGCTTTACGACTTTTGCAAAGCTGTATCTCTTAAACCACTTAAATCTCAAACTCAAAATTTTACTTAATGTTACTTATAATAGAGTACCTTTAATGTGTGTAAATTTCAGATTTTTAAATAATTGCTCACCAGAGATATTAAACTCTAAATTTGGCAATTTTTTGAAAAAGTACATTTTTACTGCCATATAGAAAAAAAGTATCCAACTCTCAAGTTTGAAATAATTTTTAACTGAGACTATTTGTATATATGTACTTCCAAAATAAAAAAAAAATCAAATTTTAAATAAATTGCCTTCCTTCTTAATAACCACCCCGAAAATGACATTTTTAGCGATTTTTGATACAAAACTTTGAATAAAAAAAATATGGTGAAGGAATATTTTTAGAAGCATAGTATAATTGACAAAATAGTACCTTACAACGTGCTTAACATAACAAAATTTGAAAATTTGTCCTAGGACTTACCACAGCTGAGATAATGAAGTTACCGCTAACCCTTACATATGCAAAAAATGCCATATGCCAAGATACAAAAATGGCCACCATGTTGAAAGCAATGTGAATAAAAATAAAACAATAATGGTTTTGAACTGTCAACATATAAGGCCAACAGCATGAAAAATATACAAAAAAAATTAAAAATGGTCAAGCAACAAGCATTGGACCACTTCATATGGATTGACCCTAAAAACCAGTGCAACTTCTCTGACTCTGGGGTAAACTAGGCTATGGTGGAGGAGATGAATCTCCAATTACAGTGTTAAAACTTTTTTCCAATATGTACAAGGTGTTTCCTTTCTTTTTATCTTTTCCTTTCTTATATCTTGATTCCTACTGACTGCATCCATGATATACTGAGGTTCTCTTAGAGGCATATTTCTAGTTATTCTTGGGTCCACTAGTTCAGACAGAACACAATCCATATAAAATTTTTCAAGTATTGGTACATCACTCCAAAAATGCTCATATCTTTGAATTCTTATAATTGTAGAATCTGACTTGCACCAAACAAACAAATCTCACCAGAACCTATTTGCAATGGGTAACTGGCCTTGTATTTGGTAAAAGTATTTATGACTTTGGGGAAGGTAGTAAGATCCATCTGAAGCTAACCAATATTATGTTTACTACAGACCTCTACGAAGCTCTGTGCTGATCATGCACTGTACGGGCACTTTCGTCAGATGCTATCCACCACACCATCTCCGATTCTTACGATTTTTTTTTCATGAATAGATCACCCCAATGTATGAAAATCCCGAAAGTTTTATTTTTTTATTTACCATAGATTAGAAGATATTAATTTTCGAATTCTGGTGCATGGCGGGCCTTAATCGCGTAAAAACGCGAATATCACCGTTGTTTGGATCAAAGAAAGTATCAAAATCACCACTCCTTCGTAATTTCCCCCAAAGGAATCGATTGGCGCATTGCACGAATTTCTATCTTCTTTAGTTTTTTGAGTTACGTGCAACGGGAGAGCCTTTTTCAAAACGTAAAAAAGCAATGTAGTACAGCACTTAGAAGATCGCAATTGTTTTTAGTTTTTAAAGAAAAGTTTAGTCTAGCAAATGAAGAAAAAAAAACCTTGGGCTTTCGCGTGCGCGCCGAGAAAATAATTTTTAAATATGGTGCACGGCTCGTATTTTGCCACTGTGAAACAGCGCGCGGCGAATAGCGTTGGCAGGCAGCCAAACAGCAGCGGGAGTGGATGTTTGCCTTCGGACGGACGGACGGCCGGCAGATCAAGATACCATTGCACGCGTTGGTCAGATCGCACGCTAATTTGATGTGATGCTTGAAAGAGGAAGGATAGTGAATTAATGTTATGTTTAAAGGCATTTCAAACAATATAACTGTAAAATATTACTAAAGGGTCATTTCACGCCAAATCGTCAGATGCTATCCACCACATTCTTAGCCATTCGACGACGAGGAAAACTAATATAAACCATTTTCTCCGTACAGCTTACGAATATGAGCTATACCGTGAAAAAGGTTAAACACAAATAACGCATATAAATTATGCAACAAACGTCGAAAATATATTGGTATTCTTAGCCATTCAATGACGAGAAGAACTAATACAAACTTTTTCTCCCCGTATAGCTTAACGATATACAGTACTGACGCTTATAAATTATGCAATTGACATTGAATACAGTTTTTGGAATATTGATTAATGATTTGTACAGCTCACGTAATATCCGACAGAATTTTTAGACATTAAATAGTTCTATTTCAGGAATTAATAAATTGTCTAGTTGTCCACGCTTGCCGTAAGAGAAAATGATCAAGGAATGACAGCTTGAGAAATAAAGTAATCGGGGATATTCTTAAAGATCTCGGAGCAAATTCTTGCGAGGTAGAGGAGATATATACTGCGTTTTAATTAACGTCAGATATTTGACGATCACATGATGACGTTAGCAAGGCTCAGCGTCGGGTTAGAAAAAATGTTATCGATTATTTTCTGGTAGATCTGGTATTTAAATGGACGAGTATATAACGCAGTTGTCATCTTGCCTGTTTTTTATTTATTTATTTTTTATTTCAGTTGCATATTTAAAGATTACGCGTCAGGTGGGAGCTCACGAAACTCTATAAAGAGCACATATGAAACAAAACGCACCACAGCACCCTAAAATAAGTAAAACCCAGTCTAACTGTTCTTGGTGTAGAGCAAAAATAGGAAAATACAGTTTGACGGTTATACACTGAACGAAAAATTTTATGCCTCCTAATCATATCCCGGTGTTCAGAGTGGTAGCAATTGAATTTATTTCCGTTATATATATATATTTTTTTTATTATTCATCCCAAAAAATTTAGAAATAACGGGAAACATTAACAGACCTCGAACGTTTGAGTACGTTTTCGTTAATGTAATACCCAATGTAACGCAATTATTGATTACCAATTTATGAAAAACAAGTATTTCTATTTAGCGATCGTTATGTGTCCGCTCTGTTTTATGAGCTGTTTCTTTTATCAGTAGCAACACAGTTATCGTCCTCAAATTGACAAGTTACTTTTAGCTGTCTCTTGAATTGAGAATTATTATTATTATTATTTTTTTAACGCATTACGCCACAATCACAATGCACAAAGACGCTGAAAAACTATGTAACTTTCGAATTGCAAGAGAATAAAAGAGATAATATGCTGACGGGAAAAATATGTGATCGACTGATAAGTTTATATGTCTGTTATAAACGGTGTTCACAGACTGCTGGCCAAAAAACCGTTAGTGGTCATAGATAAGTTTATATGTCTGTTATAAACTGGTCACAGACTGCTGGCCAAAAAACCGTTAGGGGTCATATAAAAATTGCGGTTTCTTGGCCACCGGACAACTGGCCACAAAAGTTCAAGGGGGGGGGGTTGTAAGTATTATCGATTTTTGGCCTACATTGAGAATTGAATTGGGAACTCCAAACAAATTTCGAGTAAACGTTCTATGTAAGCCAAGCGAGAATTACAGCATAATTCATGTATGTTCGGAAAAGGACCCTAAGGTGGGATTTTTTAATAACGCTGCACTTTTACGTAGGTACTAAATATTTACATAACATGTCAAGTTTGCAATATTTTTCTTTTACTTAATTAATTCACAGGCGAAGAAAAAAGTGTTGAATAGGCTTAGGCCTACGGCCTATAAATTAATGTATGGATTGAATGTATTGTGCATAAGTAGAAGCGCAATATTATTGACAATTAATACAGACATTTGACGTGGAATAGGAATAGCTGTGGTGCAGTGGAAGCATATCCGGCGCGTAACTGGAAGACCCTGAGTTCGATTCCTGGTGGCGGCCACTGAGAATTTTTCCGTGATTCACTTATAAACGTGGAAAGAGTGATGACTTCTGTTTGATTATTGACAATACTTGTTATGTAAATTTTACGAATATGGGAATGACGGAATGGAAACTTTTAGAAGGGCCTGAACGTTAGTCCTAATATTATTTTCTGCCTGAGTAATACCGCAATATTAATAATTTGATGTGTTACGTTAACGTTATGAATATAACATCGTTAGAATAAAAACTGTTAAATAGGCCAAGGCCTAGGACTTATGACTTAAGGGCCGCGGGTGGCCTAGTGAAGAGCCAAATAAGATTGTTAACTTTCAACTTCCTACTGTAGGAGTAGCTACTTTCTTAAAAAATTCCAGTTCGGCTTTACTGTAATAAATTTGCGACTATTCTTATTTTTTAAAGTAAGGTGTTAATTTTTATAAAACTATGCACGTTTATTATTTAACTATATCAATTAAAAGGGAAATCATTAAAAGTCAGATTATTTTATTTATAAATACTTGTAAAGTATAATGCATTTAATTGTTAAAGCGATTTTCGTAAAAGCCGCAATTTATCTGCTTCCTTTCCACTCTTGTCTCTTTTCTACGGCGAGCGGAAGGGGGGGGGGGGACATCTGCCTTTCGTCAAAGTGGTGCTTTGCAGCTGCAGCTGGAACATTTGCCAGCGACCGCACCCCAAATAACAAGCGATATATTTCATTTAAAATTATCGGTTGGCCAGCGGTCAGGGTGTGTCTTAACCGTGAGGAGTATCAAGTTACTGGCATACTACTTTTCTTCCCAGTGTAAAGAAAAAAATACGCATTAACACACATTCTCACTGGTATAATATACATTTCTCTCACTGCAGTGTATTAGCAATCCTTCTCAATATATGCTTGTTTTGTTCACCAGCTACTGTATTCTGATTTTTTTCTACTTTATGCACTGTTCTTTAAGAAATGGACATTGCGGTGAATCAGAAAGGCGGACAATAGAAAGGCGGACAATCTGTTGCTTATGATGGTTTTATGTACATCAAGCATTCCTTCAAGAAAAGAAAAGTAAGATGGCGGTGTGATAAACGTCCTCTTCATTGTGGGGGAAGTCTCTACACGGACGAAGGGCTAAGAAATCCCCAGGCCTGTGCACGTGTCTACTCAGGAAACCTGGGGGGGGGGGGGGGGGGGGTATATGATAATTGTGAAATATATAGATTTTCAGCATTTACAAACTACAACTGGAGACATTATCTCAGGGCATGAACCTACTGAGCAAACCTGTCGGGGGGGGGGGGGGGACACCAAAAGTGTAGAATATGAAGAATTTCTCTTCCGACCCAGAGATTTTCATTATTCACATGCCTCCAGATAATGTGTCGAGCTGTAGCTGCTAATTGCTGAGAATCTCCCGATCGGACGAGAAATTGTTCATATTTTACACTTTTGGTATTACCCCCCCCCCCCGACTGGTTTCCTGAGGCAGCAGATACCCTCAGATAATTGGACGAGTTGTATAGGTTGTGAACGCGGAAAATCTCCCGATCAGACCAGAAAATCTTTATATTTCATATTTTAGGTTTTAAGCACCCCTCCCCCGACAAGTTACCTGGGTTTGCACATACTCGCAGAGAATTTTTTTATTTGTAGTTTCTAGAAAAATATCGTATAGAAGTTGGCTTGAAGACAACGGTGAATCATTAGCATGTTTTTAAATAAATTTTGCATAAGACTACCACGGCTTTCAGGCCAACACCATACAACCTCTACAGTCCATCAGTGCAATCCGAACTTTCCTCTCGTATTTGTAAGGTTTGCAGAAAATATTTTACACATCAAATTATTAATATTGCGGTATTACTCAGGCAGAAAATAATATTAGGACTAACGTTTAGGCCCTTCTAAAAGTTTTCATTCCGTCATTCCCATATTCGCGATATGTAGGTGAGATTGCCAAGAAACCGCAATTTTTATATGACCCCTAACGCTTTTTTTGCCAGCAGTCTATGACAAGTTGTCCAAACACCGTTTATAACAGATATAAAAACTTATCAGTCGACCACATATTTTTCCCGTGAGCATATTTTCCGTGGGCATTTTTTCCTATTTTCGAGAAGTGGGTGTTTTTACCATGGACAACTCGGTGGGCTATAAGCAGTCGCCCGTCCCTAATTTGGGGCCGCTGGTTGTAGGGAAGGGAGAGAGCCAGCGCCGTAAGACAAACACATCATCTATGCCTCACCGGGATTCGAATCCGGACCCATCTTGGACGAATGATCATATTCATAAGCCATCGCTTAGACCACTGCGCCACCGGCGCGGCAAGTTTATACTTAACGATATCTTTACGAGGAGCAATAAATTTGTGGGATGTTGTTCAGACAAAGTGCGCAAAAGGTATGGAGCATCAGCTCATTTGCAGTAACCCTCTACAAACAAACATCATAAAAGGAAAGAGGCTTCATTTCATCGCCAGCATGATAAATCTGAAAACTAGCACGACGGAACTTTTTTATCCATGTATATATACATACATACTCGCCAGAATAAAAAAAAAAGCTGATTAAAAAAAACCCAAGATGATCCCCAAAATTAGCCAAAGAAATTTTCCCCACGATCTCTCGTCTAGAGCGAAAGCATTGGCAGCAAATCACGCCCCCCCAATAAATACATTTTGGTTTTGCATCGATTTCAAGAAATGATTCAGATGATGACTCAAAACGCGGGAAAACGGGAAAATCTCGCGAACACTGTAAAACCTTTACATGTTTAATTTTATGAAAATCGCCAAATTCGTTATCGGAAAAAAAAAAAAAAAAAAAAATGCTTTCCATGGAAGCTCAACCTTCCTTTTGTCTGATTTGATTAAATATAATCAAAAACTGACATGGAAGTTGATCACAGCGTTGTGAGACATCGAAATATAAACATCGTTCATGAACTAATCATGCTCTTTTAAAATAAAGAATTCCTTTCCTTCAAAACGTGTGTTCAACAATACATGCGTCCGCGCGGTGGGGGCTGATGGGTGGGATTGCTTCTTGCGTGCGGGAGGAGTGCCGTTCTTCTTCCGGTACAAAGTCTCCGCACAGCCGTGGCCACGACGACGCAGCGTTCATCACCGTGGCATTGCACTGGCCATGCACCATGTTTAAAAATTCTTTTCTCGGCGCTCAGGCAAAAGCCCAAGGTTTTTTTTTCTTCATTTGATAGATTAAACCTTTCTTTGCAAAGAATAATAACTGCAGCTTTCTAAGTGCTGTACTACATTGCCTTTTTAAGCATTGAAGAAAGGCTCTCTCATTGCTCATAACTCAAAAACTAAAGCAGATAGAAAGGCGTGCATTGCACCAATGGATTCATTGGTAAAATTTAAGAAAGAATGATTTATGTATTTCTTTTTATTCTAAATAACGGAGATATTTGCGTTTTTATGCAAAATATGTCTGCCATGCACCAAAATTCAAAAAATTATATCTTTTAACCTATCAGAAATAAAAATTGAAACTTTTAGGGTTTTTATAAGTTGGGAGTAGCTACCCATTAAAAAAAAAATCGTAAGAATCGGAGATGTGTTGGTGGAAAATTAATTCAAAATCAGACGATTTCGCGTGGAACCAATTCTTCATCGCCAATTAGACCATCAGGGCTAGTGGATAAAAAGGGTTTTTCTGGATAAATAAACACTCCACAACGGTTGACATTGTTTTTAATCTGATTCATATAACATTCCAGAGTAGCTGGTTCATTTACAATGCCATATTTCAGGACTACAGTTGAAATGTGCTCTCTGTATACAATTATTTTCACCAGCTTTGCATTAAGAGTTGCGTCCCTCCTGCAAGCAACATCTTTAAAGAGAGTTGAAGATATTCTCTCGGCCCTTTCTTCCTGCCATTTATCATATGATGACTGCCCTTGTGTTATTTTTTCATACTCATCATTTGTTGTTACCATCAAAGATGTGACATAATAAGAGCTCATTTGGTCAAATACTCCTGGTTTCATGTCTGGCTGCTCAGATTGATCCCCATAATCTTTATCTCCTCCCTTTGGCACATGGGATGATTGCCTGAAAGTACATGCAGCCATTTCTGAGTGAAACAATAGACAACAATTTAATCTCTTAACATGCTGATGACCTCTTTGAAAAATGAATTGCCTTAAGGGTGTATGTGGGCTCCTGCCAGTTAATACAGTATACACCTTTCGGTGCCATGCTTGTGCTGGATTTTGATAAGCCAGAACAGCAACATTTGCATGCCGACTTATACCTCCGCCTTTACAGTAATCCACTCGTTTACCTCCTGATGATTTGCAGAATTGGCTCATAAAATTCTCTGCTGGGTTGTTTGTGACATTCCAAATAAGTGTATTGGCACAAGACACTAAAACACAGCCTAAGACTTAGCTGCCAACATATCAATAGCTTTCATGCTATCATACACAGATCCATCAGGATCCTGCATTTCTTTTTTGTGCAAAAGGATTTGCATGAATCATGCTTGCCGAAAACATAGCTTGGACTATTTCGTAACTCAGCAACTAGTTCATCAACAGCCTCTTGATTGTATTCATAGCAGTTTTGTAATGTATGGCTCTTTATTGTGACTCTTGTACCACTTACCAGACATGGTATTTTAAGCTTCAACGCCTTATGAGCACGAATACCTTTGGCACCAGTAAAACGAGATGCTTCAACCTGCAACTTCTCCAGGGCTCGTTTATGCCTATGTACAGCATGATTGGCACATTCTAACTTTAGAACAGGGTTGCCATATGAAACCCTTTCTTATACTCTGCTCATAGTGTTGGCATCTCCATCTCTCACAAGTCTAATGCACCGTACCTTGTACAGTAGTGAACAAAAGTATTTGGCGAAACACTTTTTCGACCATAATATTTTTTTCTGCTGGACCAAATCGGGTCATTTTGGGATATGATATGTGTTATTCAGTTGTAAACATGACCCATATGCAGATGGATCGAAAACCTTAACACAGATCAGGTACCGAGCTTAATCGCAAAGATCATACAAATTGACCAACAAAGTAGGTGTGTATCACATTCATTTAATGCAACGATAACAGAAAACAAGTATGAGAAAACGACAAAACAATAACTAATACTTAGTGGGATAACCACGAGACTTAATAACAGCTGTACAATGGGTTGGCATCGAGTCCACTAGCTTCTCAACAGTGACCTGCGGAATTCGCGCCCATTCTGCAGACAGCTGGTGGAACTTCTGAGCCCTATTCCGGCAGCTCTCCAGCTCCTCCCACTCCAGCTCCTCCCACATATGCTCGATGGGGTTGAGGTCTGGAGATTGGCTTGGCCAGTCTAGAAGTGTGAACTGTTGCTGCTGGAAGGCTGCTTTTGCTACTCTGGAGGTGTGCTTCAGGTCGTTGTCTTGCTGCATGATCCATCCAGGTGACATGTTCTGGTTTGCCCATGGGAAGGCATCGTTGATGAGCATGTTCGTGTAGCTGTGGCCGGTCATTATTCCGTCAATCTTGACGATGGGGCCCATTCCATTGCGAGAGAAGGCGCTGTAAACCATGAGCGATCCTCTTCCGTGCTTGCCAGTCGGCTCAATGAACTGGGGGTTGAATCCCTGGCCACACGGACGTCGTACGAATCGGATGCCATCACTTCCGAACATGTTGAACTTGCTCTTGTTGGTGAAAAGCAACTTACTCCAGTCCGCCGTGGTCCAGTGTCGATGACGGCGCACGAACGCGACTCTGGCTCGTCGATTCTTGACTCTGATGAGTGGTTTCTTGGCGGGGCATCTTCCATTCAATCCACCAGCAATGAGACGACAGGAGATGGACATTCGGCTGACGTTCAGGTCATCGCTGTCGCAGAATTCGGTGGCGATGTCTGCAGCAGTCAAGGTGGGATCAGCACAAGATCGACGGAGGATGCGTCTATCCTGACGCAACGTAGTGGAACGAGGCTTACCACATCGCGGACTGTTCTCGACGGTCCCAGTCTTCTTATAACGTTGCAGGATAGCTGAAATGGACTGGTGTTGGATCTTCAGGGCCCTCGCAATGTCTGTGCCATGCATTCTGGATTCCATCATGTTCACGGCCGCCTGGCGAGCTCCAACAGGGATCTCCGCCTTTTTACCCATTTCTGAAAACCTAAGATTGACTTATTATCACACCACACATCGCAAAACCCACAAAAATCACAAGAAAAACATTAATACATGCAGCAAGCAAATGGGTAATAATTGGCGACTCTTGAATATGGCCCATTTCGAACGACAAATTCGTTCTGAGCGAAATACAAACTAAGCGGCATTGTAACCCACAAATCAACACATATCATATCCCAAAATGACCCGATTTGGTCCAGCAGAAAAAATAATATGGTCGAAAAAGTGTTTTGCCAAATACTTTTGTTCGCTACTGTATATGCTTTCCAGGTATTTCAATCCTTCAACAATTACGTTGCTCTCCATAGAAGTGGAAGTGTTATTCCAACACAAGTGATTTTTTAAAGGAATTTTACCTTTTTCAATCGCACTGCAGACCAAACAGACTTTATTACGGATACCAATGAATAAAATCTTCTAGGTGTACATTCCAATAATAACTGCTACACCACTGGCGTGACCTTCAAAGACAGGCCTGAGAACAGACCACACACTCTCCTGTGACGTCATCACCCTCGGTATGTCTTGGCAGGGGAGCTCTGACGTGACCTTCAACCTTAAGTGATCTTCGTGCATGCTTGGCAGGAGTAGGAAACTACTGTAGCTTTTGCATCAAAGGTCTAACCACGTGCAAGTGTTTTAATTATTATTGTCTTTTGTTTAAATTTTTTATTTGAGTTGTCACCAAGATGCCGTAAACATGCTGTGTTCCGAAATGTAACAGCAACTATTTAAAGAGTCCAAAGGTCTCATTATTTGCATTTCCAAAGAATAAAATACTCCGAAAGCAATGGATTAATAGAATTCATCGAAAGAACTTTATGCCGACGAAATATAGCAGGGTATGTACAGATTTTTTCTTAAACTTAAATGAAAGGTTAAATTATAAATGAAATAACTGCTTTTCATTTGTGGTGTACGTTCAGAAATTTAACAAGTAACTAGGTTCAAGTAATAGACACTTTTGGATCCACTTTCTGACTGCAACTCATGTCACAACTCTAGTTCATAATGGTTATTAAGGAAATTAGTAATCCAATTTCTGTAAAAGTATATATATATATTTCGTAATTTAACTTGTACGTTTCGAACAGAAATTCAATATTTTGTGGCTACTCTTATATTGTTTCTTGTGCTGCATATCAGTGGCGTACCATTTTCTAATTTAACATTTGTTTGCTTCTTATTGCATATAGTCTGCAACAATTGGTGGAAAAATCGTATTAAAAACTTACTCATTATGAATAAATTAAAACATCTTTTGTAAATGTGTATGAGTCTTCTAATCAATGGTTTAGCATGTGCATTAGACTTATACCAAATTACAAATCAGTTAGTCAGTTTTCCATATTCTACAGTGTTGCATGTAACCTGAGATATTTATTTCAGGCGAAGGTTCTAATGCTGGTTAATAGGTCCGAATGTATAGTTCAAATATTGGCTAATATAAAATATCACAACAAACAATAAAATTAAGTATAAATAAAATCTATCAAAATAATCTAGTTTCTAATTAAAATTTGTTTGCTGCTTTTAAGCTTTAATTAATACTTACAAAGGTAAAACTTTTTATTAGTTTTCATGTTAACCAATTATCGTTGCATGTTTTACAAAAGAAAAAAAAAGAAACTAAAAAAATGGTACCATAACATGTATAGTTTACCTAGTTAATCTTCTGAAATACTAAAAACAAATATTAATTTTCTAGGTGTGTGAACTTCATTTAAAGATAAAATATGGATAGTATATATAATTATAAATTGTAATTTTATTACATTGTGGAGATATTTCTATTGTGCATGTTGATGCCAAAAAAAAAAAAAAAAAACTGGGAGGAACTAGAGAAAAGCCAGTTAAATCATGCATTTCCTTTTGACATAGTTGTCACAGAAAGTGATTTTGCTAGAGTGAAAGAGTCTCTACCTATATTAATTTATTTAGCAGGATATTGTGTTCATTCAGTTTTGAAGAGGATTAAATGTAATTCTTGTAGAACTCATTTATCTTGATCGAGAATCGGAACTGGATCCATCACGCTTTCTTGAAAAATTTATATAGAGGAAAACTGGCATATCCAAATCAAAGTGTTGTGAATGCAATAATGTATACTTATATTATTATTAAAAAACAGTACAGTGAATTTGAACATTTGTTTTTAAAATTCCCAAATCAGAAATGTCTATCAACTGAAATTTCTTTGCAACTTTTGCAAGCTGAAGAATTGCTAGGAAACTTTGATGAATGTCCAGAAGGGCTGTATGTGAAAAAAATTTTTTAAATGATTATTTGGGCATCAGTAATGCCATGCGCAATGATTATTGTAAGATGATGAATGATCTCATGCAAAAAACACAGCACAGCCTAAAAAACGAAAATTACAAACTCTTATGAAATAATTTCAGAAGAGCCAATAAAAAATAGAATGCATAACTGAATTATATTGTATTAAAGAACTTATTGATAATTTTAATTTAAAAAAATTCTATAACTGTTAAATGTTAACACCTATATTAGCCTAAATAAGATCCTACAAAGTTAATTATACTTTCCCTAGGTAAATTGTTGCATGGTGGATCTCTTATATCTGATGTTCTAACTTATAACTGTAAACATATGAACCCACCTTACATTTGTTTTACACAAATGCTTTGCAATTTCTTAAGGTTTATATTTAATTTCATTTCATTTTGTAATTACAAAAGGAAGTTATGGGGTTTATAAGTGCTGAATTAATCTGTTAATCGTTTGAAATAGTTAATAAGTATTTTAAGACTTCAGTTAACATAGTTTTCTAGGAATTCATCTGTGTGTGTGTGTGTCATATGAATAATGACTTCATGCAATCAAATCTATTCTAACTCAGATTAATGGAAATTCACCAGTAGTTAAATTACCATGGATTTGAAATACAACAAAATTTTGTGAAATAAATCACTACAAACCCTTGCTGGTTGGAATACGGGAGGTTAATCAGATACAGATACCATTCCTCAAATCTGTAGTCCACATTATAGGACAAATAAAGGTAACTTGATCACGCTAGTTACGTTAAATGAACTTACAAAAAGTTCGTAAGTTGGAAGCTTTCGACCTTATCTTAGGTCTTTATCACGCCTCTGTCCATTGGCGTGATGAAGACCTAAGATAAGGTCGAAAGCTTCCAACTTACGAACTTTTTGTAAAAGTTTTCATTTAACGTAACTAGCGTGATCAAGTTACCTTTATTTGTTAATATTGTTACGTGTTTTGCCCATCACCGTCACATTATAGGATGAAAGGAATTAATCCTCAAGACCTTATTGTCATAAAATCAGACCATTTTTTGGTTGGAAAATTTAAAAGCTACTGTGATGAAACTTTTTATTATGGAGATGGGCCTCCTGGGGAAACCGCCATGTTGTAAAGCAAAAATGGGTAACGCGTTTCAAGCATTGTACCTCTTGGGTGACGTGGAAAGCAATGCAAAAATAAATTCATATAAATTTCAAATAATCAGTATCTTCTTTAGAAAGGGTTAGTGCAGTAAGTTGTAATTTTAAATATTCTAACTCAATGCAATAGCGGCAAATTTATATTCACAATTTTGGAGATGCTCCGTTGCACAAAGGCGCGACTGCAAAAAAGTTTGATATTTTCTGTTGCGTAATATTTAAATTTGACTCGTCTATATTTTAACCTATTTCAGAATACGTTTTTCTTTTCTATTTAAGCAAATGCAAATAAAATCTTGGGATTGAAATTAAGCTCTAGGAGAAGGAAACAACACATCAGAAAAACCTGTCCGATCCGTTCGACACAACAGTTTGCTCTGATCATCAGTGTTATGCGTAGCCCTCTCGTACGTGACGTCACAAACTTGTTCTCAGACCTGTCTACGTAGGTCACGCCACTGTACCCATGCCCATAGCTACGTTTGCACCACCCCTCATCCACTATTACTGTGATGCAGTGGTATTCATCACCATCAATGTCATTTTGTGATATAGAAAAGCTCTTCTCTGCTAATATCGCAGCATTTAACGATTACTCAACACAAGTTGCGAGTACTTGGCCAGCTGCCTGCACACAGGACAAACTTGGGACGGCTCATGTAAGGTATGTTCACGACACTAAATTTCTCTTCTTCCTGATCAAAACCACTGCCAGTGGAAAGAGTGCCAAGCACAGCAAGCTCATTTAGACAGTCACACTCTTCATCTGAGTTGATTACAGTAACTTTGTTACACAGGTTATTGCTGCACACAAAATGATAACCCACATTGGGACCTGACTGAGATATTTTTTCAAAAACAAACTTACCCTGAAAAGTACAGCTGTATGAGTGTTCTAAATGCTGTGTTTGTTCTATCACATAGCTAATGTCACAAATAAACCGACTGGAAAGGAAATTAGTCGCCAGGAAAATATCATCACAAACAACATTTAGAGGTTGCAGGGGACTATCCTCAAAAAACAGGGCCGTGGGTGGCCTAGTGGGCAACGTTTGTGACTGTTGCGGAAAGGACCTCAGGTTCGATCCCAGGCAGGTACGAACGCTCGATCCACTAAATATCTGCCGTGAGTCGGATGGGCACGTTAAGCCGTGAGACCCCGGGTACCGGCCCCATGGTAATAAATAAGGGCGTCTTCCTCCCCCTTTCTACTTTGTTTCCGTGTCACTTTCCTATCAGGCACTCCAGCCCAAATCTCTTAGCTTCCTATTTCTAAGGGTTGTTTATTAGGACCTGGGGTCAGACACTCCCTTCCTAAAATCCTCTACATACGATCATTTCATCATTTGATCATCCTCAAGAAACAGAGTGCTATCAGCCTCTGTTTTTTGCATTCTGAAACCCATTCGAACCATCTAAAATAGAGGATGAGGCCGCTGGTGCTATAGACAAATTTTTGGTATCCAACACAGGTAGCAACGTAGCACTGGATCATGTCCCGATCTGTAAGCAAAAAAAAAAAGCAAAAAAAAAAAAAAAAAAAACCCTGTAATGTACAACTCAAAATTGTCAGTGTTAAACTTAGGAAAGCATGTTTGACAGAGAACAAATTAGATGGCAAAATTAGTAGGCAAGTGAATTCTTCATTGATAGTCATGGCTGCTTTGGGAGGTTTTCACATGAATGATGGGTTCTCAAGACAGTCCCACATAGTTGTGTATGAAAGTGTAATTGTTCCTACTATGATGTATGGCAGTGAAACATGGGTACTACAGAAGAGACACAGTCATTTGTGTGCTGGAGAGATACGTTACTTACAAGGGGGGGACTCGTTCTGATCATGTGAGGAATGAAGATGCGCTGCAGTTGTGTAATGTGAAGCAAAACGTTGTTAGCAAGGTGGAGATTAATATTCTTAGGAGGTTTGGCCATGGTGAAAGAATGAGTGACGAGACGCTTACTAAGAGAATTTATTTATCCCAAGTGGCAGGAATGAAAGGTAGAGGAAGGCCAAGGAAATCACGGGAGGACCAGATTCTAGAATGGCTGCATGAGAAAAAGATAATGAGTATGAAGTACAAAAGGTCTTGTGTGTGGCATGTAATGGATGTTAATGAAGCCCAAGCTGTGTGCTGAGATCGCTGTAAATGAAGATGTTTAATACAGCAGCAGTAAGTTCTTTCTGTGAGAAGCTAACTTCTGATTATTAGAGAACAACTTAGTGGCATGTATGTATGTAGTTGCATCAAAGTCATGGTTTTTACTGAGAATTTAATATCGAATAATATATGGAAAGAGATGACAGAATACAAAATTGAATATTTTTCTTTTCTTTTTATGTTCACTGTTTGGTAATAAAATTGGTTGTATTTATCTAAATTGTTCAGGATTCTATGCCGGATTAGCATCTTTTTAAAAAAGTAAGTTTTACAAATAAAAAAATTACAATTTTGCATTAGTTTATTTTTTCAAATGCTATTTTGTTAGAAAATCAGAAACTGATATCTTTGACACATAAATGAAACCACAGCTATAATATTTGCACCGTTTGAAGTGGTAGAACTGCTTTATCTCCATAATTAACTTTGATATTGTA
Organism: Macrothele yani; assembly: GCA_039090855.1. Taxonomy (NCBI): domain Eukaryota; kingdom Metazoa; phylum Arthropoda; class Arachnida; order Araneae; family Macrothelidae; genus Macrothele; species Macrothele yani. Next base: position 77,719,193 of record CM077023.1, on the reverse strand, counting down.
CTTCTAAGTTTACTTTTGGGACTACCAAACTTTAAAAAATAATAAAATATCCCTTTTCAGCTTTTTGAAACTTTATGTGGGCACAGTGTTAAATATTTAAAAACTGCTTAAAAGAAGTGAGCAATGCATATCCCGTCCATTAGATTAGCTATTAATGAAGAAATTGATGGCAAGATAAATTTCTTGGATGTCAGCATCTCAAAATGTAATAATCTTCTTTCCACTTCTGTGTACCGAAAACCAGTTTCTACCAATAGCATTATTCCTTTCAATTCTCATACCTTCCACCAATATAAACTGTCAGCCCTCAAGTCTCTCATTCATCGAGCTCATTTGGTTTGTAACACTGAAGTTAATCTAACAAATGAATTAGCAAACATCCGCTTGATTGCTACTCAACATGGCTTTCCCCCTCTCCTGGTTTCTAAATTAATTCAAAATGCTAAGAAAAAACCAGTTGTTGCTCTTCAACCTGTTTCACTAAAAAAGGAACTAACGTTTGCTGGCTCAATCCCTTACCACGAACCTTCTGCCTACAAACTCATCAGTATCTTCAAACGAGAAGGATATAGACTTGCCGTTCGTTCTTCCCCTTCAATTTCTGTTATACTCCGTAATGACGGAGACCCAAGACCTCCGCTTTCTTCGACTGGAGTGTACAAAATTCCGATCAAGACTAACGTTGGATTAACCGCGTACATAGGAAGTTCATTCCAGAAAATTCTCTCAAGACTTCAGGAACACAAATCTGATGTTAAATTTTGAAAACCTTCATCCGCCTTATCTCTTCTTACCATGGCTGACACTTCCACTATTCCACTTTGGTCCGATACTAAAAAGTTGGCTCCCTTCCAAAATCGGTATGCTCTGAGGTTTAGAGAAAGTTTGGAAATTTTATTTTCCAAAAATTGCAACTCTGAGCTCCCCATTTTCGTTCCTTACATCTGGAAATCCCTCATTGCATCACGTCACCCGAAGTTACCATGACAAAACTTACCTTTCCAATCTGGCAACGTAAACCAATCGTAGTCGCACTGATGAAGGCCATAGTAATGGCTGAAATATATTTGCATTAAACTTTTATACGTAACTTAGCGTGTTCTACATTACCTTCTTCTTAAGATGAATATAGATTTATCCCTGAAAGTATTGTTTGTTTTCCTGGCTGTTTACATTTTTTTAAAAAGCGAAAAAAAAAAAAAAAAAAAATTGCACCCAGGACAGTGTGCAACATTTCTTTCATGCTGCATCAATGAGTTCTAATTTTAAGCACCTAAAACAATGATAAAAGAAATAATAATATTCTTTAGCTGCCCACACTCTTTTCAATTATAAGAAAAAAACAACAAATGAATTGGTCATTTTTTTCAACTTTTTTGTCTGTTCTTTCAACTTCTCTGCCTGTCCTACTTTTTTGGTATATTGGGCATGAGTCTTCTCTCTAGCGTGATTCAGCAAATGGATTTATAGGCTACTTTATTGTCATTTTGTTCACTACAGTGGACTATGTCTGCTGTAGCTGTTGGTGATGGCACATGTACACTAGATTTTTTGAACCCTCACATGTCTAATGAAATTTCTGAGATGGGCCAACAAACCTGTACATTTTTCATGTTTTGAGTGAATATACAGGGTGCATAGGAAAGCCTCTTTAGCCTGGAATAACTTGCGAATGGAGAGAGGTACAGTTATGCAAGTGAGATAACAGTATAGTAAAGTGACTACGCCTGATCGAATGTAACTGATAGCAGCGCCCCTAGTGGCGAAATGCGGAAGTTAGCCATTGCAAATCGAAAACGAAAAGGATAGAGCAAAATTTCCAATTACTAAGTTGTAGAGCATCAATTAATTAGTACAAAACGATATTTGTTTCACACGGATAAGATAAATTGTCGCCTGAATACCCTACAATGTCCAAAATTGATGCGCAACAATTCGAATCTGCATATCCACATTTCGAAAATGTAGCCGTATGCAAATGCAGATTGTGACGTTGTACCATGCCTACGATATAAAAACCAGTAGCAGGATGTACCCTGATCAGAAGTTTAGATCTACGTATGCTGTGTGAGAATGGTGAACTTGGATTTCTGGGGTTATGTAAAAATCAGGTGTATGCAACAGCGCCTACAAGTCTGCTGGATCTGCGTTGTCATGTTACAGATGCTTGCAGTAGTGTGACACCTTCCACGCTGAGGAATGTGCATGCAGAGTTACTTTCACGATAAAAATGTGTATCGTGGACAATGGCGAACTCTTCGAACATACTTGACATTAACTTTTTATCACTGTGCGCCAGTTTGTCTTTTTTGTTTTGTCTGACGTCATCAAACTGTACTGACATAAGTATGCATTTATGCAATAAATTGTGTGTATTTGCTCATACCTATGCCTGTTCCCTTCAAACGTTCACACAAAAGGTTGTGCATCGATTTCGGACATTTTAGGGTATTCAGGTGACAATTTATCTTATCCGTGTCAAACAAATGTCGTTTTGTACTAATTAATTGATGCTCTACAACTTTGTATTTGGAAATTTTGCTCTATCTCTTTTCATTTTCGATTTGCAATGGCTGACTTCCGCATTTAGCCACTAGGGGCGCTGCTATTGGTTGCATTTGATTGGGCGTAGTCGCTTTACTATACCGTTATCTCACTTGCATAACTGTACTTCTCGCCGTTCGCAAGTTATTCCAGGCTAAAGGGACTTTCCTATGCACCCTGTATAAATAAGAACAATGAATAGAGAAATTATGCAAATTCATATTTCTGTGCTGGCTTTGTTAAGATGATACAAATAATCCTTTATGCATTGATTTCTGTAAAATAATCTATTCGCACTCTATTAGGACACCCTACTGATGTCGCATTCTTCGCAATTTGCGGGAAAAAAATAAATCGTTTTGCCGAAACTATTGGCGATTATCTTTTTGTAATCACACTTTAGTGAAATAAAATTGAATTTTGCGAATAGGTTGGCAAAAACTTTAAAGAAGCCAGAGCAACCGCTGCTACTAAGGCTTACTTGAAAGGAATTGTCAATGCTTTTTTTGACTGAATTGAAATTGAAGATTTCATTCAACTATTAATTATACCGCAAATCAGGAGAGGAACAATATTGTAGTCAAATAGCAAGTCAGTGTAAAAGTGGCTTTGCTTTGAAAATCTTATCATTTACTGGAAGGCGGCATTTATTTTCTTCAGCGGTGACGTCCTGGCAGGGTTTCGTCCCGAGGTCACTGACTGGAGTTATGTACTGCCTTAAAAGGATAGATTATCAGTTTAGAGCAATATTAAAAATTAGCTAAATTTAAATTCTGGGTACTTTTTTTTATGGTCACAGCTCACGTGCTGGTGTTCCGGAAGTGTGATTGTATAATTTATATTTTTCAAGTGTGTTATTGTTGGAATTTAAAATTGTTGTTAATACTTTTTTTCCCTTTGCTAAGTAAATGTTATTTACGTTGTGTGCTGTAAAAGAGTTCTGGATGGAAAATATGTAAATGTGTGATTCGATGACATCTGTTGAAGGCGAGATGGGAAGTCGTCGGGGTCTGAGGATTGCTTCACTATTTATATAGACTTCTACGGATCTTGGACGCTTGGTTCTTTTGCTCAGCCTTTTTGCTCATTTTGTTGTTGCCTTCTTGGTTAACCTGTGTGAAATTTTCAGCGGCTTTGGGTGGGGAAGTTGACGGTTCCAGGTGAGGTCCTGATGGAACGATGAGAGCTGTGACATTAGCTTGAGTAATGGAACCTGGATATGTTACTACTGTATTACTCTTGATTATCAGAATATATTCTTCTGTTGGAGTCTTCATGGGGGGAACTATGATTCCTGAAGTGCTGTGCCTGGCTGAGACTGAGTTACGTTCTTGCTGAGAAACTGCTATCTGAGAACTTGGGTTGTGAAGTTGCTTTTGCTGGATGTCTGCCTGCAAAAGCAAATTCACAACCAAAGTTCTCAGATAGCAGTAGGCTTTATCGATTGGATCCCTGCTGCGCTATGCTGGAATTACTTGAATATGTTCTTTTGTTTGGAACTGATTTCTGCAGTGTTGTGCCTGGCCTGGATTGTGTTCGAGGATTGGTTCTGCTGCATAGACTTGTATCAAAAAGGTTCCTGTGAAGAGATTTCCCAGATTACAGTGATCAAATGATCATATGTAGAGGATTTTTAGGGAGTGTCTGACCCCAGGTCTTAATAAACAACCCTTAGAAATAGGAAGCTAAGAGATTTGGGCTAGAGTGCCCAATAGGACAGTGACACGGAAACAAAGTAGAAAGGGGGAGGAAGACACCCTTATTTATTGCCGGGGGCCAGTACCCGAGGTCTGACGGCTTAACGTGCCCATCAGACCAGATGTATTGGATTTTAGGAAGGGAGTGTCTGTCCCAGGTTTTAAACAACCCTTAGAAAAAGGAAGCTAGGAGATTTGGGCTATGGTGCCCAAGACGAACGTGACACGGAAGAGAGGTAGAAAGGGAGAGGAAGGCGCCCTTAGTTGTTACAGAGGCCAGTACCCGGTATATAAACGTGCCCATCCGACGCACGGCGGATATTTAGTGGATCGAGCGTTCATACCTGCCTGGGATCGAACCTGAGGCCCTTTCCGCGGCAGTCACGAATGTTGCCCACTAGGCCACCCGCGGCCCCCGGATTGCAGTGATCATCAAATGATCATCTGTAGAGGACTTGGGATCGAACCTGAGGCCCTTTCCGCGGCAGTCACAAATGTTGCCTACTAGGCCACCCGCGGCCCCCTGGATTGCAGTGATCATCAAATGATCATCTGTAGAGGACTTTAGGAAGGGAGTGTCTGTCCGACGGCTTAACATGCCCATCTGACGCACGGCGGATATTTAGTGGATCAAGCGTTTGTACCTGCCTGGGATCGAACCTGAGGTCCTTTCCGCAGCAGTCACGAACGTTGCCCACTAGGCCACCCGTGGCCCCGGATTGCAGTGCGTGAGTTATGAAAACCTAGGGTAGGACCAGGAATTAGGAAGTTGTGCATTTGTAATAGTAAATTTTCTTGTTCTTGTTGTCAGACTTTATTGTTGCGTAACTTGATATAGTATGTTTAAGATATTAAGTGCTTACCGAATTGCTTATTGTTAGATGAGTTGTGCAAGTATGTGGATATAGCTAACTTGATTAATGCCTAGCTAGATGTAAATTGCTAATAGCGCGATCGATGGTAAAGATGTCATGTGCTTGCTGAGTTATGTAATAATGATGCAATTTTTGTCTAATTTAAACATTGAAATAATCCGATTTACCTTTGGATTATGTAAAGAGTTACAAATTAGATTTCTGTTTATGAGTAATTTTTGGGTTAGTTATTTGAAAGAGCCTGTCTAACCCTTGGTCTAACCGCATCTTACGTCCTAGCCTGGCAGGTAAAAGCCGAAATATTAGCCGGGCAAAGTAAAGTAACCTCATTCGGGAGGAGGGGGGGGGGGGCTAGGAGCGTTGCCCAGCTAAAGTGGCAAAGGCACATACCACTTAGAATGCAAAATAAATAGTAATAATAATAGTAAAAGGGTCATTCCGTGTCGTCAAAGCAACACAGTTTGGAATTAAATTCTCCCTTGACCTCTCAGATTTTGATGAAACTTAGTCTACTAAGTGTCCTTACATAGTTATGAATGAAAACCCAAAAGAATTTTTATTTTGCATTCCTCTCAAATGTTATTAAGTATTAATTGTTTTAATTTTTATTGAAAAAAAGCTGCAACCTGAAATAGTTAAATGCTGTTTTCTCAGGAACCAGATGAGATACAGACCTGGCCAATGTCTCATTTTCAAGCTCTTTTGATGGGCTTTAATTTGATACGCAAGACGATAAAATTAAAAAAATCTTAGAACCAAATTTAAATTTAAAAATTTTCAAAAACGACAATTTTAAAATTTCGGAAAAATTCACAAAATTACTTTATACTATCCTTTTACTCCTCCCAAAGTTTCATTTTGGGATCATAATGGGATCAGATTATACAGGGAGTACAAGTTTCACATGTACGGAGAAAATGTAAATTTCATTTTTAAAATACCACGGTAAATTTTTGATGAAAAAAATACAGTAAAACCTTGAAACTCCGGCATCGATGGGACCGGAAGAGTGCCGGATTTATGAAGGTTTCAAAAAATTGCGTAACGGGCAACGTAAAGTATGTACTTACACGTAACAGGTCCCTTTAAACGAACATTTACGCATCTACGCCTTATAAATATGCATAAATAAATAAAAGCACTCTGAAGTAGAAACTAAATATGTACTATTTACTGTATTAATAAAGGTGCAGATTGGAAATTTAGCTAAGTGGCCAGCAAATCATCAGAACTTAGTGGCAAAAAAAAAAAAAAAAAAAATCCTCGTAAGTCAATGAAACTTAGAAATACAGAGTAAAATACGGTATTTCTTTGTCGTTACACAGAATTGCAGTAAATAACCCTCTTGTATTTAAACATTTCAGCACTTCCTTTTAATTCCGTGGACTCTCCTACTAATGTAATCTTTTGATGACCCGTGGTAGGTCGAAAGTAAGAAAAAAGTACTAATTTGTGAGGAGAAGGAAAAACAGAAGGCACCGCATCGATGATAGAGAATAAATTCTGTCGGCCGGGGGTTTGTCCAGTAGCCGGTGATATTGGAAAACATAAAAATAAATAAAACAAGCTGACAGTGATTTTTAAAACAGCATGGATGATTTTTTTTTAAGAAGTAAAAATACGTCCCTAATGTTTTTAGGACGTAATTTTTGTTATTCACGCGTGAAATACGCCGGTTCAGGAGGTGTTAACGCTATCTCTGGTTACACATGTTTCAATTATGATTCCAATACCAAGCTACCAAATATGACGTGTTAATAAATTTATTTTGCGTAACTTAAAAAGTTTTTGATGGATACAGAAGAAATTTGAATGGATATTTCATTAATACAAATCATTGCCATAATAAAAATATCAAAACATTTATTCGAAAATTCATGAAAATGGGAAAACATATTTTATTTCCTAGTTAGCAATAATTCTTCACTGAGCAAACCGCCATCCCAATTACCCCGCAAAACTTCCCTCTGGAAGGAGGGGGGGGGGCAACACACAAGGTTATAAGGGTAGCTGAATGTTTCGGCAATGAACACCCGTCTGTAATGTACTGTACTTGTTGACAGATTTATGTTCCCTTTATAAGTAAACTGCATCATCACTTCAGCAGTTTCCTCCCCCAGTATGCAATGACAGAATTAACGGCGGCATCTATACTATTTGCAAATTTTTCACACATCATACTACTTGCCAATTTTTAACCTAATTAATAATCCTCTCTATCATGAATGCGAGTAGAAAGACAATGGATGCTTTAAATTGTTCTAACCCTTTAAAAAAACCTCATCATTCCCATGTAAGAAAGGGATTAAGATCTGTTATGCCTTGGATGTGTTCACTGATACCAGGAATGACTGAAAATTCCAAAGTCTGTGATAGCTGTAGAAAGGAGCTTTTGAAGCTGAATGAGAATAGGCCTACCACAGAGGATCTCCCCAGCACCAGCCAGTGTGACCCTCAACTTGTGAATGATGGAAGATCTGATGATGATCTTGACACTGATGCTTCATTTGGTAATCAGTCTTAGTCATAAAGATCATTTAATACCTCTCTTATGAAGATAGGTGAATCTCCAATACACAAGAAAAAGGCAAAATATAAAAAATATTCTAAGCAGAAAGCTAAAAAAAAAAATCAGTTCTGCAATAAAAAGGAAACTTATTCCAAATGCTGATTCCTCTGATGATGATCAAGATAGTGTTTCAAACGATGAGATGATGAACCACTTAACCAATGCCTACCAAAATTGTGAAAGCAGGATAAAGAAGATTATGATACTGACCTTGCTGCCTGAGAGTTGGAGTGTTAGGAAGATCGTTAGAGTTTAAAGCTACAAATTATCAGGTTAGGCAAGCCAAAAAGCTCTTACAACAGTGGGGGATTTTTTTTTTTTTTTAATTGGAGGTTTAACGACCACCGTGAGCAACTCAATGGGCTATAAGCAGTCGCCCGTCCCTAATTTAGGGTCACTGGTTCCAGGGAAGAGAGAGAGCCAGTGCCGTAAGACAAACACAACATCCATGCCTCACCGGGATTCGAACCCGGACCCCTTCGGACGAATGATCAGAGGCCAACGCCTTAGACCACTGTGCCACCGGGGCGGCGGGGATTTTGTCCACACCAGATCAAAAGCCAGGGAAAAACCTACCCATACAGACTGCCAATGTTATTAAGCGATTTTACGAGAGTGAAGAAGTAAGCAGACCAATGCCAGGCATCACGGACTGTGTTTCAATGAAGGGCAGTGAAGGTAAGAAAATTAAAGTTTCCAAAAGGTTAATGCTATGTAATTTGAAAGAAGCATACAAGCTCTTCCAAGAAAAGTTTACTAAAACTAAAGTTGGCTTTTCAAAATTCGCAGAGCTACGGCCAAAAAACTGTATACTAGCCGGCCAGAGTGGTACACACTCAGTTTGCGTGTGTACTATCCATTAAAATGTCAAACTGATGATGGAAAACTCCAAGATGAGTTCTATCATGGATGGGCAGATTCAAAACGACAAGGATTATCTTTTAAAAATGGTGTGTAGTACAGCGTCCATTGATTGTTACTTTTCAAATTGTGGTTCTTGTCCTGGTGGTGATGAAATAAGGAAAATCGTGGAAGATGAATTTGAAAAAAACCTTAATTGAAACAGTAATGTTTCACCAATGGATCTCAGTTGACCGGTGCAACTTGGAAACTCTACAAAAACCTGTTCATGAATTTGTTGATCTGTTTTGCGACCATCTCAAAGTTCTTCGTCATGATTTCATTGCCAAGCAACAGAGTGCTTTTATGAGTCATACCAAAGAAAATTTGTCCCATTCAGAGGTGGCAGTAGTTTGTGACTTTTCTGAAAACTACCGTTTTGTTTTACAAGACGAAGCGCAATCCTATCGTTAGAACAGTGCCCAGGCTACTGTTCACCCTTTTGCGGTTTATTTCAGGAAAGAAGACAAGGTCGAACACTGTAGCTTTGTGGTCATCTCAGAGTGCCTTGAACACAACACCGTGGCTGTCCATTTATTTCAGAAAAAACTTATTCAGTTTTTAAGGTCCAAATTTAACGATGAACTGAAGAAAATTTTCTATTTTTCGGATGGCTCAGCTACCCAATATAAAAATAAAAAGAACTTTCTGAACCTTTGTAATCATGAAAATGATTTTGGAATTGAAGCAGAATGGTATTTTTCAGCTACTGCTCACGGTAAAGGCCCATGTGATAAAGTGGGGGGGGGGGGTTAAAAGAGAGGCAGCAAGGACGAGTCTATAAAGGCCATACCAAAATCAGATCATGACACCTTTTCAACTCTATGAATGGGCAAAACTTGACCTTTCCTGGTCCATGGAATTTACATATGTTACGCAAGAAGAGTACATAGAAAATGAACAACATCTGGCCCATCGGTTCAGTCAGGCTGTGGCAATTCCAGGAACTCAAAAGCTGCATGCTTTCACTCCCTCAAGGTATGGAACAAAAGTTTATGCTAAGCCATTTTCATTTGCCTCATTATCAACTAGCTATCCAGTCATCTCTAATGGAGAGAAGTTAAACTTTCATGAACTTAATGGGTATGTCATTTCTACATACAACGACAGATGGTGGCTGAGCTATGTTTTGGGAAAAAACATTTCTCCATCCATCAGGACCTTCTCCTTTTTACCCATCAACACCTGATGTGCACTGGATTCCTTCTACTGATGTCATTTTTTATATTTTTTTTTATTGGAGGTTTAACGACCACCGTAAGCAACTCAATGGGCTATAAGCAGTCGCCCGTCCCTAATTTAGGGTCACTGGTTCCAGGGAAGGGAGAGAGCCAGTGCCGTAAGACAAACACAACATCCATACCTCACCGGGATTCAAACCCAGACCTCGTTCGGACGAATGATCAGAGGCCATCGCTTAGACTACTGCGCCACCGGGCGGCTGATGTCATTTGCAAAGTGAATCCCATCACGCCAACTGGTCGAGCTTACACTCTACCAGAAGGGGAAAAGAAGATTACTAATGTCATTAAACACTTCTTGGACTAAAGCAAAGACTGATAGACTTGAGTTAGCAGCAGCCACCACCTCCAGCATATTGACGAATACTATGTTAATTTTTTGGGGTAAGCTGCTAAAACCAATGTTTTCTTCTTGTAAATTGAATTCAATTTTTTTAGTTGCCAAATAGTTAGAAAATGTAGAATAAAATTTGTAATAAGCTCTAACAAAAATTCTCAAACTACAGGTAACAAGTCAGCCAGATTTGTCTAAAGCCAGACTTTCGTGAAAAGCTAAATCTGATATGTTAGCTATTTCTCCATACATGTGAAACTTGAACTCCCTGTATCATATTGATCCCAAAATGAAACTTTGGTAGATGTAAGAGAATAGTGCAAAGCAATTTTGTAATTTTTTTCAAAATTTTAAAATTGTCGTTTTTTGAAAAATTTAAATTTAAAAATTAAATTTGGTTTTAAGAAAAAAATTATATTTTAAACTGTCATGTTGCACATCAAATTAAAGCTCATCAAAAGAGCTTGAAAATGAGACATTGGCCAGGTTTGTACCTCATCTGGTTCCTGAGAAAACAGCATTTAACTATTGCAGGTTGCAGCTTTTTTAAATAAAAATTAAAATAATTAATACTTAATAACGTTTAAAAAAATACAAAACAAATTTGGGAGGGGGGGGGGTCGTTCATAACTATTTAAGGACAGTTGCTACACCAAGTTTCATCAAAATCTGAGAGGTCAAGGGAGAATCAGTGTGTTGATTTGACATGGAAAGACCCAAAACGGAATTTGTACATACCTTACAGGTTCGTGTTTACTCTTCAAATAACGCAGTCTTTGGGCTCTGGAGGCGCGGATGTCGACGAAGTCGGTTCTTACTAGGTTTTCCTATAATGCAGATGAGGTTCAAAAGTTTTCAAAAAACGCTTATCTTATGATTAAGAAACACTCAAAAAATTATTTTAAAAAATACACCGGCTTCGAACGGTTACGGTGAGCTTTCACACTTGAGGCCACGTGCTCAAATCACACAGCAACGAGAAACCGCCAGATGATGATGTGGTATATTGGGTGGATTGAAAAAATTTTGGACCCTATTTCCTGCTAAATTACAACAAGATAATCAATCAAAATTAATTAGATTTTGAAGAACATTCCACTTTTAACACCACTTTTAATATCAGTCAGAAAATAATTCATACAAAATACTTAAAGTGCAACTAGATATCCAGTGGTAAGGAAGAGGGGCGCCATCTATAAGCAAGTATCATCACTACACCAAAGTAAAGAGTTATTGATTTTTAATATAATTTAGGACAGTTTTTCACAAAAAACACCGATTGCACAATCTAAGTTAGGATGTCTTTTATTAGTGGGCGAATTTCCGTGAATGGGCAATCTTTCTTCGCTGAGGAAATAGGGTCCAAAATTTTTCTGACCCTTCCAGGCCGTTGAGGTCCACCTTAAACGCACGCTACACCGTAAGCACGGACTTGGTCTTACTAAATTCGAGCACACAAAACGCCTTCTGTTTCCTCGACGCCATTTTCTCACTCACTAAGCATAGCGGCTGTTTGGACCCTCGTGCTGCCATCTAGCGGTAGTCCTAACAAACTCTGGGCCACGCCCGTAGACATGACATGAGTCGCATTCATCGGTGATTCGTGGTTGCCGAGATATCCACTTTTCAAATCGGGACCTTCTTTATGAAACACCCTGTATATATGATAGATCACTTACTATTTTATCAGGTACAATTTATGGCAAACAACATTTTGGAGTATTTATTCCAACGGAACTGTCTTATTTCAACAGAACGATGTTTTGAGGTCTTACTTCGTGTCATTAGGTAGTTCTTTGCTAATACAAAACCACTGTATTTGATTTTTTATTCTAGTTAGACCTCTTCACATTCATGAGGGAAACAACTTGATCGTTGGAATAAATATTTCGGTGTGGAGACATACTTTTCATTGCCGCCCCGGTGGCGCATTGTTCTAAGGCGTTGGCCTCTGATCATTCGTCCGTAAGGGGTCCGGGTTCGAATCCCGGTGATCATTCGTCCGAAAGGGGTCCGGGTTCGAATCCCGGTGAGGCATGGATGTTGTGTTTGTCTTACGGCACTGGCTCTCTCCCTTCCCTGGAACCAGTGACCCTAAATTAGGGACGGGCGACTGCTTATAGCCCATTGAGTTGCTCACAGTGGTCGTTAAACCTCCAATCAAAAAAAAAATCCCGGTGAGGCATGGATGTTGTGTTTGTCTTACGGCACTGGCTCTCTCCCTTCCCTGGAACCAGTGGCCCTAAATTAGGGACGGGCGACTGCTTATAGCCCATTGAGTTGCTCACGGTGGTCGTTAAACCTCCAATCAAAAAAAAAATACTTTTCATTGTGAAAGGTCTTTTTAAGGGTACTTTTTAGTATCCTTATATACGCACTTTCACAACAGCACGAATCATGATGGGTACTGGGTTGACGTGCTGCCATCTACTGGCCGATACGTAGTATGGTATTTAACTAGCTATATATTGAAGTCGTCCTCAATTTTAATATTAAGATAGATTTCAACTTGTATTCATCTGAAAAACTGCAGATTTTCCCTATGATATCGTGCACTAAATTAATTTACCGTATTATTCAATATAATCGTTTTTCACATATGTTAAGTAACCTCACAGTGAATTTCTTAGGAAGCAGAACTTTCCACGATATAATTCAATATGATCATTTGTCACATATGTTAAGTAACCTCACAATGAATTTCTTAGCAAGCAGAACTTCCCCCGATAAAAGACAGTGTTCCTGTTAAGTGACTCTCTTCATAGGCCCCGCATACTCGCAAATTCCAAAGTAGCTCTGAACCAATCGTGTGGCGGAAATGGCCTTAATCGCAATTCCGTGCATTCACTTGTGGAATACGCGGGCAGGTAACGACCACCGTGAGAAACTAGATGTGCTATAAGCAATCAGCCGTCCCTAAATTTGGGCCATTGGTTCCAAGGAAAGTAGAGAGCTAGTGCCGTAAACAAGCACAGTGTTCATGCCTCACTAGGATTCGAAACCGGACTCATCACGGACGAATGACCAGAAGACAGCGCTTAGACCACTGCTCCACCTGGACGGGAAATCCCTCTTGGCTTCGCGTAGGGGCGGACTGGCCCACCGGGACACCGGGATATTTCCTGCTGGACTACTCGAGAAATGGCCCACTATTCCTCGTATCCTCTTTGTATTGTTTTGAAATTACGAATAATATTTTTAGTAGTTATGAATAACAATCGTAACTTCAATTGAGGTTTATATTATTTGTCTAAAACGTAATTGTCTTAAATATATATTGGCGTTTCATTCTACCTGTATATTTGTTGGGCGTTTGCTCTAAAATGACAAAGCAAAATTCTCTCCACTTCAGTGAAAATTTTGTTGCATTTATAAATAAACGAAACTAACTATGATGAAGCCTAGGTGGTCGGACTTGGAGACAAGGGGTCATTGGCAGGCTCTTCCCATCTTGAAGGAGGCATAAGTAACAATTTGATGGTCCATAATCCACACGCCCTTATCCACGTACAGACATAGAGCAGAAAGCGATTCTTCGACAAAGATGTTCCGAAGTCCATGTCCCACCTACATTCATTTAAAAAGAAACAACGATTTGCCGATACTGGTTCATAGAACAATATGGTAATTCATGAGTCAAAGTAATGGGTAGACTAAAACAAGGCGTCTATCTAAGGAGGCGGTCCGAAAATAGTTGCACAGTAGACAAACAGTGATCAAATAAATTTAATTATCTGGTTCAATCCCCGTTTTGAGAATCGTTTAATATGCTACATTCAGTCATGAGTAAATTTTAAAATATTGTTCACCCCAAGGAGGTTAGAAAAATACTTCTGGAGATGCCCTGGTCTCTTAACCGTGAAGCCGCAATATGTAGGGAATTTGCCATTGTTTACATGATACCTATGTAATTTTATCTGTCTGCATTGTGGAATTGTGTGGTTTTTGGTTGCAGAAATCGTTTTAGTATCAAACCAGAATGAATTATACTTCTTACACGAGTGAAGTTTACAATTTTAAAGATATGTTTTGTTTAGAATTCGCACCAATGTTCATTTATTTAAATCTGAAATAAAAATGGGAAACAGCCTCAAAATAATTAAGGATTTTATAAATGCAGCATTTTCTCACACATTGGAAACAAGTTACGATGCAAAATTGGAAACATTTGCGACGAAAGGAGGCGATTCGGCCTACACAAAATGCGTTGTAATAGCCTTGAAAACCATCAGCTTTCCCACACTTTGACAGCCGTCGCTCGCGGTTATAGGCTTCACACTAAGTGGTACTGCTCCATTAACAAGGGCATCCCCAGTTATCTTATTCTAACCTCCTTGGTTCACCCTTACATTGCTGCAAAAATTTGTTCACGACTGAATTTGTTTTACAATGCATATTTCAGTAGCTCTATTTCATCCAGGCGTTAGCAGAATTTTTTCATGGGGGAATTTATGAGGTACTCCCCTGTGGGTAGTGGGTAGTGGGTACCTGTGTTTTTGTAGTGGACCACAAGACTAAAATTCCCAACCTGGTTTCGTTTACCCAATCTGCCCCTGGCTTCGCGTACTTCTTGAAATTGTTTTAATTCATTTTAGTCCATGAAAGGTCCTATTCTTTGTTTAGGGGTTTAACGACCATCGTGAGTTGCTCGCTATGAGCAGTCAACAGTCCCTAATTTAGGTCCACTGATTCCAGGGAGGGGATAGAGTCAGTGCCGTAAGACAAACATACCCTCCATGCCTCATCGGAGATTCGAACTTCGACCCACCTTGAACGAATGGTCAGTAACCAGCCTTTAGACCACTCTGCCAGCGGAGTGGCAGGAAAGAAATTTGTTGCAGAAATAGCAGATGAATTTGTTGCAGAAATAGTCATTATAAGCCGAATGAGTCTGATTATGTCGAGGAATACACTGACCAGATGTTCAGCAATCAGATACTCATAGAATTTATCTACATTTTCTTTCTTCATGTCCCTGTGAATAAATTGCGCTGAGTTCACTTTTCAGAAAAATGAAATCGAAAAATGAAGGGAAAAGAAAAAGCGATCCTTGAGAATTTCATGGTGAACTGAAGAAATTGCGTTTGGTGAAGCAGACTTGAAACATTAGCTTTGACACTTTACTGAATCTCCCGGATGCATTCAAAGTAATAATGTCGATGACTTCTCAAAATAATCGACTGTGCGAAGATAAACTGCGACAGCACCAGGTTCAGTTTATGCGAATAACGCCTGCTTGAAACTGTCTTTGATTTTTGCTTGAAATCCATATGTTCGCTTGCCATTACTGCGACGTAATCATACGTTTTAGCCACTAATTCTGACTGACATTTGAAATCCTTCAGTATCTTGATAGTATGTTCAGAAACGACATATACAGTTCGGTTTTTGCTGACATCTGTGAAATTTAAAAATCCTTCTTCGACTGACTCTGTAAAGTATCGAAAACTGACGAAAGCTGGGGTTTTATGGTGACATCAGATATTTCACCCATAATTAGAGAAATGAAAGTTGGCTGAGAAATTTCTTCTTTTATTCCACTTATCATTGATTTAGCGACGACCGAATGAGTAATGCCATTTTGAATGTCACCGGGAAACCCTGAAAAAACAATTGAGTTGTCTAGGTAAATTTTAAGTTCTATGTCCTAACGTGATATCAAATTAACAAGTTGAATATAACCTCTACGATTTAGAGATGTTTCCATTTCAGCGTGTCCACAGAAAGTCAACCCCTACCTACCCAGAAAACAAGCTACACCAAAGACTTTTTTTTATTGAAGGTTTAACGACCACCGTGAGCAACTCAATGGGCTATAAGCAGTCGCCCGTCCCTAATTTAGGGTCACTGGTTCCAGGGAAGAGAGAGAGAGCCAGTGCCGTAAGACAAACACAATATCCATGCCTCACCGGGATTCGAACCCGGACCCCTTACGGACGAATGATCAGGGGCCAGCGCCTTAGACCACTGCGCCACCGGGGCGGCATCCCCCAAAGACTTTGGAGGAGAATAGACTGGCAAACGCAATGCAAGCCCTTCGGGCCGCCCCGTTGGCGCAGTGGTCTAAGGCGCTGGCCTCTGATCATTCGTCCGTCTGGGGTCCGGGTTCGAATCCCGGTGAGGCATGGATGTTGTGTTTGTCTTACGGCACTGGCTCTCTCCCTTCCCTGGAACCAGTGACCCTAAATTAGGGACGGGCGACTGCTTATAGCCCATTGAGTTGCTCACGGTGGTCGTTAAACCTCCAATCAAAAAAAAAAAAAAAAAAAAGCCCTTCGGAAGCACGGAGCAGAAATTGAGATAGCAGCGCCATCTGTAACCACTAGGAGTTTGTAACAAATACATAGGGCCGCCCCGGTGGCGCAGTGGTCTAAGCGATGGCCTCTGATCATTCGCCCGAACGGGGTCCGGGTTCGAATCCCGGTGAGGCATGGATGTTGTGTTTGTCTTACGGCACTGGTTCTCTCCCTTCCCTGGAACCAGTGACCCTAAATTAGGGACGGGCGACTGCTTATAACCCATTGAGTTGCTCACGGTGGTCGTTAAACCTCCAATCAAAAAAAAAAAATACATAGGTGCATACAGTGTTTGATTCAACGCACAATATATCGTATAAATAGCGCAGAAAGAATATTCGGGTGCGGATTCGAACAAACAAATTTCTAGATCAAAATGTAATTAGCAAGTTCTCAATTGCGATGAAAATCAGCTATGAAATAAAAAATACGCAACTACATACAAAGAACACCTGATACGTGAAGTTGCAACAATGCGCTTTAAATATACCGCATTATCGTTCCTTCATATTAATCACCCGATTTTTTCCTCAAATTGTTTTATTGAAAAATATTTTCACCCCATGAGCTCATGAAAAATGAATATCGTATAAAATAAAAAAGGGGTCTACAGATATCATGTTTGCAAAACTATCACGGCTTTTCCACAGACATTCAGAGCTCTTTATACAATTTATTATTAATTGCAGTGCCGTATTCACACACAGTAAACTAATTTTAAAAGTTATTCCTACATATAATTTGAAAGAATAACACAGCACTTTATCTCATCTAATTTTCTTACGAAGCACTTCCCCTGGTTGCACAGCTACGTAAATTCAATGTTGAAATTGGGTAAAAAGGTTGAAACGAGAAAATGTTGAAACTTTTCATGGAAATTCGACGTCGAATTTACATTGGCAGAAAGTGGCATTAACGCTGAGAATTAATGCATATATTCAATGTACATTTTATGCTTCAAAATTTCAACTAAACGTGTGCATATTGGGAAGCACTGTATACACATCGAATTTACGTTCCAATTTCAACCATCGTTGATCGCACTGCAAACCGCGTAGCGTCGATATCAGTGGTGCATGAACGCATTGGGCACCTGAGCTTGAAGAGTCAGCTGCTCGAATTTTTCTGTTACAGAAGTTGTCTTACCGCGGCTGAGCTCAGGTATTTCACGTGCTTGCAGGGGTAACTTAGTTTCTTTAGGGGCATGAGTAGGAGAGTACCGGAAGGGCCAAGTCAGTCTAGCGGAGAACAGTCGGAGCTAAGGTCGTCAAGGAGAGAGGGTCAGAGTTCGGACACCGGTTTAACGTTAAGGCTGCGGGTATCGCAGAAGCGTGGCGGATGGGAAGGAGGATTACTTTGTCCACCGGGTCTCGCAGAAAGCATTGTGGAATGGCAGCAAGTGGTCAGCACGAGGACCCTGAAAGGAAGGCAATCGGAAATCCGCGAAGTAAATGGTTAATGGAATAATAAAGTTTTGCTGTTTCAATTTTTATCTCAGTGTACTGGACTGAGTTTGGTCGATGTAATAATTCTTCTAAGCAAGGACGACTTCGGACGCCTCGATAGCCAAATCTCATAGTAAAGGCGAGGCGATAGCTCGCTCTGCGGCGGGAATTTTTTTTTTTGATTGGAGGTTGAACGACCACCGTGAGCAACTCAATGGGCTATAAGCAGTCTCCCGTCCCTAATTTAGGGTCACTGGTTCCAGGGAAGGGAGAGAGCCAGTGCCGTAAGACAAACACAACATCCATGCCTCACCGGGATTCGAACCCGGACCCCTTTCGGACGAATGATCATAGGCCAACGCCTTAGACCACTGCGCCACCGGGGCGGCCCGCGGCCGGAATCAAAAGTTATAATCCAAGGTATTATCTAAGATATAATCAAAGATTTAAGAATTGATAATATATTTGGCCCTACAGCTATATTTCTCATAAACTAAACCGAACTATAAGGGAAAAATTACAATTAAATTGTGTAGCATATTACACTATCTACCAACAAGTAATTGAACACCTCTGCAATCGACGATATCTGCAGTCCTGATACACGTCATGGCCGCAGCCGTTAAATATCGTGTGGGAAACAACAATGCAACCAGTCGCATGCAAGATGTCATGCAGTTCGGAGCTCTCTGATTTCGAGAAAGGTGTAATCGTCGGGATCACAGAAATGACCGATCCGTACGTGACATATCCAGCGAGTTGAAGTACCCAAAATCGACAGTGGCCTACGTGATTGGCAAGTGGAAGATGAGAGGTGACTGTCGGAATGCGCCCCGAGTCTCTAACTCCCACAAAACTGGGAGTTAGAGACCGACGGGTGCTGGCCAGAGAAATTCGGAAGAACCGCACCAAATCGATGGCCACATCCGCGAGGAGTTTCAACAGGCATCCGGGAGTGTTCTTTCGATGAATACCATCCGTAAGGAAGCCCATCTGCTCGGTTATCATGGACGTGCTGCCGCCCACAAGCCTTTGATCACCAAGTCCAATAGCGCTGCTCGGCTAACGTGGTGCAAAGAACGTCGACAGGGGACCGTTGAACAGTGGAAACAGGTTCTCTGGAGCGACGAATCAAGGTTCACCCTCTACCGTTTGGATGGCAGGGTCTGGGTTTGGCGTCTGCCTGGAGAACGCCTCCTGCCGGAATGTATTGTGCCAACTGTGAAGTTCGGCGGCGGTAGAATTATGCTATGGGGGTGTTTCTCCTGGTATGGCACGGGACCCTTGGTCGCAATTCCTGGTAGACTCAACGCCGATACCTACTGCACCATTTTGGATGACCATGCGCTTCTTACACTGTGGCAGTTTTACG
Organism: Macrothele yani; assembly: GCA_039090855.1. Classification (NCBI taxonomy): domain Eukaryota; kingdom Metazoa; phylum Arthropoda; class Arachnida; order Araneae; family Macrothelidae; genus Macrothele; species Macrothele yani. The sequence continues at coordinate 77,699,920 of CM077023.1, read as the reverse complement.
GGGTGGACCCATGTTACTTTCAGGATGACAATGCCACCTGTCATGTTGAAAGGTCCACCATGGCTTGATATGGTGACAATGGGGTTAATCGAATGGACTGGCCTGCGCAGAGCCTGGACCTTAACCCTATAAAGCACCTCTGGGACGAGTTGGAGCGACGACTTAGGGGGTGCTCCCACCGTCCGAAATAGGTGAAGGAACTGACCTGTCTTCTCCAAGCCGAGTGGAAGAAAATACCGCTAGCCGTCGTACAACGCCTGGTTGAGAGTATGCCCCGGAGGGTCGCAGCTGTAATCGCTGCTCGTGGAGGCTCCACCAACTGTTGTAGGTGAATAAACTTCGTTTTCCTTTGCTATCACAGGTGTCCAATTAGTTGTTGGTAGATAGTGTATATAATACATCCACGCTTTAGTGCATAATCGAAAAACAGCTGAAATGTGGTGCAATTAACGTAGAAACAACACACGCTGATATAAGGTAGAATAGTGGTTAACATTTGGTAGTTTAAATCAGGGGGAAATGCAGTTGAAACCACAAGGTTGAATTTGCGTGGATGGTTTGAACATTTTCAACGTAAGTTTTACCACACTTTTTGCCGTGAATTCAACCTTATGCGGAATGTAACTTCAATGTAAATTCTACGTGGTTGTGCTACCAGGGAATTTTATGCCTCTGTATGTTCTTATGAAGCAAATGAGCAATTAATACATGATTCCCTCAAACTGATACATGCATATGAAAATCCTTTTGTTACCTTAATTTTTTCTTTGACTGCAGACCTGTGTGAACTGTTTTTTTTTTCTAAGAAAGGATGACTATATAAACATTTTTTCAAATTTTCCTGTAAAGGATCAAAAAGGAGAACACAGCACGGATACACTGAAATAGTTGTCAACAAGTTCTGTTTTTTCTTCCTGCAATTATGATTTAGTCAAATGCTAGCTTTAATATGAACTGAATGTCAACAAACGGTTCTAGTACAAAACACCGACAGGTCAAAACACCGACAGGTCAAAACACCGACGATCATAACGCAGACGATCATAACACTGACGATCATAACGCAGACGATCATAACACCGACAGGTCAAAACATCGACGATCATAACACCGACAGGTCAAAACGCTGACAGGTCGAAACACCGACAATCAAAACGCCGACAAATCCTAACACCGACAGGTCAAAACGCTGACAGGTCGAAACACCGACAATCAAAACACCGACAAATCATAACGCCGACAATGATAACACCGACAATTATATGGGCTAAAATAATTGTAAGGCGAGTAGAGGAACTTTACTCCGAGCGATTGCAACATGAGATTGTGTGGGAAAGGGGATGACAACGTCCAATCGATGGATGTGCTTCCCCTAGCGGTGAACGATGGAACTTAATAAATTTTTATTTCGACGGATGGCACCATATTTTTATTCTAACTGATGGCGACATCGGAGCACAAATGGGTGGGTGATAAAGGAGGATGACAGCACCAAAAGGGTACTTATGTGCTGCCCCCTAAGGTGGACAATGGAACTTCGCCGCCCCGGTGGCGCAGTAGTCTAAGCGATGGCCTCTGATTATTCGTCCGAACGGGGTCCGGGTTCGAATCCCGGTGAGGCATGGATGTCGTGTTGGTCTTACGGCACTGGCTCTCTCCCTTCCCTGGAACCAGTGACCCTAAATTAGGGACGGACGACTGCTTATAGCCCATTGAGTTGCTTACGGTGGTCGTTAAACCTCCAATAAAAACAAAACAAAAAAAAAACAAAAAAAACAATGGAACTTCATTAATTTTTATTCCGTGGATGGCAATATCGGAGTGGAAGAACAAATGGGTGGTTGATAGAAGAGGATAACAACAACCAAACGATTTTTATGAGCTGCCCCTAGGCCACCCTGGTGGCGCAGTGGTCTAAGCGATGGCCTCTGATCATTCGTCCGAACGGGTCCGGGTTCGAATCCCGGTGAGGCATGGATGTTGTGTTTGTCTTACGGCACTGGCTCTCTCCCTTCCCTGGAACCAGTGACCCTAAATTAGGGACGGGCGACTGCTTATAGCCCATTGAGTTGCTCACGGTGGTCGTTAAACCTCCAATCAAAAAAAAAAAAAAAAAAAAAAAAAAAAGAGCTGCCCCTAGCGGTGAAGACGGAAATTCATTAATTTTTATTCCAAGTGATGGCAACATTTATTCCGAGTGATGGCAGCATCTGAGTGGATGGGTGGGAAGCGGGATACATAGGTGTTGGATATGTCGATGCTTATGTGCTGTCCCTAGCCGTGAACGATGGAACTTTATTATTTTTATTCCAAGAGATGGACACATCGGAGTGGATGCACAAATAGGCGGGTGATAGAAGCGGATGACAACAACCAAACGATGCTTATGTGCTGCTTCTAGTGGCGAACAACGGAAATTTATTAATTTTAATTCCGCGCGATGGCAACATCTGGGTGGATGGGTGAGAAGGGGGATGCATAGGTGTTGGATATGTCGATGCCTATGTGCTGCCCCTAATGATGGTGAACGATGGAACCTTATTATTTTTTATTCCGAGAGATGTCAACATCGGAGTGGATGCACAAATGGGTGGGTGATAGAAGGGGATGAAAACAACCAAACGATGCTTATGTGATGTCCCTAGCGGTGAACGAAGGAGCTTTATTTTTATTCCGAGCGATGGCAACATCTGAGTACATGGGTGGGAAGGGGGATGAATAGGTGTTGGGAATATCGATGCTTATGTGCTGCCCCTAGCGGTGAACAATGGAACTGCATTAATTTTTATTCCGAGCGATGACAACATAATTTTATTCCGAGCGATGGAAGCATCTGAGTGGACGGGTGGGAAAGGGGGTGAATAGGTATTGGTAGGGTGTACTAGAATGACTGATGCCGAAAGCGCGCTATACATCCTATGTTAAAAGATGTCACTGTTTTTAGAACACCGTTTGGTGGCGCTGTTCTAGAAACGTTCCCTAGATTTCTTGTTGTCGTGCGTTGCTGTGCTGTTGTTTATCTGGGTTAGGGTGTACTAGAATTCGTTAATTTTTTATATATTGAAACGTTTAAGAGATAATTTTCCAGGACAGTAGAGGGCTTATTACTCAGTTAAAAATGCGATCAATGCTTTCCAGAAAATGCTTTGCCCTGTCTGCTCTTAATCATTTCAACCCGCTTTTAAAAATCTTTAACTGATAGTTCTGTGTCTGGCGCTCTTTGGCCAAACCTGGCCCTTGCGCCACTAAAATCAATTAACTAACTAACTAACTAACCAAAATGCTTTGTGCCAAATTGTCAAAGTGATTACAAAAATGCCGCCAAAGCATCGTTATTTAAGACACCTGCTAATGTGCTTTTACTGTCTCAATGGGAGAAAAATATTTCGCGTTCTGATCGTAAGCTTGATAGCCATTGTTGTGTGAGTTGAACTTTGAAAAACAGTTTATAGAAAGAAACAGTTATTATAAAATTAATGGGGTTATTCTGGCAGAATATTCAAATGTTCTTACATTTAATTTGAGTAATAAAAAAAATCTTAGAAAAAAAGAGGTAGAATGTACGAATTAGAGAACTTAACGAATGATTTGTCCTACATCAGAAAAAAATAAATAAAAAGAAATGCTAACATTTTTTATGACGTTTGGTTTTCAACTCCAGTGACTATTTGTTTTATCACATTACTTGCATTTAGAACAATATTTTCAAAACGTTTGTATTTTTTTATGTTTCAATAGATTTTTTAAGAGTAAATAATATGAACATGCTTTCTACAAAAAAATTCGTCGATTAAAGTTCCTATAGGGCCGCCCCGGTGCTCTAAGCGATGGCTTCTCATCATTCATCCAAAAGGGGTCCGGGTTCGAATCCCGTGAAGTATGGATGTTGTGTTTTCTAACGGCAAACCAGTGGCCCTAAATTAGGGACGGGCGATTGCTTCTAGCCCATTGAGTTGCTCACGGTGGTTGTTAAACCTCCAATGAAAAAAAAAAAAAAGTTCCTAGGCAATGGCAATATATTCAAATAAAAAAAAAACACGCTGACGTTAACAATTTTCTGTTTTATTAGTAAAGAAAAGGGAGGGGTATATATATTCTGTAACAGAAATATTTTCTTGTAGTATTCCTACACATTCTGTCGTAAATTTTTTAACAACGATATTTGTCACTGAGTCCTGGTTATTCTTTGTTGTTTTATATTGCTTGTATTTATAACAATGTTTTGAAAACGTTATTTATTTATTTTATTTTGTGGTCTTTTAATAGTATTTTTTCTAAGTAGATGTAAGGTCCACCATAACGAAACTGCGTTCTTGAGCAAGTTTCGTAGATTCGAGTTCTTGCAAAATTACAAAAGAACTATTAATAATGGTAAAAGTGTGAAAAATAATGCTTTACGTAAATAAAACATAATATTCTGAAAACGGGATTTTTGGTAACCATTTTTAATTAAAAAATAAATAAATCTTGAAGACTGAAAACACCAGTGCTCCGTACATTTCCTTATCAGAAGTAGAGGACTTTTGCTTTAGAGCGCGGTCTGGCGGCATAATCATGAGAGCGAGGCACAGAAATCCGTCGCTTTCGGCACCAGTCCTTCTAGTCCACAATAGTATTAGATATGTCGATGCTTATATGCTGCCCCTAACGGTGAACGATGGAACTGCATTAATTTTTATTCCGAGCAATAGCAAAATATATTTATTCCGAGCAATGGCAACTGAGTGGATGGATGGGAAGGGGGATGCAAGGGTGTTGCATATGTCGATGCCTATGTGCTGCCTTTGGCGGTGAACGATGGAACTTTATTATTTTAATTTATAACGAAGTAAATTTCTCCGTCATTTCTGTCCGCGCCAGGATTCGAACCCGGATCCCCTCATTCCGGAATAAGTCACTCTACCAATTGAGCTACGCGGACGTTTTTATTCTGATTCCTATCTGCCTTTATGTCGTGTGCGTCCTTCTGGCAGGTACGTCACATCTCCTGGTACGTTACATCATCTCCCCCTTATTTTTTTTATTAATTTTTTTTTCGAAGTGCTGGAGAAGGGATTCTCTTATTTTTCCTATCTCGCGGTGTGGAAATAACATCACACCAATGCGAGATTTTGAACGGGCGGGTCATCCGGATAGTTCGGGCGCCATTATAACGAAGTAAATTTCTCCGTCATTTTTATCCGCGCCAGGATTCGAACCCGGGTCCTCTCATTCCGGAATAAGTTGCTCTACCAATTGAGCTACGCGGGCGTTTTATTCTGATTCCTATCTGCTTTTATGTCGTGTGCGTCCTTCTGGCAGGTACGTCACATCTCCTGGTACGTTACAAATTCCGAGAGATGGCAACATAGGAGTGGATGCACAAATGGGTTGGTGACAGAAGAGGATGACGACAACCAAACTATGTTTATGTGCTGCCCCTAGCGGTGACGATGGAACTTCATAAATTTTCATTTCGATCGATGGCACCATATTTTTATTCCGAGTGATGGCAACATCGGTGCACAAATGGGTGGATGATAGAGGAGGATGACAACACCAAAAGGATACTTATGTGCTGCCCTCTAAGGTGGATAATGGAACTTCGTTAATTTTATTCCGAGGATGGCAACATCGGAGTGGATGCACAAATGGGTGGATGATAGAAGGAGATACAATAACCTAACGATGCTTTTGTGCTGCCCCTGCAGTGAACGACGGAACTTTATTAATTTTTATTCCGAGCGATGGCAACATCTGAGTGGATGGGTGGGAAGGGGGATGCATAGGTGTTTTATATGTCTATGCTTATGTGCTGCCCCTAGCGGTGAACGATGGAACTTTATTATTTTTATTACGAGAGATGGCAACATCGGAGTGGATGCACAAATGGGTAGGTGATTGAAGGGGATCACAACAACCAAACGATGCTTATGTGCTGCCTTTAGTGGTAAACGACGGAACTTCATTAATTTTTATTCCTTGTGATGGCAACATCTGAGTGGATGAGTGGGAAGTGGGATACATAGGTGTTGGATATGTCGATGCCTATGTGCTGACCCCAGCGGTGAACGATGGAACTTTATTATTTTTATTACGAGAGATATCAACATCGGAGTGGACGCACAAATGGGTGCGGGTGATACAAGGGGATGACAACAAACGAACGATGCTTATGTGCTGTCCCTAGCGGTAAACGACGGAACTTTATTAATTTTTATTCCAAGCGATGGCAGCATCTGAGTGGATGGGTGGGAAGTGGGATGCATAGGTGTTGGATATGTCGACGCCTGTGTGCTGCCCCTAACGATAGTGAACGATGGAACTTTCTCATTATTATTCCGAGAGATGGCAACATCAGAGTGGATGCGCAAATGGGTGGGTGATACAAGGGAATGACAACAACTAAACGATGCTTACGTGCTGCCCCTAGCGATGAACGACGGAACTTTATTAATTTTTATTCCGAGTGATGGCAACATAATTTTATTCCGAGCGATGGCAACATCTGGGTGGATGAGTAGGAAGAGGTATGCATAGGTATTTGATATGTCGATGCTTATATGCTGCCCCTAGCGGTGAACGATGGAACTGCATTAATTTTTTCCGAGCGATGGCAGCATCTGGGTGAATGGGTGGCAAGTGGGATGCATAGGTGTTGAATATGTCGATGCCTATGTGCTGCCCCTAACGATGGTGAACGATGGAACTTTCTCATTTTCATTCCGAGAGATGGCAACATCAGAGTGGATGCGCAAATGGGTGGGTGATACAAGGGAATGACAACAACTAAACGATGCTTATGTGCTGCCCCTAGCGATGAACGATGGAACTTTATTCATTTTTATTCCGAGTGATGGCAACATAATTTTATTCCGAGCGATGGCAACATCTGGGTGGATGGGTGGGAAGGGTGATGCATAGGTATTTGATATGTCGATGCTTATGTGCTGTCCCTAGCGGTGAATGATGGAACTGCATTAATTTTTACTCCGAGCGATGGCAAATATATTTTAATTCCGAGCGATGGCAACATCTGAGTGGGTGGGTAGGAAGAGGGATGCATAGGTGTTAGATATGTCGAGGCCTATGTGCTGCCCGTAGCGGTGAACGATGGAACTTTTTTATTTTTATTCCGAGAGATAGCAACATCGGAGTGGATGCACAAATGGATTGGTGGTAGAAGGGGATGACAAAAACCAAACGATGCTTATGGAAGAGGCCGTAGAATTTTCAAGAGCATTGTATCTCAAATATTTCAAAAAATTTGGAACCAGCTATTTTTTTTTTATGCGACAAAGATCATGTTTCCATGGGCAGTATCATTGGATAGCATGTGTTGATAAAAAGTCAATTTATTTTCACTTAATTTGCAGAAGTAATAGTTGTAATTAGTAATATAAATTTATTGTTTATGTTAGCATGTGGTCTAGGCATTTGCCCCTGATTACCTCCAGTTCATTTTTTATATATGTGTTTTTATTTCTCAGAAGCCTTTGCTCTTCTGCCTTATTTGTTTACTGTTGATGGAGGATGGTTGCAATTTAAGGCCTTGTCGGTTACACGGTTTCATTCTTGTTGATGTTTAGTCAAAATGGTGACAAGGATGAGGCCTGAATAGCATGTAAACGCAGCTAGGCCTTGATTGGAATTCAAATATTCATTAATTCACGCTTTTTGTTTCACTTTCTGAGATTTTTATTTCAATTTGTTTGCAGAGTGACAAAGTCATTACACTGGCCGTAAGTCGTTCGAGGTAATTCAAAGATGGCATTAGTAATCTTGATTTGACATTGATGTTCACAATAAAAGCCAAAAGTCCATTTATATATATATATATATATATTCTATAAAGATACCTAAGCAAAAAAATACATATATAATTTTGACTCACACCTAGTACAACATAGAAAAAGTTATGTATCTACCTGTGTGAGTAAAAGGAGAAAAGAAAAAAAAATAAAATAAAACAACTGAATGTAGAAGGTGTCGAGAATACTGAGCTTTGGCTTTATCAAGGACCAGCAAAAACTCTGCATTTTCTCACTTCCACAAAGACCTAGTTGGAAATGGGTTTCTGCAAGGCCATAGATGCAAGTAACATTCCCACCTAAAATAGTTTAAAAAATATATATATAAGTCATGTCCTCCGTAGAGTAGCATGACCTAGCACTAGTTAACAATTTCGCTTGCATCCATTAACCTTCATGGCCCGACCCATGCTCTTCATCTGTTACTATTAAACAGAGAGAAGAAGATTAAAGAGAACTCAAGCTGTGAGAGTGACATAATAAATAGAAATGATTTTCAGCTATAACGAAATTCCAAGTTCGTTTGAGAGAGAAATTAAACCTGAAAAACAAATTTTACATTGCAATTAAAAAAGGAAATGTTAATTTATAACGAACAGATTTTAGAAAGAAAACTTGAGTCTAAAACCCCTACTCTACAATATATATATATGTATATTCGTCCAGCAGTGGATTGATAATGGTTGACAATGATGATGATGATATATATATATATATATATATATATATATATGTGCGTGTGTGTGTGTGTGTGTGTGCAAAAGTGCATATATATATGTATATATATATATACACTCACGGACAATGAAACCTGCGCACCAAGAACGAAGCATCGGATTGAATGAATTGAAATTTTATGGACGTAATGATACAGATGAATTATACACATGATGGCAAAACAGAGCTGCAGGACAATTACAGAGGGATCTGTGGCAATTTGTCCGGTCATTATCAATACCGCAGCGATACATGCTCCAATACGGTCCGCCGTGGAGGCGAACAGACTCCTGATGTCCTGCGGCAGACTGGCCCACACGTGTTGTACGGTGTGCTCCAAATCCCGGATAGTGCGGCACAGCAGCAGCTGACGTTTCAACTGGTCCCACACATGCTCGATAGGAGACATTTCCGGGAAACGTGCAGGCCATGGAAGTGTCTGGAAATGACGTAGGCAGTCCCGGGCAACAAGAGCCGTGTGCGGGCGGGCATTATCCTGCTGGTATAGCGCACCTGGATTCCCGGCCAGGAATGTGAGCACATGAGGCCGTAGGATCTCATCCACATACCCCTGGCCCGTCAATGATCCACGTACCACTACTAGAGCTGATCGGCTATCGTAGGCTATGACTCCTTAGACCATAATGACTACAATGGGGTAGATGTGGCGCTCGATAGCAAGGTTGCGATTGTGCCGTTGATTCGGGGACCTCCACACCCCGGCACGATGATAATATGTCCCCAAAACGAAGCGGCACTCATCGCTAAACACCATACGCCGCTTCGGCCTGGCACCACAGCACACGGAGCCGGTTATGTTCCGGTGTTTAAGGCAGCCCAAGTGAGAGGCGCTGAGATCGCAGATTCGCTTCCGCCAGGCGTCAGAAATGGTTCGTGGGCACACAGAAGCCGCTACATCTGCCTATATAATGCACAGGGTCCCCGTGGGATCCATTCGTGCCTGGCGCACGATCCGTTGATCCTTTCTACCGGTGGTCCTCCTGGTCCGTCCTGAGGCGCTCCGTCGTGTGGCAGTGCCGTCACATGTCCACTGCTCCCAACACAGGCGGACGGTATGGTCAGAACGATCCACGTGGCGGGATAGACGGCGCGCTTACCACCCTGCGGTTTTCAGCCCGATGATCAGACCTCTGTCAAAGTCCGTAAGTTGCGTAAACAGACGTATCTGGCGTCTACCCGACATTCTTGCCACCCTGTACTCTTACTTACGTCGGCCGGTGCTTTCTGCTTTCATGGGGCATCGACTACACGCCGGTTTATAAGGCTGCCGGTTCGTGCTCGCAGCGAAACCACAGGTTGTGCGGTCATGCGATCGCACCAAACGTGGATCATTCACATATCAGCACTCACTCTTGCTATTTGGAAAATTTCGCGGTTGTAGCATGTTTTCCTCTAGGTGCGCAAATTCTATTGACCGTGAGTGTATATATATAAACTTGATGAATGTCAACTCCGCTTTCTCGTGGTTCATTCTGTTCCAACTAAAAGGCTCTGGCGACCGCCAAATAGCGGTATAACTGTACCACCGGGATTACTATCCCACATTCACCAACACGCCTGGCCAAAGTAGTGAGTTTTGTCCAAATACCCCCTAAATGATTCCACCACTTAAAACTTGTCCCTCAGTCTCCGGAAGTTGGAATGCACCTGATCAAGGCAGCTGTCAGTGAGACATGAAGTTAGAGGGTGCTAAGAATCTCCTGAGGTTTGAACTAGGCTGCCATCTGATGCTGACCTTGGCTACGTTCTACAGACGAACTCTATCTTCTGATTCAAGTCTCCTTGAATCGGTATAGGAATTCAAAAGGATCAAGTGGGACATCATTGGCATAAGTGAAGTAAGAAGAAAATGAGAAGATCTCACTAAACTAAAACGTGGACATCTCTTTTACTATCGTGGAATTGATACTGGCAGAACTAGTGCTGTTGGATTCATAATAAACAAAAAACTGAAGGACATTGCTCTAGAAATTGAAAGTTCCTCGAACAGAGATGCACGACTCGTTATCCAACTCTCAAAAAGATACCTGATTCAGATTACTCAAGTATATGCACCAACCACAAGTCATCCAGATAAAGACATTGAAGAATTTCATGAGGAAAATAGGCTTCTAAGAAAAAAAGGCAAGCAGCACTTGAAGATGATTATGGGTGATTTCAATGCGAAAATAAGCAATGGCAGCAGAATGAAACTTCGGTAGGTAAATTCGGGCATGGGAACAACTAGCGTGAAAATACTCTTGTAGAGTTTGTAGAGACAGAAAGTTCTTTTTATCATTAACTCCTTTTTTGAAAAAAAAGCCACATAGGAAATGGACATGGAGGTACCCCAATGGGATGTCAGGTGAACTTGATTTTATTATGTGCTACAAGAAATTTGCCATCGAAGACTGCAGTGTGCTAAATAGATTCAACACAGGTAGCGACCATAGATGGTGAGATGTAAAATACACCTCAACACTAAACTCGAACGTGGCAAGCTCATAAAACAAGAAACATGTACTGACATACCAACAGGGTGGGCCGAAAAAATCTTTTTTCGAAATCGATATTGGTATAGCGCGGAAAAGTTGCCTAATGCGTCAGTTAGAACCCACAAGAAATTTAATCAATTTTGCTCAATATCTAGCCGCGTCCCTCCGGCATTAAGAAAGTAAAAAAAGACGAAAAATCCCCTTTGAAGCCTTTTTCGGAATTTTTTTTTTCGAAATCGATCTTGGCATAGCGCGGAAAAGTTGCTTAATCAGCCAGTTAGACCCCCCCCAAAAAAAAAAAAAATTTAGGCAATTTTGGTCAATATCTAGCTGCGCCTCTGCTTCTAGCATTAGAAAAGCATAAACAATAAAAAATAAAATAAAAAAAAAAGTCAAAAGTGCAATTACTAGAATATTACTTCTTGCAATACAGAAATCTAGAAACTGGAAGTATAACAAAGCAAAAAGGGGAATATTTACAAAGGTTAGGCTTTAGAATAATACTGTCCCTTGTTGTCAAAGGTTGGAAGTTCTCTTCTTGCTTGAATCTTAGTCCGTATGTAGCCGTCTCTTGCAGTATCACCACAAACTTTCGTTGCAGCTTCAGATATGAGTTTAACACATCTCTCGACTGATTGGGTGTAACATGGAAACTTCTGGAAAGTTAGTGCTGGAACCTGTTCTTGTTTGCACATATCTTTTAATTCTTCATCTGTTATATGCATTGTAAGAGGTGGTTCTGTTATGGTGCAGTTCGACCAATTTATTACATCAATGTAATCAATGGCTTTAAAGTTGAGTTTGGGAGGTTTGAAAAACCGTATGCCTTCGGATTTCTTATTCCTGGTGTTCAGGATTTGTCTCACTGCCAATTCCCGGATGTGGCTTCGAGGATCCGTCAGCATTGCCAGTAGTACGTTTTCGGTATGCGCACAGTATGCATTGTTTGAAATTACTTTGTCGGTAAGTCAGGCAACTGCCTTGTGAGAGAAATCATCTTCCAGCTATATCGGGCTCCATCTTGGCATTGTGGTTTCATTTTTATCTCGAACCACATTGGTGCATAAACCAGCATCACAAACTTTACAATTATGCGAAGATTATCGAATGGATTTTGGGTACTGATGTATAATCGTAACAGACGGTTTGCGGTCGTTAGCCAGCGTGAATGACTGATTTTGTCTGGCTAAAACCATAGCCAGATTTGGGGGGCAACTGCCATCTTTAACAGCAATGCATATGCGATACAAGTATTGCTGATCAGTGCTTAGATTGCTGATATCTTCAGGGTTCAAATGCGGGAGGGTAGTATCAATTTTGTCAAATTTGACCACTGTCTTGTTTTCACAATTCTTTAGAAGTGAACCAACAGGCCCAGAGTAGGAATATGCAGAGGTACAGAAAATTTTCAGGGCCCAATATTTCCCCAGAACGAAATTTTTTTTCTGTCCGAAATTTCCCCAAAAACTGTAGCGGACTTTCATACAAGTTTAAGCGAGTATTAGATCTATATGTTGATGATTAAGAACTAATCCTTAAAGCCTATTACTTAAAAATTTGAAAAAAAAAAAAAAAAAAAAAAAAAAATACCCTAATATTTATTTTAGATTCAAAATGTCTGAAACATTTTGGGGTCTAGGTGAAAACAGTGGTGGGGCAGAAAGGCTGAAAAATAAACAGCTAAAAAAAATTAATTAACTATAATTTATTTCATTCTAGCATTTTAGGCGTATAATTGTGCCAGATAATTTTACTGAATGAAATTTAAATTAGACTTAAATCCTTTGAAAAATGCATGGGTCATTCGCTTTAAAATGTGCGGAACCCCTAATAATTTTTCAGATCGGCGCCTACGACACATAAGCTGCCATTAATTTCGGAATTTTTTTATTAGCATGACTATTGGTTGCGTCGTACTTATTACTCGTGCCACGCTGTCTATGCCTTGGCATTAGTAAAGTCGTTTGGGCTCGGTGAATCATATGCCAGCGGCAGTCTGCAGTACGTCACTGTGCTCATAACCTCTTGTATTTATAACGACATGACATTTTTCAAAATGATTACCTGATTACCGTGCAGTAAATTACTCTTATCTTTCGCGTTATACTCGTTGTTAATAAGTCAATTTTTCGTTTTATTATTATTACTACTATTATTATTACCTACCCGCGGGTAAAAATTTCCCTAGAGCTGCCTTAATTTCCCCCGAACCTCGTTCGCGAGTTCGGACAAATTCTGCACCCCTGGGAATATGGTCCTTTTGTGTTGCCATCGAGTTCCTGAATTATTTTTAGTGGCAACTCATTGGTATGTACCAAACATATGCTCCATTGCAGAGGCCTTCCACAGTGAGTTTCAAGCAAACGTATTACTCCATCATTCCATCCCGTATTAACATTTGTTCCATCGCATCAGGGCCGTAGCCAAGGAGGGCCCGATCTGTGTTTCCTTTTGCCCGTCCTAGCGACTCATACAACAGTATAGTGCCCGACCTCTTTTACAACGTTTGCCCGACCACTTTATATCTTTCGCCCGATCTCCATCATCAGCCTCGCCTCCCAACTTGCTTGTCTGGCTACGGGCCTGCATCGCATTAGATGATCATTAGGCTCTGGAGATTGACATTATGCTTTTCCGTAAAGGCGATTATGCTTTTGACTATTTTTTTCGCATTCCCATCTGAATTTAACGAGATATGTCCTATGCACTTGCCTTCGGGTTCCTCTATCAGTGCAATGTGCGCTTCAGATTTTATCTCTAGACGACCTGTCATCAGCTTAAGAGTCGGATCTTTGCGCCCATCAAAATGCAAGCTTTTAATGGGGGTCTCTTTTACTGCCCGCAACTCATTTTCTCGGATTTGTTTTTTCTTTTCTACTTTCCTTCTGATCTTGTTCTTGTCAACTATATACGTTGGGTTTTCTGGTGAAACTAGATTAAAACCAGCAATAACTGCTGTAGTAATTTTGGCAACGGCTCTACTAGGCGCCCGTTAAATCTGAAGCCAATGTAGTACGAGACATGCTTATCCTCCTTTGACTTGATGATGGTCCGATTTCTTTCTTATAACTTTTCTTTAAAGGATAGGTCTACTGGAAGTCTCTATCTGTGTCCGTTACTGATTCAAGCTCAGTGTCTTTGGTTGTCACTTCCAAATTGTCCTGACACCTCAGATTTTCCTTAACCGGAGTAACCTTGTCCCTCTGAAGTCCACTCGTACTCGGACGCGACTTTATTATCCGGAACAATAGATCTATTGGTTTTTCGGCGTAATCTTTGCTCCTTTCTTTGCAATTGCGGTGTTCTTGCGATATCAAGATTTCCGATGGCCATCTGTCTTACAGTCCTTTGGTCATTCAAAAATTGCCATTCCCTGTCCGGAACTATGAATTTTTTCGCTGGTACACAATGCTAGATCATGGCACTTGCAAGCACACATGTCGAAGAAATTTCGAGCGTCTGTTTTAAATTTCTGTATTTTAGAATTCAGGAATGGTATACATCTACTTTTTACAGGTTTCACACATTCTTGTATTTATGGTTGCAGAATAAAATCATGGCAATCACGCGTTTTAAAGATACAACAGGAATGGAGACACGTACTCAGATGTCAATAATTTTCCTGGCAACTACATCCGCCACGCTTCAAGAAGAAGGCTCCTTACTTCCTTCTCCCTTTATCTGCAAAAGGGTGCTCTGGTATATAACATCTAATTATGTCTTCGTAAGTTGGGAGTAGAACTGCATCGTAGGGAAATAAATCTTTTGCTGTACCAAATAACGGACAGCTTCTGCTTGCCCGAGACATCTTCTGCTTAGCTCCTGTTTCTCCATTACCATTTCTCATCGCAAAACAACGTAGACGTCTAACACACCGGCGCAGGCACGTATTTGTAAACATACTAGTGACCTTCGAAGATAATGCAGCGCCGCCTGGCGTTGAGGGAGGGAAGGGAAGGAAATGACACAACAGTTATTTTGCGGTATTAATCGCGTATATATTTTGAAGGCAAGAGGGGCGTGGTTAGATATTGAGCAAAATTGACGAAATATTTTTTGGGCTCTAACTGACCCATTAAGCAACTTTTCCGCGCTATGCCAAGATCGATTTCGAAAAGAAATTTCCCGAAAAAGGCTTCGAAGTTGATTTTTAGTCTTTTTGACTTTCTCAATGCCGAAGGGGCGCAGCTAGATATTGAGCAAAATTGATTAAATTTTTTGCGGGTTCTAACTGACGCATTAGGCAACTTTTCCGCGCTATACCTAGATCGATTCCAGCAAAAAGTGTTTTCGGCCCACCCTAATGACCAACCTTAAAATGCATCATAATACCTCCAAATTGGAAATTAGGAAACGATTCTCTGCTTTAGAAGGTCTAATATCAGAAGAAGTTGACATCTCTGAAGTTAACAGAAAACTAACCAAGGATCTTATGGAGGCAGCTAGGAAAATTGGCGGTACTAAGAACATGCACCAGTGTAGTTTTCTGTTGCAAAAGTTTAAAGAAATGGACAAAAATGGTACCAACACTTACCAAAAAGTGCAAATAAACAAGAGTAAGTGCATTTTTAAACATTTTGACTATCTTTTTGTATTTATCTAATCTAAGTTATTTGTTACTGTTTCTGTCTTTTGGGATATTCGATAGAAAGTATGTCTTTAGAGTTGAAAATAGCTCCAGAATACGTTCACAAACTGGAATGATGGAGAGCCATCGATTGCTGACATATGTAAGCATTGTAACATAATCTGCGTCCCAGTTTTCTAAAGCATTATTCAAGTGTTCCCGTCGTTAAGGATACTTAGGAAACCAAGAATGTACATCTTCCAAAAAGGCAGTGACACTGCTGAGCTTTTCAAGTTTCAAACTTTGACCAAATCTATTATGAATAATGTGGATATTGCCCGTTCCGATGTTAATTAATCCATGAGTTCTCAGGTCTTTTACTCGGTTATTTAAAATTTCTAATTTACATTGGGCCCATATGAACCTAACTTTAGCACATACAGTTTAAGAAATTTTCATAATACGTACATCGGCAAAATATATTTAACTTTTAAGTAATTAAAACATTGTTTCAAATCTTCCCATTTATAAAATGCATTACTTAAAGACTGCCATTCAGCATCACTTAAGTGGTCTTTGTAGCACCAAACATTTCACATAAATACAGAGTCGGTTTAAAACTATATTTGGTAATACCCCACCTGAAGATCCCACCATATTAAAACTACACTGCCGGACAATTGCTAAGGACGGATGACAATAGCAACGATAGCAACCATAAAATGGAAGGCAGGAAAATGTGGAAATTAGCATAAGTGCGGGATACAGTATGACGTGTTGTGCGTATGCAAATTTTGGATTGCCGAACTTGTTCGTGACGTCATAGCACTGATAAGTGATATAAAGGATTTGACGCGTATTGACCGTTGTTGTTCAAACGCAAAGTTGAAAGGGAAAGAATCAATTGACGAACTTGCAATTTTCAGTATGTCTTCCCGACATCACCTAGATGATTTTACGCGTGGCCGTATTATTGGCAAGATTGAAGAAGGGCGAAAAATAACAGATGTTGCCAGGGAGTTCGACGTCAGCCACAGTGTTGTTTCAAGGCTTTGGAAATCATTTCAAACAAATGGAGAGTGTAGCAAACATCACGGGGGAGGTCGTGTTCGCAGTACGACACCTGCAGAAGATCGGTACATAGTGCTATCAACAAAAAAACACCGGCGCAACACAGCTAGTGAGGTAGCAAATCAGTTTATGGCTGCTACTGGCAAGCGGATCTCCCGAAAAACTGTCGCCAGACGTTTGCATGAAGGAGGACTATACGCCCGCCGTCCTGTTGTGTGCATCCTATTGTCCAGACGTCACCGTACCGCCCTTTTGCAATGGTGCCATCAACATCGCAATTGGACTGATAACGACTGGTCTGCTGTCCTCTTCTCAGATGAGAGTAGATACAGTCTATCGTCTGATTGTCGACGATAACTGATCTGGCGTGATAGTCGTACTGCATATTGTCCAACAAACATACAAGAAAGGGACCGATATCCGACATGTAGTGTCATGGTATGGGCTGGCATCATGATTAATGGCCGTACGTCTCTCTATGTGCTTCCAACTGGGACTATGACTGGCCAACAATACATTAATGATGTTCTGCTACCTCATGTTCGCATGTTCCGTGGTGCTGTCGGTGATAGATTCATTTTCATGGACGACAACGCAACATGTCATCGAACAGTCGCTGTCCAGGAGTGTCTTGAGAGCGAGGATATTCAACGCCTCGTATGGCCAGCACGTTCTCCAGATCTGAATCCCATTGAAAATGTGTGGGATGCTTTGGGGAGGAGTCTTGCTGGTCGCCAATGCCCTCCAATAAACAAGGACACCCTCATCCGTACACTGACAGAGGAATGGGATAAATTACCCCAACAGCTGCTTGATAATATTGTGCAAAGCATGACACGACGTGTGGAATCTTGCATCGCCCTCCATGGTGGCCATATCCCGTATTGACATCTTACGCCGGACGCCTGCGGAAAGTAATTGCATTTTTTACACGTTTACGTATTCTGCACAAAATGGCCTGTTTGTCCCTTGAACACGTTCCAAAGCCTTCTGGATTTCAGAGCACAATAAATTGTCTTTCTTGTAATGTCCTGGCATTCTGACATTATTTTATTTCACTTGGCATCCAACCACACTTACTTTTTTATGCGGTATATAGCCGTTTATGATCCGCCTTTAGCAATTGTCCAGTAGTGTATATTTGATAATACCAATAACCAAAAATGGCCTTGGTAAAAAAATAACTTGCGATCAACAATCCTTCAACAAAGACTTAATGGTCTTGCTATCAGGTCATAGAGATATTGCTAAGTAATTATACACTGACGGAAAAAAATCCCAACACCACGAAAAAGTAGTTTTAGAGGAATGAAATGGCTTCAATACATTTGTATAGGTAACATATTTAATCGATTAAAGTTTCAAGATCACAGCTTATTGTAAGCGCGAGAAGAGCCATTTTAAATGTGAAATGCTGGTACATTAATAACCGGTGCAACCGCCAGAATGTTGAATGCAAGCACGCAAACGTTCATGCATTGTGTCGTACAGGTGCTGGATGTCAGTTTGTGGGATGGTGTTCCATGCCTGTTGCACTTGGTCGGTCAATACAGGGACGGTTAATACTGGTTGGGGGTGACGCTGGAGTTGTCGTCCAATGATGTCCCATACGTGAGTAGTATAAGACCGCGCTTGATAACCCTTTTCGGTGGCAACACTTCCGGTCACGTGACGGGTGGGCGGATCGTGCGCGACGTCACTTCCGGTCTCCTCTCGGCGCGAGGGAGAAATACGATGGCAGCGCCCTCTGGTGGTGGTTCGCGAAAATTTGCAGCCCCATCTGTCGGCACTTTTTGAAATTAATTTTCCAAAGGGGTAGTAACCTTTTTCGATGGCAACACTTCCGGTCACGTGTCTGTTTTCGGGTATAAAAAGGGGAGACGTTTTTTGCTTTCGGAGTGTATAGCAGCTCGTGCAGGGTTGAGGTGTTGAACTGTAAGATAAAGTATTAAAACCTTCTGTATTGTGAGAAGCAGATCTGGAAGCGACAAAAGACGTGTGGTCTACATTTGGGTGATATACGACATTTGGACAGCATGGAGGCCTCAAGTTCTTCTACCACTGATGATAAGGAGGTATGTGTAACTTCATTTCATTCTTTTTTTCTTTTTTTTTTTTTTTTTGAAGTGTTTGTTCATTTTTAGCACGTGCTGTTTTCTTAATGTGAGGGTGCCATGGTAGCAGATTAATGTTCATAAAAGTCAGTTACGAAAATGTCTAGTCATGTCTTTATCATTGTGTTAGCTGAAAATTTCCTTCACGTTAACACGTGGCACGTATTTTCATTGTCTGCGGGGATTCCCGTGTATTTTCAGGGATGTGTTAGCTGAAAATTTCCTTCACGTTAACACGTGGCGCGTATTTTCATTGTCTGCGGGGATTCCTGTGTATTTTCAGGGATGTGTTAGCTGAAATTAACTTTGCGTGAACACGTGGCACGTATTTTTATTGTTTGTTCATTTTTAGCACGTGCTGTTTTCTTAGTGTGAGGGTGCCATGGTAGCAGATTAATGTTCCTAAAAGTCAATTACGAAAATGTCTAGTCATGTCTTTATCATTGTGTTAGCTGAAAATTTACTTCACGTTAACACGTGGCGCGTATTTTCATTGTCTGAGGGGATTCCCATGTATTTTCAGGGACACATATAGTACTTTATTCTTGTGATTTATAAAAAGTGATCTTAGTTTGAAGTGTATACATGTCTTTAGCTGAAATTAACTTCGCGTAAAACACGTGGCACGTATTGCCATTTTCTATGAGGATTCCCATGTATTTTCAGGGACACATATAGTACTTTATTCATGTGATTTATAAAAAGTGATCTTAGCTTGAAGCTTTAACATGTCTTTATCATTGTGTTAGCTGAAAATTTCCTTCACGTTAACACGTGGCACGTATTTTTATTGTTTGTTCATTTTTAGCACGTGCTGTTTTCTTAGTGTGAGGGCACCATGTTAGCAGATTAATGTTTCTAAAAGTCAATTACGAAAATGTCTAGTCATGTCTTTATCATTGTGTTTAGCTGAAATTAACTTCGCGTAAACACGTGGCACGTATTGCAATTTTCTACGGGGATTCTATGTATTTTCAGGGACACATATAGTACTTTATTCTTGTGATTTATAAAAAAATCTTAGTTTGAAGTGTATACATGTCTTTAGCTGAAATTAACTTCGCGTAAAACACGCGGCACGTATTGCAATTTTCTACGGGGATTCCTATGTATTTTCAGGGACACATATAGTACTTTATTCTTGTGATTTATAAAAAGTGATCTTAGTTTGAAGTGTATACATGTCTTTAGCTGAAATTAACTTCGTGTTAACACGTGGCACGTATTGTCATTGTCTATGGGGATTCTAAAGTTTTCGTCCTCAAAATTTAAGTTTGTAATTCTAAGTGGTTTGATGTAGTAGAAAATTTAACAAAATGGTATAGAGCAAAATTTAACAAATGGTATAGAGCAAAATTTAACAAATGGTATAGATCAAAATCTGTTTTTTTTGAAGTCATTGACATCATAATTACCATAACTATGTCACGTTTCTGTTTTTGAAAATGTTTTTTGAAAGGAGTTTCATTATTTGTAATGTTACATTCGATGGCAATACTCGGTATATTTTTCAAGTTTACCTTCGAGTTACGCTGGTGGAATGATCTCTAAAGGTTAAAACATTTTTCCATGGGGGTGGGGTTATTAACCGCGTAGCACTTTTCCATACGGGGTTGTCCACGGCTATAAATAACGACGGCTTTCTTTCTCTCTTCGTGTGGCTTTCCTGTCGGGAACTCTATCCCTAATCTTCTTGCTTCCTACTTCTAAGGGTTGTTTAAGACCTGGGGGGGGGGGGTCAGACAGTTCCTTCCTAAAATACTCTACATAAATCTATCATATGGGGTTGTATGAGCGTTTTTTGCTACAAACGTTTTTTCGTTAAACGACAAAGGAAACTCCAGAAATATGCTGAGTCAGCCATCCGTTTTTTTTATTTTTAAAAATAACTCAGGAATTGTTCAAAATTTTTCTAGAATGATGACTCCTGGGGCGATTTGGATGCATTCGCGGAACACGATGCCGTAGCACCAGCGACAGAAGAATTTACCGCCGCATGGGACGACCTTTCCCCACACGCCCTGGATTTCAATAATGAACATAACAAGATGGCAGCTGGGGGAGGAAGCACTAATGGTTACAACGAAGTTCCATTAGCACCCCAAAATCATTTGAATCTTCAGCCGGCTGGAGAACCAGGACCCTCGAGGGGAGGGCCCGTGATTGTTCCGACGCCTATCGAGGATGAAGCAATTAATCCACCTGTAACGGACCGTGGTCATACGGGTTATCGTATTCTTCGCAGATTGACCCGACTTAGCAGGAGATACCGTACACAGTTCACTACTTACACTCTCAGAATAGATACCGAACACATAGAAGATCCTGAAGATTTTATGCCTTATCTCCGACAAGTACTCACCGCGGCCTTTGAAGAGTTTACACGAAGTTCTCCATATTCTCATGTTCGACTAGTCATGCGGTCGAGATACCTTGATAATCCCGTGAACTTACCACTCATCGAGGTTAGCCAGTTAACGGTGGAACGATTTTTTCAGGCTCTAGAAAAAGTCATTCAATCAAACACTGAAATTTTGACCGATGGAGAACTCGAATTTGATTTAGTATTTGTGAATATAAACAGAGTTGGAGGAGCAAGAACAGAGGGCCCAAGAAAACGAAAAATTGCTGATTTGAAGTTATATAATAAAACAAAAAATCTCTTATAACCATTTCAAATCACGATAACCTATGTTTAGCCCGATCGCTTGTTGTGGCCCGTGGACTTGCGCAGAAAAATTATGGGGAAATTTCTGAATCGGAGTTCAAAGCCCTGCAAAATCCTGCGAAAGTTCGCCAACTTAACCTTGCACGGCTGCTACACACTACCGCGGAGTACCTGAAGGAAGTTGTGGGATCCCTGAACTTCATAAGTTCCAGGAGTACCTCTCCTCAAAATATCAAATTATTGTGTATTCTGTTGAAGATGACTTTTCCATTGTTTTTAAGGGTCCAGATGCTGAAATTAAGTTATTCCTTCTTCTAAACAACGAGCATTTTGACGTAATTTCTAATCCTGTTGGGTATTTTAGTGCCAAATCTCAGTGTCCTGATTGTCTAAAATTTATTTATAATTCTAATATTCATGTATGCACAAACATGTGCCTTTCGTGTAAAGGAAAAAAATGCCCCCAGTCAGGTGACTACATCATATGTCCAGATTGTTCGAATTATTTTCGGGGTCAAATATGCTTAGATACACATAAAGCAAACAGTACTTGTAATACACATCATAGATGTATAAAGTGTTTATCACATTTTAATCCATCTAGAGGTTACCACGTATGCCAGCTAAATACTGACCTGTTTGTCGAGGGCCCCAAGAAAGAGAAAAAGGGTGGTATTTCTTACATGTATTTTGATATTGAAACAGTGGAGGGCCCCAATGGTATTTTGACCCCAGTATTACTGATAGCTACTTTTCTCGAAGAAGGCAATTGGAAATTTGTCACCTTTCAAAATGTTGACGCTTTCGTTGATTGGCTGCTAGGTACAGAAGTGTATAACAACGGTGTCCGTTGGCGTCAGAAGTACATCAGACCCCGCTTTCGACACATGACAGTTTTAGCACATAATCTGAAGGGATTCGATGGTATGCCCATCCTTAACGCTCTTTACAAAAAGAGTTTGAAGCCAGAGATAGTCTTTCAGGGTGGGAAGGTGATGGGTATTTTTCTTTCGGCTTTAAAAATTAGATTCATTGACACTCTGTCCTTCATCCCTTGTTCTCTGAGGCAGTTTCCTTCAACATTTGGCATTGAAAATGCGAAAAAAGGATTTTTCCCTTATAACTTTGCAACTGCGGAAAATCTCGATTACATCGGCCCCATTCCATCAAAAGAGTTTTTTGTACCTGAAAACCTCACAACAAAAGAGATCAAAGAATTTAACTCATGGTATGATGAAAAAGCAAAAATAAAGAATATAATTTGTATCAGGAGATGAAAAGCTATTGCACAGATGATGTAAGAATTCTCCGCATAGGAGCCGAAACGTTTCGTACGGAATTTTTGAACCTCACCGGTATAGACCCCTTTGAGGAAGACCTCACCATTGCAGGCGCTTGTCTCCGTGTCTTTAGATCCAATTTCTTAAAATCGAAAACGATAGGCGTTGTTCCTGCCCTTGGATACTCCTCATGTGACGTATCTAGTAGGAAATGTAGGGCATGGTTGAAGTACATCGAAGAAACCACCGGAGAGAATATACAGTCGGCATCTTCAGCATCTGGAGAACATAAAATTGGATCATACAAATTAGATGGTATTTGTCATGATACCAGTACTATTTATGAGTTTAACGGATGTTTTTCCATGGATGTTCTACGTGCTATCCTGACGGAAACACTGTACACCCATTTTTTAAAGTCCCGATGAGGCAAGTGAGGTTCCAGAGACATTGATAAACAGAGCTATCTGTTAGCTACTATGCCTAGTTTTCAGCTGAAAATCATATGGGAGCATGAATTCGATCGTATGGTTAAAGGTGATATCTTGGTATCATCCATATTAAGCTCATTGCCTGAGAGGATCTGTATAGAACCCCGAGAGTTTTTATATGGAGGAAGAACAGAAACCATTACCCTTTACGCTAACGCCGATGGAGGGAAAACTATAAAATATGTGGATTTCTGCAGTCTCTACCCATATGTCTGCAAGTACGGCAGATTTCCTATAGGTCATCCCCGAAGAATCACAGAAAATTTCTGTCACGACCCCGAAGCCTATTTCGGCATCATAAAAGCAACTGTACTGCCACCAAAGAAATTGTTTTTTCCCTGTCCTTCCATTAAAAATTCAAGGAAGGCTGATTTTCATCTATGTCCTCATTGTGCTAAAGATCTTAATCGTGATGTGTGTTGCCATGTTGACAAAGAACGTTTCATCACAGGATCTTGGCCCAGTAACGAGTTTTACAAGGCTGTGGCCATGGGATACAAAATCATTGCATTCCATGATGTCTGGCACTATGATGAGTCCTCCCAATATGTAAAAGGATCCCATAAAGGAATATTTTCTGAATATATAGACACTTTTTTAGCAGCAAAGCAAAATATTCAGGATATCCTCAAAAAATTTCTTCTGACGAAGAAAAAAAGAAAGTTCTGTGATGATTTTTTCACTGCAGAAGGTGTAAGAATTGCTCCCCATGAAGTTTCGGCTAATTCAGTTAGGAGGCTCACGGCGAAACTTGCTTTAAATTCATTGTGGGGTAAGTTCGCGCAAAATCCCGATAAACCACAGAATGTAATTGTCGATAATATAATGCATTATCTTGAAATATTAAACGACAAAACAAAGGAAGTCACTGACATATGTGAAGTCAGTGAAGAAAACATGATGGTAGTTTTTAAACATATTAAAACGTTTCTTCCTGATAATAAGAAAGGCAATATCGTAATAGCATCCTTTGTCACATCAACTGCTCGCCTTAAATTGTACACTATATTAGAAGCTCTGCAGACACGTGTATTATATATGGACACGGACTCTGTCATCTATATATCAAAGCCTGATGACAAATATCATCCTCCATGTGGAAATTACCTTGGTGAGTTAGTGGACGAAATCTCCAGCAAATACTCGGAAGGAATTTCTATAGAAGAATTTGTTTCAACGGGGCCCAAAGTATACAACCTGAGACTTTCAAACGGTGAAACTATTCAGCGTTGCAAGGGAATAACCTTGAACTGGCCCAACAAGAAAAAGTTCACTGTTGGCTTATTAAAAAGCATGATTATGAACAAAGATGGCACGGAAATTAAATTCCAAAAACCATTTAATATTGTCAGAAACAAGTTTTTAGGAACTTTAACAAATATACCTTCCGAAAAAGGATTTAAAATGGTATTTGAAAAAGATTATTAAGTGATGATTCATATGTGTCTTTCCCATATGGGTATGAGAAGTAATAAAGTTTCTGTGCCTACCTGTGTTTCTGTGTATTTGTACGGTTTTTTGTTTTTAAGCATTTGGTTCATTCACATTTGTTTACTGAGTTTCCTGCAGTATTAAATAAAAACTGTACTTCTAGTATTTCTAAAGTACCAGAATTTTGTTTTTAAGCATCGTCCTTGTTTTATTTCTCCCCCAAGGTTGTTAGGGATATATTTCTAGAAAATCGAAGAATATATGTTCTAAAATGGGTAATGGCGTTGCCAATTACCTCCCAAACTATGTAAATCCGGCTGAACTAAATGATGGATCATTTCAATCTATCCCCATATGCATTGATCTAACCTGTGAACCCGATGTAATGGATTTCATTTCGCAGCCAGAGACGATAAATCTGACATCTTCCGAACCTGGGACAGTGGATTTAATTTCGGAGTCGGAAATAATGGAATCGGACTCCGACCCCGAGATTATCGACATCGTTTCGGGCTCTGAGGTAGAAAACCAGGGTTCCGAAGCTGGAAGGGATTCTGACTCTCTGCCGTCTACTATTTTGGCGGATCTAAATGACCGATTGTGGGTCTTACCATCATCAATGATAACCCCTTCGTGGAGTTCAACCCCAACTATCTAATTTTTGTATGCTTCAAAAAAAAAAATGTGGTATAATAAATGTTGTTGTCGTATACTTTAAGTATATTGTATGGCGGTGTAATGCTAAAAATAATTGCAATAAAAAAAAGCATGTTCTTTACAAAAATTCTAATGAGTTTTTTAAATTTTATGATTTTTTTTTTTTATAGCCCAAAAGCTGCTGGTACTTGGGCGGTGGTATTTTCATCAGTATTGAAACGATTCATGACGAAGTTCAAGTTAATATATATCGTCGTTTTACTGTGCACGGTGAAGAGTGGCGTCCAGCAGAAGGGGGAATTTCTTTATTACAGGAAGAATGGATACGTATGTACAGAATGCTCGATATAATAGAGGAATATTTTCATTCAGATAGCCCACAAATCCGTGTGCTGTATTTTGGCGGGGAGCTAGTGATCACTGTATTTCCCGCTATTCGAAATGTACAACTACAAAAAAAACACCCCACAGCGAAAAGTGGAAAATCTAGCCAGGGGTATGTGAAACTCAACTATCAGCAGTGGAAATTTCTGTATCGGATCAAGCACAAAGCTACAAAATGCGTCATATTCAATTTTTTAAAATCATTTCCGCTAAGAGCTATGTTTAACGAAGTAACTGGGGAGGAAATCAAAGAATGTGTTACCCCTGTGATCACAGTGGCTTGAATAATTTATTGTACAATATCCTGAAAACACAATTAGTCCAGAATTTAACAGAAAGTGCTCGTGATGAAGGAAAGGATATGTACGATATAGTGGCGAATGATTTCTTTATGCGTGAACTGTGCAATATTAGGCATAGAAATGTATGATATGATAAGTAAATTTTCTGGCAAATGTACATCCGTAGAAAGCAATTTCATACGCTCAATCAACTTGAATTCAATACTATCTCAGATAATTTATGAACTCAGAGAAGTAGATGACTTTGAATGAACAATGTTTTTCTAAATGTGATCGATGTCTTCAAATGATAATTGACTATTTTTTTATAATTTTCCCCTGTTGGGAATAATTTATAAGATTTAATAAAATCAGTTTTCTTTGAAATGCTTGGGTATTTTGTTTATATAGAATTACTGAAACAAACACAAATTTCCAAAAAAAAAGCAATGGATGTTTAATAAGAAATCCAATGATTACATTCTTTTGGTTTTGACAGAGATTTACCAACTTGATATTTTTCGCTTTTGATAAGAAATTGTTTATTTTTTACATATTTTAAAGGTAAGTTAACTTCTTTTATAGCATGCCTAAATTCAAGAGCTGCCGGAATGGGTCTTTGAATTTTTTTATTTCTCAGTAAATTGTCAACCAGATCAACAATATTCGAGTCAGGAAGAACTTTGTCTTTATACACAAATTCTCCATTAGGTGTCCATGAAATAATTTTTGAATTCTTTTGAAAACGTCTAAAACATTATGTGCATATCTTCTTAAATTTTTAGGTACAGTCTGCAACACCATATCTTCAACATCACTATTTTTTGCTGTTGAAACATCAGTTTTAACTTTTTCAGGGGTTCCCTTATATCAGCCGATACATCTAAGAGTTCTTCAGCTAAATGATCTTTCGTTGAAAAGTTTGACATAGGCGGATTTAAGAGGGGCACTTGAATTCTTTTATTAAGCACTTGGTTATATAATTTAATTTTAACATCAACAGGTTCTTTACTCAGTAAGATTTTCTTCATTTCTTTATCGAGGTCAGATAAAACTTCTTCCGTAGGTACATGTCTTGAAACTTCCTCCTCTGGGACGAGCACCATTTTCCTGGCGTATTCCATCTTATTTGTTTAACAGAGTTGTTAAAACACTCAGAGCCGCAGGTATCAACACACCTAAGAATCCACCTTTCTGAACCAAAATTCTTCTTTTCTTGAACAAGGGGACTTTTTTATCAGCTAACTTCCGTAGTGTGTGTTTATGTCCACGCAATTTTCCCTTCTGCGGAGGTGAAAGGGGAACATTGCCTTTTAAAGTGTTCAAAACACATTCACATATGACTTTGATTCCACTGTTTGGCAGTTTCCTTAAAAATCTTTCAAGTGTTTTTTAGGGACAAATCTTCATCAGACGCAGCTGCTGAATGTGTTGCTCCGATAATGTCATGGCGAAGAATAACGAACTTTATAACACACTTAAGTTTTTAACCACTCCGCGTATGTGACTGCTTTTTGGGAGCACAATGGTTTTTATCAGTTCGATGATGAACTAGGCACTGCACTTGGACATCAGGGAGGTATTCCACATTAGGACAACACAGAGCATCAAAGTCCTTAAAGATGGTACCTGTTAACTTTTCCACGTACTTGCATTTATTTAGTCTTTTGGCCTCGAAAATATCAGTTTCAGTACAGAAGGAGTGGAATATCTTTAAAAGGACATTCTACTCTTCGTTTCTGCTATCCCATGGAATGTGGTGTATATTTCGGGCCGTCCAAAGGCACTGAGCTTTTTCTCTCTTGGATGCAGTTCGCAGAAGGGTAACGGTGGCAAAGGGCAAACATTCCCCCCCCCCTCCCCCGTCTGCAAATAACATGCAACGAGATCTTTCACTATGAATTTTCTGTTCTGAAGGAGAAATCCTTCTACGTCGACGACGACCGTTTTCATGGTAAATGGGGAGCTAATGCCGTGGTTGGTAAACATATTGAGTTTCTCCTGGGAGTATATTGGTGCGCAAGCGCATTTCTTCCGGTGTGTTTGGTTTGATGTCTATCATTAAGTAGCTGAACGGAAATTTCGTAGCATCCAGATACACCTCGTGAAAAAATTTCACTTTGTTAGGGTACAACTGTCTCCCCAAATGAGTGATCTGATTCACATCTCTACGTGACTTAAACAAAAACAAATAATGAGCATTAAGGGAAATTTCTCTCATTTCTTTGCCTTTATGGAAAATATTTTGGGTAATAAAAACAACGGATACATTATAATGATGACTACCCCTTGTAAATAAATGGGTTAGTCTTTTATCATTCCCACATTCTACCATCAAATCATCTATAATGAAAAGCGTGTTTCCTTCCAAATAATCCTTGAAATTTGTAGGAATACCGTCGACAAAAGTAACATCAGGTATTTCATCATATAATGGTTGATGAACGCCGTAGAACCAAACCACATGTTGCGGTGATGGGTAGATGATTTCCACCTGATGTTGAAGTAAACGTTTCACAAAGTGAGTTTTACCACAACCCGTAGGACCCGCTATTAGAGCTGTGAAAGGATGATGCAGCTTAGGCACTTCCATATTGACAACTGAATGAAATAACAAGAGTCAGCCCAATTTAAAGACATGACACATAAAATAGTGATAAATCAATTTTTATTATTCACATTCTAAATTTTGATACAATTCCAAATTTTTTTTTAACGAAGCGAAAAACACGTACATCGTTTGTTTCACTTTTATAATTAAATAGTTTTACAATGGAATATAAGCTTTTTCCGCGACATCTAGAATATAAGTAAAAAATACAAAATTGGCCACACACGGCCGTAAACGAACTTTGGAGAGACATGTCATTAAAATTCACGTAGGTAAACTTGGAAACAAATCGGAGAATAGGTCCTTCAAAATATTCTGGGGGATGTCTATAGGAATCGAAAAATTCTACAGTTATTGGGTTTGGCATAAACATGGCCAGCCAGTGTTTCCCGGGACTCCCATACTGATCCGTGTTCACAATGAGGCAGGCTGGGAACTTGGAAATTCTCTTAGGAAGTCGGTTGCATGCAAACACACCGAGAAATGAACGATGCGCCACAGGATCTTGCGTTAGAATCCTAGTTATTTGCACACTGTTCATTCCTTTTAATTAGCAAAATCACAAAGAATGCTTCTGGACTTGGAAATTTCGATAATATTCTGGAACTCTGCGTAGATCAACACAGAAATTGTTTTTGACAAAGCTTTTCTAAATTTGATTTCCACTCTCAAATTTCCTTGCTGGACCAAGTTCATATGTCCACCATCACATAAATCGGGACTAAGATCAAAAGCATACAGCGTATAACCCTTTGGAAAATTCTTCACGGCCGATGAAAATTCCTATGTCTTGCCCCAATTTCTCGGTTCCTTGAAATAGGCTATGGTAAGAACGAACTGTATTTTCCGTTTCGAAGTTGGGCTCTAGTGGTTTATGGGGAACGGGTTGACCGTCAACGTACACGGCGATAAAGTTGACGTCATAATGTTTGAATTCGAAGGGGTTTGACTTATATGTACCATTAAAGGCATCGTTGTCCACACACCCAATGACCAATCTCTTTGGCATTTGTCCAAGGAATACGTTGTCTTGCACGAAGGACATACTTCCTTGAGAAATGGAATACACTTTGCATAAAACACGATCAATGGGATATTTGGCAGGAGATTTTTCTAAAGCTTTTGCATGACCTATGGCAACTCCTGGGTTGACTTTGACTTTTCTCACAAAATTGATGCATGTTCGATGAGAACTCTGTAATTGGGTGTCCCGAATAAGGAAACGAGACAGAAATCCGGTTTGCTACGAATCAGTTTGATTTTCACATCCACTAAATTTAGCAACAGTCTATTTTGAAAAATAAATCACAATGCAAGGTTCCAATCATGTCCAACGTCTTGCTATCCTTTACGAGTTCGTAGCGTTGATACAATCCCTTGTTCGTTGTAGCATTCGTGGGGTTAATTTCATGTAGATGTCCGGATGTATCCTTGTAAAAACCTTCACATGCTAAATATGTTTTCTTTGCTTCTTCTCCATAATTCAACAGAGTTTCAATATAAGCTCTGTATGGATACGTGTTGCTTGACGACGAAATCACTCTTTCGTTTAAACTGATGTCGACTTGCGAAAACAGAGAATGAAGGAAGCAGTTAATGGGGCCCACGGGCTCTTTGTCGGGCAGAACGGAATTGTCGGATTTCACGATTTTGACTTTCACGTAAAGTTGACTGGAAGATAAGTCCATGTATTCTTCTCCACTCCCCGAAATATTAAATTCCAAAGGGCCTCCATCTCGAATATTGGCTAAGGGGTGGTATTCAATCCATTGTCCTTTTTCTATGCTTGTTTGTGTGGGCGGTAAAGCAAATAAATCCAGTTCCGACTTTAGGCATACGGAAGAATGACTGTGAATCAGAGCCATGGTTTTACGGATCAAAAATGTCACGTGTTACTCTCTTGGCTTTCTTTGAAGAAATGATATATTTCATCGTCTTTCTCTTCCTTTTAACACTTCCACCCATCATTTTCTTTACTTTGGTAGCGACTTTGTCGGTGAGTAGTTGTCCTGCTTCTTTAGCTCGTTGTTTGGCTGCTATCTTCACATCTTTTCCTTGAATAACATCCGTGACGAGATCCATCCCCGTTCGTAAGACTTGTTTTCCGAGCGTTTTAGCACCTTGTTTGAATAATGGTACCGCCGTTCTAAATAACGAACGAAAGAGTCCTCCAAGTCCATAACCTTTTTGCAGTGGTACTCCTTGATAATAGAATAATCCTTTTCCAGTTTGGCTGATGTAATAATCCTCAAAGGATTTCGTACAGCAGTGGTAGGGTTCATACATGATTACAGATGTTTGAGACGAAAATGAAGTTTCACGATTGCTCTCCCCGTTCAAATGGCACTAATTGACCTGTGTGATTCCTTATAACAATTTCGATGGTTTGGAAATTTTTTCTTGCAAGAGGCAAATAATGAGGTCGATCGAACAAAGCGCTGACCATCTCTCCATCCACACCACTCACTTTAACGATGCGAAGGAGAGGAGCAACCATGTCCCCCACCGGTTGCGGTTCCACAATATCGCTGTACACATACAACAGAGAAAACCGACCGTTTAGATCTGCGATAAATTCACCATTTACAGAGAGAGCTCCATTCACAGCCGAAAGTTGCATGGGTTGGTATCCTAAGATTTCTGCAATCCCTGGGGGCAAAACCAAGCGAGTACCTTTAAGAAGAGTTGACTTGACCTTTTGAGTCGCTTTATTATAATTCAAAAAGATTTTATTGGCAAAGTGATTGCTCATGGATTTAACAATGTCCGCTACAGACTCGTAATGGCCTGGAGATATTCTTCCCGTCTTAAACTGACCCGTTCCTAAATCGTATTCGAAATGATTGGAATTTTTCGTGATATTATACCACGAATGGGGGTAGATCAGTTCGACGAGTCCCACTTCCCAGTCTCCATTCAGTTCGATTGAGGAAGGAAGATGCGTTATGAAATGAGATATTTTGTTGTCCAAAAAAGTAGCCGAGAGAGCTATCGCTCGGTAACGTCAGATAGAAACTCATTTTTCATACTGAACGTCTCAGGTAAGTACTTAAACTTTTATATGTTCACTAAATCGTTCGATGGTATCCATGAATTAAACTTATCAGGGTAGCCTTTAAATTTAACAAAATATTCATATTTGTCTTTCCGTTTACGTTTCTTCAGAACCATTTCGATTGGGTAGTGGTCATTTTTTTTTACTTTTTGCAGTTCTTCGGCATAGAAGGTACCACCAATGTCTTCTCCTAGTAAATCTTTAACTTTATACACTGGAGGTGATCTAGCGAAGCGTTGGGAAACATTAAATAACTCCTCTGACCAATTCGTTTCGTACCCCTTTTCGAATTGTAATTTGGTTTTAGATAACCTCACAGTATCACCTATATAGAATTTATAAACTGGATGAGATTCAGATATATCGCCATATAAGTTATTCCACACAACCTCTTGGTTTTCTAGACTGACATTTACTGGTTCCATCTTAATACTTCGATGATGCGTTGCATTGTAACTATGTATCAATTTCTGCAAGATGTTAATATATGTGTATGTGTTTCGACTAGTAAAGTACTTCCACATTTTTGTTTTTAGAGTTCGATTAAACCTTTCTATTACACTCGCTTTTGTCTCATTTCTGGTAGTAAAGAAATGGACGTTGTTTTGTTTCAGGAAATTCTGGAATTCTCGATTTTTAAATTCAGAACCTTGGTCAGTTTGTAGGTTTAACGGTTTGCGTTCTTTAAATATTTTCTGAAACACTTTGATCATGGATGACCCAGTTTTTTGTATCATAGGAACACACCATGCAAATTTTGAAAACACGTCAATGCATGTTAATAAATATTTATATCCGTTATTATGTTGTTTCAGACTGGTCAAGTCAACTAAATCAGCCTGCCACTGTTCATCGATTCCCATCACAATGACTCGATTTCTCTGAAAATGTCTCCTCGCAGGTTTATGAAGGGTGTAAGTTTTCTCCCCTCAGCCATTCCTCGATTTCCTTTTTCTTTATTTTTCCGTTTACAGCATGGTACAAAGCATTTACTCCACCGAAACTTCCGGGGTGAGCTGGATCCAGATAAGTCTTTTTCAAGAGATCGTGATTCTCCATTACAACAACTGATTTGAATACTATCAACAGAAACAGTAAAACTCATGCTTACACTAAAACACAGACAACAGAAATGACACAAAAGGGTACTTACATGGGATTTTATTGATGCATAGGGTCTTCCAAAATGTACAGATTTTTAGCACTTTCTAATACATCGCAAATATTCAAGTGATTAAAAAATCAAATAAGTGTTTTCCGACATGAAAAATGAGTCGTTCACAAATTCATGGGCGATCAATTTTAGATCCAAATTGGCTACGGCCTTTTTGAACAATGCATGCACTTTACCTTTTCGAGTTGAAAATTCACAGGCATGTCCTAATCCATAGCGATCTTCAATTTTGCACATAAGACAGTCGATCAGTCCATCGATGGCTGAAGTAATGTTCTTTTTTATCACGTGGCAAAATGTCTTTTTTAACGCAAATTCACCATCTATGGAGTCAACACTGCTATGTCCAGTTTTTTCAGCCTCGTCGAGAACGAGCTTCTTAAAGGACGATCCAAACATTGTTTGGTGAATGCTTGCCCTAATATCATCACTACATTCATTAAGTTTTTCCCATTGGTCTTCAGTCAGAGATATCCGGTTACGATATGCTGATAAGAATCCATTGTTCACACCAATGCTTTGAATATGCAGATAATTCCTGTCGTTTTCCTTATGCATTGTCAGAAACAGTTTCCTTGCTATACATTGGGTTAGGTCGGTTAGGGCGGTGTCAAACGGACCCGTGAACATAATAGCCTCGAGGAATTCCTCCCATAAAAATGGCATCATCACTAGCCCGTGACTGGTCGGGTAAAAATGCAAGTCGACGCACTTATACATCCGAAGGTGAACTTTTACACGATCCTTAAAATCGCTGACAACAGCAAACGCATCGCCACCAAGATGAAAATGATGACTTGGTATATTATCCAATGTGAATCCTTTCGAAGTTTTAGTCCGAGAAGTAAAGGGCCTTTCATGATAATCCACTTGTTCACAAATGCCATCGTTACTGCGCTTCATCCTGGAGTCAAAAAACTTACGGACACAACCACACAACCGACACAGTCGACAACACACACAGGAGTGACTCTCTCAACACGCTGTGAAAGCACATAACTTTCGGAATTCAAGCACAAACACGCCCTGTACGGTTTTTTCGACAAGAATATTTTCTAAGATGATGACGTCAACAGACCTCCGTTGCCAATAAGCGAAAAGAAATAGAAAGTTTTCTCCACCACTCCGCCCCCCCAATCCGACAGAGGGCGATGCCATCGCCTTGCTCCCTCGCACCGAACGGAACTGAGGTCACACGCCACGCCCACCCATCACGTGACCAGAAGTGTTGCCATCGAAAAAAGGTTACTACCCCTTTGGAAAATTAATTTCAAAAGTGCCGACAGATGGGGCTGCAAATTTTCGCGAACCACCACCAGAGGGCGCTGCCATCGTATTTCTCCCTCGCGCCGAGAGGAGACCGGAAGTGACGTCGCGCACGATCCGCCCACCCGTCACGTGACCGGAAGTGTTGCCACCGAAAAGGGTTATCAAGCGCGGTCTTATACTACTTACGTGCTCGATTGGTGAAAGATCTGGTGATCTAGCAGGCCACGGCAACATGTCGATACTCTGTAGAGCATGTTGGGTTACAACAGCGGTAAGCGGGCGAGCGTTATCCTGTTGGAGAACACCCCCTGGAATGCTGTTCATGAATGGCAGCACAACAGGTTGAACCACCAGACCGACGTACAACTGTGCCGTCAGGGTGCGTGGGATAACCACGAGAGTGCTCCTGCTGTCATAGGAAATTGCTCCCCAGACCATAACTGCAGATGTAGGTCCAGTGTGTCTCGGCCGCAGACAGGTTGGTTGCAGGCGCTCACCTGGCCTCCCTCTAACCAACACACGGCCATCACTGGCACCCAGGCAGAACCGGCTTTCATCAGAAAACACAACAGATCTCCACTCCGTCCTCCAATGAGCTCTAGCTTGGTACCACTGACGTCGCAAACGGCAGTGGTTTGGAAGTAAGTCGAATGCACGCTACAGGGCGTCTGGTTCGGAGCTGTCCTTCAAGTAACCGATTTGTAACATTTCGTTGTGTCACTGTGGTGGCAACTGCAGCTTGAATTGCTGCCGCAGACGCAGTACCATGCGCCACGGCCATACGCCGTACACGGCGGTCTTCCCTCTCAGTAGTGCCACGTGGCCAGCCGGAACCCGGTCTTCTTGAGGCAGTACCTTCCCTTGACCACCGCTGCCAACAATCATGCACAGTGGCTACATTCCTGCCAAGTCGTTCTGCAATATTGCGGAAAGAAAATCCACCTTCTCGTAACCCTATTACACGACCTCGTTCAAACTCCGTGAGCTGTTGATAATGGCTTCTTCGTCTTCTTAAAGGCATTCTTGACTAACATCAACACACTACGTCGAATCTCAACGATAACTAAAGCTCACGAACGTTACAGCGCGTATTTACAGCAAACCTGCTTTGCATGTTCCGAGGGGCGCTACTAGCGCCACACGTATGCGCCGAGCGCGAAATTTGCATAGACGTCATCTTACAGATGTACTCTCACCGCCTACCAACTGTCGTTTAGCTAACACAACCCCTTCTTGGTGTTGGGATTTTTTTTTCCGTCAGTGTAGTTCGACGATGTTGTGCACTCCTTCGCGAATCTCAAAGCAAGAAAAAAGACATTTTAAAGATAAACTTAAACTCCTGAACTATGTGTGAACTTTTGTTTTTGTGCATTCATTTCTAATTTTTATTGTCTGTACTTGATTCAGTGTTTGTGTTTCTTTAATGATAAATATTAAAAATGGTAATTCATTGCATCTCTTCATGTCTTCAAACACATAAGATGTATTTTACAAGGTGACAAGGCCTTACTTAACATATATATATAAAGGACATAGGTATCTTTCATATGTATATGACATACATATCTTTCGTGTAGGGTATAGGACATAAACAACTTACATTTTGCAGTTCCAAACTTTTAAAGTAATATTAACGAAAAATATGCAATTTTAAAATTTTTTTGATACTCAGATCTATTTGTAGAGATACGTAGCTAATACAGTATGAAGTAATTAACATAGAATTCCTTTTATTCATTACAAACTGTAATTAATATTAATTAACTATACTTTAACGCTATTACAAATTAACAGGTAATATACTGATTTCATTGTCCCGTTCCGCCAATCTGTCTTGGCTCCACGGGGACTTATTGAGCACCTTGGATGTTATTTT
Organism: Macrothele yani; assembly: GCA_039090855.1. Classification (NCBI taxonomy): domain Eukaryota; kingdom Metazoa; phylum Arthropoda; class Arachnida; order Araneae; family Macrothelidae; genus Macrothele; species Macrothele yani. Next base: position 77,663,989 of record CM077023.1, on the reverse strand, counting down.
GAAATGTTGCGACAATTATATTGCCTTGAGACGCGGTTCGGACCCTGGCCACCCCAATGGCCCAGAGACCAGCCCGTGGTGACGTGCTGGCAGGCGACCTAGAATACTTTGTCTGGGTTCCCGCTCTGTCTGGCGGGATAGGTCGTTTCTTACTTTATCGTTGACTGGAAGATTCCTTGCCCTCGAACTTTTTTTGGGGAATAATTTCCCTTTATTTTCTTTTTTCAAACACCTACACACATGTATACACTGTCCTCATGCTTAGGACTTACAACATCAAGAGATAGCAAAATTTATTTACAGAATATTTACATTGGTGGTGTATATTCTACTCAGATAAATCTTACACACTACCATTGGGTCAACTTAATATTGGACAGAAATCTTAAAATTCCTAAAACTGACTACAAACAATCTCCTGTGAAATGATGTCTGATTTTTTTTTGCTGCTTCCATTATCACTGGCACTGCAATTTATTGCAGAACAAGCATTTACCATTTTGTATATATTGTAAATAACATGCATAGACATAACAGAGCCCTTTCTCCAATTGATCCGCTCAGTGTGGCTCATTGATGCTACATCGAAAGAATGTTACAGAAATAGCGGGCAGCCAAACTAGTTTCTTATATGATATCTGTGGGTGGGTCAAAGGTTTTCTGCGCTGTTTCTGGCCCTGGCTGTTTCCACTCGCCGCTTCGAGAAATTGCTACGTCAGATGGTTCTGAGCGCGCGTTTGAAGGAGGGACGCTGTAATACAAGACCAACCCCTCCATTCAATGTAGTAGAATACTTGTTCCACATTTTTTTTGACGGAACTCTTACGACATCCAGGAGAATGGAATTCATTAGCTTGATGTTTTCAGGAAAGGCAACAAAAGTTCCTTGATGTTGTACCACTATATCCCGGAAAAGGGGTCCAAACTGTAATTTTTTCACTCTGTTCCAAATTTGATCACACACATCTCCCAGAGTCCAAAATTGGTCACTTGTTAATGACATTAACGACCGATTCAACAGCAATGAATCATCAGACTGTAGGGGAAGTTGCTGGAAACGGTAATCGATTTCTCGAGGAGAAGGGGAACAGCTCATAAGCAACTCTTTGTTGAATACGGCGATTTTATTTCTTCCGTCGTATATATAACAGTTGGTCATGAATTCGTTAAATGTCTGAGCAGACATGGGGACACCATATTGGGAAGGATATAGTTCCGAGACTTTCATGGTACAACTTCGAATATGAACCCTAACAGTACCCGCTAAATCACTCAATTTTTGCCACATTATTTCCTGCCAATGAAATGTGGTGTTCGGATAGGTTTCCCAGAGATATACCATGAGAAGTGGATGCAGCTAAATTGATAAGAAATTAAGCAGCGTTGTTGTTCATTTCAGAAACACTTCCTTTCATTTTAAAGATCGTAAGACAACGGCTACAATAAAATCAATGCAGGGGAATCTGAACCAAAAGATGCTGCGACAGAAAATGTCCGACGTCACAGGAATGGAGCAGCGAAGAAGTTGTCTCTTCAAATGACAAAGTTCACCGCTAGGGGAAGCACATAAGCATCGTTTGGTTGTTGTCATCCCCTTCTATCAGCCACCCATTTGTGCACCCACTCTGATGTTGCCATCTCTCGGAATAAAAATTAATGCCGTTCCATAGTTCACCGCTAGCTGCAGCACATGAGCATCGACATATCCAACACCTATGCATCCGCCTTCCCACTCATATACTCATATGTTGCCATCGCTTGGAATAAAAATATGTTGCCGTCGGTCGGAATAAAAATTAATAAAGTTCCGTCGTTCACCGCTAAGGGCAGCACATAAGCATCGTTTGGTTGTTGTCATCTCCTTCTATCACCCACCCATTTCTGCCTCCACTCTGATGTCGCCATCTCTCGGAATAAAAATAATAATGTTCCATCGTTCACCGCTAGGGGCAGCAGATAAGCATTGACATATTCAACACCTATGCACCGCCTTCCCACCCATCCCCTCAGATATTGCCATCGCTCGGAATAAAAATATGTTGCCGTCGGTAAGAATAGAAATTAATAAAGTTCCATCGTTCACCGCAACGGTGAAGCACATCCACTGATTGGGTGTTGTCTTCCCCCTTACCACCCACAGTCAGTGGCGGTTCGTGCTCCTGAGAGTGTACGTGCTGCGACTTACCGATTTACACGCGGTCTACCCCCCCTCCCACTACCACTAAAGGCCTTAGGAATTGGGCAATGGGATCATCTTGGTCATTGGGGTAAATACCCGAAAGCAGATTTTCGTAATTACATATAAATTAATATGATTATTCATTTTGTTCACCTCTTTAGTGTTAATGGTTAAATTGGTAATCGTATATTCGACACGGTATTAAGCCTAACATTTTGCGGAATATACGACTTGATTAATCTGCCCCGACTTCAGTTGCGTAGAAAACATTACTTATTTATTTTAATTTTTATTTATTTATTTATTTATTTTGAAAATAGGTTTTTATTCAGTTTCATATTTTTAATACGAAACTTTTTTACAGTGTGCTTCAATATACAATTCAGTCAATCACTCTTGTACCTTTATTATTTGTGATTTTTAATGCACTTTTCCGCATTTCGCCTTCTGAGCTATAATCAAATCTGGTGTTAGTCGACCTAAGGACTTTACTTCAATTTTTCCCTCTAAAGCTCTTGAAGAAAATGGTAGTTTCAACAAAGAATCTACTAAATTAATAGCAGTCTCCATTCATGAAATTAAAAGATTACGAAAACCACAGAATAAAGAAAAACAAAAATTCAAAGCACAGATAGATTTTAACTGACTGATCAAGTAAACGTTTTGAGAGCACAGAAACAAACAAACAATCAGATAAGTTTCCCTCTGTTCTATTGGTCAACTGCCCTGCTCCCAGTTCCGATGAGAGAAAGAGGGGATGGGGGGGGGGGGGTCTTTGGTTTCAACGCCGTTTCCTACCGGCGATCTTATATCGTACTGAGAGAAATACAGCACGCTGGAAACCCATGTTGCCAGCTTGACAAGAGGACCCCAAGAGGTGTGTGGTGTAGGAAGCAGGACTGACACGCTGTTGGGGCCATGCTACTCGATTTGCAGCACGGAAGTCCGAACGGGTAGGTGGCAACAGAACCACGCTGTTAATCCCGTGTGCTAACCGACATCACAGACCGAATGACGAACAGGAGCCTTGATTACGGTACGTCTAAAAATCAGATTTTGGGCTGGCAGCAAATCATATACATGCACTTTCAGGCTTTCAGCTACATTAAACAATACGAATATGAATTAAATTTTTTTAGCGTGCTGCAGCACGTAGTCACCGGCTGCCACTGCCCACAGTGATTTTGGCATCGCTCGGAATAGAGTTACTCTTCTCGCCGGCTTATAGTCCATATAATTGTCGGTGGTATGGTTGTAGCGGTTATGATTGTTGATGTTATGATTGCTGATGTTATGATTGTCGGCGTTTTGAACTCTCGGTATTATAATTTGCCGGTGTTTTGATTGTCGGTGTCTTGAACTGTCGGTGTTATGATTGTCGGTGTTATGATTTGTCGGTATTTTGATTGTCGGTGTTTCGACCTGTCGGTATTTTGATTGTCGGTGTTTCGACCTGTCGGTTGTTTGATTGTCGGTGTTTCGACCTGTCGGTTGTTTGATTGTCGGTGTTTCGACCTGTCGGTTGTTTGATTGTCGGTGTTTCGACCTGTCGGTTGTTTGATTGTCGGTGTTTCGACCTGTCGGTTGTTTGATTGTCGGTGTTTTGACCAGCACCCAAAAAAATTGAGTTCAGTACAGTAGAATCAACATTGTAGAAAGGAAGCTTTTTTCTTTCTTCTTGTAAATGCAGTTTAACAATAAGGTTAAAAAAATTGTTTCCAGCTACGTGATTGACAATAACCATTATCATAAACAACAGCTTCACTGATACAGAAACAAATCGCCTTGATATCCTTTTTATGATTTATTCTGTTTTATTCTTTCGGTGGTGAAATGCCTTTATTTTAAAATATTTAAGCATTGTCACTTTCAGTAAATTTGTATAATAGCTTAAATACTCATCATAATGTTGTTTGAAATTTAGAAACAAGTTTTTGTGTGGAAGTTCATGTACTGCTTGAAGGAGTTTTGTTTTTTACATTCTGCTCTTGTGGCATACAGTGCCTATGGTATTTATTAAAAGTCTTTCCCACTGTCCTGATGATCACATAAACACAGACTGATGGGATAATTAAAAATATCTTACTCTCATTAAAGAACCTGCTGTAGCATTTTTGCAAAGTCAGTTTCAAAGCATATAGCACAGGATGGTTTGTAATTTGAAACAGACTGCAACTACAGTCACTGTAAGCAGTGTTTTTCTTATTTTATTTTTTATTTTGAATGAAATATAACTAATAAACAGTTTTTTTTTTTTTTTTTTTTTTATTGGAGGTTTAACGACCACCGTGAGCAACTCAATGGGCTATAAGCAGTCGCCCGTCCCTAATTTAGGGCCACTGGTCCAGGGAAGGGAGAGAGCCAGTGCCGTTGACAAACACAACATCCATGCCTCACCAGGATTCCAACCCGCACCCCTTTCGGACGAATGATCAGAAGCCATCGCTTAGACCACTGCGCCACCGGGGCGGCAAAGTGTTGTTTACTTTGTTTAATTAAGTTTATAGCTTCAATTTCTACAGCAACTATATGAATTAGAACATAAGGGTTCTTTACATCGGCGCCCATAACTTAGTTTTCAGGAGGAGGCAAACAGAAATTGTTACTACAAATGACATGCACAAGCACCATATGGAAATTTCCACTCTGCCTTCTTGTTTTGATACAGTTATCTCACGTTTTTACCACACATTCAACACAAATTTTATTGGAAACCAGAACACTCAAAAACTACATAAAAAGAGGTATAAGTCAAATTAGAAAACATGTTTGGACAATAAGGAAATTTCTTCGTTATTCTTTTGAGCTATGCGCCTTTTGGGTCACTTGTGCCACAAAATTCGAGAGATCGTTCATTCGGTCATCAAGAAAAAAAAGCATCCTCAACTAAGTTCTTTTTTTTTTTTTGAAGGTTTAACGACCATCGTGAGCAACTCAATGGGCTGTAAACAGTCGCCCGTCCCTAATTTAGGGTCACTGGTTCCAGGGAAGGGAGAAAACCAATGCTGTAAGACAAACACAACATCCATGCCTCACCGGATTCGAACCCGGACCCTTCTCGGACGAATGGTCATGAGCCAGCGCTCAGACCACTGCGTCTCCGGGGCGACAAACTAAGTTCTTCACTTCGGGATATTTTTGTCTAGCAGCTTGAATGGCTGGTTCAGAGGATGATATATTTTATCTTCCTCTGCCTTTTATGCTTTTCCATACTATACGAATGTCTGTTATTCTCCTACAATTATTGAAGAATGATTATAATCAATACAAAAATTCATATAATTGATTGTAACTAATTGTAATCAATACAAAAATCTATTTTTACTTTATATTGTGACTGTCCACTTCTACTGTAAATTCTCAACATTACCCCAATGCTTACTGTATACACACACATCAGGAAATTAAACAGAAAAGTCGTTAATCAAAATTAGTGGTATCGCGAAAACCTTTGCAATACTTTCCAAGAACAGAAATGGTGTAGTTAGATTTCCAGGGAAGGGCAAGTGTCCCTCTTGCCCCCCCCCCTCCTCCCATATAGACGCCTATAGTTCTTTAAGTAGCTTAATTCATCAAATAACCTTAAACGTTACAATTCTTAAGTCATCAAAGCCTTATTGTTCTATAGAGGTAACGATTCACTGGGAACCAAACGGCTGTTGTGATTATTAGTCAACCAAGCGTGAAACGAGTTTCATTGTGTTTTTTTTTTTTTGATTGGAGGTTGAACGACCACCGTGAGCAACTCAATGGGCTATAAGCAGTCGCCCGTCCGTAATTTAGGGTCACTGGTTCCAGGGAAGGGAGAGAACCAGTGCCGTAAGACAAACACAACATCCATGCCTCACCGGGATTCGAACACAGACCCCCGTTCGGACGAATGATCAGAGGCCATCGCTTAAACCACTGCGCCACCGGGGCGGCTCATTGTGTTCAGCGCATGTTCTAACGGGATCCTCCTGATGGCATTGCAGTAGCATCAACATCTTGCGGACAGGCATTTGAGTAAGACAAACGGCTCGTATCTCGTGATTAGCTAATTTGAAGGGACTGTACCCGAGTGTTGTAAACATTCCTTCTAAGATTAAATTATCGCATATCTGTTAGTGCTTTAGGAAAGTTATTAGTTGTGAAGTAATACAAAACATGAAGTGAAGTTTTACAATCAAATTTTGATGTGATGGTATTGAAAGGAGCAAACGAAATCGTGACGTAAAACATTTCAGTTATAACAAGAAAGATGACACCGAATTTTCGGGTGTAATAAGCACATCTTTTGAATCCGTTCTGACGCAAATTAAATTTATCAAAGCTATTCAAAGTCAATGGAACCGGTATGGAAAACTATAGATCTGACGAAAGAAAGAAGATTCTCAATCGGGTTTTTAATCCCTCAGATATTGCTGTAAACGGAATCGTGAGCTTACGAACTCTTAGAAACAGAGATATCGACAAAAATAAGATGTGACTTTACGTCCCCTGGTGGGAAAACCATGCATTATTTTAGGAAGAAAGTATTCTCAAAAGGTGTATCCATATAAGCGGTATCGGTCGAAATAAAAAAAAAAATTAGTCGAGTTTTCAGGAGATCGGATTTTGCAACAATACTTCAGAAGCAGAAATTAACACTTATGACCCCTGGTGGCTAAACCATTCTTTACCAAACATTAGAAATTATGTGAAAAATATTTTCCATCAGGTCTTGTATGCGATACAGGAAGAATTTTTCAAATCAGATCTTTAGGAACAGAAATAACGCAGAAAACGCAATTTACCTTTGTGCTACCTAGCGGAAAGTCTATGATTTACTTGAAAATTTTGAATTTATAGGAAAAACATTTCGCATCGGAAACACTATCCAACAACGAAGGAATTTTTCAAATTCGGCTTTTAGAAGTAGAGATATTGACAAAAATAAGATATACATCTACGCCCCCTTTCGTAGAAACCATGCATTTTTCAAAGAGAAAGTGTTCCTAAAAGGTTTGTCGACATGAGTAGCATCGGTCAACAAAAAACTTTTTTGTCAATCGAGATTTTAGAAGCTCATATTTTACTGCAAATACATCAGAAGTGGAAATTAAGACTTACGCCCCCTGGTGGCCATACCATTTTCTTACAAAATTAGAAATTATGTGCAAAGGATTTCCCATCAGGAGCTGTATCCGGTGCAGAAGGAATTTTTCAAATCGGAGGTTTAGAAGCAGAGAAATAGTGGGAAACGTAATTTACCTTTACGCCCCTAGCGGAAAGTCTTTGAATTAATTGAAAATTTTGAATTATTAGGAAAAACATGTCACACTAGAAACACTATCCAACAAAGAAGGAATTTTATTAAATCGGACTCCTAGAAGTCGAGATATTGACAAAAATAAGATATACGTCTACGCCCCCTGGCGCAGAAACCATGCACTATTTTAAGAAGAAAATGTTTCTAAAAGGTTTGTCGACACGATTAGTTCGGTCTACAAACGACGTTTTTTTGAATCGAGAATTTAGAAGCTCATATTTTGCTGCAAATACATCAGAAGTAGAAATTAAGGTTTACGCCCCCTGGTGGCCAAACGATTTTTTTTACAAAAATTAGAAATTATGTGCAAACGATTTCCCATCAAGAGCTGTATCCCGTGTAGATAGAATTTTTCAAATCGGAGATTTAGAAGAAGAAATATAGGGCGAAACGCAATTTACCTTTACGACCCCTGGCGGAAAGTCTATGAATTACTTGAAAATTTTGAAATTATATGAAAAACATGTCACACGGAAAACACTATCCAACAAAGAAGGAATTTTTCAAATCGTACTCCTAGAAGTAGAGATATTGACAAAAATAAGATATACATCTACGCCCCCTGGCGGAGAAACTGTGAGATATTTTAGGAAGAAAATCTTCCGAAAAGGTTTATCAATGTGAGTGACATCAGTCCACGACAGAATTTTTTCAATCGATATTTTAGAAGCTCAGATTTTATGGCAAATACATCAGAAGCAAAAATTAACGCTTACGCCCCCTGGTGGCCAAAGTATTCTTTACCAAAAATTCGAAATTATATGCAAAAGATTTTCCATTAGGAGATGTATCCGCTGAAAAAAAGATTTTTCAAATCGGAGTTTTAGGAGAAGAGTTATCGGAAAAAATGGAATTAACTTTTACGCTCCCTAGCGGAAAATCTATGCGTAATTTGAAAATGAAACTATAGCTAAAACACTCTTCAATATAAATGGAATCGAAATATAAAAGAATTTTTTCAATTGGATATTTAGAAGCAAATATGTGGATTAAAACGTAATTTTGAATTCGACATCAGCGGCAAAATTGTGCATCGTAAAAAAAAAGCGAAATAAAGGATCGTCCTTCGCATATTTCAGGCTTCCGAATGCAAAAAGAATTTTTCAAATCGGACTAATATTTGCAGAGATACCGTGGGTGCAGATGGACGGACCGACTGACGGACGGACGGACGGACGGACAAACCGATAACAGAAGCACGATCTTTTTTTACAAAAGACGTGCTAAAAAGTATTGGTACTGCAGTTTGCTGAATTCTATATATAAGGTTTAATCCCTCCCCCCTCCCACACGCACACACTTTTTTACTTACCAACATAATTAATTGTTCGTCTCATCCCCAATTAAAATACCTTCCAATTTTCGTTTCGAAGTCATAAACGCAATTTGTTGAGGATAATTAGCCTACGCTTTGAAAATTTGCCAATTTAGCGAATTTTCCTACCAACAGAAGTTAGCAAACGGAAGTTCATCATTTCGAACCAAACACACCAGTTAGGCGTTCTTTGCTTACGAAGAGGAAGAAAACAAGTTATTTGTTGTCCGTCTGTCTGTCCATTCATCCGTGTCTGTTTTTGTATTGCAACCGACATTTTTTAACCGATTGTGCTAAAATTCAGAATTCACACTTAGTAATTCTTAATGACGCAGAGACCCAATTTTTTGTCAACAAACTAGGTGGAACCGTATCGCTCAAGAAAGGAACAAAAGATTCAAGACCAACCCTTTTCCCCAGTTTGTGGAGAATTCGTCAGTTTTGTGACTGAATCATGCAAATTAAGGACATGTCTGGAGATTAGGAAACATGAGGTTCAGAGCAAAATATCAGGACAACACGAATGCTGTGATAGCCCGGTTGGCATCAGGGATTTCGGTCACTTTCATGTCGGCCACTGAAAGAAGTTTTGTTTTGTAGGTCTTCAGCTTCTTACCCGTTGCTCGGTGTAAATGAAAACGAGTAAACTCATGTGGAAACGAACTCATTGAAGCTAGGATTCCCACACAAGTTAACTCCAGTATATTTAGGGCTGATAAGATCGCAGTTCTCAGCAGAATATGCGTTTTACAGGGAGACCAACAATTTGAGTACTGGAACTTTCAGTACGGCAAGAAGAAAAACAACTCTGCAACCACATGGCACAAGCTGCCACTGAATGATAGGCACAGAAACTTTCGTCATGTAGAACCAAGGAGGTTAGAATAATATCATACAGAGGTCATCGCTCTTTCCACGTTTATAAGTGAGTCACAGAAAAATTCTCATTGGCCGCCACCGGGAATCGAAACCAGGGTCTTCCAGTTACGCGCCGGATATGCTTCCACTGCACCACAGCGGCCTCGAATTCCTCCAGACACACACACTAACTGCCAAGCCAATTTGGTAGGTTGCTTCTTGGAGCCCTGCACAATGCTGGGGATTCGCCAAAGATGGTAAGTAGCAACTGAACAAATAATTAGAAAGCGAATGAATAATTAATAGGGACATTTGACGTGGACTAGGAACATCATACAGAGGTCGTCGCTCTTTCCACGTTGATAAGTGAGTCACGCAAAAATTCCCATTGGCCGCCACCGGGAATCGAACCCAGGGTATTCCAGTTACGGCAAGTGGGTGCAGTTACGGCAGTTGCTACTTAGTCTTCCAGTTACGCAGTTGCTACTTACCATCTTTGGTGAATCCCCAGCATTGTGCGGGGCTCCAAGTAGCAATCTGCCAAATTGGCTTGGCAGCTAGTGTGTGTAAGTCTGGAGGAATTCGACGCCGCTGTGGTGCAGTGGAAGCATATCCGGCGTGTAACTGGAAGTCCCTGGGTTCGATTCCCGGTGGCGGCCATTGAGATTTTTTCCGTGACTCACTTATAAACGTGGAAAGAGCGATGACATCTGCATGATGTTCTTAGTCCTCGTCAAATGTCTGTATTAATTAGTTAGAATAATATTCCTGGAGATGCCCTGAGTCTCTTATCCGTGAAGCCGCAAACTGTGGGAAATTGACGTTGTTTACATGATACCCATGCAATTTCAACTATGTGCACTTTGGAATAGCGTGGTTTTTAGTTGCAGAAACCGTGTTAATATCAAACCGGAATGAATTATACTTCTTATACGAGTGAAGTTTTCAATTTTAACTTTATGTTTTGTTTTGAATTCGCACTAACGTTTGTGTATTTCAATTTGAAATAACAAGTGAGTAAAATCATGCAATGCATTGATTATGATACGCTTTCCAATATACTGTATATACCAGAAATCATTACTCAAATTACACTGCTGGCCACCCAAAATGCAACACCAAGAAGGACACGAGATAAAAAAGCCAGATTTACTGGACACATAACAACAGATACACAGATGATACGATTGAGCTTACAGGCCCGTGCGACTTGCGGAACACGCAGACATCAATAGTTTGTGTGGCCTCCATGGCTGGCAATAACGGCCGCTACACGCCGCAGCATCGAACGAAAGAGGCTTTGGATGTGGGCTTGTGGTATGTCGGTCCAGGCTGCTTCCACACGTTGCCTCAGTTCGTCAGGCGTAACCGCGGGTGATGCTTGCCGGGCCACTCGGTTGCCGATCAGCGACCAGACGTGTTCGATGGGCGACATTTTGGGAGAACAGGCGGGCCATTGCAGCAGTTACACCTGGTGGGCCGTGAAGAATTGTTGCACGATGCGTGCCACGTGCGGGCGCGCATTGTTTTGTTGAAACGTGGCGGCTGGCAGGTCCTGCAGGTAAGGGAGGACTACAGGCTCCAAAACGTCGGAGATGTAGCGGTGGCTGTTGAGTGTACCGGCGATGCGTACCAGATGGGTGCGGGTGTCATATCCAATTGCGCCACAAACCATAACGCTAGGCGACGGACCGGTATGGCGATGCATAATGCAGGCGCCATACAATCTGTCGCCGCGGTGCCGCCACGCGCGGATCCGACCATCGTAGAGTTGCAGGCAGAAACGGGATTCATCGGAGAAGACAATGTCGTGCCATTCCGTAGCCCAGGTGCGGCGTTCAACGGCCCACTGCCGCCGCACTCGCTGGTGGTGTAACGTCAATGGTAATCAGAGCAATGGACGCCGTGCGACATGTCCCCGCTCCTGCAGACGACGTCAAACGGTACGTGCTGACACAGGTTGTTGCGCAACACACCCTAATTCTTGCGCGAACGTTCGTGATGTCGCGGTGCGAGCTGTCAATGCCCGCCGCACAACATGCCGGTTCTCTCGTTCAGTGGTGTACCGCGGCTGCGGAAATCGCTCACGTCGGTCCGTCCGTCCCTCTTGCACCCACCGAATCCATACTCGCCTCACTGTGGCTGGATGTCGTCACACACGGGCGCCGATGTCTCGGTACGATAAACCGCTGTCGCGATAAGCCACTGTTCGTCCTCTGTCGAACTCCGAAACGTGCTGGAATGACTGCCGTATTCTGCGACGAGGCATCAGGAAGCTTCCCACGCACAGGTCCGGCAGCACAACACACTTCCACTACTTACAATCCCGCCTTCTGTGCACCCTTCTTATAGTGTTTCTCAGTGGCGTGCCGGGCGCACATGATTTGCATATGCCGTGCAATGCTAATCGTTTGCATGTCCTCTCGCGGGCGACGGATGCTGCGAATTTCAGGCCAATCGAATGATTCCTTCTTGGTGTTGCATTTTGGGTGGCCAGCAGTGTATGACGATAATGGCTATGGAATAAATCTCGCTCCTGTGTCCTGACCTTTGACCTCATTTCGATGATATTAAACAGAACGAGTTCAGTATTCCTCCGGAACAACATACTAAAGTTTTGCTGCAATAGAAGCATTTTTAGTTAAGTTATGAGGATAATGGCTGTGGAATAAATCTCGCTCCTGTGTCCTGACCTTTGACCCTATTTCGATGATATTCGACAGAACCATTTTAGAACATCCGGAACAACATGTCCAATGTTGTTCCGGAGGTATACTGAACCGGTTCTGTCGCAATTGAAGCATTTTAGTTATGACGCATAAGGGCAATGGAATGGATCCCACTCCCATGTCCTGACCATTGACCCCACTTCGCCCATTTTCAATAGGGCTCGTTCCCAGGTGGTCCCCTACCACATGCTAAAATTTCATCGAAATCGAACCATTTTTACGCGAGTTATCGTGCGGAAGGACAGACAGACGGACGGACAAAGTTGTAGCATATATGGGATACGCTTCTCCAACCTAATGTTGGAAAGCTTGAAAAATGGAAAAAAGCTTCAATATAATTAAGAATTTTATAAATTCAGTATTTTCTGACACATTGGCAGCAAGTTACAATGCGAAATTGGAAATATTTGCGACGAAAGAATGAGATTCGGCCAACACAAAATGCATTGCAATAGCCTTGAAAACCATCAGCTTTCCCACGCTTTGATGAACGTCGCTCGCGGTTATAGGCTTCATGCAAAGTGGTACCGCTGCATTGTCATATCTAATTCTAACCTCTTTATGTAGAATAGCGATCACGATGTGATTGATTACTCCTCGTTGTGCAGTTCATCACGTGCTAGTCATAGGATCAGCATGAGCAATGGCTAGTATTGTGTCTTCTGCTGTAACCATTGGTTCAGAACACGAACGTCTAATGTATTTGGATGCAGCACCATGCATAATGCTCGGGGTTTCGTCGAAACCCTGGAATAGCCAGATTTTCTCATCCGTTTGTTCAGCCGCCGACTGACATGCGCGTCAAAATATCTCTGTATGTGTAAGCTTCGGAAATTCGCAAAGAGGCGGCAAGATCGTTGCGTTTGTATTCTTCAAGACCCCTGCACAAACTATAGTACTCTCCTAAGGAACGAGCTACGCAGTTGCATAAACGTTGCGAACTTTTAAAAACGTAAATGTTCAGCAAAACGCACCCAATGAAAAAAAGAAAGGGAATTTTACTCACAAGCACCGCTTCATTGCGACTGGGTCAGCAGCAGTCGTCTGTATCCGACTTCTAATGTTTCGAATACGACAAGCAGTGATTCTGAGATCAGCAGTCACCTCTTCGCACTATTTGCCTATTTAAAAAAAGAAAAAGGGATTTTGTTCCAATTTTTTAAAGCCGCCAAGTTATATTTATTGGCGTTACAATTTTTTTTTTATTTTATTTATTTTTTTTTTTTTTTTGCTAATGTGACGGGCAACTTGAATGTTTCATTCGAGAAAGTAATATAACAATTGACAGCGTAAGGAAGTTCTACGGCATATAAATTATTCTGGATGAGCGTAGTGGTAATAATTTTTCATTCCCTAGGTTTCAATAAATAACTACCATGTATGATGCTCGGGTTTATCGGGCGAAAAAAAGAAATAATTTCACAAACTTTGTCAGCTTATATCTTGAAAAAAAAAAAATCCACAGAATACTCAAGAAATCACGTCTCCAATCACAAATTAACTGAAAGTGTTTCATATATACACTGAAGTAGAAAATTATTAAGAAAGCCTACCTAATAACATGTTGGGCCACCCCTACCCTTCAAAAAAGCCTCGATTCGATGTGGCACGTGTTTAACGAGGAGCTGGTATCTTTCTATATGTACGTTCAGCCAAGCGGATGCGGTTGAGTCTCTCAATTGCCGAATGTTCATTGGAGGAGGATCTCTGTTACGAATGGCTCTCCCAATCTCATCCCACAAGTGTTCAACTGTGTTAAGATCTGGGCACTGTGGGGCTATTTCCGCACTTCGAAGACACTGTCGTGCTCCAGGAACCACCGTAAGATGATCCGAGCCTTGTGGTATGGCACATTATCCTGCTGGAAACAGCTCTCTCTATCAAGAAACACCATACACCTGTACGGTTGTCCCTGACTAGCAATGGTGTTAAGATCGTGGTATCTAAATGCTGTACCGTAAGTATTAAGGAACCCAATGCACACACACAAACAAACTCCAGACGATTACACTGACTCCTCCACCTGGTACAATTAAAGCTAAGTATCTGGGGTCCATAGCCTCGTGCTTTTAATGCCATATCCTGGCCCGTCCATCTGCATGTGTTAACTGAAAATGTGATTCATCGGACAAGACGACCTTTTTTCAGTCCTCAAATGTCCAGTGTTGGTGCTCCCGTTTCACTTTTAGAAGGGAGGAGTAGTACATGGAGGGAACGTCAGCTGTTATAGCCCATTTCATCATATACGGCTGGCTGTGTATGTAAGCGGGAGTCAATGCGATTAAGCGTTCCCCTCTGCCTCAAAAGTGCAATAGGGAAAAACAAGTACAGTCTCGAATAGATGTAAAAGAAAAATGCACTTTCTTTAGAGGAATGATTCAGCAAATAAAATGTACAAATGAGAACTCACCTGGTGAAAGGATAATCCATTTTATACACATAAGATGACACAATATTGATGGTTGAAGGATAAATGATAGTAGTAACAATATACAGGACTGATGACTCAATATAATACAGTATAAGTATGATTGTATTTAACACATCGTATGGTGTGAGAAACTAAGCTATATTTTCTGGGCTTGTTGGGACGGTATTTTTAGGTCTGTTCACTTCAAATGCGCAGGACTTTCCCTCACATGGAGAAGTACAAAAAAGGTGCTTACAATCTGATAAAAAAAGTAGGTCACAGATGCTTTTCTTTGGGTGGTGATGCGCGTGCACGCGTTAGTTCTGCAAGGAGTGAAAAAATCGTGGGAAAGCGTTTTGTTTATTTTTCTCGATTTACTTGTCACTTTGATGCATCGGTACACACGCGTGGCATCTTCCACAGCTCCTACTCATCAATGAAGTAAGGAACGAGATTCAGTTTATGGAAGGATCCCAGTTTATGGAAGGATCCCCATGCTCTATGGGATTCAAAGGCTGCTCTGGGAAGTGGCTTAGTTAAAGCATCAGCAATCATGTTTTTACTTTTACAATATCTCACTTTAATGGTTGACGGGTGGTGACTCCGTATGAAGTGTAGCTTCACATCCAGATGCTTCATTCTGGTATGAGTTTTTTCGTTTTGGATTGTGGTTATGCAAGCTTGGTTGACCTCGTAGAGGATGATTGCTTTCTTCTGTGGTATCTGTAAATCCGACATCAGTTCTCTTACCCGTGGTATCTGTAAATCCGACATCAGTTCTCTTACCCATGGCATCTCCTGACACGTGAAGGAAGTAGCCACATTTTCCGCTTCTGTGGAAGATAGGGCTATGTAGTTCTGGTTTTTGCTTCACCATACAATAGAATCGTTACCTAGTTTAATTAAAAAACCGGTACTTGAATTTCTACCTTGAATGCCACCAGCAAAGTCGGAGTCGACGTAAGCTGATAGTTCCATGTCAGTTCTACCTCCGAGGTGTAATTTATAGTTCACTGTTGTTTGTAGGTACTGGATCACTTTCTGTAGAGCATTTGACTGTAGGTTTTTGCACTTTCCTTCCTAGGAAACTCACTGCGGTGGCAGTATCTGGTCTGCTGACTGTTGACAGGTACAGTAGTGCTCCCACTGCTTCATGATATAGTTCATTTTTCTCGGATGGTAAATCATTCTCTTCTGATAGTGGGGGTTTCAGGTAGTCGATGGCTATAGGTGTGTAAGATTTTTTA
This sequence comes from Macrothele yani, assembly GCA_039090855.1. NCBI lineage: Eukaryota > Metazoa > Arthropoda > Arachnida > Araneae > Macrothelidae > Macrothele > Macrothele yani. Next base: position 77,647,961 of record CM077023.1, on the reverse strand, counting down.
AGTTTGTTCTCGTTATATTTTTCCAAAATGGTTTGAATTTTCTTACTTTGATGCAGTAGAAAACCATAATTTTCATCCTTTTCTATTTATATGCCTAAACAATAACTCACATCACCCAAGTACTTGACTTCAAAATAGTTACTTAACATATTTCTAGCTTTGTCTATGCCTTCTGGCATGTCACTACAAACCAAAATGTCGTCTTCATAGACTATCAAGTAGGTTGTTGACCTTGGTTTGGTTAATGTAAAGAGATATTCGTCAGCCGCATCTGTTTGTATCCTTGTTCTTGTAGAAACTTGACTAAGGTATGATTCCAAATTCTGCCTGCTTGCTTCAGGCCATAAATTGATTCCTTCAATATGCATACTTTGTTCTCTTGACCTTTGACTTCGTAACCTTCAGGTTGGCCCATGTATATTTCTTCGTCTAAGGTTCCGTAAAGATATGCAGATTTTATGTCAAAGAGCCTCACATGCATCTTCTTATGCGCCGCTACGGATAACAAAGTCCTAATGGCTACGTGTTTTACAACGGGGGAGAAGGTTTGGTCATAGTCGAGACCGCGCCTCTGTGAAAACCCTTGTGCTACCAAGCGTGCTTTATATCTTGGGTTTCTCTCATTTGCATGTTTAATCTTGAAAATCCATTTGCATTTGATTATCTTCTTTCTTGATTGGTAGATTAACAAGTTCCGAAGTATTATTTTTATGCAAAGAATGTATTTCTTCATGAGTTGCTTTTATCCAGCATATTCTCTCCGATTTCTCCAATTCTTGTATTTCGGACCATGTCTTAGGTTCTTGTTTATTATGAGTGGAAAGATAAGCCAGACAGTCTGGTGGAACTCCTTTGTTTGATCTCGTGGATCTTCTAGGGGTTATACGTCAATTCGTCGAATGCGACGATTCGTCGATCGTCAATTCGTCGCGGACAAATTCGTGGCGTTTACAAATTTTGGTTACATTCAAAACGAATGCAGGAAAACGTACGATTTCGAACGTCTTCCGCCCTGATCATATTTATAAGGTTTGGACACTCAGACAGCATAGGGATATTACGCTTTTTATTTGGCACTAAAAATAAATTAATATGTCCATGCCTAACGCATAAGCTTAGGCCTTTTTAACAGTTTTTATTCCATCGTGCTCATATTCAAAAAGTTTACACACCAAGACAAGTTATTATTATTTCGATTTCGCTTAGGCATTAAATATTAATACCTTGGCCTAGGCTTTTTTAAAAGTTTTTATTCCATCGTGTTAATATCCGGTGGCGGTCATAATGTCGACGGTCAAAATGTCGACACTGTCATAATGTCGACACTGTCATAATGTCGACATGGTCCAGAAAATGTCCTCATGGTACTCTAACTTAGACCGTAGACGGTTTTTGGAAGGAGTCGGGGCACGGGATCAAGAACTCCCCATAAAATGTTTTTCGTAAAATTTACATTTCAAAATTGTCTTTATTCTTCAGTAAAAATAACATTTCTATGTACATGACAGTGGAATTCTGCCAATAAATACAGTGGTATATACATCAACTGGAAAGTTCCAGTGAAACGTAAAATAAAATATTGTTAAAATCATAAAATTATTTCGCCACGTAGGGCGAAGGAGAGGCAGACAATAAAGCACGAACGATACAAATGAAAATGTATACCTACAGTATTGTAGACAAGGAAAGACATGATTCTATACTATTCACAAATTCCAATAAAAAATTATTACCATACTCAAGATTAAACATGCACAAGGTACTAATTCACATAAAAGACCATGGGTGAGAAGGAACTAACAGGTGCAACAGTATTTAGAAATATGATAGTAATGGTAGAAACAATTAATCACAAATACTTATCATATGTACAGAATTATTCAGTGACAAAAGAGAAATACGCTAAACTGACCCAGGAGGGCAATTCTAAAAAAAAAAAAACAGAAATCGAACTGTAATGCAATGCATAAGTGTCATATCATATGTACAGAACAATACAGTGACAAGGAAGAAAGCCGCTATACATACCCAGAAGGGAAGCTTCTCATGAAACAAAAATGTAACAGTTAAGCTACATTCAAAATTTACATCATATGTACAGAAGTATTCAGTGACAAGGGGAGAAACGCTAAATGTACTCAGAAGGGTATCTTCTTACATTAAATTATACACACAGGGACAAATATTCCAAACTATATTCAACAAAAGGAAGGGGACATTGCGTGTGCAGTAAACTGTGCAAAAGGAAGAATTATATACAACATCATGAAATCCAACATTATCGAAGAGAACATGGGAAACATGGCGAGCTATCTCCAATAGCACATTAAACAGAATATTCACAAATAGCGAACCATGTGGGTGAAAAGGAGACACCACCTAGGAGCCTCATACCACCAAAATTAATACGTAAAATCATGAGTTGTGACAATGAACATGGGCGACAACAAAAATCCCACCTATAAGTTGAGATGTAGCTGCAAATTGTGGATATGGAACCACCCAGCCGATTGGGCCCAGGTGGATTGGAAAACGCTATCGGTGTTTGTTGAGGCAGCACGAGAGTGTTCCATTTGGAGACGAGTGGTTAACCGTGCTAGGAAGCGTCTCCGAATGATAGCACTTGCCTCCTGAGGAGGTGGAGTAAGAGCAGGGAGGCGTTGTTGAAGATGGAAAGCATATACAGTGAATTTCACAAGAAGAAAAATGTAACGGCACACAGGAGGCAAGTGAGTAGGTGGATGTTTAGTTTGGAGAAGCCAAGCATATGCCAGAAATGGCAACGATCGAGCACAAATTCGATCAGCAAGACGAAATGCTGTGTTTAGGACTAGCAGGAGTACGGGGCAGAATAAGTATTGATGTTGGACGTCGCTGACTTCAGGGCAAAAGGAGCACTGTGGAGAGGTGAGAAGGGTCATGCGAAATAGAACTGATGGGGCGGGGAGACGAAGGTGAAGAAATTGCCAATGGACATTGAGTTCAAGAGGGGAGGAAAGGGGAGAGGTAGAGGCTGTCCAGATGGTGGGGAGAGGAGAAGGAGAAGCGGAATGAACAGAAAGTGGAAGTGCGGGAGGTGAAAGAAGAAGCCAATAAAGAGAAGAGGAAGAGATAGAAGTAACTAGAACCGGAGAACTACGAATGAGGAGAAAAAACGGTAGAGAAAGAGGGGCGGAGGGGACCAAGAAGAGGCCATCAGAGAAGCGAGGAGTGGAAAGAGGCTCCTTAGCGCTGTGCGAAGGAGAAGATATTCGTTAGCTAGAGTAATAGTTGGATATAGAAACACGGAAGAAAGAAGTCTCCAGGTTAGATCAGAAGTTACGAGAGAACGGACAGTCATCACACCAGAGCGGGTCCAAATAGGAAAGTAAAAGTAAGGGAGGTTAGGAGGGTGAATAAGAGAAGAGAAGAAGTGAGGTTCATCTAGGAGATCAAGAGTTGAAGAAGGAAATGAACGGAGAAGAGGAAGCGAACGAAAGAGAGAAAGGCCCTCTCGCAGGACAGGAGGGAGGTGGGACGGGAGAAGAGAGTATGCATCGATCTTCAGAAACAGTAGGAAGGTGAAAGATGGGTCACGGGAAGAAGCTGGAACATTTTTTTTTATTGGAGGTTTAACGACCACCGTGAGCAACTCAATGGGCTATAAGCAGTCGCCCGTCCCTAATTTATGGTCACTGGTTCCAGGGAAGGGAGAGAGCCAGTACCGTAAGACAAACACAACATCCATGCCTGACCGGGATTCGAACCCGGACCCCTTACGGACGAATGATCAGGGGCCAGACCCGTAGACCACTGCGCCACCGGGGCGGCGAAGCTAGAACATTCAAGGTAGTGGTAAGGGACGGAAACAGTTGAAGTGGCAAGGCGAACGAAATGAATAATGCGATGTGTTTTATAAAGAACAGCTGGATCAGGAAGCTGGATGCCACCTAATGAGGCTGGTAGATGAAGCGTGGCAGGTTTAACCCAGTGATGTGAAGACCAGATGACGGAAGTTGAGAGGTTTGTGATATGGGCACAACCGTCGACATCCAAGAGCATTCGCATAGGGAGATAAGTTGTCGACGAACAACGGCTGCTCCTTGACGGAACGATGTGAAAGGGCGGGCCTTACTCCAGTAGGCAGCAACCCGTTGTATCCGGGGAAGAAGAGCAGTCTAGGTGGCGGATGCAGAAGCCAAGGGCAATCCGACATACGCACCGAGGATCTTCTGTGTAGTTGGCTGTCCACTGCGTACCCCAAAGAGCGTCGGTGTGGGCAGCCCATGCCCCACAGTGGCATTCAGCGCAGCTCCAGATATTGCAACATACTGTTGATATACAGAATACAGGCGATCAAATTGAGATTCATCCCGGACGCAAAAGGTCACATCATCAGCATAGGTGGTGAAAATTATCCGATGATGACGAGTACTAGCCACTGTCGACGGCAGGACAGCCAGGAGTGATCTTCGGGCTGCTAACAGAAAAGGCTCGAAAGCGAGAGCAAATAGCTGGCCGGAGAGCGGACATCCTTGCCGGATGCCTCGCTTAAACGGAATTGGAGCAGTTAGAAAAGTGGCCACTCGAACATGGAAACTGACGTCCTGATAAAGGGCCAAGAGAGCGGAAGAAAAGGCAGGAGGAAAGCCAAATTGTGAAAGGACAGCAGAGAAATAAAAGCGAGAGACGTTATCAAAAGCGGACTTTTGATCCAGATTTAGAAAGGCAAGAGGTTCAGAAAAAGAGCGAGCGAGGAAGTGAAGATGAAGGAGAAGAGAAACGTTAGTGGAAATAGTCCGACCAGGCAAGGTGTATGTCTGGTCGGGAGAAATAACGAAAGAGAGAACAGAATTAAGGCGACGGGATAAGAGTTTTGTATAGAACTTATAGTCAATTTTTAGGATAGAGATAGGGCGCCAGTTTCCAAGATCCAAGAGGTCACCCTTCTTAGGAAGGAGGTGTGCCAAAGTAAAGTCGGGCGGTAACGCCAGAGAGGAAAAAGCAGACGAGATACACGCAGACAGAAAAGGCAGAAGGCACGGTAGAAAAGCACGATAAAAGGACATAGGAAGGCCGTCAGGTCCGGGAGCGACATGAGGATTGAGAGTAGCGAACGCCTCGCAGAGTTCGCGAAGAGAGAAAGGGGAGAGTAAAGAAGTAGATAAAGTAGAGGGGACCTGAGGAAGAGAGGAGAGAAGAGGAGAAGCTAATGAGGATGAAGACTGCGTTACCGCACTGTACTTGGCGGTGAAATACTGTCTGGTGAAAATGCATAGCTTCGATGGGTTCGAAGTGATGGAACCATCCTGGAGGCGAAGATGACGCAAAGATGTAGCAGAACGATGTTGAGATTCCAAGGCGGTTAAATAATCGTGAGAATCAGCTGTATGGGAGAGATGCAAGAAATGCATCATGCAGGCTGCATCGGATGCGCGGGGAAGAAGCAAAGCGTGGAGATCTGCCGGATAGCCGGGGTATTGCGGATCATCAAGAAAGAGCATCGACAGTAGAGCACGTAGATTCGCAATTCCCATATCGCTCTCATTCCGAGAGGCATGGGAGTAGCGCCGTACAAAAAGGACCAAGTCATATTTGACACTGAGCCACAGTTGCATCGCGTCTGACGTAGTATCAAGAAAGGGGCTGACGACTTCGGAGGAACTCACGCACAGCAACACAAAATTGTTGATCATCCAGCAGCGAGTCCGGAAAAGTCCATACTCGTTGAGTCCTTGAAGGTGAAGGCGAAACACACACCGGCAGACTGACAATACTGTGGTCTGAAGCGGCGGAAGGATGATGGGCAGCACCTTCGATCGACGGGAGAAGAGCAGTCGAAACATAAAATTTATCCAGCCGTGTTGCCGTAGTGCTGCCATGATGAATGGAAGAGCGCCAAGTAAAAGAGATTTCCGACGGGTGTAGATGCCGGAACGCATCAACCAATTGAAAATCATCTACTAGCTGAGAAATCTGTAAATCTGTAATACACGGTGCCTGCGGTATTCGCCAACGGTTGAATTGCGGTCAAGGGCCGTCAACAACGTACAATTGAAATCTCCGCCGATGAGAATATATTCAGATGGTGGGATGCATGACAGCTCTGTACGGAGTGTGGGGAGAGGATCAGGTAACAGACGCTCATCACAGGGGACATAAATGTTAAAAACATGATAGGTCACGTTTTCAATGCAAAAGACAACGACCTGGAGGTTGTCCACATGTAATGCACGAACCACTGGAGTCGAAATCAGAGGGAGTAGGCAGTGATGGATCCCAAGTGCAAGGCCACCATTCCGTCCAACTCGATAAGCATGATGAAAATCGTAAGGTCAAGCCTCCAACGAGAGAACAAAGTGGTAGCAGAGCAATTGGTCTCTTGGAGCAAGAGAAGATCTGCGTGTAGAGGCGCCAAGTCCTCATACACTAAGGCGTTTCTAGGAGAAGCAGAGAACCCTCTGCAGTTAAGTGTGACCACCTTGAATCGGTAGGTCCTTCCCAGGTCGACACGCACGTGCGCTGGAATCTGTTATTTTCTTCGCTTGCTTCTTCATTCTGTCAACACTAAATTTGAGATCGGGATAGGAAAGCACAAGATTTCAAAACACAGCTGGCACACTAGAAAATTGGGTTAGAACAGTAGGAAGATCAAGCATATGACGTGCAACAAACTGATTAAAGAATCTAGGATTTTTATGAAAGCATAATACTTCATATATTTTATGAAGAGAAAGCGGACCTACCGGTATATCCGTCTTCGCTTCAGCTAGGTACCAGAGAAAAGAATCTAGGGAAAGCACTGTGGGTGGAGTCTAAGAACCTGGAGTCACAGCAGGATGTCGACTTGTTCGTGGCGAAGTACGTTTTTGAGAGGAGGAGAGGGAAGATGAGTCAACAGAACGACCTCTTGCAGCACCGGTGCGAGGAGGGAGCGGAGTCTGCAAAGCACTCCAGGACTCCCGTCGAGCACGCTTGCTGGTAGTGGTAGGGTCAGAGTCACTGCCAGAAGAGTCACTAGAAATAGGGCAGTCCATGTCAGTAACTGTACTTGGTGTGTCTTCATCCGACGGAGGATGAAGGTCAGCAATCAGGTCAGCTGGAGCTGCAAGGAACGTGGGCGGAGCAGTCGGCACCAGATGAGGAAAGTCCACTGTCAACAATTGTGGGACAGGACCCTATGGAGGAGGGCCCGATGGTAGAGCGGGTTGATGAAGTTTTGGAGACGCCTCGTTTGAAGCGGTAGGGTTGGACAACACAGAGCTGTCACGAGTGACTTTTGGTCCCGAAGACTGAGGTACAGCAGGGCGGCGGAAGCACTCACTTCGTTGATGGCCATACGCCTTACAAGTCTGACAATAAAAGCAGGTTAAAACGTCGATGCGTCGGATCTGGTCTCCGTATTTTACAGTGAAGAGAGTAGGAAAAGTCTTTATATGATCAACCGAAGAGAATACAACTCGTGCAACTCGTCGGGCACTTTCAATCGAACGATCATCCTCGTCCTTTGGAGCAGCGGAGTGTGTGGTAATGTTACCCACAACACGACTGGATTGCATGAGGAAAGCACAAAGCATAGCATCTGTGACTTCAGGATGTACTGGGTACACAGAGACCGTTACTGGTCTTTAGGCGACAGGCTCAGGAAATAATTGGTGATCACCAACAACCAGCCCAGTCTGTAAGACAGAGGTAGCATCTGCCGCATGGAAGAAGTAAACAATGACACTCGGCCCTCTGCGCGACATATGACATATCGCCGACGGAGAGAATTTTTGTTTCAGAGCAGTAGAGTACATTTTGAGTGGTGTGTCTGGCAGCGCCTCAAAGCACACACCCAACTCAGTAGCCGTGGTGAAAGAAGTACCTGCTGGAGAACCCACTGAAATTTCGAGCACAACCTCATTACCAGAGCGACGGACATGAGGTTTCAATGCTGCGGCATCCGCTCGCATGGAATTAGACTTGGGCTGAAGCCTTTGGAAAGTTACCGCTGAAGAATAGGAGCGGGGAGCAGTAGTACTGGAGGTTGAAGGCAGAGGAGCACCGCCATCCATTGAAGGCAGAGGAGCACCGTCATCCATTGAAGGCAGAAGAGCACCGTCATCCATAGTGTCCATGACGTCATCTGTCACTCTGTGAGAAGCAGCTGGGACAAGAGCTGTAATAGTGACGTCAGGGGAAGAAAACGATACGCCGCCAACGGTTGACGTCGACCCGGAGGGCAACGTGGCAACGCTACCGCTGAGCAAAGTGCCGTGATCACCGGAAGTGATGTCAGGGCTGACAACCCCACCGGATGACGCTTTGTTTAATGGCGCCCGGATAACGAAGCTTTTTTTTTTTTTTTTTTTTTTTTGGAGGTTTAACGACCACCGTGAGCAACTCAATGGGCTATAAGCAGTCGCCCGTCCCTAATTTAGTGTCACTGGTTCCAGGGAAGGGAGAGAGCCAGTGCCGTAAGACAAACACAACATCCATGCCTGACCGGGATTCGAACCCGGACCCCGTACGGACGAATGATCAGAGGCCATGGCCTTAGACCACTGCGCCACCGGGGCGGCCAACGAAGCTTCTACCAGCTCGGTAGGAATTGTAAACAAGACGATAATATACGAAAAAAAAAGGCACTCACCACTTCGGGAGATGTCCGAAACAAATCACCAAACCTTTATAGTGGAGGTAAGCACAAACTCAGCTATCATAGTAGCCGAAATACTTGTTATTCAAACAAAACTCACGCAGCACAATTTCCGTAAACCTACAGTTTTCAATTTAAAACCACCAAATTTGGTATACTATCTCACGGCACTCTAACGTACACGGTAGATGGTTTTTGGAAGGGGTCGGAGCCCGGGGACAAGGGGCCCCCATAAAACATTCTCGTAAAATCAACAATTTTCAATTTACAACCACAAAATTTGGTATACTATCTCAGGAAACTCTAACTTAGACTGTAGACGGTTTCGGGAAAGGGTCGGAGCCTGGGGGATCGAAGGCCCCCATACAAAATTTTCGTAAAATCTACACTTTTGAATTTAGAACTGCCAAAATTGGTATATTACCTCACGAAACTCTAACTTAGACTGTAGACGGTTTTTAAAAGCGGTTGGAGCCAGGGGGGTCAGAGCTCTGCCCTCCCTCATACAAAATTTTCGTAAAATCTACAGTTTTCAATTTAGAACCACCAAATTTGATATACTATCTCATGGTATTCTAACTTAGACGGTACACGGTTTTAGGAACGGGTCGGGCCGGGGGTCAGAGTCCACCACATACAAATTTTCGTAAAATCTACACTTTTCAATTCAGAACCACCAAATTTGGTATCATGAAACTCTAACTTAGACGGTAGACGGTTTTTGGAAGGAGTTGGAGCCCGGGGGTCAGAGCCCCCCCTCATAAAAGATTTCGTAAAATCTACAGTTTTCAATATAGAACCACCAAATTTGGTATACTATCTCATGGTACTCTACGTTACACGGTAGACGGTTTTTGGAACGGGTCGGGGACGGGGGTGTGTGTCAGAGCCCCCATATAAAATTTTCCTAAAATCTACAGTTTTCTAAATTTAGAACCACCAAATTTGGTATGCTATCTCATGAAACTCTAACCTAGACTGTAGACGGTTTTTGGAAAGGGTCGGAACCCGCGAGGGTGGGGTGGTCAGAGACCCCTATGCAAAATTTTCGCAAAATCTACAGTTTTCAATTTAGAGCCACAGATTTTGATATACTATCTCATGAAACTCTAACTTAGAATTTAGACGGTTTTTGGAAGGGGTCGGAGCCCGGAGGGTTGAAGGCTCCCATACAAAAGTTTCGTAAAATCTACACTTTTCAATTTAGAACCACCAAATTCGGTATACTATCTCAGGAAACTCTAACTTAGACTGTAGACAGTTTTTGGAAGGTGTCGAAGCCCGGGGTTAAGGGATCCCCATACAGAAGTTTCGTAAAATCTACAGTTTTCAATTTAGAGCCACAAAATTTGGTATACTATCTCATGAAACTCTAACTTAGACTGTAGATGATTTTTGGAAGGGGTCGGAGCCCGGGGTAGTAGCTCCTCCATACAAAATTTTCGTTAAGTCTACAATTTTCAATTTAGAACCACCAAATTTGGTATACTGTCTCATGAAACTTTAACGTAGACTGTAAACGGTTTTTGGAAGGGGTCGGAGGCCCCTATGCAAAATTTTCGTAAAATCTACAGTTTTCATTTTAGAACATCCAAATTTGGTATACTATCTCATGAAACTGTAACTTAGACCTCATGTGGTTTTTGGAAGAGGTCGGGGCCCCCATGCAAAATTTTCGTAAAATCTACAGGTTTCAATTTAGAACTACCAAATTTGGTATACTATCTCATGGTTACCTAACTTAGACGGTTTTTGCAAGGGGTCGGGGCCCGGGATCAAGGGGGCCCCATACAAAATTTTCGTAAAAAGTTTCATTTTTTACTCTTAAGATCTGCAACACAATTCAGCACTCAAATGCCCTATCTACGTTCTAAGGCGCTCTTTGGCCCTTTGAGGCCCTTGCGCCATAAACCACCAACTAACACCTACTGTCTAAGTTAGAGACCGCAGATAACAATAAAGTGCAAAAATATGCGGTTAATAGTGTATTAAAAACACAAATCAATATAGTCTAGCTTTCACTACCAACAGGCGGTTTATCAGGCAGAAATACTGTATATTGTAATGTAAATAGAGAGTTCCAGATATTCAAAATTCAAAACGTCAAGAAAAAGATGATCAATGACAAAGTCAAGTCGTATGCATGCAACATCACATAGGTACTTTGCATTTCTGTGTCGCGGGATTCTCAGAAGCACACTCCAGATGTACGGCAGTTTTATAGATGTCTCCTCGAAGGTAAGTATTCCCATTCCTTTTTCTTTCTTTTTTTGTTTCGTAAGATTAAATTAACTAAATCAAAACATTTAAAATAAGTTTACTGAAAAATTACAGGAATATCTTTTTCATTTATTAACTTTCGCTCGCTGAACTTGGTGATTCTACAAATAGTAATATGTACCTGAAAAATACCTGGTATCCCTGGTAGTACAAATTATATTAATGATTTCTTTGCGTCCAGTTCAATCTAGTATGCCCATAAGAGCGTTTCGGGCCGTATGAAAAATACATTTCAACGTGTGCCGCTACGGTGGCGGAGTGATCTAGGCTTTGGCTTCTGACCACTCGTCGAGAAGGATCCTGGTTCGAATCCCGTGAGTCATGGACGTTGTGATTGACTTCTGGTACTGGGTTTCCCCCTTCCCAGGAACCAGTGGCCCAAAATTAGGAACGGCCGACTGCTTATAGCCCACTGAATTGATCACGGTGGTCGTTAAACCCCAGCTAAAAAAAAAAAAAAGATTGCGACGTATCCATTGCTATTTGTTATGGAGTCGTATGAAAAATACGTTTTTGATATCAACGTGTCCACTTCCATGTAGGCTGGCCATAAAATGTTAGGGGACCGTACAAAATTGAACTTTTGTTTTCACCTTGTCAGCGCTTCGGTATATGGTTGAAGTATATGTATATATAGTTGGGCTATTTCAGCACGTAGTTTGGTTTATATAGAAAATAGAGATGTTACATTGTTACTCAGTTACAACACATTAATCTCAAAGGATATTTCTTGAAACCTTTAATCCGCCGTGCTCATATTTACAAAGTTAACATAACATGTCAAGTTATAAATGTTGCAGTTTTACTCTGTCACAAAACTTTAAGTTTATGGTGCTACGTATTGACAGAAGCACAAAAATTAATAAACAGGCCTTAAGCCTTTTTATCAGTTTTCAATCAACCGTGCTCTATTACATAAAATTTTCAGAGAAAGTCAAGTTTATTGTGTTGCGCTTTTACTCGAGTACGAAACTATAAACAGCCATTAACTTTCCCCCGCTGAACTTAATGATTCCTCAATTCATCCATTAACAAGTCTTTTAAGTAGTTGTATGCATCATATAGATAATGTTTGATGACAAGTCAGGTTAACGATGTTGCGCTTATTAAAGATTTTTAAAAAGGTATAGAGGCTAATAATTATGGTTTGAAGCCTAAGTAAAAGCTCATTTTTAACTTAGCTTGTCATGCAATCCTTATGAACATGGCATTTATTTTATTTTGTACATTTTACATAGCGTGTGCATTTTTTTATGTTTTGGCATTTGTTTTATTTTGTGTTGTACTTGTTACATATAGCGTTTCACATTTTTGTTATGTTTGTGACTTGTAATAGCATTTTGAATTTTTATTTATTTCACATTTTGGATTACTTTTTGACATTTTATGTTTCTGACATGCTATTTTGAAAATTTTGTCTTTTTTAATTTTGCGTTGTGTTTTACATTCTTGCATCTTCGGCAGAATTACATTCTTGAAAAATTCAAATACAAGTTAGTAAAAGGTATAATTCAATTAGTGAAAAATACCAACAGAATTTAGTAAAGGGTAGAATTATAAGAAATTCCTCTTAAAAAGTCTAGCACGTTAACAATGTCTTTGTGCGCCAAATAAGTTCGAATTCCTTTTTATCTTGCCAGTGATTCTCTTCTGGGTGGATTTGTTGGAATCTGTGTTATCACTCTTTTGATTTTAGCCATAGTTGTTCTCTGCTCTTTCGCAATTTCACTGATTATTTTGTACAGTCACAGTTTTTCTCTCTCCCAGAATTGTATTCCAGCGTCTGTCCCATCCTTCAAGTTTGTTTTGTGTTCTGGGAAAGCCAAGTAAATTGTTTTCACTTACTGACCAAATGGTTGGTGGGAAAAGCGGAGAGCTTCTGCTCGGATTGTTTCTTCTGTTTCCACGAACTTTTCCAGGAACATAATTTTCCTCAAACCACTGAACTACAGAATCTGCATATTCTAGTACAATTGATTTCACTTCTTCAGAAGCAGCTGGAATTTCATCAGATGAAAGAAATGCGAGTGCTTGCAAATATCTGACTTTGAGAGCAAACTCACTGCTTTCCCCATATTCCGAGGCTATGCCAGAGGATGGATATTCCTCCGCACATTTTTTACGAGATGAAACCAACAACATTTGTGTGTGCTGCTTCCAAATTCCTTTTTAGCAGCATTACAATGGTAGCTATTTCAAAATCTATCATTATACGTATATTGTGGTGCAAGCTGAATATCATAGTCTGATGCATAGTCTTGTAAATCCTGCAAAAAAATCTTGTATAATAGTATAATATTCTTCATTATTGCTGGAAAGTAACCCATAAACTGGTGGGACAAATCTTTGCATTTCTGGATTCGTTCCAACCATAGCATGAATGGTATATAATTGCCTAAAAAGTGTTGGACAAGTTTTAAATGTCCCATCAATAATCCAGAGGGGTGCTTCTTTAAGCTTTCGTAAATTATTTTCCGTTAAAAATAAAATAATTCTTTGATCTCCAAATGCGCTATCTCTGCCAAGAAATTTTGCACCATCTCTTTCCTGTAAATCTATTGGGGCATCAATCCCTTCTGAAGTCGTAGCCTCCGTATGCATGTCTTCTCTTCGTATTCATTTTACAACTTGCCTTAGTGCATCCATATTAGGCATGTAAGCTGCATTTACTGTAACCATTGACGTTGTCACGGTTTGAAAAATAATTAATTTGTGCATAGGCTTCGTCCGTATTTCTCGCTCGTTCTTTTACTTGCGCTCTTGCAACAGCAACATAACTTTTCTCCGGTCATGGAGCATGATTATGTGGTTTCTCATTGCGCATCCTGTGTTCATCTCCAATAAGAATAGTACTAGCAAAGCCAGTACAGTTTCCATAATTTCTTTCAATACAGTGCCAATACCGTAAATTACCCCGCACTCCGTTATGGCAAAATAAATACCCTTTCCATTTCAGAAAATCATATCTTTTTTTGTGAGTTAACTATGTTGCATACTTCATCTGCATAGTGCCTTCGGAAAACAAGGCACTTTCTCTTTCCAAAATATTTAGAATGATATATTTCTACTATTATCACTTGACAATGCACAACAAAGGTTTAAACAAGCAAGTTCCCTGTTCGCCAGTAAACTACGAACTGATGAGCATTCAATAAAACACTCAGAATATAAACGATCACGTGAAACCTGTTCCTCCAGTTAAAGTTTAGGCGAAGTTCCAGATTTTCGTACCTGCGGTCACAAGAAGAGGTTAAGTTTAGGGATCGGCACCTTATCTTTTGTTTTTCCAAAACGCAGAGGTACATGTATTTTGCAGCAGGGACGCTCCAAGCGGGGGATCAACGGATGAGAAGCACCCGGGCGCCAGGTTCCGGAGGCGGCAGCAGGCGCGGACTGGGCCGCTGTATTCTGGGCCGGTAGGCGTCATGCTAATTCTCAAAAATTAATTCAATTTTTTTTCTGTGCTGCACCATGCGTATGAAAGAAAATTGTTATATTGAAAAGACAATTTGTTTACCCCGTAACGCATTAAAAAAGACCTCGTCCCTACGTGCCAAATGGTCGGTAAGCCAAACACGGTTTTTCATGCAACACCTTCCCCCGATTTTCTAAGTTCAGATCCGTCTCGTTCGACTTATTTCCTGTACCACACCTCTCTTTCTCTAATTGTAGTTAATTGCCGTGAAACGGGTGTTTTATGTTGTGGCGTACTCCCGTGTGCCCTGAAGACTATACTGAAAACGGTGAACCCCAGGGAAAAGTATTCCATCAAAAGCAACAGAAATCCAATGCCAGAGCAAAAGTTTGTTCGTTGGCATTACATCCAAGCAATTTAGGTGAAGTAGGAAGTGTGTTTTTCTACTACGACACCAGAAGATTGTCGTGGATTCTCAAGCAATTACGATACAGATGTGTCCTTAGGACTTCTCTTTCAAGACACCCAAAGGCCGGCACTAGGGGATGGGGAGGGATACAGTGCGGTTATTCTTTTTGTTGGAGTTAGAAACTCCTAAGCTCATTCTTCCTCAAAACTTTGCCTTGTTACTAGTAAGTACTGTCTCATGCCATAACCATTGCCCAGATTTGTTGTTTTTGTTTTCATTCTTTGAGTTAAAAGCGGGAAAATATCTAAACTGCGTTGTTTCAGTTGGAAATATTTTTTTACTGCAGCAACAGGGCTTCACGTATTATTGCAAAATCCTTCGATAGAATAGACATACCTTACATAAAAAAATTACATGAGAAAATAGAGTAACAATAAGGAAAATATTCTAAAACCAAGAAAAGAAATTGCGGAGCCGAAAAAGCTAGGTAGAGGAAACAGAAGGCTCTGAGAAAAAGTTCATATTTAAAGAAATCTGTAGTCGCTTAATGAGTAAATGTCATAAATCAAAACAAAATCACGTGCTGTATTTGAAAAAAAAATTGTAAGCAAGTAGGCATGGTGACTGTCCACCGTTTCCACTTTTCATCCGGTCGACATTACAACCACCACAGAAAATAAAAAACCAAAGCATAACAAAAATACCCATACAAAGTAAAATGCCCAAAACATAAAAACAAGTAACCACACAAAACGAAATGCCTAAAACATTAAAAAAACTGTAACCACACAAAATGAAATGCCCAAAACATGGTAAGAAATTCTGTTAAAAGCACAATGAAGTTAAAAAATAGGAGAATATATGTTTTTAGAACTTAATACAAGTGTCAAAACTGAAATAAAAAGAAAGAAAAAAAGAAATATTCCAAATTTCATTGTTACTTTAGATATTTTGACCTGTTGACATTTCGTAAACTGCACTTGCACTCGGTCAAAAAATATTACTTACAAGGACTCTTTAGTAACTTTTGATCGCTGTGCTCATACACTGACGGAAAAAAATCCCATTCACCAAGAAGGGGTTGTGTTAGATAAACGACAGTTGTTAGGCGGTGAGAGTACATCTGTAAGATGACGTCTATGCAAATTTCGCGCTCGGCGCATAAGTGTGGCACTAGTAGCGCCCCTCGGAACATGCAAAGCAGGTTTGCTGTAAATACGCGCTATAACGTTCATGAGCGTTAGTTATCGTTGAGATTCGACGTAGGGTGTTGATGTCGTGTAATAGGGCTACGAGAAGGTGGATTTTCTTTCCGCAATATTGCAGAACGACTTGGCAGGAATGTAGCCACTGTGCATGATTGTTGGCAGCGGTGGTCAAGGGAAGGTACTGCCTCAAGAAGACCGGGTTCCGGCCGGCCACGTGGCACTACTGAGAGGAAAGACCGCCGTGTACAGCGTATGGCCGTGGCGCATGGTACTGCGTCTGCGGCAGCAATTCGAGCTGCAGTTGCCAATACAGTGACACAACGAACTGTTACAAATCGGTTACTTGAAGGACAGCTCCGAGCCAGACGCCCTGTAGCGTGCATTCCACTTACTCCAAACCACTGCCGTTTGCGACGTCAGTGGTGTCAAGCTAGAGCTCATTGGAGGACGGAGTGGAGATCTGTTGTGTTTTCTGATGAAAGCCGGTTCTGCCTGGGTTCCAGTGATGACCGTGTGTTGGTTGGGAGGCCAGGTGAGCGCCTGCAACCAACCTGTCAGCGGCCGAGACACACTGGACCTACACCTGGAGTTCTGGTCTGGGGAGCAATTTCCTATGACAGCAGGAGCACTCTCGTGGTTATCCCACGCACCCTGACGGCACAGTTGTACGTCGGTCTGGTGATTCAACCTGTTGTGCTGCCATTCATGAACAGCATTCCAGGGGGTGTTTTCCAACAGGATAACGCTCGCCCGCATACCGCTGTTGTAACCCAACATGCTCTACAGAGTGTCGACATGTTGCCGTGGCCTGCTAGATCACCAGATCTTTCACCAATCGAGCACGTATGGGACATCATTGGGCGACAACTCCAGCGTCACCCCCAACCAGCATTAACCGTCCCTGTATTGACCGACCAAGTGCAACAGGCATGGAACTCCATCCCACAAACTGACATCCAGCACCTGTACGACACAATGCATGAACGTTTGCGTGCTTGCATTCAACATTCTGGCGGTTACACTGGTTATTAATGTACCACTGGTTATTAATGTACCAGCATTTCACATTTAAAATGGCTCTTCTCGCGCTTACAATAAGCTGTGATCTTGAAATCTTAATCGATAAAATATGTTACCTATACAAATGTATTGCCGCCATTTCATTCCTCTACAACTATTTTTTCGTGGTGTTGGGATTTTTTTTCTGTCAGTGTATTTATAAGGTTTACATAACAAATCAAGTTAATAATGTTGCGCTTTCACTTAGGCACCAAATATTAATTATTGGCTGCTAGGCCTAGGCCTTTTAAATAATTTTTAATAAACGTAACACTCTTAAATTGATTTGTCATGCAAACCTCATATGATTATAGCATTATAAAAGTTACTAAAATGCATATGCCTTGGCCTCGGGCGTACTTACGTATTAATGCTTTGTGCTCGAGTAAGATTTCAACAGAATTAATTTGATTTTCTATGAAAACTATATAAATATAAGCTCGGAAGACTGAAAACTATCAAAAAGTCCTAGGCTTAGGGTCTGCTTAATACAGTAGTTTCAACCTCAGTAAAGTGCATTGCTAAAATTTTGGACTTCTATTGAAACCTTATGAAAATTAGCACGGCGGACTGAAAATTGCTAAAAAGGCCCAGGCCTAGAGCTTTATAATTATTGTTTTGTGCCTGACTAAAAGTGTAACATTATCTTTAAATCCTACTAGAAGGGGTACCCGGTATTTCCCGGGTAAATATTACTATTTGTAGAATCACCAAGTTCAGCGGGTGAAAGTTAATGAATGAAAAAGGTATTTCCGTAAACTTCCAGTAAATTTATTTTAAATTTTTTGATTCAGTTAATTTAATTATACGAAACAAAAAAGAATTTACATTATTTACATTACATTGTATTTCTGCCTGACAAGGCAGAAATACAAAATTCTGTCTGATAAGGCAGAAATGGTGAAAGCTAACGTTTATTAATTTGTGTTTTCAATACACCATTAACCGGATATTTTTGCACTTTATTGTTACCGACGGCCTCTGACGTAGACCGTAGGTGAAGTATTGGAGTGCTGTATTGGGATGCAGTTCTTAAGGGTAAAAAATGTAATTTTTACGAAAATTTTGAATAGCGCCCCTTCACACCGGTCACCGACCCTTCCCGTCTACGGTCTAAGTCGGAATTCAGTGAGGTAGTATACCAAATTTGGTTGTTCGAAATTGGAAACTGTAGATTTTACGAAAATTTTGTAGGATGGGGGGACGGGGGGGGGGTATGATCCCGTGCCCCGACCCATTCCAAAAACCATCTACCGTCTAAATTAGAGTACCATGAAATAGTATACCAAATTTGGTTGTATTCTTAATTGAAAGCTGTACATTTTAAGAAAATTTTGTATGAGGGCCCCTTGACCCAGGGTCCCAACTTTTTACAAAAACCATATACGGTCTAAGTTAGAGTTCCATGAGATAGTATGCCAAATTTGGTGGCTCGAAATTGAAAACTGTAGATCTTACGCAAATTTTATGTGGGTGCTCCTGTCCCCGGGCCACGATTCCTCCAAAAAACCGCCTACGGTCGAAGTTAGAGTTCTATGAGATAGTATACCAAATTTGGTGGTTCTAAATTAAAAATAGCAGATTTTAGTAAAATTTTGCGTGGGGGCAGCTAGACCCCGGACCCCGACCCTTTTCAAAAACCGTCTACTGACTAAGTTAGAGTGCCATGAGACTGCTTACCAAATTTTGTGGTTTTAAATTGAAAACTGTAGATTTTAGGAATTTTTTTGTATGGGGGCAACCTTGACCCCTGGGACCGACCCCTTACAAGAACGACATATGGTCTAAGTTAGAGTTCAATGAGATAGTATACCAAATTTGGTGGTTCTAAATTAAGAACTCTAGATTTATAAACATTTTGTATAAGGTCCCCTTGACCCCAGGGCCCGAAACCCTTCTAATCCTGTCTACAGGCTAAGTAAGAGTGCCACGAGATAGCATACCAAATTTTGTGGTTCAAAATTAAAAACTGTAGATATTAGGAAAATTTTGTATGGGGGGCCCTTGACCCCGGGCCCGACCCCTTCCAACCAAAAACCGTCTACCGTCTAAGTTAGAGTTTCATGATACCAAATTTGGGGGTTCTGAATTGAAAACTGTGGATTTTAGGAAAATTTTGTAGGGGGGGGGAGGGAATCTGAACATCGGGCTCCAACTCCTTCCAACAACCGTCTACAGTCTAAGTTAGAGTACCATGAGATAGTATACCAAATTTAATGGTTCTAAATTGAAAACTGTAGATTTTACGAATTTTTTTTATGAGGGAAGCTCTGACACCCCAGTTTCCAACCCCTTCCAAAAGCCATCTACCGTCTAAGTTAGAGTACCATGATATACACTGGTGTGCAAAAATTAAGGACAAAGAGGAAAAATTAGCATAACAGCGGAACGAGCAGGCAGAACGGACCGAAAGACCACTCAGGAGATAGACTAGGGTCCGGCACGGTAGGGCATGCGCATATATGCAGCATGACGTAGAGGGGGGGGGGTGTCGGAAGGGTATAAAGCACACGGGCGGTGTACGCTCAGCAATTCTGTGAAAACTATTGCACGGTGTACAGCGGTTTGAACGACGTCGAGTTGCTGCCACCGTGTGGTATGGCCAACAGGCAATCCAGTAGACAACATCTGGATGACTTTACCAGAGGTCGCGGCATTGGGAAGTTGGAAGAAGGTCGAAGTGTGACTAGTGTGGCCGAGGAGTTCGGGATCGCTCACATCAACGTTTCACGAGCTTGGAGAGCATTTCAAACGACAGAAACAGCTGTCCGAGAGTTTAACAGTGGTCGTCCACGAGCAACCACGGCGGTGGACGACGGGTATATTGTCCTACAGGCGAGAAGAGCCAGACGGCAGACAGCGGGAGAAATCGCAAGTCACATGCAACAGACAACTGGACGTCCGTCATCGCGTTTTACCGTGGCCAGGAGGTTGCACAAAGGTGTTCTATTTGAACGACGACCAGTACGGTGTGTTCAATTAACGCCTGCTCATCGGAGACGGCGGTTTCTGTGGTGCCAGGAACACAAGAACTGGACACATCAGCAATGGGGTCGAGTTCTCTTTACGGATGACAGCCGATTTAGTCTGACGAGCGATTCTGGACGTATGCACATCTGGAGAGAGCAGGGAACACGCAATCACACCTCCAACATCATCAAAAGGGACCGGTTTGGAGGTGGCGGAGTTCTCGTTTGGGGTGGTATCATGCTTGGTAGCCGTACTGACCTCTACATCTTCCAAGGAGGTTCAGTCACTGGTGTCTGCTATTGTACCGAGGTTCTCCTGCCTCACGTGCGTCTGTTTAGAGGTGTTGTGGGTCCTGAGTTCCTCTTTATGGACCACAACGATACACATCATCGTACAGTGGCTGTCGCAGAGCTGTTGGAGAGTGAAAATATTCAACGCATGGATTGGCCCGCAAGGTCCCCGGACCTAAATTCAATCGAACACGTGTGGGACCTTCTCGGGGGACGCTTGGAAGCACGTCGCCAGCCGCCAGCAACGATTCCGCAGCTGCGATTGGCGCTACAAGAGGAATGGGCCGCGATGACTCAACAGCTCCTTGACAACCTCGTCCTCAGCGTGGACAGACGTTGTAAAACCTGCAGCGTAGTCAGGGGTGATCATATCCCCTACTAAAGACTGGATTTTTCTTGGCTGCCGCCTGTCACATGGATGTTTCTGTCTTCTGTTCAGTTGTGCCCGTAGCTACCTTTTCAACAAAGTGCCTTTGTATCCTTTGGATTCCTTGTTCGGACGGTTTCGCTCACTTGTCCCATAATCTTACATCTTGTGGATTTTATGGTATGAATTGAGTCAATGTGGGGCACTTATGCACGACGTTACATTCGAAAAACCGTCTCGTCCTTAACTTTTGCACGCCAGTGTAGCATAGCCGCCAGATGTGAATCATCTATGTCTTCACCCATTGACCCTAACTTTGTGACAATTCCCAAAAAAACTGTTAATGTGCTCCTGCATTGTATTATTTCCTTCATTAAATCGCAAGCTATGTATTTTCGCAGCAAATATATTCTACTAGTCAAGCTTTCGCTTTCATATAAATTTCTCAAGGCAATCCATAGATCCATAGAATAGTTAATTATATGAACAGCTTGGTCATCTTATAATAAAAGACAAATATTAGCTTTTGCGATACTATCCTTTTAATCCATTCATCAGTTTTTGTGTCAGGTGGCTCATCGGAAATAAACTTCCAAAGATCCTCTTTAATCAGAAACATCTGGACCTTGAACTTCCAAGTAGCATAATTACTACAACTCAGTTTCGAAATGGAGA
Source organism: Macrothele yani (assembly GCA_039090855.1). NCBI lineage: Eukaryota > Metazoa > Arthropoda > Arachnida > Araneae > Macrothelidae > Macrothele > Macrothele yani. The sequence goes on along the minus strand of CM077023.1, from coordinate 77,626,668 downwards.
GCTGCGTCGCCATTGTACAGTTTTATTTTCAAGCACTGAATAAAATTATTGTTTTTGTTTTTCGTAGGTTCAGTCTCATAATCTTTTTTCATATATAAGCGGGAGTCCATGCGATTAAGCGTTCCAGTCTGCCTCAATAGTGCAATAGGGAAAAACAAGAATAGTCTCGAATGGATGTAAAAGAAAAATGCACTTTCTTTAGAGGAATGATTCAGCAAATAAAATGTACAAATGAGAACTCACCTGGTGAAAGGATAATCCATTTTATACCCATAAGGTCACACAATATTGATGGTTGAAGGCTAAGTGATAGTAGTAACAATATACAGGACTGATGACTCAATACAACATAAGTATGATTGTAATTAATCTTGGGACTGTAGCTTTTCACTATATATATTAACGATATCTTTGTTTCAATAAGTGACTTGGACCTACTCCTCTATGCAGATGATATAACTATTCTTACCTCATTCAATTCAATGACAGACACTATTATGAATATTAATACTCAACTTAATAACATCTCAGATTGGCTTAACTCCAATGAATTACTAATAAATACTACCAAAACAAAATCTTTAATTTTCTCAAAAGGGAATCTTTAATTTTCTCAAAACAAAATATCTCACTACCTACTTCTATCACATTATCTATTAATGGTACTAATATTGAAGTGGCTAACTCCTTACTTTATTTGGGGATGATTACCTTACATAAGGACCTTGAATGGAACCATCATGTTGACTCTTATTCTCAAACTGTCTAAAAACATTGGAGTTACACTGCTGGAAAGTGAAAAAAGAACACCAAGAAGGAATTGGCGGACGATCATGAAATTTACATATGTCAATAGGGTCGAGTTTACGTAGGTGTGATGTTAATTTCGGGACCAACCGGTGAGCGCTTATGCCACAGCACGGCATAATATGCAAATTACCGTCGGTTGTATTTAAGGAGTACGGCGAAGTGAATGTAATCAGTCGTCGGCGTACGGACACGTGCGAAGACCCTGAAGAAGCTGCAATGCCTGGACATGGAAGACGTGTACGATTTCAGCAGTTATCGGACTTTGAGCGAGGCCGTCTAGTCGGACTCCGCGAGGCCAAGTGGGCGTATCGTCGTATTGCGGAGCGAATTGGACGGGAAGTATCGGTGGTGGTACGATGGTGGCGTAGATGGTCCGAGGAACATTCCCACGCGAGAAGACGTGCAACCGGGAGTCACAGACGGACTGATGAGCGGACCGATCGACGCATTAGAAGAGCGGAGTTGTCAAGCAGAACATCCACTGCGAGGCAAATCCGAGCTGCCGTTGCACCTGAGGTGACTGTGCGAACAATCCGCAACCGTCTACTGGATGCAGGACTACGTGCACGTGTGCCTCTGGCATGTGTACCTCTGACTCCAGCCCACCGTCAGGAACGGCTGCAGTGGTGTCGCCAGCGTCTGCACTGGAGAACGCGATGGCGATCTGTCGTGTTCAGCGATGAAAGCAGATTCTGCTTGGGAGCCTCCGATGGCCGTATGCGTGTTCGCAGATGCACAGGGAAGCGTCTCCACCATTCTTGCATCCGCCAGCGACACACAGGTCCTACACCTGGTCTCCTGGTGTGGGGAGCGATCAGCTATCACTCCCGTACACAACTAGTGTTTGTACCGGGTATGTTAAACAGCACCTCCTACATCAACAACATCATTCAGCCCGTTGTTGTGCCATTTGTAAGGTCGGTCCATCGTGGTGTTTTCCAGCAAGATAACGCACGTCCACACACGGCACGTGCAACGCAACATGCACTTCAGGGTGTGAGACAATTTCCATGGCCTGCACGTTCACCGGATTTGTCCCCCATTGAGCACGTGTGGGATTTTATGAGACAACGACTTATCCGGTCTCCACGGCCAGCCACGACCATCCCCGATTTACGCGTCCAGGTTGAGGATGCTTGGAACTCAATACCCGAAACTTACATCCAACATCTGTACAACAGACTCCATGCCAGAATTGCACAGTGTGACGCAGTTCATGGAGGTTCAACCTCGTACTAACCATGTTACATGGAAATGTTATTTTTCAGTTTACCAGCAAATACAGCTGTATTTTGCAATAATGTTTTGATCACGTTATCCTCTGTATTCCGTTATTATGCTGTATAAATTTCGTTGGTATCAGACGTCTCCTTCTTGGTGTTCTTTTTTCACTTTCCGCCAGTGTATTAGCCCGATATTTACAAACCTTACCTACAAAACACTAATTTATTTATATTATACCATGTACCAGATTCATATTAATTATGCTGACTTATCATGGGGACAGACAACTAAATATAATTTCAAAAAACTTCAAATTCTTCAAAACAAATATATAAGATTAATTGACTTAAAATTTGATAGAAATTCACAACTAACACTATATAATACTACAAGAGTTTTCCCAAATGAATATAATATTCTAACGATTAACCAATTATATTACTACAATATTGGGAAAATTATGTGCAGGCACATTTAGAATAATTTACGTTCCGATATTATACTGTTCATATTACACCCCAGATGCACACGCATTACACACGCATTAAATCACATATTAGGCCTATTCTTCCGAAAACGGAAGCCATGAAGCAAAGTTAAACTACATTGGCCCACATTATTGGAACTCATTACCCACGGAGCTAACTTTCTTAAACAACCTGAACCTTTTTTTAAAAAAATTAAAAAACTTTATAATGAATTGCGGCACCTCCACTTGGTGATCACAGTGGATGGGAAATATATTAACATAATATTATGACTTGTATATCGAGATGTGATCTGATTTGTTTTTGTTTTTTTCTTTTGTTTGATTTATTGGTTGTTTGATTCTCCTAATGATACTATAATGAATAAAATTCTCCGACTGGACGTGTAGTGCAGGAAAACTTTCGTTCAGTCACGTTAGGGTTATTGAAAGGTTACTTGACGTAGCTAAAGTGTACTTAATCTTCAAAGTGCTAGAGTTTGTTTAGGTAAGACACGCACGTGCAATAAATTCCAAGAATATGGAATTTATTTTTACTCAGCGTTGCTCATTATCTTGAATATCAGTAATATAACTTCGGTTTTAGTACATTGGTACTTTGAAGGCTCCTTATTAGAGCGGTAAACACAATATACTCTGAACTTAACGTAAACACTCAATGAAATAGACTTAACGGCCCGACAGAGGTCTGACAATAAAATGAACTAAGTAAACGTACTCACTTTTGACCTTTTATTGGGGAGCTCCTGGTATTACTCAAATACACACTCCAAAATAACACAACTACTGATAGCCCGAACTTTCGTACTATCGTAATATCGTAGAAAAGTAGGTAAATCGCATATCAATAATCAGAAAGAACCTATCACATATAAAACGAAGCTCTCTGGTATACTTGAGCGCGCCTATATATATATACTGCATACCACCACGTCATGACTTACACTCGTTGCCACATATAATTCAGCGGGAGAAACAACATCTCGTTAAGTGAGAAGATAATTTGCATAGGAAAATAAAATAACAAGATATAGTAAAATCAAAAAGAAACTGAATCTAGAGTATACGTTACATCATCTCCTCCTTATATATATATATATATTTTTTTTTTTTGAAAAACCTATCAAATTTTGAGTGTAGTCTTACATTTCGCTGACTGACGTTTATCGTCCTACTTTTTTTTTGTGGCAGTAGTATTTACAACTTCAAGCTTGGCATAACAAATTCAGTAAACCTGTGTCCGCAGCTATTGTCGTCTGTGAAGCAGGAAACACTTTTTATACGTGTACAGAACAAACCTGCATCGGCATACCTTATTTTTATTCTGCCCAGCAGGAATCACTTTTTTGATTTCATTTTACTTCCTCATATTTTCAACTCTATATATATTTATCGTTGATAACAAACAAACTGTATCAGCAGCGAAGATTGCCAGTAGCTGCCTAACAGTAACAATTTTCACTATTTTACCCCTAACATATATATATATATATATATATATAAAATTCGGATTAGTAGACGGACATAGAATATATATATATAAAAAAAAAAAACTACATATATCACAAAAAGAATGCGTGGGCCCACACGGAAAAAAAAAAAAAAAATTCTGTCACGCCAACTGGTCGTGCAGGAAAAACAACATAATGAGAAAATAACCTGTCCACGAGAACTTACTTATCTCGAGGACGCATAAAAAACCCTAGTACGATATCTTTTTCCAGGCCTAATCGGACTGGTAAATTCTGGTGGCGCCGATCTTTTCTGCGACTTGAATGGATCTGGAACATCTGTAGTCTGTCGGTCAAGAAATTCTGAAGTCTGTCGATCAAGAAATTCTGAAGTCTGTCGGTCAGGAATTCCTGCGTCTGACAGGAACGGTGAGGAACGGCTGAAGTCTGTCGGTCAGGAACGGCTGAAGTCTGTCGGTCAGGAATTCCCTGCGTCTGACAGGAACGGTGAGGAACGGCTGAAGTCTGTCGGTCAGGAATTCCCTGCGTCTGACAGGAGCGGACTCCCCCAGGCTTTCGATATGTTGTCCCTTTGTGCTGGGGCCCGTGTTGTCCTTCCAGCATTCTTTTGAAGGGACGTGGCTCCGGCCACATCGCTTGTTTTCCCTTTCTACTTTTTGGCATGAGAGTAGAAGCAGGCATCGGCCCTGTTTGCCCTGAGCGTAAGTTCCAGGGGAGAAACCCGGGCGCATGCAAGAATCTCTGCCTTCGTCGCTGTCACGGCGCAGCAGATTGGGGAGACAAGTTGCGCTTTCGACCAGCTTTTGGTGTTGCTGGACGGTTTGTAATATGTGTCTGACGTTTAGGAATCGTCAAACTATTGTCTACATCTGGTAAATTAGAAATATGTGATGACTCTGAGTCGCTTCTGTAAGTTAATGGTCGTGCAGGGCGATATTTATTTCTGCCTATTGGAATACTCTCTGACGAGGTATTCAAGGAAGTAGGAGCTTGTGTTGGTGCAGAGTTATTAGGGAATGGTGCAGCAATAGTCTCGGCAATGGTTGGAGGGAAGGGAATGATACTAGAATTTGAAGAACTTGATTCGAGCCTTCGTCTTATGGTAGAATCAGGTTGCTCGGGCCCGTGTCTAAGCCAGTCTTGTGGAGGGGAGGGTGAAGAAAAAAATCACTGGAGATTCTTCAAAAAGGTTTGTCGGTTCGTCCAAAATTTCTGGAGGTTGATCGTGTGATATAGACTCTTGAATCTGTGGAACAGAAGGTTGAGTAGGGTTGATTATAAAATCTATATTTCGTTCATGATACTTGCGACACTGAGCAACGTGTACGTATTGAAATTGATTGTCAGGTTTTTCAAGAACAATGTTATTTTCAAACACATTTGCCACCCGATATGGACCTTCGTAGCTGGGTGCAAATTTCTTCACTAAAGTATGAGAAACAGAAGACTGGAAGTGTGTCTCCAAGAGAGTTAGATCTCCAACGACAAGATCTGGTTCCCTACGCCTAGTATTGTAGTATCTTGCTTGAGCCGCTTGTGCTCCTATCATTGCAACACGAGTTTTCTCTGCCATGATTCGTACTGATTGCGGAGATGGTCGCTGGTTTAGTTCGTCGATAATCCCCGTTAAATTTTCAAAAGGGGTCTTAATTTTTCAACCCAAAAAAGTTATGCGGGAGTAAACTTAGATTCGTGAACAGACGAGTGGAGGGCGAACGAAAAAGCTCAAGATGTTCTTCCCCCGCTCGTGATGATCCATGACAAATGTAGCGATCATTTTAACTAGCGTGCGATTTACTCGTTCCGCAGGATTACTCTGGGGATGATATGGGGAAATGAATTTATGCTGTATGTGTAGTCTCGCACACATTCTTTCAAAAATGTCAGAAATAAATTGGGGACCATTATCCGAAACTACTTGATTAGGTGCACCATATCTAGAGAATACTTCATTAATTAATACATTACAAATAACTTCCGCCGTAGCGGCTTTAATGGGAAATACCTCGACCCATTTAGAGAAATTATCGGTTAATACTAAAACGTAACGAGCTTTGTTTTTAACAGATAAAGGATAAGGTCCCAATAAATCTATTGAAATAATGTCAAAAACATGAGAACTTGAACTAGATTTCAAGTGACCGGCCGGTCTTACATTACGGTAATTATAAATCTGACACAAGTGACATGATTGAACGTATGCGAGCACACTTTGGTACATGCCAGGCCAATAGGCAACATCCCGCAATTTACAACGGGTCTTGCGAGTACCTAAATGGCCTGCAATAGGTTTGTCATGAAATTCGTTCAAAAGGGCCATTCTAAGAGTTCGCGGAATACATGGGCGAAACTCTGCCCTAGTAGTCCTAGATTTCGTATAGTAAAGAAGACCCTCTATGACTTCAAAATGCTGTGACCTCCCAGCCAGAGAAGGGTCACTTTGTTGTGGCGAACCCGCAAGCAAAAAATTATAGATATCCCTAAAATCTGGATCGTTTACTAATTCTGCCATTATCTGCTCTCTGGATGTTATATCAGCTATTAAAAGTAAAGGCTGACAACCAAGAGTAGTTTCTGTGGGGACCCCACTAATCGGGATGCGAGACAATTCATCCGGTAATTGATTCTTATGACCTGGCTGGTACGAAATTTTGATATTGCTCTCTTGTAACTTAAGAGCCCACTTCATAAGTCTGTTAGAGAGGTGCTTAGCAGAATTCAAATACTGAAGGGCAGAATGATCCGTAATTATATTAACTGTCAATTCGTTGAGATAACATTGAAAATTTTCAAGAGCATACACTACAGCAAGACATTCGCGTTCCGTAGCTGAATAATTGCTTTCAGCTTTGGATAAAGTACGGGACGCAAAAGCTATTGGATGCACAGCTTGTGACAAAACGCAACCAAGACCAACTCCGGATGCGTCAGTGTAAATATCAAATTCCTTAGTATGATCTGGGAAAGCTAATACAGGAGGCTGAGTCAACGCAGATTTTAATGCTTCAAACGCTGCGTTAGCCTCAGGTGTCCAAACAAACTTCTTGTATTTACGTTTCAAAGCATACAATGGCTCACAGATTGTAGCATAAGCGGGGACGAACTGCTGATACCATCCGGTCATTTCTAGAAAGCGTGATAGTTCTTTGGCTGTTTTTGACCGAGGAAAGTCAACTATAGGCCTGATTTTTTCATCTTCCGTAAATAAGCCGTGGGGAGTGATTTTAACCCCAGATATACAATCTCGTCCCACGCTATCTGGCATTTACTAGGTTTTAACGTCAAGCCAGCATTGTATATGAGTTGGAACAGCTGTTTGAGCAGAGAAAGGTGCTCGTCAAAAGTCTCGGATGTAATAATAATGTCATCCAAATATACATGCACATGGGGACCTAGAACAGGTCTGAGAACCGTATCCATAAGCTTTTGAAAAGTAGCAGGTGCAGAGGCTAGTCCAAAGGGCATACGCAATTATTCATAAGCCCCAAAAGGAGTCACAAAGCCTGTTTTATCTACGGAGTCTGGATGTACCGCAACCTGCCAATATCCACTCGCCAAATCCAAGGTTGACATCCATTTAGTTGACGATAGGTCATGCAAAATATGCGACATGACAGGTAGTGGATAATTTATCGCTTTCGTGACTTCGTTTAGCTTGCGGAAATCTGTCACGAAACGAAATTCGTTGGGTTGTTTCTTTGGAACAAGAAAAGCAGGTGCTGCCCAGGCGCTTGTTGATTCCCTTATTATGCCTTGTTTAATCATCTCTGAAATTTGACGTTGCATTTCATTTTTTTTATGGGGAGCACAAGGGTAAGGTTTCGTCGCTATCGGTTTCGAACCATCAGTGTCAATGACGTGATAAACCACCTGTGTGAAACCAGGTTGGTCGGAAAATAAACCAGGTCTTTCATTCAAAAGTTGAGAAAGCTGGTTTCGTTGCCTCTCATTCAGTTGTTTACTCAGTAACAAATTAGTTATGTCTATAGGATCTTTAGGACTCACTTCGACAGGTTCCGGAAAGGAAATAACATGTTGTTCGAAATTCATGGTAATTTTTAAAGTATTGAGAAAATCTATGCCCATTAGACATTTAACAGGTAGGTCGTCTATGAGCAGGAAAGAATGCGTAAAACGAGCCTTTCTCAGCCCTAGAGATAATGTGACAGTTCCTGTGATACTGAATATTTCGTTATTTGCACCTCGCAAATACTGCGTCGCAGGCTGGACGTGTATTGCAGGAAAACTTTCAGTGCAAAACTTCGTATTTAGGGCTGATATTTCAGAACCACTGTCGAACTTTGTCTCGACAATAATATCTTCAATTGTCAATAACACATCAGGCAACTGAGGAGTTTGGACAGTCAATAATACTGTTTTAGGGTCAGAATTCTTGGTATCAGGAAGCAGTGCCGATCCTTGGTCTACTTCCTTTGGAAGTTTAAAGGATTCCTGGTTGTATTTTCATGCGGTCTGAAACCTCGGCCCTGCCTGGTATCGGTAAAGTTTTCACGCTTAGAAAAACTTCGTGAAAACTGCAGCGGGAACTCCGCATTTCTGTTGAAATTTCCATTTCTATTATTTCTTCCCTCAGCACGGGCAGAAAAATCCTTATCGCCCTTAGCATAAAAATGTTCCGAATTCTGCGGATTGGAACGGGGTCGAGCATACTGTGCATTTGTACTGTACCCAGAAAATTGTTTAAAAACTAGCGGTTGGTGTACCACTCTTCTATGCGGTGGTACGTATGATGCTTGGACTTGCACCTGTGTACGCTCGTGTTGAAAGTCATTAGGCCTATTATGCTGCTGAGGATTTTCGTGATAAGCCTCCCGGTGTTCCCGAGCATGTTTAGTTGGTCCATGTTTGCCGTGTCGCTCCTCATACGTTCGTATGAGGCGAAGGCATTCATGTATTGTAGCAGGGTGTCGGACCTCAATAAAATCCTGTAGAAATGGATCGAGCTGTTGCAATAGGGTTTCCAACATGTCGACATGACTGGCATGTGGATCCCATAATTTATACAAGCGTGTTGTTTCTAAAGCAAACGCAACAGGGCTATCGTTGGGTCCTTGCTTACGAGAAAAAAGTTGTTGTGCAAGGCCAGCTCGACTGAGGCCGAAAGGAAAGACTTCTAAAAATTCCGCTCAGAAATTCTCATAACGAGAATCCGGGTTCGATACTCTCCACTGCCGATACCAGGTCTTAGCGGCATCTTTCAAGCAAGTGCCTGCTATTTGCACTTTGCAATCTTGAGGAATATTGTATAAGTCGAAATGATCTTCCAAATCCTCGGGAAATTTCAAGGACCCCTCCAAACCATTGAAAGTAATTGCTCCCTCATGCGGCACGAAATGTGCAAGCATTTTGCCTCTGTGATAGGATTGAAATACCTCAGGTACGACCCGCGACTCAGAGTGATATGAAGCTGGTGAATGACGAAAGTGTGAGGAATGCCTGGGTACGTGCAAATCATTGACATCAAAGTTAGACCCACAGGCTTCCTGCAAATTGTCGAAAATAACCCCACCTCCACCGAAACTTGATTGAGGTTGAAATAGTGAAGTTTTCTCAGGTAATGAAGACATAGTCAATAAGTGTCAATACCTCGTGTTCAAGAAATGTTCGGGAGCCAATTATAATGAATAAAATTCTCCGACTGGACGTGTAGTGCAGGAAAACTTTCGTCAAGTCACGTTAGGGTTATTGAAAGGTTACTTGACGTAGCTAAAGTGTACTTAATCTTCAAAGTGCTAAAGTTTGTTTAGGTAAGACACGCACGTGCAATAAATTCCAAGAATATGGAATTTATTTTTACTCAGTGTTCCTCATTATCTTGAATATCAGTAATATAACTTCGGTTTTAGTGCATTAGTACTTTGAAGGCTTCTTATTAGAGCGGTAAACACAATATACCCTGAACTTAAAGTAAACACTCAATGAAATATACTTAACGGCCAGACAGAGGTCTGACAACAAAATGAATCAAGTAAACGTACTCACTTTTAACCTTTTATTGGGGAGCTCCTGGTATTACTCAAATACACACTCCAAAATAACACAACTACTGATAGCCCGAACTTTTGTACTATCGTAATATCGTAGAAAAGTAGGTAAATCGCATATCAATAATCAGAAAGAACCTATCACATATAAAACGAAGCTCTCTGGTATACTTGAGCGCGCCTATATATACTGCATACTACCACGTCATGACTTACACTCGTTGCCACATATAATTCAGCGGGAGAAACAACATCTCGTTAAGTGAGAAGATAATTTGCATAGGAAAATAAAATAACAAGAGATAGTAAAATCAAAAAGAAACTGAATCTAGAGTATACGTTACAATACCTTTATTGTTTATAATTTAAAACTACTGCCCTCATTGTAAAACTGATCTAGGGAGCATGGGACCTTGTCAGGTCTGGCTGGCCTTTCCCCCTGCTTCCTGGCTGGGCATCGCTTTTTTTTTTTTAATTGGAGGTTTTACGACCACCGTGAGCAACTCAATGGGCTATAAGCAGTCGCCCGTCCCTAATTTAGGGTCACTGGTTAAAGGGAAGGGAGAGAGCCAGTGCCGTAAGACAAACGCAACATCCATGCCTGACCGGGATTCGAACCCGGACCCCTTACGGACGAATGATCAGTGGCCAACGCCTTAGACCACTGCGCCACCGGGGCGGCGGGCATCGTTTCAACTGATTTTTCTGTGGTACTGTTCTTTTGTTTTTCGCTCAGCAAAATAAATGAGTTGAATTGAATTGAATTAACGCATCGTATGGTGTGAGAAACTAAGCTGCATTTTTCTGGGCTTGTTGGGACGGTATTTTTCGTTCTGTTCACTTCAAATACGCAGGACTTTCCCTCACATGGAGAAGTACAAAAAGGTGCTCACCACCCAGGGAAAAACAGATGTTTTTCCCTGGGTGGTGATGCGCGCGCATGCGTTAGTTCTGCAAGGAGTGAAAAAATTGTGGGAAAGCGTTTTGTTTATTTTTCTCGAGTTACTTGTCACTTTGATGTATCGGTACATACGCGTGGCATCTTCCAACAGTGTATGTTGACGGGGTCTGGTTCATTTGCCCGACGTTTACTTCACCGAAGGGTCACTTGACCGAAAATCACTTCACCGAAGAAATTGTTTCACCGAAAGATCACTTGATCGAAAAGTTAATTTCACCGAAGGGTCACTTGATCGAAAAGTTCATTCTACCGAAAGGTCTCTTTACCTAAAAGTTCATTTCATCGAAAGGTCATTTCACCGAAGGGTTAGTTTATGGAAAACTTTGGATTTCATTACAGGATCTGTTGAAGCATGATGCAAGTTCTGCAGACAGACCATCAAAACGTTAGGGGATCATACCCAAATTGCGGGATGTAAGGTCAGGTGATGCGTAACATCACAGCCTCTTCTTGACCAATGTCAACCCCGCTTTCTCGTGGTACATCCTGTTCCCACTAAAGGGGCTCTGACGACCGCCAATAGCGGTATAACTATACCATCGGGATTAGAGGAAATGCTATCCCACACTCACCAACCCGCTTGGCCAGCGTGGTGAGTTATGGCCAAACCCCTCCAAAATGACTCCACAACTTAAATCTTGGCCCTCAGTCTCCGGCAGCTGGAATGTACTTGGCCAAGGCAGCGGCCAGTGCGACATGAAGGCAGAGGGTGCTAAGAATCCCCGGAGGACCGGACTAGGCTGCCATCTGATGCTGACCTTGGCAACGTATAACGGACGCTCCCTATCTTCTGATTCAAGGCTTCTTGAATTGGAAGAGGAACTACAAAGGATCAAGTGGGACATCGTCGGGCTAAGTGAGGTAAGGAGAAAAGGAGTAGATCTCATTGAACTGAAAAGTGCACATCTCTTCTACTATCGTGGGACAGATACTGGCAGAACTAGTGGTGTTGGATTTATAATAAACAAGAAACTGAAGGATAAAGTGGTAGAAGTTGAAAGTTCCTCTGACAGAGCTGCACGACTCGTTATCCAACTATCGAGAAGATACCAGGCTCAGATTATTCAAACTTATGCACCCACCACAAGTCATGCTGAAGAAGAAATTGAAGAATTTTATGAGGAAATTCGTGATCTAAATAATAAAGGTAAGCAGCACTTGAAAATAATTATGGGAGATTTCAATGCAAAAATAGGGCAACGACAACAGAATGAAACTTCAGTAGGTAAATTCGGTCACGGCAACCGAAACCAGCGTGGAAATACTCTCGTAGAGTTTGCAGAGGCAGAAGGGTTTTTCTTCTTGAACTCCTTCTTCAAGAAAAAGCCACACAGGAAATGGACATGGAGACATCCAAATGGGACGACAAGTGAAATTGATTTTATTATGTGTAACAAAAAATTCGTCATAGAAGACTGAGTGTGCTAAACAAGTTCAACACAGGCAGTGACCATAGATTGGTGAGATGTAAGATGCACCTCAACACTAAACTCGAACGTAGCAAGCTCATAAGACAAACAAAATCTATTGACATAACCAACCTTAAAAAACACCATAATACCTTCAAATTGGAACTGAAGAACAGATTCTCGGCTTTAGAAGGCCTAACATCGGAAGAAGTGGATATTTCTGAAGTTAACAGAAAAGTAACCAAAGATCTTATGGAAACAGCAACAAAATTAGCTGGGTCTAAGAACAAATTGCATGTGAACAAATTATCAGGAAAAACCAAAATGTTGATGCAAAAAAGAAGAGTGATGAGGACAACTAAAGAAGATGTGTCTTTCAAAGTGGAATATATAGAGCTATGCAAGACAATACGAAAAAGTATCACTGAAGACGTAAGGAAATTCAACTGTGAACTAGTAAGGAAAGCAATTGAAAACAACCAAAGCCTAAAGATAGCAAAGGGACATCTCAGTAAGGGGAAAAAACAGATTATGGCACTGAGAAAAGAAGATGGTTCTGTAACAAGAAATAGAGGCGAAATTTTGACAAGAGTGAAAGATTTCTACTCCAAATTATATGAAAGGGATGATACATGTACTCCAGACATCATGAAAGGTACCAGTACCAGAGTTCTTCCAGTCCTTCCAGCAGAAGTTGCACATGCAATCAAGAACATGAAGCGGGGAAAAGCTCCAGGAGAAGATGGAATTACTGTAGACATCATACAAGAAGCAAGTGGAGAAATCGAAACGGTACTCGCCCAAATTTTCACTCGATGCCTTAATGAAGGGAAAATTCCTGAGGATTGGAACAACGCTACAATGATCTTGCTACATAAAAAAGGTGACATTGAGGATCTCAGGAACTACAGACCTATCAGCCTCCTATCAGTGGTTTATAAAATCTTCATTAAAGTTCTTTCACACCGCTTGAAGGTAACACTGGACATGGCTCAACCGAGAGAACAAGCTGGATTCAGGAGTGGCTACAGCACAATAGATCATATCCACGTACTGAGATAACTAATTGAAAGAGCGAGGGAATATGAACTTCCATTGTGCATGGCTTTTATCGATTATGAAAAAGCCTTTGATTCGGTGAAACCATCAGCAGTTGCAATGGCTCTGAAATCCTGCGGTATTGAAGATGCATACATTAATATTATTAATAACATCTATGAAAATGCAAGTGCAAAGATTCGGCTGTTTGAAAATACAACACACATAAAAATTGGAAAAGGAGTGAGACAAGGTGACACCATATCTCCGAAGCTCTTTAATGCCACATTGGAAAATGTCTTTCAATCACTGAACTGGGAAAACAAAGGGATAAAGATTAATGGAGATTATCTAACCCACCTTCGTTTTGCTGATGACATAGTCATTTTTGCAATTACCCCATCAGAGCTACAGAGTATGATCCAGGAACTTGCTGACAAGAGTAAAGAAGTGGGATTAAAAATGAACTTTCAGAAGACAAAAGTGATGTACAATGCTTTTACAAGAAATGAAGATTTATCGATTGATGGAGAAAAGCTGGAGATAACAGACACATACGTTTATCTTGGACAGCAGATATCAAGTGAGGGTCACATTGGCGAAGAAATTAATCGGCGTACAAAACTTGCCTGGAGAGCTTTTGGAAGAAACAGCATAAATTTCAAGAGCAATATGCCATTATGTCTTAAAAGAAAAGTGTTTGATCAATGCATCCTTCCAGTGCTTACGTATGGTGCAGAGACGTGGACCTTAACTAAAAGAGACATACAAAGGCTGCAGACAACTCAAAGCAGCATGGAGAGGTGCATGCTTGGTGTAACCAGGAGAGATAAGAAGAGGAACACGTGGATCCGAAAAATGACAAGAGTGGAAGACATCATGATCAGAGTTAAATCCCTGAAATGGCAATGGGCTGGACATACTGCCAGAAGAACAGACCATCGATGGACAGCCGAAATTTTAGATTGGATTCCAAGGGACAGGAAAAGACCTAGAAGAAGACCACATGGGAGATGGGTGGATGAAATTCGAAAGTATGTGGGAGTAACATGGAGGAGACTGGCACAAGACAGACCGTTGTGGAGGAAACTTGGGGAGACCTTCGTCCAGCAGTGGATTGATAATGGTTGACAATGATGATGATGATGACCCAAATTGCACTTTTGATTTCTCCGTGGCACAGGGAAGGCAAATATTTAGTTTTAAGACAAATCTTTTTTTTAAGACAACAAACCTCGGTTTAGGTTTTTTTAGCAAATTTTAATCACGTTCATAAGGTTTACATAAAAGTCATGTTCAGTGCTCATGTTCATAAGGTTTACACAAAAAGTAAAATGAATAATGTTGCACATTTGTTCCTGCAAAAAGAATCAATTTTAGGACCCTAGGTCTCAGCTTAGGCCTTTTTCAGCAAATTTTAACCGTGCGTGCTCATGTTCATAAGGTTTACATAAAAAGTTACTTTACGTTGTATGTAATGCTTATGAATATGAGTAGGGTTAAAATCTGTTAAAATGGCCTGTATCTAGGCTTACGGTCAACAAATTAATGTTTTGTGGTTGAGTAAAAGTGGAACATTATTTATTTGATTTGCTATGTAATCCTTTTGAGTATGAGCTCGGACGATTAAAATTTGACAAAAGGCACAGATCTAGGCCTTATAATTAATGTTATATTTCGAAAAATCTACTCATGGGGAGGTATTTCATAGAAATTAAAAGTGTACTTTTAATACAATCCGATAATGTTTAGGTGGCCAGTTTTTGAAAAACCCGCACCACACTCCAACAGATCTCTAACAAAAGTTTTCGATAAACTGACCATTCGGTGAAATGATCTTTCGATATAATGAGCTTTTAGGTAAAGTAATCCTTCGGTGAAATGAACTTTTCGATCAAATGTCCTTTCGATGAAATGAACTTTTAGGTGAAGTGACCCTTCGGTGAAATGAACTTTTCGGTCAAGTGACCCTTCGGTGAAATGTACCTTTCGATCAAGTGATTTTCGGCGGAGTGATTTTCGGTCAAGTGACCTTTCGATCAAGTGAACGATACCCATGTTGACGTTCTTCTCTCGGTACGTATGTTGTACTGTGCAACTTGACGCAATGGAGTTCGTCTGTAACCTCGTACAATTTTCTCCAGTCGCCGTTGTCCTCAAACGTGCGCCAGTCCTTTACGCCAACATAAAAACCGCTAACAGCTTGTTTTGTTGCTCGTGTATCACTCATTGTACATCCTCGATGTAGTTCTTCTTGCCTAACCGAGAAGGTACTATATGCAGTGTGTGAGATACTTGCTCCGGCCCATCTAGCGTTCACTATTATACCTCTTTCGAAGAGGATTAAATCCTGAGACTTTCCGGCATGGCCGCTATCTACGCTTAGTACATGTCTGAATCTTTTGCAGTGAGCTGTAGACAAATCATGTCAACGTCACAGTTGCGTCTGATTCCTTTTGAGTGTTCCTAATAATTTGCTACTTCAGTGTATATATACATATAGAACTCCTTCAATCAATATGTGACAGAAAGATGCTCCTGCTTTGATTGATCCACTGCTCTTGTTAAACTGCTACCGAAGTGCACTGGTTTGGTTGTGCTCTGAACGTGAATTTCAGTTCATTCTAAAGATTTCTGTAGGGCTGAGATCCGGACTCGAAGTGGTCCACTGCGAAGTTCAGGTGTTATTTCTCTCAAACCACGTATTCACAGTCTGTGCTGTGTGCGCCATGGCTCGTTTTTTTGTTGATGTTTATCTAATTCTGGGTTTAACGACAACCGTGAGCAACTCGATGGGCTATGAGCAGTCGTCCATCTCTAGCTTGGGGCCACTGATTCCAGAAAAGGAGTAAGCTCTTGTGCCGAAAGACAAACAGACCACCCATGCCTTGCCCGGGACTTGAACTCAGGCCCATCTCAAATAAATGGTCAGAAGCCATTGCTTAGACCACTGGGCCATAGTGATGGCCATTTTTAGTTTGGAGGTTTAACGACCATCGTGAGCAACCCAATTGGCTGTAAGCAGTCGCCCGTCCCTAATTTAGGGTCACTGGTTCCAGGGAAGGGAGAGAACCAGTACCGTAAGTTAAACACAACATCCATGCCTCACCGGGATTCGAACCAGGACCCCTTTCGGAAGAATGATCAGAAGCCATCGCTTAGACCACTGCGCCACCGAAGCAGCAGTGATGGCCATGGCTCCTTTTCTTGTTGGACATCATGATGCCCAGTTACATAAGGTTGCCACAATGCAGGACACTGCAAACTGTCAAGAACATCATGCAGCAGGAGGTCACGTGTGGCCCGGGTCACAGAAAAAGATGAGGTACTGGGGAGAGTTTTTGACGCTGGTTCGCCACAAATAGGGGATAATCCAGCATCCATTTTGATAGGGCTTAAAGAAGCCAATAAAAAAATAGGAAAAATTTCCATAATTGGAAGAAGAATACGGTCAGATTGTCGACCAAGTTTGAAATGGCTCACTGACCACCACAGGTCATGCTTTCGTGACCTGAAAGGTGAAGACCCAAGCGACAAATGTGGCCTGTGGGTCACCTGGGCAGTGCCACAAGAGGCAAGCGAGGTCACCCTGGTCAAACCCCGAGTCGTACTCAAGACCGGAAAAGGTTGACAAAAAAGGGCCATATAGAAGAATAGAGAGACTCAGGTTTTTTTTACGTGCGTGCGCCTGCGTTTGCAGGGGGTGGTATAAATGTGAAATAACACAGGCATGGTCCCCATCGCTCGTCCCGGAGGCCATTCCGCGTGTCAGGCAGAAGCGTACCTCAGTCGTGCGGGTTGCAAGAAGAAAAAAAATGAAGGAAATGGATGGTTAATTGTCACCCCGGTTGTAGTACAGTAATATGCGCATACTAATGGTTAGATGAGAATATGGAAATAAATAAAGCTACATATAGCAAGACAAGGTATTTGGGGAGCCTTTAGTAATCAGGACTAAATTGGAAAAAGCTGATTTCAGCATTACGTGAAGCACTAAGCACACACAGAAATATATATATATATATATATATATATATATATATATATATATATATATATATATATATCATCATCATCATCATTGTCAACCATTATCAATCCACTGCTGGACGAAGGTCTCCCCAAGTTTCCTCCACAACGGTCTGTCTTGTGCCAGTCTCCTCCATGTCACCCCTGCATACTTTCGAATTTCATCCACCCATCTCGCATGTGGTCTTCTTCTGGGTCTTTTCCTGTCCCTTGGAATCCAATCTAAAATTTCGGCTGTCCATCGATGATCTGTCCTTCTGGCAGTATGTCCAGCCCATTGCCATTTCAGGGATTTAACTCTGATCATGATGTCTTCCACTCTTGTCATTTTTCGGATCCACGAGTTCCTCTTCTTATCTCTCCTGGTTACACCAAGCATGCACCTCTCCATGCTGCTTTGAGTTGTCTGCAGCCTTTGTATGTCTCTTTTAGTTAAGGTCCACGTCTCTGCACCATATGTAAGCACTGGAAGGATGCATTTATCAAACACTTTTCTTTTAAGACATAATGGCATATTGCTCTTGAAAATTATGCTGTTTCTTCCAAAAGCTCTCCAGGCAAGTTTTGTACGCCGATTAATTTCTTCATCAATGTGACCCTCACTTGATATCTGCTGTCCAAGATAAACGTACGTGTCTGTTATCTCCAGCTTTTCTCCATCAATCGATAAATCTTCATTTCTTGTAAAAGCATTGAACATCACTTTTGTCTTCTGAAAGTTCATCTCTTAAGATGTGGTGGCACTGTTGCCGCCTGTTTTACGTTATCTCTATGAGAGTTGACCTTCTTTAAGCGTTAGATAATCTTTGGCTGATGGTGGAAGACGACGTATACGATATATACCTATAATTTTCCGGATTCTTTTTGGTTTGCATCTTCCAGTTTCCTGTAGCATTCTAATAAGTGGCATTATTCTTGCTTATTCCTCACTGACGGTTAACTTTTCCTTTGTAAATTCCATTACTTAGGTTTTTACGTGTTTTTGTTGATATATATATATATATATATATATATATATATATATATATATATTCTATAAAGAAGATACCTAAGCAAAAAAATACAAATATAATTTTGACTCACACCTAGTACAACATAGAAAAGGTTATGTATCTACCTGTGTGAGTAAAAGGAGAAAAGATAAAAAAATAAAATAAAACAACTGAATGTAGAAGGTGTCGAGAATACTGAGCCTTGGCTTTATCAAGGACCAGCAAAAACTCTGCATTTTCTCACTTCCACAAAGACCTAGTTGGAAATGGGTTTCTGCAAGGCCATAGATGCAAGTAACATTCCCACCTAAAATAGTTTAAAAAATATATATATGTCATGTCCTCCGTAGAGTTGCATGACCTAGCACTAGTTAACAATTTCGCTTGCATCCATTAACCTTCCTGGCCCGACCCATGCTATATATATATATATATATATATGGGTGGATGAAATTCGAAAGTATGCAGGGGTGACATGGAGGAGACTGGCACAAGACAGACCGTTGTGGAGGAAACTTGGGGAGACCTTCGTCCAGCAGTGGATTGATAATGGTTGACAATGATGATGATGATGATATATATATAGCAAGGGAAAAAGGCGAATGGAAAGGAGCTGCATTAGCCAGTTTTTCACGCAAACATTTATGATTACTATTATATTTTCCCTCTCTTTTCTTACAGGAAAATGTTTGTTCACAATGTTGGTCTGTATATAATATTTATGGGTCACGTAAATGCAAGCAATTACAGCATAAAACGTATCTATCTTAACGTACGAGAGTGAGCAAAAAGGATATAGTAAGGGATTGATTTTTGGATATGTCTATATGAACACTGTATTATATCTCTTTTCAGAGGAAATAATTTATTTCTCCTGAGTGAAGAAGCAGGGTGATTTGACGTACCGGCGTGAGAAGGGAAGAAAAAAAACCACTTAACTTTTTCTGAAGCAAGCACATAGGTCGATATAATACAAATAGCAGACCATGTGCAGGATCATGTTAGCCGCTGTACTCTGGCTGGCTGTGAATATTTTTGTGTGTAAAGCTACGAGGAATGTGGAGAAATGCCGCTATTCTGGACGGCGCTACGTATGCAACCCCGTACCCAGCTCCGAACTAGAAAGCGTGGACCTTCCAGTGAGTAGCTGTCACGCGCACTCATGTGATGATTGCATAACCGCATGGAAAACTCTCATCATTAACGACAGTAGGCTAATTGAGCCTCATCATTTCTTCTTGGAACAGAAACCGTCGCCCCAGGGGACACGTACACTGATCCAATGCACCAGGGAAAGATTTCCTGTACCTGCTCAAAGCAAGCGCCATGCAAAGAGAGTGCCGAGTACTGCCGTACTGCGGCTTGCACAAATACTTCCACAACTACGCGCAGCTGCAAATTAGTTTCAGCACAGTCAGTGCTTTTGCACATTGCCGATGGGATAAAAATAGCGAATCCGGTACTGCTTTCGTATCAAGTCTGTGCCGCAAAACGTCGCACGCTGCTATCTCGCAAATCCCGCCATAAGAGGCATTTATTAACGGACGAGGAAGCCGTATTCCATCACGGGGAAGTAAAAATGTCTTATAGCGACCCCGTAATTACTGTTTCACATCCTGGAGTCCTAGTGGTGAGAATCCAGGGATTTGAAACCGTCATAACGTTGAAACAATCTCCCTTTAAGACCACACAACCGCCGGAAGTACTAGAACAGACGGCGAAAATGAAGTTAATTTTCGTTACTACCGACGGACAGACCCTCAAGGGTTCCACACAGGTGACCGGTCTGATAATGTGCCAGCCTCTTCAGTGCATCCTATGTCGAGATCTTTTAGGGCAACTAAAGTGTCTGCCCAGCCCAGTGACGTACGCCGTTTATGCCACACTGGTGCTGTTAACGTGCATAGCCTTCACGTACGCCCGGACTGTAATCATGACTGTGGGGAGACTGGTATACAGCATCGAGTATGTCGGCTGGAAAGGATACTGGCTGATCCGTGGCTCGACGTATGTCGCCGTAAAAACGAGAGCTATTGCCGGAGCCGCCTTACGTGATCGTGCCAGACAAGTTAATGAATATGTGGAGCGCCATATGCCAAATGGGGTCGTGCTGGTGCCTCCTCCCGCACTAGCGTTACTAGCCCTCTTCTTACTGATAGACGGAGCGGCAGCTGAATGCAACGGGCATACCGTAATTGCGTCGAAAGCGAAAGAGTGCACAGAAGCAGGCAACTAAAAGACATGTAAGATTACGACTAACGCTCAGCTTACTCTAAGGAACTTGAAGCACCAGCAATGTTTGTGGTTCATAGATCCTGATAATGACCACACGCTGTTCTCATTGAAGATAGCCTTCAGTAAAGCAACATGCTCGTGGCAGACCGTCCGAGACTACTACATCTTTATTGCTAGTATGCGATACATAAACCAGGTGGTGTGTGCGAATTACGAAACGTGCAGCTGGGGAGCACACTGCACCAGAGAAAAGAAATTTGAGGCTCTTACCACAGAATCACTGGACTGGCCGGGAGTCACTAATTGCTACTCCTCGGACAGCGGCAGCACGCGGTGCTGCATCATCGACATCCAGCAATGTCATTTTTATAGAGTATGGCTGGAGGCCGATTTCCTGCAAGCATACGAAGTGCGAAGAATTTTATGATCACAGTGTAGCTATCAACTACTACTTGAGCAGTGGAGCAACGATACGGTCGAAACACTGACCGTAAACACTGACCAATTACCTCTACAGGTATTGCAGTACAAATAATTGGAGCACATGATCAACCGACGCAAATATTGAACACGCACCTCATTACGCGGGTAGGTAACCCGCAAGAAGGTTACATAGAATAGGCCGCACAACCTTCCCGCCCGGAGAAGGGGCAAATAGGGGATGTGCAGGCCAACGAGTCGATGACGAAAAACTTTATTTTTGATGAGGCAATGTTTTCATGTAGTTTCTACGAGGACAGCATGCGGTGCCACCGTCAGCAGTCATATCTCACGACGATGATTGACACGAAGAAAAATGCGCTCCCCATGTCAGCAGCGTGGCACTACCTTAAAGTGGATAAGAACGGACAACTCACGTCTGAACTCCTGCAATCAGCGCCTTTGTTAGTAAACCTGAAATTTTACGGATTATAAATATGCTTTGGAAACACGCACCGTTTGCCCCAAACTTACTGACATGGAAATCAAGGCTTCAGGAGGTTTTTCCTGCGAGCCGTTAGCTTCACTGCAGTTCGAGGTTTTTTCGTCATGCGCTCCTGGTACAGTGGACATACACTTTGAAAAACTGACAGTGCACACCAGATCTGTGTATTTGCACGCGGAAAAGAAAATCCATAAGATTCGTCTGCAGACGGATGCACAGTCCTGGAGGAAAAGATATGCTTGCGAGCATGCACGGTTACTACATGTAGGACTGTGGACTTTTGTCTCGATCAGCCCTCCATACAGCTGCAACACCCGAACCTGACCTACGCATATTCCCATGGAGCGACAGCGGACCAGCTGTGGAACCTCGAGTCGTGGCCAATGAATTGGGCTTTCTCGACCACCGGTGTTTTGAAGCTTGTCGTGGCTGCATTAACCAGCCTCATCCTGTTCTTATTTTTAGTGTCGACGGCGCTGACTTGCTACCGTCAGTGGCGCCCAGACGCACCAAGGAAAGAGACATTTAAGAAACACGGTCGCCTGACCGGCAATCCATAGGACTAAATAAAGTAACAAAAAGAACTTTGCAATTTTCAGATATATTCTGGAGCCAGAAAATTTTGTAGTGCCGCTATATTTGTGAGTGCGGACGAAGCCAATTGTAAATACCTTTGATGTATCTCATATAAGTTTTAGAATGGTAAAGGGACCTATACATATTGTAGCTATATATTGTTCTATTTCCTTATGCATAATAAGTGAGTGTGTACCAGCATAATAATGAGTGAAAAGTATGTCTAACAATGGTTGGACTTATTTGTGAAATCCAACTCGTGCGCGGTGAGTGAGCCTCCTCCATATCCCCCCCTCCAGGGTAGCCGCCTTTCTTTTCGTTGGAGGACGGAGTAATGTTGCCGCGAAAATTCTTCTAATTTCGGGCACATTGCTTTCGGTATTGAAACGCTCAAATTCGGGATTCAAATAACAAATTAATTGTTTTAATTATGTTAATTAATTAACATAATCAATTATGTAACTGCTTAATTGGAGTAATTTGTAATTAGATGCACGAACTATTATCCCAACCACATAGGGATTCGCTGGGTTCTTTTCTTTCTTTTCTTCACTTTCCCTTCCGCGAGGGAAAGGAGATCTAAATTACAAACGCCAGGCCAGGTGCAAAATTTCGTAAACAAGGCGAAAGGTATTTTCTTCCATTCCCGGCATGTGAGAAGCAACAGCATTGCGAATTGCTTCCGTAACAACAATGGCGCAGTGGTGGCTATACGGCGGAAATTTAAGAAAGAATCTTAAAGCTGGTAAGAAGATAAGGCTAGGCAATAAATGTCACCCAAGCTCGGTGTCGGAGCACATATTTCAGTCGGGCATACGTGTCTTCGAGCAGTCTTCAAGTTTTAAAAAGGGTTTGCTCGGATGCTACGATAATAGAATCCAACAACGAGGTGACAGTTACGGCCAAATAAATATTTAAAGGGCTTAGCTCAGCAGATGGTCAGCAGGCCCAGAGGAACATCTGCCAAAAGTAGCCACTGGCCGGCAGCAACCGGACAAGCGGTCCACTTGCGTACGAGGGAGGGGGGGATTCAGAAACCAATGAAGGGGCAAGGGACGTCTTCTCGAAGCAAGGACACGCCTCGCAGCAGGGTGGTAAGGAAAGCGAAAACTAAAATAAAAAGAGAAACTGGAAGTTTTTAGGAAGAACGTCGGTCGGTCGGAGTGGTGGGTGGGAATTTTGGTCGGAAGTCGCAGCTCGACGGCAGCGGTAGGCAAGAAATGCCTAACTATGCGGGGTTCCAGAAGTCGGTCGTCACGGAGGCAGGAAGTTAGACAACTCCAGAATTTTGAGGAAAAATCTTAGAAATCTACCTGCTGTGTTTTATCCACGATGGATACCAGCCAAAGCCTACGGCCACCAGACAACCAGCGCCTTCCTCAACCGCCGGATTGATGCAGCACAGCAGAAGTTCTATTTAGGGTAAGACATCATCCAATTATTTCAATCCCTTGCATTCTGAGTATTCAGTGAAGTTTTAGAAATGAAATATTATTGCTCACCTCGTACTAGTTGGATTGTTAGGGACGTTTGCAGTTCTATAATACGCAGGCTAAATCATAACTTTTTTTGTAGATATGTCTTATTATAATTTAAACTGGTCCCACCATTAAATTGTTCTTAAACTAAGAATTATACCCAAAATAAATTTTATATTTGTTTCTTAAAACAACGTGTTTTTCTTCTCGCTGCTCTGCAAATGAGTACGAGTGTCTGTGTATTAGTTTAAATTGAAGCCATAGTTTTCTTTCTTCACAGATACCCCTATTCAAGCATAAAACTGAAATGTTAGTTTTTTAAATTCAATTTCTTTGCGGCATATGAGTTCTTGCGACAACCTCGTACGAGCTCGTATGAAACACAACGCTTTTAAGTCCCAACGATGAGACTGGGTCGCCTACACTAGGAAACCCAATGTCATTGTTGCCAATCTAGACGATCGAAAATCGTTAACAAAATTTATGCCCTCAAGTTCCCCAACGGGACTTGGCGTGGTGACACATTAAGAATTCGTTTGAATCATAATATTTGGATCATATTATTTTGTCCACTACTTCGATATAATTTCAAGAAGCTAAGCCCTTGGGGAACGGGGGGGGTAACGCATAACTCAATTGGTGTTCATTTTTCAACATTTTTCAAACACGCATTTTTACATTTTCTTGCTACCACTGATTGGTCCATGAATCATGGGATACCCACTTCAAAAACGAAGGAGATATTTTTATGGCTTCCTCATCATATTTTGGGAATGCTTTCTCCTGGGTATTTTTATTCATCCACCCATAGTGAAATCCTAGATGTGCCACTAATACTGGGGCCCCAAAATACTGTCCAGCCCCCGGGCCCCCTGCCTCCTTAAATGTGCTCTGCTTTCGCCACATATCAAAAACGTAAGGACTGAACTGATCCTAAGCTCTATAAATTTAAGTCCTCTGCTCAATTAAAAAGAGTTGATGTGCCTTAACCCCTGTAGAGAAACTTCAACGTTCCTGGAACTTCAATACCACACAACTACACAAAATAATTAATAAAAAATACCTGTGATAAATACAGTTTCAGCACTGATGAAATAATAAACACTATGTATTCGTATGATGATTAGGGTAAACGATTGGCCCACAACTCCTGCACGTCCCTTGGAGAGCTGGGAAATTAACGATCTATTTTTGTAACTGTTTACTGCATGGGGAGATGTATCACCTGACTATCAAACGCGGCGCTGTTGTGTTTGTCTTGCAGCAATGATTCTCTCCTTTCCCTGGAGCCCATGGCCCTAAATGAGGGTTAGGCGACTGCATATATAGCCCATCGAGCTGCTCACGGTGGTCGTTAAACCCTCAAGCAAGAAAAATTAATAAATAAAATACACTGGATGTAAGTATTTCAAATAGTTTTTCCTTTCATTTAGTATAACTATTTTCCATATCAGGATGAAGAGCACACTTTTCCGCTGGTGTAATGTCTAATGATTTTTTTTTTATTTATGGATAGTCTAATTCATTTATTTGAATGCGACGTATTTAGACGCTTAAAAAACTTTTACTAAATCATTTCGTAATGATGTAAGCCCTTTTGAATGCTTTAGCGAATTTAAGAGTAGTTTGGAAGTCTTTAAAAGAGTTTTCACGTTGTTGTTTTGGGGAAATGTCTTTTGTTCAAGCTAATGTTTCTTATTTACTACTATAATTATAATTTTTGTGGTAATTAATAGTGTATTTAATTTTTAAATACACTATTATCAATAAATACACTATTAATTACTACGCTTTCTCTGTTAAAACAACTTCTAAACAGTTTTCATGTTTTTTAGCTAACCTCTCATTTGCGATCTCAAAAGAATAAGTTTTTTTTATTCATAATTTTAAATTAGATACTGAAGACTTATTAAATTTTATTAAATTATTTAAAAGAAATTCAAGATTCCTGGAAGTCAGGTAGAAATAAGAAAATAAAACATCAGAGAACCGGCATGTTTAAAAAAATCCCGTAAATCGGATTTTATTCCTTTTCTCTTACAGAAATGACATTGTGCCTGCGTCAGGGTTTTACTGTATATGGTCAATACAATTACCACCTACAACTGCTATATATAAATTATTCTTCGTTTTTTCTCAGACTCCCTCCCCAAACAAAATTCTTTGATACGTGCTTGGCTTCCCAGTATGTATTTTGTATTTACCGATTGCAATAACTTGTCTTATTTTTAGCACGAAGAGAAAGCAAAAATGCAACGTAAAAATTAGCTTAAACGAAAAATTAGGAAATATAAATTAGTATATAAAGTATTTACTTTAATAGCAAATAAATTAGGAAATATTTTCTTTTCCAAAATGTTTGAGACAAAAATCCAAACAGCATATATGGCTATTATGCTAGATGGACGCTGTCGAATGAAATTCAGTGAAAAACAGTGCCTCTTAAGAGTTTCTGTTCAGGAACAGATTTACAGGGAAGCGCACGAAGTCCAGGCACGGTGCTTTGCGATGCTGGAGGGCCCCCAAATTAATTATTTCAAATAATTTTTTTTCTCTCTTTGCTTCTCACACACACACGCACACACTAAAGATGGGACGGAAATTGTGTTACTGTTATTGAAAAAAATATCGTTATGACCGGTGACAGGATATAACAGTGACCTGTCACATTAACAGCTCTAAAATCGCTGTTTAGGTGTCACAGTAAGCCGTATCATGATCAGGGCAATGCTTGTGGCAAAACAGGTCCAAAATCACTATTACCATGTTACAGTTTCGGACTTGTGGTGTCTTCATCACGTTATAAGATAAATCTCTCCTCTTCAAGGGAAATCTTCCCCCAGGGTTGTTGATCTCTCAAGATGATCTCAGCGAGATCATTGTCGTCCTAATCCCGTCCGGGTAAATGGTTGGGACGTGGAAAGGTGAAAGCACTAGACGAGAAATATCGTACACATTACAAACTGTGATTTTGTTACTGTTTAAGGTAAGACGGTAACTCGCCGTTTTGTCTCCTTAACCTTGTCATAAACGTTGATTTTGTCACGGTTTAAACGCACTGTTACTTCCACGGAGCTGCCACTGTTGTCTCTGGGACAGGAAAATCTCTGTTAAGCCCACCTCTAGCGCAAGCGGGCGCACACCCAATATCATAGAGTAAAGGATACATTCGCTGTTTTAGGTTTTTTTCACCCAAACTAGAACTATGACATTTGCAAATATTAATTTACTAGTTCAAATGCAGGCTGACTAAAATCATTTTGAGAGCAGCATTACTTAGTACTGCATTACAACTGAGCTCAGAGATTGGTGTGTTATTTCTGGCAGATTTCCTAAGAATGAAATAAACGTTTTGCTCTTTCATTCCGTATTTATTAAGACGACCATCCCAGTGCGAGGTGAGTTGTATCCGATTCTTGTGCAACGAGGAAGAGGGCGGAGCTTCTATTGGCTAAAGGGGTGTAACAAGGGGTTGGTGGTTCAGTTGAAAGCGAAGTTATGGACGTGATGTGTAAAACCACGGATTTATCGGAGTTTACCAAAGGCTAAATTATGAGCTCTTCAGGTGTAAGTGCGTCCATTTCGGAAACGGCAACGCTTGTGGGTTGTTCGATGTCCTCCGTGGTTAGACTGTACCAGGACTGGTGCCAAAATGGTAAAACAACCAACGGACGATGCAATTGTAAAGCGCGGTGAAATTTGGATTCCAGAGGTGGGCGACGAGTTCATAGTCTTGTATAGGGCAATCAGTGCAGCAGAATTACGCAGTTGATAGCCCAATACAACATGGATCAACCACAAACGATATCCCACGTGACTATCCATCGCATGCCACTGGCAAGGATTGGCTACAAGAGCAGACGTCCTGTAGGAACCTGCTACGCAAGTCCTTTGAAGGACCTACCTTCCAGCTCTTACTAACTTTTGAATGTTATGTTAAAGGGAAGCTAGAAACAAAGGTACTTGGCAGCGGATATACTCAAATAATACCAAGTCTTCATTAAACATGATCAGATTTTTGTGAATCTTACAATTTATTCGTACATTAGTAATGTCGACTCCACTGGTTCGGTATACCCGCTGTCAAGTACCTGGGACACGTCCTTCTACCATGAGGTTCATCCCTGCTCTCCTTCTCCGGGAGTGACCTCCTTCCTCCTACCTTTTCAGTTTGCTTATCTTCCAGGTGCTGCGTTTCTGACAGGGAAATCCTCTGACCCGCAAAAATTTTGCAGACACACTTTTCTGTGCGTCGATACACGTTACGTGGAATGCAGACAGTTCCTAAAACATTTCATGCCACATTTTTGCATTGAGTTTTGTAACAGAAAAAAAAATCCGTCTTGTAACAACAAAGAGTTCCTACACCCTCTACACGTCACCCTCTTGCAACAACAGTCCATTGACGTTAACGATTTGTGACGTGCCGGCCCCGCAGGACGCACACGACATAAAGGCACATAGCAGCGAGAACGAACGTTTGTATAGCTCAGTTGGTAGAGCGACTTGCTCCGGAATAAGAGGACTCGGGTTTGATCCCCGGCGTGGACCAAAAATGACGGAGAAATTTATTTCGTTATAATGGCGCTCGAAATTCCCGGATGACCCGGCCGTTAAAGATCTCGCAATGGTGTGATGTTCTTTCCACACCGCGAGACAAGAAAAATAAGAGAATCCCTTCTTCAGCGCTTCGAAAAATAAATGTGTGTTATGTTTCATTCCACACACCAGATTGACTGGGAGTTCTCAAGTGCACGTTCTTCAGCGGATGACTGCCTACAGCGATATATGGTGCCGGCTGACCTGTGGACCATGCCCCCGGCCCTCTTTCGGGGTGGGGGTGAAGTGCCTGCCTCGCAGGACGCACACGACATAAAGGCAGATAGCAGCAAGAACGAACGTCTGCGTAGCTCAGTTGGTAGAGCGACTTGATCCGGAATAAGAGAACTCGGGTTCGATCCCCGGCGTGGACCAAAAATGACGGAGAAATTCACTTCGTTATAGATTCTGTTGTTGCTAATAGCATGTGGATTAGAAGATAGAAGATTGGAAGCAGGTGTGCTGGTCCGATGAATCACGATATGTACTCCATTCTGCCGATGTTCGAGTCTGTATTTGGCGTCAGCAGCATCAGAATATGATGGAAACAGGAACTATCACGCATAGCATTGGCAAATCCGATGGGGCGGTTGTATGATATGGGATATGTTTAGCTGACATGAATTGATACCCCTCGTGCCTGTAGATCAACGTATGGACACCAGATACTACCAGGGACTGCTTGAGGACCATGTACACACCACAATATTATACCTCCACCTAGGACAATAATGAACACAGTGCTGATATACCTCTAATGGCCCTTAATCTCACCTGATATCAACCCAATTGAAAACCTGGGAGATGTTGTGGAATGCCAGGTGAGGCAGTTGGACAGACCACCTGCAGAACTGTGTGCCACCATACAAACAGTTTGGTTTCAGATCCCCACACAACTGTACAGATACCTCATGGAATCGATGCCCCGTCTGGTGTCGGCCGTTTTCAGGGGAAAGGAATGTCCACGAAGTATTAGTTAGGTGGCCATAATTCTCTGAGCACTCAGTGTAGTTGTGTTTAGAGCATTGAATTATCCGCTTGTTTAACCTCTGGGACTGTTGCACCATTATTTGAAACACTTTTTATTGCAGTTAAAAAAGTTTGGACTTATTGCTGTTGCATCCAAAAATGAAAATTAGATAGTAGCAATGAAACGACACTATAAGGAAGGCAATCAGAAAAGCAAAAAAGTGAAGGTGAGGGAAGAAAGTGCAGATAAGTAAAGACACAGTTTATTATTGCATGTGAAGGAACTCGAAGACGAGTCGAGTCGAGTCGTGAACATTCATCAAAAGTAACAAAAGATGAACTGCCAGTTGAAAAATTGGATTATTTGGAACTTGAAGTTTGTATCCCACTAGAAAGAACGAAAGCGGAACCGCCTGATTATCCGAACATTTAAAGCTCTGCAAATGCAGCTGGCATATTCACTGCAGTATCTGAACAAGCGGACTCTGAAATGACAATGGTACTTCATACAAATGTTTAATACAATTTTGTCGAAATGAGGGAAGAAGCCTATCCTAAAGCTACTGCATTATGGCCAAAATCTATTTCATCGGATATGATCCGCCTGATTTCCCTGATCTACCTCCTACGGACTATCACTTAACCAAGCACCTGGATACCTTCCTACAGGGTAAGTCGTTTCGCAATCAAACGTCAGTCGAAACCTCATTCCATGAGTTAGTCGCATCCCGAAGCTCGACATTTTTTACGACGGCATACAAAAGCCTGAAGGGTGAGCCAAAAGTCCCTGTGCACCTGACGTACTGTAATAAGAAATAGTAATAAGAAATCTATGAAGTGTTGTTACCGTGCACGTACATGCAATATTGTGAATAGAGAATGCTCGTGTGTTTGGGGTGGGGTTACGCGCATCCTGCCGTCTGACCTTGAATGACGCAGTCGGTATTTCCGGTGTCTGGCGTCTGGCTGTGATTGATTCAGTCAGAGTGAGGCGTCACAGTGGCCGGTTGAACATGGTGTTGTCGCTTGAAGGTTGAATGTTTCTGGTGGAACATGTGTTCCGTAGTGGAGGTGAATATACGGACGAAGTGAAACATAAGTATAGAGAACAATTTCCCGATACTGAAGCACACCATCACAACGCAGTGAGGCGGTTAATTGAAAAGTTTTGTAAAACCGAATCCAGTGAGAGATGCTCCGAGAAGCGGTAGGCCGCGAGTGTTAACAGAGAAAAAGGTGGAGGTTATTTCTGTTTGCATCACTAAAAGTCCAAAGAAATCGGTTCAAATTGGCACAACAAGCAGGTGTGTCATTTTAGTGTGTCGGGTAGAGCTGCAGTCGCGTCTTCAGTGACTTACGGGTGCTGTCTTCAGTCCCCGTAGGGCACTGAACACGCGACTGCAGCTCTACCTGTACAAAATCCGAACAGTGCACGAGCTGAAGCACACATACTACGATTAGCGTGTGGAATATTGCAGATGGTTCAAGGACGTCATTAATGACAACGGAGAGGATATTCTGGACGTCACGTTTTTCTCCGTTAGGGCGCTGTTCCACTTATTGGGATATGTGAACATCCAAAACAGTCGCATGTGGTCTTCCAATAATCTGCATTAGATACACGAAATGCCCTTACATGATCAGAAGATTGGTGTGTGGCGTGCGATATTTCAAAGACGGATAATTGGGCCGATATTCTTCGAGCGGACTATAAACGCGGCAAGGTATTGTGACAATATCCTGTACCCATTCATCGGGCAAGTAACCGAGAAGGAAATTGTTAATGGCTACTTCCTGCAGTATTCCGCTACGCCCCATACAGCTCATGTCCCCATGGCGTTGTTGACTGATGTATTCGGAAACAGGATCATCTCAAAAGGCATATGGCCGCCACTTTCGCTCGATCTCACACCTCCAGATTATTATCTGTGGGATTTACTGAAAAACTCTGTTTACAAGAATAATCCCCGTTCTCTGCCAGAACTACAGGCAGCCATCACCACAGTAATCAGCAACATTCCTCCGTTGTACCTGTCACGTGTCTTTGAGAACATGTGCAGACGCGTGGATGCATATCTACACACAGAAGGCAGCTACTTCCAGCATTTATTGTAGCAGGTACACTTATAACTGCTGTTCGTGTATTGTCTTGCCAGATGCACAGTGACTTTTGGCTCACCATATAGATACCGTAATATCGCCTTTGTAAACCGTCATTTTCTAATAATATATTCAATATAATACATGAATGATCTTACTGTAACAATGTAAAACTAAAATTGCTATCACATTGTGATCTCAGAAATTAATTAATGACTAAAATATGGGCCCCCTCAAAAAAGAAAATTTTCTGTAGCGACATTTTTCTCAATCTCGCGGCCATCCGGTCCTTTCCTAGAATGGTTTGGCGATTGCTTATGTTCGGGGGTGATTTCATGGATGCGTGACCTGTCCAGGTGCCGACCTGTATCTCGTAGCCGATCCACTGTTTCCTCGTGGGGCAGTGTTACGGTCTGTTTCCTCGTGGGGCACTGGTTACTTCACTCTTTCGATCGAAGCGAGTCAATCTATCGCGATTGACTCGCTTCGATCGAAAGAGTGAATTAACCAGTGCCGCTACGCTGTCTCAAAGCGGTACCGGTTAATTCACTCATTTCAGTGCCTGTTTACCCCAGGCGAATAAATACTGTAAAGTGTAGTACAGAAAAATTTGGAGTATTTGCTTTTCAAGGGTAGGGAAGACAAAGTACATGTAAATGATGGAATTTCGGACGAGCAAAAGAGAGATTTTTCACCTACCGCCGAATAAGTTGGAGAGAGAGAACGAAATGCTACGGGGAACAACTGTAAAGGAAAATAATTGAGGATTCTGAATTATGATGTTGTGTTTAATTACTTTGAAAAAAGTTTATTTAAAGAAAACAGCTGACCAACTTATTTGTTTACGTTATACAGTATTTCGAATCGGGTCACATTGACCCGAACGATACATTATGAATAACTTGAAAAATATATGAAGGATATAGAAATAAATGAAAATCCTTTTAGGAGAGCAATTGCATACTATTCAGCAACAAAGTCATGAACTGCGTTGAAAATATCTCCATGTATTTTTTTTTATGAGCAAAAGAACAAAATTTCGGAGTCAAATAGACTCGAACAAAACAACAGAGTTAAATTTCACCCCTAAAGTTAGATCAGATTCTATTTCAAATTAACAGCAAAATTCAACATTTGTGACATGTTTCACGAAAGTATCAAGACAAAATAAATAAAGGCGAAGTTAATCGTATTCCCGTTCTTGGCTATTTTAAAGAGGAAAATCGGCATTAATGGGGAGACTAGCCCCAGTCCTTCCCTAGATCCGCTACTGCGACAAAAACAACTTCTCGGGGACCACCGGCTTAAAGTGGTTCGGCATACGGCGAGACAACTGTGGGTACAAGCACGTGTGGTGAGTTGTTTGCGAAATTAAGAAGTGGTGATTGCAGCATGGAGAACAAGCAGAGCAGCGGTCGGCCGAAGGAGATGCAGTACATCGTTCTCAGAGTTCAGTCTTCCCAATGCAAAACTAATTTTTTAAAGCTGACTAGTAAGTTAAGTGTACAGACGGTCGGACATTGTAATAACTAAGCACGTCGTTTTGTTTCAGAAGACAGGCTAACAATGTAGGTATATATACACCGATCAGCCAAAACATTAAAACCACCTACATAATATGCTGCCAAAACAGTTCTTACCCGATGAGGTATTGATTCAACGAGATGTTGTCAGGTGTCTCTTGATATTTGGTACCATCCCATACAGCACAAAACGTTTCAGATATGTATCAATAATGTTACAATCTCTCATTTTCGTTACACTTTCAGAGATATCTTACAATTACGTTTCAGCAACATCTATTTTGGAACATAACTCTTTGTACTTACGGTTACGTTAAAAATAGCATTAACCGATACTACTGTTTTATAGTTTCCATTGTACATAATTGCTACCTTGATGTTACATTCCGGCGATATTTAAGATTTTTGGTTTGGCAACAGCGTGGATGCGCATGCGCATTTATGCCATTTTACCGAAGCACTCTAGTAGTCGTATTTCCACGTGCTACTGGGATATGCTTTGGTGATACTGTCGTACTCGAGTTAGGTTATTTGATTTAATATTTCATCCTTTTTTTTTTTTTTTTTTTTTTTTGTGATTCAAGATCATCTGAAAAAAAGTAATTGTTTTGATTATTATAATTTTTAAATTCTAAAAAAGTATTTTATAAAATCTAAGTAGATGGCTGTGTTGTTGTATTAGTATACTATACCAGCATGTTTTTTTTTACTTGAAGCTGAGAAATTTCATATTGGTAGGTCATAACGAAGGTAAATTTCTGCGTCATTTTTGTCCACGCCGGGACTCGGACCCGGGTCCCTTCATTCCGGAATAAGTCGCTCTACCAATTGAGCTACGCGGACGTGCGTTATCGCTGCTATCTACCTTTTTGCCGTCTGCGTCCTGCTGGGCAGGCACGTCACATCCCCCCCCCCGAAAGAGGGCCGGGGGCATGGCCCACGGGTCAGTCGTGACCATGAA
This sequence comes from Macrothele yani, assembly GCA_039090855.1. Classification (NCBI taxonomy): domain Eukaryota; kingdom Metazoa; phylum Arthropoda; class Arachnida; order Araneae; family Macrothelidae; genus Macrothele; species Macrothele yani. The sequence goes on along the minus strand of CM077023.1, from coordinate 77,592,875 downwards.
TCGTCGCAGGCAGCCATCCGCTGTAGAACGTACTTGAGAACTCCCAGTCAATCTAATGTGTGGAATGCAACGTCACACACATATATTTTTCGAAGCGCTAGAGAAGGGATTCTCTGATTTTTCCTATCTCGCGGTGTGGAAAGAACATCGCACCATTGCGAGATCTTGAACGGCCGGGTCATCCGGAAAGTTCGGGCGCCATTATAACGAAGTAAATTTCTGCGTCATTTTTGTCCACGCCGGGGCTCGGACCCGGGTCCCCTCATTCCGGAATAAGTCGCTCTACCAATTGAGCTACGCGGACGTTCGTTATCGCTGCTATCTGCCTTTATGTCATGTGCGTCCTGCTGGGCAGGCACGTCACAAGGTCTTTAGAGAAATGTCGAATTTGATTTTCTTTCTTTTTTCCGCTGAAATATAGTCTATTTCACATGTATAATAGAAATTCGACACCCTCATTTGGGACCGATTTTTATTTCTTTTGTTATCAATATATAAACGCCGCCACTGTTCCCATATGGACAGCGGCCTGCGTTGAACCTGTAAAAACGTAAACAACTCGTTATACGACTGTTGTTGCTTTTGAAACAGCTGTCGAGTGTAATATTTTTTATTGTGATTTCACGAAGTTTATGAAAACTATAATGTTCAACGTAGTAAATACGTAACAGTCATATGATGTCACATATATCTTTCAAATACGTAACAGTAATGTAACGAAGTTACAAATATCTTTCAACTTTCAAATACGTAACAGTAACATGATGATGGTATGTTGAAGTTACAAAGACCTTTAACTGTATCGTATCGGTTATGTTTCAAAGGTATGTAACGTTTGGGGACATTTTGACGTAACCGTAAGGTTTCTGAAACATTACTGTTACATTGCGCTACGTATCTGAAAAGTCTCAATGTTTCAGCACTACGTACTTGCAACATATACGAAATATTCTGTGCTGTGTGGAATGACTTCAACAGAAGATCCAGCAGTTTCCGTAAATTACGTGGTCGGGGTGATGCTACTCGTACCCGTTTCTCCAATTCAAAACACAAATGCTCGATAGTATTCATGCCCGGCGAATTTTGGGGCCATGACAATAAGTGGAATTCCTCCTCATATTCTTGGAACCGTTGCCAAACTTTCTTCTCGGTGTGACATGAAGCAAATGTATCGTTCAAAGCGCCACCTCCGCCAGGGAATACAGTCACTATAAATGAGTGTACTTGGTCAGCCCCGATGTTCAGGTACGTCACAGCTGTCAGAATTCGCTCTACAGGGATAATGGGTCCACGTGTTCTCGAAGAAAATATTGCCCAGACCATCACACTCCCTCCAGCTGCCTGGATCCATCCCACAATGCATCCAGGTGAGAAGGCTACCTTGTGTAAACGTCGCACAGGAGCTCGTCCGTCTACATGGTGTAACAGAAAACGGGATTCGTCTGACCATCAGACCCTCTTCCAGTTTTCTATTGTCCAATGTCGGTGATTACGCGCCCACTAGAAGCGTTGACGACGGTGAACGGCTGTGAGCAGAGGCACACGAATGGGTCTGCGGCTGCGAAGACCCCATATCCAAAACCGTACGATGAACTGTGTGTTAGGACACATTGGGCCCTTCACTACAATTAAAATCATGGGCAATGTCAGCCACAGTAGACCTCCTGACTCCTGTTGCTGCGGACAAGACGAGATAGCCTGCGCTGACCTTTAGCATCAATTTGGCAAGGCCTGCCCAATCCTTGTCGACGGCTCGAAGTGTCACCTGTTTCGGACCATCTTTGATAGGCACTAACTACTGCATAGCCTCAGCAGCCTACCAATGTCTCTGTTTCGCAGAGGCTCTTACCAAGGCGTCTTGCCATAACGATCTGACTTTTGTCGAAATGAGATAAATCCTTTGCTATTATTTCGTTTCGTCTCAACATGCTTTTCCTATGTTGAGACGAAACGAAATACTGACTGAGAGAGCTCCGACTCAGGTATTATATATATCATTCGCGACCTTGGCACGTGACACTGATTGGCTGCACTTGCACTTATTTGCATAACGCAGAGGTGTTTTTAATGTTTTGGTTGATCGGCGTATATATTGTCTGGTGCCAACTTCACTCGCTATTTCTGAGGTGGTTTCGGTAAAGAAAATGTCTACAGATTTGTGCATGACCACCAACCACCATGGAAAATAATAATAATAATAATAATAATAATAATAATAATAATAAAGAGCGAGAGAGCAAAGAAGAAGAAAGAAAAAAACTCGGTTGCGATTATTTGTGTTAAAAAAATTTTGATTTCGATGGGCAACAACTGAATAAATACATTTAAAAAAGTCGCATTCAGGTAGGTTTTAAAAAGTAACCTGACGCTGCTAGGTCTTGAAAAAAAGGGACCTGACAGCACCATGCCCTTCCAGGCCTCGACTGCACCCCTGTTTCGCAGGCAAATCGGATGGCCATTAATGGGAATCACAGTCTGCGTCTAAGCAGCAAAATGCAGCAGGAAATATGCAAATTATTGTTACTGAGGATTTTATACTCTATGACGAAGTAAATTTCTCCATCATTTTTGTGTCAGGGGTGGCATTCGAACCCCCAACTACCGGCTCCGGAGCTCCGAGTGCTATCCGCTATACTACACTGGCATGTGCTCTCACTGCTATCTGCGTTTATCTCACGTGCGTCCTGCCTGGCAGGCACGTCACAACTCGTTACTTACGTTAGGAGAAAATCGGGTTTATGTACAGCACTCGATCATAACTTCACATTTCATTATGAATGAGAAAATACTGTTGTTTGTCATTGGTTGAGAGTTAACGATGCCATGTCAGCGTGATTTGACGGAAACTACGTCGAAGAGGGTAATAGAAAGGTTGGACGTAGCTAAGGAGCACCAAGAGGCCGTGTCGCAAGACTTTGGAGTGTTATAAACAGATCGTGGAATCGTCCTTTCTGAGAAACAGGAAAAAGAAAGCAGGGTCAAAGTCGTCCACGATCAACAGCACCAAAAAGAAAAACAAAATGACCGTTATTTGTGTTTGATGATATTTCGAAATCGCCGACTGAATGCTACGGAACTGCAGCAACGGGAAGTTGCGTATCCACGCAAACAATGCGCAGTCACCTTCGCCCTGCAAGGTTTTATGCTCGGCGACCAATGGCATGCATTCCTCTAACCCATCACCGTACAGCCCACATAGAATGGAATGAAGAACAATGCGATTGCAGTTGTAACCAGTGGCGGCCAGTTCTGCTCACTGCCAAGTCGCGGTTCACCTAGCATCATAATAACTGACGAATCCTCTTGAACAAGGAACATGAGACAGGCCCTCTTTTTTTCGGGAATGGCATAATTTTGGTGAAGATGAAGTTATGGTTTTGTGAAACATCAGTATGAGCACACCTCTACACTATCAGGAATGGATCTCTGAAAGAAATATGGTACAGAAATGAGATTTTGTGACGCAGTGCTCTTCCTTATACAGTAACAATCTGAGATCCAATATCTTCGTGGACGATAACGCTCACCCTCATAGAGCCTTGCTGGTATCACCATGCTTAATGAGATTGGCATTGCGTAGATGGATTGGTCTACATGCTCGCCTGATCTTCTATCGTTCGAACATGCTTGGGATATACTACAGACGTGTTCCAACTCGAAAAGTACCTGCAATGACCCTTCAGGAGCTGGAACATGCCGTCGAGGAAGAACGGCTAAGGATTCCCAACGAGAAAACCTTGATAACCTCATTATAGGTGCTATAAAATATAACCTTTTGCCGGTGGTAATTCGAATCACGTATTCTTACTCCGGAGCAGCTGTCCTCCCAACTGAACTGTACTGATAAGGCTTATCGCTGCAAATTTATCGATTTGACTCATACGTCAACACAGTAGTACTTTTTTTTTTGGAGGTTTAACGACCACCGTGAGCAACTCAATGGGCTATAAGCAGTCGTCCGTCCCTAATTTAGGGTCACTGGTTCCAGGGAAGGGAGAGAGCCAGTGCCGTAAGACAAACACAACATCCATGCCTCACCGGGATTCAAACCCGGACCCCTTTCGGACGAATGATCAGAGGCCATCGCTTAGACCACTGCGCCACCGGGGCGGCCCAGTAGTACTTCACCTACGTCTTGTTACGCAGTACGTTACAGTGTCATACACGTATGTGCTGCCGTGCTGGCAGTTAGAGGTGACCACACACACCTCTAACTTCCAGCACGGTAGTTGGAGGTGGGCAGTTCTAGAAGTCCTTAATTCGTTTTTTTCTCACCACGTTTCCTGCAGATTTTGTGTTCATCTTTGTATCGCAGGCTGATGTGTTTCATTTAAAGTGCATTAAATTTGCAATTAAATTTCGCTTTGTTTACGTTTTTGTAATAATTCATCTTACTGTTGACTGACAATCATGTTATTCTTAGCAGTGTATTTTGAGCAACAAAAAAAGTCTTTCGCTTGGTCGATTAAAATACTTTACATTTTTCTAAGTTTAACACACACAGAGGAATGTACTTGTCGTAATTAATTAGATTCAGATAATTAAGGGGACGTTATAGTGGACTTCATGACATAACAAAAGTTTTTTGCATATCGTCACAGTATGTTGTTAATGACGCATTCTAATGCTCAGCGGCTGACAAGCCGCTGAGCATTAGAATGCGTCATGCGAGCATTAGAATGCGTCAATTTTTCGTGTGGCTAGGGCAATTTACAAGCATGTTCATACACGTTTATAAAGTTGAATGCATGCCCACACAACTCTCTCTCATAGTGCAAGTGCAACCAGGGCCGGTTCTACCATTAGGCAAATTAGGAGCCCAGGGGACCCAAATTTGGGGGCGCCAAGACTGAGTTGAGAATGAATGACTGAATTAATGAACGAGAGAAAAAAAAAGGAAGAAAAAAGAAAGAAATTATCAACTGAACATGGGTTGAGCTTTGTACAATATGATTTTGAAAGAAAAAGAAAACGCAACAGAAATGGGCATACCTTCAGGAAAAGTTGCGTGGCGAGTCTTACTACAACCCTGCTATAAACGTATTCTCCCACCCACAGACGTAATAAAAACCATTGGAACGTCAGCAAGGACAAGCAAGACAGTTGGTCAAGACATTAAAATTTGTGGCAACAATTAGAAGGCTATGTTTAGCAAGCAAAAGAACTATTCACTACGGAAGGAGATTTCGACTGCTGTTGATAGCTTCGACATATGAACACATTCTCTCGGATGCGTCGCTAACTGATAAAGTGTAAAGGTCATGTTCCCTTCGCCTATGCTCATCTACACTGAAGAGCAATTGAATTAGAGACAGCTGGCGTTATGCAAATGTGGCGCTGTGGGCGGCCCTGTAAACGGAAACGACATGACGTATGCAGCGATCCGAAAATATAAGGAGTGATGCGACGGGAATCAGCAAACGTCGGACGCAGTATGGGTAAAACGAAGAATCTAAGCGCATTTGATCGTGAGCAAATTGTCGGGGCCCGACGAATGGGTCACTTTATCTCGGAATTCGTGCAGGCACTGGGATTTTCACGAGCCACTGTGTCACAGTCAAAATCCCACTGGGGACCTCATCCTGCAACAAGACAATGCACCGTGCCACCTCTCCCGAATTGTATCCGAATGGTTGGATGAACACTCCACCAACGTGACCTCGCTCCCTTGGCCATCTAGGTCTTCTGACCTCAATCCCATCGAGTACATCTGGGATGCCATCGAGAGAGATGTTCAAGGCTCTGACCCCTCTCCATCAAATCTTCGTGAAGTGTGGGAGCTTGTTCAGGGGTCGTGGATCCGTATGGCTTCCCAACGCTTCCGGTGTCTTGTCGAGTCCATGCCGAGACGAATCGCCGCCGTCATCAAGGCGAAAGGTGGTGCTACACGTTACTAGACAGGTATCTCTAATTCAATTGCTATTCAGTGTATAAGCAGCCAATGGTGATCTTTACGACGCGTTTCAGACTTAAGGGGATTTAATGATGACGGTAGCACTGCAGTATTTATCCGTTGATGTCGTTGTTAAGAAAATGCAGTTTCTTCAACGCATTTAGATGGATTAATTAAAACCGTGAAGAGACAGAAATTTTCCGACATATCCTAAATCCGAAAAATTCTTAAAAAAAACACATGTATTCATTCACGTTCCCTAAAATTCGTACATCGTTGTACTCGTCATGTTTTCTAAATGCCTAAATAGTTTGGGTGGGATGAAATAAAAAGGGGCAGGTAGTGGGGCTGTCATCGGAGGATGCACGGACAAACCGAATTTCCCTTTATGCCTGTGGGGGAGATGTCCTCCTCTTTGAACGAATGGTATAGGCATACATTTGTTTTTTCAGTGTTGTTTTTTTCGACTCTAGTTGTTTTCAGTATCTATTAAAACAATGTATTCTGTGATGGATGGAAAAGTCCTCCCCCACTTTTTTCAGTCAGGGACCGTGCACAAATTGCAGTTTACACAAAATATCGAATGTGGGGGAGACTTCCGGGGTCATCATTTCCATTTTCACGCTGTCTAAAACAAGATGCAGCCGTACAACGAGCACAAATATGTGGGGGAAATTTCCGGGGTCGTCATTTCAACTTTTACACAGTTTATAGTAAAAATCAGTCTTACGATTAGTTGGACGGGGCGGGGACAATTTCCAGGGTCAGCATTTTGACTTTTACGCAGTTTATAGTAAAAAACGGTCTTACATGTAGCCGGATGGGGGTGGAGGAAATTTCAGGACAGACTGGGGCAAATTTCCGTGGTCGGCATTTCGATTTTCACCGCAGTCTACAGTAAAGAATGATCTTAGCCGATTAAAATGATTTACATTTTTCTAAGTTTAACACACACAAACGGAATGTACTTGTCGTAATTCATTAGATTCAGATAATTGAGGTGACGTTATAGTGGCCTTCATGACATAACAAAAGTTGGGGTGATAAAACAAAAGTAACAAAGTAACATAACAAAAGTTGGCAGGATGGGGTGGGGGAAATTTCCGGGGTCGACATTTCGACTTTTACACAGTTTAAAACAAGATGAAGTCGAACAAGTACCACAACTATGTGGGGAAAATTTCCGGGGTCGGCATTTCGATTTTCACCGCAGTTTACAGTAAAAAATGGTCTTACAATTATCAGGATAGAGTGGGGGAAATTTCCGGGGCCGGCATTGCGACTTTTACGCAGTTTACATCAAGGTGAAGCCGTACAAGTAACACAAATATGTGGGGGAAATTTCCGGCGTCGGCGTTTTTTATTCCATCGTTCTCATATTCATAACGTTTACGTAACATTTCAAATTATTAATATTGCGATAATACTCATGCAGAAAATATTATTAGACTTAACGTCTAGGTCCTTCTAAAAGTTTTTATTCCGTCATTCCCATATTCCAAAAATTTACATGACAAGTAATGTCAATAATATTGCGCTTCTGCTTATGTACCATACATTGATTTAATAGGCCGTAGGCCTAGGGCTTTTCAACATTTTTTTCTTTGCCTTTGTGATATTCGTAAAGTTTACAAAAAAGTCAAGTTAATAGCTTTGCGCTTTAAATTAGGCATTCAATATTAATCACTGGGCCTTCGGCCTAGGGCCAATGAATTAAAAATTAGTGCCTAAGTAAAAGTGCAATAAGATTAATTTCAGTTCATGCATAACATTATGAATATGACATCGTTACAATAAAAACTGTTAAAAAGGCCTAGGCCTAGGGCGTATGAACTCATATTTAGTGCCTAAGTAAAAGCAAAAGATTATTACCTTGACTTGTTATGTAAACGTTATTAATATGACATCGGAGGGAATAGAAACTGTCAAAAGGGCCTAGGCCTAAGGCCTAGTAATTAATATTGAATGCGTAAGTAAACGTGCAAAGCTATTAACTTGACTTTTTTTGTAAACTGTACGAATATCACATAGGCGAAGAAAAAGTGTTCAAAAGGTCTAGGACTGCTGCCTATTAATTGATGTATGGTGCATAAGTAGAAGCACAATTTTATTGACATTACTTGTTATCTAAATTTCAGGAATACGGGAATGACGGAATGAAAACTTTTAAAAGGGCCTAGACGTTAGACCTAATAATATTTTCTGCCTGAGTAATATCGCAATATTAATAATTTGAAATGTTGCGTAAACGTTATGAACATGAGGACGATGGAACAAAAAAAGCCGACGCCGGAAATTTACCCTCACATATTTGTGCTACTTGAACGGCGTCGCCTTGTTTTTAAACTGCATAAAAGTCGAAATGCCGGCCCCGGAAATTTCCCCCTCCCCATCCTGCTAATTGTAAGACCAATTTTTACTATAAACTGCGGTGAAAATCTAAATGCCGAACCCGGAAATTTCCTTCACCCTGTCGACCTGCTAATTGTAAGACCGTTTTTCACCAAAAAACCGCGGTAACAGTCGAAATACTAACCCGGAAAGTTCCCCCTCCCCATCCAGCTACTTGTAAGACAGTTTTACACTATAAACTCCGTAACAGTAGAAATGCCGACCCCGGAAATTTTCCTAAACCCCGTCCAGCCAATTGTAAGACTGACAAGGGAAGGAAGGGGGGGGGGCTTAATGCCAAAAATATGAAATATAAAGAATTTGTAGCTCAATCGGGAGCATATTTTCAGCGTTTCAAACTACAACTTTACAAAATTTCTGCGGCTATCGGCTACCGCAGGAAACATGTCTGTGGTAGGGGATACCCCCGACAGGTTTCATGGGTTTGCACCTGCCCGCAGAGAATTTGTTGAGCTGCTATTTGTAAACGCTGAAAATCTCCCGATTGGGCTACAAATTCTTTATATTTTCGGTATTAAGCTACCCCCTCCCTTCCCCCGACAGGTTTCCTGCTTTTGCACGTGCTCACGGAGAATTTGTTTAGCTGCAATTTGTAAATGCTTAAAACCTCCCGATCGGGCCGGAAGTGCTCTGTATTTTATATTTTCGGCATTACCCCTCCTCAGGGACGTCGCTAGACTTAGAAGTCAGAGTGGACGACGGGTGGGCGAGTGTCACTTTTGCTAGGACAAGTTTTATAGCAACTTTATTTACGAGACACTGAAGGAAATAGTTTTTTATACTTTTTACTGCAGGCTGAAAAGGAAGGAATTCGTGCATTACCCCTCTTCCCCCCTCGGATGATTTTGGAACTGTGTTGAAGTTTTTGTACTTTTTGGAATACAAAAGAATCCAGAGTTGGGATCCTTTTTTGTTAATGTTCCGTCTATCCATTTTAATAAAATTTGTAAAACCTGAAGAGTTACCATACCCGTGTAAAAAAAAATAAAAAATAACAAAGTGCCACTATCGCCACTAGAACGTAATTATTAAAATATGTTATGCCTAAGAGAAAGGCTTGAAATCAATTGTTTTCGCGGATACCTTCTCCCTCCTTAACTCCCTTCCTTCAAGTCAGCAACCCTGTCTGGCACTCGTCTCTTCCAAAGCAGTCTTCAGTCACGTTTTGCTTTTAACTGTCCCGGAGCAGCCTTAAGAGTCCTGGTATAGCTTTAGACTAAATTTTTGCATGTTGAAATCCCTTGTTTAGTAGCATAAACGAAAAGCAGAGCAATTAGGAATGACCTCCCGCAGTGAATTCCTATCCACCCTCTTCATTCTTTCCTGGCCATACTAACATGAAAAAGGGCTTAAACTAAGGATTTAGGGAGAGTGGAGAAAAACTGAATTTCCGTGGCCCTGCGAATTCTATTTTGATAATCTTTCTACGGAGAAGTAGACAATGCATTTTCGAGGGGGGGGGGAGGGGGGCACGAAAAGCTACACGATGAAAAACACGAGGGTCATTATTACTTGGCGAAGTCCAGATTGCAATTTAAAATAAAAAAAAAATGAAAAATGGCACATCTTGAACTGGGTGGGCGGCGGGATGGGCGAGAAAAATTTTGGGCGGGCTGCAGCGGATTCTCTCACCACCTTGGCGACGTTCCTGCCCCTCCGCTCGACAGATTTCTTATGTTAGCACATGCCCTCAGAGAATTTGTTGAGTTGTAGTTCGCATTCTCCTGATCGGACCAGAAATTATGTTTTATACTTTTTCTATCCCTGCCCCCTCCCCGACAAGTTTCCTGGGTTTGCACATGCCCCAGATTATCGAGTTGTAGTTTGTAAACACTGAAAACCTCCGGATAGGACCAAAAATGCTTTATATTTTACAGTTTTGGTATAAACCTTCCCCTCTCCCCCCCACCTCCCGTACAGGTTTCCTGAGTTTGCACATGCCCGCAGAGAATTTGCTGAGCTGTAATTTATAAACTCTGAAATCCTTTTGTTGAGTTGTAGATTATAAATATGTTTTTAAAATGAATTACATTAAATATTTTGCAATTAAGAAAATACGAAATTACGGTAACTTTATGTGATTCAGATAACCAACCTCTGGAGACGTGGCTACGGACCTGTTAAGAGCGCCATTTTTATATGGTCCCTTAATTTTTTTGTGCCTAGTTCTCCGATTTGTCTTTGGCCCGAAAATCATGGAAATGTCTAAATTTCTTATTGAAAATGAAATATTAAAAGAAAATGTTTTTTGAACAATAGTTGCTCAAGTAATGGGAAATATAGCCACACGATGTTTCTTTATTCAGAATAATTTTATGGCACTGAAATTGCAATGTGGCCAGTTCTCCGTCCTCCAATGCTAACTGCTATTACAAAGTCAGCTGCATGACAATATGTATAATATATTTTATTATATTATACGTGCCTGTGTGTGTGTGTGTGTGTGTGTGTGTGTGTTGCACACCTTCCAATGAAGGCGTGTTGAGCCTTTTGAGAGAGAGTGTTGCAGGAACTTAGGGGCACAAAAATATCTGGGGACCGGTCTCCCTTTGTCGCTTTGATAGATGGCTTTCTATTATATGTGTTCAATACTCTGTAGCAGAAAAAGATGCTGGTATGTAGAAGGAAATAATAAAATGTATGTGATGCACGGAAAAGTCCCCCACAGGAAAAGCCCCCCACGTGTCCAGCCTATTGCCATTTCAGTGATTTTACACTGATCATCATGTCGTCCACTCTTGTCATTTTCTCTATCCATGACTTATCTTTCCTGGTTACACCAAGCATGCACCTCTCTATGCTTCTTTCACTTGTCTGCAGTCTTTGTATGTCTCTTTTAGTTAAGGTCCATGTCTCTGCTCCGAACGTAAGCACTGGAAGGATGCATTGATTAAACACTTTCCTTTTAAGATATAATGGCATATTGCTCTTGAAAATTGTACTGTGTCTTCCAAAAGCTCTTCATCCAAGCTTTATACGCCGACTAATTTCCTCACCAATGTGACTCTTACTTGATATCTGTTTTCCAAGGTAAATGTATGTATCTGTTACCTCCAACTTTCCCCCTTCAATCGATAAATATTTATTTCTTGTGAAAGCATTGTACATCAATTTTGTTTTCTGAAAGTTCAATATTCAATTTTAATCCCACTTCTTTACTCTTGTCAGCAAGTTCCTGGATCATGCTCTGCAGCTCTGAAGGGGAAATTGCAAAAATGACTATGTCATCGACAAAACGAAGGCGAGTTAAATAATCTTTATTAACATTTATTCCCTTGTTTTCCCAGTTCAATGATTAAAAGGCATTTTGCAATGTGACATTAAAGAGTTTGGGAAATAAGGTGTAACCTTGTCTCACTCCCTTTTCAATTTTTACTGGTACTGTGTCTTCAAATAGCCGAACCTTTGCACTTCTATTTTCAGAGGTGTTATGAATAATGCTAATGTACGCATCTTCAATACCGCAGGATTCCAAAGCCAGCGTAACTATTGATGGTTTCACGGAATCATAGGCCTTTTTCATAATCAATAAAAGCCATATATATAAACTTTGCTGAGTTATATAGATATGAATTATATATGTGTTGTGTGCGACTTTCACCCAAAGTCGCTCACTCTTTGTCTTTTTTTTTTGACCGGAGCAACCGCCTCCTTTCCTGCCCCTAAGGTAAGGTGCGAGCGAAGTTTTTCAAAGCTTAAACTCATTGAAACATACGTCCGTTCGTCAAGGCTACAAGAGCGACTTGTTGGACTATCGACGTTATCGATCGAACACGAAATTGCTCGTCCACTATTTTATTTCTAATTCGGTTTTACTGTTTCGGCATCTTGATATTGTTGGATAAATGCAATATGTTTAGCCACATGAGTGAAAAAATAGGGGGTGGGGGCGCAAGGCTGATGGCTCTCCTAGGGTGCCAAAGCATTCTTGCACCGGCCCTGAGTGCAACTGTTTAAATAGCAATAAAAATGTGCATAAATGAATTTCAGAAATTTACAGATTTTATGCGAACGGAGAAAATATTTAGTATAACATTTGAATGAAAGCATGAATGAAAATCTCCAATACTCCAATAAATGATGCAAGAATCACGTAAAGGTGTGGAATAAACAAAATTCCTTTTTCTTCCCTCGGAGAAGGTTTCACGACCACCGGGAGCAACTCAATGGGCTATTAGCAGTCTCGCGTCTCTAATTTACTGGCACTTGTAACGTATACCCAAATTCAGCTTCCTTTTTTGATTCCTGTACTACATGTATTATGTAAAGTTTGGTTCGTTCTCTTTAAGTAATTCCTGATCTTAACGCTACATTTTCTCCCTCGCTGAATGTTGTTTTTCCTGACGTTAGGGCAAAAGTGAATATCGCATATTAACAAGACTGATGCTTACGATTGTATCAGAGTTCTCGTTAGAAATCGATTTGAGCGTGAGCTTGTTGTAATTGCTATGGAGAGAGACTGTTGTGAGAGCTTAGACTATTTTGATGTTATGCGATTAGCGTTTGATCTTATATAATTCGATTAATTCTTTCGCATTGAATATTTCGCTTGTTTGATCACTGAAATCAAATTGTTGTCGAGTTGTAAGATTTGAAGACTGTTCTGTGTTAAGAGAGTACTGTATTCGTATATCGAAGCAAACGATTATTTGAATACCGAGTTGGAATTATACTTCACATACAACGATGAGCCATTATATTATGACCACCCCCAGAGTAGAGAAATGAGCGCGCCTGGATATTGAATGGTGGCGCAGGTGAAGTTCACAGAGCAGTATATATACAACATGAGAACCGGCTTTCGGTTAGTACAGTGTTCGGAGTCAGAAACGGAAAAGCTGCCGATTTATCGGAGTTTGATAAAGGTCAAATTTTGATGGCACGGCGCCTCGGAACTAAAACCTCGGAAACGGCGCGGCTTGTGGGTTGTTCACGTGCCGCTGTAGTGAGTAGGTGTCAAAAGTGGTGCAAAGATGGCCAAGTAACGAACCGTCGTCCAGCCTTGTGTCGCCCGCAGCTCATTGATGCCAGAGAGGAATTCGAGACTTTCGCGCATTGTTCGCAGCGACCGCAGGGCCACAGAGCGACAAATCACCCGCATCTACAACAGTGGTGATCAGGACAATGTGTCACAGCACACAGTTCATCGCAGCCTTCTGCGCATGAGCCTGCGTAGCCAAAGACCCAGCAGGGTCTCCATGCTCACTACCCGTAATCGCCAAAAACGCATGAAATGGGCCCAAGATCATAGAGATTGGACGGTGGACGATTCGAAGAAAGTGGCCTGGTCTGACGAATCAAGATTCCTGGTGCATCACGTAGACGGCCGAGCGCGAATACGCCGATTACCAACGGAGGCTATGGCACCTGAATGCGCTGTTGGGAGGAAACTGGCCGGCGGCCAGGGTGTTATGCTGTGGGCGATGTTTTCTTGGGACACTTTAGGCCCCATTATCCCAACAGCACAATCCTTGACAGCTGTCAGGTATCTGAACATCGTTGCGGACCAAGTCAACCCATTCATGGCAACTGTGTTCCCTGCTGGTGATGGCCATTACCAACAGGATATTTTGCCATGCCACAGTGCCAGAATCGTCAAGGAGTGGTTCGAGGAACATGTTGGTGGCTTTCTGTTGATGCCCTGGCTTTCTGGCCTCCAAATTCACTTGACATGAACCCTATCGAACATTTGTGGTTCGACTAGGAAAAGCGGGTTCGCACTAAATCACCACCACCCCGAAATGTACTGGAACTGCATGGAGGACCTGCTGTTGACATTATGGTTTCAGATATCCCAGGATACCTATCGTCACCTCATCGAATCGATGCCTATCCGAGTGGCAGCTGTTTTGCGGGCTAAAGGGCTGTCCTACAGCTTATTAGGTAGGTGGTCATAATGTAATAGCTCATCGGTGTATATAGTTGTCGACTCTCCTCACAACGAGAGTATCAGCTATTACTTTTTTTTGACCAGATACGAATTATTGCGAAAACGTACGGAGAAACTTGTAGGTAACGATGTGGCGTTCAGATTGAAAATAGGCGTAAGAGGTAGCAAAATTGACATAAGAAGAGAAAGGTTGAAATAGAGACATACATCACATGTGCTGTCTTCTAGAAGTAGAAGTTTACTTCAAAGTCTGATTATGGAGAGGGGCCAAATCCCAGGTTTAAATTTTGTGATTCTTCGTCCACTCCGGCTCCTCCTTGTAGCTGTAACCAGTTGCGGTCAAATACGGAAGGAATAGTCTTTCCTAGATAACAAAATATCCTAGAAATATTTAGTGTTTGTATTTATGCCATTAAAGGAGACTTCAGACTCATTTTTTTTGTTTGTTTCTGTTTCTAGGCTTAACGACCGTCACACTGTTAAACATTTTGCTGTAGATTGCACGAAAAAGTGATGCTATGTTATAACATACGACTCATGTGAGTCTAGAGTATCTTTTAATGGCGTAAATACAAACACTAAATATTTGTCGAGCTTTCGCACTCCTCTAAGAGGCTTCGTTTGGGCTTAATTCTCAAAGTTTAGAACGGTCACAGACAACAAGCTTCTAAATTCTTGAGAATTAAACCCAGACGAAGCCTTCCAGGGGAGTGCGAAAGCTCGACAAATATTGAGTGTTTGCATTTACGCCATTGAAGCAGATTTTGGACTCATATGAGTCGTGTGTTATAATATATAAATAGTGTAGAGTATTTGGAAATTAGGGCTATACCAGCTGCACCACATTTTGCGGTCCGAGTTTCGGTGAGTGGTACGCGAAAACAAAAATACATGGTGCAGTGAGTGCAACGTCGCACCAGTCACGTTGGATACGACAGAAGAAGGCGATTCATGCCCAGAGTCGTCACCCTGGCACATTCTTAAGGGCAAGGGATGTAGAATACTCATTTCTCAGTATAAATACCATTTTTCACTCACCCATCATTTAAAAAGTTCTAATGGCAATAAAGGATTCATTTCCAAGTACAATGAGAATTTAGTCTTAAATGCGTCATTGTATTTGTTTTAATTTTAATAAAGGGCTATAGTCCCATCACAGAATTCACCGTGCCCTTCTCAGTCGCCCACTATTAGAATCTTAGCCTATTGATGCACGTAATAGCGGTGGACTATGCGTTGGAGAAGATCGGCGGTGATCCCTTGGGGGTAGCAATAGCATGCCGGTTCCCCGATCGATTCTGTCCGGTTCAAGCACCAGCGGATCCGAGTAGAATTGCTTTCGCAACGTTTTCACTAAACATTCAGTTAAAAGGGCTTTGCTAATCCCTGCAAAGTCAGCATTTGGTGGAGCAGGTAAGTCACCAGTAACATGTTGGACAATTGAATCATGTTTTTTTTTTTTTTTTTGTATTTCGTGCACTACACAACGGTTTACCTTAGCCCCAGAAGATGGTGCAAATCGTGTAGCCCCACCTTTTGCGCAACATACCACAAAATTTTTAACAGTGTATGAGCTACTCCCAGGGCTGTAAGCAGTCTCCTGTCCCTAAGTTCGGGGCAATGGTTCCAGGGAAGGGAGAGAGCCGGCATCCTAAAACAAACACACCAGCCACGTCTCATCAGAGACTTGAACCAGGGCCCATCTTTGATAAATGGTCAGAAGCCAGCGCCTCAAACCACTCGGCCACAGGGGGGAGGGGAATGCATGAGCGTGATAATTAATTTCTTTGAATCATTGCATCACAGAGCTCTTTAATTTCATCATTTCTGTATGCATACCTTAATTCAGGTCACGTGATTCAAAAGTTCACTATCCTTGTTTAGTCTGTTTTAAACTAAAATTCACTTCAGATTTCATAATTCTGACAAAGCGTCTCTCTTTCGGTTTTCTTTTCGTATTTTGAAAATGAATAATACACACTAGAAGTTAACACCGTTGCAAAGCGTTTCTTTCAGGAAGTTAAAAGTTCCTATTTGAATCCGATTCAGTCTACGGTTGCATGAATATTCGTCATTCTGACATCCTCGATTACAGCTTTGAAACATTTCTAAATAATGCGAATCAATAAAGCGTGAAAGTGCAATAACTGTGTTGATTTCAGCATCTCGTTCACGTGCTAACTAGTAAGCTCCATACTTTGACAAAAGAAAGAAAATGTTTTAAGCCACAAAATTACACTTAATCCCTTATGTTCTAACAACGAGCATCCATGGGAAACGTACAAACAACCAAAGTATATTTGACGCCAAGTATGGTCGTCACCGAAAGTTTGTCTTCTGTGCTTGTATCTACTACTTCCGGGTTGTGTCAGTTATTCTGCATTCGTCCGAAGAAGTGTTTTTGTGAGCTTCTCAAATGCTTCAGTGGGTGCTGCAAGACGATTACCTCTGAGTTGGTTACGGACCAATAAACATCCATCCCTCATTTTCCAAGTATATAAGGGAGAGCGAACAGCAGGAATCAACAGACAAACCAGCTCCATTCATCCTGATTTCTCCACTGTTTCTTCTCTGAGGAATATAACGATGAGGACAATGGTAAGACTACTGTTAATAAGTACTTCACTTTTACCACGTTTTAGTACGTCTTTTGTAAAAAGAAGTACGTGCTTATAGTCCGTCCACTTTGTTGGTCCGTCCGTCTGTGCATATACCCAAGAATTTCAAACTGGGGATGTGCTGGAAAAGTTTGGGGGTTGATAAAATTGGGGTTGGGTATTAGATGAAAGCAAATTTTTCGAAGGCTGAAAATGTTTATCGTGAAACATTTAGTCTTTAATTCCAGGATTAAAAATGCGGAAAACTCTTAAAAAATGGAGAACTTTTAAATTTCTTGTATTTAAAAATGGTAAAACCCGGAATCGTTTTTCCAAAACTCCACATCTTTTGTTTTTGTGCTGTTTTTATTGTTCATCACTCATGTCTGAATTCTTGCTTAAACAAGGGTAAATAAAGCAAAGAAGCGTTAACATGGGTTGTTAAAACAGTACATACTGATATCTGCAAAATTTGTAGCAGACTAAAATGAGAGGTTCGTACATACGTTTTGTGGTTGAAAAGACTCTCTTAAAACATATGTTTTAAATAAGAAAAATCAGAAAAAAAAAAAAAGAAACACGAGACTGCTATAAATATACATTTCAAATAACAAATAAAAAAATATATTGCATTTCAGTAAAAGATACTACAGGGTAAAGCTGAGGAACTCATGTAATTTGAACCGAACGGACAAATACTTAAAAATTAAAAAGTTTATCTATCTATCTATCTATCTATATATCATTATCATCATCATCACTGTTAACCATTATCAATCCACTGCTGGACGAAGGTCTCTCCAAGCCTCTTCCACAACGGTCTGTCTTGTGCCAGTCTCCTCCACGTTACTCCTGCATACTTTCGAATTTCATCCACCCATCTCCCATGTGGTCTTCTTCTGGGTCTTTTCCTGTCCCTTGGAATTCAATCTAAAATTTTGGCTATATCTATCTATGTGTGTGTAGAGAGGTGTTGAGATTTTTTACGGCAGGGAGTTTGAGGAAATTTAGGGGGCGTGGGTGTATAAATCCCTGCATCTGAGGACAGCATACCTCTGCTACTATTAGTCCAATTAAAAAAAAATCCTTTCGCACTGAGAAACCCAAAACGTAAGAATGATGATCGTTGGTATCCTGTCTTTTCCCTATGCATAACTTCACCGCTAGGAAGCGTAAATAGAGATACTTTCGAATTAAAAATACATTTTATTCTATATCATTGCTTCTAATTATCCGATTGAAAAACTTATTTCGTTCCTTCGATACCATTTATAAGGAAGACAATTTTGGGTGGAGTTTATGTTTCAAGTAGTGCATAGTTTTCCCTCTGACTGGCGTAAAAGTGAATTGTGATTATCCCGATATCTGTAATTCTAAAAGTTCTATTTGAAAAATCTTTTTTGCGTCTGATAGAGTTTTAAGTGAGAAATGTTCTGCATGTAATTTTTAATTTTTGGTAAAGTACTGTTTCGCTATTACGGAGCGTAGGTGTACATTTCTGTTTCCGATGATTTTGCTGCAATATCTGCGCTTCTGAAAGCTCGATTGAAAAAATTCCTTTGCCGTCAGATAACACTCCACAAGGTAAAAACCTTTTGCGCATATTTTGTGCTTAAAATAATGCACAGTTTTTCGGACAGGGGGTGAAGGCATGTATTGTATTTTTCTCGATATCTCTGTTTCTAATGGCCCAATTTGAAAAATTATTTGTTTGTCGAACAGCGTTTCTAGTGTGGCATGCCTTGTATATAATTTCAAATTTTTATTAACGCACAAGTTTGTCAACAGAGGACATAAGTTCACGTTTCCCTTTACAGCACATTTGTGGCAACATCTGCGTGTCTAAAATGCTGATTGAAAAAATCCTTTTTCGATCAAATACTGCTAACTACTAAAACATTTCATGCGCATTTCCTGCTCAAAATAATACGCAATTTTCCCGCTAGGGAGCGTAAATTTTAAATCTGTTTTTCTTGATAACTCTGCTTTTAAAAGATCAATTTAAAAAATATTTCAACCTCGGATACCATTCGTTCACCTTGTGGAACATTTTGCATGTGCATCGAGTATTTTTGTAGTTCGTAGTTCTGGCACTAGATGGTGTTACTGAGTATTTCTGTTTGCAAGTGTACCTCCGATTCCTCCCACATTACGTTTTATAAGTTATGCGCAGTTTTTTTCCAAGATGGTATCTCTTTTTTGCTGGTATGTTAGATTTCCTAAAAATCTGTTTGAAATACTTCTTTCGTGTGAGAAAGGATTCAAAAGATGTGCTCATTACAACTTATATAATTCGGTGCCATCTTTCTGGATTCACATATCTACAGATTCGTGCAACCATTGTCAGTATGTCTGTTCGTGGGTCTGCGGACACCATATCTCGGCAGCTGTTAGTCGGAAATGTTCTTTTTCCGTAGGGTAGCTTGAAACGCAAGAACGATAATAGTTTTGACTTAGAATAGCTGTAAGTTTACGTAATTTTTTAGGTAGCTTGCTAATTAATGTCCGTAGTGAATTTCAGTGAATATACATTTTACTTCAGTGATAACTACTTAAATAAGAATTTCGACATCCAGGGTAAAGAATCAGCATAAGAGACTTACGTAACAATTCCAACGTCCTTATTCTCCCATTCACTGAAAGCTCAAATAGGATGTATATAATCTGCTGATACAACGTGACTTTAGGGCCTCTACGCAAAATTTAATCGTGTAGTAGCCGAAGTTGATCAGATATATGATGAAGAAACGCCCATTTTGCCGGTGGTGGCCTCCTCTCTCAGAAGCCAGTTGTTCTCCTAACTAAACTACACCAACGAAACTTATCACTTTAACCTTGCATTCTTGACATGTGTGTCACCTCTGAGGTAGGTAGCCCCTCCCCCTCCCTTGAGAAAGGGCTGGGACGGAATCTCGGGTTTCCGGGTCAGCCGTCAAACCATTCTTGAAGGAGCTCACTGTAGAAGATGGAATTCTGGTTAATTCCAGACGATGTGTTGAAAAAGCATCACGCATTTTATATATAACTCCACTATTCCACTCTTTTTACATTCATCGTTGTTATTTTACTGTGCTATGACCCACAATCAGCTTTACCAAAATGCAAACGCTGTTTGGGGAAGTAATGTACCATTTAGTGAGGAAGCGTGTGACCAAGGAGTAAGGTAATTTACATAAGAAAACAGAAACTCAAAAGGAAGGTTATTTAAAGGTATACGTCACACACGATGGTCGATGCTTTTTTTTGCCACTAGGGGGCACAAATACCGAGATATTAATTCGTTTCATATCAGTGCTTCTGAATGTCCGATAAAAAATATTATTTGTCATCGATATATTTTGCCGTTACGAACATCTTGTTAACATTTTCTATTTCAGACGTAGCACAATTTTCCTGCTATGGATTGTAGATTTATATATAGTATGTTTCCACCTCTTCTTCTAAAAGTCAAAAACATTTTTTCTCCGGATAGCTTGTACTACGAAGAATAAAATTTCAATGTTTTCACATGCATTATGTACTAAATAAAACATCACCGCTCAGGTCGAATTATATGGCTGCCTAGGGCCGCCATTTCTAGGGGTCGCAGGTTTTAATCATATGTCGATTTTTTTATTTTAATTTGTATTTGAAAAATAAATAAGTAACATTATTAAAAGTATAAGCAGTTCATATATTCCATAACCTATGTGCATTAATTTTTAAATCAAGTTTTTTGACATTGAGGAAAAAATATGTTACTCAAATCTGACTAAAAATGGATATTTAATAGCGACTAAGATCCGCACGTTTTCCAGTCCAAAATGCTCTTAGGGGCAGATAAGTCAATCCTTGCGTAGGGCCGCATTGATTCTCAAATACTTTGCCACTGATGTATGTACATATAGACAACAAAAACAGTTCGACAATAGAGGAAAGAATAGAATTTTTTACTGGTGTTTGTGCATTTTAATGGCATTTTCGATTTTCGTTTTCTTTTACTGGAAAATAATGCCCAAAGTTATTTGTTTCCGTGGCAGAAAGCATAATTTCTGATGTTTAGTATAAATAGTAGAAAAAAAATATGTTTCATTAAACCGAGTGATATCATTATCCAATGATATCACTCGGTTTCATGCACTTTACGGGGAAGGACCTTTTTATAATATTTTTAAACGTATACAATCTAAGACAATTTATCACATAAACTCTAATACCTCTAGAATCACATAATATGTATATATATATATATATATATATGCAAAGCTTTCAAACATATATATATATAATGTGATTCTAGAGGTATTAGAGTTTGTGTGATTAATTGTGTTAGATGTTGATGTATATATATATATATATTCTATAAAGATACCTAAGCAAAAAAATACAAATATAATTTTGACTCACACCTAGTACAACATAGAAAAGGTTATGTATCTACCTGTGTGAGTAAAAGGAGAAAAGAAAAAAATAAAATAAAACAACTGAATGTAGAAGGTGTCGAGAATACTGAGCCTTGGCTAGGACCTCAACTGAAAAAGACACCGAAGACTGCACACTACTGAAAGAAGCAGGAAGAGGTGCATATGCTTGGTATAACCAGGAAGGGAAGGGAGGGGAACTCATGGATCAGGAAAATGACAGGAGTTGATAACATCATGATCAAGCTAAAAGTCCTGAAATGGCAACGGGCTGGACATATTGCTAGAACTGACCATCATTGAATTACTGAGATACGTGACTGCATACGAAGAGACAGAATGAGACCGAGAAGAAGACCACGTGAAAGGATGAAATTCGAAAGCATGTCGGAGTGGTATGGAGGAGGCTGTCTCAAGACAGAAAGTTGTAGTAGATACTGGGGTGACCTTCATCCAGCAGGGGATTGATAATGGTTAGATATAGGAAAAGCTTCGGTAAAAGAAACGAAGTAACATTACCTTTCACTTACAAAAGTGCACAAGGAGAAATAAATGTAGTGAGCTCAGACCGATAAGCAGATCAGGGATAGGTCCCTTATTGCTATTAAATTCTTTCTGAAGCACGAATGCAAAGCTTTCAAACAACGAATGTGTTTTCAGTCACGGGATTTACAATCACAAGCACCATATTCTTGTCGACATGCACGGCGTATGTTTTCTCTTTAAACGATTTACACTAATTTTTTAGTTCACCGACAATGTTTTCATTTGGAAAATCTAATTACGTATCACTATAATTTATATCGTCCTTTTTCAATTACAAAGCGATATCTACATCACTACTTTTCCGAAGTAAATCTGCTTCTGTGCATCCTGAAGAAAATGGCAAACAGAACTAAAGTTACACTGCGTACATTCTAAAACACTTTGCCACCATGAAAATTAGATATCATCATAATCGGTGACTCAATTTTTCCAGAAAACATTGCTTAGTGTAACAGTGGAAACTAAACGTTCATTCAGCTTATAAACTGAACTAAAATGCCATTTGCAGTTTCAGTGGAAGATAAAAATTTCCTTCCCTGTGCTCCAGTATGTTTTCTGCAAAGATGATTAAACAAAATACCTTTGCTCTAGAGAAACTTACTTTCTGTTATTTGCGTGCGCGTTCGTGTTTGAGAACTGTTTCAACCCGACAGCAAACTTTGAATTTATTTATTTATTTGTTATTTTTGCTAGTTTCAAAATAAGGAATCTCTTCCCCACAATTCCTACCACCAATTATTCAAATCCGATGAAATACGTTCAGATAGTTAAAACCAGGAAGTACTGAATGTCAGAAACCCCAAGAAACTCGCACATAATATAAACTGGAAAAAAAATTGAAAATAGTGGAAGGAATCTTCGTAAATAAAAAAAATAGCAGGAAAATTCAACCACAACAAATTAAATATTCATAAATTCAAGAAAAGGAACGATCCTTTATTTATTAATTCATGAATATATTTCCGACGAAACACGTTTGAATGTGTCGCTGCTAAGGCCCGAACGAACAAACATTTTACTATGATATAAATACTCAACGGCCTAGTCAAGTCCACAGCGCACTGGTTCGCGTCGTAGCTTGGAATGCCTTCACTGCGCTGCAAGATGACTTCATTAGTAGGTGTTGCTGACACAGGTCTCCAGTTATGTGTTTGCAAATTGACAGCGAAAATTGGCACGGTATTTCCTTCCATTTTCATTAACGCTTAAAGTTATGCCTGTGTAACAGAAAGGAAAAAGCTATAAGAGATAATTAACAGGAATTACTAATTAATTAGCAACAACGATAAAAAGAAATAACATTCTTATAAAAAACCCACGAACAGACGCAAGGTATGAGTCGACCACGGTTCTCATGCTTGCCAGAAGAACATTCCCTACACCAACACACTGCCGATGCCTACCTGAACTGTTGACACCGTAGAGGATGTCTTCATGCTGCTTGCTCCAAATTCGAATCCTGCGATCTGCATGGTGTAGAAGTAACCTTGATTCGTCCATCCAGGCAATTTTTTCCAGTCCTCAACTGTCCACAGCCGATACCCCCGCGTCCACAGCAGCAGCGCTTTCGTGCTCTGCCCTGAAAACATCGGCACTCGACGTGAACGTTGGTTGTTCATAATAAAAAACCCACGAACAGACGCAAGGTATGAGCTGACCACGACTCATCGATGCTAGAGGTGAGAGAAGGCTATCCCGTATGGTACGAGGCAACAGAAGGGATGCTCTGTCGCAACTCACCGATAATTTGATTGCTGGTGAAGGGAGTTATGTGTCACAATACCCAGTACATCGAACCGGCCTGAAAGTGGGGCTGCGTAGTTGCAGGCCGCTCCGATTGCCCATGCTAACCTCAGTTCACCGTAGAAGGAGCCTAGAATCAGCACGTTAGCATGCAAACTCAACTTTGAATGATTGGAAGAAGGTTGTCTGGTCCGATCAATCTCGTTACCTGTTGCACCATGTGGACGTCATCCAACGTGTGCATTGTTTCCTTGGGGACGTGTTGGCACCAGGATGCACCGTCGTACGAAAACAAGAAGGTGGAGGAATTGTAATGCTTTGAGCAATGTTATTCTGGGAAACCCTGATGCAGTCATTCATGCGCAGGAAACTATAACGTTTATCACATACCTAAACATCATTGCAGACCAGGTACATCCTTTCATGGCAACGGTATTCTCCTCTAGTAGTGCCTTCTATCAGAAGGATAATGCTCCATGCCACACTGCCCGTATTGTTCGACAATTGTTCGCGGAACATGATGAAAACTTCCAGGTATCCCAAATTCTCGAGACATCAGTTCAATCGAACATTTATGGTCCGGATTTGGAACAACAAATCCGATCTGTGGCGGCTCAACCACGTAGCATATAAAAGTTAAAGGATCTGCTGGTAACATGTTGGTTAGTACCAAATACCACAAGACACCTTTAGAAATCTTGTAGCGTCTGTGCCTTGCTGGGTAAAAGCTGTTTTGGCGGCACGTGCAGGACTAACATCATATTAGGCAGGTGGTCATAATGTTTTGACTCTTCGGTGTATGTTCGCTGCGCGTTCGCTCCTGCAGCCACTTTTCCGGCTTCTGAATTCAACGTTCACTTTCGTCTGTCGTTTCTTTCCCTCAGACCTGGATTATGAAGCATCATGCGCCGTACCACGGGCTGTCAACCATCATAACTTCCTATGCTATTACCCATGCACCCTTATGAAATCAGTGATTTCCCCACATCCCTTCACTCATAGGGAAATCGTCTGTTTCTTACATTATGTACAAAGTGAACTGTATCGTCAATTCATTTTTCGTTTGCGAGTGCGGCTGCTTGTAGAATACCGCATTAGTGTGGTGAATGAAATTCCTCAAGATTTCCAAGATCTTTGGAACCCACGCGGATCTTTGTTTTTATGAGCATTGATTTCTTCTCTCTCTCTCTCTCTCTCCCTCTCTGAATTCTGCACTGAAACGCTTTTAACAGCTCACAGGCTTATTGCATTCAGTTTTCTGCTACCCATTGCTATGTACTTTCTTTCAATGTTTCTCGTACTCTGTGAACAATGTGTCATATGTTCTTAGTTCTTTGTTTTTGTATTTACTTTTACAGGTTGAATAAAGTATTCCCTAATCTCGATTGCACCAGTACTGTGTTTTAAGGAGAGTTGCGAAAATATATATCTTTTTTTCTCCCAACAGATAGCTTGCTTCTTTCTTCTGATGATTGGTATCGTTAGTGCCTCGCACTACGGTTATTCTTCGGGACACGGACACGGACACGGAGGCGGCGGAGGTGGAGGAGGACATGGTGGTGGTCACGGAGGTGGATCTGGAGGGGGACACGGATCCGGAGGAGGACACGGATCCGGAGGAGGACACGGAGGTGGATCCGGAGGAGGTCACGGAGGAGGATCAGGAGGAGGACACGGAAGTGGATCCGGAGGAGGATCAGGAGGAGGACACGGAAGTGGATCCGGTCACGGAAGTGGATCCGGTCACGGAAGTGGATCCGGCCACGGAAGTGGATCTGGAGGAGGACACGGTGGTGGAGGCGGACACGGATACAAAGGTGGTTACGGTCACTACCACCACTAGTAAAGTGGAGAAACTTGCATGGTAGAGGTATCATTTTATCAGATGTACAGCATTTTTCACTAGTGGAAGGCTTTCCGACTGTGGAGCATATGCGAACTCCTAAAACGGCGATTGTCAAGTCACACTGGTGATTGCAGCAGTCGATTTGATGATCACCGTAGTCTTTGGGAGAAACGGAGTTAAATGACGTGGAAAAGAGATTTCCTTATCATAAATCATGTTGCGCTTGTAGTTTCGCATTGTAGAAATTTGTATAGCAGCTAAATGAATCAGACGCATTTGTCCAAAAACGAAATGTACATTAAGAAAAGAAAATTTGTCATGTATATTCATCAAATTTTCAATAAAGTTTGAAATGGCTTTGATTCTTTTGTCGATGTGTAATTATGAAGTTACATATGCAAACCACTACAATAAGAGATACACTTGAACAACCGCTATCTAATTAATCATTTTCATAAGAGCTACAGTGCAAAAATTCATCAGCAATAACTTCTTCCATTACAATAATGGAACGTTGTACAACTCCAACTATTTAATCCGTTTTTACTGGTGTAACAATATTTAAAAACACACAATGACTGCAGAGCTTTCACACTACAAACGGGAGGATTTCTCAAGGCTAATGAATACCAGAACGTCTTTGGGAACAACAATAATTGTTGTTAATAATAAAACGTTCAGTATTATTGACAACAATAATTGTTGTTAATAATACTGCACGTCTTTGTTCCCAAAGACGTTCTAGTGTTCATTAGCCTTGAGAAAGCCTCCCATTTGGAGTGTGAAAGCTCGTCACTTAGTCATTGCGTGTTTTTGAAAATTGTTACACCAGTAAAAACGCATTAAATAATTGGAGTTGTATAACTTCTTCCACGATTATTTCATTTCCTGCTTCTCTTCCACAGAAAAAGGACAGAGAATCTACAACACAACACTTTTTGTTTTCGGTTAGTTGAAAGAAAAAAATTGCAAAATAAAATAGGAAAAAAAAACATATGGAATCCATCTCTTTGTTAAAATTGTTTGAAAAGTACGTCGGAAGATATGAATGACAACATTTCATTATCGTGCTTGAGTAGTCTTCATGCCACGTTTTCGATGACGTTTTTTAAGGTGATCATTATCGTAAACCAAACAGACCTCGTTTTCTAGTCACATTTGTTTCAGTTGTGAAACCGAAACATTCGGTGAGTAATTAGCAGACCCATATTTTGCAACAGCAAATTGAAATGCTTGAAAATAAATTATTTTGGAATGAAAGAGTCCATGAACACCGACACTTTCAAGCCATTCTTCTAGCGCAAACATTTCACGCCACAACACACCTCTTAAGAGGTTTATTGATTTGAAAGCGAGAAACCCGTAAATAAAAATACGACATATATTACGTCAGAAAACATATAACATTTTAGGAACGGAAATTAATTTTGGAAATGATTTCGTCCTATGCAGTTAGTGGACACATTGACATCCAGCCAAAGCTGTCTAGTGAACTTAAGCACACTGAAAGAGATTTGAGATGCCAAACCTGTTGCTTGTCTGTGAACCCAACGCTCTTCATTTAAATAATCTAGATTGTACTGTAAGCAAAGCAGAAAGCCTATTGTACATTGTTGGAGATGCAGCTATGCCTGTACGTTACTGAGAGAAGACACAACCAGACGACTGCCATCTGTGGAGTGCTTATGCTACTCATAGACAAAGGCATGCGCTTTTACTTTCATAGCTAAACTGCTCCATCTAAGCCACTCAACAGACACCTTTCACACACTGGCGGAGCACAAGTACAGGGTGTCCGAAAAATAACTGTGCACTGAAAGTAGCACTAACCATGTCGAACTGGTTCCTACAGGAGGTGTTGGAAATGGGCCCCATCGACGACCAGACATGTCCGCACACGTTTCTGCATGTTGGTGAAAACCTTTCTCAGGGTATGTGGTGTGATTTGTTGGATGTGGGTTGGTTTTGCAGTTTGTAGCTCTTGAAGTGTATGCGGATTGCCTGCGTACACCTTCTCCTTCAGTGCTCCCCACAGAAAAAAGTCAGGCGGTGTTAGACCCAGTGACCGGGCAGGCCACAGTCCCCGGGAGATGATGCGGTGTCCGAAGAATTCTTCCAGAAGCTGTATTGATGTGCCAGCGGTGTGAGCAGTTGCACTATCTTGCTGGAACCATCCTTCGTTGATTTCCCGTTACGTAAGTTCGGATATGAATGGTTGGATAATCTGGGCACGGTAACGTTCTGAGTTAATGGTTTAACTGAAGAAAATGGACCCAATAATGCGCGTTGCAAGTCATGGCACACTAAACACCGATATTTTCTCAGCAGCACAGAAACTTTGCTTCCCCGAAACTTTGCTACGAGCTGACGTACCGCATTACGGTGGGGGACGTCTGCATGACGAAATTTTTTAGCGAACTGTTTTTGCACTTCGTCCATGTACTAGTCGTCATGGCGAAAGACATGTTTCACCAAAAACACTCTCTGTTCAACTGTCAACACCATTGTCCTTGTGCCGAGACAAGTTGTCAATCGACACGTCGGCCTCCGTCGACAAAACGCTCGAGAAGACCTTCGCTTGGAATGACAGCTGCGCGCGCCTCGGGATGGAGAGACATGAAGGTTACCAGACACAGATCACTTACACGTGGCCGGTCACTTCTACTGTAATTCCATTCAAAATTTCTTTATCATTACATTACTGCAATTCGTACATTCAGTGCACAGTCATTATTGGGACTCCGTGTATAAGCCGTACGTTGGTTTTCCTGCGTGGCTTGTGCTTCTGCTTGAGTAAATTACAGTCTGGTTTACATGGTCACAAACTGCAGAATAATACTGATAGTTTTGCCTGGAGCAAAACTCATAGTTTCTGATATAGGAAGCAATCGAAAGAAGTTATATGAAATGATGAGCCATATTTCACGATATTTCAGTCCGTTTCACGGAAGAGGAGTAATCTGGACGGCTTGATGCCAGGTATGCTGGTTGAAACATCTCCCGAAAGGCCTTTCTTCTGGTCTTTTCACGTACAAGTGTAACAAGAGTTTTCCGTTAATGGTGCAACGAGCAAAAAACTTCCAGCAATAGGCAATCCTATGGACAAAAACACCTGGTGGATCAAAGTGTTGCAAAGAGACTAGAGATAATTGCTCAAAAGAAATTCAATATCGAGGTGTGTGCCGAGGTTCATCTCAGAATGCACTAATTATCGAACCTTGTCGCGAATAGGTTACAACAACCAACGTTCACGTCGAGTGCCGATGTTTTCAGGTCAGAGCACGAAAGCGCTGCTGCAGTGGACGCGGGGTATCGGCTGTGGACAGTTGAGGACTGGAAAAAACTCGCCTGGATGGACGAATCAAGGTTACTTCTACACCATGCAGATCACAGGATTCGAATTTGGAGCAAGCAGCATGAAGACATTCTCTACGGTGTCAACAGTTCAGGTAGGCATCGGCAGTGTGTTGGTGTAGGGAATGTTCTTCTGGCAAGCATGAGAACCCCTGATACCTAGCGAAGGACATCTTAACTTAACGTCACTGCGTATAGGAATATCGTTGGCTACAAAATTTATTCTTCTGTGGCTGCTACAATTTATCCTTAAGCAGATGAAAACTTGCAGAAAAATAATACACCCCTTCACAAGGCTCGAATCGTCACCGAATGGTTCCAGGAACATGCAGACCAGTTAATCTTTCTTCAGTAGCTTGCAGTCACAGGATTTAAACCTCATCGAACATCTCTGGGATGGGGTGGAACGAGCGGTTTGCTGCGAAACTGTCCGCCTTTCAATTTGCAACAGTTGTGCGGCTCATTCATTTCCGGATGGTACAACATTCCTGCACGACGCTTTCACCATCTGGTATGTACCATGCCCAAACGAATTCGGTCTGTTGTGCAGGGTTTTGTCCAAGGGCTTATTTTTTTTTTCAATTTTTTATTTAGAGGTTTAACGACCACCGTGCGCAACATGGCCAATGAGCAGTCGCCCGCCCCTAATTTAGGATCACTGGCTCCTGGGAAGGGAAAGAGCCAGTGCCGTAAAACAAACACAACATTCATGTCTCACAGGCCCGATTGGAACCCGTACCCATCTAGGACAAATGGTCAGAAGACAGCGCTTAAACCACTGCGCCATTGGAGCGGCATTATACACAGTCATATCAGAAAATATGACCACCTACTTAACAATGGAAATAACCATCCTTGGCCCGGATGACGACGGCGTGGCATGGACGTAACGTACCCATTCGGACTGCTGCAGAGCCCGAACTTGTCGATCCAAATAGTCCCACAAGTGCTCTATGGGATTGAGATCGGGCGATTTCGCCGGCCAAGGGATAACGGAGACATCGCTGTTGTGTTCCTGGAACCAGTCACTCACTCCCTTTGTGACGTGGCACAGGGCATTGTCCTGTTGGTAGACATCATCGTCACCAGGGTAAACGTCCAACATGAGGGAAGCATGTGGTCAGAGAGGATGGGCGAATAGCCATTGGCGTTCTGGGACCCATTCAGTGGTATCAGCGGTCCCAGATCATAACAGGACAGCATCCCCCAGACATGCACACTGCCATCTCCGGCCTGTACTTGACCGACAAACGTGTCTGGGTGTCGGTTCGCGTGTGTCTGACGCCGTATCCGCCACCGCCCGTCACTTCTGTGGAGTAGAGACCTGGATTCGTCGGAGAAGGCAACTTTTTCCACTCTTCCACTGTCCAATGACGGTAGTACCATTTGAACTGCAGGCGTCGTTGCCGATTGACCTGGGTTAACATGGGTGCCTTGACGCAGCGTCGATTTCGGAGACCCATGCGTAACAGGGTTAGCTCTGCTGTTATCGGGGGCACGCACTTGAGTGCCCCAGCGTTCATTTGCGGGGTCAATTGTTGCACAGTTGCGCGTCGATTGCCCTTTACTAGTCGATGCAGGCGACGTTCTCCTCTGGGGTCAATGACTTTTGAGGCTCCACAGTTACGACGTCGGGAGGTATTCCGTGTGCCAGTGGTCCATTCTTGCTACACCCTTACTACAGCACCTCGCGAACAGCCCACGAAGTCTGCTGTTTTTGAGATGCTTCCACTCTTGGCGCGGTAGCCGATGATGATTCCTTTTTTTTGAACGTCAGTCAAATCACTACCTTTGCCCATTGTGCTCACGTTACGCACGATGGCTCATCTGTCCTGGACGGCCGCTTGTATCTACGTGTGGTCGACCTTGTTATGTGCATTCTGTGACGCACCTGAGCGGTTACACTATGATTCAGGAAGTGGCCATATTATTCTGCTACGACCGTGTATGTTCAGCAAGTTTAGTTAAAGGTACTTATTAATTCAATAGCAATTCAATGACTAAAAAACTACTACAAGACAATAAGAATACTACACAGAGAAAGAAACTTGTATTTTATTTTCGAGAGTCTTTTTGCATTGCTTCATTGAACGGAATTAAATCGTTTTTTTCCGGGAAATTAAAAGTAAGGATCGTAATTCCAGGCTATTCGCTTTTCAAACAACTTTGCAGTTTTTATGAGAAGATCCGGTCATTACTGACACGACTGAAATTGTTTCTGTACGCATTCACATATTCAGAGTTTCTGCTGACACGATTATGGCATCACGACATCAGAAAGCAGATACATCTGCGGTACTTGAGTTCTAAAGATATATTTATCTGAAACTTAATACCATCTTTGATCGTTTTTTGCATATGCTATTTTTGATGGCAATTTCTCCTCTACTATGAGGAACGAACTTTTGCGAGGTCTTCAATGTTGTGCTAATGAGCTATCGGGAACAGTTATTGATTTATTGATTTTTTTGAGAGATCCGTTTCCATAGATGTTTGAGTTTGACTTGAACTACATATATGATTCAACAAATAGCTTGAAATATCTACTGGAAGTTTGGCTCTTTGGACACATCAATTCGTGGGTTGCTGCATGTTCCTCTTTGCCCTTTTACAAGGTGGAGGACAAACAGTGAAGAATTGGTCGAAATACTTCTTGCCAAAATTCTTAAATATGGAAGGGCGAATAAAAAGCAGAAGTTCATAAATTAGACATGGTTATTTCTGGTACTCCATCTCCTTTCGTATTCAGCAGAAAAATGGATAGAAATAGCTTTAAAGAAAAGAATGCCATGATAGAATACTGCAAAGACATGTTTCAGCGTTCTCTGTTGACTGGTGTTCCGCAAATCGTGGCTGCACAAAGCATAAGAAGTAAAGTATTCAAGACCTTTGTTTTCTTAGGAAGTATAGCTGGGTTTTTATATCAGACTTCTGCTTTTTTAGGCATTTATTTCTCGTACCCCACTTTGGTAGATGTGAAAGTTACTACTCCGCCGTTTGTTGATGTCCCGTCGATCACCATATGCAATAGAAATGGGTAAGATTATAGCATTTCTTTTCTATCGTTTTATTAGTGAAATTGTTATCGTGCTCCTTTATTGTAATTACCGTAATTTTCGAGCTAAGGGCAGCACCTGATAAAAATTGCTCTTTAGAAAACAGATTTGTTGTAAAGACAACACCGTCACAAGGGCAGTAGCTACTTGCCTTGCGGCTGGAGGGGCTGACCCCCAGCAAGGCAAGCAATCCCCTCCTGGAAGATGGACGTTGTAAGAAATTCTCTGAACTCTTATTTTCGGAAGTTTATTAAAATTATTCTTGTATTTCATGCAAGCTTAAAAACCTTATTTATTCGTGTATTTAACTTTTTTAAAATTATAATTGAAATGATACAGCAGAAACGATGGGTAACTCAAAAGAAATTCTTGGGGTGAATCTGTAGGAATTGCTGCGCCAATCATTCACAACTACACAGGCACAGAGCTTGTTGGTGTTAATCCTTAAACTCAGAAACATAAATAAAATATAGAGGAACGTTACAAAGTAAAAAAAGGAAAAGAAAGAAAGAAAAGAAAAAAACAGAAGCTGAGGTAGATGCGTAGTTGAGAGAAAGCTAAAACACTTTTTGTCACTTGGTAGTAGACTCTGATATGCTAAATGCTGTTAAGAAACTTTCATTTAAAGTTATTTGACTGCAAAGAAGAATTGTTGACGGGAGGTGATGTGGGAGTAGGTAAATGTGTATCTCCTAGACGTTGGAAAATAGATCTAAAGGGATATCCTTGCGCATCAGAGAGAGAGAGAGAGAGAGAGAGAGAAAGAGCGTTCTACTTTTTTCGATTCATTGCTTTGGGGTCAGTAGGAATGGAATATGAGGGCTCTTGGTTTTTGAGTTGGAAACGGAGAGGGTTTGGCTGTTAACCACGGAAAGAAGAGACTACCGCCAAGCACCAGCGAAGGAGAATGCGTCATTAAAGATGGAGAAAGAGTGGTACCGAAGAATCGGTGCCGAAAGAGTCAAAATCGACACCAATAGTTCTTCGATACTATTACGCGGATCTACGGAAAGGGACCAGAATACTTAACTAAAAAATTAAATAGTTTATCCATTAATAAAGAACCTGCAACTCAACCATAACCAAGTAAATTCAGAGAAAACGTGATTTTTTTTATATTTCAAAGGGTTTAGTTTTCTTTCACCCCTTGATTTTCATACAAATGATTTTGTATTTTATTATTAAATATTTCATACATTAAATATTTATTTATTACATATAAAATATTTAAAAAAATTATTTATCAATAATTTAAACTATTTTATTTATTGAATATTTTATAGAATGTATTTTGAATTTTATTCGATTGTTTTTGCGTTCGTGGCTTGGAGAAATTACTCGTTAATGAAGTAAATTGACAAAGGACGAAAAAACAATGAAAAACTTGCACACCGAGCCTCCCAGATAACCCCTAAGTCTCCTACCATCCCCCGGGTATGGGACCTAGCTACGGACCTGACTTTCATAATCCCAAAATTTTACAGTCCGTTAGCCGTCGATGTGAGAACTTCGACAAATAATACCGTAACACCATCGAATCACAATCTGAACTGCCTGCACATTTTTAGTCATTTTCCCATAATTTCATAATCTTTGATTTTCGATAATTCAGTGAAATAGTATAAAAATTAAAGGACGGCATTGAAAATCCGGAATGTTCTTTCTTTACTATCTTATTTATTTATTTGTGTTTAATGGTCTTTCTTAAAGGGTCGTACTGATTACAAATTCCAGCTTGTAAATACAGATTTCATGGCATGAATTACTGCCTGCGTTAAAACCACGAATGCACGTTATTATCAGGCAATTTCAGTGAATTTCTATTTTGGATAACAGTTTTCTTCTTGTTTTCTGTAGCCATGCTAAAATTTCAGAAATGCTGCAGGTTATCACATGACAGAAACATACGATCACTGCCACAAATTTCTATTATTTATATTTGATTCTAAAGCTACTGCTAATCATGTATGAGAAAAATGTCCCCCAATTTCATCATGAATGGTAGTCTCTGTCCTTGGCTTTAAGTTATCAGCTAGGAAGGGGAGAAAAAGATAATCGAGGGTCAGCAACGTCTTGTGGGTTTGTGGCAGATCTGGAAAAACCCACTGTTTTTTTACAATAAAAGCCGCGAATCTTTGCCCAAAAATTTCGGTAATAAAATTTTAAAAAAGGAACAACAAGGCAGTAAAATCACATCCAGTGGGAAGAAACTTAAGTCTTAAATGCGTGCATAAAATTCAGTTATTTTTTCACGGTGAAACAACGTTACAGCATCTAAATTAAATTTGAGTCTCTGAGTATTTTTTTTATCTGATATTACACTGTAAAAAAATAAGAGGTGCGAATTCACTGAAATCGCCTGATAATAACGTGCAGCGAAGTTGCTGGTAGGTCTCGGACTTTTAACGAAATTTCGGTTTTAAAAATTTTTCGTTTCTAATAACGGAAACTTCAGTATTTTGATAGATTTTCCGTTGCCACAAATCCTGCTTTTTTCGCAGAAATGTCGGGGTTTTCTGTTTTTATACAGAAATTTCCCAAGTTTTCGGAAAGTTCGATTTTGGCTTCTTCAGTCTCTATACAGAAGAAACTTCCGTTCACACTGCTTCTTTCAGCCTTTGCGACGTACCTACTTTGGAGATGACGCGCACAGTAAGACAGCAAAGTGGCAGCGACAAACTTTGACTGTGTAGCTTAATTGGGAAAGCATTCGGCTTCGGAGCAGAAGGATGCGGTTTCGATTTTTCTCAACCGACAAATTTGTTTTACGCCATATTGGCGCCAGAACGTAAATTGAATCTCCCGGCTGTTGTGTTCTTTGACAAATGTGTGATGTTTGTTCCCACAGCGTCTGGAATTAGTCAGAATTCCCTCCTCTACAGTGCGCTCTCCTTCAAGCGTTTTCTACAGGCTGACACGGAAACCTACGATTCCATACCAGCCCTTTCTCGGAAGGGGAGGGGGTGTATGTGACGTATCTACCACAGAGGTGACGCGCACATGTCAAGACGGCAAAGTAACAGCGACAAACTTCCTCGGTGTAGCTTAATTGGGAAAGCATTCGGCTCCGGAGCAGAAGGATGCACGTTCAAATTTCGCCACCGGCAAACGACTTTTATTAATAGTTTATACCTCTTCGAGTAACGAAGCATGCTGTCGTGCAATGAACCAGTCGCATTGCAAGGCTTTTCCCTTATGAAGTGAAGACATTATTTCCCCTCGCCCGCGCCTATGCACCATTGCTGATTGAGACAAGACACTTAACACCAACTAGCGTTTGAGGTAGAAATGAAAGGACTGGACTCGCGTGATGATGAAACGTTATTCGTTATGAATGCGGATTAATTAGTCCTTTTATTTTCTGTAGAAGCTTAATATTTTTATAATAATTTTATTTTTTCTATAGGAGAACTTATCACAAATTACATTTTTTTGGTCATTATGAGTTTTCAAAGCAACAGAATGTTTTGGAATTCGAGATTTTTTTTAAACTGACAATTTTTTTTTTTTGATTGGATGTTGAACGACCACCGTGAACAATTCAATGGGCTATAAGCATTCGCCCGTCCCTAATTTCTGGCCACTGGTTCCAGGGAAGGGAGAGAGCCAGTGCCGTATGACAAACACAACATCCATGCCTCACCAGGATTCGAACCCGGACCCCTTTCGGACGAATGATCAGAAGCCATCGCTTAGACCACTGCGCCACTGTGGCGGCAAACTGACATTGACTTTCAGTTAGGTGTTTAGAAAAAGGTGAAATATACACCGCTGAGCCATTACATTATGACCACCTACCTAATAAGCTGTAGGACCCACTTTAGGCCGCAAAACAGCGGCCACTCGGCGAGGCATCGATTCGTTGAGGTGGTGATAGGTATCATGCCTGTAGTACCTAGTACCATAATGTGAACTGCAGGTCCTTCAGTTCCCGTACATTTCGGGGTGGTGGTGATTTAGCGCGAGCCAGCTTTTCCAAGTCGAGCCACAAATGTTCGATTGGGTTCGTGTCAGGTGAATTTGGATGCCAGGACATTAACAGAAAGTAACCATGTTCCTCGAACCACTCATTAACGATTCTGGCAGTGTGGCATGGCACATTATCCTGTTTGTAATGGCCATTACCAGCATGAAAGACAGCTACCATGAAGGGGTGAACTTGGTCACAACGATGTTCAGATGCTTGACAGCTGTCAGGGATTGCGCTATTGGGATAATGGGGCCTAAAGTGTCCCAAGAAAACATCGATCACAGCATAACACCGCCGCCTCCGGCCTGTTTCCGCCCAACAGTGCATTTAGACGCCATAACTTCCGTTGGTAATTGGCGTATCCACGCTCGGCCGTCTACGTGATACACCAAGAATCTTGATTCGTCAGACCAAGACACTTTCTTCCAATCATCCACGGTCCAGTCTCGTTTATCTTGGATCCATTTCATGCGTTGTTGGCAATGACGTGCAGTGAGCATGGGGACCCAGCTGGGTCTTCGGCTACGCAGGTTCATGCGCAGAAGGCTGGGATGAACTGTGTGCTGTGACACATTGCCATGATCACCACTGTTGTAGCTGCGGGTGATTTGTCGCATGTGGCCCTGCGGTCGCCGTGAACAGTGCGCAGCAGTCTTCGCTCCATTCTGTCATCAATGAGCTGCGGACGACACATGGCTGAACGACGGTTCGTCGTTTGGCCCTCTGTGCACCACTTTTGATACGTACTCACTACAGCGGCACGTGAACAACTCACAAGCCGGACCGTTTCCGAGATCGTAGTTCCGAGGCACCGTGCCATCACAATTTGTTGACCTTTATCAAACTCCGATAAATCGGCAGATTTTCCCATTCTGACTTCGAACACTCTACTAACCAAAAGCGGGTCCTCGGGTTGTATATATACTGCTTTGTGAACTTCCCCTGCGCCACCGTCAGGTATCCAGGCGCGCTCATTTCTCTAGGCTGGTGGTGGTCTAATGTAATGGCTCATTGGTGTGCATGTCCAGTGGCGTAGAAACGCTTTTGATTTAGGGGGTAGAAGCTCATGAACCTTACATCTCAAGGATTAAGCCATCTATGGATGACCCCCTCCGAATTTTTTTTTTGGGGGGGGTACTATATTAGAGTTTTTATAAAATACGTATACTGATCAGGAATTCATCCGAATGAACATTGTTATCATCATATTATTATTAATTATTACCATTATTATTTTTATTGCTGACAAAAAGTTCACATTATTAATTTCTTATCAAAGAATGAATGGAGAAGTTTTTTTGTTTTTTTTTTTTTTGTGTTCTCTCTTTTTAATTTTTGTACTTTTTTTTTTCCATTAAAATATTGAGCAAGGACAAGTCAACATTAGGATGAATTTCTGTCAGCAGGGTTTGGAAAAGAGGGATTTCTCAGGAAATGTTATATAACTCTTTACAAGAACGAATTAAATTTCTTATCATTTTTTTTTTTTGATTGGAGGTTTAACGACCACCGTGAGCAACTCAATGGGCTATAAGCAGTCGCGCGTCCCTAATTTAGGGTCACTGGTTCCAGGGAAGGGAGAGAGCCAGTACCGTAAGACAAACACAACATCCATGCCTGACCGGGATTCGAACCCGGACCCCTTACGGACGAATGATCAGAGGCCTGCGCGACCGAGGCGGCTTTATCATTTTTGTTTACGTTGATAAAGTTAAACCGCAGTAAGATAAAAACTGCTCTACCCGCGAAGATAGTACCATTAAAGCATTATGAAGTCTATATTAAAAACTTTGAATGATACATAGGCTGACAATTGATGTAAAAAGCACATTGGTCTGGTGCAAAGCTAAATGATGGTGTAGATATCGAGGAATTGGAGTTCTTTTTTTTTTTTTTTTTTTTGATTGGAGGTTTAACGACCATCGTGAGCAACTCAATGGGCTATAAGCAGTCGCCCGTCCCTAATTTAGGGTCACTGGTTCCAGGGAAGGGAGAGAGCCAGTGCCGTAAGACAAACACAACATCCATGTCTCACCGGGATTCGACCCCGTTCGGACGAATGATCAGAGGCCATCGCTTAGACCACTGCGCCACCGGCAGGAACTGGAGTTCTATGAGTGGTATGTGAAATCCGTAATGCACTTGTTGTATTGCTACAGATCTTAAGACAGAAAACAATTTTAGTGCCAGGGCTGCGGGCGCTGAAATGTCCGCTTGTGCATTAAATTTTTTTTTAAAAGTGCAGAAAGGACGACCTGATCAAGATGCATGGAATTTTAAGAGAAAAGAAACACTGATCACAAGTATGTTATCAAGCCCTAGCCCTAACATATGCTGTTTGAAGTTATTAACAAAAACCTCGCACTCGTCGTTTCCCTGCAGAACTAATTTGCTGGAGTTTCCCAGATGGTTGGCCAGTTTTTGGTGGATGAAAAGCCTCCCACTACAAGCTCCAGATATTAAAAAAAACCAGATGACCCGCGATATTTCTTTGAAAAAAAAAAGA
The DNA here is from genome assembly GCA_039090855.1 of Macrothele yani. Classification (NCBI taxonomy): domain Eukaryota; kingdom Metazoa; phylum Arthropoda; class Arachnida; order Araneae; family Macrothelidae; genus Macrothele; species Macrothele yani. The sequence goes on along the minus strand of CM077023.1, from coordinate 77,554,662 downwards.
GAATAAAAAAAAAAAAAGTAGCATATAAATTTTACAGTTCACTCTTTATGAAGATTGGTTTGTGTTTACTCATATCGGAGGGGGTACAGTAGATATTAATGTACCCCTCTCCAAAATTTGGGGGTACATTGTACCTCTGTACCCCCCCCCCCCCGTTCCTACGCCACTGTGCAAGTCACGTACATACGGTAATGAAATTTGGGATCACTCTTGCTGCAAAATATGTCCTGACTGGGCCAGTGATGTTGAAATTGGAAAGTGTGATTTGACATTTCTGTCCAGATATTCCTACACAAATGTTCAATAACATTGAAGCTGGGACATTGAGGTTGCTATTGAAGCTGCTATACCTCATTCTCATGCTCTGCGAACCGCAACGTGACACGTTTCGCATAATGCAGGGTGCTTTATCTGGTTGAAACCAGAGACGGTGTCATTAAGAAGCACTGTCTGCAACATTAGGTGCAGATTGTCCTTAAGAATGGTTTCATACGTTGCTGAAAAACCAATGGCCCTAAGGGAATGCCATGATATGGCACCTCACAGCTTCTGGAATCCACCTCCATGGTTCATATTAGGAAACAGTCAGGACGGTATTCTTCTGGTGGTTTTCGCCAGATGTACACTCTACCAGTAGTGGGAAATAATGTAAAGCACGATTCATCACACCAGATGACACGTTTCCAGTCTTTAGCACCCCAGTTTTTATGTGCTTTGCACCACCTTACACGTTTTATTGCATTGATGTTGGTAATTAGAGATTTGTGGATTTCAGAACGGCTATAAATACTAGCACCGTGGAGTCTCCGTTGAATTGTTATTACGGAAACGGGATCATTACTACTGTGTTAACCACTGCTATTTGCTGTTTCTCCTGCGACTGTGGCATTGCTACGTGATACTGTACCCCTTTATACACCAAGGAGGTGACGTCGTCCCTGTGATTTGCATACGCGCATTGTCTGTACTCCAGTCGCAGTCGGTGTTTCCGTTATTGTGATAAACTGTAATTACACTGCTGGCCACCCAAAATGCAACACCAAGAGGGAAGCATCCGATTGGCCTGAAATTCGCAGCATGCGTTGCCCGCTAGAGGTCATGCAAACAATTAGCATTGCAGGGCATATGCAATCATGTGCGCCCGGCACGCCACCGAGAAGCACTATAAGAAGGGTGCACAGAAAGCCGGGTGTAAGTAGTGGAAGTGTGTTGTGTTGCCGGACCTGTGAGTTGGAAGCTTCCTGATGCCTCGTCGCAGAATACGGCAGTCATTCCAGCACGTTTCGGAGTTCGACGGAGGACAAATAGTGGCTTATCGCGACAGCGGTTTATCGTACCGAGACATCGAAGCCCGTTTGAGACGACATCCAGCCACAGTGAGGCGAGTATGGATTTGGTGGGTGCAGGAGAGACGGACGGATCGACGTGAGCGATTGCTGCAGCCACGCCACACCACCGAACGAGAGGACCGGCATGTTGTGCGGCGGGCATTGACGACTCACACCGCCACATCACGAACGTTACCGCAGGAATTAGGATGTGTTGCGCAACAACCTGTGTCTGCACGTTCCGTTCGACGTCGTTTGCAGAAGCGGGGACTTGCCGCACTGCGCCCATTGCTCCGATTACCATTGACGTTACACCACCGGCGAGTGCGGCGGCATTGGGCCGTTGAACGCCGCACCTGGACTACGGAATGGCACGATATTGTCTTCTCCGACGAATCCCGCTTCTGCCTGCAACACCACGATAGTCGGGTCCACGTGTGGCGGCACCGCGGTGGGAGACTGTATGACGGCTGCATTATGCATCGCCATACCGGTCCGTCGCCTGACGTTATGGTTTGGGGCGCCATTGGATATGACACTCGCACTCCTCTGATACGCATCGCCGGTACACTCAACAGCCACCGCTACATCTCCGAAGTTTTGGAGCCTGTAGTCCTCCCTTACCTGTAAGACCTGCGAGCGGCCACGTTTCAACAGGACAATGCGCGCCTGCACGTGGTACGCATCGTGCTACAATTCTTCACGGCTCACCAGGTGTCACTTCTGCCATGGCCCGCCAGTTCTCCCGATATGTCGCCCATCGAACACGCCTGCTCGCTGAACGGCAACCGAGTGGCCCGGCAAGCACCATCCGCGGCTACGCCTGATGAACTGTGGCAACGTGTAGAAACAGCCTGGACCGACATACCCTAAGCACACATCCAAAGCCTCTTTCGTTCGATGCCGCGGCATGTAGCGGCCGTTATTGCCAGTCATGGAGGCCACACGAACTATTGATGCCTGCGTGTTCCGCAAGTCGCACGAGCCTGTAAGCTCAATCGTTTCATCTTTGTATCTGTTGTTATGTGTCCAGTAAATCTGGCTTTGCTATCTCGTGTCCTTTTTGGTGTTGCATTTTGGGTGGCCAGCAGTGTATAATGCTTTTTACGACGCTCTTTGGACAACGATGCCTTTTGCGCATGAAAATCAATATAAACAAACCAGAAAACAAATACGCCGAAATTAAATTTTCTAAGGTTATCAGAGCACTGTGTTCCCCTTGTGGCACACCACAGTAGTCAAAGTTTAAAACCAATATTTATTTATCAATTCCCCTATGGGACGAATCTCGAAAATTACTTGCATGAAAAACTTCAATTTGTTCGGCACTTATTGAACACCAAAAACTTAAGAGGGAGAAAAATATCAAACAAAATTGTCAAATCGTAAATTTTATGTTGTACAGGATGTCCGAATAATGACTGTGCACTGAACGTACGAATTGCAGTAATGTATTAAAGAAATTTTGAATGGAATTACAGTAGAAGTAACCAGCCACGTGTAAGTGATCTGTGTCTGGTAACCTTCATGTCTCCTCACCCCGAGGCTCACGGAGCTGTCATTCCGAGCGAAGGTCATTCCCAAGCGCTTGGTCGACGAAGGCAGGTTTTTCGATTGATCACTCGTCTCGGCACAAGGACAATGGTGTTGAACAGAGAGTGGTTTTGGTGGAACATGTCTTTTGTCATGACGACAAGTACACGGAATAAGTGTAAAAACAGTTCGCTAGGAAATTTCGTCATGCAGACGTCTCCTACCGTAATGCGGTACGTCAGCTCGTAGCAAAGTTTCTGTACTGCTGAGAAAATGTCGGTGTTTAGTGTGCCATGACTTGCAACGCGCATTATTGGGCCCATTTTCCTCAGTGAAACCATTAACTCAGAACGTTACCGTGCCCAGATTATCCAACCATTCATATCCGAACTCGCGCAACGGGAAATCAACTAAGGATGGTTCTAGCAGGACACTGCAACTGCTGACACAGCTGGCCCATCAATACAGCTTCTGGAAGAATTCTTCGGAAACCGCATCATCTCCCGGAGACTGTGGCCTGCCCGGTCACTGGGTTTGACACCGCCTCACTTCTTTCTGTGGGGAGTCCTGCAGGAGAAGGTGTACGCAGGTAATCCGCATATACTTCAAGAGCTACAAACTGCAATAACGACCCACATCCAATAAAGCATGAGAATAACGGAACCGCTTAACAGCTGTAAGCGGTGCCCCTAGTCAGTCCGGAAGGAGGTCTAATGGACAACTTGTCCCTAAGGATTTTACTCAGCTTCTTCGGAACTTCGGCGGGTGTGTAAGATTTCCATCCTACAAAGAATGTTGCTAATTGTACTGTGGTGCGGGAAGAATGGGTTGCATTACGGCGTTTACAGTGATGTGCTTAAATGAAAAGGAAGATGTTAGAGTTCAGTTCGACGTGTGATTGTAATTACTTGAGGCGAATTCCAGCTGTCGTCTAAATCTCAGTGCCACATCGAGGCCGGCGTGGATGGGAGCTGGTGCCTGTAATATTGCCTATTCCCGGCAGGGTCTCTTGGTTTGGCTCCTGTGGGCTTTGTTCCTGCTGTATCGTGCGCAGCCGCTTAACTGTGAAGTTACACTTCACTGTCTCTAAAATTGTTCTGTTTTTGTTTGGTGTTGGGTACTCTACTCCTAATCGATCTTGCTATTTCTAAGGGCGGTTTAAGACCAGGGGTGAAACACTGCCTTCCCATAATCATCTACATTGGTAGTTAAAGTTTGCTGGAGGTCATCCAATTCTAGTGAACAATGAGTAGAGATAACAAGAAAAACTCTTGCATTTAAACAGATGTTGCTGGTTAAAAAATTCAGCTGTAAACAAGCACTGTGTTTATTGTTCTAAATGTCGACATTTTCGCTTCTGAACTCAGCTTAGTTTTCTTTAGGCTGACATTCTTGTTTTTTTTTATTGGAGGGTTAACGACCACCATGAGCAACTCTATGGGCTATAAGCAGTCGCCTGTCCCTAATTTAGGGCCACTGGTTCCAGGGAAGGGAGAGAGCCAGGGCCGTAAGACAAACCCAACGTTCATACCTCACCGGAATTCAAACCCAGACCTCTTTCGGACGTATGATCAGAAGCCATCGCTTAGACCACTGCGCCACCGGGGCGGCTCTGACATTATGCAGTATTCTGATATCCGCATCGCCACAGTCGTTGACTACATCTTTCTCTAATTCCACATGGCTTACTGACTTCTCTAACCTCTCCCGAGCTCAACTGACAAACAATACTGTTACGTCGCTGGTGACCTTCTACCCGGAATCGGTTTCAAGACGCCACACACAGGATGAAGTCGGAACGGTCGGGTTCCACTTCTGGATCAGAGAGAAATAAAGAAGACAGTTCGAACGCACGAGGGAGAATCGAAAAGTAACGCACAGCAATTTTTTCCTCTTTGCAGTTTGGCAGACAACGGGTTCGGTTGGCTGTATCAGGTGTCGCCGTGGTGAAAGACAGTGTGAACGACGGCTCAAAGATGTCGCGTTTGTTAGCGTCGTCTACAAATGAACAGCAACTCGGTGTATTACGATTTTTGTGGGCTAAAGGGAAAATGTCGACGGAAATTCACAAAGAAATGGTCGAAGTGTATGGTGGTGATTGCCTGGACCGCAGCAACATCTCCAGATGGTGCAGTTTCTTTGCAGAGGGCCGTGGCAACCTTACCGATTCGCCACGTTTCGGTCAACCTGTAACCGCGTCATCACCTGCCGCTGTGAGAGGGATTGAACAGGCAATTCTGAGTGACCGGCGGATCCATCTGCGCACATTGTCACAGAAGTTCAGCATTTCGTGCGGTATAGCGTTCGATATTGTGCATGACAAATCGCAATTTCGCAAGGTCAGTGCGCGATAGGTGCCCAAGAATTTGATAGACGACTAGAAGGGGCAGAGAATGGTGTCATCCTTGGACCACTTAATACGTTACGCAGAAGAAGGACATAAATTTCTGGCAGGTGTAGTGACGGGCGATGAGTGCTGGGCGTACCACTACACTCCCAAGACAAAGGCCAGTATGGTGTGGAAACATTCCGACTCCCCGCCACCAAAAAGATTCAGAGTAACCCAATCTGCACAAAAAGTCCTCGTGGCGGTGTTCTGGGACATGCATGGCGTTCTCCTTGTGGAGTTTCATCCAACGGGGACTACTGTGAATGCCAGAACCTACGCTAACACATTGACAAAGTTGCGTCGTGCCCTTCGTGACAAAATACCCAACATAGGTGCCGCAAATGTTAGCCCACATGTTGCACAACAGGTTCGTGACAATATTGCGCAATTTGGCTGGGAGGTGCTCCAGCATCCACCGTACAGTGCGGATCTGGCTCCTTTGGACTTTCATGTGTTTGGTCCCTTGAAAAGAATCCTGGGCGGCCAACGCTTCGATTCGGCTGACGAAGTCAAATTGGTTGTCCGCAGGTGGTTATACGCCCAGAAAACGGACTTTTATGAACAAGGTATACTAAAACTGGTACCATGCGGGGATAAATGTCTCGAGCGTCTCGGTTCTTCTGTTAAAAAATAGCTAAGAAATGTAGTTTCAATGTGTATATGTTTTGTTTTGCCTATCTATTAAACTGTTGGCAAAAAAATAGTGTGGGTTACTTTTCGATCCACTCATGTAAAATTACCTCTAGAGAGCCTTAAACAACAACAAAAAAATTAGCGACATTTAACCACTAAAAAAATACAAGCTCGACATCAGGAGAAGATCATGTTAAATAAAGAGTGAATAACTCGTACGCAAAGCAGTATGTCTGCCGCTAACTACTGCGTTCGGACAGAAAACAATTCTTTTCGTGCTGCGAGCAATAATTGGGCTTAGCAAATCCTTGCTTTAAAACGTAACCATCTCCGTTGTTTACGACATAAATGATCTGCTTACCTTTGCATAGGGCGAAAGTGTAGTCCATTTACGTATCTGAGTTTCAACACGCACACACATGCACACACACTCGGAGGCATTTATTCCAAATATCCTCATGACGACGCCAATCACAAAAACACAAGTCTCAACTTCTTGTTGAGCCACTTGTACAGACACAAGTGTCCCAGTATCACAAGAACACTGTTTTTCTAATTTGTTTCTTCCGTTTTCAACTGCAACCATGATGTCATCACGTAACCAACACTCATCTCTCACGACATAAATTGGTGCTAATGAATTCTCACATAAACAAAGACCGCTGCTTGCAAAGTTTCTCACGGTTAAGAGAAAAGTGGCAGCACTAACCCTTGTCACAGCTGTAAATCGTCGCCTCTAATGACACATTGTTTATCAAGAAGCCAGCAAAGCACTTAAGATGACTTCTCGAATCTTTGTTTTTACACTCGGCAATAAAAAATAATTTTAAGCCACGTAACAATAGCAATTCAGGTCTAACCTCCTAACGACGGCCACCTCTTCAAGTTTTCGGATATAATCTGACTTACCATCCTTGTCACATTTACGCCAAAAATCGGATTATCATCTTCAAAATTTGTATTATATGGCGTAATCCCGTATTTCTTTCATGACTAAATAACTATTTTATGAAGACGGAATTTCATTGATTGCTGTATTAACGGTGTAGCGCCGATTCGCCGTTAGAGTCTGTTAGTCGCCTACGACGAATCAACGCGCCGTTCCTGTGGCGCAGTGGTCTAAGCGATGTTTTCTGACTGTTCGTCCTGGATGGGTCCGGGTTCGAATCCCGATGGGGTATGGATGTTGTGTTTGTCTTACTGCACTGTCTCTCTCTCTCTCTCTCTTCCCAGTGGCCCTAAATTAAGGACGGGCGACTGCCTATAGCCACTTGAGTTGCTCACTGTGGTCGTTAAACACCTAATAATAATAAAAAAAAAGGTACAAGCAACAGAAAACACGACTTGAAGACTCGCCATCTGATCAAGTATTTCATTTTAACGCGTAATCAAAGTGCCGAAGTTCGACAGAATACAGTACTGGCCACTTGCAATAATGTTCCAGTGAATGGCATCCAGTACGGCTCCATCGACGGAGCCGCAAGTGTGGCACATGACGCGTTGCTTCAAGTCTTGCTGGTCAACCGAATTTCTTGCGCATACCTTTGATTTCACATATTCCCACAGAAAGAAGTCCAGAGATGACGCGTCACGCTTATATGCTGGCCAGGACACAAGACTTCCTGGATAGATCTATCGGCTTCGGAATGTTGCTGCCAATCCGTCACTTACAGACCCTGTGTGGTGAGGATGTACTGCATTCAGTTTCATACACATGTCCATGGGCATGTGTATCAAACTGGAAGGGGCAAACATAAATTAGTTTTCAGGAGGGGGAAACCAGAAATTAGTTTTCAGGAGGGGCAAACTGAAATTAGTTTTCAGGAGGAGACAAACATAAATTAGATATGTCAGGAGGGAACAAACTAAAATTAGTTTTCAAGAAGGGGCAAACTGAAATTAGTTTTCAGGAAGGGGCAAACAGAAATAAGTTTTCAGAAGGGGGCAAACAGAAATTAGTTTTCAGGAGGGACAAACTGAAATTAGTTTTCAGGAAGGGGCAAACAGAAATTAGTTTTCAGGAGGGGGCAAACAGAAATTGAAGAGCTAGGCTGGAACAACGACTTAAGGTGTGTTATGCGGTTGTATCGTTTTTTATATCAATAAATGTATTTTTATTTTTATAGCATAATTGTTGTTTTTATGTGCCGGTAGATATAAGTATGTGCTGTTTAAAATCTTTGAAACTGAATTTCTCAGAAGCATGTTGTGGTGAATAAGTCGCTGTTCCACCTAGCTCCAGTGGTGGACTGGCAATACATAAACGGCCCTAGAAGTTATTTGTGCGGCCCACTTTTGGAAAAAATTATTGAGATATCACGTTCCATAAAAAGCGTTTGTTAGTATCACACTTTACCCCGTTTATAAATTTTTCAACACAACTCTAAGAATCACTGCAGTTTTTTGTATTGGAGCAATAATTAACATTTCCCCTATTTTCCTACACTGCTGGCCACCCAAAATGCAACACCACCAAGGACACGAGATAGCAAAGCCAGATTTACTGGACACATAACAACAGATACAAAGATGAAACAATTGAGTTTACAGGAGCGTGCGACTTGCGGAACACGCAGACATCAATAGTTCGTGTGGCTCCCATGGCTGGCAATAACGGCCGCTACACGCCGCGGCATCGAACGAAAGAGGCTTTGGATGTGGGCTTGGGGTATGTCGGTCCAGGTTGCTTCCACACGTTGCCACAGTTCATCAGGCGTAGCCGCGAGTGGTGCTTGCCGGGCCACTCGGTTGCGATCAGCGACCAGACGTGTTCGAAGGGCGACATATCAGGAGAACAGGCGTGCCTCGGCAGCAGTGACACCTGGTGGGCGTGAAGAATTGTTGCACGATGCGTGCCACGTGCGGGCGCGCATTGTCCTGTTGAAACGTGGCCGCTGGCAGGTCCAGCAGGTAAGGGAGGACTACAGGCTCCCAAACGTCGGAGATGTAGCGGTGGCTGTTGAGTGTACCGGCGATGCGTACCAGAGGGGCGCGGGTGTCATATCCAATTGCGCCCCAAACCATAACGCCAGGCGACGGACCGGTATGGCGATGCATAATGCAGACGTCATACAGTCTCTCGCCGTGGTGCCGCCACACGCGGGTCCGATCATCGTGGTGTTGCAGGCAGAAGCGGGATTCGTCGGAGAAGACAATGTCGTGCCATTCCGAAGTCCAGGGACGGCGTTCAACGGCTCACAGCCGCCGCACTCGCCGGTGGTGTAACGTCAATGGTAATCGGAGCAATGGGCGCCGTGCGACAAGTATCCGCTTCTGCAGACGACGTCGAACGGTACGTGCTAACACAGGTTGTTGCGCAACACATCCTAATTCCTGCGGTAACGTTCGTGATGTGGCGGTGCGAGCCGTCAATGCCCGCCTCACAACATGCCGGTCCTCTCGTTCGGTGGTGTGCAGCGGCTGCGGCAATCCCTCACGTCGATCCGCCCGTCCCTCCTGCACCCACCGAATCCATACTCGCCTCACTGTGGCTGGATGTCGTCCCACACGAGCGCCGATGTCTCGGTACGATAAACCGCTGTCGCAATAAGCCACTATTCGTCCTCTGTCGAACTCCGAAACGTGCTGGAATGACTGCCGTATTCTGCGACGAGGCATCAGGAAGCTTCCCACGCACAGGTTCGGCAGCACAACACACTTCCACTACTTACATCTCGCCTTCTGTGCACCCTTCTTATAGTGCTTTTTGGTGGCGTGCCGGGTGCACATGATTTGCATATGCCCTGCAATGCTAATCGTTTGCATGTACTCTCGCGGGCGACGGATGCTGCGAATTTCAGGCTAATGGGATGCTTCCTTCTTGGTGTTGCATTTTGGGTGGCCAACAGCGTAGATACCTCATATCCCCAGTAAAATTTAATGTAAAAACAAAACTACTTCTGTTGCTAAGAAGCAGCAGACAAAAGGTACGTTCTCTGAGAGACTGTTGAAGACTATTCTATTATTATGAATTTTATTGCAATTAATGAAATAATCGAATTAAGAATTTGAAGTAATATTTTCGCTTTTAGTGATAACGGTACTCCAAACGTGCCAAAAATTGATTTCTGTTTTCTTACCAGCCATTAATAATACACGAAAAAATCTCTTGGAAAAACTGAATCTCCAGAATTGCAAGAATTTCAATACAAATTTATGAAGTGAGAGAAATTAAAAATGCGAAAATTAAGTTTTATTTACTTTCAGATTAAAAAAGTATTTTTGCTCTAGCTGAAACACTTTCCAGAATTAGTTCAAGAATTGATGTAACGGGAAGGCCCGAAAAGTAGTAAATCAGATGCAAATTTCGTTCAAAAAATAAGCGTACATAGTATAAAAAGCAGCAAAATGTTTATCGTAGGTGAACCTCAATGCATTAACGTACACAATGAATTTCCAGTTTCTAACCCACACTACTGATAGCATATTTGACTATTAAACAGCTGCTGCAGTTGGCAAAAGCGGCGTGATATAGAGGATATCACCCCAATGGGAGGGGGCTTATATGTGAAAGTCGAGAAAGGTGAATATGGTGTATCAAAAAACGTCTTTGATTTAACAGAACTTTTTCTATGTAGGCTTTTATTTGTTGTTTTCCGAAGTCGTTAAAGTGGTACACAAACTTTGCGGTTTTAGTATAACTTGGTTTTCTTCTAAAAGAACATTGAAGTACAAGTGCATATACACTGACGGAAAAAAAATCCCAACACCACGAAAAAATAGTTGTAGAGGAATGAAATGGCGGAAATACATTTGTATAGGTAACATATTTAATCGATTAAGGTTTCAAGATCACAGCTTATTGTAAGCGCGAGAAGAGCCATTTTAAATGTGAAATGCTGGTACAATAATAACTGGTGTAACCGCCAGAATGTTGAATGCAAGCACGCAAACGTTCATGCATTGTGTCGTACAGGTGCTGGATGCCAGTTTGTGGGATGGAGTTCCATGCCTGTTGCACTTGGTCGGCCAATACAGGGACGGTTACTGCTGGTTGGGGGTGAAGCTGGAGTTGTCGTCCAATGATGTCCCATATGTGCTCGATTGGTGAAAGATCTGGTGATCTAGCAGGCCACGGCAACATGTCGACACTCTGTAGAGCATGTTGGGTTACAACAGCAGTATGCGGGCGAGCGTTATCCTGTTGGAAAACATCCCCTGGAATGCTGTTCATGAATGGCAGCACATCAGGTTGAATCACCAGACCGACGTACAACTGTGCCGTTAGGGTGCGTGGGATAACCACGAGAGTGCTCCTGCTGTCACAGGAAATTGCTCCCTAGACCATAGCTCCAGGTGTAGGTCCAGTGTGTCTCGGCCGTAGACAAGTTAGTTGCAGGCGCTCACCTGGCCTCCTTCTAACCAACACACGGCCATCACTGGCACCCAGGCAGAACCGGCTTTCATCAGAAAACACAACAGGTCTCCACTCCGTCCGCCAATGAGCTCCAGCTTGACACCACTGACGTCGCAAACGGCAGTGGTTTGGAGTAACTGGAATGCACGCTACAGGTCGTCTGGCTCGGAGCTGTCCTTCAAGTAACCGATTTGTAACAGTTCGTTGTGTCACTGTGGTGGCAACTGCAGCTCGAATTGCTGCCACAGACGCGGTACGATGTGCCACGGCCATACGCCGTACACGGCGGTCTTCCCTCTCAGTAGTGCCACGTGGCCGGCCGGAACCCGGTCTTCTTGAGGCAGTACCTTCCCTTGACCACCGCTGCCAACAATCACGCACTGTGGCTACATTCCTGCCAAGTCGTTCTGCAATATTGCGGAAAGAAAATCCACCTTCTTGTAGCCCTATTACACGACCTCGTTCAAACTCCGTGAGCTGTTGATAATGGCTTCTTCGTCTTCTTAAAGGCATTCTTGACTAACATCAACACCCTACGTCGAATCTCAACGATAACTAACACTCACGAACATTGCAGCGCGTATTTACAGCAAACCTGCTTTGCATGTTCCTAGGGGGTGCTACTAGCGCCACACGTATGCGCCGAGCGCGAAATTTGCATAGACGGCATCTTACAGATGTACTCTCACCGCCTACCAACTGTCGTTTATCTAACACAACCCCTTCTTGGTGTTTGGATTTTTTTCCGTCAGTATATATATATATATATCATCATCATCATTGTCAACCATTATCAATCCACTGCTGGACGAAGGTCTCCCCAAGTTTCCTCCACAACGGTCTGTCTTGTGCCAGTCTCCTCCATGTCACTCCCGCATACTTTCGAATTTCATCCACCCATCTCCCATGTGGTCTTCTTCTGGGTCTTTTCCTGTCCCTTAGAATATATATATATTTTATTCTGTTAGCATGTAATGTCTACCGGCCCAGAATATGGCGGCCCACCGGGAATTTTCCCGGTATCCCGGAGGCCCAGTCCGCACCTGCATAGCTCCTCAGCTGCAAACAACATTCAAAAACACCACACTCAAATTTTCTGTGTCCCTTCTTGTTGTCTAACCAGTTTTACCAAACATACAAAGCATAAATTTAACTGAAAATCAGAAGATTCAAAAACTTCTTAAAAGACAGATAAATGAAATTCGACAGCTTGTTGAGACAATAGTGAAATTTCTATGCTCTTTTTCTGAGCCTTGACCTTTCAGATACTTGTAACCCATGCGCCACGAAATTCCAGTGATCAATTAATCGGTCTTAAAAAAAAAAAAACTGAAAGAAAAAGTTCTGGAAACAATTTCAGATCTTTGTCAAGCAGTGAATGCGGCTGCTGCAGAGAATGATACATTTTTCATTCCTTCACCTTTCATGCTGTACGTATCTATGTTGTTTTCTAACATTCAATACAAAAATTTAATATTATTATTTTCCACAGAACAATTACAACGTTATTCCTATATTTAGTGCTTTCACACTCATTCAGAAGTTCAGCAGAAAAATAAGCTATCAGAAATAATGTAATCGCAAAAAACCTTTGTAGTACCTTCCAAAACCAGAAATTGTAAAGTCAGATTTCCAGGAGAGGGCAAGTGTCCCCTCATGCTCCTCCCCATGGGCGCCCATGCACATGTTTCTCAAATGGCTTATTGGTATATTTCGGCCTATTCCTCCAACTGATTTTGCAGGAAATCAGTAAAGCTGCCGCCAGTTAGTCTAATAATAATAAAAAAAGACCCAATAATGTGCCGCTAAATGCCGTACCGTATATTTATGAGCAGCAGATGGCAGCGTAGGAGTACATCAAATGATGTCAGCCCAGAAGTGCATTAAATGTTCAAGAAGCGAGTTTCGCAAGAGACTCACTTTGCCACCCATTCTAAGGAGCTATGCCTTGGATGTATCGCGTCAGCAGAGTAGGCGAAAAGAGGAATGGTGGTGCTCATGAAATTGTAGTCGATTTCTGGACTACAATTGCAGACAGGGATAGGGAAGAAATAGAATTAGATTGTCATCGGATGGTAAACAGGAAATAACAATTCTTGGAATTGTGTTTATTTCTTCTTTCACCTTCCAAGTGAGCGTTGCATTGGGAGGATCGGTGCTGCTTTTGGCTTATATGTGTTGTGTAGTTGAATGTTCTTGAAATATTTAATTAATTAACTTTAGTATTAATACACACTAAAGAGCAATTGAATTAGAGATACCTGTCTAGTAACCTGTAGCACCACCTTTCGCCCTGATGGCGGCGGCGATTCGTCTCGTCATGGACTCGAGAAGACACCGGAAGCGTTGGGAAGCCATACGTATCCACGACCCCTGAACAAGCTCCCACAGTTCACGAAGATTTGATGGAGGGGGAGGGGGGTCAGAGACTCGAACATCTCTCTCGATGGCATCCCAGATGTGCTCGATGGGATTGATGACAGGTGACCTAGCTGGCCAAGGAAGAGAGGTCCCGTCGGTGGAGTGTTCATCCAAACATTCGGATACAATTCGGGAGCGATGCCACGGTGCATTGTCTTGTTGCAGGATGAGGTCCCCAGTGGGATGTTGAAGACGCACAAACGGGAGCAAATGGTCATCCTGGATATCCCGGTAACGTTGACCTGTGAGGGACGATGTCACACGTACCAGGGGTCCCATTTCAGTCCAGGTAAACAGTCCCCAGACGAGAATACCACCCCCACCAGCTTGAAGAGTACCCTGCTGGCAAGAAGGATAAATCGCTTCCTGTGGTTTGCACCGTACTCGTATCCTGCCATCCGCATGTACCAATGTGAATCTCGACTCGTCAGTCCAGGCAACATTTTCCCACATGTCTAGGGTCCAGTGGCGATGTTCCCGCGCCCATACTAATCTTTGCACCCTGTGATGTGCGGTCAGCAGCGGTACCTTCGTGGGACGATGGCTTCTGTGCCGCATAGCAAGGAGATAGTTCTGGATGGTGTGGCTGCCTACACGTTTTTGGGCACCCGCGTTAAATTGCCGAGTGATTTCTTGCACTGTGGCCCGTCAATCCGCTGTTACAATGCGAGCTAGCCAACGATGACCCCGCTCATCCGCACGCTGTTGTCCACGGCAGTTGGTACTTGCAGGGATGGTTTTACCGGATTCGACTACTCACGGTGCACCCGTGACACAGTGGCTCGTGAAAATCCTAGTGCCTGCACGACTTCCAAGATGGAGTGACCCATTCGTCGGGCCCCGACAATTTGCCCACCATCAAATGTACTTAGTCTTTGATCGCATCACTCCTTATATTGTCGGATCGCTGCATACGTCATGTCGTTTCCGTTTACAGGGCCGCACACAGCGCCACATTTGCATAACGCCAGCTGTCTCTAATTCAATTGTTCTTCAGTGCAGTTAATTAATTAAGTCTTTCAGGTATATCTAATTATTATAGGTATGTATAATTAACGTATATATGCATATTACCTCTTATGCATATTTTTAATTGGTGGAAATTTCCCCCAAAAACACGAATTTAGCAAGCGCCCAGTTTTAACGAGGATGTCCGTTAGTCCCTAGCTCTGTGTTATAAGCGAGTTCCACTGGGTGTGTGTGTGTGTGTGTGTGTGTGTGTGTGTGAAACATTATGACCACCTTCCTAACATGATGTTGGTCATCCGCGTGCCGCCAAAACAGCGCTTACCTGGCGAGGCACAGACGCTATAAAATTTCTAAAGATGTTTTCTAGTACAGTATTTGGTGCCACACGTCACAAAAAGATTCTTTAACTCTTGTAAGTGACGTGGTTGAGCCGCAGCAAACCGCATTTGCTGTTTCAATACAAACCACAGATGCTCTACTGGATTGATGTCTGGGGAATTTGGAGGACAGAGCAATACCTGGAAGTCTTCCTCATGTTCTGCGAACCATCCTCGAAAAATACGGGGAGCGTGGCATGGCGCATTATCTTTCTGAAAGAAGACACTACTATAGGGGAATACCGTTGCCATGAAAGGATGTACCTGATCTACAGTGATGTTTAGGTAGGTGATAGACGTCATAGTTTCCTCCGCATGAATGACTGGGCCCAGGGTTTTGCAGCGCAATATTGTCCAAAGCATTACACTACCTCCAGCTGCTTGTTTTCGTCTCACGGTGCATCCTGGTGGCAACACTTCCCCAGATAAACGACTCACACGTCCCCATGATGCAACAGGAAACAAGATTCATCGGACCAGATAACTTTCTTCCAATAAATAAAGGTCCAGTTTTTATGGTTGCCTGCCGGTTGTAGGCGCTTTCGACGGTTAATCGAGGTTAGTATGGGATCGGAGCGGCTTCCAACTACGCAGCCCCATTTTCAACAGGGTTCGATGCACTGTAAGTTATAACACATTACTCCCGTCTCTAGCATTCAAATTACTGGAGAGTTGCTACACAGTATCCCGTCTGTTGGCTCGTACCATACGGGATAGCCTTCTGTCACCTCTATCATCGATCACCCGTAGATGGGCCACACCTTTCCAGCGCTTCGTGGTTTCCGTCCTCGGCCCACTTTTTGAAGGTACTAACCACGGCTGACTGTAAGCACCCTACAAGCCTTGCCGTCTCGGAAATGTTCTGACCCAGTCGTCTGGCCATTACAATTTGGCCTTTGTCAAACTCGCTTTAGTCCTCTGCCTTTCCCATCAAAGGAACACGAATAATACTGATTAACAGAGCTCCGTACAGGTGTTATACACTGCTGGCCACCCAAAATGCAACACCTAGAAGGAAGCATCCGATTGGCCTGAAATTCGCAGCATGGGTCGCCCGCGAGAGGACATGCAAACGATTAGCATTGCAGGGCGTATGCAAATCATGTGCGCCCGGCACGCCACCGAGAAGCACTACAAGAAGGGTGCACAGAAGGCGGGGTGTAAGTAGTGGAAGTGTGTTGTGCTGCCGGAGCAGTGCGTGGGAAATTTCCTGATGCCTCGTCACAGAATATGACAGTCATTCCAACACGTTTCGGAGTTCGACAGAGGACGAATAGTGGCTTATCGCGACAGCGGCTTATCGTACCGAGACATCGACGCCTGTGTGGGACGACATCCAGCCGCAGTGAGGCGAGTATGGATTCGGTGGGTGCAGGACGGATTGCCGCAGCCGTGGCACACCACCGAACGAGAAGACCGGCATGTTGTGCGGCGGGCATTGACGGCTCGCACCGCCACATAACGAACGTTAGCGCAGGAATTAGGGTGTGTTGCGCAACAACCTGTGTCAGCACGTACCATTCGACGTCGTCTGAAGGACCGGGGACTTGTCAAACGGCGCCCATTGCTCCGATTACCATTGACATTACACCCCCGGCGAGTGCGGCGGCAGTGGGCCGTTGAACGCCGCACCTGGACTACGAATGGCACGACATTGTCTTCTCCGATGAATCCCGCTTCTGCCTGCAACACCGCGTTGGTCGGACCCGCGTGTGGCGGCATCGCGACGAGAGACTGCATGACGCCTGCATTATGCATCGCCATACCGGTCCGTCGCCTGGCGTTATGGTTTGGGGCGCAATTGGATAGGACACCCGCACCCCTCTGGTACGCATCGCCGGTACACTCAACAGCCACCGCTACATCTCCGACGTTTTGGAGCCTGTAGTCCTCTCTTACCGGCAGGACCTGCCAGCGGCCACGTTTCAACAGGACAATGCGCGCCCGCACGTGGCACGCATCGTGCAACAATTCTTCACGGCCCACCAGGTGTCACTGCTGCCGTGGCCCGCCTGTTCACCAGATATGTCGCCCATCGAATACGTCTGGTCGCTGACCGGCAACCGAGTGGCCCGGCAATCACCACCTGTGGCTACGCCTGATGAACTGTGCAACGTGTGAAAGCAGCCTGGACCGACATACCCCAAGCCCACATCCAAAGCCTCTTTCGTTTGATGCCGCGGCGTGTAGTGGCCGTTATTGCCAGCTATGCTGGCCCCACGAACTATTGATGTCTGCGTGTTCCGCAAGTCGCACGGGCCTGTAAGCTCAATCGTTTCATCTTTGTATCTGTTGTTATGTGTCCAGTAAATCTCGCTTTTCCATCTCGTGTCCTTCTTGGTGTTGCATTTTGGGTGGCCAGCAGTGTATATACACAGGGTGAGTCAAAAGTCGCAGGATACCTTTGTGTTTCAGAAACGGGAGGAAAAAGGAAATATCTGAATAACCCAGCAAAGAATTGGTGGGGGCGCCTATCTTTTAGGCTATTTCCGGAACATGGCCGCCATCTTGAAATCCGCCATATTGGATCAAGGCCAAATTTTTCAAATCATAAGCGGGTCATTTTGCATATCAAACAAGAGCATAATTTTCTCAGAAATTGATTGTCGTAATAGGATTTGACTCATAAGTTCTGGTTCACAAGTTATCAACACAGAAAGGTGAAATAACAACCTTTGAAGTACCCTGTGATGCACAGCTATTTGATGTTCTCAGTGTGTTGTCCCTGTTGCTGAACACAAAGCTGAAGGCGCTTGATCCAATCGTTATCCACCCGTACGAGCATATGGGAAGAAATGGGGTTACAGGCCTCTAGGATGCGTTGCTGAAGGTAGTGTCTGTCGCGGATTTTCTCAGTATACACCAGTTGTTTCAAATGACCTCACAGATAAAAGTCGAGTGGTGTGAGGTCGGGGGATCTGGGTGGCCATTCTGCAGGACCACGCCGGCCAATCTAATGACTAGAGAATTGAACATCTAGCCATTGACAAACACTTGATCCGTAGTGTGGTGGAGCCCCATCGTGTTGGAAATAACAGTGGAAACTGCCATCTTCATTCAGAAGGGAAGGGAACACTGTTTCCTCCAGCGTTTCCAGTTAGCGCTGAGCATTTAGGTTATTGTCGACGAAAATGGGCCCGATTATACGGATGACCCAGATTCCACACCACACCTTTACATTACCAACGACGTTGGATGGTTCCGTCCAGTGAGGGTTCCTCTCATTCCAGTACCTGTGGTTCTGCCGGTTAACCTCACCACTGATATAAAAATTGGCCTCGTCACTGAACAAAATGCCCTGTGCGAATGAGGGATCTCTTTCATGTTGGTCTAAAGAACTGGTGCTGAACTCGACACGTCTATCAGGGTCATCCTCTGATAGTTGCTGCTGCATCTGGATCTTGAACGGATGCCTGTGAGCGGTGTGAAGAATTCATACAATGGCTGACTGGCTGATACCACATTCTGCTGAGACACGTCGTGTGCTACGTTGTGGACTCATTGCAAAGGATGCCAAGACCGTTGTTGAGGTTTTCTCGTCGGTAGAAGTTTTCGGCCGACCACTACGTGGCTCGTCGTCCACATGCCCAGTTTCTCGGAATTCGGATATCAGGTATGCGACAGTGTTGTGTGAAATTGGCGGTCTTTCTGGTTGTCGGTTGTTGAAGTCTGCGGCTATGATACGGCAGCTGGGTTCCCCTAGACATTAGGATCACTTCAATCCTCTCCACTTTCGTCAATGTCATCTTCAGTTACCTGGAACAAACAATGGTTATTTCAGCTTTTCCTGTTGATAACATGTGAACCAAAACAAATATGTCAAATCTAATTACGGCAATCAGTTTCTGAAAAAATTCTGGTCTGGTTTGATATGCAACATGACTTTCTTACCATTTGAAAAATTTGACCTTGATCTAATATGGCGGAGAATATGGCATGGGTTAGTTTCCGAATAGTCTTTCAAGAAGCAGAAAACAAATATGCACTATATTGACAAAAGTCACCGGACACCCTTCAAAAGCAAATGAACGGATCCACTGCGTTGTTAAGATGCGCAGTACAGCTGAAAACTGTATAAAAACAAGCCTGCACCTGACCGCGATCATATTGCACTGTGAGGTTGAGTGAAAATGTCGCAGCGGGAGAGAACTGACTTTGAGAAAGGAAAGATTGTTGGGTGTTATATTAGTGGGTTGTACATAAGAGAAACCGAGAGGCGTTTAAACATACCCAAGTCAACTGTTTTGGATGTACTGAATAAGTGGAAGACACATGGCGTGCCTGAAGCAGCAAAACGTACCGGCAGACCAAAGAAAATCAGTGATAGAGGACGTCGAAGCCTCAGGAGAGTCTTTACAACTAGTCGACGGAGTACTGCACAAGACCTCAGTGTACAGGTGAGTAAAAATGGTGGAACCTCGGTATGCACACGTACCATTCGCAGAGAACTTCATTCCATGGGTTACCATGGCCGTGCGGCTGCTCATAAGCCTTTCATCTCCACTTGGAATGTTACTCGTTGTTTAGCATGGTGTAAAGAACATTTGTCGTGGACCGTGGATCAAAGGAAACGGGTCCTGTGGACTGATGAATCCAAACACGCGATCCATCAGTCTGATGGCCGTGTGTGGGTATGGCGGCAGCGGGGGAAACGCTATTTACCATAGTGTACTGTTCTTACGGTCAAATTTGAAGCTGGTAGTGTATTCGTGTGTGTGTGTGTGGGGGGGGGGGTTCGTGGTATGGCCGCGGCCCATTGGTTATCGTGGACAAACCTGTGAACCAGCACGTCTACCTCGATATTCCGTACAGTTATGCCCTACCGACTCTGTGGCAATACTATGGAACCGAGCCTTGTTCGTACCAGCAGGATAATGCACCGAGCCATAAAGCAAGGACTGTTACGGCGTGGTTTGACGATAATTCCGTATCGTGTGTGGACTGGCCAGCACAGAGCCCTGATCTTAATACCACCACATATGGAACGAATTAGAGCACCGCATAAGAAGTTCGGAACCAAGACCAGTTACCGGCAACAATTAGCTGCAGCATTATGTAATGAATGGAAGCGCATACCTATCGCTGTGTCCAAACCATTGTCGAAAGCATGTCTCGAAGGGTCAGTGCATGCATATTAAGGCTAAAGGTGGACCGACACCGTACTAATGTATGTCAATAAATGCTATATTGTGTTTCTCTTCTAGGTGTCCGGTGACTTTGGTCAGTATAGTGTATTTTCTACATGCAATACTAATGTCAAGCTTTATCTTAGATCACATATACGTGTATGGGACGTCCTACTTATCTTCCAGTGCTCTCTGAAATTGATTATAATTTATTTGACAAGCGAATACGACCAATAATTTTGGTTGGAAAATCAGCAGGATATTTTACACTGATGGCCATTAAAAGTGCAGCATCAGGAAGATCGCATCCTAGGGGCTCGAAAGTTGGCAGAAGGGTAGAACACGGGCGTACATGTAAATGATTAACCGGGCAGCACATATGGAAAGCATGTGGGACAGAAACGCCCCCCTGGAAGTTATAAAAGGGGGTAAACAAGGAGCCGGTGTTAAGCACTCGAAGGGTGTTTGCTCGCCGTTCCTGGCCACGAACAGCTGCAGCATGTCCCGTCAAAGACAAATGCAGTCCTACCAGCAGGTTTCCGACTTCGATCGCGGGAGAATTGTGGCACATCGGGACTGCGGATTATAACTCCGAGACATCGGTGCTCGTGTGGGAAGACTTGCGGCCACTGTGGGGAGAATATGACATCAGTGGGTAGCGGAGGAACGAACACACGGACGTGCGGGATCCCAACGGTCCCGACAGACCACAGAACGAGAGCACCAACATCTGGTACGCCTGGCTCTGACGGATCACACAACCACATAGATCACCGTAGCTCAGCAATTCGGCAGATCTGGTGCGTGGCACAACACCCAGTCTCTGCACGGACGGTTCGACGTCGCTTGCAGCAGCGGAGAAATTTTGCACGGCACCCATTGCTTCACTTACCTTTGACTGTACAACACCGGCGTCTGCGACTGCAATGGTACTAAGAGCGTCGCACATAGTGGAGAGAATGGCAAGGCATCGTATTTTCCGACGCATCCTGCTTCAGTTTGCAGCACCATGATTGACGAATCCGTGTCTGCGGGGCCACGGCGACCGGCTGAGTGAATCCTGCATTATGCTACGCCATACCGTCCCGGCACCCTGCGTTATGGTATAGGGTGCCATTGGATTCCACTCCCGCACGCGCCTTGTCCGCATTACCGGTACGCTGAACAGCCATCGCAACAACACTGAGATGCTGGAGCCTGTTGTTCTACTATATCTTCAGGGACTGTCTGGTGCCATTTACCAATAGGATAATGCGCGACCACGTGTGGTCCACAAAGTCCAAGACTTCCTGGATGGTCACCATGTACCACGTTTTCCTTGGCCCGCGCGGTTTCCGAGAGGAAGAGACGTTGGATGTCTGTTTGGGGAATGTCCGTCCACGCAGTTTCGATATGATGCCACAGTTCCTACGTTGTAGCTGGATGTCGTCGCCCATTAAACATGTGTGTTCCATGATCGCCGCACGACTGGAACGCCAGCGACCACATCCAGCTACAACGTAGGAACTGTAGCATCAAATCGAAGCTGCGTGGACGGACATTCCCCAAACAGACATCCAACGTCTCTTTCTCTCGATGCCGGGCCGTGTAGCAGCTGTAATAGCCCCCCCCCTCATGGTGGCTACACGAGATACTGATTGTTATGTGTTCTCCTCGTCTCACCGTGCTGTATTTGTAATCGATTAACCCTTGTATCATCTGCTTTCTCTACAATAAATATGGCTTTGATATCACTTGTATTTCGTGGTGTTGCACTCTTAATGGCCAGCAGTGTATTTACAGTACAATAGATAGCGTAGAAATGCAAGAATCAAAAGCCGTGTATAAAGTGGAATAAAAATTACTTATAATGTTTATCATTTTGAAAGGAAAGTACGAAAAGGAATTCCAGCCTGTTTTGCAAATCTTTGACAGCATCCTTCGTAATGGCATCTTTTTCGGAAAATTTCTCCTGTATCTGGCTAGAGTGAAATGTTTTATTTAATTTTTTATTTTACTTTAATTTATTTATTCCTTGCTGGCTCCTGAAATAGAAATATATAGAAAGATCCTAACGGTCTTCATCAGCACATTGAGAGCTAACCATAAAACGTTTATTCTTATTTCTGGATATCAAAACAAGGAGTTTATCACGCTGAAGCACAAAAGGTGAGAGAGAAGTACGAGTGATCTTCAAGTACACGTTCGGGTGATTCCACAAAACATGAGGCATGATAAAATCGACGACAATAAGTCGGTCCTGAGTTTAAGGTGGTTTAAAATGCCAAAGGTAAAGTAAAAAATCATACATTTACCTTCGCGTTTTATATGTCTGAACTGAGTGGCCACTTTATTATGACCACCTGACAGTTTTAAGCAAATGAGCTATGGCTGCACGCTGTTGCCGCCAGAGGGCGAGGCTATTATAAAAAAGGGAAAGCTTAGTGCTTGCGACAGTAGTAGAAGGGATTTTTGGGTGACGTGATGGGTAAACAATGCGATTTGATGGACATTCAACGACAGATGATTGTAAGAGCTCGGAGCCATGGAGCGAGTATCACCGAAACCGCCGTATTCGTGAAATGTTCCATAGCAGGTGTTGTTAAAGTGCTTAAAGACTGGACTGTCAGCCAAAAAACTGGGTCTCTACGTGCAGCGTGCGGTCGTCATCGACTAGTGACTGCTCGGGCGGAACGCAGAGTGTCCAGACTGGTAACAGACAACAGAAGGGCAACAGTTCAGCAAATTACAGACCATCTTAATCAAGGATCCCATCAAATGATCTCTGCACGCACTGTTCGCCGTACACTGCATCGGATGGGATATGGCAGCCGAAGGCCTGTTTGAACACCTTTGCTGTCTGCAGTTAACAACACAAAACGCCTCCAGTTTGCACAGGAGCACAAGGATTCGACAGTCGATAATTGGAAACAAATTACGTGGTGGGATGAATCACGTTTTCAGTTGCACCATGACGATGGCCGAGTGAGAATTTAGCGGAAACAACACGAAAGCATGGACCCCAAATGCATTGCTACAACCATTCAAGCTGGTGGAGGCAACTTTGTGCTTTGGGGAATGTTTTCCTGGCATGCTTTGTGCCCTTTAATTCGTGTCTGACTAGCACATCATATCTAAACATGGTTGCGGACCAAGTGCATCCTGTCATGTGGATGGTTTATCCCAATGGCGATGGCTACTTTCAACAAGATAATGCGTCCTGCCATAGTGCTCGTATTGTACAGGATTGTTTTCAGGAACATGCCGGTGAGTTTACTTTGCTTAGGTGGCCCCCACAATCTCCAGATCTCATCCCCATTGAGAATTTGTGGGATGAAGTTGAACGAGCCATCAGACAGCTGGATCCACAACCCTGCAATCTCACACTCCTGGAAAGTGCTATTCAGTAAGCATGGTCTCAGATTCCACAAACCACCTATCAATATCTCGTGGAGTCCATGCCACGAAGAATCATCGCAGTACTAAAGGCAAAAGGTGGCCCAAAGAAGTACTGAGGGTGGTCATAATAAAGTGGCCACTCAGTGTATAGTTTCGCACAAAGCTAAGATCAAAATTCTGTGTTAAAAAGATATATTTAAAGTAAATGTTTTCTTTGTCCTTTAATAAAATCACTGCTGATTGGTAGAACAAAGTGCCAAAAAGGGCTTCAGCCTGTTCCTGTCGATAACTGTTAGAGACTCATTGCATTTTCACTCTTGTTATGTTATAATGAATTAGCTTTATTTTCTTTCCGCTAAGCTAATTAATATGAATGATTCTCTTCCTACCAGCTAGCTAATGATATACTTGTACTAAGCTTCAAAATAGTGAATTCAAAAGGGTGTTGTTACTAGTTAATTACGAACGTAAACAAAGTCTTAACGCTGGTTATTTATGGTAATAAACTAATGTTATAAACCTAACATCCAGACAGAGGTCTGACAAAAACTATGAATTGAGAAAGACTAACTTACGGCAACTTCTTTATTATAAGACTCTTGGTCATCTAAAGCACACACACAACTTGTTTTACAATAATGAAGAATCTCTCCTCATAACAACACAATCTCTCCTCGTATTACAAACGCTTTCCGTAAACAACAACGCTCTCTCATAACAACGACAAAAGCTCTCCTCATAACAACACAAAAGCTCTCCTCATAACAACACAAAAGCTCACTCTAAGTCTCGATGAACGCGCCTATATACTAGCTACCACCACGTCATGACTTACACTCATTGCCAGATCTCATTCAGCGGGTGAAATAATATTTCGTTCAGTAAGAAGATAATTTACATAGTAAAATAAAATAACCAGAGATAGTAAAATCAAAAGGAAAGTGAATATAGAGTATACGTTACATCATCTCCCCTTAATTTTTTCTTTTTTTTTTTTCTTCTTTTTTTGTTTCCGAAAAACCTATCAATTTTGGAGTGTAAGTCTTACATTTCGTTGAATGACGTTTCTCGACCACTTTTTTGTTTTATTGTTTGGTGGTAGCCGTATTTACAATCTCGTCCCTCGCTATCTGGCATTTACTAGGTTTTAACGTCAAGCCAGCATTGTATATGAGTTGGAACACCTGTTTGAGCAGAGAAAGGTGCTCGTCAAAAGTCTCTGATGTGATAATAATGTCATCCAAATAGACATGCACATGGGGACCCAGGACAGGTCTGAGAACCGTATCCATAAGCTTTTGGAAAGTAGCAGGTGCAGAAGCTAGTCCAAAAGGCATACGTAAATATTCATAGGCCCCAAAAGGAGTCACAAAGCCTGTTTTATCGACAGAGTCCGGATGTACTGCTACCTGCCAATATCCACTTGCCAAATCCAAGGTTGACATCCATTTGGTTGACGACAGGTCATTTAAAATATGCGACATGACAGGTAGTGGATAATTGATCGTTTTTGTGACTTGGTTGAGCTTGCGGAAATCTGTCACGAAACGAAATTCATTGGATTGTTTCTTTGGAACCAAAAAGGCAGGAGCAGCCCAGGCGCTTGTGGATTCCCTGATTATGCCCTGCTTAATCATTTCAGAAATTTGACGTTGCATTTCCTGTTTCTTATGTGGAGCACAAGGGTAAGGTTTCGTCGCAATTGGTTTCGAACCATCAGTGTCAATGACATGATAAACCACCTGTGTGAAACCAGGTTGATCCGAAAATAAACCAGGGCTTTCCTGTAAAAGGAGAGAAAGCTGGTTTCGTTGCCTCTCATTCAATTGGTCACTCAATAATAAACTCGTTATATCTACAGGAACCATAGGAATCATTTCGACAGGCTCCGGAAAGGAAAGCACATGTTGTACAAAATTCAAAGTTATTTGAAACTTATGTATAAAGTCCATTCCCATTAGACATTTCACAGGTAGTTCGTCTATAAGCAGGAAAGAATGCGTAAAACGAGCTTTTCCCAGCCCTAAAGATAATGTGACAGTTCCTGAGATACTGAAGATTTCATTATTTGCACCTCGCAAATACTGCGTCGCAGGCTGAACGTGTATTGCAGGAAAATTGTCAGTGCAAAACTTTGTATTTAGGGCTGATATTTCAGACCCAGTGTCGAACTTTGTCTCGACAATAATATCTTCAATTGTTAAGAATACATCAGGCAACTGAGGAGTTTGAACAGTCACTAATACTGTTTTAGGGTCAGAATGCTTGGTATCAGGAAGCAGGACCGACCCTTGGTCTACTTCCTTTGGAAGTTTAAAGGAATCCTGGTTGGGTTATCATGTGGTCTGAAACCTCGACCCTGCCGGGTATCGGGAAAATTTTCACGATGAGGAAAACTGCGTGAAACCTGCGTCGGGAACTCCGCGTGTCTGTTGACATTTTCATATCCTTTACGTCTGCCCTCAGCACGGGCAGAAAAATTATCATTGCCCTGAGCATGATAACGTTCCGAATGCTGCTGAGTGAAACGGGGTCGAGCATACTGTGCATTAGTACGATATTCCGAAGCTTGTGCAGAAACTCGCTGTTGGTTTGCCACTCTTCTGTGTGGTGGAACGTATGAAGCTTGGGTGTGCACTTGTGTATGCTCGCGCTGAAAGTTATTATGCTTATTATGCCGCTGAAGGTTTTCGTAATAAGCCTCGCGGGGTGCCCGAGCGTGGTGAGTTGAACCATGTGTGCCATGTCGCTCTTCATACGTGCGTATGAGGCGAAGGCATTCATGAATTGTGGCAGGGTGTCGAACCTCAAGAAAATCTTGTAAGAATGGGTCGAGCTGCTGCACGAGGGTATCCAACATGTCAACATGACTGGCATGTGGATCCCATAGGTTATATAAGCGTGTAATCTGCAACGCAAATGCAACAGGGCTATCATTGGGACCTTGCTGACGCGAAAAAAGCTGTTGAGCAAGGCTAGCTCGACTGAGGCCGAAAGGAAAGACCTCCAAGAATTCTGCACGGAAATTCTCATAATGAGAATCCGGGTTCGACACTCTCCACTGCCGATACCAGGTCTTAGCGGTATCCCTCAAGCAAGTGCCGGCGATTTGGACTTTGCAGTCTTCAGGAATATTATATAGATCAAAATGATCTTCCAGATCTTCGAGGAACTTTAAGGACCCCTCCAAACCATTGAAATGAATTGTTCCTGCATGCGGCACGAAATGGGCAAGCATTCTGCTTCGCTGAGAGGATTGAACTCCCTCAGGAACGACTCGCGACTCAGAGTAATAGGAAGCTGGTATATTACGAAATGGTGAAGAATGCCTGGGTACGTGTAGATCATTCATATCAAAGTTAGAGCCACAGGCTTCTTGCAAATTTTCATAAAAAACACCATTACCCTCGGAACTTGCCTTGGGGTAGAAAATGGAAGTTGTCTCAGGTAAGGAAGACATGGATTATAATCGTCAAGATCCCGTGTTCGAGAAAAGTTCGGGCTCCAATTATAATGAATTAGCTTTATTTTCTTTCGGCTAAGCTAATTAATATGAATGATTCTCTTCCTACCAGCTAGCTAATGATATACTTGTACTAAGCTTCAAAATAGTGAATTCAAAAGGGTGTTGTTACTAGTTAATTACGAACGTAAACAAAGTCTTAACACTGGTTATTTATGGTAATAAACTAATGTTATAAACCTAACAGCCAGACAGAGGTCTGACAAAAACTATGAATTGAGAAAGACTAACTTACGGCAACTTCTTTATTATAAGACTCTTGGTCATCTAAAGCACACACACAACTTGTTTTACAATAATGAAGAATCTCTCCTCATAACAACACAATCTCTCCTCGTATTACAAACGCTTTCCGTAAACAACAACGCTCTCTCATAACAACGACAAAAGCTCTCCTCATAACAACACAAAAGCTCTCCTCATAACAACACAAAAGCTCACTCTAAGTCTCGATGAACGCGCTTATATACTAGCTACCACCACGTCATGACTTACACTCATTGCCAGATCTCATTCAGCGGGTGAAATAATATTTCGTTCAGTAAGAAGATAATTTACATAGTAAAATAAAATAACCAGAGATAGTAAAATCAAAAGGAAAGTGAATATAGAGTATACGTTACAATGTGACACATTTAGGAATTCAGCTGTGTGTCTTCACGCTTGAAAGACAGAGAGAGAGAGCAAATAAAAAAAAAAGCTGTCAGAGAAGGGGAAATTATTTTCAAGTGGAAATTCTCTTTGTGTTACAGATTTTTCTTTTTCTCGTTTTAGGCTGAGGAGAAGCGAGTACTGTAGAATAAAACCACAAAACTGCGCTCCTCTGAAACAGCTGACATCGTTCTGCGAGAATCACCCGGAAGTTTGCTCCGACAGAAGGAAATACAGCGAAACATTGGTAATGCGAATATCTTTTTCAAAATTTGTAAAATTGTGGTGTGCACCATTCTCGCTTTGACGTCAGTTTTTCATTTTTTCAAGTTCGTTGTAATAAGTACGAATGTATTTTCTTTGTCACAAAAATACAGGTGGATATAATTTTTTCGGGGCGATCATCGTAGCCGAATATCATACCTATAAGCAATCGCCCGTCCCTAATTTAGGGTCACTGGTTCCAGGAAAGTGACAGAGCCAGTGCCATCGGACAAGCACAACACCAATGAACTTACAGAAAACAAAACTGATGTACAATACATTTTTAGGAACTGAAGATTTAGCGATTGATGGAGATTTTCTAAAAGTAAGGGATGCTAATTTAACTTGAACAACATACACTGAGGTGCCAAATAAAACTGGGAAGGGCGCTACCATTTCTATTACATGCCACCATACCCATGCGGTAAATGGTATCGCCAGCAAACGACGTATCTATAGAGGCAGATATCTCCGCAAGCTCAAGCAAGGTTAGGTAGCATTCATTCGCAGTTCAGATGTGCCGGGCCACTCGGTTGCCGGTCAGCGACCAGACGAGTTCGATGGGTGACACATCGGGAGAACAGGCTTGCCACGGCAGCAGTGACACCTGGTGGGCCGTGAAGAATTGTTGCACGATACGTGCCACGTGCGGGTGCGCATTGTCCTGTTCAAACGTGGCCGCTGGCAGGTGCTATAGGTACGGGAGGACTACAGGCACCAAAAAGTCGGAGATGTCGCGGTGTCTGTTGAGTGTACCAACGATTCGTACCAGAGGGGCGTGGGTGTCATATCCAATTGCGTCCCAAACCATAACGCCAGGCGACGGACCGGTATGGAGATGCATAATGCAGGCGTCATGCAGTCTCTCGCCGCGATGCCGCCACACGTGGATCCGACCATCGTGGTGTTGCAGGCAGAAGCAGGATTCGTCGGGGAAGACAATGTCTTGCCATTCCGTAGTCCAGTTGCGGCGTTCAACGGCCTTTTGCCGCCGCACTTGCCGGAGGTGTAACGTCAATGGTAATCGGAGCAATGTGCGCCATGCGAAAAGTCCCCGCTCCTGCAGACGATGTCGAACGGTACGTGCTGACACAGGTTGTTGCGCAACACACCCTATTTCCTGCGCTAACGTTCGTGATGTGGCGGTGCGAACCGTCAATGCCCGCCGCACAATATGCCGGTCCTTTCGTTAGGTGGTGTGCCGCGGCTGCGGCAATCGCTCACGTCGGTCCGTCCGTCCCTCCTGCACCCACCGAATCCATATTTGCTTTACTGTGGCTGGATGTCGTCCCACACGGGCGCCGATGTTTCGGTACGATAAACCGCTGTCGCGATAAGCCACTATTAGTCTTCTGTTGAACTCAGAGACGTGCTGGAATGATTGTCGTATTCTGCGACGAGGCACCAGGAAACTTCCCATGCACAGGTCCGGCAGCACAACACACTTCCACTACTTACACCCCGCCTTCTGTGCACCCTTCTTATAGTGCTTGTCGGTGGCGTGCAGGGAGCACATGATTTGCATATGCCCTGCAATGCTAATCGTTTGCATGTCCTCTCGCGGGCGACGCATGCTGCGAATTTCAGGCCAATCGCATGCTTCCTTCTTGGTGTTGCATTTTGTGTGGCCAGTAGTGTATTTGGCTGGTTTTTTTCCTAGCATATTATTAAATTTTGAGTTCCATCCTTCGACGGCGTTGTATAAAGTACAAGTTTGTCCGCGCCGGGTCCCCTGACTCCGGAGTAAGTCGCTCTCCCAACTTTATATAAAAGATAAAACATCTATATCTCGTGTTGATATATTAAAGATAAAGCCTATACACCGAACGTTACATCTCCCCCCGAAAGAGGGCCGGTGGCATGGCCCATGGGTCAGCCGGTCAGCCGGGACCATGTGTCGCTTTAGACAGTCATCCCATGAAGAACGTGCATTTGAGAAATCCCAGACATTTTTTTGTTGTGTGGAACACTGATTTTTTTTTTTTTTTTTTTTTTTGGATTTTAGGTTTAACGACCACCGTGAGCAACTCAATGGGCTATAAGCAGTCGTCCGTCCCTAATTTAGGGTCACTGGTTCCAGGGAAGGGAGAGAGCCAGTGCCGTAAGACAAACACAACATCCATGCCTCACCGGGATTCGAATCCGGACCCCTTACGGACGAATGATCAGAGGCCAGCGCCTGAGACCACTGCGCCACCGGGGCGGCATTTATTTTTTCGAAGCACTGAAGAAGGGATTCTCATTTTTCCTGTCTCGCGGTGTGGAAAGAACATCACATCATTGAGAGAAACTTAACAGCCGGGTCATCCTGGAAGTTCGGGAGCCAATATAACGTACTAGTTTGTCCTAGCCGAGCATGGAATCCGGGTTCCCCTCACTCCGGAGTAAGTCGGTCTTCCAACTAAGCTACACGGACAGAATGCCTCGCTGCAGATTTGTCATCTTGATACATGTTTTCACCTCTGTAGTACGTCACAGTTGTTAGTTCTATGGCGCTGGCCATGTACATTTCACATTTGAATAGGAACATTAGGATTATCTATCCATTGGCTAACAAAATAGTCAAGAAATAAATTGAACCTTTCATTCTGTGGAGCGTCCTCCATAATAAGCAGCCACGCGTCTTGAACATTTTCCAGAGGTAGGTGGGTCAAAGCAGCGCACATTTTACATATTCTTCTTACTTCTTCGTTTGTTTTATATAGGTGTGTAAGTCCCAGATCTTGAATATTCCGCCCTAGACTTTGATTGAAGTGAAAACTGCAACCGGATACAGTTGCATCAGGGAATACTTCTTTAGTTGCTTTCATTAGCGCTGCTTCGAAGTCCGTCTTTATCAACTTTGGAACCCAGTGTGGACACAAAGTCTTTAGTTCCTTAAACAATGTGAGCGGTATGTTCCTTCTCGTTTATACGGTAGTAAACAGAACACTGCTGAATATACTTGATTCTCAAGTGGAGTGCTCTGTAAATCAGCATGAACACTTAAAAGTTGATAGAACTGTCTCGGGCAACTTTTTGAAAGCCCCATCCAAAAAGAAATAGCCATTCTTTAATAAATCTTGGTAACTCTCGCTGGCAAACACCAGAATTCTTTTGCCAACATCATTAAAAAAATCGAAGCGAAGAAATTTTTCTTGATTCGATAAGAGGAGAAGGTCACTCGGAAACTCTATTTCTAAACTGTCTTTAGGATTCTGCGTTGTTCCTAATGTTATTTTCCTTTCTTTGCATAACATAGTTTTTGCGTTTTCGTATGATGGGGTTGCAATTACTAAATCATGCCCTTTATCATAAACTTTGGAAATATCCTCCTTAAAAATTTTATTTGCAGGAACAGAAACCTCTTCCCTGACTTTTTTCTACAGAATTCCATCACTTTTTTCATTTCTACTTCATTCCGAAAACAATATGATCTGTTTTACTTATTATACTGAAAATCCGTTTTAATACTTCCTTTACAATTTTCTTTTTTCTCTTTCAAGCACAGCTATCTAATACTCAATGTACTTTTCTTCTGAATGCGATATTGGTAGGCATCCCATACTAAACAAGGCTTGCCATTTCTTGTAGAAAGCAACTCCATAATGAAGAACAAGCTTTTCGTAACGTACTGGCAAAATTGCAATAAATAAGGCTCGCACAGAAGCATTCCTATTATTTGCGGAGTAACCTTGAAGATTGTTTTTGGTCTACTGCAAGGGGGTGTCCTTGAGGGGTTCATTGGTTGGAGGGGGCAGTAATTAATTGGGATTAGATTAGCAGGGTCACTTCGCCCACGATGCAATATAGCAGGGTCGCTTAGCCAACGATTTTCCAGAGGGTCGCTTAGCCCACGGTCGCTTCGCCCACGTAATCGGGGCAAGTAGTAGCATCAGTGCAACGTTTCCTGTGTTCAATGGGGTTCCGGCGCCAACGCCCTACCCGGGTGTCATTGCTGACCCGACGACACAAGGCTGTGCGTCTCGTCTGGGCTCAGGAACGCCGCCACTGGACGCAAAATGACTGGAAACGTGTAGCCTGACCCGACGAATCACGATACCAACTGTTTAGGGTGGGTGGCCGACTCCGGGTGTGACGACATTCCCACGAGGCAATGGATCCCGCATTGCCTCGTGGTATTGGTGGTGGCTCTGTTACGGTTTGGGGTGTCTTCAGATGGCACGCATTAGGATCCCTCATGCATCTGCAGACCGCTCTGATCGGTGAAGGCTACGTAACCATCCTTGGAGATCATTTGCACCCGTTCATGTCATGCAACCACTCCGACGGGAGCGACCTCTTTCAACATGACAATACACATGTCCACAGTCGCCCGATAATGGCTGGAGGAACATTCCACAGAGTTTGGTATCCTGACTTGACCTCCTTGTCCGCCGGATTTAAGCACCATCAAACACATTTAGGATACTGTTCAACGTGCCGTCAATGCCAGGACTCCTTCACCGGTGAATAAACGGAATTGTGGGACGCTTTTCAGGAAGCATGGTGCGCACTGTCACCACAATACTACACAGAGCTCCATGCCCCGTCGCGTAGCTGCCGTTATCCGATTGCGGGGAGGACCAACGAGGTATAGAGAGGTATCCCAGTTTTTTTTTTTTGGCACTAGTGTACAGTATATAAAACGAGGACCACATCAAAGAAGAAACTGATGGGCGTAAAAGACTTGACTGGAGAGCATTTGGAAAAAATAAGAATTTTCCAGAGTCATGATTTGCAGCAATTGAAGTGAAAAACCCGATAACACAACCAGAAAGGTAGCATCTGACAGCCTTTATCGAGGCCACAGGGTGTGCGATTCATATGGGAATGACTTGGCCGTTCATTGGCGATGAAATTTTAGTTATTTGCATGCCTGACCAAGAGGTATTTGTATACCGGCTTTCACAGTCCGCGAAAGATTTTGTAGGAGTGCGTCGATTTTTTTTTTTTTTTCATATGAGAGTGCACATTACTGTAGATCTCCTAATCACTGAAAAAAAATCGGTGAAACAGACTTCGCTTATAAACACAAAAGAGGGAATCAGTCCGGTAACAGTTAGTTAAAATGACACTTCACAATAACTTCGACGTATGAACAAATGTTTCGAAAGTTTACCTGCAATCAGTTAATTCATTTTACGCAAACGGGGTAATATTATCTCATGGTATTTCCTTTCTTTTCCTTACAAAATAAAATATGTGGAACAAATTAGTTCGCGTTTCCTGGTCACATGTTTGCCTCTGTTTCGACATTATTGATATTTACTTCCACGCTATTGTCAGTTTCCAACAGGACAGTTGTTTCCTTATGAGTAACAGGTTCGTCATACACATTCGCTCCGGCACACTGGCTCTTCATGCTGTATTTCTAAATGCACTTTCCCATTTTTCGAGATTCGTAGCAGAGAATTGGTATTTATATCAGGCACTCTCTCAGATGAGAATTGTTTTCTTGGTCAAATAAATTTGAACAAACTTTCTGTTCGGTTTAAATCCATGTACAATAAATTGACAATGTTTCGCTTGAAACATACATTTCTAGCGTTTTATGGCCGAATAGATGTCGTACTTACACAAAAAAGGTCGCATTTAATTATTTATATAGCTTTAATAAAAGTTTTATGAACGACTGGGCGGCATCTTTGTCCATAAGAGTTTGCAAATCTGCGTTCTGCATCTCATCCGAGCCTCTGCTACGCTGCTTGCCCTCCACGCTACAATCACAACTTCTGAACTTCACAAACCACTCACAACACGTGCTCTCGCCTACAAATTTCTTGCCGTATGTTGAACAAACCCACTCTTGTGCTATCCGAGATCCAACACGAACAACAGATAGTGGTATATGTGCACCGTGTCGGTTGCTATGTCCTAGCTCAACTGACCGCACTCTTGGGCTGTCCTCCAACACTTGTCGTTCAACGCATAGTTGCCACCTTACCTTCACAGAACGAAATTCAGACAAATGTTCAAGCTTTTCAAGTTTACAGCCCGCTACGTAGAGGGCTAGAAACTTATGGCATAGGCCTAATAGTGATGTTTTCTCAATTATGATCTTTCGTACATGAATTAAATTTCTATGTAATGAGAAAAACCTCTTTTATGGTGCAGCCATGCGTCAATTCGTCGCGCTCCCAAATTTTAGTCTTCAAATTCGATTGTGCTAAACCTTTTCGTCTGTCGTCTTGTCGTGAAAATATTGTAAATAATTGCATATAACATTCGCTTTCCCTTTGTCCTGTTTTCTCCTGTTTTAAATAATGTATTTCCTGGACAAAGAAAAGTACCGTATTTTTCGATGTGGTGTATAAGTCGAATGGGTTAGGTTTCTCAATTTCCTTATCTTCATTCATAGATAAGTCGATCCTATGTATAAGACGAGGCTAGAACAAATACAGCTAGTGTTACGAAACTCTGTAACTGTATTTTTAATGTTTCAGTAAATATTAAGAGGAAGAGAAAATGGGGTAATTTCCGCAATTTTCTTTTCGGCAAAAAAGGAAATTTCGTAAGTTTATTTTTTTTTCTTAGGGACTGAGGCTACCGTATTACTTCCCTCCGACCGACTAGTCGGAGAAGCAGCCGCGTTAAAATGAAGACAAAAAGCAGTCACACAAGTGTGCCGAATCAGAGAGATGCTTGCAGCAGCTTTAGTTATCGTTTGCTGCTTTCTCACAGAGTCCGTCTGAAATCAGAAACCAAAAGAGATTTTCATTTCAGTCAGAAACATGAAATAATAGGATAAGCATAATAAATGGAAACAACTGTTGATTTTAATTTAGTTGAAAGACACAATTAAGAGATTTACAGAGTGAAAAAGGCTGCCTTCGCTAGCCATTGTTGTTCTTAAAGCGCATGCGCTACCGACTGTCGACACGATTGGCACCAGGCAATCAACGCCCGGTAGCGACGTGTTTCAGAGGTAAGCCAGAACTGCAATGAAGCGCACCCATTGTAGTTCTGGCGGCTTTGCAAAACCAAGGGTGAATTCCAGCCTTAGGGTCTTGGAGGGATTGATTCAATAATAATGTATGATACCCCTCCAAATCGGTCACGACGATTTCAGTGATGTTTCTGTTGAACGGAAATATTCGTTTCAGAAGCTTTTAAACAAATTCTTAGTGAACGGAATATTATGTAAGCTTTCGGAATGGTTTTTTATTAACGTTGAGTTGCGTTTCGGGTGCTCAATCACGACGGAAATTAAGGTATAATATGTTGTTGTTTTTTTCTCTTTGTCTCATTGAGAAATTTCAGCGACCAATCAATAGATAAGTCGATGTGGCGAATAAATCGATACGCAGTCTTAAAAAGTCTCGTGTTATACGTCGAAAAATACGGTATACAGAAATATACGGGTTAGATCGGCTTTCCTTCCAGTTCTCTCTATTGCAAAACCAATACTTTTGCTCTGAAAGGTTGACCTGCTGAAGGAGCTGTAAAGGATTGCAGACATCATTTCTTCTGACCTCAGATCGTCAGTTGGTCTGTCGTCCCCTATGGCCAAACTGCGAACAAACTGCAGGCTAAACTGCGCCCCAATAAAAATAAAATCATTGGCATAAGTCTTTCTTTCTAGAACACCTCCGCAACCAAAATTTTCTTGGTTTATCATTTACTGAAGTGAAGCGTCCACACCTTTACTTAACCGTAGCCTGTCCTCTACTTCCATCCCAACACAGAGGAAGTCATGTGATCCGGCGACTTTTCGTTCTCTTTCAAACAAACGCTTACGTGTCTACGAATCGCTAAAACCTGTTCTTCCGAATGTTTGCGATGTTTTGGCTGGATAAAATTTGAGAAAAAATCTATGCTCACCACAGGCGCCGGCTACAGGCATGCTCGTTTGCGGAAACATGCTCCCTCGGAAATCAAGGCATGCCCAGATTACTGGAAGGGCAACCTAAATTGTCTTTCGGCAACTTTTTGTATATCGTAATTAGAACTTATGTAATCAAATGTCTCTGTCAGTTAACATCAGCCAAGCCGACTACAATGGCGCATCCTGAGTTGAGGTCCGGGTTCGAATCCTGGTGAGGCATGGATGTTGTGTTTGTCTTTGTTTGCTCTCGCCCTTCCCTGGAACCAGTGACCCTAAATTTGGCACGGGCGAATGCTTATAGCCCATTGAGCTGCTCACGGTGGTCGTTAAACCCCCAATTATAAAAAAACAAACAAACACATCAGCCAAAGTGATTAAAAATCAAAGTCAATACATTCAACACACACTTTTGAAATGGTGTGTGTTGCGTATATTATTTTAGTGTAAACACATTCTGTAATGTGTTGTATCACTTATAATTATATGCTGAATTCAATATATCAAACGTTTTTCAAATCTGCTGGGAAATGAAACAATTATTAAGAAAAATGTGAAGAAAAATAAGAACTTTCTTTCTGGTAATATATTAAATTTACTCACAAGCATGGGTACTGAATCAAAAACGGGCAACATTTCAAAAGTTTACTACTGGATAGCGATTAAAAGTAACATATTTTTATTTATTTTCTTATATATTTTGAAAAAAATTAGTGCGTAAACGCTCTTGCGAATTTTTTTGTCGAGCATGCGTTGAGATTTACAAAACTCTACTCCTATGATACACATAGTTAAGGACTTTGAGCAAACCAGTCGTCTGTGCTTTGTTTCTTTACCGTTGTCCAGTGTCTTCAGTTTTTTGAAAAAGGACACTTATACTTACCCAAAGGAAATTTCATATCCTCAATTTCAGGTGATCCTGAAATTACAGCATTATCTATAAATGTAAAATTCAATAATTTATTTATTTAGCCACAGTGCCGGATCAGTTGGGGAGGATGACGCGGTATCGTGATAAGCAGACTATCATATGTACTAGCATTCTCATTATTTAGCACCGAATCGTCTCCAGTTTCATTGTCAATGAAAAAAATGCCTTAATTTAATAAAAATGCATTAACTTACATTAAAAAAAAAAGCCTTAATTTTTTTCTTGTATTTTTCACTAACTTTTATTTTGTTTTGGTGGATTTCAAAAACTTACATTTTTCGTAGCCCCCCCCCCCCCCCGAAAAAAATTATCTATACTCCCCTAGTGGAAGCCATGATGATTCTAATTCAAAATTCGTAGAATTCCGAGATTCAGATGATGAACCCCTGTTTTTCGTCACATCTTTTTTTTTTTTTTAGATGATCCGGCAAGTCTAACTCCCGAGAAGAGCCGTGTGTATGTGAAGTCAGAAGTAGCGTTCTATTGCCCGAAGATGGCCGTACGTGACGCAGAGGACTATATTTCCAGAAGGGTGGAAAAACTGCACCAAGGTACGCGTTGATCCCAAGCAAGGAGTTCGCTCGGCTTCGAAATCAAGGTGGGCGGGAATTATTTTTGCTGGGCAAGTTTGATAGCAACTTTATTTACGAAACACTGAAAGAAAGAATTTTTAATGCTTTTTACTACAGGCTGAAAAGTGATTCGGCGCAATCCCACCCAGGACACACACACACACAAACACACCTGGATCGGACTAGTTATGCCACTGGTAAACCCAGGGGTGAATATTCGAGGTGTGCTAGGTGTGCGGAACACACCCATACAGAGTCGCGATTTATTTAACTTACATACTATCGATATTACACTTTCGGATTTATTTCTAATAAAACTCGACAGAGTTTGTCCTAAGACTTCGCGTGGTGTTTAAAACTAATTCGCCACACTGTTTTCATTAAGACGAGAAGGTTGGTTCAGTAATCTGTGACTTACTACGGAGGTGTAAACATGTGTTAAGACGACAAATCTGCAGCGCGACATTGTGTCAGCCTAGCTTAGTTGGGAGAGCGACTTACTCCGGCGTGAGGGGACATGGATTCGATGCACTTCGCGGACAAGACTGTGTTTTCACATTGGCGCCCGAACGTTAAAGTGGATCTACTGGCTGTTGAGTTCTTCTCGAAAAATGTGTGATGTTTATTCCACACTTTGTCTGGAATTAATGAAAAACTTCTACTACGCTTAAAAAGAAAAATAAATTAAGTGGGAGATGATGTGACGTACTACAGAGGGGAAATCATGTGTTAAGACGACAAATCTGCAGCGAGACATTTTTTCCGCGTACCTCAGTTGGGAGAGCGACTTACTTCGGAGTGAGGGGACATGGACAAATATGTGTTTTCACAAATCATAATATCACATTTGTGCTAAGATCCTCGGGTGTGCGGTTTCTCGACAAGACATCCGACGAGCTGAAGCAACTGTGGTACAAGCGCTCCCCAGATGGAGCTTCAGGTCACGTTTTTATTTCCCTGTGATTTCAAACATTACAGCTGATCTCTCAGGGTGTGCTACTCAAATAGACCGCCGCTTGCAATCCCACGGAGCAACGCAATTCAACGTTGTGATACGAGTTGCTGTTATATTATGTTTTTGGTTAACAAAACTCACCAGATGCTTCGCGAAACACTAACAAGCTCACTAATACTTCACGTGGTGGCTAAAATTAATTCCCTTATACAATGTTTTCGTAAAATGAAGAAGGTTCGTTGCTTCGTTGAGCAAACAAAACATGGTAAGTAATATTCGCATCCGTAGGTGTGCTGTTTGGCCAGCGGACACCCGAGGCGTGTAAAGCAACTGTGATACAAAGCTCTCCAGATGGCGCTACAGGATACGTTTTTATTTCCTTGTGGTTTCAACGCAGATGTTACTTCCCAGTGTGTGGGCATATAAAAAAGCCCTACTGGTCGTATGTTTGCGTTTGGAATCGCGTGGAGTTATAAATACAATGGAACGTTCTGCCACAAATTGCAGTTTTTCTGTCTTTTCGTTGGAGTGCGAATCGAAGTGTTTATGAGCACAGATTTAAAACCAGAATTTGAATTTTTTGTTATCCATATCAGATGGGATAGCAAAAATTCATTCATTTTTTTTTATTAAACGACCGCTAAATAAAGAATAATGCTTTCATATGTTCAAACCCAATGCGTGAATTTTTCAGCTCGGGTTACATAATACAATTTTTGCGTGTCCTCCCCCCCCCCTCCTCCCAGTAACAGCACACACCCAACCTAAATGCGCACGGACGCCACTGGGCAAACCAACAAAATACAATGACTAGTCGGTTAGTGGTGTAACGTGTAAGTGCTGGTAGAATGTCCCCTTCAACTTTTTTGTTGCTGTGAATGCATTGTCTTAATTGCTTTTCAAAATTTCTCGTTTGTGCTTGAACAATTTCTTTGAAGAAAACCACTACATTTATTTACCTAAAACAAATTTTCACATCGTGACACGCAGACACAGCACCTCCCAACGCCTGAACTCCCTTCCTTCAATCCATAGACGTTACCTTGCACTCCTCTCCTCCAAACTATCTTCAGCCACGCTCCTTTCCCTCAGTGTTCCGGGAAAGATTTAGGAGCACTGGTGTAGCTTTAGACTCCACTTTCCGTGCTGGAATCCCAGAACAAATAGCAGAGCAATTAGTAATTACGAAGGCGTGGATGTTGACGACCTAAAAATTCCTAAAAAATGCCCTTAAAAAGATGAAAAATCTCCGAATTCCGTAACTAGTTTTCGTGAATATCAAGATTTGTCAGATTTGCACTTAGGCATCTTTTAAAATGAACAACTACTACTCCCCTTTTCAAACTGATATTTTCCCACAAGTCCACAGGTGTCCAGCAGAAAGATTGCACCCTAGAATTTAGTCAGAACCAGTTACTATAACCTGTTCTGCCAGGTAGTACATAATGAGGTTTGGAATGTCAGCTACAGTACAAGATAAGAAGCTCTGAATTGGAATTCTTTTGTTCACGACCCTCCCCCACAATCCCATTCAAAAGTGGACAATCGGGATTCTCTTCCCCCACAACTGGATAGCACTCAACAGTGTCTTGAGTCCTGGTCTTGAACAGATTTGCCAGAATGAGCTACTTTTGAAGTTTTTTGCTTGGGTCATCATCTGGCAATCCTGGTTTTGACTGTTGCAATTTGAAAGCGTAATCCTTATGAAAATTTTATTTGTTATTAAAAAACTGACAGAAAATGCAAAAAAAAAAAGAACTTAAAATGCTCTGAAAATACAAAAAAAAAAAAAAAAAAAAAAAAAAGCCCCAAAAGGGAAAAAAATGCCCAAAATGCTAAAAAAAAGGGCATTCCGCTGAACTGCTATTCATCCTCCTTTATTCGTCCCTGGCCATACTAACATGAAAAGTGGCTTAAACTAAGGGTTAGGAAGAGTAGAGAACAACTGAATTATCATGATCGTCCTGCGGATGCTATTTTGATAGCCTTCGCACTTCCTAGGGGAAAATACGTAGGGCTACGCGAGGAAAAATGCTAGAATCATTATTACTAGTAAAGTCCATATTAAATCTTAATGTTAAAAAAATGAAAAATGACTGTTTTTGAACTGCGTGGATGGCAAGGTGGCTAAGCAAAATTTCAGGGTGGAAGCCCCTTGGCAACGTTTCTGATCCCAAGGTCAATGACAAAAACAACGCCCCTACTTTGCACTTAATTGTGACATTACTCTATGGAGATTATTTGGATTGTAGCAGTGAGACCTTTCATCTTCTCCGAACATCATCACCTCGAATTACAATACTTACAGGGGATGTTTTTTTTTTTTATACGAGCTCTACCATTTTACAATGACCCCCCCCCCCCAAATAAAAATAGGTAGGCTCAGTTCTCATTGAGTCATCAGTTTAGGACGTAGGACTACGACTTGCAGATCGGAGAATTGAAATTAGCTAGTCGAGTATGGTTTCAATCGGCTGCTCTTGCTCCGAAGTCGTTTCTGCCGATTTATGCTTCTTCGCGCGGGTTTGAGATGGCCCGGGTACGGGTTCATCGGTGCGTTGGTTTTTTGTTTGGCAGTGGCTGCTTTCAGGCGTTCTCGATACTTTATAGTTCGTTGGGCTGCAGTCTTCTTGGGCTTCTTATATTCCTCATCACTTGCCTTGCCTCTAGTTTTGATTTTCTCCACTTTTGTTTGCGTTCATTCTGCGAATTCCGCGACATTGTCGAAAATGTTAACCCGTTCACACGAAAACAATTAAATTTTTTTTTAGTTTAAACCACTGCGATATGTCCTTTATATATATATGAATAGATCTCTTCGAGAGCTTTAAAACGATACCACGCGCAGTCGTGTTGTGCAGGGTTGCCGAGATAGACTGAGTCAAACGCAGCGGCACACCTAGGATTATTACATCATCTCCCCCTCGCGAAGGGAGCGTCTCGCGCACGATGTATTGCGCAGTACGCGAATTGGACTCCACGCTGTTTACGAATATGCTAACACGATTACTGTGAGGCACGTATTTTTAACACTATAATTATTTCAATTGGGACCTATTTTTGTCACACGCGATCGGCCGTAAGTTGTCGCATTCTATCCACGGAGGTAGACGTAGTCCTACGTCAAAAGGCCCCAAATGCAAAAAAAAAAAAAAATGCAAAAAAATAAAAAAATAAAAAATAAAAAAAAATGCAAATATCAAAATCCGGGCTCTGATAATGACATTCCTCAGTGAACTGCTATCCACCCTCCTTGTTCGCCCCTGGCCATACTAACATGAAAAGAGGCTTAAACTAAGGATTTGGAAGAGTGGAGAACAACTGAATTTTCATGATCGTCCTGCGAATGCTATTTTGGCAGCCTTCCTACCGAGAAGTAAACAACGCACTTCCTAGGAGGAAATACGTAGGGCTATGCAAGGAAAAATTCCAGAATCATCATTACTAGCAAAGTCCAGATTATATCTTAATGATAAAAAACAACAACTGAAAAATGACACATTTTGATGGGTGGGCTGCAGGGTGGGCAAAAAAAAAAAAAAAAAAAAATCAAGGTGGGCGGTCTCTCTGCGACGTCCCTGATCCCAATGTCAATGACAAAAGCAAAGCCCCCTTTTTTGCTTTTGCACTTAATTATGACATTACTCTATGATTTGGATTGTACCAGTAGCAGTGAGACCTTTCATCTTCTCCAAACATCAACACCTCGAATTATGTTAAAAAAAAAAGTTCAGCTCGGCAAAAAGTTCACCAGTCCTGCTTATCAACAAAGCCAGCCCTGGTCTTAAGAGAATAACAAATGGTCCCTTTTATCCAGTTGCTAAAACGATTGGGTGAAGCTGACCATTCCTGCTTCCCGAGTTCGGAGCAAAACACCACCACCAGCCCCGACTCAGCAATCAGCTTGTAGGGCGTCCTCCCACAGGGAAAGCTTAGGCTCGAGTAGTTACGCTTGATGGAACAGACTTTTTCAGTCGAGTATGGAAACAGAAGAACCTAGATGGAACCTAAAGACTCACAATGGGAAAGTTGGAAGACAGATATAGTTGGAAGTCTGTAGATATAGCCTGGCAGGAGCGACTGCCCTCACACGACGTCAAAGTACACACTAGTAGTAGGAGACAGAGAAAGGGATGG
Source organism: Macrothele yani (assembly GCA_039090855.1). Classification (NCBI taxonomy): domain Eukaryota; kingdom Metazoa; phylum Arthropoda; class Arachnida; order Araneae; family Macrothelidae; genus Macrothele; species Macrothele yani. Next base: position 77,512,315 of record CM077023.1, on the reverse strand, counting down.
AACAGACCCCCTACTTTTAATCGGGCGGCCAGTACCAGGGGTCCGCCGGCTTAACGTGCCCATCCGACCCACGGCGGATATTTAGCGGTTCGAACGTTCCCACCTGCCTGCTGTCCACTAGGCCACCCGCGGTCCTCGGAGCGAACACCGTTACTTACAGTTCCTTGCACTGGCCGTTCACGAAACCTCAGAAAATGAGCTGAAAATGGTTTTATGGGTTTTTATTGCCACCCGTCTTCTAAAGAAGAGTTTACATCAAATGTCTTTCATTTAGAGTCTTAGGTTTAGAGAATTCTGATGGTGGTGAAAAACGTAATGATGAAGACATACACGCGTGCAAACTTACGAAAGCTGGCCCTCCGGTGACGCAGTAGTCTCAGCGCTGGCTCCTGACCATTCGTCCGAGATGGGCCCGAGTTTGAATTCCGGTGAGGCATGGATGTTGTATTTGTTTTACGGCACTGCTCTCTCCCTTCCCTGGAGCCAGTGGCCCAAAATCAGGGAAGGGCGACTGCCCATCGATTTGCTCAAGGTGGTCGTTAAACACCGAAGAAAAGAAAAGAAAAGAAAAACTTACGAAAATATAAGAGAGAGACTGAGAACGGACGATAGAGGTTTTCTGGGGCTCGAAGAAGGTGTGACTTAGATTTGAGGATTCACTGTGCGATGTAGATGGTTTTTCTCTTCTGTAGTGAAGGGGAATAACTTTGGATGATCGAGATGGGGATTGAGGTAGAAATTAAATAGGAAGCGAGAACGACAGAAGTTTTGTAGCAGAAGTTTGAAGCGTATACAGGAAGACTTCATAAGCATTTCGTCTCAAGACAAAAAACTATAACAACTCCCTTTTGAATGATTAAAGTAGATCATTTCGGAAAGGAGTGTTATGATTAGCTAGTAATTCGTTAATTTTACAATAAAGGAAGAAATTGGTAAAAGCCCGGAACTGCGTAGTTACCTTATAGCGAAGGCCTGACGATCTTACGACGGGTTAAGAAAGGAGCCCTAAAAAAGCCTGTAACAATACATCCTGGTCCGATTTTAGGAGTCCATCCACGGATTCGCGTTACATTCGAGTAAATTCTGCATAACTCCAAACTGAACGGTCGGTAGTCCGCGCTGGGGGCTCCGAGACACGCACGCGCAGGTGGCCAAAAGTGCGTTATCTTTATACGAGGTACATAAATAAGTGTATCCAATATGATGATTAAAAAAATAAAAATTCAACGATTGTACTGAGCACAATATAAATTCTTCGGTTGCGATAAACTGTAGAGTTATTTCCCCCTTTTAAGAATAAATATCCCAAACGAAAATTAAACATCGTATTTTTTCACCATTTACGTTTTACAGAGAGCGACGAATAAAAGAGGTAAATGTTTTAAGAGATAGGGAGCGTCGGCACAAAATACGCAGCCAACGACACTTTCCAAAGCTGAGACTACACTGAGTTGTAAGCCATTCCCGGAGACAATTTGAATGCCACTTGTTTGGTAGCTATTGTTCTCTGAGCCTAGGTGTTGGAGAAAATGCATCCAGATTCCCCTGCGATGAGTCCAGATCGCCGAAACTTATGGCTTCTAACATCTGATTTCCTGGAAAGATTATCTTCCGCTTGGAGAGATGGAGCAATCTTCTTCTTTGTGTTCCATTATAACTTTGAGCATACCTAAAAAAATAAAAAACATAGATCTTGCTTCCTCTGCTGTGCGGTAGATCAGAATAGATGGATATACAGAAAGTAAAAATTAAACCATCATCGACACCACTTAACATCTGCTAACAGACAAGCTTTACAAAGCAATGCCTTTTTCTGGAAAAAGATATATTCATTTGAGTGTCAGAAACGAAAACATGATTTTGTAATGCTGTGAATTTTGAATGTGCTGCTGGGTGCAGAAGCTCATTTGTGGTCTTCTTCCAGTACCCTTTGCCAGATGTTTTGGAGGAAGAACGGAATGTTTCCCAGGATATGATCCGAAAAATTGGACATCATTCTTTTCCTTTAATACATTCGTGCAAATTTTTAGAAGCAAACGTGTACCATGACATATGCAAGTAAGTTGCACGAGAAGTTGTACTTTTGGTGTAAAAAAAAAAAAAGTATTTATAATTTGAATGGATCCTTTCAAACTTTCATTACTGCTTTTCAGGTTTTTATAAAGATAATACACCTGGAAAGTTTCATTTGTCTGTTTGAGCCAATTTATGATCTTTCACGAGGCTTCCTTAGAAATGACATTAGCAACAGACATCCGTAGGTATTGGGAAGTAAAGTACACTCAGCCGACGAATATGTGAAGAACTCGCTGTTGCGCCTGCTTACCTCATATCTCAGAATTTTGGCTGCAATGCAATTCACAAGGAAAGCACTGGGGGTGAAAGGCTTATCAGTTTTCAGGTTATCGGAGAGCGAATCTTAAGTTCATTATATCTTAGTAATATCTGTGTGTGTGCAGTTTGCTGTATGCTGATGACACAGTCCTGTTAGCAGAGAGCAAAAGTGAGTTGCAGTGTATGTTGTTCCGGATGTACAAAGTTTGTATGAAACTCAAACTGAATGTAAATAAGGGAAAAAACCAAAGTTAGGATTTTTGAGCGAGGAACTGTTAGCACTGAATGTAATATGTCTAAATGGCACGGTGATTGACCAAGTGAATGAACTTGTGTATTTCGGAAGCATGTTTGACAGAGAAAACAAATTAGATGGCGAAATTAGTAGGCGAGTGAATTCTTCATTAAAAGTCATAGCTGCTTCAGGAGGTTTTCACAGGAATGATGGGTTCTCAAGAGAGTCCCACATGGCTGTGCATGAAAGTGGAATTGTTCCTACTCTGATGTATGACTGTGAAACATGGGCACTACAGAAGAAACATAGGAGACGTTTGTGTGCTGGAGAAATGCATTACTTACGGGTGGTTTGTGGCAAGACACGTTCTGATTGTGTGAGGAATGAAGATGTGTTGCAGTTGTGTAATGTGAAGCAAAACGTTGTTAGCAAGGTGGAGACTAATATGTTTCGGTGGTTTGGCCATATTGAAAGAATGAGTGATGAGATGCTTACTCAGAACATTTTTTCAGCCCAAGTGGCAGGAAAGAAAGGCGGAGGAAGGCCAAGGAAGTCATGGGAGGATCAGATTCAAGAGTGTCTGCATGAGGAAAGATTACGAGTATGAAGTATAGAAGGTCTTGTGTACGTCGTGTGATGATTGTCAGTGAAGCCTGAGTTGTGTGTCAAGATCGCTGTAAATGGAGAAATTTGACAAAGCAACGGTAAGTAAATAATCAGTTAAAAATTTATCTGGTGGTTTGTATTTCTTTGTGGAGCTAACCTTTGAATCTTAGAAAACAGCTTAGTGATATGTATGCATGTATGAATCTTACGTTCACAGCTCAGCAAGTTCTTTCACGTTCGAAGTTGAAGAAAAGGATTTTTTCGAGCAAACTGCTGCTGTTGATGAAACTTGGATTCAGGACTCCAGGTCAATGCGGAAATTATAATGTCACTAATAATAGTCACAAGTGAAGAAAATATTGGTAATGTCTTATGGTGTTGAAGGCGCACTAACCTCCAATAATAAGGACGGTTCTGATACACGGGATTGTGCAGAAAGTCTTTACCCAGGGCATTTACGTACTAGGAAACAAGTGCGCAAACGACGCTTGAATAAGGCAGTCGTAAAGGAAAATGCATATGCTCTTCCCAATAAATGCGATCACAGAGTCCCTGGCGGCGAAATGCAGAACTTTTAAAAAAGTCATGAAATATCGCAGACAGTAGAAGAGTTCCGGTCACGCTTTTTGACGTAGTACGTTCTGGAGCAGGACGAACTATGTTGAAAATCGGAGTCACAACTTCCCAAAACGGGGGAAAAAGACAGTGACAAAGAAGTGAAATGAATAGATATTACGTGATGGACATTGCTATATATTCACGGTTGCCAGGTGGTTCAACGAGGTTGTTAACCACTGAGCAGCACAAGCACTATGCATGAAAAATAGCGATATGCCAATAAACTGATAAACCGCGCGACCATGTGCATGCAACACAATGCTATTTAAACAAGTTAGTAAAATTATGATATGATACGCTTTCCAACATACCAGAAATCATTACTCAAGTTATGAGGATAATGGCTGTAGAATAAATCTCACTCCTATGACCTGACCTTTGACCCCATTTTGATGACATTCAACAGAACTTGTAAAGTATACTTCCGGAACAACATGATAAAGTTTTGTCTCAATTGAAGCATTTTTACGCATGTTATGACGCATAAGGGCAATGGAATGCATCCCGCTTCTATGTCCTGACCTTTGACCCCACTTCACTCATTTTCAACAGGGTTCGTCCCCAAGTGTTCCCCTACGATATACTAAAATTTCATCGAAATCGAACCATATTTACGCAAGTTATGATGCATAAGGGCAATGGAATGCATCCCGCTCCCATGTCCTGACCCTTAGCCCCACTTCCCCAATTTTCAAAAGAATTTGTCCCCAGGTGGTCCCCTACTACATACTAAAATTTGATCGAAATCGAACCATTTTTATGCAAGTTATCGTGCGGACAGACGGACGGACGGACGAACAGACGGACAAAGCTGGAGCATATACGCTTCTTCAACCTACGGTTGGAAAGCGTAAAAAACCGTCGCCGAAGCGGACAGCAAACATCATGCCTAGTTACATACAGAGGGTGAGTGGAAAGTTTTGCAATATTTGCATAAACGCATGTGCGGCGGTGGGTTTATCACGTGTTTAAACTAGTTCAAGTCGCGCTACAGTCAGTCGAAAGGGATATAAAGTGGTAGTGGTTGCTGTGAACAGCATTGCATGTCGCTGTTCTGTCTGTAGTTGGGTCGCCTAAGATGAACAGCCACAACCGGCTAATTAGGGAACTTTTGCTTTACGAGTTTGGACTCGGCCATAACCCTGCGCAAGCAGCACGAAACATTTGTCATGCGAAAGGGAAAGATTCCGTGGACCACAGTACCGCAACTAGATAGTTCAAGTATTTTCACTCAGGTGACAAAAACTTCGACGATCAGTCAAGGTCAGGTAGGCCGCGAACCGTGGATTCGGAGACCGTAGAGGCAAATCCGACAACCAGCACTCAGAGATTATCAGGCGAGCTGGGCATATCAGAGACCACCGTGGTTCGTCACCTTCAGGACCTCGGCCACAGGAGTTGCCGCATTGTTCCTCACTAACTGACGAACCAACCGCTGTGTGGAAGTGTGCACGAAACTCCAAAAAAACCCCGCGCGATGTACGTTTCATTAAGAGAATTGTTACGTGCGATGAAAAGTGGTTCTATTTCCGTAATGCTAACACACAACGACAGTGATTGAGCCCGGACAAGTTTCCTGAACCTGTTGCCAAACGTGGGCGCTTCGAGCACAAGGTGATGCTCTGCGTCTGGTGGAATTTCCTCGAGGGAATAATCCATTACGAATCTGTTACACGAATCGTGTAGTGTATGTTGTATCGTGTAGTGTAGAGTTGTAGTGTATGTTGTTCCGGATGTACAAAGTTTGTATGAAACTCAAACTGAATGTAAATAAGGGAAAAAACCAAAGTTAGGATTTTTGAGCGAGGAACTGTTAGCACTGAATGTAATATGTCTAAATGGCACGGTGATTGACCAAGTGAATGAACTTGTGTATTTCGGAAGCATGTTTGACAGAGAAAACAAATTAGATGGCGAAATTAGTAGGCGAGTGAATTCTTCATTAAAAGTCATAGCTGCTTCAGGAGGTTTTCACAGGAATGATGGGTTCTCAAGAGAGTCCCACATGGCTGTGCATGAAAGTGGAATTGTTCCTACTCTGATGTATGACTGTGAAACATGGGCACTACAGAAGAAACATAGGAGACGTTTGTGTGCTGGAGAAATGCATTACTTACGGGTGGTTTGTGGCAAGACACGTTCTGATTGTGTGAGGAATGAAGATGTGTTGCAGTTGTGTAATGTGAAGCAAAACGTTGTTAGCAAGGTGGAGACTAATATGTTTCGGTGGTTTGGCCATATTGAAAGAATGAGTGATGAGATGCTTACTCAGAACATTTTTTCAGCCCAAGTGGCAGGAAAGAAAGGCGGAGGAAGGCCAAGGAAGTCATGGGAGGATCAGATTCAAGAGTGTCTGCATGAGGAAAGATTACGAGTATGAAGTATAGAAGGTCTTGTGTACGTCGTGTGATGATTGTCAGTGAAGCCTGAGTTGTGTGTCAAGATCGCTGTAAATGGAGAAATTTGACAAAGCAACGGTAAGTAAATAATCAGTTAAAAATTTATCTGGTGGTTTGTATTTCTTTGTGGAGCTAACCTTTGAATCTTAGAAAACAGCTTAGTGATATGTATGCATGTATGAATCTTACGTTCACAGCTCAGCAAGTTCTTTCACGTTCGAAGTTGAAGAAAAGGATTTTTTCGAGCAAACTGCTGCTGTTGATGAAACTTGGATTCAGGACTCCAGGTCAATGCGGAAATTATAATGTCACTAATAATAGTCACAAGTGAAGAAAATATTGGTAATGTCTTATGGTGTTGAAGGCGCACTAACCTCCAATAATAAGGACGGTTCTGATACACGGGATTGTGCAGAAAGTCTTTACCCAGGGCATTTACGTACTAGGAAACAAGTGCGCAAACGACGCTTGAATAAGGCAGTCGTAAAGGAAAATGCATATGCTCTTCCCAATAAATGCGATCACAGAGTCCCTGGCGGCGAAATGCAGAACTTTTAAAAAAGTCATGAAATATCGCAGACAGTAGAAGAGTTCCGGTCACGCTTTTTGACGTAGTACGTTCTGGAGCAGGACGAACTATGTTGAAAATCGGAGTCACAACTTCCCAAAACGGGGGAAAAAGACAGTGACAAAGAAGTGAAATGAATAGATATTACGTGATGGACATTGCTATATATTCACGGTTGCCAGGTGGTTCAACGAGGTTGTTAACCACTGAGCAGCACAAGCACTATGCATGAAAAATAGCGATATGCCAATAAACTGATAAACCGCGCGACCATGTGCATGCAACACAATGCTATTTAAACAAGTTAGTAAAATTATGATATGATACGCTTTCCAACATACCAGAAATCATTACTCAAGTTATGAGGATAATGGCTGTAGAATAAATCTCACTCCTATGACCTGACCTTTGACCCCATTTTGATGACATTCAACAGAACTTGTAAAGTATACTTCCGGAACAACATGATAAAGTTTTGTCTCAATTGAAGCATTTTTACGCATGTTATGACGCATAAGGGCAATGGAATGCATCCCGCTTCTATGTCCTGACCTTTGACCCCACTTCACTCATTTTCAACAGGGTTCGTCCCCAAGTGTTCCCCTACGATATACTAAAATTTCATCGAAATCGAACCATATTTACGCAAGTTATGATGCATAAGGGCAATGGAATGCATCCCGCTCCCATGTCCTGACCCTTAGCCCCACTTCCCCAATTTTCAAAAGAATTTGTCCCCAGGTGGTCCCCTACTACATACTAAAATTTGATCGAAATCGAACCATTTTTATGCAAGTTATCGTGCGGACAGACGGACGGACGGACGAACAGACGGACAAAGCTGGAGCATATACGCTTCTTCAACCTACGGTTGGAAAGCGTAAAAAACCGTCGCCGAAGCGGACAGCAAACATCATGCCTAGTTACATACAGAGGGTGAGTGGAAAGTTTTGCAATATTTGCATAAACGCATGTGCGGCGGTGGGTTTATCACGTGTTTAAACTAGTTCAAGTCGCGCTACAGTCAGTCGAAAGGGATATAAAGTGGTAGTGGTTGCTGTGAACAGCATTGCATGTCGCTGTTCTGTCTGTAGTTGGGTCGCCTAAGATGAACAGCCACAACCGGCTAATTAGGGAACTTTTGCTTTACGAGTTTGGACTCGGCCATAACCCTGCGCAAGCAGCACGAAACATTTGTCATGCGAAAGGGAAAGATTCCGTGGACCACAGTACCGCAACTAGATAGTTCAAGTATTTTCACTCAGGTGACAAAAACTTCGACGATCAGTCAAGGTCAGGTAGGCCGCGAACCGTGGATTCGGAGACCGTAGAGGCAAATCCGACAACCAGCACTCAGAGATTATCAGGCGAGCTGGGCATATCAGAGACCACCGTGGTTCGTCACCTTCAGGACCTCGGCCACAGGAGTTGCCGCATTGTTCCTCACTAACTGACGAACCAACCGCTGTGTGGAAGTGTGCACGAAACTCCAAAAAACCCCGCGCGATGTACGTTTCATTAAGAGAATTGTTACGTGCGATGAAAAGTGGTTCTATTTCCGTAATGCTAACACACAACGACAGTGATTGAGCCCGGACAAGTTTCCTGAACCTGTTGCCAAACGTGGGCGCTTCGAGCACAAGGTGATGCTCTGCGTCTGGTGGAATTTCGAGGGAATAATCCATTACGAATCTGTTACACGAATCGTGTAGTGTATGTTGTATCGTGTAGTGTAGAGTTGTAGTGTATGTTGTTCCGGATGTACAAAGTTTGTATGAAACTCAAACTGAATGTAAATAAGGGAAAAAACCAAAGTTAGGATTTTTGAGCGAGGAACTGTTAGCACTGAATGTAATATGTCTAAATGGCACGGTGATTGACCAAGTGAATGAACTTGTGTATTTCGGAAGCATGTTTGACAGAGAAAACAAATTAGATGGCGAAATTAGTAGGCGAGTGAATTCTTCATTAAAAGTCATAGCTGCTTCAGGAGGTTTTCACAGGAATGATGGGTTCTCAAGAGAGTCCCACATGGCTGTGCATGAAAGTGGAATTGTTCCTACTCTGATGTATGACTGTGAAACATGGGCACTACAGAAGAAACATAGGAGACGTTTGTGTGCTGGAGAAATGCATTACTTACGGGTGGTTTGTGGCAAGACACGTTCTGATTGTGTGAGGAATGAAGATGTGTTGCAGTTGTGTAATGTGAAGCAAAACGTTGTTAGCAAGGTGGAGACTAATATGTTTCGGTGGTTTGGCCATATTGAAAGAATGAGTGATGAGATGCTTACTCAGAACATTTTTTCAGCCCAAGTGGCAGGAAAGAAAGGCGGAGGAAGGCCAAGGAAGTCATGGGAGGATCAGATTCAAGAGTGTCTGCATGAGGAAAGATTACGAGTATGAAGTATAGAAGGTCTTGTGTACGTCGTGTGATGATTGTCAGTGAAGCCTGAGTTGTGTGTCAAGATCGCTGTAAATGGAGAAATTTGACAAAGCAACGGTAAGTAAATAATCAGTTAAAAATTTATCTGGTGGTTTGTATTTCTTTGTGGAGCTAACCTTTGAATCTTAGAAAACAGCTTAGTGATATGTATGCATGTATGAATCTTACGTTCACAGCTCAGCAAGTTCTTTCACGTTCGAAGTTGAAGAAAAGGATTTTTTCGAGCAAACTGCTGCTGTTGATGAAACTTGGATTCAGGACTCCAGGTCAATGCGGAAATTATAATGTCACTAATAATAGTCACAAGTGAAGAAAATATTGGTAATGTCTTATGGTGTTGAAGGCGCACTAACCTCCAATAATAAGGACGGTTCTGATACACGGGATTGTGCAGAAAGTCTTTACCCAGGGCATTTACGTACTAGGAAACAAGTGCGCAAACGACGCTTGAATAAGGCAGTCGTAAAGGAAAATGCATATGCTCTTCCCAATAAATGCGATCACAGAGTCCCTGGCGGCGAAATGCAGAACTTTTAAAAAAGTCATGAAATATCGCAGACAGTAGAAGAGTTCCGGTCACGCTTTTTGACGTAGTACGTTCTGGAGCAGGACGAACTATGTTGAAAATCGGAGTCACAACTTCCCAAAACGGGGGAAAAAGACAGTGACAAAGAAGTGAAATGAATAGATATTACGTGATGGACATTGCTATATATTCACGGTTGCCAGGTGGTTCAACGAGGTTGTTAACCACTGAGCAGCACAAGCACTATGCATGAAAAATAGCGATATGCCAATAAACTGATAAACCGCGCGACCATGTGCATGCAACACAATGCTATTTAAACAAGTTAGTAAAATTATGATATGATACGCTTTCCAACATACCAGAAATCATTACTCAAGTTATGAGGATAATGGCTGTAGAATAAATCTCACTCCTATGACCTGACCTTTGACCCCATTTTGATGACATTCAACAGAACTTGTAAAGTATACTTCCGGAACAACATGATAAAGTTTTGTCTCAATTGAAGCATTTTACGCATGTTATGACGCATAAGGGCAATGGAATGCATCCCGCTTCTATGTCCTGACCTTTGACCCCACTTCACTCATTTTCAACAGGGTTCGTCCCCAAGTGTTCCCCTACGATATACTAAAATTTCATCGAAATCGAACCATATTTACGCAAGTTATGATGCATAAGGGCAATGGAATGCATCCCGCTCCCATGTCCTGACCCTTAGCCCCACTTCCCCAATTTTCAAAAGAATTTGTCCCCAGGTGGTCCCCTACTACATACTAAAATTTGATCGAAATCGAACCATTTTTATGCAAGTTATCGTGCGGACAGACGGACGGACGGACGAACAGACGGACAAAGCTGGAGCATATACGCTTCTTCAACCTACGGTTGGAAAGCGTAAAAAACCGTCGCCGAAGCGGACAGCAAACATCATGCCTAGTTACATACAGAGGGTGAGTGGAAAGTTTTGCAATATTTGCATAAACGCATGTGCGGCGGTGGGTTTATCACGTGTTTAAACTAGTTCAAGTCGCGCTACAGTCAGTCGAAAGGGATATAAAGTGGTAGTGGTTGCTGTGAACAGCATTGCATGTCGCTGTTCTGTCTGTAGTTGGGTCGCCTAAGATGAACAGCCACAACCGGCTAATTAGGGAACTTTTGCTTTACGAGTTTGGACTCGGCCATAACCCTGCGCAAGCAGCACGAAACATTTGTCATGCGAAAGGGAAAGATTCCGTGGACCACAGTACCGCAACTAGATAGTTCAAGTATTTTCACTCAGGTGACAAAAACTTCGACGATCAGTCAAGGTCAGGTAGGCCGCGAACCGTGGATTCGGAGACCGTAGAGGCAAATCCGACAACCAGCACTCAGAGATTATCAGGCGAGCTGGGCATATCAGAGACCACCGTGGTTCGTCACCTTCAGGACCTCGGCCACAGGAGTTGCCGCATTGTTCCTCACTAACTGACGAACCAACCGCTGTGTGGAAGTGTGCACGAAACTCCAAAAAAACCCCGCGCGATGTACGTTTCATTAAGAGAATTGTTACGTGCGATGAAAAGTGGTTCTATTTCCGTAATGCTAACACACAACGACAGTGATTGAGCCCGGACAAGTTTCCTGAACCTGTTGCCAAACGTGGGCGCTTCGAGCACAAGGTGATGCTCTGCGTCTGGTGGAATTTCGAGGGAATAATCCATTACGAATCTGTTACACGAATCGTGTAGTGTATGTTGTATCGTGTAGTGTAGAGTTGTAGTGTATGTTGTTCCGGATGTACAAAGTTTGTATGAAACTCAAACTGAATGTAAATAAGGGAAAAAACCAAAGTTAGGATTTTTGAGCGAGGAACTGTTAGCACTGAATGTAATATGTCTAAATGGCACGGTGATTGACCAAGTGAATGAACTTGTGTATTTCGGAAGCATGTTTGACAGAGAAAACAAATTAGATGGCGAAATTAGTAGGCGAGTGAATTCTTCATTAAAAGTCATAGCTGCTTCAGGAGGTTTTCACAGGAATGATGGGTTCTCAAGAGAGTCCCACATGGCTGTGCATGAAAGTGGAATTGTTCCTACTCTGATGTATGACTGTGAAACATGGGCACTACAGAAGAAACATAGGAGACGTTTGTGTGCTGGAGAAATGCATTACTTACGGGTGGTTTGTGGCAAGACACGTTCTGATTGTGTGAGGAATGAAGATGTGTTGCAGTTGTGTAATGTGAAGCAAAACGTTGTTAGCAAGGTGGAGACTAATATGTTTCGGTGGTTTGGCCATATTGAAAGAATGAGTGATGAGATGCTTACTCAGAACATTTTTTCAGCCCAAGTGGCAGGAAAGAAAGGCGGAGGAAGGCCAAGGAAGTCATGGGAGGATCAGATTCAAGAGTGTCTGCATGAGGAAAGATTACGAGTATGAAGTATAGAAGGTCTTGTGTACGTCGTGTGATGATTGTCAGTGAAGCCTGAGTTGTGTGTCAAGATCGCTGTAAATGGAGAAATTTGACAAAGCAACGGTAAGTAAATAATCAGTTAAAAATTTATCTGGTGGTTTGTATTTCTTTGTGGAGCTAACCTTTGAATCTTAGAAAACAGCTTAGTGATATGTATGCATGTATGAATCTTACGTTCACAGCTCAGCAAGTTCTTTCACGTTCGAAGTTGAAGAAAAGGATTTTTTCGAGCAAACTGCTGCTGTTGATGAAACTTGGATTCAGGACTCCAGGTCAATGCGGAAATTATAATGTCACTAATAATAGTCACAAGTGAAGAAAATATTGGTAATGTCTTATGGTGTTGAAGGCGCACTAACCTCCAATAATAAGGACGGTTCTGATACACGGGATTGTGCAGAAAGTCTTTACCCAGGGCATTTACGTACTAGGAAACAAGTGCGCAAACGACGCTTGAATAAGGCAGTCGTAAAGGAAAATGCATATGCTCTTCCCAATAAATGCGATCACAGAGTCCCTGGCGGCGAAATGCAGAACTTTTAAAAAAGTCATGAAATATCGCAGACAGTAGAAGAGTTCCGGTCACGCTTTTTGACGTAGTACGTTCTGGAGCAGGACGAACTATGTTGAAAATCGGAGTCACAACTTCCCAAAACGGGGGAAAAAGACAGTGACAAAGAAGTGAAATGAATAGATATTACGTGATGGACATTGCTATATATTCACGGTTGCCAGGTGGTTCAACGAGGTTGTTAACCACTGAGCAGCACAAGCACTATGCATGAAAAATAGCGATATGCCAATAAACTGATAAACCGCGCGACCATGTGCATGCAACACAATGCTATTTAAACAAGTTAGTAAAATTATGATATGATACGCTTTCCAACATACCAGAAATCATTACTCAAGTTATGAGGATAATGGCTGTAGAATAAATCTCACTCCTATGACCTGACCTTTGACCCCATTTTGATGACATTCAACAGAACTTGTAAAGTATACTTCCGGAACAACATGATAAAGTTTTGTCTCAATTGAAGCATTTTTACGCATGTTATGACGCATAAGGGCAATGGAATGCATCCCGCTTCTATGTCCTGACCTTTGACCCCACTTCACTCATTTTCAACAGGGTTCGTCCCCAAGTGTTCCCCTACGATATACTAAAATTTCATCGAAATCGAACCATATTTACGCAAGTTATGATGCATAAGGGCAATGGAATGCATCCCGCTCCCATGTCCTGACCCTTAGCCCCACTTCCCCAATTTTCAAAAGAATTTGTCCCCAGGTGGTCCCCTACTACATACTAAAATTTGATCGAAATCGAACCATTTTTATGCAAGTTATCGTGCGGACAGACGGACGGACGGACGAACAGACGGACAAAGCTGGAGCATATACGCTTCTTCAACCTACGGTTGGAAAGCGTAAAAAACCGTCGCCGAAGCGGACAGCAAACATCATGCCTAGTTACATACAGAGGGTGAGTGGAAAGTTTTGCAATATTTGCATAAACGCATGTGCGGCGGTGGGTTTATCACGTGTTTAAACTAGTTCAAGTCGCGCTACAGTCAGTCGAAAGGGATATAAAGTGGTAGTGGTTGCTGTGAACAGCATTGCATGTCGCTGTTCTGTCTGTAGTTGGGTCGCCTAAGATGAACAGCCACAACCGGCTAATTAGGGAACTTTTGCTTTACGAGTTTGGACTCGGCCATAACCCTGCGCAAGCAGCACGAAACATTTGTCATGCGAAAGGGAAAGATTCCGTGGACCACAGTACCGCAACTAGATAGTTCAAGTATTTTCACTCAGGTGACAAAAACTTCGACGATCAGTCAAGGTCAGGTAGGCCGCGAACCGTGGATTCGGAGACCGTAGAGGCAAATCCGACAACCAGCACTCAGAGATTATCAGGCGAGCTGGGCATATCAGAGACCACCGTGGTTCGTCACCTTCAGGACCTCGGCCACAGGAGTTGCCGCATTGTTCCTCACTAACTGACGAACCAACCGCTGTGTGGAAGTGTGCACGAAACTCCAAAAAAACCCCGCGCGATGTACGTTTCATTAAGAGAATTGTTACGTGCGATGAAAAGTGGTTCTATTTCCGTAATGCTAACACACAACGACAGTGATTGAGCCCGGACAAGTTTCCTGAACCTGTTGCCAAACGTGGGCGCTTCGAGCACAAGGTGATGCTCTGCGTCTGGTGGAATTTCGAGGGAATAATCCATTACGAATCTGTTACACGAATCGTGTAGTGTATGTTGTATCGTGTAGTGTAGAGTTGTAGTGTATGTTGTTCCGGATGTACAAAGTTTGTATGAAACTCAAACTGAATGTAAATAAGGGAAAAAACCAAAGTTAGGATTTTTGAGCGAGGAACTGTTAGCACTGAATGTAATATGTCTAAATGGCACGGTGATTGACCAAGTGAATGAACTTGTGTATTTCGGAAGCATGTTTGACAGAGAAAACAAATTAGATGGCGAAATTAGTAGGCGAGTGAATTCTTCATTAAAAGTCATAGCTGCTTCAGGAGGTTTTCACAGGAATGATGGGTTCTCAAGAGAGTCCCACATGGCTGTGCATGAAAGTGGAATTGTTCCTACTCTGATGTATGACTGTGAAACATGGGCACTACAGAAGAAACATAGGAGACGTTTGTGTGCTGGAGAAATGCATTACTTACGGGTGGTTTGTGGCAAGACACGTTCTGATTGTGTGAGGAATGAAGATGTGTTGCAGTTGTGTAATGTGAAGCAAAACGTTGTTAGCAAGGTGGAGACTAATATGTTTCGGTGGTTTGGCCATATTGAAAGAATGAGTGATGAGATGCTTACTCAGAACATTTTTTCAGCCCAAGTGGCAGGAAAGAAAGGCGGAGGAAGGCCAAGGAAGTCATGGGAGGATCAGATTCAAGAGTGTCTGCATGAGGAAAGATTACGAGTATGAAGTATAGAAGGTCTTGTGTACGTCGTGTGATGATTGTCAGTGAAGCCTGAGTTGTGTGTCAAGATCGCTGTAAATGGAGAAATTTGACAAAGCAACGGTAAGTAAATAATCAGTTAAAAATTTATCTGGTGGTTTGTATTTCTTTGTGGAGCTAACCTTTGAATCTTAGAAAACAGCTTAGTGATATGTATGCATGTATGAATCTTACGTTCACAGCTCAGCAAGTTCTTTCACGTTCGAAGTTGAAGAAAAGGATTTTTCGAGCAAACTGCTGCTGTTGATGAAACTTGGATTCAGGACTCCAGGTCAATGCGGAAATTATAATGTCACTAATAATAGTCACAAGTGAAGAAAATATTGGTAATGTCTTATGGTGTTGAAGGCGCACTAACCTCCAATAATAAGGACGGTTCTGATACACGGGATTGTGCAGAAAGTCTTTACCCAGGGCATTTACGTACTAGGAAACAAGTGCGCAAACGACGCTTGAATAAGGCAGTCGTAAAGGAAAATGCATATGCTCTTCCCAATAAATGCGATCACAGAGTCCCTGGCAGCGAAATGCAGAACTTTTAAAAAAGTCATGAAATATCGCAGACAGTAGAAGAGTTCCGGTCACGCTTTTTGACGTAGTACGTTCTGGAGCAGGACGAACTATGTTGAAAATCGGAGTCACAACTTCCCAAAACGGGGGAAAAAGACAGTGACAAAGAAGTGAAATGAATAGATATTACGTGATGGACATTGCTATATATTCACGGTTGCCAGGTGGTTCAACGAGGTTGTTAACCACTGAGCAGCACAAGCACTATGCATGAAAAATAGCGATATGCCAATAAACTGATAAACCGCGCGACCATGTGCATGCAACACAATGCTATTTAAACAAGTTAGTAAAATTATGATATGATACGCTTTCCAACATACCAGAAATCATTACTCAAGTTATGAGGATAATGGCTGTAGAATAAATCTCACTCCTATGACCTGACCTTTGACCCCATTTTGATGACATTCAACAGAACTTGTAAAGTATACTTCCGGAACAACATGATAAAGTTTTGTCTCAATTGAAGCATTTTTACGCATGTTATGACGCATAAGGGCAATGGAATGCATCCCGCTTCTATGTCCTGACCTTTGACCCCACTTCACTCATTTTCAACAGGGTTCGTCCCCAAGTGTTCCCCTACGATATACTAAAATTTCATCGAAATCGAACCATATTTACGCAAGTTATGATGCATAAGGGCAATGGAATGCATCCCGCTCCCATGTCCTGACCCTTAGCCCCACTTCCCCAATTTTCAAAAGAATTTGTCCCCAGGTGGTCCCCTACTACATACTAAAATTTGATCGAAATCGAACCATTTTTATGCAAGTTATCGTGCGGACAGACGGACGGACGGACGAACAGACGGACAAAGCTGGAGCATATACGCTTCTTCAACCTACGGTTGGAAAGCGTAAAAAACCGTCGCCGAAGCGGACAGCAAACATCATGCCTAGTTACATACAGAGGGTGAGTGGAAAGTTTTGCAATATTTGCATAAACGCATGTGCGGCGGTGGGTTTATCACGTGTTTAAACTAGTTCAAGTCGCGCTACAGTCAGTCGAAAGGGATATAAAGTGGTAGTGGTTGCTGTGAACAGCATTGCATGTCGCTGTTCTGTCTGTAGTTGGGTCGCCTAAGATGAACAGCCACAACCGGCTAATTAGGGAACTTTTGCTTTACGAGTTTGGACTCGGCCATAACCCTGCGCAAGCAGCACGAAACATTTGTCATGCGAAAGGGAAAGATTCCGTGGACCACAGTACCGCAACTAGATAGTTCAAGTATTTTCACTCAGGTGACAAAAACTTCGACGATCAGTCAAGGTCAGGTAGGCCGCGAACCGTGGATTCGGAGACCGTAGAGGCAAATCCGACAACCAGCACTCAGAGATTATCAGGCGAGCTGGGCATATCAGAGACCACCGTGGTTCGTCACCTTCAGGACCTCGGCCACAGGAGTTGCCGCATTGTTCCTCACTAACTGACGAACCAACCGCTGTGTGGAAGTGTGCACGAAACTCCAAAAAAAACCCCGCGCGATGTACGTTTCATTAAGAGAATTGTTACGTGCGATGAAAAGTGGTTCTATTTCCGTAATGCTAACACACAACGACAGTGATTGAGCCCGGACAAGTTTCCTGAACCTGTTGCCAAACGTGGGCGCTTCGAGCACAAGGTGATGCTCTGCGTCTGGTGGAATTTCGAGGGAATAATCCATTACGAATCTGTTACAAACTGTCGGACCATTAACGCCAACCTCTACTCACTCTGAACAGCTGGAGAGGATGTATGCCGCTTTGGAGGAGAAGTACCCCGCACTGGTGAATAGAAAGCGCGCTCTCCTACAGCAGGAGAACGCTCGGCCTCATACCGTGCGAACGACCTGGGCAAAACTCTAGGAACTTGAGGGCATCGAACTGATGCCACACACAGCATATAGTACGGACCTTGCCCAGTCGAATTATTACCTGTTCCGTTCCATGGCCCACTTCCTTTGCGGGAGATACTTCAACAACCAGGAGGAGGTGGCAGCTGGGGTGAAGGAGTTCTTCGACTTGAAGGACAAGAACTGGTACCGCCGCGGAATCGAAGAACTGGAAGACAGATGGCTAAAGACGGTGCAACACGATGTCCTATACTTTCAATACTAGTCTGCTTTCGTCGTAAAGATACGTATGAAGACATAAAATGATCCAAATATTGCAAAACTTTCGACTCACCCTCTGTACATGAGAGATATTGCGAAATGGTTTTTCTTCACGTTCTTAACGGTGAATGCAAGCGGAAAGACTATTTTGCTGAAAGGCTTCCTACCAATGGATTTCAACGCCTACGCATTATAAAATCCTCAACGCCGTCGCTTGAGTTCGAGCTATGGAAATCACATGGGAGGGTATAAAATTGGGCAGGCCAAGTCGTGAGGACGTATTTGTTATTGTCTAATGTTTTTACGCACCCTCTCATCGGAACGCGGGAGGTAGCTATCGCATGTAGGCTGAGTCATGCGGAAGTCCTCCGCATCCTTCATCGACATGACGTTCGGCCCTACCTGATACTACAGGACGGTGAGACCGAACTAATGCAATTACTTAGTGAATGCTAAGTAGTTCGAATGACCATTGCTGAGCCACGGAGAACCTCTCACGATAGACTCGAAACACTCGTCATCAAATCCACTGTTTCACAAATACATGCATATGATGCGGCATTTGAAGGAACACCATTACTGGGCCATTTATTTACGAGCAAACTCTGACCGGCAACAGCTTTATGAATCTCCAAACAAAATCAGCTGGGTGATTAGTTGGAAAACGTACCATTGGGACGCAAATGGATGGTGCACCACCTCATCGCACAGAGCCTGTATGTGCCTGGTTGGCATTTACTTTTAGAAGTTAATGGATAGGTCCAGGAAGTCCAATGCACTGGCCAGTATATTCGCCTAACTTGACACCTCTGGACTTCTTTCAGTGGAGATATGTGAAATTGAAGGTATGTGCATCAAACCCTGTTAACCTGTAGGACTTGAAGCAACGCATACGCGATGCCTGTGGAACCATCAATGAAGCCGTACTGGATGCCGTTCGTCGGAACATTACTGTATGTGCCCAGTACTGTATTGGCAAAATTTGGCCACTTTGGTTATGCGTTAAAGTAAATTACTTGATCACGTAGTAAGTATTCATGTCGTGTCTTATATTGTCATTTCTCTCTTTAATCCAGATTTCCGTCGCTCGGGCTCCGAATTCAAATATTGTCATGTCGTTTTTGTATGTCATGAATATTGCTGTGCAACTTCGTAATTTAAACTATTCTGCTGTCTGGGATATTTCACGATGTTTTTCTTTGTTGTAAGTACCACATTTTTCCGTCAGGGGCTCTGCGATCACGCATATCAAGAAGCGCATGTTCATTTTCCTGTACGATTTCCATACTTCACGTCGCTTGGATTACTTATTTCCTAGTAATTGCCCTCAGAGTGGATGGTAAAGACTTTGTGTACCAACCTACATACATCGGTGAGCCACTTCATTATGACCACCCCCAGCCTAGAGAAATAAGCGCTCCTGGAGACAGAACGATGGCGCAGGTGAAGTTCACATACAAACCGAGGACCAGCATTCTGTTAGTAGAGTGTTCGGAGCCAGAATAGGAAAAGTTGCCGATTTATCGGAGTTTGATAAAGGACAAACTGTGATGGCACGCCGCCTCGGAACTACGATCTCCGAAACGGCGCGGCTTGTGGGTTATTCACGTGCCGCTGTAGTGAGTACGTATCAAAAGTGGTGAACAGAAGGCCAAACGACGTCCAGCCATGTGTCGTCTGCAGATCATTGGTGTCAGAGGAGAGCCGAGACTGTCGCGCATTGTTCACAGCGACCCCAGGGCCACAGTGCGACAAATCACCCGCAGCTACAACAGTGGTGATCAGGGCAATGTCTCGGACAATTCGTCCAATGACGATTGGTCCAATGCCGATTCGTCCAAAGGGGCAATTGGTCCAATGCCGTTTGCTCCAATGGACTATTCGTCCAATGTACGATTAGTCCAATGCCGATTCGCCCAAAGGTACGATTGGTCCAACGTCGATTCGCCCAATGGTATCATTCTACCAACGGTAAACTTTTTTATTTTTCAGAAATGAATAATAATTTAAGTTGTTCTCCTTTTCATATCCTTTTGAAAAATGATTTCCGTATATTTGGTATTTGTAAACATTTTATAAACCTGGTAAAAGGCACTCAATGGAACATTTCTCAGCTGTTTACAAAGCACCTAGCCCGCGGGTCTTTTCAGAAGATATTAAGTTACAACTTATATATTTAGTATTTGTAAACATTTTAAAAAACGTAAAAAGAAAAGGCACTCAACGGATGATTTCTCACCTCTTTGCAAGGCACCTAGGCAGCGGGCCTTTTCAGGAGATTTTAAGTTACAACTAAGATATTTAGCATTTGTAAACATATTATAAAACCTAATAAAAGGCACTCAACGGATAATTTCTCAGCTCTTTACAAGGCATCTAGGCCATGAGCCTTTTTTAGAAGATTATATGTTAATGCTTAGATATTTGGTATTTGTAAACATTTTATAAAACCTAATGAAATGCCCTTAACATATCATTTCTCACCTCTTTGCAAGGCGCCTAAGCCGCTGGCCTTTTTAGGAGGTATTATATTTAGTGCTTAAATAAAGACGCAATATTATTAACTTAATTTGATATGTAAACGTTTTGAATATGACATAGGTACAATAAAAACTGTTAAAAAGGTCTAGGCTTAAGGCATATGAATTAATATTTGTGCCTAAGTAAAAGAACAATATTATTAACTTGACTTGATGTGTAAACTTTGTGAATATCACATTGGTAGAATAAAAACTGTTAAAAAGGCCTAAGCCTAGGGCCTATGAATTAAAATTTAGTGCCTAAGTGCAAGCGCAACTATGTGAATATGACCTCGGTAGAATAAAAACTGTTAAAAAGGCCTAGGCTCGAACCCGTCCAGTTTTCCAGTGGCCACTTAGCCCAACTCCACTGCATGGTACATACAGACACGGGAAACGAGTCTTTTCTATTATTTAATGCAAGAGAGAAACATCGAAGTTGATTGGATGGCTCGTAGATCAGTAACTTCACACGGCAGCGAGGACAGTATAACAAGGAAAAGCGATTCCGAAAAAAAAAAAAAAAGAAGAAAAAAAAAAAAAAAAAAAAAAAGGAAAGAAACAAAATCTACACATATAACCACAATACAGTCAAACCTCGATGTAACGAACTTCAAGGGACCAACAGTCTTGTACGTAAAATCGCGGAATTCTTTAAATCGAGGAAGCCTTTCGAATGAAACATTTTTTTTTATTGAAGGTTTAACGACCACCGCGAGCAACTCAATGGACTATAAGCAGTCGCAATGAAGCATTCAAATTAAGCTAGTGTTCATAACAGAATACTTAGGCAGCTAAGTTCTCTTTTTTTCAGTGAAATTTAAATTATGTACAGTACTTTTAATTACGAATTTATTATCAAAAATGTTATAATACGTACATATTTACTTTGCATATTAAATACATAATTCGTAGATATTGCCTAGGCTCGAACCCGTTTTTTGATAAAAGACTTCAATATGTAGCATCAAAATTTAAGCGTACTTTAAAATTGCAAGAAAAATACGATAGTTGATTTTTTTCTCGAGCATTTAGCTGCTTAAACAATGATTTCAGTATCCTAAACTGCATGAAACAAAATATCAGTGCCGCCCCGGTGGCGCAGTAGTCTAAGGCGCTGGCCTCTGATCATTCGTCCGTAAGGGGTCCGGGTTCGAATCCCGGTCAGGCATGGATGTTGTGTTTGTCTTACGGCACTGGCTCTCTCCCTTCCCTGGAACCAGTGCCCCTAAATTAGGGACGGGCGACTGCTTATAGCCCATTGAGTTGCTCACGGTGGTCGTTAAACCTCCAATCAAGAAAAAAAAATAAATATCAGTTAGTACTAATTAACTTGTAAAAACAGAATATGTGTTGATTACCTTTTTACACTGTGGAAAAGAAATTCTTTAGAGAAGATGGCTTATGTTTTTTTCTGAACGTTTAACTTCATAAATTGCAGCTTCAATTTTATGAAGTGCATGAAAAACATCATCATTAATATCGAAGGGCATCAAGTACTTTTTAGCACATTCTATACTGTTACCAGCACCACTAAAGTAGCTAACTTTCAGTTCCGCTTCATTTTCTTCATCAGAATCGGATGCATTTAACCCGATCTGTTAATCGAAAACATCATCAAGGGATTGCATTTGGGCTAACTTTTAACGTGAAAATGCTGGTTAACATAGTTTCGTGGTTAAAAAAAGAATGTTCGCTAAATGTTCGTTAAATCGGGAAACCATTTAACGAACATTTAGTAAATGTTTATTACCCATCGACTATAGTTTCTCAAAGTGTTTGGCTCGGCATCGTCAGGACGAATGGAGTGTAAACATTCAAATCATTGTGATATTATCAGAGTGTTTTTCGTTTGGAAACGCTACGCTTATTGATAAACCTGATTCGACTATCAAGCTTAATCTATTAGAAGCTTTCCACATACGCCAGAACTCTTCATGGCTTGTCAACGACATGATGTCTACTCCATTTCTTTCAAGCGCGTGGAAGCAACTGACCAAAATCCGTGACCGTCAGAACTCTGATGATGTCACAATGATTTGAATGTTTACGCACTATTCGGCCTGATGATGCCGAGCCAAACGCTGTGCGAAACTATAGTCGATGTACGTATAATAAGCATTTAATTGTGGTACACATTGCTATTTTTATTCTATCTCAACACCGCAAGTTTTGTAGTCATAAATTATATAGAATCTGCTAGATGGATCCAATTACAAGTGATGAATGGAAGACGAAGAACGTACCTGCTTTAATCGCACATTATGCTCCAAAGGACATTTTCAACGCCGTTGAGACTCAAGGTAAGTAGAGTTGAGACCTTGGATGAGACTGGCCTTTTTTTCTAATCTTCAGCTTAATAAAACATATGTTGTGAAGGGAGAATCATGCCACGGTGGAAAACTGTCAAAAATGCGATTGACTGTCTTATTATGCTGCAATGCCGACTGGAGTGGAAAATTAACACCTCTGGTGATTGTAGATTCTAAGAAACCACGTTGTTTCAAAAATGTGAAGAGTTTCCCTACGAGCTATGAAGCAAACAAAAGAACCTGGATGGCACAAACTACATTTAAAGATTTTTTTGCACAATCTAAACGAGAAAATGAGATTGCAAATGCGAAACATTATCTTATTTATTGATCAGTGTTCGGCCCATGTTGTTTTAAACTTCGAAATGTGTGCCTGCAGTTTTCTCCCCCAAGCTGTACAAGCAAACTTCAGTCGTATGATTTAGGGATTATCCGCTCCTTCAAAGGCTTTTACCGGAAACAGTTGGTGAAAACAGCACTGGCTGAACTTGATTCCGGAAACCTTGAAAATGCGTGGAAGCAGAAAATCAACATACACTGACGGAAAAAAAAATCCCAACACCAAGAAGGGGGTTGCGTTAGATAAACGACAGTTGGTAGGCGGTGAGAGTGCATCTGTAAGATGACGTCTATGCAAATTTCGCGCTCGGCGCATACGTGTAGCGCTAGTAGCGCCCCTCGGAACATGCAAAGCAGGTTTGCTGTACATACGCGCTGTAACGTTCGTGAGCGTTAGTTATCGTTGAGATTCGACGTAGTGTGTTGATGTTAGTCAAGAATGCCTTTAAGAAGACGAAGAAGCCATTATCAACAGCTCACGGAGTTCGAACGAGGTCGTGTAATAGGGCTACGAGAAGGTGAATTTTCTTTCCGCAATATTGCAGAACGACTTGGCAGGAATGTAGCCACTGTGCATGATTGTTGGCAGCGGTGGTCAAGGGAAAGTACTGCCTCAAGAAGACCGGGTTCCGGCCGGCCACTTGGCACTACTGAGAGGGAAGACCGCCGTGTACGGCGTATGGCCGTGGCGCATCGTACCGTGTCTGCGGCAGCAATTCGAGCTGCAGTTGCCACCACAGTGACACAACGAACTGTTACAAATCGGTTACTTGAAGGACAGCTCCGAGCCAGACGCCCTGTATCGTGCATTCCACTTACTCCAAACCACTGCCGTTTGCGACGTCAGTGGTGTCAAGCTAGAGCTCATTAGAGGACGCAGTGGAGATCTGTTGTGTTTTCTGATGAAAGCCGGTTCTGCCTGGGTGCCAGTGATGGCCGTGTGTTGGTTAGAAGGAGGCCAGGTAAGCGCCTGCAACCAAACTGTCTGCGGCCGAGACACACTGGACCTACACCTGGAGTTATGGTCTGGGGGTGGGGGGGCAATTTCCTATGACAGCAGGAGCACTCTTGTGGTTATCCCACGCACCCTGACGGCACAGTTGTACGTCGGTCTGGTGATTCAACCTGTTGTGCTGCCATTCATGAACAGCATTTCAGGGGGTATTTTCCAACAGGATAACGCTCGCCCGCATACCGCTGTTGTAACCCAACATGCTCTACAGAGTGTCGACATGTTGCCGTGGCCTGCTAGATCACCAGATCTTTCACCAATCGAGCACGTATGGGACATCATTGGACGACAACTCCAGCGTTACCCCCAACCAGCCTTAACCGTCCCTGTATTGACCGACCAAGTGCAACAGGCATGGAACTCCGTCCCACAAACTGACATCCAGCACCTGTACGACACAATGCATGAAAGTTTGCGTGCTTGCATTCATCATTCAGGCGGTTACACCGGTTATTAAAGTACCAGCATTTCACATTTAAAATGGCTCTTCTCGCGCTTACATTTAGCTGTGATCTTGAAACCTTAATCGATTACATATGTTACCTACACAAATGTATTGCCGCCATTTCATTCCTCTACAACTATTTTTTCGTGGTGTTGGGATTTTTTTTTCCGTCAGTGTATTGGAAGCGATACATTTCATATCTTTTTCATGAAATAGCGCGGCAAGAACTTGCATTTCTCATTCTTTTGGGGAGGGCAAATTTCCAGCATCACATGAAGTTTCCATGGAAGCAGAGGATGATTCAATTGGACTTGACGTTCCGATTGAGCCAGAGGACCATTGCATTAATGAACTTGCAATCGATTTTGAAGAGTGTGCTGCATGTGATGAAAATGTACTAACTTCAGAAGTTCAAACAATCTCCGATGTATGATAATAGATTGTTCGTCGGAAAAAGATAATGAAGAAGACAATGTAGCCGAAATTGCGGAACCTATGCCTTCTTTCAAAGCGGCATTAAATGGATTAAAACTTGTGAAAAACTTTTACCTTGGTCACGATTCTCAAGGAAAACACTCGCAAAGCCTTTCAATTATTCAGAAAGCTTTTCTTGAGCTAAACACTAAAAATAGAAAGCAAAAGGGAGTTACCGATTTTTTCCAAACCAACATCCCGTAATGTAAGTACGTACGTAGTTACACTGCAGTTTTTGCTTCTTACATAAATGTGTCTATAATGCATAATATGTAGTAGTATAGCACTATACTACTAGTGTGCATTAGTTTCTGTTTGTTGAACTCATTATGTGTGCCTGTAAAGCTTATTTTAGCTAGACCTCGGTTTTGCGCTTTCTCGCATCGTACGAATTTTTATGTTGTCCCCTGAAAAGCGTAAAATCAGGGTTTCACTGTATTACATTTCGTACAATATCTTTGCTTCCAATTGTTCCATGCGAAAATTTTCTGTTGCTACAGATACCTTCCGCTATGAGGAAGATTTTGTGTACAGTTTGTTAATTTTCGTAACGAACATTTCTGCCGCTAATGGGAGTTAGTAGGCATTTCTACTTGCAATGTTTCACCGCTTGCAAATGTTTTACATTGTGAATCGAATCATGCAACTGATTTCATTCACTATGAACAACATTGTGCATATTTTGTGATTAAAATAATGCGCAGTTTTTTCGCTAGGAGGCGCAAGTGCATTTTGTTTTTCACTAATTTTCTCCTTTTTCTAAAAATCCGCTTTTGAGAAAATCTTTTGTGTCGCAAAGACGTGTTCATTACGCCGAAATTTCGGTGTCACGTATTTTTTTGTACTTCGGAGTTTAACATCCCCTGTGATATTATAGGGTTGTAGGGGAATTTCCCCATACTATTTTGTGCCCACGGATCCCATTGTGGGAAAAAGACCAGATGAATCGAACAGGCACGCCGCCAATCCCCACCTCGGACGAATAGCAAGTTTCCTGCGCCTCTGACCACTCATGCAATGGGACGTGTTTCCCAGATTTTTGCGTGTTTCCCAGTGCTTTGATTCATTACTGCAGACTGAAAAACTTTTCGTTTTTCAGTGCTCTTGTTCGCTGCATCACAGAAATTTCATACATTAGTGCTGTCGTATATTACGAACAAAGGTGACTGATTTTTAAATTAGAAATGCGCTAACTTTCAAAGCGTACAAAAAGAACGATTTGGAAAAAACTGTGTTGGTAATTGCAATTGGAAACGTATTAGTTCTTTGTAATATTTATTTATAAACTGTCTTCGGATAATAAAGCTGATATTTCTTCAGATATCTTTTCCGATGTGAGTGTGAAATCTTTACCGGGCATTCCTGGAGCATCCGATCGTTACTGTAATCGAAAATACATTACCGTTGGCTTTCCTCCACGTTTCGACAGTTGGTCGCCATAAATGTGATTGATCGTAATAATTATGAAGTCATTTTGCGCCTCGTTTTCCCCTCCATCACAAAATCGAAACACTTAAGGATTTGTGGGAAATCTTACCATGATGTTTCCAAATCTAAAGATCCATAACTGTTCTTAGGATACGACTTACTGCACTTGATTACAAATGACTAAACCACTACTGGCTGCACAGTTGAGCATATTTTAAAGAATAACTGGAATTCGTATGCTGATCATTTTCAAACCTATATGCAAACTGAACAACAAATTATCTTTCGCTCAGTGTGATCTGAAAAGCGCAAAATGAAAAAAAAATGAATAAAATGTACAGTCAAACTTCAGATGAATGCTCAGTATCGGACCTCGGTATCGGACCTCGGTTTTGGTTTTTCAGATACCCAGTCGTGGTATTCAAGATAATACATCCAGAAAGTAATACCTCGTCCTTCATAAGATTTGTTTTGTAGCAGCAAAAATGTGCAACTTGGTGACAAAAAACCTTGACATATTGTTCATAATGCTAGCCTATTTGAAGTATTGTCCATCACTTCTATACATTTCCGCCATCTTTAAACCCATTGGTAAAATCCATTTTGGAAAAATTCCAGAGGTTGTCGTTTCACCCATCAGTTCACAGCCAGTTTAACGTCTGTCACATCGTCGAAACGTTCCCCACAAAGAGTGTTTTTCAAAGAGGCAATCAGGAAAAAGTCTGAGGAGGCCAAATTGGGACTGAAGGAGGGTTGGGGCATCACCGTCCGCGCTATTTTGGCAATAGCCTGGGAAGCCTCCATTGAGGCGTGGGGACGTGCGTTATCATAGTGTAAAACAACAATATGAAGTGGAACGTCTTTTCCTTCTGACAGATTCCTTTAGCTTCCTCAATGTCTGCATATAGTGAGCACTGTTTATTGTTGCAACTCCTGAATGGTGGCACGACGATCAGCTGTGGTGAGATCTTTCACTCGTTGCCTGTTAACATCTGTCACTGCAATTGCGGGTCTTCCACTCCGTTGTTTGTCCGACACTAAACTTTCTCCCTCTCGAAACCTTTTCAACCATCACCTTCGGACATTACTGATATCGATCGTGACAGCTTCATACACCGCTAGGAGTCTTCTGTGTATTTCTGAGAAGAGTGTTCAGTAACGGACCTCGGTTTTAATTTTTCAGATACCCAGTTGTGGTCTTCAAGATAATTTTTTTTATTGGAAGTATAACGATTACCGTGAGCAACTCAATGGGCTATAAACAGTCGTCCGTCCCAAATTTAGGGTCACTGGTTCCACGGAAGGAAGAGAACCAGTGCCGTAAGACAAACACAACATCCATGCATCACCGGGATTCGAACCCGGACCCCTTTCGGACGAATGATCAGAGGCCATCGCTTAGACCACTGCGCCACCGGGGTGGCGTCTTTAAGATAATACACGGCCTGACAGAGGAAATGCCACACCATGAAAGAATGCTCGAAAAACAGACCAAACTGCACACAGATAGCCAAGTAAGTCCTGAACAAATGTTTTAATTGTCACATACAGACTAGGCTCCAGTGGCCGAATATACAGGATGATCCATAAGAAGTGTGACTCCCATTTTGGGCGATACATCGTTGTATCCGACGTGGCATCGAGATCTTGAGAGTCCGAATAGAGTCCTGGCGTATCGTGGATCATGTGGTGTTGTTCAGAGTCCACAGTTCATCTTCAATTTGCGGGAGTGGGAGGGTACTCAACCAATGTCCAATCGTGTCGTACAGATGCTCGATGGGCGAGAGGTCGGGGATCGTGCTGGCCACGGAAGCATCAGCACACTATGCAAAGCATTCAGGCTGATACGAGCGGTATGCAGCCGGGCGTTATCCTGTTGAAAAACGGCGTTTGGGACGCCCTACAGATACAGTAGTGCCACGGGACGCAGCACCTCGTCAACATAGCAGCGTGCCGTCAATGTGCCCGTAATGCGTTCCACCGGTGAGCGGCTGTTGGCGCTGATAGCACCCCACACCATGATTCCACGTTGCCGGGCCGTGTGGCGCTTTACAATGGCGGAGAAATCCGCCCGTTGGCCACGTCGCCTCCAGACTCTCACGCGGCGATCATCCGTGGTGAGACAGAAGCGCGATTCATTGCTGAACACCACACTGTTCCATTCGCCACCCCACGCATCTCTGGAGCGACACCACGCCAAGCTCGTTTGCTGTGGTGTCGCTCCACTCAGCTCTGGAGCGACACCACAGCAAACGAGACGCAGCCAATCGGCGCGACACTGTCCGCGTCGATATCAGAGCACCCAAGCCTCCTAGTACACTCCAAAAAATGTCGCCCGTTGTAGCCTGTGGGTCCTCCACGGCATGACGTCGGATGCGACGATCGGTGTGCATGTCTGTCTCCGTGCTCCGGTCCCCCTACGACGTTGCACAGATGCCTCCTGGGACCACTGTCTCCAAATGCGATGGACGGTTGTGACATCACGTTGCGTTTTTTCCGCAATACGACGCAAGGACCATCCGGCGGTAGGAAGGCCTATAATGACACCTCTCGTGAACTCATCCGTTTGACGAAATCGCGTACGACGGCATCTTAACGGCATTGGCACCTCTTGTTCGTTCTCCAGACATGGTTACAACAGAACCACTCACTTCTCGCAGCCGTGACGACGTCTCGACTGATGGCCTCACGGGCTGGTTGTTCGCTTACATCCCGCGCGCCGTTCGTGCGATTGGCCTGCAAATGCAATCATTTGCATAACTTGTACGTGTGCACCCACCCTGCAATTTGCATGGCGCTGCGTTTACGTCTTCGTGGTGTGTCATTTTCTCTGTCAGGCAGTTCACAAAGGTTGTAAGCACACATGATTTAGTTACCGAATGCTATTAAAATGTATGCGTTGCTACTTAAGAGACTGACTTCATTTCAACAGCCTGTATCCTGGACCTCTTCAGTGTTCCTAGGCTTTGGCTCATAACAACCAACTTGCAGTTTATAACAACATCAGTATCTCCTTGACAACTTTCAGCTGCTAAAGCAAGGTGTGTGTATTCCGAGAAAAAATTAGTAAATCATCTGTAGCAAGTTGCCTTTGTACTAGTCATGGTCCTTTCGTAAACGATTCACTCACAATTAATGACTCGTCACCGTGAACGGCTCCCTGTTGGCTCTGTGAATGATCTTTCGATCCACCTTACTGCAACACCCCCATGAGTTACGAAACGAATTCCCAATAAGAAAAGAAATGTCCAGCATTAATTAGTGTGTGTCAACCTCAGTGTGAGTGAGCAGTCAGCGAGGAAACAATGGTGAAACTTAAGAATGGGAATGATACGTGAATTTCATTCATTTGAATGGTGTGCCCGAATCGTCCGGTTGGTGGCAAATCATTCAATGTGAAAGCTGGGCCGTAGGTAGTTCTCAGAACCAAGGGGGACTCAAAAGTCATCTGGGGTAGGGGTTTTGTGTTCAACTACAAACTGCATTTTTCCATGAATGCAAACACAAGTTAGGACTTGTCTTTAATCTTTTTAATTTACTTGGGACGTACTGCAAAGGTGAATCACGTGTCAAAACGACTAATACGCGGCGGTACATCCCTTCCGTGTAGCTTAGTTGGGAGA
Source organism: Macrothele yani (assembly GCA_039090855.1). Lineage (NCBI taxonomy): Eukaryota > Metazoa > Arthropoda > Arachnida > Araneae > Macrothelidae > Macrothele > Macrothele yani. The sequence continues at coordinate 77,482,308 of CM077023.1, read as the reverse complement.
GCAATTTACTCCGGAGTGAGTTTGATCTTCGTCACGGACAAATATGCGTTTTCACATTGGCGCCCGAACGTAAAAATGAATCTACTGTCCTTTGGGTTCTTCAAAAAATGTGTGATGTTTGTCCGACACATCGTCTGGAATTAATGAAAAATTCCTACTTCGCTTCAAAAAAAAAAAAAAAAAAAAAAAATAAAATAAATAAGAGGGAGATGATGTGAAGTACTACAGATGTGAATCACGTGTCAAGACAACAAATGTGCAGCGGTACATTCCGTTTGTGTAGCTTAGTTGGGGGAGCAACTTACTCCGGAGTGAGGGGGACGCGGCTTGGATCTACGTCACGGACAAATATGTGCTTTCACATACTTCATTAGCAAATACATATGCCAAAAAGTAAAAACAATTAGATAAAATACAAAATATGAAATAAACAGAGGGAGAAAGAAAACAGAACTCTTGAAATAGAAAAAAATAAATCACGTTCTTTGAATTTGTTAGATGATGGTTGACCTGCGCGTTCCTTATCGCTGGAGTCAAAATAACCCCCAACTAGCGTGATTTTTTTTAGTTTACTGTTCTGGTCTCCTTTCCGTGGATCCACGCAATGGCACTGGGGATTTACTGACGTTATACTTCAACTTTTCCTACTCCTCTCCTTCGGTACCACATTCTGCTCCATCTTTTTTTTTTTTTTTTGGCGGTTTAACGACTACCGTTAGGAATTCGATGGGCTATAAGCAGTCGCCTATCCCTAATTTAGGGCCACTGGTTCCAGGGAAGGGAGAGAGCCAGTGCCGTAAGACAAACACAACATAGATGCCTCATCGGGATTCGAACCCGGACTCATAACGGAGGGATGGTTATAAGCCAGCGCTTAGACCACTGCGCTACCGGGGTGGCTGCTCCATCTTTAAACTCATATTCTCCTTCGCTGGTGTTCTGTAGTAGCCACTTTTTACCGTGGTCAATAGCCACACGCCCTTTCCCTCTCAAAAAACAAGAGCACCAGAATCGTGCCAGAAAACCTCTTTTCCCTAGCACAAGCATCGTAAAACCACTTCTACTGGACAAAAAACAATGAACGAGAAGATATTCGAAGTTCTTTCTTTCTCGCGTACGCGCGAGGATTTTCATTTAGCACTACACTATCTACCAACAAATAATTGGACACCCCTGCAATCGACGATATCTGCGGTCCTAATACACGTCACGGCCGCCGCCGTTAAATATCGTGTGGGAAACAACAACGCAACCAGTCGCATGCAAGATGCCACGCAGTTCGTAGCTCTGATTTCGAGAAAGGTGTAATCGTCGGGTATCACAGAAATGGTCGATCCATACGTGGCATATCCAGCGAGTTGAAGTACCCAAAATCGACAGTGGCCTACGTGATTGTCAAGTAGAAGATGAGAGGTGACTGTCGGAATGTGCCCCGACCTGGCATAGCCACAAAACTGAGAGTTAGAGACCGACGGGTGCTGGCCAGAGAAATTCGGAAGAACCGCACCAAATCGATGGGCCACATCCGCGAGGAGTTTCAACAGGCATCCGGGAGTGTTCTTTCGACGAATACCATTCGTAAGGAAGCCCATCTGCTCGGTTATCATGGACGTGCTGCCGCCCACAAGCCTTTGATCACCAAGTTCAATAGCGCTGCTCGGCTAACGTGGTGCAAAGAACGTCGACAGTGGACCGTTGAACAGTGGAAACAGGTTCTCTGGAGCGACAAATCAAGGTTCACCTTCTTCCGTTCGGATGGCAGGGTCTGGGTTTGGCGTCTGCCTGGAGAACGCCTCCTGCCGGAATGTATTGTGCCAATTGTGAAGTTCGGAGGCGGTGGAATTATGCTATGGGGTTGTTTCTCCTGGTATGGAACGGGACCCTTGGTCGCAATTCCTGATAGACTCAACGCCGAGATCTACTGCACCATTTTGGATGACCATGCGCTTCCTACGTTGTGGCAGTTTTACGGGGTGGACCTATGTTACTTTCAGGATGACAATGCCACCTGTCATGTTGCGAGGTCCACCATGGCTTGGTATGGTGGCGATGGGGTTAATCGAATGGACTGGCCTGCGCAGAGCTCGGACCTTAACCCTATCGAGCACCTCTGGGACGAGTTGGAGCGTCGACTTAAGGGGTGCCCCCACCGTCCGAAATCGATGAAGGAACTGACCTCTCTTCTCCAAGCCGAGTGGAAGAAAATACCGCTAGCCGACGTACAACGCCTGGTTGAGAGTATGCCCCGGAAGGTCGCAGCTGTAATCGCCGCTCGTGGAGGCTCCACCAACTATTGAAGGTGAATAAACTTCGTTTTCCTTTGCTATCACAGGTGTCCAATTACTTGTTGGTAGATAGTGTATTTTTCAACGCGTAGAGGGATACATTTCAGTAAAATCTCCCCACCACAGCACTTCTTTGTAGGCAACGAACAACCTGGAAGCCTTTAACAGCAACTTAGCATCTCATGGTCACTTATTAAATGACGAACAGCGGTTTAGCCTTCCGCCCAACTACGCCTCCTCCTCCACTTTTCCTATCTTGTGTGTGTGTGTGTGTGTGTGTGTGTGTGTGCGTGGGTCAGTGTGTGTAATGTTTCCTAAAATTTTACGTTACTCCGAAAAAAAGAAGAAAAACAACAAAATACGGCATTTCTCTCTTTTCTGGCCCAAACACCAACAAGCCCTGTCACCATGTGGCAGAAAATCACGGCGCAGCTGCTCCTACTGAATCACCTTTAAAAGTAATCTCTCTATAGTTATTCATTTGTGTTGTTACACTTCAAGTTTTCCTGTTTTTAAAAAATGCCATGCACGAAAAAGCTTACAACGATGAGCCATTCCATTATGACCACCCCCAGCCTATAGAAATGAGTGCGCCTGTAGACCGAAAGGTGGCGCAGGTGAAGTTCACAGAGCAGTATATATACAACCCGAGGACCAACTTTCGGTTAGTAGAGTATTCGGAATCAGAATGGGAAATGCTGCCGATTTGTCGGAGTTTGATAAATGACAAATTGTGTTGGCACGGCGCCTCGGAACTATGATCTCGGAAACGGCGTGGCTTGTGGGTTGTTCACGTGCCACTGTAGTGAGTGCGTATCAAAAGTGGTGCACAGATGGCCAAACGACAAACCGTGTGTCGTCCGCACCTCACTGATGCCTGAGGGGAGCGGAAACTGTCCCGCATTGTTTACAGCCACCGCAGGGCCACAGTGCGACAAATCTCTCTCAACTACAGCAGCGGTGATCAGCGCAATGTGCTACAGCACACAGTTCATCCTAGCCTTCTGCGCAGGGGCCTGCGTAGCCGAAGACCCATGCTGACTGCACGCCATCGCCAACAACGCATGAAAAGGCCCAAGTTCATTGAGATTGGATCGTGGATGATTGGAAGAAAGTGGCCTAGTCTGACGAATGAAGATTCCTGGTGCATAACGTAGACGGCCGAGCGCGGACACGCCGATTACCAACGGAAGCTATGGCACCTGGATGCACTATCAGACGGAAACAGGCCGGCGGCGGCAGCGGCAGTGTTATGCTGTGGGCGATGTTCTCTTGCTACACTTTAGGCCCCATTATCCCATTACCACAATCCCTGACAGCTGTCAGGTATCCAAACGTCGTTGCGGACCAAGTTCACCCATTTGTGGCAACTGTGTTCCCCGCGGGTGATGGTCATTACCAACAGGATAATGCGCCATGCCACACTGCCAAAATCGTCAAGGATTGGTTCGAGGAACATGCTGGTGACTTTCTGTAAATGTTGTGGCCTCCAAATTCACTTGACATGAACCCAATCGAACATTTGTGATTCGACTTAGAAAAACGGGTTCGCGCTAAATTATCATCACCCCGAAATGTACGGGAACTGGAGAACCCGCTGTTGACATTATGGTACCAGATACCCCAGGATACCTTTCGCCACTTCATCGAATCGATGCCTCGCCGAGTGTCCGTTGTTTTGCGGGCTAAAGAGGATTAGCTGAGGTTTGGCTGAGCCCCCTCTAGATCCCTGCCAGCTGCGGACCTGACTGAAGGTGAAGGATGAAGAGATCGCGCACTTTTGGGCAGTTTGCCAAAATGAGCTGTAGTCTTGAAAGTGCTTCGGTCGTAAACACGAGAACCTTGTAACGAATGACTACTCAGTGAGCGTAGTGACAACATGAAAATTGAATAGTCGTTTGTTTGAATGATCATTCGTGAATGACGAAAGAACTCTCAAGAATGAATAATTTATGCCGTCACTGCTTTGTACCAGAAAGCTGTTCTGACAGGACCTCGTAGAATTGTCATCCTTCATTAGCTGTTCGCTAATGGATTCGGCAGCCTTCTAAAAAGAAGGTACCTAGCAATGTTTCCTCTAAGCTGCTAACGCGCAGCTGAAAAATCTTCCGCGCAGTAAGCATTTTAGATTAAGATTCCCAAATTCATAATAAATTTTCATAAATCGAAAATTAATTACCTGCAAAAATAATAATAAATAAATAAAATTCGGGCTCTCAAAAGTCAAAACAACATTTTTCTTAAATGCCGTTTGCCTCCTTCTAAGTTCATCTCATTGTCGTCTTCATTCTCAAAGGCTTCTTGCAAAGTAGCCTCGTGCGAGCAGATAGTGAACGCGAGAATGCGGATTAGTGATTTTCCCACGCCGAGAAAGAGGCATATATTGAGTCTTTTCTCAAAACAACACATTAGCGCCAGCCAATCACAGCAAACCATAACCAAGTTCATTGTACGCACACATGTTAGTTGGCGGGGGAATGGCATTCCGGTCAGTTAAATTGTAAGCCGCTGGTAAAAAGGTTTTGCTTTTAGTTTGAGCTTCTCACTTTTTATAAAATGAAAATTTTAATTACTGAAATGTTTTTAATAATTGCTTTTATTTAAAATCAATTGCGAAAAGAACGGTGATAAAAATGGAGGGATTAGAAAAAATAAGAGTTCCAATCCAAGTTCCAACTTCTACTGCATTAGTAAGAGAAGCTGAGAAAATGAAATTTTTTGCCCAAGTGGTTTTGATGCCTGCCCGACTCATCGGGTTAGGCGCGCATTGCCCATGACAGCTTAGAGGGAATATTGGTAGCAAGAACTGAGAACTTAAACAATACTTCATTTTCACCATTTCTTCTGAACACTTTACTGGAAAAAAAAAAAAAAAAAGAATTATACGTTAGAAATTATTACGACAAATCGGAAACTTTCGAATGGGGATCAGCGTATTCAAGCTTCCAACCTTGTGCGCCCACTTTTCGTGAGCTCAAGCAATTACTCTGTACTATTATGCTCCACATTTCATGTTTTTTGTGTACTGTACTCTTTCATGCAGTTAAATAAATATTTCTGGAGATTTTTCTTTTTCAAAAGAAGGTATGGGACATACCTTCACGGTGGCGCAGTAGACCTAGCACTTGCTTCTGACCATTCGTCCGAGATGAGGTCCAGTTTCGAATACCCAGAGGCATGGATGTTGTGCTTGTCTAACGCACCGGCTCTCTCTCTTACATGGAACCAGTGTGGCCCTAAATTAGGGACGGGTGATCCATCGAGTTGCTCACGGTGTTCGTTTCACCACCAAAAGAGAAAGTGTAGAACTTTGCCAACGAAATTAACTCTTTGAGAATGGATTTCATGCGTTCCAGAGTAACTTCGCTTTCCGTTTGCGGCACCGGCACTCCAAGAATTATCATGAAAAACCTTTTTCCTTGCAATTCCCTTTTTACAGTTCTTTGGTTTTTTTTCTGATGTTTCTCTAGCATATTTTGAAATCATTCAATTTTAATTTCCCTACAACTGCAAATTTTTATCGTTTCAAGGCTTAGAGCGAATTTAAAGCAAGCTAGTAAAATCATGCAATGCATTGATTATGGCACGCTTTCCAACATACCAGAAATCATTACTCAAGTTATTACTCAAATTTTGAGGATAATGGCTGTGGAATAAATCTCGCTTCTGTACCCTGACCTTTGACCCCATTTCGATGATATTCAACAGAACCGGTTAAGTATACTTCCAGAACAACATGAAAAGTTTTGTCTCAATCGAAGCATTTTTACATAAGTTATCACGCATAAGGGCGATGGAATGAATCCCGCTCCTATGTCCTGAACTTTGATCCCATTTCGCCCATTTTCAACAGGGTTTGTCCCCAAGTGGTCCCCTACGATATACTAACATTTCATCGAAATCGAACCATATTTACGCAAGTTATGATGCATAAGACCAATGGAATGGATCCCGTTCCTATGTCCTGACCTTTGGCCCCATTTCGCCCATTTTCAATAGTGTTCGTCCCCAGGTGGTCCCCTACCACATACTAAAATTTCATCGTAATCGAACCATTTTTACGCGAGTTATCGTGCGGACGGACGGAGGACAGACAGACAAAGCTGGAGCATATACGCTTCTTCAACCTACGGTTGGAAAGCGCAAACACTGCGTGGTTTAGCATTAAACTTGATGGCATAACCAATCTCCATAGGCGTATCTAGGTCACCCAATAATAATAACTAGTCGTTTGGCTTTTAAATATTATACAGTGTGACATACTGCCAAGCAAAAAACGCTACGCAATAGCGAGCTTTGTTATGACTGCTTTCCAGCAGTCATCCCATGCACAATAGCATGCAGTCATCTGATGGTCATTTTCATTATCAGATAACTGCATGAGATGCTTTGAAAGGTATGTTGTTGTTGTTGTTTTTTCATCCTCATTAGGGTGAATCAACGCGAGCCTCGCCCAACTCGTAGTTTTGGATATATTAGGCATCTAAAAAACTTAAGTTATGGCAACTGAACAGGAGTATTTTTGAAGAAACTATTTCCTAGAAGCGCCCCCTGAAAAAAAAATTACACTTATCCCCCCCCCCCAAAAAAAAAACATTGGTCACGCTACGCGTTTGATAATCTCAGATATCCCGGAATTTTTTCTTAGCCACCCTCCAGAATGTTTCTGTCTCACCCTTTAATGCCGCTTCGCTAAGACTCAAACTTATGGTACTTAAGAACTTAATACCATCCCACAGCACTCACCTAATTATATCGGAGTTCTTTTGGAATCGGAAGTGATGCATTTCCAAGAACATTCCGAATGGTTCTTATACATCACCAGATGCTCTTTTCCCTGGTGTTACCAGACTGCGCCTATAACGATGCGTGGTTTCATGCTGCATCAACATTCATGCTTTTATAACATAATTACTGTTGTTTTTTGAAGGAGTGGAGATATTAAATTCCCAAAGATTGGATGCGTAGTTAAAAAGAAAACATCATCACCCCAATTACTCAGCACACAGTAGAAAAATGTTTTTCGCTAGCCTTCATTCATGGCAAAAGAATATAAGCTTAACAACAAAAATAGAACAGAGCACTTCATGCTAGCAATAATAAATTCATATACAGACCTGAGTTGTATGCAAAAATGGTATTTAATAATAACACAAATGATGATACGAAGATATCCATTTAGGTGTAATACGTCGACACGTAGATGCTCCATCACGGTAACAAAGGACGTTTCGTACAGACGCCAACTGACGCCATGCTTGCTGAAAAAGATCACTTCAGTCGCACACACACAATCACTTTGCAGGTGTACAAATGAATACATTCATAACATCATGAAGCGTACCAGAGTCTACTGATTAGGGACATTATACGTAATACAGTTTGCTTCCTTAATTAAAGGAGCAGTTCTATTTGGTAAAAATACACACGCACAACTTTCCCAACATACAACCGCGCGCAAGCAAAGACGACAGCACACACAAATCACACAAGAGAGTTATCCTCTCAATCTCGCTTACGTCACAGATCAAGAGAGAGAGAGAGAGAGAGAGAGAGAGATGGGTGCCCGCACTTGGCGTTTCAAGGTACGTGTTAGTGTAGAACGGCTATGCCGGTATTTGGCAATTCATTTGGATTGGAGGTTTAACGACCACCGTGAGCAACTCAATGGGCTATAAGCAGTCGCCCATCCCTAATTTAGAGTCACTGGTTCCAGGGCAATTCATTTGGAGCGCTGTAAAAATCCCGTCCAACGATCTGCGTTTTTTAAGCTTTCCAACCGTAGGTTGAAGAAGCGTATATGCTCCAGCTTTTTCCGTTCGTCTGTCCGTCCGTCCGTCTGTCTGTCGGCACGATAACTCACGTAAAAATATTTCGATTTCGATGAAATTTTAGTATGTGGTAGGGGACCACCAGGGGACGAACCCTATTGAAAATGGGTGAAGTGGGGTGAAAGGTCACGCCATAAGAGCAGGATCCATTCAATTGCCCTTATGCGTCATAACTTGCGTAAATATGGTTCGATATCGATGAAATTTCAGTATGTGGTAGGAAATTACCTGGGCACGAGCCCTATTAAAAATTGGCAAATTGGGGTCAAAGGTCAGGCAGGACATAAGAGCGGGATTTATTCCATTGCCCTTGAGCATCATAACTTGCGTAAAAATGGTTCGATTTGGATGAAATTTTGGTATGTGGTAAGGAACCATCTGGGAACGAAACCTATTGAAAATAGGTGGAATGGGGTCAAAGGTCAGGACATAAAAGGGGGATCCATTTCATTGCCTTTATGCGTCATAACATGCGTAAATATGGTTCGATTTCGATTAAATTTTAGTATTTGGTAAGGAACCACCTGGGGACGAACCCTATTGAAAATGGACGAAATGGGGTCAAAGGTCAGGGCATAAAGGTGGAATGCATTCCATTGCCTTTATGCGTCATAACATGCGTAAATTTGGTTCGATTTCGATGAAATTTTAGTATGTGGTAGGGAACCACCTGGGCACAAACCCTATTGAAAATGGGCGAAGTGGGATCAAAGGTCAGGCAGGTCATAAGAGCCGGTTTTGTTCCATTGCCCTTATGCGTCATAACTTGCGTAAAAATGGTTCGATTTCGATGAAATTTTTGTATGTGGTAGGGAGCCACTGGGGATGAACCCTATTGAAAATGGGTGAAATGAGGTCAAAGGTCAGGACACTGGAGTGGGATCCATTCCATTGCCCTTGTGCATCACAACTTACCAAAAAATGTTTCGATTGCGACAAAACGTTATCATGTTGTTCCGGAGGTATAGTGAACCGGTTCTGTTGAACATCAACGAAATGGGATCAAAGGTCATTGCACAAAAGCAAGATTTACTCCACAGCCATTATTCTCATAACTTGCGTAAAACTGCTTCTATTGCGACAAAACTTTAGTATGTTATTCTTGAGGTGCACTGAGCCGGTTCTGTTGAATATCATCAAAATGGGGTCAAAGGTCAGGACACAGGAGCGAGATTTATTCCACAGCCATTATCCTCATAACTTGAGTAATAATTTCTGGTATGTTGGAAAGCGTATCATAATCAATGCATTGCATGATTTTACTAACTTGTTTATTATTTTTATCGCTGAGAGGCTGCGATTCTAACAATTACGAGTATGTATTTGAAAAAATGCACATCTATATTTTGACGAGCTTTACTTATGAAAATGAACAATTATCTTTTCAGTTGTACTATAACACCTTCAACTTCCCGTCTTACAGTAATAAACATGTAAATATCTAAATGATGACACTTTTGGCGTGCCCTGAGTTTATTTCAACTGCAGTACATAAACTTCAAAATTATTCTAAGAACGATTTTTTATTGATTCTTTGAGAACATCATTCACCCGTTTCCTTATATTTTTCAGGAACCATACGTTTAAATCATTTGTTTTTCAAGATATGTATGGCAAGATGAAAATGTGTTACATACTAAATGCTCGGTGGTCTGAAGCGACTTTAAACTTACCTAAAGTGCCAGTTCGAGCTAGTAAGTTGATTTTTATTTGTTCTGGGACAGTGACTATGTTATTCTGACGCAGTTTTAGTAACTTAGAGCTTTATGAATGATACTTAAAATATTTGTGGCATACGGAAATGTAAAAGGGTCTTTCAAGAAAAATGTAGACTTGGATGGTGGAGCCGTTGTTGTCTACGTGCCATCGCCGACATTGGGGCCACTGTATACAGACAGAGAGCAATGCGCCACGGCACGTGGTTAGTTGTTGTAACACATCTGGAGAGTGCAGCAGGTCACTACATGACACTCGCTACCTATTGATCCAACTTCTTACCAAGGAAGGCGATAGACCAGCCGAGATTTTTCAGCGCATGCAGGCAGTGTACGAAGAGGCCTGCTTAACACGCAATACGGTGTTTGAATGGTGGAAATAATTCGAGAAGGAAGTCAAACAACAGCTGACTTCCACGACCTGGGTACTATCACCGCGCCATCACATAGACAACCATTACAGTAGTGGGGAGTTCTGTGAGAGAAACCCCTTGAGTGTGACCTTTTGACAGATAGGGTGGGACCTACATATCAGCATGGTGTCCCTCAACAGTATCATCAATGATCATCTCGGGTACCGAAAGGTGTGTGCATAACGAACACTGGAGCAGCTATTGGCTGAACAAAAGGCAAAGGGTATGGCTGTCGCATTGGGGAGCACCTTACATACGACCAGGAAGCAGGAAACTAGTTTGTGTCACGAATTATCGCCGGCGACAAAACTTGGTGTCATCATTTCGAGCTAGTGACGAAACGCATCAGCATGCAGTGAAAGCATACTGCATCGCCGACATTAAAGAAATTCCATGTCTCCGTTAGTATACAGGCAAGTTCATGTTTACCTTTTTCTTTGGTCAGCAACCTTGTCCTTTGTGCTTCAACTGTGTCACTGTGCTACGGGAATCCTAACAAAAGTTCTGCACACTGTCCATTTTTAAGAAAAATGTGAAGTAACGGAGAAAACTTACGTTATTGCCGTTCAATGTACTCCCCGCAGCTGGGAATGACAGCTTGTCAGCGGTGAGGTAGGTTCTGGATGCCCCGTAGTACGCCATCTTTATTCAGCTGTCGTATTACTCGGGTCACGTCCAATGACAGTTCGTTCAGCGATTCGTAGAGGATACCACGGAACCCATTTTTTAACTTTGGGGAAAAATGAAAGTCGGGTGGGCTGAGATCAGGGCTGTATGGTAGGTGGGATAAAGTTTCCCTGCCATATTTCGACAAATGTCCCCGTACCAACGCTGCATCATGACAGGATGCGTTGTCATGCAGCAAGATCGCTCCCGCTTCCAAGAAGTTGGAGCGATTTTGACTAATTTTCGGTCTCAACTTTGTGCTCAAAAAGTCACGATAACATTTCAAGTTGACATTTTGCCCTACCGGCACACGACGATCAGAGATCCCAACACCCCGGGCATCGTACGCAAAAATCATCGTTTGCTTCACTTTGGATTGTTGCCGACGACACTTTGAGGGGTGTGGGGAACTTTGATGCCTCCATTCCGCTGATTGTGACTTCAGTTCCGGTTCAAAATCACGGGTCCAAGTTTCAACAATTGCACCAATTCTGTTCAGGAAGGTGTCGCCCTCCCTTTCTCACCTGTGGAGTTGATCCTGTGCGATGTTCACTCTGGCTGCCGTCTGCTCGGGGGTGAGTTGATGGGGCACCCAGCGCGAGGCGATTTTTCTTTTTCCCAGTGAGTCGATCAAAATCTGGTGAACAGACATGGTGGACAAATTTGCCTGATGAGCAATCTCCTCGACTGTCAAACGGCGATTCTCTTCCAGAAGCGTTGCGACAATGGTGATAGATGTTTTGTCTGTCGCCGTTTGAGGTCGGCCTGAGAGATGATCATGTTCGATGCTGCTTCGGACCTCCCGAAAGCGCAATGCCCAGCGAGAAATTGTGTTACGATCAACAGTTCTTTACCCACAAACTTCTTGCAAGGTAGTGTGGATCTGTGTTGGAGTCTTTCCCAGCAGAGTTTCTATTTTTACGTAATAGCGCTGGTCTAACGCTGTGACTCGATCTGAGGAGCTGCACGCTTCCATTTCCAAACCCTCCTACATCCACACAGCAAATGGTAGCGCGTTGTTCTGACACCACTGCGTTGCTGAGAGTTTGATCTTGACATGATGCAATTATTTTTCCGATTGCATTATCCGCTTCCGTTTTAGATTAACGTGCGCAGAACTTTTGTTATGACCACCGTAGACGCCTAATAAACCAACATCAAAGCGCAGACCCAATTCGCGTTCCATTTGAACAACCCTTATGCATTCCTATTTGTTTCTCGGTGTGCTTATCACAATATTCATTTGACTACCACCTTACTAATGCATGTCAACCGACATGTTTCTTTCATCAGGTAAGTTGCACTGTTTTCTAACAGCTGAATAGCGACATTTACATGCGGAGATCTGGTGCGTGTACAGTAGCGTGTGCAGGCGGAAATCTGATGTCAGGCCGAAACAAGAGTACAAACAAGAAAATAAATATATATATATATTTTCAATTGGCTTTATGTAAGGAATGCAAAGCCAAATTATAGCAGCAACTGAAATTTGTCAAAAGAAATCTCTATGATTGACAACGGCTGGTAGGTCTCAAGTAAAGCACAATGAAGAACCGAAATTATTCGTGCGATTATTTTACAGGTACATCTTCCAGCAAATCTTCCGCTTAGGAATTCTCACTTGATCACTGGGACATTAAGTTGCATCTCATTGATACATCAAATCGATCCACATTTGGTAATTTTATTTGCATATCCCCAACGCACAAGCTATCCATGGATAGCATTTCAAGAAATTAGCGTTTGTTCTTGTAATGCACTACGTAACATGACGTAAATGACGTACTACTGAGATGACGCATGAGTCAAATGGACTAAAAAGCAGCGGTAAGCCTGCCGGCGTAGTTCAGTTAGGAGAATAGGTGCTTTGGATTCCGAAGACGTGGGTTCGAAATCCACCAGCTGCAAAAAGGTTATCTATACTAATAGTAAAAAGAGAAAAAGCTTGTGAGTTTGTATGTTTGTAAGAGGTAATCTCGGAAGCTACTAAACCGATTTGAAAAATTATTTCTTCATCCAAAACCTTATTTCTTCTCGATGGACATAGGCTATATATTATTACGGTATGAAATATAAAACACCGCCGCGCATCGCACCAGTGCCATGCGAGGTACGGAGTGAGGGAAGATAAGCACACTTCGGTATCAGAATACCATGTCGCGCCGGCAGAGTCAAGCGAATCGGCACGTAGTGCAGACGTACGCACTGATATTGCTTCTTTGATTGCTAAGGTCTCAACTTCACGTGATTTTTATTTTTTTATTTTTTTTATTGGAGGTTTAACGACCACCGTGAGCAATTCAATGGGCTATAAGCAGTCGCCCGTCCCTAATTTAGGATCACTTGTTCCAGGGAAGAGAGAGAGCCAGCGTCGTAAGACAAACACAACATCCATGCCTCACGGTATTCGAACCCGGACTCCTTTTCTGACGAATGATCAGAAGCCATCGCTTAGACCACTGCGCTACCGGGGCGGCCACGTGAGTTTTGAGTAAGTACTTACATTATTATTCGAGCGTTCGTATGCTTGGGTAATATGGCACTCCAATTATATTGTTACACAACCTGAATCCTCCTAACCTGTGCAATGGCACAAGACTGAAGGTCGTAGCACTGCATAACAATATTATTGAAGCCACGATACTAACTGGGCCTGCAGCTGGACATATGGCACACATACCCCGTATCCCGATGATACCTACAGACTTATCTTTCGCTTTCAAAAGACTACAATTTCCCGTAAATGTTTTCTTCTACATAACTATCAACAAAGCCAATGGGCAAACCTTCAAATATGTGGGAGTAGATTTAAGACAGGAATGCTTCTCTCATGACCAATTATATGTCGGTTTATCCAGATCCGGATTAAAATAAAATTCATGCTAATTACTACAAGCAACCACACTAAAAAGTATATGTAGAAGCATTGTAACTACATAGGATAACACGAGGGTTATTTCAAAAGTTTTGCACACTGTGGGTTATCTCTTAAAAAAACGAATTTACTTCACAGCATACCGTTACAGGCCTTTAACCCTCTAACCGGCTGGAACGAATAAACTCGGGGTAAAAAATAGGCTGAAATCAGCTCGAACAAATATATTCCATGTCTAAGAAGTGCGCCGAAAGCGACAGAAACGAGTGAACCTGCACATCAGAAAGGTTTGCTTTTACCTTAGGTTCATCGTTCGAAGTGATAATTTGGGGGTATGATTGTCATTAATTCTTCCTGTTTGATCTTTTCCGCTAAGAATGCTATAAAAAAGGCGACAACCCTAAGAAAGAGAAAATATGTTTGACAAACTTGTTTCTACCATGTGGCATGATGCTCATGTCCGGGGGACTACTCCTTCCAAATCATTCCTTGGTGATGGAACAGAGAATAAAGGAGTATAAGGGAATCAGACTACATACTATAAGACTAAGAACTCTAAGGAAGCACCTACAAGCAAGGACAGATTTATAGTCGATACTTCTGAGATGAGAGGAAAAGGAATTGTTTTGCCGTAGCGTTCGTATGACCCGGTCACTATGGGAACACTTCTGCTTGAGGAGCGCAAGAAAATTTGGGTAATTTTCGGTTCAGGTACATCGGCCGCTTAAAGGGTTAAAGTAATCTCCATGTTTCTTTACGACAGCGGCCCAACGTTTGGGCAAGTCTTGTATTCCAGTCAGAACACCTCCATTGTTGAGGCGTCAGATTACTCGGGTCACCTCATTAGAAACATCCTGAGTCCAACTGAATCGGTTCCCGCGGAGTGGCTTCTTCAGTTTTGGGAAGAAGTCATAGTCTGGTGGGCTCATGCCAAGACTGTATGGCGCGTGGGAAAGCAATTCCCATCCGCACTTTTCCAGAATGTCTCTTACTGTACGGACAACATGCAGCCTTGCGTTGCTGTGCAAAATGATGACACTAGCTTCAAGCATGTCGGGCCTTCTTTGGCGAATCTTTGGGCACAAAACATTTTGCAGAAACCTTCTGTAGTACTCCGCTCTTACAGTGGACCCTCGGGCACTCTGTCTGTTGCTATCACTCCAACCTGTTGACGATAATCACAGAAGTGTCGTCCATTGCATTTGATGGCCGGCCGCTTCTTGGGTCATTTTCGATGCTTTCCCGACCTTTCGGAAAGGAGAAACCCATCGTGACACTGTGCTACGATCCACTATACTAATCCCACAAACTTCACACAGAGCTTTATGCATTTCGGTAGGAGATTTTCCTCGCAAAGTTTCAATTTTAATGTAGGATCGCTGGTCGCTACTCAAGATCTGACCTGGCTCCTTTTCTTCCTCCATTTTCTTGGAAGAATGTTTCGGAACAAGAACAAATTAGCCAGCAAACGTAGACACAGCTTTGTATACTGAAGTCTGACTCACAACTGACGCAACGATTGGAGCTATTGCATCATCCTGCGGGCAGCACCTGAGCAGTGTGCGAAACTTTTGAAATAACCTACGTATATTCTGAGATATCATGCTCCGATAACAGATAACATGTTCCGAGTTCCATGCGGACGAAGTCGCGGGCAAAAGCTAGTATGTTATATTGGCGTCAACAACGAAAATGAATCTGCTGATCGTGAGGCTTGAACAATTTGAGTGATGAGTCTTCCACACAATGCACATAATTAATAAAAATTACTTCTACAATGAGATGGTCCTTAGAGCTTGGTTGTCGGTTGACCTGAAACCTGCTATTTCGTGCCCCTGCCTTTCTCGTTCGAATGTCACCGCCCGCAAAAAGGTTATAGTCACAGTTTTTCTCTGCACACATTGTGGGTGATGACTGACTGTTCTTGGAATACCATGGAACCTTTTAGGTGGTGAAGCTGACATTCACACTTTAGGGCAACTGATGCACATATGCCTTTAAATACAGTGTGAAAAACCTGCTATTGCACACTCGTGAACATTTTGTACCTTTATGCAGCTCTTCTACCATAGCTGTAACCTGCCACTGATATAAGCGCACTTGGGAAGCTTTTAGTGCAGCAGTGGAACTAGCTGGAATATTCGCCGAAAGCCCCCCCCCCCCTTCTGTGCGCAAAAGTCTACTTCTTGTATTTTCTGATAGGTATATCCATGCCTTACATACAAGTGAAATAACATACGCAACTCAGAAAAAAGTGTTTATGCACCCGGGTCTCTGATAGCTAGTGTGACAGGCGTCGAGTGAGAAATCTGACATTAATGTAATGACATGAAGAGCTGAAAACATTTATTGAATAGAAAAATGCACTTACACAGAAACATGACGTGGCAGTTCCCTAACGCATTGCGCTGGGAGTCTCTGGAAAGTACAAAGTAAAACGATGCTCAGTAGGAAGTCACCAAATCCCTGGTAGTGACGCAGGCACGTAACTTTCGTGGGCATGCTGTCTTCCAGGTCGTTCAGACAGTTTTGGCCTAAAATGTCTCACTCTTCGGCTGCGGCTTTTTCGAGCTCGTCCAAGGTGCGCGACGAATTCCTTCGACGTCACATAACCACTTTGAGTTCGTCCCAAGAAAGTTCGATTGGATTCAGATCAAGAGAAAGGGCAAAGATCACTTTATCCGACAGTACGACTCTTCCTGGAGCTACGCATTCGCCAGCTTGGTACGACGAGTACAGGCATTGTCGTCCTGTACTATGAATCCGTCGCCGCTGTTCAAGGTGTAGGAAAGATCCCTTTATCCGCTGATACGACACTTCCTGGAGTTACGCATTCACCAGCTTGGTACGATGATTACAGGCATTGTCGTCCTGTAGTATGAATCTGTTACCGCTGTTCAAGGTGAAGGGCTGCATAGTTGGTTAGGAAATGTCCCGATACTGCAAAGTGGACGAGCTGCAGCCACACCATCTAGAACTCTCACGACCGTAGCTCAAAACAATACCAAACCGACTCTGCTGGGAGCCGGAGAAGTACAGCGTGTCATGTCGCCTACACACTCACGCACAACGTTGCCTGTATTTGTCAATCACTAGGCTGATTCAGCATTTGTTTGTGAAGAGGACGTGACTGCAGTTGTAAAACGTCTCTTCGTCGTGCGACCTCGCCTATTTTAACAGGACACCACGACAATAAAGTGTGAGCTGGAGTATTTGCCATGGGCTTATGAACCGACGAGTATTTTTCATGCCAGTGGTGCTTCTGGATAATTTGCGTCAACACTGTGGGTCGAGTAGACATCAGAAAGTCGTTTCGCATCTCTGCACGCTATCCACAGGGTCTCGTCAGATAGAATGCGGAAATAGCACTCCGCAACAGTTGTCGTGGATCTCAGGCGTTCAAGGCTTGACCTATTTTCCATACTTCTAAAATCGAAATCTGGGAGACGTCGGTAAAGACCATTTCGGTCTGTTGTCGAAATTCCTGCAGTGATAAGTCTTTGTGACGCAGCGCCACAAAGCAAATGAGGTCGAATGTTAAGATCTTTCGTGGCATATCTACAGAGTTTGTTGTTTGTTGTTGGGTGGCCTTCGCCCCGCGACAACAGAGCTAATGTGAAGTCTCCAGCGGTGTTCCCACATGAGCTCTTGTACACGATCGAAAGGTGAAAGTCTCTACCTGTCCACTTGTGTGCCCTGCTATGTATTATTTGTTCCGCATAACACACTGAAGAGCAATTGAATTAGAGACAGATGGCGTTATGCAAATGTGGCGCTGTGTGCGGCCCTGTAAACGGAAACGACATGACGTATGCAGCGATCCAACAATATAAGGAGTGATGCGACGGGAATGAGTAAGAGTCGTACGCAGTGTGGGTAAGACAAAGGATCTAAGCGCATTTGATCGTGGGCAAATTGTCGGGGCCCGACGAATGGGTCACTCCGTCACGGAAGTCATGCAGGCACTAGGATTTTCACGAGCCACTGTGTCACGGGTGCACCGTGAGTACATAGAATCCGGTAAAACCATCCCTGCAAGGGCCAACTGCAGTAGACAACAGCGTGTGGATGAGCGGGGTCATCGTCGGCTAGCTCGCATTGTAACAGCGGATAGACGGACCACAGTGCAAGAAATCACTCGGCAATTTAACGCTGGTGCACAAAAACGTGCAAGCAGCCACACTATCCAGAACCATCTCCTCGCTATGGGGTACAGAAGCCATCGTCCCAAGAGGGTACCGCTGCTGAGCGCACATCACAGGGTGCAAAGATTAGCATGGGCGCGGGAACATCGCCACTGGACCCTGGACATGTGGGAAAATGTTGCCTGAACTGATGAGTCGAGATTCACATTGGTACACGCGGATGGCAGGATACGAGTACGGCGCAAACCACATGAAGCGATGGATCCTTCTTGCCAGCAGGGTACTCTTCAAGATGGTGGGGGTGGCATTCTCGTCTTGGGGGCTGTTTACGTGGACTGAAATACGACCCCTGGTACGTGTGACATCGTCCCTCACAGGTCAACGTTACCGGGATATCCTGAACGACCCTTTGCTCCCGTTTGTGTGTCTTCAACATCCCACTGGGGACCTCATCCTGCAACAAGACAATGCAGCTCCCGAATTGTATCCGAATGGTTGGATGAACACTCCACCGACGTGACTTCGCTTCCTTGCCCAGCTAGGTCACATCGAGCACATCTGTGATGGCATCGAGATAGATGACGCCCCCCACCCTTCATCAAATCTTTGTGAACTGTGGGAGCTTGTTCAGGGGTCGTGGATCCGTATGACTTCCCAACGCTTTCGGTGTCTTGTCGAGTCCATGCCGAGACGAATCGCCGCCGTCATCAGGGCGAAAGGTGGTGCTACACGTTACTAGACAGGTATCTCTAATTCAATTGCTCTTCAGTGTATATAGCAGGGCATATCAGCTCGGATACCACACTGATACTTGGTGTGATAAAAAAGGGTCTAGACTGGACCCTTTTTGATCATTGATCGTGCGACACAGCAGGAAGCAGTTTGGCACAGGTTGACCTTGAAACCTACTACGCATGTGCCTTGAGTCATGTCTCCCGGTATTTTTACAATGGTTCTTTGTTCTGACGTGTGTGAAGCTGTTCGTCGTATTTGTCATGTTGGAAAAAATTGATCAACGAATTTGCATCAGATTTTGTCAAAAACTTGGCGAAACTTGCATAGACACATAATTAAAGTTACAGAAAGTCTGTAGAGAGAATTGTATGAGTTGTGCACAAGTTTATGAGTGGTATAAACGTTTCAAAGATGGTCGTAAAAGTGTTGAGAGTGATGAACGGTCTGGGAGGCCCGCAACCAGCAAAAGTGAAAACAAAACTGGGAGGCCCGCAACCAACAAATGTGAAAACAAAACTGGGAGGCCCGCAACCAGCAAAAGTGAAAACAAAACTGGGAGGCCCGCAACCAGCAAAAGTGAAAACAAAACTGGGAAGCCCGCAACCAGCAAAAGTGAAAACAAAACTGGGAAGCCCGCAACCAGCAAAAGTGAAAACAAATCAGGGAGGCCCGCAACCAGCAAAAGTGAAAACAAATCTGGGAGGCCCGCAACCAGCAAAAGTAAAAACAATGTCGAACTTCTACGTACAGCTGTGCGGGAAAATCGCCAAATAACTATTCTTGAGTTATCTGATGACTTCAACATTAGTTTCGATTCAGTTCAGTCGATTCTTACGGACGATTTGGCTATGAAACGCGTCTCAGCCAAATTTGTGCCAAAATTGCTCTCAGCTGAGCACAAACAGACCCATGTTTCAGCTGTTCGTGACCTGCTTGAGTGCGTCGAAACCGACGAAAACTTTTTAAAAACTATCATAAAAGGTGGCGAATCGTGGATTTATGAGTACGATTCCGAAACTAAAGCCCAGTCTTCACAGTGGAAGATCTCAAACTCTCCCAGACCCCCCCCCCCCCCCCTAAGCACGACAGAGCCGCAGCAATGTCAAGACGATGTTGGCTACTTTTTTTTTCAATCATGAAAGAATTGTGCATCATGAGTACGCTCCATCTGGCCAGCCATTCAACAAGGAGTACTACTGTCAAGTTTTGCGGCGTTTGAGGAACACAGTCCGTCGCAAAAGGCCGGCATTGCATGAGAATGGCGCGTGGCAACTCCACCATGAAAACACGCCCACCCAGGCATCGCAACTTGTGCGGCCGTTTCTTGTTAAGCACACATTACACAGGTCAGACAGCCACCCTATTTGTCAGAACTCGCTCCCTGCATTTTTTTTCTCTTCCTAAAAATCAAATACCACTTGAAAGAAAAAATCTTTCAAGATGTTGATGAAATACAACAGAATGCAACGAAGCAGCTGTTTGCTATTTCAGAAGATCACAATGTTTCGAGCAGTGATACAGCGTTAGGCTTCGGAAGTGGACTACTTCGAAGGTGATTAAGTTTCAAGTGAGCAAGTCTTGCACTTCTTTTTAATAAATCCAGTCTGGGTACTTTTTCATCACACCTTGTATAGCGACGGTAGGTAAGGGAGCCTTATGAAACGTTCTTTGATTATAAATGGAATTATTTGTCTTTTGCTGATTGGCCCACATACAGTCTAATTCATTTTTCACTTTGCGATGTGCCTTAAATTTCAGGAAGATAGTGGAGTACACGGTTCTCACTTTCACAACCACTCTATTCCATGAATTTCTACGTCCGCGGATCCTTCCTGCCCAAGTTATGAGTAAAATTTCTCATAACTGTAGTTTCATATGAGCACAGAGTGACGCTCACGGAGGGTAACTGAATATTCGGCAACGTTTAGGTTCTCATTTGATTTCCGTTCCACAATCACATTCTTTTAAACTCCTATTTGCACTCTTCGGTGATGTTGTTGTAGCTGCATCCTAAGTTGGGAAGTGAAGTCATATAACTTTCTCAAAATTGTGACATTTTAAGCAGCATAAATTGCCTCTACCTATCTCAGTCACTATCAGCTATATGTAGAGACAACCGTTATTCATATACAGTGTTGTGCAAAAGTATATTGCATCACCTTCAAAGACCGTTAATTTTTAAGTTCAACTCTTTTTAGCTAATTAATTTTCATTGTTATTTCATCATTTATATGTGATTAGATGCGAAATTTAATGGAGATTTCAAAATGACTTAGTTTTTCCTGTAGCTGTTTGTATTCTTAAGATATGACATAAAATACGGGGTTTGACAAACACACTGAAATTCACGTTAGCTGCGTATCAGTTGTTACAGCCAACCATAGACATTCTTTTACCTGATTGAATGCTTCCTAACGCTATCCTAATCCTACTCCAGCCTTTGTAAGGGTTGACGCAGAGCTATTATAGCATTGTAGTGGTTACTTCTTGTTGTTATTAAGGTATAATTTGTGTACGTTCTCAATAATGGTTAAAACTGCGAAATTGTCCACAGCGGACAGCTCTAGTAAAAATAGTTGTTCTGCATGAAGAGGGATATTCTTCAGGACAAATCCCTGAAAGAGTGGGCTGTAATCAATCTACAGTTATTAGGTTACTGAAGAAAGTAAAAACCACTGGTGATATTAAAAACATGCATCGCAGTCGAAGGCCCAGATCCACTACAACCAAGCAGGACCGAGTGCTCAGAAAGCTAAGCTTGGCAGATGGGAGGCTCAATTCATATGAATTGCTTCAAAGATGTTCTGAAGTGACTGATGTTACTGTTAGTGCATCTACTGTTATAAGGA
The DNA here is from genome assembly GCA_039090855.1 of Macrothele yani. Taxonomy (NCBI): domain Eukaryota; kingdom Metazoa; phylum Arthropoda; class Arachnida; order Araneae; family Macrothelidae; genus Macrothele; species Macrothele yani. The sequence continues at coordinate 77,460,794 of CM077023.1, read as the reverse complement.
GGCTGCTTAACTATGACTTACGTGGCTGCAAAGGTAGGCGTAAACCGCTTTAACTGCAAATCAAAGACAGCGTAGGCTTCAGTCGGCAAAACAGTATGTCTCATGGACAACCAAGCAATGGGAAAATGTTCTTTTCAGTGATGAATCAGAATTTTGCCTTAATGGGAATCAGAGTAGAGCCTATGTAAGGAGGTTCAAGCATGAAGAATTCCATCCAAGTTGATTAGTGACTACTGTTAAGCATCCAGGGAAGGTCATGGTTTGGAGCTGCATGTGTGCACATGGCGTTGGGAACCTCCATATTGTCGATGGTAAATCTGGATATTAGAAAAGAAAATGCTACCATCATCTGGAAGATTTTATGACGGCAATTTTATTTTTCAAGATTACAATGCTCCCTGTCATCGTGCTAAAGTAATGAAAAGTGTCTTCAGGTAAAAAATATTCAGCACCTTGATTAGCCACCACAGTCACCGGACTTAAACCCGATCGAAAATTTGTGGTACAAAGTGTCGTATGAACTATCAAATAAGAAGTCAACAATCAGAATTCAACTCATTGAAGATGTTATTCAAATTTGGAATCGTATTGTTCAACCCAATCTTTTACAAAACCTTGTTCACAGTATTCCATCAAGATGCAAAGCTGTGATTAAAGCTAAAGGCTGGGCAACAAAATATTAGACGCATTTTATCATTTTGCTTCATTATATTTCTGTATTTAAATGTTATTTCATTCCTTATGAATTACAAAAACGATTTATTGCTGTAAACCTAAGTACTGGATAAATGATCCTTTTCATAATAATTTCGACTTGGTCATGGTTTTTGTAATGTATCTTAAGAACAGAAGTAGCTACAGGAAAAACTAAGACATTTTTGAAATCTCCATTAAATTTCGCATCTAATGACATATAAATGATGAAACAACTATGAAAATTAGTTAGTTAAACAAAGAGTTAAACTTCAAAATTCACGGTGTTTGCACGTCATGAAATACTTTTGCACATCACTGTATGCCGATTACTGATCGTGAATGGGCACGTCATTTTTACGAGAGAAATACTACCATAAACGTGAACTCTAGCCAAAAACAGTAGTTTCGCTATCAGCACAGAGTCGGGACTGTTCTCGTTCACACAGGGTAAAACGATAGGTTTCTTGCACTTCGTCATGTGTGTAATGAAAATTCTATCGCAAGCAGGACCCAGTTCTCCATAGTAGTAACATTTCAAATTATCTTGAAATCGTCGCTACTGGGGAAGCCATGAAAACTTTTCAGCCCATGAAAAAGTTTAGTCAGTTAAATATACCTGTCTCGGCAATTCTCACAGTTATTACCCTCTCTTCCAAAATAGTTTTAATAACAAAATTAAAAAATCTCTTGCGATTCCATCTTGCCGGTTAATTATTGACTTTCGTGTGTTTTTGTTCAGTATTTTCAGTTCTCTATTAAAATTGCGACACTTTTTATTTTGCAGTACTTCAGATAATACTCGACTTAGAACCTGAAGAATATTTCCGGTTGGACCGAGATGTAGCTGCCCAAGTTGTAGTTCATTCACCGTGGACTATACACAACCCGTTCCTGGAAGGTTTTACTGTTACGCCAAAAAAGCTTACATATTACATTCTAAAGAGGTGAGATTGTTTATCTGAATAATTTTCCTGATATTTAAGCTACACGACAGTTGAACGTGGTTTTTGTCATCTAACACTACATGTATTTCTGATTAATGCTAAACGAGAGCTCAAAGGTAAGTACCGCATAGGTTCACTTAACGGACAGTCCGTACGCGAATGGTATGGGCTATTTGAAACGACGGATTGCACCCTATAATGAAAAGTCTAGAATAGCCACTCCATTTTTAAACAGATATTTCCCGAGTTCTCCAAAAATTTCCATTTCGCCATCATCAGTCCTTGTTCAGAGACTTCCGATGACGTCACGCGAACAGAGGAAAATGGTTTAAACGGTTATTATAAAGAGAGCTGTTTAATGCCTCTTATGTGTAACTTCATGCGTCGAGGAAGGAGATTCTTCTTACACGGTGAAGGAAATCCTTCCTTAGTGTGTTTCGAGCTAGCGACTGTTTGCATACTTGTAAGAAGCGCAGTTAACTGAGCCAGCAAGAAGCTTCCCATTCCAACACGTTTAAAGTACAAATGCAGGAGAGTGGAGTCGAGAGGATGATACAATACTTTCACTATGAATGCAGGTTAATTAGACATTTTATTTTTTGTAGAAGCTTATTATTTTTCTGAATAGGTAAGTAATTTTATTTATTTATTTTGTATGGTGACTTATCACAAATTACATTTTTTTATCATCATGAGTTTTCAAAGCAACAGAATGTTTTGGAACTCGAGAAAAGGTGAAATGTACTACTTCATGGCATTATTTCGCAAAGCACTTGAACATAAAATTTGTGACCGCTATAATAAATTTTAAGTCCACAAACTGGCACATAAGCATTATTCTCTCAATTGCCTGCATGACATTTTAAGTACTCCACTTTTCCCGCGAAACGCTCTTAAGGTGGTTCCACCTAAAATCTCTGCCTTATGTTTCCAATGGTAAAACTTCTTTACATATTCTCTTCGCAATTTAATGTATTCCCAAGGATAAAAATTTGTACATCCATAAAACTAACTTTAAGTTATAGCATGGAATACTTAATACTTGCTAAAACGTAACCATAATTACATTAAAAATCAATAATTTTTCTTTGAGTAATGTTCAGACCTGTTAATAGATGGCGAGACCTGTTCATTGAGGACATCAGTACACAAACATAATATTGGATTGCTTAATTATGGTTATGTTTTAGCAAGTATTAAGTATCCCATGCTATATATAACTTAAAGTTAGTTTTATCGATGTGCAAATTTTCATCCTTGGGAATACATTAATTGCGAAGAAAGTATGTAAAGAAGTTTTACCATTGGAAACATAAGGCAGAGATTTTAGGTGGAACCACCTTAATACCAGTAATTTTCCATCATATGTAGACGGAAAAATCAGGAACAGAATTTTTCCGTTAATACACGAATGGAATCACGGAAAGATCCCTGAAAATTTAGGTTTTCCCCAATAACACCTCTTAAAAATGGCAATTTTACGTTACTAACCGGAGACAGACGAACAGGAGTATTCCTGTCAATTTAAGTATGGAAAATCCATATAATTCCCGTTTTTCCCCGTCATGTCACGGAAAATTTTGAATCAGGAATATGCTTCGTTAATTCACGAACGGAATCACGAGAAATAGCTCGCGAATTTTAGAAAATGTTTTACAGTATAGGATTGTCTAAAAATTAACTCGAATAAAAAAAAACAGTATTGACTAATTTCTTTGTCATGCAGAAAACATTCCTTCAATCAAAACAAAAATTATGATGAAATAAAATGGTACCAAATTTCCTCAGTTTCTACTCCATAGATTTGTTTTGTCTGAAGCTGGGGCGTAGAAGTTCACCAAATGTTGACCATGAGATGCTGTTCGAGTACGTAAAATTAGAAAAGCGTATGTTTTTTTTTTTTTTACGGTAACGAGTAGGGGCGATTTGGCGCGCCGAGATACCGGGACATCTTCCGGTGGACCACTCGAGAAATCGCCCAACTTCTCGCATACTCTTTTACTCTTTATTTGCACTTTTTGGAACGAACGAATAATATTTTGGTACTTATGAATGACAATCGTTAATCTCATTTACCCTTTATTTCTGCCTGAAAAGTTACTCCCTTAAAAAACAAACAAATTTCTTTTTGTGATGGGCATTGGCTCTAAAATGAAACATCGGAATTCTACGTACTTATGAGAGCAAAGCGCCGTTGGACCAAGCACGCTGTTAAAAATTAATTAGTAAAGCTAACTACAGTTTGACATAAGTCGTTGGGCTTGGAGCCCAGGGTCATTGGCAGGCACTTTCCTCCTTTCGTAAGCTTGATGGAGATATTATGATGGCGTATCATCCGCATTTACAGATACTGACACAGAGCACGAAGCAGTTCTCCCGCAGACATACAGGGTACGGCAGCGTTCATAGGGTAATTTGCCGCGTGTCGGACAATGACGTCATATATCAATGCGCTCCCGATGACGCGGCGTTCTTATGTCAATGAGCAGCCATTTTGTTTTTTGTTCGACATGGCGAACTGGACAGCTGAGCATCGTGCTTTCGCTGTTGAAACGTATTTCAAGAATAACGATTCTATACTTGCCACACAACGTCTACTCAGGTGACATTTCAAATTGGGATGTCATGGGAATGTGCCAGATATGGTCGCACCATTAAAAGGTAGGTAAGTTTCTTCAGATTAACAGCATCGGCTGGTAATTGTAAACCAGGAGGTAGCGAAAGGATTGTGCGGACACCGGAAATGATTGAAAATGTTCGTGCTGCAATCATGCGTATCCCTAAAAGATCTGCGCGGCGTCACTCTACAGCTTTGCACATTTACGATCGTTAATTCAGGAGAATATTGCATGAGGATCGTCATTTTTACCCCTATAAGCTTCAAATTATGCAAGAAATTAAGCATCAAGATTTGCATGCAAGCGAACAGTTTTGCACAACCAGGTGGGATCTCCTTCGTGAAAATCCACAGATGTTACACACCTTGATCATGTCAGACGAAGCACACTTCGAGTTATGTGGTTTGGTGGATAAACAAAATGTGCGTTATTGGAGTGATATAAACCCGGGCCAACTGCATATCAAGCCCCTGCACAGCGCCCGTGTCACTGTCTGGTGTGAAGTTGCTTCCTTTGGAATTATCGGGCCGTATCTTTTCCAGGACGATGAGGCTGTCGCTGTAACTGTCACAGTGAACGTTATCTACGGATCCTGCAAGCATCTTGCTGCCTCAATTACGGATGCTGAACGTGGATATGGACCGTTTATGGTTCAAAAACGACGGGGCGACTGCGCACACGGCCCTCATATGCATGGATTTTTTACGACAGACCTTTCCACAGAGATTAATTTCTCGTTATGGGGACATCCCTTGGCCGCCCCGGTCTCCCGATCTAACATGTGCTGATTTTTTCTTATGGGGGTACTTCAAACGAGAAGTCTTCCAAACACGTTGTGCCACCATATTGGAATTGAAGGGCCGTATCAGAGCTGCCGTCAACAATATCCCAGGTGATATGTTACGACAAGTAATGGACTCCTTTCACTGCCGCTTAGAAGAATGTGTGGTGCAGCGGGGCCGCCATTTGACAGGGGTCATATTCAAACATTGACCCCCGCACGGGGATAACTGGTTTTCCAGTTATTTGGGGAGCGGCGCCCCCACTGCCCGAGCTCACCTTGTGACGGAGTTCTTTTCGTTTCCTCATGAACGATAACATCACCGAAGGGACAGCTGTTCATCCAGCTGATGGGGGATGGCGTCCCCACGGCCCGAGCCGATTTTCTCTTATCATTTTGCTTTTTAGTCTTTCGTTTATTTATTGACATGTACCCGCCTCAGTTGTAGGCTGCTGAGGTTGTGATGAGGCGCCAGCTCCGGGTTTTGTTCCTCGTTCTCTTCCCTGTCTTTTCTCTTTTATGTTACATTTTCTGTTTTTCCGGAGCTGGTTAGCTTAGACCTGCCTGCATGTTTGCCGTGTGCGGTGACCCGTACAGGTGGAAATGAGGATGCTGGAGGCTGAGGTATTTGGGGGCCGGGTTGTAGTGTCTCCAGATGCCAACACTCCTCTTTGCCCTCTGCTTCACCCTAAACGGGTGGCTGGGAGCTAACCCACTCCTGGTCAGGAAGTCTGTGGCCGAGTTGCGTCCAGACTTCTAGCGGCTTGTCGTTCTGTTCGGCTGGGTGAGTTGGGGGGTAGGGTGGGCATGCCAAAGGGGTGTTCTCCGGGCACAGGAAGGTCTGGGTGCACGCTGAGCGTGTGTCTGCCCTACCAACTTGCTATATCCGCTGACTATCCCTAGAGCCGTGTCCTGCGTCCTCTTGGGCTTGCGGACCTCCGGCTCTCCCTCGTTGCGCTCGGTAGTGGGTGGGGAGGTCGGCGGACGAATCTTTTCAATTCTTCATGGAAGACCAAAGTGTTTCCCATGCTAACAATTTAAAGCGCCCCGTGGAGGACAGTACACCTTCCTCCACAAAGAAACTTGTCACATCTACATGCAATGCTCTGTTTCTGTTGATCAAATCTGGTGACTCTTCACAGTCACTCAGTACCAAGAGTCCTTTCTGGATCAACAAGGCTCTGCAAGCCGTTGCTGGCTCTCCAAAGAGTGTGAAGAAGCTCCCTTCCGGGGATCTTCTCGTGGAAACTTCTACTCCACGCCACAGTGCCACCTTGCTGGAAACGACCGTTTTGCTTAGCGTTCCTGTTCAGGTTTCTCCACACGGTTATCTCAATTCCTCTCGCGGTGTAGTCAACTCCCGCGACCTGCTTGAATGCAGCGATGAGGAATTGCTGGAGGAACTTGGTGAACAGCATGTCATTGGGGTTCGGCGGATTCTTTTTAGGCGGGATGGGAAATCTATTCCCTCCCGTAACATCATCCTAACGTTTGACTCCCCAAACCTGCCTACTTCCATCAAGGCAGGTTATTTACGGCTTGATGTACGACCGTACGTCCCGAACCCCTTGCGTTGTTTCAGGTGCCAGCATTACGGTCACTCCCAGCAGTCTTGCCGTAATGTTGCAAAGTGTGGCCGCTGTGGTTCCACAGAATACTCTTTGGCGGATTGCTCTGCAGAGTCTGATCGTTGTGTCAACTGCGAAGGGACTCATCCTGCTTCTTCTAAGCAGTGTCCAAAGTGGATAGAGGAAGAGGCAATCCAACGCCTGAAGACAACTGAGCATCTCTCATATCCCGAGGCTCGACGGCGGATCGCCCCTTTACAACCAGGCCGGCGGTCCTATGCTTCAGTTGTGGTGCAGAAGGCTTCAGTGGCGGTCCAGACTGAGGTGACCATCCCAGCGCGGTGTCCTTATGATTTTGAGGACATCGTCGCTGCTGGTCTGGAAGCACTGAAGTCTCGCCGCATTGCATCCAAGGCGACATCAACATCGTCGCCTAAACCTCCCTCTATGCCGAAACCATCTACGGCCATCACAGGGACCCAGGTCCAGGGCACTGGTAAGAAGAAGCCGGATAAGGTAAAACCATGTTCATCCTCCCCGAAACAGAGCAAGCAGAAAACACCTCTCAACACAGGGGGTAAACACAGCCCTGTGTTACCTCCAGACACTGCGGATGGATTGGAGGTGATGGACGACAGTGAGACGTTCTAGTCGTCTGTCTTTTTCATTGTTTCATTTCATTTTTCATTATGGCCACACTCATTCAGTGGAATTGCCGAGGTCTGCGATCACACATTGATGATTTGAAAGGTTTACTGTCTTCGCACACACCTGTGTGCGTTTGTCTCCAGGAGACAAAGCTTCGCACGACGGACACTCCTTCGCTGCGGAGACATTCACTTTTCCGCAATGATCACCAGGACGGCGTTATCGCCTGCGGAGGAGTGGCCGTCGTTGTTCCTCATGGTGTTCCTGTCACTGCAGTTGCCCTTCGGACGACTTTGCAGGCAGTGGCAGTGAGACTATCTGTGCACACACTGTTCATGGTGTGTTCCATGTACATACCACCAAATGAAGCTGTAAGCCTTTCGGTTCTGGAAGATTTAGTTGACCAGCTGCCGCCTCCTTTCTTCATCTTAGGAGATTTCAATGCACACAATCCGTTGTGGGGTTCTCCCACTCGTGACTCCAGGGGCCGTGTTGTTGAGTCCCTTCCCTCCAACACGTCCCTCTGTCTCCACAACACCGGGGCAGTCACTTACTTTCATGAGCCCACCCGCTCGTACTCAGCTATTGATCTGTCCTTGAGTTCGCCATCGTTATATCCTGACTGGTCCTGGAGCGTGTCTGATGATCCCCTTGGCAGTGATCATTTTCCCATCTTTCTCCGTCTAGCAGGTGACGGGTACCGTCATCCTACTCGCCCTGCTAGATGGGCTATCGATCGAGCCAAGTGGGACTCATTCACGGCTTCAGCGATCATTACTCCAGTCGTGGTGACCTCGGGTACGATCGATGAAGCTGTTGCGGCGGTAACGGATTGTATTGTGCAAGCGGCAGACTTTACCATCCCTAAGTCTTCGACTAACCTTCCACGTTGTCCGCGACCTTGGTGGAATTCCACTTGCAAGGCAGCTCGTCAGGCCCAACATCGGGCTTGGGGTAGGTTTCGTCGGTACCCCACCGACGCGAACCTACTTGCTTTCAAGAGAGCCAAATCTTACGCGCGTTTGGTACGTCGTCGTAGCCAACGGGAATCTTGGATACGATACATATCCGGGATTAACACTACTACCAGCTCTAAGATCGTTTGGGACAGGATCCGCAAGATTCGGGGTAAGTACCCTTCTGGGGAAATCTACATTCTTGAGAGTGGTGGAGGAACGGTTGCTGACGCTCAGGGTATTGCTGACTGTCTGGGCGCCGCATTTTCTTCGGTGTCCAGCAGCCGCAATTACGCTGCTTCGTTCCGGCGGGTACAGCCGCGGCTTGAACGGTCCAAGGTTTCCTTTGGACCGCTTTCCGCTGCCGATTATAACAGCCCGCTGACTGCCGTCGAACTGAAGATTGCCCTGAATCGGTCCGACCGAACATCTGTCGGACCGGATAACATCCATTATGAACTGCTGAAGCACCTTTCTCCGTCCTCTCTTGAATGTCTGCTGGTCCTGTTTAACAGGGTCTGGCACGAGCGTGACTTTCCCGAATCTTGGCGCACTGCCATTGTCGTTCCTGTTCTCAAACCTGGTAAAGATCCCGCTAACCCGTTGAACTACCGACCAATTGCTATGACGAGCTGCCTCTGCAAAGTTCTAGAGCGCATCATCAATTTTCGTTTAGTTTTTTATTTGGAATCACGTCACATTCTTTCACCTCATCAGAGTGGATTTCGGAAATTCCGTTCCACCTCAGATCATCATCTACGCCTTGAGACATCTGTCAGAGAGGCGTTTGTCCGGCGTCAGCACATGGTCTCCGTGTTCTTCGACATGGAGAAAGCGTATGACCGCACCTGGAGATACGGCATTCTCCGTGATCTGCACGAGTGCGGATTGCGGGGAAACCTACCATCTTTCATCGCCGGATTTCTCCAGGACCGGAGTTTCCGTGTGCGCGTCGGGTCGACCCTTTCTGCGTTATACCCACAAGAGCAGGGTGTCCCTCAAGGCTCCATTCTTTCTGTGACATTGTTCATCCTTCGTGTTAATCATCTTTTCACCCTACTTCCTCCGACGGTCCGTGGCACCATGTACGTGGATGATCTGCAGATCTCTTGCGCATCTGTCAACATGCGCACTATTGAGCGGCAGCTGCAGACGGCCATTAATAAGATCTCTACCTGGGCCTCCCTCAATGGATTTGGCTTCTCGACCCAGAAGACCGTTTGCGTGCATTTTTGCCGCAAACGGGGCCTTCACCCTGACCCCAGCCCCCGTCTGGGGTGTTCTACCATCCCTGTGGTGTCAGAAGTCAAGTTCCTTGGGCTAACATTTGACCGAGCACTCACCTTCCGACCTCACATCCAGTCTTTAAAGGTGAAGTGCACGAAGTCCTTGAGTATCCTGAAGGTCCTCTCTCGAACATCTTGGGGGGCTGACAGGTGCTCAATGCTTCGCATTTACCATTCTCTGATTCGGTCAAAGTTAGACTTCGGTTGCATAACGTACGGTTCAGCACGTCCTTCCGTGTAGCGGCCTCTGGATCCTGTCCATCACCAAGCTCTGCGGCTATGCACTGGTGCTTTTCGTACCTCTCCCGTGCATAGCCTGTATGTCGAGGCCCATGAACCGCCGTTGTGCATCCGACGTAAGCAGCTGTCTCTTCAATTCTTCACCAAGTTGAAGTCTCTTCCTGATCATCCACTGCATGGTTCCATTTTCCAACCACAATGTGTCCGCCTATTCTCACACCGGCCTTCCTGTGTTCCGACGTTTGGGATTCGGTTGTCGACCTTGGTGCGCGATGCTGGTCTAGACTGGTCAAGGATCGGTTTGACCCGGTTCTACAATGAACCGCCTTGGCAGCCGGTTCAAGCAACGGCTGACCTTTCCCTTTGTGTGTGGCCAAAGTCTTCCACTCCTGCTCTGGTGTACCAGCAGCTCTTTGCCGAGATACAGTCTCTCTTCCCGGATTTCGTGCCTGTATTTACTGACGGGTCGAAATCCGGTGAGGTTGTTGGATCCGCATTCGTGTGTGGCGATGCTTCCCATGCTGAGAGGCTTCCGCCTGAATTCACCGTCTTTTCGGCAGAGATGCGTGCGGTACACCTCGCTTTGTGTCACATACAGTCTAGATCTCATCGTCGCGCTTTGATTTGCTCCGATTCCCAGTCCGTCATCCAAGTTTTATCTTCTCCAGAGGACACGGACTCACCTGTCATCCGTGATGTCCGTCGTCTTCTTGGAACTTTGGAAGGTGCTGGATTCCTGGTCCGATTCTGTTGGGTTCCTGGCCATGTTGGGATCCGGGGTAACGAGCTGGCAGATCTTTCTGCCAGGTCTGTTTCCTCCATGTCGCCAGCTCGGCTGCCACTGTCTTTCCGTGATTTTAGACCTTTGATCCGGACATTTCTCCTGGACGAGTGGCAGTCCCTGTGGTCTCAGCAGAGCAGCAATAAGCTGCATTCTCTCAAACCACAGATCGGACTATGGAAGTCTAGTTTGCGGAAGAACCGTCGTGAAGAAGTTGTTCTTGCACGTCTCCGCATTGGGCACTGTCGTTTTACTCACCGCTTTTTGCTGTGTGGCGAGAGTGTCCCGGTGTGTGAGGCGTGCAACTGTCGTCTCACTGTCCTTCATGTTTTGTGTACTTGTGTTCGGTTTTGTACTCATCGTTTTCGTCATTTTCACTCTCATCTGTTGGACGAAGGAGCAGCTACGCTGCAAACTATCATTGGCGAAGCCTGCGACACGAGAGCAGTGTTTTCGTTTTTACAAGAAATTGACTTTTTTAAACTTATCTAGATTTTAACTTGTTCACTATCATGTTTCATTTTTACCACATCAGCCTGTTTTTACCCTTGTGTACGTTTTTTATTGATTTTGTTTTGTTTTGATGTTCTTTGTTTGGCGCTCTTTGGCCAACCATGGCCCTTGCGCCATTAAACTCCATCAACCAACCAACCAACCAATCAAACATTGACTGATCAATGGCATTCTTGTAACTACTATTTGACAGGGGTCATATTCAAACATTGACTGATCAATGGCATTCTTGTAACTACTATTTGACATCATCATCATCATCATCATTGTCAACCATTATCAATCCACTGCTGGACGAAGGTCTCCCCAAGTTTCCTCCACAACGGTCTGTCTTGTGCCAGTCTCCTCCATGTCACCCCTGCATACTTTCGAATTTCATCCACCCATCTCCCATGTGGTCTTCTTCTGGGTCTTTTCCTGTCCCTTGGAATCCAATCTAAAATTTCGGTTGTCCATCGATGATCTGTCCTTCTGGCAGTATGTCCAGCCCATTGCCATTTCAGGGATTTAACTCTGATCATGATGTCTTCCACTCTTGTCATTTTTCGGATCCACGAGTTCCTCTTCTTATCTCTCCTGGTTACACCAAGCATGCACCTCTCCATGCTTCTTTGAGTTGTCTGCAGCCTTTGTATGTCTCTTTTAGTTAAGGTCCACGTCTCTGCACCATACGTAAGCACTGGAAGGATGCATTGATCAAACACTTTTCTTTTAAGACATAATGGCATATTGCTCTTGAAAATTATGCTGTTTCTTCCAAAAGCTCTCCAGGCAAGTTTTGTACGCCGATTAATTTCTTCATCAATGTGACCCTCACTTGATATCTGCTGTCCAAGATAAACGTACGTGTCTGTTATCTCCAGCTTTTCTCCATCAATCGATAAATCTTCATTTCTTGTAAAAGCATTGAACATCACTTTTGTCTTCTGAAAGTTCATTTTTAATCCCACTTCTTTACTCTTGTCCGCAAGTTCCTGGATCATACTCTGCAGCTCTGATGGGGTAGTTGCAAAAATGACTACGTCATCAGCAAAACTATTTGACATAGAGAGTACTAAATAAAAAAATATTTGTTCGCTTACCGTGCGATTTTATTAATACGCTATCAACGCTGCCGCACCCTGTACTTCGACATTCGTTTCCCACCCAGATTTATCGTGAAAGAAACAACAATTTACCAGTATTGGTTTATTGATCAAAATAATGGGTACATTTAGAAAAGGCATATCTACTCAAGGAGGAGCAACCAATACGCAGCAAATGATCAGTGACCAAATAAATATAAAACATCAATTGCTTACGAAAATTGCTATGTGACGTATGCATATTTTAACTTTCAGAATGATCTTCATAGTGATTTAGATGGAAATTGAGGGGTATCAAGAGACTCCTGATTTTGTCAAAACCAAAATTCCCAAAGGAAAATAATTATTTGCTACAACACCCAGTTTTGAGCGTAATTTGATGCTACATTCATGAGCAGATTTTTAAGATTCTTTCACCATTAAATTGTTAAAATCTGCTCACGACTGAATTTGATAATATATACAGTGGCGGAAAGTGAAAAAAGAACACCAAGAAGGAATTGGCGGACGATCATGAAATCTACATATGTTAATGGGGTCGAGTTTACGTAGGGGTGATGTTAATTTCGGGACCAACCGGTGAGCGCTTACGCCACAGCATGGCATAATATGCAAATTATCGTCGGTGGTATTTAAGGAGTACGGCGAAGTGAATATAATCAGTCGTCGGCGTACGGACACGTGCGAAGACCCTGAAGAAGCTGCAATGCCTGGACATGGAAGACGTGTACGATTTAAGCATTTATCGGACTTTGAGCGAGGTCGTCTAGTCGGACTCCGCGAGGCCGAGTGGTCGTATCGTCGTATTGCGGAGCGAATTGGACGGGAATTATCGGTGGTGGTACGATTTTTGGCGTAGATGGTCCGAGGGACATTCCGACACGAGAAGACGTGGAACCGGGAGTCACAGACGGATTGATGAGCGGACCGATCGACGCATAAGAAGAGCGGCGTCATCAAGCAGAACATCCACTGCGACGCAAATCCGAGCTGCCGTTGCCCCTGAGGTGACTGCGAACAATCCGCAACCGTCTACTGGATGCAGGACTACGTGCACGTGTGCCTCTGGCATGTGTACCTCTGACTCCAGCCCACCGTCAGGAACGGCTGCAGTGGTGTCGCCAACGTCTGCACTGGAGAACACAATGGCGATCTGTCGTGTTCAGCGATGAAAGCAGATTCTGCTTGGGAGCCTCCGATGACCGTATGCGAGTTCGCAGACGCACAGGGGAGCGTCTCCACCCTTCTTGCATCCGGTGGCGACACACAGGGCCTACACCTGGTCTCCTGGTGTGGGGAGCGATCAGCTGTTACTCCCGTACACAACTAGTGTTTGTACCGGGTACGTTAAACAGCACCTCCTACATCAACAACATCATTCAGCCCGTTGTTGTACCATTTGTAAGGTCGGCCCATCGTGGTGTTTTCCAGCAAGATAACGCACGCCCACACACGGCACGTGCAACGCAACATGCACTTCAGGGTGTGAGACAACTTCCATGGCCTGCACGTTCACCGGATTTGTCCCCCATTGAGAACGTGTGGGATTTTATGGGACAACGACTTATCCGGTCTCCACGGCCATCCACTACCATCCCTAATTTACGCGTCCGGGTTGAGGATGCTTGGAACTCAATACGCCAAACTTACATCCAACATCTGTACGACAGACTCCATGCCAGAATTGCGCAGTGTGACGCAGTTCATGGCGGTTCAACCTCGTACTAACCATATTACATGGAAATATTATTTTTCAGTTTACCTGCAAATACAGCTGTATTTTGCCATAATGTTTTGATCACGTTATCCTCTGTATTCCGTTATTATGCTGTATAAATTTCGTTGGTATCAGACGTCTCCTTCTTGGTGTTTTTTTCACTTTCCGCCAGTGTATTTCAACAGTTCTCTTTCATCCAGGATGTAACAGAACTTTTTTCATGGAGGAATTTATGAAGTGTTTGCTGTGGGTATGTGGGGTTTTGTAGTGGACCTCAAGACCAAACTTCCTAGCCTGGTTTGGTCTTTCCAATCTGCCCCTGGTAACGAGATGACTTAAATTATCGATAGCCGTGTGCAGTCGATATAAAATGAGCAACGCTGAGTTGCATTTGCCAAAACTGATCTTCTAAGTTCTAGGTAGTGATCGCCAGAACTTTCCTCAACGTATTTGAGAAACATTGCAACTGTCAAGAAAATTAAGATGATAGCCAGTTCTTTGTTAAATAAAGAACTAAGGTAATTGCAACTTGCTGTCTTGCTCAGAAAGAGTGTTCACCAATTTGCCCAGATCAAGTAATTCGTTAGAACTGACTTTTGAAGAAAACTCAAGGATTTTTAATCAATAAACGATTTCAACAATTATATATTTCTGTTACTTTTTTTTTTTTTGGAGGAAGAGGATTTACAAACATGTATTTTGGCTACAATTCGTGAATGGCTGAATGAGCAAACAAAAGTGACTTGTTTCATTTGGTGAGGGAAAACAGTTGCGTCGTTTACTGTGTGATAAAATTCTTTCTATATAAAATCGATAAACTTCTTTCTATTAATTTGGGTAGCAATTGTTTGGAAGTTCCAGAGTATGCCTGTGACCAACGGAAGACAGATTAGCAACCTGGGATCAAGAACATGAAGTCATGTGACTGTGTCTTTGATAGATATAAATTTCCCAATCTCTCTCTTGCAAGCTATAACCGCTAACCAGGATCATTTCTGAAACCATAAAAGATCATAATGGGTTTTCAGCCACTCTTATTTATCGTATCTTTCCTGTGTTATGAAGACTGCCAGATTAACTGCTAAATAATTTTTCACGATAACTATAGGCGTCCATATGGGAGGGCAAAATGGGGCGTTTTCCCTCCCTGGAAATCTAACATAGTCGCTTCATTTCTTGAAAGATACTACAAATATCTTCGCGGTACTATCAATTATTACTGCTAATTTTTTCTTGAACTTCTGGATGTGTCCGTATTTGTGTACAGTAAAATTATTCATAGCATTGAGAATTTTCGATAGAAATTAATACGCTCTTTGTGAAAATTCCTATACCATGAAGGACTGCTGGTATTAGCTTGAAACTTACAGGATATGTACAGCTGGTTGGGACATGCAAATGGTTAAAATGTATGTGAAAATTCGCATGCGGTTTCGGAGCAGCGCCTTCTGAACTGTCCGGTATTGGGTATAAAGGGCTGGCTCAAACGAGATGCAGCAATCAGTGAAGAGCCGACGTTGAGTCGAAAGGGTGTTTCTTGTATCTCACTATGCCCCGTCGCCGCAGAAGATGGCATTATGAACACCTGACGGACTTTGAACGAAGAAGGATTGTTGGGATGAGAGAAGCTGGATTTTCCTACCGCGAAATTAACACTCGTACGAAACGAAACGCCAGTACAATGATGCGAATGGGGCGTCAGTGGACAGATGAGGCCCGGAAGTACAGAAATCCGGGAAATGTACCGCAAGATCGCACGACTGCACGTGATGACAGACACCTCTAGTGCATGGCAGTGACCGATTGCACAGCGACATCCACGGTGTTAGCAGCAGTGCAGCACTGTCACAGGTCAGGCTTTGTCCTCCAACACAGTTCGATGTCATCTGCTTACCAGAGGACTGTTCTCTAGTAGCCCATTACTGCACATTCCTTTGACCCTTAACCACAGACGCCTCAGACTGCAATGGGGTCTCCAACACAGACATTGGTGCGCTGTTTGGCAACAGGTCGTGTTTTCTGACAAATCACTATTTAGCTTGATGCACCATGATGGTTGCATATGTGTTCGAAGACATCGTGGTGAACGGCACCTCGCAGCGTTGTACCGACCCAATGCCAAGCGTCATGATTTAGGGCGCCATAGTGTTCAGTTCGCGATCACTCCTGATATGAATTAAGGGAACCCTCAGTAGCCAGCGATACATCCGTGATGTTTTAGAGGCAGAGGTGATACCCCTTCTTCTGAGTTATCCTGACGCTATATTCCAGCAGGGCAATACTCGGCCACATGTGGTCTGGAACGCTCAAGACCTCTTCCATGCACGGTAGATACCGCTTCTTTCCTGGCCAGCACGTTCGCCTGATGTGTTCGTGATCGAACATGTTTGGGACATAGAGCTAAGCGACAGACCCGTCAAGCGCCACTACCAGTCATCATAAATGAACTGTGGTTTCGCATAGAAGCAGCCTGCCAGGCTATGACGATATCAAAACCTCTTCCATTAAATGCCAAACCGTGTATAGGCCGTTATTGTTGCTCGAGGTGGTTTCACATGATGCTGAGTTTTGGAAGCGAAAAAATCTTGTATAGCTGTAAAAATGTAAATGTGGTATTTTTTCCTTCTTGAGGATTGAGGAACATTGGGAACTTATAGCACATGGGGTAAAAGTGGCCCTAATGCGCAAGGATCAAAAGAACACCATAGAAATATACTTATTTTCTCAGCAGCCTATCTAATTCCATGTATTCATCTCTTTTACGAAGTTTTGGGTCTTCTGGTTTTTAGTTAAATTTATCTGTCGTGTGCGTGGTAAAAACAGTCAGTCAAGAGAAGGCACAGGAGAAAATTTCATAATGTTTGTGAACGCCATTTGTATTTGCAATTTCAGTTTGTCCCTCATCTGAAAATTTAGTTATGCACGCCCATGAGATGATAACCCTTGTTTATACTGGAAAGCTCGACATGATGTTATTTTCAATGATGAATGGTTCGCTCTCGCCTATGTGTATAATCATTCAGTCCGCTATTACTGCGACACACACTGAAGCTGCAGCACGTTTAACTATATTTCGCCTGCATGAATTCGGAAACGAATTCCCATCAGGGAAAGTAATGCAAGAATCAATAAGTGGCAACCGTTATGGGAGTGAGCAATCAGCAGTCAGCTAGGAAATAATGGTGAAACTTAAGAATGGGAATGATACGTGAAAGACATTCGTTTGAATGGTGTACCCAAATCCTTCGTCACGAGCCGGCTCGTGGTGAATCATTCATCGTGAATATTAATGCTGAAGAGCTCGCACTCTTTGGGGTAGTTTGCCAAAAAGAGCATGAAAGCGCTTTAATCGTAAATACGAGAACCCTGCAGTGAATGATTTATTCAATGAGCGTAGTGACAGCATGGGAATTGAATGGTCATTCGTTTGAATGATCTTTAGTGAATGACTCCTTTGCGTGAATGATAAATGAACTCCCAAGCAGGAATGATTTATGCCATCATTACTTTCAAGGACGTCTTCTCGGTTCTATTGCCTTTGCCAGTAATGAATCAGTGTAACACTACATCGTTGGTGTTTGTTTAGAAACTAGCTCATAGCCCGTGCCATGCACGGGTGAAAAAGTTGTGACTGAAATTTTTATAACACGAATCGTAAAATACATGTATACATAACTACTAGGACAAGTCGCCAACGCTAACCGATAACTCGGGTACAGTTGGCAAATTTTGAGCGAAGCTATTGCAAAATCTAAGCTCATTAAGGCGTCAATTATAACAAATTCTAAAAAACGAACGCGTAAAATTTATGACTTCCAGAACAAAAGTACGAAACATTCTAAAAACGAAATGCCTAAAATTTATCATTAACTACTTTCCTTTACGCCTTAAGGCTGGTTGTGATCAGGTTGCATGTAAACTAAGCCGAAAGACACACTCAGATCAGGAACCACGTTTTTCATTTTGTTTCGCGAAACACAGACACACACATATACAAACTTCCTTTTATTAATACAGATTAAGCAAGTGTTGAGCTAACGGACGGAGTCTTTCCATTTCTTCGTTTTTCAGTTCAAACGATATTTTTTGTGAAACGGTTCAAGTAAAAGGTCATCTAGTTTTAATTTAAATTCCTCAAAGACACAGAATTTTGGGAATCGAAAGGCGTTAAAACCTGACCATGGACGATGTCCAATCATGTGCCAAAAATCACGGTGATCGGATGTGTCATGTCGTAGCTATGCCCGAACTACCAATAGTCCTGAGTCTCGTATAGAGAGTATATTTTTTCAATTATTATTAAAAGTGGTCAGTTTTTTAATGGTCATTATTTTTATACAACACGACCAATCACCATGATACCAACCCCATGTCACGCACCATGTCCTTCCCTTTCCCTGTGGCAGCTGTCACCACGATCGGTTGAAGATCTTAGGAGGAGATAGGTAACAAACGACCCCTTCTCAAAACCCGGAAAAACCTCTAAAAATGCAAGTTTTTGGACGATTATTCCTCAATGACACGGAATTTCGGGAATCGGAAGCCGTCAAAACCTGATCATGGACGATGTCGAATGGCATGCAAAACATCACGGTGATTGGATGTGTCATCTCGTACCTATGCCGGAACAACTAATTGTCTTGAGTCTCGTAAAGAGATCTCAGCTCGGCCTTCGGCCTCGCTTCGCTCAATAATAAACGATTGAACTATTAATGGGCAGTCTATAAGATAGGTCACCAACAACAAACTTTTCGTAATATTCCCATTCGATATTCCCATGACAGAATCCTATTATGTAGGTTAATAGATTTTCACCCGTCATATGACGTTCACATTACATTAAAAATTATATAATGTAAAAATTTAGGTAATAAAAATGATGTTAACACCTACATAATAGGATCAAACGTTGCAGACGGTTGTTCGAGCACGTGCATGTTGCCACAGATGAAGTTGTTTGTTTTACTCACTTTATTTTATTTTCCGGTATTTCTCCTTGATTTTACGTATCGTACGTTAACGTGAGCTTAATTCCAATTTCGGCCACCGGATAAAAGCAGATGGCGCTGCAAGTACTTATCACGTCAGAGCTCGTGCGATTGCGGTGAGCTTAGTTCCGATTTCGGCCACGGGATAAAAGAAGATGGCGCTGCAAGTACTGAATGACGTCACATCGTTAGGGAAAGACGTAGCCTATTATATAGGTTTTACAGTAAAGTAATGTCGCTTATTTCTTTGGAACATCCGATCAGTAAACGAATAAATAATTAACAATACTTCTGCGTGTTTCTTTCGATAATTTAGTCTTTTACATGTCCTTGCAGTCAACATATGCTTCAGTCTTTGTTGTGAGCATAGGCTTGCTTCAATAAAAGTATTTGGAATGCCTACGTGCTTTTAATGCTGGTACTCAGAAACAGAAAATTAAAAGTTTTAGAACATTCATGTCATTCAGTAGCCTGACTGTTGGGATGCTTCCAGTTTTTAATATGAGCAATAATTACTATGAATGGCTATAAATGCAAATAGCATTCTGCAAAACGGAAAATTATTAGAAACAGCCTTTTCATGTTTGTGGCCATGCCGTAAACTAAAGAAAACTATTTCTTTCGGAAAGTTAACGATAATAAATCGCTATTTAAAAATAAATTAATCATACCCACAATATTTTTAGCTCAATTTTCCTTAGTTAAAACCATAGGCGTAACCGGGGGTGTGTGTCAGGACCCCTCCAGATTTTCAGAGTCGGGGATCCCCAACGTAAAGGACCCCCTCCCCCATTTTTCGGGAATATGATGATATAATGCACACTTTTTTATGATGTGAACCGCCTAAATTTAATAATATAAGATTGTGATTTTTCGTAGAATGCAAACACGTGTGTATAATGCGTACTTAACAAAACAGCAATATTGATTCCTAATAAGCAAAATCTGCTCTACAACTTTGTAATTTACATTTCTGCCGTATTTGTCATAGTATTACAGTTGTGTTCGCTAAGTTCCACCATTCGCCAACAAAGGCGCCTATGTCGTGCCCGTTAGATCGCACCTCAGCAACTGCTTTGCTCTTGCTTGTGTGTAGGGGGGGCAAACTATTTTATACAGCATGTTTATATTATTGTATATATATGTATACGTATAATCTGCGGGGGGGGGGGTTCTGATCACTGTTTGACACACACACCCCGAGATTTTGAAACATGGTTACGCCACTGGTTAAAACTGCAAAAAGATTTGAAGAGGTGTGACTTTCACAGCAACCTAAACCAGCGGTCAGTTCATGCTAACTCGTTATAAAATTGATGAGTTTCTTAACTTAAAAGTTCCACCCTAAGAGTGAAAAGCAATGAAAGTATGCAAAGATGGGTAAAATATCCTGAACTGCTATTTTTGCAATCTTGAAAGGAGTTGTTTTTACAGAATCAGGAATAATTTTTAAGGAAATAAATGCCGATCGCAACTTTTCTCTCATTAGAAGAAGCTCATTTATCGTACGGGATGTTATTTGAAAATGTGTTCAGTCAGGCGTTCAGCTAAGAGCAAACGGTGCTTTGACTTCCTTATGGGGGAAAAAAGGTAAGAAGAGATTAGGATAATAAAAGTGAAATTTGATTCATAAATCTATACGTTTTATTGCATCTTTATGAAACGATTACTACTGTATTACAGAGATTTATCAAAATAATCGAAACACTTTCTGTTTGTGGAGAACGTTTTATTACGAAGCTGTAGGTCCACCATAAACTTTCAGAACAGAAGCAATTCGACTTGAAATACAAGTCATACACATACGATATTGAAACTTGGGACCATTCTTCCTGTAAAGTATGTTCCAACTGTACTAGTGATGTCTGAGGTGGAAAGTAATAATCGGACCTTTCGCTTCAGATATTCCCGCAAATGTTCAATGACACTGAGGTCTGGAGATTCAGGTGGCCAGGGTAGCTGCTGTACCTCATACTCATGCTCTGCAAACCACTACACGACACGTTTTGCACAATGCACGATCTGCTTGAAACCAAGGACGGTCACTGGAAAACCATGTCTGCAACATTGGGTGCAAGTGGTCCCCAAGAATGGATTCGTACGTTGCAGATGTGACACGACCTTGCAGAATAACCAATGGTCCAAAGAAATGTCATGATATGGCACTCCACAGCATCAAGGATCCACCTCCATGCTTCACAGTCGGATTGTCACGCTTCTTGAGATTTTCGCCAGACGTACACTCTTCCAAAGACCAAGTATGGCTTCAAAAAAATTTCAGTGATTGAAAGACATTCCGCCATGTGGCATTGAACAGCTTGGAATATATGGTGTCACCTTGCCTCACTCCCTTACCAATCTTTATAGAATTTTTATACGTGCTGTGTCAGTCGAGCTTTTGAAAGAATATTTACATTTTGACGGAATTACATAACTGATATGGAACACATTTAAGACATCGTCTTCACCTCATCTTTCCTAACATCTTCACTAACTTCTGTTTTTCATCATCATGATCTTGATGCTGTCCTCCATTTCTTTCGTATTCATCATTCATAGCATTTGATATGCATCAGCTCTTGAACTTTCATAAAAGTTTCTGGAATAATGGTTTCTTGGAAAGATTTTGCCGGCGTGACAAGGGGAGACTGATTGAAAGTAACCTTCTCCCGTAGGTATGAGGGAAAGATTTCCTGATAGCAACCATCTGCACATTCCTTTTTCAGATTCTTTCCGATAAGCATACGTACGACAACATGAAAGATGTGACGTACTACAGAGGTGAAAACATTTTTTTTTAATTTTTTTTGGTTGGAGGTTTAACGACCACCGTGAGCAACTCAATGGGATATAAGCAGTCGCCCGTCCCTAATTTAGGGTCACTGGTTCTAGGGAAGGGAGAGAGCCAGTGCCGTAAGACAAACACAACATCCATGCCTGACCGGGATTCGAACCCGGACCCCTTACGGAAGAATGATCAGAGGCCAGCGCCTTAGACCACTGCGCCACCGGGGCGGCGGTGAAAACATGTGTCAAGACGATAAATCTGTAGCGAGACATTCTGTCTGTGTAGCGAGACGTCTGAGCATGGAGTTGCACAGGTAGTGAGAGGACACGAATCGATGTCCGTCGAAGTGACGGGACACGGATCCTATATGTCCGTCGCGTACAAACTCAAGTTTTCCCAAAGGACTGAAGTTGAGACGGCATACCTCCTGGTATGATGAATAAATCTATATTAGCTACCTTTACCTGATGCTTTACATTTTCGGGCAGATATCTCTTCATGGCATCCAGCACCGACATATCTCTTTCCAATTATACGTTTGGACATCTGTTTCATACAAATTTCAGCTAGTCAAATTAATTCGAGATTTAAGTCAATCAATCATGAACGTAAGATAATAGAATGCTGGCCCAAGTCACGTGCCATAATGCAACAAATCATATTCAACCAACATTTGGAGGTAAACAACTTTTATGGAGCTGTCTTGTTTGGCTCAAAGGTCCAAAAGAGAAATCAAAACTCACTACACTGAGACTATATGATCACTTTTATACTCATATTTTGCGAAAATAAGATCGCCTTATTTTAGAACCACATAACATCTGATTTATGCCAATGGGCTTTCAGCGGCCATTGCGGCCATTATCTGGCCATTGGGTTTTCAGCGGAAAATCTTGGAGCCAAATAACATGGAAAATTTGCATGAATCCACTTTTGTTTTGTGTTTATTGTTAATACTGTATATGGAATTTATTGAAATTGTTGAGTACGCTTTCATTAGCGTTTATGATTTCTCGATGTTTGTACCTTCGTACAGTTCTCACCATTCCGGGGGATGATTAGCAAAAATTGAAAGGATCTTTATGCTACTAAATCACCATTCGCTGTCTTTACAAAACGACTGTGCCGCCCGGTGCCCAAGTGGTCAGAGGCACAGTTTTCTGACAAGTTGTCGTTCGAGATGAGCTCGTGTTCGAGTCATGGATGAAGCATGATTATCTTATGGTGTGGACTCCCTGCCTCCACTACCTTGGAACTAATGGCTCCAAATTAGTAATGGGTGACTAATTCTAACCCTTAGAGCTGCTCATGGTGGGCGTTAAGCCGCCCCCTTGAGAAAACGACTATTACAACACTTATAACGAAGTAAATTTCTCCGTCATTTTTATCCGCGTCAGGATTCGAACCCGGGTCCCCTCATTCCGGAATAAGTTGCTCTACCAATTGAGCTACGCGGACGTTTTTTATTCTGATTCCTATCTGCCTTTATGTCGTGTGCGTCCTTCTGGCAGGTACGTCACATCTCCTGGTACGTTACATCATCTCCCCCTTATTTTTTATTTTTTTTTTCGAAGTGCTGGAGAAGGGATTCTCTTATTTTTCCTATCTCGCGATGTGGAAAGAACATCACACCAATGCGAGATTTTGAACGGTCGGGTCATCCGGATAGTTCGGGCGCCATTATAACGAAGTAAATTTCTCCGTCATTTTTATCCGCGCCAGGATTCGAACCTGGGTCCTCTCATTCCGGAATAAGTTGCTCTACCAATTGAGCTACGCGGACGTTTTATTCTGATTCCTATCTGCCTTTATGTCGTGTGCGTCCTTCTGGCAGGTACGTCACATCTCCTGGTACGTTACAGCACTTAGTGTATTATAGGTTTGTATTAAGTCCACAAATGATTGCCTAACTAAATGTAAGTCTTCATATGAATAAAAAGGCAAAATGTCTTGAAATGTTACGGAAAACGTCGTTTGCACGATAGGTTACCTATTGAATTTAGAATTTAAACAATCCATGATATCTCTCGTAAAACTAGTTGAAGAAGCTCTGTTATCTTTAATAATACACTGCTGGCCACCCAAAATGCAACACCAGGAAGGACACGAGATAACAAAGCCAAATTTACTAGACACATAACAACAGATACAAAGATGAAACGATTGAGCTTACAGGCCCGTGAGACTTGCGGAACACGCAGACATCAATAGTTCGTGTGGCCCCCATTGCTGGCAGTAACGTCCGATACACGCCGCGGCATAGAACGAAAGAGGCTTTGGATGTGGGCTTGGGGTATGTCGGTCCAGACTGCTTCCACACGTTGCCACAGTTCATTAGGCGCACCCGTGGGTGGTGCTAGCTGGGCCACTCGGTTGCCGATCAGCGACCAGACGTGTTCGATGGGCGACATATCGGGAGAACAGGCAGGGCCACGGCAGCAGTGACACCTGGTGGGCCGTGAAATATGGTTGCAGGATGCGTGCCACGTGCGGGCGCGCATTGTCCTGTGTGAAACGTGGCCGCTGGCAGGTCCTGTAGATAAGGGAGGACTACAGGCTCCAAAACGTCGGAGATGGTGCGGTGGCTGTTGAATGTACCGGTGATGCGTATCAGAGGGATGCGGGTGTCATATCCAATTGCGCCCCAAACCATAACGCCAGGCGACGGACCGGTATGGCGATCATAATGCAGGCGTCATACGGTCTTTCGCCGCGGTGCCTCCACACGCGGATACGACCATCGTGGTGTTGCAGGCAGAAGCGGGATTTGTCGGAGAAGACAATGTCGTGCCATTCCGCAGTCCCGGTGCGGCGTTCAACGGCCCACTGCCGCCGCACTCGCCGGTAGTGCAACGTCAATGGTAATCTGAGCAATGGGCGCCGTGCGACAAGTCCCCGCTTCTGCAGACGACGTCGAACGGTAAGTTCTGATACAGGTTGTTGCGCAACACACCCTAATTCCTGCGCTAACGTTCGTGATGTGGCGGTGCGAGCCGTCAATGCCCATCGCACAACATGCCGGTCCTCTCGTTCGGTGGTGTGCCGCGGCTGCGGCAATCGCTCACGTCGGTTCGTCCGTTCCTCCTGCACCCACCGAATCCATACTTACCTCACTGTGGCTGGATGTCGTCCTACACGGGTGCCGATGTCTCGGTACGGTAAACCGCTGTTGCGATAAACCACTATTCGTCCTCTGTCGAACTTCGAAACGTGCTGGAATGACTGCCGTATTCTGTGACGAGGCATCAAGAAGCTTCCCACGCACAGGTCCGGCAGCACAACACACTCCTACTACTTACACCCCGCTTTCTGTGCACCCTTCTTATAGTGTTTCTCGGTGGCGTGCCGGGCGCACATGATTTGCTAATCGTTTGCATGTCCTCTGCCATGTCAATCGTTTGCATGTTCTCTGCTATGTCAATCGTTTGCATGTCCTCTGCTATGTCAATCGTTTGCATGTCCTCTCGCAGGCGACGCATGCTGCGAATTTCAGGCCAATCGGATGCTTCCTTCTTGGTGTTGCATTTTGGGTGGCCAGCAGTGTAGAATCCAAAACTGATGTGTACTTGTACTTTCAGCTGATTTCGTAAACTTTTTTGCAATTCAAGCGTTCTCTTTCGTAAGCAGAATAAAGAGAAATTTCCCAAACCGTATGCTAATTTCTTCTACAATATTGTGACACTCGAATCGCATGTTTAAAATTATGCAGCCGTCATAAAATTAATTGCTGTCATTACTTTCATAATTTTTAGCATAAATTTTGTTTCTCGGTAATGTTTGTTTTCTCAGCTTTGAAAAATATGGATTTTTCCCTTTTATGTTCCTTTATTTCCCCCAAGGTGGCAGCACGCTTTTTATTTTTAATCTTTAGTACTGTTATACACTCATCGTCAAAAAAATAGTTGAACCTAGAAGGAAGCAACCGACAGGAATGAAACTTGGTGGGTAGGTTTGACATCATGAAACAAGCAAATGATTCAAGCATCACGCTCGGCGGCGCATGTGACACCAGCAAGGAGGGGTCGTAGGGCTGTTCCTGACCGGCTATATAAGGTCGTCCCGTTGCGCGTGCTTGCCATTCTGACTCGTGCTATTGTGTTGTTTGCATCTTTTGCGAATAAAGTATGTCTCGCAGAAACGTTTGGAAGCAATTCGAGCAGTTGTAGGAGTTCGAGAGGGGCCGCATCGTCGAGCTCTAGCGGGATGGTCTTATCGCCGTATTGCGCGTCACACCGGTCGTGCGGATATCAACACAGTACGCTGTTGGCAGCAGTGGATAGAACAAGGCACGCAGTAGCGACAGGAAGGGTCTGGAGGACCTAGACGAACCACGGAAAGAGAGAGAACCGACGGGTTATCCGACATGCGTGGAGTGACCCAACAGCCACGATTGCGGATATTCAGCGAGCAGTGGTGCCCTCCATGTATTGTCTGATTAGTGCCAGCACCATTGGCAGACGGCTGCAGGACGTAGGACTACACACACGCCGACCGTTACGACGACTACCCTTAACAACAGTGCATCGTCGCCAAAGACTGCAATGTTGTCGTGCCAGACTGTCAAGGAGCCCCTAATAATGGCAGAGGGTTATCTTCCGTGACGAGCCCCGCTTTTGTCTTGGAGGAGACGACCCCCGAATCCGTGTGTGGATGCACCGTGATCAGCGCCAATATGAATGGTTTGTTGTCGAGCGTCAAACGTCCAGAAGGCCTGGTGTCATGGTGTGGGGTACTATTGCCTACGATGCCAGATCACCTTTGGTGTTCATTACAGACACTTTGACAGCCCAACGTTACGTTAATGAGGTCCTGCAATCAGTGGCCCTACCTTTTCTGAACGCTCACGCCGGTGCGATTTTCCAACAGGAAAACGCTCGTCCACATACTGCTGCTCTCTCGAGAGCTTGCCTTCAAGACACTGACAATCTGCCATGGCCATCCGCATCGCCAGATCTATTGATGACTGAAAATGTTAGGGATGTTATTGGACGCGCTATCCATAGTCCACCTCTACCGCACAATCTGCTGTAACTGATCGAGAAGATTCAAGCTGCAAGGAATGGCTTATCACAGGGCACCATTAGGAACTTGTGCAACTCCATACCGAGACGTCTGGCATGCTGTGTGAGCAAACATGGCGGCCCGACACCATACTGAGAGACACTACTTCTTGACATGTAGCTCAACATAAATCATTTATTGTTCCTAGTAACTTTTACCTTCCTCCAGGATAGCATTGTAATCCGACACATTTTTCTGGGTGAATCTATTTTTTTGACGATGAGTGTAATTGCCATCATGACTTCCATAATTTTAGCGTAAATTTTGTTTTTCAGTAATGTTTGTTTTCTCAGCTTTGAAAAATATGGATCTTTCCCTTTTATGTTCCTTCATTTCCCCCAAGGGGGTAGTGTACTTTTAATTTTTTAATCCTTAGTACTGTTACACAACTAGCAGCGTCGGAAATCTTTTGACAACGGGGCCAACACATCAGATCACGATTTTTTTGGTCAGATCATAAAGCTTACTGTGTTTTTTTTAAAATAGGGCATGATGATGTCATTTGAATATGCTACAGGTAAAACGATTATATCGGTAAAATCTAAATTAATATAAACCCTGATTTTCATTTTCATGTTATAGAGTTTTTCGGTATAATTTGTTTTCCATATTATAAACAATGCTAAACTGCATTGATTTCAACACCCCCACATTAGTATGAATTCCAAAAGTACCATAATCTTTGCGTTGTACATCAAGCAGCATAAGTATAAAAACATGCCGATGAGTCATTCCATTATTACCACCCCCAGGCTGGAGAAACGAGCGAGCTTGGAGGCCGAACGGTGGCGCAGGTGAAGTTCGCAGAGTAGTATGCATGCAACACGAGGACCGTCTTTCTGTTAGCAGAGTGTTCGGAGTCAGAATGGGGAAAGCTGCCGATTTATCGGAGTTTGATAAATGACAAATTGTGAGGGCACGGCGCCTCGTAATTATGATCTCGAAAACGGCGCGCTTGTGGGTTGTTCACGTGTCGCTGTAGTGAGTACGTAACAAAAGAGGTGCACAGATGGCCAAACGACGAACCGTCGTTCAGCCGTATGTCGTCCGCAGCTCATTGATACCAGAGGGGAGCGGAAAGTGTAGCGCATTGTTCACAGCGACCGCAGGACCACGGTGCGATAAATCACCCACAACTACAGCAGTGGTAATCTAGGCAATGTGTTACAGCACACAGTTCATCGCAGCCTTCTGCGCATGGGCCTGCGTAGCCGAAGACCCAGCAGGGTCTCCATGCTCACTGCACGTCATCGCCAACTACGCATGAAATGGGCCCAAGATGATTGAGATTGGACCGTGGATGATTGGAAGAAAGTGGTCTGGTCTGACGAATCAAGATTCTTGGCGCATCACGTAAACGGCTGAGCGCGTGTATGCCGATTACCAACGGAGGCTATGGCACCTGGATTCACTGTTGGGTGGAAACAGGCTGGCGGCGGCGGTGTTATGTTATGGGCGATATTTTCTTGGGACAGTTTAAGCCCCATTATTCCAATAGCACAATCCCCCAGACAGCTGTCAGGTATCTAAACATCGTTGCGGACCAAGTTTACCCATTCATGGCAACTATGTTCCCTGCTGATGATGTCCATTACCAACAGGATAATGCGCCATGCCACACTGCCAGAATCGTCAAGAAGTGGTTCGAGGAACATGCTGGTGACTTTCTGGTAATGCCCTGGCCTCCAAATTTACCTGACATGAACCCAATCGAACATTTGTGGTTCGACTTGGAAGAGCGAGTTCTTGCCAAATCACCATTACCCCGAAATGTACAAGAACTGGAGGACCTACTGTTGACATTATGGTACCAGATACCTCAGGATACCTATCGCCACCTCATCGAATCAATGCCTAGCGTAGTGGCCGCTGTTTTGCGGGCTAGAGGGGGTCCTACAGCGTATTAGGTAGGTTGTCATAATGTAATAGCTCATTGGTGTATATCTCATACCTTACTCCCTCTTCCCCTTCTATGTTCTTTCTTTAGAAATAGACTGATTTTACTATATCTAAATAAAGTAGAAAACGTTCCTGCTCTTTTTACAAAAGTACAATACCTTTCAGAAATTTCAGGAGGATTGTTTTTTTTAAAAAACTGATACTTCGTGAGAAAACTTTTCTTGCATACTGATAAGTCTACTTCGTGATAATTTTGTTGCTCTCATGCGAGGAACACTGAATCCTCGTTTCAGGAATGGTAATAAGAAATTCCGTGTTCTAGATGGTTAATAATTAAAATAAAAAATAATATTTTGTTTTATCAGAAAGAATTTTAAATGGCAGGAAATAAAAGAATCAAAATATTAAATCGCTTTCGGATTACGGACGTAATTAAAAAGGAAGAGAAGTGAGGGGGGCAAATATATATTTATGTGGCATATGGAAGAAAAGTGAGTAGAAAAATGTGGCAAATGTGATATCGCATGCGTTTGAAAGTGGCGTCGAAACAAATGCATTTACAACACAAACATCCGTTTCGACGCCATTGTATACAACACAGACCGCCGTTTGAAAAAACGTTTAAGAAATTTCCATCTGTTTAATTACAAAATACGTTCACTTTGCACAAACGAAGTTGTATTAGATTGGGTGCTATATTATAAATCTTTCGTATACATAAACTTGGTGAGAACATGCTTTAAAAATGTAAGGACACAATAATTTCTGTTTAATCTTGAAATTAGTGGCGTCTTTTGTTCTGTGTTGAAGGCTGTAAAGCCATCTGTGTCATTTCAACACAACTGTTTGAAATGTTTTTGCTGTCAAAAGTAGATGACCAACCAAATTACTTTCTCTACAGACAATCAAAAATTTATTACGTTGGCCATATCAAACTAACTGTACTGACTACATTGAAACATGGAAGAGAAGAGGAGGAAATGGACCTCTGTCTAAAGAGGTAAGTGGTTTGTTTCTGTGAGATACAATTTCATGTTTAGAGAGAGAAAGTTATTTAAACAAACAACAAAAATGAATTCAAGCAAGGTAAATTTAAAGTAATCTTTACAAGCACATTTTTAATTATAAGGTGTCTTGGCGCAGATGCAGTTCAAATGAACGCCGTAAGTCTTCCTCGAGTGATGTGTTTATTTTAAATGGTATTCCTGTATTTTATTTGTTTTCTTCTTCAGTTTGCGGGTTTCCTCGACCTACATTACAATTGGAACTTTTCTCCATTTCCTTCGGTCCAAGGCTCATTGTTCAGTTAGTCCATGGTCTGTCCACTCTCACTCACTTCATCCATCTATTTGTATCTTCTTCTACGTCCTCGCCTTTTTGCTGCATCCCATTCCATCAGCATTTCAGTCAGGGTTTTTATTAATTTCCTCATGTCCATGGACAACAGTTCAGTAAGTCCACGGTCTGCCAAGCTCTTGCACACTTCATCCATCCTTTTTGTCTTGGTCTACCTTTTCGTCTTCCTGCTGCCTCCCAATCCACCAATAAATTATTTTAGGCAGGACTATGGTCAATTTCCTCCGGCCCAAGGTCAACGGTTCAGTCAGTCCATGATCTGACAAGCACTCAGTCATTTCATCCATCCATTTTTTTTGGTCTACCTTTTCGTCTTTCTGCTGCCACCCAATCGATCAATATTTTACGCAGGACTGTTGTCCATTTCCTCCGGTTTAAGTTCAACAGTTCAGTTAGTCCATGGTGTGCAAAACACTCAATCACTTCATCCATCCATTTCTATCTTGGCCTACCTTTTCGTCTTGCCACTGCTTACCAGTCCATCAGTATTTCAGACAGGCGCCCCGGTGCCTTTTCCGTCACATAGTCAAACTGTTTCACTCTCCTCAGCTTAATAACTTGAAGGATATTCTTCTTCACATCCATAATTTCACCAATCACTGAACTGCGTATTTTCTCTCTTCAAGACTTCTCGCTGAGAGTCTCCAAAAATTAATTTCGGTAGATATAAGCTTATCCCGTTGCTGTTTGTAAATTGTCCAAGTTTCTGCACCACGTAAAAGGATATTTTGGTCAATTGTCCCTTAAATTAGTTTTCCAATCATTGCTAGGAAGGGTATTGCTGCTCTGGTGGACTAGATTGTTTCCCTGTCTTCTCCAAATTCTTCTCTCAATGTCAGGCCGACAAGTTCCATCCCTTATTTATTATTTCGAAATTTATTTTTAGCATGTCTTTCGAAAAAAAAGGACGTTCTCACGTTGCCACTATATCCGTCAGTCCGTTGTTCCTCCTGCGGACACTATGGGACTGCACCTATTAGTGTGACTGGAAAAATCTGTTTTGCATTGGAAAACCTGAACCTGTGAGAACAATGATCCTTGCCTTTTGGTCATTTTCGGATTCGAAATACATTTTTATTTTGATTGGAGGTTTAACGACCACCGTGAGCAACTCAATGGGCCATAAGCAGTCACCCGTCCCTAATTCAGGGCCACTGGTTCCAGGGAAGGGAGAGAACCAGTGCCGTAAGACGCAACACAACATCCATGCTTCACCAAGATTCGAACCCAAACCCTTCACGAACGAATGATCATAAGCCAGCGCTTAGACCACTGCGCCACATTTTATTCCATATAATTGTTTGTGAACATTTGATTGAAAAATTCTTTCGATGTCATTTACGTACAACGAAGACCATTTTGGATACAGTTTCTTTTTCAAATAACCCACAGTTTTCATGATGTTTGATGACCGATTGTAGAAATCAGGTCGACTTTTTTAACCAGTTCTATTCACAAGGAAGTCTTTTAAATTGTGTGCAGTTTTTCCTTAGAGAGGCGCAAGTGCATTTTCTTTTTCGCTGATTTTTTCCAAAATTCAGCTTTGAAATGTTCCTTTCGTGTTGGAAAAAATTCAAAAGACGTCCTCATTACACCCGAGAATTCGGTGTCATCTTGCTTGTTTCGGTTTACATTTGTACAATTATTTATTATTTGTGCTACGAGAGAAAGAGCATATAAATCGACCATAATTAAAAAGTACACTTAGATAAGCAAAAGCGTATTTTATTAAAGTTTCGGTCATGTGACTTGCGATTACCAGTGAAGTCCGTTGTACAGGGCATTGCTTTTATTCATAGGCATAGTCAAGAGAATACCACTCTTGAGGACGACTGAATGCGAATTCAACGCAATATATGTATTAGGTGTGCAACTTTATTCTCGGCCACAGGCATGCACGTTGACAGCAAATTATAGCAAATCGAATACGTACCTAATCAGGGAAATAATCCCCTCGTGTTGGATACATTTGAGCCATTAGTCAGGGAGCTGCCGAATGCCACTGCGGAAAAAAGAAGGCTGTTTCGTGGTGATAAAGTCATCAATACTTGGGTGGACCTCCTCGATAGAAGTGAAGTGCGTATCACTCAGGTGATGCTGAAAAAAGCGAAAGAAGTGATAATCCGACGAGGTGAAGTCTGGAGAATACGCTGGGTGGGACAAAATCTCCCATCCCAGGTCGGTGATCGTGTTTAAAGTCGTTTTCGCGGTGTGAGGACGCGCATTATCCTGAAGCAACAGGACCGACCTTCTGCCCTTGCCGGTGTATGGCCTCTTCGCCTCCATTGCGTCACTCACACGAATGAGTTGTTAACAATAACGCTCAGCATTGACTGTTTCATCAGGTTTGAGCAACTCATAGTGTACGACACCGCGCTGATCCCACCATATGCACAGCAACAACTTCCTGGCATGGATATTCGGTTTGGCGGTACTGGTGGTAGGCTGACCTGAATAA
This sequence comes from Macrothele yani, assembly GCA_039090855.1. Classification (NCBI taxonomy): domain Eukaryota; kingdom Metazoa; phylum Arthropoda; class Arachnida; order Araneae; family Macrothelidae; genus Macrothele; species Macrothele yani. The sequence continues at coordinate 77,428,411 of CM077023.1, read as the reverse complement.
ACCCACGATTTGTGCCGCTTAGGATTATCGTAGAGGATCCACTTCTCATCTTCTTCTTGAATCTGGAGAGCAAGGACACAGCAACATCGTAGCGCCTAGACTGGTTCGCAGCTGTGAGTTGGTGGGGCGCCCAACGGCCCTCCTTGTGAATCCGTCCAAGCTTGTGCAGGTGCTTTGCAATGGCTTGCCGTGTTACTCCGAGTTCCTGGGAGAGCTCTGACTGCGTGCAACAGGGTTTCGCGTCCAACAGTTGTTCCAGTTCCTCATCGTCAACTTTCTGTGGCTGTCCCGGAAGTTCGGCAACACGGAGATGGATATTTCCCTGCTTAAACCACTGGAACCACTTTTCACACGTACTGTAGGACATAGCAGCCTCAACCCAAAGCAGCCCGATCATTTGCTGCGCTTCCGCGGCACTTTTTTGAGCTGAAACGCGAACAGGAGGCAGTGCCTCAAATGTTGCTTCTCGAACGACATTGCTTTCACCGTCAGCTTTCGTCCCTACTGTCACTACAGATGTGAGAGGTTACGGTTGCCTGGAAAGCTGTTGGATGGCGCTGCAATCAGCCATTATCGCACACAGCTATTTGCATTTGCGGACGTTCTATGATCGCTTGCGGTTAGGGGCCGAGAATTAAGTTGCACACCTAATATATTAAAAAAAATTTTTTTTCTCAGTAATATTCTTTTCATTTTTTGACTTTTAAACTCCGAGTTTTTTTAAAGATTTTGGGCTTATTCTCACTTGGAGTATTTTTTTTTCGGGAGACTTTCACCGATGAACCAAATCCATGACCCCCCCACCTTGAGAAATTTCTGGCTACACCACTGCTTTCATTTCTAAGTGAATGGTCAGTTTAACAGATGGAGAAACTCTTGATTTGGTTATCTCCGTAGTATAAATTCGAGTAAAGGTAAGTTTCATAATATTTTCCCTTTGAGAGGAGTTGAATGCCCTACATAAGTACGAAAGACTATCACTTGTCCCTAGTTTAAGGCCATTGGTCCTAGGAAATGGGAGGTCACACTATCCATACCCCAGCCGGGATTTGGGCCGAATCCCAGCTCGGATAATTATCTGCTCCTCTTACCGTGTTAGCCACTGGGGACTCCATCATGTTCTTGACATCAGATGGCTAAACAGTATGATAAATACTCATACTTAACGTTTGAGTTAATAAGGAGGTATGCCGTTTGGAGTAGGAATGTAAATTAATTGGGCATCACTCATAAGAGTATCCAAGATTTTGAAAACTACTTCAGGAGCATTCACAAAGGAACAGTACTTTAATGTGTCTTCGTTTGTGACTACCAGTATTGCTTTTACTTAAGATACTGAGATCTAACCACGGAAAGTTAATGTCACGCAAAACGGATGCTCAGCTGCATCTTGCTCAGCTACATCTTACTCTCCTGCACAGCATTGTGAATGAAATATTATATTCACTGTTCGACATAGAAATTGTCTCACCAGGAAGTATTCATCGGAGCACTATGCAAATTGGTGGGTATGTGTCGACAGTTGGGTTATGCAAATGATTTCAGTTGCGAAACATTCACGTGATAGGGGAGGGAGATAAAGGAACAAAGCTAAGTTTGGTCGTTCTCACTTAAGTGTGTGTGGATCACTGCATCGGAGTGATCTCAGTGGCGAAAGCGCGTGTAAAGGGTAACAATGCCTGGGCTACGACATCCGGGAAACAATCATCACGCGGGCACTTTTAGAAGAGGCTTCATCAGGCCCCTGAATTAAGACGCGGCGGAAACGCATCAGAGTGCAACAATCGTCGGCCGAATGTGGTGACAGTGGTTGGAGGAAGGTAACGTGGGTCGCCGTAGTGGGACTGGTGCAGGTAGGCAGATGTCGAAAAACCTCGATTGTCGCATTTCACTGCAAGCCGTAGCTGCCCTATAGTCCACAGTGGACGACATTCCACGAGGTGTGTAGGCAGCTATGGCCATCTCCATATCGACACGGACTGTAAATCGCAGATTGACCGAGGCAAGTTTGCACTTTCGCCAGTCATTGCGACGGCTGACATTCACCGTAGCACATCGTCGCGCAAGGTTGTAGTGGTGCAATGCCAGATATGCGTTGCAGGAGGAATGGAATCATGTTGTATTCAGCGACGGATCTCGCTCCTGTCTCAGCACCGATGATTGTCGATTGAAAGTTTTGAGACGATGTGTGAACCGGGCTGATCTTGTTTCCATTCGTGAGCATCCTACGGATTCTCAGCCTAATATCATGGTTTGGGCGCTATCAGGTTAAACAGCCATCCACCGCTCATACGCGTAGTGGGTACAATGACAGCACGACGATACGTTGATGAGGTGCTTCATCCCGTTTTGTTGTTTTATCCCCGGGGCATTCCTGATGCCCGGTTTCAACAAAATAACGCCTGTCCTCATACTGTCAACATCAGAAGACAGTGCCTAATAAGTGTCGAGTAGTACCTGGACACCCAACAGAGAACATGTAGGACGTCACTGGCAGACTATTTAACGCCTCGGCATGATCTCCTCGCAATGTCGATGAATTATGAACACAGGTGAACGACGAATAGTCACCTATACCTCAGGACCCATTCGGAGATTTTTCCTCTCGATGCAATGTCAATGAATTGTGGACACAGGTGAATAACTCATAGTAAGCGATACGTAAGGACCCATTCGGGGACTTTTACTCTCGATACAGTGTCGATTAATTGTGGGCACAGATGAACGACGTATATTCAGCGATACCTCAGGACAACATTCGGACACTTTTTCACTCGATGCAATGTCGATGAATTATGGACACAGGTGAACGACGCATAGTCACCTATACCTCAGGACCCATTCGGAGATTTTCCCTCTCGATACAATGTCAATGAATTGTGGACACAGGTGAATAACTCATAGTAAGCGATACGTAAGGACCCATTCGGGGACTTTTACTCTCGATACAGTGTCGATTAATTGTGGGCACAGATGAACGACGCATAGTCAGCGATACCTCAGGACAACATTCGGACACTTTTTCACTCGATGCAATGTCGATGAATTATGGACACAGGTGAACGACGCATAGTCACCGATACCTGAGGACCCATTCAGAGATTTTCCCTCTCGATGCAATGTCGATGAATTATGGACACATGTGAATGACTCATAGTCAGCGATGCCTCAGGACCCATTCGGGGATTTTTACTCTCGATGCAGTGTCGATTAATTGTGGGTACAGGTGAACGACGTATAGTCAGCGATACGTCAGGACCCATTCGTGGACTTTTTCCATTCGAAGCCGCGCCATGTTGGTCAATGTATGGCCAAGCATGATGGTCATGCGGCTTACTGACTCAGGCCACATTATTCTGTCTCCTCCCATAGCATTTATTTAGTCCCTCTGAAATAAAATCACTTCTTTCTCTTCTACTTGTCTACATGTGTGGTAAATTTCCTGAGCCGTATAATAAGGATTGAATCTGTCAGTTAACGTAAAATCGCTCACTTTTTGGACTGTCTCCTGACTTTTGAATGGCGCAAGAGCGGGTGAGAAAGTGATTCTCCGGTTTGGCTCACGATGTTTCCCATATCCTAGCTTTGGCTGTGCATTTCACCCTCAACTATCGCTAAGAGAATAGGTAAGTGGCATTGTGAATTACATGATTAACGAAGAAGATGAAAAGCATTTTTTCACCATCGGCCACATGAAGAAAGTAATTGATTGTGGCGACGAATCAGTAACGAAAGTTTAATTCCGCAGTTTCCTCTCTCACGTAGCGACCGTTCAAACTACGCTACATCTTGAGATCCTGAAATCGTCTTCAAGACAAATCTGTTCCAAAGTCGCGTTTAAACCAAAAGTAAAAGGTGAGTTTTATTACGCTTCTGCGATTGTGAACTCACGGTTATAGCGCAACATCCTTCCGGGATCCGAAGTTATGTGACTCTGATAGCACGTTGCCCTTCTGTCTTTCTCCACATATATACATTTTTTTTAATACAATTTTGAATACAGTAGAACCCGCTTATAACGAAGAGCTCGGGACAAATGGAAACCGTCGCTAAATCCGTTTAGGGGTGAAAAATCTCAGCATATAAAAATATGCGTACGTGATAACATACACTGCTGGCCACCCAAAATCCAACACAACGAAGGAAGCATCCGATTGGTCTGAAATTCGCAGCATGCGTCGCCCGCGAGAGGACAAGCAAACGATTAGCATTGCAGGGCATAGGCAAATCATGTGTGCCCGGCACGCTACCGAGAAGCACTATAAGAAGGGTGCACAGAAGGCGGGGTGTAAGTAGTGGAAGTGTGTTGTGCTGCCGGACCTCTGCGTGGGAAGCTTCCTGATGCCTCGTCGCAGAATACGGCAGTCATTCCAGCACGTTTTTTTTTGTTTTTTTTTTTGATTGGAGGTTTTACGACCACCGTGAGCAACTTAATGGGCTATAAGCAGTCGCCCGTCTCTAATTTAGGGTCACTGGTTCCAGGAAAGGGAAAGAGCCACTGCCGTAAGACAAACATAACATCCATGCCTCGCCGGGATTCGAACCCGGACCCCTTCCGGACGAATGATCAGAGGCCATCGCTTAGACCACTACGCCACCGGGGCGGCCCAGCACGTTTTGGAGTTCGACAGAGGAGGAATAGTGGCTTATCGTGACAGCGGTTTATCGTACCGAGACATCGGCGCCCGTTTAGGACGATATCCAGCCACAGTGAGGCGAGTATGGATTCGGTGGGTGCAGGAGGGACGAACGGACCGACGTGAGCGATTACCGCAGCCGCGGCACACCACCGAACGAGAGAACCGGCATGTTGTGCGGCGGGCATTGACGGCTCACACCACCACATCCCGAACGTTAGTGCAGGAATTAGGGTGTGTTGCGCAACAATCTGTGTCAGCACCTGCCGTTCGATGTCGTTTGCAGGAGCGGGGACTTGTCGCACGGCGGCCATTGCTCCGATTACCATGGACGTTACACCACAGGCGAGTGCGGCGGCAGTGGGCCGTTGAACGCCGCACCTGGACTACGGAATGGCACTACATTGTCTTCTCCAACGTATCCCGTTTCTGCCTGCAGTACCACAACGGTCGGATTCGCGTGTGACGGCACCGCGGCGAGAGACCGTATGACGTCTGCATTATGCATCGCCATACAGGTCCGTCGCCTGGCGTTATGGTTTGGGGCGCAATTGGGTATGACACCAGCACCCCTCTGGTACACATCTCCGGTACATTCAACAGCCACCGCTACATTTCCCACGTTTTGGAGCCTGTAGTCCTCCCTTAATTACAGGACCTGCCAGCGGCCACGTTTCAACAGGACAATGCGCGCCAGCACGTGGCACGCATAGTGCAAAAATTCTTCACGGCCCACCAGGTGTCACTGCTACCGTGGCCCGCCTGTTCTCCAGATATGTCGCCCATCGAACACGTCTGGTCGCTGATCGCAAACGAGTGGCCCGGCAAGCACCACCCGCGGCTACGCCTGATGAACTGTGGGAACGTGTGGAAGCAGCCTGGACCGACATACCCCAAGCCCACATCCAAAGCCTCTTTCGTTCGATGCCGCGGCGTGTAGCGGCGGTTATTGCCAGCCATGGGGGCCACACGAACTATTGATGTCTGCGTGTTCCCCAAGTCGCGCGGGCCTGTAAGCTCAATCGTTTAATCTTTGTATCTGTTGTTATGTGTCCAGTAAATCTGGCTTTGCTATCTCGTGTCCTTTTTGGTGTTGCATTTTGGGTGGCCAGCACTGTAAATACATATACGTTCAATGAGCGGAGCTCTCTTTACTAGACTCGAGACAATTAGTTGTTCGTGCATAGGTAGGAGATAACACATCCGATCACCGTGATTTTTTGCATGCAATTGGACATCGTCCATGGTCAGGTTTTGACGATTTCCGATTCCCGAAATTTCGTGTCATTGAGGAATAATCGTCCAAAAACTTGCATTTTTAGGGGGTTTATCCGGGTTTTGAGAAGGGGGTAGTTTGTTAACTATCTCCTCCAAAGATATTCAACCGATCGCGGTGCCAGTTGCCACAGAGAAAAGGAAGGACATGGTGAGTGACATGTGGTTGGTATCATGGTGATTGGTCGTGTCGTATAAAAATAATGACCATTAAAAAACTGACCAATTTTAATAATAATTGAAAAAATCCGCTCTCTATACGAAACTTGGGACAATTAGTTGTTCGGGCATAGCTACGACATGACACATCCGATCACCGTGATTTTTGGCATGCGATTGGACATTGTCCATGGTCAGGTTTGGACGCCTTCTGATTCCCGAAATTCCTGGTCATTGAGGAATTTCAATTAAAATTAGATGGCCTTTTACTTGAACCGTTTCACGAAAGTCAGCTCACTAACATGAATTTAAAAAATCGTTTGAATTGAACAACGAAGAAATGGAAAGACTCCGTCCGTTAGCTCAACACTTGCTTAATCTGTAATAATAAAAGAAAGTTTGTGTATGGGTGTATTTGTGTTTCGCGATACAAAATGAAAAACGTGGTTCCTGATCTGAGTGTCTCTTTCCGCTTTGTTTACATGCAACCTGATCACAACCAACCTTAAGGCGTGAAGGAAAGTAGATCATGATAAATTTTAGGCATTTCGTTTTTAGAATGTTTTCTACTTTTGTTCTGGAAGTCATAAATTTTACGCGTTCTTTTTTTAGAATGTGTTATAATAGACGCATTAATGAGTTTAGATTTTGCAATAGCTTCGCTCAAAATTTGCCAGCTGTACCCGAGTTATCGGTTACCGTTGACGGCTTGTCCTAGTCTTACATACGCATAACAAATGGCCTTGAAAGATTTAATTAGTTAATTACAGTAGTACAAATTAAAATGTAAAACATTTTTACATGAATACAATAGTAGCAGCGAATCCTGAACGTGGAAACATTTTGTATAAAAGATACTCCCAAGGCGCATGGTTTTCTACAAATGTTTGTAATGAGTAGCGGGGAGGATCTCTTGTAGAATTAATTTGTTGAGCATTTGAACTAACTAACTAACTTAATTCCTAAATTAGGATCAGATTCCTAATCCTTCAGTGCGCTGCGCCTAAAGGATTAGGAGAAAAAAATAGTTTTAGGAGCTGGAGCAGAGTGTCCTGATAGGAAAGCAAAAATACATTATGTGCGGAAGCACTGAGAGTTGAAGAGATATACGGTTTCCCGTTAAGAAATGAAGTTGTAAGCTGCCCTGCATACTTACCTGTTTATTTCTCAGCGGCATTTTGCCCCAAGCAGTACTCCAAGCAGCGCCAACACCCTGCACGGAAAACGCAGAAAGAGCCAAGGGAAAGGGGAACCTGTAAAAAAGTAAAAGAAAAGCACACACAAGAAAAAGAAAACAGAGAACGTCCACATCACACACATACACACACATTTTTTAAAATATAATTAAGCTTAATTGTAAGGCACCTGGACTTTTGCCTATACACATATTTTTTTTTTCATATCCAAATTGCTGTTATAGTCAAAAATTGTCGTTTGCTCATTCTCCTTACGGAGTCGGCTGCTCCACCTGACCCTCGGGGACCAATCCGTTAAAAGATTTTTTTTCTTATTGGCTGTCAGGTTTTCTCAGCCAAAATACGAATTTTCATTGGCTGAGAAAGATGGCTCACAATCCTATTTAAGTTATGATAATTAACACAGCAATCAGACATCGCTGAATTGACTGTAATTACTGTTTCACACGTGAATCAAATCACATCAGAAAACTTGAAAATTTCATTGCCGTGGAGCGGGAATCGAATCCGCATCTTCCGATTACCGTTCGAGCATGCTATCCGTTGCACCACCCAAGACGGCGAATTCGCAAGTATCTGTGTGTTAAGAGCATCGGAATATTCTCCAACCGGTCGTGTTCTTAATGCAGATTCTGCTGCCAGAATCTGCATTAATTAAGAACGCGGTCGGAGAATATTCCGATGCTCTTAACACACAGATACTTGCGAATTCGCCGTCTTGGGTGGTGCAACGGATAGCATGCTCGAACGGTAATCGGAAGATGCGGATTCGATTCCCGCTCCACGGCGATGAAATTTTCAAGTTTTCTGATGTGATTTGATTCACGTGTGAAACAGTAAATACAGTCAATTCAGCGATGTATGATTGCTGTGTTAATTATCATGAAGTATTTGCCACGTATTATGAGATTATTTCTTCCACTCTTCATATCTATTCAAGTGAGCTGTCCAAGTAACATTTAACATGTTTCTAATTTCCGTGTTTGAGGTACTTCCATCAAGTCCTACCATCATTCTAAGGGTTCATTTTGAAATGAGGTAATATTATTTTTTTGCTGTGTTTTGCAGTCACCCCAGATGGCACATCCACGGTAATCACAGGGCTAAAACAGAATTTCCATAGCAGAGCTTCATTTTTAAGACTCAGTTTATTATTTTTGATGACCGGTTGAAGACAGCCTCTAAGCTTCATAGCTTTCGAAAGGGTTTCCTTAATATGTTTATTCCAATTCAGGTTATGATCCAAATTTAGTCCCAGATATTTCACTTCTTTAACCCAAGGAATTTTTTTCCATATAACTCGGATTTCAAAATCAGGATTAAAGTTCTCTTTGAGAATAAAATAGCCTGTGTTTTATCAGTGTTAATTTTTATCTTCCAGTCTAAGAAATATTTTTCTAGCTTGCTAACATAGTGTTGTACCATAAATGCAGCTTGATTTTTATTTTTTGACGTATAGGCAATTGCCGTATCTTCAGCATGTTGAGCATTCGATGTGCTCCCTCCCGATTGCTTTTCTATCAGCATTCTTCCACTAGCACAACAAGATTCCCTAGTGCTTTTGCAATTTCGTACTGTAAGCCACCATTTCTACTCATCCATTCCAGACAGCGCGCAGCAGATTAGTTTTGCCGTGTTAAATATGCAATTTTATTAAATTTTGTGACTTTACTTGTCAAAAGTGATCAATTTTGTGTTTTTCTCGCTCGTTAAATCCGGGGATTTCATTAAATTATGTTCGTTAAAAACGATAAAATTAGCTTGAATTAACATCTTGCCAAATACGAGCGCGTTGCAAGCGGTTTCTATTGTATGTGTATTCTTCTTAAAATAGTTTTTTTCAATTTGTACCAAGATCAACGTCTCAGAATCACTTGCTTTTTTTTTCTCTGATTTCTATGATTTCATCATGATCCGTTAGTTATCTTTTTTCTTTTTCTAATATCGTTTTAGCACATTTTGCTTTCTTCTTTGGATTACTAACTATTTTATCATTGAGTCTTTAAAATATTGAAATTTGAGTTTCTTTTCATTTTAAAAAAGCATACCGTTCCATTTTTCGTGAACAATTGATACTTTTAATTTCTTTTATTTGGATGCCGTCATAGACAGTTCGTTAGCAATGAAGAACCCCGTTTATTTTTAAAACTTGAGCTTAGGACTGAGGTCTAATTTCTTTAGGTAAATGAAGAACAAAACCCTTAGCTTTTCTAACTGACACACAACATTAACACTCGATCATAATTAGTTCCTCTCTATCTCCTCCCCCTCCCTTGCTTTTTTTGTATCTATTTCAGTCTTTTGAAACTGAAATAGATACACATTCTTATGCATAACGACATTTTGTTTTTGTTCGAGATAAACAATATATGTGCATTGTGTCTATATGCGATGAAGATAAATAAATAGACGTTCAAAACTTTGTTGGAGAGCTTTTGGAAAAACAATACAATGCTCAAGAGCAATTTACCATTATATCTTAAAAGAAAAGTGCTTAATAAATGCATACTCCCCGTTTTCTTTTTATCGATCAGAGACATGGTCCTTAACAACAACAACAAAACACACACACACATACAGAGGCAGCGAACAACTGAAAGAAGCATGGAAAGATGCATGCTGGGAAAGATGCATCGGGAAAGATAGGAAAAGGAATACATGGATTAGGGAAATAACAAGGGTTGATGTCATCATGACCAGAATGAAGACCCTCAAGTGAGAATGGGCTGGACATATTGCTAGATGAAGGCAGTTTGGGAGATGTGTGGGTGCAATTCGAAAGCATGCTGAAGTGATTTGGAAGAGACTGGCTCAAAACAGAAAATTGTTGAAAAGACTTGGGGAGACCTTCATCCAGCAATGGATTGATAATGGCTGATTATGATGGTGATAATCCCGTGAAAATAATAGCATCAGCTTGTTGTTTTCTGCGTTTCATAGTTTTCCTATAAACATTTTTTTTTCGGTTTCGCTGACTGAAAACTTTCTGGCGTTTTTCTTTTACAGTATTTGATATCAAAAACTTCGTTGCCCACTTCATTTCTAGTATATGTATGTTTCAAACTACCAGAAACTACCCAAAGAAGTTAATAAAATCATGCAATGCATTGATTATGACACACTTTCCAACATACCAGAAATCATTACTCAAGTTATTACTCATGTTATGAGGATAATGGCTGTCGAATAAATCTCCTTCCTGTGCCCTGACCTTTGACCCCCTTTCAATGATATTCAACAGAATTCGTTCAGTATACCTCCGGAACAACATACTAAAGTTTTGTCGCAATAGAAACATTTTTAGTCAAGTTACGAGGATAATGGTTGTGGAATAAATTTCGCTCCTGTACCCTGACCTTTGACCCCATTTCAATGATATTCAACAGAACCTGTTAAGTATGCTTCCGAAACAACACGATAAAGTTTTGTCGCGATCGAAGCATTTTTACGTAAGTTGTGACGCATAAAGGCGATGAAATGGATCCCGCTCCTATGTCCTGACCTTTGACCCCATTTCGCCCATTTTCAATAAGGTTCGTCCCCAGGTTGTCCCCTACCACATACTAAACTTTCATCGAAATCGAACAATTTTTACGCGAGTTATAGTGCGGACAGACAGACAAAGCTAGAGCATATACGTTTCTTCAACCTACGGTTGGAAAACGTAAAAAAATTAGGTATATTACGATTTAAAACCACAGGCCCGTGTTTATGCAGATGTCATCAGACCAGGATAGTTGTTGGAAAAATATGAAGCCAACGATATGCAATTTCGTATTCCGCATTTCTATCACGCACGCGCAAGCGCAAGAAAGATGCACGAGGGATAACCGGACTTCCAAGTAGTCAATGTGCTGAAGTGTGTCTTAACGGCGAGTGTCTATAAACGCTACTGTCATACTGTACGCAATGCAGCGGAGGGGGATTGGGGAATGCAATAGGGCTGCTGAAATTCAGCAGTCCGGGCGTAGACAGACAGATGTTTCATCAGCTCTTTACGTATCCCAAAGTGTGATAAGTCCGTTTCCATTCATGTTTTCGGGGGCAATGCGATGCACAGAACGAGCGAGAAGTGGTCGCCCAAAGGCAACTACTGCCCAGCAAGATCGGTATCACACAGTAAACACTCGCAAGAACTCAAAAAGGTCTGAAACGATTTCTAATGTACTCCATCAGAAAAGTATATGGTTAAGACCTTCATTGCGACGAATACAACTGTCTGTGGCCACCCTGGAAGTAGGTGTGAGCAGGCGTGACAACACCTATTGTAACAGGAAGAGTGGCAAAGCGCCCTATTCTTCGATGAGTCCAGATTTAGTCTACATCTGATACTCGGCGACTTCGTGTCTGGGAAACCTCAGAAACACGCGGCAACCAGCATTTTTGCCAACCTGTTCCTCTGTTCCTCGGCGGCTCAGTCATGGTGTGAGGAAGGATCTGCATCGATGTGCGAACAGATCTTGTGTTTGCCGAGGGTACACGAAAGCTAACGAATACCGGGATGATAACATCACAAGTACTATGACACTTCTTCACGATGCGTAGGCCACAATTTCCTTTTATTTCGATCTCCAGGGTTACCAGACCTTAATCCAGTTGAGCACATCTGTGATGCACTACAGAGGAGATTGGATAAGCATCTCCTGGCCGCCCTACTACACTTTTAAAACCTTCTGACATTTTACCTCCTCTGTGGGGTGCACTACCCCCAAAGTCAACTGAATCACCTCATCTGCAGTACTTCACGGAGAGGACAAATGGTTGCGAGCAACGGAGGAGGTGTTGCAACGTACTGACAGACCACGGTAAGCCTCACGTGGTTCTCGTTCTTAAAGAAAGCGTAATTTCAATTACTTTTCGCGTATTTAGGTAATGTCGTTTGAATACTGTAGAGAAATTCAGCCGCCAAAATTTTAATGGTACTCCAGAACATTCTTCGACTTTCACCCCCTTTAAACGGTGACAGTTCCTTATCATTTTTTTTGTAGGTTTAACGACCACCGTGAGCAACGGGATAGGCTATAAGCAGCCGCTTGTCTTTAATTTAGGGCCACTGGTTCCTGAACCTTAAGACAAACACACAACATCCATGCCTCACCGTGATCCGAACCCGGACCCATCTCAGGCGAACAGTCGTAGATCATTGCGCCACCGGGGCGGCTCTGAGCTTTTAACAAAGCGTCTTCTATAAAGACAGTTATTACGAAGTAAATTTCTCCATCATTTTTATGCCAGGGGCAGGATTCGAGCCTGCAACTCTCGGCTCCGGAGCTCCGAACTACACTGAAGAGCAATTGAATTAGAGACAGCTGGCGTTATGCAAATGTGGCGCTGTGGGCGGCCCAGTAAACGGAAACGACATGACGTATGCAGCGATCCGACAATATAAAGAGTGATGCGACGGGAATGAGTAAGAGCCGGACGCAGTATGGGTAAGACAAAGGATCTAAGCGCATTTGATCGTGGGCAAATTGTCGGGGCCCGACGAATGGGTCACTCCATCTTGGAAGTCGTGCAGGCACTGGAATTTTCACGAGCCACTGTGTCACGGGTGCACCGTGAGTACATCGAATCCGGTAAAACCATTCCTGCAAGAGCCAATTGCCGTGGACAACAGCGTGTGGATGAGCGGGGTCATCGTCGGCTAGCTCGCATTGTAACAGCGGATAAACAGGCCACAGTGCAAGAAATCACTCGGCAATTTAACGCTGGTGCACAAAAACGTGTAAGCAGCCACACCATCCAGAACCATCTCCTCGCTATGGGGTACAGAAGCCATCGTCCCACGAGGTTACCGCTGCTGACCGCACATCACAGGGTGTAAAGATTTGCATGGGCGCGGGAACATCGCCATTGGACCCTAGACATGTGAAAAAATGTTGCCTGGACTGACGAGTCGAGATTCACGTTGGTACGTGCGGATGGCAGGATACGAGTACGGCGCAAACCACATGAAGCGATGGATCCTTCTTTCCAGTAGGGTACTCTTCAAGCTGGTGGGGGTGGCATTCTCGTCTGGGGACTGTTTACGTGGACTGAAATGGGACCCTTGGTACGTGTGACATCGTCCCTCACAGGTCAACGTTACCTGGATATCCTGGACGACCATTTGCTCGCGTTTGTGCGTCTTCAACATCCCACTGGGGACCTCATCATGCAACAAGACAATGCACCGTGCCATTATAATGAATAAAATTCTCCGGCTGGACGTGTAGTGCAGGAAAGCTTACGTTAAGTCACGTTAGGGTTATTGAAAGGTTACTTGACGTAGCTAAAGTGTGCTTAATCTTCAAAGTGCTAGAGTTTGTTTAGGTAAGACACGCACGTGCAATAAATTCCAAGAATTTATTTTTACTCAGAGTTCCTCATTATCTTGAATATCAGTAATATAACTTCGGTTTTAGTACATTAGTACCTTGAAGGCTCCTTATTAGAGCGGTAAACACAATATACCCTGAACTTAACGTAAACACTCAATGAAATAGACTTAACGGCCAGACAGAGGTCTGACAATAAAATGAACTAAGTAAACGTACTCACTTTTAACCTTTTATTGGGAAGCTCCTGGTATTACTCAAATACACACTCCAAAATAACACAACTACTGATAGCCCGAACTTTCGTACTATCGTAATATCGTAGAAACGTAGGTAAATCGCATATCAATAATCAGGAAGAACCTATCACATATAAAACGAAGCTCTTTGGTATACTTGAGCGCGCCTATATATACTGCATACCACCACGTCATGACTTACACTCGTTGCCACATATAAATCAGCGGGAGAAACAACATCTCGTTAAGTGAGAAGATAATTTGCATAGGAAAATAAAATAACAAGAGATAGTAAAATCAAAAAGAAACTGAATCTAGAGTATACGTTACACCATCGCTCCCGAATTGTATCCGAATGGTTGGATGAATACTCCACCGACGTGACCTCACTTCCTTCGCCAGCTAGGTCACCTGACCTCAACCCCATCGAGCACATCTGGGATGCCATCGAGAGAAATGTTCGAGGCTCTGACCCCCCCCCATCAAATCTTCGTGAACTGTGTGAGCTTGTTCAGGGGTCGTGGATCCGTATGGCTTCCCAACGCTTCCGGTGTCTTGTCGAGTCCATGACGAGATGAATCGCCGCCGTCATCAGGACGAAAGGTGGCGCTACACGTTACTAGGCAAGTATATCTAATTCAATTGCTCTTCAGTGTATATATAACACTGGCATGTTCCCTCACTGCTATCTGCCGTTATCTCATGTATGTCCTGAGCAGCAGGCATGTCATATCTCTCCCCCGTCCCGCTCCCCGAAAGAGGGCTGGGGGCATGGCAGTCATCCGATGAAGAACGTGCATTTGAGAAATCCCAGACAATTTGGTGTGTGGAACGTAACATCACACTGATTTATTTTTCGAAGCACTGAAGAAGGGATTCTCATTTTTCCTGTCTCGCGGTGGTGTGGAAAGAACATCACACCATTGCGAGAAACCTATCATCCAGGTCATCCTTGAAATTCGTACGCCAATATGACGAAGTAAATTTCTCAATCATTTTGATACCAGGGGAGTGATTCGAACCCACAACTCTCGGCTACGGAGCTCCGAGTGCTATCCACTATACTTCACTGGCATGTGCTCTCACTGCTATCTGCCTTTATCTCATGTGCGAAGAGCCAAAACATTATGACCAGCTAGTCTTTATTCAACTCGAAGCAACTTCAGATAAACGACGGCGCGTGGGAAGGTCCTGGAACAGTATGAATAACCCTTGATACTGAGCTCTGTTAATCAGTGTTATTCTTGTTGTTCAGATCGGAAAGAAAGCGGACTTCAGCGAGTTTGAGAATGACTGAATTATAATGGCCAGACGACTGGGTCAGAGCAATTCGGATGTGGCAAGGCTTGTGGGTAGCTCACGGTCCGCCGAAGTTAGTACCTTCAAAAAGTGGTCCAAGGAGTGAAATACTACAAACCGCTGGCAAGGTGTGAACCAACAACGGCTCATCGATGCCAAACAAGGGCGAAGGCTATTCCGTATGGTAGGAGCCAACAGAAAGGATACTGTGGCGCATCTCGTCGGTAATTTGGATGCTGGTGACGGGAGTAAAGTGTCACAATACATAGTATATTGAATCCTGCTGAGATTGGGGCTGCGTAGCCTCAGGCAGCTGCGTGGGCCACTGCTAACATCGGTTCATCATCAATAGCGGCTGCAACAGGCACGCGAGCGTCAAAACTGGACGTTGAATGATTGGATGAAGGTCATTTGGTCAGATGAATCTCGTTTCGTGTTGAACCATGTGGATGACAGGGTACGTGTGTGACGTTTACCTGGGGGAAGTGTTGGCACCAGGATGCACCGTGAGACGAAAACAAGCCGGTGGAGGAAGTGTAATATTTTGTACAATGTTCTGCTGGAAAACCCTGGGTGCAGTCATTCATATATGCAGGAAACTGCATTATGAAGTCTACCACCTACCTAAACATCATTGAAGACTGGGTACATCTCTTCATGACAACGGTATTACCCGCTAGTAGTGCCTTCTTTCAGGTGATAATGCGCCATGCCACAATGCCAGGATTGTTCGAGAATGTTACGAGGAACATGAGGAAGACTTCCAGGTAATGCCCTGGTCTCCACATTCCTCAGACATCAATCCAATCGAGCATCTGTGGTTTGTGTTGGAACAGCAAATCCAATCTGCGGCGCCTCAATCACGTAACTTTCAAAAGTTAAAGAATCTGCTTTTAACGTGTTGGTACCAGATTCCACAAGACCTCGTTAGAAATCTTGCAGCGTTTACGCCTCTCCAGGTAAGAGCTGTTTGGCGGCACGTGAAGGACCAACATCATTTTAGGCGGGTGGTCACAATGTTTTGACTCTTCGGTGTATTTCTGAAGCTGCTTTACCTAGCTTGAAACAATGGTTGGTGCGAATTCTTTACTCTTTTGTACGACGCATTTTAAAACACGCATATTTCGTCGTACAAGTTTCTACTGGCGCAACGCAAAACGATGAGAGATACTCCGGTTTGTCCGTTCAAGCGCACTTTAACAGTATCTAGGGGAGATGGAAATGTCATTACAACCAACGTTTGTTGCATGTGCATTTCCGAAACTTTTGAGTAGCACTCTCGTGATCTGCTGCTTCATGCCCTGGCCTCGGGATGCATGCACAAAGACATACATTTAACGGACTATTTATTTTCTCTTGTAATGAGTAACGCAGTTGAAACTGATAGTGTCATGAAAGTTAATTGTTCTGTAATGAGCTTATATTCAAATCATACACAGTTTCCAAAATCTGGCACGTCAATAAAATACAGAAGCTAGCGAAACTCTCATCGATACGCTTTATACTGAGCAGTTCATTTACATATTCCCCTATGTTATTTTATGTTCGAATTTGATTTAATAGGTACGTTTCAAGTTTCATGCGCTCTATGAGCTGTAAAAGTGAAACGGTTGAATTTTTGTCGGAATTTCTTGCTCTACGACACGTGTTGGCTGACAGCACACACGTGCGATTAGTTGAGCCAGGACAATATGACAAGGTGCATATCTGTCACTATGACAAGGTGCATATCTGTCACTGTCTGTTGTTCATGTTTAATCCCGGGAAAACCTCTGCAGAAACGCAAGAGTTGATTTGTAAAATTCGCTCACGGGCACAATGTGTTGATGGATGAGAAACGTAGTGACAGGCCTTCAACAACAAAAATCGATGTACTATATGTGGAGACCCTGACGTGAAGTTACCAGTCTGTCAAGACGACAGGCCGTCAGATTGCTGCGAAGTCATCTGAATGCGAACACTTTACGCTGAATTCCTCGTGCAAGGTTTCTCAATGCTAGTGTATCGATGGGAGAAGTGCCTTAATCGCTTCTGTGACTATGTGGAAAAGGATCATCTGTGTTCGATATCCATTGCCGTAACTCATTTGTATGTGGCTATAATAACGGCACGTTTGCAACGGAAGTTACTTATTGATCGAACCTAGTAGTACCACAGAAGCCAAATTCAAAAAAAGGGCAGAAACTGAAAATTGGTTTTCAGAGTTCGGTACATTATTTTTTATGGCATTTATTAGACACACCGGCCAATGAATTACGTAGAAACCTTTACGCAGATGGACCTAAATGTCACTTACGCAGCCCATGGGCAAAATACGTGGTCACGAGCATCACCACGTGATCTAAGCAACTAATGTTGCTCGTCAGTAGTGTTGACCACAATGGGAAAAACAAAGGATTTTTCGGAGTTTTGTAAAGGGCTTAATGTGGGTGCCCGTCTGACTGGAGCTCTGATAGTGAAAACAGCCTGGTTTCTCAAAAGGTGAGATATCTCGGGTCTGTAATCAGTGGGAAAATAATCCATATTGCTTGTTCTAAGAGACGTATATGTGACGCAACGACAATTTGTCAGGAAGGAGATCGCCGTCGTCTGAGAAGGCATGCACGGATAAACAGGACTTCCTGTGTGCAGCTATTAACCAAAACATTCAGTGAAAGCTGTTTCTGATCCATACCGCAACGAACTAAGCGTAATAAACTGAAGAGGATCGGTATTGGCGGACGCATACCTATACGGAAACCACTGATTTCTGGAAAGAACCGGAAAGTTCGTCTACAGTAGCGTCAGGAACACCGTGGCTGAACACTGGAAGACTGGAAAAAAGTCATGTGGTCCGACCAGTCGCGGTACACCTTTGTTGTGTACCGACAGTAGGCAGAGAAGCAATAGACCCAGCTTGCTTTGAAAATACAACTCAAGGTTTCGGAGGTGGTATCATGCTGTAGGGCACGTTGTGCTGGACAGAACGGATCCCTGATATTGATGGAAGATCAAGTGTCCTCCAAGGATTATCTGAACATTGTTGCCGATGAAGTCCATCCTGCAATGTTGACGTTTTATCTAGCAGGTGATGGATGCTGGATATAGACGACAATGCTACAGTCTGCCGCGCAAGATATGTTTAGCAGTGGTTCAACAAGCATGACAGCGACTTCCACCATCTTCCCTGGCCATTACAAAGCCCGGATCTGGAATACATTAAGAGTGTATGGGACATGTTAGAAAAACAGATCCGGGAGGAAAGTCCTCTTCGTCAAATCTGAGCCAGTTAAAGGAAAGACTGTCTGGTGAACGACTGGTATGCTGTAGACGTAGATGCACTCCAGCACCTTGAGGAATCTATGCCAAACCGCATAAGTGTTGTAATCCGGGCTAAGGGGGTCCAACCCGGTACTGCATAAAAGTTTCTAATTCAGTGGCCTGTATGTGTATATCGAAAAACGTTTCGTATTCTTTCGAATATTTCTTTTGGAACATATCATCAGTCTGAAAGGGGGGTCGAAATCATAATGCTGTCGACAGGAAAGAAATATTTGTGTAGATACAAAATAAGGATGTAAAGCATTTTAACTGTTTGTTTTATATTTACATACCTGTGTACCTGTGTGAAGGCGTGTGTTTACATATATATTTTTTCCTTTTTTCACAGATGTGCATAGAAGAATGTGTGCTCAATCAAACAATGGACAACTGCCGTTGTGTGTTGACGACTAATTTATATCCTCACAACTTTAACTTCTGTAGTTCAAGTAAGTAGCTCAAAACTTTTGCCTGCTTTTTTATGACAAAATTCTAAAATAAATGCATTTAAAATGGGATTGTAAGTTTTACTTTAAAAAGAGAAACTGACCTTATTACAGGATTTTTTTCAGTTTGTCATTGTCAAGGTTGCAACAAATATCGAAATACGCGCACTTATTTTAATATTTTACTGATATCAAATAATGTATAGTTTTGGAGTTACTATTTTTACATCACCTGGTTCCAAGGATTTTTTGGTGCTAAAGAACCGGTTAGGTGGGAAGCAGTTTTAGAGTTTTGAAACGATGAAAACAAAATTTTAGAACTAAAAATTATCAAAGTACTTGAAATACTAAAATTATCTCTAAAATGAATGAAATTCACTATTCGATAGTAAACAGTAAGTAATAAGGAAAAAACAAAATGGACAAAACTCTTAAAAAAGAAAGAGACAGACGGGAAGCAGAAAGCATTATCTCTTTAAAAAGTGAAGGATTTTCTAATAAAGAAAATAATCTACACGAGCTTTTAAAGTGCTCGATTCAACATAGTTCAAGGTGCTCAAGAAATTATTCCTAATTCCACACATTTGTCCAAGCTCAACCAGTGGATCTAATTTTTGTCAAAAAGAAACTGAAATTTCACTTGTGGCCGATTAATAGTTCAAGAAAGGAAATCTTTGACTGAATGTTATGATATGTGCAATTTTAAAGATTAGAATTAATAATTTGAGTTTCCCAAAATATTTTTAAAATAGGAATTTGAAGAAGTGAAAATAACTGATGTAAGTAGAATTTACATTGTGTTAAAGTGCGTCTCAAAAGTTTATGGACAACCGAATTTTTGGAATAACAGCTTAACTTAAAATGTAACAACTACAAAAAAATTTAAGCATGAATAAAATTAAAAAAGTAATAATTATACATTATTCAAAATACACGAAATATTGGCAGAGTTTAATTAAAAAATATACATGAAAATGAGGCTGTTTCAAAAGTATATGGATAACTAGTTAAATCGCCTTTTTCAAGCGTTAAATAAAAAACTTAGCATATTCTAGCTTCAGGCATATGACGTAATCGTCTCAGGACTTGAAAACGTTGGGGAAATTTTTCGTTTCCTATTGATAGTAAATGCCACGCAACGTGCAGTTTTCTCAAACCGAGGTTATTAACCCTTTAACCGGCTGGAACGAATTAACTCGGGGTAAAAAAAAAAAAAGGCTGAAATCAGCTCGAACAAATATATTCCATGTCTAAGAAGTGCGCCGAAAGCGACAGAAACGAGTGAACCTGCACATCAGAAAGGTTTGCTTTTACCTTAGGTTCATCGTTCGAAGTGATAATTTGGGGGTATGATTGTCATTAATCCTTCCTGTTTGATCTTTTCCGCTAAGAATGCTATAAAAAAGGCGACAACCCTAAGAAAGAGAAAATATGTTTGACTAACTTGTTTTTACCATGTGGCATGATGCTCATGTCCGGGTGACTACTCCTTCCAAATCATTCCTTGGTGATGGAACAGAGAATAAAGGAGTATAAGGGAATCAGACTACATACTGTAAGACTAAGAACTCTAAGGAAGCACCTACAAGCAAGGACAGATTTACAGTTGATACTCCTGAGATGAGAGGAAAAGGAATTGTTTTGCCGTAACTTTCGTATGACCCGGTCACTATGGGAACACTTCTGCTTGAGGAGCGCAAGGAAATTTGGGTAATTTTCGGTTCAGGTACATCGGCCGCTTAAAGGGTTAAATATGGCTTTTAAAGGGCCAAAGTATGAAAGTTGAAAGTATTTCAAGACGTGTGAATCGCGCTGGGTCCGGTATTTATCAAATGATACGTACGTATTGAAAAGTGATTATGCTGCTCCAAAACAACGCTCTGATCGCCCAAAGAATAAGACTAATCGAGATGATAGAGAGCGTTTGCCGCCCCGGTGGCGCAGTGGTCTAAGCGATGGCCTCTGATCATTCGTCCGAAAGGGGTCCAGGTTCGAATCCCGGTAAGGCATGGATGTTATGTTTGTCTTACGGCACTGGCTCTCTCCCTTCCCTGGAACCAGTGACCCTAAATTAGGGACGGGCGACTGCTTATAGCCCATTGAGTTGCTCACGGTGGTCGTTAAATCTCCAATAAAAAGAAAAAAATTGATAGAGAGAGTTTGCAATAAGAGTCTAGCCAAAGTAAATCTCTACGTCAAATTGCTAGTGGTTTAGCTGTCCGAGTATCAACGACAACAGTTCATAGTCGTTTGCCATGAAGTAAGTTTCATACCTATCGTAGTATGCACCTTTGCTAAAGCAACGCCACAGAGATGCGCGTCTTTCGTGGGCCAAATCGCACATCACTAGATAGACGAATGGTTAAAAGTGATATTCAGCGATGAAAAGAAGTTCAATCTGGACTTCTTCTCATCGCTGAAAAGCAGATGGCTGGTCTTACTACTGGTGTGACCTACGACGGGAACCTAGCTCTTTCTTCAGCAGGGAACTAGGAAGGGCCTCTGTCATGGTGTGCAGGGCCGGATTAAGGCCTTAGTGAGCCCCTGGGCTAAGACATCTGATTGGCTACCAAGATTAAGACATCTGAGTGGCGACTAAGACATATGAGTGGGCCCCCTAACAACTTATGCCGGAGGATCATTACTGAAGTCTTTTAAAACACCTAACTGTAGCAATATGCTTGTGATAGTTAATACATAGAGCATTCTTGAAACTAATAAATTATCTATTAAGTATTAAAAGTCACCGTATTTTTCACTGTTCTCACAAGAACATGAGTTAAAAGCTTAAGATTCCCAGATTTTCTTAGAATTTAAAATAATTTATCATTGTATACTTTTCTTGGTGCATCTTTTTTGTTATGCAATGTGAAGTCACAGTGGATTTCGCTCATTAACGGTTCCAAGTGCAAACAGGGAGATGCAGGTGGATGTAGTGAAAAAGCTGAAACTGTAGCAAAAGCTGAAACTCCGCTGTACACAGCGAGTTTCGTCTTCTAGTCACTGTTTGTGATCCAGTGGAAATCCTATTGTTGTAATGTTCATGAAACATACTTCCACATTTGGACATTACAGAACAAAAAGAATACCTGGTTATTAAAAAGTTACTCTACATATCTTATCCCCCCCATTATTGACGAGACAAAACTAAAACTATTTTACTTCTCTCTATATATAAATATGTATATGAGCTGTGTAATTTTTGCGGTGTAGAAGCATGCATCCTGGGCCCTTGGTTATGGTGGGCCCCTAGGCTATAGCCCCGTTAGACCCTCCCTTAATCCGGCCCTGATAGTGTGGGAGGCATTCGGCTATAACGGTACGCCTGATATTGATCTCTTGCAAGGTCGGCAAGCATCAGGTGACTATCAAAAAGTACTGGAAAGCCATTTACTCCCAATTACAGAGACAATAGGAGACAAACAATGAACATTTCAATAGGACAAATCTTTGATCCACACCTCTTCCTCAACTCCAGCGTGTTTTTTAACAGAACCAAGTGACTGTTATGGAATGGCTAGCCAAGAGTCCTGACCTAAATCCAGTCGGAAACCTTTCGTATATGCTAATGGTTGTCAGTTTTTAACCGTGAATGAGTTAAAGTAGCAGATACAGCTTTATTGTTTTTTCCTGAAGCTGAAACTTTTACATAGCCTGGTTCAAAGCATGCCTGATCGAGTCTTCAAAACAATTAGTAACAATGGATCAAAAATTTGAATTTAAACAGGAAAATATCAATTGTCCATATACATTTTGAGACAGCCTCATTTTCACGTTTATTTTTTCACATAAATTCTGTGAGTATTATGCTTTTTTCATATTGTATAATTATTCTCTTTTAATTTCATTCGTACATAAAAAATTGTATGGTTGTTACACTTTTTATTTAGCTGTTATTCCAAAAATGCGGTTGTCCATAAACTTTTGAGACGCACTTAAGAAAAAACTTTCATGTCGAATTCGTGCATACGTACGGAGATAGGTGGTCCACTATCAGTTCAGGAAGCGGCGTTTTCGCTGGACAAGCTGAGGATATGCTTTAGCTAGCATCCAAAAGTTCATAATCGCACAGTCGCTTCAAATGTACAAATTTGCGATTGTACCTGACTTTCTCGCGATTGAATCATATTCGACCATATTTACTGAACCTGCGAAATCATTTGTTTTTTTCATTATGTGTGAAGATGGCGTATGGTTCCCAAAACATGATAAGTAGAGGTGGGACGAATCCTAATCCGAATCCGAATCCAAAAGGTTCTCGAATCCCTCGAATCTCGAATATCTCGAATCCTTCATATAAGAATAATTATAAGGAAAAAAGGAAAAGAAAATACTTTACTTAATATTAAAAGTTATTAATTGAAGCAAACTTTTAAATCTGTGTTTAATGAAAAACAAATTAAAGAATACAGTTTTCAAAAATATACCCAAACTTATGAAGAAGATACAAATGAAATTTATAATTTACATTTACTAAATGAAGTACATAACTCTTGAGTCTTGAGGTTCATTTGCCTTTTCTGAATATAATTTGACAAAAAAATATTTGAATAACAATTCACATTGTTGACATTTTTCTTTAAAAACAAAAGTTCCGAAACCTTTTTAAATCAAAGCAAGTGTAGAGGTGGGGAGGATTATTTCAAGAGTTAATATATATAAACACTAAACATGGAACACTAAATTGAGTAAATTATTTCCAGAAAATTAAGAAAAATCTAAAACATCTTTGTTTTAAGAGTTAATGAAAACACTAAACACTGAACTCTTTCAGGGCAATGTAAAAAAAACAGAAAGCTTTAATGGAGATTTTTATTTAAAAACACTAGCATTCGAACTCCCTCTGGGTCTGGGCTACTTCGTTTTTTATCAGCTACGACACCTGATGTGCTGAAAAGTCCTTCTGACATTACTGTCGATGGTGTTGTGATTAAGAACTTTTTAGAGAGTTTCCTCAAATTTTTGAAGTAACGAGCTATTTCAAATAGCTGTGTACACACTGTAGACGATTTCTTCGATTGTTTTCTAATGTCAGAACTCGTCATGCTGACAAAAATCCGAACAAATATCGCTCTATAACAAGCACCAAACGCCATTTTTTTTAGGATAAGTTTCGAAAGATTCAATGACGAAAAAAGCGTGAAGATTCGAGTTTTCGAATCTTTTTCAAGATTCGAGGGATTCTAGGATTCGAATGTCCCATCCCTAATCGCAAGGCAATTCACACATGTAAATTTTAATCTGAACATTTTTTTTAAGTCGCCCGTCCTTAATTTGGGGCCATTGGTTCCAGAAAAGGTATAGAACACCATCAGACAAGCCAACTGCCAATGTGTCATCCGAGGCTCAAGCCCAGCTCCATCTCTGATGAATGGCAAGAAGCCAGCGTC
The DNA here is from genome assembly GCA_039090855.1 of Macrothele yani. Lineage (NCBI taxonomy): Eukaryota > Metazoa > Arthropoda > Arachnida > Araneae > Macrothelidae > Macrothele > Macrothele yani. Next base: position 77,404,153 of record CM077023.1, on the reverse strand, counting down.
TCAGACCACTCGGCCACCGGCCGGCACATTTTCTTCCAGATTTATTCATGCTCTCTTATACTGTATTTGTAATGCTATCACTTTATGAGAGCATATGCCAGCACCTTAATTTTATCATCTTCATAATCAACAATGGTCAGTCCACTGCTGGATGAAAATCTCCCGAAGGCTCTTCCACAACACTGTCTTGGGCAATTTTCTTCCATGTAATTCCGGTATGCTTACGAATTTCATTCACTCATTTCCCGCGTCGTCTTCTTCTAGGTCAGGTCATTTCCTGTTCCTTGGTATACAGTCTAGTATTTCCAATGGTTATTAGTTCTAGTAATATGTCCAGCCCTTTGCCACTTGAGAGTCTTTACTTTGTCATTTTCCTGATCCATCAGTTCTTTTCCTCCCAAAAAATCTTACATGATTTTGTATACAGTAGTCCCGAAACCGTCTCGAGTACTAGAGGCCTAAGCCTACGCAGAACCGTAATAAAGGAGGTAATATTGGGGCTACAGCCTTGGGGTGTAGCCCAATATAATATATAATAGCCAATATAACACATGTGTATATATAGTAGCCCAATATATATATATATATGTATTAGTTTGTAGATTCTTTTATATCTAAATTGTTTGTAAGGGCCCAGGAGGATACCTGGGAAAATAATAGAAAGAGAGAGAGAGAGAGACTTATAAAATAGTTTTACTTTTATCTCGTATGATTTCCACTTGGTCAGAAACAGAGGCTGGAACACGAACAGATTTCAAGCCAATGAGTGACTCACCAAGGGTAAAAGTTTCATGTCGCTGTGCACAGCGAGGTCGGCGAGAGAGTTTCAGCTTTTTCACGACCATCCACCCACACCTCCCAATTTGCACTTGGAACCGTTAATGGTCAAAATCCCCTGGGGCTTCACATTGCATAACAAAAAAGATGTACTGGGAAAAGCATACAGTGATAAAACATTAGAAAATCCAAGATAAAATCTAGGAATCTTAAACTTTTAACTCATGTTCTTATGAGAACAACAGAAAATACAGTGACTTATTACGAAAACTCTGCAGATAATTTATTAGTTTGAAGAATGCATTACTATTAATTATTATCACAAGCATACTGCTACAGTTTTGTGTTTTAATGGCCCACTCAAACGTCTTATCCTAGGGGCCCACTAAAACCTTAATCCGGCCCTGACTCTACGTGATTTTCCCGTTTGTGACGTGAGCAACCGGGTCATAACAAACCAAACACGCTACGATTGAAACCGAGAAATTGTCTGTTTGCTCGGTGTGTGTCTTATACTGAGAGTGCTGACGACTTAATGTGCGACATGAGGATTCAAAGACAAGTTAATACTTTTATTAATTTAGATTGCATATTTCTTATGAATTGATCAACTAGGTTATTTTTTTGCAAACGTAATAGTTCCCGCAAAACTAAGTAGGTTTAAACAACGTTTCATGAATCATTAGGCTTAACAACTTTTCATTAATCATTATGCGTTGTTGTTTTTGTTCATTGCGGTTTCCTTACTTTGTACGAAATATTTAGAAATGTACTTTTCCGACGTCATGCTGAAATAAAAAAATACTGTATGTATCAGTCGCACATTATGTTGCTGAAAGAATATGGAATAACCATTCAATAACGACAATTTTAATGTTTTGCATGGTACTTTCCTCTTTAACTTATCAGATAAAGTTTTTAAGTTTTGCCTTTTTTTCCATTAACTTATTTAGATGAAGTAGAACATAATTTGCTTAAAAAAAATGCATGGTGTCTACGGTAATACCGGTGAATTTGTGCAAAACAACAACCCATTGATGTAAAAAGAAAATGTTAAAGCTCTTTTATATCTGAATTAGTTTGTAGATATGAAATAATCGCTGAATTCATAGCTTCCATGGCTCATAAAGTGTTTGCGTTTTGATTTTTACCAAATGTTTTGCATTTATCGAAATTTATATAATTTTTCCATCGATATTGCAAAGTTACGAAAAATTAGAATCCTGATATCGCCTCGCTGTAAGCTCGCTGCTAGCTTAAGATGGAAGTCACGGCAGCATTTGTTATGACCCTGATGGTGACGTCACGAATCGAGGACTAAGGCCTGCTAGTACTCGAGACGGCTATGGTAACCCCCCTCCCCCCATTGTTCGCGGTCTCGCTTTCTGCTGTTTCAGTCACCCACGGTCAACCGCGGTCCAAAAATATTTAATGGAAATTCCAGAAATTAAATATTCGTAAGTTTTAAATTCCGGGCCGTTCTGAGTAGCGTGATGAAATCTCGCGCCGCCGTCTCGCTCTTTCACGCCTGGGACGTGAATCATCTTTTGTCCAGCGTATTCATGCTGCATACGCTTACCGCCTGTTAGCCACTTAGCAGCCGTCTCGGTTATCAGGTCGACTGTCGCGGTATCGCAGTGCTTGTGTTCAAGCAACCCTTATTTTACATAATAATGGCCCCAAAGCTCAAGAGTAGTGATGCTGGCAATTCGGATATGCCAAAGAGAAACCCTAATATGATTCCTTTAAGTGAAAAGGTGAGAGTTCTTGACTTAATCAGGAAAGAAAAAAATCGCATGCTGAGGTTGTTGAGGCTTACTGTAAGAACGTATCTTCTATCCGTGAAATTGTGAAGAAAGAAAAAGTAATTCGTTCCAGAGTTTCACATTCACGTTAACTTTTATTACGGCATATTGTTATATTTTTTTTTCTATTTTATTATTGTTATTGTTACTCCTATTGGTTATTGTTACTCCTATTGTGCCTAATTTACACCAATGAGCCATTACATTATGACTACCCCCAGCCTAGAGAAATGAGCGCGCCTGGAGACCGAACGGTGGCGCATATAAAGTTCACATAGCAGTATATATACAACCCGAAGACCGGCTTTCGGTTAGTAGAGTGTTCGGAGTCAGAATGGAAAAAGCTGCCGATTTATCGGAGTTTGATAAAGGACAAACTGGAATGCCACGGAGTTTCGGAACTACGAGATCAGAAACGGCGCTGCTTGTGGGTTCGCCGCCCCGGTGGCGCAGTGGTCTAAGCGATGGCCTCTGATCATTCGTCCGAACGGGGTCCGGGTTCGAATCCCGGTGTGGCATGGATGTTGTGTTTGTCTTACGGCACTGGTTCTCTCCCTTCCCTGGAACCAGTGACCCTAAATTAGGGACGGGCGACTGCTTATAGCCCATTGAGTTGCTCACGGTGGTCGTTAAACCTCCAATCAAAATCAAAATTGTGGGTTCTTCACGTGCCGCTGTAGTGAATATGTATAAAAAATGGTGCACAGATGGACCAAAGGCAAACCGTTGTCCACAGCTCATTCATCCCAGAGGGGGTGGATACTGTTGCGCATTGCTCACAGCGACCGCAGTTTCACAGCGCGACAAATCACCAGCAGCTACAACAGTGATGATCAGAGCAATGTGTCACAGCACACAGCACACAGTTCATCGCAGCCTAATGCACATAGGACTGCGTAGCCGAAGACCCATCCGGGTCTTCGGCTACTGTAACGCATGAAATGGGCCCAAGATCATCGAGATTGGAGCGTCGATGATTGGAAGAAAGTGTCCTGGTCTGACGAATCAAGATTCCTGGTGCATCACGAAGACGGCCGAGCGCGGATACGCCGATTGCCAACGGAGGCTATGGCACCTGAATGCACTGTTGGGCGGAAACAGGCCGGCGGCGGCGGCGTTATGCTGTGGGCGATGTTTTCTTTGGACACCTTAGGCCCCATTATCCCAATAGCACAATCCCTGACAGTTGTCAGGTACCTGTACATCGTTGCAGACCAAGTTCACCCATTCGTGGCAACTGTGTTCCCTGCTGGTGATGGCCATTACCAACAGGATAACACTGCCAGGATCGTCAAGGAGTGGTTCGAGGAACATGCTGGTGACTTTCTGTTAATGCACTGGACTCCAAATTCACCTGACATGAGCCCAATGGAACGTTTGTGGTTCGACTTGGAAAAGCGGGTTCGCGTTAAATCACTACCAGCCCGAAATGTACGGGAACTGGACGACCTGCTTTTCAAAATCGCTTTATTGGTATAACGAAATAAAATAGACGTTCAGCATGAAGCGTCTTACAAACAAAATTCAAACTGATAAAATCAGTGATATTTACACTGCAATGAGAAATGTTGATGATACTGATATGCTGCAATTGAGCTAAATACACAGCAGGTGTAGGGAAAAACACCATAAGTTGGTCAACGTGTCACATGACACTGAAGGAACATATTTCCAGGTACACTGTATTGAAAACTTAAAACGCATGATAAAATAGGCACAGGTTGAGCAAAAACAAAAATGAAATAGAATGATAATTATATACATAGGTAACATTCCATAGCGCAGGCATACGTAGAAGCGAAACGACGGCGATAGAAAAACATAGTATGACTTATGCAACAAAGAAATATATACTACAATGAGAAATGTTAATGATAAGGAGATGCTGCAATTGAGCTAAAAACACTACAGGTGTAGACGAAACACCGTAAAGTGGTGGCCAGCATGTCACATGACACTAAAGGAACATATATGCAGACAAACAGTATTGAAAACTTAAAACGCATGATAACACAGGCATAGGTTGAGCAACACAATGATGAAATAGGATGACAATTATATGCAGAGGCAACATTATACAGTGCATACATACTCAGTAGCTAAACGAAATAATAGAAAAACATGGAACAACTCGTGCAATGGATAAAATAATATGCAATGAAAAATGTTGATACTAGGAAGAAACTGCAGTTAAGCTAAATACACAACAAGTGAAGGAAACACATCATTGGGTGGCTAGCGCGTAACATGACGCTGAAGGAACATATTTGCAGTTAAGCAATAATACAAACTTAGAGCGCACAATAAACAGGCACAGTTGAGCGAAACGGTGATGTAATAGAATGACAATTATACACATAGACAATAGTAAGCAGTGCTGACATACTTAATTGCAAACCGAGGTAAGAGAAAAACATAGTACAACTCGTGCAACATAGATAGCACGTAAAATACAGCAGAAGTTACAAGCGAACACACTGTGCACACAAATGTAGTAGAAGTCACTCAGCGCCACATTCTGGTGCTAAAAAGAGAAAAAGTTCTAACGGATGGTTAGATTGAGGAGACCTGTGTCCACCGCGAACCACGGGGTCAGAGGTACCCACGTGGAATGGAAAGCTGCTTCTCGATGGCTGATGGAAGCCAGGCGGTGCTCAAAGCGGAGACGTGATGCTAGACGATCTCTGAAGTGGCACACAAGTGCCGCACTCGCTTGTTGAGGAGAAACAGGTGAGGAAATGCTCCGGAGTTGCTGATGGAACACGTAAACTACGTGTTTGGCCAGTACAAAGAGATATGCACAAAGAGAGGGAAGAGGAACTGGTGGATTATCACGTAATAGAAGGAGTCTATAGGCTGTAAACGATAACTCTTGGGAGCAAGAAGAACTGGCAATCTTGAAGGCTTGACTGAGTAGAGGCAGTAGAACAGGACAATATAGGTAGACGTGAGAAACGTCTGCCTCCTGAGCGCAGAAGGAGCAAAGAGGGGAAGAGAGTAGAGACATACGATAGAGGAAAAACGGAACAGGATGACGATTATGGAGGAAGAGCCAGTGGGTGTTTTTTTTTCATGAGGTGTGGAGAGGGGGAGCGGGCAGCTGCCTGGACGGCAGAAAAGAGAGGTAGTAGGAACATCAAGTATAGGAAGAGCAGAGGGAGTGGAAATGTGCACTAGGAGACGATACAAAGATTTAGATGAGATAGAAACAAGAGGTTGAACCGTGTGAGCGTGCCTGAGGAAGAACGGTAGCGGAAGAGGAGCAGAGAGCACGGAAATCAGACCAGAAGGGGAAGCCAAATCAGGGAAAAGAGATAGGATAGCAGAGTGCAGAGAGTCAAAGACGAAACGAGCAGAACGGGATGATAGAATAGCAGCTGGGAGATCGGCGAAAGGGTGCCAGGAGAGGTCAGGATTAATCAGATCTTGAATGGTTACGACACCAGCACGAAGCCATTAAGAAAAAGCAAAGCAAGGGAGGTGGGGAGGGTGGAGAAGAGAGTTGAAAAAGAGGGGTTCAGCAAGAAGCTCAAGAGTTGAAGAAGGAGGGGAGCGCAGAAGGGGAAGAGAGCAAAGGAATTTAAGAGCTTCAGAATAAGCAAAGGGAAATTTAGAGGGGGTAACAGGACAACGGTCCATAAGAACTAGAGAGGAAAAAGAGAAGTGGGGGTTACGCCTGGAGGCGAGAACGTTTCTTACCTGAATTGTAGATGCAACTCGAGCTGTGAAGAGACGGACGAAGTGAATGATACGGTGTACCTTATAGCTCAGAGAAACATCAGGAAGACCGGCTCCACCAAACGAGGGGGTGCACAGAGCTTAGTGACGGAAAGCCAATGATGTTGCACCCACATGACCACTGTAAGACGGCGGGGGATCTCTTGAAGACAAAAGAGCGGGGTTGGAGCAGCTATCCATGAAAGCTGACACATGGACAGGAGATATGTACGAGTGAGTCTCGCACGCTGGTGATAGGATGTGCAGAACTGCACTCGTCTCCAGTACACCACAGAGTTGGTCAGACGAGGATGTAAACCGGTGCGAGTAGCTTCTGAGGCTGCACGTGGCTGTCCTAGGTGAACTCCTAGGAAGCGTTGGGTGGTTGAAGACCATGCGGCACCCCATGGAGTATCTGTGCGGTTCCGCCACGACCCGCACCACATACCGGTGCTCTTAGACGTGTTTAGCTCAGCAGCAGAACAGGAGGCGTAGTCGGAGAACAAACAACGAAGAAGGTGGAATTGTGATTTTCTACGAATGCAGAGTGTAATGTCATCCGCATACGCAGAGTAAATCACTGAGTGGTGTCGTGTACTAGCGACTGGCGCTGGAAGTGTAGCTAAGAAGGAATGTTGTAGGGAACGAAGAGAGGGTTCCACGGCGATCGCAAAGAGTTGCCCTGAAAGCGGGCAGCCCTGCCGGACTCCGCGCTTAAAGGTGATTGGAGCTGTAAGGAAGGATGCCGTCTTGACAAGGAAAACGGCGTCCCTGTAAAGATAGAGAAGAGTGGAAACAAAGGCTGAAGGAAAACCAAAGTACAAAAGAGTTTGTGTTAGGTAGTTATGTGAAACGTTATCGAAGGCGGAGCGGAGATCTAAAGAGAGAAGGGCTAAGGGTTCGGAGTGGGTTTGAGCGAGATGAATTAAGTCACGGAGGAGTTGGATATTAGTAGAAAGAGAGCGTCCAGGAACAGTGTAGGTTTGAGAATCAGCGAGAATGTGAGGAAGGACAAAGTTGAGACGGTGGGAAAGAAGCTTAGTGAAGAGTTTGTAATCCTGGTTAAGAAGAGAAATGGGGCGCCAATTTCCCAAGTCAAGAGGGTCACCCTTCTTGGGAAATAAGACTACATGAGCATCTGTGAAGCTCCTCGGGAGGGTGGGGGAGAGAAGAGCAGCAGAAATAGCAGGAAGAAGAAAGGGTAGGAGGAGAGGGAAGAAAGTACGATAGAATGGAAAAGAGAGGCCGTCCGGACCCGGAGCGGCTTGAGTGTTGAGAGAAGAAAAGACATCAGAGAGCTCAGAAGATGTGGGTGGAAGAGTTAAAGAGGTAGCTAGATGTGGGGGAACCTGAGGGAGATTGGAAAGAAGGTGAGAGAGAGAGTAGATGAGGACGGGGGAGGAGCCTCACAGAACTTGGTGGCAAAAAAACTACGAACGTGAGAACATAGAGTCGACGGATCAGAAGTCACAACACCAGTTGGTAGACGAAGCTACCGGAGTGCGTTGGTAGACTTGCATGAAGACTCCATTGACGCAAGGAAACCATAGTTTCAATCTTCTGGGTGTAGATGCTTTAAGCGAAGGCGTAATAGAGCCTGCTGTTCAGGCAGCTTTAAGATCTGCCTGAACTGCAGGGAAAAGAGTGACAACCCGATGAGAGCAATCTTCCGTCGGGCGTGATCAATTTGCATCAGGTGAGATGTTAACGCTGTAAAAGCAAGCTGTTTGATGTGCAATATGAGCTGATGTTTAACTTGCAGCCAATAAGTCAATGCACAGGGAGCTGATTGTATCCCAGCACGATGAGCACTGAGGAAATAACGAATGGAGGCACAAAAAGCAGGATCACTGAGTAAAGAAGTGTCAAGTGTCCACGGACGAAGTGTCCTAGGGAGAGATGCCGAAGCAAATACTGTGAGAGAAACTGAACTATGATCGGAGGAGGCAGTGGGTTGTATTTGCGACTCAGAAATGGACGCAAGGAGCGAAGGTGAAACATAAAGGCGATCAAGGCGAGCAGTTGCTAGAGGTTGGTTCCCGGATGATCTCCAGGTATGAGTAGTATCATGGGGGTTGAGACGACGATGTGCATCTGTCAAGGAGAAGTCAGCGACGAGCTCTTGCAGTAAGGCAACTAGAGCAGTGCGACGTTCTCGTGTAGCTGGAGAGCGGTCGAGAGACGGATTCAATGTACAATTAAAATCTCCGCCCAGGATTATTCGGTCGGAAGGCGAGACCGCAGACAGAGCTCGACGCAGGCGGGTAAACAATATTCTATGATGAAGAGAATGCGACGAAACATAGATATTAAATATGTGAAAGCGGGTATCGTTGACAGAAAATGATGCACGTTGAAGTAAGTCTCGACAAGGGTTCCGAACTGAGAAGCCCGTGGGAGTGGAACGGAACTGTTGATGTAGGCCGATCGCTAGCCCACTACTTGAAGTAAGACGAAATGCGTGATGAAAGGCGTAATCGCTCGCACGCCAACGATTAAAATACGTGGAGGTGTGACAGTTCGTTTCTTGGAGCAGTAAGACGTCCGACCGCAGGGGTGAAAGATCCTCCATGACGAGAGCATTAGCTGGGGGCTCGCAAAGCCCCGACAATTCAAGGTGGTGACCCTGAAAGTGGCAGATCCACACTTATTTGGAACTCTGCACGAGCGGCTGAGAAAATCAATCTAAAGCGTTTGATGAGGGCCGGGACCCACGACTTGTAAGCGGATTGCTTCTGATGGTGTCGAAGGAACGCATCAATGATGCCCGCTTGAGATAGAACTGCAGGGAGAACTGCTTCATACTGTCGTAAGAAGATGGTAGTAGCAGAGAAACTAGTCGTATTGCAACAAAACTGGTACCAGTCTTCAAGGGATAGAGGCTCCCACATTTCGAAACAGTGGGCAAGGCCGTGAGTAAAGGCCTCAAACGAAATAAGGCCATGAGTGGAGGCCTCACCAGATTCAGCAGCTGAGGAAGAGAGAGACGGTGCATCAGTGGTACCATCAGGGGGAACAAAACGTCCAGAAGCGGACCGGGATTTTTGCTTCTTTCGCCGAGCTCCCGTGCGAAGTTTCGAAGACCTTTTAGCAGTAATCGTCGACACACGAGATGTGGTAGTAGAGTCAGAGGAAGGGTCCTCTTGGTCACCATCTCCAGAGACCCCAACTGTAAGGGATGGCGGGCGATCCACACGAAGGTCATGAGAAATAGGAACTGACATTGCTTGTCGAGATGTAGGAAGTAATGGAAAAACATCAAGTGAGGACGTATCAATCGTCAAAGACATCTGTTGACCAACGTCTGTAGTGCGACTTTTCGGTACACTATCCTGAGGAGTTGTCGACGCGGAAGAGGATGTAGCAGGCACTGGTCTCTTGGAAGCTGGAGGCAGTCTGGAAGCACCCTGCGATGAAGATGGTGCAAGCGGGCAACGAGCGCGCTGATGACCTAACTCTCTGCACAGAGCGCAATGTTCTGAAGTAAGTAAATCAATCTTGTAGTGGAGTTGGCCGCAGCGGACCGTAAGAGATTTAGGAAACTTGCGGAGGTGTTCCTCAGTTGGGAAAATAAGCCTGACGCTTCTACGGAAGCTCCGAACATTTTTATTGGCTGGATCCTTTGGTGCTGCGGAATGCATGGTCACAGGACTGACCACCCGTCCACGCTTACTTAAGGCTGTGCAAATCATGTCATTAGAAATCTCAGGAGGGACCGGGTGCAGAGAAACTTGCACCGGGCGCCTAGCAATCGGTTCAGCGATTAGATGAAAGCCCCCAATGTCAAGTCCTTGGGTTAGGAGAGAATCAGCACACTCTTTACGCGAAAGATATACGATCACTGTGCGTGGCTTGCGAGTGAGATATGTGACAGAACCAGGAGGTAGAAATTCGAGGATAGTGTCACAATACACCTTCGATGGGGTATTGGGCAAAGCATCTAGGCATACACCTAACGCCAGGGTAGAATAGAGGTCTTTTGCAGCAGATGAAGCTTCTGGGACGACCAATTCAAGAGAATCGTGAATGATCCGAACACAGGCATCTGCTAGAGAAGTACTTGGCACTTGCGGCGTTGGAGAAGGCCCGGAAGCAACGCCAGAATAGGAACGGGAAGGTGAAGCACTATGAGAAGGTAGAGGCTTGGCGCTGTTCAAAAGGTCTGGAGCAATCTAAGACGGCTTGTCTGAGGGCAGAGAGGCAGAGCCATCAGAGACATCCATGACGTCATCATCTACCTCAGATACTCGTGACGTATCTCCACCAGGAAGAGTGGAGTCAGATAGCTGAAGAGTTGAAGAAGAAGACGCACTGGCATCAGGAGGAGGTGGATACTCCACATCTGCATCAACAGACGCTGATTGGTCGACTTCGAGAGAGGGCTGAAGCGACGAATCAGGAGGAAGCATGATGAGATCGGCACTCTTATCAGGGGTAGCCATCGCCGATGGCGAGGCTTAATTGAGCAAAAAAACGACTATCTTGTCGAAAATGAAATGCTAATAACGAACTCAAAAAAGTACCACCAACTCGGGAGACGTCAAAAAAAGAAAGGCACAACCTTCACCTTGAAGGCACGCTAGAAATAAGAAACACAACACACACTTAATAAATACAGTAGCCGGTCAGACACGGAGCAAACTCAACCACGTTGCGGACAAGGACCTGCTGTTGACACTATGGTTTCAGATATCCCAGGATACCTATCGCCACCTCATAGAATCGATGCCTCGCCGAGTGGCCGCCGTTTTGGGGGCTAAAGGGGGTTGTACAGCTTATTAGGTAGGTGGTCATAATGTAATGGCTCAGCGGTGTATAAATTAAACTTTATCATAAGTATGTACACTATCTACCAACAAGTAATTGGACACCTGTGATAGCAAAGGAAAACGAAGTTTATTCACCTTCAATAGTTGGTGGAGCCTCCACGAGCGGCAATTACAGCTGCGACCCTCCGGGGCATACTCTCAACCAGGCGTTGTACGACGGCTAGCGGTATTTTCTTCCACTCGGCTTGGAGAAGACAGGTCAGTTCCTTCACCGATTTCGGACGGTGGGGGCTCCCCTTAAGTCGACGCTCCAACTCGTCCCAGAGGTGCTCGATAGGGTTAAGGTCCGGACTCTGCGCAGGCCAGTCCATTCGCTTAACCCCATTGCCACCATACCAAGCCATGGTGGACCTTGCAACATGACAGGTGGCATTGTCATCCTGAAAGTAACGTGGTTACACTCCGTAAAACTGCCACAACGTAGGAAGCGCATGGTCATCCAAAATGATGCAGTAGGTCTCGGCGTTGAGTCTACCAGGAATTGCGGCCAAGGGTCACGTGCCATACCAGGAGAAACACCCCCATAGCATAATTCCACCGCCGCCGAACTTCACAGTTGGCACAATACAATCCGGCAGGAGGTGTTCTCCAGGCAGACGCCAAACCCAGACCCTGCCATCCGAACGGTAGAGAGTGAACCTTGAGTCGTCGCTCTAGAGAACCTGTTTCCACTGTTCAACGGTTCACTGTCGACGTTCTTTGCACCACGTTAGCCGAGCAGCGCTATTCGACTTGGTGATCAAAGGCTTGTGGGCGGTAGCACGTCCATGATAACCGAGCAGATGGGCTTACTTACGGATGGTATTCATCGAAAGAACACTCCCGGATGCCTGTTGAAACTCCTCGTGGATGTGACCCATCGATTTGGTGCGGTTCTTCCGAATTTCTCTGGCCAGCATCCGTCGGTCTCTAACTCCCAGTTTTGTTGGTCTGCCGGGTCGGGGCAAATTCCAACAGTCACTTCACATCTTCCACTTGCCAATCACATAGGCCACTGTCGATTTTGGGTATTTCAACTAGCTGGATCGGCCATTTCTGTGATACCCGACGATTACACCTTTCTGGAAATCAGAGAGCTCCGAACTGCGTGGCATCTTGCATGCGACTGGTTGCGTTGTTGTTTCCCACACGATATTTAACGGCGGCGCCCGTGACGTGTATTAGGACCGCAGATATCGTTGATTGCAGGGGTGTCAAATTACTTGTTGGTAGATAGTATATGTATAGGGAACAAAAGAGTATATATAAGGTTCTGTACCATCCGCGGTTTCAGGCATCCATTTGGGGTCTTGGAACGTATCCCCCGCGGATAAAGGGGGGGGACTACTGTATGGGGAAAAAATGTTCGTGCAGGAATAACTGAAAATTTCTAAGGATATTCCTAATAATAAAGAAGCTAGCAAATAAGAATAATTAAACGAATGCACTGTTTTACGCTTTTCAAGATTCTAATTTAGAGTCCACGTCTCAAAAAGTGTTATTCGTTCTATTGTTTTAGACTAATCAAACTGAAATTGTTGAATAGTTTTTTTTTTTTATTAATCTGATAAGCGAATTTGGTTTCGCCAAAACACTAAGAACCCTCTACTGCAATATCGAAAGCCGCCACAGTAAAGGGATTTCATTTCAGATACTGTTGTCGTTTGAGGTAAATCCTCAGGATGGTAGTCCGTGGCGGTGGATCCAGAATTTTTCGACGGGAGGGGAGGAGGATCTCGACAAATTTATTTGCAGGCGCGGACACAGAGCTAGTCCTGGGACCCTTGTCATTTTTATACATATTCTTATTTTATGCCAAAAAGACTTTTCTAAGTACCATTTAGCCGACTCTCTCAAAGGTTACACACACACCGAAGAGCCAATACATTATGACCACCTGCCTAATATGATGTTGGTTTTCCACGTGCCCCCAAAACAGCTCTTACCCGGCCAGGTATAGACGCTACAAGATATCTAAAGGTGTCTTGTGCTACTGGTACCAAAAAGTTATCAGCAGACCCTTTAACTCTTGTAAGTCACGTGGTTGAGCCGCCGCAGATCGGATTTGCTGTTCCAACACAAACTACAGATGCTCGATTGGATTGATGTCTGGAGATTTGGAGGGCAGGGCAATACCTGATAATATTCATGTTTCGCGAACCATTGTCGAACAATCCAGGCAGTGTGGCATGGCGCATTAATTTGCTGAAAGAATTCATGGAAAATTCCTGTAAAAAAGAGGATCCACGGAAAATTCCTGTAAAAAAAGAGGATTCACGGAAAATTCCTGTAAAAAGGAGGATTCACGGAAAATTTCTGTAAATAACAAGCAGTAAAGCTGCCGGTAAGTCTCCAATTTTCAACGAAACTTCCCGTTTGAAAAGTTTCCCATTCTAAAAACGGAGATATTCAGTTTTTTGATGGATTTTCCGTTGTCACTAATTTCGTTTTTACACAGAAATGTCAGTTCCTGATTTTTCCGTGTTTATACAAAAATTGTAGTTAAGATATTTTCCGAGTTCCTAAAACAAATTTGACACTTCAGTCTCTATACAGAAAGCTTTTTGATTTCCTCAGTTTCTACACAGACACTTCCGTTAACATCATATATGAGCAGAGGGAGATGATGTCTTGGGTGGTTATAATGACGACGCTTGTGGATTGGATACCCCTTACGCGTTTGGCAGGACATCGTGCGTCAATGCAGGAAATTTTTTACGAGGTGAAAGAAATCTTTCCCCGGTGGGGTTGGGTTCTAACGCGCGATATTTTGTACGCGAGTACGAAACGCTACTGACTTAGCCAGCAATACGCTTCCGATCCTGTAATGTTTATGATGCTTTGTTACAAATGCGGTTAATTAGTCATTTTATTTTCTGTAGAAGCTTATTATTTTTCTGAATAGGTTTATACTAATTTTATTTTTCCTATAAAAGAACGTATTACAAATTACATTATTTCCATCGTCTATATATTTAAAACACAAGGCCGTTTCTTTCTACAATCCTCCAGCGCCACTCACTTGAGCGATTTCTATGATTTCTTTTTTAAATGAAAGTTACGGACGCACAGATTTGTCATCGCTAATTTTTATTGTCATAAGTAATTTTCTACATATTTAAAACAGAAGGCCGTTTCTTTCTACAATCCGCCAGCGCCACCCACTGGAGCTGTTTTCATGATTTTGTTTTTAAATGAAAGCTACGGACGCACATATTTGTCATCGCCAATTTTTATTGTCATATAAGTAATTTTTTTTTTAATTTTACCATGGCATTTTCTTTGTACAATCCGCCGTTTGTTATTCTGGCGCTTGTTCTCGCTTCTGTACTTGCAGCGCCATCTGCCTTTCTGCGGTGGTCGGACTTGGAACTAAGCCCTCCGCTATCATCTACGTAGTTGTAATCGAAGTTTAAAGTCAAACAGAACAGCCAACAGTGGCGATGAGGAACGTCATCGTTAAATTCGTATCCGTGTAGTTGGAAAAATTAAAAATTAATGGGAGTATTACGAAAATGTTGTTGGCGGTGACCCATCTCATACACTGCCCATTAATAATTCAACCATTTTGCTATAACGTTATGCATTTTATCATTTTATTAGTATTACGATTCGTGTTATATGACAAGAAAAAATTTCAGTTACCGCTTTTTCAACCTTGCATGGCACGGGTTACGGACTAGTGATTTTTTAAAGCAACAGGATGTTATGGAAGTCGAGATTTTTTGAAACCAACAATGACTTTCAATAGGTTTAAGAAAAGGTTAAGTGTACTACTTCACAGTGTTATTTCACAAAATAGTTTAATATAAAACTTGGTCTTGGGGGATAAAGTAGTTTTTGAGTTAAGTCCACCGAGTGATATGTGTGTATACACATCATTCGCTCATTCATCTGTCGAACACTTCAAGAACCCGAGTTTTCCCGCGAACCACTCTTAATACCCGTAATTTCGCAACATATGAAGACGGAAGAAATGGGAATAGAATGCTTCCATTAATATACAAACGGAACCACGGTAAGGTTTTCTAAAGATTCGGAGCCATTGTGGTAAGACAACCACACCATTGAAAGTTTAACGACCACTGTGAGCAACTCAATGGGCTATAAGCAGTCGCCTATCCCTAATTTAGGGCCACTGGTTCCAGCGAAGGGAGAGAGCCAGTACCGTAAAACAAACACAACATCCATGCCTGACCCTGATTCGAAACCGGACTCTTCACGGACGAACGGTCATAAGCCAGGGCTTAGACCACTGCACCACAGACGGCGTCCACCCGGGATTCGAACCCGGGTCCCTCTTGGTCAGAAGCCAGCGCTTAGACTACCGCATCACCGGGGCTTATTCCTCGAACTGACGAATTAAGACCAATTTATTCCAGAGCAGTGCCATATTCTTCTTTGTCAACCTGCAAAGAGTAAAAGAGCTAATACAGTACTGTCCCGGCAAGCTATCCCCTATGTTACTACCATCAAGTTCCTAGGACAAGGTACAAAGGTGGTGCACCGTGAGATGTGTATTTTTGTAGTTCTGATATTTTCATTTAATTTGTGTTTTTACGTAGTATATTTCATTAATCCATGATTATTATAGTGTTCCGGAAGGTTCCTGTCACCGTTGAACCTGAGAGTTTTCAGGTGTAGTGCTGTTGTTTAGATGTTATACTAATTTCACTAACCACTCTTTGATGTTGTCGCCGGAAGGTGGGGACCGCCCCAGTGGCGCAGTGGTCTAAGCGATGGCATCTGATCATTCGTCCGAACGGGGTCCGGGTTCGAATCCCAGTGAGGCATGGATGTTGTGTTTGTCTTACGGCACTGGCTTTCTCCCTTCCCTGGAACCAGTGACCCTAAATTAGGGACGGGCGACTGCTTATAGCCCATTGAGTTGCTCACGGTGGTCGTTAAACCACCAATAAAAAAAAAAAAAAAAAAAAAAAAAAGCTCCGCACGGGGATAACTGGTTTTCCAGTTATTTGGGGAGCGGCGCCCCCACGGCCCGAGCTGACCTTGTGACTGGTCAACATCTGATGTCATGCCACCGCTTTGCTGTTGGTGTTTGCAGGGACGGCTGTTCATCCAGCTGTTGGGGAGTCGCGGCCCCACGATCCCGAGCTGGTCTTGTGTCTCGCTTTTTCGTTTTTATTTATTTTCTCCACTGGCTAGTTGCCCGTGTTGTATACTTTACCTAATCGCTACCACGTTATGCACTAACACCCCGGTCTTGTGGTTTTGTTACCCTCCACCACTAACTGTATTATATTAACCGCTCAGTTCGTAGGTTGCTGAGATTCCGTTTAGGTTCCCTTCCAGGATTTGTCTTCTTTGGATTTCTTTTTTCCTTTTAGCTGGTTTGGGTGCTAGACCTACCTGCATGTTTGCCGCGTGCGGAGACCCGTGAGGCGGAAATGGGATCTCTGGCGGCTGAGGTCGCAGGAGACCGGATAAGTGCCTCCTGTGTACCAACACTCCTCTTCGACCCAGGCTTCGCTGTAAACGGGAGGCTAGAGACTAACCCACCTCTAGTCAGAAGTCTTGTACCAAGTTGTGTACACGGCTTTAGCGGCTTTTTTGTCGTATAGCACGGCAGGGTGAGCCCGGGGGCTGTGGGATCATGCCAAAGGCGTTGGCATGACGGTACCCGGAGGCCGAAGTGTCCGCCGAGTGCGTGTGATCACAGCCAACGGACTATATCTGCAACGTATAAGCTCCAGAACTGTGTCCAGCGTCATTTTCTTGGCTTGCAGACCTCCAGTTCTCCCTTGTAGGGCTCGGTGGTGGGTGGAGTAGTCTGCAGACGAATCTTCCTCCTTTTTTCCATGGGTAAAAAGAACAAAAACTCCAAATTTAAGTCACCTGACAAAATGATAGTTGACAACGACTGTCCTTCGTCTTCTCAACCTACCAAGTCTCATACCCTTAAACGGTCTTTAGACCTTGACCTGGACCAAGAATGTGGAACCTCTTCTTCGGCAGCTGTACCAGTCACTCCGAAGCGTCGTCTCCCCTCGATTGCTGTGACTACGCATGCTACTCACTTGTTTGTAGAATCCATCGATCCGCATGAGAGACTGTCCACCAGATCTCCCTTTTTCATTTCTAAAGCTTTGGACGCTGCGGTTGGCCCCTTGAAGTCTGTGAGGAAGCTTCGCTCTGGGGACCTGCTTGTCCAAACTTGCAGTGTTTCTCAGAGTAACACTTTTCTGAACCTCACTAGTCTTCAAGGCATTCCTGTAAAAGTGACACCTCACCCGTTTCTTAACACCTCTCGGGGTGTTATTTCGGAGTTTGATCTCTTGCCATGCAGTGAAGACGAATTCGTGACTGAACTTGCTGATCAAGGTGTTATTGCTGCACGTCGTATGATGTTCTGGCGTGATGGTTCCATGATTAAGTCAAAAAATGTCATCTTGACTTTTAACTCCCCGAAAGTTCCGACCGAAATCAAGGCTGGCTACTTGGTCTGTGGAGTTCGCCCGTACATTCCCAGTCCTCTGCGCTGTTTCAGGTGCCAGAGGTACGGGCATTCACAACGTTTCTGTAAGAGTTCCGCTCGTTGCGCAAATTGTGGCTCCAGTGAACATGACGGGGAAGGTTGCACTTCTGCGGCCTGCTGTGTTAACTGCGGTGAGGCCCATGCAGCTTACTCCCGCAACTGTATGAAATGGAAGGACGAGATGGCGATCCAGCGCCTCAAGACCCTGGAAGGCCTCTCGTACCCTGCTGCCAAGGCCAAGTTGGGTATACCCACCACCCGACAGCGTACTTTTGCCGCAGTAGTTCAGTCTCTGCCACAACCCGTGCAGCCCTTTGTTCCGCGCCCTGTAGCTCTCGCTGCCCTTGCCAAGCGATCTACAGCTGACCAAGCGACACAGGTGTTTTTCCCCGAGCTCGAGATTTTTCGAATACCTGATTCTGGGCCTTCTCTTTTGCTGCCGACCGTCTCTTCCAGTTTCCAGCCGAAAGCCTGCACGTGCGGAAGACCCGGCCCTCAATCCGCAAAGGTGTGCAGTGTCCATCCAACTGTCTCGGCCTCAGCGAGGTCCCCACCCTCAACCAACATTATAGAGGAACATAGGGGGAGGAGAGTGACAGTTCGTCCCCAGCCTCAAACAACATTGCAGAGGAACATGGGGGGAGGAGAGTGACAGTTCGTCCCCGCCCTCTGCCAGCATTGCAGAGGAGTGTGGGGGGGAGGAGAGTGACTCATCCTTTGTGTAGTTGTGTTTAAAGAAAAAAAAAATTATAATTATAATAGTAAATTAATAAATTTTTATATAAACCTAATTAACTACCTTGTCTTCACAGCTTTCATCATACTCTTTTTCAACTTTTACCAAGCCTGTCTGCTCTTAATCATTTTCTACGTTTTTAAAAATCTGTGGCTGATAGTTCTTTGTCTGGCGCTCTTTGGCCAAACCTGGCCCTTGCGCCAATAAAATCCAACAACCAACCAACCAACCAACCAATAAAAAAAAAAAACAAGGTGGAGACGTGGCCGTTTCCGGTCGCTCATCTTGTCAGCCAATGGAAACTAGCCACAACGGTAGTGACGCACTGGCTGATGCATCAGCTGTACCTTCTTTTCGGCTTGTCATGACTCAGCCACGAGTTTCTGCTGGTCAAACTTCTGACGTAGTCATGACTACAATTCCTTTGGCTTTATCCCGAAAGGCTTCTTCCTCTCATGAGCTTACATCATGTTCAACTCGTGTTGCTACTGACATCACCTCTCTCCCCGCACCTTCATCTTCAGACGGTCTCCCCGGTAGCCAAGGGATCTAAGACACTAGCTTCTGATCAATCGTTCAAGATGGGTCTGTGTTCGAATTCCGGAAGAGGCATGGGTGATTTACTTGTATGATGGCGCTAGCTCTTTCCTGTTATGTTAGTTTGTTTTAAGGTTTCGACCACCTTGAACAATTCTGTGGGCTATAAGCAGTCCCTCGTCCCTAATTGAGGGCAACCGGTTCCCGTGAAGAGATAGAGCCAGAGCCATCAGACAAACACACCACCCATGCCTCATCTGGGACTCGAACCCAGACCCACCTAAGAATAATTGTCAGAAGCCAGTGTCTCACAACACTCGACCACCGGGCTGACTCATTGTCTCCTCAGAAGACGTTTTCCGATCATTTCCCACGTCATATGTAGCTAAAGCTTTGGTTGAATTGCCAATGAAGGACAACAAACTAGTTTCCTCTCCTGACACTATTTCTTTTGGTTCTGCTGTTCCTGAGAATAGAATTCTTCACCTGGAATTGTCAAATGCTCAAGGGGCTAATAAAAAACTGACAAAACTTCTTAACTTCCTAATATCCGGCTCTGGTGTTAACATCGCAGTATATCATCATGACAACAATCCTATCAAATTGCAGACCAATGTTCTGGTTCATTCATGTACGTATTTGTATCTAGGGCTAAAAAGTGTTTGTTATCAAATTTTTAATGCCCACCATGTACCCCACCATGACGCTGATGTCCATTGTTCAATCGTATTACCATTCATCTGCGATATATTGATGTGAGTGAAAAAATTATCCTATGTGGGGATTTTAATTTTTCATTGGATCAGATTGATCGCTTTTCCACAAATGATCGGTGCTCACGGATTGCTCAGGTTTTATGTTCTCTTACACACGTTTTTATTTTAACGTATACTTACCGTTCCTTCTACCCATCTCAATGGTATTTTACCTGGCGTTAGATGTAATCAATTGCAGTTGATACTGTTAGATGAGGTGGTTTCTATGCCTCTGCTGCTTTCCTTCCGTCAGTCTCGACCATCTTCCAGTGTAACTACGTTTTCTCCGATCATGAGATCGGCAATACTTCAACTTCAGTCCCAGGATATCACCCGTAGATTCCAAACCTGAACTTTTTATTCTCACCTATTAGAAATCTGAGATGGCTGAGATGTCGCACTCTTATGATATCATCACTAATTCAGATTTTTCTAAGATGTATAACGAAGTAAATTTCTCCGTCATTTTTGTCCACGCCGGGGCTCGAACCCGGGTCCCCTCATTCCGGAATAAGTCGCTCTACCAATTGAGCTACGCGGACGTTCTTTATCGCTGCTATCTGCCTTTATGTCGTGTGCGTCCTGCTGGGCAGGAATGTCACATCTCCCCACACCGAAAGAGGGCCGGGGCATGGCCCACGGGTCAGCCGTGACCATGAATCGTTGCAAGCAACCATCCGCTGTAGAACCTTCACTTCAGAACTCCCAGTCAATCTGGTGTGTGGAATGCAACTTCACACACATTTATTTTTCGAAGCGCTGGAGAAGGGATTCTCTCATTTTTCCTATCTCGCGGTGTGGAAAGAATATCACACCATTGCGAGATTTTGAACGGTCGGATCATCCGAAAAGTTCGGGCGCCATTATAACGAAGTAAATTTCTCCGTCATTTTTGTACACGCCGGGGCTCGAACCCGGGTCACCTCATTCCGGAATAAGTCTCTCTACCAATTGAGCTACGCAGACGTTCGTTCTGACTGCTATCTGTCTTTATGTCGTGTGCGTCCTGCTGGCAGGTACGTCACAGATGATACCATCACTAATTCAAGATTTTTCAGTCGACGTCATACCAGATGCTGTTGAACGCGGGTTCCTTCTCAAAAGCACGTCTCGTCTCTATCACGAAGAACTATAAATATTATCTCAAGTCTTCGAAAAGACCAACTGCATTGTTATTCTGACTACTATGATTTCAAGAATAATAAACTTCGCTTTTTGTATGAGTCGGACGTTCATCAGGCTTTGACACGCCTGAATCGTTCATCATCTATTCCTCTGACCGACACACAATATTTTTTCGTTCAAGAAACGAAAACGAGCAATACAATCCATATCTGTGTTGCGTGCAAACAATGAGGATTTAATTGTACAACCAGATCTCATTTGCCAACACTTCAATTATTTTTCTACATATTTTTCACAGCCATCTGTTTTCTCTCCGTTGTCAGCTGAGTTATTTCCTGGCTTGCTAAAATTTCCTAGCTGTCTAACTCCTCCTTTCGAAGCCCCGTTTAACGCCAGTGAATTCCACATCGCTATTTCCCGGATGCGACCTTCTTTTGAGCTTCTGGTAAAGATGGTCGGACGCGTGCTTTCGATCAGGCTTTTCTGCCTCTCCTCTAGTTGATTTTATCAGTGTTTCAATGCGTTTTTCTATCATGGTGATATTCCTCCCTCAATCACTGAAGCTGTTGTTGATTTGGTTCCCGAGTAAACAGATCTAACTAGACTTTCAAACTGGCGACCCATTACCTTATTGAATTTCGACGACAAGCTTTCTACTAAAATCCTGTATAATAGTTTTAGTTCCGTACTTACTCATATCATACATCAAGAACAAGCCTATTCTGTTGCTGGATGTCATATTCATTCTATTATCGCAGTTACATAATATCTGATTCACTTGGCAAATCTCTATGATGAATGTTCAGCGGTTTTTTCAGACCACCACCAACAAGCCTTCGACAGGGTTCATAATAGAAAATTCTCTCAAACACACCTTCAACTTGGTTTTCCAACTCATTTTTGACGGACCATTGTTACATTTCATAATTACACAAGTCTGTACACGGTCGTATCAGAATAATATGACCACCTCCGGAATCACAGTGTACCCGCCCAGGCGGTTCACAGAGTGCACGTAACAAAGTCGACCACACGGAGATATAAGCGACCGGCCAGGACAGAAGAGCCATAGTGCGTGACGTGAGCACAATGGGCAGAGGTAGTGATTTGACGGACGTTCAAAAAGAAATGATCTTCGGCTACCGCGCCCAGGGTGGAACATCTCAGAAACAGCAGACTGCATGGGCTGTTCGCTAGGTGCTGTAGCAATGGGGTACCAAGAATTGACCGCTGGCACACCAAGTACTTTCCGACGTAATAACTATGGAGCCCCAAAGGCCATCGACACCAGAGGAGAACTTCGCCTCCGTCGACTGGTAAAGGGCAATCGATGCGCAACAGTGTAGCAATTATCCACGCAAATGAACGCTGTGGCACCCAGGTACGTGTCCCCGATAACAGCAGAGGGAACCCTCTTATTCATGAGTCTCCGGAGTCGACGCTCCATCAAGGCGCCCATGTTAACCCAAGTCCATCGGCAACGACGCGCCTGCAATTCACGTGGGACTACCATCCTTGGACAGTGGACGAGTGGGAAAAGGTTGCTTTCTCCGACGAATCAAGGTTTCAACTCCACAGAAGTGATGGGTGGCGGGGGAGACGGCATCAGGCACACGAGAACCATCACCCGGACACGCTTGTCGGTCAAGTACAGGGCGGCGTTGGCAGTGCACATGTCTGGGGGATATTTTTTCTGGTATGACCTGGGACCGCTGGTACTACTGGATGGGTCCCTGGACGCCAATGGCTACCTGTCCATCTTCGCTGACCACATGCATCCCTTCATATTGGACGTTTACCTTGGTGGTGATGGTGTCTACCAACAGGACAGTGCGGCGTGTCACGTCGCTAAGGGGTGCGTGACTGGTTCCAGGAACACGACAGCGATAAATTGCTCGACCTTAATCCCATAAAGCTAAATTGCTCGACCTTAATCCCATAAAGCTAAATTGCTCGACCTTAATCCCATAAAGCACTTGTGGTACTATTTGGATGGACAGGTTTGAAGTGCCTACCCACAACGACGTCATCTCCGGAACCTCCGTGCTCTGCATGTGCGCCTCGGGCAACCTTCCAGGACCTCATTGCGTCTATACCACGCCGTCTCGCCACTGTCATCCGAGCCAAGGGTGGTTATTCCCATTATTAGGTAGGTGGTACGACTGTGTATGTTCGATGATACTCCTCCATGATACGACTGTGTATGTTCGATGATGCTCCTCCATGACAGCTGCAATCCTTCTTCACAAAGGTATCCGTCAAGATAACCCTTTGCCCGAGCAGTTATTCACGATTGTTTTCGGGCCTTTCTTGCACCATCTTGTCAAGGCTTTTCGTCAAAGAATAATCACGTCTGAACCGTACACCCAACATCATAGTGTCATCGCCTCGGTCTATGCAGATGATACATGTATAACCTTATTTCTCCATACAGACCAAGATTTTACACTCATTGAACATGCATATTCTACTTAGGCTATGTCATTTGGCTAACGTTTGAGTAAATCCAAAAGACGGGGACTCTGGTGTGGAGTTTAGCGTTTTTTCACGATTTTCTCTTCGACAACAAATTGATCATCTTTCGATTACAAGTTTTAAGGAATTATTTCTCAAAACACAGAAAGAAACGCTCTGCACAGCTGGACAGCGTTGTTTCAGCTCGTAGACGCTGGCGTGAATAATTAGGGAGAGTGAAAGCTTTCACTTCCCACTCTGGTAGAACTATCATCGTCAATGCACTCATTGCTTTCCTTCTATGGCAAGTGTGTAAAACTCTTACACCTCCACCATCGTTTCTATGTCAAGTCCAGAGAGCTATGGTGCGCTTTGAATGGATAAAACTCATTGGATTTCAACCGAAGATTTAGTACTACCTTTGAACTATGGGGGACATAGTTTACCCCGGTTTTCCACTCGCACAGATGTCACTTCATTTTCATAAGTATGTTAAATCAAAGTCTACTCTGCACTTATTCTACAGCGTCTGCGTTTCTTAGTGTTATGATTCAGGGGACGAACTTCTATCTGACACTCGACTCTCTTATGAAGATGGACGTGCGTCATTTAGTTCCTTCCTATTTTCATGAGTTTCAAAAAGCATGTCTCCTCTCTCAAAGATTGGTGAATTTCACCCAGTTGCCTACTGCTACGTCCACCGGGCAGTTACGTGAGCTATTGTTTACAACTCACTGCTGCATCCAGCGCAGCAAGCATGTTTTTTGTTTTGTTTTTATTGGACTTGCTTGACAGACACATTGGCATATATATTGAACATATATTGGACTTGGTTGACAGATATATACAGTAGGTTTACAGCATGTCCAATAATCAATTTAAACAGAGATAGCCAGTGTTGATCAAGTAACACATTGTGAACAAGGGCACATTAAACATGGTTTTTACAGTATGCTAAATGACCAATGTACACAGAGAGCTAGTGTTGGACAAGTAACACACTGAGAGTCAGTGCCGAAAGAAAAACACAAATATCCATGCCTCACGGGATTCGAACCACTGCGCCACCGGGTCGGTCAAGCATGTTTGCATTGCTCTCCTTGTATCGCTGCTGGCATCGTTTGCGTGCTTGTCGACAAGGATTGTCGCTGGGGATCCTTATCAGACATCTCGATGGTGACTCATTGTAGTCATCAATGAACAGAAATTAAAAGTAATTGCTTCTGCATCTGGCAACTATTGAAGGTAGAGTGGTTCGGTCTACAGTTTCATCTGATATCCCATTTCTTTATCCTGCCTTTCCTGCTGTTTGTTTCTTCACAGTCACTAGTGTAGCTCGTTACGGTGGTCTTCTGTTTCATGATCCATAACTGTGTCGGGTTCGGGTTGATACTGGACTCCCTTCTACCAAAGTCTGGAAACGACCATGAGCTACATTAAATCGTCGAAAATAATGTGACGTACTAGGAAAATATCTGCGAGGACGATTACCAGTATCAACTGCTATCCGCTGTTTTGATACTATTTCTTCTCCTGAATATCCTTATTGTCACCTTTTGCGGGCTATACACTGAGTGGCCACTTTATTACGACCACCCGACAGTTTTAAGCAAATGAGCTATGGCTTCACGCTGTTGCCGCCAGAGGGCAAGGCTAGTATAAAAAGGGAAAGCTTAGTGCTTGCAACAGTAGTAGAAGTGATTTTTGGGTGACGAGATGGGCAAAAAATTCGATTTGACGGACTTTCAACGTGGGATGATTGAAGGAGCTCAGAGCCATGGAGCGAGTATCACCGAAACCACCGCATACCTGAAATGTTCCAGAGCAGCTGTAACGTACTAGGAGATGTGACGTACCTGCCAGAAAGACGCACACGACATAAAGGCAGATAGGAATCAGAATAAAAAAAACGTCCGCGTAGCTCAATTGGTAGAGCAACTTATTCCGGAATGAAGGGACCCGGGTTCGAATCCTGGCGCGGATAAAAATGACGGAGAAATTTACTTCGTTATAATGGCGCCCGAACTATCCGGATGACCCGACCGTTCAAAATCTCGCAATGGTGTGATGTTATTTCCACACCGCGAGATAGGAAAAATAAGAGAATCCCTTCTCCAGCACTTCGAAAAAAAAAATGAAGGGGAGATGATGTAACGTACTAGGAGATGTGACGTACCTGCCAGAAGGACGCACACGACATAAAGGCAGATAGGAATCAGAATAAAAAAAACGTCCGCGTAGCTCAATTGGTAGAGCAACTTATTCCGGAATGAGGGGACCAGGGTTCGAATCCTGGCGCGGATAAAAATGACGGAGAAATTTCCTTCGTTATACAGCTGTTGTTAAAGTGTTTAAAGACTGGACTGTCAGCCAAAAAACTGGGTCTCTACGCGCAACGTGTGGTCGTCATCGACTAGTGACTGCTCGGGCGGAACGGAGAGTGTCCAGACTGGTAGCAGACAACAGAAGGGCAACAGTGCAGCAAATTACAGACCATCTTAATCAAGGATCTCCTCAAATGATCTCTGCACGCACTGTTCACCGTACACTGCATCGGATGGGATATGGCAGCTAAAGGCCTGTTCGAACACCCTTGCTGTCTGCAGTTAACAAGAGAAAACGTCTCCAGTTCACACAGGAGCACAAGGATTGGACAGTCGATAATTGGAAAAAAATTATATGGTCCGATGAATCACGTTTTCAGGTGCACCATGCCGATGGCCGAGTGAAAATTTGGCAGTAACAGCACGAAAGCATGCACCCCAAATGCATTGCTACAACCCTTCAAGCTGGTGGAGGCAACGTTATGATTTGGGAAATGTTTTCCTGGCATGCTTTGGGCCCTTTAATTCGTGTTGATCAACGTCTGACTGGTACATCATATCTAAACATCGTTGCGGACCAAGAGCATCCTGTCATGGGGATGGTTTATCCCAATGGCGATGGCTACTTTCAGCAAGATAATGCGTCCTGCCATAGTGCTCGTATTGTATACAGGATTGGTTTCAGGAACATGCCGGTGAGTTTACTTTGCTTAGGTGGCCCCCACAATCTCCAGATCTCAACCCCATTGAGAATTTGTTGGATGAAGTTGAACGAGCCATCAGACAGCTGGATCCACAACCCTGCAATTTCACACTCCTGGAAAGTACTATTCATCAAGCATGGTCTCAGATTCCACAAACCACTTATCAACATCTCGTGTATTCCATGCCACGAAGAATCGACGCGGTATTAGAGGCAAAAGGTGGCCCAACGAAGTACTGAGGTGGGTGGTCATAACATTATGTCAGGTGTTGCCTCCCATATCATAAGTAACCCTTACTCTATGACTCTTCAACATCGTCGAATACGCATACCCTGTGCCCTTTTCTCTTTGTTTTGTTGTAGCATGTTACATATAGCTGTATTTATCATTGCCGCATTCCAGAAGCCTGATATGGTATACACTTCGTTCAAACAGCTTTGAAAACTCAGTTCGTTCTACGTCTTCGCAGTGGTCTGCTATTACAATATCTTTACTGTGAGTTGCGCAATCAAGTTAACAAGTTTTTCACTACTTGGGCGCTAAGGTACCGTTGGTTTTAGTTCCAGCAGTACAATGAACGTCTCGCTGTTTAGAATTCCTTCCTCCATATGTGAGGATTTTCGGTTTTTCCTTGTTTGAGTGTTTTCATATATTCTGGTTTTCACGCGTTATGCTCTAATTTCTTTAGACATTGTATATTTTCATTTGCATGTACAAAGACTTAACTAGGGCGGAGCAGACTGGGTGATTGCACAGGGTGCTTCTCAAGAGAGGGAGCAAACATCACTGATTACAACCTTATTGAAATTGGAACTGAAGCTTTAGTACCTGTTCCCCTTTCAGTTTTTTCACTCAATGCATTTTCTTTTCTCCTTTAATAGAATTTGGTTATAATATGTTTCGCATGTTTCTGAAATCTTGGAGCTTAAAATTCGCCTTTCTTCCTCAAATGTTCAGGGGCTGTTAGTTTCTAACATGCAGAAATGGAAACGCAGTTGTACGTCATAATAAAATATATAATAAATAAGGTTGTTGTTCACATTGCTGAAGGTTTTCTGATTGTTACTCCATCACTACTGCCAACTGAGAGTCACGACTGTCAGCTGCATACGCTTCGTTTGAAGTAGTACCGAAAGTCTGCACTCCGAAGCAGTTGGGAATCTCACCTCTCTCTTCCGTTTCTGAATTTTACGGCCCTAAATGGTGTCCAGCGGCCAGTTCGACTTCACTACACAGTACATCCATGATATAAGGATAAGAAAAATGCACGAAACTCTTCTGCTGAGTGTGCCTCCTCATCTCTTAACTTCTTCCGATTCAATTAAAGATAATAAAGTGCCGTTCCCTTTTGGAATACGAAATGATACCTCGCTCCACGATACCCTATTTACTATTTCATACCATAATAAAAGTACGTAAGCATTAGGTTTTTGAACTATGATGAAAATGGTAGTCAAGGGAGTGGAAAATTTGCGAAGGCTGCGTTCCAACATTAAGAAGTTCCTATAGGAAGGAAATTGAACCGAACTTAAACATCTAAAATCAACTGAAAGCACACTCTTGGGACATATTCACTGCTTTGTTGCTTAATAAGAATCTCAAGTTCTTATATCAGGGTGATTCTTCTTGCGAATTAAACTAGACGATAAAAGAAGTTTAAGTTTCGTTTTGTTTCTTATCAAGTAATGAAGAAACCCTGCTGAATTTCTTTGCATTAAATTGTTCTCACACATTTTTACAACATTTGGTCAGATTTAGATCAGGCGGTGGCTTCCCGAAAATCCTGTACAAACAGTCCCGATTTGATTGTGCCTCCCCGTAGAGGTAACGTTTGTATGCTACATGAATTTCGCTTAACAGTGTATATTTAGGTATACACTATTGTATATCAATATACACCATAAATTAATTTGTATATATACACTGATTGGCCACTTTATTATGACCACCCCCTCAGTACTTCATTGGGCCGCCTTTTGCCTTTAATATTGCGTCGATTCTTCGTGGAATGGACTCCACGAGATGTTGATAAGGGGTTTGTGGAATCTGAGACCATGTTTGGTCAATAGCACTTTCCAGGAGTGTGAGATTGCAGGGTTGTGGATCCATCTGTCTGATGGCTCGTTCAACTTCATCCCACAAATTCTCAATGGGGTTGAGATCTGGAGATTGTGGGGGCCACCTAAGCAAAGTAAACTCACCGGCATGTTCCTGAAAACAATCCCGTACAATGCGAGCACTATGGCAGGACGCATTATCTTATCGAGAGTAGCCATCGCCATTGGGATAAACCATTCACATGACAGGATGCACTTGGTCCGCAACGATGTTTAGATATGATGTGCCAGTCAGACACGAATTAAAGGGCACAAAGCATGCCAGGAAACCATTCCCCAAACCATAACGTTGCCTCCACCAGCTTGAAGGGTTGTAGCAATGCATTTGGGGTCCATGCTTTCGTGCTGTTTCCGCCAAATTCTCACTCGGCCATCGGCATGGTTCAACTGAAAACGTGATTCATCGGACCACATTTGTTTCCAATTATCGACTGTCCAATCCTTGTGCACCTGTGCGAACTGGAGACGTTTTCTCTTGTTAACTGCAGACAGCAAGGGTGTTCGAACAGGCCTTTGGCTGCCATATCCCATACGATGTCGTGTACGGCGAACAGTGCATGCAGAGATCATTTGAGGGGATCCTTGATTAAGATGGTCTGTAATTTGCTGCACTGTTGCCCTTCTGTTGTCTGTTACCAGTCTGGACACTCTCCGTTCCGCCCGAGCAGTCACTAGTTGATGACGACAACACGTTGCACGTAGAGACCCAGTTTTTTGGCTGACAGTCCAGTCTTTAAACACTTTAACAACAGCTGTTCTGGAACATTTCACGAATGTGGTAGTTTCGGTGATACTCGCTCCATGGCTCCGAGCTCCTACAATAATCATACGTTGAAAGTCCGTCAAATCGCATTTTTTACCCATCTCGTCAACCCAAAAATCACTTCTACTACTGTCGCAAGCACTAAGCTTTCCCTTTTTATACTAGCCTCTCCCTCTGGCGGTAACAGCGCAGCTAATTTGCTTAAAACTGTCAGGTGGTCCTAATAAAGTGGCCACTCAGTGTATATACAGGGTGCATCGGAAAGTATCTTTAGTCTGGAATAACTTGCGAACAGAGAGAGGTACAGTTATGCAAATGAGATAACGCTACAGTAAAGCGACCACGCCTGATCGAATGCAACCAATAGCAGCGCCCCTAGTGGCGAAATGCAGAAGTTAGCCATTGCAAATCGAAAGCGAAAAGACATAGAGCAAAATTTCCAAATACAAAGTTGTAGAGCATCAATTAATTAGCACAAAACGACATTTGTTTTAAACGGATAAGATAAATTGTTGCCTGAATACCGGAAAATGTCCGAAATCGATGCGCGACCTTTTGTGTGAACGTTTGAAGGGAACAGGCATAGGTATGAGCAAATACACACAATTTATTACATAAATGCGTACGTATGTCAATACAGTTTGATGACTTCAGACAAAACAAAAACAAGAAAGGCAAACGGGCGCACACTGATAAAAAGTTAATGTCGAGTATGTTCGAAGAGTTGGCCATTGCTCACGATACACATTTGTATTCGTGAAAGTAACTCTGCATGCACATTCCTCAGCATGGAAGGTGTTACACTATTGCAAGCATCTGTAACACGACGACGTAGATCCAGCAGACTTGTAGGCGCTGTTGCACATACCTGATTTTTTACGTAACCCCAGAAATCCAAGCTCGCCATTCTCACACAGAGTACGTAGACCTAAACTTCTAATCAGGGTACATCCTGCTACTGGATTTTATATCGTAGGTACGGTACAACGTCACAATCTGCATTTGCATACGGCTGCATTTGCGAAATGTGAATATGCAGATTCGAATCGTTGCATATCCATTTCGGACATTTTAGGGTATTTAGGCGACAATTTACCTTATCCGTGTGAAACAACTGTCGTTTTGTACTGATTTATTGATGCTCTAGAACTTTGTAGTTGGACATTTTGCTCTATCTCTTTTCGTTTTTGATTTGCAATGACTAACTTCCGCATTTCGTCACTAGGGGCGCTGTTATTGGTTGCATTCGATTGGGCGTAGTCGCTTTACTATACCGTTATCTCACTTGCATAACTGTACCTTTCTCCGTTCGCAAGTTATTTCAGGCTAAAGGGACTTTACTATGCACCCTGTATACATACATGCACACACACACACACACACACACACACACACACACACACACACACACACACACACACACACACACACCGGAGAGCCGGAGAGTCAAAACATTATGACACCAGCGCGTCTTTATGCAAATCAAAGCAACTGCATGTAAATAACCACACGTGTGAAGGTCAAGAAACGGTATAAATAACACCTGACACTGAACTCTGTTAATCAGTATTATTCTTGTTCTTCAGACGGGAAAGGCAGAGGACTTAACCGAGTTTGACAAAGGCCAAATCGTAATGTCCAGATGACTGATTCAGAGCATTTCCGAGACGGTATGGCTTGTGGGATGCTCACAGTCAGCCGTGGTTAGTACCTCCAAAACGTGGGCCGAGGAGGGTAAACCACGAACCACTGGCAAGGTGTGGGCCGACCACGGCTGATCGATGCTAGAGGTGATCGAAGGCTATTCCGTATGGTTCGTGCCAGTAGAAAGAATACTGTGACGCAGCTCGCCGGTAATTTGGATTCTGGTGACGGGAGTAATGTGTCACAACACACAGTACATCGAATCCTGCTGACAATGGGGCTGTATAATCGCAAGCTGCTGCGATGCCCATTCTAACCTCGGTTCACCATGGAAAGCGCCAGCAACTCGCACGTGATGATCAAAATTGGACCTCAAATGATTGAAAGAAGGTATTCTGCTCCGATGAATCTCGTTTCCTGATGCATCATGCGGATTCCCGGGTGCGTTACGTGGGGAAGTGTTAGCACCTTAGGAGGGCAACAAGCCGGTGGAGGAAGTGCGATGCTTTGAGCAATGTTCGTGTGGAAGACCCTGTTCCAGTCATTCATGTGCAGGAAACTACGACATCTACCACCCACCAAAATAACATTGCAGACCAGTACATCCTTTAACGGCAACGGTATTTTCCGCTAGTAGCGCCCTCCTTCAGCATCATAATGCGCCATGCTACAATGCCTGGATTGTTCGAGACTGTTTCGCAGTACATGAGGAAAGCTTCCAGGTATTGCCCTGGACTCCAGATATCCCAGACATCTGTTGTTTGTATTGGAACAGTAAATCGTTCTGCGGAGACACAACCACGTAGCTCACCAATACAAGAATTAGGGGATTTTCTGGAAACATGTTGGTACCAGATACTACAAGACACCTTTAGAAATCTTGTAGAGTCTATGCCTCTCCGGGTAATAACAGTTTTGGCGGCGAGCGGGTGGAGGACCAACATGTTTTGGCTCTTCGGCGTGTAGGTCTACAAGAAATGCCTAGTTACGCCTCTGTGTATGTATGTTGAGTTCTTTAATACTCATTGTGCAGTATTTGCGAGTAGTAGCTGCATCATGATTTGCTGTGTTCCTGTTATTAACGATCTGCGTGTATGCAGGTCGAATGTGTTATCGTACATACACCAATGAGCCATTACATTATGACTACACCCAGCCTAAAGAAATCAGCGTGCCAGTAGACCGAACAGTGGCGCAGGTGAAGTTCACAAAGCAGTATATATACAACTCGAGGACCGGCTTTCGGTTATAAGAGTGTTCGGAGTCAGAATGGGAAAAAGCCGTCGATTTATCGGAGTCTGATAAAGGGCAAATTGTGATGGCACAGCGCCTTGGAACTACGATCTCGGAAACGACGCGCGGTTTCTGGGTTGTTCACGTACCGCTGTAGTGAGTACGTATCAAAAGTAGTGCACATGTGACCAAACGACGAGCTGTCGTCCAGCTGTGTGTCGTCCGCAGCTCATCGATGCCAGAGGAGAGCGGAGACTGTCGCCCATTGTTCACAGAGACAACAGGGCCACAGTGTGACAAATCACTCGCAGCTGCAACAGTGGTGATCAGGGCAATATGTCACAGCACACAGTTCATCGCAGCCTTCTGCATACGGGCCTGCGTAGCCGAAGACCCAGTCAGGTCCCTAAGCTGACTGCACATCATTGCCAACAACGCATGAAATGGGCCCAAGATCATCGAGATTGGACCGCGGATGACTGGAAGAAAGTGGCCTGGTCTGGCGAATCAAGATTCCTGGTGCATCATGTAGACGGCCGAGCGCGGATACGCCCATTACCGAAGGAGGCTATGGCACCTGGATGCATTGTCGGAAACAGTCAGGCTGCGGCTGTGTTATGCTGTGGGCGATGTTTTCTTCAGATACTTTGTTCCCAGTTATCCCAATAGCACAGTCCCTGACAGCTGTCAGTTATTTGAGCATCGTTGCGGATCAAGTTCAGCGATTCATGGTAACTGTGTTCCCTGCTGGTGATGGCCATTACCAACAGATAATGCGCCATGCCACACTGCCAGAATCGTCAAGGAGTGGTTCGAGGAACATGCTGGTGACTTTCTGTTAATGCCCTGGACTCCAAATTCACCTGAAATGAACCCAATCGAATATTTATGGTTCGACTTGGAAAAGCGAGTTCGCGCTAAATCACCACCACCCCGAAATGTACGAGAACTGGAGCACCTGTTGTTGACATTATGGTACCAGATACCCCAGGATACCTCGCCGACTGGCCGCTGTTTTGCTGGCTAGAGGAGGGTCCTACAGCTTATTAGCTAGGTGGTCATAATGCAATAGCTCATCAGTGTAAATGATTTTTCTTGCTATTTCTTATCTCTTATACATATGTAGTCTCGGTTACCCTGTAATTGCATTCTTAAACTTGTCAATCTGTGCCTCTAGTGTATTCAGACCTTTCTTGTATATTGTACCTTTTTTTCTCTCTCTTTTTATGTATTTTTCTCTGCTTTACCTGTTTTTAGATGTCGTAAGTACGTAAAATCATATTTCTCATTTGTTTGCTTTATTCACTTGTTAATACAAATTGTACCTGAATTTTGAAGCAATGTATCTTGCTGAAAGAATGGCAAAATGACAAAATAACAGCACCAACAAACAGAGAAAGGTTCGCAGTAACTACATGTAACTTGTTTTTATTAGAAAAAGTAGAACTTATTTCTCTCCTACTCGATAGCGTGTCCATGTATGTGTGACGTCGGTAGGCGATTTCGTTTAGCTGGAAAAACATCTGAGAATTCAAAAGACGCCATCGTTTTTAGGAATTCGTAATAACACGATGCATCCGTTTTGGCATTTGACTTCGACTAGCAATCATAGGTGACAGTTATCATCCATAGCTGGGCCTCCTGCGCTAAACGGTGGGGTAGTAGCAGTGTTGCCATTCTATTGATTTATCAGTAGATCTACTGTCCTACTGATTTTGTCTGCAGTCTACTTATAGATTTTCGTAATCTACTGATTTTTCTCTATTTTAAAACCATCTACACACACAGGGAAACGCTATCTAAGAATGTCTACATTCTTTCAGTACCAGTAACACACCCAGAAATTTCCCAAGGGGGGGGCACACAGAAGATTTTCAAGGTGGGGGTGACCCTCATAAATTTACCGGGAAAAATAGTCAGGTGCTATAATAATAATTATGAAGGAGGTTGACTTTTGTACGTTAATTCTTATCCAGTTACCAGAAATGTTGCAGTACAAGAAAGCTAAATGATTAGCAGAAGCAGTAGATGAAATTCTTTTCCTGGTTAGATTTTTCTAAATTTATTTAACAGAACTACTCCCTTATAATTATTGTATGTTATAATTATACGGTACATGATTAAGAAGTATATGTAGATCGTGTATCGTGATTTTTTGTTTCAAACTTCGACGTAATAATTTAACGCTCTGTCAGCCCAAGGTGGGCTGTCCCCGTCCCCTCCTCCGTGAGTGCGCCACTGTTCAGTACTCACTATCTACTGATCCAATCGACAAGGCTCACCTCAGAAATGGTCTGTAGAGAAAAGTCTGACGAAGACTAAAATTATTCAGCACCTGCTACCTATTATTTTTTTTAAATTCATACTGGTTGCCATGAAATATTCTTTATTCTAGATAACTAATTAGTCTGTTATACAAAGATTTTCCCTAGTTTTGGTAAAATGCAGAATGTTAGGAAAACGGCTGTAGTACTGTATTTGTGTAAATGATACTTTTTTCTTCTTTTGAGTTTAGCACTGATTTCACGTACTTTGGAACATCTGGGTATCGTAGTAAGAAATGTAAGTATACAGAGTACAAAGTAAAGTCCTAACTCACCCCAATAAGTTTGGAACGAACCATGCTAGAGCTATAAAACTTAGATGTAGGTATAATAAAGTGACCATGCCCTATCCGATGGCATCAATGGTGGCACCCCTAGTGGTGAAATGAGAAAGTTGGCAAGTCTAACTCGCGAACCAAGAGAAATAATGAAAAAATGGCAATGACAAACTTGTAGAGCATCATTGACTTAGTACGCGAAATGAAATCTTACGTCGCCGCCCCGGTTGCGCAGTGGTCTAAGCGATGGTCTCTGATCATTCGTCCGAACGGGGTCCGGGTTCGAATCCCGGTGAGGCATGGATGTTGTGTTTGTCTTACGGCACTGCCTCTCTTCTTTCCCTGGAACCAGTGGCCCTAAATTAGGGACGGGTGACTGCTTATAGCCCATTGAGTTGCTCACGGTGGTCGTTAAACCTCCAATCAAAAAAAAAAAAAAAAAAAGAGAAATCTTACGTCCACCAAAAGTGCGTATGGAAGACGTGAAACACTGTTGAAGCGGAATCCGTTTCTGGCCACTGACGCAACACACATTTGTACGTAAAGCCCCAAATGATTCAAGAAGCAGCGTCATATGTCGCTCATTTGTTTACAGGGCACAAAGAGCTGAGTACGATAGCAAACGATGACCATGACGTAGCACCCAGCCTGCGATATAAAACCCGGTCAGAGATATGTGGTCGTCAAACGAGTGAACTTTCACATGGCGGGCTATTCCAGATATGAGTACTGTGAGATGGTGCTGCCTGCTGTACGGTGAGTGTCAACATAACGCTAAGGCAGCAGCACGGCAGTATGCCTTATTTTTCCAGGCTGGTCCACATCCAACTGATAGGACTATCAACCATGCTGTTCAACGGCTCAGCAAGATTAGGGGAGGATCCAGATGTTTACTCTAGGGGGATGCGGTTTTTCGGGTATAAAAAGAGGGGGAGAAAACATTATGGAAGGGTTTTTTTTTAAATATACACTGACGGGAAAAAAATCCCAACGCCAAGAAGGGGTTGTGTTAGGTAAATGACAGTTGGTAGGAGGTGAGAGTACATCTGTAAGATGACGTCTATGCAAATTTCGCGCTCGGCGCATACGTGTGGCGCTAGTAGTGCCCCTCGGAACATGCAAAGCAGGTTTGCTGTAAATACGCGTTGTAATGTTCGTCAGCGTTAGTTATCGTTGAGATTCGACATAGGGTGTTGATGTTAGTCAAGAATGCCTTTAAGAAGGCGAAGAAGCCATTATCAACAGCTCACGGAGTTTGAACGAGGTAGTGTAATAGGGCTACGAGAAGGTGAATTTTCTTTCCGCAATATTGCAGAACAACTTGGCAGGAATGTAGCCACTGTGCATGATTGTTGGCAGCGGTGGTCAAGGGAAGGTACTGTCTCAAGAAGACCGGGTTCCGGCCGGCCACGTGGCACTACTGAGAGGGAAGACCGCCGTGTACGGCGTATGGCCGTGGCGCATCGTACCGTGTCTGCGGCAGCAATTCGAGCTGCAGTTGCCACCACAGTGACACAACGAACTGTTACAAATCGGTTACTTGAAGGACAGCTCGAGGCAGACGCCCTGTAGCGTGTATTCCACTTACTCCAAACCACAACCGTTTACGACGTCAGTGGTGTCAAGCTAGAGCTCATTGGAGGGCGGAGTGGAGATCTGTTGTGTTTTCTGATGAAAGCCGGTTCTGCTTGGGTGCCAGTGATGGCCGTGTGTTGGTTAGAAGGAGGCCAGGTGAGCGCCTGCAACCAACCTGTCTGCGGCCGAGACACACTGGACCTACACCTGGATTTATGGTCTGGGGAGCAATTTCCTATGACAGCAGGAGCACTCTCGTGGTTATCCCACGCACCCTGACGGCACAGTTGTACGTCGGTCTGGTGATTCAACCTGTTGTGCTGCCATTCATGAACAGCATTCCAGGGGGTGTTTTCCAACAGGGTAACGCTCGCCCGCATACCGCTGTTGTAACCCAACATGTTCTACAGATTGTGTCGACATATTGCCGTGGCCTGCTAGATCATTAGATCTTTCACCAATCGAGCACGTATGGGACATTATTGGACGACAACTCCAGCGTCACCCCCAACCAGCATTAACCGTCCCTGTATTGACCGACGAAGTGCAACAGGCATGGAACTCCATCCCACAAACTGACATCCAGCACCTGTACGACACAATGCATGAACGTTTGCGTGCTTGCATTCAACATTCTGGCAGTTACACCAGTTATTAATGTACCAGCATTTCACATTTAAAATGGCTCTTCTCGCGCTTACAATAAGCTGTGATCTTGAAACCTTAATCGATTAAATATGTTACCTATACAAATGTATTGCCGCCATTTCATTCCTCTACAACTATTTTTTCGTGGTGTTGGGAATTTTTTTCCGTCAGTGTTTATATTGGTGGTGCTGCTCCTACCTGGCGTTTCTTTGCAAGGTCTTTAGAACACTTCCACTTGCTCCAGGAATATTAAATTGTTAAATACCTGAACGAGAGCAAGCAATAGGTGAAAAATCACAATAATTTCAGTGCGATCCATTGCAAGTTTCCCGAAGAAATGAACTTTATGCTTTTTTGAAATCGTCACAGACTACGTCTCAATGAAATCCTTCAAAATAAAGCCCAAGCCCTTATATTCCGAGTCGGTTAATTCAATAAAAAAAAATTAGTGGTCTCCTCCTGACATATTCTCATACATTAAAGTAAATACACGCTTGATTTCAGCCAAAACATAATGAACACACGGATTAGTCATAAAATCGCTAAATATAAAACACGGTAATTGGAATTTTTCTCTCCCCTCTCCCCCTTTTTTTTGTTGTACTGTGCTCGACGGTAGCACAGTAAAACAAAAAAAAAGGGAGAGAGGGGAGAGAAAAGTTCCAGTTACCGTGTTCATTTTCGACTTCTTTTCATTGGTGATGAAATAACGAAACTCTGCGTCCTTTGGAAATTGACGCAAAAAAAAAAAAAAAAAAAAGGAAAATGAAAGCAGTTCTGATATGGGGTTACTTTACGTACATGAATGGAAACTCCAATGAAGGACGGTAAACACACGTGCGTACTCAGTGTGTATTACAATCACACTCGTGCAAAAATGAGATAAGTTTGAATTATAGATTCAGGATTCAGATTTGTTTTTATTTTTTGCAGACTGTTTCGAGACTTCACAGACTCTAGACAATATGACAGTAGCAAAGAACTAACAAAGAATACCCCCATGCTTCCCCCCCCCACTGTCCATGTATTCCCTTTTGCGCGCTCTCTCTCTCTCTCTTTATTTTATTCCTTGATCTTTCTTGTTTTACTGAAGCTAAATCAATGTAATACGTATTGTCCAATTACGTAGTGAATTTAATTGTAAATTTTTTTAGAAAAACTGAAAATAAAATATGAAACGTTAATAATTTACGATATTCTCTACTTTAAACGTAAAAACTTGGTTAGGGTTTAGGGGGTGGTCGCCCCCTCTGGATCCGCCACTGAGCGAGACTGCAGCACAGCAGCTCGTCCAAGCTCGGAGAGACCTCCGCACGTAGGATCACAATAGGTTCAACCAGAAGACGTCCTGGGATATGTCCTCGCGCATCCACAAAACAATACTTGAGGCGTCGGTGCGGCATGCGGTTTGACAGCCTCTCGTCAGTGGCCAGAAACGGATTCCGCTTCAACACTGTTTCGAGTCTTTCATACACTCTTTTGCTAGACGTAAGATGTCATTTCGTACTAAGTCAGTGAAGCTCTGCAGCTTTATCATTGACATTTTTGCATTATCTCTCTTGGTTCGCGAGTTAGATTTGCCTATCTCCTCATTTCATCACTACGGGCGCTGTCATCGATGTCATCGGATCGGACATGGTCACTTTACTATACCTACACCTAAGTTTTATGGCTCTAGCGCCGTTCGTTCCGAACGCATTGGGATGAGTTAGGACTTTACTTTGCACCATGTATAACTCTTTGTTTTTAGGGAGACAAGTGGGACCGATCTAACTGTGACTAGATTAAAAGACAAATGCCATGATTATTTACACCAACATTAATTTTAATTATGTGCACTACTTTGTAAAGCTGATCATCAGTAATATCTTATAGTAAATCGTCTCAGGATTGTACTGGTTTCAATTTTATTCCGATGTTTAATAGCAGTCGGTAAAGTACTGGTATCATTTGAAATGCCAGTATGTTTAAGTGTTTCTACGTATTGAAATTACATCCAATACATTTGTAAGGTGATGCATAATTCAAGCAAAAAAAATTCGGATCTACTACTGATTTTTTGAGCTCTGGTCTATTATTAAAAGAAATCCGTCTTGTTGCACGATGATATTTATTCAGCTAAAAAATGAAATCTATATACCGTTTAAAAACACATGAGCACTTTCGGTGTCACATTGACACCTTCATCAGATGTAATTTCACCATGTGGCTACATGCTGGTCTTAAGTACGTGGAGTAGATGCATCATGGGAAAGGTAATGTCAATGTCACATGATATACCAGATAACAAGACAATCAAAAAAGGCATAGTTAACCAATGATCACTTAACAGAAGCAATTGCTATTGTGCTGTCCTTCCCAACAAGATTGCTCCAAGGTTCAGGTAAAACATAAGGATAATAGTCATTACAGCAATTTGTATTATAAGCCGAAATATAGAGGCTTTCTGTAAATAACAAGGAATAAACAGAGTTAGGTGTGTTTATGATTTTAGCGTTGTCCCAGTCTGGGATGGAATTTCCAGCACTTATGGTTCTTGCAAAAGAGGTGCTTTGGTGATTCATTTTTAGATCATATCTGTGTTCATTTAATCTCAAATCCAAATTTCTTTTGGTAGAACCCACATAATGATTGTTTAGTTCACCAGAGATAGTGTCAAGCATAGGAATAACATACACACCCCATTTTTTCCCTTTGTCAATTTTGTCACGATCATTGCGGATAATGGTATATAGATTGCATGATCGTATTCCAAATTGTATTTTATGACGAGAACATATGTTGGTAAGGAGGTTTACAATATGTGGATTAAAATCAACAGATCCAACATACTTTTTAGGCACTTGCTCACTAATTAAAGCTGTTGACATAGAAAAACGTACTTTATTGTGCACTCCCTTAACAACGTTGTCCGGGTAACCATGGTTTTTAGCGAGGGATGATATCCATTGTAGTTCTTGAGCTCTGGCGAAATGGCTAGAAGAATGTGAATATGCTCTTCTAAATAGGAAGTGCAGAGCAGAAATTTTATGCTGAAAAATGTGAGCAGAATTGTACGGAATTAGAGTGGGTGTGGAAGTAGGTTTTCGATAAACGGCAAAAGACAGGGAATTGTCAGAAGGGGTACGAGTAATTTGAAAGTCAAGATAAGGTAAGACGAAATTATTTTCAAGTTCTATCGTGAGTTTGATGGAGGGGTATTGAGCAGACAAATAGCGTTGACAAACTGCTGTAACTGATTTATGCTATATGGCCAAATTACCAAGATGTCATCAACGTAACGGATGTAGAGATCTGGTGAACTAACGTAACGGATCTGGTGAACTAAACAATCATTATGTGGGTTCTACCAAAAGAAATTTGGATTTGAGATTAAATGAACACAGATATGATCTAAAAATGAATCACCAAAGCACCTCTTTTGCAAGAACCATAAGTGCTGGAAATTCCATCCCAGACTGGGACAACGCTAAAATCATAAACACACCTAACTCTGTTTATTCCTTGTTATTTACAGAAAGCCTCTATATTTCGGCTTATAATACAAATTGCTGTAATGACTATTATCCTTATGTTTTACCTGAACCTTGGAGCAATCTTGTTGGGAAGGACAGCACAATAGCAATTGCTTCTGTTAAGTGATCATTCGTTAACTATGCCTTTTTTGATTGTCTTGTTATCTGGTATATCATGTGACATTGACATTACCTTTCCCATGATGCATCTACTCCACGTACTTAAGACCAGCATGTAGCCACATGGTGAAATTACATCTGATGAAGGTGTCAATGTGACACCGAAAGTGCTCATGTGTTTTTAAACTGTATATAGATTTCATTTTTTAGCTGAATAAATATCATCGTGCAACAAGACGGATTTCTTTTAATAATAGTATTCATGCACGAATTATAGTGTCAACCGAGCTCTGGTCTACTGATTTCATTTTCATGACCCCTACCAGTGTTGTCTCTGGCAACACTGGTAGGGAGTCACCGCTGTGATATAACTAGAAGGTCACAAAAGTACGACGCTCTTCTGACTGCACTGTCCTTCTGTGCGTCAGGAGTTCACAGCTACTGGTCCGTGCGGACCTCACCACTCAGCCGCGGACGAAGAAGGAAGTTTATAAATTCTCTTTTTTTCCAATAAAAAATACTTCGGAATTTTAAAGACCGATTATACTTCGTTACCAAGAAAGTCTCACGGTCTTTTAGTACTGTTTTTTTCTTCTTTTAAGTCATTATTCCGTTCCTCTACAAAGAGATACATCACTTCAAAATTCAGGGACAACTTACTTGCATCAATTGCTATTTTTTAATTGTACTTTTAGCAATACCTTTTCGTTGGTTTTTGAACATAATATGTGATGAATATCTATTATGCATTTGTAATTGGTGTTTACTGATTGAAAAGTTATTGCTCACCTACAGAACATATCCGAGTATTACGTTCTTTTGACTACTCTATCAGTTGTGGTTTGTACATTCTATTATATATATTGCACATGTTTATTGCTTTTCTGCCTATGTTAGCGTGCTTTCTCTTTCGATGCCGTAACTGGGGTCGTGCATGCGCCGATTCACGTATGCTCTGTCAGCCAGTTTATTTCTAGCGTCTGTATACTACCTTCTTTTGTACGCATTATGATGTTTTTGTTTAAATGTATTGTTGGTTTGTATCTTAACGTTAACTTTACTTCACTGCAAAACACTAAAAGCTTAATTCACTTAACGTTTAACTTAGTGAACTGGCTTCACTGCAGAACCCGCGAAACTTCCCTACTCGTTGAAGATGAAAATCAGGGTTGGCTAGTATTATTTTTACTGGGGCAAGTTGGATAGCAGCTTTAGTTACTAAGCACTAAAAGGAAGAATTTCGATGCATTTTACTAGACGCGGCAAAGTAATTCGCGCAATCCTCACTTCCTTGGATACATATTCATTAATTTTGGAATTGTCTTGAAGCTTTCGCACTTTTTGGAATACAAAAAAATCCAAAGTTTGAGGTCCATTTCTGTAAATGTTCCGTCTATCCATTTTTAATAAAATTAGTAAAACCTGACGAGTTACATACCGTATAACAAACATGTCACACTGCCACCAGTACTACGCACTGATTAAAGGAAAATTTTATGCCTAGGAAAAGGGTCTGAAAATAAATGTTTTCGTGGATCAGGGTTGAGCGGAAGAACACACAGATACAATACCTTCGCCCTGCTTAACTCCCTTCCTTCAAGTCAG
Organism: Macrothele yani; assembly: GCA_039090855.1. NCBI lineage: Eukaryota > Metazoa > Arthropoda > Arachnida > Araneae > Macrothelidae > Macrothele > Macrothele yani. The sequence continues at coordinate 77,362,093 of CM077023.1, read as the reverse complement.
CAACCTTGTCATGTGCTCATCTCTTCCAAAGCCGTCGTCAGCCACGTCTTGCTCTCTCCCTGCCCCAGGGCAGGCTTAAGAGCGCTGGTATGGGTTTAGACTTCCCTTTCCGTGTTGGCATCCTATGCTTAGTAGCACAAACAAACAGTGGGGCAATTATCAATGGCGTCTCTTAGTGAAGTCCTATCCGCCCTCCTCATTCTCCTCAGGATATACTAACATGAAAAAAGGCCTAAACTAAGCATTTTGTAGAGTGGAGAAAACAATGAAATTTTAAAGACCCTGCGGATGCTATTTTGATAATCTTCCTACGGAGCAGCAAACAAAGCACTTCTTGGGGGAGATCTACACGACGAAAAACACCAAATTCATCATTACTTGACAAAGTCCAGATTATATTTTAAAGTTTAAAAAAAATTGAAAAATGGCACATCTGTGAGCGAGAAACATTTCACATCCCCATGGTGACGTCCTTGCATGACATGAACTTTCAAACTAACGTCCAAGGGTACGAAATGGGTATCATTCTGCGGAAGAAATATTCTTCACTTAATACGTAGAACAAGATCAAGATTATTAACCTCGCAATCAGATATGCCCGAATCGCCAATTTTACTGTTATATACGTAACATGTGTCACATCAGAGAACTTGAAAATCACCCTGGAGCTGGAATCGAACTTTCATTTCACGATTTCCGTTCGAGCATACTATCCACACCTTTCTTCCACGCAATCCGTATCTGAAATACTAATGATTTACCTAATTACGCTACGAGGAAGCAGAATTTGTTTCGAGTGGCGAAAATCTGAAGAGGTTCAGATTCTTCATACTCAGATACTTGAAATTTCATTGTCTTGGGATGTTTAACAGATAGTGTGCTCGAACGGAAATCAGGAGATGCGGGTTCGATTCCAGCTTGAGTGCGATGTAATTTTCAAGTTTTCCGATATGATGGATGTTACGTATAGAACAGTAAAACTGGCGCATCGAACTTTACTTTTCTTTGAGAGCCCCCCCTTTACCGCCCCCTAAAAATTTAAGCAGTTAGAAGACATGGCGAGTGCAACCGTCTAAGATTTTAGGGAACTCGGATATAAGTACGGGAATTTTCTGAATTCACGAAAATTTTATTACATAAATGAATTTTTTGTTAAATTTAGTGTTTGTACTTCTGGGAAATGGAGGGATTCCTTTGAGCGAACGTCTAAGAGAATAGTAGAAAGACACCATTTTCGTAATTATAGTTTAAAGATATGAGAGAGAGAAAGAGATATTCCCTATCAAGTTACAAACTAAAATCATAAACAGTCTTATGACAGCAAATATTAAAAAAAAGATTTTACAATAAAAAAAAAACAGCGTCAGTAAGCTAAAATTGCTGTGAAAGAAATAGTAACTTGTTAAGGATATGGATGTTCCTATCTATCCACGATTTCCAGTACTACGTACGTTGAATAAATAGTATGTAGCAGAAAATTATTTTTACTGGAGATATCATCACCAGCGTCAGGAAAAACCTACATAAACGGACTTTTTTGCTAAAATTTCTGACAAGTACTTCAAAATTTGTGCCCTCTGTATGATGCTTAGCCTCCGTAATACCCCCCCCTCAGTTCTGAGATGCTGGCGTCGCCATTGTTCAGGCATATCTCATTGTTAGGCTAATAATTCTGAATCACTTTATTTTTTGTTGTGGTATGACATCCAAGTTGAACACACTTAGCCAGAAAACACTTGTTGGCTTCGAATCAAATCACTACAACACGTTGCTCAATCCAACAGTCAACTACAGTTATCTCTATCGGTTCTGAATAATCGTGAGCTTACAAGCTTTCTCTCTCTATCGGCTCATTACATAGATATGAATCATTTAGAAAACATTACTCAAGAGTCGTCTAAGAACCATTGCTCTCCTCACACTGCACAATGAGCTCTTATCTCAGCAGTCTTACTACGATGCTTGTCCATTGACCCGCTGTAAGTACTTGCCAACTTCAAATGCATCGAGAGGTACTCTGTGGCGTTAAGTTAGAAAATATTTATCGAAAAGAAATAAAATTTTCATAAGAACACAGAAACTTATAACGAAGTAAATTTCTCCGTCATTTTTGGTCCACGCCGGGAATCGAACCCGAATCCACTTATTCCGGAACAAGTCGCTCTACCAACTGAGCTACGCAGACGTTCGTCCACGCTGCTATCTGCCTTTATGTCGTGTGCGTCCTGCGAGACAGGCACGTCACAAACTCAAAGAGATGGTTGAAATACAGGTATACATACGCCACAGCATATTAAATGCTTTATTATTATTAGTATTAGTATTAGTAGTAGTAGTATTAGTAGTATAAATACTGTAGTAGTAGTAGCAGTAGTATTGTATTGTACTGCAAGCGCTGCATGTTTCGTACCAGAAAGTTGCACTCAGTTCTTGCTGTTGTATTATGTTTTATCAGTTTCCCTGATGACGACGTGTTTCATTCAGTTTCTTATTAATGATATGTTCCATAAGGTGATGAACGCTGTGATATGTTTTACTATATAGAATGCAATGTACACTCACGGACAATGAAATTTGCGCACCTTGAAGAAAACATGCTACAACCGCGAGACTTTGCAAATAGCTAGAGTGAGTGCTGGTGTGCAAATGATCCACGTTTGGTGCGACTGCGCATGACCCCACACCCTGTGCTGGCGCTGCAAGCACGAACCGGCAGCCTTTTAAACCGGCGTGTAGTCGATGCCCCATGAAATCGAAAAGCACCGGCCGACGCAAGCAAGAGTATAGAGTGACAAGTATGCCGGGTAGATGCCAGAGAGGTCGATTTACGCAACTTACGGACTTTGAGAGAGTCCTGATCATCGGGCTGAAAACCGCATGGTGGTCGGCGAGCCGTATAGTCCGCCACGTGGATCGGTCTGACCATACGTCCAACTGTGTTGGGAACAGTGGACACGCGACGGCGTTGTCACACGGCGCAGCGGCTCCGGACGGACCAGGAGGACCATCGTTAGAGACGATCGACGGATCGTACGCCAGGCACGAATGGATCCTACGAGGACCCGGTACACTACACAGGCAGATGTAGCGGCTCCTGTGTGCCCACGAACCATTTCCCGACGTCTCGCGGAAGTGAATCTGCGATCCCAGCGCCCCTTACGTGTGCTGCCATTAACACCGGAACATCGCTGGCTCCGTGTGCAGTGGTGCCAGGCCACAGCGACGTGGAACGTCACAGACGGGCAACATGTGGTGTTTAGCGATGAGTGCTGCTTTGTTTTGGGAACAGATGATCATCGTGTCCGGATGTGGAGGTCCCCGGGTCAACGACACAATCTCAACCTCGCTATCGAGCGCCACACCTCCCCCACTGCAGGCATTATGGTCTGGGGAGCTATTGCCTACGATAGCCGATCAGCTCTAGTAGTGGTACGTGGATCATTGACGGGCTAGCGATATGTCGATGAGATCCTACGGCCCCATATGCTTCCATTTCTGGCCGGGATTCCAGGTGCGCTATACCAGCAGGATAATACCGGTACGCACACGGCTCGGGTTGCCCAGGACTTCCTACATCATATCCAGACACTTTCATGACCTGCCCGCTCCTCGGACATGTCCCCTATCGAGCATGTGTGGAACCAGTTGAAACGCCGGCTGCCGCCGTGCCGCCCTATTCGGAATTTGGAGCACACCGTCCAACACGTGTGGGCCAGTCTGCCGCATGACAACATCAGGCGTCTGTTCACCTCCATGCCATACCATATTGCAGCATGTATCGCAGCAAGAGGCGGTGCAACGCGCTACTGAAGATGACCGGATTGCGTGCCACAGATCCCCCTGTATATGTGCTGCAGCTCTGTTTTTGCCATCTGTATCATTACGTCCATAAAATTTCAGTTCAATCCGATGCTTCCTTCTTGGTGAGCAAATTTCATTGTCCGTGAGTGTATGTTACTGTATCTTATAATCCTGTTACATAGCGCATTCTGTTATTGTACATTATGTATGTAATGTTTGTTGTTTTCGGCATGGTTTTGCAATCTGTTTTCAGCAATAGTGCCTTGGCCAACTGGCTCCTTACTCTCGAAGAGGAGCTGCCTTACAACTCGCCATAAGCTGGATTGAAGTCCGTGCAGTCATTACTTATGCTATTCTGGTGTGGATCTGAGCGAGTAAGCCCTGAAGATGATTGAGGTGGTACAGAACAGGGCCTTAAGGATGATCACTGGAGCTTTTAGTGGCTCCCATCCGAGACCTAAGGAATCAGCTTGAGGTCAAAAATGCCAATACCGTTATCCATCGATTCATGAAAAAGTTATTCACTGGTTTTGACAACCACTCAAGCAGACTGATCAGGAAGGCTGAGGACTAGGACCCGAATGCTATCCTAAGACGGCCCAGGCCTAGGGTGTCAGTCACATCCCAACAGAGGAGGTCAAGGTCGGCTGTACCGTTGACCAGTAACTTAAAACATCTGAATCATCCTTCGGAGGTGAGTTGCGGGTCAAGTTGATCATGATATAGGTGAATCTATGGGTGGATCATTTGTTGAAATGTCTTTATTTGGATCATCTATTGGGATGAATTGAGTTGCGTTGAATTATCCGTTGGGACCGGTGCCTTTTTTCCTACTTTATTGAGGCCTTGCCTGCTTCTCCGCGATAGACTGCATAGCGTGCTATCACTTCTCTTCTTCTTTCTCTAAATTTCTCCTGTATTACTTTCGTATCAGCTACCTTGCCCAAATCTTCCAACTTCCAACTTCTGAGGGATGCTTCAGACTTGGGGTCACGCACTCCCTTCCTAAAACCCCTTATACAGTGGCGTGCAAAAATTAAGGACGAGACGGTTTTTCGAATGTAATGTCGTGCAGAAGTGCTCCACATCGACTCAAATCATACCATAAGATCCCCAAGATGAAAGAATATGGGACAAGTGAGCAAAACCGTCCAAAGAAGGAATCCAAAGGATACAAAGGCACTTTATTGAAAAGGTAGCTGCGAGCACAACTGGACAGAAGACAGAAACATCCATGTGACAAGTGGCTGCCAAAATAATCCAGCCTTTAGTAGGAAATATGATCACTCCTGACTACGTTGCAGGATTTACAACGTCTGTACATGCTGAGGACGAGGTTGTCAAGGAGCTGTTGAGGCATCGCGGCCCATTCCTCTTGCAGCGCCAATCGCAGCGGCGGAATCGTTGCTGGCGGCTAGTGACGTGCTACCAAGCGTCTCCCGAGAAGGTCCCACACGTGTTTGATTGGGTTTAGGTCCGGGGACATTGCGGGCCAATCCATGCGTTGAATATCTTCGCTCCCCAACAGCTCTGCAACAGCCACTGTAAGATGAGGTGTAGCGTTGTCGTCCATGAAGAGGAACTCAGGACCCACAGCACCTCTTAACAGACGCACGTGAGGCAGGAGAACATCGGTACAATAGCGGGCACCAGTGACTGAACCTCCTTCGAAGATGTGGAGGTCAGTACGGCTACCAAGCATGATACCGCCCCAAACGAGAACTCCGCCACCTCCAAATCGGTCCCTTTCGATGATCTTGGAGGTGTGATTGCGTGTTCCCTGCTCTCTTCAGATGTGTATACGTCCAGAATCGCTCGTGAGACTAAATCGGCTCTCATCCGTAAAGAGAACTCGACCCCATTGCTGATGTGTCCAGTTCTTGTGTTCCTGGCACCACAGAAACCACCGTCTCCGATGAGCAGGCGTTAATGGCACACACCGTACTGGTCGTCGTGCAAATAGACCAACTTTGTGCAGCCTCCTGGCCACGGTAAAACGCGATAACGGACGTCCAGTTGTCTGCTGCATGTGCCTTGCGATTTCTCCCGCTGTCTGCCGTCTGTCTCTTCTCGCCTGTAGGAAAATATACCGGTCGTCCGCCACCGTGGTTGCTCGTGGACGACCACTGCTAAACTCTCGGACAGCTGTTCCTGTCGTTTGAAATGCTCTCCAAGCTCGTGAAACGATCCCGAACTCCTCGGCCACACTAGTCACACTTCGACCTTCTTCCAACTTCCCAATGACGCGACCTCGGATAAAGTCATCCAGATGTCGTCTACTGGATTGCCTGTTGGCTATATCACCCGGTGGCAGCAACTTGACGTCGTTCAAACCGATGTACACCGTGCAATAGCTTTCACCGAATTGCTGAGCGTACACCACCCGTGTGCTTTATACCCTTCCGACCCCCTCACGTCATGCTGTATATATGAGCATGCCCTACCGTACCGGACCCTAGTCTATCTCCTGAGTGGTCTTTCGGTCCGTTCTACCTGCTCGTTCCGCTGTTATGCTAATTTCTCCTCTTCGTCCTTAATTTTTGCACACCAGTGTATCATAAAAAAAATAAAAAATGTTCTCTTTAAAACAGATCATCTAGCCCAATGCTATTGTACAATTTTTGCTTCCGTACCCCACAATACAAATTATCTTAACTTTGTACCCCAAATACGTTGTAATTTATGATTTGCCAAATGGAATAATTTAATACTAAAAATACATATTGATTGCCAAACAGCATTGTTTAATATTATAAATATATATGAATTGGGAAACGGCAATGCTTATTATGAATCATACCAAACATACGGCAATATTAATCTTATTATGAAATATCCATTTAGTGAGAAGGCTGGACTTGTTTTTCTGAAGCTAGAAATTCAATTCGGGGACGAATATTAGTAAATGCAAGGATAAGGTCCGGCTCCGGATCAAGGAAATTCCTTTCCTTAGTTTTGATTGATATTAATGCAGAAAAGCCTTGTTTACACAAGTAAGTCGATGGAAATGGAAGAAGCTTTGAAATAGCAAGGTCACTTAACTCCAAGAACTCTTTTCGAGCTGCTGTCCAAAAATCGGAGATGGACATGTTCTCGAATGCTGCTATCGGCAGACATTTAAATTAAGTCTTCTTTTAATTTCATGGAACGATCAGATGAAGTATATGCAATAGTATTAAAGGGATTTGTAACCCAGTTGTGTGTTTTGTCCTCATTCTCAATCTGTGGAAAGTATTTCAAGAATGCTTCATTCAGCCAGACCAAGTGGAATTTAAGGATTCCCACCAATGTATCACCAACAGCGACTCCATTTTGTTTAGTAAATTTATAAAGAGTTGGAAAAATCGCAATATTTTTATCACTAACACAATTTAACCAAAAAAAAAAAAAAAAAAAAAAACGTTGTTATAAAACCCCTTGATCTTGCAGTGTGTCTGAAAAATATTTGGATCAAACCCTTAGAGCTGTAGGTTGAGTTCAGTTAGTTTGCTGAAAATGTCCGCCAAGTAACTTAATTGGCAAAGCCAGTCTTCATTTTCGAAATATGTGACCGGTTCGGATTTCAGTTCTGAGAGAAAACACATTACTTCTTCCCTCAATTCAAACAGGCGGGTTAAAACTCGTCCTCGTGACAACCAGCGTACCTCTGTGTGTAACAATAGTTATGTATGTGCAGGTCCCATCTCTCACACATTTTCTTAATAAGATGGGAATTTAACGCTCGGAACTTGATCAAATTGACTATTGTTACAATACTGTTCAACGTTTCATGCAACTCAAGAGTCATGTTTTTACAGTCGAACATTGCTTATGTATAATGCAGTGTTGCCAATTGATTTCGGGGTTAACTGCGCGATTTCGCGCAACAAGACCATTCTTTTGGCCTGACATTGAAGCGGCTCCATCCGTGGACATTCTGATGCACCATTCCCACTTTAAACTTAAATTAAGCTTTATAAAACTATCAAGAGTTTGAAAAATATGTATTTCTCCCTTCGTGGGCTGTCATAGTTTTTTACATCCGAGTATATCGTCAGTAATGACGCCTTTCTGAACATCAAAATAACGAACGTACAAAATCATCTGGGCATCATTAGAAATGGCCGTTGACTCATCAATTTGGATAGCAAATCGTTTGCAAAGTTTAATTTTTTCCACAGTTTGTTCAACAACACGGTGTGCCATTTTATGAATTTGGCGACCTACAGTCGTATCAGAATTCGGAATCATTTTTATTGTCTTTGCAGATTTAGTATCTAACATTTTATTAGCTATAATTAAAGCGCCAGAAATAATGAGAGATTATACTACTGTATATGATTTCTTATTTTTGGCTGTTAGCAATGCCAATTCGTATGATGTCTCCAAAGCCACCCTTGATGATTGTGTAAAATTGTGAATTAAATGTAGAGTTTTGCTCACACTCGTAACTTTTCGTTGAAAAAAGTCAACGGGCTTATCCTTAAACTCACCATGATTGGTAATTAAGTGCCGTTGTAGAAAAGATGGTTCCATACTGTTATTTACTAAAGTTTGGTTGCAAATTACCCATAGTGGGAGAGGTGGATCACACATATTTGAAATGAATCCATATTTAATGTAAGGTTTGTCATAGTAGCGACACTTCACCTCATTGTCCACTTTCACCGTTTTCGGGAATTTAGATTTAGTCGGTTGTGTGGAACCCACATCAGCACTAATTGTATCGGTACCACAAGTTGGCACAAAAACTGACACACTGCAGGATTTCTGTGATTTAACATTATCGCCCTTACAAATTCTATCCTCAGTATCGCGTTTTCTTTTTACAATGAACTTATTCATGGAAAACGAAAATATTACTAACTATACTTACAGTAAAAGAAAGAAATTTCAGAAATCGTTGCAGCTCTAATCCCACTCCTCAAGGAGAAACTGGTGAGAAAATACATGGAGAGAAAATGGCGAATGCACAGAAGGTTACGTGCGAGCTTTGATTATTTTCAGATCAAAGACGGTATTCGGTCGCTGGCTTCTCAACCGGTAAGACGGGGTTTTTGACCCTCTCTGTCTTCGCCTTGCTTTCACTTTCAGCTTCCCTTACGGTGGCAGGAGTAAGGCTCCCGTCTGTCTGTCTACGATTCTTTCCGGTGCTTCCTAAATAACGCTATTTGTAAAAAGCGACGCATTCGACACCCAGTCAGTGATGACTCATTAGTTTCAATACACAATCCCAGTTCCCACACTTCACGTATCCAGCCGCTTATATGTGCCCATATTTTTTTTTTTTTTTTTTTTTTTTTTGCGTCTAAAACATCTTTTTTTCCTACTATCAGAAATAATTTTTCTTCAAAAAGCCAAATTATAAATAAAATCAAGAAATATTAACAACTAAATTAAATATTTTTCACGTACCCCTTGGGATGGCTTCACGTACCCCCGGGGGCACACGTGCCACAGATTGAATAGCACTGATCTAGGGCAACGTTATTGTGAATGAGTTCGACCAATCAGATTCATTTCAGATTTAAAAATTTATTTTGCTGAATGGTGACAAACATGGGCGGCGGAACCTAATATTTTCAGGGGGGTCCAACTTCTCCGAGAGCGGAAACAATTTAAAAAAAGTAAGGAGGTAGGGGCAAAAAACAACGTAGGGTAGATGAGTACATACTCGTACATATTATTATCATCATCATCATCAATCATTGTCAATCCAGAGGTGGGTGAAGGTCTCCCCAAGTACCTTCCACAACTTTCTGTCTTGAACCTGTCTCTCTCAAGTCACTCCAGCAGGCTTTCGTATTTTATCCACCCATCTTCCACGTATTCTTGTTCTGGGTCTTTTCCTGCCCCTTGGGATTATATCTAATATTTCAGTTGCTCAAGCACGGTCAGTTTTCCTAGCAATATGCCCTCCCGATTGTCACTCGAGCGTTTTCTCTTTGATCATGACATCATTAACTTTTTTCCTTTCCCTATCCACTATGTGCACCTCTTCCTATCTTTCTTGATTACACCAAGCATGCGCCTTTCATTGTTTTTCCGAGTTGTCTAATCATGGGCGGCGGAAGGTAGAGGACGCGGGGGTCCGGACCCCGTCTGGAATTCTATGGTTCCCCTCACTGAGGGGGTCCACCCAAGAAACGTCCTAAAAATATGTGGTTCATATATATATATATATATATATATTTTACGATTTTCTGGATACCGTCACCATGCTTCACAGTTTTCTGGAAAACTCTTCAAGTGCACTTTTGAAAATTGATTTCTCACAAATGAACTTAAAAGTTAATTCAACGCTCTGTTTTTCTCCTTAAAAAAAGATAGTTAAAGAATTATTTAAATTTATGTAAAACAATAACCAGGCGAGAAGGTGTCTCTCTCCTTCCTTCTGTGCATTTTTTTTTTATTTCAAGTTCGAATGTGTCTTACTCGAGATCAGAAAACTCATTAAATACATCTGAGAAATAAATAACTGAACAAAGGAACTCGAACTCAAACGAAGCCGTGAGTATACTACTTGTTGTGCACAGAGCGCAGGTCTTTTTTGGTGTTTTGTCACATAGAAGATGAACGATCCAGGACGAATGTGCGTGCTTTTGCTGCGAGAACAACTATTGTAGAAATAAGGGTATCGAAATCGCTTGCCTCTCACACTCGGTGGCGTTCTGGATGCTGTTTTTGCCGAGGGTAGAAACAATTTATCGGCCTTTCCTTGACGTTTGTGTTTTCACTCGTCTACTTTATGCACAATGCCTGTGTGTGGCAGAGAGAAACTCAAGAGATTTGTTTAGACACTTCTATATCAGGGCCCTGCTTCTATATAGGCTTGGTGTGAATTTCAAAGTGCCCGAGTAAGAACTGGCTCTTACCATTTCAACAACAGACGTACCTGTTTAACCCAAGAGATATGCAATTGCAATACTAAATTGCTGTTTTAATTAGATCTTGACATTTGTTAGCTGCAGTGAACATCCGAAAAATTCAGACACCCCTTTTAATTCATTTATGACAGTTACTGATAGTCGGATGATGAAAGGACTTCGGCGTGCTTTACAACTTTACACGTTTCGTATTTCACAGGATAGAATGAGGGAAAGAGGATATCAGAATCGCCGCACCACTTTAAGCCTTTAGCCTCCTATTGAGTCCGGCGCCAGAAATTTAGCAGGCAGATGCTACAACGCAACAAACTGGCTTTGGTATGCACTCCCTTCTGGATAGCAGTTAACAGGTGATAACACATTTTAGTTGCGTCGAACATTTTCTAATATTTGCTTTCAGTCTAGTTGTTCAGGTTGGGTACAAATTTTTGTTTTCTTTATGGAATTTCTTATGGGTGTGGCCCAAAATACTGAAGATGCAAATAAAATCACTTAGAAAAAACGTCACCTAAATCATTGGGGAGCGATAAACAAAAAGTATCAGCTATTTTAAAATGAGTTTCCAATTATTCGTAAAATATTTTTTTTAAATATATACAAACATATTTAAAAATATGTAGGTAGCAAATGACAAACAACTAAGCACGAAGGACAAGGCGACACCTTACGGGGAGGACTCGGCCCTCCCCCACACATACACTGAGTGTGTCACTGAGTCTGCTAGTATTTAGGACTTTTTACCGAGAAAAATCAATAAACCTGGAACGGGTGAAATGGACGCTGACACTACAAAATAGGTAAGATTTGTAGATGTTTACTTATTCTCTATTTACGTAGTCTACTCTCATATTTGTGCATTTCCGCTTACGAGAAATGTACAGTAACTACACGTGTCTAAAGCCTGTGCTACAAAAATAAATACACAAATAAACGGAAAGAAGTACTAAAAATTTTCGCAGCACAGTGTCGGCTATCACGTAGGGGTGCCATAGTTGCAGGTGAAACAGCTGTTGTGGAGTGATTGCCGACAACGCCAGATCACAGTGACCTAAAAAAAAAAAAGGCATGATCCAGTGGCGACTCATCTGTTGGTGCACATGAGCACGTAAACCCCAAAAACAGAAAACGAAAGCAAGAAATTAAAATATAAAAATTTAAATAAAATAAAACAGCAAAGACACATCCAGGTTTTGCCAATTTCGAGACGCGCTCCCCTTCCTCTAAACACCCTGGCAAGACGCGACTGTAATGGTATAAAATTCGAAAGTTAGCAGCACAGATCGGCGGGCCTCACATCGATCGCATGAGTTGCACGTGCAATAGAAGAAACTACTTGAAATCCAGTTTGTCTGGTGGGAAGAGGAGGCAGTGTGTGAGGAATAAGCGCCACTCATAAGCTTTCAATTCGCACAGTCTTCAGTGTGCGGGAGCTCACGCAGATTGATTGGCAGTTTGTTATTCGCCCGGATTCTCCTTTAGTTTGCGGCAACAAGTGGTTAGTGTAGTTGTTTATCAGTTATTAATCTGTTTATTAGGTTTTATAGGTTAGTTTTATTGTGTGTAAGAACATGTGTAAACAGTTAAGATGGCACTTAGTAAAATTAGTGTTCCTGAGCTAAAGCAATTACATTTTTCAACGTTGCCGCTGGTAAGAAAAATTGAAATTAAAATGCTCAGGCCAACACCTAGGCTTAAGCTGATGCAGATGACAAAATGTAAAACTAGAGATTTCAAAAGGGAATTCAAGCCCGACTTATATGAGAAATATCCATGGATCTGTGGATGTGAATTAACTAACAGGCTCTTTTGTTTTCACTGTCTCCTGCTTGCAAAACAAAGTGGTGATTCAAGTTGAGTGAGTTACGGTGTTGCTGATTTATCACATCTAACTCAAAAAATAAACATCACTGCTCCCAATCACATTTAAACTTCACATTAGAGTTTAGTTTGCTGGGAAAGGTTGATATTCGCCAACAGCTTGACAGTGCATTTCGTTCGAATGCTAAAAAACACAATGAGCAAGTAATCAAAAATCGTTATGTTCTTTCTAAAATTATTGGCTATATTCTGTTTTGCGGCTCATTTCAGCTCTCACTTCGAGGACATGATGAATGCGGTGATTCATTAAATCCAGGCGTTTTCAAAGGACTTATAAACTTCTTAGCAGAACTTGATGCATCTCTAAAAGACCATCTCACTAATTCCACTGTTTTTAAAGGAACATAAAAAAAAATTCAAAGCGATTTATTAGACTGTATGCTCACTGTTTCCCAGAACCGCATAAAAAATGAAATCTCGAAAGCAAGTTTTGTAGCAGTGATAGCTGATGAAGCTACTGATGTTTCATCTGCTTCCCAATTGGTTGTCGTTTTTCGATACATTTTAGGTAACTGTCAACCAGTTCAGAAATTCTGGGAATTCACTAATCCCCCTGGACATGATGCAGAATCTATCGCTAGATGTATTCAAGCTAATTTGGAAAAAGTTGTTGACAAAGCCGAGAAATTGATATCCCAGAGCTACGACGGTACAAATGTGATGAGTGGTCACCACGCAGGTGGTCAGGCTATTATTAAACGTACCTATAAGAATGCACATTGTGTGCATTGCTACACACATCAGCTAAATTTGATTTTCGGCCAAGCAACCAGTCAGAATAAAAAAATTCGAGTATTTTTTTCCAACCTAAGTGACATTACTAACTTTTTCAGTAACTCTCCACAGAGGATTGCTATTCTAGATGAAACTGTTAGAAAAAGGATACCTCATGGTTCAGCCACCAGGTGGAATTTCAAGAGTCGAACCATCGATACAGTGTATGAATACAGGGAACAGTTAACTGAATGCATGGAAAAAATAGTCCTCATCGAAACAAGCTGTAGCAATAAATCAAGCAGGGGCTAATCGGGGTATGTTGGAAGACTGGGTATTTGTGTTTTGGCTTAGTTTTTCACAATATTATGCCACATGTGGATGTGTTATACAACCAGCTTCAGAAAACACTGACTGATGCAGCACTCATTCGAAACCATGTAAACACTTTCCAGCAATCAATGGAAAAAGAAAGGAAAAGAATGGACACAGTGACCATGAAGATATCAGAAACAGATGAAACATCAAAGAAAATGAAGAAAAAAATATTCACATAAATAAAACTGTGGGAGCTAAAGAGACATGTGATGTTATCACGAATCGAGTAAAAGATAGATTTTCTTTTATAACTCACTACTATGCTGTTTCTCTCCTCCAAGCTGAAAAAATTCAGGAGTACGAGAAAGTTTCCAAATCAGTTTGTTGAGCAAACAAGATGTTTATCCCATGTTACAGAAGGATCGCCTGAAAACTGAACTAGGAGTAATTTACAGAAAAATAGATTTCAGAAATATGAATGGTGCCATTAGTCTTCTACAGTTCGTTACAGAAAATAACTTGCACACTACGTTCTCGGAGACCTACAAATTGTTGCTAATTATTTCTACTATTCCAATGACAATTGCTGAGGCCGAGAGATCCTTCTCAACTTTAAATCGAGTTAAGACATTTTCAAAAAGCTTCATGAGTGAGGACAGACTGAACGCTCTAGCCATGCTCTCAACTAAAAAAAACATGATAAATGACATACCTAAATTCAACGAAAATGTTATTGATTTGTTTGCCTCAAAAAGAGACAGGCGGATTGACTTAATTTACAAAAATTGCGATTGAGTAATCAACATTCCCTTTGAATGTTTACATTTGAAGTAAAATTGTAAGCACTATTGTAATAGAATCTTCCTTTGTACAAAGTCGAATGTTAGTTTTTCTACGTATCAGTGCTTGTTTTTTTCTTTTAGTTGCATTGCTTTTTTTACTTGTAGAAACAGAAATGCATTTTAACCTATACGTTATGTCGTAACTGAAAATTTAATTTTTACAATTTATGTTTTGTGAACCCCCATTTGAATAACCCAGCCGCCACTGGCATGATCATTGGTGCGCTCCTTGCAGGGATTTTACTAACTAGAACGGTAGAAACAGTAGTGTAACACGAGGAATTGTATCGAAGATTACGAATGCCTTACAAAAAGAATATGGGATTGCCTCCAAACGTGCAAACTACGGACGCCGTACGAAGATGTCAGATAGGGATAGGCGAACGGTGACAAGGATTGTACAACAGAAACACAAGACCACGGCACTGCAAATAACAGCAGAGTTGAGCACCCATCGGAATGATCCCGTTTCCGTCATCACATTTCGTCGGGAACTTCATCGTGCAAATATTTATGGCCGTTCTGCAATCCACAACTTCTGATTACCAACATCAATGCAACAAAACGTGTAAGGTGGTGCAAAGCCCATAAACACTGGAATGCTAAAGACCTGCAACGTGTTATCTGGTCTAGTGAATCGTTCTTCACCTTGTTTCCTACCGTTGGTAGAGTGCACGTCAGGCAAGAACCTGCAGAAGCGTACCAACCCGACTGTTTAATTGCCACTGTGTAGCACAGAGGTGGATCACTGATGCTGTTAGGTGCCATATCAAGGCATTTCTTAAAGTCATTGGTTGTTCTTTAAGGTCGTGTGACATCTGCAATGTGCTAATCCATTCTTGGTGAGCACCTGTATACCCAATGTTGCAGGCATGGTTTCTTAATGACCATCACTGGTTTCAAGCAGATAATACACTCGTTCATTGTACGGAACGTGTTAAATTGTGGTTTGCAGAGCATAGGGATGAGGTACAATAGTTGTTCCATATCTCAATATTATTATTGAACAATTGTGGGATTACCTGGAGCGAAAGGTCAGTCCATCACACTTTCCACCTCCAACTTCACTGGCGCAGTCGGGATATATTTTACCGAAAGAATGATCCCAAATTCTATTATCGTATGTACATGACCTGTATAAATCTATTCCATGTCGAATTGCTTCTGTTCTGAAAGCCCGAGCGGGGCCTATAGCTTATAAATAAAAACTTTCCACCTCCAACTTCACTGGCGCAGTCGGGATATATTTTACCGAAAGAATGATCCCAAATTCTATTATCGTATGTACATGACCTGTATAAATCTATTCCATGTCGAATTGCTTCTGTTCTGAAAGCCCGAGCGGGGCCTATAGCTTATAAATAAAAAGTTCTCAGCAAACGGTAAAAGTTTACATTATTTCGATAAGCCCCTGCACATATATATGAGCTCTTCCCCGTTTGATGTTCTTAACTGCATGCGCAACTTCTGCCAGTAGTGCCTCCAGTCTTTCCGAATCATGTTACTCATGCCATTAAGAATTGTAACGTACCAGGAGATGTGACGTACCTGCCAGAAGGACGCACACGACATAAAGGCAGATAGGAATCAGAATAAAACGTCCGCGTAGCTCAATTGGTAGAGCAACTTATTCCGGAATGAGGGGACCCGGGTTCGAATCCTGGCGTGGACAGAAATGACGGAGAAATTCACTTCGTTATAATGGCGCCCGAACTATCCGGATGACCCGACCGTTCAAAATCTCGCATTGGTGTGATGTTATTTCCACACCGCGAGATAGGAAAAATAAGAGAATCCCTTCTCCAGCACTTCAAAAAAAAAAAATAAATAAAAAAAAAAATAAGGGGGAGATGATGTAACGTACCAGGAGATGTGACGTATCTGTCAGAAGGACGCACACGACATAAAAGGCAGATAGGAATCAGAATAAAACGTCCGCGTAGCTCTATTGGTAGAGTGACTTATTGCGGAATGAGGGGATCCGGGTTCGAATCCTGGAGTGGACAGAAATGACGAAGAAATTCACTTCGTTATAGAATATAGAATGAGGAAGAACTTCAGATGAGGATGGAATTTCTATAGGTATTGTATTATACATGAAGCCAATGGAGAAATAAACTACACTCGCATAAATTTTCATTAAATGGTTCAAAGAAGGAAAGATTCCTGATGACTGGAAAAATGCTTCTTTGATCCTGCCACATAAGAAATTGGACCTTGATGACCCCAGGAACAGCAGACCAATCAGCTTCCTATGAGTTCACTACGTTTTCAGGAAGGCAGTGTCGCTTCACTTGAAGGAAAAATTGGACTTAACTAAAACAGCAAGCTGGATTCAGGAGCGGCAATCGCACTATTAATCCTATACACGTATTGAGAGAACTAATTCAAAGGAAGAATGAATATGAAATCCTAACTTTTACTGATTATGAAAAGGCTTTTGATTCTGTGAAATCATCAGTAATTTTGATGTCTTTGAAATCCTGCGGTATTGAAAATGAATACATAACCATCATTAATAGCATCTATGAAACTGCAAGCACTAAGGTAAGACTGTTTGATGACACAACACTTCTAAAAATTTTGAAAGGGAGTGAAACAAGGTGACAGCATATCTCCCAAACTCTTCAATGTCATATTTGAAGAATGTGTTTCAATCATTTACGAACTGGGAAGACAATGGGAAATAGATTAATGTAGATTATTTAACCCACCCTCACTTTGCTGGCGACATAATCAATTTTGGGAGTACATGATCCAGGAACTTGCTGACAAGAGCAAAGAAGGGTGTTTACAAATGAACTTACACTTGAAAAATTCATGTACAATGCTTTTACAAAAACTGAAGATTAGGAAATCGATGGATGTGACCGATACATTTACCATGAACAACAGATATCAAACAAGTTCTTCATAGAAAAGAAATGCGAAGGTAAGCCAGAAGTTCGTCCCGTTTGCAGCTAAAAAGTCGAATAATGCAGGATAGCCATACACGCTCACCTCATTCTGCAAAGTACAGGTCGCTTTTTCCTACAGTTCTTTGCCAACGTTCCACCAGAGCCACATTCCCACGGCGGTACCACTCAGCAGGTTTCGAGGACAGAAACTATTTCATGTCAGATTCCACATCCACCAATTAAGCAAAATGCCTTCCTCGTAGAAAATAGTCCACGGAGCGAAACAGGTGGCATTCGGATGGGGCCAAGTCAAAGCTGCATGGAAGGTGGGGAAGTACCACAACCCTTTCCAATTTCTGTAGTTTCAGGCGGACCATTCTGTAGGTGTGCCTTGGGGTTATTATCTACGGCTGCTTTCTGTTGATGAACACTGGGTAGCGGTGGATGTTTTGCATAGAGATTCCGTACGGAGCCTGAATATCTAGCACAAGTTCCCAGTGTATAGGGGACTCTCACAATTCCACCAAATGCACAGCATGATTTTCCACTTGGGTTCCCTCTTTGTACCACTGGCTGTTCTTCCTGGTGTATTCTCAGCCACTGGTAGGATAACGTAGGATTATACACTCTTCATCGTCTGTGGCGATATGACGCCAAAACATGTCCTGTGGATTTGACAGCAATCCTCAACAGAAAGCAACACCTTGTTTCGCCTTCTAGGGTGTCAACGCATGGGAAATCATTCGATGGCACCTGGAGGAGAAAACATGCTTGTGCAGGTGAAGAACAAAAATGGATTGGGAAGACAGCTGCCTTCAGCTGCCGTTTGTCGTGTATTGGTACCGGGGTTCGCTGTCACAGCTTCTGCCATGATATCGGTGTTGGTGATCGATCGACTGCCTGACCTCGACTTGTGTTCGAGACTGATGTTGGTAGCACAGAAACGCAGGAACCATTTTCGTGCAGTGCAGCTGTCCGCTGTTTTCTCGACTTCAAGTGCAGAAATTTGTCTTGCTACTGCCGCGTTTAACCCATTTTTCCAATAATGGCATAGGTGCATTCAAACAGTGAGTTTATCGACCTCCATCCTCTGCTCACCTGATAACGCAATGCAGCTCCGTGCCAAGCGCACGTCATTAGCCTTTTGTGTTCCACGTCATCGCTGTACGGAGTCGACGGTGGAGCGCGCTCGCATAGGAATGGAGGCCCAACTTATGTGGAGCTGAAAATGGGACAAACTTTTGACTCGCCCAGGTAAATACGCGTACAAAACTTAGTTAGATAGCATTTGGAAGAAAGAGTACATTTTTCAAGAGCAGTTTACTATTCTGTCTTAAAAGAAAAGTGTTTAATCAATGCATCCTTCCAGTTCTTACATATGAAGCACAGACATTAACCTTAGGTGAAAATGACATACAGAGGATGAAGACGGACGAATAATTATGGTAAAGCGTATAGTCTCAAATCAAACCTGTCAAGCAATATTAGGAATGATTTAAGCATGTGGATAACTTATTGTTAGTTAAAAGTAATAATGAATGTATCATCATTGATCAGCTGCATCTTCCTAAGGTTTCTTCACAATTCTTTATTCTGATCTTCCATGTTCCATGTGCTACCCACGCATTTTCTGATTTCCTGCTTCCATCTTCCATCTGGTCTTTCCTCTGAGCATTTTTCGGTACCTTGGTATCTAGTCTAGATTTCCCAGCGGTTGTCCATTTTTGCTCTACAATATTTGCTCAGTCCATTAAACCTTTAGATTCTTTTTATCTTCGTGATGATGTCTAATATTCTGTTCTCTGATCTAGGAGTTTAATTTTTTATATTTCCTAGTCATTCTAAACATTCACCGAAGAGCCAAAACATTATGACCACCTTCCTAATATGATGTAGATCCTCCACCTTCCGCAAGAACAGCTTTTACCTGGCGAGGCATTGACGTTACAAGATTTCTAAAAGCCTCATGTAGTATCTGGTACCGTGGTCTGCCCTCCTCGCACCACTTTTTGAAAGAACTGCCACCGCTATCATAATTAATCAGCTGCATCAAAAATGCTCTGACCCAAATGTGTCTCGAAAATGCACTCACCCAATCAGCTGGCCTTTACAATTTAGCCTTTGTCAAACTCGCTCAAATCCGCTGCTTTTACGTTCTGAAGAACAAGAATAACATTGATTAAGAGAGCTCAGTATCAGGTGTTATTTATACAGTTTCATGACCTTCACACGAGCCGTCGTTTACCTACAGTTGCTTAAATTTGCATAAAGACGCGTTGCCATAATGTTTTGGCTCTTCGGTGTATATCTGTGTGTACTTCTTTGAGCCGTCGGCAGTGTTTGGACGTCTGAATTAGTTAACATCCTGGTCTCGGCACCATATCGAACCGAAAGATATATTACTTGAGATATATTACTAACATTTGGAGGCGCTGTATATTAAGCCTGGGTTATCTAATTTTCCTTTTAGGACACAAGGAAAAATTACTCTTCAAAATGATGCTGTTTTTCCCAAAAGCACTCAAACCGACCTTAATCCATTGGCCAATATAAACGCAATCATAAAATTCCTCCAAATCTGTACTAACAAATCAGATGCTTTCTTTCCTAGTAAAATTGTTGTGGTTGATTTTTTTCTTTTGTAGGTTCATCTTTAGTCAACTTCTTTGCTTTCTTTTGCAAGTCCTCGTAGCCGCCCCGGTGGCGCAGTGGTCTAAGCGATGGCATCTGATCATTCGTCCGAACGGGGTCCGGGTTCGAATCCCGGTGAGGCATGGATGTTGTGTTTGTCTTACGGCACTGGCTCTCTCCCTTCCCTGGAACCAGTGACCCTAAATTAGGGACGGGCGACTGCTTATAGCCCATTGAGTTGCTCACGGTGGTCGTTAAACCTCAAATAAAAAAAAAAAAAAGCCCTCGTATTCTAAATCGTAATTCTGAAGGGATGTTTGCAAAAGTCACAATATCGTCAACAAATGCGAAGTGGGTAAACAGTTCACCGTTAGTCGTCAGACCTTTGTCGTCCCAAAGCGTTAATTGGAAGATGTACTCAAGCTCTTCACTGAAAAGTTTTGTGTGAAGTTTCTGAAATTCCTTCTGAAACCTTTCTGAAATTCCTTCTGAAGCCCCTCTGAAATTCATCTTGGAGGTAAGCTCGTCTTTTTTTTTTTTTTTTTTTTTTTTTTTTTTTGATTGGAGGTTTAACGACCACCGTGAGCAACTCAATGGGCTATAAGCAGTCGCCCGTCCCTAATTTAGGGTCACTGGTTCCAGGGAAGGGAGAGAGCCAGTGCCGTAAGACAAACACAACATCCATGCCTGACCGGGATTCGAACCCGGACCCCTTACGGACGAATGATCAGAGGCCAACGCCTTAGACCACTGCGCCACCGGAGCGGCCAAAGCTCGTCTTTACTGTAATACACTTGACAAGAGGGTTAGTGAAAATCTGACAGCATTTCCTCTGTGATCCTGATGGTACAGTTATCTCGCTGATACCCAGCTGTCAGAGTCCCTTTTGTTCAGAACAGGTGCACAACGGAACGAAAGGGCTAACATTTGGAGACGCTGTATATTAAACCTGGGTTATCTAATTTTAATATTTCTCATAAACTGAATTGCATGTTTGATTTTAATCTTTCTTTTTGTGATTTTGATTATCTACTGAGACCTTTCTTTTATGTTCAGATACAGAATTTTGCATCCGTTCTATCAACTATACTCACTGTTTTGTGAAATGCAGCCCGGCTTGTCAGTAAGTTTTCATTTTTATTTATATTTAAACAAATAAAAATGATTTTTTATTTTATTTAGAAAAAATAAAAAATATTTTTCGTAAATGATTTTTAAATGCACTGAAATGTATGAGATGTGCTGTTTCTCCCATTATTAAGACTGAAATAACATAAAGCGCACCTCTATTTGATGCGCAATAAACCAGTAAAGCGCATTTAACGCTTGACTATATTAGTTTCCAAAACTTAAGGAACAAACAATATTTTTGGCAGTCCCTGTCACGTAAATGGGACGAATATTACGAAACCTGCATGACATCCTAAACTCAGAATGCTGCTGTAAAAGACACATGCAAGTCAGTAGCTTACCACCAAGGTAACGCAATCATCGATGTAACTGGTCTTTAAATTGCCTTTTGTATGACAGCAGCCAGAAAAATGTTTATTTTAGCTTTGCAACCTGGATACCATTGCTATAACATCATGTTCATATTATACACGTCTCATAGGAATCATCTGCCACCATGTTTGCGATGGAAACCCATTGGAAGGTGCGAGGCTGGATCTTCTCAGGCAGATGTTGCCAGGTGGCTCAATGTTGATGGCTTCGTCTTGTATAGACTTTGGAGACGCTTCCAAGAAATAGAGGCAGTTGCCAAAAGACTCGGCGGAGTTAGACCTGGTACTACTACATCACGTGAAGATGGGTACCTTGAACTTGCAGCATGACGGCACAGTTTGACAATACCATCTCAGCTGCGTTCTGACCTTATCACAGCTATGGGATTCAGTTTGTGCCACCACCATATGATGACGGAGGTGCTAGACGTCCAGTTGTGTATGTGTGTCCCTCTGACCCCACGCCACAGAAGAGAGCGGTTCTGAAGTACAACAGAGGTATGTATTACTCACTGATGAGACCTGAGTTTCGCCACGGAATGACTCTTGGCGTGTACTCGTCTGCAGGGAACTTGGATCATGTCATCAGCTTTATACAGGGTGATCCATTTAAACCAGTACCATGTGATTTACTTATAACTTTTTTATAAATAACAACAAAATCATACAGTAAGTTGAGAATTATACATGTGGTATTGGAGAATCATTTTATCAAAGCAAATGTTGGAATTGTCCTCCATTTTCTTGTAAACACAGTTGAACACGCCGCACCATATTCAGTGATGTCTCATGTAGAGTACGAGCAGTAACATTGCCAATTTCAGTCGTGATTGCTTCACTCAATGGATCCAATGTTTTTGGATGGGTTTTGTAAACTCTATCCTTTAAGTAGCCCCATAAAAAAAAAAGTCAGGGGAAGTTAAGTCCGGAGATCGGGGAGGCCATATGTCTTTTGAAATTAATTTGTCATAAAAGAAGCTGGTTATGAGTTCCATTGAGACTTTCGATGTATGACACGTAGCGCCATCCTGCTGAAAGTAGCCCTCTCTCAATTCAATGTCATCAAGTTGTTCCACAAATTCTTTGAATATGCGGCAATAAACGTTAGTGTTGACAGTCTCAGAGGAAAAAATGGGGCCAATAAATATGCAGACGAAACCGCACACCATACACCAACCCTTTGTGAATGCATCGGTGTTTCACACATAACGTGTGGGTTTTCGGCAGCCCAGTATCTGCAGTTTTGCGAATTGACGTAGCCTGACAGATGAAACCAGGCTTCATCCATAAACCATGTGATGAAGAGAATATCAGATCGCAAGTTAATTTAATTTTGAAACGATTTGCAGTAACTTACTCGCTTTCCCATGTCCGGTTCCTGCAGCTGATGGATTACGTGCACTTTAAATGGTCGAATTTTCGCTTTTTTTGCTGCCCTTTGACAAGTTCCGTATGAATATCCTGTCTGTTGGCTTAATCTGCGCAACGATTTCGTCGGAGATTGAAGTAAACGTTGCCGAACATCGTCCACGCGCGTTCGGGGCATCGGAGGGTGATGTCTACCGCTACCGCTGAGAAGAGAACCGGTTTGCTCCAGGTTTTTGCCATCGATAGAATTGTTGACTTGCTTGGCACTTTTCGAACTCCAAACTCTCTTCGAAATGCTCGTTGCGTTTTGATGACAGAATTCGTTACCCAATACGATTTCACTAAAAAACACGCTCTGGAACAGAGTACTGCATGTTTCCGAATGAACGCAAGTGAATGACAACGCAACAACAAACAAATCACGAGCTGAGTTACAGTTACGGTTAACAATCTTCTTCACGGTGGCGGTTTTCATTCTCCAGGAGTTGCTGCTTCTATTGAAAAAAAAGAAGTTCCTTGCGCGAACCCTTGCAAAAATGTAAGGTTTTTTCAGGGTAATGGTTTAAATGAATCACCCTGTAATATCACGGGAAGTGACCCATATAGTGCGGACAGCGTAATGATTTGGGCCGGCATCTAATTGAATAGACATTTCGACCCCTATGTAAGTCCAGGAGGCAGTATGTCTGCTTAGCTGTATAGGGATGAGCTCCTAGACTCCGTGTGAAACCATATGCCGGTGCAATAAGAGAAAATTAGAAAATTTCATTTTACAAGATGATAATACTTGACCTCATTTGTGAGACACTGGTTGACGAATGTATGGAAGTAAAAAGCATCTGCCACAAGGAGTAGCAGCCTTGATCTCCCGAATTCAATTCGATCGATCGTTTTTCGGGCACTCTAGGTAGACAAGTTGCTACCCTCCAACCCCCACCACAACATCTCCATCAGCTTTCAGACTCCCTTGCCACCCATTGGCTATCACTAAACCAAAAGCCGTTGCACAACCTCATAAACAGCATTGCACAGTCGCTGTGAATTCTCTGTTGCGATCAGGCGTGACTACACCTCTTAAAGACCTTCACCTCTAATTTCACAAGGTATGACATTTTGTATCATTTGTCGTCAGTGTATATCTTTAGATGCGTTTTTAATTTATAATAATACCAATCCACAGTAATTATTATATATCCTCACCGTGCCAATTTTGAGCCAAATATTCGCTCGAGAATCGAAGATATGGTCATTTTTATGAATGTTGCTTAAGTTTGGAAACTAAGGTACAGTATATGCATGCGAAATATTGGACGAAATGAATTTCGCCTAAGAAGCGGTCACCTGAGCTCTCGACCTGTGCATTGCTTTGCCTCGGCATCACACAATTCTGTGAAATTGCGCAGTGGAACTTTCTTTATCGTTC
The DNA here is from genome assembly GCA_039090855.1 of Macrothele yani. Lineage (NCBI taxonomy): Eukaryota > Metazoa > Arthropoda > Arachnida > Araneae > Macrothelidae > Macrothele > Macrothele yani. The sequence goes on along the minus strand of CM077023.1, from coordinate 77,337,853 downwards.
TCTACTGTTTTTAATTCACATTTGAACTTACAGATTCAGAGAAATTGAGTTTTCAAAATCAATTCAATTCAAAACCTCAGGTCAAACCAGTGGTTTCGAACATATGAAAGAGTTTCAAGACAAAATTAGTGACATGTAATGGAACTTGAGGCGTGTACCCTCAAGTCCCATTACGTTAAAGGTTTGAGCTAAGTATCATTATTGTTCTCCAGGGACGCAGCCCAATATCCTGTAATCTACTACCAGATATTTATACAAGATTATCTAAAACTGGCTTATTTTGGAGAGCCCTATTATATTTTGAAGTATGCGTACAACTGCCGGAAACGTATATCACCGCTGACCCGGTGGACTAGTGGTCTGAGGCGCTGGCTTCTGGCCATTCTCTCGAGATGGGCAGGGTTTGAATCCAGGGTGAAACATCGGTAGTGCGCTAGTCTGATGGCTCTTTTCCTTCTCTGGAACCAGTGGCCCTAAATTTGGGAAGGTCGACTTCCTCCTCCAAAAAGAGTGCATCACCTCCCCTTTATTCCTTGGAGAGAAGAAAAAGACGGAAATCGGAAACTTCTACATTCATGTTACATACATTCTCTCCTTTCTTTTGGAGGACTTTACAAGTTAAAGAATGGAGAGAGAAAGATAACTTTTGTAATGTGTTGCAGTTAGTCTCTGTCTTTTTTTTTTTTTTCTTTTGAGGCTGTGGAGTTTGACTCATGCTAGCTGTATCTTAAACGGTTAGCTAAGTAACTACTGTAATGTTCTACGATAGTTTCGTTGCACATAAATTACACTTTAGAAACAAATAACCAAATGGCCAGGTAGAAAAAGATCAGCTGTTCACTTACGTAATTTCCACAATCTATTCAGTACTAATATAATCTACAGCCAGAATATAATCTCGTTGGTATCAACACAGGTATTAATCCTATAACAATGACACTTATTCGTCGATCACACGCACACACACAGTGATCACAAAATTATGACCACCCCTATCAAAAGTGGATGCGGCCCGTTGAACCCCTGATTTCTGAGGGGGCGCAATTAGTCGACCGACGTAACATATATAAGATGTGAGTGGAGCAGTAGGTAGTAAAATTCGGAGCGTGATGGGTAAACCGAAGGATTTTTCAGGTTTTGAGAAGGGACAGATTGTGGGTGCTCGGAGAGCGTGTGCCTCGATTTCCCGAACAGCTAAACTGGTGGGTTGTTCGCGAGCCGCTGTAGTTAAAGTGTATCAGAACTGGCGTGAAAATGGTCAAACAACGACCCGGAAGCAAATCTGCACAAGACAGCGAAAAGTTAATGTGAGAGATGAGCGCCGGGTCCGACGACTCGAACAGGTCAACATAGGCAGTACTGTTCAACAGTTGACTACCCAATGCAACACAGGTCAACCCGGAACAGTATCTGTGTTGACCATGCGTCGCACGCTCTCGTGTATGGGCTATAACAGCAGACGACCCCAACGACATCCTCTCCTAACAACGATTCATGGCCGCAAAAGACTCGCCTGGTGCAAAGATCATGCAAGTTGGACATCGGATGACTGAAAAAAGTGTGCTGGTCTGACGTGTCGCGTTTTTTTACCCTTTCCAACCGTAGATTGAAGAAGCGTATATGCTCCAGCTTTGTCCGTCTGTCGGCACGATAACTCACGTAAAAATGATTCGATTTCGATGAAATTTTAGTATGTGGTAGGGGACCACCTGGGGACGAACCCTATTGAAAATGGGACAAATGGGGTTAAAGGTCACGGCATAGGAGCGGGATCCATTCCATTGCCCTTATGCCCCATAAGTTGCGTAAGTATGGTTCAATTTCGATGAAATTTTAGTATGTCGTAGGGGACCACCTTGGGACAAACCTTATTGAAAATGGGTGAAGTGGGGTCAAAGTTCAGGACATAGGATCGGGATACATTCCATTGCCCTTATGTGTCATAACTTGCGTAAAAACGGTTCGATTTCGATGAAATTTTAGTATGTCATAGGGAACCACTTGGGGACAAACCTTATTGAAAATGGATGAAATGGAGTCAACGGTCACGACATAGAAGCGAGATCCATTCTATTGCCCTTATGCGTCATAACTTGCATAAATATAGTTTGATTTCAATGAAATTTTAGTATATGTCTTAGGGGGACCACCTGGAGACGAACCCTATTGAAAATGGGTTAAGTGGGGTCAAAGGTCAGGACATGGGATCGGGATCCATTCCATCGCCCTTATTCGTTATAACTTACGTAAAAATGCTTCGATTGAGACAAAACTTTATCATGTTGTTCCAGAAATATACTTTACCGGTTCTGTTGAATATCATCGAAATGGGATCAAAGGTCAGGACAGTGGAGCGAGATTTGTTCTACAACCATTATCCTCATAACTTGAGTAATGATTTCCGGTATGTCGGAAAGCGTATCATAATCAATGCATTGCATGATTTACTAACTTGTTTATCGATTCCGTGGATTGTCGTTTACGTATTTGGCGCAAAGAGCATGACGCACTCGATCTATCCTGCATCGCCTCCACAGTGCAAGCCGGTGGAGGTGGTTGTGTGGTGTGGGGCATGTTTATCTGGCAGGAACTTAGATTCCTGGTACATGTGGAACGTATGACTGGTGCCCACTATCGTGAATTGCTTGCTGACATTGTACACCCAGCATTGTTGCATTTTTTTCCTGAATGGAGACGGTGTCTTCCTAGATGGCAATGCACCGAGCCACTCTTCCAATGTTGTACAGGAATGGTTTGAAGAATACAGTTCAGACTTCCATTATATTCTTTGACCTCTGAACTCTCCCGATATCAATCCGATAGAGCACTTATGGGACACTATGAAACAGCATATCAGGCGTCTGGATACACCAATCACCTCCATACCTGCATTGAAGGCCGAATTACACACAGCTTGGTTGGCCATACTTCCCAACTGTTTCCGGCATCTTATTGATGCGATGTCACGACTGACAGCTTCTGTATTGAAGGCGGAAGAAGGACCTACGAAGTCTTAGGTAGGTGGTCAAGATTCTTCGTCTTGATGATGATACAATCATTTTTGCAATTACCCCTTCAGAACTACATCGTATGATCCAGGAACTTTTCGACAACAGTAATGAAGTGGGATTAAAAATGAACTTTCAAAAAACAAAATTGGTGCACAGTGTTTTTACGAGAAATGAATATTTATAGATTGATGTGGGAAAACTGGCGGTAACCGATACCTACATTTACCTTGGGCAACAGATATCAAGCGAAAGTCACATTGATGAAGAAATTAATCTGCGTGTAAAACTTGGTTAGAGAGCTTTTGGAAGAAAGAGTGCACTTTTCAAGAGCAGTACACCATTGTCTTAAAAGAAAGGTGTTTAATAAATGCAACCTTCCAGTTCGTACGTACAGAGCAGAGTTTTGGATTTTAACTCAAAAACACATACAAAGGCTGCAGACAACTGACAGAAGCATGGAGAGATGCATGCTTGGTGTAACTCGGAAAGATAAGAAGAGGAACCGTGGATCAGGAAAATGACAAAAGAGGAAGACATCATGATCAGAGTAAAATCCCTGATATGGCAATGGGCAGGACATATTGCCAGAAAAACGGACCACCTATGGACAACCGAAATTTTGACTGGACACCAAGGGACCGGAAAAGACCCAGAAGAAGACCACGCGGGAAATGGGTGGATGAAATTCGAAATCATGCTGGAATGACATGAAGGAGACTGGCTCAAGACAGACTGTTGTGAAAGAAACTAGGGAAGACCTTCATCCAGCAGTATATTGATACATTGACAATGGTTGGTAATGATGCTGATGATGATGATATACATATAAGAGGAACTCGTGGATCCGAAAAATGACAAGAGTGGAAGATATCATGATCAGAGTTAAATCCCTGAAATGGCAATGGGCTGGACATACTGCCAGAAGGACAGACCCTCGATGGACAGCCGAAATTTTAGATTGGATTCCAAGGGTCAGGAAAAGACCCAGAAGAAGACCACATGGGAGATGGGTGGATGAAATTCGAAAGTATGCGGGAGTGGCATGGAGGAGACTGGCACAAGACAGACCGTTGTGGAGGAAACTCGGGGAGACCTTCGTCCAGCAGTAGATTGATAATGGTTGACAATGATGATGATGATGATTATACACATTGGAGTCACTTTATTGTGACCACCAGCTAATATTCAGAGTAGCCGCTGTGTGCAGAGCGGACAGCAGCTAGACGGGCTGGGAGTGACTCAATAAGGTGCTGGAAGGTGTTCACAGGTATGTGGAGCCATGCTGATTGCAGTGCATCTGACAGTTGCTGGAGGGTGCGTAGTGGAAGATCCATAGAGAGAACAACACGATTGAGGTGGTCCCACAGATGCTCAATTGGGTTTAAGTTTGGGAAATTAGTGGGCCAGAGAAGTACTTTTAAGTCTTCATCGTGCTATTACAACTTATCTCGGACATTTCTAGCTGTGTGACACGTCGCATTGACGTGCTGGAAGATCCCATCCGCCTCAGGGAAGACAATCAGCATGTATGGATGTACGTAGTCTGCAAGGATTGATTCATACTGAATCCTGTCCATAGTGCCTTCCACAGGTATGAGAGGACCCAGAGAATGCCACGAAAACATTCCCCAGAACATAACGCTGCCCCCACCAGCTTGTGTTCTTTCTGCAATGTATGAAAAGTGTTTGTTCTCCGATGTTTCCCGCTTTATACGCCAACGTCCATCCGTTCGATGAAGCAGAAAACGTGACTCATCGGAGAAGGCAATCCTTTGCCAATCAGCAGAGGTCCAATTCCGATACTGCCGTGCAAATGTAAGCCTTTTCTGCCGATGCACCTTCGTTAGCATAGGTGCAGTGACCAGGTCCAAAATGTTTCCTATAAATCATGACCAATGACACCAAGCAATGTCCGAAGGTTTTTATAATAGATAATGTACTCATTCATAAATGGTGTCGATATTAAGGTGAGTGAGGTGCGCCTAATCAGTACCGACTTTCAAGTTGCGTGGTCATTTTATTTATACTAATTACCCTAACTAAAATTACTGCCAATCATAGTCCAGATAAGAAAACCCGTAGGAGTCTTTTTATTTTTATTTTGGGGATTAACGACCATCATGAGCAACTCGTAGGGCTATAAGCAGTCGCCTGTCTTTAATTTATGGCTATAAGCAGTCGCCTGTCTTTAATTTAGGACCACAAGTTCCAGGGAGAGAACAGAGCCAGATCCATTGGTCTAACACACCAGCTATGCCTCATCCGGGAACTGAAGTCGCGCCCATATGAGACAAATGGTCAGAAACCAGCGCCTGTGACCATTCGGCCTCCGGGGTGACCGTGAATGCTCAGACGAAACGTTCAGTATGGAAAACATAACGAGATGCAACCGAAATTTATTGGGTTGGTGCATATGAAATATTGAATTTCAGCTGTGGACATGTTAGACCCCTCCAGCGGAATGGGGTCGTTCAGCAACGTCACATTGTATACGTCACAAGCTTGGTATATATTTGATGTACGCGTTGTGAGGCTCTTTTCGTGAAAACGTTCAGCCGCTAGTGCACAGGCAAAGTGGACTGTGCAGACAGACCAGTTGCGTGTAATTTTTCTATATGAGTTAAAAACTCTTCCTTGCCAGGTACAGATGAGAGGAATTCCTGCATCGGATCGTAACCTGAGATAAATAGTGGGCCTTCTACAACAATCGTGAGACATCAGTACAGTACTTGGATACCATGGAGCTACCTAAACACCGTTCAAAGCCACTCCTACCACCTCTGAAATTACTGATTCTTGTATGGGGTCTTTTGCCGGATTGATCCACCATTCATTCATCCGAAGAGGTGAGACCATCATTTCGGACCGCTATTATGCTGAAACGCAGTAGATTCACAAAAAGCTCTGTATCCTGTTTTGGTCAACCAGTATAGGGTCTTTCTGTTGCCGAGATCTCATTTAAGAGGGGGGCTAGGGGGCCTGAGCACAGCAAAAACTATAAGAAACTGCCTTGTGAATTCTATTTCTTTCTGCTTTTTTAAGAGAGTCCGCAAAAAATATAGTCGCTCACAGTCCATCCTCAAGTCTTTCGAAAGCATTAGAGATGTTTTTTTGTACACATTTGTAATTGGGGGAAATTTTCATAGCGTCCCCGGTGGCGCAGTGGTCTAAGCGATGGCCTCTGATCATTCGTCCGAAAGGGGTCCGGGTTCAAATCTCGGTGAGGCATGGATGTTGTGTTTGTCTTACGGCACTGGCTCTCTCCCTTCCCTGGAACAAGTGACCCTAAATTAGGGACGGGCGACTGCTTTTAGCCCATTGAGTTGCTCACGGTGGTATTTAAACCTCCAATAAAAAAAAATATTCATACAGGAATTATCATGATTCAAGAATTCGTTTGGATCATATTATTTTGCTCACTACTACGATATAATTTCAACAAGCCGAACCATGGGATTGGGGGGGGGGGGATTAAAGCAAAACTGAACTGGTATCCATTTTTCAATCATGCATTTTTACATTTTCTTGCTACCACTGATTCGTCCATGAATCGTGGGATACACATTTCAATACGGAGGGGATATTTTTATGGATTCCTCATCATATTTTGGGAATGTTTTCTCCTGGGTATTTTTATTCATCCACCCATACACTGTAACAAATAAGTGGTGTGAATTCATGGAATATTTCTGAAAATAACATCCGTCTTATTCAGAAATTTCCGTTTTTAAAAGTGCCCGTTTACTTCAACTTCCGTATTTTCACAGATTTTCCGTAGTCAGAAATTCCGTTTATTTCAGAAAAATCCCTTTCAGGTTTTTCAGCATTTAAACTGAAATTCCGCAAAATCAACTAACCTGCAATTTTCAGCCCTTACCCTAGACAACCCTTCCGTTGCAATCAGGATCGAAACCCCGTCGTTTGTGTCGCTAACACATACGACCTTAACCACTGAGCTACAAACGCTCATGTATTTGAATTACGTACATCGTAAAACAAATTGCGACACGATGATTTTTTTTTTTTTTTGTCATTAATGCGAATGATTTAACCCTTTTATTTTCTGTTGGAGCTTATTACTTTTCTGAATAGGTTTGTAATAATAATGTTTTTTCTGTTGGAGAAAAACAATAAGCATTTTTCATCCTGATTTTTCGAAGCAACAAAATGCTTTGCAACCTGATTTTTTTAAAAGTGGCAATGACTTTCAGTTATCTTTAAAAAAGGTGAAGTGTACTTTTTTATAGTATTAATTCACAAAAAGAACCTAAATATAAAATTTACTCTTGATAGCCATAATAGCTTTTGTCTTAAGTTGTCCAAAGACTGATACACAGACATCGTATACCATCTGTGCAATAAGTTAAGCACCCGGTTTCTTACCGTAACACAATATATAATACATAGCTGGTGCACAAAATAGGGGAGAGGAGAAGAAATATCCTGTGCCACACAATAAAAAAAATTCATGCGATTTGCTATCAACAATATCCGATCTCGCTACAGAACTTCAAAATTCGACAGACGATTGAAATTTAAAAGTTAATCAAACCTCAAGTATTCTCACCAATCGCTCTTATTACCTGCAATTTCTCGTCATACGGATACAGAAAAAGGGAGAACGGAGTTTTTTCCGTTAATATACGAAAGGAATTGTGGAAAGGTTTCTGAAAATTCAGAGTTTTCCGTTAACACATCTCTAAAATGGTAATTTACCGTCAATATAAGACAGAAACTGTGGAAAGGTTTCTGAAAATTCGGAATTTTTCCGTGGTATGAAAAATCCGTGAAATTCAGGTTTCTTTCCGTCATTTCACGGTAAAGATTGTATGAGAAATATGCTTCGTTAATTCACGAAAGAAATGACGGAAAGTGGCTCGTGAATTTCAGAATATCAGAGGAAACTGCTTGACTAGGCGGGTAGGTGTGTCTTATTTTTATGACGATTTGCAGGTGGAACTCTTATTTCGGATATTTAATCTGCACCTACATAAGTGAAAAGTCAACGAAGCCGTAAGTTTAAAAAGATAGTCCTCGTTGCACGTACATATTGAATACGTCTTTTCAAGAAGGTATAGGTAACGAAGATGGTATTTTAAAATATTCCTTTTTTCTTCTGCTACTGCTTTTGTCCAATATTTATGATTCCAAGTTTCTTCACGGGATGTTAAGAATGCAGTTTCGTACACTTGTTAAAAGGGAGTGAAGAAATAAAAATAATGTGTATTAAAAATGTAAAAACATTTTACATTTTAAAAATGTAAAAACATTTTTATTATTTCCCCTTACTGTTCTGAAAAAGTTTAAATTTTTCAGCTCCCGACACTTCGACCCTAAAGTAAAAGAAGAAAAACTTGAACTGGTAAGTTGCAAATCAGTCTCAGTTTCTATTTTGCGGAAAATTATATACATGTCGGTTTAGCGAAAGGATAATAAAAAAAATTAAAATAAAATTCTTTACCTTACTGGGTTATCCAAAGAAATTCCATGTATTTTGAAGTGTCTAACTGAAATTATATGCAACCAGTGTTTAAGCTTTCTCACAAGTTTTCGCCAGATCACAACAAACGCCATAATGTTGCGGTCAGAAGTTGCCTCTCAATCACACCAAAAAGCGAATTTTAAAAATGTGAAAAAACTTTTAGACACGAAAGGAAATATTTCGTAAGCATTTGAACAAATTCTGTAGCTTTTTAAAAAAAAATCAATAAATTTCCGCTATATCACTTATTTTGAGGTCGCACCTCATCGTTCGAATTTTCCTATCAAACAAATTTTTCCCCACAGGCGTAGAGACAGCGGTGGGGCCATTCGCCCCAGGGTGCCAGACGCTGGAAAGGCTGGAATTATGATGCTGTAAAATTTGGAAATACTCCACGGCAAGTAATTTAATGTATGGAAACACACACTTTTCACTTGTAAAAAACTTCCTTGGAATTAAATGGTCATCCTTTTCTCTTTCTTTTTTACTTCAGTTGCTCATGGGTGTCGTTAAACTCAGACACCCATGAACAACTCTAAGGGCTGTAGGTCGCCGCCCGTCCCTAATTTACGGCCACAGTGTCTGGCACAGCTGTTCCAGAGACAGAGGAAACAGCAAAACTTTGTGTAACCCTGCTGTAGCCCCATCAAGATGGCAATGACCTTTAGGTCACCACAAATTTGCCACTTATACTTGTCATATGGTGTGTAACAGTTGTTTCATGTTGTTATACGTTTCTTTCATGTGGATTGCGGACTGCATACCCGAGTAGAACAGATGATAAAACGTTATCATCAGATCAGATCAGATCAAACGTAGAAGATTTTAGAAACGGAGTGTCTGACCCCAGATCTTAAGCAACCCTTAGAAACAGAAAGTTAGGAGATTTGGGCTAGCGTGCCCGATAGGAAAGGGACACGGAAGCGAGGTAGAAAGGGGAGGAAGACGCCCTTATTTAGTACCGGGGGGCTAGTACCCGGGGCCCGATGGCTTAACGTGCCCATCCGACGCACGGCGGATATTTAGAGGTTCGAGCGTTCGTACCTGTACGGGATCGAACCGGGGTTACCTCCGTGGCAGTCACGAATGTTGACCTCTAGGCCACCCGCGGCCCTAAAACGTTAGCATTAGGGAGCTGCACAACTTTGAAGAACAACTTGGACGAATCAAGCCTCCAATCGTCGTCTTTTAAGACGATTTGTAGTGCTCTCGTCAGACCCACTATATCAACGTAAGCAATGAGGTTATCTGTCATATCGGAAAATGGAAGTAGATCATTTTGCCGATCACGAAACACAGAAACTTGCACATTCTCTTCGAGAAGATTCCATTGCTACAGTCTGGAACTCACAGCTCTGCTTTACTTTTGGCAATGCCAGATCTCTCACTAGATCATTGAATTCAGTCTGGGTAATTTCATGTGGCTGTGTAGACTCCAAACACATACACATGCACATTCTCTTCTAGAAGATTCCATTGCAACAGTCTGGAACCCAACAGCTCTGCTTTACTTTTTGGCAATGCCAGATCTCTCACTAGATCATTGAATTCAGTCTGGGTAATTTCATGTGGTTGTGTAGACTCCAAACACATACACATGCACATTCTCTTCTAGAAGATTCCATTGCTACAGCCTGGAACTCAGCAGCTCTGCTTTACTTTTTGGCAATGCCAGATCTCTCACTAGATCATTCAATTCAGTCTGGGTAATTTCATGTGGCTGTGTAGACTCCAAACACATACACATGCACATTATCTTCTAGAAGATTCCATTGCGACAGTCTGGAACCCAGCAGCTCTGCTTTACTTTTTGGCAATGCCAGATCTCTCACTAGATCATTCAATTCAGTCTGGGTAATTTCATGTGGCTGTGTAGACTCCAAACACATACACATGCACATTCTCTTCGAGAAGATTCCATTACTACAGTCTGGAACTCACAGCTTTGCTTTACTTTTTGGCAATGCCAGATCTCTCACTAGATCATTGAATTCAGTCTGGGTAATTTCATGTGGCTGTGTAGACTCCAAACACATACACATGCACATTCTCTTCTAGAGGATTTCATTGCAACAGTCTGGAACTCACAGCTCTGCTTTACTTTTTGGCAATGCCAGATCTCTTACTAGATCATTCAATTCAGTCTGGGTAATTTCATGTGGCTGTGTAGACTCCAAACACATACACATGCACATTATCTTCTAGAAGATTCCATTGCGACAGTCTGGAACCCAGCAGCTCTGTTTTACTTTTTGGCAATGCCAGATCTCTCACTAGTTCATTGAATTCAGTCTGGGTAATTTCATGTGGCTGTATAGACTCCAAACACATAAACATGCACATTCTCTTCTAGAGGATTCAATTGCGACAGTCTGGAACCCAACAGCTCAGTTTTACTTTTTTGCAATGCCAGATCTCTCACTAGATCATTCAATTCAGTCTGGGTAATTTCACGTGGCTGTGTAGACTCCAAACACATACACATGCACATTCTCTTCTAGAGGATTCCATTGCAACAGTCTGGAACCCAACAGCTCTGCTTTACTTTTTGGCAATGCCAGATCTCTCACTAGATCATTGAATTCAGTCTGGGTAATTTCATGTGGCTGTGTAGACTCATAACACATACACATGCACATTCTCTTCTAGAGGATTTCATTGCAAAAGTCTGGAACTCACAGCTCTGCTTTACTTTTTGGCAATGCCAGATCTCTTACTAGATCATTCAATTCAGTCTGGGTAATTTCATGTGGCTGTGTAGACTCCAAACACATACACATGCACATTATCTTCTAGAAGATTCCATTGCGACAGTCTGGAACCCAGCAGCTCTGTTTTACTTTTTGGCAATGCCAGATCTCTCACTAGTTCATTGAATTCAGTCTGGGTAATTTCATGTGGCTGTATAGACTCCAAACACATAAACATGCACATTCTCTTCTAGAGGATTCAATTGCGACAGTCTGGAACCCAACAGCTCAGTTTTACTTTTTGCAATGCCAGATCTCTCACTAGATCATTCAATTCAGTCTGGGTAATTTCACGTGGCTGTGTAGACTCCAAACACATACACATGCACATTCTCTTCTAGAAGATTCCATTGCAACAGTCTGGAACCCAACAGCTCTGCTTTACTTTTTGGCAATGCCAGATCTCTCACTAGTTCATTGAATTCAGTCTGGGTAATTTCATGTGGCTGTGTAGACTCCAAACACATAAACATGCACAATCTCTTCTAGAGGATTCAATTACGACAGTCTGGAAACCAAAAGCTCAGTTTTACTTTTTGCAATGCCAGATCTCTCACTAGATCTTTCAATTCAGTCTGGGTAATTTCATGTGGCTGTGTAGACTCCAAACACATACACTTTCTCTTCTAGAAGATTCCATTGCAACAGTCTGGAACCCAACAGCTCTGCTTTACTTAAGGCAATACCAGATCTCTCACTAGATCATTCAATTCAGTGTGGGTAATTTCATGTGGCTGTGTAGATTCCAAACACATACACATGCACATTCTCTTCTAGAAGATTCCATTGCGACAGTCTGGAACCCAACAGCTCTGTTTTACTTTTTGGCAATGCCAGATCTCTCACTAGATCATTCAATTCAGTCTGGGTAATATCATGTGGCTCTGTGAACTCCAAACACGTACACATGCACATTCTCTTCGAGAAGATTCCATTGGGACAGTCTGGAACCCAACAGCTCTGCTTTACTTTTTGGCAATGCCAGATCTCTTACTAGATCATTGAATTCAGTCTGGGTAATTTCATGTGGCTGTGTAGACTGCAAACACATACACATGCACATTCTCTTCTAGAAGATTCCATTGCGACAGTCTGGAACCCAACAGCTCAGTTTTACTTTTTTGCAATGCCAGATCTCTCACTAGATCATTCAATTCAGTCTGGGTAATTTCACGTGGCTGTGTAGACTCCAAACACATACACATTCTCTTCTAGAAGATTCCATTGCAACAGTCTATAACCCAACAGCTCTGTTTTACTTTTTGGCAATGACAGATCTCTCACTAGTTCATTGAATTCAGTCTGGGTAATTTCATGTGGCTGTGTAGATTCCAAACACATACACATGCACGTTCTCGTCTAGAGGATTCCATTGCAACAGTCTGGAACTCACAGCTCTGCTTTACTTTTTGGCAATGCCAGATTTCTCACTAGATCATTGAATTCAGTCTGGGTAATTTCATGTGGGTGTGTAGACTCCAAACACATACACATGCACATTCTCTTCTAGAGGATTTCATTGCAATAGTCTGGAACTAACAGCTCTGCTTTACTTTTTGGCAATGCCAGATCTCTTACTAGATCATTCAATTCAGTCTGGGTAATTTTATGTGGCTGTGTAGACTCCAAACACATACACATGCACATTCTCTTCTAGAAGAATCCATTGCGACAGTCTCGAACCCAACAGCTCTGTTTTACTTTTTGGCAATGCCAGATCTCTCACTAGATCATTGAATTCAGTCTGGGTAATTCCATGTGGCTGTGTAGACTCCGAACACATACACATGCACATTCTCTTCTAGAGGATTCCATTGCAATAGTCTGGAACCCAACAGCTCTGTTTTCCTTTTTGGCAATGCCAGATCTCTCACTAGATCGTTGAATTCAGTCTGGGTAATTCCATGGGGCTGTGTAGACTCCAAACACATACACATTCACATTCTCTTCCAGAAGATTCCAATGCGACAGTCTGGAACCCAACAGTTCTTTTTTCCGTTTTGGCAATGCCAGATCTCTCACTAGATCATTAAATTCAGTCTGGGTAATTTCATGTCGCTATGTAGACTCCAAACACATACACATGCACATTCTCTTTTAGATGATTCCATTGCAACAGTCTGGAACCCAACAGCTCTGTTTTACTTTTTGGCAATGCCAGATCTCTCATTAGATCATTGAATTCAGTCTGGGCAATTTCATGTCGCTGTGTAGACTCCAAACACATACACATGCACATTCTCTTTTAGATGATTCCATTGCAACAGTCTGGAACCCAACAGCTCTGTTTTACTTTTTGGCAATGCCAGATCTCTCACTAGATCATTAAATTCAGTCTGGGTAATTTCATGTCGCTGTGTAGACTCCAAACACATACACATGCACATTCTCTTTTAGAAGATTCGATTGGGACAGTCTGGAACCAAACAGCTCTGTTTTCCTTTTTATCAATGCCAGATCTCTCACTAGATCATTGAATTCAGTCTCGGTAATTTCATGTGGCTGTGTAGACTTCAAACACATACACATGCACATTCTCTTCTAGAGGATTCCATTGGAACAGTCTGGAACCTAACAGCTCTGTTTTACTTTTTGGCAATGCCAGATCTCTCACTAGATCATTGAATACAGTCTGGGTAATTTCATGTGGCTGTGTAGACTCCAAACACATACACATGCACATTCTCTTCCAGAAGATTCCATTGCGACAGTCTGGAACCAAACAGCTCTGTTTTCCTTTTTATCAATGCCAGATCTCTCACTAGATCATTGAATTCAGTCTCGGGAATTTCATGTGGCTGTGTAGACTCCAAAGACATACACGTGCACTTTCTCTTCTATAGGATTCCATTGCAACAGTCTGGAACCTAACAGCTCTGTTTTACTTTTTGGCAATGCCAGATCTCTCACTAGATCATTGAATTCAGTCTGGGTAATTTCATGTGGCTGTGTAGACTCCAAACACATACACATGCACATTCTCTTCTAGAGGATTCCATTGCAACAGTCTGGAACCCAACAGTTCTGTTTTACTTTTTGGCAATGCCAGATCTCTCACTAGATCATTGAATTCAGTCTGGGTAATTTCATGTGGCTGTGTAGACTCTAAACACATACACATGCACATTCTCTTCCAGAAGATTCCATTGCGACAGTCTGGAACCTAACAGCTCTGTTTTACTTTTTGGCAATGCCAGATCTCTCACTAGATCATTGAATTCAGTCTGGGTAATTTCATGTGGCTGTGTAGACTCTAAACACATACACATGCACATTCTCTTCTAGAGGATTCCATTGTAACAGTCTGGAACCTAACAGCTCTGTTTTACTTTTTGGCAATGCCAGATCTCTCACTAGATCATTGAATTCAGTCTGGGTAATTTCATGTGGCTGTGTAGACTCCAAACACATACACATGCACATTCTCTTCTAGAGGATTCCATTGCAACAGTCTGGAACCCAACGGCTCTGTTTTACGTTTTGGTAATGCCAGATCTCTCACTAGATCATTGAATTCAGTCTGGGTAATTTCATGTCGCTGTGTAGACTCCAAACACATACACATGCACATTCTCTTCTAGAAGATTCCATTGCGACAGTCTGGAACCCAACAGCTCTATTTTACTTTTTGGCAACGCCAGATCTCTCACTAGATCATTGAATTCAGTCTGGGTAATTTCATGTGGTTGTGTAGACTCCAAACACATACACATGCACATTATCTTCTAGAAGATTCCATTGCGACAGTCTGGAACCCAACAGCTCTGTTTTACTTTTTGGCAATGCCAGATCTCTCACTAGATCATTGAATTCAGTCTGGGTAATTCCATGTGGCTGTGTAGACTCCAAACACATACACATGCACATTCTCTTCTAGAGGATTCCATTGCAACAGTCTGGAACCCAACGGCTCTGTTTTACTTTTTGGCAATGCCAGATCTCTCACTAGATCATTGAATTCAGTCTGTGTAATTTCATGTGGCTGTGTAGACTCCAAACACATACACATGCACATTCTCTTCTAGAGGATTCCATTGCAACAGTCTGGAACCCAACGGCTCTGTTTTACGTTTTGGTAATGCCAGATCTCTCACTAGGTCATTGAATTCAGTCTGGGTAATTTCATGTCGCTGTGTAGACTCCAAACACATACACATGCACATTCTCTTCTAGAGGATTCCATTGCAACAATCTGGAACCCAACAGCTCTATTTTACTTTTTGGCAATGCCAGATCTCTCACTGGATCATTGAATTCAGTCTGGGTAATTTCATGTGGTTGTGTAGACTCCAAACACATACACATGCACATTCTCTTCTAGAAGATTCCATTGCGACAGTCTGGAACCCAACAGCTCTGTTTTACTTTTTGGCAATGCCAGATCTCTCACTAGATCATTGAATTCAGTCTGGGTAATTCCATGGGGCTGTGTAGACTCTAAACACATACACATGCACATTCTCTTCCAGAAGATTCCAATGCGACAGTCTGGAACCCAACAGCTCTGTTTTCCTTTTTATCAATGCCAGATCTCTTACTAGATCATTGAATTTAGTCTGGGTAATTTCATGTGGCTGTGTAGACTCCAAACACATACACATACACATTCTCTTCTAGAGTATTCAATTGCAACAGTCTGGAACCTAACAGCTCTGTTTTACTTTTTGGCAATGCCAGATCTCTCACTAGATCATTGAATTCAGTCTAGGTAATTTCATGTGGCTGTGTAGACTCCAAACACATACACATGCACATTGTCTTCCAGATGAATCCATTGCCACAGTCTGGAACCCAACAGCTCTGTTTTACTTTTTGGCAATGCCAGATCTCTCATTAGATAATTGAATTCAGTCTGGGTAATTCCATGTGGCTGTGTAGACTCCATACACATACACATGCACATTCTCTTCTAGAAGATTCCATTGCAACAGTCTGGAACCCAACAGCTCTGTTTTACTTTTTGGCAATGCCAGATCTCTCACTAGATCATTGAATTCAGTCTGGGTAATTTCATGTGGCTGTGTAGACTCCAAATACATACATATGCACATTCTATTCTAGAGGATTTCATTGCAACAGTCTGGAACCCAACAGCTCTGTTTTACTTTTTGGCAATGCCAGATCTCTCACTAGGTCATTGAATTCACTCTGGGTAATTTCATGTGACTGTGCAGACTCTTTAATATACATGAAATCAGCATCTCTTGATGTAGATGCTGTTCCACAGGTGACGGCTGTTCACTGGCCTTACTTTCTTCATCATCCAGATTATCAGAATCTGGTGCGTCTTTTCCTGTAAGGTACTGGGTGCATAGCTGAGGGAACATTCGGATAGGTCAAAGGACAATTTTTCTTCTCAGAAATACCATGTCCGATTGTAGGAGTCATGCAAAAGTAACAATCATTAAGAGGGTTTGTCGGTTCCCTCCACACCACTGGAACTGCGAAACGCATCCATCGTCTTTTCCGTTCAACCAAAACACAGATTCGTTGCACACGATTTACAAAATATGTGTGGAGCCCCAATCCCGGTCCTGATCACCGATCACACAATTAAAATAAAGGCTGTAAGCTTTCTTCATGATCGGTGTAATGGGCTGCCTTTGTGATAAACGTCTCGCGGGAAATCGCGTGCTTCACATATCAGAATTCCGATGCAGACCATCCATTCCCACAGAACCCCCCCATCTTGAAAACTGGGGCTAATTCACGATTCTTAACTTCATATTCGTGATCAGCTTGTCCAAATTTGTTAAAAGTAGCTACTTTTGTCTCAGGTACATTTTGGCTTTTGTCCAGTGTTATACATCTTGCCTCCGGGCGCCGGGCGCTATCCTTACGCCACTGCGTTTCCACATTTCTTTTCGCCTCTTTTTTCTGTATTACTGAATGTGAAGCACAAGCATTTTCCTTTTTTATTCCTTTTCTAAACAAAATTAAAGTTTCAAATCCGTATTTAACATGTTGGCTGTTCTTTCGTGACCTGTAAAAACTGTTTTCACGGCAGAGTGAGAAGAAGCTGGACCGATTTTGAACTATAATCGATTCGCGTAAAAAGAAAAGTAACACAAGTTCTTTAAAGGTAACACAAGAAAGGTAACACTGAATTCTCAGGTGTAATGAGTAAGTCTTTTAAATCCTTTCCGACACAAAAATGAGTTTTTCAAAGCAAATTTTCAAAAAGTAGAAAACCCAAGAAAAAAAATGCGTTTGCTTGCGGAGGAACTGCGAATTACTTAAAATGTAAAACATTCGCATTTTTCTTCGACTTGTTACAAACAGATTTTTTTTCAACCTGATACCTAGAATCGGTAAAACATTTGCAAACAGAAATATCAATATGTACCCACTGGTGGCAGAAAGGTACTTTTCGAAAAATCACAAACTGTGTGCCAAATGTTCCTCATGGAAGAAGATATCCGAAGCAAAGGGACTCTTTTCAGTCGAGCAATTAGAAGCAGAGATGCGAAAAAAAAACGTAATATAAATACATCCTCTTAGCGGAAAAGTGTGCGCTATAAATGGGCAAAACATTTTCTTAGTGAAGAGTATTTTCACTGATGCGAGTGCCTCAGATGTACCTAAAATGGTTCAACACCCAAAAATGACGAGCTAAAAACAGTCCAGTGTCTGAAAAAAAAAATCATTAATAAAGAGGCAGATACAGCCTGACATGACAGTATCTGCCATGGAGAACAGCAGACAGGTCAAACAAATCCCAGCCTATTACAATAGTGGTGGTGAAGAAAGTATACCATAGCACACAATTAGTCGTACTTCTTCGTTATAAATAAGTTATGATAGCCTTTGACCTAAGCGGGTTCATGCTTCTGGCAGAAAAAAATACTTTTATTGCGGGCTAAGAAACGCCAAGACTTAGCATTGAAAGATTAGAAAAATGTAGTCTAGTCCGATGAATTCCTGTTCTTGATATTTCACGCTGATCGGAGGACAACCATAGAGTGAAAATCGCGAGAGTTCATAAATATGTCTTACCGGAAATCAAAGATGAGTAGTGTTTTCAAAGTCCATGATACTGATATATTAACGTTAGTACACCCCACGATATCTAAACACTGTTGCCGATCGGGACTCATGTCAATAGCGTGCCCACCTGAAAATCATTCAGAAATGGTTACGGTACAATGACAGCGATTCCAGCTTTATACAGAAGCTTCTCAATCTCTCATCATGCTTTGGCGGCAGGTGGAGAACGAACATCATATTAGGCAGGTGGTCATAATGTTTTGGTTCTTCGGTGTATTTCCTCTCATCCACCTGCTTTATGACTCACTCTGCGGAATGCACGCCCTCTTCCTGAGCTACCATATGTCATCTCAGTTGACACCTGCAGTTGATTCTTGCTTGACGTTGTCATGTTGGAATCCTTTTTTTCTTCACTGCATTCGCTTTCCAGACGAATCTAGAATATATCGTTTTGCGATCGAACTCTCTCTCGCTCTCTCGTCCGTCCATGACGGGTTGAGTCCCGCAAAGACGATTATACGCATTTGAGGGTTACTGGCAAATTATTGCAGCCGGCTTGCCATTTCTTTTTCTGCATGTGGGTAAAGGACAAAGTGCGTCCGGGGCCGACTTCACAAGGAACTATCTACACATTCGCGTCCTCGAGCCCAGGGAGTCAGTGGAAAAGCGATCGAACTGCAATACTATAATTGAAGAGGAATAAAAATGAATTTAGCTCCCAAAATTGCAATGTCAGTTGCGACGTGGATTCGACAACATCATCACTTATGACTCGAGAAGAAATGATTCAAAATCAAAAGTGCTCCAGTGACATGTGTGATGATGATTCCCAAGTAAGTGCATCAGCCCCCAAATTTAGAGGAACGCTGAAATCCTTTGTCGTCCTTAGGGACTTCATTTACAGACATAAAACTGATGAGAAAACAATGCAGGCTTTCAATAGCCTTGAAAATTCAGTGTTTCAACTTAAAAGTAAACAACAATAAAAAAATGAATTATTTTTTTAAACCCTGTTAATGAATACGCAGTTTTTATAATCGTAAATGAATGAGTAGTAATGCTTTATATACTATATGCGCTACGTGCTGTATTTATATAAGTGCTGCAGCGTGATTGAAATTAATGAAGTTAAAAACAAAGAACTGTTGTGAAGAAAAAGGATAACTGTAAATGCTAGTACATTAGAACTTAAAAGAAAAAAAAATACTACCTACTACGTAGCACTGAATATGCTGTATAACAGATTTTGCACTTATCATATTAGAGAGACCTAATCCCGTAAGACTGCGGATAGATCGTTACTTGAATGGTTTCATTATTTATATTTTTAACTGATTCCCGAATTAGCCAACCCTGCACTTTAAAAAAAGACTTTTCTCTAATAACTTTCTTCTTATACTACTTCTTTACCTTTTGATTAGCTGCCAGTTGCTGCCGAAACTTGCATACGAAATTTGAGTTTCCGATGTGCAACTCAGGAAAAAAATTGAACTAAGGAATAATGTAATTTACATGGAAGGAAGAAATTAATCATTATATCATTTCTTTTGGCGACAGTAGGATTCGAAGCCACATCTTCCTACTCCGGAGTGGCTGTTCTCCCAGTTGAACTACGCCGGCAGGCTTACCGCTGTTTCATTGTCCATTTGAATCCGTCACATCATCCCCCGTCCCCCCGACAAGCGGGGACAAGAAATCACTCAGCAGGTTCCGGGTCAGCCGACAGCAACACTCGTTGACCATTTCATTACAGAAGTATTAATTATTTACGTTGTGCGAAAAAACCATCACACAATTTTATTTTTTCAAACGTCACGCCCTTTAAATCCTTTTTCTTCCGAGCTCTAATATAACCTTTCTTTACCGACAGTGGGACTCGAACCCACATTTTTTTCCTACGCCGGGTGGCTTATCGCTGCTTCATTTTCCATTTGTCTGATACGTCACAAAAGGAAGGTTAAATAGAGAAAATAAAAGGAATTTATGAAAAATCATCACACAAAATAAAAGGAATTTATGAAAAATCAGCATGGTTCTACAAAATCCTCGTTTAATAGCTAGTTTAACTGCTAATTGGAGAGTTGTATTCTCAAAGCAATTCACCTTGCTTTCCGTGTGGCCTGAAAACATTTCTGATTCAACCCGCGTTTTCTGGCTTTATTTCCATCTCAAAAAAGTCATTTTATTCCCAGAATCATGAAAATGCATTAAAATTTGTTTTGCAAGTACTCACATGTCCCTGGAAAAAATAATCGTTGCACATTTATTGAAGTATCAATCTTAAAATTTATTGAAGGATTATTTATCAGTCATGATACTTCAATAAATAATTATTAATAATTTGACACTTAGTGAAGTAACAGTAGTAAATTTATGTGCTGTTCTGATTTTTTTAAACATGAGTTGTCTTTTTAATATCACAGGATTTCTCTGCCTCGAAGTCTGCTATAACAAAGTGGTAAGCACGTTTATTATGCTTTTATTAGACCTTCTACACATGCCGGTCACTAAATTGGAAACTTTTATTTATTACCGGTTTGGACTTACTTTAACCCGAATTGCCGCACGTATGCGGTTTGGTATAGATTCCACAAGGTGTTGGAGTGCATCTACGTTTACAGCATACCAGGCTGTCCTTCAACTGGTTCAGATTTGACGAAAGAGGACTTTGCTCCCGGATCTGTTTTTATAACATGTCCCAGCTTTGTCGTGTATGAAACAGCCGTCACCTTCTGGATAAAAAGTCAACATTGCAGGATGGACTTGATCGGCAACAATGTTCAGATTGTTCCTTCCCCAGGGGACCAGTTCCGTACCAACAGAACGTGCCCCACACCATGACACCACCTCCAGAACCTTGAGTTGTGTTTAAAAGGCAAACTGGTCCCATTGCTTCATGGGGCTCACGCCAAACTCTTCATTCAGTGTAGAACAAAGTACACCGCGACTCGTCGGGCCACACGATTTTCTTCCAGTGTCCAGTCATAATGTTCCTGATACCAATGTAGATGAACTTTCCGGTTGTCCGCAAAAATCAGTGGTTTCCATATAGACATGCAATTGCCAATACTGATCCACTTCAATTCCCCGTGCATAGTTCGCTGAGATATGGGTCTGAAACAGCCTTCATTGAACGCTTCAGTTAATTGCTGCACACAGGAAGTTCTGTTTCTCCGAACAAGCCTTTTCAGGTGACGGTGATCTCATTTCTGAGACATTGTTGTCAAGCCACAGCTATGCCTCTTAGACAAGCAATGTGGATAATTTTTCCACTGATTAAAGACCCTGGATATCTCACCCTTTGAGAAACCAGTCAGTTTTCAAAATCGTCGCTCCAGCCTGACAGGCACCCACAATAAGCCCTTTATCAAACTCTCCTTGGTTTTTCGCATTGTGATCAACACTACTGACGAGTAGCAGTCTTAAATAGTTGCGTAGTTCACGTGGTGACGCACGTGACCATGTATTTTGTATATACACTAAGTAAGTGACGCTGAAGTTTTTTTTTTTTTTTACGTAAATCTACATAAAGGTTTCTAATTCACTGGCCGGTGTGTGTATATTTCACTACTTGAAGTTATAATATTTTTAGTGTATTTGGTTGTAGATATCAGTTAATTGCTTATACCTACGGTACACCAAAACACCAACATACATCACTGTAAAGCTTATTGAAATGTTCCGGATTGCTTAAATAAACATATAACAGAGTTCATTAGGCATTGAGTAAACTTAACAGCCAGTTGCTTTATTTTGGTCCTTGGCACTCATCAGGATGCAAACCGTCACAGAACAGAATGCACTTCTTATTTAACCAATGGTTGCTTCATTAGCTGAATAGACGTCAGCTCATAACACACAAAATACTCTTCTAGTCTTACGACTCTACAACAATTTGAGACTTCAAAAGCAAAAAGAGCAAATAGACGATGTCCACGTTGTTTTATAAACAACGCATAGCAACTGCATAACTGTTTATCCGACACCTCTGGGATCGAACCCCAGAACTCTCGATAACTGGCCGAGTGCGTTCGCTTTACGCCACAGTGCCAACAATTCGGAGCGCTATGCGTAGTTTATCAGTCAGCGTGCTGATTGACTGATAAACCACGAGAGTTCTGGGGTTCGATCCCAGCGGTGTCGGATGAACAGTTTTTCAGTTGGTATGCGTTGTTTATAAAATAACGTGGACAGAGTGATGACATCGTCTATTTACATTATCTCCACGTCTTTCAAATTTATTAACCAAAGAAGTATAACAATCAACGTAAGCGCTTGTATAGCACGAAACTCTAATCATAGCAAATCTCTCGATACAATCTCACTCTAATCTCTCAACTTCTCTTCAAAGCAATTACGACGATCTCACAATCTAGGCGACTTCTAACGAGAGCTCTCATACAATCGCAAACATCACTCTTATCTCTCTCGTTAACATACGTCATTTAAATTTTGACCTCAAGTCATGTTGCCACAAAATCGTTCAGCCACAGAGAAAATATAGCGTTAAGTTCTGAAAATGCTTAATTTTAATAAACCAAAATTTATATAAGATAACAGGAACCAAAAAGGAAAATTATTTAGACTATGCGTTACAAAGATGTATAATTTTAAAATACCTAAGTGTCCTGATTCTGGCGCAAATTTATTTGCGTTAAAATAAATGAAGTTTGGATTCTGTGTTTGCATGTGATCGACAGACTGGCAAACACAGCACAGTAAAGAACTTTCTTTAGAACTTGTATGTTAATTTCTCTTTGCGTTTATGTACAAAGGCCGTTCCATGAAAACTGAGAGTAATTTTTTTGAGTTGGCGACATTGCGAAGGGGGAAAAATAACCACTCAGACAACTAATTGAATTAAGTAAGTATCAATGGCAACATTTATTAGCCGTGGCAGACGATTCTGGTTTGGTTATTGCGCAGTTGTTTAAGGTACGTCTGCATTTCGCCATACAACTATGGTGGTGAGTGAAATGCATTCTGCGATAAAATTTTGCTATCATTTGGCTAAAACGGCTAGATAAACAGTTGATTTAGTGAAAAAAAGCTTACAAAGATAAATGTTTGAGTGAATCAACGATTTTTAGATGGCATCATGGTTTCAAAAAAGGGCGCTTGTAGGCAGAACTCGCTCCTAGGCCTGGTCGACCTGAAAGTGTTGTTACGGAGCGTATTGCTAACACTTTTTGGGCAATCCTGCAACAAGATCGACGAAGGACATGTGGAGACATAGCGGCGTCAACTAATATTTCGAAAAACGTCAGCGTTCCGCATTCTACTTGACAAATTACTGCTACATCACGTGTGTTCCAGATGGATACCTCATCACCTGACGAGAGAACAATTTTTAGCCAGAATTCAGGTGTCATTAGTGGAAACAAATGACTGCAAAGGATCCAAACTTTCTAAACACAGTTATAACTGCCGGTGAAATATGGGTAAACTATTTCGACCCTCTCATGAAGCGCGCAACGAGTGTCTGGAAACACACAGGTTCGCCTCCACCCAAAAAAGTCCACCGAACCAAATCTGATGGGAAGGTGATGATGATAATTTTCTTTGATCATAAAGGTCTAGTCTACCAGCATGCTGTCCCTCCACAAATTACTGTCAATGCTGAGTATTGCATTTCAGTCAGTCTTGAAGCGACTGCGACGACGCATATCCTTTAAGCGGCCGGAACTGGTGGGCAAGTATAGATCCTACACCATGATAACGCCCGCCCACATGTGGCTGCTTGTGTTCAACAGTTTCTTATGAAATGCAGTATTGAAATCATGCCACAGCCTGCCTACAGTCGTGACATCGCCCAGTGCAATTTCTGGTTGTTTCCAACAATGAAGGAGAAGTTCCGTGGCGGAACATTCAACACAGATGCTGCCGTTATTCAGGCTGTACAGGGGTCGCTAAAGCAGCTTCCACAAAATGCCTTCGCCACATGCTTTGAAAAGTGGACTGAACGATGCGACCGTTGCATATCATCCGAGGGAAGATACTTTGAGAAAGAGAAACTTATATTTTGCTGTACCTATATTTCTTCATTTTGTGTGATTTTAATCTTAGTTTTTATGGAACGGCAGTTGTACAATCGGGAATCGGTTTGGTTGGTAGAGATGTAGTAGTTTCCTTATTTTCTTGCTGCTAAATGATTTTCTTTTTTTCAGGGGCCATGTCAAAACGCCGAAATAAGTAGTTCATCACCATGACCTGCGCACAGTCTTAATGACGAATATGCTGAGGAATTGGGATTAGGATGAGGTGGTTTACCCGTTGCCTTCCTCATAGTGTGTCAGCCTTCATAAGTGGCTCAATACTTCCATAGTCGATTTTAGGTATCAGTCCCATTCACGTTACATTCGGAACCCTGCGAACTGGATGGGCGGCAGCTGAATTGGAACCCGTTACAGTCGCCTACCACACGCGTACGACGCTACAGAGTAGCCAATTGCTCTAGCCGGTGGTTACGTGACTACTATAAAGGAATAAAAATATTCTTTTGGAAGGAATGAGCTTCAGAAGTTAATACTTTCCAGGAGCAGCGAGTGATTATGACAAATATGTTAAGTGAAAGCAGTTATATAAATTCAACACTACAGCTCGGACCTATTGCCTAGTTTGATTGACCTTCCATATCAGCAGGTGTAACTCCATATCAGCAGGTGCAAGCCATAAATATACGCAAGCGGTAAAATATATTATATGCCAAGCCTTAAATATATTATCTCTACGGCGGAGGCACAATAAAACTGTGACTGCTTGCACAGCTTTTCCCAAATACTTCGGGAGTTCGGATCTCCGGTACCACATCAAACGAACCGAATGCAGTCGTTCGTAGCTTGAAGTAATGATCGAATAGTCCCTAGAGAATCTTCAACAATGTGAACAATATCCGTATTGCAAAGTACGTACAGTTGCGCCTTCATTGCTGAATGAGAGCCACCAGCATCCACTGGACATTTTGAGGAACAGATGAGAATTTATGCTACCAAGGCTACCGAAATTTAGAAACATAAATAAATTAAATTCTGTTAATGGACAAGGGACAAAGTATGGGGCTAAAAACCTGTAATTGAGACTGGCGGAAAAGTTTCAATTCAAATTTTAATCAGATTGTAAACCGTAGTTTTCGCGCCCTCTCTTGAGTTGCGCCCCCGCTTGCCCCGCCCTGGTTATGCTTTTGCCAAATGTTTCGATTAAAGCGATGTTGTATCATTATGGACAAACACACGTGTGCATATTTCGGTATGATGACGGGGCTGTCGTTTCACGTAGTACAGTGTGGAGTACTGTGCGTTTAGAATAGTGAGTCTTCAGCTGATGAATGATGTATGCATGCTTTAATGCAGTGGTTCCTAACCTTTTTTGACTTGCAAACCCCTTTCAACATTATATTATTATCGCGAACCGGAGGACTTCTCCACAAATGACACCTTGTGAGCGTGAATAGTCCTTACCCCCGTAAATGAGAAGACAGATATAATATAATCTTCACTGTATTTCCTCTTTTGAGTACCAAATGTAATGCCAATGTCTTGAACGTCTTTAAGCAATGTTTCGGAATTTTTGTCAGTTGAATACGTTTCACGGGATTTCAGAAGATCATATTGCGGCACATTTGAAGAAAGAATTTCATTTTTTTTTTTTTTTTGCTTCTCATTACAACGTTTTATCATGGTTCCAGTCTTTATCCAGTGATCCATGATTTCACAGTAAAAAATTACTAATGGCAGGTATTTCCGCCTTGAAGTTCAAAGTTTTCACAAGCTCCTACAACCCCAATGCTACCTTAACCATGCTCTGAGAGTCCCGATGGACAACAGCAGTACATGCACACTCTGCAAGGTCATCTCACAAGCTGAAAACTAACTGGTTTTTTTCTACGTCGGAGTAGGTAGAACGAACTAATCCGTGAACTTGTGATCTCACGGAATAATCTTTCCCTCGCTGCGGGTGTCCGTCGCACACAGATGTTTTTGAAACGAAATACAGCACGATCACCCTCTCATGCATGCTGGCTACGTAAGTACGCGTATCCCAGACATCTGCAAAAAATAATGAAAGTGTTAATGCATTTCAACTTTCTTGCGCTATTGCAGAATTTTTACTGCGAACCCCCAGGCCACGGACGACGCTAGACTTCGAAATCAGGATGGGCGACGGGTTTGCTGGGGCAAGTTTGATAGCACAATATTTACAAAACACTGAAAGAAAGAATGTGTTTTCCTTTTTCTACAGGCTGCAAAGGTATTCGCAAAACATCCCCCCCCCCTTCCCCCTGGACACATACTCATTAATTTTGGAACTGTTGAAGTTTTTGTACTTTTTTGGAATACAAGAGTTTAAAGTTTGGAATCATTTTTTGCTAATGTTCCGTCCATCCATTTTTAATAAAATTATTGAAACCTAAAGTGTTACACACCCGTATAATAAACATGATACACTGCCACCAGCACCAGCAAAACGCACGTTTAATATTTCTGATTATTGTTTACCAAACAGCTGCCTGACGAAGCCGCCCGTAGGTGGTGAAAGCTAGCAGAATTGTTGTTCTCTATTGTTTTTTCTACGCCAATAAACGGATTTATATACGTTTAGTCTCCTTATTCGCAGAGCAGTTACCAATGACCCCAGTGAATTCCTATTCATCCTCTTCATTCGCCCCTGATCATAGTAACTGGAAGAAAAGGCTTAAATACAGGATTTGGAACAGTGGAGAACAACTGATTTTTCATGGCGCCTGCGGATGCTATGTTGATAACATTTCTACGGAGAAGGAAAAACGCATTTACTAGGAGGGAAATACGTACGGCTACACGACGAAAAGCACGGGAGAGATTTCTTCGCAAAATTCAGATTATATTTTAAAGTTAGGAAAAATCAAAATATGGCACATCTTGAACTGGGTGGACGGCAGGGTGAGCTATCACCCCCTTGGCGATGTCCTTGCCCCAGGTGGGTAGCGAACCACCGAATGAGAACCGCTGCTCTGATGCATGACGTACGCTGGGAAAGTTATTGTTAAGGTGATACTGGATATTTGAGTGTCAGAAGAGATGCTCACCAACATCTCTTCCTTAAATGTTTCAATGAATGTTACTACATGAAAATTTTGCACCAAAAACTAGATTTCGGACACACTTCTAACAAAAACTCCAGGTAAACAGATGACACTGAAATCGGTTGAGCCAGCTTCACCGCTAGCTTGCAAGAGACCAACCAATTATGATTTTTGCAAACTACAGCAAAGAATTTAAAAGTAAATGTTATCCCCATTCCTTAAAACTGTGTTACTCAGGTTAAATGAACAACGTGAAACCTAATACATTTGGCTTTTTTTTTTTTTACTTTTTTTCATCAAAAATGCATTAAAGTGACGTTGAAGTGATAAATCTTTCGTGCTTTTTTTAGAATGCCAGCTCAGAAAAGGCGTCACCCAAACGTTGAACGCTCAAAACTCTGCTCCTTGAAGTGAAACTACACTTCGATGCTTCGCGATATACAATCTTTTCTAAAAGAAAAAAAAAATCACGCAGAAGGAATCATCCAATCGAGATGAAAATTAGTATGTACATGCATAGGAAAGCAAATGATTGCATTTCCAGAGCAGTTGGGACATTTATTCGGATAAAATAGCTACACGAGTGGAACAAGTTAGTACGTTATAGCGCCACCTCTGGCTTGGATACAAGCGGTTACCCCGTGACATATATGTATACAGTTCACTGATACTGTCCTAAGGTACAGCATGCCAGATGGTGTCCAAATTGCGGGCAAGTTCGCCGACATTCCGGGATGGGCGTAGGGGGCGTCCCATCATGTCCCAAATACGTTCGATCGGTGAGATGTCGGCGATCGGGCTGGCCATAGAAGGGAGTCGACATTACGGAGGCAAGCCTGGGAAAGCCGTGCCGTGTGTGGTCGGGCATTATCCTGTTGAAAAATTGCTCCTTGATGCTGCTACAGGAATTGCAACACAACAGGTCGCGGAATGTCGTCGACGTACAGATGAGCCGTTAGAGTGATGCGGAGGGCAACCAAGTATCGTAGGAAATGGCTCCTCAAACAGTCACTCCCAGTGTGTGAGTCGTGTGCTGTTCCACGGTAAAGACGGGTCCATGTGCTGGCCGGCTCGTCTCCAGACATGTATGTGCAGATCGTTAACGCCAAGTGCAAACTGTGACTGATAACTGAGGATAAAACGTCGCCACTGGACACTATCCTATGCTGATCGGGGCCGACATTACTGCAACCAGTGTCGGCGATGCTCGCGGGTCAGTGGTAGGCGGTGGTGTGGCCTCCTTGTATGTAGTCCCCGTACCGCAAGTCATCTGACAACGTTCTGGATGACCACTTCTGTACCTGTAGACGACGCAACATGCCCACAGATGGTTGAGAGCGACGAATTCGTGCGGCTCTCACGATCGCTCGATCCTCGCGTTCTGTCGTTGCTCTCGGCCGTCTACTGTCCGCGTGCCACGGGGTTATGCTCTTATCGACTCATTGGCGCCAACATCATCCGATTGCCACGTCACTCCGACTCAAATGCCTGGCGATGTGGCGACTTGACCAACCAGCCACTCTCTTCCCAATTATACGTTCTCTCTCAAACTCGCTCAACTGCTCGCACTGCTCCGACGTGGGAGGCATCCTCACAGACAGTGGAGGTCAATGCAACCGCAATCCGCTGTCACAGTTGTCCCTACGCGCGAGCTTTGCTCTGGATATACCATCCTCGATGTGCGGTTCCCATAAGCTGTGGAGGGCGACTATTTAATCATCGGTCGTAATTTTTGAATCATTTGCATATTCGGCCCTGCGGTACTTGCATACGGAATTGCATCAGGATGGAACGACTTTTTCGGGGTGCTTCGTTTTTTCTGGCAAAGAGTGTATGACCACATAATCATTCTGAATATAAAGGACTTAATATCAAAATTACTTCCTCCCCACCATCTAAAACTGTACTATTCTTTAATTATTACATTCACGGGTACCTCATTTTGTTGATGCTATATTTATTTT
Organism: Macrothele yani; assembly: GCA_039090855.1. Taxonomy (NCBI): domain Eukaryota; kingdom Metazoa; phylum Arthropoda; class Arachnida; order Araneae; family Macrothelidae; genus Macrothele; species Macrothele yani. The sequence continues at coordinate 77,308,598 of CM077023.1, read as the reverse complement.
TGCCACCCGTTAAATGCCTTTATCCTTTCTTTCAGGAACAGGACGGCTGTGATTATGATAATTTTTAGAAGTACAGAAGTTAATGTTTACACCTACCGAGCAAAATATGAAGTAAGTGTTACATTCGCACCTGCTTTTTCATTACACATACGAGATCTGACAATTCAATAACGATACTGGCCACACTGTGAGGCCCGGATCAACGAACCATTGCTAACTGGTAGTTCCATCTATTGGTTCATTTATGAACTCCATCCTATAGTAGAATCTCTTCAAAAGACGTAGTGCGTGCACTGTTGTGGAACGTTTCAGCAGGCATTGTCCTTGTTGCTAGTCATGAAAATGGATGACAAATATTTTGATTAACGTGAAATTTTGGGTAAAACTTGGAAAGAAGTGTTCGAAATGTTAAAAAAAAAGTTTATGGGATGAAGTCATACCAAGAGCACGCGTGTTTGAATGGTGTAAAAGGGTTTTCAGAAGGATGTGAAGAACTGCAATTTGCCAGCTGTCCTGGATGCCCAGCTACTAGAGATGGAAACGGGTCAGCGGGTTAACAATTTCTTGCAGGTCAGACGGATCAGGTCAAGGTGTTCCTGACCCGATTTCGACCCGGTATTATTTCCGTTTCGTTTTGGAAAAGAAAAGAATTTTAAAAATAAAATGCATACTGTGGAATTTTGTGTTTGGTGCTGGTGCCAGCGGAGTGAAAAATGATTTGTCATACAAAAATATTGCCGTCTCTTTCTTAAAGCAAAGAAGATTTCCACCGACGGACGATACCATATCGTAAAACGATATTTCCTTTGCGTTTGTTTTCAGTGCAATTGTCCGGTGCAAGATCGCCTGCTTCTCTGGTTATTCGTTCTCTCATACCCCGCGTGTCACTTTGTAAGACTGAGAGTTACTTTTCACATCGCATCTTTTGCATTGAGCATTCATAGGTTTTCGTTTGACGTACTAACATCCTGTTCCATTGCATGTCATGTCGGAATTAATTCGTTATTTGTTAATATGGATGAATTTAATATTAAGGAGATTAAAACAAGGCGTCGAGGCCAACAAATACGTTCTTGTTGAAATCAAAAAGCTGAAGAGTGAATGCTGGAAGGTGTTTCGTTTCATTAAGAAACCAGAATATGTTTCACAGCAACACCAATTTTCACAAGCTTGTGATGAGTTGAAAGTTTCAAAAATGTCAATGTTGATCTCAGGAGTGTTCCTTCCTTCTGAGGAGCAGTGATGAAACCAACATCCACATTTTGGAAACTTTCAACTCCTCAGAAGCTGGTGAAAATTGGTGTTTCTGTTAAACATATTCTGAAGCTTGATACGTTATCAAGAAAACAGCAAAAACTGAAATCAAATATACAACAAGCTACATAATTCAAAAAGTTTGGCCGTAAAACCATCAAAATTAAGTGAAACAGCCTTAACGCGGAGGGACTTTTTGACTTTCGCAGATGTGTTTGGAAACATGTGTAAAACAGTTAGGTTATGTGAAGAACGACAGTTTTAGCACTTTCTGTAAGTAAGTGAGTAAATTATGCGGTTCCGTAATACATTTATATGAGCTCTACATAACTTACGATACCCACTGTGGTGGAGTTTCTAATTACAGTTCAAGCAGATTTGTCCGGGCCAGGTCCGGGTCTGGTGCAATTATGTGACGGTCGTGTCCGGGTCCAAAACTTTTGACCAATTTCCAACTCTGCCAGCGACATCAAAGACAGACGAAAATGTCGAAAAAGGAAAAACTTAGTAAAGAATGATCGTCGTCTGATTGTTAGAATGATTTTAGAAGAATTAGACATCAATGGAGAAACTGCTCGATTGATTGTGGCTCAAAAATTGGGATTGAGTATCTTGAGAATGTCACCAACGAACATATGGCCGCCCAGGTGGCACAGTAGTCTGAGCGCTGGCTTATGACCATTCGTCCGAGAAGGGTCCGGGTTCGAATCCCGGTGAGGCATGGATGTTCTGTTTGTCTTACGGTACTGGCTCTCTCCCTTCCCTGGAACCAGTGATCCTAAATTAGGGACGGGTGACTGCTTATAGCCCATTGAGTTGCTCATGGTGGTCGTTAAACCTTCAATAAAAAAAAAACATATGCAAAGAAGGCATGAAATTTACGCAAACTCTTGCAGCAACAAACGAGAATGAAGAGCTGTTAAACAAAGTCCTCACTGGAGATGAAACATGGGCTTTCCAATATGATGCTGATACTAAAAGACAGAGCGAGTGTAGAATCAAAATACCGAAATTCACCGCGTCCTGAAGAAGGACACGCATGTCAAAATCAAAGCTGAAGACCATGTTGATTTGTTGACTGAAAATGCATAGGGCACCAAGAGTTTGTTCCACCAGGACAGACTGTAAACCAGATCTTTTATCTCTAAGTTTTGGAACGTTTAAGACAAAAAAATTCATCGAGTGAAGGCCAAAATTTTTCCAGACAAGTGAATTCTCCACTACGACAATGCGCCAAAAACGTTTTTTGACCATAAAAACAGTTGTCATTCTTGAACATTCTGCTTATTCGCCAGAATTCGCCCTGTGCGACATTTTTCTCTTCCCGAGGCTTGAGAAAGTCCTCAAAGAATCCCTTTACCAAACGACAGAAGATGTTCAGAAGCAAATGTCTGCGGTTTTAAACAGCTTACAGGAAAATAACTTCAAGAGCTATTTAGAAAGCTAGTTGGAAACAACACTGGAGCTCGTGTATCGCTGCAAAAGGAAATTATTTTGAAGGTGATCACCCCTTGGTTGCCAATGAAATTCTTCACAGAGAAAGTGATAAGTCCAGTCTCGTTATTTAATTGTCGGTCCAAATATACTAGCTGAATTGTACCGACGCTGCCGTGTCTAATTTTTAAGTTACAATCAGTGTATTCTGATTTTAAATAGAGTGAATGATTTGGTTCCTTAATCCTATGTTAATGGACTGTATTTCAAAAATATTTGCATTTGTATCTGTAAAGAGACAATGATCATCTTTGAATCGTAAGTAAAATAATGTAACCAATTTAAGAAAATGTGTAAAAAACCGGTAGCGCAGTACTGCATCGGTAAAGAGAGCATTAGCATTGTAGATTCGGTTCTATGAAACATTGCGACCACCACTGGAATAACGATGCCCAAATAAGGGAAGTTGTTTTGCTTCTCCTGAGATGAGCACGTGACAGAAACATTTTCATCCGAGAGTCAAACGCAGCGCACGTACGTCAGCGTCTTCAAGGTCACACACGCATTCTCAGGTGTCTGGTTTAAATTTCCTAGTTGCCGTAGAAATAGCATTTAAATATTTTTTGCTTCTAGCAAGCCCACCCTCTTTGGGATTCGTTTTGGAGATCTAATACTGCAACTCGGACGACAATGAAAAACAATGTACCAAATTTTGAAATGTTTGCTGTGATTTACCAATGAGTTATGGCGGCCACAGACACACAAGCATTAATTGTGTTTCATTATCGTAAATATATTATTTAAAAAACCAAATAGAAGCTAATACTTAGACCTACCGTAAAAACTATACATGTTATACCGTAGATACGCCAACATGCATACTGTGTTTACATTCATATCCTAACTCAACGACTGATACATATATGCACATAAGAGTTGTAACGTACCAGGAGATGTGACGTACCTGCCAGAAGGACGCACACGACATAAAGGCAGATAGGAGTCAGAAGAAACGTCCGCGTAGCTCAATTGGTAGAGTGACTTATTCCGGAATGAAGGGATCCGGGTTCGAGCCCCGGCGTGGATAAAAATGACGGAGAAATTCACTTCGTTATAATGGCGCCCGAACTATCCGGATGACCCGACCGTTCAAAATCTCGCATTGGTGTGATGTTCTTTCCACACCGCGAGATAGGAAAAATAAGAGAATCCCTTCTCCAGCACTTCGAAAAAAAAAATAATAATAATAAAGGGGAGATGATGTAACGTACCAGGAGATGTGACGTACCTGCCAGAAGGACGCACACGACATAAAGGCAGATAGGAGTCAGAAGAAACGTCCGCGTAGCTCAATTGGTAGAGTGACTTATTCCGGAATGAGGGGGATCCGGGTTCGAATCCTGGCGTGGATAGAAATGACGGAGAAATTCACTTCGTTATAGAGTGTGAGCAGAAGCGTAACTAGGCATTTCTGCGCCCGTGGCAAACCAAAAAATATTGCGCCCCCCATCGAAGTCGTTAAGACAAAACAAGCTTTACCGCTTAAAATGTTATAATCCTGATTCTTGCTTGAGTTTTTAGGATGGTAAAAGTCGTCTTGTGTGTCTATTATACGCACAGATTTGCATTACTTAGTACCCACCACAAGCATATGCAATTACAATTTAAAAAAATAAAAAAATTTGGCCACCGGGAGTTGCTTCAGACATTTCGCTTCACACTAAATTGTATACTTTCTTTTTGTATCATATTCTCTTGTAGTTAACTGATAACTAATAATCACTAACGGTTGTGCAATAGATTTTAAGAACGGGTTAGTTTTTCGGAGAACCAGAGGAAGGCTTTTGCGAACTTATTGCCATTTTAATTTTAGTTTGGCAACCTAATTTCTAAATATTTTTACTTGCGTATGATACTGCAAAGAGGGTATTACGGTACTAGGTGTAATTTCTTATCCCAAACGGAAACGGCATTTAGTCCTCATCAGTTGCGTGGGAAAAAAAATAGGAAATGGGAGGCAGAGCACTTGTCGGAAGGATTTTGTGCATTCCTCTTATCCTTACTTACATCAAGGATATTCTGGGTTACGAAGCTGAACTGGACGCAGAACGTCATTTAGGGCTGTAAAATACAAAATGTGAAGAGAGCGGTGATATTTCCAACTGCTCTGAAGTTCCGAGTTTTGGTACCACATTAAACGGATCGAATGTAGCTTGCACTAGTGGCAGTAATGAGCGAATTGCCCCCTGAGAATCCTCGAAAATATGAACGACATCCTTATCTTGTTACGCGAGAACAACCACACCGTCATTTCTGGTTGTGAGCAACTCACATCCCCTGCACATTTTGAGGAAGAAATGCGAATTTTAAGCCGCCGAGTTACCGCAACTGGCGAAATAAATTATAGGTAAATTCTGTACCAGAAACTGGGGTAAAAATTTCAATTCCGATTTTAATCAGGTTGTACGCAGTGTTTTTTGCCCCCTCTCTTAAGCTGTGCCCGGGGCAACCGCCCAGCACTGGTTACTATACTGTGCAAATTAATTGGGACAAAGTAAAAGCTCACTCTTTTTTCTAAAACTATGCCTTGATATACACTGATAAATGCCTGTATTAGTATGAAGCATGTTCTCCTTTGGCAGAAATGACCTCTTGAATTCGTTTTGGCATTGATTCCACTAATTGAGTGCACATATTGTAACGTATACTCTATATTCACTTTCCTTTTGATTTTACTATCTCTGGTTATTTTATTTTACTATGTAAATTATCTTCTTACTGAACGAAATATTACTTCACCCGCTGAATGAGATCTGGCAATGAGTGTAAGTCATGACGTGGTGGTAGCTAGTATATAGGCGCGTTCATCGAGACTTAGGAGAGCGTTTGTGTTGTTATGAGGAGAGCTTGTGGTTGTTAAGAGAGAGCGTTTATAATACGAGGAGAGATTATTCAGTATTGTACTACAAGTGTGTGTGTGCCTTAGTTGACCAGGAGTCGTATAAATAAAGAAGTTTATGTAAGTTAGTCTTTCTCAATTCATAGTTTTTGTCAGACCTCTGTCTGGCTGTTAGGTTTATAACATTTATTGATTCCTATAAATAACCAGCGTTGAGACTTTGTTTACGTTCGTAATTAACTAGTAACAACACTCTGTTGAATTCACTATTTTGAAGCTTAGTACAAGTATATCATTAGCTAGCTGGTAGGAAGAGAATCATTCATAATAATTAGCTTAGCGGAAAGAAAATAAAGCTAATTCATTATAATATGTTTGACTTCATAATCGTGGAACCACACTTTTATAGCATTCGTTATCATGCGTTCTTTTGTTGTACAGTCCATTTTACCTAAACGTCTCTTCAAAATATTCCACAAGTTTTCTATGGGATTTAAGTCTGGTGAATTTCCAGGCCAATCAAGCAAATAAATTTGATTTTCCAGCATGAAATCTTGACCAATTTCGAATTGTGACATGGGGCCAAGTCATGTTGAAATGTTCCGTCAAACGTTTGCAGGAATGGAACAATCCTACGTTGTAATATTTCTACTTACTTGGCTGAATTCATCATACCTTGAACAGGGACTAAGCTTCCAGTGCCATTTGATGTGAAAAAAAACAACAACATATGTTTCAGAAGGTGTTTTGCAGTTTGTTTGACATGCTCAGGTCTTAAGGGTTTACAGTTGCATCGTCTAACGACATTTGCTTGGTAACCCTGCACAAATAAATGAGTTTCATCACTGAAAATTACCTTTTCCCAGTCGTCAGCAGTCCATGATTTATATTTTTGGCCCATGCTAAACGTTTTATCTTCATTTTCACATTCAAATATTGTTTTTCCGTTGGTCTTCTTGCCTTCCGGCCAACTTCCAGAAGCCTACGGCATACAGTTGAATCACTAACATCACAACCACTAGACAATAAATCTCTTTGAAGGTCGGTGCTTGTTTATTTTGGATTCATTTTACTGTTTCTGATTAGATATTTATCGGTTCGTGGAGTTGTTTTTCGTTTTCTTTCACATTTACCTCTCCTTTTTGGAGACGATGATCCAGATGCATTGTATCGCGTTAGCAGTCTTGATACACTTGATTTGTCTACACCAACTGCATAAGCGATATCTCTCACTGTCATAGAAGTGTGATCCTTCAGAGCAGTTATTTTTGTACGCTTCCTTGGGGAAATATCTATTTTTCAATAGACAAAAGCAACACGTACTCACAGAGAGAAAAACTTACATCCACCTGTCACACACGAAAGCTTACAACTGAAGCTGAAGTGCCCATTTTCTGTATAAAACCGGTCAAACCACATTCTTACTATCAAGTTCTAAGAGTCACACCACCTCACAGCTGATAAAACCGGTTTACGTGGGTTTCCGACATCAACTGGCGATCACATTACAATTCTGAGAATAAAATAGCTTGTTCCAATTAATTTGCACGGTATAGTACATCTCAGAATGTGAGCGTGCACTCGTGCAATTGGCTTGTATACTTGAGTAACATAAAAAAAAAAATAACTTGGTGAAAATTCTCAATGAAAAAAGGAATTCTAAGGACTCCGAAACTTTCCAAAGAACTCCTACTTGAACTGAAATACTGATGCTATTTTGTGGGGATATCATGTGATGTTTATTTACGCTTGCAAAACCAAGTACTTTGCTGTATCCAATAAAGAAAATCAAGGTTTCTTTTTATTTCGATACCTGATAAATTTTGACAAGGGGCGTTTTCCCGTCTGTTTTAGAAATGAATATTTCCCTAACCTACTTCTTGCATGGCCACATTTTTTTCACAGCTGAATTTGCTTCAAAAAACCTGGAAATTTCTTTCGAACTGGATGGTACTTTTCATCTGAACAGGCTGACATCCCGGCACTCACCTGTTTTCTTCAGAATCTTTTTTACAGGCTGAGAATAGCCAATGTGTCGTTATGGGTGGCATTTCTATAACAGGAAAAATACGTTATTAATTAAAATTAGCAGAAGGAACGGCCAGCTTTTTGAAAGAGAATAGAGCGCTTTGAAAGCTTACTCCCCGATCGGGCCTGCCAAAAGAGAGAATCGCGAAAGGGAAAAATAAAGCAATGGATTTTCCTCTGTCTGTCTGGGACCACATCGAGTTCTCTGTTGAAATTGCTTGCTTCCCAGTTTCGAAAATGCTTTTGGGAGTGAAACAGCCTACCATTGGCCAATAAGTTAGCTCCCCAGGTAACGGCCCAGTTTTATGCCCAGCCAAAAAAAAAAACATATATATATATATATATATATACCCACGGTTCCACTGGTAAGGAGAATCGTGAGAAAGACCAGATGCCATTGAATAACATTTAAGAGACGAGTCCCGGAGAAGTGGACGAAAAGGAGAATCCCATAGCAATTCCTGTAACTATATATACCATCTGTAGGGATGTGCTTACAAATAAATAAAATAAAGAAATGCATAGAAACGTCAGTCTTGGAGATTCCGCAGAAGCGAGCTGACATGGGTCTGTGCTGATCGTTTAAAGGGACGAAAGCTTAAATGGGTGCCACTGAATCAAAAAGAAAGTAAATGGGAAGAATCTGAAAACAGATATCCCTAACTTCTCCCCATAAAGAGTGAGGAATGCTAGCGGCAGAGCAGAAATGAAAAGTGATGTGGACCGGTGGCCTGTAGTTAATGGAAAGAAGGATTCGAGGAGACCTCCTCTTTGCCCCCCTCACAAGAAGAGAACATTAGAGGGTGCTGGCTGTTTGCATCTTCAAAGTGAGTGCCCTATGAAATGGAGAATCCCAGCAGGGTTCACAATAATCAGGCACGAACACGGATGATATATATATATATATATATATATATATATGTAGTGAGGGATGTAAGGTCAGGTGATGCGTAACATCACAGCCTCTCCTTGACAAATGTCAACCCCGCCTTCTCGTGGTGCATCCTGTTCCCACTAAAGGGGCTCTGACGACCGCCAATAGCGGTATAACTATACCATCGGGATCAGAGGAAATGCTATCCCACACTCACCAACCCGCTTGGCCAGCGTGGTGAGTTATGGCCAAACACCTCCAAAATGACTCCACAACTTAAATCTTGGCCCTCAGTCTCCGGCAGCTGGAATGTACCTGGCCAAGGCAGCGGCCAGTGCGACATGAAGGCAGAGGGTGCTAAGAATCCCCGGAGGACCGGACTAGGCTGCCATTTGATGCTGACCTTGGCTATCTATAACGGACGCTCCCTGTCTTCTGATTCAAGGCTCCTTGAATTGGAAGAGGAACTACAAAGGATCAAGTGGGACATCGTCGGGCTAAGTGAGGTAAGGAGAAAAGGAGAAGATCTCATTGAACTGAAAAGTGGACATCTCTTCTATTATCGTGGGACAGATACTGGCAGAACTAGTGGTGTTGGATTTATAATAAACAAGAAACTGAAGGATAAAGTGGTAGAAGTTGAAAGTTCCTCTGACAGAGCTGCACGACTCATTATCCAACTCTCGAGAAGATACCAGGCTCAGATTATTCAAACTTATGCACCCACCACAAGTCATCCTGAAGAAGAAATTGAAGAATTTTATGAGGAAATTCGTCATCTAAATAATAAAGGTAAGCAGCACTTGAAGATAATTATGGGAGATTTCAATGCAAAAATAGGGCACCGGCAACAGAATGAAACTTCAGTAGGTAAATTCGGTCACGGCAACAGAAACCAGCGTGGAAATACTCTCGTTGAGTTTGCAGAGGCAGAAGAATTTTTCATCTTGAACTCCTTTTTCAAGAAAAAGCCACACAGGAAATGGACATGTAGACATCCAATTGGGACGACAAGTGAAACTGATTTTATTATGTGTAACAAAAAATTCGTCATCGAAGACTGCAGTGTGCTGAACAAGTTCAACACAGGTAGTGACCATAGATTGGTGAGATGTAAGATGCACCTCAACACTAAACTGGAACGTGGCAAGCTCATAAGACAAACAAAATGTATTGACATAACCAACCTTAAAAAACACCATAATACTTTCAAGTTGGAACTGAAGAACAGATTCTCTGCTTTAGAAGGCCTAACATCAGAAGAAGTGGATATTTCTGAAGTTAACAGAAAAAGTAACCAAAGCTCTTATGGAAACAGCAACAAAATTAACTGGGTCTAAGAACAAGTTGCATGTGAACAAATTATCAGGAAAAACCAAAATGTTGGTGCAAAAAGAAGAGAGATGAGGACAACTAAAGAACATGTGACTTCCAAAGTGGAATATATAGAGCTATGCAAGACAGCACAAAAAAGTATCACTGAAGACGTAAGGAAATTCAACTGTGAGCTAGTAAGGAAAGCAATTGAAAACAACCAAAGCCTAAAGTTAGCAAAGGGACATCTCAGTAAGGGAAGAAAACAGATTATGGCTCTGAGAAAAGAAGATGGTTCTATAACAAGAAATAGAGGCGAAATTTTGACAAGAGTGAAAGATTTCTACTCCAAATTATATGAAAGGGATGATACATGTACTCCTGACATCATGAAAGGTACCAGAGTTCTTCCAGTCCTCCCAGCAGAAGTTGCTCATGCAATCAAGAACATGAAGCGGGGGAAAGCTCCAGGAGAAGATGGAATTACTATAGACATCATACAAGAAGCAAGTGGAGAAATTGAAACAGTACTCGCCCAAATTTTCACTCGATGCCTTAATGAAGGGAAGATTCCTGAGGATTGGAACAATGCTACAATGATCCTGCTACATAAAAAAGGCGACATTGAGGATCTCAGGAACTACAGACCTATCAGCCTCCTATCAGTGGTTTATAAAATCTTCACTAAAGTTCTTTCTCACCGCTTGAAGGTAACACTGGACATGGCTCAACCGAGAGAACAAGCTGGATTCAGGAGTGGCTACAGCACAATAGATCATATCCACGTACTGAGAGAACTAATTGAAAGAGCGAAGGAATATGAACTTCCATTGTGCATGGCTTTTATCGATTATGAAAAAGCCTTTGATTCGATGAAACCATCAGCAGTTACCACGGCTCTGAAATCCTGCGGTATTGAAGATGCATACATTAATATTATTAATAACATCTATGAAAATGCAAGTGCAAAGATTCGGCTGTTTGAAAATACAAGACACATAAAAATTGGAAAGGGAGTGAGACAAGGTGACACCATATCTCCGAAGCTCTTTAATGCCACATTGGAAAATGTCTTTCAATCACTGAACTGGGAAAACAAAGGGATAAAGATTAATGGAGATTATCTAACCCACCTTCGGTTTGCTGATGACGTAGTCATTTTTGCAACTACCCCATCAGAGCTGCAGAGTATGATCCAGGAACTTGCTGACAAGAGTAAAGAAGTGGGATTAAAAATGAACTTTCAGAAGACAAAAGTGATGTTCAATGCTTTTACAAGAAATGAAGATTTATCGATTGATGGAGAAAAACTGGAGATAACAGATACGTATGTTTATCTTGGACAGCAGATATCAAGTGAGGGTCACATTGATGAAGAAATTAATCGGCGTACAAAACTTGCCTGGAGAGCTTTTGGAAGAAACAGCATAATTTTCAAAAGCAATATGCCATTATGTCTTAAAAGAAAAGTGTTTGATCAATGCATCCTTCCAGTGCTTACGTATGGTGCAGAGACGTGGACCTTAACTAAAAGAGACATACAAAGGCTGCAGACAACTCAAAGTAGCATGGAGAGGTGCATGCTTGGTATAACCAGGAGAGATAAGAAGAGGAACTCATGGATCCGAAAAATGACGAGAGTAGAAGACATCATGATCAGAGTTAAATCACTGAAATGGCAATGGGCTGGACATACTGCCAGAAGGACAGACCATAGATGGACAGCCGAAATTTTAGATTGGATTCCAAGGGACAGGAAAAGACCCAGAAAAAGACCACATGGGAGATGGGTGGATGAAATTCGTAAATATGCGGGAGTGACATGGAGGAGACTGGCACAAGATAGACCGTTGTGGAGGAAACTTGGAGAGACTTTCGTCCAGCAGTGGATTGATAATGGTTGACAATGATGATGATGATGATATGCGGTGAAACTTCTTTCCCCAGGTCATCCACGGTTGTGTGAAAAAATGACCGTTTCGACAGGTGACTACTGCATAGAGAAGTTCAGTTTGCCAAAATACCTCCCCTTCCTACTTGAAAATAAAAATGAAAAAGACTTACCTTTTTAAAAGCACGTCTTTTGTAAAAAAAGATCGTGCTTCTGTTATCGGTTTGTCCGTCCGTCTGTACCCACGGTATCTCTGCGACTATTAATCCGATTAGAAAAATTCTTTTTGCATTCGGAAGCTTGAAATATGCGAATGATGATCCTTCATTTCGGTTTTTTACGATGTACAATTTTGCCGCTAGAGGGCGTAAATGCAGATGATGTCGAATTCAAAATTATGTTTTAATCCACATATTTGCTTCTAAACATCCGATTGAAAAATATCTTTTATCTTTCGATTCCATTTATGTCGAAGAGTGTTTTAGATATAGTTTCCTTTTCAAATTACGCATAGATTTTCCGCTAGGGGGCGTAAAAGTAAATTACATTTTTCCCGATAACTCTTCTCCTAAAACTCCGATTTGAAAAAATAAATTATCAGGGGATACATCTCCTGATGGAAAATCTTTTGAATATAATTTCGAATTTTTGGTATAGAATACTTTGGCCACCAGGGGCGTAAGTGTTAATTTTTGCTTCTGATGTATTTGCCATAAAATCTGAGCTTCTAAAATATCGATTGAAAAAATTCTTTCGTGGACTGATGCCACTCACATCGATAAACTTTTTCGGAATATTTTCTTCCTAAAATATCCCACAGTTTCTCCGCCAGGGGGCGTAGCTGTATATCTTATTTTTGCCAATATCTCTACTTCTAGTGGTTCGATTTGAAAAGTTCTTTCTTTGTTGGATAGTGTTTCCAGTGTGACATGTGCTTCATATAATTTCAAAATTTTCAAGTAATTCATAGACTTTCCGCTAGGGGGCGTAAACCTAAACTGCGTTTCTCCCTATATCTCTGCTTCTAAATCTCCGATTTGAAAAATTCTTTCTGCACCGGATACAGCTCCTGATGGGAAATCGTTTACACATAATTTCTAATTTTTGTAGAAAAAATTGTTTGGCCACCAGGGGGCGTAAATCTGAATTTCCGCTTCTGATGTATTTGCAGCAAAATATGAGCTTCTAAATTCTCGATTGAAAAAAACGTCGTTTGTAGACCGATACTACTCGTGTCGACAAACCTTTTAGAAACATTTTCTTCTTAAATTAGTGCATGGTTTCTGCGCCAGGGGGCGTAGACGTATATCTTATTTTTGTCAATATCTCGACTTCTAGGAGTCCGATTTAAAAAATTCCTTCTTTGTTGGATAGTGTTTCTAATGTGACATGTTTTTCTTATAAATTCAAAATTTTCAAGTAATTCATAGACTTTCCGCTAGGGGGCGTAAAGGTAAATTGCGTTTCCCACTATTTCTCTGCTTCTAAATCTCCGATTTGAAAAATTCTTTCTGCACCGGATGCAGCTCCTGATGGGAAATCGTTTGCACATAACTTCTAATTTTTGTAAAAAAATGGTATGGCCACCAGGTGGCGTAAGTCTTAATTTCCGCTTCTGATTTATTTGCAGCAAAATATGAGCTTCTAAAATCTCGATTGAAAAAAAAAGTCTTTTGTTGACCGATGTTACTCATGTCGACAAACCTTTTAGGAACACTTTCTTCTTGAAAGAATGCATGGTTTCTACACCAGGGGGCGTAGATGTATATCTTATTTTTGTCAATATCTCTACTTCTAAAAGTCCAATTTGAAAAATTCCTTCGTTGTTGGATAGTGTTTCCGATGCGGAATGTTTTTCCTATAAATTCAAAATTTTCACGTAAATCATTTAAGACTTTCCGCTAGGGCGCATAAAGGTAAATTGCGTTTTCTGCTCCTAAAACTCCGATTTGAAAAATTCTTCCTGTATCGCATACAAGACCTGATGGAAAATATTTTTTACATAATTTCTAATGTTTTGTAAAGAATGGTTTGGCCACCAGGGGGCATAAGTGTTAATTTCTGCTTCTGATGCATTTGTAGCAAAATCTGGGCTCCTGAAAACTCGACTAATTTTTTTTTACTTGGACCGATACCGCTCATATGGATAAACCTTTTGCGAATACTTTATTCCTAAAATAATGCATGGTTTTCCCACCAGGGGACGTAAAGTCACATGCTATTTTTGTCGATAACTCTGTTTCTAAGTGTTCGTAAGCTCAAGATTCCGTTTACACCAATATCTGAGGGATTAAAGACCCGATTGAAAAAGTTCTTTTTTCCGTCAGATACTATTGTTTTCTATACCGGTTCCATTGCCTTTGAATAGCTTTGATAAATTTTATTTGCGTCAGAACGGATTCAAAAGACGTGCTTATTACACCCGAAAATTCGGTGTCATCTTTCTTGTTTTTTAATGTAGCCTGCTGTGAAGTACTTTTCTTCCTTGCCATTTTGTTATTTAGGAACGATATTCGCTAAATATCGCACTAAGAGCCAGAAGTAAGACTGAAAAATGGGTAAAGTGTTCGGAACATACGTAAGTTTTTGCAAATCCGGCGCTCCTACAACATGTTCCTCGGAGGAAATCGAAGGTAAGGAGATGCCGAACGCAATAGCAGCACTACTGCGGTTGAGATTTGAATCCACTTCCACCCTCTTCCTTTTATCCCTTCCTTAAAGTCAGCGACATGCTTTTTTCGCATGTGGAGCGAACCATCAAACCTCCTCAAACAATATGGCCACTAGTTGAGAAGTCTAGGTTCGTTGGGATGAAGAGGATGAACTCCTCTGTGGGATTAAGCTCTGATTTACGGTAATTGAAAATCGAATATGCGCACTCTAGTTGACAGAAAGCCATACAGTATGCAAACAAAATTCTGAGAACTTTACAGACCCAAAGACCACCCGCTATTTACAATCTCGTGAAGGTTGGCGACGGAGAAGAAAATATAGAATCAGGTATTTCATATTTTTATATTCACAGCGTTTTCGTTATCTTCCTAGAAGAGGTATCTCTATAAGTTTTGCATGTTAGTGACCGCGAAATGGAGGTATATTCTCTAATGCATTTCAAAAACGGCAGCCTTTGGCCGCGTCCTGCAGGTGGCCGCCAAATAAACGTCTCCTATGCATTGTTTATATTAGTGATGACATCCATGCCGAACAAAACTGCCAGATTTGGTGGGTGACGGCGGAATGCGAGTGACAGCCAACACAGGTTTTACTGTGTAATTCTTACAGGTTAAAAGAAATCTCTTGTATGGTGTTAGGAGTGAGACAAGAAAAAATCACTGGACATACCTGCCACGTAAGTATTCTGACCCCTTTTTATTGACATGATAAACATTCAGCGAGGAGTCTCCATTATGGAAACTGAACTAATTATACAGTATTTGCAGCCAAAACATGTCATATGCAGACCTAGTTCTGAATGACTAATCTGATGGTCACAATGACGAATATTTGCGGTCATTAATCTTAAAGGTTAATGCTAATTTTTTTATTGGATTAATGCTTCTTGTGTAAATAGGTACAATAAATGTTGTGCTTCCTGCTAAGTCCTGCAAATATTTTCTTGAGTATGTGTTGCTTAATGTTTTCTCTGAAGACTGCCTCATTTCCAGGCCAATCAAATAAAGCCCTCAATTCTTGCTTAATCAGAAATCGAACGTGTGCTTGAATGCGAGAACACTCAAGGCTGGAGTGGTCTAAGGCTGGTCTAAGCGTTGACTTCTGACTGTTCAGCCGAGATGGGCAAGGGTTCGATCCCCGGAGGAGGCATGGCTGGGCTTGTCTTACCGGCACTGGCTCTCCCCGGAACCGCTGGTTCCGAATTAGGGAAGGGTGACTGCCTATGTCCCGTACATTTGCTCACGGGTGTCGTTGACACCCCGAAAAATAAAATCTTTCGCCAGCATTACTATGTATGTTGTTCTCGGGAGTTCTCATCCTATTTCGTGCAGTTTTCTGTCGTGCTTCGAGAAGCGCGGTCATCTGTTGATGAAGTGTAGCAAAAAACTCGTTGCCACATTTCATTCTAGCTATATCAAAAATTTGGATTTCTTTATGCTAACATCTTCCCAGAAACTTGCAATTATCGATTATTTAAATCAAGGACAAATAGACTATTTTCAGCATCCCCGCGTTAGAAAACATAAAGGAAAACAAAGATTGATTGTAGTGCCATGTACTATAAGAACTGTGTTTCGTAAGCAATTCCCCATCAAAAGAAAACAATATATATAGTTTTACAAGAGAGACAGCACCTATTTACCTGACAAAGTAGAGATAAACTTGAAGAGCATAAGGTTTCGGCTGACTGTCGTGAGTAAAAGAAGAAAAATATTTAAATATGAGCTCTAAAACTGCCGTTAATGTTGATAAAAAAACAACCTTAATTTTATTAATGAAAAACTGTTGTAAAAAGGAACTGAGATGCTAAAGTAATAGTTCTAATTGCTGTAAACAACTTTTGGTAATTCCGAAAAATGATTTAAGCAGTTCCAAGGTTAAAGTACTATCAAGTAACCTTGAGTAGTTCTAAGTAACACACGACACATCTCTTAAAAATGTATTTATGGAACCTTAGGCAGTTTCTGGACGTGACTTGGGGTGTTCTCTTTTCCGAAAAGGTCAAGGATACTTAAGTATAAC
This sequence comes from Macrothele yani, assembly GCA_039090855.1. Taxonomy (NCBI): domain Eukaryota; kingdom Metazoa; phylum Arthropoda; class Arachnida; order Araneae; family Macrothelidae; genus Macrothele; species Macrothele yani. The sequence continues at coordinate 77,292,209 of CM077023.1, read as the reverse complement.
TTAAACTTCATGAGAAAATAATATGATGCCAAACGAGCCTTAAGGTGCTTCTCTTTTTCGAAAAGCTCCAGGAGTCTTAAATATTAACTTAAACTTTCTGGATGTCCAAGAAATATACTAACTTTAAAAAAAAAAAGAATAAATAAGATAAGTGAAAACAAATTAAAACAGGAACAGGGAAACAATTTTGTTTGGGAACATGCTTACTTGTGAAACGAACGTTAACACTGAGGAAGGAGAAAAGATCAATTTATAATCTTAAGAAAAAGTTGTTTTTGTTTTTTTCTGGTTTTACCATGTATATTATCCCTATTATCCCTCCTCCCAAATTTAAACTTTTATCTCCTAGACAGTTTTACAATAATTTTCATTTAAAACTGTCTGCAAAAGTTTGGCATTCTATCAGCTGGATAGCTGGGAACAAAAGAGTTCCGTTATTTGCCATGTATAAATGGCGGTCGTGCGTGGTTTTGCTTTCTGACCTTGAAAAATTTCCTAGAAAGACTTAGAAAAATCTGTTTTTCAGGATTGAGAGCTGTCTGCCACAGATGGAAGAAAAACAGGGGTGGACAACGAAGCTGAAACACATGGGTTTAGGACACAACAATTTATTAGTACGGTGTAGAGCCTCTTTTGGAGGCCAACACAGCTGCAATTCGTCGTGGGAAGGACCGACACAAATCCTGTACAGTGGTCTGAGGGATTTAAAGCCATTCCTCTTAGAGAAAAGTGGCTAGTTCACGGCGTGGTTGTGGTGGAGCAAAACATTTCCTGACTCACTTCTCCAGAACACCCCAGAGTGGCTCAATAATGTTCAAGTAGGGGACTGTGCAGGCCATGACAGATGTTCATCCTCACTTTCATGCTCAGTAAACCACTCTTCCACCAGTTTGGCTCTGTGTATCAGTGCGTTATCATCCTGATACACTGCACCACCGTCAAGGTACAATGTTTGAACCATGGGGTGTATCTGGTTCTCCAGAATTGTCCCATAGTCCTTGGCAGCGATGTGCCGCTCAAGAACAATTAGCGAGCCGTCAGACTGCCACGATATTGCGGCCCAACCCATCACCGATCCACTTCCGTGCTTCACTGTGGGCAATAAAACTTCACGCGTAAACTCTCCTAGTTGCGGGAAAGACAGTGAAGGACGATGCATCGGAGAACAATACACATTTCACGTTGTCCAAAGTCCACGATTTGCGCTGCTGGCACCATTGCAACCGACGTTTGGCATTCACACTGGTGATCCAGGGTTTGGCGATAGCAACACGACCGTGAATGTTGAACAGGCAAAGCTCCCGATGAACAGTTTTGATGGAAACAGGTGAGTCGCGGTGCGTATTCAACTTTGCGGTGAGTTGGGCAGCTGTGGTTTTATGTTTTTTGGCTAAAATCTGTGTTAGCACCTGGATGTCCCTGTCAGACAGCTTCCTCTTACCTCGAAATATACTCTTATTGGATGTGGTCCTTCCCTCTTGTTGGTATACCGACATGACCCTGGATGCCTACCATGGCTCGCGATACACCACAAAGACTTGCTGTCTTGGACACAAACGCACCGGCGAGACGCGAATCAGCAATCTGTCCTTCTTGAAACTCGAATATGTCTCTCATTATGTTGTGTGGATCGCATTTTTGGACGTCCAGTTGTGTTACTGCTCTACTAATGCAACCTTCACACTCTGCTCTCGTTGATCAACTGCGAAATAGATGCAGGCTGGCCACCAGATAGCGCGTACGGCGTCGTGACACGTGAGGTGCTATTTGCGCAGGTGTTTCAGTTTCGTTGTCTACTCCCTGAATATTTGGCTGTTTTCGTTGGTGTGCTGCTCATGCATTGAAAGTGAAAAGATGCCCCAAGTAAAGCGCAATGAAACATTCTTTCTGTAGCAGAAAATCCTCAATCACCATCCCACATGGAACGCGGAGAAATTTGTTTTGTGAGTAGGAATTAACTTTTGCCTCATGTGTGACCAACACTTCAGAAAAAGCATTCTCTGAGAACTGCCGACATCTGACTTGAAATCCCGCTTTAGATGCCGGAGTCTCTGCAACATGGGCTCCCACGTCTCGATTTGCGCAGTATGAAAGCGTGTGTGCTCAGGTTCCTATATGTCAGGCTTCATTTGGCATGAATTGCAGTGTCCATGTAGCAAACACCCTGGCATCTGAAACAGGATTTCTGGTCAGGTGTAATAGCAGCATGCTAATACAGAGATACGGGTTGGCTTCCACTTGTGGACAATGCAATGTTTAAATTTTCTGAAGTGTTGGCTCCATGAATGGAAGTCAATTCCACCTATTGCGATACTCAGTTGGACGTTGGCTTCCACTTATGGACAATGCAATGTTTACAATTTCGGAAGTGTTGGCTCTATGAATGGAAGTCCATTCCACCTATTGCGATACTCAGTTGGACGTTGGTTTCCACTTGTGGACAATGCAATGTTTAAATTTTCTGAAGTGTTGGCTCCATGAATGGAAGTCAATTCCACCTATTGCGATACTCAGTTGGACGTTGGCTTCCACTTGTGGACAATGCAATGTTTAAATTTTCTGAAGTGTTGGCTCCATGAATGGAAGTCAATTCCACCTATTGCGATACTCAGTTGGACGTTGGCTTCCACTTGTGGACAATGCAATGTTTAAATTTTCTGAAGTGTTGGCTCTATGAATGGAAGTCAAATCCACCTATTGCGATACTCAGTTGGACGTTGGCTTCCACTTGTGGACAATGCAATGTTTACATTTTCGGAAGTGTTGGCTCTATGAATGGAAGTCCATTCCACCTATTGCGATACTCAGTTGGACGTTGGTTTCCACTTGTGGACAATGCAATGTTTAAATTTTCTGAAGTGTTGGCTCCATGAATGGAAATCAATTCCACCTATTGCGATACTCAGTTGGACGTTGGTTTCCACTTGTGGACAATGAAATGTTTAAATTTTCTGAAGTGTTGGCTCTATGAACGGAAGTCAAATCCACCTATTGCGATACTCAGTTGGACGTTGGTTTCCACTTGTGGACAATGCAATGTTTAAATTTTCTGAAGTGTTGGCTCCATGAATGGAAATCAATTCCACCTATTGCGATACTCAGTTGGACGTTGGCTTCCACTTGTGGACAATGCAATGTTTAAATTTTCTGAAGTGTTGGCTCTACGAATGGAAGTCAATTCCACCTATTGCGATACTCAGTTGTACGTTGGTTTCCACTTGTGGACAATGCAATGTTTAAATTTTCTGAAGTGTTGGCTCCATGAATGGAAATCAATTCCACCTATTGCAATACTCAGTTGGACGTTGGTTTCCACTTGTGGACAATGCAATGTTTAAATTTTCTGAAGTGTTGGCTCCATGAATGGAAATCAATTCCACCTATTGCGATACTCAGTTGGACGTTGGCTTCCACTTGTGGACAATGAAATGTTTAAATTTTCTGAAGTGTTGGCTCTATGAATGGAAGTCAAATCCACCTATTGCGATACTCAGTTGGACGTTGGTTTCCACTTGTGGACAATGCAATGTTTAAATTTTCTGAAGTGTTGGCTCCATGAATGGAAATCAATTCCACCTATTGCGATACTCAGTTGGACGTTGGTTTCCACTTGTGGACAATGCAATGTTTAAATTTTCTGAAGTGTTGGCTCTATGAATGGAAGTCAAATCCACCTATTGCGATACTCAGTTGGACGTTGGCTTCCACTTGTGGACAATGCAATGTTTAAATTTTCTGAAGTGTTGGCTCCATGAATGGAAATCAATTCCACCTATTGTTATACTCAGTTGGACGTTGCCTTCCTTGGAAGACAGTACATCTACAAATGTTTTGTACTTGTGCAGGGTCGGATTGGGACGACCAAACCAGGCCCGGAATTTTAGTCTTATAATCCACTATAAAAACATATATATCTAATGAGGAATACCTCATAAATTCGCCCATGAAAACAATTCTGTTAGATCCTGGGTGAAAGAGAACTGCTGAAATATGTATTGTAAAACTAATTTAGTAGTGAACAACTTTTAACAAAAATTAAACAGTGAAAGAATTGTAAAAACGCCCTGATGATTGAATGGAAAAAATAAGTAGTGTGAATTCACGGAAAATTTCTGAAAATAACGTGCCGCAAAGTTACCGGTAAATGTCCGTCTTTTAACAAAATTTCCGTTTTTAAAAGTGCTCGTTGTTTTTTTTTTTTTTTTTTAACCCGTATTTTCACAGATTTGCCGTAGTCAGTAATTCCATTTATTTCAGAAAAGTCAGTTTAGAGGTTTTCCCTATTTATACAGAAATTTTGCAAAATCGAACAACCTGAATTTTGTTTTCAGATAATACATCAGGGAATCCATCCACACCGGTGGAATTCGTTCCAAGGTCATTTGGGTTGGCTCAACAGAAACCGGGCGTCTTAACCGTTGTGCCAAAGAGACTCGGGAGTCACCGTCACGTCCAAGGCAAAATTCTAATTGCGCGATGATGAAATATTTTTTGCACGTCTTTTCTAAAAATGATCGTGCTTATGCTATCGGTTTGTCCGCCCATCCCTTCGTCCGTCTGTCCGTCCGCCACCTGTGGACACCATAACTCTGCACCTATTTGTTCGATTTGAAAAATTCTTTTTGCATTGGAAAGCTTGAAATATACGGATGATGATCCTTCATTTCGTTTTTCTTTATGCTGTACAATTTCGTCGCTAGAGGGCATAAATGCAAATGATATCGATTTCAAAATACATTTTACTCCATATATTTGCTTCTAAACATCTGATTATTTCACCTTTCGATTCCATTTATGTCGAATAGTATTTTCGGTATAGTTACTATTTCAAGTTACACATAGATTTTCCGCTAGGAGGCGTAAAAGTGAATTGCGTTTTCCCCGATATCTCTACTTCTAAAACTCCGATTTGAAATTTTTTTCTTCTTCAACTCATAAAGCTCCTGATGAGAAATCTTTCGCATATAATTTATAATTTTTGGTCAAAAATAGTTTGAGCACCAGGGGGCGTAAGTCTTAATTTCTGTTTCTGATGTATTTGCCAAAAAATCTGGACTGAAAAAATTCGCTCGTGGGCAAAATACCACTCACGTCGATAAACCACTTCGGAATATTTTCTTCTTAAAATATTGCGTGATTTCTCCGTCAGTCGGGCGCAGATGCATATCTGATTTTTGTCAATAATTCTGCTTCTAATGATCCGATTTGAAAAATTTCTTCTTTATTGGATAGAGTTTCCGGCGCGTCATGTTTTTTATATAATTTCAAATTTTCAAGTAATTAATAGAATTTGCGCTAGAGGGGGTAAACGTAAATTGCGTTTCCCCAGGCATCTCTGCTTCTAAAACTTCGATTTGAATTTTTTTTTTTCTGCAGCGGATACAGTTACAGATGGGAAATCTTTTGCCATCTAATTTCTAATTTTGGTTAAAAATGGTTTTGCCACCAGGCGGCATAAGTGTTAATTCTGCTTCTGATGTATTTGCAGAAAAATCTGAGCTCCTGAAAACTCGACTGAAAAAATTCTTTGCTGGACCGATACCGCTCACATCTAAAAATCTTTTGAGAATATTTCTTATTAAAATAATGCATGGTTTCCCAGCCAGAGGCGTAAATGCATATCTTATGTTTATCGATATCTCTGCTTCTAGGAATCAGGTTTGAAAAATTCTTTCTTTGTTGAAGAGCGTTTCCGCTGCAAAATGTTTCTTAACGCACAAGTCTGCCACCAGAGGGTGTAAGTTCACGATTCCGTTTACAGCAATATCTGCGGAATTAAAAACCCGATTGAAAAACTTCTTTCTTCGGTCAGATACTACTGTTTTCCATACCGGTTTCATTGACTTTGAATAGCTTTGATAAATTTGATTCGCGTCAGAATGGATTCAAAAGATGTGCTATTACACCCAAAAATTCGGTGTCACTTTTCTTGTTGTCATTAATGCGAGTGGATTAGTCATTTTATTTTCTGTTGGAGCTTATTATTTTTCTGAATAGATTTGTAATAATTTTATTTTTTTTCTGTAGGACTTATTACAAATTACGTATTTTTTCATCGTGATTTTTCAAAGCAAGAGAATGCTTTGGAACTTGAGATCCTTTCAAACTGGCAATGTTATCTTTAAGAATAGGACTACCGGCGGATTGATTAATCCCCGGGAAGCGAGCAGGCATATATTTTCGTGTGATACTAATGAGAGCGCAAACAGGTGCGGTCAGGTTCCCGCGTGAGGCGCACCGGCGTTGATTTGTTTTCTTGATTTCAACAGTCCTTCCGGGGGCTACTAGCTCCCACCAATCCAGTCCCCGCCCCGTCCTCGTCAGGCCGGTCCCCCACTCAAAATGAGTGGATCAAGTGCTGGAACAGAAGGGCAGAGACCATCCTGATCGGCACCCAAGAACCCAGCAATGGGGGACGGGGAAACAGAGAACTCTGTGAGCACAAGCACAGAGGTTTCTTGGGAGCTGTTCAGTGAGATTAACATGCTCATAGGCAGTCCTTACATCAGAATCGCACACAGTGTGAGGGACCAAATGCGCCGGATTCTGGATCGGATGTTAGATTTCGTCACGAAGCAGTCGCTGCAATTGGAACAACTGAAAGGGCGCCTGGTGGAAAGAGAGAGGAGCGTGCCGATCAAAGAGACGAAGACGTACGCTGAAGCCGTCGGGAGGAGGCCACTCCCCGTGGTGCCCAAAAGGCCACAGCTAACTCATTCTATAATCCTCTACCCGAAGGATCCGGCAAAATCCTCGGCGCAGGTGAAGGAACTGGCGCAGGAAGTGTGAATGGTTTCGCTGACTGAGCGTCCCCAGCACCATGCGGACAGGAATCCAAGGAGTTAAAAAAGTGTCTAACGGAGGTGTTCTGATCGAATGCACCAAGGCGGAAGGTGTGAGCAATTTCTTTCAAGCATTCAAAGATTTTTCCAGGACTAAATGACCTCTTAGTTCCGAAAAGGCCAACAAGGAGATCTTCCAAGCTGATTGTTTATGGGATCGAGACTGATGACGATCAACTGATTGTCAATCAACTGGGCAACTAGAATTATGTGAAGCATCTCGACAGCTGCAGGGTTCTCTGCCCATCAAAGGGAAGAGGTAGAAGCGCCAACGGGCGTCCGAACTAGCCCCAGCGGACTTCGCACCCTTGTGTAAGTGAACCTTGGTTGGCAGGTGCACTCCTGCAAGGAATATCTGCGGGTTTGGTCACCATCGTGAAAAGTGCAAACCAAAGTCTGAGTCCTGTGCCCGGCGCGGCCAGGAGGAGCACACGCACCAGGCTTGCTAGAATGATGCGAATTGCCCCAACTGCCGAAGTGCGAACTAAAAGTTTCCCCTCAAGCTCGACACAGCACACTCCAGCAAAGACCCAGACTGCCCTAGTCTGCGGAGGGAAATCGAAAGGATTCGTACCAGAACCGACTACGACTGACCGCCGTGCGACGAAACAATCAAGACGGGACTGCGATCCCGAGAAGAATTGTGAGACTCTGACTGAGCGTCAACTGTGCCTGTAACAGTTACTTAATTCTGTAAACATTAAGGAGCAAAACATGCTAGGGGGACTACGGCAGTGAAGCTTTTCTTTGATCCACGATGGTTTCCTTCGATCTGATGACTATTTGCTTAGAGCAGTTTTGTTGTTGTTGTTGTTGCTGTTTTCTGATATGCCGCCTATCCCTTATTTTGGTGAGAAAAATATGCAATAACATATTATTACTATTTAAATTAAATTTCAGCAAATATTACAGTTAGGCTTAAATATCCGTACAAAATGCAGACATTCCCTAGTATTTGGCATTACTGAAAATGTTTCTGAAAAACTGGAGAACAAACAAAAGCCTTAACTAACCCGATTTGCGAAGTGATTATGCTACCGGGAAGGTAACAATCATGTGCTGTGAGTAGCTCGGCTGACTGTTCTTTACCCAAAGAATTGAAGTCAAAGATTGAAGTCATCAGAAATACGCATGCGCAGTCTGCTCCGGCATCAGTCTGTATGTTGGCTCCTGTGCACTGCATTTTTTCTCTGAAGATATGGCGGCGCTAGTTACGTCTCGCTGAGCCTGAACTTCTTCTCGTTAGATATTCTTTGGCACAGCTCTCCCAGACCTTCTTCCGTAATGTCGACACCGTTCCACGGCCAGCCAGATCGCCCGATCTCTCACCGATCAAACATGTTTCGAAAATGACAGGACGCCACCTACACCCATCTCGGAATGTCGGCGAACTGGCTCGCAATTTGGACACCATCTGGCATGTTATACCTGAGGACAGTATCTGTGAACTGTATGCGTTTATGCCGCGCTAGGAAACAGCTTATACCTGAGCCAGAGGTGGCTACGCATTGACTTGTTCCACTCGTGTAGCTGTTTCATTCGAATAAATGGCCCGACTGCTCTGCAATTTCAATCATATCATTTCCTTTCCTATGCAGTGCATGTACCTTGCACGTACCTATTTTAATCTCGAATAGATGATTCCTTCTGGGGGTTTCGTTTTTTTCCTTGGTAAAAAAGTGCATTTATTTGCTAGGAAATGAAGATGGTTTCTTGTTTTGAAGAAACTGGTGTGCTGAAGTGGAGTGGCGTTGCTACCATAGGGACAGATTGTGTAGAGGCCGAAAGGTAACAAGGAAAACTGATGATAATGAGAGATAATAACCTTTTTTTCTCTCCCTTTTGGTCTGCAGGTTTAGCAACCACCGTGAGCAACTTAATGAGCGGTCGCCCGTCCCTAATTTAGGGACACTAATTCCAGGTAATGAAAAAGCCAGTGTCGCAAGACAAACACAGCATTCGTGCCTCGCCGGGATTCAAACCCGGACACACCTCGGAAGAATGGTTACAAGCCAGCGTTTAGACCACTGCGCCACCAGGACGGTGTGATAACCTGGCAAGAAAGACCTTTATATGGCATTCTCAAAGGCGAAACACAAAATTCATCTCACAATAAGCCAGTGGAAGACAATGGTAATACACTGAGTGACAACTTTATTATGACCACCTGACACTTTTAAGCAAATGAGCTATGGCTGCACGCTGTTGCCGCCAGAGGGCGAGGCTAGTATAAAAAGGGAAAGCTTAGTGCTTGCGACCTTAGTAGAAGTGATTTTTGGGTGACGAGATGGGTAAAAAATGCGATTTGACGGACTTTCAACGTGGGATGATTGTAGGAGCTCGGAGCCATGGAGCGAGTATCACCAACACCGCCGCATTTGTGAAATGTTCCAGAGCAGCTGTTGTTAAAGTGTTTAAAAACTGGACTGTCAGCCAAAAAACTGGGTCTCTACGTGCAGCGTGTGGTCGTCATCGACTAGTGACTGCTCGGGCGGAACGCAGAGTGTCCAGACTGGTAACAGACAAAAGAAGGGCAACAGTGCAGCAAATTACAGACCATCTTAATCAAGGATCCCCTCAAATGATATCTGCTTGCATTGTTCGCCGTACACTGCATCGGATGGAATATGGCAGCCGAAGGCCTGTTCGAACACCTTTTCTGTCTGCAGTTAACAAGAGAAAACGTCTCCAGTTCGCACAGGGGCACAAGGATTGGACAGTCGATAATTGGAAACAAATTATGTGGTCCGATTAATCACGTTTTCAGTTGCACCATACCGATGGCCGAGTGAGAATTTGGTGGAAACAGCACGAAAGCATGGACCCCAAATGCATTGCTACAACCCTTCAAGCTGGTGGAGACAACGTTATGGTTTGGGGAATGTTTTCCTGGCATGCTTTGGGCCCTTTAATTCGTGTTGATCAACGTCTGACTGGCACATCATATCTAAACATCGTTGCGGACCAAGTGCATCCTATCATGTGGATGGTTTATCCCAATGGCGATGGCTACTTTCAACAAGATAATGCGTCCTGCCATAGTGCTCGTACTGTACAGGATTGTTTTCAGGAACATGCCGGTGAGTTTACTTTGCTTAGGTGGCCCCCACAATTCCAGATCTCAACCCCATTGAGAATTTGTGGGATGAAGTTGAACGAGCCATCAGACAGCTGGATTCACAAACCTACAATCTCACACTCCTGGAAAGTGCTGTTTATCAAGCATGGTCTCAGATTCCACAAACCACCTATCAACATCTCGTGGAGTCCATGCCACGAAGAATCGACGCAGTATTAAAGGCAAAAGGTGGCCCAACGAAATACTGAAGGGGTAGTCATAATAAAGTGGCCACTCAGTGTATAATAATCGTGCATCATTGGGCTTATTGAACACTCGCCAATCGTCAGATTTAATCAGTAATTTTTATTATTACGAAAATAACTCCGACAATGTGCATTTTTCTTGCCTTCTCGTTCTCTTGTTTGAGCTGTATTCTACGATAAGGCTCCTGATGCGCAATGCCGCGTTTTTTACGCTTTCCAACCGTAGATTGAAGAAGCGTATATGCTCCAGCCTTGTCCGTCTGCCCGTCCGCACGATAACTCGCGTAAAAATGGTTCGATTTCGATGAAATTTTAGTATGTGGTAGGGGACTACCTGGGGACGAATCCTATTAAAAATGGGCGAAATGGGGTCAAAGGTCAAGACATGGGAGCGGGAGCCTTTATGCGTCATAACTTACGTAAAAATGCTTCGATTGCGACAAAACTTTAGTACACAGTGCGTCAAAGGATTTTTAAGACTGGCGCTAGATTTCAGCTTACGGTGGCGCCACCAGTGTAATCGCTAATGCGTTACAAACCGTGACCATCTGCTTGCTTTCTGCCAAAAGTACTGCGCAGTTGTTAAAGTAACTCAAACGAAACGGGCGTTCATTAGAGAAGTAAAATTTTTTTCATGTTGAATTATTAAGATGAAACAAAGGGCTGTTATTAAATTTGACGCAAAACTTAGCAAAAGTGCCTCCGAAACGTACCAAATGATGAAACAAGTTTACGGTGAGTTTTGTTTAAGTAGATCAAATGTTTTCCTGTGGCACAAACTCTTTTTGGACGGAAGAGAGACGCTAGAAGATGATAAGCATACCGGAAGACCAAGTTCATCTAGGACACCTGAGATTATTGAAAAATTGCGTGATTTCGTGGCAAACAATCGATGTGCGTCACTAAGAATGATGGAAGAGTCTTTAAACATCAACAAAGAAACGATTCGAACCACCCTGCATGAAGATTTGGGCAAAACAAGTCTGTGCTAAATTTGTTCCACACACATTAACCAATGAACCAAAATCAAGGAGAAGTACACATTGCAGAGACATCATTTCAGCCGCTGAGAATGATCCAAACTTCTTAAAATTGATTGTTACTGGTGATGAAACATGGTGTTTTCAATATGATCCTAAAACAAAGCGACAAAGTGCGAAATGGAAGTCGAAAAACTCGCCACAAGCCAAAAAAACAAGAAAAGTTCAATCGAAAATAAAAACAATGCTCATTAGAATTTGTTCCAAGTGGACAAACAATTACGGGTGAGTTTTATTTAAATGTTTTGAGGCGTTTAATGGGCAGAATTCGTCGCATTCGTCCAGAATATCGAGATGAAAACAGTTGGTGTTTGTTGCACGATAATGCACCCAGTTACACCTCACTTCTTGTCTGTGTGTTGAATCATCCACCATATTCGCCTGATTTAGCACCCTGCGACTTTTCTTTGTTCCCAAAACTTAAAATGACGTTAAAAGGGTGTTATTTTGATGATATTTCGACCATACAAACAGCTTCGACGCGTGCTTTGGAGGCAATTCCGCAAAGTGAACTGGAACAGGCATTCGAATCATTATTAAATCTCTGTAGCAAGTGTATTGAAGCCGGAGGGATTTATTTTGAATAACAAACCAAAACAAATTATAATTTCTTGTTTCTATTTTATTTTACAGACACAGTCTTAAAAATTATTTGACGCACTGTGTATGTTGTTCCGGAGATACACTGAACCGGTTCTATTGAATATCATCGAAATGGGGTCAAAGGTCAGGACACAGGAGCGATATTTATTCCACAGCCATTATCCTCATAACTTGAGTAATGATTTCTGATATGTTGGAAAGCGTAACAAAATCAATGCATTGCATGATTTTGCTAACTTGTTAATCTTGCCGACTATAAACGCTTCGTTCTCACGCTCTGTCCCGTCGATCATCCACATGCCGAAATATGTTGATAACAAATATCCGTGAAACCGTGTATCGTTCAGTGTTGAGAAAACAATGAGACCCTTTCTTTAGAGATGATCCGAATATTGTGTTAGTAGATAAACTTATATCTAGTGTTCTGTACTTCCGATTGCATGATGAGCTACGGCATAGTATGTAAGAAAATGCCGGCATACCTGACATAACTATGTGGTATTTCTACGTAACATTGGGGCCCACTGCATGATTTTGCACCAGGGTCCCAACATTACTAGTACGCTACTGCTGAAGTTCTTGTTGAACATAATGTGCTAATTCATTTCTTCTGCTACGAATTTGCAGTTTTGCTTCATTTTGTAATTAATTATGCTCTATATTTTCAGAATATTGAAATGTTTAGTTTCCTTGGAGGCTATGTCGGCATTTGGCTGGGCATCTCCCTAATTGCTTTACTGGACTTTTTGGAGTCACTTGCTTCATTCATGGTTTTTGCTATTGAAAGAATGAAACATAGTAGAGGGATGCAGGTGGTTCGTTCAGCTATGAGCAGAACAAGAGTTTCTTCGGTTGATCTGGATGACAGACATTCGTGGGCCGTTTCTGTAAGACCGTGATGCTGATCGAAAGAAACCAAGCAATTTCTTCATGAATGATGAACTCTCTGTAAAAAATATTCACGCTTCAATATCTTTGCTACCTTATTTTTTCTTGGTAATGTATGCACAAACGTTTCTTTGATTTTGTCTTCGTATTTTCAAGATGTTATGTAGTGATTTATTTGTGCACCTGTGCAAAAACTGCATTTCTTATAGAAGTTACTTTTTCATAAACATGTCGCAAAATGTATACACTGTTCCATATATGTAATTACAAAAAATTAGTCTTAACACATGTAGGAACACATGCATTCAATTTTGTTTCTATGTAACAGCCATCAAGATTTAGACATTTGAAATTTGTAGCAGTCAATAAAGTTTTAACCTTTTTATTACTAAATAAACCTGTGCTTTTTAAAATGCAGTTATAATCTCGCTTACTGTGAAGTGCATACATTAATTTAAAATTTCTTTTCCCGATAAATTCCTTCTGAATTTTAGCACATACAATTTCCCAAAAATCTATATTTTGTGTCAGAAAGGTGTTTTGACTGTTGTATTGTATGAAATATCAGTGGGATAATATACTGGTGGCTAAAAGTAAAGCAGAGTTAATAAAAAGACATTTCAGAACAGACAAAAGGGGGAAGAAGTGTAATAAAGTAAAGTGCAGAGGACGTGGAATATGCAAATCATGACGCAGTACCATGTGACGAACGATAATTGGCATAAAAGGCGAAGCAGCACATTTGTGGAGTTGAGAAAGCTGCAAAAATGCGAAAAGTGATATTTCTTGTCGTCATCGCGCCCTGCTCGAAGTAGAATTTATTTTTTATTAAAACAGTATGTCAGAAAGACGGCAAGTGTATATGTTTACAGGTGGTCGTATTATCGGAATGTTGGAATCCAGCCAGATGCAGAGTAATGTTACCAGGGCCACTGGCGTGAATCGTTGTATTAGACATTGGCGTGAATCATTGTAACCAGACTTTGGAAAAGGTACCAGAACACTAGCTGTTAATCGTCAACCTGTGGCAGGTCATACACGGATTGCAGCGGCTCAGGATGATAGGTATGTGACATTAACAACAAGATGTAACAGATCGATATCAGCGAGAGCGCTTGTTTTAGAGCTGTATAGGTTGGTGGACCAACTGTTTCGAGGCATATAATATACAGACTGCTCAACGAACAAAAACTATGCGCGAGAAAACTTGCAGTTCGCATGCAACTCACTCCATCTTCAAGAACTGCAAGGGTCCTGTGGTGCAGAAAACATCGAGACTGGGGCGAAAATCAATGGACCAATTTCCTCTTCTCCAATGAATCCAAGTTCAGTCTTGAAAGTGACAGCCGTCGTGTTCTCATCTGGAGAGAACCTAGAGAACCCGTTATTTCCCCCAAAACATCCGGGAAATGCACCATTACAGAGGTGGTGGTGTACTTGTCTGGGGTGGCATTATGTCCAACAAACACACACAGCTCCATGCCTATTCTGGTAGAACTTTAGCAGGTCGTATACAGAGACGAAGTCCTCGATCCCTACGTAAGGCTTTTTCGGGGTGCTGTTGGCACAGATTTTCTGTTCATGGAACGATAACGAGAGACCTCATAGAGCTGCTATTGTCGATGAAAAGGGAAGATATCCACCGTGCGCCATGACCAGGGCATTTCCCAGACCTCAAATCAATAGAGTATGTGTAAATGCATTGGGAAGAGGCATTGCAGGTTATCAACCGCCTGCCAGAAACTTCGAAGAACTTCGATCTGGTCTTGTTCAGGAGTGAGATTTGTTGCCACAGAATCTTCTTGTTCCCCTTGTCAACAACATGAGACATCGGTGTGACACTTGTATTAGCTGTAAGAGGTCACCATGCGCCTTACTAGATCGCTGTACTTAATCAGAAACGCCTCTGGAAAATTCCTGCTGTTTTCACCATTTTGGACTATTGGTACGTTTTTCTGGTTCATTACTTTTGTATGTGACTTGTACTACGCATTTATTTCCTCACTAAGATATATATGTACAGTAAACAGCCTATTTCATTGTGCCATCTCGGTTTTTGTGATTTAACACTTTTTGTTGATTATACTTAACTTTTATCAGTGCTGTTGTTATACTGAAAATATTTATGTTAACGACTATTACCCAACATGAAATTTCACTGTAAAGCACTATAACGATCACCGAATACTGCTTAATTTGCCAAAGTAAAATTGCTTCACCGTAAGGCTTAGCGAATTACTTTAGGTGAATCCCGGATAGCCTCACTTCGTTGGACTGTATACTTAACTAAATATAAATTAGGAATAATAATGGCCAAATGAAAGTCAAATAAATCTTACTTCATTAATCAACTCTTTATTTATTTGTCCTTTGCAGGCATATATCACTCGTCAAACACACAGTTCAGTTAACAGTGTTGATCACAGAAAGCATCAGCTGCAGAATATGACTCTCTGTAAAGTGACTCATGAAACAAATTGACAATGGAGCAGCGATAAGCCTGCCGCCGTAGTTCAGTTGGGAGAAGAGCCGCTCCAGATTAGGAAGACGTGAGTTCACACCTCCCGTGAAAGGCTATACGTTATGTAACCATTTAAAGCATGCTTTGGTCAGTTTACTGCAGAACAATGAGAACTGTGACGTAATACGGAGGTAAATCATGGGTCACGACGACAAATCTGCAGCGATACATTCCGTCCGTGTAGCTCAGTTGGGAGAGCAACTTATCCCGGAGTGAGGGGCGTCGGTTCGATCGCCGTCACGGACACATTTGTGTTTTCACAGAATGGGCTCCTACGTTCGAAACAAAGTTTGAAATTAATGTCTGTTGATACTGGTATGAAAGAGATAATTATTAAAACAAATAATATGAGAAAAATGCATGTGACCGTGGCAGATCCAGAAATATTTGATTGAGGGGCACGAGGAATGCTCTCTCCATCCCGTCATTTTATGCATGTTTTGATTTGTCACCTAAAACAACTGCTCTTAGCAAATTACAACAAAAAACTGAATGTTTTTTTGTATACAGTGTACGTAATGTTTATTGGGTTACACAGTTTGGCTTCTACTGTGCCCTCTAGCTGACTATCTCAAAGGTCTTATGTACACTGAAGTGCCAGAAAAACTGGTACACCAGTCTAATACTTGGTAGGTCCCTCACGGGAGCGCAGGATTGCAGAAATACGACGGAGCATGGGCTCCACTAGCTTCTGGAAATATGCTGTAGCAATGCACACCATACTTCCTGCAGAGCGTTCCACAATTCGGGTGTATTCCGAGGTCTCGGATTCCTGTGTTTGATAGCGCGTTGCATGACATCCCAAATGTGTTCTATCACGTTCAGATCTGGGGACTTGGGTGGGAATGGCCACACCCTAAACTCAGATGGATGCTCCTCTAACCATAATGTGGCGTCTCGACACTTGTGTGGAGGTGCATTGTCCTGTTGGAACAGGCACAACCCATCAGCATGAATGCAGGACATGAACGGGTGTACCTCGTCAAAAAGGATGCGCACATAGAGTTGGCCGGTCAGAGACGTTTGTAGACGTACCAGGGGTCCCAGTGAAGTCTAGCTAAACACACCCCATACCATTACGGACCCCACACCAGTCGGTACAGTTCCCTGTTGACAGGCGGGATACATGGCTTCATGGGGTTTGCGCTACACACGAATCCATCCATCTGCCCGATACAGTTGGAAACGCGACTTGTCAGACCAGGCTACGTGTTTCCAGTCAACAAGTGTCCAGTGGCGGTTTTGCCGTGCCCAAGCGAAGCGCATAGTTCTGTGTCATACACCCATCAAGGGGACTCGAATTGGGCGTCGGCTCCCAAAGCCCATATCGTGCATGGTACGTTGCACAGTCCGGACGCTGATGCTTGTTCAGGCTCCAGCATTGAATTCCGATGATACCTGCGAGAGTGTTGCTCGCTTATCGCGTGAAACGATTCTTGACAGCCGACGATGGTCACGTTCACCCAATGCCTTTTTACGGCCACACAGGCATCGTAAGTTGGAGGTTTTGCCGGAATTCTTGTGGTCACGGTACACCCTTGCAATGGTCGTCCGTGAAATTCCGAACTTCGTTTCTACCTCCGAAATACTATGGCCCATCTCACGAGCGCCAACTATGACACCGCGTTGAAAAGCGCTTAAATCGTTATTACTTGTCATTCTCATGCCGAAAACAGCTCTGACAGCTGGCAAGGATGTCTATCGCTTTATATACGCACTGGCAGACGCAACCGAGTACGCGCATAGGTGACGTTGCTATGTATTTTGCATAAGCTGGTCTGTACTAGTTTTTCTGGCACTTCAGTGTATACATACGACATACAACAAATACAAAATTACACAATGTTGAAAACAGTTATCAACTTACTTAGCTTTGCATTAGGAACACCTATCGAATAACGCGTTGGTCCACCTTTCTGTGCAATCACACCTCGTAGTCGCCTAGGATAAGATTCTACAAGATGTCAAACGTTCTTCATGCGGAACTTGACCCATGTCCGCTGCAGCAGTTTACGCTCATTCCGTGAAGGAGGATCAGCAGTTCTCACACCCCGTTTTAGCATATCCCACAAATGTTCAATTGGGTTACAGTCAGGGAAATTTTGGGGGCCAAAGCAATGTGGGGAACCTGTTGTCCTGTTCCTCCAACCACTCAGTAGTTATACGAACCCGATGACACGGCGAGTTGTCCTGTTGAAAGATGGCACTGTGGTCCGCGTAAACTTCCTTCAGATATGGATGGAGACGGTAGGCTAACAGATCCCTGTAGCGTCCACCACTCAGTGTTTGTGGGATGAAAACCTACAGACCTAGGGCTTGACCAGGAAAGGCTCCCTAGATTAGAACATCACTTCCACCTTCCTGCTGAGCCTCAACTGTGCAACCAGGGGGAAGGGCTTCATGCTATTATCGTCATATGTGAACACGGCCTTCAGCATGGTGCAGCAGGAAACGGGACTCACCACTCCAAACGACCTTCCTCCACCTGTCGAGGGTCCATTGCCGACATTCCTTGGCCCATGCGAGGCGTTGTTTGCGATGACTGAGAGTCATCATGGGTACCGTCGTTGGTCTCCGGCTGGGGAACTCCAGACGAAGCAAGTTCTGGAGCATGTGGAAATAGGTCGAACTGCACCGCTGTTGTGCTGGTGGGTGAGCTGGGTGACTGTTGCACGTCATTGCTGAGATACCAGTCGTGACACCATTGTTGAGATACCAGTGTTCTAGGATCAACCGCGCGTGATTGATCTATGGCATTCCTTCTGCTAGATGTCTGTGCATGGTTAATCCAGTCGTGGTACACCCTTCATATAGTAGCACGGCAGCAGCCAACAAGTGCGGCTGTTTCTGAAATACTGGCACCTGCCTTCTGGGACCCAAGTATCTGGCGGCGGTCAAATTGGCTTAAGTCGCCGTGTTTTCTCATTATTAGCAAACATTTATTGATTACGTGCAGAGGACAGGTGTGCATAGTTTATAGTAGCCCCACGTGACGTTCATATCACGTGGTACTTTGCATCGCTCCAAATATGAGAAACGGAAGGTGTTCCTAACGCAAAGCTAACTGAGTGTATAAGTGTTTCATAAACAACCCTATGCTGCTGTTCTTAGTGTATGTTTTAGAATACGATCAGAAAGAACAACGCAAACAACAAAGAACTACAGTAGCGAACAGAAGTATTTGGCGAAACACTTTTTCGACCATAATCTTTTTTTATGCTGGACCAAATCGGGTCATTTGGGGATATGATATGTGTTATTCAGTTGTTAGCATGACCCATTTGCAGATGGATCGGAAACCTTAACACAGATCATGTACCGAGCTTAATCGCAAAGATCATACAAATTGACCAACAAAGTAGGTGTGTATCACATTCATTTAATGCAACGATAACAGGAAACAAGTACGAGAAAACGACAAAACAATAACTAATACTTAGTGGGATAACCACGACACTTAATAACAGCTGCACAACGGGCCGGCATCGAGTGCACTAGCTTCTCGACGGTGACCTGCGGAATTCGCGCCCATTCTGAAGACAGCTGGTCGAACTTCTGGGCTCTATTCCGGCAGGTTTTCTTCGCACATCGTCTCTCCAGCTCCTCCCACATGTGCTGGATGGGGTTGAGGTCTGGAGATTGGCTTGGCCAGTCTAGAAGTGTGACCTGTTGCTGCTGGAAGGCTGCCTTCGTTACTCTGGAGGTGTGCTTCGTGTCGTTGTCTTGCTGCATGATCCATCCGGGTGGCATGTTCTGGTTTGCCCATGGGAAGACATCGTTAATTAGCATGTTCGTGTAGCTCTGGCCGGTCATTATTCCGTCAATCTTGATGATGGGGCCCATTCCATTGCGAGAGAAGGCGCCGTACACCATGAGCGATCCTCCTCCGTGCTTGACAGTCGGCTGAATGAACTGGGGGTTGAATCTCTGGCCACACGGACGTCGTACGTATCGGATGCCATCACTTCCGAACAAGTTGAACTTGCTCTCGTCGGGGAAAAGCACCTTTCTCCAGTCCGCCGCGGTCCAGTGTTGATGACGGCGCGCGAACGCGACTCTGGCTAGTCAATTCTTGACTCCGATGAGTGGTTTCTTGGCGGGGCGTCTTCCATTCAATCCACCAGCAATGAGACGACTGGAGATGGTCATTCGGCTGACGTTCAGGTCGTCGCTGTCGCGGAATTCGGTGGCGATGTTCACAGCAGTCAAGGTGGGATCAGCACGAGATCGACGGAGGATGCGTCTATCCTGACGCAACGTAGTGGAACGAGGTCTACCACATCGCGGACTGTTCTCGACGGTCCCAGTCTTCTTATAACGTTGCAGGATAGCTGAAATGGACTGGTGTCGGATCTTCAAGGCCCTACCAATGTCGGTGACGCGCATTCCGGATTCCATCATGTTCACGGCCGCCTGGCGAGCTCCAACAGGGATCTCCGCCTTTTTACCCATTTCTGAAAACTTAAGATTGACTTATTATCACACTACACAACACGAAACCCACAAAAATCACAAGAAAAACATTAATACATGCAGCAAACAAATGGGTAATAATTGACGACTCTTGAATATGGCCCATTTCGAACAACAAATTCGCTCAGAGCGAAATACAAACTACGCGGCATTGTAACCCACGAATCAACACATATCATATCCCTAAATGACCCGATTTAGTGCAGCAGAACAAAAATTATGGTCGAAAAAGTGTTTCGCCAAATACTTTTGTTCGCTACTGTATGAGACTCTCTCTCTCTCTTATGCTCATCAAAATGACATTTTCCCTTTTGCTTCTTTTTTTTTTAATCCAATCACATTATTATCACCCGCATAATTCATTTTAAATTTCGATTCTTTAAAATTTGATTAACGTGAAACAAAACGTTACAGTTTTTAAATGATTCACGGGATTTATAAGGAATCCTTTTATTTGTGCTCTAGTTTTTAAAAATATACCACCCACTTCCCGTTTCTGCCTCTATGATTGATAAGATGCCTTGCATGATTTTTTTGTCTTTTATCATTTTTCCGTTTTCTTTCGCTGTTTATGAAATAGCGTAGAGCAAAAACGCAATCTCGGAAGGACATCAGAAGAGAAGCTAAGCTTGCTTAAATTGTAAGAACTTTTCCTCTGTACATATCTGTGCAAACAGTGCCGGACTGGCGCCCCATAAACGGCCCCGCAATCAGATTTTTGGCGGCCCATTTTTGAGAAAAATTGTCAAGATACCACAACCCTAAAATTAACGGGTCTACGAATTGCTATAGTACATGGGCGCAGCCACGATGGGGGGGGGGGGCTCACAGGACTTGAACCCCCTTCAGGAACGCTATTTTACGCCTCTTTTCGTTTATAAAACCGGTCAAACTTAACACCGAGTGGAGCAACCGAAAATTTGCCCAAATATATACATTTAAAAAACTCCTCAGCATGTATTCATGCATTTATACCTAGTATACGATTTGTACTCTTTCAAACAGCCTATTTTACCCCCCCCCCCCCCCCCTCAGAGCGTTGGTGCTTATTGTTGTGGTGCCTTTACGTAGTTGTTGTTGTTTTGTTTTTTTCATTCGCAAGGTATGCATGAAGAAATAAAAAGAAAGCTGTAAAATCCAGCTGCTATTCTTTAAATCAGAAGTGAATGCTTCTCTATTCTCAGGATAACAAGTTGACAAGCTCCTGAAAGATTCCGGTTTGGACGAATACATTGGTTGTCGTTATGGGGTATTTCAGTTTACATCAGCAGATGAACAATTGGGTTCGACATTTTATTGTTTTACAATCAAAATATGTGTGGCGACAATTAAAAGAATTTGAATTTGAATTTAATGAAAATTCGGCCACACAACACAGTACATCTACACTGGCGGAAAGTGAAAAAAGAACACCAAGAAGGAATTGGCGGAAGATCATGAAATTTACATATGTTAATGGGGTCGAGTTTACGTAGGTGTGATGTTAATTTCGGGACCAACCGGTGAGCGTTTACGCCACAGCATGGCATAATATGCAAATTATCGTCATTGGTATTTAAGGAGTACGGCGAAGTGTATGTAATCAGTCGTCGGCGTACGGACACGTGCGAAGACCCTGAAGAAGCTGCAATGCCTGGACATGGAAGACGTGTACGATTTCAGCAGTTATCGGACTTTGAGCGAGGTCGTCTAGTCGGACTCCGCGAGGTGGTCGTATCGTCGTATTGCGGAGCGAATTGGACGGGAAGTATCGATGGTGGCGTAGATGGTCCGAGGAACATTCCCACACGAGAAGACGTGGAACCGGGAGTCACAGACGGACTGATGAGCAGACAGATCGACGCATAAGAAGAGCGGCGTTGTCAAGCAGAACATCCACTGCGACGCAAATCCGAGCTGCCGTTTCACCTGAGGTGACTGTGCGAAAAATCCGCAACCGTCTACTGGATGCAGGACTACGTGCACGTGTGCCTCTGGCATGTGTACCTCTGACTCCAGCCCACCGTCAGGAACGGCTGCAGTGGTGTCGCCAACGTCTGCACTAGTGAACGCAATGGCGATCTGTCGTGTTCAGCGATGAAAGCAGATTCTGCTTGGGAGCCTCCGATGGCCGTATGCGTGTTCGCAGACGCACAGAGGAGCGTCTCCACCATTCTTGCATCCGCCAACGACACACATGGCCTACACCTGGTCTCCTTGTGTGGGGAGCGATCAGCTATCACTCCCGTACACAACTAGTGTTTGTACCGGGTACGTTAAACAGCACCTCCTACATCAGCAACATCATTCAGCCCGTTGTTGTGACATTTGTAAGGTAGGTCCATGGTGGTGTTTTCCAGCAAGATAACGCACGCCCACACACTGCACGTGCAACGCAACATGCACTTCAGGGTGTGAGACAACTTCCATGGCCTTCACGTTCACCGGATTTGTCCCCCATTGAGCACGTGGGGGATTTTATGGGACAACGACTTATCCAGTCTCCACGGCCAGCCACGACCATCCCCGATTTACGCGTCCAGGTTGAGGATGCTTGGAACTCAATACCCCAAACTTACATCCAACATCTGTACGACAGACTCCATGCCAGAATTGCACAGTGTGACGCAGTTCATGGCGGTTCAACCTTGTACTAACCATATTACATGGAAATGTTATTTTTCAGTTTACCAGCAAATACAGCTGTATTTTGCCATAATGTTTTTATCACGTTATCCTCTGTATTCCGTTATTATGCTGTATAAATTTCGTTGGTATCAGAAGTCTCCTTCTTGGTGTTCTTTTTTCACTTTCCGCCAGTGTATATTTGACAAAACACAAACACCAAGAATTATCATATGTACTAAACTAAATTTAAATATTAGTACAATATTAACACAATGGAATAAAAACATGAAATCACAGTAATATCACAAAGTTCAATATAAATTAATAACATTTAGTACTAATTATTTACTCCAAGAGAAAACAAAGGCTCAACCATCTCAAATATTTCTAGTATAATATTCACAAACATACGAGAACTAATCCCGTTTACAATTGACCAACAAAACAAAAATCAATACAATGTAATTCATTAGAAAAAATAACGTAATGTACTATGAAACTGTAGCATGGAGCCAGGGAAAAAAGCTTAAAATTAAGCCTGGCAAGCCCCCGATCTCCATGTGTCAGGTCAAAACGATAAAAATAGCAACATTAAAAATACGACCGGTGTTGAGCATACTGTGGAAAAAGTATACAATAACTCAAACAAACAACAAAAACTCTCGTAGCAGTTTTTTAAATACCCTAGAGTTCACAATTTCCCTCGTGTATAATGGTAGACTGTTCCACTCACGGGGTCCAGCTGCAATAATACTGTTATACAGCAATCTGGTGCGTGCCCTAGGAACCACGAAACTTGCATGACCTCGAGTATCATGTGAATGGGAGAAATGCTGTAATTGCAATAGTTCAAGATACCTATTCGGATAGACTCTGTCATGCATAAGTAGTAATAACCTAAAAATAAATATTTTATCGAAGGGAAGTATGTTATGAAGACAATAAGTACTACCAGTATTTAAAGATGAATTCATAAGTAGAATATATTTTCTCTGAAGAACAAGAATTCTGTTTACGTTACCATCCGTTGTCTGACCCCAGGCCAAAATACAATAAGACAATATCGGATATATAAAGAAATAATATAGCATTAATTTGAGTTTTATTGTCAAAAAACCAGAAATCCTAGACATAGCACCAATACGAGACTTTAAAATATTTGCTAAATAGTAAAACACCCAGAAATTTCACCGAAGACCCAAATGCGACAGGATTCCCGTTCAAGAAAATACCTGAAGGCGACGACGGCCGAAGACCACGGCCCGAAAAAAGACACAGGTTGTTTTATTAGTATTAATTGTAAGAGCGTTACAACCAAACCAGCGAGAAATCTCCTAAAGGTCACGATTTGCACGAGGCAATATCTCGGACAACGAATCCCCGGGAGGGGGGGGAAGCTGGTGTCGTCAGCAAATAAAACTCGGTGAGAAGTAGAAACAACATTAAATATATCGACGGAGCCCTGAGGAACTCCAAAATGAACTCTTTGAACTGAAGAACGAATATCCTGTATTTGTACATATTGTGTCCTGCTAGTTAAATAATTCTCGAAACATGAAAGTGCGACTCCCTAATCCCAATATGTTGTAATTTAGTCAAGAGAACATCATGGTGAACACAGTCAAATGCTCTTGACAAGTCACGAAATATATCCAAAACACACGTTCCACAATCTACATTTGACTGTAAAAAATTTATAGCATTCAATAACGCTGTCTCCGTTGAGTGCCACTTCCGAAAACCGTGCTGATTCCAATGTAAAGTTTTATTCAGATCCAAAATTCCTGACAATCTATTCAAAACCAGCCTCTCCAATATTTTAGCAAATATCGAGATATTTGCAACTGGACGGTAATTAGCAACATCTGTTCTATTGCCCTTTTTATGGATAACCGAACCCCTACTTATTGTAAAGGAATTCTCTCAGTTTTTTAAGATGCAATTGATAAGATGACTCAAGGGTATTACCAAATTTTGAGAAGCATACTTAATTACTCTCGGATGAACGTCATCCGGACCCGCTCCCTTTGATGAATCCAGATTAGTCAGAACCGACATAAGATCATCTGAAACTGGATGAAGATAAAAGGAAGAAGATAATCTCTGGTGCTACAGGAATCCGGAATAATGCCCTTCTGAATGTGGGATATCAGCCAATAACTTTGCAGGTAATTCAATAAAATACGTATTAAACAAATTTACAATCTGATCCAAGTCAGTAACTCTAGTGCCCATGTGATCAACCTGTATATGGGATCCCCTTGAACCCGAGACCTGGATAGTAACTCATTAATTGATTGCCAAACTTTACTGCAGTCGCTAGTAATTGAAAACCGACTTAAAGAATAAATTGTCTTTGCACTTTTCAACTTAGAGTTAACCCAGTTTCTATATCATCGAAAATTTAATAAATCTGAAGCATTTCTTGAACGCAAGAATATTTTAAATAACCTATTTTTTCTATGTAAGCATCTCAATAAATTCCGAGTAAACCAAGGCTTTCTATAACGAGGCGAGCGCCTTATGGTCCGGCTATCCATAAAAGTCCTGAGAGGAAATACTGAATCATAAAAAGGCTTACGGAAACTTCGGAATAATATTGAATCATAAAAAAGGTTTATGGAAACTTCGGAATAATATTGAATCATAAAAAAGGTTTATTTAAACTTCGGAATTTTGGGTTATTTCACTCAGATGTCCTACTCGGTAGTCACAGAGGGAGCACACGCAGGAGCAGTGTAATTACACGGTCGTATCAGAATAATATGACCACCTGCCTAATAATGGGAACCATACTTGCCCCTGATTACAGCGGCGATACGGCATGGCATGCACGCAATGAGGCCCTGGTAGGTTGCCCGAGGCACATGTGCCCATTCGGACTGCAGCAGAGCACGGAAGTCCCGGAGATGACGCGGTTTTGGGTCGGCACGTCGAACCGATTGGATTAATGTCCTCCGAATTGGAACGCCAGGGCTATACCTGGAAGTTCCTACTCCTTCATTTTTAAACCGGATCTTCTGTATTTAATTCTTATGCTTCTGTTTCTGATAACTGCAGTGCAAGTATAAAAAAATCTCATGCATCTTTTTGACAGAATAAAAGAAAATGCAGACCTCAATCTCTTCGATTTAGAGAATTGTCTGCCACAGAAAAACTCCGCCACGAAAAGTCATCCACCCTTTTCAAGGGAAGTACTGTGCACGAATTGCATTTATCCGAATTTTCTAGAGTACTTTTCCGGTAGCCAATGTCTTCAAGTACTTCATTTTTGCTTGATACTATTGTCGTTGCTAACTAATTTATTCATAACATAAAAGCAAGATGATTTTGCAAAGCTGAAGCAATGAAAAGAGCATGTTTCGTAATTGCAACGCATTCCAATTTTATGACAATTTAAACGCATTGTACTAATAAATTTAGAGAAATCCCATTTTCAGCGCCCATATCGTTAAATTTGCCAAGTAACTTGCAACTGAAAAGGTGCTAAAGTAATCAGTTTTTCCTAACGTATCAAACTCAAAAAGAACTTTTGTTTTAACTGAAATGGTCTCTTCGTAGGGTAAAGCTAAAATTTACTAAATTTCCACTGTGAGAACTCCTAGCGGGAAATTTATGAACTAGTAGTCAAATTTAAAATGGACAAAATTTAATGCATGTTTGTGTCCGATCATTCGCAAAAATAATTTTTGAAAAGTCTGTGAAAACCAAATTCTTTGGACTTAGCGCCTCTAACAGGAAATTAATGAACTAACTGCAAAAATTTAAATATTTGAGAAGGAACAATTAAGCCTAGTCTGAGAGGCACAAAAATAATTTTTTCCTCTAAGTTGAATACTTTCCTTACAATGGAACTTTAATCTTTTGAATTTTCGACTTTAACAGCCCTTAGCGGTAAATTCCATGAAGTATATGGGATATTTAAAGTGCCAAACTTAATATCCTTTGATTTCCCACTAACCGCAAAAATAATTTTTGAAATATCTCTAAAAACAAAAAGTTCGATGTGCACTGACAAACCAAGTGATCACCATAGGCGTAACCAGGGCGTGGTAAGCGGGGCTGACGCCCCGGGCGCAAAAACCACTGCTTATACATACAGTACATGCATATCACTAAGTCATTCTCTGTGATTCAGAAGTTAGCTTCTCAAAGAAAGACAACCTGCCAAATAAATGTTTAACTGATAGATTTAGATTTACTTATTGTTGCTGTATCAAACGCCTCCGCTTACAGCGATCTCGGCACACAGCTCAAACTTCACTGACATCGATCACGCGATGCGCAAAAGACCTTTTGTACTTCATACTCATGATCTTTTTCACATGCACACATACACCAATGAGCCATTACATTATGACCATCTACCTAATGAGCTGTAGGACCCCCTTTAGCTCGCACAACAGCGGCCACCCGGCGAGGCATCGATTCGATGAGGTGACGATAGGTGTCCTGGGGTATCTGGTACCATAATGCCAACAGCAGGTTCTCCAGTTCACGTACATTTCGGGGGGGGAATGATTTAGGGCCAACCCGCTCTTCCAAGTTGAATCACAAATGTTCGATTGGGTTCATGTCAGCTGAATTTGGAGGCCAGAGCATTAACAGAAAGTCACCAGCATGTTCCTCGAGCCACTCCTTGACGATTCTGGCAATGTGGCATGGCACATTATCCTGTTGGAAATGGCCATCACCAGCAAGAAACACAGTTGCCATGAATGAGTGAACTTGGTCCACAACAATGTTCAGATACCTGACAGCTGTCGGCGACTGTGCTATTGAGATAACAGGGCCTAAAGCGTCCCAAGAAAACATCGCCCATAGCATAACACCGCCGCCTCCGGTGCCTGTTTCCGCCCTACAGTGCATTCAGGTGTCACAGCCTCCGTTGGCAATCGGCGTATTCGTGCTTGGCCGTCTACGTGATGCACCAGGAATCTTGATTCATCAGATCATGCCACTTTCTTCCAATTATCCACTGTGCAACCTCGATGACCTTGGGCTCATTTCATGGGTTGCTGGTGATGACGTGCAGTGAACATGGGGACCCGTCTGGGTCTTCGGCTACACAGGCCCATACGCAGAAGCCTGCGATGAACTGTGTGCTGTAACACATTGTCATGATCACCACTGTTGTATCTGCGAGTGATTTGTCGCACTGTGGCCCTGCGGTCGCTGTGAACAATGCGCGACAGTCTCTGCTATCCTCTGGCATCAAAGAGCTGCGGACGACGGTTTGTCGTTTAGCCATCTGTGTACCACTTTTGATACGTACACACTACAGCGGCAAGTGAACAATCCACCAGCCGTGCCGTTTCCGAGATCGTAGTTCCAAGGCGCCGTGCCATCACAATTTGTCCTTTATCAAACTCCGATAAATCGGCAGTTTTCCCATTCTGACTTCGAACACTTTACTGCTGCATACATACGGCTCTGTGAACTTCACCTGCGCCACCGTTCGGTTTGCAGCACACTCATTTCTCTAGGCTGGGGGTGTTCACAATGAAACGGCTCATCGGTGTATCTAAATGTGGTCCTCCGATGAGTTCCTTGGCCTTCCTCTACCTCTCTTTCTCGCCACTTGGGCTGACATTTTTCTTAGTAAGCTTCTCGTCACTCATTCTTTCAACATGGCCAAACCACCTAAAAATATTAGTCTCTATCTTACTAACAACATTTTGCCTCAAATCACACAACTGCAACACATCTTCATTCCTCACATGATTAGAGCGAGTTTTGCCACAAATACCCTGTATCTAACACATCTCTCAAGCATACAAATGACACGTATGTCTCTTCTGCAGTATCCAGGTTTCACTGCCATACATCAGAGTAGAAACAGTTACAGTTTTGCTTACAATGTGATTAAAATTGGAATTGAAACTTTTCCATCAATTTCAGGGTCAATTTTTTTCGCCCCATACTCTGTCATTTGTCCATTAACAGAATTTGCTTATGTTTTGCTAGTTCCCCCTTGGCAACCTGAATTCGTATTTGCCGTCCCCTTGGAAGCCTAAATTCACGTTAGCTGTTCCCCTTGGAAATCTGAATTCGTACTGGTAGCTCCCCTTGGCATCCTAAATTCACATTTCTTGTTCAAAATGTTCAGTGGATCTCAGTTGCTCACATTCAGAAATGCAGCTCGGCCGTACATGCGGTGCAAGATACGCAGGGGTAACAAGGGCTGGCTCATCGCTTTGTGTTTCTGGTCGTTGAAGTGGTCCTCGCCTGCACAGCTCAGTGACGTCACGGGGATGCATGTCACTTGTCAGTGCGCGATGTAAAGCACTCGGGGAATGCTGTTAACCTACGTTTGTTGTATTCGCATTAGTTATCTGCTGTTTATTAGGTTGTATTTCTGACCTCGAATTTTTTTTTTACTTAATTTCTTTAGTACATCGTTTTCGTACAATGGCTTCTTGCGCTGTTGCTACGTGCCGAAATACCTGCGGGAATACGAAAGGGCGAAACATAAGTTTTCACTGTTTCCCTAGAAATGACCCAGTAGTTACAAAAAACTGAGTTAACAGTTGTTGCAGAGCATATTCTTTTAACGAGAAAAATGCCAGGATTTGAAGTCAGCACTATTTAAATAGTAAGTACGAAGACGATATGATGAATAGCCTGCTTGGTTAACCAATAAAAAAGATATTGGAATCGTCGGCTATACCAACAGTCAATTTACCTAGATCAAACGTTGAAAATGTCACTGCAAGAGGTGAAATACGAAGAAAGAGAAAAACACTGCATGGTGCTTTTGATAGACTTAAAAATCTTAGTCTCAAAAAAAGGTCTTTTGCAGAAAATGTGGCCCTAATTCAACTTGCATCAGATAAACAGACAATTTTCTGCGTAAAATGTGATATGTTTTAAACAAGAAAAAATATTTGATTTACAAATTGTCAATAACGGAAAAAGAGCTAAACTTTCTGAAAACAAGAAAAAAAAAGGATATTTAAAGAGCTTTTCTAGCAAAGCCAGAAGATGAAATCGTTTGGGCCGGTTTTTATTGAAACAAATCAGAGAACTGAAAATTAAGGTAGAAAAACAAAATACGAAAAATCAGAAATTGAAAAAAAAAATGACATGCTTTCGAAACATACTTACAAAAACAAGGTGTAACCTCTCTTGGTAAAAGTCGAATTAAATGGACACTTCAATAACCGAAACGTTTCACAAAAATTACAGTAGGCGAGGTTTGAAGACACAATTTTCTGCGTGCGATGTGATATGCTCAAAAAAAAAAAAAAAAAAATTACATTTTTTAAATTAAATGACAAATTATTAATAACGGAAAAAGTGCTAAACTCTCTGAAAACAGGGAAAAGAATATTTTAAAGAGCTTTTCTAGCAAAGCCAGAAGATGGAATCGTTCGCGCCGGCTTTTATTGAAACAAATCAAAGAACTGAAAATTAAGGAAAAAAACAAAATACGAAAAATCAAAAATTGAAAAAAAAAAAAAAATAAGACATGCTTTCGAAACATACAAAACACAAGTAAACTCGCTTGTAGAGAGTAAAAGTCGAATTAAATGGACACCTGAATATCCGAAACGTTTCACAAAAATTACAGTAGCTGAGGTTTTGTTATTATCAAAAAAGCATTATTTTCGCGTTTGATGGAAGTAATAATACACATATATATAAAAGAGGAAATAATCAATGATATATTCTGCTTCACTCCTTTTGTTTCTTTAAATCATTTCACCATTTTGTTTCATATTCGGCAGCTCAGTAGTTGTATTTATCATCAGAGTTCCCCGCACAGAGTAAAGCAAACCCGATTCCTAACACTCAGCGATGCATCCCAGCTACGTCACCAGCCACAACTTCCGGGGACAACTGAAATCTGCCGTATGAGCCAGCCCTTGTATCTAGAGCCCTGCAAGATACGGGTGTTGTTCATTTTGTTAAAGATTCTATGTGGGCTATTCGATCATTTGTGCGGGCCACGACTGCCAACTGCATATCCGAACTCCGAAGTATTTGGGAGTTCGGATCTTCAGTTTGAAGTATTTTGTATAAACAGTCATAGTTTTATTGTGCCTCCCACGTAGAGATAACATTTGGGTGTGAAAATTGATTTTGTCGAACAGTGCGTAGTACATGTGGATGTGTACAAGATAGAAAGACAAAAAGGGCGTAATATTTTATGGACTGCCCCTGGAGCAGAAATGCGTAGTTATTCCTCTAATGATTAGGGTAGCACTGTTTCTTACAAAACGTTCTGATAATAGGAAGATATAATGGCATTTTAAAAAGCGTAAAAACCTTCTTGATTTGCCTTTTTTTTTTTTTTATTAATCTGACGGATGAAAATTTCTGAGGCTGTAAGAAGGGAAGGGGGGGGCTGAATCTTTTAGCGCCTAGGACCCCAAAAGATCTAAAGTCGCCTTTGGCGCCCCTCTAATCCACTATAGCTTTCTCCGACATCCGCTAGTGAGATATAAAAGGATGTAGAATCGTCTGCCGACTTAGAACACAACTGCTTGTAGTCATAGTTGACAGAAGTTTATGCAAAATTCCTGGTCATATTTGAATTTCGGAATGTCAAAGACCCGAAAATTGGTATTGCCTCTTCAAACCAGGGCAAAAATTATTACTTTGCATGAACACCGTGTAGGAACTGGAGATGTGACGTGTCTGCACGGCAGGACGCACATGAGACAAGGGAAGATAGCAGCGAGAGCATACGTCCGCGTAGCTCAGTAGGGAGAGCGACTTGTTCCGAAATGCGGGGACTGGGTTCGATGCCCGACGTGGACAAAGATGACGGAGAAAGTTACTTCGTTATAACACCTTTTATATGAAATACGATTTATTGTTTCAAAAATTTGGTTCCTCAAAATGGTTTCAATGATTCCAATTGCAAATTAAAATGACAGAAATTATTTAAAGAAAAAAATATTTTAGGGCAAGTGCTTAAAGAATTCAACCATACACTGAGGAAGCAAATTCTTACGAACACCAAATGGCAATCAGGAGAAATAGTAAGAATGCGAAATTAGACTCTTTGAATGGCAAACGAAAGGTACATGCGATAAGCTACTGCAATTCTTTTCTGTGTATATGGCGGTACAAAAAGGGAGTTTCACACGATTTGAAAACTTTTGGTGTTCGTATTGAATGGGCGGTTGGCGGACAGCGAGTACCTTTTTACACTGAAGTGCCAAAAGTCATGGGATAGCACTCTGAAAATTTTTAACTAACGCTGCCGTTGTATGAATGCTTCGACGCACGCCACGAGTTTTATCAGTTGTGAGGTGTAATCTCGTGAGTCAAGTTGAACAAATGGCAGTATGATTATGGTGTTGTGGGGCTGGAGGAAGAGACTAATTTAAATTAAAGTTTCCTGATACAAATTAAATTTACATTTCAACAGTTTCACCCAGGATATGACTATTTGAAGCTGACAACCACAAAAGTTATAGACAATAAAAAAAAAAAAAAGATTAATTTATTCCCACAACTGTGATAAAATTAAAAAAAATAGTCGTTGCAGCACAAGATGATTATTTCATTTTTTTATGGCCGAGAAAACGAGAAAAAAATCGATTTTGTTACTCAAGGACTAATGCGGATTGTGACGTGCAAAATAAATGAAAAAGCCCCCGTACGATCCACCCACTAGTCTAGGCTAGTGTGGGCACATGCTATTGACTAACATATATTAACCATTAAACGGCTTACGAAAAAATGACCACTCGCATTTCGCCCCCCCCTCACATTTTGCCCTCATCACATTTCGCCTCCTGTAGATAATGAGTAGGTTACAAAAATGTAAATAGTGTCATGCAAGCCTTCCAACAAGAATTTCCTGGTATTGTAAATGCCGGTTATTTTTTTCGTCTTTCCGAAAGCGTTTGGCGAAAGGTACAGAATGAAGGTTTAGAAGCCCGATACGAACAAGACCATGAATTTGCTCGTTGGATCCGAATGATTCCGGCATTGGCATTTATTCCTCCTGCTAACGTTATTCAAGCATTTGAAGATTTAGTTGAAGCTGATGACTTCCTAATTGAAGCTATGGGGATTGCAAATTACTTTGAAGATACATACACTGGTGTGCAACAATTAAGGACGAAGAGGAGAAAAATTAGCATAACAGCGGAACGAGCAGGCACAACGGACCGAAAGACCACTCAGGAGATAGACTAGGGTCTGGTACGGTACGGCATGCGCATATATGCAGCATGACGTAGCTATTGCACGGTGTACATCGGTTTGAACGACGTCGAGTTGCTGCCACCGTGTGATATGGCCAACAGGCAATCCAGTAGACGACATATGGATGACTTTACCCGAGGTCGCGTTATTGGGAAGTTGGAAGAAGGTCGAAGTGTGACTAGTGTGGGCGAGGAGTTCGGGATCGCTCACAGCAACGTTTCACGAGCTTGGAGAGCATTTCAAATAAGAAGGACAGCTGTACGAGAGTTTAGTAGTAGTCGTCC
This sequence comes from Macrothele yani, assembly GCA_039090855.1. Classification (NCBI taxonomy): domain Eukaryota; kingdom Metazoa; phylum Arthropoda; class Arachnida; order Araneae; family Macrothelidae; genus Macrothele; species Macrothele yani. The sequence continues at coordinate 77,259,460 of CM077023.1, read as the reverse complement.
ACGAGCAACCACGGCGGCAGACGACCGGTATGTTGTCCTACAGGCGAGAAGAGACAGACGGCAGACAGCGGGAGAAATCGCAAGGCACATGCAACAGACAACTGAACGTCCGTCATCGCGTTTCACCATGGCCAGGAGGCTGCACAAAGGTGTTCTATTTGAACGACGACCAGTACGGTGTGTGTGCCATTAACGCCTGCTCATCGGAGACGGCGGTTTCTGTGGTGCTAGGAACACAAGAACTGGCCATATCAGCAATGGGGTCGAGTTCTCTTTACGAATTAGAGCCGATTTAGTCTGACGAGCGATTCCGGACGTATACACATCTGGAAAGGGCAGGGAACACGCAGCCACACCTCCAACATCACCGAAAGGGGCCGGTTTGGAGGTGGCGGGGTTCTCGTTTGGGGCGGTATCATGCTTGTTAGCAGTACTGACCTCCACATCTTCCAAGGAGGTTCAGTCACTGGTGTCCGCTATTGTACCGAGGTTCTCCTGCTTCACGTGCGTCTGTTTATAGGTGCTGTGGGTCCTGAGTTCCTCTTCATGGACGACAACAATACACCTCATCGTACAGTGGCTGTCGCAGAGCTGTTGGAGAGTGAAGATATTCAACGCATGGATTGGCCCGCAAAGTCCCCGGACCTAAATCCAATCGAACACGTGTGGGACCTTCTCGGGAGACGCTTGGTAGCACGTCACCAGCCACCAGCAACGATTCCGCAGCTGCGATTGGCGCTACAAGAAGAATGGGCCGCGATGCCTCAACAGCTCCTTGACAACCTCGTCCTCAGCATGCACAGACGTTGTAAAACCTGCAAAGCAGTCTGGGGTGATCATATCCCCTACTAAAGACTGAATTTTTCTTGGCAGCCTCCTATCACATGGACGTTTCTGTCTTCTGTCCAGTTGTGCTCGAAGCTACCTTTTCAATAAAGTGCTTTTGAATTCCTTGTTTGGACGGTTTTTTTCACTTGTCCCATATTCTTACATCTTGGGGATCTTATGGTATGATTTGAGTCGATGTAGAGCACTTCTGCACGACGTTACATTCGAAAAACCGTCTCGTCCTTAATTTTTGCACGCCAGTGTATATCGGAAGAAGACAACGGAGATGCCGACAATTACCCATTTTTGCCATCGAATTGTGGAATGTTTACACACGAACACTGAATGATCAGCAACGTACCACCAACGGCGTGGAGTGGTGGCACAGGAAACTTGTGCTACTTTGTTCCCAAATATTTACCGATTCATTGACTCTTTAAAGAAACATCAAGGGCTGCACAATTTCGAAATTACACAACTAATTGGCGGTAATTCAGGCAATCAACGAAACAAGAAGTATGCTGCAATTTCTGCTAGAATCAAAAGAATAGTCCAAGACTTTCAAAATCGTAATGTGATTTATTACCTTAGAGGCATTGCATACAACTTAGAGTTTTAAACAATAATAATATGCATTTATTATATTAAAGCAAAATAAATTGGAATTATAAAAAAATTAGGTGTATTATTTACATTTTTGTAGCCTACTCATTATCTACTGGGGGCAAAATGTGCTGGGGGCGAAATGTGGGAGGCGAATTGTGGCAGGCGAAATGCGAGGGGCCATTTTTCCGGATCACAAAACAAGTTTGAAGTGTAAATTTTGGTTTCATTTACAGCTGCTCTGGTTATGAGACACTAAAAGTTTAAGTTAAAAAAAAAGGATTTAAATTTAAGGTAAGAAGTTACATTAAGTTTATAAATAATTTTGGGCCAAACAATAAATAAAAAAAAATTGCTTTTTCATTTTTTAAGACTTTTTTTGTTTTTAATTTTTTTTTTTTTTATTTGTTAACAAACCATCAAGATTTTTTTTATTTTCAGCAGTAGTTCCTGATGGCTTTTACTATGAAATGTGAGATCTTGGCCAAGATTCCAAATACTGTATAAGGTTTACGTTAGATCACCAAAATTTTCATTCTGACAAACAAACAAAAAAACTCAATCTTTGGGAGTAACTTTAAGGACAAATGGATTTTATGTTACATATTCATTCTTTTCCTATTGCTGGGAAATTCCTCCCATGATTTTTTTTTTCTTTTTTTATTTACTTCATATTGCACAACCAAAAATAGCAGGCTAGAAGTGAGAAATGTTCTGTGGGAAGGAGAGGATTTAAAATGTGCAGCTTACCGCTTCTTGAGGTCCCATTTTGGCTTCCGGTGGGGGAAAAAAAATTTTTTTGTTCCCTTTAATGGAAAATCACTGTGGCAGGATGGTTGCAGAACAAAAGTTCTTGAATGGGGTGGGCCTGGACATCGCCACACTTGTCTCCTAAATCTGGTTGGCTGGCAGGAAATTGTGTAGCCGGCCACCTAGGATCTGAGCCATCGGCCTACGAGGTTAACCCTTTAGATGGAGAGGAGGTAGGAAGAGATGAATTTCCATGTTGTTGCGCTCCGGTCGCCTAGTTGTTCAGGGTGTTAGTCGAAGAATAGTCGGCACCGTGTACATCAGTACAGCATTGAGGTTTTCGGCAGGCACATTTGTTCTCCATTCGTTTAATTCCCTTAAAAAGGAAAGTCACGCATCCCTCCAAAAAAAGTAGAACTGAGGAATTTAAGCTCTGCCTCGTGTGCTTCACTGCATCAGTCAGGAAAATGTCTTTCCTTCCATCCTACGGGATGAGCAAAAGGATTCTAGAAGGGTAGACAATCATTTTTTCTTTCTTTGTGCGTGTCTCTTCAGAGTCTGCAGATATATTTTTTTCTTTTTCGAGAACCTCTCTGACCGCCAGAAAAATCGAGATGCCCGCCTAAAAATTTCGAAATCACACGCTTTGCAGGAGAATGAGAAAAACGCCAGCGCCCTCTGAGACAAACAAAAACGCACAGCCAATGGAATCGCTGAGAGGCACCTGCCCAGTCCTTTTGCCCGGTGTGGGAAAGCGAAACACACACAAAAAGAAGAAATTATTTCCGCGCGCGAAGATGGTCCATGCTACAAACATGTGACCTGGGCTGCCAAAGTCCGCGTCTTACGGCATAACATGAAAAGGGCGTGGTTCCAGTCTTGAATTATCACCTCATGTGAAAGAGTGGCAGCGCTCCAAACGGGAAATTTGATATCCCATCAACTTCCTGACAACTTTTTCTCGTGGGGATGGAGGTGGCTTAGCCGGAAGAGCTGACCGCACTAGTCAGCCAATAAATTTTGAGAGGGAAAACTGCTAGCGTCCTGCTTAGCAGTAAATCTGCCACAATTGCGCGCACCCAGCAACTTTGAGAAAAACTAGAATGTGTGGGAAAGTCCAACTACGGTACTTGATGCTAAGTGAGCATGCTGAGTCTTTTGCACGCCCTCCGATAAATAAAGAGGGGACAGGGAATCTCTCCGTCTTTTGACCACCCAGCTGCAGTTTTAAATCGTGAGAGAAGAGGGGAAAAAGAAAGGAGAGGAAAATCTCAGAGTCATATTCACAAATTCTGAAGGGGGGCAAACTCTTCCAAACAACAAATAAGTATTTCATATTTTTTTTTATAATTTACATATACTTTTCCTTATGATGGTGGTTAAAAATAAAATAAAACGGTAGATGTTAGAGCAACATCTTTATTATTATATTTTTTTTCTCTTCTCCAGAAAATAAAAGGAAAAAAACAATTCATGAAGAAATGAAGTTACACAGATACACCCAAAGCAAAATGTCATCACGCCGACCTACTGACAATATGAAGAAAACAGGAAAAACATCTAATGTTACCCAAAGGAAACATACGGAAAAACACTCACAGGAAGATAAAGATTAATTTTGAAAGAGATATTTCCGAGAAAAGATTTCTGACTTTTTCTCAACTTTTTCTAAGATGACGTACATATATATAGCCCCTCCTGCATAGGGTCAAGAGAAATGAGAGACCATTAAGAAAAACAATGACCACACAATTATTCTCATTTTCTCTTATAGAAAATGCGTTGGACTGTTGTCAGTCCTGAATGAAAATTCACATAAATTTGCCAGATTTATGCGTTTCCATGACTGAGCAACAGGACAATGGCAAGCCAATGTGAATTATCGGAGTTTGAACGAGGCATGGTAGTGGGAGCCAGACGGATGGGACATTCAATTTCCGAAGTTGTACGAACATTCAATATTCCTCAATCCACGGTGTCACGTGTGTACCGAGAATACCTCATGGAAAGCATTACCACCCACCGTGGACAGTGCAGTGGCCGACAACGGGTGCTGAATGACCGTGACCAGCGGCATCTGACAAGGATTGTAGAAAGAAATGCTAACAGACAAGGGACACTGGCTCAAATAACATCCACATTCAATGCAGGAGGTACCAGAGACATATCCATCAGGTCAGTGCAGCATAATTTAGCGTCCATGAGGGTATGGGAGCAGAAGACCCACCAGAGTATCTTTGTTAACACCACGACTTCGGATACAGCGCCTCAGCTGGTCTCATGAACATGGTGATTGGACCCTGGAAGACTGGAAACATGTGGCGTGGTCCGATGAGTCACGCTACCAGTTGTTACGATCAGATGATATGCTTCGGGTGTGGCGCCCCAAGCTATCAACAACGCACAGTGCAAGCTGGTGGTGGTTCCATACATGCGTGGGGTGTCTTTACGTGGCACGGTTTGGGTCCTCTGGTCCTCGTAAACACGCCATTAACCGATAATGGCTTTGTTGCTCTGCTGTGTGACCATTTGAAGTCCTTATTGGACTTCATGTACCCTAACAACGATGGGATTTTCCAGGCGGACAATGTACCACGTCATCGAGCCGAAGTTGTCCAAAATTGGTTCGAGGAACATTCTAGACAGTTCCAACGGATGGTGTGGCCACCACGTTTGTCCGACATGAACCCAATAGAGCACTTATGGGACGTGGTGGAAAGGTCCATTCGCACCCAAGATCCTGCATCCACAAATACCAGGGAACTGTGGGCGGCTGTTCAGACCAAGGTACTTAGAAGGAGGAGAGGTAGGTCCATCGTAACGGCGCCGTCTTTCCGCTTCTCTTCGCTGCGCTGTGACGTCACGGTGGCCATAAGCGAAGCTCTAACGCGCACGGGGCCATATCGAGAAAGTGTCGTGTGCTCTGTGAATTTTCAAAAGAAGTAACAGAGCTAGTTTTGAGTAAATAATTTTTAAGGAAAAATTGTACAAACATCCAACTATTTTTCAAAATAGAGTAAAAAAATATATATATATATACTTTGAAAAAACGGGAATACGACATGAATACTGTTTGATGCTTTTTTGCTGAATATCTTTTTTTCCCCCAAAGCACACTGCAATCGCTCTTTGGAGCTGGATAATCTACATTTCATTACGTCGAATCAGTCATTTACCAATTTTATAAAATTAGCAATTTGTTTTCTTTCAGGAAAAAATACTCCACAGCTTTGCTTACGTTGTTAGATTGCATCTGGGACGCTAAAACTAATTCTCTGTCTCATGGGGACTCTTACATTTGTGTGGAACCATTTTATTTTATGAAACACCTTTAATTCTGAGTTATTACGTTCCAGCAAAAGGTCAAATATCTGGCGAGTTCTACACTACATCGTGTTCCGCGATCAAATATATGATTTCGGAGAAGTTTAATTAGATGGGGCACATCGGCAAACATCCATATTTTTCGATTTTCATTTACTGGATTTGAAAAAGAAGACAATATTGGGATTATCCCAAGCTGCCTCCAAACTTTGATATCCCCCCCCTTCCCAAGATCAGGTACCACTCCATGCACTAAACAACCCGATTGCAAATTGGCTCGAATTATGTCAGTTAACAGCTTTCGATCCATCTGCTTATCAAAGGAATAATACAGTATATGGTTGTTTCCAAGCTTTCCAGAAGCCTGTCAGCATAACTACTAAAACGTTACTATGCGGTCCTAAAATTTTATCTGCAGCAGCATCATAACAATATCGCAATCAACGCTCATTTCACCAAAAGATAAAACTGAAACTTTGTCGAATTCCGTTAGGTGTACAGCATTCATTTTCATCACCTTTAAAACGGGCTTAATTAAACCACCGGTAACACAAATTTACCACACCTCAGGAATGATGTCACTTTCATTGTGACCTGTGATTTGACGTTTAATTGGAGATATACTTTCAATTCGATTTAATGCATTTTTTTTCCTGACCTTTCCGATCTTAAACCGTTCACTTCAAACAGAAGTTTACTCCTCCATCTGCACGGCATCTTTTCTCAGTTTTTTTATCGGGGAGGCAAGTTCAGCAATTCACTTTCTAAGATCTCGCTCTTACTTCGAGACATCAAAGTGTTCTGAACACATTCGTGCTTTTTTTTTTTTTGATTGGAGGTTTAACGACCACCGTGAGCAACTCAATGGGCTATAAGCAGTCGTCCGTCCCTAATTTAGGGTCACTGGTTCCAGGGAAGGGAGAGAGCCAGTGCCGTAAGACAAACACAACATCCATGCCTGACCGGGATTCGAACCCGGACCCCTTACGGACGAATGCTCAGAGGCCAGCGCTTTGACCACTGCGCCACTGGAGCGGCGTGCTTTCTTTGCATCGAATACATCCTTTCGACAGCATTTCGCTACCCATTGTTTCAAGAAATCTCTATCCGATGGGAAAACATGGTATGTAACATCTAACTTCCTTTCCTTTGAACAAAGTGCAACAGCGTATACGACAAAGTGCAACAGTGTATCCAGGTATTTTCGAGATAGTTATGCACAGAAAGCAAATGAAGAAAAAAATGAATGAAACGACAAAGCAGGTCTAAAATTGACAAATAAATGCAGCGAGTAATCGACACTACAGCACAAGCTCCGAATGACTCCGAATGCTCAAGAGATCTTTATGGTCACTGTGACGTCACACTCCTGCTCGTCGGGTGACAGCTCGCCGGCGGCACGGAAACAAAGGCGATTGGACCTACCTCTCCTCTTTCTAAGTACCTTGCGTGGAAGGTTCTTGAAGTTTATTAGTTCAGCATTAAGGGATTTCTTTATGAGGTTCTCGTAATATAATCTTATCTTCTGAATTTGTTTAAAAACAATATTACAGTTGCATATAATTAAACTTAAAAGGTATGGTTGTATAACAGTAACCATACTGTTCCTGCGCTTTTCCTTAGTACTACGTCAATATCCCATTAGGTTAAACAGATTTGAAAAAAACATACGTACTAAATTTCCTTAAAATCTGCGTTTACTCTAAATAAAATATCCACATAGCTGTCAGTTTTTCCTGCGTGTATTGATTGCAGATGTCTTTTGCATTACCTCTTGGTTGCAAATTTTCAGATTCAAAGTGTATTTGAATTAAAAACTGTTGACATTTTTCCCGCGAGTGCTACAGTTGTTTCAACCGTCTACCCGCTCGGTAGGCTGCGTCGTCTTGTACAGCGACGTCACCATGTGAGGAGTTGGAACTTCCACTGCGAGCGAGGCGGGATAAGCAAACCTTACTGTTTATTAACCTTGGGCGAGGCATCGATTCGATGATGTGGAGATAGGTATCCTGGGGTATCTGGTACCACCATGCCAACAGCAGGTCCTCCAGTTCCCGTACATTTGGGATTGGTGGTGATTTAGCGTAAACCCGCTTTTCCAAGTCGAACCAGAAATGTTCGATTGGGTTCATATCAGGTGAATTTGGAGTCAAGGCATTAACAGAAAGTCGCCAGTATGTTCCTCGAACCACTTCTTGACAAGTCTGGCAGTGTGGCATGTCGCATTATCCTATTGGTAATAGCCATCACCTGCAGGGAACACAGTTGCCATGAATGGCTGAACTTGGTCCGCAACGATGTTCAGATATCTGACAGCTGTCAGGGATTGTGCTATTGGATAATGGGGCCAGAAGTGTCCTAAGAAAACATCGCCCACAACATAACACCACCGCCGGCCCCGGCCTATTTTACGCCCGTTGGTAATCGGCGTATCCGCACTCGGCCGATGCTCCAGGAATCTTGATTCGTCAGACCAGGCCACTTTCTTCCAATCATCCACGGTCCAATCTCGATGATCTTTTTTTTTTTTTTTTTTTTTTTGATTGGAGGTTTAACGACCACCGTGAGCAACTCAATGGGCTATAAGCAGTCGCCCGTCCCTAATTTAGGGTCACTGGTTCCAGGGAAGGGAGAGAGCCAGTGCCGTAAGACAAACACAACATCCATGCCTCACCGGGATTCGAACCCGGGCCCCTTACGGACGAATGATCAGAGACCATCGCTTAGACCACTGCGCCACCGGGGCGGCTCGATGATCTTGGACCCATTTCATTTTATTTTATTTTTTGATTCGAGGTTTAACGACCACCGTGAGCAACTCAATGGGCTATAAGCAGTCGCCCGTCCCTAATTTAGGGTCACACGTTCCAGGGAAGGGAGAGAGCCAGTGCCGTAAGACAAACACAACATCCATGCCTCACCGGGATTCGAACCCGGACCCCTTTCGGACGAATGATCAGAGGCCATCGCTTAGACCACTGCGCCACCGGAGTGGCGACCCATTTCATGCCTTGTTGACGATGACGTGCAGTGAACATGGGGATCCGGCTGGGTCTTCGGCTTCGCAGGCACATGAGCAGAAGGCTGCGATGAACTGTGTGCTGTGGCACATTGCCCTGATCACCACTGTTGTAGCTGCGGGTGATTTGCCGCACTGTAGCCCTGCGGTCGCTGTGAACAATGCGCGATATTCTCCGCTCCCCTCTGGCATCAATGAGCTGCGGACGACACAGTATGCACTACTTTTGATACGTACTCACTGCAGCGGCAAGTGAACAGACCCACAAGCCGCGCCGTTTCCGAGATCGTAGTTCCGAAGCACTGTGCCATCACAATTTGTCCTTTATCAAACTCTGATAAATCGATAGATTTTTCCATTCTGACTCCGAACACTCTACTAACCGAAAGCCGGTCCTTGGGATGTACATATACTGCTCTGTGGACTTCACCTGCACTGAAAAAAAAATTTGTTTGAAACAACAAAATAATTGTTGAGCTGTTTTGTTGATTTATTTTGTTACTTTAGCAAAACTCCATCGGAATTGTTTTGTTGGCAACACAAAATTATTTCGTTGGCTATATTTTGTTAATTCAACTATATGGAGGTGGCATCGACCTTACGCCAAAGCGCACGTGATTACTAGCTACTCCATACGGGCCCTACCAGACTACCACTGACCAAAAGAATCTCGTTTTGCGCTTAAGATTTCGCTTTGAATTATGGCTGACTACGAAGTGAGTGCATTGTTAGAAGACTGGGAGCTGTCAACTCTGATAGACATTCAGAGGTAAGAATTTCTAATATATCTTAATAATTCCGACGTTTTTTATACTAATGTTTATTGTGTGTTATTTTGGTTGGATTCAGTGAATTTAAGTGATGATTTGGCCTCACTTTGTAGACTCATAATTACAATGAACACGATAGAATCCGCATCTTATTAGATGCACAGGAGCACATATTGAATTTAAACCCAGATTTCTGATAAAGCAATAATACATTTCTTACGACGGCTTGCGGTTTCTGATCGCAAATAAAAAATTGCACATGAGGTAATGATAAGAGTTGTCATTTATGTGTACAGCTTGATTTCATGTATAGGTTATATATACAGTATGTTCAAAATTCGTGCGGCAACCAAAGATTGCATGGTGATAGTACCCTGGAACACATAGAACGTTAACAAAAATATTACGATTTTTTTTTTTGTCCAACCAAAAATGTCAATAATTTGTTTCATCAAAAAACTAAGGAAAACATTTAAAAAGGAATCTGATTTAGAAACATGTTACATATGCACCAAAATAGTGTCAATACATCGCTATGTCAAGTACCATTCCAGAAGGTAATAAACATTCCAGAAGGTAATAAACCCACCTTCAAATACTGAATTCGCAGATAGAACACGCTGGGAAGAGCAAATATAGCCGTATAGGTAGCGCGCCTAGTTCCTGAACTGAAGGTCTCAGGTTCGTATCCGCATGGTGAGTGATTTTTCGCTGGCTTTGAAAAAATTTACTCGTCACGTAACACCGTCCAAATAACTTTAAACACCTCTAGAAAATAAATACGGCGGGGGAAAATATTGGAGAAGGGAAAAAATGGTGGACACCGGGGTCGAAGGGCACCAGCAAAGTGTTGCCATCGGAAAAAAAACTTAGGGACAAAGTAAGCCAGCTACATAAATCTAAATTTCGTTGGAGCAAGAAATTACTGTGTCACGATAATAATATGTTTGGTTGCAGCAACCAAACGTTTTATCACGATAACAATACATATTAGGAGAATTCAAATTCGTGCAGAAATAGTCCAAAGTAATCGAGGTAGTTGCCTTCAATGCACGATCTTAAAAACAAGAGTCACTCACAATACAATTTTAAATTCGTTGGCTGAACCCATCATCAGATACCTTGTAATTTCTACTCAGAGACATTTATGCTGTAATGACAATGTTCCAGTATCTGTACCTACAATCTGGAAACTATTTACAGTTCCGAATACGAGGCAAACTGAGAACGAAATCACTTAATCTCGATTTCTGCTATAGTGCTCTTTGTTGTGTCTTCTGATGAGAACAACACAATTTATACCTACTAACCCTCCTTTATTTTTACAATGCATTATTCTATGTATATCTGCATTCTATTTCCTTTATTTTCTTTATTTCATGATACATGCCACGTCGTTTAGCAATCTGATGCCACGTGACATTATGTCATATTCATATCTGATATCTATATTATGTTCACGTAACACTTTATTTAAATTTATTCCTTCTCCTGTATCTGATGATGGGTTCTAGGGAAACCCGAAAGTTCTTATACAATAAAATATTTAAATTCAGCCAACGAATTTAAATTTGTATTGTGAGTGACTCTTGTTTTTAAGATCGTGCATTGAAGGCAACTACCTCGATTGCTTTGGACAATACATATTGTTGGATAAAAGAAATTCCCCAAAATCGACAAAATTATTTCGTTAAATGAACAAAACGTTCTGTCATGATAACAATAAATTTTGTAGAATGAACAATAATTTTCATCAAAATAATTTCGTTAATTTAACAAACTTTTTGGTTGACTGTATATCACCGACTGAATTTTTTTGTTGATTCAACAATTTTTTTGGTTGAATTAACAAAACGTTTTTGTCAGTGTGTGCCACCGTTCGGTCTCCAGGCGCGCTCATTTCTCCAGGCTGGGGTTGGTCATAATGTAATGACTCATCGGTGTAGGTCTAAACGCTGGCTTCAGAGCAGGACCTGGTTCAAGTTCCAGACACGGCATGGCTGGTGTGTTTGTCTTATGGCAATGGCTCTCTCCCTTCTCTGGAACCAGTAGTCTCAAATTAGGGACGTGCGATTGCTTATAGTCCTTAGAGCTGCCCACGATGGTTATTACCCCCCCCCCTCGCCAAAAAATAAAAAAGAAGTAAAAACAACGCTGTTGATACAGAATTTATCTGCATTACACCGGGACCAAACATTGCGAGAGTGTCATACAAATAAAGGCCATTTTCAATTAATATAAGAAACTACAGAAAATAAATAAATAACAATTTAGGAGTTGTGACAAGAAACAAAAGAAAACTACTTAAATTATTTACTCTTGAATAAAAAAAACACCTTTTGGTAACATAATGCCGCAATGTTTTGCCCATAGAAACTTGAGTTTGGCGGAACCCCCCCCTTTTCCCATAAAAAGTACGTATTTAACAGCGTATTATGGAGATGTGGTAAAAACGTAAGAACCCTTATCATGAGTAACCATTAGGGGGCCAAGAGAGGGCATTTACTCTCCCCTAGAAATTGCACCGTACCCTTTCTGTTGTTGGATGGTAAGTACTACAGAGATTTTCGTTACAACACTGATTCTGATTGCTAATTCATCTGTAGAATTTCTGGATGTAAGTATGTCCCGTACAAACAGGTAAAGCATTAGAAATTTCCAGTAGAAAAAGCCAAAATTTACAGCAGAAAGTAATTATGAAATTTACCGTTGCATGTTCAAGAACAGCATACGTACACACAGTATCGAAAATTATGAAAGGCGAAGAAATGAAAAAAACGTATCATTCTCTGCAGCAGCTACTCGCTGAGATCTGAAGAAAACGTTTTTCATTTAAAACCACGTGGTGTTGTAAGAATGATCCCGTGGTGGGCAGCGTTGCGAGGTAAGATGATGTGAAGAACGTGCTATTCGCCATGTACTAAACAGATATTGATAAAAGGTGATTTTTGTATCGTGAATAAAAGAAACACTTCTAGGAAGTTCAAATAATATATTTAATAATTGTCTACACTGGGCCTCTAAAGACTATTCACATGCAGAGGGACCTTAAATATAAGACAAGCATTCATAAACAAGTACAAGACTGCCATAAACAAGTATCAACAGATAAGTTCAGTTGCCTGTGACGAGTTCAACTGTTCCATAATCACAGTCTTAAAAAAAATTTACATCAGGACAGTTGTTGGCATTTTAAACTCCACTCAGATGACCGCTAAACTGAGATCCTTGGAAGATTTTGATGCTGTAGCGAGAACTGTTGTCCAAAAAAATTGAAACATACTGGTTCTTCTGTAACAGAATAATAGAAAGAACAATCAGGGTGTATCTTGTGAATAAACATATAAAAAAAATGTTCGTAATTTTTAAAACATCTCACATATTATTCATGATGACAGATAGCATGCGTTTACTCTTGTGTCATTAATAAGTCTAAAAAATTAGCCCCGCCAGGACGGGGGAGAGACAAGGAAATAAATATAAATGCTATATATTGTATATACAGTATATGTGTGTTTGTATTGACTTTATACAAGAGCGCTTGCCCAGCTTCCGACAGTTTCATTGTTTTATTGAAGAGAACAAAACACCATTTCATACGTTAAAGAAAATAAAAAATAGATTAAAATAAATAAATAAATGCAATTCACTTATTTTCAAACATACTTTGCTGAAAATTCCACTTGTCATTTCTCCTTTATAGTGTATTAATTAATTCTTTCCCTGTCACGCATGACTCAAATGGACAATGAAGCAGCGATAAGTTTGTCGGCGTAGTTCAATTGGAAGAACAGCCGCTCTGGAGTAGGAAGATGTCGGAGGAGTTCAACTGGGAGACCAGCCGCTCTGGAATAGGAAGATGCCTTCGTATTTCAATTGGGAGACCAGCCGCTCTAGAATAGGAAGATGTCGGCGTATTTCAATTGGGAGAACAGCCGCTCTGGAGTAAGAAGATGTCGGCGGAGTTTGATTGGCAGAACAGCAGCTCTGGAGTAGGAAGACGTCGGCGCAGTTCAATTGGGAGAACAGCAGCTCTGGAATAGGAAGACGTCGGGACACTTCAATTGGGAGAACAGCTGCTCTGGAGTAAGAAGATGTCGGCGTAGTTCAACTGGAACAGCTGCTCTGGAGTTGGAAGATATCAGCGTAGTTCAATTGGGAGAACAGCAGCTCTGGAATAGTAAGATGTCGGAGCAATTCAATTGGGAGAACAGCCGCTCTGGAGTAAGAAGATATCGGCGTATTTCAATTGGGAGAACAGCCGCTCTGGAGTAGGAAGATGTCGGCGGAGTTCAATTTGGAGAACAGCCGCCCTGGAGTAGGAAGATGTTGGCGGAGTTGAACTGGGAGAACGGCCGCTCTGGAATAGGAAGATGTCTTCGTATTTCGATTGGGAGAACAGCCGCTCTGGAATAGGAAGATGTCGGCGTAGTTCAATTGGAAGAACAGCCGCTTTGGAATAGGAAGGTGCCATCGTATTTCAATTGGGAGACCAGCCGCTCTAGAATAGGAAGATGTCGGCGTATTTCAATTGGGAGAACAACCGCTCTGGAGTAAGAAAATGTCGGCGTATTTCAATTGGGAGAACAGCCGCTCTGGAGTAAGAAGATGTCGGCGGAGTTCAATTGGGTGAACAGCAGCTCTGGAGTAGGAAGATGTCGGCGCAGTTCAATTGGGAGAACAGCAGCACTGGAATAGAAAGATGTCGGGACAATTCAATTGGGAGAACAGCTGCTCTGGAGTAAGAAGATGTCGGCGTAGTTCAACTGGAACAGCCGCTCTGGAGTTGGAAGATATCAGCGTAGTTCAATTGGGAGAACAGCAGCTCTGGTATAGGAAGATGTCGGCGTAGTTCAACTGGGAGAACAGTCGCTCTGGAATAGGAAGATGTCTTCGTATTTCGATTGGAAGAACAGCCGCTCTGGAATAGGAAGATGTCGGCGTATTTCAATTAGGAGAACAGCCGCCCTGGAGTAGGAAGATGTCGGCGGAGTTCAATTGGTGATCACAGTGGATGGGAACTATATTTAACATAATGACTTGTATGTCGAGATGTGATCGGTTTCGTTTTTGTTTTTTGTTTTTATTTTCTTATTTTTTGGTTGTTTGATTCTCCTAATGATACCTTTATTGTTTGTTATTTAAAACTTCTGCCCTCATTGTAAAACTGATCTAGGGAGCATGGGACCTTGTCAGGCCTGGCCGGCCTTTTCCCCTGCTTCCTGGCTGGGCATCGTTTCAACTGATTTATTTGTAGTACTGTTCTTTCATTTTTCGCTCAGCAAAATAAATGAATTGAATTGAGTTGAACAGCCGCTCTGGAGTAGGAAGATGTAGGCGCAGTTCAACTGGGAGAACAGCCGCTCTGGAATAGGTTGATGTCGGCGTAGTTCAACCCGAACAGCCGCTCTGGAGTAGGAAGATATCAGCGTAGTTCAATTGGGAGAACAGTCGCTCTGGAGTAAGAAGATTCCAGCTCGAATCCCACTGTCTGCAAAGAAAAGTTATATTGGTGCCCGAACAAAACAAAAAATTTTGGCAGAGAGGATTGAGAAACTGTGTGCTGGTTCTCCCATACGACGTACGTAAATAATAAAGATAATAAATACTTCTGCATTGAAAAGATCGTCGAGTGTTTCAGTCGGTTGACCCGAAACCTGCAGAGCGATTTCGTGCCTCCGAGCCCTTTCTGAAGTGGGGGATGATGTGACGTATGAGTCAAATGGACAATGAAGCAGCAATAAGTCTGTCGGCGTAGTTCAATTGGAAGAACAGTTGTTCCCTGAGTAGGAAGATGAAGGTTTGAATCCCACTGTCTGCAAAAGATAAACCTAGAAATAATGAACAAACGTAACACCCATGTCGTATCAAGGTCCTTGGCTAGCAATGCAAGCTTCGTAACCACACCACCTGTGAGTACGGTGGCCATTCGTCCTGCTTTAGGCCGGACAGTCCTGCTTTTCGACGAATTATCCGGCGTCCGGCTTAATGCTAATGTGGCAGAAATATATTTCCTTTCCTAGTTATATTTATTTTACCGTCTATACACGATGAAGATTTTGAATCTAAATATTCAAATCCGAAGAAGATCTTAAAACCACCTGCAACCAGATAAATATCTTTATTTGATCATTCACACACTACTAGATCTTTCAAAACGCCAAGCGTTTCATCTTCAGGTATTAGCTGATCAACAAAGATCAGAAACTTTATGTTTATAAACATTCGCGTTATGTCAATAGCGCGTGAGTTGTTACTGAGTATCATACAACTGCAAGTGTTATTGGCTCGTACATTAACAAGTCAAAAAAAGTCTTAGCGAGTATTATTATTGGGTTTGACTTCGCCGAAATAATGTTGTCCATGGAGTCGGGATCGTGATAGGTTGGTTCTCGTTGAAACACTTTTTATCATATTCGTAAATAAAGAGACTTTCCATAAGCAGCAGGGATCTTCTAGTGTTAGTTGTTGCCAAATTTTAAATTCATTCCATACCGGGGTGTGCGTTCCTTTGTTTACTGTCCTAGATAACGCGGTTTCTTCAGAGTGAATTTTAACGGCATACTTATGTTCAGAGAGTCTTGTGTGCAAAGTTTGCAGTGTAGATCCTATATATGCTGTTTCTTCATGCTCATCATTCGGCTTCATTGGTATAAGGTAAACGCCATGTCGATGTTGTATTGCAATGGGGTCTCTATCATTTTTGACTATTGAAAAGATGTTTTTGGTGCGTTCACCAAATTTTATGTGGTTCCTTTTACAAGCATTAAGAAGCCTTGTTGTTATGCCGGGTATATAGTCCATTGTACCGACAAACCTGTTTGATAATGTGGTTCTGATTAAGGTCATGCCACAAAACTTTGTACTGATTACATTGAATCATTAAAGTCGAAAAATTTTAGTGTAGTAATTGTTTATCAACTTACGAACTCACTCAAGAAAAGCTTGAAGAGAAGAATCAGGGATTGCTATTTTGAATTTTCGGTTAATTTAAAACTGAGGGAAAGGCCTGTATCTGATGGTAAACGGTAAAAATACCCCTGGAGAAAATACCCCTGAAAACTGAAAAGCGGAAAAAATGTCCCCGGAGAAAATACCCCCGGAAGAAATACCCTCAGAACAAACGGTTCACAGTAAACTGCCACACAGGAACACTGATGTGTGGCAGTGTTCCGGTGTGGCAATTTACCGGCAACCCTGCCACACATCTTTCAGCAACTTGGCCGCAAAAGTTCAAGGTGGGGGGGGGGGGCTATAAAGATTGCCGTTTCTGGGCCTATATTGAGAACTGAATTGGGAACTCCAAACGAATTTCGCGAAAACGTTCTATGTAAGCCAAGCGAGAATTGTACTTTAAGTTGAAGAAATAAATTGCCGAAGATCCGAGGTACACTTGGTTGGGGGTGGGGTGGGGGGGAGATTGCTCTACCCGGAACTTCCGTAATATTATATTCTGGGCCGCTGGAGTCTGTCAGTGTATCCAGGAAGTTCCCCTTGAAGTGTCTGCGAGGTCCATGAGCTGGGGGGCTTTCCCCCAAAATGTTAAAATGGACGTAGAGCTGTAAACATTAGAACCATGCTTTACATAATGATTCTGTACACGACCACGAATTTTCAGGAGGGTGGGGGGAATTCACTTTAAAGCAAAAGTTCCCTAATTAGCCGATTGTGGCTGTTCAACTTTTAGGCGTCCCAACCACAGACAGAACGACGACATGCAATGCTGTTCACGGCAACGACTACCACTTTATATCCCTTTCGACTGATTGCAGTGCGCGACTTGAACTAGTTTAAACACGTGACATTCCCACCGCAGCACATGCGTTTATGCAAATATTACAAAACTTTCGACTCACCCTCTGTATTATTCACAATTCCAAAAATAATCATTTGTTCGTTCCGAAAAATTCAGACAAAAGGAATAGAAGAAAGTGGATTATTTCATGAGTGGTCTACCGAGAAATGACACGATAGGCCGATCCGCCCCTGCTTTCCGCATAAATTTTATAGAGCTGATAATTCCTACTCAGAACAGGATAATCTTTCACAATGAAATTCAAAAGAACAGTACATTACATACCTCTAGCAGAAGCATTCCACTGATTGACACCGTGGTTCTTTTTCCCACAGGAAATCCAGAAATTGTTTCAAGGTTCCTGTTATGAAAAAAGCATGAGTTGTCTTTAAAAAACATTTTACATTTTAGCATAGGTATTTAAAAAGAATGAGACATAAAAGAAAAAGACATTGTTTTATAAAAAAAATTATCCTCGTCTTAACCAGTGAAATCCTATTCAACTGCGATGAAGAAAAGAAACTATACAGCGTAATTTCCCCAACCCTTCCTTAAAAAATCGCACTCGTGAGTTTCAGAGACCTTTTTCAAGTCTCCCTTTCGTCAATAAATAAACATTCTGTCTTATATATTCTTGTCCAAGGAATCTTCCACCTTTTATACGAGACCATGTCAATATATGTATTTTCATTAGCTGAAACTAGGTAGGAAAATGTAAGAAAGAAATGGGTTCTCCAGCAGTAGTACCCATATCCTACCTTACATATTTGTAATACTAAATTCATCGTGTTACTCAATCCATCTATTTTCCCATGATATTCCTCTTAACGATCTCATTTCAGTCACTTCTAAAGCTTAACAAGACCTTTATACTGTACCTAATACTCACTACCTTTTGAAACACGGTAGGTCGGAAGACAGCTTTGTATAGTACAAGTTTTTTTTTCTTTTCCAACATATTCCTGGGTGAAGCTGATAAACAGGGGCGTCCATATAGGGCGGGGCATTTGCCCTCCCCTGAAAATCAAACGTGCCCTTTCTGTTCTTGGAAAGTACTGCACAGATTTCCACGAAAACACTAATTCTGATTGCTAATTTTTCTGTAGAACTTCTGGATGGCCGTTTATGCCGAAAAAAATAGAAAAACTTCGGGAGTTTTCAATAGAAAAAGCTAAATTTTACAGCAGAAAATAATGATGAAATTTGCCATTGCATTTGGGAGAACACTGTACAACGAAAGCGGTAAATGCTACCTCTTGCCCCATGTTGGGGGAGGGGAAGAAGTGACATTTTTCCTCCCCTGTAAATCGGACTGTGTCCTTTCTTTTCTTGGAAGCACTACATAGATGCCGCCCCGGTGGCGCAGTGGTCTAAGGCGTTGGCCTCTGATCATTCGTCCGTAAGGGGTCCGGGTTCGAATCCCGATCAGGCATGGATGTTGTGTTTGTCTTACGGCACTGGCTCTCTCCCTTCCCTGGAACCAGTGGCCCTAAATTAGGGACGGGCGACTGCTAATAGCCCATTGAGTTGCTCACGGCGGTCGTTAAACCTCCAATCAAAAAAAAAAAAAAAAAAAAAACTACATAGATTTTCGTGATAACACTAATTCTGATTGCTAATTTTTCTGTATGCAGAAAAAATGGGAAAAGCTTTGGGAATTTCCAGTAGAAAATAATGATGAAATTTCCCATTGCATTTGAGAGAACAGTATGCAAATGTACTGCATGGAAAAGTATCAAAAGCGAAGAAACGAAAAATAATATCATCTGCAGCAGCTATTCACTGAGATCTCTCGAAAATTTTCCTAGAAACTTGTCTTGAGTATATTTTTTTCATTCTTGATGGCCAATTGTATGATCTCTGGTAGGTTTCAAGCTACTTAAAGTGTCATACGGAAGACAAATTTCCGTATTCTCCAAACATGCTGTATAATTTCTTTTATCCATCTATTTTATATATTATAACGAAGTAAATTTCTCCGTCATTTTTGTCCACGCCGGGGCCCCTCACTCCGGAATAAGTCACTCTACCAATTGAGCTACGCGGACGTTCGTTATCGCTGCTATCTGCCTTTATATCGTGTGCGTCCTGCTGGGCAGACACGTCACATCTCCCCCACCCCCGAAAGAGGGCCGGGGGCATGGCCCACGGGTCAGCCGTGACCATGAATCGTCGCAGGCAGCCATCCGCTGTAGAACGTACTTGAGAACTCCCAGTCAATCTAGTGTGTGGAATGCAACGTCACACACATATATTTTTCGAAGCGCTGGAGAAGGGATTCTCTGATTTTTCCTATCTTGCGGTGTGGAAAGAACATCACACCATTGCGAGATTTTGAACGGCCGGGTCATCCGAAAAGTTCGGGCGCCATTATAACGAAGTAAATTTCTCCGTCATTTTTGTCCATGCCGGGGCTCGAACCCGGGTCCCCTCATTCCGGAATAAGTCGCTCTACCAATCGAGCTACGTGGACGTTCGTTATCGCTGCTATCTGCCTTTATATCGTGTGCGTCCTGCTGGGCAGGCATGTCACAATATATTTTGGGTCTTCTAGTTTCCAATTAAATTTATGTGTCGAGAGTGTGGTAAAAACGGTTAGATAACAAGAAGGTTCAGTGGAAATTTGCATATGGTTTTTGTATATATTATTCGTAGTTACGATTTTTGTTTGCCCCCTCCTGAAGACTAATCTATGGGTGCCTATGCTGATAAAAGCCTTGTTTTTCTGGTTTGGGTGCATAATTTTTTCAAGTTTCTCTGACTTATTATAACTGCACTTCAATAGTGAAAATTTGATATGTGTTCTAATATCTTCCGAATTCAATAATTCATTTCATTTTTGAAAACCACTTATTTAGGCATTTCAAAACTCTATGTACCCTCATTCTGAAATCTTTCCAAGTCACAATTAGAAGATTAAGATTTTTTACTACAAGCTACTAATAGCACTACTTTCTAAAAAAAAGATACACCATCGTGTTTTGCAAACAAAACCCACCAACGTGGTTCAACTTTTCACCACGTCATGGTACAAGGTTGCATGCAAGGTTGTACCATGTTGTCGGGTTTATTTTGCACCACAGAATCTTTTCTAAGAAAATGGTGCAGCTTGTGTAGCACCACTTTTTGGTGCAACTTTCCACAAAAATTTTAACAGTGTAAATATTTCTTAATGAAAATGAGGTATGGGAGGGAAAAACTTCTGCACAGCAATTACGCAAGTATGGAAAGATACAGGAACAATACAATGTTTTACGCAAAGCAATTTCATGGCTCTAAAATAGAATGTGGCAAATTGTCGATGGCCAGTTGTCCTAAATTCGTTACTACAGTCTATTTGTTTGATTCTATGTTATGGATCATTAAGTTTCTTGGCCTAATCACTCTCTCCTGCCAGTCAACCGGAAAGAAGTTAATTTTCCATACCAACTGAATAAAATGTCAACTAAAGAACGTCTGCTGTTCCACTCTACTCATTCTTGGGTCATCCCATTAAGCTGTGCTTCACCAAAAACCAATCGTGCTGATATCACCAAACTATGAACATGCCGTTTTATACACGATAAAAATGACGAAAATGGCATTTAAAAACCTTTAATAATAAGTTAAAAAAACAATTTCATGAGTACTTTCAAACCTACTTTAGGACCATCCTCAGATGAAATGAACACGACCTAGAGATCGCACATGTTAATATAATATGCACATTGCCAGATTACCGTATACGCATGATTAAAATTCAACACACTATTGACGTAAGCAATTAATGTCCTATGAAATTGAGTCAGCATTCACGGTGAGGAATAGGGTTGTGACGTCCAGACTGTATGAGGTTTTTCCATACTCCCGATACAGATACTGGAACCTCATCATTGCAGCACCAGTTCATATTCTTAAGAATTAACAAACTCTCTGCTAATAAAAAAGCTGACTTACTTGATGGGGTCACCACTACAGCCGCTTTGTCCCATTCAGGTTCATATCCTCCTCCGCAAACAGTCCTTGCCAAAGCTGTGTTTTGTGCACCATTGCGGACACTATATTTGTGTTCCATAATTCTGGTCTGTAATTTCCTGGATGTATGCAGACTCCGAATTACCTGCATCATTAGAACGCAACGGAATATTGTAAAATCCCCATTTGTCCATGTCTTTCACAGAATCTCGGTCGTTGCAGATCAGGGTACGGATGTGTTTCGTCCTCACCCCAAAATCAATATGCTATTTTCGGCAGATATTCTTTAGGGCTTTAACAATGGGTGGCACATATTGTACTGATCCTACAAATCTTGAGATTCGGTCCTCACTGGACAGTGGGATAGTTGTCCGGTTCGAAACTCTGTGAATTACACTCCATATCATGTCCTCAGGTACCCGAAGGCTCGAGCCTGGTCCCTGATTATCTCTAACTCCAACTTCCTAAATTGTAAAGAAGACGAATGCGATAAAGCGCGTTTGACCAGGAAATGAAAAGCTGACATCTTCTGACTCCAAGGGTGAGCCGTCATAAAGGGAATTAGAGATGGAACTGCAGAAGGTTTGCGATAAACCGAATAAGTAACATTTTGCAAAACTGGATCCCGAGCTATTAAAATGTCTAAATAAGGAAGTGAAAAATTATTTTCCATTTCTACTGAAAACTTAATGGAAGGATAGAAAGAACCAAGTAAGTCAACACATTCTTGTAAATCATCATTGGTAAACGGCCAGAAAAGTAAAACATCAACGACATATCGCATGTAAAGAATTGGGGAAAGCATACACTGGCTAAGAGCTTGATTTTCTAGATTTTGAAGCAGAATTTCTGCTAAAACCGGAGACAGGGGGACCCCATAGGAGCCCCTTCCAACTGCCGATATATTTGGTTATCAAACTTGAAAAAAGACTTGTCTTTGATTAGCTGAAGAGCCTGGTAAATAACCTGAACCTCTACCTCTGGGTAAAATCCCGAAGATGTCAGCAAAGACCTAATAAGGTTGTGAACCGTGCCAAGAGGAATATTAGGAAATAACGAAATAATGTCTAGGGAGACCAAACGGAAGGGTTTACCATAAAACTGAAAAGAGCGCAATTTTTCAACAGCCTGTGTGGAACTAGAAATGGAAAACCTGGACTCAGAGGTCAGAGGTGCAAGAAATTTAGCGAGGGTTTCCTCTAAAGGTCTAGTGGGGCTGGACCGGCTAGAAACCAAGGGACGAATCGGAAGGCTGTGTTTGTGCGTCTTGACTCTCCCGAACATTTCTGGGATCCTCGGGCCTGGCACAGAGTGTATTGCTTCAGTGATCTCCTTGGGAAGATTTCCAAGTTTTTTAAATAGCTTACTGCTCTTTAAATTACTGCCGTGTGGTCCCTGTTGATCCTGACATGAGGGATATCAGCTATGGTCTCACGCATCTTATCTAAATACTCTTGTTTGTTGAAAATAACTACCTGTGACGACTTGTCAGTCGCCACTATGGCCAACTCAGGATTCTCGTTCAATAATTTGAGTTGTTTATTAGTTGCTTACGACAATAGTGTGTTGAACTTTAATCATGCGTATACGGTAACCTGGCAATGTGCATGTTATATTAAATTGTGTGATCTCTAGGTCATGTTCATTTCATCTGAGGATGGTCCTAAAATAGGATTGAAAGTACTCATGAAATTGGTTTTAACTTATCATTAAAGGGTTTTAAATGCCATTTTCGTCATTTTTATCGTGTATAAAACGACATGTTCATAGTTTGGAAGCTGTGCTTCTACTGTATTCCAGAGACATAAGCAGCACTTTATACCCAACCACCATCTGTGGTCACACAGCCTTTAGAATAACCACAAATTTTCTTTACTGTACAAAGTTAAACTGATGGTGTACAACTTATAAATCTAGCCATTTGCAATATCCTTGCTTAGACTGACAGCCCAGTACATATAACTACAGTTGAATCCCATAGGCGGAGATAGAGCCTATTGCTTGGGTGGGGGGGGCACGATAAATATGTCGGGTTAATAGGGGAGGTAGGGATTGTTGTGATCCTTGTTCCCAGAAGATAAAAATCATGCCAAGACCTGCTGCAATTGTCAACAGTACAAAAACGATACGATTGACGATGACCTGTGACATCGTACCAATAAGAACCATCATAGAATATATTTTTATATTTAGGATTAAAAGTTTGGAATGGCGGCTATTTTGTAACGGTGAAAATTACATGTAACATTGTAACTAAGAGATTGATGATTTAAATAAAAACAATGAATTATTTATATTTGTTTTAAATTATTCAATCCATAATAAAATTACATTAACACAGTCAGACTATAATACCAATAGAAATCACTTAGAGAATGAGTCTGGTTCTGAATCAGTGGTTAGTGCACAAACTACTATTGCAAAACAATCCTTCGTTTTTCACATTTCGAGTTATATTTGTCAATCAAGGCATCTGGGTCCAAATCTTTAACTATATCTGATTCTGAAAAAATCACCAAGTTAGATAATCGTTCCTGATTCATAGTGCATCTTAACCGGTTATTAATACGACGCATTGCCGAGAACGACCATTAACAGGTAGCACTGCTAGATGGCAAAGTTAAACAGCTCTTGAGGAGTTTCCGTATATTCGGAAAAAGGTCCATGTCTTTGTTCAAAATATTTCCTTTCATATCTTTAAGAACACTTTTAAGGGGCCTGTCCTTTAAACTGACACCCGAGCTTTCCATCACGTTTCTCAATACAGACATTTCTGCTTTCAACATTGCGTGATCTTTTCTTGACACAGAATAGGTGTCAATAAAGAACTTGGAACCTTCCTCGTTTAAACGAAGCAACTCTTCACTGGACTCTGCGACTTGAAGAACATCACCAGTAAATCTTCTCCTCATTTCTTCCAGCAAAATGTCCAAAACAGGGTAGAAGAAATTGCATCCGTAATTTCGTTTCAATTGAGATTCAGCATTTTCGATTTCTTCAACTTTTGCACTTACTCCTTCGTTCCTCATTCTTTGACCGACAGATGACAACACAGCATAATGATCTAGCTTTTTTGAAATCATCCGGGGCCGTTTTTGTTTCAGAACCTCCCAATCTTCTACTTCCATTTCACTTGTAACAGGTATTATGTCGACTTCACAGTCTTTTCCGAAAACTTTCACTTCTTCCTATTTTTTATCCCAAGCTACTTCATTTCTTTTCGAATCAAGTTCTTTAATTACTCCACTGGCTGTCTTAGCACATTGTGCGATACAAGTGTCCACTCTCTGCAATGCTTTACTCAAGATATTGATAAGAGACAGGTATTCAGCAAAATCAACCATGCAAACAATGAAATCAAGTGATTTGATAGACATTAGGAGTCCTCTTGCTTCTGCCGATTTAGAGTGTCTCATGTCTGCCGCTGTATCGCTTAATACAACCACAATTGCCATGTAGTTTCGCTTAACAGATAGCACAGTTGTGGCCCTACAAGACCAGCGCGTGTCGCTCAATTTATTTATTTCGTGAGGTCCTGGTGTTTTGATATTTCTTTCTTTTTGCACAGCTCGGAACATTGCATGAGTGTCCGGATATGAGAAATACTCATACAATGACTGCATAACGTTGAAAAAATTACAGCTCAAGTCATTGTCCTTGCAAGCAGCCACCAGAACCAGGTTGACCTTATGTGCCAAGCAATGCACATATATCGCAAAAGAGTGATTTTCTCTTATAATTTTCTGCAGTCCGTTTTTCACTCCAGACATGACACTGGCCCCATCGTATGACTGGCCAACCATCAGGGCATTAACTCCAATGCCATTAAGAAAGGTCAGAATAATATTTGCTAACGAATCTGCAGTTCGTGACAGCGATACATCCTCCATTGTCAGTATTCTTTTTAAACTCTTGGCCGTAAAGGTATCGTATACAAATACATAGCTGTTGAACCCTATGGGATTTGGCCTCATCGACCATGAGTGAAAAGAACCCAGCTTCGTTTACCTCGTTCACAATTGTTTTCAAGACTTCTTCTCTGACAATTTGTGACAATTCATTCTGTATACAAGGACTTTTAAAATTATGGTAACGTTCATACTTGTCTTTAAATTTTTCGTCATATTTACAAAAAAGTTCACACAACTCTAAATAATTGCCCTTGTTGTGGGATTCACTGGACTCGTCATATCCGCGAAGTGCCAAGCCCCTGCTTTGCCAGATACAGAAGAATATCCAAAACCTTTTTTTTTAAGTATTCATGGTTTTCACTCACAAGTTCTTTATGAGATGCGCATATTTTCGTAGCTACTGTCTCTGTCGGTTTCCTAAAATTAACATATTTCGACATAGAAAATGAGTGCGCTGCATTAACTGAATGTTTTTTCAACTTTTCACCTGTTTTTTTTCAATTTTTCATTCCTTTTTCTGTGTGTAAATCCTCTTTGTTACTTGAAGGAAATTGCCTACATGCATAACAAAACGCAGCATCTGTTTTCACACTATATTCTAGCCATTCAAACTTTTTTAAATACGAAGCTGTAAAACCACGCTTAGTGCCTAAGAAGTCTGAAAGCGGACACTGCAGTAAGACTGGGCGAGATGGACCGCTCTGCAAATCACCCAGATCGTCCATGAACTCAACAGAATTACATGGTTCCTGTTTAGGAAGATTTCGTTCTCGTAGCACTTCACTTTCACATGTTGAAGTTTGTGAACTACGCATGGAAGGTGTTTGCGGGTCATTTGACTTTGAAAAGAGAAAACGTATGTCTCTAGAACACTTACTCATGATTAATTTCTTAAAATGTAGATACTAAATACAAGTACATAGCACAATAATATTTTACCACACACAAAAACAACAGCGTAAGACTAAGACCACACACACAAGCAGTCAAATACTGTGTGCTAAGAATAACACACCGGCGAAGCTTCGTGAAGGGAAGGGAGATCGAAATTTAGTTAACAATATATAAACTGAATGTGGATCAAAATTGCATATGTTTCAACTTACACATTTTGTTGGCACAAAGACTCAATGCATAACAGAGCAGAAAACAGTTCACTTCCTAAGTTCCCGAGAGGTCCACCATCAGGGGCTTCCAGATGGAGGTGCAGTCTGACGAAAAATGTGTAAAAACCTGTTCTTGGAGCTGTAAATCTTCCACTAGTTGAAGAGAATTCATCAAGAAATCTATCATAGCTTCCAGCGTTGTAGGTCTGTAAGAAAATTAATAACGTGAAATCTTGCCATAGCATGTACAGCATGTAATGATTACCCAGTTCAGAAGAGAAAATATTATAAGAGCCGTAATACCATAAAGTCCCCAAAAACGGGATACCTCTCTAATACCGCGTTGGTCCTTCTCGTGATCGAATAATAGCAGCAACGCGACGGGGCATGGACTCCACGAGCTCCCTGTACTACTGTAGAGACAGTGCACACCATGCTTCCTGAGGAGCGTCCCACAATTCTGTAGTATTCGCCGGTGGAGGATTCCTGGCATTCACGGCACGTTGAGCAGCATCCCAAATGTGTTCGATGGTGTTTAAATCCTGCGAACAAGGGGGGACAATTCAGGATACCAAACTCCGTGGAATGTTCCTCCACCCATAAACGGGCTACTGTGGACGTGTGCGGTGGCACATTGTCGTGAGGTCGCACCCATCGGAGTGGTTGCATGACATGAAAGGGTACAAATGATCCCTAAGGATGGTTACGTAGCCTCCACCGGTCAGAGCGGTCTGCAGACGTATGAGGGGTCCTAATGTGTGGCAGTTAAATACACCCCACACCATCACAGAGCAACCGTCGGCCTTCATTTTCCCTTGTAGGCATGCGGGATCCACTGCATCGTGAGATTGTCGCCACACCCGGAGTCTGCCATCTGCGCGAAACAGTTGGTACCGCGATTCGACGGGCCAGGGCACACATTTCCAGTCGTCTTGCGTCCAATGGCGGGGTTCTCGAACCCAGGCGAGGCATACAGCCTTGTGTCGTCGGGTCGGCAGTGTCACCTGGGTGGGCTGTAGGCTCCTGAACCCCATAGAACACAGGAAACGTTGCTACTGTCCGAAAGCTGATACTACTACTGGACTCAGCATTAAATTGAGCTGTGGTTTCCGGCAATGATGCACGCCTGGTGTATATTACGATCCATGCCCGACGCCGTTGTCCACGATCATCCAGGGCTTTCCTATGGCCACACCGGTCTCGCACTCTGGATGTTTTCCCTGAGGTGGTGTAGTCCAGGCACACCCTTGAAATTGTTGACCGTGTAGATCCAAATTTCGTGGTAATTTCCGAGGTGGAGTAGCCCATCTCCCGGGTGTCGACTATCATACCACGGTCGAAATCGCTTAAATCCTGATAAGCTGGCATCTGGACTGCGAATGCTACTACCTGAGCTTGTGGAGATATCAGCCTCTATATATACGTCGTTTGCTGACGATACGATTTACTGCATGGGTGTGGTGGCACGTAATGGAAATGGTAGCGCTCTTCCAAGTTTGTTTGTTTTTAGCACCTCAGTGTATATGGTTAAAATGAGAATGCAAAAAGTTTTCTCCAGCAAATCAAGCTGCAAACAAATAAGTTTCGCCAAAGACAAAATGCTTTACCAGTGTGAACTTCAAACACACTTCATCAGACACTACAACAGCTAGGTGGTTTTTTACAGGAGCGCTGATAAATAAAAACAGTGCCCGAGCACTCTGAGGCGTTGGTTTTGGATCCTTCGTATGAGTTGGTCCCGGGTGTGAGTTCCGTAAGGCATGGGCGGTGTGCTTCTCTTACGGCACTGGCTATCTTCTTTGTCTTTGATTTGTTCTCGTTTTTGTGTTGTCAGAAGTTGTGGAGTGGGGGTATTAGAATCAGGTTTTCTTTCAAAAATCTGAGTTTTAAATAATTAATATTTCCTTTTTTAATTGCAATGTAAAAATTTGGAATACTTTTGCATTGCTATTCAGGTTTAAATTATCTCTCAGGCGAACTTGGCATTTCGTTATAGCTGAACATTATTTCCAATTATTATGTCACTCTCACAACTTGAGTTCTCTTTAATCTTCTTTCTGTTTAGTAGTAGCAGATGAAGAGCATGGGTCGGGTCATGAAAGTCATGGATGCAAGCTAAATTGTTAACTAAAGCTAGGTCATACAACTCTGCGGAGGTCATGACATATATATATTTTTTAAAACAATTTTTGGTGGGCTTATTACTTGCATCTATGGCTTTGCAGAAACCCATTTCCAACTGGGTCTTTGTGGAAGTGAGAAAATGCAGAGTTTTTGCTGGTCCTTGATAAAGCCAAGGCTCAGTATTCTCGACACTTTCTACATTCAGTTGTTTTATTTTATTTTTTATCTTTTCTCCTTTTACTCACACCGGTAGATACATAACCTTTTCTATGTTGTACTTGGTATGAGTCAAAAATATATATATTTTTTTGCTTAGGTCTCTTCTTAATAGAATGTGAATTCTGAATTTTCATAACTGCTGCGTTGCGCGTTTTGATCTTCAGGTTATTTTGCAACTTTCGTTTTAAATTCAAAAATTTTTCCTTAGTTTTCAGCTTTGCTCTTCAGTATATATATATATATATATATATATATATATATATATATATATCACAGCCTCTCCTTGACAAATGTCAACCCCGCCTTCTCGTGGTGCATCCTGTTCCCACTAAAGGGGCTCTGACGACCGCCCATAGCGGTATAACTATACCATCGGGATTAGAGGAAATTCTATCCCACACTCACCAACCCGCTTGGCCAGCGTGGTGAGTTATGGCCAAACCCCTCCAAAATGATTCCACAACTTAAATCTTGGCCCTCAGTCTCCGGCAGCTGGAATGTACCTGGCCAAGGCAGCGGCCAGTGCGACATGAAGGCAGAGGGTGCTAAGAATCCCAGGAGGACCGGACTAGGCTGCCATCTGATGCTGACCTTGGCTACTTACAATGGACGCTCCCTATCTTCTGATTCAAGGCTTCTTGAATTGGAAGAGGAACTACAAAGGATCAAGTGGGACATCGTGGGGCTAAGTGAGGTAAGGAGAAAAGGAGAAGATCTCATCGAACTGAAAAGTGGACATCTCTTCTACTATCGTGGGACAGATACTGGCAGAACTAGTGGTGTTGGATTTATAATAAACAAGAAACTGAAGGATAAAGTTGTAGAAGTTGAAAGTTCCTCTGACAGAGCTGCACGACTTGTTATCCAACTCTCGAAAAGATACCAGGCTCAGATTATTCAAACTTATGCACCCACCACAAGTCATCCTGAAGAAGAAATTGAAGAATTTTATGAGGAAATTTGTCATCTAAATAATAAAGGTAAGCAGCACTTGAAAATAATTATGGGAGATTTCAATGCAAAAATAGGGCAACGGCAACAGAATGAAACTTCAGTAGCTAAATTCGGTCATGGCAACAGAAACCAGCGTGGAAATACTCTCGTTGAGTTTGCAGAGGCAGAAGGGTTTTTCATCTTGAACTCCTTCTTCAAGAAAAAGCCACACAGGAAATGGACATGGAGACACCCAAATGGGACGACAAGTGAAATTGATTTTATTATGTGTAACAAAAAATTCGTCATAGAAGACTGCAGTGTGCTAAACAAGTTCAACACAGGTAGTGACCATAGATTGGTGAGATGTAAGATGCACCTCAACACTAAACTTGAACGTGGCAAGCTCATAAGACAAACAAAATCTATTGACATAACCAACCTTAAAAAACACCATAATACCTTCAAGTTAGAACTGAAGAACAGGTTCTCTGCTTTAGAAGGCCTAACATCGGAAGAAGTGGACATCTCTGAAGTTAACAGAAAAGTAACCAAAGCTCTTATGGAAACAGCAACAAAATTAGCTGGGTCTAAGAACAAGTTGCATGTGAACAAATTATCAGGAAAAACCAAAATGTTGATGCAAAAAAGAAGAGAGATGAGGACAACTAAAGAAGATGTGACTTCCAAAGTGGAATATATAGAGCTATGCAAGACAGTAAGAAAAAGTATCACTGAAGACGTAAGGAAATTCAACTGTGAACTAGTGAGGAAAGCAATTGAAAACAACCAAAGCCTAAAGATAGCAAAGGGACATCTCAGTAAGGGAAGAAAACAGATTATGGCACTGAGAAAAGAAGATGGTTCTGTAACAAGAAATAGAGGCGAAATTTTGACAAGAGTGAAAGATTTCTACTCCAAATTATATGAAAGGGATGATATATGCACTCCAGACATCATGAAAGATACCAGTACCAGAGTTCCTCCAGTCCTTCCAGCAGAAGTTGCACATGCAATCAAGAACATGAAGCGAGGAAAAGCTCCAGGAGAAGATGGAATTACTGTAGACATCATACAAGAAGCAAGTGGAGAAATCGAAACAGTACTCGCCCAAATTTTCACTCGATGCCTTAATGAAGGGAAGATTCCTGAGGATTGGAACAACGCTACAATGATCCTGCTACATAAGAAAGGTGACATTGAGGATCTCGGAAACTACAGACCTATCAGCCTCCTATCAGTAGTTTATAAAATCTTCACTAAAGTTCTTTCACACCGCTTGAAGGTAACACTGGACATGGCTCAACCGAGAGAACAAGCTGGATTCAGGAGTGGCTACAGCACAATAGATCATATCCACGTACTAAGAGAACTAATTGAAAGAGCGAGGGAATATGAACTTCCATTGTGCATGGCTTTTATCGATTATGAAAAAGCCTTTGATTCGGTGAAACCATCAGCAGTTGCAATGGCTCTGAAATCCTGCGGTATTGAAGATGCATACATTAATATTATTAATAACATCTATGAAAATACAAGTGCAAAGATTAGGCTGTTTGAAAATACAACACACGTAAAAATTGGAAATGGAGTGAGACAAGGTGACACCATATCTCCGAAGCTCTTTAATGCCACATTGGAGGGTGTTTTTCAGTCGCTGAGCTGGGAAAACAAGGGGACAAAGATTAATGGAGATTATCTAACCCACCTTCGTTTTGCTGATGACGTAGTCATTTTTGCAACTACCCCATCAGAGCTGCAGAGTATGATCCAGGAACTTGCTGACAAGAGTAAAGAAGTGGGATTAAAAATGAACTTTCAGAAGACAAAAGTGATGTTCAATGCTTTTACAAGAAATGAAGATTTATCGATTGATGGAGAAAAGCTGGAGATAACAGACACGTACGTTTATCTTGGACAGCAGATATCAAGTGAGGGTCACATTGATGAAGAAATTAATCGGCGTACAAAACTTGCCTGGAGAGCTTTTGGAAAAAACAGCATAATTTTCAAGAGCAATATGCCATTATGTCTTAAAAGAAAAGTGTTTGATCAATGCATCCTTCCAGTGCTTACGTATGGTGCAGAGACGTGGACCTTAACTAAAAGAGACATACAAAGGCTGCAGACGACTCAAAGAAGCATGGAGAGGTGCATGCTTGGTGTAACCAGGAGAGATAAGAAGAGGAACTCGTGGATCCGAAAAATGACGAGAGTGGAAGACATCATGATCAGAGTTAAATCCCTGAAATGGCAATGGGCTGGACATACTGCCAGAAGGACAGATCATCGATGGACAGCCGAAATTTTAGATTGGATTCCAAGGGACAGGAAAAGACCCAGAAGAAGACCACATGGGAGATGGGTGGATGAAATTCGAAAGTATGCAGAGGTGACATGGAGGAGACTGGCACAAGACAGACCGTTGTGGAGGAAACTTGGGGAGACCTTCGTCCAGCAGTGGATTGATAATGGTTGACAATGATGATGATGATGATTATATATATATATATATATATATATATAGCCAGTCTGCCAGTGGATTGATAATGGTTGGCAATGATGATGATATATATATATCATCATCGTCCATCGTCAACCATTATCAATCCACTACTGGATGAAGGTCTTCCCAAGTTTCCTCCACAACGGTCTGTCTTGTGCCAGTCTCCTCCATGTCACTCCCGCATACTTCCGAATTTCATCCATCCATCTCCCATGTGGTCTTCTTCTGGGTCTTTTCCTGTCCCTTGGAATCCAATCTAAAATATATATCATCATCATCATCATTGTCAACCATTATCAGTCCACTGCTGGACGAAGGTCTCCCCAAGTTTCCTCCACAACGGTCTGTCGTGTGCCAGTCTCCTCCATGTCACTCCCGCATACTTTCGAATTTCATCCACCCATCTCCCATGTAGTCTTCTTCTGGGTCTTTTCCTGTCCCTTGGAATCCAATCTAAAATTTCGGCTGTCCATCGATGGTCTGTCCTTCTGGCAGTATGTCCAGCCTATTGCCATTTCAGGGATTTAACTCTGATCATGATGTCTTCCACTCTCGTCATTTTTCGGATCCACGAATTCCTCTTCTTATCTCTCCTGGTTACACCAAGCATGCACCTCTCCATGCTTCTTTGAGTTGTCTGCAGCCTTTGTATGTCTCTTTTAGCTAAGGTCCACGTCTCTGCACCATACGTAAGCACTGGAAGGATGCATTGATCAAACACTTTTCTTTTAAGACATAATGGCATATTGCTCTTGAAAATTATGCTGTTTCTTCCAAAAGCTCTCCAGGCAAGTTTTGTACGCCGATTAATTTCTTCATCAATGTGACCCTCACTTGATATCTGCTGTCCAAGATAAACGAACGTGTCTGTTATCTCCAGCTTTTCTCTATCAATCGATAAATCTTCATTTCTTGTAAAAGCATTGAACATCACTTTTGTCTTCTGAAAGTTAATTTTTAATCCCACTTCTTTACTCTTGTCAGCAAGTTCCTGGATCATACTCTGCAGCTCTGATGGGGTAGTTGCAAAAATGACTATGTCATCAGCAAAACGAAGGTGGGTTAGATAATCTCCATTAATCTTTATCCCTTTGTTTTCCCAGTTCAGTGATTGAAAGACATTTTCCAATGTGGCATTAAAGAGCTTCGGAGATATGGTGTCACCTTGTCTCACTCGTTTTCCAATTTTTATGTGTGTTGTATTTTCAAATAGCAGAATCTTTGCACTTGCATTTTCATAGATGTTATTAATAATATTAATGTATGCATCTTCAATACCGCAGGATTTCAGAGCCATTGCAACTGCTGATGGTTTCACCGAATCAAAGGCTTTTTCATAATCGATAAAAGCCATGCACAATGGAAGTTCATATTCCCTCGCTCTTTCAATTAGTTCTCTCAGTACGTGGATATGATCTATTGTGCTGTAGCCACTCCTGAATCCAGCTTGTTCTCTCGGTTGAGCCATGTCTAGTGTCACCTTCAAGCGGTGTGAAAGAACTTTAGTGAATATTTTATAAACCACTGATAGGAGGCTGATAGGTCTGTAGTTCCTGAGATCCTCAATGTCACCTTTTTTATGTAGCAAGATCATTGTAGCGTTGTTCCAATCCTCAGGAATTTTTCCTTCATTAAGGCATCGAGTGAAAATTTGGGCGAGTACTGTTTCGATTTCTCCACTTGCTTCTTGTATGATGTCTACAGTAATTCCATCTTCTCCTGGAGCTTTTCCCCGCTTCATGTTCTTGATTGCATGTGCAACTTCTGCTGGAAGGACTGGAAGAACTCTGGTACTGGTACCTTTCATGATGTCTGGAGTACATGTATCATCCCTTTCATATAATTTGGAGTAGAAATCTTTCACTCTTGTCAAAATTTCGCCTCTATTTCTTGTTACAGAACCATCTTCTTTTCTCAGTGCCATAATCTGTTTTTTTTTCCTTACTGAGATGTCCCTTTGCTATCTTTAGGCTTTGGTTGTTTTCAATTGCTTTCCTTACTAGTTCACAGTTGAATTTCCTTACGTCTTCAGTGATACTTTTTCGTACTGTCTTGCATAGCTCTATGTATTCCACTTTGGAAGTCACATCTTCTTTAGTTGTCCTCATCACTCTTCTTTTTTGCATCAACATTTTGGTTTTTCCTGATAATTTGTTCACATGCAATTTGTTCTTAGACCCAGCTAATTTTGTTGCTGTTTCCATAAGAGCTTTGGTTACTTTTCTGTTAACTTCAGAAATATCCACTTCTTCCGATGTTAGGCCTTCTAAAGCAGAGAACCTGTTCTTCAGTTCCAATTTGAAGGTATTATGGTGTTTTTTAACGTTGGTTATGTCAATACATTTTGTTTGTCTTATGAGCTTGCTACGTTCGAGTTTAGTGTTGAGGTGCATCTTACATCTCACCAATCTATGGTCACTGCCTGTGTTGAACTTGTTTAGCACACTGCAGTCTTCTATGACGAATTTTTTGTTACACATAATAAAATCAATTTCACTTGTCGTCCCATTTGGATGTCTCCATGTCCATTTACTGTGTGGCTTTTCTTGAAAAAGGAGTTCAAGATGAAAAACCCTTCTGCCTCTGCAAACTCTACGAGAGTATTTCCACGCTGGTTTCTGTTGCCGTGACCGAATTTACCTACTGAAGTTTCATTCTGTTGCCGTTGCCCTATTTTTGCATTGAAATCTCCCATAATTATCTTCAAGTGCTGCTTACCTTTATTATTTAGATCACGAATTTCCTCATAAAATTCTTCAATTTCTTCTTCAGCATGACTTGTGGTGGGTGCATAAGTTTGAATAATCTGAGCCTGGTATCTTCTCGAGAGTTGGATAACGAGTCGTGCAGCTCTGTCAGAGGAACTTTCAACTTCTACAACTTTATCCTTCAGTTTCTTGTTTATTATAAATCCAACACCACTAGTTCTGCCAGTATCTGTCCCACGATAGTAGAAGAGATGTCCACTTTTCAGTTCAATGAGATCTTCTCCTTTTCTCCTTACCTCACTTAGCCCCACGATGTCCCACTTGATCCTTTGTAGTTCCTCTTCCAATTCAAGAAGCCTTGAATCAGAAGATAGGGAGCGTCCGTTATATGTAGCCAAGGTCAGCATCAGATGGCAGCCTAGTCCGGTCCTCCGGGGATTCTTAGCACCCTCTGCCTTCATGTCGCACTGGCCGCTGCCTTGGCCAGGTACATTCCAGCTGCCGGAGACTGAGGGCCAAGATTTAAGTTGTGGAGTCATTTTGGAGGGGTTTGGCCATAACTCACCACGCTGGCCAAGCGGGTTGGTGAGTGATATATATATATACTAATAAAATTGATGCAAGCTGAATTTAGTTATGATACAATGTACAGACGTAGAATTCGTACAGAAGCGCTAAAGCAGCAATCCGGAACGAACCACCTCATACTATCGATAAAAACATACCACTGTAAACCACAATTAAAAAAAAAAAAAAAAAAAAAAAACATTATTAATGCAAAGAGACTCAAAAAGCATTATAATCAAAAACAAACCTCTCAAGCCACTCTCATCAGGGGAACACTGATTCGTGGTGTATGTATATATATATATACATACACTCGTATACACTATATTGACAAAAGTCACCGGACACCTAGAAGAGAAACACAACATAGCATTTATTGACGTACATTAGTACGGTGTCGGTCCACCTTTGGCCTTAATACATGCACTGACCCTTCGAGACATGCTTTTGAAAAGGTTTCGGAACACTGTGATAGGTATGCGTTTCCATTCAGTACATAATGCTGCCACTAACTGTTGCTTAGTAGTAGGCCTTGGTTCCAAACTTCTTATGCGGCGCTTTAATTCATCCCATAGGTGCTCTATGGGATAAAGATCACCCTTGAACTTTTGTGGAAAGTTGCCCTAAACTCGTGTGAACCGACACTAAAATCCAGACAAACAAGAGAGCTCCTTCCCGTCGTTAGACACCTTGGAAAACTACCACACATAAGTCGGAATCTTGGAAAACTGCCACACATTCAGAGTGTTCCTCGAAAGAACAGCAATTTGTGGCCGGCCCTTTGATGAAAAGCATGTGGCAGTTTTCTTGTGTGGCAATCTTCCGGTGTGGCAGTTTTCCTGTGTGTCGGTTTACAGTGAACCATGAACCGAGCTTGCCTTGTAAACACAACTCGAGGTTCTGGAGGCGGTGTCATGGTGTAGGGTACGTTCTGTTGGTACATAACGTTTCCCTGATATTGCTGAAAGGTCGGGTGTCCTCCAAGGATTATCTGAACGTTGTTGATGATCAAATCCATCCTGCAATGTTGACTTTTTATCCAGAAGGTTGCGGCTGTTTCATGGACGACAATATACTGCTGTCCATCGTGCAAGATATATTCAGCAGTGGTTCAGCGAGAATGACAGCGACTTCCACCATCTTCCCTGGCCACCACAAAGCCTGGATCTGAATCCCATTGAGAATGAATGGGACATGTTAAAAAACAGATCCGAGAGCCAAGCCCTCTTCTGTCAAAATCTGAGCCAGTTGCAGGACAGTCTGGTGAATACCTGGTATTCTGTAGACGTAGATGCACTCCACTCTTGTGGAATCTATGCCAAACCGCATACGTGCTGAAATTCGGGATAAAGGAGGTCCAATCAGATATTGAACAAAAGTTTCTAATTCATTTATGTGTAAGTGTAACCTCTTTTCAATGCTTGCCTGTCAACCATTTCTTCAGTAGCATTCCACAGTATATTTCACTGCTTAATCCAGGTTTAAATTTTTTGAGAGTATTTTAATATGAAATTAAATTTGCTTGTGATAAACTCTCAAAATATATTTGATATGGAAAAAGGTACACAATTTTCTTGGGTAGGTAGGTGCTTACCGATAGTCAAGACACATAAAGAAAAAAACAAAAACATTTTCTCTATCAGTGTACAGCAGTGCACAATATCATCGTGAATCGTTATAGTTATTTGCTACTAAATTAGTGACACCGTAAAACTTCGAAATATTTTTATGTTTCTCTCTTTTTACTAACAACCTTCCTGATTCACCACCATATATACTGCATCTTGGAGCATCAAACAGGTTACGACCACAACGATATGTACTGTGTCCCAACTCACAGCTGGACGTAAATACCAGGGGTAGCGGTTGGGTGGCGTAGACGAAAATAGGGAGAGCAGACATCAGTTCGAAAATAAGTACGATTTGATATTTTTAACAGTAGATTTAGAAATGAAATGGAATATAAAATAAGTCTTCATTTCATTTCCCGGAATTCAACTACAGAAAAAAAAAGTGCAAATCCTTAAATTTCGATAATTCAAATGTGCTCTTAAGAAAGCTCTGAATCGTGGGGTGGCGCTCTAAATTCTTCTGGGGTGGGCTATAAGCTAGCTACATCTCATGCCACCTCTTAGTAACATCACTGACTTTACATTTCTGCTCTCCCTCTCTCTCTCTCACAGCACATAAACTTGAAAATTATGACTGGTACGAATTAGCCAATTTGATTTCCTGTCTCAACCTCATAAAGCATACCTCGAATGCTCGTGATTAAGCTGTCCTGTTTTACGCCTCAAGTACCGTAGACAAACAAAAGCAGCTCTGAAAAGGATAAATTTAAGATGTCTCACGAAGTTTACTCACGCCAAATAAATGGCACGCCAACCACTTGCTTCTAAGTCACCGTCTACGTCTTTAGAAGATGCTTTTGTGCATTCGCTGGAAATATTGCTACCAAAACTACACTGGTGTTCAAAATTAAGAGAATTTACACATTTTGTCGATTTTCACAAAAAGTACGGAATCAAAGATACAAATTATGCCGCCGAATAAGAATGCAAATTTGCAGTGTCGAATACGTAAGCGTACACGTGCGCAATGGCGGAGCTATGACAGCGGAGGGCATGAAAAGCACACGTGGTTTTTTCCGCGATTAGTTCGCTCGTACTCCTCGGTGACATTCGTTGTGTTTCTTTCAGGAGTTGGTTCAATTTCATAAGCAATCAGGAAAAATGAGTTGGCACGAACGTATTGGTGACGGAATGAGGTGGAGAATCGTCGGTAGATTGGAGGCAGGGCAATCGCAAGTGCAGGTTGCTACAGAGCTCAATGTAACGCCCAGTGTCGTCCGTAATTTGTGCAAACAGTTTAAGGACACCGAATCCATATCGAGAAGACCTGGGCAAGGTCGTCCAAGAGCAACGACGGCCAATGAAGATCGTTATTTGACACTTTCAGCGAGGCGCCTCAGGACTGCTGCAGCTGCACAACTATCTCGTGAGCTGCATGCCGCCACTAGAACCAGAGTTTCAAGGGTGACTGTTACCCGAAGGCTTCATGAGAGAGGGCTTTTTGCCAGAAGACCCGCTGTTTGTGTCCTGCTCAATTCAACACACAAGAGAGCGCGTTTAGCATGGTGCAGACAACATCAGCCTTGGACCACACTTCAGTGGGGTAACGTTCTCTTCACAGACGAGTCGCGATTCAGCCTGGACACTGATTTTCGACGTACCTTCATCTGGAGAGAGCCTGGGACCCGATACCTGTCCTCCAACATCCGAGAAAGGAACCGCTATGACAGCGGAGGTGCCATGGTCTGGGCAGGCATCATGTTGGACGGCCGCACACCCCTCCATGTGTTTGGCAGAGGCTCCCTGACTGCTGAAAGGTATAGGGATGAGATCTTACAGCCCTATGTTCGACTTTTCAGAGGCGCAGTTGGCCCTCGGTTCCTTTTTATGGACGACAACGCTCCTCCACATAGGGCTCACCTGGTCGACGATTATCTTGAAAGTGAGAGTATTCGTCGGATGGATTGGTCAGCAAGATTGCCAGACCTAAACCCTATCGAACATGTCTGGGACGCTCTTGGGAGGGCAATTGCAGCTTGCCACTCCCCTCCGAGACCATCCAGGAGCTGAAAACTGTGTTGCTGCAGGAGTGGGACCGACTGCCACAGGGACTCATCAACTGCATCGTTTCCAGTATGACGTCACGCTGTGAGAGGGGACCATACCCCATATTAGAGTCATTTTATGTTCGATCTTGCAACGTGGATTTTGGACATTCCTGCGCTGATGAGCCTTACTGACGATCATGAGTGCGTACCATGACTGTTATATGATCCAATTTTTTTTCTTATATAACTGTGTATCCATACCAAATTTCATTAAAATGTGTTCATTAGTTTTTCAGAAATTCGACAAAATGTGCAAATTTTCTTAATTTTGAACATCAGTGTACTTTACAACGTTTCCTTTATATCAGGTCGTTCGGAAAATAATAGCCGATTTTCTGAGGTGCCACATTCAACTCGCCCACAATGCTTGCAGACCAACCTGCTCGCATTGCCATTCGTACGAGTTGAAGGGCGACTCAGACGCCACATATACGCCATAATCGGTTGAGCTGCAGTCGTTGCTGCTCGTGTGAGAGTGGTCTGTACAACATGTTAAGAAAGAATGAGTTGCGGGTGATTCTGCTTCATGTGTTCAAATTGGGTCGTAATGCGGTACAAACCAATAAAGTAAAAATACATAGAGAGGACACTAGCTGTAGTAAGCTACAACTCATGACGTCATGAAGTCGACTGCAGCGCACCATTGACCAACAGCAGAACTACCGTTGATTGACAGCTGGGCATACCAGGAGTCACCAAGAACCACATGATTTTGTCCATTTGAGCTTTGACCTCCCAGCAGAATATAAGACGACGTATATAACATATACCTATTATTTTCCGGATTTTTTTACGTCTTTCAGTTTCCTACAGCATTCTAATAAGTGGGATTATTCTTGCTTATTCCTTACTGATCGTTGATTTTTCCTTTGCAAATTCCATAACTTAGGTTTCTACGTGCCTTTGTTGTAAATTTCATTCACGCATATTTTGTCATTGTGTTCTTCACAATACAAGCTGTGACTCGGTACTTTCAATTCTGATTTGTATACCATTGTCATCTGTTTTGATATCTACGTTTTTGGCATCGATATCTAAATTACATTATTGTCATCTTTCCGAAGCTTCACTTGGCTTAGATTGGAACAGGAGTTAAGGACAGGGGGCAACGGAAGGTTGGCGCAGAGCAGCTGCTCCTCGACCACCCCAGCACTGGGTTGCCCTAGTAACCATTGCCGACTGGACAGGGTCACGTCACATTATGCTTCTGTTGTAGGTCGATGGGGGCTCAACGTTCTATGGGAGGACTTTTGCACAGACTTCTGTGATTGTTTCTACTCTATATATTCTTACTTTATGTACAAACCTACCGTAATGTGGTCGAGCCATGGGGCGAGGAGGCAATATCAGAACGTGCTGTTCGTCGATGGTTTGAAAAGTTTCGTTCCGATGACACGAGCCTTCAAGATGAAAAGGGGCGAGGGTGACATTCGATCATTTATAACGACAATCTGTAACGTATACTCTAGATTCAGTTTCTTTTTGATTTTACTATCTCTTGTTATTTTATTTTCCTATGCAAATTATCTTCTCACTTAACGAGATGTTGTTTCTCCCGCTGAATTATATGTGGCAACGAGTGTAAGTCATGACGTGGTGGTATGCAGTATATATAGGCGCGCTCAAGTATACCAAGGAGGTTCGTTTTATATGTGATAGGTTCTTCCTGATTATTGATGTGCGATTTACCTACGTTTCCACGATATTACGATAGTACGAAAGTTCGGGCTATCAGTAGTTGTGTTATTTTGGAGTGTGTATTTGAGTAATACCAGGAGCTCCCCAATAAAAGGTTAAAAGTGAGTACGTTTTCTTAGTTCATTTTATTGTCAGACCTCTGTCTGGCCGTTAAGTCTATTTCATTGAGTGTTTTCGTTAAGTTCAGGGTATATTGTGTTTACCGCTCTAATAAGGAGCCTTCAAGGTACTAATGTACTAAAACCGAAGTTATATTACTGATATTCAAGATAATGAGGAACGCTGAGTAAAAATAAATTCCATATTCTTGGAATTTATTGCACGTGCGTGTCTTACCTAAACAAACTCTAGCACTTTGAAGATTAAGCACACTTTAGTTACGTCAAGTAACCTTTCAATAACCCTAACGTGACTTAACGTAAGCTTTCCTGCACTACACGTCCAGCCGGAGAATTTTATTCATTATAAATCTGAAGGTAATTGTTTAGTCAAATCCTCGCGTCACAGTCAGAGAACTCACCAAACAGTACAATGTCTCGGTGTCAACCATTTCCGAACATCTCCACCAAATTGGTAAGATCAAGAAGCTCGATACGTGGGTCCTACACGAACTGACAGAGCATCAGAAACAACGACTTGAGATGTGCAGTAACCTGCTTCGCAACGAAAAGGAGTCCCTATTTGATCGCATTGTAACCTGTGATAAAATTGGGTGCTATACGACAACCGTAAGCGATCTGGATAGTGGCTGAACCATGGTGAACCACCGAAACAACATCTTAAACCAAGGTTGACGCAAAAAAAGGTTTTGTTGAAAGTGTGGTGGACTGTTCAAGGTGCCAATTCAGAACATTTTTATGCTAAGGGCAATAATGATTTTTCTGCCCGTGCTGAGGGAAGAAATAATAGAAATGGAAATTTCAACAGAAATGCGGAGTTCCCGCAGCAGTTTTCACGAAGTTTTTCTAAGCGTGAAAACTTTACCGATACCAGGCAGGGCCGAGGTTTCAGACCGCATGAAAATACAACCAGGAATCCTTTAAACTTCCAAAGGAAGTAGACCAAGGGTCGGCACTGCTTCCTGATACCAAGAATTCTGACCCTAAAATAGTATTATTGACTGTCCAAACTCCTCAGTTGCCTGATGTGTTATTGACAATTGAAGATATTATTGTAGAGACAAAGTTCGACAGTGGTTCTGAAATATCAGCCCTAAATACGAAGTTTTGCACTGAAAGTTTTCCTGCAATACACGTCCAGCCTGCGACGCAGTATTTGCGAGGTGCAAATAAAGAAATATTCAGTATCACAGGAACTGTCACATTATCTCTAGTGCTGGGAAAGGCTCGTTTTACGCATTCTTTCCTGCTCATAGACGACCTAGCTGTTAAATGTCTAATGGGCATAGATTTTATCAATACTTTTAAAGTTACCATGAATTTCGAACAACATGTTATTTCCTTTCCGGAACCTGTCGAAGTGATTCCTAAAGATCCTATAGACATAACGAATTTGTTACTGAGTAAACAACTGAATGAGAGGCAACGAAACCAGCTTTCTCAACTTTTGAATGAAAGACCTGGTTTATTTTCCGACCAACCTGGTTTCACACAGGTGGTTTATCACGTCATTGACACTGATGGTTCGAAACCGATAGCGACGAAACCTTACCCTTGTGCTCCCCATAAAAAAGTGAAATGCAACGTCAAATTTCAGAGATGATTAAACAGGGCATAATAAGGGAATCAACAAGCGCCTTGGCCGCACCTGCTTTTCTTGTTCCAAAGAAACAACCCAACGAATTTCGTTTCGTGACAGATTTCCGCAAGCTAAACCAAGTCACGAAAGCGATAAATTATCCACTATCTGTCATGTCGCATATTTTGCATGACCTATCGTCAACTAAATGGATGTCAACCTTGGATTTGGCGAGTGGATATTGGCAGGTTGCGTTACATCCAGACTCCGTAGATAAAACAGGCTTTGTGACTCCTTTTGGGGCTTATGAATACCTGCGTATGCCCTTTGGACTAGCCTCTGCACCTGCTACTTTCCAAAAGCTTATGGATACGGTTCTCAGACCTGTTCTAGGTCCCCATGTGCATGTATATTTGGATGGCATTATTATTACATCCGAGACTTTTGACGAGCACCTTTCTCTGCTCAAACAGGTGTTCCAACTCATAATACAATGCTGGCTTGACGTTAAAACCTAGTAAATGCCAGATAGCGAGGGACGAGATTGTATATCTGGGGTTGAAAATCACTCCCCACGGCTTATTTACGGATGTTGAAAAAATCAGGCCTATAGTTGACTTTCCACGGCCAAAAACATCCAAAGAACTATCACGCTTTCTGGGAATGACCGGATGGTATCAGCAGTTCGTCCCCGCTTATGCTACAATCTGTGAGCCATTGTATACTTTGAAACGTAAATACAAGAAGTTTGTTTGGACACCTGAGGCTAACGCAGCGTTTGAAGCACTAAAATCTGCGTTGACTCAGCCTCCTGTATTAGCTTTCCCAGATCATACTAAGGAATTTGATATTTACACTGACGCATCCGAAGTTGGTCTTGGTTGCGTTTTGTCACAAGCTGTGCATCCAATAGCTTTTGCGTCCCGTACTTTATCCAAAGCTGAACGCAATTATTCAGCTACGGAACGCGAATGTCTTGCTGTAGTGTATGCTCTTGAAAAATTTCAATGTTATCTCAACGAATTGACAGTTAATATAATTACGGATCATTCTGTCCTTCAGTATTTGAATTCTGCTAAGCACCTCTCTAACAGACTTATGAAGTGGGCTCTTAAGTTACAAGAGAGCAATATCAAAATTTCGTACCAGCCAGGTCATAAGAATCAATTACCGGATGGATTATCTCGCGTCCCGATTAGTGGGGTTCCCACAGAAACTACTCCTGGATGTCAGCCTTTACTTTTAATAGCTGATATAACATCCAGAGAGCAGATAATGGCAGAATTAGTAAATGATCCAGATTTTGGGGAAACCTATAATTTTTTGCTTGCGGGTTCACCACAGCAAAGTGACCCT
This sequence comes from Macrothele yani, assembly GCA_039090855.1. Lineage (NCBI taxonomy): Eukaryota > Metazoa > Arthropoda > Arachnida > Araneae > Macrothelidae > Macrothele > Macrothele yani. The sequence continues at coordinate 77,215,912 of CM077023.1, read as the reverse complement.
TCTCTGGCTGGGAGGTCACAGCATTTTGAAGTCATAGAGGGTCTTCTTTACTATACGAAATCTAGGACTACTAGGGCAGAGTTTCGCCCATGTATTCCGCGAACCCTTAGAATGGCCCTTTTAAACGAATTTCATGACAAACCTATTGCAGGCCATTTAGGTATTCGCAAGACCCGTTGTAAATTGCGGGATGTTGCCTATTGGCCTGGCATGTACCAAAGTGTGCTCGCATACGTTCAATCATGTCACTTGTGTCAGATTTATAATTACCGTAATGTAAGACCGGCAGGTCACTTGAAATCTAGTTCAAGTTCTCATGTTTTTGACATTATTTCAATAGATTTATTGGGACTTTATCCATTATCTGTTAAAAACAAAGCTCGTTACGTTTTAGTATTAATCGATAATTTCTCTAAATGGGTCGAGGTTTTTCCCATTAAAGCCGCTACGGCGGAAGTTATTTGTAATGTATTAATTAATGAAGTATTCTCTAGATACGGTGCACCTAATCAAGTAGTTTCGCATAATGGTCCCCAATTTATTTCTGACATTTTTGAAAGAATGTGTGCGAGACTACACATAAAGCATAAATTCATTTCCCCATATCATCCCCAGAGTAATCCCGCGGAACGAGTAAACCGCACGCTAGTCAAAATGATCGCTACATTTGTCATGGATCATCACGAGCGGTGGGACGAACATCTTGAGCTTTTTCCGTTCGCCCACCGCTCGTCTGTTCACGAATCTACTAAGTTTACTCCCGCAGAACTTTTTTGGGTCGAAAAATTAAGACCCCTTTTGAAAATTTAACGGGGATTATCGACGAACTAAACCAGCGACCAACTCCGCAATCTGTTCGAATCACGGCAGAGAAAGCTCGTGTTGCAATGATAGGAGCACAAGCGGCTCAAGCAAGATACTATAATACTAGGCGTAGGGAACCAGATCTTGTCGTTGGAGATCTAACTCTCTTGGAGACACACTTCCAGTCTTCTGTTTCTCATACTTTAGTAAAGAAATTTGCACCCAGCTACGAAGGTTCATATCGGGTGGCAAATGTGTATGAAAATAACATTATCCTTGAAAAACCTGACAATCAATTTCAATACGTACACGTTGCTCAGTGTCGCAAGTATCATGAACGAAATATAGATTTTATAATCAACCCTACTCAACCTTCTGTTCCACAGACTCAAGAGTCTATGGAACAGAAGGTCCATAGACTCTTGAGTCTGTGGAACAGAATCTCCAGTGATTTTTTCTTCACCCTCCCCTCCACAAGACTGGCTTCCAAGAACGCAACCTGATTCTACCATAAGACGAAGGCTCGAATCAAGTTCTTCAAATTCTAGTATCATTCCCTTCCCTCCAACCATTGCCGAGACTATTGCTGCACCATTCCCTAATAACTCTGCACCAACACAAGCTCCTACTTCCTTGAATACCTCGTCGGAGAGTATTCCAATAGGCAGAAATAAACATCGCCCTGCACGACCACTAACTTACAGCAGCGACTCAGAGTCATCACATATTCCTGATTTACCAGATATAGACAATAGTTTGACGATTCCTACACGTCAGACACATATTACAAACCGTCCAGCAACACCAAAAGCTGGTCGAAAACGCAACTTGTCTCCCCAATCTGCTTTGCCGCAACAGCGACGAAGGCAGAGATCCTTGCATCCGCCCGGGTTTCGCCCCTGGAACTTACGCTCAGGGCAAACAGGGCCGATGCCTGCTTCTACTGTCATGCCAAAAAGTAGAAAGAGAAAACAAGCGATGTGGCCGGAGCCACGTCCCTTCAAAAGAATGCTGGAAGGACAACACGGGCCCCAGCACAAAGGGACAACATATCGAAAGCCTGGGGAGCCCACTCCTGTCAGACGCAGGGAATTCCTGACCGACAGACTTCGGCCGTTCCTGACCATTCCTGTCAGACGCAGGGAATTACTGACCGACAGACTTCAGCCGTTCCTCACCGTTCCTGTCAGACGCAGGGAATTCCTGACCGACAGACTTCAGAATTTCTTGACCGACAGACTTCAGAATTTTTTGACCGACAGACTTCAGAATTTCTTGACCGACAGACTACAGATGTTCCAGATCCATTCAAGTCGCAGAAAAGATCGGCGCCACCAGAATTTACCAGTCCGATTAGGCCTGGAAAAAGATATCGTACTAGGGTTTTTTATGCGTCCTCGAGATAAGTAAGTTCTCGTGGACAGGTTATTTTCTCATTATGTTGTTTTTCCTGCACGACCAGTTGGCGTGACAGAATTTTTTTTTTTTTCGTGTGGGCCTACGCATTCTTTTTGTGATATATGTAGTTGTTTTTTTATATATATATTCTATGTCCGTCTACTAATCCAAATTTTTTTTTTTTATATGTATGTGTGTTAGGGGTAAAATTGTTACTGTTAGGCAGCTACAGGCAATCTTCGCTGCTCATACAGTTTGTTTGTAATCAACGATAAATATATATAGAGTTGAAAATATGAGGAAGTAAAATGAAATCAGAAAAGTGATTCCTGCTGGGCAGAATAAAAATAAGGTATGCCGATGCAGGTTTGTTCTGTACACGTATAAAAAGTGTTTCCTGCTTCAGAGACGACAATAGCTGCGGACACAGGTTTACTGAATTTGTTATGCCAAGCTTGAAGTTGTAAATACTGCTGCCACAAAAAAAGAAAAAAGTAGGACGATAAACGTCAGTCAGCGAAATGTAAGACTACCCTCAAAATTTGATAGGTTTTTCAAAAAAAAAAAAAAAATATATATATATATATAAGGGGGAGACGATGTAATGTATACTCTAGATTCAGTTTCTTTTTGATTTTACTATCTCTTGTTATTTTATTTTCCTATGCAAATTATCTTCTCACTTAACGAGATGTTGTTTCTCCCGCTGAATTATATGTGGCAACGAGTGTAAGTCATGACGTGGTGGTATGCAGTATATATAGGCGCGCTCAAGTATACCAAGGAGGTTCGTTTTATATGTGATAGGTTCTTCCTGATTATTGATATGCGATTTACCTACGTTTCTACGATATTACGATAGTACGAAAGTTCGGGCTATCAGTAGTTGTGTTATTTTGGAGTGTGTATTTGAGTAATACCAGGAGCTCCCCAATAAAAGGTTAAAAGTGAGTACGTTTTCTTAGTTCATTTTATTGTCAGACCTCTGTCTGGCCGTTAAGTCTATTTCATTGAGTGTTTTCGTTAAGTTCAGGGTATATTGTGTTTACCGCTCTAATAAGGAGCCTTCAAGGTACTAATGTACTAAAACCGAAGTTATATTACTGATATTCAAGATAATGAAGAACGCTGAGTAAAAATAAATTCTATATTCTTGGAATTTATTGCACGTGCGTGTCTTACCTAAACAAACTCTAGCACTTTGAAGATTAAGCACACTTTAGTTACGTCAAGTAACCTTTCAATAACCCTAACGTGACTTAACGTAAGCTTTCCTGTACTACACGTCCAGCCGGAGAATTTTATTCATTATAAATCTGAAGGTAATTGTGGAGTCAAATCCTCGCGTCGCAGTCAGAGAACTCACCAAACAGTACAATGTCTCGGTGTCAACCATTTCCGAACATCTCCACCAATTGGTAAGATCAAGAAGCTCGATACGTGGGTCCTACACGAACTGACAGAGCATCAGAAACAACGACTTGAGATGTGCAGTAACCTGCTTCGCAACGAAAAGGAGTCCCTATTTGATCGCATTGTAACCTGTGATAAAAGTGGGTGCTATACGACAACCGTAAGCGATCTGGATAGTGGCTGAACCATGGTGAACCACCGAAACAACATCTTAAACCAAGGTTGACGCAAAAAAGGTTTTGTTGAAAGTGTGGTGGACTGTTCAAGGTGCCATACACTACAGGGTCTTGAATGCTAATGAAAGCACTGCCTCAGTCACATACTGTGAAGAAATTAACCAAATACACCAGAAGCTGTGTTCCAAACAGCCACTTTTGGTGAACAGGAAGGGTCCATCTTCCTCCATGATAACGAGAAACCACACGTGTCACAAATTACGAAATGGAAACTACATGAATTGAGGTTCGAAACCATTCTACATCCACCCTACTCACCTGACTTGGCACCTACCGATTTCCACCTGTTCATGCATTTTAGCAATTACCTCAAGGACAAAACCTTTATATACCGAGAGGAGGCCGAAATCGCATTCCGGGAGCCAGATTTCTTCCGTACTGGCTTAAAATGGACGTAGAGCTGTAAACATTAGAACCATGCTTTACATAATGATTCTGTACAGGACCACGAATTTTCAGGAGGGTGGGATGAATTCACCCTCCGCCAAGTTTCTAAGAGCGCAGACAAGTGTTCAAGGTAATGGATTTGCTCGCAATTTCTATGCTTCATATTGTGTTTAATGGCAAAGTATGTATGCCCTTCCCCCCATCCCCCACAAATTTGGTGAAGCCTGTAAAAGGGATATGAGGTGCTTGGTTTGGAGGGCTCTACCCCAACTTCCGTAATTTCATATTCTGGACCTCTAGAGTCGGTCAGTGTATCCTCGATGTTACCCCTGAATAGCTCTTAGAGACGGGGGGAAGGCGCCCCACCCTCCTGAAAATTCGTGGTCGTGTACAGAATCATTATATAAAGCATGGTACTAATGTTTACAGCTCTACGTCCATTTTAACATTTTGGGGGAAGCCCCTCGCCCCCAAAACTCATGGACCTCGCGGGCACCTCAAGGGGAACAGCCTGGATACACTGACAGACTCCATCGGCCCAGAATATAATATTACGGAAGTTGAGGGAAATTTTGGCACAAAAATGTTATTTGAAAAACCATTGCGTTTTGGAATATGACCTAGCAAACGACTCTTCACTTATTTTGTGAGCAAGTGTTATTCAGAAATATTATTTTTTGAAAACTATATGTTACATCACGGACAGTTTTTTATGCCACTAATGTATATATAATCTTTTTATAAAACAATTTATTCTTTGCAGGGAAACATTAGCGATTCCTTAATTTTTTCTTCTCTAATTTTCGCAACATCCGTAGATGCTGATACAAATTTGCAAAATGCCGCTAGGGGACGAAATCGGTCCCAACTAACGTAACGGAAGAACAGTGCACCGATATATTCGAATATTAGGCTCCCTGTATATGAAACTAAAAACGTTAACACTTCGTAATTACGTGCTTGGTTTATTCCTCTGTAGTACTGGAGAAACACGGATTAATGTGGGCCAGTACTATGCCCATAGCACAGATGCTTTATATTTCAAGTCACGTGTAATTTCTTGGTTGCAAGAGCAATCGGAGCACAGCATCCTATGTTCTAAAGAGGATTTACCTCTCCACACAAGAGACATAATAGCCATAAAAGGACAAGAAATTCAATCTAGGTTGAAGAAAATGGTTTATTGGCAAGGCACCTGCTGATGTCTTTTGGGTGATATTCATATGGCTAACAGGCTTTACTGGTAAGAAAGTGCAAGGACAGAGTGAAAATGAATATATAACTTTAAAAATATGGAAAAAAGATAAAATAGTAAAGTAAATTTCCTCCTTCGCCGTTATCTGTTAAAATTTGAATTATTTATCAGTTCCCCTCTGCTGTCATATATCACAAATTTTCGGATCATTTGTGTTAGCAGAAAAAAAAAAGGCTTGCGTTTTACTTGCCTAAAACGACGTAGTAAAGGGACTGTTGTGCTGAGCTTTCCCCTTGGGAAACATGGGGGTGATTAAGGAGGATAGGGGGCTGACAACTGATCCAGCATCTGATAAGGGAAAGTGGTCATAACACTAAGACCACCACAAGAAAGGGGTAGCAAATAACCGTGAGATTTTCAGCGCCATCTATGAGCAGAAGCTTTACGTTCGATATGCCTTTATATCTACCTTAAGGTGCCGATTTCGAATAAAACAAGGTTGTATGCTATGAGGTATGTCTCTTTCATTTTTACCCTCCGAATCGGCCATTATTTTCCGAACGACCTGGAATAAGCAGGGAAGACGCGCGCCATTTTTGTTTTACTCTCTTCCGTAAGGAAATCATGGTGCTAATTTTGCTACTTCCCTCCTGTGAACTTTTATCTGTTGTCCCCCTTAATCAGTTCTGTCTCGTGTTATAATACTTTCCCTCCATTCACAGTTGGTAACACTTACTCCTCAGTCCTTCAAACAAACTTGATCGTCTTCTCGTAGTATCCACATACCGACTTCTTACTTTGACTTGGAGCGTATAACGGCTCCGAAATGCTACTTATTCTTACAAACATCAATCAGTGAATTCTACAGTGAAACAGTTTCGCCATCCAACATTGCTTAATCCTTCTCGACTACTTGGCATTGTCTCCTCTTCACGTGTCTTAATCCTACGGGTTCCTTCTCGCTCGCATGAGTCCGCTGTTGAACATTGACAAAGGAATGGCGTCAAGGACCTGCATCTCCCTTCACGATTTCGTCACAGCGTAGTTGTGTATACTACAGGGTGTTTCACCGGGAAGTCCCACCTTTTTAAATAGGTCAATCTTTCGACTTAATAGCTGAACAGTAACGTAATTATAAATGAGAGGTAAATAATGGGAGAATGACTTATCATCACATCAAGTGCAGAAAGTGCCCCCCCCCCTCCTCTTCGAGACACATTTGCACACGTTTCACCATGTTTGTGATACACGCCTCAACATATCTGTGTCGATATTGTTTATTTCGGTAGTGATGTTTTCCCGGAGATTCTGAATGGTTCGTGGTCTGTTTTTGTAGACTCTCTCTTTAAGATAGCCCCCACAAGAAGTAATCTGCTGAAGTCAAACCTGGCGAACTGGGGGACCGCAGGTCTTTGGAGATAACACGATGCACGAAAAAGCTGTTGGTGAGCGCCATGGACACATTGGAGCTGTGGCACATGGCACTATCCTGCTGGAAGTAACCCTGCATAAGCTCGATGTCGTCTAGCTGCTCCACGAAGGCCATGAAAATGTCCTTGTATATAGTGTTTACAGTCCCTTCAAAGAAAATTAGTCCAATGACTCTCTCAGAGGAAATTGCACACCACCCATCCACCTTTTGTGGATGAAGTGCTGTCTCGTATATCGCATGAGGGTTTTCTAACGCCCAAATCTTCGTGTTTTGAGAATTTACATATCCGGAGAGATGAAACCAAGCTTCATCGGTAAACCATGTCAATATTCCAGGGTTCCTTTCCACCCAGTTGAGGAACCAATTGCAATAACGTACACTCTTGATTTTTCGGGTTCCATCAGCTGGCGTACAGCTAGCTGTCACTCTGTAGGGCCTGATTTTTGAGAGCTTAGCTGCTCTTTAGAACATCGTCAAAGAGTAGCCGGTCTCTCTTGACAATCGGCGCAACGGTTTCCGGAGGGAGCGAAAAATCGCTTACGAACATCTACACACTGCGGCACTTTTGACGGAAGGTTGTGCTTCCTTTATCACTCAGTAATCAACCTGTTTCTTCCATCTTCACCATGAACCTTAGAATCGTCTCCCGGACAGGACCTTCAAGAACACCGTACTCGTGTGCGTAAGCTCTTGTGTGACAGTAACAGAACTGGTAAGCCAGTAATTATTCACGATAAACACGCGCTGCTGCCATGTGTACTACATCTTACGGTCGGCGACTGCGGCGAGAATTGGCGAGTGAACGTGGGAACAGCCGCTAAAGGCCTCACAGACGCCTTCTGCAGAAAACTTGATGTGATGGTAAGTCATTCTCCTATTAGTAACATCTAATCTACACGTATCTACGTTACTGTTTAGTTATTAAGTCGAACGATTGACCTATTTAAAAAGTGAGGCTTTCCGCTTTTAAAATAGTTAAATCGTTCTACTTAATCACCATTTATACAGAGTGAACCTCGTATAAATCATGATCGATACGTACACATAAACAGTAAACACACGTTAGAATTCAGTTGTAAAGTTAGGATCATGGCAAACCTCTGGGAAACAAACTTAAAGAACTTACCCTGTGAAATTCTGTCAGCTCACAGAACGAATTCCGTGCAACTTCAAGATCATCAGAGAGCTCCAACATAAACGCTACAGTAATTTGTGGTACAAAAACTGTTTGAACAGTCTCATAGACAGGTAGTTCCGCAGTTTCCCTTGTCTTGTCCTCGGCGTTTGACTAAAAATAGAACGAAATGAATTATTTCATATATATTATGGATATGCAAAAGTGTCCGCCGTTTTAAAAAGAAAGGAGACAGGAACAATTAGGAAACCAGTATACATTTATTCAACGAAATATTGGCCGTTAGTATCAATGACCTTTTGCCATTTTTCAGGCAACAAATGAATGCCCTTGTGATAGAAGGACTCCGAGTTTTGAGTTGAAGAACGCAGTGACGAAATTTTCCACCTTTGGAGCTGTGGTGAACCGCTGCTGCGCTAGGGAATGTTGCCTAGAGCGAAACAGATGAAAGTCTGAGGGTGCAATGTCCGGTGCGTAAGCCACGGTAACTCCTCCCAGTGTAACTGTTCAATGGTTGATTTCGTGGTAGTACCGACGATGGACGGAAGACTCAGCCACAGGAAAAGTCCCCCACCTTTTTCAGTCAGGGACCATGCACAAATTGCATTTGACACAATATATCGCACATGGGGGAGATTTCCGGGGTCATCATTTCTATTTCCACGCTGTTTAAAACAAGATGCAGCCGAACAACGTGCACAAATCTGTGGGGGAAATTTCCGGGTTCGGAATTTCAAACATTTATGGCTGTTTAGAGTAAAAAATTGTCTTGCAAGTAGCTGGATGAGGTGGGGGAAATTTCCAGGTTAGTATTCCGGCTGTTGCCGCGCTTTTTAGTGAAAAACGGTCTTACGATCAGCAGGCTGACAGGGTAGGAGAAAATTCTGGGGTCGGTATTTTAAACTTCTACTGCTGTTTAGAGTAAAAAACCGTCTTGCAAGTAGCTGGATGAGGTGGGAGAAATTTCCGGGGATAGTATTTCGACTATTACCGCGTTTTTTACTGAAATATGGTCTTTCAATCAGCAGGCTGACGGGGGCGGGGGTCCGGGGTCAGCATTTCGACTTTTAGGATGGGGAGGGGAAATTTCCGGTGTCATCATTTCTATTTTCATCCACTTTAAAACAACATGCAGCCGTACAAGCAGCACAAATATGTGGGGGAAATTTTCGGGGTCGGCATTTCAAACCTTTATCGCAGTTTATAGTACTGTAAGTAGCTGGATGAGGTGGGGGAAATTTCCGGGGTTAGTATTTCGACTGTTACCTTGCTTTTTCGTGAAAAACGGTCTTACAATAAGCAGGCTGACAGGGTGGGGGAAATTTCGGGGATGGCATTTCGACTTTTAGGATAGGGTGGGGGAAATTTCCGGTGCTCATAATTTCTATTTTCATGCACTTTAAAACAAGATGCCGCAGTACAAGTAGAATAAATATGTGGGGGAAATTTCCTCCACCCATATTGTTCTACTTGTACGGTTACATCGGCTTTCAAACTTTTATCGCAGTTTATAGTAAACCGCTATCTCGCAAGCAGCTGGATTCCCGGTGTGCAGAATATGCAGGTGGCCCGCAATTTTACCGGCCTCATTTTTACGCAGGCCTCATGCCAATTAAAACAAATGAAATTTGATTTTGTACTAAACTATTTGTGACGTGTCTGCCCCTCAGGACGCACACGACATAAAGGCAGATAGCAGCAAGAACGAACGTCTGCGTAGCTCAGTTGGTTGAGCGACTTATTCCGGAATGAGGGGATCCGGGTTCGAGCCCCGCGTGGACAAAAATGACGGAGAAATTTACTTCGTTATAATGGCGCCCGAACTTTCCGGATGATCCGGCCGTTCAAGATCTCGCAATGGTGTGATGTTCTTTCCACACCGCGAGATAGGGAAAATAAGAGAATCCCTTCTCCAGTGCTTCGAAAAATAAATGTGTGTGACGTTGCATTCCACACACCAGATTGACTGGGAGTTCTCAAATGCACGTTCTACAGCGGATGGCTGCTTGCAACGATTCATGGTCACGGCTGACCCGTGGGCCATGTCTCCGGCCTTCTTTCGGAGGGGGAGGGGGAGATGAGACGTGCCTGCCCCGCAAGACGCACACGACGTAAAGGCAGATAACAGCAAGAACGAACGTCTGCGTAGCTCCGTTGGTAGAGCGACTTATTCCGGAATGAGGGGACCCGGGTTCGAGCCCCGGTGTGGACAAAAATGACGGAGAAATTTACTTCGTTATACATTCTTATAGAAGAAAATTAAGTTTGCTGAAATGCTGAAAAGAGCTTTGTGATGTAAAGAGCTTTGAAAACAGCTTTTGTACTATTTTCTCGTTTAAAACTAACGGCTTCCAAAAAACGCCACAACAAAAGCTGTTTTTCATACAATCCCTTCCCCTGACTTAAGTTAAGCGCCGTCCTTTTTGACTGATTTCCTGTATCTCACCCCGCTTTCACTCATTGCAGCTGAATTGCCTAAAACAAAAAGGGTGTTTTGCGCTGGTGAATAGTCTAGCCTGTCCTGAAAGCGGTACCCGAATGGTGAATAGAACAGTCTTGCCTGTCCATGAATAGTTTAGCCTGTCCACTGTCTTTCAGCAAGGGTGTGACTACTTAGGGTAACCGTAATCTCCTTCATAACCACTTTGGCTTGTTTTTTGACATCAAAATGAAAGCCATTTAGACTAAGTGATCTTCTCTACTACGGCATTCGAAGATTGTCTGGATGCTCTGGCAGTAACGATAACTGCGAAAACGTTACAAGTGTGTACTTTTGCAAGTCTCTGTCAAGCCGTCCACAGGGATATCTGAGGATGGGGTGGGATAGGGTCAGGGTATTTTTAGTAGATGTCAAAATTTCTATGCGCATTTTCCTTCAAAACTTTGTTTGGTCACTAGTTAGTACTGTTTTGTTTCGCAGGAACTACCCAGATCTATTTGTATTTTTTTTAATTAATTGAATTAACAGCGAAAAAATACCTAAAGTACGCAGGTACAGTTGGAAGTTTTTTATCACTAGGGTGACAAGACTTCCTGTCTGATTGAAAAGTTCTGAAGAATACACGTATCACATAAAGAATTTATATGAAAAAATGGGTTGCCGGTAAACCGCCACACAGGAAAACTGCCACACGTCTTTCAGAAACTTGGAAAACTGCCACACCCCACATGTTTTTCATTGAGGGTGCCAGGCACAAATTGATGTTCCTCCAAGGTGCCTAACGACGGGAAGCAGCTCCTTTGTTTGTCTGAATTTTCAGGCTGGTTCACGCGAGTTTTGGGCAACTGGCCACAAAAGTTCAGGGAATGGGGTGAGTGGGCTTTATAGAGTATAACGAAGTAAATTTCTCCGTCATTTTTGTCCACGCCGGGGCTTGAACCCGGGTCCCCTCATTCCGGAATAAGTCGCTCTACCAATTGAGCTACGCGGACGTTCGTTATCGCTGCTATCTGCCTTTATGTCATGTGCGTCCTGCTGGGCAGGCACGTCACAAGAAATTGCCGTTTCTAGACATATATTGAGAATTGAATTGGGAACTCCAAACAAATTTCGAGAATACGTCCTATGTAAGCCAACGAGAACTGTACTTTAATTTAAAGAAATAAATTGCCGTGAAATAATTGTTGTGTTTTCCTCACTCCATCCTGCTTCTTCTAAGACCTTTTTTTACTCTAAACTGCTGTAAAAGTTTGAAATGCCAACCCTGGAATTTTTTCCGCCCTGTCAGCCTGCTGATTATAAGTCTGTTTTCCACTGAAAACCACGGTAACAGTTGAAATACTAACCCGGAAATTCCCCCACCCTGTCAGCCTGCTGATTGTAAGACCGCTTTCCATTAAAAACTGCGGTAAGAGTGGAAATACTCAACCGGAACTTTTCCCTACCCAAACCTGGTAATTGTAAACCGATTTTTACTTTAAAGAGCTGTAGAAGTTTGAAATGCCGACCTCGGAATTTTCCCCCACCCTGTCAGCCTGCTGATTGTAAGACCGTTTTTCACTAAAAAGCGCGGTAACAGTCGAAATACTAATCCGGAAATTTCCCCCACCTCATCCAGCTACTTGCAAGACAATTTTTTACTATAAACAGCGATAAATGTTTGAAATGCCGAACCGGAAATTTCCTCCACATATTTGTGCACGTTGTTCGGCTGCATCTTGTTTTAAACAGCGTGGAAATGGAAATGATGACCGCGGAAATCTCCACCGCGTTCGATATTTTGTGTCAAATGCAATGTGTGCATGGTCACTGACTGAAAAAGGTGGGGACTTTTCCGATTACCGGCACCGACATGTGGTCTGGCATTATCGTGCAACAGGATGACTGGGCGGAATCCTTTACCTGTCCATGGGCGTTTCTGCTAGATTGCGGCGTTCAGTTTCATTAACTGATCGCTATATCGTTGTACAGTGATTGTTTCGCCCGGTTTCAATAGTTCGAAATACAGCACTTCATGCATATCCCACCACACACAGAACAGCACCTTTTCCCCGTGGATATCCTGTTTTGCAGTGGATGTTGATGGCCGGCCTGGGTCTACCCCAGGATCGGTCGCGTACGGGGTTGTCGCATTAGACCCATTTCTCATCCCCGGTGACAACCATCCACAAAACATTCTTCCCTTGAAATCTCTTCAGCAACGACATGCAGATGCCCAATCGTTGACCAATATTACGTTCCGTTAAAGTATGCGGAACTCACTTACCAATCTTCTGGATCTTCCCCAAGGCTTGTAGGCGCCGTACCACCGTCCATTGAGCCACTTTCAAACGTTTCGCCAGTTGCGTGGTTGATTGTGTGGCATCCTCTTGCAACAGCGATTCCAGCTTCTCGTTTGCGAGTTCCTGTGCTCTAGCTGCACGTGGCTTGTCTTCCAAGTTTAGACCATTTTTCTTAAACCGGGCAAACCATTTTCGACACGTCCGTTCACCCATCACCGTTTCGCCATACGCCTGACATATTGAATCGTATTCTTCATTCGCACTATTCCCTAAATTAAATATGAATAACAAATAGTGCCGCAAGAGAACTTTATCGGCCGCCATGCTTGGCTTCATGTACGAACTGACAACACGGGTCGCCGGGCGGTTATACCCCTACAGCACCCGCTAGCAGGGGCGGCGGAAACTTTTGAATACCCCTAATACATGAGCAGGTACACACACACACGCGCGTGCGCGCTCATTTCACCGTTGGTAAAAGAACAAGAAAAGTGTGCACTAAAAAACGTGCTTAAAACGTCATTTTTCAATTGTTTAACAGAGTAGGATAACAAGTTTTGCGCAATTTTAAAATTAATAGGGAGAGGAATTCCTGAAGAATATTTTTTTCTCCTAAGAAATTGATATTATCGATATCTAAATTGTGCATTTGTAGCAAAGTGATTTCAGCTGCATCATGTTCGTGTAAAGTGTCAGCATAGGATTTCTGTGTTGAGCTAACGTGACTAGATGCTTCACCAAAAATGGAAAGAAAGAAATTATCTCTTCACACACACACGCAGTTGTGCGTTACGTATCATCAAACATAATCCTGTTTTTCAATCCTGATTATCAAGCTATGAATATAAAACGTTTTCCTTTCTCCTCCCCCTCCCCAATAATAACCGGGACAGCCGGAACTATTTTTTGACAACGGGGACAAAAAAATCAGGGTTTTTTATTATTATTTTTATTTTGTCAGATCATAAAGCATCTTTTGCTGTTGTAAATCAAGACGTGATGACGTCCTTAGAACATGTTAAAGATAAAACAATTTTATTCGATAAAGTCTAAATTAATGCAAAACTTAAGTTTTGAATCTATAATACAGGTTTTTCAGTATAAAACGTTCATGAATAAACAAAGATATCGCTCTTTCCACGTTTTAGCAACACACAGTCAACCGAAAAATTGCTATTCGGTCACCGCTGGTGAAATGAATTCCCAGATCTCTTGATATCTAGCCGAGTGCGTTAGCCTTTCCCCAAGGGTGCCCGAATAACAATTTTTCAGTTGCTGTGGGTTGCTAAAACGTGGAAAGAGCGATGTCTTTGTTTAGTCACTGACGCCACATATTTGAGGATTTTTACTTAAAACGTTTACTCATCTCAAAATAGTATCCTATAATGGTGATCCGAATTTCTTGGCGTGGATTAGAAATCAAAATTTCCAAACTTTCGCCCATCAAATCATGAAAAAGCCATCTGGTTGATGTGCGAAAGCTTGGAAATTTTGATTTCTATTCTACGCCAAGAAATTCGGATCACTAGTATAGTTATACCATTTTAAGTATAGTTGGTGTACAGTTCCTGTTTATTTATTACGCTTACTCATAATATCATCATCATCATCATTGTCAACCATTATCAATCCACTGCTAGACGAAGGTCTCCCCAAGTTTCCTCCACAACGGTCTGTCTTGTGCCAGTCTCCTCCATGCCACTCCAGCATACTTTCGAATTTCATCCACCCATCTCCCATGTGGTCTTCTTCTGGGTCTTTTCCTGTCCCTTGGAATCCAATCTAAAATTTCGGCTGTCCATCGATGGTCTGTCCTTCTGGCAGTATGTCCAGCCCATTGCCATTTCAGGGATTTAACTCTGACCATGATGTCATCCACTCTTGTCATTTTTGGGATATACGAGCTCCTCTTCTTATCTCTCCTGGTTACACCAAGCATGCACCTCTCCATGCTACTTTGAGTTGTCTGCAGCCTTTGTATGTCTCTTTTAGTTAAGGTCCACGTCTCTGCACCATACGTAAGCACTGGAAGGATGCATTGATCAAACACTTTTCTTTTAAGACATAATGGCATATTGCTCTTGAAAATTATGCTGTTTCTTCCAAAAGCTCTCCAGGCAAGTTTTGTACGCCGATTAATTTCTTCATCAATGTGACCCTCACTTGATATCTGCTGTCCAAGATAAACGTACGTGTCTGTTATCTCCAGCTTTTCTCCATCAATCGATAAATCTTCATTTCTTGAAAAAGCATTGAACATCACTTTTGTCTTCTGAAAGTTCATTTTTAATCCCACTTCTTTACTCTTGTCAGCAAGTTACTGGATCATACTCTGCAGCTCTGATGGGGTAGTTGCAAAAATGACTATACGTCATCAGCAAAACGAAGGTGAGTTAGATAATCTCCATTAATCTTTATCCCCTTGTTTTCCCAGTTCAGCGACTGAAAGACACCCTCCAATGTAGCATTAAAGAGCTTCGGAGATATGGTGTCACCTTGTCTCACTCCCTTTCCAACTTTTATGTGTGCTGTATTCTCAAACAGCCGAATCTTTGCACTTGCATTTTCATAGATGTTATTAATAATATTAATGTATGCATCTTCAATACCGCAGGATTTCAGAGCCATTGTAACTGCTGATGGTTTCACCGAATCAAAGGCTTTTTCATAATCGATAAAAGCCATGCACAATGGACGTTCATATTCCCTCGCTCCCTCGCTCTTGATTTGCACAAGTCCATATTAATTAACATTAACTTCACAAGAACCGTAGCCCTTACGTTATATGTAAAACAACATACTTACAAAGATGTATTTCATTCCATTCTCTGCCTCCCCTTTCCATTTTCTTTACCTTATTTTAAAGAAAGACTGATTTTTTTACTTAAATAAAACAGAAAATGTTTCTGCTCTTCTTATAAAATCACAATACCTTTCAGGATAACTCTTCCTTAGTAAGGCTAGTGAGACTTTTCTTAATGCTATGCATCTTTTCCGACAATAGTAAACTAAATCCCAAGTAAAAAATTTCGATGTAACGGAAATGGGTAACGGTACGTCATTGTCAAAACCACTGCTGAAATCTTATTGTGCCGCATGTTGTCCCATGAAGTGATGCAACAATAGTTAATTTCATTGTTACTCAACAATATATTTTTTACTAAACTATCGCTGAACATTATTTCACCACATTTTACATGAACCTAACAATATCTCACAACAGTCTGCGTAAATTACGAGAACCTGGTGCTAAATGTGAAAATGTGATAAAGGCCATTACAAAAATGCATTTTGATGCTATGCATCTTCCCTGATAGTAGTAAAATAAATCCCAAGTAAAAAATTTCGATGCAACGAAAATGGGTAACGGAAGTATAGTCCGTGAGCCACCCAGATTGATTTTGTCAAATATCTCGAAAACGGTGCGTCGTAGCGAAATTTGGCTTCCTCTCGACAACTCCAACGGGAAGCTACTTGCTATTGATGATAGCTTTAAAACGATGTATAACCCGATGGGGATATCCTAGACTCCAGTGATCTCAAACTCGCTGCCCGCATGAATGACTACAAAATAAAAATAAATCACCCTTTTTTCAAGTACATGTATATTATAATATATTAAATATAATATAAACAGAGTAATGCTTAGCAAAGCGATCCTCTTTATAAGTAACCAGTTTATTTACGAAGAATATTACTGTATTAAGCATGCGTATTGTTACGTCGAAAAGAATGCAAAAACAGTACAGGTGTCTTTCCATGGTGTACTGTATACGAATCCAAGAGCGCCGGCCACTGTGTCGCTGTACAGAAGCGACAAATATCGATAAGTTAGTGACAGAAAACCGAACCCAAGTTTCTGATCAGAACATGCAATATTTTCTGTACCGTGTTCAGTTGGTAAAATGTGATTGTACCGCGTTCTGTTTGTAAAATGTGATTGATTGGAGGTTTAACGACCACCGTGAGCAACTCAATGGGCTACAAGCAGTCGCCCGTCCCTAATGTAGGGTCACTGGTTCCAGGGAAGGGAGAGAGCCAGTGCCGAAAGACAAACACAACACCCATGCCTCGCCGGGATTCGAACCCGGACCCCTTACGGACGAATGATCAGAGGCCAGCGCCTTAGACCACTGCGCCACCGGGGCGGCTAAAATGTGATTGTTTTAAGATTTAAGTGAAAATAATTGTTACGTAACAGTGATTGTTTTCAGTGATTGATGAAGCATTTGTTTTTACTATTTACCGACAATTAAAAACAATATTCCACTCTAGTGCCAATCCATTGGTGTAGTTTTGTAAAGTTGATATTTATTCATAAGAAATTTATTAATATTCATGCGGCCCTTTAAGTTTCTTAAAAACTGGAAAGTGGACCTTTCCAAGGGTCTGAGTTTGAGACTACTATCCTAGACCAAAGGTTACCATTCCCCCTCACAAACACACTTGCGATTCAGTTTTTTTCTCTATCTTGAGGTCAGACTTTAGCTTGCGCATATGCAGGTGGACTTTCGTAGCACATTTCATCAGTGGCAGGGTCGTTTCTTACGTTCGTTTTAATATGAATAATATACATGTATAGTAATAATAATAAATATTGCTTATGAGAAACTAAACAGTCGAAATGCTTACTATGGCCACCGCCATAGGTTAGTAAATATTTGCTTTTATGACTCACACAACTTCTTTAAGTGGTTTTACAACAATAACATTCATTAATCCACCTACCTAAGTACCGCTCAATGTCAGGAATTAGTAAACCTTATTGTTTGCTGTTATGATTTAATTCCACTTAGTATATACCGGACTGTGGCTCGGTGTGGTCATGATGCAATGTGTTGTATACGTAAATAAATGTATACCCTCGAATCACTCGTTTTATTTCACACCCACAAAGATCTTGGTTTACGAAAGATGAGGAGCATAAATTATCTACAAGGAATACCTGGAGGAAAAACTATGAATAATGAAAAAGTATGAAATATGGGAAATGTATTCTTCATAGCAAAAGCAAAACGGGACGGAAAATGATTTTTTCAAATACTACGTCTTCGGGAAGCAGGGATAGCGAGAAAAAACAAGAGGTTTGACATTTACGCCGACTAGCAAGAAAACTGTGCATTGTTTAAAAAGAATAATGTTCTCAATCTTTACTGTAGCGAATGCATACAGTAAAAAGAAATTGTTGTTAGCACGGTGGAGACTAATATGAAGCAAAATGTTGTTAGCAAGGTGGAGACTAATATGCTTCAGTGGTTTGGCCATGTTGAAAGAATGAGTGATGAGATGCTTACTAAGAAAATATTTTTAGCCCAAGTGGCAGGAAGGAAAGGTAGAGGAAGGCCAAGGAAGTCATGGGCAGATCGGATTAATAAGGGTCTACATGAGAAAAAGATTATGAGTATGAAGTATAGAAGATCATGTGTACGGCGTGTGATGGATGTCAGTGAAGCTCGAGTTGTATGTCAAGATCGCTGTAAATGGATAAGTTTGATACGGCAAGCTAACCTCTGAATATGATAGAACAGCTTAGTGATATGTATGTATGTATGTATGTATGTATGTATGTAATTCTTCAAACTATTTGTGTGAATGCTACGTCGTGACTCTTTGACCTGAATTGACTTTCATGAAACTTGGTGAACTTGCAGGACTTATGGAGAAACTTATCAGGGCAAATTCAGCTTTCTACATACAATACTTCTATAGTTATAGAACTTCGAAATTTACGAAAAAGGCATTTTTGTGGCTACCATTCCTAAACTTAAGTGATAAACACAGCTCATATTAGGCCCGTTTGAAAGCTGAGTTTTTTTTGTTTTTTTTAAAGATATCACGCAATCATATTATGGGCGATTTAATTTTCTAACTCATCCATTTTGAATTTAAATCTCTCAAAACACACCCTATTAATTTTATTAAATAAACCAGAGGGAGAGCTTTTGAGCAGTAACAAAATCGACTGGGAAACAAAACAAAAAACATTACTGTTTTTAAAACTTTTTATCTTGTACAGAACTAGTTTTCTGCATACCAGATCGGGCATGTAGGGGGAAAAAATACATGTTCGGACCGAATTTGTACATGCCCCGGGCATGTCGGGCAATATAATTTTCAAGCCCTAATTACAAAGTGTCAGGTTACTGATATACGCGACTGTGATTGAACATGAATAAACACGAATGAACCGGCAGCTGTCAGGATAGGAAACAGATGTGGAGCTTGGTTTACCACCAGCAGAGGTACAAGATAAGGAGATCCAATATCGCCAAGCATCTTCATCTCACATCTGGCGAGAATGTTGGACAAAATCAGGTACGAGTACACGGGAATTTCTATTGGAGATCAAAGATTCAACCATGCGTGTTTTGCAGATGACATTGTGCTGATTCAAGAAGATGAAATGAAACTGGATCAAAATTATAAGGGTTCTTATCTCAGTGTTCTCCTGAAATTCACTCCATTCGTCTGAGAATACTTGTGGCTGACTCTCGCCTCGGGACTTTCACGGTTTTCAAATTTACGGAACTTAAGAAAGAAAATCAAAGTAGATAATAATCATGAGGAGGGGGGATCGTGTCAAAGAAAAGCGATCCCCTCTACTATTTATAATTAGCAGCTTGAAAAATTCGCACGACATAAAACTACAAACAGTAAGACTCGCATTAGCAAAAGATCCTTTAGCGAGTAATTACACACACACACAGGCAGTCTTGCTTCAAAATTGATATAAAATATTTGGCATGTCAAACATTTATACATTCATTAAAAATCGATGTCATGAAATTAAATCAGGATGCAGCTTCGAAAAATAAAAAATAATTACCTACCTTGGTATTCGTATTTGTTTCGAAATTCTTTGTTCCTAGCTCTGAAAAAGGAAAACGGAAAATTTTGAAATGACTGATATACACACATAACAAAATATCTAATTCTATGATTAATACCAGCTCACATCGTGAACGTTTATTACGAGGGTCATGCAGAAAGTAAGTACCATTCGCGCATCTCTCGCGCGCAAGTATTTGCTTCAGAGTCGCACATACGCAGTTGTGTTGCCTCATCTATCAGCCACGCCCTGACGCCATTTCGTGAGGTTGTGCAAAAAGTTTGCGCTGTGCGTTAATTATGTTTAAGTTAATAGAACGGCCCGCCGACTGCGAAGTCCGGTTTGTGATAAGGTTTCTGAATGCGAGAAAGGTCAGAACGACTGAGATTCGTCCGCAAATTTACGAAATTTACGGACAAAACGCAATGAGTGAAGAAATGGTGTGGAAGTGGGTTCGAATGTTTAATGAAGGACGACAGAGCGTTCATGACGAATTGCGCAGTGGTAGGCCTTCTCTGGTCACGGAAGATTTGGTGGAGTGAATGAATGAAAACCTTAGGAAGAACAGACGCTTCACAATTTCTGATCTTTCAGAACATTTTCCTGAATTTTCGAAATCGTTACTGCACGAAATCATTAAAGAAATGATTGAGTACCGCAAAGTGTGTGCACGATGGATGCCAGAGATGTTGACGGAAGAGAACAAAGCGAAGCGCATGGGATCTGCTTTGGAATTTTCGGGGCGGTACGTGGAGGAAGGCGATATTTTTTTAAGCCGTATAGTGATAGGAGATGAGACTTTGGTCTCACACATCACACCTGAATCGAAGAAGGAGTCCCTGCAATGAAAACACACGGGCCCGCCTACGGCCAAAAAATTTAAGCAGACGATGTCAGCGAGGGAGGACATGTGCATCGTCTTGTGGGACAGGACAGGAATTTTGTAGGTGGAATTCCAGCCTAAACGCACGACAGTAAACGCGGCTGTTTATTACCTGACACTGAGAAATTTGCGTTGTACAATTTAAAAAAATGGCGCAGCATGCTGAGCAAAGGAGTTGTTCTTCTCCATGACAACGCAAGACCTTGTGACGCAAAACCTGGTCACCAAATTTGGATGGGAGTAGCTGGTCCACCCTCCCTACAGCCCAGATTTGGCGCCCAGTGACCATCATTTGTTACTCCACTTAAAACGATTCCTTGCCGTCCACAGGTTCATTGACGACAATGACCTGAATACGAAGGTTGAGCGGTGGCTCAAAACCCAGACGGCAGACTTCTATGACGAAGGTATCCAGAAACTTATGCAACGATATGACAAATGGCTTAACAGCCACGGGAATATGTTGAAAAGTAGATTAAGGCATGTAGAATTCATCGTCCATTAAAAATTAATTTAATATATATATACATATATACACTGACGGAAAAAAAATCACCAAGAAGGGGTTGTGTTAGATAAACGACAGTTGGTAGGCGGTGAGAGTACATCTGTAAGATGACGTCTATGCAAATTTCGCGCTCGGCGCATACGTGTAGCGCTAGTAGCGCCCCTCGGAACATGCAAAGCAGGTTTGCTGTAAATACGCGCTGTAACGTTCGTGAGCGTTAGTTATCGTTGAGATTCGACGTAGGGTGTTGATGTCAGTCAAGAATGCCTTTAAGAAGACGAAGAAGCCATTATCAACAGCTCACGGAGTTCGAACGAGGTCGTGTAATAGGGCTACGAGAAGGTGGATTTTCTTTCCGCAATATTGCAGAACGACTTGGCAGGAATGTAGCCACTGTGCATGATTGTTGGCAGCGGTGGTCAAGGGAAGATACTGCCTCAAGAAGACCGGGTTCCGGCCGGCCACGTGGCACTACTGAGAGGGAAGACCGCCGTGTACGGCGTATGGCCGTGGCGCATCGTACCGCGTCTGCGGCAGCAATTCGAGCTGCAGTTGCCACCACAGTGACACAACGAACTGTTACAAATCGGTTACTTGAAGGACAGCTCCGAGCCAGACGCCCTGTTGCATGCATTCCACTTACTCCAAACCACTGCCGTTTGCGACGTCAGTGGTGTCAAGCTAGAACTCATTGGAGGACGGGGTGGAGATCTGTTTTGTTTTCTGATGCAAGCCGGTTCTGCCTGGGTGCCAGAGATGGCCGTGTGTTGGTTAGAAGGAGGCCAGGTGAGCGCCTGCAACCAACCTGTCTGCGGCCGAAACACACTGGACCTGCACCTGGAGTTATGGTCTGGGGAGCAATTTCCTATGACAGCAGGAGCACTCTCGTGGTTATCCCACGCACCCTGACGGCACAGTTGTACGTCGGTCTGGTGATTCAACCTGTTGTGCTGCCATTCATGAACAGCATTCCAGGGGTGTTTTCCAACAGGATAACGCTCGCCCGCAAACCGCTGTTTTAACCCAACATGCTCTACAGAGTGTCGACATGTAGCCGTGGCCTGCTAGATCACCAGATCTTTCACCAATCGAGCACGTATGGGACATCATTGGACGACAACTCCAGCGTCACCCCCAACCAGCATTAACCGTCCCTGTATTGACCGACCAAGTGCAACAGGCATGGAACTCCATCCCACAAACTGACATCCAGCACCTGTACGACGCAATGCATGAACGTTTGCGTGCTTGCATTCAACATTCTGGCGGTTACACCGGTTATTAATGTACCAGCATTTCACATTTAAAATGGCTCTTCTCGCGCTTACAATCAGCTGTGATCTTGAAACCTTAATCGATTAAATATGTTACCTATACAAATGTATTGCCGCCATTTCATTTCTCTACAACTATTTTTTCGTGGTGTTGGGATTTTTTTTTCCGTCAGTGTATAAGCAAACAATAAAACAAAGCGGAAAAACAAGACAAAACCTGGAAGGAACAGGAAGAATTGCAGAAATATTGAGAGTCGTTATCCATGGCTTTTTTCAAGGACCAGCGTAGATAACATTCTCTCATTTCTACAAGGTTCAAGTGTAAATGGGATGTGCTGTCCCGGTGGCGCCGTGGTCTGGTGATTCAACCTGAGCCCAGGTCCATCTCGGACGAATGGCTTCTGATCATTCGTCCGAGATGGACCTGGGTTCGAATCCGTGAGGCATGGATGTTGTGTTTGTCTTGCGGCGATGGCTCTCTCCCTTCCCTGGAACCAGTGACTCTAAATTAGGGACGAGCCACTTCTTACAGCACATTGAGTAACTCACAGTGGTCGTTAAATCCCCAATCAAAGAAAAGGGGGGGGGTTGCACAGTTAGATTTTTGATGTTTTTGTGGGGATTTTTTTAATTAACCTGTCATCACATTTTTTTTAAGGAAGTATATACAGAAAAACTGTATTATTTCATTTTTTTTGTCGGAAGTATATATTATTTCATTTTTTTAGCGGAGGTATACATAATATCTGGTAGTTTCTATTTCTTGTGGAGCTAACCTCTGCATATCAGAGAACAGCTTAGTGATATGTATGTATGTATGTATTTTAAAATAACAATCACGAAGAAAGGAGTAAGCTCATTACAATGACCGCCAAGCCATTATCGCTCCATCTCCGGCAAACAATTCTTCCCTCCCAGTCGCAGTAAATATCATCATGTTAACTGTATGGCCTCTCGGAAGCAAAACAGAAGTGACAATGGCGCCACCAAAATGTGAATATTTGCATTTTTTAGCAACGCGACCAAAACCGGGATCTTGATTTTTTTAATGTGCGTGCGTACGACATTTACTACATCTACATGTATATATCCATGTGCTTTCTTAGGTGTCAGTTTAAACCGAACACGGGCTTTTCAACTGGAACTACACTGCTGGCCACCCAAAATGCAACGCCAAGAAGGAAGCATCCGATTGGCCTGAAATTCGCAGCATGCGTCGCCCGCGAGAGGACATGCAAACGATTAGCATTGCAGAGCATATGCAAATCATGTGCGCCCAGAACGCCACTGAGAAGCACTATATGAATAGTGCAAGGAAGACGGGGTGTAAGTAGTGGAAGTGTGTTGTGCTGCCAGACCAGTGCGTGGGAAGCTTCCTGATGCCTCGTCGCAGGATACCGCAGTCATTCCAGCACGTTTCGGAGTTCGACAGAGGACGAATAGTGGCTTATCGCGACAGCGGTTTATCATACCGAGACATCGGCTCCCGTGTGGGACGACATCCAGCCACAGTGAGGCGAGTATGGATTCGGTGGGTGCAGGAGGGACGGACTGACCGACGTGAGCGATTGCCGCACCGAACGAGAGGACCGGCATGTTGTGCGGCGGGCATTGACGGCTCGCACCGCCACATCACGAACGTTAGCGCGGGAATTAGGGTGTAATGCGCAACAACCTGTGTCAGCACGTACCGTTCGACGTCGTCTGCAGGAGCGGGGACTTGTCGCACGGCGCCCATTGCTCCGATTACCATTGCCGTTACACCCCCGGCGAGTGTGGCGGCAGTGGGCCGTTGAACGCCGCACCTGGACTACGGAATGGCACGCCATTGTCTTCTCCGACGAATCCCGCTTCTGTCTGCAACACTACGATGGTCGGATCCGCGTGTGGCGGCACCGCAGCGAGAGACGGTATAACGCCTACATTATGCATCGCCATACCAGTTCGTCGCCTGGCGTTATGGTTTGGGGCGCAATTGGATATGACACCCGCATCCCTTTGGTACGCATCGCCGGTACACTCAACAGCCACCGCACCATCTCTGACGTTTTGGAGCCTGTCCTCCCTTACCTGCAGGACCTGCCAGCGGCCACGTTTCAACAGGACAATGCGCGCCCGCACGTCGCACGCATCGTGCAACAATTCTTCACGGCCCACCAGGTGTCACTGCTGACGTGGCCTACCTGTTCTCCCGATATGTCGCCCATCGAACATGTCTGGTCGCTGATCGGCAACAGAGTGGCCCAGCAAGCACCACCCGCGGCTACGCCTGATGAACTGTGGCAACGTGTGGAAGCAGCCTGGGCCGACATACCCCAAGCCCACATCCCAGGCCTCTTTCGTTCGATGCCACGGCGTGTAGCGGCCGTTATTGCCAGCCATGGGGGCCACACGAACTATTGATGTCTGCGTGTTCAGCAAGTCGCACGGGCCTGTAAGCTCAATCGTTTCATCTTTGTATCTGTTGTACGTGTCCAGTAAATCTGGCTGTGCTATCTCGTGTCCTTCTTGGTGTTGCATTTTGGGTGGCCAGCAGTGTATATTATGCAGTGGAAGTACACACTCCCTGAATTTAACTTCATAGTCAGGTTAGCCTTGCCCCGAGAATAGTGGGATGATTTTACCCTTGTTTCACTGGTGGGAATTACACTCGTGTCACTAACTCATTGACTCTCACCCCTTCCTGATACTGGTGGCTCTAAATTAGGTAGGGAACGGCGACTGCTTCTAGCCCACTGAGTTACTCACGAAGGATATTAACTCCCCTCCCCTAAAAAGTAATCGAGACTTAACAGTTCTGTGTTCTTGTAGCAGATAACCATTTGTCACTCGCTATGACGTAAACACTTAAACAAGACGCTGACTCGCCAAACGTAAGAATTAATACGAGTACTTAGACGAAGACTTCAACGAATTAGTGCATATTAATACAACATAACGAACTAATATTTAACAAATTCCTGTTGTAACAATTTACTATCAAGTGAGCTTGACGTTGATAACAATCTCGTTACTTATCTCCTATCACACTTCACATTCCTGCTTTTAACTGTCTTGTTTCATCCTTGACCCGCTGCCATGTAGAAAGGAACTTTTGGGGGTTCAGATATGACGTTAAGGTCTCGGAAAGTGCAATCAAGAGATAAATAAAATTTACACAAGAGATGGTAACAGAAAATAAAGTTAAATTAGATTAAATAGGTCACACTACTTTTTAAGTAGCTTCGCGTTTTATTAAGAGAAAACAAATTTTATCATTAGGCTATTCACTACAAGTTTGGCTTTTCATGATCAGTTTCCATTAAAAGAAATATACATCTTACCAGGAAACGTTGTCTTTTTTCTAAGAACTTCTTTTATCATTTCAATGAGTTCTTCTTTGGTGAAATTTCCGCCCTTAGGTCCTCTTAGTCCACGTAATCCTCGAGGTCCTGGTGGCCCTGGTGGGCCTTGCTGTGGGGAAGAAAGAATACTAAAATATGCATTTAGAAAAAATATATATATATATATATCAACTTTTTAAAAAATGCCATTTATACGTGGCTGGTTAAAAATTCAGTGAACTGTGTGTCACCTTGCGAAACACACTGCCAAATGATTAACTGTCAGCTAACGGTTTGAGAAAATGTTTTCGAGTCATAACACCTCCTGAGTAATGACCATTCTTACAGGCTATCACGTTAGACATCTTCCATCTTTGAATCATTTCACGTGTGCTTTTCCTTTGTTGAACTGTGTTTGCATTTTCGATGCACATGTAATCAGCAGCGGATCCAGCGTAGGGCGGGCAACTGGGGCGATCGCCCCCAAGCA
Organism: Macrothele yani; assembly: GCA_039090855.1. Lineage (NCBI taxonomy): Eukaryota > Metazoa > Arthropoda > Arachnida > Araneae > Macrothelidae > Macrothele > Macrothele yani. The sequence continues at coordinate 77,189,883 of CM077023.1, read as the reverse complement.
GGTTTTTCCTTTTTAAATGGCCAATATCGTAAATATTTTTTGTATTTATTTGTGTGGAATTATAGTAATAAATGCACGGATTTTCGTAAAAGTTTTCACAACATTAAAATTCGCTGTAAATTTGGAGATAAAATGTTCTGTTCTATCTTCAGCAGAAAAAAAAAGTAATAACTGGTGGATCAGAAACAGAAAGCAGAGCAGCATTGAAAAGATGAAAAGAAGTTTTGACTGATCATGAAAATCGATGCATCTGTTCCTTAAAGTTTTGTTGTCTGGTATCGTTTGTAATTGGAAGCAGGGAAAGCTATCGTGTGTGGTGGTGAGATAGTGTAAATGACAGAGCAAAGTATGTACCTCGATTGGGCCATAAACGAAAACCCATAACAAATTTTCAAGCTGGAATTTTTTCATCGAATTGTCCCACCTGAATAGAAGGGATCAAATTTTTTAAAAGGTTTTTTCCAGATGTGAGGCTTTATCTGTTTGTTTGTTTGCTTTGGGGTTCAACGACCACCGTTACCACCTCGATAGGCTATTAGCAGTCGCCCGTCCCTAATTTTGGTCAGTGGTTCCAGGAAAGGGGGACAGTCAGTGCTGTAAGACAAACACAGCATCCACGCCTCACCGGGATTCGAACCCTGGATCCATCTCGGACGAATGGTCAGTGTAAGATTTAAAAAAAACATGAGACTGGTTTCCTCGAAAAGCGCGCAACAGCTTGAAAATAGCGCTGATTTTGTTCGCAGTTTGTGATTTGGAAATTTACAGCAATATATATATACTGCATGGTATGTAAGGTAAGGTGATGCGCAACATACTACAGCCTCTCCTTGACAAATGTCCAACCCCACCTTCTCGTGATGCATCCTGTTCCTACTAAAGGGGCTCTGACGACCGCCAATAGCAGTATAACTATATCATTGGGATCAGAGGAAATGCTATCTGACACTCACTACCCCATTTGGCCAGCGTGGTGAGTTATGGCCAAAATGACTCCACAACTTAAATCTTGGCCCTCAGTCTCCGGCAGCTGGAATGTACTTGGCCAAGGCAGCGGGCAATGCGACATGAAGACAGAGGGTGCTAAGAATCACCGGAGGACCGGACTAGCCTGCCATCTGATGCTGACCTTGGCTACGTATAATGGACGCTCCCTATCTTCTGATTCAAGGCTCCTTGAATTGGAAGAAGAACTACAAAGTATCAAGTGGGACATCGTTGGGCTAAGTGAGGTAAGGAGAAAAGGAGAAGATCTCATTGAACTGAAAAGTGAACATTTCTTCTACTATCGTGGGACAGATACTGGCAGAACTAGTGGTGTTGGATTTATAATAAACAAGAAACTCAAGGATAAAGTTGTAGAAGTTGAAAGTTCCTCTGACAGAGCTGCACGACTTGTCCAACTCTCGAGAAGATACCAGGCTCAGATTATTCAAACGTATGCACCCACTACAAGTCATCCTGAAGAAGAGATTGAAGACGGGCGCCGATGTCTCGGTCCATCGCGGTGTTGCAGGCAGAAGCGGGATTCGTCGGAGAAGACAAACCGTAGTCCAAGTGGGGCGTTCAACGGTCCACTGCCGCCGCACTCGCCGGTGGTGTAACGTCAATGGTAATCGGAGCAATGGGTGCCGTGCGACAAGTCCCCGCTCCTGCAGACGACGTCGAACGGTACGTGCTGACAAAGGTTGTTGCGCAACGCACCCTAATTCCTGCGCTAACGTTCGTGATGTGGCGGTGCGAGCCGTCAATGCCCGCCGCACAGCATGCCGGTCCTTTCATTCGGTGGTGTGCCGCGGCCACGGCAATCGCTCACGTCGGTCCGTCCGTCCCTCCTGCACCCACCGAATCCATACTCGCCTCACTGTAGCTGGATGTCGTCCCACACGGGCGCTGATGTCTCGGTACGATAAACCGCTGTCGCGATAAGCCACTATTCGTCCTGTGCCGAACTCCGAAACGTGCTGGAATGACTGCCGTATTCTGCGACGAGGCATCAGGTAGCTTCCCACGCACAGGACCGGCAGCACAACACACTTTCACTACTTACACCCCACCTTCTGTGCACCCTTCTTATAGTGCTTCGCGGTGGCGTGCCGGGCGCACATGATTTGCATATGCTCTGCAATGCTAATCGTTTGCATGTCCTCTCGCGGGCGACGCATGCTGCGAATTTCAGGCCAATCGGATGTTTCCTTCTTGGTGTTGCAGTTTGAGTGGCCAGCAGTGTATATTACATTTATTTTTCATTTGCTTATGTAAGTATAAATATTCACTATCGCTTGATTCTTTTGATTTTTTTTAAAGGACCCAGAATATCTCACAAGCTACCCACTTTTTAAAAATCTGGGGGTCCCTAGGACCCAGTTTGATAACACTGCAACGGCAGCTCTGTAGATGAGATGTTTTCCAAATTCATTAATTCCAAAGATATTATGGCTGCCCCGGTGGCCAGTAAGAGCTGGCTTATCACCAATCGTCCGTGAAGGGTCCGGGTTCGAATCCGGTGAGACATGGATGTTGTGTTTGCCTTACGGCACTGGTTCTCTCCCTTCCCTGGACCCAGTGGCCCTAAATAAGGGACGGGTGACTGCTTATAGCCTATTGAGTTGTTCACGGTGGTCGTTAAACCCCTAATAAATAAAATATAGAACAAGAAAGATGACACCGAATTTTCGGGTGTAATAAGCACGTCTTTTGAATCCGTTCTGATGCAAATTAAATTTATCAAAGCTATACAAAGTCAATGGAACCGGTATGGAAAACAATAGATCTGACGAAAGAAAGATTTTCAATCGGGTTTTTATTCCCTCAGATATTGGTGTAAACGGAATCGTGAGCTTACGAACTCTTAGAAACAGAGATATCGACAAAAATAAAATGTGACTTTACGTCCCCTGGTGGGAAAACCATGCATTATTTTAGGAGAAAGTATTCTCAAAAGTTGTATCCATATAAGCGGTATCGGTCGAAGAAAAGAAAACTAGTCGAGTTTTCAGTAGCCCAGATTTTGCAACAAATACTTCAGAAGCAGAAATTAACACTTATGACCCCAAGTGGCTAAACCATTCTTTGCCAAACATTAGGAATTATGTAAAAAATATTTTCCATCAGGTCTTGTATGCGATACAGGAAGAATTTTTCAAATCAGATCTTTAGGAGCAGATATAACGCAGAAAACGCAATTTACCTTTGTGCGCCCTAGCGGAAAGTCTATGATATACTTGAAAATTTTGAATTTATAGGAAAAACATTTCGCATCGGGAACACTATCCAACAAAGAAGGAATTTTTCAAATCGTACTCTTAGAAGTAGAGATATTGACAAAAACAAGATATACATCTACGTCCCCTGGCGTAGAAACCATGCATTTTTTCAAGAAGAAAATTTTCCTAAGAGATCTGCCGACATGAGGAGTATCGGTCAACAAACGACTTTTTTTTCAATCGAGATTTTATTAGCTCATATTTTGCTGCAAATACAACAGAAGCGAAAATTAAAACTTACGCCACCTGGTGGCCAAACCATTTCTTACAAAAATTAGAAAATATGTGCAAACGATTTCCCATCAAGAGCTGTATGCGGTGCAGAAAGAATTTTTCAAATCGGAGATTTAGAAGCAGAGATATATTGGGAAACGCAATTTACATTTACGCCCCCTAGCGGAAAGTCTATGAATTACTTGAAAATTTTGAAATTATATGAACCACATGTCACACTAGAAACACTATCCAACAAAGAAGGAATTTTTCAAATCGGACTCCTAGAAGTAGAGATATTGACAAAAATAAGATATACATCTACGCCCCCTGACGCAGAAACCATGCACTATTTTAAGAAGAAAATGTTTCTAAAAGGTTTGTCGACATGAGTAGTGTCGGTCAACAAACGACGTTTTTTTCAATCGAGAATTTAGAACATCATATTTTGCTGCAATTACAACAGAAGCGGAAATTAAGATTTACCCCCCCCCCCCCCGGTGGCCAAACTTTTTTTTTTTACAAAAATTAGAAATTATGTGCAAACGATTTCCCATCAGGAGCTGTATTCGGTGCAGAAAGAATTTTTCAAATCGGAGATTTAGAAGCAGAGATATAGAGGGGGACCGCAATTTACCGCTATTCCCCGTAGCGGGAAGTCTATGAATTACTTGAAAATTTTGAAATTACATGAAAAACATGTCAGACGGAAAACACTATCCAACAAAGAAGGAATTTTTCAAATCGGACTCCTAGAAGTAGAGATATTGACAAAAATAAGATGTACATCTACGCCCCTAGCGGAGAAACTGTGTAATATTTTAAGAAGAAAATATTCCGAAAAGGTTCATCGATGTGAGTGGCATCCGTCCACGAAAGAATTTTTTTAATCGATATTTTAGAAGCTCTGTTTTTATGGCAAATACATCAGAAGCAAAAATTAACACTTACGCCCCCTGGTGGCCAAAGTATTCCTTACCAAAAATTTGAAATTATATGCAAAAGATTTTCCATCAGGAGATGTATCCGCTGAAGAAAAAATTTTTCAAATCGGAGTTTTAGAAGAACAGTTATCGAGGATAATGTAATTTACTTTTGCGCCCCCTTGCGGAAAATCTATGCGTAATTTGAAAAAGTAACTATATCTAAAATACTCTTCGATATAAATGGAATCGAAAGATAAAAAAAAAAATTCTATGGGATGTTTAGAAGCAAATATGTGGAATAAAACGTATTTTTGAATTCGACATCAACTGCATTTACGCCTTCTACCGGCGAAATTGTATACCGTAAAAAAAAAAAACGAAATGAAGGATCATCATAATAAATAAATACATCGCTCTTTCCACGTTCCAGAAGCACACAGCAACCGAAAAATTGTTTTTCAGCCGCCGCTGTGGAATCGAACCAACAGAACTCTCGGTATCGCGCCGAGTGCGTTACCTTTACATCATTTGCATATTTCAAGCTTATCATCATTTGCATATTTCAAGCTTTCCAATGCAAAAAGAATTTTTCAAATCGGACTAATAGTTGCAGAGATATCGTGGGTACGGACGGACGGACGGACAAACCGATAACAGAAGCACGATCTTTTTTACAAAAGACGTGCTAAAAAGAGGGTATCATTATTGCACTGCTAACAAGATTAACACACATAGACATGGGCGTCAGCAGAATTTTTTCATGGCGGGATGGAATCAATAAAACTTCTAGCACTCTCTAAGCTCTCTATCATTGAAGATCAACGATAGAAATACAGTCTCAGTGTCATTGCGTAAAGGAAAATAAATCAGATCAGATCATATATAGAGGATTTGAGCAAGGGAGTGTCTGACCCCAGGTCTTAAACAACCCTTAGAAATAGGAAGCTAGGAGATTTGGGCTAGAGTGCCTGCACCAAAAGGAAATGTTACAGAATATCTAGTGGCAACTTAAGTATGAAATGTTGCGAAGTCTATTTATCTGGGAAATGACTTCTTACGATAATTTAGCTAGAATATGATTGTGTCATTCTTAGTTAGTTGAAAATAAAAAATGCAGTCTTCTATGGGTTTTACCGAATCGGTCGACAACTTTTCTTAAAAAATCTGCTTTTCCGTACATCCAGTTTCGTTAGACACTCATTATACACAGACCACCTATTCTCTCCTCGGTCATGATTGATCTCATCCAAGACAACTGAAAGGTATTTCAACGCTGATAGGTCTTTCAATGGTACATGTTGTTGCTGGAAGAGTGGCTGCATTTTGTAATGCCTTTGAAATTTCTGGGTAAAAATTCGCTGCATCTTTCATACTTTCTGAAAGGGGAATCTTTTCTGTTACTGCTACCGACTTGTCTTTCCGAAAGTGCTGCTCCGACCTTGATTCTGACTCTCAGTTATCAAGATTCACGCCGTAGTACGTTGCTGAAATGTCTTTGACCGACAAATTAAATTTAGCCTCATCAGGTTTGCTAATATCTTTGGAAAGTAAGTTAAAAAGAAAAAATGAAGGTTCATTCTCTTTCGAGAATCTACTTTCTAGAGAAATTATCAAGGAATCCAAATCCGTAGAGCAGATGAATAGACGGTAATGTTCTTTTTTTTTTTTTTTTTTTGATTGGAGGTTTAACGACCGCCGTGAGCAACTCAATGGGCTATAAGCAGTCGCCCGTCCCTAATTTAGGGTCACTGGTTCCAGGGAAGGGAGAGAGCCAGTGCCGTAAGACAAACACAACATCCATGCCTCACCGGGATTCGAACCCGGACCCCTTCTGGACGAATGATCAGAGGCCATCGCTTAGACCACTGCGCCACCGGGGCGGCAGGTAATGTTCTTCCCCCGAAATTGATGGTACGTTAGTTCTATACATTTGTTTGGTTTTTCAGGTTGGGGTGAAGAAAACTGGTCTCTGCGATTGAGAGATTGTGAAAATAAACCCATTTGCCGGAGGTGTTTTTCGAATACTCATCACTCCGCTCCGGAGCCGGCTATTCTCCCATCTCAACTACGCCGACCTTGGCTTATCGCTACAACTTGCCGTTGGCTCCCGTTTCACCTCAGTGGTACGTCACCCCCCCGCTTCCTAGAGAAAGGGCTGGGAAGGAATCGTAGGTTTTCGGGTCAGCAGGTAAACCATATCTGAAAAGCATCACGCTGTAGAAGAAGGAATTCTGATAAATTTCAGCAAATGTGTGGACGAAGCATCACGCATTGTTTTCGAAACTCACGGCTAGGAAATTCCTTAACACACCGATGAGCCATCCCGTTATGATCACACCTAGCCTAGAGAAATGAGTGCGCCTGGAGACCGAACGGTGGCGCAGGTGAAGTTCACAGAGCAGTACATATACAACCCGAGGACCGGCTTTCGGTTAGTAGAGTGCTCGGAGTCAGAATGGGAAGAGCTGCTGATTTATCGGAGTTTGATAAAGGACAAATTGTGATGGCACGGCACCTCGGAACCATCTCGGAAACGGCGCGGCTTGTGGGTTGTTCACGTGCCACTGTAGTGAGTACGTATCAAAAGTGGTGAACAGACGCAGCTCATCGCTACCCTCCGGCATCAATGTCCGCAGCTCATTGCTACCCTCCGGCATCAATGTCCGCAGCTCATTGATGCCAGAGGGCAGCGGACACTGTCGCGCATTGTTCACAGCGACTGCAGGGCCACAGTGCGACAAATAAGCCGCAGCTACAACAGTGGTGATAAGGGCAATGTGTCACAGCACCACACAGTTCATCGCTGCCTTCTGCGCATGAGCCTGCGTAGCCGAAGACTCAGCCGGGTCCCCATGCTCACTGCACGTCATCGCCAACAACGTATGAAATGGGCCCAAGATCATCGAGATTGGACCGTGGATGATTGGAAGAAAGTGGCCTGGTCTCACGAATCAAAATTCCTGCTGCATCACGTAGACGGCTGAGCGCGGATACGCCGATTAACAACAGAGACTATGGCACTTGGATGCAATGTTGGGCGAAAACAGCCCGGCGGCGGCCGTGTTATGCTGTGGGCGATGTTCTCTTGGGACACTTTAGGCCCCATTATCCCAATAGCACAATCCCTGACAGTTGTCAGGTATCTGAACATCGTTGCTGCCCAAGTTCACCCATCCATGGCAACTATGTTCCCTGCTGGTGATAGCCATTAGCAACAGCATAATGCCCCATGCCACACTGCCAGACATGTCAAGGAGTGGTGCGGGGAACATGCTGGTGATATTTCTGTAAATGCCCTGTCCTCCAAATTCACCTGACATGAACCCAATCGAATATTTGTGGTTCGACTTGGAATAGAGGGTTCGCGCTAAATCATCACCACCCCGAACTGTACGGGAACTGGAGGACCTGCTGTTGACATTATGGTACTAGATACCCCAGGATACCTATCGCCACCTCATCGAATCGATGCCTCGCCGAATGGCCGCTATTTTGCGGGCCTAAGGGGGGTTCCACAGCTTATTAGGTAGATGGTCATAATGTAATATGGCTCAACGGTGTATTCATTTTACCTTTGCAGGAACGCAACGGCCTGGCAATGTTAATTTAGGCCTAACCTCCGAACAACAGCCATCTCTTAACAACGGTCATTTTTCCCGGTCCGAGTGGTGACCGTTACTCGGAGGTTTCACTGTATAAAATTTACTCTTGATAGCTATAATCGCTTTTGTCTTAAGGAGTCCCCAACCCGATGCATAGACATCATTCAATCCCCTGTACAATAATTTAAGTACCCGTTTCTTATGGTAACACAATATACAATATACAATAGTAGGTGCAACAACTAGAGGGGGGGGCATCTGTGGCCTCGATCACATTAATATCATGCGATATGCTATCCACAATATGCAGTCTCGCTATAGAACCCCAAAATCTGGTTCTCCAATAGACGATTGGAATTTAATAGTTAATCAAACCTCAAGTATCCCAGTAAATCGCTTCTACGGGGTTCGTACAATTGGGGGGGGGGGGGTTCAAGGACTTTCCAGGACATATGTGAAAACACCGGTTTGTCGATTCCGGGTACCCTCACTCCGGAGTAAGTCGCTCTCCCAACTGAGCTACACGGACATGTGCTCTCATTGCTATCTGCCTTTATCTCATGTGCGGTCCTGCGGCGCAGGCACGTACACATATACAAAAAAAATTCCGATATGTTTATTACGCTTTACAGTATCATGATCCAATTATTTTTTTTAAGTAATTTCGGTTATTATAAGTAATAAGAATGATGAAAGATATTAATGGATGAGTGTGCTTTTTTACTCATTACATTTCTTTTTTTTTTTTTTTTTTTTTTTGATTGGAGGTTTAGCGACCACCATGAGCAACTCAATGGGCTATAAGCAGTCGTCCGTCCCTAATTTAGGGTCACTGGTTCCAGGGAAGAAAGAGAACCAGTGCCGTAAGACAAACACAACATCCATGCCTCACCGGGATTCGAACCCGGACCCCTTTTGGACGAATGATCAGAGGCCATCGCTTAGACCACTGCGCCACCGGGGCGGCCATTTCTTTTTAGTCTTTCTTGGAGAATTGCCCATTAATGCAAAACTGAACCATGGTGGTGCAATTACAACAAGGCCTATCTCAGAAAATCCTTTCTTTCAATCTGAAAATGAGCAATTTAGTCATCTTAGCTCTATCACTATGCTGCACTATCTTCCCATGTAATCAGTCTATTATTGATAATAGTTGAAATTCTCATAAAACAAATCAAGGGCAGATCCAGAATTTAAGAATGGGGAGGGCACATGTCTAATCAGTTAAAATAAGAAATATAGAAGGAAACATGACATAAGTCTATACCTGTCAGCGGAAGAATTGAGAATAATGGAAAAGTTGAAAATAGGCGAAACATATTCTTCATGGGAAAAGCTATGTTAAGGGAAAATAATTTTTTCAAATACGTCTCCCAGAAGCAGAGATAGCGAAAAAAAAAAGTTTTCAACCTTTACTTTCCAAGCGGAAATCGTTGCATTATTCCAAGAAGATAATGCTCTACATCTCTATTGCAGCGAATAGCATACAGTAAAGAAGAAATTTCTCAACAGGGTTTTTCAAAGCGGCGAATACAGCTGCAAACTGAAGTACAAAAACGCCATCTAGCGACAGAACTCTGAGCTACAAAATTCCTCATTTATTAGCCTAAAGTGTACTACAAGGTAAGTGGCATCTGGTTTTGAAAGATTTTTTTAAATCGCACATGTAGAAGCAGAGATATTGAGAAAAAAGATTAAAAATTGACGACCCCTAGCGGCGAAATTGTGCATTCTTTTGGGAAGAAAATACGCGCACAGAGTTTGCATGGTTAGTAGTATCTGATAGAAGTTTTTCAACTGGATTTTTATTCCCTCAGATAACGGAAAAGTTTTTCAATTGGATTTTTATTCCCTCAGTAAATGGAAAAGTAAGCTTAAGCCCTCTGGTGGCAGACTTGTGCGTTATGATAAATATTTTGCAGGGTGATATCAACAAAAATAGGATATGCATCTACGCCCCCTGGAGGAAAAACAATGCATTATTTTAAGAAGAAAGTATTCTCAAAAGGTTTTTCGATGTGAGCGTAATCGGTCCACGAAAGAATGTTTTCAGGCGAGTTTTCAGGAGCTCAGATTTTGCTGCAAATATATCGAAGCAAAAATAAACACGGCCCCTGGTGGCCAAACCATTCTTTACCAACTATTAAAAATTATGTGCGAAACATTTCCCATCATGTATCCGATACAGGAAGAAATTTTCAAGTCGGAGTTTGAAAAAGCAGATATATTGAGGAAAACGCAATTTACCTTTACGCCCCTAGCGGAAAGTCAATGAATTACTTGCAAATATATGAAAGACATTCGCACCCGAAACGCTATCCGACAAAGGAGGAATTTTTCAAATCGATCTCTTAGAAGCAGAGATATTGACAAAAATAAAATAAACATCTACGCCCCTAGGCGGAGAAACTATGTATTATTTTAAGAATATATTCCAAAAAGGCTCATCAGCGTGAATAATGGTATCGGTCCACGAAAGAATTTTTTTCAATCGAGATAATAACACTTACGCCCCCTGGTGGTCAAACCATTCTTTACCAAAAATTAGAAATTATGTGCAAGCATTTCCTATCAGGAATGTATCTGGTTCAGAAAGAATTTTTCAAATCTGAGTTTTAGAAGCATAGATATCGGGGAAACGCAATTTACTTTTACGCACCCTAGCGAAAAATCTTTGTGTAATTTGAAAAAGTGTCTATACCTAAAATGGTCTTCGACATAAATGGAATCGGATGATGAAAGAATTTTTTCAATCGGATGTTTAGAAGTAAATATATGGAATAAAATATATTTTGAATTCGATATCTTCTGCATTTACTCTCTTTAGCAACGAAATTGTGCATCGTAAAAAAGAATCAAAAACGGAATGCAAGGATCATCATTCGCACATTTCAAGCTTCCCAATGCAAAAAGAATTTTTCAAATCAGACCAATAGTTGCAGAGATGTGGTGTCCACTGAGAGACGGACGTACGGAGGGGCGAGCGGACAAACCGGTAACATAAACACGATCTTTTTCACAAAAAAACGTGCTAAAAAAGAGGTAACATTGATTTCCTAAAAGAAATTCAAACATTTTTTAAGCACTAATTTCAAATTTCAAGGCTTTTCAAGACAGCTTTAAAAGAAAACACGGTTTTTCCAGGGAATTCCAGGCCTTGGAAATGTTATCATGATTTTCAAGGACTTCCCCGGTTTTCAAGCACTCGTGCTCACCCTGCTCCTACTATTGCAAGAAGTTTTTCGTCATATGGAGAAGAAAAAGTGAGAACAGAATTTTTCCATGAATATACGAAAGGAATTGCAGAAAAGGTTTCTGCAAATTCAGAATTTTTCTGGCGTACAAAAAATCCGTGAAGTTCAGGATTTTGCACATCATTCCCGCCAAAGATACAAGCAGGAATATTCTTCATTACTTCACGAAAAGAACCACGGAAAATGGCGCATGGATTTCAGATATTTTTTTACAGAGTAACACTGGAAGATTTTCTTCTTATACTAAATAACTACAATTGGGAGTAAATTTTCCAGCTTTGCATGTTGTACAGTTTCTTATGCAGGATGATATACGAGTACTGTTGGCACTGCATCTCCTCGTTGAACATTATTTTTGCATCTGATTTCTGTTGGTATGGCTACGATTTTTTGACTTCCCCAAAACTTCTGATGCGAATATTTCTTGCCAGAGAATAAGTTCGCATTTTTGTTAGAATAAAAAGAGCAACTTTTTCACAATAAAATGTTTATTATTCATCGACTATAGTTTCGCAGAGCGTTTGGCTCGGCATCTTTAGGACGAATGGAGTGTAAACATTCAAATCATTGTGACATATTCAGAATTCTGACGGTCACGGATTTTGGTGAGTTGTTTCCACGCGCTTGAAAGAAATGAAGTCGAAGTCATGTCGTTGACAAGCCGTGACGAGTTCCGGTATATGTGGAAAGCTTTTAATATATTAAGCTCGATAATAGAGTCAGGTTTATCAATAAGCGTAGCGTTCCAAACAGAAATTTATAGTTATTTTCGAGACAACGTTGGGCTGTAGACGACTTCTTCAGTTCATTTTTGGTTTGGCGATGCCTTAGCTTCTGTAATTCGTACTGAAAATACACTGGAGTGCATAAATTAAGGAAATTTCATGTTTTAGTAATTTTTTAAAAAAAACGAAGCAGAATTTTTCAGTCACAGTTAATCATACGCATATGTGGTACCAGTGAGTAGTGAAACCCTATGCAAATACAGGTGTCCGAATGACTGTGCACTGAATGTCTAATTGCAGTAATATAATAATAAAGAAATTTTGAATGGAATTACAGTAGAAGTAACCCGCCACGTGAAAGTGCTCTATGTCTGCTAACCTTCATATCTCCCCACCCGGAGGCGTGCTCACCTGTCATTCCGAGCTAAGGTCATTCCCAAGCGCTTGGTCGACGGCGGCAGACGCGTCGATTGAACACTCTTCTCGGCACAAGGACAATGGTGTTGACGGTTTTAGGTGGAGCATATCTTTCGCCATGACGACAAATACACGGACGAAATGCAAAAACAGTTCGCTAGGAAATTTCGAAGGTTGCGCAGGTTAGTCGCATACACTTCAAGAGCTACAGGCTGCAATAGCGACCCACATCCAATAAATTACACCACATGCCCTGAGGAAGGTCTTCACTAACATGAGAAGCGTGTGCAGACATGTCTGGAATTCGGTAGGGCTCATTTCCAACACCTCCTGTAGGAGGAACAAGTTCGACACGGTAAGTATAAATTTCAGTCCACAGTTATTTTTCGGACACCCTGTATTTTGATGTAGCACCGAATATGCAAGATAAGGACAACTTAAAAGAAGCTGTCTATAGGCGTCTGCCTTTCGTGGTCGACGGAGCCAGGCGTTAATTCGTGGCTTATCGAAACTGCAATTGGTGTTGCTTATAATTTTTATTTCACATGTCTTAACGACGCCATCTGAATATCAATCAGAGATGGAGAGACACCGGAAGGATGGAAATCGGCCAAAGTCGTGCAGAGGTTGTCAGATTTATGAATGTGCTCGAAAGTGTCATAACAAGGCTATGGCGACAGTTTCAAGGTACAGGAACATTTCAAGGTCAGACATCACGTGATAACGAAGGAGCTTGATTGCAATTGAATAGGCAGCATCGGAATTGGACACCTGAACAGCGGTGGCATGTAATCTTCACAAGTCAGTCAAGATACCCGCTAACATGTGATTCTCTACGCCAGTGCATCTGGAGAGAATTAGGCACCAACAATCAGCACTCCAATATAATGGAAACGGACAGTTCTGAAAGTAGACAAATAATGGTGTGGCAACGTATCACAATTGATGGTCGTACTTGTCTTATGTCTTCGCTAGAGGTACTTAGGATAGCCAAGATATCTTAGGACAGAAAGAACGAATTTTTTTTTATTTATTTTTTTATGTTCTGTTTGTTCAGAATTTGTTTTCATCGACGATAATGTTCGTCCTCATATGGTGGGGTTTCAGGATGAATACCTGAAAGGTGAAGATATACAATACAAAGAATGGATTGTCCAGACAAGTCCTCATAATCTAACTCCATCGAGTACACTTGGGATGCATTAGAATGGCAAGTTGCAAGTCATCAGCGCACTCCAAGAACAACCCGAGACCTGAAAACTGTTGTGACAGAGGAATGGAAACGTCTCCTTGTTGAGCTCCTCATCTGTTGTATACCGTGAAGCTGCTCACTATTTCTCATTTAACGACACAAAAAGGGTTTATAAAAAGACTCATGCGCATGCGCGGGGAGAGGGCAGGGTGGCCGCCATTTTGGGGTCAAATAAGCTGAGTCAAGCGCCTTGAAGTCAGTATAACTCGAGATCGCGTAGAGGTAGAATCGTGATATTGGTATCAAACGATTCGTCTGGATGAGATCTGTCTAAAAACCAATGATTCATAAACATTTAATAAGTACTTTATAAGTTATGAGTGATAAACGAAAAAAACATTTGTGAGAAAATTAAAATGTTTAAATATCTGAAGCAAAAGTCCGACTCAAAATACTGCAAACGTATATCAGGAGAAAGAAGAACTCAAAGGAATCGAATAAGCCCAAAACGACTAATTCAGAACGATGTAGGGCTTACAGACAGAAGAAGGAAGCCGAAGCGGCGCAACGCGTGGAGCCACAACCAAGCACTCCTACAGCTACTACATGTGAACCAATGGACTAATAATTGGCCGTGAGTGAAACTTGGATGAATGATTTTAGTCCCATACATTTGCCCGGTTTCGAATTGAAGGCGAAAAGAAATAGGGCAATAGCCCAACACAAACCATCCACTTCCAAACGTACTAACTATTTCACCCACAAAACGAACTGCGGGGGTGGGGGGCGGGGGAGTTGCCATTTGCAGAAACATTAGTAGTCTAACAGATTGCCAACCGGTAAATGTCTCAGTCAACAACCGATTGAGAATTGAAGATGGCTATGCGGGGGACATGTGTCTGGTCAAACTCGCTTCACACTTGGTTCGGTTTACATTCATCCCAACGTTTCACAAACATCACTAGAGGTCTTCATGTCCCGGATGCTATGCGATTACTCTGAAAACATCAAGAAAATCGTACCAAGTATGGTACCGGATACCCAAGTGCCTATCATTCTCACTGGTGACTTTAACATTGATGTGCAACAAAACACCAACTTACTCAAGTTCATGGAAGACAATTTTGGCTTGATTTATAGAAATTCTCCACCAACTACCTTAGGCAATACTTGTATCGACTTAACCTTTGTACGAAACATAGATGTGAATTGTATGCCATATGTTTGTTACTTCTCGTATCATCGCCCTTTAATAAATGAAATTATAGTCAAACTGCATTCCTCTTTCATTTATCCCCGACTTCTACCTCAAAACCCTTACTGTCAAACACGTATCCACGTAAATGAAAACTGAGGGTGTGTCCCGGACACAGCCTGCCCCCATTTTTATGCTTTCCAACCGTAGGTTGAAGGAGCGTATATGCTCCAGCTTTGTCCGTCTGTCCGCACGATAACTCACGTAAAAATGGTTCGATTTCAATGAAATTTTAGTATATGGTAGGGGACCACCTGGGGACGAGCCTTATTGAAAATGGGCGAAATGGGGTCAAAGGTAAGGCCATAGGAGCGATATCAATTCCATCGCCGTTATGCGTCATAGCTTACGTAAAAATTGTTCGATTTCGATTAAATTTTAGTATGTGGTAGGGAACCGCTTCGGCACGAAACCTATTGAAAATGGGTGAAATGGGGTCAAAGGTAGTGGGATCCATTCCATTGCCCTTACGCATCATAACTTGAGTAAAAATGGTTCGATTTCGATGAAATTTTAGTATGTGGTAGGGGATCACCTGGGGACGAACCCTATTGAAAATTGGCGAAATCGGGTCAAAGATCAGGACATAGGAGACCATTTCCATCTCAGTTCAGGCAGGCATGACCAACATGTGTCAGTTGACAACCTCCAATGTTTTTGAAAAAATTATGGTAGCTACTCCTAATAGAGATATAAAGTACTGCAAACGGATTTTTCATAAAAAAAATTTTTGGTCGAGCTACAGCATTTTGAAAATAGGCAAAAAATACACTCGTAACGAAAATCATGTGAAACGCCAAATTTTTAAGTGCACGCTGCTCCAGAACCCTAACAGGTAGAGACTTGAATTTTTTTTTTTTTTTTTGAAGCTTTTGAATTGGCCTTTCTTCAAATTTACAGAAATTGGTCAAACGAATGTTACAGATCGCAAAAAAAAAAAAAAAATTATATTTATTACAAAAAAATTATTTTCCACAAATTTAGGATTTTTTTTTAAGAAAAAGACTTATCAGGTGGGTAAGTGTGCCAACCTGCACCCCTACTAGGGTTGTCTTAGCAGTAATTTTATTTTTATCTTGTGATGCTTGTAACTCATAAAATTAATTTTTAAAATATACAAAATTTAAAAAAATCAACATTTTGAATTACAATATCTCAAAAACCCCATTTTGTAAAATTCTGAAATTTTGTGCAAACAATGTCCTAATGGTAGGTAGTTTACTGGGGGAATCAGGTTACTGGATTTTTGCCTTGAAAATTTCTTACATATTTTTTAAAATGACACTTTTTTCAATTTCTTTTTTTCCAATTTCTTTTTTTTTTTCCAATTTTTGAAAAATGGTACTTTTTTTTTCAAATTTTTTGAATTAAGTGAAAAAATGAGAACTGTAAACATTATTTAGTAAATTTTTAATAGCATAAGAACACAATTTCCGGCAGGGCTCGCACTAAGCATTCACCAAGTAGCCAAATGTGACTAAATCCGAAAATGGCAAGGAAAAATTAGTAACAGTGAAAATGGTGGTGAATGATTTTATGAACCTTGGGCAATTTTTGACTCATGGGTAAACTGCAATTTGCAGTAATTTTTGGGCTAAACTGCAATTGATATGATTTCAAAGTTTGATATTCCAAAGCTGTGGCACTGAAAATGGTACTGCCCAGTGCAATTTTTATGGAGTACTGTGAAACACCTATTAAGGCTGCTTGAGAGTCATTGGGGGAGTCAATGAAAATAGGAGCTACTGAAGGTGGGGGATATCGAGAAGAAAGAAACTCTTCCGTAATTTATAATGAGCGGATCCAGAGAAATGGGATAGCAGTTAAACAGTCTGCAGCACATAGTCCAGTGTTGGTTTTGCACTTTGACTTTGCTCAGAACTGATATGTAATTCTACCTGATGAAGTGCAAAGTTACTACTGGCAAACAATGTCCACATCTCACTCTTTACATGCATTGTATACTTTCCAAATGAGACTAAGTCTTTTGTGGTAGCATGTAATGATATAAGCCATGACACAGCACATGCTCTGTGTGCCATTCTGCTCATAAAAAGGGAAATTGCTAAGACTTGTCCTTTGGAAGAATTTAAAACAATTGTTTACGTCTCAGATGGAGCAGCCGAGCACTTCACTTCAAAAACAAATATCAGTTCTATGAACTTATGAAGGGGGACCCAAATGTAACAAGGAAGTGGATCTTCTCTGCCACAGGGCAATGCAAGAGTGCATGTGATGGTGTGGGTGGCCTGTGCAAACATTTTGCTACTAAATTCAACTTACAGAAAGAAGCGTCACAAGCTATGAGAGAAGCACCTTCATTTGTTGAAACTGTCTCCCCCTTGATCCCAAAGACTAAACTTCTACTCCTCACAACTTGTGAAGTTAAAAGACTTGTCCTTTGGAACCAGCAAAGTACTTGTGAAGTTAAAAGACTTGTCCTTTCCTATCGAACCAGCAAAGTAGAAGAGTGGGATACAGTAAAATCTGTTGTTGAAATACACTCACAGCATTCCTGGTTAGTACAAGGAAATAAACCATCAATGGCCAAAACAGTCTGACACCCACATAACGCAGTGCAATTTTCAAGCCAACAAAAAAAAAAAAAAAGAAACCATTTTCTGTGAATGATTTTCAAATAGGAGAAGTTGTAGGATGCATTTATGACGATAACTGGTGGATGGATGGGACAGATTACAAACATATCTAAAGAATTCAAGGACATAACAGTATCTTTCATGGACCAGCCAGAGATTTTTGGTGGCCAGAAGAATGTGGCAAGAAAACAGGTCAAGTGTCCAGTGCCCTTAAAAAATGTACTTCTAAAGGTGAATGCCCCAACTCCTGTTGAATGTTCTGCACGATTTCATACCTTTGATGAGAAGGAAATCGATAAAATCCAGCAGTTTTTCTCAGTTTGAATAATTTGTAGTTATGATGGTAAGCTCATAATTTTTTTTTTTTTTGAGGCTTTTTTTCTTATGTAAATAGAGAGTGAATCCTAACTGCAACTGAGATAAAGTATTGTATGTGTAAAGACTATGGATTTAAAAAAAAAATCAAACATGTACATAGGTGACAATTATTGAAAATCATAAAAATGACTTTAAAATATAGATTGACACTGCAATTTGGAATATATACTCAGGTAAACTTTTCAGAAATATCTTTCGCAGTTTTTTTTTTTTAATAATAACCCAACCATGAGGTTTGAGCAGGAGAGAAGCACATTTTCAAAAATTTGTAGGAAAATTTCAAGGCAAAAATCCAGTAACCTGATTACCCCAGTTAAATACTTACTACCATTAGGACATCGTTTGGACAAAATTTCAGAATTTTAAAAAGTGGGGTTTTTGAGATATTGCAATTCAAAAATGTTCATTTTTTTAAATTTTGTATATTTTAAAAATTAATTTTATGAGTTACAAGCATCACAGGATAAAAATAAAATTACTGCTAAGAGAACCCTAGTAGGGGTGCAGGTTGGCACACTTACCCACCTGATAAGTCTTTTTCTTAAAAAAAAAAAAAATCCTAAATTTGTGGAAAATTAAATTTTTTTGTAATAAATATAATTTATTTATTTTTTGCCATCTGGTAAGATTCGTTTGACCAATTTCTGTAAATTTGAAGAAAGGCCAATTCAATAGCTTCAAAATAAAAAAATAAAAAGTCGAGTCTCTACCTGTCATAGTTCAGTAGCAGTGTGCATTTAAAAATTTGGCGTTTCACATGATTTTCGTCACGATTGTATTTTTTGCCTATTTTCAAAATGCAGTAGCTAGACCAAAAAATTTGTTTATGAAAATTCCTTTTGCAGTACTTTATATTTCTATTAAGAGTAGCTACCATAATTTTTTCAAAAAAATTGGAGGTGGTCAACTGACAATCCCTGCCTCAATTGAGATGGAAAGGGTCAGGAGCGGTATCCATTCCATTGCAGTTATGCGTCATAACTTACGTAAAAATGCTTCTATTGCGACAAAACTTTAGTATGTTGTTCCGGAGGTATACTGGACCGGTTCTGTTGAATATAATCGAAATAGGGTCAAAGGTCAGGGCACAGGAGCGAGATTTATTCCACAGCCATTATCCTCATAACTTGAGTAATAACTTGTGCAATGATTTCTGGTATGTTGGAAAGCGTATCATAATCAATGCATTGCATGATTTGACTAACTTGTTTTATTTTATTGGGGGTTTAACAACCCCAATAAAATGAGCAACTCCATGGTCTATAAGCTGGCGCCCCATCCTTACTTCAGGGCCACTGGTTCCAGGGAGGAGAGAGCCAGTGCCGACAACATCCATGTCTCACCGGGATTCGAACCCGGACCCAACTCGGACGCATGATCAGTAGCCAGCGCTTAGACCACTGCGCCACAAGGGCGGGAGAGAGGTTTCCAGAAATTGCGTAGTTAATGAAAATACAGGACTCCTCTGGATGCTTTGCTTGAAAATTTAATGACTTCGAAAAGCAAAAGTGGCACGCTGTCCTTGAAAATTTAATGACTTCGTATTGCAGTTTCATACGTAGTTTCCTTAAGATTTTGTTCATGAAATTTGAAATCGAATTGTTTTCTGTATTGGACGGTATTTGTTTTATTTATATATTTTTTTACTTTTATTTTTTTTGTACACTGGGATGAACTTGAGTTTTAAGTGGTATACCTAGGTAACATTTCCTTCACTGATGACATCTCGAATCATTTGTACTTCCAATTTTTTGTAGTTTGCTTTTATCTTATAAACGCCTAAACGTGTCAAAAGTTAAACCGCTTGGACACCTATAAAATGTCACTGAGCTTCGTTAACCTCTGAAAATTTTTAGCATCTATGTGTGTGTGTGTGGTTTGGAGGTTGGTGACCACCATGAGCCCGTCCCTCATTTGGAGCGACTGGTTTCGGGCTGGGGAGCGGGGCAGGTGCTATAGGACAAGAGTACAGCCAAAGTTTCATCCTGGGCTCACCCACACGAATGAGCCAGCTACTCAGAACACCCGGCCACTTGGCTGGCCACACGGAGGCAATACGGATCAGTCATACTTATTCGAGCCGCCCCGGTGGCGCAGTGGTCTAAGCGATGGCCTCTGATCATTCGTCCGAACGGGGTCAGGGTTCGAATCCCGGTGAGGCATGGGTGTTGTGTTTGCCTTACGGCACTGGCTCTCTCCCTTCCCTGGAACCAGTGACCCTAAATTAGGGACGGGCGACTGCTTATAGCCCATTGAGTTACTCACGGTGGTCGTTAAACCTCCAATCAAAAAAAAAAAAAAAAAAAAAAAAAAAATACTTGTTCGACACTGGGTATATTTCAATTGCCGATTTGTTTCACTAAAGCAGAATCATCGTTCTGTTAATACAGAGAGCATCCTGAAAGTAATGTCTCCTCCTTAATAACTTTTGAAATTTGAAGTGATTTTCATGAACCTGCAGTGGCATGTGCTATGATATGTTACCAACGTGGGAACAATTTTTTTCAGAATCGGAAATAAAGATCATGAATGACAGAGAAAAGCAGCGGGCCGTAACTGAATTCCTGGAAAAAGAGTTATGTGGGGCTCCAGAAATCCACAGAAGACTCCTTTAGGTATATGGAGCTGCCACAATCGATATCAGTAAGATTAATGAAGAGGTTTCGAGAGGGAGAAAGTTCAGTGTTGGACAAACAACATAGTGGAAGACTCGCAACTGCAGCGACAGATGCCAGCAGGCAAAGAGTGAAAGACCTCATCACAGCTGATCATGGTGTCACCATCCAGGAGCTGTGGGATGCAATTCATTGTGGCCATAGTGCTATGAAAACATTAATTAGGGATCTGGGTTACAGAAAAATGTGTTCAAAGTGGATCCCAAGAAACCTGACCCGTGAACAATGTGAGTAAGGGGTGGACATGAGCCGGAACATCTTGTACTGTTATGAGAGGAAGAGTGAGGTGTTTTTCTCTAATGTTGTGACGGGGGATGAAACCTGGGTGTTCTTTTATGACCCAGAAACAAAACGTGCGTCAATCGAATGGCACCGCACGTCTTCACTTCGACAGAAAAAGGTGAAAACAACTCATTCCAGAGGGAAAGTGATGGCAACAATTTTCTGGGATAAACGTGGTGTCATTTTGCCTGATTTCCTTGAACGGGGTGCAATAATAAACAGTGCTCACTATGTGCAGACATTGAAGAAGCTAAAGGAAGCTATCAGAAGGAAAAGTGTTGTTTTACACCATGAAAACGCACGTTCCTACACCTCAATGGAGACTTCACAGGCTATTGCCAAAATGTGGCAGACGGTGATGCCCCAACCCCTATAGTTCTGATTTGGCTCCCTCCGACTTTTTCCTGTTTGTCCCTTTGAAAAACACTCTTCGTGGGGAACGTTTCGACAATGTGACAGACGTTACACTTGCTGTGAACTGATTTGTAAAACGACAGCCTCAGGAATTTTTCCAAAATGGATTTTACCAATGGGTTCAAAGATGGCGGAAATGTATAGAAAGTATTGTTAATAATGCTAGCTTTGAATAGGCTAGCATTATTAACAATATATCCAAGTATTTTGCCACCAAGTTTTACATTTTTGCTGCTACAAATAAAAATCTTATGAGGGACGAGGAATTACTTACAGGATGCCCTTTGTATCTTGCAAATATGTCCACTGAACTTTTTAGCAACATCCATTGAGCTACAATCACTGACATTCGAGGGACAAAATTATGTACTTATTTTTCTAAGGTGTTGGTATAAAGAAAAGCTTTGCCGCCCAGTGGCCGAATAGTCAGTGGCGTAGGTTTCTGGCTAGTCGTCCGAGTTGTGTTTGGGTTCGAGTCCTATGAGGAATGATTGGTGTGTTTGTCTTTCAGTGCTTGTCACTTCCTTCCCTGGAACCAGTGACCCCAAATTAGGGACGGCGACTGCTTACAGACCTTAGAGGCGTTCAGGTAGTCGTTTAGGTTCCATGGATTTTGCGGACAAAGAGGGTCGCGAGGTGGAATTTGGGGACAGGAAGAGGAGTTGAAACATTATAGAGTTGACGGGGATGTTAACGAGCAGTCTGATTTGATTTCCCCATTCAAGCCTACTGAACGGCGGGGAAAGAGATGTAAAACAAATTAAGTAATTACACGTTCGAGTCACATTATTGTGACCACCAGCTAATATCGAGAGTAATCACCGTGTGCAGCGCGGACAGCAGCTAGACGGGCTGGAAGTGACTCAGTGGGGTGATGGAAGGTGTTCACAGGAGCCATGCTGACTGCAGTACATCTAACAGCTGCTGGAGGGTGCGTGGTGGAGGATCCATAGAGCGAACAACACGATCGAGGTGGTCCCACAGATGCTCTGGAAGATCCCATCCGCCCCAGGGAAGACAATCAGCATGTATGGGTGTACGACTGTACGTGGTCTGCAAAAGATGGATTCGCTTTCCACAGGTATGAGTGGACCTAGAGAATGCCACGAAAACATTCACCAGACCATAACCCTGCCCCCAACAAATTGTGTTCTTCCAGCAATGGTTAAAGAGATGTTTCTCGCTTTATACGCCAACGTCCATCCGTTCGATGAAACACAAAATGTGACTCATCGGAGAAGGCAATCCTTTGCCACTCAGCGGAGGTTCAATTGCGTTACTGCCGTGCAAACGTAAGCCTTTTCTGCCGATGCACCTTCGTTAGCATAGGTGCAGTGGGTGTTGGTCAACTGCACTGACCTCATTACGAAAAAATTCAGCTGCTCTCTCAGCCTCTCCCGATTAATGGGCTCACTGCCCTGGACACAGACACCCTACTCCACTCCATCCCACCTCCACCCCCAGAGATTACTGCACTCAGAGACCACCGAACTTGAGGTGTGTTTCAATTACCTTTTCTTGGCGATCTGCGTTCCTCTTCCGAATTAGGAAGAACATTTTGATCTGAGAGCAATTCCCGGAAAGTAAACTTGATATAAGAGGTTCACTGTTTCTCAAACTTTGGCATACGGTTCACAGAAAAATACGAGGATTTCTTTGCCTTTTTTCCGCTTAGCGAACTTCCAGTGCTTTCATTATTTATTACTGCATGTTTTATATTTTTGAAGATCGATCAAAACTTGAATTATTGATAAGTCTGTTGCAATAAATAACATGTTTTTACTAAGTTGTGGAATCTGAGGAAGCATTTGCTGGAACAGTGAACGTCGACCGAATCTATGGTAAAATCGACAGTCTGTTAGCGATACCACGAGAAGGTTGACACTTCCTCTCCCCAAAAGTTTTTTTTTATTCCATTGTTGCTATTTATTTTTTCAATTAGTAAACAGTCATTTCCCGCAGTAGTATGATCAGTTTTAATGGCCGTTCTGAAATATCCTCTGTTGCTTTTCGCTTAACATTATTTGATATGATTTGAAGGGAGAGAAGTTTTGGTGGGTCATGGTTGTGACAGAAATCGGATTGTAAAATAACCGAGGCACTAGTATCCAGGTACACTTTTGCCAAGCATTTGCGTTCTGTATCAACGCAACTTCCACCCTATCTCTGTTTCTACATTTTAATAGAATTTGTATCCTAAATGTATCAACAGTTGTTTTTTTTTTTTTTTTCGCTCTTTGGCTGTGCATAAACTCCATGTTACCTCTGTAATCGCTGTCTGAAAAATGATGCAGTGCAATGCAATGCAACCACACCACTGTTTTGCAAAGAGTCGATGGCGCATTGTCCATCACAGAGCATCTTATGCCTGAAGCTCCCTGTTCCCCTCTTCCCCTAGAGGGGAGGGGAAAATATGTGGGTCTTCTGTTTCCACCTCTCCCTTCTTAAGTACAGCTGACCTATCAGATCAGGATCACAGAATAGGGTCAGTGCAGAAGACCCATGCCCGGTGCAGTGACCATCCGTCTGCATCGGAGCCCCATATACAGCAGGGCTCGCTGAACTGTCGTTTTAGAGACACTTCCGGTAGCCTCCTGGTTCATTAGGCTAGTGAGTTGCTCCACTGTAGCGTGTCGATCGGCCCTTACGCACCTTCGAAGCAGACGTTCACCTCTCACATCAATGGCGCGTGCTGCTCCGCATTTTGCACGCAAACAGTTCACAAAATACGCTGTTTCAGAAATACTGCCACCCTTGGCCCGAAAGCCGATAATCATTCCTTTTTGCAAATCTGATAAATCGCTCTTTTTATCAATGACAGCAACGAGGGATATGTTTTCAGAATGTCTACAGCACACCTTATATATCCTCCAAGCCAGCTCACGACACGTGCCTTCTTTCATTGGCTACGCGCTGTTGAATAAAAAGGAGGTGGTCACAATAATGTGACTCGACTGTGTATATTAAGGATCATATTAAAACAAATACATAATAATCATATTAATATTAAAGGTCAAACAGAAGTTATCGCTCTTTCCACGTTTATAAGTGAGTCACGGAAAAATTCTCATTGACCGCCACCGGGAATCGAACCCAGGGTCTTCCAGTTACGCGCCGGATATGCTTCCACTGCACCATAGCGGCCTCGAATTCCTCCAGACATAAACGTGGAAAGAGCGATGACTTTTGTTTGATGTTCCTAGTCAACGTCAAATGTCTGTATTAATTATTCATTGCCTTCTAGTTATTTGTTCAGTTGCTGCTTACCATCTTTGGTTAATACATTGTGCGGGGCTCCAAGAAGCAACCTGCCAAGTGGCTTGGCAGCAAGGTATATGAGTCTGGAGGAATTCGAGGCTGCTGTGGTGCAGTGGAAGCATGTCCGGCGCGTAACTGGAAGACACTGGGTTCGATTTCCGGTGGCGGCCAATGATAATTTTTTCGTGACTCACTTATAAAAGTGGAAAGAGCGATGACTTCTGTTTGATGTTCCTAGTCCACGTCAAATGTTGTATTAATATTAACGGTTTTGTTAAAACAAACTACGCTTTCCTTACTGACGGAACTGTGCATTTCCACTATGGTCGGTGTAATTACTTCAGATTTTTACATTGATGATTATTATTGTTAAATATTGAACAAAATCACCATGGAACGTGTAAATTCATATGATTTTAATTTTAGCAGTAAAACAGAAAACAGTTCAGCTAAATTTCTTTTATCACTATCGCCAGAAGTATCGCCAGTGAGATAATATAAAGCATCATAGGTTGCATCAAAATTATACCTCAGTACTTTTACAGCATCGATCCTACTTTCCCCATTTTCTTTCAGAGGGCGGTTTTCCAATTGCGCTCCCAGTTGGCACGTTTCCTTGCTTTCCCGGTTTGCGCGTCCCTGATCGGTGGGGATCTACAAGTATCCGAGAAGTCCACTGTTTGCCTTCTTTGTCCGCAAAATCCACGATTTTTCAACTGTCCACAAAATCCACGCCGTCGTCGTTAATCCCCCCTCCCCCAGAAAAAGGCGGGGTAGGCAAAGTTACTTCCTGATTCGCCTATTCTTGTTTGGCCTATTCCTGCTACTTCGAAAGTTAATGGGTTCCGCCATTTTAGGCGATGAAAGAATTCTTGATTCGCCTATTCCTGTCTCGCCCAAAACTTTCATTTGCTAGAAGGGAGAGTTTCACCTGGAGCAAACTTTCCTTTTCCCCTATTCTTGTTTCGCCTATTCCTGGTACGTCGAAAATTAATAGGGCGAGAAAATGCTATTACATTATTTCGCTTAAGCTTTGACGGAGTGATTTAAAAAAAAAGATACATCTTAACCTCCCGTGTTTTTTTTTTTTTTAATCGAAACACTAAATCTTTCCTGTGTTAAAAAAAGGACAATTTTTCCCGTGAAAAAAAAAAAAAAAAAAAAAGCTAGTGTTATCCCTAGGGTTTGAAACTAGCTTTATTTCTTTAATCGAAAAAAAAGCCAAGTAGAAAACAAAGCTGTGCAAAACATTTGTAATTTAAAAAAAGGGAGGGGGAGGGATGCTATTATATTATTTCGCATGAGCTTTGACGGAGTGATTTAAAAAAAAAGATGCATCTTTACCTCCCGTGATTTTTTTTTTTTATCATAACACAAAAACTTTCGTGCGTTAATGTATAAGACGTCAAATGCTGAGTAAAAAGCAAAAGAGACCATGACACAATTGTTTACCTCTTCGGTTCAAAGGCCAGAACTATCTGGGAAAGAAGCTAGTAAAGTTGATCATATGTAGAGGATTTTAAGAAGGGAGTGTCTGGCCCCAGGTCTTAAACAACCCTTAGAAATAGGAGATTTGGGCTAGAGTGCCCGATAGGAAAGTGACACGGAAGCGAAGTAGAAAGGGGGAGGAAGACGCCCTTATTCATTACCGGGGGCCAGTATCCGGGTCCGACGGCTTAACGTGCCCATCCGACGCACGGCGGACATTTAGTGGATCGAGCGTTCGTACCTGCGTGGGATCGAACCCGAGGCCATTTCTGTGGCAGTCACGAACGTTGCCCACTAGGCCACCCGCGGCCGCTAGTAAAATTGTGGCTCTACATCTTTAATATTATCTGAGCCTGTGACACTCATAACAGAATTCAGAAGTCACTAAAAAAGCTGATGTATGGCAGCCACAGTTTAATTTATGGCGACTTAAATGCTTTTTACCACTTCATGTTGAGTCAAAAAAGCCGCACCGTGTACAAAGGGGAGTCCAACGCTAACGAGTTTTTTACTATCATGATGCTAGTAGGTTTTCGGTAACCTGAGGGAAATATAATAATGTAACTGATATATCTTCAGATTTTTACAAATATTATTTCCTATGTGCACGTGCCAAATATTAGCTTACCCCTTAAAATCTATAAATAAGACCTTAGCTTATGTCCTTCATGAGCTGCTCAGAATCAATATGTTGTGTCTAATTTTGCCTCATTTTATTTTTAATAGTTTCATTTTATTTTTTATAGTCTCATTTTATTTTTTAATTATATACATACTTAATGTGTCTAACTTAAAAGTTATAGCTTCTAGTTTACAAAAGTGATCTTGAGCCTAGATGCCTTGTAAGCATTAGGGCATAACGTGATGCCTTTTATTTTCATCTGTGGTTTCAAAAATGCACTCCCAGTGTTACGGCTAGAATATGGTACCTAGGGGAGAGTTCCTCCATATCCTACTTTCGTTTGTAACAAATTTGTTTTCTTATAAACGCATAGGGATCTTTCCAACATGGGGAATTTTTATGACCGGAAATTTCTGCTACTAGGATTTACACATGTGAACATTCAATAGCAATAAAAGCAGGCCATTTTCGGAAGTGGCTGATGTCCGGTGGGCTCATGTCGTAGTCGGTCAATGAAGTTCGGCTCGTGTCCGGACCCCTGGTCCTATGGGGTCATGTACTCTCTTCGTTTTTGGCCGAAATAAAAATCTGTATTTGATTACTGATGTACATCCTGTTTAATTTTTTGAAGAAAATTTTGATGCATTACAATATGTTCTTGTCCGTAATGTAAACAGCTTATCGTTTACCATTATAACACATCTGTTTCTACGGTTTTGAAGTTAAGCAAACAACAAGAGTAAACACACGGAATCCCATTAAAAAGATTATATATGTTAGTTAGCATTTGGGAGGTTAACACCCCCTAAATTTAAACTTTTCCAAACTTTCAAGTGCGTTGTTCGTCGATTGGTAGCGTTGTTCGTCGATTGGTAGCGTTGTCTTGTGATTTAAATTTGAGCTTTTTCGAGCCCATGAAAAAGATTATCTATGTTAGTTTACATTTAGCGGGTTAACACCCCTTAAATTTAAATTTTTCCAAATTTTTAAGCGCGCTGCTCGTTTGTTGGTAGCGTTATCTGTGATTTAAATTTGAGCTTTTTGAACCCATAACAAAGGTAATATATATAAGTTTAGGTTTGGGAGTAACCCCCTTAAATTTCAACATTTCTAAAACAAAGCGCAATTTTTATACGGTCCATAAATATTTATGTGATCAACTTTCCTAGACTAGATCGGAAACGTCCTCCGACGTTACACATTATCTACAAATCCTCCATAGTGGGAAAGTGTCCGGTTGGGCAAATGTCCGGTGGGACCCCGCATCAACATCCCTCTATCTTTTACTCTTATTTACCTTTCCTTATCAAAGCTTTCTTGAATTCTGCCGTACACCCACATAACCCCTCCCCCACCCCTCGCTATAGTTTCTCACGATTTTGATTGGCAGACACATTTAATACCTTAATCACGCTGACGACTACCTTCTGTTTATTACTTTTTACTCAGCATTTGATGTCTCCTACATTAACGCACGAAAGATTTAGTGTTTCGATAAAAAAATCACGGAAGGTAAAGATGTATCTTTTTTTAAACTACTCCGTCATAGCTTATGCGATATAATGTAAAAGCATCCCTCCCTTTTTTAAAATTATAAATGTTTTGCACTACTTTGTTTTCTACTTGGCTTTTTTTTTTTCGATTAAAGAAATAAAACTAGCTTTTTTTTTAACGGAAAAAATTGTCCCTTTTTTTTTTTTTTTTTACGCACGGAAGATTTAGTGTTTCGATAAAAAAATCACGGGAGGTAAAGATGTATAACAAAGTAAATTACTCCGTCATTTTTGTACACGCCGGGGCTCGAACCCGGGTCCCCTCATTCCGGACTAAGTCGCTCTACCAATTGAGCTACGCGGACGTTCATTATTGCTGCTATCTGCCTTTATATCGTGTGCGTCCTGTCCTGCTGGGTAGTTACTAAATTTTCTGCAGAACTTTTTACTGAGTTTGTATGCAGTAAAAGCAGGGAAAACGTTGTCAATTTACAGTGGAAAGTAATAGTATTAAATTTTTGTATGGAATGTTAGACAACAGCGTAGATATGAAAAATATGATATCATTATCTGCAGCAGTCACATTCACTGCTTGACAAAGAGCTTAAATACTTTCAAGAACTTTTTCTTGAGGGTATTTTTTTTTTCTCTTGATGGTCGATTGTGTGATCGCTGGAGTTTCGTGGTTTATTTTTTATATTGTTTCGAGGTTTTTTTCTTTCCGCAGTTCGTTTCTTATATTGACGGTAAATTACCGTTTTAGAGATGTGTTAACAGAAAATTCTGAATTTTCAGAAACCTTTCTGCAATTTCTTTCTTATAAACGGAAAATCTCCGTTCTCACTTTTCCCGTGTCCGTATGACGAGAAATTACAGGCAATAAGAGCGATTGGTGAGAATGCTTGAGGTTTGATTAACTTTTAAATTTCAACCGTCTGTCGAATTTTGAGTTCTGTAGCGAGATCGGATATTGTGGATAGCATACCGCATGAATTTTTTTATTGTGTGGCACAGGATATTTCTTCTCCTCTCCCCTATTTTGTGCACCAGCTATTTATTACATATTGCGTTACTGTAAAAAAACCGGGTGCTTAACTTATTGTACAGATGATTATACGATGTCTATGTATCAGTCTTTGGAAAACTTAAGACAAAAGCTATAATGGCTATCAAGAGTAAATTTTATATTTAGGTTCTTTTTGTGAAATAAAATACTACAAAAAAGTACATTTCACCTTTTTTAAAGATTACTGAAAGTCATTGCCAGTTTAAAAAAAATAAAGTTGCAAAGCATTTTGTTGCTTCGAAAAATCACGATGAAAAATGCTTAATTTGTAAAAAGTCCTCCTGCAGAAAAAAAAAAATATTACAAATCTATTCAGAAAAATAATAATCTCCAACAGAAAATTAAATGACTAAATCACTCACATTAATGACAAAAAACAAAATTTCATCGTCGCGGCATTCGTTTTACGATGCACGAGACTCCTGTTGAGCCAGCTCTAACGACGGTGGTTCGATTCTGACACCAGCGGAGGGATTATCTGGGGGTAAGTGCTGTACAGGGTCGTCGGTTTTGCGGAATTTCAGTTTAAATACGGAAAAACCTGAAATGGACTTTTCTGAAATAAACGGAATTTCTGACTACGGAAAATCTGTGAAAATACGGAATTTAAAAAAAACGGGCACTTTTAAAAACGGAAATTTCTGAAAAACACGGATACCTACCGGCAACTTTGCTGCACGTTATTTCCAGAAATTTTCTGTAAATTCACACCACTTATTTTTTACAGTGTGTGGTATGTGTGGTAAAAATGGCTACACAACAAAAAGGGACAGTGGGAATTTACGTGTGGTGTTTTTGCATGCTGGTTTACAATTAAGAAGCTAGGTGGAACAACGACTTAATCACAACAACATGGTTCTGAGAAATTCAGTTTTAAAGATTTTAGACAGTCCATACTCATATCTACAGGCACGTAAAGATAACAATTGTTATAAAAATACATTTATTTATATAAAAAACGAAAGAACCGCCGAACACCTTAAGTCTTTGTTCCACCCGGCTCATCAATTTCTGTTTGCCCCCCCTCCTAAGAACTAAGATACTGGCGCCCACAATTACTCATATTATAAAAAGCGTGTGTGAATAAAGAAAGGTAGGTTTCCTTGATCACGCAGACGGAATAATTATTATTAAGTTCGTCTCATTTATCTTTCATTTCATACTATTTCATCAGTTCCACTGGTGGACGAATGTTCTTGAGAAACAAAATTCGAATATGAGTTAATGGTGAACGTGCACTCAAAGTTTTTATGAAGATGGCAAAATCATTATGGGCAGTGAAACGCTACCTATTCTGAAATTTATCAAATGTGAAATAATGTCCTGTTGCTCAGTCCTGGAAACACATAAATCTGGCCAATTTATGTGAATTTTCATTCAGGACTGACAACAGTCCAACGAATTTTCTGTAAGAGAAAATGTGTGATCATATTTTTTTTTAAGTGGTCTCTCATTTTTCTTGACATTGTGCAGGAGGTGGATATATATATATCATCATCATCATCATTGTCAACCATTATCAATCCACTGCTGGACGAAGGTCTCCCCAAGTTTCCTCCACAACGGTCTGTCTTGTGCCAGTCTCCTCCATGTCACCCCTGCATACTTTAGAATTTCATCCACCCATCTCCCATGTGGTCTTCTTCTGGGTCTTTTCCTGTCCCTTGGAATCCAATCTAAAATTTCGGCTGTCCATCGATGATCTGTCCTTCTGGCAGTATGTCCAGCCCATTGCCATTTCAGGGATTTAACTCTGATCATGATGTCTTCCACTCTTGTCATTTTTCGGATCCACGAGTTCCTCTTCTTATCTCTCCTGGTTACACCAAGTATGCACCTCTCCATGCTTCTTTGAGTTGCCTGCAGCCTTTGTATGTCTCTTTTAGTTAAGGTCCACGTCTCTGCACCATACGTAAGCACTGGAAGGATGCATTGATCAAACACTTTTCTTTTAAGACATAATGGCATATTGCTCTTGAAAATTATGCTGTTTCTTCCAAAAGCTCTCCAGGCAAGTTTTGTACGCCGATTAATTTCTTCATCAATGTGACCCTCACTTGATATCTGCTGTCCAAGATAAACGTACGTATCTGTTATCTCCAGCTTTTCTCCATCAATCGATAAATCTTCATTTCTTGTAAAAGCATTGAACATCACTTTTGTCTTCTGAAAGTTCATTTTTAATCCCACTTCTTTACTCTTGTCAGCAAGTTCCTGGATCATACTCTGCAGCTCTGATGGGGTAGTTGCAAAAATGACTATGTCATCAGCAAAACGAAGGTGGGTTAGATAATCTCCATTAATCTTTATCCCCTTGTTTTCCCAGCTCAGTGACTGAAAAACACCCTCCAATGTGGCATTAAAGAGCTTCGGAGATATGGTGTCACCTTGTCTCACTCCCTTTCCAATTTTTATGTGTGTTGTATTTTCAAGCAGCCTAATCTTTGCACTTGCATTTTCATAGATGTTATTAATAATATTAATGTATGCATCTTCAATACCGCAGGTTTTCAGAGCCATTGTAACTGCTGATGGTTTCACCGAATCAAAGGCTTTTTCATAATCGATAAAAGCCATGCACAGTGGAAGTTCATATTCCCTCGCTCTTTCAATTAGTTCTCTCAGCACATGGATATGATCTATTGTGCTGTAGCCACTCCTGAATCCAGCTTGTTCTCTCGGTTGAGCCATGTCCAGTGTTACCTTCAAGCGGTGTGAAAGAACTTTAGTGAAGATTTTATAAACTACTGATAGGAGGCTGATAGGTCTGTAGTTTCCGAGATCCTCAATGTCACCTTTCTTATGTAGCAGGATCATTGTAGCGGTGTTCCAATCCTCAGGAATCTTTCCTTCATTAAGGCATCGAGTGAAAATTTGGGCGAGTACTGTTTCGATTTCTCCACTTGCTTCTTGTATGATGTCTACAGTAATTCCATCTTCTCCTGGAGCTTTTCCCCGCTTCATGTTCTTGATTGCATGTGCAACTTCTGCTGGAAGGACTGGAGGAATTCTGGTACTGGTATCTTTCATGATGTCTGGAGTGCATGTATCATCCCTTTCATATAATTTGGAGTAGAAATCTTTCACTCTTGTCAAAATTTCGCCTCTATTTCTTGTTACAGAACCATCTTCTTTTCTCAGTGCCATAATCTGTTTTCTTCCCTTACTGAGATGTCCCTTTGCTATCTTTAGGCTTTGGTTGTTTTCAATTGCTTTCCTCACTAGTTCACAGTTGAATTTTCTTACGTCTTCAGTGATACTTTTTCGTACTGTCTTGCATAGCTCTATATATTCCACTTTGGAAGTCACATCTTCTTTAGTTGTCCTCATCTCTCTTCTTTTTTGCATCAACATTTTCGTTTTTCCTGATAATTTATTTACATGCAACTTGTTCTTAGACCCAGCTAATTTTGTTGCTGTTTCCATAAGAGCTTTTGTTACTTTTCTGTTAACTTCAGAGATGTCCACTTCTTCCGATGTTAGGTATTCCAAAGCAGAGAACCTGTTCTTCAGTTCCAACTTGAACGTATTATGGTGTTTTTTAAGGTTGGTTATATCAATACATTTTGTTTGTCTTATGAGCTTGCCACGTTCAAGTTTAGTGTTGAGGTGCATCTTACATCTCACCAATCTATGGTCACTACCTGTGTTGAACTTGTTTAGCACACTGCAGTCTTCTATGACGAATTTTTTGTTACACATAATAAAATCAATTTCACTTGTCGTCCCATTTGGATGTCTCCATGTCCATTTCCTGTGTGGTTTTTTCTTGAAGAAGGAGTTCAAGATGAAAAACCCTTCTGCCTCTGCAAACTGAACGAGAGTATTTCCACGCTGGTTTCTGTTGCCGTGACCGAATTTACCTACTGAAATTTCATTCTGTTGCCGTTGCCCTATTTTTGCATTGAAATCTCCCATAATTATTTTCAAGTGCTGCTTACCTTTATTACTTAGATGACAAATTTCCTCATAAAATTCTTCAATTTCTTCTTCAGGATGACTTGTGGTGGGTGCATAAGTTTGAATAATCTGAGCCTGGTATCTTCTCGATAGTTGGATAACGAGTCGTGCAGCTCTGTCAGAGGTACTTTCAACTTCTACCACTTTATCCTTCAGTTTCTTGTTTATTATAAATCCAACACCACTAGTTCTGCCAGTATCTGTCCCACGATAGTAGAAGAGATGTCCACTTTTCAGTTCGATGAGATCTTCTCCTTTTCTCCTTACCTCACTTAGCCCCACGATGTCCCACTTGATCCTTTGTAGTTCCTCTTCCAATTCAAGAAGCCTTGAATCAGAAGATAGGGAGCGTCCATTGTACGTTGCCAAGGTCAGCATCAGATGGCAGCCTAGTCCGGTCCTCCGGGGATTCTTAGCACCCTCTGCCTTCATGTCGCACTGGCCGCTGCCTTGGCCAGGTACATTCCAGCTGCCGGAGACTGAGGGCCAAGATTTAAGTTGTGGAGTCATTTTGGAGGGGTTTGGCCATAACTCACCACGCTGGCCAAGCGGGTTGGTGAGTGTGGGATAGAATTTCCTCTGATCCCGATGGTATAGTTATACCGCTATTGGCGGTCGTCAGAGCCCCTTTAGTGGGAACAGGATGCACCACGAGAAGGCGGGGTTGACATTTGTCAAGGAGAGGCTGTGATGTTACGCATCACCTGACCTTACATCCCATATATATATATATATATATATATATATATTCTATAAAGAAGATACCTAAGCAAAAAAATACATATATAATTTTGACTCACACCTAATACAACATAGAAAAGGTTATGTATCTACCTGTGTGAGTAAAAGGAGAAAAGATAAAAAAATTAAATAAAACAACTGAATGTAGAAGGTGTCGAGAATACTGAGCCTTGGCTTTATCAAGGACCAGCAAAAACTCTGCATTTTCTCACTTCCACAAAGACCTAGTTGGAAATGGGTTTCTGCAAGGCCATAGATGCAAGTAACATTCCCACCTAAAATAGTTTAAAAAATATATATATAAGTCATGTCCTCCGTAGAGTA
Organism: Macrothele yani; assembly: GCA_039090855.1. Taxonomy (NCBI): domain Eukaryota; kingdom Metazoa; phylum Arthropoda; class Arachnida; order Araneae; family Macrothelidae; genus Macrothele; species Macrothele yani. The sequence continues at coordinate 77,155,735 of CM077023.1, read as the reverse complement.
GCATGACCTAGCACTAGTTAACAATTTCGCTTGCATCCATTAACCTTCATGGCCCGACCCATGCTCTTCATCTGTTACTATTAAACAGAGAGAAGAAGATTAAAGAGAACTCAAGCTGTGAGAGTGACATAATAAATAGAAATGATTTTCATCTATAACGAAATTCCAAGTTCGTTTGAGAGAGAATTTAAACCTGAAAATCAATGCAAAGAAACCCAAATTTTTACATTGCAATTAAAAAAGGAAATATAAATTTAAGAAAAAACAGATTTTTGAAAGAAAACTTGAGTCTAAAACCCCCTACTCTATTTTTCTTTAGTTAATTATTGTCTTTAACTTATTCTCGCTTTCGTGCTGTCATAAGTTGTAGAGTAGGGGGTTTTAGACTCAAGTTTTCTTTCAAAAATCTGTTTTTTTTTTAATTTATATTTCCTTTTTTAATTGCAATGTAAAAATTTGGGTTTCTTTTGCATTGATTTTCAGGTTTAAATTCTCTCTCAAACGAACTTGGCATTTCGTTATAGCTGAAAATTATTTCTAATTATTATGTCACTCTCACAGCTTGAGTTCTCTTTAATCTTCTTCTCTCTGTTTAATAGTAACAGATGAAGAGCATGGGTCGGGCCAGGAAGGTTAATGGATGCAAGCGAAATTGTTAACTAGTGCTAGGTCATACAACTCTGCGGAGGACATGACATATATATATTTTTTAAAACAATTTTAGGTGGGAATGTTACTTGCATCTATGGCCTTGCAGAAACCCATTTCCAACTAGGTCTTTGTGGAAGTGAGAAAATGCAGAGTTTTTGCTGGTCCTTGATAAAGCCAAGGCTCAGTATTCTCGACACCTTCTACATTCAGTTGTTTTATTTTAATTTTTTATCTTTTCTCCTTTTACTCACACAGGTAGATACATAACCTTTTCTATGTTGTACTTGGTGTGAGTCAAAATTATATATGTATTTTTTTGCTTAGGTATCTTCTTAGTAGAATATATATATATATATATATATATATATATATATATATATATATATATATATATATATAGGGATGTAAGGTCAGGTGATGCGTAACATCACAGCCTCTCCTTGACAAATGTCAACCCCGCCTTCTCGTGGTACATCCTGTTCCCACTAAAGGGGTTCTGACGACCGCCAATAGCGGTATAACTATACCATCGGGATTAGAGGAAATGCTATCCCACACTCACCAACCCGCTTGGCCAGCGTGGTGAGTTATGGCCAAACCCCTCCAAAATGACTCCACAACTTAAATCTTGGCCCTCAGTCTCCGGCAGCTGGAATGTACCTGGCCAAGGCAGCGGCCAGTGCGACATGAAGGCAGAGGGTGCTAAGAATCCCCGGAGGACCGGACTAGGCTGCCATCTGATGCTGACCTTGGCGACGTATAACGGACGCTCCCTATCTTCTGATTCAAGGCTTCTTGAATTGGAAGAGGAACTACAAAGGATCAAGTGGGACATCGTCGGGCTAAGTGAGGTAAGGAGAAAAGGAGAAGATCTCATTGAACTGAAAAGTGGACATCTCTTCTACTATCGTGGGACAGATACTGGCAGAACTAGTGGTGTTGGATTTATAATAAACAAGAAACTGAAGGATAAAGTTGTAGAAGTTGAAAGTTCCTCTGACAGAGCTGCACGACTCGTTATCCAACTCTCGAGAAGATACCAGGCTCAGATTATTCAAACTTATGCACCCACCACAAGTCATGCTGAAGAAGAAATTGAAGAATTTTATGAGGAAATTCCTGATCTAAATAATAAAGGTAAGCAGCACTTGAAGATAATTATGGGAGATTTCAATGCAAAAATAGGGCAACGGCAACAGAATGAAACTTCAGTAGGTAAATTCGGTCACGGCAACAGAAACCAGCGTGGAAATACTCTCGTAGAGTTTGCAGAGGCAGAAGGGTTTTTCATCTTGAACTCCTTTTTCAAGAAAAAGCCACACAGGAAATGGACATGGAGACATCCAAATGGGACGACAAGTGAAATTGATTTTATTATGTGTAACAAAAAATTCGTCATAGAAGACTGCAGTGTGCTAAACAAGTTCAACACTGGCAGTGACCATAGATTGGTGAGATGTAAGATGCACCTCAACACTAAACTCGAACGTAGCAAGCTCATAAGACAAACAAAATGTATTGACATAACCAACCTTAAAACACACCATAATACCTTCAAATTGGAACTGAAGAACAGATTCTCTGCTTTAGAAGGCCTAACATCGGAAGAAGTGGATATTTCTGAAGTTAACAGAAAAGTAACCAAAGCTCTTATGGAAACAGCAACAAAATTAGCTGGGTCTAAGAACAAATTGCATGTGAACAAATTATCAGGAAAAACCAAAATGTTGATGCAAAAAAGAAGAGTGATGAGGACAACTAAAGAAGATGTGACTTCCAAAGTGGAATATATAGAGCTATGCAAGACAGTACGAAAAAGTATCACTGAAGACGTAAGAAAATTCAACTGTGAACTAGTAATTAAAGCAATTGAAAACAACCAAAGCCTAAAGATAGGAAAGGGACATCTCAGTAAGGGGAAAAAACAGATTATGGCACTGAGAAAAGAAGATGGTTCTGTAACAAGAAATAGAGGTGAAATTTTGACAAGAGTGAAAGATTTCTACTCCAAATTATATGAAAGGGATGATACATGTACTCCAGACATCATGAAAGGTACCAGTACCAGAGTTCTTCCAGTCCTTCCAGCAGAAGTTGCACATGCAATCAAGAACATGAAGCGGGGAAAAGCTCCAGGAGAAGATGGAATTACTGTAGACATCATACAAGAAGCAAGTGGAGAAATCGAAACAGTACTCGCCCAAATTTTCACTCGATGCCTTAATGAAGGGAAAATTCCTGAGGATTGGAACAACGCTACAATGATCTTGCTACATAAAAAAGGTGACATTGAGGATCTCAGGAACTACAGACCTATCAGCCTCCTATCAGTGGTTTATAAAATCTTCACTAAAGTTCTTTCACACCGCTTGAAGGTGACACTGGACATGGCTCAACCGAGAGAACAAGCTGGATTCAGGAGTGGCTACAGCACAATAGATCATATCCACGTACTGAGAGAACTAATTGAAAGAGTGAGGGAATATGAACTTCCATTGTGCATGGCTTTTATCGATTATGAAAAAGCCTTTGATTCGGTGAAACCATCAGCAGTTGCAATGGCTCTGAAATCCTGCGGTATTGAAGATGCATACATTAATATTATTAATAACATCTATGAAAATGCAAGTGCAAAGATTCGGCTGTTTGAAAATATAACACACATAAAAATTGGAAAGGGAGTGAGACAAGGTGACACCATATCTCCGAAGCTCTTTAATGTCACATTGGAAAATGTTTTTCAGTCGCAGAACTGGGTAAACAAAGGGATAAAGATTAATGGAGATTATCTAACCCACCTTCGTTTTGCTGATGACATAGTCATTTTTGCAACTAGCCCATCAGAGCTACAGAGTATGATCCAGGAACTTGCTGACAAGAGTAAAGAAGTGGGTTTAAAAATGAACTTTCAGAAGACAAAAGTGATGTACAATGCTTTTACAAGAAATGAAGATTTATCGATTGATGGAGAAAAGCTGGAGATAACAGACACGTACGTTTATCTTGGACAGCAGATATCAAGTGAGGGTCACATTGGTGAAGAAATTAATCGGCGTACAAAACTTGCCTGGAGAGCTTTTGGAAGAAACAGCATAATTTTCAAGAGCAATATGCCATTATGTCTTAAAAGAAAAGTGTTTGATCAATGCATCCTTCCAGTGCTTACGTATGGTGCAGAGACGTGGACCTTAGCTAAAAGAGACATACAAAGGCTGCAGACAACTCAAAGTAGCATGGAGAGGTGCATGCTTGGTGTAACCAGGAGAGATAAGAAGAGGAACACGTGGATCCGAAAAATGACAAGAGTGGAAGACATCATGATCAGAGTTAAATCCCTGAAATGGCAATGGGCTGGACATACTGCAAGAAGAACAGACCATCGATGGACAGCCGAAATTTTAGATTGGATATAAAGGGACAGGAAAAGACCCAGAAGAAGACCACATGGAAGATGGGTGGATGAAATTCGAAAGTATGCGGGAGTGACATGGAGGAGACTGGCACAAGACAGACCGTTGTGGAGGAAACTTGGGGAGACCTTCGTCCAGCAGTGGATTGATAATGGTTAACAATGATGATGATGATGATATATATATATATGTCCTCTTAAGAAAAAAAAAGAGTTGAGAAAAAGTCAGAAATCTTTTCTCGGAAATTTCTCTTTCAAAATTAATCTGTATCTTCCTGGAGAGTGTTGCTCTGTGTGTTTGTCCTTTAGGTAACTGTAGTTTTTTTATGCTGTCAGTAGGTCGGAGTGAGGACATTGTATTTTAGGTGAATCGTTGTAACGTCACTTCAGAAATTTGCTTTACTCTTTTATTTTTCTGGGGAAGAAGAGAAATATATGTGTGTATAGTAATAATGGTGTCGTTCGACCATCTACTTGTATTTATGTAACCACCATCATAAGGAAAATTCTGTGTCGATTACGAATAAAATTACGAAATAATTATTTCTTGTATGGAACAGTCTGTCCTGCTTAGAATTATGGATATGTATGTATAAAGATGCCATGTAAATGTACATGATGACTTTGAGATTTTCCTTTTCTTCCTCCCCCGTCTTCTCTCATGAATTGAGGCTACCGCCTATAGATAGTTAGAAAGATTCCCTGCCCCCCCCTATTTATGGGAGGGTGTGCAAAAAGAGCTCAGCTTGCTTCTTGGCATCGGTAACATGGGGAACTTTACGCATACTCGGGTTTTCTAAGTGTGCTGGTACACAGAGGGAGGGTGATCTGCAGTATCTCTCTCTCTTTTTTTATGGGATGACCAGAGTTGGTCAAGGATTTCTGGCCAGCAACCACCTGCGTTCCCATGAGAAAAAAATTGTTAAAGGTCAGGGTGGTATCAGATGTCGCATTTGGAAAGCGTCCACCCGTTTGCGTAAGGTGATAAATTCGGGTCTGGAACCCCACCCTTTCCATGTTATGTCATAAGACGCGAGCGTTAGGAAGCGGTAACCATTTCTTCGTGACAGGCCAGCTGAAGCGCGGGAGAAAATTTCTTTTTTTTAGGGGGGGGGGCGGTTGTGTGGGGGTGGTTACGTTTTTGCCCACACCAGTTGGGTGGAGGCAATCTGATTGGAAGAAAGTAGCGTCGATGTAGAGTGCGCTGGCGTGCTCCCGCATCCTTCGAAAAAGACGTGGGAGTTGAAAATATTTTTTTTTTTTGAGGACACTTTCGATTTTTTTCTGCTAAGACCGAGTCTTCTTCGGAAAAGAAAAAACTTCTGTTGTCCCCGAGGGACCTCTAACCCTCTGGAATTCCTTTAGCCCTTCCCGGGAAATGGAAGGTCAACAACTGTTAAAAGGGAACCAAAACTCCGGCGGAGCATAGGATCAATAAAAATGTATTTGCCCCATGCCTCCATGCTGCCTGAGTGTAACGGGAGCGTCGGTTCTTCGAAGAGCCCGCTTAACTAGGCGACCGGGGCAGCCTCGACATTCATCCCGTCCTACCGCTTCATCTCCCCAAAAGGGTTACCACCCTAGGATGTGTGATAAGGGACCGAAAGGAGAACTGCTGCTGTACCACCAGTTACCCGGCTTTTGGAGGAAATACAATAATCAGAAGTACATCTGCCTTGCTACTGCTGTCTGAATGTGTCCACTCCCAGACTTCTGCTAGTGCCACTCCAGTAATACTACAGTTCAGTTCACTTGAACGACCCCTTTCTTCAGAGCCAAGAATTGAACTCATGAAGCGGTAAGCTGAACTCATGAAGTGGTAAGCTGCACTTTTAAATCCTCCTCGTCACACCGAACGTTTAACATTCTGGCCAGCCATGTTGGCCCTTCGGAAGTCAACTATTTTCTCACTACGAGACCTTTTTTTTCTTTTTTTTTACCACCTTCCTATTTGAAAAAACAACAACAAACAACTAAACTAATTAATAGAACTATGTAAACAAAACAAAAAAATTATTTTGTTCTGGGAGTTATTCCCCAAGAGTGATAGTTCTGTTTGTCAATTCAGAAAATGTGGTGACGTAAAGTAAAGCTAGATTTTGGAATCTTGGCCAAGATCTCCCATGTCAGAATAAAATTGTCTGAATATACATGTATATATATATATATATATATATATATATATATATATATATTATAACCACGAGGAACTGCTGCTAAGCTCAAAAGTGATGTTAAACTTCAATGTAACTTCTTACCTTAAATTAAAATCTTGGTTACCTTAATCTTTTAGTGTCTCATAACCTGAGCAGCTGAAAATTAAACTCAAAAACATAAAAATTTGACCTTTCAAACATGTTTTAGGCCTACCTCCAGCTTGCTTCAGTGGAGACCTTCTTAAATATAAAGATAAAAATATATATTGAATACCACTAGGAAGTATACAACATTTTCCTAATTTTTCTTAAGGAATTGAGTGAAAAAAAAAAAGCAGGCAGTTCACCTTTGGAAATCTGTTTTAAAAGTGGTTACTATGAATTAAAAATGCTGTGTAAAAAACATAAACAAAAATGTGAAATTTCTGTAACCATCCTGGGTGTTTGTGAAAAGCAAAGCGGAAAAGCAAATTACAAAAAAAGAATAAGAAATTACAACCACTCATTAAATTGTTCATCAATAAATGCAGACCGACTGGTCTTTTTACAAAATTGAATTCTTGAGTTTTGTAATGTGTTGTGTGCTTAATATATGTTAGTCAATAGCATGTGTCCGCATTAGCTTAGACTAGTGGGTGGATCGGATTTGGGGCTCTGTCCATTTATTTTGCACGTCACAAACAGCAATAGTCCTTGAATAACACAAATTGTTTTTTTTTTTTCGGCCATAAAAATGAAATAACCCTCTTGTAATGCAACGACTAATTTCTTCTTATTATTATCAGTTGTGGGAATAAATTAAGCTTTCATATATATATATATATACCTGTAAGTTTTGCTTCTCTCCTTTTAATACCCATATTCTGAGGGAAAGTGTTGAAATTTAAATTTGCATCTGTCAACTTTATAACTTTTTCCCTAAATTTCTTCAGCAACGCAGCACATTGTGTTGTTTGTACTGTAGCAGCTTGGTCTGACAATGAAGCATTCAGAGTATGCTTTGTGTTTCCGTTAGCAAAGTAATGCAATGGTGATTATGGTTACGACTATATAGAATGGCACGCCTTAAAAATTCGTTTCCCAAGTTGAGCTTAAAAAGGAAGACAAATGTGACGAACCATAATGCTACGTTTCTGACAAAGCTGAAGAAATAAAAAAAAAAAGAATTCTGGTGCTGCAGAACTCTGGATTAGTTTTTATCAATCACTAAGTCAATTTGTTTTTCAGTTCTAAGTTAATTAATCAGTCAAAATAATACAAACCCATTCTTTTTTGTGCTTTGAGTCAACTGTTTGTTTAGATCGTACCTTTCCGCAATTCCTTTCTTATATTAATGGTAAACTGCCGTTTTATGAGGTGTTACGGAAAATTCTGAATTTTGTGAAACCTTTCTGCAATTCCTTTTGTATATTAACGGAAAAATTAGGTTCTCAATTTTTCTGTATCCATATGACGGAAAATTTACGGCACAGGAGCGATTCCCTGGAATACTTGAAGTTTGGTTTAATTATTAAATTTTAATCGTCCGTCGGAAGATCTCATTTTGAAATTCTGTAGCAAGATCGGATATTGTGGATAGCATATGGCATGAAATTTTGGTTATTGAGGCACCGGATATTGCTTCTCGTCTCCTCCATTTGGTGCGTCAGCTATTGTATATTGTGTTATGTAAGAAACCCGGCATACGAACAATTCCTGGGAAGGTGGATTTTTTTTTTTTTTTTTTTATTCCGTTAAATCTAAAGTTTGGAAAGAACCGTTTCAAATAAAAAATATCGTCGAAGGAGCGAACGCAATAACCTTTGCACATTGTTGGCGAACAGTATTACAAGTTAATAAAATCATGCAATGCATTGATTATGATACGCTTTCCAACATACCAGAAATTATCACTCAAGTTATGTGGATAATGGCTGTGGAATAAATCTCGCTCCTGTGTCCTGACTTTTGACCCCATTTTGATGATATTCAACAGAACCGGTTCACTATACCTCCGGAAAAACATGATAAAGTTTTGTTGCAATAGAAGCAGCTTTACGCAAGTTATGAGAATAATGGCTGTGGAATAAATCTCGCTTTTGTGCAATGACCTTTGACCCCATTTCGTTGATATTCAACAGAACCGGTTCACTATACCTCCGGAACAACATGATAAAGTTTTGTCGCAATCCAAGCATTTTAGGTAAGTTATGATGCACAAGGGCAATGGAATGGATCCCACTCCAGTGTCCTGACCTTTGACCCCATTTCGCCCATTTTCAATAGGGTTCGTTCCCAGTGGCTCCCTACCACATACTAAAATTTCATCGAAATCGAACCATTTTTACGCAAGTTATGACGCATAAGGGCAATGGAATATACCCCGCTCTTATGCCCTGTCTGACCTTTGACCGCATTTCGCCCATTTTCAATAGGGTTCGTGCCCAAGTGGTTCCCTACCACATACTAAAATTTCATCGAAATCGAACCATATTTACGCATGTTATGACGCATAAAGGCAATGGAATGGATCCCGCTTTTATGTCCTGACCTTTGACCCCATTACGCCCATTTTCAATAGGGTTCGTCCTCATGTGGTTCCTTACCACATACTAAAATTTCATCGAAATCGAACCGTTTTTACGCAAGTTATGACGCATAAGGGCAATGGAATATATCCCGCTCTTATGCTCTGCCTGACCCCATTTCGCCCATTTTCAATAGGGTTCGTTCCCTACCACATACTAAAATTTCATCGAAATCAAACCATATTTACGCATGTTATGACGCATAAGGGCAATGGAATGGATCCCGCTTTTATGTCCTGACCTTTGACCCCATTCCGCCCATTTTCAATAGGGCTCGTGCCCAGGTTGTTCCCTACCACATACTAAAATGTCATCGAAATCGAACCATTTTTGCGCAAGTTATGACGCATAAAGGCAATGGAATGGATCCAGCTCCTATGTCCTGACCTTTTACCCAATTTCACTCATTTTCAATAGGGTTTGTCCCCAGGTGGTTCCCTATCACATACTAGAATTTTATCGAAATCGAACAATTTTTACGCAAGTTATGACACATAAGAGCAATGGAATGGATCCCGCTCCTATGTCCTGACCTTTGACCATGCTTCGCCCATTTTCAATAGGGTTCGTCCCCAGGTGGTCCCCTACCACATACTAAAATTTCGTCGAAATCGAACCATTTTCACGTGAGTTATCGTGCGGACGGACGGACGGGCAAAGCTGGAGCATATAGACATGTACGCTTCTTCAACCTACCGTTGGAAAGCGTAAAAAAGCAGGGCCGCCGTTAAGGGTGTGCGGCGCGTGCGACCGCACAGGGCCTCGCGCTGTTGGATAAATAAGATAAAATAAAACAAAAGAGAGAAAGAAAGAAAAATATAACATTAAGTACACAGACAAAAAAGCTTATCATCACCTTATCAGAAAATAAAAATATTCTATGGAGTACGTGCGCAAAATACAGTTGGCCAGGTTGATTTAGCAAAAATTATTATTTTTCAGTGTACACCATGTTCTCTTCATTCAGGAAACTTGAAAATTTGCATCTTCCTGGAGCGGGGATCGAATCCGCACCTCCCGATTTCCGGTCGAGCATGCTAGGCATTACACTATACCCAGGACAAGGAAAATTCCAAGCAACTGATTATTATTAGTTAGCAAGAGGGCCTCGCAGGGAGAGTTCGCACAGAGCCTCCGGTAAGCTTGAGGTGGCACTGGTATAAAGAAGCCATACTATCAGTTGCAGCGGCATCTTCCGTCTTAAACTGCAAATAAAAGTAACTCCCCTCCCCCAGTTAAAGTTAAAGCAAAATTTACACGTTTCACGAATGGATTTTTCCGAAAATTACGATTCCACCGTATTTATGTTACTGTGAACAAATAACATTTTTGTGATTTGTCTACGACGGTTCTGTGTAAAAAGAAGAATTTGCAGCAGAAATAATGTTGTTGGCACTAATGCGTTTGCACTCTCAATTTGCTGGTGGATGATTTAAGCGTTTGTTGGGTGGTGTTTTGTCCTGACATGCAGTCCTTTCCCTTCTTTTTCCATCACTTTGCTTTTTAAAGGATTTGTGATAATCCTATGTCCGTTTCAGATCGCTATTGTACAACATATGAGGTATGTGCATCAACTGTATTTTACATCATTAACTCACGTAAGCACAAATACACGTGTCTAGCACAATAGAGATGTGCACACGGGCACAAATACGCGTCTAGCACGATAGAGATGTTTGTTGTTGTTGTTGTTTGTAGGTTTAACGACCACCGTGAGCAACTCAATGGGCTATAAGCAGTCGCCCGTCCGTAATTTAGGGTCACTGGTTCCAGGGAAGGGAGAGAGCCAGTGCCGTAAGACAAACACAACATCCATGCCTGACCGGGATTCGAACCCGGACCCCTTACGGACGATAGAGATGTGCACACGGGCACAAATACGCGTCTAGCACGATAGCAATGCACGCTAGCACAAATACACATGTTTAGCACGATAGCACGTCCGGCTCATAAAAAACACAAACGCGTAATTAACAATGGATAAACATACAAATTTAGTACAATACAAGCATTCACAATACAAACACATTGCAGAAAAAGTGCAGAAAAATATCAAGTACTATACCTAAGAGAAAGCAATAACGTCTTAAACTCATTTAGCAGTCTTGGTAACAGCAGATATCGTATATATTGATGGCGATAACAATGACTTTCGTTATATAAGACGCAGGGCGATTTGGACAACTTTGGGGGGGGGGCGTCTAATATTCTGAAAAATATGGTACTCCGTCATTTTTGGGAAAAAAATAATGGCTTCTAAGCACAATAAAAGAAAATTAAGCACTTTTTAAGAACTCTTAAAGTACCATGGGAACACCGATGAATGGTTTGCCACGAGCCGGTTCGTGGCGAACGAATCGGACACGCCGTTCAAATGAATGGCATTCACGAATAATTTCCGTTCTTATTCAAGTTTCACCATTATTACCTAGCTGACTGAAGGGCTAAAAATAAGTGGTGTGAACTCACGGAAAATTTCTGAAAATAACGTGCAGCAAACTTGCAGGTAAGTGTCAGTCTTTTAATGAAATTTCTGTTTTTAAATGTTCCCGAATTTTTTAACTTTCGTATTTTCACAGATTTTCCGTAGTCAGTACATTCCATTTATTTCAGAACAGTCCGTTTCAGGTTTTCCCGTATTTATATAGAAATTCCGCAAATCGTAGACGCTCAATTTCTCAGCCCTCACAGCAGAGAATCCTTCTTACACCAGAATCCGTCGGTGCGGAAGGATTCCGCACCGACGTCGTTTCGGTTGGCTCAGCAAAAATCTCGCGTTTTAACCACTGAGCCAGAAACACTCAAAAGCCCCAATCACATTCAAAGTAAAGTAAAAAGACGATGATGATATGTTTTCTGTCATTAATGCCAGTGATTTAGTCATTTTATTTTCTGTTGGAGCTTATTATTTTTCTTTTTCCTTTCTTTCTTTCTTTACTTTTTTTTTTTTTTTTTTTTTTTTTTGAATACCTTAATAATACTTTTATTTTTTCTGTAGAAAGACTTATCACAGATCAAATATTTGTTTCCTCGTGATTTTTCGATACAACAGAATGCCTTGGAACTTGACTCTTTTTAAACTGAAAGTGGCTTTCAGCCGCCGCGGTGGCGCAGTGGTCTAAGCGATGGCCTCTGATCATTCGTCCGAACGGGGTCCGGGTTCGAACCCCGTGAGGCATGGATGTTGCGTTTGTCTTACGGCACTGGTTCTCTCCCTTCCCTGGAACCAGTGACCCTAAATTAGGGACGGGCGACTGCTTATAGCCCATTGAGTTGCTCACGGTGGTCGTTAAACCTCCAACCAAAAAAAAAAAAAAAGAAAGTGGCTTTCAATTCTCTTTAAGAAAAGGTAAAATGTACTGTTTTATAGTATTATTTCACACAAAACGCCTAAATATAAAATTTACTCTTGACAGCTTAAGATTTTGTCTTAATGACTCCAGAGATTAATACATAACATCGTACAATCACCTGTACAATAATTTAATGTACCTGGTTTCGTACAGTAACACAATATGCACTATACTGACAAAAGTCACCGGACACCCTTCAAAAGCAAATGAACGGATCCGCTGCGTTGTTAAGATACGCGGTACAGCTGCAAATGGTATAAAAACAAGCCTGCAGCTGACCGCGATCATATTGATCTTTCAGAGATGGTGTGATTTACTAACAATCGCTGAATATCCGCCGTGCATCGGACGAGCACGTTAAGTGACGGCCCCCAGTCTGGACCCACTGGTTAAATGGGTGTCCTTTCCTATGCCCCCCTGAAATTCTCTCATCCCTCTGTGTGCAACATCGTACTTGTACGGTGGCGCCATCTACTTTACTCTAATCTCACTACAAACTGTTCTGTCAAAGTCGCTGGACTTGCTCTCATTCCTTCCGTTTCGGTGTCCTGCCCAAAAGGCGATCTCGCTGTAGGTGGCTGGGACCTAAACTCTACTCACTGTGGAAGGAAGTCCTACAAGAAAATGACAAATACTGTGACTCTTTGGTTGGTTACCGCGATCATATCGCACTGTGAGGTTGAGTGAAAATGTCGCGGCGCGAGAGAACTGACTTTGAGAAAGGAATGATTGTTGGGTGCTAGTAAAGATAAACTGAGAGGCGTTTAAACATACCCAAGTCAACTGTTTTGGATACACTGAATAAGTAAAAGACACATTGTCCATAAGATAAACTGAGAGGCGTTTAAACATACCCAAGTCAACTGTTTTGGATGCACTGAATAAGTAAAAGACACATGGCGTGTCTGAAGCAGCAAAACGTACCGGCAGACCAAAGAAAATCAGTGATAAAGGACGTCGAAGCCTCAGGACAGTCGTTACAGCTAATCGACGGAGTACTGCACAAGACCTCAGTATACAGGTGAGTAAAAAAGCTAGAACCTCGGTATGTACAAGTACCATTCGCAGAGAACTTCATTCCACGGGTTACCGTGGTCGTGCAGCTGCTCATAAGCCTTTCATCTCCACTCGGAATGCTACTCGTCGTTTAGCATGGTGTAAAGAACATTTATCGTGGACCGTAGATCAATGGAAACGGGTCCTATGGACGGATGAATCCAGATACACCATCCATCAGTCTGATGGCCGTGTATAGGTACGGCGGCAGCTGGGGGAACGCTATTTACCACAGTGTACTGTTTATACGGTCAAGTTTGGAGGTGGCAATGTACTCATGTGGGGGTGTTTTTCGTGGTATGGTCCCGGCCTATTGGTTATCGTGGACAAATCTGTTAACCAGCACGTCTACCTCGATATTCTGGACAATTATGCCCTACCAACTCTGTGGAGATACCATGGAACCGAGCCTTGTTGGTATCAGCAGGATAATGCACCGAGTCATAAAGCAAGGACTGTTACGGCGTGGTTTGACGATAATTCCGTATCGTGTGTGGACTGGCCAGCACAGAGCCCTGATCTTATCCCATAGAGCACCTATGGGATGAATTAGAGCGCCGCATAAGAAGTTTGGAACCAAAGCCTACTACTAAGCAACAGTTAGCGGCAGCATTATGTACTGAATGGAAGCGCATACCTTTCGCTGTGTTCCAAAACCTTGCCTAAAACATGTCTCGAAGGGTCAGTACATGCATTAAGGCCAAAGGTGGACAGACATTGTACTAATTATATGTCAATAAATGCTATGTTGTGTTTCTCTTATGGGTGTCCGGTGACTTTTGTCAATATAGTGTATACTGCTCTGTGAACTTTACGTGCTCCACCGTCCGGTCTTCTGGCGCGCTCATTTCTCTAGGTTGGGGGTGGTCATAATGTAATGGCTCACAGTGTAATTGCTTGTGCACAAAATGGGGAAGTGGAGAAGAAACTTCCTGTTCCACAGTAATCAAAATTCATGCGATATGCTATCCAGAATATCCGATCTTGCTATACAGCTTTAAAATTTAGATTCTTCGACAGAAGATTGAAATTTATCTGTTAATGAAACCTCAAATATTCCCGGGAATCACTCCTATTACCGGAAAATTTTCGTTACATGGATATGGAAAAAGTGAGAACGGAGTTTTTCCGTTAATATGAGAATGGAATTGTGGAAAGCTTTCTGAAAATGCAAAAGTTGCCGTTAACATATCTTAAAAACGGCAATTTACCGCCAAAGGAATTGTGGAAAGCTTTCTGTAAATGCAAAATTTTCCGTTAAAATATCTTAAAAACGGCAATTTACCGCCAAAGGAATTGTGGAAAGCTTTCTGAAAATGCAAAATTTTCCGTTAACATATCTTAAAAACGGCAATTTACCGCCAAAGGAATTGCGGAAAGGTTTGTGAAAATTAAAAGTTTTCCTTGCGTACGAGAATTCTGTGAAATTCAGGTTTCTTTTCGTGATTTCAGGGAAAAGGTTGTATCACAAATATGCTTCGAAAATTTACGAAAGGAATCACGGAAAGGGGCTCGTGAATTTCCGTAAACTTTTTACAGTGTGCTGATTGTGTAATCTCTCACATAACGGTCGACACTTATTAATTCTCGACATTACTTTTCTAATTGTGAGGTCGTTTCCGAACTCACGGAAAACAACTTCGGGCAGAATAAAATGAAGCATGTTGCCACTTCAATGAGTGTCTCCGTAACGGAGGATTGAATGATCATTCACAGAGGGAAAGCGAACCATTCACAGTGAAGTGTCATTCGTTGTGAACGAATCGTTCACGAATGGTCCATCACTACCATACATACATGTCTCATCTCACCCCGGTTGCCCAGTGGTCTAAGTGCTGGCTTCTGACCATTCGTGTGAAATGGGTAGGGCTGAAGCTAGGTTTCAGAATCAGGAAGACTGAAGACTCGCCTAGGGGAAGAAGGCTCGGAGTTCAACAACAAACTACTCTGCTGGCCACCCAAAATGCACCACCAAGTATAACGAAATACATTTCTCCGTCATTTTTAGTCCACGCTGGGGCTCGAACCCGGGTCACCTCATTCCGGAATAAGTCACTCTGCCAATTGAGCTACGCGGACGTTCGTTCTGACTGCAGTCGGCCTTTATGTCGTGTGCGTCCTGCTGGCAGGTACGTCACATCTCCCCCCCCGAAAGAGGGCCGGCGGCATGGCCCACGGGTCAGCCGTGACCATGAATCGTTGCAGGCAGCCATCCGCTGTAGAACGTGCACTTGAGAGCTCCCAGTCAATCTGGTGTGTGGAATGCAACGTCACACACATTTATTTTTCGAAGCGCTGGAGATGGGATTCTCTGATTTTTTCTATCTCGCGGTGTGGAAAGAACATCACACCAATGCGAGATTTTGAACGGTCGGGTCATCCGGATAGTTTGGGCGCCATTGTAACGAAGTAAATTTCTCCGTCATTTTTATCCACGCCGGGGCTCGAACCCGGATCCCCTCATTCCGGAATAAGTCGCTCTACCAATTGAGCTACACGGACGTTCGTTCTGACTCCAATCTGCCTTTATGTCGTGTGCGTCCTGCTGGCAGGTACGTCACACAAGAAGCACACGAGATAGCAAAGCCAGATTTACTGGACACATAACAACAGATACAAAGATGAAACGATTGAGCTTACAGGCTCGTGCGACTTGCGGAACACGCAGAAATCAATAGTTCGTGTGGCCCACATGGCTGGCAATAACGGCTGCTGCACGCCGCGGCATCCAACGAAAAAGGCTTTGGATGTTGGTTTGGGGTATGTCGGTCCAGGCTGCTTCCACACGTTGCCACAGTTCATCAGGCATAGCCGCGGGTGGTGCTTGCCGGGCCACTCGGTTGCCGATCTGCGACCAGACGTGCTCGATGGGCGACATATCGGGAAAACAGGCTGGCCACGGCAGCAGTGACACCTGGTGGGCCGTGAAGAATTGTTGCACGATGCGTGCGACGTCCGGGCGCGTATTGTCCTGTTGAAACGTGGCCGCTGGCAGGTCCTGCCGGTAAGGGAGGACTACAGGCTCCAAAACGTCGGAGATATAGCGGTGGCTGTTGAGTGTACCGGCGATTCGTACCAGAGGGGCGTGAGTGTCATATCCAATTGCGCCCCAAACCATAACACCAGGCGACGGACCGGTATGGCGATGCATAATGCAGGCATCATACAGTCTCTCACCGCGGTGCTGCCACACGCGGATACAACAATCGTGGTGTTGCAGGTAGACGCGGGATTCGTCGGAGAAGACAATGTCGTGCCATTCCGTAGTCCAGGTACGGCGTTCAACGGCGCACTGCCGCCGCACTCGCCGGTGGTGTAACGTCAATGGTAATCGGAGCAATGGGTGCCGTGCGACAAGTCCCCACTCCTGCAGACGACGTCGAACGGTACGTGCTGACACAGGTTGTTGCGCAACACACCCTAATTCCTGCGCTAACGTTCGTGATGTGGCGGTGCGAGCCGTGAATGCTCGCCGCACGACATGCCGGTCCTCTCGTTCGGTGGTGTGCGGCGACTGCGGCAATCGCTCACGTCGGTCCGTCCGTCCTTCCTGCTCCCATCGAATCCATATTCGCCTCACTGTGGCTGGATGTCGTCCCACACGGGCGCCGATGTCTCGGTACGATAAACCGCTGTCGCGATAAGCCACTGTTCGTCCTCTGTCGAACTCCGAAACGTGCTAGAATTACTTCCGTATTCTGCGACGAGGTATCAGGAAGCTTCCCACGCACATGTCCGGCAGCACAACACACTTCCACTACTTACACCCCGCCTTCTGTGCACCCTTCTTATGGTGCTTTTCGGTGGCGTGCCGGGCGCACATGATTTGCATGATTTGCATATGCCCTGCAATGCTAATCGTTTGCATGTCCTCTCGCGGGCGACGCATGCTGCGAATTTCAGGCCAATCGGTTGCTTCTTTCTTGGTGTTGCATTTTGGGTGGCCAGCAGTGTATATTTATCAGCGAATACAGATGTGAGTTTTACTTAGCACACTGTCTGACAGAGGAAATACCACACCATCAAGGAATGCTCGAAAACAGACCAAACTGCATACACAGATAGCCAAGTAGGTCCTGAACAATTGATTTAATTGTCACCTACAGACTAGACTCCAGTAGCCGAATATACAGGATGATCAATAAGGAGGGCGGTCCCTATTTTGGGTGATGCAGTGTTGAATCCGACGTGGCATCGAGGTAATGAAAGTCCGAATGGAGTCCTGTGTTGTCGTGGGACATGTGGTGTTGATCCGAGTCCACAGTTCATCTTCATTTTGAGGGAGTGGGAGGGTACTCAACTGGCGTCCAATCATGTCCCACAGATGCTAGATGTGCGGGACGTCGGGGGATCGTGCTGGCCACGGAAGCATTCGCACACCGTGTAAGGCATTCAGGCTTATCCGAGCGGTATGCGGTCGGGCGTTATCCTGTTGAAAAACGGCGTTGCGGATGCCCTGCAGATACGGTAGTGCCACGGGCCACAGCACCTCATCAACATAGCGGTGAGCAGTCAATGTGCCCTTAATGCATACCAGCGGCGAGCAGTTGTTGGCGCTGATAGCATCCCACACCATCATTTCACATTGCAGGGCCGTGGGACGCTCAAGAATGGCGGAGGAATGCGCCCGTTGGCCACGTCGCTTCCAGACTTTGAAACGGCGAGCATCCGTGGTGAGACAGAACCGCGATTCGTCGCTGAACCCCACACTGTTCCATTCGCCATCCCACGCAGCTCTGGAGCGACACCACGACAAGCGGTGACGACGATGGCTCCCTATTAAGGGTCGCCTTCGCAACGGGCGGCTGGACAGCAAACCAGACGCAGCCAATCAGTGCGACACTGTCGGCGTCGATATTGTATCATCCAAGCCTCACCGTACACTCCGCAAAATGTCGCCCGCTGTGGGGCCTGTGAGTCCGCTACGGTATGACGCCGGATGCGACGATCGGTGCCCTCTGACGTCCGTCTCCGTGCTCCAGTCTCCCTACGACGTTGCACAGATCATTTCTGGGACCACTGTCTCCAAATGCGACGGGCGGTTGTGACATCGCGTTGCGTTTCTTCCGCAATACGACGCAAGGACCATCCGGCGGTAGGAAGGCCTACGATGACGCCTCTCGTGAACTCATCCGTTTGACGAAATCGCGTACGACGGCATCTTAACGGCATTGGCACCTCATGTTCGTTCTCCAGACATGGTTACAAAAGAACCACTCACTTCTCGCAGCCGTGACGACGTCTCGACTGATGGCCTCACGGGCTGGTTGTTCGCTTACATCCCGCGCGCCGTTCGTGCGATTGGCTTGCAGATGCAGTCGTTTGCATAACGTGTACGTGTACACCCACACTGCAATTTGCATGGTGCTGCGTTCACATCTTCGTGATGTGGCATTTTCTCTATCAGGCAGTGCAGTTTTGTTCCTTTCGTTATTTACTTCACTAACGAACAATTTTTTCATGCTTAAAAGTAAAAAGAAAAAAAAAATGGAATACAAAATATGAAAGGGGGCGGGAACAAATCTCAGCTCTCTTGAAATGTAAAAAATAAATCGCATAATTAGAATTCGTTTGAAGATGGTTGCGATGCGAGGTTATTGCCGCTGGAGGAAAGATAACTGCCAACTACCGGAAGAAAATTGTTATTTTTTTTAGTTAGCTTTTCTGGTTCCTTTCCATGGATCCACGCAACAGCATCGAGATGTTATTGATGCCGAATTTCTGCTGTTTCTTCTCCATCTTTCATTTCGCATTCTCCTTTGCTGGTGCTCGGAGATATCCTCTTCTTACGGTGGTCAATAGCCAAACCTCCTGACCCCACTCAAAAACCAAAAGCCCTAAGATTTCCGCCAACAAATACATCTCCGACATATGCATAGCAAAACTACCCTTACTGACTGCAAAACAATGAACAGGAAGAAGCTGAAAACTCTCTCTCTCTCTCTCTCTCTCTCTCTCTCTCTCTCTCTCTCTCTCTCTCTCTCTCTCTCTCACGCAGACACACACACACACACACACACACACACACACACACACACACACACACACACACACACACACACACACACACACACACACGAATATTTCTTTTTAGCACTGTTTTACATCTCCCATCGCCTAGAGGGATATATTTAGTTGAAACTTTCCCACGACAACACTTCTTTGTAGACAACCGTCCCAAAGTTTTCCTCCAAGTTCTAACAGCAGCTTGGCATTTCATAGCCACTTTATTCGAACGTGCAACCACGCTTCCACTCTTCCAGCCGCTCGTTTTTCTGTTTCTGTGTGTGTGTGTGTGTGTGCGTGTGTGTGTGTTCTTTTACATTTTAGGTTTCTTTCAAAAAAAAAAAAAAAAAAAGGAAGAAAGAAAGGAAAAGGATTTCTCTCTTCCCTCCTGACCCTTAGCAACAATAAGAGCGGTGCCCATGTGACAGAGAATCATTGGTGCAACTGTTCCTTTTGATTCACTTCCAGAAGTAATTTTTTTTTAGTTATCCATCTTTCATGATGTATCATTTCAATTTTGCTTTTTATGAAAACGTGCAATACACGAAAAAATAAGGGTAAGTATATATTCGTAAAATGAAACACAAAAGAAATGTTAATAAGCCACCGAAATAAAAAAAGTTCAGATAATTTACAACGAAAGCCATTTTATGAGGGGGAGGGGGCTTGCATGCCTTACAGGGGGCTGAACCCCTTCTAGGCCCCTGCTACCTACGGCTCCGGAGATAGCTCCGGATTCGTATCCCGGCGAGGCATGAATGTTGTGTTTTTGTGTTTGTCTTACGGCGCTGGCTCTCTCCCTTCCCTGGAACCAGTGGCACTAAATAAATTAGGGTCGAGCGAATGCTTACAGCCCACTGAGTTGCTAACGGTGGTCGTTAAACCCCCAAACGAAACAAACAAAGCATGCCTAATCGGAGATCAGCTTAGACGAATGGGCAGAAGCCAGCGCCTCATACCACTCAGCCACCGGTACCGAGATTAGCAACTTAGAACTCTCAGAAGTTTAAAACCGTGTCGTCGTATATGCAACCATGGTTAAAATGGTAGCCAATGCGACCGGGGTTGAAAGGTCAGATGGTAGGTGGGTTCAGGGCCGAGCATATCACGTTTGCAGGAATTAATTGAATAAACAATTTTCGCACTCTTTAATTTCTCTCACTTTATATATGAATTGCCATTGAAATTCTTGCAGTAACAGAAATTTTAAATTTTGTCATCGATGTTTTGATGCTTTCGTAATTACTTCCTTTTCCACCAGTCTTGAAAAAAATGGAATTTGGGAACCTTTGGACTTCCTTTCTTACTAAAAGCGACTTGCAACTAATTCTGAATTCAGCTATCGCCATAAAATTCGCACACGAATGGAAGAAAATCTCCGGCAGTTTGTGGTAGAGAAAGTACTATGGCTATTGCTTGGGAAAAGGAAAGTGCATTATTTTTTATATACAGATTAAGTTTTGCTAGGGGTATCTTCAGCTGCGATCCAGAAACATGAGTAAAACCTTATTTTGTGAATACAAACAATACAATAATTATCAGACATTTGCTAAAAAAGACTATTAAACAGGAAATGGTGAAGTCAGCATACCGCTAATTTTAGGTTTCGGGCACTTGGATATTTTTTGGAAACAGTGAGCCGAAAAAAAATCTGCTTCCAGGGCTGTTTATGGATCGCCAGTCCGATACTGAGCGTTTGTATGAAGATCTGAAATTTACAGCTATTTCTGCAGATTTTTTAGGAATAATAATTCCGGATCGGTGTAAAATAATCTATGTGGAATTAAAAGAGCAATACATGACGGTAGGAATGTTTTCTGGGAATATTTTCTACATTTTCTAAACAATCGTTATTATGTGGTTGTAATAAAGTCAGAGAATAAATAAGCTATTCTTAAAAATGACAAATGAATCAAAGAAATATTATTTTTTAATATTTTCTGGAGATCTAAAATTCATGTGGAGAAACCGCCCTGTGAGTCCCCAGATACGCGTTCAAAACACTTAAGTTCTGTCGCGTTCAAACTGAAGTACGTACTTTGGTACAAAGCAACTTCTTTTACTGTACAGAGAAAACGCGTTTCTGTAGTTTGCGTGGTGGTCGCAAATACTACCTGTTTCGTAACACCGCATCATCAGCGGGTCAACCCCCCCCCCCCTCTTTCCAGTGCCCAGTTGAAAGTTTGAAAATATCTATAAATTCCATGTACACACCTGAAAATCAAACACAAAACTTATCAACTTTCATAGCTCTTAATCTTTAGTTTTAAAAAAATGGCGAAGGTATTTGTATGGTTTATAGTAAACGGCAGTATTTCTTTTTAAAGTACTAGCTACTTAGATAATTAATTTTATTGCGATTTTACTTTTTACTTTAAAAAGTTTCTACGCGCAAATTTTAATTTTTTGACATTTTTTTCAATATATTTATACTTGTTTTGGAAATCGAAATACATTTTCTTGCCTTGTATTTGTAGATACTCTCCATTAATGCAGTGTAAAATATTCTGAAATATTTCATTTAACGTCTTCTCTTAAAAGTTTGTAAAACGCTAAACAGAATACTTCGGTCCTTAGCAGCTTTGCACCTTTGACGTCACAGGGGTGTGTTACCGAGTACCCAATACCACTCGACCGGCTTATGAACCTACCTCTACTATCTACTTATTTTGGGGTCTTCCAAGGGTAAGTAAATGAGACAGGGGTTGAAATGGTAGTAAATGCGACCGTCTTTTTTAGATTGGAGGTTTAGCGACCACCGTGAGCAACTCAATGGGCTATAAGCAGTCGCCCGTCCCTAATTTAGCGTCACTGGTTCCAGGGAAGGGAGAGAACCAGTGCCGTAAGACAAACACAACATCCATGCCTCACCGGGATGCGAACCCGGACCCCTTATAACGAAGTAAATTTCTCCGTCATTTTTATCCGCGCCAGAATTCGAACCCGGGTCCCCTCATTCCGGAATAAGTTGCTCTACCAATTGAGCTACACGTTTTTTTTTATTCTGATTCCTATCGGCCATTATGTCATGTGCGTCCTGCTGGCAGGTACGTCACATCTCCTGGTACGTTACATCATCTCCCCCTTATTTATTTTTTTTTTTTTTTCGAAGTGGTTGGAGAAGGGATTCTCTGATTTTTCCTATCTCGCGGTGTGGAAATAACATCACACCATTGCGAGATTTTGAACGGTCGGGTCATCCGGATAGTTCGGGCGCCATTATAACGAAGTAAATTTCTCCGTCATTTTTGGTCTACGCCGGGATTCGAACCCGAGGCCGCTTATTCCGGAACAAGTTGCTCTACCAATTGAGCTACGCAGACGTTTTTTTATTCTGATTCCTATCGGCCATTATGTCATGTGCGTCCTGCTGGCAGGTACGTCACATCTCCTGGTACGTTACATACACCCTTTTGGACGAATGATCCGAGGCCATCGCTTAGACCACTGCGCCACCGGGGCGGCGAATGCGACCGGCTTAACGCAGAGGGGTGAGGAAAGAAAGGAGAAAAGTCAGATGGGAGGTGGGTTCAGCCAAACCCCCTGGAGAGGAAGCACGGAGCATTCCTTATAGCCCCAGCGCGCGAACTGCGAAGGGGTGTTACGTCACGGTCAGAGGGCCATCGCCATTCCTCTCTGCAGAAGCAGAAGGATCAGAGGGTCCTGTGTAAGTTTTACTTTTACTGTCACTTTGCTTTGTTACTACTACCTTAAGTATCAGCTTGATTGTAAAAAAAGTGTAATGGGTAGATTTCAAAACAAAAGCATTTTTCCACTGATGTGTGAATGTTCTTTAGAAGTTTTCGTTTCTTTCTGCAAGAAGCACATCCGGGGAGGGGGGGGGGAGATAATGTACTTATATATAGTGAATGAACAGATTTGTTGATGCTTCTCTCTTCGGTTTACCGCGTGTTTTTTTTTTTTTTTTTTGGGGGGGGGGGGGGTCTTTGTGTGTGTGAATCTGTTAATGTGTTAACTGATATTTTCAATATCTGTTTCAGTTGAAATATGGAAAAAAAAGTTTACTTTACGATATACTTCTGGAGAAAATTAATACACTGCTGGACAATTGCTAAGGATGGATCATAAACGGCTATATAGCGCATAAAAAAGTAAGTGTGGTTGGATGCCAAGTGAAATAAAATAATGTCAGAATGCCAGGACATTGCAAGAAAGACAATTTATTGTGCTCTGAAATCCAGAAGGCTTTGGAACGTGTTCAAGGGACAAACAGGCCATTTTGTGCAGAATACGTAAACGTGAAAAAAATGCAATTACCGTCCGCAGGCGTTCCGGCGTAAGATATCAATACGGGATATGGCCACCATGGAGGGCGATGCAAGATTCCACACGTCGTGTCATGCTTTGCACAACATTATCAAGCAGCTGTTGAGGTAATTTATCCTATTCCTCTGTCAGTGCACGGATGAGGATGTCCTTGTTTATTGGAGAGCATTGGCGACCAGCAAGACTCCTCCCCAAAGCATCCCACACATTTTCAATGGGATTCAGATCTGGAGAACGTGCTGGCCATACGAGGCGTTGAATATCCTCACTCTCAAGACACTCCTGGACAGCGACTGTTCGATTACATGTTGCGTTGTCGTCCATGAAAATGAATCTATCACCGACAGCACCACGGAACATGCGAACATGAGGTAGGAGAACATCGTTAATGTATCGTTGGCCAGTCATAGGCCCAGTTGGAAGCACATAGAGGGACGTACGGCCATTGATCATGATGCCAGCCCATACCATGACACTACATGTCGGATATCGGTCCCTTTCCTGTATGTTTGTTGGACAATATGCAGTACGACTATCACGCCAGATCAGTTATCGTCGATAATCAGACGATAGACTGTATCTACTCTCATCTGAGAAGAGGACAGCAGACCAGTCGTTATCAGTCCAATTGCGATGTTGATGGCACCATTGCAAACGGGCGGTACGGTGACGTCTGGACAATGGGATGCACACAACAGGACGGTGGGCGTATAGTCCTCCTTCAAGCAAACGTCTGGCGACAGTTTTTCGGGAGATCCGCTTGCCAGTAGCAGCCATAAACTGATTTGCTACCTCACTAGCTGTGCTGCGCCGGTGTCTTTTTGTTGATAGCACTATGTACCGATCTTCTGCAGGTGTCGTACTGCGAACACGACCTCCCCCGTGACGTTTACTACACTCTCCATTTGTTTGAAATGATTTCCAAAGCCTTGAAACAACACTGTGGCTGACGTCGAACTCCCTGGCAACATCTGTTATTTTTCGCCCTTCTTCAATCTTGCCAATAATACGGCCACGCGTAAAATCATCTAGGTGATGTCGGGAAGACATACTGAAACTTGCAAGTTCGTCAATTGATTCTTTCCCTTTCAACTTCGTGTTTGAACAACAACAGTCAATACGCGTCAAATCCTTTATATCTCTTTTCAGCGCTATGACGTCACGAACAAGTTCGGCAATCCAAAATTTGCATACGCACAACACGTCTTACTGTATCCCGCACTTATGCTAATTTCCACATTTTCCTGCCTTCCATTTTATGGTTGCTTTCGTTGCTATTGTCATGCGTCCTTAGCAATTGTCCGGCAGTGTACTTTTCATGTAATTTTTTTTTTTTTTTTTTTTTTTTGCAAAGTTGAAAAGAAAAAAGATATGACGTTTAGATTTGCAGCATAAAATTAGCGACGTTATGTTCATAAATTCCAAGATATCCAAATTAATACTTTCCATGTACATTTGACAAAAAACTTTTTCCTAAGTGATTTTAATTTACAATTCTTTTTTTTTTTTTTTTTTTTTTACTTTCTAGCAGTAGTTGCAAGATTTGAGCACATATCTTACCACAATTTCAGGAAATATACTCACCAAATCAGAAATTTTGCTTTCGCGTTCGTTACGTAACTAGAGAACTTTTGTTTTATTTTTAATAAATCGAACGCGAAGGGAATTTCTAAAAGTTTTGAGTGAAATGATTATGTTCATAGAGTCCTGCCAATTTGCCATTCACGCACATAAAAGAAAACGTAGTTGCAAAAATGCTTAACATAAAATGTTGGGCTTTTGATGTTACGCGTGAAAAAGCTATTATGTTTGTGTTCCTTTAGCCAAATTGAAGACTAAAGGAAAATTTTCCTAAAACATTAATTTTTAAGACCGGTACATGAAATCCTTTCGCAGCACAAGAGCAAAGCTTTGGAATTCCCCGATTTGTAGATATCATTGTAGGTAACTGAGAAAACAAAAAAAGAAAACTAAGGATGTAATTTTTTGACATTATCTAAGGACGAAAAATATAGAAAAAAAACCGGTCGATTAATTGTGGTGTGCGGGAATTATTTAGTATTTCACTCGCGAAAATATTTCTCAGCCTAAACACCGCGGTACTCCACCGGCGTTCTCATTAGTAAAGTCAGCCCGCTAGCTCTGACGTCACAGACCAGTTCGGAGGCTTTCTTACTCTTCAGGTGTTTTTGGTTCAGCGCATAGCAGATCACGTTTGTAGTTTGTTATACGAAATCCAGAGATTCGCTCTGAAACATGGAGAAGTTAGAAATCAGCTTATTTTGTAAATACAAACAATACAATAATTATTAGACATTTGCTAAGAAGTCTATTAAACAGGAAATGGTGATGTTGGCATACCCTTTATTTTAGGTGGGGCACTAGGATATTTTTTGCAAACAGTGAGCTGCCAAAAATCTGCTTCTAGGGCTGTTTATGGATCTTGTGACGTATATTCTAGATTAACTTTCCTTTTTTAGTTTCTTTCCCTATGTAAATCTTGAGTTTATTCTCAGTATTCTTCACGCTTAACGGAATATCTTTTCCTTCAAATGAATACGTTTGGCAACACAATTAAGGTTGAATGCACGTGACGTATGCATGTAATAAGATAAGAACACGAGATAAAAAGCGACGACTGATCTGTTGTATGA
This sequence comes from Macrothele yani, assembly GCA_039090855.1. Taxonomy (NCBI): domain Eukaryota; kingdom Metazoa; phylum Arthropoda; class Arachnida; order Araneae; family Macrothelidae; genus Macrothele; species Macrothele yani. The sequence continues at coordinate 77,129,596 of CM077023.1, read as the reverse complement.
GAGAGGTGTTGATATTATTGAGAGCGATTATTGAGGTGTGTTGATAAGAGCGATTATTGAGAGCTATTATTGTGAGCGATTATGATGAGCGTTGTTAAGAAACTGCTGTGCGAAAGAATTGAATAGTGTTGAGATAAATGTGTGGAGTGTGCTGTGATTCGATTCCGAATAAAGGACTGTTTCCGAAAGTTGACTTCTGGTTATATGTTTTGTCTAGCCGTTAAGGTTTGTTTCATTTAAGAACAATTTATTAGTATATGTTGATATTTTAAGTTAGCGTAAAGGTCAAGACTTCCTTTACGCCACAATCTCCAGTCCGATACTGAGCGTTCGTATGAAGATCTGAAACTTGCAACAGCTATTTATTTCTGCAGAATTTTTAGGAATAATAATTCCGGATACGTATAAAATAATCTATGTGGAATTAAAAGAGCAATACATGACGGTAGGAATGTTTTCTGGGGAATATTTTCTACATTTTCTAAACAATCGTTATTATGTGGTTGTAATAAAGTCAGAGAATAAATAAGCTATTCTTAAAAATGACAAATGAATCAAAGAAATATTATTTTTTATTATTTTCTGGAGATCTAAAATTCATGTGGAGAAACCGCCCTGTGAGTCCCCAAATACGCTTTCAAAACACTTAAGTTCTGTCGCGTTCAAACTGAAGAACGTACTTTGGTACAAAGCAACTTCTTTTACTGTATAGAGAAAACGCGCTTCTGTAGTTTGCGTGGTGGTCGCAAATACTTCCCGTTTCGTAACACCGTATCATCAGCGCCCCCCCCCCCAACCCTTCTGACCTCTCTTCTTTCTTTACCCGGCCCTCTACGTTAAGCCGGTCGCATTTATTACCATTTCAACCTCGGTCGCATATGGAACGGGCGCATTTATGACTGCTTCGTTTAAAACATCCTGTGAACCTTGCGACAGCATGACTCAACGATCCGAAAGAGAGAGAGGAGAATAAATGGAAATGTATGTTTCTATTTTGTTTCTTTTGATTCTCTCTCTCTCTCTCTCTCTCTCTCTCTCAATACAATTGACAGCAAGATCAGCATTTCTAAATCCAGTATTCGTGGTACAGCAACCTGGGCTAATAAAGGGAGGGATAGAAAATGATAGCAAAACTTATTAGCAACAGTTTTAACAAGAATCCAAAGTTACTTACTGCTCGTTTGGACGGGAAATAAACCACTTACATTTCATTTTATCGAAATTTACTTTTGTTTGATCAACTGTTTACATGCATTTGTACTTCGACAAAATCCTACTTAGCGCAGAAAAACAACAATTTCCCAATTGGGAAAAACATGGAGTAAAAGTCTTACAATAAGTTATCTTGAACAAATATCTGATCCTACTTGTTTTGGGAACGTAAAAGAAATGAGTCTTCTCTCTGACAAGTAAAGCATCAGTAATTATCAAAGCTCAACAGAGGAAAAACAAACATCGCACCAAGGAGAAACTGCAAGAAAAACTTCTCAAGTCCTCTTATAATACGTATTTATAACGACAACAACAATTATAATAATCTGAAAATACAGATATTTATGAAAAGCTCTGGAATTAATTAAAAATCAAATATTAAAAAAGATAAGAAAGGATCACGAATTAAAATTGTGTAGACCATAGAAGTTGGGTTGACAAACTTACGCAAGAGAGAGAAGACCACACACTTATACAAACGAAAACAACAGCATAAAACTAAATAATTAATACATAAGGAAGAAAAAAATATAGGAAATAAGTTAACAGGAAAAGCGGAGGAAAATAACAAAAACATATAACAAATAACAAACTACAATTTCTACTGAACGTTAACCAGAGAAAAATAAAAACCGTATGCAAAGAAAATGGGTGAATATACACTGATGATCCATTACATTATGACCACCTACCTAATAAGCTGTAGGACCCCCATTAGCCCGCAAAACGGCAACCATTCGGCCAGGCATCGATTCGATTAGGTGGCGATAGGTATTCTGGTGTATTTGTTACCATAATGTTAACAGCAGGTCCTCCAATTCCCGTACATTTCGGGGTGGTGGTGATTTAGCGCGAACCCGCTTTTCCAAGTCGAACCACAAATGTTCGATTGGGTTCATGTCAGGTGAATTTATAGGGCAGGGCATTAACAGAAAGTCACCAGCATTTTCCTCGAACCACTCCTTAATTCTGGGAACACACTGATTAATTTTTATATGATGAATAGTTAATTAACTATCAAATTAGAATTATATTAACCGGAAACTACAGAATTTAATGTATTCCAGAAAAACGTGTTTTCGAACTGATACAGCTGTCTGGAAATACAATACATATCTAATAATGATCTGTTTTGCATCACGCTTCTGTTACATCTAAACTTTTAGACAGTAGATTCTACTCATTTCACACCATAACTATGTGTAGTTATATCCATTACTTGTATTGGTTTCCCATTGCTATGTGCGGCATAGCTTGAAATGTTTCATTTGCTTTTCAATGGTTGCGTTGCTTTGAATTTTTACGTTTGTGCGTCGATTTTTTTTTTTTTTTTTTTTTTTTTTGTGCCAAATCTTTTGCGACGGACTTCACTAAATGCTAAGCATTTCAAAAAGGAGTAATAATATGTTCGGGGAAATGGACGGGTATAGGTGTACGATTGCAGCAGTTTATCATGTAAATCAGAGCGGCAAATTGATCTGCAAACTGCAATCCTTGTCTTAAAAAAGCTTCTATAAAATCCCTTCACTATTTTAAAACTTCCAATTTCTATATTGACTCGACGGACATGATTTTTATCCGATAATTTACGAGCTTTGTCTCTCTCTCTCCCTTTTTTTTTTTTTTTTTTTTTTTTGTGATTCGAGCCCGGACCCTTTCCGAACGAATGGTCTTAAGCAAGCGCTTAAGCCACTGCGCTACCGGAGCGGCTCACGGGCTATTTCTCTCTCTCTCTCTCTCTCTCTCTCTCTCTCTCTTTTTTCTCTCTCTCTCTCTCTCAGTCAGATCATATGTAGAGGATTTTAGGAAGTGACCCCAGGTCTTAAACAACCCTTAGAAACAGGAAGCTAGGAGATTTGGGCTAGAGTGCCCAATAGGAAAGTCACATGGAAGCGAAGTAAAAATTCTCTCTCTTAGTCAGATCGATGTAAGAGCTTTAAAGTGTGCTACTGAAATGTTTTTGTATTTTATTTTTTTTAAATAAGGCATATGTGGCAATTATCATTATGTTCTTTGATTCTTTCATAGGGGAGGCTGAAAACTTTTCAGGAGAGACTGAGCCTTCACTGGCGTTCTCCAAGCAACGGCCCTACACAATGCACATGCCATCCTCACTTGCGTACAAAACTGTGACTTTGAAATGGCTTTATAAACAGCTCACTGCAGAGGATTCAGACATGTATGAGGCACATGTCTGAATCCTCTGCAGTGAGCTGTTGTATGATAGATAACGGCAATATGGGAAAGGTTCGCGATTTAAGATACTTTGAAAGAAGCGTTATAATGGTCGCAAGAGCAAGCATCTTCGACACAGCAAACCTTCTCGGGAATGCAATAACAACTGTATCGAGGGTGTACGATGAGTGGTGCACAAACAACAGAACAAGCAGTCGGCGGTCTTCCAGTGGAAGGAAACCACTGGTCGATGTTCGAGGGCTACGGCGATTAAGGAGGATTGTACGAGGTAACAGACGAGCTTCATTGCATCAAGTAACCACGCAGTACAACAAAGATATACACTGAAAGAACAAATTATTACGTACACCCCGGTGAAAATACGAAAAGCAGCAGGACAGCAGCAAAGCACGGTGTGCAGGAAAACCGATTGGGGCTAGAGTGGGTCGGTACGCACAGGAATACATTCCGTTAAGTGCCAGCATGGATCGAGGATGAGACTTAAGTGAGTTTGATCGAGGTCAGGTCATGGGAGCCGGGAAGGCCGGATATTCAATCAGCGCAACGGCGAAACTGTTAGGAATTTCCCGACAAACCGTAGCAAATGTGTGCCAGGAGTACGTGAAATCCGGCAAAACCACTAACAGTCAGATGAAATGTGGCCGTAAAAGTGCATTGGATGATCGAGGGCGTCGACGATCGGACCGCTTCGTACAAACGAATCGGAAAGCTTATTTGCAGCAAATCACATCACAATTTAATGAAGGAGCATCCACAAGCCTATGCTCAGAGACAACCCGTAGACACATGGCACAACTCGGCAGGGGCAGTCAACGACCACATCGTGTCCCGATGTTAACGGCACAGCATCGCATAATCCGGCTGCAGTTTGCGAAGATCCATCGAAACTGTAGCATGAATGACTGGAAACACGTCATATGGTCTGACGAATCCCGCTTTACACTGTATCGCCTCGATGGCAGACAGCGTGTGTGGCGTAAACCACACGAAGCTATGGACCCCGCATGCCAAGTTGGGGTACTACAGGCTGGTGGAAGCGGTGTAACTCTTTTGTTTGGGAAGCTTTCACGTGATCCGGTCTGGGTCTCTTGGTACCTCTTGAGTCTTCCGTCACTGGTTCCGGCTATAAGCAGCTCATGGCCGACCATCTCCACCCTTTCATTATGTGCCTCTGTCCGAACCAAGTTCTGATCTTTCAACAGGACAACTCTCCATTCCATCGATTCCGGCTAGCGACCGACTGACTCCAGAAGCATAGCAGTGAGCTTACCACACCCTCATGGCCCCTAGCTCACCGGACATCAACCTCATAGAGAATTAATGGGACATGTTGGAACGAACTGTTCGTGATCAACCATCCTCACTTACATCTCTGCCTGCTTTACGCCAAACACTCTTAAATTGTTCTTCAGCGATACCTGAGTTATAATCGCAACCTCATTGCGTCCGCACCACGAGTTTGGATGCTGTGCTGCGGGCAAAAGGTGCTGCCACACGCTATTAGGTGGGTGTACGTAATAATTTGTCCTTTCAGTGTAGGTAGGAGAATTTCAGCATATACAGCCCGCCGCATATTGGCGGGAATAGGCTATAACAGCAGACGTATCCTCAATGTTACAGTTATGTGTAAGTTTCAATTTGTTTTTGGTAAATACAACAAACTTGTCTTTACGGTTTGGTTTACCCTTGCGTATATACACATACATCTTTCTACAAAATGAACACTATACCTCATATCATGTGTGTGTGTGTGTGTGTGTGCGGGAGTATTTCCCAGAAGTATTCGCATAGCCTTTAAATACTCCTTACTCTCAAAGCAATTCGTCTAGTTTCACCTCGGATGGTCAGTGTAGTCCTTTGAAGAATCAGATGTATACTTCAAATCTAAAGATTACATCCAAAAATTTGCACCCTTATGTTCTGAAAGATCTCATATTTCTCACATGAAATTCAAACTGTTTGCTGTTTTTAATATGCCGCTCCGGTAGCAGAGGCGTAGGTATCTGATTAGTAGCCCCAGCTGAGCCCGGGTTCGAGTCCCGGATGAGGAATGGGTGTTGCGCTTGTCTTATGCCTTCCTTCCCTTCTTCCCTGGAACCAGTGACCCCGAGTTAGAGACGAGTGACTACCCAAAGCTCTTTAGGTTCCCCATGGTGGTCGTCACCCAGGTTTTAGGATACCGCAATCATTGCAGTAACGTGGGGCCGGCAGCTTTGAGGGGCACCCATACGGCAAACACAAACATATTAAAAATTAATAAGTTTTGTGAGCAAAGAAAGAGCCATCCCAATGTCCGAGTGGTCTAAGGAGCTAGCTTTTGACCGTTTGTCCGAGACGGGGATCGGTCTGATTTACGGGTGAGGCATGGGTACAAATTTGAAAGATGTGAATCCGTTAATTGGTATAAATATGACAGACATGGATATTAAGTCAGATAATATCCAAAAACTTGAAAATTTCGTCATCCTGGAGCGGAAATCGAACCCGTGTCTCCCGGATAGCGCCCGAGTATGCTAACCACTACACCACACAGAACGACCAAGTTTCAAGTTTCCGATTAATTTGAATATAACCATCACAGGATTTTCTAGTCGAAGCAACCGGCATTCATATATAGCTAATCTGGAGGTTTTTTCATACCCGTGATTGCCCGGAGACGCAGAATATCAATGAATGAATGAAATTTGTCGGAAACTTGAAACTTGGTCATTCTGGGTGATGTAGTGGTTAGCATATCGGGCGCTATCAGGGAGACGCGGATTCGAATCCCGCTCCAAAACGATGAAATTTTCAAGTTTTCGGATATTATCTGACTTAACATCCATATCATATTTACACCAATTAACGGATTCACATCTTCCAAATTTGTATTGTACAATGGTGTAATCCCGTATTTCATTCATTGATATTTCATTCATTGAGGCATGGGTAATTCGCTGGTCTGATGGCGCTGGCGCTTTCCTGGATCCAGTGTCCCCCAGTTAGATAGATTTTTAGAGATTTATGAAAGGTATTTCAGGAAGGGAATGTCTGATCCCAGGTCTTAAACAACCCTTAGAAGAAGGAAGCTAGGAGATTTGGCCTAGAGTGCACGACAGGAAAGTCACACGGAATCAAGGTAGAAAGGTGGGAGGAAAATTGTAGAAAGGTGGTGAACAACGGATGCTCAGTTATTCGAACGTTTCTTCCTTTCCAGGATTCCAACGAGATCCTTTCCGTGACATCCAGTAACGCTAACCACTATGCCATCCGCCGGACTAGCCTCGAGTTAAGGAAGGGCGACTGCTTATAGAATTCAGTGTTACTCATATGGTTGTTGTTAACTCCCCCCTTCCCCCTCAGAAAAGGGGTAAGACTGAACGGATTGTGTGACGTGTACCTCTAATTTAGCCTTCCGTTTGAGTCCCTGTGTTCTTATGTAAATTTGGTTTCCTCTCGTTAAACATTTTCTAAACTTAACGCCACGGTTTCTCCCGATGAATCTGAAGTTGGCAATCCTGATAGCGAGTCCAAGTGCAACCAACGTAGATAGCGACTTCTGAGATAAGAGTCGGAATACAATGCGCGATATTAGTTGAGCGATTCATTTTTATGCAAAGAGCAGATAACGAGCGAATCTTGTAAGAGTGTTCTGTATTGCGAGAGTAGATTGATTTCTATGCGTAATGTTGATATGAAAGCTTCTTGTATTGAGTGAACAGATTGTGTTCAAAGAGTGATAATGTCATACATGCAGTATCGTGCAGCATCGTTGATTGAAGTCCGTTTAGGGTATCGCGAAAGACTTGTGCATAGCATACTGCACACATGAGACCGACCAAGAAACGAATAGGCTGAACTTTTTAACTAGATCAAATATCAGAACGCGTGACGAGCAAGTGCGAATATAATGCAGCACGAGACGGAATTGTTCACTGTAATTGATTATGTAAATATTAAACTGGAGCACATCGCTGTATTCACAATATAAAATTATTGAATTCAAAACAAAATAATATGGTTTTAAAACACATTGCTTTAAATACCGTATATTTTTAGTTTTGTTTTATTGTTGTACTTGCTGAAACATCAGCTCAAGTATCCTCTTGTATTGTTTTCTTCTCAACAAGTTCCACGGTCATACTTGTCTTTTGTTGACTCTGTAGCTGCACATCATTCATTGCTTTGATTTTATTTTCTGTTGATATTCTCCTTCCCATTTCTTCATTGTAGCTTCCCTTTTCTTTTTCTTAATTCCCCTCAGATGACAATTTTGTCCATTATGCTGAAAGCACTTTCAACCTGAGGACCATGAATGCATGATATCAAAGCTTTCAATATTTTAGATAACTTTGAGAATATGAATACTTTGAACACTATGTATCAATTCGTACAAATGTCACCTCCCTTATCAAGCTTAAATTCAAACATTTATGGGGGAAAAGTAACATTTAACAACACAGGGTAGTGAGAACATCGCATGGGAAAGACATTACGATTACGGAAGAAATCTGAGCTTCGTCCGACTTCCGTTTCCGGAAACTTTTTCTCCATTTTTAGGCTAAAATACAAAAATTTATGGAATAAAAGGATATTTGGTAACAATACTGGGCAGAAGGTACATCGCGAGAGAAAAAAAAATTCGATTACGGGGGAAATCTTCACCTCCGTCTAACTTTCGTTTTTGAAAGTTTCGAAAGACGTAATTCCGTCTTCAAACGGAAAAGGACCCCCCCCCCCCATCCAATTCCCCGAAATTCCTGTGCAGTTGTGCATCGATCTCGAGAATGCCCCCAAACGATAACGGAAATGGCGGAATTCCTCGGATCCACAGAAGAATCTCATGCCTGAAGCCTACGGGGAAATCTTCGCGCCATCTTAACTTCCGTCTTCGGAAATCGATGCCCACAGTTTCATGCTGAAATAAAAACATTTATGCAATAAAATCATATTTAACGACAGTACTGGACAGAGGCAACATCGTCAGAAAAAAAAAAAAAAAGAAATTATAATTATAAGAAAACCCTTTAGTCCGCATAACTTCCATTTTCGAAAGTTTTGGTAGACGAAATACCGTTCCCAGGGGAAAATGCACCCCCATCTCCATTAATTCCGCCAGAATTCCTCTTCATTTTTGCATCGATCTCGAGAATGGCCAAAAAAAAAAAAAAGCGGAATTCTGGGAATCCGCGGAAGAATCTCATGTATGATAATGTTGATTATAGACTTTCGGCGTGCTTGATTAACGAATGAAGAAAGTGGTCTGGACACTAGTATGTATCATTGAAACTTGGCCGCTACCTTGAAGTGAAATTCTATGTGTAGTTAAAACGAAGAATTATACGAACGACTAAGAATTTTCCTCAGCAAAATTAATTATACGAACGACTGAGAATTATCCGCAGAAGAATCAATTATACAAACGGCTGTGAATTATCTACAAGCTAAGCTATTTTGAAGTTAGAAGTTAACGTAAAGATGCAGTTCAACAAAATCCATTCATAACTTTTATATTATAACTATATAGTACAAAGAAAACTTGCAAGTTCATTCGATGGAGAACAGGTGACCACATACATGGCGCAAAAAAATGAATAAAAATAAACTTTTAAAGCGAATCATTTAGCAAATTACAGTCGTATTTTTAAAGCACGGACATTCGATTTTTCTTGTGCATTTCATGGTAACATTCAACGCAAGGATGTTTACAGTATACTTGGTCTCGTTTCATTGTATGATTTTCTACGAAGATACAGGGGTCCAAAATATATTAAACTAGCATCGTCTCCGAGCTTCAATGAGTTTGAAAAACAATCTTTCTCCGTTAGGAAACATCATATGGTTTAGATACTAGTAAGTATCCAGTATCTCTTAACATTGTTCAGTAATTTTGCTTCTCAGCATTGTCATAGTGATTTTTTTATTCGAAATCTTCCTTGCTAGCTGATACCTAAAAAAAATATGGAAGGCTTGAGCCGAATTATCAGCTGACACAAAATCCGATTTAACTCCGTAAAAAAAAGTTGCCTTTGCGTTTAACTCAGCACAAATCACAACAGTGATACTTTTACAAATTGCACTTACTCACCGCGATGCACGTTTTTCTGACGGCACTAAAATTTCGGTTGTGTTTCCGCTTTAAGAAATCAGTCTGACTTCTCAACCTAAAAAACATATATTTTATTTTATTATCATTATTATTGTCATTAGCAGTTTGACGACCCTCACTAGCGTTTAAGGGTATCTCAAGAGTAAATATATCCTATACTGCAACGTTAATTCGTTCAATATATATTTTCTCAAATATTATTTGCGTTCTGGTCTTCAAACTTTTAAGAGCAAGTAAATATAAAGTCCTTAGCTAATGTATACCCTAGCTATGTTTTCGAAAAATTCACAGCTAAGGTACACATTCTGAATTTTTCGAAGTCACAGCTAAGGTATACATTAGCTAAGGACTTAAGTTTTGAAGACAAGAACGCAAATAGTCTTTGAGAAAATATATATAGAACGAATTAACATTGCAGATACAGGATAGGTTTCCTCTTGGGGTTCCCCTTAAGGCCATGAGAAGCCGTCATACTTTATTTTATTTATACTAAAGCAGATCTCATTTGGTGAAAATAAACTATTTACTTTCCTAAAATGGCAATTCATAATTTCGTTTACCTCATGAATTAATCTAGTGTAATACTATGTTATCTGCAAGAGCCACACACTGTCCCAGAATTGTAAATGAAGCACTTGGGGAGATTAAAAAGGAGTGCTTATCCTACTACAGACCGTTGAAAACAAGTGATCTTTCTCTAAGTCCCAAAACCGTCACTGATTTATTGAAAATAAGTCTGTTTAGTCGAGATATTTTATAAACCTTTCCTTCATTAACTTCTCAAATGCTCTTGAAGTTAGATGCAAAAAAAAAAAACAAAAAAAAAACAGGTAGACAATTTTCAGTCTACCATTTAGATTAATAATTTCACAATTCTATTACTCTTTCAAATAAATAGCGTTTTACTTAGCAAAAAAAAAAAAGTCAGGAAAATTTCCCAACGCTAAAACATCTACCAAATAAAATACTCAAAATTTCGATTTGATCAATTCATTTTTAAGTTATTTTTCAAGTTTAATGTTGTTAAGTTCGATACGCAGCCAGTAGCCAACATCGCACGTAATTTAGCATAACACTTTAAATTTCAACAATGCTTCCAGAAATATATATATATGTGTGTGTGGCCCTGCTGTTAATAAAACAGCAAAATAATCTAAAGCAAGAGCAAAAAAAAAAAAAAAAAAAAAATGTTGCGTTCTGCAACAGCACTGGAAAAAGATAGGGAAAAAAAAGTATTTTTGTGTAAGTTACAGCATTGGTGGAAATAATCATTGTTGAACTGGTTTTGTGTTTTGCAACGCGCAGTTCATTTAACCACAGAACAAGATGTGTACTGCTTTATAAATATTACTTATTAAACCTGCTAAACTTATACATAAAATTAGTTTGAAGCATTTCATCCGAAATCTTTAGAAGAAGAAAATATTTTTATGCATGTTCGTGACATATGAAGAAAATATTTTTAATGTGACTACAATGCAGTGCATACCATTTTTCAGATAAGAAAACACAATTTTAAATTTCTTTTAAATTTACATCACTATGTATGGAACCAGTGTATAAACACAGTTGTTGTTAGTTTGTTTTTTTATTCTAAATTAAATGTTTTCCTAAATTCACTGATATCGTCAAATTCTCTGATGTATTTCTCCAACGATATACACCGAAGCGCCAAATCATTATGACCACCTTCCTAATACGTAGTCATCTCAAAAGTTTTGCACCCTGCGCAAGCGCTGCATGCTTGTAGGATGCTGCAATAGCTCCAATCGTTGCGCCAGTTGTGAGCTAGACGACAGTATACAAAGTTGTGTCTACTTTGTTCCTGTTCCGAAAAATTCTGCCTACAGATGAAGGAAGAATGTGAGTCAAGTCAGATCTCGCATAGCGACCAGCGACCCTACATTAAAATTGAAACTTTGCTAGGAAATCCCCTACCAAAATTTATAAAGCTTTGTGTAAAGTCTGTGGGGTTAGTGTAGTGGATCGTAGCACAGTGTCACGGTGGGCTTCTCGTTTCCACCAAGGTCGAGAAGGCAGCGAAGACGACCCAAGTAGCGACCGGCAATCAGATGCAACGGACAACACTTCTATGATTATCGTCAAAAGCATTTTGGAAGAAGATCGACGGAAAACATGTGAAGAGATTACATATGAAGCAAAAATGTCTACAGCTTCGGTTTTCAGAATCCTAACTGAAAAGTTACAGAAGAGAAAAGTAGCTACCAAATGGGTTCCGTATAATCTGAGTGAAGAGCAGCAGGCAGTTCGCAAAGGGATCGCAGAAGAATTGCTCCAGTGGTACTTGACCGAAAGTGAGCAGTTTTTGGACAGAATTGTTGCTATAGACGAAACCTGGATAACAGATGATGAACCAGAACTGAAAACTCAGTGCGCTCAGTGGAATAATCTAGAATCACCTCGCCAGAAAAAAATTCCGCCGCCCACGAACGAAGGTTAAGCTGATGATGATTATGGCCTATGACAAGGTTGGAGTGATAGAAACAGGCAGAGTGGCCGAGGAGGACCACTGCAATAGCGGAATAGTACAAAAGGCTTCTGTGAAATGTTTTGTGACGAAAGGTTCGCCAAAGAAGGTCCGACATGCTCGAAGCTGGTGTCATCATTTTGCATGACAACGCGAGGCCGCATGTTGCCCGTAGAGTAAGAGACATTCTGGAAAATCATGGATGGGAATTGCTTCTCCACACGCTGTACAGTCCTGACATGAGCCCACCAGACTATGACTTGTTCCCAAAACTAAAGAAGCCACTCCGCGGGAAACGATTCAGTACGATTCAGGATGTTCCTGATGAGGTAACCCGAGTAATCCGAAGCCTCAACAATGGAGGTGTTCTGACTGGAATACAAGACTTGCCCAAACGTTGCGCCGCTGTCATAAAGAAACCTAGAGATTACTTCGAAGTCCTGTAATGGTATGTTGTGAAATAAATTCGTTTTTAAAGAGATAACCCACAGTGTGCAAAACCTTTGAATTTTTTGGTCCTCCACGTCCCGCAAAAAGAGCTCCTTTCCGTCGAAACATGAACGCTATAAGATTTCTAAAAGTGTATTGTTATATCTGGTACCAACACGTTACAAGCAGATCCCTGTAAATTACGTGGTTCAGATGCTAGATTGAATTGATTTCTGGGGAATTTGGAATACCTGGAAGTCTTCCTCATGTTCCACTAACCATTCTTGAACAACCCGGGCAATGTGGCATGGCGCACAATCCTGCTGAAAGAAAGCACTGCTAGAGGGGAATACCGTTGCCATGATCGGACGTACCTGGTCTGCAGTGATGTTTAGGTAGGTGGTAGACGTCACAGTTTCCTGCGCATGACTGACTAGACCCAAGGTTTTTGATGAATGATTTAGCCCCATTTTCATCAGGGTTTGATGAACTGTATGTTGTTACTCATAACTCCCGTCACCAGCATTCAAATTACGGGGGAGTTACGCCAGAGTACCAATTCTGTTCGCTTGTACCATACGCGATAGTCTTCGCTCACCTCTAGCATTGATGAGCCGTGGTCGGCCCACACCTTGAAGGCGGAGTTCGTTGTTTTTCACTTCTCGTACCACTTTTTGAAGGTACTAACCACAGTTGACCATGAGCACCCCACAAGCCTTTCCCTCTCGAAAATGGTATAACCCAGTCGTCTGGCCATTACAATTTGGCCTTTGTGAAACTTGCTTAAGTCCGCTGCCTTTCCCATCTGAAGAACAAGAATAACATTGATTAAAAGAGCTCAATACAGGTGTTTTTTATAACGTTACGTGACCTTCACACGCGCCGTCGATTACACGCAATTGCTACGATTTGCATAAAGACGCCCTGGTCATAATGTTTTGACTCTTCGATGCACTTTAAACTGTCTGGTCAGTTTTTAAAAACTAGTTTAAGCTACGGGGAAAGTGGTGGCAGGAGAGGTTTTTGTGCGTATCACTTCAGCAAAAATCAGAGCCAAAGGCGTGGGTGTTATTAAATTTATTCCCAGAAATAACAGCATTTTTACTAAAACGATACTGTTGAATGCACACTGAAAATCCAGTTTACTAGGCGCACCTGTCCTCGTCAGAAAAAATGGATCTCTCCTACACGTAAGACATCATGTGATCACAGTGTGCGGTATAAATCAGGCAGAGCAGCTTGTCGAGAAGCAGTTAACGTTCAATTGAGGGTCGGAATAAGCAAAACGAGTGACCTGCTCGACTTTGAACGTGGCATAACAGTTGAAGCCACATGTGCTTGCCCGTTGGGGTTTCTCCCGAACGTCCATCCTCCTGGGCTTTTCACGCACAACCGTAGCAAATGGTGCAACAATAAAAAAAAAAAAAAAAAACTTCCAGCAATCGGAGATCTTGTGGACGAAAGCAGCTGGTGGGTCAGAAGAGTCAAAGGAGACTTGCGAGAATCATGCAAGCCAACAGATGGGACTCAACCTGGCAAATCACTGAATTATTCAACATTGGTGTCCCGAGACTCATCTCCGAGCTCACCACATATTGAACCATGTTACCAATAGGCTACAACAGCAGACAGTGATGCGGACAGTCCCCTTTGACCCTTCTGATCCACCAGCTGTTCACGTCCACGGGATCGCCGATTGCTGGATGCTTTCTGCATGATACATCATTCACGGTAAAACCTTACTAAGGCTGTACGTAAAGCTCCCAGCAGAACGCTCATTTGGGATATGCTCGAAATATACCGATGACCATTATGACCATCTCCAGCTTAGAGAGAAATAAGCACGCCTGGAGGCCAAACGGTGGCGCAGGTGAAGTTAACAGAGCAGTATATATAGAACCCGAGGACCGGCTTTCGGTTAGTAGAGTGTTCGGAGTCAGAATGGGAAGAGCTGCCGATTTATCGGAGTTTGATAAAGGACAAGTTGTGATGGCATGGCGCCTCGGAACTACGATCTCTGAAACGGCGCGGCTTGTGGGTTATTCACGTACAGCTATTGTGAGTACGTATCAAAAGTGGTGCACAGATGGTCAAACGACGAGCCGTCGTCCAGACGTGTATCGTCCGCAGCTCATTGATGCCAGAGGTGAGCGGAGACTGTCGCGTATTGCTCACAGCGACCGCAGGGCCACAATGCGACAAATCACCCGCAGTTACAACAGTGGTGATCAGGGCAATGTGTTACGGCACACGTAGCCGAAGACCCAGCCGAGTTCCCATGCTCACTGCACGTCATCGCCAACAACGCATGAGATGGGCCCAAGATCATCGAGATTGGACCGTGGATAATTGAAAAAAGTGGCCTGGTATGACGAATCAAGATTCCTGGTGCGCGGATACGCCGATAACCAACGGAGGCTATGGCACCTGGCGCGGATACGCAGAATACCAACGGAGGCCATGGCACCTGGATGCACTATCGAACGGAAACAAGTCGTCGTCGGCGGCGGCGGCGGTGTTATGCTATAGGCGATGTTTTCTTGGGACTGTTTAGGACCCATTATCCCAGTAGCACTATCTCTGACAATTTTCAGGTATCTGAACATCGTTGCGGACCAAGTTCACTCATTCATGGCAACTGTGTTCCCCGCTGGTGATGGTCATTACCAACAGAATAATGCTTCATGCCACACTGCCAGAACCGTCAAGGAATGGTTTGAGGAACATGCTGGTGCCTTTCTGTTAATGCCATGGCTTCCAAATTTACCTGACATGAACCCAATCGAACATTTGTGGTTCGATTTGGAAAAGGGGGCGCGCTAAATTACCACCACCCCGAAATGTACGGGAACTGGAGGACCTGCTGTTGACATTATGGTACCAGCTACCTCTGGATAACTATCGCCACCTCATCGAATCGATGCCTTGCTGAGTGACCGCTGTTTTGCGGCTAAAGAGGGTCCTACAACCTATTAGGTAGGTGGTCATAATGTAATGGCTCATCGGTGTAGATATATATATATATATATATATATACATACAGTAGTGGCCCAAATTGTGAAAAACCTTTTGGAAAAAGTCCATTTTTGAGGTATGATGGCTCAAACACCACTTTTTTTAGAGTAATACCATAAAATTACATAACAATGGAAAGATACTTTCATCAAAAATGTAATGCAACAAAGTTTGTTTAATTATCTGTATTCTATGAAAAGTTATAACCGAATAACTAGAAAAAGGAAGCATAACTTGCTTTGGTTGATATGAAGTAGCTTTCCTTCATTTGAATGTAGCCAATGAGCATGAGTGTTTAGAGAGCCAATCAGGTGTCATCTTGTTTTGGCAATGAGCCAATCAGGTCACACTAGGATTTAGCTATTGATGTCATGTATTGGAGCTGAGAGGAGAACATTTGTCAGTGTGTTATGTGATTGCAATCAAGTTATGGTTGTTGTTTTTTTATGTGTGTTCTTTCATTTAGTGAGCTTGTAAAACGTGATAAAATGAAAAAAATGGCGCAAAGAGTTGACTGGTCACCCAGAAACCAATGCAAAATAGTAATATTAAATGAACAAGGCTTCAGTTATGAAGAAATTAGAAGAAAAATTGGTGGAAACTTAACCGAAGGTGGTACTTTTTGAAGAGGTATAGGAGACTCAGTCACTACAAAACCAGACTGAAAAGGGTGCTCAACAGCAAGTGATGATAGAAGAATCAAGAGACTGTGCCTAGGTGACAGAAGAAATCATCTGGGTGCATACAAGATGAAATGGCGCAATGCAATGTGAAGTTGAGTGCAAGGTTTGTTCGGCGCAGACTGCAGGAATTTGGTCTAAAAGCTAGAATTACACGAGAAAAGCCATTTTTATCTCTCAAACAAAGGTTGAAAAGATTAAACTGGGCTAAAACCCATGTTAACTGGACAGCCGAACAATGGGACAATGTTATTTGGAGTGATGAGACCAAAATTTCCCTGTTCGGTAGTGATGGCATAAAATACGTAAGGAGAAGAATCGGAGAAGATTTGCATCCTGATTGCATTACATGTACCGTGAAACACCCAGTTAATGTTGTGATCTGGGGTTGTATGGCATCAAAAGGTGTGGGCAGAATTTGCGTGATAAATGGGAATAAATGGCCACAAATACATTAATATTAGAAAAACTTGAGCCCAAACTGAAGCCTTCCGCACGTGATCTTTTCCAAGATAATGAAGCATTTATAATTCAACAGGATTCAGCTCCATGTCATGTGTGCAAAAGTTGCCAGACCTGCTGTGTGCAAAAAGTTGCCAGACCTTAATCCCATCGAAAATCTATTGAGCCGACTAAAGAAACGTGTTAGTCAGAAGCAACGCAGCAATAAAACCCAATTAATAGAAGCAAATATTTAATCTTGGTTTCACATTATAACAGCTGCAGAACTAAAATACTTGGTTCACTCCATGGGAAGGCGTTGTAAGGCCGTAATTAACGCTAAAAGTTACCCAACGAAGTATTAACTGACATGGTGAGTCAAACATCAAACAAAGATCTTCGCTCCTGGTCCACGTTAAATGTCTGTATTAATTGACATGGTGAGTATTTTTGTATATCTCATTTTTCCTATATGTTACCCTTTTCTTCTTTATAACTGCTGTTCTAATACAAAATTCTTCATAAAAGTTATTGCATTACATTCTTGATGACATTATCTTTCCATTAATATATAATTTTATGGTATTACTCCAAAAAAAAAAAAAAAAAAAAAGCGGTGTTACAAGCCATCAAACCTCAAAAATACACTATTTCCAAAAGGCTTCCACAATTTTGGCCACTACTGTATATATAGCTGAAAAACCAACTAGAAGCACCAAACAGAAACAACTTGGAAATTTGAAAGCACCAAAGGCTGCATAAAAGAAAGATCAAACTATAATACTTAAATAAAGCTAAAAACGAAGCAAGAAAAAAAAAATTTTAAAGGAAAATAAAAACAAATTAAAACCGAGAACATAGCAAAAAAAAAAAAAAAAAAAAAAACTTCCTTGGCGAACGAACCCCGGAGCAAGCAAAAATAAAAAAAACAAAAATATTTTTAAGAAAACCAGAAGAACATAGGGATTGCGGCCCAATGACAGATTCTCCTTGCGTATCAACAAAATCCAGAAAAGTGTAGGTTTCTGCTAATTTAGTTTGCTACAAGGACACAATTAATTTAAGGTTAAATTCAACAAATGTTAAAAGGGATAAATAACCCAAATATCAGCAAACTAAACCACATTGCCCAACGCACACTCATATTAACCAATCCAAGAGAATTCTAGCAGACTACATTTTGAAGGAGGACAAACACCCCTTTCAACACAAAACAAGAGAAGAAAGAAATTTACTGATGAAAAGTGAAGAGCTTTGCCTAAAGAAAAGGTATACATATTCAGTAAAACTTGTCCTGAAACTTTGAAATATTGAAAAAATATATATTTTTAAAAAATACACTATAATACTCCTGCACCATTAGTTAGTGCATTTTAAAAAAATATATTTTTCAATATTTCAAAGTTTGAGGACAAATGTTACGGAATATGTATACCTTTTCTTTAGGCAAAGCTCTTCACTTTTCATCAGTAAATTACTTTCTTCCCTTGTTTTGTGTTGAAAGGGGTGTTTGTCCTCCTTCAAAATGTAGTTTGCTAGAATTCTCTTGGACTGGTTATTTTGAGTGTGCTTTGAGCAATGTGGTTTAGTTTGCTGATATTTGGGTTATTTATCCCTTTTAACATTTGTTGAATTTAACCTTAAATTTAATTTGCCCTTGCAACAAACAATATTAGCAGAAATCCACACTTTCCTGGTCTTTGTAGATACGTGAGAGATTTTCTTCATGCTTGCCCCTGACGAAGCCATAACAGAATCTGTCATTGGTCTGCAATCCCTATGTCCCTCTGGTTTTCTTAAAAATGTTTTTGTCTTTTGTTTTTTGCTTGCTCCGGGGCTCGTTTGCTTGGGAAGTTGTTGGTTTTTTTGTTTTTGTTTTTTTTCTCTCTCTGCCATGTTCTCGATTTTAATTTGTTTTAATTTTCCTTTAAAAAAAACTATTTCTTGCTTGGTTTTTACTTTATATATACAGTGCTGGCCACCCAAAATGCAACACCAAGAAGAAAGCATCCGATTGGCCTGAAATTCGCAGCATGCGTCGCCCGCGAGAGGACATGAAAACGATTAGCATTGCAGGGCATATGCAAATCATGTGCGCCCAGAACGCAACCGAGAAGCACTATAAGAAGGGTGCACAGAAGGCGGGGTGTAAGTATTGGAAGTGTGTTGCGCTGCCGGACCTGTGCGTGGGAAGCTTCCTGATGCCTCGTCGCAGAATATGACAGTCATTCCATCATGTTTTGGAGTTCGACAGAGGACGAACAGTAGCTTATCGCGACAGCGGTTTATCGTACCGAGACATCGGCGCCCGTGTGGAACGACATCCAGCCACAGTGAGGCGAATATGGATTCGGTGGGTGCAAGAGGGACGAACGGACCGACGAAAGAGATTGCCGCAGCCGCGGCACACCACCCAACGAGAGGACCAGCATGTTGTGCGGCGGGCATTGACGGCTTGCACCGCCACATCACGAACGTGAGCGCAGGAATTCGGGTGTGTTGCGCAACAACCTGTGTCAGCACGTATCGTTCGACGTCGTCTGCAGGAGCGGGGACTTGTCGCACGGCGCCCATTGCTCCGATTACCATTGACGTTACACCACCGGCGAGTGTGGCGGCAGTGGGCCGTTGAACGCCGCACCTGGACTACGGAATGGCACTACATTGTCTTCTCCGACGAATCCCGCTTCTGCCTGCAACACCACGATGGTCGGAACCGCGTGGGGCGGCACCCTCGGCGAGAGACGGTATGACGCCTGCATTATGCATCGCCATACCGGTCCGTTTCCCGGTGTTATGGTTTGAGGCGCAATTGGATATGACACTCGCGCCCCTCTGGTACGAATCGCCGGTACATTCAACAGCCAAAGCTACATCTCCGACTTTTTGGAGCCTGTAGTCCTCCCTTACCTGCAAGATCTGCCAGCGACCACGTTTCAACAGGACCCTGCGCGCCCGCACGTGACACGCATCGTGCAACAATTCTTCACGGCCCACCAGGTGTCACTGCTGCCGTGGCCCGCCTGTTCTCCCGATATGTCGCCCATCGCACACGTCTGGTCGCTGATCGGCAACTGAATGGCCCGGCAAGCACCACCCGCGGCTACGCCTGATCACCTGTGGCAACGTGTGGAAGCAGCCTGGACCGACATACCCCAGGCCCACATCCAAAGCCTCTTTCGTTCGATGCCGCGGCGTGTAGCGGTCGTTATTGCCAGCCATGGGGCCTCACGAACTATTGATTTCTGCGTGTTCCGCAAGTCGCACGAGCCTGTAAGCTCAATCGTTTCATCTTTGCATCTGTTGTTATGTGTCCAGTAAATCTTGCTTTGCTATCTCGTGCCCTTCTTGGTGTTGCATTTTGGGTGGCCAGCATTGTATATACAGTATATATATGTTTATATTTATTATTATTAGTAGTAGTATAATACCCCGAAAAGAAAATGAACACAGCAATAATATGAAATAGTTAAAATTCAAAAAAACGAAAAGATATAAACACACACACACACACACACACACACACACACTATATTGACAAAAATCAGCGGACACCTAGAAAAGAAACACAACATAGCATTTATTGACACACATTAGTACGGTGTCGGTCCACCTTTGGCCTTAATGCATGCATTGACTCTTCGAGACATGCTTTCGACAAAGTTTTGGAACACAGCGATGGGTATGCGCTTCCATTCAGTGCATAATGCTGCCGCTAACTGTTGCTTAATAGTAAGCCTTGGTTCCAAACTTCGTATGCGGCCCTATAATTCATCCCATAGGTGCTTTATGGGATTAAGATCAGGGCGCTGTGCTGGCCAGTCCACACACGATACGTAATTATCGTCCAACTACACCGTAACAGTCCTTGCTTTATGGCTCGGTGCATTATCCTGCTGGTCCCAACAAGGCTCGGTTCCATAGTATTGCCGCAGAGTTGGTGTTGCATAATTGTCCAGAATATCGAGGTACACGTGCTGGTTAACAGGTTTGTCCACGATAACCAATAGGCCGGGGTCGTACCACGAAACACACACACACACACGAGTACACTGCCAGCTCCAAACTTGACCGTAGGAACAGTATACACTATGGTAAATAGCGTTCCCCCAGCTGCCGCCATACCCACATACGACCATCAGACTGATGGATCGTGTATTTGGATTCATCCGTCCATAGGACCCGTTTCAATTGATCTACGGTCCACGATAAATGTTCTTTACACCATGCTAAACGACGAGTAGCATTCCAAGTGGAAATGAAAGGCTTATGAGCTGCCGCACAACCACGGTAACCCATGGAATGAAGTTCTCTGCGAATGGTACGTGTACTTACTGAGGTTCCAGCATTGTTACTCACCTGTACACTGCGGTCTTGTGCAGTACTCCGTCGATTAGCTGTAACGACTCTCCTGAGGCTTCGACGTCCTCTATCACTGATTTTCTTTGGTCTGCCGGTACGTTTTGTTGCTTCAGGCACGCCATGTGTCTTCCACTTATTTAGTGCATCCAAAAGAGTTGACTTGGGTATGTTTAAACGCCTCTCGGTTTATCTTATGGACAACCCATTAATATGACACCCAACAATCATTCCTTTCTCAAAGTCAGTTCTCTCCCGCCGCGACATTTTCACTCCACTTCACAGTGCGATAAGATCGCGGTCAGCTGCAGGCTTGTTTTTATACCGTTTGCAGCTGTACCGCGCATCTTAACAACGCAGCGGATCTGTTCATTTGCTGTTGAAGGGTGTTCGGTGACTTTTGTCAATATAGCATATGTATTATATACAGTATATACATTTATTTATTTTTGATGGAAGGTTTTGCGACCACCGTGAGATACTCAGTGGGCTATAAGCACTCGCTCGTCCTTAATTTAGGGCCACTGGTTCCAGGGAAAGGAGAGAGCCAGTGCCGCAAGACAAACTCATAATCAATGCATTACCGGGATTCGAACCCGAACCCTTCTCGAATAAATGTTCATAAGCCAGCTTTTAGACCACTGCATTACAGGAGCAGCCGAAACATGTACGAGGTCCGATCAAAAAGTTCCGAGACTAGGCCGATATAGGACAAAGTACTTACTTTACTTATGTTTGGCTATGATCTCCCTCAAAGTAGTCTCCTTGGGCAGCGATGCACCGCTGCCAGCGTTTTTGCCACTGTTGGAACGCTCCCTGGAAGTCCTGTTCGCTAATCATGTCAAGCACCGTCTGCGATTCGCGCTGGATCTCGTCCACGGTTTCAAAACGGCGACCTTTGAGCTTCATCTTCATCTTCGGGAGTTCGACAGAGTTATTCAAGAGTTAATCTTCATCTTTGGGAGTTCGACAGTTAGATCTTGACAGAGTTCGACACGGAGCGCCGTCTTTTCCGGATTCAGAATCTTTGGAACAAACTTTGCAGCAATGCGGTGCATGTTCAAAACCGACGTCGGAATTTCTTGCACTGTTCCGTATGACACATTGACGATGGTAGCAATGTCTTGAATGGCTCTCCGACGATCCTCATGCACCAGTTCCCTAATTTTGTCACCATTTTCGGGGGTTTAGCTCGTGGACGGTCGCCCTGACATATCGTCATTTTCCAGTGCCGTTCTGCCGCTCTTGAAGCGCGAGTACCACTCAAAACACCTCGTACGACTCATTGCTTCATTGCCATAAGGCTGCCGCAACACTTCATGCATCTCCGTTCCCAATTTGTCAAGTTTGACGCAGAATTTGATGTTCGTTCGCTGCTCTAGTTTGCAGTCCAAGTCGAAATCGCAGCTGTATTCTGTACGTGGTCACCAAATATCGTGTAGCACAGCTCCCGATGTTCACAGAACGACGCCACTCGGCAATGACTCATGAAGGTCACTGACTCCGACCGCTGCTCGCGCATCCGCGTATTGCCATCTGTTGGTGCGCTACGTACCTAGTCTCGGAACTTTTTGATCTCACTACGTATAACAAGCTATCTTACGGCGTCATGAACTGTCTTACGACATTTGTTTTCAACCGCATACTGAGTCACAAAATCAGTAGAAACATTACAAAAATTAAGTATTTCTGACATTCATCGAAGCAGCTGCTGCTAAAAGCCATCAGCCAATTTTTCCATATTCTTTTGTACCGGATTTACACATACACCTCAAACATCCCCAGGCCCACAAAAAACCCAACACCCCTCCATTTTTTTTATTGGAGGTTCAATGACCACCATGAGCAACTCATTGGGCTACAAGCAGTCGCCCGTCCCTAATTTAGGACCATTGGTTCCAGAGAAGGGAGAGAGCCTGCGCCATTAGACAAACACAACATCTATGTCTCACCGGCATTCGAACCAAGACCCATCTCGGACGAATGATCAGAAGCCATCGCTTAGATCACAGCGCTACCGCGGCGGCTCCCCTCTATTTGAAAGTGTATATACGTATACGTATATGTACCTGTGTGTTGAACATTATATTTTGTATATACATAATTTGTTTTTAATTTTTTGTAGTCCTTTTCATTATCATATAGCACAGTTGTCAGCAGCAGTTAGCGTGTACAGGAATTCCTCAGCATTATCTTGAAATATATTTTACTATAATGTATATTCCATTTAAACATGAGAGAGAAAAAATAAAAACATCCCATAAACGAAATAACCATGTGCAGGTTTTGGAAAAAAAAAATTACCGTTTATAACCATTGTTAACTACAAATAATTCAGCAGTTCTCCATTTTTTTTAAGGTTTTTCCATGTTTAATCCTAGGTTTGAGGCTTAAATACACTCTTTGCCAAAAAAAAACGAAGCACCTTGAGAAAGTCGTTCGATCCTGATGAAACACCGCATGCAAACACCTCAGCGTCGAATATTCAAATGATTAAAAATAACGACCAATGACTAAATAGTGGCCCGCCACAACGCATGGGAACCGCGCGTCGAGGAGGGTATATCAAGAGTAAAGCTCGCAAGTAGGGACAATTGTCACAGCGAATTGCTGTTGTATTAACCTCCACGGACTGTGATGATATCTCGACATCGGATCCGTGCACACTACCAGCAGTTGAGCGTAGACGTATAATTGGGCTGAGAATGGCCGGTTGGTCAAATAGCCGCATCGTCAGGCATTTGAGTCGTCTGGGGAGCCATTTCCTACGGTAGCCGGTCACCCTTGGTATTCCTCCGTACCATCCTCACACGTCTCAACGGTACGTCAACGACATTCTACGACCTGTTGTGTTGCCATTCCTGTCGCAGCATCACCGAGCAATTTTTCAACAGCATAATGCCCACGGCACGGCTCTCCCACGCCTGCCTCCGTAATGTCGAAACTGTTCCATGGACAGCCCGATCGCCCGACCTCTCACCGATTGGACATGTTTGGGACATGATGAGACCCCACCTACGTCCATCCCGGAATGTCGGCGAACTGGCCAGCAATTTGAACACCATCTGGCATACTATATCTCAGCACAGTATCCGTGAACTGTACGGGTCTGTACCCCGCCGGGTAAGTGCTTGTATCCGAGCCAGAAGTGGCGCTACAGCGTACTGACTTGTTCCACTTGTGTAGCTGATTTATCCAAATAAATAGCCCAACTGCTGTGGAATTACACTCATTTCCTTTCCTATACATGTACATTGCATATACCAATTATCATCTTGAGTGCTTCGAATATTTTGGCAAAGAGTATTTTCCTATAAAAAATTTCCTTTCATCCACCCCCACCGCATAGTTTTTTTCACCACCCACCGAAAAATTTTCTTGTATAAACACCTGCCTATGTATTCGTCCAAATGGCAATTTTTTTCATTAACAAAAAAGGTAACCTCCAAGCATCAGAGCTTTGACGATCATTATTCAGTGTTTGATTAGCTTAAATTATTACGAGTATCTGAATTACAAACAATGAACGAACTTTCTCTCGCGTTGAGTATGCTAAAACGAATGGACAAAAGGCTACTGCATGAAACGTGCATCCAAGAAAAATTTGAGGAATCCATGATAACTCACCCTAATTCGTTAACAAGGGAACGATACACATTTTTATTGTTCCAATCTACAAATGCAAGGGTGTTTTTGCGGAATAAGCGTATAGAAAGTTAGGTTGAAAGGATTCCTTTTCTTCTATCCAATGTTCTATTGTTCCGTAGGGAATAGAGCGCATGGTACTGCCAATTTAATGTTCGATCCTCGTCACGATGCCGACGGTGGCAGGATATGAAATTGGACAATCCACAGGATTTAAAATTTCTTATTTCAGATATCTAAAAATAGTACAGAGGAAAAGAATGACTAGCTTATTATCCACAGTTACTGAATACTTTTCCAGACTACATTTTCCACTCACAACAAAAAAGATTCCCGTTACAAATAAGGTTATTGACGAGGAATCTCACCTCTCCTTCACCCAAAGCATTGAAAACGCCAATTTAAAACTTACTATTCTTAACCCAAAATTTGACTATCAGTACATGGATGATGTTTTAAAAATTTGGCCATATAATATCCGACCTTGTCATTCTTACTACACGCACTGCTAGGCATGGAAAATGCCACAACATGAAGGCGTGCATGAAATGAGACGAAATTTACCACACATGTAGATAAGCAGGTGAAAAAGAAGTTACCGTGAAACTTCCATTAACGAACGCCTCCTAACAGCGGTGACCTCCCAGAAACGGTAAGTTTTGGTTAATACAGAACAGCTGCCGTAAGATTAACACTGACCATTACCTCCGAACAACGAAACCAGCGGTAAACAGACACCCATGTCAGTCCCGAACGAGATGTAACGGAAGCCTCATCTTCCGGTATTTCACGCAGTTTCTTCGGTACTTCGGCAGGAGGAGTGAGATAGCTACAAAGAATATTGCTAACGGAGCTGTGCCTCCGGTAGGATGGGCTGGATTACGCTGGATACAACGGTGTGCTCCAATGAAAACGAAAAACGAAGTTTAATCCTACGTGAGGCAAGCTGCAGCTTCTGTAGGGTTAGTTGCTGGTGCCTAGAATGTTGCACATTGGCGGGGGTATCTCATAGTTTGATTTCTGTGGGTTCTGTTCCTGTTTTCCGGAGCTGGGCCTGCTAATTGTACCGTTACATTTTACTGTCTAAAATTGTTATTATTTCTCTTTCCTATAGTGTACCCTAACTATACGTCTATCTTGTATTTCTAAGGATTGTTGAATTTAGACCAAACGTCAGACACTGTTTTCCTAAAATCATCTACACCATGATTTATTTACAGTCATTTGCAAAAGTTTAAGACCACCTGTCAATTTATTGAAAATGAAGATTTTCAAAGAAACGATTACTAGTCAGAGGTATTTGAAAAAATGTCCCCACAGATGAATACTTACATTCCTTAGAACACAAAAAGACCGAAATCCGTACTTTGTGTGGCCACCTTTGTTTTTCATAACGGACAGAATACGATGTGGCATACTCTCAAAGAGGGATTTGCGGTAGTCACTTGAAATGTCTTTGCACCACACGTACTTTATCGTGTCAATCAAAGCTTAGGAATTTGATAGCTGTTTTTCTGCTATCTTGTCTTTTAAAATGGTCTACAAATTTTCGTTGAGTTTAAGGTCAGGACTGTTACCGGGCCAGTCAAGCACAGTTATGATTTTCCTCTGCAGACAGTCCTTTATTGTCTTTGATCTGTGGTATGGTGCACCATCATTAATAAAGACTGTTCATCTATGCAATTTCATATGAGTTAACAGCTTCTCACGTAACATTAACACATAAAAAGGACCAGTCATGGTAGTGCCTGTCAGCAAAAAGGATAATGAAGCAGTACCGGATGCTAACATAACACCCCATATCATTTGACTAGGCGGATGTCTCACGGTGCTAACGGTGTATTTTTCATCAAACCTTTTGCCTTTTGGTCGTCGAACATGTGCTATGCGTGATTCAAATTGAAGCACAGTTGATAC